>JASWHV010000019.1:50109999-55047927 GCA_030760725.1 Neostapfia colusana
CTAGCGCACCTCCATGGTGTACGCTCAGCGCTGCAGAAGATCTCACACTGGTCAGAGCCTGCATCGCCGGAGTTGGCGTTGCCGAAGTCGGCTGCTGGCTACCAGCTTGTGCCGACACACTCCATCCTGAGTGTGTCGACATGTACTCCCCAGTGGTCACGGTTCGCCGTGAACGCGGAGGGGGTGAGTTCGCCGCTGAAGGAAGCTTGGTCATCTTCGTCGGCGGAAACTCGTCGCGCTAGGAGAAAGGCCCCCTACCTGGCGCGCCAAATGTCGAAGTGTTCAGACGACACTTCCCCCGGGCCTGCACTGGGCAGCCCGCGGAGGTTCTTTTTTCGGTGGGGCTAGTCTCTAGCGGAGAGCTTGCGCGGATGGACGAGTTAGTAAGAGCTTGACACGGCGAATTTTACGTGGTTCAGGCCGCCGGAGCGTAAAACCCTACGTCCACGGCGAGCTATGGAGCTCGCTGTATTTCTTGCTGCTCGGGGCCGGAGGCCTGAGCTTGGGTGTGAGTTACAGCTTGAGAGTGTATGGCTAGCGTATGAGTTGCAAAGTGCGAACCCTTGCTATCGACGCCTACCCGAGCCTTTTATAGTCCAAGACTCGGGCGGCTTACAAGGGGAGCCGGGACCCGACAGGTGGTCCCGAGAAGATTGTCTATTATCTACCGTATCTGCAGTTATGCCAGTAGTTGTCTCTGGTCGAAGGCTTCTGAGTCTTCATCTTGCCGCCCTGCCCATGCCGCATGCTAGTCGTAGTGGTTGATGACGGCGCAACGGCATGGGATGTCTTGTCGCGGTGTTTATTAGCTGGCAGGTTCTGACACAGCGCGCCAGTCTGTGATGCGACTGGGCGCAACGGCACCTGACAGAAGCGTGCTCCGCGTCTCCGCGTCTTGGGAAGACGCGGGCCTTGAATACCTTGTACGGGCAAGGTATGGGGCGTCTTTGACACGACCCCTTTTGGGTCCTGTCGAGCCAGGATCACGCTGAGGGGTGCTGCGTTGCACAGCACCGCATAACACACGTCAAAGGTACAAAGCGGAAGCGGAAGCTTTATTACATAAACAAGTTTATCAACATGTTTACATCAAAATAAGTTTAGTCCACACTCGCGGGCGTAGACTAAGCATCAAGTGCACGTTCAGCCCTCGAACGTGTCCTTGCTAGCACACACGCACACTAACTCTGCGGCGTGCACGACTCCCACTCGACGGGGTTCCCCTCCTGGGGTTCCGTCTCCTCTTCGGGAGTCCCTTCCTCATAGAACCCTGCAAAAGCTTCAAACACAAGCAGTGAGCACGAAGGCTCAGCAAGTCTGACCCGTCTCACCTAAACATGGAACTTCTACATGAGGGTAATGGGTTGCATGAGGTAAAAATCATTTGCAAGGACTCGCCTAATTAGTAGAATCTTACTTTCAAGTTTTAGCAGCAGGTTGTGGAGAACCTTACGCTAAGGCACATGAGAGAGCCGCAATCAAACAAGAAACGCATTTCTCTCATGTACTTTGCCCAAAGTTGAAAAGAACTTTAGTTAGCACTAAGCTACAACATATCATTAACAATCAATATCCAACTTTCAATCAGCAACATTTTAACATGTAACTAGCCTGTTCTTTCTACGTCACGGTACAGTGAACAAGTGGTACTCACTGACCGCGAGGGACGGCGATTATAATCGATTTACACCTGCAGGGTTACCCGAACAACCCGTCACGTACGCCCGTACTCGATGTTGCCTACAACAACCATCACGGACGCCGTACGCGACTACCTTTCACCCGTTAGCCAAATATTGAACCGGTCCCATCGTCCCGAGCAAGAGGTCCCTGCACGCGCATCTCTGTGCCGCCAGCTGATTTACACCTCGAGCTCTCAACCTACCCTCTGAACGACGGGCAATGCCTCAATACCCAGCTACCCGAGTTACATCAGTTTCCCGGTTCCCATATAGCCGGTAGGTCTTCGGTACTGTTCTAGCTTGTTCAACAGGCCCGCACACGGCTCGGTCCTCAATCGACACAAGCGGAGCTACAGCACACAGGCCCCAAAGTCCTGCTGCCCTTACTCTCCGCTCGGTCTCATTTTCTTGCCATGTGTATCATGTGCTATCTCTACCCGAGCAATGTGCCTCTAGCCTATTCTCGCGAGTAGTTCCAACTACTCGACTTGTACCGAATCCTACTCTATCCTAGCAATGCAGTGGCTAACGGGGTTTGCAATCCTAAACCCCAACCCATGGTTTTCTTGGCTATGCAGTGGGGTTTCCAAACAAGACTCTGATGCACAACATAAAGAAAACAAGTATGTGCTCAAAACAATAAAAATTTATAAAATGGTTAATGCAAACCGGGGCTTGCCTTGCTGCTCTTGGTCGTAGGCTAGCTGTTCCTCCGGAGTAACGAAGTCTAGGACTTCGGGTTCCTCCTCGACCTTAGCGACTACATGATAAGAACAATGTATGTATTAATTAAATGCTTTTGTATTAACTTTGAAGTTGTGAAGTCTATAACCTTTACTAGATAGACCTAATGACTGTGAAACTTTTACTGTGGCTTGGTTACAACCTAAACAGAGACTTGGTCAAGTTTTAGTTGCAGCAAAGCTCATTTGAGCCCTCCACAAATAATTATGTCCTTGACCTTAATTAAAGGCTTTTAGGGTGTTCTAAGTATTTTCATGAAACAAACTATGACTTTCTGAAAACTAGATTTTCAGAGGGTTCTAATGGAATTGGTCTCACTTAATTTGGAAGTCTCTAACTAAAGATATGAGCTAAACAATTTCAGAGAAAATTCTGAAAATGTTTCTGAACATTTTCTATTTTCTCTGGAACAGTTTTACTAATCACACCATTAGGTGGACTAAATGAGCTCAAATGGATCTGAAATTTTTATGGTAGTTCAAGGATATTTTGGTGAACATCTCAGCAAAATTTCAGGATTTTCCTCCAAATGATTCTCCAGTTAAAATTCCTAACAGTTTAAACTTTAAGGAATTAATTCTGGAGAATTAAGGAATTTCATGAAGTGACACTTGATTTTCTGGAAAGTACTCAAAGAGCTGAATCCAGCAAAATTTGGTTCACTCAATTTGGAGCTTTCTAGCCAAAGTTATAAGGATTTGAAGTTTGAAGGAAATCTGAAAATCGGGGAAAAGTTTAAACTCGCGCGTGGGCCCAGGGGACACGCGTCGCACGCCGAAGCGACAGCACACCGCGGCCCACAAGGCTTTTGCGCGCCAGCACACCCGATCCCGGCCGCAGCCGGATCCCGATTCAAAATATCGGCCGCTGACAGCTGGGGTCCACCCCCTTCTTCAACCTCGCGACACCCGCGCTCCGCCGCCGAGGGACCTCGCCGGAGAGCTCGCCGCTGGCTGCTGTACCGCTTCAAACTTCTTGATTCTGGCCGCCCCTGCCTACTTTTACTTGGGGAACATGATCCGAGGGTCAGCTGCTCATGACAACGGCCGGAGCATGGTCGGCGATGAGCCGCCATATCGGAACGACTTCGGCCATGTCGGCTGACGCTCCTAGTGCCTCAGCTACTTGGGAAATCGGTCGGGGAGCATCAGTGGACCTCAGAGAAGGTCGACATGAACTCGGGGTAGCTCGGGGAAGGCCCGAAATAGGTCCTCACCGTGCGCCCGATACCCCCCGTGCGTTCCGCCATTAGTAGACCTTGAATTACGCCGGGCACAGAAGTTCTCCGGCCCAGAGTTGTGAAGGCAACTTGTGCGTCACCGTGTCTAGTTCGTGTGGGAGTGGCCTGAGGCCCTCTAATCCTTTCTAGAGCACGAATTAAACAGAATCGTACCCGAAGGTCGTTCTGCACACAGAAAGGGGAAAGTGGAAATTCGCCGCCGATGAGCAACCACTCGAGCTGTGGCTCGGGGGTGAGCAGCATCGGTCACTTGCGCGTCCAAGGGTGCCTTGGCTCGGGCGTGACAACGCCCAGGTTGGGCTGTCCACGAGAGCCCGAGGTGCGGCGGTTTCCAGTTCCGAGTTTGATCTTTCGGCACAGCCGATATCACTCGGTTTCAATCGATTTCTATCAATGGGAAGGATGGAGGATGGTTGCTAGTACCTTGCTGGGACCTTGGAATGGAAAGAGGGAGCTGCGATCGGCTTGATCAAGCAGGAACTCGAGCGCTAGTGATGGCAGTGGGAAAAGCAGTCGCGCACGCCGGTAGCTCGGGGAAATGGTGACTGAAGCACGCCGGGGAGGGAATAAATAGCCCGGCCGGCTGGTCTCCGGCTTGGGGCACGCAGCAGGAGCTGGCGCCGGCTGCCCCCTTCGGTGGCGCGCGCGCACAGCTGCCGGGAACCGACTGAACTGTGGTTCAGTCGGTTTGCTTTGAGGCAGAGGCTGACATGTGGGTCCCACTTCTCTTTTAACCTCTGAAATTTATTCCTAACAGCTGTGGTAAACAGTGAACCCTATTCTACCCTTGGCAATTCAAATTATTCACCCAAGAGCCATTTGAATTGATCAAAGTTCAAATGAGGTTTGGTTTGAATGAATTTCAGCACAAGTGCAGTTTGAAATTCAAATAAAGTTTGAATTTCTCCCCCTTAGCTCATGTCAAGATCAACTCCAAATGGAGTGAAAATTGGTGTGTGAGCTCACAAAAATGTGCTGAGCAAGAATATGCCTTCCACTTTTAAATTCAGTGGGTGAAAACAGTTTGAATTTGAATATGGTTTCAAACTGCCCTCTTCCTAACTATACCCAAAATGACCTCAAAAAGGTTTTGAATTTGGGTGGAACTTGGCATGGACATCCTTAGCAAAGTGTAGGAGTTTTCATATGTCCAGCCCATCTATATCACATGTGGGAAGTACCACTTTTGCAATGTGTGAGTTTGTTCCCTAATGAGCATGTTGATAATTGTTACTTGCTCTTTATTTGTGTTCATCATTCTTCCTCAAATGAGGTGTGTGGTGTGGTGATGAACACTGCAAATGAGTGTCAAAAACTGAGGCCCTTACATTCCTCCCCCCTTAAAAGAATCTCGTCCCGAGATTATAAGGTGAAATGAGAGAGAGGACGGTGGAAAAATTACCGAATATGCGACGTGAAAAAGTCGGGGTAGTTAGTGCGAAGGAATTCTTCGCTCTCCCATGTCGCTTCGTCCATGGAGTGATTACTCCATAGAACCTTGTAGAACCACAACGTACGGTTGCGTGTGGTTCGGGCCTTTTCATCAATAATCTGCACCGGTTCCTCCCGATAGGTGAGATCCGGTTGCAGTTCTTCAATGTCTTCCAGCTGAACGGTAGTTGATAGCTTGAGACACTTCCTCAGCTGGGAAATGTGAAAGACGTCGTGCACACCGGAAAGTGCTTCTGGTAATCTTAGCCGGTATGCCACCGATCCACATCTTTCGGTAATCTGGAATGGACCGATGAATCGGGGTGCTAACTTTCCTCTCACCCCAAATCTGTTTACGCCCTTCATTGGAGACACTCGTAGGTATACGTGATCTCCAACTTCGAATTGTAATGGGCGCCTCCTCCGGTCCGCATACTGTTTCTGTCGGGATTGAGCGGCTTTTAGGTTCGCTTGAATTAATCGAACCTTTTCTTCCGCGCTGTTGACAAGATCAATCCCGAAGGTAACCCGCTCGCCAGATTCACACCAGTTCAGTGGTGTGCGGCATTTCCTGCCGTATAGCGCCTCGTAGGGCGCCATCTTGATGCTGGCTTGGTACCCATTGTTGTACGAGAACTCGGCTAATGGCAAGTGATCATCCCAATTCTTGCCGTGGTCGATAGCGCAAGCTCGTAGCATGTCTTCTAGGATTTGATTTACCCGCTCCGTTTGCCCATCCGTCTGCGGGTGGTAGGCTGAACTACGAATCAGCTTCGTCCCCAGGGCAGCGTGTAGCTGCTCCCAAAAACGGGACACAAATAAAGTGCCCCGGTCCGATACGATGGTACGGGGTACGCCGTATAAGCATAGGATCCGTGAGATGTACAGTTCAGCGTACTTCTTGGCGTTATAGTTGGTGTTGACCGGGATGAAATGGGCAACTTTGGTGAGCCGATCGACGATCACCCACACAGAATCATGTTTCTGTAATGTGGTGGGTAAACCGACGACGAAATCCATGCTCACGTCCTCCCACTTCCAGGCAGGAATGCCCAGTGGTTGCAGCAGTCCCGGCTTCCGCATATGATCTGCCTTCACCCTTCGACATGTATCACACTCGGACACGTATTTTGCAGTCTCTCGCTTCATCCGTGTCCACCAAAACTTGCTTCTGAGTTCTTGATACATCTTGTTGCTGCCGGGGTGAATAGAAAACTTTGATAAGTGAGCTTCATCAAAGATTCTCTTCCTTAACTCCGGGTTTCGGGGTACGACGATCCGGTCCTTGAACCATAAGACGCCGTCTCCGTCCTTCCGGAAACATTTCAACTCCCCACTGTCTACACGTCTCCGCAAATGTGACATGCCCTTGTCATTCTTCTGGGCTGCCGCTATCTCTTCACGGATGGTGGGGATCAAAGCTAGGTTGTAGAGAGCTCCATGTGGAATCACATGTAGTGGTGGTTCGCTCTCTTCCAACGGTGTGATGGTCAGATTATTGACGTGTGACTTGCGGCTTAGCGCGTCTGCCACAACGTTTGCCTTGCCCGGATGATAATGGATCTCTATCTCGTAATCCTTTATCAGTTCCAACCATCTTCGTTGCCTCATGTTCAGTTCCTTCTGAGTGAAGATGTACTTGAGGCTTTTGTGGTCGGTATATAAATGTACGAGGTTACCGAGTAGGTAGTGCCTCCACATTTTCAGTGCAAGTACCACGGCAGCGAGCTCCAAATCGTGAGTTGGATAATTTTGCTCATGGTTCCTAAGCTGTCGTGATCCATACGCGACCACTATTCGGTCTTGCATCAGCACACATCCGAGCCCAATGCCGGATGCATCGCAGTACACATCGAACGGTTTTGTTGTGTCTGGCTGCGCCAAAACCGGTGCTGATGTTAGGTGCTTGACTAAAGCCTTGAATGCTGCTTCACATGCTGGACTCCAAACATATTTGGTAGCCTTCTTCAGCAGCTCCGTCATTGGCTTAGCAATCTTCGAGAAGTTCGGGATGAACCTCCGATAATATCCCGCGAGTCCGAGGAAACTCCGTACCTCATGAACAGTTCTCGGGGATTTCCAATTCAGCACTTGCGTGATCTTGCTCGGGTCCACAGCGATACCCTCCGCTGAGATGATATGCCCGAGGAAAGGCACTTGCGATATCCAAAACTCGCATTTGCTGAACTTTGCGTATAACTTGTGATCCCGCAGCCGTTGCAAGACTATACGCAGATGTTTCTTGTGATCTTCCTCCGACTTGGAGTATACCAGGATGTCGTCGATGAAGACCACGACAAACTTGTCCAGCTCCGGCATGAACACCGAGTTCATTAAATACATGAAGTGAGCTGGAGCATTGGTGAGGCCAAAGGACATGACCAGGTACTCATAAAGTCCGTACCTTGTCGAAAAAGCTGTCTTTGGAATGTCCTCAGCCCTGATCTTAATCTGATGGTACCCGGATCTTAAATCCATCTTGGAAAAGACCTTTGCTTCGACCAACTGATCAAACAACATGTCGATCCGTGGCAACGGGTACTTGTTCTTGATGGTTACGGCATTTAATGGACGGTAGTCCACGCAAAGCCGCAACGTTTCATCCTTCTTTTTGACAAATAATGCCGAACAGCCCCATGGCGAGGAGCTCGGCCTAATAAAACCCTTCTCCAGAAGGTCCGTGAGCTGAGTCTTCAGTTCCGCCAACTCCTTGGGCGCCATCTTGTACGGCCTTCGGGATATTGGCATGGTTCCCGGTGCAAGTTCAATCTTGAACTCCACCTCTCTATCGGGTGGCACCCCCGGCAAATCATCCGGGAATACATCAGGGAATTCTCGGACCACTGGAATGTCTTCCAATCTGATGGTTGTGGCTTGATAGACACTTGGAAGTTTTATTTCTGGACTGTCCAGAAATAATGAGTGAGAACCGTGCACTCCTGAGTTTAAGTGCACGACTCGGAGGACGGTGTCTAAAACAGCGCCGTGGCGGGTTAACCACGACATCCCTAGGATGACATCGACCTTCTGTCCCTCTAAGATAATGAGAGACGTGGGGTACACTCTACCCGCTAAGCATAATGGTGCTTTGGAGACCATTACGCTTGCTGAAATCTTCCCACCCGGTGAACAAATTAAATATGGACTATCGGTGGGTAGTATTGGCAAGCTGTGTTTAGCAATGAAAGCTTGGCTAATAAAATTATGCGTGGCGCCTGAATCAAATAGTACTATAGCGGGATGCTGGTGGAGTTGGAACATACCCGCAAGGATTGGCTCGCCCTCCGGCACGTCCTCAATGGCAAGCTGGTGGACAGTGCCGGGCCTAGGGTTCGCCCGCCGCGCATTAGTAGGGTTCCGGGGTTGATTCCTCCCCGGAAACGGTGGTGCCACTCCGCTGCCTTGCCTCTCCGGGCAACTGCTCGCGAAGTGTCCTGGACGGCCACACTTGTAACACGTGGCCGCTGCTGGTGGAGTACTTGGTGGACGAAAGCCCGGCATGCGTTGCGGAGGTGCAAACGCACGCGGCATCGCCCGCTGCTGCTGTTGTTGTTGCGGTGGTGCTGGCAGTGCCGGCCGGAATGCCGGTGAAGAATACGGCCGACCGCGGAACGGCATCGACCGCTGTGGTGGCTGCCAGCGCGGACCTGATGGTGGGCGATTCACCATCCGAAACTTCTGAGAAGGACTGCCTCCTTCTCCGCTGCTCTGCGACGCGCTTCGCTTTCGCTCTGCCGCCGCTAACTCCTTGCCGGAGTCCTCCTGAACAATCGCAGCATCAATTATGTCGTTGAGGCTGCCGCGATTGAACATCGCCAGCTTGTCCTTCAGGAGCGGGTTAAGCCCCTGGTAAAAATGGTCCCGCCGCTTCTCGTCCGTATCTGCGTGATACGACGCGTAGAGCGCGAGATCGTTGAACGCCCTGGAATATTCCAGCGCGTTCCGGCTCCCTTGTTGCAGGTGTAGGAATTCCTGCGTCTTCCTCTTCATCAAACCGGGCGGTATATGATAGGCCCGGAAGGCCGTCCGAAACTCCGCCCAGGTCATCACTCGGTCGGTGGGTTGTGAAGTACAAAAGTTGGCCCACCACGCGCTCGCGGATCCTTGGAGCTGCTGGACCGCGAACTGAGTCTTGCGCTGCTCGCTGATTTGGAGCAGCCCGAACTTCATCTCTATGGCGCAGAGCCAGTTGTCCGCGTCAAGTGGTTCATCCGCCCTTGAGAATACAGGGGGATGAGTCGCCAGGAAGTCGGAGTAGGAGCTCTGTTGGCGCTCCTCACGATCTTGACGTCTCTCTGGGCGAGACGTATTCGCAATTAACGTTTGCAGCAGCTCTGTATGCTGCTGATGTGAACCCGCCATTGCCGCGACGATGTCGGCCAATGTAACCGTTGGCAGTGGCGGTGGCGGTGTTTGCTGTTGCTGTTGCTGCTGCTGTCCCGAGGAGTCCTCGGGAGGCGGTTGGGAGGTCTCTCCCCCTTGGCTAGTACCTCCAACATCAGGGTTGGCACGAGTACGCGTCATTCTGAAATTCAACACAGCAGCAATTAGCACATGTCTTACTCAAAATTCCATAAACAGGAGTAAGTATTGAAGCGACGCATGATTAACTTGCACAACATTCACATATATTGATAAAGCATAAACTTTATACAAGATACATTATTCTCGGACCTCCGAGAAGTCGTGCTCATGCCGTCACTACCTATACATACGCTACTGTCTACACGACATGTCACCGATTACAAAAGTTGGGTTACGCTACCCTAGCTGCCCTACTTGGCAACCGTAACCCCCTACTCGGAGTAGAACTCGACCTCCTGTGGGTCGTCCTCCTCCGGTACCTCTGCTGGTGGCTCGGGGTCTACCACCTCTTCTCTCATTCCAGGTTCTCCCATGGCTGGAAGACCCAAGACTACCGGTACGCCCAATACCGGGGGCACGAGGTCCTGCAATGCATGCACCTCGTCCATAGCCTGGTTGTAGTCCTCTTCCCAGCCTTGTCCTTCCTCAATAGCGTCGTCCCGCTCTTGAGCAAGGTCCTCATTCTGCTGGGTTAGGGTCTGCACCAGCTCTTGCAACGCCGCAATGTCAATACGGCTCTTCTTCTTTGCCTTCTTCAGACGACGCAACTGATTGTGTTGTTCATTCAGTCGCTTGATCGTCGGAAGGAGCACATTGCGGAGTGCACTGTGAGCACCCTCAAAATGATCTCCACGGCTTGTGCTCTCCTTGAGCTTGGTGGCGAGATGCTCCGTATGAACAGCTTGGCTGTCCATCACAGCGTTTCCCGCCCTCATTTGGAGGCTGAGATTTGCCTCCGCGGGGTTGTACCTTGGGCAACTCGGGTTTGTTGCCTCTAGGTACCTCT
Organism: Neostapfia colusana; assembly: GCA_030760725.1. Lineage (NCBI taxonomy): Eukaryota > Viridiplantae > Streptophyta > Magnoliopsida > Poales > Poaceae > Neostapfia > Neostapfia colusana. The sequence continues at coordinate 50,120,468 of JASWHV010000019.1, forward strand.
CTTCCCACACATGCTGAGCTCGTCCCTCCACCGGAACGAGTGCGTATGGAGTTCCCTCCATAGCCTGCACGTGTAGTTGGCAGAAACGTGACATAGTGTCACGGGCTGCCACTTGCCACATCCCTTCCGGTTGTCTTCCTCTCACCGTGACGGTGAATGGCACCCAACCGGGTGGCGTAGGCCCTGCAGGAACCTCGACATGGATCGTCCACGTCTTGTTCCCCTCTTCGCCTTCTTCCTTGGCGAAGTATTGCGGCATCTGGTTGTACCCGAAATATTGGAGCATTAGCCACAATGCTCCCGGGTAGCCGCTACGGTCAGAGCAGTGGGAAACTACCCACCCGTTCTCCAACCGTTTATCTGCTGCCATCTGTAAAAATATATTTGAGAAATGTCAAATATTTATTTAAACAGTAGACCATTGAGTTATAACATAAGATATGTCATTGAACCCTTAACACTTGGAAACATAGTTCAAATTTTTAAACAAATTTGACTGCTGATCCGCTGTTCCCATGACAGCCCTGACCAGTTTCCATATTAATCTGATTTAGGCCAGGTTAAAAGCAAAACCAGTCCTGGAGCTCAACATCAAAGTTAAAGTTAACTTCAATAGCTTTCCAGAAAGTATTTGGTTGGCCTAAGATCTGCTCTGGTTCAACAGTTATGAGATGTCAAAGTTAACAGAATTTCTGGGAACAATTGGACAGCACCTCTCTGCTTTAGGTACTGAATTGATCCAAGAATCCCAGTTAATTCTGTTCCTAATCTGACAAAACTTTCTGTCACAAAGTTGTAACCCATCTCATAATCTTTCCAGAACTACCTCATTTTCTATTTTTGGATTTTTATGCAGGAAGTTATGCTTAATTTACAGAGAGTCTTTGCTCCGTCCTGTTTTCTGGACAATTTCAACTCTGCTGCATTTTTCGAGTGGTTAAGGGACGAAACACCTCTGGAACTCAACAGAAAAGTTGTAAAGCTCCTCCAAAGCTTTCCAGAGATGTATCATACGACATCAACCTCGAAAGAACTCAACCTCTAACCTCTGATTAACTTCAGCCTTAATTTAGCTGGAAACGGAGTGCTCTGTCCTTAACATCCTATAAGTTGAAAGCTTGTTAACTTTGAATATCCTGTTCAAGGGAAGGAGTTACATCAAGTTTTACTACTTTGGATCAAAACCATCAAATTTTAAATGAAGTTGTTCATTTTGTTGGGTGTGACGTCGAGGCGTCACCAGATTATGTCGGTACTACGTCCTCACAAAGGAAAAACCTATACCGGACTTAGCCGGCGTCGTTACTTCAGTGGCACTACTCGTCACTCGCACACGGATACTACACGTCTACCGTTTCGGGGTAAGGCTACCTGCAGAAATTCAACCAATCATCAGACTCGGCTGCACACCGAGCCCGGAATCCATACAGTTGGTACATCCGGCCGTCATCACTCGCCCGGATGTTCTCAAGCCAAACACGCCCTGAGTTACGTGTTCACGTTTCAGACCACGTGACGGGGTCTCCCATGTTGCACCACGCACGCCAGGGACAGACGTTGCTCGAATACCCCAAACGACATGAAGAGTCGTAGAGGATATCAAAGCGGGTCGGGTTACCTGCCACCCGTGGGGCTCCACCCTTCAGCTTGTGCGCACTGGTGGACAGCGCTTACGTGCACCCCCCAAGACATGAACGTCCCGAGATGCACGATTTTCCGACATAACAAATAGGTTAATAAGCCACTTTCTATATACTAATAACATCCTTATACGGGCTACTAATTCGTTCCTCACTGGATTTTTGAAAAAGAAGACCTTTGTACTGTGTTAAACCTCAAGCGAGCTCTGATACCACGCTGACACGACCCCTTTTGGGTCCTGTCGAGCCAGGATCACGCTGAGGGGTGCTGCGTTGCACAGCACCGCATAACACACGTCAAAGGTACAAAGCGGAAGCGGAAGCTTTATTACATAAACAAGTTTATCAACATGTTTACATCAAAATAAGTTTAGTCCACACTCGCGGGCGTAGACTAAGCATCAAGTGCACGTTCAGCCCTCGAACGTGTCCTTGCTAGCACACACGCACACTAACTCTGCGGCGTGCACGACTCCCACTCGACGGGGTTCCCCTCCTGGGGTTCCGTCTCCTCTTCGGGAGTCCCTTCCTCATAGAACCCTGCAAAAGCTTCAAACACAAGCAGTGAGCACGAAGGCTCAGCAAGTCTGACCCGTCTCACCTAAACATGGAACTTCTACATGAGGGTAATGGGTTGCATGAGGTAAAAATCATTTGCAAGGACTCGCCTAATTAGTAGAATCTTACTTTCAAGTTTTAGCAGCAGGTTGTGGAGAACCTTACGCTAAGGCACATGAGAGAGCCGCAATCAAACAAGAAACGCATTTCTCTCATGTACTTTGCCCAAAGTTGAAAAGAACTTTAGTTAGCACTAAGCTACAACATATCATTAACAATCAATATCCAACTTTCAATCAGCAACATTTTAACATGTAACTAGCCTGTTCTTTCTACGTCACGGTACAGTGAACAAGTGGTACTCACTGACCGCGAGGGACGGCGATTATAATCGATTTACACCTGCAGGGTTACCCGAACAACCCGTCACGTACGCCCGTACTCGATGTTGCCTACAACAACCATCACGGACGCCGTACGCGACTACCTTTCACCCGTTAGCCAAATATTGAACCGGTCCCATCGTCCCGAGCAAGAGGTCCCTGCACGCGCATCTCTGTGCCGCCAGCTGATTTACACCTCGAGCTCTCAACCTACCCTCTGAACGACGGGCAATGCCTCAATACCCAGCTACCCGAGTTACATCAGTTTCCCGGTTCCCATATAGCCGGTAGGTCTTCGGTACTGTTCTAGCTTGTTCAACAGGCCCGCACACGGCTCGGTCCTCAATCGACACAAGCGGAGCTACAGCACACAGGCCCCAAAGTCCTGCTGCCCTTACTCTCCGCTCGGTCTCATTTTCTTGCCATGTGTATCATGTGCTATCTCTACCCGAGCAATGTGCCTCTAGCCTATTCTCGCGAGTAGTTCCAACTACTCGACTTGTACCGAATCCTACTCTATCCTAGCAATGCAGTGGCTAACGGGGTTTGCAATCCTAAACCCCAACCCATGGTTTTCTTGGCTATGCAGTGGGGTTTCCAAACAAGACTCTGATGCACAACATAAAGAAAACAAGTATGTGCTCAAAACAATAAAAATTTATAAAATGGTTAATGCAAACCGGGGCTTGCCTTGCTGCTCTTGGTCGTAGGCTAGCTGTTCCTCCGGAGTAACGAAGTCTAGGACTTCGGGTTCCTCCTCGACCTTAGCGACTACATGATAAGAACAATGTATGTATTAATTAAATGCTTTTGTATTAACTTTGAAGTTGTGAAGTCTATAACCTTTACTAGATAGACCTAATGACTGTGAAACTTTTACTGTGGCTTGGTTACAACCTAAACAGAGACTTGGTCAAGTTTTAGTTGCAGCAAAGCTCATTTGAGCCCTCCACAAATAATTATGTCCTTGACCTTAATTAAAGGCTTTTAGGGTGTTCTAAGTATTTTCATGAAACAAACTATGACTTTCTGAAAACTAGATTTTCAGAGGGTTCTAATGGAATTGGTCTCACTTAATTTGGAAGTCTCTAACTAAAGATATGAGCTAAACAATTTCAGAGAAAATTCTGAAAATGTTTCTGAACATTTTCTATTTTCTCTGGAACAGTTTTACTAATCACACCATTAGGTGGACTAAATGAGCTCAAATGGATCTGAAATTTTTATGGTAGTTCAAGGATATTTTGGTGAACATCTCAGCAAAATTTCAGGATTTTCCTCCAAATGATTCTCCAGTTAAAATTCCTAACAGTTTAAACTTTAAGGAATTAATTCTGGAGAATTAAGGAATTTCATGAAGTGACACTTGATTTTCTGGAAAGTACTCAAAGAGCTGAATCCAGCAAAATTTGGTTCACTCAATTTGGAGCTTTCTAGCCAAAGTTATAAGGATTTGAAGTTTGAAGGAAATCTGAAAATCGGGGAAAAGTTTAAACTCGCGCGTGGGCCTAGGGGACACGCGTCGCACGCCGAAGCGACAGCACACCGCGGCCCACAAGGCTTTTGCGCGCCAGCACACCCGATCCCGGCCGCAGCCGGATCCCGATTCAAAATATCGGCCGCTGACAGCTGGGGTCCACCCCCTTCTTCAACCTCGCGACACCCGCGCTCCGCCGCCGAGGGACCTCGCCGGAGAGCTCGCCGCTGGCTGCTGTACCGCTTCAAACTTCTTGATTCTGGCCGCCCCTGCCTACTTTTACTTGGGGAACATGATCCGAGGGTCAGCTGCTCATGACAACGGCCGGAGCATGGTCGGCGACGAGCCGCCATATCGGAACGACTTCGGCCATGTCGGCTGACGCTCCTAGTGCCTCAGCTACTTGGGAAATCGGTCGGGGAGCATCAGTGGACCTCAGAGAAGGTCGACATGAACTCGGGGTAGCTCGGGGAAGGCCCGAAATAGGTCCTCACCGTGCGCCCGATACCCCCCGTGCGTTCCGCCATTAGTAGACCTTGAATTACGCCGGGCACAGAAGTTCTCCGGCCCAGAGTTGTGAAGGCAACTTGTGCGTCACCGTGTCTAGTTCGTGTGGGAGTGGCCTGAGGCCCTCTAATCCTTTCTAGAGCACGAATTAAACAGAATCGTACCCGAAGGTCGTTCTGCACACAGAAAGGGGAAAAGTGGAAATTCGCCGCCGATGAGCAACCACTCGAGCTGTGGCTCGGGGGTGAGCAGCATCGGTCACTTGCGCGTCCAAGGGTGCCTTGGCTCGGGCGTGACAACGCCCAGGTTGGGCTGTCCACGAGAGCCCGAGGTGCGGCGGTTTCCAGTTCCGAGTTTGATCTTTCGGCACAGCCGATATCACTCGGTTTCAATCGATTTCTATCAATGGGAAGGATGGAGGATGGTTGCTAGTACCTTGCTGGGACCTTGGAATGGAAAGAGGGAGCTGCGATCGGCTTGATCAAGCAGGAACTCGAGCGCTAGTGATGGCAGTGGGAAAAGCAGTCGCGCACGCTGGTAGCTCGGGGAAATGGTGACTGAAGCACGCCGGGGAGGGAATAAATAGCCCGGCCGGCTGGTCTCCGGCTTGGGGCACGCAGCAGGAGCTGGCGCCGGCTGCCCCCTTCGGTGGCGCGCGCGCACAGCTGCCGGGAACCGACTGAACTGTGGTTCAGTCGGTTTGCTTTGAGGCAGAGGCTGACATGTGGGTCCCACTTCTCTTTTAACCTCTGAAATTTATTCCTAACAGCTGTGGTAAACAGTGAACCCTATTCTACCCTTGGCAATTCAAATTATTCACCCAAGAGCCATTTGAATTGATCAAAGTTCAAATGAGGTTTGGTTTGAATGAATTTCAGCACAAGTGCAGTTTGAAATTCAAATAAAGTTTGAATTTCTCCCCCTTAGCTCATGTCAAGATCAACTCCAAATGGAGTGAAAATTGGTGTGTGAGCTCACAAAAATGTGCTGAGCAAGAATATGCCTTCCACTTTTAAATTCAGTGGGTGAAAACAGTTTGAATTTGAATATGGTTTCAAACTGCCCTCTTCCTAACTATACCCAAAATGACCTCAAAAAGGTTTTGAATTTGGGTGGAACTTGGCATGGACATCCTTAGCAAAGTGTAGGAGTTTTCATATGTCCAGCCCATCTATATCACATGTGGGAAGTACCACTTTTGCAATGTGTGAGTTTGTTCCCTAATGAGCATGTTGATAATTGTTACTTGCTCTTTATTTGTGTTCATCATTCTTCCTCAAATGAGGTGTGTGGTGTGGTGATGAACACTGCAAATGAGTGTCAAAAACTGAGGCCCTTACAGTCTTTACGCCCGCTGCCTTTCTCTTGGGGGCAGGCAGCACCGTTCTTCTGGCCACGCGGCGGGCCCGGAGCTCTCCTTTGAGGAGAGGGAGGTCCGGCCCCGCTGGACGCGTGGCGCCTTCGGGCCTCTCCCCGTGGAGGGGGAGGTTCGGCTTCTGTCGACCACGCGGCGGACCTGGAGCTCTCCTCTGAGGGGAGGGAGGTCCGGCCCCGCTGGACACGTGGCGCCTTCGGACCTCTCTCCCACGGAGGGGGAGGTCCGGCTTCTGTATGCCACGTGGCGGGCTCGGAGCTCTCCTCTGAGGAGAGGGAGGTCCGGCCCCGCCGGACGCGTGGCGCCTTCGGAGCTCTCCCTGCGGAGAAGGGTGACTTCCTTAGGCATTTCTTCCTGTGCGCGGGGGTACCCCATATCCCAGGTACCGACAACGGTAGATAACAGTCAATCTCCCCGGGACCACCTGTCGGGTCCCGGGCCCCCTTGTAAGCCACCCGAGTCTTGGACTATAAAAGGCTCGGGTAGGCGACGATAGCAAGGGTTCGCACCTCCGCAACTCATACGCTAGCCATTCACACCCAAGCTGTAACTCACCCCCAAGCTCAGGACTCCGGCCCTGAGCAGCAAGCAATACAGCAAGCTCCATAGCTCGCCGTGGACGTAGGGTGTTACGCTCCGGCGGCCTGAACCACGTAAAACTCACAGTGTCAAGCTCTTACTAACTCGTCCATCCGCACAAGCTCTCCGCAAGGGACTAGCCCCACCGAAAAAAGAACCTCCGCGGGCTGCCCAGTGCAGGCCCGGGGGAAGTGTCGACCGAACACTTCGACATTTGGCGCGCCAGGTAGGGGGCTTTTCCCCTTGCGCGACGAGTTTTCGTCGACGAAGATGACCAAGCTTCCCTCAGCGGCAAACTCTCCCCCTCCGCGTTCACGGTGAACCGTGACCAGTGGGGAGTACATGTCGACGCACTCAAGACGGAGTGTGTCGGCACAAGCTGGGAGCCAGCAACCGGCTCTGGCAGCGCCGACCCCGGCAATGCAGGCTCCAACCAGCATCAGGTCTTCAGTAGCGCTAGGCGTACCCAGTGGGGGTGCGCTAGCCGCAGCAAGAGCGCTACTGCACAATCCGCCTGCTGGTGACGCGCCTCAGGCAGTGACCCAGCAGTGGATTCGCGAGGTAGACCGTCTCGTCGTCACCGCCGCAGACCCCCGACTTCGGCGGGGACCACGCTCCAGTCAACCGGCAGTGTCGCTGACGCGCACGCCCACGGTTGGCGGGCAAACGGCGGATTCCAGCTCCTCCAGGCTCCCGTCGACGGACCTGAGAAGGGAGCTGGAACGGTGCCACTTGGGTCAGGATGCCCGGGTGTACCTCGAGCGACGTCGAGAAAGGCGTCGCAACCATGAGGCTGGCGACAGCATGTCGTCGGCCTCGACACAACCTGGAGGGCAGATCTTCGCCACGCGAGTCCTGCCTCAGGCACACGCCTCGCAGCATATGCCACAACCATATGCGCCGCAAGCGGCGCCCGTGGTCTATGGTGCAGCCTTGCCCATGCCGGGATACACGGTGCCAAGTGCGAACCAAGCGTTCGCAGCGCCAATACCTGCGGCAGCAGGAGCAGGATGTGCAGCTCTTGCACCCCACCTTCGCTTCGCGAAGTGGCCGCGCAAGTTTCGGCCGCACCTGCCCGAAAAGTACAACGGCAGTGTCAACCCGGCGGAGTTCCTCCAGATCTACTCCACTGCCGTACTTGCCGCAGGAGGGGATGAGGCTGTCATGGCCAACTATTTCCCCGTCGCCTTAACCGGCCATGCCCGGTCTTGGCTCATGAACCTACCCCAGGATTCCATAACCTCCTGGGGAGAGCTTTGCCGGCAGTTCGTCTCCAACTTCGGCAGTTCCTACACCCGGCCTGGCACGGAGCTCGACCTCCACGCCATCCAGCAACAACCAGGGGAGTCGTTGCGCTCCTTCATCCAGCGGTTCTCCCAGGTGCGGAACACCATCCCACACATCCAGAACGCTTCTGTGGTGGTGGCGTTCCGGCAAGGCGTCCGGGACAAGAAGATGCTCGAGAAGCTCGCGACTAGGGAGGTCCGCGATGTCTTAGAACTCTTCATCCTGGCAGACAAGTGTGCCAGAGCAGCTGAAGGGCGGAACTGGCACTCTCTGCCGGCCTCTGAGCCAGGGGGTCAGCCGGGATCCGGCAACGCTTCATACGGAAGCGGCAGGAAGATCAAGAACAGAGGCGGAAGCAAGATAAAGTCGTCAGCCGCGGTCCCCGTTGCCACGACGGCGGCGCCCTGTGGAGCTCGGGGGCCGCGCCCCGACAAGAGGCCGCGACAATCACCGGCCCCAGACGGGGGCCAGGTTGAATTATGCCCTGTGCATGGCACCAGTTATCATACAGCTGCCGAATACCGGGAAATCCAGAAGCTCGCGAAGTGCTTCCGGAAAGGGAAGCAGCCCCTAACTGATGCCCCACCCTACCGTCAAAGGGAGGGCAAGCAGAAGGTCGAAGCCCTAGACGGCGTCGACCGCCAGGTGGAGTTCCAGGAGCTTCAGCGCGCCGTGAAGGCAGTGCGCAATCATGGGAGCTCGAGCTCCAGTGATGACGAGCACCGGAAGATGCTCTATGTCATCTTCGGCGGGTCCGCTGACCCCCCGTCCCGAAGCGTGGCTAAGGCCTTGCGCCGAGCGGTAGCGTCGGTGGCTCCCCTCCCAGGTGCAGCACCGCACCTCAGGTGGATGGGAACCCCCATCAGCTTCGATGACACCGACTGCCCCAGGAACATGGCTGGGGCCGGGCAACTACCGCTCGTGGTTGCCCGCAACATCGCCAATGTGAAGATGTACCACGTTTTGGTGGATGGCGGGGCTGGACTGAACCTCATCAGTCACGCAGCCTTCCGCAGGCTGCAGATCCCGATGGCCAAGCTCACCCCATCGAGCCCGTTCTCAGGGGTAGGGCCGGGAAGGGTCGTTCCCTACGGCCACACCAGCCTCCCGGTGACCTTTGGGGCACCAGACAGCTATCGGACAGAGTACATTCTGTTCGACGTGGCCGAGATTGACCTCCCGTTCAACGCCATAATTGGCAGGCCAGCCCTGTACCGATTCATGGCAGTAGCCCACTACGGCTACCTTGTCTTGAAGATTCCTACACCAACAGGCGTCCTCAAAGTTTGTGGAGACCGTGCTGCAGCAGTGTTAGCCTTGGAAAAGCTCCAGGCACTTACAGCAGCTGGAGCACCAACCCCGGGCGGTACAGAACCAAACCGGCTCCACCAAAGTGCACGCCACCGTGCCACTACCACAGCACCCCACGTGCAACCCCTCGACGAGGACGATGTCCCCTTGAGGCTCGTCCGAATCAGAGACGATGCCACCCAGACCACCCGAGTAGCTGGAGGTCCGTATAGCAGATAGGAGGGCGCGCTCGTTACCTCCCTCCGGCACAATGCCGATGTGCTGCATGACAGCCGTCGCGGATGCCAGAGATCCCTAGGGAGGTGATTGGGCACTAACTAAAGGTCTCCCCCAACGCCTGGCCAGTCCGACAGGAGCCCCTCAGGCAGCCCACCGAGCAGTAAAAAGTTTCATTCGGGAAGAAACCAAGAAGCTGCTGAGCGCTGGCTCCATACGGAAGGTTCGCCACCCCCGGTGCTTCGTAGATTGCTCCAAAGGCCGGCGGGAAGCTCCGGAAGTGCATCGACTACACCAGTCTCGATAAGGCATGTCCCAAAGATCTATTTTCTCTCCCTATGATAGATCAAATAGTAGGCTTGACGTCAGGCTGCGATATACTGTGCTTCCTAGATGCTTGCTCGGGTTTCCACCAGACCCCTGTGTCTGGAAAAGTTGAAGGGCACCCTTTACCACAGTAGTCGGCCTGTACTGTTATGCCTCTATGCCTTATGGCCTAAGGAACGCTCTCCCTACCTTCGAACGTGCAATGCACAAGACCTTAGGAGAGCTAATGAGAGACTCAGTTGGGGTGTGTGATGAAGGCATTGTTGTCAGGATCAGACAGGGTTCGTCCCTACTAGATAACCTGGCCTTAGTCTTCGTCCGTCCGACAAATGTGAGCTCGGTATACCCTCTGGAAAACCCTTAGAATACCTGGCCTCACGCCGAGGAACTGAGGGTAACCCAGAAAGGGTCAAAGCCATTGGCTCGAAGACCAAAAATTCGCGGGATGCCTAGCTGCGCTGAGTCGGTTTATACCGAGGTTAGCAAAGCGAAGCTTCTCTAAAGCTCCTACGTAAATCCGGCCCATTCGCTTAGGCCGACAAAGTGGAGGCAGCTCCCCTGGAACTGAACCAGCTCCTGATGACCCTACCCGTAATAGGAGCCCCCGAGCCCGAAGAGCATCTGCTGCTCTATATCGCGGCGACGGTTGCAGAGGTGAGTATGGTCCTCACCGCAGAGTGGCTAGACCCCATACCACCGTAACCTGTTTCGCTGTCAAGAAACAAGTGCTAAGAAACCTCGGAGGCCCAAAATGGACCCCGGATCCCCGACACAACCTCCCGGAGGACCAGCAGGACCTCCCGGAGGTGCAACGGGACCCCCTGGAGGCCCAACAGAACCTCCCGGACGTCCAACGGGACCCCCCGGAGCTCCCGGGACATCAACGGGGCTTCCCGGAGGTCCAAGACAGCCTGGGGGACCTCCGAGTATCAAGCACCCGGCGGTCTCCCCAGGCTGAAAGCTATCCTCCACGGCCCCCACGCGACGGACAATGCCGCCAAATGGGCGGCGGAGCTACTGGAGTTTGAGCTAGGCTTCCTTCCCCGTCATGCAGACAACAGCCGAGCACTAGCTGACTTCGTGGCTGAAGTAGACCCCAACGCAGGCTGACTCAGGGGGCCATGGAGACAGTGAACCAGGACCCTGAGCCCTGGCCTTCACCAGGCCTTACTGAATGCTGCTCGTCGACGGCTTCTTGCGAAAGCAGGGGGCTGGCGCTAGCGTACTGTTCCTCACGCCATCGGGGGGGGCAGTCTGGGTATGTGGTGCGTTTCAATTCCAAGGCAACCAACAACATAGCAGAGTATGAAGCACTCATCCTTGGCCTAAAGACAACCCTGTCTCTTGGCGCGCGCTCGTCGTTGGCTCAGGGCGACTCCCAGCTGGTTATCAAACAAGATGGTGGAGACAGACTTCCTCGCCTTGGACCTGCACCACGTACCGCGCGCTAGCAAGGCCACAGCTGACGACCTCTCAACGAAGACCCCCACCGGAGCCCCTGTGCCTGAAGGGGGCTTTGAGAGGATGTTGCCGCGGCCCACAGCCCGGCCCGCCGAGCCGGGCGAAGGGGGCTAGACCAGCACCTCGAAGCTGGCGGTCCCGGCGGCCATGGACGCCGCCAAGGATCATAAGCGTCACTGGGGACTCCGTGCAACCCAGCGCTCAAGATCCAGATGCTCAAGTCAGACCCGATGCATGGATCACGGAGGTCCGGGACTACTTGAAAGACAATATCCTCCCTGATGAACGTGTATCCGCTGAACGGATCGTGCGTATGGCTAAGAGACACATGGCGGTAGAGGGGGATCTCTACCGACGCGTCGCCAACCACATCCTATTGCGGTGCATAACCCAGGGGGAAGGCTGCGACTTGTTCGCTGAGATCCATGGAGGCGAATGTGGGAGTCACTCTTCCTCACGCACGCTTGTCGGTAAAGCCTTTCGGCATGGCTTCTACTAGCCGGCAGCACTCCAGGATGCCGTCAAGCTGGTCGAGAGCTGCAAGGCGTGCCTGTTCCACACCAAGCAGATCCATACACCGGCTTGGACGGTGCAGATGATCCAGCCCACATGGCCATTTGCCATACTGGGGCTGGACATCCTGGGCCTGGGACCATTCCCCAGAACCGAGGATGGGGACCCGCTCCCGAACCTTCGGAACAAAGAACACCGCTGTAAGTTCTACCCCTAGAGCAACAATAGGACATACCCTTCTTTTTATAATAAATTCCATAAAGTCCAGGAACAGTGCTTGGTGCAGCTAAGTCTCAGGGGACGGTCCAGGACTACGTTCAGCTTCGCCTGGTTCCGACCCCAAGCGCGTAGAGTCTTGCTTCCCTTGAGGCGGGTCGTGGCCTCCATATTCAGCCTGCCTTCCCCCTATGGAAATTTATATGAAAAGAAACATGCCCTACGTTGCTCTTCTTTGGTGCTCATTTAGTTTACTTATTAATTTTTTATGATTGCCCTGCTAGCGCGTGCTCACCATGCGTTCAGCTCCCTCTTCTCATTCTCATCTTTAGTCGGCATTTGCTGCCCTACCAAAGGCGGTTGCGTGGGAGGTACCGGCCTATAGCCATGGGGGCCCCGAGCCCCCGGCACTTCGCGCACGGTAGTTCCCAAGCACCGTATAGGTGGACGGGGGTCGTAAGCCAAATAAGACTAAGAGATAGAGGGGGGAGCCCCCAAGGAGAATTACGTTTCCCTTACTTGTGTGCAGGACCTCTCGGCCTCAGCTCCCCGCAGGAATATGGTAGGCACATCCACCCAATGGAACACACCTACCAGGGGGCCGCTACGGGATCGCGCAAGACCGAAACCCCAAGGTAAGATCAAAGAACTAGACCTCACAGGGGCGAGGCCCGAAGGTCCCACGTGTCCAGCGGGGCCAGACCTTCCACCTCCTTGAGGGGGAGCTCCGGGCCCGCCGCGTGGTCAACAGAAGCCGGACCCCCCCCTCCGCGGGGAGAGGTCCGAGAACTCCACGTGCCCCACAAGCCCGGACCTCCCCTCAGAGGGGAGCTCCGGGCCCGCCACGTGGCCAATAGGCCCGGACCCCCTCCGATCTCGTGAGGCGGGTCCTGGAGACCTCCGGAGCCCTTAGTATACAGTGAGGACCCAGAGAAGGTGTCTATGCAGAGCTTCGAGATTGGTCAAGGCCTCTGAGTACCTTGCGGAGCTAAGGACTCGGCCAGGAAAAAGTCAGGAAGAAGACTAGGACATGCAGACACAGAAAGAAACAGGAGTCTATTCATACAAAGGCTCCACGAGCTGGGCTACAGACTCAACAAAAATTAAAAAGAAAGTACAGGGCCCTGTGGCCACGGGGGCAGATGCCTAAGAGTCCCCGGACTCCCGATGAAACCTAGAGGCCACGAGGGCGGCCAAGTCCTCGGCCTCGGCCCTGGCAGCATCCTCCCGATCGGCAACGGGTCCTAGACGGACTGGCCCCAGAGAAAAGGAAGGGTCTCGGCTCAGGAAGCACGACAGAACGTGCATAGCGACCTCCTTCGCAAGGCCCCGACCTTCCGCTTCAAGCTCGTCGGCGATCACTGTTTCGAGCCGACCCAGCTCGTCGCCGATGGACTCAAGTGCCTGGATTGCTTCGGACATCGGCCGCGCCGGAGCCTCCACCTGCACAGGGCTGAAGCTAAGAGGAGCCAAGGCGGCCCCCTCCTTGGCAATAAAGCCCCAGACTGCCTGGGCCTCAGCAGACCGCAAGGACTGGAGCTTCTCCACCTCTTGGCGAGCCGCCAGCTCGCGATCCATCACTGCCTGGTGCTCCTGGGAGAACTGCTCCTCCCTCGCGGCAACAGCCGACTCACGGAGCTCCAGCTCCTCGGTCCGAGCCCTTAGCTCCTCCACTTTGACCCTCAGCCGGGCGGTGGTCTTCTCCTCCTCGGCCTCGACATCGCGTTCCCGATCAGCGACGGCGCACTCCTGACGGGCTGCCTGCAGCTGCAACTCCTCTGCGGCGGCGGAACGCTCCTTGGCTTTGGCTTCAGCGTGGGCTAGAGCCTCGCGGTAGGTGGCACAAACCCGCCGGGACTCTGACTCCATGCGGCTAATGGCCTTCTTCAGAGTGCCAAGCAGAGCACTCATGGCCTCAAGCCTTGACTGCCTCGAATCAAGGTCTGCCTTAGCCTCCTGGGCCCGCTGCTGCCAGCTGAGAAGACATTCCTTCTCGCCGGCCAGCGCCCCCCACTCCTGCTCAAAGGCGGATTGGAGCTGTCGGGCGCTTGTCTGGACACGCCTCAGGGCGTCCCACACGGGCACTGGGGCAGGGGGGACAGGAGTCACGCCACTGGACCCCCCTGTCGAGTCTAAGACCGGCGGGGGCGCCGGCGCCTCAGCAACCAGGGTGGGGCGCTGTCCTAGGGAGGCCAGGGGGCCAGCAGGCGCACCTACAGCGGCCCCCCCAGTCTCAGGACCGGACTTCTAGACTGGTGAAGGAGGGCGGATAGGAGCAGATGCGGCCACCACGAAGGGTGAACTCGCCGACGCAGAGGGAGCCCCGTCGATTTGGGGACCATGGGAGCCACCACGGTCCCCAGGTGCTGAGGCACGGAGCCTCCGTCGGTTGAAGGCGGCCGGGTAAGAGGCCCACCCCTAGCAGCAGGTCGGTCCCTGCAAGAAGAGAAAACCCTCAGGCAAAGAGAGGAGACAAGAGCTTTGCTCCTACAAACCAGAAAGAGCAACACTTACTGGGCGGCATGAGCGCTCCAACGGGCTTGCAGCACTGGCCTCTAGGCTGCAGCTGAACCACCGGGACCAGCGGCTGGAACGGTCGCGGAGCGTGACGCCTGGGTCCCCGGCACACTCGCCGACGTGGCCCCACCAGCGTCCATCCTGGAAACCCCTCCGCTTGAGGAAGGGTGACGAGGTACTTGGGCTGACTCGGATGGCCGCTGTCTCGGGAGAGACCCGCCGGGGGGGGAGGGACACCCGAGGCCTCTTTGGGTCGCCACCCGATGGGCCAGCACCCCCGGGAGATGGGAGCAAGGTAGCTCCGGCACCATGACTCGGCGCAGGCGGTGCCCTCGGAGGAGACCGGGCGCGTTTCTTCTCTGGATGCCCGGGGGCCGGCTCCTTTCCCTTCCCTTTGTCGGCGGCTTGAGTTCCGTCGGCTCTGGGGGAGGGTTTGACAGTAGCAGACACCTCGTGCCCTGACCCGGAGTGCTCGAATCCTGGGATGGTGATACCGCGGAAGGCATCCCCGACCTGCCGGACGGCGATCCCGATGTCGTCAAGGTTCGGCATCTTCCGCAGGAGCTCTGACCTCCTCTGTGACTCCAAGAAGAGGGGAGTGGCACAGGGCAGAAGGGCGGGGTCGCCACTGGGGATGTAGTCACCGCTCACATTGCCCACCATCTCGTTCAGCTCCTCGTCGGAAGGGTCAGAGCCGGGGCCCCTCTCCAGCCTGGTACAATCCTGCTCGCCGGTGTAGTACCACGCTGGGCGACTACGCTGCTGCAAGGGTGCAATACGGCGCGACATAAAGTCCATCAGCACCATTAGAGACGTCAGCCCCCCGTTGGCCAGGAACCGGATCCGCTCCAAGACCGGGGAGTACTCCTGCTCCAGCTCAGGGATCTCCTCCCAGAAGCGACGATCGGTGGTTGGGCTGGCGGTTCGGAGTTGTAGGCGATCGTGCTCGTCGGTCTGCACTACCACCCAGCTCTCCCTCTAGTTTTCCCACCTTGATGCGCTGAAGGGCAGAAGGTATCCGGAGACCTTGGGGTCCTTGCAGCGATGCTGAAAGTAGTATGCCCCCATCTGAATCTTCGAGCCGCGCCCAGTCGTCCGCAACACAAAGAAGTAGCGGAAGAGTGTCACGGAAGCATGCACCCCCACGAACATCTCGCAGAAGTGGACAAAAACAGCAGCCATTGCGAAAGAGTTGTGGGAAAGGTGGTTGTCGAAGTGTTCGGTCGACACTTCCCCCGGGCCTGCACTGGGCAGCCCGCGGAGGTTCTTTTTTCGGAGGGGCTAGTTCCTAGCGGAGAGCTTGCGCAGATGGACGAGTTAGTGAGAGCTTGACACGGGGAGTTTTACGTGGTTCAGGCCGCCGGAGCGTAAAACCCTACGTCCACGGCGAGCTATGGAGCTCGCTGTATTGCTTGCTGCTCAGGGCCGGGGGGCCTGAGCTTGGGGGTGAGTTACAGCTTGAGAGTGTATGGCTAGCGTATGAGTTGCAAAATGCGAACCCTTGCTATCGACGCCTACCCGAGCCCTTTATAGTCCAGGACTCGGGCGGCTTACAAGGGGTGCCGGGACCCGACAGGTGGTCCCGGGAAGATTGTCTATTATCTACCGTATCTGTAGTTACGCCGGTAGTTGCCTCTGGTCGAAGGCTTCTGAGTCTTCATCTTGCCGCCCTGCCCATGCCGCACGCTAGTCGTAGTGGTTGATGACGGCGCAGGCGGCATGGGATGTCTTGTCACGGCGTTTATTAGCTGGCAGGTTCTGACACCGCGCGCCAGTCTATGATGCAACTGGGCGCAACGGCACCTGACAGACGCGTGCTCCGCGTTTCCGCGTCTTGGGAAGACGCGGGCTTTGAATACCTTGTACGAGCAAGGTGTGGGGCGCCTTTACGCCCGCTGCCTACCGCTCGGGGGCAGGCAGCACCGTTCTTCTGGCCACGTGGCGGGTCCGGAGCTCTCCTCTGAGGAGAGGGAGGTCCGGCCCCGCTGGACGCGTGGCGCCTTCGGACCTCTCTCCAGCGGAGGGGGAGGTCCGGCTTCTGTATGCCACGTGGCGGGCCCGGGGCTCTCCTCTGAGGAGAGGGAGGTCCGGCCCCGCTGGACGCGTGGCGTCTTCGGACCTCTCTCCCGCGGAGGGGGAGGTCCGGCTTCTGTATGCCACATGGCGGGCCCGGAGCTCTCCTCTGAGAAGAGGGAGGTCCGGCCCCGCCGGACGCGTGGCGCCTCCGGAGCTCTCCCTGCGGAGAAGGGCGAGTACCTTAGGCATTTTACCCTGTGCGCGGGGGTACCCCATATCTCAGGTACCGACAGTGGCCCCCGGGCCCATCTCGGGGGAGACAGCGAGCTCGAGGTGGGACCTCCGTCTCTTCCGATCCGCGCACTTTCTCTAAGTCCCGAATTGACCGCTGCCGGAGCACGAACGGCCACGGGATCGTGAGAGCGTGCGCTCACTTGATGATTGCTTTTACTGCGGCGGTTCCCAAGGCTGCCACTTCTGCACGTTGCGGTGCTTTCTTCGGGAACCGCCGAAGTGCCTTGCCGGCTCATCTTCTCAGGAGACTGACTCCTTGACCCCACCGCTTTAGTTAATCGGCTTGGGCCCACCCGTCATCGGCACTCGGTCTTGGAACCGAAGCAGTTGCGGGTGCGGGGTATTCGAAGAGTTCCGAATCACTTGGAACTGCACCGGGAAGCTTTTTAGAGGGGGTCTTACCCACTTTGCAGCTTCCCTTCGCACTTCTCTGCGTTTCTTCTTGGACTCTTGTGCTTTTGCTCTCTTGCCTTTGAGTTCTCCCTTGCCATGGCTTCCAACCCGCTGCCAGAGAAGAAATGCGCTCGATCTCCTCCAGCAACGGTGTCGGTGCCAAGTAGGGATTCTGGGGTGCCTGACACTCCCTCCGGTGGCGACTCGAAGAGGCCCCGGGCTGATGCGCTGGGGGAAGCCTCTGGGGCGTCCCCTGTTCCGCCAGTCCAAGCGACTGTGGAGCGGCCGTCGGAGACGGTAGCGGGCTCTGGAAATCCTACCCCAGCTCGGAAGTCGGGGTTCAGAGCCTGCTGGAGTGTCCGCGCTTCTCGGCCTTCCCCGTCTTGCGGGGAATCTGTGCCGATGCGCTCGGAGCTAGGGGCAACTGCCGCGGCCCCCAGGCCAGCGCGGACTTCTCCTATTCCGGTGTGCCCGGACTCCGCGGCAGCGTCGTCTCTTCCTGCCGAGACGGCCACCGCGGCCCCCGAGCCAGCACAGGTTGATCCTGCACTAGGCGGCCTGGCTTCTTCTCTAGCACCGCCTTCCCCGGCTCGTCCCTCTCCTCAGGTCAAGGAGCCAGAAGTTGAAAAGAGCCCGGCTGGCCTGGCTGCCAGAGCCACGGAGCCAGCTTCTCCTGATCGGCGTCTCGTCTCGGCTGCTGGTGCGTCGGCTCTTCCTGAGGACGAGGTAATGGAGGAGGTTGGAGGGGCTGCCCCAGCCTCTGTTGCTCCATTGCCCCTGGCGGACGCCTTCGCGCTTGCCGAGTCGAGCGTTCGGCAGGTCTTGGCTGCGCTAGGGCGCGAGCGGGAGGAGTATACGGTTGAACGGGACCGCCTCCTCATCTGGGGGAACCTTTTGCGGGAGAGGACCGCGAAGGTTAAGAGCGAGCTCGACTCCAGGCGGGAGTTGCTCGACTTCAGGGAAGCGCTCGTCGACCGGATGAAGCGGGCTGTTGACCGCATGGACACCCAGTCGCGGCGGATCAACAGGGAGGCCCTGGAGGCACACGCCCGGGCCGAAGAGAGCCTCTCTGCTGCTGTGGAAATACGGCAGCGGTTGGAGCGCCGCGAACTCGCCGTTGAGGAGCGGGAGCGTTCCGTGGCAGCTGAGGCAGAGAGGGTCGCCGCGCAGCTGGCCGCGGGCGAGGATGACCTCCGAGCTCGGATGGAGGAGTTGGAGATTCTGAAGGCAGACCTTGACTTGAGGGAGGAACATGTCTCCCATGATTGCCGGGCGGTCTTGGACCGGGAGTTGACTGCCGTCTTCAAGGCCGCTGAGTTGGAGCGGCTAGCCGAGACTCTCCGCCTTCGGGAGAGTTCCCTGGCGGCCAAGGAGAAGGAATTCTTCGAGAGGAACCTGGAGGCTCTGCAGGCGGCCCGCCGCGAGGTGGAGGAGCTCTCAGCCTTACGGTCCTCCGAGGCCCTTGCGGTCTCAAGCTTCGTGGATCGAGCGGGGTCCGCCCTGATCCCTCTTGGCTTCAGTCCGGTGAGGGCCGCAACTCCCGCATTGAAGTTAGCAGAGGTGATCCCTGCATTGGAGTCGATTGACGCCAAGCTGGATAGACTCGACTCGGTGGTCGCCAGTGAGCTTGAAGCCGAGGGTCGCGGCTTAGCTTTAGAGGTCGCCTCGCATGTGCTGGCATGCTTCAAGAGTCGCGACCCCTCTTTCTCGCTGCAGCCAGCAAGAGAGGGCCCAGCCGCGGAGCGGGAGGAAGCTGCCAGGGCTGAAGTCGAGGATGTGGCCGCCCTTGTAGCCGCAAGGTTCCGGCGAGAGCCGGGAGGTCCTTAGGACTTGTTTCTCCCTTTTTTATCGAGTCTGTAGTCCAGCTCATGGAGCCTTGCTTAATTTTACTCTCTTGGATACTTGTGTTTGTGATGCTTTTTCCCTCCTTCTTGGCTTTGCCTGGCTGAGTCCTTAGCTCCGCAAGGTACTCAGAGGCCATTTCCAATCTCGGAGCTTCGCACAGACACCCTCCCCGGGTCCTAACCGTGTTAGGGGCCCCCGGAGGTCTCCGAACCTCGCCCTATGGGGGGCTCCAAATCTGCCGGCCACGTGGTGGGTCCGGAGCTCCTCCTCAAGAGACGGGAGCTCCGGTCATGTTGGACACGTAGGGCTTTCGGAGCCCTCCCGCTGAGGGGGGAGGTCTGGTTCCTGCCTGCCACGTGGCGAGCCCGGAGCCCTCCTCAAGGAAGGAGAGAGTTCTGGGCCTGCTGGACATGTGGGGCCCCCGGGCCCCGCCCCTGCTGGAGGGGCAGGTCCCGGTCCTTCCAGTCCCAGGCCGGTGTAGCTGGTAGCTCCTTTCCCCCCGCTTCATGCAGTCCCTGTTGCCGTAACCTGAAGGTCCTGCACACAGGTAGAGGAAACGTAATTCTCCTCGGAGGGTCCTCCCCTCCCGTCTCCTAGTCTTATCCGTCTATGGTCCTGACCCGCTATACGGGGCTTGGGAAATTCTGTGCACGAGGCGCCGGAGCTCCGGCTCCCTCCGAGGTCCGGGTACGGCCGTCCGATCCCTAGTACCGGGCCATGCGCTGGGGAAGCAGAGTGCACGCGCTTTGGGTTCATGACCAGGCAAAGCGGACGTACTCCCCTGGACCTCCGGAGAGCAGGATGCGCATGCTTTGGGCTCTGGGCCGGCTAAGCTGGATATGCACCCTGGACCCCCCATGCACAACGCTGGCCTTTCCTGGAGGTGACCAACTGGCACCACAACACCTGACTGGGGGAGGCCCGAGAGACTCACTCGGCCATCGGCAGGTGCCTCAAGCGCAGCCGCCTTCGGGAGGATAGCAAATGCCGACTATGGATGAGCGCAGGAGAGGGGGAGCTAGACGTATGATGAACATACAGAGATAGTGCGATCATAAAAATTAATGCATAATTTAAATGAGCGCATGAGAGGGAGCTAAGTAGAACAAGTCTCTGTATTCGTGCCCATAGGTGGAATTCTGGCTGTACATGGGGGCAATGTTCCGCCTCGTCTACAAGGGAAGCAAGACTCTACGCGCTTAGGGTCGGAACCAGGCTAAACTGGACGTAGTCCTGTACCGTCCCTTGAGACTTAGCTACCCCAAGCTCTGTTCCTAAGTTCTATGGGGTCTATTACAGAAGTGAATAACCCTGTTCTACCGATGCTCAGTAAGTAGGACTTACAGTGTTGCTTCATGGCAAGGATTTTTTTTTGGAATGGATCCCACTCTCGGTTGAAAGGCATGTGTACCTGGGGCGGCAGCTTTCATGATTCGGAAGGGACCTTCCCTGCTGGGGGAGAGCTTATGGGTCCTTCTTGGAATATAGCGTGCCGCTTCACCAGGTTGCCCTCTTGCGGGCCCCCGTCGCGTTTGGTTCTTTGGCGGTAGTGCTTAGAGCATTAGCCGAGACCGTGCGTTGTGGGGTGTTCTCTGCAAGCCGAGTCTTGTCGAAGTTGTTATCTTCACGCTGGATCAGGCCCTGCGTGGCTTCTCTCGGGGGCCCCCGGGGAGTTCTCCCCTTCTGGCTAAGGCCTTCAAGGGGTAGGTAGACCCGGGCTCGCCTTGGATGATCTAAGGCGTCTTCCCCTTCTGGCAAGGCCTTCAAGGGGTTGACGGACCTTAGGCAGCCCCCGAGAGGTATGTTCGAGGCACGGAGGCGTGCCGTAGCTGGCTAACGCCTTGGCCCGTCACCGTCGGAACTGGAGTCCTCACCGTCATGCACTGTCTTTATGACACGCTGAGACTCCTGGAACCCCACCTGGTGGGCAGCGGTGACTGGGGCATCGGCCTTCTGTTTGCCATCCCTCTGAGGGTAGGGCGGTGCTTCAGCCCTCTGCTGTCTTCCATTGCGGAAGCGCTCTGCGAGCCTCTGGATCTCCCAGCACTCGGCAGCAGTATGGTTGCAGGTGCCATGCACGGGGCATAGCCCGCCTTGGCCACTGTCTGGGGCCGGTGATTGCCGCTGCCTCTTGTCGGGGCGTGGCCCCCGAGCTCCACTGGTTGTCGCAGCTACGGCGACTGGGGCCGTGAATGGTGACTTCATCTTCCCACTCCCCCGGTTCTTGGTCTTCTTGCCACCCCCATAGGCAGCAGCACCGGACCCGGGCTGCCCTCCTGACTCGGAGGTCGGCAGTGCGTGCCAG
The DNA here is from genome assembly GCA_030760725.1 of Neostapfia colusana. Lineage (NCBI taxonomy): Eukaryota > Viridiplantae > Streptophyta > Magnoliopsida > Poales > Poaceae > Neostapfia > Neostapfia colusana. The sequence goes on from JASWHV010000019.1 coordinate 50,141,688, forward strand.
TTCCGCCCTTCAGCCGCTCTGGCGCACTTGTCCGCCAGGCTAAAGAGCTCCGAGACGTCGCGGACCTCTCTGGTCGCGAGCTTCTCAAGCATTTTCTCGTCCCGGACACCCTGTCGGAACGCCACCACCACAGAGGCGCTTTGGATATGTGGGATGGTGTTGTGCACCTGAGAGAACCGCTGGATGAAAGAGCGCAGCGACTCCCCAGGTTGTTGTTTGACGGCGTGGAGGTCGAGCTCCGTGCCGGGACGGGTGTAGGAGCTGCCGAAGTTGGCGACGAACTGCCGGCAGAGCTCACCCTAGGAGGTTATGGACCCCTGAGGTAGATTCATGATGGGAAGTAGTTGGCCATGACAGCCTCGTCGCCTCCTGCAGCAAGTACGGCGGTGGAGTAGATCTGAAGGAACTCCGCTGGGTTGACGCTACCGTCGTACTTCTCGGGCAAGTGCGGGCGAAACTTGCGCGGCCACCTTGCGAAGCGAAGGTGGGGTGCAAGGGCCGCACATCCTGCACCTGCTGCTGCAGGTGCTGGCGCTGCGAACAGGTGGTTCGCACCTGGCACCGCGTATCCCAGCATGGGCAAGGCTGCACCATAGACCGGGGCCGCTACTTGCGGCGCATATGGTGGTGGCATATGTTGCGCAGCATATGCCTGAGGCCGGGCTCGCATGGCGAAGGCCTGCCCTTCTGGTTGCGTCGAGGCCGACGACATGCTGTCGCCTGCCTCACGGTTGCGACGCCCTTCTCGACCAGGGTTGTGAATCCTCGCCTGGACGCCTAGGCGACCGCCGGCCGCCGGGACGCCTAGGCGCCTAGGCGGTCGCCTAGGCGAGCGCCAGGCGAGGAGGGGAGGCGGGTGTGGCGGCGGCGGCGGCAGCAGAGGAGGCGGGCGGCCAGCTAGGCGGCGGAGGAGGCGGGAGACCGGCTAGGAGGCGGAGGAGGCAGGGCGGGCGGGCGGGCGGGCGGCGGCAGGGCGGGCGGGCGGCGGCAGGGCAGGCGGGCGGGCGGAGGAGGCAGGGCGGGCGGGTGGGCCTCACGGCCCAACTATTGTGGACCGTCGGATGAGATCCGACGGTCCTCATTTTCACTGGGTATATAAATATACCCTACCCTAATTTTCTCCTCACCCTCTCTCTCCCTCTTTTCTCCACTCCCGGCGGCGGCGGCAGTGAGGCGGCGGGGTGGACAGCGGCGGCGGTGGTGGTACCTACGGCGGCGGGGTGGACAGCGGCGGCGGCGGCACCTACGGCGGTGCCAGGCGAGGTGGCAGCAGGCGGAGGGGGCGCCATGCGAGGTGGCTGCGGGCGGAGGGGTCGCCGGGGCGGGCAGAGGCGGCGGCGCCGCCCGACCAGGCGAGGCGAGCCGCCCTGGCGTCCGCGCGCCAGCGACTGGACGCCTAGGCGTCGCCTAGGCGACGCCTCAAAAACGCTGTTCTCGACGTCGCTCGAGGTACACCCGGGCGTCCTGCCCCAAGTGGCACCGTTCCAGTTCCCTTCGCAGGTCCGTCGACAGGAGCCTGGAGGAGCTGGAATCCGCCGTTAGCCCGTCAACCGTGGGTGTGCGCGTCAGCGACACAGCCGGTTGCCCTGGGCGCCGTCCTCGCCAAAACCGAGGGTTCGCGGCGGCGACGACGAGGCGGTCCACCTCGCGGACCCATTGCTGGGTCGCTGAATGGGGCGCATCCCCCGCGGGTGGGTTGCGCAGCAGCGCCCTTGCTGCAGCTAGCGCACCTCCATGGTGTACGCTCAGCGCTGCAGAAGACCTCACACTGGTCGGGGCCTGCATAGCCGGAGTTGGCGTTGCCGGAGTCGGCTGCTGGCTACCCGCTTGTGCCGACACACTCCGTCCTGAGTGCGTCGACATGTACTCCCCGCTGGTCACGGTTCGCCGTGAATGCGGAGGGGGAGAGTTTGCCGCTGAAGGGAGCTTGGTCATCTTCGTCGGTGGAAACTCGTCGCGCTAGGGGAAAAGCCCCCTACCTGGCGCGCCAAATGTCGAAGTGTTAGGTCGACACTTCCCCCGGGCCTGCACTGGGCAGCCCGCGGAGGTTCTTTTTTCGGAGGGGCTAGTTCCTAGCGGAGAGCTTGCGCAGATGGACGAGTTAGTGAGAGCTTGACACGGGGAGTTTTACGTGGTTCAGGCCGCCGGAGCATAAAACCCTACGTCCACGGCGAGCTATGGAGCTCGCTGTATTGCTTGCTGCTCAGGGCCGGGGGGCCTGAGCTTGGGGGTGAGTTACAGCTTGAGAGTGTATGGCTAGCGTATGAGTTGCAAAATGCGAACCCTTGCTATCGACGCCTACCCGAGCCCTTTATAGTCCAGGACTCGGGCGGCTTACAAGGGGTTCCGGGACCCGACAGGTGGTCCCGGGAAGATTGTCTATTATCTACCATATCTGTAGTTACGTCGGTAGTTGCCTCTGGTCGAAGGCTTCTGAGTCTTCATCTTGCCGCCCTGCCCATGCCGCACGCTAGTCGTAGTGGTTGATGACGGCGCAGGCGGCATGGGATGTCTTGTCGCGGCGTTTATTAGCTGGCAGGTTCTGACACCGCGCGCCAGTCTGTGATGCGACTGGGCGCAACGGCACCTGACAGACGCGTGCTCCGCGTTTCCACGTCTTGGGAAGACGCGGGCCTTGAATACCTTGTACGGGCAAGGTGTGGGGCGCCTTTACGCCCGCTGTCTACCGCTCGGGGGCAGGCAGCACCGTTCTTCTGGCCACGTGGCGGGTCCGGAGCTCTCCTCTGAGGAGAGGGAGGTCCGGCCCCGCTGGAAGCGTGGCGCCTTCGGACCTCTCTCCAGCGGAGGCGGAGGTCCGGCTTCTGTATGCCACGTGGCGGGCCCGGGGCTCTCCTCTGAGGAGAGGGAGGTCCGGCCCCGCTGGACGCGTGGCGTCTTCGGACCTCTCTCCCGCGGAGGGGGAGGTCCGGCTTCTATATGCCACGTGGCGGGCCCGGAGCTCTCCTCTGAGAAGAGGGAGGTCCGGCCCCGCCGGACGCGTGGCGCCTCCGGAGCTCTCCCTGCGGAGAAGGGCGAGTACCTTAGGCATTTTACCCTGTGCGCGGGGGTACCCCATATCTCAGGTACCGACAGTGGTGGAGCTGGAGGCCATATGTCTCCAGCAGGGTGGCAAAGAAGGAAGAAATCGGCGGAACGAACCCTGCCAGAGCATAAGCCGTGAAGAAAACCATCTCCCCCTTTTTCAGGATCAGGGGGAGAGATCCTCGGCGAAGCCAGTGTTTCTGGTCTTCTGAGCGCCAGCCCAGTAGCCTGCGCACTGGCCCAAGCTCGGAAGAACGAACGAGGTGCGTCGAGAGCAAGTTGGAAGCCATGGCGAAAGAGGGCACAAGGGCAGAAAAGCCGGGGCGCGAGAGTTCAAGGGAAGTACGAGTGCTAGGAAAGGCAAAGGGAAGCCGCGATGTGGGTGAGATCCCCTTTTAAAACTTTCCAGGGATGATTCGAGGTGACTCGGAAACCTTCGAGAACATCGCACCGGTGACCGCGTTGGCTCCGGGACCAGGCACCGATGACAGGTGGACCCAAGCCGCCCAACTGAAGCGGTGGGTCGAGGAGTCAGTCGCCCCAGAAGACAAACCGGCAAGGCGCTTCGGCGGTTCCGGAAGAAAGCACCGTAGCGTGCAGAAGTGGCAGCCTTGGGAACCGCCGCAGTAAAAGCAACCATCAAGTGGGCGCACGCTCCCACGATCCCGCGGCCGTTCGCGCTCCGGCTGCGGTCGATGCGAGACTTAGAGAAATTGCGCGGATCAGAAGAGACGGAGGACCCACCTCGGGCTCGCTATCTCCCCCGAGATGGGCCCGGGGGCCACTGTCGGTACCTGCGATATGGGGTACCCCCGCGCACAGGGGAAAATGCCTAAGGAACTCGCCCTTCTCCGCAGGGAGAGCTCCGAAGGCGCCACGCGTCCGGCGGTGCCGGACCTCCCTCTCCTCAGAGGAGAGGTCCGGGCCCGCCACGTGGCATACAGAAGCCGGACCTCCCCCTCCGCGGGCGAGGGGTCCGAAGGTGCCACGTATCTAGCGGGGCCGGACCTCCCTCTCCTCAGAGGGGAGCTCCGGGCCCGCCACGTGGCCGACAGAAGCCGAACCTCCCCCTCCGCGGGCGAGGGGTCCGAAGGTGCCACGTATCCGGTGGGGCCGGACCTCCCTCTCCTCAGAGGGGAGCTCCAGGCCCGCCATGTGGCCGACAGAAGCCGAACCTCCCCCTCCGCGGGGAGAGGTCCGGAGGCTCCACGTGCCCCGCGGGCCGGGCCCTCCTCTCCTCTGAGAAGGGCTCCAGGCCCGCCACGTGGCAGCAGAACGGCGCTGCCTGCCCCCGAGCGATAGGCAGCGGGCGTAAAGACGCCCCATACCTTGCCCGTACAAGGTATTCAAGGCCCGTGTCTTCCCAAGACGCGGAGACGCGGAGCACGCCTCTGTCAGGTGCCGTTGCGCCCAGTCGCATCACAGACTGGCGCACGGTGTCAAAACCTGCCAGCCAATAAACACCGCGACAAGACATCCCATGCCGCCTGCGCCGTCATCAACCACTACGACTAGGATGCGGCATGGGCAGGGCGGCAAGACGGAGACTCGGAAGCCTTCGCCAGAGACAACTACCGGCATAACTACAGATACGGTAGATAACAGTCAATCTCCCCGGGACCACCTGTCGGGTCCCGGGCCCCCTTGTAAGCCACCCGAGTCTTGGACTATAAAAGGCTCGGGTAGGCGACGATAGCAAGGGTTCGCACCTCCGCAACTCATACGCTAGCCATTCACACCCAAGCTGTAACTCACCCCCAAGCTCAGGACTCCGGCCCTGAGCAGCAAGCAATACAGCGAGCTCCATAGCTCGCCGTGGACGTAGGGTTTTACGCTCCGGCGGCCTGAACCACGTAAAACTCACAGTGTCAAACTCTTACTAACTCGTCCATCCGCGCAAGCTCTCTGCAAGGGACTAGCCCCACCGAAAAAAGAACCTCCGCGGGCTACCCAGTGCAGGCCCGAGGGAAGTGTCGACCGAACACTTCGATAGGGTGGATTAGCTAAATGTACAAACTTAATCGGTAAGTCTAATAAAATAGACTTTTTGTTTATAAACTCAACTAGGATGACAATGTGATGATAGCTGTTCTGACTAGTGTTTAAAAAAACGGCGTATAGGCGCCGGGATGTTGAGAGTTGCATGAACGCTCCGTTTTCATAAAAGCGTTCGCTATTAAGAGGTTAAATAGTTAAACATTAGAAATCCTTTTTTTACTTTTCTTGTCACTTTGTTGCGCTTTTTCCGCTTTTGTCGCTAACCTCATTGATTGAAGCATTAATTGTTCTCAAATTTAAAAAATTAAATTATGTAATAAAATATACATAGAATTGACTTCGCTTTCTATGAAATGGCTAGTAACAGTTAGGCCGTAGGCACTAGACGAAGTTTTTCTGCTCGCTTTTTAAACATTATTTCTGATACAGATCTACCAGTTGATAGACATCTCGTTTCTATATATAAATAGATCTAATGCGGATGTATAACAAATAATACTTGTTGGATGCTAAATTTGTCTTGTTTTAATCTTTTAAAATACGTTTTGAGACAGTATGTTTAGTGCATTACAGAAATATTTTGTTTAATTTTCTAAAATCTTAGAAACGTACTGTCTATCGTACGATGTGCCAAGACATTGAGATCTGTTATCTATTTGGTACTTACAATGCATGTTCATAATAGGCACGCATCGTTGTAAAAAAATTAGGGAATCTAATTCAATGTCTAACGAAAATTCGTAATTTGATTTTTGTAGATAATGATACCATGATACCCGGCAAAATAAATTTGATTTGAATTAGATTCTGCCCAATTAATTCATACTTACGCAGTTCGTTGATTCTAGACCTGGCTAAGACCCTGTAATCGCTTCGGCAAATCCGTCATCCGTGGCTCAGTCCCCGTATCCCTCACGGAAGAAAGCCACCTTGGTTAGCAATCTCCCGCAGATCCGGCGACATTAGCCGCCGCCCCCTTCCCGATTCGCCACAGATCCAGATGGGTCCGGGGAAGCGCCCCACCACCGACGTCGTGGCCGGGGCGCCGTACCTTCCGGTGGAGCTCATCCCGGACATCGCGCGGCACCTGACTAGCCTCCAGGACTTCTTCGCCCTCCGTGCCGCCTGCCGCGCCTACCGCGCCGCGCTGCCCCTCTCCCGTACCGTCCTCGCCGCGCAGCCGCCGCACCTCCTGGTGCCCCACCACCAATCCCCCTCCCTGGCGCTTTTCCACCTCCCGGGCCGCCGCCTCCTCCGCTTCCGTGACTCCGGCACGGTTCTCGCCTCCGACGGCGCCCGCGTCGCCACCTTCGACCATAACGTCCGCGAGCTCACCGTTACCCACCTCCTCTCCGGCGAGCGGGTGCGCATCCCCGACGCCCCGGTCCTCTTCTCCCACGCCGTCCTCGCTGGCGACCTCGTCCTCCTCATCGCCCCAGGGTGGGTCCACTACTGCCGCCTCGGGGACGGCAGGTGGCGGGAGGCGTGCTGCCGGCTCGGGGCCTACTTCGACGGCGTGCACATGATGGTCGACATGCGCTCTGTCAATGGCGTCCTCTATGCGCTCCTCAACACGTGCCAGCTCGCCGTGGCTGAGCTGATGGACAACAAGGTCAAGTTGGTGCTGCTAGGAGGCGAAGTAGATGAGTGTGTTAGGGATGCTTGGATGGAGAGCAGAGATTTTAAGCTGGGGGAGTGTGCTGGTGAGCCGCTGCTCATCTTCAAGTCAAAGGCGTCCGACAAGCTGGCCTACAAGGTTTTCCGTTGGTCATCTTTGGAGAGTAGGTGGTTGAGGGCAATGAGCCTAGGAGGGCGAACACTTTTCATGTCCAGAAATGGCTTTGATGCGTGGCTTGCTCCAGATTCACTGGGAGTTCGTCAGGATTGTATATACGAGGCGCTAGCAAGGGCTGCAGGTTGGTGTGTCTACTCTTTAGATGATGGCACTTGTGAACATGTCAGTATTGAGTACCAAGATGCACCACAAACAGATGTCGCAAGAACACAGGTTTGGGTGCTCCCGAGCTTGTTCTGATACTGCCTATGATGATCTAATTCTGAAGTTGTATGAAACCATGTGAAGGTATGGGTCCTCATTTGCGTTATTTTCAGCTGAAATCTTCACAACTAGAACACATTTATGTATCACTTCTATCATTAGAGTTAAGTATTGTCCTGGTTTATGGTGTAAATGGTGTTCCAAGACAATAAACTGAATGGGTGTTTTACTTGTTGTAGTGTCAAGGGCAGAACAAATTGTGATAGAAGTTAATTGTGTGCATCCAAACAAGAAAAACAAGTAGATAAGAGTTCATAACATTCTGTAATCTCCGTGGTGGCCCATGTACAAATCATCTCTCGTGGTATGCTATGCAATAAATAATGATGAAATATGAAACATCTGATGAGGAATGATCAGCCTGTCAAGTCTGTTTCATAGGAAATGTACTAACAACGTTCCGAAAGGCGGTACGACGCAGGCGCCTAGGCGCGCTTCAACGTTCCGCGCTGGCCGCCCGCCTCGGTGGGTAGGCGGTTGCGAAGCGGGAAGGGGGCATCGAGGAAAAAAAGCGGGAGGGGTAGGGACAAATATCCTTGCAGGGCGGAGCTGGGCCGGGTTGCATGGGTGGGCTGCGGGAAAGGCTATGTAGATATTTAAATGGGGCCGTCCTAAATTAGTCCAACGGAGCAGAATTTTTTTTACTTCTGTATTACTGCTATAGTGCAAAACACTTAGACGCCACCTAGAAATGCCTAGACTCTAGGCGGAGAGTCACTGCAGACGAGCCAGTGCTGAAGCGCGCCTAGGCGTCGGCCTTGCAGCGCCTTTTGTAACGCTGATGAGCATTTAAGTTGGTGTCAATCACTGATATTTTCTATCTTCGTTTCTTCCCTGTTTGCTGCTTTGAAGCTATTGCATTATGTGCAAATGTTGTGTAAACAAAGTTGTAGTATACTTAAAAACACTAGTATTTCTGGAAATCGTGGATCATACAGAAAACCACATGTGCAAGTCTTTCTGTGGCTGGAGATTCGTAACTGGTGTTGGACGGCATATAGACTTGTACGGAGGGGACTCACATCTAGATAAGTGTCCCTTGTGCGATCAAGAGGAAGAGATGATCTTAGCTTATGCGCACGATATTGCATGTTAGTTATGGAACAGATTGTTCTCACCTCTTGATCTACAAGGTGCTGTCCCTCGATGCATGAGCACTCAATGGCACAATGGTAGGGCAAAAAAGGCGAAGAGCTAAGAAAGAGCATAAAAAGGGGTTCACTCTGTCATCATTCTTGTTGCCTTGACTCATATGGAAACATTATAACGCATGTGTCTGATGGAGCTACTCCTACTGACGACTTCATGCGAACCTTTAGAGATGAGCTCAACTTGTGGTGCATAGCTGGAGCAAAGAAGCTACAAAGACTAGGACTAGGTCGTGTGGCTTACCTTGGTTATTCAGCCTTGGCTGGGTTGTTGTGTTTTGTATCAAGGGTGATATGACTGTATTAGGTCACCACCACATGTTTTTCACACAACTCTCCTGCGTGCATAGAAAATCACATCCATGTTGGTGCATAGATAAGGAAGTCAGGATATGCTTGGTGCACAATAGTGTTGCCTAATGACCTTTAACAAATAATAGCACGAGTCTGTTAGGTTTTTATTCAAACATATAGTATCTGTAAATTGACGTTTGCTTTTCTACTACATTTTATCACGTTTCTACACTTCCACGTTATAATTGAATCTGTCACCTCTATGTTTGAAATGGTGATCTAGGAGCCGTAAATCCAAGAGCTGTTGTTTGATTTCAACATTTTTCCCTCGCATTGTTGACTAAAGCATGGAATCACATTGTTGTCTAAAAAATTTTAGAGAACAGGGGTCAGCCCTTACCTTCTCTAAAGAAAACATCTCTATTCACGAACGTAAGTCTTGACGTGCACGGTCATTCATCCACCGGGAGGAGCGCTTATTAAGAGCTGTGAATCCGCCTCGATCAAAGTGGGCGAGGGTCAAATTTCAGTTATTCCAGTTATTTCCTTAAAAAATATCCTTTATTTTTGACACGTAAGTGCCGCGATATCAGCAAGTGGGAATATGGTAGAAAGTATATTGCCTTTTAGGTGTTCTCACGTAGTGTTTTTTCTATGATGAAAGCACTACATGAGAAACATCTAATAGATGATGACTCGTGTCGTTAAAATACGTGACACACAAATTTATGTCCTTTTTGATGTAAAAGATGACAAACCATAACTTAAGACACGTCATCTTTTATCATAAATGGGCAACACATCTTTGCTATGGTGCATTGCCATTTACAATAAATTAAATAGGTGATGCACGACAATAAAAATGCACAACCTAATATGCGACAATAAAGAAACGTTACCTTTTACTTGTCCATAACAAATAATTGTGCTTGTCGTTGTTGTGCCACATATAAGTGTGACCTGAAACAACATCAAAACATCATGATCCCTTCAATACTGTAATTAAGAACTTAATATTATATTTCTGAATTGATCCACATAGGTCATCTTTTGTGAGTGTTACCTCCTTCCGTCGCCCTTTCTAAAGGCTAATCAACACGCCACGGGGTTATCCTCCTCAGGCTGCAAGTCCACATGCTGACTTGGAACAGTCTCAATGTATGCATAAAGATCTCAGAATATTCCAATACAGGCCAGGAGCCCAGATAGCTAGCTTATCCACACCGGCTAATCGGTGAACTTCGGAAGAAGCTATGTACTGGGCGGAAAAAGTGGAGAAAACAACTGTGGTTTCAGTGAACATTTGTTGAAAACCTATGTTTTTTGGTGTCGCCTAGACGTTATGAGGGTGATGAGTCATTAGGAGACGTCACATAGTTTTAGTTACACCATAACCTTAGACATTGTCCAATTATCTTCTAGACGCTGTAAGCAGGTGGTCGTCACAATGCCATAAAAACATAATCAAAACTTCCTGTCGTTGAGAATCTTGGTACGGTTTATGACGCAGAATACCACAGTGCGGCAGTGGCGAAGCCAGGTTAGGCTCCCCTAGTGGCTAGTGCACTGGCACTAGGGTAGGAAAAATAATCGGCACCACAGAGTTTATAGGAACCTGCTATTTACTTGAAAATTATGTATAAATTGCATGTTGGCACCACCATAAATGTAGTCTAGCTTCGCTGCTGACAGTACCAATGAAGCCATCCGTGAGTGCAAAAATGTTACAGTAATGTTGATTGGCTCTACTAACCGCGGATGTGATAGTGATTGAATAACTCGTACAGCTTCAGATTCCAATACATTTGCAAACAACTGAACACACTTGCTGCCTACAAGCTCTGAAATATTTATTTTATTGTATCTCCATATATTTTATTAAGATCTTTGAGTGTTCTCTGATACCACTTTGTATATTTACAAGGACCGTAGAAAATCTCTGATTTATTACAACTGTAGTTGGGGCTATGAGTGTAATTGTGACCAATGCTTGGCGTGGAGTTTAATAAGCCAAACTTCGGGTTTGTTATCAATTATTACAGCCAGATGAACATCACTGTATAAAGTAACAGAAAACCAATCCAATTTGTCAAGTTTTCAGCCTGTTATCTACTTTTCTTAAAACATTGATATAAGAACTACAATAGCAAAATCTTATGTTCTCTGATGAGAAAATCAGGAAGTAAAAAGGCGCAAAGGACCAGCTTCCTTAACATGTTTTTTTTCTTAAACAAGACTTAAGGCAAATAAAAGATTGCCTGGTGGCAACTGTAAATATCATCAAGTTTCTTCATAACATAATTCACCGCATCTGCTGATGAAACCACGAAATTGGAGTCCCACCGAGCTTGCGTTGGAAGACAAGGAAGTCATGCCCATTCTCATTCATTCAGGGCACTACACACGAATTATAATTTTGGTACCACCTAGTAGCACATATCAAAGGACCCTAAAAAGCTTATATAGTAATCAGATCATTAACATACTTGAACATCAAAACACACAAAAGAACCATATGAGCACAGTCATCAGTGGACAAGAGAATGCAAACATCTCTTTCAAAGGATTAAGGTTCAGAGCGCAATCCTTACAGTGAGAATATCCACGTGCATCCAGTACAGTTGAACAAGGTTGCATTGTGTTTCAACCCAAATCTAAGTAAAATGACTGCATTTCTCAAGGCTAGATATCTTCGGACATATTCCTCAGGAAGCATCCTGATCTGCTTGAACACCTCTGGATCAGCATACCGCAACTTTGTCCTAGGATCCACATAGGGTGCCTGCAAGGAGTCATTTAGTTCACTAGCCAAAGAGCATCAGTGATAGATACCAAAAAGATACCATCAAAACAAATAAATACTCCATTGCCTGCTCTAAATTTTTCTGTTTTCATTCGTGCCCTACCGTGCACTTTACTAGAACTGAGCATAGCCTGTTAACCAAACGAGAATAGACAACTAGCCTAAGCCAGCTGATGATGTACAATGCAAAGAACAAGGAATTGAAGTGAAGTTTATACATGATGTCAGCTATGTATTTCCAATACACAGGTAACTAACATCATGGAACATAGACACTCACAATTATGTTGAACAAATACAACAGTCAGTGCTAAAATGTCAGGATTCAGATTGCAAAATTAAATTTAGTACATATGGAATAATACTATGTTATGTTACCAGATATTGCATAATCCATCTGGTTAATGAAGGTTGTTTAGGTCTATCTGAGTTCTACAAAATGGGCATTCATATACTGAGAACATGGACAGCCAAAACAGTATTTAAAATGAAATCATCAACCAAAGATAAAAAAAAATCTACGTACTTGTTTATTGATAAACACTACAGAGTATGATTCAGTTGTACAACATATCAGATTTAATTTATAATTAATATGACAGAAGGCAAGATATAACACTAACAGATAAAAATGAGAGATTATTAGATAACATTTGCTTAGCCATCATAATGAAACAAATACTGCATAAAATCTTTGACACAAAGACATTCATTCAAAGGGTTTAGTAAGAAGATTCAAATATCACCTTGTACAATCAGGTGCATCAAAGACAAATGGAACTAAACACATTGCAATTCTAATTGAACATTAGATGCAAACTGACAGTTAAATTAGTTTATGATATAGGGGATCTCATGTCCATGTAGCGCAAATATTATTACTACAAAGTGTTGCAATTGTTTCAAAAAATCCACAAAATGTTGTTAGGACAACATTTTTAGTATGGAAATGAAATAAATTGTTCTCCTAAAAACCAGAGGGAGTAATACACGTAAACTTGAGTAAATTTGTACAATGTAGCTTCAAAGTTCATCTTTGATTCAAGATTGAAAAAAGACAAGGGCTATTTCTTCCTAATGTCTTGGGGTAGCATATTGACATAAATGCATATCCAGTTTCATGGCCGAACTCAAGTTCATGTGTGAGATGTGTTCTCTTAGCCTGCAGGGAGTAGGGCGTGTTGCAATTCCGGTGCTGATCTCACTGAAACTGCCGCTGGTCTTGCTGAATAAATCGATCTGCAGTAGCAGATCAATTTGTCTTCTTTGAAGACAGACCAGAATTCTTCAACTGAGAACAGAAACATGCTTTAGAGGTGATCACATTCTGCAACAGGGGAAGAACAGTTTTGTCCTGGGCGAACAGAACAGAGAGAGAGGGAGGAGAGCTTGGCGCAGAGAAAACAAGAGAGATCGGTTCTGTTCTTGGGAGAACAGAACATGGGAGAGAAAGGAAGCCGCCGGCTAGGGTTTGGAGGCGGCTAGGATCTCAGGCGCAGGTGTTTTGTGGATTATTTCTGAATTGGATTGATATGAGACTGGAGTGTTGGCTTCATTATATAGCCCCATTCAAGGATGTGCCCATTGGCTTCAGCCTCGTGAGGACGGAGGCTCCGGCTCAAGAGGTGGTCGAGGCGATCCCGACGCTCGAGTCCATCGGCGCCAAGCTGGAGAGGCTGGAAGCCGTGGTCGCCGACGAGCTCAAGCTTGGCGAAGGAAGTCGCCATACACGTGCTGATGTGCTTCCGGAGCTGGGACTCCTCCGTCTCTCTGGAGCCGGTGGTTCGGGGCCCCGTCGCCGAGCAGGAGGAGGTCGCCAGGGCCGGAGTCGGAGACGTCGCCGCCCTCGTCGTGCCTAGGTTCCAGCGGGAGACCGGGGACTCCTAGGCGCTCGCCCTTGTAGCTGGAGGGCCTTGTATTGCCTTGTATTTTTGTGTCTGTAATCCAGCTCATGGTTCTTTTGAATGAACAAACTTTTGTCTTGTGTGCCTGTGCCTTTTGCCTTCTTTTTCTTGGCTTGTACTGCCCTTGTCCTTAGCTCCGTAAGGGACCCGGGAGGTCTCCACCGATCTCGAAGCTTGCACAGACACCTTCCTCGGGCCCTCGTTGACATAAGGACCCAAGGGGTCCTCGGAGCTCACCCCCGCGGAGGGGGGAGGTCCGGCTCTGCTGGCCACGTGGCAGGCCCGGAGCTCACCTCTGAGGAGAGGGGAGGTCCGGCCCAGCTGGACACATGGAGCCTTCGGAGCTCTCCCCCGCGGAGGGGGGAGGTCCGGATCTGCTGGTCACGTGGCAGGCCCGGAGCTCTCCTCTGAGGAGAGGAGGAACTCCGGCCCTGCTAGACACAAGGCGCCTTCGGAGCTCGCCCCCGCGGGGAGGGGGGCGAGGTCCGGCTCTACTAGTCTTGGGTTGGAGTCAGGAGCTCCGGTCTTGAGAAGCCCTGGGACTTCAGTACCGCCGAGTGCTCCGGTCTTCCCTTGTGCATTCCCCGTAGTGGCCCCCTGGTAGGTGTGGCCAATGCTTTGGGCACACCTACCACATTCTTGCGGGGGAGCTAAGGCCAGGGCCCCCCTGTCCACCCGGAGCACACAGGTGTTGGAACCCCGGCTTCGGAGGTCCGGGAGGCCTCTAAGGAGGTCTTGCACACAAGTAGGGGAAAGGTGATTTTGCTCGGGGGCTCTCCCTTCCCTGTCTCTTAGTCTTATTTGGCTTACGGTCCTGGACCGGTATGCGGGGCTTGGGTAATTCAGTGCGCCCGGCACCGGAGGTTCGACTCCTTCCGAGGTCAGGGTACGACCGTCCGACCCCTAGTACTGGACCGTAACGCTGGGGAGGCAGAGTGCACACGTTTTGGGTACGGAACCAGGCAAAGCAGGCTGTACATCCTGGACCTCCGAAGGGCAGAGTGCGCATGCTTTGGGTCCGGAACCAGGCAAAGCAGGCTACGCACTCTGGACCCCCTATGACCGGTGTAGGTTTTTCCTGGAGGTGACCAACTGGCGTCACAGCACCTAACTAGGGGAGGTCCGAAAGGCCCCCTGGCCTTCGGCAGGTACCTCAAGCACGACCGCCCTCGGTCAGGATAGCAAATGCCGACTAGGGGTGAGAGTGGGAAAAGAGAGCCAAGTGTACGATGGGCATACACTGTTTGTGAACATGAGGAGGTGATCATAAAAAATAATTGCATAATTTAAATGAACACATGAGAGAGCGTAGTAGGACATGATTCTTTCCATATAAACATCCATAGGAGGAAGGCAGGCTGTACATGGAGGCAACGACCCACCCCATTGTGAAGGGGGGCAGGAGCCTACGCGCTTAGGGTACGGAACCAGGCCAAGCAGGACGTAGTCCTGGACCACCCCCTGGGGTTTAGCTGCTCCGAGCGCTGTTCCTGGGCTCTATGGGATTTATTACAGAAGGAAGAGAAAACCTGTCCTACTACAACTCTAGGGATAGAACTTACGGAGGTGTTCTATGTTCCAAGGGTTTGGGAGCGGGTTCCCGTCGTCGGTGGAAAGGCGCACGCACCCGGGGCGACAAACTTTCCTGACTCGGAAGGGACCTTCCCAGCTGGGGGAGAGTTTGTTGGTCCCTTCTCGAGAAAGTATGTGCCGCAGCACCAGGTCGCTTTCTTTGAGCTCCCGGACGTGCACGGACCTCTGGTGGTAGCGCCGGAGCGCCTGCTGGTACCGTGCGTTGCGGAGCGTTGCTCGCCATCTTTCCTCGTCGACGAGGTCCATGTCCTCACGCCGGAGCTGGTCCTGCGCGGCTTCGTCGTAGGCCCGGACACGGGGGACCCCATGGTGACTTCTGGGGGAAGCACGGCTTCGGCCCCATAGACCATGAAGAAGGGTGTCTCCCTGGTGGCCCGGCTCTGAGATGTCCGGCTAGCCCACAGTGCGCTCGGAAGCTCGTCCACCCACTTGGCACCATGTTTCTTCAAGCTGGCATAGGTGCGAGTCTTGAGGCCCCGAAGGATCTCAGCGTTGGCCCTCTCGACTTGCCCATTGCTCTTTGGATGAGCGACAGAGGCATAGAACACCTGAATGCCAAGGTCTTCGCAGTACTCTTGGAACGCTGCACTGGTGAACTGGGTCCCGTTATCGGTGATGATTCTGTTCGGGACCCCGAACCTGCAGACGATCGACTTGATGAACTTGACTGTGGATTGCTTGTTGATGGTGATGACAGGTGCAGCTTTCGCCCACTTGGTGACTTGTCGATGGCGACGTAGAGGTACCGGAATCCCCCGACGGCTTTGGGGAATGGCACCAGGATGCCCCCATACCGCAAAGGGCCACGAGGGTGGGATCATCTGCAGCGTATGAGCCGGTGTGTGGATCTGCTTGGCGTGGAACTGGCACGCCTTGCATCTCTTGACCAGCTTGATGGCATCCAGGAGTGCTGTCGGCAAGTAGAAGCCATGTCGGAAGACTTTACCGACCAGCGTGCATGAGGAAGCGTGATTCCCACACTCGCCTCCATGGATCTCTGCGAGCAGGTCGCAACCTTCCTCCCGGGTTATGCACCGCAATAGGATGTGGTTGGCGCCACGCCGATAGAGATCCCCTTCTACCAGCGCGTATCTCTTAGCCATGCGCACAATCCGTTCAGCGGATGCATGTTCATCAGGAAGGATGTTGTCTTTCAAGTAGTCCCGGATCTCCATGATCCATGCATCGGGACTGACTTGAGCTTCTGGATCTTGAGCGCTGGGTAGCACGGAGTCCCTAGTGGCGCTTACGATCCTTGGTGGGCACCATGGTTGCAGGGCCGCCGGGACCGCCAGCTTCGAGGTGCTGGTCTCGCCCCCTTCGCCCGGCTCGGCAGGGCGGGCCGTGGGCCGCTGCAACATCCTCTCGAAGTCTCCTTCAGGCACAGGGGCTCCGGTGGAGGCCTTCATTGAGAGGTCGTCAGCCACGGCGTTATCGGCGCGAGGTACATGGCACAGGTCCAAGGCAACGAAGTCCTTCTCTAGCATCTGGACGTGGAGGAGGTAGGCACCCAGTTGCTGGTCATTGCAGGAGCATTCTCCCTTGACTTCCTTGATGATTAGCTGGGAGTCGCCCTTGACCAGCAACTGGCGGACGCCGAGGGACTTCCCCGTCTTCAGGCCAAAGATGAGAGCTTCATACTCGGCCATTGTTGGTTGCCTTGAAATTGTGACGCACCAGGTACTTGAACTGCTCCCCCGATTGCATGAGGAGCAGTACGCTGGCTCCGACCCCCTGCTTCCGCGAGGAGCCGTCGAAGAAGAGTGTCCAGTGGGGCTCGGTGAAGACCGGAGCTCGGGGCTCCAGTTCGCCGTCTTCGGGGCCCCCTGGGTTGGTTGTCGATGGCGTCCATTCGGCCACGAAGTCAGCCAGCGCTTGGCTCTTGACCACGTGACGTGGTAGGAAGTCCAGCTCAAACTCCGCCAGCTCCGCTGCCCACTTAGCGACATTGCCAGTCGCGTTGGGGCTGTGAAGGATGATCTTCAGCGGGTAGGAGGTGACCACCGAGATCCGGTGGGCCTAGAAGTAGTGGCAGAGCTTCCTAGACGTCACGAGCACTGCATACAGCAGCTTATGGACCTCCAGGTACCTTGTCTTGGCGTCGTGGAGGACTTCGCTGATGTAGTAGACGGGCCTATGGATGGTCTGAATCCTCCCTAGGGGACCCGGGCTATCTTCCTCCATTGGCTCAGGCCGACAGGAGGAAGACAGGCCATGGGGGACCTCCGGGGGCTGGGACCCGGAGACTTTTTGGCCGTCTTGGACCTCTGGGGGTCCCCTTGGACCTCTGGGAGGTCATCTTGAACCTTCGGGAGGTCGTCTTGGACCTCCGGGATCTCCTGGCTGTCGGAGCCCCCCATGGGGCCTGGGCAGCCTTGGTGCTTGGCTTCAGCTGCTGGAGATGGTTGCAGTGATGAGGGGTCCGGCCGCTCTGTGACGAGGACCATGCTCACCACTTCTGTTGTCGCCGCGATGTAGAGCAGTAGGTGCTCACCGGGCTCAGGAGCTACCATGATGGGCGGCGTCGTCAGGCGTTGCTTCAACTCCTCGAATGCTTCTTCTGCTTCTTCGGTCCAAACAAATGGACCGGCTTTGCGCAGGAGCTTGAAGAAGGGAAGAGCCCGCTCAGCTAGCCTTGGTATGAACCGACTGAGCGCAGCTAGACATCCCGTGAGCTTCTGGACATCCTTGATGCGAGCCGAGGGTCGCCTCAGCTCGATGGCCTTGATCTTCTTTGGGTTTGCCTTGATCCCTCGGTGTGAGACCACGAATCCGAGGAGCTTTCTAGAGGATACACCAAACACACACTTGTCTGGGTTTAGCTTAGTGCGCGTGGTGCGGAGCTTGTCAAAGACTAGAGCTAGGTTATCTAACAAGGATGAGCTCTGCTTGACTTTGACAACGATGGCATCGACATACACCTCAACTAAGTCTCGGATTAGCTCTCCAAATGTTTTATGCATTGCGCGTACAAAGGTGGGGAGAGCATTTTTCAGACCATAAGGCATGGAGACATAACAATACAGACCATCTACAGTGATAAAAGCAGTATGTTCTTCATCTTCTCTAGACACTGGAATTTGGTGGAAGCCTGAGTAGGCGTCTAGGAAGCATAACATATCACAGCCTGATGTAGAGTCTACTATTTGATCTATTCTAGGGAGAGGGAATGGATCTTTGGGACATGCCTTATTGAGACTGGTGTAGTCGATGCACATCCGGAGCTTCTCGCCGTCCTTCGGGACAACAACAGGGTTCGCCAACCACCGAGGGTGGTGGACCTCCCGTATGAAGCCATCATCCAGCAGCTTCTTGATTTCTTCATGGATGAAGTTCTGCCGCTCGATGGACTGCTTCTGGGGCTTCTGCTGGATCGGCCGACCATCGGGGAAGATCTTCAGATGGTGCTCAATCACCTCCCTAGGGATCCCGGGCATCTGTGACGGTTGCCATGCAAACACGTCGACGTTGTCCCGGAGGAAGGTGATGAGCGCGCCTTCCTATTTGTTGTCCAGGCCCCCGGCTATCCGGGTGGTTTGGGCAGCTTTGGCGACGACTTGGACGACCTTCAGGGGGACGCCGCCCTCGTCGAGGGGTTGCACTCGGGGTGCAGAGGTCGAGGCATGGTGGCGTGCACTCGGGTGGAGCTGGCTTGGTTCTGCACCGCCAGGGGCAGGTGCTCGGGCTGTCGCAAGTGCTTGGAGCTTCTCCAAGGCTGATACTGCGGCAGTGCGGTCTCCACGGATCATGAGGATGCTGGTTGGTGTAGGCATCTTCAGGACGAGGTAACCGTAGTGGGCTACTTCCATGAATCGGTACAGGGCTGGCCTGCCGATGATGGCGTTGAAGGGGAGGTCGACCTCCGCCACGTCGAACAGAATGTATTCTGTTCGGTAGTTATCCGGTGCTCCGAAGGTCATCGGAAGGCTGATGTTGCCATACGGGACAACTTGTCCCGACCCTACCCCTGAGAACAGGCTAGAGGGGGAGAGCTTGGCCATCGGAATTTGCAGCTTCAGGAAAGCTGCGCGGCTGATGAGGTTGAGGTCGGCCCAGCCATCCACCAGGACGTGGTACATCTTCACGTTGGCGATGGTGGGAGCTACCAAGAGTGGTAGTTGTCCGGCTCAGCCATGTTCTTGGGGCAATCAGAGGCGTCAAAGCTGATGGGGGTCCCTACCCACTTGAGGTGCGGCGCTGCGCTTGGTGTAGGGGCCACTGCGGCGCTGCGCTTGGTGTAGGGGCCACCGACGCCACTGCTCGGCGCAGGGTCTTAATCGCGTTCCGGGACGAGGGGTCCGAGGACCCTCTGTAGATGACGTGGAGCGCCTTCCGGCGCTCGTCTTCACTGGAGCTGGAGCCCCCACGGTTGTGCACCGTCTTCACGGCGCGTTGGGGTTCCTGGTACCCCATCTCTTGGTCGTCGACGTCCCGGGGGTCGACCTTCTGCTTGCCCTCCCTCTGGCGGAAGGTAGGAGCATCCGTGCATGGCTTCCTCTCCTTGTGGAGGCGCTCCGTGAGCTTCTTGATCTCTCGGCACTCACCAGCAGTGTGGCTTCTGGTCTTGTGTACCAGGCATGGCTCACTTCGGTCACCACGGCCGAGTGACTGTCGTGGCCTCTTGTCGGAGCGTGGCTCCCGAGCTCCGCTGGGTGCTGCAGTTGCAGCAACAGGAGCTCCGGCTGGCGGCTTGATCTTGCCACCGCCCTTCTTCATGATCTTCTTGCTGCTCCCATGGGAAGCGGCGCTAGCTCCGGGCTGTCCTCCTGCTTCGGAGGCTGGCTGCGAGTGCCAACTGCGCCCTTCTGCTGCTCTAGCGCACTTGTCCGCCAGGCTGAAGAGCTCCGAGACATTGCACACCTCCCTGGTGGCCAACTTCTCGAGCATCTTCTCATCCCTAACACCCTGTCGGAACGCCACCACCACTGAGGCATTCTGGATGTGGGGGATGGTGTTCCACACCTGGGAGGACCGCTGGATGAAGGAGCGCAGGGATTCTCCAGGTTGTTGTCGGATGGCGTGGAGGTCGAGCTCCGTGCTGGGACGGGTGTAGGAGCTGCCGAAGTTCGCCGTGAACTGTCGACACAGCTCTCCCCAGGAGGTTATGGAACCCTAGGGGAGGTTCATGAGCCATGACTGGGCTGGGCTGGTAAAGGTGATGGGGAAGTAGTTGGCCATAACAGCCTCATCCCCTCCTGTCGCAAGGATGGTAGTGGAGTAGATCTACAGAAACTCCGCCGGATTGACGCTTTCGTCGTACTTCTCCGGCAGATGTGGCCTGAACTTGTGTGGCCATCTTGCGAAGCGAAGGTGCGGCGCTAGGGCCGTACACCCCGCTCATGCTGCTGCAGATCCTGGTGCTGCGAACCCTTAGTCCGCTGTTGGCACGTTGTACCCCGGCATGGGCAAAGGTGCACCATACACCGGGGGCGCCGACTGTATGGCAAATGGCTATGGCATATGTTGCATGGCGTATGCCTGGGGCAAAGGTTGCTTGGCGAACGTCTGCGGCCCAGGCTGTGTCGAGGCGGTCGACATGCTGTAGTCGGCCTCATGGTTGCGACGCATTTCTCGCCGCCGCTCGATGGTCACGCGGGCATCTTCGCCCAGTTGACGTCGCTCCAGCTCCACCTCAGGTCCGTCGCTGGGAGCCTGGTGGAGCGGGAGTCTGCCGTTTGCCCGTCAACCGTTGGCGTGCGCAACAGCGACACATCCGGGTGACTGGGGTGTCGTCCCCGTCGTAGCGGAGGGTTGGCGGCAGCGACGACGAGATGGTCAACGTCGCAAATCCACTACTGGGTAGCCCCCTGGGGAGCGTCCCCAGCAGGTGGATTGTGTAGAAGCGCCCGTGCTGCAGCTAGTGTACTCCCATGGGTGACACTCGGCGCTGCAGCAGATCTTGAGCTTGTTGGAGTCTGCGTTGTTGGAGTCGGTCGCGGGCTCCCATCTTGTCCCGACACACTCCTCCGTGAGTGCATCGAGACGTAAGCTTCGCTGGTCATCGTTCGCCGGGAACGTGGGCGAGGAGAGCTTGCCGTTGAAGGAAGCTTGGTCATCTTCGTCGGTGAAGACTCGTTGCAAGAGGGAAAAGCCCCCTACCTGGCGCGCCAAATGTCGAAGCGTCTGCGGTCGACACTTACCCCGAGCCTGCTCTGGGCAGCCCGCGAAGGTTCTTTTTCGGAGGGGATAGTCCTCTCGCGTGGCTCTCGCCGGAATGGTTGAAGGAAGGAGATGAAAGTGATTTGACACGGGGATTTTTACGTGGTTCGGGCCGCCGGAGCGTAAAACCCTACGTCCACGGTGAGTAGAGTTGCTCTGTGTATTGCTTGAGGCTTAGAACCGGAGTTCTAAGCTTGGGGATGAAGTGAGTATGGAGTCAGGGTCGAAATGAGCCGAACCCCTTGCAACGTTGCCTACCCAAGCCTTTTATAGTCCAAGGCTCGGGCAGCTTACAAAGGAAGCCTCGGGACCCGACAGGTGGCCCCGGGGTGATTTCCTGCCATCTACCGTATCTTGCACTAAATGACGGTAGCTGTCTCTGGCAGTAGCTTCTTAGCCTCCGTCCTACTGCCCTGCCCACGCCGCAAGCTAGGCGTAGTGGTTGATGATGGCAGGGGCAGCAGGGGTTGTCTTGTCGTTGTGTTTATTGGTCCACAACCTCTACCATTCTGCACTCGTCTTTACTTTTATGTGACTGGACGCAACGCCTCCTGGTAGAGGCGTGCTCCGCGTCTCCGCGTCTTGGGAAGGTGCGGATCTTTAATGCCGCGCCTTGGGAAGGCGCGGGTCTTTACTTCCGCTGCCTACCGCGCCGGGGCAGGTAGCGCTGCTCTGCTTGCCACGTGGCGGGCCCGGAGCTCTCCTCTGAGGAGAGGGGAGGTCCGGCCCCGCTGGACACGTGGAGCCTTTGGAGCTCACCCCCACGGAGGGGGGAGGTTCAGCTCTGCTGGCCACGTGGTGGGCCCGGAGCTCTCCTCTGAGGAGAGGGGGAGCTCCGGCCCCGCCGCACACGTGGAGCCTTCGGAGCTCACCCCCGCGGAGGCGGGGAGGTCCGACTCTGCTTGCCACGTGGCGGGCCCGGAGCTCTCCTCTCAGGAGAGGGGGAGCTCTGGCCCCGCTGGACACGTGGAGCCTTCGGAGCTCACCCCCGTGGAGGGGGGAGGTCCGGCTCCGCCTTGCCACGTGGCTGGCCCGGAGCTCTCCTCTGAGGAGAGGGGGAGCTCCGGCCCGGCTGGACACGTGGCGTCCTCGGAGCTCGTCCCTGCGGAAGGGGTGAGGTCCTTAGGCGGTTTTGTCCTGTGCGCGGGGTACCCGGTATTGAGGGTACCAACAATACCAGAAATTTTGTGACAATTTCGAATTTGAGTGGTACATTTATGGTACTCAAGGTATACAAAGATGTTCAAAATAGTAATGTAAAATTTGTAAAGTATTTTAAAAGTAGGGTCTGATATTATTTACCATCTTATAGAATTTGAATTGAAAGTACAACTCTTATGACATCACGAGGAGAAATAAAAAATAGTACAGAGAAGTAACATAAGACAAACTTTTTATTAGGTGGATTAGCTAAATGTACAAACTTAATCGGTAAGTCTAATAAAATAGACTTTTTTGTTTATAAACTCGACTAGGATGACAATATGATGATAGCTGTTCTCACTAGTGTTTAAAAAACGGTGTATAGGCGCCGGGATGTTGAGGGTTGCCTGAACGCTCCGTTTTCATAAAAGCGTTCGCTATTAAGAGGTTAAATAGTTAAACATTAGAAATCCTTTTTTTACGTTTCTTGTCACTTTGTTGTGCTTTTTCCGCTTTTGTCGCTAACCTCATTGATTGTTCTCAAATTTAAAAAATTAAATTATGTAATAAAATATACATAGAAAATTGACTTCGCTTTCTATGAAATGGCTAGTAACAGTTAGGCCGTAGGCACTAGACGAAGTTTTTCCGCTCGCTTTTTAAACATTATTTCTGATACAGATCTATCAGTTGATAGACATCCCGTTTCTATATATAAAGAGATCTAATGCGGATGTATAACAAATAATACTTGTTGGATGCTAAATTTGTCTTGTTTTAATCTTTTGAAATACATTTTGAGATAGTATGTTTAGTGCATTACAGAAATGTTTTGTTCAATTTTCTAAAATCTTAGAAACGTACCGTCTATCGTACGATGTGCCAAGATATTGAGATCTGTTATCTATTTGGTACTTACAATGCATGTTCATAATAGGCACACATCGTTGTAAAGAAATTAGAGAATCTAATTCAATGTCTAACCAAAATTCGTAATTTGATTCTTGTAGATAATGATACCATGACACCCAGCGAAATAAATTTGATTTGAATTAGATTCTGCCCAATTAATTCATACTTACGCAGTTTGTTGATTCTCGACCTGGCTAAGACCCTGTAATCGTTTCGGCAAATCCGTCATCCGTGGCTCAGTCCCCGTATCCCTCACGGAAGAAAGCCACCTTGGTTAGCAATCTCCCGCAGATCCGGCGACATTAGCCGCCGCCCCCTTCCCGATTCGCCACAGATCCAGATGGGTCCGGGGAAGCGCCCCACCACCAACGTCGTGGCCGGGGCGCCATACCTCCCGGTGGAGCTCATCCCGGACATCGCGCGGCACCTGACTAGCCTCCAGGACTTCTTCGCCCTCCGTGCCGCCTGCCGCGCCTACCGCGCCGCGCTGCCCCTCTCCCGTGCCGTCCTCGCCGCGCAGCCGCCGCACCTCCTGGTGCCCCACCACCAATCCCCCTCCCTGGCGCTCTTCCACCTCCCGGGCCGCCGCCTCCTCCGCTTCCGCGACTCCGGCACGGTTCTCGCCTCCGACGGCGCCCGCGTCGCCACCTTCGACCACAACGTCCGCGAGCTCACCGTTACCCACCTCCTCTCCGGCGAGCGGGTGCGCATCCCCGACGCCCCGGTCCTCTTCTCCCACACCGTCCTCGCTGGCGACCTCGTCCTCCTCATCGCCCCAGGGTGGGTCCACTACTGCCGCCTCGGGGACGGCAGGTGGCGGGAGGCGTGCTGCCGGCTCGGGGCCTACTTCGACGGCGTGCACATGATGGTCGACATGCGCTCTGTCAATGGCGTCCTCTATGCGCTCCTCAACACGTGCCAGCTCGCCGTGGCGGAGCTGATGGACAACAAGGTCAAGTTGGTGCTGCTAGGAGGCGAAGTAGATGAGTGTGTTAGGGATGCTTGGATGGAGAGCAGAGATTTTACGCTGGGGGAGTGTGCTGGTGAGCCGCTGCTCATCTTCAAGTCAAAGGCGTCCGACAAGCTGGCCTACAAGGTTTTCCGTTGGTCATCTTTGGAGGGTAGGTGGTTGAGGGCAATGAGCCTAGGAGGGCGAACACTTTTCATGTCCAGAAATGGCTTTGATGCGTGGCTTGCTCCAGATTCACCGGGAGTTCGTCAGGATTGTATATACGAGGCGCTAGCAAGGGCTGCAGGTTGGTGTGTCTACTCTTTAGATGATGGCACTTGTGAACATGTCAGTATTGAGTACCAAGATGCACCACAAACAGATGTCGCAAGAACACAGGTTTGGGTGCTCCCGAGCTTGTTCTGATACTGCCTATGATGATCTAATTCTGAAGTTGTATGAAACCATGTGAAGGTATGGGTCCTCATTTGCGTTATTTTCAGCTGAAATCTTCACAACTAGAACACATTTATGTATCACTTCTATCATTAGAGTTAAGTATTGTCCTGGTTTATGGTGTAAATGGTGTTCCAAGACAATAAACTGAATGGGTGTTTTACTTGTTGTAGTGTCAAGGGCAGAACAAATTGTGATAGAAGTTAATTGTGTGCATCCAAACAAGAAAAACAAGTAGATAAGAGTTCATAACATTCTGTAATCTCGGTGGTGGCCCATGTACAAATCATCTCTCGTGGTATGCTATGCAATAAATAATGATGAAATATGAAACATCTGATGAGGAATGATCAGCCTGTCAAGTCTGTTTCATAGGAAATGTACTAACAACGTTCCGAAAGGCGGTACGACGCAGGCGCCTAGGCGCGCTTCAACGTTCCGCGCTGGCCGCCCGCCTCGGTGGGTAGGCGGTTGCGAAGCGGGAAGGGGGCATCGAGGAAAAAAAGCGGGAGGGGTAGGGACAAATATCCTTGCAGGGCGGAGCTGGGCCGGGTTGCATGGGTGGGCTGCGGGAAAGGCTATGTAGATATTTAAATGGGGCCATCCTAAATTAGTCCAACGGAGCAGAATTTTTTTACTTCTGTATTACTGCTATAGTACAAAAGTGCAAAACACTTAGATGCCACCTAGAAATGCCTAGACTCTAGGCGGAGAGTCACTGCAGACGGGCCAGTGCTGAAGCGCGCCTAGGCGTCGGCCTTGCAGCGCCTTTTGTAACGCTGATGAGCATTTAAGTTGGTGTCAATCACTGATATTTTCTATCTTCGTTTCTTCCCTGTTTGCTGCTTTGAAGCTATTGCATTATGTGCAAATGTTGTGTAAACAAAGTTGTAGTATACTTAAAAACACTAGTATTTCTGGAAATCGTGGATCATACAGAAAACCACATGTGCAAGTCTTTCTGTGGCTGGAGATTTGTAACTGGTGTTGGACGGCATATAGGCTTGTACGGAGGGGACTCACATCTAGATAAGTGTCCCTTGTGCGATCAAGAGGAAGAGATGATCTTAGCTTATGTGCACGATCTGCGTGGTTGCATGTTAGTTATGGCACAGATTGTTATCACCTCTTGATCTACAAGGTGCTGTCCCTCGATGCATGAGCACTCAATGGCACAATGGTAGGGCAAAAAAAGGCGAAGAGCTAAGAAAGAGCATAAAAAGGGGTTCACTCTGTCATCATTCTTGTTGCCTTGACTCATATGGAAACATTGTAACGCATGTGTCTGATGGAGCTACTCCTACTGACGACTTCATGCGAACCTTTAGAGATGAGCTCAACTTGTGGTGCATAGCTGGAGCAAAGAAGCTACAAAGACTAGGACTAGGTCGTGTGGCTTACCTTGGTTATTCAGCCTTGGCTGGGTTGTTGTGTTTTGTATCAAGGGTGAATGACTGTATTAGGTCACCACCACATGTTTTTCACACAACTCTCCTGCGTGCATAGAAAATCACATCCATGTTGGTGCATAGATAAGGAAGTCAGGATATGCTTGGTGCACAATAGTGTTGCCTAATGACCTTTAACAAATAATAGCACGAGTCTGTTAGGTTTTTATTCAAACATATAGTATCTGTAAATTGACGTTTGCTTTTCTACTACATTTTATCACGTTTCTACACTTCCACGTTATAGTTGAATCTGTTACCTCTATGTTTGAAATGGTGATCTAGGAGCCGTAAATGCAAGAGCTGTTGTTTGATTTCAACATTTTTCCCTCGCATTGTTGACTAAAGCATGGAATCACACTGTTGTCTAAAAAATTTTAGAGAAGAGGGGTCAGCCCCTACCTTCTCTAAAGAAAACATCTCTATTCACTAACGTAAGTCTGGACGTGCACGGTCATTCATCCACCGGGAGGAGCGCTTATTAAGAGCTGTGAATCCGCCTCGATCAAAGTGGGCGAGGGTCAAAGTTCAGTTATTCCAGTTATTTCCTTAAAAAAGAATGTACCTTTATTTTTGACAAAGTGCCGCGATATCACAAGTGGGAATATGGTAGAAAGTATATTGCCTTTTAGGTGTTCTTACGTAGTGTTTTTTCTTTGATGAAAGAACTACATGAGAAACATCTAATAAATGATGACTCGTGTCATTAAAATACGTGACACACAAATTTGTGTCCCTTTTTGATGTAAAAGATGACGAACCATAACTTAAGACACGCCATCTTTTATCATACATGGGCAACACATCTTTGCTATGGTGCATTGTCATTTACAATAAATTAAATAGGTGATGCATGACAATAAGAATGCACAACCTAATATGCGACAATAAAGACACGTTACCTTTTACTTGTCCATAACAAATAATTGTGCTTGTCGTTGTTGTGCCACATATAAGTGTGACCTGAAACAACATCAAAACATCATGATCCCTTCAATACTGTAATTAAGAACTTAATATTATATTTCTGAATTGATCCACATAGGTCATCTTTTGTGAGTGTTACCTCCTTCCGTCGCCCTTTCCAAAGGCTAATCAACACGCCACGGGGTTATCCTTCTCAGGTTGCAAGTCCACATGCTGACTTAGAACAGTCTCAATGTATGCATAAAGATCTCAGAATATTCTAATACAGGCCAGGAGCCCAGATAGCTAGCTTATCCACACCGGCTAATCGGTGAACTTCGGAAGAAGCTATGTACTGGGCGGGAAAAGTGGAGAAAACAACTGTGGTTTTAGTGAACATTTGTTGAAAACCTATGTTTTTTGGTGTCGCCTAGACGTTATGAGGGTGATGAGTCGTTATGAGATGTCACATAGTTTTAGTTACACCATAACCTTAGACATTGTCCAATTATCTTCTAGGCGCTGTAAGGAGGTGGTCATCACAATGCCATAAAAACATAATCAAAACTTCCTGTCGTTGAGAATCTTGGTACGGTTTATGCCGTAGAATACCACAGTGCGGCAGTGGCGAAGCCAGGTTAGGCTCCCCTAGTGGCTAGTGCACTGGCACTAGGGTAGGAAAAATAATCGGGACCACAGAGGTTATAGGAACCTGCTATTTACTTGAAAATTATGTATAAATTGCATGTTGGCACCACCATAATTGTAGTCTAGCTTCGCTACTGACAGTACCAATGAAGCCATCCGTGAGTGCAAAAATGTTACAGTAATGTTGATTGGCTCTACTAACCACGGATGTGATAGTGATCGGATAACTTGTACAGCTTCAGATTCCAATACATTTGCAAACAACTGAACACACTTGTTGCCTACAAGCTCTGAAATATTTATTTTATTGTATCTCCATATATTTTATTAAGATCTTTCAATGTTCTCTGATACCACTTTGTATATTTACAAGGACCGTAGAAAATCTCTGATTTATTATAACTGTAGTTGGGGCTATGAGTGTAATTATGACCAATGCTTGGCGTGGAGTTTAATAAGCCAAACTTCGGTGTTGTTATCAATTATTACAGCCAGATGAACATCACTGTATAAAGTAACAGAAAACCAATCCAATTTGTCAAGTTTTCAGCCCGTTATCTACTTTTCTTAAAACATTGATATAAGAACTACAATAGCAAAATCTTATGTTCTCTGATGAGAAAATCAGGAAGTAAAATGGCGCAAAGGACCAGCTTCCTTAACATGTTTTTTTCTTAAACAAGACTTAAGGCAAATAAAAGATTGCCTGGTGGCAACTGTAAATATCATCAAGTTTCTTCATAACATAATTCACCGCATCTGCTGATGAAACCACGAAATTGGAGTCCCACCGAGCTTGCGTTGGAAGACAAGGAAGTCATGCCCATTCTCATTCATCCAGGGCACTACACACGAATTATAATTTTGGTACCACCTAGCTAGCACATATCAAAGGACCCTAAAAAGCTTATATAGTAATCAGATCATTAACATACTTGAACATCAAAATACACAAAAGAACCATATGAGCACAGTCATCAGTGTACAAGAGAATGCAAACATCTCTTTCAAAGGATTAAGGTTCAGAGCGCAATCCTTACAGTGAGAATATCCACGTGCATCCAGTACAGTTGAACAAGGTTGCATTGTGTTTCAACCCAAATCTAAGTAAAATGGCTGCATTTCTCAAGCCTAGATATCTTCGGACATATTCCTCAGGAAGCATCCTGATCTGCTTGAACACCTCTGGATCAGCATACCGCAACTTTGTCCTAGGATCCACATAGGGTGCCTGCAAGGAGTCATTTAGTTCACTAGCCAAAGAGCATCAGTGATAGATACCAAAAAGATATTATCAAAACAAATAACTACTCCATTGCCTGCTCTAAATTTTTCTGTTTTCATTCGTGCCCTACCGTGCACATAACTAGAACTGAGCATAGCCTGTTAACCAAACGAGAATAGACTACTAGCCTAAGCCAGCTGATGATGTACAATGCAAAGAACAAGGAATTGAAGTGAAGTTTATACATGATGTCATCTATGTATTTCCAATACACAGGTAACTAACATCATGGAACATAGACACTCACAATTATGTTGAACAAATACAACAGTCAGCGCTAAAATGTCAGGATTCAGATTGCAAAATTAAATTTAGTACAACAAGAAGTTAGAGACCGAGCCCAACTCAAACTCGAGTCCAACTCGGGCCCAGGAGCAGTCCATCTTAAAATGGATGCACAGGAGGCATACAGACTCCGTTTTTGACGTTCTACATATGCACGGAAAGCTGAGAGGATAAACTTTCCAATGAAACTGGCCCCATGTTAAAATTCCCTCAGAGTCGATGGGAAACTTCAAAACAATATAAAATTTAGAGTCTGTCAGGGTGTTGCATCACCTAGTTGGGCCATTGGGCCTTGTATCGAGTCCAAGTCCATTATGTACGTGTCTTAGGGTTAGGTCACGACCCCAGCACCCCTTGGTCGTCCTCCACCTCCTTTATACCCCCTAGCCGCCGTCACAAACAGCTGGGTTTTGCTTAGTTACAATCTGTCATTGAACAGTGTCGCCGATCATAGGTTGTGAGACCCCAAATTCGTGATCAATTCAGTTTTCATTGCAACTTCTCTGTTCTTGCTTGTGTTCTTGATTGCGCTTGCAGGGATAAGCCTTCGTGGCGAGGTCATTCGTGTGACACGGGTGATAACCAACGAAGCAGTGGTGTAGTGATTGCGGGGTTTCGTTCGTTCGGAGCCTTGGATCATCAACGTCGAGATCTCCACCCAATCAAGTTTACCCTACCTCTCGGAAGATCGGGACTCATCCTCCTATCAATTGGTATCAGATTTCCAGTTCCATTGTGAGGTATACTTGTGTGCCCTTTTGATTTATTTTGTTTCAGTCCTATCGTCCATAAAAAGCCACAAAAAATTTTTAGTTTCCCTGACCTACAACCCCCGCTCAACCTTTTGCACAATTTAGTTTCGGAGTCCGTAGTTCTGAGTTCGTGTCCTAGGTTGAGTCTGGTTGCTGGTTTAAATTTGTTTTGGTTCAGTTTTGTTTCTTCTATCCGCTGCCATCTACAAAATACCAATCTACAAAAAAATTCCATCCACCGATTCGTTTCTGTTGCAGTTTCCACCACCACCAAAACCTGATTCGGGGTATCCTCCTTAAAACGGGCATAACTTTTCGCTCGTAACTCTGATTGAGATGCATTTTTTTTCTCAGAAAGGTCTCGAAAAAGTCCACATATGGCATTTAAAAAAAAATAAGAAGGCCCTCGTTTCGAACTCCGAAGTTCCAGCACCAGTTTTTTCCAATCGCTCCTGAATTTGTGCCGACCTCATCTTTCATCGGTTTGAGCTAATACTTGGTGTTGTTTCTATTCTTGTGCCCCTGGTTGAGAAAAAATATTAAAAAAATAAAGAGAAAAAAAGATTTTGATTTCTACTAGTGCTTCAAGACAAAAACAGGAGGCTAAGAGGTTTTCTAGTTGTGCTATTTCTGTGTGAGTGCTGGATACTTGCTGATATTATCCTTGTTGTTCATCATTATTCATCCTTGTTCTTGCTTGTTGCCACAACTGTTCTAGTACATTCTTAGGCCAGCAACTAGGTGAAATTCTTTGGACACTTATTCAGCATTGCTATCTGTTACTAACTTGTGTGCCACATACATATACTGCATTTGAGCCTTCCAAGCTCCACCTTCTCTCGAGCAGAACAGGTAACCTTTGCAATCACACTCACTCTCTGCTTGCTTCACACCGGTCACCGTTGGCCACCTGCAGTGCTGGTAAGAAACTTGTAAGAGCGGGGTAAGACGCATCTTGCTGATCGATTTTCCACCCACTTCGGAGAGCATAGTAATAGGGTTCTTCACGATCTTTTTGTCTTCGTTTCTGTTTTGTACTAACAATGACAGGAAAGAAGCCTATGGATAAGACCTCTGGTTCTACACCTCCGGATGATGATGAGTGCGTGTCCCATATGGAACTAAAGGACATGATGCGGGCAATGACCGAAGCTTTCAACAATTACCAGACCACTACAACAGCCACCTTTCAGAGGCTCCATACAAGTGTTGCTGGTCTGACCACACGGTTGGACGAGATGGAGACTCGTCTTCCCCAACAAGCTACACCCTCTATCATCCTTGATGGTGATGCACATGCTCACTACGACACAGAGGATGACTTCAATAACAATGAGGTTGATGCACAGCAGCGCCGTCGCCCTCGACGAAATCGTCAAGGTATGGGAGGTAGACCTCGTCCTCATGCTCCTGAACAAGATAATGATCCTTATGCTAAGATTAAGTTTTCTATTCCAACATTTTATGGATCTTATGATGCTGAGACTTACTTGGATTGGGAGATGACAGTAGAACAAAAATTTAGCTCTCATCTTGTTCCTGAGCGATATAGAGTTAGACAAGCCAATAGTGAGTTTAAATATTTTGCTATAATTTGGTGGAATGAACTTGTCAATACACGTAATGCACCACGGACATGGGCTGCGTTAAAAGAAGAGATGCGCGCTAGGTTTGTTCCTCCTTCATATAGATGTGATCTTCTTAAGAAATTGCAACGCTTTGATCAGGGTGACATGACTGTCCAAGAGTACTACCAAGAGTTGCAGAAAGGTATGCTTCGTTGTGGGGTAGTTGAGGATCAAGAAGACCAAATTGTTAGGTTTTAGGGGGGCTTGCGGCGTGAGATCCAGGACACAGTTGACTACAAGGAATATCATTCTATTCAACGTTTATTTCAACTTGCTATGTTAGCAGAAAAAGAAGTGCAGGGTCGCCAACAGCAGCGGCGGAACAACACTTTCACACCACGACAATTTCCGGTGCCATCCAAAGCAGCGCCCTCCTCGAGCGTACGTGCTTCTACACCATCCTCCACGGGTGTTGTACGCAGCAGCATCGCACCTTCTACATCACGGGGACAAGATAACAGCAAGTCCCAGATGCCTCCAGGTGTTGCAGCAAAGGCGGCTGCACCCAACACTTCGACAAGTCGCAGCTCCGACATCAAGTGCCACCGCTGCCAGGGACTTGGACATATGCAACGAGATTGCCCCAGCAAACGGGCGATCATTGCCACTGCTGATGGTGGGTATGTTAGTGCTTCTGATATTGAAGATGAAAATATTATTGCAACTAACATTTCAGGTTCGGATGATGGTGCTGAGGAGGTTCTTGGTATATCTGCGACAAA
The DNA here is from genome assembly GCA_030760725.1 of Neostapfia colusana. Taxonomy (NCBI): domain Eukaryota; kingdom Viridiplantae; phylum Streptophyta; class Magnoliopsida; order Poales; family Poaceae; genus Neostapfia; species Neostapfia colusana. Next base: position 50,173,822 of record JASWHV010000019.1, read on the forward strand.
CAACTATAGGACTTTGATTGTGCAGCGAGCTTTGAGTGCCACGGTTCGAGAGGACGACAACCGCCAACATCACAACCTTTTCAACATGTTTCTCGTCGTCAAGGACTGCCGTGTACATACCATCATTGATGGTGGTAGCTGCAACAATTTGGTGAATGTTGAGGTGGTCAAGAAGCTTGGCTTGACCACACGGGAGCATCCCCACCCTTATCACATTCAATGGTTTAACAACAATGGTAAGGTAACACAAACAGCAAGGATACATTTTTCCATTGGTTCTTATCATGATTTTGCTGATTTTGATGTGGTACCTATGGATGCTTGTTCTTTTTTGTTGGGACGTCCTTGGGAGTTTGATATTGATGCTATTCACCATGGTCGATCTAATAAGTATACTCATGCATAAGGACAAGAAAATTATGTTGCTTCCTATGAGTCCCACTGAAATTGTACAATTTGAGCAGGAGAAAAAGAATAATGCTAAGCAAAAGGGTGTTTTCAATTCTGAAATTGAGCAACCTATTAAGTTGAAAAATCCTATTTTGCTTGCAACTAAATCTGATCTTGATGATTTATATGCCTCTAATGGAACTTGCTATGCTTTAGTATGCAAACATGCTTTATATTCCATTGAGGATACATCCATTGTCTTGCCACCTGCTGTTGTTAACCTTTTGCAGGAATATATGGATGTTTTTCCATCAGAGATACCCCCCGGATTACCACCTGTGCGAGGCATTGAGCACAAGATTGATTTGGTTCCAGGGGCGAGCTTGCCAAACCGTGCTACCTACAGGATCAACCCCGATGAGACTAAGGAAATTCAGCGACAAGTCCAAGATCTTCTGGACCGCGGGTACATTCGTGAGAGTCTTAGTCCTTGTTCTGTTCCTGTTCTTTTGGTTCCAAAAAAAGATGGCACTTGGCGCATGTGTGTTGATTGTAGAGCCATCAATAACATTACCATTCGTTATCGCTATCCTATTCCTAGATTGGATGGCATGCTTGATGAGTTGAGTGGTTCTGTTATTTTCTCCAAGATTGATTTGCGTAGTGGGTATCATCAGATTCGTATGGCTTTAGGTGATGAATGGAAAACTGCTTTTAAAACTAAATTCAGACTTTATGAATGGTTAGTCATGCCATTTGGTTTAACTAATGCGCCCAACACTTTCATGAGGTTGATGAATGAGGTTTTATGTGCTTTCATTGTTAAATTTGTGGTGGTTTACTTTGATGATATCCTTATTTACAGCAAGTCATATGATGAGCATCTTGAACATTTGCGTGCTGTTTTTAATGTCTTGCGCGATGCACGTTTATATGGTAACCTTGAGAAGTGCACCTTTTGAACCGATCGTGTGTCTTTTCTTGGGTATGTTGTTACTTCGTAGGGCATTGAGGTGGACGAGGCAAAGATTGTTGCCATCACGAGCTGGCCACTTCCGACTACGGTCACACAGGTTCGGAGTTTTCTTGGTCTCGCAGGTTTCTACCGGCGTTTCGTGCGGGATTTCAGCACCATTGAGGCACCTCTCCACGAGTTGACAAAGCATGGAGTAACGTTTCGATGGGGACCAGCACAACAACAAGCTTTTGATGTTCTCAACTCGAAGCTCACACAAGCAACATTGCTGCAACTTCCTGATTTTGAGAAGACCTTCGAGCTTGAATGTGACGCGAGCGGCATTGGCATTGGAGGAGTGCTAATTCAAGGAGGTAAACCTGTTGCCTTCTTTAGTGAAAAATTGCATGGGCCTTCGCTGAATTATTCTACATATGACAAAGAACTTTATGCTTTAGTGCGTGTCTTGCAAACTTGGCAACATTACCTATGGTCTAAGGAATTTGTCATACATTCAGATCATGAGTCTTTGAAGTATCTTAAAGGACAAGCTAATCTGAACAAACGTCATGCTAAATGGATTGAGTTCATAGAATCATTTCCTTACATCATTAAACATAAGAAAGGGAAAGACAATGTGATTGCCGATGCTTTATCTAGACGTTATACCATACTATCCCAACTTTCTCATAAAATCTTTGGTTTGGAAACCATAAAGAGGTTATATGCTACTGATTTGTACTTCAAAGATGCCTTTAAAAATTGTAGAGAGAGAAGAACGTGACAAAAATTCCTGCTGCGTGAAAGCCTTCTCTACCGTGCTAACAAGTTGTGTGTTCCAGCTAGCTCCGTTCGTCTTTTGTTGTTGCAGGAAGAGCATGGAGGTGGTTTGATGGGACATTTTGGTGTTAAAAAGACAGAGGATGTGCTGGCCGCTCACTTCTTTTGGCCACGAATGAGGCGTGATGTGGAGCGCTACGTTTCACGTTGCACGACATGCAACAAAGCTAAGTGTCGACTTAACCCACATGGTCTTTATATGCCTCTTCCGGTTCCTAGTGCACCTTGGGAGGATATTTTTATTGACTTTGTTTTAGGATTGCCTAGAACAAAGAGGGGGAGGGATAGTGTCTTTGTGGTTGTTGATCGTTTCTCTAAAATGGCTCATTTTATACCCTGCCACAAGACCGATAATGCTTCACATGTTGCTGATTTGTTCTTTAATGAGGTTGTGCGTTTGCATGGTGTTCCCAATATATTGTTTCTGATAGGGATGCTAAGTTTTTGAGTCACTTTTGGAAAACTTTATGGTATAAATTGGGAACAAAGTTGCTGTTTTCTACTACTTGTCATCCACAAACTGATGGACAAACGGAGGAAGTTAATCGTACCTTATCTACTATGTTGCGGGCTGTTTTGAAAGAAAATTTGAGGTTGTGGGAGGAGTGTTTGCCACATATTGAGTTTACTTATAACAGGTCTATTCACTCCACAACCAAGTTAAGTCCGTTTATGGTAGTCTATGGTTTCAATCCTCGTGCTCCAATTGATTTGCTACCTTTACCACATACTGAAATTGTGAACTTAGATGCTACACAATGTTCTGAATTTATTCTTAAGTTGCATGAAACTACTAAGTTACAAATTGAAAAAAATGAATGAAAAGTATCGCATTGCTGCTAGTAAAGGTAGGAAGGAGGTAAAATTGGAACCCGATGATTTGGTGTGGGTTCATTTGAGAAAAGATAGGTTCCCGGATTTGAGAAAGTCCAAACTCATGCCACGTGCTGCTGGACCTTTTAAGGTTCTTGAGAAGATAAATGACAATGCATATAAACTTGAGTTGCCTCCCGAGTTTGGGGTTAGTCCCACATTTAACATTTCAGATTTGAAGCCATACTTGGGAGAAGAAGATGAGCTTGAGTCGAGGACGACTCCAATGCAAGAGGGGGAGGATGATGTGGACATCACTCGTGCAGATATACACAACACTCACATGATAGACATGCAAGGTCCAATTACTAGAGCTCGAGCACGACAATTGAATTTAGAGGTGAGCTCGTTTCTGAACAGTTCTTTATATGTGAATTTTGAGAGTATGTTGCTACCTAATGGATTAATTATGATTAGGAACCATGGAGAGGACATGGAGATACATGGATATGGGTTTGGAGGCGTGGAGGACCAGAAAATACGCCAACAAGAAGTTAGAGACCGAGCCCAACTCAAACTCGAGTCCAACTCGGGCCCAGGAGCAGTCCATCTTAAAATGGATGCACAGGAGGCGTACGGACTCCGTTTTTAACGTTCTACATATGCACGGAAAGCTGAGAGGATAAAATTTCCAATGGAACTGGCCCCACATCAAAATTCCCTAAGAGTCGATGGGAACCTTTGAAACAATATAAAGTTTAGAGTCTGTCAGGGTGTTGCATCACCTAGTTGGGCCATTGGGCCTTGTATCGAGTCCAAGTCCACTATGTACGTGTCTTAGGGTTAGGTCATGACCCCAGCACCCCCCTGGTCGTCCTCCACCTCCTTTATACCCCCTAGCCGCCGTCACAAACAACTGGGTTTTGCTTAGGTACAATCTATCATTGAACAGTGTCGCCGATCATCGGTTGTGAGACCCCAAATTCGTGATCAATTCAGTTTTGATTGCAACTTCTCTGTTCTTGCTTGTGTTCTTGATTGCGCTTGCAGGGATAAGCCTTCGTGGCGAGGTCATTCATGTGACACGGGTGATAACCAACGGAGCAGTGGTGTAGTGATTGCGGGGTTTCGTTCGTTCGGAGCCTTGGATCATCAACGTCGAGATCTCCACCCAATCAAGTTTACCCTACCTCTCGGAAGATCGGGACTCATCCTCCTATCAATTGGTATCAGATTTCCAGGTCCATCGTGAGGTATACTTGTGTGCCCTTTTGATTTATTTTGTTTAAGTCCTATCGTCCACAAAAAGCCACAAAAAAGTTTTAGTTTCCCTGACCTACAACCCCCGCGCAACCTTTTGCACAATTTAGTTTCGGAGTCCGTAGTTCCGAGTTCGTGTCCTAGGTTGAGTCTGGTTGCTGGTTTAAATTTTTTTTGGTTCAGTTTTGTTTCTTCTATCCGCTGCCATCTACAAAAAACCAATCTACAAAAAAATTCCATCCACCGATTCGTTTCTGTTGCAGTTTCCACCACCACCAAAACCTGATTCGGGGTATCCTCCTTAAAACGGGCATAACTTTTCGCTCGTAACTCTGATTGAGGTGCATTTTTTTTCTCGGAAAGGTCTCGAAAAAGTCCACATATGGCATTTAAAAAAAAATAAAAAAATAAGAAGGCCCTCGTTTCGAACTCCGAAGTTCCAGCACCAGTTTTTTCCAATCGCTCCTGAATTTGTGCCGATCTCATCTTTCATCGGTTTGAGCTAATACTTGGTGCTGTTTCTATTCTTGTGCCCCTGGTTGAGAAAAAATATTAAAAAAATAAAGAGAAAAAAAAAAGATTTTGATTTCTACTAGTGCTTCAAGACAAAAACAGGAGGCTAAGAGTTTTTCTAGTTGTGCTATTTCTGTGTGAGTGCTGGATACTTGCTGATATTATCCTTGTTGTTCATCATTATTCATCCTTGTTCTTGCTTGTTGCCACAACTGTTCTAATACATTCTTAGGCCAGCAACTAGGTGAAATTCTTTGGACACTTATTCAGCATTGCTATCTGTTACTAACTTGTGTGCCACATACATATACTGCATTTGAGCCTTCCAAGCTCCACCTTCTCTCGAGCAGAACAGGTAACCTTTGCAATCACACCCACTCTCTGCTTGCTTCACACCGGTCACTGTTGGCCACCTGCAGTGCTGGTAAGAAACTTGTAAGAGCGGGGTAAGACGCATCTTGCTGATCGATTTTCCACCCACTTCGGAGAGCTTAGTAATAGGGTTCTTCACGATCTTTTTATCTTCGTTTCTGTTTTGTACTAACAATGACAGGAAAGAAGCCTATGGATAAGACCTCTGGTTCTACACCTCCGGATGATGATGAGTGCGTGTCCCATATCCACCAAATCAAGTTTACCCTACCTCTCGGAAGATCGGGACTCATCCTCCTATCAAGTTTATACATGATGTCAGCTATGTATTTCCAATACACAGGTAACTGACATCATGGAACATAGACACTCACAATTATGTTGAACAAATACAACAGTCAGTGCTAAAATGTCAGGATTCAGATTGCAAAATTAAATTTAGTACATATGGAATAATACTATGTTATGTTACCAGATATTGCATAATCCATCTGGTTAATGAAGGTTGTTTAGGTCTATCTGAGTTCTACAAAATGGGCATTCATATACTGAGAACATGGACAGCCAAAACAGTATTTAAAATGAAATCATCAACCAAAGATAAAAAAAATTTACGTACTTGGTAATTGCTAAACACTACAGAGTATGATTCAGTTGTACAACATATCAGATTTAATTTATAATTAATATGACAGAAGGCAAGATATAACACTAACAGATAAAAATGAGAGATTATTAGATAACATTTGCTTAGCCATCATAATGAAATAAATACTGCATAAAATCTTTGACACAAATACATCCATTCAAAGGGTTTAGTAACAAGATTCAAATATCACCTTGTACAATCAGGTGCATCAAAGACAAATGGAACTAAACACATTGCAATTTTAATTGAACATTAGATGCAAACTGATAGTTAAATTAGTTTATGATCTAGGGGATCTCATGTCCATGTAGCGCAAATATTATTACTACAAAGTGTTGCAATTGTTTCAAAAAATCCACAAAATGTTGTTAGGACAACATTTTTATTATGGAAATGAAATAAATTGTTGTCCTAAAAACCAGAGGGAGTAATACACGTAAACTTGAGTAAATTTGTACAATGTAGCTTCAAAGTTCATCTTTGATTCAAGATTGAAAAAAGACAAGGGCTATTTCTTCCTAATGTCTTGGGGTATCATATTGACATAAATGCATATCCAGTTTCATGGCCGAACTCAAGTTCATGTGTGAGATATGCTCTCTTAGCCTGCAGGGAGTAGGGCGTGTTGCAATTCCGGTGCTGATCTCACTGAAACTGCCACTGGTCTTGCTGAATAAACCGATCTGCAGTAGCAGATCAATTTGTCTTCTTTGAAGACAGACCAGAATTCTTCAGCTGAGAACAGGAACATGCTTTAGAGGTGATCACATTCTGCAACAGGGGAAGAACAGTTTTGTCCTGGGCGAACAGAACAGAGAGAGAGGGAGGAGAGCTTGGCGCAGAGAAAACAAGAGAGATCGGTTCTGTTCTTGGGAGAACAGAACATTGGAGAGAAAGGAAGCCGCCGGCTAGGGTTTGGAGGCGGCTAGGATCTCAGGCGCAGGTGTTTTGTGGATTATTTCTGAATTGGATTGATATGAGACTGGGGTGTTGGCTTCATTATATAGCCCCATTCAAGGATGTGCCCATTGGCTTCAGCCCCGTGAGGACGGAGGCTCCGGCTCAAGAGGTGGTCGAGGCGATCCCGATGCTCGAGTCCATCAGCGCCAAGCTGGAGAGGCTGGAAGCCATGGTCGCCGACGAGCTCGAGGTTGAGAGGAGGAGCTTGGCGAAGGAAGTCGCCACGCACGTGCTGACGTGCTTCCGAAGCTGGGACTCCTCCATCTCTCTGGAGCCGGTGGTTCGGGGCCCCGTCGCCGAGCAGGAGGAGGTTGCCAGGGCCGGAGTCGGAGACGTCGCCGCCCTCGTCGCGTCTAGGTTCCAGCGGGAGGCCGGGGACTCCTAGGTGCTCACCCTTGTAGCTGGAGGGCCCTTGTATTGCCTTGTATTTTTGTGTCTGTAATCCAGCTCATGGAGCTTTTGAATGAACAGACTTTTGTCTTGTGTGCCTGTGCCTTTTGTCTTCTTTTTCTTGGCTTGTCCTGCCCTAGTCCTTAGCTCCGTAAGGGACCCGGGAGGTCTCCACCGATCTCGAAGCTTGCACAGACACCTTCCTCGGGCCCTCGTTGACATAAGGACCCAAGGGGTCTTCGGAGCTCACCCCCGCGGAGGGGGGGAGGTCCGACTTTGCTAGCCACGTGGCGGGCTCGGAGCTCACCTCTGAGGAGAGGGGAGGTCCGGCCCCGCTGGACTCGTGGAGCCTTCGTAGCTCTCCCCCGCGGAGGGGGGGGGGGGAGGTCCGGATCTGCTGGTCACGTGGCAGGCCTGGAGCTCTCCTCTGAGGAGAGGGGGGTTCTCCGGCCCTGCTGGACACATGGCGCCCTCGGAGCTCGCCCCCGCGGGGGGGGGGGGGGGGGGGGGGCGGCGGGGCGAGGTCCGGCTCTTCTGGTCTTGGGTTGGAGTCGGGAGCTCCGGTCTTGAGAAGCCCTGGGACTTCAGTACCGCCGGGTGCTCCGGTCTTCCCTTGTGCAGTCCCCGCAGTGGCCCCCTGGTAGGTGTGGCCAATGCTTTGGGCACACCTACCACATTCCTGCGAGAGAGCTAAGGCCAGGACCCCCCTGCCCACCCGGAGCACACAGGTGTTGGAACCCCGGCTCCAGAGGTCCGGGAGGCCTCTCAGGAGGTCCTGCACACAAGTAGGGGAAAGGTGATTTTGCTCGGGGGCTCTCCCTTCCCTGTCTCTTGGTCTTATTTGGCTTACGGTCCTGGACCGGTATGCGGGTCTTGGGTAATTCAGTGCGCCCGGCACCGGAGGTTCAGCTCCCTCCGAGGTCAGTGTACTACCGTCTGGCCCCTAGTACTGGACCGTAACGCTGGGGAGGCAGAGTGCACACGCTTTGGGTACGGAACCAGGCAAAGCAGGCTGTACACCCTGGACCTCCGAAGGGCAGAGTGCGTACGCTGGCACACGTCTAGGATCCCAATCCTTCTTCTTATCTCCACGAACTTTTGTCTTCCAAATGCCTTGGTCAAGATGTCCGCCATCAAGTCTTGGGTGGATACATGCTCAAGCACAATAGTACCGTTGTTCACACGCTCACGTATGTAATAGTACTTGACATTGATGTGCTTGCTCTTGTCATGATGTACCCAGTTCTTGCTCAAGTATATGCCTGTTATCAACCCATAGCGTTGGCGCCTTCATCTTCTCATCAAGGTCCTCCAATAGCCGTTCCATCCATACACTCCGACAAGCCGCTTGAGCTGCTGCAATATGTTCTACCTCACACGAGGACAAGACTACCACCTTCTTCTTGTTGCACTACCACAAAACGGGGTTGTTTTCAAGACAAAATAACACCCGGCTCGTGCTCTTCCAATCCTCCTCATTTCCTGTAAAGTCGTTATCCAAGTACCAAATCAACTATGTGCCCCCTTCTCTTGCATAAAAGACTTCGTAGTTGATCATACCTGCTATATAGCGTACGATGAATTTGACAACAACAAAGTGATCTTACTTGGGCTCCGCCAGAAACCAACTCACGTACCCAATCGAGTAGGCAAGATCGGGACATGTGTTCATCAAATATTGCAGTCCTCCAACCAAACCCCTGTATTCCATTGCGTGGACCAACATACTCTCGTTTGTCTTGTAAAGCTTTAGGCCAGACTCCATGGGGAATGCACAGGGGTTATAATCCACCAGACCGGCTTTTGAGACAAGCTTGGAAAAGTAGGCCGCCTGCCCAACGCTGATCCCAACCTTCGTCTGATGCACCTCAAGTCCAAGATAATACGACAAGAGGGCTAAGTCGCCCATCTTGAACCGCTTCATCATCTCTTGTTTGAACTTCTCAATGGTCCCGCCTCCTGTGATCACGAGATCATCGATGTAGACGCCGATGATGAGCTTCTCATCTCCAACTCCATGGAAGTAGATCATGTGCTAGCTCCTACTCTTTTAGAAACCAAGTGATAGCAAGCTATCGTTAAGTTTGGCATTTCAGGCCCTGGGTGCTTGACGAAGTCCATATAGAGCCTTCTTGAGCCGAAACACCTTACTATCGGCTCCACCGATGATGAAGCCAGCGGGCTGGGAGATGTACACCTCCTCCAACAGATCTGAAAGTTGCCTAGGAGGGGGGTGAATAGGCTAATAAAACTTGAAACACAATTAATTCAACGAAACAAAAAGATTCTGGACTAGTCCGCATTTAAAGTCTGGTCTAGTCTGGGCCAACACAACAAAAATAAAATTTGATGTGTTTCAACGATTCAAAGCACATTTATATTGGACCAATGCAAGTAAAATGTACTAAAGACCTAACACAAGTTATAAGAAGCTTAAGAGTGTACCAGATTTAAAGTGCATCTAGGTCCCCATGTGGGTTTTGGAGGATTGATGACAAACCATTAAAATGCTAATGAATTGAAATGAGCATGTGTGCAGATAGGTTGCAAGAAGAGCATGTGTGCGGATAGGAAGCAAACTCAATCCCTTCAAACAACCCTTAGTGTAGAAAAGAGTCGTTAGGTCAATAACCTCGGACATGTCAGAGATATTCGGAATGCTCTCTGTATAGACTCAGACATGTCCGAAGGTTTCGGAGAAGTACCTTCTGTGCTCGGACATATCCAAATTTCGGATATATCCGAAGTCTAGGGTTCTTGGAATTCCCTAAGTCCAGAAGGTCGGACATGTCAAAAAAAAGTCGGAAGTGTACCTTCTGTGTAAGGTCGGACATATCCGAAGAAACTCGGACATGTCTGTAGTCTAGGATTCATGGAATTCCTAAGTCCAGAAGGTCGGACATGTCCGAAAAAGTTGGAAGTGTACCTTCTGTGTAGGGTCGGACATATCCAAAGAAATTCGGACATGTCCGAAGTCTAGGGTTTTCAGGATTTACTAAGTCTAGAAGGTCGGACATGTCAGAAAAAGTCAGAAGTGCACCTTCTCTTTAGGGTCGGACATGTCCGAAGTGGAGTTCAGACATGTCCGAAGTATGAGGATATCCGAAGATTGGTTCGGATATGTCAGCTCGGACATGTAAGAAATATGTCGGACATGTCCAAAGTGGAATCAACAGGACAATCTGAATTAGTGTTAGTTGAGGACGGCATTTTACCGTTGATGGTCCCCAATCTCGGACATGTCCTAAGTGGAGTTCGGACATGTCCAAACTTTAGTGGTTGGCAACGGTCACATTTTGGGGAGCCCTATAAAAAGAGGGATCTCATCCCCATTTCGTAGAAGATCAACCCTAGAGCTTTCACTAGTGTTCTTGAGCATTCCTAGACTTTTGTCACACCCTCTAGCATTCAATCTTGGATCTCGTGAGGATTTTAGGCTTTGCGAGGAGATTCAAGAAGAGGAGAACTTAGGGTTGAGCTTGCTGAGTTGCACACCTTCTTGCTGCGTGGTTTGTGTTTATTACTCTTGGAGCATTGTTCCTAGGTGGCTAGGTGTCGTCCGGTGACTCCCAACTTGTGATGAGATCCGGGAAGCTTGTAATCACCCTTGAGTTGATAGTGGAACAACTAAGTTTGATCTTTATGATCACTTGGTGAGGGTTAAGGTTGAAAGAGACCCGGTCCTTTGTGGACACCTCAACGGAGATATAGATCCCTGTGTGGAATCAAACTTTGGTAAACAGATCTTTGTGTTCACTTGTGCTCATTTGCTTGTTTTTCAATTTTCATATCATTGCTCTTGCTTGTGATTGATCAAACCCTATCATTTAACTACTTCCGTATTTAGATCATCAAACTTGCTTGATAGGTTGCTACTCCTGTTTAAAAGCTATTTCTAGACCATATCACTCATACATTTGATCTAGAACTAGTTAGTTTTATTTCCGCTTCGACTGACTTCGGACAAGTCTGATTTCATCAGACTTATCCGAAAATATCGGACTTGTCCAAACTTGACAGAACAAGTCGGTTAATTATTGTGTGTTAAATTTAAATTAGCCTATTCACCCCCCTCTAGGCAACTTTTAGAGACAATAAAGATGACAATAAAGTATAGTAAATTATGGATGAAACCCTAATATGCAAAATCAACAATGAGCAAGTAAATAAGTGGACAATGGGCACGAGAATTTTTCACTGAAGTTTGGTTCCACAAAGGAACCTACTTCTCCGTTGAGGAGTCCATGAAGGACCAGGTTTCTCTCAACTCTTATCCTCACCAATTAAACACAGATCAAACCCGGTTTTTCCACTATCAATCACAAGGGAAGTACAAACTTCCTAGATCTCATCACAAGTTAGAAGCCACCGGGCGACACCTAGTCATCTAGGGATTCAATCCCAAGAGTAATAAACACAAAGCAATAAGCAAGCAATGAAAACAAACCAAAGAACTCAATCCCTAGGTGACCCTCACTCCAAATCACTCAAAAACTCTCAACCTTCACCAAGAATTGATTTTGTGTTCAAGAGGGTGATAGAGTGGACCTGAATGGCTAAAGAATGCTTGTGACGATGCCAGGGTTCATCAACTTTTCAAATGGCGATGAGAGCCCTCGTTTTATAGGGTCCCCAACATTTTACCATTGCCAACCACTAAAGTCCGGACTAGTCAGGACCTAGACACTGGACAAGTTCGGCCATGGGGACCACACTGTGTCGAGTGACGTCCCCTTCAAATAGTCACTTAACCTCAAAAAGATTTCGAGTCCAGACTAGTCGAGACAAGTTCGGACAAATCAGAACCTTCTTTTCTACACTAAACACCGGACAAGTCCGGACACATTAGTACGTCTTTTTCTAGGGGTACTCCGTACAAGCTCGTGTGCGGACAAGTCCGGACACATCAATACCTCCTTTTCCAGGGGGTACTCCGGACAAGTTTGGACTAGTCCAGACCTCCAGTCTGGACAAGTCCAAATTGTCCCTTAAAACTCATCTACACACCCTCTTAACTAAAACTCTAAGTATTGAGCTCCAATCATTTTCACACATACTTGACGTTGTGTTGCTATTAATACTACGTTGTTTCCTATACTAAGGAAAAATTTAAAACCCTAATTCCACCTATAAGTCTTCAACGCCTTTTTCTTTTTCCTTTTTGAGGGATTCAACGATCTTTTTCTTTTTAAATTTGCATACACCCCGTACAAACTCATTAGTTCCTTAATTGTTTGTCATGAATCATCCAAAACCCACTGGAGAGGTATAGATGCACTTTCAATCTTGCCCTTTTGGTGATTGATTACAACCATTCAAAGTTTGCAACAAAATATAGATAAAAGGAGATTTTGAAGCACAATGTGTGTATATATATGAAGAAACTCCCCCTAAATATGTGCATGTACAAATAGTCATGAGCAACGAATAGACTAAAAGATAAACAATGAGGTTCTTCATATTCACATAGTTGTTCGCGGGGTGCCTGAGTAAATTTGTGTGATCGTGAATGATACGTGACAGGCATGAACATGGCAAAAAAAAGCAACTCATAGCCACAAAGATAATATACATACCAACAAGTCATTACACACCAAGTGCATAACAATAAACTTGGTCTTCACACGAATACAAGCGAATATTTAAATAGTTCCACACACAAATATAAGCCAAGTCCAAATAGAGATAAAGTACTACTACACCTCTACTCTCTTCTCCCCCTTTGGCATCAAGACACCAAAAAGGAAAAAGATAGCAAAGAGGAAAACTAGATACACTGGGATATCCTACTCCTCGTCCTCCTCGTCATCCTCGTACTCTCCATCGCTTCCGTCGTCATCTTCTTCGTCGTCATCGTCGTAGGCAGGAGGTGCGGCACCTGAAGAAGCTCCAACTCCTCCAAAGAAGGCCAACTCGTCGGTGGTGAGCTCGGGGAAGTCCGGGATGTCCTTATCGCTATCCTCGAACATAGCCGGAGAGCCCACAAGTGGCTCTCCAACTTGGCACAAATCACCGTTGTTAGTACTCTGCAGACCAGGTACCCACGCGTAGTGGGTAAAAGACAGCCTGGGCCCCACCTCACTGCTGAGGCGGGCCCTAGCATAAGCCACGTGCCCTAGACCCCATGTTCAGCCCTGGGGCTACCGCGTGTGCTTGAGCTCTAGAGCCGACACGTGCCTTGGGCTCCGACATGAAGCCTCCCCGATGAGGTGAGGTCTGGAGCTGCCACGTGCCCCCGGCTCCGAGCCACCTCCCCGCTAGGGACAGCACCGGAGCTGCCACGTGTTCTCCGGCTCCGTCCCGAGCCTCCCTGCTGAGGTGAGGTCCAGAGCTGCCACGTGTCCTTCGGACACCAACCCGCCGATGAGAGCTCCATAGCCACCACGCGCCCCACGATCTGTCATAGGCCGTGGGTCGATAAAGTCAAGGAGGTGCGCTGTCAGGCTTCATATTCTAGGCTCGCGCCTTCCCTAGAAGCTTGACGCACTACGCACGCCTCTGTCCCTTGCCCGTTCGCCATTACGGTGACAAGACGGGACAGCGGGGCGTGACAGCAGTACAGTGCCGCCCAATGGCACTAAACCGCCCAAGCAGGGCGAAGAGACGCGGCGACAAGACGACATCTTCACCATCACCTGACATACGGTCAGGGGCGCTCGGCGCGTCAGACAGAGGGACTTAACTCCCTCGCCGGCCACTCTCCTAAGAGCACGAAGCCTTAGATCGTGTATAGAACACTCAAAGCTTTTGGGCCACCTGTCGGGCCCTAAGCCTCATTGTAATCACCCTGGCCTTACACTATAAAAGGACCGGGGAGACCACTCTGCAAAGGGTTCCGATCCCCCGCACTCCAGATCATACCACGCACAAGTGTTCATGCAAAAGCAATAGACTAAGCACACCTGTGGACGCAGGGTATTACGCTCAGGCGGCCCGAACTACGTAAATCCCTGTGTTCATCCGCTCTCTCGAGCCTAGGTCGCGAACGGTAGCAAGCCCCCTCCGGAAAAGAAATCCTCACGGGCTGCTTCCGAGCATGCCGAGAGGAGTGTCGCAGCTCACACTCCGACATTTGGCATGCCAGGAAGGGGGGCTTTACGCTCTCTCCTCGCGACCATGGTGAACATCATTCCCCATGGCGAGCCTCCTCGCCCAACTCACCATCGTCTTTAGGCGGGAGACGATGAGGTCACCCGCCGCTCCAGAACGGGCAACTTTGGCCAAGCCGGCAGCCAAGCGGCCGGCGCACTCTGTGTGATGTACTGAGGTTCTTCTGACGTCTCGTCTAGATGAGCCATCAAGACCCTCTGTTGAGCAGTGGCAGCCGCCGCTCCAGTCCTATGGCCGACGCCACATCGCAAGTGGATGGAGACGCCGATCAGCTTTGACGCCTCTGACTGCCCCAAGAACATGGCAGGCATCGGGCAATTGCCTCTCCTCGTCGCCCCGACCATCTCCAACGTGAAGCTCTACCACGGGTTGATCGATGGCGGATCGACCATCAACGTTATTAGTCTCGCAGCTTTCAAGAAGCTCCAAATCCCTATGTCCCAGCTTACCCCCTCGAGACCATTCTCGGGGATAGGTCGGGATCCCATCTTCCCGTGCGGTAGTATCTCCCTCCCGGTGACATTCGAGACGCCTGAGAACTACTGTATAGAGAGCGTCGTCTTCGACGTCGCGGAGGTCAGCCTCCCCTTCAACACTATAATTGGCAGACCAGCTTTGTACAGGTTCATGGCAGGGGCCCACTACAGCTACTTGGTCTTGATGATGCCAACTCCGAGTGGTGTCCTCAAGATTCGCGGTGACCGCACCGCGGCTGTCTCAGCGCTGGAAAAGCTCCAAGCACTGGTGGCAGCACACGAGGTCGTCTCCGGTCACGCAAAAGCTAGCCGACCGCCTCCAAGCATGCGTCAGCGAGGGGCGACATCTACACCCCTTGTGAAGCCCTTGGACGGTGAAGATGTACCAGTTAAGGTCGTCCAAGTCGGTCCTGATGTCGCCCAGACCACCTGAATCGCCGGGGGCCTGGGAGGCAAATAGGAAGATGCACTCGTCACCTTCCCCCGGGCCAATGTCGATGTGCTTGCCTAGCAATCGTTAGGAATGCCCGGGATCCCCAAGGAGGTGATTGAGCACCAACTGAAGATCCACCCTGACGCCAGGCCGGTCCAACAGAAGCCTCGGAGGCAACCCATCGAGCGGCAAGACTTCATCCGTGAAGAAATCAAGAAGTTGTTTGATGCCAGCTTCATCCGAGAGGTCCACCATCCACGATGGTTGGCCAACCCTGTTGTTGTCCCCAAGGCCGGCGGGAAGCTACGTATGTGCATCGACTACACCACCCTCAATAAGGCATGTCCAAAGGACCAATTTCCTCTCCCCCGTATAGACCAAATAGTCGACTCTACGTCTGGCTGTGATCTACTGTGTTTCCTAGACACATATTCAGGTTTCCACCAAATATCCATGTCTAGGGAAGATGAAGAGCACACTGCCTTCATCACAGTAGACGGTCTATACTGCTATGTGTCCATGCCTTATGGTCTCAGGAATGCGCTTCCCACTTTTGTGCGTGCGATGCACAAGACGTTCGGGAACCTCATTCAGGACCTGGTCGAGGTTTATGTCGATGACATCGTAGTAAATGTTAAGTCGCAAGCATCTCTGCTAGACAACTTAGCAGACTGCGTTCCACATGCACGAAGTTGAACCCAGACAAATGTGTCTTTGGGGTCTCTGCTGGGAAGCTGCTCGGTTTCTTGGTCTCACACCGAGGGATCGAAGCTAACCCAGAGAAGATTAAGGCGATAGGGTTGATGCGGCCCTCGGCCCGCATTCAAGGATGTGCAGAAGCTTGCCGTATGCTTGGCTGCGCTCAGTCGGTTTATCTCTAGACTGGCCGAGCGGGCTCTTCCGTTCTTCAAGCTTCTGCGCAAAATTGGTCCATTCATATGGACCGGGGAGGCGGATGTGGCGTTCCAGGAGCTGAAGAAGTTCCTCACAATGCTACCGATCATGGTGGACCCTGAACAAGGCGAGCCACTGCTCCTCTACATCGCTGCCACAGCCAAGGTCGTGAGCATGGTTCTGGTCGCGGAGCGACCATAACTTCACCGCCCTCGAGTCCCATAAGAAGCTCCCGCCGCCAGCGGTCTAAAGCCCCAGGGCTCAGGCCTAGCAGGAGATCCATGGGATGGGGAAGTAGTAGGCCCCAAGCAGGTGGACCTGATGACCGATGCATATCTGGGTCCGAGCTCCTAGAATGTAGTCCCGGACCCAGGGGCCAGGGAGCCCCGAGTCCCGGACCTCCCCAAGAAGAACCAGTCGGGTCTCAGTCATCTTGACCCGACAACAGGCATGCACCAGGGTCTGAGCCCCTAGAGTGCAGTCGCAGACCAAGGGGACAGGGTTCCCCGAGTTTCGGGCCTCACCTAGAAGAACTGGTCAAGCTTCAGACGCCTAGGCCTGACAACCGGTGTGCACCTGGGTCCAAGCTCCCAGAGTGCAGTCCCGGGCTCGGGGGCCGGGGGCCCCGAGTCCTAGACCTCTACAAGAAGGCGCTGCGGACCCCTCCGGGAGGGTTCGAACCATCCAATGTCCGGTCTACTTCATCAGCAAGGTCCTCCACGATGCCAAGACAATATCTGGAGGTGCACAAACTGCTCTATGCAGTCCTCGTTGCATCAAGGAAGATGCGCTATTACTTCCAAGCTTAGAAGATCTCGGTGGTAACCTCATACACGTTGAGAACCATCCTCCACACCCCAAACGCCACTGGAAACATAGCTAAATGGGCTGCGGAGTTGGCGGAGTTTGAGCTGGACTTCTTACCGCGCCATGCGGTGAAAATCTAGGCGTTAGCTGACTTCGTGGCAGAGTGGACTCCACCACCATGCCAGCCAGGGGGCGAGGACATCGGTGAACCAGAGCCCAGAGCTCCGGTCTTCATTGGGCCCTACTGGACTCTCTTCTTTGACGGCTCCTCGCGGAAGAAAGGTGCCAGAGCGGGGGTTCTACTAATTACACCAACCGGAGAGCAGTTCAAATATCTGGTGCGACTTGACTTCAAAGTGACCAACAATATGGGGGAGTATGAGGCCCTCATCTTCGGGTTAATAACTGCGCTATCCCTTGGTGTCCAGCAGTTGTTGGTCAAGGGTGATTCTTAGCTGATCATCAAACAAGTGAAGGGAGAGTGTAGCTGCAATGACCCACGGCTTGCAACTTATCTCCTCCAAGTACAGAAGTTGGAGAAGAACATCTTATCCTTGAACTTGCGCCACGTTCCCCGTGCCAACAACACAATAGCCGACGACCTATCAACGGAGGCTTCCACTTGGGTTCCGGTGCCTTAGGGGGTCTTTGAAAGAAAGTTGCTGCGACCTACCGCCTGGCCAGCTGAACCAGTCGAAGGGGGCGAGACCAGCACCTCGAAGCTGGCGGTCCCGGCGGCCCTGTTTCCATGGCGCCCGCCAAGGATCGTAAGTGTCACCGAGGGCTCCGTGCGACCCAGCGCACAAGATCCAAGTTCTCAAGTAGGTCCCGATGCATCGATCACGGAGATCCGCGACTACTTGAAAGACAATTTCCTTCCCGATGAAGTGTATCATCTGAACGAATCGCTCGGTTGACTAAGAGATACACGCTGGTAGCAGGGGATCTCTACCGGCGTGGCGCTAATGGCGTCCTATTGCGGTGCATAACCTGGGAGGAGGGCTGCGACCTGCTCGCAGAGATCCATGGAGGCGAGTGTGGGAACCATGCAAGTTCCCGCACGCTGGTCTGTAAAGCCTTCCGGCATGGCTTTTACTGGCCGACAGCTCTCCAGGATGTCGTCGACCATGTCAGGAGATGCAAGGTATGCCAGTTCCACGCTAAGCAGATCCACTGTGACACCCTCATTTTTTATTTCTGCATGTATTTATGTTTCATGTAGAAAAACATTTTTAAAATAAGTTGAAACAAAGAAAGAATAAAAAAGATAGGCAAAAGAGCCAAATTCCAGTTCACCGAGAGCGCTGAAGACAACTCCCTTGGCTCGCTGGCCAAGTGGCGCGTTCGGAGCTCATCTCCGCAAAGGGGGAGAGGTCCGCCGCTAAACTGGCTACGTGGCAGGCTCGGGGCTCATCCCCACAAAGGGGGAGAGGTCCGACCTTCGTGGGACACGTGTTGCCCCAGGAGCTAGCCTCTGCGGAAGGAGCGAGGCCAGTCCCGCAGGACACGTGTCATCATTAGAGCTAGTCACCGCGAAAAAGAGAGGACCAGCCGCACCGGGACAAGTGTCGCTCTCGGAGCTCACCTCCGAGAGGTCCGGCCCTGCCAGACACGTGTCGCTCTCCGAGCTCTTCTCTGAGAGGTCCGGTCCTACTGGACACGTGTCACCTCCGGAGCTCATCTCCGGGAGGTCCGACACTATCGGACGCGTGTCACCTCCGGAGCTCATCCCCGGGAGGTCCATCACTGTTGGACACGTGTCAACCTCAGAGCTCGTCTCTGAGGAGAAAGGAAGTCTGGCACTGTTAGGACACGTGGCACTATCGGAGCTCACCTCCGAAGAGAGGGGAGGCCCGGAATTGACATGTGGCGTTCGCGGAGCTCGCCTTTGTTGAGAGGGGAGGTCCCGACACACCAGACGCGTGGCGCACACGGATCTCATCTCTGGGGAAGAGGGAGGTCCCGCCTGCCAGGACACATGGCGCAGGCGGAGCTCGCCTCTGAGGTAGAGGGAGGTCTCGCCCGCCTGACACGCGGCACAACCGGAGCTGGTCTCTGCGGAAAAGGGATCCCAGGTTCCCGCAGGACACGTGGAGCTTCCGGAGCTCACTGTCGCGAAGGTAACCAGATTTGAATCGGTTTTTCTTTTGTACGCGTGGGAATTCCCGGTACTGAGGAAACCGACCCGATTTCCACAATGTTACCGAACCAAATCAACAAGAGATAAGTTGTTAAGATTCAAAAACAGTTTGAATGGGACTCTTATTCAAAGTCCCATCAGATTAGAACTCTTTGTTTCCCTCTTATAAATAGAACCCAAAACAAACCCCTTGGTCGTAACATCTTTTCTAAGCCAACAACTTAGAAGCCCTAGCCCCAAACTCGTCTAGCTAAACCCCTTCGCCTGAGTTCAGTCGCCAGAGATCACCGGAGGAGAGCCCCGGCGATCTGTCTTGCTAGGAGAAGGACCCCGAGACCAAGAAGAACGTAAGGTAGGTCTCCAATACCACCTTATGACATCATCACGTTTTCTTTGCATCTGTTCTTCGATCCTTTCGAACAGAAGCTTTTTTGTGGACAGATCACGTGTTGATCGGTTTGACTTTATCATCGCCACGTCCACAATTGATCTTTTCATCGTAAAACCCATGCAATCCATGAAAGAACACGTAGAAACTAAACTGTATCATAGGATTAACATTCATATGCATCATCACATCTGGTTAAAGTTTGTGCATGGTATTGATTGCTATGAATCTTGTATGTGCGTGATCGCGTATAGAAGGACAAGCTCAGGGAGCTGTCTACGACGAGCTGCAACAACAAGGTTTCGAGATCCAAGAGCAACAGGAACCGCAAGAACAAGGCAAGTGCTCCTTGACCATATTGATCCTATGTTTTGGAAAAACTGTTTTGTTTGCGAAAAGGTGTGTGTGCTTGAGTCAACATGATGGGAACTGCATGGAACAAGAGGGAGCCCATGGGTGGGAGAATTGGAGATTCTAGCCTGCCAGTGAAACCTTAGTGAGTCCATACATCTAGTAGCCCCTTTGTAAAGGCTATTTTGTGATCTCTTGGCCATACACCGACGGTTGTGTACTGGTATAATGGAGGTTCTGCAGTCGCCGACGGGTGACGAAATCACAAACTTGTGGGTAAAGAGGTGCAAACTCTGCAGAGTCTTTAAACTATCATGATAGCCGAGCTTACGGTCACGAGCGCCTGGCCAACTTCCATGATTAGTTGGGATGGTTTTGGTTATGGTTTGGTCTTTGGTTTGGTTTTCGGGACTGTTGAGTCCGGGTGATGAGATTGGTTGCATGACTGTTGAGTCATGGCAACGAGATTGGGTCTCAAAATGATACAGAAATTGATTATGAGATGGAATGGTAGTGAATACGAGATGATATTCATGAGATGGTAGTGAATACGAGATGGTATTCATGAGCAAAGTTGATGTCTGGTTGAGACATGAAAAGGGATGAATCATAATGGAGGTATGTAAATGTTTAAATACATGTTGAGATTACATTCACTTAAAGCTGAATTGCTGTTTTTATCGTGGTTTGTGAAATAAACTTTGCTTTTATGCAATGAGCCTTTTTATACCTTCCTTGTTGTGAGCTACATATCATATTTTCCTGCACTTGCTGAGTACATTATGTACTCAAACTTGCATTATTACTTCATCATCAGCAATAGGAGAGGAATACTATGAATACTACATGGAGCCTTAGGCGTGTAATCTGTCCTCAACCTTGCCTGTGGAGAAGAGATGGAGCCGCCGCTGCTGCTTAGATTGCTTCCGCATTAGTTAGAAGACTTCCGCTGCTAGATTTAGACTTCCGCTGCTAGATAAGACTTTCGCTGCTAGAATGAGTCCAAGACTCATAAAACATTGTAATAAACCCTGTTATTCGTGGTTATATATATATATATATATATATATATATATATATATATATATATATATATTCTGAATTCAGTTTGTGGAGATATGTGTATGTGTGATGAACATCCTGGGCACACATATGCATCAGTTCTCGGTTCTGTGTTCTACAGAAACGAGGGTGTCACATCCACACACCTGCGCAGACGCTGCAGATGATCCTGCCCTCATGTCCCTTTGCTGTGTGGGGGCTGGACATCCTGGGACCATTCCCCAGATCCGTCGGAGGGTACCGGTACCTCTAGTTCGCTGTAGACAAGTTAACCAAGTGGCCGGAAGCTACCCCTGTAGTAACCATCAACAAGCAGTCAGCAGTCAAGTTCATCAAGTCAATTGTCTGCCGGTTCAGGGTCCCACACAGAATCATCTCCGACAACGGTACCCAGTTCACCAGTGTAGTATTCCAAGACACCTGTGAAGACCTGGGCATCCAAGTTTGTTATGCTTCCGTTGCTCACCCAAAGAGTAATGGTCAAGCCGAAAGAGCCAACGCCGAGATTCTCAAGGGACTCAAGACGCACACCTACAACAGCTTGAAAAAGCATGGTGCCAATTCGGTTGAAGAGCTTCCGAGCACACTGTGGGCTAGCCGGACGTCCCTCAATCGCTCGACAAGGGAGACACCCTTATTCCTGGTGTATGGGGTTGAGGTCTTCCTCCCCCCGGAAATCACCATGGGCTCATCCCGTGTCCGAGCGTACGACGAAGACGTGCAGGACCAGCTCCGGCATGAAGATATCGACCTTGTCGATGAGCGAAGGTGGTAAGCAGCTGTCTGAAATGCCTGATACCGTCAAGCACTCCGGCGTTATCAACAGCGGTTCGTGCGGAGTAGATAGCTCGAGGTGGGCGACCTGGTACTGTGGCGGATACTTTCTCGAGAAGGTGGGAACAAACTCTCTCCCAGCTGGGAAGGCCCCTTCCGAGTAATACAAGTATGCCGTCCCGGGTGCATGCGCCTAGCCACAGACGATGGGGTACCTCTACCCAATCCTTGGAACATAGAAAACCTCCGTAAGTTCTATGTTTAGCACAGTGGTAGGTTCTAGTTTTCTCTAAAACCCCATAGTGTCTAGAAACAACGATTAGAGCAGCTAAGTCCCGGAGGAGTCCTGTCACTCTCAACATCTGGGATGGGTTGCTTCCTTCTAATACGGCCTGATTCCTCCTATGAAGAAGAGCCTAAAGTGAGAAAAATTTGCCTTGTCCTGTGCATTCCCCCTTTACAATTTGTGCTTCCCGGAACATCAACTGTAAACGGGCAAAGCCACGTACCCTTGGCCCTAAGATAAACCTTGAGGCTACCTTGTGTGCTTGAGCTCTGGACACGACATGTGCCCTAGGCTCTGGTCCGAGCCGTCTCCCCGCTGAGGACAGCTCCGGCGCTGACATGTGCTCCGGTGCTGACACGCTGCCACACGTCACCTGGCTTGGAGTCTCCACCTCACTGAGGGTAGCCGCGGAGCACACACGCGCCGTGAGCATATCCCCTTTACAGTTGGTGCTTCCTCAAGCATATCAACTACGAATGGGCAAGCCACGTGCCCTAGGCCTCGAGGCCAGTCCTGGGGCTATGACGTGCGCTTGATCTTCAGAACCGGCGCGTACCATAGGCTCTGATCCTAAGCCTCGCTGTTGGGCCAAGTATAGAACTACCACATGTTCCTAGACTCCGACACCGCCCCCCCCCCCCCCCCCCCCCGCGGAGGATAGCTCCGGTGCGGACACATGTCCCGGACTCCGGGCGGAGTCTCCCCTCCGAGGAGAAGTCCGGAGCTGCCGTGTGTCTCCTTGGGAAGGGCTGGGGACAAGGGTCGAACTTCCTTCAAATCCTTGCGCTGCCGAGGTCTGGAAGAAGTGATAGTCACACTGCTGGAGCGCCTTGGGCCCTTGCGCAGCTAAGGACCCAGAGGAACAAGCTCAAGACATCGGCAAGGGAACTACCCACGTTCGCAAAGATATCCCGGACCCTTGCACTGCCAAGGGTCCGAAGTCTACACCTACGATATAGGACAATGAAAGACTTGAAACAAAGATGCTTTCATTAATAACAGAGTTCTGGCGTACAAAAGGGGATACAAGACAACTAAGGAACTCAGCAGCTACAAGTCAAGTAATCTCCTGCTCGTGGCCTGTGTGGTTGTCCTCTGAGCCAATCTCTACGCAGTGAGACGGTCACCTGCTGTAAGACTGAGGACGGCAGCAACGCATGCTGGACCGAAGCAAAAGTGACATCCAGTGTCATGTGGGCCAAAACGCCGTCTATGGCAGGTTTTGTTGTCCACAACAGTACCTAGAGGAAGGCTTGATCACTCTGGACTTAACCTTCCTCCGGTACTGACAGGAAGTCCTCCTTCGGCGAGGTGCCTAGAGGACATGTCCCACACGACACTAGCGTAGGGACTCACTACGAGTCGAGGACCCAGTCCCCGATGACCTCCCCTATGTGACATCCTCACCTCGGGTGTCAGCATATGTTCATGTTTTATGAAGAAGAAAACATTTTAAGGAAAGAAGGAACAGAGACAAGTATCAGAAGGATAGCCAATAAAGCTCTCCGAGAGCACCGAAGGCAATTTCCACGGCCAGCAGACCACGTGGCGTGTTCGGAGATCATCCCCGAGAAATTTGGAGAGGTCCGCCGCTAAACTAGCTACGTGGCAGGCTCGGGGGTCGCCTCCGCAATTGGAAAGAGGTCCGACCCTGTGGGACACGTGCTACCGCGGAGCTAGCCTCTGCGGAAGAAGCGAAGGCATTTTTCATAAGACACGTGTCATCCTCAGAGCTAGTCCTCGCGGAAATAAGAGGACCAGTCGCGCGGGATACGTGTCAATCTCGGAGCTCATCTCAGAGAAGTCCGGATCTATCGAACACGTGTCGCCACCGGAGCTTATCTCCGGAAGGACCGTCGCAGCTAAACACGTGTCGACCTCGGGGCATGTCCCTGAGGAAAGGAGTGCGGAAAGACTGGCACCCACACGTGGCGTGCGCGGAGCTCATCTCCGCAGAAGAGGGAGGTCTCGATTGATTGACACGCGGCACGACCGGAGCTCGTCTCTGCGGACGAGGAGATACCAGGCCCAGAGGACACGTGGAGCTTCCGGAGCTCATCGTCACGGAGGTAATGAGTTTTGGAGCAGCTGTTACGCGTAAGGACACCGGTACGCAACAGAAACCGATCTAAAATCCACGATGGTTACCGAAGATAAGACGTCAGGATCTAACAAAGATCTGAATAAGACTCTTATTCGGGATCCAATCAGATTAGGACTCTTCTCTTCCCGATTATAAATAGAACCCAAAACCTCTGGCCGAAACCACGAACTTCTCTTTCAACTCCTAAGCCGACGACTTAGAGCCCTAGCCCTAACTCGCCAAGAAAAACATCGCTGAAGCGCAACAAGGGAGATCATCGGAAAAGAACCAAGCGGTCTGAGGAGGACCTCGAAGACAAGAAGAGCGTGAGGTAGGACTTCAATACCACCTTACGACATCATTGTGTTCATCTCTTTGCATCTGTTCTTCGATTCCTTTCGAACAGAAGCCTTTTCGTGGGCAGAACACTTGATGATCAGTTGATCTAAAGACAAGATCATCGCCACGTTCATCTTTGATCAGAACACCTCTGACCATGCAAGCCATACAGATCAATCTAATAGAACTAATTGCAGGATAGCATGCATGTGCATCATCGCATCTAGTTTAGGGTTTGTGCATGATATTGATTGCTGTGAATTTGTATGCACGTGAATCCTACATAGCAGGACAAACTCAAGAATCTGTCTACGATGAGCTGCAGCAACAAGGTTTTGAGAATCAAGAACAACCGGAACCGCAAGAACAAGGCAAGTGCTCCTTGACCATGTTGATCCTATGTTTTGGGTAAAACTATTTTGTTTTGCTAAAAGGTGTGTGTGCTGAGTCAAACATGATGGGAAACCCTTTTATAGGAGTTTACTAGTTTTGGTTAAACCACCCTTGTCGCCAGGGAAGTTTATGAGTCGGGTATGGTTTTTGCTTTATGCTTCGCTGAGTCTATGGGATTGGGAAGTGAGATAGATGTGTCTAGCTAACTGCACTCGTAATGATAATGAGAAACTGATGTTAATAATGAACATGGATCGGAGGGAAGATCTAGGCAAGCCTGGGTTTGTGAATGAGGTAGCATGAGATGATGGTTTTACTTGCCGTAGATCTAAGGACCGGTTCATGCATGCACATGCCAGGACAACAGTGCCACCACAAGGCCAAGTATGGGTGCGGCTTAGCTGAGTAATTAGGAAAGTTACTAGAGTGTTATGGACTGTGGAAGGCGCAGAGAATGGGAGTCGAGTGAGGACTGCCCTGGGAACTGCATGGCACAAGAGGGGGCCCGTGGGTGGGAGAATTGGAGATTCTAGCCTGCCGGTGAAACCTTAGTGAGTCCATACATCTAGTAACCCCTTTGTAAAGGCTATTTTGTGATCTCTTGACCATACACCGACGGTTGTGTACTGGTAAAATGGAGGTTCTGCAGTCGCCGACGGGTGACGAAATCACAAACTTGTGGGTAAAGAGGTGCAAACTCTGCAGAGTTATTAAAACTATCATGATAGCCGAGCTTACGGTCATGAGCACCTGGCTAAACTGCCATGATTAGATTGGAATGGTTATTGGGAAGGTTCTTGGTTATGATTATTGGTTATGGTTTGGTCTGGGACTGTTGAGTCTGGGAGATGAGATGGTTGCATGACTGATGGGTCATGACATGGAATTGGTCTCGGTGTGAGACGAGGTTGATTTGTGAGATGAGATGGTAGCGAATACGAGGAGGTATTCGTGAGTATGAATAAAGGATTGGTTAATGTTCGGATGGAACACGGGGAGTGATGAAGGTATGTTGGTAATTTAATATACGTTGGGATTACATTCATCTAAAGTAAATTTGCTGTTTCATCATGGTTTTACAAGAATTGCTTTTCTGCAAATAAGCCTTTTATTACCTACCTTGTTTATGAACTGCATA
Organism: Neostapfia colusana; assembly: GCA_030760725.1. NCBI lineage: Eukaryota > Viridiplantae > Streptophyta > Magnoliopsida > Poales > Poaceae > Neostapfia > Neostapfia colusana. The sequence continues at coordinate 50,199,638 of JASWHV010000019.1, forward strand.
TCATGTGTTTTTCCCGCACTTGCTGAGTACATCATTGTGCTCAAACTTGCATTATTATTTCTTCATCAACAGCAAGAGAACACTACTATGAAGACCAAGTAGAGCATTATGGCGTGTGATCTGTTCTCAACCTTGCCTGTGGAGGGAGTAGAGATGGAGCCGCTTGTGCTTAGTTTTGCTTCCGCATTAGTTTTTGCTTCCGCATTAAGATAAGACTTCTGCTGTGAGCATGGGTCCAAGACTCATGAGGTATTGTAATAAACTCTGTTATTCGTGGTTATATATATTCTGAATTCAGTTTGTGAAATATGTGTATATGTGTGATGAACATCCTGGGCACACATATACATTAGTTCTCGGTTCCGTGGTTTTCCCACAGAATTGAGGGCGTTACACCCTACCACCGGCGCACCGTCAGGATGGCTTGTGCTTCTATCCGAGGCCGTCAAGGGGAGGGATTGACTAGAGAGCCTCACCGAAGGTCGCACACACACGAATATCTCGCAAAAGTGGATGAAGAGGGCTACTGTTATGAAAGTATCTGGTGGGCAAATGCGCCGGGAAGCAGGAACTTCCAGCGCGCAAGAGGAAAAAAAAGACCACATGGTGGGGGGTGCCATCCTACATCGGAAGGCCTCCTTTTATACACAGCCACAGCGTCTAGCAGGGCAACAGGCACGGTATGGGTTTCCACCTCTACATACCGTGGGTTATTCGCCTCCCCCAATGATGAGGAGGACCCAGGTCCACCCATTAGACACTGGGGGTTGGGAGGATAACCTCTTGGAAACGTCCGACGGTTGCCAAGGAGAGCGGAGCAACCAACTCATCGGTTGACGGAGTAGATGACCCAAGGAAACCCCTTGGGCATGATGCCTAGACACTCACCTCCCTCGAAGATGGGTAGGACCCAGGTCCACCTGTCATACACCGGGGCCAGGTGAGTAACATCTTGGGGATGTCCGACGGTCCCTAGAAAAGAGGCGTGTGGGACTGCAACAACCAACCTGATGGCTGCCATAGTGAGAACCCCGAGGCAACCCCTCGAGTACGTTGCCTTAGCGCTCGCCCCCACCGATAGGTAGGACCCAGGTCCACCGGTCAGACACTGGCAGGACAGGCGAGTAGAAACTCGGGAACGTCTGATGGTTCCCGAGGGAGGTAGCGCTGTATTCCTGCGGCCTATGGGCTGCCGCAGTAATCACCCCGAGGCAACCCCTCGAGTGCATCATCGTGACCCATCATGTCAAGAGTAGATACGACAACGCGTTGCTGCTTTGACTGAGTACGCCCACTATGCCAAGGACGCACATCTTTTTTGACTCCTCGATTCTACCACTCGTCCACTACGTGAAAGTTTTGCCACCGCTTTGGTTTCCAAAGTACAGGCTCAAAAACACTACGCGAGAGAGAAGGGGGCCCCACCTGCAGGCTCAGAGCCTCCCCCGAGATGGGCCCGGGGGCCACTGTCGATACTCTGCAGACAGGGTACCCCCACGTAGTGGGTAAAAGACAGCCTGGGCCCCGTCTCCCTGCAGAGGTGGACCCCAGCATAAGCCACGTGCCCTGGACCCCATGGTCAGCCCTGGGGCTACCGCGTGTGCTTGAGCTCCAGAGCCGACACGTGCCATGGGCTCCGACGTGAAGCCTCCCCGGTGAGGTGAGGTCCGGAGCTACCACGTGCCCCCGGCTCCAAGCCGCCTCCCCGCTGGGGACAGCACCGGAGCTGCCACGTGTCCTTCGGACACCAAACCCGTCGATGAGAGCTCCATAGCCACCATGCGTCCCATGATCCCTCGTAAGCCGTGGGTCAACAAAGTGAAGGAGGAGGTGTGCTGTCAGGCTTCGCATTCAAGGCTCGCGCCTTCACCAAAAGCTTGGCACAGTACGCACGCCTCCGTCCCTTGCCCGTTCGCCATTACGGTGACAAGACAGGACGGCAAGGCGTGACAGCAGTACAGTGCCGCCCAACGGCACTAAGCCGCCCAAGCAGGGCAAAGAGACGCGGCGACAAGACGACATCTTCATCATCACCTGACATATGGTCAGGGGCGCTCGGCGCGCCGGACGGAGGGACTTAACTCCCTCACCGGCCACTCTCCTCAGAGGACGAAGCCCTAGATCTGTATAGGACACTCAAAGCTTTGGGGCCACCTGTCAGGCCCTAAGACTCATTGTAACCACCCCGGCCTTGCACTATAAAAGGACCGGGGTGACCGCCCTGCAAAGGGTTCCGATCCCCCGCACTCCAGATCATATCACGCATAAGCGCTCACGAAAAAGCAATAGACCAAACACACCCGTGGACGTAGGGTATTACGCTCAGACGGCCCGAACCACGTAAATCCCTGTGTTCATCCGCTCTTTCGAGTCCAGGTCGCAAAGGGTGCCAAGCCCCCTCCGGAAAAAAAGAACCTCGCGGGCTGCTTCCGAGTAGGCCGGGAGGAGCGTCGCCGCTCACACTCTGACAGCCGTGAGTCTTTCACGTAGCGGTTGTGCCTGGGTGTGGGCTGATCTGCCCCTGACCCATGGGCGGCCAGAAATGGGCCGGATCTTCCTTCTAGAAGAGATTAGAGTTTAGTCTTCTTAGAGATAGAATTGAAGATAGACTAAAAGATCGAGTTGTAATAGATCAGGACTCTTGTAAGGGAGCTATATAAAGAAGCCAAACACCCCAGTTTTATTCAGATCAATACATAAAATAATTCCTCCACATCTACAGCCCAAGCCGCCTCTCCGTCTGCTGCCACCTTCTCTCCCTGGAGCAGCCGCCGCCACCAAGCTTAAAACCCAGGCATAATCTGCTATTGCTGATAGCTTCTCTGGCCAACCTATTCCACCCACGGGAGACCTTCTGTCCTCCACGTGAAGCAGCTGCAGGCTTCAGGTGAGTTCAGAACAGGGGCGATCTGCTAGTACAGATTGCTTCTCTGAAGAGAACTCCACCCTACGCAGCTCTTCTATTCCATCTGTTCTTGACGTGTGAAGATTCCAGCACCTAGGCTGAGTTGCTGTTTCTCTTCATCATCAAGGACAGACACTATTTCAACAAGATCACCGCTAGAATTGCAACATTCGTGGCATCAGAGCCGGTTCGACCCTAGGTTGAATTCAGCAAGATGACGTCTACACCTCCAAGCAGCGGCAGTGCCACCGGCCATGCGACACCCTTTCTGGCAGCTCGTGAGGTGAACAGCGGGACGGGGTTCCCCGTGCTCACCGAGACCAACTACGCGGAGTGGGCTGTCATGATGAAGATCAAGCTGAAGGCACGACTGCTTTAGAAGGCCGTGGAGGAGGGCAACGTGAGTGAGCAAGAAGACATGATGGCGCTTGACATCTTGGTCAGTGCTGTCCCGCCGGAGATGATCACGATGATCGGAGAGAAGAAGACGGTGAAGGAGGCATGGGACACGATCCTATCATGTGGGTCGGGGCCGACCGCGTAAAGAAGATGACGACACAACAACTCCAGAAGGAGCTCGAAGCCGCTGCCTTCAAGGATGGCGATAGCGTGGAGGACTTCTCCCTCCGCCTGAGCAGCATGCTATCAGGTCTTGCGTCACTAGGGGAGGAGATAGGAGAAGAGAGGGCCATGGAGAAGCTCCTGCGAAGCGTTCCAGAATGCTTCCAACATATCATGGTGGCAATCACGACACTGCTGGACGTGTCGACCCTCACCTTGTCGGAGGTGACCGGGTGTCTCAGGGCGGCGGAGAACGCCTTCGACTCGACGCAGCGGATGGGAGGAGTACATGATGGGCAGCTGTACCTCACTCGGGAGGAGTGGGAGGAACAGCGGAAGGAGGAGCGGTCTACCCAGTCCGCGGGTTCTTCTAAGAAGGGCGGCTGAAAGGGCCCGCCCAAGAAGAACGGAGGCAAGAAGGGAGGTTCCGGGAAGGATATTCCACGGGACCAGTGCAGGAAGTGCGGGAAGAAGGGCCACTGGGCTAGGGAGTGTCGGTCGAAGCCTAAGGAGGAGCCACAGCAGCAGGTTTTTGTGGCGAAGGCGGAGGAGGAGGGCGCCTTGTTTATGACAAGGGTGGCCTCTGTACAGGAGGAGCCTGTATAGGGACATCCTACGTGCCCACTGGAGATAGTGGAGGGATATGTCTTCACTCACCGTGGCGACGACGAAAACTTTGACGACACTCGTTGGTACCTCCACATGGGCACGACCAACCACATGACGGGTTCGCGCGCCGTCTTCTCCGAGCTCGACGAAAACGTTGTCAGGACCATCAAGTTTGGTGACAACTCCATCGTGCGTATCCAGGGGAAGGGTACGGTCCTATTCACCGCCAAGACGGGTGAGCACAGGAGGCTCACTGGCATCTACCTCATCCCGCGCCTCACCACCAGCGTCAGCCATCTGGATGAGGGTGTCTACATCTTGAATCGATCCCCCACCCGCGGCCTCGACGGGAAGACGCCATATGAAGCTCGACATGGAGAGTGACCAGTAGTCAACTACTTCTGAACTTTTGGGTGCGTGGGTCATGTCAAGAACACGCGCCCCCACCTAAAAAAGTTGGAAGACCGGAGTACTCCGATGATTTTTCTTGGCTATGCTGATGGGACGAAGGGCTATCGGATGTATAATCCGGCTAATGGGCGCACACCCATATCACGTGATGTGATATTCGATGATGAAGCCAAGTGGGACTGGGGAGAAGGAGCAGGAGAAGAGGACTACACCGCCTTCCACGTCGACTCCTTAGGTCCAACACCTGCTGGACCTGCTGTTCCAGCACCCGGAGAGATGCTGCAGGTGCTGGACCTTCAAAGGCCCCTGCAGGGACTGTCCAGCGCAAATCAGGGCTAGGACAGTCCTGCAGGGGGTCAGCAGCAGCGGGGGGTTCCGGACTTGAAGATTCCAGCACCTTCGTCACACCCCGGAATCCTCCACGGCCCATTCGCTTCGCCACACCGCTGTCGGACCCCAGCAGCAACGTCGTCGACGCCTACTACAACGACGGTGCGGAATTACGGTTCCGCACGATCCGCAACGTGCTTGGAACCCTCACCCCTCCTGGTCGGGCTGAGCACCAACCAAGCTTGGAGGAGGGGGAGCTCATGTTCACCACCGCGGAGGAGCCCACGTCCTTCGCCGATGCTGAGGAACACCCGTGCTGGAGACGGGTCATGCTCGAGGAGATGGAGTCCATAGAAGAAAACAAGACTTGGCAACTTGTTGATCTTCCTACAGGACACAAGCCCATTGGCCTCAAATGGGTGTTCAAGGTGAAGAGGGACGAGCATGGGGAGGTGGTGAAGCACAAGGCTCGATTGGTGGCAAAAGGCTATGTCTAGCGGCAAGGAATAGATTTTGACGAGGTATTTGCTCCTGTAGATCACCTCGAATCTGTTTGCTTGCTCCTTGCAGTTGTTGCGCACAAGAGGTGGGAGGTACAACACATGGACGTGAAGAGCGCCTTCCTGAACAACGACTTGATGGAGGAGGTGTACGTCTCCCAGTCCGCTGGATTCATCATTGACAGAGACAAACACAAGGTGTATCGGCTTAAGAAGGCTTTATATGGACTTCGTCCGACGCCCAGTGGCTGATATGTCAAGCTCAAAGATAGCTTGCTATCGCATGGTTTCCAGAAGAGTACGAGCGAGCACGGGATCTATTTCCGTGGTGCTGAAGATGAGAAGCTCATCGTCGGCGTTTAGGTTGACGATCTCGTGATCACGGGAGGGGGCGATATCAAGAAGTTCAAGGGGAAGATGATGAAGAGGTTCAAGATGAGCGACTTGGGTCTCTTGTCATATTATCTTGGCCTGGAGGTGTGGCAAGCTGATGCAGGGATAAGCGTTGGGCAGGTGGCCTACGCTTCCAAACTTGTCTTTAAAGCTGGCCTGGAGGGCTGCAACCCTTGTGCACTCTCCATGGAGCAAGGCCTAAAGCTTTACAAGACAAGTGATAGTCCGTTGGTGCATGCAATGGACTATAGGAGCTTGGTTGGAGGGTTGCGATACTTGGTGAACACACGTCCCGATCTCGCCTACTCGGTCAGGTACGTGAGTCGGTTTCTGGAGGAGCCCAAGGAGGAACACTTTGCTGCAGTCAAACGCATTGTACGCTACATAGCGGGTACAGTCAGCTATCGAGTCTTCTATGCAAGAGGAGACATGGAGCTTATTGGTTACTCGGATAGTGACTATGCGGGAGACGTGGAGGACCGCAAGAGCACAAGTGGGGTGTTGTTTTGTCTTGGAAACCACCCCGTTTCATGGCAGTCCTGCAAGCAGAAGGTGGTGGCCTTATCCTCATGTGAAGCAGAATATATCACAACAGCTCAAGGGGCATGTCAGGGTGTATGGATGGCATGGCTGATGGAGGACTTAGCTGAAAAATCGAAGGTGCCGGTGCTGCGGGTTGAGAACAAGTCAGCTATAGACTTGAGCAAGAACCCGGTACACCATGACAGAAGGAAGCACATAGATGTCAAGTACCACTACATACGAGAGTGTGTGGACAACAATACTATTGTGCTTGAGCAGATCTCCACCCAAGACCAGATGGCAGACATCTTGACCAAGGCCCCTAGAAGACAGAAGTTTGTGGAGATGAGAAGAAGGATCGGGATCCTAGACGTGGGCCTGCGTCAGGATCAGGAGGAGAATGTGGGTGTGGGCTGATCTGCCCCTGGCCCATGGGCGGCTAGAACTGGGCCGGATCCTCCTTCTAGAAGAGATTAGAGTTTAATCTTTTTAGAGATAGAACTAAAGATAGACTAAAAGATTGAGTTGTAATAGATCAGGACTCTTGTAAGGGGAGCTATGTAAAGAAGCCAAACACCCCAGTTTTATTCAGATCAATACAGAAAATAATTCCTCCACCTCTACAGCCCTAGCCGCCTCTCTCTCTCCAGCCGCCGCCCAGGCTAAACCCTAGCCGCCACCTCCTTCTCTCCCTGGAGCAGCCGCCATCACCTCCTTCTCTCCCTGGAACAGCCGCCGCCACCAAGCTTAGAACCCAGGCGTAATCTGCTATTGCTGATAGCTTATCTGGCCAACCTATTCCACCCACGGGAGACCTTCTGTCCTCCACGTGAAGCAGCTGCAGGCTTCAGGCGAGTTCAGAACAGGGGTGATCTTCTAGTACAGATTGCTTCTCTGAAGAGAACTTCACCCTAGTCAGCTCTTCTGTTCCATCTGTTCTTGACGTGTGAAGATTCCAGCACCAAGGCTGAGTTGCTGTTCTCTTCATCATCAAGCACAGGGACTATTTCAACAAGATCACCGCTGGAATAGCAACAGTGCCTCTTCCTAGCGGCCTTTTCCTTTTGAATCTTCACACGTGTGTCATGACACATGGTGAAGATGGACTCGAACATCTTGAGGAGGCCGCTGGTGGTGCCCGTGGAAGTGGGAGGAGGAGCAGTCGTTGACGATGCTGCCCGACAAGTCCGAGAGGCCACGGTCTGCTCCCTCAGAGTGGCGGAAGGTGCGGGAGCCGGTACAACCAACTGTGGTTGGAGCTTCCGGTGCCTCACACCCTTCACAAAAGTATTCTTCGTAACCTTCTCGATCATGCACATAATATAGGGTGTATATCCGCATGATCAGGAAGGAGTGTGGGAGGTGGCAAAGATCACCAAGTAGATGAAGTTGAAGACATTTATCTTCTTGTCTCCCTTTAGCCATTTCATCATATTCCTCATGTAGGAATTGATGCTTGTAGCATCACCATCTTTGGGAGTCAATGTCTTCCGAAGCATCCGATTGAGCACATTAAACAAGGAAAGGATGCAGTGAGTTTAGGGAGGGTTGAAGGCATAGTGTTGATCATACATGAAGTCTAAGTCGTTCTTCATCAAGATCTCCTCATTGTGAATCTTGAAGGGAGCGCTCAGGGTCCCTTGCAGCCTAAGAATCTTGGCAAAGTCCTTGTAAGACACGATGTATTGCTCATTGTGTTTCATCCATGTGATCCGAGCCTCTCCCTCCACGCGAAAATACACCGTAGTGGAACTGAAGTATCACCTCATTGTTCCACGGGTAGTCTATGCCCATAAGTTTCTTAGTCCCGTAGAACTCACAAGCTCCCTCAACCCCCTTAAACATGGTGTTATCCTTCTTTTCCATGTAGTCCCAGTCGACCCACTGAACATCAATCATGGCTTTTTCTTTGTGAGGTAGACGGTGCGATAGTAATCGCAGTGAAAGTCCATCCAGAACCTCGGATCCTCAGTCATATTCTCATAGATATATATCTCTACTTCGTGGTTCTTATGAGCACCCGTAGCATTGCAGCTGTAGTCCTTTAGGTGGATTTGGCGGTTCGTGTCTCGAATGGGCGCCGACACCGCCAAGGGTCCAATTGGCTAATAAAACTTGAAACATAATTAATTCAATGAAATAGACAAAGTTCAGACTAGTCCAGGGTCAGAGTCCGTACTAGTACGGGTCAGCACAAGGAAATTAATGTGTTTCGACGATCCCTAGTACATTTATATTGGACTAATGTAAGTAAAATGTACTAAAGACCTAACACAAGTTATAGGAATCCTAACAGTGAACGAGATAATAAAGATGACAACAAAGTATATTAAATTATAGATGAAACTCTAATATGCGAAATTGACAATGAGCAAGTAAATAAGTGGACAATCGGCGCAGGAATTTTTCACTGAAGTTCGGTTCCACAATGAACCTACGTCTCCATTCAGGAGTCCACGAAGGACCAGGTTTCTCTCAACCCTTATCCTCACCAAGCGATCACTAAGATCAAACTCGGTTTTCCACTATCAATCACAAGGGAAATACAAACTTCCTGGGTCTCACCAAGAGTTGGGAGCCACCGGACGACACCTAGCCATCTAGGGATTCAATCCCAAGAGTAATAAACATGAAGCAACAAGCAAGCAGTGAAAACGAATCAAAGAGCTCAATCCCTAGGTGAGAGAGTGGGCTAGAGTGGCTCAAGAATGCTTGTGGTGGCGCTACGGTTCATCAACTTTTCAAATGGGGACGAGAGCCCTCCTTTTATAGGGTACCCAATATTTTACTATTGCCAACCACTAAAGTCCGCAGACATAGGACAAGTTCGGCCATGAGGACCACACTTTGTCGAGTGACGTCCCCTTCAAAAGGTCACTTCAAAAAGAATTTGACAAGTCTGGACATATCAGGACCTTCTTTTCTACACTAAATACCAGACAAGTCTGGCTCTCCGGACTAGAACGGACCCTAGTCCGGACACATCAGTACCTCCTTTTCCAGGGGGTACTCCGGACAAGCTCGAGTCCGAACAAGTCTAGACGCATTAGTTTCTCCTTTTCTGGGAGGCACTCCGGACAAGTCCAGATCCAGACTAGTCTGGACCTCCAGTCTAGACAAGTCCGAATTGTCCTTAAAACTCATCTACGCATCTTCTTAACTAAAACTAAGGATTGAGCTCCGAATCATTTTCATACATACTTGACGTCGTGTCGCTCTTAATAGTATGACATTTCCTATACTAAAAAAATTAAACCGATCTTCAACGCCTTTTTCCTTTTCCTTTTTGAGGGATTCAATGATTTTTTTCTTTTCAAATCTGCATACACTACTCACAAATTATTAGTTCTTTAATTGTTTCTTATGAATCATCCAAAACACACTAGATTTTACTAGCGCCGCAGCCATGGACGCAATGGACGGGCTCTTGAGACCAACAATGGGCTAACTCATTCAGCACGATGTCGCTGAACCCCCCCCCCCCGGCAGTGACCGACTAGGTGGTCGACTCCAGCGCATCCAACCACACCACGTCCGACCCCGGTAAAATCTCTACTTTTCACCCACCCAACTCTTCATCTACTTCTATCGTTGTCGGCAACGGGTCCATTGTGCCCGTCTCCTCAGTAGAAGACTCGGTCCTTTCCGGCCCGTTCTACCTTAACAATATTTTATTCACCCTTGACATCATTGCTAACCTTCTATCTGTTCGGAGTTTCATCACTGATAATCTTTGTTCCATGGAGTTTGCCCCGTTTGGTCTTTCTGTGAAGGATCTGGCTACCAGGAACGTGAGCCTTAGGTGCAATAGTGACGGTCTCCTCTACACCTTGCGCCTCCCATCCTAGATTAGATCACCTCCCACTCATGCATTGATTTTCGTGTAATCCTCTACATGGCATCGTCGTCTTGGTCACCCTGGCTCAGACGTGTTGTCCAAATTGGCTTGTTCCTCCGCCCTCACATATAATAAAGGCGCTGACCCCTCGCTCTGCCATGTGTTCCAGCTCGGTCGCTAAATTAGGTTGCCATTTGCTTTATCTTCATCCCACAACAACAACAACTAAGCCTTTATCCCAAGCATGTTGGGGTCGGGTAGACATGAAACCCAACAATTATATATATATATATATATATATATATATATATATATATATATATATATATACATACCAGTGAAGTAAAAGAGAGGAAGAGATACAAGAACAACAAGGAAAAAAAAGACAAGACTAAGATTCTGACACATGAACTGCTACTTTCCATGCGGTCCTATAATGAGTTGAGTCTCTGGATACATTTCAATCTCTCAAATCTCGTTTTACCGCCTCCTCCCAGGTCAACCTTGGTCGTCCTCTACCCCTCCTAATATTTTCTCTACCTCTTAAAATCCCACTATTAACCGGTGCTTCTAGAGGTCTCCGCTGGATATGTCCAAACCACCTTAGTCGATGCTGGACTAACATCTCTTCAATCGGCGCCACCCCTACCCTATCACGAATCACCTCATTCCTTATTCGGTCTCTTCTCGTGTGCCTGCACATCCACCGTAGCATGCACATCTCTGCGACACTCATTTGTTGGACATGTTGCCGTTTAGTTGGCCAACATTCCGGCCCATAAAGCATCGCGGGTCTAATCACCGTCCTATAGAACTTCCCTTTTAGTTTTTGTGGGACCTTCCTATCACATAGGATTCCAGAGGCTTGTCGCCATTTCATCCACCCTACCTTGATCCTATGGCAAGCATCCTCATCAAAATCGCCATTGCTTTGTAACATTGATTCTAAGTATCGGAAAGAGTCCCTTCTAGGTACTATTTGTCCTTGTAGACTAACATTTCCCTCTTCACGACCAACACCACTAAAGTCACACCTTATATACTCGGTCTTGGTCCTACTAAGTCTAAACCCCTTGGACTCTAAGATTTGTCTCCATAACTCTAATTTCTTATCAACACCATCCCTAGTTTCATCTACAGCACTACATCATCGGCAAAGAGCATGCACCAAGGGAATATCCCCTTGTATATCCTTCGACACCTCATCCATCACCAAGGAAAAGATGTATGGGCTCAAAGCTGATCCTTGATGTAGTCCTACCGTAATAGGAAATGCATCAGTCTCACTATCACTTACGCGCACACTTGTCCTAACATTATTGTACATATCCTTGATAAGGGTAATGTACTTTGTTGGCACTTTAGGTTTCTCTAGTGCCCACCACATGACTGACATTGGTATCTTGTCGTACGCCTTCTCCAAGTCAATGAACACCATATGCAAGTCCTTCTTCTGCTCCCTATATCTCCATAAGCTGACGAAGCAAGAAAATCGCCTCCATTGTAGACCTCCTAGGCATAAAACCAAACTGGTTTTTAGTGACATTGGTCACTTTCCTCAGGCGGTGTTCAATCACTCTCTCCCAAAGCTTCATAGTATGACTCATAAGCTTAATCCCTCGATAATTAGTACAACTTTGAATATCTCCTTTATTTTTGAAGATAGGTACTAATATACTTTTCCTCCATTATTCAGGCATCTTGTTTGACTAGAAAATGTGGTTGAATAACTTTGTGAGCCATACTATTGCCCCGTCCCCAAGGCATCTCCACACCTCAATAGGGACATCATCAGGGCCGAGGGCCTTTCATCCTTTTTAAGGTCTCCGTAACCTCAAACTCTTGTATCGTCCGCACGAACCGCCTGTTGGAGTCATCAAAGGAGTCATCCAACTCAGCCATAGTGCTCCCATTCCCATCATTGAATAGCCTATTAAAGTAATCCCACCATCTATTATTAATCTCTTCATCCTTCACTAGAATGCGGCCAGTCTCATCTTTGATGCATTTAACTTGATTGAAATCCCTCATCTTTCTCTCGCGGATTTTTGCTATCTTGTATATGTCCTTTTCACCTTCTTTTGTCTCTAGTCTCTCATATAACTCATCATATGCCCGTCCTCTTGCCTTACTCACAGCCCGCCTTGCATTTTTCTTGGCCTCTTTGTACTTAAGCATGTTGCTTGCGCTTCTATCATTATGCCAACTCTTGTAACACTCCTTCTTCTCCTTAATGGCCTTTTGTACATCCTCATTCCACCACCAAGTGTCTTTATCTACAAGTTTCTTTCCTTTTATCAAACCGAACACCTCACTAGCTACCTTCCTAATGCAAGTTGCCATCTTCACCCACATACTATCTGCATCTCCATTTTCTGCCCAGGGTCCTTCTGTGATCACCCTATTTTTAAAGGATTCTTGTGATTCTCCTTTCAACTTCCACCACTTTGTTCTTGAGATTTTGACACCTTTGTCCCGCAAAGAACATGTATGGAAGCGAAATTCAACTACCACAAGCTTATGTTGTGTCACAACACACTCCCCAAGGATCACCTTACAATCTAGACACTCCCGTCTATCCCTCTCCTAGTGAAGACAAAGTCAATCTGGCTAGAGTGTTGGGCACTACTAAAGGTCACTAGGTGAGATTGCCTCTTCCTAAAGAGAGTGTTAGCTACTAACAAATCATAAGCTACAGCAAAGTCTAGGATGTCCTTACCCTCTTGATTTCTATCGCCGCATCCAAAGCCTCCATGTACTCCCTCAAATCCTAGGTTAGTTGCACCCACATGACCATTGAGATCTCCTCCTACGAGGAGTTTCTCGGTTATCAGTACACTAATAACCATATCCTCCAAGTGCTCCCAAAATTGCCTCTTAGCACTCATGTTGGGCCCAACTTGTGGAGCATAAGCACGAATGACGTTCAACACAATGTCCCCAATTACTATCTTGATTAAGATGATCCTATTCCCTCATCTTCGAACATCCACTACTTCATCCTTAAGACTCTTATCTATTAGAACACCTACGCCATTCCTAGTCCCAGCTGATCAAGAATACCAAAGCTTGAAACCGGTATTCTCGACTTCTCTCGCCTTTTGACCCGCCCATCTAGTCTCTTGTACACAAAGGATATTTACTCGTCTCCTAATGGCAACATCTACTAACTCACGTAGCTTCCCCATCAAGTATCCTACATTCCAACTACCCACCCAAAATCTATGTTTCCCGGCTAGCTTCCTTACGCTTTGCACCCGTCGAGTAAGATGCAAAGACCCTTGCTCACTTATCACTACATCCGGGCGATGACGTAGCGTGCCACTAAGGTGGTGGCGATCTGGCCCTTGCTCATTTAACACCATATCTGGGTTCCGATATGGCGCGCCACTAAGGCGGTGGCGACCCGGCCCTTGCCCACTTAACACCATACCCGGGTTCCGATATGGCGCGTCGCTAAGAGGGTTACGCCCCAACGAATTTCTATTGGGTTTCATTTCCATGAGAATGGCTAAGTGTAGTTGTTGGCTCACCAAGCCTATAACAACTTTATCTTCATCCCACACCACACAAAAATTCGAACTCGTGCATTGCAATTTATGGACATCTCTTGTTTTAAGCATTTTGGTTTATAAATATTATCTGGTAATTCTGGATGATTTTACACACTTTCTGTGGACTTTTACTTTGTGGCGCAAGTCTGACACCTTCACCACTTTATCACATTTCTTCTCTTTTGTGTCCACTCAGTTCGTGTGCACCATCAAAAGCCTCCAATGCGACAACGGGCGGGAATTTGACAACAGCTCCATCGGACCTTCCTTCTCACTCATGGTGTCACCCTCCACATGTCCTGCCCCCATAACTCCACACAGAATGGTAAAGCCGAACGCATTATTTGTTCCACTATCAACATCATTCGGTTTTTTCTCTTTCAGGCGTCACTTCCTGCTAGGTATTGGGTCGAGGGTCTTCACACTGCCACCTACCTCCTCAACCGACTACCCACCAAGGCCATAGCCGCATCATGGCCGCACACTGCCCTCTATGGCATACCTCCCTCCTACGAGCATCTACAAGTTTTTGGGTGCGCCTGCTATCCCAATATGTCCGCTACCGCCCCCCATAACCTCGCTGCTCGCTCCTCCCGATGTGTCTTCCTTAGTTACTCTTCTGATCACAAGGGGTTCGCTGCCTTGATCTCTCCATGAACCGCATCATGATCTCCCGACATGTTGTGTTCGATGAGACCGACTTCCCCTTTGCGGCCTCGCCCACCTCTACAAATGATGATTTACAATTTTTGTTTGAGTCGGAACCCGCTATTTGGACTCCACTCACTGTCGCAGGTACCCCGGCGGTCCGAATCATGGTGCAGAACTCCAACTCCCCCAGTCCAGCGCCGATCTCACCCTCTAGCAGCACCGCGCGCCTCCCTGCGACACCAATCGGCGCTCTAAGTCCCACCCAGGCCCCTCCCTTCGGCAACATGTCAGCCTATCCCTCGAGTGGCCCTCCAGCCGTTGCGCAACTCCCTACGCCGCCGCATGACGCTGAGACCCCGGCGCCTGGGCCGCGGCTGCGCCTGAGTGAAAGAACCACTCCCAGGCCAGCCACCGGTCCCCCTCTCCAGCGTCGCCACCAGACCTCGGGTCTCGGCGTTGCGCCTCGCCACCCTTCGGTCTGCCGCCGGGGTTTGGTCCGCTGCCGAGCTCGCCGGTGTCCCACAGCAGGCCGGTGAGCACCTCGACAGCAGCACCGACCACCTCCCAATTCCAGGTCTACACGCGGAGTCCACTCGCAGCACTGCCCCCCCCCCCCCCCCCCCCCCGCCCATGCCACCGGAGGTCCGACGGCTCCTGTCCGGCACTGTACGACCAGCACTCACGCGTCCCCCAAAGGCGCGGTCCCGATTGCTCCGGTGAACAGCCAACACGGCATGGCCACCCGGGGGAAGCAGGGGGTACCGACAGTCTGCCTCAGTTCTCCTAACAACACCACTGCATCGTCCTCACCAACCCCAACTGGCGGCGCGCCATGGAGGACGAGTACGAAGCTTGGATGGCCAATCACACTTGGGACTTGGTGCCTCGTCCACCTGGATCCAACATCATCACCGGCAAATGGAGTTCTCCCATCATTGCAGCTCTTCAGCAGGAGTTCTCCATGAAGGACATGGGTGCCCTCCACCACTTCCTGGGAGTCTCAGTGACCTAGATGTCTGGTGGACTCTTCCTCTCCCAACTGACCTACGCCCGCGACATCGTCGAGCGGGCTGGCATGATTGACTGCAAGCCCATCTCCACGTCTGTCGACACCCAGACCAAGATCTCCGCTTGCTCAGATGATACTCCTGTGAAGGACGTCACCCACAACTGCAGTCTGGTCGGTGCCCTGCAGTACCTCACCTTCACCAGGCCTGATATCTCTTACGCAGTTCAGCAGGTCTGCCTCTACATGCATGATCCTCAGGAGCCCTACTTGACAGCGGTCAAGTGCACCCTGTGCTACATTTAGGGGACTCTCGACCACCGCCTTCTCCTTGGGCGCTCCACGACATCGGACCTTCGAGTCTACACCGACGCCAACTAGGCTGGGTGTCTCGACACACACTGCTCCACCTCGAGGTACGCTGTGTTCCTCGATGACAACCTGGTCTCCTGGTCCTCAAAGCACCAGCACACCGTCTCCAGGTCCAGTGCAAAAACCTAATATCGCGCCGTTCTACCTCTCCTCTATGGGCTGATCTGCCCCTGGCCCAGGCCGGATCCTCCTTCTAGAAGAGACTAGAATTTAGTCTTCTTAGAGATAGAGTTAAAGATAGACTAAAAGATCGAGTTGTAATATATCAGGACTCTTGTAAGGGAGCTATATAAAGAAGCCAAACACCCAGTTTTATTCAGATCAATACAGAAAATAATTCCTCCACATCTATAGCCCTAGCCGCCTCTCTCTCCAGCCGCCGCCCAGGCTAAACCCTAGCCGCCACCACCTTCTCTCCCTGGAGCAGCCGCCTCCACCAAGCTTAGAACCCAGGCATAATCTGCTATTTCTGATAGCTTCTCTGGCCAACCTATTTCACCCACGGGAGACCTTCTGTCCTCCATGTGAAGCAGCTGCAGGCTTCAGGCGAGTTCAGAACAGGGGCGATCTGCTAGTACAGATTGCTTCTCTGAAGAGAACTTCACCCTACGCAGCTCTTCTGTTCCATCTGTTCTTGATGTGTGAAGATTCCAGCACCTAGGCTGAGTTGCTGTTCCTCTTCATCATCAAGGACAGAAACTATTTCAACAATATCACCGCTGGAATTATATCATTCGTGGCATCAGAGCCGGTTTGACCCTACGTTGAATTCAGCAAGATGTCGTCTACACCTCCAAGCAGCGGCAGCGCCACCGGCCATGCGACACCCTCTTCGGCAGCTCGTGAGGTGAACACCGGGACGGGGTTCCCCGTGCTCACCAAGACCAACTACGCGGAGTGGGCTGTCATGATGAAGATCAAGCTGAAGGCACAACTGCCTTGGAAGGCCGTGGAGGAGGGCAACGTGAGTGAGCAAGAAGATATGATGGCGCTTGACATCTTGGTCAGTGCTGTCCCGCCGGAGATGATCACGATGATCGGAGAGAAGAAGATGGCAATGGAGGTATGGGACACGATCTCCATCATGCGGGTCGGGGCCGACCGCGTGAAGAAGACGACAACACAACAACTCCGGAAGGAGTTCAAATACGCTGCCTTCAAGGATGGTGAGAGCATGGAGGACTTCTCCCTCCACCTAAGCGGCATGCTATCACGGCTTGCGTCGCTAGGGGAGGAGATAGGAGAAGAGAGGGCCATGGAGAAGCTCCTGCCAAGCGTTCCAGAACGCTTCGAACAGATCGTGGTGGCGATCACGTCACTGCTGGACATGTCGACCCTCACCTTGTTGGAGGTGACGGGGCGTCTCAGGACGGCGGAGAACGCCTTCAACTCGACACAGCAGAAGGGAGGAGTACACGACGGCTAGATGTACCTCACTCGGGAGGAGTGGGAGGCACAGTGGAAGGAGGAGTGGTCGATCCAGTCCGCGGGTTCTTCTAATAGGGGAGGCCGAAAGGACCCGCCCAAGAAGAACGAAGGCAAGAAGGGAGGTTCCGGGAAGGATATTCCACGGGACCAGTGCAGGAAGTGCAGGAAGAAGGGCCACTAGGCCAGGGAGTGTCGGTCAAAGCCTAAGGAGGAGCCGAAGCAGCAGGCTTTCGTGGCGAAGGCGGCGGAGGAGGGCGCCTTGTTTATGACAAGGGTGGCCTCAGTATAGGAGGAGCCTGTACAGGAACGTCCTATGCGCCCACTGGAGATAGTGGAGGGACGTGTATTCACTCACCACGGCAATGAGGATGACTTTGACGACACTCGTTGGTACCTCGACACGGGCACGACCAACCACATCACGTGTTCGCGTGCCGTCTTCTCCGAGCTTGATGAAAACGTCGTCGGAACCATCAAGTTCGGCGACAACTCTGTCGTGCGTATCTAGGGGAAGGGTACGGTCCTATTCACCGCCAAGACGGGTGAGCACGGGAGGCTCACCGGCGTCTACGTCATCCCGCGCCTCACCACCAACCTCATCAGCGTCGGCCAGCTGGATGAGGATGGCTACAGCATCACGGTGCAAGGAGGAGTGATGCGCATAAGGGATGAGCAGCAGCGTCTCCTCACACGAGTTCAGCGTGACGACAGCAAGCTGTACTCCATCAGGCTCAACATCACACGTCCGGTTTGCCTAACCGTGAGGCATGATGATGTTGTGTGGCGTTGGCACGAACGCTATAGACACGTCGGCTTCCAGGCGCTTCGAAAGTTGGCACGAGAGGAGATGGTTCTCGGGCTTCCGCAAATTGATCACGTCGATCAATTGTATGAAGCTTGCTTGGTCGGGAAGCAGAGGCGCTCCAGCTTCCCCAAGCAAGCTCGGTGGCGCGCGGAGGGCGCGCTCGACCTCGTCCACGGTGACATCTGTGGGCGTATCACGCCAACGACTCCAGGCGGCAAGAAGATGTTCTTGTTAATAGTGGATGACATGAGCCGCTATATGTGGCTCTATATTCTATCAACCAAGGACCAGGTGCCCGACTTAATTCAGCGATTCCAGGTGATGGCTGAATTAGAGTCTGGGAGGAGGCTGAAGCTACTCCGTACTGATCACGGAGGGGAGTTCACCTCACAGGAGTTCGGTGAGTACTGCGCTCAGCACGGAGTACAACGTCAGCTCACAGACGGTGGTCGGCATGGCGAGGAGTATGTTGAAGGCAAAGGGTATGCCCGAGATTTTTTTGGGCAAGGCAGTGATCACGGTTGTCTACATCTTAAATCGATCCCCCACCCGCGGCCTCGACAAAAAGATGCCATATGAAGCTTGGCATGGAGAGCGACCAGCCGCCAATTACTTCCAAACTTTTGGGTGTGTGGGGGCATATCAAGAACACGCGCCCCCACCTGAAAAGTTGGAAGACCGGAGTACTCCGATAATTTTTCTTGGCTATGCTGCAGGGACGAAGGGCTATTGGATGTATAATCCGTCTGATGGGCGCACACACATATCACGTGACGTAATATTCGACGAGGCGGCCAAGTGGGACGGGGGAGAAGGAGCAGGAGAAGAGGACTACACCGCCTTCCATGTCTACTCCTTAGGTCCAGCACCTGCTGGACCTGCTGTTCCAGCACCCGGAGAGGTGCTGCAGGTTCCGGAGGGGCCGAACAGCACCCGAGCAGTGCCCAGGAGGGGCACAGAAGGGTCTGTCCAGACCCTAAGAGTTTTTGCGCCAGCCTCTAGACCTGCTGGAGATGGTCCAGCACCTGCAGCGTCGCCCCAAAGGCCCCTGCAGGGACTGTCCAGCGCAAATCAGGGCTGGGACAGTCCTGTACGGGGGTCAGCAGCAGTGGGGGATTTCGGACTTGAAGATTCCAGCACCTTCGTCACGCCCCGGAATCCTCCACAGCCCATTCGCTTTGCCACGCCACTGTCGGAACCTGGCAACAACATCGTTGTCCTTGCAGTTGCTGCGCACAAGGGGTGGGAGGTACACCACATGGACGTGAAGAGCGCCTTCCTGAACGGTGACTTGATGGAGGAGGTGTACGTCTCCCAACCTGGCTTCATCATGGACAGAGCCGAACACAAGGTGTATCAGCTTAAGAAGGCTTTATATGGACTTCGTCAGGCACCCAGGGCCTGGAATCCCAAGCTCAATGATAGCTTGCTATCGCTTGGTTTCCAGGAGAGTACGAGCGAGCACATGATCTCTTTTCATATTATCTTGGCCTGGAGGTGCGGCAAGCTGATGCAGGGATAAGCGTTGGGTAGGAGGCCTACGCTTCCAAATTTGTCTCTAAAGCTGGCCTGGAGGGATGCAACCGCTGTGCATTCCCCATGGAGCAAGGCCTCAAGATTTACAAGACAAGTGATAGTCCGTTGATGCATGCAACGGACTATAGGGGCTTGGCGGGAGGACTGTGATACTTTGTGAACACACGTCCTGATCTTGCCTACTCGGTCGGGTACGTGAGTCGGTTTCTGGAGAATCCCAAGGAGGTGCACTTTGCTGCAGTCAAACGCATTGTACACCCATAGTGGGTACAATCATCTATGGAGTCTTCTATGCAAGAGGAGGAGACATGGAGCTTATTGGGTACTCGAATAGTGACTATGCGGGAGACGTGGAGGACCACAAGAGCACAAGCGGGGTGCTGTTTTGTCTTGGAAACATCTCCGTTTCATGGCAGTCCTGCAAGCAGAAGGTGGAGGCCTTGTCCTCATGTGAAGCAGAACAGATCGCAGCAGCTCAAGGGGGCATGTCAGGGTGTATGGATGGCACGGCTGATGGAGGACTTAGCTGAAAAATCGAAGGTGCCGGTGCTGCGGGATGATAACAAGTCAGCTATAGACTTGAGCAGGAATCCGGTACACCATGACAGAAGCAAGCACATCGATGTCAAGTACCACTACATACGAGAGTGTGTGGACAACGGTACTATTGTGCTTGAGCAAATCTCCACCCAAGACCAGATGGCGGACATCTTGACCAAGGCCCTTGGAAGACAGAAGTTCGTTGAGATGAGAAGAAGGATCGGGATCCTAGACGTTGTAATAGATCAGGACTCTTGTGATCAGGACTCTTGTAAGGGGGCTATATAAAGAAGCCAAACACCCCAATTTTAGATCAGATCAATAGAGAAATAATTCCTCCACCTCTCCAGCCCTAGCCACCACTCTCTCTCCAGCCGCCACCCAGGCTAAACCCAAGCCGCCCTTGGGGTGCAAGGTTGCTGCCCTATATATATGTACCCCTCCTCCATCATATGAATTCATCCTATTTCTCGGCAGCACACCTTCTCTACCTTCTATCACCAACAAACCCTCTAAAGCCTTGAGTGTTTTAGGCTTAGGATAAGCTTCCACCACAGCCACCTTTTTTTGGATCCATGGTCACGCTTCCCTTAGATATTATATGACCCAAGTCACTGATTCTTGGCCAAAGAAACACTTGGATATTATTAATACAAAGTGATAGTCTCATAGAATCTGGAAATCTTCCTTCACATGCTGCAAATGTGATGCCCAAGACGGACTGAAAATTAGTATATCGTTGAAAACTAGAACTGTCTTTCAGAGAAAAGGTTTCAACACACCATTCATTAGTGCCTGGAAGGTAGGAGGTGCATTTGTAAGGCTAAATGGCATAACTAGAAACTCGAAATGCCCATGACGGGTTCTAAAAGCAGTTTTCTCAATGCCCATTTTATTCATACAAACTTGGTGATATCTACTCCTAAGGTCGAGCTTGGTGAAAAATATTGCCCCCTTCAATTAATCTAACAATACATCAACCACCAATATGGGAAGTTTGTCCTTCACCGTTTGCTCGCTCAAGGCTCGATAGTGTGGGGGACCACCCCGTGGTTCACCCACTCCAGGATCGTATAGGGTGGTGCCGTACGATGCGGCACCCAACAGCACACACGAAAAGGATAAAGAACAACATACAAACTTTTATTTGATATAAAGCAGCGGAAGTCTTGTACAAAATATAACTATACAGCGGAAGTAATGTACATCAGTAGCCTCTCATCCTAACTATGCAAAAGTGCAGCCGTCCAGCCCGGGGACGCTACACGCTAGCAGCATGGAACCGGAGAAATCACGGCGGCGTGCAGGGCTCCATCTCGGCTGTGTACCCTGACGGGGGCATCGCCTCGTCCTCGGAACCCTCCTCATAGCTCTCACCTGCATACAGCTCAAATATTGCAACCGTGAGCACGATGGCTCAGCAAGGCTTAACCTTCTAGCCTAGGCATGGAACTCTACATGCAGGGATGTGTATGATAGGAAAAGGAATTTGCGACAAAAACACGCCTATAAGTTGATCCTTACTTTCAGTTTTATAGCAGCAGATTCATGTGCCTTAGGCAGCCCTCACATCGGAAGTCCACAATCAAACAAGAAACGCTTTCCTCCGATGTGGTGATGCCCAAAGCGGAAAGAAAACTTAATTAGCTCTACATCTACAGCAGACATGGTTTCCAAAACATTAATCTATCATCACAGCATATTATCCTTCAACTGGCTTACTTCACTTCTTACTACGTCATGAAACAGTGAACAAGCGGTACTCAAATAACCGCGAGGGACGGTGATTTCAATCAGGAGACACCTGAACAACACGTTGCATACCCACTTTCAGAAGCGTGATTCCACACCCCTTCCTACTCTGTTGTATGCAACAACCTTTCAAAGGCAACACAAACACCGAACCGGTCCATCCGTAACGGGCAGGAGGTCCCCGCGTGGAGCGTGACTGTGCCCACCGGCAGATTTACACCTTGCTACCCTCAACCCACTCCTATTTACGGTTGGGTAAGCCTCAGCACCCAGGTTAACCATTTACATCGGTTTCCTGCTTATGTCAGTATGCCATCCGGTACTATTCGATATTTGTTCAGCAGGCCCGCACACGACTCGATCCTCAATCGACACCAACAGGGCTACGCACGTGAGACCTCCGCTCACTGCTTCCTATCCCCCCTGCTGGGTCTCATTTTCTCCACTTTTAAGCCATTTTCTATTCTGACCAAACCGTGTGATAAAACCTTATCTCGCGAGTAGATTCCAACTACTCGACTTCTACCGAGATCCTAAGCATATTAGCATGGCATTCTCTACTCGTCGGGTCTGTAAGCTACCCAACCCTCCATAGGATTTAAAAGGTTATGCAAGTGGGTTTTCAATCACCCTAACTCTAATGCAAACATTCACCCTAGACGTAAGTGATACAAATAAAAAGCTTTATAAAAAGGTACTTAAGTGCAAACCGGGGCTTGCCTGGTTGCGAGTCAAACAGGAAGTTAGCTTCAGGTGGAAGGACGTCCAAGGGCTCCGGTGCGTCTTCAACTTCGGTCACTATTATGAAATGTAATAAAATACATGTGTAAGTATTAAGGATTTATGAGAATTGGACTTCTATTCATAGCTATTTCTATTTAGAATCCTTAATTGGCTTTGGGATTTTTACAGTGGATACTAGACTCTCTAAGGATGATCTGGGCAAATTTTTGGAGACATGTCATTGCACAATGTAGTCTTTAAAATTCCTACAAGTACAATGCTTCTCTGAATTTTGAGCCCAATTCAGGAGCTTTGATATAGCTAACAGTGGAATATCTGATTAGGGTAAGTCTCCATGGTTCTAACAAAATTTGTTTCACCATTTTTGGCGCTACCAACAGAGAGACATGAATTTTTGAAGTTGGATAGGAGTGCTGAGATAGTTTCTGTTTAAATTGGAATTCTCAAATAAAGGCTGAACTTGGGAAGCCAGTTTAGCCTAGCAAACTCTAATGAAGCTCAAATTTCTACTGGAGCTCAGTTACTATGAAAAGGATTTGCTGCCCGAATTTGGGAATATTTCATAAAGAATTGCTCCTGTAATAAATCCCTAAATTATTTAATAAAAACAATTCTACAGAAATTCCTGGGCATTTTCATAGCCAAAAATTGGTATCTCTGTGAAGTACTCCTCATGAGGATTCCAAAAAAATTGGTCTCACCCTTTTTGGAGTTTTCTACACAAAGTTATGAGTCTCCAAAGTTTGAACTGTATTAGGAAATTCGGGAAATGTTTAAATCCCAGTGGTGGGTCCCACACGTCAGTTCTTTCTTCTCCCTCGCGCCAAACAGAGGAGCCCGCGACGTTTACTCTGACGAGGGTGGCGGGAAGGGCTTTCCCGGCCATCTTCCGGGCCCAAACTCGCCGCTCCTCCATTAACGACCCCGCTGAACACTCTGGTGGTGTCGCCGGCGGCTAAAACCCACCGGAAAATGGCGCGCACCGGTGACAGCAAGGTTCCCAACTCCGGTGAGGTCGGGAAACCTCTTTCTTCCACCAAACGATCGGTTTTCGGGCTCTAAAGCACCAGTGGAAGATGTAGGAGCTAGAACGGGCTGCCTAGCTCGATGAAACGGCCGGCAAACTAGGGTTCGACGGTGAGCCGAAGTGTTTTCCCATGGCGGCGCGAAAATTGACTAGAACACGGCTAACACTTGATGGTCTTCCTCGGTTCTTTGTCGAGGACGGGCGCTAGAGAGTGCAGAAGCTATGTGCACGCTTGCTTAAGCTCTAATGGATCGTGCGCCACGAATTTCCGGTTAGACCGAGCACTACTCGTCGGTGCACAGTTTGGGGAAACGGTGAAATTCTCGCTACCAGTCCTAGCAATCGCTAAACAGCTTCCGGCTACAAGATCAGGACATGCAAACACACCATTCTTGTGTAGGGAAGGGGCGGTGACACCAGCCGTAGCGTGCTGTCCACGGCGACCTCTCTCGGTTCTCCTACGTTCGCCCGAGGATCGTGGCTATCTTGCCAATTTCCGGAGCAATCACGCTCAGGACAGGGAAGGAGAGGGGCTGGATGGCTAAAGCACTGGTGGGCGCAGCTCTTCGCTGTTGGGCGCTCGAGCAACCGAGCTCAGTGGCTGTGATGCGATCGGGAGGAGACGGCGGCAGCGTTCTGGTGAAAGAGGGCGGCCGAGGCGCGAGTTCTAGCCGAGGGGAAGAGAAACAGCTCCGGCGCACCCCTTGCCATGATCCAACCGAGCAACTGAGGCAGCAGGAGGTGGCGCGGGGCTCTCCCTCGGGCGCGGGTTCAACCGAGAGCTGGCGTGCTCCCGCTGTCCGACCGCCGTCGGCTGAGGCGGTAGCACATAGGGGTGGCTGACCAAGGGGCCCCACCACCTCTAATTGTTAATCTATTTTTCCACTGATATTTCTCCCCAGCAACTCAGAATTAAAGTCTATACTTCATCCCAAAGTTAAGGTTTGAATTTTCTGAATTCAAATGGTTTGAATTCTGGTGTAGAATTTGAATTGTGTTTGACCATTTGAATTTGAAATGGAGTTTGAATTCTCCACTTTGTGTTGTCCCAAACTCATAGCAAACCAGCTCCAAAGTTTTCAATTTTTGGCATGGCTGCTCATTCAAATGTGGAGGACACATTTGTGGAACCAAATTTGCAAATTGAGGGAATTGGAATTTGAAACTGAATTTGAAATTCAGATTAGAGGGCTTCTCCTTTTAATTCCAAACAAATATCAAAACTCCTCCCAATGAGCTGAAATTTGGAAGGGTTAATATTTGAACTATGAAGATCAAATCTGTGCATTTAGATCTCCATGTTTGGAAGTTTTGGGAACTTTGATTCACAACTTTGAACTTACACTGTTATAATTGAAAGTTTTAATCCCCCTCATTTTTCCTAAGTGTACATGAGCTGAAAATTCTTGCTACCACTTTTGGGGATTTTACATCCCTCCCCCCTTAAAAGAATCTCGTCCCGAGATTCCAAAAGAAATACAAAGTGGGGAGAACTTTACCGGGTATATGATGATAGCAAGTCCGGATAGTATGTTCGTAGATAGTCCTCGCTTTCCCATGTCGCCTCATCAGCGGTATGGTTGCTCCACGAGACCTTATAGAACCATAAGGTCCGGTTTCTTGTGGCACGAGTCTTTTTATTGATAATCCGGATTGGATACTCCGTGTACGTGAGGTCCGGTTGAAGAACTTCTATGTCTTTTGTGCGGGTTTCAGCTGAGGGTTTGAGGCACTTCCTTAGCTGCGAGATATGGAAGACGTTGTGAATCCCTGCGAGCGACGCCGGTAACTCCAAGTGATAGGCCACGGGTCCGCATTTTTCAATGACGGCGAACGGACCAATGAACCGCGGCGTAAGTTTACCCTTCACTCCAAAACGGTGAACTCCCTTCATTGGAGACACACGGACATAAACATGGTCCCCGATGTCGAAGTGGAGAGGGCGGCGTCTTTTATCCGCATAGCTCTTCTGACGAGATTGAGCAGCCTTGAGATTGGCTTGTATTACTCGCACTCGTTCTTCAGCTTCATTCACAAGTTCAATGCCGTAGATAACTCGCTCACCGGACTCGCACCAGTTAAGGGGTGTGCGGCATTTCCGGCCGTAGAGAGCTTCATACGGCGCCATCTTAATGCTAGCTTGATAATCATTGTTGTAAGAAAACTCTGCCAACGGCAAATGATCGTCCCAATCCTTGCCGTGGTGGATGGCACAAGCACGTAGCATGTCTTCCAACACTTGGTTCACCCGCTCGGTTTGACCATCCGTCTGCGGGTGATACACGGAGCTTCGGATCAATTTGGTCCCCAATGACGCGTGTAGCTGTTCCCAAAACTGAGAGACGAACAGCGCACCGCGGTCTGAAATAATGGAGCGGGGAACACCGTGCAAGCACAAAATTCTTGCAATATAAAGTTACGCATATTGTTTGGCCACATAACTTGTATGTACGGGAATGAAATGAGCCGACTTGGTTAGTCGATCGACTATCACCCAAATCGAGTCATGTTTGTGAGACGTGAGAGGTAATCCGACTATGAAGTCCATGCTGATATCCTCCCACTTCCACGCCGGAATATTCAATGGTTGCAGCTGTCCGGCTTTACGCATATGGCCGGCTTTCACCCACCGACACGTATAACATTCGGATACGTACTTTGCGATTTCTCTTTTCATCCGTGTCCACCAAAACCTTGTTTTCAGATCTTGGTACATCTTGTTGCTGCCCGGATGAATAGAATACTTGGACAAATGAGCTTCTTCCAAGATTTTCCTCCGAAGCTTCATGTCACGGGGTACCACTATACGGTCTTTAAACCATAGTGTACCGTTATTATCTCTTCGGAAGCATTTCATTTCGCCATTCTTCATCCTTCTCCGAATGTGCGACATTCCCACGTCTTTCTTCTGCGCTCCCATAATCTCCTCTCGTATTGTAGGGACGAGAGCAAGATTATGCAATGCCCCATATGGAACCAAGTACAGACTCGGCTCCTCCTCTTCCAGTGGGGTGATGGACAGACTGTTGACATGGGATTTGCGGCTTAAGGCATCGGCAACCATGTTTGCCTTCCCGGGATGGTAGTGAATCTCGATCTCATAGTCTTTGATCAGTTCTAGCCATCTCCGTTGCCGCATATTCAACTCCTTTTGAGTGAATATATACTTCAAACTCTTGTGGTCAGTGTAGAGGTGCACTAAATTCCCAAGCAAATAGTGCCTCCACATTTTTAATGCCAACACCACAGCAGCGAGCTCAAGATCATGAGTCGGATAGTGCTGCTCGTGGTTACAAAGTTGACGTGAGCCATAGGCGACCACTCTTCCTCCTTGCATCAATACACAGCCAAGCCCGATGCCAGACGCATCACAATATACGTCAAAGGGCTTGGTTGTGTCCGGTTGAGCTAACACCGGGGCTGTTGTAAGATGCTTCACTAATGCTTGGAAAGCTTCTTCACAAGCTGAGTTCCAAACATATTTGATCCCCTTCTTCAACAATTCAGTCATCGGCTTAGCAAGCTTGGAGAAGTTCAGTATGAATCTCCGGTAATATCCTGCTAACCCGAGGAAACTTCTGACTTCGTGGACTGATGTGGGGGACTTCCATTTCAGCACTTGTTTGATTTTGCTTGGATCAACTGAAATGACTTCTGCAGAAATAATGTGACCTAGAAATGGCACTTGGCTGATCCAAAACTTGCACTTGCTGAACTTGGCATAAAGCTTATGGTCTCGCAATCGTTGAAGTACGATATGCAAATGTTTAGTGTGTTCTTCTTCAGACTTGGAGTAAACCAAGATGTCGTCTATGAACACCACCACAAACTTGTCCAACTCCGGCATGAATACTGAGTTCATGAGATACATGAAGTGTGTCGGGGCGTTGGTGAGACCGAAGGACATGACGAGGTATTCATACAATCCATATCTCGTCGAGAAGGCAGTCTTCGGAATATCTTCCGCTCGGATCTTAATCTGATGATATCCGGAGCGCAGACCCATCTTTGAAAATACACTCGCACCCACAAGTTGATCGAATAATATATCGATGTGGGGCAGTGGATATTTATTCTTGATGGTGACGGCGTTGAGAGGTCGGTAGTCCACACACAACCTCAAGGTTTCATCCTTTTTCATCACAAACAGCGCCGAGCATCCCCATGGCGAGGAACTCGGTCAAATGAAACCCTTCTTCATTAAATCATTGAGCTGCTCCTTCAGTTCAGCCAGCTCATTCGGAGCCATCTTGTACGGTCTCCGTGAGATCGGTGTCGTCCCAGGTACAAGTTCAATCTTGAACTCGACATACCTTTTGGGTGGCATGCCCGGGAGATCATCCGGAAAGACATCCGGGTATTCACGGACCACACGAATATCCTCAGGTTTCGTGGCTTCCGTGTTATATGTGGCTGGAGCTTCTTGAACCGAACGGTCAAGAATAAGAACATGTGGTTCATGAAGTGGAGAGTTTAAACGAACCACACGTGGAATGATGTCAAGAACAGCACCATGGCGATGTAGCCATGACATTCCTAAAATGACATCAAGTTTCTGACTCTCTAACATAATTAGAGAAGTCGGATATAGATTCCCACCCAATTGTAATGGTGCTCTATAGACCACTCTATCAGCTGTTATTTTCCCACCCGGAGAGCATATCAAGTATGAACTATTCGTGGGAATGATAGGCAGTTGATATTTAATAACATAAGACTGGCTTATGAAATTATGGGTGGCACCGGAGTCAAAAAGTATGACTACGGGATGATCTAGGGTAGAGAACGTACCCGCGAGGACGGGTTCGCCTTCCGGCACGTCTTCGATGGCTAAGTGGTGGACGTTGCCGGGTTTTGGTGCTGGTTTATTGGGCTGATTACGGGGCTGATTAGCACCCTGATACAGTGCTGCACCCCTGCCCTGTCGCGGCTCGGGGCAGTCCCTTGAAATATGCCCGACACGGCCACATGTGAAACACGTGTAAGGTGTCGGGGTCCCGCCGACTTGAGGACGAAATCCCGGTGCACGCTGTTGAAACTGAGGCGCAAGCGGGATCATCCTTTGCTTCTGCTGTTGCTGTGGTGGATACGTCGGTCGAAAGCCCGGCACATTATATTGCCGACCGCGAAACTGAGGCGGTCGCGCCGGTGGCTGCTATCTCTGACCGGATGGTGAACGATACACCACGCGGTATCTCTGTGGCGTCCCACCACTGCTGCTTGTCAGCGCGCTGCGTTTCCTTTTATCAGAACCGTGCTCACGCTGAGCATTTTCTTGTAGAATCGTGGCATTAACTAGGTCGTTGAATGTGCCGCGATTGCTCTGGGCGATATGGACCTTCATCTTTGAATTCAGACCCCGGAAGAACGCGTTGCGCTTGTTGTCTTCCGTCCCCACAAATCCTGGCGCATACTGCACCAGCCGGTTGAATAACCTGGAGTACTCATGAGCACTCCTCTCGCCTTGCCGTAGCGCCAGGAACTCCTGGAGCTTCATTTCCATAACCCCGGGAGGTATGTGATAGGCGCGGAACGCCTCCCGGAACTCCGTCCATGTGACGGCATGGCCAGCCGGTAAGGAGGCGGTGTAATTCGCCCACCAAGTACCGGCTTCTCCTTGAAGCTGTTGCGCTGCATACAGCGCCTTCTGGTGTTCAGTGCATCGTAGCAGCCCGAACTTCGCCTCCAGAGTGCGGATAAAGCTGTCCGCTTCCAAAGGCTCTTCGGCCTCCGTGAAGACCGGTGGATGGGTCGCCAGGAATTCTGAATAAGAACTTTGTTGGGGCAGGCGTTGCCCATTGTCTTGGCGTCCTCCCTGATGGGACGCATTCTGCTGGATGAGCACCGCAGCAACTCGGTTTGCTCGTCACGCGAGCCGAGCACTGCAGCGAGAACCTCCGCAAGATTCCTTGGAAGTTCTGGCGGTGGAGGAGGTGGTTGCTGCTGCGTCGTGGTCTGCTCCGGAGGTGGAGACTCATCACCACGAACTTGACTCGGACCTCCCTCCTCTTGCATTGAACGTGTTCGCACTATTCTGCATTCAGATCATTCAAATGATCAGCACATGTTGGTTTATCTCATCCAGTCTATACAATAGTAGTGCGAGAATGGAATAAACAGTACGCATAACAGTCACACATATGGATAAAGTATAAACTTTATACAACATATACATCCCTGGACCGTGTCACACGATCGAGTTCCAAAGTATTGAACTTTAGGGGTTTAAAAGTTCATTTCGACCATCGGGGTCGCCACGGGATGTTAAGTGTGTTAGCATGCGTAATTCCTCGCTATTGTACTGGACTCAAACATGTCATAACTCGAAGTGATATGTCAAATGCATACACTTTTCGACTCCAACTCGCTGTTTTACAACAGCCGCTGAACGTCGAATTATGAAACTAAGTGTTTTGGTTGAAACACTTCAACATGGTGTTCACTGTTCAGCTTCTGGTCCAGCTGACCACTCTAGATAATTCAACAGTTTTGACAACCTTAGAGGTAGAATCTAGACTAGAGTTCAACAATAAAGTTGTAGAACATTTCCCGTACTTTCCAACGGTGTCTTACTTGACCCTTAGAAATTTTTCTACATGAAGTTGTGGTCGAAAATACAGAAAATTTCCAGAGAGCATTTTTGGTCTGCCCTGTTTCTGGACAGTACCTACTCACCTGAGATTTCCATCCCTGTGGAGGGAGATTTTGTTCTGGAACTCTACAGAAAAGTTGTAGAGGACTTCAAAACCTTTCCAGAATGGTATCCCACACCTCCATTGGTTCGACCAATATTATGTTATGCCCTGTTCAATTTCAGCAAAATTTCTACCGAAAACAGGGGAGATTATTCCTAAGCTTTTGAGATCGAACCTATACTCCCAATTGACTCTTAGTTAAATATAGGAGTTTACTAACACCTAAATGAATTCCTAAACTTCATTGGGATTCTTTTCTTTGAAAATAAACTTTTATGCAGTCGGTACTACGTTTCCTCACCAAAGAAAAATCCTAAATCGGTATTCCGGCTTATACGTGTCAAATGGTGGAACTAAAGACGTCACTCACAAACGGTTTCTACACGTCATGCGCTAACGTGGTTAATGTACCTGAAGAGGAACACACAATAATTGTGCACACAAGGGTTTTTGACATTTCAGTCAGTTCCATATCATAATAAAGACATACGGTCCGTATCATTGCCATACGGATCGTCCTTGAGTCAAGCCATGTCTCAAGGTACATGGTCGTGTTTTCACACCACACGACGGGGAACCTGAGTAGAGCGCGAACGGGTCGTCACGGTTGGGAATTTGATCAACCCAACGGATACCACCTACTGCCTCATGACCGTTGAGGCACGCCGATGGCGAGCGGTGTGTATGGCCCTTTGAACATTGAACGTCCAAGAGTTGCATACTATCGTGTTGCTTACCACACGATGGGGTATTCTCACTTTTGCCTAAAGCACGCTGGAGATCAGCGTTTTCATATGCTCTCAGAACCATGAAGAGGTTCAGAGACTCATATTCACTACCGTGCCAAGCCACGGTATATCCTTCCATACTATTACTCGTATGGGGAGTTACCGCAATTGATCGGCCTGCGGTGGCGTACCTTACCTCTTACCTGACGTCGGAGCGTCGCTACAGAATGTGTAACAAATATGTTAGCTTTTCCACCATAATATCTACTACTATCATAGACCTTATGTGGGCTTAATATCTAATCCTCACTTGACTACTTCTAAGTTTTCAAAATAGGCTCTTTACGAGCGTGCTATTCCCAATGCGCCTCTGATACCACGTCTATGGGGGACCACCCCGTGGTTCACCCACTCCAAGATCGCATAGGGTGGTGCCGTACGATGCGGCACCCAACAGCACATACGAAAAGGATAAAGAACAACATACAAACTTTTATTTGATATAAAGCAGAGGAAGTCTTGTACAAAATATAACTATACAGCAGAAGTAATGTACATTAGTAGCCTCTCATCCTAACTATGCAAAAGTGCAGCCGTCCAGCCCGGGGACGCTACACGCTAGCAGCATGGAACCGGAGAAGTCACGGCGGCGTGCAGGGCTCCATCTCGGCTGTGTACCCTGACGGGGGCATCGCCTCGTCCTCAGAACCCTCCTCATAGCTCTCACCTGCATACAGCTCAAATATTGCAACCGTGAGCACGATGGCTCAGCAAGGCTTAACCGTCTAGCCTAGGCATGGAACTCTACATGCAGGGATGTGTATGATAGGAAAAGGAATTTGCGACAAAGACACGCCTATAAGTTGATCCTTACTTTCAGTTTTATAGCAGCAGATTCATGTGCCTTAGGCAGCCCTCACATCGGAAGTCCACAATCAAACAAGAAACGCTTTCCTCCGATGTGGTTATGCCCAAAGCGGAAAGAAAACTTAATTAGCTCTACATCTACAGCAGACATGGTTTCCAAAACATTAATCTATTATCACAGCATATTATCCTTCAACTGGCTTACTTCACTTCTTACTACATCACGAAACAGTGAACAAGCGGTACTCAAATAACCGCGAGGGACGGTGATTGCAATCAGGAGACACCCGGACAACACGTTGCATACACAAACTTTCAGAAGCGTGATTCCACACCCCTTTCTACTCTGTTGTATGCAACAACCTTTCAAAGGCAACCCAAACACCGAACCGGTCCATCCCAAGGAGGAGCACTTTGCTGCAGTCAAACGCATTGTACGCCCATAGCGGGTATAATCATCTATGGAGTCTTCTATGCAAGAGGAGGAGACATGGAGCTTATTGGGTACTCGAATAGTGACTATGCGGGAGACGTGGAGGACCGCAAGAGCACAAGCGGGGTGCTGTTTTGTCTTGGAAACAGCCCCGTTTCATGGCAGTCCTGCAAGCAGAAGGTGGTGGCCTTGTCCTCATGTGAAGCAGAACATATCGCAGAAGCTCAAGGGGGCATGTCAGGGTGTATGGATGGCACGGCTGATGGAGAACTTAGCTGAAAAATCGAAGGCGCCGGTGCTACGGGTTGATAACAAGTCAGCTATAGACTTGAGCAGGAATCCGGTACACCATGACAGAAGCAAGCACATCGATGTCAAGTACCACTACATACGAGAGTGTGTGGACAACGGTACTATTGTGCTTGAGCAAATCTCCACCCAAGACCAGATAGCGGACATCTTGACCAAGGCCTATGGAAGACAGAATTCGTGGAGATGAGAAGAAGGATCGGGATCCTAGACGTTGTAATAGATCAGGACTCTTGTAAGGGGGGCTATATAAAGAAGCCAAACACCCCAATTTTAGATCAGATCAATAGAGAAATAATTCCTCCACCTCTCCAGCCCTAGCCACCCCTCTCTCTCCGGCCGCCACCCAGGCTAAACCCAAGCCGCCCTTGGGGTGCAAGGTTGCTGCCCTCTATATATGTACCCCTCCTCCATCATATGAATTCATCCTATTTCTCGGCAGCACACCTTCTGTACCTTCTATCACCAACAAACCCTCTAAAGCCTTGAGTGTTTTAGGCTTAAGATAAGCTTCCACCACAGCCACCTTTTTTTGGATCCATGGTCACGCTTCCCTTAGATATTATATGAACCAAGTGACTGATTCTTGGCCAAAGAAACACTTGGATATTATTAATACAAAGTGATAGTCTCATAGAATCTGGAAATCTTCCTTAACATGCTGCAAATGTGATGCCCAAGACGGACTGAAAATTAGTATATCGTTGAAAACTAGAACTGTCTTTCAGAGAAAAGGTTTCAACACACCATTCATTAGTGCCTGGAAGGTAGGAGGTGCATTTGTAAGGCTAAATGGCATAACTAGAAACTCGAAATGCCCATGACGGGTTCTAAAAGCAGTTTTCTCAATGTCCATTTTATTCATACAAACTTGGTGATATCTACTCCTAAGGTCGAGCTTGGTAAAAAATATTGCCCCCTTCAACTAATCTAACAATACATCAACCACCAATATGGGAAGTTTCTCCTTCACCGTTTGCTCGCTCAAGGCTCCATAGTGTGGGGGACCACCCCGTGGTTCACCCACTCCAGGATCGCATAGTGTGGTGCCGTACGATGCGGCACCCAACAGCATACACGAAAAGGATAAAGAACAACATACAAACTTTTATTTGATATAAAGCAGCGGAAGTCTTGTACAAAATATAACTATACAGAAGAAGTAATGTACATTAGTAGCCTCTCATCCTAACTATGCAAAAGTGCAGCCGTCCAGCCCGGGGACGCTACACGCTAGCAGCATGGAACCGGAGAAATCACGGTGGCGTGCAGGGCTCCATCTCGGCTGGTACCCTGACAGGGGCATCGCCTCGTCCTCGGAACCCTCCTCATAGCTCTCACCTGCATACAACTCAAATATTGCAACCGTGAGCACGATGGCTCAGCAAGGCTTAACTGTCTAGCCTAGGCATGGAACTCTACATGCAGGGATGTGTATGATAGGAAAAGAAATTTGCGACAAAGATACGCCTATAAGTTGATCCTTACTTTCAGTTTTATAGCAGCAGATTCATGTGCCTTAGGCAGCCCTCACAGGAAGTCCACAATCAAACA
This sequence comes from Neostapfia colusana, assembly GCA_030760725.1. Classification (NCBI taxonomy): domain Eukaryota; kingdom Viridiplantae; phylum Streptophyta; class Magnoliopsida; order Poales; family Poaceae; genus Neostapfia; species Neostapfia colusana. The sequence goes on from JASWHV010000019.1 coordinate 50,233,708, forward strand.
AGAAACACTTTCCTTCGATGTGGTGATGCCCAAAGCGGAAAGAAAACTTAATTAGCTCTACATCTACAGCAGACATGGTTTCCAAAACATTAATCTATCATCACAGCATATTATCCTTCAACTGGCTTACTTCACTTCTTACTACGTCACGAAACAGTGAACAAGCGGTACTCAAATAACCGCGAGGGACGGTGATTGCAATCAGGAGACACCAGGACAACACGTTGCATACACCCACTTTTAGAAGCGTGATTCCACACCCCTTCCTACTCTGTTGTATGCAACAACCTTTCAAAGGCAACCCAAACACCGAACCGATCCATCCGTAACGGGCAGGAGGTCCCCGCGTGGAGCGTGACTGTGCCCACCGGCAGATTTACACCTTGCTACCCTCAACTCACTCCTATTTACGGTTGGGTAAGCCTCGGCACCCAGGTTAACCATTTACATCGGTTTCCTGCTTATGTCAGTATGTCATCCGGTACTGTTCGATACTTGTTCAGCAGGCCCGCACACGACTCGATCCTCAATCGACACCAACAGGGCTACGCACGTGAGACCTCCGCTCACTGCTTCCTATCCCCCCTACTGGGTCTCATTTTCTCCACTTTTAAGCCATTTTCTATTCTGACCAAACCGTGTGATAAAACCTTACCTCGCGAGTAGATTCCAACTACTCGACTTTTACCGAGATCCTAAGCATATTAGCATGGCATTCTCTACTCGTCGAGTCTGTAACCTACCCAACCCTCCATAGGATTTACAAGTTTATGCAAGTGGGTTTTCAATCACCCTAACTCTAATGTAAACATTCACCCTAGACGTAATTGATACAAATAAAAAGCTTTATAAAAGGTACTTAAGTGCAAACCGGGGCTTGTCTGGTTGCGAGTCAAACGGGAAGTTAGCTTCAGGTGGAAGGACGTCCAAGGGCTCCGGTGCGTCTTCAACTTCGGTCACTATTATGAAATGTAATAAAATACATGTGTAAGTATTAAGGATTTATGAGAATTGGACTTCTATTCATAGCTATTTCTATTTATAATCCTTAATTGGCTTTGAGATTTTTACAGTGGATACTAGACTCTCTAAGGATGATCTGGGCAAATTTTTGGAGACATGTCATTGCACAATGTAGTCTTTAAAATTCCTACAAGTACAATGCTTCTCTGAATTTTGAGCCCAATTCAGGAGCTTTGATATAGCTAACAGTGGAAGATCTGATTAGGGTAAATCTCCATGGTTCTAACAAAATTTTTTCACCATTTTTGGGGCTACCAACAGAGAGATATGAATTTTTGAAGTTGGATAGGAGTGCTGAGATAGTTTCTGTTTAAATTGGAATTCTCAAATAAAGGCTGAACTTGGGAAGGCAGTTTAGCCTAGCAAATGAACTCCAATGAAGCTCAAATTTTTACTGGAGCTCAGTTACTATGAAAAGGATTTGTTTCCCAAATTTGGGAATATTTCATAAAGAATTGCTCCTGTAATAGATCCCTAAATTATTTATTAAAAACAATTCTACAGAAATTCCTGGGTATTTTCATAGCCGAAAATTGGTTTCTCTGTGAAGTACTCCTCATGAGGATTCCAATAAAATTGGTCTCACCCTTTTTGGAGTTTTCTACACAAAGTTATGAGTCTCCAAAGTTTGAACTGTATTAGGAAATTCGGGAAATGTTTAAATCCCAGCGGTGGGTCCCACCCGTCAGTTCTTTCTTCTCCCTCGCGCCAAGTAGAGGAGCCCGCGACATTTACTCCGGCGAGGGTGGCGGGAAGGGCTTTCCCGGCCATCTCCCAGGCCCAAACTCGCCGCTCCTCCATTAACGACCCCGCTGAACACTCTGGTGGTGTCGCCGGCGGCTAAAACCCACCGGAAAATGGCGCGCACCGGTGACAGCAAGGTTCCCAACTCCGGTGAGGTCGGGAAACCTCTTTCTTCCACCAAACGATCGGTTTTTGGGCTCTAAAGCACCAGTGGAAGATGTAGGAGCTAGAACGGGCTGCCTAGCTCGATGAAATGGCCGGCAAACTAGGGTTCGACGGTGAGCCGAAGTGTTTTCCCATGGCCGCGCAAAAATTGACTAGAATACGGCCAACACTTGATGGTCTTCCTCGGTTCTTTGTCGAGGACGGGGGCTAGGGAGTGCAGAAGCTATGTGCACGCTTGCTTAAGCTCTAATGGATCGTGCACCACGAATTTCCGGTTAGACCGAGCACTACTCGTCGGTGCACAGTTTGGGGAAACGGTGAAATTCTCGCTACTGGTCCTAGCAATCACTAAACAGCTTCCGGCTACACGATCAGTACATGCAAACGCACCTTTCTTGTGTAGGGAAGGGGCGGTGACACCAGCCGTAGCGTGCTGTCCACGGTGACCTCTCTCGGTTCTCCTACGTTCGCCCGAGGATCGTGGCTATCTTGCCAATTTCCGGAGAAATCACGCTCGGGACAGGGAAGGAGAGGGGCTGGATGGATAAAGCACTGGTGGGCGCAGCTCTTCGCTGTTGGGCGCTCGAGCAACCGAGCTCAGTGGCTGTGATGCGATCGGGAGGAGACGACGGCAGCGTTCTGGTGAAAGAGGGCGGCCGAGGCGCGAGTTCTAGCCGAGGGGAAGAGAAACAGCTCCAGCGCACCCCTTGCCATGATCCAACCGAGCAACCGAGGCAGCAGGAGGTGGCGCGGGGCTCTCCCTCGGGCGTGGGTTCAACCGAGAGCTGGCGCACTCCCGCTGTCCGACCGCCGTCGGCTGAGGCGGTAGCACATAGGGGTGGCTGACCAAGGGGCCCCACCACCTCTAATTGTTAATCTATTTTTCCACTGATATTTCTCCCCAGCAACACAGAATTAAAGTCTATACTTCACCCCAAAGTTAAGGTTTGAATTTGCTGAATTCAAATGGTTTGAATTCTGGTGTAGAATTTGAATTGTGTTTGACCATTTGAATTTGAAATGGAGTTTGAATTCTCCACTTTGTGTTGTCCCAAACTCATAGCAAACCAGTTCCAATGTTTCCAATTTTTGGCATGGCTGCTCATTCAAATGTGGAGGACACATTTGTGGAACCAAATTTGCAAATTGAGGGTATTAGAATTTAAAACTGAATTTTAAATTCAGATTAGAGGGCTTCTCCTTTTAATTCCAAACAAATATCAAAACTCCTCCCAATGAGCTGAAATTTGGAAGGGTGAATATTTGAACTATGAAGATCCAAGCTGTGCATTTAGATCTCCATGTTTGGAAGTTTTGGGAACTTTGATTCACAACTTTGAACTTACACGTTATAATTCAAAGTTTTAATCCCCCTCATTTTTCCTAAGTGTACATGAGCTGAAAATTCTTGCTACCACTTTTTGGTGATTTTACAGATAGTCCACACAAAATCTCCACGTCCCATTTGCCTTTTTTACTAGCAACACCGGAGAAGAAAATGCTGAAGTGTTGGTCTGATAATTCCCTGTTCTAACATTTCATCATATTGGCGCTCAAATTCATCTTTTAATAACTGAGGGTAGTGCCTGACTGCAATTGGAGATGTATCCGGCCATAAGTGAATTCGATGATCTTGTTGGCGTTGTGGCGGTAGCCCCTTTGGGGGAAGGAACAAATCATCAAAATCTTGCAACAAAACCTCCATCATCTCTCTTCATGTAATGGTTTGTATGGACATATAAGGTTTCCCTTCAATTCCTGTCCACTTAATAGTATTTTCTAACCTCCAAAAAGTCAGGTTAAGTCCTCAAAGTTCCATATAATTGGACTCAATGTCTGTAGCCATTTTACTCCCAATACTACATCAAAACCTTGCAGCGGCAACACATAACATCCACTGTAAATGATTCCCCTTGGATTCGCAATTCTGTATGAGCATATAAAACCTCTACTGGACATTTTATCCCCATTGGCTACTGTAACCGGCAATCCAACATGCTTCTCTGCAGATACTTCATTATGGAATGTGTGGATGGAGCCTGAATCAACCAGTGCTCGCAGCGTCTGAGTTCCCACTTGCACAGCCAGCTGCATGGTATTTGGAATTCCAATCCCTGTTAGAGCATGGAGTGAGATCCCCAAATCTTCAGGCACCTCTGTTGCATCTTCTCCTTCATCTAATTCCAACCCAAATATGCTTTTTCCACTGCATTTATGATCTTGTAACACCCTCAATTTCACTACCATGCATTGCATACATTTTTCATGTAGAGAAGCATTTAAAAAGAAGAAGAAATGAAGAGAGGAATATAGAAGCTAATAAAATGATAAAGGGAAATAGAAATAGAGAATAATAAAAATAAAATAGCCAAATTGGGCCACTCCAATTTTCCCCAAATTTCCCCCTTCCCCAATCCTTTCAAATTTTCCCAATTTTTCCTGATTTTCCCCAACATTCCCATAGGGGGAATTTCCCCCACATTTGGGGGGAATTTTCCCCCAAATTGGCCGCACCAAATAGGGGGGGAACCCTAATTGGGCCCACCTCCCCTTGGCCGCAGCCCATTAGGGGGAGAACTCTATCCCCCACCTCTAGACTCTTTGTTTAGTCCCCCACCTCTAGGACTTTTTGGTTAAGTCCCCCACCTCTAGGACTCTTTGTCACCCACCTCTAGGACTCTTTGGTTAAGTCCCCCACCTCTAGGACTCTTTGTTCCCCACCCCTAGGACTCTATTTTTCCCCTTATAAATATGACCCCCCCTAGCCGCACCCTATCTCTTTTGGCTGCCGCCCCCCCTGCGGCCAAGCCGTCCCCTTGCTTCCAAGTCACCGAGTCCCCCCCTCTTGCCGGAATTTGGCCGTCGTCGATCCCCGTCACGCCTCGCCATCGCCGGAGAAGAAGCCCCCGACGTTCTGCCCTAGCTACAGCCCCATAATTCTCCACGGAAAATCCTCCACTGCTGCCATTGCTAGGAGGGAGGCCCTGCTGTAAGGGAGAATTGAGGTAGGTCCTCGTTACCCCTCTTACGACGTCGCCGCTGTTTCTACGCACCCGTTTTCTTCGCGCCCTTCGAGCAGAAATTTCTGCGTGTGGACAGACCATGTTTTGGTCAATTTTTGATAGTTGAATTGATCTACACCTTGTGTCAAGATCATCACCACGTCCACACATGATCCCAGCAACCTTGATCACCATAAAACCCCATGAAAGCCTACTAAAACATGCAAGAACATGTACAAACTGATTTTATAAAACTGCACCGTAGGAATTGCATTCATTCACCTCATTGCATCTTGAGTAAAGTTTGTGCATGACAATTGATTGCCGTAAATTTTGTATGTGCGTGGTCGTGAGTAGAAGGACAAGCTCAAGAGGCCGTCTACGAGGAGCTACAGCACTAAGACTTTGAGACGCTTGAGCAACACGAGCCATGGGAGCAAGGCAATTGCCCCTTGACCATATTGATCCTATATTTTTGAAATTGTTTTGCTTGCGAAAACTCGTATACTTGAGTCAACTTGATAGGACACCCTTTTATAGGAGTTTACTAGTTTTGTTAACCATCCTTGTCGCGGGGAAAGTTGATGAGTCGGGTATGGTCATTTTTCCTTTTTGCTTCGCTTAACCTACGGGATACGGAAAGATGAAATAAGACTTGTTAGCTACTGCACTCATATGAATAAAGATGATGATAACTTGATGATGTTGATGAGCATGGAATCAGGGGAGATCTAGGCAAGCTTGGTTCGTGGATGTTGCTGAAAGAGATGGTGGCTTACTTGTCGTAGATCCAAGGACCGGTTCATGCAAGCACATGCCAGGAAAACAGTGCCACCACAAGGCCAAATATGGGTGCGGCTTAGCTGACTAATTAGGTGTGTTGCTAGCTTGTTATAGACCATTGGATGGCGCGGGGAATGGGAGTCGAGAAGGACTGCCCTGGGAACTGCATGGCACAAGAGGGGGCCACTGGCTGGGAGAATGGAGATTCAAGCCTGCCGGTGAAACCTCAATGGGTCCGTACATCCTAGTAGCCCCTTTGTAAAGGCTATTTTGTGATATCTTGGCCATACACCGGCGGTTGTGTACTGGTATAATGGAGGTTCTTTCTAGTAGCTGACGAGTGACGAAATCACAAACTTGTGGGTAAAGTGGTGTCACCTCTGCAGAGTGTAAAACTATCATGATAGCCGTGCTTCCGGTCACAAGCACCTAACCGACTTTCATGATTAGAGGCAAAAAATGGTATGGTTATTCGTGTATGGTCATTGGGATTGGTTTTGGGACTGTTTTGAGTCATGACAATGAATTTGGTTTCGGTTCTATGAAAATGAGATGGTTTTGAATATTTATGAGTATGAGATGAACTTGAGAAAGATTAATGACTGGTTGAGACTTGATAAATGGTGAATTATGATGAAGGAATGTTGATGAAATACTTGGTTATGATGGGATTAAACTCACCTAGAAATAGTTGCTGCTTTTACCATGTTTATGAAATAAAATTTGCTTGTTGCAATGAGCCTTTTTATTCCCTACCTTGTTGTAAGCTACATGTCATACTTTTCCCGCACTTGCTGAGTACGACATGTACTCACCCTTGCATTCCCACATATACATCAGCTACAGGAGAAGAATACTTTGTGGAACATGTGGAGTACGAGGCGTGCGCACTACCATCAACATGCCTGTGGAGTTGAAGTTGGAGCCTGCTGTTTTAGTCATTCTTCCGTTGTCGTTTAGAGTCTTCCGTTGCTAAATAAGTTAGACATTCATGAGTGATACATTGAGTCAATGTAATAAAGTACTTAAACATTATTCGTACGTGGTTATATTCTAAATTTCAGTTTGTAGAATACATGTGTATGTGTGATGAACATCCTGGGCACACATATGCATTCACTTGGTTCATTTTCGGAACCGGGTGTCACAAATTAGTATCAGAGCCATGTTGACCATAGGATGCAAGCCTAGGTAGAATGGGCACTCTAAAACACATAGGAACACCCCTCTAAACTGTTATTTTTGAAAATTGCTTGCTGCTGCACTTTACTTGTCAATTCAACCACCGCAAAGTGCAATTTTCAGCCCCTCTTTTTCTCTTCTTTTGGACAGCAACACTTCCGTTTCCGTGCTTCATAGCTTCTGAAGTTTTTGAGTTATTTTCTTCTTCTCTAAAGTTTATCATGTCTTATTTATAGATGCCGGCGAATAGGAGCACATCACACATAAGGACTCGTTCACCACCACTTGGGAGTGCACTTAACCCCATTGAGGTGTCCGATGGACCATATTGGGAGGAGGCGAAGATGGAAACCCATGCGAAAGATGAAGTCAGTAGCTCTATGCATGAGGAAGAGGATCCGGAAGAGGTGGAACAATTTGAAGAAGACATGGAAGATGATCCACAAGAACAGCAGCATTGGTACGCACCTCAGGAGGAATTTCACACGGGATTACACCCAGCGGATCCTCATGAAGCTATGACGGAAGAAGATGAATCCGAAGAGGAGCCACCCCCTACTGAGGCCGAGAATGAAGGTGATGAATTGGCCAACCGTTCAGTTCAAGAATTCCGGTCCGACGGGGTGGAAGGAGGACACATATCCAAGGAGCTTAAAGAGTTTCTGGATTGCTGCAGCTCATACCCGGAGTATCTTCTTAAGAAAGTCCCTCGTCTCGGACATGAAGAGTGGAAGGTTGAGGTAACCATCCTATCTAACAGTAGGGTTGTCACTCGGCACTTCGCACCCACATGGAGAGCTCCAAGGGCATAAGCTATTGATGATGCCGCATGGGATGCACTCATCGGACTGTGCTACGCTTTCCGTGAGCAGCTTGAGAACACTACCTTTGAGCTGCACCCGTATCGGAAGAGTGGTATAAGGGAGATCATTGGACCCCCATGAAGGAGCTCTTTCCAACCCACAAGCTGCTGACAAGTCTCAGAGGTTGCTCGTGGAGTTAGGAAACCGCTATGCAAGCACACAAGAAGAGATTCGTTACCTCCGCAAGAAGTTGTACTTGCTGGAAAAACAAGAGGAGACTCGTGCCAACGCTGGAGCAAATTGAGCACCAACATCATCTATCCCTACATGGACATCCGACTCACCATGGCGTGCGCCCATGTACGGACCACCCCCATCACACGGCGAGAACAGCACCGGTTCTCACGATTAAGTTTAGGTTTCCATTGAATAAGTTGTAATAGGAATGTTTAGATAGCAGTAAGTCAAATAAGAGGTGTGTGCACAAATTTTATGATGATTCCTTGTGTTTGTGTGCTGGTGTGAGTTGTGGGACGTTTCGGCGAATGTCCAAATCCACACATAGTGGAGAGATATGAGATGCTTCGACACGTGTTCACATCCTCATATAGGCTGAAACTAATAAAAGAAGATACTTAGTTCATACACCTTGATGCATATAGTTGGGGAGGATCAATCTAAATTTCTATTTCCTACTCTACTCTCTCTCACAGATGGTGAGGGAGAACTCCAACTGGCAAAGGAGGAACGCTCGTGGTAACAACGAACCACAGGAGGATGGCAATGTTGAAGTTCCTGAAAATGCCAACCCCGGGGTTGATGCAAGCAGCCTTGAACGGTTGATGGCTATGCAGAACCAGCTCATGCAAACTATGATACAAATGTTGGGTCAGCTGCAGGCCAACAACAACAATCCTAACCCCATTCCTGCACCCCCACCGCCGCCACCGCCACCACTGCCGGCTCACAACAGATTGGGAGAGTTCATAAGGACTAGGCCGCCTACTTTTGCACAAGCCAATGATCCTATGGAGGCTGATGATTGGCTAAAGTCTATGGAAAAGAAGCTTGCTATTGTTCAATGCAATGATCGGGAGAAACTTCTCTTCGCATCGCACCAACTCATGGGAGCAGCCGCTGATTGGTGGGACGCTCTTTGCAATGCTCATATCAACCTGGAGACTATCACTTGGGATGAATTCAAGGAGAGTTTCCGCTCTCACTATATCCCTGCAGGAGTCATGATGCTTAAAAGGCAAGAGTTTGAAGGTCTCCGTCAAGGAAGGAAGAGCGTGAATGAGTACCTCAACAAGTTCACGCAGCTGTCAAGGTATGCTCTAGAAGATGTCAACTCAAATCAAAGAAAGCAGTACTTGTTCATGAGAGGATTGAACAATGAAATCCAAGTTCAGCTGCTCAACAATGACTATACAAATTTCCAAAAGCTTGTTGACAAAGCTATCGTGGTGGCGAGCAAGATCCGCGAGATTGAACAAGAGGGCAAGAGGAAGATGCCATATCAAGGATAACCACAAGGGAGCAATGTACGTCCCCATTTTATGCCACCAGCTGCACCACATTATGGCTCGTCCGCTTCTACTTTTCGCCCTGCAAATCCACCTCGGCCTAATCAGCCACCGCAGCAACGTTCTGTTATGCAAGCACCTCGTATGCCTATGCCTCCTGCGCCCCGTCCCAACATGGACGCCTATGCTCAAAATCAGCCTTGCCCCAACATTCCTGCTGTTATGGGCAACAAGTCATGTTTTTCATGCAGAGAGGCGAGACACTTTGCAAGTCAGTGCCCGAAGAAAGGCCTTGGACAGCCGAACAACGCACCTAAACAGAACCCACGACCAAACGGAGGAGCTACGCAAGGTAACCGTAGACAGAAGAACTATGTTTGTGGCAATGTGAATCACGTCTCCGCTAAGGAAGCACAACAAGCTAAGGACGTCGTGGTTGGTATGTTTCTCACCAACTCCAACCCAGCCACTGTCTTATTTGATTTCGGAGCATCACATTCATTCATCTCATCCATGTATGTTGCCAAGTATAATATGCCCATATCAAACATGAAACAAACTATGTTGGTTAACTCTCACGGTGGAGAGATGAGGACTAATATAGTATGTCCGAAAGTAAGCCTTAAAATAAGGGGGTAGACTTTCTTGCCAACCTTATCGTCTTGGATTCCCAAGGGATTGACATAATACTTGGAATGGACTGGTTAAGAAAGCACAACGGAGTGATTCAATATGCTTAGAGGATCGTGCAGTTGACGAGTGAGCACGATACTCGTATTGAGTTCGAGGCAGCCCAACCTACAACCGAGAAGGCAACACTGAACGACGTCGAAGAAGCGACATTGGAAAGCATTTCGGTGGTTCAAGAATATTCAGATGTGTTACTGGAAGAACTTCCAGTTATGCCACCTGACCGGGACATTAAATTTGCTATTGATTTAGTACCCGGAACTGCACCTATAGCAAAGAGGCCATATAGGATGTCTGCTAATGAATTAGTGGAGCTTAAGAAGCAAATTCAGGAGTAGCTAGAAAAGAGTTTTATACGCCCAAGCTCGTCACCGTGGGGAGCCCCCGTGCTCTTCGTAGACAGGTAAAATGGGACCCAAAGGATGTGTGTGGACTATAGGTCTCTCAACGAAGTGACGATCAAGAATAAATACCCGTTGCCCCGCATAGATGACTTATTCGATCAAATGAAAGGTGCCTGAATTTTCTCCAAGATTGATCTTCGGTATGGATAATTCCAGCTGAAGATTAAGCCCTCCGACATACCCAAGACTGCATTTTGAACACGGTATGGTTCATATGAATATACAGTTATGTCATTTGGGTTTATGAATGCACCTGCATACTTTATGTACCTCATGAATAAGGTCTTCATGGAGTATTTGGATAAGTTCGTCGTGGTTTTCATTGACAATATCATGGTGTATTCAAAAAGCAAGAAAGAACATGAGGAACACTTGAGGTTGACGTTGTAGAAACTGCGAGAGCACCAACTGTATGCCAAGTTCAGCAAGTGTCAATTTTGGCTAAAGGAGATATCGTTCCTAGGCCACATCATCTCCAAAGGAGGAGTATCGGTTGATCCTGGAAAAGTGAGGGATGTTTTGAAGTGGAACCAACCCAGAATGTGAGAGATATTCGGAGTTTCCTTGGGGTGGCTGGATACTACCGCCATTTCATCAAGGATTTCTCTAAAATAGTGAAGCCTATGACTGAATTGTTGATGAAGGGGAAAGCATTTCAGTGGAGACCAGCGTCTCAAGACAGGTTTGAAGAGCTAAAGAAGATATTAACAATAGCGCCGTGTTTGGTATTATCGGACGTGAGCAAGAGTTTCGATATATATTGTGGTGCATCAAGACAAGGGTTTAGATGTGTGCTCATGCAAGGAGGACAAGTGGTTGCCTATGCATCTAGGCAATTAAAAAAACATGAGCTGAATTACCCTACACACGACCTGGAACTTGCAGCCGTGGTACATGCCTTGAAGATTTGGAGGCATTACATCCTTGGTCACCGATGTGAGATATGCACGGATCACAAAAGCCTCAAGTATATATTCACGCAAACGGATCTGAATTTGAGGCAACGTCGATGGTTGGAACTCATCAATGATTATGATGTTGGAATCAACTATCACCCTGGAAAGGCCAATGTAGTAGCTGATGCGTTGAGCCGAAAAGGAGCATGTCACCAGCTCACGGTTCGGGAGCTTCCACCCGAGCTGCGTAAGGAGTTCGAACGATTACATCTCGGGTTCTTGAACGAGATAGAGGTGATCGAACTGAACTCAACGCTGGAGCAAGAGATACGAGATGGCCAAGCAACAGATGAGGAAATCAAGGAAAGAATCCAACAAGGCATAGAAAAGTATTTCAAGGAAGACGAGAAAGGCACGATTTGGTTAGGGAAAAGGATTTGTGTGCCTAATGTGAAGCACATCCGTGACACAATACTGAAGGAAGCACATGACTCACCTTATTTCATACACCCCGGCTGTACAAACATGTACAAGGACCTGAAAACTTGCTATTGGTGGGATGGTATGAAAAGGGATATTTCTGAATATGTTTCCCTATGTGACATGTGCCAACGAGTGAAGGCCGAACATCAAAGACCCGTTGGATTGTTGCAGCCATTGAAAGTACCCGAGTGGAAGTGGGAAGACATCAGCATGGATTTCATAGTCGGATTGCCACGTACTCAGTCAGGTTACGACTCTATTTAGGTTATCATGGACTGATTGACGAAAACAGTCCACTTCCTTCCTGTTAGAACCAAGTACACCGTCGCCCAACTAGCCGAGTTGTATATGGAGCAAATCGTGTGTCGTCATGGAGTTCCGAAGAGAATAGTTTCAGATCGAGGTTCTCAATTTACCTCTAGGTTCTGGAAGAAGCTGCATAAAGCCATGGGTACACGGTTGAATTTCAGCTCCGCATATCACCCGCAAACTGATGGGCAGACCGAGAGGACAAATCAGATTTTGGAAGACATGTTGAGAGCTTGCTCCTTGAAACATGGGCGTAGTTTGGATAAGAGCTTGCCGTATGCTGAATTCTCGTACAACAACAGTTACCAAGCCAGCTTGAAGATGTCACCCTTCAAAGCATTGTACAGTAGACGGTGTAGAACACCGCTGTTCATGAATGAGACCGAGGAAGCCAAGTATTCGGACCCGAAGTGCTTCAGGACGCCGAAAAGCAAGTCCAAACAATACGTGAAAACTTGAAGGCCGCTTAGTCACGACAAAAGGGTTACGCGGACAATAGGCGAAGAAGATTGACCTTTGAAGTTGGAGACTTCGTGTACCTTAAGGTGTCACCTATCCGAGGCCAACGACGGTTCAACGTCAAAGGCAATCTAGCACCCCGCTACATCGGGCCATTCAAAATTTTGGGCAAGCAAGGAGAGGTAGCCTATCAACTAGAGCTGGCAACGCACCTCCCCGACGTGCACGACCTGTTTCACGTATCTCAGCTCAAGAAATGCCTAAGAGCAACGGAAGAACAAGTACCGATGGATGAGCTAGAGTTTCAAGAGGATCTGACCTACGCGGAACACCCTGTCAAAATCTTGGACGTAAATGAAAGGGTCATGAGGAACAAAGTAATCTGTTGGTGCAAGGTACAATGGAGCCATCACACGGAAGCCGAAACTATATGGGAACGTGAGGAAGATCTCAAGATGGAATTCCCTCATCTCTTCTCCATCCTATTGAATCTCGATGGCGAGATTCATTTTAAGGGGGTTAGGTTTGTAACACCCTCAATTGCATACATTTTTCATGTAGAGAAACATTTAAAAAGAAGAAGAAATGAAGAGAGGAATATAGAAGCTAATAAAATGATAAAGGGAAATAGAAATGGATAATAATGAAAATAAAATAGCCAAATTGGGCCACCACAATTTTCCCCAAATTTCCCCCTTCCCCAATTCTTCCAAATTTTTCCCAATTTGTCCTTATTTTCCCCCAAATTCCCTTAAATTCCCCTAGGGGGAATTTCCCCCACATTTGGGGGGAATTTTCCCCCAAATTGGCCGCACCAAATTAGGGGGGAAACCCTAATTGGGCCCACCGCCATAGCCCATTAGGGGGGGACCCTAGTCCCCCACCTCTAGGACTCTTCGGTTAGTCCCCACCTATAGGACTCTTGGGTTAGTCCCCCACCTCTAGGACTCTTTGGTTGAGTCCCCCACCTCTAGGACTCTTTATCCCCCACCTCTAGAACTCTTTGGTTAAGTCTTCCACCTCTAGGACTCTTTGTTCCCCACCCCTAGGACTCTTTTTCCCCCTTATAAATATAACCCCCCTAGTCGCACCCTATCTCTTTTGGTCGCCGCCCCTCCCCTCTGCCAAGCCGCCCCCTTGCTGCCAAGTCACCAAGTTCCTCCCCCTTGTCGTAATTTGGCGGCCGTCGAGCCCCATCACGCCTCGCCATCGCCGGAGAAGAAGCCCCCGACGTTCTGCCCTAGCCGCAGCCCCATAATTCTCCACATAAAATCCTTCGCTGCTGCCATTGCTAGGAGAGAGGCTCTGCCACAAGGGAGAAGTGAGGTAGGTCTTCGTTACCCCTCTTACGAAGTCGCGGCTGTTTCTACGCACCTGTTTTCTTCGCCCCTTCAAGCAGAAACTTTTGCGTGTGGACAGATCATGTTTTGGTCAAGTTTTTACGGTGGAATTGATCTACACCTTGTGTCAAGATCATCACCACGTCCACACCTGATCCCATCAACCTTAATCACCATAAAACCCCATGGAAGCCTACTAAAACATGCAAGAACACGTACACACTGATTTTATAAAACTGCACCGTAGGAATTGCATTCATTCACCTCATTGCATCTTGAGTAAAGTTTGTGCATGAAAATTGATTGTTGTAAATTTTGTACGTGTGTGGTCGTGAGTAGAAGGACAAGCTCAAGAGGCCGTCTACGAGGAGCTACAGCACCAAGACTTTGAGACGCTTGAGCAATACGAGCCACGGAAGCAAGGCAAGTGCCCCTTGACCATATTGATCCTATGTTTTTGAAACTGTTTTGCTTGCGAAAACTCGTATGCTTAAGTCAACTTGATGGGACACCCTTTTATAGGAGTTTACTAGTTTTTTTAACCATCCTTGTCATCAGGAAAGTTGATGAGTCGGGTATGGTCGTTTTTCCTTTTTGCTTCGCTTAACCTACGGGATATGGGAAGCTGAAATAAGACTTGTTAGCTACTGCACTCATATGAATAAAGATGATGATAACTTGATGATGTTGATGAGCATGAATCGGGGGAGATCTAGGCAAGCTTGGTTTACTTGCGTAGATCTAAGGATCGGTTCATGCGAGCACATGCTAGGAAAACAGTGCCACCACAAGGCCAAATATGGGTGCAGCTTAGCTGACTAATTAGGTGTGTTACTAGCTTGTTATGGACCGTTGGATGGCGCGGGGAATGGGAGTCGAGAAGGACTGCCCTAGGAACTGTATGGCACAAGAGGGGGCCCGTGGGTGGGAGAATGGAGATTCGAGCCTGCCAGTGAAACTTCAGTGGGTCCGTACATCCTTGTAGCCCCTTTGTAAAGGCTATTTTGTGATCTCTTGGCCATACACCAACGGTTGTGTACTGGTATAATGGAGGTTCTTTCTAGTCGCTGACGGGTGATGAAATCACAAACTTGTGGGTAAAGTGGTGCCACCTCTGCAGAGTGTAAAACTATCATGATAGTCGTGCTTCCGGTCACAAGCACCTGGCCAACTTTCATGATTAGAGGCAAAATATGGTATGGTTATTCGGGTATGGTTATTGGGATTGGTTTTGGGACTGTTTTGAGTCATGACAATGAGTTTGGTTTCGGTTCTATAGAAATGAGATGGTTATGAATATTTATGAGTATAAGATGAACTTGAGAAAGATTAATTGCTGGTTGAGACTTGATAAATGGTGAAATATGATGAAGGAATATTGATGAAATACTTGGTTATGATGGGATTAAACTCACCTAAAAATAGTTGTTGTTTTTACCATGTTTATGAAATAAAATTTGCTTGCTACAATGAGTCTTTTTATTCGCTACCTTGTTATAAGCTACATGTCATACTTTTCTCGCACTTGTTGAGTACGATATGTACTCACCATTGCATTCCCACATATACATCAGCTGCAGGAGAAGAATACTTCGAGGAGCATGTGGGGTACTAGGTGTGCGCACTACCGTCAACATGTCCGTGGAGTTGAAGTTGGAGCCTGCTGTTTTAGTCACTTTTCTGTTGTCGTTTGGAGTCTTCCGCTGCTAAATAAGTTAGACATTCATGAGTGCGATATTGAGTCAATGTAATAAAGTACTTAAACATTATTCGTATGTGGTTATATTCTGAATTTCAGTTTGTGGAATACATGTGTGTGTGATGAACATCCTGGGCACACATATGCATTCACTTGGTTCATTTTCGGAACCGAGTGTCACAGATCTAGTATATATTTTTCACTGCAGTTATAGCATTCTCTATTAGCATGTTTCACAGCCATCCAAACTCAACAGTTGTCTAAATCTTGGTCTGGATGATGCTGTAGAACTCTGAAAATTAGGCCCATTACTTGATACTGGTGCTGCTGTCATTGCTGTCCTTGAGTTGTTAGGTAGCCATTCTTGACAGTGTGAGGATTTCTTTCTTCCATATGTGCTAACCGTTGCTCATAAGCCCTAGCAAGGCTCATTGTGGTCTGAAGGTTTGCTGGGGACTGCAACTCCACATCCATGCGCAATGGCTGCCCCAATCCTGCAGTAAATAAATTAATCTGTTGAGTTGTAGAAAAATCTTCACAGCGACACAGAATTGCCAGAAATTGACGTTGATATTCCTTCACTGTCCTAGTACGGTAAAGATCCTTGAGTCTAGCTAACCAATTGGCATGACTTGGAGGTCCGAACCGCAGGTTGACAAGCTGCAAATCTTGGCCAAAAGAGAATGTCATGATCTCTTTCAAGTGCATAGTAACATTGTGCTGCAATCCCCTCTAGATGCAGAGATGCCAACCAGACCTTCTCTTCATCCATAATTTTCATCCCCGAAAGTGGGACTCACTTTGTGAGCCAAGTTAGAGGATCAGACTCTCCATCAAAACTTGGGAAATCGATCTTTGGGAATTGATGAGTATGGCGACGATCCTCTCTTTGCATTGTCTCATCCTCTCCTTGTCTTTGAAATCTTGATCCACTTGCATACTAGTTGCTATGATTTTCTGTCCCAGCAATACAGACATCATGTGGATCCAGTCTCACATTCATAGTGGCCATCTGCACCAGAATGCGATCCAGCTTCTATGAGTCGGTGAGGACCTCAGGATCTTCCTCAACACCGGCCATGGAGGTAGGCCGCTGTTCTATCACTGATACCAATCTGTTATGGCGCTTCTTACAGGTGAATGCAGCGGAGAGCACAACAGATGTGACTGAGAATTAGAACGAAGGGGGTATTGGGATGAATTAGAGGCCAGGGCTGCTTCTGCCGCCATGCAGATGAGAAGACCTGCCCGGCATCTGAAGGGAACCCTCTCAGGTAAGGGATGATTTTATTTCTTCTCAATGTTTTTAAGTCGCATAATAGACTCTAGTCGCCTAAGGGGCGACTAGGTCGATTAGTCGACCCTAGTCAACCTCCAAGTCGTCCTTATTTTTCTTTAGAAGTTTCTAGTTGATACATACATACATACATACATACATACATACATACATACATACATACATACATACATACATACATACATACATACATACATACATACATACATACATACATACATACATACATACATACATACATACATACATACATACATACATACATACATACATACATACATACATACATACATACATACATACATACATACATACATACATACATACATACATACATGTAATTCTATGGTATCAGTAATAGCACATAGATGGAACAATTCAGAATTCAAATTAGACAATTTACACAGACACAAATTAAACTTAATTGTTCAATATCATACATAACATACATTGTAGAATTAGAACTTTAGTCCAACAACATTAGAGCTTTAGGTTCAGCAACATTAGAAACAAAGATGGTAAAAAATTTTGGAAACAGTTCAGGCAATAAAAACAACAATAGCTAAATAAAAGAGAGAAACATCAGCAATTAAGTTCAGTTTAGACAATTAAGCAACGGCTAAATAAAAAACAAATTGCAGCGATTAGGTTTAGTTTAGCAATTAAGTTCAGTCTAGACAATAAAAAAACAACTAAATAAAAGAGATAAAAACAGCAATTAAATTCAGTTCTAACCGCCCTGATCGAGTCGAACACCCTAATCGTGCATTAGTGCGCGATAAAGTCGAACGACATGAAAACAATGTTTCTTCTTACCTAGTACAGACTATCTGAAGACCTTTATAGTCTGAGACCTTTATTGTCTGAGCTCTAACTAACAGAATCTTATCTTTTCCATCAACTAAATATCCCTTACCCTTATCTATTTACTCTATGCGCCGGCCCTAGCCACCTGTTTTGGCTGGCCTACCCCTCTGATATTGGTGTCCATAAAAGGCGTTTGTAACATGATAACTATGTAAGAGAACCTAGCCAGTCAAGAAGTGGGGACATCAAGCGAAGTTCTGAATCACTATCGACTTTTCAGGCCTCGAGCTTTGCTTAAAAGTTTAAAATATGCAGAGAGAATCTATCTCCATTTCTTTACTATTAACAAGAACCTAAAAACTGCTATAACACTTTGTACCAAACATCACCATTGTAGAAACATACAAAATATTATGTATGTGCTTTACTCATGAATTATCGTGTAAGGATGACATCTACCTAACGTTTCAACTTTAACAGTCAACTAGGTATCTGAACATGACATTTCCCTGCCTACGAAGGGTACAATGAACTACAGTTTTATGCTTTACAGCTCAAATATTGTGCCAACAGTCCGCAGAGACCAAACAAAATTAATAGCACAGCCTAGGCCGCAAGGGAACAAGAAGAGACGATCCAGTCAGCAGCAACTTGTCCGCATCAACACACTTCACATCTCAAAGATCTTCTCAGATTATCACACATACCCAGCAACCAAGATTAGCGCCAAAGCAAGACCTAAACCCCCGCAATCACCTGATTCTTCGGGTCTTAATGTCCGCATATGGGAATCAATAACGGGATACAAACGCATAGGCACGGCCAGAGTGTGACAACGGTGTGATGACCCGTTGCCGCGACGTGCGGCCGCCGCGGCGTGAGCGACCACGACCCGCGGTGCTGGTGCGAGGCACAGCGAGGTGCTAACTGAATTGGTTGCGTTCTATTTCTTCGTTCCTTTTCCCCGACGGTCTGGCATTCTATTACATACCCATTCGGGCGGGGTCCACACGTCAGACCCAACACAACCATTTCCTCTTCTCTCCGACCGGAACACCCCTTCTGTCTAGGGTTCGATACTCTCACTCGCCGGCATTCCTCACAGCACCCCCGCGCCCGGAAGAAGCTTGCCCCCAAGCTTCGATCTTTGGGTGTCTCATCTTCAATACATTCTAGTCCTCCCAAATTGCTGAAAGATATGAAGCACTCAAATTGGGGTCTCACAAATCAATGAACGGCAAAACTGTTCTTGACAGAATAATCTAAGCAAAACCCAGCTGTTTGTGACGGCGGCTAGGGGGTATAAAGGAGGTGGAGGACGACCAGGGGTGCTGGAGACACGTACATAATGGACTTGGACTCGATACAAGGCTCAATGGCCCAACTAGGTTATGCAACACCCTGACAGACTCTAAACTTTATATTATTTTGAAGTTTCCCGTCGACTCCGAGGGAATTTTGACGTGGGGTCAGTTCCATTGGAAAGTTTATCCTCTCAGCTTTCCTTGCATATGTAGAACGTCAAAAATGGAGTCCGTATGCCTCCTGTGCATCCATTTTAAGGTGGACTGCTTCTGGGCCCGAGTTGGACTCGAGTTTGAGTTGGGCTCGGTCTCTAACTTCTTGTTGGCGTATTTTCTGGTCCTCCACGCCTCCAAACCCCTCTCCATGTATCTCCATATCCTCTCCATGGTTTCTAATCATAATTAATCCATTAGGTAGCAACATACTCTCAAAATTCACATATAAAGAATTGTTCAGGAACGAGCTCACATCTAAATTCAGTTGTCGTGCTCGAGCTCTAGTAATTGGACCTTGCATGTCTACCATGTGAGTGTTGTGTATATCTGCAGGGGTGATGTCCACATCACGCAGCCTCCGGCGGAAGTGAGGACCATTGCACCTGCACCTGGACGGACTGCCTGGTTTCCCTTCTTCACTAATCTACGGTCCAAGACCGCCATCGGCTCCAGCTCTGCCCTGTCCAGGTCAGTGGTACTCGGGAGGGAAGAAAATACCGGGGAATAGTTAGGAGTGAAAGATTTGAGCTGGGAAATGTGAAAGACCGAGAGGATTTGAGATTCTGCCGGCAAATCTAGTCGATGGGCAACCTTGTCGATGCGTTGTAGAATCTTGTAGGGGTCATAATACTTGAAAAGCAAGTTTGGGGCAGGGGCGGCTGACCAACGAAGTCTGAGCATATGGCGGCAATTTGAGTAGGACTTAATCTCCAACCTGAAATTCTTTGTCCACCCGATTTTTGTCAGCCTGTTGGTGCATTCGATTTTGTGCAGCCGCTAACTTAGCTTTGACCACTTCCAGTTGAGCTGCGTTCTCAGCGAGCTTCTCTGTTACCGAGATTTTGTGCTGTTTGAGTCATACACCGTAGATACATCTCTAAGCATTGATTCACTCTCGCGTCGGTTTGGGGGTGGTAGGCACTACTGAGCAGCAGTTTTGTATTTAGAAGCTGAAATAGTTGTCTCCACACAGTACTTGTAAAATTTTTGTCACGATCAGACACAATAGAGGCAGGCATCCCATGGAGCTTGACAATATGATCAAAAAGTATCCCTGCTACTTGTGGTGCTGAAAATGGGTGCCGCAATGGAAAGAAATGAGCATATTTAGACAATATATCCATAACCACTAGTATAGTATCAAAGCCTTCAGACTTGGGTAATGCTTCTATAAAATCCATTGATATATCCTGCCATGCCCTATGCCCTATCAGGAATGGGTAATGGCTGTAATAATCCTGCAGGGTGAGACCTTTCAGGTTTAGCTTGTTGACATGTCTAACACTGTTTGATAAAACTTTTCACCTCAGATTCGAATCCTTTTCAGTAGAAATACTTCTTCACCTTCTGGTAAGTCCCTAGTATTCCAGAATGTCCCCCAATTCCTGAGTCATGAAAAGCAGCAATCACTTTGGTTCTCAGAGTTGAATTTTCTCCTATCCAGATTTGCTCCTCTTTTCTTATGATCCCTTGATGCAAAGAAAATCCTTCTTCATTGGGGCTAACCACTGCCAACTTAGCAATCAACTGTTGTGCAGCTAGATCAGTCGAATAAGAATTTAGAACTTCTTGAATCCAAAGGGGCTTTAGCTCAGTGACATTTGTAATAGATAATAACTGAGCCACCCGGGACAAAGAATCAGCAGCTACATTTTCTTTCTCCTTTTTGTACATAATTCTGAAATTGAGCCCCATTGGTTTGGCCATTGCTTTCTTTTGAATATCAGAGTGTAATTGCTGCCCCTCTAGAAAACTTAAACTCCCGTGATCAGTTTTGATCACAAACTCAGCTCTGTGCAGATATGGCCTCCATTTCTCCATGTTAGACCTTGTGATTATGTGTGTGTCACAGGGGCATATTAGTCATTAGTGAGGGATTAGGGTTAGGGATAGTTTAGTCCTTTCCCCCTCCTAATCCCTCTATATAATCAGACCTGTACCTCAGTATTATTATCATCTAATACAGCCACCATTAGCCCTCTAATATGGTATCAGCTAGGAACTAATTAGGATTAGGGCCTAACCCTAATCCTAATGACCCAGGCCCAGCCGCCGCCGCCGCCCCGCGTGCCTGCGCAGCAGGCCTCGCCGGCGCGCCGGCCGCTGGAGCCGCCGCCGCCCCGCGTGCCGCCGCCGCCGCTGAGGCAATGCGGGCCTGCGCTGCCACGCCGCCTGCTGCTGTTGCTGCCGCTGGTGCGCAGCCCGGCCACGCCGCCGCACCACCTAATGGGGCCGCCGCCTCTGCCGCAGGCGCACCCCCAGCCCGCGCCGCTGTGCCCTGGGGCGCCGCCGCCGGATCCGCGCCTGGGCTGCCCGATCTCGGGCAGAGCCGGCGCGCGCCCGGATTCGGGTTCGCTGGGGTTGCTGGTGTGCACCCCAGCCACGCCGCTGCGCCATTTGATAGGGCCGTCGCCTCTGCTGCCACCGCCGCCGCCACCCTGGGCCGCCGCCGCACTGCCACCCTGGGCCGCCGTCGGCGCCGCGCCATTGCCCGTGGCCGCCCCGCTGCCACCATGCGCCGTCGGCGCTCCTGCAGCCCCCAGCACTGCCACCCCTCGAATCGCTGCTGCCTGGCCCGCCGTCGTCACCTTTGCAGCGCCCCACGATGGCGCCGCTACCTGGCCCGCAGCAGCTGCAGCCGCCCAGTGGGCCGCTGTTGCCTCTGTGGTGCCCCACGACGGTGCCGCTGCCTGGCCCGCAGCAGCTGCAGCCGCCCCTTGGGCTGCTGGTCCTGCAGTCCCCCACGATGGCGCCGCCTGGCCTGCTGCCGCCCTGGGAGGTGCCTCTCGGCCGCCATCGGCTGATGTACCTGGATCGGCTATTGCCTACTCTGTTGGCACCACCATCGAGGGTCCGAGTGCGTTGTCTTCCTTCCCGGCGCCGCCACCGCCGGGGCATGTCGCGACCCGTTCTACACCGTCGATCTACCGGCAGGGTCTCACGCCGTGTGGCCCTGACTGGGTGGTGGACTCCGGTGCCTCGTACCACACCACCCCTGACGTCGGTATCCTCTCCTCTACCCGCCCTTCCCCTCCCTCTGATCCTTCATCTATCGTTGTTGGGAATGGGTCGACTCTTCCAGTCACCTCAGTAGGTGACTCGGGTTCGCCGGATTCGTTTCAGCTACGTGATGTTCTTGTTGCCCCTGACATCATTCAGCATCTTCTTTCCGTTCGTCGTTTTACTACTGACAATCATGTTTCCCTTGAGTTTGATCCTTATGGTGTAACTGTAAAGGATCTTACTACTCGACGCTTTCTTTTTCGCTGTGATAGTACGGGTCCCCTGTACACGATGCGTCTTCCTGCTTCCGCTCCGCCTCTTGCCCTGACTACGACAGCATCTTCGACCATTTGGCATCGTCGTCTTGGCCACCCCGGTGTCGATGCTATGTAGAAGTTGTCTGGTAGTTCAGCGATTTCGTGTACTCGGGGTACTCATGAGTCACTTTGCCATGCTTGTCAGTTGGGTCGCCATGTTCGACTTCCTTTTCCACACTCTGTCACTCGTGTCGAGCACACATTTGATTTGATTCATTGTGATCTTTGGACTTCACCTGTTCTTAGTGTCTCTGGATGCAAGTATTACTTGGTGGATGATTTTTCGCACTATTCGTGGACTTTTTCCTTGCGACAGAAGTCTGATACTTTCGGTACTCTTTCTCACTTCTTCGCTTGGGTGTCCACCCAGTTTGGGTGCACGATTCGTGCGGTCCAGTGCGACAACGGGCGCGAGTTTGACAACTCTACGTTCCGTGACTTTCTGCTTTCTCGCGGTGTTCAGTTACGCATGTCATGTCCGTACACTTCCCCCTAGAACGGCAAGGCTGAGCGCATGATTCGGACCACCAACGATGTCATGCGCTCCCTGATGTTTCAGGCTTCTACCCCTGCTCGCTACTGGGCGGAGGCGCTTCACACTGCCACCTACCTCATTAATCGCCTTCCTACTAAGGCGATTAGTGCTCCCACTCCTCACTTCGCTTTGTTCGGCACCCACCCTCTTTACGACCATCTTCGGGTCTTCGGGTGCGCTTGCTACCCGAACCTCTCTGCCACAGCTCCCCATAAGCTTGCGCCTCGCTCGACTCAGTGTGTTTTCCTTGGGTACTCCCCTGACCATAAGGGGTACAGGTGCCTTGACCTCACCACCCGTCGTATCTTGATCTCCCGACACGTCGTCTTCGACGAGTCTTCCTTTCCCTTTTCCACCCCGTCCTCTGACTCCGCCGCTGAGTTGGGTTCCCTCTTCTCTACTGACCCCGAGGCCGCTCCTGTACAGCGACCTTGTCGGTTACCTCTGGCAGGTTACCCACCCGCTACGCCACGCACGACTTCGGCGTCTTCCACGCCACCTGTTGTGCCTTACGTGGCCCCGGCGTCCCTGATGCCACTTGCTGCGCCACGCGCGGCACCGGCGTCTCTGACGCCACCGGCTGCGCCACGCGCGGCACCGACGTCCCTGACGCCACCGGCTGCGCCACGCGCTGCCTCGGCGCCCCCGACGTCACCCAGTGCACCACGCGCGGCCCCAGTGTCCCCGACGACGCCTGCTGCGCCAAGCGCGGCCTCTGCGTCCCCGACGTCGACTACTGCGTCACACACGGCCTCAGCTTCCCCGACATCACCTGTAGCAAGCCCGACGTCACCAGGCGCACCAGGAGCAGCACCGACGACGACTTCTCGCTTCGCCGACCCCGTACTTGCCTACCAGCGA
The DNA here is from genome assembly GCA_030760725.1 of Neostapfia colusana. Lineage (NCBI taxonomy): Eukaryota > Viridiplantae > Streptophyta > Magnoliopsida > Poales > Poaceae > Neostapfia > Neostapfia colusana. The sequence continues at coordinate 50,257,556 of JASWHV010000019.1, forward strand.
CGAGCACGGGGGGGGGGGGGGCGGCCCTACTCCAGCTGCACCACGCGTGGCCCCGAGATGAGAGAAGGTCGTTGTACCCGAGCGCCCGGTGTACAACCCTCCTCTTCTCCACAGGGATCCTGGTCACGTCCACCCGATGGTGACTCGACGTGCATCCGGGAGTCTTCGTCCAATTGAGCGCTTCACCGGAGCTGCCTTCTCGTCGATGACTTTTCCACCGACCGACTCTTCTTCGATATCACCCATACCTACTTCCGTGCGTAGCGCCCTCGCCGACCCTCACTGGCGCCGCACTATGGAGGAAGAGTATGAGGCTCTACTTGCCAACCGGACCTGGGACCTGGTTCCCCGTCCTGGTCGTGGCAATGTTGTCACAAGCAAGTGGATTTTCACGCACAAGAAGAAGGCAGAAGATACCTTGGAGAGGTACAAGGCTCGGTGGGTACTCCGGGGTTTCACTCAGCGCCCTGGAGTCGACTACGACGAGACCTTCAGCCCGGTGGTAAAGCCGGCGACGGTTCGTACCGTTCTGTCGCTAGCTCTCTCACGTTCTTGGCCTGTCCACCAGTTGGACGTCAAGAATGCCTTCCTCCACGGTACACTGACCGAGACGGTGTACTGCAGTCAGCCGGCAGGGTTTGTTGATTCAGCTCACCCAGACATGGTCTGTAAGCTGAACAAATCCCTATACGGACTGAAGCAGGCACCGCGAGCCTGGTATAGCCGGTTCGCCTCCTTCTTGGTCTCACAGGGGTTCGTCGAAGCTAAGTCGGACACTTCGCTGTTTGTCTATCGACGTGGCAGTGACACTGCTTACCTCCTACTGTACGTCGATGACATTGTACTAACAGCGTCTAGTCCGGCTCTGCTTCGGCGCACCATTTCTGCTTTACAGCAGGAGTTCGCTATGAAGAACCTGGGCCGTCTTCACCACTTCCTGGGCATTGCGGTCGAGGACCGACCAGGCGGCTTATTCCTTCACTAGCGACAGTACTGCTTGGATATCCTCCAGCGAGCGGGCATGACTGAGTGCAAGCCTTGCTCCACTCCAGTGGATACTCAGGCAAAGCTCTCCGCTACCGACGGGACACCCGTCTCTGACCCCACTACTTACAGGAGTCTTGCAGGTGCTCTTCAGTACCTCACCTTCACCAGGCCGGATATCTCGTATGCAGTTCAGCAGGTGTGCCTCCACATGCATGACCCGAGGGAGCCGCACCTCACCGCTGTGAAGCGGATTCTTCGGTACCTACGAGGTACTCTCGACTACGGCCTCCTCCTTCGACGTGACACGGCCTCCGAGCTGGTCGTGTACACCGATGCTGATTGGGCAGGCTGCCCGGACACACGACGTTCTACTTCTGGGTATGCCGTCTTCCTGGGCGGTAACCTCGTCTCCTGGTCCTCGAAGCGACAACCTGTGGTGTCGCGTTCGAGTGCTGAGGCGGAGTATCGCGTCGTGGCTAACGGCGTAGCTGAGGCCTCCTGGCTCCAGCAGTTGCTTCAGGAGCTCCACACTTCCATCGCCAGGAGCACTCTCATCTACTGCGACAACGTCAGCGCCGTGTACCTCTCCACCAACCCGGTCCAGCATCAGCGCACGAAACATGTGGAGATCGACCTCCACTTTGTTCGTGAGCGGGTTGCACGCGGCAAGATTCGGGTACACCATGTCCCAACGACGACGCAGTTCGCCGACATCTTCACGAAGGGTCTCCCGTCGTCGCTGTTCTCCGAGTTTCGGTCCAGTCTCAACATCTGCAGTGGCTAGATGTTGTGACTGCGGGGGGTGTTAGACACTGTGATTATGTGTGTGTCACAGGGGCATATTAGTCATTAGTGAGGGATTAGGGTTAGGGGTAGTTTAGTCCTTTTCCCCCTCCTAATCCCTCTATATAATCAGACCTGTACCTCAGTATTATTATCATCTAATACAGCCACCATTAGCCCTCTAATACTCCACAGCCATAACCAAGGCTAAAAATTATTTTTCATATATGGATAAGTGCTGATGTTTGTCAGTCAATGCTTTGCTCAATAAAGCCACAGGTCTGTTGTGTTGCATCAGCACAGCCCCAATTCCTGTGTCACATGCATCCGTCTCAACAGTAAAAGGTTCATTAAAATTTGATAAAGCCAACACAGGGGTGGATAACATAGCTTTCTTAAGATTTTGAAATGCCTCGGTAGCCTGTGCAGTCCAATGAAACTGTTTCTTCCTCAACAGAGTGGTTAAAGGCTTGGCTAAAGTACCATATCCTCTCACAAACTTCTATAATAGCCTGTCAATTCTAAAAATCCTCTCAACTCAGTTAAATTCGATGGAATAGGCCACTGCACCATAGCAGCAGTCTTGTCAGGGTCAGTAGCTACTCCTTGACCCGATATAATGTGACCCAAATATATCAGTTCTTTTCTTGCAAATGAGCATTTTGACCTCTTAATATAAAATTGATGCTCTCTTAGCTTTAAGAAAATGAGTCGCAAGTGTTGCATATGTAGCTCAAGTGTAGGACTATATATCAAGATATCATCTAGAAATACAAGAGCAAACTTTCTCAGATAAGGTGCCAGAATACCATTCATAGCACACTGGAAAGTGGCAGGAGCATTTGTAAGTCCGAAGGGCATTACTTTAAATTGAAAATGGCCACTGTGTGTCTTAAAAGCAGTTTTGAATTATTCTCTCTCCTTCATTCTAATCTGGTGATATCCAGATTTCATGTCTAGACTAGTGAAATAAGCTGCTCCTGCTAACTCATCCAAAATTTCATCCACTAGGGGCATAGGAAACCTATTCTTAATGGTTAAGTCATTCAGTTTCCTATAATCAACACAGAAGCGCCAGGTGCCATCTTTTTTTGGATTAACAGTACTGGTGAGGCAAAAGGGCTAACACTGTTTTCGATTAATCCAGCAGATAACAATTCTTCCACCTGTCTTTCTATTTTATTTTTATGCAATGGAGAGTATTTGTAAGGTTTAGAGTTGACAGGGATAGCACCTGGTATTAAAGAGATAACATGATCAAATGGTCTACTTGGTGGAAGAGACTTTGGGTCTTGAAAAAGGTTCTCAAATTTTGATAACAGCTTGTGTATTTCCCCTGTAGTGTCAGATGTCCCAGTTGGAGATTCCTCCGAAGGAATTTGTTGCAATACTGCTAGTGCCCAGATTTCATTGCCTACCAACCATTTGTTTAAAGTAACAGCAGATAACTCAGGTATGATAGTCTGTGATATAGGCTATATACCATACAAAGTGATCTCATGACCCTTATAATGAAATTGTAATGTTTTCTTTGTCCAGTCACACTTCATAGGACTGTGGGTTACTAACCAGTCATAACCTAAGATTGCATCATAAGGTCCAAGGGGCAATACCCTCATGTCTGAGGAAAAGGTATGTCCTCCACACCACCAGCTCATTTGCTTTACCATCAATGTGGTCTGCAATTTTTCTCCATTAGCCACCCTTACTGCAATAGGCTCCACATGTTGTGTTACCAACCCAGCTCGTTGAGTAAACTCTTTATTAATAAAAGAAATTGAACTCCTGAAAGTTGCCTAGAGGGGGGTGAATAGGCTAATAAAACCTAAAACTACTGAAAACAGCGGATTAGACCTGAAGGGGGCCGGACTAGTCCGGTCTGGGGCGGACTAGTCCGGTCTAGGTATAGAAATTGTGTTTTTAGGATTTCTTTTCCAGTTTGTTTAAGAGGAAGGTATGTAAGTAGTCTAACAACCTAACTAATTAGTTTGTGAATGAAATAATGATTAGATTGCAAGACTCACAACAATAAAGCAATTCACAAGTTTTAAGTGAGACGAAACCTAACAAGTAACTTTAGTGGATGAGTGAGAAGGTAAAGGAAACAAGAGACACAATTTATCCCGAGGTTCGATTTCACACAGGAATCTACGTCCCCGTTAAGGAGTCCACAAAGGATCGGGTCTTTTCCAACCCTTCCCTCACCGAGCGATCACCAAGATCAAGCCCGGGCTCTTTCACTATCAATCAAGTGTGAATACAATATTCTTAGGGGCTACTCATAACTTGAGGCTCCCTACAACAACCTAGCAGTCCTAGGAATCAAAATACAACAGCCAAGAACTCAAATTAACAATTAGAGTGCAAGAGATTCAAATCGAGAGCTCAAACGTCGATCACTACGTCTCTCCTCTTAAAAATCCACAAACCCCTTAAGATCCAATCTTAGGGGTCAAGAAGGTGAGGAAAGAGGCTTAGAAGAGCTCAAGGATTGAGTTTTTGGCGCTAAGGTTTCAGAGTTATGTATTAGAAGCCAGGGGATCCCTTTTTATAGAGATCCTGACATCTAGCCGTTGTACCTACTAAAGTCCGAACTAGCCCGGTTAGAACCCCGGACTAGTCTGTTCTTGGGGGACCACTTACGTCACAAAGGATACCAACTAAATTCCCGTGATCGTTGAATTCAAATGGTCATAAAATCCCGGAATAGTTCACTGAGGAGCGGACTAGTTCGATCTCACACAGGAACCTTTGTTCCGGATGAGAACAGACTAGTCTGGCAGTGAGCGGACTAGTCCGGCCTCAAAGGCGGACTAGTTCGGTCTTACCAGACTTAGTCTCGATAACTCTCTAATCTCAGATTGCGGACTAGTCTGGCCATATACGGACTAGTCCGAGCTCACACAGGAACCTTTGTTCCGTCCTAAACCGGACTAGTCCGGCCTGTGGAGCGGACTAGTCCGAGGTCACTCAGAGACTCTTTCTCCGGATCTAAACAGTTTAGTCCGCTTAGCGGACTAGTCCGGCCCCATGGGCAGACTAGTCCGGTCTTCTGGGACTTAGTCTCAGAAAGGCTCACACTCACTCTAAAACGGACTAGTCCGGTCTAAAACGGACAAGTCCGAACTCACTCAGAGACTTCTTGTCTGGTCAGAAACGGAGTAGTCCGGTTGGGAACGGACTAGTCCGGCCTTGTGTCCGGACAAGTCCGGTCTTCTTTCTCAGCCATACCTATGACTATTTCGTCTCACGATTCTAACTAAAATTTGAGCTCTCTAATGATTCTCAAGCACTCTAAAAGAGGAGACCCTGTACACAACTAGAAAATGTGAAACTCAATAGAAAAATTCTATTTTCTACTCTTGCAAGTCTTCTTCTTTTCCTTTTTGCTTCTTGAGAGGCTCCACATTCATTCCTTTTGATAAGGACATGTGCTCATACTCAGTAAAGCTCATTAGTATCTTAATTGTCGTCATCAATCATCCAAAACCCACGGTGATTACCTAGATGCACTCTCAATCTCCCCCTTTTTGGTGATTGATGACAACACATTAAGACTCTCGATAAATGAATATAATAGTTTGTTTTCATAATACATGTGTATATGGTTCACTCTCCCTAAATGTGTGCACAAGAGTTTGTCAAGAAAAATATGCACATGAATGAGTTCTTTGGGGATTTCATACACACGTGTTATGATGTAGTGTCTAAGTGTGATGTGATAAAGTGAGTGTTAAATGCATTGAGGAAAGTATAAACGACATCTACTAACAAGATCATCTCAATATGGCATAGTATGAAGACATAAAGTGGCATAGTCATTACAAAATAACATACGTGGCATAGGCATTACAAAATAACAAAAAGTGGCATAGTTGTTACAATCCAAGACAAGACAATAACTTTAAATAGCTAGACTACTCCCCCTTGTTCCTTCCCCCTTTGGCATCAAGGCACCAAAAAGGGAAAGAAAAGAGAGAAGGGCCTAATCGTTATCATCTCCATCTTGATCTTCGGCTTGGTCACTCTGAGTTTCCTCATCCTCATCCTCATCGTCGTCTTCATCGTCATCCTCATGATGAGCGTGGGAGGTAGGAGGAGCAACAGAGGAGGAACCACCTTCACCAAAGTAGGCAAGCTCGTCCTCGGTGAGAGTGGGAAACTCTGTCACTCCTTCATCTTCCGATGACGGTGGAGACATAGGTATCTCCATCTTGTCGCACATTGCCTTGAGATACTTCTCTTGGCTTTGCTTCATTTTCTGCGTGCAAACTTCCACTTTTCGGCACGAGGAGAAAATGGCCTTGAATATTTTGAGCAGCCCATTAGAGGAGTCACTCAACGATGGAGGAGCAGATGGCTCAGCTGAAGAGGATGGAGCTGCAGAGGAGCTCCTGCCCAAAGACACAGGAGGGCGAGGAAGAGGAGTCGGCATTTGTGGGCGTAGCTTTCTGTGCTTCACATCCTTTACAAATTCCATGCCAGTGACTCTCTCTATCATGCACATGATGTATGGTGCATATCCACAGGACCTGTTTGGGGTGTGAAATGCTGAAGATATCATTGTATATGTAGTCGAAGACGTTGAACCGCTCTTATTCATTGAGTAACTTCAACAAATTTCTTAGATACCCTTGTATCATCCCCGCATCGCCATCTTTGGGAGCTAGTGTCTTTCTCAGGATTCGGTTGAGCACTCCAAAGAACGGCTTGATGTTGTGAGTTGAGGATGGCTCATAAGTGAGATATGAGGGATACATGAAGTCCAAGTCATCCTTTCCCAAGGTCCTTTCATTGTGAACTATGATCTCATAGTTCAAGTGCTCCTCAAGTCCAAGGATCCTCGCAAACTCATCATACAACACCGAGTACACCACACCATTTGTCATCCAAGTGATCTTTCTGTTTTCATAGGTGTGGAAGTAACGGGTGGTGTAGATTGGACTATCACCTCAATGTTCCAATCATACTGAAAAGCCATCAGATCCTTGATCCCATGGCGTTCTACCGCTTCAATCACTGCATCACAAGCTTGATGCTTCTTGTTTGCCATGTAGGGTCAATCCACCCACTGAGGATCGACTACCGGTATCTTTATTGGGAGATAGACGAGCTGGTAGTAGTCACAATGGAAGTCACACCAGAAACGAGGGTATGGTGTGGACTTCTCATATTTGTAGACCTCTTCTTCCCTGAGCCTTCTGGCTTTGTCAGCTCCTTTCCCTTTGAAAGTTGCACTCACCAAATTGGGTTGACGATTTGGATTGTGCATAGGTGGTGCCCTCTCAAGTGGCCCAATCGGTACTTGTGGGGGATTCTCCCTTCCCCGTCTAGGGTTGTCATGAATGACAAGTCTCCCTGTTGGCCAAAGCCTTTTTCTGGGAAGATCTGCTGCTTTTCCTTTCCCTTTGTCTTGGCTTGTTCTTCGTGACTGAGTGTGTTGTTTCTCCTTCAATGTCACCAGCCTCTTCCTTCTTGGAGGATCAACGGACTGAAAAGCTTGTGCTTTCCTGTCAGCCCGTTTCTTTGTTCGAGCCTCTCTTGCTGCAGCCTCTTCTGCCTCTGCCTCAGCTGTTGCATGATAGGCGGCTTGGCGAGCCGCTTCGGCCTCAGGATTGGGAAAAGGACTATCTTCGGATCCTGACATGATCTGGTGATAGATGAAAGGGAAAGATTAGACATGAGAGCATTGCGAATGAATTAGTGTACATCCCCAAATTTAGGGGCAAAAAATTGCATCAGCTGGACTTGTCCAGGCCAGGGGCGGACTAGCCCGCCTGGGCCGGACTTGTCCGGTTGGTGTCCGGACTAGTCCGGACTCTACAGTTTTAAACCCTAACTTAAGTGATTTGAACACAAATTCAACAAACTAGACGCAATACTACGAGGAATTGCGACGATATGGCGTAAGGACATCAGGGAAGGCCTAAGGCACTAAAAGTATGACCTAGAAACAAGGGATTCGTGAAAAATCAAAGTTAAATCAAAAAGTACCTTAGAGCGAAGAAGTTTGATGAAATCCGCAGATCGAAGGAACGGAGATGGTCGGAGAAGGATTCCCCGCACTCCACAAGCCTTGAATCGAGGATTCCTTTGAGTGATTCGAGGGAGAGCTCCAAAATGCCAATGGGGGCGAGTTTTGAAGGATAGGAGTGAATGATAAGAGGGAGGGGGTTCAGGCCCGACCCTTGGAGGTTAAGTCTCCAGGGGTCGGACTAGTCCGGTCTCTCGGACTAGGTCCGGACTAGTCTGCTGTCCGGACTTGTCTGATGCAGTCCGGACTAGTCCGTTGTAGACTTGTCTGCTGCATCCGGACTATTCAAGATATTCGGACTTGTCCGGCCTACTGGGCGGACTAGTCCGGTTCTTGTAGGCTGAAAAATTCTTATATATTAGAATTTCGCCAAGAGCGATTGCGGTGAATTTACTTGCACCTTCTATTAGATAGCTATGGTCAATATATATATATCAAAGCACACAATTAGATGATGACCATAATATAGCTAAAAATAATATGAGAGAAAAATTAGAGAGGGAACAAATTTTTCACAATCGTACATATTTTTGAAGTTAGTAAAAAAATTTAAAGACTCCTAATTACTAGCATTCAGATGCACAACATTTCAAGTCACATTCCTAGAGTCTAGGATATTTAGCTCATTTCGAAGTTCACAAAATTATTTTCCGTCTAGTGGCTTGGTGAAAATATTGGCTAGTTGTTTTTCGGTTCTTACATGTGAGATAGTTATGTCCCCTTTTATAGAATGATCTCTCAAAAAGTGATGTTGGATGTCTATGTGTTTGGTCCTAGCGTGCTCAAAGGGGTTATGGGCTATCTTAATGGCACTCTCATTGTCGCATATGAGTGGAATGTGGTTCATATTGTAGCCATAATTCCTTAGTGTTTGTCACATCCAAAGAAGTTGAGCACAACAACTTTCGGCTGCAACATACTCCGCCTCTGCTGTGGAAAGGGCAATGGAGTTTTGTTTCTTGGATGACCATGATACTATGGACCTACCCAAGAATTGACAAGTCCCTGAGGTGCTTTTTCTATCTACTTTACATCCGGCATAGTCCGCATCGGGGTATCCGACGAGATTAAACTTAGACCCCTTTGGATACCACAATCCTAGGTTAGGTGTGTGAACTAAATATCTTAAGATTCTTTTAATGGCAGTTAAATGATATTCTTTAGGTGATGCTTGAAATTTTGCACACAAACATACACTAAGCATGATATCGGGCCTAGATGCACAAAGATAAAGCAATGAACCAATCATAGAGCGATATACCTTTTGATCCACGCTTGGTCCATCTTCATTGAGATCAAGGTGCCCGTTTGTTGCCATTGGTGTCTTTGATGGGTTTGGCCTTGTCCATGTCAAACTTCTTGAGTATGTCTTGTGTGTACTTTGTTTGACTAATGAGCGTGTCTTCCTTGAGTTGCTTGACTTGAAATCCTAGGAAGAACTTCAACTCTCCCATCATAGACATCTCAAACCTATCCATCATTATCTTACTAAACTCATTACAAAAAGATTTGTTAGTTGAACCAAATATAATGTCATCGACATATATTTTGGCATACAAAGAGATCATCATCTACATTCTTTGTGAAAAGAGTGTAATCTGCTTTGCCTATCTTAAAACCATTATCAATAAGAAAGTCTCTAAGACACTCATACCAAGCTCTAGGGGCTTTTTTGAGGCCATAGATAGATTTATGCAATTTAAACACATAATTAGGATATTCTTGATCCTCAAACCTAGGTGGTTGCTCCATGTACACCTCCTCCTTGATTGGACCATTTAGGAAGGCATTTTTCACATCCATTTGATAAATCTTGAAGTCATGGTGAGTAGCATAGGCCAATAGAATACGAATTGACTCAAGCCTAGCTACGGGAGAAAAAGTTTCATCGAAGTCCAAACTTTCAACTTGAGCATATCCCTTTGCCACAAGTCGGGCCTTGTTTCTTGTCACCACTCCATGTTCGTCTTGCTTGTTGCGGAACACCCACTTGGTGCCTACCACATTTGCATTTGGTCTTTTCACCAGCTCCCATACTTGGTTTCTTGTGAAGTTGTTCAACTCTTCTTGCATGGCCACCACCCAATCCGGATCCTTGAGTGCTTCTTCCACCCTAAATGGTTCCAAGGAAGACACAAAAGAGTAATGTGCATAAAAGTCAGCCATTCGAGAACATGGTTACCCTTTTTTTGATATCTCCAAGGATGTTGTCAACGGGGTGATCCCGTTGAATGCTTTGATGAACCCTTGGGTGAGGAACTTGAGTTCTTGAGTGATTTTCTTCTTCTTCGTCTCCCCCTTGATCAACATCATGGTCTCGATTTTCTCCATCTTGAACTTGACCGTGTTGATCTTGGGGTTCTTGAATTTGATCTTGTGTGAGAGGCGTCGATTGTGATGAACTTGAAGCATCTTGTCCTACATCTTCTTGAGGACGGACATCTCCAAGCCCCATTCTTCTTAGTGCCACACATGGTGCTTCTTCTTCATCTAGCACACATTGATCAACTTGCTCCACTTGGGAGCCATTAGTTTCATTAAACACCACGTCACGTGTAATCTCAACACAACCGGAGGCTTTATTGAAAACACGATAGGCGTAGGTGTTTGAGTAATAACCAAGTAAGAAACCTTCATCGGATTTCGAAGCGAACTTCGAAGTCCTAGGCTTCTTGTTGAGAATGTAGCATTTACTTCCAAAAACACGAAAGTTAGAGATGTTGGGTTTGTTACCGGTTAGGAGCTCGTATGGAGTTTTCTTCAAAAGTCAACGAAGATAGAGGTGGTTTGTGGCGTGGCAAACGGTGTTGACCGCTTTCGCCCAAAACCGATCCGAAGTCTTGTACTCATTAAGCATGGTTCTTGCCATCGCTATAAGTGTGTGGTTCTTCCTTTCGGCTACCCCATTTTGTTCGGGGGAGTAGGGGGCGAAAACTCATGCTTGACCCCCTCTTCATCCAAGTAATCTTCTACTTGAGTGTTCTTAAATTCGGAGCCGTTATCACTCCTTATTTTCTTGATTCTTACGGAGAACTCGTTTTGAGCTCTCCTAAAGAACTTCTTGAGGACACTTTGAGTTTCTCCCATATCATGCAAGAAAAACACCCAAGTGAAATGAGAATAATCATAAACAAATACTAAACCATATTTGTTACCGCCAATGCTTATATAGGTGACAGGGCTGAAGAGGTCCATGTGAAGCATCTCCAATGGTCTTGTTGTCGTCATTACATTCTTGGCGGGATGAGCTGCTCCAATTTGTTTTCCTGCTTGACACGCGCTACATGGTCTATCTTTCTCAAAAACAACATCTTTTAGTCCACGGATGTGATCCCCCTTTAGAAGTTTTTGTAAGTTACTCATGCCAACATGAGCTAGTTGTGGCGGACCGGAATCCGCCAATCCAGGATCGCAGAGGGTGGTGCCGCACGATGCGACACCCGACAGCACACGTCATAAGAACACATTATATTACATGGGAAAACAAACTGAACTGTACAAAGTAGTACAAACTCCAGTTACAAATATTATTTATCTTACACAGCGGAAGTCTACACTATACAACTCACGCCTGCCTATCTAGCAAAAGTCGGCTGCCCAGCCCTAGGGCAACCCACACTAGCTGCACTCTTCAGCTCAGCACAGCGTGTACGGCTCCCACTCAGCCGTAGTCCCTGACGGAGGGTAACCCTCGCCGGTGGACTCGTACTCCGAGTCCGTGGGTGGCTCCTCACCTGAAAAACACTTAAGCAGCAACCGTGAGCATGATGGCTCAACAAGGCTTAACCGACTCACCTAAACATGAAACTCTACATAAGGGGTACAATGACATAGGATAGTCATGTTGCAACAAATGGACTCGCCTACAAGTTCATCCTTAGTTCAACTTTTAGCAACAAGTTAACAGTTCAGGAAGCTTAAATTTAGTAAGCAATATTTGGTGGCAAACATGTAGCAATACCATATTATATCATATCAGCAATATTGAATCACCATATTTCATACATTATTCTACGTCACGACTCAGTGACCAAGTGGTACTCTTCACCGCGAGGGACGGCGAATCGACTCGATATACACCTGCAGGGAAACCCAAAGAGCACGTCACGTACGCCCACCCGTGGAGCTGCACAGCACGCTCACTCGATGTCGTACGGGACAACCTTTCACCCAACAGCCCAAACGTCGAACCGGTCGCACCGAAACGAGCAGGAGGTTCCCCACACGGAGCATCTCTCTATGCCCGTTGGCAGATTTGCACCTTGCTGCCCTCAGCCTACACCTATAAATCGGTGCGTTATGCCTCGACGCCCGGAGGTTTAGGCTACATCGGTTTATCGGGGCCCATATATCCGATATGCCTTCGGTACATTCAAACTTGATCAGCATGGGCCGCACACGGATCGGTCCTCAATCGACACAGACAGGGCTGCGCACACAAGACTCCCTCTTGCTGCGCCCTAGCCCCTGCCTAGTCTCATTTTCATTACTAAAGTGATCTCACATCACTCAACCGAACCCGTGTGTCCCAAGCCTATCTCGCGAGTAGATTCCAACTACTCGACTTGTACCGAAGTTCTATGGAATATTAAGCATAGCCTGTCTACGCGAGGTCTTAGACACTACCCTCACTCTTATGGAAATATTCTGGTCATGCAAGTGGGGTTCCATCCATCCTATACCTAATGCACATTCACACTTCATATGACACATGTAAACAAAGTAAAACTTATAAAAAGGTTAATGCAAACCGGGGCTTGCCTTGTTGCTGCTGGTCAGTAGTTAGCTCTTCTTCCGGAAGGAGGAAGTCCAGCACTTCCGGAGTCTCTTCTTCAGTGACTACACGTTTAATGAAATACGACTTGTAAATTTAAATGCAATGTGTAAACTTGAATACTTAACTACTAATAAATCTAGCTAGCCCTCCCCTTTGGTTATGAAATTTTTATTGTGGCTTGGTAGGGTCCTAACCAGAGTCTTGACCAAGTTTCATTTGAAACAAAGTTCATTTGAACCTTGTACAAATAAAAGCCCATTTGGTCAATATTTGAGCCTCTGAATAATTCCAGGGGTTTTCATGGCTACAACCATTACTTTCTGGAAACTAGAATTCAAGATGGTTCTAATGGACTTGGTTTCATGTCATTTAAAGAATTCTACTGAAATTTATGCCCTAATTAAGATTGGAGAAAATCTGAAAAATGTTTCTGTACATTTTTCTATTTTCTCAGGGCAGTTCTCTTAATCACCCCATTAGGGTAACTAAATGAACTTGGATGAGTCTGAAAATTTATCTGGGATTCTGGGATTTTCTAATGAACCTCTCAGCCAAATTTCAGAATTTTTCATAAAGTAGTTCTCCCGATAAAATTCCCAACAGTTTAAATTTTAGGGATTTAATTCTGGAAAACTATTCACTTTCATGAGATGAATTTGGTATTGCTGGAAAGTACTCAGAATTCTGAGTTCAGCAAAATTTGGTTCATCGAATTTGGAGTTTCCTAGCAAAAGTTCTATGCATTTGAAGTTTGAACTAAAACTGGAAATTCCAAAAATGTTTAAATCCTGCGGGTGGGTCCCACTCCTCGAGCCGGCCCACTCAGAATGCGGCCACACCGCAGCCCACGGGGTTTTACCCGCGCTGCCGCACCGAATCCCGGCCGCAAACCGATCCCCGCGCGAGATCAGAGGCTGACCGGTGGACCCCCCCCCTTCGTCTACCTCGCGCTCTCCCGCAGCTCCCGCGGCGACGCCTCGCCGGAGCGCTCGCCGCCGGGCGTTTCAGTGCCCGAACTTCGACGGAACTTGCCGCCTGTGCCTAACTCGACTCGGAGAACACGCTGGTGCTCTCACCAGAGCTTGACAACGGCCGAAACAGTGCTCCCGCCGGCAACAGCGGCCGGGAGCTCACCGGCGACGTCAAACTCAGCATCCCCTGCACCTTTTTCAATGCGGTTTGCTCGGGGAGCTCCGCTGACACCTGCTGGTCACGGACATGGACACCGATCCCCGTGAAAACGGCTGCAACTACGACCTCACCGGCGACCTAGGCCGGATATCGGCTGTGCTCAGAAAACTTCGAAGAACCGTAACCCTAGCCCACGGTTCTTACTGGTTTTCGATCCTAGGTGGTCGTGGCAGTGTATACAGCGTGTGTGTGACTCGGTATGCCCGGTGATGAGCTAACCCCCACGAATTTTGGGATTTGGTGGGGGCTCGGTCTTAGGACCACCGAAACTTCCCCGGCGAAATACTCCCCCGACAGCCCATGAAATGAAGAACGGTTGGGACCAGAAGAATCAGCACCTCAAGGCGGTCCTTTCTTGTGTTGCTCGTCGGGCACGAGAGTGCCTGGGTTGCTCGGACGCCAGCGACCAGAGAGCGGCGAGGAACAAGTTTGCGCGCGGAGGCGATTGTGGATGGGGGAACGCTGGGGCAGCCGGGGCACCGTGAAAACAGCCGAGCGGGCGTCGCGCTGGCGTGGTGACTCCGCGCTTTCACCGTGCGGTGGACGCGTTGGGATGGGGTCGACCCCGTGCGCTGTCGCCCGTAGGGGTGTTCGACCTCGTGCCTGAGTCGGTTTGATCCCTGGGTGGCTGACCAGTGGGCCCTCTTCTCCCCTCTAATTCTTTCTCCCCCTTTCTTTGTAAATATCCCAGATACTGAACATTGAATTTGAGACTTAGCCCCAAAGTCTTGGTTTAAATTTGAATTCTCAAATTGGAACTGTGTTTGGCTAAATTTGCTGCATGTTTAAACTGAAATTCAAATTCAGTTTTGAATTCTTGCAAATTTAGCTCTTGACAAGATGAACTCCAATGAGGATGAAAATTGGTGGGTTTACTCAGAAAAATGTGCTGAGTTTGAATATAAAGCTAACTTTTGAATTTGAGGGGTGAAAGCTGCTGCAATTTGAATTTACATTCAAATTGGCCTCTTTTTCAAATACCTCCAAAAGTGCCTCAAAAAGTGTTGAATTTACATGAAATTTGGCCTGAACCTTCCCAAGACTTTTTAATTTCTAGGGGTGAGCTCAAGCTCTCATGTTCATGTGTACAAATCCCCCTTTGTGAAAATGAAGGCTTTCCCCTCTAATCACTCTTTTGATGGAGGTTACTTGCTCTTCACAATATTTCCTAAGATATCCACAATAAAAACTGTGGTGTTGTGAGGTGAAGAAAAGTTTTTGCAAGTCCCTTTTCTTGGGCTTTTACACTAGTCTCCTATGCCACAACCATCCCATGTTGGTTTTTGCTATTAAGCATGTGTCAAGTTGAGCTTTATCCGTGGAGAAATCCACTAAGTAAAGTTCTCCCTTTAACATACCCTTAAATGCAATCGAGTTGTCACTTCTTCTAGAGACGGTCACACCCTCGTTAGTAAACAAGCAATTATAACCTTTCTCACATAGTTGAGATATGGACAATAGGTTATAATCTAGTGATTCAACATGTAGAACATGAGAAAGAGAGTGTTGAGAAGAGATTGCAATTTTACCAATACCGAGCACCCTTTCTTGGCTATTGTCGCCAAACTAGATGCCTTCACTTGGATCATCATTTTATTTATACTCAACGAACATCTTTCTCTCTCCGGTCATATGATTAGTGCACTCACTATCTAGCACCTATTTAGTGCCACCGGAGGAATAGGCCTGCAAAACAATTTAAGCTTTGGTATTAGGTACCCAAACTCGGTTGGGTTCTTTGAGGTTAATCACAAGGCATTTGGGCACCCACACACAAGCTTTCGGACTCTTGTGGAGTGACCCAACATATTTAGCGTAGACTCGACCATACTTGCTCTTCATAAGAACATAAGATGCATCAAAATTATGAAATACAGTTAAGTTTATATTTTTGGCAATTTCATGTAAGGTAGATGCAAGGTTGTTATTCTTGACTTGAGTTGAGTTTTCTTTGACAAAAGCTACACACTTGTTATTATTTTTAATGATTCCAGCGTTTTGCTTTCCTCCCCTAGTATAACCAAGTCCATCTTTGATAAGAGGAGATCTTGTGATTGAGTATGCACTACGTGCATATTTGATCTTCTCCTTATCAAAGATCCCACTTTTGTGTGTATTCTTTCTTTGTGCCTCTTTGAGCTTATTTTTCAAGTTTAGAACAAGATTAGCACATTTGCAAGTTTTAGTGTTGGATTCCATATTTGTTGAGAGGGGGTTCTTCGAGGATGAAGTAGTTGAGACACTTGACTTAAGTGAGTTGAGTAGTGCTTCAAGATTCTTGTGAGTCTTGGTTAAACTCACAAGTTCATCTTGAAGTACTACATTCTTACTCTTAAGTCCAACACAAGTTTCTTTGCTCATGGCAAGTTCACTTTCAAGTGCTCTACTCTTCTCTCTCTCTCAAGTTCAAGGAGCTTCTCAATCTCAAGGTTTCTTTTATTTTCAAGGATAATCAATTCTTCTTGTTGATTGAGAAGCTCTTCTTGTTCAAATATCATCCGATAGCATTTTTATTTTAGCTATAGCATTTTTGTTTAGGCCCTTAAACATGAATTCATTTTCACTACTGCTATCAAAGTCACTATCATCTACAGTATGTAACTTGGAAGGTTTATATATTACCTTACGGTTTTCTTCCTTTGCCATGAGGCATGTGTGGCTTGAGCTCTTCCAATCACCCTTGTTTGGCAAGAGTGATTTCTTCATGGTTGGCCTCTTGATGACGACGGTTGCCAATTTTTCTTCATCATCAGAAGAGGATTCTTAATTTGAGTCCCACTCTTCTCCAATGTGAGCTTGTCCATAAGCCTTCTTCTTTTTTAAGATCTTCTTGTCTTGAGTCTTCCCATCCTTCTTCTTCCTCTTGTCATCTTCCTTGCTATGAGGGCAATTCACAATGAAATGCACATATTCGCCACAGTTGTAGCAAGTCTTCTTTGTTCTTGACTTGCCCTTATCTTTGCTCTTGTTCTCATAGTGATGGCTTCTTCTTCTCCTCATCAACCTTTTGAATCTTTTGATGAAGAAGGTCATTTCTTCATCATCCATGTCCGTGCTCTCATCATCACTCTCTTCATCATCACTTGTGAGTTGCATTTATTTTCCCTTGGACTTGGATGTGGCCTTGAGAGGAATTCCCTTCTTCTTGGATAATGTGATCTTTGCTAGGTCGTTGACGTGTTGGGCTTCCCTCTCCATCATCTTGTGGTTAATGATCTTCCCTAGCACTTCATCCGGAGTCATCATGTGAAAGTTTGGACTTTCCCGGATTGGAGTGCATAGGGTCACATTGCGAGGCATGAAAGACCTAATCATTCTCTTGACCACCTCATGATCATTCCATTTCTTACATCCGTATGCCCGACTCTTGTTGATGAGAGTCTTGAGTCGGTTGTACATTTCTTGAGGTGTTTCACCTTCTTCCATGGCGAACCTTCCAAGCTCTCCTTCGATCATCTCGATCTTGGCTTCCCTCACAGATCGATTTCCTTCATGTGCGATCTTGAGAGTATCCCAAATATCTTTGACGAGCTCTAACCCATCTACCTTGTTGAATTCTTCAAGGCTTAGAGATGAGTTGAGCACGGTCGTCGCTTGTGCATTACGGTGGATTTGTTGTTCTTGCTCTTGGGTGAGTTCATCCTCGTCTTCGGAGATATCTATACCTGTACAAACAACATGCCAAAGACTTGGATTTAAGGAAATTAGATGCAACTTCATGTTGTGCTTCCACATGGTATAGTTAGTTCCATCAAAGTGAGGTGGTTTGCCTAGGGGAATTGACAAATACCTAGAGTGAGAATTTAGACGTTCATAATTAAAAGGATATCGTGAGTAGTCTTGTTTACTACTCTTAGCTTCTTCTCCAATTTCTCCTTATTTTTCTTCTTAGCTTCTTCCTTCTTCTTCTTGAGGAGAGCCATGAGACGAAGAACATGTTGGGTGTTTTCCTCACTAAACTCTCACTGATTTGAGATGCAAACCGTGTTGGAAGTCTAGAGGTGTGGTGTAGATCCAAAACACAAGTGAAGAACCGAATGAAAATGGCTCGGATGAGTTGTGGCGGCGCTCAACAAACACCAGCGCATTCCCCTCCTTTTATTAGCTGGAAGCCACAAGTTTTCAACAACCTCAGCCCGGGTTTTACACCATACAAATTTGAAAAACATGCAACACACGCATGTGCCATGCACGTATGGCCCAAACCCCCCGGGTTGTTTGAAACATAACAAAAACACCCTCACACACACTAGGACTCGATGCAACACATGTGACTCAGGACACACCCCTGGTTCTTGTCATGTGTGCTTTATTTTCTTGAAACATAAGGAAACTAAACTCTGATTAAACCTCCAGAAGTACTCAACAATCTCCCCCTACTTCTGAGGTTTGATCTCCTGAACTCCAATCTTCTCACGAAGTTCCTGAAATTGTGTACGTCCCAGTGGCTTTGTGAGGATATCAGCAAGCTCATCTTTTGTCCCAACATGCTCTAAGATGACTTCTCCTCTATCAACACATTCTCTGACAAAGTGAAACTTGATGTCAATGTGTTTACTTCTATCATGCAAAACTGGATTCTTTGCCAAAGCAATTGCTGCTGTGTTATCCATCTTAATCACTGGTGGAGGTACTTGAATTCTTGTTACTTCTTCTAACACATGCCTGAGCCAAACAGCCTGACTTGCTGCGGCTGCTCCAGCCACATACTCAGCTTCACATGTGGACTTTGCCACAACCTTTTGCTTATGGGATAACCAGCTGATAGGATTTTCACTCAGGAAGAATATGACTCCTGTTGTGCTTCTCCTGTCATCCACATCTCCCCCAAAATCACTATCACTATAGCCTCTTAACTCAAGACTTCCTTCACCTCGGTTGTAAGACAAGCCATACCTCATTGTAGCTGCCACATACCGAACTAAATGTTTCAAAGACACCATGTGTTCTTCTTGAGGTTCTGACATGAACCTACTTAAGTACCCAACACCAAAACTGAGATTAGGCCAAGTACGTAAAAGATACCTGAGTCCACCAATTATGCTGCGATAAGTGGTTGGATCAGTGAGTGGAGCTGTACTTCTCTTGGTAAGCTTCAACCAGGATTCCATGGGAGTGGCACACCCATTACAATTTATCATCCCACTTCTTTCCAGCAACTTTGCAGCATAGGCTCCTTGACACAAGTCAATACCATGTCTTCCTTGCTTTACTTCAATACCAAGATAGTAAGACAAGCTTCCTAAGTCACTCATGCAAAACTTCTCCTTCATTTTCTCCTTGAACTGACTGATTTCCTCCATGTTTTCTCCCACAATCAGTAAGTCATCAACATACACACCCACAATGAGCCTTGCCTCACCTCCAAACTTAGTGTACAAGCCATGTTCTGATTTGCACCGTATGAAACCGAGTTGCTTGAGACTTTCATCAAGTTTGCAGTTCCATGCTCGAGGAGCTTGTCTCAAGCCATACAATGCCTTGTGAAGTCTTAAAACCCACTTTTCCTTGCCTTCAGCTATGAAACCCGGAGGTTGAGTGACATAGATCTCCTCTTCTAGACTCCCATTCAAGAAGGCTGACTTCACATCCATGTGATAAACATGCCACCCAAAATGAGCTGCAACAGCTAACACAATCCTCACAGACTCCATCCTGGCAACTGGTGCAAAAACTTCTTCAAAATCAACTCCTTGCTTCTGCACATACCCCTTTGCAACTAGACTTGCTTTGTGACGTATGACATTCCCATGTTCATCTTTCTTCAACTTGAAAACCCATTTCAAGCCAATGGCATGATAACCCTCTGGAAGTTGTACCAATGACCATGTTTTGTTCTCTTCAATGGATGTGAGCTCCTCAATCATGGCAATGCGCCACTCCTTGACCCTCAAGGCCTCTTCTACTGTGCATGGCTCTTCACCTATGACAACAAGAAGTTCATCTACTCCTCCTTCTTCTGGTTCACAATTTGGCACCTCCTCAAGAATATTTCTCATGGAACGATAACGAAGTGGTGCTTCTTTTAGCTCACTATCCATTTCTAGTGACATGGAAGAGGTGACACAAACTCCACATACTTGGATGCTTGTTGCTTCAGTTGTGTCATAGAAGACACTCCCTCAGCTGGGGTTTTGTCACCTTGGCCTGTGTCACAAGAGGAAGAACTCACTCCACCAGGGTTCTCATCACGAAAGATGTATTCTACCCGAAAGATGTCTTCATCATTCACCATTTCACTTGACTCAGCTGCATCCCACTTCCATGGGCGGTTTTCTTCAAACACAGCATCACGTGACACGTGAACACTCTCCGTGTTTGGATTGTAAAACCTCCATGTCTTGCTTCCTTGCTCATATCCAATGAAGACCATTGGTATACTTTGATCTTCAAGTTTGCTAAGGCGTTTGCTTCCCTGTTTCACGTGTGCCACACAACCGAAAGTGCGCAAATGATGTACACTAGGTTTCTTGTCATGCCATACCTCATATGGAGTCTTTCTCTCAACGCTCCGAGTAGGAGAACGGTTCAACACATACACTGTTGTGGTTACTGCCTCCCCCCAGAACCAACCGGGCATATTCATTGCTTTCAACATGCTTCTTGCCATTCCCATAACAGTTTGGTTCCTTCTCTCAACCACACCATTTTGCTCAGGAGAATATGGAGCCGTTAAATGACGTTGAACACCCTCCTTGGTGCAATACTCAACAAAAGCCCGAGCTATGAACTCTCCACCACGATCTGTGCAAAAAGTTCCAATCTTCCTCCCTGCCTCAGCTTCAACACTTGATTGAAAACCCATGAAGGTACTCATAGCTTGATCCTTTGTGCTGATCAAAAACACCCACATGTATCTACTGAGATCATCCACAAGAAGAAAGAAAAACCTGCTGCCTCTTGGAGTTGCTGGCTTCACTGGTCCACAGAGGTCTCCATGCACAAGTTCAAGTTTCTTCTCAGCTCGGTACTTTGCCATGCATGGGAATGGTTGACGTCTTTGTTTCCCAGCCAAACAGCTATCACACTTCTCCTCAATTTGAGTGATGGTTGGCAATCCATACACAAGTTGCTCTTCGGCAAGTCTTCTGAGACTCCGAAAGTTTAAGTGCCCCATCCTTGCATGCCACATCCATGTTGCATTGCACCCTTGTGCCATGAGACACCTTGGTTGCACTACCTTAAGATCAATGGTGTACAACCGGTTCACTCCCCGTTTCACCATTGCCACAGGGGTTCCATCTTTATCCCAAATCTTGACATAACCATTTACCATCAAGATTCGGTGTCCCTCCTCCTCAAGCTGTCCAAGACTGATGATGTTTGCCTTGAGCTGAGGAATAAGGTAGACCCCAGCCAACTCCTTTCGACCACCTCTCTTACCTTGGAACACCACAGTTCCTTGGCCATCAATCTCTGTCAATGAGCCATCTCCCAAACGCACAGTACCATGCACCGTGTTATCAAGTTTTGTGGTCACATCCCGTTTCCCGGTCATGTGATTTGTTGCACTGGAGTCCAGGATCCACCGGGTACTGCCTCCTCCCTCCAAGTCTCCAACTTGAATGTGTAACATATCATTGTTGAGGCATACCTCCTCCAGGGACATGTCTTGATCAGCCTTGGTGTTGGCACACTCCACCAAGAGACTGGATTCAAACTCATGATCAACTTGAGCTGTGTTCACCTCTTCATCCTTCTTTTTCTTCCTGCACTCTCTAGCCCAATGACCTTTCTTACCACAGTAGCGGCACTCATCTTTGGCCACTCCACGGCCTGAGTTTCCACCACCACGGTTACCTCGACCACGACCACGTTCTCGACCATGATCTTTCCTCGGTGCAAATGAGTCTTTGTGTCGTTCCTGTCCAGTTCCCCCGGACATCTTGAGACGTGTCGACAACCTTGCAAGCAACTCTTCTTCACTCAGATGCAACTTCTCATGTATGTTGCCCTCCCAAGTGCTTGCACCAAGCCTTTCTTCTGCAGCCTTGAGTCTACCAATCAACTCATCAACAGGCATATCACTTAAGTCAAGCAATGTCTCGATGGAGGCCGCAATCTGCTCAAACTTTTGTGGTACCTCCTGAAGGAACTTCCGGACAATCTCCTCCTCCGAATGTTCACTCCCAAGTGCCGCAAGTTGAGATGTGATCCAGCTCATACGCACACCAAACTCATCAACCGTTTCACCATCGTGGAATCTGAGTGCATGAAAGTCCTGACCCAATGTGCTTGCCCTGGCCTTGCGCACACGTTCGGCTCCAACATTGCGCAACTTGATCGCATCCCATGCAATCTTGGCCAACTCCTTCCCGGCAATGATCCCTATCATTTCTGGTGGCACAGCCTTGGTGAGAGCCTCCAAAGCCATCCGATCTTCAATGTAATCATCAGTGCCAAGGCTCACAGCAGTCCACAAGCCTCTTGCTTGCAACATCACCCGCATAAGTGCCGATCAATCATGATAGTTTGTCTTTGTGAGCATCGGATACGTACCACCACTGCTGACTTCCTTCGTGATGCGATGAATCAACAATGCCCCTGATCCTCCTCCTGCCCTGCTGGTGCCTCCCGGCGGTGTGACGTCTCTCCACGAACATCGGGCTGGTGATGAAGATCTCCTCTGCGACATCAGCGCCCACTCAATGGTCGTGTCACGGTTCCAGGCAACGTAATCGGATCTGATGCCAATTGTTGGGTGTTTTCCTCACTGATTTGAGATGCAAACCGTGTTGGAAGTCTAGAGGTGTGGTGTAGATCCAAAACACAAGTGGAGAACCGAATGAAAATGGCTTGGATGAGTTGTGGCGGCGCTCAACAAACACCAGCGCATTCCCCTCCTTTTATTAGCCGGAAGCCACAAGTTTTCAATAACCTCAGCCCGGGTTTTACACCATACAAATTTGAAAAACATGCAACACATGCATGTGCCATGCACGTATGGCCCAAACCCCCCGGGTTGTTTGAAACATAACAAAAACACCCTCACACACACTAGGACTCGGTGCAACACATGTGACTCAGGACACACCCCTGGTTCTTGTCATGTGTGCTTTATTTCCTTGAAACATAAGGAAACTAAACTCTGATTAAACCTCCAGAAGTACTCAACAGAACTTCTTCATCTTCTTCCGAGCTTGAGACGTCTTGTGGAGGAGTAACCGCTGCAGGCGGGTTAGAACCTTGCTCTTCAAAGTTGCTCGGACTTGCTCCTTTTCCCTTGATAAGATCAATTTGGCTACCGGTCTTGTCCCCCATCTCCTCTCCAAGCGGTTAAGCTTTTGTGGAGAGTTAGGCTCTGATACCAATTGAAAGTTGCCTATAGGGGGGTGAATAGGCTAATAAAACCTGAAACTACTGAAAACAACGGATTAAACCTGAAGGGGGCCGGACTAGTCCGGTCTAGGTATAGAAATTGCGTTTTTAGGATTTCTTTTCAAGTTTGTTTAAGCGGAAGGTATGTAAGTAGTCTAGCAACCTAACTAATTAGTTTTTGAATCAAAGAATGATTAGATTGCAAGACTCACAACAATAAAACAATTCACAAGTTTTAAGTGAGACAAAACCTAACAAGTAACTTTAGTAAATGAGTGAGAAGGTAAAGGAAACAAGAGGCACAATTTATCCCGAGGTTCGATTCCACACAGGAATCTACGTCCCTGTTGAGGAGTCCACAAAGGACTGGGCCTTCTCCAACCCTTTCCTCACCGAGCGATCACCAAGATCAAGCCCGGGCTCTTTCACTATCAATCAAGTATGAATACAATATTCTTAGGGGCTACTCACAACTTGAGTCTCCCTACAACAACCTAGCAGTTCTAGGAATCAAAATACAACAACCAAGAACTCAAATTAACAATTAGAGTGCAAGAGATTCAAACCGAGAGCTCGAACGTCGATCACCGCGTCTCTCCTCTCACAAATCCACAAACCCCTTAAGATCCAATCTTAGGGGTCAATAAGGTGAGGAAAGAGGCTTAGAAGAGCTCAAGGATTGAGTTTTCGGCGCTAGGGTTTCAGAGTTATGTATTAGAAGCCAGGGGGTCCCTTTTTATAGAGATCCCGACATCTAGCCGTTGTACCTACTAAAGTCCGGACTAGCCCGGTCAGAACCCCGGACTAGTCCATTCTTGGGGGACCACTTACGTCACAAAGGCTACCAACTAAAGTCCCGTGATCGTTGAATTCAAACGGTCATAAAATCCCGGACTAGTCCGCTGAGGAGCGGACTAGTCCGATCTCACACAGGAACCTTTGTTCCGGATGAGAACGAACTAGTCTGGCAGTGAGCGGACTAGTCCGGCCTCAAATACGGACTAGTCCGGTCTTACCAGACTTAGTCTCGATAACTCTCTAATGTCAGATTGCGGACTAGTCTGGCCATATACGGATTAGTCCGAGCTCACACAGGAACCTTTGTTCCATCCTAAACCATACTAGTCTGAAGGAACCGGACTAGTCTGGCCTGTGGAGCGGACTAGCCCGAGGTCACTCAGAGACTCTTTCTCCGGACCTAAACGGCTTAGTCCGCTTAGCGGACTAGTCCGGCCCCATGGGCAAGCTAGTCCGGTCTTCTGGGACTTAGTCTCAGAAAGGCTCAGACTCACTCTAAAACAGACTAGTCCGTCCTAAAACAGACAAGTCCGAACTCACTGAGAGACTTCTTGTCCGGTCAGAAACGGAGTAGTCCGGTTGGGAACGGACTAGTTCGGCCTTGTGTCCGGACAAGTCCGGTCTTCTTTCTCAGCCATACCTATGACTATTTCCTATCACGATTCTAACTAAAATTTGAGCTCTCTAATAATTCTCAAGCACTCTAAAAGAGGAGACTCTGTACACAACTAGAAAATGTGAAACTCAATAGAAAAATTCTATTTTCTACTCTTGCAAGTCTTCTTCTTTTCTTTTTTGCTTCTTGAGAGGCTCCACATTCATTTCTTTTGGTAAGGACCTGTGCTCATACTCAGTAAAGCTCATTAGTATCTTAATTGTCGTCATGAATCATTCAAAACCCACGGGGGTTACCTAGATGCACTTTCAACTCCCAGAATCAAGTAAAATAAGAAGTGTCTGGTTTTCCACTAGAGCTCTCAATTTCATGCAATCTTTTCAGTGCCTGAGATGGCATGTGCTGACAACATACAACAGTTCCCCTCTTGGAGATCTTCCTTCTCCAATTGTTCTAAGTCTTCTGTAGATAAGGTGTTTAATTGGGCAGGTATTCTCTTAGGGCATCTCAGCATGTGGCCAGGTTCAAATCATTCTCCCCATGAAAAACATAGTCCATGAAGCCTCCTATAGTCTCTGAGTTGCCTCTCTTTAGTCAGCTCTGAATTCAGATTTGCCTTCACTTCTCCCCTTTGCACTCCTACCGCCTTACTCCCTTGCCATTTCAGAGGCCTGTAGCAAGACCTATCCAGCATGTCATGTTGAAGTTTGGCTAAAAATGCCGCCCGGTTCACTGTATTTGGAGTTTGTGACAGAACTAGATTCTGCAACTCCACTTTTATCCCTTTGATGAATTGAGTCACAAAAAATACCTCATCCAGATCTGGATTGTGAATGGCTGTAGCATATCTCAATTTTTTAAAGTTGCTGATATATTCCTCCAGAGCACCCTCCTGCCTCAAATGCAACAGATTGTACATTGATTGGGAGTACTCAAAGGCCCTAAACTTCTCTGTTACAGCTTATATAAATTTCCCCCAACTTCTGAGCCCTTCTATCTGCTTATAAACTTGCAGCCATCTAGCTGCATTCCCCTCCATATGCATAGATGCAGCTCTTACCCAGAAATTCTCCTCCACCCCAAAAATGGTAAAATAATCCACACATTTGTCCAACCAGATAGCTGGGTTCTCCCCTGAAAATCTTGGAAATGAGAGCTTCACCATTGATTTACTGCTTCCTACAACCTCCCTTCTATTGTTATTTGTTATTGATCTCTACTGTTCCTCTGCTATGTCGCCCTTTACCTATTGATGGCCCTTCTCCAGGTCTCCTTCTACTTCCACTACCGCTTTCCTCATACCCCCTTCGCCCTGATTGTGGATATTGCTCCTCCGACAACTGATCCATCTCCTGTGCCATCCCCTCCAATGTCAACTCCGACACCTTCTTCCCTGTCTCCGCTACCTGCCGGAATAAAACATCCCTCTCCTTCGCCGCCTGCTCCGCCACCGAAGCCGCTAGCGTCTGCTGGCCGATCAGTTGTTTCTGCGTCACTTCCATAGCATCTAGACGCTGAGCAATCAAATCTAACGTATCCGTCATCTTCTCCCAGCGCTCCTTCTCACCACGCACCGCCGACTCCATGACTTCCAGGATGAACCCGGTCTGCACCGAAGGTCTCGAAGGAGCCGTGGCTGATCTCCCCAAGCCGAGAGAAGACTCCATGACACACGTTTCGTATTCCCTCAACCCACCGTCCTACTGGGATTTTACAGCTCAGGCCGAAAGCTTACCGATCACCGATGATCCTCCGCGACTCAGGTGCGTCCGCCTCCCGAAAAAAATCCTCCAAACTCCTCCCGGCTCTGGTACCAACTGTGATGACCCGTTGCCACGACGCGCAGCCGCCGCGGCATGAGCGACCACGAAGGCAACCACGGTGAGATCCGCGGCACTGGTGCGAGGCACAGCGAGGTGCTAACCGAATTGGTTGCGTTCTGTTTCTTCGTCCCTTTTCCCCGGTGGTCTGGTATCCTATTACATACCCATTCGAGTGGGTCCACACGTCAGACCCAACACAACCTTATCCTCTTCTCTCCGACCGGAACACCCCTTCTGGCTAGGGTTAGATATTCTCACTCGCCGTCCTTCCTCACAAACGGAGCAAAAATCTGCAACCATATGGAGCATCGGTGTCAGTGGCGCTCACAGTTGGGTTGGTCGGGAGGCATGGAGGAGGCGTCGGCAGCCTGGAGAAGGTGGCGGAGTTGCTTCCACTGGCGTCCGCGCGACTGACCCTTGGGATACTTGTCCGCAGTCTGCACCTTCTTGAACGGCAGCATCGGCGCTAGCACCATCTCCTCCTTCACGACCTCCGACTCCATCCGCCGCTCGTCTTCGAGATCCAGGCGCCGTCACGGAGGCAAAGGGGCCTGGGCTCGCGGCGGCTCTGCTGCACTTTGAAGGATAGGGAACGATAGGCTGCGGGTGACCAGCGATGGAGGCGTTGGTGGTGGGAGAGAGGAGGACACTGGCGACGATAAGCGGGCGAGTTTATTACCGAACAATTAAATTGAGATTAATCCGGTTTAGTTTTGCAGTAACAGCATATTAGTGTATAATATAGTTTATTAAGTAAAAATAACAATAAACACAAAAATAATAATAGACATGCAGAAATAACATGTATGTACTGGTGGTGGGCGGAGATTATTAAGATGAGGGTGAAGATTAGTAATATTGAGCTTTATTCGATGAGTATAGGTTAAAATTTCAGTTAAATCGGTAGCTCGGTTAACTATAATACATAAAAATGAAAGACAATTTAACCAAAAGAATTCAGTTAACCTAATACTTCATTTCGATTCGGTTTTCAGTTCTACGGCTAACGGGCCCCACACCTAACGTGAAAATCTATAGCGTAATTTAGTATACAAACAATAAATAACATAATAAGTCTTAACAAATTATAATATAAATAGTTTAAATGTGATAGTTCAAAAATATATGCATAAGAGAGACCTACAATGACCCTGTTGTATATCCTTTAAATATGTATCACTTTAAGATGATCACCAGATGCGCATCATGTTCGACGCTATAAATATTACATACGAAATTTCTTTTGTTCCTTCGAGTGTGGTTGGTGTTGGAGCTAGTTAAGTTGATTGTGCTGGTGAGAAGAGGAATGAGGGCGAGGGGGAAGGTGATCGAAATGGCACACCCACTTCTGTACAAAGGTAAGCCCCATATTCTACCAGAGAAAGAAGAAGAAGATAATCAGAGATCAATATATAAAAGAGTTCCATGGAATCATATGAGAACAAGGCTACAAGCGTTAATAATTTAGCCATCTCAAAAGATGTTGATAGTGTTAGAGAAGAGATTAGTAATATGTTGGACCAAGTAATTAAGGATGGGTGAAGAAAGCATACTACTATGTCATACAACTTCTTATAAAAGAAAGAGTATTGTGATGTCTTTATTACTTTCAAGACGTCAAACAGGAGGTTAAATTGGATAAGGAGAGCATAAGAAGGTAGTAATAAGAACTAGTATTGTTAGTGTTTATGGGTTCTATGTGTTATATGTGTGAGACATTTTATCACGTGTTCTATATGTGGGATATTTGATTATGTGTTCTACTATGAGATATTTTATCATACGTTCAACTGTGAGATATTTTATCATGTGTGGGACATTCTTAAATTTATGATTTTTATTGACTCATGTATTACTTTTGTAATGGCGTTCTGTGACAAATAATGATGAGTATCTCTAGTGTGTTTTAATGGAGTTGATCATGCAAGTGATGATTATGATGTATGGTGGCATTTTTTGCTTTGGAGTATATGGGTGCATGCTCTAGTGATAAGAAGAACACAACTTAAAGAAATATTATAGCTATGACTAGTATCCAGTGAATTGATATGCAACTTTAAGACTCAGTGGAGTGCTTTAATATGTTCAGACAAGTTCAGTTTTCCTACATCTTTATGAAACATTGGTGCAAGCTTATGGGTTGTGACAAAGTAGAGAATGTGTACCCAGGAAACATTAGTAATGTGTGACACACATCATTCTTTTAGGCAAGTTAAGAATAAGTTTGATCACTCAATACAAACTGTTAGTAGAAAGATTTTAGATGTCCTAAAATCTATCATAAGATTGACTTTTGACATTATAAGGCCAAAGGATCCACCAGTTCACTAAAGTTCATCGTAAGTTGCAAGAAGCAAAGTCTTGATCTCATTACAAAGATTGCATTTGTGTAATTGATGGCACACATGTACCATTCACTATTCTGATATCCAAACAACCAAAATATATTGGAAGGCATGGTTGTCCTCCACAAAATGTCATGACCATTTATGACTTTGATATGAGGTTCACATTAGTTTTCACTTGTTGGTCTTGATCGATACATGACACTGGAGTATTATTGGATACTTTAACGACATATAAGGAAGAATTTTTTTCACATCCTCCAAATGGTATGAATCATTTTGTTTCAAATTTACAAGGCACCATTGTTAGCGCATTGAAATAAAACCTGAAAAATTACAATGCAGACATGAAAAAATACTATACATAAAAGTATTATCTTGTGGACTCTAAATATCATAACAGAAAAAAAATATCTTGCATGCTACTAGGGAGAAAGATACCATGTTTTGGAATGGCAAAAATCACCAATCGGTGGGATAAAAGGAAGTGTTCAACCAAACATATTCATCACTTAGAAATGTGACTGAGCGATCATTGGGAGTTGAAGCATCTAGGCCTTTATTTAGTGTTTTGGTGATTAATGATAACACATATTTTGGAATAACGATTTCTATTGAGATGACTATGGAGTTAGTTTTAGTGATCGGAGAAATAAGCAAGAAAGTTGAATTGATGTAACACATATGAAACTCATGATAACGTAAATAAACGGCTCAAGTGTAGGACTGAAGGATACAAGATCAGCTACCAGAGGGGGTGAATGGTAGATGAAACAAAAAAATTTAGCGGGAGACTTAACCCCTCAACAAAAATTGATCTTTCAAAAACATGTGTGTGTGTGAGTAGGTTGTCTAACCTCAAACATTATAAAAACTATAGAGAAGGTAGAGAAACAACATAGAAAGCCAGCGCAACAAGAATCACGCTAACAGATTGAGTAAAACTCAAGTTATGGTAAAAAACATGACCATAGGTCAGTCTTATCTACTCGAGCAAAGACCCAATATTTAATGCTGCAAAAATTCTTGTGTGGCGCTGAACCATGACTCCAATGACCTTGAAATCTTTACAGATGATAGAAAATTGAGTTGTGAAGATAATGCAAAAAGAATCATGTCAAATGTTGAGTCTTATCTTGATTGGAAGATGATGATAGAGTAAAATTTAATTCACACCTAGTTCTTGAACAGCATAGAGCTAGACAAGCTACTAATGAATTTAAGAACTTAACTATCACGTGGTGGAATAAACTTGTTAGTGCTAGGACTGAACTTCAACCGTAGGATCAATAAAGCAAGATATGTGTGCTAGATTTGTTCTCCCTTCTTTTCAGCTCTTTGCACGAAATTACGGTGCTTAGACTACGTTAACATATTCGCGCAAGACTACTACTAGAGTTATAAAAGAGTGTCATGTTGTGGGGTAGTAGAGGAGATGCATGATAAAATTATTTGGTTTTATAGAGGGTTGAGGTACGAAATTCAGGACATAGTTGATTATAAAATATATGATATCGTTAACATATTGTTTCATCTTGCTATGTTGGAAGAAAAATAATTGCAGGGTCGGAAGCAACAACAGCAACATACAAGGAACACCATCACGTCATGGCCGATGCCTACGCCATTTAAAACAACTCCATATTCAAGATTTCGTACAACCACAACGCCATCCAACAGTGATACATATTCTACACCTCCTGCTCCACCATCTCGTGTAATGGAGGGTAGCAACTCAACTTCACCCAAGGAGTTGAACAAGGCTTCTTCTTTAACTATTGGTCACACTTCCGATATTAAGTGACATCGCTACCATTGGCTTGGTAACATGCAGAAAGATTGTGCTAGCAAATGGACATACATACCAACCGATGACGGCAGATATGTTAGTACTTCTGATATGGAAGATGAATAATCTCTTGCCATGAACATCGCACGGCCACATGATGAGCACTAAAACAACAACAAGGAGGTACTTTGTGTAGGATCGAAGAACACGTGAAAAGCTACCAGAGGGGGGTGAATGGTAGATTAAAACTTTTCGCAGCGGAAACAACAAAAACCCGTCAGCAAAAAATCAATCGGTTAAAGAAACCGTGTGTGCAAGTGTTTTCAAATGTGTTCAACCGTGACAAATCAAGTAGAGAGGTATAGAATCAAGTCACGGATCTAATGCAATAAGAATCACTTGAAAACACGAAGTAAAACTTGAGATACGATCAAAACATTAAACGAAGATCAATCTGTTCTACCCGATATAAAACAGATCTGTAACGCTGCAAAGAAACTCGTGTATCTCAAAAACTACAGATCCGAAGCTCGTGAAAATTTAACAGATGATAGATAATTGAGTTGTGAAGACAATCCAAAAAGAATCACGTCAATCGGATCTTTAAAACTCGAGTTATGAACGAAACTCCGAAGCAACGTCGGTCTATCCAGAAACTCGGCGAGAAAGACTTGACGAAAAACAAGTCGGACGAACAAGGCACAAAAGCTCCTCAAAACTATGAACTTTATTCAATAGAAACACAAGAGGAACAGCCCAAAGTCGTGCACCCACGAGACTTGGCCCCCCTTGCTTATATAACCAGCCCTAAGGCCAACTCAACTCAAACTAGGACTCCTACTCCTACTTGGATTCAAACTGTAACTTTCCAATACTGCTCAAGACTCTTCGATACGCAGATAGAAGCAATCTTAAGACTTCCAAACACCTTAGAAACGTTCCAAACATTCCTAAAATAACTCAAATTCGTGACCCAAACGAAATCCTATCATAACCAACTCAAAACTTTCCATATTTGAGTCAAACACGACTCAGCCGCAACCTGAGTCCATAACCTAGTCGGTTGAACCTTTCCGACCAATTCTTTACGTCCACATCTCTTCATCACGCCTTGGAACAATATTGCCACATCCATGCACTCCTAGCACACGTGCAAACACCTTCCAACGACGTACACGCAACCTTCATATGCACTGCCCTTGATCCAAACATGCTGCGCGACCTCCCGATCAACTCAACCACAGCTCCTCCCGAACTTGGTTGTTGGAACCTCATCTCCTCCCTGAGACTAGTCCAAGGATCCCGTCACCAGCCATGTCTTGAACTCAAGCAACACCTGCACATGAATAAACAACCAATTCTTCCGAGCACAAGTCCTCGACTTGACTCACGTTAGTTCGAAAACCACAACACCTTACACGAGCACGTCACATAAGCATGTTGCAAACCATATCAAATGATAACAGCCATAACCACCAAAACACACCAAAAACTTAGCAAATTAATACTAAGCAAACCTTCCCATAAAGCAAGTTTGAAACATTGCGAGTTAAAAGCAAAAACAAGACGCTGCAGTTCTACGAGTTGAACTTCACGGGAGCTCCCTAAAAACAAGCTCCGGACCTCACACAAGCTCTTCGGACCTTGCAGGAGCTCTCCGGACCTTGCGTCGGACCTTGCCAACACTTGATGGACCTAACAAAGAACTTGTCGGATCTTGCCACAGAAGAATGTTTTGGCAATATTCAAAACTTTGAATGTTAATGCTAACTTTTATCCTAATTGTCAATGTATTCAGCACACATAGGTCTCAAAATCTCCCCCTTGATGAATGCATTGGCAACACCAATTAAAATCCGAACATTGGCTTATGAAAAGTTTTGAAAAGCTTTGAAAACTTATTTCTCCCCCTTTATTAATTTCTCCCCATTTTTTAAAATCAGAGAAGGAAGAAAGTGTATAACATATGCAAAGTGTAAAAAAATCTCTCCTTATACATATTTCTCCCCCTTTGACAATGTATTCAGCAAGGTTCAAAAGAGAAATTTTTAAATGTTATGAGCATATTATAACATATACATACAAAACAAAGCTCATCCAAGTCATACTATCAGGTTACTTACACTATCACATCAATGAGATACATAAAGTAGTGTAAGCCATGCTAGAGATCAAATGTATTTTTCAGTTTAAGCAAGTCATGATCTCCCTTACTCAACTATTTCAAAACCTGAAAATATGACACTTGTTGCTGCATTTTTATTATTCATAATTATTTAAGACATAAAGTTGATCATATGATATTTGCAAGAGATTATATGTCACATCCGCCTTATTCTAACCAACCAAGCCAAGCTTATGTCATTTGACAATCAGAAGCTTAAGGACATGGTTTTAGTCACACACAATTCCTTCCAAGTTCATATCTTAGTGCAATGATAAGCAATCTCAAAAGAAGAAGTGCGATGCATGCATATTCTCTTGATCTTTTCTCAATTTTTATTTGAAAACTCAACAAGTGAGCTGATCACTTGATTAATTTTTTATGACTAAAAGCACTTGTGAGCACGCAACAAGTTCAAAACAGCAAGAAAGTTCGATCATGACCAGATTTAGTGTAAGTAATTATTCCAATTACTAGTCATGGCAAAAACTACAAAATGTATAACATGAGTAATGTAGTAAGAACTTTCAGCCTGTAAAAGGAATCACAAAGTCATATATGTATGAAATACTATGCTCATTTTATTTTAGTTTCAGATTCACACATAGACTTTCAAAGTTTTAAAAACTCCCCCTCAATTTAAGCCATGAGGATGCATAACCCCTATTTCACTACGAATGAAACAAAAACGAGTGAAATCCAAAGGTTTTGTAAAAATATCAGCCAATTGTTGTTCGGTATCGACATGGTGAAGCACAATGTTTCCTTTTTCAACATTATCATGAAGAAAGTGATACCTAATGTCAATGTGCTTAGTTCTAGAGTGTTTCACGGGGTTTTTAGCAATACAAATTGCACTAGTGTTATCACAAAACAGTGGAACACTATCTAAATCAACCCCATAGTCCTTAAGTGTTTGAACAATCCAAAGAATTTGTGAGCAAGCGCTAGCCGCAGCTACATATTCAGATTCGGTCGTGGATTGTGCAACTGAACTTTGTTTTCTAGAGGACCAAGC
Organism: Neostapfia colusana; assembly: GCA_030760725.1. NCBI lineage: Eukaryota > Viridiplantae > Streptophyta > Magnoliopsida > Poales > Poaceae > Neostapfia > Neostapfia colusana. Next base: position 50,291,199 of record JASWHV010000019.1, read on the forward strand.
AACAAGTGAATTACCAAGAAAATGACAAGCACCCGAAGTACTTTTCCTATTAATCCTACAACCCCCAAAATCAGCATCTGAAAAAGCTTTCAAAGAAACGGTTGAGGAAGAAGGAAGAAAAATGCCAAATTCTTGAGTTCCATGTAGGTACCTGAGAATCCTTTTGATGGCTTGGCGATGTGAAGCACGTGGAGAAGCTTGAAAACGTGCACAAAGATATACGCTGAATTGTATGTCCGGTCTTGACGCCGTGAGATACAAAAGTGATCCAATCATACTTCTGTATTCTTTTTTATCGACCGGGTCACCATCTTCGTCAAGTTCAAGTGTTGTTGCTGTTCCCATTGGTGTCCGAAGAGGCTTGCATTTGTCCATGTTGAAGCGCTTAAGAAGGTCCTTTGTATACTTAGTTTGATGCACAAAAGTTCCTTCTTTTATTTGCTTGATTTGCAGCCCCAAAAAGTATGTGAGTTCTCCCATCATACTCATCTCAAATTCTGAACTCATCATAGCTGAAAACTTGGACACGAGATCATGAGAAGCACAACTAAACATAATATCATCCACATACACTTGAACGAATAATGAGTCATTGTCATGCTTAAGTACAAAAAGAGTTTTATCAACCTTGCCCATGGTAAACCCCTTTTCAAGTAAGAATATTTTTAACCTATCATACCATGCTCTAGAGGCTTGTTTTAGACCGTACAAGGCTTTGGACAGTTTGTAAACATGATTAGGAAAATTTGGATTTTCAAAACCCGGTGGCTGCTTAACATAAACCTCCTCCTCTATGTAGCCATTAAGAAAAGCACTTTTAACATCCATTTGATATAACTTGAAACCTTTAGATGCAGCAAATGCTAATAAAATTCTTATAGCTTCTAATCTAGCAACAGGAGCAAATGTTTCATCAAAATCTAGACCTTCAATTTGAGTGAAACCTTGAGCAACCAACCTAGCTTTATTCCTAACCACAACCCCATCCTCACTTTGCTTATTTTTAAATACCCATTTAGTTCCAATTGATGTGTGACCTTGAGGTGGAGGTACAAGTTTCCAAACATTATTTCTTTCAAAATTTTCTAACTCTTCTTGCATGGCATTAATCCAAGATTCATTAGTGAGTGCGTGTGATATATCCTTGGGTTCAAAAGAAGCAACAAAAGCAGAATGAGCATGAGAGTTTGGATCGCAAAATCTGGACCGAGTGACTCGTTCATGCAAACTTCTAATGATTTGTTGTGGAGGATGACTTTTGAGTACTCGGAGGGGAGTAGACACTTCACAAGCACCTTCTTCTTCATGTTCGGACCTTTGATTAGGAGAGCTTGTTGATTGAGGAAGGTCCGAACCAGCAGTAGTGACTGTTGGTGCTGGTTGGGGTGCAAAATCAGTAGCTTGATCGTTATTTACTTCCGAGTTTTCGGGCAGCAGCACCACTTCTTCATCTTCTTCAATAAAAATACTCTCCCCCTGCGGATATGGATCCGGACCTGCAATATCGGAGCTAGTACTTGGGCTAGCTTCATCAAAAGAAACCTCGCAAGTCTCCACAATTTTGTTAGTGTCAAGTAAAAGCACACGGTAGCCTCTAATATGAGATGGATAACCAAGAAACATGTCATCAACAGATCTAGCTTCAAATTTATCAAGATTACCATGTTTCTTAACAAAGCATTTGCAACCAAAAACCCTAAAGTGTGTAACACTAGTCCTATGTCCAAACCGGAGCTCATATGGGGTTTTTCCAAGCTTAGCACGCAAGAAAACACGATTTGAGACATAACAAGCGGTTGCAATTGCATCAGCCCAAAATTTCCTAGGAGTTTAATATTCATCAAGCATAGTCCTAGCCATCTCAACTAAGGTCATGTTCTTTCTTTCTACGACACCATTTTGTTGTGGTACATAGGGTGAAGAGTATTGATGATCTATTCCATTTTCAGCACAAAAGTGATCAAAGGATTGGTTTTTAAATTCAGTTCCGTTATCACTTCTAATTGCTTTTAATGATCCTGGGTGATCAATAGATAATCTAAGAAATAAAGTTCTAAAATGACTAAAAGCTTCATTCTTAGATGCCATAAAATAAACCCAAGAATATCTGGAATAATCATTAACAATCACAAGCACATACCATTTACCTCCGAAGGATTGAACACGTGCCGGACCTACTGTGTCAAGATGTAAAAGTTATCCCGGTTCAGCTGTCATGGTCATTGTGAGAGGAGCATGTGAACCTGCAACAAACTTAGCATGTATACAAGAAGAGCACACAATATCATTGTCCCTTTTAAGCTTCGGCAGCCCACGTATGCGATCGAGAGCACTAACACGAGTGAGATGATCAAAGCCTATGTGACCAAGTCTACGATGCCAAAAATATAGATCCTTTGTATCATTAGCAACTAGACACCGATGCTTAGAAGTTGACAAATCAAAATCAGCTTTAAAAACTCTTCCAAACCTAGACATGTTAAACAAAAGCTCACCTTTTGAATCTACAACCTTGCAGCAATTTTTAGCAAAGCTAACCTCTAGATTTTCATCTAGCAATTGTGAAACCGAAAGCAAGTTGTATTTCAAATTTTTAACAAGTGCCACATCTTTCAAAGTGTAGAGATTGTTTACTCTAACCGAACCTTTAGCAATTATGGGAGTAGAAAAGTTATCGGCGAAATTAACATTTTCTACACGTGACACAAAAGAGAGAGAGGAGAACCATTCTTTGTTACCGGTCATGTGGCGTGAGCAACCTAAATCCACAATCCAAATGTTCTCCTTCCTCAAACGTGAAACCTACACAGCAGCACAATACGTCGATGACTCAATACTGGGGTTAGTTAAAAGACTTTTAGGAATCCAGTACTGAGTCACATGACGTCCAGCAGGAATAACACGCGAAAGCTGAGAAGGTACAGCAGGTTTATGAGCCAAACAACGAAAATTTTTGTTCCCAACTACTGACTTAGAAGATGTGTTATATGTAGCACAAAAAACAGTAGGTCCGGGAGCAAGTTTTTGACTCATTACAGCAGGTTGCAAGCTCCGAACATTCTGTCTAGCAGATTTTGCTTGGTTGTTATGTGATCTAGCAAGTATTCTTTGTTTCTTATCGTGTTTAGCTAGTCTATAACAAAAATCCATGACATGACCATCTCTACCACAGTAGGTACAATGAAAAATAACCTTATTATCATGTCTAGATGAGCAAGCAACACGTTTATTAGAACCCGAATGGGACAGTACTCCTGCAGATTTGAAAATCACCTCTTTTTTCTAGGAGCTGTTTGAATCAAACCGCTTCCTAATAACTTTACAACTTTAGGTGGGTGTGCCTTAGCATGAGCATGAGAATTAAAACCTAAACCAGTTTTATCATTACAAGACTTGAAAGAATTCAGCAGGAAGTTTAGGTTCTTATTTGCATTAGAAAACCGATCTAGTGTCCTATGCATGTCATCAAGTTTATTGGACAGATCAAAGCAGTTTTCACATGAATTTTTCCTTTTAGTTTGCAATTTGAACAATATTTAACTTCATGCACACGTAAAGCATTGTTCAAAATAGAAATCTCATTCATAGCATCATTTAGTTTCTTATTCAGATCATCACATGAAGAACAATGCAAATCAATTGTAGAACAACAAGCATCTTCAAATTTTTATCATTAAGTGCAGCAAGCTCTTTGTTCTTTTCAATTTCAAGTTCAAGTTTATCAAGTGTAGATGCGTGTGCACTTCTTAAAGAGGATAATTGTTCATAAATTAAATCACATGAGGAACAAGAATCATCACTAGGAATCAAAGTTTTTAAACGATTAATTTCAGATTCTAGTGATTCAATTTTAACGGCATTGTTCCTAAGTTTTTTATCCTTTTTCTTTAATGTAACAGTGGCACGAGAAATAGCATCACACATTTCTTCGCAAGTGGGACATACCTCTTCATCGTCGCTGTTGTGTTCTGCCTCCTCGGAGCTTGAACTTGACTTTCTCGCCATGCAGCACATATTTTCCATAGCTTCTTCATCTTCATCACTACCGGTGTCCACATCACTTGAGCCGAAATCTTGAAGTGCAGAGATCATACTATGCACTATGTTATGCATTGATAAATCTTTCTTCTTCTTATTCTTTGCAAACGATTTCTTCGGCCTTGTTTGCTTTTCTTCACGTGAAGTCGGACCTGAAAGGTTAGGGCACTCCGTACGAAAATGTCCTGTCTTACCACATTCAAAACATCGTTGAGGTCCGGAGCTTCCTCTCCTTCTAGTTCTCACATTTTGCAATGCTTTTGAGAATCGAGTAGAGATGAGTGCAAGCTCCTCCTCTGGAAACTCTTCAATCTGTTCAAGGGTTAGAGAGGACAGCAAAGAGAGTGCACCACTAGATGATGATTGACTAGAACTAGACATGTCACGTTGCGAAACAAATGCAATAGACTTGTTGGGGTTTTTACGTGAGATGATGTCAATTTCATGAGTTTTCAATTTAGAATAAAACACGTCTAAAGTAAGAGAACTCATGATAGTAGATTCACGAATAGATGTAACTTTCATCTCCCAAATTAACATATCTAATGCTCCTAATAATTGTCTAGCATTTTCAGCATCTGAAAAGTTAACATTGACACTACGCAAGTTGCTGAGAATTTTATTAAAGCGAGCAAAAAGGTCGTCAATTGACTCACCGTGTTGCATCTCAAAACGCATGTATTCTTTCTTGAATATATCTTGTCTTACCTCCTTGATCGTATTGGATCCTTCATGATAGTCACAAAGAGCTTTCCAAACATCATATGCAGATCGGAGGTGTGCAACACGGTCGAAGTCGCTTTGAGTCAATCCTTGGATGATCAAGTTGCGAGCCTTGTTGTTGTTGTCAACATCTCTCATGTTCGCAGCCGTAACTTGATCGTTGGGTGGTACATCGAAGTTCCGGTAGACCTTTTCCCATATGGCGAAGCCTTGCGCCTGTATGTAGGCCTCCATCCGCCTTCCAAACCTGAAAATCGATGCCATTGAACACATAAGGTTTTGCAGAGTACGTCTCCATGATGGTTAGTGAAAACACGTGCAAATCACAAAGATTAGAGCACCTTGGCTCTGATACCAATTGTAGGATCGAAGAACACGTGAAAAGCTATCAGAGGGGGGGTGAATGGTAGATTAAAACTTTTCACAGCGGAAACAACAAAAACCCATCAGCAAAAAATCAATCGGTTAAATAAACCGTGTGTGCAAGTGTTTTCAAACGTGTTCAACCGTGACAAATCAAGTAGATAGGTATAGAATCAAGTCACGGATCTAATGCAACAAGAATCACTTGAAAACACGAAGTAAAACTTGAGATACGATCAAAACATTAAACGAAGATCAATCTGTTCTACCCGATACAAAACAGATCTGTAATGCTGCAAAGAAACTCGTGTATCTCAAAAACTACAGATCCGAAGCTCTTGAAAATTTCAAAGATGATAGATAATTGAGTTGTGAAGACAACCCAAAAAGAATCACTTCAATCGGATCTGTAAAACTCGAGTTATGAACGAAACTCCGAAGCAACGTCGGTCTGTCCAGAAACTCGGCGAGAAAGACTTGACGAAAAACAAGTCGGACGAACAAGGCACAAAAGCTCCTCAAAACTATGAACTTTATTCAATAGAAACACAAGAGGAACAGCCCAAAGTCGTGCACCCACGAGACTTGGCCCCCCTTGCTTATATAACCAGCCCTAAGGCCAACTCAACTCAAACTAGGACTCCTACTCCTACTTGGATTCAAACTGTAACTTTCCAATACTGCTCAAGACTCTTCTATACGCAGATACAAGTAATCTTAAGACTTCCAAACACCTTAGGAACGTCCCAAATATTTCTAAAATAACTCAAATTCGTGACCCAAACGAAATCCTATCATAACCAACTCAAAACTTTCCATATTTGAGTCAAACACGACTCAGCCGCAGCCTGAGTCCATAACCTAGTCGGTTGAACCTTTCCGACCAATTTTTTACGTCCACATCTCTTCATCACGCCTTGGAACAATGTTTCCACGTCCATGCACTCCTTGCACACGTGCAAACACCTTCCAACGACGTACACGCAACCTTCATATGCACTGCCCTTGATCCAAACATGTTGCGCGACCTCCCGATCAACTCAACCACAGCTCCTCCCGAACTTGGTTGTTGGAACCTCATCTCCTCCCTGAGACTAGTCCAAGGATCCCGTCACCAGCCATGTCTTGAACTCAAGCAACACCTGCACATGAATAAACAACCAATTCTTCCGAGCACAAGTCCTCGACTTGACTCACGTTAGTTCGAAAACCACAACACCTTACATGAGCACGTCACATAAGCATGTTGCAAACCATATCAAATGATAACAGCCATAACCACCAAAACACACCAAAAACTTAGCAAATTAATACTAAGCAAACATTCCCATAAAGCAAGTTTGAAACATTGCGAGTTAAAAGCAAAAACAAGACGTTGCAGTTCTACGAGTTGAACTTCACGGGAGCTCCCTAAAAACAAGCTCCGGACCTCACAGAAGCTCTTCGGACCTTGCAGGAGCTCTCCGGACCTTGCGTCGGACCTTGCCAACACTTGGCGGACCTAACAAAGAACTTGTCGGACCTTGCCACAGAAGAATGTTTTGGCAATATTCAAAACTTTGAATGTTAATGCTAACTTTTATCCTAATTGCCAATGTATTCAGTACACATAGGTCTCACACTTTGTACCGCAGTGACGGAGAACTATAGAAATATAATTGTGCAGCGAGCTTTGACCTTGTAAATCGACCTGGATGACAAGCTACAACGACATAGTCTGTTACACATGTTCCTTGTCGTCAAGTATTGTCGTGTACACACCATTATCGATAGCGGTAGATGTAACAATTTTGTGACATAGAGGTGGTCAAGAAGTTCGGTTTGCACACGAGAGCAAATCCCATCCACACCACGTCCAATGGTTCAATAGTAGCGGTAAGGTTCGGGTAATGCAAACAGTGAGAGCGTACTTTTCTATCGGTTTCTATCATGATTTTATTGATTTTGATGTCGTGCCTATGGATGCTTGTTCTTTTTTATTGAGACATCCTTGGGAATTTCATACAAATGCTATTCAAAATGGTAGAACTAATAAATACGCTCTCATGCATAAATAAAAGATGATTACTTTGCTTACTATTACTCCTACTAAAATTATGCAAGGCCATTAGATCCTAAAAACAACAAGGAATTAAGTAAAATCATCTACTCTGCTTGCATTTAAAACTGATCTTACTTACTTAAATGAGTCTGACGGGATGTGCTACGGTTTACTATGTAAATAAACTTTCTTTCTTCACTTCATAATGTGTCTATTGCATTGCCCTTTGCTGTTTCTAACTTCTTGTAGAAGTTTCAGGATGTGTTTCCTGTTTAGATACCTCTGATCTACCACCTATGAGGGGAATTGAGCATAAATTTGACTTGATTATAGGGGCAAACTTACCAAATTGTGCGGTGTATAAGGACAATCTAGAGAACACTAAGGAGATTCAACGACAAGTCCAAGACTTTTTGGGCGGCCGATACTTTTCTAGAAGCCTTAGCCTTATTTTATTCCTATTCTTTTGGTTACTAAAAAGATAACAGCTCGCGTATGTGTGTCGATTGTATAGTCATCAATAACATAACCATTCGATATTACTATTCTATTCCTATGTTGGATGTCATGCTTGATATATTGAGTGGTGCTATTGTCAATGGATGTTGTCGATATTTGTGGGACCCACATGATCACCCCTTGGAGTTCTATCGGGGGTGAACCACCTATCGTGTTCGAAAGAAAAAGGTTCAACAATGGGGACATGAGTGCTTAACCAGGTTCAGATTGCCTGGAGGCTAATAACCTTACGTCCTGCTTTGTGGTTATATTGAGTAAAGGGTGTTAAATAGTTTGGTGTTCACTTGAGCATGTGTGGGATTAATCCCCAGTTCGATCGAGTGATCGTTCTCTCCGATCCTGAGGCCTCCCGTTTTGTAGTCTGAAGGGGGCTCTCATAGTAATGGGGCAGAGTATGTGGCAATTATGACAGTAGTTCACCCATCATGTCATTGATGGGACATCTTTAAGCCCTTGCATTGCGTGTGACAGGCACACGCGAGGGCGTCCACTAATTCTACACTAAAACAGCGAAGCGTGAAGCAGGGCCTTACGGCGGGCACACAACTTGATGATACGCTTTCAACAGCGTTGTGGTAGGCACAATTTGTGGGTTCCCCACGCGCGGGGGAGTGAGAGCCGTCCCTTTGTTTGTCTTGTTCGGCCTCTGCTCAAGGTTATGTCAGTGCGGTCATGCTCCAATGGTCACTTTGTCACACTATGTTTTCGAGAAACAAACCAATTATATTGTATGTGTGCCAAGGATGCATTTTTTTACACATACACAATGACATCATAAGTGATAAAACAGAATATATCCATATCACAAGTAAATAAAATACATTATTACAATAATCCCATAGTCATAATATATAAGTATTTATTAATATTGCAGTGGAAATAAACTCGAGTAGGTGACTCCAACTCCACTGACAATTGACTGGGGGTACACAAGTCTAGTACTTTACCATACCTTCACACAGGTACTTCACCATACCATTCATAATCATAACCGACCATAACCATAATCCATTATCATAACCGTAATGTAACCCAACCAAAATCCAATGGCCAACAACCAATGACCAATCCCAACAAAAACCAGACCATGTTTATAACTCTAATCATGTGAGGGCTCAGGCCGCTCGTGACCATGAGTATGATTGTCAAGACAGTTTTACACTCTATAGAGGGGCACCACTTTACCGACAAGTTCGTGATTCCATCATTCATCAGTGACTAATAACCCCATTATGCCACATGCACACGACTTCTGGTGTGTGGTCAAGAGATTATGAAATAGCCTTACAAAGGGACTAATAGCGTTTACGGACCCACTAAAGTTTTACAGTAGAGGGACGACTCCAATTGAGTACCAATCCAACCCAAAAACCCCCTCTTGTACCGCTCAGATTCTAGGGCAGTCCTACTTTTGTTTCCCGCTTCCCCATCTGATCCTACAATACAGACAATACACCTAATAAGCCTTACCCATTATTAGCCCCGTGGTGGCACTTTTTTTCCTAGGTGGTTGCTTCACGAACCGGTCCATAGATCTAAAACAAGCATTCCACCATACCATCCAATGTCAACCAATAGACTTGCTTGCTTAGCTTGCTAAGTTCCATGTTGGTAAAAGGGGTCATCATTATTCATATTATTATAAGTTTATTAAGCAAGTTAATTAATTTCCCCTAAATTCTCAACTAAGCATGCTAAGCCAGAAAGAAAATAACCATACCCGACTCTTCATCTAGTTCCAGGTGACAAGAAAAGGTAAACAATACTAGTAAACCCTAACAATAGGTTTTTCCATCAAGTTGACACAAGCATGCACATTTGCAAACAAAACAATTTTCGGAATAGGATCAACATGGTCAAGGGCACTTGCCTTCTTACTACGTCGAAGGTACTCGATTGTAGGCTCATGAGCATACTCGTCTCTCATAATCACGCACACACACAAGCAAACATAAACAATAAATACATTGCAAACAATGGTAATCAATATGATATGATATGAATGCATGTGAAGTACATGAATTAATTTATGATTTGTACGCATTAATTTGTATATAGTAAAGTTCATAATTAATTTAAGTATTTAGTAATAAATCTATAAAGTTTCATGACTAATTATGTAAGTTCTGACTTTATTATATTTAATTAGGAATTTAAATAATTAATCCACATGATATTTATATGCCTCTTCCTGTTCCTTGTTTATCTTGCAAGAATATTTTCATAGATTTTGTTTTGGGATTGCTTGGAACTTATAGGAGGAGGGATAATGTTTTTGTGATTGTCAACTATTTATATAAAAGGCCCATTTATACCTTGTCACAAGAGCGATAATGCCTCTCATATTTCTGATTTTTTATGATAAAAATTATTCGATTACATGGCATGTCAAATACCATTATTTCTTATTATGATGCAAAAACTTGAAGTTATTTTTGAAGAATTTTGTGATATAATTGGGGACAAAATTGTTGTTTTCCACTACATGTCACCTACAAACTGATGGATAAATCGAAGTAGTTAATCATATTCTTTCTACTATATTGTGTGTTGTTTTGGAAACAAATTTGAAGTTGTGGGTGAAGTGTTTATCACATGTAGAGTTTCCTTATAACAAATCCATTCACTCTACTATAAGGGTAAGTAAATTTTAGATAGTGTATCATTTTAATCCTTATGCTCCAATTGATTTACTACCTTTGTCGCCTTCTCAAACAAAAAATTTGGTTGGTACACAACAATCTGAATTTATTTTTTTAAAATACTTGGAACTACAAAGAAAAATATTAAAAAGTTGAATATGAGGTATATAATTGCCGCTAGTAACGGCGGGTAAGAAATAAAACTTAAACCAAGAGATGTAGTGTGGTTGCATTTGATAAAATATAGATTTTCTAACTTGAGAAAAATATAAACTCATGCATTAGTTATTGGTGTTTTAATATTGTTGAAGAGATTAATGATAATGCGACCATACTGGAGAGAGAATATGAGATTAAGTTGAGAACTACTCTAATCCAAGAGGTGGAAGATGATGAGAAAATAAATATAGTGGATACACAAATTTCTTCTATTAATATACAAGGACAAATAATAAAAGCAAGAGCAATATAACTAAATAATTAGGTGAGCTCGTTTCTAAGTTCCTATCTGTCGGAGTGTGAGCTGCGACACTCCTCCCGGCCTGCTCGGAAGCAGCTCGTGAGATTCTTTTTTTCTAGAGGGGGCTTGGCGCCCTACGCGACCGGGCTCGAGAGAGCTGATGGACACCGAGATTTACATGGTTCGGGCCGTTAGAGCGTAGTACCCTACGTCCACGGGAGTGCTTGTTCTATTGTTTGAGCGTGTGTGCTTGTGTGTTTTGTGATTTGGGATGCAAAATCGTCTAACCCCTTGTAGGATGGTCACCTCGATCCTTTTATAGCACAAGGCCGTGGTGGTTACAATGGGGCCTGGGGCCCGACAGGTGGCCCCAGAGCTAAGTAAACCCTATACACAATGTAGGGCTTCATCTTCTGAGTAGAGTGGCCAGCGGGAGAGTTAAGTCCCGTTGTCCGGCGCGCTGAGCGTCCCTGACCGCGTGTCAGGTGATGATGAAGACGTCGTCTTGTAGCCACGTCTTCTCGCCCTGCTTGGGCGGCTTTGTGCCGTTGGTCGGCACTGTACTGCTATCACGCCTTGCTGTACTGTCTTGTCACCGTAATGGCGAACGGACAAGGGACGGAGGCGCGTGAAGTGTGCCATGTTTCTGGGGAAGGCGCGAGCCTTGAATGCGAAGCCTCACAACACACTTTCTTCTTGACTTCGTCGACCCACAGCCCGCGACGGATCGTGGGGCGCGTGGTGGCTCTGGAGCTCTTATCGACGGGCTTGGTCTCAGGGGACACGTGTCAGCTCCGGACCTCACCTCAGCGGGGAGGCTCGGGCCGGATCCCAGGGCACATGTCTGTACTGGAGCTGTCCTCAACGGGGAGGCGACTCGGAGCTAGGGGACACGTGTCAGCCCCGGACCTCACCTCGGCAGGGAGGCTCAGGCCGGAGCCCAGGGCATGTGTCTGCACCGGAGCTGTCCTCAGCGGGGAGGTGGCTCGGATCCACGGGACACGTGTCAGCCCCGGACCTCACCTCAATGGGGAGGCTCGGGCCGGAGCCCAGGGCACGTGTCAGATCTGGTGCACATGCGCACGTGCCAGCCCCAGGGTTGACCATGGGGCCTAGGGCACATGGCTTACGCTAGGGCCCGCCTCAGCGGGGAGGCGGGCTTAGATTGTCTTTTTACCCACTACGCAGGTGTACCCGGTCTGCAGGATACTGATACTATTTATATGAAGTTGAGAATAGATTGTTATTAAATAATTTAATTATGAGTAAGAACTATGGAGAGGGCAAAGAAGTACTTAGAGGAGGTTTTGGAGATATGAAGGCCCAATAAGGACATACACAACAAATTGGAGGCCGAGCCCAACTTGAATTCGAGTCTAATTTGGAGCTCAAAGGCAGTGTACCTTCAAAAAGACGTGCAGTGCGTATGCAGACTCTGTTCGTATATTCTACATATGCATGGAAAACTGTGAAGATAAACTTTCTAATGGCACAGACGAATTGCATATGAGGCAACAAGAATCGTTGAAAGAAAATCATCTATTGCGCCATTGGGGCTTGTATTGAGTGTGAGTCTATTAGGGATGTGTTCAGTGATCTTGTGCCGAACTCTAGGCTATAAATACAACCACCGTTGCTAATTAACATGGATTTTGTTTAAATTAATCTGTTATACATAGTTTTGCCATTTATCGGTTCGTGAGACCCGAGATGAAGCGAATTAGGCTTACTTCTTTTCATTGGTAGTGTCGGTTGCACTTGCGACAGTTAGCCTTCTTGACGAGGTCGATCGTGCGACGTGTGATTGATAACCAACAAAGCATTAGTGTAGTGATTGCAGTGATTTCCTGGTTCTGCTCGAAAAGTCAAATTATCAATGTTGTGATCTGTAGTTTAATCGACCTAGTTTTCAAAAGACCGAGTTAATACACTATCACCATCGCATCCCTAATAACATATCCTTTCTCTCAAAAAAATAACATATCCTTCGGCTCTGTCATCTGCGTGTTCTCTAAAAGAAGGGTCAATGTTGAGTAAACAAAACTACAAAAATTGCATTCATTTCTTTGTTCTGAAATTAGAGTCTGACGCTGAGAGCCTCAATGTATTCGTTCGTATTGTACTGCCTCTTGTTTCTCAGAAAAAGAAAAAAAATATTTCGCGTCAAGTGCAAATCACGTACTGCACGGTTGCTGCTGCTGTTACCATTCGCGAGACGACCTCGTGACAGGCCGCGCAGTCTGCCAGCTGCGTCATCACATCGTTTCCAACCGGATCGTGTATCACGTAAGGATTACACCAGCGGATCCATGCGCAGGGCAGCAGACTGCTGATACACCCAGGCCTATGCATACAAAGGAGAGGTTGAACCAGAGCATATTCCCTTTATCTCTTTCTTAAAAGATTTTTGGACGTTTATACTAGTTTTAATCTATTTGTCCATGCGATGCAAGATTAGTAATAAAGTAAAATACAAAAGAAAGATACAAATAAAAGATGAATTGGAGAAAGAAGGAGAAATGAGAGACATGCATCAACACCGATTAGTCAGCGGCATCGAAAAGTCTGGAGACGAGGTGTCATCACCGAGAATCAATGCTATTTTTTGCAAAGACGTCATCCTCCGGATCCCGAGGTCTCTCTAGTTTACAGGCATTACAAAATACTCTGATTTTAATTTTCGCATTTTGCAAACCTGGCTCTGGTGATTGGGATCGGAGAGAGGCCTTCATACCTTTATGGTCTCCATGTTCACGTATTCCCCTTCTTTTTCTTGATCCGTATTTAATTACATCTGTAAAAATATACCGTTCCGATTTATGTGTATTGGTTGTCTTCACCACCAGAAAAAGTGTGGAGGTAATATTTTCTTGGACTTTGAGTTTCATAACAAAAAGGAATGCGCGTGAAATTTAATTCTGTGAATTCAACTCATGATAAACTATAGTTTCACAATGCAAAAGTTTCGAGGATTCATAAAGCATCCAAAGCTTTTCAAAATTCTAAGTAAATACACATTGTAAACTAAAAGCAAATCTTGCAAAAAATAAAAGGTTTTTGATGCCTTTAAGAGATAAAAAATCATTTTTATTTACAATAAAAAGGGCCTTCCAAAATTTTAAATAAATCCAGGTTGGACAAGAAAGAGCAAAGATTGCGGACAGTATACAGCTTTGATGCCTTCTATACGAATGCAAATTTTTTTAAAAAAAACTCTGTGCTGGTTCGTCGTGGCAGTGCATTGCCAGCAAAATAATTGATCTGATTTATTATTTTCTGCTCCCTTCCAAATGCGGTGGCGTTGGCGACGGGGACCCCAAACTCAACGCGGGCAGGCCATCTTACCTCCGTCTCCCACCACCTAATAAAGCAGTCCGGCATCCAATCCCTCCCCGTTTCCGCTTCATCTCGCGCATCGAATCCAGCTGCAACCACACCATTCCGCCACCCCATTTGCGCCATGCTGCCGCGGCCGCTCCTGCACCCGGCGACCACGAGCCAAGAACGCGCGCGCCGGCATCCCTGAGGCGAAACCGCTATCGTTCCTTTGAATTTCATCGCCCAAACGTGCGTGTGGATTGTTCCCCGCCCAGGTGAACCTCCCTCGTCTAAAATGATTCCTTTTCTTGTTTGTTTCCATTTTCTTACAGATAAGATCAGAGTAGGTGAATTTGGGCGTTTCTTCAGGGAAGAAAGAAAAGCGAAATTTGGCAGCGGTTCATGGTCCGTGCTATCCCTCGTTGGATTGATAATTAGGTTGCCAGGCCAAATACAATGCTCCGGGCGATTGCGCCACGCGAGGGTCGTGGGATCTGAGGGATGCTTGGAAGTGAATACATAGGATTTGGCGCTGTAGTTGTTTATGCTTCCTCGGCGCCAGTTGCCGCTGAGGCGGTCCAGCGCCGCTTTACAGTTATATAACCATCTTTGCAGGCACGGCTCTGTTGAGATGTGTGTATGCCCATTGTTTATCTTTTTTTTTTCATGTTCTTCCGTTGCAGCGCCGATCCGCCATGGAAGGGTGCCAATTGCTAGTAGGATGTAGGATAGAAATGGAGACGGAGGAGGAAGGGTTCTTTGACACGAGGCAGGATCTGTCGCCGCCGCCGGCCATGCCTGTGTTGCCGTGGTCAGCCGATGGCCTCGGCAGCGTTTGGGAGCGGAGGGAGCGGTTCTTGAGGAGTATGGGACTGGAATGCAGCGTGAGCCCCCAATTGGCGGATACTGTGGGCGATGCTGAGAAAGAAAAAGAAGAGATTGTGCCCCAGCTTGGGAGGTTGTGGTCGCAGTGGGATGAAAATGGCTGCTCAATGTCGAGCTGGTCCACCGAGAGCTATGAGGAAGGTACGTCGGATGACAATTCCTCCTTGAGTGGATCCAGTAAGGATGGTGGCAGTAGGGTGGGCAGGAGTTTCAGTTCATTGTCGTTCATCCAGAGGCTAATGAGCCGCAGTGGTAAGCTTCCTGGTGTTTCCAAGGTGGTCGAGAGGAGGAGAAATGGGTGGCTTCGGAGGCTGGGTTTCAAGGTTGGTCTTGTCAATCATGTAGGGGATGAAGCTAGCACCAGCTCCTCAGACAGTGGCCAGATTGCGGTGGGAAGGTATGAAAGGGTCAAAATCCGTTCCTACCGCAAGCGGTCAAAGGAATTGTCTGCCTTGTATCAAGGCCAGGTGATCAAGGCCCACGATGGTGCTATCCTAACAATGAAATTTAGTCCTCGTGGTCAGTTTCTTGCAAGCGGCGGTGAAGATGGAGTTGTGAGGGTCTGGGGTGTCACGCAGTCTGAGGACTGTAGAATACCTATGGATGATCCTTCTTGTGTTTACCTCAAAGCACATGTCAAGTGCGGGCTGGCTCCAGTAAATCTCGAGAATGTGAGGAAAAGCAAAATCAAGGGCATGAAGCGATGTTCAGAGTCAGCTTGCATTGTGATTCCAACAAAGGTTTTTCAGATCTCAGAGGAACCATTGCATGAGCTCCATGGACACTCTGGCGATGTTTTGGACCTGTCATGGTCAAACAATAAGGTCAGTTGAAAAAAGTTACTTTTCTATTCATTTTGGTTGATTGCAAGTTTTCTTTTTAGCAATTATGATTATTAGAATTTTGTTTACTGCAGCAACTATTGTCAGCATCAACAGATAAAACTGTTCGTTTGTGGGAAATTGGATCCACAAACTGCATTACTGTTTTTCCACATAGCAACTTCGGTATGTCTATCATCTCTTAGATTTCTTCTGCAAGTTTAACTTTAATTCTGAACTGGGCTCATAATTTTCTTCTCAAAACTTACTTCTGCAGTGACTTGTGTGCAATTTAATCCAGCTAATGAGAACCGTTTCATCAGTGGATCAATAGATGGGAAAATCCGTGTCTGGGATATTCCAAGGTGCAGCGTTGTCGATTGGGCAGATGTTAGAGATATAATAACAGCAGTTTCCTACCGACCTGACGGAAAGGTACAATTGTTAGTCTGCCTGCTGAAATTTTGTTTGAACTCACTTGTTAGCTTGCTAGTTTGTGGTATTAATCATTATTTCTGTCTTTTACATCTTTACAGGGGGCAGTGGTTGGAACCATCACCGGGAACTGTCGACTTTATGATGCATCAGGTAAATGCATAATTTATTTTATCCCTACTAGCTTGTCAATATCTGATTTTTGGTACCTCTCTCGCTTTTCTAAACAATATTCCTTGCATGTTAACTGCAACTGCGTCGTGCTGAATCAGATAGCCTGCTGCGGTTTGAAACACAAATAGCGCTCAATGGCAAGAAGAAATCCTCTCTTAACAGAATCACTGCTTTTGAGGTAAATATCTTCATTGAGAAATAGTTTTTTTTGCAATATATAATCCTGTTACTCATGTTTTTTAAATATAATGATGCTTGAGTTCTAACCTTTCTTTTCCCCATTTTCATGCCAGTTCTGCCCAAGTAATCCAAGTAAATTAATGGTTACATCTGCGGACTCAAGTATCAAAATACTCAATGGGACCAATGTAACTCAGAAATATAGCGGTATGGATAAAATCCTTTCTGCGTTCTTCCTGCACTATTCATTATTACTTTTCACGAAATACAGACTCCTTATGGAATCACTCTCAGGACTCCGAAGTGGTTCTTGCCAGTTGTTGGCAACATTCACTCCAGATGGTCAGCATATAATTTCTGCTAGTGAAGACTCTAATGTATATGTGTGGAACCATGAAGAGGAGTATACATGGAAACAAGTCAAAACCATAACTTCTTCTGAGCATTTCCACTCAAACAATGCAGCCATTGCAATACCATGGAATGACAAAACCCCTAGGAGCCCAGTTTCTTTGGCCTCTCAGTTTTTGGCACCAAAAGGGGATACTTTTTGGTGCATGGGTACGGCTTCCAAATGCAATTCATGCTGCCCTGGAGAAGATTCTTCCATTAACAACTTTGTTTCAAAACATGCTGCTTCTCCTGTTATTTTTAATTTGAACCAGGAGTTGTCCATTGACTTCACTTGCAAAAGTGCTGCAACATGGCCAGAGGAAATTCTGCCTTCTTGCTTAGTTGGTGACATTTTGGACGAGTCACAGCACAATTTCCTAAGAAATTTTTTCCAGGGCACTTCTAACTTGTGGGGTCAAGTTATTGTTACTGCAGGATGGGATGGAAGGATTAGATCATTCCAAAATTATGGTTTACCGATGAATCTATGATAGTTTGGGCATTTGGTTGAAGTATATGACAGTAACGGCACGTCACATGGCCTCAAGAAAAGCGTCACGCACCCAGCTATGCTGGTCCTGTTTTGTGGTTTCGTAGTACAAAAGATCACATGCTGGTGTTCCTGAAGTTTTGCTGAATCATACATGGACCAGTGTTGCACATAATCAGCTTGGTGGTCCATCGAGATCTCTCCGTCAGCGGTTGTTTGTGGCAGGCCTGATAGCTTGTACCTTTTGTAGAAATATTATAGTGTAGATCCAATTTCTTTTGTACCTTATCAATTGGTCATTTGTATACCATAGAAATGTTAATCTTAGTTGATTGTAAAGTTTTATTCCATTGAATAGTAGGAGCTCAATCGAACTGTTGTATGCATATATGTTCATTCATGTTATACAAAATTCGTACATTTATTGAAAAATCAGTGTCTGGTTCTTCAATTCTTTCTTGATCTTGATTTTGTCGGTCATTTAAGATTTGGGTAACTTGTGCTTCTGGTTGGTATAGTATGCTGTTTGGCGCGGACCCGCTGAAGTAGTTAAAGAGGTCATTATGTTTCATCAATTGGGCCTGACGTGTGATGTTTTTTTATTGATGCAGCATGTGAGTGGTGGATCTCATTATTCAGCTGGTCCTGAATCTGTTCATAATTCAAGGTCAGACTTGGTACACTGAAGTTTGCTTTTCATTTTTTGCTTATTTATTTTTCTTTGGGCGGATGACATTCGCAATATTATTGTCATATTTTGTTACTTTAGGCTTGCAACGTGAATTTGTGATATAATATCGTTTTTCTATTGTTAGGCATGCAACTAAGATCCCTTTTATAGTACACTACTTGGTTTCTCTAGAAGCTTGACTTCCCTGGTATTTTAGCGTCAGAAAAGGGTTTTAGATGCATATGACCCTCAGGCCATGTGCCTCAACTTCTTCAGATTCAACTAACTTCTGAGGAACAGTTCTCTACTCCGTGTGCTTCGCTTGGCTCAAAGCATATTCAATCATTCATTAGGGTTGTCGATAATTTTTGATAATTGAAATAGGATTGGCTGCTCCTAAGTGTCACACGTTGGTTATGCAGTCTGCAAAATGACCGATGCAAATTCTGACTACCAATTCTCCCCGTCTGCCTCTGGTACTGACAGTGATAAGATTATTAGAAAACGAAGTCAGCGCCTCCTATAATCCCTGCTTAGTTAACCAGTCATACACTATCACTAGTACAGTGATTGTAAGACTATCTCTAACAGCCACCCTAAATGGCAGCCTATACCCATTTTTGGTTTTGAAGAGCAGCTCAAACATCTCCAACAGACTACCCATAATGAGAACTCATTTTAGTCTTCTGTCAAACGGTGCCCCAAAAATAGAGACGCTACGCACGCAACCCATTCCAACCGTGGCCTCCTCATCGCCTCACGCCTTCCCCTCCTCTACACCGAGCCCGCCTCTGCGCCAACCCTTCCTCTGTGCCTCCCCCTCCTCCGCGCCAACCCCGCGCCGAGACACAATTGAAATTTTGCTATCCTCAATATTGGGCTTCGCTAAAATACCATTCTCAACATACAACACTCTAAAATATCATTATAATTCTTTCCACTTTGCTCGTTTGCCACTGTGATAGTATTTTGGTACTAATTGATCTTCTTAACACTAACACAATTCTAAGTAGACAGAAATGTCCTTATATGTTTTAAAAATATAAAAAATTAACAGAAAATACAAAAAATTATAAAAACACTAAAATATTTCAAAAAATGAAAAAAATACAGGAAATAGAAAATTTACACAAAGAAAAATAGAGATAAATTTAAATAAGTTTATAAATTATATAAAATTAGAAAACCAGAAAATTTACACAGAAAATAGAAATAAATTAAAATTAAGTGTGAAAATTTACACAGCATAAACTTAATTTTAATTTATTTCTATTTTCTGTGTAATTTTTCTGTTTTTCTAATTTTATATAATTTTATAAACTTATTTAAATTTATCTCTATTTTTCTGTATGTAAATTTTCTGTTTTTTATTTCCTGTATTTTTCCCATTTTTTTGAAATATTTTAGTGTTTTTATAATTTTTTGTATTTTATGTTACTTTTTTATATTTTAAAAACATATAAGGGCATTTTTGTCCACTTAGAATTGTGTTAGTGTTAAGAAGATCAGTTAGTACCAAAATACTATCACAGTGGTAAACGAGCAAAGTGGAGAGAATTATAATGGTATTTTAAAGTGTTGTATGTTGAGTGTGGTATTTTAGCGAAGCCCAATATTGGGGATAGCAAAATTTCAATTGTCTCCCCCGCGCCTCCCCCTCCTCCGCCTCACGCCATGCCGCTGCTCCTCCCCGCCGCCCTGCACGGCCCCTCTTTCGCGGTGACCTCGAGCTCGCCTCCGCTACGACCTCCTCCCCGCTGTCCGACATCCCCCCCTACGATCCTCGCCACACCGCCACTCCTCCCCACCCGCACCGCCGCTCCTCCTCACCGGCCCGCACTACAGCTCCTCCCCTCTCGACGCCCTCCTCCGTGCCGCCCTGCCTCCGCTGCCGTCGCAACCCCCTCCCCTCCTTCTCTTGCGACCCCCTCCTCCGCGCCGACCCCATGCCGCGCCGCGCCATGCACCGCTCCCTCCTCCTCCTCCCCTCTGCACCGCGCCACGAGTCCAAGGCAACTTCGGGCGAGCGAGGGGGCGCCAATCCTGGGAAGCTTCCGGTGCCCATGCGGGGGATGAAGCTCGCCGCCAGGGAGTTGGGGCGAACCTCTACGCCGCTGCGGATCTCTCGGTCTGAGGCGCCGCGTATCGATTCGTCTCAGGTACACGCGCCGATCCAGGGCCGCCTTCGGCCCCGCGGTGCTCGCCTGCGCCAATTCGAGTCCCTCTCCATTGCGTTTTGATTCGTTTTCGCTGAAGTACTTCTACTTCACCTGCTTTGGTTTCGCGACCCTCGTGAAGAGAGGAGAAGTGATGCCGGACAAGGGGGAGAGGACGCACGACCTCCTACCCTCTGCTTCGCGCGCAGCTGCTGACCCAACGCCCCTTCCTTCCTCCTTGTCCCACGTGTCCCTTTCGTTCTCGCGCTCCGCAAATTCTCGCAAAGGAAGCCTGAACAGTTTATCATAGCCTGAAATCGGCTCTCTGTTAGATATGTTTGTAAAATGGGCTACAGTTTTCATACCAAGAGACCCAAATGTATAAATGGGTCTTCAATTTTGCCTCTCCTTGTTGGAGATAGCATAAGGCACCTTGCAAAGGGACATTTGGGCAAGACAGTGTAAGGAATTCAGTACAAGTTGGATAGAACCTGGTTCTGTTTAGAGCTTCAGAGACGAGTTATGTAGTGCACAACTCATATTCAAGATAATGATATGCATAGAACGCTAAATAGTACTCCCTCCGTCTCATTCAAAATTTATTTCTAGAGTTAATTAAAGTCAAACTAATCTAACCTTCACTAAGGTTATAGAGAAAAGTATTAACATTGACCACACAAAATAAGTATGTTATGAAAATATAAGTTATTGTGAATCTAATGATACTAATATGGTGTTATAAAAATTAATACTTTTTCTGTAAACTTTGTCAAAGTTAGGTTTAGTTCGACTTTGACTAATTCCAGAAATAAAATTCTAGTGGGACAGTAGGGATATTTGTTACGGTGCATACTTTAAAACGCTCATGCATTTGGTTGACAAATGGATCCATGTTTTGTCTCGGTAGTATAGAGTATGATATAGAGTACGAGGAATGTAAAAAATTATAATATAAAGTAGAGAATTTTTTAAAGAGTATTATAAAGAATGAAAACAATTTTTTTAGAGTAAGAGTTTAAGTACCACGAGTGCAGACGGTCTTACTCTGCACTATGATTTCCTTCAAAAATTGAATTGATCCTTCTAAATAGAGCTATAATGATACTATTATAGTTAATAGCAGGAGCTAGCATAAACCGACTCAAAAAGAATGAGTTCAGCTGTTACCGTGCCTCTCAGCTTCGAAGTGTGCATCCCATGATAACATTCACTGCTGACCTCATGGTGACAACTCTGCATGTGTCATTTCTTACACTTCTACCTGCAACAAAAATTTCCATTAATACAACAGATATTCTCTCGAAATAAATGAAAGAAATTAAAAGAGATGGGAAGAAAGATGGTCCTGCCTGCATGTCAGAATATACTGGGAAAGCAGAAAAAGCCAGGCTGCAGATTTAGATGTCAACAGTAATACAATCTACTGTACAATGCTTGAATTGTTGATTTGTGCAGCAGACTTGCAGAATACCCTACCTCTGCATCTCTGAACATCCTGGCCATGCTCGAATTGTTGCAACTGTTTTAGGCACATAATTATGCCGCACTCTACTGTGGACGCTTTCCCAATATGGGATTTTGATAAATTATTGATACAATCACCTGTTTGCCATTAATTTTGTAATCAGCTTAAGCACACTACTGACCAATGAAATGGGTCTGTAATCGTTTATATTAGTCGGGTTATTTACTTTTGGCACCAACGTGATGAAAGAGCTGTTAATTGCTTGCAATCCCATATGGTAAATGGTGAACTCGTCGAGGGTATTGTGCAAGGATGATTGGCTAGGGGAAATTCTCTGTCAGATCTGACAAAAGTGTTTATAGAGAAACTCAACAAACCGTGTTGCAAATTGGACAATTGTGCCGCTCTGTTGGACTAAACCTTACGGAAAGTTTGTTACAGGACTGTCTGCGGCTGTTACAACAAATGTGACCTCGCAAAAAAAAACAGTTATCGCAAATGTAGGAATGGTGATTGAAATTGATCGACGGTCGGGCCCTCCATGCTTTTTCTTATTCAATAAACGCCACATGTTTTGGATCTTTTCCTTTGTCTCCTATCTCTGACAGATATTAGTTATCTTAAAAGTCGTCCGCCCTTGTCAGTCGGTCCCTGCACGTTACGTTCTTCTGCCGTGCGTTCGTACGTCTGTAGAGCCCGCCTCCGCCGTGCGTTCGTACGTCTGAAAAGAACACCCGTATACACCGGGTCCATCTCCATATGTAGTACAACTAACAGACCACTAGGACATCATCGCTCCAGTTTTCATCTGTCTCGCAAGGCATATCAGGGGTAGATTAATATATGACTTTTATTCAAACTTAATATTACTAAACGGCTTTTGAAAAAATTTCGTAAATAGACATCCATTCGCCTGGTGGAAGGGCGACAGGTCTACATGGCGTCGACGTGGAGCCTGTCGTCCTTCCGCCGTGCAACTAGGTGCCACGTGGCCCCGGTCGCTCTCTGGCAGGGCTACTGGTCCGCCGATGTGGCCAGTCAGTGGCTGCGTGGCCGAGGTGGCATGGAGCAGTGGGCCCAGTTGCCTGTTGGCAGGGCCATTGGGCCAGTCACCTGCTCCAATGGCGACAGGTCCGCTAGCCCAGTTGCCCTGTGGCAGGGCGATAGTTCGCTGGGCCAGTCCCCCTCTAGCCGGGCGAAAGGCCCTGTTTTTTTGTGTGTTTCTGTATGTTGTTTGTTAATTTAAATTGAAAAAACTTTGAACATTTCTGAATATTGCAAAACTGCATGAAATTAAAAACGGTAATATAGAAATTGTATGAATAAACGGCAGGAAGCCAACATTTTATAGTATTTAATTTATGTATAGAATAATTTCAATTCTAATAGAATTTGAAAAATTAATTAGAGCAATGCACTTCGTATTATATTTATATTTGCAATTATTTGAGTTTACGGTTTGAAAAAAATGTATTTGTACGAAAAGGTGACATGTAGTAGCAATAATATTATAAGCTCGACATATATAGGAATACATGAAATAGAAGTACCTGAACATAATTGTGGTTTTCTTCCCTTTGTACTTCTACGCTAAATAAGGCAAGAAACACCATGCACGAGATACGAATTGAAATACAGAGATGCGGAAATGGCGTGCATACAATACAGTTGTTGACTAACAAAAATAGGTTTAACACGCCTTAGAGAAATATAAAAGTTGAGCCGAACATTAAGCACTTATTGAGTGGTGTGGGGATATTTCCTCTTTCTGAACGCATCTGGTCCGACTTCCCTGGCCCGACGAGCCCTCTCGCGGTAACGCTGCCTCTCTGCCTCCCGTTCCTCCCTTTTCGATGTGTTCCTGCTCGATCTGACACCTACGTTCTTCTTCCTTTCGTCACATGCATTCTTCTTGAGCCTTGCAACGACGGTCCTCCATTTCAGCCCTCTCCCTCATGCGCTCCTCCATTCTTCTATCTTCCTCAAGTTCCATGCACTAGGATTCATTGCACCTGAAACCTCTTAAGTTTGTTTCGAAGTCAATTTGTCAAGTCGCTGCCATAGAGCATTGAACTTCCTCTACTGATTCTGATAACACAATCTTTTAGACAAGTTCATAAGTTGTTTGTTTCAAAACTGGTTGTAAAAATTAACCCCCAAGTGTCTCATGCACCACCTTGATTGTATGTCTCACCAACATAGTCTAACGCCACGTTCATCAGAACCATGCCTGGCATCAAGTATAACCTTGAGTAGCCCGCCGTGACGGTCATGGATAACACACACATTTGGACGGTCTTGCACTACGGATATCTTAAATCCATAAAGAAACCAATACCAGCTATCCGTGTTCTCGCTCTCCATGAATGCAAAAGCCACCGGTAATACTTAATTGTTGTCGTCCACTCCGATAGCCGTAAGAATTTGGACTTTATACTTTCCAGTTAATAATGTATCATCCATGCAAATTATAGATCTGCAATATCGAAATACATTTATACACTGACCAAATGCAAAAAATGCACGATGAAGAAATAGCTTCCTAGGCATTCTTGGGTTTTTAACATCCAATATGTCATAATAAGTGCCAACATTCCTCTGTCCAATCGTATGTAGCAACTTTAGAAGATTGTCATACGATGCTTCATATGAACCAAACCTCTGTTCAATTACTTTCTGTTTTATCTTCCAAGCTTTTGAGTAACTTATAGCGTATTTGAAATCCTTCTCTATTGTGTTGATTATTAATCTCGGCTCAAACCATATGTTATCCACGATACGAGCATACATCTAATTTGCATCAAACTGTGTTGTAAGAGCTGTGTTGCACTTCTCTAATTCCTGCAACTCACATGTATGGTCTTTCACTATAGAACATTTTCACAACTTGGTGCACTTCTCGTAACCATGAATAGGAAAAGGCAGCTACTGGAGACACATTTAACATCATAAATTGTCTTACTTGACTTATAAACAACAAAAGACCTCTTCAACGAAAGAGACCAAAACTTCACAACATCTTTCAGAGCATCTTTATTATTATAAATGGCCTCTTCAGTTATCTCGTTGTCCTGATACTCACACGAAAAAGAGTGACCTTCTCTAATACATAGATTAGAAAAGATTTCATTATTCCATTCAGCTGGGACAGGAATCTCATCTTCATCATCTGACGAGTCGAATTCAGGAACATTATTGTGCTCCATGTCATCTGCTCGTATTTATTCAACTATGTGCTCAATGTCCTCTCCTCCATCTGCCGGACCTGTTGGTTCACTATGAATCGTATTCTTCTTCTCATATACTTCTTCATTTTCTATTCTGGCATCATTGTCTCTATCATAGTCACCTTGCTCCTGGACTACAACCACGGACTCGTGAAATGGCTCCTTAGTTTCTGCTTGAGCAAGAAGCATTAGAGGCCATCCCCGTTAAACAGCCTTATCGTCATGCTTTCTCCAGATTCTCGTTCCATTTAGATCAATTAAGTCCCAGAAATAACCTTGTTTCGTATGGTTCACCATGCCTTTCAAGTTGAACTTATATTGGTCACCATCTAGTTGAAACGTACGCAACAACCATCAACCATCTTTCAACACCTGTAATTGTTCTCTCATTCCGCCTTGATATGCCTATAGTAATAGAACTAAACCCAGACAAGTCGATACCATATGCATAGTGCATAATATCTCCTTCTCCATAAAATATTGAAACACTAATTTCTCCGACATACCTAAGCGAATAAAGAAATTCAATATGTATATATTAAACATATATACATCATACTTAAATTAAATGTTAACGTCACTATTATATTAAGTGCACATCCTAAATAACATTAGTTAACGTCAATATTCTCGTTACATACAAATTAAATACCTAAACTAAATATAACATCAACATTTATTACTATAGTTAACGACACATTAAAAATGTAAACTAACTAATCAACATAATCTTCGTAATACAACACCTAACCCTAACTAAATTAAATATTATTACAATCATTACGGTAATATATTTATATGTTTAAAATTTTAGTGGTTACTATTAACCCTATATTACAAACTATAATTATTACTAATGAATATTCAAACTAATTACAAACAAATTAAACATGACAAATCAATAACAAATTAATTCACAACTAATTAATATTAAACTAAAACATTTATTTTTTTACCTCCTCTTCTTTTCTTCTTCCCTCCCTCTTCTTTCTTCTCTTTTTTTCTCTCCCTCTCTTCTTTTCTTTTCTTTTCTTCCTTTCTTCTCTTCCTCTCTTCTTTTCTTCTCGTCCTCTCTTTTCTCTTCTTCTCTCCTCCCTCCCTCACCCGAGCCGGCTTTATTGACCCGCGGCCAAGGCAGTCGCCCGACCGTTGTGCGACTGGGCCCATGGGCCTGGGCAATCGCCACATCAGCGGGCGACAAGGCCCGTCGCCCTTCTAGCGGGCGATAGGGACCACGTGACACCCAGTCGTCCGGTGGAAGGGCGACAGCCGCCATGTGGCACTCAATCGCCCGGCGGAAGGGCGACAGGCGTCACGTGGCCCTGTCGCCCCTCCACCGGGCGACTGGGTATCTATTTCCGAAATTTTTTAAAACGCCCGTTTAGTAATATTAAATTCGAATAAAAATCGTATTTTAAAAAAATTCTCAGGGGTATGGGCTTTCTATTTTACCTAATGGGCTGCACGGGCATGTTAATGGGCTTTTGAAAATTTGCAATTCGCAAAAGAAATAGGCCCAGAAGTGTAGATGTGCCCTGAAAAATCAGAAACCGATTCCGTTGTGCTCGTCCCGCCCAAAGGCCCCAAACAGCTCGCTGCTCGATCTTGATGTTGCCAGCTCCCCAAAATCCTCTCAGTTCATCGATTCCACGATAACCCTACTACCTAGGGCCACAGGTAGTGTGTGACACTGGAAGTTGAGAGAAGGGGCGACACGTCAAAGCCCCAGACCTGTGCGCGTTCTAATGGGTATCGATCCAGCCAGTCCTCGGTACTGCAGACACGGCCCATAGGCTGGGAGGAAACACGTTCGATCTAGCACATGGTTCACCTCTTCATTCCGTTTCATCTCACGGCGCCGGCCAAGCGTCAACTCTAAGCGCCGCCGTTGGCGCGCGAGGGGCATGGGCTTCAACTCTGATCGTTGGTCTTGGCATTGGTTCACTGCATGTTGTTTATTTTGCTAATCATCCCTATCGGTAGGAGAACGACAACTTGTTGAATAAAGCATACAGATCAGAGGTAAAATCATCTAGATCAGAGGAGGATTAGAGGAAGAGAAAGGGCACACCTTGATGTATTTGGGTCGCATTAGAAGGGCGGCGCTGTATAACGGCAATGACGTACAGGAGGTGAAGGAGACAACAGCCGTGACGCGGATCGATGATGCCAAGGTTCTTCCCTCCTCTACCGCAGCCCCTTTGATCCGATCAGGTAGTCTGAGTCGGTTGGGCACCAAGTGGTTGCGGGAACCTTCCTTCTCAACTCCACTTGTGTTTTCTTTTATAGGGCGCTGAGAGGAAGGGGCCCTCAGCCACAACATGATGGTGCGCTTCGATCAGGCGCTCTAAGGGCCTGACTTAGTCACCTTAGACCAGGTGGAGTAGGAGATTAAAATTTTCTAACATTCTTACTCTTGATCTCCATAGATCAAGACTTACTAAAACTTACTTATTTTCTTAAAACTTAACTTAGTGTTTATTTTCTCATGTTTAATATAAAGAGCACGCCGCATTAATATAGTCAGTTACACATTATTTGACTCAACGACCACAATGCACCTTACATTCAGAAATAAACATTAATCTTAGTTTGGCTCCTAAGTATCTAGAAATCATATACTTTTACCTTAAACCCATGCTAGCCTGTAGTAAGTGGATCCACAAGCATTTGTTTGATACTTATGTGCTCAATACTAACAATATGATTCTAGATTTTCTCTTTCACAACGTAAAACTTAATGTCAATGTGTTTGTACACACATTCGACTTGTTGCTTTAGAAGTAAAACGACTTAAGTAGTTTTGACGTTGTCAACCACTCTTAAACCGGGTATAATAATTCTTATGCCTGCTGGGCGGCCTCATATATACTTCAGATTCAGTATGCATCGTTTATGATACAGTGACCGCTCGTTTGGAGCTTTTCCATAATAAATCTCCAACCGCAAGTGTTAACAACTGATGTCGATTTTACTACACATCTCGCAGAAAATAAGTCTTAATAGCTCCATTATCTCATGGGCATCAATTCTTACTCAAGTTATCATGAGGCCTTAGTCACATGCAAAACTGCAAAACATTCTTTCCTCTATCCCGGTGATTTATATCGGGATTGGATTACTTATGCCAAAAAACACCCCGGTTACTTAAACTATGTCAAGATAAGTTATTATTTGAGCAAACTTTAAGCTTCTGACAGCAGAAGCATATGAAACCGATTTTATTTGATCGATCTCTTATTGGTTCGCAAACTTATCACCTTAACTATTAGAGCACACAAAAACTTATACTCATCCATACTACACTTTCTTACATATTGTAGATATGCATTACGTGATTGTTCTAATACCCCTTACTATATCTCGGTAAATCTCAATTTCTAACACATAGGAAACATCACCAAGATCATTATTCAAAAATCTAAGGATAAAACACTTATATCTAATTGTAGACCTACATTACTGCTTACAAGTCATGTCATCCACGCACTAAGAAAAGGAAAATGAATTTTTCTCTCTTAAACTCAGTGTAAATATAATTGTTATAATTGTCCTACTTATCATCTTATAAAACCTAAATCTTCTTATACTTCCATCAAATATGAGACTAGGGCTATGGTGCGGCGAGGAAGACGAAGACTAGAGGGAAGAGGAAGATTGTGATGGTGGTGCATACTGCAGAGAAGAGGAAGGTGCAAGTTATAATGGTGTGGAGAAGGAGAGGTCGGATCGCTTTGAATTCTATGCGTGAATGGCAACGACCGCATGATACAGACGGACCATGGAGTAGGAGCCGCTTGCAGTATTGGCCATTAATACAGGCGGCTGAAGCGACCGGGCGTGCGTGCCTTACCTTTCCGGTTACCCTGCGCGCATGAAGAGAATGCACAATGCGCGTAGTATATATGCGTCCTTAGAGTTACACGAGTGGATATACTTATGTTACAAACCGTCTGTGATAAACATTCTTCACAGGCGGACAACTGTAGATAAATAACCGTCTGCGATAAAGATTCTTCACAGGCGGATACTCTTTACATTACAAACCGCATGTGATAAAGATTTTTCACAGGCGGCTAGTCGTAGGTATAGAACCGCTTGCGAAAATTGTAGCGAACGGAGGAAAAACAGAGCTCACACATATACATAGAGATGAAGCAGCATAGCCGTCCATGACTTCAAGCGCAGTGTATTTCATTGTATGAAGCAGCACTGAGCCGACCCCAACATGCTTGGGATAAAAGCTATATATATACATATATATATATACATATATATATACATATATATATATACATATATATATACATATATATATACATATATATACATACATACATATATATACATACATACATACATACATACATACATACATACATACATACATACATACATACATACATACATACATACATACATACATACATACATACATACATACATACATACATACATACATACATACATACATACATACATACATACATACATACATACATACATACATACATACATACATACATACATACATACATACATACATACATACATACATACATACATACATACATACATACATACATACATACATACATACATACATACATACATACATAGTCATGTTGAATTGTCGCCCTCTGTTATTAAATTGTTGTAGTTCTAAAAAAATAATTTAATTTTGAACTAGATTCGTTATCCTCTAGAGGTGTATATGCAACTGTCATTGGGGTATTCTGTTCCTGTGGGTATAGTTTGCTGTCTTTGACATACTCTTATATGGCCTCAAGCATGTCCTGGTGCTTGGTTTCAACACTTTGCTTCTGTGGTTAGTGCTCATGATCCTGTCCTTTTTGTTAATACTTCTCATTGTTGGACTCTTCTCCTTTGACAATGACGGATGATATGATCATCTAAGGAGATGATTCTCAATAATAGCTTTTTTGAAGGTGCCTCTCAATCAGTGGTTTCTTAGATCTGATATTGGCCCTCTCTGTTATATTGGCCCTCTCTGTTTGATACCGGGCGTGCGCGCCTTACCTTTTCGGTTACACCGCGCGAGCGAGGTGGAGGCGCCACCGCGCGCAGTACATGCGTACTTAGAGTTACACGGGCGGATAATCTTACGTTACAAACTGCCTGTGATAAACATTCTTCACAGGCGGACATCCGTAGATAAAGAACCACATGCGATAAAGATTCTTCACAGGCGGATACTATTTACATTACAAACTGCCTGTGATAAAAATTCTTCACAGATCTAGTCGTAGATATAGAACCGTCTACAAAAATTGTAGCGAACAGAGGAAAAACAGAGCTAACACGTACACATAGAGATATAGCGGCACTCAGCCGACCATGGCTCCAAGCGCAGTGTATTTCACTGTATGAATTTTGTTAATTTTTTAAAGCATTCCAACATGTCAAAATTCAAATATTAAAAGAGAAAATTTGTCAAATTAAAATATTAAAGCTTCATTACAATGTTACAAATATATAGAATATATGTCATAAATTTTTTCCAGCATTGACATCTTCTCGCATATAGGGTTTCAAACCCTTTTTAATGCTTCTTTCTACACGCTTGATGTTGTGCTGATCGGTGAAAAGGTACATATCTTCATATTGATTATATTTCTCTTCATTACCTCCCACATTCTCAACCCCAACAATATTTTGCTTTTCAAAAACAACTACATGCATGTTCTCAGTTGCTAGATCCTGTACATAAAAAACTTGTGCAATACGATCGGTGAGAACCCATGGATCATCTTTATAACCCACTTTATTCAAGTCTACCAGTGTCAGCCCGTAGTTGTCCACTTTCACACCATCAGGATGTTTGACCCATTGGCACTTAAACACCGGCATTTGCATTCTTTCTCCATAATTGAATTCCCATATTTCCTCTACGAACCCGAAGTATGTGGCCTTCTGCCTTTGTGGATCATAAGCCTTTATACGAACACCACTATTTTGTGCAACACTCTTATCGTCTTTTTCCTTAGTGTAAAATATGTAACCATTGATGTCATATGCTTACCATGATGTCACCAAAGCAGATGGGACGAAAACTAACTTCTTTATTATTGCCTCTTCATCAGAGTTTCCGTATGGTATATTTTTGTCAATTAACCATTCAGTGAAACGTCTTCTGTGCTCTTTCATGATCCAGTCCCCTGTGTGGCCTTGGTTTTTTCTACGAAGCTCAACTTCGTGTTCCTCGATGTACGACTCAGCTATTGCGAGTTGTTGTAGTACACCAAAATATGCACAATTTACTTATTCGTAATCCTGAACGATAAAAGTTTTCTTACCCACTTTGCCTCTCCCACATAGTCTACCCTCATGTATTGGTATAGGCACACCTATCGGTTTTCTATCTTTGATGTAATCAGCGCAACTCTTAATCACTTCTTCAGTAGCGTATCCTTCCATAATTGAACCCTTTGGATGAGCACAGTTCCACGCATAACCCTTTAATACTCTTAAATATCTCTCCAATGAAAACATATGATGTAAATATAGTGGCCTCAATGATTTTATCTGATCAACAAGATGTATGATTATGCGTACTTGCATATCGAAAAAGATGGTGGGAAACACATCTCAAGCTTGCACATAGTCTCGTCGATGTATGTTTTCAAATAGTCTAAGTCTTCCTAGGCTATCACCTTTTGCGATACTGCATTGAAGAATTAATACAAACGTGTGGTGACAACTTTTAAATGCACAGGTTTGATGAGCCTTATTGCAATAGCAAGGAACACTGTTGTGATCATGTGACAGTCGTGAGAATTATAGCCAAATAAAGACAAGTCTTTCATCGAGACTAGTTTGCGGATATTGGATGAGAAACTCGTGGGCACTCTGATCCCACACAAGTATTTGCAAATTGTCTATTTCTCTTGTAGTGTGAAGTTGTAGCTCGTTGTGGGAAGGTAATGCTTCTCGTTGACCTTTTCTACTGGGTGAAGCTCTGGTCTCATATCAAGATTTACTAGGTGCATACATGATTTTAATCCGTCCTTTGTTTTCCTCAGCATGTCCAGAAAGGTTCCAATAATGCTGTCAAATACATTCTTTATAACGTACATCAAATCAATACTAAGCAAATTTCCATGTTCTTCCAGTACGGAAGATACTTGAAAAAAATCAATTGTTTCTTGAAAGCCGTGTTAGTTGTATCACCCGAAGATGTAATTTTCTTTCTCTTTGTTCCTTTATTTTTTGCCCTTAAGGAAAGCAACCTGAATGTTCTTGACCATTTCGAACACGAGTTTTTCACTGTAAGGTTTTGGTGCAGTATCTTTTCCGATTGTGTTATCAAATTACTGTTTCATCTTCCTGTACTTGTGTGTATCTGTCAAGAACCGCCGGTGTCTCATGTACACCGTCTTTCTGGATGAATTGAGGTACAAAAATCCAGTTCCATCTACGCACCTTACACAACCTTTCTTCCCTTTCATTTGTTCCGATAATGTAAATAGTCTGTGATAATCATGCACGGTAACGAATATCATTGCTCTTAGCGTGAAATACTCCCGCTTGTACTCATCCCATGTATGTACCCTTTCATTCCACAGTTTCACCATATCTTTTAATAGAGGTTCCAAGAACACATCAATTTTGATGCCGGGTTGTTTCGACCCTTGTATAAGAATAGATAACAAAATAATTTCTTTTTGTGACACAACCACGTCGATAGGTTGTACATCGTTAATACCACGGGCCATGTGCTGTGTAGGCTCCTTTTTTCACCAAACGGATTCATTCCGTCTGTACCCAAGGTAAACCTCACATTTCTGATTTCCTTTGTAAACTGTGGATACTAAATATCAAATTTTTTCCTCTAGGTTGCATCACCAAGATGTCGAATATGTTTTTCATTCTTCCTGCGCTGCTCGGAATACCAACGCATAAGTTCAGCCTCACTAGAGTTTGAGAACAAACGCTTCAAACGATCAATTACTGGAAGGTACCACATCACCAAGGCAGGATTTTTTCTATTATTCTTCCCACCTGCATCAATAGAAGTGTCGTCATCGTTACCTTTAGGGCCAATAATATTTTTCTTATTCTTCCGGGTCTTATTCATGTTGGTAACATACTGGTAGTTATAGTCATTCTTGTATCTACTGACACCGCAGATGGGGCATCTAGTTACGAGCTCATGCTCTTTGCGATACATAATACAATAGTTTACACAAGCGTGTATTTTTGTCACACCTACTGACATTGAGCAAACAAGTTTCTTTGCTTTATAAGTGCTTCTGGGCAACTTATTGGGATTTGTAAGAATTTCTGCGAAAAGATTCAAAAGATAAGAGAAACTACAATCGGACCATCCGTGTGTGGCTTTCAATTTTAATAGTTCTAGGACTGCACGTAATGTAGTAAACTCTTTATCACAACCCTTTTATTCATCATATAAGAGTTTCGTCGCCGCATTCTGCAATGTCTCCATTTTACTTAAAGCTTTACTTGCTCCCATAGAAATCAATAGATGTGGTCCAATGTGATGCAATATCTCCTCATAATCAAACTCATCATCATCACCATCTTGATTGTCACTAACATAATCGATATGAGCATTATCGTTATTAGAACATCTCTCATCCTTTTTATCCACCTCATTCGTATCTAACTCATCATGCTCTATCCATATTGTGTAGGCTTTCTTGAAACCCCTTTTCACTAAATGAGATTGGATTACTATAGTATCTATCCAAGCAATCTTATTTTCATAGTCGATACATGGACATAATATGTCATCTATCTTTCGCAACTTCGCATGTCTCTTGGACGATTCAATAAAGTTTGCAACATTTTGAATGTAAGGATCAGGTCTTAACATGTTGTACATCCACGCTCGGCGGTCCATCTTCTATGTCAAACTGTAAAAATAAAAGTGTGATAGTAACCATTTCTTGAATGCAAGTGAAGGCTGAAAGTTGAACACAAGGCTCATAAAGCTAGCGTACAGTGATGACACTTGGAGGCGAGGACGACGACGTGCGCGCGCTTGGAGGTTAGAGCGAGGACGGCGACGTGGGCTCGGCTGCGAGGGAGAGGACGATGGCGGTGGCAACGGCCAGGATGGCGGCGGCGACGAGGGGCAAAAGTATTTTCTGACAGCTTGACGGCGTCGATGTGAAATCTCCCGAGTTAGGTTTTTGCGGTGCACGAGCGGTGCTTTATATAGTTGTCCATTATCACAGTCGGGTATTAAGGAGGTTCTATGTTAAAAATCGCCTGCGATAATTGCCTCTCCATAGGTCTGCTCTTCAGTTTCTTCTTCCTTTGCTTCATTGTTATTTAGATTCCAATGTAAATACTCAAACATGTATAGATTCTGCAAATTAAGTCCAAACTCGATGATTCTTTTTTCTATATTCTTCAAAATTTAATATATACCAGATGTAACAAAATGTTTAAAACTTATATAGGTAATATTATTATATTTTGGTAAATATAACATTAATTTATATGCACATATTATTCAGATTTTCACATCTCCTAAAAATATGGATCTTCCATTGAAAGTCGGTTTTTATGAACATATTGTCTTATTTATACATGTAGGAATTTTTTTATTTTTTAAAGCAATCCAACATGGTAAAATTCAAATTATCCCTCATTCTAATGAAATGCTCATATACATATGAGGCATTCTTCAAATTTGAACACACATTGATTCAAACTATTTTGTAAAAATCTAAAAAAATCATAGAGGTTGGTATGATGACTAAGAAGTCACATAGAAAATGCACTAAAAAATTCAATGTATTATGCATGATACAGAAATGACAAAAAAATTAGTAAACTTGTTTCACAAGCAGTTCTATATTAAAAACCGACTGCGATAATTATCCATCATTCAGTTATGGCGCCTCTTCGACAATGATGCAACCGCTAGAATCTGAAATGCCTATATAATAAGCAGTTTCCACGCCCTTCCTCATCTTCCTCGTAGCGCCCTTCCTCATTCTTCCTCGCAGTGCCCTTTATCATCTTCTTCGCAGCGCCCTTCCATCTTCCCCGCTCTTCACAACCTTGACGTCTGCAGGATCCTCGTCTCGCCTCCCCGTTGGTGATCTTGATCAATGCGGAAAATGCAAGCAGCCGTCGCTGGCGCTCCCGGAGTCAAGCGCTGGATCCAAGCGACAACCTTCTGGTGGCTTGTCGGCGAACAACCAGGGAGCCAAGTTGCAACATTTTGGTGACCCACCGGTGAACCGCTCCAGATGGTCATCGTCTCTGGTCCCTGTGGCTCCGCCAACACAGTTGGCGACCTATACCACTGAGGTCATGTTGAACGGCACCGTGATCGATACCACCGTCACGTCCTCCAGCGCCGATGGCGAGCACTTTCTTTTGTAGATTTTCACAGGTAGGGTTTAACTAAGAGCCGCCTGTGAAAATCTGCGCCTATATAACGCCGTTCGATCTCCTCGAAAAAACTCAACCCTAGAGATTTCACTTAGACGTCGTCAGGCTGCCAAAATTTTCCTTTACCACAAAACCCTCGCCGCCGAGCTTCGTCCTCGCCGCCGAGCTTCGTTGCCGTAGCCGTCGTCGTTGCCATCTATGTACGTCCGCCTCTTTCCTCCCTTCTCTCCCCCTCCCTTCTGTGTACCCCGCGCCGCCTACTTCCCTCCCCCCTCCCCGTGCTGTCTCCCTCCTCGCCCTGGCCGCTGGCCGAGTGTCGTCCTCGCCCTCGCTGTCGTCTCCCTCCCCCCTTTTTCTCTCCCCCTACAGCACCATCGCCGCCGTACCCCTGCGCCTTAATCCTCCCCGTGCCGCCTCCTCCTTCCCGACATCTACCCCCATCGTGTGCTGCCCCCTCCCCACTGTCACCCACCACCGGTGCTCTCCCACTGCGCCGAGCCCCCCTTTTAGAATGTTTAAATTACTTGTTTAGAGACCTTGACAATTGCTTAAATTAATTGTTTAGATTTTGTCTGAAGGTGGACCAGAGAGCAAATTGTTTAGGGGGCAAATTAATTGTTTACATCAGAAAGCAAAGCAAATTTAGCTCAATTGTTTCTTCTACATTTTCTGTGTGTATTCATACCTGCACCAATTAGTTGTTTAGAATAGTTGTGTTAAAAGAGAGTCTTGTTGTGCTAACAGGTAGTCCATGTTGTCTTTATAATCACAGAGTACTATAACAGGGATACATGTTGTCTTTATAAATCCATCATGTTCACTCTATTGTATATATTAGGATGACTTTGTAATCACTAAGTACTATAACAAGAAACCCCTTCTGTTGGTTTTCAAGTTCTAACATGGAAAGCCCTAAGAAGACTGATGCTGGTAGTAAGAATGAAGCCGATGATGTTGAGTTTAGTGAGTCCAGCAGTTAAGGCTCGTATCACAGTCTATTGGATCCTTTTCCAAATATAAAAATTAAAAAGACTTCAGAGAATCTCGACCCAGAATATGATCATGCCGATGAGGTATGGATCACGCATCTTAACTCCAGCAGTTTAAGTTAATGATGGTTGTCAAGTATATGAAGTCTTATAATTCTTTTTTACCTAGCTCAATTGCCAAGACAACGACAAGGTGACTTCGGCTCCTAAAACCGCAGAAGGATCTCCAATGGTTGAATCCTCAAATTCAATCAAGCGAAAACGAGGGCAACGAGGTCCCAATAAAGGTCTATTGAACCGCATCATATACATAACAAGTGTTAGTCCATGTGGTCTTCCCCAAGAACCACTGAATTCAATTACAAAGTATCAAAATGCATGTGGTTGTCTTGTTAAAGAGCTCGTGCCAATCACAACCGAGAATTGGAGAAAATTCCCTGAGGCGGACAAGAATGAGATGTGGGAGAAGTTAAAGAAACAATTCAAGTTCTCAAAAGGCACGGAAGAAGCTGTAAAGAAAGCAACATTGGTCTCTTACGGCAAGAAGTTTCGTGGTTGGAAGAGTGAAATAAATGCTTATGTTAAGGACAATAAGGTCCCTAGCCCGAAGAAGATGGAAAAAATTCACACAAGATCAGTGACAAGAATTTGTTCGTCAAAAGACCACACCTAAGGCTAAATCTCTAAGTGAATTTAGGTCAGAGCTTGCCAAAAAGAACAAATACCATCATCGCTTGGGGTCTGCCGGATATGCCCCTAAAGATGAGAAATGGAATAAAGTACTAGAGGAAACTATCAGTAAGGGCAATCTTGACCCGCTACAGTGTTGCGATGAGAGAACTAAGTGGTGGGTCTTAGCTCGGTCAGGTTTGACCAGCGAGGGCAAACTTGAAAAGCCCGACTCTGTGAACCAAGTAGAGCAAAAAATGAAAGAAGTAATTGAAAAGCAACAGAAGGGTCTCTTAAAGCCGAAGAGGGAGAGAATGACCAACTTACCGCTATCCTAGGCAACCCTAAACACAGTGGACGGGTTCGAGCAATCTCTTCTCAGACGTCCTGGAGAGATGGTTTCCAGAACGATAAATGGGAGTCACCAAAGTCAGTGCATGAAATTCGAAGCTTCCTCGGTTTAGCGGGTTATTACCGGAGGTTCACTCTGGGTTTCTCCAAGATCGCTAAACCGATGACGGAATTATTAAAGAAGAATACTAGATTTGTGTGGGGTGCTGCGTGTGAGCAAGCTTTCAAGACTTTAGTGAAGTGTTTCACAACAGCCCTAGTTCTTTCTCAGCCGGAGATGACGAAGTCGTTCGACGTCTATTGCGATGCATCTGGCATCAGTCTTGGCTGCGTGCTGATGCAAGAAGGACGAGTGGTCGCTTATGGATCTCGTCAACTCAGAAATCACGAGCAGCATTATCCAACTCATGATCTTGAGTTAGGTACCGTGGTCCTTGCTTTGAAGATGTGGAGGCATTACTTGCTCGGAAATCTGGTACACCTCTACACAGACCACAAGAGCTTGAAATACATCTTCACTCAGAAAGAATTGAACATGAGACAACAAAGATGGTTAGAGCTCATTAAAGATTATGAACTTGAGATCCATTATCATCCAGGAAAAGCGAATGTGGTCGCTGATGCGCTCAGTCGTAAGGCGTATATCCATCACCTGACTATTGCTGAAATGGATGATGAAGAACCAAGCCTCCGTGTCATCCGGTATGGCGCACTTTATAATCTCGCTCTCATTTCTACCATCCGAGAGGAGATCATTGAAGCTCAACGAAAAGATAAGGGTATGTCTCACATACGGTGAAGAATAGACAACGGAGAGATGAAGTGCTTCCGGAAAGACGATGAAGGTACGTTGTGGTTCAACGACCGGATAGTAGTACCCTAGGATATGGGACTACGGAAGAAAATTTTGGATGAAGCTCATTTGTCCAATTTTTCAATTCATCCGGGCAGCAATAAGATGTACCAAGATCTCCGGAAGAAATTTTAGTGGACACGTATGAAACATGAAGTTGCAAAGTACGTTTCAGAATGTGATACGTGTCAAAGAGTCAAGGCGGACCATGTGAACAAGTCGGGCCTGTTGCAACCACTGCAAGTACCGGCATGGAAGTGGGAAGACTTGAGTATGGACTTCATCGTCAGGTTGCTGATGACCTCCCACAACCATGATTCGATTTGGGTAATCATTGACCGGTTAACCAAATCAGCACACTTCATCCCTGTGCATACCAGGTATAATGCAAAGCAGTATGCGGAGTTATACATAGCACGGATCTTGTGCTTACATGGAGTTCCCCGTACCATTGTGTCCAACAGAGGATCACTATTCGTATCCTGTTTCTGGGAGCAGCTACACGCATCCTTGGGAAGCAAACTGATTAGAAGCTCCGCGTATCACCCTCAAACCGACGGGCAAACTGAGAGGGTGAATCAAATACTGGAAGATATGCTAAGAGCATGTGCCATCCACCATGGTAAGAGCTGGGATGATCACTTACCGTTGGCGGAATTCTTGTACAACAACGGTTATAAAACGAGCATCAAAATGTCACCATATGAAGCTCTATATGGCCGGAAGTGACGTACACCATTGAATTGGTGCGAGTCTGGTGAACGAGTCACGTTCGGGGTTGATCTTGTCTATGAAGCCGAAGAGAGAGTTCGGATAATACAAGAGAACCTCAAAGCTGCCCAATCTCGTCAGAAAAGCTATGCGGATCAGAGACGTCGACCGCTGCATTTCGACGTCGGAGAGCACGTGTATCTTCGTGTGTCTCCGATAAAAGGGATTCATCAGTTCAGTGTCAAGGGGAAACTTGCTCCCCGATTCATCGGTCCGTTTACCATCACGGAGAAGTGCGGAACTGTAGCCGACCGGCTGGAACTACCGGCAAGCCTTGCCGGTATTCATGACATATTTCACGTGTCCCAGCTGCAGAAGTGTCTCAAGTTTACCGCTGCTGCCCACACCGAAGATATCGACGAGTTGAAGTCGGATCTCACATATGTCGAGCAGCCTATTCGGATTATCAACGAAAAGACCCGGATCACCCGAAACCGGACTTTGAGATTTTACAAAGTCTTGTGGAGTAATAATACCCTGGAAGAGGCGACGTGGGAAAGTGAAGATTACATCCACAAGAATTATCCGAAACTTTTGTCATAAACTTTGTAATACCCTCCCGTCTCGTTCTTCTTTTGTAATCTCGGGACGAGATTCCTTTAAAGGGGGGAGGAATGTAAAGGTCCCAAAAATGTGAATACAAAGAAACTCATGTTTGCAAAAAGTTGGTTTCATATGTATCAAAAATGGGACTTGTTAAAACCTTTTCCACATGTGATAATACACATGAGAGATTTCTTCAAACAAGTTCAAATATTTATTTGAATACTTGATCCTAAAAGGGATTTGGAACCAAGGTGGAAGGTTTCCATATGTGTGAGAAAGTTAAATTCAGATTTTGGAACAAATTGGTTCAACTTAAAATTCAAATGAGGGCAACACAATGAATTTCAAACTGTTGTGCTAAAATTCTATTTGCAGCAGTCAAACCAATGATCAGATTTCATATTTGAATTCCTTTGGTCCAAAATAGTGGGTATGCAAAGTTTCATCAATTTTTGAAATGTTTTGCAACTCATTTTACAAAATGGACTTTAAATTGCAAAGAATTCAAATACCCATTTGAATTTGGATGAAACTTGCCCAATTATCCAAATGCACCTCAGACTTGAACTCCCATATTTTATTTCATCATTTGCAAATTTTGGGAGATATTTTGGAGAGGGATAAGAAGGGGCTGGGACCCACATATCATTGAGACAGTTCAAATTGCAAAAGATCTGAGCACCAAGTCTCTGTTTGGTTTCTTCAGTCGGTTCACTCGAATAGAGGCGAGCAGCACAGCCCGACACCGAGCCACGCCGAGAACCGCCTCTCCTCTGCCGTGTGTTTGCGCTGGCGATCTGCTTTCCCCGTTCTCATCACCTCAGCCGTGCTCTTGTTGCCCACAGAACCGAGACCCCGAGGCTCTTCTCCTCGCGCAAGAACTCAACAGAGCCGCTGCCGCTGCTTCATCGATCGCTCGGTCACCTACGAGCTCGTGAGCAAGCCCCAGAAGAGCAGCAAAACCGCACCACGGTCTCCTCCACGACCTCCTCGCACCCCACCGAGTGAGTTCGCCCCCCCCCCCTTCACCGAGAAACAAAAGCTTCCACGGCGGCCGAAAGCAAACGGCGGCAAAGCGCTCACGTGGACAGTTCGACTAGGAGATTCTCACGCCCAAGGGAGGACGCCCAAAGGAGCGCTAGGATCACGTGTTGCTCACATCCGAAGCTCAGCTCTAGCCTTTGCTTATTGCCGACGAATTTCAGAATTTTCCTCCGGCCGGCTCAAACCGAGGTTCGAGTAAGGATCCTTCAAATTCTCGTGCTATATTTGTTTACAGCTCTGCAAATTGCACACACATGATCTAGACTTGCTACCGCACCTTTACTCTCCACACCATGGTCTACGATCGCCGGTAGAAGCTCTATTGGGTGGTTTTCCGATGGCCGCACACAATTTCACAATTGGCGCACAATGAAAGCTATGTTAGAGCCTTTCCCGAGCCCTTGTACGATCA
The DNA here is from genome assembly GCA_030760725.1 of Neostapfia colusana. Taxonomy (NCBI): domain Eukaryota; kingdom Viridiplantae; phylum Streptophyta; class Magnoliopsida; order Poales; family Poaceae; genus Neostapfia; species Neostapfia colusana. Next base: position 50,332,226 of record JASWHV010000019.1, read on the forward strand.
TGCCGAGCTTCTCTAGCATCCACTGGTTCTCTAGGACTTGGAAACCATATGTGGGAGGGTGTAGGGCGTCGGGGCGACGTCGCCGGACTTCCACCGAGCCGCTGTGCCGTCGCGAGCTAAGTTGGAGGCTCTACCGGCTCGGGTAGACAACACCAGAGGGTTTCTCGAGTCGAATTAGAAACTAGCGGCAAGTGGCAGCTCGGGATATGACCGGACGATCGAGTTCGGAGGTGCTCCGGCGAGCTCGGCGGCGCTATCGCGCGGGAGGCGCGAGGTAGACGACGACCAAGTCTGGGCCCGCTGTCAGTGAGAAGAAAAACAGGGTGTGGGATCGTCTGTGGGCTCCGATCATCTGTGGCTGCACGGGAATATCTCTGTAGCCCCGTGTGGCTTGTTCCAGTGAGTGACACGTGTTCCTCTAGACCCACAGTCAGGTTTAAACATTTCCCCGATTTAATTCAAATTCCAGATTTTCCCCAAACTTTAGAAGAGCATAACTTTTGCTAGGAAACTCCAAATTTAGTAATTCAAATTGGGTTAGATTCAGATTGAAAAACTATACCCAAATATGCAACCCAATTTGTATGAAAGTCACTATTTTATTCTAGAAAATGCTTTAAAGCTTTTTAGAAAAAAGAATTTTAGAGGGAGTTTGGTTCATACAAAATTCCTAAAATTTTCCAGAATATTATTTAGGGTGTTATTGAACTCCTGTAAAAATGTCAGCTCATTTGGAGTTGATTTGTTTAGGATAATTCAGATTTTAAGTTGTTGTGTTCAAATGAATACAGAAATATTTTCAGAGAATTCCCAAAACTTGGAAATTCAGTTCTGGTAATTCTTAGCTCCAAAAATCCTAGGACAATTCATGCCGACTCTATGAACTATAATTGAAATTGTACTTCACTAATTTTGACATGAACATGTGATTTACCTCAGAATTAATTCCTCTTTGCTTAATTACTTAGAGAATTGTTCTGAATAAACCACTCAATAAAAAGTGCTAAATTTTGGTCCAGATGAATTTCTTGTGACAAGGAACTCACATGAAAATTTTCAGCTCTATAGGAGCTTTGAATCATCACTGTCCTGTGTAACCTCTTTAGGTGATCAACACACAAGTCATGAAAAGCACTTAACACTTGATCATAGTGCTTAAACCCAACCCAAACCACTAGCACCAGTGCCATTTTAAATTCTTAAATAGAGTTCCAGTTTTTAAACTTGTCATTAGAGCTTATTAGCAAAAGCTTTACAATTAAATACATATACATATTCATATCGTATAGCATCTACGTGAGAACGTGTGAAGGAATTGAAGTGAAGATCAAGGGGGGGATAGCGAGTGGTCAAGACTCAAGTGATCTTCACTAACTGTTTATATTAGTCACCTGCAAAACAGGCAAGCCCCGGTTTGCATTTGAACAGTTTTATAAAGTATTTCCATTTCTAGAGATCATAGCTTTGAATTGTTTGATTGCATTAAGTCTAGTTGATAATGAAAACTCAACTACATGACCAGAAATGTCCTAAGAGAGAAAGGGTAGAATAGCACCTCCTCGAGTGGATTTGGCTACGCTTAATGTTTGTAGGAAAGGTCTGGTAGAAGTCGAGTAGTTAGAATCTACTTGCGAGTTTAGGGCTAGTTTATTCGGAGCGGGTCAAGAATAGGAACAATGAGAAAAGTTCACACTTAAGAAATGGAGACCGGGCAGGGAGGTTTAGATGCAGCAGGCTGCGGACCATGCGTGCATAGCCCTGCCTGTGTCGGTTAAGGCCAGTCCGTGCTTGGACCTGTTGGACAAGTTTGAGTTGTGTATCGGGCGCAATACTGGCTATATGGGACCCAAGAAACCGATGTACCTCGAGAGATCCACATGGGAACTTTTCTAACTGTCTTAGGCTTTCGGCGTTAGGGTAGCAGGAGGTAACTCGCTCAAGAACATATCACTGCGGGTATGTACCTTGAGGGAGCTTGCGTACTCAGGACAGTTAGACAGTGTCCTGTGTGGAAGATCTTGGGAAAGGTGGCCGCATACAACGTCAGTCGAGGTTGCTGCCGGCAACTCCAACTATAGTTGTACGTGTCGTGTAGTCCGGGCGTGTACTGATTCAAATCACTATCGCTCGCGGTCATATGAGCATACTTGCCCACTGCGTTTTGACATAGTAAAACTGATTTCTTTTGAACCTGATAAGGCTGTGATTTAAGTTGTATTGGAACCATGCTTGCATTAGATATAGTGCTCAATAAACTTTACTTCACTTTGTGCAAGAAGCATCGCAACAAAGCGTTTCTTGTTTGATTGTGGAGTTGCGATGCTGTTCAGCTCAAAGCCTTTACAATGAGGCTTAAAAATCTAAAAGTTAAGGATCAACATTATGCGAATCCTTTATGTAAATTCAGCTACCCTAATTCAATCCGTCATGCATGTAGAGTTTCTTGTTTAGGAGAGACGGATCAGTCTTGCTGAGCCTATGTGCTCATGCTTGCTATATGAGTGGTTTTGCAGGTTAATATCGATGCTAAGAAAAAGGTTGTCCGGTGAGACTCGGAGACGTCCGAGTCGTTTAACACATGGAGAACCTAGCAACTGTTGTTGTCTTCGTGTTGCTAGCGAGAGGAGTCCGCGGGCTGGACATCTTCTTGAGTGCTCTTTAGTTAATCGACGTGAGATGATTATAATTCTTTCGTTGTAGCTACTTGATATAAACTATTTGCAATGAAAAACTTGTATGCTTCCGCTATTGTTTTATGTAATACATTGTTCCTTATATGTGTGCTGTTGGGTGCCGCACAACACGGCACCACCCAATGCGATTCCCGGGCGAGTGGCGCGGCCCCGTGACTGAACGGGTGGTGTGGTCCCTCTCAGACTCAGCCGAGTATTCACAAGATACTTACAAAGATTTCCTTGATATTTTGAGAAAGTACGGTTATTCGATACTTTTAATATACACGCATATATATAGGTTCGCAACTTTTATATGACATTCCTTGTATGACACGCTTGGCGGTTTTACGCGAAAAAACTTGGCGGTCAGATACCTGCTAATAAGGATGCATTGCATATATCAACATATTATCCTTGTCCCAACAGCCTTCTGGGAGCGTCTTATGCGGGTATTATGTATGTGAGCATCTTCGGACCACCTACGAATATAGAGTGAATCGTGAGGATGTCAATATTGTATTCTCCTTACTTTTGAGTTTTATTTTCATATTGTTATGTTATCGTTATCACCAACACATTCTAAACCTTGTGATGTGTTTCATTGCAGCACACGAAGAATGTGGATGAATGGCCGGTTTCTAGAGATATGCCTGGTGGAGGAGCCGAGAATATTGCAAATGAACCTTGTACCTTCATGCGTCGTAAAATTTTCTACCGAAAAGTGCAGTTCTTCAATGACGTAGGTGTAATAGCTGATGTGCCAGAACTTTGCCAGTATACTGATCAATTTGATATATGAATTGAGATGTATTGTACTTACATATATGTATATGAGATGACTTCTTGGTGATACTGTGTCGATGATTCTTGTCAGAATACATTGTTTCTACTGTGTGTGAATGTGCATATGAAATTGACATAGAATAACATCATGTAGTACCTAATAAACCACCTGTGATTATATAATTTCATAGGCTAGTCGTAGGTAAAGAACCACATGCGATAATAGAGTTACACAGGCAGATAATCTTATATTACAAACCACCTGTGATAAAGATTCTTCATATACGGGTAATCTTAGGTAAAGAACCGCCTGCAATAGAGTTACACATGCGGATACTACTCTTACATTACAAATAGCCTGTGATAAAGATTCTTCACAGACGGCTAGTCGTAGGTAAAGAACTGCCTGCGATAATAGAGTTACACAGTTGGATACTCTTTACGTTACAAACCGCCTGTGACAAACATTCTTCATAGGCGCCTAGTCGTAGGTAAAGAACCACCTGCGATAATGGAGTTACACAGGCGGATAATCTTATGTTACAAACCGCCTGTGATAAAGAGTCTTCACAGGCGGCTAGTCGTAGGTAAAGAACCGCCTGTAATAATGGAGTTACACAGACGGATAATCTTACGTTACATACTGCCCGCGACAAACATTCTTCACAGGTGGCTAGTCGTAGGTATTGAACCATCTGCAATAATGGAGTTATCACAGGCGGATACTCTTACGTTACAAACTGCCCGTGATAAAGAGTCATCACAGGTGGCTTGTCATAGGTATAGAACCGCCTGTGATAACCTTTTTTCACAGGCGGTCCAAGTTTCACCTGCGAAAATTGCTGATTATCACAGGCACTTTATTTTAGACGGTTTTGAAAACCGCGTGTGATCCTGAGATGAATCTTGTTGTACTAGTGTGCTCAACGATGGTGAGAAGATTTCATGTGGCGTAAGAAGATGAAAAGTAGCTCGACGTATTTCGGTGCACAGACACGTGCAACGCCAAACGCTGTAGCTATCGACAAGACAAGGTGACATACTCGTGCAGTGCAGCTTCTTAGGCTGACATCCAAAGAAGAAGAACAGCAGTTTTGCATCAAGGATCATGATCTCACAAGATGATGCCAACTAAATAATTGTTGGGGAATATGCGATATGCTACTCTAGCATTTACTCTACAGCATCAACCAGGATTCATGCGAGTAAAGAGGTCATAGATCATTACCACTAGACGCGCAGGGTAGTGGAAGATTGGAGCAGATGCACCTCAGTGTAGAAGAAGTAGTTGATCACGATTGTCTCCTCCTCCACTACAGGAAACACATAACCTTACGACGGCCATATTACTTACGACGGCTAGCCGTCATAAGTAATGTAACTTACGACGGCCCTGGCCGGCCGTCGTAAGTAAACTAACTTACGACGGCCATAGGCCCATGGCCGTCGTAAGTTAGCGGCCCATCGTAAATTGCAAATAACTTTTGACGCCCAAAACCCCAAGCCGTCGTAAGTAATGGCCTGTCGTAAATAAGACCTAACTTACGACGGCCCGACAATTGGGACGTCGTAAGTTATTAGGCCGTCATAATTAGCGGTTTATATCCGTCGCCCTGGCTCCGGGCTCGGGCTATTCCGCCTTAGACCCCGCCACCGCCGCCCAGCCGTCGCGCCACCGAGCCCCGCCGCACCTCCCGCTAGCGCCGCCCGGCCTCGCCGTCGCACAGCCCCGGGCTCGGGCTATTTCGCCTGAGCCACCGCCACCGCCGCCCAGCCGCCGCGACACCGAGCCTCGCTGCGCTCCGCCAGCGCCTCCCGGCCTCGCCGCCGCGCAGCCCAGCCTCGCCGCCTAGCCCACGCGCCGGCCGAGCTTGCCAGCGCCGCTCGAGCCCGACTAACCTCGCGCCCGCCGTCGCCGCTCGGTCCAACGCCCGCCCCACTTCGCCGCCACTTTGAGGTAAGTTTTATTAATTGTATAAATTAGTTATTTAGTTCATTTATTAATTACTTTAGTTACTTTATTAATTAGTTTAGTTATTTGGTTATTTTGTTACTTAATTAGTTTACTTTATTTCGGTTGAGTTGATTATTAAGTTAGTTTAGTATTTATTTTATAATTTGGTTACTTGATTAATATTGGAGATTGTTTAGCTATTTAATTTGTAATTATATTATTTAGTTCATTAATTAGTTTTCTTATTTGAATATTTAGGTGTAAATTTTCTTTGTTTATTATTTATTGTGTTTATCTGTTAATTATTTGTTTTATTTATTATTTAGGTTAAAAGTGTTAGAAATTTGAGTTTAATTTGATTGCTTGAGTGTATAATATCGATATGTAAATAAACGGGTTTTGGGTCGGCTCAGCCCGGCATAGCCCATTTATTGCCCAATAGTTGGTCCGTCTAAAAGTCAATTTTCCCCATTATTGCGCTTAAACAAAGTAGAGCATCGTCGAGAATCCCGTGGAACTATTTTCTTCACAGTTTTGATGTAGAAGCCCATAGCGGCGAACCTTGACTCGTACGTCATCACTTAGTACGGCTGGCCCACTTTTTTGCCTCTCTCTTATTCTTTCCTTCTCTCTCGTTCTTTCCCCTCTCTCTCAAAAATGATTAATTGTTTAATTAGTATTGTAACTGATTATTATTTAATTAATACTTTGATTGATTGTGTGATTAGTTACTATATGTAAATAAATGGGTTTCGGCCCGGTCCGGCCTGACACAACCCATTTAGCGTCTGTCACGGCCCATTTAGTGGTAATGTATTAGTCGAGACGGGCACGGAGGACGGCAAGGTCCCGCGCGTGGACGGCGGGCCCCGATGGGGCGGTTTCATCTTTGACCCACTTACGACGGGGCATAACGTACGACGGCTAACCGTAACACTACAGGAATTCGTCAATAGGGCGTCGGCCATATGAGCGTCGGTTGGCTACAGAAACCGACACACATAAGATAAAGGCGTCGGTCAACCGATGCACTTAGCCGATGAAATATATTGGACACCTTTACCATCTAAGTGCGTCGGGGCCGACGCATTTAGGGAGTATGTGCATCAGTTTCTCTCAGCCTACACACTTAGGATTAAATGCATCGGCCCAGAGCCGACCCACTTAAGTCACTTATATACGTCGGTTTCTAAAGGACCGACACACATAAAGCGACACGTGGCGAACGCACCGAGCGCGTTTGTGTGCGTCGGTCCTGTAGGAATCGACGCATATAATCCACTTAAGTGGGTCGGTTTTGAGGAGACCGACACACATAACGTGTTTTTTAAAAAAAACTGCTTACTTTCTCTCTCTCCCCAGATGGGGGGCCTCCATTTTACACACAAAACAGCAATAATACAGCACAACAGATATAATTCAACAACATTTCAAACATAGCATCGTACACAAGTTTTCAAACGTTTCAAATACAATCACAACAGTACGAAAATGAGTAAACAAAATTCAAATGTCGTCGTGGCATCCTCCACTCGCACGTCCTACGCTCCCATCTCCTCCACTCGCTCCTCCGTCGTTGATGTTAAAGAAAGCATCAACACCTTCGGGAGTTCCATGACGAGATCGATAAACAAATAAAAAAGAAACTTAATAATGTAACATGTTAACTTTGACTAACTTAATAACATAACTTTAAAAAAGAGAAGCATGTTGGTTTGAACTAAAACTTATCAACGCTCTTGTATTTCCTCTCACTCTCCCTAACTCCCTCGCCCTCACTCGCTCTCCCACTCTCTATCTCTTCTCTCCCTCTATCTCTTTCTCTCTAGCTCCCTCTCTATCTATCTCTTCTTTTCTCTCTATCTCTTCCTCTCTCCCTCTATATATTTCTCTTCCTCTCTATCTATCACTTCTTTTCTCTCTCTATGTACCCCTCTCTCTCTATGTCTTCCTCTCCCTCTCTATCTCTGCCTCTCTCGCTCTCTCACTTGTTCCCTCTTTCACTTCATATCTCTGCTAGTATTTCCCTTTTCTTCTTAATATTATGCTAATTAATATATGATGTTATAATGAAAATATTGTAACAAGTATACAGTCATACATACCGCTACGTCTCCAACTTGTGATGGGTGAGTCTGCATCGGAGGGAAAGGCATCGGTGGGAAAACTGCTTCAAGTTGTTAGATTATAATTAGAATCATTTTGGAATCGAATAAAGTGGTCAAATGCAAAAATTACAGTTTACCTGGATTATTTAGCTGCAATCCAGAAGCCAACAGTGACATGAATCCGTAAGGTTGTGGAACACATGGTTGACCACTCTCGGAACCCTGCAACACAAATGGTTACGATATTGCATTATATAACCCAAGTCAATAAGATAAGCAGTTTTACCTGTGAGGAGGAGCCAATCTGTAGTGTTGGCTGCATTGGTCGAGGCATCATGTCGAGGTAAGGTTGCTGCGACGGACCAAACTGAGAACTAGAGCTACCTTGACGCATGAACTGCATCAAGTAAATTAGTTATGATATCTTGACTAGAAACATTTGTAAATCAAATAATATTTTTAAATATGAAAATTACATGTTACCTGAGACATATACAAATAATGCATCTGTTGCTGCAGCATCTGTGTCTGTTGCTATTGTTGTTGCAGTAACATCTGTGTCTGTTGCTGTTGTTGTTGCATCTCCTCCTTTGTGCGTCTCAATTCTTCTCGTATTTCAGCCTCTGTAGAAGATTGAAATCGACTACCACTAACATTGGATGGCCGTCGTCTAGCATAAGCCTCACGCTCTACGTACCCGTCGCCCAGCCCAAGTCTACAAAAAATACAAGTGTGAATAATCGACATTCATTAACATACAAATCCTAGCATCTCGCTCGGGACCCTCAGGCTCTTCACCTTCGTCCTCATCATCCCCCTCATTGCCACCATCAGAAGAGGTCCACCGCCCAACAGTATCTGAGCCTCCTCCTGAGCCTCGTCCTGAGCCTCCTGCTGAGCCTCCTCCTGAGCCTCGTCCTGAGCCTCCTCCTGAGCCACCTTCTTGCTCCGACGTCTGCCTGACAGTCTCTGGTTCCTCCCCGTACAACTCCTCGTACGTCGGGCAACGATCTGTCACCTGTGTCGGACTCATGTAATTATTCTCGCACGCATCAATTTTCTCATAACTCATGCCCAGATCTTCCAAAATCTTCTTTGAGTGATATATGTCTTATGACATCTTATGTTTTAATGGAAGGAGATCATTGATCAACTTCAGGATACCATTGTAGCAATTGTTTAGAAAATTGAACCTAGACTTCAACCCCATAAGTCGTGTGACCGCCTGCAGAACGGTCACATTGGTGCCCTCATATACTTTTTCATCCGCGGCGGCAAGAAGCTTGTAAAACTTCTTCACCTCCTCTGGCAGTGACTGCTCTTCGTACTCTCGACCAACATCCGCTATCATCTCATCCATCCGATCTTCATTCTCGTTTCCGTCCTACTCACTAGCATGATCCATCTCTCCATGCTCACGCCACACTAGATAGTCTAGCATAAATCCGTGCTTACAAAGGTGAAGCATCATTTCAGACCTCTCCAAACATCGACGATTCTGGCACCTGCTACACGGACACTTCACAAAACGTGCACCGCTAGAAAATGCTTGGTTCATGAACACATTTGCGATTTGTGCCCATTCCAAAGTGTACACACCATCTGAACTCCATCCATCATACATCACCTTACGATCATCACCCATTTTTAAGCTTATACCTTCAAAGCAGAAAATTCATTATAATTAGTTTATTTTCATATTATGTGACGGTCACTACAATTAGGCAGATAGGTCCTAAACCCACCCAAGAGTGGTCGAGTGGGGCGTGCTTATGACCACACGCGTGGTCCGGATCCAAACGAAATTTCGGCAGCATAACCCCGCTGTTCTCCACTGCACGCCCAAAAATGGTGCAGCAGAGAACATCAGGGTTATACCGTCGAAATCTTGTCCAGATCCAGACTCGCGTCTCGTCACAAGCCACGCCCCCCGATCCACTCCCAGGCTGTCCAAAAAGGGACAATTCCGAACCTTCACGTCTCACATGCCAATAGCATGTGATACGTGCCGATTTGAAACGGGTACTCAAATTCTATAGGTTACGTTGCTCATTTTCATTTTTCAATCATTTACAAGAGAGGAAAGAACAAGACAGAGGAGGAAAGTCGGTCAGAGTTGAAAGTTCTAAGTCTGGATCCACCGTGTAGGCGCGGTTAATTGGTCGTCCTCATTGTCGCCGTACGCATCTGTGCTCGTCTTAATGCATACTTCACAACTACAATCATCTTTCACTACAGTCCTCTAAAGCTACCAAAATTATAAAGATATTTACTATATTACAAACATATAATTAGTCATCATATCGCAAATGCCAAAAAGAAGCAATCACATGCATGATACAAACTTTTAATCCATTTATATGAAAAAACTATAAGCCTTTTTAATTCATATCTAAAAGATGTAATCATATAATATAAGCTTGAACATTCAACTTCACACAATATGACATGATATGAATCACATTCAATTCATATAGCATAATGGATATGAATCACATTCACGAGTTAGCAACTATATAATATGAATCACATACACGAGTTAACTCTAATCACATAATATGATAAAGCATTACTTTCACGAGTTAGCAACTATATAATATAACATTCAACTCTAATCACATTCAACTCTAATCACGTATTTGAAATACACCTAATATTTTACCTTCACTTAGAGTTGAACCGAATGAAAGTGGCCGGGATGACGGGGGCGCCGACGGCCGAGGCGGACGGGGGCGCCGGACAGGGGGTGGACGGGGGGCCGGACGGGGAGGCGGAGGGTACGCCGACGGGCAGGAGCGCTGGCGAGGCGGCGGGCTGGCGGCAGCGACGAGAGAATGAGGAGAAGAGAAGAGGCGAAGGGATTAGGTTTCGAGTGGGGCCCGCTTAAGAGCATCGGTTTTGCCAGGGCTGACGCTCTTAGAGCCTGAGCCAGCCGGGCCCGCCGTATGAGCGTCGGTTTAGCCGACACATTTCACATAAACGTCGGTTTGGCCGACGCATTTAATATGTGCGGCTGTTGGATCCAGAAAAAACCGACGCCTCTAACTTATGGGTGTCGGTTCGCTTAAACCGACACCCCTAGACGTGTTAAATGCGTCGGGGCCGACGCATATAGATAAACTGACACCCTATTCGTCGTTTCCTGTAGTGTAAAGGCATTGTAAGATAAAGGCAGGCCCCAGCGGGGCATACCTTAAGACGGCTGACCCACTTCTTTCTCTCTCTCTCGTTCTTTCCTCTCTCTCTTTTAAATGACTCAAAAATGAAAGATTGACATAAACCTATACAACATGCGTCACCCGTTTCGAACCGGCCCGTCTCACATGTGTTAGCATGTGAGGCGTGTAGGTTCAGAATTGTCCCTTTTTTGACAGCCTGGGAGTGACCGAGGGGACGTGGCTTGTGATGAGACGCGGGTTTAGATCTAGACGAGATTTCGACAGCGTAACCCTGTTGTTCTCTGCTGCACCATTTTCGAGCGTCCAGTGGTGAACATAGGGGTTATGCTGCCAAAATTTTGTTCGGATCAAGACCACGCGTCTCGTCATGAGCACGCTTCGCTCGGTCACTCTTGGGTGGGTTTAGGACCTATCCTTTTCAATAGATGTAGGGCCGTGACATAAATAAATTATAAAGTAACTATAATTTCCTTGACATTAAACTGCAGATTCAAACATGGGTGAGGACCGTAGTTGGATGTATACCGGTTGGAAGAACAGTTCTGGTGGTCACTCGGATGAGTGGTTCGCCAAGACAGATGCTTTTGTAGATCGAGCTTTTTCATTGCAATGATCGATAAGGTGAGGTGCCCATGTACGAAATGTCGGAATACCAAGTTTTTGGACAAAATGACGGTCTCGATACACTTGTGTCAAAACGGTTACATGCCACATTATGAGGTGTGGACCTTCCACGGCGAGACAACTTCTGAAACTGTACAAGAAGTGGAAGAGGAAAATGATGATAACACGGGGGTTGATAGGATGGATGAGGTGCTTGAAGCTATACAACCAGAGTTTACGGAGGATCATCCTACAACGGAGGTTGAAGCGTTCTTCAAGCTTCTCAAAGCTTCAGAAGAGACGCTGCATGAACACACTGAAGTGACCCTCCTCACTTTCATGACTAGACTTATGGCAATTAAGTCTAAGTACTTCTTTTCTAAAAACTGCTACAACGACCTCATCAAATTGATCAGCGACATCCTTCCACAGCCTCATAAAGTACCTAAAGATATGTATCAGGTGCAGAAATTGCTTTCCGGTCTTGGTATGAAATATGAGAAGATTGATGTGTGTACAGATAATTGCATGCTTTTCTGGAAAGAGCAGGCAAAAGAGAAGAAATGCTTAAAATGTGGTGAATCAAGGTTTGTCGAAGTTGTTAATAACGATGGTGATAATGTGATGACAGAAGTTGCACGTAAGCAACTTCGCTACTTACCCGTGACAACTCGGTTGAAGCGGTTGTTTCTATCAAAAAGAACGGCCAGACACATGAGATGGCACAAGGAAGGTGTACGTGAGAACAATGCAGTCATGATACAGCCGGCCGACGGTGAGGCATGGAAGACACTTGACCGGTTTGATCCGAACTTCAGTCGTGATGCGAGAAATGTTCGCATCGGGTTGGCGACAGATGGATTCTCGCCGTTCATTACAAACGCCACACCATACTCTTATTGGCCCATCTTTGTCATTCCGTATAATCTACCACCAACTCTTTGCATGAAGTACGAGTTCATGTTCCTTACCCTCATTATACCTGGGCCGGATCATCCTGGGCCACATATCAACGTGATGTTTAAACCGCTGATCGAAGAATTGAAAATGTTGTGGATAGGAGTCGAAGCATACGATTGTTACAAAAAGCAGAAATTCAACCTTCGAGCTGCTTATTTGTGGTCCGTCCATGATTTCCCGGCATACGGTATGTTTTCTGGATGGAGCACTCACGGTCGTTTGACGTGTCCAATATGTGCTTCTGACACGGACTGTTTTCGACTTAATCATGGAGGAAAGATATGCTACTTCGATTGTCACAGACGTTGGCTTCCTCCGAATCACATGTTTAGGCAACAGAGGAATGTCTTTAAAAAAGACACTGTTGTCACTAAAGGACCACCGAAACGTCTAAACGGATCTGAAATATCTGATATGCTGGACAAACTGGTGCCAGATAAAGGACGTCTTGGATATTTTATCGGTTACGGAGAGGATCACAATTGAACTCATATATGTGGACTATGGGAGCTACCATATGTGAAGTCGTTGATACTAATGCATAACGTTGATGTAATGCATCAAGAGCGTAATATGGCCGAATGTATTATAAGCACATGCATGGACATGACGGGCAAAACGAAAGATAATATAAAGGCTCGAAAGGACTTGGCAGAGCTTTGTAACCGTCCAACTCTTGAGCTCTCTGAAAATGGTGCTAAACCATGTGCTTTTTTCTGTCTTCGACCTAAAGAAAAGAAAGAAGTACTCAAATGGTTGAAATTTTTGAAATTTCGAGATGGTTACGCAGCTAGTGTGAAACGAGCCGTGAATATCAAAACGGGAAAGCTGACAGGGTTGAAGAGTCATGATTATCACATAATTATGGAAAGACTTCTACCTGTTATGTTTCGGGGCTATTTTGATGATGCAGTGTGGAAGGTGCTAGACGAGCTTAGTCACTTCTATAGACAGCTACCCTACCTTCGGAGCTGGCGAGCATGGAGCCTTCGGGCTCTAGTGGTGACCAGCCTTCCGGGTCACCGGACGTGGTGCCCGCGCAGAGGCGACGGACGAGGAGGACCCACTTTGCGGCTCCTCCTCCTGTTCCTCATGAGCGGGTCACTATTCGTCCAGTTGGAGACAGGTAAAAAAATCATATACTTGGACATATTTCATGATGTCTACAGATACTTACTGAGATAACAAATTTTGTAGATCTTGGTACGACTTTTCGTTCACGGGCCAGGGACACCACAGGCAGGTTAACAGTGTCATCGGGGCTTTAGTGCGTTTGCATTATCCCGGTGTCATCGATGGTGTCCCTGCTTTGTCGTGGGACGACTACACTCGTGTCTCGCACGAGGTGCACGACACTCTTCAGGGGGGTGTGTGGAACGATTTTATGGTAAGTTTAAACGTTTACATTCTTCAACTCATTTAAATCGTTAATGCATATTGATTAAATGTTTGTTTTCTTAAAGCTGAGGTACCAGTTAGAGGAAACGAGCGAGAGCATGATGGAGCACGTGACACTCGTGTTTCACACAAACGCTCGAAAGCTCGTGACGTAGGCGTTGTCGTACGGCTGCATACAGGCCGTTAACGACTACCAGAAACGACATCAGCAGCAGCAGGAACGGGGTCCCTTTAGAAGGGACTCCGACACGTACTTGACAGAGGATCAATACGCAGAGGTAAGTTCTAATTGTTATAAAAAACTCAATAGTTACTTATGTTAACAGTTGATTATATACTAAATATGTGCATGTTAGTATTTCCTGGTTAGAGGGTCAACCCGACGCATACCGAGCTCTCTATCGGTATTGGGCTAGCGATGACTTCAAAGCTAAGTCCATGAGGGCTCGAGGATGCAGAGGGTCCGACGGGAAGAACACCTATGGCGCCGATGGTCATTTGCGTTTGGCTAAACGCATGGTAAGTGTATTATAAGTTTGTTTATGTGTTCATAACATATTTATCCTACTAACACGCATCTACAGGAGCGAGAGACCGGCCAGGGTCCTAGCGCGACCCAGGTTTGGAAGAGAGGTCACAGGGGAAGTGACCCGTCGCAGCCGGGGCAGTGCAGTCAGGTCGTGACCGATCGATTGGTAAGTTTTTAGAATTATTCAATTCAATTATAACTAATATTATTATTGACACACTAACACCATTTCTATGTTTTTTAAGAAAAGTACGGGCAGGAAGTCGTCAAAATACACGGTGGAGGGTACGATTGGGAAAACGCTCCAATCGATCTTCAAGCCGTGCATGCAAGCGGCGGCGGGAAGGCCCATGGCCGGTGAGTTGGTTTGTTTGATTTAGGTTTTTCACTCTTCCTTCTTTTACTTATTATTTTTCTTTCTTGTAGGTTTGCAATTTTCGATGGAGTTGTCGACTCGAGGTCGGCACGACCTGCGAGAGACACTTCATCGACGCAGACTTCGTCGGTTGGGCCGTCGAGTGGTCGTCTCTCGCACAGGGACATGGAGTTCTGTGCCATGCAGGAGAGGCTGACGCGGACCCACGAGGAGCTCGACAGGATGAGGGTCATCCAGGAGTACCAAGCTAACTACATGGCCCAGATGCAGGCATCGATGGAGGTAAGTAATTTCAATTACTGTAGTTTACTTTCATAACATTTCAGTAATACATATGTTCTAATATTTTCCAATTATAGGCCTTAGCTCGACAGAACGGCCAACAAATCGCGATTCCTGCGTGGCAGCCGCCACAGGTGATCCCGTCACAGGAGCCCGCAACCTAGGTGCCTCCGGTACAGGTAATAAACTCTTTAATATTGTATTTAATCTAACATAAGGAGAGAGGGAGATGTAGAGTGGTACAGAAGGGAGAGAGGGAGTGCAAGAGAGAGATAGAGTGAGAGTGAGATGGAGAGATGGAGTGTTGCAATAGAGGGAGAGAGAGAGTGCGAGAGAGGGTGTGAGTGAGACTGACATAAAGAGGGGATGAATAGTACAAAGATAGAGGAACAGAGTGAGAGAGATGATGAAATGTATATAGAGAGGAAGAGAGTGAGAAAAAAAGAGAAAGACATTAATATCTGAATCCAAACCGTCGTAACTACTCATGTGTTTTGTAGGGTTCGGCGACGGAGGCCTCTACTCCATCGCCACAGCTACCGGTTCCAAGAGAGACGCATGGAGATGATTTCTTCGGCTTCGGAGGTAGTCGAGGGGGTAGTGTGTAGCCCGTTTGTCGTTTCTGTTGTGTGTGATGCATATGAACTGTTGTATGAACTGTTTTATGAGTGTTTACTCTGTTTTGTAACTGTTTGTTCTGTGTGCTGGCCATCGAGCCAGGTTAGTGCCTTTCTGTTTTTCAAAAAAAATTACAAACATAACTTACGACGGCTACTGCCCAGAAGCCGTCGCAAGTTAGCTTCTGCTACTTATGACGGTCAGTAAAACCGTCATAAGTTAGCCTCTGTTACTTACGACGGTCACCAGAACCGTCATAAGTAACGTGCCTTGGGCCACCACGTGGCCTGGGCCGTTACTTACGACGGATGTGCGACGCTGTTTGTCGGTACCCTCAATACCGGGTACCCCCGCGCACAGGATAAAACTTCCTAAGGACCTCGCTCCCTCTGCAGGGGCGAGGTTTGAAGGCGCCACGTGTCCAGCGGGGCCAGAGCTCCCCTCCCCTCGGAGGATAGCTCCGGGCTTGCGGCGTAGCCCAGGAGGCCGGACCTCGCCCCCTCCGCAAGGGCGAGCTCCGAAGGCGCCACGTGTCCGGCAGGGCCGGGGCTCTCCTCTCCTCAAAGGATAGCTCCGAGCCTGCCACGTGGCACGGAAGACCGGACCTCGCCCCCTCCGCGAGGGTGAGCTCCGAAGGTTCCACGTGTCCAGCGGAGCCGGAGCTCCCCCTCTCCTCAGAGGAGAGCTCCGGGTCCGACACGTGGCCAGCAGAGCAGTGCTGCCGCCCGGCACGGTAGGCAGCGGGAGTAAAGGCGCGCCATGCCTTTACCGTACAAAGCATTCAAGACCCGCGCCTTCCCGAGACGAAGAGGCGCAGCGCACGCCTGTCAGGAGGTGCTGTGACCAGTCACAGTCAGGACAGGCATACAGTGTCTGAAGCTGTAGGCCATTAAAGGCAGCGACAAGACCGGACAAGACATGCCCTGCCGCCCCTGCCATCGCCAACGACTACACGCTACACTTAGCCTGCGGCATGGGCAGGGCGGCAGGACGAGGACTTCGACGCCAGCGCCAAGACATAATAGCTGGTAGGAAATCACCCCGGGGCCACCGGTCTGGTCTCGGGCCCACCTTGTAAGCCGCTCGAGCCTTGGACTATAAAAGGCTCGGGTAGGCAACGTTAGCGGGGGTTCGCACTCTAGCCATTCGCACCCGGGGTTCGCACTCCAGCAACTCATACCCTAGGCACAACTCGCCCTCAAGCTCAGGACTCCGGTTCTGAGCAACAAGCAATACAGCGAGCACCTCTGCTCACCGTGGACGTAGGGTTTTACGCTCCGGCGGCCCGAACCACGTAAAACTCGCCGTGTCAAGCTTCTCCCTCACTTGTCCCTATGCTTAAGCTCTCCGCAAGCGACTAGCCCCTCCGAAGAAGAACCTCCGCGGGTTGCCCAGAGCAGGTCCGGGGGAAGTGTCGACCACACACTTCGACACCGTTGTAAGTTACTTTATTTACGACGGTAGCCGTCGTAAGTTAGCTTATTTATGACATAATAATTACCTCGGCTTTATACCGTTGTAAGTAACGAAATACCGTCGTAAGTAGCTAACTTACGATGGTTTATGACTTAATTACGATGGCCTTAGCCGTCGTAAGTCCGCCGTGTCCCTGTAGTGCTCGTGGTTGTCCTAGTAGCAACCTTGCGTCACCACAGCCGATCAGCGCAGTAGCAGCAGCAACGCATCCACAGAATTCACACGTACGGGGAAGGAACGCCATGCGCAGGTGTGCTAGCACCTTGCACCTAGCAGGGATCTCGAGATAAGGCAACTCAGAGGTGGCGGCTAGGGTTGTCAAGTGATGAGATCAACCGTCCCGAACCCTGCCTCCTCTCGTATTTATAAGGCGCGCTAATGGGATTTTGGGTCATCGGCCCATTAGTACCCTAATCTCTTATGGATCAAATATCCATTGGGCCTTTACTCCGAGTTTATTAAGATTGCCTCTTGGGCGCATCACCAACAATCTTCCACTTGCACTAGACACAATCATATAGGCAAGTCCTATCAATATTCCAACCCCTTAATTGTGTGATCCGTTAGGTTCATATGCAGTCGGCTGTGAATGAAAACCATTTCCAAACTACAAGTGAGCAGAGGTATCTAGCAGGACATACTGACTCCTAAATGTATATAAAGACCATATCGACTGAACTTACATGCTAATCCCTTTGCCACACGATACCAGTCAAGCTCAAGGCGAGATACGTGTCATCCTTGTGATAGCTTGACCATTCGCTCGATCAAATAGTGGATTCAATCCATGACTAACCTTTAGTCATTGTGATTAACTCCTTAATCACCTTGGCATGGCCATGCACATTAAAATCCAACTATCTCGAGGGGCCCAGAGATATCTCTCTTATTATTTAGAAGGGGCAAATCCCATCTTGATCCGCACACATCCAATTCCATGTTTCATTACGTACCGGAAGACAACTTTTATGACTACCCAGTTACGGAGTAGCGTTTGATAGTCTCAAAGTACACAACTACACATAGTGAGAAACAATGACGATCTCAGGTCTAAGGATCTAGAAGGTGTGTCATTCAAGACCAACTGATGGCACATATGAAAATAACAATCCCAACTGTGTCTCGGAGTTGATCAATCCAACGCCATGTTCACTAACATGTGTTCACATTATTAATTTGATATCTTCATATCTATGATCCGTAAAACGTGGTCATCAATTAATACATGTGCTAGTCTGCGTATCATCATTATCTGATATAACGATGTAGACTAGGGATCATTTCAAGTAACATTATAATTAAGAAAGAGTTTCACGAACAAGTCACATACTTGATGATCAATGTAAAAAATGGTTACTCAAATAACAATTTATTTAATAGTACATAAACATAGCTATGACACAAGTCTTCCCACGTACACACTAGGATCACCGATGTAAGTATCTGATACCCATAGGTCCCGTGTGCGCCTCATGTTTTGATTGTGGAAGAGGCTTTGTCAATGGATCTGCAATAATCAAATCCGTATGCACCTTGAAAATCTTCACATCACCTCGGTAGATGATGTCTCGGATGAGGTGATAGCATTGTAGTATATATTTGGATCTTTTGTGTGATCTAGGCTCCTTTGCCTGTG
Source organism: Neostapfia colusana (assembly GCA_030760725.1). Classification (NCBI taxonomy): domain Eukaryota; kingdom Viridiplantae; phylum Streptophyta; class Magnoliopsida; order Poales; family Poaceae; genus Neostapfia; species Neostapfia colusana. The sequence goes on from JASWHV010000019.1 coordinate 50,350,803, forward strand.
CAATGGCTCCACTATTATCAAAATAGAGATCCACAGGACATGATGCACTAGGACTAACACACCCAACTCAGAAACAATTTTTCTGATCCAAACAGCTTCTTTTGCAGGTTCAGAAGTTGTAATATACTCCGCCTCTGTTGTCGTATTGAATGGAAGGTTGATTGGTTGTATCTCCAAAAACGATCATCTATATCGGTTCATAACTGCCTTCTGTACTGGTTTTAGAACCAGTAGTAAAAACTCGATGCTGATAATAAGGACTATCAACATCGGTTATGCACCGTTTCTGATAAGAGTTGTCAGAACAAACTCAAGTATGAACTAGTACTGATAAATTGTCATTCAGAACCGGTTCTATTTATAAACCGAGAGTGATAAATTGATTATCAGAACCGGTTCTAATAATCATGTTTCCTGTTGTGGCGCTTGTTATGAACCGACACATATATGTATTTTAGAAAAAAATATTATCTTTATTCAAGCTCAGTACATGTAAACATCACACAAAACTCAACATATAAACAACATTCATAAAACTCGAAACGTATAAAGAACAATCAACATATAAATATCACCAATCCTTACACCAGACTCAATACAGTCAAAATGAATGCAATGTCTCAAATGGTAAACTATCATGCATCTTGTAACAACTCAATAGTGATGTGCGATCTCTACGTGTCACAATGTAGGCTCGATGATGTCGAATGTGCAGATGTCACATTGCTTGAGCCCATTGTCCTAGTATAAGGCATCCAACCCTTACCAAGCTGGTGGTTTTTGGAGTTGTGTCCATAAACATAGTCACGCACCAACCACAACCTGACTAGTTACATGCTCTAGGATTTACCATGAAGAAACTTTATGTCAAATATATGTCATCTAGGCCCTCTAGGCCGTCGTAAATAATGATTTCGAGGGTGTCACATGGCACGACCTCTTTATTTACGATGGTTAGGCCAGCCCATTGTAAATAACTTATTTATAACGGTAATTGCCGTAAATAATCTTGTTTACAATTTTTAACTAGTAACGGCGGTCGTAAATAATTATTTGTTGTTGTAAATAAGCTATTTGCGATGGTAAATGGCTTATTTATGACAGTTTCTGACATTTGTTAGTTGTCGTGTTTCCTGTAGTGCATGACGGCGACCAATACAAAAATTTTCACTAGTTGATGTTGCTGCTGCTACTTTATTGAACTGGATTGAAGAGCTTGTTGGCTTGTTCGTTTCCGCAATACTTTGGCTCTCGTTCCTGCTCTTATGCTTCCCACACTGAAAGACGCAGTTGCATCCTTTCCGTTCTTCTTCCCGTCTGTAAATTATTGAATGTAAAGTTATTGATGGACGAAGATAGATGCAAATAATTTTTCTGTGACACGAGATAATGAGAAGGAATGAACACCTGGTGTGTGCTCCGCGTACTAGAGCCCGTGTCCATATGTGTCAGGGTCGAGTCATTTGCTATTTTATCACTCCCAACCGATGAAGCAATGCAGGGCAAATTTGACTTTTCTGAACATATTTTAGGGTAGATGATAATTAATAAACTATTAACAGCCTCCTGATGGTAAACGAGGGAACATGTTTTTATTATAATGATATTTTAGTGAGTTGCATGTTAGGAGTGGTATTTTGATGAAACCCAGTATTAAAGTGGTAAAATAGCAAATGACTTGTCGGGGTCATACGTGTGGGGAGTTGCGGCGGAGGGGAGGGGGACGTCAGGTACATGTAGTGGGCTCCCGCGACTCAAGGAGGCGTTCTACGTGATGAACCTGGACAGGATCGACAGTAATGGCAGCCCGGTTACCAAAAATAATAGAGATCTGGGAGTTCTTTGAAAATGACAGAGATCATGGGGAAAGTCTGAATTGAAGGAAATGAGGGGGTTCTTTGTGAAATAATCAATTCTAGCGTGTCCTCACGTGTCGGCGCATGTCAAATGTAATGTGGACCTATAGTGAGCCTCATAACTAGTTTAGAGACCTGTAAATGTGTTATGGACCTATGTAAAACCCTGATAAGTTCATGTAGCCACAGTGTATTTTACTCTTTTAAATATATATATATATATATATATAGACATATTTGTACCGGTTCATCTAGAACTGGTACAGATTATAAGTGTTTGTATCGGTTTGTAATTGGAACCAATAAAAAAAAGTTGAGACATGTGTGTATCGTTTCACAATTGGAACTGGTAGATAAACTATTTATTTATAGTGGTTCGTATCTAGAACCGGTACATAAAGTCTTCTTAGATGTCACTATCGGTTCAAGTTAAGAACCGTTACTGATAACTACCACTACAGGAAACACGCCAATTTACTACGGCTTATTTAAGTTACAACGGTACTAGGGTTAGCCATCGTAACTTAAGTTAATTATGACGGCCAAGTCTGACCGTCGTAAATAAATAGTTGTTTATGACGGCTTGACGTAGGCCGTCGTAAATAACAACTTATTTACGACGGCCAAGACTTGGCCATCGTAATTAAGCTTATTTACGACCGGCAGACAACGAGACCTCCTAAATAAGTGTCTGGGTCGGCGCGGTCATTCACGCCTGCGCCGACCCAAGCTACAACGCTGCCGGTGCCGCCCTGAATCCCCCCGCCCAGGGCCGCTGCAAGTCGGTCCACCGCCGGAGCCGTCTCCCTCGAGGTCCCCGGGCCGCCCCCGAGCTCCCCCGGCCTCCCCGAAGCTCCCGGCGCCACGTCGTGTCGCCCACGGCCTCCCCCGTGCGTCACGTCGCCTCCGTACAAGTAAATATGTTTTAAGTTTAATTTTTTGGAAATCATTGGTATGAATTGAATTAAATCAAACTAGTATGAATTGAATTGAATGGAATCAAATTAATATGAATTGAATTGAACCAATTCAAATTGATATGAATTGAATTGAATCAATTCAAATTGATATGAATTGAATTGAATGGTTGAATTGAATTGAATTTAGGTGTTTTAGTTTATGTAAATTACTATTATTATTGTATAATTACATTGTTTTAGTTTATGTAAATTGCTTTTATTAGTGTTGAGTTAATTTGTTTTAGTTTATGTCGTCGTCCATGTTTTCAAGTCGTCTGACTAATCGCGATTAGTCGTCCTTATCGGTATGTGGCGCACGACTACGTCAGCCGACGCGATCAGCTAGACTAGGAATCTAGTCGTCCGACTAGTGGGCCGATCAGGGCGACTAGTCGGGCGACTAGTGATCAGAGCGATCAGGACAACTTGGAAAAAAACTTTGGGCCATCTGGCCAGCCCATTAGGGTTTCATCTTTTGTTCTTCTTTTCACTTTTACCCCCTAGCGCCTCTCTTTGTGCCCCTCCCCTGACCAGCGCCACCCTCATTCTGACCGGCGCCGCTCGATCCCGAGCCCCTCCCTTGACGCTGGAGCGCCGCCTCTCCCCTACTGCTGGAGCGTCGCCTCTCCCCTGCTGCTGGCCTCCTCCTGCCACCGGCCCTCCACCTTGCGTTGCCTCTCCCCTGGCGCCGACCCTCTGCTATGTTCTAATGTTTTTCTACCATAGGCTTTAGCACAAGGGACAATAAATTACCATTCCCACATGGCCGCAGCTGATGCCGGAGCCACAAATTCCGTCTTCTGCGGCACAGATAAGCACTATTTATTCAAAATATCGTACATTAGATTACTATAGTAAACTAGGATAAATTTAGTCAATCATAGCAAAACTTAGCCAAAACTTAGTCAAACTTAGCTATATTTTCTCAAACATAGCCATAATTGCTCTTACATCTTACAGGGATCGACGGCGGAGGCTCACACTCCATCGTCTGTGCTACCGGGATCTGGAACACGACGTGAGGACGATATTCCGGGCTCCGGAGGTAGTGGACGTGGAAGTGTGTAGTGTTGTTGGTTGTTTGATAATGTTGTATTATGAACTGCCTATGTGTTTGATATATTAATTTTTTGTGTCTACCTGTGAGCTGGCCATCGTGCCAGGTTAGCATTTTTCTGTTTTTTTAAATTGCATACCTTATTTACGACGGCCTGGAGCTTGCCGTCGTAAATAAGCCTCTGTTGTTTACTATGGGCAGGTTCCGGCCGTCGTAAACAACCTTCTAGAGGGTGCCAGACACCCTCTCATTTAATTATAACGGTCATATTTGGCCGTCGTAAATAAGTTATTTATGACGGGAGCCGTCATAAATAAACTTATTTACGACCAAAAAGTTGTGACGGCATGTTGCCGTCGTAAATAAGTGAAAACCGTCGTAAATAGCTTAATTACGACGGTTTTGGCCGTTGTAAATTGATCGATTTCCTGGAGTGTACTTTCAATATTGGTGCAATCATGAAGGTTAAAAACTAGTACTGATAATATTTCTGAGCCGGTTCTAGGTCAACTGATTCTGATGGGGCGGTAGGAATGGTTATTTTTGTTGTAATACAAGACGCTGAGAGGTGTAATGTATGATGTTAATGCTACTCTTCGTTTAACAAATTCTACTACAACATACAATACAAATACATCGATTCGGTACCAATTAGATAATAGATCAATCAATTAAGGGATTAGGAAAGATGGAGACTATCGACCAATTAGATCGGTGCTTGAGAGCTTTTTGTGCCTTCTATGTCTATGCGGTTTTGCGATCTTGATAAGCTGCTTGCACAATTATACTTGTACGAAAGTATTAACAAATAGAATACTATCTGTTGGAATATTTGGTCTTTTAGGCCTAATTATTTTTTATTGAATTCCAAAAGCTATAAAGAAGGTATTAATCCCACATTAACTATTTGAGGAGAGTAACACTCATTTATATTGGGAGTTATGTTCTTTGTGTGGAATATATGAGAAAAGGATGAGCTACACTCACACAAAAAGTCACACGCACGCGCACGCGTATTCGCGTATTTTCGCGTGAATTATCGCGTGACTTGTGACTTACGACGTGGCGACTAGCGAAATAATCTAAATATCTTTCTTTTATTAAAATAGCCACTAACATGACTTGACTGCTCGTAATTATCTGTGTTGCGAAACAGTTTTGAATACAATTATGTATCAGTTACAGCAGCTAATAATATTCAGTGCTTCATTGCATTCAGTTAAATGAGCTGAAATATGCTGCACAATTGTGACTAATTATTGTTAGTTATTAGTGGTGTTGCTGCTATATAAAGGACCTGTATACATGTTCAGAAAACTAGAACTTCAATCCGTTCTGGAAAAAAATCAGCGACTAAACTCTGATCCACGTTGTTGTGCGCTAACATAGAGCTTTTTCATCCCACTCACCGGCGTGTCACCAGTGAGCGGGAGAGCAGTGTCTCCGAAACCACGCCTCGCTGAAGAACCGGCACGGGTTGAGGCAAATCAGGTTTTTGGGTAGCGTTCGCGCGACTGCTCGAAAGAAGATTTACTTCCTCTACAGTCTCTTTCACACACACGACTTATCATTTTTTAAACTCGGGACATCAGCACTGTAAGTAAGGATGAGTCTCTTACGCATGAATTTGATGTTGCTGCTTATGTCTTGTGGATTATTCATCATGTGTATGGTTATAATTTTAGAAATTAATTTTATTTATAAAGTGCATTGTTTTCTAACACTACTTGTGGCACAAAAAGTAATAGGTCCATCCCAAACTGCATTCTTGCCTGGTAGGAATATAATGGAAGGTGTTATTATTTTACATTAAACAATACATGAGTTACATAGGAAAAAACAAAATTGGGTCATTTTTAAAATAGATTTTGAAAAAGCATATGATAAGGTGAATTAGAAATTTGTAAGACAAGTATTGCAAATAAAAGGTTTCCCAGAGAAATGGTGTGAATGGATAGATGCAGTCATAAAAGGAGGAAATGTAGAAATTAAATTTAATGACTCCATGAGGATAAATTTCCAGACAAAAAAGGGGTTAAGACAGGGTGATCCACTCTCACCAATTTTATTTAACATCGTAACTGATATGTTAGCTACTCTGATAAACCAAGCAAAAGAGAATAACTTGATTACAGGAGTGATCTCTCATCTGGTAAATAGAGGATTATCTATATTGCAATATGCAGATGATACTATACTCTTCATGGATCATAATTTAGAATAAGCGAAAAACTTAAAGCTAGTGTTGTGTGCTTTTGAACAACTCTCTGGATTGGAAATTAACTTCCACAAAAGTGAAATTTTTTGTTTTGGAGAGGCTCAAGATTTTGAAAAATCTCAATATTCCCGACTGTTTGGATGCCAATTAGGTAGCTATCCATGCAAATACTTGGGTATTCCTATGCACTATAGAAAACTAAGGAATTTAGATTGGGTGATAATTGAAGAAAGGATGGAGAAAAAACTAAGTAGTTGGAAAGGGAAACACTTGTCGGTTGGAGGTAGACTAGTTTTAATTAACTCAGTGCTCACAAGCTTAACAATATTTATGATTTCGTTCTTTGAAGTTCCTAGAGGTGTTCTAGAAAAGCTAGACTACTTTAGATCAAGATTCTTTTGGCAAGGCGACAATCATAAGAAAAAATATAGACTTATAAGATGAGATATAGTATGCCAACCAAAAGATCAAGGTGGGTTAGGCATTCTGAACATTGATATACAAAACAAATGTTTGCTTAGCAAGTGGCTATTCAAATTAATCAATGAGGAGGGTATATGGCAGGATATATTTAAAAGAAAATACCTCATAACCAAGTCTATAGGACAGGTAAAAAGAAGACCGGGTGATTCTCACTTCTGGTCTAGTTTAATGAAGGTGAAAGATGTTTTTCTTACTCTTGGAACGTTTCAGGTAAATAGTGGTAGATCAATTAGATCCTCGGAGGACAAATGGTTGGGAAACTATACCATTAAAGATAAATTCCCTTCATTGTACAACATTGTTAGATGCAAACATGACACGGTTGCTAATGTGTTTACTTCAATACCGTTGAATGTATCTTACAGGAGAGGTTTGGTACATAACAATTTAGCACAATGGGATGAATTAGTAGCAAAAATTGCACACATACAACTAAATAACATGAGTGATAAATTTAGATGGAACCTAAAACATAATGGGTTATTTACAGTCAATACAATGTATACACATATGATATTTAATAATAATGTTACAAATAATAGGTGGTTGTGGAAAGTAAAAATACCGTTAAAAATAAAGATTTTAATATGGTATTTATATAGAGGAGTGGTTTTAACAAAATATAACCTAGCTAGACGTAACTGGAAGGGGGTAAAAATGTGTTTTTTGCTCGCATAATGAAACCATTCAACATCTCTTTTTTTATTGTCACTATGCTAGGTTTATTTAGAGAGTTATTCAAGTAACCTTTGATACATGTTTCCCATAAGTTACCACATCTGTTTGATGTATGGTTGCCCCAGTTTGATATTAAGACTAGAGGGATGATGACTGTTGGAGCATCAGCAATTTGCTGGGCAATTTGGTTATGTAGAAATGATATTGTATTTAATAAAGGTCATATGGAAACATACATGCAGGTACTATACAGAGGAACCTATTGGTGTCATCTCTAGGGGGAGCTACAAAGAACCGAGGAAAAGAAGAACTTCATAAAAACGGCGTGCAGATCTATGGAGACCACGATGGTGTGTTTGTTTACTCACTTTGGTTGGAGATTTAGCAATAGAATCACTATGTAATAATGAACTTAGCTGGGTCTATCGTATGGTCTAATATGTTTTGGTGTGTGCGTGAAATATGGATTACATTGAGTTTCTAGTGGATTGTAATAAACTGGCCATAACCTCCTAGGAGGGGAAGGTTAGGATAGTTATCCCATTATTAAAAAAATTGTATGCAAGTCATCCTCTATAAATGAACACTGGAAATTTAGGAGCAGTACTGGAGATTTTTGGGCCACGACTAGGACCATGACCCTAGTTGCCCAAATACTCGAAGTTGTCTGCACCATCCAGCAATCCACGAGCCTGTCTGTTTCTTCTGGCAACACTGCACCGATTTTCTCTCAGCCATGCCACACGTCAAAGTCTGTTTCCAGCCTCCAAATTCAAGTGTTTGTTTCCATCGTGTAGAATTTTGGGACAATTGTGCATTGACCCTATTATGGACTTTAATTTTACCTTTGACCCCTTTTTTAGGGTTTGCGTTTGACCCTGATTTTTCGAAACCAAATAGCCGTTTATCCTGTTTGTAACTTCTGTTAACTCCAGCTAATTAGAAATAGTAAAAGAAATAAAAAAATCAGAAAGATATTGGAAAAAGACAATAATACCCTTAGGAAGATTTGGTTCCTATTCTAACGGTGCGTCAACGTTAAGGGGCCGTCAACGTTAAGGGGCCCTTTGGCTCTCAGAATCGTTTCTGATTCTGTATAGAATCACTAGAATCAGTTCCAAGCAGACATTTTTTGAATCCTTTCAGGTGAGAATCAGTCTGAAATGTTTCTAAAATTTGGCCTAGGAGCGTGAAACCGGGTTAGAGGTGTTTCACGACCTGAATCGGTTCTCGACATGATACCTTCCCTCAAATTTTGATAGGAATTACAGCAATTGACACCGCCTCTTCTCCCACCTAACCCTACGTGACAAGACCACTTATGATCTGGACATCCGTACATGTGGTTTATTACGATATTATACAATCTTATTTTATAAATAATATATATCATAAGACTTCATTACATGTTATAACATGACAAAAACAGCAAAAACAGCGTAGCCCATCCAAGGGTAAATAGGTCAATTAAATCCTCCATCTTCTTTTTACTGAAACTGAAGCAGTAAATTAGCCAAACAGTTATAAAATGATTCTATTTCATGTTGAGAAATGTTTGTAGATTAAAACCGAAACATTTCTGATTCTTGAAGAATTTAAAAAGGTACCATACAGACCTTAAGAGCGCTATTTTATTGAAGCCACTTCTTAAACAAACCGAGGCGGGCGAGCTGCTCGAGCAGGCAGAGCGCGCGCGGCGGCGAGCGAGAGCGGGCGGCCAGGGCCGGTTGCACGCAGCCAGGGGCGAGCGAGCGCGGGCAGCCAGGGAGGCGCGAGCAAGGCCTCGGGAAGGGCGCGCGAGCGGCCAGGGAGCGGACGCCAGTGCGGTCAACAGGGGCGACGGTGGAGCTCAGGGGCGGCGGTGGAGCTCGGACAGGAGGCGGCGGTGGATCTCAGGGGCGGCGGTTGAGATCGGACAAGGGGCAGTGGCGGTCGGCGCCCGACGGGCGCGGCGGCCGGCGGCGGCAGCCGTGGGTGCGTGCGTGACAGGCTGCAGCGGCCGGGGGTGACGCCAGGTGCGGGTGCGCGCTATGGGTGATTTGTCTCAAGCCAGGACCTCCATTGCCGTCGTCTTCTTCGCTGAGGTGAGAGTACTCCATTGTCCTTTCTCGTTCCTTTTGTTCCAACTCTTTGAGGAGTGCTGCGTGATAAACTTAAAAGATTTTATGGATGAGGAGCAAGAAAACAAGCTTTGGTTTCATTCTATTAGATGCCAATCCCTGCAGCGCGCTGGTGCTTTTGTCAGATTTTTAACATTTCTCCTTGTTGCTCAGCGCGCAGGGTTTGAGTTGATTATAGAAATTGATCATGAGAGGTGTTGAGATGCTCACGTATGTAGATGCTGCAGTCATTTCATTCTGCGTGTGCAAGTAAAGTGCAAGTGATGTCTGAGAAGCCAGAACACCATGAGGTAGAGGGAGGCTAGCTGAATGGTTCCTTGTTTGAATTGTCATGTAATAGGTAGTCTCATGCAATAGCTAGTTGCTACCTTGTTTTTGTTGTATTATTTTTAAATTGTAATATTTAACTAATTTTTTAAATGTGGAATTGTATCACGGATCTCTTTGTTAGATATTATGTTATATTGTGTGTGGGTTACCATATATGTGACATTATTTGTAACGTGAGTTGTTGATATATATGAAATTGTTTGCTGCTCAAATAGTCATGGGGTGCAACTTGCAAGATACAACCCTGGTTCGTGGACGTGGCTGGGAAAGTCAGATCTGTGCACTGCTCTGGCCTCATCCTCGCCGTGCGTGTGGTGTGGCCGTGTGGCCCGTGCATAACACGGAAAACGCGCCTGGACATGCTTACCATATCGGATCAGATCAGCTAAGAAGGATTAGAAAACTCAGCAGACAAAGTCGCTATGTTTATATTGTCCATTAGATATTCCTACAGGTATCCAATAATTCATTCTTAATAAGCTGATATTAAGGCTACCTTAATACTATTTTTTATTTATTGAGAGAATTGATTTAACAGTCCCCTAATAAATCTTCCCTCCCCCACCAATAATATGACATATCGATCTGTCTCTTTTCCTTCTTCCTCTCTTTTTCCTCACCCACCGAACACACCTAGCCTCACATCATTGACGCATGGTGGGGGCGGCCTGAGGGATGGCGTCCAGGCTGTCACCCTGACATGACGGCGCCTAGGGCGCAAGATAAATATCATATCTTTAACAGCTTCCCTATTTTAGAGTCTGTTCAACCGTTTTCAGCGGGAGGACACCTCACGGTAAGACGATGAAGCTAGGCGGGGAGCGAGGTCCGGTGCGTCAGGGAGATGAGGGTGAGGCACGGGGCGGCGGGGAGTAGCTCAAGCGTGCGGGACGGGGAGGAGGCCGCAATGTGCGATTGGAGAGGGCGGCGAGGACACTAAAGGAATCGAGGAAAGAAATGTCGGTCGTATGGGTGTCGGTAAGGCAACTGAGGCCCATGCCTATAAGGTATACACGTCGGTTAACCAACTGTCGTTGCCAACGTTTAAAAGTCGACATTTTTAAGATCTAGGATCTTCTGTACGGACGTTCATATGGCCCTAAAGCTGTCGGTTGTCCGAGGCCGACGACTGTAGTGGCCAAATTAATTATGGTCGTCGGCCCGCGTGAACCCACGCACATAAGTGTATAAAGCCGTCGGGCCAGGTGCCCCAACATCTTTATGGTACCGTTAAGGCCGTCAGTTGGTTCTGAAACCAACGAGCACAAAGGACTTATGGCCGTCGGCCAGTACTGAAACCGACACCCATAGTTCCATAAATATGTCGGTTTACCCTGAAATCGATTTCCATAATAGCTTTAAAGATGTCAGTTTATCCCCAAACCGACGGCCATATTTGCTTTTTTTTAACCGCGGCTGCTTTCCCTCCCTCCCCGGGTGGGAAGCCTCTAGTCAGCACAATACCAACAGCACAGTTTGAAGTTCGACCATAATAGTTTCAACATAATACAACACAGTTTCATATGTTTCAACATAATACAACAATGCAACACAAGTTTCACTTAGTTTCAACACAAGTTTCATACAATGCAACAACGAAACGACGAATTCACATAGTCCAAATGAAAACAACGAGTTCACATATCCAAATTAGTCCAAATGCAAACACCATTGTGAAGATCAATCCGTCTCCATGTTATTGTTCGAAGTTTGACCACTCGCACCTCCGTCGTTCAAATTGAGAAAATCATCTCAACCTTGAGGCGTTACATGACCGGAACCCTACGAGAAACAAATAGAAGATAACTTTACATTGATACTTACAATTCACATGTCTCAATTTTTCTAGAATTCACAAATTGACTTATGTGTTATAAAACTCACATGTGTAACAAGACTATGTCTAAAATTGCCATAGTCATATATATTTTTCTGAAAGGTATTACCAACTAAGAAATTGACTCAACCTCGCTAAGTATTGTTCAAATTAAGCTATGTTTTCATTAGAACTAACGATTTAGTAATCATACCGCTGCGGCCGGAGGTGTTGATGGTTAACTCTGCCCCGGAGCCAAGGGCAACGATGGGAGAACACCTGGATAAGGTTGCAATAAAGGGGCCAACATCAACATGAATCTCTGAGATTGTAGAATATACACTGCTACAAAAACCATTATCACAAACGTCTCGTTTTTCAGACCTAGGCGGTCCGTAAAAAATACGCTTGTGATGTCGAATAAATTAATAGCCATCTGTGATGAATGAACATCACAGACGGGTCGCAAAGGCAAACCGCCTGTGTAAACATATCAATGTTCACAGGCGGACCATGGGGTCGCTCCAGCCGTCTACAATATTGGCCATTAATACAGGCGGCTGAAGCGAACGGGCGTGCACGACCTTGCGGTTACCGAGGGGAACACGCCTTTGAATTCAATTCGAAGCCACCGAATGTCGCGGCCCGGTATACATCAACCACATTTAGCATCAAACATTAAGAAGACAACAAACAATTCCATAATCGATAACAAACATTCATCATCAAACACACATTCAATAAAATATAAATTTTTATAAACAACAAAAGAAAACAACAGATGATCGCCTAATCCTCCGGTGGCGGAGGAACCCCACACTTGTCAGCGATCGCCTCCACCAACTTCCTGCTGCCTTCCACCCCAAGCACCTCACCGACCGTCTCCCGCATCGCGTCAAGACGACCGGCCACTGCGCTTAACCCGAAGAGGTAGTGGCCTATGGTGCCCATTCCAGTACATTCTGGAAGGCGACCAAGACCCAGAAGCTGCATGGCATCATATGTACTTTTGAATACATCCTTCGCCATCTGCAGACGCAACGGTGATAGGTCATCCGTCTCTGCCCTGAGGGCAACCAACCTCTGCTCTAGGAAATTGAGTTTCCCAAGCAGGTACAGTCTCTCTTCCGCCTAGGAAGGCGGCGGAGGTGCGGTTGGAGCCGAGGACGGAGGCGCGGTTGGAGCCGTGGATGGAGGCGTGACGAGTGGAGAGCATGGTCGGGACTGCTTCGTCGGTGGTGCCATTGAGACTAGGGCTATGGTGCGGTGAGGAAGACCAAGACTAGAGGGAAGAGGAAGACTGTGATGGTGGTGTAAAGAAGTGGTGTAAAGAAGAGGAAGGTGCAAGTTATAATAGTGCAGAGAAGGAGAGGTCGGATCGCTTCGAATCCTATGCGCGAATGGCACAGACCGCACGATACAAGCGGACCATGGAGTAGGAGCCGCGTGCAATATTGGCCATTAATACAGGCGGCTGAAGCGACTGGGCGTTCGCGCCTTTTCGGTTACCGAGGGGAACACACGCAGTACATGCGCCCTTAGAGTTACACATGTAGATAATCTTACGTTACAAACCGTTTTTGATAAACATTCTTCACAGGCCGACAGTTGTAGGTAAAGAACCGCCTGCGATAATGGAGTTATCACAGGCAGATACTCTTTACGTTACAAAGTGCATGTGATAAAGATTCCTTCATAGGCGGCTACGTAGGTAAAGAACCATCTGCGAAAATTGTATTTACTAATTATTCAAAAATGTTTTCACAGATGGTATTTACTTGAAGGAAAAATAGAGGAAAATTATATACGCACACGAACAGACGAAAAAACAGAGCTCACACGTACACATAGAGATGAAGCAGCACTCAGGCGGCCATGGCTTCAAGCGCAGTGTATTTCATTGTTGAAGTCTACGGCCAACTCAAAGCCAATATTTCACTGTATGAATTTTGTTAATTTTTTAAAGCATTCCAACATGTCAAAATTCAGATATTAAAAGAGAAAAATTATCAAATTAAAATATTAAAGCTTCATTACAATATTATAAATATATAAAATATATGTCATACATTTTTTCTGGCATTGACATCTTCTCGCATATAGGGTTTTAAATCCTTTTTAATGCTTCTTTCTACGCGCTTGATGTTTTCTGGATTGGTGAAAAGGTACATATCTTTATATTGATTATATTCCTCTTCATTATATCATACATTCTCAACGACAACAATATTTTGCTTTCCAGAAACAACTACATGCATGTTCTCAGTTCCTGGATCCTGTACATAAAAAAATTGTGCAACACAATCGACGAGAACCCACGGGTCATATTTATAACCCACTTTGTTCAAGTCTACCAGTGTCAGCTCGTAGTGGTCCACTTCCACACCATCAGGACGTTTGACCCATTGGCACTTAAACACGGGCATTTGCATTCTTTCACCATAATCGAGATCCCATATTTCCTCTATGAACCCGAAGTATGTGGTCTTGTTCCCTTGTGGATCATAAGCCTCTGTACGGACACCACTATTTTGTGAACCACTCTTACCGTCTTTTTTAGTGTAAAATATGTAACCATTGATGTCATATGCTTGCCATGATGTCACCAAAGCAGATGGGCCAGAAGCTAACTTCTTCATTGTTGCCTCTTCATCAGAGTCTCCGTATGATATATTTTTATCCATTACCATTTAGTGAAACGTCTTATGTGCTCTTTCATGATCCAGTCCTCTGTGCGGCCTTGGTTTTTTTTTGTGAAGCTCAATTTCGTGTTCCTCGATGTATGACTCAGCTATTGTGAACTATTATAGTACATCAAAATATGCACAGTGTACTAATTTGTAATCCTGAATGATAAAAGTTTTATTACCCACTTTGCCTCTCCCACATAGTCTACCCTCATGTACTGGTATAGGCACACCTATCAGCTTTCCATCTTTGATGTAATTAGCGCAACCCTCAATCACTTCTTCAGTAGCGTATCCTTCCATAATTGAACCCTCTGGGTGAGCACGGTTCCGCACATAACACTTTAATACTCCTAAATATCTCTCCAACGGAAACATATGATGTAAATATAGTGACCCTAATTCTTTTATCCGATCAACAAGATGTATGATTAGGTGTACTTTCATATCGAAAAAGGATGGTGGGAAACACATTCCAAGCTTGCACATAGTCTCGATGATGTACGTTTTCAAATAGTCCAAGTCCTCCCAGGCTATCACCTTTTGTGATACTGCATTGAAGAAGTAACACAAATGTGTGATGCCAACTTTTACATGCTCAGGTTTGATGACCCTTATTGCAATGGGAAGGAAAACTATCATCATCATGTGACAGTCGTGAGAATTATAGCCGAATAAAGACAAGTCTTTCATCGAGACTAGTTTATTTATATTGGATGACACTACATAAGAACCTCAAATCGGAGACAAAGATCGGAGACGAGCACAAAGGCGATCGTCTTTGATCTTGAAAATCGAGACGCGCCCGCATCAGCGAGGATCAAAACTGGCTCGATGGAGGGTAAAAAGAGAGGACCTGCTGCAAGGCGCGTCTCAGATAAGTTAATATCCGAGACTCGCCCTCTTCTCTGACAAAAGGGAGATGCACGTTCCTACAGATCGACTCCTATTATGAAAGATAAGGAGACGTGGTCTCCTTCATGCTCGTCTCCTTTAATCAGCGTTTCCCATTCCCAATATAGAGAGACATGCCTTTGCTAAGGATCGTCTCAATTTCGTATGCCCTTATATGTTCTCCCAGCTATGGCAGAACAGTGGCGGCCCGATCTTCCCTATTCTTGCCCTATTCTATTCGTTTCTTTCCCTCTTTGGAGGTGCCCTTATAAAAATATTGCGGTGATTATCAGTGGCCCTTAAAAGAAAGGGTTAGTCCTCTCCTTCTCTCCTGCCCCATACTATTTTTTTACCCCTTTAGATCTTGACTACCAGTGGCTTTGAATTTCTTTGATTTAGATCTTCTTTTCTGTACGTAGATGTCCTGAAATCGAAGTTGGATGTACGGGCCGCGCCTTTGCAATGAGTATATCAAAGGGGTAGATGTATTTATCGATTTTGCAAAGAAATACATGTTGGACAACATTAGAGGGACTATTTATTATCCTTACAAACATTGCAAGAATGAGAAGAGATATCGCTCAAATGATGTGTTGAGGTCACATTTGATCACACATGGATTCATGTTGGATTATCGATGCTGGAACAAACATGAGGAGGAGAGATGTAATGATGCAGAGATGAGAGATTCATATCTGGAGAGGGAGGTCCCTACCAGTGTCGAAGAAGATCACGACGATGATGTGAACGAGGCAGATATATTAGGGTTCACCGATGACGACATTGAGTTTCAGATGCATAACATAGAGGAGATAGTACGCAATGTCGAGAGACATGACGACGATGATCAGTATAGTAATGGTGAACTTGCAAAGTACAAGAAGATGGTTGAAGACTCGAAGAAGTCGTTGTATCATGGTTGTGTGGCTTGGTACACGAGACTGTTTGTGATGGTGAAACTTTTCCAGTTGAAGGCGAGCAACGGGTGGAGTGATTGTAGGTTTAAGCAATTGTTGACGCTCCTTAAGGACATGTGTGTAAAAATATGCTAAATGTGTGAATATATTGCCACCTGATGCCTTGTGTTCTGTTTCTGAAATCTTGCTTAATTTGTGAAAGATGGAGCTCAATACTGAATCTGGCACTTGTTCTGCCCTGAACGAAGCCAAAGGGAGACGCACTCTAAGTAAGTGCGTCTCCGAACTGAATAAAATAGGATATGGGCCCACAGAAAGTGCGTCTCCGATTATTGCGCGCAATCTCTCCCAACACTTAGCAAATTTTTGACAAATAAAATGTGAGACGCGTCCATACCAGGCGCGTCTCATATACTTGGAAATGATAGTTGGGCGTTTCTTATGCGCGTCTCTGATTGTTGCGTGCGATCTCTCCAAACACTTAGCAAATTTTCAAAAATTTTAGACCTCACGCTCTCTCGCTCTGCGGTCGCCCTACATTTGACTTCCATCCAGAGTTTCATAATTCCAACTACGGATATGTTTAAAGTAGGCAGATAAGTTAGGTTGCTTGATGTCCAAACCAAAAAATAGAATTAGTTTCCTCGATCGGGAGAGCTCATCGGACATAATAACATTCATTAACATTCATCATCAAAACACACATTCATTAACATCGTCATCAAAACACACATTCATTATCAAACAGGCAATCATCATGAAACACACATCCATTAACATTCATTAAAAATAACATTTTTATAAACAACAAAAGAAAACAACAGATGATCGCTTAGTTCTTCGGTGGAACCGGAGCTGCACACTTGTCTGAGACCGCCTCCAACAACTCCCTGCGGCCTTCGACCCCAAGCACATCACCGATCATCTCCCGCATCGCGTGAAGACGACCGACCACTGCGCTTAACTCATAGAGGTAGGGCCTACGGTGCCCATTCCAGTACATTCTGGAAGGAGACCAAGACAAAGAAGGTGCATGGCATCAGATGTACTGTTAAATACATCCTTCACCATTTGCACGCGCGGAGGTTTGAGGTCGTCATCGACTGACTTGAGGGCAACCTCTGACTCCAGGTGAGCGATTTTGCCAAGCAAGGACTCCCTCTCTTCCACCCAGGAAAGCGGGTGCGGTTGGAGACGGGGACGGAGATGATGGTCGGGAGCGCTTTGGTAGCCATTGAGAAAGTTGATAGGAAGAGGAAGGCTCCGGTGCGGCGAGGAAGACGAAGAATAGGGGAAGAGGAAGACTATGATGGTGTGTAGAAGGGGAAGACCTCCCCTATATATAATGTGTGGAGAACACTATGAAAGTCGGATCGCTTTGAATTCTTGCGCGCGATAGCAACTGTGCGCGTGAATGGTAACGGATGCACAATTTTTCATGGCTCTTCGGTCGTGGCAACGGTCCCACATGGTAGAGTACTAGTAGGAGGATCTCTTTGATGATTCCCTGACTTCGTAAATCTTTTTTCTAGTGAAGGAAGCTGAAATTGCCTAGAGGGGGGTGAATAGGCTAAAATTCCTGAAATGACTTAATTAAACAAAATTAGAACACAGAGGCCAGACTAGTCTAGCTCAGGGGCGGACTAGTCCGATCAACCTGCTGGAAAATCCTAAAAGGCCGGACTAGTCTGGCTCAAGGGCGTACTAGTCCGGTCAGACTGCTGAAAAGCCTAAACTTGATTTTTTTGGGTTTTTCTTTAGATTTTAGTTTAACGAAATGCAGATAAACTATCTAGCAATCTAATTTAACAAATATGACAAAGTATTGAGGTGGGTTGCAAGATTGTAACCTGAAATATTATAAGAGTGAAATGATCAAGTGTTGGGGCTGCTCACAATCTGAGGCTCCCACTTGATCACGTCCACAAAACTCCACCAATATTACAGGCCACAGGTCACACCAAGTGCATGAGATCACTCCAAGAGACTTAAATGTGAAGTTCTTCCTTCTCCTCTCCTCACACACCCAAATCCACTCAAGAATTGGTTCTAGAGGGTGAGTAGGCAAAAGAGAAGGCTTAGAGGGGCTCTAGGATCGCTTTGGCGGCGCTAGGGTTCCTGGTCACTCTAAATGAAGTCGCGGCATCTTCTTTTATAGAAGTCCCGAAGCCAACCGTTGCCACCTACCGAAAGTCCGGACTAGTCCGCCTCACACTGGACTAGTCCGATCTCACACATGAACTATTTGTCCGGGTGAGAACGGACAAGTCTGGAGGACCCGAACTAGTCCGGCCACTAAGGCAGACAAGTCCGATCTACCAAGACTTAGCCGTGGGAGCTCTCATCTCACACCCATACGGACTAGTCCGCCTTAGAACGCACTAGCCCGAACTCACACAGGAACTCTTAGTCCGTGTGAAAACGGAAGTCTGGCTAGCCCGGACTAGTCCGGCCACTGAGGCGGATAAGTCCGGTCTACCAGGACTTAGCCCCAAAAACACTCTCACCAAGAGAGAAACGGACTAGTCCATCCCAAAATGGACAGGTCCAATCTCAGTCAGGAACTCTCAATCCGCCCCAAAATGGACTAAGCCGTAGGACTTCCGGACTAGTCCGGCCTGCCCAACTTTACCTCTCTCCACTAAGGATTTGACACTTCTAACGCTTTGAGCTCTTTTCTATGATCTCAATGCACTTGACACATACACTCTTTATTTTACATGGCTAGCCTACTAAAGACTCAAGTGAAACCCTAATTTGTACTCTTCGAGTCTTCGACGCCGTTCTTCATCTTTTTCCTTTTTTGAGAGTTTAGGTCTCCGCCTTGGAAATATCTTATGCTTATGATCATCTCAGCTCATTAGTCTCTTAATTTGTCATCGTAAATCATCCAAAATCCACGGGGGTGCCTAGATGCACTTACAATCTCCCCCTTTTTGGTGATTGATGACAACTCATTAAGTTTCAACATAAGAGGTAAAAAATTTATTTTTATAACAAGTGTACGTATGAAAAACTCCCCCTGAATGTATGCAAGAGTAAAAGAGGGGAGTTGGCATACATTCACATGTTATGGTGGGGTGCCTACGTGTTGTGCAAAAAAATGTGATAAGACAATAAGCATGAAACAGCCATAAAATCCAACACGTAGTGCTACACAAAAGATAGTCATGCATAAAACATAAAACATAGATAGCCATGTCCAAAGATCTATTACAAGATAGTCATGTACAAAAGATCTATTACAAGACTAGCAGATGATAAAAAATAGGACATCCTTTTCACATTTCTCCCCCTTTGGCATCAAGGCACCAAAAAGGAAAAGAGGGAAGAAGATAAGCCTAAGTCTACTCGTCATCTTCTTCGTATTCTTCTTCATCGCCATTTTCATCGCTCTCCGTAGCCTCCGTATCCTCTTCTTCTTCGTCGGCGGTGGTGGATGGAGGCACGTCCTTGGAAGAGCTTCCCTCTTCCCTGAACTGGGCGAGCTCATCAACGGTGAACTTTGGATATGGAGTGAGTTCCCCATCACTCTCCTCAGGGGGAGACATGGGTACCTCAAGCTTGTCACACACAACCTTGAGGTACTTCTCTTGACGCCTCTCCATGCGTCGAGTCCGGACCTCCACACGACGACAAGAGGTGAAAAGTGCGTTGAAGCACTTGAAGAATCCGCTCATGGACTACAGAGGAGGAGATGATGGGGTAGTCGCTGAGCTAGAAGGGGCCGCTGAGCTGGACGGAGATTGAGCATTTTTCCTCCTTGAGGGTTCTGGCACAATGGGAGCTAGCTGAGGACGGAGAGGTCGATGAGTGACATCCTTGACAAAGATTATCCCCGACACCTTCTCAATTAGGCACATGATGTATGGTGCATAACCACATGAGCGGTTGGGAGTGTGAGAGATGTTGAAGATGTCATCATAAATGTGCTCAACAAGGTTGAACTTCTCTTCACCATCTATCAAGAGGAGGAGATGCCTTAAGTTTCCTTGAATTACCCTTGCATCTCCATCCTTGGGGGCAATGGTCCTCCTTAGAATCCGGTTGAGGATGCTATAGAACGGCTTGATGTTCCTAGCAAGCCCGGCCTCATAGGGAACATGACTAGGATACATATAGTCAAGCTGATCCATGTCCACTTCCTTGAGATTGGAAATGATAATCTCATGATCCAAGTGCTCCTCAAGGCCAAGTATCTGTGCAAACCTCTCATAGGTGACTGAGTACTGCTCTCCATGAGTCATCCAGGTGATTTTCCGGTCACCGTAGGTGGAGAAGTACACAGTGGTGTAGAACTGCACAATTACCTCAATGTTCCAGTCATACTTGAAGCTCATGATTTCCTTGATTCCATGGCGCTCTGCGGCTTCAATCACTGCATCAAAAGCTTCGTGCTCCCTTTTGGCCATGTAGTCCCAATCTACCCATTGAGCTTGAGTGACTGGGGTCTTCATTTTTAGGTACACCAAGCGGTAGTAATCGCACTGAAAGTCACACCAAAACCTTGGGTCGGCTATGTGCTTCTCAGAGTCATAGACTTTATCCATCCTCATCCTTCTCGCCTTTTCAGCCCCCTTTCCTTTGAATACAAATGCTGGATTGTTGGGCTGTTGGTTTGGGTCTCTAGCAGGGGCAGCCATCTTTAAGGGGCCAATGGGCTTCAGTTGCCCTTTCTCTCTAATTTCTATCCCTCCTGCTCTGTTTGTCGATGCTTTGGTAGTTGCCTTTTTGTTCTTGGGCTCCTCAGGAAGTGGAGCCTTACCCTTGTTTGGATCACGAGGAACCCTACCCTCGGATTCCTTTTCCTGCTCTTTATCTCCCAAGGTGACTAGCCTCTTTCTCTTGGGCTCTGAGGCACTAGCAGCTTGGGAGCTTTGGGCTTCACGTTCGGCCCTTTTCTTTCTCCGTTGATACTTCAAGGATTCTTCAACGGCTTGGGCAATTTGTGCCTCTTCGTCGAGATCATGCTTCTTCTTTGTTCTTGCTTCTCGACGGACGGCTTCTTTAGCTGCTTGGGCCTCCTTTACTGTCCTTTCTTCGGCAACGCGCCGATGAAGGGCTTATCGAGCCTCCTCGGCCGTAGGACTTGGAAGGGGAGAGCTTTGGTCGGAGTTTGACATATTTCCTGAGAGACAGGAGATTAGAGGTCAAGGAAGTGGAATATTGCAAGAGAATTCACTAAAAATGGCTAAAGTTGGGGTTTGTTCTGTGTAAACCGGACTTGTCCATTAAAAGGATCGGACTAGTCCGCTCAGGAACGGATTTGTCCGCCCAAAACCGGACTAGTCCGGGTTATACAGGAAGAACACTAACCCTAACAATTTTTCACAAAAACTTCAAATTAAGTTGCAATACTCCTATGCTATGATCGCATCGACACTAGGAACAGCATTTGTGAAGAGGTTTCTAGCAAAAGACCTAAGAATGAAGAAAAGGAAGGACTTTTGGTTAGGTCAAGAATACCTCTTGAAATCTTCAAATGTGATGAATTTGGAGTCGAAACTTGAGCAACGAAGCCTGGGGAAGGGTTTCTGTACTCCTTAGGTCTCTAATCCATGGATTTGACGAGATTTTTGGTGGAGGAAAGCGAAAATCGCCAATTTGTGGGCGCTTCAGGCTTGAGAGAGGATGTGAGCGGACTAGTCTGTGAAGAGAGAAGTCTGGCCGCCCCTGGGAGGTTAAGTCCCCAGGGGCCAGACTACTCCGGCTTGGTGTCCGGACAAGTCCGGTTGGCGGACCAGAGCTGGACTTCTCTAGGGCCGGAATCGTCCGGCCTCCCCAGGCGGACTAGTCCGGTTTGGACTTGTTCGCTGCGAAGTCCGACCCTGCCACGTGGCCACTGCCAGGGTGAGCTCCGAAGGCACCACGTGTCCAGCGGGGTTGGACCTCCCCTCTCCTCTGAGGCGAGCTCCTAGGTGAAATTGCCTAGAGGGGGGTGAATAGGCTCAAATACCTGAAATGACTTAATTAAACGAGATTAGAACTCAGGAGTCGGACTAGTCTTGCTCAGGGGCATACTAGTCCGACCAACCTGCTGGAAAGGCCTAAAAGGCCCGACTAGTCTGCCTTGGAGGCGGAATAGTCTGGTCAATCTGTCGGAAAGATCTAAAACTTGATTTTTAAGGGTTTTTCTCCAAATTTTAGTTTAACAAAATGTGGATGAGAGATCTAGCACTTCTATACGATAAGTGTGACAGAATATTAAAATGAATTGCAAGAGTGTGACGATGTATAGCAAAATAATTAAAACAAACCCTAAGCAATCTTGATCTTCAAAGAAATGTACATGCAAGAGAGACATTGAGGATTTTTTTTCCGAGGTTTGATTCCACTCAGGAATTTACGTCCCCGTTGAGGAGTCCACAAAGGACCGGGTCTAACAACTCTTTCCTCACCAAGTCGCCACTAAGGCAAACCCGGTTCTTCACTATCTCAAGGGTGAACTTACAAAGTTTTGGGGCTGCTCACAATCTGAGGCTCCCACTTGATCACTTCCACAAACTTCACAGATCTCACAAGCCACAGATCACACCAAGTGCACGAGATCACTCCAAGAGCCTAAACGCGAAGTTCTTCCTTCTCCTCTTCTCACACACCCAAATTCACTTAAGAATTGGCTCTAGAGGGTGAGTAGGCAAGAGAGAAGGATTAGGGGGGGCTCTTGGATCGCTGTGGCGGCGCTTGGGTTCTAGATGTTTTTAAATGACGTCGGGGCATCTCCTTTTATAGAAGTCTCGAAGCCAACCATTGCCACCTACCAAAAGTCCGGACTAGTCCGGCTCACACCGGACTAGTCCGATCTCACACAGGAACTATTTGTCCAGGTGAGAACGGACAAGTCTAGAGGACCCGGACTAGTCCGACCACTAAGGCGGACAAGTCCGATCCACCAAGACTTAGTCGTGGGAGCTCTCATCTCACACCCATACGGACTAGTCCGCCTTAGAACGGACTAGCCCGAACTCACACATGAACTCTTAGTCCTTGTGAAAACGGACAAGTCTGGCTAGCACGGACTAGTCCGGCCACTCAGGCGGATAAGTCCGGTCTACCAGGACTTAGCCCCAAAAACACCCTCACCTACAGAGAAACAGACTAGTCCATCCAAAACGGACAGGTCTGATCTCAGTCAGGAACTCTTAGTCCACCCTAAAATGGACTAAGCCGTAGGACTTCCGGACTAGTCCGGCCTCTTCCCCCGAACAAGTTTGGCCTGCCCAACTTTACCTCTCTACCTCTCTCCACTAAGGATTTGACACTTCTAATGCTTTGAGCTCTCTTTTATGATCTCAATGCACTTGGCAAACACACTCTTTCTTTTACACGGCTAGCCTACTAAAGACTCAAGTGAAACCCTAATTTCTACTCTTCGAGTCTTCGACGCCGTTCTTCATATTTTTCCTTTTTTTTAAGAGTTTAGGTGCCCGCCTTGGAAATGTCTTGTGCTTATGATCATCTCAGCTCATTAGTCTCTTAATTTGTCGTCATCAATCATCCAAAACCCACGGGGATGCCTATATGCACTTACAATCTCCCCCTTTTTGGTGATTGATGACAACACATTAAGTTTCAATATAAGAGGTAAAAATTTTATTTTTATAACAAGTGTACGTATGCAAAACTCCCCCTGAATGTATGTAAGAGTAAAAGAGGGGAGTTGGCATACATTCACATGTTATGGTGGGGTGCCTACGTGTTTTGCTCAAAATTAAAAATATGATAAGACAATAAGCATAAAACAGCCATAAAATCTAACATGTAGTGTTACACAAAAGATAGGCATGCATAAAACATAAAAACATAGATAGCCATGTCCAAAAGATCTATTACAAGACTAGAAGATGATAAAAAATAGGACATTCTTTTCACATTTTCCCTCTTTGGCATCAAGGCAACAGAAAAGGAAAGGAGGGAGGAAGATACGCCTAAGTCTACTCGTCATCTTCTTCGTCTTCTTCTTCATCGCCATTTTCATCACTCTCCATAGCCTCCGTATCCTCTTCTTCTTCGTCGGCGGTGGTGGATGAAGGCACGACCTTGGAAGAGCTTCCATCTTCCCTGAACTAGGCGAGCTCATCAGCGGTGAACTCTGGATATGGAGTGAGTTCCCATCACTCTCCTCAGGGGGAAACATGGGCACATCAAGCTTGTCACACACAGCCTTGAGGTACTTCTCCTGACGCCTCTCCATGTGTCGAGTATGGACCTCCACACGCCGACAGGAGGCGAAAAGTGCGTTGAAGCACTTGAAGAATCCGCTCATAGACTGCGGAGGAGGAGATGATGGGGGAGCCGCTGAGCTAGAAGGGGCCGCTGAGCTGGACGGAGGTTGAGCATTTTTTCTCCTTGAGGGTTCTGGCAGAATGGGGGTGGCTGAGGACGGAGAGGTCGATGAGTGACATCCTTGACAAAGATTATCCCCGACACCTTCTCAATTAGTCACATGATGTACGGTTCATAACCACATGAGCGGTTGGCAGTGTGAGAGATGTTGAAGATGTCATCATAAATATGCTCAACAAGGTTGAACTTCTCTTCACCATCTATCAAGAGGAGGAGATGACTTAAGTTTTCTTAAATTACCCCTGCATCTCCATTCTTGGGGGTAATGGTCCTCCTCAGAATCCGATTGAGGATGCTATAGAATGGCTTGATGTTCCTAGCAAGCCCGGCCTCATAGGGAACATGACTAGGATACATATAGTCAAGCTGATCCTTGTCCACTGCCTTGAGATTGGAAATGATAATCTCGCGATCCAAGTGCTCCTCGAGGCCAAGTATCTGTGCAAACCTCTCATTGGTGACTGAGTACTGCTCTCCATGAGTCACCAGGTAATTTTTCGGTCACCATAGGTGGAGAAGTACACAGTGGTATAGAACTGCACAATTACCTCAATGTTCGAGTCATACTTGAAGCTCATGATTTCCTTGATTCCATGGCGCTCTGCGGCTTCAATCACTACATCAAAAGCTTTGTGCTCCCTTTTGGCCATGTAGTCCCAATCTACCCATTGAGCTTGAGTGACTGGGGTCTTCATTTTTAGGTACACCAAGCGGTAGTAATCACAGTGAAAGTCACACCAAAACCTAGGGTCAGTTGTGTGCTTTTCATAGTCATAGACTTTTTCCATCCTCAGCCTTCTCGCCTTTTTAGCCCCCTTTCCTTTGTATACAAATGCCAGATTGTTGGGCTGCCGGTTTGGGTCTCTAGTAGGGGCAGCCATCTTTAAGGGGCCAATGGGCTTTGGTTGCCCTTTCTCTCTAATTTTTATCCCTCCCGCTCTGTTTGTTGGTGCTTTGGCAGTTGCCTCTTTGTTCTTGGGCTGCTCAGGAAGTGAAGCCTTACCCTTCTTTGGATCACGAGGAACCCTACCCTCGGATTGCTTTTCCTTCTCTTTATCTCCCAACGTGACCAACCTATTTCTCTTGGGCTCTGAGGCACTAGCGGCTTGGGAGCTCTGGGCTTCACGTTCGACCCTTATCTCTCTCAGCTGATCCTTCAAGGATTCTTCAACGGCTTGGGCAATTTGTGCCTCCTCGTCGAGATCATGCTTCTTATTTGTTCTTGCCTCTCGATGGATGGCTTCTTTAGCCGCTTGGGCCTCCTTTGCTGCCCTTTCTTTGGCAATGCACCAATGAAGGGCTTGTCGAGCCTCCTCGACCGTGGGACTTGGAAGGGGAGAGCTTTGGTCGGAGTTCAACATATTTTCTGAGAGACAGGATATTAGAGGTCAAGGAAGTGGAATATTGCAAGAGAATTCATGAAAAATGGCTAAAGTTGGAGTTTGTTCTGTGTAAACCGGACTTGTCCGTTAAAGGACCGGACTAGTATGCTCGAGAACAGATTTGTCCGTCCAAACCTGGACTAGTCCAGGTTATACAGAAAGAACCCTAACCCTAACAATTTTTCGCAAGAACTTCGAATTAAGTTGCAATATTCCTAGGCTATGATCGCATCGACACTAGGAACAACATTTGTGAAAAGGTTTTTATCAAAAGACCTAAGAGTGAAGAAAAGGAAGGATTTTTGGTTAGGTCAAGAATACCTCTTGAAATCTTCAGATGTGATGAATTTTGGAGTTGAAACCTGAGTAGCAAAGCCCGGGGAAGGGTTTCCGCACTCCTTAGGTCTCCAATCCGTGGATTGGACAAGATTTTTGGTGGAGGAAAGCGAACATCGCCAATTTGTGGGCGCTTCCGGCTTGAGAGAGGATGTGAGCGGACTAGTCTGTGAAGAGAGAAGTTTGGCTGCCCCTGGGAGGTTAAGTTCCCAGGGGTCGGACTAGTCCGGGTTAAGTGTCCGGACAAGTCCGGTTGGCGGACTAGAGCCGGACTTCTCTGGGTCCGGACTTGTCCGGCCTACCCAAGCGGACTAGTCCGGTTTGGACTTGTCCGCTTCGAAGTCCAACCTTGCTACATGGCCACTGATCGGGTGAGCTCCGAAGGCACCACGTGTCCAGCGGGGTCGGGCCTCCCCTCTCCACAGAGGCGAGCTCCGAGGGCGCCACGTATCCAGCCGGACCGGACCTCCCCTCTCCTCAGAGGCGAGCTCCGAGGGTGCCACGTGTCCGGCGGGGACGGACCTCCCCTCTCCTTAAAGGTGAGCTCCCGTGGCGACACGTGTCCAGCGGGTCGGGGCCTCTCCTCCCCTTGGAGGCGAGCTCCCGTGGCGACACGTGTCCCGCGGGACCGGACCTCATCCCTTCCACAGGGGTGAGCTCTGGTGGCGACACGTGTCCCGTGGGGTCGGACCTCATCCCTTCCACAGAGGTGAGTTCCGGTGGCGACACGTGTCCCATGGGGCCGGACCTCATCCCTTCCATAGGGGTGAGCTTCGGTGGCGACACGTGTCTGGCGGGGCCGGACCTCATCCCTTCCACAGGGGTGAGCTCCGATGGCGACAGGTGTCTGGCGGGGCCGGACTAGTCCGGGTTCGGTGTCCGGACAAGTCCGTTTGACGGACCAGAGCCGGACTTCTCTGGGGCCGGACTTGTCCGGCCTCATAGGCGGACTAGTCCGGCTACAAGCCGAAATTCATATAATTTGAGTTTTAGTTCAAGAATATGATCCATTTGGACAAGTTTTTGCAAATATCTTGGCAAACATGGTCAGTAAGCATACATCAAACAAACAATGACCATGTTTGACAAAGGGTCCTTTTGAACATAGTTTTCATAGAGTAAGAGAGATTAGGGTAGTATGTTTAAAACATGCAGTTTTTAAAGTTTATAAACAAGCAACAAATAGATGTGCACGCTTCAAGCAACATTTCGAGAATCTAGGATATTCAGTTCACTCCTTAGGTCACAAAAGTGTTTCTCATCAAGGGGTTTTGTGAAGATGTCCGCCAATTACTTTTCACTCCTAACATGAGAGATAACGATATCTCCCTTGATAGAGTGATCTCTCAGGAAACGGTGACGGATATCAATATGTTTGGTTCGAGAATGCTCCACGGGATTGTGAGCAATCTTGATGGCACTCTCATTGTCACATAGGAGTGGAATATGGCTCAAAGTGTAACCATAGTCCCTAAGAGTTTGTCGCATCCATAGGAGTTGTGCACAACAACTCCTGGCTGCGACGTACTCAGCATCGGCTGTGGATAGGGCAATGGAGTTTTGTTTCTTTGAAGACCACAAAACCAAGGACCTAACAAGAAATTGACAAGTCCCTGACGTGCTCTTTCTATCTACCTTACAACCGGCATAATCGGCATCGGAGTATCCAATGAGATTGAACTTGGATCCCTTGGGATACCAAAGTCCTAGGTTAGGAGTGTGAGCCAAATATCTAAGAATTCACTTAACGGCCGTCAAGTGGCACTCCTTAGGAGCTGCTTGGAACCGTGCACACATACACACACTAAGCATTATCTCGGGCCTAGATGCACAAATGTAAAGCAAAGAGCCTATCATGGAACGAAATACCTTTTGGTCCACACTTGGACCATCTTCATTAAGGTCAAGATGTCTGTTGGTTCCCATGGGAGCATAGATGGGTTTGGCTTTGTCCATGTAGAACCTCTTAAGTATGTCTTGATTATACTTGGTTTGACTTATGAACGTTCCTTACTTGAGTTGTTTGACTTGGAATCCTAGGAAGAACTTCAATTCCCCCATCATTGACATCTCGAACCTTTCAGTCATTATCTTTGAAAACTCATCACAAAAAGCTTTGTTAGTAGAACCAAATATAATATCATTGACATATATTTGGCACACAAATAAATCATCGTTAAAATGCTTAGTGAAGAGTGTATAGTCTGCTTTTCCTATCCTAAAACCATTTTTAATAAGAAAATCTCTAAGACACTCATACCAAGCTCTAGGAGCTTGTTTGAGGCCATAGAGGGCTTTCCGAAGTTTAAAGACATGGTTAGGATACTTATCATCCTCAAATCTGGGTGGTTGCTCCACGTACACATCCTCCTTGATTGGACCGTTGAGGAAAGCGCTTTTCACATCCATTTGGTATAGCTTGAAATCATGGTGAGTTGCAAAAGCAAGCAAGATACGAATTGATTCAAGCCTAGCTACGGGAGCAAAAGTTTCATCATAATCCAAACCTTCTACTTGTGCATATCTCTTTGCAACAAGTCTTGACTTGTTTCTTGTTACAACCCCATACTCATCTTGCTTGTTGCGGAATACCCACTTGGTTCCCACAACATTTGCGTTGGGTCGCTTTACAAGTTTCCACACTTGATTTCCTTCAAAATTATTGAGTTCCTCTTGCATGGCCACCACCCAATCTGGATCTTGTAGTGCTTCTTCTACCTTGCGGGGCTCCAAAGAGGAAACAAAAGAGTAATGTTTACAAAAATTAGCCAGTCGAGAGCGAGTGGTCACCCCTTTGGAGATATCTCCTAGTATGTTGTCGACGGGATGATCCCGTTGAACACTTTGGTGCACTCTTGGATGAGGTGGTTGAACTCTTTGATCTTCATCTTCATTGTCACTCTTTTCTTCATCTCCCCCTTGATCCAATCCTCTATCTCGACTTTGAGCATTTTGATCTTGTTGAGGTTGGCCTTGCTCATCTTGAGCTTGATCATGGGAGGGAGACATATTTTCGTTTGTTGGATGATCATTTGAGTCTTGAGGATGTTCTTGAGGAAAAATTTCTCCAAGTGCCATCCTTTTAAGTGCTTCTTGTGGAGCCTCTTCTTTATCTAGCACACTTTGATCAACTTGCTTCACTTGGGAGCCATTAGTCTCATCAAACACTACGTCTCTCGCTATTTCAACAATTCCGGAAGTTTTGTTGAAAACACGATAGGCGTAGGTGTTTGAGTCATAACCAAGCAAGAAACCTTCATCGGACTTTGAAGCAAACTTCAAAGTCCTAGGCTTCTTGTTGAGAATATAAAACTTGCTCCCAAAGACACAAAAATATGAGATGTTTGGTTTGTTACCGGTTAGAAGTTCGTAAGACGTCTTCTTCAAAAGTCGATGAAGATACAACCGGTTTATGGCATGGCAAGCGGTGTTAACCGCTTCCGCCCAAAACCGGTCCGACGTCTTGTACTCATCAAGCATGGTTCTTGCCATTTCAATGAGAGTTATATTCTTCCTCTCAGCAACCCCATTTTGTTGAGGGGAGTAAGGGGCTGAAAACTCATGCTTGATGCCTTCTTCATCCAAGTATTCTTCCACTTGAGTGTTCTTAAACTCGGTGCCGTTATCGCTCCTTATGTTCTTAATTCTTAAGGAGAACTTGTTTTGAGCTCTTCTCAAGAATTTCTTGAGAACACCTTGAGTTTCTCCTTTGTCATGCAAAAAGAACACCCAAGTGAAACGAGAATAATCATCTACAACAACAAGACCATATTTGTTACCGTGATGCTTATGTAGGCGATTGGGCTGAAAAGGTCCATGTGAAGTAGCTCCAAGGGTCTTGTGGTCATCATGACATTTTTGGATGGATGTTGAGCTCCAACTTGCTTTCCGGCTTGACAAGCACTATATGGCTTGTCCTTATCAAAAACAATATTTTTCAAGCCTTAAATGTGTTCTCCCTTGAGAAGTTTTTGCAAGTTCCTCATCCCAACATGGGCTAGCCTTCTATGCCAAAGACATCCCATGTTAGCCTTTGCCATTAAGCACGTGTCAAGTTGAGCATATTCCATGGTAAAATCCACAAGGTAAAGCTTTTCCTTGAGCACGCCCTTAAAGGCGATTGAGTCATTGCTTCTTCTCAAGACAGTCACACCCTCGTTAGTGAAAATACAATTATAACCTTTATCACATAGTTGGGATATGGATAGAAGGTTATAATCAAGGGAGTCAACATGCAAAACATTTGAGAGAGTATGATGGGGAGAGATAACAATTTTACCGGTGCCAAGGATTTTCCCTTGGCTATTGTCCCCAAAATATATTCCTTCACTTGGATCTTCGTTTTCCTCATATTCAACAAACATCCTTCTCTCTCCGGTCATATGGTTTGTGCATCCACTGTCAAGCACCCATTTTGATCCACTGGATGAGTATGCCTACAAAATAGAGTTATGCCTTACCTTTTGGTACCCAAGCGGGGTTGGGTCCTTTCATGTTAGTCAAGAGGCACTTGGGCACCCACACACAAGGTTTTGGACTCTTGCGGAGTGGCCCAACATACCTAGCATAGATATTTCCAAATTTGTTTCTCAATAAAACATATGAGGCATCAAAATCATGAAACAAAGGGATGAGGTTTATTTTTAGGCATGTTAGATGAGTTTGCAATGTTCTTTACATTTTCTTTGTTGGATGAACCTTCCTTGACAAAAACAATCAAGTCTTTTCTCTTCTTGGAAGTTTTATCATGTTGCCTCCACTCCCGAGAATAGCCAAGACCATCTTTGACATGTGGAGGTCTTACATTGGTATATGCACTTCGTGCATATGCCACTTTTTCCTTGTCAAAGATACCACCTTTCGGTGACTGCTTGTTTTGTGCCAACTTAAGTTCATCTTTGAGTTTTAGGATTAAGTTTGAGCACTTGCAAGTTTGAGTTGCTTTGGGAGATTTCTTTGAGGAGGGTGAAATCATAGAGGAAGAAGGTGCATTGATCTTGAGAGACTCAACTTGTGTTTCAAGGATCTTGTTCACTTTTGTCAAGTTAACAATTTCATCCTTGAGCACAACAGTTGTGTCTTCAAGATTTGAGCAAGTTTCCTTGCTCAAAGCGAGTTCACGCTCAATTGCCTTGCTTCTTTCTCTTTCAACCTCAAGGAGCTCTTCAAGCTCATGACATCTCTCCTTTTCAAGGATGATCATGTCTTCTTGATGATTGATGAGTTCATCCTTCTCAAAGATTTCTTCCGACAGCAATCTCATCCTTTTCAAGGTGCTCCTACTTAGATCCGTAAGCATGAATTTATTATCACTACTACTATCAAAGCTATCAAGTGAAGAGGTAGAGGAGGATGGTTTAGATTTAACCTTTCTTCTTCCCTCCTAAGCCATGAGACATGTAGACTTGAAGTCTTCAATTGTTGAGAAGAGCTTGCTCCTTCCAATGGCAAGTGTTGCCACTTTCTCTTCATCCTCGGAGGATGAGTCTTCGTTTGAGTCCCATTCCTTCCCAAGGTGAGCATGTCTTGATGGCTTCTTCTTCTTGAAAAATTTCTTCTCTTGAGACTTGCCATCTTTCTTCTTCTTACTCTCTTCATATGGACAATCCACAATGAAGTGTCCATATTCACCACAGTTGTAGCATGCTCTTTTCGTCTTGGGCTTAGACATTTCCTTGTTCTTGTTCTCATAATGGTTCCTTCGCTTCCTTCTTCTCATCATCCTCTTGAATTTTTTGATGAAGAGAGCCTCTTCTTCATCGGCGTCGAGACCCTCGTCATCACTTGCTTCGAAGTCTTGTGATGAGGATGTTGCTTTGAAAGCAACATCTTTCTTATTTGAGGAGGCGAGCCTTTGGAGGTCAATGTAGAACATGGTTTCCTTCTCCATCATCTCGTTGTTGATGATTCTTCCAAGCACTTTCTCCGGGGTCATTTGAGCATATCCCGCGCTCTCATGGATCAAAGAGCAAAGAGCACTGTTTCGAGGCATGAATGCCCGAAGCATCCTCTTCACCACCTCATGATCCATCCACGGGGGTCATCCATAAGATCAAATCTTGTTGAAGAGGATCTTGAGACTGTTGTACATGTCTTGAGGGGACTCACCATCCATGATGATGAACCTCCCAAGCTCTCCTTCAATCATCTCGATCTTGGCTTCCCTAATGACTCGGTTTCCTTCATGCACTGTCTTGAGTGTGTCCCATATGTCTTTGGCCACCTCTACTCCATTGACTCGGTTAAACTCTTCTCGAGTCAAGGATGAGGTGATCACCCCAACTGCTTGAGCATTGCGATGAAGTAGAATGGCTTGCTCCGGGGTAACGTCTTCTTCATTTCTTGGAAGATGGACACCTGTTAAGACAATTTGCCACAAGCTAGGGTTTAAGGATATTAGATGCATCTTCATATTATGCTTCCACATTGAGTAATCATTTCCATCGAATTGAGGAGGTTTGCCCAGAGGAATAGATAAGTAGTGATTGTTGGAAGTTAATCGTTCATAGTTGAAAGGATATTGGGAGTGGTCCGGTTGACCACTCCTTTCTTTATTCTGCGGCTTCTTCTTCTCTTTGCTTGAGTGACCTAGCTTCTCGCGAAGTCGTGCCTTGAGCTGACGAACTTCTTCATCGTCACTCGAGTGGTCTTGCAGCACATCCGTGTTCTTTTTCTTGTCATATGTGTTTTCACCTTGTGACGTCGATGGAATTTCGTATCCTTTCACTCCGGCCATCTTCTCTCCGAGTGGTTAGACTCTTGATGGAGAGACCTGCTCCGATACCAATTGAAATTGCCTAGAGGGGGGTGAATAGGCTAAAATTCGTGAAATGACTTAATTAAACGAGATTAGAACACAGGGGCCGGACTATTCTGGCTCAGGGGCGGACTAGTCCGATCAACCTGCTGGAAAAGCCTAAAAGGCCGGACTAGTCTCGCTCAGGGGCGGACTAGTCTGGTCAGACTGCTGAAAAGCCTAGACTTGATTTTTATGGGTTGTTCTTCAGATTTTAGTTTAACAAAATGCAGATAAACTATGTAGCAATCTAATATAACAAATACGACAAAGTATAGAGGTGAATTGTAAGATTGTAACCTGAAATATTATAAGAGCGAAATGATCGAATGAACCTTAAGCAATTCTAATGATCAATAAAATGTAAGTGCAAAATGACACGAAGATTTTTGCCCGAGGTTCGATTCCACTCAGGAATCTATGTCCCTGTTGAGGAGTTCACAAAGGACCGGGTTTAACAACCCTTCCATCACCAAGTCGCCACTAAGGCCAACCCGGTTCTTCACTATCTCAAGGGTGAACTTACAAAGTGTTAGGGCTGCTCACAATCTGAGGCTCCACCTTGATCACGTCCACAAAACTCCACCAATGTTACAGGCCACATGTCACACCAAGTGCACGAGATCACTCCGAGAGACTTAAACGCGAAGTTCTTCCTTCTCCTCTCCTCACACGCCCAAATCCACTCAAGAATTGGTTCTAGAGGGTGAGTAGGCAAGACAGAAGGCTTAGGGGGGCTCTAGGATCGCTGTGGCGGCGCTAGGGTTCCAGGTCACTCTAAATGAAGTCGGGGCATCTCCTTTTATAGAAGTCCCAAAGCCAACCATTGCCACCTACCGAAAGTCTGGACTAGTCCGCCTCACACCGGACTAGTCCGGTCTCACACATGAACTATTTGTCCAGGTGAGAACGGACAAGTCTGGAGGACCCGGACTAGTCCGGCCACTAAGGCGGACAAGTCCGGTCTACCAAGACTTAGCCGTGGGAGCTCTCATATCACACCCATACGGACTAGTACGCCTTAGAACGGACTAGCCCGAACTCACACAGGAACTATTAGTCTGTGTGAAAATGGACAAGTCTGACTAGCCCGGACTAGTCCGTCCACTGAGGCAGATAAGTCTGGTCTACCAGGACTTAGCCCCAAAAACACTCTCACCAAGAGAGAAACGGACTAGTCCGTCCCAAAACGGACAGGTCCGATCTCAGTCAGGAACTCTCAGTCCGCCCCAAAACGGACTAAGTCGTAGGACTTCCGGACTAGTCCAGCCTCTTGCCCGGACAAGTCCGGCCTGCCCAACTTTACCTCTCTACCTCTCTCCACTAAGGATTTGACACTTCTAACGCTTTGAGCTCTCTTCTATGATCTCAATGCACTTGACACACACACTCTTTTTTTTACACGGCTACCCTACTAAAGACTCAAGTGAAACCCTAATTTCTACTATTTGCGTCTTCGACGCCATTCTTCATCTTTTTCCTTTTTTGAGAGTTTAGGTGTCCGCCTTGGAAATGTCCTGTGCTTATGATCATCTTAGCTCATTAGTCTCTTAATTTGTCATCATCAATCATCCAAAACCCACGGGGGTGCCTAGATGCACTTACAGAAGCAAACTGGAGATGAGCTATAAGTACGCACGGTCCCACATCGCAGCGACATAGGAAAGTCGGAAGATCTCTATGACGGATCCCCTAACTTCAGAGTAACTGCACATCCCCATCGGTGCAGGTAAAGGGAGACGCGCTCTTAGTAGGCTTGTCTCGTAAGTAATTACGAAGGAAGCTAAAGGGAGACGCACTCTTAGTAGGCTCGTCTCCGAGTATTGCACTAGGTATTTTACCTCTGGCGCGCTCTCTCCAAATACTTAGCAAAATTTACGACCGTAATGCTCTCTCGCTCTAGAAACCGCCGCGCCGGCACCGCCGCGACCTGCCATCCACAATCCTGTCCACGGAGCACGCCGCAGCCTTGTCCCCGCAGCACTCCGCCGACTCGACCCTGCCCTCAGAGCGTGCCACCACCGTCCCTCTTTGTAACACTCTCAATTTCACTACCATGCATTGCATACATTTTTCATATAGAAAAGCATTTAGAGAGAGGAAGAAATAAAGAGAGGAATATAGAAGCAAATAAAATAACGTGGCCGCAAGGAAGAAGTGAGGTAGGTCTTCGTTACCCCTCTTACAACGTCGCTGCTATTTCTACACACCGTTTTCTTCACCCCCTGCGTGCAGAAAAATTCTGCGTATGGACAGACCATGTTTTGGTCGATTTTTTACGATGGGATTGATCTACAAAGTGGGTAAAGATCATCACCACGTCCACACTTGATCCCAGAAACCTTCATCACCATAAAACCCCATGGAAGCCTACGAAAACATGCAAGAATACGTACAAACTGGTTTTATAAAACTGCACCATAGGAATTGCATTCATTCACCTTATTGCATCTTGAGTAAAGTTTGTGCATGATAATTGATTGCTGTAAATTTTGTATGTGCGTGGTCATGAGTAGAAGGACAATATCAAGAGGCCGTCTACAAGGAGCTACAACACCAAGACTTCGAGACGCTTAAGCAACACGAGCCACGAGAGCAAGGCAAGTACCCCTTGACCATATTAATCCCATGTTTTGAAACTGTTTTGTTTGTGAAAACTCGTATGCTTGAATCAACTTGATGGGACATCCTTTTTATAGGTGTTCACTAGTTTTGTTAACCATCCTTATCGCTGAAAAAGTTGATGAGTCAGGTATGGTCGTTTTTCCTTTTTGCTTCACTTAACTTACGGGATACGGGAAGATGAAATAAAACTTGTTTAGATACTGCACTCATGAGAATAATGATGATGAGAACTTGATGATTTTAATGAGCATGGAATCGGGGAGATCTAGACGAGCTTGGTTCATGGATGTTGCTGAATGAGATGGTGGTTTGCTTGCCATAGATTTAAGGACCGGTTCATGCGAGCACATGCCAGGAAAACAGTGCCATCACAAGGCCAAATATGGGTGCGGCTTAGCTGACTAATTAGGTGTGTTGATAGCTTGTTATGGACAATTGGATGGCGCGGGGAATGGGAGTCGAGGAGGACTGCCCTGGGAACTGCATGGCACAAGAGGGGGCACGTGGGTGGGAGAATGGAGATTCGAGCCTGCTGATGAAACCTCAGTGGGTCTGTACATCCTAGTAGCACCTTTGTAAAGGCTATTTTGTGATCTCTTGGTCATACACCGACGGTTGTGTACTGGTATGATGGAGGTTCTTTCTAGTTGCCGACGGGTGACGAAATCACGAACTTGTGGGTAAAGTGGTGCCACCTCTACAGAGTGTAAAACTATCATGATAGTCGTGCTTCCGGTTACAAGCACCTGGCCAACTTCCATGATTAGAGGCAAAACTTGGTATGTTTATTCGGGTATGGTCATTGGAATTGGTTTTGGGGCTGCTTTGAGTCATGACAATGAGTTTGGTTTCGGTTATATGAAAATGAGATGATTACTAATATTTATGAGTATGAGATGAACTTGAGATAGATTAATGGATGGTTGAGACTTGATAAATGGTGAATTATGGTGAAGGAATGTTGCTGAATTACTTGGTTATAATGGGATTAAACTCACCTAGAAGTAGTTGTTGTTTTTACCATATTTGTGAAATAAAATTTGCTTGCTGCAATGAACCTTTTTATTGCCTACCTTGTTGTAAGCTACATGTCATACTTTTCCCGCACTTGCTGAGTACGATATGTACTCACCCTTGCATTCCCACATATACATAAGCAACAGGAGAAGAGTACTTCGAGGAGCAGGTGAAGTACTAGGCGTGCGCACTACTGTCAACATGCCTGTGAAGTTGAAGTTGGAGTCTGCTGTTTTAGCCATTTTCCGCTGTTGTTTAGAGTCTTCCACTGCTAAATAAGTTGGATATTCATGAGTGAGAGATTGAGTCATTGTAATAAAGTACTTAAACACTATTTGTTCATGGTTATATTCTGAATTCAGTTTGTGGAATGCATGTGTATGTGTGATGAACATCCTGGGCACACATATGCATTCACTTGGTTCATTTTCGGAACCGAGTGTCACACTCTCCTCAAGCTCTTGGTCATTGTTGAACTGTCGTCATCGACCTCGACTCCTCCACCCGGACCTCGACCACGGTATCAATCCCTAACTATTGATTTTGAAGATGTTTCAGTCGGAGCATCAGCAGCAGATCGAAGAGGCTCAACAGCAGACTCCTCCACAGCAGCAGAGGCATCACACTCATGAAGAGGATGCATCGGTTGGATCACATTCAGACATTGGATGTCATCAACGAAAGAAAAGGTCGCAGACATTGTGGTCGACAAACATTATCAGTGTTGGTGAGGTCAATGACGAAGGCTTACCCCTGGACACGAGAGTGAATACGAGATTGTCCAGGATTTGTGGTCTAGCTGCCCAGCAAAGGGTGTCGCTATCCTGCAGGTATTCGATGAGTTGACCGAAAATGAAAATGATCAACTCTTTGAAAACTCTATTCAAGCATGCGTGCAATATCCGGAAGAGCTGAAGCAGAAGGGAAGAAGCTAGCTATGAAGATCATCTCTCATGCTTGGAGGAGCTACAAGAGTAAGCTTGTGAAGATTTGGAGGAACCAGGACACCTCCTTCAATACACATAAAGATTTGTTAGAAGAAGATTGGGTGAGATTTGTTAAAAGTGTGAATAAGAGAACTTTTCCAAGAACAGTGAGTATATGAAGTGGCTCCGATCGTAGAACGAGCTAGACCACCACCACGGCAACACTGGTTATGCCGGAAAACAAAGGAGGTAGCAACAAGAGGATGAAAGATTGGCCCAGCTAGGTCTTGAGAATCCATACGACAAATTCCGTGGACGGCTAAGACTATTTATGCCTGCTTGTTCTAAGCTGACAGAGTCAGCCGATATCACCTACTACAGCCAGAGCACCGCGGATGTCGCTCAACGGGCCTTGAGAGAGAGCAACGAAGACTCAAATGGTGAGAGGGAAAACGATGCACTCACCAAGGCCCTACAAACCAAGGAGCAACGAGGCCGTGTTCGTCGTGTTTCCAGTAATATGACCTGGAAGGAGGGTTTTTCGGAACACAAATCTATGTATCGAAAGCGGAAAATGACCTCGACACCACAGGTTGACATGGAGGAGCTGAAAAGATAGCTGAGAAGTGAGGTTCTAGGAGACTTGAAGCCTATACTGGAGGCCTCGGGAATACAATTCCCTAACTTTGATGCGTTCATGGTTGAGGAGGACCATGGGAGCAGCTTAGCCTCTACTGCAGTTGGGGGTGGACGACCACATGAGGATCTTCAGGTACCAGTGTCTGGACCTTCAATTGAGTCAGACATAATAGATAACTTATCTCAGCCAACAACATGCAGGATTATGCTATTGGTCGCATGAAGCTTTCTAATGGAGGTCGAGAGAGGGCTAGTGCATCCCTGTCAGACCTTGCTTGACAACATCCACGTAGACACATCATCCTATGGTGTGGTCAAGGTGTACATGGTGCATGACAATTCAAAAAACCTGAAGCTCGAAGTGCCACCGGACGATACAACACTGAATATGCGGGATGCAGTTACTAGAAGGGTTCAGTGAAGACGGACTTCTATTGTTATTGACCTAGCACCAACAGCTTCAGCATCGACCTCTCCTGCTTCGATATCTCCTGAGGCACGTCTGCCTCCGTCTCCAAATTCAGAGCGGATGGTTCTGTCTCCAATTCGAGAGTAGTTGCCTCCAAATATAGAGAAGCGGCAGAAGTTTCCAATTCGAGATCAGCCGCATCTGTCTCTAATTCTAGAGCTGCCGCAGAAGTCTCCACTTAAAGAGCAGCCGCGTTGGTCTCCACCTTGCACACGGAGTACTCTGCTCCCTACACCTGATCAGCCGCAGGCAAAGGCGACGAAAAATTTGCGTGCCAAGAGTCACCCGCAGCAGCGGAAGACGTCGTCGAAGGAAACAAAGGGCAAGAAACCACTGAAAGAGTCGGAAGCTAACCCGAAGTTGCCGATAGCTATGACGCATGCTAACCCGAAGTTATAAATGAGAAAGTCGATGTAACTATCGGTGCACTGAAAGAAGCTGGTAAATATTGTGTCAGCCTTCATAACTACTACATCAATAATTACAAAAATATCAACACTTAATAGTGGGATGCAAGGAAAAGCACTTTCTAGTGGGTGAAGGTATCTTTCTCATCTCATGGTATGATCTCTATGACCTTTTCACCCTCGACACATTGGGTGTCTCACTAATACGCTGCTTCACATTGTAAGTCCTCAAAAACTAGGTTCTTTAATATGTATAAGTGTTATATGTGTCTAATAAATTTTGGCATTTTGCGTGTAGGCACAGGCAACAAGTTACTCATCATAGAACGTAAAACGAGTCTCCTACATATCTTGACCCGCAATTGTCAATGAGAACTAATCTTCAAATGGCTAGCGGTCATAGAGATGTTGTTGGATATTTTGTCAAGGCAATGAAACAATACAGTGATAAGGAGCTCCTAGTCGTACCATTCAACACGGGTAACCATTGGGTAACCCTAGCAGTTTCTACAAAGTACGACCAAGTCTGGTACTGTGACTCCGTAAGGCCGATAGATTCAATAAGTGGCAAGCGACTTACCCGTGATTGGACTGATGTCATGTCTGTTCTTGATGACTAAGTTCCTTCTTCACTTTAGTTTCTGACAGTTTTACCATTGCACGATAATTTTACATTAACTATAAATATTTCTCTTTAGGGCTTTTGACACGTACGTGGTTAAGGTGCTAGGAGGACATATAAAAGGAAAACGACGACGACTTAAACATGATACTACATTCTGCATCCTCCAACAAGCTCCGGGCAACACATGCGGCTTCCATGTCTACTTAAGCATGGTTCTATTTGGAGACCAGCCGAATTGCAATGTATGTGTAAGTGCATTTATTTTACTTTATTATTAACCTTTTGTTAATTCTCTTTTTATCTTGTGACAGGACTATGAAACCGCCTTCAGGAACATAGCAGGTTCTAGCCTCGAGCACATTAGAGAGAGTCTATGCAGGTTCATCTTTTCTGAAATCATTAATCCAAATGGAGAATTTTATTACAATATACAGGATTAGATGACATTTTTGATTTGTGTAATTATTTACTTGGGAAGCAGGATGAACAGGGGGCATTCTTTTGTATATAATAGTTACTTGGTAAGCAGGATGAACATGGGGCATTTTTTGTGTAATAGTTACTTGCTAACCACGATTGATACTTTGTTAATATTTGATTGGTCAATATAACTTAATGTGTGATCTCTATTTGGCTATACATATGTTTCTATATGTGTATGTTTCTTACGCTGGCAAAGTGGCTGCCAAATCCTAGCTAGCTCCAGGATGCAGCCGACAACCAGGATAATCAGGGAGGGCCATCTAATAGGGGACGGGCTAAAACAAAGAATGTCTCGGATTAGTCGTTAAATCCATGACGAGCTGACATAAAGTACGTCTCAGATTATTCATCAAATCCGCGACGAGCTGATATAAAGTCCGTCTAGGTTAAGTCATCAAATTCGCGACGAGCTTGCATAAACGCGTCTCGGATTTCTCAACAAAAGGAGACGGGCTGCATTAAAGCACGTCTCGGTTATTTTATCTAAAGGAGATGTGCTGCCTTAAATCCTGTCTCGGGTATCTTACAATAAGGAGACGTGCCTTTTTTGACGCCCGGTCCCGTGAAAACGGAATCCAGCTAATGCATATGTGTGCCCAGGATGTTCATCACACATATACATGTAATCCACAAACTGAATTCAGAATATAACCATGAATAAATAGTGTTTGAGTACTTTATTACATGAATCTCTAGCTTATTCTTGCAGCAGAAGTATCTAACTTATTCTAGCAGCGAAAGTCTCTAAACGATAGCGGAAGCAACTAAACAGCTGCGGCTCATCTCCAACTCCACAGGCAAGTTGACGGTAGTTCGCACGCCTAGTAATCCACATGATCTTCGAAGTACTCCTCTCCTGTTGCTGATGTTTGTATGATAATGCAAGGGTGAGAACATGTCGTACTCAGCAAGTGCGGGAAAGGTATGACATGTAGCTTACAGCAAGGTAGGGAATAAAAAGGCTCATTGCAGAAAGCAAAGTTTATTTCACAAACATGATAAAAACAACAACTATCTTTAAGTGATTTTAATCCCAATATATATTTAAGTAAAATGGCAACATACCTCCTTCATAATTCACCACTTTTCATGTCTCAACCAACCATTAATCTTTCTTAACTTTATCTCATTGCTTATAATAACCATCACATGTTCATATCCATCTCATGATCATATATCCGAAAACCAAACTCATTGTCATGACTCAACAGTCCCGAAACCAATCCCAATAACCATACCATAACCATAACCAAATAACCATCCCAAGTTTCCATCCCAAATCTCTTATCTAATCAT
Organism: Neostapfia colusana; assembly: GCA_030760725.1. NCBI lineage: Eukaryota > Viridiplantae > Streptophyta > Magnoliopsida > Poales > Poaceae > Neostapfia > Neostapfia colusana. The sequence continues at coordinate 50,392,165 of JASWHV010000019.1, forward strand.
GTGAGTTGGCCAGGCGCTTGTGACCGTAAGCACGGCTATCATGATAGTTTACACTCTTAAGAGGTGGCACCACTTTACCCACAAGTTTGTGATTCTGTCACCCGTCGGTGACTGCAGAACCTCCATTATACCAGTACACAACCGTCGGTGTATGGCCAAGAGATCACAAAATAGCCTTTACAAAGGGGCTACTAGATGTATGGACTCACTAAGGTTTCACTAGCAGCCTCGAATCACCATTCTCCCACCTACGGGCCCCCTCTTGTGCTATGCAGTTCCCAGGGCAGTTCTCTCTCGACTCCCATTCCCCGTGCCTTCACGGTTCATAACAATCTAGCAACTTACCTAATTAGTCAGCTAAGCCGCACCCATATTTGGCCTTGTGGTGGCACTGTTTTTCTGGCATGTGCTGGCATGAACCGGTCCTTAGATCTACGGCAAGTAAACCACCATCTCATTCTACCACATCCACGAACCAAGCTTGCCAAGATCTCCCCCGATTATATGCTCATTATGATCCTCAATTTCTCATTATCATTATTCATGTGAGTGCAGTAGCTAAACATGTTCTACTTCGCCTTTTCGTAACCCGTAAGCTAAGCGAAACAAAAAGCAAAAACGACCATACCCGACTCATCAACTTTCCCGGCGACAAGGGTGGTTAATCAAACTATTAAACTCTTATAAAAGGGTGTCCCATCAAGTTGACTCAAGCATACACATTTTTGCAAACAAAACAGTTTCCAAAACATGGGATCAATATGGTCAAGGGGCACTTGCCTTGTTCCTGTGGGTTTTGTTGCTCACGTGTCTCGAAGTGTTGGTGCTGTAGTCCTTCGTAGATGGCTTCTTGAGCTTGTCCTTCTACTCACGACCATGCACATACAAAATTATAGCAATCAACATCATGCACAAACTCTACTCAATATGCAATGGTGCAAATCCTATGATGTTGTTTTATTAGACCAGTTTGTACGTGTTCTTGCATGTTTTACTGGGCTTGCATGGGGTTTCATTGTGATCAAGGATGTAAGGATCAAGTGTGGATGTGGTGATGATCTTGACTCAAGATCTAGATCAATTTCACCGTCAAAAACCAATCAAGACGTGATCTGTCCACTCGAAAAAGGTTATGTCCGAAGGAAACAAAGAAAATGGATGCGACGATGTCGTAAGATGGGTAACGAAGACCTACCTCACTTCTCTTATGATCGTCGGCTCTTTTCCGGCGACGGCGAGGTGTGATGGCTCGTCGGCGGTGCTCACCGGTGACTGAACTCTGGCAAGGGGTGGAACTCGGCGAGTTGGAAGCTAGGGCCTCCAAGTCGTCGACTCGGGAAGTGGAAAATAGGTACGTGGTTGCGGCCAGGGGTTTTGGGTTCTATTTATAACAGGAAAAGAAGAGTCCTACTCCAATTGGATTTCAATAAGAGTCCTATTCAATTTGTTTTGGATCTTAACAACTTATCTCCAATTGATTTGGTGTAGTAACAACGTGGAAATCGTGTCGGTTTCCTCAGTACCGGGTACTCCATCGCGCACAGGAGAAAAACCGCTTAAGGATCTTGTCCTTCCGCAGGGTGAGCTCCGGAGGCGCCACGTGTCCAGCGGGGGCCGGGCCTCCTTTTTTCCTCAGAGGCGAGCTCCGGGTGCGCCACGTGTCTGGCGGGAGGGACCTCCCTCTCCCTCAGAGGCGAGCTCCGCGTGCACCACGTGTCTAGCGGGTCGGGCCTCCACTCTCTATAGAGGCGAGCTCTGCGGCGCCACGTGTTAGTGTCGGACCTCCCCTCTCCTCAGAGGCGAGCTCCGAGAGTGCCACGTGTCCAGCAGCGTCGTACTTCCTTTCTCCTCAGAGACAAGCCCCGAGGTCGACACGTGTCCAGCGGGGCGGACCTCTCGGAGGCCAGCTCCGAGAGAGACACGTGTCCAAAAGTGTCGGACCTCCCTTCTCCTCGGAGGTGAGCTCCGAGGACAACGCGTGTCCAGCAGTGTCGGACCTCCTGGAGGCGAACTCTGAGGGTGACACGTGTCCCGCGAGGTCGGACCTCTCGGAGGCGAGCTCCGAGAGCGACACGTGTCCCGTGGGGGCGGACCTCATCCCTTCCGCAGGGGTGATTTCCGAAGTCAACACGTGTCCCACGGTGCCGGACCTCGCTCCCTCCACAGAGACTAGCTCCATAGTCAACGTCCCGCGGGGCTGAGCCTCGCTTCTCCGTAGAGACTAGCTCCGAAGGCAACACGTGTCCAGTGGGGTCGGACCTCGCTCCTTCTCCTGAGGCAAGCTCCAAGCCTGCCACATGGCCAGCAGTGCCGGACCTCACCCCCTCCGCAGGGATGAGCTCCAAAGGCGCCACGTGGCCAGCAGGCCGCAGGAAGTGTCGACGGCGCTCCTCGAAGAATTGGAATTGGCTCTTTTCAGCTATCTTTCTCCCATTTTTTTTATTCTTTCCCATTTCTATTTCTTTATAATGTTTTTCTATATGCAATGCATGAATGTGAAATTGAGGGTGTTACAAACCTACCCCCCTTAAACTGAATCTCGCCCTCGAGATTCCTTAGAGTAGAGAATAGATGAGGGAATTCTGCCTTGAGGTCTTCCTCACGCTCCCATGTAGCTTCGGCTTCCGTGTGATGGCCCCACTGTACCTTGCACCAACAGATCACTTTGTTCCTCGTGACCCTTTCCTTCACGTCCAAAATTCGGACAGGGTGCTCTACATAGGTCAGATCCTCTTGAAGCTCGAGCTCATCCAACGGTACTTGTTCTTCCGGTAACACATCTAAAAATTCTTGAACCACCGGAATGCTTTCCAATGTTGCTTCTTCGACGTGGTTCAACGTTGCCTTTTCAGTTGCCGGTTGGGCTGACTCGAACTCAATACGAGTACCGTGCTCATTTGCCAACTGCACGCTCCTCTCGACACATTGGATCACTCCGTTGTGCTTGCTTAATCAATCCATTCCAAGTATTATATCAAGCCCTTGAGAATCCAAGACAATAAGGTTGGCAAGGAAGTCTACCCCCTTATTTTAAGGTTTACTTTTGGACATACTATATTAGTTCTCATCTCTCCACCGGGAGAATTAACCAACATAGTATATTTCATGTGTGGTATGGGCAGATTATACTTGGCAACATACTTGGATGATATGAATGAATGTGATGCTCCGGAATCAAATAAAACAGTAGCTGTGTTGGAGTTGGCAAGGAACATACCAATCATGACGTCCTCAGCCTGTCGCGCCTCCTCAGCGGAGACATGATTCACGTTGCCACGAGCGTAGTTCTGCTGTCCACAGTTACCTTGATTGGTTCCTCCGTTCGGCCGTGGGTTCTGCTTGGGCGCGTTGGTCGGCTGTCCAAGGCCTTTCCTCGGGCACTGACTTGCAAAGTGTCCCGTCTCTCCGCATGAAAAGCATGTCTTGTTGCCCAAGAGAGCAGGAACATTGGGACGGGGGTGGTTTTGGGCATAGGCGCCCATGTTGGGGCGGGGCGCAGAAGGCAAAGGCACACGAGGTGCTTGCATGACAGGACGTTGCTGCGGTGGTGGATTAGGGCGAAAAGTAGAAGCGGACGAGCCATACTGCAGTGCAGTTGGGGGCATGAAACAGGGACATACATTGCTCCCTTGTGGATGGTATGGCATCTTTCTCTTGCCCTCTTGCTCGATCTCACGGATCTTGCTCTCAACCACTATAGCTTTGTCAACTAGCTTCTGGAAGTTTGCATAGTCATTGTTGAGCAGTTGAACTTGGATCTCATTGTTCAACCCTCTCATGAACACACATTGCTTCCTTTGATCCGAGTTGACATCCTCGGGGGCATACCTTGACAGCTGCGTGAACTTTTTGAGGTACTAATTCACGCTCTTCCTGCCTTGGCGGAGACCTCGAACTCTTGTCTTTTTAGCATCATGACTCCAACAGGGACGTAATGAGAGCGGAAACTCTCCTTGAACTCAGCCCAAGTGATAGTCTCCTGGTCGACATGAGCATTGCAAAGAGCGTCCCACTAGTCAGCGGCTGCTCTCATAAGTTGGTGCGATGCAAAGAGAACTATCTCCCGATCATTACACTGAACAATAGCAAGCTTCTTCTCCATGGACTTCAACCAATCGTCAGCCTCCATGGGATCATTAGCTTGTGCAAAAGTAGGCGGTCGAGTCCTCATGAACTCTCCCAATCTGTTGTGAGCCGACGGTGGTGGCGGTGATGGTGGTGGGGGTGCAGGAACAGGGTTAGGATTGTTGTTGTTGTTGGCTTGCAGCTGACCCAAAGTTTGGATCATGCATGAGCTGGTTCTGCATAGCCATCAACCGTTCAAGGATTTTTGCACCAGCCCCGGGGTTAACATTCTCAGGAACTTCATCGTGGCCATCCTCTTGTGGTTCATGATTGCCACGGACGTTCCTCCTTTGACGGCTGGCGTTTTCCCTCACAATCTATGAGAGAGAGTTGGGTAGAATTAGAAAAGAGAAGTTTAGGTTGATACCCCAGCCATATGCATCAAGGTGGATAGACTAAATATATTTACTTTTATATGAGGATGTGAACACATGTTGAAGCATCTCACATCTCTCTACTATGTGTGGATATGGACAATGCTGAAGCGTCCCACAACTCACAGTAAGCACACAAACACAAACAATCATCACAAAAGTTCAACACACCACTCCTATTCACGCTTATTCAATGGGAGTCCTAAACTTAATCATGTGAACTGATGCTGTTCCCGCCGTGTGACGGAGGTTGTCCATCAGACACCTTAATGGGGTTAAGTGCACTCCCACGTGGTGGTGAACGAGACTTATGTGTGTCGTGCTCCGGATCACCGGCATCTATAAATAGGACATGAGAAACTTTAGAGAAGGAAGAAAACAACTCCAAAACTTCAGAAGCTATGGAGTAAGGAAGCAAAGGTGTGGCTGTCCAAAGAAGAGAAAATGGGCTGAAAATAGCACTTTGCGGTGGCTGAATTGACAAGGAAGTGCAGCGGCAAGCAATTTTTGAAAATAGCAGTTTAGAGGGGTGTGCCTATATGTTTTAGAGTGTCCATTCTACCTAGGCTTGCGTCCTACGGTCAATGTGGTTCTGATGCCAATCTGTGCATTCTACCTAGGCTTGCATCCTACGGTCAACGTGGTTCTGATGCCAATCTGTGCATTCTACCTAGGCTTGCGTCCTACAGTCAACGTGGCTCTGATACCAATCTGTGATGCCCGGTCCCGTGAAAACGGAACCCAGCTAATGCATATGTGTGCCCAGGATGTTCATCACACATATACATGTAATCCACAAACTGAATTCAGAATATAACCATGAATAAATAGTGTTTAAGTACTTTATTACATGAATCTCTAGCTTATTCTTGTAGCGGAAGTCTCTAACTTATTCTAGCAGCAGAAGTCTCTAAACGATAGCGGAAGCAACTAAACAGCAGCGGCTCATCTCCAACTCCACAGGCAAGTTGACGGTAGTTCGCACGCCTAGTACTCCACATGATCTTCGAAGTACTCCTCTTCTGTTGCTGATGTTTGTATGATAATGCAAGGGTGAGTACATGTCGTACTCAGCAAGTGCGGGAAAGGTATGACATGTAGCTTACAGCAAGGTAGGGAATAAAAAGGCTCATTACAGAAAGCAAAGTTTATTTCACAAACATGATAAAAACAACAACTATCTTTAAGTGAATTTAATCCCAACATATATTTAAGTAAAACAGCAACATATCTCCTTCATAATTCACCACTTTTCATGTCTTAACCAACCATTAATCTTTCTCAACTTTATCTCATTGCTCATAATAACCATCACATGTTCATATCCATCTCATGATCATATATCCGAAAACCAAACTCATTGTCATGACTCAACAGTCCCGAAACCAATCCCAATAACCATACCATAACCATAACCAAATAACCATCCCAAGTTTCCATCCCAAATCTCCCATCTAATAAGGTGATTTGGCCAAGCGCTTGTGACTGTAAGCATGGCTATCATGATAGTTTTACACTCTTAAGAGGTGGCACCACTTTACCCACAAGTTTGTGATTTCGTCACCCGTCGGCGACTGCGGAACCTCCATTATACTAATACACAACCGTCAGTGTATGGCCAAGAGATCACAAAATAGCCTTTACAAAGGGGCTACTAGATGTATGGACTCACTAAGGTTTCACCAGCAGGCTCGAATCACCATTCTCCCACCTACGGGCCCCCTCTTGTGCCATGCAGTTCCCAGGGCAGTCCTCTCTCGACTCCAATTCCCCGCGCCTTTCACGGTCCATAACAATCTAGCAACTTACCTAATTAGTCAGCTAAGCCGCACCCATATTTGGCCTTGTGGTAGCACTGTTTTCCTGGCATGAACCGGTCCTTAGATCTACGGCAAGTAAACCACCATCTTATTCTACCACATCCACGAACCAAGCTTGCCTAGATCTCCCCCAATTCTATGCTCATTATCATCCTCAAGTTCTCATTATCATTATTCATATGAGTGCAGTAGCTAAACATGTTCTACTTCGCCTTCCCGTAACCCGTAAGCTAAGCGAAGCAAAAACGACCATACCCGACTCATCAACTTTTTTCCGGCGACAAGGGTGGTTAATCAAACTAGTAAACTCCTATAAAAGGGTTTCCCATCAAGTTGACTCAAGCATACACATTTTCGCAAACAAAACAGTTTCCAAAACATTGGATCAATATGGTCAAGGGGCACTTGCCTTGTTCCTGTGGCTTTTGTTGCTCACGTGTCTCAAAGTCTTGGTGCTGTAGTCCTTCGTAGATGCCTTCCTAAGCTTGTCCTTCTACTCACGACCACCCACATACAAAGTTATAGCAATCAACATCATGCACAAACTCTACTCAAGATGCAATGGTGCAAACCCTATGATGTTGTTTTATTAGACTAGTTTGTACGTGTTCTTGCATGTTTTACTGGGCTTGCATGGGGTTTGATGGTGATCAAGGATGTAAGGATCAAGTGTGGATGTGGTGATGATCTTGACTCAAGATCAAGATCAATTCCACCGTCAAAAACCGATCAAGACGTGATCTGTCCACACGAAAAAGGTTATGTCCGAAGGAAACGAAGAAAACGGACGCGACGATGTCGTAAGATGGGTAACGAAGACCTACCTCACTTCTCTTGTGATCGTCGGCTCTTTTCCGGCGACGGCAAGGTGTGACGGCTCATCGGCGGTGCTCACCGACGACTGAACTCCAGCAAGGGGTGGAACTCGCCGAGTTGGAAGCTAGGGCCTCCAAGTCATTGACTCGGGAGGTGGAAAATAGGTACGTGATTGCGGCCAGGGGTTTTTGGTTCTATTTATAACAGGAAAAGAAGAGTCCTACTCCGATTGGATTTCAATAAGAATCCTATTCAATTTGTTTTGGATCTTAACAACTAATTTCCAATTGATTTGGTGCAGTAACAACGTGGAAATCGTGTCGGTTTCCTCAGTACTGGGTACTCCAGCGCGCACAGGAGAAAAACCGCTTAAGGATCTCGTCCTTCTGCAGGGTGAGCTTTGGAGGCGCCACGTGTCCAACGGGGGCCGGGCCTCCCTTTTTCCTCAGAGGCAAGCTCCGGGTGCGCCACGTGTCTGGCGGGCGGGACCTCCCTCTCCCTCAGAGGCGAGCTCCGTGTGCGCCACGTGTCTAGCGGGTCAGGCCTCCACTCTCTACAGAGGCGAGCTCTGGGGACGCCACGTGTAAGTGTCAGACCTCCCCTCTCCTCAGAGGCGAGCTCCGAGAGTGCCACGTGTCCAGCAGCGCCGGACTTCCTTTCTCCTCAGAGACGAGCTCCGAGGTCGACACGTGTCCAGCGGGACGGACCTCTCGGAGGCGAGCTCCGAGAGCGACACGTGTCCAACAGCGTCGGACCTCCCTTCTCCTCGGAGGTGAGCTCCAGGGACGACGCGTGTCCACCAGTGTCGGACCTCCCGGAGGTGGGCTCCGAGGGTGACACGTGTCCCGCGGGTCGGACCTCTCGGTGGCGATCTCCGAGAGCGACACGTGTACCGTGGGGGCGGACCTCATCCCTTCCGCGGGGGTGAGTTCCGAAGTTGACACGTGTCCCACGGTGCCGGACCTCGCTCCCTCCACAGAGACTAGCTCCATAGTCAACACGTGTCCTGGGCTGAGCCTCGCTTCTCCGCAGAGACTAGCTCCGAAGGCAACACGTGTCCAGCAGGGTCGGACCTCACCCCTTCTCCTGAGGCGAGCTCTGAGCCTGCCACGTGGCCAGCAGTGCCGGACCTCACCCCCTCCGCAGGGATGAGCTCCGAAGGCGCCACTTTGCCAGCAGGCCGCGGGAAGTGTTGACGGCGCTCCTCGGTGAATTGGAATTGGCTCTTTTCAGCTATCTTTCTCTTGTTTTTATGATTCTTTCCCATTTCTATTTCTTTATAATGTTTTTCTATATGCAATGCATGAATATGAGATTGAGGGTGTTACAACCTTATTAAAGCTGGTCTCCCAAGTGTCCTAATCGGCGACGTGCCCGGGCGCTCGTCTCCGATGACTCTGTAATGCGAGACGCGATGAAGGAGACGCACGGTCAGCTCGTCTCCGTTGATTGTGCGGGCGCGTATCGAATGAGCCTTTCTCACCTAGTGTGAGAAACGCGTGGGCACTCTGATCACAAGCAAGCATTTGCAAATTGCCTTTTTCTCCCGTAGTGTCCAGTTGTAGCTGGCTGAGGGAAGGTAATGCTTCCCTTTGTCCTTTTCTACCGGGTGAAGCTCTGGTCTCATATCAAGATTTACTAGGTCCATACGTGATTTTAATCCGTCCTTTGTTTTCCTCAGCATGTCCAGCAAGGTTCAAATGATGTTGTCAAATACATTCTTTGTAACGTGCATCAAATCAATACTATGGCAAATTTCCAAGTTCTTCTAGTACGAAAGATACTTGAAAAAAATCGATTGTTTCTTGAAAGTCATGTCAGTTGTATCACTCGAAGATGTAGTTTTCTTTCTCTTTGTTCCTTTACATTTTTTGCCCTTACCGAAAGCAAGTTGAATGTTCTTGACCATTTTAAACACGAATTTTCCACTGTAAGGTTTTGGTGCATTATATTTTTCGATTTTGTTGTCAAATTGTTCTTTCAACTTCCTGTACTTGTGTGTATCTGTCAAGAACCGCCGGTGTCTCATGTACACCGTCTTTCTAGATGAAGTGAGGTACAAAAATCCAGTTGTATCCACGGACCTTACACAACCTTTCTCCCCTTTCATTTGTCCCGATAATGTAAACAGTCCAGGATAATCATGCACTGTAACGAATAGCATTGCTCTTAGCGTGAAATACTCCCGCTTGTACTGATCCCATGTACGTACCCCTTCATTCCACAGTTTCGCCATATCTTCTATTAGAGGTTCCAAGAACACATCAATTTCGATGTCGAGTGTTTCAGACCTTGTATAAGAATAGATAACAAGATATATTTCTTTTGTGACACAACCACGTCGGTAGGTTGTACATCATTAAGACCACGAGCCATGTGCTGTGTATGCTCCTTTTTTCACCAAACGGATTCATTCCGTCTGTACCCAAGGCAAACCTCACATTTCTGATTTCCTTTGCAAACTATGGATACTGAATATCAAAAATTTTCCACTGGGTTGTATCACCAGGGTGTCGAATAAGTTTTTCATTCTTCCTGCGCTGCTTGGAATGTGAATGCATAAGTTCAGCCTCCCTAGGGTTTGAGAACAAACGCTTCAAGCAGTCAATTACTCGAAGGTACCACATCACCAAGGCATGAATTTTTCTCTTATTCTTCCTGCTAGCATCGTCAAAAGTATCATCATCGTCACCTTTAGGGCCAATTATATTCTTCTTATTCTTCTGGATTTTATTCATGTTGGTAACATACTGGTAGTTATAGTCATTCTTGTATCTACTGACACCACATATGGGGCATCTAGTTGTGAGCTCATGCTCTTTGCGATATAGAATACAATGGTTTACACAAGCGTGTATTTTTGTCACACCTAGTGACATTGAGCAAAGAAGTTTCTTTGCTTTATAAGTTCTTCTAGGTAGTTTATTGGGATTCGGAAGAATTTCTGCCAAAAGATTCAAAAGATCAGAGAAACTACAATCGTACCATCCGCGTGTGGCTTTCAACTTTAATAGTTCTAGGACTGCACGTAAGGTAGTAAACTCTTTATCACAACCCTTTTATTCATCATATAAGAGCTCCGTCGCTGCATTCTGCAATGTCTCCATTTTACTTAAACCTTTACTTGCTCCCATTAAAATCAATAGATGTGGTTTGATATGACGCAACATCTCCTCACAATCAAACTCATCATCATCACCATCATCATCCTGATTGTCACTACCATAACCGATATGAGCATTATCGTCATCAGAACCTCTCTCATCATCTTTATCCACCTCATGTGTATCTAACTCACCATGATCTGTAGGTATTGTGTAGTTGTTTTACATGCGGTTTAACTAAGAGCCGCCTCTGAAAATATGCGCCTATATAAGGCCGCTCAGGCGGTTCTAAATTACAATTTACAAACTGCCTGCACTAATACATCTTCACAGGTGTTGTTTAACTAAGAGTCGTCTGTTAAAATCTGCGCCTATATTAGGCCGCTTGGTCTCCTCGAAAAAACCCAACCCTGGAGATTTCACTTAGATGCCGTCAGGCTGCCAAAAATTTCCTTTACCGCCAAAGCCCTCGCCGCCGAGCTTCGTCCTTGTTGTCCTCGCCGCCGAGCTTCGTCCTCGCCGTCCTTGCCGTCGAGTTTCGTCGTCGTCGCCGACGCCGTTGCCATCTATGTACGGCCGCCTCTTTCCTCCCTTCTCTGTCCTGCGCGCCACCTCCTTCCCTCCCCCCTCCCCATGCCGCCTACCTCCTCGCCCTCGCTGCCGGTCGAGTGTCATCCCCGCCCTCGCCGCCGCCTCCCTCCTCGCTTTTCTATCCCCCTCCGGCACCATCGCTGCCACACCCCCTTGCCTTAATCCTCTCCGCGTCGCCTCCTCCTTCCCGGCATCTACCTCCACCGTGTGTTGCCCCATCCCCACTATCTCCCACTACGCCGAGCCCCCCCTTTAGATTGTTTAGATTACTTATCTAGAGATCTTTACAATTGGTTAGATTAATTGTTTAGATTTTGTTTGAAGGTGGACCAGAGAGCAAATTAATTGTTTACATCAGAAAGCAAAGCAAATTTAGCTCAACTGTTTTTTCTACATTTTCTAGATGTGTTCATACCGGCACCAATTAGTTGTTTAGAATAGTTGTTGTGTTAAAGGAGATAGTCTTGTTGTGCCAACAAGTAGTCTATATTGTCTTTGTAATCACTGAGTACTATAACAGGGATATATGTTGTCTTTATAAATCCACCATGTTCACTCTATTTTATATATTAAAATGTGATTTTACATATTAGGATGTCTTTGTAATCACTGAGTACTATAACAAGAAATCCCTGTTGTTGCTTTTCAAGTTCTAACATGGAAAGCCCTAAGAAGACTGGTGCTGGTAGTAACAATGAAGTCAACGATGTTGAGTTAGTGACCCCAGCAGTTCAGGCTCGTATCATAGTCCATCGATTATTTTCCAAATATAAAAATTAAAACGACTTCAGAGGATCTCGACCCGGAATATGATCCTGCCAGCGAAGTATGGATCACGAATCTTAAAACCAGCAGTTTAAGTTAATGTTGGTTATCAAGTATATGAAGTCTTATAATTCTTTTCTACCTAGTTTAATTGTCAAGACAACGAGGTGACTTCGGCTCCTAAAACCGCAGAAGGTTCTCCAATGGTTGAATCCTCAAATTCAGTCAAGCAAAAACAAGGGCAACAAAGCCCCAATAAGGGTCCATTGAACCGCATCATATACATAACAAGTGTCAGTCTAGGTGGGCTTCCCCAAGAACCATTGGATTCAGTTACAAAGTACTGAAATGCATGCGGTTATCTTGTTAGAGAGCTCGTGACAATCACAACCAAGAATTGAAGAAAATTCCCTGACGCGGACAAGAATGAGTTGTGGGAGAAGTTAAAGAAACAATTCAAGTTCCAAAAAGGCACGAAAGAAGATATAAAGAAAGCAACATTGTCTCTTGCGGCAAGAAGTTTCGTGGCTAGAAGAGTGAAATGAATGCTTATGTTAAGGACAATAAGGTCCCTAGCCTGAAGAAGATGGGAAAAATCACACAAGCTCACTGACAAGAATATGTTCATCAAAAGACCACACCTAAATCTAAAGCCCTAAGTGAATCTAGGTCAGAGCTTGCGAAAAAGAACAAATACCATCATCGCTTCGGGTCTCTTGGATATGCCACAAAAGTTGAGAAATGAAATAAAATATTAGAGGAAACTGTCAGCAAGGGCAATCCTGACCCGCTACAAGGCTGCGATGAGAGAACTAAGCGGTGGGTCTTAGCTCAGTCAGGTTTGACCAGCGAGGACAAACTTGAAAAGTCCGACTTTGTGAACCAAGTAGAGCAAAAAAATGAAAGAAGTGATTGAAAAGCAACAGAAGAGTCTCTTCAAGCCGAAGAGGGAGAATGACCAACTTACCGCTATCCTAGGCAGCCCTGAACACGGTGGACGTGTTCGAGCAATCTCTTCTCAAATGTCCTGGAGAGATGGTTTCCCAAACGATAAAGAGTTATATAGAAGACGTGACAAGTTCAAGAAGACAATGAAGATACGATTGATCAAAAGGTAAAGGCATCTGTGAAAGAAAGAACAGATGAACTTATAAGATCGGTACAATTAACGCCACATAATAGAGCGATGGTTCCCGTGGCAATGGAGCATTTGATATCTCCAACGTGCTACCCCAGCAGCGTAGGTTCTGTGCCAGGCTTAGGGTGAAGCCATAAGTTTCCTGTCGATGATATTGTTAAGGACACATCTTATCGTCTTTTTGTCCTGATCGGCAGAGCAAGGAACAAAACAAAAACAGGTTGCCACTGCTATGGCAAAGCCGAATCGTGTCTTCAACGGTAATTCACTTCCGTTGTATTATGTTGTGGTGCACGTTCTTCAGATCATTGATAATGATTATGAAGATTATGAAATAGACCACATCACACCTGAGGGGATCATGACTCTCGGACAGGTCGTCAACCAGTTAATCCTTTGGCACCAACGCGATATCGTTTTGGACGATGAGCCGAGGTCTAGCCCCGTCGCATCTCGAAAGACTGCAACCTCGTATTCTTCGCTGAAAGTCTAGGAAGATCCCCTCCCGCTATGTCCCACCAAGGATGATAGTAACCTTGCTAGTAGAGATAACCAAGAGCAACCAGTTGAACAACAGCTTGAAGCAGTACAACAGCAAGTTGCTGGTAGTAAGGAGCAATTAGTTGAACAACAGGTTCAATAATAGGCTAATGTCCAACTTACGACGACTACTCCTCGGTCAGTGCCTGTGAAAGTTAGCTCATATGAAAATAAGGAACCTTCTAAAGAAGTGTTAAAATATTTAGAAAAAATGAAGAAAAATATTACAAAATCTAATGCATCTCGTGCTTCACATGAGCCAGCATTAGAAAATATCGAGGAGTGGGAAGAAGACGGTGTGAAATATACTCGGGAGACAGCTTTAGTTAAACTAGGAGTTTCGGTATACAAGATTCAGGACGTTCCTCCTGAATATGAGAATGGGAAGCCGTTCATGACATTGACACAACTTAGCAAACAACCTTTCTCGATGAGAAGAATGCACGAGTGGTACATCACAGCCAACACAAAATATGACATTTGTTATGTTTTCGTGTGCCAAAAGAAGCATTTTGGAGCATTGGAGAAGATAAACGATCCCTTCTCTTTGAAGATCTGTGGAGGCTTTTCTATTGAGGCGTGCTCGAAATTAACCTGCTACTCGTGTGGTGCTTGTAAGTGCCTCTAATATTTCGTATTTGCTTTTTTTACTACACGCATACACATGTCATGAGATTATAACAAATTCGGACTTATTCAATACGATGCAATACATGGATAATGAAAAGCTGAACTCCAAGACAGGTATCCTTGACCCTACAGTGATTGCAAAGTCGAATTTCGACTTTTAGGTGCAACCGGACTCAGAACAGTACAAGAACATGACAAAAAAATAATTTAAAAAATCAATCGCAAGCCAAAAGAAGAATAAAAAGACAAAGGTTGCAGCCTACATAGGACATGTCATGTTTAACTTTGTCAGAGATGGCAAGGACCTCGTAAAGGCTTCGTATCACTTCGAGTAAGTTTGACACATGGCATGGAAATAGCAATTATTGCTAATGTTTAACTTAACACGTGTGTTTGTACGTGTGCAGTAAACACTACATAATGATCTTCATCAAGCCATCGCAAGGTTTGGCAACTGTCTTGGACTCAGCCGATTACTCACAAGATACTTACAAAGATTTTCTTGACATTTTAAGAAGGTACGGTTATTTGATACTATTAATATATATACACACATATATATAGGTTGGTAACTCTTATATGGCATTCCTTGTATGACAGCGCTCGGTGGTTTTACGCGAAACAACTTGGCGGTCAGAGACCTATTAATAAGGATGCAATACAGTTATCAACATATTATCCTTGTCCCAAGCAGCCTTCTGGGAGCGTCTTATGCGGGTATTATGTATGCGAGCATCTTCGTACTGCTTGCGAATATAGAGTGAATTATGAGGATGTAACTTATACTAAATATCAATATTGTTTCTTACTTTTGAGTTTCATTTTCATTGTAACTAGCGTGTTTTAATACTATTATGTTATCATTGTCACGAATACATTGTGAACCTTGTTATGTGTTTCATTGCAGCAAACGAATGTGAACAAAGAATGACCGATTTTTAGAGATATGCTTGGTGGAGGACCCGAGAAGATTGCGAGTGGACCGTGTCACTTCATGCGTCGCAAAATTTTCCACCGAAAAGGGCAGTTCTTTGATGACACAGGTGTAATAGCTGATGTGTCAGAACTTTGTCAGTATACTGAGCGTCAATTTGGTTTTTAGTAAAAAACTTGTAAATTATGAATTGAAATGTATTATACTTACATATTTATATGAGATGACTTTTTGGTGATATTGTGTCGATGGTGCTTGTCAGGCGGTGTGTGAATGTGCATATGAAATTGACCCAAAAATTAAAAATAATAGCATGTATTACCTAAAGACCACATGTGATAATATAATTTCACAGACGGCTTATCGTAAGTACTGAATCGCCTGTGATAATATAGTTTCATAGGCGGCTAGTCATAGGTAAAGAACTGTCTACGATAATAGAGTTACACAGGCAGATAATCTTACGTTACCAATCGCTTGTGATAAACATTCTTCACAGGCGGACAGTCGTAGGTAAAAAACCGCCTGCGATAATAGAGTTGTCACAGGCGGAACTCTTATGTTACAAACCGTCTGTGATAAAAAACTCTTCACAGATGACTAGTCGTAGGTAAAGAACTGCCTGCGATAATGGAGTTATCATATGCGGATACTCTTACGTTATAAACTGTTTGTGATAAACAGTCTTCACATGCGGTTTCACGAAAGGTTAAGACCACCTGTGATAACTTTTTTCACAGGCGGTTTAAGTTTCCGCCTATGAAAATTGATGATTATCACATACTCTTCATTTCAGGCGGTTTTGAAAACCGCGTGTGATAATACGTTTAGAGCCGCTTGAGATGAAGCTTGTTGTAGTAGTGATAGGCTTGACCGCTCTCGGAACCCTATGACAAATATGGTTACAATTTCATACTATAAGTCAAGTTAAAAAGAAATATAGTTATACCTGTGAAGAGGAGCCAACATGTTGTCCTGGATGCATCGGACGAGGCATACCGAACTGCGATACAAAGCCACCTTGAGGGAAAAACTGCATAAAGTAAAGATATTCGGTTAATGAATTTAACACATATATGGTAAGGAGTATACCAACTTAAGTAAAATAGAGAAGTTTACCTGTGACATCATGTCGAACTGAGACTGTTGTGACATAGTGAACTGAGAGCCAGTGTTACCTTGAGCCAAGAACTACATCAAGTAAAATATTTGTGAGATCTTAAGTAGAAACATTTTGCAATTGAATAAACTATTCAATTGTTAAGATTACATGTTACCTGTGCCATATACAAATACTGCATCTGTTGCATCTGCATCTGTGTCTGTTGCTGTTGTTGTTGCATCTGCAGCCGTTGTTGTTGCATTTGTAGCTGTTGCTGTTCCACATGCTCCCGGTAGCGTTTCAGTTCTTCTTTTAATTCCCCCATCTCCGCAGTAGCACGGGACCGACTAGAACTGACACTGAAAGACCGTCATCTCACATAAGCCTCACGCTCCACATACCCGTCGCCCAACCCAAGTCTATAAAAAACAAAAATGTGATGAATCGACAGTAATTAACCTATAAACAATCATTATATTTACACGTACCCACATCCAACGGCGCTCTTACAAAATCTAGGTCATCTCCATGATTTTTTTTGAAACACTCAACATATTTTGCCGGCGAGGCTGCGAGAATAAATTAAGTTCACGAGTGGATGTAATAGAAGATACATTGGGTTCGTGGATAGAGATGTAACAAGCACTCAACATACCCACTTTTTGTGTTATCGTCTCATCACACAACTGCTCTGGGCGTCCTGGATCTGTGCCTTTGTGCCCCCTGAGGTAAACCTCGAAAAAAGTAGGAGTGACGCTGGTTTCAGCTTCCTGCAATACCAAAATACAACAGTTCAATCATTTCAATTTTTGAAGCAATCTAAAAATGATTGTAATAGTTCCAACCATTCTTTGTGCCATCCGCACATGTCCATCTGCCCCATAACGTTGTATTCTAGGCTTGCTCTTTCGGTTTCTCTTCAAAATCCTTTAAACTCTTTCGACCTAGGGACTTTCCCCGACAGCTTTAATGTTCGAGCGAGAGAGGTTGTTTTCGGGCCCGCCGTGCCCACCTTACGCCTGTCAGCCTGGTAGTAGAAATTGACGCCTTTAGTTAAGGTCGTCGGTAAACTTGGAAGCACCGACGCAGATTGATATGGCCGTCAGCTGAAACAACTGTACCGACGGTTATAAGGTTTTTGCCGTCGGTTCTGCAAAACCGACGTCGTTGGACCGCTTAAGGTCGATGGCCCCAATGGTTATAACTTCTCTGATACTTCTTTATCCGATTCCTGTAGTGGGAGGTCGCTACACAGGATGAACCGAGGAGCTCAACGCAGGGGTAGCCGGGGTGGAGGTTGCGGCATGAGGCGCCGGGGAGGAGCTCCCGGCGTGCGATTGGGAAGGATGGCGAGGAGGTCGTGAAGTGGAATGAACGGAGGAGCCTGACACGTGGGGCGGCGGGGTGGAGGTTAAGGCACGAGGCGGCAGGGCGATGAGGGAGGAGGCCACGATGTGGTATTGCAGTACCGGACGGCGAGGCAGAGGCAGCGGCATTGTGTAGCGGGGAGGAGGTCGAGTGCACACAAAGGTAGGGCATCGGATTGGGGCTCCACCATCCGTTGCCTTTTTCCCCGACGTCGCCGCCCCCGAGCTAGCCATCCTGAGCCCGCCGCCTTTCGAAGCGCGTCGTCCCCATCCTTGGCCGCGGGCGCTACCTCCCGAGCGGATTGGGGAGGCCGTGAGCTCCCCCTCCCGAGCGGATTGGCGATTGAAGAGGATCAAGGATAACAGGCGGTTGAAATAGGGTGCATGATCAAAGTCTCTATATTTGGGGTGTGGATGAAATAAGACCTAAAATGGCTTGTCCATATAGGTTGTCTGTTGGAAGGCATATGGGCTTCTTGTGAAGACCCAAAATGGGCTTGGGTTGTAGTTTGTTGGAGACAGCCTAAGCCAGAGGGCCCCTTGCTTGGCGTGACACAGTTCAGTTGGGTGATGTTTGGTGGCAGCCACACCAGGTGAAGGAGGGCGAGCTTGGAGGAGCGCCAATCCCTAGGGGATAGGGCTGTCAACAAGCCAGCTACAGGGAGTTTGCCCTCTCATGATCGAGCTTTGTAAAAATTCAAGCCGAGCTCGAGTTGAGTCTGGAATTAATTCGATTCTACAGTCAAGCTCGAGCTTGGCTCAATAAGCATCGTTTAAATAGTTAGGCTCTTGGTTAAATCTCGTAAAAGCTCAAGTTCAAGCTCAAGCTCAAGAAGCTCGTTTAAACAATAAAATAAACAATATTTAAGAAAAAATAATAACAAATAATGTTCACAATTGAAACTTATATAAATGAGTCTTATCGAGCTCGCGTGCTTTGACATAAGATTGAGTTTGGCTCGTTTATTTTTCTAGGCGAGCTCAAAGTTTTAAACTTTTAACGAGTCGAACTCGGCTGGAGTCTAAATGACAACCCTACTAGAGGAGTAGGGGCAACACCATCCATGTGGAAACAAGGAGGTAGGCATGGTGGGATGCGTCATCAATGAGGCGTAGGTGGTCAAGCATGACAAGGAGTGGACGGACCGATGGCACTGATTCCACCCAAATCCAGCCTCCCAGGGGCATCGACGGCCATCCGAGAGGTTTCTCGAGGCCCAAATGGCCTTGCGCGTGGCTATAGAAGCAAAACCGGATGTTGATGTTGAGCTTGGGGTGGGCGAAGCTCCCTCTAGCAAGAACATGCGGGAGGGGGAAAACTCCCTTGCGTTAACCTCAACAGAATTACGGGTGAAGATTGTTTATTTGGGGGAGGTGGTGAGAGTTTTTGTTTTTGACCACCAATTATCCACGAGGAAAAGAGTAACTACTAAACTGAGGTCTTTGCCTACAGTACGATTGAATGCCAACCACTATTTTGGTGCTATGGTTGAAACAACTTTTTAAATTCACATGATCTCCATATTACTATGACTATATTTTTACCCAAGTCACTCCACCTTGTAACACAAAAGCTCTCACTCCTTTGCACTTTTGAATCCTGATAAAGGGACTTAACTGGAAAATATATAGTGAACTTAGGTCGAAGATCTTGTGAACTTAATGAGCTACTTGTATGATTGCACCAAAAAGATGATTACATTCGAATAGTTCCTCTTTAGTCTAACCTCCCTTGATTTGACAACTTCCTAGTATTGGTGGGAAAAGAGGACTGCTTACTCCATCTGCTTTCTTCAATTAGAGATATTAGGATAGTTTAGTTTTTTAGTTAAGTTGTACTGACATCATCAGCTAAAAACTACAACTATACCACGATCCCATGATCTATAGAAGATTTTTGTATGTGTAAAAATGTGTAATTTTACAAGATTTAAGGGTGTGTTTGATTCAGTTGTGGACTCGTGAAAATTTAATTTTAGTTGTGAAAGAGTTGCTGTGAGGTGTGGGAAAGCTAAAATCTATTTGGCTGAAAAAACTATTAATTGTGGATTCTGTTAATAAATATGTGTTATAAAGAAAGTAACATTTCATTGTGTAATCAGTGGCATGGTGAGTAATTTCTGGAGAAGTTAGAACAGAAATCTAGGAAATCTAGGGTCCTGGCAGATTTTCATTTGTATTAGGAAAATTTGTAGATTCTAGAGAATTTAATTCTCATAGCAACCCCTTTGTTAAGATTTCTGATTTTTGATAAAAATCTGGTTGGTGCAGCTAAACCAAGAGACTCTAAGGGTGTGCTTGGTTCAGCTGTGGATTATTGAAAATCTGATTCTTGCTGTGACTTATTCATTTTCTTGCGGATGAAGATTGTTTATTTGGGGAGGTGGTGAGAGTTTTTGGTGACCACCAATTATACGCGAGGAAAAGAGTAACTACTAAAGTGAGGTCTTTTGCCTAGAGAATGATTGAATGCCAACCACTATTTTGGTGCTATCGTGGAAACAACTTTTTAAATTTACACGATCTCCATATTACTATTACTATATTTTTTAAATTCGCACGATCTCCATGTTACTGTTACTATATTTTTTTACCTAAGTCACTCCACCTTGTAACACAAAAGCTCTCACTCCTTTGCACTTTTGAATCCTGATAAAGGGACTTAAGTGGAAAATATATAGTGAACTTACGTCGAAGATTAGGGATGGAAAGGTCGGATACGGTGGATAAAAGGCCAAAACGTTTTAATATCCATATTTCTATTTTGGAATCGGAGTCGGAAACGGTATCGTCGGAATCCGATTCGGTATCGGATAGTTTGGATATATCGGAAACGGATCAATCGAATCGGAAACACATCGATATCGGACGGAATCAGAATTTATTTTCGGAAACAACTTTTCTCATACCACGTTATATAATGACATAGTATCAACATTCATCACATTAAATAATACATCCACATATCACACGATCACACTTACATAACACATAACACATATAATACATCCACATAATCCAAACAATAAGTCCACAAATGACATATATGTCATACATCAAGTCGACAAGTTCACACATAGTTTATACACATTGTTCAAATGATTACACATAGCATTCTCTTATCATAATTTACCCAACTAATCGTCTTTATTCGTCACATCCGGATCACTTTCTATTTCCTCATTCTATAAAACAGTGAAGTAAGAGAACAATTAAGTAACTATGTCAGTTGATATACGGAAATGATGTTTCAAATTCTATTTAAATAAACAAACATGATCTGTAACAGTAGTAATTGTCTCAACAACTTCAAGATCTTCAACAGTAGAAGCAATACTCTTATGATATGAAAAAGATGCATATGCATCATCTCTATACTTGCTAGATAACCAACATTTTGCTTCCCATTCAACAAAACACTAAGCAATTAAGAAACCCGATGAATACAAAAGACTAAGTAATGAACTCATATCACCTTTTCTAGCTGCTGCAACCCAATTTTTAGTACAAATCAAAGCTTGTACGATTTTAGGGTCAAGACGATTACGGTATGGATCGACCATACGTCACCGGCACTAAAGGCAGAATTTGAGGCAATGTTGATACTTGTATGGCTAGGCATCACGAGCCATTTGTGAAAGAATTGAATATTCCTTTGCCTGATTCTTCCACCATGCTAAAATGTCAAACGGTTCGTTATGCTTAAAGAGTGATTGAACCATGTATTTGTCCATGTCATTTGAGCATTCTACATCAGCAAAATATGACTCATATAGGAATTGTGCTAACTCTTCATCTTCGGTATCCACAAACAAATCAGATATGTTAGTTTCTAGTATCTTCTTTGCAATTACAGGTGAGTGTGCAACATAAAATTGATACATTTGCCTCAATATATTAACAAATTCCTCAACCCTAACATGGTATTGCATATCACCATAAAACTTTCACGTGTAAAACTCTATTAGTCTTCTCTTGCACCTTAAAAAGAAGAAGATATATCTCATTTCAGCTAGCAGTTTACTTCCTAATATTTAATATTATAATAAAAAGATGAATTGTAACATACCTTGGATCAAGGAAACTTGCCACTGCAAGAGCCACATTTGATTTCTACCAATATTTCTCAAACTTTTTACTCATAGGAATGACCATATCACGAATAGTGACATCTTCATGTGTAGTCCACTTGGCAAGCACAGTTCTAATCTCACAAAAGCCTTTGTAAAACAAGTTCGCAGTTGGATATAAAGTGCCAGAAAGAAGCTCGGTTAAATCATAAGATTTTTTTAAGTCATGACACAATGTATTGGCTTTGATCCACTCAGCATTAGATGGACATATGTGTTCATACCTACGTCGATCAGCTGTCTTGAGCCTCATAAAAGCATCCTACAAAAAGGACACCATACAATTAAGAAATATAATAATGTAATAATTCAAGTAAATTGACGGGTATAAGAGTATAAAAATTTGACCTTGTAGTATAAAGCATCCTTCAACATAAAAAAGTTGAATTCCACCTTGTTGAGACATCAAGTGGAATACCCTTATCGGTTTTCAAACCACACTCAATTGCATGCTTCATTAGTTCCTCCCATTGTTGTGGAGACCCTTTGACAACTAGGACTAATGACTTAACATTTCCAATTGTCCGAGAAATCACATTTAGACCATCTCTAGCAACTAAGTTCATTATATGATTAGCACGTCTCACATGAAAAAAAGCACCATCACACACTAAAGAAGCACCTCCATTTGTCTTTAAATTATTAATTATATCTTTCACCGCTACTTCATTTGTTGATGCATTGTCTAGAGTCAATGAAAGCAATTTCTTTTCAAGGTTCCACCTAACCATGCACTCAGTAAAAGATTCATGCAACTTTGCTCTTTTCATCAAAGTATATATCCATGATTTCTTTTCTAACAATTATGCGAGATTTGTTGGTAAGCTAGGACACAAAGATTTGAGGAAGTCCACAAGATATTCACGCTC
This sequence comes from Neostapfia colusana, assembly GCA_030760725.1. Taxonomy (NCBI): domain Eukaryota; kingdom Viridiplantae; phylum Streptophyta; class Magnoliopsida; order Poales; family Poaceae; genus Neostapfia; species Neostapfia colusana. Next base: position 50,414,470 of record JASWHV010000019.1, read on the forward strand.
GACTATATTAAGCGGATACTCATGCATGATAATTGCCAAATTAAACTTCTTGATGCTCACTTCTGGATCATGCCTGTATGGTTCAACATAATGCATGTCGTTTTCACAATCCTTTCCAGCTGCTAACTGTTGTTGATCTTTCACAACACTATATGCATTCTTTAGATGTGTCCAAAATCTAGTTGTTCCCATGGTGCTCTCACATCTATACTTTGCCTTGCACTTTGGAAAGTTGCAAGACGACCATTTCTCTTTATCACTTCTGGATCATACCTGTATGATTCAACATAATGCATGTCCTTTTCACAATCCTTTCCAGCTGCTAACTGTTGTTGACCTTTCACAACACTATGTGCATTCTTTGTATGTGTCCAAAATCTAGTTGTTCCCATGGTGCTCTCACATCTATACTTTGCCTTGCACTTTGAAAAGTTGCAAGACGCCCATTTCTCTTTATACTCTTTGCCCTCAATCATTATAGTCTATCCTCTTTGGTAAAATATTGGCACACTTGTGATGTGCTCTTCCTAGGACTTTTTGCATCTTTTTCATCATCATCATCATCATCATCATCACTAAGAATAACTTGATCATTACTACTGCTAGTCGGTACCGTTGCAGCTACATTTGTACTTGAAGATGATGCCGCTACATTGATACTTCCAATAGAGATTCCTACACATGACCAAGCAATAGTATAGCAACATGTGAACATATAACTAATCTTCAAATTATCCATTATGTCACTCATCAAACATGAAACATCTAAGTTTTTACCTGCTGTTCGGCAATTCACGGACGGTGGAGGTGGTGGGGGCTCCAAAAAAAGAAGACGCGGTGTGGGAGCTGATTTTGGAGCTGAGGTATTGTTGGGTATCTCATTCTCTTTAGTGGGTGCATTAGAGGCCATTATAAATCTTTCGACTGCTAATTGGCTGATCAAAGTATCAAACAAGTCATTCAAGTATATACATCCTTACTACAAATTGTTTAACGGCAGAGAGAGAGAGAGAGAGAGAGGGAGGGAGGGAGAGGAGAGGCTTCTTATCGATGATGTGATGTGAAGGAGGAGTGGCAGCCGGAGCATGGACAGGTGAGGGCAGAGCCGTAGAGGGTGGCATGTCGGAGGCAGCAGCTGGGAGGCGTCGGGGGCGACAACCGGCGGCTCGACGCGTCAAGGGCTCTGGTCCTCCGGGCCTCGGGAGCGGTGGCCGGCGACGGGTCCTCGGGGGCGTCGGCTCGGCGCGTCGAGGGCTCGGGCCTCGGGGGCAGCAACCCGGCGCGTTGGGGGCTCGACCGCTTGGGGCCTCGGCGGCGGCAGTCAGCGCATTGGGGGCTTGGGCCTCGGGGGTCAGCGGATAGCCGGTGAGCGGTGGGCGGCGGCTGGCTAGCGGAGGCCGGAGGGGAGCCGGAGCTGAGAGGGGCGGTGGGCGGCGACAACCTCTCGGACTAGGTTAGGGCGGGCGCCAGCTGCAGCTGTGGGCGGCTGCGGTAGTGCGGGTTACTGGGTTAGGGAATAGGGTAGTTAGGGTTTTCTCCACACAAAACGGGCTAAGGCCCAACAAGAGTTGGATATCCGATTTAAATAAATTTGGATATATCCGATCAGAAACGGATATCCGACAAAACGGACGGATATGTGCTGAAACCATTTCAGATCCGATATTCGAATTCAAATATCTGAATCTGAAAAATATCCGAATAAAATGGATATGAATCAGATATTTCCTAAAATCGTAGCAGATTGATCGGAATATATCTGATCTATTTTCAACCCTGTCGAAGATCTTGTGGACTTAATGAGCTACTTGTACGATTGCACCAAAAAGATGATTACATTCAAACAGTTCCTCTTTAGCCTAGCCTCCCTTGATTTGACAGTTTCCTAGTATTGGTGGGAAAAGAGGACTACTTACTCCATCTGCTTTCTTCAATTAAAGATATTAAGACAGTTTAGTTTTTTAGTTAAGTTGTACTGACACCATGAGCTAAAAACTACAACTATACTACGATCCCATGATCTATAGGAGATTTCTGTATGTGTAAAAACATGTAATTATACAAGGGTTGTGTTTGATTCAGCTGTGGACTCGTGAAAATTTAATTTTAGCTATGAGAAAGCTGCTGTGAGGTGCGAAAAAGCTGAAATCTGTTTGGCTGAAAAATTATCAATTGTGGATTCTGTAATAAATGCGTGTTATAAAGAAAGTATGTTTGGTTGTCTAATCAGTGGCATGGTGGGTAATTTCTGAAAAAGTTGGAACAAAAATACGGGAAATCTAGGGTCCTTGCAGATTTTCATTTGCACTATGAAAATATGTAGATTCTAGAGAATCTGATTCTCATAGAAAAAACCCTTTGTTAAGATTTTTGATTTTTAATAAAACAATCTGGTTGGTGCAGGTGAACCAAGGGACTCTAAAGGTGTATTTGGTTCAGCTATGGATTTTTAAAAATCTAATTTTAGCTGTGAGTTGTGAGAAATTTGCTGTGAGCTGTTAGCTGCGGTGAATCTAAAATCTGTTTAGATAAAAATAACTATCAACTGTAGATTATGTAATAAATGTGTGTTATAAAAAAATAATATTTGATCATGTAATCAATACATGGTGAGTAATTTCTGTGAAAAGTTAGAAAAAAATCTGAAAAATCTAAAATTCTAAGAGATTTTCATTCGCACTAGAAAAATTTGTAGATTCTGAAGATTTTGATTCTCATATAAACTCATTTAGTTCAGATTTCTGATTTTTGATAGAGAATTAGTTGGTGGTAGGGTTTGCCTTGACGTGGACTATTGGGTTCAGATCCAACGATTCTCCACGAGAACTTTTTTCCTTTTCCTTGTCGTCGTCGTCATGATTGTCAGATTGCATCTCCCATCGTGCGGCTATCGATAGTTCATCCGAGCTTCTCTCTCTTTTTCTTTTTCTGTAGTAGTACAGTCAGATCTCCCCACCAAGAAAGTCTCCTCCGATCGGAATCCGGGACAGCGGCGGCGGCAGAGCAGATCGGAGATGGGAGCGGAGTGCCGGTACGAAGTGTCGCAGGCGGCCTACGTCAAGCTCGCACTGCACGCGCTCAAGCACCCGGCCGCGCCAGTCAACGGCCTCCTCGTCGGGCGCCTCGTCGAGCCCTCGTCCTCCCCGGCCGTCGTGTCCGTCGTCGACGCCGTGCCGCTCTCACACCACCCGCAACACCTGCCGCTGCTCCCCACGCTCGAGCTCGCGCTCACCCTCGTCGAGGACCACTTGGCGGCCCAGGACGGCGGCCTCGCCGTCGTCGGCTACTACCACGCTAACCCGCGCCGGGACGACGCAGACCTCCCGCCCGTCGCCAAGCGCGTCGGGGATCACATCTTCCGCTACTTCCCCCGCTGTGCCGTGCTGTTGGTGAGCGCCGATCGTTTCTTTGTACCCGATCTGCGCTGTTTGTTGGGGGGGGGGGTGCAGATCTCATCTGGGGCGCCGATATCTTATGGATTATGCGTTGATTGATTAGGTTGATAACAAGAAGCTGGAAGAGGCCGCCAAGGGGAAGTCTCGTGACCCGGTAGTTCAGGTAATTGTTGATCTTTTTGTACTAATTGCATACCCCTTCGGTTTTAAATTATTTGACGCTGGATAGTTCAATTTTAGAAGTGTTCGTGTTTTGCATTGTCTAAGAACTTTTTGTAGAAAAAATCCTTTGCCCTTGGTCACAGAATATCTACGCATTGCCCTGCAAACTGTTATCGCTTCCAGGTTTTGGTTGACTCGTGAAAATTTTTGGAAACATTCACTGGAAACTTGCATTGAGTGGACTTGATTCGAACGTGGTTGGAAAAATATACATTTGTTGTATTTCATCTTAAACTAATATAAAAAAACTTAACCATGGGGGTAAGACCGCCTCATGGCTTCTTTTTTATGATATAGAAGATCAACCTTCTTCGTTCAGGAAAACACCGGAACCCCGGCATCACCCTATAGGGCGGCTGTAACCACTATTGCAGAACCTTTATATTCACTATTCAAACTGCATGACACTGGAGAAAATCCTTACACTGTAAATATGATGTCAGTTAAATTGCAGACTATATAGGGCAGATGAATTAGGTGGCTTTGCTAATGCAATATTGCAGTGAGAATAGGTTGTCACTCTGCTCTTTAATTGTGCTTTGTTTTTGAGCTAGCATGTCTTACATATACTTCTTTATTTTTGCAAGTTCTCTATAATCTCCAGTATTTTTTCTAGAAAGTGGTGGAAGTTGAACGGGGAATCACAAGAATCCTTTAAAAATAGGGTGATCACAGAAGGACCCTGGGCAGAAAATAGAGATACAGATAGTATGTGGGTGAAGATGGCAACTTGCATTAGGAAGGTAGCTAGTGAGGTGTTCAGTGTGACAAAAGGAAAGAAACTTGTAGATAAAGACACTTGGTGATGGAATGAGGATGTACAAAAGGCCATTAAGGAGAAGGAGTGTTACAAGAGTTGGCATAATGATAGAAGCGCAAGCAACATGCTTAAGTACAAGGAGGCCAAGAAAAATGCAAGGCAGGCTGTGAGTAAGGCAAGAGGAAATGCCTATGATGAGTAATATGAGAGACTAGAGACAAGAAGGTGAAAGGGACATATACAAGATAGCAAAAATCTGCGAGAGAAAGATGAGCGCTTTCAATCAAGTGAAATGCATCAAAGATGAGACTGATCGTATTCTAGTGAAGGATGAAGAGATTAAGAATAGATGGCGGAATTACTTTAATGGGCTATTCAATGATGGGAATGGGAGCACTATGGTTGAGTTGGATGACTCCTTTGATGACTCCAACAGGCGGTTCGTGCGGAGGATACAAGAATTTGAGGTTAAGGAGACCTTAAAAAGGATGAAAGGAGGAAAGGCCCTTGGCCCTGATGATGTCCCTATTGAGGTGTGGAGATGCCTTGGGACGTGGCAATAGTACGGCTCACAAAGATATTCAACCACATTTTTCAGTCAAACAAGATGCCTGAAAAATGGAGGAAAAGTATATTAGTACCTATCTTCAAAAATAAAGGAGATATTCAAAGTTGTACTAATTATCGAGGGATTAAGCTTATGAGTCATACTATGAATCTTTGGGAGAGAGTGATTGAACACCGCCTGAGGAAAGTGACCAATGTCACTAAAAACCAGTTTGGTTTTATGCCTGGGAGGTCTAAGGCGATTTTCTTGCTTCGTCAGCTTATGGAGAGATATAGGGAGCAGAAGAAGGACTTGCATATGGTGTTCATTGACTTGGAGAAGGCGTACGACAATATACCAAGGTCAGTCATGTTGTGGGCACTAGAGAAACATAAAGTGCCAACAAAGTACATTACCCTTATCAAGAATATGTACAATAATGTTAGGACAAGTGTGCGCGTAAGTGATAGTGAGACTGATGCATTTCCTATCACGGTAGGACTACATCAAGGATCAGCTTTGAGCCCATACATCTTTTCCTTGGTGATGGATGAGGTGTCGAAGGATATACAAGGGGATAGCTCTTGGTGCATGCTCTTTGCCGATGATGTAGTGCTGGTAGATGAAACTAGAGATGGTGTTGATAAGAAATTAGAGTTATGGAGACAAACCTTAGATTCCAAGGGGTTTAGACTTAGTAGGACCAAGACCGAGTATATGAGGTGTGACTTTAGTGGTGTTGGTCGTGAAGAGGGAAATGTTAGTCTACAAAGACAAATAGTACCTAGAAGGGACTCTTTCCGATACTTAGGATCAATGTTACAAAGCAATGACGATATTGATGAGGATGTTTGCCACAGGATCAAGGTAGGGTGGGTGAAATGGCGACAAGCATCTGGAATCATATGCGATAGGAAGGCCCCACAAAAGCTAAAAGGGAAGTTCTATAGGACGGTGATCAGACCCGTGATGCTTTATGGGACGGAATGTTGGCCAACTAAACGACAACATGTCCAACAAATGAGTGTTGCAGAGATGCGCATGCTACGGTGGATGTGCGGGCACACGAGAAGAGACCGAATAAGGAATGAGGCGATTCGTGATAGGGTAGGGGTGGCGCCGATTGAAGAGAAGTTAGTCCACCATCGACTAAGGTGGTTTGGACATATCCAGCGAAGACCTTCAGAAGCCCGTGGGATTTTAAGAGGTAGAGAAAATATTAGGAGGGGTAGAGGACGACCAAGGTTGACCTGGGAGGAGGCGGTAAAACAAGATTTGAGAGATTGGAATGTATCCAGAGACTTACTCATGATAGGACCGCATGGAAAGTAACAATTCATGTGCCAGAATCTTAGTCTTGTTTTTTTTTCTTTTTTTCCTTGTTATTCTTATATCTCCTTCCTCTTTTTTACTTCATTGATATAATATTATATTTATATATATAATTATTGGGTTTCATGTCTAGCCGACCCCAACATGCTTGGGATAAAGGCTTGGATGTTGTTGTTGTGTTGTTGAGTGATTTTATTTAACATATATATCATGGTGTTCCACAGTAGCTGCTTATATTCACGGTGACATAGATGATTCATGTGTTTCAGTTCCCATATTCTGAAAAATAAAATAAAAAATACGTTTGCAGTTGCAGAAAGGACATGCTTGCAGGACGTGGAAAGCTCAAGCGTATGAGCGTTGTTTCTCGTTTCACTTGCGGCAAACAAACATTAGCAGTAACCTTTGCAAGAGAACTAAAGGGGCATTTGTTGGCTACTAGCGCAGATAGCCATAGGCTTTCAAAATCTACTTCTAGTGAATAAGCTCTGTCCTAGACATTTCCAACAAGTGTGGTGATGAGGGATCTTCCTTTTTGAGAGGGAAAATACACCTCAAATGATATCCAGGTTGATTTACTAGAAGAAAAAATATGATACTTTCCTAGCCGTAGGTATGGTCACCTGTAATCCTTGCAAGTAGTATGCCTTAGCCCTCACAAGTAGTATTCCTGCCTAGTCCCAGAGTAGTGGTTCACAAAGTAACTTCCATTCAATGCGTTTCCAGCACTCTTGATTTGTTTGTGCACATTTTAATCGTCAGTAGATAGAGACAACATTCGAGATCTTGATCCACTATTTAACACTGATTGGGAGATTGGATTGGAATCCAAGGAGAAGTGACTGGATGTACTTACAAGTTACAATACCAGTTAATGGTATGCTATATGATTTATTAGTTCCTGCCCATCACCTTATACTGACACTTTCCCACAAACAGCTGCCACTTTCTTCATTTTCATAAGTCACACTACTGATAGCATGCCAACAAGGAACATAGGCAGAAACCGAGGATGATTTTTTGTGTATTAGATATTTGCATATAGGATTGAATATTTTATATCTGCCAGCAGACTTTTATGCTCCTTTCTTATCATGAATAGTTCTACAAATGTCCGGTTCTGAACGAGAATAGAGACAAATATATTGCAGCTTATGTGTGATTGGATCATGTGTCTATCTGATACTATTATACTAAAGAATCAGGCTTCTACAAGGTAAAAAAAAACTTGCACAAGCAAAAGTAAAATATGTTCCATTTGCTTACCACATTCATATTTCAGTGCTACCTAACTGTTTCATGACTTAAGAATCACTTCCTGAGTGATACTCCTGTGCTCTATAAGATCCAAAAATGTCATTTTAATTTATTCCCTTTTTATCTTGTGCTGTATATGAACAAATACAGAAATATAACTATCTTTATCTTAACTGATAAACTATTTCTGTAACGCATCTAATGATAGTCAGGGCATCATATCATCACATGAGCACACAATAGTGTTTATCCTGCACATATATCAAAGATGTGTGGCTGTGAATTTGAATTTGTAGTTTCTTAATTTTGCATACTTGGAGGATCATACAGTGCTCAATTTTTATGTAAATTTCCATGCAGAACATGGTTTATTATTTTGTATACAACTACTTTTGACAACATATTATTTGTAGCATGAAATTTGTTAATGTTTCATGGTCAATGGTACCAAAAATGTGGTTCAGGGATAGATGATTCTTGACTAAAGTTGCTTGAGTATCGTTACACACTCAGTTGCCTAGCTGGATCCTAAATGAATTTATGAAAATAAGAAAAAGTGCCACCAGATACTTATATGGTCACTTATGATGTTAACATAAGATTCATGAAGAACGGATGCACTTAGTTTGTCTTTATTATCATGGTTCATGACATATTTTCGTGATCTTATACACAGCTTTACACTCGAGATTCATCAAAAAGTTGGCGACAGGCTGTGTCAGATGGGAGCAGTCAGCTGGTTTTAAAAGAACCTTCAACCAATGTTGTCCTAGCTGATCATGTTATGACCAAGAAATGGGAGAAAATTGTTGATTTTGATGACCACCTTGATGATATTAGCAAGTAAGTCATGTTTTCTTAAAAGCATTGCATATTATACCAATCCATCAGAAGTAGAATTGCCGCTTGATGCTATGCAGCGTAGAATAAAAAAATTGGTAATGCTTGTTTTAGACACCATTTGCCCCTATGTTTGTATACCCATACTGGGTTCAATGTTTGGTTTAAACATAATGGAAGCCACAAATCAGGGCAGCAGCAAATCCAGTTCATAATACCATTATCCTTTGATAGTTTGGATATTTCAGTACTCTACTGTTTTCTGACATTTTGTACATTGTACCTATATATTGTGCAGGGATTGGTTGAATCCAGGTCTCTTTGACTGAAATAAGTATGGGGTTTGGTTTTCTTTTATGCTTCGTTGAAACTTTCTATAGTCAAAGTTGCAGATACTATGTTGACATGAGTTATTACTTATTAGCATGAATCGTATTTCAATATATTCAAGTGATTTTGTAACAACAATAGCATTTGAAAGTGCTAAGGTTGACATTGATCTGTTGTAAGAGATCTCTATGAAGTAACCCTGGATGGGAGGGGCTTCGTTCCCCAGCTCTACCCAATCAGCCCCCTCCAAACTAGTAGGTCACTGCACTAAAAACTGGTCTGCTCCAACAAGCATGGGGCCTATTAATAGATCTTACTTGGACTGGATGATAATTTATGATGAATTATCACAACTAAAGGTGGCCTGTAAATCGAGCCTACTTAGAGCATCTCTAAGGTCCTGTTTGAATACAAAGTATTTTTGTAGTTTTAAAGAATACCATGGTTTGTTTGGGTGTAAAACTTTTTAGTTCTAAAAACCGATGTATGACTGGTATTTTTAGAGTTTCTAAAAATCCACTCCCCACTTATTCTAAAACCGAGAAACGTATGGTGTGCTAGCCATTCCATAGTTTTCAGGTGCCTCTGCACGTATGCTCATCTGCTTTCCAATGCATTTAACATCACGCTGCTGATTAATCATGCATAATTCTGTGAGATATTTTCCTCCATGTTATCACAAAGGGCATTTCACATATCACTGCTATGTTGGTGAAAAAATAATGGACTGAGCAAATGGCAAGGCAAAATAACGGTATGAAAAATATCAAAAAAAGTACGCTGGCAGCATGCCACTAATTGGCCTCTTATCAGTTATCATCGTAGCAAGGTAAAGTGAACATAAGATGGTGAAAAATACTGAGGCTACCAAACGTCCTACGGTTTTAATCAAAATTTTAAGAAATTTGTAGTACCTAGAAACTGTAACGTTTTATGGTTTTGCTAACAAAAACTGTAGTTTTTGAAAACTAAAGTTTATCAACACTACAATATCCAAACAGGGCACAAGAATTTTTTTAGGCAAAGATAGTAGGGGGAACCCGTATATATATACATAGGGAACGACTGGAAAGAGAAGTTGGGACGCCAGAGTCGGTCCAAAGGCTGTACAAGAAATGTCAGGGTATACAAGTGCAACTGCCTGAAGCAAACCACAGTGAAGTCAAACTAAGGTGCCCGTGCCGTGTCAGTGTCTATTCCGTGAAGCCTGTTCATTTGGAGCTTCATTGATGACAGAAAGCAATCCTTCGAGGACTGCAAGGAGGATTTTTTATATTTCTTTGCTTTTAAATTTCGCATGCCGTAATGGAGAAGGTTTGCATTTAAAAGAGGTTGTTGGAAACTCATTCGCTTTGCAAAATGTGTTGAAGAACTGAAGGCTATGGTCCCATTGAATTTCTATAAGGTCCTAGCAATCTTTGCGGAATGGACACTAAAAGAATAGATGGTAGGTAAATTGTTCGGTGTTGAGATTTCAAACGACCAAGTGCAATCCTGCCTCTATTCTATAGTGCTTCTTTCGCAACAAGTTTTTTGAATCGAGTCTGTCCAGGAACATTAGCCAAGTGAAGGTTTTTAAGTTTTTTGCTACCTTTGACTTCCATATCCATGAAAGGCTTCCCGGGGCTTAATGCCAATGAAGTTTAACATGTAAGCTTTTTTGGAAGCAAAGTTATTAGAGCCTCATATATATGTCCATTTATCTCTTGGCTGTTGTTGCATCAGTACTTTGTGATGGTTTAGTTCGGGCTCTGTAGTTTCAACTCCACCTGTTCCGGAAGCGGTAGCCTGAAGTGTTCAATGCACGACGAGCTCGTGTACTTGGCTATTGATATGTTCTTTTTTGTGCATGAGAATAGGCTTGGTAATTCTGTTCTGAGCAAGTTCCCATTCCAACAGTCTTCCCATAGCCTGACCGTATTTTTTGATCCCCACCGCTATCTATGCTATTCCACTATATCTGTCCCACAGCTTCAGCACATCTCTCCACCAGAGTGAGCCCTTCACTACATTCTCCTGCGGTGCATTCCCATTTATATAGTACTTTTGTCAGACCAGATGTACCCACGGTACATCCATTTCATTTTCGTGGAGGTGTTTGAGTAGCAAGGATTGGTTCACGAGTCTAAGGTTCTTTAGTCCTAATCCTCCTTTTTTTTTTGGTGAACTGACCCTCCAATCTCTTAGTGTCTTCTCTTTTTCATTTATGTTCGTGCCTCTCCAAAGGCAAGCTCTTATAGCCTTGTCAATCCTGTCTAATATGAAGGCATGCATCTTGATCGTGCATGGTGCATATATCGGAATGGAGGAAACCACACTGTCCACAAAGGTGCATCTCCCTACCATTGAGAGCCACGATGATACTGTGGTGATCCTCTTCTCAACCTTGCTGATCAAGGAGGCGTAATCCTCCACCTTGTGCTTCATGTGGCTCATAGGCACTCTGATATATGTTAGGGTGGGTTCCGACTTGGCAACTAAAAACTCTAGCAAGTTGTTGGGCCTCCTCGCCTGAAATGTTTATTGGCAGCAGGCAAGACTTTGTAAAGTTGACTTTGAGGCCCTTTGATCTGCTGAAGTTTTAGAACAGACCCTTTAGACAGAATAGCTTTTCTTTTAGTGATGCATTCAACACCATTATCGTGAAGTTGACATACTGTACCACTAGATAGTCCTCCATATTATTGTTACTTAGTGGCAGTTTGATTACTCCTCTTATACATGTCTCGTTTATGACATATTGGGGTAACTCTGCTCCAATCACAAACAACAGCGGTAATAACTGGTCTCCTTGACGTGCCCCCTTCTACTTTGGAAGCTTTTAGCTGAAACTCCATTCAATAAGCTTGACGATGACACAGTACTAAGGATTTTGGTTGACCAGTTTATCCATTTTTGTGAGAATTTAAGTTGCTTCAACATTGCCATGATTGTTCCATGTTCAATGGTGTCAAAGGCTTTCTCAAAGTCTAACTTTAAGATAACCATTTTTTTCATTGATCTGTGGCACTGGTGGATGTATTTGTATGCCCAGACTATGCAGTCCTAGATTGTCCTCATCTTGATGAAGCCGTACTGGTTTCTGTGGATGAGATCGATGATAACTGATTGCAGCCTTTTGGACATGATCTTTGTGACGAGTTTTAGCGCAGAGTTCATCAATGATATGAGCCAGAAGTTGATGACTATTTCTGGATTGCTGATCTTCGGTACCATGGTAATGAGTGAGCTATTTATTAACTGCGAAGGGATCGCCTCATTGTAGAATGTATCACGTAGCTGATAGAAGTCGTGCTTGATGGTGTGCCATCATTTTTTTTTCCAAAAATTTGGCTTTAAAGACATCCGGACCTGGTGCCTTTTCACTCGACATATCCTTAATCGTCTGATCTATCTCCTCCATTGTGAAGAGTTCAACGGGGTGGTCGAGGTTCACAGATGCGTGAACTAAATCTTCTAAGTTGAAGGACATTTCTGGATTTTTCGACGCCCCATTCTATTTCGGAATGTGTTCCACAATACCACCATGTGTTTTCTTCATGTTTTGGTAGTTCCCTGCCTTTCCCATCCGTAGGGTTGTGACTAGATTCCGACGGTACCTCTCCGTTGCAGCCGCATGGAATAATTCCATGGAGTCATCACCAAGATTGACCCATCTAACCGTGAAACTTTGTCTCCAGTATGATTTTTCTGTAGAGCGGGTTGGTGATGTGCGTCTTTAGAATGATCCTGAGGTTACTTTCTTGGGCGTATAAAAACCCTTTGTTATTCCAGCTTGTCAAGGGTCAGCAGTACCTTGTTGTAGGCTTGGATCAGCTTCGTGAGTTTGCCTGTCCCCTTGCTCCATCTTTTCAGAACTTCCCTCAAGTTTTTGAACCTTGCTGCTGTAGGGAAATAGGCGATGCGCTACTCTAGCAATTCGACCATATCACCCAGGAAACATGCGAGTAAGAAGGTCATGAATCGTTACCACTAGACGCGCAGCGAAGCGGATCGTAGATGCACGTCGTAGCCAATCAGCGCAGCAGTAACAGCAACGCCTCCACGGAGTCCACACGTACAGGGAGGAACGCTATGCGTCGGTGTGCTAGCACCGCGCGCGCGGCAGGAGTTTCGGCGGGTGGCCTGTGAGGGGCGGCGGCTGGGGCTGCTATTTGGTGGAGTGTTCTGCCCCTATCCCTACCCCTCATATTTATAGACGCGCTAATGGGCTTTTAGGTCACAGGCCCATTAGTACCCTAATTTCTTATGGATCAAATATCCATCAGGCCTTTATCCGAATTGTTATGATTGTCTCTTGGGCATATCACCAACAATCTCCCACTTGCACTAGAGACAATCATATAGCCAAGTTTTTTTAATATTCTATCCCCTTAAGTGTGTGACTCGTTAGGTTCATGTACAGTCGGTTATGAATGAAAAAACATTTTCAAACACAAGTCAGTAGAGGTACCTAGCAGGACATACTGACTCCCGAATGTACATAAAGATCATATCGGTTGAACCTAGATACATTCACATGCTAATTCCTTTGCCACACGATACCAGCCAAGCTAAAGGCGAGATACGTGCCATCCTTGTGATAGCTCGACCATTCACTCGATCAAATAGTGGATTCAATCTATGACTAAGTTTTAGTCATAATGATTAACTCTTTAATCATTTTGGCATGGTCATGCACTTTCAATCCAACTATCTCGAGGGGCCCAGAGATATCTCTTCTGTTATTTAGGAGGGGCAAATCCCATCTTGATCCGCACACATCTCATTCCATGCTTCATCATGTACCTGAAGACTATTTTTATGACCACCCAGTTACAGAGTAGCGCTTGATAGTTTCAAAGTGCACAACTACACATAGTGAGAAACAATGGCGATCTCAGGTCTAAGAATCTAGCAGGTGTATCACTCAAGACCAACTAATGGCACAATGTAAATAACAATCTCAACAGTGTCTCAGAATGGGTCTATCCAACACCATGTTCACTAACATGTGTTCACATTATTAATTTGATATCTCCATATCTATGATCTGTGAAACGTGATCATCAATTAATACATGTGCTAGTCTGCATACTATCATTATCTCATATAACAATGTACACTAGGGATCATTTTGAGTAACAGTATAATTAACAAAGAGTCTCACGAACAAGTCACATACTTGATGATCAATGTGAATAATAGTTACTCAAATAGTACATAAACATAGCTATGACACAAGTCTCCCACTACACACTAGGATCACTGATGTAAGTATCTAATACCCATAGATCTCGTGTGCGTCTCATGCTTTGATTGTGGAAGAGACTTTGTCAACGGATCTGCCATATTCAAATTTGTATGCACCTTGCATATATTCATATCACCTCGGTCGATAATCTCTCGAATCAGATGATAGCGTCGTAGTATATGTTTGTATATTTTGTGTGATCTAGGCTCCTTTGCCTGTGCAATGGCTCCATTATTGTCGCAATAGAGATCCACAGGTCCGGACGCACTAGGAACAACACCCAACTCAGAAACAAATTTTCTGATCCAAACAGCTTCCTTTGCAGCTTCAGAAGCTGCAATATACTCCGCCTCCATCGTTAAATCTGCTACTGTGTCTTGCTTGGAACTTTTCCAGCTCACTGCCCCTCCATTGAGGCAGAACACAAAACCGGATTGCGATCTAGAGTCATCCTTATCTGTTTGGAAGCTAGCATCGGTGTAACCTCTTACAACGAGCTCTTCTTCACCTCCAAACACTAGGAATATATCCTTAGTTCTCCTCAAGTACTTAAGAATATTTTTGACAATTGTCCAATGAGCCTCACCATAATCTGATTGATACCTGCTCGTAACACTTAGAACATAGGATACATCTGGGCGTGTACACAACATGGTATACATGATAGATCCAATAGACGAAGCATAAGGAATCGTTCTCATCCTCTTTTGCTCATCAGGCGTCGAAGGACACTGACTTTTGCTTAGAGTGATGCCATGTGACATTGGCAAGAAACCTTTCTTAGAATCTTGCATATTGAACCGATTCAATATCTTGTCAATATATGTGTCTTAGCTTAATTCAATTAACGTTTTAGATCTATCTCTATAGATCTTTATACCCAAAATGTACGCTGCCTCTCCTAAATCCTTCATTGAAAACTTTTCCTTAATGAGGATTTAACAGCATCTAGTACTGGAATGTCATTTCCGATCAATAATATGTCATCTACATATAGGACCAGAAATATAAGTGTGCTCCCACTAACCTTCTTGTAAATACAAGGTTCTTCTACGTTCTTGATGAAACCAAACCCTTTGACCACTTCATCAAATCGTAGATTCCAACTCCGAGATGCTTGCTTCAATCCATAGATGGACTTTTGAAGTTTGCATATTTTTCTAGCATTTTTAGGATCGACAAAACACTCAGGTTGTGTCATGTACACATCCTCAGTCAGACTCCCATTAAGAAATGTTGTTTTGACATCCATCTGCCATATTTCATAATCAAAATATGCAGCAATTGCTAGGAGAATCCAAACAGATTTTAGCATAGCGACGGGCGAAAATGTTTCATCATAATCAACACCTTGAATTTGTTTGAAACCTTTCGCCACCAATCGTGCTTTATAGATGTGAACTTTTCCATCCATATCAGTCTTTTTCTTGAAAATCCATTTGCAATCGATCGGTCTCACACCATCGATTGGATCAACCAAGTTCCAAACTTGATTCTCATGCATGGATTCTATTTCGGATTTCATGGCTCCAAGCCATTTCTCAGAGTCAGGTTCCATCGTTGCTTCAGTGTAGGTCACAGGCTCATTATTGTCCAACAATACCATGTCCTGTGGTTCCGTGGTTAGGAGTGTCAACTTTTCAGTTGCACGACGTACCCTTGTAGACCTTCGTGGGGCTGGTGTTTCATCAAGTGGTTGTACAACATCTTGTACATCCTGTATAGGATTAGAGGGTGCCGAAACATTTTCAGATATTTCTTTAATTTCTTCAAGATGCACCTTGTTCCCACTAACTCCTTTTAAGAGAAACTCTTTCTCTAAGAAGACACCATTGCGAGCAGTAAACACTTTACCCTCCGTTTTATTATAAAAATAATATCCTTTGGTTTCCCTAGGATATCCCACAAAGAAGCATTTGTCTGATTTGGGAGTAAGTTTGTCTGACGTCAAATGTTTGACATAAGCATCACATCCCCAAACTTTGAGGAAAGACAATCCGGGAGGTTTCCCGGTCCACATCTCATATGGTGTCTTCTCAACATACTTAGTTGGAACTCTGTTTAGTGTAAACGCACCAGTTTCAAGAGCATAACCCCAAAAGGATAGTGGAAGATCAGTCTGGCTCATCATCGACCTAACCATGTCTAACAAGGTTCGGTTACTCCGCTCGGACACCCCATTTCATTGGGGCGTTCCAGGTGGAGTCAACTGTGGAACAATTCCACATTGTTTTAAATGATCATAAAATTCATGGCTCAAATATTCACCCTCATGATCAGATTGTAGAAGTTTAATTGTCTTGCCCAACTGATTTTGTACTTCATTCTGAAATTCTTTCAACTTTTCAAAATATTCAGACTTGTGCCTCATTTGATAAACATATCCATATCTACTAAAGTCATCGGTAAAAGTAATGAAATACTGAAAACCACCTCTAGCTACCGAACTCATTGATCCACGTACATCAGTATGTATAAGTCCCAACAAGTCACTTGCCCTCTCACTTTGACCAGTGAAGGGTGCTTTGGTCATCTTCCCAAGCAAACAAGACTCGCATGTGTCAAGTGATTCAAAATCAAATGAACTTAATAAACCATCTTTATGGAGTTTCTCAATGCGTTTCTCATTTATATGATCTAAGCGACAATGCCAAATAAAAGCGGGATTTAGATCATTTCGTCGAGCCCTTTTTGTATTAATGTTATAGACTGTTTTATCCTCAAGATCAAGAACATATAATCCATTCACTAATGAACATTGAGCATAGAAAATATTATTATAATAAATAGAATAACATTTGTTCTTTATTATAATCTCATAACCATTAACTTCTTCCAAACATGAAGAAGATATAATGTTCTTGCTCAAAGAAGGAATGCAATAACAATTATTTAATTCCAAAACTAATCCTGAGGGTAATGACAAGTGATAAGTTCTGACAGCTATGACAACAACCTTTGCTCCATTGCCGACCCGAACATCCAACTCGCATTTTGCAAATCTTCTAGTCTCACTTGGACCCTGCAACGATTTGCAAGTGTGAATCATTGATCCGGTATCAAATACCCATGATTCACTAGAAGATGTAGCAATATTGATTTCTATAACATTTATACCTAAAGTGGAAGTCTCACTCTCTTTCTTCTTCTTATGCTCCAAGTACTTCTTGCAGTTCCTAGACCAATGCCCATTAGCATGACAGTGGAAGTATTCATCATTAGGAGAAGAGCCTGATTTGCCCTTTGGCTTTGAGCTTGAAGGCTCATTGGAAACCTTTCCCTTGCCTTTAGGATGCATCACACGCTTCCTCTTTTTATTCTCCTTTTGAATTATCATCACATGAGTGGTGTTTTTCTTAATGCTTTTCTCGGCTGTTTTAAGCATCCCATGTAATTCAGCCAACGTTTTCTCCATGCCATTCATTTGATAATTCAATATAAATGGCTCATAGCTCGGTGGGAGTGACTGGAGAATAACGTCAATAGCCAGGTCATCCTTGAGTTCAGAACCAAGTTTGTCCAAAGTCTCAATGTAACCAATCATCTTGATTACATGGGGACTGACCGGGCTACCTTCTGCCAGCTTGCATGAGAACAAGGACTTTGAGATGTTGTACCTCTCAGCTCTTGCTTGGTTCTCAAACATTCCACGTAGTCCCTGAATCATAGAATAAGCATCTGCATGCTCATATTGTTTATGTAGATCAGGGGACATTGTGGCAAGCATGAGGCAGCTTGCATTAAGCGCATCATCGTAGTACTTCTCATAAGTCCTGCGAGTTGCGTCATTTGCATCATTGGGGAGGTCATTGGGGTATGTTTGCTCAAGAACATACTCAATTTTCTCTTGCTTGAGAACAATTCTCAGGTTTCGGTACCAATCAATAAAGTTAGCTCCATTGAGCTTTTCTTTCTCAAGCACAGATCGCAAATTGAAACCGGAATAGTTACTAGCAGACATGATCTACAATAGAAAATAAATATGCAAAGTTTTAGCACTATGTTATGTACCAATCTTTTATTAACGGTTTAATAAAAGACACCACCACTATATGAGCATCGTCCTCCCTCTAATGACATATAGTGGTCCAAGATCCATATTCACTAATTCCTAGTGAGCTTTGGCTTCACTGCTAGAAAATTAGTGACATAGGTAAACAATCATTGTTAATCATATCTCCATATGATTCTTGTTTGTTGGGTGACATCCAATGCCCCGGCTTCCAACACTATGACATAAAGCCCAAAACTGTTTTGATAGCTTTGTTGAGTAAACCAATACTATGCATGTGAATGTCCAACATTCACCCTATTCATTATGATAGATGACGGTATTTTGCTTTGGCAAACCTACCATACAACGATCAAAATAACATAGGTGCAGCTATAGGTAAATGGCATCACATACTCAATCCGAGGGAAGCTATTCTATCATGACAAAGCATCCACCATATGAAAAGCATGAAACTAATAGTAAAACATAACAGGCATACGATCATATCATATCTGTGAATAGTATGACCTTTAGGATCATAGTGGTCTCCATCACCATGGTTCCATCATGATCTACACCGTCATGTCTCCCTTCTTATGGTGATCACCATCGCCATCATGCTTGAGGTTTCTCAATGAATATAAAAGAAGCTAATACATCTAATAGCTATCAAATATATTACATGAGAGATCAGGCATAACAGGGCGACACGCAGGTCGTTATACAATTATGTGACAACCTCAACCCGGTTGTGTTAAATTTGCAACACGCAGGCTGCACGAATTTTACACACAGATCATCACATCACATTTAGGCCATACCATTCACATCATTCCCTGCAAAAACAAGTTAAGAGTAGAACGATATCTATCGCGAAACAACTTAATGATGTCACTATAGTAGACAGCAACGGAGTTACATAGATCGCATCTATGAAATCACTATGAAAATCTCATCGAATTGATCAAATCAACCCGAATCTGAGCCATTCATAATGCCTCAATTTTCATTGTGGCTGGTTATCCACGAGAAGATCGCGACACATGACCGTGATCTGTTGGCTCAATCTGTTAGCTATGTACACTATTAGTCCCGATGGTGATTCCAGCCGGTAGGGACAGGTTGCGCACACAGCAGAGAAGGAGCATGAACTAATCCTTTAGTCATATGATGGCAATCTACTCTAACCAATTCCAAACCCCAAAAGCCGAACTATAAAAATTCATTATATGAACTTGTCTGCAGTAGATCGCATATAAGATCTAGACCAAAAACTACGCAAGTCGGCTCTGGTACCACTGTAGGAAAATAGGTGATGCGCTACTCTAGCAATTCGACCATATCACTCAGGAAACATGCGAGTAAGAAGGTCATGGATCGTTACCACTAGACGCGCAGCGCAGCGGATCGTAGATGCGCGTCGTAGCCGATCAGCGCAGCAGTAACAGCAACGCCTCCACGGAGTCCACACGTACAGGGAGGAACGCCGTGCGTCGGTGCGCTAGTACCGCTCGCGCGGCAGGGGTTTCAGCGGCTGGCCTGTGAGGGGCGGCGGCTGGGGCTGCTATGTGGTGGAGTGTTCTGCCCCTAACCCTACCCCTCATATTTATAGACGCGCTAATGGGCTTTTAGGTCACAGGCCCATTAGTACCCTAATTTCTTATTGATCAAATATCCATCAGGCCTTATCCGAATTGTTATGATTGACTCTTAGGCATATCACCAACAGCTGCAACTTTGATGGCAATGTTTGTGGACCTAACATTGGTCCCCCAAACTGTTTGGACCAACTACATGAAGCCCGGTTGTTCAAACCAGTAGTCCTCAAATATGAAGATATGCACCTTTGGAATCATTGTCCCTATTTAATTTGGACCATACAAGGTACATGATCTGGTAGTGGTTTTTCCATTGGAAGTAGTAGCATGCTAGGGAATGTTGTCGTTCAACTTAGTTATGTGAAGCACCAGTCAAGTTTTCCAGTAAAGGGTTGACTTGCATATTACTTTAAGTAAACTTCCTCTTAAGGATATCTCTACAAGACCAAGGTGACTAATTGTCGAATTGAATATTTGCATGTCAAAAGAAATAGCTCGATCCGCCTCCCCTCCCACTCTATTCCATATATGTCGTCCGATCATTGGATGTTTGAAGGTGCACTTCCGTCGCGCTGTTCACCTGCTCGTCTGTCTCTATTCTCTTCTCCAGCAGCGTTCGGTGTATCACCTCAGGGGGAACTCCGCATCTCTGTGTTGCCACTTCCTGTAAGATACCGACAAAGATTTCTGGGTAAGCTTTTGTCCTCTTATCGAGTTCTTCTAGTGAGGGGAACTTAGCAGGACTGAGAAATGAAAATAATAGGGTACCAGATGTGTTGGCCGACTGTGATGCGTAGACACATATGCTGCTGTCGCTAGACTGGCTCACTTGGCGCTGTTGGTGGCTGGCACTGCCTTCGTTCTGACTGTATCGATGACCCTCCAACCTGTTCTTGATACGGGTGCTCTCCAACCTGTTCTTGACTGTGATGCGTAGACACATATGCTGCTGTCGCTAGACTGGCTCACTTGGCGCTGTTGGTGGCTGGCACTGCCTTCATTCTGACTGTATCGATGACCCTCCAACCTGTTCTTGATACGGGTGCTCTCCTTGAGGTGTCCTATGGCTAGTGGTGGGAATTGGGCCGTGTCGGCTGGATCGGCCCGACCTGGTCGTGCTTCGGGCCGTTTTGGCCCGTGGCCTGAAAGCACAGCAGGCCGGGCGGCCCAAAATGTAAGAACTCCGGCCCAGGCATGGCCCGTGGCACGTCGGGCCCGCTTCGGGCCATGCCCGACCCAAGCCCAGCCTGAATTTTGTGCAGAGACAGAAAAATTTAAAAAAATACAGAAAATACAGAAAAATCACAATATATAAAGTGTAACAAAAAATTGTGTATATAAGGATAGCTTACAAGATTTATTGGGAATTTCATGCACCCACACAAAAAAAACACACCAATTTTTTTGGGCCACAATCGGACCCATGGGCTTTTCCGAGCCGGTTTCAAAATTTTGGGCCAATTCGGGTTGGGCTGGCCCGAGCACGGCGCGAAACTTCGTGTCGTGCCGCCCGTCGTGCCCGATTTCCAGGCACGGCACGGCCCAAAGCATCGTGTCGGCCAGCCCGGCCCGAATCCTTTTCGTGTCGGATCGGGCCCATGCCATGCTTTCCAACCGGGCTTTGGCCCGACCCAATTCCCACCACTTCCTATGGCGTCTGAATGACGATCCCAGCCTGCTTGGGGATGTCTTTAATTGACGCGAGGGCGGGAGAGGTACTCTTGTCTGGACCCTTTGCTTTCATGGCACTTCTGGTCCTTGAACTTATGGAGGAGCCCTTTGCCATGTTCTCCACAGCCGACGCCCCCCTGCGCCTCCTTGTGGTGTAGATGTAAGATCATTAGACTAAGACATTATCATAGTCATATATTCTCACCTCGGAGACTTTTCAGATTTCCTTTTAGATTCAGAACGATGCATTATATATATTATGTTAAGAATAATCTATAAGATAGCTGAGAGTATTATTACGGTCTAACACCCAAAATGATAAGAATTATGATTTTCTTAGACATTTTGTCAATTAAGTTTTTGTTTTTAATCGGGATTATTAAGTCGGTGTTTAAATCCACCGTCTAAATTATAAACTTAAAAAACTCACAATTTACTATTTAATGAGTGTGAGCCTTTTTCGATTGAGACACTAAATCCAAATAATAGTAAGTTTGATATCAAGAGAGTAAGTTGTCATTTTGTTAGCTTGTTAATCTCGACATTTAGAAAGTAAGTTATTATTCTGTTGGCTATCAGTTAAGATTACGATTTCTTGTTTCTATTGTTTTGAGATGAGACACGACAGTTTTATAAGAAAACGGTCAAATTAGGGGGAGTTTGGCATCTAAAAACACTGAGGCAATAATTATAACACAACACTTTAGCATTAGATATAATGAGAGCGCAGCAATAAAGAGAAGGCTCGGCACCATTACGCCTTTGCCGTCGCCTCCAGCCGCCGTCACCGTCATAGTGTCGACCCCATCCCTGCGTCGAGTTCATCGTTGCATCGACTGTTATCATCATCAAACCAAAAGTAATTTGTCTAAGATTGATGATTTCACATAAAAAATACCCGCGGATTAGAGCCACAGCGATTAAGAAAACTTACTAGACCCTTAGAGCTCCGGTGAGGATTACTGTGTCAACCACACTAGTTCAGACGCATTTCCTTGGGCATCCGGCTCAGGGATTTCCTCTAGCCGCACCGTGGATGCACCACCAGTCTTGGCTGCTGAAGGTAAGTGTCAGGGACGTCGTACGTGCTATGTCGAGGACGACGAGGGTTGGGCGCTTGTATTGGCCGCCCCTCCTCAGCACATCACGTCAGCTCTACGCCAGCGAGACCAACCGCTTGTGCCTGCATGCAGCACGGCACCCGCGCCTCGCGCGCATGGCTGTAACGGCAAGCGCGAATAGCCGGATCGAGGCTCTGCGCTCAACAAGGCCACTACCGGGTCGCGTTCGCCTTCCGCGCACTCAGCGCGTTGCTCGCCCGTGTGACTCGGCAGCGGAAGGGGAGAAGTGGTTTGGTGCTTTCGGCCGACTGTATTTTTATCTGTTAGAAATCAACGGCTCAGATTAGATCAGTTATAGGTGGGCTGCGGCGTGATGAGTGTGCGGAAAGTTTAGTCGTGGGCTAATATATGAACGTCCGTCTGGTTCCACCATGCATCAGTGGTGCCTGCTAGAAGGCTGTTGCACATCCGCATTAAGGCCGGGAGTTGGAAGGTTAGAACCAGTTTGGCGGCATGTCAACATTTCCTCGTCGACAAACTGCAAGTTCTGCTCCTGTCCCACTTGTTGTTCAATCTCCTCCCCCTCATGCTTGATCTAATTGGCCAATGAATCAGACTGTACCTGAGGCACTTCCTCCTCCTTCCCTACCATGTCCAGAATCTGGCACTGCTTCTTCTGGTGTTGCTATTATAGTCTGCGCGTGTCTTGAAAAAAATGGTTAAAAGGAAGGCATTACTGTCTTATAATTGCTATAATGTCAGATTTGCAGTCTCGCATAGGGATGACAATGGGTCGGGTTCGGGTTAGATGGAGCAAATCCTACCCAAAATAAAAGAGGTTACGGGTGAAATTTGAGACCGACACCCGCACCTGTCAGGCCTCAGATAGTTTTCGGGTGCCCTCGGGTTTGATTTTTTTGTAAACGTACTAACACGTTTAATAAACAAGTCTAAAAAATCATCAATTTTGAATGGCAATGCAATAAAAAAATATTAAGTTGCTTATAAAGATTGTAAATATATGTTGTGATAAGCAAGATGAAATAAATAAATTATAGAAAAAATATTTTAAATTTACAAACATAAATTATTTTGAGTACCTAAGGATGCAAAACAAAACCTGCATCCACGTCCGCGACAAGTCAGATCGGGTGCAGCTTAGACCCGCGGGTGGAAAATCTCACCCACCCCCGCACCTGTTGGGTGTAAAACCCGTCGGGTACCCGGACCCGCGGGTGGGATTGCCATCCGCCCATCCCTACTCTCGCACTCCTCCAATCTATGCACTTTGATTGCGGTTTGAAGATGTAGAGTACATATGTTGGTCTGTGTGAATTATGGAAATTTATATCAATTTCTATGCATGCTAACTTGTTTGTGGGTCTTTGAGAAAATTTTAGTAAATTCCTGATTTGTCACTAGAAATTATACTCTTATTTGTCATAAAAAATATACTCTTCTCTCATATGCCACTATTTAATTTTCCATCCCTTTTTTGCCATAACTGTCACTTGTTGTTATGTTGCTGTCAACTTGTACAAAAAAAGATGAAATTACCCCTTAAAATTGAGCTATGCCATTACATATGAGTAAAGTAGCACTGCATACATTATTTTGAATGAGTAGGAAAGAACATGTACAAATCTGACTACTACGTGATGCAATAAAATCTGAAGTTTTAATCACCAGATACGTCCATGGCAAGGAGGTGAGACCAAGGGCAAAATAACCATTCAACCAAAAAACTCAGTACGTTCCAACTTGAAACTATGAAGTTCTCTAACTGAACTAATGCCCATGAAAAAATGGGATGACAAGTTTAATTTTCTAGATTTTTTATGGCGGATAAAGGAAGATCATAATTTTAAATCACAGAAGGAATTTGCTTGATTTTTTTAGCAAACACCTTGCTTTTTATGTAACGCTGCATAGGTGAGCCGGGCTTGTCTTTTTTTAATACAACAATGCTCATCGGATCTTACAATGACAACCCTGAAAACAAGAATGTTCATACAATGACGTCAGGGATCTTACTATGGCGACTTTCTGGAAAACAAGGATGTTTAAATTGTCTTCAACCCTTGATTCCAATTTACGAGTTCCACTCATCCTTGGTCCCTTCTGTTCAGGGTGAAGACTCATAGGTGCGCAACAAACATTTCTTTGGGATTTTTTGAAAGAAAATTATTGACAGCAAGTACCCGGTTTCCTCTCCATCTCATTTTGTCAATCAAGTGAGTCGGGTCGAGTCTGACCTGATCGATCTGGTAGCAGCTGACAAGAATAAGGCCCAACTTCCCATATGTTCTCTTTACCGCATAAGGCGGCACACGTTTTCCATAGCTACCTGTCGGCGCCCAACGCAGATGAAAGAACGGACAACTGGGGTTCTCAACGCCAACTGTTTTTTTTTTCTTTTTAATCACAAGGAAAAAAGAAATGACTATAGTGTATAAAGCTGTCAGGAACTACCATATAATCCGACGGCGGCCCATCCAATTTTTAACTTTAAAAGAAAACTGGGTAGGCACAAACATTTTATGCACAGATGAAATAACAATTAGAAGGTGCAACCATACAGATTTTACATCTCATACCAATCACAGCTGTAACATTATGCAACCCATATAAATATCGAATGCTATTGCTAAATCATTTAAGATTTTCAAGCCGCGCTGGAAAAAAATATATGCTCATCCACCAATGACCAATCTGACATCTTTCAAAATCTCTCAAGCGACAGCATCGCTCCCTTCTGCAAAAGTCTTTGTATGTGAAAACAACTCGGAATAGAAAATAAACTGCAATTAAGACCTTTTCCCCTACCATCCCGATCAAAATTGGCTCAAGCTTAAAATGTCGGGCTGCCAGCAGGAGGAACAGCAACAATCTTTCCTACAGCTACTGTCTTTCCTGAAATTGTCAATGTTAATGAGATGATGTTAAAAAAATATGAACGTAGCCAAAGTTTTTAATCAATAAAAAGGAACAACAACAGAATTTACAGTGACTACAAAAAAGGAGCAAACAAAATGAAAGGATAGGGTTTGTGTATATGCTTCCCAAGAGGGGAAAAATATATGCTTCCAACCATGCATAGTTTACCTTCAGTTCGAAGTGTGAACCTTCCAAGCTGAGGAAAGTCAGAGAAGTTCTCTATGCATATCAAGTTAGTCACCTGATAAAAAATACATTAGAACCAAAGGAGCATGGTATTATCAATTACAGCAAGAATGATGTTGAGATAATTTATAGAGAATACCTGAATGCGGCAAACAACCACTGCGCCATTCTTCACAAACAGAGGCTTCCTCTTTGGCTTCTTTTTCTTGGGATCTGCATCTTTCTTTTTCTTCATGTCAATTTCTTCTATGAGATCAACAATCTCACACTCCTCCACAACAGAGTGGATATGCAACACTGCTTTGTAACCAGCAGTGAAAATAGCCTGGCATAATCAGGGAAGCATAAAACATTACAAGCCATCAGTGTTGCTCCACAAGAAATAATCAGTATTTGTCAACATAAGAAGCATTTGTTAAATGAAAAGACTAGCCTCCATCTTATCATTAGTACATATAGTGGCATGGTATTTTCAAATACCCATTTATAACTAAGAAACGGGTAATTGGATGTTACAATGCAAGGCTGGTAAAAGTTTTATTTCTTAAATTTTGTCACATGATAAAAAACAGTATCCAGATTTTTTTAAGAACAAAAAACAGGTCTATATGCAATCCGAAACCACCAGAATCTATCATTCCAGCAGCAACCAACTTTTGAAATTGAAAGGAAAAAATTCAACAGGTTCTTCAAATATTACTCTAGAAATTGCAAGATCCTAAATGTTAATCACACATGAAGTTAGAACATGCAACTCCGCCTATGTTGTAATGATATAGCCGGTCCCAAGCCTGGGTAAAGGAGGAGGGGTTGTGATAGGCTTGGCGAGCCAACAACTACACTTAGCCATTCTCATGGAAATGAAACCCAATAGAAATTTATTGGGGTGTAACCCTCTTAGTGACGCGTGATATCGGAACCCGGGTATGGTGTTAAGTGGGCAAGGGCCGGGTGGCCACCGCCTTAGTGGCGCGTCATATCGGAACCCCAATATTGTGTTAAATGAGCATGTTGGAATAAGTCTTGTAGTCATTTGATCTTTGGTCCCCTAGTCCTTTGCACCCTAGTCCTTGGTCCCCTAGTCCTTTGCACCCTAGTCCTTTAGTTTGTTGCACTTTAGTCCTTGGTCTTTGTTGTACTCTAGTCCTTTGGTCTTTGTGGCCCCAATTAGGACAGCATCTAATGACACTAGGACAGCATATTAAGGACACTAGGACAGCATCTTAGTGTCAGCCATGGACAGCATATTAGGACAGCATCTAAGCATCTTAGACTAGCATCTTTGTGGCATATGCTTGACTGCCATGGCAGCTATAAATATGTAGCCTCAACCCCTTGGGTTGGCATGGCATTGTGTGAGAAATATACAAGAAAATTGCCCCAACTCCTAGTGTCATCCTCTCTTCCAATGAGAGTAAGAATTCAACTACTAACATCTGGTATCAGAGCCGTTCTATCCTGTAGCTTAAATATCTCCTGCTCATCCCCTTCCCGCACCTCTCTCTGTCCGCAACCGGCAGCAGGAACACCTGCTGTTCCAGCTCATTCCTCTCCTGCACAGACGAGCAGCAGCTTGTCTTCCACACACAACAGCCCTTCCCCACTAGTGCGCCATGTCCGACGGACAGTCTCAACGCTCGGTCGCCTCGAGCGCGGCACAGACGGAGGTCGCCGCGGCAGAGGAGCGCGAGCGAGCGGCGGCAGAGACTGCGGCGACGGCGGCAATGGCGGCAGCAAAGGCGGAAGTGGAAGCAGCGGCGGCGGCGGCTGTAGCGCGTGCGGCGGCAGCGGAGCTAGAGGCTCTGCGCGGCAGTAGCTCCAGCGGCTCTGTCGACGGCGGCGTCGACGATGAGCTTAGGCCGGTGAGGGAGGCGGCGCGAGCACGAGAGCTGCAGCGAGCAGCCGCGCGCCCCCATGGGCGCGACAACCGCAGCCCAGACGGGCGCGGACGCGCCAGTGGCGCTCCCGGCGGCGGCGGCTGGGTCGACGGAGAACGCGTCCATTACAGGCGGCGCGGTTCTCCCTCTCCCGACAGGTACCATGGACACCACGGGGTCCAGGCCATTGTCAGGGACGTCGGTCCCGGCGGTGGGTGGCCTACCCTCACCAAGACCAACTACGTCGAGTGGGCCGCGGTGATGAGGGTACGGCTCCAGGTACGACACATGTGGGAAGCAGTTCAGTACGGCGACGTCGACTACTACGAGGATCGACGGGCGTTGGATGCCCTCATTGCTGCAGTCCCGCCCGAGATGCAGTTCTCGCTTTCCAAGAAGCGGACTGCTAAGGAGGCATGGGATGCTATCGCTGCGGCACGCATCGGCAGCGACCGCGCCCGCAAGTCCACACTGCAGGCGCTTCGCAAGGAGTGGGAGAACCTGGCCTTTAAGCCAGGTGAGGACGTTGATGACTTTGCTCTCCGTCTCAAAACTTTGTTGCAGAAGTTGGTGCAGTTCGGCGACGACACCTACAACGAAGAGAGAGCTGTCGAGAAGCTCCTTCGGTGCATCCCCGAGAAGTACAAGCAGATCGCTCGCTCGATCGAGTCTCTGCTGGACCTCTCCACGATGTCGATTGAAGAGGCGATAGGTTGCCTCAAGGTCGTCGACAACGACGAACCACAACCTCTCTCGGGGCCTATCACCATTGGCGGGAAGCTTCATCTCACTCGCGAGCAGTGGGAGGCTGGCTAGGGTGACCGGAAGAAGGGGGAGTCCTCTTCCTCGACAGGCGGCCGCAAGCGCGGCAAGTCGCGCAAGGGGCGCGGAGGTACCCAGGCCGGGGCACGCGGACGTACCGAGAGTGGCGCCCGCGGAGGCGCCCAGGGCGGCACCGTCGGCAACCACAAGCCGACACGAGACGACACCTGCCACAACTGTGGCAAGCTTGGTCATTGGGCCAGGGAGTGTCGACAGCCACGACGTGGCCAGGCCCACGTGGCACAAGTGGAGAAGGAGGCCCACGTGGCACAGGAGGAGCCAGCTTTGCTTCTTGCACACGGAAGTATCAAGCCACCTCTAGTGGCATCGACCGCAGCGGCTCTCCTTCATCTTGATGAGCCAAAAGCACATGCTTTCCTCGGCGACGGCTCCAACAACGACAAGACTGACGGGTGGTGCCTCGACACCGGCGCCACCCATCACATGACCGGTCGACGGGAGTTCTTCGTTGAGCTTGACTCCAATGTCCGAGGCTCTGTCAAGTTTGGTGATGCCTCCGGCGTGGAGATCAAGGGTGTCGGCTCCGTCATCCTCACCGCCGAGTCTGGTGAGCACAGGCTGCTCGTCGGAGTCTACTACATCCCCGCGTTGAGAAACTCCATCATCAGCCTGGGACAGCTGGATGCGAACGGTTCGCGCGTGGAGATTAAGGACGGAGTCATGAGGATTTGGGATCGCCATCGTCGCCTTCTTGCCAAGGTAACTAGAGGCACCAATCGACTCTATGTCCTTCACGTGCAGGTAGCACAACCTGTCTGCCTTGCCACTCGTCGGGACGACGAGGCATGGCAGTGGCACGAGCGCTTTGGGCATCTTCACTTCGAGGCCCTAAAGCAGCTCAGTGCCAAGGAGATGGTGCGAGGCATGCCTTGCCTTGACCACGTGGAGCAGCTCTGCGACGTCTGCGTATTGACGAAGCAGAGGCGGCTTCCTTTTCCCCAGCAGTCGAGCTTTCGAGCTAAGGAACGGCTCGAGCTCGTTCATGGGGACTTGTGTGGCCCGGTGACACCAGCTACACCAGGAGGACGACGCTACTTCCTGCTGCTCGTCGACGACCTCTCCCGCTACATGTGGGTCGTGGTCCTTGGCAGCAAGGGAGAGGCTGCGAACGCCATCAGGCGCGCGCAGGCCATTGCGGAGGCGGAGTGCGGCCGCAAGCTGCGTGTGCTACGCACCGACAACGGCGGCGAATTCACGGCGGCTGAATTCGCGTCGTATTGCGCGGATGAGGGTGTTCAGCGCCACTACTCCGCGCCCTACAGCCCGCAGCAGAACGGCGTCGTCGAGCGACGCAACCAGACGGTTGTGGGGATGGCTCGGGCCCTCCTCAAGCAGAGGGGAATGCCGGCTATCTTCTGGGGAGAGGCGGTGGTGACGGCTGTTTACATCCTCAACCGCTCGCCCACCAAGGCTCTCAACGGCAGGACGCCGTACGAGGCTTGGTATGGGCGCAAGCCGGCGGTCTCTCATCTACGGGTCTTCGGCTGTCTCGCGTTTGCCAAGGAGCTTGGCCACATCAGCAAGCTCGACGACAGGAGCACTCCGGGGGTGTTCATCGACTACGCGGAGGGCTCGAAGGCCTACCGCATTCTCGACCCAGAGACACAGCGTGTGCGCACGACGCGCGACGTTGTGTTCAACGAAGGGCGAGGATGGACATGGGACAAGGCGGTGGACGACGGTTCGACCTCGACGCACGACGACTTCATCGTCGACTACGTCCACTTCAAGGGAGTTGGGGGAGTAGGCAACTCTTCTCCACCGAGTGTGTCTACCCCAGCCCCCGACCGTCCACCTCCACCTCAGTCGGCGACCCCACGCACTCCAGCACCGACGGCCACTCCTCCGGGCACGCCCACTCCGTCCCCAGCTCGTGTCGAGCACGACCCAGTGGAGTTTGTTACTCCGCTCTCCCACGACGAGGAGCGCCTCGACGGGTGCTACGACGGCGAGCAGTTGCGGTATCGCAAGATGGAGAACATTCTCGGCAACCAGCCGGTGCCGGGACTGACCCCTCACGATCTGGATGATCAAGATCTGGAGGCGCAGTTGCACCTTGCGTGCGATGACGGCGAGCCTCGGTCTTTTGCGGAGGCCGAGAAACACGCGGCATGGCGTGCTGCGATGCAGTCGGAGATGGACGCGGTTGAGACGAACCGCACTTGGGAGCTTGCTGATCTCCCTCGTGGTCACCGTGCGATCACCCTTAAGTGGGTGTTCAAGTTGAAGAGGGATGAAGCCGGCGCCATCGTCAAGCACAAGGCTCGCTTGGTAGCACGCGGCTTCGTGCAGCAGGAGGGGATCGACTTCGACGATGCTTTTGCCCCCGTGGCACGGATGGAATCCGTGCGACTCCTTCTTGCACTTGCTGCCCAAGAAGGCTGGCGTGTCCAGCACATGGACGTCAAGTCGGCGTTCCTCAACGGCGACTTGAAGGAGGTCTACGTACACCAGCCGCCGGGGTTTGTGGTCCCTGGCAAGGAGGGCAAGGTGTTGCGCCTGCGCAAGGCCCTCTATGGCTTGCGTCAGGCACCAAGGGCGTGGAATGCCAAGTTGGATTCCACGCTCAAGAGGATGGGCTTCGGGCAATGCCCGCACACGGCAGCCATCTACCGGCGAGGCAATGGAGGAAACACCCTACTGGTGGGTGTCTACGTCGACGACTTGGTGATCACCGGCACCAAGGATGCGGAGGTGGCAGCGTTCAAGGAAGAGATGAAAGCCACCTTCCAGATGAGTGACCTGGGATCTCTCTCCTTCTACCTTGGGATTGAGGTGCACCAGGCCAACTCCGGGATCACACTTCGACAAACCGCCTACGCCAAGCGCATTGTTGAGCTAGCTGGGCTCACAAACTGCAACCCAGCTCTCACTCCGATGGAGGAGAGGCTGAAGCTGAGCCACGACAGCACGGCGGAGGAGGTGGACGCTACGCAGTACCGGCGTCTTGTGGGGAGCCTTCGCTACCTCACACACACACGGCCGGACTTGGCATTCTCCGTCGGCTACGTTAGTCGGTTCCTGCAACGACCGACGACGGATCACTAGCAGGCTGTGAAGAGGATCATCCGCTATGTTGCGAGGACTCTCGATCACGACCTCCACTACCCGAGGTGTCCTGTGGAGGCACACCTTGTCGGGTACAGCGATAGCGACCACGCCGGCGACATCGACACCAGCAAGAGCACCAGCAGGATCCTCTTCTTCTTCGGCAAGTGCCTCGTTAGCTGGCAGTCGGTCAAGCAACAGGTGGTGGCCCTGTCCAGCTGCGAGGCCGAGTACATAGCGGCCTCCACCGCTTCGACTCAGGCGCTCTGACTTAGTCGACTGCTTGGTGATCTCCTCAGCAGAGACACTGGAGTGGTCGAACTCAGGGTGGACAACGTGTCCGCTCTGGCCCTGGCAAAGAATCCCGTTTTCCATGAACGGAGCAAGCACATCCGGGTGAGGTACCACTTCATCCGACAATGCTTGGAGGAAGGGAGCATCAAGGCGAACTACATCAACACCAATGACCAGCTTGCGGACCTGCTCACGAAGCCCCTTGGGAGGCTCAAGTTCATTGAACTTCGCACCAAGATCGGGATGGTCCAACCCTCTCAGAAGACGACGTACAAGACTTAGGGGGAGAATGCTGGAATAAGTCTTGTAGTCCTTTGGTCTTTGGTCCGCTAGTCCCTTGTACCCTAGTCCTTTAGTTTGTTGCACTTTAGTCCTTGGTCTTTGTTGTACTCTAGTCCTTTGGTCTTTGTGGCCCCAATTAGGACAGCATCTAATGACACTAGGACAGCATATTAAGGACACTAGGACAGCATCTTAGTGTCAGCCATGGACAGCATATTAGGACAGCATCTAAGCATCTTAGACTAGCATCTTTGTGGCATATGCTTGACTGCCATGGCAGCTATAAATATGTAGCCTCAACCCCTTGGGTTGGCATGGCATTGTGTGAGAAATATACAAGAAAATTGCCCCAACTCCTAGTGTCATCCTCTCTTCCAATGAGAGTAAGAATTCAACTTCTAATAGAGCAAGGGCCGGATCGCCACCAGCTTAGTGGCGCGCTACATCATCGCCCGAATGTAGTGATAAGTGAGCAAGGGTTTTTGCATCTTACTCGACGGGTGCAAAGCGTAAGAAAGGTAGCCGAGGAACATAGATTTCGGGTGGATAGTTGGAATGTAGGATCCTTGATGGGGAAGCTACGTGAGTTAGTAGATGTTGCTATTAAGAGACGAGTAAATATCCTTTGTGTACAAGAGACTAGATGGGCGGGTCAAAAGGGGAAAGAAGTCAAGAATACCAGTTTCAAGCTTTGGTATTCTAGATCGGCTGGAACTAGGAATGTCGTAGGTGTTCTAATAGATAAGAGTCTTAAGGATGGCGTAGTGGATATTCGAAGACGAGGGGATAGGATCATCTTAATCAAGATAGTAATTGGGGACATTGTCTTGAACGTCATTAGTGCTTATGTCCCACAAGTTGGGCTCAACATGAGTGCTAAGAGGCAATTTTGGGAGGACTTAGAGGATATGGTTAGTAGTGTACCGATAACCGAGAAACTCCTCATAGTAAGATATCTCAATGGTCATGTGGGTGTAACTAACCTAGGATTTGAGGGAGTACATTGGCTTTGGATGCGGCGATAGAAATCAAGAGGGTAAGGACATCCTAGACTTTGTCGTAGCCTATGATCTGTTGGTAGCTAACACCCTCTTTAGGAAGAGGCAATCTCACCTAGTGAACTTTAGTAGTGCCCAATACTCTAGCCAAATTGACTTTGTCCTCACTTAGAGAGTGAGGAGAAGGGACACAACATAAGATTGTGGTAGTTGACTTTCGCTTCCATACATGTTCTTTGCGGGACAAAGGTATCAAAATCACAAGAACAAAGTGGTGGAAGTTGAATGGAGAATCACAAGAATCCTTTAAAAATAGGATGATCACAGAAGGGCCCTAGGCAAAAAATGGAGATGCAGATAGTATGTGCGTGAAGATGGCAACTTGCATTAGGAAGGTAGCTAGTGAGGTGTTCGGTGTGACAAAAGGAAAGAAACTTGTAGATAAAGACACTTGGTGGTGGAATGAGGACGTACAAAAGGCAATTAAGGAGGAGTGTTACAAGAGTTGGCATAATGATAGAAGTGCTTAAGTACAAAGAGACCAAGAAAAATACAAGGCAAGCTGTGAGTAAGGAAAGAGGACAGGCCTATGATGAGTTATATGAGAGGGACAAAAGAAGGTGAAAAGGACATATAGAAGATAGCAAAGATTGGGGAGAGAAAGATGAGGGATTTCAATCAAGTTAAATGCATCAAAAATGAGACTGACCGCATTCTAGTGAAGGATGAAGAGATTAAGAATAGATGGTGGGATTACTTTAATGAGCTATTCAATGATGGGAATGGGAGCACTATGGTTGAGTTGGATGACTCCTTTGATGACTCCAACAGGCGGTTCGTGCAGAGGATACAAGAGTTTGAGGTTAAGGGGGTCTTAAAAAGGATGAAAGGAGGAAAGACCCTCGACCCTGATGATGTCCCTATTGAGGTGTGGAGATGCCTTGGGGACGTGACAATAGTATGGCTCACAAAGCTATTAAACCACATTTTTAGTCAAACAAGATGCTTGAAGAATGGAGGAAAAGTATATTAGTACGTATCTTCAAAAATAAAGGAGATATTCAAAGTTGTACTAAGTATCGAGGGATTAAGCTTATGAGTCATACTATGAAGCTTTGGGAGAGAGTGATTAAACACCGCCTGAGGAAAGTGACCAATGTCACTAAAAGTCAGTTTGGTTTTATGCCTGAGAGGTCTACAATGGAAGCGATTTTCTTCTTCGTCAGCTTATGGAAAGATATAGGGAGCAGAAGAAGGATTTGCATATGGTGTTCATTGACTTGGAGAAAGCGTACGACAAGATACCAAGTTCAGTCATGTGGTGGGTACTAGATAAACATAAAGTACTAACAAATTACATTACCCATATCAAGGATATGTACAATAATGTTAGGACAAGTGTGCGTGTAAGTGATAGTGAGAATGATGCATTTCCTATCACGGTAGTACTACATCAAGGATCAGTGTTGAGCCCATACATCTTTTCCTTGGTGATGGATGAGGTGTCAAAAGATATACAAGGGGATATCCCTTGGTGCATGCTCTTTGCTGATGATGTAGTACTGGTAGATGAAACTAGGGATGGTGTTGATAAGAAATTAGAGTTATGGAGACAAACCTTAGAGTCCAAGGTTACTCTTTCCGATACTTAGGATCAATGTTACAAAGCAATGGTGGTATTGATGAGGATGTTTGCCACAGGATCAAAGTAGGGTGGATAAAATGACGACAAGCCTCTGGAATACTATGTGATAGGAAGGTCCCACAAAGCTAAAAGGAAAGTTCTATAGGACGGTGATCAGACCCATGATGTTTTATGGGGCGAAATGTTGGCCAACTAAACGGCAACATGTCCAACAAATGAGTGTCGTAGAGATGCGCATGCTACGGTGAATGTGCGGGCACACAAGAAGAGACCAAATAAGAAATGAGGTGATTCGTGATAGGGTAGGGGGTGGCCCCGATTGAAGAGAAGTTAGTCCAACATCGACTAAGGTGGTTTGGACATATCCAGCGGAGACCTCCAGAAGCACCAGTTAACAGTGGAATTTTAAGAGGTAGAGAAAATATTAGGAGGGGTAGAGGACGACCAAGATTGACCTGTGAGGAGGCGATAAAACGAGATTTGAGAGATTGGAATGTATCCAGAGACTTAGCTCATGATAGGACCGCATGGAAAGTAGCAATTCATGTGTCAAAATCTTAGTCTTGTTTTTTTTCTTTTTTTCCTTGTTCTTCTTATATCTCTTCCTCTCTTTTTACTTCATTGATATATATATATATATATATAAAATTATTGGGTTTCATATCTAGCCGACCCCAACATGCTTGGAATAAAGGTTTGGTTGTTGTTGTTGTTGTACATGAAGTTAGAACATGCAGCAATATTTCATAAAGAATACCTGATAGATAACTTCTAGCGCAAATGCACTTTACATGCAAGCTACAAATTGACAAGAGAGTCGAATCATACAAAAATAACTTCAAAATTTATTAACAAAAGATTGCATGTGTTGGCATGCTATCATGTGTACCTGCATACCGATACATTAAAACATGACTCGGCAAAAAGAATGAATAGTAGACTGCATACTGTACTTCAATGGTAGCCCACGGGTAAACATGACAAGTGGATCCAGTTTTTCAAAAATATTATTCAATAAGCATGTGATACTTACATTGTCAAGCAATTCTAGAATCTGCAATTGAGCGTTGAATTCAGTGAAAGCACCAACAGGATTAGCTGCATGGATAGACATCATAATGAGAATATGGCACGGCAATTACAAAGCGTCAAAAACTAAATAAGTCATACAAATCCTTGTAACTTCACATGTTCCAAATCATGCAGAACTCAATTAATTATTGAAACATCACAATAATTTTGGAAGCACATAACAAATAAAAAGGCGACACTTCAACCCTCTAACACTACGTTTTGTCCTAGCACTTCAACCCTAACACTTTTGTTGCTTGCTCATTGTCGGTACCCTCAAGACCGGATACCCCCGCGTGTATGAGCAAAAGGAGACATACGTCAGCACGTATGCAGAAGACAAGGACCCAACCTGCAGGCGGGGTCCAACCGCCAGCTAGAGAGCACTCATGAGAAGGCGTGTGCCCTAGGCCTCGGGTCCGATCACCTGCGAAGGAGGGCTCCGAGGTCGCCACGTGTCTTCAAGCTCCGAGCCTGACTACCGACCGAGGGTGGCTTCAGAGCCGCCACGTGCCCGGTAGTGCCGGGCCCGATCTTCCGCCAGGGAGGGCTCCGATGTTGCCACGTGTCTGAAACCTCTGAGCCACGCCCCATGCCGGAGAGAGCTCCGGAGGCGCCATGTGTCCTACGGCTCTGGGTCCGACCACCAGCATGGGAGGGCTCCGGTGCTGCCACGTGGGCAACGACTCCAGGTGTACCTTCCTACCAAGGAGTGCTCCGGAGGTGCCACGTTTCCTACGGCTCCGGGCCCGACCTCCAGCATGGGAGGGCTCCGGTGCTGCCACGTGGGCAACGACTCCAGTTGTACCTTCCCGCCAAGGAGGGCTCCAGAGGTGCCACGTGTCCTACGGCTCCGGGCCCGAGCTCCAGCATGGGAGGGCTCCGGTGCTGCCACGTATCCAATGACTCCGGACCATCCACTACTCCGCAAGACAGCTCCGATGGAGACGCGTGTCCCGGGGGCCAGCAGCCCGGACACCGCGTAGACAATCAACAGGCAGATGGCCAAGGAATAAAGAGGAAGGTGCGCTAGCAGGCCGCGCATTCAAGGTTCGCGACTTCCCCAGAAGCATGGTGCACGCCTCCGTTTGCACACCATTACGGTGAAAGAGAGGGCCGCCTAGCAGAGCGAGGAGACGCGGTGACAAGACAGGTACTTCATCATCACCTGCTACCCGGTAAGAGGCGCCCGGCGGGACAGGCGGTGCGCCTTAACTCCACTGATAGTGACAATGCGTATAGCAGTAAAGACCCCTGCCACGTATCCAACGACTCCGGACCACCCACTAATACGCAAGACAGCTCCGGTGGAGACGCGTGTCCCGGGGGCCAGACGCCCGGACGACACACAAACAAGCAACAGGCAGATGGCCAAGGAATAAAGAGGAAGGTGCGCTGGCAGGCCGCGCATTCAAGGTTCGCGCCTTCCCCAGAAGCATGACGCACGCCTCCGTCCTCCGTATGCACACCATTACGATGAAAGAGAGGGCCGGCTAGCAAATCGAGGAGCCGTGGTGACAAGGCGGGTACTTCATCATCACCTTCTACCCGGTCAGAGGCGCCCGACGGGACAGACGGCGCGCCTTAACTCCACCGACAGTGACAATGTGTATAGCAGTAAAGACCCTAGCTCATGTATAGGATACAGACAGTTGCGGGCCCACCTGTCGGGCCCTAGGCCACATTGTAACTGCCTCGGCCTTGGGCTATAAAAGGACTGGGGCAGCCACCGTAGAAAGGGTTCGCTCTCAGTTCCCTCTAGCACCAAAAAGGCTGAGCTCCCTCAGCACTCATACGCACAAGCAATACAACAAGCACCCCCGTGGACGTAGGGTATTACGCTCCGGCGTCCCGAACCACGTAAATCCTCGTGTCCTTCCTTGCCATTGTGCTCCGACCTTCGAGATCCACTAGCCCCTCCGAAAAAAAAACCTCCACAGGCTGCTTCCAAGCAGACCGGGGGAAGTGTCTTAGTGAACATTTTGACATTTCGCGCGCCAGGTAGGGGGCTTTTTGGTTCTTGAAGCCCACAATGGTGAACATCCAATATGTCGGAGGTTCTTCCCGCCCCTCGCGCCGCCAGCGGCAGAGCGAGCAGGAAGTATCCTTTGGTCCCAAAGCAAGACCGTCTACGCAAGCGCCAGTCCCTATGGCGACGGTGCTTGTTGCCTCCTGGCAGCCTTCGGTGACAACGACGTCGCAAGCACTGACTGAAGCCAGCCCGGAGAGCACGCTGTTAGCAGCCCGCGCGCTCCTTCACAACCCTCCGAGCGCGGGAGCTTCCCCGTCTGCTGCTGAGCAGTGGTGCAACGACGTCGACCACCTGGTCGGCACCACGCTTAACTCGTCGTGCCACCGGAGACGGCGGCCAAAAACGGTGCAACTGCCGCCCCATGCCATAACAAGGGATTACAGGACGGCAACAACCCACGCGACGGCGACGTCCAGGCTCCCCAACACAGGCCCCAGGAGCGAGCTGGACCGCCGCCGCCGTCAGAAAGAAAATGGCCACGTCACCATCGAGCGACAGCGCGAGTGGCGTCGTAGCCTCTAGGGGAGTATGGTACCCCAGGTACCATGCCCCCATCTACGCGGGGCAGAACCCCGTCTCCCCAGGCTCAGTAGGAGGCTGCATGGCTCTGGCTCCACACCTTCGTATGGCGGTGTGGCCGCGCAAGTTCCGGCCGCACTTGCCGGAGAAGTTTGACGGGATAGTCAACCCCGTCGAGTTCTTGCAGATCTACTTCACCGCCATCCTAGCTGCAGGAGGGATAAGGCCAGCATGGACAACTACTTCCCCGTGGCTTTGACTGGGTCGGCCCGGTCATGGCTCATGAACTTGCCCCAGGAGTCTATAACCTCCTGGGAAGAGTTGTGCCGTCAGTTTACGGCCAACTTCGAGAGTTCCTACTCCCGAACGGGCTCAGAGGCCAACCTCCACACCCTGCAACAGCAACCGAGAGAGTCGCTACGCTCTTTATCCAACGTTTCTCCCAGGTTAGGAACATCATCCCCCGCATCTCCAACGCCTCCGTCGTCGTCGCTTTCCGACATGGCGTCCTCGACAAGAAGATGTTCGAGAAGTTGGCCACGCACGATGTGCAGGACGTCTCCGAGCTCTTCAGCTTGGCGAACAAGTGTGCCAGGGCCACCGAGGGCCGCAACTGGCACACACCGCCCAACAAGGGGAGTGAGTTCGCCAGGGAGGGCTCTGGCGGCAAGAAGACTGGTGGCAAGGACAAGTCGCTGGCCGGAGCCCACACTGCAGCAGCAGTAGCGGCTGCAGGGGCCGGGGGCCGTGCACCGACAAGCGCCTGCGACGGCCGTCTGACAACGACAACGGCGACTAGAGGTGCCCGATCCACGACACCAAACAGCACAGCGCCAGCAAGTGCTGAGATATCCAAAAGCTGGCGGAGCGCTTCCGAGAGCTCCGACAGCAGCGCTAGGATGGTGCACCCTTCTACCAGCGGGAGGGCAAGCAGAAGGCTGACCCGGAGGTCAGCAACGACCAGGAGATGAAGTTCCAAGACGCCAAGCGGAAGTTGAAGGTCATCTATGACCAAGGAGAGAGCTCCGACCACGACGAGCGACGCAAGACGCTCCACGCCTAACCAGGTGTTCCCCCTTTACGTCGTGCGACAAGGGCTCGCCCGACGTCCAGACATACGGCGGAGAGTAGGCAGCTCAAGGTAGGGCTATCTGTTGCCTCGGCCAATGCTTTCTCGAGGAGGGGTGACAAGCCCTCCCCCCAGCTGGGAGGGTCCCTCTTGACCAGTACAAGCATGTCGCTCCAGGTGCGCCCGCCTGGCTACAGGGGATGGGTATCTCTACCCAGAATACAAGACATAGGACACCTCTGTAAGTTCTACCCTTAGTACAATGGTAGGATATTTTTTTTCTCTTTCTTGTAAGGGTGTCATAGAGACTAGGAAAAGCGCTTAGAACAGCTAAAGTCCCGGAAGGGTCTAGCTACTCTTGTTATCCAGGGCGGTCGATGCCTTCTTACAAAGCCTATTGCCTCCTATCGCCCGAAGGAAGCCAGAAATAAGAAAAAATGTATCCTGCCCTGCGCACTCTATCCACAGTTTATGCTAGCTCATGCATATCAACTATAAACGGCATGTCCGGAGTCCATCCTACACACTTGTCCTATGACCCGTGCCACTGGAAGGTTTTCTCGCTGAAAGGTTAACGCCAACGGGAGGTCCAAGGTGTGTAGTCTGCTATGACTGGTACCGCACCCATAGCGTGCACATCCTGCCTCCTCAGCACGACAACTGAGTACTCGGGGACCAGAAAGAGTACACTTACGAACAACAGGAATAGTCAGACCCCGAACATCGCCCCAATACCCTTTACGTGTTTTCTTTCCATTTCACTCCGGCCGTGTGGCCAGTCACTCTTTCCTGCGTTCCACTGTAGCAGGAGTTGTGCTGTCCTCCGGCAAGCGGGATTGCTTGAGGTACCTATGACGTACTGGGGTCCGGTGGTTGTCTCATTGCTCGGGGGCCCTATGGCGCCGAATGGTCCTCCCCTGAAAGGCTTGCGCCAGCGGGAGGTCCAGGGTGTGTAGCCTGCTTAGCTGGTCCTGTGCCCTAAGCGTACACATTCTGCCTCTCCAGCGTTGCGGCTCGGTACCAGGGAACCGGACGGCTCATACCCCTGAGCAAGGCTTCAACCATACCCTGGACGATCCACATCGAATTACCCAAGCCCCGTAGCTTGGTTGAGGATTGTAAGCCACAGTAATGCTACCAAACAAGGGAAAGTGACCAGAGAGCACGACTACTCCCTTTTTCTGTCATGTCCGCAGGTCCGCACAGGCCCTTGGCATCTCAGACCTTCTAGGGAGCCCGATGCCGACGCCCTACCTCGTCCGGTGGACGCCGAACCTCTGCGGCAGCAAGCGGGAGGCTCGAAGCGCCAACTACGACAAACTGAAGACAAGGGCTGAACTCCCCTCGGGTCCTTTGTCGCCAGGGACCCAGAAGGAGAGGTAGCTGCACTGCCAAAGTGCCCTAGGTCCTTACGCTGCTAAGGGTCCGGAGGAACAAGCTTGGGACATTAGCAAAAGGCTACCCGCGTCAGCTAAGTCGTTCTGGATCTTACGCTCTCCTGCCCTACCCTATGCACATTTACATTTTTGCAACTTTCCTTTCGAGCTTGCGCACACTTTTGCATACCTCTCGACGTGTACATAGTTGAGTTTCTCTATCTCGCTCTTGGCCAAAGTCGTGTTGTCCAACTACAAGGCGAAAATGCCTGAGGCACATGTGTTGTCACCGGACCCCCTTGGTTACCTTCTTGGTCGGGTTCGGTGGTGCCAGAAGGACGTCTCTCCGCTTCAGAGTGCCTGGCCATCCCCAGGATGTGTAGCCTGCTTAGCTGAGCGCCCTAAGCGTGCACACTCTGCCTCTTCAGCGCAGCACCCAAGTGCTGGGGGTCCGGATGGCATACCACCCTGGGAAGTTGGTAACTAGGGTCCGACACTACTACACTGAATTGCCCAGGTCCCGCAGCTTAGCAGAGGACCATAAGCCATAATGGGGCCATCGAGAAGAGAAAATGCAACTACACGACACGGTTACCCCTTTCTTCTAGTGTCTGTGCAGGCCATAGGGCTCCGGTCCGAAGGGTTGATCCTAGGGCACCAGCTTTCCCAGGGGGGCCACCCTCGGACCCCCAAAGCTGGCGTCTCCCGAAGGCTCTGGAGCTGGTGTCTTGCGCCTTTTTGGCAGTCGTTCCCGAACACTTGGTGCATGCTCTTTGCCGATGATGTAGTGATGGTAGATGAAACTAGGGATGATGTTGATAAGAAATTAGAGTTATAGAGACAAACCTTAGAGTCCAAGGGGTTTAGACTTAGTAGGACCAAGACCGAGTATATGAGGTGACTTTAGTGGTGTTGGTCGTGAAGAGTGAAATATTAGTCTACAAGGACAAGTAGTACCTAGAAGGGAGTGTCGCAGAAATGCCCATGCTACGGTGGATGTGCGGGCACATGAGAAGAGACCGAATAAGGAATGAGGCGATTCGTGATAGGGTACGGGTGGCGCCGATTGAAGAGAAGTTAGTCCAACATCGACTAAGGTGGTTTGGGCATATCCAACGGAGACCTCCAGAAGCACTGGTTAACAGTGGGATTTTAAGAGGTAGAGAAAATATTAGCAGGGGTAGAGGACGACCAAGGTTGACCTAGGAGGAGGCGGTAAAACGAGATTTGAGAGATTGAAATGTATCCAGAGACTTAGCTTATGATAGGACCGCATGGAAATTAGCAATTCATGTGCCAGAATCTTAGTCTTTTTTCTTTTTCTTATTACTCTCATATCTCTTCCTATCTTTTACTTCATTGAAATATATATATATATAATTATTGGGTTTCATGTCTAGCCGACCCCAACATGCTTGAGATAAAGGCTTGGTTGTTGTTTGTGGTGGTGGTGTTCCCGAACACTTGGGCAAACCTGCTAGGGGCCATCACGACTGGTCAAGCCAAGTGAGTCGGCCGGACCTCTGCGATGCGCAAGAAGGAAGCATCAACCACTTTAGCAAGTCAGAGAGCCTCCGGTCCTTGCGACATCAAGGACCACGGGGCCTCGTGAAAGCTAAAATTGGTTCTGCCTACCAGACCCTGCGCCGAGTGGCAGATGGACAGAAGACCACCACGCGAGATTTTAGACAGAGGCCCCATCTGCAAGAGCCTTCGTCTCTGTGCGGATGGGCCTAGGGGCCACTGTCAGTACCCTCAAGACCGGGTACCCCCGCGTGTATGAGCAAAAGGAGACATACGCAAGCACGTATGCAGAAGACAGGGACCAAGCCTGCAAGTTGGGCCCAACTGCCAGCTAGGGAGCACTCATGAGAAGGCGTGTGCCCTAGGCCTCGGGTCCGATTACCTGCGAAGGAGGGCTCCGAGGCCGCCCATGTCTTCAGGCTCCGAGATGACTACCGGCCGAGGGTGGCTCCGGAGCCACCACGTGCCCGGTAGTGCCAGGCCCGATCTTCCGCCAGGGAGGGCTCCGGTGCTGCCACGTGTCTGGAACCTCCGAGCCACGCCCCATGCCGGAGAGAGCTCCGGAGGTGCCACGTGTCCTACGGCTCCGGGTCCGACCACCAGCATGGGAGGGCTCCGGTGCTGCCACGTGGGCAACGACTCCAAGTGTACCTTCCCGCCAAGGAGGGCTCCGGAGGTGCCACGTGTCCTACGGCTCTGCGCCCGACCTCCAACACGGGAGGGCTCCGGTGCTGCCACGTGGGCAACGACTCCAGGTGTACCTTCCCGCCAAGGAGGGCTCCGGAGGTGCCACATGTCCTATGGCTCCGGGCCCGACCTCCAGCATGGGAGGGCTCCGGTGTTGCCACGTATCCAACGACTCCAGACCACCCACTACTTCGCAAGACAGCTCCGGTGGAGACGCGTGTCCCGGGGGCCAACCGCCCGAACGCCACGCAGACAAGCAACAGGCAGATGGCCAAGGAGTAAAGAGGAAGGTGCGCTGGCAGGCTGTGCATTCAAGGTTCGCGCTTTCCCCAGAAGCATGGCGCACGGCGCACGCCTCCGTCCTCTGTCTGCACACCATTACGGTGAAAGACAGGGCTGCGAGGTGTGATGGCACTGATGCGGCGACAAGACGGGTACTTCATCATCACCTGCTACCCGGTCAGAGGCGCCCGGCGGGACAGGCAGCGCGCCTTAACTCCACCGACAGTGACAACGTGTATAGCAGTAAAGACCCTAGCTCATGTATAGGGTACAGACAGCTGTGGGGCCACCTGTCAGGCCCCAGGCCACATTGTAACTGCCTCGGCCTTGGGCTATAAGATGACCGAGGCAGCCACCGTAGAAAGGGTTCACTCTCAGATCCCTCTAGCACCAAAAAGGTTGAGCTCCCTCAGCACTCATATGCACAAGCAATACAACAAGCACCCCAGTGGACGTAGAGTATTACGCTCCGGCGGCTCGAACCACGTGAATCCTCGTGTCCTTCCTCGCCATTATGCTCCGACCTTCGAGATCCACTAGCCCCTCCGAAAAAAGAATCTCTGCGGGCTGCTTCTGAGCAGACCGAGGGAATTGTCGTAGCGAACACTTCGACACTCATTATTGCCAGCGAGTGCAAACTGGTCCACATTAAATATGTTAAGATGACAACCTATTTGTCCTTGGAGTCTCAATGTTGGAAATCCAGGCAGAAAATTGAATTGAATTGATTAATGTTATTCCTCAATGATGTTGGCGATTTATACTCTTATCTCTACTAATCTAATCTAATCATATCATAACTGCAACTCTATCTAAACTAACTAGAAAACAAGACTAATCCAACAATCACCCTCTTAAT
Organism: Neostapfia colusana; assembly: GCA_030760725.1. Classification (NCBI taxonomy): domain Eukaryota; kingdom Viridiplantae; phylum Streptophyta; class Magnoliopsida; order Poales; family Poaceae; genus Neostapfia; species Neostapfia colusana. Next base: position 50,458,239 of record JASWHV010000019.1, read on the forward strand.
CTTGTTTTATAGAACACACTCTAGTTTAGGATGGCAACACAACTACTACATCTAAGGATGGTGATACACCTATTCCACCTTCACTAAATTTTGAGATGCACACATCTACACCCCCATAATGGCGACTCAATATTTCCACCCTACACAACTCAATTTCGTGATGGACACATCTTCATCGCCATGATGGTGACTCAACTTTTCTACCTTCCACTCAAACTCGGGATGAGCACATCTTCATCCTCAAAATGGTGGCACAACTTCTCCACCATGTACTCAAACTTGAGATAGACACATCTTCATCCCAAACACACCTTGCTCACGATCAAACTCCACACGGTCATCGCTTCATCGCTTCAGGGTACACCTTCGGTGTGCATTCGGTGAAGAAACAAGTAACTCTGAGTGCAATTTGTTGGGTGCATGTAGCCAAAACCACCAAGACCACATGCAGCCAACTACCAGGCCCACCAAGCCTAGTTGAGTCCTCGTCACGCATGTTGTTGCTCACGGTGCGGCCACATGAACCGTCTTCTCTTCTAGGAGAGGAGCGAGAGCCACCCCAACTATGTAACTCCGCGTGTTCTATCTCACATCCGCCTTCGCCATCACGGGTTTGCTGCTCTACTCTGATGACACTCCTAGACTTGGTAAAGAGCCTTGACCCACGAGCCCTTTCACAGTCTAAATCAGCCCTAATTATATATTAGGTCAAAAATAAATACAAATTTGATCAGGTATGGCCCTTTGAATATTAAGATCATTTATTTGGGCCTGTTACCAAGCCTACGCACTCCTGCAATCTGAAGGTGACTTCATTAGTGCTAGAATCGATCTTGCCTCCGTCCAAGAATCCAGTCACACCGTCGCCTCTATGGCCGTCAATGCCTCCGCCTGCAATTGGTATGTGTCAACTGCCTGCCCCGCTAGAATCAATGCGCTTCTGCAGGATCCACTCGCGTTGTTGATTCTCGGATCTGCGCCTTCCGTGCCGACAACATGACTAGGATCCGCCTTGATACGCAACGAGGAGTTGCGTTTCTACCGTTGAGAAAGCCACTCGCCTTGCCTCATAGCCAAAGGTCCGCACAGGTTTTGTGTCGGGCCCATGCACTCCTCTTCCTAGAGTTCGATCGCCTCTTCGATCCACATGTTTGGTCGGCAGAATCCATACCTGCTCTTCCTCATCGACGTCTCAGGTTAGCTTGATCCGCTCGATCTCCGCCCAATCCACGAATCATGCCCACGATCCGCCTAGTTCTTGCACGCTACCTCCTGACTCCCGAGACCACGTCCTCCCAGGGGCAGCGGTGGATCTAGAACCTAAGCTCTAGATACCAAATGTTGAAAATACGGGCAGAAAATTGACTTGAATTGCTTAATTGTATTCCTTAATGATGCTAGCTATTTCTAGCCTCTTACAGATAGACCCCTTTATCTAAACTACTCAGAGATAGAACCAAATTCTATCTCTAATTGATCTAATCTAATTAGATCCTAATTCTAACTCAATCTAAACTAACTAGAAGATTAACTACGACCAAAAAAGAACACAGCAACAACAACAAATCTGTGCCAAGCTCGTTGGAGTAGACTAGTGGCCAAAAAAGGACCAGACAAAAAATGTAACGATACTGAAATGTCTAAGGATCCAGGAAACTTTTCCTGAACATGTACTTACTAACACTTGAAAGTACAAAACCAGCCATTATATCCTCTTCCTCAACCCCTGACAGTTTCACACGAACATTCTCAGCAGGTCCAGCACGGCGTACTTTGTTCTCATCCAAGCTTATACCAATCACTTTGACATGAGACTGCAAGAGTCAACGCAAAACTGAATTGGCTTCTGTAGATCAAATACAACATGTGTGCGTGCTAAAAACAGAAGGATGTGAAAATTTTACCTTGTTTGGCATAACTAACAAACTGTCACCCTCTTTGATAGTACCAGACTCAATTTTTCCCATTACAACAGTGCCCATATCTTTATACTTATCAATTATAGGCATCCTGCATTTTTATAACGAATATAAAGATGATGCATCTGGCATGAAAACAGAAATTGAAACATTTCTCAACATGATATTACACATTCCAAAGTAAGAAACAATATTATATTAGGTGCTAGTGAGAAGTAAAGACCTGACATACACAACTTGATAATTACAACACACGCAACTGTCTAACGAAGACAGTGGATTAGGCTTGCATTTAAAAGTGAACTGAAAATAAGTTACTTTTTGCTACACAATGACATAAAACATTTGGCTGTGAGACCATGTAAGCTCTGTTTAGAAAAGCGGCCAACCCTTCGCTTTCAAAAGCGCGTTTTTTCTGCTTTCTTACGTTTTTTACCGCTTTGGCCACTTATCTCACTGATTGAAGTATTTATCATTGTCAAATTTTAAAATTTATAGTAGCCTGATGCACGTAGCTTACACAGGGTCCAAAAATGGTCCGACCCAGTCTAGTTTTTTTGTACATAGTTTTTCCCTACATTTTTACAAGATGTTTACAAGACTTGAACCAGTGACCTCGTGGTCACAAACCAACAGATTTACCACTAAGATGGACTCCCCTCCCAAAAATTTACAATATATAATGAAACTCCGCCTATGCCTTCCTATGGATATGAAACCCAGTTTGGGTTTCATATCTAGCCTACCCCAACGTACTTGAGACAAAGGCTTTATATAGTTGACACCGCTTTTTGCAAAGCGCCTAGGCGCTAGGCGGAGCTCCTCTGCTCGCGTTCCTCCACCGCTTTTTTAAACATTGAATGTAAGCCAAAAGAGTTACATACATTTTGAATAGGGATATTCAGAATAAAATAAGCATAACTATCTAACCTTACTGGACCTTTCGGGTCACGTAAAGGAACTTCAATTTGATCCAGAACTTCAAAAAGACATGGGCCAGTCCACCAGCTACAAATGCTCTTATCCATTCTGGTCTTCATATTGGCCCCCAGAAGACCAGATATTGGCAAGAACAGGATATCTGATAACAAAGCCAATGGAATACTTAAAATATTGTTGTACTACATCAGGTTGTGTAGTGGAAACGCATCTCATGTGTTCTGATAATTTATTCCGTGCAGAAAAATACCTACAAACAGCATAATGAGGTGGTTGTGTTATGGGATATCTTAGTAAATGATCAGTGTGGTCATAACATGATTGTGAACTTAGCGGTGCTAATAAAGTGATTAGCTTTAGTTATAACATGAACTAAAAGAGGCAGTAACTAAGGAATATATGGAAGACACAATTCGTAAGCACAAGCATGACTTCAATCAGTATAAACCAGTAGTAATATGAAAACGGGTTATGCATGAAAATGGGTGCTCCCCATAATTTAAACTCCAAGGTATAAAATAAGTGGAATATGGTCTACCTTTCTTAACATTGTATCCAGAAGATTTGAGGAAAGGAATCATTTTTGCTTCAATCTCATCGTACCTGAAACAGGTACAAAATTCCAATCGGATTATTTTCCACCGTTTACAAAAGCTATACCATTAATAGAACAATAGCAGTATTTCAGTAAGAATTCAATATGGAGATGTCACGTCAAGCATACCTTTCCTTGGACCATTTGACGGTAGGTTCATCCATTTTATTTATTACAACTACCAGCTTAGCAACACCTAATGTTTTTGCAAGCAGTACATGTTCACGAGTTTGTCCTCCTTTTTCATAGCCAGTTTCAAATTCACCTTTTCGAGCAGATATGACCTAAAAAGGAAGAGAACAGATATTTACAAGCAATCTTACGCTTAGGGTAAATGGGAATTTACCAAGCAATGTGAAACAATGGATACCAGAACACCGATGTCAGCTTGAGATGCGCCACTAATCATATTTGGAACGTAACTTTTGTGACCCTGCAAAGCCAAATCATTCAATCAAATAAGCGCCAAACAGGAAGCACAGTTAGCTTAATGATTCAAATCACATACATAAAAAAATGGTTGCAGTAATAGCACATATGAGCAAAGTGTCATGAATAAAAATAAACAACCATATAGTGGACTTATCATATCATATGTGTCATAGTAAGGGAAAATACCGGTGCATCTAAAATAGTGAATCTTGTGTGTTCTGTCTCAAAGTGGGCTCTACCAACTTCAACAGTCTTTCCCTGAACACATGAAATAAGATATAGTTCAGAACACAATGCCATATTTTTTATAATAGTCTGGAGAATGGACGAGATTAGTTCGTACAAATTACATAAATCATATTAACAAATTATTCTTCAACATAAAGCATGTTTTGATACCACAAGAAAATAAGTAAAGACATAATGTTCTACTGTTGAATCATCTTGTAACAGTAAAGAATGAAAGAAGGTACCTTAGTTCTTTCTTCCTCATTTGTGTCCATAATGTATGCCATGTACCTGCAAGCGTTTTGATTACAATGTAAAACAGGTATCAGAGTGACCAGTGACGCATAGGAGATATCAGACCAAGGAAGTCTTCCGGCACAAGGATTTTCCCAATATCATAGAGCATATGTGGTTACATTAAAAAAATGGATCTGTAGATGAAGGTCAGTATGACTTCTAATGCATGGAGCCATGGATAAATATCACTAACTCACTCAACTGCATTCTCATGCGCATATAGCTGTTACATATTTTAATGCACATATAGCTGTCGCTAGTTTACCAGCATACATTTATGTTTTGCATGTCAGTGCTCAAAAAACGGAAGTAGTTATGAACTTCACAACACAACAATTCAATGCAGAGAGGGTAAGAAATAGGTCTATCCTAAGACTAAAAAGGTCAGCCCGGTGAAGATAGCTCCCGCTTGCATGGGGTACGGTGAAGGGTCCGACTCGCTTTGGGTCTTTTGTACGTGATCTTTCCCTGCATTTCTGCAAGAGACTGTTTCCAGGACTCAGACCTGTGACCACATGTCACAAGGCAACAGCTTTACGCTGCACCAGGGCACCAGATCTACCCTAAGACTATCTTTGTAAATGCTCATATGATAAATGAAAGGACCATCAACTCAAAAAATGACAAAGAATCCTAGGGTGCAATCAGTTTGAAGATATTATTGCTATAAAACGAAAGCAGACACAAAAAATAAGCATCCATTATATGTATTAGCATAAAGAGGTACCCATGCAAAATAAAAAGAAAACCTCAATTTTGCAAAATAGGGACCAAAGCCCTGAGACCAATTGCATGTAACATGGAAATTACTCACCAGCTTTCCCGACTTTTATCCTTTGCTTCCTTCTCATATTTCTGGATGGTCCTATCATCAACTTGACCACTCAAGAACAATATCTGCCCTCCAGCAGTAGACTTTCCAGCATCTGGGACAATGCAACAACAAAATTAAGACTAGCATAAAGCCATATAGACACTTGAAGAAATGGACAATGTCACAAAATAAGTAACTCACCCCACTAAAACTATTCACTCAGTAGGGAAGTATTTATGAGATAGAGATATAAATGAAGCAACCTATCTACTGCCAGTTAAAAGAACTAAATAGTGAATCAACCAGATGATCAATAACACAGTTCCAAGTAGGGCAGAACATAAATGCTTCGGAGCTTAAAGTAGTAATTCTTAGCAGGCATCAATGAATACAACTAACAAATCAATGAAGAAGGTATACTGAGCACATTTCCAGCTGACCCTGCAATGTGATTGAAACGAAGCAGGCAATACAAAATTTAACTTACCAACATGACCAATGAAGACCACATTCAAGTGGCGTTTATTTTCTGACACCTCATCTTCTACCTCACGAGCATCTTCATGTGCAGCAGCTGCAGTGATACCACAGCAGGGTGCCATAAGTCTACACTAACTTAAAATAATGCCGGAGCCAGAAGCAGTAATGATGACTTTGGAACTGACACAAAAAAGCCAAACAGAGACTTAAAAAGGTCCACAGTGCCTAAAATTTCTGTACAGCAGCATGAAACAATAGTTTGTGACATCATTAAGAAGAAATCACATAACATCAAATAAAAGGAAATTGGAACCACCAGACTATCTTGGAAGCTTCCTTTAAGCTGAATGAAATAAGAATAAATTGTTTCACAACAATAAAAGTCAGGCGTTACATTAAATTATCAAAATTAGCAACAAATGACTGGAGCTGCCTTTTGAAACTACTTATAGCTAACAACTAGAATTATTATTGGCCGCAGGGTACAACATATCAAAATTAGAATGAAACAGAGGGCAGAACGCAAATTAAGTAAATGTTTTAATTCAGTTCACAAAAATTATGACCCAAAAAATGAACAAGAGTGTATGTGATATATATACCATTTGTCTTGAGCTCCAAGGACTGAAGAGATGACTGAATTTCCTTGACACCTGAATAAACATGATGGGTTACTACAGAGTGATTATAATGATGACCAGAGCGTACAGCATAGTGCCATTAAGGATCATTACATGCTGATGCACGGCATGTGTACATTTTTGTAGTGAACAGAATTTGGGGTATGCTAGATACAAAAACAGGATGTTCACAATGGTAGTAGAATTCACAATGGAGCATTACAAAGGTACATGAAACAAAAGAATAACTCCTCTCTTCAGTCACTATTTCAGTGATAGACCCAGAAAGATTCTGGAAAAAAACCTAAGTAATTGCCATTATTTTATTATTAGGCCATATATATATAATATAATATAATATAATATACCAGGACCACCAATAATAACTACATAGAATTGAACTTTTCAAATTTAGTCAATGAGCCCAACCTAGTATGGGAACACATTCAATATAGCCAGCTGATTACATTCCTGGACTCATTCAGACTAGCATAATAGAACATAACATTCGGTTGAACAATACTACCAGCCAAAGTTTGTAAACCTCTTCAAAGGCCAAAGGGCACATTATCCTTACGGATGGGAGGCACAGCTGACATAATGCTGAACAGCATAGTGCTTCCTCGGAATTAGGCACAATAAGGAAGCAAAGGTAAGCTACCATCTTATGGCTAGTTTGTTGTATAGATACAAACTAAGACATACCATAAAAGACGATGCTACATGGAAAGAACAAGAATCCAAAAAAATAGATCTGCTATCCTCATGAGAATAAAAGAAAAATAAATAATGTATTTAGAGATTGTAATCTCCATCCTAGGTATTACTCTATGTAAGGAACATGGCCTCCTATTCCTATATTAACATTCTATTGAAGGCTCAGAAGAATTAGAACGACAAACAGACAATTTGTTGTCTTGTGAGATCCAGTGTTTTAAAACAGTGCATGGATGCCAAGGCGCCTAGGCGACCAGCCATGGAGCCCAGGCAGCGGCCAGGGCCGCGGCAGTGGCCAGGCGAGTCGAGCAGACATGGTGTCCAGGCCCACCGGCCTGGACGCCGTCTAGGCATTGCCTAGGCGGCACCTTTTAAACACTGATAAGATCAAGGGGAAAATGTTGAGAATAGGAAAAGTGTTGACATATTGTGCTTGGTTTGGTGCAAGGAAACATATAAATAGGGTATACATCAGGTCAAACATCATGCTTGACTACCTAGGTGGGCGTTATTTCAATTTTTGTCACATGTTTGTCATAGCAATGATAGAAATCCTATCGCAAGAAACTAGTAAATAAGATATTTAGGAAAGTTTGAAGTGGAGCCCACACATGACTTGGAGCCAATCAGTGTTTACGAAGTAGCCTAGCAGATCGCCTAGCCATTAAGAGGCACACAACCACCACACCAGTGCCATAATTGGCAGGCTAGGCACCAGATGGTGCTGGAAGGTTTAGGCAAGTGCTGGACAGAACAGGGTAGGGCGTGCAAAAACAAGCTTCATGAAGGAGCAAAGGAGAGAACAGGGTGTGGTATTAGAGGATCAGTGAATGAGCTGTGGGAGAGAAGCCGCACAGTAGGTGCATCTGTGGGAGCACATGCGTAACGTTGGGGAGTTGTCTGGGAAGAAGCACAACTGCAGCAGCAGGGAAAGAGCACTTTAGCAACAGTGGGCTAGTGTGTGCAGTGGCGAGGAAAAGAAAAACTAGATATGACGCACGTGTGGTGCTATACCCTGAAGAGCCATTAGGCGACAACCTGCCACCTAGCGCTTCTCCAAATACAGCGCATCATCAGCATGCATGTTCTACCTGTTGTCTGACCACGAACATGACAACAGCCAACTTTTAACTTTCCAGAGACAGTTATGGGATCACGAAAGGCAAGATGGAGCTGAAGCACTATCATCTAGCCACTAGGCATTACCATCCAAAGGATGGTCATAATCATACTCATACAAGGACACAACTACATGGAAGCCATGCAAAGACAATGGATGATCTATGAATCTAAACGATAATCGGGGTACAGGAGCTATAGTGTGGACTAGGTAAGATCTAGCAGCTCGATTCCGCCACGAGTATCATACATACCTAACCGAACAAAATCTAAGAGATCACCGCCAAAGCCTAATCCTGAAGTTTCCCGCACATCAATCCCACACATGCGACGCCAAACATCGTAAAATCTAAACCACCGCGTCAGATCGGCGCTGAAAAGGCTCGGATCTATGCGAATAATCCGTAAACCAGCATGACGGGACGGTAGACAAGATAAACTGAGGAGCGCGTTCACCTTCCGCCAGTGGCGCGGGCGCATCAGCGGCGGTATCCGGTGCCGCATCACGAGCCCCCTCCGTGGGGGCGCCGGAGTCCACGCTCATCAATTCCGCGTCCTCGCGCGCCCAGTCGTCGACGGTGGCGTCCTCCGGCGGCGGGACGTGCTGCTGCAGCGGCGGCACGGCCTCGGCGTGTGCGTCGTGCTCCATCCCGCAAGGCGAGGGCGAGGAGGGCACAAGGCAACTGCGGCGGCGGAGAGAGGATGCTGCGCTGGGCTGCCGGCGTCTAGGGTTTTAAGTTCGCGGCGGATGTGGACGGTTGCTGCCGCTGCCGGGTGTCGTCTTTCCGTGGCGTGCTTGCTGGACTCTGGACTCGAGAGTTCCGTTTGGGCTTTTGAATCCAAACCACCAGAACGAAGCCCAACTTTCCTGCGGCAGGATGAAAAAGATCCGATATTGTCGGATAAAAGGATAAACTGTTTTAATAATTATATATCAGTTTTGGAATTGGAATTAGAGTTAGAAATTCAGATAAAAGGCTAAATTATTTTAATAATTATATATTAATTTTGGAATTGAAATTAGAGTCATAAACGATATCGTTGAAAATGGATTTGGTATCGGATATGTCAAATATATCGAAAACGGATCAATTGGATAGGAAACATATTGATATCACATGGACTCGAAAATTTATTTCAGGAACATCTTTTTACATACCACGTCATATTAGAGCAAATATCAAAATTCACTATATTAAATAATAGAGTCGAATATATGCGAATCAACACTTAATATTTGTACATACACATGAACACAAATAATACATGTAACTAAAATGAACACATAGTACATACATCCACATTATCACTTGATTTTTATAGAGATCAAATATTATTTTTAAAGATTTTTCTAGAATTTTATATATTCAAGAAAAGTATTTTATAATATTTTATGTGCAATTTCTATGTGAACTTAATAATTTCTTGAGTGGGCCAAGATGGTCAGTCTGTGGAAGTGTCTTAGGTTCATATGAACCAGGTTCTTGATAGGCTAAGGGCTAACAAGTTTAAATATTGCTTTCTATTCAAATTTTAACCGAATCAAATTCAGATACATCCGAATAAATATGGATATCCGACTACTCAGTTGAATATTGGTACAAATTATTTTCGATCTGGTATCCAGAAGTGAATATCCGAATCCAAACCTAAAAATATGGAACAAAACGGATATTGTCGGTGTTTTTACCACCGACTAGTAATCCAATGCTTCGCGTTCTATATCCAGATGGCTAGCTAATAAAGACAATGATTTATACTGGTTTGGACAACGTGCCATACGTCCAGTCTGGGGTGTTCTTCCGTCTTGTATTAGATCAGGTAGTTCGTGGAACCGTGGTTACAACCAAGGCTTCCTCGCGTGCGAGAGAAAGAAGAAAGCCTAAGTGTTGTGTACGTATGAGCGTGAAAAAACCCGTCCCTAGGGAGGTTTCGCGCTTCCCTTTTATAGCCCGGACGCCTATACCTACCCGTCGACATGTCATAAATGAGGTGGGGATTTACATGGTGTGTCAGCACCTAAGGCGACACAAAGCAGTATAGGAGCGTTGAGTACATTTGCTTCCGTCTAGTCTATGGTCTACGTCTACTTTTCGTCCCTATATACCCGCGCCGAGCAGGATGGGACAGGTGGTGATAATGGTCCAACGTCATGCTTGTCTTATCACGCGTGGCCCCCCATTTCGTCTTGAACTCCCCCTGTTGTTCTGTCACGTCAGTATTGAGGTCTTCTGCCTAACTCTGGTCTGGGCTCTAGCCTGGGCCACCTCTTCCTCCAGCCTCGTCGATCGGGCTTAAAGGTCGGGCGTCACTCTCGACCTTGGGGTTCGGCTCACTCACTACTTCGGGTCGGGACTTGCGGCTACGTCATTCTTAGTCTAGGCCCTAGGTCGGGGCCCACAGAGCCTCGTATCCCTGCGCGCCATGCTGACTAGTTGCCTCTCGGGTACCAGGGTACGTCACCCTGTAAGTAGCCCCTAGGCCTACGGTCAGGTTTCTTCGGAACTGGTCAGAGGCATATCCTACATACGGCGAGGGTCCTAAAAGGATAAGAGAAAATGGAAGTTGTGTGAGATTATTATTTCGTTTCAATTCATGGCTACACTCAAGCTCAAAGCCTTAGGCGCCAAGCCTATCGTGACTTTCAGTCACTAGGTAGCCCCTGAGCCCTCCCTTCCAAGGTTGCGCTTGGTTCGTTTAGCGAATTCGCTTCGCTCCCCATCCGCAAACCGTTCGCTGGTTCGGAGGGGTTGAGCCGAACGGAAATTTACCTCAATGACCGAATTTCTGGGCTCGGTGAGCTGTCTAATGGATTAATCTGAGTCGAACCCCCGCTGCCTTTCCGCAAGGGTTGGGGAATTAGGTTGACCTAATTGAGGCACAACGCTCGTGTTCCAAGATCCCGCTTGGTACGCTCGTGCGGATCTCGGGCTGTTCGCGGGCTCGGGCGACTCGATGCCGACCCTTCGGGGGTTACCCGGGAGTCGCCAAGATAAAACCCGGATATCAGACTTAGAGATGTTGGGAGCGTCGAGGCTCTCGAGTGCGCCATTGATGGCCACCTCGCGTTGCCTGTCCCTTGCTCGGGCTTCTCCCGGGCAGTCCTTTCAACCTAAATGTTAGGTAGACCTTAAAACTTAGAACTTTGATCGGACCCCAAAAGTGGGCCATAAAAACTCAACTAATTGCCTCGGGACTTTGATTCATACGACCCGTCGAAGTCGTGTCAGGGGGCAGGCGAGAAGGCCCGGTGGAGAGGCGATTGGGAGAAGGAGAAACAGCGTGCGGCTCTTTAAATCGTCACGGACATCAAAGAGGTGGTCGGTCTGGCTGAAGTTATGGCGGGTGTCACGTCCCTGAAATTTTGCGAGGTGTGCACTTACCTCGCGAGTGGGCGACATTACTGTGGGGCGCACGTGTCTATGGGCCCTAGTGCCTTTCCTCGTTATCATCGCGGGTGTACTACATAAAACGTCACTGGGGCACAAGTTCTTTCCTTTTACTATTGCACCTTCATTCTCCATTCCTCTCGCGCTCCTGCTTCCGTGCAAGTTTTGCTAGCGTAAGTTAGAAAAACAAGAGGATCAAGGAGAAGTTTGAACGGTTCATTTTCTTCTTCTTCGTCTCCTCCACCGTCGGCCATGTCGGACTAGATGAAGTCCCGCATCACCGTCGATCACCTCACCTCCTTAGGCGAATGAGGGATCCTCTCGGCATCAGAGCTCCAGCGGATCCGTATCCCGTCTGGGGAGACAGTACCGACAACGCTTGAGGGGGAGGTTGTGAGCTTCATCAACTTCCAATTCCATGGGCTGGGACTTCCGACGCACAAGTTCCTACGCACCACCCTCTTCCACTACGGCTTGGGGCTACACCACTTGAAGTTGAACGGGTCCTTCACACTGCAGTCTTCTGTACACTGCGAGGCATTTCTGGGGATCGAGCCCCACTTCGAGTTGTGGCAGCGCTTTTTCTGGTTGCGGCCGTATTTCACGGACTCTCCAATCCCGGCGGTCGACGGCACCTGCATCCATCTCCGAAGGGCCCAGCCACGGTACTTTGACCTCCAGTTGTCGAAGTCCATAAAGAACTGGCGCCAAGACTTGTTCTACATCCGAAACGAGGGTCCGACACTTCCATCTTTTACGGGTCATCCCCCGCCGTTCGGGAGCAATGGCAATGGGTGTTGCAGAGGCAAACAAACAGCAGGTTGCCGTCGTCCTGGAGCAGGTCGAAGCACTACAGGCGGAGGGGGTGACCGGAGAGGTCATCTTGCATACCTTCACTCAACGAAGGATACAACCTATTCAGGCCCGAGCTCAGGCGGGTCGGCGGAGGATGTCTCCAAAGCTCCAGCGGAGGTTTGGATACCTCACTAGGAAGGATGCAGAGATCCGCAGATGTCACCCACGTCCCCTTTCCGAGGATAATCCCTCTACTCAGGTAAGCGTCCGACTTTCCTGCCATGATTTTACTGCGTTTTTTTCATCGTTTCGGTCCAACCTAACACCGTAATATTTTGCCTAGGGGCTTGGTGGCATAGTCAGTCTACCGAAGCTTCCCAAGGAAAAGGCACAAAGGGCGGGAAGGGCTGCACGTGATGCGGCCCTGAAGAAGAAGAAGGACAACCACAAGTCCCGTCACTTCCACCATCAGAGGAGGCTGGAGGAGCACCGGAGAGCGGTTCGGACCATGAGGGCAGCCGGGGAAGCCACCCCTTCTACGCCCTCCGAGTTAGTGTTTCCCTCCTCTAAGTCGGATGATTCCTCGATGCTGGAGGAGCGGCTGAAGAGGAGGGTCGATGATGATGCTTCGGCCGTGAAGAGGGCTAGAACGGGCAAAGGAAGTGGTTCTTCCTTGTCGTCCGCTCGGGCTCTTGGAGGTTCGGCCAAGGCGGGGTCTTCTGCAGCCATGAAGTGGAAGGAGGAGGTCAAGAGGGCCCAAGCTGAAGGCATGGCCGCTCGCGAGGAAACAAATCATCTCCATATCACGATCGCCGTCGCCCAGGAGGAAGCGTGTCGTCTTCGTGAGGTGGCCGCCGCCCAGGAGGAAACGTGTCGTCTTCGTGAGGTGGCCTCCACCCAGGAGGAAGTGGGTCGCTCTCGTGAGGCGGCTATCGCCACCAGGGTGGAGACCTTCCAGGCGATGCGCACGAAGGAGGAGGTTGTGGTGGTAATCAAGGCGAAGTCCGTTGAGGACATCACAAAAGCGCGTGTCGTGACGAGGGCCTCTCGAGATGAAGATGAGAAGGTCAAGGCTCGGGCGGATGAGTCCATCCGGGCTGCTAAGGATGCCTTCACCCAGGAGCTTGATCATAAGTCCTCTCGCCTCGCTTTTGCCACACTTGTCTCTTCTTTGTTGCTAAGCCTTCTATTTTGCTTCTCACTTGCAGTGGCGAAGAGTTCTTTCGTCGTGGCGAAGGATCAAGTCACCGATCGGGAAGTGGAGCTCGCGAGGCTTGAGAAGGCCAGGGACGAGCTCTGCGAAGCCGAGATAGAGCCTCGTGGGAGGTCGCGGGAGCTGATCTCTCGTCTTGGCGAGGCTGCTGCCCGAGTCTCCGCCAAAGGGGAGGAGCAAAGACTGCTCACGAGGGCGAGCGCGGAGGTCTGCGAAGCCATGCTAGGGGCCCTGGAGTCTGTGACTAAAGTGACGCCTAGGGCGTCCCGGCTTAGTGATGCGGTCAAGGTCCTCGGAACCTTCCCGAAGGAGCTTGAAGACCTTTGCGTCTCGCGCCAAGCTGCAAATGACGCGGTGCCTAGAAGCTTGACTGCCCCTCTGGATTTGTAGTTGACGCATCTTCTAGCGCGGTTGAGGGCATGTTTGGACTGGGTGGCAACCGTTGAGGCTCAGCTTGGGGCACAGTTGGCCTTAGCCGTGGTTGTCTCCCACTAAAACAGGGTCGACCTCCTGGCCATCGGGGAGGGCTTTCAGGCCATCGACACCCGGGTCAAGCTTGGTGCCCTTTCCTTAGCCAAGGTGGTTTCGCTAGACTCCGTCTTAGAGTACGTCGACTGGAGTTCGGTTCCTTGTATCTTTTTCCTTTCCTTCCTTGTAGTGTGAATGTCGTGGCCCTTCATGGCCTTATTTCATGAAGAAAAGCAAGTTTTTTGCTATGTGTGCATTGTTTTTCTTGCTTGCGTTGTGTTTTGGTCCAATAGCGATCCTCGATCGTGGATAGCGAATGTTAGGTTGGGTAAGCAACGCGTCTTAGCTCGGAAGCTTGGGGGAAGTACTCAGAAAATTTTTGTAAATACCTTAAGGGTTTTGATCATCCCGTTTTCTGACAGGTAGGTAGCCCCCGAGTGGCACATGGCATCCGAACTGGTCAGCATGCCATGTGGCACTTAAGACGTGCGGATTCCCCCGCGCTCCGACCACTCATGGTCGAGAATACCAATTTGTGTGGCGAGATGATGCACTCGGGCCTGTGTCTGGAGGGAGAGCCCTTTATTATGAAGTTGGAAGTTGGAGGAGGGGGAAGGTACTTATCTTCTTATTTGGGGCTATGCTTCCCGGTCTGCTTCCCCTTGCTCATTAGTATCCCTTAGTCCGCGGGCGTCGGGCCGCCAAAAACCATGAGGCAGTTGGTCGACTCGGGGAAGGCGAGCTCCTCCCCAGGTTCGGTGGCTGCCTGCACAGGCTTTTTGCCTTTGTAGCTTGTAGGGCCCAACTCTTTCCCCAATAAGCGCTTGAGGAGGGCGCAATCCTTGAGGGCGTGTTGGACTGGTAAGGTGTGAATGGTTCACGGTTTTTCCAGCAACTTCTTGAAGTGGTCGGTCTGCGTCTGGGCCGACCTCTTGCCTTCGCGACGCTTAGCTATGGCGGCTATGTCCAAGTTTGCCTCAATTTGGTATTGTTGTTTGTCGGCGCCCTCTTTCTCCTCTGATGTCCTTCCTCGTGTCGGGCGTCCTTGGCGTCGCCTGGTCGAAGATCGCCTCGACCGCCTCTTCTCCCGAGGCATGGTTGGTGGCGACGTCGAGCAGTTCCTTGGTGGTCCTTTGCTTGATGCAACCGGCTTATGCACCAGGGACTTGCAAGTCGTCCTGGGGAGGAAAGCTCCGATGACGTCCGCGTCGACGACGGTGGGAAGATCATTGCACTTCATTGAGAAACGTCTGATGTACTGCCTCAAAGTTTTGTCGGGTTTCTGCCAACACGCCTTGAGGTCCCATGAATTTCCAAGGCGCGCGTAGGTGCCATAGAAGTTGCCAGTGAAGATGTCCCTTAGTTCGGCCCAACTTTGGATGTTGTCTGTCAGGAGGTATTCGAGCCAAGCCCGGGTGGAGTCTGCCAAATAGATGGGGGAGGTATTGGATGATGAAGTTGTCATCTGTTGCTCTATCGGCTCTGCACGCCAAGCGGTAGTCCTCTAGCCCAATGCTAGGGTTTGAATCTTCGTTGTACTTGGTGACGTCGGTCGGGGCACGGAAATATGTTGAGACGAAGGCATTGTGTATCCTCCTTCCGAAGGCCCGGGGCCCAGGGGCATTAGGGATTGGGTTCTGGTCTTTGTCGTCGTCGTAGCGACCGCCCAACGAAGTTGATGTCGGTGTTTGGGACGTGATTCTGCCGCTTGCTCCCTAGCTCCTCTATGGGCCTTGAGGACCCTGCACAGGTCAGACAACCCCATGCGCTCATGCTTTGAGCTGCGCGGAAGGTTAGATGAATCGGCTCTCTCATCCCGACTTCGTGCATGGACACGTGGTGTCCATACGGTGCTCTTAGCGTGCCCACGGGAACCGGTGCAGAGGGATCTCTCGCCTACGAGCAAGCGAGCTCTCGGCGTGTTGGGTCGTGGCCCTCTCTAGTAGTGAGCAAAGGTCTTGATACATATGTTGCGCCTCCGGCTCTTCAGGCTCCGGAATATTGCGCACCATGGTTGCTACGGCCACCACGTTCTGACTTGGCCGTTCGAAGCGTGGTGGGTTGAGCGGGTTGGCGACAATGCTTGTCCATACATGGCGACCGCGCGCTCTTGCTTCACTAGAACTAGGATAGCGACCACGCAACGCTTCGAACGTGGCTCTGTCCGCGTTTAGCTACACCTTTTTCGTCTCGAGCGTGACGCGGTGCGCCTCGATCTATTCAGCTAGCTCTTGCGCGGCCATCAACTCCTCGTCATTTTTTTGGCATAGCGCCTCCCGCTATACGAGGGCCGGCAAAAGTTGGGTGTCGACCGGAGGGACGGTTGGAGAGGTGTTATCGGTTTCCACGACGTAGCACTTGCGGGTGGGGTAAGGGTCCTCGTTTGAGCTGGTGTCAGTGACGCAATTATAGTCGGTCGTTTAGTTCAAGGGAGAGAGGGATGGTGACACCTCGTCGATCATGCCCGCGAAGTTTCCCTCAGGGACATCGTTGGCGACGTAAGTGGTCGCGTCGACCACCAGTCGTAGGATGTCGCCATCACCAGAGACAAACTCCAGGCTTCCAAAATGGAAAACCTAACGCGGAGTAAAGGTAACGTCGGACTCGAGTTTGTTGTTGGGGGCGATGACAAACTCCAGGTTGCCGAAATGGAGCTTCTCGCTGGCACAGAAGCTTGAGCTCATGAAAGCCATCACGGAAGAAAAAACAAAAATGTGAAGCAGACCCCTACCTGGCGCGCTAACTGTCAGTGTTTTTACCACCGGCTAGTAATTGAATGCTTAGTGTACTATATCCGGATGGCTAGTTAATAAAGACAATGATTTATACTGGTTCGGACAATATGTCCTATGTCCAGTATGGGGTGTTCGTCCGCCTTTATTAGCTCAGCGGTTCATGGAACCGTGGTTACAAGCGAGGCTTCCTCGCGTGCGGGAGAAAGAAGAAAGCCTAAGTGTTGTGTGCATATGAGCGTGAAAAAACCCGTCCTAGGGAGGTTCCAGGCCTCCCCTTTTATAGTCTGGATGCCTATACCTACCCGCCGAATCCTCATAAATGGAGCGGGGGTTTACATAGAGTGTTAGCGTCTAAGGCGGCCCAAAGCGATACAGGAGCGATGAGTACACCTTCTCTCGTCTAGTGTATGGTCTACGTCTACTTTCCATACCTTTATACCTGCGCCGGCGGGATGGGATGGGTGGTGATTATGGATCGGTGTCGTGCTTGTGTTGTCACGCGTACCCTCCACTCCGTGTTTAAGTCCCCCTGTCGTTCTGTCACATCGGTATTGAAGTCTTCTGCCTACCTCTGGTCCAGGCTCTAGCTCGGGCCGCCTCTTCCTTCGGCCTCGTGGACCGGACTTGGAGCTTGGGTGTCGCTCCTGACCTTGGGTTCGGCTCACTTCTTGGTGTCGGGACTTGCGACTGTGTCGACACATCCCTACGTGACCTGCTGATCGGTTGCCTCTCGGGTACCCGGTAAGTCACCCCATCAGATATGGATCAGATATTTCTGAAAATGGTTGCGGGTGGTCCAGAAAATATTCGATCTGTTTTCACCTCTACATGGAGGGGCCTTCGACCTGCACACTTAGGCTGACTCACGATTTGCAAAACGAGTAAGTAAATAGAGGGGCTTAGTTGTCAAACGAAACACCTATTTTGCCTCGCGTGAGAAGAGCATTAGTTTTAGGTATTCTGTATCCTTCTTACCCATTTGTTAACCCTTTTAAATCGTCAGATATAGATGTTTTTTAATAGTTAACAACCTATTTTAAATGTTAATTCATTTATGTCTTCCATAAAAGTCAAACATGCTCCTTTTCCATTATAATCGGTTTATAGATAAAAATATGTAAAACACTTAGACGTACTGCTTAAATCTTGCTTATTTTCAAAATTGATTATTAGGAAAGCTAAAATTAACATGGAGATTGATTTTGTGAAAATGGCGTTTAACATAAACAAACATGTTTCTCCTTCGTCCTCCCCCGCCCCTTCTCATCCCGTACGCGCCGACAAGAGTCCCAAATTAGAGGCGCTCTCCCGCCGCGCCCAACGATCGGGTCCTTCAGTCCCCCCCCCCCCCCCACCCCTGGACAGTGCCTGCCAGTACAAGAAGCGTGTTAAGCGCCCAGTGCGATGCATCGCCTTTGACATGTCGCTGCTGGAAATAAATTCTATGCAACGATGTTGTAAATCATGTCTTGTGCAACAACTCTCAGATTTTTGTCACGTGCCTCTTGCACGAATCTTAAAGCGGTTGAGAAACAAATTAATCAGTTAGTATTTTATATCCCCCCTCAACTGTCTTAAGATTCGTGTTAGGGGCATGTGGCACATATATAAGAGGTGTTGCACAGGGTAGATTTTTTTTGACCCAAATGGTAGGTGCTCTGCCTATCATTAAACAAGGATAAAATTTGAGAAAATACAAAACACGAACATGGTTACTGGCAGCCTCTGCTGCCATAACCTAAAATAAAATAAATACAGAAAAAAACATACCGACTTTCGAGACTCGAAACTAGACTCACACCAACCTAAATATAACTGACAGTGAGCTCTATGCCGCGGCAACCAAACATCCACTGATAAACCTCCTAGCTGCCGAAAGGCAACAAACTGTAGAGGGAAAGGCGAGAGAGAAGAAGATCCGCTCCTTCTCAACAGCCATGCCACCATCCAAGCAGTTAAGAGGCTAACGATAAGCGACTAGTCACCCCGTCATTAAGTCAAGAATGGATTGCATGTGGATCTCCAATAACGACGCCTCTAAGGAGGAAAACGGCATAGAGGTGTCGTCGTTGCTCCTCCAGTAAACTTGGACCTTGGTTTCCACCCAGAGGGAGCCAACGAAAGTGATGAGAAACACGACAACATACTAAAGGGGATCACGACACCGACGGGCATCGCTGTTGTTGGTCCAACCTCTGTCGAACTAGGCTTTCGCCTACATCCATCAACCCTCCGCTTCCATCTGACCAATGCATAAAGGCCACTGTCGAAGATACCGACCACCTGTCCGTACCCGACGCCGCCGGTCTGAACCACATATCTCTATGCCATCCTCGCTGATCATGGCAGCATCAGCGCCGACCATGTCCTTTACCCCTGCCATCTCCACCGCATCTGCCGACACCATCCACAACTCCGAGAATGCTTGATGTAGCCACACTGACGCAGCCCCGACCTGCGCCGTCACTGTCGTCGACCATGTCCTCCACGCAGCACCATTCTCACCACCGCACTTCAGCACAACGAGCGAGCCCATGCAAGGCTGCACACTGCTAGTGCGGATCTAGGCTCGGCACACCCTCATACGCACCGATGCCACGAGGACGCCGTCGAGCTATCCGTGCCGCACCACCGGTGAAGCCATCCGCGGGCGTAGTGCCACGGGTGCCGAGCCATCCGCGGTCGGCTCGAGCGCGAGCAAGCGCCCCGCCGACGCCATTGACGCCATCTTCCTCGCCCGCGCCCACCGCGCGCTAGACCACGCACTCCCCATCCTCGTGAGCCTGTCGACTCCACTGACACTATCTTCCTCACCCTTCGCTCCTGCGGCCGCCGCGCCTACCCGACCGCGACACACCCCTTCCTCAAGAGCCCCACCGACGACACACTATCGCGTGCACGCCATCTTTCTCTCCGACATCGTCTTCTTCTCCTGCCGCTCGAACACGCGCGCCTGGCCACGCTCGCGCCGGCTCCACCCAAAAGCCGGTAGATCTTCCACTGGAATACCAGATCAGGCGATTGGACGCCGGATCCGGCCGCTACCGCCACCATAGTTGCCGACGACCACTCGTACAACGGCGCTACGAATCCGGCGACGATTTCGCTGTTGTTGCCTCGCCGCCACCTTCACAGCTAGCCGCACGGTTCTAGCAGCAAGCTCCGGCAGCGGCACGGCAGGGGAAGGGAGATGGGCGGTCACGGCGGAGAAAGATGTGGTGGCGGCGCCCGAGCCGCGGTCTGCCTCGAGCATAGGGCAGAATTTACAACACTGTTGTAGAGAAGTTATTTCCCAAGCTGCTTCTCCTGTGCCGTTCTATTCGTTGTGATTCTGGGCGCCGTGTCCCTCTCCATGCGTGGACTACCCCTGGCTCGGAACTTCTCCCCCGAACTCGTCGCTGCCTGCACGCTGACAACGACGCCAACAAGAAGGTCAACATCGACTACCGTTTGTGCACTCTAGTTGTTTAGTTATTAGACTGTTTAGTTCGTCTGTTTGCATCTGATATTGGACTTATGGTCCTTGCGACTTTGTGATTCTTCTATATAATCAAAGTCTGTGTTCACTGTTCACTAAATCATGTGGTGTTATTATGCAAACTAGTGTCACATGTGTTCGACTCATATGTAGCCAATAAGTTTCTGTGATTGATAGGTAGGGGTGCATGCAGTTAACCGCAAACTGCAAAACCGAACCGAACCAAACCGAAATTTGCGATTAACTGGATTTTTTTGTTAAATTCAGTTTTCATTTTTGTGTATTTCGGTTAACCGATTTTATTTAGTTTTTAGGTCGTATTAACCAAATTAACGGCGGTTTAACCGAAATTTTAAACTACACTACCACATAACCCATAAAAAACAAAGTTTAATAGTACTTTCATCCTAATTGAAAATTTTCATGTAATACAACCCAATCTTAATCATCTTGCCCATTACCGGCGCATACATGTTATTTTTGTATATTTCTTGTGGTGTTATTATATGTTTCCCATTTTTGTCTAACAAATTATATTGCAAATTAAAATCTGGTTAACCGCGAAACTGAACCGAATTAACTGCAAACGTATTGTGCGGTTATGACTTTTGTTGAATCAAATTCGGTTATCAATTTTTCATAACTGAATTTTCTCCATAACCAAATTAACGGAACCGATTTAACCGAATTAACCGAACGGCCACCCCTATTAATAGGTTTGTAGAGTTTGCTTGCTAGTGACTAGTTTAGGATGGCTAAGAGATTGTTTGAATATAATAAATCTTTGTGCATAGGAGAGGAATAGAGTGGAAAATGAATTAATTTTTACTTCAAACCCCTCAATCCACTCTAACTAGAGAGTATTGAACTCTATTTAAACAAAGCCTAAGGTGGATTCCGTCTCAGGTTTGCTCCGCTTGTTGGATTCTGGTGTTCCGCTTTAAGCAAGAAAAACAAATGTAATTTACAGGCTAATTTGTAATATAACAGACTAAAACAGTGGCACGATATTGTTTTAATGTTCTGCCTCGGCTTGTTTAACTTTAATCCATGACCTCCTTGAGCAGTCTAACAGTTGGAACGAGGTCCGCGTTTGGTTTTGTCAGGTTATCTATTTTGTTTAATGATTTCCTCCGGTTGGATAATAGAACAATCCATTCGACTTCATGTTCTGCAGTGGTTTCTGACCCATGTTCTGTTAATTTTATGACTATATATTATCATAATAAAACATTTGTTAGAAATATTGTAAATAATATCAGATAGGACAAAATCTAATAAAAATGGCCTATTATCAGTCTTATGTACATACACGTCATTTTACAAACAACACAAAAAATTATTAAAAATAATCAGTATTGTCAAACACCCTATATTCTCTAGACAACATTTTTTTTTATAAAATCTTACTTCTCAAATAAATGAGTTTTAAATAAGTGAAACCAAATAGGGCCTTAGACTAGGAATGACAATTGCACCCGCGGGTCAACTTACCCGACAGGTGTGAGTGTGGGTGGTATTTTTCACCCCGGGTCTAACCCGCACATGACCTGACTTATCGGCGGCTGCGGGTTTTGTTTTCCACCCGTGGCTACCCAACATGTACTCAAAATGACTTATGTTTGTAATTTAAAAACAAATTGATTTTTTCAATTTTTTTGTTCCACCTTCCTTATTGGAACCTATATTTACAACATCTATAAGCAACTTAATATTTTTTTGTTGCATTGTCATTCAAAATGGATGATTTTTGATACACTTGTTTATTAAACGTTGTAGTATGTTTATAAAAAAGTCAAACCTGACGGGCACCTGAAACCCGCCTAAGACCCGATGAGTGCAGGTGTGGGTGCAAATTCTCATCAGGTGTGGGTGCGGGTCTCAAATTTCACCCTAAACCTTTGTGTTTTGGGTGATTTTTACCCCACCCCACCCGAACCCCGATCAATTGTCATCCCTACCTTAGAAAAGGATTAGCTAACAGACCAAAATAACTACTTTCACTTTTGCATCCATCATCAGCTTCATCAAATTTTATATGTGGACCCATGTATATTGGTATTGCAATTATTATTTACCCCCTCAGTTTGCTTTAGAGATGGTAACATCTAAAATATATGCGGATATTGTCCTCATCTATCTGTACCCATTAGACAATATCCATACCAGAACTCGTATATGTCACGCACAACGAGTAAAAAATATTACCTTACCCACTACTCGCGATATTTTTTATCCACGAGTATATCCGTTATCCACTCTTCAAGTCTTTTCAAACAAAATTTACGCTGTGGATGCATTACACAAAAGTAAAATAATTTGCAAATAATACTGAAGTAACTTTATTTAAAAATAGCAAACTACTGGAGTATCATTCAATGAAATGTAAACCAATATCCACAATCAAATAGTAAGGAGAAATATATAATCTTGCTAGATCAGAAATATTCAAAAATCAATGTCCATAAAAAATAGTTTCTTTTTCCTATGATAATAAAATTTAATTTCTTATTAACCCATATTTTATATGAAACCCAAATGTCAATGTACGGGTACAGCTATATGGATGTGAGTGTGGTTTTTTTCTTACCGGATAAGAATAATCTATTATGTTTTATCTGTTCTGGAATCTATAACCACATATATAAATTTTTACCCAAATATTTACATGTCCGTTGTGATATCCATATATATATATATGGATAATGGTTACCCATTGTCATCTCTACATGTGATTCGTATTGCAGTTACTATTTAACCCTCTGAGCTGGCCACTCACGCACGAGGCAATCATTACACAGCCCATTCTTGCACACCAATCGAAGCAGCTTTCACCGTCCACCTAGGAAAATGGCCAGTTGGTAGCAAATATGGAGATCATTGTGGATTTCTTTTTTATTTTGCTATTGTGCGGATCAAAAGGGAATAGGGGCAGTATGTGGGAAGCCTATATTTTTTCACGTGTTAGTTAATTGATGTGCACATTCCAACAACAGACACATATAAACGATCTTATGACGAACTAATTGCACGCACTCGTGCTAAGAATCTTGAACAACAGGATAATGTTTTTCTCTCTACATTACACTTTTAGTATTGGTGAGAATAATATACTACTTAAATCGTATAAACTCAGGTTTATATAATAAGTGACACCATTGGCTGGCACAAAAAACACTAAGTCAGTTCGCACCGTTCGAACTTTATGGCGTGATAGTTCGGACTGTCTGAACTGAGAAGGGTACACAGGAGGAATATCAAACTTCACTTATAATCCTTCACCAACCTATCATGTGTTATGGTCCATAATACATAAGGTGTTAAGGTATATCAAGTCTACTTTCCAATGCAACAAACAATGCATCATTTGGAGTTCCCAGCTAAGAGTTATGATCATTTTACTACTGACTGCATGGTAGACAAAGAGATGCGCGAGGACTGAAGACCAAATCGGAAATTCTGCACCAGTTTTCGTTCAAACTCAAAACGTGGTGACTTCAATTCACACCTAGATAGGAGGGTTGTTCCTAGTATAAATATCGCCTTTGTACTCCTGAAAAAACAACTATTGATGATTTGATAAACAAGATTATTTCTACAGCTGAGTGTCATGCGCCTTTGTTCTTCCTTGTTCTTTATGGACTTGTGAAGTGATCCCTCTGGGACCCCCTAATTCGTACTCTAGGCTTTCGGGCCTTTTATGTGGGTTAGTCCCGGTTTATGGTTCTACGGCCGTTTAACGATCGAGTCAAAGTCCTTCAGGTTTTGGTTCCTCTGTCCCTGTCGCTTGGTCACAACCAACCATGGTAGATATAAAGCTAGTTATCATAGATTGTGGTTCTGTGGTTGATCGAAGATCGAGTCGAAGTTCTAAAGACTTTGGTGCCTCTCTCCCTATCACTTGGTCGCATCCAACCTTAGCATGTACAAAGTTAGTTATCACGGCTGATTTCCAGTTAGTTATCCCTTGTCGTACCTACGACCGTGAAGATTGGACCACCCCCGGGTTTCATCCTATCATTTGGTATCAAAATTCAGGTTTACACGGTAGGTACCATCCTCATCGTCTATTATTTTATCACTGTTTTACTATTATTCATCTCGTGTCTTCGTGTCATACCTATAGTCTATTAAACCACCACAAAAAGTAACCAAACTTTTGTGTAGTACTGCTGGTCTTGTGTCGTTTACTCCATTTGTTGTTCATCATCTCTGTCCATCTACATTTTTTTCAATCAGTCCACATCTTAGTGTTTGTTCATCAAAAAAAGGAAAAAAAAGGAAAAAAAGAGAGAGAAGTGTTGCAAAAAAAGAAATAACAAGGACTGCAACCATTGTTGGAAAATTTTCAGATTGGGCGAAAAAGTTCACTCATATTTTGACTTGGTTTACGACACTCAATTTTTTGTGCTACAAGACTTCCTTGTTCAGCCATCCTAGCTCCACAAAATACTGTAATTGGATCTTTCGATTTGTAATCCTTCCAACCGCTTAATCACAGCAGGAATACTACCATATTTTGCACAATCACAGTCCTTGAGAACGGGTAAGAACTTTGGTAAGCAAGAGGTGAGATTTGTGTGATTCCAAAAAAATTTTTTAAACCATTTTCCCTCCACAGTTTTAACATGCCAGGATTTGATTCAAGTGTTTCTGGTGGTAATACTAGAAGGGAAGAACCACTAGTTGCACGAGCAGAACTATGCAAACTTGGAGACTCGCTACTGGAGGCCATGGAGAGGATGTTCAATGAACGTCTCCCATGAGGACATCAACCCTGACAAAGGAACGACTACTCCAACTAAACCAGCACAGGCGCCACCAGGACCACTCACTCGAGCTCGTGCACGTGAATTAAACTTTGTAACAATTCTTTAGAATGAGGGACCAGAAGCTTCCTAAGTGCATGCGCCACCTATGCTCATGGTGAACCTGCCTAGAATAAAGCCTAGGTGCTGCACCACCTATCTATTTTTGGTTTGTCAAGAAATAACCAGGAAGGTGCTGCACCACTTAAATTAAGAAAGGGATCAAGGAGATGGCGTGGCTGATTGGGCGCCTGTTCCCTGCCTTATGGGCAGGCTGGACCCCACCTCCTCCCCCTATTTAGCTAAAGGTTGCACCCCCTCTTTTGGTTGGGTTTTCTTTGATAGGTTTGGCCCTCGTGCAAACATCCCGTTCTACAGTTGTGCTCAACGGTCGTCTGTTGACAGCCACAGTGAACCCCATTTCGTGAGTAATTGATATTCAGTTTTGCCTACATCTTGTTCTTGCGTGTTTCTTCGATTGCTCGTAGGAATAGAACCTCGTGTTCAGGTTGATCTTGCCATCTGCACGGTCAATAACCGTTTGGAGTTGGTTCAGCGATTGCTAAGGCGCCATGACCTGTTCGTTCATAGTCGGATCACGAGAGTCACCTCCTCCACCAATCGAAATTATCCACCTCACCGAAAGATCGGGCACTCCATCTCTATCAAGTGGTATCAGATTACGGGTTGATCGATGAGTTTTATCGAGTTTTATCCCTTTAATTTGAGAGCTATTCATCGTCCTATCGTCCACCAGAAAATCTACAAAAAACTCAGGTTAGAACCTTATCCCTAAACCTTTTGGCCTTGCACTTTTCTTTTAGTAATATTGTGTTTTTGAATTTGCGTGCATTTGCGTCACTTGTTGCTGGTCACCTCGTGTTTCCGTTGTTCACCATCTTTCTTCTTTCGTTCATACATCCCACGTTT
The DNA here is from genome assembly GCA_030760725.1 of Neostapfia colusana. Taxonomy (NCBI): domain Eukaryota; kingdom Viridiplantae; phylum Streptophyta; class Magnoliopsida; order Poales; family Poaceae; genus Neostapfia; species Neostapfia colusana. Next base: position 50,484,215 of record JASWHV010000019.1, read on the forward strand.
TTACCTTCCTACTTGTTTCGTTTGGCAAGTTTTCATCCTTTCTGTGTGGCACATTTGGGGCGTCTCATCTGGTTATCAAAAAAAAGGAAGGCAAGAAACAACAAAGGAAAGAAGCAAAGGCACGGTGCAGAATAAAAAAAAGCAAAAGAAGGAAAGTGAAAGAAGGCAATCAGAAATTGGTGCGCCCCATATCCTTACCTAGTATTTTTTTCCTTTTTTTTGGCAAGCAGCACCTCCATATCTGGTGCGTCAAAGCTTTCTGATTCGGTACTGTTATTTTTTGGAAAGCAAGACCATCCTATCTTGTGCGCCATCTTTCCCAGCCAGGGATTTGGTGCACTCTCTCCATTTTTGCACGCCTACCTTCCACGTCCCCTTGCCTTTTCTGTTCAGTTTCACTTGGTTCCAGCAGCATTCACTACGTGTTTGCACCCTTATTCAACTTTACATTTGCTGATTGATTGTGCTAATCCTTGCATTAAAAGTGAAGCCTTCCTACAGCTCTACAAACACCTACAGCCTGCAGGTTGTGTCCTCTGGCAATCGCTCTATCCAAGCTTCTTTGGTTGCACCGCTGGTTGCAGGTCACCCCTGTTGGCGTGGTAAGAACAAGTAAGACCTTGATAACGTTTTTTTAGTTTGAGCGCCCTAATCTACAACCCATTACACTAGCTGTAGGACATACTATTTTGTTCCTTGTTTCTCGTCTTTGCACTAACTATGGCAGGACCCTTGGGGGATCTAGATGATGAGAAAGCCCTTCCACATTCTCCTCGTACCAAGGGCATCATACAACATTTTGAGCGATAAATGCGCCTGCAACTTGATGGCCTCGCTGAAGACATTTACGTCACCAACGGGCGCCTTGGTCTGCTTGAAAGAGGACAAATTGAAGCCGGAAGGACGTTCCAGGAATTAAGAACAGCCCAAGCCACCACCAACACCACCCTCGGCACCATCATGACACGGCTTGAGGAGTTGTCCCAGCAACTTGGTGAGCTACAGGGTGGCACTGATTATGGTGGCGACACCGAGCACGACGCTCAGACCCGTCGTCGCCGGCACGGACGTCGTCACGGGGTACATAACCAGGATGATTTTTTTTCTCTAAGATTAAACTCACTATACCTGAATTCAATGGTACATATGATCCTTATGCTTATCTTGAGTGGGAACTTGCTGTTGATAAAAAATTTGCATGTCATGCTTTTCCTGCACACCATCAAGTTAAAGCTGCTACTAGTGAGTTTATCCATTTTACTTCTATTTGGTGGCACGGACATTGCAACAAATATCCCACTGAAATCCCTACCACTTGGGATGCTTTAAAAGTCCTTATGCGCCACAGATTTGTTCCCTCATATTATGCTCGTGATTTGCTTAATAAACTACAGCGTTTAAAACAAGGTACACACACTGTTGAAGAGTACTATCAGGAGCTGCAAACTGGTATGCTTCGTTGTGGTTTAATTGAGAACAATGACGCTGCTATGGCACGTTTTTTGGGTGGTTTAAACCGTGAAATTCAGTATGCGCTTGATTATAAGGAGTACACTAATATTACTCGTTTATTCCATCTTGCTTGTAAAGCTGAACGTAAAGTGCAGGGACGACATGCGAGGACACAAGATAACTCTTTTGCAGGTCGCACCACGTCGTTCCACTCAGGCTCTAAGCCTATCGCCGTGTCACCCCCAGCAGCGCCATCACCACCTAGCAGCACTCCACGTGACAAGGCAGTAGCAAAAAATCCAGCGCCACTTCCAGCAACAAAGGGTGCCTCCTTCTCTGGACGCACCAAGGATATTCAATGCCATCGCCTGTAAAGGTTTTGGTCACGTGATACGGTACTGTCCCAACAAATGCATGCTGATTATCCGTGACAATGGTGAGTATTCTTCAGCTAGTGATTCTGAAAACACCATATATGCTATGCTTGCCACTGACGTTGCAGGAACCCAAGAAGAACATGTGGATACCACGGATGCTGACAAGTACGAGAGTCCTATTGTACAACGCGTACTCAGCATGCAGGTTGCACAACCAGAGCAGCACCAGCGCCACACCTTGTTCCATACCAAAGGCGTTGTGCAAGAATGCTCCATTCGCATCATTATTGACAGTGACAGCTGCAATAACTTGGCAAGCACGGAGATGGTGGAGAAGTTATCTCATGCAGCCACACCCATACCCCTACCATATTCAATGGCTTAACCAGAGCGGTAAACTCAAGGTAACACGCTCGGTATGTGTTCATTTCTCTATGGGGTCCTATCATGATTATGCTGATTGCGATGTTGTTCCAACGGAAGTCTGTTCGCTTCTGCTCGGTAGGCCTTGGCAATATGATACAGATAACTTACATCATGGTCGCACAAACTATTACTCTTTGATGTTTAAGGGCAAGAAAATAATTCTTCATCCAATGATCCCTGAACAGATTGTCAAAGCTGACATCGCTAGAGCTAAACAACAACAACAACAGCAACCGCACATACAAAACAAAATTAAACTGAAAGCTCCTGTTTTGCTTGCCACTAAATCTGATTTTGATGACATACGTGATGATAATCTACCTCGCTATGCGCTTGTATGCTCTCATATGATGTTTTCACTAGATGATGCGCCATATTTGGACATGCCCCCTGCTGTTACTATGCTTTTGCAGGACTATGCTGATGTGTTTCCGAAGGAGTTACCACCAGGTCTTCCTCCCATTCGCGACATTGAGCACCAGATCGACCTCATCCCAGGCACTCATCTTCCCAACCGCGCTCCTACCATACCAATCCCGATGAAACAAAGGAGATTCAGCGCCAACTCCAAGGAGATTCAGCGCCAAGTCCAAGCGTTACTTGATAAGGGCTACATTCGTGACTCTCTTAGCCCTTGCTCTGTTCCTGTTTTACTTGTTCCAAAGAAGGGTGGTACCTGGCGCATGTACGTTGATTGTCGCCCGATTAACAATATCACACCTCGTTATTGCTATCCTATACCTCGCCTTGATGATATGCTTGATGAGCTTAGCGGTGCTGTTATTTTCTCCAAGGTTGATTTGCGCAGCGGGTACCATCAGATTAGAATGAAACTTGGGGATGAATGGAAAACGACATTTAAAACAAAATTTAGCTTATATGAATGGTTAGTTATGCCGTTTGGATTGACTAATGCACCCAACACATTTATGCGCTTAATGAATGAAGTTTTGAGGCCTTTCATAGGACTGTTTGTGGTTGTTTATTTCAACAATATTCTGATTTACAGCAAGTCTATGGAAGAGCATTTGGAACATTTGCGTGCTGTTTGTGATGCTTTACGCGCTACCTGCTTATTTGGCAATGTGAAAAAGTGCAACTTCTGCACACCATGTGTTTAGTTTCTTGGCTATGTTGTTACTCTGCAGGGCATTGAGGTGGACGGCAGCAAGATTGACGCCATCCAATCCTGGCCCACGCCGACGACAATTACGCAGATTCGGAGTTTTCTCGGGCTTGCAGGGTTCTACAGACGGTTTGTGCGTGATTTCAGCTCCATTGCCGCCCCGTTGCATGAACTCACCAAGAATGACATCCCTTTCTCCTGGGGTACGACACAAGAAGAGGCATTCACTATCCTAAAAGATAAGTTAACACATGCCCCCTTACTACAACTACGTGGTTTCAATAAGATGTTTGAACTTGAATGCGATGCTAGTGGTATTGAGTTGGGCGGTGTTTTGCTTCAAGAGGGAAAACCAGTAGCTGACTTTAGCGAAAAATTAAGCGGTGCTCGTCTGAATTATTCAACTTATGACAAAGAACTTCACGCCTTGGTTCGCACTCTACAAACTTGGCAGCATTATTTATGACCTCAAGAATTTATTATTCATTCTGATCATGAGGCTTTAAAACATATTCGTAGCCAAACCAATCTGAACCGTCGGCACGCTATGTGGGTAAAATTCATAGAGTCTTTTACCTACATCAATAAACACAAGAACGGGAAAGACAACATTATTGCTGATGCTTTGTCGCGTTGATACACCATGCTGTCTCAGTTAGATTTTAATTTTTTTGGCTTACAAACTGTGAAAGAACAATACGCCGATGATTCTGATTTTAAGGACATTGAGATGCATTGCAAGGGTGGTAAACCATGGGATAAATTCCACGTCAATGATGGGTTCTTGTTCCGTGCTAACAAGTTGTGTATTCCAACAAGCTCTGTTTGCCTTTTGCTGTTACAGAAAGCGCATGGTGGCGGCCTAATGGAACACTTTGGTGTATACAAGACACAGGAGATTTTGGCCGCACACTTCTTTTGGCCCCAGATGCGCCGCAACGTGGAACACTTTGTTGCACGCTGCACCACGTGCCAGAAAGCTAAGTCACACCTGAACAACCACAGTTTGTACATGCCATTACCTGTTCCTACTTCTCCTTGGCTCGATATTTCTATGGATTTTGTTTTGGGCTTAGCTCGAACTAAGAAGGGGAGGGATAGTATCTTTGTGGTTGTTGATCGATTCTCTAAAATGGCTCACTTCATACCATGTCACAAGACTGATGATGCTAGCAGCATTGCTGAATTGTTCCTTCGTGAGATTATTCGTTTACATGGTGTTCCACATACAATAGTCTCATACGCGATGCTAAGTTCCTAAGTCATTTTTGGAGATCTCTTTGGAATAAACTAGGAACTAAATTGCTTTTCAGCACCACTTGTCATCCACAAACGGATAGGCAAACTGAGGTTGTGAACAGGACCTTATCTACCATGCTTAGGGTGGTGTTATCTGAAACTTTGGGAGGATTCTTGCCCCATATAGAGTTTGCTTACAATCGTGCTACACATTCCCCCACAAAATTGTGCCCTTTTCAGGTTGTCTATGGTTACATTCCACGGGCGCCTATTGACTTGCTGACCCTTGATCTTTTGGACGCCCCACATGTAGATGTTGTTGCACGTGTTAACACACATGTTGGACATCCATGAGCAGATGCAGCAGAACATCACACACACTAATGCTAAAAATCATGCTGTTGGTAGTAAAGGACGTAAACTTGTTACTTTTGAACCAGGTGATTTGGTCTGGTTGCATTTGCGCAAGGATCACTTTCCTACTTTGCGCAGGTCTAAGCTGATGCCACGCGCTGCTGGTCTATTCAAGGTGTTAAAGAGAATTAATGATAATGCTTATGTAATTGACCTGCCAGCAGAATATGATGTTTTCTCTAGTTTTAATGTTGCAGATTTGAAACCATATGCGGGCGAGGATGAGGAGCTGCCATCTAGGACGACTTTGATTCAAGAAGGGAAGGATGATGAGGACATCAACCCCAACAAAGGAACGTCTACTCCAACTAAACCAGCACAGGCGCCACCAGGACCACTCACTCGAGTTCGTGCACGTGAATTAAACTTCGTAACGATTCTGAAGAATGAAGGACCAGAAGCTTCCTAAGTGCATGCGCCATCTATGCTCATGGTGAACCTGCCCAGAATAAAGCCTAGGTACTGCGCCACCTATATATTTTTAGTTTGTCAAGAAATAACCAGGAAGGTGCTGCACCACCTAAATTAGAAAAGGGATCAAGGAGATGGCGTGGCTGATTGGGCGCCTGTTCCCTACCTTGTGGGCAGGATGGACGCCCACCTTCTCCCCCTATTTAGCTAAGGGTTGCACCCCCTCTTTTGGTTGGATTTTATTTGATAGGTTTAGCCCTCGTGCAAACATCCTGTTCTGCAGTTGTACTCAACGGCCACCCGTGGACAGCCATAGTGAACCCCAATTCGTGAGTAATTGATATTCAATTTTTCCTACATCTTGTTCTTGCTTGTTTCTTCGATTGCTCGCAGGAATAGAACCTCACGTTCAGGTTGATCTTGCCACCTTCACGGTCAATAACCGTTTGGAGTTGGTTCAGCGATTGCTAAGGCGCCACGACCTGTTCGTTCATAGTCGGATCGCGAGAGTCACCTCCTCCAATCGAAATTATCCACCTCACCGAAAGATCGGGCACTCCAGCTCTATCACATTTTCCCTCCACTGTTCTAACATGGCAGGATTTGATTCTAGTGTTTCTGGTGGTAATACTGGAAGGGAAGAACCACTAGTTGCACGAGCAGAACTACGCAAACTTGGAGACTCGCTACTGTAGGCCATGGAGAGGATGCTCAATGAACGTCTCCCTCCAGCGGGTAGAAGGGCTCCACAACATCATAATGAATGACTTGGTGATGGAAATTGTGGTTTTGGGAGTGGTTTTCACAACTGTTTCAGAAATGACCATGGTGGCCATGATGGTGATAGGAATGTTTGTCACAATGATTAGCGGCGAGGAAGCACTCAAAGACATGGTCGTGGCAACCGTGTGCACTGTGATGATGAGCAGGAGTTACATGACAATTATTATGATGGTTATGATGCAGATGACAACCCTTTTCCAGATCATGGGCACTTTGAACATTACCATGATCAATGATGAGGTGCTGGTTATGATGGAAAAAGTCATTGTCGTCATAATGTGGATGGTCTAGACAGCATTGCTCATGTCAAGCTAAGTGTACCAAAATTTTCACGAAAGGAAGATGCATATGCATATCTTGAGTGAGAGGAGAAATGTGATAAAATTTTTATAGTGCATAATCTATCTGATCGGAGGTGTGTAAATCTTGCTTCTGTTTAATTTTCTGGTTATGATCCCACTTGGTGGAATCAGATACAAGAAAATCAACTTGTGTTGGGACGTGATCATATAAACACATGGAATGAGATGAAGCGGGTGATGAGAAGACGTTTTGTACCATTAAGTTATCAATGCGACCTTCGGAATAGGTTGTAGCAGTTCAGACAAGGTTCTAAATCAGTTGATGAGTATTACAAGGAAATAGAGCTGCTGTTGATTTGATCAGGAATTAGATAAGATGAAGAGTAAAAAATGGCAAAATTTTTGCATGGTCTTAATGTTGAATTTTCTGACTTTGTTGAGATGTTTCCATATCATAATCTGCAGAGCCTTGTGGATCAAGCTATGCGCACCTAGAGAAAAATTTAGCAAGCTAGATGCAATCGATCCTATGGTGGTCGATCTACTTCACTTCCATGGAACCGGCAGCAACCCAGTACATCTTTTGTTGAGGGGAAATTTCAAGCCGGTGCAACTAAGTCTTCTCCATCCATTGGTGCTGCCAAGACATCAGTTTCAGCTACTTCTCCACCTACAGTTCAGCAAGAGTAACGAAGTCGCACTGCAGGTACAGCAGCCCCTTCAGTTGCATCAGCGGCTGCATCCTCTTCAAATAGCCGAATCATTGTATGTCACAAGTGCCAAGGGCGTGGACATGTTTCTGCTGAATGTGCTGGTCGATGGACTATGATGATAAATGAATTAGGCGAATGGGAATCTGAAAGTGATCCAGAAGATGCACCATGCTGTCACACCCGGTTATTCCACAGAACACCCGAGTGACTCCCACATGTATGCCAGGATCATTTTCTCATACATGTGATGACAAATAGTGAAGTATCATTATTACAAGCCAAGTGTTCGAATATAAGTAAGTCTTACATAGCGTCTCGAAGGACGATAACATGTTCACAATAATGTAAATAAACAAACAGCGGAAGATAAGTCTTTTGGGCTCCATCACAGGCGTTGCCCGGGGGACTCCGTGAACCTAAAATCCTTCTTCTGGTCTGAAGTCTTGGTCGTTGTACACCACGTCATTCCCTTGGCCTGAGCAGCAATTTAAAACCAACAGAAAAGCAAGCTTGAGTACCGTTGGTACTCAGCAAGTGTGGGAAAGTTATGTCATGCATGACTAGAGCAAGGAAAGGATTGAACTCATGGTTAAAGCACTACGCCATTAGTCCCTATCACCTTAGCTTCTTATGCACCTACATTACTACATAAGTGGAATGGTCCCAATCCCCCAACCCATCATCAATATCAAATAACCATAACTTTATTTCCACTGTTAAGCTTCCCGCTTAACATCCTCCACTTCCCAATTCCTCATCCTCCAATCATGAATAAGTCCAAGCCGCTCTTGACCGTGAGCACGGTTGTCATGACAGTTTTGACTCTGCAGAGTTTGTACCACTGTACCCACATGTAGTGATTTCATCTCCCATTGTCGGGTGGACTAGAAAACCTCCATTATGCCAGTGGCTGCGAACCACGTTCACACTTCCGAGGTGTGTAGCCAGGAGATCACTACGAGGCCTTTACAAAGGGATTCCCGACGAGTGTGGGCCCACTGAGGTTTCACCTCTAACAACATCCAGGAGGCTCTAACCCCCGCTGTAGTGGCCCCCTTTTGAGCCTTGCGGTTCATATGGTAGTCCAGCTGACACCTATTCCCCGCACCATCCAGACACCCATACTACGCCGGAGATACACCTAATTAATTAGCCAAGCTGCCCCATCTCAGCATGTGGTTGGCATGGTAAAGCTAGGTTACATGCTCCATGAACCGGTCCTTAGGATCCAGGCAAGCACTAAACACAAACCCGTGTCTCGTGCACACAGCACCAACCAAAGCATCCAACTTGCCTAGATCCCTATCTCTACATAGTTCATAATAATCCATTGAAAGGGTAAAATAATCAATGTGATGATTTCATATCCCATTATTCCCATTCTAAGCATGGCTAAGCATGAGTAGTATAAATGAATGACATAATAAAATAACTCCCAACCCTGGCTACAAGGAAGCAAGATAATGAAAATCTAGGGAAACTTCCTAGCATGGGTATCATATTCCAAATTGACAATGCAATTAACTTCTAACTATACATCCTAGTATAGGATCAAAGTGGTCAAGGACACTTGCCTTCTTCCTGCTGCTCTGGGAATTGAAAGTCTTGGTCTTGGAAGGTGAGAACCGGCTCTGGGGCAGGTTCTACTCATGCCACCACACACATAGCAAAAGAAAACAACATTCTATAAGAAATCATCCCCACATACATACACATGAAAGTCATACACATATGTAAGTTTGGTGTTCACCCTAGTTAGATGGCTTCTATGTATGCATGCACTTTTAAACATATATATTATTTCTAATTTGATATTCAGATCTCTAAGTGCACACTACATGTGAATTTCAGACTTTACTAATTTCTATATTAGCTACTTCACTTCTTAGCTACAAAATTTGCATGAAATGTGAATTCCAACTCCAAATTGGTTTTCAGATCTCCTACACAATTTTAACTTGAAGTTTTGGACTTGGGGACCTCATTTGGCATTTTCTAATTATGTATACCTATTTTCCTATGTTTTCAGATTTATTTTCCATACCTAAAAGTGAACTTCAATACTAAAATAGCAAAATATATCACCTACACAGAATATATTTTAATCCAACTTGTCCAACAAAATATCTTTTGGCTTCCTATCTGATGGGATCAATTTAAATATATTTTTACCTATTTTTTCAGAATTATTTCAAGCTTAGAAATGAATTTCAGCACTAAACAGCAAAATAAATTCATACACAAAATTTATACTGTTCCAAATATCTAAACAGAACCTTTATAAGTTTTCCCTACCCTTTTTGGCTACTTAGATTCATTTTTCCACATATTTAATTTTGTTTTATGCCTAAAGGGTATATTTCATAAATAAATAACAAAACAACAACCTTATTGAAATTTCAAAGTTTATTTCCCCTCTAAATTCAAACTTCAGATTGTTCTACAAGTTTTCAACAGAGTTTGAGCAATTCAAACTGAAATTATACCTATGTTTGAATTTAAATCACACTCAATTTGCTTAAATTCCTAAATTAAATATTCCCCCGGGGTTGAAATTTAAATCCTATACTGTTGCAAGGTCAAAATCATATTTCCCAAAAACCTCAGGGGTCAATGCATCATTTATAGAGGGTATTTCCTAATTTTTATTAAGTCCAGGGGCTAAAACTGATTATTAAACGCATTTTCCTAAATTCCCGAGAGTCCAGGGGCTAGATTAGAAGTTTTCCGGGGCTAGATCCTTTTTCCTCAGAACCCCAGGGGGTAGCGCGTAAGTTTCCCGGCGGGAATCGACGCTTTAAATGTGGGCCGTCGGATTTTAAATGGACGGCTGAAATTATAACGCGAAGGGGTATGGGAGGGATCTAACTGTGGCCACACGATTTAAAACGGACGGGCCACAGAGGGCCACGTCGCTCTGGCGGTGTGCGGGCGGCGCTGCCCGGCGGCGGGAGGCGGCGATCTCGCTGAAAAGTTTCGGGTTTTCGTCTACACTCGCTAAAACTTGGATTTCTTGGCATAGAACGGAAGAGGGAAGGTAGGGGACCTCACCTCGGTGGTTTTCTTGCACTCAGAGGCCCTGGAAGTCGGTCGGTGACGACGAAGTCCGGCAATGGCTCTCGGTGCTCGTCAAAGCAGCGGTTAGAGCGCAAGACACGACGTTTCTTTCACCTGCAAGACTCCCCGGCGGCAGTGGAGCACGCCATGCATGTTAGGTCGGAGAATTCGGATGAAAGTCGGAGGGAAACGACAGAGGGAGTCTCGATTCTCACCGGAGAGGAAAACAGAGTGGCGAGGGGAAACCAGCGGGGATTTCCTGCGTTTAAATGGACGAGGGGGTCGGCGGGGTCGGTTGAGGTATTGCAGCAACGAGTGGGCCGGAGATCGTGGCTCGTGGGCGCCGAATTCGGACGGGGATGGCGCAATCGGGCACGGGAGAAGCGACAGGTGGCGGTCGAAGAAAGTGCTGACAAGCGGGGCCCGCTGGTCAGTGGGGAGGACAGGAGGGGGGGGATAGGCCGCGGGCTGCTGGGCTGGCTGGAGCTGCTGCGGCGGTTTCAGCCCAATTGCCCCTTTTTCTTTTTCTTTTCCCTTTTCTATTCTGTTTTTGCTTCAAATTTAAATTCTGATTTGGATTTGAATTTTCTCCAACATGCACCACATCCACTTTGTTTAAATTTGTATTTTCTACATTTGGGGGTGTTACAACTCTACCCCCCTTAAAAGAAATCTCGTCCTCGAGATTGGGGACTCTAGGGAAACAGATCCGGAAACTGTGCCTTGAGCTCGTCTTCTCGCTCCCATGTGACTTCTGCTTCCGAGTGGTGGTTCCACTGCACTTTGCACATTCAGATTCTTTTGTTCCTTGTGATGCATTCCATTGTCTCCAGAATCTTGACCGGCTGTTTGGCATACGAAAGGTCTTCTCGGACGTCCACCTCATTCATGGGTAACCTCTCTTCAGGTGTTCTTAAGCATTTCTTGATTTGTGACACATGGAATACATCGTGCACATCCGATAGGCGGGCCGGTAATTCTAACTGATATGCAACTTCGTTTTCCTCTCTAGAATCTAGAAGGGTCCGATATATCGAGGTGATAATTTCCCTTTCACTTTGAATCGACGAAGCCCCCTGATAGGAGACACCTTGAGATAAACGTAGTCCCCTACACTGAAAGTGAGCTCTCTTCTTTGTATATCAACATAGCTCTTTTGTCGGATCTGGGCTATTCTCAAGTTGTTGCGGATTTCTCGCACTTTCGCTTCAGCGTCTTGTAGTACCTCTGGCCCAAATACTTTGCTCTCCCCAGTTTGATTACAAAATAATGGAGTTCTGCACTTCCTCCCATACAACGCCTCAAAGGGTGATATCTTCATACTAGCCTAATAGCCGTTGTTATAGAAGAACTCCGCATACAGTAAGTTCTTATCCCAACTCCTATTGTTCTTGAGTGCACAAGCTCTCAACATATCCTTAAGGATTTGATTGGTTCTTTCGGTCTGTCCGTCGGTCTGTGGATGGTACGTAGAACTGAAATTCAAATGAGTCCCCATGGTCTCATGTAACTTCTGCCAGAATCTTGAGGTGAATTGTGTTCCTCGATCTGACACTATATTCTTCGGCACTCCATGGAAACACACAATTCTTGACATGTACAATTCTACCAATTTGTCCGCTGTAGCTTTCTTTCATGGGGATGAAATGAGCTACCTTAGTCAGCCTGTCAATTATGACCCATATCGAATCATATCCCGATTGGGTCCTAGGCAGTCCCACTATGAAATCCATACCTATTTCTTCCCATTTCCATTCAGACACTTTGAGTGGTTGCAATAGTCCCGCGGGTCGTTGGTGTTATTCTTTCATCAACTAACATGTGTCACATAGGGCAACATGTTCCGCGACATCTCGCTTCATGCCATACCACCAATATCTGCTCTTGAGGTCATGATACATCTTTGTACTCCCAGGACGGATGGAATAGTCGGAATCATGAGCCTCCCTCAGAATTAGTTCACAGATCTCCTTTACCTCAGGCCCACATATTCTTTTCCCATGCCACACCGTACCTTGTTCATCTTCTCTAAACCCAGGAGCTTTATTTTCTTTGATGAGTTCTCTGATTTCTTGTATTTTCTCGTCATTCTTCTGACCGTTGCGTATGTCTTGCTCCAATGTGGAGTCCACTTCCATGTCGATGGCCTCATCACTATTCACCAGACATAGATTGAGTTTTGCAATTTCCTCCTTCAATTCTGTAGGCGTGTCATTTAAGCTCAACATGTTGATATGCACCATCTGGCTTAAAGCATCTGCCATGGCGTTCACTTTCCTAGTATGATAGTTGATACCCACATCAAAGTCGTTGATTAGCTCTAACTATCTCCTTTGTATGAGGTTGAGATCTGGCTGTGTGAAAATGTACTTTAAGCTCTTATAGTGTGTGTATATCTCTGTCATCTTTCCCATCAAGTAATGCCTCCAAAGCTTCAATGCGTGGACCACTGTGGCTAGCTCTAGGTCATGCGTAGGATAGTTCTTCTCGTGTTTTCGGAGCTGCCTGGACGCATAGGCAACGACATGCCCCTCTTGCATGAGAACACATCCCAACCCGTGTCCAGAAGCATCACAATACACCGAAAAATTCTTCTGCATGTCTGGCATAACTAGCACGGGGGCTATCGTCAATCTTTTCTTTAGCTCTTGGAAACTTGCCTCACACTCCGGTGTCCATGTGAATGTGATTCCCTTCTCTAACAATTTGGTGAGGGGTCTCGAGATCTTGGAGAAGCCCTCAATGAACCGTCGATAGTACCCAGCCAATGCTAAGAAGCTTCAAATCTCCCCGACATTTTCAGGGGTCTTCCACTTCTGCACATCCGCGATCTTGGCGGGATCCACGGAGATTCCTCCTTCCGAGATTATATGTCCTAAGAAGGGAACTCTCTTCAGCCAAAACTCAAATTTGCTTAGCTTGGCATATAGTTGGTGTTCTCTCAACTTTTGCAACACGAGTCTTAGATGCTTCTTGTGTTCTTCTTCATCTTTGGAGAAGATGAGAATGTCATCAATGAAAACCACCACAAATTTGTCCAAATATTCCATGAATACCTTGTTCATGAGATACATGAAGTACGCCGAGGCATTAGTTAGCCCGAACGGCATGCTGGTGTATTCATACAGCCCGTATCGAGATACGAAAGCTGTCTTGGGAATGTCGGTTGGCCTTATCTTCGGTTGGTGATATCCCGACCTGAGATCGATTTTTGAGAATACACAAGCCCCTCTCAACTGATCGAATAGGTCTTCAATGCGAGGTAATGGATACTTGTTCTTGATGGTTACCTCATTCAACGCACGGTAGTCTATGCATAGCCTCTGGGTTCCATCCTTCTTGGGCACAAATATCACTGGAGCTCCCCATGGCGAGGAACTAGGACAAATATACCCTTTCTCTGTCAATTCCCGGATATGTTCTTTGAGCTCTTCTAGTTGTTTAGAATCCATCCGGTAAGGCCTCTTGTATATCGGGGCGGTCCCAGGCATTAGTTCAATCGCGAACTCCACTTCACGATCTGGGGGCATACCTAGCAATTCCTCAGGAAAAACATCTGGATATTCCCTGATGACCCTTATCCCTTCCAATTCCACGTCCACTTGATTGAGTTTAATGTCCCTTCTAGATTCTTGGACGGCTACAAATTTCACTTTGGTGCCACTAGTGTGAGTTAGTTCCACCGTTCTAGTTGAACAATGGATGATGCCTTTATGCTTGGTCAACCAATCCATACCAAAATAATATCTGTCCCTTGTGAGTTTATCACTATAAGGTTTCCAGTAAATACTACCCCATTAATGTCTAGATTCACTTTGGGACACACTTGTCTTGTTCTTATTTCTCCCCCTGGAGAGTTCACTGAAAATATATGATTCATTTGTGTTGTTGCTATATCATGCTTCTTAACAAATCCTTGAGCAATGAACGAGTGGGTAGCACCAGAATCGAACAATATGGTTGCAATGTGTAAATTTGCAGGGAACTCACCAATCACCACATCAGGTGCCTCCTGTGCTTCTTCCATGGTCATGTGGTTAACCCGTCCTCGCATCATGTTCTGCTGCTGTGGCATTGGCTTCTTTTTTGGGCACTTATGAGCGTAGTGCCCCACTTCACCACAGTTGAAGCATTGCACCCCAACTTTAGGTGCCTGACCTTTGTTGTCTTGGGGTGGGTTCTGTGACCCTTGTCCTGCTTGTCGAGGTTGATAAGTGGGGCGTGGCTGCTGCATAAACTGACGCTATGGCTGTACGGGTGCTGATGGAGGCCTGAAGTTCGGGTTGTAACCTCTCGGTGCTGAGTAGGGTACCACAGCACGACTCATCTGCCCTGCAGGTTGCTGCATAAGACGTGGGCGTGTGTTGCTGCTTGACGCTTGATGCGACCATCCCACCTTCCTCTTGTGTTCATTCTCCAAGGCCTTCATCTTTCTTTCCACAATAAATGCCCCATCCACCATCTTTTGGAAGCTTTCATACTCATTGGAGGACATCGCACATTGCATCTCCATGGTGAGCCCTTCCATAAAACAGTCCTGTTTCTGCTCATCAGTTTCAATGTCCCGTGGTGCATAACGGGATAGTTGGGTGAACTTGGTGAGGTACTCCCCCACTGTCATGTTGCCCTGCTGCAGTCCCAAAAACTCCTTCCTCTTGTTCTTGAGTTCCCCCCTTGGTATGTAGTGGTTGTGGAAGCTGCGCTTGAACTCCTCCCAAGTTATGTTCTCGGGATCGTGGTGGGCTGCCACGTAAGCGGCCCACCAATCAGCAGCGGGTCCATGCAATTGATGAGAGGCAAACAACACATGTCGAAGTGTAGCTGTCGACACTTTCCCCGGGCCTGCACTGGGCAGCCCGCGGAGGTTCTTTTTCGGTGGGGCTAGTCCCCCGCGGAGAGCTTAAGCTTAGTTGGACGAAAGAAACAGATGAACACGGGGTTTTTTTACGTGGTTCGGGCCGCTGGAGCGTAATACCCTACGTCCGCGGTGAGCAGAGGTGCTCGTTGTATTGCTTGGTGCTCAGAACCGGGGTCCTGAGCTTGAGGGTGAGCTGAGTGCTAGCGAGTGAGTGTGCAAAGAGCCAAACCCCTTGTAACGTTGCCTACCCGAGCCTTTTATAGTCCAAGGCTCGGGCGGCTTTACAAGGTGGGCCCGGGACCCGACAGGTGGTCCCGGGGAGATTGCCTGCCATCTAGCGTATCCTGCAGTTACGCCGGTAGTTGTCTCTGGCAAGGGCTTTTGAGTCTTCGTCTTGCCGCCCTGCCCATGCCGCAAGCTAGGCGTAGTGGTTGATGACGGCAGGGGCGGCAGGGGATGTCTTGTCGTTGTGTTTATTGGTGTACAACTTCTGGGGCGGCGTGCCAGTCTTCACTGCGATGTGACTGGGCACAACGGCACCTAACAGTGGCGTGCTCCGCGTCTTGGGAAGGCGCGGGTCTCGAATACCTTGTACGGACAAGGTATGGCGCGTCTTTACTCTTGCTGCCTACCGTGTGGGGGCAGGTAGTGCTGTTCTGCTGACCACGTGGCTGGCCCGGAACTCTCCTCTGAGGAGAGGAAGGTCCGGCGCCGCTGGACACATGGATCCCTCGGGGCTCTCCCCGCAGAGGGGGGAGGTTCGTCTCTGCTGGCCACGTGGCGGGCCCGGAGCTCTCCTCTAAGGAGAGGGAGGTCCGACCCCACTGGACACGTGGAGCCTTCGGAGCTCTCCCCGCGGAGGGGGGAGGTCCGACTCTGCTGGCCATGTGGCGGGCCCGGAGCTCTCCTCTGAGGAGAGGGAGGTCCGGCCCCGCTAGACACGTGGAGCCTTCGGAGCTCTCCCCGTGGAGGGGGGAGGTTCGGCTCTGCTGGCCACGTGGCGAGCCCGAAGCTCTCCTCTTAGGAGAGGAAGGTCCGGCCCTGCTAGACACGTGGAGCCTTCGGTGATCTCCCTGCGGAGAAGGGAGGTCCGGATCTGCCGGCCACGTGGCGGGCCCGGAGTCCTCCTCTGAGGAGAGGGAGGTCCGGCCCTGCAGGACACGTGGGGCTTTCGGAGCTTGCCCCTGCGGAAGGGGCAAGGTCCTTAGGCGATTTTCCCTGTGCGCGGGGGTACCCCATATTGAGGGTACCGACAGTGGCTCCCGGGCCCATCTCGGGGGAGATATCGAGCCCGAGGTGGGCCCCCCTCTCTTCTACTTCGCGCACCTTCTCGAAGTCCCGCTTTGACCGTTGCTGGAGCACGAACAGTCGTGGGATCATGGGGGCGTGAGCCCTGTTTGATGGTTGCTTTTACTCCGGCGATTCCCAAGGCTACCATTACTGCACGTCGTAGCGCACGTCGCAGCGCCTTGTCAGGAACCGCCGGGTTCTCCGCCTGGGGAGCTGTTACCCAGTCCACCGCTTCTATAGGGCGACCTGGGACCGCTTGTCATCGACTCTAGGGCTTGGAGCTGAAGCGGTTGTCCCAAGCAACGTATTTGAAGTGTTTCAAATCGCTTTGAATCGCATATGTGAAGTTTTAAAAGGGGATCTCATCTGCATCGTAGGCTTCCCTTTGCACTTCCCCACGCGTGAGCCCTCCAGAGTCCTTTGAGCGCTCAAGCCTTCTCAGCCCCCAAGTTCTTGTGCCTCCATCGGCCATGGCTTCCAACGTGCCTCCAAAGGGCGACGAAGCCCAGACCACCGACAGGGGGAGGGGCAGGGAGCCGGCCTCCGGTTTGCCAGAGAAGAAACATGCCTGGTCCCCTCCGACGGCATCGTTCGTGCCAAGCCAAGAGATTGGGGTACCTTCGCGTCCTCCTTCTGGAGGTGTTAGTTCGTCGGGCGGTGATCCGAATAGGCCTCGGGCCTTCCATTCCGACGGGACTCCTCTCGAACAACGGTGGTCCGAGGGGCCCCCGGCGTCCCGCCCTCCTTCCTCAAGCGGAGGAGCTCTGAGGGGGGACGCCGGTGCTGCGATGCCCGGGGGCGAGCCGAGGGCTCTGGCGCCCCGGTCAGCGAGCGTCCCGGCTGCAGGCTCGGCAGACGGTGGTGCTGGAAGGAGCAGCGCTGGAACTCATCCGGGGGGCAGGTGCCCCGGGCCTCACGAGCTGGATCGGCGAGCAGCGCTATAGGCGCCGTCAGCGGGGGCCCTACTGCTCCACCTCCTAGGGGGGCTTCGGGAGCACCCCCCTTTCCGCCGGTTCGGGTGCCTGCAGGGCAGGCCCCGGCAGCGATGGCAGGCTCCAGCAGATCTGCCCCGGCTCGGAAGCCGTGGTTCCATGCCCGTTGGAGCGTTCGCGTCACTCGGTAAGTGTTGCTCTTACCGGGTTCCAGAACTTGCGTTCTTTTCTTCTTTCCTTAACCCAAGAGCTCCCCATGCTTGCAGGGACTCATCAGGTGACGGGAACAACTCTGTTCCCCGGACATCTCCGGTTGACGGGAGATCCGCGCCACAGCGTCCGGAAGCTGCGGCGGCTTCGCCGGCCCCCAAGTCAGTGCAGGCTTTTTCTGCACCGGCGGGATCAACCCCTGCGGTGGCGGCGACAGCACCCGTTCGTCCCCCTTCACCAGCTCGGAAGCCGGCGGTTGTCGAGGGCTCGGCAGAGCCGGCTGGTGCCGTCCGACCCTCCGGTGCCGAGGCGGGAGGAGCAGCTGCAGGCCCTCCGGCTTCCCCAGATCGGCGCCTTATCCCGGTCGCCGAGATGCCGACATCTCCTCCACCAGACGGTGACGTGATGGAGGAGGTCGGGGGCGCGGCTTCGGCCTCTGCCGCCCCGCTGCCCCTGTCGGACGCCTTGGAGCTTGCTCAGGCGAGCGTCCGGCAGGTCCAGGCCGCCCTGGAGCGAGAGCGGGAGGTGATGGCAAGGGAGAGGAACCGCCTCCTCAGCTGGGGGCACCTCCTGAAGCAGCGGACTCAGGAGGTTAGGGCGGAGCTCAACTCGAGATGGTCGAGGCTCGTGCCATGGATGCGCTCCTTGACCTTCAGAACAGGGCCGCCGACCGCCTGGACTCCGAGACCCGGTGGCTCCACCAGGAGACCCGCGAGGCTCATGCCAGGGCCCAGGCACACTCCGATGCTCTGGAGGAGCTGCGGCTGTAGCTGGCGCATCGTGAGTGCGCCGTTGCGGATCGGGAGCGCACCGTGGCGACCAAGGAGAAGAAGGTCACCCAGAAGCTGGAGGCCGGTGAGGGCGGCTTGAATGCCCGGGCCAGAGAGCTGGAGCTTCGGGAGGCATCTCTGGCCGAGAGGGAGGAGCAGGTCTCCCGGGAATGGCAGGCGGTGCTGGATTGTGAGTTGGCGGCTGACTTCTGGGCATCGGAGTTGGAGCGGCTCACCTAGGATCTCCGCCTTCGGGAGGGCTCTCTGGCAGCCAAGGAGAAGAGATTCTCCGAGGAGGGACTCGACGCCCTGCTGGCAGCCCGCCAAGAGGTGGATTAGCTCCAGGCTTCGCGGTCCGTCGAGGCCCAGGCAGTCTGGAACTTCGTCGGCTAGGCGGGGTTCGCCCTGGTACCCCTCCGCTTCAGCCCCGTGAGGACGGGGGCTCCGACGCAGGAGGTGGCCGAGGCGATCCCGGCGCTCGAGTCCATCGGCACCAAGCTGGACAGGCTCAAAGCCGTGATCGCTGACGAGCTTGAGTCAGAGGGACGGGGCCTCGTGATGGAGGTCGCCACACACGTGCTGGCGTGCTTCCAGAGCCGGGATCCCTCCCTCTCTCTAGAGCCAGTAAGACTGGGCCCCGTCGTCGAGCGTGAGGAAGCTACCAGGATCGAAGTCGGGGACGCGGCCGCCCTCGCAGCCTCTAGGTTGCGGCGGGAGTCCGGGGACTCCTAGGCAGTCGCCCCCGCGGCCAGAAGGCCTTGTATCTTTTCTTTTTTGTTTTTGTTGAGTCTGTAGTCCATCTCATGGAGCTTTTTTGAATGAAAAGACTCTTGTTGTTTTTTGCGTCTGTGTTCTTTTATCTTCTTCATGGCTTGGTCCGCCTGAGTCCTTAGCTCCGCAAGGACTTCAGGAGGTCTTCACCAATCTTGAAGTCTTGCACAAACACCTTCCTCGGGTCCTTGTTGTGTTAAGGGCCCGAGGGGTCTTCGGAGCTCGCCCCGTGAGGACAGGGGAGGTCCGGATCTGCTGGCCACGTGGCGGGCCCGGAGCTCCTCCGAGGAGAGGCTGGTCCGGCCCCGTGGGACACGTGGAGCCTTCGGAGCCCGCCCCTGCGGAGGAGGCGAGGTCCGTCTCTGCCGGCCACGTGGCGGGCCCGGAGCTATCCTCTGAGGAGAGGAGGGGTCCGTCCCCGCCGGACACGTGGGGCCTTCAGAACTCGCCCCTGCGAAGGGGGCGAGGTCCGGGTCCTCGGGTCTTGCTTTGGAGTAGTCAGGAGCTCCGGTCTCTCTTCGCGCGGTCCCCATAGTGGCCCCCTGGTAGGTGTGGCCAATGGATTGGGCACACCTACCATACTCCTGCGGGGGAGCTAAGGCCAGGAGGTCCTGCACACCTGTAAGGGAACCATAATTCTCCTTGGGGGCTCTCCCCTCCCTATCTCATAGTCTTATTTGGCTTACGGTCCTGGTCCGGTATACGGGGCTTGGGCAATTCAGTGCGCCCGACGCCGGAGGTCTGGCTCCCCCTGAGGTCAGGGTACGACCGTCCGACCTGTAGTACTGGACCGTAACGCTGGGGAGGCAGAGTGCACAGGCTTTCGGTACGGAACCAGGCAAAGAAGGCTGTACTCCCCTAGACCTCCGAAGGGCAGGGCGCGCACTCTTTGGGTCGGAACCAGGCAAAGCAGGCTACGCACTCCGGACCCCCCATGCACAGCGCAGACTTTTCCTGGAGGTGACCAACTGGCATCGCAACACCTGACTGGGGGAGGCCCGAGAGGCCCCGTGGCCATCGAAAGATACCTCAAGCGCGGCCGTCTTCGGTAGGATAGCAAATGCCGACTAGGGATGAGAGTGGGAAAGGAGAGCTAAGTGTACGGTGAGCATACACGGAAAGTGCGGTCATAAAAATTAATGCGTAATTTAAATGAGCACATAAGTAAGAGCGTGGTAGAACAGGATTCTTTCTGTATAAATGCCCATAGGAGGAAGGCAGGCTAAACATGGAGGCAACGACCACCCCATTATGAGGGGAAGCAAGATCCTACGCGCTTAGGGTCGGAACCAGGCCAAGATGGACGTAGTCCTGGACCGTCCCCTGGGACTTAGTCGCTCCGAGCGCTGCTCCTAGACTCTATGGGATCTATTACAGAAAAGAAAAGGCCTGTGCTACCAATGCTCTAGGAGTAGAACTTACGGAGGTGTTCCATGTTCCAAGGGTTCGGGAGCGGATCCCCATTCTTGGTGGAAAGGCGTACGTACTCGGGGCGGCAAACTTTTGTGACTCGGAAGGGACCTTCCCAGCTGGGGGAGAGTCTGCTGGTCCCTTCACGAGAAAGTATGCGCCGCGGCACTAGGTCGCCTTCTTTGAGCTCCCGGATACGCACGGTCCTTTGGCGGTAGTGCCGGAGCGCCTGCTGGTACCGTGCGTTGCGGAGCGTTGCTTGTAATCGTGCCTTGTCGACGAGGTCGATGTCTTCGCCGGATCTGGTCTTGCACAGCTTCTCCCTGGGGGGCCCGGGGTGTCTTCCTCCATTGGCTCAGGCCGACAAGAGGTTGACAGAGCCAGGGCAGCCCTCAGGAGGCAAGGCCGAGGCACGGTGGCGTGCACTCGGGTGGAGCTGGCCCGATTCTGCACCGCTAGGGGCTGGTGCTAGGGCTGCCGCAAGTGCTTGGAGCTTCTCCAAGGCTGACACTGCAGCAGTGCGGTCTCCACGGACCTTGAGGATGCCCGTTGGTGTAGGCATATTCAAGACGAGGTAGCCGTAGTGGGCTACCGCCATGAATCGGTACAGGGCTGGCTTGCCGATGATGGCGTTGAAGGGGAGGTCGATCTCCGCCACATCGAACAGAATGTATTCTATCCGGTAGCTGTCCGGCGCCCCGAAGGTGGCCGGAAGGCTGATGTTGCTGTAGGGGACAACTTGTCCCGTCCCTACCCCTAAGAACGGGCTCGAGGGGGTGAGCTTGGCCATTGGGATTTGTAGCTTCTGGAAAGCTGCGAGGCTGATGAGGTTCAGGACAGCCCCGCCATCTACCAGAACATGGTACATCTTCACGTTGGTGATGGTGGGAGCTACCAAGAGCGGTATCTGCCCCGGCACCAGCCATGTTCTTGGGGCAGTCATTGGCATCGAAGCTGATGGGGGTCCCCATCCACTTGAGGTGCGGTGCTGCACTTGGGACAGGAGCCACCGATGCCACTGCTCGACGCAGAGTCTTGACTGCACTACGAGACGAAGGGTCAGAGGACCCGCCATAGATGACGTAGAGCGCCTTCCGGCACTCGTCGTCGCTGGAGCTGGAGCCCTCGTGGTCGTGCACCACCTTTACGGCGCGCTGGGGCTCCTGGAACTCCATCTGGTGGTCGTCGTTGTCCCGGGCGTCGACCTTCTGCTTGCCCTCCCTCTGATGGAAGGGAGGGGCGTCCGCACACGGTTGCTTCCCCTTGCGGAAGCGCTCCATGAGCTTCTGGATTTACCGGCACTCAGCAGCAGTGTGGCTGCTGGTGTTGTGCATGGGGCACTGCTCGCCGTGGTCACCGTCTGGGGCTGGTGACTGTTGCAGCCTCTTGTCGGGGCGTGGCCCCCGAGCTCTGGTGGGTGCTGCAGCTGCAGCAACGGGAGCTTCGGTCGGCAGCATGATCTTGCCGCCAGCCTTCTTGACCTTCTTGCTGCTCCCATGGGGAGCAGCGCTTGGTCTGGGCTGTCCTCCAGCTTCGGAGGCTGGCTGTGAGTGCCAGTTGTGCTCTTCTGCTGCCCTAGCGCACTTGTCCGCCAGGATGAAGAGCTCCGAGACGTCGCACACTTCTCTGGTTGCGAGCTTCTTGAGCATCTTCTTGTCCCTTACACCCTGTCGGAACGCCACCACCACAGAAGCATTTTGGATATGGGGGATGGTGTTCCGCACGTGGGAGAACCGCTGGATGAAGGAGTGCAACAACTCTCCAGGTTGTTGTTGGATGGCGTGGAGATCGAGCTCCGTGCCAGGCCGGGTGTAGGAGCTGCCGAAGTTCGCATGAAACTGCTGGCAGAGCTCTCCCCAGGAGGTTATGGAACCCTGGGGGAGATTCATGAGCCAAGACCGTGCTGGGACGGTCAAGGCGACGGGGAAGTAGTTGGCCATGACGGCCTCATCCCCTCCTGCAGCAAGGATGGCGGTGGAGTAGATCTGGAGGAACTCCGCCGGGTTGACTCTGCCGTCGCACTTCTCTAGCAGGTGTGGCCGGAACTTGCACGGCCACTTCGCGAAGCGAAGGTGTGGTGCCAAAGCTGCACACCCTGCTCGTGTTGCTGCAGGTGTTGGTGCCGCGAGCGCTTGGTCCGCTGTTGGCACCGTGTACCCCGACATAGGCAAAGGTGCGCCATAAACCAGGGGCGCCATTTGCAGGGCATATGGCTGAGACATATACTGCGCGGCGTATGCATGGGGCAGAGATCGCGTAGCGAACGTCTGCGGCCGAGGCTGGGTCGAGGCGGTCGACATGCTGTCGCCGGCCTCTTGGTTGCGACGCCTTTATCGTCGTCGCTCGATGGCCACGCGGGCATCTTCGCCTAGGTGACATCATTCCAGCTCCGACCTCAGGTCTGCTGATGGAAGCCTGGTGGAGCGGGAGTCTGCCGTCTGCCCGTCAATCGCTGGCGTGCGCGACAGCGACACATCTGGTTGACTGGGGCGTCGTCCCCGCCGAAGCTGAGCGTTGACGGCGGCGACGACGAGACGGTCTACGTCGCGAATCCACTGCTGGGTCGCTGCCTGAGGCGCATCCCCAACAGGTGGATTGCGCAGAAGCGCTCGTGCTGCAGCTAGTGCGCTCCCATGGGTGACACTCAGCGATGCAACCGATCTTGGGCTTTCTGGAGTCCGCATTGCCGGAGTCGGCTGCTGGCTTCCAGCTTGCCCCGACACACTTCGTCCTGAGTGTGTCGAGACGTAGTCCCCGCTGGTCACCGTTCGCCGGGAACGGGGGCGAGGAGAGCTTGCCGCGGATGGAAGCTTTGTCATCTTCATCGGCGTAAGCTCGTCGCGCGAGGGAAAAGCCCCCTACCTGGCGCGCCAAATGCTGAAGTGTATCTGTCGACACTTTCCCCGGGCCTGCACTGGGCAGCCCGCGGAGGTTCTTTTTCGGTGGGGCTAGTACCCCGCGGAGAGCTTAAGCGTAGTTGGACGAAAGAAACAGATGAACACAGGGGTTTTTTACATGGTTCGGGCCGCCGGAGCATAATACCCTACGTCCACGATGAGCAGAGGTGCTCGTTGTATTGCTTCGTGCTCAGAACCAGGGTCCTGACCTTGAGGGTGAGCTGAGTGCTAGCGAGTGAGTGTGCAAAGAGCCGAACCCCTGGTAACGTTGCCTACCCGAGCCTTTTATAGTCCAAGGCTCGGGCGGCTTACAAGGTGGGCCCGGGACCCGACAGGTGGTCCCGGGGAGATTGCCTGCCATCTACCGTATCCTGCAGTTACGCCGGTAGCTGTCTCTGGCGAGGGCTTCTGAGTCTTTGTCTTGCCGCTCTGCCCATGCCGCAAGCTAGGTGTAGTGGTTGATGATGGCAGGGGCGGCAGGGGATGTCTTGTCGTTGTGTTTATTGGTGTACAACTTCTGGCGCGGCGTGCCAGTCTTCACTGCGATGTGACTGGGCACAACGGCTCCTGACAGTGGCGTGCTCCGTGTCTCCGCGTCTTGGGAAGGCGCGGGTCTTGAATACCTTGTGCGGACAAGGTATGGCGCGTCTTTACTCTTGCTGCCTACCGCGCGGGGACAGGTAGTGCTGTTCTGCTGACCACGTGGCTGGCCCCGAACTCTCCTCTGAGGAGAGGGAGGTCCGGCCCCGCTGGACACGTGGAGCCCTCGGAGCTCTCCCCGCGGAGGGGGGAGGTCTGGCTTTGCTGGCCACGTGGCGGGCCCGGAGCTCTCCTCTAAGGAGAGGGAGGTCCGGCCCCGCTGGACACGTGGAGCCTTCGGAGCTCTCCCCGCGGAGGGGGGAGGTCCGGCTCTGCTGGCCACGTGGCAGGCCCGGAGCTCTCCTCTGAGGATAGAGAGGTCCGGCCCCGCTGGACACGTGGAGCCTTCGGAGCTCTCCCCGCGGAGGGGGGGAGGTCCGGCTCTGCTGGCCACATGGCGGGCTCGGAGCTCTCCTCTGAGGAGAGGGAGGTCCGGCCCCGCTGGACACGTGGAGCCTTCGGAGCTCTCCCTGCGGAGAAGGGAGGTCCGGCTCTGTCGGCCATGTGGCGGGCCCGGAGTCCTCCTCTGAGGAGAGGGAGGTCCGGACCCGCAGGACACGTGGGGCTTTTGGAGCTTGCCCCTGCGGAAGGGGCAAGGTCCTTAGGCGATTTCCCCTGTGCATGGGGGTACCGACAGCACCCTCTCATATACTTGGCACTGTATGATCCTCATCTTGTTCTCAATGGTCTTGAGCCAATCATCTGCCTCCAGGGGTTCAGCAACACTTGCAAACCTCGGGGGTTGAGTTCCCAGAAACTCGCTCAACCTTGGCTGACGGGGTGCAGCCTGTGGGGGTGGAGCTTGGTGTAGGTTGGCCACCACTTGAGTCAAATTCTGGATGAGCTGATTTTGATTGTTGATCATTTGGTAGATAGGATCAGCTCCTCCTCGGTGACCACCCCTGCCTTGCCATCCAAGAAGGTGAGGATTGGCATCCTCATTGTTGTTGTTGTTGTTGGGGTTGGCACCACGACCTCTTCCTCTTCCGGCCATCTATTATGATTAACCAAATGTCAACTTAATCATTACGCATTAATTTCCCACATTGCTTGTATAAACTTAAACTTTTGGGACATTAAAATTTAGACAATTTCAGAAAATCTCGCATAGATTTTTAGCCACCATGTCTCATACAAGAACAAATGCAACTATTGAATCATAAGGTTTCACACACAAAAACAAATGCAATCATAAAGACGAGGTTGTGGACAAGTGCCCATGGCTCCCACAACTCACGTCACACACCAACCATTAACAAGCAAATAGATGGGTTCTTGACTCGACTACCCGATAACATGCTGAAATAAGGGAAATGACTCTAAGCGACTCGTCTCACTGTGCTGGCTCGTCGGGGTCTTCCTCATCATTGCGGCTGCCCTCTGACTCCGCTCTAGGTGGGGAAGCTGCTGGTGGAGAAGTGCGGCGACGCTAGTTCACCCGGCGGTCTGGGGAGTCATGAGTCCATGTGTCATTCTCCGTGACACACAGTTCGTTCCTATCTCCTCCCTCCTTCGCCCTCAAGCTGGCGCGAAATAACGCCTCAGTCTCCTTCAGGGTGTCATGGACATTCTGAAGCTCCTGCTGGCACTCCTGCAGTCGAGTGCTGAGCATAGCTGCATCCTCCAAGCACATGTCCATGTGATCATGGGAAGTCCCGTGCTGCATCGGTGGGTACTTGTACTCCGCTGTGCCACTCTCACGCTGGAGGACATACATGTACTCAGTCCTGTCCAGGTGGCCATGGTTGATGTAACTCTGGCAGGTGATGGCCTCCCAGGTGACATCCTTCTCAGCATCGGCCTGAGTCGCCCTACAAAATGGAGAGCGGTGGATCTTGAGCAGCTTGTTGTCGTGGATGATCCTCATCTCTGAGCTCCATTCTTCACGTTTTTCACGGATGGTCTTGGTGGAGCTGTAGTGTATGATCAGCTTGCCGACATTGCCGGCGGTGTGAAGCATACGCCAAAGACGGCGCAACAAGCCTCCTACTGCCAATCCGTAGGAGTGGTACGTCACCGGACGGTTTTCCTCCCTCAAGGCAAGTGAAGCTATAGGAACTCTCCGTCCGGTGGACTTGTGAGCGGTGCGGACCATGCGAACCATCTAAAATATAAAACATTTTAAATCAAGTTAGACAATAATCAAATAAATACTGTATTTTGAATAAAAGTTGAGGTAAGATGAACAAATAAAATAAAGTAAGAACATTAGTTAACACTTTTACCCCACACCTTTTGTAAAATAGTTTTTAAGAATATAAGGTCCTTAAATACGTCCATTTCTACCTAGGTCCATGTTCCTACGGGCAACCTTGGCTCTGATACCACTTCTGTCACACCTGGTTATTCCACAGAGCACCCGAGTGACTCCCACCTGTATGCTACGATCATTTTCTCATACATGTGATGACAAATAGTGAAGTATCATTATATTACAAGCCAAGTGTTCGAATATAAATAAGTCTTACATAGCGTCTCGAAGGACGATAACATGTTCACAATAATGTAAATAAACAAACAGCGGAAGATAAGTCTTTTAGGCTCCATCACAGGCGTTGCCCGGGGGACTCCGTGAACCTAAAATCCTTCTTCTGGTCCGAAGTCTTGGTCGTTGTACACCACGTCATTCCCTTGCCTGAGCAACAATTTAAAACCACTAGAAAAGCAAGCTTGAGTACCGTTGGTACTCAGCAAGTGTGGGAAAGATATGTCATGCATGGCGAGAGCAAGGAAAGGATTGAACTCATGGTTAAAGCACTACGCCATTAGTCCCTATCACCTTAGCTTCTTATGCACCTACATTACTACATAAGTGGAATGGTCCCAATCCCCCAACCCATCATCAATATCAAATAACCATAACTTCATTTCCACTGTTAAGCTTTCCGCTTAACATCCTCCACTTCCCAATTCCACATCCTCTAATCATGAATAAGTCCAAGCCGCTCTTGACCGTGAGCACGACTGTCATGACAGTTTTGACTCTGCATAGTTTGTACCACTGTACCCACATGTAGTGATTTCATCCCCCGTTGCCGGGTGGACTAGAAAACCTCCATTATGCTAGCGGCCGTGAACCACGTTCACACTTCCGAGGTGTGTAGCCAGGAGATCACTACGAGGCCTTTACAAAGGGATTCCCGACGAGTGTGGGCCCACTGAGGTTTCACCCCTAACAACATCAAGGAGGCTCCAACCCCCACTGTAGTGGCCCCCTCTTGAGCCTTGCGGTTCATATGGTAGTCCAACTGACACATATTCCCCGCACCATCCAAACACCCATACTACGCCGGAGATACACCTAATTAATTAGCAAGGCTGCCCCATCTCAACATGTGGTTGGCACGGTAAAGCTAGGTTACATGCTCCATGAACCAGTCCTTAGTAGAGCTGGGAGATGGGCCAGGCAAATTCCGGGCGGGCCGAAGCCCGACGGGTCGGCACGGCCCAGGCACGAAATTGGCCCAAAATAGATTCGGGCCGGGCTGGACCGGCACGGTATTTCGGGCCGTGCCGTGCCCGGGTTCGGAGGCTTCGGGCGGCCCGACACAAAATAGAGTTTCGGGCCATGCTCGGGCTGGCCCGGCCCGAAAACGGCCCATCGGCCCGTGCTCGGGCTGGCCCGGCCCGAAAATGGCCCATGAGGCCCATCGGCCCGAAATGCCCGAAAAAGCCCGAAAAGTTTTGGAATTATTTGGAATTTTCTCTTGAATTTTTAGATTTATTTGGAAATTTCTGGATTTTTTATAGATTTTTTCGGTTTTATAGGTTTTTTGGATTTTTTTGATTTTACAGATTTTTTGGATTTTTTTATTTTACAGAATTTTTTGGTGTTTTTTCGGATATACGACCCGTGCTTGGGCCGGGCCCAGCCCGAAATAGGCCCACCGGTCCGCGCGCCGTGCTCGGGACGGCGATTTCCTAATTCGGGCCAGCCGGCCCGACCCGAAATGGTCCGTCGTGCTTTCGGGCCGCGGGCCGAATCGGTGTCTAGTCCTTAGGATCCAGGCAAGCACTAAACACAAACCCGTGTCTGTGCACACAACACCAACCAAATCATCCAACTTGCCTAGATCCCTATCTCTGCATAATTCACAATAATCCATTTAAAGGGTAAAATAATCAAGGTGATGATGTCATATCCCATTATTCCCATTCTAAGCATGGCTAAGTATGAGTAGTATAAATAAATGACATAATAAAATAACTCCCAACCCTGGCTACAAGGAAGCAAGATAATGAAAATCTAGGGAAACTTCCTAGCATGGGTATCATATTCCAAATTGACAATGCAATTAACTTCTAATTATACATCCTAGTATAGGATCAAAGTGGTCAAGGACACTTTCCTTCTTCCTGCTGCTCCAGGAATTGAAAGTCTTGGTCTTGGAAGGTGAGAACCGGCTCTGGGGCTGGTTCTACTCATGCCACCACACACATAGCAAAAGAAAACAACATTCTATAAGAAATCATCCCCACATACATACACATGAAAGTCATATACATATGTAAGTTTGGTGTTCACACTAGTTAGGTGGCTTCTATGCATGCATGCACTTTTAAACATATATATTATTTCTAACTTGATATTCAAATCTCTAAGTGCACACTACATGTGAATTTCAGACTTTACTAATTTTCTATATTAGCTACTTCACTTCTTAGCTACAAAATTTGCATGAAATGTGAATTCCAACTCCAAATTGGTTTTCAGATCTCCTACACAATTTTAACTTGAAGTTTTGGACTTGGGGACCTTATTTGGCATTTTCTAATTATGTATACCTATTTTCCTATGTTTTCAGATTTTTTTTCCATACCTAAAAGTGAACTTCAATACTAAAATAGCAAAATATATTACCTACACAGAATATATTTTAATCCAACTTGTCTAACAAAATATCTTTTGGCTTCCTATCTAATGGGATAATTTAAATATATTTTTACCTATTCTTTTTCAGAATTATTTCAAACTTATAAATGAATTTCAGCACTAAACAGCAAAATAAATTCACACACAAAATTTATACTGTTCCAAATATCTAAACAGAACCTTTATAAATTTTTCCTACCCTTTTTGGCTACTTAGATTCATTTTTCCACATATTTAATTTTGTTTTATGCCTAAAGGGTATATTTCATAAATTAATAACAAAACAACAACCTTATTGAAATTCCAAAGTTTATTTCCCCTCTAAATT
This sequence comes from Neostapfia colusana, assembly GCA_030760725.1. NCBI lineage: Eukaryota > Viridiplantae > Streptophyta > Magnoliopsida > Poales > Poaceae > Neostapfia > Neostapfia colusana. Next base: position 50,513,493 of record JASWHV010000019.1, read on the forward strand.
CAAACTTCAGATTGTTCTACAAGTTTTCAATAGAGTTTGAGTAATTCAAACAGAATTTATACCTATGTTTGAATTTAAATCACACTCAATTTGCTTAAATTCCTAAATTAAATATTCCCCAGGGTTGAAATTTAAATCCTATACTGTTGCAAGTTCAAAATCATATTTCCTAAAAACCTCAGGGGTCAATGCATCATTTACAGAGGGTATTTTCTATTTTTTATTAAGTCCAAGGGCTAAAACTGATTATTAAACACATTTTCCTAAATTCCCGAGAGTCCAGGGGCTAGATCAGAAGTTTTGCGGGGCTAGATCCTTTTTCCTCAGAACCCTAGGGGGCAGCCCGCAATTTTCCCGGCAGGAATCGGCGCTTTAAACGTGGGCCCTCGGATTTTAAATGGACGACTGAGATTATAACGCGAAGGGGTACGGGTGTGATCTAACTGTGGCCGCACTATTTAAAACGGACGGGCCACAGAGGGCCACATCGCCCTGGCAGTGTGCGGGCGACGCTGCCCGGCGGTGCACGGCGGCGGGAGGCGGCGATCTCACCGGAAAGTTTCGAGTTTTCGTCTACACTCGCTAAAACTTGGATTTCTTGGCATAGAACGGAAGAGGGGAGGTAGGGGACCTCACCTCGGTGGTTTTCTTACACTCGGAGGCCCTGGAAGTCGGTCGGCGGTGACGAAGTCCGGCAATGGCTCTCGGTGCTCGTCAAAGCAGCGGTTAGAGCGCAAGACACGGCGTTTCTTTCACGTGCAAGACTCCCCGGCGGCAGTGGAGCACGCCACGCATGTTAGATCGGAGAATTCGGATGAAAGTCGGAGGGAAACGGCAGAGGGAGTCTCGGTTCTCACCGGAGAGGAAAACAGAGTGGCGAGGGGAAACCGGCGGGGATTTCCGGCGTTTAAATGGACGAGGGGGGACGGCGGGTTCGGTTGAGGTGGTGCAGCAACGAGTGGGCCGGAGATCGTGGCTCGTGGGCGCCGAGTTCGGACGGGGGTGGCGCGATCGGGCGCGGGAGAAGCGGCGGGCGGCGGTTGAAGAAAGGGATGACAAGCGGGGCCCACTGGTTAGTGGGGAGGAGAGGGGGGAATAGGCCGCGGGCTGCTGGGCCGGCTGGGGCTGCTGCGGCGGTTTCGGCCCAGTGGCCCCTTTTTCTTTTTCTTTTCCCTTTTCTATTCTGTTTTTACTTCAAATTTAAATTCTGATTTGGATTTGAATTTTTCTCCAACATGCACCACGTCCACTTTGTTTAAATTTGTATTTGCTACATTTTTGGGTGTTACAACTCTACCCTCCTTAAAAGAAATCTTGTCCTCGAGATTGGGGACTCTAGGGAAACAGATCCGGAAACTGTGCCTTGAGCTCGTCTTCTCGCTCCCATGTGGCTTCTGTTTCTGAGTGGTGCTTCCACTGCACTTTGCACATTCGGATTCTTTTGTTCCGTGTGATGCGTTCCATTGTCTCCAGAATCTTGACCGGCTGTTCGGCATACGAAAGGTCTTCTGGGACGTCCACCTCATTCACGGGTAACCTCTCTTCGGGTGTTCTTAAGCATTTCTTGAGTTGTGACACATGGAATACATCGTGCACATCCGATAGGCGGGCCAGTAATTCCAACTGATATGCAACTTCGCCTTTCCTCTCTAGAATCTGGAAGGGTCCGATATATCGAGGTGATAGTTTCCCTTTCACTTTGAATCGACGAAGCCCCCTGATAGGAGACACCTTGAGATAAACGTAGTCCCCTACACTGAAAGTGAGCTCTCTTCTTCGTATATCAGCATAGCTCTTTTGTCGGGTCTGGGCTATTCTCAAGTTGTTGCGTATTTCTCGCACTTTCGCTTTGCCGTCTTGTAGTACCTCTGGCCCAAATACTTTGCTCTCCCCAGTTTGATTCCAAACCAATGGAGTTCTGCACTTCCTCCCATACAACGCCTCAAAGGGTGACATCTTCATACTAGCCTGATAGCTGTTGTTATAGGAGAACTCCGCATACGGTAAGTTCTTATCCCAACTCCTATTGTTCTTGAGTGCACAAGCTCTCAGCATATCCTCAAGGATTTGATTGGTCCTTTCGGTCTGCCCGTCGGTCTGTGGATGGTACGCAGAACTTAAATTCAAATGAGTCCCCATGGTCTCATGTAACTTCTGCTAGAATCTTGAGGTGAATTGTGTTCCTCGATCTGACACTATATTCTTAGGCACTCCATGGAAACACACGATTCTTGACTTGTACAATTCTGCCAATTTGGATCCGTTGTAGCTTTCTTTCACGGGGATGAAATGAGCTACCTTAGTCAGCCTGTCGATTATGACCCATATCGAATCATATCCCGATTGGGTCCTAGGCAGTCCCACTATAAAGTCATACCTATTTCTTCCCATTTCCATTCGGGCACTTTGAGTGGTTGCAACAGTCCCGTGGGTCGTTGGTGTTCTGCTTTCACCAACTGACATGTGTCACATAGGGCAACATGTTCTGCGACATCTCGCTTCATGCCATACCACCAATATCTGCTCTTGAGGTCATGATACATCTTCGTACTCCCAGGATGGATGGAATAGTCGGAATCATGAGCCTCCCTCAGAATTAGTTCACGGATCTCCTTTACCTCAGGCACACAGATTCTTTTCCCATGCCACACCGTACCTTGTTCATCTTCTCTAAACCCAGGAGCTTTATTTTCTTTGATGACTTCTCTGATTTCTTGTATTTTCTCGTCATTCTTCTGACCGTTGCGTATGTCTTGCTCCAATGTGGAGTCCACTTCCATGGCGATGGCCTCACCACTATTTACCAGACATAGATTGAGTTTTGCAATCTCCTCCTTCAATTCCGTAGGCGTGTCATTTAAGCTCAACATGTTGATATGCACCTTCCGGCTTAAAGCATCTGCCACGACATTCGCTTTCCCAGGATGATAGTTGATACTCACATCAAAGTAGTTGATTAGCTCTAACCATCTCCTTTGTCTGAGGTTGAGATCTGGCTGTGTGAAAATGTACTTTAAGCTCTTATGGTCTGTGTATATCTCTGTCCTCTTTCCCATCAAGTAATGCCTCCAAAGCTTCAAAGCGTGGACCACTGCGGCTAGCTCTAGGTCATGCGTAGGATAGTTCTTCTCGTGTTTTCGGAGCTGCCTGGACGCATAGGCAACGACATGCCCCTCTTGCATGAGAACACATCCCAACCCGTGTCCAGAAGCATCACAATACACCGAAAAATTCTTCTGCATGTCTGGCATAACTAGCACTAGGGCCATCGTCAATCTTTTCTTTAGCTCTTGGAAACTTGCCTCACACTCCGATGTCCACGTGAATGTGATTCCCTTCCCTAAAAAATTGGTGAGGGGTCTCGAGATCTTGGAGAAGCCCTCAATGAACCGTCGATAGTGCCCAGCCAATCCTAAGAAACTTCGAATCTCCCCGACATTTCCAGGGGTCTTCCACTTCTGCACATCCACGATCTTGGCGAGATCCACGGAGATTCCTCCTTCCGAGATTTATGTCCTGACAAGGGAACTCTTCAGCCAAAACTCACATTTGCTTAGCTTGGCATATAGTTGGTGTTCTCTCAACTTTTGCAACACCAGTCTTAGATGCTTCTCGTGTTCTTCTTCATCTTTGGAGAAGATGAGAATGCCATCAATGAAAACCACCACAAAATTGTCCAAATATTCCATGAATACCCCCACGCACAGGGTGAAACCGCCTAAGGACCTCGCCCTCTCCGCAGGGGCGGGCTCCAAAGGTGCCACATGTCCGGCACGGCCGGAGCTCCCCTCTCCTCAGAGGATAGCTCCGGACCTGCCACGTGGCCCAGAAGGCCGGACCTCGCCCCCTCCGCAGAGGCGAGCTCCGAAGGAGCCACGCGTCCAACAGGGTCAGAGCTCCCCTCCCCTCGGAGGATAGCTCCGGGCCTGCCACGTGGCCCAGGAGGCCGGACCTCGCCCCCCTGCTGAGCGAACTCCGAAGGAGCCACATGTCCAGCGGGGCCGGAGCTCCCCCCCTCGGAGGATAGCTCCGGGGCCGCCACGTGGTGAGCAGAGCCGGACCTCCCCCCTCCGCGGGAGTGAGCTCCGAAGGCTCCACATGTCCAGCGGGGCCAGAGCTCCCACTCTCCACAGAGGAGAGCTCCGGGCCCGGCACGTGGCCAGCAGAGCAGCGCTGCCCACCGGGCGTGGTAGGCAGCGGGAGTAAAGGCACGCCATGCCTTTACCGTACAAAGTATTCAAGACCCGCGCCTTCCCAAGACGAAGAGGCGCTGCGCACGCCTGTCAGGAGGCGCTGTGATCAGTCACAGTCAAGACAGGCGTACAGTGTCTGAAGCTGCAGACCATTGGAGGCAGCGACAAGACACGGACAAGACATGCCCTGCCGCCCCTGCCATCACCAACAGCCACACGCTACACCTAGCCTGTGGTATGGGCAGGGCGGTAGGACAAGGACCTCGACGCCAGCGCCAAGACATAGTAGCTGGTAGGAAATCACCCCGGGACCACCTGTCGGGTCCCGGGGCCCCACCTTGTAAGCCGCCCGACCTTGGACTATAAAAGGCTCGGGTAGGCAACGTTACAAGGGGTCCGAGCATTCTTAGGCTTCGGACTCCAGGGGTTGGCATTTTGCCCAGCTCCCGCTAGGTATTCCACATACTCAAGGAAACCAGTGCTCCGAGCACTCCCGTGGACGTAGGGTTTTATGCTCCGGCGGCCCGAACCACGTAAATCCCCGTGTCAAACCTCTCACTGAGATCACCATCTCCTTCTTCCGTCAACCATTCCGGCGAGACCCACGCGAGAGGACTAGCCCCGCCTGAAAAAACCTCCACGGACTCCCTAGAGCAGGCCCGGGGGAAGTATCGACCGTAGACGCTTTGACATTTGGCGCGCCAGGTAGGGGGCTTTTCGCTCTCCGACGAGTGTACACCGACAATGATGACCAAGCCTTTGTCAGCGGCAAGCTCTTCGCCCCGACATTCCCGGCGAACTCCATCAATCTCAAGATCTGCCGTGGCACAGAGCGCCACTCAAGCAAGTGCGCTAGACGCCGCAGAAGCGCTCCTGGACAGTCCACTTGCTGAAGACGCTCCCCAGGGGGCCACCCAGCAGTGGATCTGCGATGTCAACTACCTCGTTGCTACTGCCGTCAACCCTCCGCTGCAGCGGGGACGACGCCCTGCTCAACCTGGTATCTCGCTGTCACGCACACCAACGGTTGACGGGCAGACGGCAGACTCCCGCTCTACCAAGCTCCCAATGGCGGACCTGAGGGAAGAACTGGAGTGACGTCGCCGGGGAGAAGACGCTCGCGTAACCATGGAGCGACAACGACAAAGGCGTCGCATGCAAGAGGCCGACTACAGCATGTTGACCGCCTCGACTCAACCTGGGCCACAGATGTTCGCCATGCAACCTCTGCCCAGGCGTACGCCATGCAGCAATCATATGTCCTGCAGTCGGCGCCCCCGGTATACGGTTCACCAATGCCCGTATCGGGGTACACCGAGCCAGCAGCCGTCCAAGGGTTCGCGGCACCAAGACCTGCAATAGCAGCGACCGGGTGTGCGGCCCTGGGGCCGCACCTTCGCTTTGTAAGGTGGCCACATAAGTTTTGGCCACACCCGCCGGAGAAGTACGATGGAAGCATCAACTGGCGGAGTTCCTGCAGGTCTACTCTACTGCCATCCTAGCGGTAGGAGGGGACGAAGCGGTCATGGCCAACTACTTCCCCGTCGCCCTGACCGGCCCGGCGCGGTCATGGTTCATGAACTTGCCCCAGGGTTCCATAACTTCCTGGGAGGAGCTATGCAGACAGTTCACGGCGAGCTTCAGCTGCTCCTACACGTGCCCCGGCACGGAGCTGGACCTCCACGCCGTGCAGCAACAACTGGGAGAATCTCTGCGCTCCTTCATCCAGTGGTTCTCCCATGTACGCAACACCATCCCCCACATCTCGGATCCATCAGTCGTGGTCGCATTCTGACAGGGTGTGAGGGACAAGAAGATGTTCGAGAAGTTAGCCACCATAGAGGTGCAAGACATCTCAGAGCTCTTCAGCGTGGCATACAAGTGCGCTAGAGCAGAAGAAGGGTGTCACTGGCACGCACAGCCAGCCTCCGAAGCAGGAAGACAACCCGAAGATGGCGGAGTTCAAGCTGTACTCCCGACCACGTCAGAAAGTCAAGAGCCAAGCTCTGACTGACTTTGTGGTCAGGTGGTCGCCACCACCAAGCATCCCAGGGGGGCCCAAAGGAGGAGAACTGGAGCTCCGAGCCTTCACCAAGCCTCACTGGACGTTCTACCTCGACGGCGTGCTGCTCCTCATGCCAACGGGGGAGCGGTTTGGGTACCTTGGACCTGTGCCATGTACCACGCGCCGACGACACCGTCGCCAACAACCTGTCAACGAAGGTCTCCGCCAGAGCCCCGGAGCTCCAAGGAGCCTTCGAAGGGACGTTGCCACGAGTCACAGCCTGGAGTGCCGACCGGGCGAAGGGGGGGCGATACCAGCACCTCGAAGCTGGCGGTCTCGGTGGCCATGCAACCATGGTGCCAGCCAAAGGATCATATGCGCCTTGGGGACTCCGTGCTACCCAGCGCCCAAGATCCAGAAGCTCAAGTAGTCCCGATGCATGGATCACGGAGGTCCGGGACTCCTTGAAAGACATCCTTCTCGATGAACGTGCACTCGCTGAACGGATTGTGCGGATGGCTAAGTGCTACGTGCTGGTATCTTTACTGGCGTGGCGTCACAACATCCTATTGCGGTGCATAACCCAGGAGGAAGGTTGTGACCCGCTCGCAGTAATACACGAAGGCGAGTGCTGGGAAGCTCATCTTCCCACACGCTGGTCGGTTAAGCCATCCGGCATGGCTCCTACCGAGCGAGAGCCACTTGGACGCCGTCAAGCCGGTTAGGAGATTCAAGGCGTGCCAGGTCCACGCCGAGCAGACCCACACAATCGGTGCAGACGCTGCATCCAGATCCGTTGGGGGATACCGACTCCTCTATGTTGGGGGCCAGCCGGACATCCGAGGGTTGGGTCACAGGAATTACCCTTCTACATGGTATGCGGGGCCGAAGCCATGCTTCCCCCCAAGATTGCCATGGGGGTCCCCCCGTGTCCGAGCGTACGACGAAGCCACGCATGACCCGCTCTGCGTGAGGACATCTACCTCGTCGACAAGGCAAGATGGCAAACAACGCTCTGGATCGCACGACCCCGGCGGGAGCTCCAGCGCTACCACCGCCGGTCCATGCATGGGAGAATGAGGCAGGCCCTCCAGCCCTACCTATGTAAGTCCTACTACACTTACTCAGGTGTTCATTTAAATTATGCATTAATTTATATGATCACCTCCCTGAGCTCTAGATAGTGTACGCCCTCCGTACACTCGGCTCCCGTTCCCTGCTCTCATGCCTAGTCGACATTTGCTATCCCGCCGAGTGCGGTCGCATTTAGGGTACCTGCCGATGGCCTGGGGGCCTCTCGGACCTCCCCCAGTTAGGGCACTATGACGCCAGTTGGTCTCCTCCAGGAAAAGACCTACGCCAAAGCGGGAGGTCCAGGAGCCTTGCTTTGCCCGGTCCTGCACCCAAAGCATGCGCACTCTGCCTCCCCAGCGCTACGGTCTGAGGACTAGGGGCCGGACAGTTACACCCTAACTACGGCGGGAGCCAGACCTCCGGGACCAAAGGCACTGGATTGCCCTGAGCCCTGTACAATGGTCCGGGACTGTAAGTCAAATAAGACTAAGAGGCAGGGAAAGGAGGACCTCTGAGCAGTACCGGACCTCACCCCCCTCAGCAGGGGTGAGCTCCGAAGCCGGACCTCGTCTCCCTCTTCTCAGAGGCGAGCACCGATGACCTCCGGACCTCACACCCTCTGCTGGCCTGAGCTCCGATGCCGGCCCTCGCCCTCTTCTCAGAGGCGAGCTCCGAAGCCGGACCTCACCCTCTTCTCAGAGGCGAGCTCCGAAGCCGGACCTCACCCTCTCCTCAGAGGCTGAGCTCCGATGACCTCCGGACCTCACGCCCTCCGCTGGCCTGAGCTCCGATGCCGGCCCTCGCCCTCTTCTCGGAGGAGAACTCCGAAGCCGGACCTCACCCTCTCCTCAGAGGTTGAGCTCCAAAGACCTCCTGACCTCATGCTCTCCGCTGGCCTAAGCCCCGATGCCGGCCCTCGCTCTCTCCTCAGAGGCGAGCCCCGATGCCGGACCTCACCCTATCCTCAGAGGCTGAGCTCCGATGACCTCCGGACCTCACTCCCACCGCTGGCCTGAGCTCCGATGCCGGACCTCACCCTCTCCTCAGAGGCTGAGCTTTGATGACCTCCGGACCTCACGCTTTCTGCTGGCCTGAGCTCCGATGCCAGCCCTCACCCTCAAAGGCGAGCCCCGATGCCGGACCTCACCCTCTCCTTAGAGGCTGAAGCTCCGATGACCTCTAGACCTCACGCCCTCCGCTAGCCTGAGCTCCGATGCCGGCCCTCACCCTCAGAGGCGAGCTCTGAAGCCGGACCTCACCCTCTTCTCGGAGGCGAACTCCGATGACCTCCGGACCTCACGCCCTCCGCTGAGCTCCGATGCCGGCCCTCGCCCTCAGAGGCGAGCTCCGAAGCCGGACCTCACCCTCTCCTCAGAGGCTAAACTCCGATGACCTATGGACCTCACGCCCTCCGCTGGCCTGAGCTCCGATGCCGGCCCTCGCCCTCAGAGGCGAGCCCCGATGCTGGACCTCTACCTCTCTTCAGAGGCAAGCTTCGAAGCCGGACCTCCCCCTTCCACAGGGCTGAGCTCCGATGCCAGACCTCACCCCCTCAGCAGGGGTGACCTCTGATGCCGGTCTTCATCCCCTCCGCAGGGGTGAACACTGAAGCCGGACCTCTACCTCTCCTCAGAGGCGAGCTCCGAAGCCGGACCTCCCCCTTTCACAAGGGTTGAGCTCCGATGCCAGGCTTCACCCTCTCCTCAGAGGCTGAACTCCGAAGCCGTCGAGACCCTACCAGCGCAGGGAGTACTCAAGACAAGAAGGTGCGTGGGAAGAAGAAGGCCCCACCTCGGTGTAAAGGTCCCAAAATATGAATACAAGAAAACTCTTGTTTGCATCAAGTTGGTTTCCTATGTATGAAAAATGGGACTTGTTTAAACTTTTTCACATGTGATAATACACCTTAGAGCTTTCTTCACACAAGTTCAAACATTTGTTTGAAGACTTGGAACCCAAGTGGGATCTAAAACCAAGTTGGGAAGTTTCCCATAAGTGTGAGGAAGCCAAAGTCAGATTTTGAGAACAAATTGTTCCATTCAAAAATGCAAATGAGAGTAACACAAGGGTTCTCAAACTGTTGTATTAAAAACCTCATTTGCAGCAACCAAATCAAAGATCAGAGTTCATATTTGAATTCCTTAGGTCCAAATTAGGGGGTAGGCAAAGTCTCATGAATTTTTGAAGATATTTGCTATCCATTTTCCAAATGGACCTAAATGTGCAAAGAATTCAAATACACATTTGAATTTGGATGAAATTTGCCCAACTCTCCAAATGCAGCTCAATTTGCAACTTCAAACATTTGGATTGATTATTTGCCAAAATTTGGAGATATTTGTGAGAAAAATAAGAGGAGATGAAGGGGGGACAGTGGGACCCACATGTCATAGTGATATTTAGACTTACTGTAGGTGCATCTAGGATATCCCTTGTGGGTTTTGGCTAATTGATGACGAACATATGAGATCCTAATGAAACTATTAAGATGATTGTAGGATAAACAAAGTGAACTGGCTCGGCACACACACAAAAAGGTGAAAAATAGAGTGGTGCCCGAAAAAGAAGAAGTTAGTGGAATTTAGAGAAGCAAAGTAGATAAAAATGTATAGGTTGTGTGTGAGAGAGGCACATCCCAAGAGCTCATGACTTTGCGTAAGGGTAAGGGGTTTAAAAATCAACTAAAATCCACTGAAAACTGGAAAAGTCCGTTCATGGACCGGACTAGTCCGTTTAACTTTCTGAAAGACGCAAACATAGTGCACCGGACTAGTCCGCCTTGTGAAACGGACTAGTCCGGTCAGCTCACTGGAATGCAACCGGACAAGTCCGGTTTTAGACCGGACTAGTCCGGTCATGTCACTGTTGTCCTCTTTAGAGGACTACGGACTAGTCCATCCAAGCAACAGGACTAGTCCGCTAGAGTTTCTGAAAACCCATCTCACATAGCACAAGTCCGGTTTATGGACCGGACTAGTCCGGTTAACCCACTGGAAGTAGGCCGGACAAGTCCGATCATATACCGGACTAGTCCGGTAGTAGGTTTAACAACGGTAACTTTTTGGGAAAGCCTATAAAAAGAGGTCCTTCGACTTTTCCCTAAGAAGACACGACTCATACTATCAAAAACTGAAACCCTAGCGCCGCCACCTGTCCCAAGAGCCCAAAAACACATCTCCCCACACATCTAAGGTGCAAAAAGGTGAAGATCAATAAAATACTTGGATTTGGGATTGGGAGATCGTCGTTCCTTCGTTGTGAGCTCTTGGGGTTTGATCTCTCTACACCCAAATTCTGCATTGTAATCTTTTTGAGTGTATTTGATCAACTTCTCATTGTAATTCTTGTGGGAGCCCTCAACGTGTGAGGTTGCCCCATAAAAACGGTGATTACACTTGATAGTGAAGTCAAGTCGGCCTGTGTGGTGACTTGAAGAGGGAAAGGGTTGGGAACCCGGCTCTGTGTGAGCTTCCTCAACGAGGACGTAGATCTCTTGGTGAGATCGAACCTCGGTAAAAATTCATGTCTTTTGTCTCTCATTTGTTTTACATCTTGACACATTAGATCACTAGTTTGCTAGTCATCGTTTGAATTCCTTACAAGTTTGCACGTGCATCCATACAATAAATTTAAGTTATAAAAACTGTTGTTCTTATTCCGCTGCTATAAGATAAAATTTGTGAGACACACTTAATCAACTCAAATAATTCAGCACACCGGACTAGTCCGCCCACACCACCGGACTAGTCCGGTCAGTCAAGTTTCTGACAACTTTATTAAGTGTGCAGGAATTCTTTAAAGGCCTATTCACCCCCCTCTAGGCCACATTCAATTGGTATCAGAGCCAAGTTCTCCATCAACGAGACTCACATCTCAGAGAGATCAATGGCCTCTGAGAAGAACAACGATATCCCGAAGACGAGCAACAACGATGAGGAGCAAGAAGCCAAAGCCTTCGATGTGCTGAAAGAAAGCCCACATGACGATGAAGAAGTGAGGCAGCTAAAAGCACTCCTGAGAAAGAAACTGCTGGCACAAAAAGGAAAAGAGGAAGAAAAGACGATGGGGAGTGGTCATCACGACTACTCCCGGTATCCTTACAACTACAACCGACTCAATTCAAATAATCATCATCTCTCTATTCCTATGGGAAGGCCTCCACAGTTTGATGGAAGTGACTACACCATGTGGAAGTACAACATGAAGATGCATCTGATATCCCTGAACCCTAGTCTGTGGCACATTGTTTGCACAGGCATCGATATTCCGTACACGGATGATGAACTCACCCCAGAACAAGAACAGGAGATTCACAGAAACGCACAAACCGTCGCCGTGATCACATCATCACTAAGCAGAGAGGAATTCACCAAGATCGATGGGTTAGAAAGTGCAAAAGAAATCTGGGATACCCTCAAGACAGCTCACGAAGGAAATAGGTCGGTTCGTGAAGCCAAAATCGAAATGCTTGAAGGAGGGTTGGGAAGATTTGCTATTGAAGAAGGCGAATCACCTCAAGACATGTACAACCGGATGAAAGCACTCATCAACAGAATTCGTGCTTATGGAAGTAAGAAATGGACAGATCACGAAGTGGTCAAAAGAATGATTAGAGCCTTCATGCCAAGAAACGTCACACTTTGCTCAATGATTAGAGAAAGCCCCGGGTTTCACAAAATGACTCCCGATGAGTTATTGGGAAAGATCATAAATCATGAAATGATGGAGAAAGAGGCTCAATACGTCAAAGACTTAGCCGAGCTCACCTCTTCTAAAAAGAAAGAAGTTGCCCTCAAAGCAACGTGCAGACCCAAACTCAAAGAAACTCGTGAAGACCAAGACGATGGAGATACAAGCGACGAAAGCACCGATCTTGATGACGAAGAAATGGTACTCTTCATCAAAAAGTTCAAACACATGATGAAGAGAAGACACGGCAACAATTCACATGAAGGCAAAAGCAAGGATAAAGGAAAATCCAAGGCTCGACGCACTTGCTACAACTGCGGAGAGTATGGTCACTTCATGGTGGACTGTACTTATGAGGAAAACAAAAAGAAGAAGGAAACAAGATTTCAAGAAAAGAAAAATTTTAGAAAAAGAAGACAAGCCCATCAAGCTCACATTGGGAAGGAGTGGGACTCAAACGACGAGTCCTCCTCCGATGAAGAAGAAGAGATGGCCACTATCGCAGTCAAGAAACCAACTATGAGAGCCACACTCTTTCCGAACATGGGAGGACAGGACATGAACATCCACACTTGTCTTATGGCTAAGGAAGGCAAGAAAAAGGTTAGACTTACTCCTCCTATACTAAATTCCTCCATTGATGACTTTGATAGCTCTAGTGACAATGAAGAATTATTTAGAGGGCTAAGTGAAATTGCTTTAAAGAAAATGGAAATGTTGTCGAACGAAATCTTTGAAAAGGAGGAACTTGTCAACCGACAAGAAGATATGCTCATCCGTGAGAGGAAGAGATATCAAGAAGTTGAAAAGCTTCTTGAGCTTGAAAGAGAGAAGAATGAGTCACTTGAGTTAGAGCTAACCTTGAGTAAGGAAACTTACTCAAAGTTAGAGGACTCGCACATTGCAATCAAGGAAGAACTTGCTAACTTGTCAAAAGTTAACAAAATCCTTGAGGTGCAAGTTGAGTCGCTCAAACAAAGCGACTCCTCTTCCTCCAAAGATATGCGCTCAACAACAGTAAGAACCTGCACTTGCTCTAGTAAGAAGAATGTAATTTCTAATGCTTTAACCCCACATGACATGCATTCTTCTCAAAACAGCATCTTTGATAAGGAGAAGATCAAATATGCAAGAAGTGCATATATGATCACTAGACCTTCCAATGTCAAAGATGGACTTGGCTTCGACAGGAATAAACACATGTCTACTTCTAATCATGCTAAGAATAGAATCATTTTTGTTGAAGAAAAATCCCATGAATCTGAGCTACAAACACTATTCCATACATTTGATGCTTCTTATGTTCTCATGAAAAACAAGTATGGAAAAGTCATTGCTAAATATACAGGGCCACGCCACAAGAACTTAAAAATTTGTGTGTGGGTGCCCAAGACTCTTGTGACTAACCTGAGAGGACCCAAGCAAGCTTGGGTACCTAAAACCCAGAAATAATTCTATTTTGCAGGCTTACTCCTCCGGTGGATCTAAGTGGGTGCTAGATAGCGGATGCACAAATCATATGACCGGAGAGAGAAGTATGTTTGTGGAATACGAGTGCAACAAGGATCCAAGTGAAGGTATATACTTTGGAGATAACAGCCAAGGAAAGGTCCTTGGTAGTGGTAACATTGAAATATCCTCTCAACACACCCTATCTAATGTTTTACATGTAGACTCTCTAGATTATAATCTTTTATCAATATCTCAACTATGTGACAAAGGTTACAACTGTTTATTCACTAATGAGGGTGTGACCGTCTTTAGAAGAAGCGATAGCTCGATTGCATTCAAGGGATTGTTGAAGGGAAAGCTTTATCTTGTTGACTTCAACAAAGATAAAGCCGAACTCAACGCTTGCTTGGTTGCTAAGACCAACATGGGATGGCTGTGGCATAGATGGCTAGCCCATGTTGGAATGAGAAATCTGCAGAAACTTCTAAAAGGTGGTCACATCCGTGGTCTTAAGGATGTGGTTTTTGAAAAAGACAGGCCGTGCAGCGCATGTCAAGCAGGAAAACAGGTTGGAGCACCACACCCCGCCAAGAATGTGATGACCACCGCTAAACCGCTGGAACTTCTCCACATGGATCTCTTTGGTCCAATTGCGTACATCAGCATCGGCGGTAACAAATACGGTTTAGTAATTGTTGATGATTTTTCAAGATTTACCTGGGTATTTTTCTTGTATGATAAATCAGAAACTCAAGGAATCCTCAAGAATTTCTTGAAAAGAGCTCAAAATGAATTCTCATCAACCGTAAAGAATATCAGAAGTGACAATGGGACAGAATTCAAGAACACTCAAGTTGAAGAATATCTCAATGAAGAAGGTATAAAGCATGAATTCTCGGCACCCTATTCTCCTCAACAGAATGGGGTGGCCGAAAGGAAGAACAGAACATTGATCGAAATGGCGAGAACAATGTTGGATGAATACAAGACGTCAGACCGGTTTTGGGCAGAAGCGGTGAACACCGCTTGTCATGCCACAAATCGGTTGTACCTTCATCGACTTCTGAAGAAAACTCCATATGAGCTTCTCACGGGTAAAAAGCCTAACGTTTCCTATTTCAAAGTTTTTGGTTGCAAATGTTTTATTCTGAATAAGAAACCAAGGGCCTCGAAGTTTGCTTCGAAGTCCGATGAAGGATTCTTGCTCGGATATGAATCGAACGCCTACGCCTATCGTGTCTTCAACAAGGTGTGCGGCCTTGTTGAAGTAGCGCGTGACGTAGTGTTCGATGAAACTAACGGCTCGCAAGTGGAGCAAGTCGATAAGTCTATGCTAGATAAGGAGGAAGCTCCATGTGAAGCGCTGAAGAAAATGGCACTTGGTGATATCCTACCACGAGAGGAGACACAAGATGAATTTCAACAAGGAAGCAATGATCAAGGGGGAGCTCCTACACAAGATCAAGTTGAGGAAGATCAAGAAAATCAAGATGATCATGGAAGCAATGATCTAGGGGGAGACATGACACATGAAGACAATGAAGAACAAACAACTATACAAATTCCACATCCTAGAGTACATCAGTGTGTGCAAAGGGACCATCCTGTCAACAATATCATTGGAGATATTGCTAAGGGAGTAACTACTAGATCTCAAATTGCAAATTTTTGTGAACATTATTCTTTTGTGTCTTTTCTGGAGCCTTACAGGGTAGAAGAAGCCTTAAGGGATCCAGACTGGGTGATTGTGATGCAAGAGGAGCTGAACAACTTCAAAAGAAATGAAGTGTGGGAGCTGGTGGAAAGACCAAGGGCGAACATCGTTGGAACCAAATGGGTATTTCGGAATAAGCAAGATGAACATGGAGTAGTGACAAGAAATAAAGCAAGGTTGGTGGCCAAAGGTTATTCTCAAGTGGAAGGTTTGGATTTCGATGAAACCTTCGCTCCTGTAGCTAGACTTGAGTCCATTCGCATTTTATTGGCATATGCTACTCACCATAATTTTAAGTTGTATCAAATGGACGTCAAGAGTGCCTTTCTGAATGGTCCGATAAAGGAGGAAGTCTATGTAGAGCAGCCACCGGGGTTCGAAGATCAGAAGTATCCCAACCATGTCTATAAACTGCGTAAGGCTCTCTATGGCCTCAAACAGGCTCCTCGAGCCTGGTATGAGTGCCTTAGAGATTTTCTGATTCAAAATGGATTCAAAATTGGTAAAGCAGACTATACACTCTTTACTAAACATTTTGATGATCATTTATTCGTATGTCAAATTTATGTTGATGACATTATCTTTGGATCCACTAACAAGTCCTTCTGTGAAGAATTTAGCAAAATAATGACAGACAGGTTCGAGATGTCAATGATGGGTGAATTGAAGTTCTTTTTGGGATTTCAAGTGAAGCAACTGAGAGAAGGTACATTTATAAGCCAAACTAAATATACACAAGACATTCTCAAGAAATTCAATATGGACAAAGCCAAGCCCATCAAGACACCCATGGCCATCAACGGACATCTAGACCTCAATGAAGACGATCCAAATGTGGACCAAAAGGTATATCGGTCCATGATTGGCTCCTTACTATACTTATGTGCATCTAGGCCAGATATTATGCTTAGTGTTTGCATGTGTGCAAGGTTTCAAGCCGCACCTAAAGAGTGTCACTTAATTGCTGTAAAAAGAATCCTAAGGTATCTTGTGCACACACCCAACTTGGGCCTTTGGTATCCCAAAGGATCCAAGTTTAACTTGATAGGGTACTCCGACGCTGACTATGCAGGATGCAAAGTCGATAGAAAGAGCACGTCAGGGACTTGTCAATTTCTTGGTAGGTCCCTAGTTTCTTGGTCATCTAAAAAGCAAAACTCCATTGCTCTTTCCACAGCGGAAGCAGAGTATGTTGCAGCCGGTAGTTGCTGTGCGCAACTGCTTTGGATGCAACAAACTCTTAGGGACTACGGCTACAATCTAAGTCATATCCCGCTTCTATGCGATAATGAAAGTGCTATAAAGATTGCACACAACCCGATAGAGCACTCAAGAACTAAGCACATAGACATCCGTCATCACTTTCTTAGAGATCATTCATTAAAAGGTGACATAGCTATTTCACATGTTAGGACTGAAAAACAACTTGCAGATATTTTTACCAAACCATTAGATGAGAAAAGGTTCTGTGAACTAAGAAATGAGCTAAACATTCTTGACTATCGAAATGTGGCTTGAAACATTGCATACCTGGTTGCAACTTAAATTGTTCCTCCGTATTGTCAAAAATGCTCCTCCTCTCCTTTGTACTCAGAAAACTATTCTTAATGAATAAATCTTGTGGATTATGACCATTGTTCGATTGTTGATTGCCTACTGGTCGTAATCACCAAGACTACTTGCAAAATTATTGTCCTTGGATCACTATTAGTTATCTATATATATATCAAGTCTGTTGGAAACGGACTAGTCCGATTTCCAACCGGACTAGTCCGGACAGACAACAATTAGGTTAACTAAGGGGTACCGGACTAGTCCACTACCATGACCGGACTAGTCCGGTCAGTCGCCTATAGAAGCAGTCAGCCGGACCAAACGCCTCCCTCTCCACTCATAAGCATTTTGTCTCACCCTCTCTCCTAAACCCTACCTCTCAAAGTGATTCTCGAGTTGAGCCCTCAAACTCGGAGTTTTCTCCGTGAAAAAGCCTCTTCTCGACGAGGGGATCCTACTTTCCGGACTCATCCGGACTGATTTCCACTCCTTCAACGAGAATCTTCAAATCTTGGTAAATCCCCCCAAAACCAAAATCTCAATTTTTCTAGCTCTAGCTAGTTTCCTTTGACTTCAAAAGGATGTACATTGCATAAATAGATGTATTCCTACCACTTTCCTACCATTGTGTCCTTAGATAGGAGATTTGCTTCAAATGAAACACTCAAGTTAGGGTTCTTATGCTAGGCCGGACTAGTCCGGCATCCAGATGCGGACAAGTCCGGTCCACCGGACTAGTCCGCACTCTGAAACCGGACAAGTCCGGTCTCTGACAGCTGAACTCCTACTTTCCCATTTGAAGTCGATAAGGTGTCCGTTTGCATCTAATCCTTAAACTCCTTGTCAGGCATCATGTCTTCAGGATCAGATGACAGCTCTTTTCACATTGACGAAGAAGTTCAACGTGAAAGAGTGAGGAGAGCTAAGGAGGGAGTGATGAAGAAGAGACATGATGTCAATGCTCACTCTCCACCCTCCGACGACAATCTACCTAAGAAGAGAAAAGTCATTATCAAAAGGCCTCAAAGGAAAGATGCTGCTGAGGGCTCATCAGGGCCAAGAAGAGTTCTTAATAAAGGGAAGGGACTTGCTAGTGGCCCCATTGGGCCTCTGAAATTGAAAAATCCCGTTCACCACAACAGGCAGCCTTCAAGTGAGGATTTCACTGGAAAAGGGAATGAGCTAGCTGATAACTTCAGAAAGACTGAAGTGTATGGCCGACCTAAACAATGTTCTGATCCTAGGTTCTGGAGCAACTTCCATGCAGACTACTACGAGCACATGTACATGAAGATGAAGAATCCCGTAGTAGAGAGTCAATGGCTGAATGTTGACTACCTGAAGTCGAAGAAGTATCCCGCCTTTCGTGAGATGGTGGAGGCCTTAGAGAGGCACGGTCTGACGGACCTGCTATCCTTTGAGTATGACTGGAACAATGAAGTCATTACCCAGTTTTACTCCACTCTCTATTTTGCTCGGGATGATGGAGACAGTCTTACTTGGATGACTCATGGTTCAAGGTATAGTGTCACTTATGATGAATTTGCTAGGATTCTTCACCTCCAAAACACTTTGGATCATGAACTGGTCATTCATAATCTGAAACCCCTGGAGAAGGAGGAACTTGAATTTCTCTATGACACAAGGATGCCATATGTCCCTCCAACCATCAAATATCTAAAGCCCTTCTTTGTGGTTCTAAATAGAGTCTTAAGAAAGACGATAGCTCCGAAGGATGGAGATGCAGGAACTATACAAGGAACCTTGAGGACTCTCATGAAAGTCATTAGTGGGAGGAGACCATTCAATGTCTTTGAGTATATCTACAACGACATTGTGAACATCTCAATTACCCCCAATAGGTCCTGTGGATACGCACCGTATATCATGTACATGATTGAGAAGGTGACAGGACTCGAGTTTGTCAAGGATGTCAAGCATACGGGGTTGAAGCCGCAAAAACCCACCGAGTACACTCTCCCTCCGGCTCCAACTGCCCCGTCCTCTCCACCAGTGGAGAGGAGATCAAAGCAAGCTCATGATGACACTAGGTCTGCAGCTGCTCCTCCTGGTTCTCCACCTGCCCAAGAATCATCTAGCGGCATCCTCAAGATGCTCTCCTCTATCTTTGCCTGCTGCCGTAAGATCGAAGACAGGCAACACAAAGAAAAGCTTGCAAGGAAGAGACATCAACAGTACGTCAATGCAAATATCAAGTCTATCTGTGCAAAGCTTGAGATTGAGCCTGTTGGATCACCGCCTGCCTCTGAGGACTCAGAGGAAGATCCTGCTCCCGTGGATGCTGAAGATGAAGATCAGACTGAGACTGACGGAGGAGGCAGCGATGAGTGATTTCCCTCAATTTTCCCTTTTTGGTGTCTTGATGCCAAAGGGGGAGAGATTGAGATGGAAGATTGAGATTAGACTTGGATTTTTTTCTATTTAGTATTAGTCATTAAGATTTTGTGTGATCAAGGACATGTACCTATTTTTAAAATCTTGTAATGCACTATTTCTTTTCCTATGTGTGATGTACTATGCTCCAATGCCCACTTACTGTTTGTCTTTAATTTATCACATTTTGTTTATCACACACCTGTGAGGCACCCCACCATAAGGTGTGTGCATATGTGAGAAGTGTTTTGTGAATTCTTTATTATTCTCATATGTACACACCTTATGAAAATCAACCTTTTATTCTCAATTGTGATATCTCAAATGGTTGTCATCAATCACCAAAAAGGGGGAGATTGTAGGTGCATCTAGGATATCCCTTGTGGGTTTTGGCTAATTGATGACGAACATATGAGATCCTAATGAAACTATTAAGATGATTGCAGGATAAACAAAGTGAACTGGCTCGGCACACATACAAAAAGGTGAAAAATAGAGTGGTGCCCGAAAAAGAAGAAGTTAGTGGAATTTAGAGAAGCAAAGTAGATAAAAATGTATAGGTTGTGTGTGAGAGAGACACATCCCAAGAGCTCATGACTTTGCGTAAGGGTAAGGGGTTTAAAAATCAACTAAAATCCACTGAAAACCGGACAAGTCCGTTCATGGACCGGACTAGTCCGTTTAACTTTCTGAAAGACACAAACATAGTGCACCGGACTAGTCCGCCTTGTGAAACGGACTAGTCCGGTCAGCTCACTGGAATGCAACCGGACAAGTCCGGTTTTAGACCGGACTAGTCCGGTCATGTCACTGTTGTCCTCTTTACAGGACTACGGACTAGTCCATCCAAGCAACAGGACTAGTCCGCTAGAGTTTCTGAAAACCCATCTCACAAAGCACCGGACAAGTCCGGTTTGTGGATCGGACTAGTCCGGTTAACCCACTGGAAGTAGGCCGGACAAGTCCGATCATATACCAGACTAGTCCGGTAGTAGGTTTAACAACGGTAACTTTTTGGGAAAGCCTATAAAAAGAGGTCCTTCGGCTTTTCCCTAAGAAGACACGACTCATACTGTCAAAAACTGAAACCCTAGCGCCGCCACCTGTCCCAAGAGCCCAAAAACACATCTCCCCACACATCTAAGGTGCAAAAAGGTGAAGATCAATAAAATACTTGGATTTGGGATTGGGAGATCGTTGTTCCTTCGTTGTGAGCTCTTGGGGTTTGATCTCTCTACACTCATATTCTGCATTGTAATCTTTTTGAGTGTATTTGATCAACTTCTCATTGTAATTCTTGTGGGAGCCCTCAACGTGTGAGGTTGCCCCATAAAAACGGTGATTACACTTGATAGTGAAGTCAAGTCGGCCTGTGTGGTGACTTGAAGAGGGAAAGGGTTGGGAACCCGGCTCTGTGTGAGCTTCCTCAACGAGGACGTAGATCTCTTGGTGAGATCGAACCTCGGTAAAAATCCGTGTCTTTTGTCTCTCTTTTGTTTTACATCTTGACACATTAGATCACTAGTTTGCTAGTCATCGTTTGAATTCCTTACAAGTTTGCACGTGCATCCATACAATAAATTTAAGTTATAAAAACTGTTGTTCTTATTCCGCTGCTATAAGATAAAATTTGTGAGACACACTTAATCAACTCAAATAATTCAGCACACCGGACTAGTCCGCCCACACCACCGGACTAGTCCGGTCAGTCAAGTTTCTGACAACTTTATTAAGTGTGCAGGAATTCTTTAAAGGCCTATTCACCCCCCCTCTAGGCCACATTCACTTACGCACTAAGTCTTCTCTCTGGCTTTCACTCCCACCGAGGAGTTTTCTCCCGGCGACACCCAGATGCTCGCTCCACCTCCTGGTTCCACCTGCTGCTCGTTCTGATCTTAACACCCGGAGCCAACCGAAGTACGCGGCCTCCCTCGCTCGATCACGTTTTCGCTGTTTTTCTCACACACTCAACGGAGGGAAACATCCCTCGGTGCTGCCCTCGGCTGCCTCAGCTGTAAAAGCCCAAGAAAAGGGACTTGCAAAAACTTTTCATCACCTCACAACACCACAGTTTTTGTTGTGGATAGCTTGTGAAAAATTGTGAAGAGCAAGTAACCTCCATCAAAAGAGTGATTAGAGGGGAAAGCCTACCCTTTCACAAAGTAGGATTTCTACACATGAACATGAGAGATTGAGCTCACCCCTAGAAATTAAAAAGTCTTGGGAAGGTTCGGGCCAAATTTCATGTAAATCCAACACTTTTTGAGGCACTTTTGGAGGTATTTGAAAAAGAGGCCAATTTGAATGTAAATTCAAATTGTAGCAACTTTCATCACTTAAATTCAAAAGTTAGCTTCATATTCAAACTCAGCATATTTTTCAAGCCCACCAATTTTCATCCCCATTGGAGTTCATCTTGTCAAGAGCTAAATTGCAAGAATTCAAAACTGAATTTGAATTTCAGTTTAAACATAAAGCAAATTTAGTCAAACAAAGTTTGAATTTGAGAACTCAAATTCAAACCAAGACTTGGGGGCTAAGTCTCACAGTTAATTGAGAGTAGCTGGGGATAATTTTCAGTAAAACAGAGGGAAAAAAATTGGAAAGAAAAAGGGGGGAGGAGGGCCCACTGGACAGGGGCTGTGAGCAACAGAGAACCACTTGGTGGTCGTCGGTCAGCCGCCACGACCGGTTACCGTCTCACGGCCGCGCCAGCGCGCGCGGGAATTTACTCGTGCCCCCCTCCCGATCACCACGTACGCAGCACAAAGCTGAGTTCGCTGCCTTCCTTGCCTGCCGCTCTGATCAGCGCCCGCGCACGCGAAGAACTCGCCGCAACGCTTGCACCTCCGAGCCCCGGCGTGCACCCGCGCTGATCGTTGAATGCTCGCGATCCCGGCAGCAAAAGGGAGCGCCGGGGCGCCCGCTAGCGGTTCCCCGTGCTGCTCCAGCAAGCTGCACCCGAGTCTGAGCGGTGTGAGCCATTGAAGTTGAAGAACTGGGAGATACCGCGGCGTCGAGCTTCGGCTCACCAGTGACAGCCCCATCCAGCCATCGCTGAGCGGTGTGAGCCATTGAAGTTGAAGAACTGGGAGATACCGCGGCGTCGAGCTTCGGCTCACCAGTGACAGCCCCATCCAGCCATCGTCGCCGACCACGTTCTACACAAGAAAGGTGCGTGGGGAACCCTAGATGGTGTAGCCGAAAACCCTACGGCAAATGGTCCACCGAGTAGCAAGAATTTTGGAAAGTCCCAAACCCTAGTGCAACTGACCTAGCTCGGCAAGAATCCAAAATTCGGATTACACGCTGAGTCAATGATCAAGCTAGCTCACAGATAGCTCCTACACCTCCTAGCGCCCCTCCTCGAGGAAAAACCAAGCAAACCATCCAGAAATGGCCGAGTATTAGCCGTTTCTATAGTCGCCGGCGCAAACACGGCTCGGGTCACCGTCGAGAGTGGGTTTGCCGGTGTTGTTAGCCTCCGAGACTGCTCACGTTGGGTTCCTCGTGATCCACTGATGCTTCTCAAGCAAACCGTAGCCCTTTTCATGCCCCAGAGAGCGAGAACGACCTCGCCGGAGCCCTAGCCTCCGCGGTGGACGTCGCACGCCTGTTTCCGGTCACCGCCGGTGAGCTCTGACCCCCAGGACAAGTTACCCAGGGCAAGGTAATGCTAGGCGGCCAGTTCTGGCACTGGGGGTGGTCGGGAAGGCGGTTCCGGCGAACCTCGCCGGAGTGCACCGCCGCTGGACTCGCGGGCGCGCGCAAGGAGGAAGACGACTGGGGGCCCCGCATGTCAGTGGCGATATTTTAAATCGTCGATCCGCTGCGGCTCGGGATCCAGTGTGGTGGCGCGGGAAGGGTCCTGTGGCCCCGTGTGGCGTGATTGCAGCAGCCAACACGTGTAGGAGGGACCCACAGTCAGAGTTTGAATGTTTCCCGAATTAATTTGAAATTCCAGAATTTCCCCAAACTTTAGAACCTCATAACTTTTGCTAGGAAGCTCCAAATTTAGTGATTCAAATTGGGTTGGATTCATCTTGCATAGCTCTAGCCAAATATGCCACCCAATTTGTATGAAACCTAATATTTAATTCTGGAAAATTCTTTAAAGCATGTTCTTTAAGATGCTAGTGAACCCCTGTAAAAGTTTCAGACCATTTGGAGTTGATTTGATCAGAGCAATTCAAATTTGAAGGTGCTGTGTTCATTTGAATACAGAAACGTTTTCAGAGAATTTCCAAAACTTGGAAATTCAGTTCTGGGCAAATCTTAGCTCCACAAATGCTAGGAAAATTCATGCAGACTCTGTGAGCTATAATTGACATTGTAGTTCACTAAGTTGGGCATGAACAGGGGTGTTACCTCAGAATTAATTCTTCTTTGTTTATTTGCTAAATAATTATTCTGAACAAACCACTCAAGGACAAGTGCTAAATTTTGATCCAGAGAGTTGCCTTGTGACAAGGAACTCACACAGAAATTCTCAGCTCCATTGGAGCTCTGGATCACCCCTGTTCTGTGGAACCACTTGAGGGATTAATATAGAAGAGGGGGAAAACCACTTAGCACTTAATCATGTGCTTAGATCCAAACCCAAACCACTAACCCCCAGTTCCATTTTAAATTCTTGAACAGAGTTCCAGTTGTTAGAAACTGGTTATTAGAACTAATAGCAGAAGCATTACCCTAAACTCATGTGCATATTCATTAACATGTAGTATTTTATTAACGTGTAGTCGCTGAAGGCGAGGAGGCTCCGGAAGTACTCGATTTCCTCCTTCCGGAAGAAGAACTAACCCCTGACCAGCAGCAACAAGGCAAGCCCCGGTTTGCATTAAGCCTTTTATAAAGTTTTACTTTGTTTACATACGTAGGGTGAAGTGTATATGTGCATTAGGTGTAGGATGGATGAAAACCCCACTTGCATGACCAGAAATTTTCCATAAGAGTAAGGGTAGTGTCTAAGACCTCGAGTAGACATGCTATGCTTAATGTTTCATAGGACTTCGGTACAAGTCGAGTAGTTGGAATCTACTCGCGAGTTTAGGCTTGGGACACACGGGATTGGTTCGAGTGAAGTGAGATCACTTTAGTAATGAAAATGAGACTAGGCAGGGGCTAGGGCGCAGCAAGAAGAAGTCTTGTGTGCGCAGCCCTGTCCGAGTCGATTGAGGACCGATCCGTGTGCGGCCCTGCTGAACAAGTATTGAACGTACCGAAGGCATATCGGATATATGGGCCCCGATAAACCGATGTAGCCTAAACCTCCGGGCGTCGAGGCATAACGCACCGATTTATAGGTGTAGGCTGAGGGCAGCAAGGTGGAAATCTGCCAACGGGCATAGAGAGATGCTCTGTGTGGGGAACCTCCTGCTCGTTTCGGTGCGACCGGTTCGACGTTTGGGCTGTTGGGTGAAAGGTTGTCCCGTACGACATCAAGTGAGCATGCTGTGAAGCTCCACGGGTGGGCGTGCGTGATGTGCTCTTTGGGTTTCCCTGCAGGTGTATATCGAGTCGATTCGCCGTCCCTCACGGTGACGAGTACCGCTTGTTCACTGCGTCGTAACGTAGATAATTTATGGAATGATATGAATCAATATTGCTGTTATGATATAATTGTATTGCTACATGTGTGCCACCAACTATTGCTTACTAAATTTCAGATTCATGAACTGTTAACTTGCTGCTAAAAGATGAA
Organism: Neostapfia colusana; assembly: GCA_030760725.1. NCBI lineage: Eukaryota > Viridiplantae > Streptophyta > Magnoliopsida > Poales > Poaceae > Neostapfia > Neostapfia colusana. The sequence continues at coordinate 50,538,272 of JASWHV010000019.1, forward strand.
CTAAGGATGAACTTGTAGGCGTGTCCATTTGCTGCAATATTACTACCCTATGTCCTTGTACACCTCATGTAGAGTTTCATGCTTAGGTGAGTCGGTTAAGTCTTGTTGAGCCATCGTGCTCACGGCTGCTGCTTAAGTGTTTTTCAGGTGAGGAGCTACCCACGGACTCGGGGACCACGGCTGAGTGGGAGCCGTACACGCCGTGCTGAGTTGAGACGTGCAGCTAGTGTGGGTTGCCCTAGGGCTGGGCAACCGACTTTTGCTAGATAGGCGGGCGTGAGTTGTATAGTTTAGACTTCCGTTGTGTATTATGAACAATAGTTTGTAACTGAGTATTGTACCTGTTTGTACAATTCAGTTGTTTTTCCCATGTAATATATTGTGTTCTTATGACGTGTGCTGTCGGGTGTCGCATCGTGCGGCACCACCCTCTGCGATCCTGGATGAGCGGATTCCGGTCCGCCACGGCCTGGTATCAGAGCTGCATTGGGGATAGCACAATACTTAAGGACTGTATTACGGGAGAAACTTAGGTTTACGGTGAGGATTCGGTAGTTGCCAAAGTAAGGACTATATTAGCATAGTTACTTAAAGTGGCAAAGACAAACCTATGTGTTATAATTCTGAATTTTCATTAAGTAACAACGCACCTACGCTTTGGTAAGGATGGTAAGGAACGCCACTGAAAGCGGGTCAATTTCGGTTAGCTCCCCTGACGAGGAACGTGGTTCAGGGATAGGTCTCACAGCTTGGTGTGAGACGTCAATATGAAACTCTTGGACACTTCATGTCCCTAAGTTCATATGAAACGTTGATCCCTAGCGTGCATTAGGCAAGTAAGTGGAGACCCCATCGCGTGGTCAGTAACGCGAGAGTGTGTTCGTCTGGAAATAGCCCAGGAGGACATACGCAGCGCTTGCCATCGGCGTGCCCTGCCGGGCAGTAGGTGATATCTGTTGGGTTGATAACATTCCCAACCGTGACGACCCGTTCATGACATACTCGGGTTCCCCGTCGTGTGGTGTTGAAACACGATCACGTAACTTGAGACGTGACCTAACTCAAGGACGGCCGTATGGAAATGATATGGGCGTTTATATTTACTTTTAATTATGATCCTACCTGAAATGAAAACAACCATTGAGTGCACCATTATTGTGTGGTCTTCTGCAGGTACTAACCACATATGTATCCGTGTAGTAAACGTGTGCGAGAGATCGTTTAGTGCCACACTTGAGACGTATATGCCGGTATAATCCGGTTAGGGTTTTCTTTTGTGAGGAACGTAGTACCGAGATATTGTAGGAATATGCATGAAAATAATGATAACAAGGAATTAAAATCATTAGGTTCAACATTTAGGACCCTGGTTGGGTAGACAAATTGGATAGTGATGAGTGTAGTTCCCAAAAAGACTGAAAAACAGAGTGCTCTGTTTTGGGCAGCAAGTTTGCTGATCTTCAACAGAGCATAACTCACAGTTCTGTTAGCCCAGGGAGGTGTGGTATATAGTTCTGGGAAGGTATTTTAGTATTCTACAATTTTGTTGTAGACTTCCAGAGCTGAAACTCACCTTAAGATGGCTTAAATCCCAGAGGTATGTAAACTGTCCAGAACCAGGACAGGGTTAAGCACTCTCTGGACTGCTCTGTTTTTCAAACATAATTTCCAGTAGAAAAATCTAAAATTTTCATATGATACATCCTTATGGAGGGTAGAAGATGTGTTACATCTTTGCAATTCAAACTGTCTGAAATTTCAGCACAGATTTCAGTGGAAACCAGATTTGAAAACAGCAACTTCCCCAGGGAGGTGCTGTTAAAATTCTTCCAGAAATTCTGCTGACTTTGAATGGCCATAACTTTTTAACCAGAGTTGATCTGAGGCAAAATAAGTACTCGTTGGAAAGATACTGAAGTTAACTTTGACTTTGGTATTCAGCGTGAGTCATGAAGATGCCCAGAACCAGATCAAAATCTTGGATATGTAGAAACTGGTCATCCTGACAGAGGCATGACAGTTGAACTCATGGGAGAGATTGTTGTACCCTAGGGGTGGTTTAAGTACTTCCAAGGGGTAGAACATACTCATGAGAGGTTATCTTCAACTAGTGAAAGATTTGAGTATAGGTCTTGTGAAATCCCAAAAAAAAAACTCAAGCAAGTGGAGCTACAAGTCACACCGAGAAAATGAGAGGGAATTTAAACTTTTGAATTTAACGGTGTGAGCTCCAAGTCGAAACTTGAACTTGCAAAAATTCCTGAACACGGAGATCTAAAGCTATCATTTGGTTCTCCACAGATCCAATAATAGCCCGGCAAATTTTCAGAGCATTTGAAAAGGATTTCCTAATTGTTGGAATTTAAACGGGAGAAAATTCAAATTTGAATTTAAATCTCAGTTTCAAATTCCAATTTCACTGAAATTCAAATTTGAGTGCACCATTGTGTTCCTCATATTTATTTTGGCCTGTCCTCCAAATTTTATCAAATTTGGAGCTCGTTTGCTATTTTAAAAAGGAATTGGGGATAAGAGGGAGAGGTGGACCCCACATGTCATACACACACTGAAATGAACCGACTCTGTTTTTCCTTCCCCGCTCCAGCTTCCGACAGCACACCGGCAGGGAACTTCGGGGGCAAGTTTTGGGTGCCACCTCCTGCTTTGCCTGATCTTTTGCCTGGTCTGATCAACACACGACGAGTGCCACAGCCCACTTTTGCTTTCTCTCGCTCGTGCACCTTCTCTGCTTCCCTCCCGAGAAGAACACAGCGCTGGTTTTGTTTGGATCGATCACAGACTGGCGCTCCTCCTCTTTTTCCCGAGCTCCCAACAGAGAAAGGCTGCGCCCAAGGGTGCTCTAGCCGGCCAGCAACTTTCCCCCACGGCCCCGAGCTCCTTAGCACCGGAAATCAGCAAAAGTTCTGCAGCTCTCGGGTAAAAGCTGAAAAACCGAACTGGTCATCGTGGCCAGCCCAAACCAGGGGTGATCACGCCCAAGAAATCCACCCCATAGGTGCACCTACAAGCCTAGTTGCTCACCTCCAAAACTCAGCCCAAGCCATTGATCACAGAGGGAGAATTTCAAGTTTTTCTCCCGGGCGGCCGAAACTGACCTTGAGGTAAGGAATTGCAAAATTCGTCCTCAATTCGTGTTGGTTGTGTTTCAAACTCCGCACACAAGTTCTTAACTGCCTAGCACACCTCCTCCATCGATTTTAGACCAAGAAATTGAGTGTGGAGTGAGGAATTCGAGTTTTTTTGAGGGTATACCACTGAACCATGTCGGGTGCACGGTGCGGATAGGTTTGGAGCTCTCCCCGGCCTGTTTAGACCTCATGTCGGTCTTCTCCATGATTCCCTGGTGCTTTAGAGCTCAAGAACCCACCATTTGGTGGAGAAATCACCGTGCAAGACCTCGCCGGAGCCCTAGGGTTTGCTGTTGCCGGTGCGCACCGTTTTCCGGCGAGTTTCAGCCGCTGGTGACCTCACCAATGAGTTCAGCATGGGGGAAAATGGGGGGCGGCCAGCAGGGGGTGTGGAGGTGACCGGAAAGGTCATTTCCGGCGCTGGTCTGTTTGGCGCGTGGCTGGAGGTTAGGGATGACGAGTGGGACCCACTGTCAGCATTTAAACATTTTCCAGATTTTCCCATTTCAGTTCAAACTTTGGAGAGCCATAACTTTGTGTAGGAGTGTCCAAAAATTGTGAAACAAATTTTGTTGGATTCCTCTCAAAGAGTACTATCCATAGGTGCATCCCAATATTTATGAAAAATCCCTGGATTTGGCTCATTAATGCATTTAAGGAAAATATTGTAGGAATTTTGACAGGAGTTCTGTTAATTGGAAAATTCCCAAATTTGGGAAGGACATTCTTCCAATAATACTTGAACTCCAGTAAAATTTTCAGAGGCATTGGACTCCATTTGCTTGGCCAAATGTTGTTTGAATCCTCTATGTCTCTGAAAAATGGGAAAATGAACAGAGACATTTTCAGACTTTTAACCAAGTTTGGAAAATTCATATCTCTGTGTAGGAAGCTCCAAAAATGGTGAAACCAAGTCCTATGGACTCATGAGACTCTAAAGTTTCTGAAAAACCAAATTTGGAGCATGAAAAGACACTATAATTGCCATAGGAATCCAGAGAAGCCAAATAATAAGAAAATTCCCTAGGCCACATCTTCCATCAACTTTGTCTGAAATTTTGCAAGCCATACCTATGTATGATCTATGGTCCACTGTAAAAATTTCAGAGCAAATTGAGATCATATTCTCTAGTTTTCTGTTGGTTCCTTATACTACTTTCTTATGTCCATTATAAATAGATCTTTGCATTTTCTTCAACAAACATCCACTGCCCAACTAAAGATATCCTCTGTTTCTGTCCATAACATAGCTTATCTCTCACTTTAGAGTTGGTCTAAGCCATTCTTAGTTCCTAAACACATTTGTTTTATAATTCAGTTACTCATATCAAAACTATGCATATTCATAACGGTAGGAAAAACGACGAAGGAGTTCGACGAGCAACTTGACTCAGAGCAGCAAGTTGAGGCTTATCTCATCGCTAAGCTACTGACTATAAAGTAAAACTAAGCCTGCAGCAACATAAGGCAAGCCCCGGTTTGCATTTAACAGCTTTTAGTTATATTTTACTTTGTATCACTTTTATTGGTCTAGCATGTATTGTGCATTAGGTCAAGGTGATTGATACTCCAAATGCATGACCCACAAACCCTTGGAGTACAGGGTAGAACAGGTTACCTTCGTGTAGATTCTGCTAGGCTTAAGTTGTATAGGATCCGGTACAAGTCGGGTAGTTGGAAGCTACCCGCGAGTTTAGGATGTTGGTTCAGCGGGGTATGATTCTAGAGAATGAAAGTTCTGGAAAAGAAAATGAGACCGAGCAGAGAGTAGGAGCAGCAGGACGTTGGGCCTGTGTGGCTGTAGCTCTGTTTGTGTCGGTTAAGGACCGATGCGTATGCCGCCCTGCTGAGCAAGTTTGAACAGTACCGGATGCATATCGGATATATGGTACCCGATAAACCGATGTAACTCGGGTACTCTTGTGTCGAAACTTATACGGCCGTCCTTTGGGGGTTGGTGTCAGAGGTGTAAACCCGCTAGCGGAGCAACTTCGACGTGTTCTGTGTAGTGGCCCTTCTGATGGGTCGGCGGAACTGGTTCGGCATTGGAGTGACGGGTGAAAGGTTACTGCATACAACGTAAGAAAGAGCTCGCGTGAGTCTTTCGAGGCGGGTGTATGTGTCGTGTATTCCGGGTGTGTCCTGATTGCAATCACCGTCCCTCGTGGTTATATGAGTACCACTTGTTCACTGAGTTGTGACGTAGTAATAAATTCCAGATAAAGTGTGATGAATCATTGCTGATGTGAAGTTCTTAAATTCATTGTATTGCCAACCATGTATGCTGTAGTTGTAGAGCTCATTAAGTTTATTTTCCTCTTTGGGCATCACCATATTGGAGGAAAGCGTTTCTTGTTTGATTGTGGACTTTCGATGTGAGGGCTGCCTAAGGCATAATAATCCGCTGCTATAAACATGAAAGTAAGGATCAACATTTAGGCGTGTCGTTATTGCATCATACCTTTCCTATGTTAGTAATCTCTGCACGTAGAGTTCCATGTTTAGGAGTGTCGGTTAAGTCTTGCTGAGCCATCGTGCTCACAGTCGCATTATTAGTGTTTTGCAGGTTATAAAATTTGCTATGAAGATGGTTGTTCGATGAGCCATCAGAGACTCACCGGAAACCCTGCCGCTGCACTCATCTTTGTGGAAGCTAGTAAGAAGCGTCCGCGGGCTGGATGTCTTCTCTTTTGCTTAGTTAGGACCGAGAGTAAGTGTGTATATATAGTCCGCTGCGTGTACCCTCGTGGTACATTATTTTGTAAAAGACACTATGTTGATAAATAAAAGACTTTGTACGTTTATGGTTCTTTTCGTGTATGCTGTTGGGTGCCGCATCGCACGGCACCACCCAATGTGTATCCTGGAGTGTGGATCCCGGAAGGGGTTCCCCACAGGCGTGGTATCAGAGCCGCATTGGGAATAACACGCATGAAAAGAGCTTATTTTTGAAAACTTCAAAGTATACGAGTGAGGAAAGTATAGTATGCCCACATAAGGACTATTAGAAGCATTAAGGTGGCAAGCTAACAATGTGTTAATATTCAGTATTTCAATTCTGTAACGACGCACCTACGTGGAGGTAAGAGGTAAGATACGCCACCGCAGGCGGATCAATTGCGGTAACTCGCCATACGAGTAATAGTATGGAATGGTATACTGTGGCTTGGCACGGTAGTTAATATGAGTCTCTGAACCTCTCTAGGGTTCTGAGAGCATATGAAAACGCTGATCTCCAGCATGCTTTAGGCAAAAGTGAGAATACCCCATCGTGTGGTAAGCAACACGATAGTATGCAACTCTTGAACGTTCAATGTTCAAAGGGCCATACACAGCGCTCGCCATCGGCATGCCTCAACGGTCATGAGGCAGTAGATGGTATCCGTTGGGTTGATACATTCCCAACCGTGACGACCCGTTCACGCTCTACTCAGGTTCCCCATCGTGTGGTGTTAAAACACTACCATGTACCTTGAGACGTGACTTGACTCAAGGACGGCCCGTATGGCAATGATACGGGGCATATGTTTTTACTATGATATGGACCTGCCTGTAATGGAAAACCTTTGTGTGCATCATTATTGATTGTTTTTATGCAGGTACCTTAACCACGTTAGAACATTGCGTTTAGAAAACGTTTGTGAGTGATCGTTTTAGTGCCACCACTTGAGACCTATATGCCGGTGTAACGCCGGTTAGGATTTTTGATTTGGTGAGGAAACGTAGTACCTTGAAATGTTCTTAACTGCATGGAAAAGAAAGTTTTCAAAGAAAAGAGTAAATTTTGGAGTGTAGAATTTCATTAGGGGTTAATGAACTCCTATATTGAACTAAGAGTCAATTGGGAGTATAGTTTCCATTTCAAACCATTAGAAACAACCTCCCTTGTTTTCAGCAGAATTTTTGCTGAACTTGAACAGGTCATAACTTTTGATTGGTTGAACCAATGGAGGTGAAGGATACATTTCTGGAAAGGTTTTGAAGTCTTCTACAACTTTTCTGCAGAACTCCAGAACAGAATCTCCCTCCAAATGGATGAGAATCTCAGATGAGTGTTAACTGTCCAAAACAGGGCAGACTAAAAAATACTCTCTGGAATTTTCTGTATTTCGACCATAACTTCTTGTAGAAAAATATCTAGGGGTCATGTGAGACGCCGTTGGAAAGTTTGTGATATATGCTACGACTTTGTAGTTCAATGTTGCTACAGATTCAATGTAGAACTTTATGAAATCTTCCGGACAAAACAGACACTTTCAGAGGAGGTGCTGTCAAAATTGTTCCAGACTTCTGTCAACTTTGAAATATCACAACTCCTGATCCAAAATTGATATGCAGGCAAATAAATACTCGTTGGAGAGATATTGAAGTTAAATATAACTTTGATATTCACCTTGAGACATGAAACTGTCATTTTCATAATCAAATTCTGGGAATTAGGTCAAATGGTCATTCTGAACAGAGCATTGTTCATTGCCCATGTAACTTGAGACTTGTTATGGACATGAAGATTTTTATACTCCTCTAAGTTCCATGACATAGTCATTAGTTATCTTTAATCATTCCTTGCTTTTGATTTAAGTGTTTGACAAACTTGAACAATCATTGGTCACATTTCGGAATTGTCAAAAACCTTGTTTCCTTCATATACGCTGCACAGTTGATGTGATGCTTTTGCGGTTAATCATTTTAAGTTAAAGCTGAGTACACCCTTGGATATTAACCGTAAATTGCTCACTCTTGCAGTATGGATCATACTCATTCCGGGTATGAAGTTGGTGATTCCAGTCGGAATGGCAATGATTCGTTGCAACGACGATCACCGCCATCATCAACCGGACTGGCGGAAGTGTTGGGAAGAATGGCTGAGTCTCTTGAGTTGTTGGTGCAGCAAGGCATCCGACAGGAGACCTCCCAGAAAAACCCCACACTGAATACATATCTGGATTTTCTAGCAAGACAACCACCGGTATTCTCTGAAGCTAAAGAAGCCTTGGAGGCAGATCATTGGCTCCGGGTTATTGAATCTAAATTGGGAATGCTCCAGTGTGATGAATATGAGAAGGCTTTATTTGCCGCTCAGCAACTTCATGGGTCCGCTGGGGCTTGGTGGTGTGAATATCTTGCTAAGATCGCTGAAGGTCATCGTGTGACGTGGACGGAGTTTCGTGAGGCTTTCCGTGCACGTCATATTTTTGAGGGCATTTCAAAACCAGAATTGAAGAGTTCTATGAACTCAAACAAGAAGGCATGAGTGTCATGAAGTACTTTATGGAATTTAACCATTTAGTACAATATGCATCCTCTTATGTGCATAACGAGACGATGAAGTGTCATTACTTCTTCCGAGGCCTCAATGTGAAGCTTCGGACAAAAGTGGCACAATGCAATAAAGGGAATTATAGCGAGTTAGTCAATGCCGCTATGATTCAAGAAATAGCTGAACTCGAGCACAAGGAAAGTAAGAGGAAGAGAAAATTATCATTGGCAAGTACGGATGATTTTCATCAAGAACAACCGGTGATATATTGCTTACCATCTGGAGTGGAAATTCAGTCCTTTGACGGACCACCTCAGATCCAATACTGTCCATATTCACCCATGGAGGTTCAGCCACTGCCGCAACAGCAGCAAATGAGTATTTGTGCACCCTCACCTCAGCAAAGTGCACAAGACTATCAACCACTTCCATATGGTGAAGATCCTGAGCTCGCATCGTATAACACTTGTAGCGATGTAGAGCATATTCCTCAGGAGGGTCAAGTGACCAAGCAGAGCAGCAGTCATATGTCCTCTGAAGCTGCAAAGAAATTCCATGGTCGGTCAAGGAGAACAGCACTGAAAGTGGGAAATATAAACTATATGGCAGTTGAAGACGTTCCCGTAGGAGAACCCGTGTTGGCGGGCATGTTCAGCCTACGTGATCAGCCCACACTCGTGTTGTTCGACTCAGGTGCTACACATGATTTTATCAGCAAAGATTATGTGGTTAAGCACCAAGTACCATCAACGAACTTGGCCGCATCATATCATATTAATTCACCGGGAGGTAGTAGGACAGCGGGCATAATTGTTGCTTGAGCGCCTATATGTTTGGATGGGCGGATATATCCTACTACTCTTATCATCCTAGAAGGCTTGCGTATTGACATCATATTGGGAATGGCTTGGTTGACGCATCACCAAGCTATCTTTGATATTAGTTCGCGAACGGTGCAGCTGAATTCAAAGAAGCACGGGCAACCCACGTTGATTCTGAGAAATGTTGCACCGAAAGTCACTGCTGTCCACACCGTTGAAGTTAAGAAACTGGAGGACATTCCAGTGGTCCGGGAATATCCGGACGTGTTTCCCGATGATCTACCGGGCATGCCGCCCGAACGTGAAGTGGAGTTCAAAATTGAACTAGCACCGGGAACCACACCCATCTCTCGGAGGCCGTATAAAATGGCACCAAAGGAACTCGCGGAGCTGAAGGAGCAGCTGAACGATTTGTTAAGCAAAGGCTTCATTCGCCCCAGTTCATCACCATGGGGATGCTCCGCGCTGTTCGTCAAGAAAAAAGGACGAGACTCTGAGGTTATGTGTGGACTATCGTCCGCTAAATGACGTAACTATCAAGAATGAGTATCCACTACCACGTATCGATATGCTTTTTGATCAACTAGTGGGTGTTAAGGTTTTCTCGAAGATGGATCTTCGGTCTGGATATCACCAGATAAAAATTCAGGCGGAAGACATACCCAAGACGGCATTCTCGACGAGATACGGATTATATGAGTATCTCGTCATGTCATTCGGACTCATTAATGCTCCGGCTCATTTTATGTACTTGATGAATTCAGTCTTCATGCCGGAGTTGGACAAGTTCGTCGTGGTCTTCATCGATGACATCTTGGTATATTCTAAGTCGGAAGAAGAACACGCCGAACATCTTCATATTGTGCTCCAACGCCTACGGGATCACAAACTGTATGCAAAATTCAGAAAGTGTGAGTTCTGGATCAACCAAGTGCCATTTCTTGGGCACATTATTTCTGCGGAGGGCATCGCAGTTGATTCGAGCAAGATCGTCCAAGTGCTGAATTGGAGTTCACCGAAATCAGTCCACGAAGTCCGTAGCTTTCTCGGTTTAGCGGGGTACTACCGGAGATTCATTCCGAATTTATCCAAGGTCTCTAAACCGATGACGGAACTTCTGAAGAAAGGAAACAAATGTGTGTGGAGTGAAGCATGTGAGGAGGCGTTCAAAGCATTGGTAAAGCACCTCACAACAGCCCCAGTCTTGGCGCAGCCCGATACGACTAAAGCTTTTGATGTGTATTGCGATGCATCCGGCATCGGCCTTGGCTGCGTGCTTATGCAAGAAGGGCGAGTGGTCGCATATGGATCCAGGCAGCTTAGGAATCATGAGCAGAATTATCCAACACATGATCTCGAGCTAGCTGCTGTGGTTCTTGCTCTAAAGATGTGGAGGCACTATTTGCTTGGAAACTTAGTCCACCTCTACACCGACCACAAGAGTTTAAAGTACATCTTCACACAGAAGGAATTGAATATGAGGCAGCGAAGATGGTTAGAGCTAATCAAGGATTATGAACTGGAGATTCATTACCATCCTGGTAAAGCGAATGTGGTGGCCGACGCACTTAGTCAGAAATCACATGTGCATAATCTAACCATGGCTGCAATGGAAGAAGAAGAACCGAGCCTGCGCTTGGTTACCTATGGGTCATTGTTTAACCTTGCCCTCATTCCTACAATTCGTGATGAAATTGTAGCGGCTCAAAAGAAATATAAGGGCATTGGCCCATATCCGGGAGAGAATAGACAAAGGAGAAGCTAAGTGCTTCCAGAAAGATGAGAATGGTACACTATGGTTCAAAAACCGTATAGTCGTACCGAGGGACATGAAGCTTCGTAAGAAAATATTAGACGAGGCTCATCTATCAAAATTTTCCATTCATCCAGGAAGCAACAAGATGTACCAAGATTTGAGAAACAAGTTTTGGTGGACACGGATGAAGCAGGAAATAGCTAAACACGTATCCGAGTGTGATACGTGTCGAAGGGTGAAAGCAGATCACATGAAGAAACCTGGTTTGCTGCAGCCCCTTCATATTCCGGCATGGAAGTGGGAAGATGTGAGTATGGATTTCATTGTCGGACTGCCGCTCACATCTCGGAAGCATGATTCGGTTTGGGTAATCGTTGACCGATTAACCAAGTCAGCACACTTCATACCGGTGAATGTGGGATTCAATGCCAAGAAATATGCGGAGTTATACATTGAACGGATATTATGCCAGCATGGAGTTCCAAGAACAATAGTTTCAGATCGTGCTGCACTGTTCATTTCTCGTTTCTGGGAACAGCTGCACGCATCTTTGGGAACCAAATTGCTTAGAAGCTCCGCATATCACCCTCAAACCGATGGACAAACCGAGAGGGTGAATCAAGTCTTGGAAGATATGTTGAGAGCGTGTGCCATCCACCACGGTAAGAACTGGGATGCTTATCTACCGTTGGTGGAATTCTCGTACAACAACAGCTATCAAACGAGTATCAAGATGGCACCGTACGAGGCTCTCTACGGCCGGAGATGTCGCACACCACTGAATTGGTGCGAATCCGGTGAAAGAGTGACATTTGGGATTGACCTTGTCAATGACGCCGAAGAACGAGTTCGGGTCATACAAGCAAATTTAAGGGCTGCTCAATCTCGACAGAAGAGTTATGCAGATCAGCGACGTCGATCGCTGAACTTCAACGTCGGAGAGTACGTATATCTCCGCGTATCTCCAATGAAGGGAGTTCACCGATTCAGTGTAAAAGGGAAGCTCGCTCCCCGGTTTATTGGTCCATTTGCTATCACGGAGAAATGTGGATCCGTAGCTTACCGAGTTGAGCTACCGACGAATCTCGCTGGGGTGCATAATATATTTCACATCTCTCAGCTTCGGAAATGTCTCAAGAATACCACTGCTGCCCGCAATGAAGATCTCGAAACATTGCAACCGGATCTCTCTTATGCCGAGCATCTAATCCGGATTATTGATGAAAAGTCTCAGTCGACAAGGAATCGGACGCTCCAATTCTATAAGGTATTATGGAGCAATCATACCGCGGAGGAATCAACATGGGAGAGTGAAGAATACCTCCGTTCAAACTATCCGGACTTGCTGTCCGCTTATACCCGGTAATTCCTTCTCTACCACTTTGTCTCTTCTTTATGAATCTCGGGACGAGATTCTTTCTAAGGGGGTAGGGATGTGAAATCCCAAAAAAAACTTAAGCAAGTGGAGCTACAAGTCACACCGAGAAAATGAGAGGGAATTTAAACTTTTGAATTTAACGGTGTGAGCTCCAAGTCGAAACTTGAACTTGCAAAAATTCCCGAACACGGAGATCTAAAGCTATCATTTGGTTCTCCACAGATCCAATAATAGCCCAGCAAATTTTCAGAGCATTTGAAAAGGATTTCCTAATTGTTGGAATTTAAATGGGAGAAAATTTGAATTTGAATTTAAATCTCAGTTTCAAATTCTGATTTCACCGAAATTCAAATTTGAGTGGACCATTGTGTTCCTCATATTTATTTTGGCCTGTCCTCCAAATTTTATCAAATTTGGAGCTCGTTTGCTATTTTAAAAAGGAATTGGGGATAAGAGGGAGAGGTGGACCCCACATGGCATACACACACTGAAATGAACCGACTCTGTTTTTCCTTCCCCGCTCCAGCTCCCGACAGCACATCGGCAGGGAACTTCGGGGGCAAGTTTTGGGTGCCACCTACTGCTTTGCCTGATCTTTTGCCTGGTCTGATCAACACACGACGAGTGCCACAGCCCACTTTTGCTTTCTCTCGCTCGTGCACCTTCTCTGCTTCCCTCCCGAGAAGAACACAGCGCTGGTTTTGTTTGGATCGATCACAGACCGGCGCTCCTCCTCTTTTGCCCGAGCTCCCAACAGAGAAAGGATGTGCCCAAGGGTGCTCTAGCCGGCCAGCAACTTTCCCCCACGGCCCCGAGCTCCTTAGCACCGGAAATCAGCAAAAGTTCTGCAGCTCTCGGGTAAAATCTGAAAAACCGAACTGGTCGTCGTGGCCAGCCCAAACCAGGGGTGATCACGCCCAAGCAAGCCATCCCATAGGTGCACCTACAAGCCTAGTTGCTCACCTCCAAAACTCAGACCAAACCATTGATCACAGAGGGAGAATTTCAAGTTTTTCTCCCGGGCGGCCGAAACTGACCTTGAGGTAAGGAATTGCAAAATTCGTCCTCAATTCGTGTTGGTTGTGTTTCAAACTCCGCACACAAGTTCTTAACTGCCTAGCACACCTCCTCCATCGATTTTAGACCAAGAAATTGAGTGTGGAGCGAGGAATTCGAGTTCTTTTTGAGGGTATACCACTGAACCATGTCGGGTGCACGGTGCCGATAGGTTTGGAGCTCTCCCCGGCCTGTTTAGACCTCATGTCAGTCTTCTCCATGATTCCTTGGTGCTTTAGAGCTCAAGAACCCACCATTTGGTGGAGAAATCACCGTGCAAGACCTCGCCGGAGCCCTAGGGTTTGCTGTTGCCGGTGCGCACCGTTTTCTGGCGAGTTTCAGCCGCCGGTGACCTCACCAATGAGTTCAGCATGGGGGAAAATGGGGGGGGGGCGGCCAGCAGGGGGTCTGGAGGTGGCCGGGAAGGTCATTTCCGGCGACCTCGCCGGAGGGAGCCGCCCCTGGTCTGTTTGGCGCGTGGCTGGAGGTTAGGGATGACGAGTGGGACCCACTGTCAGCATTTAAACATTTTCCAGATTTTCCCATTTCAGTTCAAACTTTGGAGAGCCATAACTTTGTGTAGGAGTGTCCAAAAACTGTGAAACAAATTTTGTTGGATTCCTCTCAAATAGTACTATCCATAGGTGCATCCCAATATTTATGAAAATCCTTGTATTTGGATCATTAATTCATTTAAGGAAAATATTGTAGGAATTTTGACAGGAGTTCTGTTAATTGGAAAATTCCCAATTTTGGGCAGAACATTCTTCCAATAATCCTTGAACTCCAGTAAAATTTTCAGAGGCATTGGACTCCATTTGCTTGGCCAAATGTTGTTTGAATCCTCTATGTCTCTGAAAAATTGGAAAATGAACAGAGACATTTTCAGACTTTTAACCAAGTTTGGAAAATTCATATCTCTGTGTAGGAAGCTCCAAAAAGGGTAAAACCAAGTCCTATGGACTCATGAGACTCTAAAGTTTCTGGAAAACCAAATTTGGAGCATGACAAGACACTATAATTGCCATAGGAATCCAGAGAAGCCAAATAATAAGAAAATTCCCTAGGCCACATCTTCCATCAACTTTGTCTGAAATTTTGCAAGCCATACCTCTGTATGATCTATAGTCCACTGTAAAAATTTCAGAGCAAATTGAGATCATATTCTCTAGTTTTCTGTTGGTTCCTTCTACTACCTTTCTTATGTCCATTATAAATAGATCTTTGTATTTTCTTCAACAACCATTTACTGCCCAACTAAAGATATCCTCTGTTTCTGTCCATAACATAGCTTATCTCTCACTTTAGAGTTGGTCTAAGCCATTATTAGTTCCTAAACACATTTGTTTTACAATTCAGTTACTCATATTAAAACTGTGCATATTCATATCGGTAGGAAAAACGACGAAGGAGTTCGACGAGCAACTTGACTCAGAGCAGCAAGTTGAGGCTTAACTCATCGCCAAGCTACTGACTATAAAGTAGAACTAAGCCTGCAGCAACATAAGGCAAGCCCCGGTTTGCATTTAACAGCTTCTAGTTATATTTTACTTTGTATCACTTTTATTGGTCTAGCATGTATTGTGCATTAGGTCAAGGTGATTGATACTCCAAATGCATGACCCACAAACCCTTGGAGTACAGGGTAGAACAGGTTACCTTCGTGTAGATTCTGCTAGGCTTAAGTTGTATAGGATCCGGTACAAGTCGGGTAGTTGGAAGCTACCCGCGAGTTTAGGATGTTGGTTCAGCGGGGTATGATTCTAGAGAATGAAAGTTCTGAAAAAGAAAATGAGACCGAGCAGAGAGTAGGAGCAGCAGGACGTTGGGCCTGTGTGGCTGTAGCTATGTTTGTGTCGGTTAAGGACCGATGCGTATGCCACCCTGCTGAGCAAGTTTGAACAGTACCGGATGCATATCGGATATATGGGACCCGATAAACCGATGTAACTCGGGTACTCTCGTGTCGAAACTTATACGGCCGTCCTTTGGGGGTTGGTGTCAGAGGTGTAAACCCGCTAGCGGAGCAACTTCGACGTGTTCCGTGTAGTGGCCCTTCTGATGGGTCGGCGGAACTGGTTCGGCATTGGGGTGACGGGTGAAAGGTTGCTGCATACAACGTAAGAAAGAGCTCGTGTGAGTCTTTCGAGGCGGGTGTATGTGTCGTGTATTCCGGGTGTGTCCTGATTGCAATCACCGTCCCTCGCGGTTATATGAGTACCACATGTTCACTGAGTTGTGACGTAGTAATAAATTCCAGATAAAGTGTGATGAATCATTGCTGATGTGAAGTTCTTAAATTCATTGTATTGCCAACCATGTATGCTGTAGTTGTAGAGCTCATTAAGTTTATTTTCCTCTTTGGGCATCACCACATCGGAGGAAAGCGTTTCTTGTTTGATTGTGGACTTCTGATGTGAGGGCTGCCTAAGGCATAATAATCCGCTGCTATAAACATGAAAGTAAGGATCAACATTTAGGCGTGTCGTTATTGCATCATACCTTTCCTATGTTAGTAATCTCTGCACGTAGAGTTCCATGTTTAGGAGTGTCGGTTAAGTCTTGCTGAGCCATCGTGCTCACGGTTGCATTATTAGTGTTTTTCAGGTTATAAAATTTGCCATGAAGATGGTTGTTCGGTGAGCCATCAGAGACTCACCGGAAACCCTGCCGCTGCACTCATCTTTGTGGAAGCTAGTAAGAAGCGTCCGCGGACTGGATGTCTTCTCTTTTGCTTAGTTAGGACCGAGAGTAAGTGTATATGTATATTCCGCTGTGTGTACCCTCGTGGTACATTATTTTGTAAAAGACACTATGTTGATAAATAAAAGACTTTGTACGTTTATGGTTCTTTTCGTGTATGCTGTTGGGTGCCGCATCGCACGGCACCACCCAATGTGTATCCTGGAGTGTGGATCCCGGAAGGTGTTTCCCACAGGTCTCACTCATGTTCTTTTACTAGAGGCCATGTTTGTGTAGTATTGAAGATAAAAGGGTGGGATACGTGATGACAACGCGATAGTAACGTCTCATAGTGACCAAACCTAGTTGTGGTGAGCTTCCAAAGAGGAGGTTCATCAAGTTGGATTAAACTAGCTTGTGTTTGGTCTGGTAATGGTGTAGCTTGTGAAAAGTTATTACATTATCTACATACGAGATGTATCGCATATTTTATTGTCGTTATGATTTTACACCTATTTTATTTGGACTGCATGCAATATGTTGCGGGACTGATGTTTATTGTCGTATGGTTGCAGATGGTTCGCACTAGGACCACACACGAGGTTGGTGGCTCTAGCCAACAGGGAGGTGATGACTCCCAGCCACCGGCCCACGACAGCACCCTGCAGCAGCAGCCACCACCGCCGCCTCCGCTTACTCTAGCGGATGTGATAGCGGCACTGGTGGGTGGTCGTGAGGAGCAGACCGACCTGCTCCGACGATCGTGCAGAATACGTCCCAGGCGGGGGGGGGGGGGGGGGGCGTCAAGACAGAGGGCCTCGTGAGCCCCGTGAGGTGTCATACTCGGATTTCATGAGTACGCACCCTCCAGTGTTCACCGAAGCTGAAGAACCACTGGAGGCGGACAACTGGCTGCGGACCATCGAGTCTAAGTTCGGGCTGCTCCAATGTACGGAGCGGCAGAAGACTCTGTTCGCAGCGTAGCAGCTTCACGGTGCCGCTGGCGCGTGGTGGGCAAACTATGTCGCCTCACATCCGGCTGGCCATACTGTGGAATGGGAGGAATCCCGGGAGGCGTTCCGCGCCTATCATATCCCTCCTGGGATCATGAAGAGGAAGTTCCAAGGATTTTTGGAACTGAAGCAGGGCGGGAGGAGTGCCCATGACTACCCCCGTGCCTTCAACCATCTGGCGCAATATGCGTCAGACTATATATCCACTGAAGAGAAGAAGCGGGAACATTTCTATCGGGGGTTACACCCCGAAATGAAGACACATCTCGTTCAGTGGAATCGCGGCACCTCCAACGACCTAGTCAATGCCGCGATTATGCAAGAGGATGCTCAGCGGGAGGTTGCAGCTGAGCAGAGGAAGCGCAGCGCTCCACCTAGCAGTGGGGGTTGCTCCCTAGAAGTACCGGATGGTGTATCGGACGCCATCCGGGCAGCAGTGGCACCCACCGGCGCGACCTCAACGGTTCGGGGGACGTCCTTTTCAGCCACCTCCGTTCTGTCCACCGATGCCACCACCTAGACAGCAGCAGCAGCAGCAGACGGCACCCCAGGCGTTTCCACCGCCACAACGCGCCCCGGGTTTCCGTCCACCGATCAGCGGGGGACCGCCCCGTTTCACCTGCTTCACGTGTGGCCAGGCGGGCCACTTCGCGAAGGACTGTCCCCAGGGGCAGCAGAGCAGTGGGCAAGCCCAGTTCCAGGGCGGTGCTCGAGGCCGACCTCCGGTGAAGAAGGTTGGTCAGTGGACTGGGAGCGTCCGCAACCTCGACAATGAGGATGCCCCAGAGGGAGAAAACGTGCTGGCGGGTACGTTTACTCTCAACAATCAAGCCATCATCATACTTTTTGATTCTGGTGCAACCCACAACTTTATAAGCGCATCATATGTGGTTAAGCATCAGCTGGGAGCCTTTCCAACCGAGTGTTCTTATATGATCTGCTCACTGGGAGGAAAGATTTCAGCAACTATTATGGTTCCAAAAGCACCACTGTGCTTAGGTGGGAAGATATATCCCACCACTATGACTATCCTTGAGGGGCAGAAGATTGATGCAATCTTGGGAATGTCATGGCTAAGCTACCATGGCGCTGTCCTGGAAACTCTAGCACGGACGGTTTACCTCAACTCCCCACTACACCGTCCGCAGTCCCTCCTATTAGATAATCCAGTCCGGGAGGTTTCAGCAATCAACAATACTGAAGCTCTCAAGTTAGAGGACATCCCCGTAGTCCGGGAGTATCCCGACGTGTTCCCGGATGATCTTCCGGGCATGCCACCTGAGCGGAATGTCGAGTTCAAGATTGAACTTGCACCCGGGACTACGCCCATATCGCGGAGACCACATAAAATGGCTCCAAACGAGCTGGATGAACTAAAAGAACAGCTCAATGATTTGTTGAGCAAATGTTTCATTAGGCCGAGTTCCTCGCCTTGGGGATGCTCGGCGCTGTTCGTGAAGAAGAAGGATGAAACCTTAAGGCTGTGTGTGGACTACCAGCCGCTCAACACCGTCACCATCAAGAATAAGTACCCACTGCCCCGCATCGACATATTGTTTGATCAACTTGTGGGTGCAAGTGTGTTCTCCAAGATGGACCTTCGCTCTGGATATCATCAGATAAAGATCCGGGCGGAGGATATCCCGAAAACGGCCTTCTCGATGAGATATGGATTATATGAATATCTCGTCATGTCTTTTGGTCTCACAAACGCTCCAGCCCATTTCATGTATCTCATGAACTCAGTATTCATGCCGGAGCTGGACAAGTTCCTGGTAGTGTTCATCGACGATATCTTGGTTTACTCCAAGACAGAAGCCGAACATGCTGAACACTTGCGGATCGTTCTTCAACGATTGCGAGACCACAAGCTCTACGCCAAGTTCAGTAAATGCGAGTTTTGGATCAGCCAAGTGCCATTCTTGGGACATATCATCTCAGCGGAAGGCATTGCGGTTGACCCAATCAAAATAGAGCAAGTATTGAAATGGAAAGCTCCCACTTCAGTTCATGAAGTCAGAAGCTTCCTCGGGTTAGCGAGATACTATAGGAGATTTATTCCTAGTTTCTCCAAGCTCGCTAAGCCAATGACAGAATTGCTGAATAAAGGGACGAAATATGTTTGGAACACGGCGTGTGAAGGAGCGTTCCAAGCATTGGTGAAGCATCTCACCACAGCCCCGGTCTTAGCTCAGCCGGATACAACAAAGCCCTTCGACGTGTATTGTGACGCGTCCGGTATTGGGCTCGGCTGCGTGTTGATGCAGGAAGGACGTGTGGTCGCCTATGGCTCACGCCAACTTCGGAACCATGAGCAGCACTATCCGACTCATGACCTTGAGCTTGCTGCAGTGGTTTTGGCGCTAAAAATGTGGAGGCACTATCTCCTGGGAAATCTGGTGCATCTCTACACCGACCACAAGAGCTTGAAATATATTTTCACACAGAAGGAGATGAACATGAGGCAAAGGAGGTCGTTAGAACTGATCAAAGATTATGAGATCGAGATCCATTACCACCCCGGCAAGGAGAATGTGGTGGCCGACGCGCTGAGTCGGAAGTCACATGTCCATCACCTCACCATTACACCGGTGGAGGAGGAAGAGCCGAGTTTATACTTGGTTCCTTATGGATCGCTGTACAACCTTGCCCTCATCCCTACTATTAGGGAGGACATCATTGCAGCTCAGAAGACTGATAAAGGCATGGCACATCTCTGGAGACAGATAGACAACGGGGAGATCAAATGTTTCCGGAAGGATGATGAGGGGACGCTATGGTTCAATGACTGCATAGTCGTACCCCGGGATATGGAACTGAGGAAGAAGCTCCTCGATGAAGCTCACTTGTCTAAATACTCCATTCATCTGGGCAGCAACAAGATGTACCAAAATTTGAAAAAGAAATTTTGGTGGACACGGATGAAGCGGGAAGTAGCGAAGTACGTATCCGAGTGCGATACGTGCCGACGAGTGAAAGCGGATCATATGAAGAAATCAGGGCTGCTGCAACCCCTGAAGATCCCGGCATGGAAATGGGAAGATGTGAGCATGGATTTCATTGTGGGATTGCCCCTAACTTCCAACAAACATGACTCCATTTGGGTAATCGTTGATCGGTTAACCAAGACAGCTCACTTCATCCCGGTGAATACACGTTACAATTCCGGCAAATATGCGGAGCTGTACATAGTAAAGATTTTGTGCTTATACGGGGTACCCAAGACCATCGTCTCGGATCGAGGTGCATTATTTGTATCTCGCTTTTGGGAGCAGCTACACGCTGCATTGGGTACTAAGCTGATCAGGAGCTCCGCCTATCACCCTCAAACAGATGGGCAAACAGAGAGGGTGAACCAAGTATTAGAAGACATGTTGAGAGCATGTGCCATCCACCACGGTAGGAACTGGGATGATCACCTACCGTTGGCGGAATTCTCGTACAAAAACGGCTATCAAGTGAGTATCAAGATGGCACCCTACGAAGCTCTCTACGGTCGCAAATGCCGCACCCCATTAAACTGGTGCGAGTCCGGTGAAAGGGTCACATTCGGGGTTGATGTGGTGAACGACGCCGAAAAGCGCATTTGGATGATTCAAGCCAACTTGAAGGCCACTCAATCCCGGCAGAAGAGCTACGCTGATAAGAGGCGTAGACCGTTGCACTTTGACATCGGTGAACACGTGTACCCGCGTGTCTCTGATGAAGGGCGTGCATCGGTTTGGTGTGAAGGGGAAGCTCGCTCCCCGTTTCATTGGACCCTATGCTATCACCGAGAAGTGCGGACCAGCGGCGTATAGACTGGAGCTACCGGCATCCCTGGCTGGTGTCCATGACGTTTTCCATGTCTCACAACTGAGAAAATGTCTGAAGCATACCGCTGCGGTTCCTACCGAAGACATCGGCGAGCTGCAACCGGATTTGACATATGATGAATATCCGGTGGCAATTATTGATGAGAAAGCCCGAACCATGCGTAGCAGAACATTGTGGTTATACAAGATACTCTGGAGCAACCACACCGCTGAAGAAGCGACGTGGGAGAGCGAGGAATTCCTTCGCTGAAATTACCCGGAGTTCATGGCATCTCAACACGGGTAAGTCCCTATTACATCACCATCTCTTCTTTTTAATAATCTCGGGACGAGATTCTTTTAAGGGGGGAGGGATGTAAAAGCTCAAGAAAAGGGACTTGCAAAAACTTTTCATCACCTCACAACACCACAGTTTTTGTTGTGGATAGCTTGTGAAAAATTGTGAAGAGCAAGTAACCTCCATCAAAAGAGTGATTAGAGGGGAAAGCCTACCCTTTCTACACATGAACATGATAGGTTGAGCTCACCCCTAGAACTTAAAAGTCTTGGGAAGGTTCAGGCCAAATTTCATGTAAATCCAACACTTTTTGAGGCACTTTTGGAGGTATTTGAAAAAGAGGCCAATTTGAATGTAAATTCAAATTGCAGCAACTTTCATCACTTAAATTCAAAAGTTAGCTTCATATTCAAACTCAGCATATTTTTCTGAGTATGCCCACCAATTTTCATCGCCATTGGAGTTCATCTTGTCAAGAGCTAAATTGCAAGAATTCAAAACTGAATTTGAATTTCAGTTTAAACATAAAGCAAATTTAGTCAAACAAAGTTTGAATTTGAGAACTCAAATTCAAACTAAGACTTGGGGGCTAAGTCTCACAGTTAATTGAGAGTAGCTGGGGATAATTTTCAGTAAAACAGATATGAAAAAAAATTGGAAAGAAAAAGGGGGAGGAGGGCCCACTGGACAGGGGCTGTGAGCAACAGAGAACCACTCGGTGGTCGTCGGTCAGCCGCCACGACCGGTTGCCGCCTCACGGCCGCGCCAGCGCGCGTGGGGATTTACTCGCGCCCCCCTCCCGATCAGCATGTACGCAGCACAAAGCTGAGTTCGCTGCTCCCTCGCCTGCCGCTCTGATCAGCGCCCACGCACGCGAAGAACTCGCCGCAACGCTTGCACCTCCGAGCCCCGGCGTGCACCCGCGCTGATCGTTGAACGCTCGCGATCCCTGCAGCAAAAGGGAGCGCCAGGGCGCCCGCTAGCGGTTCCCCGTGCTGCTCCAGCAAGCTGCACCGAGTCTGAGCGGTGTGAGCCATCGAAGTTGAAGAACCGGGAGATACCGCGGCGTCGAGCTTCGGCTCACCGGTGACAGCCCCATCCAGCCATCGTCGCCGACCACGTTCTACACAAGAAAGGTGCGTGGGGAACCCTAGATGGTGTAGCCGAAAACCCTTCGGCAAATGGTCCACCGAGTAGCAAGAATTTTGGAAAGTCCCAAACCCTAGTGCAACTTACCTAGCTCGGCAAGAATCCAAAATTTGGATTACACGCTGAGTCAATGATCAAGCTAGCTCACAGATAGCTCCTAAACCTCCTAGCGCCCCTCCTCGAGGAAAAACCAAGCAAAACCGTCCAGAAATGGCCGAGTATTAGCCATTTCTATAGTCGCCGGCACAAACACGGCTCGGGTCACCATCGAGAGTGGGTTTACCGGCGTCGTTAGCCTCCGAGACTGCTCACGTTGGGTTCCTCGTGATCCACTGATGCTTCTCGAGCAAACCGTAGCCCTTTTCATGCCCCAGAGAGCGAGAACGACCTCGCCGGAGCCCTAGCCTCCGCGGTGGACGTCGCACGCCTGTTTCCGGTCACCGCCAGCGAGCTCCGACCCCCGGGACAAGTTCACCAGGGCAAGGTAATGCTAGGCAGCCATTTCTGGCACTGGGGGTGGTCTGGAAGGCGGTTCCGGTGAACCTCGCCGGAGTGCACCGCCGCTGGACTCGCGGGCGCGCGCAAGGAGGAAGACGACTGGGGGCCCCGCATGTCAGTGGCGATATTTTAAATCGTCGATCCGCTGCGGCTAGGGATCCAGTGTGGTGGCGCGGAAAGGGTCCTGTGGCCCCGTGTGAAGTGATTCCAGCAGCCGACACGTGTAGGAGGGACCCACAGTCAGAGTTTGAATGTTTCCCGAATTAATTTGAAATTCCAGAATTTCCCCAAACTTTAGAACCTCATAACTTTTGCTAGGAAGCTCCAAATCTAGTGATTCAAATTGGGTTGGATTCATCTTGCATAGCTCTAGCCAAATATGCCACCCAATTTGTACGAAACCTATTATTTAATTCTGCAAAATTCTTTAAAACTTTTCAGCAAAAGAATTTTAGAGGGAATTTGCCTCATCCAAAAATCCCCAAATTTTTCCAGCATGTTATTTAGGATGCTAGTGAACCCCTGTAAAAGTTTCAGACCATTTGGAGTTGATTTGATCAGAGCAATTCAAATTTGAAGGTGCTGTGTTCATTTGAATACATAAACATTTTCAGAGAATTTCCAAAAACTTGGAAATTCAGTTCTGGGCAAATCTTAGCTCCAAAAATGCTAGGAAAATTCATGCAGACTCTGTGAGCTATAATTGACATTGTAGTTCACTAAGTTGGGCATGAACAGGGGTGTTACCTCAGAATTAATTCTTCTTTGTTTATTTGCTAAAAGAATTATTCTGAACAAACCACTCAAGGACAAGTGCTAAATTTTGATCCAGAGAGTTGTCTTGTGACAAGGAACTCACACAGAAATTCTCAGCTCCATTGGAGCTCTGTATCACCCCCTGTGGAACCACTTGAGGGATTAATATAGAAGAGGGGGAAAACCACTTAGCACTTAATCATGTGCTTAGATCCAAACCCAAACCACTAACCCCCAGTTCCATTTTAAATTCTTGAACAGAGTTCCAGTTGTTAGAAAACTGGTTATTAGAACTAATAGCAGAAGCATTGCCCTAAACTCATGTGCATATTCATTAATATGTAGTATTTTATTAACGTGTAGTCGCTGAAGGCGAGGAGGCTCCGGAAGTACTCGATTTCCTCCTTCTGGAAGAAGAACTAACCCCTGACCAGCAGCAACAAAGCAAGCCCCGGTTTGCATTAAGCCTTTTATAAAGTTTTACTTTGTTTACATACGTAGGGTGAAGTGTATATGTGCATTAGGTGTAGGATGGATGAAAACCCCACTTGCATGACCAGAAATTTTCCATAAGAGTGAGGGTAGTGTCTAAGACCTCGAGTAGACAGGCTATGCTTAATGTTTCATAGGACTTCGGTACAAGTCAAGTAGTTGGAATCTACTCGCAAGTTTAGGCCTGGGACACATGGGATTGGTTCGAGTGAAGTGAGATCACTTTAGTAATGAAAATGAGACTAGGCAGGGGCTAGGGCGCAGCAAGAAGAAGTCTTGTGTGCGCAGCCCTGTCCGAGTCGATTGAGGACCGATCCGTGTGCGGCCCTGCTGAACAAGTATTGAACGTACCGAAGGCATATCGGATATATGGGCCCCGATAAACCGATGTAGCCTAAACCTCCGGGCGTCGAGGCATAACGCACCGATTTATAGGTGTAGGCTGAGGGCAGCAAGGTGGAAATCTGCCAACGGGCATAGAGAGATGCTCCATGTGGGGAACCTCCTGCTCGTTTCGGTGCGACCGGTTCGACGTTTGGGCTGTTGGGTGAAAGGTTGTCCCATACGGCATCAAGTGAGCGTGCTGTGCAGCTCCACGGGTGGGCGTACGTGACGCGCTCTTTGGGTTTCCCTGCAGGTGTATATCGAGTCCATTCGCCATCCCTCGCGGTGACGAGTACCGCTTGTTCACTGCGTCGTAACGTAGATAATTTATGGAATGATATGAATCAATATTGCTGTTATGATATAATTGTATTGCTACATGTGTGCCATCAACTATTGCTTACTAAACTTTAGATTCATGAACTGTTAACTTGCTGCTAAAAGATGAACTAATGATGAACTTGTAGGCGTGTCCATTTGCTGCAATATTACTACCCTATGTTCTTGTACACCTCATGTAGAGTTTCATGCTTGGGTGAGTCGGTTAAGTCTTGTTGAGCCATCGTGCTCACGGCTGCTGCTTAAGTGTTTTTCAGGTGAGGAGCCACCCACGGACTCGGAATACAAGTCCATCGGCAAGGGTTACCCTCCGTCAGGGACCACGGCTGAGTGGGAGCCGTACACGCCGCGCTGAGCTGAGACGTGCAGCTAGTGTGGGTTGCCCTAGGGCTGGGCAACCGACCTTTGCTAGATAGGCGGGCGTGAGTTGTATAGTTTAGACTTCCGCTGTGTATTATAAACAATAGTTTGTAACTGAGTATTGTACCTGTTTGTACAGTTCAGTTGTTTTTACCATGTAATATATTGTGTTCTTATGACGTGTGCTGTCGGGTGTCGCATCGTGCGGCACCACCCTCTGCGATCCTGGATGAGCGGATTCCGGTCCGCCACATCAGCGGCGATTGCTTCCCGGCCTTGGTGACGCCTGGCTGAGGCACCAAAGAGCTGCGCCCCTCGCTCCTCGACGTGCTACAAGGATCCTCAGCTCAGTTCCAGCGTTCCTCCACCGTGACCAGCCAGTTTTCTTCCGCAGAACAGAGCAACGACACACCCTCGCTGCTACACATCAACTGGCTGCTCCAGCGCTTCTCCGGCGTGCTCATAAGGCCACAGAGGTGCGCCATGAGGTACTGATCCTCATCCCGTCGTCCCCCTGCTCTCCCCCGACGCCGGCTCGCCGGAATTCGATTTTTGGCACCGGCGCACGTATAGAACAGACCTTGGTTAATTCTTGAAATTCGCCTCAACCGATTGATCATACCTCCTACAATTCAAACCACGGAAACTAGATGCCCTAGCGCCCCCCACGCCGAGAACCAAAGAAAACCGATCATCACAGGCCCCGGGCGACAAGAATTCGCCGCCGGCGGCAAAAACGGGTCGGGTCCCCGGTGACCGCCCTATTCCCGCCAATTGCTGCACGAACTGAGGTGCGTTCCATGCTCCACGAGCTCTGGTGATGCTTTAGGGCAAGGTAGCTCGCCGGAAGAAGCTTCGGACGCGCCAGAACGCGTTGATGCCGAGCTCCCGAGCCGCCCCACCGCTGCCGACCTGTTTTCGGCCGTTTTCATGCGCGGAAACCTTGCCCGGCAGCTGCGCCATGTTCCAAGAAGCATGTAGGGCGAAACCGGAGCTAATTTGGTGGAGAAATGAGAGAGAACAAGCCGCGCCACGGTTTCTGCCGGTGTGCACCCGCGGGCTCTGGCGAGAGGTTGAAGAAGCACCTGACCCGTGGGCCCCACGTGTGACTGTTCTGTTTAAAATCAAACAGAGAGCTGTTCAAACTTAGAAAATGCATAACTCCGTGTAGAAAGATCCAAAAATAGTGAGATAAATTTTTTTGGATTCCTCTCAAATATTACTGTCCAGGGGTATAGCCCAATATTTATGAAAATCCCTGGTTTTGGCTCATTAATTCATATAAGAAAATTTTGTAGGAAATTTTCCAGGAATTATGTGTATTATAATATTCCCAAATTTGGGCATGAGATTCCTCCAAAAATACTTGAACTCCAATAAAATTTTCAGAAACATTGGACCTCATTTGTTTGGCCAAATGTGTTGTTAATTCCTTATGACTCTGAAAATTGGAAAATAGAACAGAGTTCAATTTCAGAATTTTTCCCCAAACTTTAGAACCTCATATCTTTTTCTAGGAAGCTCCAAATTTAGTGATTCAAATTGGGTTGGATTCATATTGAATAGATCCATCCAAATATGCAACCCATTTTGTATGAAACTCATTATTTAATTCTGGAAAATTCTTTAAAGCTTTTCAGCAAAAGAATTTGTGAGGGAGTTTGGCTTATCCAAAAATCCTCAAATTTTGCCAGAATACTATTTGGGATGTTAGTGAACTTCTATAAAACGTTCATCTCATTTGGAGTTGATTTGGTTAGGGGAATTTAGATTTGAAGTTGCTGTGTTCAAATGAGTACAGAAACAATTTCAGAGAATTTCCAAAAACTTGGAAATTCAGTTCTGGGAAATTCTTAGCTCCAAAAATCTTAGGAAAGTTCATGCAAGTCCTATGAACTATAATTGAAATTGTAGTTCACTAAGTTTGGCATGGACATGGGTGTTATCTTAGAATTAATTCTTCCTTGCTTAATTGCTTAGAAAATTGTTCTGAATAAACCACTCAATGAAAAGTGCTAATTTTTGGTCCAGAGGACTTTCTTGTGACAAGGAACCCACATGAAAATTCTCAGCTCTATTGGATCTCTGGATCACCCCTGTTCTGTTTAACCACCCAAGGTGATCAGAATGGAAGAAGGGGAAACCACTTAGCACTAATCATGTGCTTAGATCCAAACCCAAACCACTAGCACCAGTGTCATTTTAAATTCCTGAACAAAGTTCCAGTTTTGAAACTTGTTGTTAGAACTTGTAGCAAAGTTTTACAATTAAACATATATGCATATTCATTACGTGTAGCATCTACGTGAAGAACTTGAAGTCATCGGAGTAGAGATCAAAGGAGGGAGGCAAGAGATCAAGCCAAGTGATCTTCACTAACTGAATTATATATATTAGCCCCTGCAAAACAAAGGCAAGCCTCGGTTTGCATCTAAATTTACAAGCTTTTATTTGTATTCACTTTACTTGGTCTAGTAATTTGTTTGTTGCATTAAGTCTAGATGGTATGAAGCCCCAAATGCATGACCCAGAAAACCATGGAGTTTAAATGTAGAATAGGTTATCATTGATGATAACTGCTGATCTCAAATTAACAAAAGTGGATTAAAAGAAGCAAAACTCGAGTGGGCAGTTTCCTACTCGTGAAACGGGGTTAAGGGTGATCTATCGGAAGAGTTGGGAATTGATCCCCATAGTTGGGAATGGAGACCGGGCAGTGGATGGAAGGTCAAGGACGTGGTCCTGTGAGTCTAGTCTATGTCTGAGTCGATTAAGGCCCGTTCTCGTGTGCGGCCCCGCTGGACAAGTTTGAGATGTGTACCGGATGCATACTGGCTATATGGGACCCAGGAAACCGATGTAACATGTTAACCTAGGTGTCGAGGCATACCTCACCGTCTGATCTCGATGCTGAAAGGATAGAGAAGTCGGCTAGGGTTTGCCGTAGAGAGACTTAATCCCAGTCGGTGGGACCGGTTCGACATTTGGGTGTCGTGTGAAAGGTTGCCACGTACGACGTCAGTGATGGTTGCTGTGTGCAATGTCGAGTACAGACGTACGTGTCGTGTCAGCTGGGTGTTTTTTATTGCAATCACCGTCGCTCGCGGTAGTGAGCATACTAATACACTGAGTCGTGACGTAGTAATAAACTGGGATATGTTTAATATGCTTTGTGAGTAATCCTCATAATGGAGATGAGGAACGATCAACACTTCACTAAATTTAATTTCCACCTTGGGCTAGTAGCGTCGAGGCGAAGCGTTTCTTGTTTGATTGTGGAGTCTTGACGTTAATGGCGTAAGGTCTGTATGAGTCTAGAATAGCTCACCAAAGTTACTTTCACCTCGGGCAAGTGACATCGAGATAAAGCGTTTCTTGTTTGATTGTGGAGTCTCGATGTGAATTGCACGAGGGCTATAAAAGTTGCTTAAAACCGGAAGTAAGGACTCTCCTTTAGCTCAAGTCTATACTTTGTGCAAACTGCTATATTTCAGCCCTCTATTCTTAGCATGTAGAGTTTCATGGCTAGGGTGACGGGTCAGTCTTGCTGAGCTTCGTGCTCACAGATACTGCATAAGTTGTTTTGCAGGTAATAACTGTACGCTGATATGTACGGGTGTCCGATGAGACTCGGAGCTCTCCGAGTGGTGAACTCATGGCAACCCTTGCCGCTGCTATTGTGATAGTGTTGCTAGCGAGAAGGGTCCGCGGGCTGGACACCTTCTTTGTGCTTAGCATAGGTATGAGACGTGAGTTGTAATAGTCTTCCGCTGTAGAATATTTTGAGAAGTATTTGTAAAATTTACATTTTGTAAGCTTCCGCTTGATTTATGTAATATGATGCTTTATTATGTGTGCTGTTGGGTGCCGCATCGCACGGCACCACCCCATGCGATTCCCGGGCGAGGTGCCCCGTCCCCGTGAGTGATCGGGACGGCGGGATTCTCACACTCGGGTTCGTTACCTCCCCCGAGATGGGCCCGGGGGCCACTGTCGGTACCCTCAATACCGGGTACCCCCGCGCATAGGGTGAAACCGCCTAAGGACCTCGCCCCCTCCGCAGGGGCGGGCTCTGAAGGCGCCACGTGTCCGGCAGGGTCGGAGCTCCCCTCTCCTCAGAGGATAGCTCCGGACCTGCCATGTGGCCCAGAAGGCCGGACCTCACCCCCTCCACAGAGGCGAGCTCCAAAGGAGCCACGCGTCCAGCAGGGCCGGAGCTCCCCTCCCCTCGGAGGATAGCTCCGGGCCTGCCACGTGGCCCAGGAGGCCGGACCTTGCCCCCCCCCCCCCCCCCCCCCCCACAGGGGCGAGCTCCGAAGGAGCCATGTGTCCAGCGGCGCCGGAGCTCCCCTCCCCTCGGAGGATAGCTCCGGGGCCACCATGTGGCGAGGAGAGCCGGACCTCCCCCCCTTCACGGGGGTGAGCTCCGAAGGCTCCACGTGTCCAGCGGGGCCGGAGCTCCCACTCTCCACAGAGGAGAGCTCCGGACCCGACACGTGGCCAGCAGAGCAGCGCTGCCCGCCCGGCGCGGTAGGCAGCAGGAGTAAAGGCGCGCCATGCCTTTACCGTACAAAGTATTCAAGACCCGCACCTTCCCAAGACGAAGAGGCGCGGCACACGCCTGTCAGGAGGCGCTGTGACCAGTCACAGTCAAGACATGCGTACAGTGTCTGAAGCTGCAGACCATTGAAGACAGCGACAAGACACGGACGAGACATGCCCTGCCGCCCCTGCCATCACCAACGGCCACACGCTACACCTAGCCTGCGGTATGGGTAGGGCGACTGGACGAGGACCTCGACGCCAGCGCCAAGACATAGTAGCTGGTAGGAAATCACCCCGGGACCACCTGTCGGGTCCCAGGGCCCCACCTTGTAAGCCGCCCGAGCCTTGGACTATAAAAGGCTCGGGTAGGCAACATTACAAGGGGTCCGAGCATTCTTAGGCTTCGGACTCCAGGGGTCGGCATTTTGCCCAGCTCCCGCTAGGTCTTCAACATACTCAATGAAACCAGTGCTCCGAGCACTCCCGTGGACGTAGGGTTTTACGCTCCGGCGGCCCGAACCACGTAAATCCCCGTGTCAAACCTCTCACCGAGATCACCATCTCCTTCTTCCGTCATCCATTCCGGCGAGACCCACGCGAGAGGACTAGCCCCTCCTAAAAAAGAACCTCCGCGGGCTGCCCAGAGCAGGCCCGGGGGAAGTGTCGACTGCAGACAATTCGACAGCTTCTATTGACGTTTTGTGCAAGATTTCAGTATAAATGTTGTCCCAATCAATGAGTTGACAAAGAAGAATGAACATGAGAACTTTGATGCAAGCAAGCATGCTGAAGTTGTCAAGAAACTTCATCATCAAGTGCGAACAAACGTAGAGAAAATGACAAAGATCTATGAGAATGTGCCAACAAGAGCCGCAAGAAAGTGGAATTTCCAATAGGGGATTTGGTTTGGGTGCATTTGCGCAAGGAATAATTTCCCGCGCATCACAAGTCTAAATTGCAACCTCGAGCTGATGGACCTTTCAAAGTACTTCGAAAAATTAATGACAATGCTTATGAGATTTATCTCCCAAGTACATATGGAGTAAGCACAACATTCAACGTCGACGACCTGTCTCACTACCTTGGAAAAGAAGAGTCGAGGATGACTCCTTTTCAAGAGGGGGAGGATGATGTGGACATACAGCAACAGACACACATAAACGATCTTATGACAGACTGATTACACACACTCGTGCTAAGAAACTTGAACAACAGGTGAATGCTTTCCTCTCTACATTACACTTTTAGTATTGGTGAGAATAATATACTACCTAAGTCGTGTAAACTCAGGTTTACACAAGAGGCGACACCATTGGTGGGCACAAAAAGCACTAAGTCAGTTTGCACTGGCCAAACTTTGTGTCGTGATAGTTCGGACT
Organism: Neostapfia colusana; assembly: GCA_030760725.1. Classification (NCBI taxonomy): domain Eukaryota; kingdom Viridiplantae; phylum Streptophyta; class Magnoliopsida; order Poales; family Poaceae; genus Neostapfia; species Neostapfia colusana. The sequence continues at coordinate 50,569,381 of JASWHV010000019.1, forward strand.
GTCCGAACTTTGCGGTGCAATAGTTCGGACTGTCTGAACTGAGAAGGGTACACAGGAAGAACATCAAACTTCACATACAATCCTGCACCAACATGTCATGTTTCATGGTACATAATACACATAGTGTGAAATCATATCAAGTCTACTTTCCAACGCAACAAACGGTGCATCATTTGGAGTTCCCAAATAAGAGTTATGATCATTTTACTGCTGACTGCACGGTAGACAAAGAGACGCGCGAGGACTGAAGATCAACTCGGAAATTCTGCACCAGTTTTCATTCGAACTCAAAACGTGGTGACTTCAGTCCACACCTAGATAGGAGGGTTGTTCCTAGTATAAATATCACCTTTGTGCTCCTGAAAAAACAACTATTGATGATTTGATAAACAAGATTGTTTCTACAGCTGAGTGCCTTGCACACCTTTGTTCTTCCTTAATCTTCATGGACTTGTGAAGTGATCTCTCTGGGATCCCCTAATTCGTGCTCTAGGCTTTTGGAGCAATTTGTGTGGGTTAGTCCCGGTTTGTGGTTCTGCGATTGTTTGAAGATCGAGTCGATGTCTTTCAAGTTTCGGTGCCTCTCACCCCGTCGCTTGGTCACAGCCAACCTTGGCAAAGCTAGTTATCACGGATTGCGGTTCTGTGGTCGATCGGAGATCGAGTCGAAGTTCTCAAGACTTCGTTGCCTCTCTCTCGTCACTTGGTCGCATCCAACCTTGGCAGGTATAAAACTAGTTATCCCTGCTGATTTTCAGCTAGTTATCCCTTGTCGTACCTATTGCCATGAAGATCGGGCCACCCCGGGTTTCACCCTATCACTAATCCACTTAGGTATAATATCTCAAAACTCATACGAAAGCTTAGGACCCATTTCTTAGGACTTTTGAATTCAATCCTACCTTTATGATAAGCAGGATCATGATAATAAAATAATCATTTGAGCTTGTTCGTAAGTTTCTTCACATGTGAATTATAGAATTAATTGCTATTTAATATTGTAATTGTCATTAGAAATTAAGAGGATCATGGAGGACTTAGAATCAGAAAGAAAATGAAAGAAATTAGAAGCAACAACCACATCAAGTTGGAGACAGCCTGACTCAATTTCAAGTCCATCTCGGAGTTCCAGAGTTGTTTGCATTTATATTTATGCATAAAACACATATGGGATCTGTTCTCTGCGTTCTACATATGAATGAATAGTTAAAGAGATAAGATTTCAATGTCACCGATCCCACATCCAAATTCAATCGGAGTTAACAATGGCACCCAGACCCCAAAGTCCTGCTGCCCCATACTCTTAGCTCCGTCTCATTTATCTTGCCATGTGATTCCTTGTCAATCTCTTATCGAGTAGTGTGCCTCTAGCCTATTCTCACGAGTAGTTCCAACTACTCGACTTTTACCCAATCCTACACCAATTTAGCATTGCAGTGGCTACTCGAGGTTTAAAACCTAAGCCCAAAACCCCTGGTTCTCTTGGCTATGCATTCGGGTTTCCAAACAAGACTCTAATGCACAATTATAGGAAATACATAAAATAAGTGATCAAAACATAAGACTTTATGAAATGACTAATGCAAACTGGAGGTTGCCTTTCTGCTGGTCATAAGTTAGTTGTTCTTCCAGAGTAATGAAGTCTAACACTTCCGGATCCTCTTCTAGTTTAGCGACTACACAAAATAAACATACGATGCGTGTCAATTTGAATGCATTTGTATTGAATTGAGACGATGAAGACTATAAGTATAGCTAGAAAGTCCTTTTGCTTCTGAAAATTTTACTGAGGTTTGGTGACAATCGAAACAAGGACTTGTCCAAATTTCATTTGAAGCAAAGCTCACTTGAGCCCTGCACAAATAAATGTGTATTTGGCCATAATTAGAGCTCTTATGGTGTTCTAGGGTTTTCATGGAACAAGCTATGACTTTCTGGAAACTAGATTTTCAGAGGGTTCTAATGGAATTGGTTTCATCTAATTTGGAGCATCCTAGCAAAATATATGAGCTAAACAGGTTCAGGAAAATCTGAAAAATGTTTCTGGACATTTTTCTTTTTCTCTGGACCAGTTTCCTTAATCACACCATTAGGTGGATCAAATAAGCTCGGATGGATCTTAAATTTATATGTTGGCTCAGGGATATTACAGGGAACATCATGTCCAAATTTCAGAATTTTTCACAAAAGGGTTCTCCAGTTAAAATTCTAAACAGTTTTAAATTTGGAGAATTAATTCTGGAGAAATAAAGGTTTTCATGGAGTGAAACTTGATTTTCTGGAAAGTACTCTGAGAGCTGAATCCAAAAAAATTTGGCTCACTCGATTTGGACACTCCTAGCCAAAGTTACGTATATTTGAAGTTAAACTGAAAACTGAAAATCACGGAAAAGTTTAAAACACTGCACATGGGTCCCACGCATTGTGTCTTCTTTAACCTCCCGCCGGCGCCCGAGCGTGCGATGCACAGCGGTGGTGGCGAGTCCTGTTCTCGGCTGATCCTGCCTAATTCTCGACGCGGTTTCTTCCTACATGATCCTTGAAGCACGGCGCACACACCGGACAACCACTCGTGCCTCGACATCGTCGGGAGAGTGATCGGCGACGGTGGCGGCGGGGTTGAGCTCGGGTACGACGGCGCTAGCTCGGATCGGCAGCAACCACGATCAACCAAAGGGTTGCAAAGCACCACTGGGGCATGGGGAAGCTAACCCTGCCCTCCTCTTGGTCGGAGATTGCCGGGAAGAGGGACTTCACCGGTGATCCGAGCGTTTTCACCGGCGGCGGCGAAAACTCGGTGCTACGCTCACCGAATGGATGATCCCCGATAGAATTCAGCCTAGGTGATCGTTGGGTGCTACTCTAGCTCCAGATAGGCCGACTAAACGGTTGATCAATCATGCGAGAAGAATTTCATGTTTTAGTCGGCCTCGATTCTATACGGTGATCGCCAGAAATCATGAAATTCCGGCTAGCCGGTGCTACAAGGGAGCCAGGGGGTGGGAGAAGCTACTAGACCTCGATGCTAACCTCTGTGTGCAGTTTGTGGCACCGGAGCAGTTCTGTTGCGACCGGGCGACGGTGATCCGTGGAGGTGCGGCGCTGCTGACCCGAGGAAGAAAGAAATGGCTCGGATAAGCTCGAGGAAAGCCTATCACAAACTGGGGACGGTGCGAGAACGTTGATAGAAGGTCGGCGACCCTGTTTGCGGCCTCAACTCAGGGTGAAAACCTCTGGTTTGTCCGGTCGACGGCGAGGGTGAGATTCCGTGTGGTGCGGCAAGGTGTGCTGAGTTTTTTGTGCGAGAGAACGATGAGTAACGAGTGAAACGACTTGGTAGCTTCCCATGCGCAATGATAAGGACACTGGGGACGCTGGACATCGGTCGGGAGCTGGAAGCAGCTGCTAGCGAGGCTCCAGCGCCATGGCGCTCCCGCACAAAAGTGCAAGAAACCGAGCAGCACTCGGTGGAGTCGGTTTGAGCTCCTGAGTGGCTGACAGTGGCCCTGATTTTTGAATTTGTTCTCACAAATTCAATTTTCCACCGTTGTATAAAATTTAGGACTTCTCTGCCCTCTTAAGTTTAATCAAACTACCAGCTCACCATTTGAATTTGAATGAATCAAAATGTGACATGGTTTGGATGAATTCATAGCAAATGTGAAGCTGAAATATAAATTTGATTTGAATTTAGCCAAAATAACTCATGTCAAGATCAACTCCAAATGGAGTGAAAATTGGTGTGTGAGCTCATAAAAATATGCTGAGTGTAAGTATGAATTCATTTTTGAATTTATGGGATGAAAGGAGTTTGAATTTGAATTTAAGTTCAAACTAGCCTTTTAATAATTGTACCCAAAAGTACCTCAAAAAGTTTTGGATTTGGGTAAAATTTGACATGAGCACTCCTAACAAAAGTTAGTTAATCATATGCTCAGCCCCTATATGATGCATGTGGGAAATACCACCTTTGCATTTTGTGAGTTCATCTCCTAATAAATCTCATTTATGGTGGTTACTTGCTCTTCAAATGTGTTTATGTGATTACCACAATGAGGTGAGGTGTGGGTGTGATGAACACTTTTAGCAAGTGAAAAAACTTGAACCCTTACATTCCCCCCCTCAAAAGAATCTCGTCTCGAGATTATAAGGTAAAAATGAGAGAGAGGACGGTGGAAAATTACCGGATGTGCGATGTTAAAAAGTCCGGATAGTAGGCGCGAAGGAAACCTTCGCTCTCCCATGTCGCCTTATCCTTGGAGTGATTACTCCATAAAACTTTATAGAACCACAACGTACGGTTGCGTGTGGTTCGGGCCTTCTCATCAATAATCTAAACTGGTTCCTCTCGATATGTGAGATCCGGTTTCAGTTCCTCAATATTTCCCAGCTGACGGTGGTTGAAAACTTAAGGCACTTCCTCAGCTGAGAAATGTGGAAGATGTTGTGCACACCAGAGAGTGTCGCTGATAATTCCAACCAGTATGCAACAGATCCACTGTAAGGGGCTAAGTTTTTGGGGCACATATTCAAAGTGTTCATCACGACACACACACTTCATTTGATCGGAAAAGCCCATGATCACAGCCTCTCCACTCCCTCCAAGCTGCAAAACGGTACTAAGCACTCTCCTTCTCCTCCCCCAACGTAGGAAATTAGCTGAACTTGGATGATCTCGTCCCTACCGGAGGTTCTGTTCGGCGACCTAAGTCCGCCGCACCTCGGGCTCCCGTGGACAGCCCAAACGGGAGCATGCCACACCCAAGCTAAGGAGTCATCGGACGCGTTAGGGGTTGGTGCTGCTCACCCGCGAACCACAGCCCGAGTGTTTGATCACCGGCGACGAATTTCAGTTTCCCCTTTCATTAGGCGCAGACCGACCTTCGGGTCGGATCCGCCAAATTCTCACTCCGTAGTTGTTTAGAGATCCTCAAACTGTTCCTACACGATCTAGACTTAGTGGCACACAAGTTGGCCTGATAACCTCTAGCAGGAGAAACCCTGTACATGGCGTATTTCCGAGCTTGCCAACGGCGGATGGCTTGGGAAGCGTCGGGCGCACGGTGAGAGACTACTTAGGACCTCTCCCGAGCTGCTGCGAGCCCATGCCGAGCTTCCCTAGGGTTCCCTGATGCTCTCCGACCTCTTGCTCGATCGTTTGGGGTGCTAGGAGGGCTGGCCGACACGGCCGAAGTTCTTCCGAAGCCACCGCACGTCGCCAGCCGTGTTCCGGTGATTTTCATGACGAGCTGAGCCCAGCATCGTGTTCCCCGGATGGATTTAGGCAGAGGCGGCCAAGATCATTGAGTTTGGCGCACGACAGAGGCCACCGGCGAGCTCTCCGGCGAGGGGCCGCGGCGGCCGAGCGCGGTGTAACAGCCCAAGAAAAGGGACTTGCAAAAGTGATCATGTTCATCACCTCACAACACCACAGCTCATCTTGTGGATATCTTGTGAACACTTGTGAAGAGCAAGTAACCAACATCAAAAGGGTGATTAGAGGGGAAAGCCCTAACTTCCAAAGAAATGGGATTTTGACACATGAACATGAAAGGTTGAGCTCACCCTTAGACCTTAAATAGACTTGGGAAGGCTCAGGCCAAATTTCATGCAAATCCAATACTTTTTGAGGCACTTTTGGAGGCATTTGAAAAAGGGGCCAATTTGAATGCAAATTCAAATTGCAGCAACTTTCATCACTTGAATTCAAAAGTTGGCTTCATATTCAAACTCAGCACATTTTTCTGAGTTATTCCACTGATTTTCATCCTCATTTGAGTTCAGCTTGGCAGGAGCTAATTTGAGCATATTCAAACTGAATTTGAATTTCACCCTCACATATACTCAAATTCCGTCAAACCCAATGTCAATTTGAATGATTCAAATTCAGAGACCCAAACATGTTGTTTGATCAAATTACCAGGGACAAGGGGGTCACACAAATTAAGAACAGTAAGAAGTTAATTATGGGTGACAATTTTGGAGCCTGTGGGGCCCTCCTGTCAGCCACACTGGAGTGCAACCGACTGAACTCAGTCCACTCGGTTCCCACGCGCGCAGTGAGAAGGGGGGCGGGGTGACTTCGCGCCGAAGGCCACCGAGCGGCGCCGGCCAGCTCCTGCTTCGGTGGGGGAGGTGGCTCAACAGGTGTTGCGCCCTCCACTGCCCTCGGTTGGCTATAAAAGGCATGAACTCGGCCGGCGAGCTCTTCTTTCGCGCACTTCAGTAAACAGACGCCTAGCCGCCCGAGCTACGGTCCCGTGCCAACCGAGCTGCGATCGTCCTCTGCCCTCGACGTCCATAGAAAAGCGGAGCGCTAGCTTCTCCTCGAGCCCACCGTGCAAACCGTTCCAAGGTTCGATCTTTGTGCGCAGAGAATTTCCCAGTTTAGGGTGGGGAGCTCATTTCGGGACCCGATTAGGTTTAGGAGAAATTTGGGAGTATCGGCGTGTGGGAGGGTAAACAGAGCTGAGAAATAGCATCTAGAGGTTCTTGCGCCCCTCCTCGATCAAAAACCGGAAGGAAACCACCGCCAAAACCATAGGTTCACCATGGAACAGCTCGGTGGAAGAGGGGGTCGCCGGTGAGGTCCGGTGCGCCGGCTGTTTCGGTCCCAACCGAGGTCATGCCGAGCTTCCCGAGGTCTCCCTGAACGTGGTGACACGATTAGCGCGCGAAGGAGGTGGTCAGGAGGACGAGAACGTGTTGCCGATGTTGCACAGAGACATAGCGCTCGTCGCCGGCGAGCTTCGGCGGTTAGCCGACGGCGGCATGATGTCCAACGTGTTCAGCGTCCAAAGTTGTGTGGGGGCGGCAAGTCTCACCGTCGCCAGCGAGCTAGGTCGCCGTGAACGCCGACCTCGCCGGAGCCCGGCGGCTCAGGGCAGCGGCGGCGGGAGGTAGATGAAGGCGCGGGTCCCATGTGTCAGCCGCTGTGTTAAGCGCGCGCGGTTAGTTTAAATTAAATGGGTGGGCCCCTCTGCCAGCCTCCGGTTTAGCGCGGGAGGCGATTTTCTGTAGGAAAATAATTCAGGGATCGGCCCAAACTTTAGAAATTCATAACTTTGGCTAGAATTTTCCAAATCCAGGGAAACAAATTTTGCTGGATTCATCTCTTTGAGTACTTTCCAGCAACACAAATTTCAGCTCATGAAACTTAATGGTTTTCCAGAATTAATTCCCTAAAGTTTAAACTGTTAGGAATTTTATCTGGAGAATTACTTTATGAAAAATTCTGAAATTTGGCTGGGAGGTTCTTGGAAAATCCTTGAGTCACAGTTAGGAATTTTCAGAACCATCCAAGTTGATTTAGTCAACTTAATGGTGTGATTAAGTGAACTGTCCAGAGAAAATAGAAAAATGTACAGAAACATTTTTCAGATTTTCTAAATTCTTGTTTAGGGCATAACTTCAGCTAGAGTTCTTCAAATGACATGAAACCAATTCCGTTAGAACCATATCAAGTTCTAGTTTCCATAAAGTAATGGTTGAAGCCATGAAAACCCCTGGAATTCCTTAGAGGTTCTAATATTGACCAAATAGGCTTTTATTTGTACAAGGCTCAAATGAACTTTGTTTCAATTGAAACTTGGTCAAGACTCTGGTTAGGACCCTACCAAGCCACCATAAAAGTTTCAGAACCAAAGGGGAGGGCTAGCTAGAGTTATAATGATTACTTATTCAGTTCTAAACATTGCATTTGAATTGACATATAGTATATCGTTGACGTGTAGTCGCTGAAGGCGAGTAAACTCCGGAAGTGCTCGACTTCCTTCTTCCGGACGAAGCCTTAACATCTGATCAGCAGCAACAAGGCAAGCCCTGGTTTGCATTAACCAAATTTATAAAGTTTTTCTTTGTTTACATACTTAGTGTGAGGTGTATATATCTGCATTAGGTGTAGGATGGTTGAGACCCCAAATGCATAACCAAACTTTCCTATAAGAGTGAGGGTAGTGTCTAAGACCTTGAGTAGACAGGCTAGGCTTAATGATTCCTAGAACTTCGGTACAAGTTAGGTAGTTGGAATCTACTCGCGAGTTTAGGCTTGGACACACAGGATTGGTTCGAGTGATTTGAGATCACTTTAGTAATTAAAATGAGACTAGGCAGGGGCTAGGGTGCAGCAAGAGGAAGTCTTGTGTGCACGGCCCTGTCCGTGTCGATTGAGGACCGATCCGTGTGCGGCCCTGCTGAACAAGTATTGAACGTACCGAAGGCATATCAGATATATGGGCCCCGATAAAACCGATGTAACCTGTACCTCCGGGCGTCGAGGCATAACGCACCGATTTATAGGTTTAGGCTGAAGGCAGCAAGGTGGAAATCTGCTAACGGTCATAGAGAGATGCTCCGTGTAGGGAACCTCCTGCTCGTTTCGGTGCGACCGGTTCGACGTTTGGGCTGTTGGGTGAAAGGTTGTCCCGTACGACATCGAGTGAGCGTGCTGTGCAGCTCCACGGGTGGGCGTACGTAACGTGCTCTTTGGGTATCCCTGCAGGTGTATATCGAGCCGATTCGCCGTCCCTCGCGGTGACGAGTACTGCTTGTTCACTGCGTCGTAACGTAGATAAACTATGGAATGTCATGATTCAATACTACTGATATGTATAATTGCTTTGCTACATGTGTGCCACCAAATATTGCTTACTAAATTTCTTATTCATGAACTACTTGTGGCTAAAAGATGAACTAAGGATGAACTTGTAGGCGTGTCCATTTGCTGAAATTTACTATCCCCTGTTCGTACCCACTGCATGTAGAGTTTCATGCCTAGGTGAGTCGGTTAAGTCTTGTTGAGCCCTCGTGCTCACGGTTGCTGCTATAAGTGTTTTTCAGGTGAGGAGCATCCCACGGACTCGGGTTACGAGTCCACCGGCGAGGGCTACCCTCCGTCGTGGACCACGGCTGAGTGGGAGCCGTAAACGCCCCGCTGAGCTGAGGAGTGCAGCTATTGTGGGTTGCCCTAGGGCTGGGCAACCGACTTTTGCTAGATATACGGGCGTGAGTTGTACAAATTTAGTTTCCGCTGTGTAATATAAAGACTAGTTTGTAACTGGAGTATTGTACGGCTTTGTACATTTTAGTTGGTTTTCTATGTAATACAATGTGTTCTTATGATGTGTGCTGTCGGGTGTCGCATCGTGCAGCACCACCCTCTGTGATCCTGGATGAGCGGATTCCGGTCCGCCACAGGCTGGTATCAGAGCCACATTGAGGATAGCACATTAATAAAGGACTGTATTATGAAAAAACTTAGGTTTACGGTGAGGATTCGGTAGTTTGCCCAAGTAAGGACTATATTAGCATAGTTACTTAAAGTGGCAAGACTAACATATGTGTTATAATTCTGAATTTTAATTATGAAATGACGCACCTACGCTCTGGTAAGAATGGTAAGGAACGCCACCGAAAGCGGTTCAATTTCGGTTAGCTCCCCTGACGAGGAACGTGGTTCAGGGATAGGTCTCACAGCTTGGTGTGAGACGTCAATATGAAACTCTTGGACTCTTCATGTTCCTGAGTTCATATGAAACACTGATCTCTAGCGTGCATTTGGCAAGCAAGTGGAGACCCCATCGCGTGGTCAGTAACGCGAGAGTGTGTTCGTCTGGAAATAGCCCAGGAGGACATACACAACGCTTGCCATCGGCGTGCCCTGCAGGGCAGTAGGTGGTATCTGTTGTGGTGATAAAATTCCCAACCGTGATGACCCGTTCGTGCTCTACTTGGGTTCCTCGTTGTGTGGTGTTGATACACGATCACGTACCTTGAGACGTGGCTTGACTCAAGGACGGCCGTATGGAAATGATACGGGCGTTTATATTTACTTTCAAATATTGACCTGCCTGAAATGAAAATAACCTTTGAGTGCATCATTATTGGGTGTTTTTATGCAGGTACCAACCACGTATGTACCCCGTGTAGTATACGTGTGCGAGAGACCGTTTAGTGCACAATTGAGACGTATATGCCGGTATAATCCGGTTAGGATTTTCTTTTTGTGAGGAACGTAGTATCGACATATCATAGGCATGTGCATGAAAGATAATGATAACAAGGAACTATAATCACTAAGTTTCAACATTTAGGACTCTGGTTGGGTAGAAAAATTCAATAGTGGATCAGTGTAGCTCCAAGGGATTGAAAAACAGAGTGCTCTGTTTTGGGCAGCAAGTTGGATGAACTTTGACAGAGCATAACTCACAGATCATTTAGCCAATGTAGGTGTGGGATATAGTTCTGGAAAGGTATTTAAGTGCTCTACAACTTTGTTGTAGACTTCCAGAGCTGAATCACAACTTAATCTGGCTTAAATTCCAGCGGCTTGTAAACTGTCCAGAACCAGGACAGATTTAAAACACTCTCTGGACTGTTCTGTTTTTCAAGCATAACTTTCTGTAGAAAAATATAAAATTTTTATATCATACATCTTTGGAAAGGGTAGGAGATGTGTTACATCTTTCAAATTCAAAGGTTCTGAAATTTCAGCACAGAACTCAGTGGAAACCAGAGTTGAAAACAGCAACTTCCAAAGGAGGTGCTGTTGAAATTCTTCCAGAAATTCTGCTGACTTTGAATTACCATAACTTTTAAACCAGAGCTGATCTGAGGGCAAATAAGTACTAGTTGGAAAGATACTGAAGTTAACTTTAACTTTGATATTCAGATTGAGTCATGAATATGCGCAACACCAGATCAAAATCTGGAATATGTAGAAACTGGTCATTCTGGCAGAAGGATGACAGTTGAACTCATTTGAGAGAGTGTTGTGCTCTAGGGGGTTTTAAGTACTTCCAATGGGGTGGAACATACTCATGAGTGGTTATCTTCAACTAGTGAAAGATTTTAGTATATGTCTTACTCAAGTTTCTTTTGCTAGAGACCATGTTTGTGTCATATTAAAGATAAAAGGGTAGTATACGTGATGACAAAGCGATTTTAACGTCTCGTGGTGACCAAACCTAGTTGAGATGAACTTCCAAAGAGAAAGTACATCAAATTGGATTTAAGTAGCGTGTATTTGGTCTGGTAATGGTGTAGCTTGTGCAAAGTTATTACATTATCTGTATACGAGATGTATCGCATGTTTTTACTGTCATTATGTTTTACGCCATTTTATTGGACTGCATGAGGTATGTTGCGGGACTGATGTTTATTGTCGTATGGTTGCGGATGGTTCGCACTCGGACCACGCATGAGATTGGTGGCCCTAGCCAGCATAGGGGTGATGGCTCCTAGCCACCTGCCTACGACAGCACCCCGCAGCAACAACCACCACCTCCACCTCCGCTTACGCTAGCGGATGTGATTGCGGCACTGGTGGGTGGTCATGAGGAGCAGACCGACCTGCTCCGCACGATCGTGCAGAATACGTCCCAGGCGCGGGGGGGGGGGGGGGGGGGGGGCGTCAAGAGAGGGGGCCTCATGAGCCCCATGTTGTGACATACTCGGATTTCATGAGTACGCACCCTCCGGTGTTCACAGAAGCAGCAGAACCCCTGGAGGCCAACAACTGGCTGCGGACAATTGAGTCCAAGTTCGGGCTGCTCCAATGTACGGAGCGGCAGAAGACTCTATTCGCGGCGCAGCAGCTTCACGGTGCCGCTGGTGCGTGGTGGGCGAATTATGTCGCCTCACGTCCGGCTGGCCATGCCGTGGAGTGGGATGAATTCCGGGAGGCGTTTCGCGCCTACCATATCCCTCCCGGGATAATGAAGCGGAAGTTCCAAGAGTTCTTGGAGCTGAAGCAGGGCGGGAGGAGTACCCACGACTACTCCCATGCCTTCAACCATCTGGCGCAATATGCGTCGGATTACGTCTCCACCGAGGAGAAGAAGCGAGAGCACTTCTATCGGGGGTTACACCCCGAGATGAAGACGCATCTCATCCAATGCAATCGAGGCACGTTCAATGATCTAGTAAACGCCGCGATCATGCAAGAAGATGCTCAGTGGGAGTTGGCGGCTGAGCAGCGGAAGCGCAGCACTCCACCCAGCAGTGGGGGTGGAGCTTCCCAGAAATATCGCATGGTGTATCAAACACCATCCGGTCAGCAGTGGCATCCACCGGCGCGACCTCAGCAATTCGGGGGTCGTTCAATTAAGCCACCGCATTCCGACCGCCAATGCCACCACCGTGACCGCAACAGCAGCAGCAGACGGTACCCCGGGCGTTTCCACCGCCACAATGCGCTCCGGGTTTCTGTCCGCCAATCAGCGGAGGACCGCCTCGCTACACATGCTTTACGTGTGGCCAGGCGGGCCATTTCTCGAAGGACTGTCCCCAGGGGCAGCAGAGCATCGGGCAAGCCCAGTTCCACGGCGGTGCTCGAGGCTGACCTCCGGTCAAGAAGGTTGGTCAGCGGACTGGGGGCGTTCGCAACCTCGACACTGAGGATGCCCCAGAGGGAGACAACGTGCTGCCGGGTACATTCACTCTCAACGATCAGGCAATCATCATATTATTTGATTCGGGTGCAACCCACAACTTCATTAGTGCATCCTATGTGGTTAACACCAACTGGAAGCCTTTCCAACCGAGTGTTCTTATATGATCTGCTCACCAGGAGGAAGGATTCAGCAACTATGATGATCCCGAAAGCACCACTGTGCTTAGGTGTGAAGATATATCCCACCACTATGATTATTCTTGAGGGGCAGAAGATTGATGTAATCTTAGGGATGTCATGGCTAAGCTACCATGGCGTTATCCTGGAAACATTATCACGGACGGTTCACCTCAACTCCCCATTACACCGTCTGCAGTCCCTCATATTAGACAATCCAGTCTGGGAAGTTTCAGACGCCTATACTTCTGAAGCTTCTAAGTTAGAAGACATCCCCGTAGTTCGGGAATATCCCGACGTGTTTCCGGATGATCTTCCGGGCATGCCACCTCAGCGGGATGTCGAGTTCAAGATTGAGCTTGCACCCGGGACTACTCCTATCTCACGGAGACCATACAAAATGGCTCCGAACGAGCTGGCTGAATTGAAAGAACAACTCAATGATCTGTTGAGCAAGGATTTCATTAGGCCGAGTTACTCGCCTTGGGGATGCTCGGCGCTGTTCGTAAAGAAGAAGGATGAAATCTTGAGGCTGTGTGTGGACTACCGGCCGCTCAACACCATCACCATCAAGAACAAATACCCACTGCCCCGCATTGACATCCTGTTTGATCAACTTGTGGGTGCAAGTGTGTTCTCCAAGATGGACCTTCGCTCTGGATATCATCAAATAAAAATCCGGGCGGATGATATCCTAAAGACGGCCTTCTCGATGAGATATGGCTTATATGAGTATCTCGTCATGTCTTTTGGTCTCACCAATGCTCCGGCCCATTTCATGTATCTCATGAACTCGGTGTTCATGCCGGAGCTGGATAAGTTCGTGGTGGTGTTCATTGATGATATCTTGGTTTACTCCAAGACAGAAGCAGAACACGCCGAACACTTGAGAATCGTCCTTCAATGATTGCGGGACCATAAGCTATATGCCAAGTTCAGCAAATGTGAGTTTTGGATCAGCCAAGTGCCATTTTTGGGACATATCATCTCAGCAGAAGGCATTGCGGTTGACCCAAGTAAAATTGAACAAGTGCTGAAATGGAAAGCCCCCACTTATGTCCATGAAGTCAGAAGCTTCCTCGGTTTAGCGGGATATTACCGGAGATTCATTCCAAGCTTCTCCAAGCTTGCTAAGCCGATGACAGAATTGTTGAAAAAGGGGACAAAGTATGTTTGGAACTCAACATGTGAAGGAGCATTCCAAGCATTAGTGAAGCATCTCACAACAGCCCCGGTCTTAGCTCAACCGGATACAACTAAGCCCTTCGACGTGTATTGTGATGCATCCGGTATCGGGCTCGGCTGCGTGTTGATGCAAGAAGGACGTGTGGTCGCATATGGCTCACGCCAACTTCAGAACCATGAGCAGCACTATCCGACTCATGATCTTGAGCTTGCTGCTGTGGTTTTGGCGCTGAAAATGTGGAGGCACTATCTCCTGGGGAATTTGGTGCATATCTACACCGACCACAAGAGCCTGAAGTATATTTTCACCCAGAAGGAGTTGAATATGAGGCAAAGGAGGTGGTTAGAACTAATCAAAGACTATGAGATTGAAATTCATTACCACCCCGGCAAGGCGAATGTGGTTGCCGACACGCTGAGTCGGAAATCACATGTCTATAACCTCACCATTACACAGGTGGAGGAGGAAGAGCCGAGTTTATACTTGGTTCCTTATGGATCGCTCTACAATCTTGCCCTCATCCCTACCATTAGGGATGACATCATTGCAGCTCAGAAGGTTGATAAGGGTATGGCACATCTCCGAAGATGGATAGACAATGGGGAAATCAAATGTTTCCGGAAAGATGATGAGGGGACGCTGTGGTTCAATGACCACAAGTCGTACCCCGGAATATGGAGCTGAGGAACAAGATTCTTGATGAAGCTCACTTGTCTAAATACTCCATTCATCCAGGAAGCAAAAAATGTACCAAGATTTGAAAAAAGAAATTTTGGTGGACACGGATGAAGCGGGAAGTGGCTAAGTACGTATCCGAATGTGATACGTGTAGGCGAGTGAAAGCTGATCATATGAGGAAATCAAGGCTGCTGCAACCCCTAAAAATCCCGGCATGGAAATGGGAAGATGTGAGCATGGATTTCATTGTGGGATTACCCCTGACTTCCAACAAGCATGATTCCATTTGGGTAATCATTGACCGATTAACCAAGTCAGCTCACTTCATTCCTGTGCATACACGTTACTGCCGGCAAGTATGCGGAGCTGTACATAGCGAGAATCCTATGCTTATATGGGGTACCCAAGACCATAGTCTCAGATCGAGGTGCATTATTCGTGTCTCATTTTTGGGAGCAGTTGCACGCTGCATTGGGTACTAAGCTGATTAGAAGCTCCGCCTATCATCCTCAAACAGATGGCCAAATAGAGAGGGTAAACCAAGTATTGGAAGACATGTTGAGAGCATGTGCCATCCACCATGGTAGGAACTGGTATGATCACCTACCTTTGGCAGAATTCTCGTACGATAATGGCTATCAAGCGAGTATCAAGATGGCACCCTATGAAGCTCTCTACGGTCGTAAATGCCGCACCCCACTGAACTGGTGCGAGTCCGGTGAAAGGGTCACATTCGGGGTTGATGTGGTGAACGACGCCGAAGAGCGTGTTCAGATGATTCAAGCTAACTTGAAGGCCGCTCAATCCCCACAGAAAAGCTACACTGATAAGAGGAGTAGGCCGCTGCACTTTGACGTCGGGGAGCACGTGTACCTCCGTGTATCTCCGATGAAAGGCGTGCACCGGTTCGGCGTGAGGGGGAAACTCACCCCCCTATTCATTGGACCTTATGCCGTCACCGAGAAGTATGGACCAGTGGCGTATATACTGGAACTACCGGCATCTCTTGCTGGTGTTCACGACGTTTTCCATGTTTCACAACTGCGAAAATGTCTGAAGTATACCGATGCTGTTCACACCAAAGACATCGGCGAGCTGCAACCGGATTTATCTTATGCTGAATATCCGGTGGCAATTATTGATGGGAAGGCTCGGACCACACGTAGCCGAACGCTGTGGTTCTACAAGATACTCTGGAGCAACCACACCGCCGAAGAAGCGACGTGGGAGAGCGAGGAATTTCTTCGCTCAAACTACCCGGAGTTCATGGCGTCTCAGCACGGGTGAGTTTCTATTACATCGCCATCTCTTCTTTTGTAATCTCGGGACGAGATTCTTTTAAGGGGGGAGGGATGTAACAGCCCAAGAAAAGAGACTTGCAAAAGTGATCATGTTCATCACCTCACAACACCACAGCTCATCTTGTGGATATCTTGTGAACACTTGTGAAGAGCAAGTAACCACCATCAAAAGGGTGATTAGAGGGGAAAGCCCTAACTTCCAAAAAATATGGGATTTTGACACATGAACATGAAAGGTTGAGCTCACCCTTAGACCTTAAATACTCTTGGGAAGGCTCAGGCCAAATTTCATGCAAATCCAATACTTTTTGAGGCACTTTTGGAGGCATTTGAACAAGGGGCCAATTTGAATGCAAATTCAAATTGCAGCAACTTTCATCACTTGAATTCAAAAGTTGGCCTCATATTCAAACTCAGCACATTTTTCTGAGTTATTCCACCAATTTTCATCCTCATTTGAGTTCAGCTTGGCAGGAGCTAATTTGAGCATATTCGAACTGAATTTGAATTTCAGCCTCACATATACTCAAATTCCTTCAAACCCAATGTCAATTTGAAAGATTCAAATTCAGAGACCCAAACATGTTGTTTGATCAAATTACCAGGGACAAGGGGGTCACACAAATTAAGTGCAGTAAGAAGTTAATTTTGGAGGACAATTTTGGAGCCTGTGGGGCCCTCCTGTCAGCCACACTGGAGTGCAACCAACTGAACTCAGTCCACTCGGTTCCCACGCACGCAGTGAGAAGGGGGGCGGGGTGAATTCGCGCCGAAGGCCACCGAGCGGCGCCGGCCAGCTCCTGCTTCGGTGGGGGAGGTGGCTCAACAGGTGTTGCGCCCTCCACTGCCCTCGGTTGGCTATAAAAGGCACGAACTCGGCCGGCGAGCTCTTCTTTCGCGCACTTCAGTAAACAGCCGCCTAGCCGCCCAAGCTACGGTCCCGTGCCAACCGAGCTGCGATCGTCCTCTGCCCTCGACGTCCATAGAAAACTGGATCGCTAGCTTGTCCTCGAGCCCACCGCGCAAACCGTTCCAAGGTTCGACCTTTGTGCGCAGAGAATTTCCCAGTTTAGGGTGGGGAGCTCATTTTGGGACCCGATTAGGTTTAGGAGAAATTCAGGAGGATCAGCGTGTGGGAGGGCAAACAGAGCTGAGAAATAGCATCTAGAGGTTCTTGCGCCCCTCCTCGATCAAAAACCGGAAAGAAACCACCGCCGGAACCATAGGTTCACCATGGAACAGCTCGGCGGAAGAGGGAGTCGCCAGTGAGGTCCGGTGCGCCGGCTGTTTCGGTCCCATCCGAGGTCATGCCGAGCTTCTCGAGGTCTCCCTGAACGTGGTGACGCGATTAGCGCGCGAAGGAGGTGGTCAGGAGGACGGGAACGCGTTGCCGATGTTGCACAGAGACATAGCGCTCGTCGCCGGCGAGCTACGGCGGTTAGCCGACGGCGGCATGATGTCCAACGTGTTCATCGTCCAAAGTTGTGTGGGGGCGGCAAGTCTCACCGTCGCCGGTGAGCTAGGTCGCCGCGAACGGCGACCTCGCCGGAGCCCTGCGGCTCGAGGCGGCTGCGTCGGGAGGTAGACAAAGGCGCGGGTCCCACGTGTCAGCCGCTGTGTTAAGCGTGCGTGAGCGTGTGGTTAGTTTAAACTAAACAGGTGGGCCCCGCTGTCAGCCTCCGGTTTAGCGCGTGAGGTGATTTTCTGTAGGAAAATGATTCAGGGATCGGCCCAAACTTTAGAAATTCATAACTTTGGCTAGAAGTGTCCAAATCCAGGGAAACAAATTTTGCTGGATTCATCTCTTTGATTACTTTCCAGCAACACAAATTTTGGCTCATGAAACTTAATGGTTTTCCCGAATTAATTCCCTAAAGTTTAAACTGTTAGGAATTTTATCTGGAGAATTACTTTATGAAAAATTCTGAAATTTGGCTGGGGGGTTCATTGGAGAATCCTTGAGTCACAGTAAAATTTTCAGAACCATCCAAGTTGATTTAGTCACCCTAATGGTGTGATTAAATGAACTGCCCAGAGAAAATAGAAAAATATACAGAAACATTTTTCAGATTTTCTAAATTATTGTTTAGGGCATAACTTCAGCTAGAGTTCTTCAAATGACATCAAACCAATTCCTTTAGAACCATCTAAAGTTCTAGTTTCCAGAAAGTAATGGTTGAAGCTATGAAAACCCCTGGAATTCCTTAGAGGTTCTAATATTGACCAAATAGGCTTTTATTTGTACAAGGCTCAAATGAACTTTGTTTCAATTGAAACTTGGTCAAGACTCGGGTTAGGACCCTACCAAGCCACTATAAAAGTTTCAGAACCAAAGGGGAGGGCTAGCTAGAGTTATAGTGATTACTTATTCAGTTCTAAACATTGCATTTGAATTGACATATAGTATATCGTTGACGTGTAGTCGCTGAAGGCGAGGAAATTCCGGAAGTGCTCGACTTCCTTCTTCCGGACGAAGCCTTAACATATGATCAGCAGCAACAAGGCAAGCCCCGGTTTGCATTAACCAAATTTATAAAGTTTTGCTTTTTTTACATACTTAGTGTGAAGTGTATATATGTGCATTAGGTGTAGGATGGTTGAGACCCCAAATGCATAACCAGACTTTCCTATAAGAGTGAGGGTAGTGTCTAAGACCTAGAGTAGACAGGCTAGGTTTAATGATTTCTTGAAATTCGGTACAAGTCGGGTCATTGGAATCTACTCGCGAGTTTAGGCTTGGGACACACGGGATTAGTTCGAGTGATGTGAGATCACTTTAGTAATGAAAATGAGACTAGGCAGGGGCTAGGGCGCACCAAGAGGAAGTCTCGTGTGCGCTGCCCTGTCCGTGTCGATTGAGGACCGGTCCGTGTGCGGCCCTGCTGAACAAGTATTGAACGTACTGAAGGCATATCAGATATATGGGCCCCGATAAAACCGATGTAACCTGTACCTCCGGGCGTTGAGGCATAACACACCGATTTATAGGTGTAGGCTGAGGGCAGCAAGGTGGAAATCTGCTAACGGGCATAGAGAGATGCTCCGTGTAGGGAACCTCCTGCTCGTTTTGGTGCGACCGGTTCGACATTTGGGCTGTTGGGTGAAAGGCTGTCCCGTATGACATCGAGTGAGCGTGCTGTGCAGCTCCATGGGTGGGCGTACGTGACGTGCTCTTTGGGTATCCCTGCAGGTGTATATCGAGTCGATTCGCCGTCCCTCGCGGTGACGAGTACCGCTTGTTCACTGCATCGTAACATAGATAAACTATGGAATTTCATGATTCAATACTGCTGATATATATAATTGCTTTGCTACATGTGTGCCACCAAATATTGCTCACTAAATTTCTTATTCATGAGCTGTTAACTTGTGGCTAAAAGATGAACTAAGGATGAACTTGTAGGCGTGTCCATTTGCTGAAATTTACTATCCCCTGTTCGTACCCACTGCATGTAGAGTTTCATGCCTAGGTGAGTCGGTTAAGTCTTGTTGAGTCCTTGTGCTCACGATTGCTGCTATAAGTGTTTTTCAGGTGAGGAGCATCCCACGGACTTGGGTTACGAGTCCACCGGCGAGGGCTACCCTCCGTTGGGGACCACGGCTGAGTGGGAGCTGTAAACGCCGCGCTGAGCTGAGGAGTGCAGATAGTGTGGGTTGCCCTAGGGCTGGGCAACCGACTTTTGCTAGATAGACGGGCGTGAGTTGTACAAATTTAGTTTCCTCTGTGTAATATAAAGACTAGTTTGTAACTGAAGTATTGTACGACTTTGTACATTTCAGTTGGTTTTCTATGTAATACAATGTGTCCTTATGATGTGTGCTGTCGGATGTCGCATCGTGCGGCACCACCCTTTGTGATCCTGGATGAGCGGATTCCGGTCCGCCACACGCGGGAGGCCGGAGGTAGACGAAGCCCCCGGTCCCACGTGTCAGCGGCTGATATTTTAAAACCGGGATCTGCTGTGGCACCGGATCGGGTGCGGCTGCGCGCAAAGAATTTTGTAGCCCCGTGTGTTGACCGCTGAAAAGTTGACACGTAGCCCCGGTCCCACGCGCAGCGGTTTAAACTTTTTCCCGATTTTCAGGTTTAGTTCAAACTTCAAACCCACATAACTTTGGCTAGGAAACTCCAAATCGAGTGAACCAAATTTTGTTGGAATCAGATCTCTGAGTAATTTCCAGCAAATCAAGTTTCACTTCATGAAAAATCCTTATTTCTCCAGAATTAATTCTTCAAAAAATCAAACTGGTTAGAATTTTAACTGGAGAACCCTTTGGAGGAAATTTCTGAAATTTTGCTTCGATGTTCAAAAAAATATCCCAGAGCTATAAAAATTTCAGATCTATTTGAGCTCATTTGATCCACCTAATGGTGTGATTAATAAAACTGTTCCAGAGAAAATGTAAAATGTCCAGAAAGATTTTCAGAATTTCTCTGAAATTGTTTAGCTAATATCTTTAGCTAGGAAACTTCAAATTAAGTGAAACCAACTCCATTAGAACCCTCTGAAAATCTAGTTTCCAGAAAGTCATGGCTTGCTCCATGAAAATCCCTAGAACACCATAAGAGCTCTAATTAAGGTCAAGTACATAATTATTTGTGGAAAGCTCAAATGAGGTTTGCTGCAAATGAAACTTGGCGAAGTCTCTGTTTAGGTTGTATCCAAACCACAGTAAAATTTTCAGATTCATTGGGTCTGTCTAGTAAGACTCATAGTCGTCATAAGTTTAAGTTCAATTCAAATGCATTTAAATTAATACAAATACATGTTATCTCATGTAGTCGCTAAGGTTGAGGAGGAACCCGAAGTCTTAGACTTCATCACTCTGGAAGAGCAGCTAGACTACGACCAAGAGCAGCAAGGCAAGCCCCGGTTTGCATTAACCCTTTTTATAAATTTTTATTGTTTTGAGAACTTACTTTGAGCACCACTTACTTCTTGCGTTAGAGTCTTGTTTGAAACCCAATTGCATAGCCAAGAAAACCATGGGTTGGGATTAGGGTTGAAAACCCCGTTAGCTACTGCAATGCTAAGATAGAGTAGGATTTGGTACAAGTCGAGTAGTTGGAACTACTCGCGAGGATAGGCTAGAGGCACTCGACTCGGGTAAAGATAGCAAATCAAACACATGGCAAGAAAAATGAGACCGAGCGGAGAGTAAGGGCAGCAGGACTTTGGGGCCTGGGTGCTATAGCTCCGCTTGTGTCGATTGAGGACCTAGCCGTGTGCGGGCCTGTTGAACAAGCTAGAACAGTACCGAAGACCTACCGACTATATGGGAACCGGAAAACCGATGTAACTCGGGTAGCTGGGTGTTGAGGCATAGCTGGTCGTTCAGAGGGTAGGTTGAGAGCTTGAGGTGTAAATCGGCTGGCGGCACTGTGGATGTGCGCGCAAAGACCTCTTGCTCGGGACGATTGGACCAGTTCAACATTTGGCTGACGGGTGAAAGGTGGTTGCATACGACATCCGTGATGGTTGCTGTAGGCAACACCGAGTACGGGCGTATGTGACGGGTTATTCGGGTAACCCTGCAGGTGTAAATCGATTATAATCGCCGTCCCTCGCGGTCAGTGAGTACCACTTGTTCACTGCACCGTGACATAGAGAGAACAGGCTAGATTCATGTTAAAAGTTTGCTGATTGAAAAGGTATATCTTGCTTGTTAATGTCTTGTTGTAGTTTAAAGCTAATTAAAATTCTTTTCAACTTTGCGCAAAGTACATGAGAAAAATGCTTTCTTGTTTGATTGCGGCTCTCTCATGTGCCTTAGCGTAAGGTTCTCCACAACCTGCTGCTAAAACTTGAAAGTAAGGTTCAAATAATTAGGCGAGTCCTTTGCAACTTATTTCACCTCATGTACCCTAAAACGAATCATGTAGAAGTTTCATGTATAGGAGAGACGGGTTAGTCTTGCTGAGCCATCGTGCTCACTGCTTGTGTTTGAAGTTTTCGCAGGAGTTTATGAGGAAGGGACTCCCGAGGAGGAGACGGAACCCTCGGAGGGGAACCCCGTCGAGTGGGAGTCGTGCATGCCGCCGTGTTAGTGTGTGTGCGTGCTAGCGGGGACACGTTCACGGGCTGAACGTGAACTCGATGCGTAGTCTACGCCCGTGAGTGTAGACTGAACATATTTTGTTGTACAAATGTTCATAAACCTGCTTATGTAATAAAACTTTGCTTCCGCTTTGTATATTTGACGTGCGTTATCCGGTGTTGTGCAACGCAGCACCCCTCAGCGTGATCCTGGCTCGACAAGGCCGTTGGGGTCGTGTCAGCGCGGTATCAGAGCTCGCTTGAGGTTTAACGCACTACAAAGGTCATCTTTCTCAAAAATCCAGTGAGGAACGAGTTAGTAGCCCATATAAGGATGTTATTAGTGTAGAGAAAGTGGCATACTAACCTATTTGCTTATGTCGGAAAATCGTACATCTCGGGACGCTTTATGTCTTGGGGGTGCACGTAAGCGCTGTCCACCAGTGCGCACAAGCTGAAGGGTGGAGCCCCACGGGTGGCAGGTAACCCGACCCGCTTTAATATCCTCTATGACTCTTCATGTCGTTTGGGGTATTCGAGCAATGTCTGTCCCTGGCGTGCTTTGGGCAATTTGGGAGACCCCGTCACGTGGTCTGTAACGTGAACACGTAGCTCAAGGCGTGTTTGGCTTGAGAACATCCGGGCAAGTGATGACGGCCGGGTGTATGAACTGTATGGATACTGGGCTTGGTGTGCAGCCGAGTCTGACGATTGTATAAGTTAATTGCAGATATTCTAACCAAGAAACGGTAGACGTGTAGTATCCGTGTGCGAGAGACGTTTAGTGCCACCGAACTAACGAAGCCGGCTAAGTCCGGTATAGGTTTTTCTTTGTGAGGACGTAGTACCGACATGATCTGGTGACGCATCGACGTCACACCCCACTAAATGAGCAACTGCATTGTAAAACTTGAAAGTTTTAATCCAGAGCACTAAAACTTTATGTAACTCCTTCCCTTAATCAGGATATTCAAAGTTAACAAGTTTTCAACTTATAGGATACTAAGGACAGAGTCCCCTGTGTTGAGCTGAATTAAGGCTGAAGTTAATCAGAGGTTAGAGGTCGAGTTATTTCAAGGTTGGGGTCATATGATACGTTTATCAAAATCTTTGGAAGATCTTTACAACTTTTCTGTTGAGGTCCAGAGGTGTTTCATCCCTTAACAAATCGAAAAATGCAGTAGAGTTAAAACTGTCCAGAAAACAGGGCAGAGCAAACACTCTGTGTAACTCTCTGTAAATTGAGCATAGCTTCCGGCATAAAAATCCAAAAATAGAAAATGAGGTAGTTATGAAAATTTTATGAGATGGGTTACAACTTTGTAACAGGAAGTTTTGTCAAATTTGGTGTAGAATTAACTGGAATTCTTGGATCAAATCAGTACCTCAAGCAGGGAGGTGCTGTCCAATTTTCTCCAGAAATTCTATCAACTTTGACATCTCATAACTTTTGAAACAGAACAGATATTAGGCCAAGAAAATACTTTCTGGAAAGATTTTGAAGTTAACTTTAACTTTGATGTTGATCTCCAGAATTGGTTTTGCCTTTAGCATGGTCTAAATCAGGTTGAAATGGAAACAGGTCAGGGCTGTCATAGTGGACAGTCAAATTTGTTTAAGTTTGAACTATGTTTCCAAGTCTTATGAGTTCAATGACATGTTTTATGTTATAACTCAATGGTTTACTGTTTAAATAAATATTTGACATTTATCAAATATGTTTCTACAGATGACAGCAGAAAAACAGTTGGAGAACGGTTGTGTGGTGTCCCACTGTTCTCACCGCAGCGGTTACCCGGAAGTGTTGAGGCAAATGCTTCAATATATCGGGTATGTTGAGATGCCGCAGTACCTCGCCAAGGAAGAAGGCGGGGAGGGGGACAAGACGTGGATGATCCATGTCGAAGTTCCTGCAGGACCTACCCCACCCGGTTGGGCGCCGTTCACCGTCACGGTGAGAGGTAGACAGCCGGAAGAAATGTGGCAAGTGGCAGCCCGCGACACCATGTCGCGTTTCTGCCAACTACACGTGAGAGCTATGGAGGGCACTCCATAAGCGCTCGTTCCGGTGGAGGGACGGGCTAATCACGTATGGGAAGGGAGGTACAGGGAGGCAACAGATCTGGGTTGCCCAAGGTACAGTCCCGTGGAGCAAACCTCAGTCTCCAATTGAGGGCAGGAAAAGCCGTGATGGACGGCCAAGCTGTTCATACAGATTGTCTTGATGCAAAGCTCAAGGAGAGCACAAGCCGTGGAGACCATTTCGAGAGTGCTCACAACGCACTCCGCGATGTGCTCCTTCCGACGATAAAGCGACTGAATGAGCAACACAATCAGTTGCATCATTTGAAGAAGGCGAAGAGAAAAAGCTGTGTCGACATCACGGCTTTGCAACAACAGGTGCAGGCTCTGACCCAGTAGAACGAGGTCCTTACTCAAGAGCGGGACGACACTATTGAGGAGGGGCAAGGCTGGGAAGAGGACTACAACCAAGCCATGGACGAGGTGCACGCGTTGCAGGACCTCGTACCTCCGGTAATTGGCATACCGGTGGTAGGTGCTGTACCTGTGGTTTTGGATCTTCCGGCAATGGGGGAACTTGAGCCGGAAGAGGAGGTCGTGGACCCAGAGCCACCAGCAGAGGTACCGGAGGAGGACGACCCACAGGAGGTCGAGTTCTACTCCGAGTAGGAGGTTACCGTTGCCAAGTAGGGCAGCTGGTGTGATGTAACCCAAACTTTTGTAACCAGTGACATGTCGGGTAGACAGTAGCGTATGTATAGGTAGTGACGACATGAGCACGACTTCTCGGAGACCCGAGACTAATGTATCTTGTATAAAGTTTATGCTTTATCAATATATGTGAAAGTTGTGCAAATTATTCATGCGTCACTTCAATACCTACTGTTTTATATGGAATTTTAAGTATGATATGTGCTGATCGCTGCTGTTTTGAATTTCAGAATGACTCGTACTCGTGCTAACCCAGACGTTGGGCGTTCTAGTCAGGGGAGAGAGACCTCCCAACAGCCTCCCGAGGACTCCTCGGGACAGCAACAGCAACAGCAACAACCGCCACCGCCAACGGTTACATTGGCTGATATTGTGGCAGCAATGGCGGGCTCTCATCAGCAGCACACGGAGTTGCTGCAGACCCTCATTGCGAATACGTCTCGACCAGAGAGGCGTCAAGATCGTGAAGAGCGCCAACAGAGCTCCTACTCTGATTTTCTGGCTACTCATCCCCCGGTATTCTCAAGGGCGGATGAACCCCTCGATGCGGACAACTGGCTTCGCACGATGGAGATGAAGTTCGGACTGCTCCAGGTGAGTGAGCAGCGCAAGACTCAGATCGCGGTCCAACAGCTCCAGGGATCCGCGAGTGTGTGGTGGGCGAACTACTGTGCTTCGCAGCCCACCAAGCGAGTTATGACCTAGACGGAATTCCGGACGGCCTTCAGGGCCTATCACATACCGCCGGTTCTCATGAAGAGGAAGACGCAGTACGCCTGCAGCAAGGGAGCCGGAACGCGCTGGAATACTCCAAGGCGTTCAATAATCTTTCACTCTACGCTTCATATCACGCTGATACCGACGAGAAGCGGCGGGATCATTTCTACCAGGGGCTTAACCCGCTCCTGACGGACAAGCTGGCGATGTTTAATCGCGGCAGCCTCAATGACATTATTGATGCTGCGATTGTTCAAGAGGACTCCGGCAAGGAGTTAGCAGCGGCAGAGAGGAAGCGAAGCGTGCCGCAAAGCACCGGAGAAGGAGGTGGTCCGTCTCAAAAATATTGGATGGTGAGTCGCCCACCGTCGGGTCCACGCTATCAGCCACCGCAGAGGCCGATGCCATTCCGCAGTCGGCCATATTCTCCACCGGCATTCAGGCCGGCGCTGCCAGTACCACCTCTGCAACAACAACAACAACAGCGGGCGATGCCGCGTGCATATGCACCTCAGCAGCGCATGCCGGTCTTTCGTCCCCCAAGCACCGGCCAAGCAGCAGCCACATGCTACAAATGTGGTCGTCCAGGACACTTCGCCAGCAGTTGTCCGGAGAGGCAAGGCGGCGGAGTTGCACCGCAACTTCCAGGGAGGAATCAGCCCCGGAACCCACTAATGCGCGGCGGGCAAACCCTAGGCCCGGCAACGTCCACCAACTTGCCATAGAGGACGTGCCGGAGGGAGAGCCAATCCTTGCGGGTATGTTCCAACTCCACCAGCATCCCGCCGTAGTATTATTTGATTCAGGCGCCACGCATAGCTTCATTAGCCAAGCTTTTATTGCTAAATACAGCTTGCAAATACTACCCACCGATAGTCTGTACTTGATTTGTTCACCGGGTGGGAAGATTTCAGCAAGCATGATGGTCTCAAAAGCGCCATTATGCTTAGAGGGTAGAGTATACCATACGTCTGTCATAGTGTTAGAGGGACAAAAGGTCGATGTCATCTTAGGGATGTCGTGGTTAACCTGCCACGGCGCTGTTTTAGACACCGTCCTCCGAGTTGTGCACTTGAACTCAAAAGTGCACGAATCTCATTCCTTATTTCTGGACAGTCTAGAAATAAAACTTCCAGATGTTTATCAGTCCACAACCATCAGATTGGAAGATATTCCAGTGTTCCGTGAGTTCCCTGACGTGTTCCCAGATGATTTACCGGGATGCCACCCAACAGAGAGGTGCAGTTCAAGATTGAACTTGCGCCGGGAACCATGCCAATATCCCGAAGGCCGTACAAGATGGTGCCCAAGGAGTTGGCTGAACCGAAGACCCAGTTAACGGACCTGCTGGAGAAGGGTTTTATTAGGCCGAGCTCCTCGCCATGGGGCTGTTCAGCATTATTCGTGAAAAAGAAAGACGAGACGTTGCGGCTTTGCGTGGACCATCGTCCACTAAATGCCGTAACCATCAAGAACAAGTACCCGTTGCCACGGATCGACATGTTGTTTGATCAGTTGGTCGAAGCAAAAATCTTTTCCAAGATGGATTTAAGATCCGGGTACCACCAGATTAAAATACGGGCTGAGGATATTCCGAAGACGGCTTTCTCGACGAGGTACGGGCTTTATGAGTACCTGGTCATGTACTTCGGCCTCACCAACGCTCCAGCTCACTTCATGTATTTGATGAACTCGGTATTCATGCCGAAGCTGGACAAGTTTGTCGTGGTCTTCATCAACGACATATAGGTATATTCCAAGTCGGAGGAAGAACACAAGAAGCATCTGCGTATAGTCTTGCAACGGCTGCGGGATCACAAACTATACGCGAAATTCAGCAAGTGTGAATTCTTGATCTCGCAAGTGCCTTTTCTCGGGCATATTATATCAGCGGAGGGCACCGCTTTAGACCCGAGTAAGATCACACAAGTGCTGAATTGGAAGTCCCCGAGAACTGTTCACTAGGTACGGAGTTTCCTCGGACTCACGGGATATTATCAGAGGTTCATTCCGAACTTCTCGAAGATTGTCAAGCCTATGACAGAGCTACTCATGAAGGCTACCAAATATGTTTGGAGTCCAGCATGTGAAGCAGCGTTCAAGGCATTAGTGAAGCACCTAACATCAGCACCGGTTTTGGTGCAGCCAGACACAACAAAACCGTTCGATGTGTACTGCGATGCATCCGGCATTGGGCTCGGATTTGTGCTGATGCAAGACCGAAGAGTGGTCGCGTATGGGTCACGGCAGCTCAGAAACCATTAGCAGAATTATCCAACTCACGACTTGGAGCTCGCTGCCGTGGTACTCAAACTTAAAATGTGGAGGCACTACCTACTCGGTAACCTCGTGCATTTATATACCGACCACAAAAGCCTCAAGTACATATTCACTCAGAAAGAGCTGAACTTGAGGCAGCGAAGATGGTTAGAATTGATAAAGGATTACGAAATACAGATCCATTATCACCCCGGCAAGGCAAACATTGTGGCGGATGCGCTGAGTCACAAGTCACACGTCAATAATCTGACCATCACACCGTTGGAAGAGAGCAAGCCACCATTGCATGTGGTTCCACATGGAGCTCTCTACAACTTAGCTTTGATCCCCACCATCCGTGAAGAGATAGCGGCAGCCAAGAAAAATGACAAGGGCATGTCACATTTGCGGAGATGTATAGACAGTGGGGAACTGAAATGTTTTCGGAAAGGCGGAGACGGCGTCCTATGGTTCAAGGACCGGATCGTTGTACCCTGTAACCCGGAGTTACGGAAGAAAATCTTTGATGAGGCTCACTTGTCAAAGTTTTCTATTCACCCCGGCAGCAACAAAATGTATCAAGAACTCAGAAGCAAGTTTTGGTGGACACGGATGAAGTGGGAGATCGCAAAGTACGTGTCCGAGTGTGATACATGTCGAAGGGTGAAGGCAGATCATATGCGAAAACCGGGACTGCTACAACCATTAGGCGTTCCTGCCAGGAAGTGGGAAGATGTGAGCATGGACTCTATCGTTGGTTTACCCACCACTTTTCAGAAGCATGATTCTGTGTGGGTGATCGTCGACCAGCTCACCAAGGTTGCCCATTTTATCCCGGTCGACACCAACTACAACGCCAAGAAGTATGCTGAACTGTACATCTCACGAATCCTATGCTTATACGGCGTACCCCGTACCATCATATCAGATCGAGGCACTTTATTTATGTCCCGTTTCTGGGAGCAGCTACACGCTGCATTGGGGACGAAGCTGATCCGTAGTTCAGCATACCACCAACTGAAGGATGGGCAAACTGAGCGGGTAAATCAAATTTTGGAAGATATGCTACGAGCTTGCGCTATCAACCACGGCAAGAATTGGGATGATCACTTGCCGTTGGCCGAGTTCTCATAAGACAATGGGTACCAAGCCAGCATCAAGATGGCGCCTTACGAGGCGCTATACGGAAGAAAATGCCGCACACCACTGAATTGGTGTGAGTCTGGCAAAAGGGTTACCTTCGGGATTGACCTTGTCAATAACGCGGAAGAAAAGGTTCGACTGATTCAAGCAGACCTAAAAGCCGCCCAATCCCGACAAAAACAGTATGCGGACCGGAGAAGACGCCCATTACAGTTCGAAGTTGGGGATCACGTATACCTACGTGTGTCTCCAATGAAGGGCGTAAACAGATTCGGGGTGAGAGGAAAGTTGGCACCCCGATTCATCGGTCCATTTCAGATTACAAAAAGATGTGGATCAGTAGCAT
This sequence comes from Neostapfia colusana, assembly GCA_030760725.1. Taxonomy (NCBI): domain Eukaryota; kingdom Viridiplantae; phylum Streptophyta; class Magnoliopsida; order Poales; family Poaceae; genus Neostapfia; species Neostapfia colusana. The sequence continues at coordinate 50,598,350 of JASWHV010000019.1, forward strand.
ACTGGCTGAAATTACCAGAAGCACTTTCCGGTGTGCACGATGTCTTTCACATCTCCCAGCTGAGGAAGTGTCTTAAGCTATCAACTACTATTCAGCTGGAGGATATAGAAGAACTGAAAACGGATCTCACGTATCGGGAGGAACCGTTTCAGATTATTGATGAAAAGGCCCGAACCACACGTAACCGTATGGTGTGGTTCTACAAAAGTTCTATGGAATAATCACTCCGTAGACGAAGCAACATGGGAGAGCGAAGAATTTCTTCGCGTGAACTACCCCAACTTTTTCACATCGCATATACGGTAATTTTTCCACTGTCCTCTCTCTCATTTTCACCTTATAATCTCGGGATGAGATTCTTTTAAGGAGGGAGGAATCTAAGGGCCTAAGTTTTGGGGGCACATATTCAAAGTGTTCATCACCACACACACACTTAATTTGAAGTAACTTGATGAATACATTTGAAGAGCAAGTAAACACCATCAACATGCTAATTAGAGAATAAACTCCCAATATGCAAAAATGGTATTTTCCACATGCATCATATAGGGGCTGGGCATATGAAAAACTCCTACACCTTGCTAGGAGTGTCCATGCCAAATTTTACCCAAATTCAAGACCTTTTTGAAGTCCTTTTGGGTATAACTAGAGAGAGGGTGGTTTGAACTCAAATTCAAATTCAAACTATTTCCATCCCATGAATTCAAAAGTGGGAGGCATATTCTTACTCAGCACATTTTTGTGAGCTCACCCACCAATTTTGAGTTGGTCTTGACATGAGCTAAGTTTGGCAAATTCAAACTTTATTTGAATTTCAAACTGCATATGTGCTGAAATTTAGTCAAACAAAACCCAATTTGAATTCTATCTAATTCAAATGGCCCAGGGGTAGATAATTCAAATGACCAAGGTTAATTGGGTCTCTACTGTTTAAAGCAGTGGGAAAATCTAATTTCAGAGGTTAAACCCCGGGTGGGACCCACATGTCAGCCGCAGCACCCAAAACAACCGACTGAAGCCCGAGCTCGGTTACTTGCGCGCGATCCAGCGGCCGCCACGGTGAAAGAAGATCGGGACAGCAGCTGCTTGCCGCCCCGACCCGCTGAAACGCCTCACTGCCTTCTTATCCCCGAGCCCGAGCCGGCGAGAGGCGCAATCGGCTGCTTCTCTGCTCCCTCGCGCAAGAAATGCAGCTCTCGCCGCCGCTCTCTCGGTTGATCGGAAAATCCCACGATCACAGCCTCTCCACTCCCTCCAAGCTGCAAAACGGTACTAAGGACTCTCCTTCTCCTTCCCCACCGTAGGAAATTAGCTGAACTTGGATGATCTCGTCCCTACCGGAGGTTCTGTTCGGCGACCTAAGTCCGCTGCACCTCGATCTTTTGGGGTGCTAGGAGGGCCGGACGACACGGCCGAAGTTCTTCCGAAGCCACCGCACGTCGCCGGCCGTGTTCCGGTGATTTACATGACGAGCTGAGCCCAGCATCGTGTTCCCCGGATGGATTTAGGCAGAGGCGGACAAGATCATTGAGTTTGGCGCATGATAGAGGCCACCGGCGAGCTCTCCGGCGAGGGGTCGTGGCGGCCGAGCACGGGAGGCCGGAGGTAGACGAAGCCCCCGGTCCCACGTGTCAGCGGCTGATATTTTAAAACCGGGATCTTCTGTGGCACCGGATCGGGTGCGGCTGCACGCGAAGAATTTCGTAGCCCCGTGTGTCGACCGCTGAAAAGTTGACACGTAGCCCCGGTCCCACACGCAGCGGTTTAAACTTTTTCCCAATTTTCAGGTTTAGTTGAAACTTCAAACCCGCATAACTTTGGCTAGGAAACTCCAAATCGAGTGAACCAAATTTTGTTGGATTCAGCTCTCTGAGTACTTTCCAGCAAATCAAGTTTCATGAAAATCCTTATTTCTTCAGAATTAATTTTTCAAAGTTCAAACTGGTTAGAATTTTAACTGGAGAACCCTTTCGAGGAAATTTCTGAAATTTTGCTGGGATGTTCACAAAATATCCCAGAGCTACCATAAAAATTTCAGATCCATTTGAGCTCATTTGATCCACCTAATGGTGTGATTAATAAAATTGTTCCAGAGAAAATGTAAAATGTCCAGAAAGATTTTCAGAATTTCTCTGAAATTGTTTAGCTCATATATTTAGCTAGGAACCTTCAAATTAAGTGAAACCAACTCCATTAGAACCCTCTGAAAATCTAGTTTCCAGAAAGTCATGGCTTGCTCCATGAAAATCCCTAGAACACCCTAAGAGATCTAATAAAGGTCAAGTACATAATTATTTGTGGAAAGCTCAAATGAGCTTTGCTGCAAATGAAACTTGGCGAAGTCTCTGTTTAGCTTGTATCCAAACCACAGTAAAAATTTCAGAGTCATTGGGTCTGTCTAGTAAGACTTATAGTCGTCACAAGTTTAAATTCAATTCAAATGCATTTAAATTAATACATATACATGTTATCTCATGTAGTCGCTAAGGTTGAGGAGGAACCCGATGTAGACTTCGTCACTCCGGAAGAGCAGCTAGCCTACGACCAAGAGCAGCAAGGCAAGCCCCGGTTTGCATTAACCGTTTTTATAAATTTTTATTGTTTTGAGAACTTACTTTGAGCACCACTTACTTCTTGCATTAGAGTCTTGTTTGAAACCCAATTGCATAGCCAAGAAAACCATGGGTTGGGTATTAGGATTGAAAACCCCGTTAGCTACTGCAATGCCAAGATAGAGTAGGATTCGATACAAGTCGAGTAGTTGGAACTACTCGCGAGGATAGGCTAGAGGCACTGGACTCGGGTAAAGATAGCAAATGAAACACATGACAAGAAAAATGAGACCGAGCGGAGAGTAAGGGCAGCAGGACTTTGGGGCCTGGGTGCTATAGCTCCGCTTGTGTCGATTGAGGACCGAGCCGTGTGCGGGCCTGTTGAACAAGCTAGAACAGTACCGAAGACCTACCGGCTATATGGGAACCTGGAAACCGATGTAACTCGGGTAGCTGGGTGTTGAGGCATAGCTGGTTGTTCAGAGGGTAGGTTGAGAGCTCGAGGTGTAAATCAGCTGGCGGCACTGTGGATGCGCGCGCAAAGACCTCTTGCTCGGGACGATTGGACCGGTTCAACATTTGGCTGACGGGTGAAAGGTGGTTGCGTACGACGTCCGCGATGGTTGCTGTAGGCAACATCGAGTACGGGCATACGTGACGGGTTATTCGGGTAACCCTGCAGGTGTAAATCGATTATAATCGCCGTCCCTCGTGGTCAGTAAGTACCACTTGTTCACTGTACCGTGACCTAGAGAGAACAGGCTAGATTCATGTTAAAAGTTTGCTGATTGAAAAGGTATATCTTGCTTGTTAATGTCTTGTTGTAGTTTAAAGCTAATTAAAGTTCTTTTCAACTTTAGGCAAAGTACATGAGAAAAATGCGTTTCTTGCTTGATTGAGTCTCTCTCATGTGCCTTAGCGTAAGGTTCTCCACAACCTGCTGCTAAAACTTGAAAGTAAGGTTCAAATAATTAGGCGAGTCCTTTGCAACTTATTTTACCTCGTGTACCCTAAAACCAATCATGTAGAAGTTTCATGTACAGGAGAGACGGGTTAGTCTTGCTGAGCCATCGTGCTCACTGCTTGTGTTTGAAGTTTTTGCAGGAGTTTATGAGGAAGGGACTCCCAAGGAGGAGATGGAACCCCCGGAGGGGAACCCCGTCGAGTGGGAGTCGTGCACGCTGCCGTGTTAGTGTGTGTGCGTGCTAGCGGGGACACGTTCACGGGCTGATCATGAACTCGATGTGTAGTCTACGCCCGTGAGTGTAGACTGAATATATTTTGTTGTACAAATGTTTATAAACCTGTTTATGTAATAAAACTTTGCTTCCGCTTTGTATCTTTGACGTGCGTTATCCGGTGTTGTGCAACGCAGCACCCCTCAGCGTGATCCTGGCTCGACAAGGCCATTGGGGTCGTGTCATCCACATCTTTCTAGAACCTGGAACGGACCGATGAATCAGGGTGCCAACTTTCCTCTGACCCTGAATCTGTTCACGCCCTTTATTGGAGACACACGTAGATACACGTGATCCCCTACTTCAAATTGGAGAGAACGTCTTCTCTGGTCCACATACTGCTTTTGTCGATATTGGGCGACTTTTAAGTTCACTTGAATCAGCCGAACTTTACTCTTCCACATTGTTGACAACATCAATCACGAAGGTAACCCTTTCGCTGGATTCACACCAATTCAGCGGTGTGCGACATTTTGTCACGTATAGCGTCTTGTAGGGGTGCCATTTTGATGCTGGCTTGGTACATATTATTGTACAAAAATTCGGCTAGCAGTACGTGATCATCCCAATTCTTACCGTGGTTGATAGCACAAGCTCGTAACATGTCTTCTACGATTTGATTTAGCCGCTCGGTTTGCCTATCCGTCTTCGGGTGGTACGTCAAACTACAGATCAGCTTTGTACCCAAGGCAACATGTAACTGCTCCAAAAAATGAGACACAAATAAAGTGCCCCGATTTGAGATGATAGTGCGGGTACGCCGTTAAGCAAAGAATCCATGAGATGTACAATTTAGCGTACTTCTTTGCATTGTAGTTGGTGTTGACCGGGATAAAATGGGCAACCTTCGTGAGCCGGTCGATGATCACCCACACCGAATCATGTTTCATATATGTAGTGGGTAAAATGACGATGAAGTCCATTCTCACATCCTCCCACTTCCAGGCAGGAATGTCAAGTGGTTGTAACAATCCCGGTTTCTTCATGTGGACAGCCTTCACCCTTCGGCATGTATCACACTCGGACATGTATTTGTTGATCTCCCGCCTCATCAGTGTCCACCAAAATTTACCTCTGTGTTCTTGATACATCTTGTTGCTATCGGGGTGAATAGAAAACTTTGACAAGTGAGCCTCGTCAAAAATTTTCTTCCTCAATTCTGGGTTACGGGGTGCGACGATCCTGTCCTTGAACCACAGTACGCTGTCTCCGTCTTTCCGGAAACATTTCAGTTCCCCACTGTCTACACGTCTCCGCAAATACGACATACCCTTGTCATGTTTCCAGGCTGCAACTATCTCTTCACGGATGGTGGGTATAAGAGCTAAGTTGTAGAGAGCTCCATGTGGAACCATATACAAAGGTGGTTCACTCTCTTCCAACGGGGTGATGGTCAGATTATGCACGTGTGACTTGCGACTCAGAGCATCTGCCACAATGTTTGCTTTACCGGGGTGATAATGAATCTCTATTTCATAATCCTTTATTAGCTCTAACCATCTTCTCTGCCTCATGTTCAACTCCTTCTGAGTGAATATGTACTTGAGTCTTTTGTGCTCGGTATGTAAATGTATGAGGTTACCGAGTATGTAGTGCCTCCACATTTTGGGTGCGAGTACCACGGCAGCAAGTTCTAAGTTATGAGTTGGATAGTTTTGCTCATGATTCCGGAGCTGCCGTGATCCATACGTGACCACCCTTTGGTCTTGCATCAGCACACATCTGAGCCCATTGTCGGATGCATCGCAGTACACATCGAATGGTTTTGTTGTGTCTGGCTGCGCCAAAACCGATGCTGATGTTAGGTGCTTCACTAACTCTTTGAACGATGCTTCACCTACTGGACTCCAAACGTATTTGGTAGCCTTCTTCAGTAGCTCGGTCATAGGCTTGACAATCTTCGAGAAGTTCGGAATGAACCTCCGATAATATCCCGCGAGTCCGAGAAAACTTCGTACCTCATGGACAGACCTCGAGGACTTCCAAGTCAGCACTTGTGTAATATTGCTCGGGTCTACAGCAATGCCCTCCGCTGAGATAATATGCCCGAGGGAAAGGTACTTGCGATATCCAGAATCTGCATTTGCTGAATTTCGCGTATAGCTTGTGATCCCGCAGCCGTTGCAAGATTATCGCAGATGCTTTTCGTGTTCTTCCTCCAACTTGAAGTAAAACAAGATGTCATCGATGAAGACCACGACAAACTTATCCAGCTCCGGCATGAATACCGAGTTCATCAAGTGCATGAAATGAGCTGGAGTGTTGGTCAGGCCGAAAGACATGACCAGGTACTCATAAAGCCTGTACCTCGTTGAGAAAACCGTCTTCGGAATGTCCCCCACCCGTATTTTAATCTGGTGGTACCCTGATCTTAAGTCTATTTTGGAGAAGATCTTTGCTTCGACCAACGGGTACTTGTTCTTGATAGTAACGGCGTTTAGTGGATGATAGTCCGTGCGAAGCCGCAACGTTTCATCCTTATTCTTCATGAATAATGCCGAACAGCCCCATGTGAAGGAGCTCGGCCTAATAAACCCCTTTTCCAGCAGGTTCGTTAACCGTGTTTTCAATTCTGCCAAATCCTTTGGTGCCATCTTGTACGGCCTTCTGAATATTGGCATAGTTCTTGGTGCAAGATCAATTTTGAACTCCACCTCTCGGTCGGGCGGCATCCCCGGTAAATCATCCGGGAACATATCAGGGAACTCACGGACTACTGGAATATCTTCCAATCTGATGGTGGTGGATTGATATACGGTTGGAAGTTTTATTTCTGGACTGTCCAGAAATAATGAATGAGACTCATGCATTTCTGGGTGCAAATGTACGACTCCTAGGACGGTGTCTAAAACAGCGCCGTGGTGGGTTAACCACGACATCCCTAAGATGACATCGACCTTTTGTCCCTCTAAAGCTATGAGAGACGTAGGGTGTACTCTACCCCCTAAGCATAATGACGCTTTTGGAACTATCATGCTTGCTGAATTTTTCCCACCCGGTGAACAAATCAAGTATGGACTTTTGGTGGGTAGTATTTGCAAACTATGTTCAGCAATATACGCTTGGCTAATGAAATTATGCGTGGCGCCTGAATCAAATAAAACTATGGCGGGATGCTTGTGGAGTTGGAACATACCCGCAAGTATAGGTTCTCCCTCCGACACGTCCTCTATGGCAAGTTGGTGAACAGTGCCGGGCTTAGGGTTTGCCCGCTGTGCATAATGGGATTCCGGGGCTGATTCCTCCTCGGAAACTGTGGTGCCATTCCGCTGCCTTGCCTCTCGGGGCAGTTGTTGGCGAAATGCCCCTGACGATCGCATTTGAAGCATGTGGTCAATGGCTGGCCGGTGCTTGGGGTACGAAAGCCCAGCATGCGCTGCTGAGGTGCAAACACACGCGGATATGCCCGCTGCTGCTGTTGTTGCTGCGGAGGTGCTGGTAAGGCCGGTCGGAACACCGGTGGTGAATACGGCCGATTGCGATACTGCATCGGTCGTTGCGGTGTCTGCCAGCGTTGACCCGATGGTGAGCGATACACCATCCGGTATTTCTAGGGAGGACCACCTCCCTCTCCGCTGCTTTGCGGCGCCCTTCGCTTCTTCTCCGCTGCCGTCAACTCCTTGCCGGAGTCCTCTTGTACAATCGCAGCATCAATCATGTCATTGAGGCTGCCGCGATTGAACATCACCAGCTTGTCCTTCAGGAGCGGATTTAGCCCTGGGTAAAAGTGGTCTCGCCACTTCTCATCCGTATCAGCGTGATGGGAAGCATAGAGGGCGAGATCATTGAACGCTCTGGCATACTCCAGCGCGTTCCAGCTTCCTTGCTGTAGGTGGAGGAATTTCTGTGTCTTCCTCTTCATCAAACCCGGCGGTATATGATAGGCCCTGAAGGCCGTTCGAAATTCCGTCCAGGTCAGCACTCGCTCGGTGGGTTGCGAGGCGCAGAAATTTTTCCACCAAGCGCTCGCGGACCCCTGAAGTTGCTAGGTCGCAAACTGTGTTTTCCGCTGCTCACTAACTTGGAGCAGCCCAAATTTCATCTCCATCATGCGGAGCCAGTTGTACGCATCGATGGGCTCATCCGCCCTTGAGAATACCGGTGGATGCGTCGCTAGAAAATCCGAGTAAGAACTTTGCTGTCATTCTTCCTGGTCTTGACGCCTCTCTGGTCGAGACGTATTTGCAATTAAAGTTTGTAGCAACTCTGTGTGCTGCTGATGCAAGCCCGCCATGGCCGCAACAATGTTGGCCAACGTGACCATTGGTGGTGGCGGTGGTTGTGGTTGCTATTCCTGCTGCTTCTGTCCCAAGGAAGTCTCGGGAGGCTGTTGGGAGGCCTCTCCCCCTGACTTGAACCACCAACCTCAGGGTTGGCATGAGTACAAGTCATTCTGAAATTCAAAACAGCAATGGTCAGCACACGTCATACTTAAATATCCATGAGAAGACAGTAGGTAATGTAGTGACACATTGAAAATATTACACAACATTCATATATATTGATAAAGTAAAAACTTTATATAAGATACATTATTCTCGGACCTCCGAGAAGTCGTGCTCATGTCGTCACTACATATACACATGCTACTGTCTACACGATATGTCACTGTTACAAAAGTATTACACACCACCCTTGCTGCCCTACTTGGCAATAGTAAACTCACTACTCGGAGTAGAATTCGACTTCCTGCGGGTCTTCCCCCTCCGCTAGTTCTGCTGGTGACTCAGGGTCCATGACCTCCTCTTCGGGTTCAGGTTTCGGCATCGTCGGGATACCTAAAACCACGGGTACTGCACCTACCAATGGTAGGCCCACTATAGGAGGCATGAGGTCTTGTAGCATGCACCTCGTCCATGGCCTGGTTATAATCTTCCTCCCAGTTCTTCCCCTCCTCAGTGGCATCATCACGCTCTTGAGTAAGGATCTTATTCTGCTGGGTCAAGGCTTGAATCTGCTGCTGCAAAGCTGTGATGTTGACACGGCTTTTCTTCTTCGCCTTCCTAAAATGACGCAACTGATTGTGTTGTTCATTCAGACACTTCATCATCGGAAGGAGCACATTACGGAGTGCGCTGTGAGCACTCTCGAAATGGTCACGGTGGCTGGTTCTCTCCTTTAGCTCCACGACAAGTCGAGCTGTATGGACAGCTTGGCTGTCCATCACATTCTTCCCTGCCGTCAAATGGAGGCTGAGGTTCGCCTCCGCTGGATTGACCTCTCCCTCCACACGTGGTTAGCTCGCCTCTCCACCAGGACCAGTGCGTATGGAGTGCCCTCCATAGCTCTCATGTGTAGCTGGCAGAAACGCGACATGGTGTCGCAGGCTGCCACTTGCCACATCTCTTCCGGTTTCTCCCTTTCACCGTGACGGTGAACGGTACCCAACCGGGTGGCATCAGTCCTGTTGGAACATCGACATGGACAGTCCATGTCTTGTTCCCCTCCTCGCCTTCTTCCTTAGTGAGGTAACACAGCATCTCCACATACCCGAAATATTGAAGCATGAGCTTCAACAATTCCGGATACCCGCTGCGTTGAGAACAGTGTGATACCACCCATCCGTTCTCCAGTTGTTTATCCTCTGCTGTCGGTACCCTCAATACCGGGTACCCCCGCTCACAGGGTGAAACTGCCTAAGGACCTCGCCCCCTCCGTAGGAGCGAGCTCCGAAGGCGCCACGTGTCCGGCAGGGCCGGAGCTCTCCTCTCCTCAGAGGATAGCTCCGGGCCTGCCACGTGGCCCAGAAGGCCAGACCTCGCCCCCTCCGCAGGGGCGAGCTCCGAAGGCGCCACGTGTCCGGCAGGGCCAGAGCTCTCCTCTCCTCAGAGGATAGCTCCGGGCCTGCCACGTGGCCCAGAAGGCCGGACCTCGCCCCCTCCGCCGGGGCGAGCTCCGAAGGAGCCACGTGTCCAGTAGGGATGGAGCTCCCCTCCTCTCGGCGGATAGCTCCGGGCCTGCCACGTGGCCTAGAAGGTCAGACCTCGCCCCCTCCGTGGGGGTGAGCTCCGAAGGCTCCACGTGTCCGGCGGGGCCTGAGCTCCTCCTCTCCTCAGAGGAGAGCTCCGGGCCCGACACGTGGCCAGCAGAGCAGTGATGTCTGCCCAATGCAGTAGGCAGCAGGAGTAAAGGTGTGCCATGCCTTTACCGTACAAAGCATTCAAGACCCGCGCCTTCCCAAGACGCGGAGGCGCGGCGCACGCCAGGCAGGCGCCACTGTGACCAGTCACAGTCAAGACAGGCACACAGATGGCGTGAGGTCCGGCATCAGGGCTCATCTCTAAAAGGAGGGCAAGGGCTAGCATTGGAGCTCGGCCCAGCTGTGGGGGCGGAGGTCCGGAAGTCATCGGAGCTCAGGCCCACAGAGGGCATGAGGTCCGGCATCAGGGCTCGCCTCTAAAAGGAGGGTGAGGGCTGGCATCGGAGCTCGGCCCAGCTGTGGGGGCGGAGGTCCGGAAGTCATCGGAGCTCAGGTCCACGGAGGGCGTGAGGTCCAACTTCGGTGTTCACCCCTGCTGACGGGGTGGTGACTGGCTTCAGAGGTCACCCCTGCGATAGGGGTGTCGTTCGGCATCGGACCTCAGCCCAATGTAGGGCACACGGTCTGGCTTCGGTGTTCACCCCTGGGGGTGGCGACCGGCTTCAGAGATCGCCCCTGCGATAGGGGTATCGTCCGGCATCGGACCTTAGCCCAGTGTAGGGCGCACGGTCCGGCTTCGGTGTTCACCCCTGGGGGTGGCGACCGGCTTCGGAGATCGCCCCTGCGATGGGGGTATCGTCCGGCATCGGACCTTAGCCCAGTGTAGGGCGCACGGTCCGGCTTCGGTGTTCACCCCTGGGGGTGGCGACCGACTTTGGAGATCGCCCCTGCGATAGGGGTATCGTCCAGCATCGGACCTTAGCCCAGTGTAGGGCGCACGGTCCGGCTTCGGTGTTCACCCCTGAGGGTGGCGACCGACTTCGAAGATCGCCCCTGCGATAGGGGTATCATCCGGCATCGGACCTTAGCCCAGTGTAGGGCGCACGGTCCGACTTCGGTGTTCACCCCTGGGGGTGGCGACCGGCTTCGGAGATCGCCCCTGCGATAGGGGTATCGTCCGGCATCGGACCTTAGCCCAGTGTAGGGCGCACGGTCCGGCTTCGGTGTTCATCCCTGGGGAAGGCGACCGGCTTCGGAGATCGCCTCTGCGATAGGGGTATCGTCCGGCATCGGACCTTAGCCCAGTGTAGGGCGCACGGTCCGGCTTCGGTGTTCACCCCTGAGGGTGGCGACCGGCTTCGGAGATCGCCCTTGCGATAGGGGTATCGTCCGACATCGGACCTTAGCCCAGTGTAGGGTGCACGGTCCAGCTTCGGTGTTCACCCCTGGGGGTGGCGACCGGCTTCGGAGATCGCCCCTGTGATAGGGGTATCGTCCGGCATCGGACCTTAGCCCAGTGTAGGGCGCACGGTCCGGCTTCGCTCAGGGGCCCTCCCTTCCCTGTCCCTTAGTCTTATTTGGCTTACTGTCCCGGACCGGAATACGGGGCTTTGGTAATCGAGTGCACTTGGTCCCGGAGGTCTGGCCCCCAGCCCTAGTCAGGGTGTAACCGCCTGGCCCCCTAGTACTCAGACCGTAGCGCTGGGGAGGCAGAGTGCGCATGCTTTGGGTGTAGGACCGGGCAAAGTAAGGCTCCTGACCCCCCGGTCTGGTGTAGGTCTTTTCGTGGAGGAGACCAACTGGCGTTACAGTACCCTTACTGGGAGAGATCCAGAAGGCCCCCGGGCCTCTGGCAGGTACCCCAAGCACTACCACTTTCGGCAGGATGGCAAATATCTACTATGGACGAGAGTAGGAAAGAGGAACCGAGTTTACAATGGGTGTACACTGTATAGAGCGTGGGGAGGTGATCATATAAATTAATGCGAAATTTAAATGAACACCTAAGTAAGCATGGTGAACTTACTGGGGTAGCGCCGGAGCGCCTGTCTTAGGCTCCCATGCACGGACCGGTGGCGCCAGGGCGTCTGCCGGTACCGTGCGATCTGGAGCGGAGGATCGAGGGCAGCAGTGTCGAGGTCGTTGATGTCGTGGATCCACTGCTGGGTGGCACCGTGGAGGGCGTCTTCAGCAGGCGGATAGTCCGGGAGCGCTTCTGTGGCGGCTACCGCGCTTGCTTGGGAGTCACTCGGTGCTGCGGCAGATCTTGGGCTTGCTGGAGTCGGCGCTGCCGGAGTTGGCTGCAGGCCTCCAGCTTGCACCGACACACTCCGTCCTGAGCGTGTCGAGACGTAGTCCCCGCTGGTCACCGTTTGTCGTGAACATGGGCGGGGAGAGCTTGCCGCTGACGGAAGCTTCATCATCTTCGTTGGTGAAAGCTCGTCGCGCAAGGGAAAAGCCCCCTTCCTGGCGCGCCAAATGTCGAAGTGTGTAGCCGACACTTCCCCCGGTCCTGCTCTGGGCAGCCCGCGGAGGTTCTTTTCCGGTGGGGCTAGTCTCTCACGGAGAGCTTCAGCGTTAGGGACGATTGAGGGAGAAGCTTGACACGGGGAGTTTTACGTGGTTCAGGCCGCCGGAGCGTAAAACCCTACGTCCACAGTGAGCAGAGATGCTCGCTGTATTGCTTGCTGCTCAGAACCGGAGTCCTGAGCTTGAGGGTGTAATATGTCGAATGGCTAGAGTGCGAGGGTGCGTAAGAGGCGAACCCCCTGTAACGTTGCCTACCCGAGCCTTTTATAGTCCAAGGCCTGGGCGGCTTACAAGGTGGGCTCCGGGACCCGACAGGTGGCCCCGGGGTGATTTCCTACCAGCTTCTATGTCTTGGCGCTGGCCCTCCTTTTATAGGCAAGCCCTGATGCCGGACCTCACGCCCTCCATGGGCCTGAGCTCCGATGACTTCCGGACCTCCGCCCCCACAGCTAGGCCGAGCTCCGATGCCAGCCCTCGCCCTCTTCTCAGAGGCGAGCCCTGATGTCAGACCTCACGCCCTCCGTGGGCCTGAGCTCCGATGACTTTCGAACCTCCGCCCCCATAGCTGGGTCGAGCTCCGATGCTAGCCCTCGCCCTCCTTTCAGAGGCGAGCCCTGATGCCGGACCTCACGCCCTCCGTGGGGCTGTGCTCCGATGACTTCCGGACCTCCGCCCCCACAGCTGGGCCGAGCTCCGATGCCAGCCCTCGCCCTCTTCTCAGAGGCGAGCCCTGATGCCGGACCTCACGCCCTCCGTGGGCCTGAGCTCCGATGACTTCCGGACCTCCGCCCCCACAGCTGGGCCGAGCTCCGATGCCAGCCCTCGCCCTCTTCTCAGAGGTGAGCCCTGATGCCGGACCTCACGCCCTCCATGGGCCTGAGTTCCGACGACCTCCGGACCTCACGCCCTTCGCTGGCCTGAGCTCCGATGCCGGCCCTCGCCCTTTCCTCAGAGGCAAGCCCCGATGCCGGACCTCACGCTCTCCTCAGAGGTTGAGCTCCAATGACCTCCGGACCTCACGCCCTCCGTGGGCCTGAGCTCCGATGACTTCCGGACCTCACGCCCCCCGCTGGCCTGAGCTCCGATGCCAGACCTCGCTCCCTCAGCAGGGCTGACCTCTGATGCCCGTCTACACCCCCTCCACAGGGGTGAGCACCGAAGCCAGACCTCTACCCTTCCTCAGAGGCGAGCTCCAAAGCCGAACCTCCCCCTTTCACAGGGCTGAGCTCCGATGCCATGGTTCACCCTCTCCTCAGAAGCTGAACTCCGAAGCCGTCGAGACCCTATCAGCACAGGGAATACTCAAGACAAGGAAGTGCGCGGAAAGAAGAAGGCCCCACCGCGGGATCGTTACCTCCCCCGAGGTGGGCCCGGGGGCCACTGTCGGTACCCTCAATACCGGGTACCCCCGCGCACAGGGTGAAACCTCCTAAGGACCTCGCCCCCTTTGCAGGGGCGAGCTCCGAAGGCGCCACGTGTCCGGCAGGGCCGGAGCTCTCCTCTCCTCAGAGGATAGCTACAGGCCTGCCACGTGGCCCAGAAGGTCGGACCTCACCCCCTCCGCAGGGGCGATCTCCGAAGGCGCCACGTGTCCGGCAGGGCCGGAGCTCTCCTCTCCTCAGAGGATAGCTCCGGGCCTGCCACGTGGCCCAGAAGGCCGGACCTCGCCCCCTCCGCCGGGGCGAGCTCCGAAGCAGCCACGTGTCCAGTAGGGCCGGAGCTCCCCTCCTCTCGGAGGATAGCTCCGGGCCTGCCACGTGGCCTAGAAGGTCAGACCTCGGCCCCTCCGCGGGGGTGAGCTCCGAAGGCTCCACGTGTCCGGCGGGGCCAGAGCTCCTCCTCTCCTCAGAGGAGAGCTCCGGGCCCGACACGTGGCCAGCAGAGCAGCGCTGTCCGCCTAGTGCGGTAGGCAGCAGGAGTAAAGGCGCGCCATGCCTTTACCGTACAAAGCATTCAAGACCCGCGCCTTCCCAAGACGCGGAGGCGCGGCGCACGCCAGGCAGGCACCACTGTGACCAGTCACAGTCACACAGTGTCAGAAGCTGCAGTCCATTGAAGGCAACGACAATACACGGACAAGACATGCCCTACCGTCCCTGCCATCACCAACGGCTGCACGCTACACCTAGCCTCCAGCATGGGCAGGGTGGCAGGACGGGGACCTCGACGCCAGCGCCAAGACATAGAAGCTGGTAGGAAATCACCCCGGGGCCACCTGTCGAGTCCCCGGGGCCCACCTTGTAAGCCGCCCAGGCCTTGGACTATAAAAGGCTCGGGTAGGCAACGTTACAGGGGGTTCGCCTCTTACGCACCCTCGCACTCTAGCCATTCGACATCTTACACCCTCAAGCTCAGGACTCCGGTTCTGAGCAGCAAGCAATACAGCGAGCATCTCTGCTCACCGTGGACGTAGGGTTTTACGCTCTGGCGGCCTGAACCACGTAAAACTCCCCGTGTCAAGCTTCTCCCTCAATCGTCCCTAACGCTGAAGCTCTCCGTGAGAGACTAGCCCCACCGAAAAAGAACCTCCGCGGGCTGCCCAGAGCAGGCGGGGGGAAATGTCGGCTACATCTGCCATCTGTAGACATATTTGAAAAAGGTCAAATATTCATTTCAACAGTAATTCAGTGAGTTATAACATAAAACATATCATTGAACTCATAAAATCTGGAAACACAAATCAAACTTAGAACAAATTTGATTGCTGGTCGGCTGCCCAAACTGACAGCCCTGACCAGTTTCCCTTTTAACCTGATTTAGACCATGCTAAAGACAAAACCAATTCTGGAGCTCAACATCAAAGTTAAAGTTAACTTCAACAGATTTCCAAAATGTATTTGTTTTTGGCCTCATATCTCTGACGTCCGATTCTGAAAAATGAATCAAGTGAATGCATATGTGAGCCCAGGATGTTCATAACACATACACAGCTTTATCACAAACTGAATTCAGAATATAACCATGTACAAATAATGTTTAAGTACTTTATTACATTGACTCATTGTCTCACTCATGAATATCTAACTTATTCTTGCAGCGGAAGACTCTAAACGACAGCGGAAAATGACTAAGACAGCGGGCTCCAACTTCAACTCCACAGGCATGTTGACGGTAGTGCGCACACCTAGTACTCCACCCGTTCCTCGAAGTATGACATGTAGCTAACAACAAGGTAGAGAATAAAAAGGTTAATTACAGCAAGCAAATTTTATTTCACAACAGGGTAAATACAGCAACTATCTCTAGGTGAGTTTAATTCCATCATAACCGAGTAATTCATCAAGATTCCTTCATCATAATTCACCATTTATCAAGCCTCAACCAGCCAATAATCTTTCTCAAGTTTATCTTATACTCATAAATATTCATAACCATCTCATTTTCATAGAATCGAAACCATACTCATTGTCATGACCCAAAACAGTCCCAAAACCAATCTCAATGACCATACCCGAATAACCATCCCAAGTTTTGCCTCTAATCATGGAAGTTGGCCAAGTGCTTGTGACCGGAAGCACGGCTATCATGATAGTTTTACACTTTGCAGAGGTGGCACCACTTTACCACAAGTTCGTGATTTCGTCACCCGTCGGCGACTCGAGAGAACCTCCATTCTACCAGTACACAACCATCAATGTATGGCCAAGAGATCACAAAATAGCCTTTACAAAGGGGCTAATAGAATGTACGGATCCACTGAGGTTTTACTGGCACGCTTGAATCTTCGTTCTCCCACTCACGGGCCCCTTCTTGTGCCATGCAGTTCTCAGGGCAGTCCTCATTGACTCCCATTCCTCGCGCCATTCAATGGTCCATAACAAGCTAGCAACACACCTAATTAGTCAGCTAAGCCGCACCCATATTTGGCCTTGTGGTGGCACTATTTTCCTGGCATGTGCTCCCATGAACCGGTCCTTAAATCTATGGCAAGTAAACCACCATCTAATTCAGAAACATCAACGAACCAAGATCGCATAGATCTCTCCGATTCCATGCTCATTAACATCATCAAGTTCTCATTATCTTTATTCTCATGAGTGCAGTAGCTAAACAAGTTTAATTTTGGCTTCCTGTATCCCGTAAGTTAAACAAAGCAAAAAGGAAAAACAACCATACCCGACTCTTCAACTTTCTCGGTGACAAGGATGGTTAACAAAACTAGTAAACTCCTATAAAAGGGCGTCCCATCAAGTTGACACAAGCATACGAGTTTTCGCAAGCAAAACAGTTTTAAAAACATGGGATCAATATGGTCAAGGGGCACTTGCCTTGCTCCCATGGTTCGTGTTGATCAAGCGTCTCGAAGTCTTGGTGCTGTAGTTCCTCGTAGACGGCCTCTTGAGCGTGTCCTTCTACTCACGACCACGCACATACACAATTTACAGCAATCAATTATCATGCACAAACTTTACCCAAGATGCAATGAGGTGAATGAATGCAATTCCTATGGTGCAGTTTATAAAAAATAGTTTGTACGTGTTCATGCATGTTTTAGTAGGCTTCCATGGGGTTTTATGATGATCAAGGCTGCTGGGATCAAGTGTGGACGTGGTTATGATCTTGATACACTTTGTAGATCAATTCCACCGTAAAAAATCAACCAAGACATGGTCTGTCCACACGCAGAAATTTCTGCTCGCAGGGGGTGAAGAAAACGGGTGCGTAGAAACAGAGGCTACGTGGTAAGAGGGGTAACGAAGACCTACCTCACTTCTTCCTCCTCTTTTCCTTACGGCAGATTTTCTATGGAGAATTACGAGGCTGCGGCTAGGGCAGAACGTCGGGGGCTTCTTCTCCGGCGACGGCGAGGCGTGACGGAGCTCCGACGGCGGCCAAACTCCTACTAGAGGGCGGTGACCAAGCCTTGGCAGAAGGGGAGAGGGGGCGGCAGCCAAAAAGAGAGGCGGGGGTGGCAGCTAGGGGGGAGGATTTTATTTATAAGAGGGGAAAAGAGCTAGGGAGGCTAGGATTTTAGCAACCCAATTATCCAATGGTTGAGATTTAATTTTAGAAGAGGTGGGAGCTAGGGGCTGGGATTTTATTATTTATTTTCCACCAATGGCTGAGATTAATTGAGAAAATAAAAGCCCACAAAAAAGCAAAAAGGCGGGGGGGGGGGGGGGCTAGGGTTTCCCCCCTAATGGGCTGCGGCCAAGGGGGTAGGGCCCATTAGGGTTCCCCCCCCCCCCCCCCCCCTAAGTGGGGAGGCCAAATTTGGGGGAAATTCCCCCCCCCCAAATGTGGGGAAAATTCCCTAGGGGAATTTTGGGGAATTTGGGGAAAATTAGAAAAATTGGGGAAAATTAGGGAAATTAGGGGAGAGGGGAATTTGGGGGAAAATTGGGGAATTTTAGGGGAAAATTGGGATGGCTAAATTTGGCTGTTTCATTTATTTTTTCTTTTTTCCTTTTCTTTTTATTTCTTTTCCTTTTCTATTTCTTTTCATTATTTTCTATTTTTATTTCCTTTTATTATTTTATTTGCTTCTATATTCCTCTCTTTATTTTCTTCTTCATTCTAAATGCTTCTCTATATGAAAAATTTATGCAATGCATGTTAGTAATTTTGAGGGTGTTACAATATTTGTCCTGGTTCAAAAGTTATGAGATGTCAAAGTTGACAGAATTTCTAGAGAGAATTGGACACCACCTCCCTGCTTGAGGTACTGATTTGATCCAAGCATTCCAGATAATTCTACCTCGAATTTGACAAAACTTTCTGTTACAAAGTTGTAACCTATCTCATGAACTTTTCAGAACTGCCTCATTTTCTATTTTTGGATTTTTATGCAGGAAGTTATGCTCATTTTATACAGAGTTACAGAGAGTATTTGCTCTGCCCTGTTTTCTGGACAGTTTCAACTCTACTGCATTTTTCAACTAGTTAAGGAATGAAACACCTCCGGACATCAATAGAAAAGTTGTAAACCTCTTCCAAAGATTTCCATAAATGTATCATACGACCCCAACGTCGAAATAACTCGACCTCTAACCTCTGTATAACTTCAGCATTATTTCAGCCGAAAACAGAGGACTCCGTTCCGAATATCCTATAAGTTGAAAACTTGCTTACTTCAAACATCCTGATTAAGGGAAGGAGTTAAATCAAAGTTTTAATGCTCTGGATCAAAACTTTCAAGTTTTACAATGATGTTGATCATTTAGTGGAGTGTGACATCGAGCGTCACCACAATCATGCCGGTACTACGTTCCTCACAAAGAAAACCTATACCGGACTTAGTCGGCTTTATTAATTCAGTGGCACTAAACGTCTCTCGCACAAGTATGCTACTCTTCTACCAATCCGTGGTTAGACTACCTGCAATTAAACCACACAATCGTCAGGTTCAGCTGCACACTAAACCCGGTCCCAATACAGTTCCATACAATAGTCCGTCATTACTCGCACGGTTGTTCTCAAGCCAATCACGCCTTGAGCTACGTGTTCACGTTACTAACCATGTGACGGGGTCTCCCATGCTTGCCCGTAGCACACCAGAGAAAGGCGTTGCTCGAATACCCCAGACGACATGAAGAGTCGTAGAGGATACTAAAGCTGGCTGGGTTACCTGCCACCCGTATGGCTCCACCCTTAAGCTTGTGCGCACTGGTGGACAGCGCTTACATGCACCCTCCAAGACATAAGAAGTCCCGAGACGTATGATTTTCTGACATATCAAATAGGTTAGTATTGCCACTTGCTATACACTAATAACATCCTTATATGGGCTAATAACTCGTTACTCACCGAGTTTTTTGAAAATTTAACCTTTTTAAGTGCGTTAAACCTCAACGAAGCTCTGATACCACGCTGCGAGGACCCAACGGTCTCGACAAGCTAGGATCTCGCTGAGGGGTGCTGCGTTGAACAGCACCGGATAACACACATAAAAGGCATAAAGCAGAAGCGATATTTTATTACATAAACTGGTTTATTAACATAGTTACATCAAAATAACATGAATTCTACACTCACGGGCGTAGACTAAGCAAAAGAAGTTCACATTCAGCCCATGAACGTGTCCTCACTAGCACACATGCACACTAACAGGCAGTGTGCACGGCTCCCACTCAACGGTGGTTCCCTCTTGGGGATCCGTCTCCTCCTCGGGAGCCTCCTCCTCATAGCACCCTGCAAACGCTTCAAACACAAGCAGTGAGCACGAGGGCTCAGCAAGACTAACCCGTCTCACCTACACATGAAACTCCACATGCTGGGTTTGCAGTGTATCGTAGGAAAGTATGTCGCAAAAGACACGCCTAATTAGTTGAATCTTACTTTCAAGTTTTAGCCTCAAGTTACTGGAAACCTCGTGCTAAGGCACATAAGAAAGCCGCAATCAAACAAGAAATACATTTTTCTTATGTACTTTGCCAAAGGTTGAAAAGATATTTGATTAGCTATAAAATAAAGCATTTCATTAACAAACAATGTAAAGCTTTCAACCAGCAATCTTTTAACATGACACTAGCCTGTTCTTTCTACATCACGGTACAGTGAACAAGTGGTACTCACTGACCACGAGGGACGGTGATTATAATCGATTTATACCTGTAGGGTTACCCGAATAACCCGTCAAGTACGCCCGTTGTAAGGGCCTCAGTTTTTGACACATAATCAAAGTGTTCATCACCACACACACACCTCATTTGAAGAAACTTGATGAACACATTTGAAGAGCAAGTAACCACCATCAACATGATCATTAGAGAATAAACTCACAAAATGCAAAAAGTGGTATTTCCCACATGCATCATAGAGGGGCTGGACATATGAAAAACTCCTACACCTTGCTAGGAATGTCCATGCCAGGTTTCACCCAAATTCAAAACCTTTTTGAAGTCCTTTTGGGTATAGCTAGAAAGAGGGTGGTTTGAACTCAAATTCAAATTCAAACTGTTTTCATCCCATGAATTCAAAAGTGGGAGGCATATTCTTATTCAGCACATTTTTGTGAGCTCACACACCAATTTTCAATCCATTTGGAGTTGATCTTGACATGAGCTAAGCTTAGCAAATTCAAACTTTATTTGAATTTCAAACTGCATATGTGATGAAATTTAGTCAAACACAAACCAATTTGAATTCCATCCCATTCAAATGGCTCAGGGGTAGATAATTCAAATCACCATGGGTATAAGGGGAGTTACTGTTTACAACAGTAAGAGGGAGTTAAGTTCAGAGGTTAAAAGGGAAATGGGACCCACATGTCAGCCACTGAAGCAATTCAACCGACCGAAACTTCAGTACTCGGGTCTTCGGGCTTCCTCCGAGGGCGCCACCGAGGGGAGGCCGCCGCGCCACCAGCTGCTTGCCCACGCGCGGACGCAGGTGTGAGGGACAGGATCTCATCGGGTGGTGCCGTGATATGCGGTACCCAACAGCACACGGGTCGACAAACACACAACATATTACATAAATAGTTTAGCGGAAGCGTACAAGAATGTTTTACAAATAAGTATATCAGAGTAAGCTACAGCGGAAGACTCTAACTCTCACGACTCATCTCTAACTTAGCAACAAAGAAACAGTCCAGCCCGCGGACTGTTTCTTACTAGCAACACGAAGACAATCTACAACGGCGAGGATGCTCTTTGAGTAAACACTCGGAGGTTCCCGAGTCTCATCGGCATCCCTTCTCTTAAGCATGAAGTCAATTACCTGCAAAACAACTCGGATAGCATCCGTGAGCATAACGCTCAGCAAGACTTAACCGTCACCCTAAACACGAAACTCTATGTGAGGTTATGAACCTAAATTAGGATGGCAATAGCATAATTAAACTCGCCTACAAGTGAATCCTTACTTTCAGGTATTAATTGCAGCATTTTTAGTAACCTTGGGCACGCCACATCGGGAGTCCACAATCAAACAAGAAGCTTTCCCCCGATGTAAATTGCTCATGGCGTAAAAGAATCGAGTTTGCACTAGCCTATGCATCAAGACCCAATACAAAGCTAATATGAAACTTCAAACCAATGTGATTAGTTCCTTTCTCATGCAAGTTCTTACTACGTCACAACTGTGAGAACAAGTATGCTCGGTCCATTCCGCGAGCGACGGTGATTCGAATCAATAACACCCGGACTACACGACATGTACGCCCGTACTCGACGTTGCCTACAACAACCATCACTGACATCGTACGTGGCAGCCTTTCCCCCGTTTCACCCCCGCTGAATCAATCAAGTCGCCCCGTACAGTAGCCACTCTCATGGTGCACCTGCCGACGTGAGATGTCATGAGAATGTTCCCCACATAGTGCATACTGGCCGTCCGCCTGAGGCGACCCGAAAAGTCCCAACGACAGCTTCCCGAGGTACATCGGTTTACTGGGACCCATATAGCCAGCATGAGTCCGGTACACAATTCAAACTTGTTCAACAGGGCCGCATACGGATCGGTCCTTGACCGACATGGACAGGTCTATAGCACCCAGGCCCCTATGTCCTGCTTCCCCTACAACCTTCCGGTCTCAACTTTAACTTGCTAATTCATTTTTGAACCAATCCCGTATGCCCCTGTTGTTCCTGAACCTGCGAGTAGCATCTCACCACTCGACTTCTACCGAACCTTACTTAAGCATGGCAGTTCTAAACGGTGAAAGACACCTACCCAATACTCCATGGGTCATTTGGCTATGCAAGAGGAGTATCAAACCCTACACCTAATGCACAGTTCAAATCTTAACCGAAGGTGAATACAAAATAAAAACTTAATAGCTGTTAAATGCAAACCGGAGCTTGCCTGTTTTGCAGGGTAGTCGTATATAACAATTAGTGTCCTTGCTGATCCACCCTTGATTCTCCGGAGTTTGACCCACTTCTATGAGTCACTCCTTTGAATCCCCTTCGTTGTGGTTCCTATTGAAATGCATATGCACATGTTTTATAGAATGTAATGGAAAGAAGTTATAGAATGGAATTCTTAAGAACATAGGTTGTGTGGAAAGGCCAAGAATGGCTTGGCTTGCCTCTGTTGTGCAAAGAAACAGAATTGATTTACATTGATCTTACTATCTTAGCTATACACTAACCATTTTCCCTAATGAACATAATAGATGAGCTGAAAAGATTTGAGTGCAACTGAAGAACAAGAACTCCAATGGCCTCAAAAGTTTTACGTCAGATTCTATACTAGCTAAGGATTTAGCTTGCCAAATTGCAGCTAAGGCGGGGTCAAATTGTGTTCTCCATAATTCTCACAAAGACCATCATGTATTCCCACATATACATAAGTATGGAGAACAAGAACAGGGAGTTCAAGGGCTCAACTTGAGCTGATAATTTACAGGTGAGTTCTTGGTCACATGAAAGTAATCTGGTCCAAAATTCAGCCCTTTCACTTGAGTAGTTCTCCCAGAATAATTCTTTAAGCAATTCTACTAAAAAGAATTAATTCTGGAGTAATGTGCATTTTCATGCCCAATTAAGTAAACTACAATTTCAAGTATGTCTCAGATAGCTTGCCTAAATTTTCCTATGATTTTTCGAGCTATGGATTGCCCAAAATAGATTTTTATAAGTTGGAACCATTTTCTGAAAATGTTTCTGGACCCTTATGAAAACAGCATCTTGTATTTAGAAACTTCCTACTCAAATGATATTCAAATGAGCTGAAATTTTGCTAGAAGGTCAAAAATATGCTAAAGAATATTCTGGCACAAATTGGTGATTTTTGGATAAACCGAACTCCCTCAATAATTCTTTTTGAAAAAACCTTCAAAGAATTCTCCAGAATATAATATTGACTTTCATACAAATATGAGTTCATATTTGGATAGAACTCGGAGAGATGGATCCAACCCAATTGGAATCACTCATTTTGGAGTTTTCTACAGGGAGCTATGATTTTCCAAAGTTTGAGCCCTCACTGGAATTGTTTTCCTACAGAAAATCCTACTGGGCCCGCTTATTTAAATTCCAGCCAATCAGGACTGGGCCACACCGGGGCCACAGCTTCCCAGCGCGCCAACACACTGGATCCCAGCAACAACTGATCGTGAGTTTGAATTCTGAGCTGCTGACAGACGGGGCCCACGATTTCTTCAACCTCCCGTCGGCTCTCTCGCGCCCGCACGCTCCCCCCTCGTCGGAGCAAATCCCTCCTTGCCGGATCACTGCTGTCGACCACCGCATGGGCTAGGACTCGCCGCCAGAGGGTTTTGGGCACCGAGAAATACGGCTGTGGGATCGGTTTAGGCTACCTGCGGCCGGAAAATGGCCGGCGACATGTAACGGCCTCTGTGGTGGTTCGGCACCGTCGCCCGAGGTCTTCAGCCCACCAAAGCCTGTGCCGATGAGCTCTACAGAACCATCGCAGCTCTAGGAAGATCGGCACGACCTCAAAGTATCTCGGGAGTGGCTGCAAACAGGTTGTCGTCGTGCGACTGAATGGGTCCGCCATGAACAACCCAAGAAGAGCTCGAATTCCGTCGCTCTGAGGCGTTTTCGTGCGATGGATGCAAAAGGGAAAATGATCGCCAGCTAGTCCAGCTTCTCTGTGCCAAGTTTGATACCCTAAGAAGGCTTGGAAAGGAGTTTCAAGGGACTATACCGGAAGCTCGGGATAAGGTCGCCGGAGCAAAACATCGAAATTCACCGTCGAGAGCTCACGACGTGGCTTGAGCTTCAGGTGGAAGCAGTGTGGTAGCCGTGCGCTCCTTTCCCCCCCCCCCCCCCTTGCTCGGCCGTGAAAGTTGCTGTGGTGCGCTGCCCACGTGCGTCCGGTCGTCAGTTGCAACTAGCTCACCACTGCGGCGGTGGTTCTAGGGCACAGGAGGCCGGAGCTCGGTTGTTTCCGGGTTAGGGAGGTGGAGGCCGAGCTCAGAGCAATGTTTAGCAGCTCGGGGAGGAGGGGGCGCGAAGTTTCCATGGTTTCTCGAGCAAGCCGAGGCAGCGGCGGTGAGGCACTCAGTTCTCGGTTTGTTTGCGAGGAGAAGAAGGCAGCTCGGTCTTTGCTCTGCTCAGAGGGGATTTACACGCCGAGAGAACCGCCTTTGGGCGCCCGCGTGTGGGGGAGGGCAGCAGGAGGTGGCGCCGGCAAGCTCCTCGGTGGCTCCCGTGAGCTGTTCGGGGAAATCTCCCACTGAGGCTGAAACTTAGTGTGCAAGGCAGCCTCTTTACCTCTATGACATGTGGGTCCCACTCCACCTTTACCTCCCAAATATCTTCTCAAGCTGATCTTCACAATTCCCAGAATGCTGAGTTTAAAAGGGTGGCTACAATTTGAATTCTCCAAATTCAGTTTGAATATGATGACAAATTTGAATTTGGCTAGAATTTGCAATTACTTCTCTTTAACTCCTTTTTGAGCCCACCCTACAAATGAAAAGTTTGTGATAAAACTTTTCCCTATAATTCCAACTATATAGCTGCATGTTTATTCAAAGTTTTTGGTCACCACATGTGTGAACTTTGAATCTCAAATCTGATTTTTAAACTTACATGCAAGAGGTATTTAACTCCTTATGGGTTCAACACTTTCAAATAAAAATGTGAACCTCATTTTGGATGGTCATCCATGTATTACTTAGCATGAAGAAAAAGTTTTAGCAAGTCCCATCTTTCATGTCTTTGCCACACATATGAACTCAAACCTTGGTTTTTATTCATACAAATTTTTGGGACTTTTACATTCCTCCCCCCTTAAAAGAATCTCGTCCCGAGTTTACAAAAGAGGAACGAGACGGGAGAGGTAATTACAAACTGTACAAAGCTAAAAGTTCCAGATAGTTGGTGCGGAGGTAATCTTCACTTTCCCACGTCGCCTCTTCTGCGGTGTGATTACTCCACAGCACCTTGAAAAATCTGATCGTCCGGTTCCGGGTTACCCGGGCCTTTTCATCCGAAATCTGAACCGGTCGCTCGGTGTAGGTAAGGTCCGGTTTCAATTCGTCGATGTCCTCGGTGCGAACAGCAGTGGTGAATTTGAGACACTTCCGCAGCTGTGATACATGAAATACATCATGAACACCTGCTAGACTTGCCGGTAATTCCAGCCGGTAGGCTACGGGTCCGCACTTCTCCGTGATAGCAAAAGGACCAATAAAACAGGGAGCGAGCTTCCCCTTTACATCGAACCGGTGAATTCCCTTCATCAGAGATACACGAAGATACACGTGCTCTCCGACGTCAAAATGTAATGGCCTACGCCTTTGATCAGCGTAGCTCTTATGTCGGGATTGTGCAGCCTTCAAGTTCTCTTGTATCAACCGAACTCGGTCTTCGGCTTCGTTCACAAGATCAATCCCAAACAGAACTCTTTCGCCGGACTCACACCAATTCAGCGGTGTGCGACACTTCTGGCCATAGAGAGCTTCATACGGTGCCATTTTAATACTCGCTTGATAACCGTTGTTGTATGAAAACTCCGCCAACGGTAAATGATCGTCCCAATTCCTACCGTGGTGGATGGCACACGCTCTCAACATGTCCTCGAGCACTTGATTCACCCTCTCAGTTTGTCCATCAGTTTGAGGGTGATATGCAGAGCTTCTAATCAGCTTGGTGCCCAATGAGGCATGCAGCTGCTCCCAAAAACGAGCAACAAACAGCGCACCTCGATCTGAAATGATGGTCTTCGGGACACCATGTGGGCATATAATTCTGGAGATGTATAATTCTGCATATTGCTTGGCTCGAAAATGAGTGTTCACCGGTATGAAATGAGCCGACTTCGTCAACCGGTCAACGATCACCCATATCGAGTCATGCTTCCGGGATGTGAGCGGTAATCCGACGATGAAGTCCATACTCACATCCTCCCATTTCCATGCCGGTATCTTCAAAGGTTGTAGCGGTCCGGCTTTCCGCATATGATCAGCCTTGACCCGTCTACACGTATCGCATTCGGATACGTATTTAGCAATCTCCTTCTTCATCCTCGTCCACCAAAATTTCTGTTTCAAGTCCTGGTACATCTTGTTACTTCCGGGATGAATGGAAAACTTTGACAGGTGGGCTTCATCCAAGATCTTCTTCCGGAGTTTCATATTGCGCGGTACCACTATACGGTCGTTAAACCATATCGTACCGTTCTCATCCTTCCGGAAACATTTCACCTCTCCGTTGTCTAGTCTTCTCCGTATGTGAGACATACCTCTGTCTCTTCTTTGAGCCTCAACAATCTCTTCACAGATCGTTGGAATGAGCGCGAGATTATAAAGTGTGCCACACGGAATGACACGGAGGCTTGGTTCTTCATCTTCCAACTCAGCAGCCGCTAAGTTGTGAACGTGGGCTTTCTGACTAAGCACGTCGGCAACCACGTTGGCTTTTCCCGGGTGATAGTGGATCTCAATTTCATAATCTTTGATGAGCTCCAACCATCTACGTTGTCTCATATTCAACTCCTTCTGCGTGAAGATATACTTCAGTCTTTTATGGTCGGTGTAGAGGTGAACAAGATTACCCAGTAGGTAATGCCTCCACATTTTTAACGCCAACACCACTGCAGCAAGCTCAAGATCATGAGTTGGATAATGCTGCTCGTGGTTTCGCAGTTGACGAGACCCATAGGCGACTACACACCCTTCTTGCATCAGAACACAGCCGAGACCGATGCCGGATGCATCACAGTATACATCAAATGGCTTCGTTGTGTCCGGCTGAGCAAGAACTGGAGCTGTTGTGAGATGTTTCACCAAAGTTTTGAATGCGGTTTCACATGCTGCATTCCACATGTATTTAGTGCCCTTCTTCAGCAGCTCCGTCATTGGTTTAGCAATTTTTGAGAAGCTCGGAATGAACCTCCGATAATACCCCGCTAAACCTAGGAAACTTCGGACCTCGTGGACTGATTTGGGAGATTCCCACTTCAGCACTTGTTCAATCTTGCTGGGGTCCACGGCAATACCTTCTGCTGAAATAATATGGCCTAGGAAAGGCACTTGATCAATCGAAAATTCGCACTTGCTGAACTTGGCATATAATTGGTGCTCCCGCAACCGTTGTAGCACCATACACAGATATTCAGCGTGCTCTTGTTTTGATTTGGAGTAAACCAATATGTCGTCGATGAATACCACGACGAACTTGTCTAACTCCGGCATGAACACAGAATTCATCAAGTACATGAAGTGTGCCGGAGCGTTGGTTAACCCAAATGACATGACGAGGTACTCATAGAGTCCGTATCTCGTCGAGAAAGCTGTCTTTGGTATGTCCTCCGGTCGGATCTTGATTTGATGATATCCCGACCGAAGATCCATCTTTGAAAATACCCTTGCACCCACAAGTTGATCGAATAGGATGTCTATGCGGGGCAAAGGATACTTGTTCTTGATCGTGACAGCATTTAGAGAACGGTAATCAACACATAGCCGTAGTGTTTCATCCTTCTTCTTAACGAACAGCGCTGAGCAACCTCAAGGTGAAGAACTTGGCCGTATGAAACCCTTGCTCATGAGTTCATTCAGTTGCTCTTTCAACTCCGCTAGCTCGTTAGGTGCCATCTTGTAAGGCCTTCGTGAGATAGGCGTCGTTCCCGGCGCCAGTTCAATATTGAACTCGACGTCCCGTTCGGGTGGCATACCCGGTAAATCATCGGGAAATACGTCAGGATAATCACGTACCACCGGAATATCTTCAAGCTTAAGTGCTTCCGTGTGGTAGGCCTCTACCATATCTGGATCTTCGCTGTCTAAAAACAGCGTGTGCTGTCCGTGAATCGGCGAGTCAATCTGGACAGTCTGGTTACCGATATTAAGAACGGCACGTGACGATTTGACCAAGACATCCCCAATATAATGTCTATCTTCTGCCTATCCAACATAATTAGCGATGTTGGGTATATTTTTCCGACTAAACACAAAGCTGCTCGGGACACAATCTGATTGGCAGAGATATTTCCTCCCGGTGAACGTATAAGAAAACTCGTTGTGGGAGTATTGGTGGGTAATTGGTGTTGATCCACGCATGTTTTGCTGATAAAGTTGTGGGTTGCACCGGAATCAAAAAGTACCAACACGGACATGTCTTTGAGAGTAAACATGCCCGCTAACACCGGTGCTCCCTCCGGGACATCCTCAATAGCAAGATGTTGCACACTCCCGGATTGCAATGCTGTTATGTTGACTTGAGCAGGTGGCGGCATACCACCTGCTGATGATGGTTGTGTCATCTTGCACATCATACCGGTCCTTCTTCTCTGCTTGACACTCAAGTGTCGCTTGTTCTTGCAGCAGGGCAGCACTGATCAACTCGGTGTAACTGCCTTGGTTGAACAAAGCCAACTTGTCTTTTAATATGGCACTCAGGCCATAGAAGAAGTAGTCACACCTTGCAGCTTCACTCGTCGCATAAGCAGGAGCATATTGTGCCAAAAGGTTGAACCTTTTGACATACTCGGGGACACTCATGTCCCCATGCCTCAAGTTCCTAAATGCTTGCTGCTGGGCCTTGATAAAACCCATATGAATGTGACGAGCACGGAATGCTTCACGAAATTCCGTCCATTCCACTTGATGGCCTTCCGGAGCGGTGGTGAGATAAGCGAACCACCAATTTCCGGCGGCTCCATGGAGCTGTTGAGCTGCAAATAACGTCTTCTGATACTCATCACACTCAAACACTCCAAATTTGAACTCCATAACCCGAAGCCACTGATCAGCTTCCACTGGTTCATTGGCTTCCGTGAAGATTGGCGGTTGTGTCGCCAAGAAATCCAAATAGGCGTTCCGAGGTGGAGCGTCCTGTTGCGCGCGTTGGAGTAAGCCCTGTTGTACTAAGGCTTGGAGTAGTCTTGTGTTCTCTTGGTTTGACTCGACCATCTGAGCCATGACATCCGCCCATACTGTTGATGGCGGTGCCCCTGGTGGAGTCGAGTCATCACCGTCTCGGCGAGAACTTTCAGCTCTACTCAGAGAATGAGTACGCACCATACTGCAAAAAGAAAGTTTTTGAGGGAAGTCAAAACTTGATCTCAGCAGTATGTGAAAGTATGTAAAACATGAACATGCTAAAACTTTATGAAAGCATAACAAAATTTCATGTTTACACATCTTTCTAAACCCAACATATTCAGTCCCTCATTCTGTACAGAACAGACATTTCTGTACTTAACCCAGAATTTGATCCAGTCACTAGCACTTTCATAACTCAAGTTGAATACCAAAGTTCAAGTTAACTTCAGTATCTTTTCAATGAGTACCCACATGCCTCTGGATCATCCCTTAATCAGAAGTTATGATCGCTCAAAGTTGACAGAATTTCTGGATAAATTTTGCCAGCACCTCCTTTGTATGTGGCTGTTTTCATCACAGTTTTACATACAAATGGGTTCAATTCTGAACAAACTACGAACTACAAAATTGTTGCAAGTTTCATATCCTTTCCAGAACTGTATCATACACCTCCATCGGGTCAATCTACTCAGAGATATGCTCTGTCAATGTCCAGCAAAACTTCTGCCAGAACAGAGCACTCTGTTTTTGAGATCAAAAGAAGACTAGCAATTCTCTTCTTTGAAACTTAGTCCAAATGAAGAGCTCAGTAACTAATATGTGCTTTCCAACATCCATTTTTAGTTTTAAAGTTAGTCATGAATGATTTCTTCATAGGAAAGAATACTATCAAGTGTAGTACGGTGACGATGCACCGTAAGACATATGACAGTACTACGTTGCCTCACCAAAGAAAAACCTAACCGGATTTCACCGGCATATACGTATCATTAGATGGCACTAAAACGGTCACTCGCAAACGTGTTCTACATGCACTAAGGCTTTCGTGGTTAGCACCTACATAGGCCACACTCAATCATTAGGCCCGGCTGCACACTGAACCCGGTATCCATACAGTTCGTACACCCGGCCATCATCACTCGCCTAGGTGTTCTCAAGCCAAACATGCCTTGAGCTACGTGTTCACGTTACTGACCACGTGACGGGGTCTCCCAAATTGCACCACGCACGCCAGGGACAGACGTTGCTTGAATACCCCAAACGACATGAAGAGTCATAGAGGATACTAAAGCGAGTCGGGTTACCTGCCACCCGTGAGGCTCCACCCTTCAGCTTGTGCGCACTGGTGGACAGCGCATACGTGCACCCCCCAAGACATATACGTCCCGAGATGCATGATTTTTCCGACATAACAAATAGGTTAGCTTGCCACCTTCATCATATGCTAATACTAGTCCTTATGTGGGCCTAGTACCGTGATCTCACCGTATCCTAAGTTTTTAACGTAATATGATGCTCAATCCATGTGCTATTCCCAACGCAGCTCTGATACCACGCTGTGAGGGACAGGATCTCGTCGGGTGGTGCCGTGATATGCGGCACCCAACAGCACACGGGTCGACAAACATACATCATATTACATAAATAGTTTAGCGGGAGCGTACAAGAATGTTTTACAAATAAATATATCAGAGTAAGCTACAGCGGAAGACTCTAACTCTCACGACTCATCTCTAACTTAGCAACAAAGAAACAGTCCAGCCCGCGGACTGTTTCTTACTAGCAACACGAAGATAATCTGCAGCGGCGAGGATGCTCTTTGAGTAAACACTCGGAGGTTCCCGAGTCTCATCGGCATCCCTTCTCTTAAGCATGAAGTCAATTACCTGCAAAACAACTCGGAGAGCATCCGTGAGCATAATGCTCAGCAAGATTTAACGGTCACCCTAAACATGAAACTCTATGTGAGGTTATGAACCTAAATTAGGCTGGCAATAGCATAATTAAGCTCGCCTACAAGTGAATCCTTACTTTCAGGTATTAATTGCAGCATTTTCAGTAACCTTGGGCACGCCACTTCAGGAGTCCACAATCAAACAAGAAACGCTTTCCCCCGATGTAAATTGCTCATGGCGTAAAATAATCGAGTTTACACTAGCCTATGCATCAAGACCCAATACAAAGCTAGTATGAAACTTCAAACCGATGTGATTAGTTCCTTTCTCATGCAAGTTCTTACTACGTCACGACTGTGAGAACAAGTATGCTCGGCCCATTCCGCGAGCGATGGTGATTCGAATCAATAACACCCGGACTACACGACACGTACGCCCATACTCGACGTTGCCTACAACAACCATCACTGACGTCGTACGTGGCAGCCTTTCCCCCGTTTCACCCCCGCTGAATCGATCAAGTCGCCCCATACAGTAGCCATTCTCATGGTGCACCTGCCGATGTGAGATGTCATGATAATGTTCCCCACATACTGCACACCGGCCGTCCGCATGAGGCGATCCGAAAAATCCCAACGACAGCTTCCCGAGATACACCGGTTTACTGGGTCCCATATAGCCAGCATGAGTCCGGTACACAACTCAAACTTGTTCAACAGGGCCGCATACGGATCGGTCCTTGACCGACACGGACAGGTCTATAGAACCCAGGCCCCTATGTCCTGCTGCCCCTACAACCTTCTGGTCTCAACTTTAACTTGCTAATTCATTTTTGAACCAATCCTGTATGCCCCTGTTGTTCCTAAACCTGCGAGTAGCATCTCACCACTCGACTTCTACCAAACCTTACTTAAGCAGGGCATTTCTACACGGTGAAAGATACCTACCCAATACTCCATGGGTCATTTGGCTATGCAAGAAGAGTATCAAACCCTAGACCTAATGCGCAGTTCAAATCTTAACCGAAGGTGAATACAAAATAAAAACTTAATAGCTGTTAAATGCAAACCGGAGCTTGCCTGTTTTGCAGGGTAGTCGTATATAACAGTTAGTGTCCTTGCTGATCCACGCTTGATTCTCCGGAGCTTGACCCACTTCTATGAGTCACTCCTTTGAATCCCCTTCGTTGTGGTTCCTATTGAAATGCATATGCAAATATTTTATAGAATGTAATGGAAAGAAGTTATAGAATGGAATTCTTAAGAACAGAGGTTGTGTGGAAAGGCCAAGAATGGCTTGGCTTGCCTCTGTTGTGCAAAGAAACAGAATTGATTTACATTGATCTTACTATCTTAGCTATACACTAACCATTTTCCCTAATGAACATAATAGATGAGCTGAAAAGATTTGAGTGCAACTGAAGAACAAGAACTCCAATGGCCTCAAAAGTTTTACGTCAGATTCTATACTAGCTAAGAATTTAGCTTGCCAAATTGCAGCTAAGGCGGGGTCAAATTGTGTTCTTCATAATTCTCACAAAGACCATCATGTATTCCCACATATACATAAGTATGGAGAATAAGAACAGGGAGTTCAAGGGCTCAACTTGAGCTGATAATTTACAGGTGAGTTCTTGGTCACATGAAAGTAATCTGGTCCAAAATTCAGCCCTTTCACTTGAGTAGTTCTCCCAGAATAATTCTTTAAGCAATTCTACTAAAAAGAATTAATTCTGGAGTAATGTGCATTTTCATGCCCAATTAAGTGAACTAAAATTTCAAGTATGTCTCAGATAGCTTGCCTAAATTTTCCTATGATTTTTCGAGCTATGGATTGCCCAAAATAGATTTTTATAAGTTGGAACCATTTTCTGAAAATGTTTCTGGACCCTTATGAACACAGCATCTTGTATTTAGAAACTTCCTACTTAAATGATATTCAAATGAGCTGAAATTTTGCTAGAAGGTCAAAAATATGCTAAATAATATTCTGGCACAAATTGGTGATTTTTGGATCAACCGAACTCCCTC
This sequence comes from Neostapfia colusana, assembly GCA_030760725.1. NCBI lineage: Eukaryota > Viridiplantae > Streptophyta > Magnoliopsida > Poales > Poaceae > Neostapfia > Neostapfia colusana. The sequence goes on from JASWHV010000019.1 coordinate 50,631,198, forward strand.
AATAATTCTTTTTGAGAAAACCTTCAAAGAATTCTCCAGAATATAATATTGACTTTCATACAAATATGAGTTCATATTTGGATAGAACTCGGAGAGATGGATCCAACCCAATTGGAATCACTCATTTTGGAGTTTTCTACAGGGAGCTATGATTTTCCAAAGTTTGAGCCCTCACTGGAATTGTTTTCCTACAGAAAATCCTACTGGGCCCGCTTATTTAAATTCCAGCCAATCAGGACTGGGCCACACCGGGGCCACAGCTTCCCAGCGCGCCAACACACTGGATCCCAGCAACAACTGATCGTGAGTTTGAATTCTGAGCTGCTGACAGACGGGGCCCACGATTTCTTCAACCTCCCGTCGGCTCTCTCGCGCCCGCACGCTCCCCCCTCGTCGGAGCAAATCCCTCCTTGCCGGATCACTGCTGTCGACCACCGCATGGGCTAGGACTCGCCGCCAGAGGGTTTTGGGCACCGAGAAATACGGCTGTGGGATCGGTTTAGGCTACCTGCGGCCGGAAAATGGCCGGCGACATGTAACGGCCTCTGTGGTGGTTCGGCACCGTCGCCCGAGGTCTTCAGCCCGCCAAAGCCTGTGCCGACGAGCTCTACAGAACCATCGCAGCTCTAGGAAGATCGGCACGACCTCAAAGTATCTCGGGAGTGGCTGCAAACAGGTCGCCGGAGCAAAACATCGAAATTCGCCGTCGAGAGCTCACGACGTGGCTTGAGCTTCAGGTGGAAGCAGTGTGGTAGCCGTGCGCTCCTTTTTCCCCCCTTGCTCGGCCGTGAAAGTTGCTGTGGTGCGCTGCCCACGTGCGTCCGGTCGTCAGTTGCAACTAGCTCACCGCTGCGGCGGTGGTTCTAGGGCACAGGAGGCCGGAGCTCGGTTGTTTCCGGGTTAGGGAGGTGGAGGCCAAGCTCAGAGCAATGTTTAGCAGCTCGGGGAGGAGGGGGCGTGAAGTTTCCATGGTTTCTCGAGCAAGCCGAGGCAGCGGCGGTGAGGCACTCAGTTCTCGGTTTGTTTGCGAGGAGAAGAAGGCAGCTCGGTCTTTGCTCTGCTCAGAGGGGATTTACACGCCGAGAGAACCGCCTTTGGGCGCCCGCGTGTGGGGGAGGGCAGCAGGAGGTGGCGCCGGCAAGCTCCTCGGTGGCTCCCGTGAGCTGTTCGGGGAAATCTCCCACTGAGGCTGAAACTTAGTGTGCAAGGCAGCCTCTTTACCTCTATGACATGTGGGTCCCACTCCACCTTTACCTCCCAAATATCTTCTCAAGCTGATCTTCACAATTCCCAGAATGCTGAGTTTAAAAGGGTGGCTAGAGTTTGAATTCTCCAAATTCAGTTTGAATATGTATGACAAATTTGAATTTGGCTAGAATTTGCAAATGCTTCTCTTTAACTTCTTTTTGAGCCCACCCTACAAATGAAAAGTTTGTGATAAAACTTTTCCCTATAATTCCAACTATATAGCTGCATGTTTATTCAAAGTTTTTGGTCACCACATGTGTGAACTTTGAATCTCAAAACTGATTTGTAAACTTACATGCAAGAGGTATTTAACTCCTTATGGGTTCAACACTTTCAAATAAAAATGTGAACCTCATTTTGGATGGTCATCCATGTATTACTTAGCATGAAGAAAAAGTTTTAGCAAGTCCCATCTTTCATGTCTTTGCCACACATATGAACTCAAACCTTGGTTTTTATTCATACACATTTTTGGGACTTTTACAGCAGGTCAGTGCTGATCCCTTCTTCAGGCGCTCCACGTCCTCTGCCGGAGCAACCGTCGCTGGCTTCCTCCTCACGTGCAAACACCGAGCGACGCTCCTCCGCTTCGTCGGCTCGATCGGGAGTCCAGCCAAATCGACCGTGCCATCCCTCCCCAAGCTGCTAAACCACGCCCTGAGCTCCGCACACACCTCCCTGACCCAGAAACAAGCAAGTTCCGGCCTCCCTTGCCCGAGAACGCCCGCCACAGCGGCGACCAAACTTCAGCCGACGATCGGGTGGTCGTGGACAGTCCTCCACAAAAGTTCTCACGGTCAAGCGATCCAGGCCACGGGAGTGCGCTAGGTTGGTGCTGCTCTCCTCCAATTCTTAAAGCAAACCGTGAAGCATCCACCGGGAATTTCCAAATTTTGCTCCGGCGGCCTCAACCCGAGCTTCCGGTATGGTTTCTTCGAATTTATGCTCTCTGATCCTCCTTAGGTTATCAAATCTTGCACGTAGACGCTGGACTAGCCGGCGATCATTTTCCTTTTAGCATCCGTTGCCGGCTAGGAGCAACAGATTTCGAGCTCGATCATGGGCGTTCATGGCGGACACGATCGGTCACACGGTGTCGACAACCTTGCAGCCATTTCTGAACACCTTTGAGGCCTTGACGAGATTCCTAGAGGTGCACTGGTGCTATATAGCTCATCGGCACAGGTTTTGGCGGGTTAGAACTCCCGGCCGACGCTGCTGAACCTCAACAGAGGCCGCTGCACGTCGCCGGCGACCTTCCGGTCGTCGGCAGTCCCAAAGCACCTCACCATCGTGTCCCTCGACGTCGATAACCCCCTGGCGGCGAGTATTAGCTCGTGTGGTGGGCGGCAGCGATGGTCCGGCGAGCATCAGCTCTGCTCCGGCGAGGGGGAGCGGCGCGCGCGCTGGGAACCGACGGGAGGAAGACGAAGGGGTGGCTCCCAGCTGTCAGCGGCAGATATTTTAAAACCGGGATCTGCTTTGGCACGGATCGGGTGCGGCTGCGGGCGAAGGGATCTGTAGCCCCGTGTGTCAACCGATGAGGAGCTGACACGTAGCCCCGAGTCCAACGCGCAGTAATTTAAACTTTTCCCGATTTTCAGATTTCATTCAAACTTCAAATCCTCATAACTTTGGTTAGGAAACTCCAAATCAAGTGAAACAAATTTTTTTTGGATTCAGCTATCTGAGTACTTTCCAGAAAATCAAGTTTCACTTCATGAAAATCCCTATTTCTCCAGAATTAATTCTTCAAATTTAAAATGTTTAAATTTTTAACTGGAGAACGCTTTGGAGGAAAATTCTGAAATTTTGCTTAGATATTCACCAAAATATCCCTGAGCCGCCATAAAAATTTCAGATCCATTTGAGCTTATTTGATCCACCTAATGGGGTTATTAATGAAACTGTTAAAGAGAAAATGGAAAATGTTCAGAAACATTTTCAGAATTTCTCTGAAATTGTTTAGCTCATATCCTTAGCTAGGGACCTTCAAATTAAGTGATACCAACTCCATTAGAACCCTCTGAAAATCTAGTTTTCAGGAAGTCATGGATTGCTCCATGAAAATCCCTAGAACACCCTGAGAGCTCTAATTAAGTTCAAGTACATAATTATTTGTGGAGGACTCACATGAGCTTTGCTGCAAATAAAACTTGTCCAAGTCTCTTCTTAGGTTGTAACCAAACAACAGTAAAAATTTCAGAGTCATTGGGTCTGTCTAGTGGGACTTATAGTATTCACAAGTTTAAATTCAATTCAAATGCATTTAAATTGATACATATACTTGTTATCTCATGTAGTCGCTAAGGTTGAGGAGGAACCCGAAGTCTTAGACTTCGTTACTCTGGAAGAGCAGCTAGCCTACGACCAAGAGCAGCAAGGCAAGCTCCGGTTTGCGTTAACCTTTTAAATAAATTTTTATTATTTTGAGAACTTACTTTGAGTACCATTACTTCTTGCATTAAAGTCTTGATTGAAACCCCAAATGTATAGCCAAGAAAACCATGGGTTGGGGTTAAGATTGAAAACCACGGTAGCTACTGCAATGCTAAGATAGTGTAGGATTCGGTACAAGTCGAGTAGTTGGAACTACTCGCGAGGTGTAACACCCCAAATTTTTAGTCAAAACCCAAATTTTGATTTAAAACCCTAAACCATGTTCAGAGGGGAATTTAGAAATTTTTGGACGTGTTGCATGTTTTGTAAAAATTCAAATTCAAACTGGAATTCAAATTATACCCAAAGCAGAAAAGAAATGGAAAAAGAAAAAGGAAATCGGGAAAAAACTGGCCAGTGGGCCGAAACCGCCAGCCGGCCCAGCTACCCCCGCGCCAGCCCGCCCCCGCGCGCGCCGCGCTGCCCCTCGCTGACGGGTGGGACCCACCTGTCATCCCTAACCCGAGCCCCCACGACCCCGGACTTTTCCCCCCGAGCGCGCGCGATCGCAACCGATCGGGAAACCCGTCCCGTCGCCCGAATTCTGGACCCAGAGGATTCCAACTCGATCACAACAGACCCACCGCCCTCCCCCGGCTATAAAAACCCCCGATCCGATCAGTTTTTCCCACGCGATCGCCGATTTTCACTCCGGTGAGCACCGAGACTTCGCCGGTGAATTCTGGCCGATCTAAGCTCAGAAACTCTGATCTAACTCGCTGGTTTTGATCCACCGCCTCCGGGGAACTTTGCAGGTGCAGAAAACTCGGAGAGTTACGGTGTAAACGCAGCGCCGACGAGCTTCGCCGTGGTTTTGCCTCGGACCTTGCCGCCGATCACTTTCCAGGACCCCCGAGCTCGAGAAAACCCCCGAGGTGAGATCCCTGACCTCCCCTCTACCGATCTAGGCCATAAGATCACAGTTCTAGGCAGAATTCTCGAGGATCCGAAAGTTTCCGGTGAGATCGCCGCTTCCCGCCGCCGTGCGCCGCCGGCAGCGCCGTCCGCGCTCGATCAGAGCGACGTGGCCACTTGTGCGCCGTTTATTTTAAATCGCACGGTAGACTTTAAAACCCCGCGTACCGGTTCGATCTTATAATCTCAGCCGTTGGTTTAAAATCGGATGGACCACGTCAGCCCCGCGTTATAAAGACTGGAATTCTTACGTGCTACCCCCTGGGGTTCTCTGGAATTGAGAGCTAGCCCCGGAAACTTCAGATCTAGCCCCTGGAACTCCAGAATATCATGTAAATCCATTTAAAAATCAGTTTTAACCCCTGGACTTAATAGAAATTAGGAAAAACACCTCTGTTAAGTGTAGCTAGACCCCTGGAAATTATGAAAATAATATTATAGACCCTGTGATGGGTGAGTTTACTTTTTAACCCTGTTTAGTATTTAATTTACAAAATTGAATATGTAACTAGTGTTTAAAAATTAAAAAGGGGACAAACATAATTGTCAAAATTTATTAAAAACTTTCTCAGTACTTAGAAAACTTTGGAGTGAGATAAAAATATATTTTTGGGCTGAAATAAATCTGTTTTATCTATTATTCACATTTAATAGTATAGGGACACATTTTTAAGTAAAGAATAGTTAAAGAAAAATAGGGAAAATAATTATGAAATAGTATACATCATAAGCCATGGTCAAAATATGTTATTCAATTATTTAGGACCAAAACCTATACTGTTTAGATGATGTGTATTACTAGTTTCATAATAAAATACACAATTATGCATAGGAATATAAATTTGAAAATATAGCAACTAATATATGATAAATGGAGTTTCTAAAATACAAAGCATTCAGTTTAGGGTTGATAGAAGTTATGAAAGCACATATGGGGAAGAATAATACTTTTCATACACATTTTGTAGTAAAAAAAGTAAAGTAGTTGAATATAAGAAATTTATTGGAAACCCATATAAATAGTATGTAGGTATAAATGTGGACACAAAAGTAGGAATCATATATACATGGTTAAAAGTGCATGCAAGCCACAACTCAACACACATAAAGTAACCACAACACATATAATGGTAAAGAACTTTTATAAATATGAATGTGTGGTTTGTATGAAGTGTAAGTGTGAATTATGTCTTATGGATTGTTGTTTTTCTTTTGCTATGTGTGATGGTATGAAGTAGAGCCTGTTCAAGAGCAAGTTATTTCTTTCCAAGATCAGGACTACCCATTTCAAGAGCAGCAAGAAGGAGGCAAGTGTCCTTGACCACTTTGATCCTATGCTAGGATGTGTAGATAGAATTATTTGCATTGTCAAGTTAAATATGAAACCCATGCTAGGAAAGTTTCCCTAGAATTGCATTACCTTGTTTCCTTGAAGCTTGGGTTGGGATTTATTTTGTCATGTCATTTATTTACATGCATATGCTTAGCCATTCTTAGAATGGGACATTTGGGAAATGAGATCATCAGTTTATATTACCATACTCTTGAATGAGACATTGTGAGATTATGTAGAGGTAGGGATCAAGGCAAGTTGGATGTTTTGGTTGTGTGCTGGGTGCACGAGACTTGGGTTTGTGTTTAGTACTTGCCTGGATCCTAAGGACCGGTTCATGGAGCATGTAACCCGGCTTTACAGTGCCAACCACATGCTGAGATGGGGCAGCTTAGCCAATTAATTAGGTGTATCCCCGGCGTAGTATGGGTGTGTTGGATGGTGCGGGGAGTAGGTGTCAGCTGGACTACCATATGAACCGCAAGGCTCAAGAGGGGGGCCACTGCAGCGGGGTTGGAGCCTCTTGTATGCTGTTAGGGGTGAAACCTCAGTGGGCCCACGCTCGTCGGGAATCCCTTTGTAAAGGCTTCGTAGTGATCTCCTGGCTACACACCTGGGAAGTGTGAATGTGGATCGTAGCCACTGGCATAATGGAGGTTCTTTTAGTCCACCCGGCAACGGGGGATGAAATCACTACATGTGGGTACAGTGGTACAAACTCTGCAGAGTCAAAACTGTCTTGACAGCCGTGCTCACGGTTAAGAGCGGCCTGGACTTATTCATGATTAGAGGATTGATGGTTTTGGAAGTTAAGCGGGGAGCTTAACACTGGAAATGATGTTATGGTTATTGGATTATGATAATGGGTTGGGAGATTGGGACCATTTCACCTGTGTAGTAATGTAGGTGCTTAATAAGCTAAGGTGATAGGTATTAATTGCGTAGTGCTTTAACCATGAGTTCAACCTCTCCTTGTTCTAGCCATGCATGATATAATTTTCCCACACTTGCTGAGTACCATTGGTACTCAACCTTGCATATTTGTTGGTTTATATTGCTGCTCAGGTCAAGATAATGAGGTGGTGTATAATGACCAAGATTTTGGACCCGAGGAAGGATTTTAGGTTCATGAAGACCCCCGGGCAACGCCTGTGATGGAGCCCTAAAAGAATAATATTCCGCTGCTAGTTTATTTACTTGTGATGAAGCATTAGTGTCCATTGAGACATTTGCAATGTAAGACTTATTTATATTCGACACCTGGCTTGTAATAAATGATGCTTCACTATTTGTCATCACATGTATGAGAAAATGATCCTGGCATACATGTGATATTCACTTGGTTGTTTCTTCGGAAAAACCGGGTGTGACAGAGGTGGTATCAGAGCCAAGGTTGCCCGTAGGAACGTGGACCTAGGTAGAAATAGACGTATTTAAGGGCCCTATTTTCTTAAAAACTATTTTCCAAAGTGTGGGTGGAAAAATGTTATTAAAGGAGTCATTTTCTTCATCTTACCCCAACTTTCATTCAAAACAGGATTTTTGTTTGAGATTTTATCTAACCTAATTTTAAATTCTTTTGTTTTAGATGGTTCGCATGATTCGCACCGCTCGTAAGTCCACAGGAGGGAGAGTTCCCGTAGTTGCCCTTGCAGAAAGAGAGGAGAGTCGTCCAGTGACGTACCTTTCCTACGGATTGGCAGTAGGAGATTTGTTGCGCCGTCTTCGGCGTATGCTCGAAGCCGCCGGCAATACGGGCAAGCTCATCATCCATTATAACTCCACCAGGACCATCCGTGAGAAGAGGGAAGAATGGAGTTCGGAGATGAGGATTATACACGAGAATCAGCTGCTGAAGATCCACCATTCTCCAGCTTGTCGAGCAACACAAGTTGACGCAGAGAGAGATGTCACCTGGGAGGCCATCACCTGCCAGAGTCACATCTATCGTCGCCACTTGGACAAAACTGAGTACATGTATGTCCTCCAACGTGAGAGTGGTACCACGGAGTACAAGTACCCACCGGTGCAGCAAGGGACTTCCCATGAGCACATGGACTTGTGCTTGGAGGATGCTGCTATGCTCAGCACTCGACTGCAGGAGTGTCAACAAGAGCTTCAGGATGTCCGAGACACCCTGAAGGAAACGGAGGCGTTGCTGCGAGCTTGCTTAAAGGCGAGAGAAAGAGGGGATGGGAATGAACTGTGTGTCACCGTGAGTGATCCATGGACTCCTGACTCCCCGGATCGCCGAGCAATCAGGCGTCGTCGCACTTCTCCACCAGCAGCCTCTCCACCCAAAGCAGAGTCAGAAGGTAGCCGAAATGAGGAGGAAGATCCCGAGGAGCCAGCTCAAGAGGACGAGTAGTGTAGAGTCTTTCCCTTAGCTAGCAAGAGGTCGAGTAGTCGAGTCGTTACGTAGTTAATGGTGTGATAATGCTTGGTGTGTGACGTAAGTTGTGGAAGCCATGAGCAATTGTCCACAGCCTCGTCTTCGGATTGTTTTGCTTTGGTGTGTGAACCCACATGAAATAATAGTGCATTTATTTGGTGTGAGATATAAACCCTCGTAAAGTTTTAACAAAGCCTCAACACCTTAAAGTACCAACAAATGAAAGTAGTAAGATGATACTAAATGGTATCAAATTAACATGTGTTGATTCTGCCAGATGGCCGGAAGAGGGAAAGGACGTGCTGCCAACCCCGCCAACAACAATGATGAGGCATGTAACCCTCATCTTTCTGGAGGCCAGGACAGGGGTGGTCGCCGTGAAGAAGTTGACCCTCTCCACCAAATGCTGGAGAATCAAAATCAGCTCATCCAGAACTTGACTCAAGTGGTGGCCAACTTGCATCAAGTTCCACCTCCACAAGCTGCACCACGCCAACCAAGGTTGAGTGAGTTTCTAGGAACTCAACCTCCAAAGTTTGCAAGTGCTGCTGAACCTCTGGAGGCAGATGATTGGCTGAAGACCATTGAAAGTAAGATGAGGATTATACAATGCCAAGGGTATGAGAGGGTGCTGTTTGCCTCTCATCAATTGAATGGACCTGCTGCTGATTGGTGGACCGCCTATGTGGCTACCCATCATGACCCTGAGAACATCACTTGGGAAGAGTTCAAGCGTAGCTTCCGCAACCACTACATCCCAAGAGGTGAACTCAAAAACAAGAGGAAAGAGTTTTTGGGACTGCAGCAGGGAAACATGACGGTGAGGGAATACCTCACTAAATTTACTCAACTATCCCGTTATGCTCCACGAGACATAGAGACTGATGAGCAGAAACAAGATTGTTTCGTGGAAGGACTTACCGCAGAGATGCAGTGTGCCATGTCCTCCAATGAGTATGAAAGCTTTCAAAAGATGGTGGACAGAGCATTTGTGGTGGAAAGGAAGCTAAAGGCCCTAGAAAATGAGAATAAGAGGAAGGCGGGGTGGTCACATCAGGCCTCAGGGAGCAACACCCGCCCACGTATGATGCAGCAACCTACGGGGCAGACGAGCCGTGCTGCGGTACCCTATTCAGCACCAAGAGGGTACAACCCAAACTACAGACCTCCCGCAGTACCAGCACAGCCGCAACGTCAGTTTGTGCAGCAGCCTCGCCCCGCATATCCACCTCGACCAGCAGTGCAAGGACCCCCGAACCAACCCCAAGACAACAAAGGCCAAGCGCCTAAGGTTGGGGTGCAATGTTTCAGCTGTGGTGAAGTGGGGCACTATGCCCATAAGTGCCCTAAGAAGAAGCCCGCACAGCCACAACAGCAGAATGTAGTGAGAGGACGGGTGAACCACGTCACTATGGAGGAAGCACAAGAGGCACCCGACGTGGTAGTTGGTAAGTTTCCTGCCAATTTACACCTTGCAACTATGCTGTTTGATTCTGGTGCTACCCACTCGTTCATTGCTCAAGGGTTTGTTAAGAAGCATGACCTAGCAACCACACAAATGAACCATATGCTAGCCGTAAACTCTCCAGGTGGAGAAATAAGGACAAGACAAGTGTGTCCCAAAGTGAGCCTAGACATTAATGGGGTAGTATTTAATGCTAACCTCATAGTGATAGATTCACAAGGGATAGATATTATTTTGGGTATGGATTGGTTGACCAAACATAAAGGAATTATCCATTGTTCGACCAGAACGGTGGAACTAACTCACCCCAGTGGCACCCGAGTAAAATTCATAACCATACACGAGCCAAGGAGGGACATTAAACTAAATCAAGTGGAGGTGAAAGTTGAGGAAATCAGGACTATCAGGGAATATCCAGATGTTTTTCCGGAGGAATTGCCAGGTATGCCTCCCGACCGCGACGTGGAATTCGCAATTGAGCTAGTACCGGGAACAGCCCCGATATACAAGAGACCTTATCGAATGGACTCCAAGCAGCTAGAAGAGCTCAAGGATCATTTGAGAGAATTGACGGAGAAGGGGTATATTCGCCCTAGTTCCTCACCATGGGGAGCTCCGGTGATATTTGTGCCCAAGAAAGACGGAACCCAAAGGTTATGCGTGGATTACCGTGCCTTGAATGAGGTAACCATCAAAAACAAGTACCCATTACCCCGCATTGAAGACTTGTTTGATCAGTTGAGGGGAGCTTGTGTATTCTCGAAAATTGATCTCAGGTCGGGGTACCACCAACTCAAGATAAGGCAATCAGATATTCCCAAGACAGCTTTCGTATCTCGGTACGGACTATATGAATACACTGTCATGCCTTTTGGGCTAACCAATGCCCCGGCATATTTCATGTACCTCATGAACAAGGTATTCATGGAATATCTGGACAAATTTGTGGTGGTTTTCATAGATGATATTCTCGTCTTCTCCAAAGATGAAGAAGAACATGAGAAACATCTAAGGTTGGTGTTACAGAGGCTGAGAGAACACCAACTATATGCCAAGTTGAGCAAGTGTGAGTTTTGGCTGAAGAGAGTTCCCTTTTTAGGACATATAATCTCGGAGGGAGGAATCTCCGTAGATCCCGCCAAAATCGAGGATATCCAGAAGTGGAAAACCCCCGAAAATGTCGGGGAAGTTAGAAGCTTTTTGGGATTGGCTGGATACTATCGACGGTTTATTGAGGGATTCTCCAAGATCTCGAGACCTCTCACCAGACTGTTGGAAAAGGGAACCACATTCACCTGGACGCCACAGTGCGAGACGAGCTTTCAAGAGCTAAAGAAGAGATTGACAACAGCCCCAGTGTTGGTTATGCCAGATATGCAGAAGAATTTCACAGTGTACTGCGATGCCTCTGGAAATGGGTTGGGATGTGTTCTCATGCAAGAAGGACATGTCGTGGCTTATGCATCCCGGCAGCTTCGAAAGCACGAGAAGAACTATCCTACACATGACCTAGAACTAGCTGCAGTGGTACACGCGTTGAAGATTTGGCGGCACTATTTGATGGGGAAGAGGACAGAGATATATACAGATCATAAGAGTTTGAAGTATATATTCACACAGCCAGATCTCAACCTCAGACAAAGGAGATGGTTAGAGCTAATCAATGACTTTGATGTGGGCATCAACTATCATCCTGGGAAAGCAAACGTCGTGGCCGATGCTTTGAGTCGGAAAGTGCAGGTCAATAAGTTGAGCTTGAGGGACATGCCTGCAGAATTGAAGGACGAGGTTATAAGACTCAATCTATGTCTAGTAAATAGTGGTGAAGCCATCGCCATGGAAGTGGACTCCACACTCGAGCGAGACATACGCGAGGGCCAAAAGAATGATGAGAAGATACAAGAGATCAGACAACTCATTAAGGAAAATAAAGCTCCTGGTTTTAGAGAGGATGAACAGGGAACGGTGTGGCACGGGAAAAGGATCTGTGTGCCAGAAGTAAAAGAGATCCGTGAATTAATTTTGAAGGAGGCTCACGATTCCGACTATTCCATTCATCCTGGGAGTACGAAGATGTACCAGGACCTCAAAAGCAGGTATTGGTGGTATGGCATGAAGCGAGATGTCGCGGAACATGTTGCCCTATGTGACACATGTCAGTTGGTGAAAGCAGAACATCAACGACCCGCAGGATTATTGCAACCACTCAAAGTACCTGAATGGAAGTGGGAAGAAATCAGCATGGATTTTGTCGTGGGATTGCCTAGGACCCAATCCGGGTATGATTCAATATGGGTCATTATTGATAGGCTAACCAAGGTAGCTCATTTCATCCCTGTGAAAGAAAGCTACAGCGGATCCAAATTGGCAGAATTGTACATGTCAAGGATTGTGTGTTACCATGGAGTGCCAAAGAAGATAGTGTCGGACCGAGGGACACAGTTCACCTCGAGGTTTTGGCAGAAGTTGCATGAAACCATGGGAACCCATCTGAACTTCAGTTCTGCCTATCATCCCCAAACTGACGGGCAGACGGAGAGAACCAATCAGATCCTTGAAGATATGTTAAGGGCATGTGCACTCAAAAACAATAGGAGTTGGGACAAGAACTTACCGTATGCGAAGTTTTCTTATAACAACAGTTATCAAGCTAGTATGAAGATGTCACCGTTTGAAGCTTTGTATGGAAGGAAGTGCAGAACTCCCCTATTTTGGAACCAGACAGGAGAAAGCAAAGTGTTTGGTCCAGAAGTGCTACAAGAAGCCGAGGCGAAGGTGAGGGAGATTCGCAACAACTTGAGGATAGCCCAAACACGCCAGAAGAGTTATGCTGATGTACGAAGAAGAGAGCTCGTTTTCAACGTGGGAGACTATGTTTATCTCAAGGTGTCCCCTATCAGAGGACTTCGTCGGTTCAAGGTGAAAGGGAAGTTGTCACCTCGATACATCGGACCCTTTCAAGTTTTGGAAAGAAAAGGTGAAGTGGCGTACCAGCTAGAGTTACCGGTGCATCTATCGGACGTGCACGATGTATTTCATGTGTCACAACTCAAGAAATGTCTGAGGACGCCTGAGGAGGTGTTACCCATGAATGAAGTGGATGTAGCTGAAGATTTGTCTTATGCCGAGCAACCATACAAGATTTTGGAGACGATGGAACGCCTCACCAGAAACAAGAGAATCCGGATGTGCAAGGTGCAGTGGAAGCATCACTCAGAAGAGGAAGCCACCTGGGAACGGGAAGATGAGCTCAAGGCACAGTTTCCGGAATTGTTTTCTTAGAAACACCAATCTCGAGGACGAGATTTCTTTTAAGGGGGGTAGAGCTGTAACACCCCAAATTTTTAGTCAAAACCCAAATTTTGATTTAAAACCCTAAACCATGTTCAGAGGGGAATTTAGAAATTTTTGGACGTGTTGCATGTTTTGCAAAAATTCAAATTCAAACTGGAATTCAAATTATACCCAAAGCAGAAAAGAAATGGAAAAAGAAAAAGGAAATCGGGAAAAAACTGGCCAGTGGGCCGAAACCGCCAGCCGGCCCAGCTACCCCCGCGCTAGCCCGCCCCCGCGCGCGCCGCGCTGCCCCTCGCTGACGGGTGGGACCCACCTGTCATCCCTAACCCGAGCCCCCGCGACCCCGGACTTTTCCCCCCGAGCGCGCGCGATCGCAACCGATCGGGAAACCCGTCCCGTCGCCCGAATTCTGGACCCAGATGATTCCAACTCGATCACAACAGACCCACCGCCCTCCCCCGGCTATAAAAACCCCCGATCCGATCAGTTTTTCCCACGCGATCGCCGATTTTCACTCCGGTGAGCACCGAGACTTCGCCGGTGAATTCTGGCCGATCTAAGCTCAGAAACTCTGATCTAACTCGCTGGTTTTGATCCACCGCCTCCGGGGAACTTTGCAGGTGCAGAAAACTCGGAGAGTTACGGTGTAAACGCAGCGCCGACGAGCTTCGCCATGGTTTTGCCTCGGACCTCGCCGCCGATCACTTTCCAGGACCCCCGAGCTCGAGAAAACCCCCGAGGTGAGATCCCTGACCTCCCCTCTACCGATCTAGGCCATAAGATCACAGTTCTAGGCAGAATTCTCGAGGATCCGAAAGTTTCCGGCCAGATCGCCGCTTCCCGCCGCCGTGCGCCGCCGGCAGCGCCGCCCGCGCTCGATCAGAGCGACGTGGCCGCTTGTGCGCCGTTTATTTTAAATCGCACGGTAGACTTTAAAACCCCGCGTACCGGTTCGATCTTATAATCTCAGCCGTTGGTTTAAAATCGGACGGACCACGTCAGCCCCGCGTTATAAAGACTGGAATTCTTACGTGCTACCCCCTGGGGTTCTCTGGAATTGAGAGCTAGCCCCGGAAACTTCAGATCTAGCCCCTGGAACTCCAGAAAATCATGTAAATCCATTTAAAAATCAGTTTTAACCCCTGGACTTAATAGAAATTAGGAAAAACACCTTTGTTAAGTGTAGCTAGACCTCTGGAAATTATGAAAATAATATTATAGACCCTGTGATGGGTGAGTTTACTTTTTAACCCTGTTTAGTATTTAATTTACAAAATTGAATATGTAACTAGTGTTTAAAAATTAAAAAGGGGACAAACATAATTGTCAAAATTTATTAAAAACTTTCTCAGTACTTAGAAAACTTTGGAGTGAGATAAAAATATATTTTTGGGCTGAAATAAATCTGTTTTATCTATTATTCACATTTAATAGTATAGGGACACATTTTTAAGTAAAGAATAGTTAAAGAAAAATAGGGAAAATAATTATGAAATAGTATACATCATAAGCCATGGTCAAAATATGTTATTCAATTATTTAGGACCAAAACCTATACTGTTTAGATGATGTGTATTACTAGTTTCATAATAAAATACACAATTATGCATAGGAATATAAATTTGAAAATATAGCAACTAATATATGATAAATGGAGTTTCTAAAATACAAAGCATTCAGTTTAGGGTTGATAGAAGTTATGAAAGCACATATGGGGAAGAATAATACTTTTCATACACATTTTGTAGTAAAAAAAGTAAAGTAGTTGAATATAAGAAATTTATTGGAAACCCATATAAATAGTATGTAGGTATAAATGTGGACACAAAAGTAGGAATCATATATACATGGTTAAAAGTGCATGCAAGCCACAACTCAACACACATAAAGTAACCACAACACATATAATGGTAAAGAACTTTTATAAATATGAATGTGTGGTTTGTATGAAGTGTAAGTGTGAATTATGTCTTATGGATTGTTGTTTTTCTTTTGCTATGTGTGATGGTATGAAGTAGAGCCTGTTCAAGAGCAAGTTATTTCTTTCCAAGATCAGGACTACCCATTTTAAGAGCAGCAAGAAGGAGGCAAGTGTCCTTGACCACTTTGATCCTATGCTAGGATGTGTAGATAGAATTATTTGCATTGTCAAGTTAAATATGAAACCCATGCTAGGAAAGTTTCCCTAGAATTGCATTACCTTGTTTCCTTGAAGCTTGGGTTGGGATTTATTTTGTCATGTCATTTATTTACATGCATATGCTTAGCCATGCTTAGAATGGGACATTTGGGAAATGAGATCATCAGTTTATATTACCATACTCTTGAATGAGACATTGTGAGATTATGTAGAGGTAGGGATCAAGGCAAGTTGGATGTTTTGGTTGTGTGCTGGGTGCACGAGACTTGGGTTTGTGTTTAGTACTTGCCTGGATCCTAAGGACCGGTTCATGGAGCATGTAACCCGGCTTTACAGTGCCAACCACATGCTGAGATGGGGCAGCTTAGCCAATTAATTAGGTGTATCCCCGGCGTAGTATGGGTGTGTTGGATGGTGCGGGGAGTAGGTGTCAGCTGGACTACCATATGAACCGCAAGGCTCAAGAGGGGGCCACTGCAGCGGGGTTGGAGCCTCTTGTATGCTGTTAGGGGTGAAACCTCAGTGGGCCCACGCTCGTCGGGAATCCCTTTGTAAAGGCTTCGTAGTGATCTCCTGGCTACACACCTGGGAAGTGTGAATGTGGATCGTAGCCACTGGCATAATGGAGGTTCTTTTAGTCCACCCGGCAACGGGGGATGAAATCACTACATGTGGGTACAGTGGTACAAACTCTGCAGAGTCAAAACTGTCTTGACAGCCGTGCTCACGGTTAAGAGCGGCCTGGACTTATTCATGATTAGAGGATTGATGGTTTTGGATGTTAAGCGGGGAGCTTAACACTGGAAATGATGTTATGGTTATTGGATTATGATAATGGGTTGGGAGATTGGGACCATTTCACCTGTGTAGTAATGTAGGTGCTTAATAAGCTAAGGTGATAGGTATTAATTGCGTAGTGCTTTAACCATGAGTTCAACCTCTCCTTGTTCTAGCCATGCATGATATAATTTTCCCACACTTGCTGAGTACCATTGGTACTCAACCTTGCATATTTGTTGGTTTATATTGCTGCTCAGGTCAAGATAATGAGGTGGTGTATAATGACCAAGATTTTGGACCCGAGGAAGGATTTTAGGTTCATGAAGACCCCCGGGCAACGCCTGTGATGGAGCCCTAAAAGAATAATATTCCGCTGCTAGTTTATTTACTTGTGATGAAGCATTAGTGTCCATTGAGACATTTGCAATGTAAGACTTATTTATATTCGACACCTGGCTTGTAATAAATGATGCTTCACTATTTGTCGTCACATGTATGAGAAAATGATCCTGGCATACATGTGATATTCACTTGGTTGTTTCTTCGGAAAAACCGGGTGTGACACGAGGATAGGCTAGAGGCACTCGACTCGGGTAGAGATAGCACATGATACACATGGCAAGAAAAATGAGACCGAGCGGAGAGTAAGGGCAGCAGTACTTTGGGGCCTGTGTGCTATAGCTCCGCTTGTGTCGATTGAGGACCGAGCCGTGTGTGGGCCTGTTGAACGAGCTAGAACAGTACCGAAAACCTACCGGCTATATGGGAACCGGGAAACCGATGTAACTCGGGTAGCTGGATATTGAAGAATTGCCTGTCGTTCAGAGGGTAGGTTCAGAGCTTGAGGTGTAAATCGGCTGGCAGCACTGAGATGCGCGTGCAGATACCTCTTGCTCGGGACGATAGGACCGGTTCAATATTTCGCTAACGGGTGAAAGGTGGTTGCGTACGATGTCCGTAATGGTTGCTGTAGGCAACATAGAGTACGGGCATACGTGACGGGTTATTCGGGTAACCCTGCAGGTGTAAATCGATTGAAATCGCCGTCCCTCGCGGTCAGTGAGTACCACTTGTTCACTGTACCATGACGTAGAAAGAACAGGCTAGTTACATGTTAAAATGTTGCTGATTGAAAGATGGACTTGATTGTTAATGTTTTGCCATAGTTTAGAGCTAATTAAAATTCCTTTCAACTTTGGGCAAAGTACATGAGAGAAATGCGTTTCTTGTTTGATTGCGGCTCTCTCATGTGCCTTAGCGTAAGGTTCTCCATAACCTGCTGCTAAAACTTGAAAGTAAGGTTCTACTAATTAGGCGAGTCCTTTGCAACTTGCTTTATCTCATGTACCTATCACCCCTCATGTAGAAGTTGCATGTTTAGGAGAGACGGGTCAGTCTTGCTGAGCCTTCGTGCTCACTGCTTGTGTTTGAAGCTTTTGCAGGGTTCTATGAGGAAGGGACCCCCGAGGAAGAGACGGAACCCCAGGAGGGGAACCCCGTCGACTGGGAGTCGTGCACGCCGCCGTGTTAGTGTGCGTGCGTGCTAGCGAGGACACGTTCACGGGCTGAATGTGAACTTGATGCGTAGTCTACGCCCGTGAGTGTAGACTGAACATATTTTATTGTAAAAATGTTCATATTGTTGTTTATGTAATAAAACTTTGCTTCTGCTTTGTACCTTTGATGTGTGTTATTTGGTGCTGTGCAACGCAGCACCCCTCAGCGTGATCCTGCCTCAACAAGACCGTGGGGTCGTGTCAGCATGGTATCAGAGCTCGCTTGCGGTTTAACGCACTACAAAGGTCATCTTTTTCAAAAATCCAGTGAGGAACGAATTAGTAGCCCATATAAGGATGTTATTAGTGTATATAAAGTGGCACACTAACCTATTTGCTTATGTCGGAAAATCGTGCACCTCGGGATGCTTTATGTCTTGGGGGGTGCACGTAAGCGCTGTCCACCAGTGCGCACAAGCTGAAGGGTGGAGCCCCACGGGTGGCAGGTAACCCGACCCGCTTTAATCCTCTATGACTCATCATGTCATTTGGGGTATTCGAGCAACGTCTGTCCCTGGCGTGCGTGGTGCAATTTGGGAGACCCCGTCATGTGGTCAGTAATGTGAACACGTAGCTCAAGGCGTGTTTGGCTTGAGAACATCCGGGCGAGTGATGACGGTCGGGTGTACGAATTGTATGGATACCGGGCTCGGTGTGCAGCCAAGTCTAACGATTGTGTGAGTTATCTGCAGTTAGTATAACCAGGAAACGGTAGACGTGTAGCATACGTGTGTGAGAGACGTTTAGTGCCACTGAACTAACGAAGCTGGCTAAGTACGGTATAGGTTTTTCTTTGTGAGGACGTAGGACCGACATGCTCTGGTGACGCATCGACGTCACACTCCACTAAATGAACAACTTCATTGTAAAACTTGAAAGTTTTAACCCAGATCACTAAAACTTGATGTAACTCCTTCCCTTAATCAGGATATTCAAAGTTAGTAAGTTTTCAACTTATAGGATACTAAGGACAGAGTCCCCTGTTTTCAGCTGAATTAAGGCTGCAGTTAATCAGAGGTTAGAGGTTGAATTCTTTCGAGGTTGGGGTCATATGATACATTTCTGGAAATCTTTGGAAGAGCTTTACAACTTCTCCGTTGAGGTCCAGAGGTGTTTCATCCCTTAACCAATCGAAAAATGCAGTAGAGTTGAAACTGTCCAGAAAACAGGGCAGAGCAAACACTCTCTGTAAATTGAGCATAACTTCCTGCATAAAAATCCAAAAATAGAAAACGAAGTAGTTTTGAAACGTTCATCATATGGGTTACAACTTTGTAACAGAAAGTTTTATCAGATTGGGATCATAATTAACAGGAATTCTGGGATCAAATCAGTACCTAAAGCTGGGAGGTGCTGTCCAATTTTCTCCAGAAATTCTGTTAATTTGACATCTCATAACTTTTGAACCAGGACAGATCTTAGAACAAGAAAATACTTTCTGGAAAGCTGTTGAAGTTATCTTTAACTTTGATGTTGAGCTCCAGAATTGGTTTTGCCTTTAACATGGCCAAAATCAGGTTGAAATGGAAACTGATCAGGGCTGTCATGATTGGACAGCAGATCAGCAGTCAAATTTGTTTAAATTTGAACTATGTTTCCATGTTTTATGAGTTCAATGACATGTCTTATGTTATAACTCAATGGTTTACTGTTAAAATAAATATTTGACATTTCTCAAATATGTTTTTACAGTTGACAGCGGATAAACAGTTGGAGAACGGGTGGGTGGTGTCCCACTGTTCTCGCCACAGCGGCTATCCGGAAGCATTGAGGCAAATGCTTTAATATTTCGGCTACAGTGAGATGCTGCAGTACCTCGCCAAGGAAGAAGGCGAGGTGGGGAACAAGACGTGGACGATCCATGTCGAAGTTCCTGCAGGACCTATGCCACCCGGTTGGGCGCCGTTCACCGTTACAGTGAGAGGTAGACAGCCGGAAGGAATGTGGCAAGTGGCAGCCCGCGACACCATGTCGCGTTTCTGCCAACTACATGTGAGAGTAATGGAGGGCACTCCATACGCGCTCGTTCCGATGGAGGGACGGGCTAATCATGTGTGGGAAGGGAGGTACAGGGAGGCAACCGATCTGGGTTGCCCAAGGTATAACCCCGCGGAGGCGAGCCTCAGCCTCCAATTGAAAGCAGGAAAGGCCATAATGGACAACCAAGCTGTCCATACGGAGGGTCTGGCTGCAAGACTTAAAGAGAGCACCAGCTGTGGAGACCACTTCGAGAGTGCTCACAGCGCACACCGTAATGTTCTCCTTCCGACGATTAAGCGACTGAACGAACAGCATAATCAGTTGCATCGTCTGAAGAAGGTAAAGAAGAAAAGACATGTCGATATCGCGGCGTTGCAAGAACAGGTGCAGGCTCTGATCCAGCAGAATGAGGTCCTTACTCAAGAGCGGGACGACGCTATTGAGGAAGGGCAAGGCTGGGAAGAGGACTACAACCAGGCCATGGACGAGGTGCACGCGTTGCAAGACCTCGTACCTCCGGTAATGGGCATACTAGTGGTAGGTGCCGTACCCGTGGTCTTGGGTCTTCCGGCAATGGGAGAACCCGAGATGGAAGAGGAGGTTGTAGACCCAGAGCCACCAGCAGAGGTACTGGAGGAGGACGATCCGCAGGATGTCAAGTTCTACTCCGAGTAGGGGGTTACGGTTGCCAAGTAGGGCAGCTAGGGTAGTGTGACCCAGACTTTTGTAACCAGTGACATGTCGTGTAGGCAGTAGCTTATGTATAGGTAGTGACGACATGAGCACGACTTCTCGGAGACCCGAGAATAATGTATCTTGTATAAAGTTTATGCTTTATCAATATATATGGATGTTGTGCAAATTATTCATGCGTCACTTCAATACCTACGGTTTCATATGGATTTTAAGTATGACATGTGCTGATCACTGCTGTTTTGAATTTCAGAATGACTCGTACTCGTGCCAACCCGGATGTTGGGGGTTCCAGTCAGGGGGGAGAGACCTCCCAACAGCCTCCCGAGGACTCCTCGGGACAGCAACAGCAACAACAAACACCGCCACCGCCAACGGTTACATTGGCCGACATCGTTGCGGCAATGGCGGGTTCTCATCAGCAGCACACGGAGTTGCTGCAGACCCTTATTGCAAATACGTCTCGACCAGAGAGGCATCAAGATCGTGAGGAGCGCCAACAGAGCTCCTACCCCGACTTTCTAGCGACTCATCCCCCGGTATTCTCAAGGGCGGATGAACCCCTCGATGCAGACAACTGGCTCCGCACGATGGAGATGAAGTTCGGGCTGCTCCAAGTGAGTGAGCAGCGCAAGACTCAGTTTGCGGTCCAACAGCTCCAAGGATCCGTGAGCGCGTGGTGGTCGAACTACTGTGCTTCACAGCCCACTAACCGAGTTATGACCTGGGCGGAGTTCCGGACGGCCTTCAGGGCCTATCACATACCGTCGGGTCTCATGAAGAGGAAGATGCAGGAGTTCTTACGCCTGCAACAAGGGAGCCGGAACGCGCTGGAATACTCAAGGGCGTTCAATGATCTTGCTCTCTACGCATCGTATCACGCCGAGACCGACGAGAAGCTGCGGGATCATTTCTACCTGGGACTTAACCCGCTCCTGAAAGACAAGTTGGCGATGTTCAATTGCGGCAGCCTCAACGACATAATTGAAGCTGCGGTTGTTCAGGAAGACTCCGGCAAGGAGTTAGCGGCGGCATTGAGGAAGCGAAGCGCGCAGCAGAGCAGCGGAGAAGGAGGTGGTCCTTCTCAAAATACCGGTTGGTGAATCACCCACCATCGGGTCCACGCTGGCAGCCACCACAGAGGACGATGCCATTCCGCAGTCGGCCCTATTCTCCACCGGCATTCCGGCCAGCACTGCCAGTTCCACCTCCGCAACAACAACAACAACAACAACAACAACAGCGGGCGATGCCACGTGCGTATGCACCTCAGCAGCACATGCCGGGCTTTCGTTCCCCAAGCACCGGACAAGCAGCGGCCACATGCTACAAATGTGGTCGTCTAGGACACTTCGCCAGCAGTTGTCCGGAGAGGCAAGGAGGTGGAGTTGCTCCGCAACTTCCGGGGAGGAATCAGCCCCGGAACCCCACTAATGCGCGGCGGGCGAACCCTAGGCCCGGCACCGTCCACCAACTTGCCATAGAGGGCGTGCCGGAGGGTGAGCCAATCCTTGCGGGTATGTTCCAACTCCACCAGCATCCCATTATAGTATTGTTTGATTCAGGCACCACGCACAATTTTATTAGCCAAGCTTTCATTGCTAAACACAGCTTGCAAATACTACCCACCGATAGTCCATATTTGATTTGTTCACCGGGTGGGAAGATTTCAGCAAGCGTAATGGTTTCCAAAGCACCATTATGCTTAGCAGGTAGAGTGTACCCTACGTCTCTCATAATTTTAGAGGGACAAAAGGTCGATGTCATCTTAGGGATGTCGTGGTTAAACCGCCAAGGCGCTGTTTTAGACACCGTCCTTCGCATCGTGCACTTGAACTCAGAAGTGCACAGATCTCACTCCTTATTTCTGGACAGTCCAGAAATAAAACTTCCAAGTGTCTATCAATCCACAACCATCAGATTGGAAGATATTCCAGTGGTCCGAGAGTTCCCTGACGTGTTACCGGATGATTTACCGGGGATGCCGCTCGACAGAGAGGTGGAGTTCAAGATTGAACTTGCACCGGGAACCATGCCAATATCCCGAAGGCCGTACAAGATGGCGGCCAAGGAATCCGACCTGCTGGAGAAGGGTTTTATTAGGCCGAGCTCCTCGCCATGGGGCTGTTCGGCATTATTCGAAAAGAAGAAAGACGAGACGTTGCGGCTTTGTGTGGACTATTGTCCACTAAACGCCGTAACCATTAAGAACAAGTACCCGTTGCCACGGATCGACATGTTGTTTGATCAGTTGGTCGAAGCAAAGATCTTTTCCAAGATGGATTTAAGATCCGGGTACCACCAGATTAAAATACGGGCTGAGGATATTCCGAAGATAGATTTCTCGACGAGGTATGGACTTTATGAGTACCTGGTCATGTCCTTCGGCCTCACCAACGCTCCAGCTCATTTCATGTATTTGATGAACTCGGTATTCATGCCGGAGGTGGACAAGTTTGTCGTGGTCTTCATCGACGACATATTGGTATATTCCAAGTCGGAAGAAGAGCACAAGAAACATCTGCGTATAGTCTTGCAACGGCTGCGGGATCACAAGCTATACGCAAAATTCAGCAAATGCGAGTTCTGGATATCGCAAGTGCCTTTTCTCGGGCATATCATCTCAGCGGAGGGCATCGCTGTAGACCTGAGCAAGATCACACAAGTGCTGAATTGGAAGTCCCTGAGAACTGTTCACGAGGTACGGAGATTCCTCGGACTCGCGGGATATTATCGGAGGTTCATTCCGAACTTCTCGAAGATTGCCAAGCCGAAGATGGAGCTGCTGAAGAAGGCTACCAAATATGTTTGGAGTCCAGCATGTGAAGCAGCATTCAAGGCTTTAGTCAAGCACCTAACATCAGCACCGGTTTTGGCGCAGCCAGACACAACAAAACCGTTTGATGTGTACTGCGATGCATCCGGCATTGGGCTCGGATGTGTGCTGATGCAAAACCGAAGGGTGGTCGCGTATGGGTCACGGCAGCTCAGAAACCATGAGCAGAATTATCCAACTCACGACTTGGAGCTCGCTGCCGTGGTACTTGAACTTAAAATGTGGAGGCACTACCTACTCGGTAACCTCATACATTTATATACCGACCACAAAAGCCTCAAGATATTCACTCAGAAGGAGCTGGACATGAGGCAGCGAAGATGGTTAGAGTTGATAAAAGATTACGAAATAGAGATCCATTATCACCCCGGCAAGGCAAACATAGTGGCAGATGCGCTGAGCCACAAGTCACACGTCAACAATCTGACCATCACACCGTTGGAAGAGAGTGAACCACCACTGCATATGATTCCATATGGAGTTCTCTACAACTTAGCTTTGATCCCCACCATCCGTGAAGAGATAGCGGCAGCCCAGAAAAGTGACAAGGGCATGTCACATTTGCGGAGACGTATAGACAGTGGGGGGCTGAAATGTTTCAGAAAAGACGGAGACGGCGTCCTATGGTTCAAGGACCAGATCGTCCTACCCCGTAACCCGGAGTTACGGAAGAAAATCTTTGATGAGGCTCACTTGTCAAAGTTTTCTATTCACCCCGGCAGCAACAAAATGTATCAAGAACTCGGAAGCAAGTTTTGGTGTACACGGATGAAGCAGGAGATCGCAAAGTACATGTCCGAGAGTGATACATGTCGAAGGGTGAAGCCAGATCATATGCGGAAGCCAGGACTGCTGCAACCACTAGGCGTTCCTGCCTGGAAATGGGAGGATGTGAGCATGGACTTCATCGTCGGTTTACCCACCACCTTTCAGAAGCATGATTCTGTGTGGGTAATTGTCGACCGGCTCACCAAAGTTGCCCATTTCATCCCGGTCAACACCAACTACAACGCCAAGAAGTATGCTGAACTGTATATCTCACGGATCCTATGCTTGTACGGCGTACCCCGTACCATCATATCAGATCGGGGCACTTTATTTGTGTCCCGTTTTTGGGAGCAGCTACACGCTGCGTTGGGGACGAAGCTGATCCGTAGTTCAGCATACCACCCGCAGACGGATGGGCAAACCGAGCGGGTAAATCAGATTCTAGAAGATATGCTACGAGCTTGCGCTATCAACCACAGCAAGAATTGGGATGATCACTTGCCGTTGGCCGAGTTCTCGTACAACAATGGATACCAAGCCAGCATCAAGATGGCGCCTTACGAGGCGCTATACGGGAGAAAATATCGCACACCACTGAATTGGTGTGTCGGGCGAAAGGGTTACCTTCGGGATTGACCTTGTCAACAACGTGGAGGAAAAGATTCGGTTGATTCAAGCGAACCTAAAAGCCGCCCAATCCCGGCAGAAACAGTATGCGGACCGGAGAAGACGCCCATTACAATTCGAAGTCGGGGATCACGTATACCTACATGTGTCTCCAATGAAGGGCGTGAACAGATTCGGGGTGAGAGGAAAGTTGGCACCCCGATTCATCGGTCCATTTCAGATTACAGAAAGATGTGGATCGGTAGCATACCGGCTCAAACTACCAGAAGCACTTTCCGGTGTGCACGACGTCTTTCATATTTCCCAGCTAAGGAAGTGTCTTAAGCTATGAACTACCATTCAGCTGGAGGACATAGAAGAAATGAAACCGGATCTCACGTATCAAGAGGAACCGGTTCAAGTTATTGATGAAAAGGCCCGAACCACACGCAACCGTACGTTGTGGTTCTACAAAGTTCTGTGGAGTAATCACTCCGTGGACGAGGCGACATGGGAGAGCGAAGGATTTCTTCGCGCTAACTACCCCGACTTTTTCACGTCGCATATCCAGTAATTTTTCCACCGTCCTCTCTCTCATTTTCACCTTATAATCTCGGAACGAGATTCTTTTAAGGGGGGAGGAATGTAAGGGCCTCAGTTTTTGACACATGATCAAAGTGTTCATCACTACACACACATCTCATTTGAAGAAACTTGATGAACAAATTTGAAGAGCAAGTAACCACCATCAACATGATCATTAGAGAATAAACTCACAAAATGCAAAAAGTGGTATTTTCCACATGCATCATAGAGGGGCTGGACATATGAAAAACTCCTACACCTTGCTAGGAATGTCCATGCCAAGTTTCACCCAAATTCAAAACCTTTTTGAAGTCCTTTTGGGTATAGCTAGAAAGAGGGTGGTTTGAACTCAAATTCAAACTGTTTTCATCCCATGAATTCAAAAGTGGGAGGCATATTCTTATTCAGCACATTTTTGTGAGCTCACACACCAATTTTCACTCCATTTGGAGTTGATCTTGACATGAGCTAAGTTTAGCAAGTTCAAACTTTATTTGAATTTCAAACTGCATATGTGCTGAAATTTAGTCAAACACAAACCAATTTGAATTTCATCCCATTCAAATGTCTCAGGGGTAGATAATTCAAATCAACATGGGTATAAGGGGGATTACTGTTTACAACAGTAAGAGGGAGTTAAGTTCAGAGGTTAAAAGGGAAATGGGGCCCACATGTCAGCCACTGAAGCAATTCAACCGACTGAAACTTCAGTACTCGGGTCTTCGGGCTTCCTCCGAGGGCGCCACCGAGGGGAGGCCGCCGCGCCACCAGCTGCTTGCCCACGCACGGACGCAGGTCGGTGCTGATCCCTTCTTAAGGCGCTCCACGTCCTCTGCCGGAGCAACCGTCGCTGGCTTCCTCCTCGCGTGCAAACACCGAGCGACGCTCCTCCGCTTCCTCGGCTCGATCGGGAGTCCAGCCAAATCGACCGTGCCATCCCTCCCCAAGCTGTTAAACCACGCCCTGAGCTCCGCACACACCTCCCCGACCCAGAAACAAGCAAGTTCCGGCCTCCCTTGCCCGAGAATGACCGCCATAGCGGCGACCAAACTTCAGCCGACGATCGGGTGATCGTGGACAGTCCTCCACAGGGGTTCTCACAGTCAAGCGATCCAGGCCACGGGAGCGCGCTAGGTTGGTGCTGCTCTCCTCCAATTCTTGAAGCAAACCGTGAAGCATCAACCGGGAATTTCCAGATTTTGCTCCGGCGGCCTCAACCTGAGCTTCCGGTACGGTTTCTTCGAATTTCCGCTCTCTGATCCTCCTTAGGTTATCAAATATTGCACGTAGACGCTGGACTAGCCGGCGATCATTTTCCTTTTAGCATCCGTTGCATGAAACCGGCTAGGAGCAATGGATTTCGAGCTCGATCATGGGCGTTCATGGAGGAGACAATCGGTCACATGGTGCCGACAACCTTGGAGCCATTTCTGAACACCTTTGAGGCCTTGACGAGATTCCTAGAGGTGCACTGGTGCTATAGAGCTCATCGGCACAGGTTTTGGCGGGTTAGAACTCCCGGCCGACGCTGCCGAACCTCAACAGAGGCCGCTGCACGTCGCCGGCCACCTTCCGGTCGTCGGCAGTCCCAAAGCACCTCACCATCTTGTCCCTCGACGTCGATAACCCCCTAGCGGCGAGTCTTAGCTCGTGTGGTGGGTGGCAGCGATGGTCCGGCGAGCATCAGCTCTGTTCCGGCCAGGGGGAGTGGCGCGCGCGCTGGGAACCGACGGGAGGAAGACGAAGGGGTGGGTCCCGGCTGTCAGCGGCATATATTTTAAAACCAGGATCCGTTGTGGCACGGATCGGGTGCGTCTGCGGGCGAAGGGATCTGTAGCCCCGTGTGTCAACCGATGAGGAGCTGACACGTAGCCCTGGGTCCCACGTGCAGTAATTTAAACTTTTCCCAATTTTCAGATTTCATTCAAACTTCAAATCCTCATAACTTTGGCTAGGAAACTCCAAATCAAGTGAACCAAATTTTGTTGGATTCAGCTCTCTGAGTACTTTCCAGCAAATCAAGTTTCACTTCATGAAAATCCCTATTTCTCCAGAATTAATTCTTCAATGTTTAAACTGTTTAGAATTTTAACTGGAGAACCCTTTGGAGGAAAATTCTGAAATTTTGCTGAGATGTTCAACAAAATATCCCTGAGCTGCCATAAAAATTTCAGATCCATTTGACCTATTTGATCCATTTAGTGTGGTTATTAATGAAACTATTCCAGAGAAAATGGAAAATGTTCAGAAACATTTTCAGAATTTCTCTGAAATTGTTTAGCTCATATCCTTAGCTAGGAACCTTCAAATTAAGTGATACCAACTCCATTAGAACCCTCTGAAAATCTAGTTTTCAGGAACTCATGGATTGCTCCATGAAAATCCCTAGAACACCCTAAGAGCTCTAATTAAGGTCAAGTACATAACTATTTGTGGAGGGCTCACATGAGCTTTGCTGCAAATAAAACTTGGCCAAGTCTCTGCTTAGGTTGTAACCAAACCACAGTAAAAATTTCAGAGTCATTGGGTCTGTCTAGTGGGACTTATAGTCTTCACAAGTTGAAATTAAATTCAAATGCATTTAAATTGATACATATACTTGTTATCTCATGTAGTCGCTAAGGTTGAGGAGGAACCCGAAGTCTTAGACTTCGTTACTCCGTAAGAGCAGCTATCCTACGACCAAGAGCATCAAGGCAAGCTCCGGTTTGCATTAACCTTTTAAATAAATTTTTATTGTTTTGAGAACTTACTTTGAGTACCATTACTTCTTGCATTAAAGTCTTGATTGAAACCACAAATGCATAGCCAAGAAAACCATGGGTTGGGGTTAAGATCGAAAACCCTGTTATCTACTGCAATGCTAAGATAGTGTAGGATTCGGTACAAGTCGAGTAGTTGGAACTACTCGCGAGGATAGGCTAGAGGCACTCGACTCGGGTAGAGATAGCACATGATACACATGGCAAGAAAAATGAGACTGAGCGGAGAGTAAGGGCAGCAGGACTTTGGGGCCTGTGTGCTATAGCTCCGCTTGTGTCGATTGAGGACCGAGCCGTGTGCGGGCCTGTTGAACAAGCTAGAATAGTACCGAAGACCTACCGGCTATATGGGAACCAGGAAACCGATGTAACTCGGGTAGCTGGATATTGAGGCATTGCCTGTCGTTCAGAGGGTAGGTTGAGAGCTTGAGGTGTAAATCGGCTGGCGGCACTGAGATGCGCGTGCAGAGACCTCTTGCTCGGGACGATAGGACCGGTTCAATATTTCGCTAACGGGTGAAAGGTGGTTGCGTACGACGTCCGTGATTGTTGCTGTAGGCAACATCGAGTACGGGCGTACGTGACGGGTTATTCGGGTAACCCTGCAGGTGTAAATCGATTAAAATTGCCGTCCCTCGCGGTCAGTGAGTACTACTTGTTCACTGTACCGTGACGTAGAAAGAACAGGCTAGTTACATGTTAAAATGTTGCTGATTGAAAGATGGACTTGATTGTTAATGTTTTACCATAGTTTAGAGCTAATTAAAGTTCCTTTCAACTTTGGGCAAAGTACATGAGAGAAATGCATTTCTTGTTTGATTGCGGCTCTCTCATGTGCCTTAGCGTAAGGTTCTCCACAACCTGCTGCTAAAAATTGAAAGTAAGGTTCCACTAATTAGGCGAGTCCTTTGTAACTTGCTTTATCTCATGTACCTATCACCCCTCATGTAGAAGTTGCATGTTTAGGAGATACGGGTCAATCTTGCTGAGCCTTCGTGCTCACTGCTTGTGTTTGAAGCTTTTGCAGGGTTCTATGAGGAAGGGACTCCCAAGGAAGAGATGGAACCCCAGGAGGGGAACCCTGTCGAGTGGGAGTCATGCACGCCGCCGTGTGAGTGTGCGTGCTAGCAAGGACACGTTCACGGGCTGAACGTGAACTTGATGCGTAGTATATGCCCATGAGTGTAGACTGAACATATTTTGTTGTAAAAATGTTCATAAAGCTGTTTTGGTAATAAAACTTTGCTTCTGCTTTGTACCTTTGATGTGTGTTATTCGGTGCTGTGCAACGCAGCACCCCTCAGCGTGATCCTGGCTCGACAAGACCGTGGGGTCGTGTCACCCGTACTCGATGTTGCCTACAGCAACCACCACGGACGTCGTACACAACAACTTTTCATCCGTTAGCCAAGTGTTGAATCAGTATTATCGCCCCGAGTAGGAGGTCTCTGCGCGGAGCATGTGCAGTTCCTGCTAGCCGATTTTCACCTCTCTTCTCTCAACCTACCCTCTGGACGACAAGCAATGCCTCAACATATCGCTACCCGAATTACATCGGTTTCCCGGTTCCTATATATCTGGTAGCTCTTCGGTACTGTTCTAGCTTGTTCAACAGGCCCGCACACGGCTCGGTCCTCAATCGACACAAGTAGAGCTATGGCACCCAGGCCCCAAAGTCCTTCCGCCCTTACTCTCAGCTTGGCACGTCTCTGTGTCCCAGCTTGGGCACCTCCGTGCCCCTTGCTTGGCTTGTCACGCTTGCGGCCGCCTTTTGAGGAGGAGGGCTCCCCCTTCTTCCCATCACCTTGGCAGGCCTCCCACTGCTCCCGAGTGAGATGTAGCTTCCCGCCGATGGTGATAGGCCCCGAGAGAGGCTGAGATTCGTCGCTGTCGATGACCTTGAGGTGGCCTATCGCCTCTTCGATCGACATCATGGAGAGGTCCAGCAGAGACTCGATCGAGCGAGCGATCTGCTTGTACTTCTCGGGGATGCAACGGAAGAGATTCTCAACGGCTTTCTCCTCGTTGTAGGTGTCGTCGCCGAACTGCACCATCTTCTGCAGTATTGTGTTGAGACAGAGCAAAGTCATCAACATCCTCACCTGGTTTGAAGGTCAGGTTCTCCCACTCCTTGCGGAGTGCCTGCAGTGTGGTCTTGCGGGCGCGGTCGCTGCCGATGTGTGCCGTAGTGATGGTGTCTCAGGCCTCCTCGGCAGTCCGCTTATTGGAAAGCGAGAACTGCATCTCGGGCGGTACTGCAGCAATGAGAGCATCCAGCACCCTGTCGATCCTCGTAGTAGTCGATGTCGCCGTACCGGACTGCTTCCCACATGTGCCACACTTGGAGCTGTATCCTCATCACCGCAGCCCACTCGACGTAGTTGGTGAGGGTTGGCCACTCACCGTCAGGACCAACTTCCCTGACAATGGCCTGGATCCCGTGGTGACCATGGTACCTGTTCGGGGAAGGAGAGTCGTGCCGCCTGTAAATGCCTCGATCTCCGTCGACCCAACCACCCCTGCCGGGAGCGTCACCGGGCACGTCTGGGCTGCAGCCACCGCGCTCATGGGGGTGCGCGGCTTCCCACTGTGGCGTCTATGGTCATGCTACCTCCCTTGTCAGCCTAAGGTCTTCGTTGGTGCCGCCGTCAGTAGAATCAGAGCCTCTGTCGCTACCGCCACGCAGAGCCTCAAGCTCTGTTGCAGCCGCACGCGCTGCATCCGCAGCCGCTGCTGCTTCTACTTTCACCTTCGCCGCTGCCAGTTCCACCGCCGCCAGCCTCGCCGCCCTCGCTGCAGCCTCTGCCGCTGCTCGCTCGCGTTCTTCTGCCGCGGCGACCTCGGTCTCCTGCCAATGCCGCGCGCTCGAAGCGTCCAAGTGCTGAGACTGTCCTTCATACATGGCGCGCTAGTGGGGGAGTGCTGTGTGGGGAAGAGGCTATCTCAGACAAGCTGTTGCTCGTCTGTGCAGAAGAGGAAGAATGAGTTGAAACAACCGGTGTTATTGCTGCCGGCTGAAGACGAAGAGAGGCGTGGGAAGGAGATGAGCAGGAGATGTCTAGGATACAGGACAGAACGGCTCTGATACCACTTGTTAGTATCTGAAGTATTACTCTCATGGAGAGGATGACACTAGGAGTTGGGAAATTTTTCTTGTTTCATTCCACACACAATGCCATGCCCAACCTAGGGGTTGGGGTTACATATTTATAGCTGAGGCGGCCAAGCATATACCTAGATGCTAGTCTAAGATGCTGTCCTATCAAAGGACTAATATGCTTTCTAACAAGGACTGAGATGTTGTCCTTTTGGTATAAGATGCTATCCTACCAAAGGACTAATATGCTGTCCTAACAAGGACTGATATGATGTCCTCTTGGTCTAAGATGCTTCCCTAACAATGACTAAGATGCTGTCCTACCAAAGGACTAATATGTTGTCCTAACAAGGACTGAGATGCTGTCCTAGCTAGGGGCCACACAGACCAAGAGTACAAGACTTATTCCATCAATAACACCTGTCCGGTGGCCTCATAACAAACAACAAACTCGACATGCATTGTGAACTATGCAGTGACAGTTTGTTTGGAGCTTTCCATGAGATAGCTCTATTTACAAGGGTGAATATATGTAACCTGATGTGGACTTCTTAGTATCCATACAACCCGCAAAATCTAAGTCTAAGTATCCCACTATGTCGAGTTAGTCTGGCTTACTATACGCTAACATGAGGCCTGTTGTGCCTTCACATATCTTAAAGTTTTCATTACTATCTTCTAGTAATCAATCTATGAGTTAGCCTGATATCTACCAAGCACCATGGTTACGAATGCTAAGTAAGGGTGAATACATACTTGAGCATATATAAGACTTCTGACATCAGAAGCATATGGAACCGATTTCATTTGATCCATCTCATACTAGTTCCTGGGACACTAAAACTTGCCAAACTTATCACACATGACTATAGGAGCAGGCAAAGCTTTACAGACATACATACTATATTTCTTAAGCACACTCTCTAAGTATGCCTTTTGTGATAATTCTAATATCCTTTTACTTCTATCTCGGTCAATATCAATTCCCAACACGTAGTAAACTTCACCAAGGTCCTTCATATCAAAATTAGAGGACAAAAAATTATTAGTCTCTAATAGTATATTAATATCACTACTAGCTAGTAGTATGCCATCTACGAAAAGAATCAAAAAGACAAATTTACCATTCTTAAACTTAGCATAAATGCAGTTGTCCTCCTCATTTTCCGTAAACCTAAACTTTCTTACAATCTAATCGAATCTGAAATATCGTTGCCCATAGGTCTGTTTAAGTCCATAGATGGACATTCTTATTCAGCATCCCATATGTTTCTTACACTTACTGACAAAACCCTTAGTTTGTATCACATAGACATCCTCATACAGATCCCGTTGATAAATGCCATTTTTACATCCATTTCATGTAATTATAGATCATAATGTGCCACTGGGGCCATAATAATGCTAAATGAATCCTTAGTAGAGACGGATGAGAATGTCTCATTATAATATATACCTTCTCTTTGAGTGAAGCCTTTTGCCACACATCTGGCCTTATAATTGGACTTCCCCTTTGGAGACATATTTAATTTTGTAGACCCATTTACAAACTACAGTTTTGGCTCCATTAGGAAGTTTAACTAATTCACAGACGTTGTTGGCATACATAGACCTTATCTCATCCTTCATGGTTTTATGCCACTCGGATGATTGAGTACTTCTCGTAGCTTCTACCAATGAGGTGGGATCATCATCAATTTGAATTTCTTTACTCATATATATCTCAAAATAGCAAGGAATAGCCGATGTTCTTACTCTTTGAGATCTCCTAATTAAAACATTATCTTCTTCATGAGGCTTATTATTGTTCTTCATCATTTGCGGCAACGGGCTCAGTAGGTTCATGTGATATGGGGACCTCTGTTATTTCCGAAGTTGCCAATGGAGAACTACCAACAGGTGTTGAAATAGCAACATCGTTAACTGTTGGTTCAACTACAACATGTTCGAGAAATAGTTACTGAATCATTGGAGTGGGTGCATACACCCGCTTCTCCTCAAGATTAATTTCTCGTGGTAATATACTCCCCCTCAAGG
The DNA here is from genome assembly GCA_030760725.1 of Neostapfia colusana. NCBI lineage: Eukaryota > Viridiplantae > Streptophyta > Magnoliopsida > Poales > Poaceae > Neostapfia > Neostapfia colusana. The sequence continues at coordinate 50,664,127 of JASWHV010000019.1, forward strand.
ACGGACCTGGCGCAGTGGTAGTGTGTCTCCACTTATGTCCTGAGGTCATGGGTTCGAACCAGCGTCTCTGCAAAAGCAGGGGTAAGGCTGTCTAGAAATAACCCTTCCCGAGACCCCACATGTGTGGGAGCCTTCGGCACGGGGTACACCCTTTTTTTAATATACTCCCCCTAATCATGATATGCTCTAAAAAGATGGGGTCGGTGTTTTTACCACCGGCTAGTAATTGAATGCTTCGCGTTCTATATCTGGATGACTAGCTAATAAAGACAATGATTTGTACTTGTTCAGGCAGCGTGTCCTACGTCTAGTCTAGGGTGTTTGTTGGACTTGTATTAGCTCAGGCGGTTCGTGGAACCGTGGTTACAAGCGAGGCTTCCTCGTGTATGAGAGAAACAAGAAAGTTTAAGTGGTGTGCACGTATGAGCTTGAAAAAACCTGCCCCTAGGGAGGTTTCGGGCCTCCCCTTTTAGCCCGGACGCTTATACCTACTTGCCGACTCCTCGTAAATGGGGTGGGGGTTTACATGGTGTGTCAGCGCCTATGGAGGTCCAAAGCGGTACAGGAGCGATGAGTACACCTGCTCTCGTCTATGTCTACTTTCCGTCCATGTATACCCGCACCGAGCGGGATGGGACTGGTGGGGACGATGGCCCGATGTCGTGCTTGTCTTGTCACGCGTGGCCCCCCACTCCATTTTGAAGTCCCCTTGCCATTCTGTCACATCGGTATTGAAGTCTTCTGCCTACCTTTGGTCCGGGCTCTAGCCCGGGCTGCCTCTTCCTCCGGCCTCGTCGATCGGGCTTGGAGGTCGGGTGTCGCTCTCGACCTTGGGGGTCGGCTCACTACTTGGGGTCGGGACTTGCAGCTGTGTCATTCTGAGTCTGGGCCCTAGGTCAAGGCCCGCGGACCCACGTGTCCCTACGCGACCTGTTGATCGGTTGCCTTTCGGGTACCTAGGGTACGTCACCCGGTCAGTAGGGCCGAGTTTCTTCGGAACTGCTTGGAGGCATATAGTGTGTACGGCGAGGTTCCTGAAAGGATAAGAGAAAACAGAAGCTGTGTTAGATTATTGTTTCGTTTTGATTCATGGCTACGCCCAATCTCAAAGCCTTATGCGCCGAGCCTATCGTGACTTTGAGTCACTCAGTAGCCCCCGAGCCTCCCTTCGAAGGTTGGGCTTGGTTCGTTCAGCGAATTCGCTTTGCTCCCCATCCGCAAACAGTTCACGGGTTTGGAGGGGTTGAGCCAAATGTGAATTTACCTTGATGGCCGACTTCCCGGGCTCGCTGAGCTGCCTAACGTCAATCCGAGTGGAACCTCACCGCCTTTCCTTGTTACCGTCGTGAACATACTACATAAAACGTTCCTGGGGCGCAAGTTCTTTCCTTTTACCGTGGTGCGTTCATTCTTCATTCCTCTCGCTCCTACTTCCCTGCAAGTTTCTCTAGCGTAAGTTAGAAAGACGATAGGATCAAGGAAGAGTTTGAGTGGTTCCCTTTCTTCTTATTCGTATCCTTGCCATCGTCCATGTCAGACTGGATGAAGTCCCGCATCACCATCGACCACCTCACCTCCCTGGGCAAGCGGGGGATCCTCTCAGCGTCGAAAATCCAGAGGATTCATATCCAGTCTGGGGAGAAGGTACCAGCGCCGCGTGAGGGCGAGGTTGTAAGCTTCATGGACTTCCATCTCTATGGGCTGGGACTTTCGGCGCACAAGTTCCTCCGCGCCGCCCTCTTTCACCATGGCTTGGAGCTCCACCGCTTGATACCAGACAGGGTCCTTCACGCCACGGTCTTTTGTACACTATGCGAGGCGTTTCTAGGAATCGAGTTCCACTTCGAGTTGTGGCGGCGCTTTTCCTGAGTGCGTCTGTCTTCCATGGACTCTTCGATTCTGGTGATCGGTGGCGCCTGCATCTAGCTTCGAAAGGCCCAACCACGGTACTTCAACCTCCCGCTGTCGAAGTCCGTGAAGAACTAGTGCCAATACTAGTTCTACATCCGCAACGATGGCCCGACGCTTTCATCTTTCATGGGCCAGCACCGCGCCATTCTGGAGCAATGGCAATGAGGGGTTTGCAGAGGTGAACAAACAGCGGGTCACTGTCATCTTGGAGCATGTCGAGGCGCTCCAGGTGGAGGGCTTGACCGGAGAGGTCATCCCGCAGACCTTCATTCAGCAAAGGATCGAGCCTCTTTGGGCCCGGGCTCACGCCATGTGGGAGTATACTGGGCTCGGCGACCCTAGGCACGAGTAAGCGAAGGACATCTCCGAATCCGAGGTCCGGCGCAGGGTGTCAAGAACTCACTAAAAAGGATGCAGAGATCTCTGGGCGTCACCCGCGTCCCCTTCTGTGGATCGTCCCTCTATTTGGGTAAGCGTCCGGCTTTCGTGCCATGATTTTACTGCAGTTTTTTGTCGTTCCAATCTGACCTAACGCCATAATATTTTACCCAGGGTCTCGGTGGCATAGTCAGTCCGCCAAAGCTTCCCGAGGACAAGGAGGAAAGGGCGGGAAGAGTTGCACGTGATGCGGCCCTAAATAAGAAGAAGGATGACCGCAAGGCCCGTCACTTCTGCCGCCAGAGGAGGTTGGAGGAACACCGGAGAGCGGTGCGGGCCGCAAGGGCTGCCGGGGAAGCCACCCCTTCTAGGCCCTCCGAGTCAGTGTCCCCCTCCTTTGAGTCAGACGATTCCTCAACGCTGGCGGAGCGGTAGAAGAGGAGGGCTGACAATGATGCTTCAGCCGCGAAGAGGGCCGGAACGGGCAAAGGAAGCGGTTCTTCCTTGCCATCCACCCGAGCTCCTGGAGGTACGGCCAAGGCGGGGTCTTTTGCGGGCGTGGACCCAAAGACTCGGTTGGAGGGCCAGAAGCTTGTCACCCAGTCTTCTGCATGCTGTGTCCCAATGGGGGCTCTGTTGGCATCTGGCGCCCGGGCTCCCATGACTCAGGCTGAGGCGGGGCCTTCGCCTACAAAAGGCTCCAAGGGTCGGGTGGAGGGCCGAACATCCGCTGCCCGTCCTGCGACCCCGGTTGAAGAGGTGTGTCCCTTAGCCTTCGCTCCTCCTCATTGTTCAGGCCTCTTTTTTTTAGTTCTGACTTCTTCCTCCACTTCTTGCAACATAGCGTAACAGTTGGGCGTCCTGGCCTCGCTGGGAGCTTCACTGTCTATGACCTTCGCTGCTTCGTCCATTGAGTCACCCGTTGCCGGCAAGAAGCATGGAGCCGACGGTGTAGGGGGCACCTTCTCTCCCGGCCGCCGCGGTGGTGTCTCGGCCATCTCTGTCAGTCCCAGCTAACGTGGAGCCGGCCTCAGCCACAATGGTTCAGCCTGAGGGGGGTGAGGCCCCCCTCCCCGAAGTGGCACCGACCACTACCGAGGAAGAGGTCATCCTCATGGAGTCGTCTCCGGAGGTACCTCTGGTTCATGGGGCCCAGCGATGGAAGAGGCGCTTGTGGTGGTGGTGGCTCCTTCCTCGATTGCTGTTGATTCCCGGCTTCGGAGCCCGGGGCTTCAGGAGAAGCACTGAAGCAGCTCCTATTGTGGCTCCGAGCAGGCCAGGACCCTCCGACTCCAGCGGCATGGCGGGCCAGGAGGAGGACATTTCGTTCTCCTGTTCTCGACTCACCGAAGCCATGGAGCTGTTCGACTCTAGCCGGGATCGTCTCGCGGACGTGCTCCATAGGCTTAGCCGCGGTGCGCTCTCGAGCAAGGTAAGTCTCATTTTCCCAACCCTCTTATTCATAGGTCACCCTGGGTCTCGTTTGTGACCGTGCCTTTGATTTACCTTTGGCAGAGACTTGCCGGGCGAGAGGCCCTGTGGGAGCGGCTCCTTCAGGAATCCGTTGGCCGCCAGGAGCTTGAGGCGGCAAAGTGGAAGGAGGAGGCCGAGAGGAAATGGATCGTCTCCGTACCACGGCCACCCGTGAGGAAACGGACCATCTCCGTACCGCAATCGCCACTGCCTAGGAAGAAGCAGGTCGTCTTCGTGAGGTGGCCGCTGCTGCCTAGGAGGAAGCGGGTCGCTTCCGTAAAGTGGTCGTCGCCGCCCGAGAGGAGACCTTCCAGGCGATTCGAGCGAAGCAGGAGGATGTGGCGGTGATCAAGGCGAAGTCCACCGAGGGAATCACCAAGGCGCGTGCCGCGGCGAGGTCCTCTGGGATGAAGCCGAGAAGGTCAAAGGACCGGGAGGATGTGTCCATCCGGGATGCTAAGGATGCCTTCGCCCAGGAGCTTGATCGTAAGTCCTCTTGCTCCGGGCTTTTACCACGCTTGTCTCTTCTTTGTTGCTAAGCCTTCTATTTTGCTTCTCACTTGCAGTGGCGAAGAGTTCTCTCGTCGTGGGAAAGGATCAGGCCGCCGCTCGGGAAGTGGAGATCACGAGGCTTGAGAAGGCCTAGGACGAGATCTGCGAAGCCGCGATCAGGCCTTAGGGGAGGTCGCGGGGGCTGATATCTCGTCTTGGCGAGGCTACAGCCCGGGTCTCCGCCGAGGGGTAGGAGCGAAGACTTCTCACGAGGGCGGGCGCGGAGATCTGCAAAGCCGTGTAGGGGGCCCTAGAGTCTATGACTCAAGTGACGCCCAGGGCAGTGGCATCCCAGCTCAGTGATGCGGTCAAGGTCCACGGAACCCTCCGAAAGGAGCTTGAAGACCTTCACACGCGCGGGCCAAGCTGCCAATAACGTCGTGCCCACAAGCTTGGCTACCCCTCTCGATGTGCAATTAATGCATCTTCCAGCGCGGCTGAGGGCACATTTCACGCGACCCCACGGCCTCGTCGAGCCAGAATCACGCTGAGAGGTGTTGCGTTGCATAGCACCGGATAACACACATAAAAGGTACAAAGCGGACGCAAAGTTTTATTACATAAATGAGTTTATGACCATTTTTACAACAAAATATGTTCAGTCTACACTCACGGGCGCAGACTATGCACCGAGTTCACGTTCAACCCATGAACGAGTCCCCGATAGCACACACGCACACTAACACAGCGGCGTGCACGGCTCCCACTCGACGGGGTTTCCCTCTCGGGGTTCCGTCTCCTCCTCGGGGGTCTCTTCCTCATAACACCCAGCAAAAGCTTCAAAAATAAGCAGTGAACATGATGGCTCAGCAAGTCTGACCCGTCTTTTCTATACATGAAACTTCTACATGCTGGATACAGGGTAGAAGGAAAAAATAGTTGCAAAGGACTCTCCTAAATAGTTGAACCTTACTTTCAAGTTTTAGCAGCAAGTTGTGGAGAACCTCATGCTAAGGCACATGAGAGAGCCGCAATCAAACGAGAAATGCATTTCTCTCATGTACTTTGCCCAAGGTCGAAGAAAACTTTAATGAGCTCTAAACTATAGCACTTCATTAGCAATCAAGGTTCATCCTTCAAATCAGCAAACTTTTAACATGTATCTAGCCTGTTCTTTCTACGTCACGGTATAGTGAACAAGTGGTACTCACTGACCACGAGGGATGGCAATTATAATCGATTTACACCTGCAGGGTTACCCGAATAACCCGCCACATACGCCCGTACTCGATGTTGCCTACAGCAACCATCACGAGCGTCGTATGCAACCACCTTTCACCCATCAGCCAAATGTTGAGTCGGTCCAATCGTCTCGAGCAAGAGGTCTCTGCGCGCGCATCCACAGTGCCGCCAGCCGATTTACAACTCAAGCTCTCAACCTACCCTCTGAACGACCAGCTATGCGTCAACACCTAGCTACCCAAGTTACATCGGTTTCCCGGTTCGCATATATCCGGTAGGTCTTCGGTACTTTCTAGCATGTTCAACAGGCCCACACACGGCTCGGTCCTAAATCGACACAAGCGGAGCTATGGCACCCAGGCCCCAACGTACTGCTTCCCTTACTCTCCGCTCGGTCTCATTTTTCTTGCCATGTGTTCCATTTGCTATCTTTACCCGAGTAGTGTGCCTCTAGCCTATTCTCGCGAGCAGTTCCAACTACTCGACTTGTACCGAATTCTACACTATCTTAGCATTGCAGTAGCTAATCGAGGTTTAAAAACCTAAGCCCAACCCAGGGTTTTCTTGGCTATGCATTTGGGTTTTCAAACAAGACTCTAATGCATAATTGAAGTGGATGCTCAAAGTAAGTTTTCAAGTAAAAATTATATAAAGGCTAATGCGAACCGGAGCTTGCCTTGCTGCTGTTGGTCGTAGGCTAGCTGTTCCTCCGGAGTGATGAAGTCTAAGATTTCTGGCTCCTCCTCAACCTTAGCAAGGCCCAATAACTCTGAAATTTTTACTGTGATTTGGATACAACCTAAACAAAGACTTGGCCAATTTTCATTTGCAGCAAAGCTCATTTGAGCCCTCCACAAATAAATGTGTATTTGGCCTTAATTAGAGCTCCTAGGGTGTTCTAGAGATTTTCATGGAGCAACCCATGACCTTCTGAAAACTAGATTTTTAGAGGGTTACAATGGAGTTGGTTTCACTTAAATTTGAAGACTCCGAGCCAAAGATATGAGCTAAACAATTTCAGAGAAAAATCTGAAAATGTTTCTGGACATTCTCCATTTTCTCTGGAACAGTTTTATTACTAACACTATTAGGTAGATCAAATGAGCTCAAATGGATCAGAAATTTTTATGGTAGCTCAAGGATATTATTACAAACATCCTGACTAAATTTCAGAATTTTCCTCCAAAGGGTTCTCCCGTTAAAATTCTAAACAGTTTAAATTTTGAAGAATTAATTCTGGAGAAATAAGGATTTTCATAAAGTGAAACTTGATTTGTTGGAACGTACTCAGAGAGCTGAATCCAACAAAAATTGGTTCACTCAAATTGGAGCTTCCTAGCCAAAGTTATGAATTTATGAAGTTGGAGCTAAATCCGGAATTATCCTGGGTCGCTGATAGTGGGGTCCGCGCGCTCTGTACAGCGGCTGAACGCTGGGACCCTCCGGCTTCGTCTTCCTCCCGACCCCCCCTGGCTGTCCCGCGGCGGCGCACTCCGGCGAAGCTCGCCGCCGGCCGATTTCTTGCACCAAACTTCACGGAACTCGCAGCTAGGGCCTAGTCCGACATGAGGAACACTCTGGTGAGGTCGTCGGTGACCGGAAAGTAGCCCTCGATGGTACACCGAGGTGGAGCAACTTCAGCAACGTGTAGTGAGCTTGGGGAAAACCCAAATGCTCAACTATCTTCTCCGACAGCACCGGTAGCCCTCGGGAATCAAGGATATGAGCTTAGCTGCCGGTGGAAATGGTCGCAACACTGACCTCACCGATGACCCGAGGCGCTTTTCTCTTGGCGACACGAAAAACGGCTAGAACTCGGCCGATTAGGGATGGTTTCATTCGGTTCTTCTTCAAGGAGGCACGCTAGGACGTGTACTAGCTATGTGTGAACTGGCTCGAGCGTTGGGGAACCGTGTAACCCGAATTTGGGTTTATACCGAACTCGGCTAGTTTCATCTAGGTTTCATTATTCTTGGAAATTCTCTACAACGGTTGATCATTTGCTACAAGGATTGCAGCTACACGATCTAGGAAGTATAGCGCACCTTTCTTGTGTAGCAAGCGGTTGACGACGACGGTTGTGGCGCTCTGTCGACGGCGACCCGAAGTGGAGTTCGCTGGTACTCGTGAGAGCTCAGTGAAAATTCTCAATTTGCCGCCAAACACCACAGGGAACCCTCGGTGTGATGTGACAGCACTGTAGAGCACAAGATGGTGATGCTTTTTCGTGTAGACTGCTCGAGCAACCGAGGCTTAGCTAGCTTGATCGATTGGGAATGGAGGGTGGCGGTATCCGGGTGTGTTTTCATGCGAGCCGGCAATCGAGCTCGTGAGTGACGAGGAGCGAGTGAAGAACTCGGACTGTGGCACATGGGTGTGGAGATAAGGACCGGGAGAGCGTGCCAGCGCGGGGAAACACCGGAAGCAGCTGTTGGCGCCAGCATTGGCTCGGTGGCGACCGCAGCACCGGCCCGAAGAAATAGAGCGCCGGTTGAAACTCGTTCCCTCTCGGTTGTGTCACTGCCACTGGGTCCCACTGCCCCATTTAACCTCCAAAATTCAATTTTCCCTATTGCTCAAAACAGTAGAGACACTAATAACCTGGTGAGTTGATCAAATTTCCAAATGGCCAAATGACTTTGAATAATTCAAAGTGTGAGTTGATTTGATCAAAATTGTAGCAAATGTGAATCTGAAATTCAAATTTGATTTGAATTTAGCCACACTAGCTCATGTCAAGATTCACTCCAAATGGAGTGAAAATTGGTGTGTGAGCTCACAAAAATGTGTTGAGTGTGAATATAAATCCCACTTTTGAATTCATGGGATAAAAGGAGTTTGAATTTGAATTTAAGTTCAAACTAGCCTATTTCTAATTATACCCAAAAATACCTCAAAAAGGTTTTGGATTTGGGTGGAATTTGGCATGAGCATTCCTAGCAAGGTGTAGGAGTTTTTTTATATGCTCAGCCCCTATATGATGCATGTGGGAAATACCACTTTTGCATTTTGTGAGTTCATCCTCTAATGACCATGTTGATGGTGTTTACTTTCTCTTCAAATGTGTTCATAATCTTTCCACAAATGAAGTGTGTGTCTTGTAATGAACACTTTGGGTGTGTGCAAAAACTTAGGCCCTTACAACATTTGGACAGGGTGGCAACCGCCGGGGCTCAGCTCGGGGCGCAGTTGGCCTTAGCCGTGGTCATCTCCCACTACGACGGGGTCAACCTTTCAGCTATCGGGGAGGGCTTTGCTGCCGACCGCTCCTAGGAAGACCTTCAGGCCTCGACACCCGGGTCAATCCTGCTGCCCTTTCCTTAGCCGAGGTTGTTACGCCGGACTCCATCTTAGAGTACGGCGACAGGAGTTAGGTTCCTTGTATCCTTTTTCCTTTCCTTCCTTGTAGTGTGAATGTTATGGCCCTTCGTGTCCTCTTTTTATGAAGAAAACAAGTTTTTTGCTATGTGTGCATTGTTTTTCTTTCTTGCGCTGTGTTTTGGTCCAATAGCGATCCTCAATCGTGGATAGGAACGCTAGGTCAGGTAAACAACGCATCTTAGCTCAGAAGCATGGGGAAGTACTCAAAAAAAATTTGTAAATTCCTTAAGGGTTTTGGTCATCCCGTTTCTGACAGGTGGGTAGCCTCCGAGTGGCACATGGCGTTCGAACTGGTCTGCACGCCATGTGGCACTTGAGCCACATGTATTCTCCCGGGCTCCGACCACTCGTGGTTGGGAATACTGATCTGTGTGGCGAGATGATGCACACGGGCCTGAGTCTGGGGGGAGAGCTCTGCTTTATTATGAAGTTGGAAGTTGGAAGAGAGGGAAGGTACTTATGTTCTTGTTTGGGGCTACGATTCCCGGTCTGCTTCCCCTTGCTCGTTAGTATCCATTAGTTGGCAGGCGTCAGGCCACCAAAAACCATGAGGAAGGCTGGTCGGCTCGGGGAAGGCGAGCTCCTCCCCGGGCTCTAGGCCGCCTGCATGGGCTTTTTGCCTTTGTATCTTGGAGGGCCCGACTCTTTCTCCAAAAAGCTTGATGTATTGCCTCAAAGTTTCGCTGGGTTTCTGCTGGCACGCCTTGAGGTCCCACAAATTTCTAGGGCGCATGTCGGACAACCCCGTGTGCAGGTTAGAAAACCCCGTGCACAGGTCAGACAACCCCGTGCGTTGTTCCACTGCTTCCTCCCTAGCTCCTCTATGGGCCTTGAGGACCCTGCGTAGGTCAGACAAGGTACCGTCTAGCCTCCCGGGATCCTAGTTCGTGAGTTTTACCGTCTTTCCTGACTTTCTCTATTTCGACCCACACGGCCATCTATGTATGCAAAACCATAAAGTGGCACCATCCGAACATATATGCCGTCAAGGTCCTATCCGTCCGCCAGGGACCCAAGTTCGTGAGTTTTACAGTCTTTCCCGACTTTCTCGATTTTGACCCAAATGGCTATCCGCGCATGCAAAACCATCAAGTTGCACAGTCTGGAAGTGTATTCCGTCAAAATTCCGTCCGGGCGCCCTAGAACCAAGTTCATGAGTTTTACCGACTTTCCTGATTTGGACCCAGATAGCCATCCGCGCATGCAAGACGATCAAGTTGCATCGTTTGTACGTGTATTCCGTCAAGGTCCTGTCCGACCGCCCGGAACCTGAGTTTGTAATTTTTCCCGAGTTTCCTGATTTCGACCCAAATGGCAACCCGCGCATGCAAAACCATCAAGTTGCACCATCCGGACGTGAATTCCGTCAAGTTCCCGTCCGGCCACCCTAGACCTGAGTTCCTGAGTTTTCCCGACTTTTCTGATTTCAACCCAGATGGCAGTCCTCGCATGCAAAACCATCAAATTGCACCGTCTGAATGTATATTCCGTCAAGGTCCCGTTCGGTCACACGGGAGTCGAGTTCGTGAGTTTTACAGACTTTCCTAAATTCTACCCCGATGGCCATCCGCGCATGAAAAACCATCAAGTTGCACTGTTTGGACGTGTATTCTGTCAAGGCCCGGTCTGGCCGCCCGAGACCTGAGTTCGTGAGTTTTACCGACTTTCCCGACTTTCTCAATTTTGACCCATATGGCCGTCCGCGCATGCAAAACCATCAACTTGCACCATCCGCACGTGTATTCTGTTAAGGTCCATTCTGGCCGCTCGGGACAAAAGTTTGTGAGTTTTCCTGACTTTCTCGATATTGACCCAGATGTCTATAAGTGCATGCAAAACCATCAAGTTGCACCGTCTGGACGAGTATTCTGTCAAGGTTCCGTCCGGCCGCCCGGGACCTGAGTTCGTGAGTTTTACCGACTTCCCTGATTTGGACCCAGATGGCCATCCACGCATGCAAAACCATCAAGTTGCACCATCCGGACATGTATTCTTTCAAGATCCCGTCTAGCCATCCGGGACTCAATTTTGTGATTTTACCTGACTTTCCCTACTTTTCAGATTTCAACCCAGATGGCCATCTGAGCATGCAAAACCATCAAGTTGCATCGTTCAAACGTGTATTTCGTCAACGTCCCGTCCGGTCGCACGGGAACCAAATTCGTGAGTTTTACTGACTTTCCCGATTTCAATCCAGATGTCAATCCACGCATGTAAAACCATTTAGTTGCACCATCCGAACGTGTATTCTATCAAGGTCCCATCCTGTCGCTCAGGACCCTGGTTAGTGAGTTTTCCCGACTTTCCTTACTTTCCCGATTTTGAGTCAGATTGCCATCCACGCATGCAAAACCTTCCAGTTGCACCATCTGAATGTTTATTGCGTCAAGGTACAGTCCGGCGTCCCGGGACCCGAGTTCATTAGTTTTCCTGACTTCCCCAATTTTGACCCTAATGGCCATCCGCGCATGCAAAACTATCAAGTTGCACCGTCCGGACGCGTATTCCATGAAGGCCCCATCCAGTCTCCCGAGACCCGAGTTCGTGAGTTTTACCGACATTCCGACTTTCTCGATTTCGACCCAGATAGCCATACGCGCATGCAAAGCCATCAAGTTGCACCGTCCGGAAGTGTATTCCGTCAAGGTCCCGTCCAGCCTCCCGGGATCCTAGTTCGTGAGTTTTACCGTCTTTCGTGACTTTCTCAATTTTGACCCAGATAGCCATCTATGCATGCAAAACCTTCAAGTTGCACCATACGAACGTATATTCCGTCAAGGTCCCGTTCGGCCGCCAGGGACCCGAGTTCTTGAGTTTTACAGACTTTGTCGACTTTCTCGATTTTGACCCAAATGGCCATCCGCACATGCAAAACCATCAAGTTCCACCGTCCGGGCGTGTATTCCGTCAAGGTTCCGTCTGGCCGCCCGGGAACTTGAGTTAGTAAGTTTTCCCGAGTTTCCCGATTTGGACCCAGATGGCCATCCATGCATGCAAAACTATCAAGTTGCACCATACGGACATGTATTCCGTCAAGGTTCTGTCCGACCTCCCGGGAACCGAGTTCATGAGTTTTACCTACTTTCCTAATTTGAACCTAGATAGCCATCCGCGCATGCAAGACCATCAAGTTGCACCGTCTGCACGTGTATTCTGTCAAGGTCCTATCCGGCCGCCTGGGACCTGAGTTAGTGAGTTTTCCAGAGTTTCCCTATTTGGACCCAGATGGCCATCCGTGCATGCAAAACTATCAAGTTGCACCATCCGGACATGTATTCTATTAAGGTTCCGTCCGACCTCCCGGGAACCGAGTTCATGAGATTTACCTAATTTCCTGATATGAACCAGATAGCCATCCGCGCATGCAAGACCAGCAAGTTGCTCCGTCTAGACGTGTATTCCGTCAGGGTTCCGTCTGGCCGGCCGGGACGTGAGTTTGTTAGTTTTCCCGTGTATCCTGATTTGACCCAGATGGCCATCCGCACATGCAAAACCATCAAGTTGCACCATTCAGATGTGTATTCCGTCAAGGTCCTATCCGGCCACCCGGGACCCGAGTTCGTGAGTTTTCCCGACTTTTCTGATTTCAACCCAGATGGCCATCTGCGCATGCAAAACCATCAAATAGCACCGTCCGAATGTGTATTCCGTCAAGGTCCCATCCGGTCGCACGGGACCCGAGTTCGTGAGTGTTACCGACTTTCCTGATTTCGACCTCGATGGCCATCCGCGCATGCAAAACCATCAAGTTGCACTGTACGGACGTGTATTCCGTTAAGGCTCCGTCTGGCCGCCCGAGACCCGAGTTCGAGAGTTTTACCGACTTACTTTTTCAATTTCGACCTAGATGGCCATCCGCGCATGCAAAACCATCAACGTGCACCATCTGCACGTGTATTCCATTAAGATCCCTTCCGGCCGCTCGGGACCAAAGTTTATGAGTTTTACCGACATTCCCGACTTTCTCAATTTCAACCCAGATGTCTATCCGCGCATGCGAAACCATCAGTTGCACCGTCTGGACGAGTATTCCGTCAAAGTTACGTCGGGCCGCCCGGGACCCAAGTTCGTGAGTTTTACCGACTTTCCCGATTTGGACCCAGACGGCCATACGCGCATGCAAAATCATCAAGTTGCACTATCCGGACGTGTATTCCGTCAAGATCCCTTCCAACCACCCCGGACCCGATTTTGTGATTTTTCCCGACTTTCGCTACTTTCCAGATTTCAACCCAGATGGCCTTCCGAGCATGCAAAACCATTAAGTTGCACCATCCGAACGTGTATTCCGTCAAGGTCCCGTCCGATCGCATGGGATCCAAATTCGTGAGTTTTACCGACTTTCCTAATTTTGACCCAGATGGCCATCCGCGCATGCAAAACCATTTAGTCGCTCAGGACCCGAGTTAGTGAGTTTAACCGACTCCTCCCACTTTCCCAATTTTGACTTAGTTGGCCATCCGCGCATGCAAAACCTTCCAGTTGCACCATCTGAACGTGTACTCCGTCAAGGTCCAGAGGGACCCGAGTTCATGAGTTTTACCGACTTTTCCGACTTTCTCGACTACAACCCAGATGTCCATCCGCGCATGCAAAACCATCAAGTTGCACCATCCGCACGTGTATTCTGTCAAGGTCCTGTCAAGTCGCCCGGGACCCGAGTTTGTCAAGTTCCCGTCCAGCCACCTAGGGTCCGATTTCGTGATTTTTCGCGACATTCCCTACTTTTCAGATTTCAACCCAGATGGCCATCCGTGCATGCAAAACTATCAAATAGTACCGTTCGAATGTGTATTCCATCAAGATCCCGTCCAGTCGCACGGGACCCGAGTTCATGAGTTTTACCAACTTTCCTGATTTTGACCCTGATGGCCCTCCACGCATGCAAAACCATCAAGTTGCACTGTCCGGACGTGTAATCCGTCAAGGCCCCGTTTGGCCGCCTGAGACCCGAGTTCGTGAGTTTTACCGACTTTCCTGACTTTCTCAATTTTGACCTAGATGACCATCCCCGCATGCAAAACCATCAACAAGCATCATCCGCACGTGTATTCCGTCAAGGTCCCGTCAAGTCACCCGGGACCCAAGTTTGTGAGTTACCGAATTTCCCGACTTTCTTGATTTCGACACATCAAGTTGCACTGTCTGGACGTGTATTCCATCAAGGTTCCGTCTGGCCGCCCGCGACCCGAGTTCATTAGTTTTACCGACTTTCCTGATTTTGAGCTAGATGGCCATCCACGCAAGAAAAACCATCAAGTTTGACCATCCGGAAATGTATTCCGTGAAGGTACCGTCCGACATCCCAGGACCTGAGTTCGTGAGTTTTACGGACTTTCCCGACTTTCTAGATTTGGACCCAGATGGCCATCTATGCATGCGAAACCATGAATGTGCACCATCCGAACGTATATTCCGTCAAGGTCCTGTACGGCCGCCCGGGACCTGAGTTTGTCTGTTTTATAGACTTTCCCGACTTTCTTGATTTTGACCCAGATGGACATACGCGCATGCAAAACTATCAACTTGCACCGTCGAGATGTGTATTCCGTCAAGGTTCCGTCCGATCGCCCGGGACCCGAGTTCGTAAGTTTTACCAACTTTCCTGACTTTCTCAATTTCAACCCAGATGGCCATCTTTGCATGCAAAACCATCAAGGTGCACCATCCAAACCTATATCCCGTGAAGGTCCCATCCGGCCGCCAGGGACCCAAGTTCGTGAGTTTTACAGACTTTCCCGACTTTCTCGATTTTGACCCAGATGGCCAGCCGCGCATGCAACACCATCAACTTGCACAGTCTGGACGTGTATTCCGTCAAGGTTCCATCCGTTTGCCCGGGACCCGAGTTCGTGAGTTTTACCGACTTTCCCGATTTGCACCCAGATGACCATCCGCGCATGCAAAACCATCAAATTGCACCATCCGGACTTGTATTCCGTCAAGATCCCGTCCAGCCAGCCGGGACCCAATTTCGTGATTTTTCCTGACTTGTCCTACTTTCCAGATTTCAACCCAGTTGGTCATCCGAGCATGCAAAACCATCAAGTTGCACCGTCCGAATGTGTATTCTGTCAAGGTCCCGTCCTGTCGCTCGGGACCCAAATTCGTGAGTTTTACCGACTTTCCTGATTTCGACCCAGATGGCCATCTGTGCAAAACCATTTAGTTGCAACATCCGAACGTGTATTCCGTCGAGGTCCCGTCCGGTCACTCGGGACCCGAGTTAGTGAGTTTTACCGACTTTCCCTACATACCCGATTTTGACTCAGATGGCCATCCGCACATGCAAAACCTTCCAGTTGCACTATCTGAACATTTATTCCATCAAGGTACAGTCCCGCGTCCCGGGACCCGAGTTCATAAGTTTTCCTGACTTCCCCAATTTTGACCCTGAAGGCCATCCGCGCATGCAAAACCATCAAGTTGCACCGTCCGGACGTGTATTCCAAGAAGGCCCCGTCCAGCCGCCCGAGACCCGAGTTCGTGAGCTTTACCGACGTTACGACTTTCTCGACTTCGACCCAGATGGCCATACGCGCATGCAAAACCATCAAGTTGCACCGTCTGGACGTGTATTCCATCAAGGTTCCATCCGACCGCCCGGGACCCGAGTTCATGAGTTTTACCAACTTTCCCGATTTGGACCCAGATGGCCATCGGCGCATGCAATACTATCAAGTTGCGCCGTACGGACGTGTATTCCGTCAAGGTCTCGTCCAGCCTCCCGGGATCCTAGTTCGTGAGTTTTACCGTATTACATGACTTTCTTGATTTTGACCCATATGGCCATCTATGCATGCAAAACCATCAAGTTGCACCATAAGAACGTATATTCCGTTAAGGTCCCGTCCGGCCGCCAGGGATCCGAGTTTGTGAGTTTTACAGATTTGCTGACTTTCTCTATTTTGACCCACATGGCCATCCGCGCATGCAAAACCATCAAGTGGCACAGTTCGGACGTGTATTCGTCAAGGTTCCGTCAGGCCGTCCCGGAGCCGAGTTCATGAGTTTTACCGACTTTCCAGATTTGGACCTAGATAGCCATCCGCGCATGCAAGACCATCAAGTTGCACCATCCGGACGTGTATTCTGTCAAGGTTCTGTCCTGCCGCCTGGGACCTGAGTTCGTGAGTTTTCCCGAGTTACTCGATTTTCACCCAGATGGCCATCTGCACATGCAAAACCATCAAGGTGCACCATCCAGACGTGGATTCCGTCAAGGATCCATCCGGCCACCCAGGATCTGAGTTCGTGAGTTTTCCCGACTTTTCTCATTTCAACCCAGATGGCCATCCACGCATGCAAAACCATCAAATTGCACCGTCCAAATGTGTATTCCGTCGAGGTCCCGTCCGGTCACATGGGACCTGAGTTCGTGAGTTTTACCGACTTTCCTGATTTCGACCCCGATGGCCATCCGCGCATGCAAAACCATCAAGTTGCACTATCCCTACGTGTATTCCGTCAAGGCCACATCTGGCAGCCCGAGACGCGAGTTTGTAAGTTTTACGGACTTTCCCAACTTTCTCAATTTCGACCTAGATGGCCATCCGTGCATGCAAAACCATCAACTTGCACCATCCACACGTGTATTCTGTTAAGGTCCCTACCGGCCGCTCGGGACCAAAATTCGTGAGTTTAATGACTTTTCCGACTTTCTTGATTTCGACCTAGATGTCTATCCGCGCATTCAAAACCATCACGTTGCACCGTCTCGACGAGTATTCCGTCAAGGTTCCGTCCGGCCACCCGGAACCCGAATTCGTGAGTTTTACCGACTTTCCCGATTTGGACCCAGATGGCCATCCGCGCATGCAAAACCATCAAGTTGCACCATCCGGACGTGTATTCCGTCAAGATCCCGTCCAGCCACCCCGGACCTGATTCCGTGATTTTTCCTGACTCTCCCGCTTTTCTAGATTTCAATCTAGATGGCCATCCGATCATGCAAAACATCAAGTTGCACCGTCCAAACGTGTATTCCGTCAAGGTCCCGTCCGGTCGCACGGGACCCAAATTCGTGAGTTTTACGGACTTTCCCGATTTCGACCCAGATGGCCATCCACGCATGTGAAACCATTTAGTTGCATCATCTGAACGTATGTTCCGTCAAGGTCCTGTCCGAGTTAGTGAGTTTTACCGACTTTCCCTACTTTCCCGATTCGGACCCAGATGGCCATCCGCGCATGCAAAACCATCAACTTGCACTGTTCGTACGTGTATTCCATCAAGGCCCCGTCTGGCCGCCCGAGACCCGAGTTCATGAGTTTTTCCGACTTTCCTGACTTTCTCAATTTCGACCTAGATGGCCATCCCCGCATGCAAAACCATCAACTAGCATCATCCGCACGTGTATTCCGTCAAGGTCCCGTCAAGTCGCCCGGGACCCAAGTTCGTGAGTTTTACAAATTTTCTCGATTTTGACACATCAAGTTGCACCGTCCAGACGTGTATTCTATCAAGGTTTCTTCTGGCCGCCTGGGACCCGAGTTCATGAGTTTTACCAACTTTCCAGATTTTGACCCAGATGGCCATCCACGCACAAAAAACCATCAAGTTTGACCGTCCCGAAATGTATGCCGTCAAGGTCCTATCCGGCGTCCCAGGACCTGAGATCGTGAGTTTTACCGACTTTCTAGATTTTTACTCAGATGGCCATCTATGCATGCGAAACCATGAATGTGCACCATCCGAACGTATATTCCGTCAAGGTCCTGTACGGCCGCCCAGGACCCGAGTTTGTCAGTTTTACAAACTTTCCCGACATTCTTGATTTTGACCCACATGGACATCCGTGCATGCAAAACCATCAAGTTGCACCGTCCAGACGTGTATTCCGTCAAGGTTCCGTCTGACCGTCCGGGACTCGAGTTCGTGAGTTTTACCAACTTTCTAGACTTTCTAGATTTCGACC
This sequence comes from Neostapfia colusana, assembly GCA_030760725.1. NCBI lineage: Eukaryota > Viridiplantae > Streptophyta > Magnoliopsida > Poales > Poaceae > Neostapfia > Neostapfia colusana. The sequence goes on from JASWHV010000019.1 coordinate 50,681,921, forward strand.
CATATGGCCATCTATGCATGCAAAACCATCAAGGTGAACCATCCGAACGTATATTCCGTGAAGGTCCCATCCAGCCGCAAGGGACCCAAGTTTGTGAGTTTTACAGACTTTCCCGACTTTCTCGATTTTGACACAGATGGCCATCCGCACATGCAACACCATCAAGTTGCACAGTCGGGACGTGTATTCCGTCAAGGTTTCGTCTGTCCGCCCGGGACCCGAGTTCGTGAGTTTTACCGACTTTCCCGATTTGGACCCAGATGGCCATCCGCGCATGCAAAACCATCAAGTTGCACCATCCGGACTTGTATTCCATCAAGATCCCGTCCAGCCACCCGGGACCCGATTTCGTGATTTTTCTCGACTTTCCCTACTTTCCAGATTTCAACCCAGATGGCCATCCGAGCATGCAAAACCATCAAGTTGCACCGTCCGAACGTGTATTCTATCAAGGTCCCGTCCGGTCGCTCGAGACCCAAATTCGTGTGTTTTACCGACTTTCCTGATTTCTACCCAGATGGCCATCCGCGCATGCAAAACCATTTAGTTGCACCATCCAAACGTGTATTCCGTAGAGGTCCCGTCCGGTCGCTCGGGGCCCGAGTTAGTGAGTTTTACCGACTTTCCCTACATACCCGATTTTGACTCAGATGGCCATCCAAGCATGCAAAACCTGCCAGTTGCACCATCTGAACGTTTATTCCGTCAAGGTACAGTCTGGCGTCCCAGGACCCAAGTTCATGAGTTTTCATGACTTCCCCAATTTCTATCCTGATGGCCATCCGCGCATGCAAAACCATCAAAATGCACCGTCTGGACGTGTATTCCAAGAAGGCCCAGTCCAGCCGCCTGAGACCCGAGTTTGTGAGTTTTACCGACATTCCGACTTTCTCAATTTTGACCCAGATGGCCATACGCGCATGCAAAACCATCAAGTTGCACCGTCCAGACGTGTATTCCGTCAAGGTTCCGTCCGGCCGCCTGGGACCCGAGTTCGTGAGTTTTACCGACTTTCCCGATTTGAACCCAGATGGCCATCCGCGCATGCAAAACTATCAAGTTGCACCGTCCAGACGTGTTGTCCGTCAAGGTCCCGTCCAGCCTCTAGGGATCCTAGTTCGTGAGTTTTACGGTCTTTCCTGACTTTCTTGATTTTCACCCAGATGGCCATCTATGCATGCAAAACCATCAAGATGCACCATAAGAACGTATATTCTGTCAAGGTCCCGTCCGGCCGCCAGGGACCCGAGTTCGTGAGTTTTTTTCCGATTTCGACCCAGATGGCCATCCACGCATGTGAAACCATTTAGTTGCACCATCTGAACGTGTATTCCGGCAAGGTCTTGTCCAGTCGCTCGGGACTCGAGTTAGTGAGGTTTACCGACTTTCCCTACTTTCCCGATTTGGACCCAGGTGGCCATTTGCGCATGCAAAACCATCAACTTGCATCATCCGCACGTGTATTTCATTAAGGTCCCATCCGGCTGCTCGGGACCAAGTTCGTCAGTTTTACCGACTTTCCTGACTTTCTCGATATCGACCTAGATGTCTATCCGCACATGCAAAACCATCAAGTTTCACCATCTTGACGTGTATTCCGTCAAGGTTCCGTCTGGCCGCCCTGGACCCAAGTTCGTGAGTTTTACCGACTTTCATGATTCGGACCCAGATGGCCATCCGCGCATGCAAAACTATCAAGTTGCACCATCCGGACGTGTATTCCGTCAAGGTTCCGCCCGACCTCCTGGGAACCAAGTTCATGAGTTTTACCTACTTTCCCGATTTGAACCCAGATAGCCATCTGCAAATGCAAGACCATCCAGTTGCACCGTCTGGGCGTGTATTCCGTCAAGATCCCATCTGGTCGGTCGGGGCCTGAGTTTGTAAGTTTTCCCGAGTTTCCCGATTTGACCCAGACGAACATCTGCGCATGCAAAACCATCAATTTGCACCATCCGGAAGTGTATTCCATCAAGGTCCTGTCCGGCCACCCGGGACCCGAGTTCGTGAGTTTTCCCAACTTTTATGATTTCAACCCAGATGGCCATCCGCATGCAAAACCATCAAATAGCATCGTCCGAATGTGTATTCCGTCAAGGTCTCGTCCGATCGCACGGGACCCGAGTTCATGAGTTTTACCGACTTTCTTGATTTTGACCCCGATGGCCATCCGTGCATGCAAAACCATCAAGTTGCACTGTCCGGACTTGTATTCCGTCAAGGCCCCGTCTGGCCGCTCGAGACCCGAGTTCGTGAGTTTTACCGACTTTCCTGACTTTCTCAATTTTGACCCAGATGGCCATCCCCGCATGCAAAACCATCAGCTAGCATCATATGCACGTGTATTCCGTCAAGGTCCCGTCAAGTCGCCCAGGACGCGAGTTCGTGAGTTTTACCGAATTTCTCGACTTTCTCGATTTCGACACATCAAGTTGCACCGTCCGGACGTGTATTCCGTCAAGGTTCCGTCCGGCCGCCCGAGACCCGAGTTCGTGAGTTTTACCGACTTTCCTGATTTGGACCCAGATGGCCATCCGCACAAGCAAAACTATCAAGTTGCACCGTCCGGACGTGTATTCCGTCAAGGTCCCGTCCGGCATCCTAGGATCATAGTTTGTGAGTTTTACCGACTTTTTCGACTTTCTATATTTCGACCCAGATGGCCATCTATGCATGCAAAACAATCAAGGTGCACCATCCGAACTTATATTCTGTGAAGGTCGCATCTGGCCGCCAGGGACCCGTACTCGTGAGTTTTACAGACTTTCCCGACTTTCTCGATTTTGACCCACATGGCCATCCGCGCATGCAAAACCATCAAGTTGCACAGACCGGACGTGTATTTCGTCAAGGTTCTCTCTGGCTACCCGGGAACCGAGTTCATGAGTTTTATCGACTTTCTGGATTTGGACCCAGATAGCCATCCGCGCATGCAAGACTATCAATTTCCACCGTCTGTACGTGTATTCCGTCATGGTCCTGTCGGGCCGCCTGGTACCTAAGTTTGTGATTTTTCCTGAATTTCCCGATTTCGACCCAGATGGCAACCCGCGCATGCAAAACCATCAAGTTGCACCATCCGGACGTGAATTCCGTCAAGGTCCCATCCGGCCACCCGGGACCTGGGTTTGTGAGTTTTCCTGACTTTTCTGATTTCAACCCATATGGCCCTCGGCACATGCAAAACCATCAAATTGCAACGTCTGAATGTGTATTCCGTCAAGGTCCCGTCCGGGCGCACGGAACTCAAGTTCGTGAGTTTTACAGACTTTCCTTATTTCGACCCTGACGGCCATCCGCGCATGCAAAACCATCAAGTTGCACTATTCGGACGTGTATTCCGTCAAGGCCCCGTCTGGCCGTCCGAGACCCGAGTTTGTGAGTTTTACCGACTTTCTCAAGTTCGACCCACATGGCCATCTCCGCATGCAAAACTATCAACTTGCACCATCCGCACGTGTATTCCGTTAAGGTCCCTTCCAGCCGCTCGGGACCAAAGTTTGTGAGTTTTCACAACTTTCTCGATTTGGACCCAGATGTCTATCAGCGCATGCAAAACCATCAAGTTGCACCATCTGGACGTGTATTCTGTCAAGGTTCCGTCCGGCCGCCCGAGACCCGAGTTCATGAGTTTTACCGACTTTCCCGATTTGGACCCAAATGGCCATCCGCGCATGCAAAACCATCAAGTTGCACCATTCGGACGTGTATTCCGTCAAGATCCCGTCCAGCCACCCGGGACCCGATTTCGTGAGTTTTCCTGATCTTCCCTACTTTCCAGATTTTAACCCAGATGGCCATCCGAGCATGCAAAACCATCAAGTTGCACCATCCGAACGTGTATTCCGTCAAGGTCCCGTCCAGCCGCTAGGGGTCCGAGTTCGTGAGTTTTACAGACTTTCGCGACTTTCTCGATTTTGACCTAGATGGCCATCCGCGCATGCAAAACCATCAAGTTGCACCGTCCGGACGCGTATTCCGTCTAGGTCCCGTCAATTCGCCCGGTACCCGAGTTCGTCAAGATCCTGTCCAGCCACCCGAGACCCGATTTTGTGAATTTTCCCGACTTTCCCTACTTTCCAGATTTCAACCGAGATGGCCATCCGCGCATACAAAACCATCAAATAGCACTGTTCGAATGTGTATTCCGTCAAGGTCCCGTCCGGTTGCATGGGACCCAAGTTCATGAGTTTTACCGGCTTTCCTTATTTCGAACTCGATGGCCATCCGCGCATGCAAAACCATCAAGTTGCACTGTCTGGACGTGTATTCCGTCAAGGCCATATCTGGCCGCTCGAAACCCGAGTTCATGAGTTTTACCGACTTTATCGACTTTCTCAATTTCACCCCAGATGGCCATCCGCTCATGTAAAACCATCAACTTGCACCATCCGCACGTGTATTCCGATAAGGTCCCTTCCAGCCTCTTGGGACCAATGTTCGTGAGTTTTACCAACTTTTCTGACTTTCTCGATTTTGACCAAGATGTCTATCCGCGCATGCAAAACCATTAAGTTGCACCGTATGGTCCAGTATTCCGTCAAGGTTCCGTCCGGCCGCCCGGGACCCGAGTTCGTAAGTTTTACCGACTTTCCCGATTTGGATCTAGATGGCCATCCACGCATGCAAAACCATCAAGTTGCACCATCCGGATGTGTATTCCTTCAAGATCCCGTCGAGCCACCCGGGACCCGATTTCGTGATTTTTGCCGACCTTCCCTACTTTCCATATTTTAAACCAGATGGCCATCTGAGCATGCAAAACCATCAAGTTGCACCGTCCGAATGTGTATTCCATAAAGGTCCCGTCCGGTCGCACGGGATCCAAGTTCGTGAGTTTTACCAGCATTCCCGACTTTCTCGATTTCGACCCATATGGCCATCTATGCATGCAAAACCGTCAAGTTACAACATCCGAACGTGTATTCCGTCAAGGTCCCGTTCAGCTGCCAGGGACCCGAGTTCGTGAGTTTTACAAACTTTCTCGATTTTGACCCACATGGCCATCCGCGCATGCAAAACCATCAAGTTGCACCGTCCGGATGTGTATTCCGTCGAGGTCCTGTCCGGTCGTACGGGGCCTGAGTTTGTGAGTTTTACCGACTTTCCAGACATTCCTCATTTGGACCCACGTCGCTATCCGCGCATGCAAAACCATCAAGTACTGCCGTCCGGACGTGTATTCCGCCAACGTCCTGTCCGGCCGTCCGGGCCCCGAGTTTGTGAGTTTTCCCGTGTTTCCCGATTTCGACACAAATTTCCATCCTCGCATGCAAAACCATCAAGTTGCACCATCCGCACGTGTATTCCGTCAAGGTCCCGTCAAGTCGCCCGGGACCCGAGTTCGTCAAGATCCCGTCCAGCCACCCGGGACCCGATTTCCTGATTTTTCCTGAGTTTCCCTACTTTCCAGATTTCAACCCAGATGGCCATCTGCGCATGCAAAACCATCAAATAGTCGGTCCCAGTGTGTATTCCGTCAAGATCCCGTCCGGTCGCACGGGGCCGGAGTTCCTGAATTTTACGACTTTCCTGATTTCGACCCTGATGGCCATCCGCACATGCAAAACCATCAAGTTGGCTGTTTGGACGTGTATTCCGTCAAGGCCTTGTCTGGCCGCCCAGAGAACCGAGTTCGTGAATTTTACTAACTTTCCCGACTTTCTCAATTTTGACCCAGATGGCCATCCGCGCATGCAAAAATATCAACATGCACCATCCGCATGTGTATTCCGTTGAGGTCCCTTCCGGCCGCTCAAGACCAAAGTTCGTAAGTTTTACGGACTTTCCCGATTTTCTTAATTTCGACCCAGATGTCTATCCGCGCATGCAAAACTATCATGGTGCACCGTCTAGACGAGTATTCCGTCAAGGTTCCATCCGGCCGCCCGGGACCCGAGTTTGTGAGTTTTACCGACTTTCCCGATTTGGACCCAGATGTCCATCCACGCATGCTAAACCATCAGTTGCACCATCCGGACGTGTATTCCGTCAAGATCCCATCCAACCACGCGAGACCAATTTCGTGATTTTTCCCGACTTTCTCTACTTTCCAGATTTCAACCCAGATGGCCATGCGCGCATGCAAAACCATCAAATAGCACCGTCTGAATGTGTATTCCGTCAAGGTCCCGTCCGTTGGCACGGGACCTGAGTTCATGAGTTTTACTGAGTTTTCTGATTTCTACCCCGATGGCCATCCACGCATGCAAAACTATCAAGTTGCACTGTCCGGATGTTTATTCCGTCAGGGCCCAATCTTACCGCCCGAGACCCAAGTTCGTGAGTTTTACCAATTTTCCCGACTTTCTCGATTTCGACTCAGATGGCCATACGCGCATGTAAAACCATCAACTTGCACTATCCGCAAGTGTATTACCGTTAAGGTCCTTCCGGCCTCTCGGGACCACAGTTTGTGAGTTTTACCGACTTTCTTGATTTTGAACCAGATGTCTATCCGTGCATACAAAACCATCAAGTTGCACTGTCTAGTCCAGTATTTTGCCAAAATTCCGTCCAGCTGCCCGGGACCCGAGTTCGTGAGTTTTACCGACTTTCCCGATTTGGACACAGATGGCCATCCGCGCATGCAAAACTATCAAGTTGCACCATCCGGACGTGTATTCCGTCAAGATCCCGTCCAGCCACCCGGGAGCCGATTTTGTGATTTTTCCCGACCTTCCCTACTTTCCAGATTTTAACCCAGATGGTCATCCGAGCATGCAAAACCATCAAGTTGCACCGTCCAAATGTGTATTCCGTCAGGGTCCCGTCTGATCGCATGGGACCCAAGTTCGTGAGTTTTATCGACTTTCCCAACTTTCTCGATTTCGACCCATATGGCCATCTATGCATGCAAAACCATCAAGTTACACCATTCGAACGTGGTTTCCATCAAGTTCCCGTTTGGCCGCCAGGGACCTGAGTTCGTGAGTTTTACACACTTTCCTGACTTTCTCGATTTTGACCCAGATGGCCATCCGCACATGCAAAACCATCAAGTTGCACCATCCGGATGTGTATTCTGTCAAGGTCCTGTCCGGTCGTACGTGGCACGAGTTTGTGAGTTTTACCGACTTTCCAGACACTCCCGATTTGGACCCACGTTGCTATCCGCGCATGCAAAACCATCAAGTTGCGTCGTCCGAACGTGTATTCTGTCAAGCTCTTGTCCGGCCGCCTAGGCCCCGAGTTTTATAGTTTTCCCGTGTTTCCCAATTTCGACACAAATTGACATCCTCGCATGCAAAACCATCAAGTTGCACCATCTACACGTGTATTCCGTCAAGGTCCCGTCAAGTCGCTCGAGTCCGGAGTTCGTCAAGATCCGTCCAGCCACCCGGGACCCGATTTCATGATTTTCCCGACTTTCCCTACTTTCCATATTTCAACCCAGATGGCCATCCGCTCATGCAAAACCATCAAATAACACCGTCAGAATGTGTATTCCATCAAGGTCCCGTCCGGTCGCATGGGACCTGAGTTCGTGAGTTTTACTGACTTTCCTTATTTTGACCCTGATGGCCATCCGTGCATGCAAAACCATCAAGTTGCACTGTCCGGACGTGTATTCCGTCAAGGCCCCGTGTGGCCGCTCGAGACCCGAGTTCTGAGTTTTACCGACTTTCCCGACTTTCTCGATTTTGACCCAGATGGCCATCTGCGCATGTAAAACCATAAACTTGCACCATCCGCACGTGTATTCCATTAAGGTCCATTCCGGCTGCTCGGTACCAAAGTTCATTAGTTTTACCAACTTTTTTGACTTTCTCGATTTTGACCCAGATGTCTATCTGTGCATGCAAAACCATGAAGTTCCACCGTCTGGTCCAGTATTCCGTCAAGGTTCCGTCCGGCCGCCCGGGACCTGAGTTTGTGAGTTTTACCGACTTTCCCGATTTGGACCCAGATGGCCATCCGCGCATGCAAAACCATCAAGTTGCGCCATCCGGACGTGTATTGCGTCAAGATCCTGTCCAGCCACCCGGGACCCGATTTCGTGGTTTTTTCCGACCTTCCATACTTTCCATATTTTAACCCAGATGGTCATCCGAGCATGCAAAACCATCAAGTTGCACCGTCCAAATGTGTATTCCGTCAAGATCCCGTCCAGCCACCCGGGACCCGATTTTGTGATTTTTCCTGACTTTCCCTACTTTCCAGATTTCAACTTAGACGGCCATCCGAGCATGCAAAACCATCAAGTTGCACTGTCCGAACGTGTATTCCGTCAAGTTACCGTCCGTTCGCACGGGACCCAAATTCGTGAGTTTTACTGACTTTCCCGATTTTGACCCAGATGACCATCAATGCATGCAAAACCATTTAGTTGCATCATCCGAACGTGTATTCCGTCAAGGTCCCGTCCGGTCGCTCGGGACCTGAGTTAGTAAGTTTATCGACTTTCCCTACATTCCCGATTGTGACTCAGATGGCCATCCACGCTTGCAAAACCTTCCAGGTGCACCATCTGAACGTTTATTCCGTCAAGGTACAGTCCGGCGTCCCGGGACCCGAGTTCATGAGTTTTCCTAACTTCCCCAATTTCGACCCTGATGGCCATCCGCGCATGTGTGTATTCCATGAAGGCCCCGTCCAGCCGCCCGAGACTCGAGTTTGTGAGTTTTGGCCATCCGCGCATGTGTGTATTCCATGAAGGCCCCGTCCAGCCGCCCGAGACTCGAGTTTGTGAGTTTTGGCCATCCGCGCATGCAAAACCATGATCGGTTCAGGTTTAGTAGGCTAAGATCAATCTAGATAGCAGATCCAAAAAGTGTTTATATCTATTCAATAAACTATGGCCCCTAATTGCATCTAAAGTTGTCATGATCAATCCTAAAACTTGCTCTAGTATATGGAAGACTAACTAGCTCATGATATACTCACAAATTTGCATACACTATGTAAGGACCGGGGTCCCGACATTCCAGGAATCACATTGGGTGGTGTCGTTTGATGCGACACCCAATATCACACATAGAGAAAACCATATTACATAACATAAGTGCTGAATTTACAAACTTGTTCAGTTTACAAATTAATTTACATCAAATTACACTACAACAAAGTATTGTTCATAACTCACGCCCTATAGCCTAAGCTAAGCAAAAGTGGACCCATTCAGCCCTAGGACAATCCACACTAGCAGCACCTAAAACTTTACGGCAGCGTGCAGGGTTCCCACTCGGCCATGTACCCCAAAGGGGGTAACGCCTCGTCCGTGAACCTGTCATCATGCGAAGCATCAAATACAATACAACCTGCAGGAAAAACTTATACTGCAACCGCGAGCATGATGGCTCAGCAAGACTTAACCGTCTCCATTAACACAAAACTCTATATGGTGGATAAAATGATAAACTAGGACAACAGTTTACAAAAATGGACTCACCTAATAATTCATCCTTAATTCAAGATTTAACAATAGATTAATGGTTCATGAATCATTAATTTAGTGAGCAATATTTCAGTGGCATACATGTTGCAATAGAAAGATTATTCATAGTAGCATTGATTCAATAATTTCAGCTACAAGTATTTACTATCGACTCTGTGAACAAGCGGTACTCATAACCGCGAGGGACGGCGACTCGAATCAATATACACCTGCAGGATACCCGAATAGAAAGTCACGTACGCCCATACTCGGAATTGCGATGAAACGCTCCACTGATGTCGTACAAGACAACCTTTCACCCGACAGCCAAACGTCGAACCGGTCACACCGTTACCCGCAGGAGGTCCCTATACAGAGCATCAACGTGCCCGTTAGCAGATTTCCACCTAGCTTCCCTCAGCCAACTCCTATAAGACAGTGAGTTATGCGTCGACGCCCAGGGGTACAAGTTACATCAGTTTTCTGGATCCCATATATCCAGTATGCCTTCGGTACATTTAAACTTGCTCAACAGGGCCACACACGGCTCAGTCCTTGACCGACGCAGGCAGGGCTATGACTCATAGGCCCCTACGTCCTGCTGCTCCTAACCCCTGCCCGGTCTTTGGATTCCCTCGGATAACCCTGTAGGTGTGCCATTGGATCCATGGACTGCCACGTGTAATCCTCTGATTGGCTGGAAGTCTACTTTTGAGAATTTCTATCCTAGATTCTTCTCAATTCTGTATAAAATACCTGCATGAACAATTCTTTCTAAGTACAAGTGGAAAACTACATTATTTCTACAGACATGCGTGTAAGAAATATCTGATCCTATATGATTATGAGTTATATTGACGGTCAAAAGTGATAATTAACGACCGTCAACACCTTGCAGCTAGCTTTAATGTGTTTTTGAGTAGAAAGCAGTAGTTTGTGCCAAGCTTTTATATCATGATCAACTGGCTTGTTTTTCTTCCACATTGGTTTCACTCAAATTGACGTTGGTTCACTCTTTTGGCCATAACTTCTGTTCTACACCTTTAACAATGTGATTATTTTTATGTAGGCTTCACAACTCTATTTTATATCATTTGTGAAGCTTTCTTGTTAAAATGGAGTCATATTTGACACGCCATACAAGATATTTACAACTTATCATATTGGTTCTTCGAGCAACATATCAAATCGATCTTGTATCATGTTTTTATCATAACTCAGTTTTACTCGACCTATTGACGTGATACTTGTTACTTTGGTTTCCTAACTCATTTTTATACTATCTCTGGAGTTTTTATCATGTTTATTCAAAGAACATACTCACACACACATGTTTTTCTATTGAGGGGTTGAGTCTTTCGATAAAAAATTTGTATAATTTGTCATTCACCTCGCCCACATGATATGTGATCTTCTGTTCTTGGATCCTAAAAGTGGTACCAAAGCCAACTTGTCATTAATCTAACAATATTTGCTGGTTTTTAGATTGCATTTGATAGAGAGATATTTTACAAAATCGTGTGTGTTTGATAGCATTGATTTTCGAGTTTGAAAGGCTCAGATGGAAGCTTACATTCAAGCACAAGGCTTTGCCATTTGAGAGAAAATTTTCAAGCCCTTCATTGTGCCATCGAATGAAGATGTTATAGGCACCACCATGAAGAGAAAGTCAACAACAACTATAAGGCACACAACTTTATAATCCAAAGACTAGCCCAAGCGACTTTCATTGTGTTGCCCGCTTGAAGTTAGCATACGATGTGTTAAGATATTGTGTGATTACCGTGATGGATCCAACAACATGAAAGAGCTACATCAAGACATGCAGTACAAGAAACTAGATAACTAACGACAGTCGAGAACCATCATAAATAAGCCACAAACCATTGTAAATAGCTTATTTACGATGGTAATGAGTTATTTTCGACGGTCTACAGCCGTCACATGTCAAATATCGTAAATAAACTTATCTATGACAGCTACCGTCATAAATAACTTATTTACGATGGTCTGCCACGACCGTCGTAAATACTGAAAAGTCGTCCCAGTGGCACCCTCTGGAAGCATATTTATGACGGTGCTCCCTAGTCCGTCGTAAATAAGTATCCCTTATTTACAACAGCTTGGTCCTGGTTAGGGATGAAAATGGTCGGATACAGTCGGATAATAGGCTAAATCATTTTCATATTCATATTTCTGTTTTGGAATCGGAGTCAAAAACGGTACCATTAGAATCGGATTCGGTATCGGATATTTCGGATATATTGGAAACGGATCAATCGGATCTGGAAAACATCGATATAGGACGGAATCAAAATTTTTTCCACAAATAACTTTTCTCATACCACGTTATATAATGACATAGTATCAAAATTTATCACATTAAATAATACATCCACATATCACACAACCACACTCACATGACACATATAATTGAAGTTTGTAAAGACTAACACATAATCCATATAATAAGTCCACACATGACATATATGTCATACATCAAGTTCGCATAGTAGTCAAATGAGGGTTTATGGCCGGATTCATTGAACTAGTTGGAGAAGAAATACCTTCCAGTTCAGAACTCGACTCAGCAAAACCATCATTTCCTAATTTCTGCTTTAAAAAAAGAGAGAATTAGATTAATTAGGAGTTATAATGAAAATTTTGATACAATGTTTAAAGCAATATCCATGTGAAAGCAAGTTTACGGTCAGGTGTTGAGCCTCAGAACAACAATCTTCCTTCCCATCAACGCTTGATACAAAGAGAATTTGTCAACTATAGTTTGCTTCACCATTGAGGACCCTCTAGAAAACGGAAGGCATATTATTTTAGCATCCAGGCTTATAGTGTAACATGCAGATTGAATAACTCCATTTACGATAAAAAGGCAAAAAAAATACTTGTGAAACCAGAACAAAGGGAATACCTTTATAATTTCAGGGTCCTTCCAAGGGCCTTTATCAGATTTTGGACAACCTCCATGTTCTTCACACTTACATTTGCCACCAAGAAAACTGGGAGTTCACTGAAAACATGGATTAACCAATTATCAGGATGGAATACAAATACAGTTATTGATTAAAAGAAGTAGTGTCCTAACCTGTCTTCAATTATTTCAAGTAGTTTATTCTGATACTTGCTTCCAAGGACCTTGATGAGAAAATTGGTGAGACAATAAATATACAAATCAAAAGCTACTCATAATGGCAAAATGAAACAAAATACAAGTGCAATGCTTACATGAATCTTCGAGGTGGTTTCTGGATCAAGAAATGACTTTATTGTACCCCATAACATCTTGAAGCCTTGGCCAGCATTTATGATGTATAATTGGTATAGGGTCTCCAAATGCATTCAGAATGCATCCGAACTAAAACGGATATCCGAGCATTCAGACGGATATTTATGTGGCGGACCGGAATCCGCTCATCCAGGATCGCAGAGGGTGGTGCCGCGCGATGCGACACCCGACAGCACATGTCATAAGGACATAATATATTACATGGGAAAAACAACTGAAATTGTACAAACAGGTACAAACTTCAGTTACAACTATTGTTTATATTACACAGCGGAAGTCTACACTATAAAACTCACGCCCGCCTATCTAGCAAAAGTGGTTGTCCAGCCCTAGGGCAACCCACACTAGCTGCACTCCTCAGCTCAGCGCGGCGTGTACGGCTCCCACTCAGCCGTGGTCCCCGACAGAGGGTAACCCTCGCCGGTGGACTCGTACTCCGAGTCCGTGGGTGGCTCCTCACCTGAAAAACACTTAAGCAGCAACCGTGAGCACAAAGGCTCAGCAAGACTTAACCGACTCACCTAAGCATGAAACTCTACATGAGGGGTACAATGGACATAGGATAGTAAAATTTAAGCAAAAGGACACGCCTACAAGTTCATCCTTAGTTCATCTTTTAGCAACAAGTTAACAGTTCATGAAGTCTGAAATTTAGTAAGCAGTATTTGGTGGCACACATGTAGCAATACAATTATATCAACCAGCAATATTGAATCAACATGTTTCATCCATTAATCTACGTCACGACTCAGTGACAAAGTGGTACTCTTCACCGTGAGGGACGGTGAATCGACTCGATATACACCTGCAGGGAAACCCAAAGAGCACGTCACGTACGCCCACCCGCGGAGCTGCACAGCACGCTCACTCGATGTCGTACGGGACAACCTTTCACCCAACAGCCCAAACGTCGAACCAGTCGCACCGAAACGAGCAGGAGGTTCCCCACACGGAGCATCTCTCTATGCCCGTTGGCAGATTTCCACCTTGCTGCCCTCAGCGTACACCTATAAATCGGTGCGTTATGCCTCGACGCCCGGAGGTTTAGGCTACATCGGTTTATCAGGGCCCATATATCCGATATGCCTTCGGTACGTTCAAACTTGATCAGCGTGGGCCACACACGGCTCGGTCCTCAATCGACACGGACAGGGCTGCGCACACAAGACTCCCTCTTGCTGCGCCCTAGCCCCTGCCCAGTCTCATTTTCATTACTAATGTGATCTCACATCACTCAACTGAACCCGTGCGTCCCAAGCCTATCTCGCGAGTAGTTTCCAACTACTCGACTTGTACCGAAGCTCTATGAATCTTTAAGCATAGCCTATCTATTCGAGGTCTTAGACACTACCCTCACTCTTTTAGGAACCTTTGGTTATGCAAGTGGGGTTTCATTCATCCTATACCTAATGCACAATCATACTTCATATGACACATGTAAACAAAGTAAGACTTATAAAAGGGTTAATGCAAACCGGGGTTTGCCTTGTTGCTGCTGGTCAGGGGTTAGTTCCTCTTCCGGAAGGAGGAAGTCCAGCACTTCCGGAGTCTCTTCTTCAATGGCTACACGTTTAATACAATACTACATGTTAATTTGAATGCAATGTGTGAACTGGAATACCTCATTGCTAATAACTCTAGCTAGCCCTTCCCTTTGGTTCTGAAATTTTTTATGGTGGACTGGTAGGGTCCTAACCAGAGTTGTGACCAAGTTTTATTTGAAACAAAGTTCATTTGAACCTTGTACAAATAGAAGCCCATTTGGTCAATAATTGAGCCTCTGGATGATTCCAGGGGTTTTCATGGCTCCAACCATTACTTTCTGGAAACTAGACTTTAAGATGGTTCTAATGGAGTTGGTTTTATGTCATTTGAAGAATTCTACCGAAAGTTATGCCCTAATTAAGATTTGAGAAAAATCTGAAAAATGTTTATGTACATTTTTCTATTTTCTCAGGGCAGTTCTCTTAATCACCCCATCAGAGTAACTAAATGAACTTGGATGAGTCTGAAATTTTTACTGGGATTCAGGGATTGTCTAGTGAACCTCTCAGCCAAATTTCAGAATTTTTCATAAGGTAGTTCTCCAGATAAAATTCTCGACAGTTTAAATTTTAGGGATTTAACTCTGGAAAACTATTCACTTTCATGAGCTGAATTTGGTATTGCTGGAAAGTGCTCAGAGATCTAAATCCAACCAAATTTGGTTCACTCGATTTGGAGCTTTCTAGCCAAAGTTATGAGGATTTGAAGTTTGGAAGAATCCTGAAAATCGGGGGAAAAGTTTAAACTCTCGGGCCCGCGGGGACACGTGTCGAGCGCGGAGGTGTCCGGCACACCGGAGATACCACACGTGTCGAGTGCGGAGATGTCCAGCACACTGGAGCTCACAGGGTATTTTGCGCGCCAGCACAGCCGATCCCCGGCCACACCCGATCCCGGTTTAAATTCTTCAGCCGCTGACACGTGGGCCAGCCGGCTTCGTCTTCCTCCCGCCGTTCTCTCACGCCCGCGCCGCCGACCTCGCCGGAGCAGGCTCGGGTCTCGCCGGCTCGCCGCTGCCGGACCTCCCAGGGGCTGAAACTCGCCGCCAGGGGGTTGTCGACGTCGAGGAACACGTCGGTGGTGTCAGGTCGGGCTGGGGGTGACCGGAAATAGCTCGGCGACGTGCCGCTGCCTCGGTTGAGGTTCGACACCGTCGACCGTGGTTTCTAAACCCGCCAACACCTCGAACAAACGGCCCTACAGCATCAGTGTACCTCTAGGAAGCTCGACAAGGTGTCAAAAGGGTTCAGGGATGGCGGCAAGTCGGTCGGCACCGTGTGACAGATCGTGCCCGTCATGACCGCCCTCGATCGAGCTCGAAATTTGTCACTCCTAGACAGTTTCACGCTACGGATGCAGAAAAGAACTTGATCGCCGGCTAGTCCAGCGACTATGTGCAAGATTTGATGACCTCCGAAAGATCATAGAGCGAGAATTTGAAGAAACCGTACCAGAAGCTTGGGTTACGGTCACCGGAGCAAAAACTAGAAATTCTCTGCGGATTCTTCACGGTTGGCTTCCAAACTTGGAGGAGAGCCGCACGGTGGTCGCGCGCTCCTGTTGCCTCTCTCGCTGGACCGTGAAAACGCCTGTGGAACGCTGCCCACGGGCGCCTGACTCTCGGCTGAGGCTAGGTCGCCGCGGTGGCGATCGTCTTTGGGCAAAGGAGGTCGGAGCTCGGGGTTTCTGACATTGGGGAGGTGAAGTGCGAGCTCAGGTGGCTGTCTAGCAGCTCAGGGACGAAGGAGGAGATGGTTTTGCTGGTTTTCCCGATTGAGCAGAGAGCTGCAGCGAGAAACAATGCCACTGCTCGGGTTTGCCCGCGAGAAGATAAAGCTGGCCGACTCCTGCTCGGCTGAGGCGGTGCCGGTCACGTGGGGGCGCGAGCCAGCCGCCCTGGGCGCCAGCGCGCGGAGAGGGAAGCAGCTGGTGGAACCGGTAGCTGCTCGGTGGCACAGCCGACAGCTGCTCGGTGGAATTTCCCACCGAGACTCTGACTTTGGGTGCAAGTTTCTCCTTCTCCCCTCTATGACATGTGGGTCCCACCCGGGGTTTTAACCTCTGAAATTTACTCCTAGTCACTGTTGTAAACAGTGAGCCCCATAATACCCCTGGTGATTCAAATTGTTCACCCCTGAGCCATTTGAATTGAATAGAATTCAAATTGGGTTCGGTTTGAGTGAATTTCAGCACAAGTTCAGTTTTGAATTCAAATAAAGTTTGAATTCGTCCCACTTAGCTCATGTCAAGATCAACTCCGAATGGAGTGAAAATTGGTGTGGTGTGGTGATGAACACTTCAAATGTGTGCCAAAACTGAGGCCCTTACATTCCTCCCCCCTTAAAAGAATCTCGTCCCGAGATTACAAAAGAAGAGATAGCGATGTAGTAGGGACTTACTCGTGTTGAGAAGCCATGAACTCCGGGTAATTTGAACGAAGGAATTCCTCGCTCTCCCACGTCGCTTCTTCCACGGTGTGGTTACTCCAGAGGATCTTGTAGAACCACAACGTTCTGCTACGCGTGGTTCGGGCTTTCTCATCAAGGATTTCCACCGGGTACTCATCATATGTTAAATCCGGTTTCAACTCGCCGATGTCTTCGGTAGGAACAGCAGCTGTATGCTTCAAACATTTTCGCAGTTGCGAAACATGGAAAACATCATGGACACCAGCAAGAGATGTCGGTAGCTCCAATCTATACGCTGCTGGTCCACACTTCTCGGTGATAGCATAGGGTCCAATGAAACGGGGAGCGAGCTTTCCCTTCACACCGAACCGGTGCACGCCCTTCATCGGAGACACGCGTAGGTACACGTGTTCACCGACGTCGAAGTGCAACGGTCTACGCCTCTTATCAGCGTAGCTCTTCTGCCGGGATTGAGCGGCTTTTAAATTGGCTTGAATTGTCCGAACACGCTCTTCGGCGTCGTTCACCACATCAACCCCGAATGTGACTCTTTCACCGGACTCGCACCAATTTAATGGGGTGCGGCACTTGCGACCGTAGAGAGCTTCGTAGGGTGCCATCTTGATACTCGCCTGATAGCCGTTGTTGTACGAGAATTCCGCCAATGGTAGGTGATTATCCCAGTTCCTACCATGGTGGATGGCACATGCTCTCAACATGTCCTCCAGAACTTGATTCACCCTCTCTGTCTGGCCATCTGTCTGAGGGTGGTAGGCGGAGCTTCTAATCAGTTTAGTACCCAAAGCAGCGTGCAACTGCTCCCAAAAGCGAGATACAAACAATGCACCTTGGTCTGAGACTATGGTCTTGGGTACACCATGCAGGCATAGAATCCTGACAATGTATAACTCCGCATATCGGTTGGCATGAAAATGTGTATGTACGGGGATGAAGTGAGCTGACTTGGTCAGTCGGTCAACAATCACCCAAATGGAATCATGTTTGTTGGATGTTAGGGGTAATCCCACAATGAAATCCATGCTCACATCCTCCCATTTCCATGCTGGAATCTTCAGGGGTTGCAGCATCCCTGATTTCCTCATATGATCAGCCTTCACTCGTCTACACGTATCACACTCGGATACGTACTTAGCTACCTCCCGCTTCATCCGTGTCCACCAAAATTTCTTTTTCAAATCTTGGTACATTTTGTTGCTGCCCGGATGAATGGAGTATTTAGACAAGTGGGCTTCGTCGAGGATTTTCTTCCTCAGTTCCATGTCCCGGGGTACGACTATGCGGTCGTTGAACCATAGTGTCCCCTCATCATCCTTCCGGAAACATTTAATCTCTCCATTGTCTATCCGTCTCCGGAGATGTGCCATGCCTCTATCCGTCTTCTGAGCTGCAATGATGTCCTCCCTAATAGTAGGGATGAGGGCAAGGTTGTACAGCGATCCATAAGGAACCAAGTATAAACTTGGCTCTTCCTCCTCCACCGGTGTAATGGTGAGGTGATGGACATGTGATTTCCGACTCAGCGCGTCGGCAACCACATTCGCCTTGCCGGGGTGGTAGTGAATCTCAATTTCATAGTCCTTGATTAATTCTAACCACCTCCATTGCCTCATGTTCAGCTCCTTCTGGGTGAAAATGTATTTCAAGCTCTTGTGGTCGGTGTAGAGATGCACCAAATTCCCCAGGAGATAGTGCCTCCACATTTTCAGCGCCAAAACCACTGCAGCAAGCTCAAGGTCATGAGTGGGATAATGCTGCTCATGGTTCCGAAGTTGGCGTGAGCCATAAGCGACCACACGTCCTTCCTGCATCAACACGCAGCCGAGCCCAATACGGACGCGTCACAATACACGTCGAAGGGCTTTGTTGTATCCGGCTGAGCTAACACCGGGGCTGTTGTGAGATGCTTCACCAATGTTCGGAACGCTCCTTCACACGTCGTGTTCCAAACATATTTCTTCCCTTTCTTCAGCAACTCTGTCATCAGCTTAGCGAGCTTGGAGAAGCTTGGAATGAATCTCCGGTAGTATCCCGCTAACCCGAGGAAGCTTCTGACTTCATGGACTGAAGTGGGAGCTTTCCATTTCAGCACTTGCTCTATCTTGCTTGGGTCAACTGCAATGCCTTCCGCTGAGATGATATGTCCCAAGAATGGCACTTGGCTGATCCAAAACTCGCATTTGCTGAACTTGGCGTAGAGCTTGTGGTCTCGCAATCATTGAAGAACGATTCGCAAGTGTTCGGCATGTTCAGCTTCTGTCTTGGAGTAAACCAAGATATCGTCGATGAACACTACCACGAACTTGTCCAGCTCCGGCATGAACAACGAGTTCATGAGATACATGAAATGGGCTGGAGCATTTGTGAGACCAAAGGACATGACGAGATATTCATATAATCCATATCTCGTTGAGAAGGCCGTCTTCGGGATATCCTCCGCCCGGATCTTTATCTGGTGATATCCAGAGCGAAGGTCCATCTTGGAGAACACACTTGCACCCGCAAGTTGATCAAACAATATGTCGATGCGGGGCAGTGGGTACTTATTCTTGATGGTGACGGCGTTGAGCGGCCGGTAATCCACACACAGCCTCAGGGTCTCATCCTTCTTCTTCACGAATAGCGCGGAGCATCCCCAAGGCGAGGAACTCGGCCTAATGAAACCCTTGCTCAACAGGTCATTGAGTTGTTCTTTCAGTTCAGCCAGCTCATTTGCAGCCATCTTGTATGGTCTCCTTGAGATGGGCGTAGTCCCGGGTGCAAGTTCAATCTTGAACTCGACATCCCGCTCAGGTGGCATGCCCGTAAGATCATCCGGGAACACATCAGGATACTCCCGGACTACGGGGATGTCTTCTAACTTGAGAGCCTCAGCACTATTGATCGCTGAAACCTCTCTGACTGGATTATCTAATAGGAGGTACTGCGGACGGTGTAATGGGGAGTTGAGGTGAATAGTCCGTGATGGGGTTTCCAGGACAGCGCCATGGTAGCTTAGCCATGACATTCCCAAGATTGCATCAATCTTCTGCCCCCCTAGGATAATCATAGTGGTGGGATATATCTTCCCACCTAAACACAGTGGTGCTTTTGGAACCATCATCGTTGCTGAAATCTTTCCTCCGGGTGAGCAGATCATATACGAACACTCGGTTGGAAAGGCTTCCAGCTGATGCTTAACCACGTACGATGCACTTATAAAGTTGTGGGTTGCACCAGAATCAAAAAGTATGACGATAGCTTGATGGTTGAGAGTAAACGTACCCGCCAGCACGTTGTCTCCCTCTGGGGCGTCCTCATTGTCGAGGTTGCGGACGCCTCCAGTCCGCTGACCAACCTTCTTCACCGGAGGTCAGCCTCGAGCACCACCCTGAAACTGGGCTTGCCTGCTGCTCTGCTGCCCCTGGGGACAGTCCTTCGCGAAATGGCCCGCCTGGCCACACGTGAAGCAGGTGAACCGGGGCGGTCCCCCGCTGATCGGTGGACGGAAACCCGGGGCGCGTTGTGGCGGTGGAAACGCCCGGGGTACCGTCTGCTGCTGCTGTTGCTGTTGCTGTCTTGGTGGTGGCATCGGCGGACGGAACGGGGGTGCTTGGAAGGAACGTCCCCCAAACTGTTGAGGTCGCGCCGGTGGACGCCACTGCTGCCCGTATGGTGTCCGATACACCATACGGTACTTCTGAGGCGCGCCACCACCGCTGCTAGGTGGAGCGCTGCGCTTCCTCTGCTCAGCTGCCAACTCCCGCTGAGCGTCCTCTTGCATGATCGCGGCATTGACTAAGTCGTTGAATGTGCCGCGATTCCACTGAACGAGGTGCGTCTTCATTTCGGGGTGTAACCCCCAATAGAAATGCTCCCTCTTCTTCTCCTCCGTGGAGATATAGTCTGACGCATACTGCGCCAGATGGTTGAAGGCACGGGAGTAGTCGTGGGCACTCCTCCCGCCCTGCTTCAGCTCCAAGAATTCTTGGAACTTCCTCTTCATTATTCCGGGAGGAATGTGGTAGGCGCGGAACGCCTCCCGGAACTCTTGCCATTCCATGGCATGGCCAGCCGGACGTGAGGCGACACAGTTCGCCCACCACGCACCAGCGGCACCGTGGAGCTGCTGTGCTGCAAACAGGGTCTTCTGCCGCTCCGTACATTGGAGCAGCCCGAACTTGGACTCGATGGTCCGCAGCCAGTTATCCGCCTCCAGTGGTTCCTCAGCTTCGGTGAACACTGGAGGGTGCGTACTCATGAAATCCGAGTACGACACATCACGGGGCTCCTGAGGCCCTCTATCTTGACGTCCCCCCGCCTGGGACGTATTCTGCATGATCGTGTGGAGCAGGTCAGTTTGCTCCTCACGACTTCCCACCAATGCCGCTATCACATCCGCTAGAGTAAGCGGGGGCGGCGGTGGTGGCTGCTGCTGCGGGGTGCTGTTGTAGGCCGGTGGCTGGGAGTCATCACCTCCCTGTTGGCTAGAGCCACCAACCTCGTGCGTGGTCCTAGTACGAACCATCTGCAACCACACGACATTAAACATCAGTCCCGCAACATTTTACATGCAGTCCAATAGAAATGGGCGTAAAAACATTATGACAACAAAACATGCGATATCTCTCGTAAGTAGATAATGTAATAACTTTGCACAAGCTACACCATTACCAGACCAAACACAAGATAGTTTAATCCAACTTGATGAACCCCCTCTTTGGAAGCTCACCATAACTGGGTTTGGTCACTACGAGACATTACTATCGCTTTGTCATCACGTATAGCACCCTTAGGGTACAACACCCTCTCCAATGAGTTCAACTGTCATTCTTCTGTCAGAATGACCAGTTTATACCTATTCCAAATTTTGATCTGGTTCTGTGCATTTTCATGACTCAAGTTGAATACCAAAGTTAAAGTTAACTTCAGTATCTTTCCAACGAGTATTCATTTGCCCCCAGATCAGCTTTGGTTAAAAAGTTATGCTAATTCAAAGTTAGCAGAATTTCTGGAAGCATTTTAACAGCACCTCCCTTGGAAGTTGCTGTTTTCCATTCAAGTTTCCACTAAATTCTGTGCTGAAATTTCAGGAACTTTGAATTGCAAAGATGTCAAACATCTTCTACTATTTCTAAGGATGTATTATATGACAATTTTAGATTTTTCAACTGGGAGTTATGTTTGAAAAACGGAACAATTCAGAGAATGTTTTACTTTGTCCTGGTTCTGGACAGTTTACATTCCTCTGGAATTTAAGCCATCTTAAGGTGAGTTTCAGCTCTGGAAGTCTACAACAAAGTTGTAGAGTACTTCAATACCTTTCCAGAACTATATAGCACACCTCACTCGGCTAAAAGACCTGTGAGTTGTGCTCTGTTAAAGTTCGGCAACCTTGCTGCCCAAAACAGAGCACTCTGCTTTTCATACATTTGGCTATACTGCTCCACTATCCCATTCTTATACCCAACCAGGGTCCTAAATGTTGAACCTATAGATTTTAATTCTTTGTTATCATTATTCTCATGCATATGCCTACAATATCTCGGTACTACGTTCCTCACAAAAGAAAATCCTAACTGGATTTTACCGGCATATACGTCTCAAATGTGGCACTAAACGGTCTCTCGCACACGTTTACTACACGGATACTTACGTGGTTAGTACCTGCAGAAGACCACACAATAATGGTGCACTCAATGGTTATTCATTTCAGGCAGTTCCATATTTGAAAGTAAATACAAACGCCCGTATCATTGTCATACGGCCGTCCTTGAGTTAGGTCACGTCTCAAGGTACGTGATCGTGTTTCAACACCACACGGCGGGAACCCGAGTAGGTCATGAACGGGTCGTCACGGTTGGGAATATTATCAACCCAACAGATACCACCTACTGCCCTGCAGGGCACGCCGATGGCAAGCGCTGCGTATGTCCCCCTGGGCTACTTCCAGACGAACACACTCTCGCGTTACTGACCACGCGATGGGGTCTCCACTTACTTGCCTAATGCACGCTAGGGATCAGCGTTTCATATGAACTCAGGAACATGAGGAGTCCAAGAGTTTCATATTGACATCTCACACCAAGCTGTGAGACTCTATCCCTGCACCACGTTCCTCGTCAGGGGGAGCTAACCGAAATTGAACCGCTTTCGGTGGCGTTCCTTACCATACTTACCAGAGCGTAGGTGCGTCGTTACATAATTAGAATTCAGAATTATAACACATAGGTTAGTATTTGCCACTTTAAGTAACTATACTAATATAGTCCTTACTTGGGCAGCTACCGATTCCTCACCGTAACCTAAGTTTTCCCATAATGTAGTCCTTAAGTACTGTGCTATCCCCACTGCAGCTCTGATACCAGGCTGTGGCGGACCGGAATCCGCTCATCCAGGATCGCAGAGGGTGGTGCCGCGCGATGCGACACCCGACAGCACACGTCATAAGGACATAATATATTACATGGGAAAAACAACTGAAACTGTACAAACAGGTACAAACTTCAGTTACAACTATTGTTTATATTACACAGCGGAAGTATACACTATACAACTCACGCCCGCCTATCTAGCAAAAGTGGTTGTCCAGCCCTAGGGCAACCCAAACTAGCTGCACTCCTCAGCTCAGCGCGGCGTGTACGGCTCCCACTCAGCTGTGGTCCCCGACGGAGGGTAACCCTCGCCAGTGGACTCGTACTCCGAGTCCGTGGGTGGCTCCTCACCTTGAAAACACTTAAGCAGCAACCGTGAGCACAAAGGCTCAGCAAGGCTTAACCGACTCAGCTAAGCATGAAACTCTACATGAGGGGTACAATGGACATAGGATAGTAACATTTAAGCAAAAGGACACGCCTACAAGTTCATCCTTAGTTCATCTTTTAGTAACAAGTTAACAGTTTATGAAGTCTGAAATTTAGTAAGCAGTATTTGGTGGCACACATGTAGCAATACAATTATATCAACCAGCAATATTGAATCAACATGTTTCATCCATTAATCTACGTCACGACTTAGTGACCAAGTGGTACTCTTCACCGTGAGGGACGGCGAATCGACTCGATATACACCTGCAGGGAAACCCAAAGAGCACGTCACGTACGCCCACCCGCGAAGCTGCACAGCACTCTCACTCGATGCCGTACGGGACAACCTTTCACCCAACAGCCCAAACGTCGAACCGGTCGCACCGAAACGAGCAGGAGGTTCCCCACACGGAGCATCTCTCTATGCTCGTTGGCAGATTTCCACCTTGCTGCCCTCAGCCTACACCTATAAATCGGTGCGTTATGCCTCGACGCCCGGAGGTTTAGGCTACATCGGTTTATCGGGGCCCATATATCCGATATGCCTTCGGTACGTTCAAACTTGATCAGCATGGGCCGCACACGGCTCGGTCCTCAATCGACACGGACAGGGCTGCGCACACAAGACTCCCTCTTGCTGCGCCCTAGCCTCTGCGCAGTCTCATTTTCATTACTAATATGATCTCACATCACTCAACTGAACCCGTGCGTCCCAAGCCTATCTCGCGAGTAGATTCCAACTACTCGACTTGTACCGAAGCCCTATGAATCTTTAAGCATAGCCTATCTATTCGAGGTCTTAGACACTACCCTCACTCTTTTAGGAACCTTTGGTTATGCAAGTGGGGTTTCATTCATCCTATACCTAATGCACAATCATACTTCATATGACACATGTAAACAAAGTAAGACTTATAAAAGGGTTAATGCAAACCGGGGCTTGCCTTGTTGCTGCTGGTCAGGAGTTAGTTCCTCTTCCGGAAGGAGGAAGTCCAGCACTTCCGGAGTCTCTTCTTCAATGGCTACACGTTTAATACAATACTACATGTTAATTTGAATGCAATGTGTGAACTGAAATACCTCATTGCTAATAACTCTAGCTAGCCCTTCCCTTTGGTTCTGAAATTTTTTATGGTGGACTGGTAGGGTCCTAACCAGAGTTGTGACCAAGTTTTATTTGAAACAAAGTTCATTTGAACCTTGTACAAATAGAAGCCCATTTGGTCAATAATTGAGCCTCTGGATGATTCCAGGGGTTTTCATGGCTCCAACCATTACTTTCTGGAAACTAGACTTTAATATGGTTCTAATGGAGTTGGTTTTATGTCATTTGAAGAATTCTACCGAAATTTATGCCCTAATTAAGATTTGAGAAAAATCTGAAAAATGTTTCTGTACATTTTTCTATTTTCTCAGGGCAGTTCTCTTAATCACCCCATCAGAGTAACTAAATGAACTTGGATGAGTCTGAATTTTTTACTGGGATTCAGGTATTGTCTAATGAACCTCTCAGCCAAATTTCGGAATTTTTCATAAGGTAGTTCTCCAGATAAAATTCCCGACAGTTTAAACTTTAGGGATTTAATTCTGGAAAACTATTCACTTTCATGAGCTGAATTTGGTATTTCTGGAAAGTGCTCAGAGAGCTAAATCCAACCAAATTTGGTTCACTCGATTTGGAGCTTTCTAGCCAAAGTTATGAGGATTTGAAGTTTGGAAGAATCCTGAAAATCGGGGGAAAAGTTTAAACTCTCGGGCCCGCGGGGACACGTGTCGAGCGCGGAGGTGTCCGGTACACCGGAGATACCACACGTGTCGAGCGCGGAGGTGTCCGGCACACCGGAGCCCACAGGGTATTTTGCGCGCCAGCACAGCCGATCTCCGGCCACACCCGACCCCGGTTTAAATTCTTCAGCCGCTGACACGTGGGCCAGCCGGCTTCGTCTTCCTCCCGCCGTTCTCTCACGCCCGCGCCGCCGACCTCGCCGGAGCAGGCTCGGGGCTCGCGGCTCGGGGCTCGCCGGCTCGCCGCTGCCGGACCTCCCAGGGGCTGAAACTCGCCGCCAGGGGATTGTCGACGTCGAGGAACACGTCGGTGGTGTCAGGTCGGGCTGGGGGTGACCGGAAATAGCTCGGCGACGTGCCGCTGCCTCGGTTGAGGTTCGACACCATCGACCGTGGTTTCTAAACCCGCCAACACCTCGAACAAACAACCCTACAGCATCAGTGTACCTCTAGGAAGCTCGACAAGGTGTCAAAAGGGTTCAGGGATGGCGGCAAGTCGGTCCGCACCATGTGACCGATCGTGCCCGTCATGACCGCCCTCGATCGAGCTCGAAATTCGTCACTCCTAGACAGTTTCACGCTACGGATGCAGAAAAGAACTTGATCACCGGCTAGTCCAGTGTCTATGTGCAAGATTTGATGACCTCCGAAAGATCATAGAGCGAGAATCTAAAGAAACCGTACCGGAAGCTTGGGTTACGGTCGCCGGAGCAAAAACTAGAAATTCTCTGCGGATTCTTCACGGTTGGCTTCCAAACTTGGAGGAGAGCCGCATGGTGGTCGCGCGCTCCTGTTGCCTCTCTCGCTGGACCGTGAAAACGCCTGTGGAACGCTGCCCACGGGCGCCTGACTCTCGGCTGAGGCTAGGTCGCCGCGGTGGCGATCGTCTTTGGGCAAAGGAGGTCGGAGCTCGGGGTTTCTGGCGTTGGGGAGGTGAAGTGCGAGCTCAGGTGGCTGTCTAGCAGCTCAGGGACGAAGGAGGAGATGGTTTTGCTGGTTTTCCCGATTGAGCAGAGAGCTGCGGCGAGAAACAATGCCGCTGCTCGGGTTTGCCCGCGAGAAGATAAAGCCGGCCGACTCCTGCTCGGCTGAGGTGGTGCCGATCACGTGGGGGAGCGAGCCAGCCGTCCTGGGCGCCAGCGCACGGAGAGGGAAGCAGTTGGTGGCGCCGGTAGCTGCTCGGTGGCACAGCCGACAGCTGCTCGTTGGAATTTCCCACCGAGACTCTGACTTTGGGTGCAAGTTTCTCCTTCTCCCCTCTATGACATGTGGGTCCCACCCAGGGTTTTAACCTCTGAAATTTACTCCTAATCACTGTTGTAAACAGTGAGCCCTATAATACCCCTGGTGATTCAATTGTTCACCCCTGAGCCATTTGAATTGAATAGAATTCAAATTGGGTTCGGTTTGAGTGAATTTCAGCACAAGTTCAGTTTTGAATTCAAATAAAGTTTGAATTCGTCCCACTTAGCTCATGTCAAGATCAACTCCGAATGGAGTGAAAATTGGTGTGGTGTGGTGATGAACACTTCAAATGTGTACCAAAACTGAGGCCCTTACAATTTATTAAAACCATTTTCGATCCGATATCCCAATTTGAATATCCGAATACGCATTCGAAAAATATCCGATACATATGGATATGGACCAGATTTTTCTCAAAAACAGTAGCGGATGGACTGGAAATAATCCGATCCGTTTTCACCCCTAGTCCTGGTTGTGGTAAGTTGTACAGCCTTGTTTACAACGGCCAGGGTAGCCATCGTAAATAAGTATGGCTTATTTACGATGGACATCCCCCTGGCCATCGTAAATAAGGATTTCATTTTTAAAAAAATAGAAAATTGTTAGCCAGCATGATGTCTTGCTCATAAGTAGATAAATAACAATATAAATAGGATCACAAATAGTTCAGACAATAATAATATCAAATACAACCCACGACACTAAACGCTCCCACGTCCGCTACCTCCAAGCCCGTAAAGTCGTCCTCCCGTCGTGTTTCAGGTGCCAGTAGCTGTGACGATAGAGTATGAGCCTCCGTCACTGATCCCTATGATGTACAAGTGTAGTTAGACAATCTTTAGCTTTAAAAGTGTATGTTTCACTAACTTTGCTTATGACGAGGTAGATTTGAGTAAGTCTGGATAAGTTTGGCTATGTTTTGCTAAAATAGTCTAGATGTAGCTAAGTTTGCCAATATTTGGCTATGTTTGACTAATTTTGACTCAGTTTGCTATATTAATCTAATTTATCTTGATTCAAGAAGTGTTGCTTACCTGTGCAACTGAAGAAGGCATCTGTGGCTCCATTGGCGGCTGTCATGAGGGAATGACAACCTGCTGCCCATGTTGCTAGGCTAAGGCCTGTGATAGCAAAACAATAGCGCATAAATAATAATAAAATGATATGGATGTTTAGTATTTTAAATTCTTACCTATCGCCGCTTGCATTTATGCCAAGTAGTTAGCTTGATACTCCTCCTTGGCATTGGCAAGCGCTTCTTGCTTCTGAAGCATCTTCTGTATCAAGCGTAGCTCCTTTTGGACACTCTGGAGCTCTAGATCCCTCTGCGACGAAAAGTCCCTCCGACGGTCTTGCCTCTCTCGAGTCAAACATCGAATATGACAAATCTAAAAAATATTAAGAATAAGATTATGTAGCTCAAATTGATAAAAATACAAAACATGGTGTTGACGTCGATTGGTCCGTTTTGCCAATCATAGTTTTTGCCATGAATCTTCACCACTTCGTACCCATATTATCCTACAAATACAAGCAAAACATGTAAAAGTGTCAATAACAATATTAGTTACAAATAACTTAAAGTATGTCGAAAACTCACCAGTCGCGCTGTCGCCACCGGAGTGCATAGCTGGTGTGGCTGTGAAGGGTCACCTACCCTATGACTTCTCTTCCACACATGAACATCGCTCGGTCGTTCACCAAGCTCGTTTTCCTGTGAGTACGAGTTAGTAGCATAAATACGCTATAAATATAGTTTCGTAGATATTTTTTCTAACCATTCGTTTAATCAGACGTGTATGTCCATCATGGTCATACGTATGGCCTCTGGTAGGCCCTCTACATTCTCGGACCGTTTTGAACTTAGCGACGAAGTCCACACTGGACTAAAACCAACAGAGGGCCAAGTAAGCCTGTGGGCGGTCCTCCGACCAAGAAATACCCACCTGCATGCATTTAATAATTGATTAAAATAACTTTGATATTAGAAAATTAGAAAGTCGTATTTAGAACACTACTAGTTTACCTCCGTGTATTGCTCCTCTGTCAAGTACGTGTCGGAGTCATCTCTAAATGCTGCTAGATCCTGCCCTTCATGCCTCTTCAAGTACTCGTTTATTGCTTGAATCCTGGCATAAGATATCGCTTGTGTAACAAGCTTTTCTCGCGTTCTTGTTGAAGACGGCTCACGCTGCTCACTCCGTTTGATCCACCAAATGGAACCGTCTCTACAACAAGGCAAAAAAATAAATGTTATTAAACATCCTAGTTATTGATGAACTAAAATTTGAATAATGTAATAAACATACTTACCCAGAAGTCGGCCCACACTGCACCCTGAGCAGTCCCGTACGTCAAGTCAGTAGCACGATCGTAATCATCCCATGACTTGGCAGGGATACGCTCGTCACCGCTGCTAGGGACCTCACCAGGATAGTACAAACGCACGAGGTTCCCCAAGATAGTGTTGACCTATCTTCGACATCCTCTACCCTTGAAGGTAGAGTCCTCCCATCCGTCGCAAGAATAATTATGCATGAAAGAGTGTTAACACTACGTAATTTTTTAAAGCTACAACAGAAGGGCTTCTTACATATCGCCAATAGGGCGAATAGCCGGCAGAGTTGCTTCGTCTCTAGGAACCATAGGAGGAGCCATTCTCTTAGTTTGTCACTTTCTTTGCACCTCCATGTCCTAGGACGACCCGTAAGGGTAGTCCGCCGACCCGAAAGGGTGGTCAGCTGACCCGAAAGGGTGGTCAGCCGACTGTGGCTTTGGAGGCGCCTCGGCCTGTGACTCTAACTCCGAGTCATCCTGCAATATTATAAAAATCTAAGATACATAAATAAATTAATTATAAAACGTAATAAAATATGATTGGTAAGTCAAATTACCTCAGTCCGCTGAAAGGCAACAGGTTTGTCAGCCAGCTCTGAGGGCACGTGTCTCAATAACAGAGACCGTCTGCTCTCTCCTGAAGAACTACCCTGAAAAAGGGTGTCCGCCACGTCCTGTGTGCGAGTCATCCTACTTGCACTGTTGAGAAACCTCTTCACGGCATTCTTGACCCCCTTACCCTTGTCCGATGACATCCTATTTTAATAATTTATTGCTAAGTATAATTATTAAAAAAATATACAACAAATGAATAAGACATTAATTGTATTCATTTTTAAAATTCATCATAATCGCTCATTTACTCTACTCCTTAAACCAGACCATCGAACTGTTTTAATAGCTGGTTTCCGTTTCTGCTTCTCACGAGTCTATACATCATCGGTGTCTCCAACTAACTCATCGAGTACTTGACCAGGCTCAACGACAAATGAGGATGGCAGGTCTTCTTCTTGATAAACATCATCAATCTCACAAACCAACGCCGGAGTATCATGGTACCCAACATCGCCTGTGGTATATAACTGTTCACGAGGATTGATCTTGTGTAAGACCCACCAAGAGCCACTGCGTTCCCAGGACCATATCATAGCCGGCGAGGGGCAGGGCGTAGATGTCCGCGGAGAACGCCTCATCATTGATGCAGAATGTTGCGCAGCGGTACATGCGTGGGCATGGTACGCGGTCACCGTTGGCCACTTTGACCTGTAGTCTACCGCCCAACCGAAGCTTAAATGAGGCCCGGGAGGCTGCCTCCTCGGCGATGAAGTTGTGGGTGGAGCCGGAGTCCAAGGGCGAGGAGGGCAATGCCGTCAATGAAATTACATTGTTTCGCTGGTGCGGATCCCGGTAATTGCATGGACCGAGATGTGTGGCTCGTCTGCCCCGGCGTCATCATCATCGTCTTCATGTGCCAAGTCGAGGAGGAAGATGTGTTGGCACACTCGATTGTGGCCACGCGTGAACTTCTTATTGCAGTTGAAGCAAAGACCCAAGCAGCATCGCTCCTCCATCTCTGTCTGGGACAGTCTCTTGATTTGTCACCCCTTGACGGTGGCCGGTGTCTGTTGGGGAGGCGGCTGCGAACCGGATGCCGGGAGTGCGAGGCGTGGTGAGGGCGTCGGTAGAAGACCCCACTGGCTTGTAAGGCGTTGTTGTGGCGCGGAGGCTCCCGCACATTGATCGCGGAGTTCCAGTTTGGCGCGAGACTCATGGCGATGGCGAGTGACTGCGGGTTGTGGATCTCGACGTCCAGGCTGAGAGGCAGTTGTAGACCGGCGGTGAAGAGCTGCACTTTCTAGGTCTCGGTGAGTGCGCCAGCACGGGGAAGCGGGGCCTCAAACCGGTCCTGGTGCTCGACGACCGAGCCCGTGCGCCTGCACGCCACAAGTTCACCGAGCGGGTTGGAACGCAAGGGCGGTCCAAACCGGGTGTTGAGAAGCTCGGTGAAGCGTCTCCACGAAGGCATGCGTTCGTCACGTTGAAGCTGCATGAACCACAGTTGTGCCCCGGCCTCCAAGTTGTACGATGTCATCCACACTTGTTCCTCATCCGCGATGCGTTGTTGGTAAAAGTAGGACTCACACCGGTTGATGAATGCGAGGGGATCGGTTTTCCCATCAAACTTGGGAAAGTCCAACTTCTGGAAACGCGGTGGCCTGTCGTTGTGGTGCTCGCCGCCCTACATCCTTCTGGGTCCCGATGCCGATGACTCGGTGGTGTGTTGTTGATGTCGATGACTCGGTGGTGCGTTGTTCGATCATCTCGATCTTGTCTTGCAGGGACGCCACTGTCTGGGTCAGCTTGGTGATGAGCGCCACAAGATCGACTCACGATGGTGCTGCCATTGGCGTGGGTTCCGGCGATGTCGGAAGCGCCGGCGCGGCGGAAACAGCCTCGTGCAGCGGCAGTGTGGTAGAGGAGGCGCGCCTGGATCATGATACCAGGTTGTCAAGGCCGTTGGCGCCCAAGACGGCTGGTCCCCGGCTAGGGAGATCGTAGCCCCGAGAGGAGGAGGCGCTGGAAGTTCTGCCCGGCGACCCGATGGTGGAAGATGGAAGGCAGCAGAGAAGGAGGATTGGAAGATAATACTTCTTTCTTTTTCCTCAATGATTCTATTGCTTCTAATATATAGGCTTATAGCCAACTAACAAGAAAACAAACTCAATCTTATCTCTAACAACTCAATCTTATCTAACTGATTATTTTCTTAAAATCTTGCCTAGCCCCTCATTGTGGGCTGTTGCACCCGATCCCGGGATCGGCGCTGATATTTGCGGCCCCACATGACATAATATCTTTCTCATTTTCTTCTCTCTTTGTTATCATGGTTTAATACATACACACTGAAATGATTTAGATATGTGAATGTTCATGATATCGTGTTGTTTGCATCTCTTTGTAATACGCTCAGTTTTGTTCAGACATCGAGTCAAAACTTAGACAGATAGAGGAAGATCCTGAAGGTGCAGGCACTGCCCATTTGTATTCAGTCACACAAAAAATTAGTGGTGTGGCAAATCGTGCATTTGAGCCTCTATTTGAGAGGCAGGTACAAAAACTAAGCTTTGTCTAACTAATTGAGCTTGACAATGTTGTTGTAGCATTCCTTCTTGAGTGCTACATCTGCTGACAGGCCCAAGCTGAAAAGATCAGGTCAGTTCAGGGAATGCTTCAGAGATTCCGGACTTTGTTTAACCTACCAAGTGCTATCCGTGGGAATATTAGAAAGGGAGAACATGACCTTGCTGTCAGAGAGTACCAAAAAGCAAAATCAACAGTTCTTCCTTCACATGTACGCCAGCTTCTTAATCTGTTTTATGTGCATCTTTTATCCAAGAGGGCTTGGGATGGGGACAGGATCTGTATCTAGCTATATAATCCGTCCATGATCAACCACTGCCCATAATTCGTTGAGCACCATGAGCATGTGATCCCCCGTCAGGATTCTTAACGCATAAATGCCGTCGACTATCTCCTATTTCCCCTTCTAATACTAGTTCACTACTTATTGGCATAATGTATGAACTGCATAAAGCCAAAACATATAAACAGGAGAGACATCAAATCGAATATACATATATCATGGTAAAGTTCATTGAACTTGCGCGTACATGAAGAAGCCATCTTACCTATCGAGGACCTAAAGTGCCTACAAGAAACTACATTTCGTATGGATTTACCAGGCTGGTGAGGTTGCATTTACATCACTTAACTATATACCTTCTAATTGTAATGTCTTAGAGTCAAATGGTTTTTCCATGTTTCTGGTAGTTGCCACCACTTAACTATATACCTGGAGTTGGTGCACTGTAATAGTCTCTTCCTATCTTACCGCCTCAGCTGTAAAAACAATATTTCCTTTGCGGGTTGAATTTTTTGACGGAAAGACTTGGGTAGAGTTACTGTGATCTGTAACATCCCTTTGTGTCAGCAGAGAAAAAAAGAAAGATCTGAACTGTCGGTCGGCGTGTGCCACCTGCTGAATTTGTATGCAGTGACTGAATATCCGAAACATTTTTGTTTTTTATTAACATTTATATTTTCTTGCAAACATCTGAAAATTCAGAACTTCACTTTAGTTATCGATGATTGGAGTGGAGCCGAAATCTTCACCTTTAATGGAAGTGTTCAAATGTAGATCGGCGTAATTTCATTATCGAATAGCAGGCAGATCGCCCTGTAGTTTGTTCAAGATTCGGTCGGATCATGCATGTGACCTGAATTTGTCTTGCATTATGGCTTGCACATGCCGGAGGCTCCAGATCCGAGCTCCATCTTGATCGCCTTCATTTTCATCTCATCAGGCTCGCATGCTGCCTGATTGCTGACTAGTGCCTTGCTAATAAGATGCTGTTAAGGAATGAGGAAAGACATGATTCGCGCAATTGTCCAACGCTCAGCTGCCGTGCCCGGCCAGTGGCCACAACTTATCCTCGTAGATGTGGCCAGAGCTTTGCAGCCAGAGTCCGGGCAGCTAAGTGAGAGGATCCCTTTCCCGTATTAACGCCCCGAAGAACAGGCCAGCAGGCTCTCGCATGGGCGCGCGCGCGGGAGCTAGGAGCTACCGGAAGAGCGTGGAGCTGAGGCCACCCTGCGACTGCGAGCACGCTCTCTAGCACCACCACCCCGCCAAGCCATGGCAGCCCGCGTTCTGATGCCCCCGCCGCCGTGCCACTACTGCTGCCATCGCGCCACGGCTCCAGCGACGACGATGAGCGAAAGCGGCGTCCTTGCATTGCACACTCCCTGCTCGGTTCAGGCAGTTCGATTGAGCGGCTGCAGCGGCGTGACGTTGGTGCCGCGGGGAGCGGCGGCGGCCGTGCCTACCGGGCGGAGCAGCTTGTCTATCGCCGGAATGGCCGGGTACGAAGACCGTGGCCGCCGACGTCACTCAAGGCCGCGCTGTACGGAGCGCTGGAGGGCGCCAACAGAGGTCGGAGATCCATGACCTTGTGAAGCTGCTCGAGTCCCGGAACCCCACGCCGGAGCCCACCTCCAAGCTGCAGGAGCAGGTATCCGCTTGAACTCTGACGGACTTGACAGAGCGCCGGAGCAGCGGCATCTGAACTTTGAAGTGTTGATTATATCTTACTTACTTCTTACCGCACCAAAACCTCTTCGCCGTAGAAGATGATAAGATTATTTAGATGAAAGTATTTGTACGGGCAAAATGCTTCCGCTGTTAATTACTGATAGTGGCTTGCTGGGTGGATGCTTGATTGGTGATGGATGGATGTTGGATGAAGCTCACCTATAGCACAATCTGTTATTTTTATGCCATAGAGTTACACGTTCATATCTATAAGGCGAGTGAATGAGAACACGTGTTACACCCGGTTTTTCATAAGGAACATCCGAGCGTATTTTTACATCTATGTCAGGATCAGTTGACTCATACATGTGCCGACAAGAGTATAATATCATTATATTACAAGCTAAATTCATTGTGTAAAAGAACATTACAAGTATATGTCATAAAATTACTATTACACACTAATAATATAATCAGCGGAAGTCATCTACGTGGTGCTCTAAATCACAGGCGTTGCCCGGGGGTTTCGCTAGCCTAAAACAACTCATCGGGATCAAAGTCTTTTTAGTTGAAGTCTATTTCTTCATTTACACCTGAGCAATATGTGACAATCCAACAAAAGCAAGTTTGAGTACCAATTGGTACTTAGCAAGTGTATAAAAAGATGTCATGAAGGCCAATAGAAAGGAGAAGCTGACATTGTTAAGCACTATGTATTAACCCTAGTCCTTAGCTTTGATTAGCAACCTATATTACTAAGTGATCAATCCCACCATCTTCATAAATAAGTTATTAAAGTTAAGTTACACCACCTAATAACATTTTTCAACTCATATCCATGTTTCTCTAATCATGGA
The DNA here is from genome assembly GCA_030760725.1 of Neostapfia colusana. Taxonomy (NCBI): domain Eukaryota; kingdom Viridiplantae; phylum Streptophyta; class Magnoliopsida; order Poales; family Poaceae; genus Neostapfia; species Neostapfia colusana. The sequence goes on from JASWHV010000019.1 coordinate 50,716,673, forward strand.
CAAATCCAAGTCGCTCTTGACCGTAAGCACGGCTGTCATGACAGTTTGGTTCTCTACAGAGATTGCACCACTTTACGCACAAGTAGTGATTTCATCCCCTGTTGCAAGGTGGACTAAGAACCTCCCTGATATCCGTGGTTGCAAGCCACATTACACACATCCTTTGGTGTGTGATCAGGAGATCACTACATGGGGGTCTACCGACAAGTACAAGCCCACTGAGATTTCATCTTTGTAGTTCCTGGGAGTAAACCCTCCACTGCAGAAGTCCCCTCTTGAGCCTTGCAGTTCCCAGGATAGTCAAAAATGAACTTCTATTCCCCGCACCATCCAACCACTCATACTATACTAGCAAACTCCAAATTAATTGCTCAAGCTGCCCCATCTCAGTCTTGTGGTGGCACTGTAAAGCCAGATTAACTATTCCATGAACCGGTCCTTAGAATCTAACACAGGCACTATCACTAACCCAAGTCTCGTGCACGAAGAACCATCCAATACAATCCAGCCTGTCTAGATTCCTATCACTATGACACACTCTTGTGTCTCTCATAAATACCACAAGACAAGTAATAATTATGTTTCATTCATTTACTAAGTACTAAGCATGGCTAAGCACATAAAATGACAATTATCATATCCTAACTAAATCCCACCATGGTTTCAAGGAATGATATGGAAAGAACTAGTCATATGTCCTAAACTGAGTTTCATATTAAAGACATCATGCAAATATTTTAACTAATCATCCTAGAATAGGAGCAAAGTGGTCAAGGAACACTTGCCTTTGAATTGTTGCTCGTTTACTTCAAAATCTTGCTCTTGAAGATTAAGAAGTAGCTCTTGTGACGGTTCTACCCATGTATATGCACACAAAACAATGCAAAACATGCAATAAGAAACTTAACAACACATTTCAATCATATATACACTTAATTATATACATATATTATTTATTTGTTTGTTTTCTCCATCCACATATGGCTCCATATTATTTTACATGTGTTTTGGAGTGAAATAGATATCAACTTGACATATATATATATATATATTACATTCTTTTTATTATGGAAAAACATTCATTTTCTAATTTTGTAGTGATTTTTAATAATTTTTAAAGTGTACATATGCATATATACAAATTTTATGATAATTTCAGACCTAAAAATTATTTTAAAAGTCTTACTATAACTATTTTCAGAATATATATTACTTTTATTGGATTTTTAGAATTTATCTATGCATTTTAATTAATTTCTACAATTTTTATGAAGTATATATTGTTTTTATTTGAATTTCGGTATTAATTTATCATTTAGAATGTATTTTCAGCCTATAAAAATATTTATTTCTTATTTCAGAATATATATGTTAAAATATAAGAACAGATTATTTTCTGCAAATTTTTATGATTTTTCAGAATTTATTTACACTGATTTGGCTAATTACAGAATTAATAATGAATTTATAAACTCTTTTGGGCTAAATTATAATATTTATAACTTTTCCAAGGGCCTAAATGTCTTTTACAGTATTGTGTTCCTAATTTACAAACAAAATAGGGACTTTTTGTAATTTATAACAGTTTTCTTAATTTCTCTAAAGTCTAAGGTTCATTTTGTAAAGTGTAGGGCGTAATATAGATCAATTTAAACCTTCAGGGGGTTATCCGTGAAACTCCCAATATTTATAACTAAATTGAATCTGGACCATCGGATCTAACATGAATGGTCCTGATTTAAAATAATCGAAGGGGTATGTTTGTTTTAATCTTGACCGTACATATGAAATCAAAGGTCGAGATTGGGCCACGTCATCTCCGGCGAGATATGAGGTTGTCTAAGATTAGGAAGATGGTGGTGCCATGGCCGAAGTTCGCCGGATCGCGTTTCGGTGGTCCAAATTCGATGGGATCTGAGGGAAAATAAAGAGGAGCTCGTGGGGAACTCATCATAGATGTCGCCCACGCGAAAAAATAGCCGGAAGTGTGTATTCCATGATTAGGTGCGATGTCTAACCTTCGGCGGCATCGCGGAGGGGCCTCGGGCGATGAAACTTGTCGTGGATGGTTCCTACGGGGCCGGTGAGGCGTTGGGATGATCGACAACAAGTCGGATGGGGCAAGGGCCGATTTATATACAGGGAGGCAGTTGTAGGCTGTGAACTGTCACGAGCGACCGGACGTGGGGCGAGCGGGCACGATGAAAGGGCGCAGCCACCCGACGTTGAGGCAGTCGTTGCGGCACTGGGGTGTGACAAACTACCCCCCTTAAATGGAATCTCGCCCCGAGATTCGAAAACTTTAGATTATCAAGAATTTGATTGACCAAAATTGGTTTCACAAAGAAGTACCAGAAGGATGTAACAAAGATTTGGAGGATTAGAACAAAACATGGTTAAGGCCAAACAATTTGTGTATACATTGATGGTTTGGTGTTTACTAATAGTTTTGATATAATCAAGAAGATATAGGCTTAATAACCTATTATACACTCTACAAAAAATCAAGCATATACCATCATAGCTTTGTAACGATCTTCAGAGTCTCTGAGCTTGCTTTATGTTAAATAGTGGTCTTGCGTCTTCATGTATGAAAGTCTTTTAAGATGATTTTGTTTTTTTTCTTGTTTTGCTAACTTTCGATAGCCTATCGTATCGATTATCTAATCGTGCTCAAAAGAGTGCTAAAATGGGATAAGCTACCCCTTAAATAATAAAAAAATACTAGATTGCAATGAATCAAACATTTTTTTACTCGTTAGGAAGAAGGTTGTGTCTTATCTTAGCAGTAATGAGACGATCAAGGTAAAGATTTCACTCGCTCCTCAAAATGGAACCTAAGCGAGTGGTGAACAAATTTCTTCAAAATTATTTTTCTTTCATCGAGTTGTCTTCATACTCTAATATTTTTTTCGAGTTCGTGTGAAAATAACAAAATTAGAAAACAAAACATTTTTTGGAAGCTAGATGAGGCTAGATCTCATATAAGTAACTAAATAACCATTTTTCTTCTAAAAACTTTTGTTAAATAGTTTTGCTAAAATACTAAGGACTTAATTCGTCCATTTTTAACTAGGCTTGCATCCTACGGTCAACCTTGGCTCTAATACCACTTTGTCACACCCGGTTTTCCATAAGGAACATCCGAGCGTGTTCTCACATGTATGTCACGATCAGTTGATTCATACATGTGTCGACAAGAGTGTAATATTATTATATTATAAGCCAAGTTCATCATGTAACACAACATTACAAGTATATGACATAAAATTACTATTACACACTAATAATATAATCAGCGGAAGTCATTTACGTGGTGCTCCAAATCACAGGCGTTGCCCGGGGGTTTCGTCAGCCTAGAACAACTCATCGGGATCAAAGTTTTTTTCATTAAAGTCTATGTCTTCATTTGCACCTGAGCAACATGTGACAATCCAATAAAAGCAAGTTTGAGTACCAATAGGTACTCAGCAAGTGTAGGAAAAGATGTCATGAAGGCCAATAGTAAGGAGAAGCTGACATTGTTAAGCACTATACATTAACCCTAGTCCTTAGCTTTGATTAGCAACCTATATTATTAAATGATCAATCCCACCATCTTCATAAATAAGTTATTAAAGTTAGGTTACACCACCTAGCAACCTTTTCCAACTCATATCCATGTTTCTCTAATCATGGACAAGTCCAAGCCGCTCTTGACCGAGAGCACGGTTGTCATGAAAGTTTGGTTTTCTGTAGAGATTGTACCACTTTACTCATAAGTAGTGATTTCATCCCTGTTGCCAAGTGGACTAAGAACCTCCCTGATATCCGTGGTTGCAAGCCACATTACACACTTCATTTGGTGTGCGATCAGGAGATCACTACATGGCCTTTACAAAGGGTCTACCGGCAACTACAAGCCCACTGAGGTTTCACCACTGCAGTTCCTAGGAGTAAACCCTCCCCTGCAGAAGCCCCCTCTTGAGCCTTGCAGTTCCCAGGATAGTTCCCCGCACCATCCAACCACTCATACTATACCGGTAAACTCCTAATTAATTGGCCAAGCTGTCCCATCTCAGTCTTGTGGTGGCACTGTAAAGCCAGATTAACTATTCCATGAACCGGTCCTTAGAATCTAAGACGGGCACTATCACTAACCCAAATCTCGTGCACGAAGAACCATCCAAAACAATCCAGCCTGTCAAGATTTCTATCACTATGACACACTCTTGTGTCTCTCATAAATACAGCAAGACAAGTAATAACTATGTTTCATTCATTAACTAAGTACTAAGCATGGCTAAGCAAATAAAATGACAATTATCATATCCTAACTAAATCCCACCATGGTTTCAAGGAATGATATGGAAAGAACTAGTCATATGTCCTAAACTGAGTTTCATATTAAAGACATCATGCAAATATTCTAACTAATCATTCTAGAATAGGAGCAAAGTGGTCGAGGAACACTTGTCTTTGAATTGCTGCTCGTTTACTTCGAAATCTTGCTCTTGAATATTAGGAAGTAGCTCTTGTGATGGTTCTACCCATGTATATGCACACAAAACAATGCAAAATATACAATAATAAACATAACAACACATTTCAATCATATATACACTTAATTATATACATATATTATTTATTTCTATTTGTTTTCTCCATCTACATATGGCTCCATATTATTTTACATGTGTTTTGAAGTGAAAATAGATATCAACTTAGACACATATATATCTTTTACTTTATTTTTGTTATGGCAAAACATTCATTTTCTAATTTTGTTGTGATTTTTAATAATTTTTAAAGTGTACATATGCATATATATATACTAATTTTGTGATAATTTCAGACCTAAAAATTATTTTAAAAGTCTTACTATAACTATTTCCAGAATATTTATTGCTTTTATTGCATTTTTAGAATTTATCTATGCATTTTAATTAATTTCTACAATTTTTCTGAAGTATATATTGTTTTTATTTGAATTTCAGTATTAATTTATCACTTAGAATATATTTTCATCCTATAAAAATATTTCTTTCTAATTTCAGAATATATATATGTTAAAATATAAGAACAGATTATTTTCTGCAAATTTTTATGATTTTTTAGAATTTATTTACACTGATTTGGCTAATTACAGAATTAATAATGAATTTATAAACTGGTCTGGGCTAAATTATAATATTTACAACTTTTCCAAGTGCCTAAATGTCTTTCACAGTATTGTTTTCCTAATTTACAAATAAAACAGGGACTTTTTTGTTAATTTATAACAGTTTTCCTAATTTCTCTAAAGTCTAAGGTTCATTATGTAAAGTGCAGGGCTTAATATAGATTAATTTAAACCTTCAGGGGGTTATTCGTGAAATTCCCAACATTTATAACTAAATTGAATCTGGTCCGTCGGATCTAACATGGATGGTCCTGATTTAAAATAATCGAAGGGGTATGTTTGTTATAATCTAGGTCATACATATGAAATCAAGGGTCGAGATTGGGCCGCATCATCTCTGGCGAGATATGAGGCTGACTGAGATGAGGAAGATGGTGGTGCCATGGCCGGAGTTGACCGGGTCACGTTTCGATGGTCCAAACTCGATGGAATTTGAGGGAAAATGAAGAGGGGCTTGTGGGGAACTCACCATGGATGTCGCCCACGCGAAAAATGGCTGGAAGTATGTGTTCCATGATGAGGTGCGATGTTCAACCTTCGGCGGCATCGGAGAGGGGCCTCAGGCGACGAAACTTGTCGTGGATGGTTCCTACGGGGCCGGTGAGGTATTGGGATGATCGGCAATAAGTCAGATGGGGCCGGGGCCGATTTATATATAGGGAGGCGGTTGTAGAGTGTGAACCGTCGTGAGCGACCGGACGTGGCGCGAGCAGGCGCGACGAAAGGGCGCAGCCACCCGGCGTTGAGGCAGTTGTTGCGGCGATGGGCTGTGACAACACGACGCATTTCTCTAGCCTTGTTGATCATGAACCAACCGCCTCCTCGGTGCTATAGGCTCTAAGGCCATGTTTTCGGCACGACAGGTACGCTCGCCAAAGCTCGCGAAGATAACCTGACGCCACAAACGAGAACAAGTTGGATGGATAACAAGGGAATTAAGCTAGCAGATCGCCGTTTTGTCACATTGCGTGACAGGTTTCTGATGGCGCAGCTTACGACGACGAGCTTGCCCTTGTTCTCTGCTCGCCTGGCGACTCTGATGGCGGCGACGGCGGCGGCGCCCGATGATATCCCGACCTCGAAGAGGGAGATCGGTAAGGAAGCGCATTCTGGATGACGGATCGTCGCTGGATGCGTGCGTCATCTGAACTGCCGAGCGACGCGCGCGATGGGTAGTAATGCGGACGCGGAGCTAGAACAGAGGCGGTTCGCTAAGCTCTCACCAGTAGCCCTTCGTCCAGGGCGGTCCGCTTCGCCATGGCAGTAGCTTCCTCGTGCGAGACCTGGAAGCCCTCGTCGAGGATGCTGACGTCGAGCATGCCGGGAACGAATCCGGCGCCGAGGCCCTGGATCTTGTGCGGACCCGGTTTCCAGCCAGACAGCACCGCGCTCTCCGACGGCTCCGCGCCGTAAACCTTCGAGACACAAGCAGACGGAGCCACGCTTTTTAATTAGGCCGTCGTCGCCGGCTCGCTGCAGAACGCGTATGCTGGGTCGGGGGTGTCACCTTGATGCCAGGGTTCTTCTCCTTGAGGTACCTCTCCCGGCCCCCGTGACCGTGCCCCCGGTCCCTATGCCGGCGACGAGGACGTCTACCTTCCCCGCCGTCGCGCTCCAAATCTCCGGCCCGGTCGTCTCGTAATGGACCCTGGGGTTCGCCGGGTTGGCGAACTGCTGGAGGACGTAGGACTGTAGGACGGAGCCGGGCGTCCTCGCCGCGTCCTCCTCGGCCTTCCGCACCACGCCGTACGTCCATGGTCAGCTGCGGATGGGTGAGCAAACACCACCTCGGCGCCGAACGCCCTGAGCACGCCCCGCCGCTCCGTGCTCACCGACGCCGGCATCGCCACGTACGACCAGCTTGTACCCCTTGGCCGCCTCCACGATCGAACGCTAGCCCGATGCCGGTGTTCCCGCCCGTCGGCTCGATCAAAACACTCTGCACGGCGCACAAGACGAGTAGAACATCACTTGGATTGGACGTACGTGTCTCGGAATTGGGCTTGACCTTTCATCGCCCCCTTCACCTTCCTAGGAGTAATGAGGCCATTCTCTTCCGCAGCGGCGATCATACTGTACCCAATCCTGAGAGTTCATTGGTACAACAAGAACACGCGCCACTTCCATTCCATGACTACACGGAACGTAACTAAACGAGGCGCACTTTACAATTACACTGGATCATGTCATACCTATCCTTGACACTGGAACAGGGCCCCATGATCTCGAGCTTCGCCGCGACACGCGCCTCGCACCCAGCTACAACCTCGTTGAGGTACACCAGCGGAGTCTTACCGATCAACTGGTATAATATCGAAACAAACAAACAATGCACAGTTAACAGTTGTAGCGCAGGTCAGTTCAGACCTAAGTTGCTGTAAGAACAACAACAAAAAATATTAAAAGATGTACATTTGTGCAGTACGGTCTACATATTTCAGTTACATCTTTCGCGATCTTTGGACTCGGATCCTTCGCGATCTTTGAGTCGGGATCCTTGTCGGTCTCTGAACTTGGATTACACCCCCCCCCCATCAGGCCCTCACCAAGAATGGATATTCCCCAGAATTAAGGAACTCAAAAAGCATAACCAGGCATAGCGACCCCCATTCGCAAGCAAATGATGGACATCATCAGATCATCATACATCGCTTTATATATGATGTCGTAGTACCTTAGAAACAAATGGTATATGCTCCAAGATGCAATTGTACGTACCTCATGTCTTGCGATTCGTGTTCTCGTTGTTCTTGTTCATTTCTGACTAATTAGACTTTAAGAGCTTCGGCGAAGTGGTCAAGGGTTGCCATATGTTGCCACAAGATACAAAATGTCTGTCCGTAATCGCAAAGCCACCATGAGAAATATTCTTTTTGCTAATGGGGCATAGTCCAGTTGTTAGGACTTTTATTACTTCCATGATCCCCTGTGCTTGATTGGGAGCGAAACAGTCCATGGGCGGCTTTTCACGACATGCATGGTTCGTTGCAAAATTTGTGAAATAGAATGGAAATTACGAAACGGTCCTGTAGAGGGTGGTAGAACACTTTTTATAACTTTTAATTTTCAGACCCATTTTCATGATATAGTTTTGAAAATATGTCACATCCCAAATTTTGAAACCAAACCAAAATCGGTCCAAAACAAAAATTGGGAGAATCATGAGCATATACTAAATTCCAGTTAAACTGAGGCATATATATATATATTATGTATGTATGTATGTATATGGAAATCCACGGCGAAACCATGAACAGAAGAACGGAGCCGAATCTCGAATCAAAACTAATTTAAAAACAACATATATACAACACAAAACCTAACAGAAAATATTTAAATGCAAAAGTTGAAATATTAGTAAAGCTTCATATGTATATATATGCATACAACCAACTAATAAATTGATTAAAACGAACAAATGAAACGGGTAAAGTTGGCATATATGTGTATATATGCATATATAAGTGCGCCAATAGTTAGTCAAAAATAAAACAAATGAAGCGAGAAAGGAGATATTAACCTAGGTAGCATAAGCATGATTTATACACCCATGTATATATATGTATATATTAATTTAAATCCCGTAACAAAAGCAAGTGTGAGGGATATTATATCAAATGACAGTGAACTACTTTGTGCAAACCAAATCCGAATTTAAACCCAAATTCAAAGCCAAAAATGAGATTCAAATACAGATTCAAAAAACACAAAAAAAGAGAAAAAGAGAAGATGAGAACCTTCCCCTTCCTGGGCTGAGCCTATTTTCCTCTTTCTTCCAGCGCAGCCCACCTCCCCATCTCCTTGCGCGCAGCCCGGCCCGGCCCAAGTTCTCCACCGCCTTCTTCAACCCATGGACGCCACCGGCTCTTTCAATGCCTGAAATCCCGCCGGCGCCCATCTTCCCCGTCGCATCACGTCGCGGCGCCCATCCCCTCCCGGAAATACCGCCCGCAAGGCACGAAGCTGCCACCAGGAACGCGCCCCTTTCCCCCCCGCCTCGTTGCATGCACAGTCGTGTCCACCCGAGCGGCCACCGCCTCGACGGGAACCGCCGTTGCCTGCTATTTAAGGGCCCCCGTTGCCTGTCCGCAAGCATGGATGCACTCCACCGAAGCACCCACGGTCATATGCCAGCAGGATCGAGCTCTTCTCGAGCCCAATTTTGAGTTCCCCGATTCTTCCTCCACTCCGGCCATCTCCTCGACTTCGTCTCCGGTGAGCCCTACCCCCTCAATTCCTTTCTTCTGCAGCGTCACACAAGCACGAGTTGCTGGTTCCACGCATGGGTAAGGGGTTGAGAGGTCTGTAGGCGCCCCACCTCGGGTCACCGCTGCCCATAGCCGCCGTGCGCTGTCGCCGGCCGTCTCGAGGGCCACACCAACCTAACCGCGCGCCCCTGCAGCACCCACACGTGCCGGTGCATGATCCTAGCACGAAAATTTGTAGGAAACTAGAGTGCACACGTAGTTCGCCAGGAACCACCACTGTGGTCGTCTCCGGTGACACGCTGGCGCTACTCCGTCGATCGAACCGGCTGCAAACCGCTCCAAACACCAAGCTCCCCTCCTCCGGCGACCTTCAAATTCAACGCAGGTGAGCCGTCATACCTTCTTCTTAGTCTTCCTTCAGCGTCTGTAGAAGTTCATGAGCAGTGCCGCCCACTGGAGCTCGTGCTAAAGCACGGTAGGAGGCCCGCACCATTGAGCCATTGCCCTCGCCGCCGCTTACCGTAGCTGGACGCCGTGGAGCACTCCTCGGCTCGGCCGAGCCCTCTAGGATGTTTCCATCGCTAAAGTGAACGAGTGTAGCATAGCCAAATGGGTAGGGAGCAGCCACACACCGAAAACCGCCGCTCCATGGCCGTCCCGGCCCGTCGTCGAACGCTCTGGAGCCCTCTGGCTGGTCCAAGTGCCCCCAAACTCGTCCACACACCCCTAAGCATGTGCTGAACCGATAAAACGCAAGAAATTCAGTATGCGTATGCGATTCCACAGTGAGCCGCCGCCGCCACCAACTCCGGTGAGACCTCACCGTCGAAACAGTGGCATTCTAGGCCCGGCTTCACAGCCATTAGATTCCCCATGTCGCATAGACCAACGGCAAACAGTTTGTAAGGTAGCACGAAGAAAAAGCTCGGGCGCCGGCTAGCCGCCGGCGACCCACTGCCGTCTTCGGCGATCTATAGCCGCCATTTTGGGGACCTTCTCAGCCTAGGACTGTGACCGCTGCCCTCACCATGCTACATAGATCACCAGCACGTAAATAGTTGCCCTACGCGAAGAAAAAGTCCAACGACCGGTTAGTCGGCGGCGAGCTACTTCGGCCGGCTACCACCCTACCTAGGTAGCGACCATGTGGCACTTCTGGCTCCACTGAACCCTCTGAAACGTTCCTGCCATCACGGTGTACGTGTAGAGTGTTGGGAATCCAATAGAAAGCGGCCACGCGCACGCCACCACCAAGCACCGCCGCCGCCGCTAACCCCGGCGAACCGCCGGCGGCTATTCGGTGAACCCCGCTGTCGGTACCTGAGATATGGGGTACCCCCGCGCACAGGGTAAAATGCCTAAGGAACTCGCCCTTCTCCGCAGGGAGAGCTCCGAAGGCGCCACGCGTCCGGCGGGGCCGGACCTCCCTCCCCTCAGAGGAGAGCTCCGGGCCCGCCACGTGGCATACAGAAGCCGGACCTCCCCCTCCGCGGGAGAGAGGCCCGAAGGCGCCGCGTGTCCAGCGGGGCCGGACCTCCCTCTCCTCAGAGGAGAGCTCCGGGCCCGCCACGTGGCATACAGAAGCCGGACCTCCCCCTCCGCGGGGAGAGGTCCGGAGGCTCCACGTGCCCCGCGGGGCTGACCCTCCTCTTCTCTGAGAAGGGCTCCGGGCCCACCACGTGGCAGCAGAGCGACGCTGCCTGCCCCGAGCGATAGGCAGCGGGCGTAAATACGCCCCATACCTTGCCCGTACAAGGTATTCAAGGCCCGCGTCTTCCCACGATGCGGAGACGCGGAGCACGCTTCTGTCAGGTGCCGTTGCGCCCAGTCGCATCACAGACTGGCGCGCGGTGTCAGAACCTGTCAGCCAATAAACACCGCGACAAGACATCCCATGCCGCCTGCGCCATCATCAACCACTACGACTAGCATGCGGCATGGGCAGGGCGGCAAGATGAAGACTCAGAAGCCTTCGACCAGAGACAACTACCGGCATAACTACAGATACGGTAGATAATAGACAATCTTCCCGGGACCACCTGTCGGGTCCCGGCTTCCCTTGTAAGCCGCCCAAGTCTTGGACTATAAAAGGCTCGGGTAGGCGTCGATAGCAAGGGTTCGCACTTTGCAACTCATACGCTAGCCATACACTCTCAAGCTGTAACTCACCCCCAAGCTCAGGCCTCTAGCCCTGAGCAGCAAGCAATACAGCGAGCTCCATAGCTCGCCGTGGACGTAGGGTTTTACGCTCCGGCGACCTGAACCACGTAAAACTCACCGTGTCAAGCTCTTACTAACTCGTCCATCTGCGCAAGCTCTCCGCTAGGGACTAGCCCCTCCGAAAAAAGAACCTCCGCGGGCTGCCCTGTGCTGGCCCGGGGGAAGTGTCGACCGCACACTTCGACATTTGGCGCGCCAGGTAGGGGGCTTTTGAAAGCATCTAGACCCCCGTGAGATATGGTTTCGGTGATTAATGACAACTGTTCGTTATTACTAATGAGTTTGTGGATGCAAGGTTTCACGTACATCACATCAAACATTAAATGAACTATCTATTCACACCATCTACTGCTCATTGGATACAAATGGAGACCCCTCAACGATCCATTCTAAGGGGTTATTCGATACTCATGAAAACTAAATGAAGAACTCATACAACGACTCTACCTTATCAAAATTGGCAACACAAGGAGCTTACACTTCATCGTAATATCATTTCAAACAAGTGTCAAAGAGGTCACTCAAGAAGATTCTAAAAGATCAACTCAAAACAACTCGAAGCAAACAAGTTGCATTCACCGGATCATCCGATGTCTTGCAAAATGACTACATCGGTCGAGTTTGAGTTGGCAGAAGAAGAAGACCTCAGAGCCCAGTAAACACCGGATCATCCGATGTGAAGGAAGTGGCACATCGGTTGCTTTCAACAGAAGAATAATTTCTGAGTAATTCTGAAGATCAACTCACCAGATCATCCGATGATGAAGTAAGTGTACATCGGTCAAATTCAACAGAGACAATATTTCTGACCCAATTCTGAAGATCAACTCACCGGATCATCCGATGATAAATTGAAGTAACATCGGTCGATTAAAAGATCCAACGGTTATATCCAACGGTCACATCTGACACGTGACATCAGCTAATTTGGAATTCGACCGATGCTCATATAAAGGGGTACATCGGAGGATCCGATGTTCACTGAAAAAGTCTGCCCACTTTTCCAACGGCTATCTCGTGTGGGCTGGCTATAAATACCCCTCCAACCGGCCATTTCGACAAGTCTTGATCACCAGAGCCTCACTACACATTCTCAAGCATTCAAGACCAAGAGCTACCACTTCCACACTTAAAAACCTCTTGTACTCCAACTATAGGTTATATCTAGCTAGAGAGAAGCTTGTGTGCGTCCATTCTTGGTGATTGGAATCTCTAGGCTAGTGAGAGAGAGTGTCTTGGTGACTTCTCTCACCTTGTAAACGTTGGAGGAAGAAGAGATCGCTCCGGAGCTTACCAAGGCGTTTGTGGAAGCCCGGAGGATCACCGTTGTACAAGGCTTGAGCTCCACCTTGCCGGAGAAGGCGAACGGAGAAAGATAGTGGATTCCCTCGTCTTGGTGACTTGGGAGTGGCTATACCCTTTGGTGGGTGCCACAACGTGGACGTAGAAAGATTTTTGTGATCTTACCGAACCACGGGAAAAATCGCCGTGTCTCCGCGAGAGTTTGCATTTTTCTCCTCACCCCTTACTATTACGCTTTTACTATTCCGCACTTAACTCTCTTGCTTGCGTAGTTAGTTTGCATAGGGAATTGGGCTTCAACCATTAAAGTTTTAAATTGCTCCAAAATTTTAAAAAGCCCAATTCACCCCCCCTCTTGGGCGTTTCGATCCTTACAATTGGTATCAGAGCGAGGTTGCTCATTGGATCATTCTAGCTTCACCGCTAGAGAGCGAAAATGGCCAAGAATGGGGGTTCGGTTCCTACCTTCGAGGGTAAGAATTTTGCTTATTGGAAAGCACGCATGCGCGCTTACCTTGAGGCAATTGCTCCCGAAGTGTGGGAAGCGACCCATGCGGGGTTTGGAAATCTTGACTATGTTGGTGACCAATTAAAATGGGATGCTAAGGCTAGAAATGCCATATATGAATGCATTAGTCAAGATGTCTTTGCTAGGATTGCTAGTAAGGAAAAAGCATGTGAAATTTGGGCATGTCTAATTGAAATACATGAGGGCTCATCTCGTGTTAAAGAACTCAAATATCACATGCTTAAATCAAAATATGATGAATTTAAGATGTTTCCTCATGAGAATGTTAACCAAATGTTTTCTCGTTTAAATGTGCTCATTGAGGAAATTAACGCACTTGACATTGCTTCTCTTGGCAAGGGACTTATCAATCGCAAGATCCTCATGCTTCTACCCAAGCCCAAGTACAACATTATCAATTCAATGCTCCAAAAGGAGTCACTAGACAACATGGAAGTTTCGGAGCTCATTGGAGAAATCCATGCTCATGAGATGAGCGTACTTGGAATGATGGAGGAGTCATCATCAAAAACCATTGCTCTCAAGGCTTCAACCAAGAAGACAACTTCCAAGAAGAAGAAAGTGGTTGAGCCTAGCTCAAGTGAAGAAGAGCAAGAAACAAGCGAAGATGATGATGATGAACTTGCTTTGATGATGAGGAAATTCTCACGCCTCAACTCCAAGATTGCAAAGAAGGGATACTCTTTTGATCCTAAAAAGAAATCCTTCTTGCCAAGAAAAGATGAAAACAAGACGTGCTACAATTGTGGTGATCTAGGCCACATATCATATGATTATCCAAGACCGGACAAAAGGAAGGAAAATGGGAAGCATTACAAGCTAGAAGAAAGTGATGATGAAGAGGAGGTTAAGCCCAAGCGTTCTTTTGGAAAGAAGAAATTTGACAAAGGCAAGAAAACCAAGCTCTTTCCAAAGAAGAGAAGAGGGCCTCAAAAGGTCTTCATGTGTGAAGCCAATGAGTGGATCACGGATGAAGAGTCAAGCGACGAAGATAGTGAAGAGGAAGAAAACTTGGCGGGCCTCGCCGTCGTCAACAAGGATGACTCACCTCTTCGTCCACCTCCCATGTGCCTAATGGCGAAAGGTAACTCAAAGGTATGTGAAGATTCTAGCGATGATGATGATGAGCTTTCACCCGATGAATTAGCATCTATGATTAATGAATATCATGCCATTATAAAAAGGGAAAAGGCTAAGGTTAAGGCTCTTGAGCTAGCTCGAGCTAAGCTTGAAAGTGCCAACCTCGATTTGCATGATAAGTATGTAACCATACTTAAAGAGCATGACACGCTCAAATCAAATGTTAAGCAAATCGAGGAGGAGAATGCTCAAATCAAGCTTAAGTATCATGAGCTTGACTTAGCTAACTTAGCACTCTTGGCAAAGCACAATGAGTTGGTTCAAGAACATGAAGTGCTTAACCTTGCTTATGAAGCGATTGAACTTAAAGTGAAAAACACAAAGAAAGAAATCCTTGATGGCAAAATATCACCTAATTCACATGCCACTAATATTTTGGATGAGTCTTTGCCTTTGAAAGCAAGCCCTAGGGAGAAGGAGCTAATGGACGAAATTGAAAGTCTTCGCACTAGTGTGGCAAGACTTTCTAAGGGGGAGGACAAGCACAAGGAGATCCTCTACCAACAAGCTAAAGGCTTCCACAAGAGGGGACTTGGATCCTTCCCGGTGCCCAACAAAGGAAAGGTGCCCTCACCGGAGCTTAGGACAAGCTTCATCAAGGAAGTTGGTTCCTATTGCCAACATTGTGAGGTCACCGGACATCACACGAGGGAGTGTCCTCTTCCCAACCGTCCTTCTCCCAAATTGCCTCCCAACTATAAATCTACGTTCAATGATTATCACTATCTATTGAGCAAAGTAGGTGGAAAAGTGAAGGCAAGGTTCATCGGCAAAGACATCAAGGGCATGAAGGGGAAGCTCCCCAAGCAACTTTGGGTTCCAAAAACACTTGTATCACACATACAAGGACCTAAGTTGGCTTGGGTTCCTAAACTCAAAAACTAACTTCATGTGTGTAGGTGAACTACAAAGCCGGAGGAAAGCATTGGGTACTCGATAGTGGGTGCACTCAACATATGACCGGTAATGATGGTATGTTCACCTCCATAGAAAACCCCGGCAATCATGAACAAGTCACCTTTGGTGATAACTCAAAGGGGAAGGTGATTGGTTTGGGTAAAATTGCTATTTCTCACGATTTGTCTATCTCTAATGTGCTTTACGTTAAGTCTCTTAGTTTTAATTTACTTTCTATTGCACAATTATGTGATCTTGGACTAACATGCACATTTGACAAGAATGGTGTTGTGGTGACTAGTGATTCAAGCAAAGAACTAATATTCAAAGGTTTTCGGCATGGACATCTCTACTTGGTGGACTTCTCCAACAAAGATGCTAGCTTGACCACTTGTCTTTTCACCAAGACAAGTTTGGGATGGCTATGGCATCGGCGCATTGCTCACATTGGGATGAGCAAGCTCAAGAAGTCATTCAAGCTTGGGATGGTGACCGGCGTGAAGGATGTCACATTCGAAAAGAACAAGCTTTGTAGCGCATGTCAAGCCGGGAAGCAAGTTGCCTCACACCATCCGATGAAGACAATGGTGTCAACCTCCAAGCCACTTGAACTACTTCACATGGACCTCTTCGGACCGTCCACATACCAAAGCCTTGGCGGTAACCTTTATTGTCTTGTCATTGTTGATGACTACTCTCGGTATGCTTGGACACTGTTTCTAGGTGACAAGGGTGAAACTCCGGAAATCTTCAAGACCTTCGCTAAACGAGCGCAAAGGGAATTTCAACTTCCTATCATCAAGGTTCGGAGTGACAACGGCACCGAGTTCAAGAACTACAACATTGGGGAGTGGTGTGATCGTGAAGGCGTGAAGCACGAGTTTTCGGCCACATACACCCCTCAACAAAATGGTGTCGTCGAAAGGAAGAACAAGACTCTCATCACCCTTGCAAGAGCAATGCTTGATGACTATGGCACGTCGGAAAAGTTTTGGGCCGAAGCAATCAACACAGCGTGCCATGCCGCAAATAGGGTCTACCTTCATCGACTACTTCAAAAGACCCCATATGAGCTCCTCATTGGGAGAAAGCCCAACATCTCCTACTTCCGAGTCTTCGGGTGCAAGTGCTACATCTACCGCAAGAAAAGGCTCGGTAAGTTTGAAAGAAGGTGTGATGTTGGCATCTTTCTAGGTTATGCGTCAAACTCAAAAGCATATCGAGTATTCAACCAAACCTCCGGGTTAGTTGAAGAAAGTTGTGATGTTGAGTTTGATGAGACTAATGGCTCCCAAGAGGAGAGTTTTGGTCATGATGATATAGATGATGAGCCTCTACGAGAAGCTATGAAGAACATGACCATAGGAGACATCAAGCCCGAAGTTGGGGAGAGCCATGATCAAGGGGGAGCCTTAAGTTCCAACATCAACACCTCCATGGCACCTCAAATTGATGAAGAAGAAGAGAAAAATGATCCATTGCCAATGCAAGATTCACATGCCACACAACACCAAGAAGAAGAAGTCCAAGGTCAAGTCCAACCACAAGACGAGCAAGATGCCTCACCACCACCAAGTGCCTCACAACCTCTTATGAGGCATGGGCGCATCTCCAAGGCACATCCGATGGATCAAATCATCGGAAGTCCGTCACGGGGAGTAAGTACTCGTTCTCGCCATGTTGCTTCATTTTGTGAGCACTACTCTTTTGTTTCGTGTGCAAAACCCACAAATATTGAGGAAGCACTCCAAGATCCCAATTGGGTGATGGCTATGCAAGAAGAACTCAACAACTTCACCCGAAATGAAGTTTGGGTATTGGAGGAGCGACCCAAGAACAAGAACGTCATCGGAACAAAGTGGGTGTACCGCAACAAGCAAGACGAGAATGGCGTGGTGGTCCGCAACAAGGCAAGGCTTGTGGCCAAGGGTTTTTCACAAGTAGAAGGACTAGATTTTGGAGAGACCTTTGCCCCGGTCGCACGGTTAGAAGCTATTCGCATACTCCTTGCTTTTGCTTCACATCACAATATTATGCTTTATCAAATGGATGTGAAAAGTGCCTTCCTCAATGGTTATATTAACGAGCTTGTTTTCGTTGAGCAACCTCCCGGGTTTGAAGATCCGAGGAATCCTAACCATGTGTATAGGTTACACAAGGCGCTCTACGGGCTCAAGCAAGCACCTAGGGCATGGTATGAACGTCTTAGGGATTTCCTAGTCATGCAAGGATTCAAGATCGGGAGGGTGGACACCACACTTTTAACCAAGGACATCAACGGGGATTTATTTCTTTGTCAAATTTACGTTGATGACATTATTTTTGGCTCAACTAACAAATCTCTTAGTCTTGAGTTTGGCACCATGATGTCTAGGGAGTTCGAGATGTCAATGATTGGAGAACTCAATTTCTTCCTAGGATTTCAAATCAAGCAACTTCAAGAGGGGACTTTCATCTACCAAGAAAAGTACACCAAAGACCTCTTGAAGAAGTTTGAAATGGAAGATTGCAGCTCAAGAAGTACTCCAATGGCAACAAATTGTCATCTCGACGCGGACATGGACGGTAAACCTATTGATCAATCTCATTACCGTTCCATGATTGGTTCATTATTATATCTTACCGCATCTAGGCCCAATATCATGTTTAGTGTGTGCTTGTGTGCTCGCTTTCAAGCGGCACCTAAAGAATCGCATCGTAAGGCGGTCTTTAGGATACTTAGGTATCTCAAGCATACCCCAAGTGTAGGTTTGTGGTACCCCAAGAACGCTAGTTTTTATCTCTTGGGTTACTCGGATTCGGACTTTGCCGGATGCCGTGTGGATCGCAAGAGTACCTCCGGTGGGTGCCACTTACTTGGGCGTTCCCTAGTATCTTGGTCAAGCAAAAAGCAAAACTCCGTGGCTTTGTCCACCGCGGAGGCAGAATATATAGCGGCCGGTGCATGTTGTGCCCAAATTCTATATATGAAGCAAACCCTTTTGGACTTTGGAATTAAGTTTGATTGCGTGCCTCTCCTTTGTGACAATGAAAGTGCGGTTAAGATAGCTAGAAACCCCGTTCAACACTCCCGCACTAAGCACATTGATATTCGCCATCACTTCTTGCGGGACCATGAGGCTAAAGGAGACATCTCTTTGCAAGGTGTTAGGTCCGAAGAACAATTGGCAGATATCTTCACTAAACCACTTGATGAGAAAACTTTTTTCTAGACTTAGAAGTGAATTGAATGTGCTAGATGCATCTAACGTCATGTAAGTTGCCATGTTCATGTAAGGTTGCATATCAAATAGGTCTTGTCTAACTCCCAAAGGATAGGGGCAAGCTAGAAATAGCTTTTCCTGAGGAAGCCTTTGGCAGGTTTAAACGTGGCAAGATAGATTTACATTACGCCTTGCATGATTCCTGCCATATAGACTTGCACTCATTCAATATCTTGCATTATTTTGTTTGGCATTGCATACGGTAGATTGTCACAAAGGGGAACCCACATCATGAGAAGGAGACCTGTTCAAAATGCAATATCTCAACTCATATAATGTGGATAGAGCAAAATTCTAAAGGTACATGCTTTAAGGAGATAGAAGTTTTCTACACTCTAGCTCACAAAGCATGAGCCTTACATTTTCGTGGTTTCCCTCCTAACCTTGTGTGTTCTCTTTGCTTAAGGGCTTAGCCAATATGTGGCACTATATTTAAAGCCTTATATTAGAGGTTAGGAGTTGCCCAAAAAGTCCGAGGACCCATCCTTATCTTTGTGTGTTTAAGTCCAAGGACACATATGGGCAACCTTAGGTTTTCTGTAGTCATCGGATTATCTGATGCCAGGGCCAGCAGATCATCGGATCAATTGGTGCTTCAGTTCAAGTCAGATGTCACAAATCAACCGATGAGTTCATTTTAGAAGACATCGGAGCATCCGGTGTTCAGTTTTCCTGGTGCCCTGCAGAAATCGACCGATGATCGCCACCTCAACGTCGGTCCATCCGGTGTTCAAAAAGAGTTTTGGAACAACTCTCTGTTGAACTCGACCGATGCATCCTCCGATGATCATCGGTCCATCCGGTGTTTTATGCGCAGCTAGGGTTTGCCCGTACAGTTTAAAAAGCGGTTCGGCCGCCCTTCGGCTTTCTTTTTCTTTCCCCGAGCTCCGCTGCCGCCCGACGCCCTCGCCGCCGTCCTCACGCCCCCCAAGCGCCACCGCCGCCGCCCTCCCCCAGGCGCCGCCGCCGTCGCCTCTCCTGCGCCGCCGCCTTCCAGCAGCCGCCACCACCACCTATCCCGCGCCGCGCCGCCTCCCAGCCGCCGCGCCGCCTCCCAGCCGCCGCCGCCGCCTTCCAGCAGCCGCCACCGCCGCCTCTTTCGCGCACGCCGGCTCCAGGCGCCACCGTCAGCCTGTGCCAGCGCAGCCGCCGTTCCACCGCGCCGCCGCAGATCGCCTCCCTCGCCGTCTCCCCTCCACCACTCGCCGTCGGCCCGCATCACCCTCTCCGCTAGGGTTTCGCCGTACTTCGCCGTTCGTCGCTAAGATGGGTCGCGATCGCAAAGGAAAGGGGAAGGCTATTGAGGAGCCCGCCGCGAAGAAGCGCAAGATGTCCAAGGACGCGCGTCGTGCAGAGTTGGCCGCTCGCGCCGCCGAGGAGCGTGAGCGCGGCCACCGCGGTTCCTTACAAATCCGCGAGTCCCGGCAGAGGCAGGAGCAGCCTTCGATCCAGCCGGTGCCTGCCGAGGGTTCCGACGAGGAGGAGACCGAGGTGCCGCCTCTCATCCACCGGCGCACCCCGAGGACTCGTGGGGGTGGACAGACTCCTACGGCGAGTCGGTGCCCCTCTGCGGCTGACCGCGCCAAGGACAGAGAGGCCGAAAGGGCCATCCACCTGATGGACACAGCAGTCCGAGTTGCCGAAGATGTCAGACTCACAGACTACAGGAAGATGAAGGCAAGGCAACTGAAGAAGCTTAGATGGTCAGCACTGATTGAGGAGTGGTTCCCGCGGCCTAGGGACTCTCGAGTTGACTCCCGTTTCTGGACCCTGACACAGGCGTCCCTGTACGAGACTTACAGGCGTCGGGGTCACAAGCTATTCCAGCATAACAGCATTGACTGGGATCAGCTTGCAGTGGCAGCAGGACACAGGATCAGGCCCCTTTTTGAGAGATACAGAGGACTGGTGGACTTGCTCTCACACCCGAGGAGTGCTTACGTCGAGGAGTGGGTTAGGGTGTTCTACGCGACACTCTACGTCTCTGAGGGTCGTCGCTCGATTCACTTCATGTTCATGAGGCGAATCCACGACGTATCCCGAGACCTGATGGGCAGACTGCTTGGTGTGGAGCTCTCCACTACGTGCCTGCACCAGATAGTCTACGGAGATGCAGATCCGCCGAGGAGGCCACTGACTGGAGGAGTGGCACCGCCCCTCGAGGAGATCAGAGGTCTGTTCACACAGCCGTTCACACCTGACCAGCCGAGGGTGCCAGCGCTTCTCACCCCAGCAGCTCGGACAGTTCACCACGTCCTCAGGCGTACCCTGCTACCGAGGTCCGGCTACTTGGAGGGTTTCACGAGCCTTCAGCAGACCATCCTGTTCTATGTGATGAACGGGATGGAGTTCGACATAGTAGACATTCTGATCTGCGAGATGGAGGACGTGATCACCGACGGAGTTGGGATGCTACGACAGCTGGTCTTTGGTCACTGGATCTGTCACCTTCTTCACCAGCTGGTTCCAGAGGACACTCCAGGAGTCTCTCAGCTGACGGAGATGCACGTGACCCGGTTCAACCACTACCGAGTCCCCACTCCGGGAGACCGCCGCCTTGGACGCCCCGTCGAGCGTGAGGTTCGAGCCAGACTGTCAGAGGAGGACTGGGCAGAGCTGACTCAGGAGGACGCAGAGCTGGCACAGGCAGAGGCTCAGGGAGGAGACCTACAGCACGTATGGTCGGATAGCGACACTAGTGACAGTGTCGAGGAGTACTTCCCTCCTGCTCCTCCCTCACCGAGGCAGCACGACGCAGAGGCAGGAGGCTCAGCTGCTCCACCACCTACACCTCCTCCAGTGTCAGAGGCTCAGGTGACTCAGCCGTCAGAGCTCACCACCTTACTTCAGCGGAAGGCTCAGCAGCAGGAGCTGCAAGCAGCTCGACAGGAGCAACTTCAGAGGCAGCAGCAGGAGATGCAGCTGGAGATCGCCCGTCAGAGGCGAGAGGACACCGACAGGTTCACCAACCTTGTCGATCAGATGACGCGACGCACTCTGGACCAGCAGCAGCAGACTCAGCAGATGCTGTTGGGCATCCTGGGGTTGGTCACCAACCTCTACCAGCAGACTGGAGTGGCTCTTCCACCTCAGCACTTGGGACTCAGTCAGGCTCCAGGTGCACCCCCACTGGCACCAGCTCCAGTACTGCCACCGACGTCGCTCCAGTCCTCACCTCTTCTGGCAGTACCTCCACCGGCGCCAGCAGTCTCAGCGGATCCCCCAGCAGCTCCAGCTCCAGCCCCCACAGCAGCTCCAGCTCCTCCCGCTCCAGCTCCAGCACCAGCGACCTCCACCTCCAGCAGCTCCCGCGACAGCACCGTCGACGCCGACCGCTTCACCATCGCCAGGAGCGCGCCTGAGTCGTAGTCACTCGACTTTCCTTTTTGGTGCCTTGATGCCAAAGGGGGAGAAGAGTTAGAGTCAGGGGGAGGTTAGCTTAGCTCTAGGGGGAGTGTCTATCCCTTTTGCTACCTCATTGGAGATTATTATTATTTGCTATTATTGGACTCCGGGTGCTACTCTGTGCTCTTACGCTTTATTAATTATTATTTGAGCCTTCGAGTCACTTGTGCTGCAATTTGTACTTGTTATGTTTCCTTTTTGAGCATTGCGTTTTAATTTCATACTCTACTCGTTGTGTTGTCATCAATCACCAAAAAGGGGGAGATTGAAAGCATCTAGGCCCCCGTGAGATATGGTTTCGGTGATTAATGACAACTGTTCGTTATTACTAATGAGTTTGTGGATGCAAGGTTTCACGTACATCACATCAAACATTAAATGAACTATCTATTCACACCATCTACTGCTCATTGGATACAAATGGAGACCCCTCAACGATCCATTCTAAGGGGTTATTCGATACTCATGAAAACTAAATGAAGAACTCATACAACGACTCTACCTTATCAAAATTGGCAACACAAGGAGCTTACACTTCATCGTAATATCATTTCAAACAAGTGTCAAAGAGGTCACTCAAGAAGATTCTAAAAGATCAACTCAAAACAACTCGAAGCAAACAAGTTGCATTCACCGGATCATCCGATGTCTTGCAAAATGACTACATCGGTCGAGTTTGAGTTGGCAGAAGAAGAAGACCTCAGAGCCCAGTAAACACCGGATCATCCGATGTGAAGGAAGTGGCACATCGGTTGCTTTCAACAGAAGAATAATTTCTGAGTAATTCTGAAGATCAACTCACCAGATCATCCGATGATGAAGTAAGTGTACATCGGTCAAATTCAACAGAGACAATATTTCTGACCCAATTCTGAAGATCAACTCACCGGATCATCCGATGATAAATTGAAGTAACATCGGTCGATTAAAAGATCCAACGGTTATATCCAACGGTCACATCTGACACGTGACATCAGCTAATTTGGAATTCGACCGATGCTCATATAAAGGGGTACATCGGAGGATCCGATGTTCACTGAAAAAGTCTGCCCACTTTTCCAACGGCTATCTCGTGTGGGCTGGCTATAAATACCCCTCCAACCGGCCATTTCGACAAGTCTTGATCACCAGAGCCTCACTACACATTCTCAAGCATTCAAGACCAAGAGCTACCACTTCCACACTTAAAAACCTCTTGTACTCCAACTATAGGTTATATCTAGCTAGAGAGAAGCTTGTGTGCGTCCATTCTTGGTGATTGGAATCTCTAGGCTAGTGAGAGAGAGTGTCTTGGTGACTTCTCTCACCTTGTAAACGTTGGAGGAAGAAGAGATCGCTCCGGAGCTTACCAAGGCGTTTGTGGAAGCCCGGAGGATCACCGTTGTACAAGGCTTGAGCTCCACCTTGCCGGAGAAGGCGAACGGAGAAAGATAGTGGATTCCCTCGTCTTGGTGACTTGGGAGTGGCTATACCCTTTGGTGGGTGCCACAACGTGGACGTAGGAAGATTTTTGTGATCTTACTGAACCACGGGAAAAATCGCCGTGTCTCCGAGTCTCCGCGAGAGTTTGCATTTTTCTCCTCACCCCTTACTATTACGCTTTTACTATTCCGCACTTAACTCTCTTGCTTGCGTAGTTAGTTTGCATAGGGAATTGGGCTTCAACCATTAAAGTTTTAAATTGCTCCAAAATTTTAAAAAGCCCAATTCACCCCCCCTCTTGCGCGTTTCGATCCTTACAGCTTTTCTCCTAGCGCCACAAGTTTCTGCCGACGAAGATGACCAAGCTTCCTTCAGCGGCAAACTCTCCCCCTCCGCGTTCACGGCAAACCGTGACCACTGGGGAGTACATGTCGACACACTCAGGACGGAGTGTGTCGGCACAAGCTGGTAGCCAGCAGCCGACTCCGGCTATGCAGGCCCCGACCAGTGTGAGATCTTCTGCAGCGTTGATCGTACACCATGGAGGTGTGCTAGCTGCAGCAAGAGCGCTGCTGCGCAACCCACCTGCGGGGGATGCGCCCCATTCAGCGACCCAGCAATGGGTCCACGAGGTGGACCGCCTCGTCGTCGCCGTCGCGAACCATCGGTTTCGGCGAGGACGGCGCCCAGGACAACCGGCTGTGTCGCTGACGCGCACACCCACGGTTGACGGGCTAACGGCGGATTCCAGCTCCTCCAGGCTCCTGTCGACGGACCTGCGAAGGGAACTGGAACGGTGTCACTTGGGCCAGGACGCCCGGGTGTACCTCGAGCGACGCTGAGAGAGGCGTCGCAACCATGAGGCAGGCGACAGCATGTCGTCGGCCTCGACACAACCAGAAGGGCAGGCCATCGCCACGCGAGCCCTACCTCAGGCATATGCTACGCAGCATATGCCACAGCTATATGCGCCGCAAGTAGCGGCCCCGACCTATGGTGCAGCCTTGCCCATGCCGGGATACGCGGTGCCAGGTGCGAACCAAACGTTCGCAGCGCCAGTACCTGCAGCAACAGGTGCAGGATGTGTGGCCCTTGCACCCCACCTTCGCTTCGCAAGGTGGCCACGCAAGTTTCGCCCGCATCTGCCCGAGAAGTACGACGGTAGCGTCAACCCAGCGGAGTTCCTCCAGATCTACTCCACCGTCGTACTTGCCGCGGGAGGGGATGAGGCTGTCATGGCCAACTACTTCCCCGTCGCGTTGACCGGCCCAGCTCGGTCTTGGCTCATGAATCTACCTCAGGGGTCCATAACCTCCTGGGGAGAGCTCTGCCGGCAGTTCGTCGCCAACTTCGGCAGCTCCTACACCCGTCCCGGCACGGAGATTGACCTCCACACCGTCAAGCAACAATCTGGGGAGTCGCTGCGCTCTTTCATCCAGCGGTTCTCTCAGGTACGCAACACCATCCCGCATATCCAAAGTGCCTCTGTGGTGGTGGCGTTCCGACAGGGTGTCCGGGACGAGAAAATGCTTGAGAAGCTCGCGACCAGAGAGGTCCGCGACGTCTCGGAGCTCTTCAGCCTGGCGGACAAGTGCGCCAGAGCAGCTGAAGGGCGGAACTGGCACACTCTGCCGACCTCCGAGTCAGGAGGACAGCCCGGGTCTGGTGCTGCTGCCTATGGGGGTGGCAAGAAGACCAAGAACCGGGGGGTGGCAAGATGAAGTCACCATTCACGGCCCCCGTCGCCGCAGCTACGACGACCAGTGGAGCTCGGGGGCCACGCCCCGACAAAAGGCAGCGGCAATCACCGGCCCCAGACAGTGACCAAGGCGGGCTATGCCCCGTGCATGGCACCTGCAACCATACTGTTGCCGAGTGCTGGGAGATCCAGAGGCTCGCAGAGCGCTTCCGCAAAGGAAGACAGCAGAGGGCTGAAGTGTCGCCCTACCCTCAGAGGAATGGCAAACAGAAGGTCGATGCCCCAGTCACTGCTGCCCACCAGGTGGGGTTCCAGGAGCCTCAGTGTGTCATAAAGACAGTGCATGACGGTGAGGACTCCAGTTCCGACGGTGACAAGCCAGGGCGTTAGCCAACTGTGGTGCGCCTCCGTGCCTCGAACATACCTCTCGGGGGCCGCCTAAGGTCTGTCAACCCCTTGAAGGCCTCGCCAGAAGGGGAAGACGCCTTAGGTCATCCAAGACGAGCCCGGGTCTACCTACCCCTTGAAGGCCTTAGCCAGAAGGGGAGAACTCCCCGGGGGCCCCCAAGAGAAGCCGCGCAGGACCTGATCCAGCGCGAAGATAACAACCTCGTCGACAAGACTCGGCTGCAGGAGACACCCCGCAACGCACGGTCTCGGCTAATGCTCTAAGCACTACTGCCAAAGAACCAAACGCGTCGGGGGCCTGCAGGAGGGCAACATGGTGAAGCGGCACGCTCTATTCCAAGAAGGACCCATAAGCTCTCCCCCAGCAGGGAAGGTCCCTTCCGAATCATGAAAGTTGCCGCCCCAAGTACACATGCCTTCCAACCGAGAGTGGGATCCGTTCCCAAAAATTCTTGCCATGGAGCAACACTGTAAGTCCTACTTCCTGAGCATCAGTAGAACAGGGTTATTCCCTTCTGTAGTAGATCCCATAGAATTTAGGAACAGCGCTTGGGGCAGCTAAGTCTCAAGGGACGGTACAGGACTATGTCCAGTTTAGCCTGGTTCTGACCCTAAGCGCGTAGAGTCTTGCTTCCCTTGAAGACAAGGCGGAACATTGCCTCCCTGTACAGCCAGAATTCCACCTATGGGTATGAATACAGAGCCCCGTTCTACTTAGCTCTCTCTCATGCGCTCATTTAAATTATGCATTAATTTCTATGATCGCACTATCTCTGTATGTTCATCGTACATCTAGCTCCCCTCTCCTGCGCTCATCCATAGTCGGCATTCGCTATCCTACCGAAGGCGGCTGCGCTTGAGGCACCTGCCGATGGCTGAGTGGGTCTCTCGGGCCTCCCCTAGTCAGGTGTTGCGGTGCCAATTGGTTACCTCCAGGAAAGGCCTGCGTTGTGCATGGGGGGTCCAGGGTGCGTATCCAGCTTAGCCGGCCCAGAGCCCAGAGCATGCGCATCCTGCCCTCCGGAGGTCCAGGGGAGTACGACCGCTTTGCCTGGTCATGAACCCAAAGCGCGCGCACTCTGCTTCCCCAGCGCATGGCCCGGTACTAGGGATCGGACGGCCGTACCCGGACCTCGGAGGGAGCCGGAGCTCCGGCGCCTTGTGCACAAAATTGCCCAAGCCCCGTATAGCGGATCAGGGTCGTAAGACGGATAAGACTAGGAGACGGGAGGGGAGGACCCCCCGAGGAGAATTACGTTTCCTATGCCTGTGTGCAGGACCTCCAGGTTACGGCAACAGGGAACTGCATGAAGCGGGCGGAAAGGAGCTACCAGCTACTCCGGCCTGGGACTGGAAGGACCGGGACCTGCCCCTCCAGCAGGGGCGGGACCCGGGGGCCCCACGTGTCCAGCGGGCCCGTAACTCTCTCCTCCCTTGAGGAGGGCTCCGGGCTCACCACGTGGTGGGCGGAAGCCGGACCTCCCCCTCGGTGGGAGGGCTCCGAAAGCCCTACGTGTCCAACATGGCCGGAGCTCCCGCCTCTTAGGAAGGAGCTCCGGACACGCCACGTGGCAGGCAGATCTGGAGCTCCCCATAGGGCGAGATCCGGAGACCTCCGGGGGCCCCTAACACGGTTAGGACCCGGGGAGGGTGTCTGTGCAAAGCTCCGAGATTGGAAATGGCCTCTGAGTACCTTGCGGAGCTAAGGACTCAGCCAGGCAAAGACAAGAAGGAGAGAAAAAGCATCACAGACACAAGTATCCAAAAGAGTCAAAATAAGCGAGGCTCCATGAGCTGGACTACAAACTCGATAAAAAGGGAGAAACAAATCCTAAGGACCTCCCGGCTCCCGCCGGAACCTTGCGGCTATAAGGGCGGCCACATCCTCGACTTCTGCCCTGGCAGCCTGCTCCCGCTCTGCGGCTGGGCCCACTCTCGCTGGTTCTAGCGAAAAAGAGGGGTCGCGGCTCTTAAAGCATGCCAGCACATGTGAAGCGACCTCTAAGGCTAGGTCGCGCCCCTCGGCCTCAAGCTCGCTGGCGACCACCGAGTCTAGCCTGTCCAGCTTGGCGCCGATCGACTCCAGCGCGGGGATCACCTCCAACGCAGGGGCCGCGGCCCTCACCGGACTGAAGCCAAGAGGGATCAGGGCGGACCCTGCTCGATCCACGAAGCTCGAGACTGCAAGAGCCTCGGAGGACCGCAAGGCCGAAAGCTCCTCCACCTCGCGGCGGGCCGCCTGCAGAGCCTCCAGGTTCCTCTCGGAGAATTCCTTCTCCTTGGCCGCCAGGGAACTCTCCCGAAGGTGGAGAGCCTTGGTGAGCCGCTCCAACTCAGCGGCCTTGAAGCCGGCGGTCAACTCCCGGTCCAAGACCGCCCGGCGATCACGGGAGACCTGTTCCTCCCTCAAGTCGAGGTCTGCCTTCAGGATCTCCAGCTCCTCCATCCGAGCTCGAAGGTCATCCTCGCCCGCAGCCAGCTGCGCGGCGACCCTCTCCGCCTCAGCTGCCATGCAACGCTCCCGTTCCTCAACGGCGAGTTCACGGCGCTCCAACCACTGCCGTATCTCCACAGCAGCAGAGAGGCTCTCCTCGGCCCGGGCGTGTGCCTCCAGGGTCTCCCGGTTGATCCACCGCGATTCGGTGTCCATGCGGTCGACAGCCCGCTTCATCCGGTCGAGGAGCGCTTCCCTAAAGTCAAGCAACTCCCGCCTGGAGTCGAGCTCACTCTTAACCTTCGCGGTCCTCTCCCGCAAAAGGTTCCCCCAGATGAGGAGGCGGTCCCGTTCAGCCGTATACTCCTCCCGCTCGCGCCCTAGTGCAGCCAAGACCTGCCGGACGCTCGACTCGGCAAGCGCGAAGGCGTCCGCCAGAGGCAATGGAGCAACTGAGGCCGGGGCAGTCCCCCCAACCTCCTCCATTACCTCGTCCTCAGGAAGAGCCGACGCACCAGCAACCGAGACGAGACGCCGATCAGGAGAAGCTGGCTCCGAGGCTCTGGCAGCCAGGCCAGCCGGGCTCTCTTCAGCTTCTAGCTCCTTGACCTAAGGAGAGGGGCGAGCCGGGGAAGGCGGTGCTGAAGAGGAGGCCGGGCCGTCTAGTGCAGGGTCAACCTGCGCTGGCTTGGGGGCCGCGGTGGCTGTCTCGGCAGGAAGAGACGACGCCGCCACGGAGTCCGGGCACACCGGAACTGGAGAAGTTCGCGCTGGCCTGGGGGTCGCGGCAGTTGCCCCCGGCTCCGAGCGCAGCGGCACAGATTCCCCGCAAGTCGGGGAAGGCCGGGAAGCGCGGACACTCCAGCGGGCTCTGAACCCCGACTTCCGAGCCAAGGTAGGACTTCCAGAGCCCGCTACCGTCACCGACGGCCGCTCCGCAGTCGCTTGGGCTGGCGGAACAGGGGGCGCCCCAGAGGCTTCCCCCAGCGCATCAACCCGGGGCCTCTTCGAGTCGCCACCGGAGGGAATGTCAGGCACCCCTGAATCCCGACTTGGCACAAACGCCGCTGCTAGAGGAGATCGAGCGCGCTTCTTCTCTGGCGGCGGGTTGGATGCCATGGCAAGGGAGAACTCAAAGGCAAGAGAGCAAAAGCACAAGAGTCCGAGGTGAAACGCGGAGAAGTGCGAAGGGAAGCTGCAATGTGGGTAAGACCCCCTATAAAACACCTTCCCGGGTGCAATCCCAAGCGATTCGGAACTCTTCGAATACCCCGCACCGGCAACCGCTTCGGTTCCCAGACAGAGTGCCGATGACGGGTGGGCCCAAGCCGCCTAACTGAAGCGGTGGGGGCAAGGAGTCAGTCTCCTGAGAAGATGAGCCGGCAAGGCACTTCGGCGGTTCCCGAAGAAAGCGCCGCAACATGCAGAAGTGGCAGTCTTGGGAACCGCCGCAGTAAAAGCAACCATCAAGTGAGCGCACGCTCCCACGATCCCGTGGCCGTTCGTGCTCCGGCAGCGGTTAATACGGGACTTAGAGGAAGTGCGCGGATCGGAAGAGACGGAGGTCCCACCTCGGGCTCGCTATCTCCCCCGAGATGGGCCCGGGGGCCACTGTCGGTACCTGAGATATGGGGTACCCCCGCGCACAGGGTAAAATGCCTAAGGAACTCGCCCTTCTCCGCAGGAAGAGCTCCGAAGGCGCCACGCGTCCGGCGGGGCCGGACCTCCCTCTCCTCAGAGGAGAGCTCCGGGCCCGCCATGTGGCATACAGAAGCCGGACCTCCCCCTCCGCGGGAGAGAGGCCCGAAGGCGCCGCGTGTCCAGCGGGGCCGGACCTCCCTCTCCTCAGAGGAGAGCTCCGGGCCCGCCACGTGGCATACAGAAGCCGGACCTCCCCCTCCGCGGGGAGAGGTCCGGAGGCTCCACGTGCCCCGCGGGGCTGACCCTCCTCTTCTCTCAGAAGGGCTCCGGGCCCGCCACGTGGCAGCAGAGCGACGCTGCCTGCCCCGAGCGATAGGCAGCGGGCGTAAATACGCCCCATACCTTGCCCGTACAAGGTATTCAAGGCCCGCGTCTTCCCAAGACGCGGAGACGCGGAGCACGCTTCTGTCAGGTGCCGTTGCGCCCAGTCGCATCACAGACTGGCGCGCGGTGTCAGAACCTGTCAGCCAGTAAACACCGCGACAAGACATCCCATGCCGCCTGCGCCGTCATCAACCACTACGACTAGCATGCGGCATGGGCAGGGCGGCAAGATGAAGACTCAGAATCCTTCGACCAGAGACAACTACCGGCATAACTGCAGATACGGTAGATAATAGACAATCTTCCCGGGACCACCTGTCGGGTCCCGGCTTCCCTTGTAAGCCGCCCGAGTCTTGGACTATAAAAAGCTCGGGTAGGCGTCGATAGCAAGGGTTCGCACTTTGCAACTCATACGCTAGCCATACACTCTCAAGCTGTAACTCACCCCCAAGCTCAGGCCTCCGGCCCTGAGCAGCAAGCAATACAGCGAGCTCCATAGCTCGCCGTGGACGTAGGGTTTTACGCTCCAGCGGCCTGAACCACGTAAAACTCGCCGTGTCAAGCTCTTACTAACTCGTCCATCTGCGCAAGCTCTCCGCTAGGGACTAGCCCCTCCGAAAAAAGAACCTCCGCGGGCTGCTCTGTGCAGGCTCGGGGGAAGTGTCGACCGCACACTTCGACACCCGCCATTGGGACCACTCCCAACACGTTCCACATGTCTTCTAGAGGCTCGGCATGCCCGCGATCCCCCACCAGCTGATAGGGTTAGGGTTTCGGCCAACGTCCGACGACCCGCCATCACGCCAGCATGCTCCGGCCAAAGGTGCCTCCCAAGCGCCCATGTGGCGGACCAGCGGAGCGCCACATCAAAGAGTGTGCACGGGTGTCAGCCCAGTCGGTGCTAACTCAGCCAGATAAACTCTTTGTGCACATGGCAACTGAGGTGGCAGCCACCTTGGCATCCTGACCCATGTGGCAGCCCAGTCAACAGCCACATCGCTACCACCTCACCCCGATTCGCAAGAACTAGAGGAAATCAGCCATGTAGACTTGGTCCACCTACACAGGCATGGCACACACATATGTATGCGAGGCAGTAGATGTGGCAGCCACATCATGAAAATGCTTATGTGACAGTCCACTCACCTGCCACCTCGGCAGTGCTGCCCATGTGGCAGTCCGGTTAGATGCCACGTACTGCCAAATCATCATAGCCCATAGGATTCAAATCAGTTCGTTAGACATAGTCCACATACACCAAGGACACATAAACATACCGAGTCCCCTGGCCCATTTGTCATCCACAAGAACCACACATAAATGCTAAGTACACACCCAAGTGTACACATGATTTGAGGAAATGCGTTCCTTAGTGTACAAAAATTCTTGAAAAATCACATAAAGCTTTAAAATAAGTAATCCCTTCACCAACAATTCTCCAAAAATTTATCAGTATTGATACTTTCGTAGTTTTATTTGAATTTCTTGGGGTTACCTCATGCTTAGCTCTTATTCGTGAAAGTTACGTACTGTAGCAAACGAGGAGTTCACCGAGTAACCCGAAGACCCAGATTACGAAGGACTTTTAGAAGTCGGTGAAGGCAAGCTCTAACCCTCTTGATCATGATTGCTCCTATGAATATGCAAAATTGTCATGATAGCCTGTTTTTAATATGCATGTTTTCCATTATTATTTTAAACGTTATGGTAGCTAAGACCCACTTGACTAGTGGTTGCTTCTCTGTGTAAGTAGTCTGGCCGACGTGATGGTTTTAACGGTGGTTACTTGCCCCTCAGTTAACCTAGATCGATGACGTCGGCTAGTCGTTATACTAGCAAGTAGCATACTGCCTCTCTCCATCTAAGGCCAGAGTACTTGCTAGGTGATAGTCACGCGCTTAACATGTGAAGTGCCACGAACCCCTCCTTGACCTTGTCAACTTACTTCCTTGACGCCCTAAGGCCCCGTCGTCACACTATAATGTGATGACGTGTGTGATTCCTTGAAAGTACAATGCTTAGGAACCCTCGTGATGTTCGCATCGTGGCTCACTACAATTAATCATCGGATTTGTGAAAAGTGTTGAAAGGTGTCTTGGTGGTGTGAGTTAGGAAGAGGGTTGGTAATTTGTATTACACAACTTGTGTGGGGTAAAGTGGGGAGAAAGGAATGGTTGAGACGGGATATGGTGAATGACTAGTGTGTGTGCTTCGATGTAGTCCACCTGTCGTGGACCTTGATGGAGCCGCCGCACCAACTCAAGGATCGGTTCATATGACCTCGTCATAGTGATTTCGTACAACCACAGGAACTCCCTCTACCTTCTTGGTGACTTCCATATGAGCCATCTGGCGGCTAATAGGGCACGGGGGACAAGAAAAGACATGGGGGAGTCATTACCCGTGGTCCGGCTGGGAGAGTAATTACCTAAATAGCCCCTGGGTGCGTCCCGAGGTGTGATTGTGGGGTTACTCGGGGAAGATGAGGCGAACGTTATGCTACTTCCTTGCTAGGAGAGCTTGACCTGTGGGTAAAGTGTACAACCTCTGCAAAGTGTAAAATCTAGATAACCGTTGTCACGGTCTTGACACACTATGTTCCGAGCTCTTGTTGATTAGCATTAGTATGATTCCTTGATGTGTTGGGTGGCAGTGTTTGCCGTGTTTTAGATATTATGGTTGTGTGCCGGAACTAGTAAAGAATTGGTGCTTGAACGTTCGAATAAAACTTAGGGAACTGGCGGGATGGAGTTCAACTCCCCCAGGTCCCACGAACTAAAATCAGGATACGGTTACCTCCTTTTGCTTTACAAAACCCTCTTACAAAAGCAACCCTGCATGAATGCTTTTCGACAACTCTAAGTCGTATAGCCCTGCCTTGCTACGACCTCCTTGCATGAAACACATCCGCTTGAGTAGTGTTAGGACTTGCTTAGTACCTCCCGTACTCACTCTTGCCTTCTTCACAATCCTCAGATGCAGAGGAAGAAAGCGAAGAAGAAGACGAAGCGTGATTCAATGACGAGTAGGTCTAGTCCTGCGCCCAAGGCTGCCTCAGGGCTAGGTGTCGCCCTTTCCGCTGTAGTTCGACATTGTCTTTCTGTTTTTAGTGGTCCTGCGAAGCCCATGGATTGTAACCTAAAAATGGCTTGTAAGACCTTAACGGTCCTGTTGACAATAAGTTAATGTATGGAACTCGATACATTCTATTGTGCGTACCAACTACTGATCCAGTGATTGATACGCGATGCATAAGTGGGCCCCATGGAAAGGTGGGTCCTGACAAAATAACTTATTTTTCACCAAAAAAAAATTCTCAGGACCATTACTTGCAACTGTAGTAGTCAAGCCTCGGGACTCAAGGAGGAAGCCCAAGCCGGCCTGCCAGCCATCAAAAATCAGTCCAACACAGGATCAGTGCGGATCGAATCTATTATTTAAAATACAGTGTCGTGTATTTAAACGTCCTACGTTTACAGCAGGGTGAGTCCGCACTCATCGTGCTCTAAAACACTACTCTAAAAGAATATTCCTACCTCTTTCCAGCACACTTAAAAGATTCTCTGTTTTACAGCACATGTTTCCGCACTCGTCGTATTCTAAATATCTACTCTATATCAACTACCCCTCATTATTTAATATACATTTCAATCTTTTTTACTTGAAACACTCACATTTACAAATATTTACATTAATTGCGCACGATTGTAAAAAATAGAAAATATTTTAGCAAAATTTACCCGTTATTGATAATATAACAATATTAGCTTGATAGCATCTTATTGCATATTCTAAATTATTGAGCAAATTCATGTTCTCATATATAAATAAAAGATGTGCTGCTTCTAATTAAGAACTGAACAATGCATTTTGGTTCTTCCATCTCAGATCTCCCGCTAGACTGCTGCAGCCCCATCCCGCACCTTTTGACGTGTGCTTGGTATAGCGCGTGTGCTGGCACTTAGCGTATGCCTTACGGTACGCCGCTGCGAGCCGCGCGCGAGCGTGACGCCAGAGCTGGCGTCCCGCAAGTTGTCCGGTAGACCGGTGCGACGCCTTTGATGCCGTCCACGACATGACGCTCGAGTCTTGTGACGCCGTGCGACGTAGGCTACCAAAAGATACGGCGTCGTATGAGCGATCTAGTTTTGCAGGAGATGTAAATATAGATAAAGCTTTTAAAAATATATACAAAAAATCCACGTGTGACACTGGCATCCGCGTGACGCGATTTCAATGCAAACCAATCGACGAACGAACAACCGGTTTCGACGAACCTGTCCAACACGGGGGTGACTTCTCGATGTCTGTATTCAACCTTCGCGTCCCGCTGTTTTGGCACATCGACTTCTCATCACCGGCGGAAAACTGCGCGCCTGCCCGTGAACTGATGATCGACGCAGGAAAAGCGACGGCACACGCCGACCCGGTTCATCTCAGGTCACGTACGTGTTTCTGCATGCATGATCATCAGCCACCAGCGAGGCAGCCAAGGGTGCAGCACGTCACGAGCTGCCCGCGGCTGCTGGGTTGCATGCATGACGAGGTGCCGCCGCGACAAGGTCGACGACGCGCGCGTGCGACGAGGCTCGGGAGAATCTCACGGAGAAAACTAGCGACACCGACGAATGCCGTGAAGCGCGATCGAATAAGTAACAACCTCTCACCTGAGCCCGGCCGGGAGGTCTACTACGCCCTGCGCAGCAACCCGACGAAGGAGGCTGCAGTATTGAGTTCTAGGAAGCCTTGAATCCTTTACCTCGGGCCACACATTTATTATATAGAGAGTAAACAAGATTATATGGAAGGTTTAAATTATAACTTAGACTCTTAACAGCAAGGTAACATATCTAAACAAACATGAAACTCAATATTATCTGATATTATCTTCCTATCTTAACATCCCCCTTAATCACAACTTATCAAGTTGAGATTACGTGTAAAATCTTTAAATCTCTTGGTTGGCAACGCCTTGGTGAATCCATCAGCCACCTGATCATCTGAGTGAATAAACTGAATCTTTAGAAGTTTGTTTGCAACCCCATCTCTGACAAAATGATAGTCTATCTCAATATGTTTTGTTATGGCATGAAAAACAGGATTAGCTGATAAGTATGTGGCTCCTAGATTGTCACACCATAGACACGGTAGCTCCTTCATTCTTACACCCAGTTCTTCAAGTAAAGACTGCATCCAAATTATTTTTGAGACGGTATTTGCTAATGCCTTATATTCTGGTTCCGTGCTAGACCTGGAAACAGTTTGTTGCTTCTTTGCACACCATGATATGAGATTTGAACCAAGGAAAATAGCAAAACCCCCGGTAGAGCGCCGATCATCTATGCATCTGGCCCAATCAGAATCTGAAATGCACTTATAGTCATTGACGAGAATTCGCTAAACAGGAGACCATTCTTTGATGTATTCTTGATGTATCTTAGGATACGCTTAACTGCAGTCCAGTGAGTTGTTGTTGGTGCATGTAAATATTGGCACACTTTATTTACTGAGAAAACAATATCCGGTCAAGTGAGAGTAAGATACTGAAGTGCACCAACTATGCTTCTAAATTTTGTATTGTCCTCTGCACTGAGAGGTGTTCTATCATAAGCTGATAGCTTTTCCGAGCTTGACAAGGGAGTTGATGACGCCTTACAAGTTTTCATGCCTGCTCGAGTTAATAAGTCAGCAACATATTTGTCTGGAGGCAGAACAATCCCATCATTTGTTCTTCTGACTTCAATTCCTAAAAAATAGTGTAGATCACCCAGGTCTTTGAGAGCAAAGTGAGAACTAAGTTCTTCCAATAACCGAGAGATTAATTTCTGAGATGAGCCAGTGACAATAATGTCGTCATCAACATAGATTAGCATATAGATAATTGTACCTTGATCATTGTAGATGAAAAGTTAGGTATCGGCCTTTGATAGTTTGAACCCAAACTCTTTCAACTTCAAGCTCAACCGTGAGTACCAGGCCCTCGGGGCTTGTTTCAATCCATACAATGCTTTGTCAAGTTTACATACATATGTAGGCACATTTTTATTCTCAAACCCAGGAGGTCGTCTCATGTAAACCTCTTCTTCCAGAACACCATGTAAGAATGCGTTCTGCACGTCTAGTTGTCTCAAATTCCAACCCTTTATCACAGCAATGGAAATGCCAAGTCTAATAGTAGCTGATTTTACCACGGGACTAAATGTATCTTCATAGTCAATTCCATATCTTTGCTTGTATCCCTTTGCTACCAATCTTGTCTTGTATCTATCTGTTGTACCACCAGCCTTTCTTTTGATTTTGAACACCCATTTGCAGTCTATTACATTTTTATTTCTGCTAGGCTCAACCAAATGCCAAGTTTGATTTTTCATTAGTGGCA
Organism: Neostapfia colusana; assembly: GCA_030760725.1. Taxonomy (NCBI): domain Eukaryota; kingdom Viridiplantae; phylum Streptophyta; class Magnoliopsida; order Poales; family Poaceae; genus Neostapfia; species Neostapfia colusana. The sequence continues at coordinate 50,753,165 of JASWHV010000019.1, forward strand.
TATATTCTTCTTCCATTGCCTTTTTCCAGTGTTTACTTGCAAGGGCTTCTCTTATACTTTCAGGCTCTCCTGTAGATGCTAAAAAACTATAACGAATCATTCTAGGGAATAGTTTCTTTGGATTAGTTATACCTTTTTGTAATCTGGTCATTGGCGCGATACTTGCTGTGCCACAGACCGGACAAGCAGTACCAGCCACCTGACTGGCTTCTCTTGATTGGCTGTCGCCGGCATCATTGGACAGCACGTGCAGGAGAGTGTGCTGACGTCGTGTCACCTCCAGGTTCGGTATCACTTCCGACCGCATCAGCATGGACACACGTGCCCTAACTGGGTGCAGCAACGATTTGCTGATCTTCCTGGGATCGTGTGCCACGCCTGATTGGGGAAGTAACAGGGGGATCCACCTCGGTGGCTATGCCAAACACATATCAGTATTCCATTTGTAGATATTGCCTTTCCATGCATCATTTTGCACCGGATTTTCACCATTCCACCCAAAATTTTCTTCTGTATTTCCTGAAACAACATTCTCAAGATCTGTTTGTATATTGGGATTAGTCATTTGATCATCACACAAATCGCCCCCATGATCAAAGAGTTCCGAACGAATATTTGCAGGTAAAAGAAGTATTTCTTTTCTCAAAAGTGCACTAGCATTTTGATGAAGATTCTTGAATGGAAATATGGTTTCATCAAATACCACATCTCTAGAGATGTAGACTCGACCAGATTTGATTTCTAGACACTTAACCCCTTTGTGATGAGGGTTATATCCTAGGAATACACATTGGGTTGATCGGAAGGCAAGTTTATCTTTGTTGTATGGTCTGAGGTTCGGCCAACAGGCACAGCCAAAAACACGAAGATTAGAATAGCTTGGTTTTATGCCAAGGAGTCGCTCAAACGGTGCATCATATCCTATAGTTTTGCTTGGCATAATATTGATCAAATATGTGGCTGTTAGAAAGGCTTCATCCCAGAATTTCAAGGGCATTCCGACATTGGCTAGAAGTGACAAACCAGTTTCGACAATGTGACGATGTTTACGTTCCGCTACACCATTCTGTTGATGTGCATGTGGACATGAGATTCGATGGGATATTCCACTCCTTTGAAGGGGAGTATTGAGTTTCTCATACTCTCCTCCCCAATCTAACTGCAAGGCGAGAATTTTTCTTTGAAATTTTCTCTCAACCAGTGCTTGGAAGTTTTGAAATACATCAAGGACATCAAATTTTTTCTTTATGAGGTAGATCCAAGTATACTTGCTAAAATCGTCCACAAAGCTTACATAATATTCGAACTGATCTACTGAGGTTGGTGCTCGTCCCCATACATCAGAAAAGATCAACTCTAAAGGGAACTTTGACACACTAGTAGATGTAGGATAAGGTAATTGCCGACTCTTTCCAAGTTGACATGAATCACATACTATATCTGCACTAGACTCGCTAGTAGAAGCAAGCTTATTATTGCTAATTATTTTCTTGACGATAGGAAAGGCTGGGTGACCTAGCCGGCTATGCCATCTTGAGAAGGGAACTTTTATGGTACTAAGAATTCTCTTGTTTGGTCTCCAGTCCTGAGGAACAAGGGGATACAGACCATGGCTACATTTGCCTTGGAACAGAACCTTCTTCGTGGCTTGATCCTTAATTAAAAAGAACCATGGATGAAATTCAACAAAAATGTGATTATCTCGAGTAAAACGATGAATAGAAAGAAGACTTTTTGATGTACTGGGCACATGCAAAATATTATTAAGTTTGAAACTCTTTTGTGGAGTGCGAATGTATGAATGACCAATATGTCTTATTCCCATACCTGTGCCATTTGCATTATGTACTAGATCTTGACCTCGATATCTTTCTTTCATGGAAAGTTTGTCTAACTCTCATGTAATGTGATCCGTAGCCCCACTATCCATGTACCAATTTGTGTCAACTCCATATGCCGAGCTGTTGATTGATCCAGCAACTCTTTCTTCGGGCTTATAATCTTCTTCAAAACGATGCCAATAGTTTGACGCTAGATGACCAGTCTTGAAGCATATTTGGCACGTGGGTCTTTCATTGCTTCGGTTTCCTCCATAATTCCGTGGTGTATGGCCTCCATGTCTGCCACCACGATAGTTGTTATTACGTCCACCTCTGTTGCCTCCATTGTGACCTCCTCCTCGGCTGCCTCGTGAAAATCCACGATAAGAGTTTCCACGGCCACGTGATGCTGCATTGGCTGAAGATTTAAAATTGCCTGAGGGATCTGTACCCTGAAGAATTTCTTGACGTGTCTCAAAGTTTGCCATCTGTCCATAGAGATCACTTATAGTCACCGGGGTTTTCTGAGCATCTAGTGCAGCAACAAGGGCATTGTAATCTTGATCAAGACCATCGAGTATATAAGCCACAATCTCGTCATCAGCAAGAGGCTTGCCAGGCGCAGCGAGTTCATCAGCATAGCTCATGATTTCTGCAAAATACACAGAGACAGACTTGCTTCCTTTTGAAGCATTAGCTAGTCTGATCTGTAAGTTATTAATTCTGGATCTTGATTGTGCTACATACATATTCTTAAGAGCAGACCATACCTCCTTTGATGAATCATACGTCGTGACTTGACTCGGAACTTGTTTTGACAAAGTTCCAAGTAAATACCCTAAGATTTGTTGATCTTGGGCAACCCATGCACTATATGTTGTGTTTTCAATTTTTTGATCCTTCTCTGGTCCATCTATCCGCTCTTCCGGTATGCCAATGGATCCATCCAGATAACCACTCAAGTGTGCACCACGGATTTGTGGTAAAACTTGAGCCTTCCAAAGAGAATAGTTGTCTCTTGTCAGTTTCTCCGTCACGGACGCACTGAGGAGAGTCACCGACCACGACATGACTGAAGAACTCGTCGTATCAATACCGACGATGATTAATCGTGAACGAACTAGACGTGATTTGGAAGATTGGCTCTGATACCATATTGAGTTCTAAGAAGCGTTGAACCCTTTGCCTCGGGCCGCATGTTTATTATATAGAGGGTAAACAAGATTACATGAAAGGTTTAGATTACAACTTGGACTCTTAACAGCAAGGTAACATATCTAAACAAACATAGAACTCAATATTATCTGATATTATCTTCCTATCTTAACATGCCGACCGAGCGCCAGCGCGAGGAGGAGCGCGTGCCGCGCCGCGCCTGGCTACCGCCCGTCGCTCTCTCGCTGCGCGCCTGCTGCTAGAGCTGGACCCGGAGCAGCGCGGGCGCACACTACACGCTACGCGAGTTTTGTTTAGAGATCATCCAGAAGGCTGAACACGTACTGGCTCACGACATTCAGGAGAGTGGAGAGCCACGTACGACGCGGTGACATCTCGGACGCGACCGCCGCGTTACGGTCATATCTCTACCAATAACCCAAACAGCTTGGGTTGGCGATTCTTTGTTTGTTTGTGTTATCAGCAAGGAGATGCTCCTCCCCCTGTGCAAGCAAGAGCACTGCATTTCCGATGTGGCATAGTGCCAAGTGACCGCGGTTCTCAGTTATAGGAAACCTTAGTTGGTAACCGGTTTGATTTCTCTCTCGCAAGTCCCGTGGAAGCTCCATGTACTGGTTGAATGATCAGTTTTAGTGCTTGAATTTTAAAATTTGAAAGTAGGCTTCTGGCTTCTCGGTTGGAAATAAAAACCACAACATGCTAAACCAGTTAGGGTCTAAGTATCAGTTCACTAAGTTTTCCATGCGACCTTTATCTAATATGGAAAATATTTGTTCCGATCCACTGAGTTCTTTTGAATATGTAAAGCTTTGTTGATACGTCCATATGCTGCCGCAAATTCCTTTGGGTTCCAGCCTTCCAGGCCTTTCTCATCTCATGGACTGTTCTTGATAACTTTAATTTCAACATTTATTCTAAATGTCAACGTATTTTTTTCTGGAAACATATAACCCAGCGGTGTGTACTCATTTATCACGTGAATTAACATCCACTCTGGAAGTCGCTGGTACATCGATCCGCGTCGCCCAAATTGATATTGAGCCAAACTATTTGTTTCCAGGCCACACAGATCAACCAACGGAGAAGGCCGCCGTGTGTTGGTGCAGCTCGCAGCCATCAGAACGGAAGCTGTTTCCGGCAATTTGGGCACCTGAACCACCTGAACTCTTACGAAAACGCTTCTTTTTGAGCCGCGCAGAAGCAGACACCAAGCAAGAAAAAGCTCGCACACAATCCACGGAGCTAGCCCCGGCACGGGCGGCTGGGAAAAGGACGGAGCTGAAGATGTACGCGCGCAGACGTCGTCGTCCCACACGCACCGGCCGGCGTGGAGTGCAGGAGTTGGTCAGGGAAGAACTGACGTGATCGAGGCTGAGTTGCACAAGTTTGGACAAGGTTTTTGGAGGTTCCGGACAGAGCACGAGGTCTTTATGTGTTACGGTGCTTCAACTTCGATATAAAGTTAGCCTCGGCTGGTGAGGCTCATTCCAAGCTACGGCAGGCGAAGCAGCAGCGTATCTGGCTGGATAAGAGAAAAACATACAGTAGTGGTTTCAAGTTTCGAAGGACGATCAAGGGCTTCAACTGCATGCATGTGTGCTTCAGTCGCAGAAGAGATGGAGATGTCGGTGCGCGAAAAGGAATCGTCAGCCCTCGACATTGAGCAAGAGTACAACAATACTCTGCGCATGCGATCCAATGCGCGCTTCCTATCAAACAAACAACGGTGTGAGGAAGAAATGGAGGCGTTCCTTCAGACTCAGCAGCAGGAGCTCGTCCTCCCTCCGGTGCTTCGGAACTTGATGATGCACGGCCGAGGAAGAACTTCTTCAGAGATCGAGCTCGCAATGGCGGATTACTTCGACGCCAGTGCCGAGGCCTCAGATATTTGCGTCGAGCTACTCAGGAACATCAGGAGCACCCAAAGCAACTACGAGTCGATGGACGCCTTCCTTGCAAGTATGTCAGAGGACGGAGGTACGGCCAGCACCAGTGCAGCTGGTGCTCCCCGTGCACTCGACCCTTTCTGCGCCACGCTAAGCAACTTCAGGCAGATCCACGGCAAGAACTCCTCCATGTTCCAAAGCATCAGGTCCAGCCACAGGAAGGTGGCGAGGAAGCTCAAGGTCGTGAAGGCATTCAGTAAGATCTTGAGGGCTTGCCGCGTCGGTGCGGCCGCAGCGGTGCACCTGATGTTCTTCGGCCTGGTGGCCGGGCCAGCGGCGGCGGCGGGGCTCTGCTCGATCGCGCTCAGGAAGCAGGTGACGACGAGGACGAAGGAGACGCGGTCCAGCAGGACCGGGTCCTTGCTGCTGCTACGGGACCAGCTCGACGCCGCCGCGAAAGGGACGTACGTCCTCGGCAGGGACCTCGACACGGTGAGCCAACTCGTCGGACGGCTCTCCGATGCCATCCAGAGGGAGAACGCCATGGTGATGTGCTGTGTGCAGAGAGCGAGCGAGGGAAGCTCCGTGATGGAGATGGTGAGCGAGCTGAAGAGGAGCTACTCGTGCTCGAGTAGGCTTGCCGAGGAGCTGGAAGAGCACGTGTGCTTGTGCCTTGCCACGATACACAGGGCTAGAGTTTTGGTGATCCGAGAGATCTCCAAAAGCATCATTTGAGTTTTGAGCTACCATGATTTTTAGTATACATAGTGGTTGATAGCTAGATGTAGGTCATCCATAATTATTAACTGGAGTAGCCGGTAAATCAAAATAGTTCACCTTTCATTTACTTTTTTCGCCTCTTAAAATCCAGCGTCTAGATTTAATTCTTAACTCCTTATCTTACCTCTTAAGAGGTAAATAGACTACCGCAGGACTCCTATAGAATGTAGAATATATAACACATTTTATTTTTTAATCAAAATCATTAATTTTTCTATAGGGGACATGTCAGAGTCTCATTTTTCAAAGGTTTTGTTATCCATACGCTGAACTTTTATTATATACGTAAATTACTTTTTTTCAACTATGTTAACAATCAGACGACAAATTGTAACACAAAAGTTGGTATTCTCCTCCGTTCTCAAATTAAGTGGATGGAACAATAAATTTAGTTCTGAATAAAACTAAAGAATTTTATCCTGACAATAATAATTGTAAAAAATAAGGAAGTATATGCTTAAAGAGACAGCTGATTTTGGAATAACAAAATTGCTATGGAGGTTCCATTCTAAACATGTAGAGCTAATAGTTATATTATTACAGGTACAAGAAAAAAGTAAGATTCAAATAATTCGAGCGACAATAAGAATAAATCGATAAGGGGGGGAAAGAACGCTATGCAATGACCACTGCGAGCGAAGCAAGAAACCTGCTCCCAGACTTTGTAAAGCAAATGTGATACATGTTTGTAAATTAATAAATAGTTTTAACTTCCACGTTGTACATGTGATCAGAAGATGTATTCTGGGACAGATGTGCATTATAGGACACACACGTGTGTGATGTCATGCATTGAACTCCAAGGTTACAACCTCAAGCTTTTCTGTTGAGGCTCCTTGTTTGTTTGTGTTATCTGCAATAGATGCTCCTGTGCAAGCAAGAGAACTGTATTTCGTCCATTGTGGCGAAGTGACATCCGAGGTACCAGAAACACAAAAGATGGAATCCAGTAGGTTGCAATCAGCAAGTAGGAGCACAGGAAAACATTGTCGAGCATTTTATCTTTCTTGGCAAGGATAATGCACAGATAGATTCTTCTATTAAGAAAATAAAAGAGGTGGAAATCAGTAGAAATTCTCTCCTAAGTGGTGCCAATTGATAGATGCTATCGTTCGAGGAGGGCATGTAGGGATCAAAAGAAAAGATAAAGTAGGACAGTATTTCATAAAACATAAAGGCCTACGGCCGGTGAAGTGACCCTTTATCCCCAATATTTTCAATATTGTTGTTGACATGCTAGCAATTTTGATCAACAGAGCAGAAGCTGAGGGATAGATAACATGAGCTGTACCTCATCCGTTGATGGGGATTTATGCATTTTATAATATTACTGATAAAATGTTTTTTATGGATCATGACATTGTGAAAGCAACAAATATAAAATTAGTCTTATGTGCTTTTAAGCAATTATCAGGTCTTAAAATCAATTTCTATAAAAGCAAAATAGTTTATTTTGATCAAACTATAGAGTATGGCCAACAATATTCAAAGTTAATTGGTTGCCAATTTGGGCCTTTTCCTTTTAGATAACTTGGCATTCCAATGCATGTTAAAATAACTAAGTAATGGGGATTGGAAGATAATTTAGGAGAAATTTGAAAAAAAAATAAGCATTTCAAAAGGTGAAGACATCTCGATTGGGGGGGGGGGGTTCTAATTAATTCAGTGCTTACCAGTCTAGTGATGCATGTTTAAGATGTCTTTTTCGAGGTCCCAAAAAGAGTCATAAAAATTGAATTATTATATGTCACAATAATATAGTACACAAATTGGATTGCAGGCACCCGTGTGTTCCGTTCATTTGTTTGATGAAACATGTGGACAAACAGAAAAAGAAATGCAAGGATAAATTTATTCCCAACCAGAGGGCACTCGTCACGAGGAGTTAAGTGCAATCCTGGCACTTAAAACGGATCAACACGCATGACCACACACAATGCAACGAGCCAACGACAGTATCACACACGTAGTAGAGACACACTGAGCCGGAAGCACGAAACCCCAGCTCTTATTGATGAGCACACCAGCTGCGGATGGATGAAGCACGATCTGTGTTTTGTTGATAGGCAAATCGATCGAACGAACCATCAGCCGAAGAAGTGGTGCTTCTTCTTCTTCCCCTCGCCACGGCCGGAGGCCTCCTCCTCGGCGTACTCCGCCTCGTCCTTGGCCTCCTTCTTGTCGTGGTGCTCGTGGAACGCGAACCCGCCGCCTCCGAGCGCCGCCACCGCCGCCACGCCCTCCTCGATCCTGTGACGCTGCGCGTGCTCGGGGTCCTTCTCCGCCTCGTGCCTCTCGTACTGCGCGTGTGCATGCACCCGTCAATATATTGGCCATATCCCGTTACTACTGTTTGCCAACTCTAGTATGCTCGTACATGCGGGGAAGAAGCTGATCGATCAACGTACCATCGCGAACGCGCCGGCGGCGATGGCGCCCACCTCGCCGAGGCGCTCCTTGTGCTTGTGCTCCTTCGCCTCCTTCCTGTACTTCTCCGACTCGTCCCGGGACGACCCGTCGTACTCATCGACGGCGCCGCCGGTGCCGTACGCGTCGTCGCCGTACGACTTGTTGTACACGCCGGTGCCAGCGCGGTCGTAGTCATCGGTGCTCGACTTTGTGTAGCCACTGTCGTAGTCGTCGGTGCCGGACTTGTTGCGGCCGTACTCGTCCGCTCCTCCGGACCTGTTGTAGCCGCTGTCGTAGTCGTCCGTGCCGGGGTTGTTGTACCCGTCGCCGCCGCCAAGGCCGTACTCGTCGGTGTCGGACCTGTTGTAGCCACCTTCGTCGCGGCCGTAGTCGCCGCCGGACCTGTTGTAGCCGTCGCCGCCGCCACGGCCGTACTCGTCGGTGCCGGCCCTGTTGTAGCCGTCGCCGTCGTCGCGGCCATAGTCGTCGCCGGACCTGCCGTAGCCACTGCGGCCGTACTCGTCAGCCATATCGATCGAGGCTAATAAACTTGCGAAGCTGATGATCAGTGGGGAACAGTGAAGATTGCCTGCAGTACGCTTCCAAGAACACACAACAACATGGTGTATTTATAGCAAGGAAAAATATCTATAAACTTTAGGCCTCGAGCAATCCAACAAGTGTAACACAGGTTGTGGCCCGTCCTGATGGAAATATGACGGCTTACTGTTAATTCTAGTTGATGGTTAACATTGATATCCAAATCGTGATATTTTCTGCAGACAGAAACTAGTCGGCTAGTTGCATGTCCACATCATCTGGTTGGGAGACGATTAGTTAATGATGGATGGGGTTCGTTCCTCATATATCCGAGTCGATCCGAGAGCCTCAGATATTTTTAGCTGGGACGTCATGTTACTCATGCCTCTGCATTTCATTTATCTGAAAAATATTGTTGCATGCTTCAGAGTAGCAGGCAAGATGAAAGAGTTGGGAGAGAGACGAGGAGGCTATCCTAGAGCAAACCTTTGAATTAGCTGTAGTCGCAGTTCAGTCAGTGTTAAGAGGAGAGTAATGGAACGTATTACTAGCAAAACTAGTTTAGTTTAAATTAAACTAGATTTTTTGTCTTAAACGTCATCATTTATTTTACAACGGAGGTAGCATCTCCCCTCTCGTGGCAAGGCCGCTGACTGAAATGGATTCTGTAACTCGTTTTATTCTGTTGAATAGAACAGAGATCTTTTATTAAAAAATATACTCGCTCCATTTCAAAATATTCAATGTTGATTAGTTCAATTTTAAACTAACCAGTATCAAATAATTCAAAACGGAGAAAGTATGTATTAGATCATAAATTTAGAGTACATAAGAGAATCGTGACTGCCAAGTATTTCCCAATTTTCTCTGACATTATTTGTCGGATACTTTTTTAAACGACATCGGAGTCTGACTGATGATCCCAGCTAGCCAGCTTGGGTGACACATGGTGCGGCCACGAGATAAGATCGTGACAACTCCTCGTCCATAACTGATAACCGTAAAATCGAACTCAACAGAACCGAACTGAACCGAAATACGCGGTTAACCATAATTTTTTGTTAAATTTTCTTATCATTTTTGTGCATTTCAATTAACCGAATAAAATTCGGTTATCACATCATATTAACCGAATAACCTATTTAACCAAAATTTTAATCCACACTATCATATAACCCATAAAAATAAAGGTCAATAGTACCAATTTTTATCCTCACAAAAAATTTCTCATATCATAACCCAATCTTAACAATATCCATTTATCATAAGCATATATATATATCATTTTTATATATTTATCACTAATTTTTTATGTGTTTATTATCATCTTTGCCTAATAAATTAGATTACAAATTAAAATACGGTTAACCATAAAATCGAACCGAATTAACCAAATGCCCACGCCTATATGTGGACGCTAAAACTCTCTCTCCCTGCATCCCTGTCGATTCACACGAGAGACAAGGGAGGAGGCCTCTCGTGCAGATGAAATCCTCTTCATCTAATTTCCGAAGAAAAAGAGAGAGAAAGAATCCTTTTGTTCACAAGTTATTGCGCCTGCTTTGAGGAAAACAAGAGCCGTTCCGCAGATTCATTCATCCTGTGACCCACAAGATCTTGCAAGTCGCGAGCAAGGTGTTGGCCGGGCGCTATCCCTCGCCGATCAGCTGGGGGCCACGGGGCTGAAACGGACGCGTCGAAGCGCCGTGTCGGCTGGGTCAGTGCGCGCGTCGTGGTGGCGTCCGGCCGTTCGCGGTGTCGGCAAGCCGCGAGCGCCGCGGTCTGCCTCCACGGCCGCCAAGGCGCGCATATCCCGCGTAATATCCGCGAGCAGCAGCACCGCACCGCACGGCCCTGGTGCCCTGGCCGTGGCGTCGCCGGCGGCCACACGGCCGCGACGGCGACCTCACCGGCCGGGCCACGTGTGCCCCCGTGACCAGGCCAGTGCACCGGAAGGCGATGGCAACACGTGCAGACACGGTGCTGGACCACTCGTCTTATGGTGTGATAGCGCTACGACACGTCAGAAAAAACAAATGGGCCAAAAGAGGATACAAAATCAAACGAAACACAACAGAATACATCCGTTCCATACATCTGCAAGGGTATGAAGGTGCTGATGCTTATTAGTCGCTGCCAGTTCCAATAACCTGGTTGAGGGGGCTCGTTTCATGTAGCAGAGTTGAATGAGATGCCTCGGTTCAATTCATAGCAAGAAACACTCACGCGTATCGGAATGCACGGTTTGTATCTTTACTTCCAGAGTTCCTAGCAAACGTATTACCAATTTTGGAACACCCGTAAACCACACCCAAGAAGAGAAATGAAAGAAACCCATCAGAGACGAAGAGAATTATTCCCCTAAAAGAAACGAGTAATATTCAACATCAACTATAGAGCGACGTTTGTTCGTCCAGTTCATCGAACCAAGACATTGTTGCGTAAACAAAAGGAATACTCCCTTTTTCTTATTTTTTAAGAAAATCTGTTGAATTATTTGCTACCCATTGTTCAAAATAGTTGTCGTTCTGGCTATACACGAGAACATCCCCAATGAGTCCCCCCCCCCCCCCCCAAAAAAAAAGAAAGATCATTCAATGAGATGCCAAGAACGTGCAACTTGTGTGACAAGTGACTTGAGAATATCTCCTAGTCGAAAATAGCTAACTTTTAAAATACAAACATGCTAATGTTGTCCAAAAATGTGTTCAAATCAGAGATGATATATATTTGTGGCATAAAATGGATCAAATGGAATTACATGCCAACCAGCAGACACACGTGCATATTCTTGCATAACGATAGTACAATTAGCTTCAGATCCAAAGTCTAAGAACCCACCTGAGCATAACTCTGTCACATACATACGCAAAAGTGGCCAGATAGGCATCTTAAGTAAACCAAAACAATACAAATATGATGTCATCTGCTAATATTATACTCACTGTCACTAAGCTTTAATTTATCAGAACAAACAGAGAGGTACAATCAACAACACCACCACCTTTGTCCCAAGCATGTTGGGGTAGGTTAGAAAGGTACTATCGATAGCCCAAATCTTCAGTGACAATAAAGTTGCACATAGAATGTGTTTGCATATGAAAGATGCAATGAGTTTAACTAATGTGATCATCTAGAGAATAAACTAAAAAAATTACTAGTGACAATAGAACACAGATGTTAACTCCTGGGAGCATCAGTTTTACAAGAAAACACACCTGTGCCCATAAGCAAACTAGCAAAGTCGTTGAGTAAGATTGATACCTTCAAGAAGATATTTAGCATGATCTGCCAGATAATGTTGTGGACCATAGCATATACTTGCAAGATACTTACAATAGGTGATACAACAGATAGCCAATCTGAGAATATAATATCTCTGTCCCTTATTGAAAGCTGCTGGTTCACGTGCAGAAAAGTTGGCATAGTCTTCCTCAGAAAGATGTGGAGACTGAAATATTGCTGCTCCAAGCCAACTGAATTCTATGGGGTTCTTGATCTTTTGCAGGCAGGGTAAACTTTGGACTAGAAACGGCCAGCAACGGAACGATAGAAATAACATTTGCTTCCCAAATGCTTCACAAGTTGACCTGAACTCATGGTACTGCACAGAATCATGTTTTGAAGAACTTGCTGGAATTGAAGGAAAAGTGAACTTTGCCTCGATTACATTTTTCTTCATCTCTCCCTTAATGGACTCCAGAATAAATAACATGGAATGTCCAGCACTTAACAGAAAATGTGACAGTGGTATCATAAAGGAACATTCAGATACAAATAAATGCTGTGTAGTTCCTGCGAGTAGTAATGAATGTGCTGCTGCAGATTTAGCCATTCTGAAGATATCATCATTTATTTCTCCATGAAAACTTTCAGTTTCCAAACTTAAGGCACGGAACCGGTAAGCAGAGGCAAGTGTCATGTAAGCACTACGACATATATGGTGAAGAGGGTGTAATATAAGTATTCTTCCTGAAAGCTCCTCGTGCTGCAAATCACTCATCAAATTTTTGGAAAGGATACTTTCAATCATATCACAGCAAGCTTTAGCGTCATCCCGTGACGTGTATTCAGATATTGCCTGCTGTAAGGCATCATTTAAATCTTCAACTGCCTGTGCTGTAAAAGCATCCTCTGGTTTACTCAAGTACCTAGCATCACACTGATCAAGATAGTCATGTTACATCAGCACAAACTGTAAACAAACAATGAATGAAACAAGCGAGAAATTACCATTACATCAAACATATAAAATGGTTTAAAACAAAAGGAAATTTTGCTAGGGGGCACTGAATCTGAACTTACGCGGTATTGGCTATTTCACACTACACTTCTTGTATTATGTCAGTACCATTACAAAATTTAGGTAATTTGCTACAACACACTGCACCTTATAAAATAACGTTTTCTTCTAATAAGACTTGAACAAACTATTTTGCCCTTACTAGGCCAAGTCAAGGATAACACAGTTTCTTCCTCAGCCAAGCACCATCTCATTCCTCATTCACCCAGGGCAAAATAGTCATTTCTTACACCATCTCACTCCTCTCTCTCACCCAGATATCATATTTTAATATATGTTGTGTGTTATAGCAAACATTCGCGATTTTTGAATGGTACTCAGCTAAATATGAAAAGTATTGTGTGAAACAGCCATAACACATAAGTTTAGTGTCCTGTGGCAAAATTCGCCTAAAATAATAAAAGCATTCGCATTAATGTCTGCTGAAACAGAAAGTATAGTCTGTTTGTTTAAAATCAGGGTGAAGCTTTACATAGTGAGGTTGATGCTGAATTTCAAAAGATCCATTATAGTAAACAGCCATGCTTCATGCCAAAGTAGCAAACATATGCAATTTGCTAACGGTGTCCAGGATATTGCATGACAAACTGAAAGTGGGGAATGTTGAGTATATCAAGTTCCATAAATATTACAGGTCCTTATGCCCCATAGAGGACTCTATATATACTGATTATCTTCCCAAATTCCCAAGGTTAGTATGATATGATTAGGATTACGGGAAGGATAATTGGCAAGATAGATCAACTTGTCAGGCTTTGAGTAGTATTCAGTATTTATTTTCTTACTCTCCTCCTGTCGTACATGAGGTAAAGTTGCTGCCTTGTGACCATGAGATCAGGGGTTCAAGCCCTGCAAACATCCTTTTTCAGAAATGCAGGCAAAGACTGTACAAAAGACCCAAGTGGGTCGGATCCTTCCCCGGACCCTGCCAAACGGGAGCTACATGCACTGGGCTGCCCTCCTGCCGTACATGGTCGGGCATTACACAGACGGCCAGAACTACATACCAAATCTAATTGAATCCTAACTGATTAAACCTGCTAACAATCTTATCCAATCAAGACTTAAACCTGAAGGAAACTAATAGATAATTATCACCATCAGGACGCCTTGGTGTGGACTGCTCTTTGCACTATCCCTTCCAGACTCAAGGCCCACTTCCATACACAAGTAACAGGGAACTATAATCACTACTGAGCAAGTGCATGCTAAATTAAGCACACGAAAAAGCTAATGAATGATGAGACAATCATCTCAGGTTTCATTCTTACATTCAAAATGAGATCCACATACGGCTCTGGCGATGCAATACAACGCTTGCAAGAACAAACGAATTTGTACTTCAGCCACAAATCTGAATGCCTTGCTTTCTGGAAAGGAATGTCACGTGAGTGACGAAAATAAATGAAGAAATGATAAAATGCAACCAATAGGGACAAATCTCCCTCCCTTTCTATTTCAAAGACAATTAGTATGCATTAACAATTCAGTAGTAGAAAACACTGGAGATATTGTATGCCACCCCATACCAAAATCTGAAAATATAAAGGGCTAGTCCCCATTTTGTTTTCTTCTGCTCAGAAGAGCTGAGATCAAAGTTTTAAAGACAAAAAACAATTTGATAAAGAGGCAGAGCTACACAATATGTAACAAATACCACTCATGTAAGCCCTTATAATTTGTAAACACGCACTACATTAGCCAGTAATATGACCATGTGAATCAAGATATAGCTTTTGCATAAATACATTACTAATCAGAGCACTGTATCATGTATCAACACTGGTGGCTCAACCACTAAGAAAACTACAGTAACAAAACTGAGTAACAGTAGTCGGCCACAGCAAACACTAAAAAGTTTTAAGATTAATATGGAATACGATATATTTGCATGTAAATATCAAACACGGAGTATGACAGTCACTCAAGTGGTACTAATTACATTACATGTGCTGCATATGTAACCTTGATCATGTCCGTAAAGCAATAACATATCCCCACTAATACATGATGCATCATGTATTGGTAAACTTGTGCAATTCCAGGTTCAGAAAAATTCAAGAAAGTATCCATAATGCATTAGTAAAATTGTGTAATTCTGGGTTCAGCAAAATTCAAGAAAAAAGAGTACCCTGGTCTGGAGAAGATCGATGTATGATATGCAAACTTCATCCCCGTTCATAATTGGTTTTGTGCAACGAACAACAACTCTTGGACCATATTTGCATAGTTCTAGGAAATAGTATGAGAAAAAAATCAGGACAATGCATTTATAGGTTGTGATGTAACAGTATCATGTGATAAGGTACCATGAGTAGAACTATCTTCTTCATACTTCCACGTGTGCCACTGCAACCAACAGCAAGCACAATAACGTACTGCACATAAAAAATAGTACCTCTAGCATTAACATGTTTACAAATACTTGGATCCAACATATGAGAACAAGTAGATGTTTTATACTTTCACAACAATATGTTATTAGTACAAAAGAAATTGGTGGCTGGAGGTGTGTTTGAGAATCAAGGCACTGCAATGTACAAAAGGACAAAAAATATGTGTCTTGAGAGAGTATATTGTACGGCAAGTAGTCAACTATCTTTTCACAGTATGATGCAATCAAAAGTTTAGCAGGTACTAAATAAATATAATCACTAATTTCCTTACAGTGTTTTGTGCAATAGCTCTGCTAGCAGGGACAACACAGGATTTTGATTTGTGTGAAGCACGGTCATCATGCCATGGAGCCAACGCAAATCGGTAGGAAGCATTGGGAAAGCAACTATGATTAAACCATGAGAAACTTGGACCATACACTGCAATTCCTATAGCCTGCCCTTCACTAACTTGCACCTCTACACTATTGGTAATCACCGCCCACAACGTCAATGTTTCAAACCTATCAGAGAAACCAACAGGAGCCTGTGCCCTTGATTTTCTTGCGGATGACATCAACAAGCTCCCCTCCAGTATCCTCTCAGTAATCTCATCACCTTCCTCCATAGCTTCATGAATACCACTAGCTGAAAGTCCACCAATTCTACTTGAACGGTCAATCGCATCAGATGAAACAAGACCACGTGCCTCAAGAACATAAAGAAGGCGGAGGGCGGTTCGGAAATCACTTGTTCCCTCAGTAACACAGGAGAGGGAGGTCCTCTTGAGGTGGTTCACAAAGAAGCAACATTCACCAGAAGACAAATGCACCGGATAATCCGAGCTGAAACAGTCTGAGCAGCAGTATTCTACAGAGCAGCATGTCAAGCAAGACGTGACGTGGGAGGATTGTAGCGGTAACTTGCGGAAGCACGATGAGCAATGGGAATGGAGGAACGCGTCATGTAGGGCAGCGGAGTAAGGTGCAATCTCCCGAGTTAGGTCCTCCGACATGTTTACAAACTCACAGGTCCTCATCTCCATTGCCAAGCACTGCAGCCGCCTGCGGTGGAGTTTTGTTTGTGGACAGGAAAATCAGAAAATTGAAGGAAAATGGAACAGAGATATTTTTACCTTCTCCCCTAATAATCAAGTTTATTACACCTGAGACGCTATCTGATTAACCCTCACCCTCCGGCATCCGGAGGCTGGAATCATGGAGGTACAAAAAACTTCACCGCAAAAAATGCGTGATCCACGCTTAATGGCTTGGGTAACTACCTGTTCTCCAGCGCTTAATGACTTGATACACTGGAATCTGAATATAGACGATTTAATACTCTGAGTGATGCTATAACTACAAGTAATAACCCTTGAAACGTGTAAAAACATGGGAGTCCCCACTTTCTTCCATCAAAATTAATATGACGATTGAAACCATAAGTTGATACTCCTAGCGGTTCTGCAAAAACTCGGTTGATCTGTGCTCCCGGCCAGTCGATGGAAACTTAGGTCTCAGAGAATTTAATCCGCCTCCTAAAACCATGAAATGCTAGATCCCAGAGTTCATAGAGGTATGAATTACCTTGAATGAAGGAAACGTCCAAGAGCGGAGCCGCCACAACGGAGGAACGAGGCGTACTGGCAACTGCGGAAGACGGTGACCAGTCAGGGCAAGGCGTCGTGGCGAGTCGTCCGGAGACGAAGACGAGAGAAGCTGGGCCGACGGCCTATCTGCGGACTACAGTGTACAGGTCACTTCATTAGTACAGTTGGGGTCAATTAATCTTTTGTCGCACTAAATAATGATGAGGGCGATATTTATAATTTGTTAAAAATCATAATAATATATGCACGCTGCAGCGAGTATACTCAGCATTTCCAGCAGTAGCAACATATCTATAATTTCTGATACTTGATAAAGTCAAAGTGACGAACATTTCTGTTAAAACATGCTTCCTGGAACAAAATCAACACACCGGACAATCTAGACCTTAAAAATAAAAGTTCCCTCGATTAATCACGTGACAGATGTTTAAATCGAGGCGTATACAACCCAGGCAAAACGTCTAACATCAGTTTCAGGGGGTTCCTAGTTCCTACAAAAAATGGAATCAACCATCGCTGGTCATTGTGAAGGCAAGGAGAACACAGGACAGGGTGAACATGATTGTCACGGCAGCGAAGGCAAGGATGGCCCTCTGTGAGAAACCTTGCCTTTCTTGGCCAGCCAGCTCCACCTCCTTCAGCAGGCCTCTAATCTCGTCAATGTCTGAATCCTTGGCGGCATGGACAAGCCTGCTCTGGACCTCCTCAAGCTTGGCCAGCCGTCTGGCTCGGCTGGTGTCTCTGGCAGACCAGATGAAACCTGTCATCCTCCACAGAAGAACGCCGACGTAGATAGCTACGACACAGTCCACACTGTAGTGGTGGCGTTCCCGTATCTCCCTCTGAGCACTGTGGAGGACAAGAAGCCATATCGCAACAGAGATCCAGCCCCCATAAGCTTCCTACAAGCATAAACAGATGGAAATGGAATTAAGATGTAACAGGCATGTCAGAATGAAATGATAGGGAACATAGAGATATTGCTATTGTAGGGCAGCAAAGCAAAACTATAGCTCATACCGTCCATGCCATCGCAGTAAGAACAGCAACAAGCATGTGTCCACTATACATAAGATCATTGCAACCGCCGCTAGCTTTCTTCAACAGATGGTACCATGAAGGTCCCTCTCCAGGAGTTGGTCTCAAAATGTCTACTAGGAAGCTCATCCTCCCCCAGTCAGGCCTGTATTCACTAGGGTAAGCTTGAACAGCAGCTGTAACAATACAAAAGAATACTTTTACTTACAATATCCCGCAATCCTGATATATCAATTAGTGATAGGAAAAGTGAACTAACCATAAGCCATATCATCCGTTATGAGCCTACGAATAGCACTTGAATCAGAAGCATAAGGAACATAATATTTTTGTGCCCAAGGATGAGGATGCTCAGGTATCTGATAACGAGCGGCAGCACACCAAGGTCTTGCTGATGGGAGAATAGTAGCAATGAATGTTATAGTCCGAAGCAAACGACCAATTGCCATAGTGAACATATATCTTGTCGCTATGCCAAGACCAGGAGCTTTGATACAGTCAAACAGCACTGAGAACCCCAGCATAATAAACAACATCAAATAATGATGAAGAGTGATAACATGAGCTCTCAGTAGATCAACCACACTTTGAGGAAGCTTCTCATTCAAAGCTAGGAGCAGCCATTGACCAGTGTCGGGAAGCGGGGCAGCATATCTGTTTATACAATTGGAAAGACTTCAGTTTACAAGTAGTTCCATACATTTTGAGGATTTTGTGTATGTATCTACATTTGGCAAAGGAGGTCCGTGCACGCAAATTAAGCACTTAGAGAATGTATATGGCGCAGCGGCAAAACTGTTGCCTTATGACCATGAGATCACGGGTTCAAGTCCTGGAAACAGCCTCTTGCAGAAATGTAGGGAAAGGCTGCGTACAAAAGACCCAAGTGGGTCAGACCCTTCCCTGGACCCTGTGCAAGCAGGAGCTACATGCACCGGGCTGCCCTTTCTTTTAGAGAATGTATATGTAATTATGCAAGCAGAGAGAGGGACACTGTCTGTCTCCTTGACTGTTGAAAGCCAACCTCTGTCGTCTGAGGGTAGCTCAAACTTTTCATACATAGTTTTAGTTGCAAAGAAAAAAATCACAAAATTCTGTTACACTAAGCTAAGTCATGAGTCATGACTAAATAGAACTAGGAAATAAAAGAATCCCGTCATACCAGGGTTAACCTGAAGCTTCACCTCATGTATTCAGGAAGTCATAGAACTAAATCAGGTAAACGGATGGATCACTTATGTTTAGAGTGATACTTACGTCTAAAGGAATCTACTTGCCCCAAATATGAAGTGATTCTTATGTCTTTCTACTCAACTTATAATGCCCCTTTATTGCAAAGACCAGCGACTATTGAACATCCTATGAAGCTCTGGCCACGGATCCACCGAACTAAAAGTTGAACTACTGACATCATTACAAGGTAAACAATGATCAGGCACTTGTCACAAACTCACAAGTAAATAGCAACACTCAAACAACAAAGGGTCATTTAATCAACTGCACAGATGCTCATCACAAAGACATTCTCTAGTACAATCAATCAATCTATCTCTAGTCCTCTACTACAGGTAAAGAATTTGGACCCTTGTCGCCACAATGGCAGACTTTCCATTCCTGCTGCATAGGACAAAGTATATCCAACATCCCTCGAATTGCTACTCTCTCAGTTTATGCCCTTTTTTTTAGAAAAAAAAATATAATATTCTGGCCTCTGCATCTATGGATGCATATAGCTTTTACTGAGTCTTCATGGCCCCAACCATTCCCCATTCCCAACAATTAAACCCCTCCATAGCTGCAAGAGTCTACAAGCAAATCTCTGCAAAATCAGGGCATCCTTCCACCAGCGACTCAGAAATTGCACCTGGAAAGCTGAAATCCCTCCGAGATCCAGGGCATATCGCCCTACCAAGCAACTCGAAAGCTAGAACCGATGTCTCTCAGCGCACTGGTTCCCAGGATGAAACTGACCTGTTCCACTGGAGCCCCATGACGGCGGAGACGAAGCGAACGGAGATGGCCTCGCAGAGGAAGGCGGCGAGCATGAAGGCGATGGAGCCGAGGAAGGGCAGTGCGGCGCGCAGCTCCGCGGCCCAGTGGCGGTAGAACGGGGCCCGCGCCGCGGCGGCGAGCGCCAGCGCCGCCCAGAGCGCCGGCTGCAGCTGGTCGTGCCACGCCGGCGCGAGGTACCGCAGGTAGTCCACGCCCACGTACGCCGCTGCCGCGATGCCGAGCCCACCAACGCCGAGGAGCCGCCGTCGGACACCCGCCCGCACCGGCCGCGGCCTCGGGGCCTTTCCCTTCGCCATGGTCGCCCGCGAGGGTCCGTGCGAGGTCACGGCATGGACTGGTGTCAGTGTTTGATCCGGTCCGGAGAAGGGGAAGGAGATTCTCCGTAGCGTCCGATATAGTATCAACAGCCAAGATGAGACCACCGAGTCGTTCGCGTCTCGATGGCCAGGTTTCTGCAAAGCAGCTCAGGTTGACGAGGGATCGCTGAACGGTCCGGAGTTGCAACTTGCGAGATTTTTTTTTTGAAAGACGACTTGCGAGGTTAAAATCGATTTCAAACATGGTTTAAACACGAAGTGATAAAATAAAATGTACGCATTCGCTCCTGTATATTGACAAATTCATACAAGTTCGTTAGTACATTGTTGACCTCATTACAATTTAGCCCAGGAGAAAATATCTACAAACTAGATCTTTCGAAAAATATCTACAAACTAATTCAGATCTGTTGTTGATGTTGATAGTAAGTGTTTGATCATCTTTAACCTCGTAGTGCTATATTTTGCTGAATGTGTAGGATCAAGAACGCGCACTAGCTAAAAGTTGTTGGTCACGTTCAACCCAAGTTCTCAAACTCAAACAATCATGAGTTCAAGCACGTTACCAACTGTCGGTATCTGAAATATGGGGTACCCCCGCGCACAGGGTAAAATGCCTAAGGTGCTCGCCCTTCTCCGCAGGGAGAGCTCCGAAGGCGCCACGCGTCTGGCGGGGCCGGACCTCCCTCTCCTCAGAGGAGAGCTCCGGGCCCGCCACGTGGCATACAGAAGCCGGACCTCCCCCCTCCGCGGGAGAGAGGCCCGAAGACGCCACGCGTCCAGCGAGGCCGGACCTCCCTCCCCTCAGAGGTGAGCTCCGGGCCCGCCACGTGGCATGTAGAAGTCGGACCTCCCCCTCCGCGGGAGAGAGGTCCGAAGGCGCCACGCGTCCAGCGGGGCCGGACCTCCCTCTCCTCAGAGAAGAGCTCCGGACCCGCTGTAACACCCCAAATTTTGATTCAAAACCCTAAACCATGTTCAGAGGGGAATTTAAAATTTTTTGGACGTGTTGCATGTTTTGCAAAAATTCAAATTCAAACTCGAATTCAAATTAAACTCAAAACAGAAAAGAAATGGAAAAAGAAAAAGAGAAAACGGGAAAAAACCGGCCAGTGGGCCGAAACCCGCCAGCCGGCCCAGTTTCCCCGCGCCAGCCCGCCCCCGCGCGCGCCGCGCTGTCTCTCACAGACAGGTGGGACCCACATGTCATCCCCAACCTCGCTCGCGCCGACCCCGGACTTTTCCCCCGAGCGCGCGCGATCTTAACCGATCGAAAAACCGCGTTCCTCAGCCGAATTCCGGTCCCAGAAGAATCCAACTCGATCACAACAGACCCACCGCCCTCCCCCGGCTATAAAAACTCCAGCCCCGATCGGTTTTTCCCACGCGATCGCCGATTTTTACTCCGGTGAGCACCGAGACTTCGCCGGTGAATTCTGGCCGATCTAAGCTCGGAAACTCTGATCTAACTCGCTGGTCTTGATCCACCGCCTCCGGGGAACTTTGTAGGTGCAGAAAACTCGGAGAGTTACGGTGTAAATCCAGCGCCGACGAGCTTCGCCGTGGTTTTGCCTCGGACCTCGCCGCCGATCACTTTCCAGGACCCCCGAGCTCGAGAAAACCCCCGAGGTGAGATCCCTGACCTCCCCTCTACCGATCTATGCCATAAGATCACAGTTTTAGGCAGAATTCTCGAGGATCCGAAACTTTCCGGCGAGATCGCCGCTTCCCGCCGCCGTGCGCCGCCGGCAGCGCCGCCGGCAGCGCCGCCGTGCGCCGCCGGCAGCGCCGCCCGCGCTCGATCAGAGCGACGTGGCCGCTTGTGCGCCGTTTATTTTAAATCGCACGGTAGACTTTTAAACCCCGCGTACCGGTTCGATGTTATAATCTCAGCCGTCGGTTTAAAATCGGACGGTCCACGTCAGCCCCGCGTTATAAAGACTGGAAGTCTTACGTGCTACCCCCTGGGGTTCTCTAGAATTGAGAGCTAGCCCCGGAAACTTCAGATCTAGCCCCTGGAACTCCAGAAAATCGTGTAAATTCATTTAAAAATCAGTTTTAGCCCCTGGACTTAATAGAAATTAAGAAAAACACCTCTGATAAGTGTAGATAGACCCCTGGAAATTATGAAAATAATATTATAGACCCTGTAATGGGGTGAGTTTACTTTTTTAACCCTGTTTAGTATTTAATTTAGAAAATTGAATATGTAACTAGTGTTTAAAAATTAAAAAAGGGGACAAACATAATTGTCAAAATTAATTAAAAACTTTCTCAGTACTTAGAAAACTTTGGAGTGAGATAAAAATATATTTTTGGGCTGAAATAAATCTGCTTCATCTATTATTCACATTTATTAGTGTAGGGACACATTTTTAAGTAAAGAATAGTTATAGAAAAATCGGGAAAATAATTATGAAATAGTCTACATCAGAAGCCAAGGTCAAAAGATGTTATTAAATCATTTAGGACCAGAACCTATACTGTTTAGATGATGTGTATTACTAATTTCATAATAAAATACACAATTATGCATAGGAATATAAATCTGAAAATATAGCAACTAGTAAATGATAAATGGAGTTTCTAAAATCCAAAGAATTCAGTTTAGGGTTGGTAGAAATTCTGAAGGCACATATGGAGAAGAAAAATACTTTTCATACATACCTGGTAGTGAAAAGGTGTAGTAATTTAATATAAGGAATTTATTTAAAACTGAAACACAACACATATAATGGTGAATGAATTTCATAAATGTGAATGTGTGGTTTGTATGAAGTGTAAGTGTGAACTATGTCTTATGGATTGTTGTTTTTCTTTTGCTATGTGTGATGGTATGAAGTAGAACGTGTTCAAGAACAAGTTATTCATTTCCAAGACCAGGAATATCCATTTCAAGAGCAGCAAGAAGGAGGCAAGTGTCCTTGACCACTTTGATCCTATACTAGGATGTGTAGATAGAATTATTTGCATTGTCAAATGAAATATGAAACCCATGCTAGGAAGTTTCCCTAGAATTGCATTACCTTGTTTCCTTGTAGCTTGGGTTGGGATTTATTTTATCATGTCATTTATTATTATGCATATGCTTAGCCATGCTTAGAATGGGATATTTGAGATATGAGATCATCCGTTTATTTTACCATACTCTTGAATGAGATATTGTGAGTTATGTAGAGGTAGGGATCAAGGCAAGTTGGATGTTTTTGGTTGTGTGCTGGGTGCACGAGACTTGGGTTTGTGTTTAGTACTTGCCTGGATCCTAAGGACCGGTTCATGGAGCATGTAACCCGGCTTTACAGTGCCAACCACATGCTGAGATGGGGCAGCTTGGCCAATTAATTAGGTGTATCCCCGGCGTAGTATGGGTGTGTTGGATGGTGCGGGGAATAGGTGTCAGCTGGACTACCATATGAACCGCAAGGCTCAAGAGGGGGCCACTGCAGCGGGGTTGGAGCCTCTTGTATGCTGTTAGGGGTGAAACCTCAGTGGGCCCACGCTCGTCGGGAATCCCTTTGTAAAGGCTTCGTAGTGATCTCCTGGCTGCACACGTGGGAAGTGTGAATGTGGATCGTAGCCACTAGCATAATGGAGGTTCTTTTAGTCCACCCGGCAACGGGGGATGAAATCACTACATGTGGGTACAGTGGTACAAACTCTGCAGAGTCAAAACTGTCTTGATAGCCGTGCTCACGGTTAAGAGCGGCCTGGACTTATTCATGATTAGAGGATTGATGGTTTTGGAAGTTAAGCGGGGAGCTTAACATTTGAAATGATGATTATGGTTATTGGATTATGATGATGGGATGGGAGATTGGGACCATTTCACCTGTGTAGTAATGTAGGTGCTTAATAAGCTAAGGTGGTAGGTATTAATTGTGTAGTGCTTTAACCATGAGTTCAACCTATCCTTGTTCTAGCCATGCATGATATAATTTTCCCACACTTGCTGAGTACCATTGGTACTCAACCTTGCATATTTGTTGGTTTATATTGCTGCTCAGGTCAAGATAATGAGGTGGTGTATAATGACCAAGATTTTGGACCTGAGGAAGGATTTTAGCTTCATGAAGACCCCCGGGCAACGCCTGTGATGGAGCCCTAAAGAATAATATTCCGCTGCTAGTTTATTTACTTGTGATGAAGCATTAGTGTCCATTGAGACATTTGCGATGTAAGACTTATTTATATTCGACACCTGGCTTGTAATAAATGATGCTTCACTATTTGTCATCACATGTATGAGAAAATGATCCTGACATACATGTGATATTCACTTGGTTGTTTCTTCGGAAAAACCGGGTGTGACAGAGGTGGTATCAGAGCCATGGTTGCCCGTAGGAACGTGGACCTAGGTAGAAATGGACGTATTTAAGGGCCCTATTTTCTTAAAAACTATTTTCCAAGGTGTGGGTGGAAAAAGTGTTATTATAGGAGTCATTTTCTTCATCTTACCCCAACTTTCATTCAAAATAGGATTTTTATTTGAGAATTTATCTAACCTAATTTTAAATTCTTTTGTTTTAGATGGTTCGCATGATTCGCACCGCTCGTAAGTCCACAGGAGGGAGAGTTCCCATAGTGGCCCTTGCCGAAAGAGAGGAGAGTCGTCCCGTGACGTACCTTTCCTACGGATTGGCAGTTGGAGATTTGTTGCGCCGTCTTCGACGTATGCTCGAAGCCGCCGGCAATACGGGCAAGCTAATCATCCATTATAACTCCACCAGGACCATCCGTGAGAAGAGGGAATAATGGAGTTCGGAGATGAGGATTATACACGAGAATCAGCTGCTTAAGATTCACCACTCTCCAGCTTGTCGAGCAACACAAGTTGACGCGGAGAAAGATGTCACTTGGGAGGCCATCACCTGCCAGAGTCACATCTATCGTCGCCACTTGGACAAAACTGAGTACATGTATGTCCTCCAACGTGAGAGTGGTACCACGGAGTACAAGTACCCACCGGTGCAGCAAGGGACTTCCCATGAGCACATGGACTTGTGCTTGGAGGATGCTGCTATGCTCAGCACTCGACTGCAGGAGTGTCAACAAGAGCTTCAGGATGTCCGAGACACCCTGAAGGAAACGGAGGCGTTGCTGCGAGCTTGCTTAAAGGCGAGAGAAAGAGGAGATGGGAATGAACTGTGTGTCACCGTGAGTGATCCATGGACTCCTGACTCCCCGGATCACCGAGCGATCAGGCGTCGTCGCACTTCTCCACCAGCAGCCTCCCCACCCAAAGCAGAGTCAGAAGGTAGCCGAAATGAGGAGGAAGATCCTGAGGAGCCAGCTCAAGAGGACGAGTAGTGTAGAGTCTCTCCCCTAGCTAGCAAGAGGTCGAGTAGTCGAGTCGTTACGTAGTTAATGGTGTGATAATGCTTGGTGTGTGACGTGAGTTGTGGAAGCCATGAGCAATTGTCCACAGCCTCGTCTTCAGATTGTTTTGCTTTGGTGTGTGAACCCACAGGAAATAATAGTGCATTTATTTGGTGTGAGATATGAATCCCCGTAAAAGTATAACAAAGCCTCAACACTTCAAAGTGCAAACTAATGAAAGTAGTAAGATGATACTAAATGATTTCAAATTGACATTGGTTGATTCTGCCAGATGGCCGGAAGAGGAAAAGGACGTGCTGCCAACCCCGCCAACAACAACGATGAGGCATGCAACCCTCATCTTTCTGGAGGCCAGGACCGGGGTGGTCGCCGTGAAGAAGTTGACCCTCTCCACCAAATGCTGGAGAATCAAAACCAGCTCATCCAGAACTTGACTCAAGTGGTGGCCAACTTACATCAAGTTCCACCTCCACAAGCTGCACCACGCCAACCAAGGTTGAGTGAGTTTCTAGGAACTCAACCCCCAAAGTTTGCAAGTGTTGTTGAACCTCTGGAGGCAGATGATTGGCTGAAGACCATTGAAAGTAAGATGAGGATAATACAATGCCAAGGGTATGAGAGGGTGCTGTTTGCCTCTCATCAATTGCAGGGACCTGCTGCTGATTGGTGGCCGCCCATCATGACCCTGAGAACATCACTTGGGAAGAGTTTAAGCGTAGCTTCCGCAACCACTACATCCCAAGAGGTGAACTCAAAAACAAGAGGAAGGAGTTTTTGGGACTGCAGCAGGGAAACATGACGGTGAGGGAATACCTCACTAAATTTACTCAACTATCCCGTTATGCTCCACGAGACATAGAGACTGATGAGCAGAAACAAGATTGTTTCGTGGAAGGACTTACCGCAGAGATGCAGTGTGCCATGTCCTCCAATGAGTATGAAAGTTTTCAAAAGATGGTGGACAGAGCGTTTGTGGTGGAAAGGAAGCTAAAGGCCCTGGAAAATGAAAATAAGAGGAAGGCGGGATGGTCACATCAGGCCTCAGGGAGCAACACCCGCCCACGTATGATGCAGCAACCTACGGGGCAGACGAGCCGTGCTGCGGTACCCTATTCAGCACCAAGAGGGTACAACCCAAACTACAGGCCACCCGCAGCACCAGCACAGCCGCCACGTCAGTTTGTGCAGCAGCCTCGCCCCGCATATCCACCTCGACCAGCAGTGCAAGGACCCCCAAACCAACCCCAAGACAACAAAGGCCAGGCAACTAAGATTGGGGTGCAATGTTTCAGCTGTGGTGAAGTGGGGCACTACGCCCATAAATGCCCAAAGAAGAAGCCTGCGCCGCCACAACAGCAGAATGTAATGAGAGGACGGGTGAACCACGTCACTATGGAGGAAGCACAAGAGGCACCCGACGTGGTAGTTGGTAAGTTTCCTGCCAATTTACACCTTGCAACTCTGCTGTTTGATTCTGGTGCTACCCACTCGTTCATCGCTCAAGGGTTTGTTAAGAAGCATGACCTAGCAACCACACAAATGAACCTTATGCTAGCGGTAAACTCTCCAGGTGGAGAAATAAGGACAAGACAAGTGTGTCCCAAAGTGAACCTAGACATTAATGGGGTAGTATTTACGGCTAACCTCATAGTGATAGATTCACAAGGGATAGATATTATTTTGGGTATGGATCGGTTGACCAAACATAAAGGAATCATCCATTGTTCGACCAGAACGGTGGAACTAACTCACCCTAGTGGCACAAGAGTAAAGTTCATAATGATACACGAGCCTAGGAGGGACATTAAATTAAATCAAGTGGAGGTGAAAGTTGAGGAAATCAGGACTATCAGGGAATATCCAGATGTTTTTCCGGAGGAGTTGCCAGGTATGCCTCCCGACCGTGACGTGGAATTCGCAATTGAGCTAGTACCGGGAACAGCCCCGATATACAAGAGACCTTATCGAATGGACTCCAAGCAGCTAGAAGAGCTCAAAGATCATTTGAGAGAATTAACGGAGAAGGGGTACATTCGCCCTAGTTCCTCACCATGGGGAGCTCCGGTGATATTTGTGCCCAAGAAAGACGGAACCCAAAGGTTATGCGTGGATTACCGTGCTTTGAATGAGGTAACCATCAAGAACAAGTACCCATTGCCTCGCATTGAAGACTTGTTTGATCAGTTGAGGGGAGCTTGTGTGTTCTCGAAAATTGATCTCAGGTCGGGATACCACCAACTCAAGATAAGGCAATCTGATATTCCCAAGACAGCTTTCGTATCTCGGTACGGACTGTATGAATACACTGTCATGCCTTTCGGGCTAACCAATGCCCCGGCATATTTCATGTACCTCATGAACAAGGTATTCATGGAATATCTGGACAAATTTGTGGTGGTTTTCATAGATGATATTCTCATCTTCTCCAAAGATGAAGAAGAACATGAGAAACATCTAAGGTTGGTGTTACAGAGGCTGAGAGAACACCAACTATATGCCAAGTTGAGCAAGTGTGAGTTTTGGCTGAAGAGAGTTCCCTTTTTAGGACATATAATCTCGGAGGGAGGAATCTTCGTAGATCCCGCCAAAATCGAGGATATCCAGAAGTGGAAGACCCCTGAAAATGTCGGGGAAGTTCGAAGCTTTTTGGGATTGGCTGGATACTATCGACGGTTTATTGAGGGATTCTCCAAGATCTCGAGACCTCTCACCAAACTGTTGGAAAAGGGAATCACATTCACCTGGACGCCACAGTGCGATACGAGCTTTCAGGAGCTAAAGAAGAGATTGACAACAGCCCCAGTGTTGGTTATGCCAGATATGCAGAAGAATTTCACAGTGTACTGCGATGCCTCTGGGAATGGGTTGGGATGTGTTCTCATGCAAGAAGGACATGTCGTGGCTTATGCATCCCGACAGCTTCGGAAGCACGAGAAGAACTATCCTACACATGACCTAGAACTAGCTGCAGTGGTACACGCGTTGAAAATTTGGCGGCACTATTTGATGGGGAAAAGGACAGAGATATATACGGATCATAAGAGTTTGAAGTACATATTCACACAGCCAGATCTCAACCTCAGACAAAGGAGATGGTTAGAGCTAATCAATGACTTTGATGTGGGCATCAACTATCATCCCGGGAAAGCAAACGTCGTGGCCGATGCTTTGAGTCGGAAAAGTGCAGGTCAATAAGTTGAGTTTGAAGGACATGCCTGCAGAATTGAAGGACGAGGTTATAAGACTCAATCTATGTCTAGTAAATAGTGGTGAAGCCATCGCCATGGAAGTGGACTCCACACTCGAGCAAGACATACGCGAGGGCCAAAAGAATGATGAGAAGATACAAGAGATCAGACAGCTTATCAAGTAAAATAAAGCTCCTGGTTTTAGAGAGGATGAACAGGGAACGGTGTGGCACGGAAAAAGGATCTGTGTGCCAGAAGTAAAGGAGATCCGTGAGTTAATTTTGAAGGAGGCTCACGAGTCTGACTATTCCATTCATCCTGGGAGTACGAAGATGTACCAGGACCTCAAGAGCAGGTATTGGTGGTATGGCATGAAGCGAGATGTCGCGGAACATGTTGCCCTATGTGACACATGTCAGTTGGTGAAAGCAGAACATCAACGACCCGCGGGATTGCTGCAACCACTCAAAGTGCCTGAATGGAAGTGGGAAGAAATCAGCATGGATTTTGTCGTGGGATTGCCTAGGACCCAATCCGGGTATGATTCAATATGGGTCATTATTGATCGGCTAACCAAGGTAGCTCATTTCATTCCTGTGAAAGAAAGCTACAGCGGATCCAAATTGGTAGAGTTGTACATGTCAAGGATCGTGTGTTACCATGGAGTGCCAAAGAAGATTGTGTCGGATCGAGGGACACAGTTCACCTCAAGGTTCTGGTAGAAGTTGCATGAAACCATGGGAACCCATCTGAACTTTAGTTCTGCCTATCATCCCCAAACTGACGGGCAGACGGAGAGAACCAATCAGATCCTTGAAGATATGTTAAGGGCATGTGCACTCAAAAACAATAGGAGTTGGGACAAGAACTTACCGTATGCGGAGTTTTCCTATAACAACAGTTATCAAGCTAGTATGAAGATGTCACCGTTTGAAGCTTTGTATGGAAGGAAGTGCAGAACTCCCCTATTTTGGAACCAAACAAGAGAAAGTAAAGTGTTTGGTCCAGAAGTGCTACAAGAAGCTGAGGCAAAGGTGAGGGAGATTCGCAACAATTTGAGGATAGCACAAACACGCCAGAAGAGTTATGCTGATGTACGAAGAAGAGAACTCGTTTTCAACGTGGGAGACTATGTTTATCTCAAGGTGTCCCCTATCAGAGGACTTCGTCGGTTCAAGGTGAAAGGGAAGTTGTCACCTCGATACATCGGACCCTTTCAAGTTTTGGAAAGAAAAGGCGAAGTGGCGTACCAACTAGAGTTACCGGTTCATTTATCGGACGTGCACGATGTATTCCATGTGTCACAACTCAAGAAATGCCTGAGGATGCCTGAAGAGGTGTTACCCATGAATGAAGTGGATGTAGCTGAAGATTTGTCTTATGCCGAGCAACCCTACAAGATTTTGGAGACAATGGAACGCCTCACCAGAAACAAGAGAATCCGGATGTGCAAGGTGCAGTGGAAGCATCACTCAGAAGAGGAAGCCACCTGGGAACGGGAAGATGAGCTCAAGGCACAATTTCCGGAATTGTTTTCTTAGAAACACCAATCTCGAGGACGAGATTTCTTTTAAGGGGGGTAGAGCTGTAACACCCCAAATTTTGATTCAAAACCCTAAACCATGTTCAGAGGGGAATTTAAAAATTTTTGGACGTGTTGCATGTTTTGCAAAAATTCAAATTCAAACTGGAATTCAAATTAAACTCAAAACAGAAAAGAAATGGAAAAAGAAAAAGAGAAAACGGGAAAAAATCGGCCAGTGGGCCGAAACCCGCCAGCTGGCCCAGTTTGCCCGCGCCAGCCCGCCCCCGCGCGCGCCGCGCTGTCTCTCACAGACAGGTGGGACCCACATGTCATCCCCAACCTCGCTCGCGCCGACCCCGGACTTTTCCCCCGAGCGCGCGCGATCTTAACCGATCGAAAAACCGCGTTCCTCAGCCGAATTCCGGTCCCAGAAGAATCCAACTCGATTACAACAGACCCACCACCCTCCCCCGGCTATAAAAACCCCAGCCCCGATCGGTTTTTCCCACGCGATCGCCGATTTTTACTCCGGTGAGCACCGAGACTTCGCCGGTGAATTCTGGCCGATCTAAGCTCGGAAACTCTGATCTAACTCGCTGGTCTTGATCCACCGCCTCCGGGGAACTTTGTAGGTGCAGAAAACTCGGAGAGTTACGGTGTAAATCCAGCGCCGACGAGCTTCGCCGTGGTTTTGCCTCGGACCTCGCCGCCGATCACTTTCCAGGACCCCCGAGCTCGAGAAAACCCCCGAGGTGAGATCCCTGACCTCCCCTCTACCGATCTATGCCATAAGATCACAGTTTTAGGCAGAATTCTCGAGGATCCGAAACTTTCCGGCGAGATCGCCGCTTCCCGCCGCCGTGCGCCGCCGGCAGCGCCGCCCGCGCTCGATCAGAGCGACGTGGCCGCTTGTGCGCCGTTTATTTTAAATCGCACGGTAGACTTTTAAACCCCGCGTACCGGTTCGATGTTATAATCTCAGCCGTCGGTTTAAAATCGGACGGTCCACGTCAGCCCCGCGTTATAAAGACTAGAAGTCTTACGTGCTACCCCCTGGGGTTCTCTGGAATTGAGAGCTAGCCCCGGAAACTTCAGATCTAGCCCCTGGAACTCCAGAAAATCATGTAAATTCATTTAAAAATCAGTTTTAGCCCCTGGACTTAATAGAAATTAAGAAAAACACCTCTGATAAGTGTAGATAGACCCCTGGAAATTATGAAAATAATATTATAGACCCTGTAATGGGGTGAGTTTACTTTTTTAACCCTGTTTAGTATTTAATTTAGAAAATTGAATATGTAACTAGTGTTTAAAAATTAAAAAGGGGGACAAACATAATTGTCAAAATTAATTAAAAACTTTCTCAGTACTTAGAAAACTTTGGAGTGAGATAAAAATATATTTTTGGGCTGAAATAAATCTGTTTCATCTATTATTCACATTTATTAGTGTAGGGACACATTTTTAAGTAAAGAATAGTTATAGAAAAATCGGGAAAATAATTATGAAATAGTCTACATCAGAAGCCAAGGTCAAAAGATGTTATTAAATCATTTAGGACCAGAACCTATACTGTTTAGATGATGTGTATTACTAATTTCATAATAAAATACACAATTATGCATAGGAATATAAATCTGAAAATATAGCAACTAGTAAATGATAAATGGAGTTTCTAAAATCCAAAGAATTCAGTTTAGGGTTGGTAGAAATTCTGAAGGCACATATGGAGAAGAAAAATACTTTTCATACATACCTGGTAGTGAAAAGGTGTAGTAATTTAATATAAGGAATTTATTTAAAACTGAAACACAACACATATAATGGTGAATGAATTTCATAAATGTGAATGTGTGGTTTGTATGAAGTGTAAGTGTGAACTATGTCTTATGGATTGTTGTTTTTCTTTTGCTATATGTGATGGTATGAAGTAGAACCTGTTCAAGAACAAGTTATTCATTTCCAAGACCAGGAATATCCATTTCAAGAGCAGTAAGAAGGAGGCAAGTGTCCTTGACCACTTTGATCTTATACTAGGATGTGTAGATAGAATTATTTGCATTGTCAAATGAAATATGAAACCCATGCTAGGAAGTTTCCCTAGAATTGCATTACCTTGTTTCCTTGTAGCTTGGGTTGGGATTTATTTTATCATGTCATTTATTATTATGCATATGCTTAGCCATGCTTAGAATGGGATATTTGAGATATGAGATCATCCGTTTATTTTACCATACTCTTGAATGAGATATTGTGAGTTATGTAGAGGTAGGAATCAAGGCAAGTTGGATGTTTTTGGTTGTGTGCTGGGTGCACGAGACTTGGGTTTGTGTTTAGTACTTGCCTGGATCCTAAGGATCGGTTCATGGAGCATGTAACCCGGCTTTACAGTGCCAACCACATGCTGAGATGGGGCAGCTTGGCCAATTAATTAGGTGTATCCCCGGCGTAGTATGGGTGTGTTGGATGGTGCGGGGAATAGGTGTCAGCTGGACTACCATATGAACCGCAAGGCTCAAGAGGGGGCCACTACAGCGGGGTTGGAGCCTCTTGTATGCTGTTAGGGGTGAAACCTCAGTGGGCCCATGCTCGTCGGGAATCCCTTTGTAAAGGCTTCGTAGTGATCTCCTGGCTGCACACCTGGGAAGTGTGAATGTGGATCGTAGCCACTGGCATAATGGAGGTTCTTTTAGTCCACCCGGCAACGGGGGATGAAATCACTACATGTGGGTACAGTGGTACAAACTCTGCAGAGTCAAAACTGTCTTGACAGCCGTGCTCACGGTTAAGAGCGGCCTGGACTTATTCATGATTAGAGGATTGATGGTTTTGGAAGTTAAGCGGGGAGCTTAACATTTGAAATAATGATTATGGTTATTGGATTATGATGATGGGATGGGAGATTGGGACCATTTCACCTGTGTAGTAATGTAGGTGCTTAATAAGCTAAGGTGGTAGGTATTAATTGCGTAGTGCTTTAACCATGAGTTCAACCTATCCTTGTTCTAGCCATGCATGATATAATTTTCCCACACTTGCTGAGTACCATTGGTACTCAACCTTGCATATTTGTTGGTTTATATTGCTGCTCAGGTCAAGATAATGAGGTGGTGTATAATGACCAAGATTTTGGACCCGAGGAAGGATTTTAGCTTCATGAAGACCCCCGGGCAACGCCTGTGATGGAGCCCTAAAGAATAATATTCCGCTGCTAGTTTATTTACTTGTGATGAAGCATTAGTGTCCATTGAGACATTTGCGATGTAAGACTTATTTATATTCGACACCTGGCTTGTAATAAATGATGCTTCACTATTTGTCATCACATGTATGAGAAAATGATCCTGGCATACATGTGATATTCACTTGGTTGTTTCTTCGGAAAAACCGGGTGTGACACCCGCCACGTGGCTGGAAGAACGGTGCTGCCTGCCCCCGAGCGGTAGGCAGCGGGCGTAAAGGCGCCCCTCACCTTGCCCGTACAAGGTATTCAAGGCCCGCGCCTTCCCAAGATGCGGAGACGCGGAGCACGCGTCTGTCAGGTGCCGTTGCGCCCAGTCGCATCACAGACTGGCGCGCGGTGTCACAACCTGCCAGGTAATAAACGTCGCGACAAGACATCCCATGCCGCCTGCGCCGTCATCAACCACTACGACTAGCGCACGACATGGGCAGGGCGGCAAAAGGAAGACTCAGAAGCCTTCGACCGGAGGCAACCACCGGCATAACTACAGATACGGTAGATAATAGACAATCTTCCCGGGACCACCTGTCGGGTCCCGGCTTCCCTTGTAAGCCGCCCGAGCCTTGGACTATAAAAGGCTCGGGTAGGCGTCGATAGCAAGGGTTCGCATTCTGCAACTCATACGCTAGCCATACACTCTCAAGCTGTAACTCACCCCCAAGCTCAGGCCCCCGGCCCTGAGGAGCAAGCAATACAGCGAGTTCCATAGCTCGCCGTGGACGTAGGGTTTTACGCTCCGGCGGCCTGAACCACGTAAAACTTCCCGTGTCAAGCTCTCGCTAACTCGTCCATTCGCGCAAGCTCTCCGCTAGGAACTAGCCCCTCCGAAAAAAGAACATCCGCGGGCTGCCCAGTGCAGGCCCGGGGGAAGTGTCGATCGCACACTTCGACATTTGGCGCGCCAGGAAGGGGGCTTTTCCCCTAGCGCGACGAGTTTCCGCCAACGAAGATGACCAAGCTCCCTTCAGCGGCAAGCTCTCCTCCTCCGCATTCACGGCGAACCGTGACCAGCGGAGAGTACATGTCGACGCACTCAGGACGGAGTGTGTCGGCACAAGCGGGTAGCCAGCAGCCGACTCCGGCAACGCCGACTCTGGCTATGCAGGCCCCGACCAGCGTGAGGTCTTCTGCAGCGCTGAGCGTACACCATGGGGGTGCGCTAGCTGCAGCAAGGGCGCTGCTGCGCAACCCACCTGCAGGGGATGCGCCCCATTCAGCAACCCAGCAATGGGTCCGTGAGGTGGACCGCCTCGTCGTCGCCGCCGCGAACCCTCGGTTTCGGCGAGGGCGGCGCCCAGGGAAACCAGCTGTGTCGCTGACGCGCACACCCACGGTTGACGGGCTAACGGCGGATTCCAGCTCCTCCAGGCTCCTGTCGACGGACCTGCGAAGGGAACTGGAGCGGTGCCACTTGGGGCAGGACGCCCGAGTGTACCTCGAGCGACGTCGAAAGAGGCGTCGCAACCATGAGGCAGGTGACAGCATGTCATCGGCCTCGACACAACCGGAAGGGCAGGCCTTCGCCATGCGAGCCCCGCCTCTGGCATATGCTGCGCAACATATGCCACCACCATATGCGCCACAAGTAGCGGCCCCGGCCTATGGTGCAGCCTTGCCCATGCCGGGATACGTGCTGCCAGGTGTGAACCACCTGCTCGCAGCACCAGTACCTACAGCAGCAGGTGCAGGATGTGCGGCCCTTGCGCCCCACCTTCGCTTCGCAAGGTGGCCGCGCAAGTTTCGCCCGCACTTGCCGGAGAAGTACGACGGAAGCGTCAACCCGGCGGAGTTCCTCCAGATCTACTCCACCGCCGTACTTGCTGCAGGAGGCGATGAGGCTGTCATGGCCAACTACTTCCCCGTCGCCTTGACCGGCCCAGCCCGGTCCTGGCTCATGAATCTACCCCAGGGGTCCATAACCTCCTGGGGTGAGCTCTGCCGGCAGTTCGTCGCCAACTTCGGCAGCTCCTACACCCGTCCCGGCACGGAACTCGATCTCCACGCCGTCAAGCAACAACCTGGGGAGTCGCTGCGCTCTTTCATCCAGCGGTTCTCTCAGGTGCGCAACACCATCCCACATATCCAAAGCGCCTCTGTGGTGGTGGCGTTCCGACAGGGTGTCCGGGACGAGAAAATGCTCGAGAAGCTCGCGACCAGAGAGGTCCGCGACGTCTCGGAGCTCTTCAGCCAGGCGGATAAGTGTGCCAGGGCAGCCGAAGGGCGGAACTGGCACGCACTACCGACCTCCGAGTCAGGAGGGCAGCCCGGGTCCGGAGCTGCTGCCTATGGGGATGGCAAGAAGATCAAGAACCGGGGGAGTGGAAAGATGAAGCCACCATTCACGGCCCCCGTCGCCGCAGCTGCGACAACCAGCGGAGCTCGGGGGCCGCGCCCCGACAAGAGGCAGCGACAATCACCGGCCCCAGACAGTGGCCAGGGCGGGCTATGCCCCGTGCATGGCACCTGCAACCATACAGCTGCCGAGTGCTAGGAGATCCAGAGGCTCGCAGAGCGCTTCCGTAATGGAAGACAACAAAGGGCCGAAGCACCGCCCTACCCTCAGAGGGATGGCAAACAAAAGGCCGATGCCCCAGTCACCGCTACCCACCAAGTGGGGTACCAGGAGCCTCAGCGTGTCATAAAGACAGTGCATGACAGTGAGGACTCCAGTTCTGACGGTGACGGGCCAAGGTATTAGCCAGCTGCGGCACGCCCCCGTGCCTCGAACATACCTCTCGGGGGCCGCCTAGGGTCCGTCAACCCCTTGAAGGCCTTGCCAGAAGGGGGAGACGCCTTAGGTCATCCAAGGCGAGCTCGGGTCCACCTACCCCTTGAAGGCCTTAGCCAGAAGGGGAGAACTCCCCGGGGGCCCCGGAGAGAAGCCACGCAGGACCTGATCCAGCGTGAAGTCAACAACTTCAATAAGACTCGGCTTGCAGGGAACACCCCACAACGCACGGTCTCGACTAATGCTCTAAGCACTACCGCCAAAGAACCAGACGCGACGGGGGCCCGCAAGAAGGCGGCCTGGTGAAGCGGCACGCTATATTACAAAAAGGACCCATAAGCTCTCCCCCAGCAGGGAAGGTCCCTTCCGAATCATGAAAGCTGCCGCCCCAGGTACACTTGCCTTTCAACCGAGAGTGGGATCCATTCCTAAAAATCCTTGCCCTGGAGCAACACTGTAAGTCCTACTTACTGAGCATCGGTAGAACAGGGTTATTCACTTCTGTAATAGACCCCATAGAACTTAGGAACAGAGCTTGGGGTAGCCAAGTCTCAAGGGACGGTACAGGACTACGTCCAGTTTAGCCTGGTTCCGACCCTAAGCGCGTAGAGTCTTGCTTCCCTTGTAGACGAGGCGGGACATTGCCCCCACGAACAGCCAGAATTCCACCTATGGGCGCGAACACAGAGACCTGTTCTACTTAGCTCCTTCTCATGCGCTCATTTAAATTATGCATTAATTTTTATGATCGCACTATCTCTGTATGTTCATCATACGTCTAGCTTCCCCTCTCCTACGCTCATCCATAGTCGGCATTTGCTATCCTCCCGAAGGCGGCTGCGCTTGAGGCACCTGCCGATGGCCGAGTGAGTCTCTCGGGCCTCCCCCAGTCAGGTGTTGCGGTGTCAGTTGGTCACCTCCAGGAAAGGCCAGCATTGTGCATGGGGGGTCCAGGGTGCGTATCCAGCTTAGCCGGCCCAGAGCCCAAAGCATGCGCATCCTGCTCTCCGGAGGTCCAGGGGAGTACGTCCGCTTTGCCTGGTCATGAACCCAAAGCGCGTGCACCCTGCTTCCCCAACGCATGGCCCGGTACTAGGGATCGGACGTCCGTACCCGGCCCTCGGAGGGAGCCGGAGCTCCGGCGCCTCGCGCACAGAATTGCCCAAGCCCCGTATAGCGGGCCAGGACCATAAGACAGATAAGACTAGGAGACAGGAGGGGAGGACCCCCCGAGGAGAATTACGTTTCCTCTACCTGTGTGCAGGACCTTCAGGTTACGGCAACAGGGACTGAATGAAGCGGGGGGAAAGGAGCTACCAGCTACACCGGCCTGGGACTGGAAGGACCGGGACCTGCCCCTCCAGCAGGGGCGGGGCCCGGGGGCCCCACGTGTCCAGCAGGCCTGGAACTCTCTCCTTCCTTAAGGAGGGCTCCAGGCTCGCCACGTGGCAGGTAGGAACCGGACCTCCCCCCTCAGCGGGAGGGCTCCGAAAGCCCTACGTGTCCAATATGACCGGAGCTCCCGTCTATTGAGGAGGAGCTCCGGACCCACCACATGGCCGGCAGATTTGGAGCCTCCCCGTAGGGAGAGGTTCGGAAACCTCCGGGGGCCCCTAACACGGTTAGGACCCGGGGGTGTCTGTGCGAAGCTCCGAGATTGGAAATGGCCTCTGAGTACCTTGCGGAGCTAAGGACTCAGCCAGGCAAAGCCAAGAAGGAGGGAAAAGCATCACAGACACAAGTATCCAAGAGAGTCAAATTAAGCAAGGCTCCTTGAGCTGGACTACAGACTCGATAAAAAAGGGAAAAGCAAGTCCTAAGGATCACCCGGTTCTCGCCGGAACCTTGCTGCTACAAGGGCGGCCACATCCGCGACTTCAGCCCTGGCAGTTTCATCCCGCTCCGCGGCTGGGCCCTATCTTGCTGGCTCCAGTGAGAAAGAGGGGTCGCGGCTCTTGAAGCATGCCAGCACATGCGAGGCGACCTCTAAAGCCAAGCCGCGGCCCTCGGCTTCAAGCTCGCTGGCGACCACCGAGTCGAGTCTGTCCATCTTGGCGCCGATCGACTCCAATGCAGGGATCACCTCTGCCACCTGCAACGCGGGAGTTGCGGCCCTCACCGGACTGAAACCAAGAGGGATCAGGGCGGACCCCGCCCGATCCACGAAGCCTGAGACCGCAAGGGCCTCGAAGGACCATAGGGCTGAGAGTTCCTCCACCTCGCGGCGGGCCTCCCACAGAGCCTCCAGGTTCCTCTCGGAGAATTCCTTCTCCTGGGTCGCCAGAGAACTCTCTCGAAGGTGGAGGGTCTCGGCCAGCCGCTCCAACTCAGCGGCCCTGAAACCGGCAGCCAACTCGCGGTCCAAGACCGCCCGACGATCATGGGAGACCTGTTCATCCCTCAAGTCAAGGTCTGCCTTCAGAATCTCCAGCTCCTCCATCCGAGCTCGGAGGTCATCCTCGCCCGCAGCCAGCTGCGCGGCGACCCTCTCTGCCTCAGCTGCCACGGAACGCTCCCGCTCCTCAACGGCGAGTTCACGGCGCTCCAACCGCTGCCGTATTTCCACAGCAGCAGAGAGGCTCTCTTCGGCCCTTGCGTGAGCCTCCAGGGCCTCCTTGTTGATCCGCCGCGACTGGGTGTCCATGCGGTCAACAGCCCGCTTCATCCGGTCTACGAGCGTTTCCCGGAAGTCGAGCAACTCCCGCCTGGAATCGAGCTCGCTCTTAACCTTCGCGGTCCTCTCCCGCAAAAGGTTCCCCCAGGTGAGGAGGCGGTCCCGTTCAACCGTATACTCCTCCCGCTCGCGCCCTAGTGCAGCCAAGACCTGCCGGACGCTCGACTCGGCGAGCGCGAAGGCGTCAGCCAGAGGCAATGGAGCAGCAGAAGCTGGGGCAGTCCCCCCGACCTCCTCCATTACCTCGTCCTCGGGAAGAGCCGGCGCGCCAGCCGCCGAGACAAGACGCCGATCAGGAGAAACTGGCCCAGCAGCCCTAGCAGCCGGACCAGCCGGGCTCTCTTCAGCTTCAGGCTCCTTGACCTGAGGAGGGGGACGAGCTGGGGAAGATGGAGCTGGAGAAGAAGCCAGGCCGCCTAGTGCAGGATCAACCTGTGCTGGCTCGGGGGCCGCGGTAACCGTCTCGGCAGGAAGAAACGGCGCCGCCACGGAGTCCGGGCACACCGGAATAGGAGAAGTCCGCGCTGGCCTGGGGGCCGCAGCAGTCGCCCCTGGCTCCGAGCGCATCGGCACAGATTCCCCGCAAGATGGGGAAGGCCGGGAAGCGCGGACACTCCAGCGGGCTCTGAACCCCGACTCCCGAGCCGGGGTAGGATTTCCAGAGCCCGCTACCGTCTCCGACGACCGCTCCACAGTCGCTTGGACTGGCGGAACAGGGGACGCCGCAGAGGCTTCCCCTAGCACATCAGCCCGGGGCCTCTTCAAGTCGCCACCGGAGGGAGTGTCAGGCACCCCGGAATCCCGACTTGGCACCGGCGCCGTTGCTGGAGGAGATCGGGCGCGTTTCTTCTCTGGCAGCGGGTTGGAAGCCATGGCAAGGGAGAGCCCAAAGGCAAGAAAGCAAAAGAGCAAGAATTCAAGAAGAAGCGCAGGGAAGTGCGAAGGGAAGCTACAACGTGGGTGAGACCCCCTCTAAAAAGCTTCCCGGTGCAGTTCCAAGCGATTCGGAACTCTTCGAATACCCCGCACCCGCAACCGCATCGGTTCCTAGACCGAGTGCCGATGATGGGTGGGCCCAAGCCGCTTAGCTAGAGCGGTAGGGTCATGGAGTCAGTCTCCTAAGAAGATGGGCCGGCAAGGCCCATCGGCGGTTCCCGAAGAAAGCGCCGCGACATGCAGAAGTGGCAGCCTTGGGAACCGCCGCAGTAAAAGCAATCATCAATTGGGCGCACGCTCTCACGACCCCGCGGCCGTTCGTGCTCCAGCAGCGGTTAAGTCGGGACTCAGAGAAAGTGCGCGGATCGGAAGAGACGGAGGTCCCACCTCGGGCTCGCTATCTCCCCCGAGATGGGCCCGGGGGCCACTGTCGGTACCTGAAATATGGGGTACCCCCGCGCACAGGGTAAAATGCCTAAGGTGCTCGCCCTTCTTCGCAGGGAGAGCTCCGAAGGCGCCACGCGTCTGGCGGGGCCGGACCTCCCTCTCCTCAGAGGAGAGCTCCGGGCCCGCCACGTGGCATACAGAAGCCGGACCTCCCCCCTCCGCGGGAGAGAGGCCCGAAGACGCCACGCGTCCAGCGAGGCCGGACCTCCCTCCCCTCAGAGGTGAGCTCCAGGCCCGCCACATGGCATGCAGAAGTCGGACCTCCCCCTCCGCGGGAGAGAGGTCCGAAGGCGCCACGCGTCCAGCGGGGCCGGACCTCCCTCTCCTCAGAGAAGAGCTCCGGAACCGACACGTGGCTGGAAGAACGGTGCTGCCTGCCCCCGAGCGGTAGGCAGCGGGCGTAAAGGCGCCCCTCACCTTGCCCGTACAAGGTATTCAAGGCCCGCACCTTCCCAAGACGCGGAGACGCGGAGCACGCGTCTGTCAGGTGCCGTTGTGCCC
Source organism: Neostapfia colusana (assembly GCA_030760725.1). NCBI lineage: Eukaryota > Viridiplantae > Streptophyta > Magnoliopsida > Poales > Poaceae > Neostapfia > Neostapfia colusana. The sequence goes on from JASWHV010000019.1 coordinate 50,794,011, forward strand.
AGTCGCATCATAGACTGGCGCGCGGTGTCAGAACCTGCGAGGTAATAAACGCCGCGACAAGACATCCCATGCCGCCTGCGCCGTCATCAACCACTACGACTAGCGCACGGCATGGGCAGGGCGGCAAAAGGAAGACTCAGAAGCCTTCGACCGGAGGCAACCACCGGCATAACTGCAGATACGGTAGATAATAGACAATCTTCCCGGGACCACCTGTCGGGTCCCGGCTTCCCTTGTAAGCCGCCCGAGCCTTGGACTATAAAAGGCTCGGGTAGGCGTCGATAGCAAGGGTTCGCATTCTGAAACTCATACGCTAGCCATACACTCTCAAGCTGTAACTCACCCCCAAGCTCAGGCCCCCGGCCCTGAGCAGCAAGCAATACAGCGAGCTCCATAGCTCGCCGTGGACGTAGGGTTTTACGCTCCGGCGGCCTGAACCACGTAAAACTTCCCGTGTCAAGCTCTCGCTAACTCGTCCATTCGCGCAAGCTCTCCGCTAGGAACTAGCCCCTCCGAAAAAAGAACCTCCGCGGGCTGCCCAGTGCAGGCCCGGGGGAAGTGTCGATCGCACACTTCGACACCAACAAATTCCATGTCCGGATGGTGACATTCAGTTTCATGGCAGTTTTCATAGAGGATATGACGGCACATCATTGACAGTTCATTTTATAGCTTATGTTGGCATAACCCAATTTTATTGGGGCATGCCTCAAGCAATTAGCCATATACTCTGTCGAAGCGTCTGCGGTCGACACTTCCCCCGGGCCTGCTCTGGACAACCCGCGGAGGTTCTTTTTTAGGCAGGGCTAGTCCTCTCGCGAGGGTCTCTCCGGAGTGGACGAAGGAAGGAGATGGTTGACACAGGGATTTACATGGTTCGGGCCACTGGAGCGTAAAACCCTACGTCCACGGGAGTGCTCGGGGCACTGGTTTCCTTGAGTGTGTGGATGACCTCGAGAGAGCTGGGCAAAGTGCCGACCCCTTGTAACATTGCCTACCCGAGCCTTTTATAGTCCAAGGCTCGGGTGGCTTACAAGGTGGACCCCGGGGACCCGACAGGTGGCCCCGGGGTGATTTCTTATCAACTATGTCTTGGCGCTGGCGTCGAGGTCCTCATCCTGCCGCCCTGCTCATGCCGCAGGCTAGGTGTAGCGTGTAGTCGTTGGTGATGGCAGGGGCGGCAGGGCATGTCTTGTCCGGTCTTGTCGCTGCCTTCAATGGTCTGCAGATTCAGACATTGTACGCCTGTCTTGACTGTGACTAGTCACAACGCCTCCTGACAGGCGTGCTTCGCGCCCCTTCGTCTTGGGAAGGTGCGGGTCTTGAATGCTTTGTATGGTAAAGGCATGGCCTACCTTTACTCCCGCTGCCTACCGCACCGGGCGGGCAGCGCTGCTCTGCTGGCCATGTGTCGGGCCCGGAGCTCTCCTCTGAGGAGAGGGGGAGCTCCGGCCCCGCTTGACACGTGGAGCCTTCGGAGCTCACCCCCGCGGAGGGGGGAGGTCCGGCCTCCCGGGCCACGTGGCAGGCGCGGAGCTATCCTCCGAGGGGAGAAGGAGCTCTGGCCCTGCTGGACACGTGGCTCTTTCGGAGCTCGCCCCTGCGGAGGGGGCGAGGTCCGGCCTTCTGGGCCATGTGGCAGGTCCGGAGCTATCCTTCGGGGGGGAGGGGAGCTCCGGCCCCGCAAGACACCTGGCGCCTTCGGAGCTCGCCCCTGCGGAGGGGGCGAGGTCCTTAGGCGATTTCACCCTATGCGCGGGGGTACCCGGTATTGAGGGTACTAACAGTGGCCCCGGGCCCATCTCGGGGGAGGTAACGAGCCTGAGGTGGGGCCTTCTTCTTCCCGCGCACCTTCTTGTCTTGAGTACTCCCTGTGCTGGCACGGTCTCGACGACTTCGGAGTTCAGCCTCTGAGGAGAGGGTGATGCCTGGCATCGGAGCTCAGCCCTTGTGAAAGGGGGAGGTCCGGCTTCGGAGCTTGCCTCTGAGTAGAGGGAAAGGTCTGGCTTCGGTGTTCACCCCTGTGGAGAGGGTGTAGACCGGCATCAGAGGTCACCCCTGCCGAGAGGGTGAGGTCTGGCATCGGAGCTTGCCTCTGGGAAGAGGTAGAGGTCCGGCATCGGGGCTCGCCTCTGAGGAGAGGGTGAGGGCCGGCATCGGAGCTCAGGCTAGCGGAGGGCGTGATGTCCGGAGGTTATCGGAGCTCAGCCTCTGTGGAGAGGGTGAGGTCCGGCATCGGGGCTCGCCTTTGAGGAGAGGGCGAGGGTCGGCATCGGAGCTCAGGCTAGCGGAGGGCGTGAGGTCCTGAGGTCATCGGAGCTCAGTCTCTGAGGAGAGGGTGAGGTCCAGCATCGGGGCTCGCCTCTAAGGAGAGGGCGAGGGCCGGCATCGGAGCTCAGGCCAGCGGAGGACGTGAGGTTCGAAGGTCATCGGAGCTCAGCCTCTGAGGAGAGGGTGAGGTCCGGCTTGGGGTCTCGCCTCTGAGGAGAGGGTGAGGGCCGGCATCGGAGCTCAGGCTAGCGGAGGGCGTGAGGTCCGGAGGTTATCGGAGCTCAGCCTCTGTGGAGAGGGTGAGGTCCGGCATCGGGGCTCGCCTTTGAGGAGAGGGCGAGGGTCGGCATCGGAGCTCAGGCCAGCGGAGGGCGTGAGGTCCTGAGGTCATCGGAGCTCAGTCTCTGAGGAGAGGGTGAGGTCCGGCATCGGGGCTCGCCTCTAAGGAGAGGGCGAGGGCCGGCATCGGAGCTCAGGCCAGCGGAGGGCGTGAGGTTCGGAGGTCATCAGAGCTCAGCCTCTGAAGAGAGGGTGAGGTCCGGCATCGGGGCTCGCCTCTGAGGAGAGGGCGAGGGTTGGTGTCGAAGTGTGCGATCGACACTTCCCCCGGGCCTGCACTGGGCAGCCCGCGGAGGTTCTTTTTTCGGAGGGGCTAGTTCCTAGCGGAGAGCTTGCGCGGATGGACGAGTTAGTGAGAGCTTGACACGGGGAGTTTTACGTGGTTCAGGCCACCGGAGCGTAAAACCCTACGTCCACGGCGAGCTATGGAGCTCGCTGTATTGCTTGCTGCTCAGGGCCGGGGGCCTGAGCTTGGGGGTGAGTTACAGCTTGAGAGTGTATGGCTAGCGTATGAGTTGCAGAATGCGAACCCCTGCTATCGATGCCTACCCGAGCCTTTTATAGTCCAAGGCTCGGGCGGCTTACAAGGGAAGCCGAGACCCGACAGGTGGTCCCGGGAAGATTGTCTATTATCTACCGTATCTGTAGTTACGCCGGTGGTTGCCTCTGGTCGTAGGCTTCTGAGTCTTCATTTTGCCGCCCCGCCCATGCCGCGCACTAGTCATAGTGGTTGATGACGGCGCAGGAGGCATGGGATGTCTTGTCGCGGCGTTTATTACCTGGCAGGTTCTGACACCGCGTGCCAGTCTGTGATGCGACTGGACGCAACGGCACCTGACAGGCGCGTGCTCCGCGTTTCCGCGTCTTGGGAAGACGCGGGCCTTGAATACCTTGTACGGGCAAGGTGAGGAGCGCTTTTACGCCCGCTGCCTACCGCTCGGGGGCAGGCAGCACCGTTCTTCTAGCCACGTGGCGGGTCCGGAGCTCTTCTCTGAGGAGAGGGAGGTCCGGCCCCGCTGGACGCGTGGCGCCTTCGGACCTCTCTCCCACGGAGGGGGAGGTCCAGCTTCTGCACGCCACATGGCGGGCCCGGAGCTCACCTCTGAGGAGAGGGAGGTCCGGCCCCGCTGGACGCGTGGCGTCTTCGGACCTCTCTCCCGCGGAGGGGGAGGTCCGGCTTCTGTATGCCATGTGGCGGGCCCGGAGCTCTCCTCTGAGGAGAGGGAGGTCCGGTCCTGCCAGACGCGTGGCGCCTTCGGAGCTCTCCCTGCGGAGAAGGGCGAGCACCTTAGGCATTTTACCCTGTGCGCGGGGGTACCCCATATCTCAGGTACCGACAGTGGCCCCCGGGCCCATCTCGGGGGAGATAGTGAGCCCGAGGTGGGACCTCCGTCTCTTCCGATCCGCGCACTTTCTCTAAGTCCCGACTTGACCGCTGCCGGAGCACGAACGGCCGCGGGGTCGTGAGAGCGTGCGCCCACTTGATGATTGCTTTTACTGCGGTGGTTCCCAAGGCTGCCACTTCTGCACGTTGCGGCGCTTTCTTCGGGAACCGCCGAAGGGCCTTGCCGGCTCATCTTCTCAGGAGACTGACTCCTTGACCCCACCGCTTTAGTTAAGCGGCTTGGGCCCAGCTTTCATTGGCGCCCAGCCTCGGAGCCGGCGAGGTCGCCGATGCGATGTTTCCGGTGGTTTTCGAATTACCTCGAACCATCCCTGGAAAGTTTTAAAAGGTGATCTCACCCGCATCGCGGCTTCCCTTCGCATTGCGCTCGTACTTCCCTTGAACTCTTGCGCCCCGGCTCTCCTGCCCTTGCGCCTTCTTTCGCTATGGCTTCCAACTTCTGCGAGATGTTCGTGGGGGTGCACGCCTCCGTGACGCTCTTCCACCACTTCTTTGTGCTGCGTACGACCAGACGCGGCTCAAAGACTCAGATGGGGGCGTATTACTTCCAGCATCGCTGCAAAGACCCCAAGGTCTCCGGATACCTCCTGCCCTTCAGCGCATCAAGGTGGGAGAACTGGAGGGAGAGCTGGGTGGTAGTGCAGACCGATGAGCACGATCGCCTACAACTCCCAACCGCCAGCCCAACAACCGATCGCCGCTTCTGGGAGGAGATCCCTGAGCTGGAGCAGGAGTACACTCTGGTCTTTGAGCGGATCCGGTTCTTGGCCAACGAGGGGCTGACGTCTCTAATAGTGCTGATGGACTTTGTGTCACGCCGCATTGCTCCCTTGCAGCAACGCAGCCGCCCAGCGTGGTACTACACCGGTGAGCAGGACTGTACCAGGCTGGAGAGAGGCCCCGACTCTGTCCCTTCCGACGAGGAGCTGGAGGAGATGGTGAGCAAGGTGAGCGGTGACTATATTCCCAGCGGCATCCCCGTCCTTCCACCTTCTGCCACCCCCCTCTTCTTGGAGCCTCAGAGGAGGTCAGAGCTCCTGCGGAAGATGCCGAACCTTGATGATATCGGGATTGCCGTTCGTCAGGTCAGGGATGCCTTCCGGGGCATCACCATTCCAGGAACCGAGCACCCCGAATCAGGGCATGAGGCATCCACTGCTGCCAAACCTTCCCCAGAGCCGACGGAACCCAAGCCGCCGATAAAGGGAAAGGAAAAGAGCCGGCCCCCGGGCATCTAGAGAAAAAACGCGCTCCGTCTCCTCCGAGGGTGCCGCCTGTGCCAATCCAGGGTGCCGGAGCTACCTTGCTTCCATCTCCCGGAGGTGCTGGTCCATCGGGTGGCGACCCGAAGAGGTCCCGAGTGTCCCTCCCCGGCGGGTCTCTCCCTAGACAGCAGCCGTCCGAATCAGCCCAAGTATCTCGCCATCCTCCCTCGAGCAGCGGGGCCCCCAGGACGGATGTTGGTGGGGCGACGCCGGCGAGCGCGCCGGAGGTCCAGGCGTCCCATTCCACGACCGTTCCAGCCGCTGGTCCTGGTAGTTCAGCTACAGCCCAGAGGCCAGTGCAGCAAGCTCGCTAGAGCGCTCATGCCGCTCAGTAAGTGTTATTCTTTCTGACTTATAGGAGTAGAGCTCCTGCCTCTTCTCTTATTCTGAGGGATTCTTCTTCTTTGCAGGGACCGACCGGTTGCCAGGGGCGGGCCTCTTATCCGGCCGCCTTCAACCAGCGGGGGCTCCGCGCCTCGGCACCTGGGGGCCGCGGCGGCCCCCATAGCTCCCAAATCGACGGGGGCAGTGGCCTCAGTGGCCGCATCTGCTCCTACCCGCCCTCCTTCACCAGCCCAGAAGCCAGGTCTTGAGACCGGGAGGGCCGCTGTAGGTGTGCCTGCTGGCCCCCTGGCCTGCTTAGGACAGCACCCCCCCGTAGCTGCCGAGGCGCCGGCGCTCCCGCCGGTCTTGGACTCGTCCGGGGGGTCCAGCGGCGCGACTCCTGCTCCCCCTGCTCCGGTACCCGTGTAGGGCGCCATGGAGCGTGCCCAGACCAGCTCCCGGCAGCTCCAATCTGCCTTTGAGCAGGAGCGGAAGGCATTGGCCGGCGAGAGGGACCGCCTTCTCAGCTGGCAGCAGCGGGCCCGGGCGGACCTCGACTCAAGGCAGTCAAGGCTTGAGGCCATGAGTGCTCTGCTTGGCGCCCAGAAGAAGGCCATTAGCCGCTTGGAGCTAGAGGCCCAGCGGGTTCGTGCCACCTACCGCGAGGCTCTGGCCAAAGCTGAAGCCAAAGCCAAGGAGTGTTCCGCCGCCGCGGAGGAGTTGCAGCTGCAGGTAGCCCGTCGGGAGCATGCCGTCGCTGATCGGGAACGCGCTGCTGCGGACGAGGAGGAGAAGACCACCGCTCGACTGAGGGCCAAGGTGGAGGAGCTAAGGGCTCGGACTGAGGAGTTGGAGCTCCGTGAGTCGGTTGTCGCCGCGAGGGAGGAGCAGTCTTCCAAGGAGCTTCAGGCGGCGATGGATCGCGAGCTAGCGGCCCGCCAAGAGGTAGAGAGGCTCCAGTCCCTGCGGACTGCCGAGGCCCAGGCGGTCTGGCACTTCATTGCTAAGGCGGGATCCGCCTTGGCTCCTCTTGGTTTTAGCCCTGTGCAGGTGGAGACCCCAGCACGGCCGGTGTCCGAAGCGGCCCCAGCCCTTGAGTCTCTCGGCGACGAACTAGGTCGGCTTGAATCAGTGATCGCCGACGAGCTGGAAGCGGAAGGTCGGGGCCTTGCGAAGGAGGTTGCGATGCACGTTCTGTCGTGCTTCGTTAGCCGAGACCCTTCCTTTTCCCTGGGGCCGGTCCGTTTAGGACCCATCGCCGACCAGGAGGAAGCTGCCAGGGCCGAAGTCGAGGACTTAGCTGCCCTCGTGGCCTCTAGGTTTCATTGGGAGTCCGGGGACCCCTAGGCACCCGCCCTCGTGTCTACAAGGCCCTGTACTTCCTTTCTTTATTTTTGTTGAGTCTGTAGCCCAGCTCGTGGAGCCTTTGTATGGACAGACTCCTATTTCTTTCTGTGTATGCATGCCCTAGTCTTCTTCTTAGCCTTTCCCGACCGAGCCCTTAGCTCCGCAAGGGCTCGGAGGCCTTGACCAATCTCGAAGCTCTGCATGGACACCTTGTCCGGGTCCCCACTGTATACTAAGGGTTCCGGAGGTCTCCAGGACCCGCCTCACGAGATCGGAGGGGGGTCCGAGCCTGTTGGTCACGTGGCGGGCCCGGAGCTCCTGCCTGGGAGGAGGTCCGGGCCCGCAGGGCACGTGGAGGTCCCGGGCCTCTCCCTGCAGACCACGCGGCGATCACGGAGCTCCCCTCGAAGAGGTGGGAGGCCCGGCCCTACCGGACACGTGGGGCCTTCGGACCCCACCCCTGCGAGGGCTAGCCCTTTGATCTTACCTTAGGGTTTTTGGCCTACCGCGATCCCGTAGCGGCCCCCTGGTAGGTGCGTTCTATTGGGTGGATGCGCCTACCATACTCCTGCGGGGAGCTGAGGCTGAGAAATCCTGCACATAAGGAAAAAGTAGTTCTCCTTGGGGGCTCCCCCCTCTATTCCTTAGTCATATCTGCAGCAAATTCCGACTAAAGATGAAAATGAGAAGAGGGAATTGAACGCATAGTGAGCACGCGTTAGTAGGGTAATCATAGAAATTTAATAAGTAAATTAAATGAGTACCAAAGAAGAGCAACGTAGGGTGGGCTTCTTTTCATATAAATTTCCATACGGGGGAAGGAGGGCCGCATATGTAGGCCACGACCCACCTCAAGGGAAGCAAGACTCTACGCGCTTGGGGTCGGAACCAGGCGAAGCTGAACGTAGTCCTGGACCGTCCCCTGAGGCTTAGTTGCTCCAAGCCCGGTTCACGGACTTTTATGGAAATTACTATGAAAAGAAGGGCATGCCTGATTGTTGCTCTAGGGGTAGAACTTACAGCGGTGTTCCGTGTTCTGAAGGTTCGGGAGCGGGTCCCTGTCTTCGGTTCTGGGGAATGGTCCCAGGCCCGGAATGTCCAGCCCCAGTACGGCAAATGGCCATGCGGGCTGGATCATCCGTACCGTCCAAGCCGGTGTATGGATCTGCTTGGCATGGAACAGGCATGCCTAGCAGCTCTTGACCAGCTCGACGGCATCCTGGAGTGTTGCCGGCTAGTAGAAGCCATGCCGAAAGGCTTTACCGACAAGCGTGCGTGAGGAAGGATGACTCCCACATTCGCCTCCATGGATCTCAGCGAACAAGTCGCAGCCTTCCCCCTGGGTTATGCACCGCAATAGGGTGTGGTTGGCACCACGTCGGTAGAGATCCCCCTCTACCGCCATGTGTCTCTTAGCCATACGCGCAATCCGTTCAGCGGATACACGTTCATCAGGGAGGATATTGTCTTTCAAGTAGTCCCGGACCTCCGTGATCCATGCATCGGGTCTGACTTGAGCATCTGGATCTTGAGCGCTGGGTTGCACGGAGTCCCTAGTGACGCTTATGATCCTTGGCGGCGCTCATGGCCGCCGGGACCGCCAGCTTCGAGGTGCTGGTCTAGCCCCCTTCGCTCGGCTCGGCGGGCCGGGCTGTGGGTCGCGGCAACGTCCTCTCGAGGCCCCCTTCAGGCACAGTGGCTCCGGTGGCAGTGGGGGCCCTCGTTGAAAGGTCGTCAGCTGCGGCCTTGCTAGCGCGCGGTACGTGGTGCAGGTCCAAGGCGAGGGGGTTTGTCTCCGCCGTCTTGGTTGATAACCAGACTGGGGATTGCCCTGAGCCAACGACTAGCGAGAAGGATGAGCACTCCATACTCCGCTATGGTGTTGGCTACCTTGGAATTGAGACGCGCCACATACCCAGACTGCTCCCCCGATGGCATGAGGAACAGTACGCTAGCATCGGCCCCCTGCTTTCGCGGGGAGCCGTGGGCGAACATCATTTGATGAGTCCGGATGAAGGTCAGGGCTCAGGGTCCTGTTTCATCGTCTTCATGGCCCCCAACGTGCGTCTACTTCAGCCACAAGTGAACTAATGCTCGGTTAATGTCTGTATGGCGGGAAAGGGAACCTAGATCAAACTTCAGTAGCTCCGCCGCCCATTTGGTGGCATCGCCCGCCGCATGGAGCTGTGAGGGATAGCTTTTAGCCTGGGGAGATCGCCGGGTGCCCGACACTCGGGGGTCCTCAGGCTGCTTTGGACCTTGCGGGAAGCTCCGCTGTCGTCCCGGGGGCTCCGGGAGGTTGTGTGAGGGATCCGAGGTCTGGTCTTCTGGTGCTTGCTTCTTGGTAGCGGAGCAGGTTACTGTGGTATGGGGTTAAAGCCATTGCGCGAAAACCAGAAATTCACGGGACCCCTAGCTATGCCGAGTCGGCTTACGCCGGGATTAGTAGGTAGGGGGCGCCCTTCAACTACTTCAGACACAGGGGTCTGATGGGAGCCCTAGCAAGCATTTGGGAAGCGCAGCATATCACAGCCTGGTATCGAGTCTACTATTTGCTCTATCAGCCGAAGAGAAAATAGGTCTTTAGGACATGCCTTATTGAGACTGGTGTAGTGGATGTGCTTCCGGAGCTTCTCGCTGGCCCTCGGGATAATAACACGGTTTGCCAAGCGCCGGGAGCGGCGGACCCTCCGTCTCGTCGGACGGCTGGACGTCGGGAAAGAACTTTAAGTAATGCTCTATCACCTCCCTGGGGATCTCTGGCCTCGGTGATGGCTGTCATGCAGCATATCGACCTCATGCCGGAGGGGGGCAACGAGCGCGCCTTCCTATATGCTACCCGGGCCCCGGCTACCCGGGTGGTCTGGGTGGCATCGGCGCTGATTCGGATGAGCCTTGTGGGGACGTCGTCCTCATCAAGGGGTTGCACGTGGGGTGCGGCGGTAGAGGCACGGTGGCGTGCACTTGGGTGGAGCTGGTTTGGTCCTGTACTGCCGAGGGCTGGCGCTCTAGTTGCTGTAAGCGCCCGAAGCCTTTCCAAGGCTAATACTGCGGCAACACGGTCTCCACAACCTTGGGGACGCCTGTTGGTGTAGGCATCTTCAAGACAAGGTAGCCGTAGTGGGCTATTGCCATGAATCGGTACAGGGCTAGCCTACCGATTGTGGCATTGAAGGGGAGGTTAGTCTCGGCCATGTCGACCAGAATGTACTCCGTCCGGTAGCTGCCCGGTGCCCCAAAGGTCACCAGGAGGCTGATGCGGCCGTAGGAAACGACCTGTCCCGGCCCTACCCCTGAGAACGGGCTTGATGGGGCGAGCTTGGCCATCGGGATCCACAGCTTCTGGAAGGCTACGTGACTGATGAGGTTCAGTCCAGCCCCACCATCCACCAAAACGTGGTACATCTTCACGTTGGCGACGGTAAGGGCCACCAAGAGCGGTAGTTGGCCGGCCCCAACCATGTTCTTGGGGCAGTCGGTGTCATCAGAGCTGATGGGGGTTCCCATCCACCTGAGGTGCGGTACTGCACCTGGGAGGGGAGCCACCGACGCTACCGCTCGTCGCAAGGCCTTAGCCATGCTTCTGGTCAGGGGGGTCAGCGGACCCACCGAAGATGTCACAGGGCATCTTCCAGTGCTCGTCGTCACTGGAGATGGAGCTTCCATGATTGCGCGCTGCCTTTGCGGCGCGCCGGAGCTCCTGGAAATCCACCTGGCGGTCGTCGCCGTCTCGGGCCTCGACCTTCTGGTTGCCCTCCCTTACTATAGGATGGGGCATCAGCTAGGGGCTGCTTCCCCTTCCGGAAGCGCCCCGCGAGCTTCTGGATTTCCCGGCCTCTGGAGGAATTCCGCCGGGTTGATGCTGCCGTCGTACTTCTCAGGCGAGAGTGACCGAAACTTGCGCGGCCATTTTGTGAAGCGAAGGCGGGGCGCGAGGGCCGCACACCCCGCTTCTGTCGCCGCAGGTTCTGATGCCACGAATGCTTGGTTCGCGCTGAGCATCGCATGCTCCGGCGGCCATACACAGGACATACGACTGTGGCATATTGAGTAGCAGCGCTCTTCGCTGCAGCTAGCGCACCTTTACTAGGTACACCCAGCGCTACTGAAAACCTGACGCTGGTCGGAGCCGACATTGCCGGGGTCGGCGCTGCCAGAGCCGGTTGCTGGCTCCCAGTGCAGGTATCGGCGCCGCGAACGCCTGGTCCTCCGCTGGCACAGTATGCCCCGGTATGGGCAAGGCCGCTCTATAGACCGGGGACGCCGTTTGCAGGGCATATGGTTGTGGCATATACTGCGCGACGTATGCCTGGGGCAGAGCCCGCGTAGCGAAGATCTGCCCTTCAGGCTGGGTCAAGGCCGACGTCAAGACGGTCTACCTCGCGAATCCACTGCTGGGTCGCCGCCTGAGGCGCGTCCCCAGCAGGCGGATTGCGCAGTAGCGCCCTTGGAGAAGCTAGCGCACCCCCACCGGGTACGCCCGGCGCTACTGAAGGCCTGACGCTGGATGGAGCCTGCATTGCCGGGGTCGGCGCTGCCAGAGCCGGTTGCTGGCTCCCAGCTTGCCTTGTTGCACTCCGTCCTGAGTGTGTCATCATGTACTCTCCCCTGTGGTCACGGTTCGCCGTGACCGCGGAGAGGGAGAGTTTGCCGCTGAAGGAAGCTTGGTCATCTTCGTCGGTGGGAACTCACCGCGCTAGGGGAAAAGCCCCCTACCTGGCGCGCCAAATGTCGAAGTGTGCGATCGACATTTCCCCCGGGCCTGCACTGGGCAGTTCGCGGAGGTTCTTTTTTCGGAGGGGCTAGTTCCTAGCGGAGAGCTTGCGCGGATGGACGAGTTAGTGAGAGCTTGACACAGGGAGTTTTACGTGGTTCAGGCCGCCGGAGCATAAAACCCTACGTCCACGGCGAGCTATGGAGCTCGCTGTATTGCTTGCTGCTCAGGGCCGGGGGCCTGAGCTTGGGGGTGAGTTACAGCTTGAGAGTGTATGGCTAGCGTATGAGTTGCAGAATGCGAACCCCTGCTATCGACGCCTACCCGAGCCTTTTATAGTCCAAGGCTCGGGCGGCTTACAAGGGAAGCCGGGACCCGACAGGTGGTCCCGAGAAGATTGTTTATTATCTACCGTATCTGTAGTTACGCCGGTGGTTGCCTCTGGTCCTAGGCTTCTGAGTCTTCATTTTGCCGCCCTGCCCATGCCGCGCACTAGTCATAGTGGTTGATGACGGCGCAGGCGGCATGGGATGTCTTGTCGCGGCGTTTATTACCTGGCAGGTTCTGACACCGCGTGCCAGTCTGTGATGCGACTGGACGCAACGGCACCTGACAGGCGCGTGCTCCGTGTTTCCGCGTCTTGGGAAGACGCGGGCCTTGAATACCTTGTACGGGCAAGGTGAGGAGCGCTTTTACGCCCGCTGCCTACCGCTCGGGGGCAGGCAGCACCGTTCTTCTAGCCACGTGGCGGGTCCGGAGCTCTTCTCTGAGGAGAGGGAGGTCCGGCCCCGCTGGACGCGTGGCGCCTTCGGACCTCTCTCCCGCGGAGGGGGAGGTCCGGCTTCTGCACGCCACGTGGCGGGCCCGAAGCTCACCTCTGAGGAGAGGGAGGTCCGTCCCCGCTGGACGCGTGGCGTCTTCGTACCTCTCTCCCGCGGAGGGGGAGGTCCGGCTTCTGTATGCCATGTGGCGGGCCCGGAGCTCTCCTCTGAGGAGAGGGAGGTCCGGCCCCGCGAGACGCGTGGCGCCTTCAGAGCTCTCCCTACGGAGAAGGGCGAGCACCTTAGGCATTTTACCCTGTGCGCGGGGGTACCCCATATCTCAGGTACCGACAGTTGGCATCGGAGCTCAGGCCAGCGGAGGGCGTGAGGTCCGGAGGTCATCGGAGCTCAGCCTCTGAGGAGAGGGTGAGGGCCGGCATCGGAGCTCAGGCCAGCGGAGGGCATGAGGTCCGGAGGTCATCGTAGCTCGCCTCTGAGGAAAGGGTGAGGTCCGGCATCGGGGCTCGCCTCTGTGGAGATGGCGAGGGCCGGCATCGGAGCTCAGGCCAGCGGAGGGCGTGAGGTCCGGAGGTCATCGGAGCTCAGCCTCTGAGGAGAGGGTGAGGTTCGGCTTCGGGGCTCGCCTCTGAGGAGAGGGCGAGGGCCGGCATCGGAGCTGAGGCCAGCGGAGGGCGTGAGGTTCGGAGGTCATCGGAGCTCGCCTCTAAGGAGAGGGTGAGGTCCGGCTTCGGGGCTCGCCTCTGTGGAGATGGCGAGAGTCGGCATCAGAGCTCAGGCCAGCGGAGGGCGTGAGGTCCGGAGGTCATTGGAGCTCAGCCTCTGAGGAGAGGGTGAGGTCCGGCTTTGGAGCTCGCCTCTGAGGAGAGGTCGAGGGCCGGCATCGGAGCTCAGGCCAGCGGAGGGCGTGAGGTCCGGAGGTCATCGGAGCTCGCCTATGAGAAGAGGGAGACGGGGTCCGGCTTCGGAGCTCACCCCTACTGAGGGGGTGAGGTCCTTTACTGCTCAGAGTTCCTCCTTTCCCTGTCACTTAGTCTTATTTGGCTTACCGTCTCGGGCCAGTGTACGAGGCTCAGGGCAATCCAGTGCCTATGGTCCCGGAGGTCTGGCTCCCGCCGTAGTCAGGGTGTAACCGTCCGACCCCTAGTACTCAGACCGTAGCGCTTTGGAGGCAGAGTGTGCATGCTTTGGGTGCAGGACCGGGCAAAGCAAGGCTCTTGGACCTCCCGCTCTGGCATAGGTATTTTCCTAGAGGAGACCAACTGGCGTCATAGTGCCCTAACTGGGAGAGGTCCGAGACGCCCCCGGGCCATCGGCAGGTACCCTAAGCGCGACCGCACTCGGCAGGATAGCAAATGTCGACTAGGCATGAGAACAGGGAAGGAGAGCCGAGTGTATGTAGGGTGTACACTATCTAGAGCTCAGGGAGGTGATCATATAAATTAATGCGTAATTTAAATGAACACCTGAGTAAGTGTGGTAGGACTTATAGAGGTAGGGTCGGAGCGCCTGCCTCGCGCTCCCATGCATGGACCGGTGGTGGTAGCGCTGGAGCTCCCGCCAGGTACGTGCAATCCGGAGCGTTGTTTGTCATCTTGCCTCGTCGACGAGGTAGATGTCCTCACGCAGAGCGGGTCATGCGTGGCTTCGTCGTACGCTCGGACACGGGGGGACCCCCATGGCGATCTCGGGGGGAAGCATGGCTTCGGCCCCGCATACCATGTAGAAGGTTAATTCCCGTGACCCGGCCCTGGAATGTCCGGCTGGCCCCCGACATAGAGGAGCCGGTATCCCCCGACGGATCTGGGTGCAGTGTCTGCAGCGGTTGTGTGGGTCTGCTCGGCGTGGACCTGGCATACCTTGCATCTCCTAACCGGCTTGACGGCGTCCAGGTGGCTCTCGGTCTGTAGGAGCCATGCCGGATGGATTAACCGACCAGCATGTTGGAAGATGAGTGTCGGTACCTGAGATATGGGGTACCCCCGCGCACAGGGTAAAATGCCTAAGGTGCTCGCCCTTCTCCGCAGGGAGAGCTCCGAAGGCGCCACGCGTCTGGCGGGGCCGGACTTCCCTCTCCTCAGAGGAGAGCTCCGGGCCCGCCACGTGGCATACAGAAGCCGGACCTCCCCCTCCGCGGGAGAGAGGTCCGAAGACGACACGCGTCCAGCGGGGCCGGACCTCCCTCTCCTCAGAGGTGAGCTCCGGGCCCGCCATGTGGCGTGCAGAAGCCGGACCTCCCCCTCTGCGGGAGAGAGGTCCGAAGGCGCCACACGTCCAGCGGGGCCGGACCTCCCTCTCCTCAGAGAAGAGCTCCGGACCCGCCACGTGGCTAGAAGAACGGTGCTGCCTGCCCCCGAGCGGTAGGCAGCGGGCGTAAAAGCGCTCCTCACCTTGCCCGTACAAGGTATTCAAGGCCCGCGTCTTCCCAAGACGCGGAAACGCGGAGCACGCGCCTGTCAGGTGCCGTTGCGTCCAGTCGCATCACAGACTGGCACGCGGTGTCAGAACCTGCCAGGTAATAAACGTCGCGACAAGACATCCCATGCCGCCTGCGCCGTCATCAACCACTATGACTAGTGCGCGGCATGGGCAGGGCGGCAAAATGAAGACTCAGAAGCCTAGGACCAGAGGCAACCACCGGCGTAACTACAGATACGGTAGATAATAGACAATCTTCCCGGGACCACCTGTCGGGTCCCGGCTTCCCTTGTAAGCCGCCCGAGCCTTGGACTATAAAAGGCTCGGGTAGGCATCGATAGCAGGGGTTCGCATTCTGCAACTCATACGCTAGCCATACACTCTCAAGCTGTAACTCACCCCCAAGCTCAGGCCCCCGGCCCTGAGCAGCAAGCAATACAGCGAGCTCCATAGCTCGCCGTGGACGTAGGGTTTTACGCTCCGGCGGCCTGAACCACGTAAAACTCCCTGTGTCAAGCTCTCACTAACTCGTCCATCCGCGCAAGCTCTCCGCTAGGAACTAGCCCCTCCGAAAAAAGAACCTCCGCGGGCTGCCCAGTGCAGGCCCGGGGGAAGTGTCGATCGCACACTTCGACATTTGGCGCGCCAAGTAGGGGGCTTATCCCCTAGCGCGGCGAGTTCCCACCGACGAAGATGACCAAGCTTCCTTCAGCGGCAAACTCCCCCTCTCCGCGGTCACGGCGAACCGTGACCACAGGGGAGAGTACATGATGACACACTCAGGATGGAGTGCGACAAGGCAAGCTGGGAGCCAGCAACCGGCTCTGGCAGCGCCGACCCCGGCAATGCAGGCTCCATCCAGCGCCAGGCCTTCAGTAGCGCCGAGCGTACCCGGTGGGGGTGCGCTAGCTTCAGCAAAGGCGCTACTGCGCAATCCGCCTGCTGGGGACGCGCCTCAGGCGGCGACCCAGCAGTGGATTCGCGAGGTAGACCGTCTTGACGTCGGCCTCGACCCAGCCTGAAGGGCAGATCTTCGCTACACGGGCTCTGCCCCAGGCATACGTCGCGCAGTATATGCCACAACCATATACCCTGCAAACGGCGTCCCCGGTCTATAGAGCGGCCTTGCCCATACCGGGGCATACTGTGCCAGCGGAGGACCAGACGTTCGCGGCGCCGATACCTGCACTGGGAGCCAGCAACCGGCTCTGGCAGCGCCGACCCCGGCAATGCCGGCTCCGACCAGCGTCAGGTTTTCAGTAGCGCTGGGTGTACCTAGTAAAGGTGCGCTAGCTGCAGCGAAGAGCGCTGCTACTCAATATGCCACAGTCGTATGTCCTGTGTATGGCCGCCGGAGCATGCGATGCTCAGCGCGAACCAAGCATTCGTGGCATCAGAACCTGCGGCGACAGAAGCGGGGTGTGCGGCCCTCGCGCCCCGCCTTCGCTTCACAAAATGGCCGCGCAAGTTTCGGTCACTCTCGCCTGAGAAGTACGACTGCAGCATCAACCCGGCGGAATTCCTCCAGAGGCCGGGAAATCCAGAAGCTCGCGGGGCGCTTCCGGAAGGGGAAGCAGCCCCTAGCTGATGCCCCATCCTATAGTAAGGGAGGGCAACCAGAAGGTCGAGGCCCGAGACGGCGACGACCGCCAGGTGGATTTTCAGGAGCTCCGGCGCGCCGCAAAGGCAGCGCGCAATCATGGAAACTCCATCTCCAGTGACGACGAGCACTGGAAGATGCCCTGTGACATCTTCGGCGGGTCCGCTGACCCCCCTGACCAGAAGCATGGCTAAGGCCTTGCGACGAGCGGTAGCGTCGGTGGCTCCCCTCCCAGGTGCAGTACCGCACCTCAGGTGGATGGGAACCCCCATCAGCTCTGATGACACCGACTGCCCCAGGAACATGGCTGGGGCCGGCCAAGTACCGCTCGTGGTGGCCCTTACCGTCGCCAACGTGAAGATGTACCACGTTTTGGTGGATGGTGGGGCTGGACTGAACCTCATCAGTCACGCAGCCTTCCAGAAGCTGCGGATCCCGATGGCCAAGCTCGCCCCATCAAGCCCGTTCTCAAGGGTAGGGCCGGGACAGGTCGTTTCCTACGGCCGCATCAGCCTCCCGGTGACCTTTGGGGCACCGGGCAGCTACCGGACGGAGTACATTCTGGTCGACATGGCCGAGACTGACCTCCCCTTCAATGCCACAATCGGTAGGCCAGCCCTGTACCGATTCATGGCAATAGCCCACTACGGCTACCTTGTCTTGAAGATGCCTACACCAACAGGCGTCCCCAAGGTTGTGGAGACCGTGTTGCCGCAGTATTAGCCTTGGAAAGGCTTCGGGCGCTTACAGCAACTAGAGCGCCAGCCCTCGGCAGTACAGGACCAAACCAGCTCCACCCAAGTGCACGCCACCGTGCCTCTACCGCCGCACCCCGCGTGCAACCCCTTGATGAGGACGACGTCCCCACAAGGCTCATCCGAATCAGCGCCGATGCCACCCAGACCACCCGGGTAGCCGGGGGCCCGGGTAGCATATAGGAAGGCGCGCTCGTTGCCCCCCTCCGGCATGAGGTCGATGTGCTGCATGACAGCCATCTCCGAGGCCAGAGATCCCCAGGGAGGTGATAGAGCATTACTTAAAGGTCTTTCCCGACGTCCAGCCGTCCGACGAGACGGAGGGTCCGCCGCTCCCGACGCTTGGCAAACCGTGTTATTATCCCGAGGGCTAGCGAGAAGCTCCGGAAGCACATCCACTACACCAGTCTCAATAAGGCATGTCCTAAAGACCTATTTTCTCTTCGGTTGATAGAGCAAATAGTAGACTCGATACCAGGCTGTGATATGCTGCGCTTCCCAAATGCTTGCTAGGGCTCCCATCAGACCCCTGTGTCTGAAGTAGTTGAAGGGCGCCCCCTACCTACTAATCCCGGCGTAAGCCGACTCGGCATAGCTAGGGGTCCCACGAATTTCTGGTTTTCGCGCAATGGCTTTAACCCCATACCACAGTAACCTGCTCCGCTACCAAGAAGCAAGCACCAGAAGACCAGACCTCGGATCCCTCACACAACCTCCCGGAGCCCCCGGGACGACAGCGGAGCTTCCCGCGAGGTCCAAAGCAGCCTGAGGACCCCCGAGTGTCGGGCACCCGGCGATCTCCCCAGGCTAAAAGCTATCCCTCACAGCTCCATGCGGCGGGCGATGCCGCCAAATGGGCGGCGGAGCTACTGAAGTTTGATCTAGGTTCCCTTTCCCGCCATACAGACATTAACCGAGCATTAGTTCACTTGTGGCTGAAGTAGACGCACGCTCAGGGGGCCATGAAGACGATGAAACAGGACCCTGAGCCCTGACCTTCATCAGGACTCATCAAATGATGTTCGCCCACGGCTCCCCGCGAAAGCAGGGGGCCGATGCTAGCGTACTGTTCCTCATGCCATCGGGGGAAAAGTCTGGGTATGTGGCGCGTCTCAATTCCAAGGCAGCCAACACCATAGCAGAGTATGGAGTGCTCATCCTTCTCGCTAGTCGTTGGCTCAGGGCAATCCCCAGTCTGGTTATCAACCAAGACAGCAGAGACAAACCCCCTCGCCTTGGACCTGCACCACGTACCGCGCGCTAGCAAGGCCGCAGCTGACGACCTTTCAACGAGGGCCCCCACTGCCACCGGAGCCACTGTGCCTGAAGGGGGCCTCGAGAGGACGTTGCCGTGACCCACAGCCCGGCCCGCCGAGCCGGGCGAAGGGGGCTAGACCAGCACCTCGAAGCTGGCGGTCCCGGCGGCCATGAGCGCCGCCAAGGATAATAAGCGTCACTGGGGACTCCGTACAACCCAGCGCTCAAGATCCAGATGCTCAAGTCAGACCCGATGCATGGATCACAGAGGTCCGGGACTACTTGAAAGACAATATCCTCCCTGATGAACGTGTATCCGCTGAACGGATTGCGCGTATGGCTAAGAGACACATGGCGGTAGTGGGGGATCTCTACCGACGTGGCGCCAACCACATCCTATTGCGGTGCATAACCCAGGGGGAAGGCTGCGACTTGTTCGCTGAGATCTATGGAGGCGAATGTGGGAGTCATTCTTCCTCACGCACGCTTGTCGGTAAAGCCTTTCGGCATGGCTTCTACTAGCCGGCAACACTCCAGGATGTCGTCGAGCTGGTCGAGAGCTGCTAGGCATGCCTGTTCCATGCCAAGCAAATCCATACACCGGCTTGGACGGTACGGATGATCCAGCCCGCATGGCCATTTGCCGTACTGGGGCTGGACATCCCGGGCCTGGGACCATTCCCCAGAACCGAAGACAGGGACCCGCTCCCGAACCTTCGAAACACGGAACACCGCTGTAAGTTCTACCCCTAGAGCAACAATCAGGCAGGCCCTTCTTTTCATAGTAATTTCCATAAAAGTCCGTGAACCGGGCTTGGAGCAACTAAGCCTCAGGGGACGGTCCAGGACTACGTTCAGCTTCGCCTGGTTCCGACCCCAAGCGCGTAGAGTCTTGCTTCCCTTGAGGTGGGTCGTGGCCTACATATGCGGCCCTCCTTCCCCCGTATGGAAATTTATATGAAAAGAAGCCCACCCTACGTTGCTCTTCTTTGGTACTCATTTAATTTACTTATTAAATTTCTATGATTACCCTACTAACGCGTGCTCACTATGCGTTCAATTCCCTCTTCTCATTTTCATCTTTAGTCGGAATTTGCTGCAGATATGACTAAGGAATAGAGGGGGGAGCCCCCAAGGAGAATTACTTTTTCCTTATGTGCAGGATTTCTCAGCCTCAGCTCCCCGCAGGAGTATGGTAGGCGCATCCACCCAATAGAACGCACCTACCAGGGGGCCGCTACGGGATCGCAGTAGGCCAAAAACCCTAAGGTAAGATCAAAGGGCTAGCCCTCGCAGGGGTGGGGTCCGAAGGCCCCACGTGTCCGGCAGGGCCGGGCCTCCCACCTCTTCGAGGGGAGCTCCGGGATCGCCGCGTGGTCTGCAGGGAGAGGCCCGGGACCTCCACGTGCCCTGCGGGCCCGGACCTCCTCCCAGGCAGGAGCTCCGGGCCCGCCACGTGACCAACAGGCTCGGACCCCCCTCCGATCTCGTGAGGCGGGTCCTGGAGACCTCCGGAACCCTTAGTATACAGTGGGGACCCGGACAAGGTGTCCATGCAGAGCTTCGAGATTGGTCAAGGCCTCCGAGCCCTTGCGGAGCTAAGGGCTCGGTCGGGAAAGGCCAAGAAGAAGACTAGGGCATGCAGACACAGAAAGAAACAGGAGTCTGTCCATACAAAGGCTCCACGAGCTGGGCTACAGACTCAACAAAAATAAAGAAAGAAAGTACAGGGCCTTGTAGACACGAGGGCGGGTGCCTAGGGGTCGCCGGACTCCCGATGAAACCTAGAGGCCACGAGGGCAGCTAAGTCCTCGACTTCGGCCCTGGCAGCTTCCTCCTGGTCGGCGATGGGTCCTAAACGGACCGGCCCTAGGGAAAAGGAAGGGTCTCGGCTAACGAAGCACGACAGAACATGCATCGCAACCTCCTTCGCAAGGCCCCGACCTTTCGCTTCCAGCTTGTCGGCGATCACTGATTCAAGCCGACCTAGCTCGTCGCCGAGAGACTCAAGGGCTGGGGCCGCTTCGGACACCGGCCGTGCTGGGGTCTTCACCTGCACAGGGCTAAAACCAAGAGGAGCCAAGGCGGATCCCGCCTTAGCAATGAAGTGCCAGACCGCCTGGGCCTCGGCAGTCCGCAGGGACTGGAGCCTCTCTACCTCTTGGCGGGCCGCTAGCTCGCGATCCATCGCCGCCTGAAGCTCCTTGGAAGACTGCTCCTCCCTCGCGGCGACAGCCGACTCACGGAGCTCCAACTCCTCAGTCCGAGCCCTTAGCTCCTCCACCTTGGCCCTCAGCCGAGCGGTGGTCTTCTCCTCCTCGTCCGCAGCAGCGCGTTCCCGATCAGCGACGGCATGCTCCCGACGGGCTGCCTGCAGCTGCAACTCCTCCGCGGCGGCGGAACACTCCTTGGCTTTGGCTTCAGCTTTGGCCAGAGCCTCGCGGTAGGTGGCACGAACCCGCTGGGCCTCTAGCTCCAAGCGGCTAATGGCCTTCTTCTGGGCGCCAAGCAGAGCACTCATGGCCTCAAGCCTTGACTGCCTTGAGTCGAGGTCCGCCCGGGCCCGCTGCTGCCAGCTGAGAAGGCGGTCCCTCTCGCCGGCCAATGCCTTCCGCTCCTGCTCAAAGGCAGATTGGAGCTGTCGGGAGCTGGTCTGGGCACGCTCCATGGCGTCCCATACGGGTACCGGAGCAGGGGGAGCAGGAGTCGCGCCGCTGGACCCCCCGGACGAGTCCAAGACCGGCGGGAGCGCCGGCGCCTCGGCAGCTACGGGGGGGCGCTGTCCTAAGCAGGCCAGGGGGCCAGCAGGCACACCTACAGCGGCCCTCCCGGTCTCAAGACCTGGCTTCTGTGCTAGTGAAGGAGGGCGGGTAGGAGCAGATGCGGCCACTGAGGCCACTGCCCCCGTCGATTTGGGAGCTATGGGGGCCGCCGTGGCCCCCAGGTGCCGAAGCGCGGAGCCCCCGCTGGTTGAAGGCGGCTGGATAAGAGGCCCGCCCCTGGCAACCGGTCGGTCCCTGCAAAGAAGAAGAAGCCCTCAGAATAAGAGAAGAGGAAGGAGCTCTACTAATATAAGTCAGAAAGAATAACACTTACTGAGCGGCATGAGCGCTCCAGCGAGCTTGCTGCACTGGCCTCTGGGCTGTAGCTGAACTACCAGGACCAGCGGCTAGAACGGTCGCGGAATGGGACGCCTGGACCTCCGGCGCGCTCGCCGGCGTCGCCCCACCAACATCCGTCCTGGGGGCCCCGCCGCTCGAGGGAGGATGGCGAGATACTTGGGCTGATTCCGACGGCTGCTGTCTAGGGAGAGACCCGCCGGGGAGGGACACTCGGGACCTCTTCGGGTCGCCACCCGATGGACCAGCACCTCCGGGAGATGGAAGCAAGGTAGCTCCGGCACCCTGGATTGGCACAGGCGGCACCCTCGGAGGAGGCCGAGCGCGTTTTTTCTCTAGATGCCCGGGGGCCCGGCTCTTTTCCTTTCCCTTTATCGACGGCTTGGGTTCCGTCGGCTCTGGGGGAAGGTTTGGCAGCAGTGGATGCCTCATGCCCTGATTCGGGGTGCTCGGTTCCTGGAATGGTGATGCCCCGGAAGGCATCCCCGACCTGACGAACGGCAATCCCGATATCATCAAGGTTCGGCATCTTCCGCGGGAGCTCTGACCTCCTCTGAGGCTCCAAGAAGAGGGGGGTGGCAGAAGGCGGAAGGACGGGGACGCCGCTGGGAATATAGTCACCGCTCACCTTGCTCACCATCTCCTCTAGCTCCTCGTCGGAAGGGACAGAGTCGGGGCCTCTCTCCAGCCTGGTACAGTCCTGCTCACCGGTGTAGTACCACGCTGGGCAGCTGCGTTGCTACAAGGGAGCAATGCGGCGTGACACAAAGTCCATCAGCACCATTAGAGACGTCAGCCCCTCGTTGGCCAAGAACCGGATCCGCTCCAAGACCGGAGTGTACTCCTGCTATAGCTCAGGGATCTCCTCCCAGAAGCGGCGATCGGTGGTTGGGCTGGCGGTTGGGAGTTGTAGGCGATCGTGCTCATTGGTCTGCACTACCACCTAGCTCTCCCTCCAGTTCTCCCACCTTGATGCGCTGAAGGGCAGGAGGTATCCGGAGACCTTGGGGTCTTTGCAGCGATGCTGGAAGTAATACGCCCCCATCTGAGTCTTTGAGCCGCGTCCGGTCGTACGCAGCATAAAGAAGTGGCGGAAGAGCGTCACGGAGGCGTGCACCCCCACGAACATCTCGCAGAAGTGGACAAAAACTGCCGCCATTGCGAGGGAGTTGGGGGAGAGATGGTGGAGTTGGAGACCGTATGTCTCCAGCAGGGTGACGAAGAAGGAAGAAATCGGCGGAACGAACCCCGCCAGAGCATAAGCGGTGAAGAAGACCGTCTCCCCCTTTCCCAGGACCAGGGGGAGAGATCCTCGGCGGAGCCGATGCTTCTGCTCTTCCGAGCGCCAGCCCAGCAGCCTGCGCACTGGCCCGAGCTCGGAGGAGCGAACGAGGCGCGTCGGAAGCAAGTTGGAAGCCATAGCGAAAGAAGGCGCAAGGGCAGGAGAGCCGGGGCGCAAGAGTTCAAGGGAAGTACGAGCGCAATGCGAAGGGAAGCCGCGATGCGGGTGAGATCACCTTTTAAAACTTTCCAGGGATGGTTCGAGGTAATTTGAAAACCTCCGGAAACATCGCATCGGCGACCTCGCCGGCTCCGAGGCTGGGCGCCAATGAAAGCTAGGCCCAAGCCGCTTAACTAAAGCGGTGGGGTCAAGGAGTCAGTCTCCTGAGAAGATGAGCCGGCAAGGCCCTTCGGCGGTTCCCGAAGAAAGCGCCGCAACGTGCAGAAGTGGCAGCCTTGGGAACCACCGCAGTAAAAGCAATCATCAAGTGGGCGCACGCTCTCACGACCCCGCGGCCGTTCGTGCTCCGGCAGCGGTCAAGTCGGGACTTAGAGAAAGTGCGCGGATCGGAAGAGACGGAGGTCCCACCTCGGGCTCGCTATCTCCCCCGAGATGGGCCCGGGGGCCACTGTCGGTACCTGAGATATGGGGTACCCCCGCGCACAGGGTAAAATGCCTAAGGTGCTCGCCCTTCTCCGCAGGGAGAGCTCCGAAGGCGCCACGCGTCTGGCGGGGCTGGACCTCCCTCTCCTCAGAGGAGAGCTCTGGGCCCGCCACGTGGCATACAGAAGCCGGACCTCCCCCTCCGCGGGAGAGAGGTCCGAAGACGCCACGCGTCCAGCGGGGCCGGACCTCCCTCTCCTCAGAGGTGAGCTCCGGGCCTGCCACGTGGCGTGCAGAAGCCGGACCTCCCCCTCCGCGGGAGAGAGGTCCGAAGGCGCCACGCATCCAGCGGGGCCGGACCTCCCTCTCCTCAGAGAAGAGCTCCGGACCCGCCACGTGGCTAGAAGAACGGTGCTGCCTGCCCCCGAGCGGTAGGCAGCGGGCGTAAAAGCGCTCCTCACCTTGCCCGTACAAGGTATTCAAGGCCCGCGTCTTCCCAAGACGCGGAAACGCGGAGCACGCGCCTGTCAGGTGCCGTTGCGTCCAGTCGCATCACAGACTGGCACGCGGTGTCAGAACCTGCCAGGTAATAAACATTGCGACAAGACATCCCATGCCGCTTGCGCCGTCATCAACCACTATGACTAGTGCGCGGCATGGGCAGGGCGGCAAAATGAAGACTCAGAAGCCTACGACCAGAGGCAACCACCGGCGTAACTACAGATACGGTAGATAATAGACAATCTTCCCGGGACCACCTGTCGGGTCCCGGCTTCCCTTGTAAGCCGCCCGAGCCTTGGACTATAAAAGGCTCGGGTAGGCGTCGATAGCAGGGGTTCGCATTCTGCAACTCATACGCTAGCCATACACTCTCAAGCTGTAACTCACCCCCAAGCTCAGGCCCCCGGCCCTGAGCAGCAAGCAATACAGCGAGCTCCATAGCTCGCCGTGGACGTAGGGTTTTACGCTCCGGCGGCCTGAACCATGTAAAACTCCCCGTGTCAATCTCTCACTAACTCGTCCATCCGCGCAAGCTCTCCGCTAGGAACTAGCCCCTCCGAAAAAAGAACCTCCGCGGGCTGCCCAGTGCAGGCCCGGGGGAAGTGTCGATCGCACACTTCAACAATGAGATTCCCAACACTCGCCTCCATGGATTACTGTGAGCGGGTCGCAGCCTTCCTCCTGGGTTATGCACCACAATAGGATGCCATGGCGCCACGCTAGTAAAGATACTAGCGCGTAGCACTTAGCCATCCGCACAATCCGTTCAGCGGATGCACGTTCATCAGGAAGGATGTTGTCTTTCAAGAAGTCACGGACCTCAGTGGTCCATGCATCGGGGCTACTTGAGCTTCTGGATCTTGGGCGCTGGGTAGCACTGAGTCCCCAAGGCGCATACGATCCTTTGGCTGACACCATGGCTGCATGGCCGCTGGGACCGCCAGCTCCGAGGTGCTGGTCTCGCCCCCTTCGCCCGGTCGGCACTCCGGGCTGTGAGTCGCGGCAACGTCCGTTCGAAGGCTCCTTGGAGCTCCGGGGCTCCGGTGGATGTCTTCGTTGACAGGTTGTTGGCGACGCTGTCATCGGCGCGCGGTACATGGCACAGGTCCAAGGTACCCAAACCGCTCCCCCGTTGGCATGAGGAGCAGCACACTGTCGAGGTAGAACGTCCAATGGGGCTCGGTGAAGACCGGTGCTCGGGGCTCCGGTTCTCCACCTTCAGGGGCCCCCTGGGATGCTTGGTGGTGGCGTCCACCTGACCACGAAGTCAGTCTGTGCTTGGCTCTTGGATGTCTGGTGTGGTCGGGAGTACAGCTTGAACTCCGCCATCATCGGGCTATCTTCCGGCTTTGGAGTCTGGCTGTGCGTGCCAGTGACGCCCTTCTTCTGCTGTGGCGCACTTGCCTGCTAGGCTGAAGAGCTCTGAGATGTCTTGAACCTCTCTGGTGGCCAACTTCTCGAGCATCTTCTTGTCCCTCACACCGTGTCGGAATGCGACCACCACTGATGCGCCCGGGATGTGGGGGATGGTGTTGCGTACTTGGGAGAACCGCTGGATGAAGGGGCGCAGTGATTCTCCCGGTTGTTGTTGCACGGCATGGAGGTCCAGCTCCGTGCCGGGACGCACGTAGGAGCTGCTGAAGTTCGCCGTGAATTGTTTGCATAGCTCCGCCTAGGAGGTTATGGTACCCTGGGGCAGGTTCATGAACCACGATCACGTCGGGCCGGTCAAGGCGACGGGGAAGTAGTTGGCCATGACAGCTTCATCCCCTCCTGCCGCTAGGATGGCAGTAGAGTAGACCTGCAGGGACTCTGCCGGGTTGATGCTTCCATCGTACTTCTCTGGCAAGTGTGGCTGGAACTTGCATGGCCACGCTGCGAAGCGGAGGTGTGGAGCCAGGGCCACACATCCGGTCGCTGCTGTTGCGGGTCTTGGTGCCGTGAACCCTTGGACGGCTGGTGGCACGGTGTACCCCGGCATGGGCAAAGGTGCGCCATACACTGGGGCCGCCGTCTGTAGGACATATGGTTACTGCATATGTTGCATGGCGTATGCCTGGGGCAGAGATTGTGTGGCGACCATCTGCGGCCCAGGTTGAGTCGAGGCGGTCGACATGCTGTAGTCGGCCTCTTGCATACGACGCCTTTGCCGCTGTCGCTCGATGGTGACGCGAGCGTCTTCTCCCCGGCGACGTCGCTCCAGTTCTTCCCTTAGGTCCGCCATTGGGAGCCTGGTAGAGCGGGAGTCTGCCCGTCAACCATTGGTGTGCGCGACAGTGAGACACCAGGTTGAGCAGGGCGTCAGCCCCGCTGCAGCGGAGGGTTGACGGCAGTAGCGAAGAGGTAGTTGACGTCACGGATCCACTGTTGGGTGGCCCCCTGGGGAGCGTCTTCACCAGGTGAACTATCCAGGACCGCTTCTTCGGCGGCTAGCGCACTTGCTTGAGTGGCACTCTGCGCCGCGACAGATCTTGAGATTGATGGATTCGCCGGGAACGTAGGGGCGAAGAGCTTGCCGCTGACGGAGGCTTGGTCATCTTCATCGGCGTAGACTCGTCGGAGAGGAAAAGCCCCCTACCTGGCGCACTAAATGTCGAAGAGTCTGCGGTCGACACTTCCCCCGGGCCTGCTCTGGGCAGCCCGCGGAGGTTCTTTTTTAGACAGGGCTAGTCCTCTCGTGAGGGTCTCTCCGGAGTGGACGAAGGAAGGAGATGGTTGACACGGGGATTTATGTGGTTCGGGCCGCTGGAGCGTAAAACCCTACGTCCACGGGAGTGCTCAGAGCACTGGTTTCCTTGAGTGTGTGGATGACCTCGAGGGAGCTGGGCAAAGTGCCGACCCCTTGTAATGTTGCCTACCCGAGCCTTTTATAGTCCAAGGCTCGGGTGGCTTACAAGGTGGGCCCCGAGGACCCGACAGGTGGCCCCGGAGTGATTTCCTACCAGTTATGTCTTGGCACTGGCGTCGAGGTACTCGTCCTGCCGCCCTGCCCATGCCGCAGGCTAGGTGTAGTGTGTAGTCGTTGGCGATGGCAGGGGCGGCATAGCATGTCTTGTCCGGTCTTGTCGCTGCCTTCAATGGTCTGCACCTTCAGACATTGTATGCCTGTCTTGACTGTGACTGGTCACAGCGCCTCCTGACAGGCGTGCGCCGCGCCCCTTCGTCTTAGGAAGGCGCGTGTCTTGAATGCTTTGTACGGTAAAGGCATGACCTACCTTTACTCCCGCTGCCTACCGCGTCGGGCGGGCAGCGCTGCTCTGTTGGCCACGTGTCGGGCCCGGAGCTCTCCTCTGAGGAGAGGGGAAGCTCCGGCCCCGCTGGAACGTGGAGCCTTCAGAGCTCACCCCCGCGGAGGGGGGGAGGTCCGGCCTCTTGGGCCACGTGGCATGCGCGGAGTTATCCTCCGAGGGGAGAAGGAGCTCCGGCCCTGCTGGACACATGGCTCTTTCGGAGCTCGCCCCTGCAGAGGGACGAGGTCCGGCCTTCTGGGCCACGTGGCAGGTCCGGAGCTATCCTTCGGGGGGAGGGGAGTTGTGGCCCCGCAGTACACGTGGCGTCTTCGGAGCTCGCCCCTGTGGAGGGGGCGAGGTCTTTAGGCGGTTTCCCTTTATGCGCGTACTCGCTCTGTTCTGAAATAAATAACGTTTAGAATAACTAATTTAGTTTAAATTGAACTAGATTTCTTGTCCTAAACATTATTTATTTCAGAACGGAGGGAGTACATATTAAAAAAAAAAGAATCAGGAATTTTTATTTGATCCTTTTATAAAAAAGTGACGGGGGTTTTCACTAGGTTAAAAAATTAATAAGACTTGAGATTGTGAAGGTTGAAGATCTATGGCCTTCAAGCATAGACAAGGATTAATTGCTAGGGATGTTGATTTGACTTTGATAGGATGGTGAGGCGAGAAGCCATGGTGGTTGGTGATGGGCGGGGGTAGGAGGTGGGCGACGCGAGGGATGTTGTTGTCGCGGATAGAGGAGTGAGAATGATAGGAAGCGCCATTAGGGAAGAAGCGGGGATGACTAGCCGATAAAAGGCTAAAAAATAAACTAATAATATGAAGGGTCGGATCGAATTAGGATTAATTCAATTTTATATTTATTTTAACTAATATTTAATAAGGATTGAAATAAATTGTGAAAAGGTTCGTGAGCTGAGCCTAATTACCTCCTCTAATGCTAGGATGATGGTTATTAGGTGAAGGCAAGGATAAATTTTGAGGGGAATTGACACCCATTGGGGCTTTATTTGGATATACTTAAATATTTTCTATTTAGAGTGTGGATTACAGAGGTTGAAGTAACAATTAATTCATTTTTCACTATTCCACTCATGTGGACACTGATTTATTATATTCAAACAAGCGTGTTGGGCCGCATTGTGAGCCTAGACTGTGAGACGATATGTCAAGGTTATTTTAGTCTAGTGTAGGACAGAGACAAGCAGATTCTAAAGAAAACTTCCATGTTGTATGTTCAACCTCGATCTATTTGGACCTTCTTTACAATCAAGCTGTTCCACCCCCAAAAGATCAGAACAATTTGAGTTGAATTCTTTGCATTATACAAATGTGGCTTCAATTATTTGGGACTAGCGTCTTCTCAATTGCGTGTCCTTTCCTCATAGGTCCATTCCGATGACAAGCGCAAAACTACGCGACATCTGCAACTGCAAGTGAACAAACGAGAGTATTTTACACTGAGAAACCAGAAGGCTTTTTAGGCGCCAAGCCCAAAACCAGATGCGAGCGCTGTATACAAGCGCCGCGTCCGTTTTGCCTGGTGCATTTTCTTCCCTGTACGTGGACCTGGGTCGGTGAGCTCAACATGCGTAGTGCGTAGGTTGTACTTGCCCCTGCGCATAAAAGCTCAATGGAGGAGGTGAGAACAGAGCTGGAAAGCGCCATTACCGACTCCCTCGATCAGTATCAGGATAGCTGTGTAATCATGTTCATCGACATCCCCTTCCATGCTTGGTCCCTATAAATACATGCAAAGTTCTCGTTTCCCTCACATCAGCACAAGCTAATAACCAATATCATCTAGCTGGCTAGCTAGCGCCATTACTTGCAAGTGTGTGCGGCGAGCGAGAGGAGTTCGAGGATGATGGCGCGGCGTCACTGGAGCAGCGGCCTCGCGGTCGCCGTCGCGGCAATGGCCGTACTGTCCGTGCTCTGCTCGGGGCACCCGGTGCCGGGGCACGGCGGCGGCGGGTTCGTCCCGCTGAACCCGCACCTGTACGACCACACGTGCCCGCAGATGCATGCCATCGTTGGGGCCATCGTGGCGAGGGAGCACGCCAAGGACCCGCGCATGGCGGCGTCCCTGCTCCGGTTGCACTTCCACGACTGCTTCGTGCAGGGCTGTGACGCGTCCGTGCTGCTCGACGCCGACGGCAGCGGCAGGTTCACCTCCGAGAAGAGGTCCATCCCCAACCGCGACTCGCTCCGCGGGTACGAGGTCATCGACGAGATCAAGGCCGCGCTCGAGCACTCCTGCCCCCACACCGTCTCCTGCGCCGACATCGTCGCCGTAGCCGCCAGGGACTCCACCGTGCTGGTACGTGTGTAGTGCCGGCGGTGCAATCTGCAATGCACGCTTCAGTTTCATATGCGTCACCATTGATTGCTCTCTGATGTTGATTCTCTAATGGCTCCGACCGTCCGTCACGTTCTTTGATCATGAGCAGACCGGCGGACCCGGCTGGGAGGTGCCGCTGGGGAGGAGGGACTCGCTGACAGCGAGCCTGAGCGGCGCCAACAACCTCATCCCGGCGCCCAATGACAGCCTCCCCACCATCATCAACAAGTTCCGCAACCAGGGCCTTGACGTCGTGGACCTCGTCGCGCTCTCCGGCGCGCACACCATCGGCGACTCCCGGTGCGTCAGCTTCCGGCAGCGGCTGTACGGGCAGAACAACAACGGGCAGGTGGACCGGACGCTGAACCCGGGCTACGCCGCGCAGCTGCGCGCGCGGTGCCCGGCGTCGGGCGGCGACCAGAACCTGTTCGCGCTGGACCCAGCCTCCCAGTTCCGGTTCGACAACCAGTACTTCCGCAACATCCTGGCCATGAACGGCCTGCTGAGCTCCGACGAGATCCTGCTGACGCAGGGCCGCGAGACCATGGAGCTCGTCCACCGCTTCGCCGCCAACCAGGGGCTCTTCTTCGAGCAGTTCGCCAAGTCCATGGTCAAGATGGGCAACATCTCGCCGCTCACTGGAAACGCCGGCGAGATCAGGAAGAACTGCAGGAGGGTCAACCACTTCTAGGAAGGATGATGGACGGACGCCGGCCTGCTGATCTACCCATCTTGTGCTATTGCTTTCTCCACGTCTTGTGCCTCAACCACTTATGAGTTCGTGTCTCCTGTTTAATCTCGTTCTATTAAAAGTGCGCCGTAAATGATTGCGATTGTTGCGTTCTGTTGATGTACGCTCTTTATTTTGTTTTTTTAAGTGTAATTTGCTATTCGTCTTGTACCAAGAAATGATACAATAAAGTTTCAGTCTCTTGTTGAACTCTGAAGTTTTAGGGATGCTGTCACACGCTTGATCTTTTTTTGAGTGCATACATCTGATGCCTTTTCTGAGCATAAATCTTTACAATCTAATTAGTTCAACGGAACGATAAACATTCTTTTGACTAATATACAAAGTTTGGAGCAGAGAACACCCTAGGTTTACCGCACTGGAACACAGGAACCTTTTATTTTTTTTTCGAGGACATGGAGAGTTAGTTATCATAGTTGGTATCAAACACCACGACCATTCGATTTTTTATTGTTATTGTTACGATAACACTTTTTTAATTGGTTTAAACTAAAAGTTACTCTAATAATAATAAATAAAACCGGGGTATTAGTGAATAGAGTTCGCTATGTAGTGGTTATTTTAAAACTTAAGTGCTATATTTTCATTCTTTCTCAGTGGTACTATGAAGATTCCAACCGTTGTATGTAAGCATTCATGATAGCGTGTATAAATGAGCCCAAGAGTATGAGCCCATATCAGCCGGCATCGACAAGTAGTGGGCCTGTATCAGACCTCAATCTAGGCCATAAGATCATCCACCCTACCAATCCTTTTTTTCTAAATGCCGGTTACCGGCTTGTATTAATTGTGAAGGAGAGAGATCATTCGTTTGTTTACATACACGAGATGTGCACAGGATACCCTAGAGTAGGGAAAGGAGATGGACCCAGAAGTGAGGAAGGAGGAGGTTATAACTGAGCCTCTGCACTAATACTACACAATCGGGCTAGCTTGGAAGCCCCGGCACCACACCACTGCCACAATTCTTCTCGCAGTTCTTCACACCAAGCAATCATCGTTTGCGCCCTTCCTCGAAACACTCGCTCATTTCTTTCTTTCCACAAATTCCAGACCACTTCCATGATCACTGATCGCAGCCCCTGAGCACGCGCTTTAGGCCGTAAGTTTGTGGTCGCCCGAAGCCAATCAGTAAACGAGCAGACATTCTCCCACTTATCCGGATGTAGCTCCAGTAGACGTAGATCCATACTGGCCTTCTGCCAAAATAGTCGGGTGACCGGACACTCAAGTACTAAATGATGGGAAGTCTCAATACTCCGAAAGCAAAAGACGCAAAAGTATGTGTTTGGCCAGCCACGCCGTTGCAGCCTATCGGCCGTTCACACCCTATCCTGTGAGAGTAGCCATGCAAATATCTTACACTTAGGCGGTGCCCAAACTCGCCAGATTTGCAAAGGATCCATTGAAAACTGAGTCCCTTCAAATTGCATCCGATACGCCGAACGGGCGGAATATATTCCGGACGCCGACTTCCATATGATAGTGTCTTCAACCTCATCCCGGAGATTAACACCCTCCTCCCGGATCAAGGTCAGTAATGACAAGAGTTGAACATGTATCTCAGTGGAAAGGATTGATCGGAAAGTAGTAGTCCACACATCTTCTCTTACAGCCTGCGCCACAGTCATCAACTTTTTTCAACAATTGCAAAATAGCTCATGGAATAGCGCAGCCGGCACGAAGCCACCTAATCAGTCTTGTAGCTTTCTATATCCCTGCTTCGAGCATAAAACTCCACACCTAAAAGAAAAGAAAGACCCAAGCCCGAACCCAAAAATACAAAACCCCATATTCGAACCTTATTCTCAGAGATGGAAATCTGAAAGTCCGAAATTAGTTCTGAAAACCCCTGAAACCTAAACAACCTAGTTTACTCGAACAACCCATCATCCATAGTAGCCCATCGTATTATTTCAGCCCAAACACTAGCTGAAAAGGTACATGCATTCTTCCTTCTCTTCCATGGAAAGGCCCATTCTTCCCATCCACAATTTTGCTCTTAGCAGCCCAGACCGCTCGCGTAGCACCTAACCAGTAACCAAGGAAGCAGGTACCCGCCCTGTTCACTAGCCGAGAAGTGTTACATCGTTTATCAAACTTTCAAACTGTAAGGGGTTTAGGAACTGATCTGACGACTCAGGACGTAGATCGAAATGAGGTGCTAATTTCAGAAGCATGAAAATTAGCATTCCCGCTTAAATATTGGTTGCCGATTCTTTATTTGGTTGGCTATAAATAACAGTTGGTGGAATATGGACGGTCAGACATGCCTATATAAAGCTTGTACATACTCAAAGATGAGCCGTCCCAGCTCGCTAGGTTGTCACCAAGACTTAACTGTGGGGAAGAACAGGAATGAGATATGCTGTTGAGGTTGTATGCTCACAGCTACATGCATCGATCAAGCTGGGTTAGTGTCCAAAGAAAGTATAACATGTCAGTAGTTTCCTCCATTTTAAACGCATTCAGGTCTGAGAGGCGCCAGGAATTGGTTTTCCACAACATACCTGGACATGCCTTTTATTAAGTGAAAGAGAGGAACAATGAATTCATGACGTCCTTCCTAGCATTTCCTTCAATTTTCTTCATGTCTCCATGCAGGCACGGTTGCACGTGCTAGTGGCGATGAAAGAGGAGCACATGCATTGTTGTACATGTCTAGCTAGCTGTTCATGCAGGTATATATCTTGGTGAAATCAAGGGCAACGTAGAAATGTACCGGTAGAATCAAGGCATTGCCACAAGCGAGCCTGCGAGTTGCAGCTCACATTACCTGTCGTGTCAATCGTCCTACGCGACCTCTGATGCTGTGATGCATGTTCATGTTGATACCCCTCATAGGTGCCAAAATATGTCATGCATGCACTATGAGTGATATCAAACTCTCAGGGATGGAGGAAAGAGCATGACTAGTGTAGAACAACACATGTACACACTTAAAGGCTTGGGAGGCATTGTAAATTCACGATATGCAACCTCAATCTCTCCGTAGGGGGGACATTACCTTTTGCTAGGAAGGAGGGGCGTATATTTGTGACCGAATGAGGAATGAGCTGTGGACTGCACTACTTGCCTCGCGCCTTCAACGAGAATATGTGCTGCCTCTTTTGCCCATCCCAGTTGCCACCTTCTGGTCTTGCATTGAGCGGCGTGGCATGCTTGTTCGCACGCGCACGCGTGGCTCTCAGCAGACGTCTCTCCAAAGAGATGACATGAGCAACGAGGGATATGTTTGTGCAGCAGTGAATTTCCAATTTTTTTTGAGATGTTTCTGATTTGAATTTCCAAATTGTTATATATTATCAAACTACAGAGATGTAGTATATGTTCAATTGCATCTCTTGGATCCAGAATACTTTTTTGTTTGCATTTGTCACGGTGCTATTGGGTTGACCTCTCCTAATCCTTTTCATCGGTATGACCTCTTGGCATGATGGGCGGACATGCCATGACTAAGGCGACAGAGGGCAGGCATGTCAATACACTAGTTTGTTTTAGTCCATCTTTAAAATATGTAGTGCCCGAACGAATGTGCCGATCGGTCCATGCTCCAATCGTAGACACCCCAGGCTCCCAGAGGACTAAAATAGATGGCTGAAGTGGATGACATCAGGGTCCATCCTCTCCAGTTGTTGACACCCCAGAGGACTTAAATAGATGGGCTGAAGTGGGCGACGGGTTAAGCACCCGTCGGCTTCACCGTCGCGTGTCAATCCATCGTCGTCAAGCAAGTTCATCGGCTGCGCACAGCTAACTTTCTGTGTTAGTCTACTCACATCGGTGTTTTGAAATTACACCCTCCTTCACATTAAGATCACGTGCATCTCGACCTTAGGTAGCTGCTCATATTAAAGGGCTATCATGTTCCTGTGATACTCGAAAGTTTATTTTCGCTTCAGTCGCTCGCAGCATTCACGCCACTGTAACGTTACAACTGTGAGGGGTCCTATTTTCACCTTATTCTCCAGTCGTCTAACCATCTATCCCTCGCGACTAATTAAGAGGAGATTTTAATGTACATTTGGTAGAGTTTAGACATGTATTTTCTAGACTGCTATATGCATCTTGAACTCGGAGGCATCTAAGCATCTTTAATTTGTCTCATGTCTTTGTACTATATTTAGTCAGAGACACGCAACTAATAATATATGTCATGCAGTATCATATACTACAAGTTATTCCTCCTAAGTTAACCCTCAGAGATCATGAGTTACGGAAGTACTCTCTCCGTTCTGAAATAAATGACGTTTAGGATACAAAATCTAGTTTTGAACTAGATTTTGTGTCCTAAACGTCATTTATTTCAGAACGGAGGGAGTATAAAACTAGATTTTGTGTCCTAAACGTCATTTATTTCAGAACGGAGGGAGTACAGCACAATGTATACCACATGTTGCCTTACAGCATACATCATATGGGTGACTTTAACGAGGCCTCTTTAATATTCTGAATAGTTGATCTTTCTGACAGCACGGATAATAATTGTTAGGTAATAAATAAAAAGGCATGTCTATAGATTAATAATGATGACTAGTAAAGGTACCTCAAGAATCGCTAGTATACTGTTTCAAAAAAATGAATGGCTAGTATATATATAACTGTATAGTTTCAAGTTGACGAGTGTTGGAAGCAAAAGCCGGACACGAGAATAGAGAGCAGGGTTACACCGTCGAGAAGGTACATGAGCAAAAAGCTAGGAGATAAACTTCAACGCCATCTGATACATTTAATTTAGGCTTGAGAGACATCGGTAATTCACAATGTGCCACATTCACTACCATAACAAGAGACTACTGTAATGGTAGGATTACACATCGTAGTGGTGGACATCCCAAATTAGGTCCAAAATTTACCATCGTTATGACGTGACCGACTTACATAAGGTCCATTGCTACAATGCAACACCACGGGTGGGCTCTTGTGACGCCAATTATCTGTTACTGGTGTTTTTTATTTTTAACGGTACGCGCTGAAGTCAGCAACCTGTCTAGTTAGATCATTTTCACTCAACAGTCCAACTTGTAATTATATAATTTAGATTTTTATATGAAGTATAAAAAATATGTTACCTTTCCTACCAGTGCTATTTTCTATCTACGGCCGCCTCACCCACTAAAGAAAAACGAGTTATTTTCATGGGCCCACGAAAATAAGCGTAAAACCGACGAAAATATTTATTTTCGTGGGTTTTACGCTTATTTTCGTGGGCCCAAGGCTGACGACAATAACTCGTCGAAAATAATTTTAATTTCGTCGGCGGCTCACGAAAATAATATTATTTTTGTCGGCCTAAAATGGCTCACGAAATTACGTAGTTTCGTGGGCCATAATGTAGCCCACGAAAATAACTTGTTGTTATTTTCGTGGGTCGTACTGTGGCCCACGAAAATACTATCTTGCTATTTTTGTGGGCTCTCTACTAGCCCACAAAAATATTATTTCTGATGTTTTCGTCGGCTATGTTAGGGCACACGACAATAGTGTCCATTTATTATCGTGGGCCACTTGTTGGGCCCACGAAAATAATATGGTCCGATTTTCGTGGGCTTTCCCTGGCCCACAAAAATATGGTTGCACTATTTTCGTGGGCCTCTTTATGGCCCACGAAAATATATAAGACTGCTTGCAAATTACACATAATCTTTGTTCGAATCACGAAATAATAAATTATATATCAAATAACATAAACACACATATGATCACACTTCATAACAACTGCAGTAAACTTATTAAACATTATAAAAGACATTACATCGTACAAATAGTCTTATCCATTACATTGTCCACACAAACACGAACATTTCACATTGTTAGGAAACAAGAACATTTCATATTGTCCATACAACAATTTTGTCAAAGCAAATCATAAGACATTTTCACAATGAGCTTTTCAACAAATCAACAAATTGCTTTGACACCCTTTTCCTCGCCGTTTTCCTGTATCAAGCTAAAATGAAGTATATAACTAATAGATTCAAATAAAAATCAACATCATATTAAACTCTATGTCTTGTTATGCACGAGCTCTATTTGAATATAAGATACACAATATATGATGTATATGAAAAAACTAAATTAACTAATTGCTACTACCGGGAGCGAAGAATTGATCGACAAAGTCATCCCCTCCACCCTGTCCTCCTGAAGAAGATGCTCGCAAATTTGTAACGGGACTATGAAAGTTTTGTGCCCTTGAGGATGATCCCTAAATAAATAATAATACATAAGTATACTAACACTTTATAGAAATGGAAGAGAACATAAAGATAATATGTACCTGTGTTCCAACAGGAAGAGGTTGTGGAGGCATCGGTGACGGTGAAGGCATAGGTAGCTGCGGAGGCTGCGGAAGCAGTGGCATGGCGGCAGACAGTCCAAGCTGAGAAAAGTATCCCTAAATCATTTTAAAATGTTTAGCTTCATTTTAATAAAATATGCATGTGTGTCTTATTTAACATAAATATTTGAACTCTTATATTAATGTACCTGCATCGCTTGTTGCCACGTTGCCACATTCGAGAAGTAGTCATTTTGTGCTTTTATAAACTCGTCCTGTCGTTTCATACTGTCTTCTTGTAGCCTCAAGTGGTCTCTCAATGCAGCCTGCTCCTCCTCCATTTGTTTTAACCTGGACTCATTTCCTATGTGAGTACGCCGAGAAGAACTATGTCCGCTCTGTGTTGACCGTGACTGCGAGAGAACCACATCGGTGTTCATGACACCATTGAACATCGAATACCTGAAATAGTGATATGCCATAATCATAAGATGACACTTAGAAAAATTGAGATATGCGAATATGTGAATATAAGTGGAGTAAGTTCACCTCCCATGACGCTTTCCTCCACCGGATTCATATAAAGCTACTACGTCGACGTTTTCCTTTCTCCAATTGTAATCATCTCCACGACGTCGAACCATCTCTTCACCATATTTCTCCTACATAAAAACAAATGATAAAGCTTCTATACAACAATTGTATTGATTAATAATTACTTTTAATTATATGACATACCAAGTTCTGAGTGGCCGTTGGAGTGCACAACTGACTGTCATCTATGCCCCTATGTCCTCTGATATAAGCATCAATGAAAGAGGGTTTCTCACCACTTTGAGCAGCCTATATAGAGATGTTATAAATATAGTTAAGTAAAAGCTAATATTATAAGACCAAATTGTAAATCTTATAAACTCACCATCCGTTTCGAGAGACGAATATGACCATCTCCACCGTAACGATGGAGAACTTCACCACCGGACTCACGTTTGATTCTCTTAGAGTTAGATTTCTCTCGATACTCACGCGATGCCCAATAAGTGCATAATGAATAATAAGCATCAGCACATTTAACCATCCAAGGAATCATTACCTGACGATATTGATCGTCATCAAGATAAATTTTTGAAGCTCCCATTTTCTTGTTCATCATCTGTCCAAGCTTCTCCTTATAGTATAAGCAAACAGCTGTGATCTGAGTATTAGACATCATATCGTTCACAACTTTACGTGCCGCTTTGTGGAATACTTTGTGTGCTCTAGACTCGAGAGCAGCGTCATGATCATCGGGAAAATGATATTGTTCCTATAAAAACCATAGTATTTTGATTACTAATAATATAATGGACATAAATATAGTATAGTGTAGTGAATACATAACCAAAAATCATGCCAGACAGCCCCTGCCACATTCTCATGCACAACATGTGGAGCAAGCCTATAGTGCTCCCAATGTATTGCATGTTTCTCTTCACCTTTAATATTCACAAGACCTGGATAATGATGGCGACATATAGCACCCAACACTGCATTAGGTTGTCTACGATATTGTCGTCCATACCAATCCATGTCATCCCATTGCCTAACAGTTAATTTAACAACATATAATATTTATCAAAAATATTATATATACAATTCAATACTGAGTTTTATTTTTACTTACCAGTCACCGACAGGAGTGATCCGTATTCGCTGTTGTGGAGGCATAACCAACGGGGGAGTGTTTGAAGACCGATACCTGAATGATTGTGGCAACTCTCCCGTATCAGTGTCATCCCCCTCGTCCTCCTCGGCTTCATCATCAACATATGCTCTTCCCCCTTGTTGTTGTTCATGTCCCGCAGAAAGTCCATCCCCTTGATCTTCTTAACACTCCTCATTGCCCTCCTCCTGGATCTCGTGCTCCACCTGTTCATTAGCTTGTTTCATGCATCTTCTAAATTATGTTTCTCAATATGATATATGGGTGAATATAATAAAGTTATAAATACATCAACCTGTTCATTAGCTTGTTCCATGCATCTTCTAAATGTCTCTCGTCTACTATTGTTTGAGGCACTGCCTTGGAAAAGAGAGTCTTGACTACGTGAAGAGCTAGCAGACTGACTCCCACTCTTGCTTGCGGAGCCAAAGAGCCCCTTAGCTATATTCTTAAGACTACGTGGCATCCTGTTGGAAGAAATGGTGAGAGTTAAATACTTAATGATACAAACAAAAGTACTGAAAATAAATTCAAGTGTAATAGAAAACAATTACATGATTAAAATTCATCATGGTCTGATGTTTCTTCGGTAATATGTCGACTAACTTTCTTCTTCTGTCTTAGCTTAACTTTTTTAGTGCTAGGTCTTTTTCTTTTAACCAGTAGTACCTCTTCTATCCCATTGTCTTCAACATCACCAACTAATGTATCAAGACCTAAACCATTATCTATATTAAAAGATGGTAGTATATCATCCTCTTGGTAGACTTCTTCCTGTTCATCTTGATATCCAGCATCACCAGGGGCATATAACCGTTCTCGTGGATTGACTTTATACACAACCCACCAAGCACTCAACTTTGAACAAGGATATGGTAGGTAGTAAACCAACTCAACTTGATGAGCAAGAACATAATTATCGCATCCACGAAGTCTATTTTCATGTTTTACCTCTACTATACCAAATTCATCCTGTCGTGTACCCCTGTTATTATCAAACCAGTCGCAGTGGAAAAAAGTAACTCTAAGATCTTTGGAGCCACCAAATTTAAATTCGACAATGTTTTGAATAATTCCATAATAGTTAGTTTCATGCCCCTGTGCATCACACGCTCTAGTTACAACTCCACTATTTGTCGTGGTTGCAAGAGGATGTTTTGCTTCAAATTTGGCCGAACGAAATCGGAACCCATTTACGTCGTAACGACCAAAACTCCTTGCTGTTATGGTTCCTTGAGAAAGTTGTCGTAAGTCTTCATGAACATAAGCATCAACCATGCACTACGAATTAAATAAAAATATTAGCTTTACTAATGAACTTGGAGATGATAAAAGTAACATGTAATAAGAGAATGTTTACATGCTTCCAAAACCAATTGACGAAGTTAGGACCTCCATTAAGTCCATCACGACGCATTTTATCTAATTGTTTGCTTGTTGGTTGACGCGCATGCTTCCAAAATTGTTTGTCAAACTCGCTACATAATGTAAAATATGAATACATTAGAAAATCTCTCATGTAAAATGTAAGAAAACATTAGGTGTTACCTCGCGGTTATTAAAATAAAAAATACTTACACAAAATATTGAGCCATCTCTTCGATGTTTGTATACATATATAACATACATGAATTCCATTCTTCTTCTGAAACCACATGCCTACTGCTGCCACCAACCGTTTTTCCTTTCCACAAAAAAATACTTAATTTTCCCGCAGAAGTTTCTTCATCTATATGGTACCGTGTTGTGGGAGTAAACACATTACGCTCCTCTGCAAAGAATGTACTTGAGAAATATGCTACCTCTTTGAGAGCAAATGCTTCTGCAATACACTTTTCTACTCTTGCTTTATTCAAAACCATTGCTCGTAGTTTCTTTAGTGTCCTTTCAATGTGGTACATCCATCGATATTGTACAGGGCCACAAACTTTAGCTTCA
Organism: Neostapfia colusana; assembly: GCA_030760725.1. NCBI lineage: Eukaryota > Viridiplantae > Streptophyta > Magnoliopsida > Poales > Poaceae > Neostapfia > Neostapfia colusana. The sequence goes on from JASWHV010000019.1 coordinate 50,834,244, forward strand.
TAAGGCAAATGCACAAGCAAATGTTGCATTACATTCATAAATCTTGGCGGGAATATCTTTTCCATTTTGCATATGAGTAAAGGTATTTCTTTCTCAAGTTTTTCCATAATTTGAACTGTAATTTCTTTAGCACATAGTTGTCTATAAAAGAAACTAAGTTCCGCAAGTACTCTCCACACATCCTGACGCACATATCCACGGAACATTACTGGAAGAAGTCTTTCCATTATTATATGATAATCGTGGCTTTTAAGATTATTTAATACCCATTTTCAAGATTTGTCGTGCGTCTCAACCCAGCACAGTAACCGTCAGGAAACTTCAATTGTTGCAACCATTTTAAAACTTCTTTCCTTTCACTAACTTTAAGACAAAATGGAGCACGTGGCAATCTCTGTTTTCGACAACCATGCTGTCTAACTTCTAGAGTCGGACGATTACAAATATCCGCTAAATCTTTTCGAGCTTTCAAATTATCTTTTGTCTTTTTAAAATTGAAACATGTGCTAATTATGCTTTCTGCTACATTGCGTTCCTGGTGCATCACATCAATGTTGTGCAGCAATAACAATACTTTAGCGTAAGGAAGATCCCATAAGCCACATATATGAGTCCAATTGTGCTCCTGACCAAAACCAACAAATCCATCATCCGTAGGGATAAGTTGACTGAGCCATGTAGCAATCTCAACACTAGCCAAATGTTTTGACAGACCCTTTGTTACAATAGTATCCTTTCGAAATGTATTAACTTGCTTTCGAAATGGGTGATTTGCTGGTAGAAATCGTCGGTGGCAATAAAAAAATACACTTTGCCCCCATGAGTAAGTCTAAAACAATGAGAGTCTGATCCACAAATAGGACAACAAAGTTTACCGTGTGTGCTCCATCCTGAAAAAATACCATATGCAGGAAAATCATGAATGGACCATAAGTATGCTGCTCGCAGGTTGAATTTCTATTTTTTGTAGATGTCATACCCTTCTACTCCGATCCACAATTCTTTTAACTCCTCAATCAATGGCTGAAGAAAAACCCCTAAACATTTTCCCGGATGTTTATGGCTGGGAATGATTAGAGACAAGAACATATATTCATATTTCATACACATAGCTGGTGGAAGGTTGTATGGTATAGCAAAAACGGGCCAACATGAGTACGATGCAGAAGATGTGTTGAATGGTGTGAAACCATCGGTGGCCAATCCAATACGAAAATTTCAAGCATCTTCTGCAAAGTACTCATCAAAGGAGTCCAACGCCTTCCAAGCCTGAGCATCAGATGGGTGTGTCATTATCCCCGTTGATTCGCGCACACCTTCCTTATGCCACCGCATGTGTCTAGCAGTTGATTTAGATAGAAACAACTGTTTTAGCCTAGGTGCAAGAGACATATAACGAAGTTGTTTAACTACCACTTTTGTCTTTACCAATTCACCATTATCATTTGTGGCCTCAATGTATCGAGATTCTTTACAGACCGAACATTGTGTCAGATTTGAATTCTCCTTCCAGAAAATCATACAATTGTTAGGACAACAATCAATTTTTTCATACTTCATACTAAGGCCTGACAATAATTTCTTTGACTGGTACATGTCTCTTGGTAACTTACGATTAATCGGAAGAATATCCTCTATCAAATCCATAAGATCATCGTAGCACTTGTTCGATAAATTATACTTTGATTTTATAGACATGAGACGAGTAACGGTTGAAAGGACAAACACTTTAGTGTGATCATGCAACTGTTCATGTGATGCTGAGAGAATTCTATAAAACTCTTGAACCTCAGGTCCAGGAATTTCTTCAGATGTATCTGCACCACGATCACGATCTAGTGCTTCAACCATGTCTTCTATTTTGTCCTCGTTATCACCATCTATGTTATCAACATCAATATTACTATGGTATAACTCGCCATGCTCATACCATGTTTCATAACCTGGCATAAAACCAAATCGACGGAGATCTCGTTCCATGTCAAACTTTTCCTTGTATAAGAAGTTACGACACTTGCTGCACGGATATTTCACAAATCGGTTGGTCGATAAAGAGAAAGTCCGACTGATAAATGCCTTAGTATTGATGTCCCATTCATTTAAAGGTGCAACATTCTTCCGCCAACCATCATACATCCATCGTCTATCATCACCCATGTTCTAGACTATATAATATCAGAACATAGAAGTCATAAATATGTATGTTGCAACTAAAAATATCACAAAAAAAATTATTATTTAATTACATTCACTTTACATCTATTGGAAGGGATAGGTCATAAACCCACCCAAGAGTAACCGAGAGGAGCGTGCTTATAACGAGACACGGGGTTCTGATCCAGACAAAATTTCGGCAGCATAACCCCGTTGTTCTCCAACTACACGCCCAATAATGGTGTAGCGGAGAACATTAGGGTTACGTCGTCGAAATTTTGTCCGAATCCATACCCCGCGTCTCGTCATAAGAACGCCCCCTCGGTCACTCCCAGGCTGTCCAAAAGGGACAATTCCGAACCTACACGCCTCACATGCGTAACGCATGTGAGACGGGCCGGTCCGAAACGGGTGACGCATATTGTATAGGTTACGTGAATCTAATTTCTACAAGAGAGAGGTAAGAACGAGAGACAGGAGGAAAGAACGAGGGAGAGACAGTGAATTGAGTCAATCGTCTTAAATTATGCTCTACCGGGTGCCGCTAATGATAACTTTTAGACGGCCCAATTGTCGGGCTGAGCCGGCCCGAAACCCGTTTATTTATATTTCGCTATAACCCGCTAAATTTTCATTCATAGATGTATATGGTACATGCACGACCATAATAGCCATTAAACCAAAGCACAACACATAAATTAAAGCATTCACGTTAATTAGGGTAATGAATAATGAAACGGTATTATAGCATTATTTTCAACAGGCTGAAGGTGCGGCACCGGGCCGATCGGTGCCGGGTGACGGGGAAGGGGCGTCGCCTGTTGCAGGCCGCACAGGAGAGAGAGCGCTCTACACCGGTTGATGCCGGGCGCCGGTCGCCAGGCTGCTCCGGGAAGGGCTGCCCTGACCCAAACGAGGCGGCTGGCTGCGACAGCATGCAAAATTAAAAGTTTTCTTGTAATTGTTGTTTGGTTTTCACCCATGTCTACAAACTAAGGACTACATTAGCATGAAAATGTAGTAGTCTAAAAATTGAATTCGTAGCTCAACGCATGGGTCAACACATGGCCAAATTATGTCTTCAATCTAACTGCACGCTATTTTTATGCCAAACGGCGATCATTGGTAGCACTACAAACAAATCCAATAATGTTCGCTTCCACCATCTAAGAAGAGCCGGTAGTATTCTTTTCAACATAAATAATGCATATGCTACTGTTTTATGTTTGTATTAGTATAGTTAACTCTTATAACATTGTAAATAATGAACAATTAGAGAGCTCACCTCGGACCGCTAGGGTCGGGGTAGACGCGCGCCGGCACCGGGTGGGGCGGGGACGTGCGGGCCGGGGCAGGGCGGTCGCGCCGGCGCTGAGAAGGACAGTGCAGGGGCGAAGCTGCGACGCCGGGAGGTGCGGCTTGGGAGTGTCATGCGCCGGTACGGGTGGATTCTGGGACGTGTGAGACGTGGGGGCTCCCTGCACAGGGATGTGCGGCGCCCGGAGGTGCGGCGCAGGTACGTATTGCGCCGGGAGTGGGGGCGTCGGGAGCTGCGGCGCGGAGGCGGCACCCGGGCCTTGCCTGCGACGAGGGCCAGCGCGGGGGCGTCTTGCCTGCGACGAGGGCCGGAGCGGGTGCGTCCTCTCCGATGAAGATTGTCCCGGCCGGGGCGCGTGCGCCACAGATCGCCGGCACAAGAGCACCGCCGAGAACGAGGCCGAGCGGCGGTTGGAGCGGCGGCGCGGGCGGCGGCGTCGTGTGAGTTAGCGGGCTCTGAGATTCACGCGGTTGGTCGCCCGGGTCATTATACGTGATAATTTCGTGAGCTACACGGATGCCTACGAAAATATGTTCCATTTTCGTGAGCTTGTTATACGGCCGACGAAAATAAGTTTAATTTTCGTGAGCATTGTCAGAGGCCGACGAAAATACCTCTACGCATGCATTGTTTTGTGTGCCCATAATTTCGTGTGCTGTGTCAGAAGCCGACGACAATAAACAGAATTTCATGTGCTTCTGCCCTAGCCGACGAAAATAGGGTTTTTTCGTGAGCTTCTATGTGGCCGACGATAATACCTCAATGCATGCCTTGTTTTGTGTGCCAAACATTTTCATGTGTTCTATCCGAAGCCGACGACAATACGACAATGCATGCCTTGTTTTGTGTGCCGGTCGGGATATGGATCAATTTCGTGTGCTTTTTCAGAAGCCGACGAAACTGCGTCAAATATATTCGTGAGCTTCCACGACGGCCCACGAAAATAGGGCTACTCCTGGGTAGAACCGAGAGACCCTCGTTTATTTTCGTGTGCTTGTTACCAAGCCCACGAAATTATATTTAATTTCGTGTGCTACATTCTTGGCCCACGAAATAACTCCTAATTTCGCGTGTTGTTCTTTTAGCCGACGAAAATAAACATTTATTTTCGTGAGCAATAACCCAGCTCACAAAAATACACCTATTTTCGTGAGGGCGCACGAAAATATACCTAGCGCACGAAAATTTTCCATTTTCCTGTAGTGACCTCTCTCCACGGCACAAAAATACTTCGACCTCTTCTCTCTCGATGCTGCTCCTGTAGGGCAGCGATAGAAGTTGACCAAGCTCACCATGCCGCATCGCATCCAGCTTGTCGTGTGCAACGACAAGGAGCTGACCAAGCTGTTGGGCGACGACGAGATCTGGGACCTCCACTTTTAACGACGGCCTAAGCCTCGGTTGTAGTACATTGGCTTGCATATCCTCTGTTGCTATCTTTATGGCCTCAACCAGTCTCCTCTCATGTTTGGTTTCAGCTAAAACTCAGATAAAAAAACAGCAGCTAGGTGCAGGTAGAGCGCGAAAGGCCTTCGGGGAGCTCCTGAGCCATAACAGCATGAAAAGGAACAGAGGTTGTAAACAGACCTGTTGGGATCGACCGCAAAGGAATTCATGCATGCATTGGAACAATAAAACGACAGGAATGAACAGAACGCATTGCAAGTCAAGGATCACAATCGAGTTTACCTTGTTGATGTTAGAAGTTCAGACAATTTCTATTAATTTCACAATATATCTTATGACAAAACACTAACTAACGTACACATCATTAGTGTATAAGTAACAACAGTCATATTAAAATAACAGAACAGATTACGTCGCACATACTCACACTACTCCATAACCTATAAAAACAAAAGGCTAATAGTACTAATCTTCATCCTTGTCAAAATCTCTCTCATAGCCCAATCCAATCTTCACAATCTACACCCACCAGCAGTCTATACATATTATTTTATATGTTTATTATTGTTTTGTCTAATAAAATATATTATGCATTAATATACTATTAACCATAAAATCGAATCGAACTAACTACAACCAAATTATGCGGTTATGACTTTTCTGAATCACGTTTAATTTTCAATTGCTTATAGCCGAAATTTTCTTTAACCGAACATACACCTTACACACAACGTTAGGCCCACCACAGCATCTCTATCAGTGAGCCACCACCACGCCGTCTCCCTGGCCGCCATTGTCGTCGAGAAGAGTCTCCGATCCCTCATGCTCTTCATGGTTGGCACACCATGCTTGATGAAGGTTGGCCATAACGGACATCGGATGGTGTTCAGCAATGGACGACGTGGCGACGCTAATGGACGTACACGGTGAGGCACTTTGTTCTGGAGCACGACACGACGTCGTCGAAGATGTTGTCGACGCCATCTACGTACACCATGGTGCGCGCATCCATACGACCTCGAGTGCGTCAAAGTGGACATGCCCACAACGGCCCGTCCGGCATGGACGACCGCAGCCACGAGCTCCTCGTACGCCAGGCGATTGGTGTGCTCTTCGATCGGCAACTTCACTGGCTCGATGGCTCGCCGAGGCCGCCATGTATACGACGGACATCGTCTAATGTTGCCATCGCATTGGCCGCCCGCCCGCTGTCTTGGACACCGCCTTGTCGTCGCGCCGATGCTCCACGACTGCAATGCATTGCGAGCGCATCGTGGAGCTCGAGGTCTTCCGCTTCCCCGCTGGTGGTCGCTGCTTTGGCCGTACAGGCCCGTGCCCAAGGCGACAAGGTTGCGGAGGCCGCCAAGACGAGGATGCTGCAGTCTTCAGCCGTTGGATTGAACGGACGAACGATAGATGTGGCCTACTGCACGCATGAAGGTAGGAGAAGTGAAGGCAAACGACCCGACCCCTCAAATTCCTGACTCATGCAAGGATTTATTCAAAATAACTGGCTAATGTGAGAATTTATTCTAACTTATTGACAATTATTCCCTATAGCTACCACTGAAGCAAATCGAATAAGAAATCATCTGCACTACAGAATATGCATCGCCTGCAATAATCTACAATTACTATTTGTTTCATTTTCCATTCGGAAAAAAAGTCCTCGGCTATTCCCCATACGCACTCTACAGAATATGCATCGCCTGCAATAATCTACAATTACTATTTGTTTCATTTTCCATTCGGAAAAAAAGTCCTCGGCTATTCCCCATACGCACTCTTATTGCTCTGTTTTTCGCCATTGCACCCAGGAAACAGAGGAGCCGAGGCGGAGCCTTCATTGCCAGGCCAAGCGCTGGAGGCAGATGACGGCGACGACGTCCCGATGATCCATGAGGCTAGGAAGCGCCGGTTCCCGTCGCCGCCGAGGAGTCCGTCTATGATGGCGCTCGGCTCCTCCGCTTCCAGGATCCTGGAGTACTCCAGGTAGTCCATGGCGTCGCCGGCGGCCTGAGACTCCAGCAGCGCGGCCGGCGCCGCGCCCACGGCGGTGGCGGTGGCGACGGCCGCCCCCGCCTCGGCCTCCGTGGCGCACCGCGGGGCGGCGTCCTCGGGGAAGTTGAGCTTGGCGCGCCTGCCGCGGAAGCGGAGCGCGGCGGCGTCGTAGGCGCGCGCGGCGTCCTCGGCGGTGGCGAACGTGCCGAGCCACACCCGCGCCGCCTTCCGCGGGTCTCGGATCTCCGCCGCCCACTTCCCCCACGGCCGCCGTCTCACGCCGCGATACTTCCTCGCCGCCTCCACATCAGGCTGCTCCTCCTGCCGCTGGTACTCCACCGGGGCGGCCACGCCGTCTGCTGCCCACGGCATGACCAGCGCCGGCGGGCCGCGGCCGCTGGCGACGACGTGCGTGAGCGCGGACACGATCGCCGCCGCCTCCGCGGCCAGCGCCTGCTCCGAGCACCCCATCGACGGCGACGACATCGACCGGGGTCCTACATCCGCCGCACACTCGCGATCACGCAGCATCGGCAGGCACACGCACAGCATCGGCAGGCACAGCACGACAGCTCTCTATTTATAGCAGCAGCATCCTCACCTTATCCTCCCCGAAAAGAAGAGCCAGAGCGACCAGAAATCCGCAGGCCTCGTGCGCACGTCAACACGACGAGGACAAACATAATAAACCGATAAACACTTGACGTTCTAGAAAAAACTAATACTAAATAAACAGGAGAAGCTCGAAGAAGCGAAGTTGGATTAAGCCTGCGATTAGCAGCAGCACTGCAGCAGGCAACGGCACGCGCCATCGTTGCGTTCTCGAAGCTGCACTCTACAAACCGACTTGGGCTAACGCTGCTTGGCCACTAAGGATGCGATGATCTGCAACGCGCTAGTATCATTCTTGCTCGAGTTCCGCTTGGACTCCTCCTCCTCATCTGAAAGGAACCTCACATACGAACAAAGAGGTATGGACTGCATGTGTTCATGGCGAGCTTGGATTTTACTCCCTTGCGATTGGAGACTCGAGTTTGACCATCTAGAAGCAAGAAGGGGACCAAGGCAAAGATATGGCCGTCCGTACGTCGGTCACTGGGGATAGATACGCTGGGCTCGCCTGTCGAGAAGAGCAAAGCACTCGACTTCGCTTAGCAGGGAAAATTTCGTGTTGCTTTATTCAGGGAAAATTTCGTGTTGCTTTATTCGGATTTCTAATTTTCAAGGAGAGGGGTTTCCTCAAAATTCGCAAAAAGAGGGAGATGTTTTCTTGGGCTCTCTCTCTCTCTCTGTCGACTTCGCGTTTCTGACACAGCAGACGCGGTGACGCATGGGCATGGCCATAGACTGTGCGTCATGCCTGTGCTATCAGTGCGGACGTAAGCTCTATCTGTGGTTATTTTTCCCTATGTGGTCTTTCGTTTCCAGAACCACGTACACGTGAGAATGGCTTGAGATCGGTTTGTTAGGCTGATCGCACTCGTGGATCTCTATATCAGCCCTCTAAAAGAATATTCTTAGTCTTTTACAGTCAACTCTAAAAGATTCCTGCTTTTACAGTTCAATTCACTGCACTCGTTCACCTCTAAATCAGAACTCTATATCAACTATCAACGATTTTATATTCGATAATATAACTATCTCATATTTTAAAATATTTTCATATAATTATTTTTATGTTACTAATATTATAATTATAACTTATAAAAATCACTAAATTTATTTTTCGCTTTCTTTATTTTCTCTTTCCCTTTTTCCTTTTTTTCTTTTTCCTTGCTTTTCTTCCTTTCCCAATCTTCTTTTTTTTTCCTTTTTTCCTTCTCTTTTTTTTCCTTTTTCCTTTCCTTTCTTTCTCTTCTCTTTCTTTCCCTCTCTGTTTTGCCGCAAGACTCATCCTGCTAATTTGCAGGAATACTGTGGCGGACTGGGAATTAGCGGCCGCCACAGCAGCGCCGCTGCGGGCGACCGATACCGGCGCGGCCGCTGCGCATGCAGTCCAGGCGCCGGTAGCGGCCCCCGGTGCGGGCAGCCTTACTATCTCACCCATCCAGTTGGATCCAGAGGGTCACGGATGTCCCATCAAGATTTATTTTTGTAATAATTTTTTGATGTATTTCGCACTTAAAGTGTAATGTCACTGTCGAGCATCGAACTCCAGTGAATTCTGTTGATTTTTTAAAAGACGTGATCTTAAAAGTTGTATATAATTGTATCATTGAATATATGTGTTTATGTAAGTGTGAGTAAGTCATATGTCAACAGATACTATACTTATATCTGATATAAAAAGTTAATAAAAAAATCACGGATATGTGGTGGAGAGTCTGGATTTCTTATAATTTTTCTCCAACACTAGGAGGAGGGCGTGCCCGGTGCTATGACGGTGGCCACGTTGAAGTTTTCTCTCAAAATCGTAGACATTCATATACACGAGTATTATCCCTGTAAACATGCATACACATATGTTGCCTCTATGGACACTTTTGAGAAATTAGACATACTGATATTGAGATTTACAAAGTTACCACAAACATCTTACTATGGATGGAGACATCGACTATCACTAAAAAATAACTATTCATAAATGCAACACTCATACTAAGTTTAGGACTCAAGGATGAATTAGTTTACTATTTGAGCTTAAGCGTAGAAGGCTTCTCATGATAATCATAGACTGAGATGGTAATCGGGTTGTATGGTTGTATTATGTCTGTATTGTTCTCCTATTCTAATAATCTAATAATAAACTATAAAGGTGCGATGTAACATATTTTTTCACCTAGTAAAATTTTACCACCCCCTTAAGCAATCTCACTCAATATTTAACTAAATAAAACTGTTTTTAAAAGTCTATACATCAAATGGCACATTTTACTTGGAGTAACTCTCCCTGCAAGGCATAAACACACTATAATCACGTAACAACCCCAATAATCTAAAAAGAAATCAATTAGTTCATCAATCGTCCTAAGCAAGAAATGATCTCCGTTAGATAGAATCCTTCTCGAAGCACGTTATATGGGATCAAGGGCCATCCCATATCTTCACCTTTCCTCCGGTGCCAATCCTTCAGATGTGACCTCTCCTAATGTTTGAAGACCTGACACAATACTTTGTAAAGGCCTCATTAGCAAGAAGATATTTGCGTAAAAGCGGCTCTAACTATGGGCCTGTTTGGCATCGATTCTGAGCCGGCTTCTCCCTAAAAAAAGCGCTTCTCCTCCCAAACGCGTAGCTTTTGGACCTGCATCTACAGGAAGCGCTTATCGATTTGAACTAGAAACCGACGGACAAAATAATCGGGTTAGAGGCAGCTTATTCGAGCCGTCGCTGTTTCTTGTGTCTCTCTCCTAGTGGATGTGGACACACGGCGACCATGTCCAACGACGTCCTGCAAGTGATTCCAGCCTCCATGGGCGTGCTTGTGATGGTCTCCACCATCACTTTCTTCTGCTTGTGCCAACGGCAGCTAGAGGTGGGAGTCGGGCCGGGCCGGGCCGGCACGGCCCGAAATTTTCGTGCTTCGGGCCGATTTGGCCCGCGGCCCGAAAGCACGCCGGGCCTTTTCGGGCCGGGCCGGCCGGCCCGAATTACCAAACCGGCGACCCGAGCACGGCACGCGGCCCGGCGGGCCTATTTCGGACCGGGCCCGGCCCAAGCACGGCCCGATAACAGAAAAATTCGAAAAAATTCAAAAAAAACCTGTAAAACCGAAAAAAATCAAAATCGATAAAAAATCAGGAAAAATCCAAAAAAATCCAAAAAAATCTAAAAAAACCAAAAAAATACAGAGAAAATTCCAAAAAATTCGGACTATTTCAGACATTTCGGGCCAATTTCGGGCCGATGGGCCTTTTCGGGCCGATGGGCCAATTTCGGGCCGGGCCGGCCCGAGCACGACCCGAAACTCAATTTCGGACCGGGCCGCCCGAAGCCTCCAAATCTGGGCACGGCACGGCCCGAAATCCCGTGCCGGGCCGGCCCGGCCCGAATCTATTTCAGGTCATTTTCGTGCCTGGGCCGTGCCGGCCCGTCGGGCTTCGGCCCGCCCGAATTTGGCCCGGCCCATCTCCCACCTCTAACGGCAGCAGCCGACATCGCAATGGGGCGACGCACTGGGCCACAACATCGAGTTCAGTCAGGGTGTCGCCAGGCTCGACAAGGCCATCCCGGCCCGCGAACCCGACCCTTGGGTTCTCGCCACCACCACCTCCTACGCACGGCGAGGAGAAGGAAACGGAAGAGGACGAGGAATTGGTAACTAACAAATCCGTTTTTTAAAATTGATTCTATCCCGGTTAGGTTTGCCTTTCTGATACTTGCTACTTGCAGCCATGGCCAGTGCGCTGAGCAGCGTGAGACGCTCGGGGCAGTGTGGTCACGTGGAGTACCTTGAGTATAGAGGAGATGATTGAGATGCCTAGAGGCTGTCACCGTCATGACCGTCGGAACATGAAGGCGGAGTACAGAGAGGGTGGAGAGGCTCAAGCAGTTTGCCAAACATGTTCTAAGAAGTTGCTTCTAGAGACAACTAAAAATAAGCTAGCTTCTTCATAAGTTTCAGCTATATGCCTATACTTACTCAATTGTGCTGGCTCCTTGCACATAACATCTTGTGGGCTAAAAGAAAAAAAGCCGATACGGGGCCCATGAGTCAGCGATCCCGGCCTGTTCTTTTCTCCCCCTCCTCCCTCTGAATTCCCCTCGAATTGGTTGCGGCGCATCATCGGCGACGGGACGAAGCAAGCCGGCAGGCCATCTTCCGTCCTTCCTCCACCTTCTGCTCCTCCGACTCGTGTGGAGTGAAGACCCGTTCGGACGTGGATTGCTTCCTTCACTGTACGGCCGGCAGAACAGGGCACAAGCCTGCCGCTCCTCCAGCTCCGACGACAGGTGAGAGCTTAGCTCTCCTCCCTAATCCTCTAATTGTACTCCTTACTTTTGTAGTTGATATTTAGGATGGATGTAGCGGGAAGGTTCGATCCCCGCGCGGGGATGGGGACGGCGACGGGGATGGGGAGATTTCATCCCAATTGGGGATGAGATGGTGATTTGTTACTGGAACAGTAGCCTCTCTAAGCAGCAGGCAGCGATACCAGCAATGCCGGGAAGCTGTGCCTGGCGACCTGGGAGCCGGAGTTCTCGGAGGGGGGGAGGAGAGGGAGTCTCTCCGCTGGACTATTTGTCCGTCCGCCTCTGTTTGGTATGCTCAGAATTTCTTGATACTAAGATTTTTCTGTCAAGAACTTCTTAAGACGAGGTCAATGGCATGTGCTTATATGCTGTCCTGTACATATTTGGTTACTTGTCCGTATTGTTCACTGCGTCACTTGCTGTAGTAGCGCATCTGATGCCTGGTGATACCGTTGGTCAATTGCTATCAATGGCTGCTTCTGCTATTGTTATTAACTGTTGTTCCTTGCATATTAGTAATTTTGACCAATGCAGCTTCTGTTGGTTCAGGGGCAAATCATGGGCAAAGCTTCGCTTGGACATCCACTGATATCTCAGAGTGATGTAAATCAACATCACTATAGTCTTGCAGTTGTTGCTGTTAGCTTGGGAATAGGAGTTGCAGGGTTATGCAAAACATAGCATAGCGTTTCACTGTACCATGGGTCTCTCCCAAGAAATTCTTTTCAGGGTCAGGGAGAGTATACTGTATCGGAGGTCTACAAAATCTGGGCAATAATTATTTTCTTAATGTTATCCTGCAGGTAATTATTTTATGCTTTATATTGAGGCTGCATTATTTGTGCTTCATGAATGGTATTGCTCTGGTACTAAATAAGATAATGTTTCTGTTGTGTATTTTCCTCTTGGGAGTGCGCAGAGGAGGTACCAGCCGCCGGAGAGACCTGGGATCAGATCGCAGGGGATATCGAGGAGACTGGGAGGAAGAGATGATGGAGTCGCCTGGGCTGGGAGGCTGACCAGCCAGGGCGACCGAAGGAACAAGCGCTAGGTAAGGGGAGATTTTTATTCCTTCGATGCTCCATTATAAAACTATGTTGCAGCCTTTATAGACTCAGCCACAACATATTATCAGATTCTGTTAAAACAGAATCCTTATCTAAACAAACTGAAACAAATCTAAATAAACTCAATCTCCCGCTCATGCTTATCCTAAGCCCTCCTGCGCCTGCTATATGTGCGCCCATAGAATGAGTCTATAAAATTAGATTAGGAAAGTAATCAATCCATTAACAGCCTGTCAAAGAGATACATATATAGGGGGACACAACTTAAGGGTTAAGCAACCCTAATACAAAAAGACTAAAATGCCCCTGCCCCCTATACGTACAGTCTAACACCCCCCGCAGTCCCAACATCTAGCCACGGCAGATGTTGAGACTGGACCGAAACTCGGTGAACACCGTCGAAGGAAGTCCCTTGGTGAAGATGTCGGCGAACTGCGACGACGTCGGAACGTGCAGGACTCGCACCTCCCCGAGAGCCACCCGCTCACGAACAAAGTGAAGGTCGATCTCTACGTGCTTCGTGCGCTGATGCTGCACCGGGTTGGTGGAGAGGTAGACGGCGCTGACGTTGTCGCAGTAGACCAACTTACTCCGGGCGAGGGGAGAGTGGAGCTTCTGAAGCAGCTGCTGAAGCCAGGAGGACTCGGCCACGCCGTTGGCCACGGCGCGGTATTCCGCCTCGGCACTCGAGCGGGACACCACGTGCTGCCGCTTCGAGGACCAGGAGACGAGGTTGCCGCCCAGGAAGATGGCGTAGCCGGAGGTGGACCGACGGGTGTCCGGGCAGCCCACCCAGTCAGCGTCGGTGTAGACGACCAGCTCGGAGGCAGAGTCGCGCCGCAGAAGAAGGCCGTAGTCGTGAGTGCCACGCAGGTACCGAAAGATCCGCTTCACCGCCGTGAGATGTGGCTCCCGCGGATCATGCATGTGGAGACACACCTGCTGAACCGCGTAGGAGATGTCCGACCTGGTGAAGGTGAGGTACTGCAGTGCACCTGCAAGACTCCTGTAAGTGGTGGGGTCGGCGACCGGGGCGCCGTCGGCCGAAGACACCTTTGCCTGGGTGTCCACGGGAGTGGAGCACGGCTTGCAATCAGCCATGCCCGCTCGCTCGAGGATATCCAGGCAGTACTGGCGCTGGTGGAGGAACAGAGCACCCGGGCGGTGCTCGACCGCAACGCCCAGGAAGTGGTGGAGCTGGCCGAGATCCTTCATCGCAAACTCGCGCTGCAGGGCGGAGATCGTGCGCTGAAGAAGAGCCGGACTGGACGCCGTGAGGACAATATCATCCACGTACAGGAGGAGGTAGACAGTGTCACCCTCACGCCTGTAGATGAAGAGCGAAGTGTCCGACTTGGCCTCGATGAAGCCGAGCGAGGCCAGGAAGGAGGCGAACCGGCTGTACCAGGCCCGAGGCGCCTGCTTCAGCCTATACAGGGACTTGTTCAGCCGGTAGACCATGTCTGGACGGGCTGAATCAACAAACCCTGTCGGCTGACTACAGTACACCGTCTCCGTCAACGTTCCGTGGGGAAAGGCGTTCTTGACGTCCAGCTGGTGGACAGGCCAAGAACGCGACAGAGCCAGCGACAGAACGACACGAACTGTCGCCGGCTTCACCACTGGGTTGAAGGTCTCGTCGTAGTCGACGCCGGGACGCTGCGTGAAACCGCGAAGCACCCACCGTGCCTTGTACCTCTCTAGAGACCCATCCGCCCCCCTCTTATGCGTGAACACCCACTTGCCCGTGACAACATTGCCACGACCAGGACGGGGAACCAGGTCCCAGGTCCGGTTGGCAAGTAGGGCCGCATACTCTTCTTCTATAGCCCGACGCCAATGAGGATCGGCGAGGGCGCTACCGACAGAAGAGGGGATAGGCGAGATGGGTGACGAGGCAGGCTTCGGAGGGGTCGAGGACGAGAGAATGACCCCGGAGAAGCGCTCCACAGGTCGAAGGACGCCGGCAGCCCGTCGAGTCACCATCGGGTGAACGTGACGAGGGTCCCGGTGAAGCAGCGGAGGGTGGTACACCAGGTCCGCAGGGCGCGAAGAGAACGGTCCACCAATCCGCGCTCATCGCTGAGAGACGAGAGCGGGATCGGCGTACCGCGGTCCATGGGCCGTAGGTGGTGCGGCTGACGACGGCGAAGACACCGTCGTGGGCGTCAGAGCTGCACGAGGAGGGACGGACGACGTCAGAGACACTGCCGTGGACGTCAAAGTCACGTGAGGCATGACGGACGACGTCGGAGACGCTGGGGCCGCGCGTGGCGCAGCGGACGTCGTCGGAGACGCTGGGGCCGCGCGTGGCGCAGCAGACGACATTGGGGCCGTCGGAGGAACGGCCAGTGGCGGCAAGAACGCCGGAGCCGCGGGAGGCATGACAGGTTGCGTCTGAGACACCGTGGTCGTGTCTGGCGCAGCTAGAGGAAGACCTGCAGAGGGTAAAAAACAAGGTCGCTGGACAGGAGCGGCCGTAGGATCAGTGGAAAAGAGAGAATCCAACTCGGAGACCGAATCAGAAGAAGACCCAGCGAAAGGGAAGGAGGACTCGTCGAATACGACGTGTCGGGAGACCAAGATACGACGAGTGGTGAGGTCTAGACACCGGTATCCCTTATGATCGGGGGAGTACCCAAGAAAAACACATCGAGTCGAACGAGGCGCGAGCTTATGAGGAGCGGTAGCAGAAAGATTAGGGTAGCACGCGCACTCGAAGACTCGAAGGTGGTCATAAAGAGGGGTGGTACCAAAGAGAGCGAAGTGAGGGGTGGGAGCACTAATCGCCTTTGTAGAAAGGCGATTAATGAGGAAGGTAGCGGTGTGAAGGGCCTCTGCCCAGTAGCAAGCAGGAATGGAAGCCTGAAACATCAGGGATCGCATGACATCGTTGGTGGTACGAATCAAACGCTCAGTCTTGCCATTCTGGGGTGAAGTGTAAGGGCAAGACATGCGCAACTGGACCCCGTGGGAAAGCAAGAAGTGACGAAACGCGGAGTTATCAAACTCGCGGCCGTTGTCACACTGGACAACCCTGATGATACACCCAAACTGTGTACCGCCGCGTAGACAGGCCCGCCGTAAGTCGGAGTAGTCACGTAAGCTGGCTGAGGACGTGGTGGACGAAGTGCCGGGAGACCCGGGGACGACCCAGGCCACATCGAGATCTGGCTAGTCGACGGGTTGTAGGGTGTGGGCCAGGTCACACCACCCTGACCCCGACCACCACTACTGCCACCAGTAGTACCAGCACCACCAGGGGTACCACCAGCACTGGTCGTACCACCTCCACCAGTCCCTCCACCACGGCTACCACGTCTGCCACGACGCGGTTCCCACCACCACCGGAGGTAGCAGGGACTCCTAGTGTGGTAGGTGGACGAGGAAGCTGGCCCCCAGAACCAGCAGGTGGAGGAGGGCGTGAAGACGGCCCTGAGCCGTAGAAGGCCGAGGCAGGGGAGGAAGCAGTAGAGCCGCCCTGGGTGATCTCCTCGAGCTCGAGGTCCGACCAGACCTTCTCGAAGGTCGGGAAGGGCTTCTCGCGGAGAATCCCCGAGCGAACGTGGGTGTAGCGCTCATTCAAGCCCTGAAGGACCTGAAGAACGAGGGTATTGTCCGGGATGGGATCTCCAAGGTCACGAAGGGCGTCCGCCGTACCCTTCATCTGTCGACAGTATGCAGTAATGGAGAGATCACCCTGGACAGTAGAACCAAAGCGGGCCCGGATATGGAGAGCTCGGGTCGCTTGGTTCCCCTGGAAGCGAAGCTCGAGGACCTGCCAGGCCTGACGAGCTGTACCGCCACCCTTTTGGGCGACGATATCCTGAAGCTCCTCAGAAAGTGTGCCGAGGATCCATGCAAGGACAAGACTGTCCATGCAGATCCACGAGTCGTCCAGTGGGCAGTCATCTCGCAGCACATGGTCTTCCAGCCGAAAGCGCCGCAACGTCAAGAGAAGCAAGCTGCGCCAACGAGCAAAGGAAGTAGAGTCGGAGCTGAGAACAACCGGGACAAGAGTCCGGATGTTCTGTATGCCAGCCGCTTGGGCATGTAGAGCAGCGATAAGAGACGCCGAGTAGGTAGTATAGGCAGCACCATCTCCTGGAGTATCCTGTGCGTCACTCCACTGTACGGGCGGACACTCCTCGAGCTGACGTGTGAGAGAGGCCGCAACAGCACGTTCCTGCTCCAAGGCGAGGACGAGCGCTCGTTCCCGCTCACGGGAGATGGCCAGGGCAGTCGCGACGTCGGAGACGTGCGAAGAGGGCTGTCCCCCGGATCTAGCAGGGACAGCATGGCCGGCGGCGCTCACAGCAGGGCCACCGAGGCTTGGCAGCCAGGCGGTACTGGGACAGTGCTGTCCTCCGGCGGGTCCAACCATGCCAGCGGTGAAACCCGGCGGCCAGGCGGCTGTGGGGAGGCCGAGGGACCCGCCTGCGGCTGGGCCGACCACACCCGAGCCGTGCCCGAGCAGCCCGGCGGCTGTGCGCCCGGGGGAGATGGCGTGGAGGCCAGCCGCAGGGCTGGGAGCCCCGGATCTGGCGGCGGCGCCCCCAGGAGAGGTGGCGGGGCGGCCGGCGGCGGGCGCAGGGTATGGGGCGGCCGGGTCGGCGGGGTCGGCGGCGCTGAGCCTAGCAGCGGCCGCGACCGGGCAGAAATCGAGAGGAGGGGGCGGCGGGGCCAGCGCGCCCGCGGCGGCAGCGCCCGTGGCCGCGGCGGTGGCGGCGCCCGTGGCCGCGGCGGCGCCCGTAGATGGCATCGGGGTGAGATCGGGAGAGGAGAGAGAAAAAAGTAATCTGATACCAAATTAGATTAGGAAAGTAATCAATCCATTAACAGCCTGTCAAGGAGATACATATATAGTGGGACACAGCTTAAGGGTTAAGCAACCCTAATACAAAAAGACTAAAATGCCCCTGCCCCTTATACGTACAGTCTAACATATAACATTCACCCCCCTCAAAGAACAGCTTGTCCTCAAGCTGGAAATGAGGATACTTCTCCTTGAATTCATCAATAAATTCCCAAGTAGCATCTGCAGGATTCCAGCTGACCCACTGAACCGACAACTCCCATCGTCCTCTATTCCTCTTTGTCTTGACTATTTTCTCCGGAGTAGCAATGATCCGACCATGCAAAAAATCTGGCAATTGCACAGGTTCTGAAGGTGGTATCCCGTGAAACTTCTTCAGTACTGAAACATGAAAAACATTATGAATTCTTGCTCAGTCTGGTAATTCCAGCTTATATGACACATCCCCAATACGTTCTATAATTTCGAATGGTCCATAAAATTTTGGTTTTTAGCTTCATTGCTGTATTAGTAGATATATCAGTAGTAGTTCTCTGATGGAACTTAACCGAGACCCACTCTCCAACTTCGAATACCATCAATCTTCTTTTCTGATCATGATAATACCGCATGGTGTCTTGTGCGTGCACCAACCTTTCCTTGATTTCAGATAAGAATTCATCTCTGCTCCTTAATTGTTTTTCCACCGCACCTATCCTTCTGTTTGATATGGAATAATCGAAGGAGGATCCCTGCCATAGGTCACTTTAAATGGTGTTGCCTGCAGAGACATTTGATAGGAGGAGTTATAGCAATACTCAGCCCATGGAAGCCATTGTAACCAAGCCTTTGGTCTGTCTCCTGCCAAACATCTTAAATACATTGTGATAACGTTATTCACCACCTCAGATTGCCCATCCGTTTAAGGATGAAATGCTGAACTCATATATAATTTAACACCAGCCCGCTGAAACAACTTTCCAAAAATTACTAGTGAAAATTGTATCTCTATCACTCATAATGGAACATAGAAAGCCATGTAATTTGACAATGTGCTCAAAGAAAGCCCTAGCCACCGGGGCTGCTGAATATGGATGGCCTAGTGGGATAAAATGTGCAAATTTAGAGAATCGGTCCACCTGTCAAAATTACTGACTTGCCTCCCACTTTAGGAAACCCTTCAATAAAATCCATAGTAATGTCCCTCCAAATCTCTGAAGGAATAGGCAGAGGCTGTAACAACCCAGCTGGATGTAGGTGATCTGTTTTGTTCTTCTGGCATATTGTAAATTCCTAGACATACTCTTTCACACGTCTATGTGCAATGCTGCTGTAGAAAAACTCTCTGAACCTATGCAATGTTTCTTGCTTCATGATCCAAGTGAGCAATGGAAAGGAGTTGTGGCCACAATGTTGACTGCTCAGGCACGAAAACCTTTCATTTATGCAGCAGTAACCCATCTGCTATTGCTCATCCTTTTGGAGCCGTTTGGTACTGCACTTGTTCCCACAATGTTACTGCAGACTGGTTAGATTTTAATTCCCGGTACAACTCATAAAAAATATCAAATGATGGCGCTGAAAGCACATGTAATGCTCCCTCTTTTGTATCCCGTCCGGACAGGGCATCTGCTACCCCGTTTTGCTTGCTAGGACGATATTCAACAGTGAGATCAAAGCCAAATAATTTATTGACCCACGTAGGTATTGTGGTCAATCTTTGGTCCATCAAATATCTTAGACTATAGTGATCTGTTCTGACTGTGAATTCCCTTCCCCACAAATATGACCGCCAGTAACACACTGTCTTTACCAATCCGATCAACTCTCTCTCGTATGCTGGCGATTTAGCATACTGAGAAGCTATTGGCCGGCTAAAAAAAAGCAATTGCCCCATCTCCCTGATATAAAACAGCTCCAAATCCTGAGCCTAAGGCATCACAGTCCACATAAAAGCGTTTATTGAAATCAGGAAGACCAAGAATTGGTGTTGTTGTCAAAGTCTTTTTCAGCTGGTGGAATGCAGTTTCTGCAACCTCATTCCAAGAAAAAGCATCACTTTTCAATAACGCTGTTAATGGTTTTGCAATGGCACCATAACCAGCAATAAATTTACGGTAGTAGCCTGCAAGTCCTAGAAATCCCCGGAGGGACTTAATAGTTTTAGGCATGGGCACAACCTTGGAGGGATCCATTGACACCCTACCATTTGATATGATATGCACTAGATATGCCACCGATGTCTGTCGAAAGAAGCATTTAAACCTTTTCAGCACTAAATGATTATCTTGTAATACCTGCAGCATGCTGCAGATGCACTGACCAAGATGCACTAAATATCAATATATCATCAAAGAAAACCAGCACTGATCTGCGCAGAAAATGAATAAGTCATTCATCAATGCTTGAAATGTTGATGGAGCATTTGTTAAACCAAAAGGCATAACCAAAAATTCAAAATGCCCATGATGTCCTGAATGCTGTTTTTTTATATCGCTTTTAAACATTCTGACTTGATGGTAACTACTTCTCAAATCTAGCTTAGTAAAAAATCTTGCACTCTGCAGTTCATCCAACAATTCTTCAATCACCGGTATGGGAAATTTGTCCTTCACAGTTTTCTCATTCAGGGCTCTATAATCAACACAAAACCTCCAACTGCCATCAGTTTTTTTGACCAGCAGTATTGGGGATGAAAAAGCTGAGGTGGATGGCCTAATAATGCCTTGCTGCAACATCTTCTCACATTGCCTTTCCATTTCATTCTTCAAGGGTTGCGGATAACGATATGGTCTTACAGCTATTGGAGCAGTACCCAGATGAAGATGGATGTGGTGATCATCGCCGCGCTGTGGTGGCAACCCCTGGGGTGTTGCAAACAGATCCTTAAAGTCCCGCAACAGAGCTTCCATCAAGTTTGGTCCATTAATGGTCATTGCAGACTTATACACCTCCCCTTTCAGTCCAGTCCGACAAATGTTCCTTCCTGCACGTCAGAAGGTCATTTTTAATGCATCGAAATTCCACAGAACTGGTCCAAGAGTCTGCAACCACTTAACCCCCAATACCAAATCGAATCCCTGCAATGGCAGCAGGAAACAATCCACCCTGAAAGTCTCCCTCAATTTCCAAGGCAGTTTCTGTACATACACCCTTGCTGGTCATGTGTTCTTTGTTAGCCACCGTGACCTGCAATCCTGACAGGCAAGGATAAATCTGAAGCTAGAGACTCATTGATGAAGCTATGTATTGAGTCCGTGTCCACTAGAGCCTTCCTGTGTGAGTGCCCACTTTCACCATTAGCTGCATGGTATTAGGCATACCATGCTGGAATAAGTCTTGTAGTCCTTTGGTCTTTGGTCCCCTAGTCCCTTGTACCCTAGTCCTTTAGTTTGTTGCACTTTAGTCCTTGGTCTTTGTTGTACTCTAGTCCTTTGGTCTTTGTGGCCCCAATTAGGACAGCATCTAAGGACACTAGGACAACATATTAAGGACACTAGGACAGCATCTTAGTGTCAGCCATGGACAACATATTAGGACAGCATCTAAGCATCTTAGACTAGCATCTTTGTGGCATATGCTTGGCTGCCATGGCAGCTATAAATATGTAGCCTCAACCCCTTGGGTTGGCATGGCATTGTGTGAGAAATAGACAAGAAAATTGCCCCAACTCCTAGTGTCATCCTCTCTTTCAATGAGAGTAAGAATTCAGCTACTAACACTTGGTATCAGAGCCGTTCTATCCTGTAGCTTAAATATCTCCTGCTCATCCCCTTCCCGCACCTCTCTCCGTCCACAACCGGCAGCAGGAACACCTGCTGTTCCAGCTCATTCCTCTCCTGCACAGACGAGCAACAACTTGTCTTCCACATACAGCAGCCCTTCCCCACTAGTGCGCCATGTCCGACGGACAGTCTCAGCGCTCGGTCGCCTCGAGCGCGCGGCAGACGGAGGTCGCCGCGGCAGAGGAGCGCGAGCGAGCGGCGGCAGAGACTGCGGCGACGGCGGCAATGGCGGCAAGGTTGGCGGCGGCGGAATTGGCAGCAGCAAGGGCGGAAGTGGAAGCAGCGGCGGCGGCGGCTGTAGCGCGTGCGACGGCAGCGGAGCTGGAGGCTCTGCGCGGCAGTAGCTCCAGCGGCTCTGTCGACGGCGGCGTCAACGATGAGCTCAGGCCGGTGAGGGAGGCGGCGCGAGCACGAGAGGTGCAGCTAGCAGCCGCGCGCCCCCATGGGCGCGACAACCGTAGCCCAGACGGGCGCGGTCACGCCGGTGGCGCTCCCGGCGGCGGCGGCTGGGTCGACGGAGAACGCGTCCATTACAGGCGGCGCGGTTCTCCCTCTCCCGACAGGTACCATGGACACCACGGGGTCCAGGCCATTGTCAGGGACGTCGGTCCCGGCGGTGGGTGGCCTACCCTCACCAAGACCAACTACGTCGAGTGGGCCGCGGTGATGAGGGTACGGCTCCAGGTGCGACACATGTGGGAAGCAGTTCAGTACGGCGACGTCGACTACTACGAGGATCGACGGGCGTTGGATGCCCTCATTGCTGCAGTCCCGCCCGAGATGCAGTTCTCGCTTTCCAAAAAGCGGACTGCTAAGGAGGCATGGGATGCCATCGCTGCAGCACGCATCGGCAGCGACCGCGCCCGCAAGTCCACACTGCAGGCGCTTCGCAAAGAGTGGGAGAACCTGGCCTTTAAGCCAGGTGAGGACGTTGATGACTTTGCGCTCCGTCTCAACACTTTGTTGCAGAAGTTGGTGCAGTTCGGCGACGACACCTACAACGAAGAGAGAGCTGTCGAGAAGCTCCTTCGGTGCATCCCCGAGAAGTACAAGCAGATCGCTCGCTCGATCGAGTCTCTGCTGGACCTCTCCACGATGTCGATTGAAGAGGCGATAGGTCGCCTCAAGGTCGTCGACAACGACGAACCACAACCTCTCTCGGGGCCTATCACCATTGACGGGAAGCTTCATCTCACTCGCGAGCAGTGGGAGGCTGGCCAGGGTGACCGGAAGAAGGGGGAGTCCTCTTCCTCGACAGGCGGCCGCAAGCGCGGCAAGTCGCGCAAGGGGCGTGGAGGTACCCAGGCCGGGGCACGCGGACGTACCGAGGGTGGCGCCCGCGGAGGCGCCCAGGGCGGCACCGTCGGCAACCACAAGCCGACACGAGACGACACCTGCCACAACTGTGGCAAGCTTGGTCATTGGGCCAGGGAGTGTCGACAGCCACGACGTGGCCAGGCCCACGTGGCACAAGTGGAGAAGGAGGCCCACGTGGCACAGGTAGAGGAGGAGCCAGCTTTGCTTCTGGCACACGGAAGCATCAAGCCACCTCTAGTGGCATCGACCGCAGCGGCTCTCCTTCATCTTGATGAGCCAAAAGCACACGCTTTCCTCGGCGACGGCTCCAGCAACGACAAGACTGACGGGTGGTGCCTCGACACCGGCGCCACCCATCACATGACCGGTCGACGGGAGTTCTTCGTTGAGCTTGACTCCAATGTCCGAGGTTCTGTCAAGTTTGGTGACGCCTCCGGCGTGGAGATCAAGGGTGTTGGCTCCGTCATCCTCACCGCCGAGTCTGGTGAGCACAGGCTGCTCGTCGGAGTCTACTACATCCCCGCGTTGAGAAACTCCATCATCAGCTTGGGACAGCTGGATGAGAACGGTTCGCGCGTGGAGATTAAGGACGGAGTCATGAGGATTTGGGATCGCCATCGTCGCCTTCTTGCCAAGGTAACTAGAGGCACCAATCGACTCTATGTCCTTCACGTGCAGGTAGCACAGCCTGTCTGCCTTGCCACTCGTCGGGACGACGAGGCATGGCAGTGGCACGAGCGCTTTGGGCATCTTCACTTCGAGGCCCTAAAGCAGCTCAGTGCCAAGGAGATGGTGCGAGGCATGCCATGCCTTGACCACGTGGAGCAGCTCTGCGACGTCTGCGTATTGACGAAGCAGAGGCGGCTTCCTTTTCCCCAGCAGTCGAGCTTTCGAGCTAAGGAACGGCTCGAGCTCGTTCACGGGGACTTGTGTGGCCCGGTGACACCAGCTACACCAGGAGGACGACGCTACTTCCTGCTGCTCGTCGACGACCTCTCCCGCTACATGTGGGTCGTGGTCCTTGGCAGCAAGGGAGAGGCTGCGAACGCCATCAGGCGCGCGCAGGCCATTGCGGAGGCGGAGTGCGGCCGCAAGCTGCGTGTGCTACGCACCGACAACGGCGGCGAATTCACGGCGGCTGAATTCGCGTCGTATTGCGCGGATGAGGGTGTTCAGCGCCACTACTCCGCGCCCTACAGCCCGCAGCAGAACGACGTCGTCGAGCGGCGCAACCAGACGGTTGTGGGGATGGCTCGGGCCCTCCTCAAGCAGAGGGGAATGCCGGCTATCTTCTGGGGAGAGGCGGTGGTGACGACTGTCTACATCCTCAACCGCTCGCCCACCAAGGCTCTCAACGGCAGGACGCCGTACGAGGCTTGGTATGGGCGCAAGCCGGCGGTCTCTCATCTACGGGTCTTCGGCTGCCTCGCGTTTGCCAAGGAGCTTGGCCACATCAGCAAGCTCGACGACAGGAGCACTCCGGGGGTGTTCATCGGCTACGCGGAGGGCTCGAAGGCCTACCGCATTCTCGACCCAGAGACACAACGTGTGCGCACGACGCGCGACGTTGTGTTCAACGAAGGGCGAGGATGGGCATGGGACAAGGCGGTGGACGACGGTTCGACCTCGACGCACGACGACTTCATCGTCGACTACGTCCACTTCAAGGGAGTTGGGGGAGTAGGCAACTCTTCTCCACCGAGCGTGTCTACCCCAACCCCCGACCGTCCACCTCCACCTCAGCCGGCGACCCCACGCACTCCAGCACCGACGGCCACTCCTCCGGGCACGCCCACTTCGTCCCCAGCTCGTGTCGAGCACGGCCCAGTGGAGTTTGTTACTCCGCTCTCCCACGACGAGGAGCGCCTCGACGGGTGCTACGACGGCGAGCCGTTGCGGTATCGCAAGATGGAGAACATTCTCGGCAACCAGCCGGTGCCGAGACTGGCCCCTCACGATCTGGATGATCGAGATCTGGAGGCGCAGTTGCACCTTGCGTGCGATGACGGCGAGCCTCGGTCTTTTGCGGAGGCCGAGAAACATGCGGCATGGCGTGCTGCGATGCAGTCGGAGATGGACGCGGTTGAGACGAACCGCACTTGGGAGCTTGCTGATCTCCCTCGTGGTCACCGTGCGATCACCCTTAAGTGGGTGTTCAAGTTGAAGAGGGATGAAGCCGGCGCCGTCGTCAAGCACAAGGCTCGCTTGGTAGCACGCGGCTTCGTGCAGCAGGAGGGGATCGACTTCGACGATGCTTTTGCCCCCGTGGCACGGATGGAATCCGTGCGACTCCTTCTTGCACTTGCTGCCCAAGAAGGCTGGCGTGTCCAGCACATGGACGTCAAGTCGGTGTTCCTCAACGGCGACTTGAAGGAGGAGGTCTACGTACACCAGCCGCCGGGGTTTGTGGTCCCTGGCAAGGAGGGCAAGGTGTTGCGCCTGCGCAAGGCCCTTTATGGCTTGCGTCAGGCACCAAGGGCGTGGAATGCCAAGTTGGATTCCACGCTCAAGAGGATGGGCTTCGGGCAATGCCCGCACGCGGCAGCCATCTACCGGCGAGGCAATGGAGGAAACACCCTACTGGTGGGTGTCTACGTCGACGACTTGGTGATCACCGGCACCAAGGATGCGGAGGTGGCAGCGTTCAAGGAAGAGATGAAAGCCACCTTCCAGATGAGTGACCTGGGATCTCTCTCCTTCTACCTTGGGATTGAGGTGCACCAGGCCGACTCCGGGATCACACTTCGACAAACCGCCTACGCCAAGCGCATTGTTGAGCTAGCTGGGCTCACAAACTGCAACCCAGCTCTCACTCCGATGGAGGAGAGGCTGAAGCTGAGCCGCGACAGCACAGCGGAGGAGGTGGACGCTACGCAGTACCGGCGTCTTGTGGGGAGCCTTCGCTACCTCACCCACACACGGCCGGACTTGGCATTCTCCGTCGGCTACGTTAGTCGGTTCCTGCAACGACCGACGACGGATCACCAGCAGGCTGTGAAGAGGATCATCCGCTATGTTGCGGGGACTCTCGATCACGGCCTCCACTACCCGAGGTGTCCTGGGGAGGCACACCTTGTCGGGTACAGCGATAGCGACCACGCCGGCGACATCGACACCAGCAAGAGCACCAGCGGGATCCTCTTCTTCTTCGGCAAGTGCCTCGTTAGCTGGCAGTCGGTCAAGCAACAGGTGGTGGCCCTGTCCAGCTGCGAGGCCGAGTACATAGCGGCCTCCACCGCTTCGACTCAGGCGCTCTGGCTTAGTCGACTGCTTGGTGATCTCCTCAGCAGAGACACTGGAGTGGTCGAACTCAGGGTGGACAACGTGTCCGCTCTGGCCCTGGCAAAGAATCCCGTTTTCCATGAACGGAGCAAGCACATCCGGGTGAGGTACCACTTCATCCGACAATGCTTGGAGGAAGGGAGCATCAAGGCGAACTACATCAACACCAATGACCAGCTTGCGGATCTGCTCACGAAGCCCCTTGGGAGGCTCAAGTTCATTGAACTTCGCACCAAGATCGGGATGGTCCAACCCTTTCAGAAGACGACGTACAAGACTTAGGGGGAGAATGCTGGAATAAGTCTTGTAGTCCTTTGGTCTTTGGTCCCCTAGTCCCTTGTACCCTAGTCCTTTAGTTTGTTGCACTTTAGTCCTTGGTCTTTGTTGTACTCTAGTCCTTTGGTCTTTGTGGCCCCAATTAGGACAGCATCTAAGGACACTAGGACAACATATTAAGGACACTAGGACAACATCTTAGTGTCAGCCATGGACAGCATATTAGGACAGCATCTAAACATCTTAGACTAGCATCTTTGTGGCATATGCTTGGCTGCCATGGCAGCTATAAATATGTAGCCTCAACCCCTTGGGTTGGCATGGCATTGTGTGAGAAATAGACAAGAAAATTGCCCCAACTCCTAGTGTCATCCTCTCTTTCAATGAGAGTAAGAATTCAGCTACTAACATACCAATCCCAGACAAGGCATGAAGAGAGATACCCAAATCTTCTGCAACTAACTCCATGTCTTGATCATCCTCTAACTCCAACAGAAAAATACCCTTGCTGCTGCATTTGTGTTTAGAGTATATTTCTCAGTGCAGTTATAACATTCTCCATTGGCTCGTTTAATTGCCAACTCCTCAGGAGAAAGCCGCTTGAAACGTGGCTTGATGTTTTCTGTTCGTGCCAAACGACTAGCCGTGAAATCCTTGGCCACTGGGACTGATGCAGACTTGGGAGAACCGGCTGCAGGAGTTGTGACTGTCATTCTGCGCTCATAGGCCCTGGCAAGACTTATGGCAGTCTACAGATTTGAAGGAAATTGAAGCTCAACATCTGTTCTCAGCGGCTCCCCTAGTCCAACAGTGAATAAATTGGCTTGTTGGTGAGTTGTCAAGTCTTCACAGTGACATAACAGTATCAGAAACTGTCACTGATAATCTTCAACAGATCCTGTGCGCCGCAGCTCCTTCAGTGCAGCCAGATTATTTGATCTCCGTAGTGGACCGAATCTCATATTCACGAACTCTTTGAACCTTGCCCAGGAGTAGAGGTGGGAGTCGGGCCGGGACGGGCCGGCACGGCCCAAAATTTTCGTGCTTTGGGCCGATTCGGCCCGCGGCCCGAAAGCACGCCGGGCCATTTTGGGCCGGGCCGGCCGGCCCGAATTAGGAAACCGGCGGCCCGAGCATGGCACGCGGCCCGGCGGGCCTATTTCGGGCCGGGCCCGGCCCAAGCACGGCTTGAACATCCGAAAAAACCGCAAATAATTCAAAAAAATCCAAAAATTTCTGTAAAATCGAAAAAAATCACAAAAAAAACTGTAAACTAAAAAAATCTGTAAAACTGAAAAAATAAAAAAATATAAAAAATCCATAAAATTCCAAAAAATTCTAAATAAATCTAAAAAATCCAAAAAATTCCAGAGAAAATTCCAAAAAATATTGGAGTTTGAATAGGATAAATTATGTGTCAATTGAATTTCACATTCAAACCGGGCGGACCCTAGTTTCTGGCATTTCGGGCTTTTTTGGGCATTTCGGGCAGATGGGCCTTTTCGGGCCGGGCTGGCCCGAGCACGGCCCGAAACTCTATTTCGTGCCGGGCCGCTCGAAGCCTCCGAACCCGGGCACGACACGACCCAAAATACCGTGCCGGGCCGGCCTGGCCCGAATCTATTTTGGGCCAATTTCGTGCCTGGGCCGTGCCGGCCCGTCAGGCTTCGGCCCGCCCGGAATTGGCCCGACCCATCTCCCAGCTCTACCCAGGAGATAATGCCAAAGTCCCGTTCCAACGCAAAATATCACTCGGCTGCCACACCCTCCAAATGCAGAGATGCAATCCACACTTTCTCCTCTGGCATAGTGTGCATCCCCCGAAAATAGGTGTCATACTTGTTGAGCCATGGCAGCGGGTCGTTTCCTATCATAGTTAGGGAAATTGATCTTGTGGCGGTGAGGTCCATGATCATCAGCGCGGCCATTACCAAAGGACCATCTAGAGCCACTCCCTGCTCCCTGACCATTGGCACCAGGACCCCCTTGCTCTTTGTGTGGGGATGAAGGGTACAGGGGTGCTGAACCAACAGTTTCAGGAGCCTTCTCCACTTTTGCCAGTCGCCGATCATGCATATCCAACCTTGAGTTCATGGTGGCCAGCTGAGCCAAAATCCGGTCCAATTTGGCAGAATCAGTGAGCCCTTCAGGATCGCCCTCGGAGGCGGACATATTTGTCGATGCCCCGCTTGAATCTGATACCAAATTGTTGTGTATCTTCCTCTTGGGAGTGCACAGAGGAGGTACCAGCCGTCGGAGATACCTAGGATCAGATCGCAGGGGATATCGAGGAGACCGGGAGGAAGAGATGATGGAGTCGCCTGGGCTGTGAGGCTGACCAGCCAGGGTGACCGAAGGAACAAGCCCTAGGTAAAGAGAGATTTTTATTCCTTCGATGCTCCATTACAAAACTATGTTGCAGCTTTTATAGACACAGGTGTAACTTATTATCAGATTCTGTTAAAACAGAATCCTTATCTAAATAAACTGAAACAAATCTAAACAAACTCAATCTCCCTCTCATGGTTATCCTAAGCCCTCCCGCGCCTGCTATATGTGCGCCCATAGAATGAGTCTGTAACAGTTTCCTGGAAAGGCACTTGCTAGCTGTGATGGTTTGTTTCCTTTGTGGATTATTTGCTTCAAACTGATGGCACATTACCTGAGGAAAAGGCTGAAAGAATGCCTCATATCTTTGCTCTTAGTTCCCTATTGGAAGGTAAATTTTTTCCAGGATTGTTCAACTTCTTACCCTTTTTGAGATCCCCACTGTGGAATCCAGTTGCAGATCTAGAATCAGTATCCATTGGCTAGTGCAGTCCCTTGAATGAAAGAAAATTTTCTTAAGGTACGTGTGTCTGTCTGCTTGTGTGGGTTAAGTGCAAATAGAAAGTAGCATCCATTGCCCTACAGGCTTTAAGATCCATCCACTAGTTATCAACAGTTTATTTTTTAAAACGATACTGAGATGCCTTGGGGACTTGGCACTAGTATGGCTCACAAAGCTATTCAACCACATTTTTCGGTCAAACAAGATGCCTGAAGAATGGAGGAAAAGTATATTAGTACCTATCTTCAAAAATAAAGGAGATATTCAAAGTTGTACTAATTATCGAGTGATTAAGGTTATGAGTCATACTATGAAGCTATGGGAGAGAGTGATTGAACACCGCTTGAGGAAAGTGACCAATATCATTAAAAACCAGTTTGGTTTTATGCCTGGGAGGTCTACTATGGAGGCGATTTTTTTGCTTCGTCAGCTTATGGAGAGATATAGGGAGCAGAAGAAGGACCTACATATGGTGTTTATTGACTTGGAGAAGGTGTACGACAAGATACCAAGGTCAGTCATGTGGTGGGCACTAGAGAAATATAAAGTGCGAACAAAGTACATTACTCTTATCAAGGATATGTACAATAATGTTAGGATAAGTGTGTGCGTAAGTGATAGTGAGACTGATGCATTTCCTATCATGATAGGACTACATCAAGTATTAACTTTTAGCCCATATATCTTTTCCTTAGTGATGGATGAGGTGTCGAAGGATATACAAGGCAATATCCCTTGGTGCACGCTCTTTACCGATGATGTAGTGCTGGTAGATGAAACTAGGGATGGTGTTGATAAGAAATTAGAGTTATGGAGACAAAACTTAGAGTCCAAGGGGTTTAGACTTAGTAGGACCAAGACCGAGTATATGAGGTGTGACTTTAGTGGTGTTGGTCGTGAAGAGGGAATGTTAGTCTACAAGGACAAATAGTACCTAGAAGGGACTCTTTTCGATACTTAGGATCAATGTTACAAAGCAATGGCGATATTGATGATGATGTTTGCCACAAGATCAAGGTAGGGTGGATGAAATGGCGACAAGCCTCTAGAAACTTATGTGATAGGAAGGTCCCACAAAAGCTAAAATGGAAGTTCTATAGGACGGTGATCAGACCTGCGATACTATTTGGGGCGGAATGTTGGCCAACTAAATGGCAACGTGTCCAACAAATGAGTGTCGTAGAGATGCACATGCTACGGTGGATGTGCGCAGTGTTGCGAATCCTCGCCTGGACGCCTAAGCGCCCGGCGGCCGCCGGGACGCCTAGGCGCCTAGGCGAGCGCCAGGCGAGGAGGGGAGGCGGCGGGCGCTTCGGCGGGTGGAGGCGGCGGGCGCGGAGGCGGCGGCGAGCCGAGGAGGGGAGGCGGCGGGCGCAGCGGAGGCGGCGGGCACGACGGCTGCTCAGCGGAGGCGGAGACGCGGGCGGGCGGGCGATCTGAGCCGTCGGATTTAATCCAACGGTGGTATTTCCACGTCAGTGTATATAAAATACCTCCCACCCCACCCTAACCCTAAACACAATACTTTTCACCCTCACTCCTCTCCACCGACACCGATGGCGGCGGCGGCGCAGCGCGGCGCGGCGAAGGCCGGCGCGGCGAGGGCCGGCAACCGGCGGCGGCGACGGCGACCGACGGCCTCCAGGCGAGGCGACGTGTCCAGGCGTCGCCTCCGGAGCGACTGGACGACTAGGCGGCGCCTAGGCGTCGCCTAGGCGACGCCTCAAAAAGGCTGGATGTGCGGGCACACGAGAAGAGACGGAATAAGGAATGAGGCGATTCGTGATAGGGTAGGGGTGGCGCCGATTCAAGAGAAGTTAGTCCAACATCGACTAAGGTGGTTTCGACATATCCAGCGGAGACCTCTAGAAGCATCGGTTAAAATGGGATTTTAAGAGGTAGAGAAAATATTATGAGTGGTATAGGACGACCAAGGTTGATCTGGGAGGAGGCGGTAAAACGAGATTTGAGAGATTGGAATGTATCCAGAGACTTAACTCATGATAGGACCGCATGGAAAGTAGCAATTCATGTGCCAGAATCTTAGTCTTTTTTCCTTTTTTTTCTTGTTACTCTTATATCTCTTCCTCTCTTTTAGTTCATATATATATATATATATATATATATATATATATATATAATTATTGGGTTTCATGTCTAGCCGGAAGGGGGGCCTTGACGCAGCGGTAAAGCTGTTGCCTTGTGACCATGAGGTCACGGGTTCGAGTCCTGGAAACAGCCTCTTGCAGAAATGCAGGGAAAGGCTGCGTACAAAAGACCCAAGTAGGTCGGACCCTTCCCCGGACCCTGCGCAAGCGGGAGCTACATGCACCGGGCTGCCCTTTCTTTTTTTTTTCATGTCTAGCCGACTCCAACATGCTTGGGATAAAGGCTTGGTTGTTGTTGTTGTTGATACAGAGATTTGCTCTGGTTTTCGACGGTCTTCCACAACCTATGCTCTGATTTGCTGTAGGAACTGAATGGATCTATGTAACTTAACTGCTGGACTTTCATATCATGTAATTTGCATTGCTTGGTTAATATTATGTTGGCTTGCTTTCTGCTAATAGTTTTACTGCACATGCTGGTGCTGTTGCTCAAGTTGAAAGGTTCTCACTTCTGTTTGAAACAAATATTGAAAGACACTACCTCTTTTGTTTCGCTTTGTTTTCTTGATGAAATTTACACCAGTGCTAATAATGTAATAATAATAATAATATTATGCAACATTCCAAGTCGTAAGTCATTTTTGTTCTGAATATTTTTCGGTCTGTTAATTATAAAATTTATACCAGTTACTTGTATTTTGCATAGTGCAGATTTGAGCATTGTTCGAGATAAAAAACTACATTAATCACTTCAATTTAATCAGATAGCAGGCATGATATTTATTTTAGTTTTCTCTCTAAATATTGTACCTTTTTTTATATAAAAACTCGACCTCAGGGGGTAACACCACCCCAGGCATTTTCGTTAAGAAGACCTTACGCAGGCTGAGGAAACCCCCGAACCCCTGCCCCACCCTTACACAGCATTGCAACTTTTCTATTGCACATGCAATCATTGTTAACTGTTTTTTCCTCATAGGATGCTTCTGAAGCTTTTTTCCTCTTCTGGTCTCACTGAGGGATGAATTTTCCAACTGTCATGTACCAGTCTCTGGCAGACATCACCCAGTCTCACGCCATATACAAGCAAAGGGAAGGTAACCAGCCTGAATGCAAGAGCAGGAAACAATCTGTTTGGTCTCTTTGATGGGATTATTGGAAGCATATTATCTTGCAGAATTTTTCGTCTGTGGTAGACTTCTATGCTTCTTTTTCTGTCACTACAAGAGTGGTTTGTAAACTGTTTAGCTATCTCTTTCCTTTTCTTTTGAATGACTACCAAAATAGCCTATTGTTGTTTCTGTAGCTGTATACGTTTTGTTCCCTCTGCTGCTAATTACATGTTGTTGACTCATAGTCATAGGCACTGAACAATCTCCAATATGCACCTTTTACATAGTTACACTATCTGTTTCTATAATGTGTAGTAAAACTTGTTCATGTTATGGAAGTTATTTCGACAACAAAGCTACTGAATATCTTTCCATAGACCAACCTTATACATTGTAGCATAATTTTAAATAAGTTTGACTGCCTCTACTATTTGCATCTGTTTATCATGTAGGAATTAGGTTTATTACTTTATTTAGGGTTTAGTGCAAATTTACTATTCCTTTTTTTCGTAGCTGTCGATGTTTTGTCCTTCTTTATGTATCACACAGCTATCAGTGGAGATAATACAAATGGAGATATTGTGCGTCCGATTACCTTCCTTTCTTTAAAAATTTAGGCACTTCATTTGCTATTTTTTATTCACGTACTGTGCTTTCGTGCTTATTGATAGTACTTTTGTCCCTTTTGTTTGTTATATGACATGCCATTTAGATCAGTGGGTGTAGTTTGGTGGACTGTCTAAAGTACTTCCCATAGTGAAGCGTCATGATAATTATCATTGTGACCGGTGTTGGCATATTGCTGCTGCCAAATATCTAATAAATCAGAAGTTCATGAGGTATTTTTGTACAAATTGATGCCTTTTTTTGGAGTGCCCTGGAATTTATGACGTCCATCTTTCTTTACAAAGTTCCACTTTGCCCAGTTGAGTTTGAGACTTTGTTAATGTCTGCGTCAAGACAAAATTACGAAACTTCACATCTGCGTGGACTATGGCACTTGCAGTTGCAGGCATATGTTTTGCCCAGAAGAAATGTCATGTTTGCCATCTTCGAGAGCAACAAAGCAATTGATTATCAATCAGTGTCCAAAGGTATTCGTGTAGAGATACTTGTTGGGACATGCATGATTGTTTTGAAATGGCATAACACTTGTGATGCTTATGTCTTCCAGATTTTGTGTGTTCATTTGCTACTGCTTCAGTCCGTATTGATGTTGAACCTCTGAAGCATGTGGTAAGTGCCAGTCAACATGTAAAATGTTGTTACTCTATCACTTGATATAAATTATAAACTGAATAATCTGTTCTTTTGACTTATAGGGACATATTTCTTTTCCTTTATTTCTCAGTCCATCCCCATTTGTGGGAGGTACATTGAGTACTGGACAAGGATCTGGACCATTGGCAATGAACACACAAAGGGATGGCCAGCAAGCTCTTCAGCTTTATCGACAACTGATGATGCGGATACCCTTGAGTGTGTTACCTACTGGTAGGAACTTGCCAAGTCAGGCACGTAGGAAGACATGACAAACAATAGTGTCCGCTCAATTCGCACGGTTGGTTAATATACTTTCAATATTTGTTCTTGATTTGTCTATGAATTATGATGACGTTCCAGTTGGCTCCATCTAATATTAGTCGAGCGGTAATTTCATCTTACCCTAACTCATTTCTAGGGAAACATTGATGTAGCTATTAGTTCGCCATCATTATCAAAGAACAAATTGTATGGTTTCACAGCTGTTGTGGAGCACTATGGGGTATCCGGTGTAGGGCGTTATGCTGTTTACAGGCGCGTAGCATCAAATTTTTCTGCTAATGATCCAGGGCAACCTCTGTCAAGTCTTGGCAGAACGTGGTTTTACATTTTAGATGGCCACATGTCGCAAGTTGTGGAGGATGATGTTTTGGGTGCAGACACCACCCTCCTTTTCTACGAAAGATTTTTGTAGATCGTTAGCTAATATACTCTGCCTATGTTGTAATGACATAGCCGGTCTCAAGCTCGGGTAAAGGAGGAGGGGTTGTGATAGGCATGGCGAGCCAACAACTACACTTAGCCATTCTCATGGAAATGAAACCCAATAGAAATTCATTGGGGCGTAACCCTCTTAGCGACACGCCATATCGGAACCTGGGTATGATGTTAAGTGGGCAAGGGCCGGGTCGCCACCGCCTTAGTGGCGCGCCATATCGGAACCTGGATATGGTGTTAAATGAGCAAAGGCCGGATCGCCACCACCTTAGTGGCGCGCTACATCATCGGCCGGATGTAGTGATAAGTGAGTAAGGGTCTTTGCATCTTACTCGACGGGTGCAAAGCGTAAGGAAGCTAGCTGAGGAACATAGATTTCGGGTGGGTAGTTGGAATGTAGGATCCTTGACGGGGAAGTTACGTGAGTTAGTAGATGTTGCCATTAGGAGATGAGTAAATATCCTTTGTGTACAAGAGACTAGATGAGCGGGTCAAAATGCGAGAGAAGTCGAGAATACCGGTTTCAAGATTTGGTATTCTGGATCGGCTGGGACTAGGAATGGCGTAGGTGTTCTAATAGAGAAGAGTCTTAAGGATGGAGTAGTGGATGTTCGAAGACGAGGGGATAGGATAATCTTAATCAAGATAGTAATTGGGGACATTGTCTTGAACGTCATTACTGCTTATGCCTCACAAGTTGGGCTCAACATGAGTGCTAAGAGGCGATTTTGGGAGGACTTGAAGGATACTGTTAGTAGTGTACCGATAACCGAGAAACTCATCATAGGAGGAGATCTCAATGGTCATGTGGGTACAACTAGCCTAGGATTTGAGGGAGTACATGGAGGCTTTGGATGCGGCGATAGAAATCAAGAGGGTAAGGACATCCTAGACTTTGCCATAGCCTATGATCTGTGGTAGCTAACACCCTCTTTAGAAAGAGGCAATCTCACCTAGTGACCTTTAGTAGTGTCCAACACTCTAGCCAGATTGACTTTGTCCTCACTAGGAGAAGGGATAGACGGGAGTATCTAGATTGTAAGGTGATCCCCGGGGAGTGTGTTGTGACACAAATAAGGTTGTGGTAGTTGACTTTCGCTTCTATACATGTTCTTTGCGGGACAAAGGTGTCAAAATCAAAAGAACAAAGTGGTGGAAGTTGAAAGGAGAATCACAAGAATCCTTTAAAAATAGGGTGATCACAGAAGGTGTCGGTACCCTCAATACCGGGTACCCCCGCGCATAGGGTAAAACCTCCTAAGGACCTCGCTCCCTCTGCAGGGGCGAGATTTGAAGGCGCCACGTGTCCAGCGGGGCCGGAGCTCCCCTCCCCACGGAGGATAGCTCCGGGCCTGCCGCGTGGCCCAGGAGGCCGGAGCTCGCCCCCTCCGCAAGGGCGAGCTTCGAAGGCACCACGTGTCCGGCAGGGCCGGGGCTCTCCTCTCCTCAAGGGATAGCTCCGAGCCTGCCACGTGGCCCGGAAGACCGGACCTCGCCCCCTCCGCGGGGGTGAGCTCCGAAGGCTCCACGTGTCTAGCGGAGCCGGAGCCCCCCCTCTCCTCAGAGGAGAGCTCCGGGTCCGACACGTGGCCAGCAGAGCAGTGCTGCCGCTCGGCGCGGTAGGCAGCAGGAGTGAAGGCTCGCCATGCCTTTACCGTACAAAGCATTCAAGACCCGCGCCTTCCCAAGACGCGAAGACGCGGAGCACGCTTCTGTCAGGTGCCGTTGCGCTTAGTCATATCACAGACTGGCGCGCCGTGTCAGAGCCTGCCAGCCAATAAACACAGGGACAAGACATCCCCTGCCACCCCCGCCGTCATCAACCACTACGGCTAGCTTGCGGCATGGGCAGGGCGGCAGAGCGAAGACTCGGAAGCCTTCGCCAGAGACAACCACCAACATAACTGCGGATACGATAGTCAGCAGGAAATCTCCCCGGGACCACCTGTCGGGTCCCGGGCCCCCCTTGTAAGCCACGCGAGTCTTGGACTATAAAAGGCTCGGGTAGGCAACGTTAGCAAGGGTTCGCACTCCAGCAACTCATACGCTAGACATCAGTCATCCCCAAGCTCAGGACTCTGGTTCTGAGCAACAAGCAATATAGCGAGCTCCATAGCTCGCCGTGGACGTAGGGTTTTACGCTCCGGCGGCCTGAACCATGTAAAACTCGCCGTGTCAAGCTCTTCCTAACTCGTCCATACGCTCAATCTCTCCGCAAGCGACTAGCCCCACCGAAAAAAGAACCTCCGCGGGCTGCCCAGTGCAGGCCCGGGGGAAGTGTCGACCGAACACTTCGACATTTGGCGCGCCAGGTAGGGGGCTTTTCCCTTGCGCGACGAGCTTCTGCCGACGAAGATGACCAAGCTTCCTTCAGCGGCAAACTCTCCTCCCCCTCGTTCACGGCGAACCGTGACCAGCGGGAAGTATGTGTCGACACACTCAGGGTGGAGTGTGTCGGCGCAAGCTGGAAGCCAGCAGCCGACTCCGGCAATGCAGGCTCCAACCAGCGTGAGATCTTCTGCAGCGATAAGCGTACCCCACAGGGGTGCGCTAGTTGCAGCAAGAGCGCTACTGCGCAATCCACCTACTGGGGACGCACCTCATTCAGCGACCCAACAGTGGATACGCGAGGTAGACCGCCTCGTCGTCGCCGCCGCAAACCCTCGACTTCGGCAGGGACGACACTCCGGTCAACCGGCTGTGTCGCTGACGCGCACGCCAACGGTTGACGGGCAGACGGCGGATTCCAGCTCCACCAGGCCTCCGTCGACGGACCTGAGGACAGAGCTGGAACGGTGCCACTTGGGCCAGGATGCCCGGGTGTACCTCGAGCGACGTCGGGAAAGGCGTCGCAACCAAGAGGCTGGCGGCAGCATGACGTCGGCCTCGACCCAGCCTGAGGCGCAGACCTTCGCCACGCGATCTCTGCCCCAGGCGTACGCCGCGCAACATATGCCACAGCCATATGCCCTGCAAACGGCGCCCCCGGTCTATGGCGCAGCCTTGCCCATACTGGAGTACACTGTGCCAACGGCGAACCAAGCGTTCGTAGCACCAACGCCTGCAGCAGCAGGGGCAGGGTGTGCGGCCCTGGCGCCCCACCTTCGCTTCGCAAGGTGGCCGCGCAAGTTTCGGCCGCACCTGCCCGAGAAGTACGACGGCAGCGTCAACCCGGCGGAGTTCCTCCAGATCTACTCCACCGCCGTACTTGCCGCAGGAGGGGATGAGGCCGTCATGGCCAACTACTTCCCCGCCGCCTTGACCGGCCCAGCCCGGTCTTGGCTCACGAACCTCCCCCAGGGTTTGATAACTTCCTGGGGAGAGCTCTGCCGGCAGTTCATTGCCAACTTCGGCAGCTCCTACACCCGGCCTGGCATGGAGCTTGACCTCCACGCCATCAAGCAACAACCTGGGGAATCACTGCGCTCCTTCATCCAATGGTTCTCCCAGGTACGCAACACCATCCCACATATTCAAAGTGGTTCTGAGGTGGTGGCACTTCGATAGTGTCCGGGACGAGAAGATGCTTGAGAAGCTTGCGACCAGAGAGGTCTGCGATGCCTCTGAGCTCTTCAGCCTGGCGGACAAGTGCGCCAGAGCAGCCGAAGGGCCGAATTGGCACTCACTGCCAGCTTCCGAAGCCGGAAGACAGCCCGAAGACGGCGGAGTTCAAGCTGAGCTCCCAACCACGTCAGACAGCTAAGAGCCAAGCACTGGCTGACTTCGTGGCTGAGTGGATGCCAACGAAGGCTGACCCAGGGGGCCGCGAAGACGGTGAACCAAAGTACCGAGCTCCGGTCTTCACCGGGCCTCACTGGACGCTCTTCTTCGACGGCTCCTCGCGAAAGCAGGGGGCCGGTGCCAGCGTACTGCTTCTCATGCCATCGGGGGAGCAGTCTGGGTACATGGTGCGTCTCAATTCCAAGGCAACCAACAACTTGGCAGAGTATGAAACACTCATCTTTGGCCTAAAAGACAGTCCTGTCTCTGGGCGCTCGCCAGTTGTTGGCGCAGGGCGACTCCCAGCTAGTTATCAAGCAAATTAAGGGTGAATGCCCCTGCAATGACCCACAGCTAGCCGCTTATCTGCTCCACGTGCGGATGTTGGAGAAAGACTTCCTCGCCTTGGACCTGCGCCATGTACCGCGCGCTGGCAAGACCGCAGCTGACAACCTCTCAACGAAGGCCTCCATCGGAGCCCCTGCGCCCGAAGGAGTCTTCGAGAGGACGTTGTTGCGGTCCACAGCCCGGCCCGCCGAGCCGGGCGAAGGGGGCTGAACCAGTGCCTCAAAGCTAGGCAGTCCCGGCGGCCTTGCAGCCATGGATGCCGCCAAAGGATCGTAAGCGTCACTGGGGACTCCGTGCAACCCAGCGCTCAAGATCCAAAAGCTCAAGTAGTCCCGATGCATGGACCACGGAGGTCCGGGACTCCTTGAAGGACATCCTTCCTGATGAACGTGCATTCGCTGAACGGGTGGTGCGGATGGCTAAGTGCTACGCACTGGTATCTTTACTGGCGTGGCGCCACGACATCCTATTGCGGTGCATAACCCAGGAGGAAGGCTGCGACTAGCTCGCAGTAGTCCAAGGAGGCGAGTGCTGGGAACGCTCATCGTCCCGCACGCTGGTCGGTTAAGCCACCCAGCATGGCTCCTACTGGCCGAGAGCCACCTGGACGCCGTCAAACCGGTTAGGGATGCAATGTGTGCCAGGTCCACGCCAAGCAGACCCACACAACTGGTGCAGACGCGCACCCAGAGCCGTCGGGGGATACCGGCTCCTCCATGTCGAGGGTCAGCCGGACTTCCCAGGGCCGGGTCACGGGAACTACCCTTCCACATGGTATGCGGGGCCGAAGCCATGCTTCCCCCTGAGATCGCCATGGGGGTCCCCCCGTGTCCGGCGTACGACGAAGCCACGCATGACCCGCTCTGCGTGAAGACAGGCGCTCCGACGCTACCCCAGTAAGTTCACCATGCTTACTTAGGTGTTTATTTAAATTACACATTAATTTATATGAACACCTCCCCACGCTCTAGACAGTGTGCGTCCATTGTACACTCGGTTCCTCTTTCCTGCTCTCATGCATAGTCGATATTTGCCGTCCTGCCGAAGGCGGTAGTGCTTGGGGTACCTGCCAGAGGCCCGGTGGCCTTTTGGATCTCCCCCTGTAAGGGTACTGTACCGCCAGTTGGTCTCCTCCGAGAAAAGACCTACGCTAGACCGGGGGGTCAGGAGCCTTGCTTTGCCCGGTCTTGCACCCAAAGCATGCACACTCTGCCCCCCGGCGCTACGGTCTGAGTAACAGGGGGCCGGACGGTTGCACTCTGACTGGGGTTGGGGGCTAGACCTCCGGGACCAAGTGCACTGGATTACCCAAGCCCCGTATTCTGGCCCGGGACAGTAAGCCGAATGAGACTAAGGGACAGGAAAGGGAGGACTTCTGAGCAGTACCGGACTCCGCCCCCACAGCTGGGCCGAGCTCTGAGGCCAGCCCTCGCCCTCCTTTTAGAGGCGAGCGCTGATGCCGGACCTCACGCCCTTCGCTGGCCTGAGCTCCGATGACTTCCGGACCTCACGCCCTTCGCTGGCCTGAGCTCCGATGACTTCCGGACCTCTACCCCCACAGCTGGGTTGAGCTCCGAGGCCAGCCCTCGCCCTCCTTTCAGAGGCGAGTGCTGATGCCGGACCTCACACCCTTCGTTGGCCTGAGCTCCGATGACTTCCGGACTCCGCCTCCACAGCCAGGCCGAGCTCCGAGGCCAGCCCTCGCCCTCCTTTCAGAGGCGAGCGCTGATGCCGGACCTCACGCCCTTCGTTGGCCTGAGCTCCGATGACTTCCGGACCTCCGCCCCTACAGCTGGGCCGAGCTCCGAGGCCAGCCCTCGCCCTCTTTTCAGAGGCGAGCGCTGATGCCGGACCTCACGCCCTTCGCTGGCTTGAGCTCCGATGACTTCTGGACCTCCACCCCCACAGCTGGGCCGAGCTCTGAGGCCAGCCCTCGCCCTCTTTTTAGAGGCGAGCGCTGATGCCGGACCTCACGCCCTTCGCTGGCTTGAGCTCCGATGACTTCCGGACCTCCGCCCCCACAGCTGGGCCGAGCTCCGAGGCCAGCCCTCGCCCTCTTTTCAGAGGCGAGCGCTGATGCCGGAACTCACGCCCTTCGTTGGCCTGAGCTCCGATGACTGCCGGACTCCGCTCCCACAGCTGGGCCGAGCTCCGAGGCCAGCCCTCGCCCTCTTTTCAGAGGCGAGCGTTGATGCCGGAACTCATGCCCTTCGTTGGCCTGAGCTCCGATGACTTCCGGACCTCCGCCCCCGCAGCTGGGCCGAGCTCCGAGGCCAGCCCTCGCCCTCCTTTCAAAGGCGAGCGCTGATGCCGGACCTCGCGCCCTTCGCTGGCCTGAGCTCCGATGACTTCCGGACCTCCGCCCCCACGGCTGGGCCGAGCTTCGACGCCAGCCCTCGCCCTCCTTTCAGAGGCGAGCCCTGATGCCGGACCTCACGCCCTTCGTGGGTCTGAGCTCCGATGACTTCCCGGACCACCCCTCTTCTCAGAGGCGAGCTCCGAAGCCGGACCTCCCCCTTTCACAAGGGCTGAGCTCCGATGCCAGGCTTCACCCTCTCCTCAGAGGCTGAACTCCGAAGCCGTCAAGACCCTGCTAGCACAGGGAGCACTCAAGACAAGAAAGTGCGCGGGTAGGAGAAGGCCTCACCTCGGGCTCGTTACCTCCCCCGAGGTGAGCCTGGGGGCCACTGTCGGTACCCTCAATACCGGGTACCCCCGCGCACAGGGTAAAACTTCCTAAGGACCTCGCTCCCTCTGCAGGGGCGAGGTTTGATGGCGCCACGTGTCCAGCGGGGCCGGAGCTCCCCTCCCCACGGAGGATAGCTCCGGGCCTGCCGCGTGGCCCAGGAGGCCGGACCCCGCCCCCTCCGCAAGGACGAGCTCCGAAGGCACCACGTGTCCGGCAGGGCCGGGGCTCTCCTCTCCTCAAGGGATAGCTCCGAGCCTGCCACGTGGCCCGGAAGACCGGACCTCGCCCCCTCCGCGGGGGTGAGCTCCGAAGGCTCCACGTGTCCAGCGGAGCCGGAGCCCCCCCTCTCCTCAGAGGAGAGCTCTGGGTCCGACACGTGGCCAGCAGAGCAGTGCTGCCGCCCGGCGCGGTAGGCAGCAGGAGTGAAGGCGCGCCATGCCTTTACCGTACAAAGCATTCAAGACCCGCGCCTTCCCGAGACGCGAAGACGCGGAGCACGCTTCTGTCAGGTGCCGTTGCGCCCAGTCATATCACAGACTGGCGCGCCGTGTCAGAGCCTGCCAGCCAATAAACACAGCGACAAGACATCCCCTGCCACCC
This sequence comes from Neostapfia colusana, assembly GCA_030760725.1. Classification (NCBI taxonomy): domain Eukaryota; kingdom Viridiplantae; phylum Streptophyta; class Magnoliopsida; order Poales; family Poaceae; genus Neostapfia; species Neostapfia colusana. The sequence goes on from JASWHV010000019.1 coordinate 50,875,947, forward strand.
CCGCCGTCATCAACCACTACGGCTAGCTTGCGGCATGGGCAGGGCGGCAGAGCGAAGACTCGGAAGCCTTCGCCAGAGACAACCACCAACATAACTGCGGATACGATAGTCAGCAGGAAATCTCCCCGGGACCACCTGTCGGGTCCCGGGCCCCCCTTGTAAGCCACGCGAGCCTTGGACTATAAAAGGCTCGGGTAGGCAACGTTAGCAAGGGTTCGCACTCCAGCAACTCATACGCTAGACATCAGTCATTCCCAAGCTCAGGACTCCGGTTCTGAGCAACAAGCAATACAGCGAGCTCCATAGCTCGCCGTGGACGTAGGGTTTTACGCTCCGGCGGCCTGAACCACGTAAAACTCGCCGTGTCAAGCTCTTCCTAACTCGTCCATACGCTTAAGCTCCCCGCAAGCGACTAGCCCCACCGAAAAAAGAACCTCCGCGGGTTGCCCAGTGCAGGCCCGGGGGAAGTGTCGACCGAACACTTCGACAGAAGGACTCTGGGCAGAAAATGGAGATGCAGATAATATGTGGTTGAAGATGGCAACTTGCATTAGGAAGATAGCTAGTGAGGTGTTCGGTGTGATAAAAGGAAAGAAACTTGTAGATAAAGACACTTGGTGGTGGAATGAGGATGTACAAAAAGGCATTAAGGAGAAGGAGTGTTACAAGAGTTGGCATAATGATCGAAGCGCAAGCAACATGCTTAAGTACAAAGAGGCTAAGAAAAATGTAAGGCGGGCTGTGAGTAAGGCAAGAGGACAGGCCTATGATGAGTTATATGAGAGACTAGAGATAAAAGAAGGTGAAAAGGACACATACAAGATAGCAAAAATCCGCGAGAGAAAGATGAGGGATTTCAATCAAGTTAAATGCATCAAAGATGAGATTGACCTCATTCTAGTGAAGGATGAAGAGATTAAGAATATATGGCAGGATTACTTTAATGGGCTATTCAATGATGAGAATGGGAGCATATGGTTGAGTTGGATGACTCCTTTGATGACTCCAACAGGCGGTTCGTGCGGAGGATACAAGAGTTTGAGGTTAAGGAGGCCTTAAAAAGTATGAAAGGAGGAAAGGCCCTCGGCCCTGATGATGTCCCTATTGAGGTGTGGAGATACCTTAGGGACGTGGCAATAGTAAGGCTCACAAAGCTATTCAACCACATTTTTCAATCAAACAAGATGCCTGAAGAATGGAGGAAAAATATATTAGTACCTATCTTCAAAAATAAAGGAGATATTTTAAGTTGTACTAATTATCGAGGGATTAAGCTTATGAGTCATACTATGAAGCTGTGGGAGAGAGTGATTGAACACCGCCTGAGAAAAGTGACCAATGTCACTAAAAACCAGTTTAGTTTTATGCATGGGAGGTCTACAATGGAGGCGATTTTTTTCTTCGTCAGCTTATGGAGAGATATTGGGAGCAGAAGAAGGACTTGCATATGGTGTTCATTGACTTGGACCAGGTGTACGACAAGATACCAAGGTCATTCATGTGGTGGGCACTAGAGAAACATAAAGTGACAACAAAGTACATTACCCTTATCAAGGATATGTTTAAAAATGTTAGGACAAGTGTGCGTGTAAGTGATAGTGAGACTGATGCATTTTCTATCACGGTAGGATTACATCAAGGATCAACTCTGAGCTCATACATCTTTTCCTTGGTGATGGATGAGGTGTCGAAGGATATACAAGGGGATATCCCTTGGTGCATGCTCTTTGCCGATGATGTAGTGCTGGTAGATGAAACTAGAGATGGTGTTGATAAGAAATTAGAGTTATGGAGACAAGACCAAGACCGAGTATATAAGGTGTGACTTTAGTGGTGTTGGTCGTGAAGAGGGATGTTAGTCTACAAGGACAAATAGTACCTAGAAGGGACTCTTTCCGATACTTAGGATCAATGTTACAAAACAATGGTGATATTGATGATGATGTTTGCCACAGGATCAAGGTGGGGTGGATGAAATGGCGACAAGCCTCTGGAATCCTATGTGATAGGAATGTCAAACAAAAGATAAAAGGGAAGTTCTATAGGACGGTGATCAGACCCGCGATGTTTTATAGGGCGGAATGTTGGCCAACTAAACGGCAACATGTCCAACAAATGAGTGTCGCAGAGATGCGCATGCTACGGTGGATGTGCGGCACACGAGAAGAGACCAAATGAGGAATGAGGCGATTCGTGATAAGCTAGGGGTGGCGCCGATTGAAGAGAAGTTAGTCCAACATCGACTAAGGTGGTTTCGACATATCCAGCGGAGACCTCCAGAAGCACCGGTTAACAGTGTGATTTTAAGAGGTAGAGAAAATATTAGGAGGGGTAGAGCACGGCCAAGGTTGACCTGGGAGGAGGCGGTAAAACGAGATTTGAGAGATTGGAATGTATCCAGAGACTTAGCTCATGATAGGACCGCATGGAAAGTAGCAATTCATGTGCCAGAATCTTAGTCTTGTTTTTTTTTCTTTTTATTTTCTTGTTGTTCTTATGTCTCTTCCTCTCTTTTACTTCATTGATATATATATATATATATATATATATATAATTATTGGGTTTAATGTCTAGCCGACCCCAACATGCTTGGGATAAAGGCTTGGTTGTTGTTGTTGTGTTAGCTAATATACTCATACACATTATACAAATTTTAGGTGAATTAATTTTTCGACAATAGAAAATGTTGTTTCAAGGATCAAGTGTTCACAAACTTCTTGGATAGAGAATAAAATCACACCTTCTTTGTTTCATTATATGTTAGTGGCAAGTCAACAGGGTTGCACAAATTTTGCACCAGTGGTGATAAAAACATGAGAATCAATTCAATCGAGCATGTCTGTACAAATGGTTTTCTGTTCACCGTGCTAGCAAAACGAAAGCATATATTGCATTCAATCATGTTTCCTTTCTATTTGCAGCATGAAAGTCCAAACTGCAGGTTGATTGCAAAGAGCTGTTTTTTTTTTTAATTTCAGTCAGCTGAAATTAAAGGCATTTTTAGGGGTCAGAGATTTTTTAGGTGGTGCGGCGAGGTGGAGGTGACATCGCCGGTCACGACAGTGTCAGGGCGAGAGCGTCAACTTTGGTGGCGTTAGTATAGCGGGTGTTCTAGTGGCAGACCAAGCATGAGTCAGGGGCGAGCATGTGGGTCAAGTGTGTTCCCCACTACAACACAACAACAACAAAGACTTTGTCTCAAGCAGACAAGCACGTTGAGGTAGGTTAGATATAAAACCCAAATTGGGTTCATATGTATAGGAATGGCTGGTTTTGATGCTGGCTCGCCAAGCCTATCACAACCATCCTCGTTTACCCGGGCTTGGGACCGGCTGTACCTACTAAGGCATAGGCCGAGTTTACTAAGTGTGTTCCCCACTAGCATCAAAATATTTTGTATCACTTAATTATGTTTTAGTTTCGCTCATCATTTGCTAGTGGGGAGTAGGGACATGGCTCGGCATTTTCTGTACTGCATCACTTGTTGAGCTAAGTAGAGTAGCTAGAGTAGGAGAGAGGGAGAGTAGATGAGAGTTAATGCTGGAATCAACACTATATGGGTGGCTGCACTATTTAGGCCAGCTGAACACTGTTCCAGCGGCCTGGACATGTGTTCCAAACTTGAGCTATATAAGGGAAAGAAGAGTTCTACCTAAGCAGCTCAGCTGCATTCCTCGAAACTAAAAGTGCCAGCCTTATTAGGAGCATATATTTGTGTGGCAGAAAGAGAGAGAGAGAGAGAGAGAGAGAGAGAGGATACACCAAGCAGCAATGAAAAATATTTGTGTGGCAGAAACAGAGTGTGAGTGAGGCTTACCAGTTCAGCCAGCCAACAAATATAAACTATTTTCCTGTTCGGAAGGGATTAGGGGCCAACAACTGGTATCAAAGCCAGTTAATTACTGCCAATGGCATCACCTGAGTATGGGGTCATCCCCAAGCTCGTGGCCGCCGTCGCATGTTCTCCGTGTCCCCTAGACACATTGTGGTAAACAAGATTGTGAGGAAGATTGGTAATGCTTCCACTTTCCCCACTCTCACGCACACCAATTACATCGATTGGGCGCTGATGATGAAGGTTATGCTCCAAGCACTCGGGCTGTGGACTGCAGTCGAGTCAGGGACCGACGACGAGGTCGAGGACCGCCTGGCGCTGAAGGTCATCCTTTATGCAGTCACGTCTGACCTCATATCCACTCTTGCCACCAAACCCACAACAAAAGAAGCATGGGACAAGCTCCAGTCACTCAGGACCGGACGAGATCATGCTAGGAAGACCAAGGCGCTGCAGACGTGAAGGATTGTGAAAATGTCCAGTTCCACGATGGTGAATCTTTAGAAGATGCTCTGCGGCTGAGCTCACTGGTGGCTGAATTGGCGGGCCTCGGGGAGGTGATTGACGAAACGCAAGTAATAGAGAAGTACTTGCGTGTCATCCCGCCAAAATTTGAGCAGATCACATTATCGACCTTGCTGGATCGTACTCTCTTCATTGAGGATGTCACCGGGCGGTTGAAGGCGGTGGAGGACCGTGCTGCAGCAGCGGCAACATCCTCAGCTGCTAAGTTTCTGCTCACTGAAGAAGATTGGGAAGCGAGAAAGAAGGAGAAGCAGAAGGGGGAGAGCTCCCGCGCCACCAAAAGCAGTAGAAGGCGGCAACATGGGAAACAGGCCTGGAACAGGCCAGAACAGGGCGCCGTAAAGTGAGTCATGGGCCAAAGACAAAGACAAGTGCCACAATTGTGGCCGTTTGGTGCACTGGGCAAGAGAGTGCAGAACCTCAAGGCGCCAGGAGCACGCCCAGCTCGTCTAGGAGGACGACGACGAGCCAACACTGCTGCTGGCAGACACTTGCACACTGGATGTGGTGTCAGAGAAGATGGAGGAGGAGGTGGACATAGGCGTGGTCTTTGGGCACACCCACCTCGGCTGTGTTGGAGGTACCATCGGTAACAGGTGGTACCTTGACACGGGCAAGCAGCCACATGATCGACGCAAAGGAGGCTTTCTCGAAGTTTAACACCAACATTACTGGAACTGTGAAATTCGGCGACAGGTTGGTTGTCAAAATTCAGGGGCGTGGCATTGTCCTCTTCAAGGATTAGGATGGTAAGCATAATGCCCTCACTGATGTCTTCTACATCCCCAAGCTAAAGAGCAATATCATCAGCTTTGGTCAGCTTGGTGAGCGAGGCTGTCAACTGCTGATTGAGGGGTGTGTCATAAAAATCAGGGATAGAGGCAAGAGGCCACTGATGAATGTAGGAAGAGCAACCAACAGGCTGTACACAACTGACCTCAAGGTGGCTCAGCCAGTCTGTTCGGCAGCACAGAGCAATGATGTGGTCTGGTTGCAGGGCCGGCTCTGGCCCTAGGCGGGAGGGGCGACCGCCTATGGCCCAGGCTGCCGGGGGCCATGAAGGCTCATAATTCAACATGTTGACTTACAAAAGTACATGCTAGATTTCTGGTTTGGTTTATCTATATGGCAATGAGCTATCATATTTTATTCGGAATAGGGTGACAATATATGGTTCAGTTCAGTTAGAGACTCCGGAAATTGAAGTACACATATAGTATTAGGCATTTAGCCCACTACAGGCAGGCTCAGGCACCAGTCCATAGAGTCCAGCATCGAGCCGGCAATCCACACACTGCCTTTTCTTTTCTTTAGTTCTTTAACTTATCTACGTGCTTATCTCAATGTGCTTGAGATAAAGACTTTATTGTTATTGTTACTGTTATATATAATTTGTGAGTGAAGTATATATATTTATATATCTTCGAAGGCCCATTGTGGAGCTTGCCCTAGGGCCCTCAAAACTATAGAGCCGGCCCTGTCTGGTTGTGGCATGGACGCCTTTGGCCACATGAGCTTCGATGCACTAGCTAGAATGGCTCAACAAGACATGCCTCGAGGTCTCCCTATGATCAATCATGCTGGAGAACTGTGTGATAGTTGCCTTGCCTGAAAGCAGCAAAGAAAAGTGTTCCACACACAACCAACTATCGAGCTGAAGCGCTGCTTGATTTAGTCCGTTGCAACCTTTGTGGGTCAATCACGCCTGCAACACATGGAGGAAAGAAACATTTCCCTCTGTCGGTCGAAGACCACAACCGGTACATGTGGGTACGACTTCTAGCCTGGAAGGACGAAGCTCCACAAGCCATCAAAGAATTTCATAGCTTGGTGGAGAATGAGACAGGAAGAAGGCTGAAACTTTTGAGGACTAGTAGAGGTGGAGAATTCACCTCAACAGAGTTCGGGCAGTATTGTGCTTAGAAGAGGGTGGACACACCTCGCTGCTCCATACACACCACAACATAATGGTATCGTGGAAAGGAGAAACTAGACAGTAGTAAGGATCGCAAGATGCATACTCAAGTCTAAAGACATGCCAGCTGAATTTTGGAGGGAAACTGTGACCACAACTGTGTTCATTTTGACATTTTGAACAGAGCACTGACCAAGAGCGTTCCCACCAAGTCTTCATTTGAAGTCTGGCATGGACGAAAGCCCAACGTCTCTTTCTTTCGGACGTTTGGGTGTGTAGCCTATGTCAGAACAACAAGGCCACAACTGAGCAAGCTGGAAGACAAGAAAAAAGATAGTGTTTCTTGGCTATGAGTTCGAGAGCAAGGCGTATCGGCTCTACAATCCGGAGGGAGGCCGAGTTTACGTCTCCCGAGATATTATATTCGCTGAATCAGAGAAGTAAAATGGGGACAAGAAGAAGCTGAGAATGGAGGGGAGGAAGTGTCTGGCTTTTCCTCCTACTTTTAGTATGAAATCACCCTGCTGGTGTTAGAACAGGAGGGGGAAGTTTAGCAGGGTTTCAACTTGAAGGGGAAGATATCCAAAGCCCGGCATGGTCATCTAATGCCACTGGTGAACAAGCAGGCCCGAGCTCAATGGCTTTATGGTGAGTGCAGAACACACCTACTGTAACCACCTCAGCAAACCAAGTTTATAGGGGGTTTGTGTCTCCCTCATCTGTGATAATACCATATCTTGATGCTACATATCAAGGGGAGCATTGAGGTTCGGAGCAGAAAAAAATTTGGTGGGAAATGGACCAATTCCTGACAGGGCTGTTAGAAATATTGAGGAGGAGGAGCTCCTGATGATCTCTGTAGAGGAGCCTAGCTCATTTGCTCGTTGGGCTGGACCCAAGGTGGAGAGGCAATGGAGGAAAAGATGAAGTCCATCACTAAGAACAACACTTGGAAGCTGGTTGACCCCCCAGCTAAATGTTGGGCAATTGGACTGAAGTGGGTGTTCAAAGTGAAAAGAGATGTTGAAGGAGAGCTGATCAAGCATAAAGCAAGATTATCCAGAAAGAAGGGATTGATTTCGGGGAAGTCTTTGCCTTGGTCGCACGAATAGAATTTGTGTGGCTCCTTCTAGCTTTGGCAGCAGCGAGGGGCTGGCAAGTCCATCACATCGACGTCAAGTCAGCCTTCCTCACTGGGGAGCTAGAGGAAGAAGTCTATGTTTAACAGTCACCGAGTTTTATCAAGAAGGGGCAAGAAGGCAAGGTTCTCAGACTACACAAGGCATTGTATGGGCTTCGACAAGCACCAAGGGCCTGGTACACGAAGTTGGATGAAAGTCTGAAGAATCTGGGCTTCACTAAGTGTGCAAGCAAGAATGCCCTCTACACTTGGCGTTCAGGCCCTGCCTCTCCGATTGTTTGGGGTATATGTTGATGACTTGATCATCACTAGGACAGGGAGGAAGGACATTGAAGCCTTGAAGAGTGAGATGGCATCCTTATTCATAATGAGTGATCTGGGACTGCTCAACTACTACCTAGGGATTGAGGTAGAGCAAGAGGAGTACAAGATCAAAATTTCGTAAGAGGCCTATGTGTTGATGCTTGTAGAAAAGGCTAGGTTGAAGGACTGCTAGACAGCTTCAACTCCAATGGAGGAGTGGCTGAAACTGTGCTACATAGTCCACACTCAACCTGATATTGCCTTTGTAGTAGGCTGTGTCAACCGGTTAATGGAAGAACCTCATGAACACCATTTTCTGGCTGTCAAGCGCATTCTGCTCTACATTTCAGGGACAATCAGCCATGGGTTGGTCTACAACAGATGGGGGAAGGGGCTGGAACTGGCTGGGTTCAGTGACAACGACATGGCCGGTGATGTCGATGACCGAAAGAGCACCAATGAGGTCCTCTTTTGCCTTGGCCAAAACCTGGTCACTTCGCAATCATAAAAACAGAAGGTAGTAACGTTTTCCACTTGTGAAGCAGAATACATCGCCGCTGCCACTGCTGCTTATCAAGGAATCTGGCCCCATCGACTTCTTCAAGAGTTGATAGAGGAGGAGGTGAAGGCTCCAAGCTTGTTATTGGAAAACAAGTCGGTCATTGCTCTGTGCAAGAACCCTGTGCTTTATGATCGCAACAAGCACATCGATGTGCGGCTCCATTTCATCCAAGACTGTGTTGACAAGGGTCAGACTATCTTTGGATATGTGGAGATCAGCAACCAACTTGCTAACATTCTCACTAAAGCACTAGGAAGATCCAGGTTCAATGAGATATGCTCCAAGATTGGGATGAGCAAGAGACGAGAAGAACACACTTGAGGGGGAGAGAGGATGTAGGACGCAAGCCAGAGGGAAACCTTCTGGTAAGGTAGAAGACGACGCGTAGTCCATTGAATTCGCATCTGATGTCCTAGATTGTCGACTGAAACCGACCATGTGTTTTATACGCGGGAAAACTAGCATGTCCCTTTTTTTCAATAGCAACATGGAAATCAAAATGCAATGTCACAGGCACCTATCTAATCAATCCAATGGGTATGCTGTTATGTTTTTGTCAATGCCCTCCCCCCTATCCTTTCCTTTTTGCTGGAAGCGTTTCCAAAAGCTGGAAACTGCAGCTCTGCAAGGATTTTTTTATCAGTCCATGCCATGCCAACCAAAGTTGATGCTGCATGCTGCATGCAGAAGACTACCTAGCTGTTTCCCTGGTATTACCTGCCAAATGTTTGGTGAGGCGCAGAAGCTGCTGAAAAATTCTGTTGCTAGGCTGGGCGTATCACGTTTCTCAGTGCGGCAAGGGGCATGCAGTCTCCTCTGTGGTTAAGAACCTCTCAGTCTTGCAGATCCTTCTCTCCACCACTCTCTCTTCCCAGCATTTTCATCAACTCCCCTCCTTGCACCATGTCTCAGCAAGACACCAACCTGCCCCAGGATGTTGAGGGAAGCTCGCCGAGTGGTGCTGGGTCGGTGGGAATGGCCCGCTCCGGCTCCGTCTCCAGCTCTGCCAAGCTGGCTGCAGAGACCATTAGCGCCGGGTCTAAGCCAGCCAGCCCCGCGATCAACCCGCCTCAGGGCGTTCATGGAATCCATGATGGCGCCACCTCCCCCAGCAAGGCTATCCTGGCAGCTGTAGGGTCGGCGGGCATGGCTGCCTCCAACTCCAGCTCCGTCAAGCTGGCCAGTGAGGATAGAAACGGTGGGTCAAAGCCGACAAGCCCGTTGGTGGTCCATGCCAGTGAGAAAAACACCGAATCAAACCTGGCCAGCCTGGTAGTGGTCCATGCCGGCGAGAACAGCGGTGGTGCTGGGTCCAACTCCAAGTCGATCAGGAGCTCGTCAGGTGGTGATGTTCAAGATGACGTCAAGGATGCTCCCAAACCCGCGGTGGATGGCGGCGGCGACAGCAGCAGCAGCAAAGGCAAAGGCGCTGCGGCGGAGACGGACCACGCGCCGCACATGTCGACGGAGAGGAAGCGGAGGAAGAAGATGAAGAACTTGTACAGCACCCTGCACTCGCTCCTCCCACGGCTTCCTGGCAAGGTCAGTATATATAGTATCCTGATTTTTATACAGTTCCTTCTTTTTCTGAATAGATTTTTGTGCAGTTCAACCATGAGAGATGTTGTGTGAGCAAGCTACATTAAAATTTTTTAGTGAATCATTTCGTTCATATCTAGATCATCGCCAATTGCATCCGCCTTTTCCAGTTATAAATTCATATCATTGCATGACCATGATTTAAGTGTGAATTGAAATTTTTTGTATAGAGCTTCCACGCTGGATGCAAAAAAGAATTGTGTCTTCTAGAATGGTCATTTTTCTCCAAAAACACGAAAACTTTGTGGTTCTGTGGGACGCGTGAAAACTTTTGTCGTTTGACGCCTTTCTTTTTAAAATGCAAATGATTTTATCATTCGGCGCAGGTCTTTTTATTTGAAACGCAAAACTTTGCGTGTCACGTGATGCAGTTGTACATTTGGTTTTGTTGCTGGAGCCAGGTAGCCAAATACCTTACGCTCCCAAATCCAGCTTAGAGATGAGGCTCGTGAAGATACACTTATTAATTTTTTGCCATTTCGCTACTTCAAAACCCAAAAAATAGCATGCAAGCATCTAAGCCAAAAACTGGTGATATATAAGGCATGGTTAACACAGGCTGTCAGTACATGATTACATGAGGGAAATGAATGGAACGTTTCTCGAGTATTCAAATGTTTATTTACTATATTACTGTGGAACATGCTACTTTTAGCTGCATATCTTGACAAAACATTTTTTTTAGCAGCGATACAAGTATATAAAAAGGAAATAAATAAATATAACATATAGAGTACTGCCTAGATTGCATTGCAATTCAAATGCTGTTAGAGATTTCAAGCATGCTTCTCAGTGTTACCATGTTTATCAATTCTTTTATTTGCATACAATGATCCTATTTAGCATTTATTTTACACTGCTATATGCCCTGAAATTTTGCCTCAAAGGACTTTGACTTATGCATGTTATTTAGTTTGATCTTATTGAATTTATGAATATGAACATAATACTTATTAAATTTATTGCCATTTGATGAACATATGACCATGTTTATTGTAAAGTTGATGATAATGGTTCAGATCAATTTACATTGTCACATGAACATACGATAATTCTTGTTATCACTTGATTCTTGTTATCTAGAACTCATACTGCCAAGAACGGTTACTTAGTCCTTCAACCATGATTGAAATTGTGTCATTAACAATATGCATGAAAGACATTTTCAAAACAAAATGTTTATAGTATCATTTCCATTTTTCTTTTCATTCGAGACGGTATTATTTATCTACTATGCCTTAGTTACTAATGTGACCTTTGTTAGTTTGTATGCATGACATCAAACTCTATGAATCTATACAAGTCCTCTGTAAATATTATTGAACTTATGAAAATGAACTGTAGCATTATCTTAAAAGCTCTTTGTAATATTGAATCGCATTGTTTCTAGATCGTTTAGTGTGTCCTTATCTCATATGTATGAGAGTGAGTATTATTTGTACCATACTTTTTATGCATTCAATTTTATTTTGTAGGCTGACAAGGCGACCATAGTAGGAGAAGCCGTGGACTTCATCAAGACTCTGGAAGGCACCGTCCAGAGGTTGGAGAATCTGAAGGTGGAGCGCATGCGGGCGCAGCAGCTTGGTGCTGGCAGCAGCAGTGCGGCACCAGCACCACTGATGAGCCACGGCGGTACACCAGCTCCGGCGACAAGGGAGTCAGTTCTGGCGGACATGGTCCTGGAATGGAACACACAGCAAGCGGCAGCAGCTGTGGCCAGAGGTGCTGTGGCACCACCCCTAGGGCCATTCCAGACATGGTCAGCGCCCAACATCGCCGTGAGCATGACTGGCAAGGACACGTTCATCAGCGTGTGCGCGCCGAGGCAGCACAGCGTGCAGAACATGGTGCTGTATGTGCTGGATAAATATCACATCGACGTGGTTACCATGAACCTCTCAGCCGACGAGAACCGGAGCATGTTCTGCGTTCATGCGCGCGTAAGTCAGTTGGTCTATTGCATTTACATATTAGTTTCTTCTGTCCAAAATTCCTGTGAGGCCTTGTGAACTTTTTGCAATTTTGCGTAACCAGATCAACACAGCTTCTGCTCGCTTCCCGGAGAACGTGATGAAGGTCGAAGACAGGTTCAAGCTGGCCGTGTCGGAGATTCTGCGGTCGATAACCAAGTGAGACAAACCATCATTGACAACCTGCGGTGTGCTCTGAGCCGCGGTGGTGCTCTTGCCATGGATTAGGGCTCGTCATCACAGGATTCGGAATAAGAAACTCATTTTATTTCCACCAAATTGAGTCGTCAAACTACCATCTTTAATTTCCGCAATAATTTGGCGGTGTAGACCGTTACAAGTACTGTTTGTGGTTTTAAACTGTACCTATTGTGGTTTGTTTGTTATTACATATTTATGTTTTTGTTTATTATAGTTTGGAGTCATATAGTTGCCCGCGAGCTGCTTAGATTAGCCGCCGTGGTAGATGCAGAAAAAGGTTACACCTTTAGGGCTTGTTTAGATACAATTAAATACTCTCCATTTGAGGTGGATTGAGGAGGATTGAAGTAAAAAGTAATTTATTTTTTACTCCATTTCACTCCAGTCCACTTCGTTTCTTATTACCCAAATAAATGCTTAGGGAGAAAAAAAAGTTGGATTGCCTAGCACAGCCACCACATGCAAACCCTTCACAACGACCCTCCCTTGCGTGGTCTGGCATGTCAATACTTAAGGTAGGCCCATTCTAGAGGATAAAGGCGAGCTGTTGGAGATGGGCTGTGCGGCATGGGAGTTACGGTGCCACCATGTTGCTGGAGGTGAAAGAGGTCCGTGGGGTTAATGTTTTGGGTTGTGTGGGGTTGGGGCCTTGGGGGCTCCTATCACATGCGGTGGCACTCCCATAGCGGCAGGTGGCTGACGGGGGGCCGGCGGAGTTAGCAGCAGGGCATCACGGTGGAGGAGCTAGCGGCGAGACGGCGGCGTGGTGTACGGCAGAGGTGGGTGTGGGTAGGGATGAAAACGGACGGATATGGATAGATAAAATGTTTTTTCATATTCATATCCATATTAAAAATTTCGGAAACGGATTGGATCAGATGTTGTCGAAAACGGATATGGTATCGGATATATCGGATGTATCGGAAACGGATTCATCGGATCAGAAAAATATGGATATCGGACAGAATTCGGATATTTATTTCGGAAAATAATTCATAAGTAACATATAATTCATAGTTCATACATTTAATTTAAAATACATCTATATCAAATTCATACATGGTTCCTACATGAAACTTGAAATACATAAATAGTTCATACATAATACTTAATACATATATGGTTCATACATAGTTCATGATCTTTTCCTGTTGCTAGCCGTTGTTGACCTTTCACAACATTGTGTGCAGTTTTTAGATGTACTTGCTTTCATGCCATATCACATATGCAGAAAATAACAAGCAAAGTGCAAAGATGAATTTGCTTCAGACCTTCGGTGCAGCAGCGGCAGACTGGCAGGGCAGCCGGTCGTCGGGCGGCAAGGCGAGGGGGCGTCGGGGGCGGCGCGGCGCCGGGGGCGGCGGGGCGACGGTCAGCTGGGTGTCGGGGGCGGCAGGCCGTTGGGGGCAGTGCGTCGGGGCAGGCGGGCCGTCGATTCGGGGCGTCGAGGGCTCGGAGCAACGAGGCCGGGTGGGCGTCGGGGGCGGGTCGGGTGGCGGCCGGCGACGTGTCTGGGCGCGCCGTGGCGGGAGCTCGGGACTCTGGAGTCGGGGCAAGAGCCGCTGCGGCCTGCGGGCCGGTCGGGCGATGGGGCGGCGGGGCGTTAGGGGCGGCGCCGGCGAGCGGCGAGAACCGGGGCGGGGAGGGCGGCTGGGGCGATGGGCGGCGGCTGGGAGCGGGGACCGAAGTCAGGCTCGGGCAGGAGGAGGAGGAATCGGGACTCGGCGGAGTCGGGGAGGTGGCTGGCTGCGGGGTGGGGCTGCGGTGGGGTTAGGATTTTTGTTGGGTCGGATATATCTCGGATATTGTTTGGATATATCCGACCAAATATGGATATCTGACAAAACGGACGGATTTTGACTGAAACCATATCCGATCCGATATCCGATTGTAAATATCCGAATCCTAATAAAATCCCAAAAATGGATATGGATCGGATATTTTCAAAAACGGTTGCGGACGGATCGGGAAATATCCGATCCTTTTCATCCCTAGGTGTGGGCGGGAAAATGGTCAATGCAGCGAGGACGACACCGGATGTCGTGACCGTATTGGTCAGAGGTTGAAGACAATTTGGGGACAGATGTAGTGGGTGTTTTCGAAGCATAGCTTTTTTCCAACGAATTTATAGATATTGGCCCAATTTTATGTGACGTGAATTGCAAAGCTAATCTCATATTTTTCTTCTTCAAATCAAGGAAATGGTTGTACTTCTTGTATCATATACTGCTATGAAAGAAGAAACTATACGTGTCCACATGCAAGAAAATATGAATCTAACTAATACTAACTACATACTCCCTCTATTTTAAAATAAATACGTTGGTTAATATAATTTTGAACTAACCAATGCCATTTGTTTTGAAATAGAGGGGGTATCTATTTGGACTCGTTTTAGCAAATGAGTGCAGACCACATGCTCATACATAGGCACAATGCTCCTAAGCATTCTAATAGCAAGAGGGTACTCTCAACACTGTCAAGGGGGTTGTATTGTCAAAATCGAGTACGGGGTTGTGATAGTCAACCCTATTATTGAGTAGTTGATGTGGTTTTCTTGTTTTAAGCCACTGATAGCATGTAAATGATATTAATACATTGGCAATTAGGATAAAATTTAGCATTAACATTCAAAGTTTTGAATATTACCAAAATATTCTTCTGTGACAAGGTCCGACAAGTCCTTTGTTAGGTCCGCCAAGTGTTGGCAAGGTCCGACGCAAGGTCCGGAGAACTCCTGTAAGGTCCGGAGAGTTTCTGTGAGGTCCGGAGCTTGTTTTTAGGGAGCTCCCGTGAAGTTCAACTCGTAGAACTGCAACGTCTTGTTTTTTCTTTTAACTCGCAATATTTCAAACTTGCCTTATGGGAAGGTTTGCTTAGTATTAATTTGCTAAGTTTTTGGTGTGTTTTGGTGGTTATGGCTGTTATCATTTGATATGGTTTGCAACATGTTTATGTGACGTGCTCAAGTAAGGTGTTGTGGTTTTCGAACTAACGTGAGTCAAGTCGAGGACTTGTGCTCGGAAGAATTGGTTGTTTATTCATGTGCAGGTGTTTCTTGAGTTCAAGACATGGCTGGTGACGGGATCCTTGGACTAGTCTCAGGGAGGAGATGAGGTTCCAACAAACAAGTTCGGGAGGAGCTGTGGTTGAGTTGATCGGGAGGTCGCGCAACATGTTTGGATCAAGAGCAGTGCATATGAAGGCTGCGTGTACGTCGTTGGAAGGTGTTTGCACGTGTGCAAGGAGTGCATGGACGTGGAAACATTGTTCCAAGGCGTGATGAAGAGAAGTGGACGTAAAGAATTTGTCGGAAAGGTCCAACCGGCTGGATTGCGTACTCAGGCTGAGGCTGAGTCGGATATGGCTCAAATATGGAAGATTTGAGTTGCTTATGATAGGATTTCGTGCTAGGCACGAAGTTGAGTTATTTTAGGAATGTTTAGGACTTTCCTAAGGTGTTTGGAAGTCTCACGATCGTTTCTATCTACGAATAGGAGAGTCCTGAGCAGTTATGTTAAGTTAGGATACAAGTCCAATTAGGAGTAGGAGTCCTAGATTGGATTGTTTAGCCTGGGGGCTGGCTATAAAAGCAAGGGAGGTCAGAGCTCTCGTGGGTAGAGAACTTTGGGCTGTTCCTCTTGTGTTTCTATTGAATAAAGTTCATAGTTTCGAGGAGCTTTTGTGCCTTGTTCGTCCGACTTGTTTTTCGTCAAGTCTTTCTTGCCGAGTTTCTGGACAGACCGACGTTGCTTGGGTGTTTCGTTCATAACTCGAGTTTTACAGATCCGATTGACGTGATTCTTTTTGGATTGTCTTCACAACTCAATTATATATCATCTCTGAAATTTTCACGAGCTTCTGGTCTGTAGTTTTTGAGATACACGAGTTTCTTTGCAGCGTTGCAGATCTGTTTTATATCGGGTAGAACAGATTGATCTTCGTTTAATGTTTTGATCGTATCTCAAGTTTTACTTCATGTTTTCAAGTGATTCTTGTTGCATTAGATCTGTGACTTGATTCTCTACCTCTCTACTTGATTTGTCACGGTTGAACACGTTTGAAAACACTTGCACACACGGTTTCTTTAACCGATTGATTTTTTACTGAGGGGTTTTTGTTGTTTCCGCTGCGAAAAGTTTTAATCTACCATTCACCCCCTCTGGTAGCTTTTCACGTGCTCTTCGATCCTACAATTGGTATCAGAGCCAAGGTGCTCTAATCTTTGTGATTTGCACATGTTTTGACTAACCATCATGGAGAAGTACTCCGCAAAACCTTGTGTGTTCAATGGCATCGATTTTCAGGTTTGGAAGGCGCGAATGGAGGCCTACATACAGGCGCAAGGCTTCGCCATATGGGAAAAAGTCTATCGGAACTTCGATGTACCACCCAACGATCAAGTTACGGCTGCGAACATGAGAGATGTTGACAACAACAACAAGGCTCGCAACTTGATCATCTAAGAATTGACTCAAAGCGACTTCGACCGTGTTGCACACCTCCAATCTGCATATGATGTTTGGAAAGCTCTTTGTGACTACCATGAAGGATCCAATACGATCAAGGAGGTAAGGCAAGATATGTTCAAGGAAGAATACATACGTTTTGAGATGCAACCCGGTGAGTCAATTGACGACCTTTTTGCTCGCTTTAATAAAATTCTCAGCAATTTGCGTAGTGTCAATGTTAACTTTTCAGATGCTGAAAATGCTAGACAATTGTTAGGAGCACTAGATATGTCAATTTGAAAGATGAAAGTTACATCTATTCGTGAATCTACTGTCATGAGTTCTCTTACTTTAGACGTGCTTTATTCTAAATTGAAAACTCATGAAATTGACATCATCTCATGTAAAAACCCCAACAAGTCTATTGCATTTGTTTCGCAACGTGACATGTCTAGTTCTAGTCAATCATCATCTAGTGGTGCACTCTCTTTGCTGTCCTCTCTAACCCTTGAACAGATTAAAGAGTTTCCAGAGGAGGAGCTTGCACTCATCTCTACTCGGTTCTCAAAAGCATTGCAAAATGTGAGAACTAGAAGGAGAGGAAGCTCCGGACCTCAACGATGTTTTGAATGTGGTAAGATAGAACATTTTCGTACGGAGTGCCCTAACCTTTCAGTTCCGACTTCACGTGAAGAAAAGCAAACAAGGTCGAAGAAATCATTTGCAAAGAATAAGAAGAAGAAAGATTTATCAATGCGCAACATAGTGCATAGTATGATCTCTGCACTTCAAGATTTCGGCTCAAGTGATGTGGACACCGGTAGTGATGAAGATGAAGAAGCTATGGCAAATATGTGCTGCATGGCGAGCAAGTCAAGTTCAAGCTCCGAGGAGGCAGAACACAACAGCGACGATGAAGAGGTATGTCCCACTTGCGAAGAAATGTGTGATGCTATTTATCGTGCCACTGTTATATTAAAGAAAAAGGATAAAAAACTTAGGAACAATGCTGTTAAAATTGAATCACTAGAATCTGAAATTAATCGTTTAAAAACTTTGATTCCTAGTGGTGATTCTTTTTCCTCATGTGATTTGATTTATGAACAATTATCCTCTTTAATAAGTGCACACGCATCTACACTTGATAAACTTGAACTTGAAATTGAAAAGAACAAAGAGCTTGCTGCACTTAATGATAAAAATTTGAAAGATGCTTGTTGTTCTACAATTGATTTGCATTGTTCTTCATGTGATGATCTGAATAAGAAATTAAATAATGCTACGAATGAGATTTCTAATTTGAACAATGCTTTACGTGTGCATGAAGTTAAATATTGTTCAAATTGCAAAATAAAAGGAAAAACTTCATGTGAAAACTGCTTTGATCTATCCAATAAACCTGATGACATGCATAGGACACTAGATCGGTTTTCTAATGCAAATAAGAAACTAAACTTGCTGCTGAATTCTTCCAAGTCTTGTAATGATAAAACTGGTTTAGGTTTTAATTCTCATGCTCATGCTAAGGCACACCCACCTAAAGTTATAAAGTCATTAGTAAGCAGTTTGATTCAAACAGCTCCTAGACAAAAAGAGGTGATTTTCAAATCTGTAGGAGTAGTGTCCCTTTCGGGTTCTAATAAACGTGTTGCTTGCTCATCTAGACATGATAATAAGGTTATTTTTCATTGTACCTACTATGGTAGAGATGGTAATGTCATGGATTTTTGTTATAGACTAGCTAAACACGATAAGAAACAAAAAATACTTGCTAGATCACATAACAACCAAGCAAAATCTGCTAGACCGAATGTTTGGAGCTTGCAACCTACTGTAATGAGTCAAAAACTTGCTCTCGGACCTACTGTTTTTTGTGCTACATATAACACATCTTCTAAGTCAGTAGTTGGGAACAAAAATTTTCGATGTTTGGCTCATAAACCTGATGTACCTTCTCAGCTTTCGCGTGTTATTCATGCTGGACGTCGTGTGACTCAGTACTGGATTCCTAAAAGTCTTTTAACTAACCCCAGTATTGAGTCATCGACGTATTGTGCTGCTGTGTAGGTTTCACGTTTGAGGAAGGAGAACATTTGGATTGTGGATTCAGGTTGCTCATGCCACACCCGGTAAAAAAGAATGGTTCTCCTCTCTCTCTTTTGTGTCACGTGTAGAAAATGTTACTTTCGCCGATAACTCTTCTACTCCCATAATTGCTAAAGGCTCGGTTAGAGTAAACAATCTCTACACTTTGAAATATGTGGCATTTGTTAAAAATTTGAAATACAACTTTCTTTCGGTGTCACAATTGCTAGATTAAAATCTAGAGGTTAGCTTTGCTAAAAATTGCTGCAAGGTTGTAGATTCAAAAGGTGAGCTTTTGTTTAACATGTCTAGGTTTGGAAGAGTTTTTAAAGCTGATTTTGATTTGTCAACTTCTAAGCATCGGTGTCTAGTTGTTTATGATACAAAGTATCTATATTTTTGGCATCGTAGACTTGGTCACATAGGCTTTGATCATCTCACTCGTGTTAGTGCTCTCGATCGCATAAGTGGGCTGCCGAAGCTTAAAAAGGACAATGATATTGTGTGCTCTTCTTGTAGACATGCTAAGTTTGTTGCAGATTCACATGCTCCTCTCACAATGACCATGACAGCTGAACCGGGACAACTTTTACATCTTGATACAGTAGGTCCGGCACGTGTTCAATCCTTCGGAGGTAAATGGTAT
Organism: Neostapfia colusana; assembly: GCA_030760725.1. Taxonomy (NCBI): domain Eukaryota; kingdom Viridiplantae; phylum Streptophyta; class Magnoliopsida; order Poales; family Poaceae; genus Neostapfia; species Neostapfia colusana. The sequence goes on from JASWHV010000019.1 coordinate 50,895,183, forward strand.
GTGCTTGTGATTGTTGATGATTATTCCAGATATTCTTGGGTTTATTTTATGGCATCTAAGAATGAAGATTTTAGTCATTTTAGAACTTTATTTCTTAGATTATCTATTGATCACCCAGGATCATTAAAAGCAATTAGAAGTGATAACGGAACTGAATTTAAAAACCAATCCTTTGATCACTTTTGTGCTGAAAATGGAATAGATCATCAATACTCTTCACCCTATGTACCACAACAAAATGGTGTCGTAGAAAGAAAGAACAGGACCTTAGTTGAGATGGCTAGGACTATGCTTGATGAATATCAAACTCCTAGGAAATTTTGGGTTGATGCAATTGCAACCGCTTGTTATGTCTCAAATCGTGTTTTCTTGCGTGCTAAGCTTGGAAAAACCCCATATGAGCTCCGGTTTGGACATAGCCCTAGTGTTACACACTTTAGGGTTTTTGGTTGCAAATGCTTTGTTAAGAAACATGGTAATCTTGATAAATTTGAAGCTAGATCTGTTGATGGCATGTTTCTTGGTTATCCATCTCATACTAGAGGCTACCGTGTGCTTTTACTTGATACTAACAAAATTGTAGAGACTTGTGAGGTTTCTTTTGATGAAGCTAGCCCAGGTACTAGTTCAAATATTGCATGTCCGGATCCATATCCGCAGGGAGAGAGTATTTCCGTTGAAGAAGAGGAAGAAGTGGTGCTGCTCCCCGAAAATTCAGCTGCTAATGACATTGTTCCAGCTCCTGATCTTGATTCACAGCGAGCACCGACGACCACCATTGCTGGCCCAGATCCTCCTCATGTCACAAGCTCATCTATTTGTGATGAACAACAAGAAGAAGAAGCTTGTGAAGTGGCCACTCCCCTCTGGATTCTCAAAAGTCATCCTCCACAACTAATTATTGGAAGCTTGCATGAACGAGTTACAAGATCCAGGTTTTTCGACCCCAATTCTCATGCTCATTCTGCTTTTGTTGCTTCTTTTGAACCCAAAGATATATCACACGCACTCACTAATGAATCTTGGATTATTGCCATGCAAGAAGAGTTAGAAAATTTTGAAAGAAATAATGTTTGGAAACTTGTACCTCCACCTCAAGGTCACACTTTAATTGGAACTAAATTGGTGTTTAAAAATAAACAAAGTGAGGATGGGGTTGTGGTTAGGAATAAGGCTAGGTTGGTTGCTCAAGGTTTCACACAAGTTGAAGGTCTAGATTTTGATGAAACTTTTGCTCCTGTTGCTAGATTAGAAGCCATAAGAATTTTGTTAGCTTTTGCTGCATCTAAAGTTTTTAAGCTATATCAAATGGATGTTAAAAGTGCTTTTCTTAATGGCTACATAGATGAGGAGGTTTATGTCAAATAACCACCTGGTTTTGAAAATCCAAATTTTCCTAATCATGTTTACAAACTGTCTAAAGCCTTGTACGGTCTCAAACAAGCCCCTAGAGCATGGTATAATAGGTTAAAAACATTCTTCCTTGAAAAAGGGTTTACCATGGGCAAGGTTGATAAAACTCTTTCTGTGCTTAAGCATGGCAATGACTCATTATTCGTTCAAGTGTATGTGGATGATATTATCTTTAGTTGTGCTTCTCATGATCTTGTGTCCAAGTTTTCAGCTATGATGAGTTCAGAATTTGAGATGAGTATGATGGGAGAACTCATGTACTTTTTGGGGGTGCAAATCAAGCAAACTAAGGAGGGTACCTTTGTACATCAAACAAAGTATACAAAAGATCTCCTAAGGCGCTTCAACATGGACAAAAGCAAGCCTCTTCGGACACCAATGGGAACAGCAACAACACTTGAACTTGATGAAGATTGTGATCCCGTTGATCAAAAAGAATATAGAAACATGATCGGATCAATTTTGTATCTCACGGCATCAAGGCCGAACATACAATTCAGCGTATGTCTTTGTGCACGGTTTCAAGCCTCCCCACGTGCTTCACATCGTCCAGCCGTCAAAAAGATTCTCAGGTACTTACATGGAACTCAAGAATTTGGCATTTTTCTTCCTTCTTCCTCAACCGTTACTTTGAAAGCTTTTTCCGATGCTGATTTTGGGGGTTGTAGGATTGATAGGAAAAGTACTTCTGGTGCTTGTCATTTTCTTGGTAATTCACTTGTTGCCTGGTCCTCTAGAAAACAAAGTTCAGTTGCACAATCCACAGCCGAATCTGAATATGTAGTTGCTGCTAGTGCTTGCTCACAAATTCTGATGCGTACATCGCTACCGTTGATACAACCACAACATCAGCCCATTCACCACTCTCAGCTAATCAAGGTCCAATGATACGCGCTCGTGCACGTCAACTTAATTATCAGGTGCTTGGGAATTGATCCAGCTAGGAGGGATGGAGGGATTAATGCAATAAAGGCTGCTCCACCCGAGGGGAGATCTTGAGGCTGGGGCCATGTAATAAAGAGAGATTTAGACAAATAAGAAAAGGAATAAGAGAAATCTTGTCCAACTTTGCTGCTGGACGAAATTCCCTCTTTCTTCCCCCATTTAAAGATAGATGTGCTATAATAAGGAAAGAAATAGAGGAAATCATATCCTGCCTTGCTGCTGGATGGCTTTCCCTCTTTCTTTCCCTATTAAATGGTAGTCTATCACAGAAAAGGAAAGGGAATTAGGGAGATCACGTCCTACCTTTGTTGCTGGACGAATTTCCCTCTTCCCTCCGCTATTTAAGTAGACCAAGAGCTCCTTGACAGGGCGGGTTTTGTTTTCGGTAAGTTTAGCCATTGCTACTTCCTTGTAACGCAAGTGTCGACGAGACCTTCCGATTACTTGAATCAGAACCCCAACTTTTTCACACCCGTGAGTGTTTGCTTGTTATCTTGTTCTTGCTTGCTCTTCGATTGCTTGCAGGTTCAAGGCTGTTCTTGGAACGGCAAGTACAGCAACAACAGGAGCCGGTGTAACTATCGCTAAGGCGCAACATCCTTGTGGTTGTTGTAGTCGGGTAGCACAACATCGACCTCCACCCAAATCGTAGTTACCAGGAGACGGTGTAACTGTCGCTCAAGGCGCCACACCATTCTGGTTGTGGTAGTCGGGCAGCCAACGTCGGCCTCCACCAAATTCGTTCATTACCAACATCTCTCATCGAAATATAGGGCGCCCCCCGTACCCGTTGGGTTCATCAAGGGGTATCAGATTTCAGGTTGCTCGGTGAGAGATTTCCTTCTCCTTGTTCTTCATTTACCTACAGTCCACTTTTGCCTACAAAAGTTCGCTCAAAAAAATCCTAAAAACACTTTGAGCCTTTTGCTTGGCTACTTAGCTCTCGACTTGTTGAATTCACGGTTGCCTTTTTGTGTCAAGTTGCTGGTCCTAAGTTTTTCACCGCTAGAGTTTTGAGTTTGTGCCACTTTGTTCTCAGTCCATTTCCATTATCTACCCAAAGTTGAGAAAAAAGGCAAGTGCAAAAGAAAAGTTGCACGGATCAGCAAGAAAAAGGCACGTGCAAAAAGAAAAGCCGCACTGATTACAATCACAAAAAAAAGTTTCTAAGTACAAAAAAAGAGAGACAATTTGTGTAACATTTGTTTCATGTTTCGAAGTTCAACTTGCTGTTTTCAACGTTGTTGAAACACAACGGATCGGGCTGTTCGAACTTCCCTACCATAGTAATCCAACGTCAGGTGGAGTTACGGCTCACGTCTCTAGTAAGGTTTGAGCTAGGACCAGCACAATACCATCGTGGAACGTTTATTCAACTTGTTGTGACTAATGTGGTACTAGCTGTTCCTTTGCACAAATTGTGTCTAACAGCCACTTACAGCTCCACAAAATTATCTACGACACCATAAGGTTGTGCTGGCAGCCACCATTTGTTGTTGTTCTTGCTGATTGCCGGCGCCTCCTGCATCGCATGGTAAGAACTTGTAAGACCTTGATTTCTTGCTAGTGAGGAATTGTGCTGTCCTACCACCTCTTAGCAACTGTTAGGATTAATCTGTTTGCTATTGTATTTCCTTTCTTTACTAACCATGTCAGCTGATGCGAATGAGACATATCCACATTCACCACGTATGAGGGGCATCATTCAGCATTTCGAACGCCAAGTAAAGCTACACACAAATGCTCTCAATGAGGATATTCAAGTCACCAATGAACGCATTGGTCAATTAGAGTCGACGCAGATTTGCACCAACACCAAACTGACCACATTAGAAAGCACTGCTGGGGATATTAACACTTCTCTTGCAGCAATCATTGAGCGATTGAAGAGGATGGAACAGGTTGGACGCGAAGAGAGGCAAATATGTGTTGATGACAGCCACGACTCCGTTGGCAGTGCTGCAAGATATGACGAGGCGGAGTATTCGGCGGATACCGAGCTTGATGATGGACCTTTCAGGTATCGACGGCAGCCACGTCGCGACCATCGTGGTATGGGTGGTCGAGCTCAACGACGAGAGGTACGTGACAATGACGATTCCCTACGCAGCATTAAATTCTCCATACCACCTTTTGATGGTAAATATGATCCGGATGCATATCTTTCTTGGGAATTGTCGGTAGATCAAAAATTTGCATGCCATGATTTCCCTGATGATAAAAAAGGTTAGAGTTGCCACTAGTGAATTCACTGACTTTGCTTCTGTTTGGTGGCATGAATATCAAACTAAAAATCCAGCTACCGTACCACAAACTTGGAATGCTTTGAAACGAATCATGCGTCGTCGTTTTGTTCCTTCCTATCATGCTCGTGACCTGTTGCATAAATTACAACAACTTAGGCAAGGCAACAAATCTGTTGAGGAATACTATCAAGAACTTCAAATAGGCATGATGCGTTGTGGCCTAGTTGAAAATAAAGAGGCTGCAATGGCTAGGTTTATGGGTGGTTTAACAAGAGAAATTCAGGACATATTGGCTTATAAGGAATACACTAACGTCACTCGATTATTCCATCTTGCTTGTAAGGCTGAAAGAGAAGTGCAGGGACGACGTACAAGAACTAACATTTCTGCAGGTCGAACTACCTCATGGCAGTTCCACTCAAGTATTGCTGGTACTAAGCATGATTCTCCAGATGATGCTTCCAATGGGTGCCCAGGACTACATCAAAATCAGCACCTTTGCGTGCAATCGAGACAACAAAAGGATCCACCCAAGTTGCAGCCAACACTTCTTCTTCCATTGCTTCTACCGGGAGAACAAAAGACATTCAATGCCTCCAGTGCAAGGGTTTTGGGCACCTACGAAGGGACTGCCCAAGCAAGCGTGTGCTGGTTGTACGAGAAAATGGTGAGTACTCATCCGCTAGTGATTTAGATAATGAAACATATGCCATGCTTGCTGCACAAGAAGCAGGAAAGAAGAATGATGATGAAGAGCACATTAGGGATGATCATGCTGCCCACTATGAGAGTCTTGTTGTGAGGCGTGTCTTGAGTGCCCAAATGATCAAAGCTGAACAGAATCAGCGACACAATCTATTCCAAACTAAGTGTGTAGTTTTGGAACGATCGTGTCGCATTATTATTGATGGAGGAAGCTGCAACAATTTAGCAAGTGCTACCATGGTAGAAAAGCTTGGGATGACAACACTTCCACATCCACATCCCTTCTACATCCAATGGTTCAACGACAGTGGTAAGCTTAAGGTAACACGTCTGGTTCGTGTCGAATTTGCAATTGGTTCCTACCATGATTACATTGATTGTGATGTGGTACCTATGCAAGCTTGTTCTATGCTATTTGGTCGACCTTGGCAATTTGATAAATATACATTACATCATGGTAAATCAAATCAATACTCTTTCATACATCATGAGAAGAAACTTGTTTTGCACCCGATGCCCCCTGATGCTATTTTGAAGGATGACATTGCTAGAGCTTGCAAAGAGAAAAATAAGAAATCTGCTGAAAATGAAAATTCAAATGCCGTGAAGAAATCGGTACAACCTAAGACTGACAATTCCAAATCTACTCATATGAAGAAGAATGAAATAAAATTAAAGAGCGCTTGTTTTTTTGCTTCCAAATCTGATTTGTTTGAATTAAAAAGTGATACTGCAATCTGCTATGTGTTTGTTTGCAAAGAAGCTTTGTTCTCACTTCACGACACACCATGTGTTTTACCTCCTTCTATCACTATGCTTTTGCAGGAATACGCTGATGTGTTTCCACAAGAGGTACCAGCCGGGCTGCCACCATTGAGAGGGATTGAGCATCAGATTGACCTCATCCCTGGGGCTTCTTTGCCCAACCGAGCACCATACAGGACCGATCAGGAGGAGACTAAGGAGATTCAGCGGCAAGTACAGGAATTACTCGACAAAGGTTATGTGCGTGAGTCCTTTAGTCCTTGCTCCGTTCCTGTCCTTTTGGTCCCAAAGAAAGATCGATCATGGCGTATGTGTGTAGATTGTCGAGCAATTAATAACATTACCATTAGATATCGTCATCCTATTCCTAGGTTAGATGATATGCTTGATGAACTTAGTGGCTCGATGATTTTCTCTAAAATTGATTTGCGTAGTGGATACCATCAAATTCGCATGAATCTAGGTGATGAATGGAAAACAATGCTTAAAACAAAGTTTGGTTTGTATGAGTGGTTAGTCATGCCTTTTGGTCTCACGAATGCACCTAGCACTTTCATGAGATTAATGAATGAGGTTTTACGTGCTTTCATTGGAAGATTTATGGTAGTATATTTCGATGACATCTTGATCTATAGCGCATCTCTCGAAATTCATCTTGATCATCTCCGTGCTATTTTCAATGCTTTATGTGATGCACGCTTATTTGGTAACATTGACAAGTGCACCTTTTGCATGGATCGAGTCTCTTTTCTTGGCTATGTTGTGACACCACAGGGAATTGAAGTTGATCAAGCCAAGGTGGAGGCGGTACACAGCTGGCCGACTCCTACCACGGTCACACAAGTACGAAGCTTTCTCGGACTTGCTGGATTCTATCGTCGTTTTGTGAAAGACTTCAACACCATAGCAGGCCCACTGCATGAGCTTACAAAGAAGGGTACTCCATTGACATGGGGCAAGGCGCAAGAGGCTGCATTTGCAACTTTGAAGAATAGGTTAACTCATACACCCCTTCTCCAATTACCAGATTTTAGTAAAACTTTTGAATTGGAATGTGATGCTAGTGGTATTGGATTGGGAGGTGTCTTGTTGCAAGAGGGGAAACCTATTGCTTATTTTAGCGAGAAAATGAATGGGCCTAGTCTGAACTATTCCACTTATGATAAAGAATTATATGCACTAGTACGAACTTTGGAAACATGGCAACATTATTTATGGCCTAAAGAATTTGTTATACATTCTGATCATGAATCTTTGAAGCACATTAAGAACCAAACTAATCTGAACCGTAGGCATGCCAAGTGGGTAAAATTCATTGAGTCCTTTCCTTATGTCATCAAACACAAGAAAGGAAAAGATAATGTCATTACGGATGCCTTATCTCGCCGTTACAATATGTTGTCTCAACTTGATTTTAAGATTTTTGGCTTGAAAACAATTAAAGAACAATATGCTTTTGATGCTGATTTCAAAGATGTGTTGCTGCAATGTAAAGAAGGAAAAACATGGAACAAGTTTGTTCTCACTAATGGTTTTGTGTTTCGAACTAACAAATTGTGCATTCCAGCTGGTTCTGTGCGTATCTTACTATTGCAGGAAGCACATGGTGGAGGATTGATGGGACACTTTGGTGTCAAGAAGACGGAAGACATCTTAGCAAACCATTTCTTTTGGCCAAAGATGAGAAGAGATGTGGAGCGGTTTGTTGCTTGTTGCACCACCTGTCAAGAAGCTAAGTCCCGTGTTAATCCATATGGTTTATACATGCCTCTTCCTGTTCCTAGTGCTCCATAGGAGAATGTTTCTATGGATTTTGTTTTAGGATTGCCTAGAACAAAGAAGGGGAGAGATAGTATTTTTGTTGTTGTCGACAGATTTTCTAAAATGGCACATTTCATACCATGCCAGAAAACTGATGATGCTACCCATATTGCTGATTTGTTCTTTCGAGAAGTTGTTCGTTTGCATGGGGTTTCAAACACTATTGTTTCAGATAGAGATGCCAAATTTCTTAGTCATTTTTGGAAAACCTTATGGGCTAAGTTGGGGACAAAATTACTCTTTTCTACCACTTGTCACCCTCAAACTGATGGACAGGCCGAAGTAGTGAACCGTAGTTTATCTACCATGCTAAGGGTTGTTCTGAAACATAACATCAAATTATTGGAAGAATGTTTGCCTCATATTGAATTTGCTTACAATCGTTCGCTGCATTCTACTACTAAATTGTGCCTTTTTTAGATTGTATATGGTTTTATTCCTCATGCTCCCATTGATCTTTTCGCTCTGCCACCTTCAGAGAAATTAAATTTTGATGCTTCTCGCCGTGCTGAATTAATTCTTAAAATGCATGAGCAAACTAAAGCAAACATTGAGAGCATGAACGCTAAGTATCAACAAGCCGGTAGCAAGGGTAGGAAGCATGTTACTTTTGAACCTGGTGAATTGGTTTGGGTGCATTTGAGAAAGGATAGATTTCCTGATTTGAGAAAATCTAAATTACTACCTAGAGTTGTTGGACCCTTCAAAGTGCTTCGAAAAATTAATGATAATGCATATGAAATTGAGTTGCCTGCACATTTTGGGGTTACTTCCTCTTTTAATATTGCAGATTTGAAACCATATATGGGCGAGGAAGACACATTTGAGTCGAGGACGACTCAATTGCAAGAAGGGGAGGATGATGCGGACATCGCTACCGTTGATACAACCACAACACCAGCCCATTCACCACTCTCAGCTAATAAAGGTCCAATGACACGCGCTCGTGCACATCAACTTAATTATCAGGTGCTTGGGAATTGATCCAGCTAGGAGGGATGGAGGGATTAATGCAATAAAGGCTGCTCCACCCGAGGGGAGATCTTGAGGCTGGGGCCATGTAATAAAGAGAGATTTAGACAAATAAGGAAAGGAATAAGGAAAATCTCGTCCAACTTTGTTGCTGGACGAAATTCCCTCTTTCTTCCCCCATTTAAAGATAGATGTGCTATAATAAGGAAAGAAATAGAAGAAATCATATCTTGCCTTGCTGCTGGATGGCTTTCCCTCTTTCTTTCCCTATTAAATGGTAGTCTATCACAGAAAAGGAAAGGGAATAAGAGAGATCACGTCCTACCTTTGTTGCTGGACGAATTTCCCTCTTCCCTCCGCTATTTAAGTAGTCCAAGAGCTCCTTGACAAGGCGGGTTTTGTTTTCTGTAAGTTTAGCCATTGCTACTTCCTTGTAACGCAAGTGTCGATGAGACCTTCCGAATACTTGAATCAGAACCCCAACTTTTTCACACCCGTGAGTGTTTGCTTGTTATCTTGTTCTTGCTTGCTCTTCGATTGCTTGCAGGTTCAAGGCTGTTCTTGGCACGGCAAGTACAGCAACAACAGGAGCTGGTGTAACTATCGCTAAGGCGCAACATCCTTGTGGTTGTTGTAGTCGGGTGGCACAACGTCGACCTCCACCCAAATCGTAGTTACCAGGAGACGGTGTAACTGTCGCTCAAGGCGCCACACCATTCTGGTTGTGGTAGTCGGGCAGCCAACGTCGGCCTCCACCAAATTCGTTCATTACCAACATCTCTCATCGAAATTATAAAGAATTAATCAAGTAATCAACTCACATGTTGAGTTTTTATGTTCAAATAAAAAATGAGAAAAGATCAAGAGAATATGCATGCATCACACTTCTTCTTTTGAGATGGCTTACCATTGCACTTAGATATAAACTTGAAAGGAGTTGTGTATGACTAAAACCATGTCCTTAAGCTTCTGACTGTCAAATGACATAGGCTTGGCTTGGTTGGTTAGAATAAGGTTGATGTTGCATATAATCTCTTACAAATGTTATAAGATCAAAATTTGTGTATTAAATGATAAATAAAATGCAGCAACAAGTGTCATGTTTTCAGGTCTTGAAATAGTTAAGTTTGTGAGATCATGAATTGCTTAAATTGAAAATTACACTTGATCTCTAGCATGGCTTACACTATTTTATGTATCTCATTGATGTGATAGTGTAAGTTACTTGATAGTATGATTTGGATGAGCTTTGTTTTATATGTATATGTTATAATGTGCTCATAACAAATTAAAATTTCTCTTTTGAACCTTGCTGAATACATTGTCAAAGGGGGAGAAATATGTATAAGGAGAGATTTTCTTTACACTTTGCATATGTTATACACTTTCTTCCTTCTCTGATTTTAAAAAATGGGGAAATTAATAAAGGGGGAGAAATGAGTTTTCAAAGCTTTTCAAAACTTTTCATAAGCCAATGTTCGGATTTTAATTGGTGTTGCCAATGCATTCATCAAGAAGGATATTGTGAGACCTATGTGTGCTGAATACATTGGCAATTAGGATAAAAGTTAGCATTAACATTCAAAGTTTTGAATATTGCCAAAACATTCTTCTGTGGCAAGGTCCGACTAGTTCTTTGTTAGGTCCGCCAAGTGTTGGCAAGGTCCGACGCAAGGTCCGGAGAGCTCCTGCAAGGTCCGGAGAGCTTCTGTGAGGTCCAGAGCTTGTTTTTAGGGAGCTCCCACGAAGTTCAACTCGTAGAACTGCAGCGTCTTGTTTTTGCTTTTAACTCGCAATGTTTCAAACTTGCTTTATGGGAAGGTTTGCTTAGTATTAATTTGCTAAGTTTTGGGTGTGTTTTGGTGGTTATGGCTGTTATCATTTGATATGGTTTGCAACATGCTTATGTGACGTGCTCATGTAAGGTGTTGTGGTTTTTGAACTAACGTGAGTCAAGTCGAGGACTTGTGCTCGGAAGAATTGGTTGTTTATTCATGTGCAGGTGTTGCTTGAGTTCAAGACATGGCTGGTGACAGGATCCTTGGACTAGTCTCAGGGAGGAGATGAGGTTCCAACAACCAAGTTCGGGAGGAGTTGTGGTTGAGTTGATCGGGAGGTCGCGTAGTATGTTTGGATCAAGAGCAGTGCATATGAAGGTTGTGTGTACATCGTTGGAAGGTGTTTGCACGTGTGCAAGGAGTGCATGGACGTGGCAACATTGTTCCAAGGCGTGATGAAGAGAAGTGGATGTAAAGAATTGGTCGGAAAGGTCCAACCGGCTGGATTGCGTACTCAGGCTGAGGCTGAGTCGAATATGACTCAAATATGGAAGATTTGAGTTGGTTATGGTAGGATTTCGTGCTAGGCACGAAGTTGAGTTGTTTTAGGAATGTTTAGAACGTTCCTAAGGTGTTTGGAAGTCTCACGATTACTTCTATCTGCGAATAGGAGAGTCCTGAGCAGTTCTGGTAAGTTAGGATACGAGTCCAATTAGGAGTAGGAGTTCTAGATTGGATTGTTTAGTCTGAGGGCTGGCTATAAAAGCAAGGGAGGCCAGAGCTCTCGTGGGTAGAGAACTTTGGGCTGTTCCTCTTGTGTTTCTATTGAATAAAGTTTATAGTTTCGAGGAGCTTTTGTGCCTTGTTCGTCCGACTTGTTTTTCGTCAAGTCTTTCTCGCCGAGTTTCTGGACAGACCGACGTTGCTTCGGTGTTTCGTTCATAACTCGAGTTTTACAGATCCGATTGACGTGATTCTTTTTGGGTTGTCTTCACAACTCAATTATCTATCATCTGTAAAATTTTCACGAGCTTCGGATCTGTAGTTTTTGAGATACACGAGTTTTATGTTTTGATCGTATCTCAAGTTTTACTTCATATTTTCAAGTGATTCTTGTTGCATTAGATCCGTGACTTGATTCTCTACCTCTCTACTTGATTTGTCACGTTTGAAACCACTTGCGCACACGGTTTCTTTAACCGATTGATTTTTTGCTGAGGGGTTTTTGTTGTCTCCGCTACGAAAAGTTTTAATCTACCATTCACCCCCCTCTGGTAGCTTTTCACGTGCTCTTCGATCCTACAAGTTTGGCTTAACAGTAATGGTATTATATTCTAAGAGTCAAATAGTTATTTGTAAGAATATTTCTGAATTTTTACTAGATTGAAAATTCAACTTTTAAAATTTTGTGTGCGCTAATTGCGTGTACTCAACAATTTTGCCTGGGAGCAACGGCTAACATGTGGGCCAGGCTGAGTGTGCACATGCGTATCAGTGACTCAGCTGCCAGGTTTGCAGTAAAGCCAAGTGCCATTCCACTGGAATGCCACCTGCTGGCTGCCACGCAAGCAAGAGGTGAGGTGTCGTTGATTCAGAGACAGTGTGTATAGAATAGCCAACGTGGCTGTCACATGGCAGCCACCTAGGCGCCACGTGCACGCCACGTTTGCTAGACAGGCTAGCCGGAGGTGGTACTTACTCGCGAGGGGTATTCAACTATGAGACCATGATCTACAGGATTTGGGAACCTCCTAATAGTGGTGCGCGGTTGGGACGGGCACCGGAGGCTGTAGGCGGTACTCAATGATTTGGTGCGTGCACACGTATTCTACCAAGTTTGTGTACTCCAACGCGTGACTGGGTGCTAGACAAAGGTGTAGGGGCGCTTGGACGGACCGGTGAATCTCCCACAGTGATAGCCATCTACAACGCTTGCTATCGCTAAGTGGTTCGCGAGATAGCTAGTAGGTGTTCTCTCGATGCTACTTGTGGGAGTAATCAAGGAATAGATGCTTTACCGGCGACGGATTTCGATGGCGACCGGGGGTAAGGAAGGAAAGGGAAGATGCAAAATTGGACCTCGACTTTTCTTTTGGAAGCTTGATCTAAGCTCAAATGGGTGTGGTGTGGGGTGGTAATGGTTCTATGCGCAAGAATGGGAGGGGGTGGTCATTTTATAGTCGAAGATGCCATTTTCTGCGGCATGGAATTGAGGTGAGGCCATGCAGGCGGTTTGAAGGAGTTGTGGCAGCCGTCTCTACGTATGACAAAAAGGAGAGAACATTAGGATAATGAGAAAGTTAGGTGAAGGTCAAAGAAGGTGGCAGCTTGGTGGGCTGGGCCGTGGGTGAAGGAAGAGAATGGAAGGAAACATACCACAACAAGCGAAGTGAGAGGAGGAAAGTAATTGAGCCGTGCAGGGAGAAAGGGAGAAGGGAGAACAAGAAAAGAGTGGGCTGACTGGCCGGGCTGCACGGTAGAGAGGGAAGGAAGTAAGAAGGTCAGGCCAGAAGAAAGAAAGGAGAATGTTTTTATATTTTCTGAATTGGATGTTGATTTGGTATTTGAATTTGAATTGCACTTAATTAATTTGCTAGCTGTTTTATTTAATATTTGTGCTCTCAATTCATTTTTTAATTTAAGTTTGTATTTGGCCAATATATATTCTTATATAAGCATATATATATATTTGCCAAACTTATTTATGTTTTTTATTTGTGTCTAATATATACTAAATTGGATAAGAAAAAATATTTTTCAATAAAAAATATTTTCTATAATAGTTGTGGTTTACATGATTTATCGAAACACAAATTTTTACATGACACTTCACAAGAACGTAGATTAGATTTTATTTCGGTCCTTGAGACGGAGACATTGCTAGTCAACTGATTGTCTTGGTAACTTTTATGTGGAAGCAGAATATTTCTGGCACTGGATGCTGCCATGAGGGATGTTGGGCAAAATTCTCCGTGGGGTCTACTCTCTCTGTTTCGAATTATTTGACGCTGGCTAGTTCAAAATTGAACTAGCCAACGTTAAATAATTTGAAACGGAGGGAGTATTTGGCAAACTTTATAATCTATAATATTGAGATGGGCTCTTATGTCTATTTATGGGGTAACACAGATGAGATCAAAGATTACCCTTATTAGTTTGGGGAGATTTCAATATCACTCACAACCCATCAGAAAGAAATGACTGATTTCAGAGCCACTGGCTTAATCTTTTTGATAACTGAAACGCTGAACTTGAAAGAATTAGAACTTAAAGCAAGGCAGTACACACAGGCTAGTTATTATGGGCAAACCTCTTATATATGAAAAGCAAAATCGGATCTTAGTGATTATAGAACGGGAGCTAAAATTCTTGTAGCATCAGCACAAGCTCTAACAAGAGAAATCTCATAATACCATACTCCCCTCGTGGTGACTTCAAGTCAACAGACGCATAGGGGAAATTCGCAGATCTTTAGATTTGACCTTGGTAGGCTTTTAAAGGAGGGTTTCTATGAGGCGCTACGTTGCTAGCTCAATAGCAGAATAAAATTAGGCGAGTTGGACAATACTTGAGAGTATGGAAAATAAATATAGTGTGACAAAGCAAATAAAAAATATATGATTGATTGGCAGGTTGGGCATCTTAAATAGGAGGGTAGAGAGCTCGATAGAGGCGCTATACTGTTAGCTCCATGCAGGATAAGATTAGGTGAGTGAGACAGTACTTGAGAGTATGTGCAAGAAATATAGTGTCGCAAATCAAATAAAAAATCGTGAGTGATTGGCTAGGTTCAATCTTTATAACTATAGGTCAATTGAAGTGTAGTCACAGTAATAGCTCAAATAAACAAAATGTATGTTTTCAAATCATTGTTCTTAGTCTCATTGCGTTAGCTAAAACTATCTCTGATTGAGACCAAGATTTGTAATCTCTACCTTTTTCAATGAAAGCGACTGAACCGCCTTTTACCATAAAAAATAGCTAGGTTGGACATCTTATATAGGAGGATAGAGAGCTCCATATTTCCCACGCTACAAAATGGAGAAATACGTTTTCCTCACACAAATGTTGAAAGAGGAATTATCTTTTACTCCAAAGTTTCAAAGCAACTAAGTTGTTACAGGGGGGTGAAAATACAAAATCTTTTCAGCTGGTAGCAAATGGAGACATAGGAAGACACAAAGTTTTCAGCTTGAACAAGACGAGGGAATTATAGCAGCGTGCAAGAATTTTAAAAGACACATCACCAACTTCTAAATTTTTTTGTCCAAGCTTCATGATTCATTAGACAGGGACCTTCCAGTAGATATGTCATAGGGTTGACTAAAGACTGACATAAAAAATGGCCTGAAGGACTAGAGCTTCGACTAAGGTCGACTAGCTAGTAGCCCTAGTTAACCTAGTCGGTGGTCAGAAGACTAGGATCGACTAGACGACTTGAAAACATCGTAGAAAACCTACACAAGGTCCTCACAAGCAGTTACTGAATATTAGACATTTGTGACTGGTTTGTGAGTTACTGAATATTAGACATTTGTGACATCATCTGTTGCACGTGAAAAAATATTGTATTGTGAGGTAAACATCACCTTGACAAAAGAGAGGAAATTTCGAACTTCTAGATTCTTATGACCTTTGTTCAATAATATCGCAGGAAGTGAAGAATATCAGAATGCTTATGAGATCGCTGTCCTGTATGACGAGATAAGGCCGGCAGTTGAAGAGCATGAGAGGGATGCCATGCCAAGACAGTGTCTCCACAAGTCTTGCAGAGAAGTGCATCGAGGCCAGCTGCTGCAAGTACAAAGCTGATTTTGATCTGTATGCTGCAATAATCAAGAACATCGCACCCACACCTCTAAGATCGGAAGAAGACATGAACTCTAGAGAACAAAATGAAATGAAGTACTTTGGAAAATGGTCTATGATTCAGCTGACGATAGTGTCAAAATGTGAACGCCCACAGATATAGTAAAAATCATAATTTGGATTGAGAAAAGTTGCGATAAGGTTACAGTTTATTTTTTTAATAGAGCACTTTCTCGTTGATTCATCGTACTGTATGGCATAAGTTTTACTGTCAGTCTGTGAGATTGAGCTCTCATCTGTTTTTTCCGTGTTAGGTTTATTCTCTCCCTCTCTCACCATCTGCAATTGTTTGGTTTTCAGTCATACATGTTGTTTATGCTACCTCTGTTCAAGAAACCTTTGACACTTAGACAAGGCCGGCAAGAAGAAAAGAAACTATGTCAAGATTATTTGGCTGGAGGGAGCATTTGGCTTGCTCCAAAAAGATAGGCAAGAGTATCTGCCTATAAATCCCCCACCCCTCAAAACAAGTTGAAAAATGTAAATTGTGAAGGTGGGAGGGTTTAAATGTAAAAGTATAATCGAGATTGTTTGGTAAGAAGAGATTCTTGCACGATTGCATCAGATGGTTGTTTGCATTCTAGTTGTCCCCTATATTTTGAAGTCATAGAGTTGACGACAAGTTGCTTAAATCAAATTAGCTGTCGCTGTAGATTCACGAAAAAAAGTTGGATTGCCTAGCTGAGCCGCCATCTCCATTTTGATTCACGTCACTCTATTGACCAAAGCACCTCCGCCCAGTAGTGGCCATTCCACTGTCGAAGTGTCCTTGAGAAAAAGTGGAGGAGGAGAAAAGGAGGTTCTGGAAAAAGACCGTGAAAGCTACTGTACTTTCTGTGCTTGGAATTCCGAGGGGCTGCTTCTGAGGATGACACAGATTCATGGTGGGTTGTCAAGTCTCTGTGTGTGGATAAAGTACAGATGATGAAGAGTGTCGTAAACAATGACGGCATTTGGCAATGGTCCTGACTCCAGAGCCCGTAGGCCGTCTACTTCAACAGTGTAGTGATCGTGGTTATTCTTTTGGATTGTTTGTTGCTGCCTTGTTGGCCATTCATTTCATTTTAATAATTAGCCGTCTTATTATAACGGCTGAATGCTTCCTTGCTTCCATTAGCCAGCAGAGGAAAAATACGCAACTGTTTCTAATCGTTGTGGAAAGGAAACAATTTCAAATTATGAAAGCTCAGTGGAGTATTCTTAGTCGTTGGTTACAAGGACAACATTAATCGTAGATCTGTACTATCTTATATTTACTAATTGGAGGCTCTTCTAAAGGCCTCTACATTAATCAGCTTAAAATATTAGATTTTTTTTAAAAGGCAAACATCCGTCTGTTAAGTCGGACACTGTCGAAGTGTTTTCCTGCGATACTTCTCTCGGTCTGCTCGGAAGCAGCACGCGGAGGTTCTTTTTTCAGAGGGGCTAGTGGCTATCGAAGGTCGGAGCACAATTGCGAGGAAGGACACGAGGATTTACGTGGTTCGGGCCGCCGGAGCGTAATACCCTACGTCCACGGGTGTGCTTGTTGTATTGATTGTGCGAATGAGTGTTGAGTGAGCTCAACCTTTTTGGTGCTAGAGGGATTTGAGAGCGAACCCTTTGTCCAGAGGCAGGGCAGTTACAAGGTGGCCCGGGGTCCGACAGGTGGTCCCGTGGCTATCTGTATTCTATACATGAGCTAGGCATTTACAACTATATGTATTGTCACTGTCGGTGTAGTTAAGTCGCGACGCCTATCCCGCTGGACGCTTCTGACCGAGTTGCAAGTGATGATGAAGTGCCCGTCTTGTCGCCGCGTCACCTCAGCGTCGCAGGGCGGCACTATTGCGCCATCACACCTCGCCGCCCCGTCTATTCACCATAATGGTGAGCATACGAAGGACGGAGGCGTGCACCGCGCACCATGCTTGTGGGGAAGGCGCGAACCTTGAATGCACGGCATGACAGAGCACCTTTCTCTTTACTCCTTGGCATCACCAGAGGAGAAACACATGACTGTTTCTAATCTTTCTGGAAAGGGAAACAAACAAATTATGAAAGCTCCATGGAGTATTCAAGTTGGTTACAAGGAAAACATTAATCGTAGATTTGTACTATCTTGCATTTACTAATTAGAGGCTCTTTTAAAGGCCTCTACATTGATCAGATAAAAATATTAGATTTTTTTAAGAAGGCAAACATCCGTCTGATGAATTGGACACTTGACAAACAATAGCCACTGGATATTCAGATCTAATGTAATCTAAGTCACTCACCTCTTTTATTATAAAATTTTACGCAAAACACCTTTAATATCTATTTCTAAATTACACACAACGCCATTACAAAAATTTCATGTCAAACACAATACAGATATACTAAAATTTAGAGTAAAAATAGAAAACTATTGGAGTCCGCATCAAACTCAAGCATAAGTATGCAAAAATTTTAATCAGATGAAAATATTAGAAATTCTCATAAAAAAGAAAAGCATCCGATGGTTGAATTCGGATGCTAGATAAACAATAGCCTTTGGACCCAATATGGTCTAGATTGTCCGCCTGTGTCATTATAAAAAGATAGACAAAACACCCCTAGTATCTATTTCTAAGTTACCCACCGTGCCATCATTATTAGAGTCCGTATCACACTCAAGCATACATATGTAAAATTCAGAAATAAAAATTATGTAAAAGTAAATAGTAATATTCATTTGAATTTTGAGATAAAATACCTATCTAAGAGTCCATAACAACTACGGTCAACAAATAATTAAAAATCATATAAAATAGATTCTATATAAAATGAAGTGTATAATTTAGATTAAACTTGATTAAATTAGTACTTGCATTTTTGTATATTAAAATATAGTTTTTTTATGTATTCTCTATAATGTAGTATTAGCCCATGATATGAACCGGATTGCTGTAGTAGTGGCATAATATAATAGTCCCTTTGGCCTAACAATAGTTGATGTTTGAGATAAAAATTGGCTTGGGCGTAGACCAAGTTCGCTGTCAAAAGTAAGGGCATCCGATCGTGCCAATCCAACTTTGCAGTATAGGAGCCCTATTTGGAGTAGCACAACACAATTTTACGACATCTTTGTGTGGTGTGATGGCCAGGAATGACATGGTGTCTGCACCACTGATCCTCCAAACCACCCTTCTGATTCAGGAAAAGTTGAGTGCTCCTTTTCTTAATATTTCAGTGAAGAGTTTATATTAGCACTTTTCTACACGACTACTCATACCTCTGAAAATTTAATTCAGCTACCAAAAACGAGGGGTTGTGGCCGCAGGAGATCCGAGTCCCATTTGATGGGGGTGAGGTCTAGGAAGATTCCTGCAGCCCACCAGAGTGAAAATGGTCATGTGTTTTCCTAGAGACGCAAGCCGCCACCCACCAACCGCCACCTGACGCTGTTGTAGTGAACAATTGTCTTCGACTTTCCACTGAACAGCGGGACCATCCTACTTTTGGTCCAACATGTCATGTGCGAGTAGGTTTAACATGGGTGTAAAAAAGTTGGAGGAGAAGACGAAAATGTGCACATAGATTGGGTCCAAAAAGGGATCAGAAGAGTGTTGAGCGGAAATCAGGAGTTTTCCCTTTTGGCGCTGAACTTATCACGAAAATCCGTATTAGTCCGGGTGTTTTATTAAAAAAATGGGCATATATTTGCTCGTGGTACAGATCATTTTAAATGACACATATTTAAGATAACAATCGAACTAGCAAGAAAGATACCACATTCAGGCCAGGGGACATGTTTGGATTGAATCCGTGAGCCCTATAAGCTGATTGCGACCATACATGATGGAGGAATATAAAAAGCTCAAGGTTAAAAGCAACTTAAAGAATGAAAACCGTTTGTAGCTATGAGTGAAATTGTAGATTTATAAGTTGTAAAATTCTATTTATATAAAAAGAGGCTGGAAATTTTATTTCATATTATTTCATAATTTAGCTACCAGCACATGAGCGGCATGGGACAACATAGGAGCTTATCTCGTTAATCACTATCACCTCCTGTTGATTGATGCCTAGATTCCATACTCTATTTTTGTTGCCACATGCCCCCTTGTGGTCATCCATCATGACCTTGATACTAACCAGATGTTTAACCACCCACCATACAACATTTAGAGCTAGATATCTAATATCCTTTTATACATATTTCCTGTCGGTTTGTGAGATGGCTTAGAATGATATATTTGATATTACTTAGTATATTTGTAATTATATGAAAATTTGTTATACATACTTTTGGTGCTATGTATATTTTTTATTTATGCCCTAGTGAACGTCATATCAGGTCCGACACCATGTTCTCAACGGGCAAATGTATGGCAAATACAAGAAAAATTTAACATAGATAAAAGCAACAGAAGAAGAGTTGCAATCATGTTTGCTATCAAACACCAGATACTAAACGCAACATTGGATTAAACATCACGGGGTACAAGTCTAATCGTGGTATCCAATTATTTAAAACTTGGCAGAAGACTACCATCACTCACCAAATGGCTGTATAACAGGGGCATCCATGTCATTGTTATTTTTCCAGCGGTTCACGCCTGCATCTCATCTCCTCCAACGTACACACAGCGCCTGGCTCCCGGCCAAACATCCAAATTCCAATCCAGCCCCTCCCGTCTCCACCTCTACAGCCTCCAGTTGTCTCCTCCCGCCCGCCTCCCTCCCCTACCGGCGAAGCCTCTCCCGCCCCTCCTCAGCCAAGTACCGGAAGGCTGGGATGGCGGGGACGTCGACGCCGGCGGAGAACGCTGACGCCAGCGCCAACGGCTCCCCCGCGGCGGCGGCGTCGCCGGTGGGGGCGCCTACCAACCCCATGGCGACGGCTCTGCTCACCGATCAGTACCAGTTCTCCATGGCCTACGCCTACTGGAAGGCTGGAAAGCATGCCGACCGAGCCGTGTGAGGGACCCTTCCCCCTCTCATCTACTACCCTCCTTCCTTTGTCCCTTTTGATCGGTAGTAGGCGGTGATCTGGCGCGAGGGTGATGCGGTGGATGATCTGTTGCTGGGTTATGTTTTGCGGGGATCCTTCGGCGAGGAGGGTCTTTGGTGCGGCTGCTTGCGTCCATCCGTTCCGCTTTTTGCTCCCGTTGCGGTCGCTAATGCAACGCCCTGCTTTCCCGTTGGTTTCTGTTTTCGTAGAAGTGGCTATTTGGATTTTTTTTGGAAACTTTCCTCACTATGCTGGGTTACCATCGACTGATATCTGTATTTCTTCGAGTTGGTACTCCGGTTTTGCTTGGGGAAGCCTTCTCCAGCGTTGTTATTTTTCTTTTCTTTTACATCATAGCAGCGAAATTTTAAGCATTTCGGTGGTCCAACCTCTCTGTTTTCATGACATTATAAGGAGAATATTCTGTGATTCACTTTGAAGTTGCAGTGGTAGCTTTTGTTATTGTTATGTGTTACGTATGGCATGACATGGATAGGTTTGTAACTGCCAGGTGCCAAACCTGTTTGGGAAAATTGTGGTAGAAAAAAATAGTTGGGTGAAATTTCGAAAAAAAGATGAAATTTTGATGATAATATCTTTTCTATGTTTTCCTTTTCAAATGTAATCATGATTCTGAATCAGGGTGCAATGTATCGCTACTATTACTGAATCATATCATCTGATAGCGATAAGGACATGCTTTATGATACACTATATATTAATACATTTGTCGGCTTCTGCCGATTGAATCCACTTCTTAAACGACTCCTTAGAATTTTTTATAGAAGTAATTCAAATGCCTTTAAATAAAAATGACACTGTCAGGTAGCTTCTTGTACTATATGCTTGGAGGGATGTGAATGCGCAAGTGGCAGTTCATGCTATGCCATTACATAATACAAAACCCTAACCAAAGCCCGAGTAGTCACACCAGGGAATATATTTTTCCTAGATTATCTTTTCCTTGGATCGTTCCTCCTTTGATACCTCAAAGTATACTGTTATGGTATGTGATATTTCTGGTGAACCTTTTATGTAATCCTAGTTTCTATTGTATTTTGATTTGATTTTTAGCAAATGCAGATTTGTGAATGGAAAGAATGTGTTACAGCTAACAGCACAAACATTATCAATCTCACGCCGACTGGTTTCCTTTCCTTTTTCACAGGTTTGATTTATACTTTAGAAAAAATCCATTTGGTGGGGAATTCACCGTGTTTGCCGGCCTTGAAGAATGTGTTAAGTTTATTGCGAACTTTAAGTTCACGGAAGATGACATTTCATTCCTGCAATCAGTCATGCCGATGTGTGAGGTACCATCTGAGCCATAATTACAATAGCCTCAAAATTCTCTGGTGATATGGGTGATTGTTTCTTACAAAATCTGCTAGGCATGGTAGTAATAAGATGGTGGAATCAGAAGGAAGGACTGGTTTAAAATCTCGATCCACGATCCTCCTTGGATACTTTTTCTGCACCCGACTAATAACATTTCAAAGAAAAATGATCATTCTCCTACTCTCTCCTATGTATAAATGAACTGATTTTTACATAAGGTAAAACATAGTAACGACAAACGGCGACTCTCCACGGAATCACCTTTTTTTTACAGAATTTGTTCATTTGGTTGTTCTTGTGATAGATGCTAATTTACTGATGTAGTCTGCAATTTCTAGGGTGCATTCTTTGATTATCTCAGGGCAATTGATTGCTCTGATGTTGAGGTGTACGCTATTCCCGAGGGCTCAGTAGTGTTTCCAAAAGTGCCCTTGATTAGAGTTGAGGGTCCAGTTGCTGTAAGTACAAAACCCTCACCTGTTGCTGTTCTAGTACGCATTGATCTTAATTCTTAAAACGTTTTTGGGGAATATTCTTTAATTAAAGCATAAATAAGAATTTTGAATTATTTCTATAGTAACATGGCACTTGTTATAATATGACTAGGTGGTACAACTGCTTGAGACTCCATTCCTAAATCTCATCAATTATGCCTCTCTGGTAACCACCAATGCTGCACGACACCGTCATGTTGCTGGAAAGTCAAAGGTCCTATTAGAATTTGGTCTAAGACGAGCACAGGTGTTATCTTCTACTGTCCATTTTAAACTATCATTCTAACTTCTGTTGTATACAGATTAGTATTTTTGCATGTGTTAACTGTGAATTTAAATGGCAGGGACCTGATGGTGCAATAAGTGCCTCAAAGTATTGTTTCATGGGAGGTTTTGATGCAACAAGGTGGTTTCTTTCACTTCTAACATTTTTTCATTCAAAGCCAGTGTATTTGTATACATTTCACTTTGTAAGCCTTTAA
The DNA here is from genome assembly GCA_030760725.1 of Neostapfia colusana. NCBI lineage: Eukaryota > Viridiplantae > Streptophyta > Magnoliopsida > Poales > Poaceae > Neostapfia > Neostapfia colusana. The sequence continues at coordinate 50,917,968 of JASWHV010000019.1, forward strand.
TGTGAATGATGCTTTCTTTGCCTAGCCCTTTGTATACTTGCTGGAATGACTATTTTTCTCCCCCAAAGTATTCACCATATGTTTCATTGCTTGTCTTCTTGTTTTTGCAGTAATGTGTTAGCTGGAAATCTGTTTGGCATACCACTTCGTGGAACTCATTCTCATGCTTTTGTAAGCTCATATATGGTCAGTGAACAATCCTTCCTTTTACTAACAACAAATGGTTTCACAAATGCAGTAATTTATTGTGTCGAATCTTGCTCTATTTCTGTGCATATTGCAGTTGAATTTATCAAGCAGAACCGCCCCTTTTTATTATATTGGTTACTGACCCCTGCTGTAGTTTCATTATTTATTATTTGAGCAATGCCCTTTCTGTGTCTCCACTCTAGCACTGATATTTTGAAATCCTGGCGAACAATCTTTTCTATCGTGATGGACTTGATGGATGTTTGATCTCTGTATCCCTTCACTTGTGTGCTCATATTTTCCTTACCAGGGCAGATTTCCCCTCCTATCGAAACCTGATCTAAAACATGTGTGCAACCATTCTTTGAATGTAGCAACTTTATGTGTTGTGTGACTATAGTCGACTGCCCTAGTGCCCTTGCAGTGACATCTACATAAATTCATGATTTGATATCTTTCACATTGTGGAACTTCACTTTTTCCTTTTCCTACTGTTTCTGCTATTTAGTCATTGCCTGAGTTAGCAACCCCTTCAACCTTTCCAGAGCCTTGATGATATCCCAGACAAGACCCTCAAGAGCAAAGATGGTTCAAGAGTCTGCACGGACTTTGTTAGTTTTGTAAAAGAGTGGCTTCAAAAGATTCAGGTACAATGGCAGAATCTTGTTGCAGTGCTTTCAATTGTTACCGTTGCCTTATTTTGCATTGCTGGTTGTTTTTCAGGTTGCAGATTCATTATGTGGTGTGTTTGGTGAGACAAATCAAAGTGAGCTTGCAGCATTTGCATCCTATGCATTGGCTTTTCCAAGCAACTTTCTAGCTCTTGTGGACACATATGACGTGAGTTGTTAGAATTTAAAAAGGTTTCTGTTGTTGTATTTACTGTGTCAATACTCATTTTTGATATAGTGTATGTCTAAATCTTGTTGTAGTACTTTGTCAGTACTAAATTGAGGAGGTTGTTATGTTTTCTTTCTAAAATGCTCTTCCTTGATGATGAACTTGGCGTCTTTTGTTTTGCTGTCAAGCTGATTGCCAGTAAACTTCGAACATAGACATGTTTAGACTTCTCTACTTTTATTTAGGCTTGATAGAGTATAGTTATTGGTATGTGTCCTGAACACTGCACAAATGTGTTTTCACCATTATGCTAAATTCCATTAACCAGTCACCTGTCCATGAAACGTAATCAATATTAACTGGTGTATATGCCTATGTTATAATTCGTGTAAAATTTAACACTGCATAAGCGACATCCTCGTCCTCTCTTCTATCATATGACACTCTTCACTCGCAGGGTGCAGTTACCAACTTCTTTATGCTGGGCATGACTTTATTATGTTTACTTTTCAGGTTATGCGAAGTGGAATTCCAAACTTCTGTGCAGTGGCTCTAGCACTCCATGACTTAGGGTATGTCAACCCTACCTGTTAAGCTCATTGCTTCTTCATCAGGCAACCTATTTGAGTCATTGAAAGAGAGCTTATATCTCATTACCAGAAAAATGCTTTTCTCTAGAAAATACAAATGAAGTTGAATTTCATTACAAAACGCTCACCCTGTAGAATTTATTTTTGTCTAAGCTTACAGCAAATCTGTTATTATAAAGTTACAGCTCTTAAGAAGATTTCGAGATATGATGTGTTGTTTGTAAAAGAATTTCTATTTTTCCAATACATTGATTTCTTCATGATTCAGTTGCACATTTTTTTAATCTAGCTATTTTATTTTTTATATGCTATGCTTGTAACTGAGCTTCCCCAGACCCCACAATGTATGGGGGCTTTCGGCACTGGGTACGCCCTTTTTATGCTTGTAACTGAGATAAGAAATCACTGGATCTTGCCTATTTTATAAGTTTAAATAAATCAATTTCATAAACATTCTTTTTTAGGTACAAGGCATCTGGTATTAGATTAGATTCTGGTGATCTGGCTTATTTATCTATTGAGGCCCGAAAAGTGTTTCATGCAATAGAGAAGGACTTTAATGTACCCGGTTTTGGGAAGATGATCATTACTGCCAGCAATGACCTGAATGAGGAGACTATTGACGCCCTCAACAAACAGGTAATAATGTTACCTCACAATGAACTTGTGACCCATCAATACTTAATATCTGTTGGCAGCATTTGTGGTTTCTGTGTTCTTTGATGCTCTTTCATGATTGTCTAGTGATAATGTGAATTTCGGATGAGCCCTTCCCATTGTAATTAGTACTTTCTGTTAGACTGCATGTATAGGGGGTAGGGGCATTTTAGTCTTTTGGTATTAGGGTTGCTTAACCCTTAGGCTGTATCCCCCTATATATGTAACCCATTGACAGGCTGTTAATGAGATTACTTTTCCCTAATCTAATTTGGTATCAGATTTTTTTTTCTCTCTCACCCGGCCGCCGCGCGAGCGCCCCACCCCTCCTCGCGCTGCCGCACGGCCCCCCTCGCGCCGCCGCGCGCCCCTCTCCCGGCGGCTGCGCGCCGCCCGCCGCCGCGCTGCCCTCGTCGCCCGGCCGCACTGCCGTCGCGCCGGCCCGGCCGTCGCGCCCGCCCGACCGCCGCGCGCGCGCGCGCCCTCCAGGCGGCGCCCTCCCGGCCGTCGCGCGCGCGCGCCCTCCAGGCTGCGCCCTCCCGGCCGTCGCGCCTGCCCGACCGTCGCACGCGCGCGCGTCCTCCAGGCGGCGCCCTCCCGGCCGCCGCGCCCGCCTGACCGTCGCGCGTGCGCGCCCTCCAGGTGGCGCCCTCCCGGCCGCCACGCCCGCCCGGCTGCCGCGAGTTCCCGGCTGCTGCGCCCCCCCCCCAGCCGCTGCGCGCGCGCCCTTCCAGCTGCCGCGTGCGCGCCCTCTCCTTCCGCGGCGTCCTCCCCGTCCTCTCCTCCCGGGGGGGTCCTTGCCGCGGCCCTCGACCTTCCTGGTCAGGGCCTCTCCCCGACGCCGCTCGCCCCGCGGCTTGCCAGCGCCCCGGGCAGCCCCACCTGCGCCGGCTGCCTCGACCTCCGCGATGTCCTCCGCCGACGACCTCTTCTGCAGTGGCCAGATCTGGCCCGTCCTCCTCGAGCGCGGCCTCGATGCGGCTGACCAGGGCCGCCCGCGTCTCGGCGGCCAGTGCAGCGAGGACGCCCACTTCCGGAGGACTGATGTTGGTGTTCGTCCCGCCGCCAACTCCGCAGCGCCACCCTGGGCCACCGCTGCCCCACCAGCTATGCCGCCGTCCGTCTGGGCCACACCGCTGCCGGACACTTGGGCTGGGCTGCCTCCCTTGGCCGTTGTCTCCTCGCCTCGGCCGTCACCATTGGCCTACATCCAGTCATCACCGACTCTGACCTGGCAGCCGACGCCACCTTACGCGTTGCCTTCCTTCCCGGCGCCACCGCCGGGGCATGTCGCAACCCGTTCTACACCGTCGGTCTACCTACGAGGTCTCACGCCGTCTGGCCCCGACTGGGTGGTGGACTCCGGTGCCTCGTACCACACCACCCCTGACGTCGGTATCCTCTCTTCTACCCGTCCTTCCCGTTCCTCTGATCCTTCATCTATCGTTGTTGGGAATGGGACGACTCTTCCAGTCACCTCAGTAGGTGATTTGGGTTCGCCGGATTCGTTTCAGCTACGTGATGTTCTTGTTGCTCCTAACATCATTCAGCACCTTCTTTCCGTTTGTCGTTTTACTACTGACAACCATGTTTCCCTTGAGTTTGATCCTTATGGTGTAATTGTGAAGGATCTCACTACTCGACGCGTTCTCTTTTGTTGTGATAGTACGGGTCCCCTGTATACGATGCATCTTCCTGCTTCCGCTCCGCCTCTTGCCCTGACTACGACAGCTTCTTCGACTATTTGGCATCATCGGCTTGGCCACCCTGGTGTTGATGCTATGTCGAAGTTGTCTGGTAGTTCAGCGATTCCGTGTACTCGGGGTACTCATGAGTCTCTTTGCCATGCTTGTCAGTTGGGTCGCCACGTTCGACTTCCCTTTCCGCATTCTGTCACTCGTGTCGAGCGCATCTTTGATTTGATTCATTGTGATCTTTGGACTTCACCTGTTCTCAGTATTTCTGGATATAAGTATTACTTGGTGGTCGTTGATGATTTTTCGCACTATTCGTGGACTTTTCCCTTGCGACAGAAGTCTGATACGTTCGGCACTCTTTCTCACTTCTTCGCTTGGGTGTCCACCCAGTTTGAGCGCACGATTCGTGCGGTCCAGTGCGATAACGGACGCGAGTTTGACAACTCTGCGTTCCGTGACTTTCTGCTTTCTCGCGGCGTTCAGTTGCGCATGTCTTGCCCGTACACTTCCCCCCAGAACGGCAAGGCTGAGCGCATGATTCGGACCACCAACGATGTTATGCGCTCTCTGATGTTTCAGACTTCTATCCCTGCTAGTTACTGGGCGGAGGCGCTTCACACCGTCACCTACCTCATTAATCGCCTTCCTACTAAGGCGATTAGTGCTCCCACCCCTCACTTCGCTTTGTTCGGCAGCACTCCTCTCTACGACCACCTTCGAGTGTTCGGGTGCACTTGCTACCCTAACCTCTCTGCCACAGCTTCCCATAAGCTTGCGCCTCGCTCGACTCAGTGTGTTTTCCTTGGGTACTCCCCAGACCACAAGGGGTACCGGTGCCTTGACCCTACCACCCGTCGTATCTTGATCTCCCAACACGTCGTCTTCGACGAGTCTTCCTTTCCTTTTTCCACCCCGTCTTCTGACTCCGTCGCTGAGTTGGATTCCCTCTTCTCCACTGACTCCGAGGCCGCTAACTGTACCGCGACCTTGTCCTTTACCTCTTGCAGGTTACCCTCTTGCTGCGCCACGAGCAGCTTCGGCGTCCCTGACGCCACCTGCTGCGTCACGCGCGGCCCCGGCGTCCCTGACGCCACCTGCTGCGCCACGCGCGGCCACGCGCGGCACCGGCGTCTCTGACGCCGCCTGCTGCGCCACGTGCGGCCCCGACGACACCTGTTGTGCCACACGCGGCCCCGACGACGCCTGCTGCGACACGCGCGGCCTGAACGACACCTGCTGCTCCGAGCGTAGCTCCGGCGTCCCTGCCGATGCCTGCTGCGCCGACACCTGCTGCGCCACGCGCGGTACCAGTGTCCCCGGTGTCGTCTGCTGCGCCACGCGCGGCCCCGACGACACCTGCTGTGCCACGCGCGGCCCCGACGACACCTGTTGCGCCACGCGCGGCCCGGACGACACCTGCTGCGCCGAGCGTAGCTCCGGCGTCCCTGCCGACGCCTGCTGCGCCGAGCACGGCCTCGGCGTCCCCGACACCAGTAGTTGCGCCGTGCGCGTCCTCGACGTCCCCGACTTCGACTACTGCACCACGCGCGGCTCCTGCAGCGCGGTACGCCGACCCCGCTCTTGTCTATCAGCGACGAGCGCGGGATGGTGGATCATCCTCTTCGCGCCCTGAGGATCTGGTATATCATTCTCCGCTGCTTCACCGGGACCCTCGTCACGTTCACCCGATGGTGACTCGACGGGCCGCCGGCGTCCTTCGTCCTGTGGAGCGCTTCTCCGGGGTCGTTCTCTCGTCCTCGACCCCCCCAGAGCCTGCCTCGTCACCCATCTTGCCTATCCCCTCTTCTGTCCGTAGCGCCCGCGCCGATCCTCATTGGCGTCGGGCTATGGAAGAAGAGTATGCGGCCCTACTTGCCAACCGGACCTGGGACCTCGTTCCCCGTCCTGGTCGTGGCAATGTTGTCACGGGCAAGTGGGTGTTCACGCATAAGAGGAGGGCGGATGGGTCTCTAGAGAGGTACAAAGCACGGTGGGTGCTTCGCGGTTTCACGCAGCGTCCCGGCGTCGACTACGACGAGACCTTCAACCCGGTGGTGAAGCCGGCGACAGTTCGTACCGTTCTGTCGCTGGCTCTGTCGCGTTCTTGGCCTGTCCACCAGCTGGACGTCAAGAACGCCTTTCTCCACGGGACGTTGACGGAGACGGTGTACTATAGTCAGCCGACAGGGTTTGTTGATTCAGCCCGTCCAGACATGGTCTGCCGGCTGAACAAGTCTCTGTACGGGCTGAAGCAGGCGCCTCGGGCCTGGTACAGCCGATTCGCCTCCTTCCTGGCCTCGCTCGGCTTCGTCGAGGCCAAGTCGGACACTTCGCTCTTCATCTACAGGCGTGAGAGTGACACTGTCTACCTCCTGTACGTGGACGATATTGTCCTCACAGCGTCCAGCCCGACTCTTCTTCAGCGCACGATCTCCGCCCTGCAGCGCGAGTTTGCGATGAAGGATCTCGGCCAGCTCCACCACTTCCTGGGCGTTGCGGTCGAGCACCGCCCGAGTGCTCTGTTTCTCCACCAGCGCCAGTACTGCCTGGATATCCTCGAGCGAGCGGGCATGGCTGATTGCAAGCCATGCTCCACTCCCGTGGACACCCAGGCAAAGGTGTCTTCGGCCGACGGCGCTCCGGTAGCCGACCCCACTACTTACAGGAGTCTTGCTGGTGCACTACAGTATCTCACCTTCACCAGGCCGGACATCTCCTACGCGGTTCAGCAGGTGTGTCTCCACATGCATGATCCGCGGGAGCCCCATTTCACAGCGGTGAAGCGGATCCTTCGGTACCTGCGTGGCACTCACGGCTACGGTCTTCTTCTGCGGCGCGACTCTGCCTCCGAGCTGGTCGTCTACACCGACGCTGACTGGGCGGGCTGCCCGGACACCCGTCGGTCCACCTCCGGCTACGGTGTCTTCCTGGGCGGCAACCTCGTCTCCTGATCCTCGAAGCGGCAGCACGTAGTGTCCCGTTCGAGTGCCGAGGCGGAATACCGCGCCGTGGCCAACGGCGTGGCCGAGTCTTCCTGGCTTCAGCAGCTGCTTCAGGAGCTCCACTCTCCCCTCGCCCGGAGTACGTTGGTCTACTGCGACAACGTCAGCGCCGTCTACCTCTCCACCAACCCGGTGCAGCATCAGCGCACGAAGCATGTAGAGATCGATCTTCACTTTGTTCGTGAGCGGGTGGCTCTCGGGGAGGTGCGAGTCCTGCACGTACCGACGTCGTCGCAGTTCGCCGACATCTTCACCAAGGGACTTCCTTCGACGGTGTTCACCGAGTTTCGGTCCAGTCTCAACATCTGCCGTGGCTAGATGTTGGGACTGCGGGGGGGTGTTGTCGGGTGACCCTGGGCCTGGGCCTGGGCCTGGGCCGGCCTGGTGCGGCTGAGCCCACCAGGGGCGCGCACGCCCAGGCAGGCCCGCCTCCCTGGTGCGGTCAGCTAAGATAGAGTCCAGGAAGTTAGACATTCTGTTTATGAGTCCTATCCAGTTTAGAGATAGAATAAGAGTTGTACGGGGTTGGGACTCTCCCAAAATCCCCCTATAAATACAGGGCTGCGCCCCCCCCCCCCCTTTGTAACAGCAGATGTATTAATCAGAAAATACAAGTTCTCCACCAGAAAAGCCCCCACGGCAGCACCTAATCTAGCCGAGTTCTCTGAACTCGCCTAGATCAGGATTTTCGCATCTGTTCCAGGAAGAACTCGGCGAGTTCTCTATTTCTCTGTTCTCCGATCTGATCAGCACCAGGGGTGCTTTCTACTCTCTCTGTCCTCTCTGTTCTGCACATAGGAACCACCCTGTTCTGATCTGCACCGCAGGTGCATAACAGATCTGTTCTGGCCGAACAGATCCGATCAGCACACCTGCAGAGCCAGAAACAGGGCTAAACAGGCCGGATTTCCAACAATCGTGGTATCAGAGCCTGTTTCAACCCTAGGCTGAATTCTGCAAGATGTCGTCTACACCTACAAGCAGCGGCAGCGCCATCAGCCATGGCACACCCTCACCGGCAGCTCGTGAGGTGAACACCGGGACGGGGTTCCCTGTGCTCACCAAGACCAACTACGCGGAGTGGGCTGTCATGATGAAGATCAAGCTGAAGGCGCGGCTGCTTTGGAAGGCCGTGGAGGAGGGGAACGTGAGCGAGCAGGAAGACATGATGGCGCTTGACATCTTGGTCAGCGCTGTCCCGCCGGAGATGATCACGACGATCGGAGAAAAGAGGACGGCGAAGGAGGCATGGGACACGATCGCCATCATGCGGGTCGGGGCCGACCGCGTGAAGAAGAAGACGGCGCAGCAACTCCGGAAGGAGTTTGAAGACGCTGTCTTCAAGGATGGCGAAAGTGTGGAGGACTTCTCCCTCCGCCTGAGCGGCATGCTATCACGGCTTGCGTCGCTAGGGGAGGAGATAGGAGAAGAGAGGGCCGTGGAGAAGCTCCTGCGAAGCGTTCCAGAACGCTTCCAACAGATCGTGGTGGCGATCACGACACTGCTGGACGTGTCGACCCTCACCTTGTCGGAGGTGACGGGGCGTCTCAGGGCGGCTGAGAACGCTTTCGACTCGACGCAGCGGAAGGGAGGAGTACACAACGGCCAGCTGTACCTCACTCGGGAGGAGTGGGAGGCACAGCGAAAGGAGGAGCGGTCTACCCAGTCCGCGGGTTCTTCTAAGAGGGGCGGCCGAAAGGGCCCGCCCAAGAAGAACGGAGGCAAGAAGGGAGGTTCCGGGAAGGATATTCCGCGGGACCAATGCAGGAAGTGCGGGAAGAAGGGCCACTGGGCCAGGGAGTGTCGGTCGAAGCCTAAGGAGGAGCCGCAGCAGCAGGCTTTCGTGGCAAAGGCGGAGGAGGAGGGCGCCTTGTTTATGACAAGGGTGGCCTCAGTACAGGAGGAGCCTGTACAGGAACGTCCTATGCGCCCACTGGAGATAGTGGAGGGACGTGTCTTCGCTCACCGCAGCAACAACGATGCCTTTGACGACACTCGTTGGTACCTCGACACGGGCGCGACCAACCACATGACGGGTTCGCGCGCCGTCTTCTCCGAGCTCGACGAAAACATCGTCGGAACCATCAAGTTCGGCGATAATTCCGTTGTGCGTATCCAGGGGAAGGGTACGGTTCTATTCGCCGCCAAGACGGGTGAGCACAGGAGGCTCACCGGCGTCTACCTCATCCCACGCCTCACCACCAACCTCATCAGCGTCGGCCAGCTGGATGAGGATGGCTACAGCATCACGGTGCAAGGAGGAGTGATGCACATACGGGATGAGCAGCAGCGTCTCCTCACACGAGTTCAGCGCGACGACAACAAGCTGTACTCCATCAGGCTCAACATCACACGTCCGGTTTGCCTAACCGCGAGGCGTGATGATGTTGCGTGGCGTTGGCACGAACGCTACGGACACGTCGGCTTCCAGGCGCTTCGGAAGTTGGCACGAGAGGAGATGGTGCTCGGGCTTCCGCAAATTGATCATGTCGATCAATTGTGCGAAGCTTGCTTGGTCGGGAAGCAGAGGCGCTCCAGCTTCCCCAAGCAAGCTCGGCGGCGCGCGGAGGGCGCGCTCGACCTTGTCCACGGCGACATCTGCGGGCCTATCACGCCGACGACTCCAGGTGGTAAGAAGATGTTCTTGTTGCTTGTGGATGACATGAGCCGCTATATGTGGCTCTATCTTCTAGCAACCAAGGACAAGGCGCCCGACTTAATTCAGCAATTCAAGGCGACAGCTGAATTAGAGTCCGGGAGGAGACTGAAGTTACTCCGTACTGATCACGGAGGGGAGTTCACCTCACAGGAGTTCGGCGAGTACTGCGCTCAGCACGGAGTACAACGTCAGCTCACAGCCCCGTATACACCGCAGCAAAACGGGGTTGTGGAGCGGCGCAACCAGACGGTGGTCGGCATGGCGAGGAGCATGTTGAAGGCAAAGGGTATGCCCGGGATATTTTGGGGTGAGGCAGTTATCACGGCTGTCTATATCCTGAATCGATCCCCTACCCGCGGCCTCGACGGGAAGACGCCATATGAAGCTTGGCATGGAGAGCGACCAGCCGTCAATTATTTCCGAACTTTTGGGTGCGTGGGGCATGTCAAGAACACGCGCCCCAACCTGAAAAAGTTGGAAGACCGGAGTACTCCGATGATTTTTCTTGGCTATGCTGCAGGGACGAAGGGATATCGGATGTATAATCCGGCTGATGGGCGTACACACATATCACGTGACGTGATATTCGACGAGGCGGCCAAGTGGGACTGGGGAGAAGGAGCAGGAGAAGAGGACTACACCGCCTTCCACGTCGACTCCTTAGGTCCAGCAGGTGCTGGACCTGCTGTTTCAGCACCCGGAGAGGTGCTGCAGGGTCCGGAGAGGCCGAACAGCACCCCTGCAGTGCCTAGGAGGGGCACAGAAGGGTCTGTACAGACCCTAGGAGTTCCTGCGCCAGCCTCCAGACCTGCTGGAGAGAGTCCAGCACCTGCAGCGTCGCCCCAAGGGCCCCTGCAGGGGCTGTCCAGCGCAAATCGGGGCTGGGACAGTCCTGCACGGGGGTCAACAGCAGTGGGGGGTTCCGTACTTGAAGATTCCAGCACCTTCGTCACGCCCCGGCACCCTCCACGGCCCATCCGCTTCGCCACGCCGCCGACGGACGTCGGCAGCAACGTCGACGCCTACCACGACGACAACGCTGCACTTCGGTTCCGCACGATGCGCAACGTGCTAGGAACCCTCACCCCTCCTGGTCGGGCTGAGCGCCCACCAAGCTTGGAGGAGGGGGAGCTTATGTTCACCACCGCGGAGGAGCCCACGTCCTTCGCCGATGCTGAGGAACACCCGTGCTGGAGACGGGCCATGCTCGAGGAGATGGAGTCCATAGAAGAAAACAAGACTTGGCAACTTGTTGATCTTCCTGCAGGACACAAGCCCATTGGCCTCAAATGGGTGTTTAAGGTGAAGAAGGACGAGCATGGGGAGGTGGTGAAGCACAAGGCTCGACTGGTGGCAAAAGGCTATGTCCAACGGCAAGGAATAGACTTTGACGAGGTATTTGCTCCTGTAGCTCGTCTCAGAATCTATTCGCTTGCTCCTTGCAGTTGCTGCACACAAGGGGTGGGAGGTACACCACATGGATGTGAAGAGCGCCTTCCTGAACGGCGACTTGATGGAGGAGGTGTACGTCTCCCAACCCGCTGGCTTCATCATCGACGGAGCCGAACACAAGGTGTATCGGCTCAAGAAAGCTTTATATGGACTTCGTCAGGCGCCCAGGGCCTGGAATGCCAAGCTCAACGATAGCTTGCTATCACTTGGTTTCCAGAAGAGTACGAGCGAGCACGGGATTTATTTCCGTGGAGCTGAAGATAAGAAGCTCATCGTCGGCGTGTACGTCGACGATCTTGTGATCACAGGAGGAGGCGATCTGAAGAAGTTCAAAGGGGAGATGATGAAGAGGTTCAAGATGAGCGACTTGGGTCTCTTGTCATATTATCTTGGTCTGGAGGTGCGGCAAACTGATGCAGGGATAAGCGTTGGGCAGGCGGCCTACGCTTCCAAACTTGTCTCTAAAGCTGGCCTGGAAGGATGCAATCCCTGTGCATTTCCCATGGAGCAAGGCCTCAAGCTTTGCAAGACAAGTGATAGCCCGTTGGTGCATGCAACGGACTATTGGCGCTTGGTTGGAGGGCTGCGATATCTGGTGAACACACGCCCCGACCTCGCCTACTCGGTTGGGTACGTGAGTCGGTTTTTGGAGGAGCCAAGAGAAGATCACTTTGCCGCAGTCAAGCGCATCGTACGCTATATAGCGGGTACGATCCACTTCGGAGTTTTCTATCCAAAAGGAGGCAACATGGAGTTGATTGGCTACTCGGATAGCGACTTTGCGGGAGACGTGGAGGACCAGAAGAGCACGAGCGGGGTGCTGTTTTGTCTTGGAAACAACCCCGTTTCATGGCAGTCCAGCAAGCAGAAGGTGGTGGCCTTATCCTCGTGTGAAGCAGAGTACATCGCAGCAGCTCAAGGGGCATGTCAAGGTGTATGGATGGCACGGCTGATGGAAGACTTGGCTGAAAAGATGAAGGCACCGGTGCTGCGGGTTGATAACAAGTCTGTCATAGACTTGAGCAAGAATCTGGTACACCATGACAGGAGCAAGCACATCGACACCAAGTATCACTACATACGGGAGTGTGTTGACAACGGTGACATTGTGCTTGAGCAAATCTCTACGAAGGACCAGATGGCGGACATCTTGACCAAGGCACTTGGAAGACAGAAGTTCGTCGAGATGAGAAAAAGAATTGGCGTTCTGGACATACTGCAGGTCCAGGGTCAGGAGGAGAATGTCGGGTGACCCTGGGCCTGGGCCTGGGCCGGCCTGGTGCGGCTGAGCCCACCAGGGGCGCGCACGCCCAGGCAGGCCCGCCTCCCTGGTGCGGTCAGCTAAGATAGAGTCCAGTAAGTTAGACATTCTGTTTATGAGTCCTATCCAGTTTAGAGATAGAATAAGAGTTGTAGGGGGTTGGGACTCTCCCAAAATCCCCCTATAAATACAGGGCTGCGCCCCCCCTTTGTAACAGCAGATGTATTAATCAAAAAATACAAGTTCTCCACCAGAAAAGCCCCCACGGCAGCACCTAATCTAGCCGAGTTCTCTGAACTCGCCTAGATCAGGATTTTCGCATCTGTTCCAGGAAGAACTCGGCGAGTTCTCTGTTTCTCTGTTCTCCGATCTGATCAGCACCAGGGGTGCTTTCTACTCTCTCTGTCCTCTCTGTTCTGCACACAGGAACCACCCTGTTCTGATCTGCACCGCAGGTGCATAACAGATCTGTTCTGGCCGAACAGATCCGATCAGCACAGCTGCAGAGCCAGAAACAGGGCTAAACAGGCCGGATTTCCAACAGGTGTTAGACTGCATGTATAGGGGGTAGGGGCATTTTAGTCTTTTGGTATTAGGGTTGCTTAACCCTTAGGCTGTATCCCCCTATATATGTAACCCATTGACAGGCTGTTAATGAGATTACTTTTCCCTAATCTAATTCTTTCCATTTTCTGTGCAGGGTCATGAGGTTGATGCCTTTGGAATTGGAACATATCTTGTAACATGTTATTCCCAGGCTGCTCTTGGCTGTGTCTTTAAGCTGGTTGAGATAAATAGTAAACCTCGTATAAAACTTTCAGAGGATATTGCAAAAGTATGCCTATATATTGTCTGTGTCTTTAACAATTGAATTTCTATTTTACTGACAGTTTCTTGATGTGTTTCAGGTTTCCATTCCATGCATAAAGCGATGTTTCAGGTTGTACGGGAAAGAAGGCTACCCTCTGGTAGACATTATGATTCGTGAAAGTGAACCACCACCTAAGGTAACACTGCTCCTCTGTTCTCTCTGTTCACATGTGAGGTTTAAATTTGGACAAGATTTTCCAAATTTTTGAATTAAAGAACAGTCAACTTAGAATGTAATATAGCCGAGGTTATAGTCGAGTAGATAACAGATTTCCTATCTGTGTCACGTAACATTGCTGTTGATTTTATGCCTTGTCATTTTTGTTATAGCGACCCCAAATGTTTGAAATGTTATACCCTTTCAGGCAGGAGAACGAATACTCTGTCGCCATCCATTCATTGAATCCAAAAGGGCATATGTTGTTCCCCAGCATGTTGAGGAGCTTCTGCAGTGCTATTGGCCTGGGAAATCAAGTATGAATCTTCTATCCTTCTAGCAAGACTTTCGTTTGCTCTCATGAGCCTGTGACTAATTTCTGGGAATTAGTGATTGAAAACGGAGTAATTGGCATCAGCATCTGATTATTTTCAAAAATAAAAAGGATCCTCTTTTCACACTACATTTCTAGGCAGCAGCACATCTAAGATGACAGGTGAAGTGTGACTCACTTAAATCTTAGATGAACCGATTATTCCAAGGATTTTTTTATGTTCCGTGGTGTTGATATTTTCCTTACAAGCAAAAAAACTTTTGTTGGTTCTGCAGTACCCTTAAACAAAAGGGACACCTTTAGGAGAAGAACCTCATGAAACCCATATATGATAAATGGCTGATAATTTGAATCATACAATAACTGTAGGCTGTAGACCATGGTTTCTTGCACTCAATATGCTCATTATCTTCTTATGGTACAGTTACATGAGTACTTGTTTTTTGGCAGATAAACCTAGAGCAGAGCTGCCCTCTTTGGAGAAGATCAGAAGCCGCTGCATGCAACAGCTTGCAAAGCTGCGGCCAGATCACACCAGGCGGCTGAATCCAACACCTTACAAGGTTTGTTTCACTTTTTTTCCCTGACTTTCCTTATTTCTTAACCGTTCTTCCATGTCCCAACACGTAATCTTACAAGCTTTTCACTTTGAGCAGGTGAGTGTCAGCGCAAAGCTGTATGATTTCATTCATTACCTATGGTTGAACGAGGCGCCAGTAGGTGAACTACAGTAGATGTGTCACAAAAATTTTGGGTCCTCTCGAAGGCATAGGCAGCAAAACTGAGCTCTTTCGTGCACCTTCAGCTTGTGAACCGTCCTGTAGGATTTTGATCCTCGTTTTCATTTTGTACAATCCAGTTATTGGTATAGAGGTAGGTCTAAGCTACCCAATTATGCATCCCTTCATTGGTGGGATACTATCTGTATACGTCATTATGATAACAAATAACATCATATGGAAACTTCAGTCGATGTGAAAATTAGTCGCCAAAAAATGTTAAAGATCCTACATTCCTACCATGGGTACTCTGCATTACACTCATTTGCAGGCGACCGATCGACCGAAAAGCCCAAATCCCAGTGCAGAGTGTGTTTTTTTTACAGGAACACAAAGTAGGTGCATTGGCAAAACAATGAATGCTTAAATTGGTGATGACATCTTTTTCGGCTGTTCTTGCGTGTTCTGAGACGGGCCAAGCAATGCATTCAGGAACCAGGAGAGGTAGCAGCAGGACCGGTGACGTACTCGCCAACAACCGTTGCATTATCACAGCGCAGCAAACAACGTTGGTTGGCTATATATTCTCGGGAACTACCATTGCATCACGACAGCTAATGGAACAGATGGCCAGATGGGTTGGTCACTCTTGTGGTGGCACGCATGGCTGTTTGCTCCGTTACTAGCAGTTCCTGCCAAGAGAGCAAATAAAAAGTGTAATGGCGAGTGGTAATGTCGTCCATTACTGGAGATCTTGCAGGAGGGATGGAGCACAGAAGTCTGTTCGCCACGACACACGATGCTCTTAAGGCCCTCGTTGTTTCAGCACTGACACAAAATCGTTGCCCCCAAACTACCTTTGGGCGTTAACAAGAAAGGGAACTAGACCTTTAAAGATACAACCTGCCATGATGACAACAGCTTAAGGGGAAAAAATTCTAAGTTACCTGTTGTCGTCATGGAGACAAACGCCTGCAACCAGCATCCCTTGTTCTGAAGAATGTAGATTGCATCTTATTACTTTACTTTGCAGATCGTACTACGTTACAGGAACTCTGCTCGTACCGCTGCGAGAAAGACGAGGATCACGTGGCTGGAGACGGTGCCGCTGGCAAACTGAAACCTCGACGGCAGCCTCCAACCATGTACGGTAGGCACCGGGTTGGCTGTACGGACTACAACTACGACAACGAAGGATCCTACAGTGTATATCCTACTCGTACTTCCGTACGTATAGCTAGACTGATTCTCTTTTGCAGCAGGTCAACAGATTAAAACTGAAGCACTAATTTTAAAGTCACGAACGTGCCAAAGTCATCACATAATGTCTGACTATATTTTACCATTACCAGATCTATTTGCTCAAGAAATGAAATAACCATTAGCTAAAGATGTGATGTGCTTTTCTATGAGCCTTCAAGAAATCTCATGCTACAACTCGATAAAAACCCCCCGCCGACACGTTTAGTGAATCCCATAGAAGGTGACGTCAATTTGACCATTTTGCACTTTTCCGACAAGGACATTATTGACGATACTCGGAACAGAGAAGGGTGAGAACTTCCCTCGCTTCGAACCGACATTGGAACAAAATATCCTTGTGTTTACTGAATCCGTTATTGACTCCTCCATCACCATAAAATACTAGCACTACTAGTACAATTTATGCACAGCTGCAACACCCTGTCAGGCCGTCACTGCTCTGCTCCTCCCATCCACTCAAGTCCTCTGCTCAGTCCACCTCCACTCTCTACACTACATGCACAAACTCTCTCTACCCAGAGCAATCAGTTTGTACTGTCGATGCTTCCCTCTACTACACTTCTTCTTGATTTGCGATGTGATTGGCCTCTAATCATCACCACCAACCACCCAGGCAGCATTTCAGATTCACCAGCACCCTCTTCCCCGTACTCACCAGAATGCATGCTAATATCGAGCTGAATTAACATCGCTCGCTCGCTCCTCCCTCCCTCCCTCCCTCCCTCGAAGTAATCCACTCTCCGTCGCCCCCACATTGCCTACAAATCCAACCTTTTGGGCCCAAGTCGCCCTGCAAATCCACTTTTTCATCGCTTCCATCCTGTCCTAAATCCCCTCCCCTCCAAAGTCCTGCCTTTCGCACTGCGCCCTCTGCAGAAATCCAGAGATTCTATGCAACTCTGATTGGCCAACCGTTTGTTCCCTGCGATAATCCAGCCTTGCTGCGTCGAATTCCCTGTAGAAGCGCAGACTTTGCAGATTTTTTCTTGTAAAAAGTCCAAGTTTCAGCACCCAATTCTGGTCGGATTCCGGGGAGATCCGCCATTTCTGCTTGAGCTGGGAAGCTCGGCAGCGCCACGCCCATGCCGGACTCTGAGCTGTCACAGGACACGCTGGTGTTCGGGCTTCACCTGTGGGAGCTCGTCGGCATCGCCGTCGGTGCCGCCTTCGTGCTCCTCCTCGTCCTCCTCTCGCTGCTGTGCCTCCTCGCCTCCCGCAGGCGCCGACGCCGGCGTGCCGTCCAGGCCACCCCCGTCCTCCACCTCCCCGTCACCGCGCCCAACGCCCAGCCCAAGAACCCCGCCAAGCCCCCCAAGGACATACAAGAAGTGCCCTCCCGCGGCGCCCCAGCCCCCGCCGCCCCGGCAAAGGCGCCGCTCCCGCAGGTGCTCCAGGCGCCGCCTCCGGACTCCATCCATATCGATACGGGGAAGGAGCACCGCATCACGTTCCCAGAGCAGTTGCCGCCTCCGCACCACCAGCGGAGCGGTGGGGCGTCGTCGCGGGGCGCCAGCGGCGAGAGCCGCGGCGGTGGCGGGGAGCCGGGGGTGCCGGAGGTTTCCCACCTGGGTTGGGGCCACTGGTACACTCTCAAGGAGCTGGAGGACGCCACGTGCATGTTCTCCGACGACAAGGTGATCGGCGAGGGCGGCTACGGCATCGTGTATCACGGCGTGCTCGAGGGCGGCGTACAGGTCGCCGTCAAGAATTTACTCAACAATAGGTACTGATGCTACCTGCAAACTGAAGCTTAGCCGTATCTAGAAGCTTTTCCGTTGAATTGGCTTCTTCGTTTTTAAAAAGTGTTGACTATAATCTAAGCAAAATGTACACAAATGGTCAATGGAGACAACGACAATTCTGATAATGACATTTTGCAACAACGAATCGAAAGAAACCTGACCAAGTCACATTTTCTTTTGTTCATGCTTAGTATAGAAGTTGCCATTGTTGGATGATCCTGGGCATTGCGATTTAGACCAGGCACATGGGCTGCAGGCCGGGTTTGGGCGGTAGGCAGCAGTCAATAGGGATCACCTGGGGGAGTCCTGGTTGAGTCAGCTTGTGACTCTAGGAAATAGAATTTGAGTCTTAGAGATAAAGTCCCAGGAATAGAAAGATTGCTGCAGGTTTGGTGTAGGATTAGAGTCCTAGTTGGAGTCATTTTGGGTATAATCTGGCTATATAATGCAGGTAGTACCTTTGAAGTAAACAAGAAGCTTGTCAACACCTCCACTTCTACAGAAGTTATCGGGCCTCGTCGAGGAGCCCGACCCAGGAAGCCGAATACCCGCTGGTCCGGGTCGTGTTGGTCCCGAGCGTGAGTGTTATGTAAGCGATGAAAAACGCTGAGTTGAGTTGGGTTGTAACTAAATGGAACTCGGCTCCTACCAATCTATCCCGAGGCCGACTCGTTCTTCCCCAAACCCTACTCCTCCTTCCGATCGGGGAATCCTCTAACAATTGATATCAGATTGTCTTCCGATCCACCCTGGAACACCACCACTACACCCGCCGCCAGAAATCACGCGGAGCAATGGAGCCTAACACAAAGATTCTTCTCGAGGAGATGATGCTGCAGATCCGAGCCGAAATCGGAAGGGATTCGCCGACCACACCGAATCCATGGATCGTCACTTCGCCGAGCTCGCCTCCGCCGACCAGCTCAATCTAGAGCGGGTCGCCGCTCTGGAATCTTCTGCAACAGAGTTCGACAAGAGCTTCGACACATGGAATCCGGAAATCGAATCGGCCATCACCGATGTCAAGCTGGAGATCTCAAAGTTGAACAAGTACTTCGAGCGCGAAGCACGCGAGCACCAGACATCACAACCTGGAGTCCTGGGCATGGAGTCGGCGTTCGAGCATCCGGTCGCCGGAATCTCCGCTGATGGCCCAAGTGGGCACCGCTTCGACACTTCTCGTCGGGATAGTGGGTATGGGTCGGTCTTTGCCCACACCCACATCCCGGTCAAGGGTACGTTCAACCCCGATATCCCTCGCGTTCTTCGTTTTGTTAGCCCCCCTCATGACCGTATTTCTCCAACTGTGATGCACCGGGGAAATTTGCCTAAGCTTCCATTCCCAATGTTCGATGGTGATAACCCCAAATTGTGGAAATCCCGTTGTGAGAGCTACTTTGAGATGTATTCTTTCGATCCCAACCTCTGGGTCAAGATTTCTACCCTTTATTTTGAGGGCACAACGGCTAGGTGGCTGCAATCGATCGATAGACAACTCTCACACACATCTTGAGATCTATTTTGCTCATTGGTCTTAGACCGTTTTGGGAAAAACGAACACCACTTACTTATACGACAACTCCTTCACATCAGACAACATGACTCAGTAGCTGACTACATCGCTAAATTCTCTGAATTAGTAGATCAGTCACTTGCTTATGACACAACTGCATGTCCCTTATATTTCGTTACACGCTTTGTTGATGGGTTGAGAGCTGATATACGAGCTGCTGTTTTAATACAAAGACCACCGGACCTCGATACTGCTTGTGTTTTGGCCTCATTGCAGGAAGAAACTGCTGAATTAACCAAGCGAAGAGATTTTAGACGATCTGAAATATCATCATCAAGCAATGTGGAATTTCCCAATACCACAAGATCTCCATTTCCAACGGCTTTTCCCCTTCAGCCGCCCCCTACTAGAGCTGCTCAAGTCAAGACCTCTACAACCTCTGACTCCATACATCTTCTAGATAACATTAAGACCCAACCCAACCAAGAAAAGTTGGAGGGATTAAAGGCTTATAGGATGGCAAAGGGGCTCTGCAAAATCTGCACTGAAAAATGGCACAAAGGGCACCGATGTTCACCCGCAGTTCAGTTACATGCGGTGCAAGAACTTTGGGAACTTTTCACCTTAGATGAGACGGACACTTTCAGAGTCCAAGGAGGAGACATCAGAAACACACATTTTCATGATCATTTCGCCAGCAGGCTATTCAGGCAAGGATGCCCCCAGAACCATGAAAATGTGGGGCACAATTCAAACATATTGAAGTCTTGATCCTGGTCGACAGTGGAAGCTCTCACTCCTCCCTCAACTCTCAGGTGGCCACCAAGCTATCCGGGGTGTTCCCATTACCATCACCTCTCTCGGTCTCAGTTGCAAATGGCCAAGTTATCTGCTGCAGCTCCGAACTTAGATCTGTCACATGGTCAGTCCAAGACCATACCTTCGTATCCGACTTCAAAATACTACCCCTTCACTACTACGATATAATCCTGGGCATGGATTGGCTTGAGACTCATAGTCCCATGGAAGTACATTGGGGCCAGAAGTAGATGTCCATATCTCTCGGCAATTCCCATGTCTTGCTACAGGGCATTCTTCCAGACCTACCCCGGACACAATGATCAGAGTTCTGTCCTCGGAGATTGACCATAGCCCTAAATCCACCAACATCTCCCCTGACATACAGATCATCCTGGATGAATTTGCAGTTCTTTTTGAACCCCCTTCCGGCCTTCCACCCAGCAGAGCATGTGACCACAAAATCCCTCTATTACCTGGAGCTCGACCAGTTAATATCAGGTCGTACCGTTATCCCCCAAAATTAAAGACTGAAATGGAATCATAAGTCCGAGAGATGCTCAACAATGGACTCATTCAACCTAGCTCCAGTGCCTTCAACTCTCCGGTCCTCCTTGTCAAGAAAAAAAATAACACCAGGCGTTTTGTGTTGATTTCAGACACCTCAATGCATTAACGGTGAAGCGGCAGTACCCCATTCCGATAATGGAAGATATATTTCACGAGCTCTCTTGCAAGATGGTTCACTAACCTCGACTTGTGATCTGGATTTCACCAGATTCTGTTGAGCACTGGAGAAGAACATAAAATTGCTTTCTCAATTCATGAGGGTCATTTTGAATTTCGGGTTCTAACTTTCGGCCTCACAGGCGCTCCAGCCACCTTCCAAGGTGCCATGAACGCCACATTGAAGCCATTGCTTCGCAAATGTGTTATGGTCTTCTTTGATGATATTTTAATATACAACTCGGATTAGAATTCTCATCTGGAATACATAAGACAAGTCCTCCAATTACTCCTCTATCATTGGAAAATCAAACTGTTAAAATGCTCGTTTGCACAATAGACTCTAAAATATTTGGGACATATAATCAGCGCCGATGGCATTGCCACAAACCCAAGTAAGATCTCCGTCATCGTCAACTGGCCGCAGCCCAAGAACGTCAAAGAACTACGGAGTATTTTTGAGCCTCGCAGGTTACTACAGGAAATTCATCCGACATTACGGCATTATCAGTAAGCCCCTCACCAATCTCCTCCGGAAGAACATACCGTATCTGTGGACAGCTGAACACGATCAATCCTTTTCAGCACTGAAGACTGCACTTTCATCCGCCCCTGTTCTAGCATTGCCGAACTTCGCCCAACCATTTTGTGTTGAGATTGATGCCAGTGGTTCAGGTGTGGGGTTGTTCTCCTGCAAAACGGCCACCCTATTTCCTTCGTGAGCAAACCTTTGGGACCTAAGACATTGGGACTATCCACTTATGAGAAAGAGTACCTTGCAATACTGCTGGCAGTAGAACAGTGGAGATCGTTTCTTCAGTTTGGAGAATTTGTAATCAAAATAGACCAAAGACGCCTCTCCCATACTCCATGGCAACAAAAGGTATTTACTAAGCTTTTGGGCCTCCTATACAAAATAGTGTACACACAAGGAGCAGAAAACCGGGTGGCTGATGCCTTATCTCGTCGCCCCCACCCAGAACTCTCAGCCATCTCTTTGGCTTCTCCATCTTGGCTCTCAGATGTTATTAACAGTTATCAGCCCGACAGCTACACATAAGAAAAAATTGCAGCTCTAGCAGCTAACAAGGACGTTGTTCCGCATTTTTCTCTCAACAAGAGAGTACTCCGTTACAAAGGAAGAATCTGGGTTGGGAGCAACCCTGTCTTGCAGCAGCAGATTATTTCTTCTCTTCATGACAGTGCTATCGAAGGTCACTCCGACCTCCCAGTTACTCTTTGCCGCATCAAGCAACTTTTCGCCTGGAAGGGGCTGAAATCGTCTGTCTCATCCTTCATTGCATCCTGCTCCGTTTGTCAACAGGCCAAGCCATACAGAGCTCGTTATCCAGGCCTCTTGCAGCCATTAGAAGTGTCGTCCTCTTCGTGGCAGACCATATCAATGGACTTTATTAAAGGTCTTCCTTCCTCTGGCAATGCCAACTGCATACTCGTCATCGTTGACAAATTTTCCCGGTATGGCCACTTCATTCCATCACATCATCCGTATTCCACATCCACTGTTGCCTGCGTTTTCATTGATAATATCTACAAATTGCATGGCATGCCAACGGCAATCATCTCCGACCGAGATCCAATATTCACAAGCAAGTTATGGCGCGAGTTGTTTACAATTGCTGGGGTTCAGCTCCGAATGAGCTCTGCATACCACCCCCAGTCCGATGGGCAGACGGAATGAGTAAACCAGTGCCTTGAAACATTCCTCAGATGTTTTTTCAATCCTGCCCTTTGAAGTGGATTAAATGACTTTCCTTAGCAGAGTTCTGGTATAACACAAGCAGTCATTCATCTCTGGGGAAATCACCGTTCGAAGTCCTTTATGGCTGCCCGACATTTCCCTTGATACTTGTTGTTCTAATCAGGACCTCAATACGTGGCTCCGGGAGAGAACCTTGATGACTAAACTGGTTCGCCAACATATCCTTAGGGCTCAACAGCGCATGAAGCGTCAGGCTGACAAGAGCAGGACTGAAAGAACCTTCAACGTGGATGATTGGGTCTATGTTAAGTTGCAGCCCTATGCGCAGTCTTCACTTTCCAGACTCTCATCTCAAAAATTGGCCTTCAAATTCTTTGGACCATTCAAGATCATTGATCGCATCGGTTCAGTCGCCTACAAATTAGATTTTCCGGGGTCATCTTCCATACACCTTGTATTCCATATTTCTCTACTCAAAGAAGCTCGCCGCCGCCCGTCACAGGTCAGCCCTTCCTTACCCGACAGTAACACTTACCTACAGATTCTAGAACACATTCTACAGCGGAGTCAGGTAGTTCAAGAAAGCTCTTCTACGCCGCAAGTACTGGTGAAGTGATCTCATGCCCGAGGAGCTCTCTACTTGGGAGAACATTGACCAGCTTCGCCAGTCCTTTCCACATGCCCCTGCTTGGGGCAAGCGGGTTCTGAAGGGGGGGGGGGGGGGAGATGTCAACACCTCTACTTCTACAGAGGTTATCGGGCCTCGTCGAGGAGCCCGGCCCAGGAAGCCGAATACCCGCTGGTTTGGGTCGTGTTAGTCCCGAGCGTGAGTGTTATGTAAGCGATGGAAAACGTTGAGTTGAGTTGGGTTATAACTAAGTGGAACTCGGCTCCTACCAATCTATCTCGAGGCCGACTCGGTTCTTCCCCAAACCCTACTCCTCCTCGCTCTTCCTTCCGATCGGGGAATCCTCTAACATCTCCATTATTCCACTTTTGATTGCTCACATGCGCCCAGAATTTCAACAACCATTAGGAATATTTAGCCTTGCAAGGTGGTCCTTGCTGATTCATACAGGATGATGAACTGTGTTTTTGTATTAATGTTTTTTGTTGCATACTGTAGCAAAATGTGATGATTTGATTTCTTAGGGGGCAGGCAGAGAGGGAATTCAAGGTTGAGGTGGAAGCAATTGGGCGGGTGCGGCACAAGAACCTGGTTCGATTGTTGGGATACTGTGCTGAAGGCAACCAAAGGTATCTTTTCTGACCATCAGCCTTAACCTCAGATTGTGGAACTGTGGAAAGTCAAGGACGTGTCTCATAAATTTTGTTGTATACGGAACCATTTCAGGATGCTTGTGTATGAGTACGTCAACAATGGAAACTTGGAGCAATGGCTTCATGGTGATGTTGGTCCTGTTAGCCCTCTTACATGGGACATCAGAATGAAGATCATACTGGGAACAGCGAAAGGGTAGGCATGTTTGAGCTAATTACAGCAAGCTACAGAATTTATTTTATCACTGCCTACTTATAATAATTAAAACTAATTGTGCAGCTTAATGTATTTGCATGAGGGACTTGAGCCAAAGGTTGTCCACCGTGATGTCAAGTCAAGCAATATCCTTCTTGACAAACGTTGGAATGCTAAGCTCTCTGACTTTGGGCTAGCAAAGCTTTTGGGTTCAGAGAGGAGTTATGTCACCACTAGGGTTATGGGGACGTTTGGGTGAGACATTAGTGTTCAACTTGTAAAATTCAGAATCAAACGGGATAAATAATCAACATTATGGCTTGCTTTTATCATTTGTGTTTACAGGTATGTTGCGCCAGAATATGCAGGCACCGGGATGTTGAATGAAACTAGTGATGTCTATAGTTTTGGAATTTTTATCATGGAAATCATATCTGGTCGGGTACCTGTTGATTACAACAGGCCACCAGGAGAGGTTAGTGATGATCATGCCTCCTGACAAGTGCTGAACTAAGAATGTATGAAATGCATTTATAGAATCTGTTGAGTGATCCTTTCAGGTTAATCTTGTTGAATGGCTGAAGACAATGGTCAGTAACCGTAATTCCGAAGGGGTTTTGGATCCGAAGATGACTGAGAAGCCTACTTCCAGGGCACTGAAGAAGGCCTTGCTAGTGGCCCTGCGTTGTGTAGATCCTGAAGCTCGTAAGAGGCCTAAGATTGGGCATGTCATCCACATGCTCGAAGTCGATGATTTCCCCTACAGAGATGTAAGATGTAGTATTGGGACATTTTTTGCATTTATTACTTTTCAGTACTCATCATCTTGTGATGATGAATTGCATTATTTGTTGCACCTAGCTCTTATTGGAAGAGCAGGCCTGGCACAGTGGTAGAGTCTCTTCACTTGTGTCATGGAGGTCCTGCATTTGAATCAGCCTCCTTGCAAAATAAGCAAGGGAAAGACTTCCTATAAATTCACTCTCGCAGACTCCATAATGTGTGGGAGCTTTCAGCACTGGGTATTGCCTTTGACCTAGCTCTTATTGCCCGTCGATTCTTTAGCAAGAAAATGTTGATTATATCACTATTTATGTTTAGGTTATGGGAGAAAACACCATGCTTTCTTGCCTGTTCCTGAAGTGCTAGATCCATATTGAACTGTCTGTACCTTTTCTCCTTGCTTATCACACAGAAATATTGTTACTACTGTATAAGTTATATGCCTAATAATGCCTTTACCTCCCAAGCCTGAAGAATTCCCAATAAGGTGTCTTTAAATTAATTTGTTCAAAATCCATTTGGGTAATGGTAAACTAAACATACCAACATCATTGCATGTACTTAGACTTTCAACTTTTTGCCACTCTTATGCCAGGAACGTCGAGGGGGCAAAGCTCCGGCTCAAGCAAGATCAGTCGAAACACCGGCAAGCGACCCTGGCGACAGCAGTGGGAACAACACACCGAAGGACACACCAAAAGAAGAGCCTTTCGAATGGAAAACTCGAAAGGCCTAGCTATCAATGGAAACAGTGACTATTCGGGATCCTCATGCTTGATTAAGAAGCTGGACATGAAAAGGTCGCAAACAGCTTATCTGCCGCCTCGTCAGTAAACCAGCAGTAAAACCGTGGAAGGCGCCTGTGGCGGTGACTGTCACCACAGTATTTTTGTACATTGTTGAATTAATATGATATAGCCATAGCGATCTTTTTGGTTTGGTATGATTTTGTATGATAAAAGGCGTGTACCCTGGACGTTAAATATTTGAGCAGTGCTATAGTTGAAACTATTCCTGTATGATTGGCGAATGACCCCTCGAAACTTTGCTGCCTTTTTGAGACATCTTCTTGACGCAGTACTGCTCAGTCTCTGATGTCATGCTTGTTACTCTCTGACGCATCAAGTTTAATGGTTCAATTCTGCGATACTTCAATTTGTGCTGATTGGAGTGTAAGAGAAAGGGAAAGGTCAGCAGCAGCATTTGACAAAGCCAGGAATTGTCGGTTCCCATGAGCTGGAGGAATCCTGCTGCTCTTGGCCAGAGGTGCAGGTAGTAGTAGCAATGTATAGATGGAAACCTGCAATATCCAGGCTGATATAATGATGACCAACCAGCAAACTACTACTTACAATATAGTAGTAGAAATGACTTTGATGGAAACCTGATGTCACGGGCTAGCCTTCTCCGTGCCATGCCCGTATCGCCTGCCTGCCGGGACGCAACAGGCCACTTTCGGTCTCCTGTCGGCGGTGGCCTCCGCCGGCCGGGGCCGTGGCCATTCATCACACTGGTTGTTGGTTTTCATTGTTCTTCCTTTGTGCCTGAGACTCGCGCTAGTTCCTTAGCAAAAGTTCTGAATTGGTAGCTACAAAATCAAATCTAGATTTCAGCTTCTCTTTGTCTCATCCTCACGAATTCATGTGAAATCCAGGAAAAAAAAATGAAACTCGCTATTCGAAAGATCAAATCTGATCCTCAAATGCTGCACGAGTTGAAAGCTAACAAAATTCCCCGCTTGCCATGTCAGAGCGTTTCGAACGGAAGATGGACATGCGGAAAAGATTGTCGGCCCAAAACAAATTCCAGCCCAGGAGTGACCGACCAAAGCACCCCAGGCCGCAGACCGGGCCACCCGCTTCGTGGGCTCAACGTAGCGTGCCTATGGGCCCAGGCCACTCCGCCCTGCAGCCAAACCCTACACCGAGGCGGCTATATAAAATGCTGCACCCGTCTCGGGCGCCTGGGCTCTTCTCTGTTCCTCCCGCTCGCGCCGCCGCCTCCCGTCCTCCTCGACGTAGACGCTCCCGCACCCGGAGCCCGCCTGCCGACCCGTTCGCCGCCACCATGGTAAGCGGCGGGCCGAAGGCCTGTTTCGTCCGTCCCTTGCATCCATCTTTTCCTCCGTCGGTGCTAACCGCGCGCTCGTTTTCTCGCAGATCATCTCCAAGAAGAACCGCGATGAGATCTGCAAGTACCTCTTCAAAGGTCAGCGTTCCGCTGCTCCCCTTCGCTTTTCAGTTGATGCGTTGTATGTGTTGGACGGTCCGTTCGCATTATGAAATTACTAGTTCTGTGAATCACCCCATCTGAAACAATATGTTTAGTTGCAAAATACGTTTTTCTTATTAGGACGAAAGCTCCATATTAGTAGGATTTGATTTAAGTTGGAATTATTATCACTATCTGGAACCTTAGAAAACACATGCAGAGGGGGCTTAAGAGAGCGTGCTTCGATCTGATTTTATTCATCTTATTGGTATCTGATTTGCTGTCTAGCCCACTGGTTTGGTGGCTATAAACCGTCGCTCACTAATGCATGTCCTACTGCAGAGGGCGTGCTGTATGCCAAGAAGGACTACAACCTGGCGAAGCACCCGCTGATCGATGTGCCAAACCTGCAGGTGATCAAGCTCATGCAGAGCTTCAAGTCCAAGGAGTATGTCAGGGAGACCTTCTCCTGGCAGCACTACTACTGGTACCTGACCAACGATGGCATTGAGCACCTCCGGAACTACCTCAACCTGCCATCGGAGATTGTACCTGCCACGCTCAAGAAGTCTGCCAGACCTCCTGGCCGCCCATTCGGGTCTGGCCCACCTGGTGACCGCCCAAGGTAATGATTAGCTCTGCAATCCTATGTATGTATGTATCACATTTATCACATTTATCCCATGTCCAATTTTCTAATCACTTCTCACATCTGTTATACTCTGCTAGGAATTTGTGGATGGATTCTTAGGTGTGCGTAGTAGGGGTTCTAATATGCAGAACCCTTAAGCTGCTAGTTTGTACATGGGATAATTATCTTGTGTTGCTATAGGCTTCAACTAATTTATTTATTGTCTTGCCATATGTGTAGGGGCCCACCTCACTATGGAGAGGACAGGCCAAGGTATGGTGACAGGGATGGCTACCGTGGCGCTCCTCGTGGTGCTCCCGGTGACGTTGGTGGTGAGAAGGGTGGAGCTCCTGCTGAGTTCCAGCCATCCTTCAGGGTAACCACGTTTCTCTGAATGCTCCAGTGTTCCTGTTTAATAGTTATCTGAACTGTCATGAAATAATTACAAATTCATATTGACTAGGCTGCTAGCATATTTTGCATGCTAAGACTTCACAGTTTGCGGTCTGCCTAAATTAGTCTGACAAGTAGGTACATGTGATAGGAACCTTGTCTCGGAGACACCGCCAACAATACTGTTCCATGCCCATGGCTTCACTTGTAGGCTGTGGCCAGCCTCTAGGCAAAACCGTTCATTGAATTTTATCTGTACTATGCAAGACATTGTGCTCAGAACATATATATTTTTGCTGTACAAATTGGAAGTCCACGATTTTTCTGTTTTAGCAAACATGCCCTGTGCTTCGACGTGGCTGACACCTTCCCACCTGAAAACTTTGCAGGGTTCTGGTGGCAGGCCTGGTTTTGGCCGTGGTGGAGGCGGTGGCTTTGGTGCTGGCCCGACCTCTTCCTCCATGGAGTGAACTCCCCCCCACTAGTTTGGACATGATGTTTCCCTTCGGTCAGTTGAGCTGTTTAATTTTTGAAGGACGGTTTTCTATGTACTAGTGATGCTTATCAGTATTGGCAAGTGTTGACATATGTGAAGAATTATGCGGTCTCGGTGCCTTCCAATATAATAGCATTTTGCAATCACTAAAGTTTCGTGTTGGTTCATCGCCTGTTTTGCTACTGGTTTAGTGTACGAAAGTTTGAATCTGCTCTCCGGAGTTATGGGCCGGTCGCAGCGAAGAGCGCCACCCTTCCTAGTACCTGTTTGAGCGTTTGGATTTTATTCCAATATGTTTTATGCCTATGTATGGTGGACCTAGTGAACTGGCCACTTGCATTCCTGTGCAGCATAAGGTGGCTGCTCCGGCGTTTTGTTGGTTGGAAACATGACCAGTTGAACGCGTGTAGGATTTGGCACGGTCAACAGGAATCACGCAGTTGGGTACTTGGGTGATTCAGAGCGCTGACAGCCGATTGTCGTATGAAAAAGAGGACTCGTGTGGCCAGAGGAATTTACGTCTTCTACTTGAGCGCCCAAAAGGAATTGTGCGTGGAGGAATATTTGTTGACGGAAACGTGGAGGAAGTTTTCGGGCCTCGGTTGCCGGCAAAGGCTGGATCGATCGATGATCTAGGACTCCGGACGCCGAACAAGAGCGGTCGCCGCAGCGGACAGGTCACGACTAAACACTTTAAAACACCACTTTAAAATAATATTTTTATCTCTTTTCAACACACTTTAAAAAATTCTCTGTTTTACACAGCACATGTTCTCGCAATCGTCTTATTCTAAATATCTACCTATATCAACTACCACTCATTCTTTAATATAAATTTTAAATTTTTTTACTTGAAAACACTTACATTTACAAATACTTACATTAATTGTGTACAATTGTAAAAAAATAAAAAATATTTTAGCAAATTTTACCCTTTTGATAATATAACAATATTAACTTGATAACATCGCATTGCATGTTCTAAATTATTGAGCAAATTCTTGTTCTCATATATAAATAAAAGATGTGTTGCTTCTAATTAAGGACTGATACACTCTATTTTGGTTCTTCCATCTCAGATCTCGCCGCTAGACTGCTGCAGCCCCCATCCTGCTCCTTTTGACGGGTGCTTTGCTGTGGCGCATGTTTGCAGCGTGCTGGTAGCGCAGGCCTGCCCGCACGCCACTGCGAGCCGCGCGCGCGAGCGCGACGTCAGAGCTAGCGTCGCACACCTTATCGCGTAGACCGGTGCGACTGGCCTTACCCGTGAACTCGGAAGGAGATCACCGGTAGAAGAGAAGCAGTCGGGGTGCGCCGGCCAAGGCAAAGCGAAACAGGCGAGCGGAAACAGAGAGACGGACATCCCATTCCCGTCTTCTCCGATGAACAGGCCTCCTTTCTTTCAACTCTTTTTTTTCGAGAATCCCAACCAAGCGGCGGTCAGACGTATATTAATATAAGTAAGAAAGCAAGGTACATAAATATGTATGGCTACAAAGGGTTTTCTCAAGGATGTTCTACATAAGGATGAATATGGTAAAGGAGCATAGACTACTATTCCCAAGCACGACAGAAACAGAGGTAGCTACTAAGTCAAAGATTCACTATGGTCACAAGGTCTTCAGCCCCTGCCAAGCACAACTGTCCTGCCTCTTCTTTGATCGCTTCTAATAATTGAGCAACTGTTCTTTCCTGGTCTTCAAAGACATGAGAACTCATTTCTCTCCATAGCATCCAACAAACAAGAATTGTTATAATTATGCTACCCCTAACCCTTGGCTTGTCAACTGTCTTCGTGAGTCCTGCAAACCATTAATCGATCCTAAGACCTTCGTGCCAAAGGGCGGGGTGCACGTTCTGAACTCCGCACCAATTAGCAATGCCGCCCCATATCAATTTAGAAACGGGGCACTCGGTAAACAGGTGGGAGGCCATCTCTAGGTTCTTACGGGACAATGCACATATATATTGGTTCTCTAATCCTCGGCTTTGTAATCGCGCTGCAGTCCATAATCTATTCTGTAGAAGTAGCCATAGAAAAACTTTGCATTTGGAGGGGGCCCAAACCTTCCAAATAACTCTAGGTAATCCAGAATCAATGCTGTCATGGAACTGCAGTTGGTATGCCGCATTTACACTGTACTTCCCATTGTTTGTCATCTTCCAGACTACTTTGTCTTCTTCCTCGGTTGTCGGGTCAAAAACCGCTGTTTGAATCACTATCCAGAGCTCCACATATTTCTATAAGAGTTCCAGTGTTAGATCATGGGAAATGTTTATGATCCAAGTGTTAATTTCCATTGCTTGTGCTACTGTATGATTCTTTCGTTTGCTATGTTTAAAAAGCCCTGTGAAACGCTAAGCTAATGGCATGTTTTCGATCCAATAGGACCTCAGAAGAGTGCCTCGCGCCCGTTCCCAATTTTGATGAAAGTAAGAGCATTGACAACGCTTCATCCTGTTGGTCCAGTGGCAGTTCCGAACCAATCCACATATTATGTCGGGTTGTCCATTGGAGCCACATCCACCGAAGTCTCAATGCCCGTCCAATGCGCTCCAGGTCCGTAATTCCTAATCCCCTTTTGTACAAGGGGCGACATACCTTTGACCAATTGACCTTACATTTTCCACTATGGAGTTCTTGGCTTCCAACCTAGAGAAAACACCTTCTGATTTTATCTAGCTTAGCTAGAAATTGCTTCAACAGTTTTAGAGGGACCATAGCATAAACTGGTAGAGAACTAAGGACTGTCCGTACCAGCTCGCGTTTGCCCTCCATGCTGAGTTATTTTCCTTGCCAACCGGCGAGTTTTGATAAGGCCTTGTCCTTGATATGCTGAGGATGGCTTAGACGAAGGTGACCCAGCACGATAGGCAATCCCAAATAGGAGAACGGCGACTGGGTAACTTTGCCCTCAAAGGATTTTAGAATGTCATCTAGACTCAATGCAGAACACCGGATTGTAAGAACTGAGCTTTTGGCAATGTTTAGATGCAGTCCGGTAGCATCGCCGTATAGCTTCATAGCATGCACAGCTAGGTCCACCTCTTCTTTTACAGGGTTTAGAAAGAGGAGGGCGTTGTTCGCGTATAGTGACATTCTGGCTTTTGTGGCACCATCTCGAAGAGGGGAGAATAGGCCAAGGCGGGCTAGGTGCTCAAAAATCCTTTGCACTGTGTCAAATGCTAAGATGAAAAGGAGCGGTGATAGCGGATCTCCCTGCCGGAGTCCTCGCCTCTCGGGGATCCAAGGCCCGTATACTCCATTTAACCTGACCGAAGATGTTGTCGTGCCCAAGATAAGAGAAAGCCAATCACGCCATTTTTTGTTGAAAGCCTCTTGCTTCCAGTAGCCCAATAAGAACTCCCATGACAGGGAGTCAAAAGTTTTTGAGATGTCCAATTTGACCATAAGCAGAGACCTCTTCTTTTTGTGATGATCTTGGGCAACATTCCTAATGTAACATAACACTCCAACTCCACAGCTGCAGAATTTTCAATTCCTAAGAGCAGTGGGCCCCACATGTCAGTGTATCCCCTACCTCTCTCCCCCTCTCTTTTCCCCCGCGGAACCTTGCATGGCTGCCACCGAGGTGAGTTGCCGTGTGCAGCCGTTGAGCGCCTTAAAGCCTTCCTGAGCAGCGCAAAAACTCCTCCTGTCACCTCCCTCCACCACCCCGGCCTTTTCCCCGTTGTTGCCCGAAAACCCCGCTGCTACACCTTGCTCCCGCGCTCCCCGTCGCCATTGCAGCCCGAGTCGCTGCTAGCTACTACCGAGCCTCCCACTCGAAGCGCCGAGGCCCTCTCCACCTGCTACGAAGCTCCGTTCCTCAAGCGCCGTCGCGAACAGCTCGAATTCGGTCGTTCCTCACCGAGGCCGACCCGACGAGCTACATCAACTTCACCACGAAATACTCCCTCCACGGTACTCCAATCTTCCCTCAACTCCACACACGTATACTACACCCTCTAGCGCACTCGATCGCATGGTCCATTGGACGGGAACCGGGACGAACGAGCTGCAATAGCCGAATTCTTGCTGGCGGCCATGAAGAATTTTCTCCCTCCCCGGTGCGCCCTCATTTCCGGCCAATTTCCCCTCCAACCGACCACATGTCGGCGTTCCCGAGGCTACCACGAAGCTTCCCGACCAATTCCCGAGCTTTACCAACCCTTCTTTCGCCGGCACGACCTCGCAGGAGCCTTCTCTCCGCCGCCCCACGTCGCTGGCCCCTTTTCCGGCTAGCCCGCACCTCGAGGAGGTCCGTGCGGAGTTCCCTAGGGCGCGGCGGCCCTTTTCCGGCCGCTCCAACCGCCGGGCCGCTCCTCCGGTGAGGGCGCCGCCGCCGCCGGCGCCATTGTCGAGCGGGGCGAGCGTTCGGCTGGGGACACGGGGGAAAGGGGCGGGATCGCGTGTGGTGGATCTGGTGCGGCGCCCCCCCCACTGCGGCCTCGGTGTGGCTCCCATTCCATTGGCTCGGTGGATTTTCCCCTTTTCCTATTTAGAAATAATCATAGAAAGTGCAGAAACTTTGTAAAAATTGTAGAAAATCGTAGAAAAATCAGAAAAATATGAAACCAACTTTGTTAGATTCCATATAACCATATCTTTGCATGGGACTAACTATTACTGTATGTAGGTGCACAAAATTTTTGTTGTTAATTATTTAAACATAAATAGTAGGGAATTAATTGTATAAGATCCATACATTAGATACTTCTCTAACTTTGCTGGAAAACCATCTACATCCCCTAGTATGCACAGAAAAAGTTTCACTTTCATCGGACCATTGGAACGTATAAACTTTATTCACCATATATACGAATGTGATAAAGCCCACATAGCCCCGTACATAATAGAATGCAAATAATGTTTAATCTTTGCGGGTAACATCTGAGCCCATACGATGACATCTCCGTCCCTCAATAAAATTGAGAATCCATGCATGTCGTGATAGCAGTACGTATTAAAATGCTAATTATGAATCTTTCATGTGCATATGCATATCGGTAGAGCCTGAGACGAAGATCGCCGAGGAGCTCAACTCAGAGGACACGGCGAGTGACTCTATTTCTGCTGACCTAATATCTGAGCAAGGCAAGCCCCGGTTTACATTATCCCTTTTATAAATATTTCATTTTTACATCAATATGTGCTTAGTGTTATGTGATTGTGCATTAAGTTCTAGGATTTGGTTGAGGCTCCACTTGCATGGCTTATAAAACCCTGGTTATCTCAGTGGGTAGATCGGCTACGTGATTACTTTGTGCTATGCTAATTAGACCTATCGAATGGTAGAAGTCGGGTAGTCGGAAACTACTCGCGAGTTATAGGATTTTCTAGGAAACATGGGTAGGCCAAGGAGTTCTTGGATCACAATGAATAAAAGGAGATCAGATAGGTAGTAGGAAGCAACGGGATGTGATCCTGTGGGCGTAGTCCTGTTTGTGTCGCTTAAGGACTGTGTCGTAGTCGGCCCTGTTGAACAAGTACTGAATGTACCGGTAGCATGCTAGTGATATGGGCACTAGTAAACCGATGTACTTGATCACACTGGATGCCGACGATCATTCCGCCGACCTTGGTCAGGCGTTGAGAGGGCAGTAGGTAATCCGCTCACGGAGGTCGTACCGGTCGGACATCTCGTGTAGGGAACCCTCTGTTCGGGCCGACAGACTTTTTTGGAATTTGGGGTGTCTTGGGAATGGTTGCCACGTACGGCAGTTACGAAGTGCGTCGTATACGCCTTCGGAAAGTCGGTACGTGTCGTGCTTTCGGGCTTCTTCTGCAGGAGTAAAATAGTTCGAATCACCGTCACTCACAGATAAAGAGTGCCGCTTGTTCACTGTGTCGTCGCGTAGTAACAAGTGGAAGATTTCTATTAATATGGTCAGATCTGAAACTAGATCAAGTGATAGTGTGAAAACTTGAGTGCTTTGGTTAGCTGCCAACTAGACGTTACCCTTTTGTGCCACTAAAAATGTTGCTGTAAATTTGCTAATGAAGGACGTACAAATAGTCTTATTTTATGCAAAACATCCCTTTCTATCAATATCCCATCGCATACTAGTATAGGTATTAGAGAGTCTTTTGACGGGTAAGTCTTGCTGAGTATTAGTTGCTCAGGGTTTACTGCTTAATGTTTTTAGGTAATAATGAGTATGATGTTAATGAAGAGTATATGAGATACGGGTTTCTGAAGGATGCGTCACCCCCGAGGGGATGGACGGTCTAGTGGGAGCCCGACTCGTCGCCAGCTTGAGTCTGTGTTGCTAGATCGACTTGTCAGTGGCAAATCGTGTCACAACGCGTGGCACCACCCGAATATCAATCCTGTTGATGAGGCGTGTCCCTCACACCTAACATGTAGAAAACTGTCTTGAATATATGGTCATCTGATGAAAGCGCTCTGGGATGCAGCCACAAGACTGTCGATGTTCTTGGAGAGTCTCAACGCCAGAACCTTGGACACTAGTTTTGCAAAGGAGTGTATAACACTAATAGGCATAAAATCCCCCGGCAATTCCGCAATCCTGCCTTTAGGGATGAGTGTGATCAGCGCCCCGTTCAATTTCTTTAGAGGCCCTGTTTGTAGCCTGTCTAGACATTCAGAGCTTGTGATAACATCCTCTTTGATTATGCTCCAACAGTGTCTGTAGAATTCTACTGTGAAGCCATCAGGTCCCGGGGCTTTCTCACTTGGCATTTGCTTCAATGCATGCAGAATCTCTTTTTCGGTGAACCTGGCTGTCAGTTGCTCATCCTGCAGCTGAGGTAGATTTAGGAGTTCCCAGTTGATGGTGACAGAGCGCTGTTCCTTGGTGCCAAGTATTTTTTAGTAGTGACTATGCACCAGCATTTCCATTTCTTTATGTTGCCAGACATAATTCCCTTGCTCAGTTTTCCATTTCTTTCAACTCCGTCCGCACCCGGCGTTGCGCACGCGCTCATAGTCCCACTCCACTCGCGCACCGCCTCCTGCCACGGCGGGGGACGCTTCGCAGCCAGGCCGTCCCGATGCGGCCGCGCATCGCGCGCACCGTGGAGCGCTAGGAGGGGTACTACCTACCGCAGCGGCGGGCGGGCGGGCGGGCCAAGGGGAAAGGCGGGCGGGGACGTGACGAGGCGGCGCCGCTGTCGTCGAGCAGCACGTCCCGGTCGCACCGCAGACGCGACGTGCTGCTGGAGTGCAACTCGCCGGAGCCCGAGTCTCACTGTCCCAGGCGCGTGGCCACGTCACTATTGTTAAAAGAATTTAATGTTAATAACATCCTCAAATTTTTTTTCAAAACTAGCCACTCAATCGTCCACGGCGTGGACGATTTGTCCACGTGGACATCCTATCGTCCACGTCGTGGACGATTGGGCCACGTATGTAGCCCTGTCGTCCACAGCATGGACGACTAGGCCACGTGGACAATCCTGTCGTCCACGCCGTGGACGACAGGCCAACAAGGATTGATTGCTCTCTGCAACAAATATTATAAGATTAGCTTTTTAGCATCCATTTAAAATTACTTTGAGATATTTTTACAAAATGTTTTTAAAGAATTTAATGTAGTATATTGTGTTATGATTTATGTAAGTTGTTTAATTTATTTTTTGTTTAATAGATTCTATGTTATGGAATTTTGAATTATATAACACGATCACAAATTTTATTATTTCTTGTTATGGATGAAGATGTAACTAAATTTAGCAAAATAACAACAGTACTTAATTTAAAACATTCGGATACATTACGAAGTTTATTAAATTGCAAATATAGATTCGATTAAGTGCTACGGAGATATTTTCCTTACGCAATGCATCCGGCTCGGCATCCCTTGCGGGACGTGCTCTCTCGCGTAAGCGCTCCCGTTCATCCTCTCTCGCCTCGCGACGATACTTTTCGTCGATTCTTTGAAATTCTTCCTGACGTTTGCGCCGACGCTCCGCCTGTTCAGCTGCATCCTTCCTCTCTTGCTCAACCCGCTTTTCGAACTCCATCTCGTAGTGATACTTGTCCTAGGCAGCTCTATGCATCGCGTGTACGTACTCGACGTCTTCCGTTGTTTGTTCGTTGTCGATGTACTGTGTGAACTCACAAAGGGACGGTGGAGACTGCATGATTAGTTATGTGTTGTTATGAATATTAGAGCTAAAATACGAATACGTGAAGTAAACATATATCTGATGTCTACTATTCGGGAAAAATGGCGTGGTCCTATGGAGGGGGTCATATTCATAGTTGTTGCACATCCATAGTCTCAAACCGTAAGTGACTCCCAGCCTTAAATCTTTCACGAACCGGCAATCAGTGTCACATAGACACATTGGCGGTTGTAATCCCTCTGGAACGTGAACTCTCTCTTTTTGATTTGGTTGTGAGTACGGTGAGTCCATGTCCACGAGAGTTGGGTCTGTGAAGTGTGGTTGTGGCGAATGTACGGAGTGCTCTTAAATAGACAATCGAAGATAGACGATTCGTCCATGAGGTGTACAATTCGTCCATGAGGTGGACGATTCGTCCAGTACGTGGACGACTAGTACATCAGTTGTATGATTCGTCGAACAGGTGGACGAGTCGTCCATTACGTGGACGACAAGTCCATCAGTGGTACGGCTAGTCCATTATTTGTATGACTCGTCCATCAGGTGCACGAGTCGTCCACCATGTGGACGAGTTGTCCAGTAGGTGGACGACTAGTCCATCACTTGTACTACTCGTCCATCAATTGTTCGACTCGTCTATTAGTTGTACGAGTCGTCTATTAGGTAGAACAATAATAGTTACTCTCATCCATATTTATTAAATTTCTTAGTACAAGATCATACATTACAAGGATACATTGCGAGCATACATGTTGCTCCACATTAGTGAAACCTAGTTCTAACGTTTATGGTTTGGCTTGTGGTCAGGACATTTGCAATCCTTGTTGTCGCAGACGGGCCTAGCACCTATGTACTCGAATAGTTGTGACTCCATTTTCGCTAGTTCACCAACCATCTCTCGGTTTCGATCTTGTAAATATTTAATGTAATCTTCAGTTGGCTTGATTGACGGTGGGTCAACCGAGAGTATGTATCCGTAGTTATTATCATCGAAGTAGCACTAGTTAAAAAGCAAAAAAATGGTCAAAAAATGACAATATTTTACCAAAAAAATTAATATGTATTTTGAACTTACTCCACCGTTAGGGCAAGGAAAGAATCGATGACCGCTGCCCTCCCTTCTATCATTCATTTGCATAACACAATCAATGCCATAGCTGTATTTGTGCCACACTTCTTTCGTGCTATCATGTGGACGAAGAGGATTGAACACACCAAAATCACTCTTAGTTAGAACTGGGAATCTGTCTACCGGTGGTTCATATCAATTAGGACCACCCACCAAGTAGTCGGTACACAACGATCTAATGTTTTCCACCTCTGTCCTACCACGACCTCTGCTCGCCATTGTTTTAGTACTCTCTTCGCTCACTCTCAGTTTGTAATGGTGACTCTTCAAGACGCTATGATTTTTATAGGGCTAATGTCGTCCATCCCGTGGACGACTCGTTTATTATATGGAAGTTCCGTGACCGTTGGGTCGACATGTAAGTCCACGTGGGCTCCTGCTCCTATCGTCAATACTGTGGACGACACCGTCCTGTCGTACACGGCGTGGACAACAGGATGTCCACGTGGATAAATCGTCCACGCCGTGGACGATAGGTAGCTACTTTTGAAAAAAATAGATGTTATTAATATTAATTTCTTTAACAACTGTTCCAAAAATAAAAAAATCCGTCCTTGGTCCGACTCTGATCGAGCAGGCTCGGTCCAGACTCTCGTCAGTGGGGGCAGATAAATTCCGTTCACGGCCCATACGCAACGACGGATTTCGGTTGTTGTCAGGATGGGGCACGACGCTTGCTGGCCCAACGTTTGTTTCCACGGGCTGGCCTTTCATCGAGCCTTGCAAACGAGCCGCTGTTAAGCAAATCAGTTTCGGCCCAGTCTTCTCCTGCCACGGGCTGAAGGCCCAGCCATGCTACCGTGCCGCTGTTAAAGAATAGGTAGAGGCGCCTGAAGGAAGCCTGAACGACTTGGGCCCTTTAGAAGAAGCGTTGGTGGGGGAGAGAGGTCAAGATCTTGGTAGCATCGCCCACTACGGCGCTGGATATTGTTCTCTCTTTTCTTTTCAGAATAAAAAAAGTTACCCACTTTTCCTAAAAAAGGAAAAGAAAAGAAAAGAATATGCATGATGGAGAGCCGCGGGAGACGGAGAAGGAATAAAGAAGGCTCGCGCAGGAAAGAAGAGGAGCACGATGGAAGCAAGGGGGAGGAGAGGAGGTAGGTGATCACCGGTAGCCCACGCCGGCGGCGAGGGGAAGGAAGGAAGGACGGACGGACCAAAAAAGTTTACTGGATTTGATTGATGATGTCCGCAATTGGCAGTGCAACAATAAGTACAGTTTCCAGGATGGACCCCCCCCCCCAAAAAAAGAACGATACTACCGGTATCGACATCATGCTGCCATGGACACACCCAACTCTGTTTTTACAACACATACGCATCAAAACTTTGCGTGGTAACGCTCTCGGCGACATCATTTTAACAAGCTTTGAACAATAATAATATGCTGACGCAAAGTGAACTGAGCGCCTCCCTTTTGCCCCTCACCAGTCTCGTCGCCCCACAAGAAAAAGGCCGCACGCCTGTCGCACCAACCGCTATGCTATGCAATACAGAAGTCGACGTAAAGGCGGCGGCACCGTCAACCATCGATCGCCTCACGCCTCTCGTAACAGCACCAATTATCGTCGTTAACCAACGTCCGCCGCAACAAAGATTTTTTGCCAGGACGATGCATGCGCGTGCCGTGCCCCGCATTCTGAAGCCTCTTCTGCGGCCGCCGGCCGCTGCCGTCATCAATCCTAATTGTCCCGTGCACTCCTGCCTGCACATGAGCATTCATGGAGTTAGATAGACAGGTGTCGTCCAGATTGTGCGATGAGTTCACAAGGAGCAAAGGTTGATTACTCGAGAGTTTCAGCTCATGCCTCTTTGGGAAAACCTAATCATGCGCGCAACGCCGGGGCGGCAGGGTGATAGGGGATTTGAGGTCGTTTCCGTCTCCAGGAATAAGAACCCGATACGCGAGGCCTCAGAATTGAACGGGGAATGCAACACGAAGAATTAGAAACCGTCACGCGAGGACGGGGAATTGAATGGTAACGCAGCCGTGCTGCACTCCCTCATCCACAGGACAAAAAATATTCATCTCCCTCTCCCTCTCCCTGGACGGTTTCAGTCACTTTCAGTGCTTCAATGTCGGTTTCAGTTAACCGATGAATCGTTCTGCGCTTGTCCGCTGCATGCACCTGCGCCAAGCGCCGAAGCTTTTGACTTGAATGCACTTCATAACAAGCTAAGCCGATCAAGGATCAACCGCGCGTAAACAAAGTGCCATGGGGTTACACTGTAAAGGCGGCAGGGATGAGGAGGGCGCGCGCGAATGAGAGCCGCTGTCGTGAGAGGAAAGCGAGCCAGCTGAGCGACGTGGACGCGCACCAAACGCCAATGCTTCCCT
This sequence comes from Neostapfia colusana, assembly GCA_030760725.1. Classification (NCBI taxonomy): domain Eukaryota; kingdom Viridiplantae; phylum Streptophyta; class Magnoliopsida; order Poales; family Poaceae; genus Neostapfia; species Neostapfia colusana. The sequence continues at coordinate 50,957,710 of JASWHV010000019.1, forward strand.
GCCAGGGTAGCAGCTGATTGCGCTACTGTTCGATGATTGCAACGTACGCCGACGAACATGCAAGCCACCCGTCGCTAATCACAGGGCGAGCTAGGCTTTGGTGATCCATTATGTATATAATGCACCGGGTAGGGTGGCACTACTGCACCTGCGAGTGCTCTCCACTCGTGGCGTCCACTCACTCTCTCTCACACATTCAGCTGCTGGCCAGTGCGCTGCTCTGCTGCCGATGCATAAGAAGCAGAAGCCCTGAGCTGAACCATCCGCCGCCGCTCGCTGTCAGTGTGTCTCTCCTGCACCTGAAGCAGACGACGTTCTGGGCCATGTTGTTCGGCGTGATCACCCTCTTGCTGACGGCGGCGGCGGTGTCGGGGGCCGTGGACGACGGCGGCGGGCGGAGGCCGTACATCGTCCGGATGGACGTGTCGGCGATGCCGGCGCCGTTCGTGGAGCACGAGGGGTGGTACCGCTCGGTGCTGTCGTCGCTGGCGGCCGTCACGGGGGAGGGCGCGCCGCCCGAGCACCTGTACACGTACACCCACGTCATGCACGGGTTCAGCGCGGTGCTCACCGCGCGGCAGCTGGAGCGGCTCAAGGGGACGGAGGGGCACGTGGCTGCGTTCCCGGAGACGTACGCGCGCCTCCACACCACGCGCACGCCGGAGTTTCTCGGGCTGAGCGGCGGTGCGGGCGTCTGGCCGGCGTCCAAGTACGGCGACGACGTGATCGTCGGCATCGTGGACACGGGCGTCTGGCCGGAGAGCGAGAGCTTCAGCGACGCCGGCATCCGGAAGCCCGTGCCGGCGAGGTGGAAGGGCGCGTGCGAGGCCGGCGCGGCGTTCAAGCCCTCGATGTGCAACCGGAAGCTCATCGGTGCGCGGTCCTTCAGCAAGGGCCTTAAGCAGCGCGGCCTCAAGATCTCGTCCGATGACTACGACTCGCCCAGGGACTACTACGGCCACGGCTCCCACACGTCGTCCACGGCGGCAGGCGCCGCCGTCAAGGGCGCCAGCTACAACGGCTACGCCAATGGAACGGCTACTGGCATCGCGCCGATGGCCAGGGTAGCCATGTACAAGGCCGTGTTCTCGGCGGACACGCTGGAGTCCGCGTCCACTGACGTGCTGGCTGCCATGGACCGAGCCATCGCCGACGGCGTCGATGTGATGTCGCTGTCCCTGGGTTTCCCGGAGACGTCCTACGACACCAATGTGATCGCCATCGGAGCATTCGCCGCCATGCAGAAGGGAGTCTTCGTGACTTGCTCCGCTGGGAACGACGGCTCCGACGGGTACACCATCATGAACGGCGCGCCCTGGATCACGACCGTCGGAGCAGGCAGCATCGACAGGGATTTCACCGCGACCGTCACGCTCGGCAGCGGCAGCGGCTTGAGGAGCGTCCAGGGCAAGTCGGTGTACCCGCTGAGCACGGCGACCGCCGGCGCAAACCTCTACTACGGCCACGGCAACAAGAGCAGGCAGAGGTGCGAGTACTCCACCCTCAGCCGCAAGGAAGTGAGTGGCAAGTACGTCTTCTGCACGTCCGGCGAGAGCGTCAGGCAGCAGATGGACGAGGTGGAGAGCAACGGCGGCCTTGGTGCGATCATCGCCAGCGACATGAAGGAGTACCTCCAGCCGACGGACTACATCATGCCGCTGGTGCTGGTCACCAAGTCCGACGGCGCGGCCATCGAGAAGTACGTGTCCATGGTGGGGACGAGAGGCGCGCCCAAGGTGAGCATCCGGTTCGTCGAAACCGAACTCGGAGTTAAGCCGGCGCCGACCGTGGCGTACTTCTCCGCCCGCGGGCCGAGCCAGATCAGTCCGGCGATCCTGAAGCCGGACATCGTCGCGCCGGGTGTGGACATCTTGGCGGCGTGGGTGCCCAACAAAGAGGTCATGGAGATCGGCAAGCAGAAGATCTTCACCAAGTACATGCTCGTCTCCGGCACGTCCATGTCGTCGCCGCACGTCGCGGGCGTGGTTGCCCTGCTGCGATCGGTGCACCCGGACTGGAGCCCGGCGGCCATCCGGTCCGCCATGATGACCACCGCCTACGTGAAGGACAACGCCAACAACGTCATCGTCAGCAAGCCGAATGGGGCGCCGGGGACGCCACTGGACTTCGGCAGCGGCCACGTCAGTCCCGACCAAGCCATGGACCCCGGCCTCGTGTACGATGCGTCCGCTAACGACTACGTCAGCTTCCTGTGTGGGCTCCGCTACAGCACCCGCCAGATAGCCACCATCACCGGCCGGCAAAAACCCAGCTGCGCCGGAGCAAACCTTGACCTTAACTACCCGTCCTTCATGGTCATCCTCAACAAGACCAACTCGGCCACACGGACGTTCAAGAGGGTGCTCACCAACGTCGCGGGCTCGCCGGCGAAGTACAGCGTGTCTGTGACTGCGCCCGCGGGGATGAAGGTGACGGTTACGCCGGAGGCGCTTTCCTTCGGTGGCAAAGGCAGCAAGCAGTCGTTCACAGTCATGGTGCAGGTCGGGCAGGTGAAACGAAGCTCAGATGACTACAATTACATTGGGAATTATGGGTTCTTGAGCTGGAACGAAGTTGGAGGCAAGCATGTTGTCAGGAGTCCGATAGTTTCAGCATTTGCCCAATGAGGAGGACATGTTAGCATCGCAAGAGCAAAAAAATAAGAACATGACCATAGAAAATATACAATATTTATAATTAATCCTAATCAGAAACAGAAAGAAGCATAGACTGAAGAAAGGGGGTAAATTTAACAAGATATACAGTAGGGAATTGTCAAATCTCTATTCACTAGCTAATTCTATCAAGTGTATCTATACCATATATGTAAATTCTATAATGCACATTGTTTCCTCAGCATAAGAGACTCTGGTCCAGATGAACTGCTTCAAAGTTTTATTTGGCTTGCTTTGAAAAATAGCAACCGCAGTATGGGCGGAGTTATTTTTCAAAGTTCAAGGAGCTCTTCCAAGCACTATCCATTATCGTATCGCAAAATCAAATAGGATTGAAGAGTTTACAGCTTAAGGTTTTAGAGTTAACAGCATCAAAAGTGCAAACAACAAAATTACACCTCCAGTTGCATCTCATCGATAGCTCAACAGGGAAGATACGATAGTTGCTATGTTCATCATTGATTAATATAAATTAATATAGATTGGTGACTAAAATGCAGAATGTGTGGAACTAAAACACAGAAAACTGCTTTGTTGAGAATGTAGAATCTGATTATTGCTATGTTCCTCAAGAACAGCATTAATGCACCAACGTGTTATAGAAGCACTAGCATTATTAAACTTGATGCCTGGCTTCTAGAGAATATTTATATCAAGTTATGTTAAGAGACCTTCAAAAGGAGCAGACCAATTTATAACTTCTATGGTAAAGACCATTCGTGTTAAATTGTTTTCTATAATAGGATTTCACTCATCCATCATGAGAGAGAGAGAGAGAGCATGGATGGAAGCATTTCTCTAAATCGAGCAAGAAATACATTCCGTTATCTCCCAGTAACCAATTGGATCTGCAAAATAACGTAAGATGGGACAATTAGTGGGTGAACATTGGAGTTCCATATGCAGTTTTCCAGCATATTATTGTGCTAGCACCGTCTCAACAGGCTACTAAGAGATATGCATAATGCAAACTTCAAAATCTCAAACCATAAACTTGGCTACTCGTACCTGCTAACCAACATCATGAGTCAAATCAACAAGGAAAATGCAGTGGATGGAGCTGTACTACTGTACTACAAAGAATATGGAGTGATATCAACAATGAATACAACTGGATAACTATTGTATTCTTGGCTCCACTCAGGCCACTAGCTGCACACTAATGCGGATAGAAAAGACTTGAAAACCCATAGCTATCTTTCTGCTGTCATATCCATCCTCTGCGAGACTGCAGTGCTCACCACCATTCCTACATAGCATGAAATCCTACTTGTTTTCAACTTTTCTACCTTGCATAAAGTAATTGCTGCTGATTATCCGTATTACATCAAAGCGTTTTGGCCACGCACAGATAGGCACTGCTCTATGCTGTTATTGGCTGCTGTAGCAAACACAAAGCTTGAGTGGTAGCTATGCGTTATCTCTTGTACTGGCAATGCAGAGTGGCAAGCACAAGTCCAACATGGTATCAGTAGATTAAATTACATTTTCATGATCATACTCGAAAAGATAAAACAATTCTGAAGTAATAGATGGGACCGGGAGAAATCACATTTTTTCTATTTTTTTCCTGAATAACATTCTATGTCTAACTAAAATATGAATTAGACGATGACCACCCTAACAGGAATTAAGGGAACACAGTAACTCATAATCATTATGATAGCTTAGCATTCATATATTATCAAAAGAACAACAACAACTAAGTCTTTGTCCGAAGCATGTTTGGTAGGCTATATTATCAAAAGAGGTAAAAAAATCCATATATAACATATGGGTACCCTAGTAGTAGAAGCAGGATGTAGGTTTGGACAAAATAATATATCCCTAAGGATTCCAGTCATGCTCTTGCCACAAGTAAGTTCATTTCCATACCTCTGATATTCTTTATTGACATGTAGGGCCAACTGAATCATATTTCCTATACATGCTAGAAGGATTTAAAAATTAAATGCACAATAAGTGATAATCATAGTTAGCCAATTGATTCTCGATCGACATATGACATAATGAACAGAATAAAGACTGTACCAACAAGATTAGCAGTACATACCTTCAAGAGACGTCTGAGAGAATAAGCTTGATGCAAGAAAGTGACAAGCACCTTTTTAGAAGAGAACTCAACTGGTTATCCTATTCAGCACAATAGGTACCATAAGAAGGGTTAAGATTTGTGCTTCTTATGGAAGTGCATAAAGAACAACACAGATAAAATTAGATGGTGGACAACAATAAAACATGATCTTCATTTGAATTAATTTAATAATATTATAACTCTGAGGGCCACGGTGCCCTGGTACACACAATGGCAGCATTTGCGCATTACATCCTTTGAAGGTAAAAATTTTCAACAGCCCCGCTTCCAGGTGTACATCTATATTTACACTATTATGGTGTAGTCCCCTGCTTCAAGATGAAATGTGCGGGTTGTAATCTCTTCAATATAACATGATAATATCGTGAACTCTTTTGACTTGGTTACTTTGTCATTGTACTGGAGGATGACTGTTTTGACTTGTTACTTTTATCAATAGCTACATTTCAAGGGATCCTCTTTATATAACCGTTTCAACACTTCTCGAGGAATTCTTGCCCGAGTTTACTAGTAGAAGAACTTAGTTGGAGCAAAGGGGAAAAGATCTTTGAGCAAGATGAGAGCAAATATTTAACACTTGAGATAGTATTAAGAGCATCAATTCCTCTCTAGGCTCCTCTAGCGCTAGTGTGGCTGTAGAGGGTTTTTTGACTTTTTACTCTTCATCTATGGCAAAATCTAGATTGGTTAGGAGTCAGTGTCGAGTTTTCAGTGAAGTCTGTGAAACATTTTGTTAAATTTTTTATACGGTCTGAAACCCTACTTATTCATAGTAAGCTCGTATTTTCACCTGGATAGACTCACAAGGAGCCAAAAAAACAAGTGAACGTCGGATGGAATCGACGTCCACCTGTCAAGAATTAAGAGCCGGTTCACACAGTCGCTAGTTTGCATATTGAGTGTACATCAAAGTTAAGTAGGACTAGTATATGGCCATATATCCCCTCACCCCTCGGCCCCACTCTGCTCTCTCCCACATGACAAGCACGACATGACTATCGAAGAGCCGTGTGGCCAGCGTCACGCCGAACCTCTTAGGCTGACTCCAATGGGCTACCCATTTGGAGATCTAAACTCAAAATGGGTAGCTAAATGACACTGTAGCGTCTTCTGTAGGTAGCTAAAAATAAAACGCATTTGCGATAGCCACGGCCGTCGCAAATAAGTGTAAAACCGACGTAAATAATCAAATTGCGACGGCTTTACTTATTTGCGACGGTTCCCGGCTGTCGCTTGTTTTTCGTCGCAATTAACTTTATTTGCGACGGCCGCCGTCGCAAATAAACTTGTTTGCAACGGCTTAGACCGACCGTCGCAAACAAGAGCCCGGGCCCAGCCGATGGGCCCGACTCCACAATTTGCGACGGACAGCCGTGACCGTCGCAAGTAAGTACTTAATTTGCGACGGCCGGCGGTGGCTGTCGTAAAATTTACGACAACTGGACACTTATTTGCAACGGTACTGTATAAGAAGCCGTCGCAAATAAGGTTTTCTTATTTTTTTAAAAAAATGAACATTCTTCCCGACTCGATGGCCAGAAACACAAGACATAGAACAATAGACATAACAACAGCAGTAACAATAGACATACAACATCTCCATCCATCATAACACAAAAGTCTCACATCTCATCACAAGAATAGAAAAATAAGAAAGAGAGGCTCTCCGCTAGCGTCCACTTCCTCCAGAGCCGCCAACATCCTCGCCGCGCGTTAGTCCAGGCACCGATATAGACGGCGACGGAGTTTGAGCCTCTGTTGCCGATCCCTGCAACACATAGAAGTTGTTGGACATATTAATTTGTTTAGAACTTCATTTTTGACTATAATTGATTAAATAAACTAGAATTGATCATATTGAACTTAGTTTATTTAATTTGAGTTAGATTTGCTATATATTTAATTATGTAAGACTAAGTAAGACTACAATACCTAAGTAAGACTACAATTTATTTGGCATGAAAGTAAGACTAAATTTTATGAATTAAGACTAAGTAAGAACGTTTTTGATTATCTGAACACCCGGAGAAACGTGCACCGGCGGCGGTAGCTCCAGTTCCGGCGGTGGAATCGGCGGTGGCAGTGGAGGAAGCTGGAGGTGCAACCCCTGGACATCGCAGCCTTGAAAGAAACTCCATGGTTGCAAAAGTTGTAGGTTATTACATATTATTAAGAATGCGCTAAATTTAAATTACTTTAGCTTACCGTCATCGCCTGTCGCTGCATCTCCATCGTCTGTCGCATCTGCTCCATGTAGGCTCGCTGGTAGGAGATGGTGGCCTCCATCGCCGCCCTCTGCGCCTCCATCGCCACCCTCTACGCCTCCAGGTACGATTGAAACTGCTCGCGACTCTCCTGGACCTGACGGACGAGAGTCTCCACCTGCGAGACACGGCGACTCGGGCCTGCCGACGAAGACTGTATGGATGCTGCCTCTCGCAGGTCTCGCCGCCCTCGAGTCGACAACTCCATCGAATATGACAAGCCTATAAAAACAGAATCAGTAATATAGAATTGAAATATCTTTAATATTTTGAATTGAAAACGATAAAATGACTTATGAACTCACCTTCCGTAGGCTTTTCCACCTCCGGTTGCATACGCGGCTTGAGGATCGATTGGTTCATGTTCCCAATCGAAATCTGCGCCGTGTATCCTCCTAGCCTCCTCCCCGTACCTAGCCTGAAAAATAAGAAAACAGTGTAAGTTCATAAATCCATATAGTTATATTTACTATGAATAATTTCTATACTTACCAACTGCTCGGCTGTGGCATGACTGCACCCGTGGGGCTGAGAAGGGTCCCTGTGACCTCTCTTCCAGATCTCAGCAGGAGTCGGCGGCACCCCCGTCTCGCGCTCCTATCAATACGTGTTAGTATGAACAATATATTATGAATACATAAACATAAGTTAGGTTCCCATTACCATGCGTTTAACTAAACGCAAGTGGTTATCTTGACCGTGTTTGTGCTTCCCCTCGACCCCTCTGCACCCTCGAGCCCTCAAGGACTTAGCCTTGAACTCATCGCTAGCCCAGTACCGACAAAGGGCCCGGTATGCATCGGACCGACCCTGCAACCAGCTCACGTGGCCCTACACATAGTTGTAGGTCATTAAAAATATCATTGATGTATTTGATCAATGCTCAGAAAAAAAAATATTTACTACACCCCACGTACCTGTGCGTACTCTTCCTCCGTCAGGTGCCTCTCGCTCTCCTGCCGAAAGTGTAGCACGTGGTGCTGGTTTGCCTTCAAGTGCTCGTTGATAACTTGAATGCGAGCGTTTGACAAACCTTGCCGAACCGCTTTCGCAGCGTTGATGTGAAACACTTTCCTCGCATCCTCCAACATGCGAGGGTCGTTCAGGTCCTCTAAAATATATCTTTCCTGTGATAAATATTGAAAGAGATGTACATTGAAAGAGTTTCAGAGTTAAAACTTAGGAACTTTATTTAACATACTTACCATAAAATCAGCCCATACGGCCTCCTGAACGTTGTCGTGCTCCTGGTGATGGGCGCATGCGTAATCCTTCTAGGAAGTTGCAGTCACCCCGTCGATGACCCCGGGATAGTGCAAACGCAGTAAGGACCCGAGGACACCGTTCACCGGTCTGTGGTGTCTCTCACCGGTGAAAGATGCATCATACCAAACGCTGCAAGACATTTATTAATTCATTACTTAAGTAACAAAAAGAAACCAGAATTTAACACTACGATTTTATTACCTATCTCCGACCGCACGAATCACGATCCTCTATGAAGGGACCGCAAGAGGACTGACAAAGTGAGTCCTCATCCTCCGCGTCTGCTGGGGCATCACGTCTGGTGACCCAGAAGGCTCAGGAACAGAAGGCTGAGGAACAGACGTCTCTGGAACAGAAGGCTCGTCAGCCAACGGCTGGCTGGCCGAGGGCTGGCTCACCGAAGGGTAGCCAAGCTCAACTGGTGCCATAGCCACTGAGTCAGTTGGTGAGGACTACAACATTCAAATGATTTATAAGTAAGTTTAATTGGAAATTAAATTTGAAGAATTCGTCAAAGAATACTGAAATTTACCTGTGTGGACTATTATGACGAAGCCCTAGAGCTGCTCCGAACGTACCCCAGCAGCTGAGAGCGTCTGCTCCCGGTCGACGAGGCACCAGCGAAAGCGTCTTCAGGTCTAGAGAGGAAGAACCCCCTCGTCGCCTCCATCTTCTTACTCTTCTTTAACGCCATCCTGTTTTAATAGATAATCAGTGTCCTACTCCTTAAACATCTAAAATATATACATAATTCATGTTGCTATCTAAAAGAAAACGTTACTTGTAATCACTTTCAAAATTCATCAACATCATTATCATGTGCCCTACTCCTTAAACCAGCCCAACGATCTTCCATCGTGACCTGTTTTAATTTTCGTTTTTGAATATCATCTGTCTCTACATCTTCAACATCTCCTACTAAATGATTGAGTCCTTCCCCAGGCTCGACGATAAAAGTATCTGGCAACTCTTCTTCTTGGTACACTTCTTCAACGTCTTCACTATCATGATAACCATCATTCCGAGGAGTATATAACCGCTCACGAGGATTTACCTTATATACCACCCACCAAGCACTGAGCTTTGTGCATGGATAACATAGATAATACACTTGCTCCACTTGATGTGCAAGAAGAAATGTATCGTAACCTCGTAGTCAGTCCTTATGTTTGACTTCCACCATTCCATATTGGTTTTCTCGAGTTCCATGAGTGCTATCAAACCAGTCACAGTCAAAGAAGACAACTCGAAGTGTCTTATTTCCGGTAAAAGTAAATTCAAGGATTTTGTTAATGATCCCATAATAATCAGTTACATTGCCTTGACTGTCAATTGCTCTCGTCACAACACCGGAATTTGATGTTGCCGCGAGAGGATGAAGAGCTTCAAAATGAGTTGTACGGAATCGAAAACCATTTACGTCATATCGACCATAGCTTCGAACATTCACCAATCCATAAGATAGTTGACGCAAATCTTTATGGACATTGTGAGTGCGACACTGTCAAACATGATCGTAAGTTAAAATAATAATTTCTTTAATAATAGTAACTTATAATATATAGAAGATGAGAAAGTATTACATAATCTCGAAACCAGGACAGGAAATCCGGCCCTCCATTTATTCCTTCTTGTCGCATTCCTTTAACTTGTTTGGCCGTAGGTTGATGCCTATGTGGCCAACATTGTATGTGGAACTCGCTGAATGTGAGAAAACAATTTTTTGAATACATGTGTAGCAAAGTATGTCGATTAGCATAAATGTAGGAGAAACGCTTACTCGAAGTATTCTGCATGCCTTCTATATTTGCGTACATGTAAAGTAAAGCAACAGTCCTGTCACGTTCGGGTAGGACGTAGGTCATGTAGCTACCAATGGTAGTGCCTCTCGTTTGAAAAATAGAGAGGTCACTTAAAGCGGGGCTTCGTCCACATTGTACCGCATAGCCGAAATATTGACATTGTGTTCATCTGCAAAGTAGACACTTGAAAAATATCCTACTTTCTTAAGAGCCTTGTTGCCAACCATTGGTTTCAGATATCGTAGTGCTCTTTCAATGTGATACATCCACCTATATTACATAGGACCGCCAACTTTAGCTTCGAATAGAATATGAATAATTAGATGTTGCATTGGATTAAAGAAACCCGGTGGAATTTTTTTTTTCATTTTACATAAAAGTTCGGGTATCTCCTTCTCTAACTTATCCATCATCCCTGTCTTGATTTCTTTAGCACAAAGCTGTCTATAGAAATAGCTGAGCTCGGCTAAAACCTTCCACACTGCATCATCTAGATAACCACGAAACATAACAGGTAAGAGTCTTTCCATGATAATGTGATAATCATGACTCTTTAACCAGTGAAGTTTCCTGTGTTCACATTCACGGCTCGTTTCAGGTTAGCTGTGTAACCATCTGGGAATTTCAAAGTTTTCAACCATTTCATGACTTCTTTCTTTTCTTTAGATCGAAGACAGAAAGAAGCACGTGGCTTACCACCAATTTCAGATATTTCAAGAGTTGGACGGTGACAAATGCCTGCCAAATCTAGTCTAGCTTTTATATTGTCTTTCGTTTTGCCAGACATATTCATGCATGTGCTTATGATACTTTCGCTCATGTTATGCTCCTCATGCATCACATCACTGTTTTGTATTAGAATCAACGACTTCACATACGGTAGCTCCAAAAGTCCACATATGCGAGTCCAATTGTGTTTCACGCCATAACCTACGAAATATCCAGGACGACCTTCATCTGGCACCAGGTTGTCCAACATATTAGAAATTTCTGACCCGTTGAGACGATTCGGTGGTCCTTTAGTGACAATGGTGTTCTTTCTAAAGACATGCCTCTGTTGCCTAAATATGTGATTCGAAGACAACCAACGTTTGTGACAATCGAAGTAAGATATCTTGCCTCCATGAGTTAGTCGAAAGCAATCCGTGTCCGAAGCACATATCAGACACGTCAAACGACCGTGAGTGCTCCATCCGGAAAACATGCTGTATGCCGGCAAATCATGGACGGACCATAAATAAGCAACTCGAAGGTTGAATTCCTGCTTCTTGTAACTGTCGTACGCTTCGACTCCGGTCCACAACTCATTCAATTCTTTGATCAGCGGTTTCAACATCACGTTGAGACGTGACCCAGGATGATCAGGTCCAGGTACAATGAGGCTGAGGAACATGAACTCGTTCTTCATACACAAAGCCGGTGGCGGTTGTAGGGAATGACAAAGACGAGCCAACAGGAGTATGGCGTGGCATTTGTACTGAACGGTGAGAATCCGTCTGTCGCTAACCCGATGCGAACATTTCTCGCATCACGAGAAAATTCTGGATCTAAACGGTCTAGCGCCTTCCATACATCACCGTCGGACGGATGCGTCAAGAATTTTTTGTTCTCACGTTTACCTTCTCTGTGCCATCTCATGTGTCTAGCAGTTCTTTTCGAAAGAAACAACCGCTTCAACCGAGGTGTCACAGGTAAGTAATGAAGCTGCTTATGTGCGACATCTGTTATCACATTATCGCCATCGTCATTAACAACTTCGACATACCTCGGTTTACCATATTTCAAGCATATGTTCTCGTTGGCGTGCTCTTTCCAGAATAGCATGCAGTTGTCTGGACACGCATCAATTTTCTCATAATTCATACCAAGACCAAATATCCGGATCTTCGACTGATACACATCTTTAGGCGCTTTGTGAGGTTGTGGAAGGATATCGCATATCATTTTCATGATATCTTTGTAGCATTGATAGAAAAAAATACTTAGACTTAATTGCCATAAATCTGGTCAAAAAAGCAAGGACGGTCACATCCGTGTGTTCATGCAACGACTGTTGTGATTTCTTGAGCTCCTCAAATAAATCGTCTGCCTCCTTTGTAAGAGGATCCTCTACTTTCAGAGCTTCTAGCATCTCATCCATCCTATCAAGCCCCGTTATATCATCATCCTCATCCACTTCTACTATGTCTCGAGGTTTAGTCTCGCCGTGGAAGGTCCACACCTCATAACTTGGCGTGAAACCGTTTCGATATAAGTGAAACGATAGTTCTAATCTGCTCAAAAACTTGGTGTTCCGGCATTTCGTACATGGGCACCGCACCTTATCATCAGTTGACAATGAAAATGCTCGATCCAAGAATTTATCTAACTTGATGTACCACTCATCCGAGTGACCACCAGTCCTGCTCTTCCAGCCAGTGTACATTCAACTGCGGTCTTCACCCATGTTTGACTCTGCAGTTTAAAGCCGAAGAATTTATCGTTAATATATGCAGGATTTATCCTGCTTCCGACGAGACACAATACCTAAAGCCCAACAAAATTTTGGCAGCATAACCTCGCTTGTTTTACACTGCACCCCCAAAAATGGTGCAGTTCTTCAAGCTTTGGGGTCAACTGTCCAACAACAAGGGAGGAGGAATGAACGGGAGGAGGCGAGGAAATAACGAAAGAGGAGGAATGAACAAGAGAAAACCACCCGTCGGGGCCCGCCATCCACGAGCGGTAGCTTGTCGCAAATAATGACATATTGGGGACGAACAACGGTTACCGTCGCAAATTATGGCTTGGAAACTTTATTTGCGACGCTTACCGCTCACCGGGGCCGCCGTCGCGTAGTCGTGAGCGGCCTCGGGGTGTTTGAGTCGGGGCCGGGTATATCCCGTTTAGAGTTGGCCGTCGCAATTTATTTTACTTGCGACGACTTTTTCTTTGGCCATCGCAAATAGGACTTTATTTTGACAATTATTTAATTTGTGATGCCCCTGAGTCTGGTCATCGCAAATCAATCTAATTACCAAATTAAACTATAAATACCCTAATTACCTAACTAACTATAAAAAACAATCTAATTACCAAATGCATGTACATGGAGGAGATTATCGAGAGGCTGCGATGGCGGCGGGCGCGGCGGCGACGGGAGGCGGGCGCGGCGGGGCGCAGCGGCGGGACGCAGGAGGCTGGGGAGGCGGGGCGCGGTGGCGGGAGGCAGGGGCAGCGGGGCGCGGCGGTGGGAGGCGAGAGGCGGGGCGGCGGGTGGGAGGAGGCGAGAGGCGGGGCGGCGGGTGGGAGGAGGCGAGAGGCGGGAGGCGCGTGTGGCGGGAGGCGTGCGCGGCGGAAGGCGGCGCGGCGGTGGCGGGAGGCGGGGGAGGCGCGGCACAGTGGCGGGAGGCGGGGGCGGCGGGGGCGACGGGAGGGAGGAGGCGCCTGTGGCGGGAGGCGCGCGTGGCGGAAGGCGGCGCAGCGGGGCGCGGCGAGCCGATCGTCGCAATTAACTAGGGACAACCGGCCCGCCGCGCCCCGCCGCGCCGCCTTTTGCCACAAATCAAACTAATTACCAACTTAAACTATAAACACCCTAGTTAATTATCAACTTAAACTACAACTACAAAACTATAAACTAACTTAAAAAACAATTTAATTGCCAAATTAATTACAAATTACTCTAAAACAATATTCAATTAACTCTACTCTAACTAAATCTAACTAACAACAAGAAAAAAAATTAAAAAATGCATAAACATAGGTTACCGAGAGGCGCCGGGCGCGGGAACTAGGAGGCAGGGGGCGGCCGGGCGCTGGAGCAGGGAGGCGACGGGTGGCCGGGTGCTGAAGCCGGAGTAGGGAGGCGACGACGACGGCGGCGGGCGCGGCGGGAGGCTGCGGGAGGCAGCGAGCGAGAGCCGGGCGGCGGCCGGCGGGCGGTGGCACGGTGGGGCGCGGCCGGCGGCCGAGGGAGCCAAGCGGGGGCGGCGGGTGTTCGATGGAGGCGTGCCAGCGGCGGGCGGCCGATGGAGCGGGGCGCGGCGTGAGCGGCGGCGGCGCGACACGGGCGCGGGAGGCGGCAGCGCGGCACGGTGCGGCGGCGGCGACAATTTTGTGAAACGGGAGGTGCCCGGTCGACTATATCGGGGTCATTTGCGACGACTCCCTTAATTGCGACGGTATTTCCTTCGGTCGTCACAAACAAGCTTTTAATTGCGATGGTTGCTTAATTTACTACGACCACAGGTCTGGCCGTCGCAAATTAATGCTATTTGTGACGGCTACAGTCGTAGCCGTCGCAAATAGGGTACTATTTGCGACGGCTCCTGTATTTGCGACGGCCTAGGGTTAGCCGTCGCAATTTACTTTATTTGCGACGGCATCCCGCCGCAAATAATTCTAGCCGTCGTAAATGATCGGGTTTTCTGTAGTGTAATTTCTCAGTCGAAGTGCCCCTCTTATGTGACCCAACTAGCTACATCCTTTTTAGGTTACATGTTAGAGACGTCTGTATTTAGATCTCCAAGACTGAGTTGATCAACACTCAAAACATAAAAATAGGTCTCCAATTATACTTATGCTTATTGGAGTCAGCCTTAACAAACACAACAGGGTTATCCCTCCCGCTCCGCTCTCCCTCTATGATCTCTGTCTCCGGCCGTCCACCCTCTCGCTCGGTCGCCTCTCATCGCTGCTCCGCTTCGCTTGCACTTGTCATCGGTTCGGATCTGCTCGCCGCTCGCCTCATCTCTTCCTCTCTGGCTTGGAGCCTCGCCGCTTCTCTCCGACGTACTCCAATAGCGGACCGTCGTGCTCGTGTGCCAAACGGGCCGGCACAACACGGTAAAGGCAAATTCACGCCGTATCGTGACCCGCCACCTGTGCCCGTGGGCTGACACGACATGATCAGCGTCGAAAACTCTACAGTTCCATGCCTGCTACTGCTGCTAGTGGGTTGGGCCGGGCGGCTCGAGTGCGCGGGTACAGCGGGAGCGGGAGCACATGGGATGATGCTTTTCCGCCGACGGTGTAGGTGTAGCTAGCCACAGAGCCACTGTAACCCTGATCCAAAACACTATTTACCGGAACGACCCATCTTTCACTGACAAGCCAACCAAACTAATTTCTGGCCCACCTGTCAGCCATTCGACAACAGACCCCATCCGACACGACCGACCAGAAACACACAAAAAAATAAGGATAAACAAAACTTCTCGGTTACGAAACGTCAAACTATGCCGCAAATCATTGTCAAAATTTCCTCCGCATTTGTCACAGAAAACGAACCCGTACTCGATGGTCGCCGCCGGCGCCCCCTCCCCCGCTCACGCCGCTGCCGCGGTTAACCTGCTGCCGTGAGTCCCCGCCCCCGCCCCAGGCTTCCGATCCGTACTCCGTTTCCAATTCGTTCGTTTTCCGCCCGCGCGATTCGCTCGTGCTGCATCTGGCAGGCTCCGCCCCCGCCAACGGATTGGGCGCAGCAGCACGGTGCAGAGCCTGCAGCCCCCGATCCGGTAAGCCCCGGATGCAGTACCAGCACGGCGGCGGACGGAGCCGCGTGGCGCCGTTCGCGGGCGGCGGCGGCGCCGCCGCCTACAGCCGCGGCCAGAAGCAGTTCTACCCGTCGCCGCCTCCGCCTCCGCCCCTTCCGGCGGCGCCGCCGCCGAAGAACAAGTATGATGTGCTCATGGAGGCCGGCCGCCTCGCCGCTGAGTACCTGGTCGCGAAGGGCGTGCTACCGCCGGGCTCCCTGCCGGTCCGCGGCAGCGGTATCGCCGCTGGAGGGTGGGGGCAGCTGCCGCCCCCGCCACCGCTGCCGCAGGAAGCCCCTGTGTACCATAACCCCCGGAATGACCGGGGGCGGGCTGACCATGAGTACAGTAATCCGAACACCCGCACGCGGCGGAGCCGTGGTGGCGATTACAGTAAAAGCAATAGTAGTAACTACAATAAAAGGGGGAAGAGGAAGTTTTGGCCTGACAATCGGCATTCGGATTGGGGGAGGGATAGGGAGAGGGGCAGGGGGTTTTCAGAGAGCCGGAGCTACGATGAGGAGGATGAGGATGGGGCTCCTGGGTTTAGGAGGGAGCGGCGAGGCAATGCTGTGATGGATGAGGTTGGGAGTAGCGTGTCAGGTGTGGCTGGGGAGGGGCCAGGATCAAAGGTGGAGGTGATGGGAGAGTCGGAGCTGGAGGACACCGGATCAAAAGTTAGCTCTAACAATAACATTCAGATGAATGCTGGTGCTACCCAAGAACTGGAGGATGACAATGAGGGAAATAAGATGCAGGAGGATAAGGTGTCTGATTCAGAGGTGGTGGGCGAGGGTAATAGTAACAATGCTTCTTCTGATGTTGTCCAAGAGACAGAGCTAAAACATTCGCTGGTACCCTCAGATGGAAAGGTTTCAGAAGAGAGGAATGAAGATAGCAGTGCCTTGACTCAGAAGGTTGAAGATGGTGAGACTTTGGATAACAAGGTTGGTGATGATTTAACTTCGGATACGAAGTTATCACTTATGGAGAACAACACTTGTGATGATGCAGGGAATTTGCTGAACTATTGTAGTTTTGCAAGAGTTCCTAAGAGACCACGATCAGTGTTTGCACAAAGGAATATAGGACCATCCCAAAGAGAAGTTTCTGTAGCTGAACATGTTGATCTGGTTTCCTCTCAAGAGATGTGCCCGGATGCAAATGATGGAGAAGCAATTGGCAACTCCGTCGCTGACATCCAAGCAGACAGTAACTATGATCTGGTCTGCCGAGAAAATGATAACCAAAGCACTGCTTGCAATCAAGTTGCAGAACCTGTGACACAACATGAAAAGGAAACACAAGTTGAAATGGAAGAAACGATAGAACAAAGTGAGAACACTCAACGTTATGAAGATCAGGAAAATACGGAGCGCAGTGAACTGTCTCCTCCCTTGGCTCCTTGTCAGAATAATTTGACGTGGCAAATTGAGAAAGGAATACAAATATACAATATAGATACACCGCCACAAGACGAAGAGTTGATTGATTCATCTGATAAAGGAAAAACAGCTGTTCTGGAGCTATTACCTAATATTGGAGCAGAGTCTGCTGGCGCAATGGAAGAGCAAAATCTGGGCCAGTCTGGCTCATTTAAAATGCGTGATCTCAACCTTGTTAGTAGCCCAGATGAGATGCGAAATGAACCTCGTTTAGGCCCATGCTCCACTGCCAGATCTTCAATAGAACTACAGGATAAGCAACAAATCAGCTTTGGAACAAACATTGATAACAATGCAAATAATACGAGCAGCTATGCCCTATTGCCAAATAAGGAAGTTATTGACATCGAAGATGACTCACCAATTGCAGCTAGCGCTTGTAACACTTCAAAAGTAAAGTGAGTCCTTCTTGCCTGATATTCATTTTGTTCAATAAAATAATGTTGTTTTGTATTTCTAATGTTAGGGGTCGTCAATCTATTTATCAGTTAACTGCTGCTTTCTAAGTTTTTGGCATATACACTCTTCTTCTTAATATAATGATACACAACTTTCCTGCGCGTCTGAGAAAAAAGTTTTTGGCATATATTTATTTATCACTATGATTTTTAGCCATATAACTTGAATTGCTATGCATTTTGGATATTGGCTTACAGATACATTTTTTGTCAATCAGAAATGAGATGATATATCCTAGCATGGAGAATATGATGAACCCTCCAACTAACACCAACATTCTTCAAGGTGTCCAAGATGGTTACAGTGTTGCAATTCCAGATTACCTTGGTGCTGATATGCCATGCTACCAATCAATACAAACAGACCTTCAAGCCGGAATGGACCTAAACGATTCAGGGGTGAGGTTTCCAGCTAAGAAGTTTGAGTTAGATCATCCTTCTTATCTGTGATGTGTAATGGGATACTTAAATTTTCCATATTGATTCTTGCAGAGCATCACTGTCATGGAGGATTCAATATATGGTTCTCTTGGTGACATTGGTAATTGCGATTACTTTTTTGTTTAATCTTTTGTGATTTATATTGTCATCTTGCTGGTACCTGTCTAATGTTTACATGTCTCATTTGTGGCTTTTTCTAGCGTTCTTCCATTTTTCTTGTTCACCTCAAAAAGGCTGCTGAAAAACTTAAGATCACGAAAAGATATACTTGTGTGTTAGTATCTGAAGTATTACTCTCATAGAGAGGATGACACTAAGAGTTGGAAAATTTTTCTTGTTTCATTCCACACACAATGCTATGCCCAACCTAGGGGTTGGGGTTACATATTTATAGCTAAGGCAGCCAAGCATATATCTAGATGCTAGTCTAAGATGCTGTCCTACCAAAGGACTAATATGGTGTCCTCTTGGTTTAAGATGTTGTCCTACCAAAGGACTAAGATGTTGTGTTACCAAAGGACTAATATGTTGTCCTCTTGGTCTAAGATGCTGTGCTACCAAAGGACTAAGATGCTGTCCTACCAAAGGACTAATATGTTGTCCTACTAAGGACTGAGATGTTGTCCTAACTAGGGGCCACACAGACCAAGAGTACAAGATTTATTCCTTCATTCTCCCCCTAAGTCTTGTGCGTTGTCTTGTGGGAGAGTTGGACCATCCCGATCCTGGAGCAAAGCTCAAGGAACGTGGTCCTCCCAAGGGGCTTGGTGAGCAGGTCTGCAAGCTGGTCCTTGGTGTTGATGTAACACGCCTTGATACTCCCTTCGTCCAAGCAGCCTCGGAGGAAGTGGTACCTCACCCAGATGTGCTTGCTCCGTTCATGAAAGACGGGGTTCTTTGCTAGAGCTAGGGCGGACTTGTTGTCGACCCTGAGTTCCACCGTTCCAGTGTCTTTGCCGAGTAGATCACCAAGCAGTCGAACTAGCCAGAGCGCCTGAGTCGAAGCAGTAGAGGCCGCTATGTACTCGGCCTCGCTGCTGGACAGGGCCACCACCTGCTGCTTGACCGACTGCCAGCTAACGAGGCACTTGCCGAGGAAGAAGAGAATCCCGCTCGTGCTCTTGCTAGTGTCGATGTCGCCGGCGTGGTCGCTGTCGCTGTACCCGGCAAGGTGTGCCTCCCCCGGGCACCTCGGGTAGTAGAGGCCGTGGTCGAGAGTCCCTGCAACGTAGCGGATGATCCTCTTCACAGCCTGCTGATGCTCCGTCGTCGATCGCTGCATGAACCAACTGACGTAGCCGACAGAGAATGCCAAGTCCGGCTGTGTGTGGGCGAGGTAGGGAAGGCTCCCCACAAGACGCCGATACTGCGTGGCGTCCACCTCCTCCGTCGTGTTGTTGCGGCTCAGCTTCAGTCTCTCCTCCATGGGAGTGAGAGCTGGGTTACAGTCTGTGAGCCCAGCCAGCTCAACAATGTGCTTGGCGTAGGCAGTCTGTCGAAGCATGATCCCGGAGTCGGCCTGGTGCACCTCGATCCCCAGGTAGAAGGAGAGAGATCCCAGGTCACTCATCTGGAAGGTGGTTTTCATCGCTTCCTTGAATTCTGCCACCTCCGCATCCTTGGTGCCGGTGATCACCAAGTCGTCGACGTAGACACCCACCAGTAGGGCATTTCCTCCATTGCCCCGCCGGTAGATGGCCGCCTCGTGCGGGCTTTGCTCGAAGCCCATCCCCTTGAGCGTGGAGTCCAACTTGGCATTCCACGCCCTTGGTGCCTGCCGCAGGCCATAGAGGGCCTTGCGTAGGCGCAACACCTTGCCCTCCTTGCCAGGAATCATAAATCCCGGTGGCTGGTGCACATAGACCTCCTTTAAATCGCCGTTAAGAAACACCGACTTGACATCCATGTGTTGAACCCGCCAGCCTCCCTGAGCAGCCAGCGCAAGGAGGAGCCGCACAGATTCCATCCGCACCACGGGCGCGAAGGCATCGTCAAAGTTGATCCCCTCCTGTTGCACGAAACCGCGTGCCACCAAGCGAGCCTTGTGCTTGACGATGGCGTCGGCTTCATCCCTCTTCAGCTTGAACACCCACTTAAAGGTGATCGCGTGGTGACCATGAGGGAGGTCAGCAAGCTCCCAGGTGCGGTTGTTCTCAACCGCGTCCATCTCCGACTGCATCGCGGCACGCCATGCCGCGTGTCTCTCAGCCTGCGAAAGACCGAGGCTCGCCGTCGTCGCACGCAAGATGCAATTGCGCCTCCAGATCGCGAGGGACCAGTCCCGGCACCGACTGGTCACCGAGAAGATCCTCCATCGTACGATACCGCAACGGCTCGCCATCGTGGTACGCGTCGATGCGCTCCTCGTCGTGGGAGAGCGGAGTAACGAACTGCACTCGTTTGTGCTCGACACGAGCTGGTGTCGGAGTGGACGTACCCGGAGGGATGGCGGTCGGTGCTGGAGTGCGTGGGGTCACCGGCTGTGGTGGTGGAGAGGTCGTCGCAGCCGAGGTCGTGACTGGGGAGCGTGGCGCTGAAGTTGGTGGAGAAGAGCTACCTACTCCCCCAGTTCCCTTGAAGTGGACGTACTCGACGATGAAGTTGTCGTATGTCGGAGTCGAGCCATCGTCTAGCGCCTTGTCCCACGCCCATCCTCGCCCTTCATTGAACACTACATCATGTGCCGTGCGCACGCGCTGTGTTCTTGGGTCAAGAATGCGGTAGGCCTTCGAGCCCTCCGCGTAGCCGATGAACACCCCTGGAGTGCTCCTGTCGTCGAGCTTGCTGATGTGGCCAAGCTCCTTGGCAAACGCTAGGCAGCCGAAGACCCGTAGGTGAGAGACTGTCGGCTTGTGCCCATGCCAAGCCTCGTACGGCGTCCTGCCGTTGAGAGCCTTGGTGGGCGAGCGGTTGAGGATGTAGACCGCCGTCACCACCGCCTCTCCCCAGAAGATAGCCGGCATTCCCCTCTGCTTGAGGAGGGCCCGAGCCATCCCCACAACCGTTTGGTTGCGTCGCTCGAGGACGCGGTTCTGCTGCGGGTTGTACGACACGGAGTAGTGGCGCTGAACACCCTCATCTGCGCAGTACGACGCGAATTCAGCCGCCGTGAATTCGCCGCCGTTGTCGGTGCGCAGCACACGCAGCTTGCGGCCGCACTCCGCCTCCGCAATGGCCTGCGCGCCTGATGGCGTTCGCAGCCTCTCCCTTGCTGCCGAGGACCATCACCCACATGTAGCGGGAGAGGTCATCGACAAGCAGCAGGAAGTAACGTCGTCCTCCCGGTGTAGCCGATGTCACCGGGCCACACAAGTCCCCGTGCACGAGGTCGAGTCGCTCCTTGGCTCGGAAGCTCGAGTGCTGGGGAAAGGGGAGCCGCCTCTGCTTTGTCACTACGCAGACATCGCAGAACTGCTCCACATGGTCAAGGCACGGCAGCCCCGGTACCATCTCCTTGGCACTGAGCCGCTTCAGGGCCTTGAAGTGAAGGTGCCCAAAGCGCTCATGCCACTGCCACGCCTCGTCATCCCGACGAGTAGCAAGGCAGAGGTTGTGCTACCTGCACGTTAAGGACGTAGAGTCGATTGGTGTCTCTGGTTACCTTGGCAAGAAGGCGACGATGGCGATCCCAAATCCTCATGACTCCGTCCTTGATCTCCACGCGTGAACCGTTCTGATCCAGTTGGCCCAGGCTGATGATAAAGTTCCTCAACGCGGGGATGTAGTAGACTCCGACGAGCAGCTTGTGCTCATCAGACTCGGTGGTGAGGATGACAGAGCCGACGCCCTTGATCTCCACACCAGAGGCGTCCCCAAACTTGACGGAGCCTCGAACATTGGGGTTGAACTCGGTGAAGAACTTACGTCGACCAGTCATGTGATGGGTGGCGCCGGTGTCGAGGCACCACTCATCAGTCTTGTCGTTGCTGGAGCCGTCACCGAGAAAGGCGTGTGCTCTCGGCTCATCGATGTGGAGGAGAGCTGTTGCGGCCGATGCCACTGGAGGTGGCTCGATGCTTTCATTCGCCAGGAGCAGAGCTGACTCCTCCTCCTCCACCTGTGCGACGTGGGTCTGGCCACGTCGTTGCTGCCGACACTCACTGGCCCAATGACCAAGCTTGCCATAGTTGTGGCAGGTGTCGTCTTGTGCTGGCTTCGGGTTGCCGGCGGCGCCGCTTTGGGTGCCTCCGTGAGCGCCACCCTCGGCACGTCTCTGCGCCCCAGCTTGGGCACCTCCGCGCCCTTGTTTGGCTTGCCGCGCTTGCGGCCGCCTTTCGAGGAGGAGGGCTCCCTCTTCTTCCCGTAACCTTGGCAGGCCTCCCACTGCTCCCGAGTGAGATGTAGCTTCCCGCCATGGTGATAGGCCCCGAGAGGTTGAGATTTGTCGCTGTCGATGACCTTGAGGCGACCTATCGCCTCTTCGATCGACATCGTGGAGAGGTCCAGCAGAGACTCGATCGAACGAGCGATCTGCTTGTACTTCTCGGGGATGCAACGGAAGAGCTTCTCGACGGTTTTCTCCTAGTTGTAGGTGTTGTCGCCGAACTGCACCATCTTCTGCAGTAGTGTGTTGAGACGGAGAGCAAAGTCATCAACATCCTCACCTGGTGTGAAGGTTAGGTTCTCCCACTCCTTGCGGAGTGCCTGCAGTGTGGTCTTGCGGGCGCGGTCGCTGCCGATGCGTGCCGCAGCGATGGCGTCCCAGGCCCCCTTGGCAGTCCGCTTATTGGAAAGCGAGAACTGCATCTCGGGTGGTACTGCAGCAATGAGAGCATCCAGCGCCCGTCGATCCTCGTAGTAGTCGACGTCGCCGTACCGGACTGCTTCCCACATGTGCCGCACTTGGAGCCGTATCCTCATCACCGCGGCCCACTCGACGTAGTTGGTCTTGGTGAGGATAGGCTACCCACCGCCGGGACCAACGTCCCTGACAATGGCTTGGATCCCGTGGTGACCATGGTACCTGTTCGGGGAGGGAGAGTCGCGCCGCCTGTAAATGCCTCGATCTCCGTTGACCCAACCACCCCCGCCTGGAGCATCGCCAGCGCGTCCACGCCCGTCTGGGCTGCAGCCGCCGTGCACATGGGGGTGCGCGTCTGCCCACTGTGGCGTCTGTGGTCGTGCTACCTTCCTCGCCAGCCCGAGGTCTTCGTTGGTGCCGCCGTCGGTAGAATCAGAGCCTCTGTCGCTACCGCTACGCAGAGCCTCAAGCTCTGTTGCAGCCGCACGTGCTGCATCCGCAGCCGCTGCTGCTTCTACTTCCGCCTTCGCCGCTGCCAGTTCTGCCACCCCCAGCCTCGGCGCCCTCGCTGCAGCCTCTGCCGCTGCTCGCTCGCGTTCTTCTGCCGCGGCGGCCTCAGCCTCCTGCCGATGCCGCGCGCTCGAAGCGACCGAGTGCTGAGACTGTCCTTCGGACATGGCGCGCTAGTGGGGGAGTGCTGTGTGGGAAAGAGGTTGTCTCAGACAAGCTGTTGCTTGTCTGTGCAGAAGAGGAGGAATGAGTTGAAACAACCGGTGTTATTGCTGTCGGCTGAAGACGAGGAGAGGCGTGGGAAGGAGATGAGCAGGAGATGTCTAGGCTACAGGATAGAACGGCTCTGATACCACTTGTTAGTATCTGAAGTATTACTCTCATGGAGAGGATGACACTAAGAGTTGAGAAATTTTTCTTGTTTCATTCCACACACAATGTCATGACCAACCTAGGGGTTGGGGTTACATATTTATAGCTAAGGCAGCCAAGCATATACCTAGATGCTAGTCTAAGATACTGTCCTACCAAAGGACTAATATGCTGTCCTCTTGATTTAAGATGTTGTCCTACCAAAGGACTAAAATGCTGTCCTACCAAAGGACTAATATGTTGTCCTCTTGGTCTAAGATGCTGTGCTACCAAAGGACTAAGATGATGTTCTACCAAAGGACTAATATGCTGTGCTACTAAGGACTGAGATGCTGTCCTAACTAGGGGCCACACAGACCAATAGTACAAGACTTATTCCTTCATTGTGCTGCCATTTTATTGGGCAGAACATAGGAATAATTAGTATTAATTTATTGTGTTATATGTTGATAGAGAAATCTAGAACGGTTTACTCGCTGCATGATGAATTCATACTTTTGAGTTGTGTGTCTGCTTGGCTCCGGCCAGCAGTAAGCAGTAAGCTTGGACACTCAAAAGTGTTGTCAATTGCCATAAACTTGGCTCTGGCTCAAATGTTTGAACGGATCATCTGCTCTGAAACCTTTCCATCCAGTTCACTGAATAACTGTTTCTATACTTGTTGGAATGCATCTTATCATGCATAATAAGCTTTTCCTTAAGCTCATTGTATGATGTTTTGTAGTTTTACATTATCGTCTCCAACACTGAGATGCAACTTTTCAATCTTATGTTTTTCAGGTTTTATGGAGGTTTGGGACCAACCACCTCAAGACTACGAAAAGTTCTTCTGATGTGGCACCAACTCGTGTTGCCGAAACAGAAAGTGTTCTAGAGTTTATCAGATAAATACGAATTACACTAGTATAGCTTTTAATAAAGCAGTAAATTGGGCCTCACCCATGGATCGTCATATACTTATGAGTTATGACGCAGCAGTATCTCATATACATGCAAATTGGGCCATACTGGGGCTTTTGTGAGACCAGGGTCTGCATCAGTTAGCTCAAAGAGTAGAGTCAAGATTTTCAGTCTCACTGCCTTGCCCGACACACTGGTGTTAATAGTTGTCACATGGCTGTCTCATATAACTCAAGGAATTGATACCAGCCCACCAGAGTGTTCATCCTTAATAATTGTTCATTTGTAAACATCTCATATGCAAAATAAATCGTTTGTTATATCTGTAGTGATGTATGTTCATTTTTAGGGAAATACAGTAGGAGAGGCCCCTACTAAGGTATTTATGTATAATATAGGAAAAATAAAGAAACTTACACTTAGAAAATAGTAGGCTAAAGAACAAAGGTTGTATGCAAAGGAAGCAAGCTTGAAACGAAAACCGAGAAGAGAGGATGGACTCTATCCAATAAAGGAACTGCGCTCCATGCGGTGTGCTTGAAGTAAATGACCATTCTTGAAGTTGAAGGTTTTCCTCTGACCTGAAACTAGGCCCCTTGTTTTCAAGGCCGTGGAGACACCACTTCTTTGCTTCGAGACGTACCATGCTGCACTGATGAAGTTTTCCATGACAAAAGGAGTGTACTTTGGTAGTATCGAATTAAAATAGACCCCTACAGTTGGGTACATGATTTCAACTAATTTCCTCGTTAGTGAAGGGTTCTGTTTATATTCTGTTTATCCTTACAAGCTTGGTGGTACCGCAGTGGTTGGAGGCCTTTTCACCATGATGCGAATGATGAAAGGTGAGACTGAAAGAGAGGTAGGGAGGATGCCAGAACTCTTGGATTGGTATTACTCTCTCTGTTCTGAATTAAATGATGTTTAAGACAGCTAATTTAGTTCACATTGAATTATATTTTTTATCCTAAACGTCATTTATTTTAGAATGGAGGGAGTATGTCGAAGTGTTTTCTACGACACTTCCCCGGTCTGCTACGGAAGCAGCCCGCGGAGGTTCTTCTTTAGGAGGGGCTTAGTGGTTTTGAGCGTCGTAGCACGATGACGAGATGAACACGGAGATTTACGTGGTTCGGGCCGCCTGAGAATAATACCCTACGTCCACGGAGTGTTGGTTATTCTTTGTTGCCTGCGCGTGTGTGGTGAGAGGGTCTGGGTTGCGAATGTCGAACCCTTGTCAGGTGGTCACCCCGGTCCTTTTATAGTCCAAGGCCGAGGTGGTTACATTGTGGTTTGAGGCCTGACAAGTGGCCCCGAAGCTAGTTGATCTCTATACATGATCTAGGGTTTTACACTCTGAGTAGAGTAGTCAGTGGTGGGGTTAAGCCCCGCCGCTTGGCGCGTTGAGTGCCCCTGTCCGTGTGTCAGGTGATGATGAAGACGTCGTCTTGTCGCCGCGTCTTCTCGCTCTGCTTGGGCGGCACAGTGCCATTGGGCGGCACTGTACCACTGTCATGCCTCACCGCCCTATCTTGTCATTGTAATGGTGGATAGGCAGAGGACGGAGGCGTGTGTCGTGCGTCATGCTTCTGGGGAAGGCGCGAGCTGTGAATGCACGACCTGACAACACACTTCCACCTTGACTTCGTCGACCCACGGCCTACGACTGATCGTGGGACACGCGGCGGCTTCAGAGCTCCCATCGACGGGTACGGAGCCAGGAGACACGTGGCAGCTCTGGACCTTACCTCAGCGGGGAGGCTCGGACTAGAGCCCAGGGCACATGTCGGCTCCGGAGAGGTTCAGGGTGTAGGGTTTTAGGGTTAGGGTTTAGGTACACGTGACAGCTCCGGACCATAGCTCAGCAGGGAGGTTGGGTCCGGTGCTAAGGACACGTGGCAACTCTGGAGCCCTCCTTAACAGGGAGGAGGTTCGGAGCCCAGATACACGTGGCAGGTTTGGACCTCACCTCAAAGGGGAGGCTAGGTCCGAGCCAAGGACACGTGCTGGTCCCAGAGTCTAGATGCACGTGGCAGTCTCGGGGCCAGGAACACGTGGCCTCTCTAGCGCCCGCCTCAGCAGGGAGGCGAGACCTGGGTTGTCTTTTCACCCTCCAAGCGGGGTACCCGGTCTTGAGGTTACCGACAGAGTATAAGATTAATAAGCAAGTCTGATCCATATGGCAGGCTTTACTGCTCGTAAATGGAGAAGGCACCAATAAGTCACTACATCTACTGAGTCTATTGACTCACTGTTTTGGTGGAAAAAATCCAGCAGATTACACCAAGTAACACAGATTGTATACATATGGGACACCTCTCATCTGAAATAAAATGCGTCCGCCTTGTTATGAACAGAAAACAGTAGTTCAAAAAAAGAGATGCTTTGGCTATCAGCTGCTGGTGATTGTTTGACAGCATTCAGACAGCAGCATCTTTGGTCTCCAACACGGAGTTTGTGCTTTGTTTGTCTGAGCCAGTAGAGACCTTCAAAAGGTAGCAGGCCTTAGCAACCTCTCCCTTAGAAGGAACCCCCGGCGGACTTCATGTGAGACATCCCAGCCTTGAACTTCTGAGATTCTTCTCGTGCAATTGCCTCATATACCTTCAGAAGAAAAGACGCAGTATAAAATCCCAAAACGTTGCTGAAAAAGAAAAATAGCACATCTCATGCAATCAACAACTTTTCCACCTGCAAGCACTTTGCATAGGTGAAAATCATTTTTTTATTTTGATATGGCTATTTGGGTTTGTACTGCAATGCATATGCTGGCCATACTGGTGAGCACTACACCTAGTACCCCAACACAACTCTTATATATTGTGAAAACTAGATTCAACTCGGTATGGTATATATTTTTAATAATACATAAGTGGTTTGTATTCAAGCTTTTAAGAAGGCAGCCAATGACTACATGAACAAAATGGGTGAATAGGTAAGAACGATGTCGTATATTTACCGAAGGATCAAATGGCTTGCCAACTGTTTCCACAACTCCAACACCTAAATATCTTAAAGTTTCAACTAACTGTTTGTATATCCCTTGATAACTTGTGCTAATCTTTTGCTCCTTTTCAGTCCCTGGGCTGTTCTCCAAATTCAACTTCTCGAAACTCTCGACTGTAAGAGCCTCAGTTTTGGCACACATTTAAAGTGTTCATCACCACACCACACACCTCATTTGAGGAAAGATGATGAACACAAATGAAGAGCAAGTAATCACCATCAACATGCTCATTAGAGAACAAACTCACACATTGCAAAAGTGGTATTTCCCACATGTGATATAGGTGGGCTGGACATATAAAAACTCCTACACTTTGCTAAGGATGTCCATGCCAAGTTTCACCCAAATTCCAAACCTTTTTGAGGTCATGTTGGGCATAGTTAGAAAGAGGGCAGTTTGAAACCATAATCAAATTCAAACTGTTTTTATCCCATGAATTTAAAAGTGGGAGGCATATTCCTACTCAGCACAATTTTGTGAGCTCACACACCAATTTTCACTCCATTTGGAGTTGATCTTGACATGAGCTAAGTGGGGAAAATCCAGACTTTATTTGAATTCAAAACTGAACTTGTGCTGAAATTCACTCAAACCAAACCCAATTTGAATTCTATTCAATTCAAATGGCTCAGGGGTGAATAATTTGAATCACCAGGGGTATTATGGGGCTCACTGTTTACAACAGTGACTGGGAGTAAATTTCAGAGGTTAAAACCCCGGGTGGGACCCACATGTCATAGAGGGAAGAAGGAGAAACTTGCACCCAAAGTCAGAGTCTCGGTGGGAAATTCCACCAAGCAGCTGTCGGCTGTGCCACCGAGCAGCTAACGGCGCCACCAGCTGCTTCCCTCTCCGCGCGCTGGCGCACAGGGCGGCTTGCTCGCGCCCCCACGCGACCGGCTCCGCCTCCACTGAGCAGGAGTCGGCCGGCTTTATCTTCTCGCGGGCAAACCTGAGCAGCGGCATTGTTTCTCGCTGCATCTCTCTGCTCAATCGGGAAAATCAGCAAAACCATCTCCTCCTTCGTTCCTGAGCTGCTAGACAGCCACCTGAGGTCGCGCACCACCCTCCCAACGCCTGAACCACCGGGTTTCGGCCCCTGTTCCCGTGATCAACGACGACCGCCGCAGTTTAGCTGAAGGACGGCGATCGGTCTCACGCGGGCAGCACACTGCAACCACTTCCACGGCCGAGCAAGGGCGGCAACAGGAGCGCACGGACTCCATGTTGCTTCCACCTGAAGCTCAAGCCACGCCGTGAACTCTCGCTGGCGAATTCTCAGTTTTTTGCTCCGGCAACCTTAAACTGAGCTTCCGGTACGGTTTCTTTAAATTCTCGCTCTATGATCTTTCGGAAGTCATCAAATCTTGCACATAGACGCTGGACTAGCCGGCGATCAAGTTCTTTTCTGCATCCGTAGCGTGAAACTGTCTAGGAGTGACGAATTTCGAGCTCGATCGAGGGCGATCATGGCGGGCACGATCGGTCACACGGTGCCGACCAACTTGCCGTCATCTCTGAACCCTTTTGACACCTTGTCGAGCTTTCTAGAGGTAGGCTGATGCAGTAAGGCCGTTTGTTCGAGGTGTTGGCGGGTTTAGAAACCACGGTCGACGGTGCCGAACCTCAACCGAGGCCGCGGAACGTCGCCGAGCTATTTCCGGTCACCCCCAGCCCGACCTGACACCACCGACGTGTTCCTCGACGTCGACAACCCCCTAGCGGCGAGTTTCAGACCATGGGAGGTCCGGCAGTGGCGAGCCGGCGAGCCCGAGTCTGCTCCGGCGAGGTCGGCGGCGCGGGCGCGAGAGAACGGCGGGAGGAAGACGAAGCCGGCTGTCCCACGTGTCAGCGGCTGAAGAATTTAAATCGGGATCGGATGTGGCCAGGGATCGGCTGTGCTGGCGCGCAAATACCCTGTGAGCTCCGGTGTGCCGGACACCTCCGCGCTCGACACGTGTGGTATCTCCGGTGTACCAGACACCTCCGCGCTCGACACGTGTCCCCGCGGGCCCCCAAGAGTTTAAACTTTTCCCCCCGATTTTCAGAATTCTTCCAAACTTCAAATCCTCATAACTTTGGCTAGAAAGATCCAAATCGAGTGAACCAAATTTTGCTGGATTCAGCTATTTGAGCACTTTCCAGCAAATCAGGTTTCACTTCATGAAAACCCTTAATTCTCCGGAATTAATTCCTCAAAATTTAAACTGTTTGGAATTTTAACTGGAGAATCCTTTAGAGGGAGATCCTGAAATTTTGCTGGGATGTTCACCAAAATATCCCTGAACTACCTTAAAAATTTCAGACCTATTGGAGCTCATTTAATCCACCTAATGGTGTGATTTGTGAAACTGTTCTAGGGAAAATAGAAAATGTTCAGAAACATTTTCAGAATTTTCTCTGCAATTGTTTAGCTCATATCTTTAGTTAGGAACTTCCAAATTAAGTGAGACCAGCTCCATTAGAACCCTCTGAAAATCTAGTTTTCAGAAAGTCATAGTTTGTTTCATGAAAATCCTTATAGCACCCTAAGAGTTCCAATTAAGCTCAAGGACATAATTAATTGTGGAGGGCTCAAATGAGCTTTGCTGCAACTAAAACTTGACCAAGTCTCTGTTTAGGTTTTAACCAAGCCACAGTAAAAGTTTCACAGTCATAGAGTCTGTCTAGTGTGACTTATAAGCTTCGCAAGTTTAAAACTTAATACAAACACATTTAAATTGATACATATGTTTCTTCTAACATGTAGTCGCTAAGGTCGAGGAGGAACCCGAAGTCCTAGACTTTGTTACTCCGGAGGAGCAGTTAGCCTACGACCAAGAGCAGCAAGGCAAGCTCCGGTTTGCATTAACCTTTTTACAAATTTTTATTATTTTGAGCACATACTTGTTTACTTTATTCTTTGCATTAGAGTCTTGTTTGGAAATCCAACTGCATAGCCAAGAAAACCATGGGTTGGGTTTAGGATTTCAAACCCCGTTAGCTACTGCAATGCCAAGATAGTGTAGGATTCGGTACAAGTCGAGTAGTTAGAACTACTCGCGAGCATAGGCTAGAAGCACTCGACTCGGGTAGTGATAGCACATGAAACACATGGCAAGAAAATGAGACCAAACGGAGGGTAAGGGCAACAGGACTTTGGGCCCTGTGTGCTGTAGCTCCGCTTGTGTCGATTGAGGACCGAGCCGTGTGCGGGCCTGTTGAACAAGCTAGAATAGTACCGAAGACCTAACGGCTATATGGGAACCGGGAAACTGATGTAACTCAGGTAGCTAGGTGTTGAGGCATAGCTGGTCGTTCAGAGGGTAGGTTGAGAGCTCGAGGTGTAAATCGGCTGGCGGTACTGAGATGCGCGTGCAGAGACCTCTTGCTCGGGACGATTGGACCGGTTCAACATTTGGCTAACGGGTGAAAGGTAGTTGTGTACGGCGTCCATGATGGTTGTTGTAGGCAACATCGAGTACGGGCGTACGTGACGGGTTGTTCGGGTAACCCTGCAGGTGTAAATCGATTATAATCGCCGTCCCTCGCGGTCAGTGAGTACCACTTGTTCACTGTACCGTGACGTAGAAGGAATAGGCTAGACACATGTTAAAATGTTGCTGATTGAATAATGGACATTGATTGCTAATGATATGATGTAGTTTAGAGCTAACTAAAGTTCTTTTCAAACTTTAGGCAAAGTACATGAGAGAAATGCGTTTCTTGTTTGATTGCGGCTCTCTCATGTGCCTTAGCGTAAGGTTCTCCATAACCTGCTGCTAAAACTTGAGAGTAAGGTTCCACTAATTAGGCGAGTCCTTTGCAATTGATTTTACCTCATGTACCCATTATCCCCTCATGTAGAAGTTCCATGTTTAGGTGAGATGGGTCAGACTTGCTGAGCCTTCGTGCTCACTGCTTGTGTTTGAAGCTTTTACAGGGTTCTCTGAGGAAGGGACTCCCGAAGAGGAGACGAAACCCCAGGAGGGGAATCCCGTCGAGTGGGAGTCGTGCACGCCGCAGAGTTAGTGTGCGTGTGTGCTAGCAAGGACACGTTCAAGGGCTGAACGTGGACTTGATGCGTAGTCTACGCCCGTGAGTGTAGACTGGACTTATTTTGATGTAAACATGTTCATAAACTTGTTTATGTAATAAAATTTCGCTTCCGCTTTGTACCTTTGACGTGTGTTATCCGGTGCTGTGCAACGCAGCACCCCTCAGCGTGATCCTGGCTCGACAGGACCAACGGGGTCGTGTCAGCGTTGGTATCAGAGCTCACTTGAGGTTTAACACAGTACAAAGGTAATATTTTTCAAAAATCCAGTGAGGAACGAGTTAGTAGCCCGTATAAGGATGTTATTAGCATATAGAAAGTGGCATATTAACCTATTTGTTATGTCGAAAAATCGTGTATCTCGGGACATTTATGTCTTGGGGGTACACGTAAGCGCTGTCCACCAGTGCGCACAAGCTGAAGGGTGGAGCCCCACGGGTGGCAGGTAACCCGACCCGCTTTGATATCCTCTACGACTATTCATGTCGTTTGGGGTATTCGAGCAACGTCTGTCCCTGGCGTGCGTGGTGCAACTTGGGAGACCCCGTCACGTGGTCTGAAACGTGAACACGTAACTCAAGACGTGTTTGGCTTGAGAACATCCGGGCGAGTGATGACGGCCGGGTGTACGAACTATATGGATTCCGGGCTCGGTGTGCAGCCGAGTCTGACGATTGATTGAGTTTCTACAGGTAGCCTGACCACGAAACGGTAGACGTGTAGCATCCGTGTGCGAGTGACGTTTAGTGCCACTGAGTTAACGAAGCCGGCTAAGCCCGGTATAGGTTTTTCTTTGTGAGGACGTAGTACCGACATAATCTGGTGACGCATCGATGTCACACCCCATTAAATGAATAACTTCATTTAAAACTTGAAGGTTTTGATCCAAAGTAGTAAAACTTGATGTAACTCTTTCCCTTGAACAGGATATCCAAAGTTAAACAAGTTTTCAACTTATAGGTTGTTAAGGATAGAGTACTCTGGTTTCAGCTGAATTATGGCTGAAGTTGATCAGAGGTTAGAGGTTGAGTTCTTTCGAGGTTAGGGCCATATGATACATTTCTGGAAAGCTTTGGAAGAGCTTTACAACTCTTTTGTTGAGGTCCAGAGGTGTTTCATCCCTTTACCACTCGAAAAATACAGTAGAGTTGAAACTGTCCAAAAAACAAGACAGAGTAAAGACTCTCTGTG
Organism: Neostapfia colusana; assembly: GCA_030760725.1. NCBI lineage: Eukaryota > Viridiplantae > Streptophyta > Magnoliopsida > Poales > Poaceae > Neostapfia > Neostapfia colusana. The sequence continues at coordinate 50,990,429 of JASWHV010000019.1, forward strand.
GACTCTCATCGCCAATACGTCTCGCCCAAAGAGACGTCAAGACCGGGAGGAGCGTCAACAGAGCTCCTACTCCGACTTCCTCGCGACTCATCCCCCTGTAGTCTCAAGGGCGGATGAACCACTTGACGCGGACAACTAGCTCCGCGCCATAGAGATGAAGTTCGGGCTGCTCCAGATAAGCGAGCAGCGCAAGACTCAATTCGCGGTCCAGCAGCTCCAAGGATCCACGAGCGCGTGGTGGGCCAACTTCTGTGCTTCACAGCCCATCGACCGAGTAATGACCTGGGCGGAATTCCGGACGGCCTTCAGGGCCTATCATATACCGCCAGGTTTAATGAAGAGGAAGATGCAGGAGTTCTTACACCTGTAACAAGGGAGTCGGAACGCACTGGAATACTCCAGGGCGTTTAACAATCTCGCGCTATATGCGTCGTATCATGCGGATACCGACGAGAAGCGGCGGGACCACTTTTACCAGGGGCTTAATCCGCTCCTGAAGGACAAGTTGGCGATGTTCAATCGCGGCAGCCTCAACGACATCATTGATGCTGCGATTGTTCAGGAGGACTCCGGCAAGGAGTTGGCGGCGGCAGAGCGAAAGCGAAGCGCGCCGCAAAGCAGTGGAGAAGGAGGCGGTCCTTCTCAGAAGTTTCGGATGGTGAATCGCCCACCATCAGGTCCACGCTGGCAGCCACCACAGCGGTCGATGTCGTTCCGCAGTCGGCCGTACTCGTTACCGGTATTCAGGCCGGCACTGCCAGTACCACCGCAACAACAACAGCAGCAGCAGGCGATGCCGCGTGCGTTTGCACCTCAGCAACGCATGCCGGGCTTTCGTCCACCGAGCACTCCACCAGCAGCGGCCACATGTTACAAGTGTGGTCGTCCAGGACACTTCGCGAGCAGTTGCCCGGAGAGGCAAGGCGGCGGAGTGGCACCACAGTTTCCGGGGAGGAATCAACCCCGGAACCCTACTAATGCGCGGCGGGCAAACCCTAGGCTCGACACCGTCCACCAACTTGCCATTGAGGACGTGCCGGAGGGTGAGCCAATTCTTGCGGGTATGTTCCAACTCCACCAGCATCCCGCCATAATATTATTTGATTCAGGCGCCACGCATAGCTTCATTAGCCAAGCTTTCAGTGAGAAATATAGCTTGCAAATACTACCCACCGATAGTCCTTATATGATCTGTTCACCGGGTGGGAAAATTTCAGCAAGCATGATGGTCCCAAAAGCGCCATTGTGCTTAGAGGGTAGAGTTTACCCTACGTCTCTCATAATTTTAGAGGGACAAAAGGTCGATGTCATCCTAGGGATGTCGTGGTTAACCCGCCACGGCGCTGTTTTAGACACAGTCCTCCGAGTCGTGCACTTGAACTCAGAAGTGCACGAGTCTCACTCATTATTTCTGGGCAGTCCAGAAATAAAGCTTCCAAGTGTCTATCAAGCCACAACCATCAGATTGGAAGACATTCCAGTGGTCCGAGAGTTCCCTGACGTATTCCCGGATGATTTGCCGGGAATGCCGCCCGATAGAGAGGTGGAGTTCAAGATTGAACTTGCACCGGGAACCATGCCAATATCCCGAAGGCCGTACAAGATGGCACCCAAGGAGTTGGCTGAACTGAAGACTCAGCTCATGGGCCTTCTGGAGAAGGGTTTTATTAGGCCGAGCTCCTCGCCATGGGGCTGTTCGGCATTATTTGTCAAGAAGAAGGATGAGATGTTACGGCTTTGCGTAGACTATCATCCATTAAATGCCGTAACCATCAGGAACAAGTACCCGTTGCCACGGATCGACATGTTGTTTGATCAGTTGGTCGAAGCAAAGATCTTTTCCAAGATGGACTTAAGATCCGGGTACCATCAGATTAAGATAAGGGCACAGGACATTCCAAAGACAGCTTTCTCGACAAAGTACGGACTTTATGAGTACCTGGTCATGTCCTTCGGCCTCACCAATGCTCCAGCTCACTTCATGTACTTGATGAACTCGGTATTCATGCCGGAGCTGGACAAGTTTGTCCTGGTCTTCATCGACGACATCCTGGTATATTCCAAGTCGGAGGAAGATCACAAGAAACATCTGTGTATAGTCTTACAACGGCTGCGGGATCACAAGTTATACGCAAAATTCAGCAAATGCGAGTTTTGGATATCGCAAGTGCCTTTCCTCGGGCATATCATCTCAGCGGAGGGTACCGCTGTGGACCCGAGCAAGATCACTCAAGTGCTGAATTGGAAATCCCGAAGAACTGTTCACGAGGTACGGAGTTTACTCGGACTCGCGGGATATTATCGGAGGTTCATTCCGAACTTATCGAAGATTGCCAAGCCAATGACAGAGCTGCTGAAGAAGGCTACCAAATATGTTTGGAGTCCAGCGTGTGAAGCAGCATTCAAGGCTTTAGTCAAGCACCTCACATCAGCACCGGTTTTGGCGCAGCCAGACACAACAAAACCGTTCGATGTGTACTGTGATGCATCCGGCATTGGACTCGGATGTGTGCTGATGCAAGACCGAAGGGTGGTCGCGTATGGATCACGGCAGCTTAGAAACCATGAGCAAAATTATCCAAATCACGATTTGGAGCTCGCTGCCGTGGTACTTGCACTGAAAATGTGGAGGCACTACCTACTCAGTAACCTCGTACATTTGTATACCGACCACAAAAGCCTCAAGTACATATTCACTCAGAAGGAGTTGAACATGAGGCAGTGAAGATGGTTAGAATTGATAAAGGATTACGAAATAGAGATCCATTATCATCCGGGTAAGGCAAACGTAGTGGCGGATGCGCTGAGCCGCAAGTCACACGTCAACAGTCTGACCATCACACTGTTGGAAGAGAGCGAACCACCACTACATGTGATTCCACACGGAGCTCTCTACAACCTAGCTTTGATCCCCACCATCCGTGAAGAGATAGCGGCAGCCCAAAAGAATGACAAGGGCATGTCACATTTGCGGAGACGTGTAGACAGTGGGGAGCTGAAATGTTTCCGGAAGGACGGAAACGGCGTACTATGGTTCAAGGACCGGATCGTCGTACCCCGTAACCCGGAATTACGGAAGAAAATCTTTGATGAGGCTCACTTATCAAAGTTTTCTATTCACCCCGGCAGCAACAAGATGTATCAAGAACTCAGAAGCAAGTTTTGGTGGACACGGATGAAGCGAGAGACTGCAAAATACGTGTCCGAGTGTGATACATGTCGAAGGGTGAAGGCAGACCACATGCGGAAACCGGGACTGCTGCAACCACTGGACATTCTTGTCTGGAAGTGGGAGGATGTGAGCATGGACTTCGTCGTCGGTTTACCCACCACCTTGCAGAAACATGATTCTCTGTGGGTAATCGTCAATCGGCTCACCAAAGTTGCCCATTTCATCCCGGTTAACACAAACTACAACGCCAAGAAGTACACTGAACTATACATCTCACGGATCCTATGCTTGTACGGCGTAACCCGTACTATCATATCGGATCGGGGCACTTTATTTGTGTCCCGTTTTTGGGAGCAGCTACACGCTGCCTTGGGGACAAAACTGATCCGTAGTTCAGCATACCACCCGCAGACGGATGGGCAAACGGAGCTGGTAAATCAGGTTCTAGAAGACATGCTACGAGCTTGCGCTATCAACCACAACAAGAATTGGGATGATCACTTGCCGTTAGCCGAGTTCTCGTACAATAATGGGTACCAAGCCAGCATCAAGATGGCACCTTACGAGGCGCTATACGGTAGGAAGTGCCGCACACCATTGAACTGGTGTGAGTCTAGCGAAAGGGTTACCTTCGGGATTGACCTCGTCAACAACGCGGAAGAAAATGTTCGACTGATTCAAGCGAACCTAAAAGCCGCTCAATCCCGTCAAAAACAGTATGCGGACCGGAGAAGGCGCCCGTTACAACTCGAAGTTGGAGATCACGTATACCTACGGGTGTCTCCAATGAAGGGCGTAAACAGATTTGGGGTGAGAGGAAAGTTGGCACCCCGATTCATCGGTCTATTCCAGATTACCGAAAGATGTGGATCAGTGGCATACCGGCTAAAATTACCAGAAGCACTTTCCGGTGTGCACGACGTCTTTCACGTTGCCCAGCTGAGGAAGTGTCTTAAGCTATCAACTACCGTTCAGCTGGAGGATATTGAAGAACTGCAACCGGATCTCACCTATTGGGAGGAACCGGTGCAGATTATCGATGAAAAGGCCCGAACCACACGCAACCGTACGTTGTGGTTCTACAAGGTTCTATGGAGTAATCACTCCATGGACGAAGCGACTTGGGAGAGCGAAGAATTTCTTCGCGCTAACTACCCCAACTTTTTTCACGTCGCATATCCGGTAATTTTTCCACCATCCTCTCTCTCATTTTTACCTTATAATCTCGGGACGAGATTCTTTTAAGGGGGGGGAATGTAAGGGCCTCAGTTTTGGCACACATTTGAAGTGTTCATCTCACCATACCACACACCTCATTTGAGGAAAGATGATGAACACAAATGAAGAGCAAGTAACCACCATCAACATGCTCATTAGAGAATAAACTCACACATTGTAAAAGTGGTATTTCCCACATGTGATATAGGTGGGCTGGACATATGAAAACTCCTACACTTTGCTAAGGATGTCCATGCCAAGTTTCACCCAAATTCCAAACCTTTTTGAGGTCATGTTGGGCATAGTTAGAAAGAGGGCAGTTTGAAACCATAATCAAATTCAAACTGTTTTATCCCATGAATTTAAAAGTGGAAGGCATATTCCTACTCAGCACAATTTTGTGAGCTCACACACCAATTTTCACTCCATTTGGAGTTGATCTTGACATGAGCTAAGTGGGGAAAATCCATACTTTATTTGAATTCAAAACTGAACTTGTGCTGAAATTCACTCAAACCAAACCAATTTGAATTCTATTCAATTCAAATGGCTCAGGGGTGAATAATTTGAATCACCAGGGGTATTATGGGGCTCACTGTTTACAACAGTGATTGGGAGTAAATTTCAGAGGTTAAAACCCCGGGTGGGACCCACATGTCATAGAGGGAAGAAGGAGAAACTTGCACCCAAAGTCAGAGTCTCGGTGGGAAATTCCACCGAGCAGCTGTCGGCTGTGCCACCGAGCAGCTACCGGCACCACTAGCTGCTTCCCTCTCCGCGCGCTGGCGCCCAGGGCGGCTTGCTCGCGCCCCCACGCGATCGGCATCGCCTCCACTGAGCAGGAGTCGGCCGGCTTTATCTTCTCGCGGGCAAACCCGAGCAGCGGCATTGTTTCTCACCGCATCTCTCTGCTCAATCGGGAAAATCAGCAAAACCATCTCCTCCTTCGTTCCTGAGCTGCTAGACAGCCACCTGAGGTCGCGCACCACCCTCCTAACGCCTGAACCACCGGGTTTCGGCCCCTGTTCCCGTGATCAACGACGACTGCCACAGTTTAGGTGAAGGACGGCGATCGGTCTCACGCGGGCAGCACACTGCAACCACTTCCACGGCCGAGCAAGGGCGGCAACAGGAGCGCACGGACTCCACGTTGCTTCCACCTGAAGCTCAAGCCACGCCGTGAACTCTCGCCGGTGAATTCTCAGTTTTTTGCTCCGGCAACCTTAAACTGAGCTTCCGGTACGGTTTCTTTAAATTCTCGCTCTATGATCTTTCGGAAGTCATCAAATCTTGCACATAGACGCTGGACTAGCCGGCGATCAAGTTCTTTTTTGCATCCGTAGCGTGAAACTGTCTAGGAGTGACGAATTTCGAGCTCGATCGAGGGCGATCATGGCGGGCACGATCGGTCACACGGTGCCGACCAACTTGCCGCCATCCCTGAACCCTTTTGACACCTTGTCGAGCTTCCTAGAGGTACGCTGATGCAGTAAGGCCGTTTGTTCGAGGTGTTGGCGGGTTTAGAAACCACGGTCGACGGTGCCGAACCTCAACCGAGGCCGCGGCACGTCGCCGAGCTATTTCCGGTCACCCCCAGCCCGACCTGACACCACCGACGTGTTCATAGAGTTCAAACAACAATAACAACAAAACCTTTTTATCCCAAGCTAGTTGGGGTAGGCTAGAGATAAAACACACAACAAAAAGTCAATAAAATAAAATAAAACACAGGGGAAAAGCAAAAGAGGGGAGGAAAAAATCCAAAACTAAAGTTAAAAAAGGGAATGCTAAGAAATAAGGTTTTGCCATGTGGATTGCTAGTTTCTACTCTCTCCTATCTATGGCTAGCTCCTTAACAATATTACAATGGTCTCCTCTCATATCAACTTTGTCGTCATCTGCCTCACTTCACATTTTTATGGTGTCTTATTATCCCGCTACACATTGGTACATCTTTAGCTCTTTGTTGGACATGTCCAAACCATCTCAAATGATGGTGTATAAGCTTTTGCTCAGCCTCTCATATGTCGTAGTTCCAAACTCTATCTATTCTTGTGTGCAGGCTTTTGAATTGGCGCCTGAACGCCCAGACGCCCGCCTAGGCGCCTAGACGGCCGGCTAGGCAGGCGGCGGACGGCAGGCGGAGGCGGCGGGCGTGGCGGCGGACGGCGGGCGCAGCAGCGGTGGCGGTGGGTGCAGCGGAGGCGGGCGGGTGGAGGCGGAGGCGATGGGCGCAACGGAGGCGGGCAGGCAGAGGCGGAGGCAGCGCGCGGGTTTTCTGAACCGTCGGATCTAATCCAACGATGCTATTTCGACATCAACACATATAAAATAGCACCCCATCCTAACCCTAAACAGAATTCTTCTCACCCTCACTCTCCTCTCCACCGATGGCGGCGGCGACGGCGCGGCGAGGGCTGGCGGCGGCGCGGCGCGGCGCGGCGAGAGGCCGACGGCGGCGCGGCGAGGCAAGGCGAGGGGCCGGCGGCGGCACGGCGACCGGTGGCCTCTAGGCGAGGCAACCTATCCAGGCGTCGGAGCCGCACCGACGGGACGTCTAGGCGGCGCCTAGGCGACGCCGTGAAAACGCTGCTTGTGTGACCACAAATCTAGTAGAACATATGCATCTCTTCTACACTTAATTGTTGGACATGTCATCTTTTAGTCGGCTCGATACAACATATAAGATCGGATCGTTGTTCTATAAAATTTTCCTTTTAGATTTTGTAACACCTAGTGTCGTAAAGGGCACCTGAAGTTTGGTGCCACTTCAATCAACCAGCTATAATTCTATGACTAACATATTCAACAGTGTCTCCATTCTTCTGCAACATCGGTCTCAAGTAAGAAAAATGTCTTTCTTGGGTACTACCGAAGTAACCGGACCATAGAGGATGACATCTTCCTTCTCATGTCCCATAGCACTGAAATCACACTTCAAATACTCTATTTTAGACCTACTACACCTAAAAATTTCAGACTCTAAAGTTTGCATCCACAACTTCAACTTCTGGGTAATATCACTCTTGCTCTCATCAACTAGCACCACCTCGCCTACAAAGAGCATACACCAAGAATATCTCCTTATATGTCTCTTGCGACCTCATCTATCACTAAAGTAAACATATAATGTATCAAATCCTACCCTCGATGTAATCTTATATTAATCAGAAAGTCAATGGTGTCTCCATCACTTGTTCAAACGATTTTCACAACATTATTGTACATTATCCTTAACAAGGTTAATGTACTTTGATGAAACTTTGTGTTTTTAAGGCACCACGTGACATTAATAGCCACTTTGTCATAAGCCTTCTCTAGATCAACGAAGACCATATGCAAATGTTTTTTTTGTTACCTGTATTTCTCCACAGGTTACCTTATCAGTAAAATTGCCTTCATAATTGATCTTGCATGAAACCAAACTGATTTTTTTATCACACTCGTCATTTTCCTTAGGGGATGCTCAATGACTCTCTTTCATAGCTTCATTGCTTGCCTCATCAACTTAATTCCACGACAATTAGTACAACCTTTAATATCTATCAGTGTTTTAAAAGCGGGCCTCGACCTTCGGGCGCCTAGACGCCAAGGTCATGGAGTCTAGGCGGGAGCGCCTGGATGTTTAGGCAGGTGATGCCTTTTAGATAGTGTCATTTATTCTTAAGATTAATATTAAAATACCCCACCTCCACTTTTCGATCATGTTGTTTGTCTGAAAGGTAAGGATGAACTTAGTCATATTATCTCTATGTATCCAAAGCATCTTCACACCTTAATAGAGATACCATCAGTGCCCATCACCTTACTCTCTTTCATCCTTCTTAAAGCCTAAATGACCAAATACTTTCTAATTCTTCGTACAAAAGCACTGTTGGTATCATCGAATGACTCATTCAACTCAATGGCAGAGCTCTCATTCTCCCTATTGAACAGTTTATCGAAGTATTCTCTTCTTGATCTCCTCATTCTTTACTAGGAGTTGATCTGTTTCATCCTTGATGTATTTGATAATTTGATTTAATTGACATCTCTTGTCTTCCTCTCAATCATAGAGTTCAAACGATTCAATTTATTGAAGTAATAACATTAAAGCGTTATCAAGGCACTACTATCACACTAAAGATGAGTACTTATTGCAAACGCACAATGGAAGTCTGCCACACAGCTCATTTCCACTCAGGAACAATTCAATGCAGCTTGTCACCGGACAAAAAACTGAATGCATTCAGTACAATCAGGAACACACAGACATAAGAAAATCCGATCTAAAACATATCATCTTCACATTCTGCAAAGACTTCCCTAATCCTCTGTCCCTCGCCAATGACCACGGGGCCTAAAAAGAAGCTGAATTTCCCATGGCCAGTCACTCTACTAGTTCCTCTATTCCAAAAGATTACGCTACGAACGTCGAGAAGATGTTCCAAACGCCTCACCTTTGGGTCAACGCCTGCGCCGGCGGCGACGCGGTGTGGCCGCAGCTCGGCAGTGGGGCGCCGGAGGGAGAGCAAGGCGGGAGCCGGCCGGCTGAGCCTCCAGCGAGCAGAAATCACGGCGGGCGGTGCTAGGGACTGGTGGCGGCGGCCGGCGGTGCTAGGATTCGCTGCCGCGGAGACGGCGGACTCGGCGCAGAAGGTCGCCGCCATACTGCCCAATCGCTTGATTTCCCATTGTCCGGGAAGCACCAAAACAAGAAAAGAAAAAAATAAGAGGGAAAAGAAATACAATTGCGACGGCTCATGCCATTGGCAAGCCTGCGGACACCTCCGGATGCCGTCCGTTTGCTTGGCACCGCCATCCCGGCCGTCCGATCATGGGGCGGGCGGAGACCGGAACACCCCGCGCAGGTTGAGGCGGCCAGGCGGGCAAGAAGGCGACGTCGGCAGCCACATCCCGTCCTCCTCTTCGCCTCGCCTTCCGCGCGCTCCGCAGCCACGTCCCGAGAGCTCCCCCCGCCCCCTCCTCGCCGTGGTGCCGTGTTCTGCCGCGCTGAGCCCGTGCAGCTCTCGGCGGTTGTCAGCGTCGCGCCGGTGCGGCGCCGAGGACGGGGGTTGCGGCGGCGGTTCAACCCGTGGCGGGATGCAGGTCTGATCCGGGATCTGCTTCAATCTTGCGATCCCTACGAATCTACGGCTCCTCATGGCTTCCTCAGGTGCCGCTCAACGCAAATTCGTGGGAGCCATTAGCTATATTTTCCCGTATTTCTCCGCTAACTCTTTATTCTCGTCGCGCGTGTGCCCGTTATTTTAATGATTGATGCCGTGTGATGCGTCAGGCACTTAGGATGATTGAGTACTTGTGCCGAGATCTTTTCCTGTTCCTTAACCATTAGCTTCAATCAATTAAATATGTAAATAAGAAGTAGAAATTCCCTAACAAGGTGCAAGTCCTGGTTGATTATGTGAACAATTTTATTATGATAAGGCGTATTAAGGTCATCATGAATTGTTAGAAAGTAGTTATTCCGTATCAAAGGTTATAGTCGTAACGAAATCGCCTGAATTAGGTGCTTAACGTGACCTCTTTTCAGGCATGCAGATGGAGATGGCACTCCTATATCTGGGGCATCGGTACACACTCCCTATATCTGCCCAACCAAGCCTTGATGGCCCAAAACTCACGGAGCCGCCGGAGCGGGCTAGGGCCGTGTTCACTCGAGATTGCAGTGGGCCGTCTCACACAGAAAAAGGCTCATGCTCATGCCCAAGGCTCATGAAGTTGGTGCTGCCGCGGCGGCTTGACGTTGACGTTGACCATGACTTCTTCTTCCCCGACCTGGAGACCATACACGTCGTCCACTGCGGCGACCTCAGGCACATGAAGATGCTCGCCCCGGCGCTCGAGACCACCAGGATCGATCAGGGAGTGCTGGAGCCTGCGCCAGCGTCCGGCCGTGAGCCGGGCCAGAGGAGGCCGACCGCCGGAGATGGAGAAGGACGTGTGGGACGCGCCGGAGTGGGGCTGGAACGGAACAGGCCGCAGGTTCATGAACCGGCTTCTGGACCAAACAGGGGACGCGGCCGTGGGATGGAAAACCACGCTGCCGACGCCACGCATGGCGCGTGGGAATCTCCCGAGGAAGTCAAATGCCACGCCATGTTCAGCAGCGGCAGGTGCGCCGGCCGCCGGGCAGGCGGATGGCGAGGGCCGGCGCGCCATCCTCCTGGCCCGATGCAGGGACGGCGGTGCGTGCGTGCGTGCGTGCACAACAGGTGGACCGTGGACGGCGCCACGCGGGCAGTCGCCACCGCACCTGGATTTCCCGTGCGCTCCATGCTCCGCGCGCGACGTCGTCGAAACCCGGCGCTAGATCTGGGTAACACGGTACTCTACGCACGCATATGGCTCTCCGGGCTAAGCTCAATATCAAAATAGTACCCCCACCACCTCAGAATAAGCGTCACTTTAAAATTAGACAAAGTCAATGTATTTGATATTTGATTGAGCTTACAAAGAAGAATATAAATACTAAGATAATAAAATTAGCGTCAAGGATTATTATTTCTATGGTCAAATACCGCACCGGCACCACACCAGCATCGTACACGGCGGGCGGTGTGCCCCATGTGACGTGCGATGTGCGTGCCGCGCGGGTCCTCCGCGCCCGCTGCCTCCGCGGCAGCGCCGAGGGATCTCGCGGCTCGTTTCGACTGCCGAGCGCCTCTCGTTTTTTGACACGAGAGAGAGAGAGGGAGGGACCTGCATGCAAACTTTGAAGAAAAGGATGTAGTTTTGGACATGCAAGCATTGGGTAGATGCATCTCAAATGATAGGCAAGCCGTTATATGAACTGGCTATATTATTTGTTCTATATGACGTTGCACTTGTCTTTAGACTGCAGTCATTTGTCTTGCTCTAAACTAATCACCAAATAAAATGAACTCCTGCTCAGTCCTCACTGGTCTGCTGGTACCCCATAAATCGAGCCCATCCCCAGCCACAAGAGCCGGGCGAGCCAGAGAGAGAGAGAGAGAGAGATACCTCCCTCCTCAAGCTTCGAATCCTTCCCGTCCGCCGCTTTCCCTCTCACGCCTGCCCCTTTCCACCAAGGCGAGGAAGCTTCCAAAACAGCCTAAGAGAGATCCCTCCCGCCCAGCCCGACCGATCAGGCAAGCTACCGCGGCCCTCCTCCCCCGAGCCCGGCGGCCATGGAGAAGTACGAGCTGCTCAAGGACATCGGCTCCGGCAACTTCGGCGTCGCGCGGCTGATGCGGCACAAGGAGACCAAGGAGCTCGTCGCCATGAAGTACATCCCCAGGGGCCAAAAGGTGCCGCAGCTTCTTCGCGCTCGAGTTCCTCTCGCGTTTGCGACGGTCTGGGTTGGTGAGATTCGTCGTCTCTGACGGGCGTTTCATTGTCGCGGCTCTGCAGATCGACGAGAATGTGGCGAGGGAGATCATCAACCACCGCTCGCTGCGGCACCCCAACATCATCCGCTTCAAGGAGGTGCGGGAACGGACGAGACGGGAAGGAGAAAAAAAATGCGATCTTTTCTTGCCTCCACGCGTTGAAGGAAGGATCCGTGAGCGGAATTCCTCTTTCTTTTGCAGGTGCTGGTCACGCCGACGCACCTCGCGATTGTGATGGAGTACGCCGCCGGCGGCGAGCTGTTCGACCGGATCTGCAACGCCGGGAGGTTCAGCGAAGACGAGGTGAGAGGACCAGTTACTCGCTGCCTGTAAACAGCTCCGCCTGCTCTGCTGCTGGGGACAGCTTTTGTTCTAGTTCGTGTAAAAACGGGTGTTGGTGTGCTCTTCTCGCAGGCCAGGTACTTCTTCCAGCAGCTAATTTGCGGTGTGAGCTACTGCCACTTCATGGTAAGAACAAAAGTTTTATTCTTTTTTTATTTCTTCCCTGAAACAAGCAACACCATTGGTGCTACTGAAGCAAGCTACACCACTGGTGCTACTGCCGTGGATTTAATTTGCAGCAAATTTGCCACCGAGACTTGAAGCTGGAGAACACGCTGCTGGACGGCAGCCCGGCGCCTCGCCTCAAGATCTGCGACTTCGGTTACTCAAAGGTGCCCTGAATCGATCTTCCTGAACCCCCACACCTTCCTGAATTGCTCATTACCCCTTTCCTTGGTTTTCTTCTAAAACCGGACGAGCTTTCCGTCAAAAGGCGCCCCCTTTCTGCCGTTGCTTGCTCTGCCGCTCACCTGAACATGCTAATGTGCTTCTCTTGCGTAAAGCTGCCTGTTGAAGAAGCAACAACACATTTCTACTCGTGTGATCCGAACGGAACAAGCTGTCGCCAACTCACTAACACATCTCTTCTCCAATACGTGTGGTTGCAGTCGTCGCTGCTGCACTCGAAGCCCAAGTCGACGGTGGGCACGCCGGCGTACATCGCCCCGGAGGTGCTCTCACGCCGGGAATACGACGGCAAGGTCAGTCTCCGTCCGTTCGTCAGCCAGATTCCCCCTTTCTCTCTCTTTCACCTGTGACACAGCGAGGTGGCCCCAGTTGCCGCGTGGATACTGCCTCACTTTGTCGCGAGCCTGCGAGCATGTGCCGCCCCCTTGGAGTCCACGTAGGCGCGCGTCTCAATGCCACCACCCCAGAGCACTCTGTACACAGGGTATATAGGCGAGGTCTCTCGTGTCAGCATGTGGGCCTACCGTCTCACGCTTGTAGGTCTATAGACTGGGTTCATCTATCGCACCACAGTTGTGGGCCCGTGGGGGCAGAAAATCGTCTCTGGACTCTGCCGATGAGGGATTTGGGATTTGTGCGAGATTGAGATATGGGTGTCTGTAGCTGGGCAGACAGTGCTTCCTGCCACTGAGCAGTGGGCCCGTGGAGTCCCCTTCGTGTTCCCCCACTACTGCGCCGTGATTCGTGACCTCGCGGTGCGCAGGCCGTGCGACTCGGCCTCGGGTAACGCGGCACGGACAGGTCTGCGCTGGGAACGGACAGGCTGTGCAATGGGGCCCGGCGACCATGCTGACTCTCGCAGAGTAGTGTCACACTATCACTTGGTGTGGCTCCTGCTCCTGTGGTTATTAGATTCCCAGCTAATGCGATCAGATACTGATAGTAGTACAGCACTGCACTGCACTGTGCAGTGTGCACTGTCTGATATCGATCTGGACATTCACATTCCCTTGTTCTTCCGTTACCGCACCTCATGCTTGATGGCGATGCTTGCACTAACTTGCGCCCCTGCTTTCCCTGCACGCCATATAGAAACAAAGGGGAAACAAAAAGCTTAGATTGATCAGTTTCAGACCGGTTTAGCAGTCAAGAATATGTAGCCTTTATCCGCACATTAGCTTTATTACTGCTGTAGCATGTTATGGAAGAAAGTTAGATCGCCGTTGAAAAGTCTGAGATTCTGTAGATCTAGATAGTCTTCTTCAGTTCCTTTTGATTAGAGTGGGCTTCGTGGAAGGTGAGCATTGAGACGGAAGTGTGTATATAGAAGCATGCAACGTACAAGGGGTCTCCGACTTAAACTTCTCATCACTAAGAATTTGTAGGGTACAAACTAAGAAAGAATTAATTAGATTATGTTATGTTGTGACAAGCTTCCTGAACCTCTTGATCCACAACTCGCATTTGTTGCTCGATAATTCCACCTTTTTAGGTTCATTATGTACTTTATGTCATTTTCTGTGCCATTTTGCCATCCCAGTTCTAGTGCTACTGGCTAGCTAGTTGATGTTATCACAAGAGGCCATCAAGCCCAATCCTTTTCAAGCAGTCATGTTAGACTGAACAACTCTGCAGCCTTTTGTGGTCCTTTGCAGCTATTTTCCTCTATCTTCTTTTCTTTTCCGTTCTCATTGTCAGCTACTGCCCCCATACCTAACCTGACGAAAACAGTGATTGCATTTTGTTCCTTGCTATCAAAAATCATATCGATCTGCTTGCATACTTCACTTTCCAGCACCACAAAATTGGTTGCATTTGCTTGTCAAAAAGAAACATTATGATGCCTTGAGATTATAGATAGTTCATGGATATAACATTGTAAATATTTTATTGTTAAATTCTTAGATATCCCTTAAGGACTTTGCAAAGATCAAAGTGCCCACTTCCACGTCATAGAATTCTGCGCTTTTCAGCTAGTTTCGCAATATAGTATTCCAATGATTTGTATTGCACTCTGGAAAGGAAAATATATAACGTGGAGCCTAAAACTCGTGGTTATTAATGATTCAGTGAAAAACTAGCGCCTAAACCCCTTAGTTACTTTAGGATTTAGTGTTTTCTTTTGCAAAGTCATGAAGCAGCACGCCATAAAAATCTGTGGAGACGGAGCTGGGTTATGTGCCATCAGTCTAACAACAAATCTTCGGTCTAAACATTTTACATAGATGTCGTACATCGTTGCTTGTTTTTATGCTAAACTGTATTTTCAACGTCTGATTGATGGTTCAGACGGCCGACGTGTGGTCTTGTGGAGTGACCCTTTATGTGATGTTAGTTGGTGGTTACCCTTTTGAGGACCCTGACGACCCCAAGAATTTCAGAAAGACGATTGGGGTAATAACTTCATAACACTTCTTTTTTTATCTTCTGATAAGCAGTGGGGAACCCCAAGTTCTTGTCTCTTAATTACATTCTTTCTTTTCACAGAGGATAATGTCAATCCAGTACAAAATACCGGAATATGTCCATGTATCTCAGGACTGCAAGGATATGCTTGCAAAAATCTTCGTCGCAAACCCTGCAAAGGTACCTATCTATATGGAATCATATCGGATTCAAGTGAATGGTCTTATTTTAGTATATACTGATTTCGTTCCTTTTTCCAAATTCATCCAGCGAATAACGATCAGGGAGATCAGGACCCACCCCTGGTTCCTGAAGAACCTGCCCAGAGAGCTCACAGAAGCTGCACAGGCGATGTACTACAAGAAGGATAACAGTGCCCCGACCTATTCTGTCCAGTCGGTTGAGGAGATCATGAAGATCGTGGAGCAGGCGCGGACGCCTCCTCCTTCCTCCACCCCGGTGGCTGGCTTTGGTTGGGCCGAGGAGGACGAGCAGGAAGACAGTAAGAAAGCAGAGGGGAAGCAGGAGGACGAGGAGGAAGCCGAAGATGAGTACGAGAAACAGGTGAATGAGGTCCGCGCAAGTGGTGAATTTCACATCAGGTGAGGGTTTTCACCGGTAAGGGGAGAGGTCGCGGACAAGAGATATAAGATGGCAGCTGAAGATGGACCTCGCCCTACAAGCCTGATAGCCTGTGGTCTTGTTTTCAAGTTTTATTTTTTATTTTTTTCTCTCTCTGATACTGTGACTGTAAATTTTTGGGTAAGTGCATCCAACGCTGCCTCTATGTTGACTGATTAAGTTAGCATGCGGGACATGGTTATGGAATAAAACGGTCCTTCGTCATGCTCCTAGTGTTACTGCGTGCCGTTTATGTTCGTTTACACGGGGGTTTCTCCACGGCTTACTGTGCTGGTCCGAGCGTGAAGGCTGAGAGAGCTGTTGCTGTTCCAGAAAATCACATTTTGGTTTCAACGCCCACGCCCGTTTCGAGTTCTGCCACTTGCACTGCCAAATCATTCCTGGTTGCCTCCTCTCCTTCCCTGCTCGCCGTTGAATGTTGATGACTCGATGCCACTGGAGGCGGCGGCGCGCGCGCTCTGCCTGCTGGAGAGGAGAGGGAAAGCACGCTGACGTCCTGGTGAGAGGGGCCCGGTGCCTGCACTTGGCGTCGCTGCCGAGGAGGAGGCCAGCGCATTCGCGCAGTACGCCGCGACGCGCTGGGCGTGGCCTTCGGCAGCCGCGTGTGCGCGTCGCCGGCCTGCCCCGCCGCCACTGACGAGAGGAGGAACGAGTGCATCGGCCGGACGCCGCCACCGCCAGCGTCGTCATCAGAACAGGCCACCCCCCGGACCGTCGCCATCATCCGCTGCCTCGCTTGTAGATGTAGAAGCCACACGATGACCCTGCCGCCACGATCCCCGCCACCGTCGACCACTCCGTCCCGCAACTTGCGTTTCTTGGCCGTTCCGCCATTATCGATGCCGAGGCTCAACGTCAGGTTCATCTACACCTCCTTGCACGAGCACGATCTTCAATTCCGATCGAACACATACAGCATCGGTTTCAAACACACATGGCTGCGGCGGTAACAGGTCCAGGATGTACACGGCAGGGGCTATTTATAATCCATCTAGGAGATGTTGACAGGAGGAGGAGGATGGCATAGCGCGTAGCTTTGGATGCACAAGTGGCGTAACAAGACCACCGGAAAAAATGGAGTGACAAGAAATCCAGCATAACAAATGGTATCGCTGCAAAGGTTTTTCCACAGCGTGGAAAGTTCAAGCTACGATATTATTAACAGAAAGTTGTCCTATATCAAATGGCAATAGACCGGGTTACCGTCTCAGGTAGTAACAAGTAACAACAGACTTAAAGCAAAGTCCAAACTTCACAAAATTCTGCTGAATCGAAGTCTTCAACAGCGTAGGCCTTTGAGAGCATGATAGCTCATCCTGAGGCGGTCTTCTTCTGCTGGAAAATGACGGCGTATACTGGAACTCCAATGCCTATGCTAACTGCTCCCAGCACGGAAAGACTGACCTTAAGTCCCTGGTGCTTCATCCTGTGCAAGTTGTACATGTGCTTGGCATGGAGGTAGTATGGCTCATCATGGCCGTGCCCTCCCATCCTCTTCACTCCAGTGGCATGGAATCCACGAGAAGCTGATACATTGGGGAAGTGCAAAATCAGCAATCAGTGTGACTTACAGAGAACAAAAGGAGTTTAAACCTTCAAGTAATGACTCTGCAAAATATGATATAGTCATAAAATATAGCAGAACGACGTTTCAATCAAAGTGACTCAGCACAACCAGTGTGATAAGTTCTCCGTATAGAAAAGCTGCATTGCTCACCTCAAGAAATATCAAGAAAAATTAAACAAAGGAGCATCAACCTTTGGGCGTAGATAAGATACACGGTTATTCATTAACAACATATGCAAAGGTCAAATGAATTGGATAAAGAATGTCATGAAGGTGACCAATTTCATTTTCTTCTGAGAAAACATACAATTTGCATAATACTGTCAATTAAACTCATGAAACCAGTGCACTGTATACAACCAGAAACAGAAAGGTCCCAAACCAAAATCGTGTTCTCCTAGTAAATAGCCGCCAGTGACTACATAATCTGCGATCCATGTTAAGTTGCAAGTCCTCAGAGACCTGTCAGGTTCATTTCAAACAACTGGTAGTGAAAATTGAAAAGAGCTCCTTCAAAACACGCAATACAACACATGAGAAGAAAACATAATTCAGTACTCCGTCCCGCTCCTCTCTGGCCTCTTTTGGAAGCGATCCCTGGTCACTTGGACAGACATGACA
Organism: Neostapfia colusana; assembly: GCA_030760725.1. NCBI lineage: Eukaryota > Viridiplantae > Streptophyta > Magnoliopsida > Poales > Poaceae > Neostapfia > Neostapfia colusana. Next base: position 51,008,157 of record JASWHV010000019.1, read on the forward strand.
CTATCTACAGAGCGGTCGCTCAGATGCCCAAACTTCCCAAACCACGAATCTGTCACACCGGAGGCATCGTCATATGTTTAGTTATTTATTAACTGTAATGCTGGGTTAATACTTGTTTACTGGAGTGCAGTGTGTGGCCCACGGGGCAGTCCCTGGGATAAATGTAAATGGAACTGCTCACCCATCGAACAACAGAGAAAAAGAAAACATTATCCTGCCCCCTTTCTGTTCCTCCTGGTCGGCTTCTTCCTCCCCTCGTCTCGCCACCGCCTTGCGCTCATCAGCGCCGGTGATCTTCTCACGCCTCGGGCTGGCAACTCGGCGGCCATGGGTGATCACATCTGGTATCAGAGCGCGGTTCGTCCTCGGCGGGTGGGTGCTGTCGTCGCAACCGAGATTCCCTCGATTTGGAGCCATAAAATCCCGAGCGGCGGTCGGTTGAGAGGGGGCAAAGCGAGCTTCGTCGAGCCCACTCTCCTGTGATTCCGTTCACGGTTGGCTCGATTTGGGGAGAGTCGCGACGGCGCCCGTGAGACCCTCCGCGCAGATCCGTTTCTTCTGGACGCGATGGCGGCGGCGGCGCGATCGGAAGGTGACCGGTGGGAGAAGATCTTTGCCGAGCTCGACAACATCTCCAAGCGGATCGACGACGTCGACGGGGTGCAGCGACAGCTCTTGGTCCAGCAAGCCTTGGCGGCGACATTGGCGGAGCAAGCGGGAAAGGAACGAGACATCTTGTTTCGTCAGGTGGATGAGACGGGGAAGCGTGTGGCTGCACTAACTCTGGAGAGGATGGTGGAGGAGATGGATCGGGTGTCTGATGAAGTGTCTCCCCCAAGCGATCGAAGAAGTGCAGACACCGCGATGATGGGAGGTAAGGGAATTTTGCGTGATCCACCCCTATCTGGCAGGCAGCGAGGAGTTAGGGAGGAAGTGCCTGAGCATATGAGACCACAGGGTGAGGCAGGAAGGGTTGGTGATAAGTCCCTTTTGAAGTTATCATTTCCAAAGTTCAATGGTGAGAATCCCACAATTTGATTGGACAAGTGCATGGATTATTTCACAATTTTTGGGGTGCATGAATCTTTGTGGGTGCGAGCAGCTTCATTACACATGGAAGGCACAACATCTCGGTGGTTGCAGGTGTATAAGATGACTGCTGGGCTAGGGAATTGGCCTCAGTTTGCCAGAGCTGTGAAGGATAAATTTGGATCGTATGAGTACCCCAAAGCTATTTATGATCTCCTACACTCGAGGCAGCAAGGTGGTTTGGAAGAATACATCACGGAATTTGATGAGTTGCACTATGCAACAGCTATGCATAACCCGGATCTGGATGAGACCTATGTGACACAATTCATCAAAGGGCTTAGGGGTGATCTGCAGAACTTAGTATGGCCTCAAGTACCATCACTGTTAATCGAGCCGCGTTACTGGCAAGGCTACAGAATGATACTCTTGAAAGAAGTAAGCCGAAGAACTTGAGGCAGCAGAATATGTTCAGACAGAATTCAGTTACAAAGCCTGAAAGTAGGCAAGGGGGAGAGCTCAGGCAGAACGCTGCAAGTGCTAAACTGTCGAAAGAAAGGCAACTCAGAGATTACCGACGTTTGCATGGCTTATGCTATGTATGTGGAGAAAAATATGAACCGGGTCATCTGAGTACATGCCGGGTCATCTGAGTACATGCCCAAAACGGGTGCAAATGCAGCTCAACACCTTATCCACAGAGGATTTAAGTATGGTACTCACTGATAAAGTGTTGGAGCAGTTAGAAACTGAAGATAAACAAGAAGAAGAGTGCTACCAGTTGTCTACCCATGCTATGGCAGGGACTGAAGGCAAAGAATGTATGAGGCTACGAGCTCTAGTAAAGAAGCAAGTGTTTCTGTTACTTGTGGATTCCGGTAGTTCTGCCACTTTTGTAAACTCAGCCTTTGTCACAAAAGCTGGATTACGTACTGTTGAATGCTCCCCTGTGAAAGTCGAAGTGGCAAATGGACAGGAGATGGTTAGTGACAAGCTGGTGCCCAAGTTGGAATGGTGGTGTGATGGTTCAATGTTCCAAACTGATATGCATGTGCTGCCTCTGAGTGCCTATGACGCCATCCTTGGGTTTGACTGGCTGCAGAGTAACAGTCCAATGTTGTCATTGGGCAGAAAGACGACTGGAATTTTCAGTAAAAGGGAAGACAGTTAAGCTGCAAGGAGTGAGACATGTGGAGCAAAGTTCTTTGCCTGAACTGTCGGCTGTACAGCTACACAAATGGATGCTTGGGAATGAAATCTGGGCAATGGCAGTAGTGGAACAGGTGGATGATACCCCGGGTGTTCAGACTGTCCAATCTGAAAATGCAGCTGTTACTGCACTCTTAACTGAATTCAGAGATGTTTTTGAGGTTCCAAAGACTCTACCACCCAGCAGACCCTTTGACCATGTTATTCCATTGGTGCCAGGTGCTATACCGGTGAATTCAAGGCCTTATAAGTTACAAATACTCTCCTCTCCATAAAGATGAAATTGAAAATCAGGTACAAGCCTTACTTACTGCTGGTTTAATAGAAAATAGTGTAAGTCCATTTGCTTCACCTGTATTGTTAGTGTAAAAAAAGATGGTTCATGGCGCTTTTGTGTTGATTGTCGCAAATTGAATGACCTAACCATCAAGAACAGATTTCATATGCCCTTAGTGGATGAGATACTTGATGAACTTGTGGGTACACAATTTTTTACTAGTCTGGATATGAGGGCAGGATATCATCAGATTCGAATGGAAGCAGGGGAGGAGTTTAAAACTGCTTTCAAAACACACAGTGGACATTATCAATTCAAAGTTATGCCTTTTGGACTTACTAATGCCCGGCTTCATTTCGATGCGCTATGAACTCAGTATTAGCACCATATTTGAGAAAATTTGTGCTTGTCTTTATTGATGATATCTTAATCTATAGTCCTACATTCTGTTTACACCTTGAACATTTGAGACTGGTGTTGTCTAAGTTGAGAGAGCACAAATTCTATATCAAGATGTCCAAGTGTATGTTTGCAAAACAATCCTTGTCATACCTGGGTCACATTATTTGAAGGGAGGGTGTCTCTACTGACCCTAACAAAACCAGAGTCATGAGTGAGTGGCCCAGACCAAATAGATTTACTGAACTTAGAGCCTTTTTAGGCCTAACTGCATACTATCGGAAGCTTGTGAAGGGGTATGGAGCCATAGCTAAGCCTCTCACCACGTTGCTAAGGAGCAAGCAGTTTTCTTGGAATGATCAGGCATCAGATGCATTTGAAACATTGAAAAAGGCAATGGTCACCACCCCAGTTTTGGCTCTGCCTGACTTCACTGAACAATTCACCATTGAGACAGATGCTAGTGATTCAGGGTTGGGAGCAGTGTTAATGCAAAGAGGTCGGCCGGTAGCATTCTTAAGCAAAGCGCTAACAGACAGACTTAGACAATTGTCCATCTATGAGAAGGAGTTTCTCGCGCTGATTATGGCGGTGGAATGTTGGCGCCCTTATTTGCAACGCAATGAGTTTATCATCAGAACTGATCACCGAAGCTTGAGTTTTCTGGGTGAGCAGAACTTACAATCTGATCTCCAAAAAAGGGCTATGTCCAAGCTTATGGGGTTGCAGTTCAAGATTGTTTATCACAAGGGGAGGGACAATGTGGCAGCTGATGCATTGTCAAGAGTAGCTCAGCTGCTGACAGTCTCAGCAGCAACTGAGGTCCAACCCTTGTGGATCCAGGAGGTGCTTAACTCATATGCCACTGACGCCACAGCTCAACAGTTACTCACAAAATTGGCAATATCCAGTCCTGATGAACAAGGATTTTCCTTACACCAAGGACTCATACGACGAGGAGATCAGATTTGGATTGGTGAGAATTCAGCCTTGCCAACAAAACTCATTTCTGTTTTTCACGAAAGCGCATCGGGAGGCCATTCTGGATCTCATGCATCATACCACAGAATTAAGAAGCGATTTTATTGGAGAGGAATGAAGCAGGATGTGATAGACTTCATTAAGCAGTGTGGCATTTGTCAGCAAGCCAAAACTGACAAAGTACACCCAGCAGGGCTTCTCCAACCATTGCCTATTCCAGCAGGGGCATGGCAGGACATCACTATGGATTTTATCGAAGGTTTGCCAAAATCTGAAGGCTATGATACTATTCTGGTTGTGGTTGACAGATTCTCCAAGTATGCTCATTTTTTTCCTATGAGGCACCCCTTCACAGCCTCTCAAGTTGCACAAGTTCTATTGGACAATGTGGTGAAATTGCATGGTCTGCCTAAGTCAGTAGTCTTTGACAGAGACAAAGTCTTTACTAGTGCTTTGTGGAGGCAGCTCTTTTCTGCACTGAATATCAAGTTGCTCATGAGTACGGCCTATCATCCTCAAACGGACGGCCAAAGTGAGCGAGTTAACCAATGCTTGGAAATGTACTTGCGTTGTGCTGTGTATAACTAATAACTCCCCTCATCGGTGGAAAAAATGGCTTTCTCTCGCAGAGTTTTGGTATAACACCAACTATCACACTGCTCTTGGTTGTTCTCCTTTTCAGGCACTCTATGGGTATGAACCAGACCTCACTGCAGCACCTCTGCTGCCTGCTTCAGCTGACCAAACCATTTCTGAGCGCTTGGCTGACAGAAGTATTCACACAGCACAACCGAAAGCACACTTGGCTGCAGCTCAAAACAGAATGAAACAACAAGCTGATAAACATTGTGTTGATAAGGAGTTCCAGGTTGGTGAGCTTGTTTTATTAAGGCTGCAGCCATATGCCCAGAATACTGTGGTTAATCGTCCCTGTCCTAAGCTTGCTTTCAAATTTTTTGGACCCTACAAAGTATTGCAGCGAGTAGAAAAGGTAGCATATAAACTGGAACTGCCAGAAGGGGCACAAATTCATCCTGTATTTCATATATCACAGCTGAAGCAGTTCACTCCAAAGTATACTCCTGTTTTTTCAGAGCTCCCTATACGGATGGACTTAGAACAGTCTGAACTGAAACCATATTGCATCCTGGACAGACGCCTTGTTAAGAAGGGTAATCAAGTTATTCCGCAAGTGAGGGTCCAGTGGTCGCTGGGATGGGAGGACTGGGAGGATTGAAATGTGTTGCTGAAATCATTTCCTGAAGTGGGTGCTTGGGGGCAAGCACAATCTGGCCCCGGGGGAGCTGTCACACCGGAGGCATCGTCATATGTTTAGTTTTTTATTAACTGTAATGCTGGGTTAATACTTGTTTACTGGAGTGGAGTGTGTGGCCCACGGGGCAGTCCCTGGGATAAATGTAAATGGAACTGCTCACCCATCGAACAACAGAGAAAAAGAAAACATTATCCTGCCCCCTAATGGCCGAAATGGAAGGTCAAGTCCAGGGAGCGCGGGCACGGGCGAGGGAGGGGAGAAGAGCTTGCCTTGCTTGGGCGCCTCGTTGCCGGCTGCGTAGAGGCGGATCCCGGAGCGGAGGCCGCGGTTGAGCACCATCGCCATCGCGGTTCGCGTTCGGGGTTCTCACGTCGCCGCCGACGCCGGAGCTGCGGTGCGGTGATGGTAATTGTGACTCGCTGTGCTTTGCGCGGTCGGCCTCGGGCCCTCGAGGTATAACCTCTCCGGCAGGTGTTTTTCTTGAATTTTTTTATTTTTGGCACTGTTGTTAAAAGATTTAATATTAATAACATCTAATTTTTTTTATAAAAGTAGCTACCGTATCGTCCATGGCGTGGATAACATGGATGACAGGAGCCCACGTAGACTCCACGTCGGCCTAACGGTCAGGGGACCGTTGGACCGACGTGTCCTGTCGTTCACAACGTGGACGATCCACGTCAGGTTTTCCTATATAAACAACTCCGGGGGACCATCTCCCACACAAAAACACCCTCAAGTCATACAACTGATGTACTAGTCGTCCACGTACTGGACGAATCGTCCACCTCGTGCACGAATCGTCTATCTTCGATTGTCTATTTAAGAGCACTCCGGACATTCGCCACAACCACAATTCACAGACCCAACTCTCGCGGACATAGACTCACCGTACTCACCACCAAATCAAAAAGAGAGAGTTCACGTTCCAGAGGGATTACAACCGTCAATGTGTCTATGTGGCACTGATTGTCGGTTCGTGAAAGATTTAAGTCTGGGGGTCACTTACGGTTTGAGACTATGGATGTGCAACAACTATGAATATGACCCCCTGCATAGGACCACGCTATTTTTCCCGAATAGTAGATGTTAGGTAACATGTTTACTTCACGTATTCGTATTTTAGCTCTAATATTGATAACAACACATAACTAATCATGCAGTCTCCACCGCCCCTTTGTGAGTTCACCTGGTACATCGACAACGAACAAACACCGGAAGACGTCGAGTACGTACACGCGATGCATAGAGCTGCCTAGGACAAGTTCCACTACGAGATGAAGTTCGAAAAGCGGGTTGAGCAGGAGAGGAAGGATGCGGCTGAACAGGCGGAGCGTCGGCGCAAACGTCATGAAGAACTTCAAAGAGTTGACGAAAAGTATCGTCGTCAGGCTCAGGGGGAAGAACACATTGCTCGCCAGGCGAAAGAGGACGAACAGGAGCGCTTACGCGAGAGAGTACGTCGCGCGAGGGATGTCGGGCCGGATGCATTGCGCAAGGGAAAATATCCTCTTAGCACTCAGTAGAATCTATATTTAAAATTTAATAAACTTCTTAATGTATCTGAATATTTTAAATCAAGTGTTGCTGTTATTTTGCTAAATTTAGTTATATTTACATCCATAACAAGAAATAACAAAATTTATGATCGTGTTACATAATTCAAAAGTCTGTAACATAGAATCTATTAAACAAAAATCAAATTAAACAATTTACATAAAATCATAACCCAATATACTAAATTAAATTCTGTAAAAACATTTTGTAAAAATATCTCTAAGCATTTTTAAATTGATGCTAAAAACCTAATCTTATAATATTTGCTGCAAAGAGCAATAAAGCCTCCTCACGATGGTCCACGTGGCCTAGTCGTCCACGCTGTGGAATCGTCCACAGCGTGGACGATTTGTCCATGTGGACGATTGAGTGGCTAGTTTTACAAATAAAAGTTTTTAGATGTCTAATATTAAATCCTTTAACAGCAGTGCCAATTTAAAAAAATTATGTTTTTCTTCTTCTTCCAGTAAAAGGCCCGGCCCAGGGAGCAAAGTTATGAGTACGATTTTTTTTCTTCCAGTAAAATGACCGGCCCACAATGACAATTAAGAAAGTTGTAGACTTGTAGTCTGCGGCACGTGGGGCGCACGGTCCGGCCTGTTTTGTAAAGCTTGGTTGAGATTATTTGAGTAATGGCCCAGCCCGACATGGCGCAGGCACGGTCGTGCTCGGACGGATTTATCTGGGCCCATAACGGCCCAATTCTGAATCGGGTCAGGCCCTGCCATCTCATGCGGTGCGGCGTCAGCCCAGAAACGGCCCGACTAATCTTCATCGGCTCATGTGGGTCGTGCCAGCCCGATAAGCCTAGCTAGCCTACCGTACTTAATGCTAAAATTAGTGTAAAAAATAATCTAAAATTGGTACAGACGGGGTCAGAACAGACAATCAAGGCTTTAGAGGCAAGTGAGTAACCTTTAGTTAGAGTGGCTTCTTAGTTTGCATACGAATTATAAATATATTTAATTTAAGCTTAATCAGGCCGTGCCCCGTGACGGACCTTCGGTCGAAATATGGTCCCGTGCTGGCTGGGGCACCACTCACGTGGTGTCGTGTCGTGCTTGGGCTGGGGCAAAACTTCCATGCTCCATACCCACCCATTTTGCCGGGGCCGAATGACCATTATTGGTGGAGGGGCACAATGCCGTCATGCTTGCAACGGCTAGGATTCCTCAAACCAAAGCGCGACGCTGTCCTGATGAAGCTACTACCACCGCATGCATGCTGCCCAAATGCATGGGCGCCGCAACGGTGGACAAGGAAGAGCGACACGGAACGAGGCAGACGAGAAGTGCAATCTGAGCTATAAACAACCGTTCGCTCAACTACTCTATATATTAGTGGCCAGCTGAAGTGCCAAGGCTAACCATATCCAATGCTTTAGAGCGGTACGCATCAATCAATTGTCCATGCACGTTTCTTGGACCTCGGATAAATATTAAAGTTATCTGGGAGTTTGACTTGAAGGGGTCAATATATAATTCAGCATTTATTTAAGATTCGCGTGCCGACACCAAGCTCTGTTGTTCATATTGATTTCTGGCCATAACGTGACAGAACAATATTCCCTGCTGCCTGAATTTATAATGTAAGCCGCCCATGAGAAACTCTTTTTTTTTTTTAAAAAAAAAAAACCACTGAGACTATTAAGAGACAGCTCTGTAAGATGATGGACAAGGTCCATAATTTCGTGAGTCCAGCCAGCATTAATTGGTAGCCGGCGTCATCTGCTTATCTTTCTTCGCGTACGTGACCATCCATAGTTTCATGCCGGCGCTTTTATTTTTCTTTTCTCCACGATAATATATGTAAACAAAATACAGCTCTATGTATATACTATTGGCTAATTAGGTACCCAAATAATTGTGCATAAGTTAAAGAGAAACGAAAAGAGAGAGACGGAAATCCGGGCAGATTAATTAGCATATCATTAAGAGAAAAAGAGTAACTTTGTCCAGCCTTTTCTTATTCATTTCTACTCCCCTTTTCAAGAAGAACCGCGAAATGACTCAAACAAAATTATAAAAGGATGAAAATATTACTGTATTTTTTTTGGCAAACTCGTTGCGGTTCAGAGAGGGAAGGGGTCTCTTGACAGCCCCAGGTTACGGGCGTTACGTGTATGCATTTTTATCCACGGTGATAGTAGTTGCTGATGAAGCTGTTGCAACTCACGTCATTTCCGTTCCGTTCACCATTGGAAGAAGAGACTTTATTTTTGCATAGAGAAACGAAGACGGTCCTCGAAGTACTATCAGACATCTACGTTTTGCTTTTGACGTGTCCTTTGGGCACTAAGCAATCAGAGAACACTTTTTTTTATCAAGCACCCCTGCAGTTCTTGGGTGGCTGCTGGTCCAGAGGCTGCTTTGGGTTTCGAAATGTGCTCCATTGATTTGGCAACAGGTGCTGTTCCAACTCCTTTGTTTCGATCATGTGGGATGCATATTCCTCGTCATCCATCGGTATCAGTATCAGCGTACATTGAAATCATTGCTTACCTCGTCATGCATCAGTGTCAGTGTACTTTGAAATCGTCACTTGGAAGTTATGTTGCGACCCGACGACTCACTGTAGTAGCAAGCAGATAAAAACAAAAGACGTTTTCCGTTCTTTCCAGCAAGGAATGCTAATAACATGTATAGTGTGCAAAGTACAAAGTGACATTGGAGCACCAGTCTTTAATTTTCATCATCACTTGCTTCACTTTTTACTGCTTACTACCATCTAGGCCCTGACTGGACAGCTAAAACTCATAGAGGTTTAACTATTTTGTAGTTGTTAAACATGTATAAAATACATACACCTTTTTGTTTACTTGCAACTGTTCTGAACTCCCAATTTTATTAATATCTCAGATAAAGTTGAGCTCTCATGGTGGAGCCAGAAGCTCCCTAGGTTCAGCTATCACCTTGCAGAAATAGCAAGCCGCCCTACAGTGTGCTTGGCCCGTTGATTATTTAAGCCTGTTTAGTTCATCGTGAAATCTACAGTAGCTTGGATGTAGGCATGTAGCTGGCTGCGTTGCATTATAATCTACTCCTACCCTCGTCTGCCATTCTGTGGTCATGCAGGTGTCATGCTTGACCGATCAATGCATGGGAAATTGTCTCGAGGTCAAGCTACTAATCACTGGAAATTAGGAACGAGGTTCCTCTTCACCACTTGACAAGGCAGCAGCACGACTTCATCACCACCCGACAGTGTGGCTGCACATACGTACGTAGTTCTAAAATCTGATCAGGGGAAACAGTCCTAGATTCTGTCGAGAGAGGATTAAGCAACTGGACTGGTTTCTTGGATATCACTGGAAAGATCAAAATGCCGTGTGCGTGCCCAGCCTAACTACCATATTAGGCAGGGGCTGCATGTATGCGTGCGTTTCTTCACCATCGTCGGCGTTAGGATTCGCGTCCCTATCCGTATCAAGTGAGAAGGATCTCCATCTCCCGTTATTCACGATAGCGAGTGGAGGGAAGCTCAAAGAATGGAAGCATCAGGTGACGTGTGCTAGTGATATATGATATAATAACTCGGAGGTTAATAGAGTTTAATCAACAAGCTATGTTAATTCATTTATGCCTACTTTCCTGTTTGGCGTCACAGTAGGCCAATCAGTGCATGCCTAATTTCTTCACCTTAATGATTGATCCACCCGCTGGTATGGGGGCACATGCATGCCCATATGTTTAGAAAATATTTCTTCTTTTTGTATGGTTAGACATTAATGCAAGATATAACACAAACCGGTATAACACAGGTATATACACATACTCTATGGTTCCGTATTACATGAGACATAATTCCACATATCAAATAGTAATTAGATATAATGTTTAGTCTCAGTTCTGTCTATATTAAATAAGCATATCTGTCCAGACTTTTGGAAAATGTTGTTTGAATTTTGGCCCAAATGAGAAGCCCGAAAACAAATTTCGTAAATAAATCTCAAAAGCTCATGCATGATAACAGATTGATGCTAAATTCAATTAGTATTGCATGGAAAAGTTAAGGGGAGTGATACATACCCTTAATTGGGAGTCTCTTTCACCCTCGAGAAGAGGAGTGGTACACGTGCGCTCCTCCTTGCTCTCACATAATGGCATAAGCGCACGTCACGTTTGTGAATCGTTCTGAGTCAATATTTTTGTTGTTTTTTTTTTAAAAAGAGTCGATGCGTCACAAATAACGAAGTCGGTTTGGATCGTTCCCAGATTGTGGGTTGTTGTAACTGGCTCGAACATGCAACGTGGACTCAGAGCCCACGTCGTATATGAAACACACCAAAATACGTACGATCTAGGTTTTATCTCTATTGCTGCTTGCACCATCACCACGTAGTCTACTTGGTCTCGAGCACTTGCCGTGCACCAGCCACTGGGACAGCAGGTATCTAAAACCACCGCCTCTGCAATCCTGCACCAAGACAGGGCAAATCAAGTTTTTAGTAATCTTTGTACAACTACTCACGTTTGTCAGCACGGGTCATCTCTCATCCAAGTCAGGCGGTTCTACTTCTCGTTGTTTCTGTCATTAATTCTCTTCTCTCAATGGTCTATGCCTGCGTCATCCTTAACAACATGTCCACTGTAGTGACAGCAACAATTTATTCTGTGCCCAATGTGCGACGTGATCCGATCTGTTATTTTAATCTATGTTTTGTCACTTATGTACTGTTGTCATTCCTATTAGTTAACGTTTTTGTCATGATTTATATTTTTGTATTATTTATGAAAATGACTAAACTTCTAACAAGTGTCATCGCTAAAACTTTGCTTATTAGCAAAACACCAGACCACCACATGTATGTCGCTGGAATTAACAACGGGGCCTCAACTAAAAGATACTTTAGCCACTATTGGTCTTTTACTCGACGACTTTGATATGCGATTTTATCTTTCTGTTTTCCCGGTTAATTATTTAATCTGTCAGGATCATGGAGCCAGCATGTGTACATGCATCCCGGTAACTAGGGAAAAAATCTTTACATCGGTGATGCACAACGAGTTTCGTGCATGATTCCGGAATGCATGACTTGTTGTGCATCACAGAATTTTTTTCCCCGGTAACTAGTCCACCTTCACAAAAGCAGTGCGCTAGCAATGATTCGGAAGGCAGAAAACACCGGAGAACGATCCTACCGCCGCGACGTACGCGGCACGACGCTTTCTTTCCTCACGAAGCTAGCTAGCTAGCTACCCGACGGATACGAGGCGGGCATGCGTGCGAGGCGTCACGCGGGTGATGGGCGCGCTTGTCGCCAACCGGATTGGAAACCGAAAGGATCGCGCAGGATGTCCGTTTGGCATGGCTCGACGCTGCCTAGCTTTTCTCGGCTCCCGGCGTCATCGACATGGAAATCTTCGATCTGCCTGCCCTCTCGTACTACACACTCTTGTCCCACTAATTCTATTTCACTGCTACGTACCACCTATGCTAATCTATTGGTGTGCATGCAGCTATTTACCTACCGCCTGATCCGATGTCTCGGACTCGCAAGGTTACTGAGACATCAAATCCCCCCGCACCACGTCGTCTCGCGCCAACCCCGACCATAAAAGCAGCCTGCGACGCAACGCCGCACGGCCACACCTGCGTCTCCACTCTCTCTCTCTCTAACCGCCAGAGGGAACAGAGCGATGCCCGGCCCCGCTTCCTCCTCGCCGTCGCCGCTCCCGCCGCAGGCGCCCTTTGTCAGTCGCCGCCGCCGCCGGCGGCGGCAGCAGCAGCTCCTCCCGCCGTCCTCCTCCGGTACCACTCCCACGTCCGCCTCCGCGACGTCCTCCTCGTCGGGCTCCTCGTCCGGCCTCTCCTTCCCCTCCTTCTCGCCGTCGCCGTCGCCGTTCCACCACCGCTTCCTCTCCCCGCTCCGCGCCTCCGCGGTGCCCTTCTCCTGGGAGCACCGCCCGGGCATCCCCAAGACCCCCGCGCGTGCCGGCAGCAGCAAGCCTGCGGCCAAGACGCTGCCCCTGCCGCCCTCCCTCTTCTCAAGCAAGGTCGGCGCCGCCGCCGGCGGCTACCTCAATATCGTCCCCGCGGACGCGGAGGCGGTCAGCAGGTGGCGCCACCAGCGCAGGAGACGGCGGCGTCCCCCGGCGCTGGCCGCCACCCTGACCGACTGGCTCGCCGTGCTGAGCCTGTACCGGTCGTGCACGCGGTCCCGCGACTGCCTCGCCGGGACGCCGCCGCCACGTCCGTGCTCCCCGGCGAAGGCCGCCGCCGCCTGAGTCCCTGAGAGATCCGAGGTAGCGAGAGTGTGTTCGCTCTCGCGCTGCACGGCGTGACTTGATCCATGGCTCCGCCTCCGCGCGCGTGGCGTGTACGTGCGTGTGGGTGTTTGTGCCGATCGATCGAGAATGTGTTTAGGATTAGAGATCGATCACACTTGGCTGGACACTGTAATTAAGGAGGCGGTTTCCCCATGTGCGTGTGCTTCCTTCGCTCAAAGGCAAAAAAAATAATCTGATCAATTTCGCGAGATTACTCTCTCCGTTTTAAAATATTTGACGTTAGTTAATTCAATAATTCAAATAAATCCAAAATAGAGAGTATAATCTGCATTAGATTGTGCTAATAATAATAATAAGTCGATGCGGCAGCTGCTAGTGGTGGTACTGTTCATGTTTTGGTGATGTTATCAGTACGCTAGCTGCATGTGTGTCCCACTCCCACCGATTGATTGGGTTGCAAGCGTGGTTGAGAGTTGCGACGCACCACTAGTCGCTGACTGGTACGCCACAGTTTGCTTTTCCTCCTGCTGCGAACTGGATTTCAAGACGTGAAGAACTCCTGAGCACAAGCTAAACCTATGATGGGTTCTGACTGTGAACATACCTTGCCTCGTCAGTCTGCAGTGTGATTGCTTCAATTAGTAGTTTTCTTAAATGCTCATCAGTCGGAGGACAGTTAGTAGCCCCCGCGGCGGTGGCTTAGAAGATCTGGAGAGCACCGTCGCAAGCAACCCTAACCCTGTGCATATGCAGTTGTAGTGCGCCGACGCGGACAGCGAGAGGCAAAGCGTCGGTTGGGTCGCATCGGTCGTCTTGACCACGGAACGAGTTTTTATTTGCTCGCGGGTACGTGATTGGTCAGAGTTTAGCCAGCCTGTCGAGCGATCGACTCGACATGATTCTACTTTCCCAGACGTTTTCCTTACATTTCTAGACACGTGTTAGCTACTCCGTGTGCAGATTATATACCGAGCCATCGATCGCAGGTGGTACACGCGGATACCGTGTACTGTACTACTCGATCTGGGGTCAAGCTATTTATATTCCGACAGAATTAAAAGGTTGTGTATTCACCTGGACGCTTAGCGCGCGCGCCCTGCATTCCGAAACCGTACGTGTTCTGCTTCTACTAGAAGAAGGGTTCGAAATTAACCGTACCCGTACTGTACTCTACAGAGAGGCTATGTTTTGGGTGAGTGTGATGATCATCAGCTGGAGGAAGATGGTTTTGCTTGATGCCGAAGCTTGGAACACCTAGGTACCGAGTTCTCACGGCTGGCGGATGCATTATTTACCCTCACCGATGTGGAGGGTAAAAGAAAAACGTTCCTGGCTCGACGGGAGTCACCGTGGAGTACAAGGGAGTGTGTCAGGTCTCACCGTCGATCGCGCGACACTGGCTTCCAAAAGTCAGCGACCTAGTAGTACTGCTCTCTCTCTCTCTCTCTCTACCCCTCTCTCTCTCATGCACGCACATCACATCACATCACATCAATTTGTACATGGGTGATCTGCTCGTATCAATCGACTGGAGCAGTTGCTCGCTCGCCTGCTTGTCGTCACGTCTGGTTGTCTCCCTGCCCGTCAGAGACTCTCAACATAGAGCAGGAGCAGGGCTGTTGCAAATGTGATGGCTGAATCATGTGGAAACAGTGCTCCCCAATAGTAATAGCCAATGATTGAAGATGCTGTGAAGGAGTAGTATATATCTCCTTTATATAGATATATGGTCAGGAGAAAGGGCTAGTAAACAAACTGTTCGGAATTACTAGTCGTAGTAGCCTGCTTTATCGATGACGGAAGGGTCCCGATCGATGTGACGAGGGCCCATGTCCAAAGTCAGAGTTGCTGTCAAATCAAATCCAAGTGAAAGGCATACTCGTCCAAACACGGGCCGCGCTCCATGTACGTGATCGTGATGGTGAGGTTAAAGTAAAGAACGCGCGCACGCTCCTAGTGATAAAACAAACATTTGGAGCAAGAAGGGAAAGAAGAGGCCGAACAATGTATCATGAAAAGTGGGGTCGTTGTACTCTTCACCACCGCGTTAACAATTGGGTCTTCGGGGGCTCTTGTTCGAATCTCTGTGCCGCTGAGACATGCCTCAATAGGACTTCAATGACACACAGAGGTTTGTGAGTTAGTCTGAGTTTGGCTCATTAAAAACTCGATTTGAGCACAGTCCAAAAATATAAACGAGCCGAACTCCAGCTTAATTTAAAGCTTGCAAGCCTGACGAGTGTAACACCCCAAAACTGCTAAAGAGGGGAATTTAAAAATTTTTGAACGTATTGTATATGGTGCAGAAATTTAAATTCAAACTGAAATTCAAATTCAAATCAAAACAGAAAAGAAAAGGAAAAATAAAAAGAAAACCCTAACCGGCCAGTGGGCCGAAACCCGCCAGCCGGCCCAATACCCCCGCGCCAACCCAAACCCGCGCCCCCCTCTCTCCCTCTCACTGACATGCGGGGCCCGCGTGTCATCCCTCACCTCCCGCGCGCCCGCCCGACCCCGGACTCTTCTCTCGCGCCCGATCAAAACAACCCCCGGAACCCACGCTCCCAGCCCCGATTTCCGGTCCCGGACGCCCCCAACATGATCTCAACAGACCGCCGCCCTCCCTCGCCTATTTAAACGCCGACAATCGCCCTGCCCCCCCCCCCCCCCCCCCCCGCCCCCGATCGGCCGTTCTTCTCTCCGGTGAGAACCGAAGTTTCTACAACCAATTTCCATCGATCCTTCCTCAAATTTCCTGATCTAACGTGCTGATCACGTTCCACCGCCGCCGGGGAGCCCTGCAGGTGAAGGAAACGACGTGTCTTGCGCCCCAACGGCCACCCCGACGTGCACCGAAGGTCATCGCCGTTGAAGCTCGCCGCCAACCGACTTTCAGGGCCTCCGAGTGCAGGAAAACCCCTCGGTGAGCATCCCCTACCCCTCCGCGGTCGATCTGTGCAAAAAGATGCGAGTTCTAACGCACAGCGGCAAAAACCGATGCTGCGTCGGCGAGATCGCCAGCCCCGCCGCCGCGCGCGTAGGCTAGCTCCGGCCAGGGCGACGTGGCCCCTTGAGGGCCGTCTATTTTAAATCGCACGGTAGAAATAAAACTGACGCGTACCGGTTTGGCGATCTAATCTGAGCCGTCTGTTTTAAATCGGACGGTCCACGTCGGCCCCGCATTATAAAGGCCGGGATTCTTACGCGCTACCCCCTAGGGATCTCGGAAAACACAAGCTAGCCCCGGAAACTTCTGATCTAGCCCCTGGAACTTCAGAAATTCGTGTAAATTCATTTAAAAATCAGTTTTAGCCTCTGGACTTAATAAAAATTAGGAAAACCCCTCTGTTATGTGTAGTTAGACCCCTGTAAATTTATGAAATCACTACATGTGGGTACAGTGGTGCAAACTCTGCAGAGTCAAAACTGTCATGACAGCCGTGCTCACGGTCAAGAGCGGCTTGGACTTATTCATGATTAGAAGATGATGAATTGGAAAGTTGTGGATGTTAAGCGGGAAGCTTAACATTGGAGACGAGACTATTTTTATTTGATAATGATGATGGGTTGAGGGACTGGGATCCATTTCACCTGTGTAGTAAGGTAGGTGCTTAATAAGCTAAGGTGATAGGTATTAATTGCGTAGTGATTAAACCATGAGTTCAACCTCTCCTTGCTCTAGCCATGCATGACATAACTTTCCCACACTTGCTGAGTACCCACGGTACTCAAACTTGCTTTTTTGTTGGTTTATATTGCTGCTCAGGTCAAGAGAATGATGTGGTGTTTAATGACCAAGACTTTGGTCCCGAGGAAGGATTCTAGGTTCACGGAGTCCCCCGGGCAACGCCTGTGACGGAGCCCAGAAGATTTATATTCCGCTGCTGTTTTATTTACATGTCATGAACTTATTATCGTCCATCGAGACGTATGCTATGTAAGACTTATTTATATTCAACACCTGGCTTGTAATAAATGATGTTTCACTATTTATCATCACATGTGTCGAAGTGTGCGATCGACACTTCCCCCGGGCCTGCACTGGGCAGCCCGCGGAGGTTCTTTTTTCGAAGGGGCTAGTTCCTAGCGGAGAGCTTGCGCGAATGGACGAGTTAGTGAGAGCTTGACACGGGAAGTTTTACGTGGTTCAGGCCGCCGGAGCGTAAAACCCTATGTCCACGGCGAGCTATGGAGCTCGCTGTATTGCTTGCTGCTCAGGGCCGGGGGCCTGATCTTGGGGGTGAGTTACCGCTTGAGAGTGTATGGCTAGCGTATGAGTTGCAGAATGCGAACCCTTGCTATCGACGCCTACCCGAGCTTTTTATAGTCCAAGGCTCGGGCGGCTTACAAGGGAAGTCGGGACCCGACAAGTGGTCCCGGGGAGATTGTCTATTATCTACCGTATCTGTAGTTATGCCGGTGGTTGCCTCCGGTCGAAGGCTTCTGAGTCTTCCTTTTGCCGCCCTGCCCATGCCTTGCGCTAGTCGTAGTGGTTGATGACGGCGCAGGCGGCATGGGATGTCTTGTCGCGGCGTTTATTACCTGTCAGGTTCTGACACCGCGCTCCAGTCTGTGATGCGACTGGGCGCAACGGCACCTGACAGACGCGTGCTCCACGTCTCCGCGTCTTGGGAAGGCGCGGGCCTTGAATACCTTGTACGGGCAAGGTGAGGGGCGCCTTTACGCCCGCTGCCCACCGCCCGGGGGCAGGCAGCACCGTTCCTCCAGCCACGTGGCAGGTCCGGAGCTCTTCTCTGAGGAGAGGGAGGTCCGGCCCCGCTGGACGCGTGGCGCCTTCGGACCTCTCTCCCGCGGAGGGGGAGGTCCGGCTTCTGCATGCCACGCAGCGGGCCCGGAGCTCACCTCTGAGGAGAGCGAGGTCCGGCCTCGCTGGACGCGTGGCGTCTTCGGGCTTCTCTCCCACGGAGGGGGAGGTCCGGCTTCTGTATGCCACGTGTCGGGCCCGGAGCTCTCCTCTGAGGAGAGGGAGGTCCGGCCCCGCCAGACGCGTGGCGCCTTCGGAGCTCTCCCTGCGGAGGAGGGCGAGCACCTTAGGCATTTTACCCTGTGCGCGGATGTACCCCATATCTCAGGTACCGACAACATGTATGAGAGAATGATCCTGGCATACATGTGGTATTCACTCGGTTGTTCTTCGGAGAAACCGGGTGTGACAGAAGTGGTATCAGAGCCAAGTTTGCTCGTAGGAACGTGGACCTAGGTAGAAATGGACGTATTTAAAGACCTTGTTTTAAAAACTATTTTACAAAGGTGTGGGCTCAAAGTGTTACCTAATGGGGTCACTTTATTCATCTTGCCCCAATTTTTATTCAAAATACAATTTTTGTTTAACTCTTATCTAACTTAATTTTAAATGCCTTATGTTTTAGATGGTCCGCATGATCCGCACCGCCCGCAAGTCCACTGGAGGGAGAGTTCCTGTAGTTGCCCTTGCCTTGAGAGAGGAGAATCGTCCGGTGACGTACCACTCCTACGGGTTGGCAGTAGGAGGCTTGTTGCGCCGTCTTCGGCGTATGCTCCACGCCGCCGGCAATACGGGCAAGTTAATCATACACTACAGCTCCACCCGGACCATCCGTGAGAAGCGGGAAGAATGGAGTTTAGAAATGAGGATTATCCATGAAAATCAGCTGCTCCAGATCCACCGCTCTCCAGCTTGTCGGGCGACTCAGGGCGATGCTGAGAAGGATGTCACCTGGGAGGCCATCACCTGCCAGAGTTACATCAACCGTCGCCACCTGGACAGGACTGAGTACATGTATGTCCTCCAGCGTGAGAGTGGCACCGCGGAGTACAAGTACCCGCCAGTGCAGCAGGGGACTTCCCATGAGCACATGGACCTGTGCTTGGAGGATGCTGCTATGCTCAACACTCGACTGCAAGAGTGTCAGCAGGAGCTTCAGGATGTTCGTGACACCCTGAAGGAGACTGAGGCATTGCTTCGAGCCAGCTTGAGGGCGAGAGAACGAGGATATGGGAATGAACTGTGTGTCACCGTGAATGACACATGGACTCCTGACTCCCCAGACCGCCGGGCGAGCTGGCGTCGCCGCATTTCTCCCCCAGCAGCTTCCCCACCCAAAGCGGAATCAGAGGGCAACCGCAATAATGAGAAAGACCCCGAAGAGCCAGCTCAGTGATACGAGTCGTTTAGAGTCCTTTCCCTTATTTCAGCAGGTTATCGAGTAGTCGAGTCAATACCCTAGTTAATTGTGTGTCAATGATTGGTGTGTGACGTGAGTTGTGGAAGCCATGGGCATTTGTCCACAACCTCGTCTCTAGGTTGCTTTTCTTTGATGTGTGAACCCCTATGAATTAAGAGAGCATTTATTTTCGCGTGAGACGTGACTCCCAAAAATCTATGTGAAACCCTTAGAAAGTGTTTAATATATTAAGGTCTCAAAAGTTTAAGTTTAAACAAGCAATTTGGGAAGTTAATACGTAATGCTTTAAGTTAACATTTGGTTGATCATGATAGATGGCTCGAAGAGGAAAGGGTTGTGGTGCCAACCCCACCAACAACAACGATGAGGCCGGCAACCCTCATCTTTCTGAAGGACAAGACAGGGAAGGTCACCGTGAAGGAGTTGACCCTATCCACCAAATGCTTGAAAATCAGAATCAGCTCATCCAGAGTCTGACTCAAGTGGTGGCCAACTTGCACCAATCTCCACCTCCGCAAGTTGCACCACGCCAACCAAGTTGAGTGAGTGTCTAGGGACTCAACCTCCAAAGTTTGCAAGTGCTGCTGAACCTCTAGAGGCAGATGACTGGCTAAAGACCATTGAGAGCAAGATGAGGATCATACAATGCCAAGGGTATGAGAGGGTGCTGTTTGACTCTCACCAATTGCATGGACCTGCTGCTGATTGGTGGACCGCTTGCGTGGCAGCCCATCATGACCCCGAGAATATCACTTGGGAAGAGTTCAAGCGCAGCTTCCGCAACCATTACATACCAAGGGGTGAACTCAAAAACAAGAGAAAGGAGTTCTTGGGACTGCAGCAAGGAAACATGACTGTGAGGGAATACCTCACCAAATTCACCCAACTATCCCGTTATGCACCACGGGACATCGAAACTGATGAGCAAAAAACAGGATTATTTTATGGAAGGACTTACTATGGAAATGCAATGTGCAATGTCCTCCAACGAGTATGAAAGCTTCCAAAAGATGGTAGCCAGAGCATTCGTCGTGGAGAGGAAGCTGAAGGCCTTGGAGAATGAAAATAAGAGGAAGGCGGGATGGTCACACCAAGCCTCAAGTAGCAACCCACGTCCACGTCTGATGCAGCAACCCGCAGGGCAGACGAGCCGTGTTGTGGTACCCTACTCAGCACCAAGAGGGTACAACCCGAATTTCAGGCCTCCGTCAGCACCAACACAGTCGCAGCGTTAGTTTGTACAGCAGCCTCGCCCCACATATCAACCTCGACCAGCAGGAGAAGGACCACCGAGCCAACCCCAATACAACAAAGGCCAGGCACCTAAGGTTGGGGTGCAATGCTTCAACTGTGGTGAAGTGGGCCACTACGCCCATAAGTGCCCAAAGAAGAAGCCCATGCAGCCACAACAGCAGAATGTGACGCGAGGACGGGTGAACCACGTGACCATGGAGGAAGCGCAAGAGGCACCTGAAGTGGTGATTGGTAAGTTTCCTGCCAATTTACACACTGCAACTCTATTGTTCGATTCTAGTGCTACCCACTCGTTCATTGCTCAAGGGTTTGTTAAGATGCATGATTAGCAACAACACAAATGAACCATATGTTAGCAATGAACTCTCGAGGGGGAGAAATAAGGACAAGACAAGTGTGTCCGAAGGTGAATCTAGACATTAATGGGGTAGTATTTACTGCAAACCTCATAGTGATAGACTCACAAGGGATAGATATTATTTTGGGTATGTATTGGTTGACCAAACATAAGGGAATCATCCATTGTTTGACAAGAACGGTGGAACTAACTCACCCTAGTGACACAAGAGTGAAGTTCATAACTGTACAAGAACCTAGGAGGGACATTAAACTCAATCAAGTTGAGGTGGAAGTGGAGGAGATCAGGATTATCAGGGAATATCCAGACGTTTTTTCGGAAGAGTTGCCAGGTATGCCCTCCGATCGTGAAGTGGAATTCACAATTGAACTAGTGCCTGGAACAGCCCCGATATACAAGAGACCTTATCGGATGGACTCCAAACAGCTAGAAGAGCTCAAGGAGCATATAAGGGAATTGACGAAGAAGGGGTATATTCGTCCTAGTTCCTCACCATGGGGAGCTCCGGTGATATTTGTGCCCAAGAAGGACGGGACCCAAAGGTTATGCGTAGATTACCGTGCGTTGAATGAAGTAACCATCCAGAACAAGTACCCATTACCCCGCATTGGAGACTTATTTGATCAATTGAGGGGAGCTTGTGTGTTCTCAAAAATTGATCTCAGGTCAGGATACCACCAACTTAAGATAAGACAAACTGATATTCCAAAGACAACTTTCGTATCTCGGTACGTGTTGTATGAATACGTCGTCATGCCGTTCGGGCTAACTAATGCCCCGGCATAATTCATGTATCTCATGAACAAGGTATTCATAGAATATCTACACAAATTTGTGGTGGTTTTCATTGATGACATTCTTGTCTTATCCAAAGATGAAGAGGAACATGAGGGACATTTAAGGTTGGTGTTGCAAAAGCTGAGAGAACACCAACTATATGCCAAGTTGAGCAAGTGTCAGTTTTGGTTGAAGAGAGTTCCCTTCTTAGGACATATAATCTCGGAGGGAGGAATCTCCATAGATCCCGCCAAGATCGAGGATGTGTAGAAGTGGAAGACCCCTGAAAATGTCGGGGAAGTTCGAAGCTTCTTAGGATTGGCTGGGTATTATCGACAGTTTATTGAGGGTTTCTCCAAGATTTTGAGACCCCTCACCAAATTGTTAGAGAAGGAAATCACATTCACATGGGCACCGCAGTGTGAGACGAGTTTTCAAGAACTGAAGAAAAGATTGACAACAGCCCCAGTGCTAGTTATGCCAGATATGCAGAAAAAAATTTCGATGTATTGCGATGCCTCTGGACACGGGTTGGGATGTGTTCTCATGCAAGAGGGGCATGTCGTGGCGTATGCGTCCTGGCAGCTCCGAAAACACGAGAAGAACTATCCTACACATGACCTAGAGCTAGCCGCAGTGGTACACGCATTGAAGATTTAGCGGCATTACTTGATGAGAAAGAGGACAGAGATATATACGGATCATAAGAGCTTAAAGTACATTTTCACGCAGCCAGATCTCAACCTTAGACAAAGGAGATGGTTAGAGCTAATCAACGACTTTGATGTGGGCATCAACTATCATCCTGAGAAAGCGAACGTCGTGGTGCTTTAAGCCGGAAGGTGCAGGTCAATAGGTTGAGCTTAAAGGACATGCCTACAGAATTGAAGGAAGAGGTTGTAAAACTCAATCTATGTCTGGTGAATAGTGGTGAGGCCATCGCCATGGAAGTGGACTCCACATTAGAGCAAGACATACGCAACGGTTAGAAGAATGACGAGAAGATACAAGAGATTAGAGAACTCATTAAAGAAAATAAAGCCCTTGGGTTCATAGAGGATGAACAAGGTACAGTGTGGCATGGGAAAAGAATCTGTGTGCCTGAGGTAAAGGAGATCCGTGAATTGATTTTGAAGGAAGCTCATGATTCCGACTATTCCATTCATCCTGGGAATACGAAGATGTATCATGACCTCAAGAGCAGATATTGGTGGTATGGCATGAAGCGAGATGTCGCGGAACATGTTGCCCTATGTGACACATGTCAGTTGGTGAAAGTAGAACATCAACGACCCGTGGGACTATTGCAACCACTCAAAGTGCCTGAATGGAAATGGGAAGAAATCGGTATGGATTTCATAGTGGGACTACCCAGGACCCAATCAGGATATGATTCGATATGGGTCATCGTCGACAGATTAACCAAGGTAGCTCATTTCATCCCCGTGAAAGAAAGCTACAACGGATCCAAATTGGCGGAATTGTACATGTGAAGAATCGTATGTTTTCATGGAGTGCCAAACAAGATAGTGTCAGATCGAGGGACGCAGTTCACCTCATGGTTCTGCAGAAGTTACATGAAACCATGGGAACTCATCTAAATTTTAGTTCCGCCTATCACCCCCAGACTGACGGGCAGACGGAAAGAACCAATCAGATCCTTGAGGATATGCTGAGAGCGTGTGCGCTCAAGAACAATAGGAGTTGGGATAAGAACTTACCATATGTGGAGTTCTCCTATAACAACATTTATCAAGCTAGTATGAGGATGTCACCATTTGAGGCTTTGTATGGGAGGAAGTGTAGAACTCCACTATTCTGGAACCAAACAGGGGAAAGTAAAGTGTTTGGACCCGAGATACTACAAGAAGCCGAGGCGAAAGTGAGGGAAATCCGCAACAACTTGAGGATAGCACAGACCCGACAAAAGAGCTATGCCGATGTACGGAGAAGAGAGCTCATTTTCAACGTGGGGGACTGTGTCTATCTCAAGGTGTCCCCTATCCGAGGACTTCGTCGGTTTAAGGTGAAAGGGAAGTTATCACCTCGATACATCGGACCCTTTCAGATTCTGGAGAGGAAAGGCGAAGTGGCATATCAATTAGAACTACCGGCTCGCCTATCGGATGTGCACGATGTATTCCATGTGTCTCAGCCCAAGAAATATCTAAGAACGCCTAAAGAGATGTTACCCATGAATGAGGTTGACGTACGGGAGGATCTGTCTTATGCCGAGCAACCGGTCAAGATTTTAGAGACAATGGAACACCTCACCAGAAATAAAAGAATCCGGATATGCAAGGTGCAGTGGAAGCATCACTCGGAAGAGGAAGCCACATGGGAGCGAGAAGACGAGCTTAAGACACAGTTTCCGGAATTGTTTTCCTAGAACCACCAATCTCGAGGACGAGATTTCTTTTAAGGGGGGTAGAGCTGTAACACCCCAAAACTGCTAAAGAGGGGAATTTAAAATTTTTTTAACGTATTGCATGTGGTGCAGAAATTCAAATTCAATCTGGAATTCAAATTCAAATCAAAACAGAAAAGAAAAGGAAAAAGAAAAAGAAAACCCCAACCGACTAGTGGGCCGAAACCCGCCAGCCGGCCCAATACCCCCGCGCCAACCCAAAACCGCGCCCCCCTCTCTCCCTCTCACTGACACGCGGGGCCCGCGTGTCATCCCTCACCTCCTGCGCCCGCCCGACCCCGGACTCTTCTCTCGCGCCCGATCAAAACAACCCCCGGAACCCATGCTCCCAGCCCCGATTTCTGGTCCCGGACACCCCCAACATGATCTCAACAGACCACCGCCCTCCCTCGCCTATTTAAACGCCGACAATCGCCCTGTCCCCCCCCCCCCCCCGATCGGCCGTTCTTCTCTCCGATGAGAACCGAAGTTTCTACAGCCGATTTCCGTCGATCCTTGCTCAAATTTCCTGATCTAACGTGGTGATCACGTTCCACCGCCAGAGGGGAGCCCTGCAGGTGAAGGAAACGACGTGTCTTGCGCCCCAACGGCCACCCCCGACGTGCACCGAAGATCATCGCCGTTGAAGCTCGCCGCTGACCGACTTCCAGGGCCTCCGAGTACACGAAAACCCCTCGGTGAGCATCCCCTACCCCTCCGCAGTCGATCTGTGCAAAAAGATGCGAGTTCTAACGCACAGCGGCAAAAACCGAGGCTGCGTCGGCGAGATCACTACCCCCTCCGCCGCGCGCGCAGGCTGGCTCCGGCGAGAGCAACGTGGCCCCTTGAGGGCCGTCTATTTTAAATCGCACGGTAGAAATAAAACCGACGCATACCGGTTCGGCGATCTAATCTGAGTCGTCTGTTTTAAATCGGACGGTCCACGTCGGCCCCGCATTATAAAGGTCAGGATTCTTACGCGCTACCCCCTGGGGATCTCGGAAAGCACGAGCTAGCCCCTGGAACTTCTGAAATTCGTGTAAATTCATTTAAAAATCAGTTTTAGCCCCTGGACTTAATAAAAATTAGAAAAACCCCTCTGTTATGTGTAGTTAGACCTCTGTAAATTTATGAAAGAGTAAATTAGACCCTACAGTAGGGTGGATTTACCTTTTTAACCCTATATGATATTAAATTCAGAAATTTGAATATGTGACTAGCATTTAAATTTAAAAGGTAAGGCAAACACATGTGCAAAATCAAATTTAAACTCTCCTAGCACTTGGAAAACTTTAGAATGATTTAAAAATAGATTTTAGGCTAAAATGAAATCTGCCTAAGTGTTGTTCATATTTATTAGTTCTAGAAACACATTTTTAGGCTAGGAAATAATTCTGAAAACCGATAAAATAAATTTAAATTAGTTCACATCAGAGGAGAAGTTCAAAAATATACTATTTAATATTTTAGATCAGAACCTATTATGTTTAGATGATATGTCCTACGATTTAATATTAAAACTCACTTTTAGGCATAGAAAATAAATCTGAAAAATATAGGAAAATAGGTATGCATAATTAGAAAAGAATAAATGAGTTCTCCAAATCCAAAAGCTTCAATTTAGAATTTTGTAGAAGATTTTAAAACCTATTTGGAGTAGGAGATTACCTTTCATGCAAACTCGGTAGCTAAGAAGTGTATTAATTAAATATAAAGAATTTGTTCAAATTGTAAATTCATATATAGTGTGCAAACGGAAATCTGAATACAAAAGTTAGAAATCATATACATATGTTTAAAAGTGAATGTAGGCCAAAAATCAACACATGAAGAATAACCACAACACTTAGAAATGTGAATGACTTTCATAGGTATGTATGTGGGGTTTGCATGAAGTGAAAGTGTGAACTATGTCTTATGGATTGTTGTTTTCTTTTGCTATGTGTATTGGCATGAGTAGAACCTGCCCCAAAGCAAGTTCTCCCCTTCCAAGACCAAGACTTTCCATTCTCAGAGCAGCAGGAAGAAGGCAAGTGTCCTTGACCACTTTGATCCTATACTAGGATGTGCAAATATAATTATTTGCATTGTCAATTGAAATATGAAACCCATACTAGGAAGTTTCCGTAGAATTGCATTATCTTGTTTCCTTGTAGCTTGGGTTGGGAATTGTTTTATTATGTCATTCATTCATATTACTTATGTTTAGCCATGCTTAGAAGGGGATAATTGGGATATGAGATCATCAATTTATTTACCTTACTCTTGAATGAGACATTATGAGTTATGTAGAGGTAGGGATCGAGGCAAGTTGGATGATTTGGTTGGTGCTGGGTGCACGAGACTCTGGTTTGTGTTTAGTACTTGCCTGGATGCTAAGGACCGGTTCATGGAGCATGTAACCTCGCTTTACCGTGCCAACCACATGCTGAGATGGGGCAGCATGACCAATTAATTAGGTGTATCTCCGGCGTAGTATGGGTGTGTTGGATGGTGCGGGGAATATGTGTCAGCTGGACTACCATATGAACCGCAAGGCTCAAGAGGGGGCCACTGCAGCGGGGTTGGAGCCTCTTGTATGTTGTTGGGGGTGAAACCTCAGTTGGCCCACGCTCGTCGGGAATCCCTTTGTAAAGGCCTCGTAGTGATCTCCTGCCTACACTCCTGGGAAGTGTGAATGTGGTTCGCGGCCACCGGCATAATGGAGGTTCTTTTAGTCCACCCGACAACGGGGGATGAAATCACTACATGTGGGTACAGTGGTGCAAACTCTGCAGAGTCAAAACTGTCATGACAGTCGTGCTCACGGTCAAGAGCGGCTTGGACTTATTCATGATTAGAAGATGATGAATTGGAAAGTTGTGGATGTTAAGCGGGAAGCTTAACATTGGAGACGAGACTATTTTTATTTGATAATGATGATGGGTTGAGGGACTGGGATCCATTTCACCTGTGTAGTAAGGTAGGTGCTTAATAAGCTAAGGTGATAGGTATTAATTGCGTAGTGATTAAAGCATGAGTTCAACCTCTACTTGCTCTAGCCATGCATGACATAACTTTCCCACACTTGCTGAGTACCCACGGTACTCAAACTTGCTTTCTGTTGGTTTATATTGTTGCTCAGGTCAAGAGAATGATGTGGTGTTTCATGACCAAGACTTTGGTCCCGAGGAAAGATTCTAGGTTCACGGAGTCCCCCGGGCAACGCCTGTGACGGAGCCCACAAGATTTATATTCCGCTGCTGTTTTATTTACATGTCATGAACTTATTATCGTCCATCGAGACGTATGCTATGTAAGACTTATTTATATTCAACACCTGGCTTGTAATAAATGATGCTTCACTATTTGTCATCACATGTATGAGAGAATGATCCTGGCATACATGTGGTATTCACTCGGTTGTTCTTCGAAGAAACCGGGTGTGACAACGAGTTCTATAAAACTTGTTTAGATAAGTTCTGTATTATGAGCATTATTTGTTATTTTTTGTCAAACATTGTTTATTATTATAGTTTAAACAAGCCTACTGAGTTTGAGTTTTTACAAGCTTCAGTCAAGTTTAATTGTTTAAACAGGGTTTATCGAGCCGAAATTGAACTTGACTATGAAACTGAATGAATTACAGAACTCAACTCGAGCTACACTCACAAATTTTACCAAAGAGGGCGAGAACTCGTTGACAGCCTAGTCCACTAGGACAGAGTTTTGGTTGGAGACAAGCTACACCTCCGCTTGACCACGCGTCCGTGCAACAGACGCTCTGGATCTATCGATCGGCCGGTTGGTTGGTTGGCCCCTCTAATTCCAATCGGCGATCGTATGGCATCTGTATCTCAAGGACGACATGCCTGCAGTGTACCGCAGGGCAGGGCAGGGCAGGGCACACGCGACGAGATTCTTCTATCCGGTGATCTCTCGGGGGTCGCGTGCTGCCTGGCTTGGCGTGCGTATTACGTGGTAAGTACATGCTATCTCGAGTCGATATCAGGCCTGTCACGAGTCGAGCGAGCGCGCGCGCGCGCGGTGCGTAGAGAAGTGAACCGGCCGGACACCGGAGCTCGTGCCTTCCCGCTGGGCCGAGCGAGCGGTTCCCCACCGCCGGCGTCCTTGTCCGTACAGATCCGGACAGGACAGGCCGATGCATGTTCCAGCAGAGAACGTCAGAATAGATGCCGGCCGTGCCCGATCGCTCGTGGCGCATCTCTGCTGTGGACCGACGCGCCAGCGCCCAGCTGGATCGGATCCCCTCGTGGACCAGCCACCGAACGGCCGCCCGTCGTCAGGTCCAGGGTTCGCGCTGAGCCCCCGGGTCGCCGGCGCCCCCCACCCAGCTGCGTCTCGACCCGTCGTCGTCTCCGCCGGGGGGACCGCCCGAGAATTATAGGCACACGGCACCGACCAAATCGGTTTCAGCTCGGCCGGTCGTATCGGGTCGAAAAAAAAGGAATAAACTTTCAGGAAGCCGCCGGTCACACTGTGATCTTGCGCACTGATTTGAGAGACTTCGATCTGAGGGACACCGCACCTTTCTTTTTCGCGCAACGTAATAATCACCAATGCACGTATCCAAATTAGCAGAAACCACCATGACAATAAACAGATCAAGGTAAAAGCAATTACCACCATACTCCTAGCGACTTAATTGATGTACAGAGCACAAATCTACCATAGGAGTCCGGTCTGCTCTTTCCAGATCACAACAGCTCATGTGTTCATGCCTCAATCTCACGACCCATGGCTTGATTATTTTGGTTAGAAGGTACCTTGGTCAGTCCGTCAGTTGTCTCTTGCATCGACCGGCCGGCTGCTCTGGCTCACAAGGTGGTGGAGCCAGACGACCAACTCCAGCATGCAGGCCTCTGTCCTTGCCTGGTCGGCATGGTAGAGCGTCTCCATGGGGTCAGCTTGACCCGGTCGTCGCCCAACCCTGTCCGTCCTGAACCAAATCGCAGTAAACAAAACGTAACAGGATAGTAAGTCTCATGAGAATAAAAAATTGTTTTGCGGAAATAGAGCATTGGCAAATAGTCATTCTTACCCAGATTTCGCCCATTCGCTAAACCTCAAGAAGCCTCGGGCACTGGAGAACACACGGACACACACACACAAAAAAGACAGCAGACAATCATAGTTCATGAATCCCGACATACTGGCACAACTATAAATCATTATTTTGATGTAAAATAAGCTATAGGGTATAGTACCAGGTGGTATTGATGGCCATGGGAACAAGCCATGTCAATGTTTTATCCATTGTGGCCCTTATTTGATCAATAGTGATCTACATCATAAATCAAGGTCAGAAATGGATAACTTCTGATGTCATTCACTTGTTCTGTAGCTATATTACCTCCTGTGGCACTGAAGAAGTTCTTAATCTATTTGGTAGAGCTGACCTGACTCTTGGTGGCAATCCCTGGTAAAGGGCATCTCTTGTATTTGCCGGTACATATCCTGACCGAGAAACCTAAAAAAAATAATGTTTTGTTATATATTCAAACAATGCCTGTGAATGGTTCTGCAAGTCATGTACATTCCTCCATATACAGCCATTCTTATATTTGATCTTTGGTGGGGTTCCTTTATTTTTGGAGAGAACCTACTTCTGAAAGCTATATAAACAATAACAAACTAAAAGTCCATGAATATAGTGTTACAAATGATGTGTGTATTATTCAGAGGTCACAAGCCTCTATAAATAGATGTACATAAATAAAGATTATGCAGAAAAGCCCTTATACAAAAAGAGAAATACAAATATATCCTACATCTCTGACACCCCCTCAAACTCAAGGTGCATCACTAACACTGAGTTTGGAGAGATAAAAACTATGCTGAGCTCGGGTTTGTGCCTTCGTGAAGAAATCTGCCAGCTGAAGTTCTGAAGGCACATACTGAAGATCAAGAACACCGTCCTGTACCTGTGCTCGTGTATAAGAAGCATCAACACCAATATGCTTGGTAAGCTCATGTTTAACCGGATCACGAGCAATACTGATAGCACCTGTACTGTCACACAAAAGAGGAGTCGGCATACCAACAGACACACCAAAATCCTCAAGCAACCATCGCAACCAAGTAATCTCTGCACTCACAAGAGCTATAGCACGCAACTCAGCCTCCGCACTGGAACGAGAAACTGCTACCTGCTTCTTAGTCTTTCAAGCAATGAGGGAACCACCAAGAAAAACACAATACGCAGAAAGAGATCGACGATCAGAGGGATCACTAGCCCAAGTAGCATCAGAATATGCTTTGAGCTGTAAAGAGCTAGAGCGTGGAAAGAACAAACGTCTAGAAATAGTCCCACGAAGATAACACAAGACACGAAGCAAGTGACTATAGTGGATCTGTGTGGGAGCCGAAACAAACTGACTCAGAATGTGAACAGGGTATGAAATATCAGGACGAGTGACACCAAGATACATCAGACTCCCTACAATATGACGATAACGAGTAGGATCATCAAGAGGCTCACCATCACTGGCTCGAAGATGGACATTGAGTTCCATGGGAGTCTCAACAGTCCGGTGATCAGTAAGAGAAGCCCGGTCAAGAAGATCTTGAATGTACTTTTCCTGAGACAGATAAATTCCCTCAGAGGAAGAGGAAACCTCAATCCCAAGAAAATAGCGAAGAGGACCAAGATCAGACATAAGAAACTGCTCACTGAGACGGGCCTTCACGAAGGCTATATACTCAAAATCGTCTCCGGTGATAATCATATCATCAACATAGAGAAGAAGAAGCGTGCGACCACGAGACGAAGTGTGCACAAAGAGCGCCGGATCATGAGTACTGGCAGAAAAACCTGCAGCGGTGACCACAGACGCAAAACGCTGAAACCAAGCACGAGGAACCTGCTTAAGGCCATAAAGAGAACGTCGAAGACGGCAAACCATACCCTCAGGGACAGAATACCCAGGTGGTGGCTGCATATAAACCTCCTCACATAGCTCACCATTAAGAAAGGTATTCTTCACATCAAGCTAAGAGATGGACCAGTTACGAACAGAGGCCACAGCAAGTAGAGTGCGAACAGTGGTCATGTGAGCAACAGGAGCAAAGGTCTCCTCATAGTCACGACCATGTTCCTGCTGGAAACCACGGGCGACTAAACGAGACTTATAGCGCTCAAGTGAACCATCAGAGCGGGTCTTAACCTTATAGACCCACTTACAGGTGATAGGACGAACACGTGGGGGACATGGCACAAGTTCCCACGTGTCGGTGCGCTCGAGAGCAGCAATCTCCTCGGCCATCGCATGTTGCCATTCCGGATGAGTAACAGCATCACGATACGTAGCCGACTCATGCAGAGCAGCAACAGCAAAGCTCGAAGGAGAATACCGATCAGGAGGTTGTCGAGGACGATGACCACGTCCAAGAGGCTGCTCAGGAGAAGAATCATCGGAAGAAGATGATCTCTCAGGAGAGGACGTACCAGGAGAGGCAGGCTGATCCGCAGAAGATGGATCATCAGAAGGTGATCCAACTGCAGTAGACGGCTCATCAGAGGAAGATGGTACGTCTGAAGGAGGGACAACTCGTCGAGTATATATCTGCGTCACATGAGCCTTCAAAGTATAATCGGGAACCAAAGAATCAGGCTCCGAAGGAGAAGAAACCGTGGAACGCGACACCGAGTGTGAAGGTGGTACACTAGAAACTGAAGCATCTGGAAAGAACAGAAATGAAATGGGATCGACCACAGATACAGAAGAAGTATCAGAAGAAGGACGAGGATAGAACGGACGTGTCTCATCAAAAACAACATCCCGTGAAAATCCTCATCCGTCGATCAATCGGGTCCCAACAACGATACCCCTTATGCTCCGAACTGTATCCAAGAAAAACACACTCGACCGACTGAGCAGTCAGCTTAGTGCGCTGACGAGGTGCGAGCAACACGTAGCAAACACATCCAAAAAGACAAAGGCTAGTGTAGTCAGGCGTCTTACCCGTAAGACGCTCAAAAGGAACCCCCCTCTAAGTGTCGACGATGGCTGGATGTTAATTAAATAAGTGGTAGTCGAGACCTCCTCGGCCCAAAAATGAGGAGGAACAGAGGAAGCAATCAGAAGAGTACGAGCCGTCTCAAGAAGATGACGATGCTTACGCTCAGCAACACCATTCTGAGCATGAGCACCAGGACAAGAAAACTGGGCAAGAGTACCTTGCTCAGAAAGAAACTTACGAAGAGCATCAGAAAGGTATTCACCCGCGGAATCGGCTCAAAAAATACGAATAGGAGTGTCAAACTGAGTGCGGACCATAGTCGAGGACTTATAGATAGATAATGCCTCACTACGATGTTTCATAAAGTAAACCCATGTGTGCCGCGAAAAATCATCTATAAAAATGATATAGTATTTATGTCCTCTTTTTGAAGCAAAAGGTGCAGGTCCCCATACATCTGAATGAATAAGATCAAAAGAACGCTCAGACACCGACCCACTAGAATGATAAGGAAGCTGAATCTGCTTTCCTAACCGACAACCCTGACAATGAGCTAAAGACTCAGAACTAGAGACTGATCCTAAAAGACCACGCCGAACTAGAACGGACAGACGAGAGTCACAAAGATGACCCAAACGGTGGTGCCATTGAGCAAACGTCGAAGTGGACGAAGCAACAAGACTGGCAGGCGCAGCGGAAGGAAGACGAAGCCAGTCAAGCTCCCAAAGACGTTGTGAATCACGACGACGAGGGCCAGTACCAACCAGGCGACCCGTGCGACGATCCTGAACATAACAAATATCATGATCAAGAATCACTCGACAATCACTATCAGTGAGTTGACCAGCGGATATAAGTTGCACTGTAAGTCCAGGAACAAAGTAAACATCAGGAACAACAAAGGAGTCAGATAAAAGAGTGCCGTGTCCAATAACCGAAAGTGGAGAACCATCAGCAGTATGAACAGTAGAAGAACGATATGAAGGACTCAAG
This sequence comes from Neostapfia colusana, assembly GCA_030760725.1. Lineage (NCBI taxonomy): Eukaryota > Viridiplantae > Streptophyta > Magnoliopsida > Poales > Poaceae > Neostapfia > Neostapfia colusana. The sequence continues at coordinate 51,041,051 of JASWHV010000019.1, forward strand.
GAAGACAAACTGGTACGATAAGGAGTCATATGGAAGGAAGCACCAGAATCAAGAATCCATGGACAAGTACCTGGAGCAGAAGTAGGAGGTGGTCCCTCAGTGAAAGACGAAGAAGCAGCAGCAGTACTCGAAGGTGCAGAAGATTGAGTCACAGAACCAGCAGCTCACGATGATGCAGAAGTAGCAAGGCGACGAAGAAGCATGAGTAATTGTGCATCCGTAGTAGCAGAACTCCCCTGAGATCCTCTAGTACTAGCACCACCAACACCCTGTGAAGATCGACGAGTCTGAGCCTTCTTCTTCCTGAAACAATATGCCTCCACATGACCATCTTTACCACAATAATCACAGCGAAGAGCACCACGCCCCCCAGCCGTAGAAGGAGGAGCAACTGAAGACGGAACGATCGGTGGAGGAGCAGTGTGCGTAGGTGTCGTAGAGCGAGCCGCCAATACCGAAGAAGTAAGCAGTAATCCAGCAGCGTGAAGACGAGTCTCCTCATTACGAACACTTGTCAGAGCGTCCATAAGAGAGACACATGGGTGACGAGCAAGTAGCTGAGCACGAAGAGGCTCAAATTCGGCACGAAGACGGGTCAGAAAATCATAAGTGCGTCGAAGCTCAAGTGCAGCCTTCTGACTCTGACAAGATTGACAAGTATCTATCGACAATCGAGGACCAAGAGCATCAAGCTGACGCCAAATAGCAGACATCTGACCGAAGAACTCCTCCACTGTAGCATCTCCCTGCTGTAACAACTGCTCCTGACGAATAGCAGCGAGGTAGGTAGATTGTCCGGTAGGCTCGTAACGAGAGCATAGAAAATCCCACATCTGGTGTGCATACTCAAACTCAACTATATCAGCAGCAAGACGATCCTCCATACTGGCAGCAAGAATAGCAGCAGCTCGAGCATCATCATCCAACCAAGTCATGTATAAGCTGAAACGAGACTCATACGCAGACAGACGAGTCTCATAATCCGCAAGCAATTTCTTCTCATCATCATCAGTAGCATTATGTGAAATAACAGGCTGAGAAGGAACCGCAGGGCAAGGCGGACATTTGAGATCACCTGTGAGATACTCCCAGAGTCGTAGACCACGCATGTGCAGACGCATGCGGGGAACCCAGTCGCGATAATTGGTGTCATTCAAAAGCATCGGACATCGCACAACTGGAATCCCACCAGAAGAAGAAGTCATCCTGATAGAATAACCGGTGACGGCGAGAGCGCAAGAGAAAAGTGGTAGAAGGTGCTCTTTTTTTTTTCTTTCTTTTTTTCTTTTTTTTTTTCTTTTTTTTTCTTTTTTTACAAATGAAGCCTGAGTCTAGCACCAGAACAGCTCCTCCTAGAGAAAAAAAACGAGGGCGGAGGAGCACTTGCAGAGCACGTGGAAGCCCCTAGAGGGCAGGATGCGTGGCAGGGAGCAGCACCTGTGGGTGCGCAGGGGACAACCACGGCAGAAAAAAGAAAAAAAATACAGGCGCGTGGCACGAGGAAAGGTAACCAGGACGTAGAGCGGGCGCCGCTGGCGGAGAGCAGGCGGCGGACGGGCCCACAGGGAGCAGCGCGCAGCACCTAGTCTCGATATGATCCGGAGGCGGCGCTGGCGGAGCGATTCGACCGGTCAGAAAAGCACCAAGAAGACGACGCTGCTGGCCGATCTGATCGGGGTAGAGAAACACGCCACAGGAAAGAAAAACCTTAGTGGCGGCAGGTGTTAGGGTAGACAGAAAATCTAACCCTAATGGCTCTGTTACCATGTTACAAATGATGTGTGTATTATTCAGGAGGTCACAAGCCTCTATAAATAGATGTACATAAATAAAGATTATGCAGAAAAGCCCTTATACAAAAAGGGAAATACAAATATATCCTACATCTCTAACATATAGTACCATAATGAGAAGGTACTGTTAGAAGAGTAGGACTTTTTCTTCCTAAACGTACAGAATTAGATCCCAGCCCCTTTCAGGAGCATAATAGTTTGTGTTTCACATGATATTCGATATGGTGGTAAAACCAAGCAAATAACTTAGAATCTTGAGATAAGTGACAAACATAACAAGCTGAAACTTACAATGCTATATATCTGAATGATAATGTTTGCATAGTGTAATGCATGTCCGGCAGGTCCTAGCCTTTGACAGCTCACAGTTGACTCAGCACTCAATGCACCTCCACCTGCAAATGCATTATGAGGATTCAGTGCTGGCACTATGTTTGCACCGTCTGATTCAACTGGAGACATAGGTCCATGGAAGTACCAGGAGATCCAAAAGTGTTGTTGATCCCAATATGCAAGTAGTGCACAATGTCTACAAGCTTCTCAACTATCTATCATGAAAAAATTTATGTTACCGAAAAAAAAACAGACAAGGATGACTGGGCATATCAAATGAATTCAACAGCAATAACTACACACTTCTTCCAGCGTCTTGGACCAGAGCGACCTTTTCTTCAAGCTCTTCACGTAACTTCTTTGGGTCTTCAACTCCAGTCTCACAATTTGAATGTTGTCTCCTGCAGAGCAGTTTGATTGAGTACAGATACATTGGAGATATAGATGGGTTTGGATTTAGAGAAATTCAGGTAATGGACACAGTCCAATCTCATTTTATTTAGTTAATGGACAAAAACAAGCAACAGAAAGGCTTAACATTGATTTTCAAAAAAAATATAACGCTATAGATAGGCATCATACCTTTTTGAAATCTATATGTATTATCCTTTTCCTTTAGCATAGAGTCATACTCTTGCTCGAATCTATCTAATGCATGTAGCTCATGGTACAACTCCTGGAAAAAGCAAAATTACAAAATAAAAATACAGGAATCGTCTCTCAAAAAAATGTATTTTTAGATAACAACACAGCACTCACAGTTGTATGTTGAACAAGAGTCATCAACTTTTGCATCTCTACTATTGCTCTTTCTTTCAGCTGCCTCTGGGGCACATCTTCTGATTCTAACCTAGACGGCAAAGTAACAAAATAAATTCCAAACACTCGAGTCTAATTTTATAATTTCTTTACTGCATGCCAAATGCTTACTTCACAAAATAGCGATCTAGGTTATGCCACTGGGGATCTTTACAACGGTTGCCAAACCTGACAATCTCTTTGGAGAACATTTTTAGCTCTTGCCTGCATATATTAGCCACAGTTCACAAGATTATTGGTGAAAGCCTCAAAAGTGAGTTTTACTAAGAAAAATGAAATCCTCAACGGTGATCAGAAAGTCACCATGGTAATTGAATGATAACCATCCAGCTAGGGCTGGTAACAGGCCCAAAAGTACAAACTAGATATTGTAAGGGTCAGATCGGATTAGTGCCGGATCAGATTTGTATTTATTTTTGAACTAATATATAATCAGGGCTGATTTAGATTGTGAAAGGGCCCGTGGGCCAAGGCCTTTTACCAGGCCTACGTCCAGCATACCTTTTGTCATTAGCTGCAATTTGCATCAACTCGCTCATGTTATCGGAGACCAAACTTTGTACGCCTTCAGAAGGAAGCACCACTTGTTTGAAGTATGTGACAGTGTCTTCAGAGAGCGATTGCGTAATACTCGCAGCTTTAAGTATTGTGTTGGCAACCTCAAAAGCAAGAATTGATATCTTGCACCCTTTGTTCTTTGCCCTTGAAATAAAGCCACCATCTGGGCTCAAGGTTGTCATCAGGCAGCCTAATGTATCTAAAATCTCCACTGCTTTGCCAAATCCAGCCATGCTAGTTGTCCCAAGCACCGAACCCAGTCTAGGGACCTGCTACAGAAAGTCAAGGATCTCAGGACATGATCGATTGTAGTAATGCGGCTATGCTAAAATCATGCAACATAGGTAGAGTGATCCACGTGATTTTGGGCAAAAATAGCCCAAAATCTAATATAGATACAGTTAAAGGAATAGAAAAGTGTCCGTTCATTCAGCTAATATAACGGTAAGGTGAACGAAATTTCAAAAACCTTTTGTCCACCAATTTCATTGCTTGTCCCATTACTTCCAGACTTGTGTGCCCTCGACTCAGACAAACCCACTTTGCCAGAAAAAGCTGCCCCTTCTGAAGTTGAAGCGTGCAGCTTACTACCCCCGGGCAGCAGAAAATCATCATCCTGGGAGGATAGCATGCTTGATTTCAAACCCAAGTTCTGCTTTTCCTTCATCTTCGTGGTCTCGGCAATACCCTTAACCTTCTGCTCGTGTGCAAGACTCACGTTGTCCCTGATTTCGCTCATGTCATCTGCAGCATCGTCAAACCCCACATCAGCGACGCCGACAAATCTTCTGGATTTCAGGGCTGCCAAACAACAGACACCACAGTGAGTAGAATTATCTAACTAGTCCCATCCAGTCCAGTGCTACCTTGTCAGACATTTCCAAAATAACGAACCGAAACATCGAACGCACGTACCATAGCAGCTGTTGCAGTCCATCCGCGAGAAGGCCAGGTTCCGCGACGCAGGCATGAAGGAACGCTCCCGGGAGACCAAGCACGGCCGCCCGCTCACACAGCAGAGCGTACCATCTGAAGACTGCAGATCCCCACTCCACCCAGCGGCGGACGGGGGTGCTCGACGGAATGCAAGCCCGAGTCAACGGGGGGGAGGGGGTAGAAGATGGCGCCCTCGCCTCGCCTAGCGCGAGGACCGAAGAGAAGTTGCAGGAAACAGACCAGCCAACCGAGCCGCAGAGAAACACCCGCACAGGAGACGACGAGAATGGAGAGCCAGAAATCGATAGGAAGAAGATCGGATTTTTACAGGCCTTTTCAAAGCTACGATTCAGGAATCGAGCAGGGAGAGAAGACGTGTCCGAGCCCGGAGTTGGAGGGGACTGGGATCTGGAGAGGAGGGGATCGCTGGGCGTTTGCGGAGGGAGCACCGGAGAAGGGCGGGAGGCCAGGGAGGCAGAGCCGCCGCGCGTCGGGTGTTTTTGCTCGTCTGTTTTCGCCTGGGCGCTTAACAGCACACGACCCGACCAGGCGAGTCGAGGCAGGCTCTCCGCTCGGTCGCGACGGCCGAGTCCACGCGCTGACCCTGCATTTTTCTACGCGCGCGATCGCTGTCGCCTCTGCGCTGCCATCTGCATTTCGGTCGCCGGACTCGGCCGGCACGAGGAGGAGGACCGTTTCTGGTTGGCCGGGCACCGTCGCTTCTTTCAGCGAGCACAGCCTGCTGACGACCACGGAGTGGGGGGACACCTCCTTCACGGTGATTAGCCCACGCCTGCGGATTTTATATGGAAAAAGCCTACATACCCTTCAAAACCAGGTATTTAACACCTTAACTTTAGAAAATCATTCGACTAGGGCTGAAAACAGTCGGAAACGGTAGAAAAAATAGTCAAATCATTTTCATTTTTGTATTTCAAATTCGGAATCGGAGTCGGAAACGATACTTTCGGAAATATCGGAATTTTTGAAAATATCGGAAACAGATACATCGGAATGGAACATGTCAATATCGATCGGATTCGGATGTTTTTATTTCGAAAATAGTGCTTCAAAATACTATGTTAGCATTACTTCAAATAGAATAAATAAATTATGATAAATGTTTTCATATGACTAATTATAATAAATTAAATAATACGTACACGTACTCTGATAAGTAAGTAATTATATAAGTAGGTAAGACGCACACAGATGAGTAAGTCACGCCCGTACCACACTAATGAACGTGTGATTAACAAATGGATGGCCTACCATTATGCGGGGAGTAGGAGAGAGGAGTATCAATAATGGGTTTAGAGTAAGAGTTGTCAAGTGTTGTTATATCTTTAGTATTGAGCGTAGCTAACATGTTTTTTCTCCCACTATAATTACGAAAAATTAGGCATCATATTTATCTGTGCAATTATTTGGCCGATTCACCTAGTTGAGTTCGTGAGTGAGCCTATGTGTCAAGATAAGCTAGGTAATAGTTTTGTTGATGATCGTAATCATGCTGTTTTATAATTTTCGAATAAATTTCCGAACAAACTTCCGAATAAATTTCTGAATAAATTACCGAATAGATTTCCAAATAAATTTATGAACAAATACGGAATTTTGATAATTCGGTCATAAATCTATCTAGATGTTTCTGATCCGATTTCCGAATACACATTTCTGATTTCTAACCGATTTCTGAAAATTTCCAATAAAAACAGAAATCAATATGGAAAATTTCCAAAATTGATATCGGGTGATCCGAGAAATTTCCGTCCGAATTTCACCCCTACATTCAACTAACCTTCTCAGCTGGTTTTGCAAGGTGATTTCACCATCATGGCAGCTGATGTGACATGTTTTGTATATGTGAATAGCGGGGCAGCACTTAAGTGAAGGAAATTGAAATATTAAATAAGACTTGAAACTTAAGTAAGAAAATCTAGTTTAAAATATCATAGTTGAAAGTTAGAAAAAATATTATAAAAAGAGAGATCTTACCATTCACATCAGAGCTTAGATTCAGCTCTGATGTGAGTGGTCAGATCCTTTTTTGCTAATGTTATTTTTTCTTTGTTCTAAGTTTTAGCTATGATATTTTTACTATGTTTTCTTTTAAAGTTTCAATTTTGATTTTTTTCTGTGATATAATGGTTCGACTGCTCTCACTGATGTGCGGGCCCGTTATTCAAAACATACCACATCAGCTGACACGGTGTCAACCACGTTGTAAAACCATGCTTAGGGTTATTTAAATGGTTTCTAAAATTTATGGGGTTAAATAGCTTGTTTATAAGTTGAGGGGGTGAAGTAGACTATAGACCATAGTTGAGGGGGTATGTAGACTTTTTCCATTTAATATTGTCTGACTATACGCTTGCTTGAGCTCATTCAGGAATGTTGTAGTTTAGCTGGTGGTGCAGAATTCTAGGAGCGGAGCGGTGACTCCTGTAAAATAAGTCTGCACTTGAGTGTTTTCTCGATTAGCTTGTCAAGCGCTACGGATGATGGTCCTGCCTCTTGAAACTCGTGTCCAGTCACAAAAGTCTGTTCACCTAACTGCGAATCAGAGGTCCCAAGAGCCAGCACGCTATGCATGCAAGTAAATAGAGATCGCGTCACGGCGCCAATTTGACCGCGCCGCAGCGTGGAATGACGAGAGCCTCCTCCTCCTCCTCCTCCTCCTCCTCCTCCACGTAGCGAGGCCGAGAAGCAGTGAACGAACTCCGTCGATGGCCCTCCAACGGCATGCGACACCATCCGTGATCCGCAAACCACGAGGGAAGGCGGGCCCGTGCCCGGTGCCGTGCGCGCATTCAGCGACTGCTCGCGCCACACTAGGGGCTGCGTGCATCGGCCGCAAACTTCGGAGAGGGAATCACACCAGCGCGCTCGTGTATTTCTATATCAGCCCTTTAAATAAATATTTTTAATTTTTTATAGTCAACTCTAAAAGATTATATCCTTTACAGTTCAATTCACTTCACTTCTTCACCTCTAAATCAGACCTCTATATCAACTATCAATGATTTTATATTAGATAATACAACTATCTTATATTGTAAAATATTTCATATAATTATTTTTATATTAGTAATATTATAATTACAATTTATAAAAAATACTAAATTTATTTTTCACTTTCTTTATTCTCTCTTTCTTTTTTTTCGTTTTTTCCTTTTCTTTTCTTCCTTTTCCCTCCCTTCTTCTTTTTTCCTTTCCTTTTTCCTTTTTTCCTTCTATTTTTTTTCCTTTCCTTCCTTCCTCTTCCCTCTCTTTCCCTCTCTCCTTTACCGGTGCTACACCCTACCTGCTAATTCCCGGGAATATTGTGGCAGCCTTGGAATTAGCGGCTGCAACACCAGTGCGCTGCGGGCGACCGCTACCGGCGCGGCCGTTGCACATGCAGACCAGGCGTGAAATTTGTTTATTTTTAGCACTGTACATAAAGTATTTAATATTAATAACATCTAGGATTTTTAACAAAATAGTCACTCTGTCGCCCACGGCGTGGACGTTTTGTCCACGTGAACATCCTATCGTCCACCCTGTGGACGACAGGTCGGTGTCGCCCGCGCCGTGGACGACACCGGCCCATGTGGCAGCCACGTCGACCACAACGGTCACGGGACCGTTGGACCGACGTGTCCTGTTGTCCAGAGACGACAGGTTGTGTTAACAACCGCCCCGGGGCCTTCTCCCAACACCCAAACCAACCAAACAAAGAAGAAGAAGAGAGGAGAGGAGAAAAGAGGAGGAGAGGAAGAGGAAGAGAAAAGGAAGAGAAGAAAAGAGAAGAAAAAGAAGAAAAGAAGAAAAGGAAAAAGAAAAAGGAATAATCTTTTAAATATTGTTATGATTTGAAATTACTTATATTAATTGTCCATTGTAGATAATTTAGATTTAATTATTATTTTGAACGCAGTTTAGTTTTTATTTTATGTTTTAGTGTTTAATTTAGTTTTTATTTACACTACAGGAAAAAGACAAAATTACGACGGCCAAAGTTATTAATGACGGTACCATCGTTAATTAAAATGTTTACGACGTGTCCAACGGCCGTCATAAATAAAGGCATTATTCATGACGGTTGACCTAGACCGTCATAAATAAGCACATTATTTACGACGGTAGGCCCGGACCGTCATGAATAAGTTCCTTATTTACGACAGGATGAGTTCCCGTCGTAAATAACACCTTATTTATGACGGCCAGGTCCCTGACTGTCGTAAATAAGAGGTATATACCCGCCCGGGCCGAGGTCGGCGCGGACATTCACGCCCGCGACAACCCCGACCCGTCTGCCGCTGCCTCTCGCGCCGCTGTCGCCGCCCTCGCTCGCCGCCGCCGCCCCGTCCTGCCCGGCCCGCACGTCCCCCCCCCCCCCCCCCGCCCTTCCCAGCGCGCCCCCGGCCTCCCGCACCCGTGCGCGCCCCGGCCGGCCAACCGCCGCCGGCTTCGCCCTGACCCAGTGCCGCACCGCCCCTGCGCGTCCCGGGCAGCCACCCACCGTCGGCTCCGCCCCGACCGCCCCGCCGCAGACCCGGCGCCGACCCGCCCCGACCCGGTGCCGCCCCACCCTGATCCAAGGTTTTTTAATTAGTTTTAATTAATTAAAGTATTGTAGTTTAATTTAGTTTACTAGTTGTAATTAGGTTATTTTAATTAGTTTAGTTGATTTTATAATTAGTTTAGTTTATTTTGTAAGTATGCTTTAATTAGTTTAGTTTAGCTTATTCAACCCGCCGGGTTGGGGTTGGCGCGGGCATTCACGCCCGCGCCGTCCTCGACCGGTTCCGCCGTCGCCCACCCCGTCCTCCCTGCGCGCCGCCGCCCACCCCGACCTACCCGCGCGCCGTCGCCGCCACCCACTCCACCCTCCCCCCGCGCGCCTTTGCCGCCGGCCACCCCGGCCTCCCCGGGCGTCTTTGTCGCCGCCCACCCCGGCCTCCCCGTGCGTCTTTGCCGCCGCCCACCCGGCCTCCCCGCGCTCCTTTGCTGCCGCCGCCCCGGTCGGCCCTCCCGCCCCCTCCCGCCCCGCCACAGACCTAGCCCCGCCCCAACCCGTCGCTGCCCCGCCCCGGCTCGACCCATTGAGATTTTTAATTAATTTTAACTAATTAGCTTATTTTTTAATTAGTTTTAATTAATTAACTCCCTAGCCGCCGTGTCCCTGCCCTGCCCGCCCCACCAGCCGGGTCCCTCCCCTGCCCGCCCTGCCCGCCGACTCCTTGCTTGTCATGCCCTCTAGTTTATTGTTTAAATTTTTTAATTGTTTATTTTGTTTTGAATTCTCAAGTAGATTATAATTAGTTATTTGATGGATTATGAGTGTGTACTATTTATACGTATATTAACGGGTTTCGAGCCGGTCCGACCCGACATGGCCCAATCCGGCCCGACCCGGCACGACCCAACCCGGCCCTACCCGGCAAGGCCCAATCCGGCATGACCCAATCATGCCGCGACTCAGCATGGCCCAATCCGGCCCGACCAGGCACGGCCGAATCCTGCCCCGACCCATCATGACCCGTATGGTTTTAGTCGCAACTGATGTGTCGAGACGAGCACGAAGGCGAACGGCGACAATGACTTGTAACTTTCAATGGTTACGTGTCGCCCCTTTGAACTTTCAAATCTAACCAACTTATCCTCTCTTTCTCGTTCTTTCCTATCTTGTAAATGATTGAAAAATAAAAATTAGTAGCATAACCTATAGAAATTTATTACCCGTTTTGAATCTGTACGTCTCACATGCGATAGGCATGTGAGGCGTGCAGGTTCAGAATTGTCCCTTTTTGGACAGCCTGAGAGTGACCGAGGACGAGCTTTTGACGAGTTAGGTACGGGGTCTGGATCTGGATGTGATTTTGACAGCACAACCCTAATATTCTTCGCTGAACCATTTTTGGGCGTGCAGTTGGAGAACAACGGGGTTATGCTGCCTAAATTTCGTCTAGATTCGGACACCGTATCTCGTCATAATCACGTTACCTCAGTCACTCTTAGATGGGTTTAGGACCTATCTGCCTAGTTGTAGTGGCCGGGACAAGACATAAAAATATACTAATAATGATTTGTTCGCTTTGAAGGTATAACCTCAGACATGGCTGAAGACCGAACTTGGATGTATTCTGGTTGGAAAAAGAATGGGCATCACTCAGAGTAGTGGTTCACCAAGACAGATGCTTTTATACAACGAGCTTTTTCGTGGTTGATAATATTTCTTTTGAGGCTAAATCTATTATCAACACAATTGAGCAAGATTGTAAGTATACAATAAGCTACTCCAAAACTTGGAAGGCGAAACAGAAGATTATTGAGCCGAGATTTGGTACTTATGACGTATCTTATGATAATCTTATAAAGTTACTTCATACTATCTGAATTCGAAATGTTGACACAACTGTTGATATCGTAGATGTTCCAAACCGCCGGCATCGTGGGAAAATTATTCTTCACCGTTCATTCTTTCCACTAGGTCAATGCATAAACGCATTTCGATATTGTAGGCCCATTTTGTGTATGGATGGTACGTTTCTAACGGAAAGTACAAAAGTCAAATTTGAATGGCTATTGGAGTTGATGGCAATAATCAAATTTTACCTGTGCATTTGCATTTGTGGAGAGTAAAAATACTGACAGTTGGTACTAGTTTCTTAAACGGGTTAGAGTTGATGTAGTGCAAAGTCGAGAAAATGTATGTGTCATACACGACACTCACGTTGGTTTGTTGAAGGCAATAACGGATATCAAATACGGCTGCGCAGAGAGCTCTCTCCCACTAGTTTGTCCGGATATAGAATCAAGGTGGTGTATGAGGCACTTGGGTGTAAATTTTTACAGTCACTTCAAGAACAAAAAACTCATGAACATGTTTAAGCGTCTTTGTAGTCAGAATCAAGAGAGGAGTTCAAAGCTTCGTGTCGTCTTGATGAGCTCATAAATAAACAAGCCGAGAAGGTACTTGGACAGGATAGTAATGAAGACACCTCTGAACCACTCTCCACCCTTCCTTCAACCGAACATACTATATCTCGTAGGGCTGGATCATCTATCAGATGTTTCTCATATTGGATTCATAATGAGCCGAAAGAGAAATGGTCGTTGTTACATGACACACACGGTGCTAGGTACAAAATTATGACAACTAATTTAACCCTAGGTATGTTATTATTTGTTATATTTTTAGTTCTTCTTAATATTAGTAGTACTACGAACTAATGCAAGTTTTGTATAGGTCTACAACTTTGTCCTACGTGGGTCAAGAGTTTTACCACTGGTTGGTATTGTTGAAGGAATCTTGAATGGAACGATGAAGTACTTTCGTGAGTGTTTTGCAAAAGCTTCTCCATTGATGGCTGATCCGGTCTTCTCAAAATTTGTTATGGACGAGAAGATTAAAAAGATTCACTTGCATAATATCAAACAAACTCGAACTTTGCAGAATATATTTGAGATCACATGCAGAGACAGAGGCAGACGTTGTGCCACGAGTGAACGGATTGTGCATTAGTGCGTTCTTCGTGAGAACTCTGCCATATGTACATATATGAAGCCAAAGCTCCTCCATAGACCTTGTTCTCATGTTATTGCTGCGTGCAGTCGGAGTCAATTATCTCCAACTATATATGTGTCTCAATACTTTTAAAAGAGACTTTGCACTATCAACCTACCACGCAAAGACAATTGGGGTTATCAGATTTTTGGTGCATTCACCAACGATCCTGGACCAGAATTCAAAAGAGGCCCTGATTATATGAGATTGAAGCAGACTCGTGGCCGGCGTAAAACTCGACGTATAATAAATGATATGGATGAGTGCTAATCATTGCAACAAGTGAGATGTGGCAACTGTAACGAAGTTGGCCATAGTTACAAGAATTGTGTTCGGCGTAATGTTCCGGGAGCAGCAGAAGCGAGACCTTCAGGAAATCCGTATGACGGGAGGTGTCCTCGTGGTCGTCGATCACGGCGGGACGATCAATGATTTGGTTTGTAATTTTTTCGATGTAACCTCATCATGTATTATAGATTTTGTTATTTAAGAACAATTTCGTTGGTTAAGAATTTACATAAGTTCATAATTTGTTTGTGACAATTTATTATATATTTACATAAGTTTATAATGACTAACAATTTTATATATTTTAAACCTGCAGCTATGGCTGCAAGTGACAGTGGTACTTACGAGCTCTTGGATGGTCAGTTCGACGCTCGACACCGCTCGTACTTGAGCAATGATCGAGGAGTCGAATTTACCATGTTGCGGCCGAGGGTGCCGAAGACGTTGTTACACCTGGATGATAGGTGGATTGATAGATACGAATGTTTATAATTAAATAGTTAAAATATTGTTAGATTGTTTGGTAGTAATTTGATATCATGTATTGCAGGTTGAGTGTAGCGGGGCTCCTACCACTGTGTAGGATGTTGGAGGCCGAGGTAATGATACGATCTAAAGAAAAGTCCACACGACTAACCTACGACCGTTCCCTACTTACTGTGTTGGTTGACTGATGGAGCCCGGAGACACACACTTTCCAGTATGCCTTGTGGAGAGATGACAGTCACCCTCCAGAACGTGTCGTACCTGTTAGGGCTGCCGCTCGCAGGGCAGGCCGTTTGTAGGCCACACTTCTCAGACGGATAGCGCGAGGACCTACAGGTCCGTTTCTCTAGCATCGTACTACACCCGAGGTACACTTAGAGGCACGGTCTAGTGAGACCGACCACAGACAGACAAGACCACGGTCTGCCGAAGACTTGGTTACAGCAGTACGAGGTAAGTTTAGTTGGATTTTATTTATAATATGTCTTCATTAGTAACAATTGTAACAATACATAATCGTTTATTTCTTTCATCCCGAGAACATCCACCTGGACGCGGATGAGTACACTATCTGCAGACACTTGGAGGTGTACCTTCTTTGTCTTCTGGGGTGTATCCTGTTCACAAACTCACACGGGGACATGGTCGACAAGCGCCTTATCTACTTCGTCAAAAAGATAGCGGACAATCCCCCTCACGCAGTTCCGCAGTACAGTTGAGGTTCATCTGTGCTAGCGGCTACGTATCGAGGACTTTGTACGGTATATACAAAGGTAAGTTACTATAAACACATTGTTTAAAATTTTCTTAAATTGGCATGTCTTAATCAAGTGATATTTAATATTTCTATTGTTCATAGGTGGCGGCGGATGGCATACTGTCTGGGTGTCCGTTGTTGCTGATCCTCTGGGCGTACGAGCGTTCTCGATAGGTCAACCTAGGGTGGACGTCACCCCCTATGGTGATGCCTTGTACGGGAACACCTAGGAGGACAGGCCAACGATGGGCACATTGTGGACTCGACACAGGATATGTTAACTTGCAATACATGTATGTTCATTTTTAACATGACTATTTGTTTTGTTACAATATTTTTTGTTTTGTAGCGTACTTGGGATGACGACACGGTGCACAGGGGCTACCCGGAGTATATGATGTCGTTTGACCGCCTACAGGCGGACAACGACGTTGTATAGACTTCGTTTTCTTACGAGACTGTGGAGCATCGCGCACTCGCTGGGTTGTCGTCGTTGTGCACGAGAGATGCGGACGTGTGGTGGACACAGAAGACTCTCGTGTACGACATCTGCGTGGAGGAGTACTCTCCTCATAGAGTTATGTGGCAATTTAGGAGGCAGCAGGTCTTCCTAGTTCCTATGGGCCTCCCAGTTCCGCATCTGCACACACGTAAGTAGTTTCCTTTATTTATATATTTAACTTACATAAGTTTTAATCGCTGAGTAACGTTATATTTTGCTCGCAGGCACACATGGAAGGGTTTCTCTACGCCCGTTTTCTGGCCTCACATGTGAAAGTTGCCTAGAGGGAGGTGAATAGGCTAATTAAAGTTTAAAGCACAATTATCAACTCACTTGTTCTGTCAGGTTCGAACAAGTACGAAAATACTTCGAACAAGTCTGAGATTTTTGGATAGGTCTGGTATAATCATACTTGTTTGAAGTTAGCCGCAGCGGAAATAAAACTAACTAGTTCTAGATCAAGTGTATGAGTGATATGGTCTAGAAAAAAACTCTTGTACAAGACTAGCAACCTATCAAGCAAGTTTGATTATCTAAATACTAAAGTAGTTCAATGCTTGGGTTTGATCAATCACAAGCAAGAGCAATAATATGAAAATTGAAGAACAAGTAAATGAGCACAAGTGAACACGAGGATTTATTCACCGAAGTTCGATTCCACACAGTAATCTACATCTCCGTTGAGGTGTTCACAAAGGACCGGGTCTCTTTCAACTCTAACCCTCACAAAGTGATCACAAAGATCAAACTTGGTTGTTCCACTATCAACTCAAAAGTGATTACAAACTTTCCGGGTCTCACAACAAGTTGGGAGTCACCGGGCGACACCTAGCCGCCTAGGAACAAAGCTCCAAGAATAATAAACACAAGCCACGCAGCTTGACGGTGTGCAACTTAGCAAGTTCAACCCTAGGATCTCTTCTTCTTGAATCTCCTCACAAGACATCAAATCCTCACAAGAGTCAAGAATGAAAGCTAGAGGGTGCGAGGGAGGTCTAAGAATGCTTAAGAACACTTATGAAAGCTCTGGGGTTGATCACTCTTCAAATGGGGACGAGATCCCTCCTTTTATAGGACTCACTAAAATATGACCGTTGCCAACCACTAAAGTTCGGACATATCCGAACTCCACTTCGGACATGTCCAAAGTTGGTACCATTAACGGTAAAATGACATTCTCAACTGAAACTAATTAAGATTGTCCCATTGATTCCACTTCGGACATGTCCGACATATTTCGGATATGTACAAATCTAAACAGATAGTACATCCTCAAATTTCTCTGACATGTCTGACCTTCTAGACTTAGGAATTTTCAGAAACCCTAGACTTCGGACACGTCCGAAATTCTTTGCATATATCCAAACCTAAACAGAAGGTACATCTACGAACTTCTCTAACATGTCTGACCTTCTGGACTTAGAAATTTTCAGAAACCCTAGACTTCGGACATGTCCACAATTCTTCGGATATGTCCGAATCTAAACAGAAGGTACATCTCCGAACTTCTCTAACATGTCCGACCTTCTAGACTTAGGAATTTTCAAAAACCATAAACTTCGGACATGTCCGAAATTCTTCAGATATGTCCAAACCTAAATAGAAAGTACATCTCCGAAACCTTCGGATATGTCCGAGTCTATACAGAGAGTACTTTTCCGAATTTTTATGACATGTCCGAGGTTTTGACCTAACAACTCTTTTCTACACTAAGGGTTGTTTTTGTGGGATTGAGCTTGCTTTTCTTTGCTGCGTGTCGTGTCCCTTTTAATAGTGTGACATTCCTATACTCAAGAAAAATAGAAACCCTAATTCTATTGTGTAGCTTCATGCCGTCTTATTCATTTCCCTTTTTGAAAAACCTTAATCTCTTATTGCCATCCACCTATCTGCACACATGCTCATTCAAATTCATTAGCATTTTAATTGTTCATCATCAATCCTCCAAAACCCACACGGGGACCTAGATGCACTTTCAGCATGGAGGCTTGGGTACAGAAGTGGGCAGAGGCACCTCAGTAAGTAATCACAGATGTGTTCCCGTTCACCGCGGAGTCCTGTGAGGAGTAGCTACGTTGGTACTTCTCTCGTACACGTACGCAAGTATCGTACGTCCCAGCAGAGCCAGAGGCACACGTCGCATCGACTACTGACACTTACCCTTGACATAGAGACCGTAACACTTTAGTTGCAGTAAGTTTCGTATTACTATTTTCATAGTTACGTAAGTTATTTTTTAATTTGTAGTACTTTCATTTTTAGATGCTTAGGAGTGCCGAGATCGATGCGAGGGCGATGGTCAAAAGGTCGGAGCTGGGCTTGCACATCCCGGCACAAGAGAACGCAACGGCCTGGAAGAAAATGCATAAGTACATCGCCGACGCCATGAAGCACATGTCTCTATCATGCACAGAGTCTTGTTGTCAAGACTCCTCCATACAGTAGTCGTTCTTCGCACCGGCGACGACTGTTCCACCGCCAGCTTCCGTTCAGACACGAGGTACGCCATAGAAAGACTTCTCATCTATACTAATATGTTGAACGGCGTAATTAAGACTATTTTCTGTGTAGTGCCTTCATCTTCCTACGTGTCTCGATGACATTGTTGGGACATCCAACTGGTGCAGTGGTACGTGTCAGTTTAATTCATATTATTAATATTAATAGTTATTGATAAATATGACATATAATATTTTTTGTAGGTTTTGAGGACCTGTCTTACGGTTCCGATGTGACGCAACAGGATTTGGGAGTCTCATTCGACTGGGAAGCGTATGTCGCCGATGCTTTAGCAGACACGCTTCCTCAGACACAAGGAGCTCTGGAGCCGACGTAGCCAACGCAGTCGGTGCAGGACACGACCCCGACATAAGCTCCTAGGCCTAGGAACCCGCCTGATCCGCTAGCCTATGATGCAGACCACGTACAAGCAGCGCGTAGGGCTGCTACGGGTGGACATGGGAAGCGTGCTAGGCATTTATGTACCGTGTCATTTATTTTTTGTTTTTTTTCACTCTATGTATCACATCTTTTAAGATAATTTATGTCTCTACTTTTTGCACGTTACTTTGTGTCCTAAATATTACCTCTTTTAAAACCAAAATACCAAACTATAAATAAGCAAAGTGTTCCTGATGACAGATTCAAACTCGTCCACGAGTTGGACGAGTCGTCCATGACTCGTCCATATAGTAAACGAGTCGTCCACGGGGTGGACAACATTAGCCCTATAAAAATCGTAGCGCCTTCAAGAGTCACCGTTACGAATTTAGAGTGAGCGAAGAGAGTACTAAAATAATGACGAGCATAGGTCGTGGTAGGATAGGAGTGGAAAACATTAAATCGGTGTGTCCCGACTATTTGGTGGGTGGTCCTGATTGGTACGAACCACTGGTAGACAGGTTGCCGCTTCTAAGCAAGACTGATTTTGGTGTGTTCATTGTTCCTCCATATGATAGCACGAAATAAGAGTGACCCAAAT
Organism: Neostapfia colusana; assembly: GCA_030760725.1. Lineage (NCBI taxonomy): Eukaryota > Viridiplantae > Streptophyta > Magnoliopsida > Poales > Poaceae > Neostapfia > Neostapfia colusana. The sequence continues at coordinate 51,058,559 of JASWHV010000019.1, forward strand.
GACGTTGTGGCCTTGATTGTGTTCTGCAAATGAAGGATGGAAGGGAGGGCAACGGTCGTTGATTCTTTCGTTGTCCTAATGGTGGAGTAAGTTTAAAATAAATATTATTTTTGAGCTACAATATTGTCATTTTTTGACCCTTTTTGCTATTTCACTAGTGCTACTTCAATGATGATAACTGCGGATTGAAAGTTGCCTAGAGGGGGGATGAATAGGCTAATAAAACCTGAAACTATTGCAAACAGCGGATTAAACTTGAAGAAGGCTTGACTAGTCCGGTCTGCGGGCAGACTAGCCCAGTCTAGGTAGAAAATTGTGTTTTAGGTTTTCCTTCTAAGTTCGTTTAAGCGTAAGATGTATAGTAATAAAAAAATCTCACTAATAAGTTGGGAATGATTAGATGGCAGATCAGCGGAACAATTCACAAGTGTTAACAAGATGAAAGCTTAACAAGTAGTTTAAGTGATCGAGCAAGAAAGTAAAGTAAGCAAGAGACACGATTTATCCCGAGGTTTGATTCCACACAAGAATCTACGTCCTCGTTGAGGAGTCCACAAAGGACCGGGTCTTTTCCAACCCTTTCCTCACCGAGCGATCACCAAGATCAAGCCCGGGCTCTTTCACTATTAATCAAATGTGAATACAATGCTCTTAGGGGCTACTCACAACTTGAGGCTCCCTTCAACAACCTAGCAGTTCTAGGAATCAAAATACAACAATCAAGAACTCAAATTAATAATCAGAGTGCAAGAGAGTCAAACCGAGAGATCAAACGTCGATCACCACGTCTTTCCTCTCACAAAACCACAAACTCCTTAAGATCCAATGTTAGGGGTCTAGAAGGTGAGGAAAGAGGCTTAGAAGAGATCTAGGAACGAGTTTTCAGCGCTAGGGTTGTTCTCTTCTGATTCTCAGCCGGGGCGGGGGGGGGGGGGTCTCCTTTTATAGAAATCCCGGCATCTAGCCGTTACCAACTAAAGTTCGGACTAGTCCGGTCCCAACCCCAGACTAGTCCGTTCTTGAGGGACCACTCACGTCACAAGGCTACCAACTAAAGTCTAGTGACTGTTGGACTCAAATGATCATAAAACCCCAGACTAGTCCGGCCAAGAGCGGACTAGTCCGATCTCAGTCAGGAACCTTTGTTCCGTATGAGAACGGACTAGTCTGGTAAGGGCAGACTAGTCCGCCCCCAAGGGCGGACTAGTCCGATCTTATCAGCCTTAGTCTAAAAAACTCTCTAATCTAGGGTTGCGGACTAGTCCAGCCCACTTCGGACTAGTCCGAGCTCACACAGGAAGCTTTGTTCCATCCTAAATCGGACTAGTCTGAAAGGACCGGACTAGTCCGGCCTATGGATCGGACTAGTCCGATGTCACTCAGAGACTTCTTCTCCGGTCCTAAACGGCTTAGTCCGCTTAGCGGACTAGTCCAGCCCTCTGAGACTTAGTCTCATAACGGCTCAGACTCACTCGACAACGGACTAGTCCGGCCTAGAACGGACAAGTACGAACTCACTTAGAGACTCCTTGTCTGGTCTAAAACGGAGTAGTCCGGGTTGGAACGGACTAGTCCAGCCTGTAGTCTGGACAAGTCCGATCTTCCTTTTTCAGCCATACTTATGACTACTTCCTCTCACGATTCTAACTTTCTAACTTAGTTTGAGCTCTCTAATGATTCTCAAGCACTCTAAAAGAGAAGATCCTTTACACAACTCAAAGATGTAAAACTCAATAGAAAAATTCTATTTTCTACTCTTCCAAGTCTTCTTCTTTTCCTTTTTGCTTCTTGAGAGACTCCACATGCATTTCTTTAATAAGCACTTGTGCTCATACTCAGTAAAATTTATTAGTATCTTAATTGTCGTCATCAATCATCCAAAACCCACGGGGATTACCTAGATGCACTTTCAATCTCCCTATTTTTGGTGATTGATGACAATACATTAGGATTCTCGATAAATAGATATGATAGAGTGTTTTCATAACACATGTGTGTGTGGTTCACTCCCCCTAAATGTGTGCATAAAAGATTGTCAGGGAAAAAACTATGCACAAGAGTGAGTTCCTTGGGGATTTTATTCATACACATGTTATAATTTTTACAAACACAAACATCTCAATATGGCATAATATGAAAAAATAAAATGGCATAGTCAATAACATAAAGCATAATGTGGCATAGTCAATAACATAACGCGTAATGTGGCATAGTTATTACAAACCAACCTAAAGTGAGTGTTTAAAGAGCAAGACTAAAGACTAAGGAGCTAGACTAGACTACGACTAGACTACTCCCCCTTATTCTCTCCCCCTTTGGCATCAAGGCACCAAAAAGGGAAAGAAAAGAGAGAAAGACCTAATCGTTATCATCTCCATCTTGATCTTCGTCTTGGTCACTTTGAGTTTCCTCGTCCTCCTCTTCATCTTCGTCTTCATTGTCATCCTCTTGATGAGCGCGGGAGGTAGGAGGAGCAGCGGAGGAGGAGCCAAAGTAGGCAAGCTCGTCCTCGGTGAGAGCGGGAAACTCTGTCACTTCGTCATCATCTGATGATGGTGGAGACATAGGTATCTCCATCTTGTCGCACATGGCCTTGAGATACTTCTCTTGGTGTTTCTTCATGTTCTACGTGCGAATTTCTACTTTCCGGCACGAGGAGAATATAGCCTTGAATATTTTGAGCAACACACTAGAGGAGCCACTCGATGATGGAGGGACGGATGGCCCAGCTGAGGAGGATGAAGCTGCAGAGGAGCTCCTGCCCAAAGACGCAGGAGGGCGAGGAAGGGGAATCAGCATTTGAGGACGTAGCTTCCTGTGCTTCACATCCTTTGCAAATTCCAGGTTTGTGACTTTCTCTATCATGCACATGATGTACGGCGCATATCCACAGGACATGTTCGGGGTGTAGGAGATGTTGAAGATATCATTGTATATGTAGTCGAAGACGTTGAATCGTTCTTCTTCATTGAGTAGCTTCAACAAGTTTCTAAGATACCCTTGTATCATCCCCGCATCCCCATCTTTTGGGGCTAGAGTCTTCCTCAGAATTCTGTTTAGCACTCTAAAAAAGGGTTTGCTGTTGTGGCTTGAGGATGGCTCATAAGTGAGATATGAGGGAAACATGAAATCCAAGTCATCCTTTCCCAAGGTCTTCTCATTGTGAACTATGATCTCATAGTTCAAATGCTCCTCAAGTCCAAGGATCCTAGCAAATTCATCATACAACACTGAGTAGACCACACCATTTGTCATCCAAGTGATTTTTCTGTCTCCATAGGTGTGGAAATAGCAGGTGGTGTAGAATTGGACTATCACCTCGATGTTCCAATCATACTGAAAAGCCATTAGGTCCTTGATCCCATGGCGTTCTGCTGCTTCAATCACTGCATCAAAAGCTTGATGCCTCTTGTTTGCCATGTATGGCCAATCCACCAACTGAGCATCAACTACCGGTGTCTTCATTGGGAGATAGACGAGTCGGTAGTAGTCACAATGGAAGTCGCACCAGAAACGAGGGTCTGGTGTGGACTTCTCATACTTGTAAACCTCCTCTTCTCTGAACCTTCGGGCTTTGTCAGCTCCTTTCCCTTAAGGTTGCACTCGCCAAATTGGGTTGGCGGTTTGGATTGTGCATAGGAGGTGCCCTCTCAAGGGGCCCAATAGGTCCTTGTGGGGGATTCTCCCTTCCCCGTCTAGGGTTGTCACGAATGACGAGTCCCCTGTTGGCCAAGGCCTTTTTTCTGGGAGGATTAGCTGCTTTGCCTTTTCCTTTGTCTTGGGTTGAACTCTGGGACTCGGCATGTTGTTTTTCTTTCAGGGTCACTAGCCTCTTCCTCCTTGGAGGATCAACGGACTGAGAGGCTTGTGCTTCTCTGTTAGCCCGTTTGTTTGTCTGAGCCTCCCTTGCTGCGACCTCTCCTGCCTCTGCCTCGGCTGCCGCACGATAAGCGGCTTGGCGAGCCGCTTCGGCCTCGGGGTTTGGAAGAGGACTGTCGTCGGGTCCTGACATGATCTGGTGATAAAAGAAGGACTTAGATGCTAGAGCATTGCGTTTGAACTAGTTTACATCCCCAAAGTTAGGTGATTTGATCACTAATTCAGTAAAGTAGTCGCAATACTATGAGGGATTGCAACCATATGGCGTAGGAACAACAGAGAAGGCCTAAGGCACTAAAGGTATGACCTAGAAATAAGATTTTCGTGAAAAGTCAAGGCTAGGTCAAAAAGTACCTTAGAGTGAAGAAATTTGATGAAATCTGCGGATCGAAGGAGCGGGGATGGTCGGAGAAGGATTCCCCGCACTCCACAAGCTATGAATCGAGGATTCCTTCGAAGGAAATGAGGGAGGACTCCAAAATTGCCAATGGGAGCGAGTTTTGGAGGAGAGGAGTGGAGTGGAGGTGAATGAGAGATAGGGAAGGGGTCAGCCCGACACTTGGAGGTTAAGTCTCCAGGGGCCGGACTAGTCCGGTCCTCAGTCCGGACTAGTCTGGTATGTCGTACAAGGTCCGGACTGGTCTGCTGTCCGGACTTGTCCGGATGCAGTCCGGACTAGTCTGTTGTGGACTTGTCTGCTGCATCCTGGACTATTCAGGATACCCGGACTTGTCCGTGCTCCAGGGTGTAAGGTTCTAAGTTTTGGCACACATCCAAAGTGTTCATCACCACACACACACTTCATTTGAAGAAACTTGATGAATACATATGAAGAGCAAGTAACCACCATCAACATGATCATTAGAGAATAAACTCACAAAATGCAAAAGTGGTATTTCCCACATGCATCATATAAGGGCTGGGCATATGAAAAACTCATACACCTTGCTAGGAATGTCCATGCCAAGTTTCACCAAAAATCAAAACCTTTTTAAAGTCCTTTTGGGTATAGCTAGAAAGAGGGTGGTTTGAACTCTAATTCAAATTCAAACTATTTCCATCCCATGAATTCAAAAGTGGGAGGCATATTATTACTTGGCACATTTTTGTAAGCTCACACACAAATTTTCACTGCATTTGGAGTTGATCTTGACATAAGGTAAGTTTAGCAAATTCAAACCTTATTAGAATTTCAAACTGCATATGTGCTGAAATTTGGTTAAACACTTCACAATTTGAATTCTACCAATTCCAAATGGGCATGTGGTAGATAATTCAAATCTTAGGGGGTATTAGAGGGATTATTGTTTGTAGCAGTGAGAGGAAGTTAATTTCAGAGGTTAAAACTCGGGTGGGACCCACATGTCAGCTGCACAGTTCAAAGAACCGACTGAAGACTTGATCTCGGTTTCTTGCACCTGACCGAGCTGCCACCACGGCGAGGACAGCAGCTGCTTGCTGCCCCTGGCCACTGAACCGCCTCCCTGGGCCCTTATCTAGGCGCCTGAGCCGTCCCCGGTGCTTCTCACCGCTATCCCGACGCGTTCTCATCCAGCAAACTGAAATCCCTCGCCGCTCGGTTGAGCTCTCGGTCCCTCATCGCCCGGCCGATCTTGTGGTTTTCACGACGATCTGAGGCCAGCACCGGGTGCGCCGAGTCTTCCTTGACGCCCTTGCGCCGGTTCTAGACCCTGAGCAACCCTTCCCGAGCTCCACCGCGACGTTCTTTCGCTCCCCGGTTCAGATCGAGCCGCTGTCACGGGGACGACCGGTCCGGCCACCACAGCCCTCCGTTCTCTGAGCTGTGAATAGCAAAATGGTTCGCCTTCAGTCCCTCTTCCATTACCGCAAGCCCCGGCGGCGTGACCTAAACTACTCACGCCGGAATTTCACAATTTTGCGACGGTATACAAAAGGGAGGTCCGGACTGATCTGCAAAATTCGTAGTAAACACCGCACCACTCATCCTTTCACGGAGGGAAGCACTTCTAGGTGCCCGTACGAGTCCATAGGAGCAGAAACCACGAAGAACCGTTGAGGAAAGCCACCGTTCTTCGAGTTTTAGGAGAATCCCCGATTTCCGGCCTAGGTCGCACGGTGACAGCCCAGTACAGCCATTTCCGAGCTCCGAGGAGCTCATGTCGACGTTTCCTAGGGTCCACTGGTGCTCGACGACCTTTTGTTTGATCGGTTGGGGTGCTAGGAAGGCCGGCCGACACGGCCGAAGTTCCTCCGAAGGTACCGCTCGTCGCCGACCATGTGCCGGTGATTTTCATGACGAGCGGAGCCCCACATCATGTTCCGCGGGTGGATTTAGGCATAGACGGCCAGAATCATGGAGTTTGGCGCACCACAGAGGCCACCGGCGAGCTCTCCGGCGAATGGGTGTGCCGGCCGAGCGCGAGAGGCGGGAGGAAGACGAAGCCCCCGGTCCCACGTGTTGGCGGCCGATATTTTAAACCCTGGGATTCGCTGTGGCATGGATCGGGTGCGGCTGCGCGTGAAGAAATCCGCAGCCCCGTGTGTCGACCGATGAGGAGTTGACACGTAGCCCCGGTCCCACGCGCAGCGGTTTAAATTTTTTCCTGATTTTCAGATTTAGTTCAAACTTCAAACTCACATAACTTTGGCTAGGAAACTCCAAATCGAGTGAAACAAATTTTGTTGGATTCAGCACTCTGAGTACTTTCCAGAAAATCGAGTTTCACTTCATGAACATCCTTATTTCTCCAGAATTAATTCTTAGAAGCTCAAACTGGTTAGAATTTTAACTGGAGAACCCTTTGGAGGAAAAATATAAAATTTTTCTGAGATGTTCACCAAAATGTCTCTGAGCTACCATAAAAATTTCAGATCCATTTGAGCTCATTTGATCCACCTAATGATATGATTAATAAAACTGTTCTAGAGAAATTAGAAAATATCCAGAAACATTTTCAGAATTTCTCTGGAATTGTTTAGCTCATATCTTCAGATAGGAATCTTCAAATTAAGTGAGACCAACTCTATTAGAACCATATAAAAATCTAGTTTTTTGAAAGTCATGGATTGCTCCATGAAAATCTCTAGAAAACCCTAGGAGCTCTAATTATGGTCAAGTACATAATTATTTGTGGAGAGCCCAAATGAGCTTTGATGCAAATAAAACTTGCCCAAGTCTGTTTTTAGGTTGTAACCATACCACAGTAAAAATTTCAGAGTCATTGGGTCTGTCTAGTGAGACTTATAGTCTTCATAAGTTTAAGTTCAATTCAAATGCATTTAAATCGATACATTACATGTTATCTCATGTAGTCGCTAAGGTTGAGGAGGAGCCTGAAGTCTTAGACTTCATCACTCCGGAAGAGCAGCTAGCCTACGACCAAGAGCAGCAAGGCAAGCTCCGGTTTGCATTAACCTCTTTACAAAATTTTATTGTTTTGAGCACTTTCTTTGAGTACCACTTATCTCTTGCATTAGAGTCTTGTTTGAAACCCAAATGCATAGCCAAGAAAACCAGGGGTTGGGATTAGGATGGAAAACCTCGTTAGCCAATGCAATGCTAAGATAGAGTACGGTTCGGTACAAGTCGAGTAGTTGGAACTACTCGCGAGAATAGGCTAGAGGCACATGACTCGTGTCGAAGTGTGCGATCGACACTTCCCCCGGGCCTGCACTGGGCAGCCCGCGGAGGTTCTTTTTTCGGCGGGGCTAGTCTCCTAGCGGAAAGCTTGCGCGGATGGACGAGTTAGCGAGAGCTTGACACAGCGAGTTTTACGTGGTTCAGGCCGCCGGAGCGTAAAACCCTACGTCCACGGCGAGCTATGGAACTCGCTGTATTGCTTGCTGCTCAGGGCCGGAGGCCTGAGCTTGGGGGTGAGTTACAGCTCGAGAGTGTATGGCTAGCGTGTGAGTTGCAAAGTGCGAACCCTTGCTATCGACGCCTACCCGAGCCTTTTATAGTCCAAGGCTCGGGCGGCTTACAAGGGAAGCCGGGACCCGACAGGTGGTCCCGGAAAGATTGTCTATTATCTACCGTATCTGTAGTTACGCCGGTGGTTGCCTCTGGTCAAAGGCTTCTGAGTCTTTATCTTGCCGCCCTGCCCATGCCGCGTGCTAGTCGTAGTGGTTGATGACGGCGCAGGTGGCATGGGATGTCTTGTCGCGGCGCTTATTGGCTGGCAGGTTCTGACACCGCGCGCCAGTCTGTGATGCGACTGGGCACAACGGCACCTGACAGACGCGTGCTCCGCGTTTCCGCGTCTTGGGAAGACGCGGGCCTTGAATGCCTTGTACGGGCAAGGTGTGGGGCGCCTTTACGCCCGCTGCCTACCGCTCGGGGGCAGGCAGCACCGTTCTTCTGGACACGTGGCGGGTCCGGAGCCCTTCTCTGAGGCGAGAAGGGTCCGGCCTGCGGGGCACGTGGAGCCTCTGGACCTCTCCCCGCGGAGGGGGAGGTCCAGCCTCTGTATGCCACGTGGCGGGCCCGGAGCTCTCCTCTGCGGAGAGGGAGGCCCGGCCCCGCTGGACGCGTGGCGTCTTCGGACCTCTCTCCTGCGGAGGGGGAGGTCCGGCTTCTGTATGCCACGTGGCGGGCCCGGAGCTCTCCTCTGAGGAGAGGGAGATCCGGCCCCGCCGGACGAGTGGCGCCTTCGGTGCTCTCCCTGCGAAGAAGGGCGAGTACCTTAGGCATTTTACCCTGTGCGCGGGGGTACCCCATATCTCAGGTACCAACAGTGGCCCCCGGGCCCATCTCGGGGGAGATAGCGAGCCCAAGGTGGGTCCTCCGCCTCTTCCGATCTGCGCACTTTCTCTAAGTCCCGAATTGGCCGCTGCCGGAGCACGAACGGCCGCGGGGTCGTGAGAGCGTGCGCTCACTTGATGATTGCTTTTACTACGGCGGTTCCCAAGGCTGCCACTTCTGCACGTTGCGGCGCTTTCTTCGGGAACCGCCGAAGTGCCTTGTCGGCTCATCTTCTCAGGAGGCTGACTCCTTGACCCCACCGCTTTAGTTAAGCGGTTTGGGCCCACCCGTCATCGGCATTCGGTCTAGGAACCGAAGCGGTTGCCGGTGCGGGATATTCGAAGAGTTCCGAATCGCTTGGAATTGCACCGGGAAGCTTTTTAGAGGGGGTCTTACCCCTATTGCAGCTTCCCTTCACACTTCTCAGCATTTCTTCTCGGACTCTTGTGCTTTTGAGTTCTCCCTTGCCATGGCTTCCAACCCGCTGCCAGAGAAGAAACGCGCTCGATCTCCTCCAGCAACGGCGTCGGTGCCAAGTCGGGATTCTGGGGTGCCTGACACTCCCTCCGGTGGCGACTCGAAGAGGCCCCGGGTTGATGCGCTGGGGGAAGCCTCTGGGGCGTCCCCTGTTCCGCCAGTCCAAGCGACTGCGGAGCGGTCGTCGGCGACGGTTGCGGGCTCTGGAAGTCCTACCCCGGCTCGGAAGTCGGGGTTCAGAGCTCGCTGGAGTGTCCGCGCTTCCCGGCCTTCCCCGTCTTGTGGGGAATCTGTGCCGCAGCGTTCGGAGCCAAGGGCAACTGCCGCGGCCCCCAGGCTTGCGCGAACTTCTCCCGTTCCGGTGTGCCCGGACTCCGCGGCGGCGTCGTCTCTTCCTGCCGAGACGGCCACCGCGGCCCCCAAGCCGGCGCAGGTCGATCCTGCACTAGGCGGCCCGACCTTTTCTCCAGCACCGCCTTCCCCGGTTCGCCCCTCTCCTCAGATCAAGGAGTCAGAAGCTGAAGAGAGCCCGGCAGGCCTGGCTGCCAGAGCCTCGGAGCCAGCTTCTCCTGATCGGCGTCTCGTCTCAGTTGCTGGTGCGTCGGCTCTCCCTGAGGACGAGGTAATGGAGGAGGTCGGGGGGACTGCCCTGGCCTCTGTTGCTCCATTGCCTCTGGCGGATGCCTTCGCGCTTGCCGAGATGAGCGTTCGGCAGGTCTTGGCTGCATTAGGGCGCGAGCGGGAGGAGTATACGGTTGAACGGGATCGCCTCCTCACCTGGGGGAACCTTTTGCGGGAGAGGACCGCGAAGGTTAAGAGTGAGCTCGACTCCAAGCGGGAGTTGCTCGACTTCAGGGAAGCACTCGTCGACCGGATGAAGCGGGCTGTTGACCGCATGGACACCCAATCGCGGCGGATCAACAGGGAGGCCCTGGAGGCACACGCCCGGGCCGAAGAGAGCCTCTCTGCTGCTGTGGAAATACGGCAGCGGTTGGAGCGCCGTGAACTCGCCGTTGAGGAGCGGGAGCGTTCCGTGGCAGCTGAGGCAGAGAGGGTCGCCGCGCAGCTGGCTGCGGGCGAGGATGACCTCCGAGCTCAGACGGAGGAGCTGGAGATTCTGAAGGCAGACCTCGACTTGAGGGAGGAACAGGTCTCCAATGATCGCCGGGCGGTCTTGGACCGGGAGTTGACCGCCGGCTCCAAGGCCGCTGAGTTGGGGCGGCTAGCCAAGACTCTCCACCTTCGGGAGAGTTCCCTGGCGGCCAAGGAGAAGGAATTCTCCGAGAGGAACCTGGAGGCTCTGCAGGCGGCCCGCCGCGAGGTGGAGGAGCTCTCAGCATTGCGGTCCTCCGAGGCTCTTGCGGTCTCAAGCTTCGTGGATCGAGCGGGGTCCGCCCTGATCCCTCTTGGCTTCAGTCCGGTGAGGGCCGCGTCTCCCGCACTGAAGGTGGCAGAGGTGATCCCTGCGTTGGAGTCGATCGACGCCAAGCTGGACAGACTCAACTCGGTGGTCGCCAGCGAGCTTGAGGCCGAGGGCCGCAACTTAGCTTTAGAGGTCGCTTCGCATGTGCTGGCATGCTTCAAGAGTCGCGACCCCTCTTTTTCGCTAGAGCCAGCGAGAGAGGGCCCAGCCACGGAGCGGGAGGAAGCTGCCAGGGCTGAAGTTGAGGATGTGGCTGCCCTTGTAGCCACAAGGTTCCGGTGAGAGCCGGGAGGTCCTTAGGACTTGTTTCTCCCTTTTTTATCGAGTCTGTAGTCCAGCTCATGGAGCCTTGTTTAATTTGACTCTCTTGGATACTTGTGTCTGTGATGCTTTTTCTCTCCTTCTTGGCTTTGCCTGGCTGAGTCCTTAGCTCCGCAAGGTACTCAGAGGCCATTTCCAATCTCGGAGCTTCGCACAGACACCCTCCCCGGGTCCTAACCGTGTTAGGGGCCCCCGGAGGTCTCCGAACCTCGCCCTATGGGGGGCTCCAAGTCTGCCTGCCACGTAGCGGGTCCGGAGCTCCTCCTCAAGAGACGGGAGCTCTGGCCATGTTGGACACGTAGGGCTTTCGGAGCCCTCCCACTGAGGGGGGGAGGTCCGGTTCCTGCCTGCCACGTGGCGAGCCCGGAGCCCTCCTCAAGGAAGGAGAGAGTTCTGGGCCCGCTGGACACGTGGGGCCCCCGGGCCTCGCCCCTGCTGGAGGGGCAGGTCCCGGTCCTTCCAGTCCCAGGCCGGAGTAGCTCGTAGCTCCTTTCCCCCCGCTTCATGCAGTCCCTGTTGCCGTAACCTGGAGGTCCTGCACACAGGCAGAGGAAACGTAATTCTCCTCGGGGGGGTCCTCCCCTCCTGTCTCCTAGTCTTATTCGTCTTATGGTCCTGACCCGCTATACGGGGCTTGGGCAATTCTGTGCACGAGGCGCCGGAGCTCCGGCTCCCTCCGAGGTCCGGGTACGGCCGTCCGATCCCTAGTACCGGGCCATGCGCTGGGGAAGCAGAGTGCACGCGCTTTGGGTTCATGACCAGGCAAAGCGGACGTACTCCCCTGGACCTCCGAAAGGCAGGATGCGCATGCTTTGGGCTCTGGGCCGGCTAAGCTGGATACGCACCCTGGACCCCCCATGCACAACGCTGGCCTTTCCTGGAGGTGACCAACTGGCACCGCAACACCTGACTGGGGGAGGCCCGAGAGACTCACTCGGCCATCGGCAGGTGCCTCAAGCGCAGCCGCCTTCGGTAGGATAGAAAATGCCGACTATGGATGAGCGCAGGAGAGGGGGAGCTAGATGTACGATGAACATACAGAGATAGTGTGATCATAAAAGTTAATGCTTAATTTAAATGAGCGCATGAGAGAGAGCTAAGTAGAACAGGTCTCTGTATTCGTACCCATAGGTGGAATTCTGGCTGTACATGGGGGCAATGTTCCGCCTTGTCTACAAGGGAAGCAAGACTCTACGCGCTTAGGGTCGGAACCAGGCTAAACTGGACGTAGTCCTGTACCGTCCCTTGAGACTTAGCTACCCCAAGCTCTGTTCCTAAATTCTATGGGGTCTATTACAGAAGTGAATAACCCTGTTCTACCGATGCTCAGTAAGTAGGACTTACAGTGTTGCTCCATGGTAAGGATTTTTGGGAATGGATCCCACTCTCGGTTGAAAGGCATGTGTACCTGGGGCGGCAGCTTTCATGATTCGGAAGGGACCTTCCCTGCTGGGGGAGAGCTTATGGGTCCTTCTTGGAATATAGCGTGCCGCTTCACCAGGTTGCCCTCTTGCGGGCCCCCGTCGCGTTTGGTTCTTTGGCGGTAGTGCTTAGAGCATTAGCCGAGACCGTGCGTTGTGGGGTGTTCCCTGCAAGCCGAGTCTTGTCGAGGTTGTTATCTTCACGCTGGATCAGGCCCTGCGCGGCTTCTCTCGGGGGCCCCCGGGGAGTTCTCCCCTTCTGGCTAAGGCCTTCAAGGGGTAGGTGAACCCGGGCTCACCTTAGATGACCTAAGGCGTCTTCCCCTTCTGGCAAGGCCTTCAAGGGGTTGACGGACCTTAGGCGGCTCCCGAGAGGTATGTTCGAGGCACGGAGGCGTGCTATAGTTGGCTAACGCCCAGGCCCGTCACCGTCGGAACTGGAGTCCTCACCGCCATGCACTGTCTTTATGACACGCTGAGGCTCTTGGAACCCCACCTGGTGGGCAGCGGTGACTGGGGCGTCGGCCTTCTGTTTGCCATCCCTCTGAGGGTAGGGCGGTGCTTCAGCCCTCTGCTGTCTTTCTTTGCGGAAGCGCTCTGCGAGCCTCTGGATCTCCCAGCACTCGGCAGCAGTATGGTTGCAGGTGCCATGCACGGGGCATAGCCCGCCTTGGTCACTGTCTGGGGCCGGTGACTGCCGCTGCCTTTTGTCAGGGCGTGGCCCCCGAGCTCCACTGGTCGTCGCAGCTGCGGCGACGGGGGCCGTGAATGGTGACTTCATCTTTCCACTCCCCCGGTTCTTGGTCTTCTTGCCACCCCCATAGGCAGCTGCACCGGACCCGGGCTGCCCTCCTAACTCGGAGGTCGGCAGTGCATGCCAGTTCCGCCCTTCAGCTGCTCTGGCGCACTTGTCCGCCAGGCTGAAGAGCTCCGAGACGTCGCGGACCTCTCTGGTCGCGAGCTTCTCGAGCATTTTCTCGTCCCGGACACCCTGTCGGAACGCCACCACCACAGAGGCGCTTTGGATATGTGGGATGGTGTTGCGCACCTGAGAGAACCGCTGGATGAAAGAGCGCAGCGACTCCCCAGGTTGTTGTTTGACGGCGTGGAGGTCGAGCTCCGTGCCGGGACGGGTGTAGGAGCTGCCGAAGTTGGCGACGAACTGCCGGCAGAGCTCACCCCAGGAGGTTATGGACCCCTGAGGTAGATTCATGAGCCATGACCGGGCTGGGCCGGTCAAGGCGACGGGGAAGTAGTTGGCCATGACAGCCTCGTCCCCTCCTGCGGCAAGTACGGCGGTGGAGTGGATCTGGAGGAACTCCGCCGGGTTGACGCTGCCGTCGTACTTCTCGGGCAGGTGCGGGCGGAACTTGCGTGGCCACCTTGCGAAGCGAAGGTGGGGTGCAAGGGCCGCACATCCTGCACCTGCTGCGGCAGGTATAGGCGCTGCGAACGCTTGGTTCGCACCTGGCGCTGCGTATCCCGGCATGGGCAAGGCTGCACCATAGACCGGGGCCGCTACTTGCGGCGCATATGGTTGTGGCATATGCTGCGCAGCATATGCCTGTGGCGGGGCTCGCACGGCGAAGACCTGCCCTTCTGGTTGTGTCGAGGCCGACGACATGCTGTCGCCTGCCTCCTGGTTGCGACGCCTTTCTCGGCGTCGCTCGAGGTACACCCGGGCATCCTGCCCCAAGTGGCACCATTCCAGTTCCCTTCGCAGCTCCGTCGACAGGAGCCTGGAGGAGCTGGAATCCGCCGTTAGCCCGTCAACCGTGGGTGTGCGCGTCAGCGACACAGCCGGTTGCCCTGGGCGTCGTCCTCGCCGAAACCGAGGGTTCGCGGCGGCGACGACGAGGCGGTCCACCTCACGGACCCATTGCTGGGTCGCTGAATGGGGCGCATCCCCCGCAGGCGGGTTGCGCAGCAGCGCTCTTGCTGCAGCTAGCGTGCCTCCATGGTGTACGCTCAGCGCTGCAGAAGACCTCACGCTGGTCGGGGCCTGCATAGCCGGAGTTGGCGTTGCCGGAGTCGGCTGCTAGCTGCCCGCTTGTGCCGACACACTCCGTCCTGAGTGTGTCGACATGTACTCCCCAGTGGTCACGGTTCGCCGTGAACGCGGAGGGGGAGAGTTTGCCGTCGAAGGAAGCTTGGTCATCTTCGTCGGCGGAAACTCGTCGCGCTAGGGGAAAAGCCCCCTACCTGGCGCGCCAAATGTCGAAGTGTGCGATCGACACTTCCCCCGGGCCTGCACTGGGCAGCCCGCGGAGGTTCTTTTTTCGGCGGGGCTAGTCTCCTAGCGGAAAGCTTGCGTGGATGGACGAGTTAGCGAGAGCTTGACACGGCGAGTTTTACGTGGTTCAGGCCGCCGGAGCGTAAAACCCTACGTCCACGGCGAGCTATGGAGCTAGCTGTATTGCTTGCTGCTCAGGGCCGGAGGCCTAAGCTTGGGGGTGAGTTACAGCTTGAGAGTGTATGGCTAGCGTGTGAGTTGCAAAGTGCGAACCCTTTCTATCGACGCCTACTCGAGCCTTTTATAGTCCAAGGCTCGGGCGGCTTACAAGGGAAGCCGGGACCCGACAGGTGGTTCCAGGAAGATTGTCTATTATCTACCGTATCTGTAGTTACGCCGGTGGTTGCCTCTGGTCGAAGGCTTCTGAGTCTTCATCTTGCCGCCCTGCCCATGCCGCATGCTAGTCGTAGTGGTTGATGACGGCGCAGGCGGCATGGGATGTCTTGTCGCGGCGCTTATTGGCTGGCAGGTTCTGACACCGCGCGCTAGTCTGTGATGCGACTGGGCGCAACGGCACCTGACAGACGCGTGCTCCGCGTTTCCGCGTCTTGGGAAGACGCGGGCCTTGAATGCCTTGTACGGGCAAGGTGTGGGGCGCCTTTATGCCCGCTGCCTATCGCTCGGGGACAGGCAGCACCGTTCTTCTGGACACGTGGCGGGTCCGGAGCCCTTCTTTGAGGCGAGAAGGGTCCGGCCTGCGGGGCACGTGGAGCCTCCGGACCTCTCCCCGCGGAGGGGGAGGTCCAGCCTCTGTATGCCACGTGGCGGGCCCGGAGCTCTCCTCTGCGGAGAGGGAGGCCCGGCCCCGCTGGACGCGTGGCGTCTTCGGACCTCTCTCCAGCGGAGGGGGAGGTCCGGCTTCTGTATGCCACGTGGCGGGCCCGGAGCTCTCCTCTGAGGAGAGGGAGGTCCGGCCCCGCCGGACGCGTGGCGCCTTCGGAGCTCTCCCTGCGGAGAAGGGCGAGTATCTTAGGCATTTTACCCTATGCGCGGGGGTACCCCATATCTCAGGTACCGACAACTCGGGTAAGAATAGCAAATGAAACACATGGCAAGAAAAATGAGACCGAGCGGAGAGTAAGGGCAGCAGGACTTTGGGGTCTGGGTGCTATAGCTCCGCTTGTGTCGATTGAGGACCGAGCCGTGTGCGGGCCTGTTGAACAAGCTAGAACAGTACAGAAAACCTACCGGCTATATGAGAACCGGGAAACCGATGTAACTCGGGTAGCTGGGTATTTTGGCATTGCCTGTCATTCAGAGGGTAGGTTGAGAGCTCGAGGTGTAAATCGGCTGGTGGCACTGAGATGCGCGTGCAGAGACCTCTTGCTCGGGACGATAGGACCAGTTTAATATTTGGCTGACGGGTGAAAGGTGGTTGCGTATGACGTCTGTGATGGTTGCTGTAGGCAACATCGAGTACGGGCGTACGTAACGGGTTATTGGGGTAACCCTGCAGGTATATATCGATTATAATCGCCGTCCCTCGCGGTCAGTGAGTACCACTTGTTCACTGTACCGTGACGTAGAAAGAACATGCTAGATACATGTTAAAAGTTTGCTGATTTGAAAGACATACTTTGCTTGTTAATGTCTTGTTGTAGTTTAGAGCTAATTAAAGTTTTTTTCAACTTTGGACAAAGTACATGAGAGAAATGCGTTTCTTGTTTAATTGCAGCTCTCTCATGTGCCTGAGCGTAAGGTTCTCCACAACCTGCTGCTAAAACTTGAAAGTAAGGTTCCACTAATTAGGCGAGTCCTTTGCAACTTATTTTACCTCATGTACCCTATCAACCTTCATGTAGAAGTTTCATGTATAGGAAAGACGGGTCTGTCTTGCTGAGCCATCGTGCTCACTGCTTGTGTTTGAAGCTTTTGCAGGGTTCTATGAGGAAGGGACTCCCGAGGAGGAGACGGAACCCCAGGAGGGGAACCCCGTCGAGTGGGAGTCGTGCACGCCGCCGTGTTAGTGTGGGTGCGTGCTAGCGGGGACACGTTCACGGGCTGAACGTGAACTCGATGCGTAGTCTACGCCTGTGAGTGTAGACTGGACATATTTTGTTGTAAAAATGTTCATACACTGGTTTATGTAATAAAACTTTGCTTCCGCTTTGTACCTTTGATGTGTGCTTATCCGGTGTTGTGCAACGCAGCACCCCTCAGTGTGATCCTAACTCGACAAGACCGTAGGGGTCGTGTCACAGGGCGGACTAGTCTGACTCTTAGAGGCTAAGAAATTCTTATATGTTAGGATTTTGCCCGTGATTGCGGTGAGTTTACTTGCACCTTCTCTCAGGTAGCTATGGTCTATATATATATATATATATATATATATATATATATATATATATATATATATATATATCAAAACACACAATTACATGATGACCACAATAAAGCCAAAAATAATATGAGAGAAGAATTAGAGAGGGAACAAGCTTTTCACAATCTTGCACATTTTTGAACTTTGTGTAAAATTTTGAAAATTTCTAATTGTTAGCATTCAGATGCACAACTTTTTAACTCACATTCCTAGAGTCTAGGATATTTAGCTCATTTCGAAGTTCACAAAATCGTTTTTCATCTAGTGGCTTGGTGAAAATATCGGCTATTTATTTTTCGGTTCTTACATGTGAGATAGTTATGTCCCCCTTTATAGAATGATCTCTCAAAAAGTGATGTCGGATGTATATATGTTTGGTCCTAGAGTGCTCAACGGGATTATGGGCTATCTTAATGGCACTCTCATTGTCACATAGAAGTGGAATGTGGTTCATATTGTAACCATAATCCCTTAAAGTTTGTCGCATCCAAAGAAGTTGAGCACAACAACTTCCGGCTGCAACATACTCCGTCTCGGCTGTGGAGATGGCAATGGAGTTTTGTTTCTTGGATGACCATGATACTAGGGATCTACCCAAAAATTGACAAGTCTCTGAGGTGTTTTTTCTATCTATTTTACATCCGGCGTAATCCGCATCAGAGTATCCGATGAGATTAAACTTAGATCCCTTTGGATACCATAATCCTAGGTTAGGTGTGTGAACTAGATATCTTAGGATCCTTTTAGCGGCTGTTAAATGACATTCTTTAGGTGATGCTTGAAATCTTGCACACAAACATACACAAAGCATGATATCGGTCCTAGATGCACAGAGATAAAGCAATGAACCAATCATAGAGCGATATACCTTTTGATCCACGCTTGGTCCATCTTCATTGAGGTCAAGGTGCCCGTTTGTTGCCATTGGTGTTTTGATGGGTTTGGCCTTGTTCATGTCAAACTTCTTCCGTATGTCTTGTGTATACTTTGTTTGACTAATGAACGTGCCTTGTTTGATTTGCTTGACTTAAAATCCTAGGAAGAACTTCAACTCTTCCATCATGGACATCTCAAACCTATCCGTCATTATCTTACTAAACTCATTACAAAAAGATTTGTTAGTTGAACCAAATATAATGTCATCGACATATATTTGGCACGCGAAGAGATCATTATCTACATTCTTTGTGAAGAGAGTATAATCTGTCTTTCCTATCTTAAAGCCATTATCAATGAGAAAGTCTCTAAGACACTTATAACAAGCTCTAGAGAGCTTTATGCAATTTAAACATATAGTTAGGATATTCTTGATCTTCAAAGTCGGGTGGTTGCTCCACGTACACCTCCTCCTTGATTGCACCGTTTAGGAAGGCACTTTTCACATCCATTTGATAGAGTTTAAAATCATGGTGAGTAGCATAGGCTAATAGAATTCGAATGTACTCAAGCCTAGCTACGGGAGCAAATGTTTCATCGAAATACAAACGTTCGACTTGAGCATATCCCTTTGCCACAAGTCGGGTCTTGTTTCTTGTCACCACTCTGTGTTCATCTTGCTTGTTGCGGAACACCCACTTGGTGCCTACCACATTTGCATTTGGTCTTTTCACTAGCTCCCATACTTGATTTCTTGTGAAGTTGTTCAACTCTTCTTGCATGGCCACCACCCAATCCAGATCCTTGAGTGCATCTTCTACCCTAAATGGTTCCAAGGATGACACAAAAGAGTAATGTGCACAAAAGTTTGCTATTCGAGAACGTGTTGTTACGTCTTTTGTGATATCTCCAAGAATGTTCTCAACGGGGTGATCCCGTCGAATGCTTTGAGGAACCCTTGGGTGAGGCACTTGATTTCTTGAGTGGTTTTCTTCTTCTTCTTCTCCCCCTTGATCAACATCATGGTTTCAATTTTCTCCTTCTTGAAATTGACCGTCTTGATCTTGGGGTTCTTGAGTTTGATCTTGAATGAGAGGTGCCGATTGTGATGAGCTTGTAGCATCTTGTCCTACATTTTCTTGGGGACGGACTTTCCCAAGCCCTATTCTTGTTAGTGCTTCATATGGTGCTTCTTCTTCATCTAGCACACATTGATCAACTTGCTCCACTTGGGAGCCATTAGTTTCATCAAACACCACGTCACGTGCAATTTCAACACACCCGGAGGTCTTGTTGAGAACACGATAAGCGTAGGTGTTTGAGTCATAACCAAGTAGGAACCCTTCATCGGATTTCGAAGCGAACTTCGAAGTCCTAGGCTTCTTGTTGAGAATGTAGCATTTACTTCCAAAAACTCGAAAGTAAGAGATGTTGGGTTTGTTACCGGTTAGGAGCTCGTATGGGGTTTTCTTCAAAAGTCGATGGAGGTAGAGGCGGTTTGTAGCATGACAAGCGGTGTTGACCGCCTCCTCCCAAAATCGATCCGAGGTCTTGTATTCATCGAGCATGGTTCTTGCCATCTCTATGAGTGTTCGGTTCTTCCTTTCAGTCACCTCATTTTGTTCGGGAGAATAGGGGGCCGAAAACTCATGCTTGATGCCCTCTTCATCCAAATATTCTTCTACTTGAGTGTTCTTGAATTCAGAGCCGTTGTCGCTCCTTATCTTCTTGATTTTTGAGGAAAACTCGTTTTGAGCTCTCCTCAAGAACTTCCTGAGGACACCTTGAGTTTCTCCTTTATCATGCAAGAAAAACACCCAAGTGAAACAAGAATAGTCATCAATAATTACTAGACCATATTTGTTACCGCCAATGCTTATGTAGGTGACAGGGCCGAAGAGGTCCATGTGGAGCATCTCCAATGATCTTGTTGTCGTCATCACATTCTTGGCGGGATGAGCTGCTCCAATTTGTTTTCCTGCTTGACACGCGCTACATGGCCTATCTTTTTCAAAGACAACATCTTTTAGTCCACAGATGTGATCCCCCTTTAGAAGTTTTTGTAAGTTCCTCATTCCAACATGGGCTAGTCTTCTATGCCACAACCATCCCATGTTGGTTTTTGCTATTAAGCATGTGTCAAGTTGAGCTTTATCTATGGAAAAGTCCACTAAGTAAAGTTTTCCCTTTAACACACCCTTAAAGGCAATTGAGTTGTCACTTCTTCTAGAGACGGTCACACCCTCGTTAGTAAACAAGCAATTATAACCTTTCTCACATAGTTGAGATATAGACAATAGGTTATAATCTAGTGATTCAACATGTAGAACATGTGAAAGAAAGTGTTGAGAAGAGATTGCAATTTTATCAATATCGAGTACCCTTCCTTGGCTGTTGTCACCAAAGTAGATGCCTTCACTTGGATCATCATTTTCTTCATACTCGTCAAACATTTTTCTCTCTCCGGTCATATGGTTAGTGCATCCACTATCTAGCACCCATTTAGTGCCACCGGAGGGGTATGGCTGCAAAACAATTTAAACTTTGGTCTTAGGTACCCAAACTTAGTTGGGTCCTTTGAGGTTAGTTACAAGGCATTTGGACACCCACACACAAGTTTTTGGACTCTTGTGGAGTGGCCCAACATATTTTGCATAAACTCTACCATACTTGCTTTTCATAAGAACATAAGATGCATCAAAATTATGAAATACTATAGATTTTATATTTTTAGTAATTTCATGTGAGATACATGCAAGGTTGTCACTCTTGTCTTGACTTGAGTTTTCTTTAACAAAGGCTACGCATTTGCTATTGTTTTTTAGGATTCTAGCGTTTGGCTTTCCTCCTCTAGTATAACCAAGTCCATCTTTGATGAAGGGAGATCTTGTGATTGAGTATGCACTACGTGCATATTTGATTTTCTCCTTATCAAAGATCTCACTCTTATGTGTATTCTTGCTTTGTGCCTCTTTGAGCTCATTTTTTAAGTTTAAAACAATGCTAGCACATTTGCAAGTTTTAGTGTTGGATTCTATACTCGTTGAGAGAGAGTTTTTAGAGGATGAATTAGTTGAGACACTTGACTTAAGTGAGTTAAGTTGTGCTTCAAGATTCTTGTGAGTTTTGGTTAAACTCACCACAAGTTTCAACACAAGTTTCTTGCTCATGGCAAGTTCGCTTTCAAGTGCTCTACTATTCTCTTTCTCAAGTTCAAGGAGCTTCTCAATCTCAAGGTTTCTTTCCTTTTCAAGTATAAGCAATTCTTCTTGTTGATTGAGGAGCTCTTCTTGTTCAAATATTTCGTTTGATAACATTTTCATTTTAGCTATAGCCTTTTTGTTTAATCCTCAAAGTCACTATCATCTACAATATGAAACTTGGAAGGTTTAGACATTACCCTGCGCTTTCCTTCCTTTGCCATGAGGCATGTGTGGCTTGGGCTCTTCCAATCACCCTTGTTTGGCAAGAGTGATTTCGTCATGGTTGGCCTATTGATGGCGACGGTTGCCACCTTTTCTTCATCTTCGGAGGAGAATTCTTCGTTTGAGTCCCATTCTTCTCCAATGTGAGCTTGTCCATAAGCCTTCTTCTTTGTGAAGATTTTCTTGTCTTCAGGCTTCCCATCCTTTTTCTTTCTCTTGTCATCTTCCTTGCTATGGGGGCAGTTCACAATGAAATGCCCATGTTCGCCACAGTTGTAGCAAGTCTTTTTTGTTCTTGACTTGCCCTTGTCTTTGCTCTTGTTCTCATAGTGATGGCTTCTCCTTCTCCTCATCAACCTTTTGAATCTTTTGATGAAAAATGCCATTTCTTCATCATCCATGTCCGTGCTCTCATCATCACTTTCTTCATCTTCACTTGTGAGTTGTGTTTATTTTGCCTTGGACTTGGATGTGGCCTTGAGAGCAATGCCCTTCTTCTTGAATGAAGTGATCTTTGCTAGGTCGTTAACGTGTTGGGCTTCCTTCTCCATCATCTCGTGGTTAATGATCTTCCCTAGCACTTCATCCGGAGTCATCAAGTGAAAGTTTGGACTTTCCCAGATTAAGGTGCATAGGGTCACATTGCGAGGCATAAAAGCTCTTATTATTCTCTTGACCACCTCATGGTCATTCCATTTTTTGCATCCGTACGCTCGACTCTTGTTGATGAGAGTTTTGAGTCGGTTGTACATTTCTTGAGGTGTTTCGCCTTCTTCCATGGCGAACCTTCCAAGCTCTCCTTCTATCATCTCAATCTTGGCTTCCCTCACGGATCGGTTTCCTTCATGTGCAATTTTGAGGGTGTCCCAAATATCTTTCGCGAGCTCTAACCCATCTACCTTGTTGAATTCTTAAATGCTCATATATGAGTTGAGCACGGCCGCCGCTTGTGCATTGCGATGGATTTGTTGTTCTTGTTCTTGGGTGAGTTCATCCTCGTCTTCGGGGATATCTATACCTGTACACATGACATGCCAAAGATTTAGGTTCAAGGAAATTAGATACAACTTCATGTTGTGTTTCCACATTGTGTAGTTAGTTCCATCAAAGTGAGGTGGTTTGCCTAGAGGAATTGATAAATAACTAGAGTGAGAATTTAGACGTTCATAATTAAAAGGATATCGCGAGTAGTCTTGTTGACTACTCTTGAGCTTCTTCTCCAACTTCTCCTTCTTTTTCTTCTTAGCTTTCTCCTTCTTCTTTTTGAGGAGTGCCATGAGACGAAGAACTTCTTCATCTTCTTTTGAGCTTGAAATGTCTTGTGGAGGAGTAATTGCTGGAGGCGGATTAGAATCTTGTTCTTTAAAGTTGCTTGTACTTGCTCCTTTTCCCTTGATGAGATCAATTTGGCTACCGGCCTTGTCCCCCATCTCCTCTCCAAGCGGTTAAGCTTTTGTGGAGAGTTAGGCTCTGATACCAATTGAAAGTTGCCTAGAGGGGGTGAATAGGCGTATAAAACCTAAAACTATTGCAAACAACGGATTAAACTTGAAGAAGACCGGACTAGTCCGGTCTACGGACAGACTAGTCCGGTCTAGGTAGAAAATTGTGTTTTAGGTTTTCCTTCTAAGTTCGTTTAAGCGTAAGATGTATAGTAGTCAAATAATCTCACTAATAAGTTGAGAATGATTAGATGGCAGGTCAGCGGAACAATTCATAAGTGTTAACAAGACGAAAGCTTAACAAGTAGTTTAAGTGATTGAGCAAGAAAGTAAAGTAAGCAAGAAACACGATTTATCCCGAGGTTCGATTCCACACAGGAATCTACGTCCTCGTTGAGGAGTCCACAAGGAACCGGGTCTTTCCAACCCTTTCCTCACCGAGCGATCACCAAGATCAAGCCCGGGCTCTTTCACTATTAATCAAATGTGAATACAATGCTCTTAGGGGCTACTCACAACTTGAGGCTCCCTTCAACAACCTAACAGTTCTAGGAATCAAAATACAACAATCAAGAACTCAAATTAACAATCAGAGTGCAAGAGAGTCAAGCCGAGAGCTCAAACGTCGATCACCACGTATTTCCTCTCACAAAACCACAAACTCCTTAAGATCCAATCTTAGGGGTCTAGAAGGTGAGAAAAGAGGCTTAGAAGAGCTCTAGGAATGAGTTTTCAGTGCTAGGGTTGTTCTCTTCTGATTCTCAGCCGGGGGGGGGTCTCCTTTTATAGAATTCCCGGCATCTAGCCATTACCATCTAAAGTTCGGACTAGTCCGGTCCCAACCCCGGACTAGTCCGTTCTTGAGGGACCACTCACGTCACAAGGCTACCAACTAAAGTCTAGTGACCGTTGGACTCAAACGGTCATAAAACCCCGGACTAGTCCGACCAAGAGCGGACTAGTCCGATCTCAGTCAGGAACCTTTGTTCCGTATGAGAACGGACTAGTCTGGTAAGGGCGGACTAGTCCGGCCCCAAGGGCAAACTAGTCCGGTCTTACCAGACTTAGTCTAAAAAACTCTCTAATCTAGAGCTGCGGACTAGTCCAGCCCACTTCGGACTAGTCCGAGCTCACACGGGAACCTTTGTTCCGTCCTAAATCGAACTAGTCTGAAGGGACCGGACTAGTCCGGCCTATGGAGCGAACTAGTCCGATGTCACTCAAAGACTTCTTCTCCGGACCTAAACGGCTTAGTCCGCTTAGCGGACTAGTCGAGCCATACGGGTGGACTAGTCCGGCCCTCTGAGACTTAGTCTCATAACGGCTCAAACTCACTCGACAACGGACTAGTCCGGCCTAGAACAGACAAGTCCGAACTCACTCAGAGACTCCTTGTCCGGTCTAAAACGGAGTAGTCCGGGTTGGAACGGACTAGTCCGGCCTATAGTCCGGACAAGTCCGGTCTTCCTTTTTCAGCCACACTTATGACTACTTCCTCTCACGATTCTAACTTTCTAACTTTAGTTTGAGCTCTCTAATGATTCTCAAGCACTCTAAAAGAGAAGATCCTTTACACAACTCAAAGATGTAAAACTCAATAGAAAAATTCTATTTTCTATTCTTTCAAGTCTTCTTCTTTTCCTTTTTGCTTCTTGAGAGACTCCACATGCATTCCTTTGATAAGCACCTGTGCTCATACTAAGTAAAATTCATTAGTATCTTAATTATCGTTATGAATCATCCAAAACCCACGGGGTATTACCTAGATGCACTTTCACGGATACACACTATAGGTTGACCCACCGCGAATCAAGCCAACTGAAGATTACATTAAATATTTACAAGATCGAAACCGAGAGATGGTTGCCAAACTTGTGGAAATGTAGTCACAGCTATTCGAGTACATAGGTGCTAGGCCCGTGTGCAACAACAGAGATTGCGAATGTCCTCACTACAAGCCAAACCCTATCCATTAAAACTAGGTTTCACTAATGTGCAGCAACATGTATGCTCACAATGTACCCTTCTAATGTATGATCTTCTACTTCAAATTTTAATAAACATGGACGAGAGTAACTACTAGTATTCTGTGATGTTCGCACTAAAGTGAAATCAACCGTTATCGCTGGTTTGAAATATAAATTATCTATTTTGTCAACAATCACTAGGGACTTTTAACTATACGACTCATCCACCTACTAGACGACTCGTCCAACAGGTGGACGAGTCGTACAACTGATGGACAAGTCGTACAACTGATGGACTAGCCGTACAAGTGATGGACTAGTCGTCCACCTACTGGACGACTCGTCCACCTGGTGGACGACTCGTCCACTTGGTGGATGAGTCGTACAACTTATGGACGAGTCGTACAAGTGATGGACTAGCCGTGCAGCTGATGGACTAGTCGTCCACGTACTGGACGACTCGTCCACCTGGTGGACAAGTCGTACAATTGATGGACGAGTTGCACAACTGATGGACTAGTCGTCCACCTACTGAACGACTCGTACAACTGATGGGCGAGTCGTACAAGTGATGGACTAGCCGTACAACAGATGGACTAGTCATCTACGTACTGGACGACTCGTCCACCTAGTGGACGAGTCGTACAACCGATGGACGATTCGTACAACTGATGGACTAGCCGTATAACTGATGGACTAGTCGTCTAGCTTCGATCGTCTATTTAAGAGCACTCAACATATTCGCCACAACCACACTTCACAGACTCAACTCTCACAGACATGTACTCACCTTACTCACCACCAAATCAAAAGAGAGAGTTCACGACGTTCCAGAGAGATTACAACCGCCAATGTGTCTATGTGACACTGATTGTTGGTTCGTAAAAGATCTAAGACTGGGTCACATATGGTTTGAGGTTATGGATGTGACCCCCTCATAGGACCATGTAATTTTTTCCAAATGGTAGACGTCAGGTAACATATTTACTTCACAGATTTATGAATATCGCATTCGAATTTTATCTCAAATCTTCATAACAACACATAATTAACATGCAGTCCTCACCACCCCATTTGTGAGTTCACACAGTACATCGACAACGAACAAACAGCAGAAGACGTCAAGTACATACGCGTGATGCATAGAGTTGTCTGGGACAAGTTCCACTACGAGATGGAGTACGAAAAGCGGGTTGAGCAGGAGAGGAAGGAGGCGGTTGAACAGGCGGAGCGTCGGCACAAACGTCAGGAAGAACTTCAAAGAATCGAGGAAAAGTATCGTCGCCAGGCTCAGGAGGAAGAACGTATTGCTCGTCAGGCTAGAGAGGATGAACGAAAGCGCTTATGCGAGAGAGCATGTCGGGCCGGATGCATTGAGCAAGAAAAAATATCTCCGTTGCACTTAGTAGAATCTATATTTGTCATTTAATAAACTTTGTAATGTATCCAATGACGAGTGTTTTTAATCAAGTGTCGGTGTTATTGTGCTAAATTTACTTCCATATATTTTTAATATGTCTCTAAGTATTAAAAAAGAAAAAATAATAAATTCAAACAAACAAAATTCAATAATCAAATTTGTGATTGAATTTCATAACTCAAAATTATTTAACATATAATCTATTAAACAAAAGTCATATTATTAACATTACATAAAATCATGACACAATATCCTACATTTATTTCTGTAAAAAATTGTAAAAATGTCTCTAAGTATTTTTAAATGGGAGCTAAAGTGCTAATCTCAGACAACTTGCTGCAGAGAAATCCTGTCGTGCACCGCGTGGACGACTAGCTTACGTGTCCATGTCGTCCACTGCATGTACGACATGATTGTCCACGTGGCCCAACCGTCCATGGTGTAGAAGACTGGGTGGCCTACATGGCGCAATCGTCCACCCATGGACGACAGGGTGACTATTTTACTAAAAAAATCCTAGATGTTATTAATATTAAATACTTTATGTACAGTACTAAAAATAAAAAATTTGGCCAGGCGCGGGTAGCCTAAAGTCTAGCTGTTTTTCCTGCCTCCGGGTCACGGTAAGATCACCTGACGGTCTCTGTAGTTTCCGTCGCCTGAAAATTGCAGGATTCTGTACTGAACAGAAAAGAAAGGTCTACATCGAGACGGCATCATGTCTGAAGTTTGGCCGCTCACTGATGTCAGTGCCTGAACACTCATACATGTTCCACTTCAGTAAAACGGTTTCTGCAACTGAAGACAGCCTGAACTTGCTTCGCTTCTTCCTGTCCGAGTCATCTCTCTCTCTCTCTCTGAACCCAAATCCCGATGTCCATGTGCCCACTAGGTGCGGATACTTAGCTGTTGCATCAAGGAGACCCATCGCTATACGATGCGCTGTGCTTCCTATACTTTGTCCGCTTGTTTCCGACATGAGCAATGATCGTTTATCAGCTTCATATTCTGTTGTCTTCCTTGTACCAATTATAGAACATTGTCCATCGTGCAAAGGATTCCCTTCCTTGTCAATCTCTCCATCTGAGAAAAGTGGCAGGAGACTTTTGTGTGGCCTAGGATGCTTAGATACAGTATTTAAAGGATAGAGTTTCGTCCAAAAGACCTTAGACACGTCCTTAATGGACTCTCACCAGATACAAGGGCCAAAAATCTAATATGGTGGAGCAGCACGGACAGACAATCTGGACTCGACTTGCTTTGCTGATTTCTGATGATTTCAATGGAATTTTGTCATGT
This sequence comes from Neostapfia colusana, assembly GCA_030760725.1. Taxonomy (NCBI): domain Eukaryota; kingdom Viridiplantae; phylum Streptophyta; class Magnoliopsida; order Poales; family Poaceae; genus Neostapfia; species Neostapfia colusana. Next base: position 51,085,845 of record JASWHV010000019.1, read on the forward strand.
GACCAGATCCATTAAAAAGACTATCTTCTCAGCTTTCTGTGCATATGCAGAACATCAAAAATAAAGTCCGGATGCATCCTTAGCGTCCGATTGAAGGTGGCCTGCTCCTATACTCCGAGTTGGAGTCCGAGGTGGAAATTGTTTTCATCAACTTGTGGACGTACTTACAGTTACCTGTACAGTTGAGCGCGAGTGAACCACTTGCGTTCCTGGCACTCTCAGCACCTTGCGCTCGTCGCGGCGGAGGAATGTAGCAGTGCTGCTCGGAGCTTTGAGTGCCTTCCCACTCTTCAGAGCCGCATCCTTCTTTACCGATGCAAACTACTGCCATGAAAGGATCAAGGAGCTGCCACTGATGGAGGAAGGATGGTGACTGCTGCGGCCGCTGGACCTCATGCTGCAAGCACAACGACAGCCTGTTCTTCAAATCAGATAAAAAAAAGTCATGCGTGTTCAACCATCCCTTTCCATAGTCACTTCTCCCGTCAGGGTCAGAGGAATTCATATGCAGCCACTGGCCAAGGTGTGTTTCTTTGCCAGGCGCCACAAGGACGAAGTCAACCTTCCTCTTGTTACCTCTCTCCTTGCCCTCAATCTTCCACCCGGCGTCCACCATCATAAGATGCACACGCCCCCACCATCCGGGGCCGCTGGTGCGCGTACTCGTTTCCCAACGTCACGCAAACACACGCACGCACCACCACCACCACCGTCACCACGTGGGCGGTGGAGACCGGCAGCAGCGACTCCACCTGGCTTTGCTCAAGGCTACCCGATTTGGGTGGCGGCTGCCCACGAGTCCAAGTCTCAACCGTGCGCGGGCGTGATCGCGCGAGGCAGGCAGCGCCACGCGTTGAGCTGCTTTGCCACTCTGTGAGCCGTGCTGTGGTGTACATTAGCATTTGAAAACTTATAAAATAATTGCAATGTTACTAACGAAAATCAGAGCGGCGCAGCGGAAGCGTGGTGGGCCCATAACCCACAGGTCCCAGGATCGAAACCTGGCTCTGATAAAAACTAGCCAAAATTTTAAGCCTTACTTGAAGAACACATTTTGTTCCGTGTTGGAGAATCATCAGCAAACGTGCCATAAAAGTTCCTTCCCAACTTCCTCGCCAAAAAAAGTTATTTATGAACCAGGAAATGCTACCACAACATTATTACAACAAAAAAGTTAAAATCGAACGAAGGAAGTCACCAAAATTCATCAGTAGCAAACCACTCGGTAACAATTACAAACAGTACCTGCCTAGCTTAGTAAGAGGACGCAGAAGAAATCCTGCTGGTAAGCAGTACAATTAGGGCTACCGTTACAGCAAAACTCAGAGCCAATCCGCACCACAGGGCCGCATCAATATTCACTGCGCTCCTAGTTACTACATTCATCCGCTGTTCCTTTCCCACCGCCTTTCCTGCATCGTTTTCACTTGCTTGTTCTACGTTCCTCCTCACAAGTGTAGATTGCACTGCCTCCAGCCAGGGAATATCACCGCGAGGTTGGGGAGCATCAGGTGGATCACCGCATTGTTCTGTACCACAATGTTGTGCCGCATCTGAGAATGCGCAGGATCCACAAGAATCGGTGGCGCAACAACTGGCTTTCTCCACATGATTTTCCCCACGTTCTTTTTCCAGTTCGGTTCTTGTTTTCTTCGGTACTTTTTTTACTACAACAGATCCTTCTATCACTTCACCAAAGACGGACCATCTTCCAACAGATGTAATCTTCACATTGGCCGATGTTCCTAGCATGCTATCAGGCGCAATGACCAGCACCTGAATATATCCCTTGGTGTGTCCGACCTGTGCAACAAAGATAATTTCAGGGAGCTACCATCTGGCATAAGCATCATCAGCAACCAAGAATTACTATGCACTTACCAAGTGAACACCATCAGTAGCTATCTCAGTGATCCATATTCTCTCTACCGTGCCCTCCATTCCTTGGTATGGTGAAAATGATTCAAAAACTGAAGTCAATTCACGACTCCGCTTTTTCACTTCATTGCTTGGCACTTTTTTCATCCTAGCAGCAGGCGTCCCTGCAAAGATCATATTGCAGATGTAAGCGTACGGAAAGAATATTGGCCACAAGACTGAGTCATTTTACAGTGCTTCAGAACACAATACCAGGTCTGGGGTAAAACTGTGATATGTGGACTTGAGGTAATTGATACTCCTTTACAAGCTTAACAGTTTGAGCAAAATCTTCATCGGTCTCACCTGAAAGCAGTGCAGTATATTTCAGTACGAACTAGCAGAAAAGTTAATTTTCATAACACTCAATTCATAAAAATGCTGAGATGCACTCAAACAAGTAAATGAAAGAATAGAAAAGTCAGGAACTTGCCAGGAAAGCCACAAATAATATCTGTAGCAATTTGCATTCCAGGGACAAGCTCACACAGAGTGTCCACTACCTTTCTGAACTCCCCGACGGTGTATTCGCGATTCATTGCCTGAGATGGGTGAGCATAGACTGGGTGAAGGCTAGGTATAAACACTTAAGTTACAAATAAAACTATCTCCTGTACTGCCTGTAAGTGCCAAAATCCTATAAAAAATGAATACTTAAGCTCAGGCATACCGTTAAAACGGCATCACTTCCAGATTGCACAGGAACATGCAGGAAAGAATAGACACAGGGATGACGCAAAACAGAAGCTATCTCCTTCAGATGCTCTAGTATGAAAGGAGGATTTGTCATGCCAATACGAAGCATTGTGCTTCTGTCCGTAGGAAGCTCCGCAACAATTGCATTTAACAAATTTGGAAGATTTGTACCAATATCCCTGCCTGAAAAGTTTTTTAAGTCAGAAGAAACAATAACTATGCCATTACGGGTTAGCAATCATCAAGAGAACTGAAGCCATTTAGATATACAAAATACCATAAGCACCCGTATCTTCACTGCTCAACCATATCTCTCGAACACCTTCAGAGACAACAATTTTTACACGGTCTACCTACATTAGATTTAAGACCAAATCATTCCTTGAAGTTGAACAGGCAGCAGAACAATCCATGATAAAAACATTCTGATACACTTACCAAGCTTTCTATAGTATAACTTCCCAAATGACCACGAGCATGCTTTGTTTTACAGTATGTGCAGGCACCTAAACACCCAACATTAATAGGAAGAATCTCAATAAACTTGTTCTTTCTTACCTGTAAACAGTAGCTTTAATGAGTCATCAAGAAGAATATTATGGCAGCTGTCAACTAGCAGGAAGGTAGCACGCGTCAATATAGGAATGTAGGAAATTGCACACTGATGTGCTTAGAGAACTAAAGATACAAATACACACAAGATCATATGTGGACATCTATGAATTGTACCTTAGGTAAATCAAGTGAGGGCAATGTTTTCCTGCTCAAGAGCCGAACCTCATGGCCCTTTAAGGTTTCCTCGACCACTTCAACAACTCGGTCTATCTGTTGCACTCCAATTATACTAATACCTTCAAGCTCCTTGAGACCCTGGCTTCCCTGTGGCACACATCCAGCCACTACTAATGGCTTGTTAGCGCTCTTGCATTTGGAGATAAGGGTTGTCATTGCAGATTGACTTGGATTTTTCACTGTACATCTGAAGTGGGCAGAAAAAGTAATTGTCAAAACTGTATATGATTCATATTTGAACCTTAAAATTCCAGTACAGAACTACATAGTCCCTAATAGCATACCATGCTTCAAATGCTACATGTGATAAGACTCAAGTACTGTACTCTATTTGGACACAAACTCACTACCTAGGAAGCACCATTCACTGAGTATTAAAGCAAATGGAATGTAGGTAATATTCAGTGTTGAACAGAACCACACCCATCAGCAATTGATGGTCAAGTTTAATTCAGCACATGTATACTCCTAGCCACCACAAACAACCAAAGGTGCCATGAAGAAGCAATGGAACACCCAAACAATAGAATGTAATCATACGTGTTAATTAGCCACAAATCTGCTCCTTCAGGTTCATCAACGACGCCATAGCCAAATGCTGAAAGCTGTCCTGACATGTATTCGCTGTCACTCTGCAGAACAGAACCGCCTCTTAGCATTTGGCAATACTTCGTTGGTTTAACTAATTACTTTGCAATTCCAAAAGGATATGTATAGATAATCAAAGAAAGTAAATTGCTCTTCAATTGCAGGAAAGCACCATATATGGACGATAATGGGTTGATACTTCTTAAGAGGAATCATGTAGTTCTCTATATAAGATCTCTAACTGGTCTGGAAGCTTGATTTTAAGACAGTTAGAAGATATTAACTGGTGTGGAGGAAGCTTGCCTGGTTATGTGAGCATCCGAAGGTCTTCACATATATCGTCTGCAACACAAGAAGCAGTACGCGCGTCAAATCAAGCATGGGGAAACATTAACGCGAACGAAGCGCGTCAAAACTCTCAAGAAGTGAGAAATGATGCTACCTGCGTGCCTGGGATCCGGGCCTCGGGCGTCTGGGCGACCCTGGAAGGCTTGCGCTTGGGCTTGACTGCAACGGTAGCAGAGAGGGGGAGGCGAAGACCGGGCGACGCTCCGCCGCCGGAGAAGCCGGCAGGGCCCAGTACGTCCTCGATGTCCTCCATCTCGGACGGCGGCGGCAGCGATCGTGCGTTCCCCAGGTAGGTTTTCTTGGCCAGTGGAACGCAGAGACAGAGCACCACGCGAAGTTGGGGGAACCGCCGCCGCGGCGCGAGGCGGTGAGAGGCTAGCGGGCTTCCGTGTCGGCTGAAGAGGCCGGATCGTGAGCTTCCGTGTTGGGCTCAAGAGGCTGAATTGTGGGGTTCCCTATTGGGCTGAATAGGTCAGATCATGGGCTTCCTTGTTGGGCTGAATAGGCCGGATCATGGGCTTACGTGTTGGGTTGAATAGGCCGGATCGTGGGCTTCCGTGTTGGGTTGAATAGGTCGGATCGTGGGCTTCCGTGTTGGGTTGAATAGGCCGGATCGTGGGGTTCCGTGTTGGGCTCAAGATGCCCAATCGTGGGCTTCCCCGTTGGGTTGATGAGGTCGGATCGTGGGCTTCCGTGCTGGGCTGACGAGGTCGGATCGTGGGCTTTCGTGTTGGACTGTAGAGACTAGATCGTGGAATTTTTTTATTTTTAGCACTTTTGTTAAAAAATTTAACATTAATAACTTCCAAATATTTTTTTGCAAAACTAGTCACTCAATCGTCCATGGCGTGGACGATTTATCTACGTGGACGCCCTGTCGTCCACGCCGTGAACAATTGGGCCAAGTATGCAGCCCTGTCGTCCACGACAGGCCACGTGGACAATCCTGTACGCTTATTGCTTTCTGCATATTAGATTTTTACCATCTATTTAAAAATGATTAGTGGCATTTTTACAAAATATTTTTATAGAATTAAATGTAGTATATTATGCTATGATTTTATGTAAGTTGTTTCATTTGATTTTTGTTGAATGGATTATGTTACGGAATTTTGAATTATGTAACACGATCACAAATTTTATTATTTCTTGTTATGGATGTAAATGTAACTAAATTTAGCAAAATAACAGCAACACTTCATTTAAAACATTCGGCGTACGATACATTACGAAGTTTATTAAATTGCAAATATAGATTCTACTGAGTGCTACGGGAATATTTTCCCTTGCGCAATGCATCCGGCCCGGCATCCCTTACGCGACGTGCTCTCTCGCGTAACCACTCCCGTTCACCCTCTCTCACCTGGCGAGAAACGTGTTCTTCTTCCTGAGCCTAGCGACGATACTTTTCGTCGATTCTTTCAAGTTCTTCCTGACGTTTATGCCGGCGCTCCGCATGTCCCGTGACCGTTGGGCCGACGTGGAGTCCACGTGGGCTCGTGTCGTCCACGCCGTGGACGATAGGGTAGCTAGTTTTGCAAAAAATATTTAAATGTTATTAATATTAAATTCTTTAACAACAGTGCTAAAAATAAAAAAATCATGGATCGTGGCTTCCTTGATGGGCTAAAGAGGCCGAATCGTGGGCTTCCGTGATGGACTGAATAAGCTCTATCGTGGGCTTCGTTGTTGGACTGAAGAGGCCGGATCGTGGGCTTACTTGTTGGGCTTTAAAGAGGCCGAATCATGGGCTTTCGTGTTGGGTTGAAGAGGCCGAATTGTGGACTTTTGTGTTGGGCTGAAGAGGCCGGGTCGTGGGCTTCTGTGTTGGCCTGAAGGGACTGGATCGTGGGCCTTCCCTGTTGGGCTCAAGAGGCCGCGTCGTGGGCTTGCGTGTTGGGCTGAAGAGGCTGGATCGTGGGCTTTTCTGTTGGGCTGAAGAGGCTGGATCGTGGACTTCCCTGCTGGGTTGAAGAGGCCGGATCGTGGGCTTCGTTTTGGGCTCCCGTAGCAGCCCGTTGGTTGGGCTAGGCCCGACTACGAACTCCACGAAGAGAGGATTGTTCTGGTTTGGCGCGTGTTCGCGGCGTCGCGGACGCGAGAACCCAAGAAACGCCGCGCCCGGCCACGTGCACCCGCGCGTGTCGCTTCCCGGACGCGCCGTGCGCGCCGTGGCATGCATTAACGACGCTCCACGTGGAAAAGACCCACCACGGCTTCACCTCCCCAGCTTCTTCTACAGCCATCGGCGGCGGGACTTTAAACCGTTACGATCACCGGAACACACTACAGCGAAACTAGTGCACTGCTACTGTCACTTCGCTAGCTAGACAGCTTTGTTCTCAGCTGGTACGTGCTTATCCAACGCGACGACGCACACGCCGAGGCCATGATGAACCTCGTGGCCGTCGGGCTCGTCCTCTCCACCTTGGTCGCCGCGGGGGTTTGGTCCCCCGCGCCGCCGTCACCGCCGGCCCCGCAGCACGGGGACCACGTCGTCCGGGAGGGCCGCCGCGTCGTCATCGTCGAGTACGAGCGCGAGCTGGACGGCAGCCTCAAGGAGAAGCGCGTGCGGTCCTCTCATCCTCTTGAGGACGGTGCCAAGGTCCTCGACGAGGCCAGGGGCGTGGTCTCCGACGCCGCCGACAAGGTGGCCGGCGCAGCGGATGATGGCAAGGAGAAGCTGTCCGACGCGAAGGAGAGCGCCGCGGGCGGCGTCCTCGGCTCGGTCAAGCGGTGCAAGGACAGGCTCTGCGGCGCGGGCAAGAGAGTGGAGGACGCGGCGAGAGGCGCCAAGGAGACAGTCTCGGATGCCAGGGACAGCGCCGAGAACAAGGCGTTCGACGCCGCGCAGCGAGGGAAGGAGACCCTGGAGAGCGCCAAGGGCAAAGCGTCGGAGGCTGCGACGCAGGGGAAGGAGACCGTGAAGAACGCAAAGGGAAAGGTCTCCGAAGCAGCGGACAAAGCGGAAGAGAAGGCGTCGAACCTTGAGCATGGAGCAGTTGAAGCCGCGAAGAGTGCAAAGGACAGGGTGTCCGATGCGGCCAAGAACGTCATGCACAGCGCCAGGGACACTGTCAGGGGAGTCAAGAACAAGGCATCCGACATCGCCGAGAGAGCCGAGGAGTACGCGGAAGATGCCTCCCAGAACGCGGCGGGCAGGGCCGCGGAGGCCGAGGAGGCCGTAAAGGCGAAAGCCGGCGAGGTGCGTAAGAACCTGACCGACATCGCGCGGAGGGCGCGCGACGTGGCGTTCGACGCCGCCGCGTACCTCCTCGGCGGGCCCGCGGAGGCCGTGCGCACGGCGATGGCCGTGATGCACCTCGTGGGCTTCGCCACGGCCTTCGGCACCTGCGTCTGGGTGACGTTCTTCTCCAGCTACGTGCTGGCCGCGGCGCTGCCGAGGCAGCAGCTCGGCATGCTGCAGAGCAAGCTATACCCCGTGTACTTCCGCGCCATGGCGTACGCCGTCGGCCTGGCGCTCGCCGGGAACCTTCTCGGCGCCGAGAGGAGCTCCCTCGCGGCGCGCGCCCAGAGCTTCAACTTGCTATCCGCCCTCGGCCTTGTCCTCGCCAACATGCTGCTGCTTGAGCCGAAGGCCACCAAAGTAAGTTCCGTTTTCTTTCACGACCTTGCTAGTCAATGCTCCATCTTCACAGCGTTCCTGAGATCGCACGTATCCTTGATCCGTATGCGCAGGTGATGTTCGAGAGGATGAAAGTTGAGAAGGAAGAAGGCAGGGGACAGGACATGGCCGACATCGTGGACCCGCCGGCCGTCACCGCAGCCACGAGGGCCACCTACGCCGCTGCGGCGGCGCGTCCTCCCTCCGACGGCCCGAGCAAGACGGCAACGCCTGCGATTGCGACGCCAGCGACTGGCAAGGCGACGGCGACGACGACGGGCGGCGATGCGGAGATGTCCAAGAGCCGGGCGCTGAGGCTGAGCAAGCGGCTCAAGGCGCTCAACAGCTACTCATCCCTCTGCAACGTGCTGTCCCTGATGGCCCTCAGCTGGCATCTCGTGCACCTGGCTCGTCGCCTCCTACACGGCGCCGCCTGCTAGGCTGATCCGAATCCGGGCTCTGCTCCTCCTCGTCGCGTCGTTGTGTTTTGCTGTTTCATGCCGTCCTGTGAATCTAACATGTGTTAGCAGTTTAGGCTTCAGATATGTTGTGCTTAGGCTAGCGTTGATGGTAGTGTTCCAGTTTCAGCGGTTTAGGTGTGTCTACGTAGCGTGGATGTCAACTGAAATCTGTACGTTTTAGTCGAAGTCTCACCATGTCAGCCGTGTAGGGCGTGTTTTGTGGCACCGGGAGACTTCAAAATGTTGATCCAATGACGCTTATATTATATATCTAACCAAATAAATAATTCTCCAAAAACTATTATGATAAACAACACAGCACGCACTGTGCTCTTGGATAGATTTGTTGTTAAATACTAACACAACACGCAATGCAAAGCTGTGGATGAGCAGAGGAACTCGAAGAACGCCGCTAGGCATTCTGAAGTCCGGCCCATCTAACTCGCAGACACATTGACGATCCAGTAGTGGACCCAGTGGTCAGTGTTCAAGGGCGATAACGAGTGGCGAGGCATCGGCCATAGCCCTCTACAAGGGAGAGCGAGCGGCTAACTTCAAAGGAAATCGATGCCGCTCGTCGGCTTTCCCCGCCGCGGCCCGCCGGTACCGGTCGCCGGCCGGGCCCGCCGCCCTTCTCTGGTGCGCGCCGCCGTGCCCAGATGCGACGCCTCGCCCCTTCCTCTGCTCTTAACCCGGAGGACCGCATCAGCCGCCTCGCTGCTCCTCGCCGCCCTCCCCTTCCCCGCCTTGTTGCCGCAACTCCTCCCCGTCGCCTCCGCATCGGAAGCGGAGGCCGAGGTAACAGAAGAAGGTGGAGGCGCAGGGGAGCTGGAACTGGATCGGTACACCGACCAGGAGCAGGGCTTCACCCTCTTCAAGCCAGCCTCCTGGCCTAAGGTATGGAGCGCGGGACGATTTGGTGTTGCATTTTACTATCTTAGAGTGAATACTAATCCATCGTATAATTGAGACAATTAAAATTTTACTACCTAACATTGGGCTTCATCAAAATACCACTCCTAACTACGACACTCTAAAATACCATTATAATTATTATCAGTTTGCTCGTTTGCCACTATAATAGTATTTTAACACTAAAACAATTCAAAGTAGACAGAAATGCCCTTATGTGTTTTCAAAATATAAAAATTAACAGAAAATACAAAAAATATAAATAAGCTAAAATATTTCAAAAAAAGTTAAATAAAATAGAAAAAATACAGGAAATAAAAAAACAGAAAATTAACACAGAAAAATAGAGATAAATTTAAATATCTGAAAAGAAATATAATTTATAACTTATTTAAATTTATCTCTATTTTTCTGTGTAAAGTTTCTGTTTTTTTATTTCCTGTATTTTTCGAATTTTTTTAAATTTTTTGAAATATTTTAGCTTATTTATATTTTAATGCATTTTTGTTAATTTTTTATATTTTTAAAACATATAAGGGCATTTCTGTCTATTTAGAATTGTTTTAGTGTTAAAAAGGTCAATTAGTACTAAAATACTATCACAGTGGCAAACGAGCAAATTGGGGAGAATTATAATAGTATTTTAGAGTGTCGCATGTTGAGAGTGGTATTTTGGCGAAGCCCAATCTTAAGGGTAGTAAAATTTCAATTGTCTCCGTATAATGTGGTACGGTAGGATGTGTTCGTTTTTACTCACCAGTTGAGGGTTGCGGATTGGACTCTGAATTGTGCAGTGTTATTGTGTGATTGGTGTAGGTGGAGAAGGCGGGCGCGACAGCGCTGTTTCAGCAGGAGGGGAAGGGGAGCAACAATATTGGGGTCGTCGTCAACCCTGTCCGCCTCAATTCGCTAACAGAGTTTGGGACGCCACAGTTCGTCGCGGATAGGCTCCTGCAGGCAGAGAAGAAAAAGGTTAATGCCTGTTGCCTTAGCATGGTTTCCTGAGATTGCACTTCCACGGTTCAATGGTCTTTATGAACCCTTGTCAGAGATTACACTTGCACTATTTACTTATCTAGTTTAACGTTACTTCTCTGTTACTAGGGTAGTTTCTCGTTTTTCTGTATGCTTAGTGCTATTATTGGCAGTTGATCTAAGCATTCTCTCAATACAGGAAAGCACCAAGTCTGCTGAAGTGATTTCTGTGGGAGAGCGATCTGGTCACGATGGCCTGAAAGTTTATGAAATCGAGTACGCACTGGATAGCAGCAGAGGAGGGATGAAGCGAATCCTCACGGCTGCATTTGTTGCTTCAAAAAAGCTCTATATTCTCAATATAGCCCACTCAGATAGCCAAGAGAAGCCCCTGGACAACCAGACAAGAGTTGTTCTGGAAAGGGTTCTTCATTCTTTTGATTCTGTATAATCGATCTGTTTTTAAGGAATGGTACGATTCTCTTTCTTGGTTCTGAATTTTGTTTTTTACATGCAAATTGAAGCAAAGTGTTTTCTTAGAAAGCATATTAATCATACCTTCTACAATGAATTTAGAGTAAAGCACATCAATGGTCTCTAAACTTGTCTCAGGGTGTCATCTAGGTCTCCAAACCCTCCAAATGCGTATTCGGGTCCCTGAACTTACTAAATCGTGTCACCTAGGTCTAAAGTTCTAAAATTACCCCTTGTGCTGCTAATGTGCCCATGCTACGATGTAGTCAAATATCGTCATCTAAGTATGAGTTGTAATGACAACAACAACATCCAAGCCTTTATCCCAAGCATGTTGGGGTCGGCTAGACATGAAACCCAATGAAATAGAAGAGAGGAAGGAGATATAAGAATAACAATGAAAAAAAACAAAAAAACAAGAATAAGATTCTGTCACATGAATTGTTACTTTCCATGCGGTCCTATCATGAGCTAAGTCTCTGGATACATTCCAATCTCTCAAATCTCGTTTTACCGCCTCCTCCCAAGTCAACCTTGGTCGTCCTCTACCCCTGCTAATATTTTCTCTACCTCTTAAAATCCCACTGTTAACCGGTGCTTCTGGAGGTCTTCGTTGGATATGTCCAAACCACCTTAGTCGATGTTGGACTAACTTCTCTTCAATCACCTCATTCCTTATTCGATCTCTTCTCGTGTGCCCGCACATCCACCGTAGCATGTGCATCTATGCAACACTCATTTGTTGGACATGTTGCCGTTTAGTTGGCCAACATTCTGCCCCATAAAACATCGCGGGTCTGATCACCGTCCTTAGAACTTCCATTTTAGCTTTTGTGGGACCTTCCTATCGCATAGGATTCCAGAACCTTGTCACCATTTCATCCACCCCACCTTGATCCTGTGGTAAACATCCTCATCAATATCGCCATTGCTTTGTAACATTGATCCTAAGTATCGGAAAGAGTCCCTTTTAGGTACTATGTGTCCTTGTAGACTAACATTTCCCTCTTCATGACCAATACCACTAAAGTCACACCTCATATACTCGGTCTTGGTCCTACTAAGTCTAAATCCCTTGGACTCTAAGGTTTGTCTTCATAACTCTAATTTCTTATCAACACCATCCCTAGTTTCATCTACCAGCACTACATCATCGACAAAGAGCATGCACCAAGGGATATCCCCTTGTATATCCTTCGACACCTCATCCATCACCAAGGAAAAGATGTATGGGCTCAAAGCTGATCTTTGATGTAGTCCTACCATGATAGGAAATGCATCAGTCTCACTATCACTTACGCGCACACTTGTCCTAACATTATTGTACATATCCTTTATAAGGGTAATGTACTTTGTTGGCACTTTATGTTTCTCTAGTGCCCACCACATGACTGACCTTGGTATCTTGTCGTACGCCTTCTCCAAGTCAATGAACACCATATGCAAGTCCTTCTTCTGCTCCCTATATCTCTCCATAAGCCGACTGTCGAAGTGTGTGGTCGACACTTCCCCCGGACCTGCTCTGGGCAGCCCGCGGAGCTTCTTTTTCGGAGGGGCTAGTCGCTTGCGGAGAGCTTCAGCGTAAGGGACGACTGAGGGAGAAGCTTGACACGGCGAGTTTTACGTGGTTCGGGCCGCCGGAGCGTAAAACCCTACGTCCACGGTGAGCAGAGGTGCTCGATGTATTGCTTGTTGCTCAGAACCGGAGTCCTGAGCTTGAGGGTGAGTTATGTCTAGGGTGCGAGTTGGTGGAGTGCGAACCCCAGGGTGTGGATGGCTGGAGTGCCAACCTTTGCTAACGTTGCCTACCTGATCCTTTTATAGTCCAAGGCTCGAGCGGCTTACAAGGTGGGCCCAGGACCCGACAGGTGGCCCCGGGGTGATTTCCGACCAGCTATTATGTCTTGGCGTTGGCGTTGAAGTCCTCGTCCTGCCGCCCTGCCCATGCCACAGGCTAAGTGTAGCGTGTAGTCGTTGGCGATGACAGGGGTGGCAGGGCATGTCTTGTCCGGTCTTGTCGCTGCCTTCAATGGCCTACAACTTTAGACACTGTACGCCTGTCCTGACTGTGACTGGTCACAACGCCTCCTAACAGGCGTGCGCTGCGCCTCTTCGCCTCGGGATGGCGCAGGTCTTGAATGCTTTGTACGGTAAAGGCATGGCGCGCCTTTACTCCCGCTGCCTACCGCGCCGAGCGACAGCACTGCTCTGCTGGCCACGTGTCAGACCCGGAGCTCTCCTCTGAGGAGAGGGGCAGCTCCGGCTCCGCTGGACACGTGGAGCCTTCGGAGCTCACCCTCGTGGAGGGGGCGAGGTCCGGTCTTCCGGGCCACGTGGCAGGCTCGGAGCCATCCTTTGAGGAGAGGAGATCCCCGGCCCTGCCGGACACGTGGCGCCTTCGGAGCTCGCCCTTGCGGAGGGGGCGAGGTCCGGCCTCCTGGGCCACGTGGCAGGCCCGGAGCTATCCTTCGAGGGGAGGGGAGCTCCGGCCCCGCTGGACACGTGGCGCCTTCGGGGCTCGCCCCTGCAGAGGGGGTGAGGTCTGGCCTCCTAGGCCACGTGGCAGGCTCGGAGCTATCCTCTGTGGGGAGGGGAGCTCCGGCCCCGCTGGACACGTGGCGCCTTCAAACCTCGCCCCTGCAGAGGGAGCGAGGTCCTTAGGAAGTTTTACACTGTGCCCGGGGGTACCCGGTATTGAGGGTACCGACAGTGGCCCCCGGGCTCACCTCGGGGGAGGTAACGAGCCCGAGGTGGGGCCTTCTCCTACCCGCGCACTTTCTTGTCTTGAGTACTCCTTATGCCGGCAGGGTCTTGACGGCTTCGGAGTTCAGCCTCTGAGGAGATGGTGAAGCCTGGCATCGGAGCTTAGCCCCTGTGAAAGGGGGAGGTCCGACTTCGGAGCTCGCCTCTAAGAAGAGGGGTGGTCCGGGAAGTCATCGGAGCTCAGGCCCACGGAGGGCGTGAGGTCCGGCATCAGGGCTCGCCTCTGAGAAGAGAGCGAGGGCTGGCATCGGAGCTCGGCCCAGCTGTGGGGGCGGAGGTCCGGAAGTCATCGAAGCTCAGGCCCACGAAGGGCGTGAGGTCTGGCATCAGGGCTCGCCTCTGAAAGGAGGGCGAGGGCTGGCATCGGAGCTCGGCCCAGCTGTGGGGGCGGAGGTCCGGAAGTCATCGGAGCTCAGGCCCATGAAGGGTGTGAGGTCCGGCATCAGGGCTCGCCCCTGAAAGGAGGGCGAGGGCTGGCATCGGAGCTCGGCCCAGCTGTGGGGGCGGAGGTCCAGAAGTCATCGGAGCTCAGGCCCACGAAGGGCGTGAGATCCGGCATCAGGGCTCGCCCCTGAAAGCAGGGCGAGGGCTGGCATCGGAGCTCGGCCCAGCTGTGGGGGTGGAGGTTCGGAAGTCATCGGAGCTCAGGCCCACGAAGGGCGTGAGGTCCGGCATCAAGGCTCGCCTCTGAAAGGAGGGCGAGGGCTGGCATCGGAGCTCGGCCCAGCTGTGGGGGCGGAGGTCCGTAAGTCATCGGAGCTCAGGCCCACGAAGGTCGTGAGGTCCGACATCAGGGCTCACCTCTGAAAGGAGGGCGAGGGCTGGCATCGGAGCTCGACCCAGCTGTGGGGGCGGAGATCCGGAAGTCATCGGAGCTCAGGCCCACGAAGGGCGTGAGGTCCGGCATCAGGGCTCGCCTCTGAAAGGAGGGCGAGGGCTGGCATCGGAGCTCGGCCCAGCTGCGGGGGCGGAGGTCCGGAAGTCATCGGAGCTCAGGCCCACGAAGGGCGTGAGGTCCGGCATCAGGGCTCGCCTCTGAAAGGAGGGCGAGGGCTGGCATCGGAGCTCGGCCCAGCTGTGGGGGCGGAGGTCCGGAAGTCATCGGAGCTCAGGCCCACGAAGGGCGTGAGGTCCGGAGGTCATCGGAGCTCGTCTCTGAGAAGAGGGAGAGGGCTGGCATCGGAGCTCGGCCCAGCTGTGGGGGCGGAGGTCCGAAAGTCATCGGAGCTCAGGCCCACGAAGGGCGTGAGGTCCGGAGGTCATCGGAGCTCGTCTCTGAGAAGAGGGAGACGAGGTCCGACTTCAGAGCTCACCCCTGCTGAGGTGGTGAGGTCCGGTATTGCTCAGAGGTCGTCCCTTTCCTGTCCCTTAGTCTCATTTGGCTTACTGTCCTGGGCCGGAATACGGGGCTTGGGTAATCCAGTGCACTTGGTCCCGGAGGTCTGGCCCCCAGCCCTAGTCAGGGTGTAACCGTCCGGCCCCCTAGTACTCAGACCGTAGCGCTGGGGGGCAGAGTGCGCATGCTTTGGGTGCAGGACCGAGCAAAGCAAGGTTTCTGACCCCCCGGTCTAGCGTAGGTCTTTTTTTGGAGGAGACCAACTGGCGGTACAGTACCCTTACAGGGGGAGGTCCAAAAGGCCCCCGGGCCTCTGGTAGGTACCCCAAGCAATACCGCCTTCGGCAGGATGGCAAATATCGACTATGCATGAGAGCAGGAAAGGGGAACCGAGTGTACAATGGATGTACACTGTCTAGAGCGTGGGGAGGTGACCATATAAATTATTGCGTAATTTAAATAAACACCTAAGTAAGCATGGTGAACTTACTGGGGTAGCGTCGGAGCGCCTGTCCTGGGCTCCCATGCATGGAACGACGGTGGTAGCGCTGGGGCCCGCCGGTTCCGTGCGATCCGGAGCGTGGCTTGCCATCTTGCCTCGACGACGAGGTAGATGTCCTCACGCAGAGCGGGTCATGCGTGGCTTCGTCGTACGCTCGGACACGGGGGGACCCCCATGGCGATCTCAGGGGGAAGCATGGCTTCGGCCCCGCATACCATGTAGAAGGGTAATTCCCGTGACCCGGCCCTGGGAAGTCCGGCTGGCCCTCGACATAGAGGAGCCGGTATCCCCCGACGGCTCTGGGTGCGGCGTCTGCACCGGTTGTGTGGGTCTGCTCGGCGTGGACCTGGCACGCATTGCATCTCCTAACCGGTTTGACGGCGTCCAGGTGGCTCTCGGTCAGTAGGAGCCATGTCGGATGGCTTAACCGACCAGCGTGCGGGACGATGAGCGTTCCCAGCACTCGCCTCCGTGGACTACTGCGAGTTGGTCGCAGCCTTCCTCCTGGGTTATGCACCGCAATAGGATGCCGTGGCGCCACACCAGTAAAGTACCAGCGCGTAACACTTAGCGATCCGCACAATCCGTTCAGCGAATGCACGTTCATTAGTAAGGATGTCCTTCAAGGAGTCCCGGACCTCCGTGGTCCATGCATCGGGACTACTTGAGCTTCTGGATCTTGGGCGCTGGGTAGCACGGAGTCCCCAAGGCGCATACGATCCTTTGGCTGGCTCCATGGCTGCATGGCCGCCGGGACCGCCAGCTTCGAGGTGCTGGTCTCGCCCCCTTCGCCCGGTCGGCACTCCGGGCTGTGAGTCGCAGCAACATCCCTTCGAAGGCTCCTTGGAGCTCCGGGGCTCCGGTGGAGACCTTCGCTGTTAGGTTGTTGGCGACGGTGTTGTCGGCGCGCGGTACATGGCACAGGTCCATGGTACCCAAACCGCTCCCCGTTGGCATGAGGAGCAGCACGCCGTCGAGGTAGAACGTTCAGTGGGGCTCGGTGAAGCAGGGGCCCCCCTGGGATGCTTGGTGGTGGCGTCCACCTGACCACGAAGTCAGTCGGTGCTTGGCTCTTGACTGTCTGACGTGGTCGGGAGTTTAGCTTGAACTCCGCCGTCTTCGGGCTGTCTTCCGGCTTCGGAGGCTAGCAGTGAGTGCCAATGACGCCCGTCTTCTGCTCTGGCGCACTTGTACGCCAGGCTGAAGAGCTCCGAGATGTCTTGCACCTCCCTGGTGGCCAACTTCTCGAGCATCTTCTTGTCCCTCACACCTTGTCGGAACGCGACCACCGCTGATGCATTCGGGATGTGGGGGATGGTGTTGCGTACTTGGGAGAACCACTGGATGAAGGAGCGCAGAGATTCTCCCGGTTGTTGCTGCACGGCGTGGAGGTCCAGCTCCGTGCTGGGCCGGGTGTAGGAGCTGCCGAAGTTGGTGGTGAACTGCCGGCAGAGCTCTCCCCAGGAGGTTATGGAACCCTGGGGGAGATTCATGAGTCAAGACCGGGCTGGTCCGGTCAAGGCGACGGGGAAGTAGTTGGCCATGACGGCCTCATCCTCTCCTGCAGCAAGGACGGCGGTGGAGTAGATCTGGAGGAACTCCGCCGGGTTGACGCTGCCGTCGTACTTCTCAGGCAGGTGCGACCGAAACTTGCGCGGCCACCTCGCGAAGCGAAGGTGGGGCGCCAGGGCCGCACATCCTGCTCCTGTCGCTGCAGGCGTTGGTGCCGCGAACGCTTGGTTCGCTGCTGGCACAGTGTACCCCGGTATGGGCAAGGCTGCGCCGTAGACCGGGGGCGCCGTTTGCAGGGCATATGGCTGTGGCATATGCTGCGTGGCGTATGCCCGGGGCAGAGATCGCTTGGCGAAAGTCTGCGCCTCAGGCAGGGTCGAGGCTGACGTCATGCTGTCGCCGCCCTCTTGGCTGCGACGCCTTTCTCGTCGTCGCTCGAGGAACACTCGGGCATCTTGGCCCAAGTGGCATCGTTCCAGCTCTGTTCTCAGGTCCATCGATGGGAGCCTCGTGGAGCTGGAATCCGCCGTCTGTCCATCAACCGTTGGCGTGCGCGTCAGCGACACAGCCGGTTGGCCGAAACGTCGTCCCCGCCGAAGTCGAGGGTTTGCGGCGGCGACGACGAGACGGTCTACTTCGCGAATCCACTGCTGGATCGCTGACTGAGGCGCGTCCTCAGCAGGTGGATTGCGCAGTAGCGCTCTTGCTGCAGCTAGCGCGCCCCCGTGGGGGACGCTCAGCGCTGCAGAAGATCTGACGCTTGCTGGAGCCTGCGTTGCCGGAGTCGGCGTTGTCGGAGTCGGCTGCTGGCTTCCAGCTTGCGCCGACACACTCCGTCCAGAGTGCGTCGAGACGTAGTCCCCGCTTGTCACGGTCCGTCGTGAACGCGGGGGAGGAGAGCTTGCCGCTGAAGGAAACTTCGTCATCTTCGTCGGCAGAAGCTCGTCGCGCAAGGGAAAAGCCCCCTTCCTGGCGCGCCAAATGTCGAAGTGTGTGGTCGACACTTCCCCCGGACCTGCTCTGGGCAGCCCGCGGAGGTTCTTTTTCGGAGGGGCTAGTCGCTTGCGGAGAGCTTCAGCGTAAGGGACGAGTGAGGGAGAAGCTTGACACAGCGAGTTTTACGTGGTTCGGGCCGCCGGAGCGTAAAACCCTACGTCCACGGTGAGTAGAGGTGCTCGATGTATTGCTTGTTGCTCAGAACCGGAGTCCTGAGCTTGAGGGTGAGTTATGTCTAGGGTGCGAGTTGCTGGAGTGCGAACCCCAGGGTGTGGATGGCTGGAGTGCCAACCCTTGCTAACGTTGCCTACCCGAGCCTTTTATAGTCCAAGGCTCGAGCGGCTTACAAGGTGGGCCCAGGACCCGACAGGTGGCCCCGCGGTGATTTCCGACCAGCTATTATGTCTTGGCGCTGGCGTCGAAGTCCTCGTCCTGCCGCCCTGCCCATGCCGCAGGCTAAGTGTAGCTATAGTCGTTGGCGATGGCGGGGGTGGCAGGGCATGTCTTGTCCGGTCTTGTCGCTGCCTTCAATGGCCTAGAGCTTTAGACACTGTACGTCTGTCCTGACTGTGACTGGTCACAGCGCCTCCTGACAGGCGTGCGCTGCGCCTCTTCGCCTCGGGATGGCGCGGGTCTTGAATGCTTTGTACGGTAAAGGCATGGCGCGCCTTTACTCCCGCTGCCTACTGTGCCGGGCGGCAGCACTGCTCTGCTGGCCACGTGTCGGACCCGGAGCTCTCCTCTGAGGAGAGGGGGAGCTCCGGCTCCGCTGGACATGTGGAGCCTTTGAAGCTCACCCCCGCGGAGGGGGTGAGGTCCGGTCTTCCGGGCCACGTGGCAGGCTCGGAGCCATCCTTTGAGGAGAGGAGAGCCCCGGCCCTGCCGAACACGTGGCGCCTTCGGAGCTCGCCCTTGCGGAGGGGGCGAGGTCCGGCCTCCTGGGCCACGTGGCAGGCCCGGAGCTATCCTCCGAGGGGAGGGGAGCTCCGGCCCCGCTGGACACGTGGCGCCTTCGGGGCTCGCCCCTGCAGAGGGGGTGAGGTCCGGCCTCCTGGGCCACGTGGCAGGCTCGGAGCTATCCTCCGTGGGGAGGGGAGCTCCGGCCCCGCTGGACACGTGGCGCCTTCAAACCTCGCCCCTGCAGAGGGAGCGAGGTCCTTAGGAAGTTTTACCCTGTGCGCGGGGGTACCCGGTATTGAGGGTACCGACACCGACAAAGCAAAAAAATCGCCTCCATTGTAGACCTCCCAGTCATAAAACCAAACTTGTTTTTAGTGACATTGGTCACTTTGCTCAGGCGGTGTTCAATCACTCTCTCCCAAAGCTTCATAGTATGACTCATAAGCTTAATCCCTCGATAATTAGTACAACTTTGAATATCTCCTTTATTTTTGAAGATAGATACTAATATACTTTTACTCCATTCTTCAGTCATCTTGTTTGACTGAAAAATATGGTTGAATAGCTTTGTGAGCCATATTATTGCCACGTCCCCAAGGCATCTCCACACCTCATTAGGGACATCATCAGGGCCAAGGGTCTTTCCTCCTTTCATCTTTTTTAAGGCTTCCTTAACCCCAAACTCTTGTATCCTCCGCACGAACCGCCTGTTGGAGTCATCAAAGGAGTCATCCAACTCAACCATAGTGCTCCCATTCTCATCATTGAATAGCCCATTAAAGTAATCCCGCCATCTATTCTTAATCTCTTCATCCGTCACTAGAATGCGATCAGTCTCATCTTTGATGCATTTCACTTCATTGAAATCTCTCATCTTTCTCTCACGGATTTTTGCTATCTTGTATATGTCCTTTTCACCTTCTTTTGTCTCTAGTCTCTCATATAACTCATCATAGGCATGTCCTCTTGCCTTACTCACAGTCCGCCTTGCATTTTTCTTGGCCTCCTTGTACTTAAGCATGTTGCTTGCGCTTCTATCATTATGCCAACTCTTATAACACTCCTTCTCCTTAATGGCCTTTTGTACATTCTCATTTCACCACCAAGTGTCTTTATCTACAAGTTTCTTTCCTTTTGTCACACCGAACACCTCACTGGCTACCTTCCTAATGCAAGTTGCCATCTTCACCCACATACTATCTGTATCTCCATTTTTTATCCAGGGTCCTTCTGTGATCACCCTATTTTTAAAGGATTCTTGTGATTCTCCTTTCAACTTCCACCACTTTGTTCTTGTGATTTTGACACCTTTGCCCCGCAAAGAACATGTATGGAAGCGAAAGTCAGCTACCACAATCTTATGTTATGTCACAACACACTCCCCGGGGATCACCTTACAATTTAGACACTCCCGTCTATCTCTTCTCCTAGTGAGGACAAAGTCAATCTGGCTAGAGTGCTGGGCACTACTAAAGGTCACTAGGTGAGATTGCATTTTCCTAGAGGGTGTTAGCTACCAACAAATCATAGGCTATGACAAAGTCTAGGATGTCCTTATCCTCTTGATTTCTATCGCCGCATCCAAAGCCTCCATGTACTTCCTCAAATCCTAGGTTAGTTGCACCCACATGACCATTGAGATCTCCTCCTATGAGGAATTTCTCGGTTATCGGTACACTACTAGCCATATCCTCCAACTCCTCCCAAAATTGCCTCTTAGCACTCATGTTGAGCCCAACTTGTGGGGCATAAGCACTAATGACGTTCAAGACAATATCCCCAATTACTATCTTGATTAAGATGATCCTATCTCCTCGTCTTCGAACATCCACTACTCCATCCTTAAGACTCTTATCTATTAGAACACCTACGCCATTCCTAGTCCCAGCCGATCCAGAATACCAAAGCTTAAAACCGGTATTCTTGACTTCTCTCGCCTTTTGACCCGTCCATCTAGTCTCTTGTACACAAAGGATATTTACTCATCTCCTAATGACAACATCTACTAACTCACGTAGCTTCCTTACGCTTTGCACCCATCAAGTAAGATGCAAAGACCCTTGCTCACTTATCACTACATCCGAGCGATGATGTAGCACACCACTAAGGTGGTGACGATCCGGCCCTTGCTCATTTAACACCATATCCGTGTTCTGATATGGCGCGCCACTAAAGCGGTGGCGACTCGGCCCTTGCCCACTTAACACCATACCCGGGTTCCGATATGGCGCGTCGCTAAGAGGGTTACGCCGCAACAAATTTCTATTGGGTTTCATTTTCATGAGAATGGCTAAGTGTAGTTGTTGGCTCGCCAAGCCTATCACAACCCCTCCTCCTTTACCCGGGCTTGGGACCGGCTATGTCATTACAACATAGGCGGAGTTTGATCTAGGAAGAGAAAGAATATGAAAAATAAAACTCAACTAATAGCCATCTCAGTTACTATAGGGGTATTTTGGATACTTTGGACCAAGTTCATAGACCTAAATATGCATTTTGAGAGTCCAGGGACCTAAATGACACACCAGGACAAGTTTGAGTACCGTTGATGTACTTATGATTTTAATAGGCTACAAAATATTACCATGCTTTAGTCTGAACTTTATTTCCACAAATTGGTTATGTTTACCTCATGCTTCAATTTGCTTAGAAATTAATATTTACAATATGTAACACTACAGCTACAGGTTCTGGAATGCAATCATGTACATGAGGGTACACAGATTAGGAAGAGCTAAAAATAATTAGGCTAAGTTTTACTTGCTCCCTTTTTTCCTTGACAATTGACATTACGTCAATGAAGGTAGTGTCTTAGCGTATCCAATGCTGAAGCTCCCACACACTGTAGGTGTCTAGGGAAAAAATTTCTGGGCAACCTTCCCCTTACTTATTTTTCAACGAGACTGATTCAAACCCAGGATCTACATGACACAAGTGAAGAGACTACCAATGCACTAGACCCACCCTTCTACATGCATGCATGAATATCTTCAGTTTTCCCACCCATCTAAATTCTAATTGTGTGAGCCTATAGGAAGAGGAAGGAGTGCTTAAGAACAATAGGAATGGGAGGCATCGGAAAACATCAGTGTTTTTGCTCCAATGTCTAGAGGGAACAAATGGTTTAGGTTTTCCACCATGTTCCCACTCCCACTGCTCTTAGGCTCACTCTTTCTTCCTCTTCCAGACTCACCTTTGTGCGTACAACTACAAATTTTACAGAAGTCTGAGCTGTTGAACAATTTCTGTATAGGGTAGAGTATATATAGAGCTCTATGATAGTACAGTGAACAATGAATGTATCAGTGGATGGTTGCCTTGTGGTCCGTGAGACATAGCAGTTGGTGACAGCTGGGCCATCTTACATACATTGTTTATGTAGAACACTAGCACGGATGCATCTATAAAAAGCCAGCATCCCTGATAGAACCCAGATTTAAGCTAACCAGGGAAATAAACGATGCACTTTTCCTCGAACATGCAGTACAGCTGTGCGTGTCACTCCATTAAAGAAGAAGAGAATATGATGTACAACACCTACACACGCATACAACACTTTAAGTTACATACATGCCAAAAGCATTTCAAAACAATGAGATAGCCATCAAATCTCCTATACTACCCTAACAGTTAGTTGTGGAGGTGTTGAGCTCCAGCAGCACACGACAAAGCGCCCTTATTTTTCACTGTCTACGTTACCACGGCGAAGGGCCATTAAAAACACAATTATTTCAATGCTTCCAAAGTTCCCAGGCCACCAGGGTGATTTGGGAGCTGGGACCTCTCTGGAGTCGTTTGCCCACTCATTTAGTCGCACGGTACCACCAGCTCGAGAAGATGCCCAGCTATCATCGGTTAAGGATTGCTATCCATATAAAAACTCTACATTTTGGTGGCGCCCAGGTTTTCCACACAAGCCTTCTAGGCACCCATCTCATGGATCCAATAAAGAAGGCTCCATATGCTGATTTACATGAGTAAACGCTGGAACAATTCAGCTTCCAGACATGCTGATCTTGCACCTCCTGTTGTAGCGTGTCTCTTCCAATAACTCAAAGATATCCATTGAGGGCTAGTAGGGATACAGTTCCTCTGATCTCCGACATCCACTTCCATTGGTCTAGCTTGTGCTAGCGTCCTTGAGTTAGCAGCCTCGAGGACCAGAGAAACCAAGCTGGTTGCCTCTGCTATGGACTTGCCTTGCAGCTACCTTTCTATCCAGCATTGTATTTGTGGCATATCCATAATTAATTAAGTATTTACATCTATGTTGAAGAGTGCTTTCGCGTTGGGATGTATCTGCACCTGCGGTCCTGCCCAATGCCATGTCAGCTCATTCAAGAGTTGTTTGAGTCATGAATTCCTTAGAACATAATGCATTAATTCAGTCTCTTTAAGAGCAAGTGATAAAGAATACAGAACGGATCAAGAAATGGTGCATGCATATGACGAATCTTGCTGCTGCATTCTCTTTATTCTGGGTTTTCTACTAAATTTTCAATTAACCACGTTCTAGGACAAAAAGGTTAGTCTTACCCCTTCAGACTTGTAATTTAAAGGAATGGGAAGTTCAAAGTCTACGTGAAAGCACAAGTAGTAGGACAACAAAAACTAGACATGCAAACTATGATGCGTTTTTACTGACAGAAACTGTTAACTAGAAACTTTGGAAGATCATTTTACACATAGTTATAAACTTCTGTTCATGCAAAGATGCAACCTAAAGCCACAATGAATGTCAATTCAGGCAAAAGAGTCTTAGTTCAAAGGGTACAGATGTAAAATCTGTTTGCTTGGCCTCTATTCATCAGAGGAAGTTCAGGTAACAAGTAAATCATTATTCTTGGTTTGATGAAATACGAAATAGCACTACCCACGCCATTTCGTTGGAGATAGGATTTTGTAAGACAGAAAAAGGATCCTATAGTTACTTACCATTTCATCATTTTTACTTTTCCATTTCATCAATTTTTACTTACCATCAATTTTTACATATGGTTGTTATGTCATCATATGCGTTGGTTTTAGTATCCCTCAAAGTAAAATGTAATTGACGTGTTTGGAACAACTCATAAGCTTCAGATCTCTCAAAATTTAATCATCATATTTGGAACAACCCATAAGCTTCAAATACCTTTACAGGATATTTGTTTAAATGTTATAAATGATCTGCATTATTCCTGTTGTATTTGCCTTGGAACAGATGAACAAATGACAAAAAAATTGGAAAAAATGAAATCATTTTGCTGATTTCTAGGGGAAACAAATAAGTAAAATATGAGGAATGAAAAACACACATTTTCCTACTATTTTGTGAGAACAAAGGAAGAGGAAAGAGTGCCTAAGAACAATAGGAATAGGAGGCATCGGGAAAAGTGATCTACTCGTTGTTTGAAAGGGGACAGAGGGCCTACGCCTTCCTCATGTCCCCATGCCCACTGCTCTTACCCGCTTTTTACATTCTGTTCCCATCTCACTGCTGAATGTGTATATATGCACGTCACAATACCGCAAGTCAAAAGGAAAAGGAAGGGGGCTTAAGAGCGATAGGAATGAGTGGCATCGGGAAATACAAAATTAAATTTGTGCCTCCATTGCTGGAAAGAAACAAAAATCATAGTTTTCCTCAATGTTCTCATTCTCACTGCTCTTTTATCCTCACATTCTTCCTCTTCCTGTCTTGCCATCCGGGTTATGTGCAATAATAATCTTTTTTCACCAAATCAACTGTGGTAGCAAAAGGAAAAGGAAGGAGCACCTAAGAACCATAGGAATGGGAGGCATCAGGAAAGCATCAATCCAAATATCATCTCCAATGTTAGTGAAGAAGTTATGGAATTTGCATTCCTTCATGTTCCCATGCCTACTGCTCTTAGGACCTCTCATTCTTCCTTTTCCATGCTCACCGACTTTGAGAAGATTTTTCCCATGGAATGGAACCATTCATGCCGCAAGTATATATAGACCTTTGCTGTACCTAGCAAACAGTGAATGGACCAAGTGTGGACCATAGGACATTGGACATAGCAGTGGATGCATGTGGGATCATGTAGACTACAGTGGACAATGAATACGGGACCAGGTAGCCTATAATAGAAAAGCACATGCAAGAAGCCCAGATGGAGATCTTCTGCATGTGCTATATCTGAAAGGCAAACATATTACCAAAATAACTTGAACCATAAATTCAAAAAAAAAGAAACTGGGAAGGGGGTGTGATTACAGTGCATGGATGATGTTAACAGCAAAGCAACCGCCTTTGATCCACATCCTTCTTTAATGTAAAAGAAAAAAAATATTGTAACATCACAGGAAACAGGGAATATTTCAGAAGTGCAATGGAAAGTCCAAGACCTCTAATCCAAAAAATATAAGGTTCAAGTTCTTTATAAGCGAACTTAGATATCATTCTGTACATTTCAGAAGGAGCACCTTGCTTGCTTCAAATATCATAAACTACAATCCCTTGAAACTTGGAAGATAAAAACATGTCGACATTTCTTGGTCATGCATGAAGCATTTTAGACCGTAAAGATGGCACAACAATACATTTCGTCAGCTCTGCTTGCATCTGTAATCTGTTGAAGGCATCAGGATGACAGGATGTGTCATGTGTCATAACTCTTCTACTTGCCATGTTTGCTTCTTGCAATCTGACTTTGGTTACTGTCGATTTGGTTGCTATGCTGCCATGCAGATGTGATCTCTTTACAGCTCATTTGATTTAATTTTGGCAGGGCAGTTGGTAATTGTAGTTTTTCTTTACATGGTCTATAGTCAGACTACAGCTTCATGCCATATGTGTCATCGTCTTCGTTTTCTCTCCACATTATTCTCAGTTCTTGATTAGAGAGGTTTGTGGGGGAATACACGCCATCAATTGGGATCAGTTCACTGCCATTGCCTGGCATGAGCTCGGGGATGATTCAACATGTGTCTTTATTCACAACAGGATGAATCAATTGACCACCTTCTTATGGAGTGCTTCACTGAGTCGTGAGGTTTGGTACTGCATCCTGACTTTCTGAGCAAGTGTGGCATGCATCGCTTTCTCCCACAAAATTCACATGATCTATCAAACTGTTGGGCGGCAAGTTGTAGGAGATTTTCCAAAGAACTGAATAAAGGCTTTGGTTTGCTTACTGGTTTTGATAGTTTGGTAATTCGGAAAGAAAGGAACAGCAGTGATGCCTAGTCGCCGTCCAGACGCTCTGGCCTCTGGCCTGGATGCCATGGCTGGGCGACTCGCCTGACGACCACCGCCTCACTGTCGCTGCTGATCTGTTAGATACTATGGACGGTATAGGCTTTGTTTTAAGACCTTGAGCTCAATGAAAGCTATTTTGTAGGAGGCTAAATGCTGTAAAACTCTTTTTGCTGAAATACACTTGCACGGTACGTTCCTGTGGGGAAAAAACTGTGGCACATTTGGAAGCAAAGTAATGGACTGTCTTTCAGCAAATCAAGCTGCGGCCGCGGCTGGAAAAAAGCTCGAGATGAAATTGCTCTCCATATGCGCAGAGTGAAATGTGCTCAGAGATCTCCGTAGGGATTGACCCTTTAATTTGTCGTACCTGTATCTTCTTTGAGGCCTAGTACAGTACGTTCGTACTTTTGTTTTGAGCAGTACTTTCTTCTCTTTCCTTTTCTCTCGTATCAATAAGTGTATACCACAGTAATGGAACCCCCTACTGAAATTACCTAAAACAAAATGTGACACCATCGTATTTTCCAACATATAATTAACACTTTGGCGTGTCCTACTGTTGGGGATGGCTAACAAATTTCTTACTCTATAAGCAACCTGATAACACCATGGCAATATCCAGTAGTTAAGCAGTTGTGTTATTGTGCTAGTCAGATCGAAAACTTGAGACTATTGTCTATCGATCTAGCTAAGTACGATAGGAATGATATGTTTGTGAAACACCTAACTAAACTTTTACCGACATTCCCAAGGAGGAACTAAGAAGTTAGGCTTCCCTTGTCATTTTTCATTCCCATGGCAGTTAGACACTCTTGTTCCACCTACTAGCTCGCGGCCTTGTCATCTAAATATGTAAATGTGTATTCTGTTCATCGCATAATGAAGAGGAAGGACCTACTAGCTCGCTGTTGTTGTGCTAGTGTAAGGAATAGAAAGGACCTCAGAACCATATACTGGAATGAGGCATCAGGAACACGTCAAGCCAAAATTCTGCCTCCATTTCTAGACAAGATTTGGCTTCCTCTTCCCTGCTCAAGATTGCTCATGGCATGATCTTACCCTTGAACCATCGTGCCTCTACAATATGTGTGTATAGACCTTTCCTGCACCTAGTTCTATGAAGTATGATGGAAGCACAAGTGTTCATGTGGTCCATCGCATGCAGAACATTAGGCTTAGCCATATCAATAGGTGACAGTGGGACCGTGTATATATGTATCAGGTCATGACTGCGGGACCATGAATCGTAAATTGTCAATGGATGAAGAGCACATGCAAGACGTCAATATGGAGATCTTCTGACTGCCAAATCTGAAAAAGACAGGAATCCACGTTAGCTATTCTCGTGCATTTGCTTATTGTTCAGTAGAGGGCACATATGTACTGTTAAGCCAAGTTTTCCAATCATATTGTTTCATCAAACATCAACCCTATCAAAATAATATGAATCTTACATGTGGACCCTTCTTTTACACCGGAGATTACACAACCGTGCATCGACTATTATATGATACCATTGACCAAATCGACCGGAACACATGCATCACACAAGCACAAAGTTCTTTTAGATAATGGAGACATGTTCCAGCCTCCACATCTTTGAGAGGATTTACACAAGCACAAAGTTAGAGTTTACATGTCTTTCCATAGCTATTTTTATAACGTTAGGGTTATGTGAGATAATATAACCATAAATCATGAAATTACGTGACGAGAGCAAACTATCTAGGGTTTTGTGAGGCAAAGACCACAAACATAGGACTAAACGTTATTTGCTCTTTTTTCTACCCGCCTTCTGCTTTTTCTGTAACCTCTTAAATTAAGTAATAGGGTCATCCCTGAGTCCATTATGCAAATCAATAAAGATCAGTACCGTTTATAGCACTTGTGTCCTAAGGTCCTGGGTTCGAATCGGCCTTCTTGCAAAATAAGCAAGGGGAAGGCTGACTAGAAATCCGCTTCCCCAGACCCCACAACTGTAGAAGCTTTCAGCACTGCGTATGCCCTTTTACCGTTTAAAGCACATATGGATCCGGCCACATTGCTTGGTCACCACACATTCCACACCAAATTTCCATCTCGCAGCTTGGAGCACCTCGTCACCCACACCAGAGAACTTGTGATCATCTCCCGCTTTTTTCTGTAATCGAGAAGAGGGATTGCTGATTATGTAACTCTGAGTTAGAGTTCTAAATTTTGGGTCATGGGTTAACTCCAAAACTCTCTCAAATGAACTAAAAATTTATCCCACCTTCACGAATCCATCACGCAAATGTATAATGGTGTTGGCCCACAACTAACCAGTGGGTACCATTTGCATCCCTACTCGGAGTATTGCCAAGAGTTGTAATGAAGGAGCGAGTGCTTCAGAATTTGTACTAGCAATAAGACGTTTCTTGTTCACGCATGTATAAATTAAGCATGAAACAACTGTAGACTGTACAAGTTGGCTCAGCAATGTATATGCCTCAGTGGCATGCATCTGTTGATGGGATCAGGACGATAGGACACATTCACTGTCATGAATATTCTACTTGTTATGTTTATTCATTGCTAACTTACCTGGACTACATATCCATTTGGTTGCTATGCCCCATGCAAGTATATATCTGTACAGCCCATTTGATTTAATTTAAATGTGGCAAGGCTGTTTGATAACTAATGTTTGTGATGTAGATGACCTACAGATTCAGAGAACACAATGTTCATGCCGTGTGTGTCATCGTCCATGTTTTCTCTGTACTTTCTTCGCAGCGCTTGGTTAACAAGAAGGTAGTGGTGAATGCACGCCATAATATGTTCCATAAAATGAAACATATTGTGCGTTTTTCTGTTGAGTTTGATTATGTGCTGTCCAGTTTCTCTCTATATGGTTCACTCAGATTTACTTGTATCTATGTACTGTTTTATGATTGTGCTAGTGGGATTGGAAACTGGAACTATTGGCTATTTGCTAAGCCATCATCCACTAAACATGAAAAAACTGTTAACATAAAACACACATAAATTTAGGAATGCTAAAACAATGATATAACAAGAACAGGCTCAAGAAGAACCAAGACACCATTCAATCATCCGTATGTTGTGTGAATCAATGGAAGAGGAAGAAGCACCCAAGAACAATAGGGATGGAAGCATCAGGATGATTGAAAGCAAGATTCTTTGGTAGCATTCCTCTATGTTCCCATGCCCACTGCTCTTGGGCCCTCTTTTCTTCCTCTTCCAGGACCACTCGAGTCGAGATCGTCCAAATATGTATATGTTTTGTTTCTTTTTGCTAAACAATGGTGCTGCAAGCCGAAAGGAAGAGGAAGGAGTGCTTAAGAACAATAGGAATGGGAGGCACCGGGAACGCCAGACCTTGCTTCCGACTCGGTGACCAGAGGAGGAAACAACCAGGTTAGACTTTCCACCATGTTCCCATTCCCACCGCTCTTATGCGCTCTCTATTCCTCTTCCAGACTTCCTCTCAAATTCCTACAACCCTCCACATACTCAAACAGGAAACTTGGTTGGAATCTGAAGTATATATAAACCTCTAGTGGAGTCTGTAGAAAACCTTGTGTGGGGCAAACGATGAAAAGACGACAGACCTAGCCCTGCACGGGGATCATTGGAGTTGACAGTGGATGACTGCGGCGACCATGTGAATATGTGATGGCAGTCTTGTCCTGCAATTTAAATGTACAGCACACGAAAGAGATACTCTGCTCATCTGTATCTTATCAAGTCCTGCATTCGGATTGAAAAAAAAAGGAGCGAGACACTTAAATTTAAGAAAGAACAGTGGAAAGAAAGAGAGGAGATAACATATTTTAATGCAGTTCAGTTGTAGCCTGGGTTCAGATGTTGGGGACAACATACACTCAAAAGCAATTGTACGCTAGGAATTAGAAAGGTATAAGATTTTGGCCCCATTATAATAAAAAAGAGGCGTACCTATTGCCGAAGGCTCCCACACATGTGAGGTTTGAGAAAGGATTATCTCTAGACAGCCTTACCCTACTTTTTGCCCCATTACAATAAAGCAAACAAAATAAAAGCGATAAGTATCATTGTTGGACTTATCATTGTTGAAACCTTAAAGGAGAGCTGTAACGGCTCAAACCAAGAGCAAGGAACAGACAGTGACACCTATCACCGTTGAAATCTCAAACCAGGAGAGCTGCAGCTGCTGACCGTTTAATGAAAAAACAATAGTCTTTCAGACTATCAACAGTAATCCAAGCTATAATTCAAACTTGATTTTCCTCCCTATCTCTCTCTCTAAAAAACTTGATTTTCCTCCCACTCATTCGGACGACCCTGCTTGCTGTTTCTCAAAAATATAAAGATATTTTGCAATGGATAAAACTACCATAAAATTTTTATTTTGAGGTATATAGTGTAAGGGAAACCCCTAATGTGCTGAATATTATTATTAAAAGATGAAACAAATTAAGTGAAAACTGTACAAACTGTTACATCCAAGCAAAAAAGAAGCTATCGGAAGTAGTCTATTAGGTTATTAAAAAGGAGAGTAGCATCTTCTTGCAAATCTCTGGGCCTGCAGAGCAGATTTAAGAATGAACTGTCATAAACAACCAGGGCCGCTTAAAAATTTAACGATCTACATTTTTCCTGGCCACGCATGTATATCTATCATGACGCCACTGTATACCGTGGGGTTCAGCTTGACAATGCAATTGCCTTTGACATGCTGTGCATGCGTTGAAGGCATCGCAGATGACTAGATGTGTTCTCATCAAGAATCTCTAGTTATCATGTCTTTTTCTTGCAAACTTGTGTGAACTACTTGCCCATTTGATAGCAATGCAAGATGCAAGTACGATCTCTGTATAGCTCATTTGATACCAATTAGGAAGGGCAGTTGCCAAATATTGTTTGTGCTGTACAGAGGCACAGTACAACGTTCCTGTCACCTGTGTTATCATATTTGTTTGTCCTGTTCTTTGCAACCCTTGTTCATAACATGTGAATACATGATGATAGACTATGAAATAAAATACTTTTCTATCTTCATGTCAAGATTTCATGTGATATATAGTTTTACATAACTTCCCGACAAGACTTGTTGCGATATGCATTCATGACGAGAAGAGTCTAAGGTTAAGCAGTCGCATTACTATGCTAGCATATTTCGTAACATAATTTAGTATGCTAGCCATAGCCCAGTTCTCATTGTAACTATAAAGCAACACAAAGCTTTTGTCCTAAGCACGTTGGGTAGGCTGTACGTCCTCATCTTAACTATACATGACAAAAAATTGAAATGGAAACATTTCAGTTAACAAATCCACTACAAACAACTATGCACGGATTGAGGCTTCCCAAGAAACAACAAAAGATAGAATAATGGCCATCTGAGGAACCAAAACAGATTAGGATAAACAGGAAAGCTAACACACCAATAACACACTATCCATCATCTGTGTATTGTGTAAGCTGGAAGGAAGAGGAAGGAGGACCTAAGAACGATAGGCATGGGAGGCATCAGGAAGACAAAATGAGATCTCTACCTTCTACGCCTTCCTTTATGTTCCCATGCCCACAGCTCATAGGCCCTGTTTTCTTCCTCTTCCATGCTCACCCTCAAGTTCAAATCATCCAAATAGGTGCATAGTTTGTTTTTTGTCTACTTAAACAGCCACGTAGAAAGCCAAAAGGAAATGGAAGGAGCGCTTAAGAACAATAGGAATGGGAGGCATTGGGAAACACTGAACCAAGCTTCCACCTCTTGCTGGCTAGGCTTTCCTCTATGTTCCCACTCCCACTGCTCTTAGGCCCTCTCTTTCTTCCACTTCCTGGCTCACTCTCAAGTTCTAAAACTACAATTCGCATGCTCACTAGCATGAAACTAGGAATGCTGAACAAAGCCAGGTTTTGAGGTATGTAAGGACCTGTGGTGCACCAATGGAGCTAACTAATTGATGACACTGGGGATGTGATGGCCAGGTCGAATCCTGCATTGTAAATGTCGAGCAGGTGCAGGTCTTCTGCTTACCAAATATGGCCATATCTAAAAAGCCAAACAGCCATTTAAGGCCTGCATTTATAATAAAGAAAATATGTGAATAAGATTGCATTTAAGAATGGCAGCAATGGGGAATGAGAGAGGATACAACATACTGTATAAAATTCAGCCGTAAGCAGGGTTCAATATCAGGGATAACATGCTCCATAAAAGCAAATAGAAGCTAGTAGCTAAAAAAGAATAACAAGTTGATCAGAGTATAAATAAAGCAAATAAAAATACATTGACAGGTTACAACTTTTAAGAAATGAAAACAGAAGATTTGTAGAGTACTAATATCAACTTGCAGTAACTTACCCTGGACATAAACTGGTATAAAAATAACTGAAGAAGGGATAAAACCAAAAGATATACTCGGGCCTATATGTAAGTGTGTAAGGTCCGGATTCTGTAGTCTTAGTTATATACACGACATGAAAGAATAAATGTACAGGTAAATAATGTTAAGCTACTATGCACTGACCGGTTGACTCAAAAAAGCTTAAACCGATAGGAAAAAGTGGATAATTCACTTATACTTTACCACTCCCCCTCACGTGCAGATTCTCTTGGGCCGCACACTACAGGAAACAGGACAACATACGACAGCCTGTATAACATACGACGGCTAGCTGTCGTATATAAACTTACATACGACGGTCAGCAGAGGCTGTCGTATATAAGTTTATATACGATAGTACAACCGTCGTAGTATATGGCTGTCGTATATAGTTGTTATATACGACAGCCAACCCTAGACTGTCGTATATAGCAGTTATATACGACAGCCAAACCAAGGTTGTCGTAAATAAGCTTATGTACAACGGCCACACCATGGGCCGTCGTAAATAAGGCTTATATACCCGTGGGCCCGGGTCGGCGCGGGCATTCACGCCCGCGCCGACCCGACCCCCGCAGCCCTAAACGCCGCCGCCGCCCGCCCGCCGCCGCCAGCCGCCGCCCCAGCCGCCGCCCGCCTGCCGCCCCCGCTAGCCGGCGCCCCGGCCGCCACCCGCCCGCCAGTCAGTCGCCGCCACCGCCGCCAGCTGTCGCCAGCCGCCACCGCCCGGCCGCCACCGCCGCCGCCAGCCGCCGCCGCCCCGGAGGTCCCCGCCCCAGCCTCCACCCCGCCCCGGCCGTCGCAGCCTCGCCGCACCGCCCCCACCGCGCTGCCACGTCGCCGCACCACCAGGACCTGCGCCCGTCGCGCTGTGCGCCGCCGCGCCGTGCCGGTCCGCCTCCACGCCGTTCGCCGCCCGCCTCGCCATGTGCCGCTCGCCGCGCCGCCTCCACCGTGAGGTAAGTCGCCCGCCTCCCTCCCCATCTAGAAAGTTTAGTTTTTTAATTACCAATTGTTTAGATTATGCTTGTTTGTTTTTGATTGTTTAGTGGCTAATTCTTTAGATTTAGATGAATTGATATGCTTAGGTTTAATTATTGCCCAGGTTTATTTGAATTGCTAGCTAGGTGTTTTTTAATTGCTTAGAATTGATAAGCTTGTTAACTACGGTAATTATGTTTGTTTAGATGAGTTGTTAATTGTTTAGATGATTAATGCATATGAGTTAATAGTTTAATTGATTATTGTTTCGATTGTTTGAGTGTTTAAAAGTACTATATGTACATAAATGGGCTTAGGGCCCGATACGACCCATTTAGTGGTAACGTATACGTCTACAAAAACACGATGTGAACAACCTGGGCCGCCTCGCCCAACCCCCCCCCCCCCCCCCGGCGGCGTTCGGCCTCCGATCCCCCATCCCCCTCCCCCCCACCCCGCGGCTTAGCCAGCGCTCAGCCTCCGACACTCTGCCGCGGAACTGCTAATCCTTCTGGATGGAGCACACATGGTCGTTTGTCGTGTCCCATATGTGCGTCTGACACAGAGTGTTTTCGACTTACATACGGTGGCAAGATAAGCTATTTTGATTGTCATAGGCGTTGGATTCCTCGAAACCACCCATTCAGGCAACAAAGGAATGTCTTCAGAAAAAGATATTGTTGTCACTAAGGAACCACCTAAACGCCTAAGCGGGTGTGAAGTATCCGATGTATTGGACTCACTAGTCCCTGATGAAGCTCACCCTGGATTCTTTGTAGGTTACGGAAATGTTCACAACTGGATTCTTTGTAGTCCCCGATGAAGCATCGTATGAGCGTCCAAGGTTTTGTGCAAATGGCTAAACGGATGGTAAGTTTCTTGGTAGTTTTTATTATATTCATAATGTAATATTGTTCGTACTAACATATATTCACAGGAAAAGGAGACCGGCATGCGACCAAGTGCTACTGCGGTCTATAGGAGAGGTCACGCTGACCCTTCTCAGCCGGAGCAGTGTAGTCAGTACGCAGCGGAGCGCCTGGTAAGTTTCATGACCTCTGAAATTATTTGACACTATATATGTTGTTGAACTTACATAATTTCATTGTTTTTCAGACTAGGTATGGGCAAGAGGTTGTGAGGATACACGGCGAAGGGTTCGATTGGGAAAACTCCCCCAACATCGACCCTCAAGCCGCGTATGCAAGCGGGGGTGGAAAAGCACACGGAAGGTGAATTCATTTACTTTCATTATTTTCAATTCAAGATTATTTAATTTTACCTTGAATTGATTCGTTTTTTAGGCTTGCCATATTCTCTGGAGTCGTCAACTCTAGCGAGGCACGACCTGTGAGAGGCAGCTCCTCGCAGTCTTCGGCTGCTGGCGCAGGCTCCTCCAGCCGCCGTGTCACCGAGAGAGATCTCGAAGTCATGGCTTCTCCACGCCCAACGAGATGCGCCAACCTCGGGTCGAAACACGCAGGCATACTCCTTGCTTCTGGCCTAGATGCCCTTCAATCTGACGCGTCTGCTTCGGGAGAGCTTGGCTCGGCAGGAGGAGGCCATGGCGAGAGAGCGAGAGAACAACAAGGCTGCCATGGCGTACCATGCGTCCTATATGGCACAGATGCAAGCGGCAATGGAAGTAAGAAATATACAATTATACTTTAATTACATTGCATTTCAATTGGTTTTGTAAATTGTAATGTTTGAAATGATAGACGCTAGCTCGACAGCAAGGGCAGCAAATCCAGATACCGTTGTGGCAGCCACCTCCGTTCGTGCTGGAGTCGTCGCCACCACAGGAGCAGTTTCCGTATAAAAAGAAAGTTACATTAAGTGGAAGCTCCAACCGCTAAGAATCCTAATGAACCTAGAAAAATAATTGTAAACTTGTACATATGTCACTGTGTTTCGTAGGGATCAGGGACGGAGGCTCAGACTCCATCACCACAGCTAAGGGCGCCAGGTTCGCCGCGGCAGGATAACTGCTTCGCTCCAGGAGGTAGTGGAGGGGCTAGTAATCAATAGATTTGTGATTTTGTTTTTGATTGTGTGGATGTCAGACTTCGTGATTGCCTATGTATACTATTGCACTTTGTTGTGATTTTATATATCAAACTGTTTTGTTGTTGTCTATTGATTTGGATGTGTAGCTGGCCATCGAGCCAGGTTAGTCATTTTCTAATTTTTAAAAAAATGAAAAAGCTTATATACGACGGCCTGTATAGTTTATATACAACGGTCGCTATACAGGGCCGTCGTAAATAAGCCTAAATTATATACGACGGCTGGACCAGGTTGTCGTATATAAGCTCTTATATACGACAGCCAGGGCCGATGCGCTGTCGTATATAAGAGCTTATATACGACAGCCTTGACCCAGCCGTCGTATATAAAGGCCCCAGTCCACTGGGCCAAGTATACGAAACGGGCCGTTGTATATAAGTGACCGTCGTATATATACTGTTATATACGACGGTGTCGTCGTATATAACTATATATACGATAAAATATATATGATGGCCACAAACCGTTGTATATAAACAACTGCCGTCGTATATAGTTTATATATGACGGCTTCTGCTTTATATACGACGGTTTTAGCCGTCGTATGCTGACGGGAATCCTGTAGTGGCAAAGTGGAATAAGAGTCGGCTGTAATTTATGTTAATAAATCGCGTCCGTCAGGATTCGAATTCGAGATCTCCTGATACCATGTTAAGCTACTATGCACCAACCGGTTGACCCGAAAAGTTTAAACCGATAGAGAAAGGTGGGCAATTCACTTATACTTTAACAAATAAAATTAATTCACAAATGAATAAAAATTCTCAAGAGCAATCGCTTGCAAGGAAACACATGAAAATCTATGAACATGGCAGTACATCAGGTATTGATTCAGCTATGCAACCACTGATTATTATCTAGTACTTCCTGAATAAGGTCCAGTGCAAAGAAAGAATTATGTCTTGAAGAGAGTCTGGTACTTCTACCACCAATTGAAGTACTTGCCAAGGGCGAACCTTGTAGCTTTGTTGCTGCTTCACCATATTGTAGTACCGATCTGTTGAAGCATTCTCCATCAAGGTACAGAAGAGTTACTGAGCAAGGATAGGGAACTAACATCAAATCAGGTGAGAATTCATGGCCAGCCAGATATTTGGTCTAGTTGAGCTGGGCTTCAATTGTCAAGGACCTTGATCAGTTGAAGCGAATATCATTGGATTAGGTGCATCCATTGAAGGCATCAGCTTTACCAAAGTGCGAAAGATTACGGGAGCAGTTTGTTGCATCTTTAAATGATAGTAATAGCAGCCACTGTCATTGCACGGCATACAGGGATCTACAAGGTGCAGAAGACTTCTCATTGTTACTTGTTAGATAAATATATGTTTTGTTTGTTGCTATCCCCTATTTTCCACGTTCAATCTTAGTTGTAACAGATCACTAGTTCAATTATTTTTACAGGTCACTTTCCAAATAATTCTACTCCCTCCAATTCAACTAAATGTGTTGTTCTAACATCATCAATTAAAAATTTGAGGGAGTGTGAACAATCTTCCCATCAATCAGCTAATGTGCAGTATTCACGTCACATCTGTCATCACTGAAATGTTGTAGTTATTTATTGTGCAATTCTGATGGGTATGGTGTGCAGATTGGATGAATATGCCGCGATTGCATCCCTCTCAGTGGACAGTGTTGACACATGTTCCTACTTAGTTGTTTGCTTTGACTTCCGATGGTAGGTGTGAGGCTGAGAAGAAAGCGAGGACAATGATAATCTTGCTTTGTTGGGTACTACGGTGTGAAAGAAACCGGAGGGTGTTTGAGGGACAAGAGAATACAATAGATCAAATGTTCTCCGAGGTTAGGGACATGGTAAAGCTCTAGAAGTTAGCAGAAGCACCTTATCTTTCTCAATCCATAATTGTATTATAGTTTTGCTTCTTCTTTTCAATGTTTAGTACCTCTGTTGCTATATATCAATGTAGACTTTGTTTTCCTTATTAATATAAGCCGGTTTTACCGGAACTTTCTAAAAAAATATTGTGCAATTCTGTTGTCTAATAGAACCTGAAGGTGAAAGTGACGTCAACCAAGAACCCGTGCATGGATGAAAACATGTAAAAAAATTATGGAACTCAAATTAGAAGTAACTAGTAATTAAGATTAACTGATTAAAGTATACAAGAAAAGTCAATGCAAAAACAAATAAGTTATGTGAGGACCAAAAACATACCATACATCCTCCAAAGTCAGAACATTATGTGAGCCCAGAGGAAGAGGAAGCACAACCTAAGAAAAATAGGCATGGGAGGCATTGAGAAGTAAAATGTTTTCGCTGCCTCAAACGTAAGATGCGGAAACAGGAGGATCAATGCCTTTCTCCATGTTCCCATGCCCACATCTCTTAGGCCTTTACTTCCTTTTCCCATCTCACGATCTACATATGTGCAAGCATGTCCCTGGTTTTGTTTTTCTGCTAAGACCATTGCTTAAGCTAAAAGGAAGAGGAAGGAGTTACCAAGAAAAGTAGGAATGAGTGGGAACACTAGACAAAATTTCGACCTCAGACCAGTTGCTGTTAGGAGGGAACTATCAACCTATGGTTTACTCAACATTCCCAATCCCACAGCTCTTAACCTTCTCTTTCTTCCTCTTACTGGCTTGCTATAAGAGCACCTCATCCAAATAGATATGTTAGCTATCACCAGATCATTATTGTAGCAAAAGGAAGAGGAAGGGGCACCTAAGAACTATAAGAATGGGAGGCATCAGGAATGCATCGAACCAATATCTGCCTCAAATGGTAGAGGAGAAATTAGAGCATCCACATTCCTTCATGTTCCCACTCTTACTGCTCTTAGGAGCTCTATTTCTTCCTCTTCCCTGCTAACAAGCCTCACAAATTTTATAATCAAGAAGCTCTGATGTGAAATAATTCCTCGCTCGAGTATGCATATATAAAGAGGAAGAGAGACAAGCCATTTTGATGTACCTTGGTTCTGTGAACAATGAAAGCACCCAACTAACTAGTAGATGGTTCGATACAGCCTATACAGGTCACTGGACAAAGCAGTGGATGACCATGGGCAATGGGACCAGTAACCTACACCAGGATCATGGAAACCTATATTTGTCAATGAAGACCACATGCATATTAGCTTATTAACTTATAACCATATAAAAATGAGTTTATGCATATACTTGGATTCTTCATCGTAATAATAACAGGACGAAGTGAGCAAAAAGTCTAGTTTGTTCGTTTACTTTGTATGTCCACAACGATTGACCTACGGAAGGACACAGTATGTACGCGACCTATGAGGTCACCCGTGTCTATCATATCTTATACATGGAAAATTCACATAAAAAGCCATGATGACAACCACCTGTTTTGATGGTAAACCGTGTGTCCCTTAAGGATCACGAACCATAAGAATCAAAAAATATAAATCACTACTCCACTACAGGATACACACGTGAGCCCTCATGGAAGTAAAAGGTGAAGGCCCAATTCCGCACTCTTCCAATCCACCACAGCGGTTACCACTTATCAAATCTGATCCTCAATCCAAGGTAACCAGATATAACACGGGGACCGGAAAACGGTAGTACCTCCCGACGCGCTGGCGAAGAAGCGGAGGCGCAGGCACTGGTGGGTCAGGGTGGGCAAAATGAAACCGAAAAAACTGGAACCGGCTCAACAAGAGTGCATTTCAGTTAGCAAAACGTAAAAACCGATTTTTTCGGTTTTAATTTTTAATCCCGGCTAACCGAGTTAACCGCGAATCGGGTACAATAATATTGAATCCAGCCTAATAGTGTTGTAGTGGCCCAACCCAAATAAATAAATACACCTAACCCTAACTCCCCTCACTCTTCCGCCAAACTCCTCCGCCCGCAGCCGGCAACCCCCCACGAGCGAGCCCAAGTGCCCCCGTCCCCCACGACCGACCGGCGACCGCTGCCCCCGCAGCCCTGCACCCCGCCCAACGCCAGCGCCGGCGGCCGACCTGTTGCCTCGGCGCCGCTCCGCGCGTAGCTGCCCACCGCACACATCGCCGCCCTGTGGCCTCGCTGCGCGCCTCGCCCGGCGACCGGCGCCCCTCCGCGGAGTCCGCGCCTCGCCCGGTGGCCTGCGCCCCTCCGCTCCTAGTTGCCCGCCGCCCATCACGCCTAGCTTCCCGCCGCCCGTCGCCTTGTGGCAAAGCAACGCCTAGCCGCCCGCCATCCTCCCCGCATCCCCAGCCCCACTGTGTTAATTCTTGGTTTTTCCACATTGGTGCAAGCCAAATTAGACCTTTCGGTTTAACCGAAACCAACCCGGTTTTATTTTTACATGAACTATTTCAGTTTTCATTTTCTAATAACCTAAGTTTAAAAAAATGAACAGATCGGTTTCGGTTAACCTAATGCCCACCCTGACTGGTGGGGGCGGAGAGGAGGAACTTGGCAAAGCCACGAGATCATTCTCGCAGCGGAGCCGAGGAGGTGGGGATTGGGTGCGCTCGTGGTCGCGGATGAACTTTCCAAGCCAGCCAAGAAATTCATTCTTGGACGTGGGCTGGACTTGGTCAGTCCACACCCGCAGTCTAGTTTCGGCCCAACCATAGCCCAGATAGGAGAACCAAAGCCGTCTAGTTTGAGCCCAACCATAGCCCAGATAGGAGAACCAAAGCGTTAATTATAATATTTTAGCACTGTTCATAAATCATTTAATATTAATAGCACCCAATTTTTTTTTGCCAAAGTTGCCACCCTGTCATTCACGGGGTGGACGATATGTGCACGTGGACGACAGGGCGAAGTCGTCCACAACGTGACGATAACTGCCCACGTGACAGCCACGTCGGCCCAACGGTCACGAGACTGTTGGACCAACGTGTCCTGTTGTTGACGCGGTGGACGATCCTAAGCTGCCTCCTTCACACCTCCCCATTCCTTCAAACCATCACAAGAGAGGAGGGGAGAGGAGAGGAAGAGGAAGAGGAAGAGGTAGAGCAAGAGAAGAAAAAAAGAAAAGAAAAGAAAAGAAAAGAGAAAAACTAGAAGGTACAAATTTTGAAACAAAATTAGGATTTTTCAATCTAGTTACTTAGGCTTAGATTAATTTTGCATTGTATAATTACATTTAGTTTAGTTTGAACGTAGTTTAGGGTTTAGTTTAAGGTTTAGGTTTTAGTTTAGTTTGAATTTAGTTTTAAGATTTAGTTTAGTTAAAATTTAGGTCTAGATTAGTTTAAATATAGTTTTAAGTTAGTTTTTACTTTGTTTTTAAGATTTAGCTTAGTTCAAATTTAGTTTCGAACATTTATGTTTACGTTAGGGTTTAGGGTTTAGTTTAGTTTGAATTTAGGGTTAGATTTAAGTTAGTTTGAATTTATATTTAGCTTAGTGTAATAGTTTTATGTTAGTTTTAAGTTTTTTAAAAATTGTAGCTTATTTTGAATTTTGTTTCAGACTTTTATGTTTAGTTTACTTTCGGATTTTTAGATTTAGTTTAGTTTGAATTTTAGGATTTAGGTTAGTTTGGATATATATTTAGGTTAGTTTAAATATAGTTTTATGTTGGTGTTTAGTTTTTTAATATTTTTACATATAACCCCTGAGTTTGATTTTTCATCATTTTAGTATATAAAAAATAAGAAAATTCACAAAAAACACCGCTTATAGCTAAGTTTTTATATTCATTACATTACATATCAGTTTTTAATTTCTGTAGTTATTTTTATAATACTACTATTGTTTGCTACCTTTGTATGGTAATGTTAAATACAAAATATTTTACATTTTCGTATTTAGATTATATTTTGTGTATTTTCATTTATGTTTTTAATTTTTTATACTTTATGTATGTACACTTCTATGTTTGCAATTATTAAATTCCATCTGTACGTAAGCTAGCTATGTCCAATAAAGTATAATTTTAGATATTTTATGGAGATGAAGAAATTAATTATAATTCAAGTGGAGTAGATCTTCAAGACTCCATTTTATAAACCGGAGAATACCTAATCCAATGGAACTTACATTTATGGGTGTTTATAGATGGTTGCTGAAAGTTTTTAAATTGAGTGACTATGAATATGAGTTGAAGATAAACGGAGTTATCAACCGTGCAAGGGAGGAACACTTCTGGGAACTACTGCCGTTAAAGAGAACACATGTTTGGCGTACTTATGTTGCAAAGGTTATACAATATGGGTGGCTTTTAATACTTCTGGTTATTGAAGCCAAGTAAGTAGTCGCCGAGACACAGGAGGAAGTTGTTGATGAGGAAGATAATGATGGTGCTGATGCGGAAGAAGAAAATGATAATAAAGTGACACATAGTGTTGTTAGTGAGGCAACTGGTCAAGCAGGTGAAGGAGAGCATATTGAACATATAGTTCACTAGATGGTTGTTAAGCATACGGATTGGCTGAATATGATTCATCCAACGATGAAGATCAACCTCCAGTGCCAGCCGATTGGAGTAATCCTAATTCTGAAAACTTCAGATTCACTGAAGGGTATCATTTGCCTTTGAATTATCATAAAAATAAAATAATAAAGGTCTATTTTGAAAAGTAAAGAAGCATTGCAAGATGTTGTTAAATACTGGTCTCTTTCAGTGAAGAGATCATTTAAGGTTTCAACAACAACTTGCCCCTTTCGTGTTCTATTGTGATTGATCATACCTACGAGTTGCAATATTTTGAGAAATGCAATACTGCCCTTACATCGCAGTTTGTTGCAAATCACATGTATGCTCGTGTGGGTGATAATATTTCTTTTGAGCCAAAATCTATTATCAACGCAATTGAGCAAGATTTTAAGTATATAATAAGCTACTCCAAAGCTTGGAAGACGTAACAGAAGGTTATTGAGATAAGATTTGTTACTTATGAAGCATCTTATGATAATCTTTCAAAGTTACTACATGCCATTAGAAGTCGGAATGTTGGCACGACTGTTGATATTGTGGATGTTCCAAACCCCCGACTTCCTGTGAAATTATTTCTCACCGTGCATTCTTTTCAGTAGGTCAATGCATAAACACATTTCGATATTGTAGGCCCATTCTGTCTATGGATGGTACATTCTTAAACGAAAAGTACAAAGGTCAAATTCTTACAGCTATCAGAGTTGATACCGATAATCAAATTTTACCCGTGGCCTTTACATTTGTGGAGAGTGAAAATGCTGACAGTTGATACTGGTATCTCAAACGGGGTTAGAGTTGATGTAGTGCAAAGCCGAGAAAATGTATATGTCATACATGATCGTCACACTGGTTTGTTGAAGTCAATAACAGATATCAAATACGGTTGCGATGAGAGTTGTCTCCCACCAGTTTTGCCTAATATAGAATCAAGGTGGTGTATGAGGCACTTGGGTGCAAACTTTTATAGTCACCTCAAGAACAAACAACTGATGAACATGTTTAAGCGTCTCTGTAGTTAGAATCAAGAGAAGAAGTTTAATGCTTTGTGGTGTCGTCTTGATGAGATCACAAAGAAATAAACCGAGGAGGTACTTGGACGGGATAGTAACCAAGATACCTCTGAACCACTCTCTACCGTCCCATCAACCGAACATAATATTTCTCGTAGGGGCTGGATCATCTATCAAATGTTTCTCGTATAGGATTCATAATGACCCGAAAGAGAAATGATTGTTTTTATATAACACATGGTGCTAGGTATGGAATTATCACAACTAATGTAGCCGAGGTATGTACCTGTTTGTGCTATTTTTAGTTATGTATAAGGTTTGTAGTACTACAAAGTAATGCAAGTTTTGTATAGGTGTACAACTTCTTCCTACGTGGGTCAAGAGTTTTACCACTGGTTGGTATAGTTAAGCAATCTTAAATAGAACGAAGAAGTATTTTCGTGAGCGTTTTGCAAAAGCTTCTATACTGATGGCTAATACTAATTTAGTCTTCTCAAAATTTGTTTGTAACTACATGGACGAGAAGATTAAGAAGCTCAGTTACATAGTGTCAAACAAACGGGAACTTTACAGAACATGTTCGAGATCACATACAAGACAAAGACAGACGTTGTGCCACGGATGAACGGACTGTGCAAGAGTGCATTCTTCGTGAGAACTCGGCCATATGTAATTGTATGAAGCCAAAGCTCCTCCATAGGCCTTGTTCTCAGGTCATCGCTGCCAGCAGTCGGAGTCAATTATCTCCAACCATATATGTCTCACAGTACTTTTTGAAGGAGACTTTGTAGACAACCTGGCATGCAGAGATATTTGGTTACCGAATTTTTCGTACATTCACCAACGATCCTGGACCAGAATTTGAAAGAGGTACTAATTATTTGAGGTTGAAGCAGACTCGTGGTCGACGTAAAACAAGACGTAAAAGAAACGATATGGATGAGTGCTTATCGTTACAACAAGTTAGATGTAACAACTGTAACGAATTGACCATAGTTACAAGAATTGCATTCCGCGTAATGTTACGGGTGTAGCTAAAGCGGGACCTTTAGAAAATCCGAGACGTTCTCGTGGTCGTCGCTCACGGCGGAATCAACAATGTTTTGTTTGTGAGTCAAATTCCTTTCCTGTAATATTTTAATGTACCATCATCATGCATTACACATATTGTAATAAAAACTATCTTTAGTTAAGAAGCTACATAAGTTAATATTTTGTAGTTACAAATTTTGTTGTTTCATTTCCCAGCAAACGATGAACTCTACGATTCAATCACTAACAAGTTAATATATTGTAAACTCGCAGTCATAGCTGTAGGTGATAGTGGCACTTACAAGCTCTTGGACGCTGAGTTCGATGCTCTACGCCGCTCGTAATTGAACAGTGTTCGAGGTGTCGAACATAACACATTGCGACCGAGGCTGTCGAAGACTTTGTTGTACCTAGACGATAGATGGATTGACGGGTACGAATCTTTTTAATTAAATAGTTCACATTATTTAGATGTTTTTAGATGGTTTTGTATTAAATAGTTCCATTATTTTTAGATGGTTTCGTATTAATTTGATATTGTATAATACAGTTT
The DNA here is from genome assembly GCA_030760725.1 of Neostapfia colusana. Lineage (NCBI taxonomy): Eukaryota > Viridiplantae > Streptophyta > Magnoliopsida > Poales > Poaceae > Neostapfia > Neostapfia colusana. Next base: position 51,130,215 of record JASWHV010000019.1, read on the forward strand.
GAGTGCAGCGGGACTTCTACCACTGTGTAGGATGTTAGAGCCCAGATAATGGAACGGTCTAAATAAAAGTCCACGTAACTAACCTACGACTGTTCCTAGCTTACTGCGTTAGTGGACCGATGGAGACCGGAGACACACACTTTCCATATGCCTTGTGGGGAGATGGCTATCACGCTCGAGGACGTGTCCTACTTGTTAGGCCTTCCACTCGCAAGGCAGGCAGTCTGTAGGCCGGACTTCACGAACGGCTGGTGTGAGGATCTGAAGGCTCGTTACTCTAGCGTCGTACCTCACCCGAGGTACACTGAGAGGAACAATCCTTTAAGACCGATCCCAGAGAGACAAGACCACGGTCCGCCGAAGACTTGGTTGCAGCAGTACGAAGTAAGTTTAGTTGGATCTTACGTACATTATGCATTCATGAGTAATAATTGTAATAATACATATATCTTTTTGTTGTTTGTTTCATCCCAAAAACATCCACCCGGACCCGGATGAGTACTCCATCTCCAGACACTTGGAGGCGTATCTTCTGTGGCTTTTCGGGTGGATCATGTTCACAGATTCACACGGGGACACGGTCGACAAACGCCTTATCTACATCACGAGAGAGATAGCGGACAGTACCCCTCACGCAGTTCCGCGATACAGTTGGGGTTCAGCTGTGCTAGCGGCCACGTATCTAGGTCTTTGTATAGCCTGCAACAATAAATTGTTTAAATATATCTTAAATTGGCATGTCCTAATGAAGTTACTTTTAATATTTCTATTGTTAATAGATCGCGGCAGATGGGATATTGATTGTATGTCCGTTGTTGTTGATCCTCTGGGCGTACGAGCGATTTTCGATAGTCGGCCTATAGTGGACGTCACCCCCTACGGCGACGTCTTGTACGGGAACACCGAGGAGGATAGGCCAATGAGGGGCACGTTGTGGACTCGACACAGGATAAGTGAAGTTCCACTTCATATATGTTCATTCTTAAGATAGATTTTTGTTTCGTTAGAATTATTTTTGTTTTGGAGCGTACCTAGATTGACGACACGGTGCATAGGGGTTACGTGGAGTATATGATGTCGTTCGACTGCCTACAGGCGGACAGTGACATCGTATGAACTCCGTATTCGTACGAGGGTGTGGAGCATCGCGCACCCACTGGGTTGTCGTCATTGTGCACGAGAGATGCGGACGTGTGGTGGACACGAAAGACTCTCGTATACGACATCTGCATGGAGGAGTACTCCCCTCACCGGGTTATGCAACAATTCGAGCGATAGTAGGTCTTCCCTATTCCTAGGGGTCTCACGGTTCCGCCTACTGCACACACGTAAGTAGTTTTCTATATTTCTATATCTAACGTACATAACTTTTAATTGCTTAGTAACATTATATTTTGCTCGCAGGCATATACGCAAGGGTTTCTCTACGGCCATGTTCTGGCCTCGCATGGAACCTTGGGTACATTATTGGGCAAAGGTATCACATGACATAGTCATGAATGTGTTTTTGTTCACCGCGGAGTCGTACGCGGAGTACCTAGGATGTTACGTCACTCGTACACGTACGAGAGTAACGTACGTCCCAGCAGAGCCGGAGGTGCACATCGCGTCGACTACAGACATGTAGCCAAGACACCGGGACTGTAACACTTTAGTTGCGGTAAGTTTGGTATTACTCTTTTCCGAGTTAGTAAGTTTTCTTATAACACGGATGATTTATTTTTTTCGTTTGTAGTTCGACATGCTTAGGAGTGCGTAGATCTATGCGATGACAATGGCCCGAAATACGGAGCTAGGGTTGCACATCCTGACACATAAGAATGTGTCACCTTGGAGGAAGATGGAGAAATACATCACGGACGCCTTGAAAAACATGTCTTTGTCAAGACTCCTCTGTACAACAACCGTTCTTCGCTCCTGCGAAGACAATTCCACCGCCAGCATCCCTTGAGACACCAGGTACGATATACGAAGACTTTGAAATTTTAATAAAAGTTGAACGTACTAATGTAGACTATTTTCTGTGCAGTGCCGTCAATGTCTTACGTTTGTCCTACGTGTCCGGATGACATTGTTGGGGCATCCAACTGGTGCGGTGGTAAGTGTAAGTTTCGTACATGTTATTAACATTATTGGTTATTGATAAAACCGACAAACAATAATTTTTGTAGGTTTCGAGGATCCGTCTTACAGTTCTGATGCGACGCAGCAATATTTGAGAGTCTCCTTCGACTGGGAAGCGTATGTCGCCGATGCTATGGCGGACATAATTCCTCAAACGCAAGGAGCTCCAGAGCTGACGCAGCTAGTGCAGGACGCGATAGTGACAGGAGCACCTCAGCCTAGGAACCCGCCTGACCCGCTAACGTACGATACAGACCACGTACGAGCGGCGCGTAGGGCTGCTAAGGGAACGTGGCAAGCGCGCTAAGCGTTGATGTATCGTCTCATGTAAATTTTGGTTAACTCTATGCATGCTATTTTTTATGATAATTAATTTTTATGTCTACTTGTTGCACGATACTTTTGTCTCCTTAATATTAACTGTTTCAAAACCAAAACACCAAGCAGCAAATAAAAAAATGTTCCTAATGACGGATTCAAAATTCTCCATGAGTTGGACGAGTCCTAGCGTTTGAGTCTTACTATAGATAATAGAAGTACCGACAATATATACATGGTCGTGTAAATCAGGAACTTACATTGTAGCGTCAATAAGACACAACTTTCTCTCTGGAGATTACCATCCGACGTTGTTTGCTTCACCTCCCTTTCTTCTGACCCCATAGATTAACTTCTGTTCTTAATGACGGATTCAAAATCCTCCACGAGTTGGACGAGTCGTCCACGTAGTCGTGGACGACTCGTCCATGTAGTGAACGAGTCGTCCGGGGTGGATGACAATCATCCTGTAAAGGTCGCAACGCCACGAGAGTCACCATTACCAACTTGAGAGTGAGAGCAGAGAGTACTCAAACAATGGCGAGCAGAGGTCGTGGTAGGATAGAAGTGAGAAACATTACTTCGGTGCGTCCGGACTATTTGATGGGTCGTCCTAAATGGTATGAGTCACCAGTAGACAAGATCCCGGTTCTAAGCAAGACTAATTTTGGTTTGTTCAAACCTCTTCTTCAATATGATAGTACCAAAGAAGAGTGACCTAAATGCCGGTGTGGCCTTGATTGTGTTGTGCAAATGAAGGATGGAAGAGAGGGTAGCAGTCGTCGATTCTTTCATTGTCCTAACTTTGGAGTAAGTTGAAATTACGTAGTACTTTTAAGCTGACCTATTGCTATTTTTTGACCTTCATTGCTGTTTGACCAGTGCTACTTCAATTATAATAACTGCGGATACACACTCTGTGTTGACCCACCACCAATCAAGCCAAATGAGGATTACATTAAATATTTATAAGATCGAAACCGAGAAATGGTTAATGAACTTGCGGAAATAAAGTCACAACTATTCGAGTACATAGGTGCTAGACCTGTGTGCAACAACATGGATTGCGAATGTCCTCACCACAAGCTAAACCCTTCTCGTTAAAACTAGTTTTGACTATTGTGCAATAACATGTAGGCTCGCAATGTGTCCTTGCAATATATGATCTTCTACTTTGAATTTTAATAAACATGGACGAAATGAACTGCTAGTATCCTAAAGTTCTTTTATGAAGGCCTGTGTTCTATGACGTCCACATTAAAGAAAAATCAACCGTTATCGTTGATTTCAAATAAAAATTATCAATTTAGCAACAATCACTAGCGACTTTTAACTTGAGTGTCAAAAGGCTATAGAAGTTATACTGGACGACTCGTACACCTATTGGACGACTCGTCCACGTACTAGAAGACTTGTCCACCTACTGGACGACTCGTACACCTCATGGACGACTCATCCACCTACTAGACGACTCGTCCACCTACTAGACCACTCATCCACCTACTGGACGACTCGTACACCTGATGGACGACTCGTCCACCTGTTGGACGATAACATGTTTTGATCGTCTATTTAAGAGCATCCTGCATATTCGCCACAAGCGCACTTCACAAATTCACCTCTCATGGGCATGGACTCATCTTACTCACCACCAAACAAAAAGAAAAGGTTCGCATTCCAGAGGGATTACAACCGTCAATGTGTCTATGTGACACTAATTATCGATTCGTAAAATATCTTAGATTGTGGGTTACCTATAATTTGAGGCTATGGATGTGCAACAACTATGAATATGATCTCTCTCATAGGACCACACCATTTTTCACAAATGGTAGATGCCAGGTAACATATCTACTTCAGATATATATGAATTTCGCATTCGCATTTCATCTTAAATGTTCATAACAACACATCATGAATCATGCAGTCCCCACCGCCCTTTTATGAGTTCACATAGTATATCAACCACGAACAAACAACGGAAGACGTCGAGTACGTACACGCGATGCATAGAGCTGTTTGGGATAAGTTCCACTACAAGATGGAGTACGAAAAGTGGGTTGAGCAGGAGAGGAAGCAGAGAGCTGAACAGGAGGAGCGTCGGCGCAAGCGTCAGGAACAACTTCAAAGAATCGAGAAAAAGTATCGTCACCAGGCTGAAGAGGACGAACGTATTGCTCGTCAGGGTAGAGAGGATAAATAGGAGCGCTTACGCGAGAGAACGTGTCGCGCAAGGGATGCTGAGCCGGATGCATTGCGCAAGGGAAACTATCCTTGTTGCACTTAGTAGAATCTACATTTGCCATTTACTAAGTTTCATAATGTATCCAATGCTGAGTTTTTTTAGTCAAGTGATGGTGCTATTGTGCTATATTTACTTCTATAAAAAAATCTTTACAACATGTCTCTAAGTATTTTAAAAAAGGATTAAAGCGAATTCAAACTAATAAAGTTGAATATTCAAACTTGTGATCATATTGCATATTTCAAAATTACATAACAATTAATCTCTTAAATAAAAACTGTATTTTTATCATTACATAAAATCATAACAGAATATACTACGTTTACTTCTATAAAACATTTTATAAATATGTCTCTATGTATTTTTAAATCGGAGCGTCTCTAAGTATTTCTAAATGTAAATTTGCTATCATGGCCCTGTCGTCCACCTACATGTTGTAAACTATACTACGACTCGCTGACGTGACCCTATCGTCCACTGCGTGGATGACTAAGTTGTCTACGTGGCCCTGTCGTTCACCAGGTGGACGACATGTTGTCCATATAGACAAATCGTCCACCCGTGGATAACAGCGTGGCTATTTTGCCAAAAAAAAATTCTGGATGTATTAATATTAAATGATTAATGAATAGTGCTAAAATAAAAAAATCGAACCAAAGCTTTCATTACTGTTTTGGGCCATCCGGCAGCAGCAGCATCACGATTACTCCCATCAATTCAAGCAAGAGCTTGTACTGTGAATTCGAAGCTGGTAACCGCCCAGCAGCAGACAAAGCAACCGCAAATTTGGACGCAGAGTCCGTCGCCATTAGACCAGTAGCACCGGTGTACTGGGAAGCATGGACCGGATAGATACCGCAGCGCTCGATTTTTTCGTCCGCATCGGTATACTGGATAGGCTACGCCATTCGTCCGCACGCAACAGCTGCGCTCTCTCGCTGGTGCGGTGGCTTCATCGCAAAAATCTATCGTTTCGCGCGCTGCCACAGACAGCAACTCCCGCCGATGGCGGCCAAGAAGTTGACCTCGGGGGAGAAGCAGACGGGGGGGGGGGGGGCGTGGATGGCGACGGAGGAGCACACGCGTGACCACGGAGAGAAGCCGGCGACGCAGCGCCAACGGCCGAGGATGGCTTAGGAGGAGCAGGTGCACGAACGCGCTCGTCTGTGCAGCCATGGAATTGAAGAAGATGAAGATCGGGGTGCTTTGACCAGAGTTCCACGTGGGGGAAAAGGGAAAATAGAAGGAAGAAAAGAGGTAGAAAACAAAAGAAAATGGAAGGAATAAATAATAAGGACGGAAATAATTAATGGGAAACAGAGACAAAAAAGAAAATAAAGAGACAGGAAAGGAAAGCAAAAGAAAAGAAAAGAAAAGAATGAGAAAAGTGAATAAAAAGGAAAGAATAAATAATTTTGATTGACTTTTAAATAATGCATGTAATATTATTGAAATGAAAGCAATTTTTTGATATAGGATATAGTTATATGATATAATATAAAATGAGTGGTTGTTAATATAAAGTATATTTTTAGAGTACGATAAGTACGAAAACACGTACTAGAAAGTACAAAATCTTTTAGAGCGTGTTGTAAATAGATAAAAATATTCTTTTGGAGTAGACTTTTTGAGTACCACGAGTGCAAATAGCCTTAGACCCCTCGCAGCGGTCTACTGAAACACGTGCGGGACACAACCGCCCTACAGCGGTCTACTGGTCGAGGCCCTGGATATACCCGCATGGTACAGGCGTGTCCCAACTCTATAGCTCCTTCGACCATGCGGGAGAGAAGAACGACAGTTGGTGATAGAAGACTGAAGAGTCTGCGTGGGAGAGGAAAGGAAATAAAATGGGAAGAAAAAAAATAGAAAAGGAAATCAGAGGGTGTAAGAGGGAAAAAATTGAGGAACATGGAAAGAAAATATAAGGAAAATAGAGATAAAATAAAAGAAAAAGAAAAGGGAAGTAGAAAGAAAAAAGGAAACAAGAAAAAAAGAAAAGGGAAAGATATAAAATGAACAAAAAAGAAAAATATTTGGGTGTATTATATGAATAATGCATGCAATATTATTGAAATGAAAGTAGTTATATGATGTAATATAATGTAATATGTAGTTATATGAAATAATATAAGATTGTTGGTAGTTGACATAGAACACGTTTTTAGAGTATGACGAGTACGCGAACATATGTTGGAAAAGGAAGAATTTTATAGAGTTACTAGAAAGAGATAAAAAAATATTTTTAGAATAGATTTTTAGAGTACGACGAGAGCGGATAGTCTTAGAGTGCTCGCAACGATCTGATGAAACGCATGCGGGCCGCTGAAAATCCAGTTCCACACGTTGAGCCGCCCCACAGCGGTCTACTGGCGGAGGCCCTGGATATGCCCGCATGGTACAGGCCTGTCCCAACTCTAGCGCTCCTTCGACCATGCGGGAGAGAAAAACGACGGTTGGTGAGAGAAGAATGAAGAGTCTGCGTGGGAGAGGAAAGGAAATAAAAAGGGGGAGAAAATAAAAAATAGAAAAGGAAATCAGAGGGTGTAAGAGGGAAAAATTGAGGAACATGAAAAGAAAATATAAGGAAAAATAGAGATAAAATGAAAGAAAAAGAAAAGGGAAATAGGAAGAAAAAAGGGAAACAAGAAAGAAAAGAAAAGGGAAAGATAGAAAATGAACAAAAAGAAAAATATTTGGGTGTATTATATGAATAATGCATGCAATATTATTGAAATGAAAGTAGTTATATGATGTAATATAATGTAATATGTAGTTATATGAAATAATATAAGATTGGTGGTGGTTGATATAGAACACGTTTTTAGAGTACAACGAGTGCGCGAACACGTGCTGAAAAAGGAAGAATTTTATAGAGTTACTGGAAAGAGATGCGAATATACTTTTAGAATAGACTTTTAGAGTACGACGAGTGCGGATAGTCTTACTTCTTGGATCACATCTTACTTCAGACATGCCGGCCCGCGCGCGCATGTGCTCCCATTAATTTTATTGTGCATTTAGACTAGAGTTTCCATATGTGCCGAACTTGTCTCGAAGTTACTCTCACAAGATTACAGCTTTAATTACTGTAATTATATAGATGTGCTACATTAATATGAATTATTGTTCTATAAGTAACTCCCTCTGTTTCATAATATTTGATGCCGGTTAGTTCTTTTGAACTAACCGGCATCAAATATTAGAGAGTGCATTTTAGGTGGCATAATGTATGATAATATCCAAAACGTCACCTTTTCTAGTAGGGCCGAGCAATAACATGCTTGCTTCGCAATAGAAAACCTATCAGTTTCCACAATATTGCAGGAAGAAAGCACTGAAGATTGTTGGATGTATACTTCTCTGGACCATCTAGCTAGCACCAGCAGGCCACGGGCTGACGAGTTCTTCTTGAATGAAGATCCCAATCGATGCCGTCATGTCTACTATGTGTAGTCCGTGTCTTTGAGGTTGTAGTCTCTATGTTCTGAAATAAATAATGTTTAGAACAGCTAATTTTAGTTTAATTTGAACTAATTATTTTCCATATGTGACTTTGGTCGCCGATATGCTACCACACACCGCGTCTAGATAAATAAAGAAACAAAAACCACGGATGCTCCATTCCCCTTGTCTTAATCATTAATTACGAACCCATGTTTGAAAGATGACTGGTAGATCAGCTCAAATTTAGCCTTTCATGGACGCGGTCGTTTGATTCTTTCTTTCTCTTTTTCAATTGAACAGGTGGTGCATGACGACCCCGAAGACAATTTTGCTTTACAAGCTGCTAACGTGGGATCAACATCATCGATGGACATGACATCAGTGATTATTAGTTGGCCACAAGAATACTTCGTTTCACTTCAAAGCTAGATTATTCGATTCCCAAAAGAAATACACGGTGGATGAATATGCTTATGCTCAACCAAAGTTTTATAGGCTTTATTAGATGATGGAAACGCTTGTGTGCTCACCCAAAAACATTGCTAGGTGCCGCTGTTCTATCAACTTGTTGTACGATGATATTAAGGTCCTGAAATTGTTGGTATGCTTCTATTGATGTTGGAACATTGAGCAGTTCGTCTATCATTTCCATTCCACATGGTCTACCAGAAACAAATGGATTCTCTCATCTTACATTATGGGTGTTGGCGGTATTCCTTCATATAAGTCATTCGTTGTGATTACGCCTATCCAAAACGAGTCGATGCATGGTCGATTTTGCCCTGTTTATAGATACCAAAATATTTTTCAAGTTCTTTTTAAAATACTCTAGTTTTTCCGAAAAGCTTTGGTTTCCAGAAACTAGGTGTTTAGATGTAATAAATACCGTAGTTGTACAAACTATAGTATTGCTAAACCTAGTGTTTCCGGAGTTTTCGTAACTCCATCGAAGATCTCTTTTTCTAAATCATGGTACCGTTAGATACTACCATCTAAAATCGTGATCTCATGATATCTTGGTATTGAAAAACTAGAGCATCCAAACAGCCCTCGATCCAAGGCAACGGGTGCTCTTGACTTGTATAGATAGATTAGGTCGGGCAACCCTCATTAAGATTTAAAACTAACCCAGGGTCCAGCTTGGGCAAACAGAGGAAGTCCCAAAACTGTTTCAGCTAACAATGTCACCTCATAAGAGTACAGAGAAATGGTTAATGCGCCTGGCGATGTGTCTCAGTCAGTAGGGATGGCAACGGGTAAAAAATCCGTGGATATTACTCTAGGTTACCCGTACCCGCTGGATAAAATTTGTAGCCGAACCCGTAACTGTTACCGGCAGCGGGTATAAAAGATTATCCGTATCCGTTACCCGCGGATATTTTTTATCCGTGAGTATATCCGTTACCCGAAAACCTTTAATAAAAAGGTACAACACATATAGATTTCTACAACACTTTAACACATAACAAAACATGTTCAACATATAACACAAACATACACACATAAAAGAACATGTTCAACACATAACACAAACATAAATTAGCATAATTGACAAACTCTTGACAACAGAACAATTGCAGCTTAAATAAAATACAGAGCATCGGGAGGACTCGGGATGCGGCGCTGCGCAGGAAGCCAGAGAGCTGGAAAGAAGAGGAGAAAACACTAGAACCAGATGTATTTATATGATGTTGTATTGGACCCACATGTTAGAGAACGGGTTCGGATATACGGATATGGGTATGGAATTTTTTTACCCGATAAGAAATATCCATTGGATTCTACCCGCTATCCGAACCCGTATCCCGTAGATCTAAATTTATATCCGAACCCGTATTCATCGAGTCGGATATCTGCGGGTATATGAGTAATGGACACCCGTTGCCATCCCTATCCGTCAGTGACCGTGACACAAGATGGGCTTTCTGCTCCTGCTTAAGCCGCGCGGTCATGGCAGAGCCGACATTGCTGCTGCTGACGATTAAGATCGCTGCTACTGACTCGTTGACGCTACTAGCTAGCGTCGATATACTGAAGCTGTCAGTGTTAATTACGCCACAGTTAACAGGGGAGAAAAATGAGTTTAGTATGCTAATGCAGGTAGCCATCCTTGTCAGGCTATTCACATTTAGACTTCTTGATCACCTTGTACAGGCGTCCTCCGCCACATCACGTTGAAAACGCGGGCGCGCGCATCTGATCATCAGACCGTCCCTTCAAAGAAGAAGAAGAAGAAGATCATCAGACCGTCCCTTCCCTCCTAAAAAGAGAAAGATCTTCAGACGACTGTGTAACAACAACATCTGGTTGCCCCCTAGATTTGATCATCGTCGATGGAGCTCTGCACAGTTGCTGAGAGACGCTACATGCAGTACTCGGGCACACTGTCCCTGTCCCTGACTCACTCACACTTCCGAGTAACTCTGTTACGGTTTTTAAAATGACGATTGCACGTGTGTTCTGTAACGAGGACGGGAGATGCTCATGAACAGATTGCCGGGTTTGGCTGAGAAGATCTATGAGTTCGGACGTGGAGATGCAACGTCCGGATCACCTTAGCCGGAACGGAGCCATGCCATTCCTCTAGAGTGCGACGGCGCCATGCAAATGGAACAAGACCCCCATCGTAATGATATGAAGATGGAGGTCCAGATCCTACCTCAGTACCACGATTCAGGCTGAGGTCGTTGAACAGTACGTGCATCCAACTGAAAGATGCTGAAATTTTTCTCCCGCCGTTTTTCTCTGGGAGAAGGAAATGGACGATAGGACGCTGCTGGTGCGACGAGCCGAATTATTGTTTTTTTAGATAAGTTGGGGAAGGCGACGTCTCCTTACCCCCGCGCGCGCTCCGCCGCGTTCCGAACCCACAAGCCTTCACGCGACCTTGTCACGGACACGTAAGTCCATGATTTGAGGCCTCACATGTCAGTGGCGTACCCAGACCGCCCCTCCACGCACGCACGCACGGAGCAAAGGATGCCAGGGTCGTCGTCCACCTCCCCGCTCGTTAATGACGACGCTAATTCGCGAGCAAAACCCAGCACGGCTCGTCCGGCGCCACTGCTCAGGCGGCGCGTCTTGGTGGTGGTTGTAGTGGGGTGGGCGGGTGGGGCTCGTACTCTGGCCATTAATACGGCAGGTCGGCCGTCCCGTCTTCCCCGCTCCGTTTCACCGCCGCATCCCGCCTCGCTTCGCCGCCGCGCTCCGTCCCGGCTGCTGATGTGGTGCGCCGCAGCGCGGCTCCGTGGACCGACCGACCGATCGAAGCGGGATGGACACGGTGATGGCCTCCCCCGGCGCGCCGCCGCCGTCCCGTCTTCCCCGCTCCGTTTCACCGCCGCATCCCGCCTCGCTTCGCCGCCGCGCTCCGTCCCGGCTGCTGATGTGGTGCGCCGCACCGCGGCTCCGTGGACCGACCGACCGATCGAAGTGGGATGGACACGGTGATGGCCTCCCCCGGCGCGCCGCCGCCGTCCGTCACGCTCGTCTCCGCCGGCGCCAGCCACTCCGTCGCGCTCCTCTGTAAGGGAGCTCTCGCGTCGCCTACGGGGCACTTCGTCGGACACCTTTCGGCCGCCGGGTTGACCGTCGCTGACGACGATTTCGTGCCTGTGTTCTTACTGCAGCTGGCAACATGCTGTGCTCGTGGGGCAGGGGAGAGGACGGGCAGCTCGGACACGGCGACGTGGAGGACCGGCTCGTGCCCACGGTGCTGAGCAGCTTCGACGCGCCCGGGATCACGCTGGTCATCTGCGGCGCGGATCACACCACCGCCTACTCCCAGGACGAGCTGCAGGTTACAGCTGGGGATGGGGGGACTTCGGGAGGCTCGGCCACGGTAACTCCAGCGACGTCTTCACGCCGCAGCCGGTCAAGGCGCTGCAGGGGCTCAAGATCAAGCAGATTGCCTGCGGGGATAGCCATTGTCTGGCCGTGACCATGGATGGCGACGTGCACAGGTGAGCCGGATATCCGCAGTAATTAACTGTGCTAATTCGTTAACTTAGTGGGACTATTTGGAATAAAGCTCGTTCATGGAAATTATTTAATGAACAGTGTCAAGTTTTCACATCGTTGTACACTGCTCCATCTGAGTTTTGCACGCAACTGTTTATTACCTGAAGTTTATTTGCTTAATTTGTTTAGTTGGGGCCGTAACCAAAATGGGCAGCTAGGTCTTGGAACTACCGAAGATTCGCTGCTCCCACAGAAGGTTCAAGCTTTTGAGGTAGAGTGGTTCTTGCATAATCTTCATATAATGCATAGTAGATCCAGATCCCACAAATTTTCAGGCCACCTGATGGTCCTATGATATTCGGGGTCATGATTAGTCTTTGAATGGAATGTGTTATCCTCAGGAAAATATCTATGTAAAATCACAAATATGACTTGGATCAATGGATGAGATAGCTTACTGCAAATATTCTAATTGGCACCTATATATACTAGTTGAATTACTACCATTATGAGATGTATTACAAACGTGCTGTCACTATTCTCCCCATGCAATTGTGACGTGAACAGTGTGCCTCACCTATTACATATTTGCTGCTTCTGAAGGAGAACTGTCACCATTCGTCAATACCATGTGCCATGCTGTTAAGCGCTTATGGTCCATAATGCTTGCAGGGTGTTTATGTGAAAATGATTGCTGCCGGTGCCGAACATACTGCTGCAGTAACTGAAGACGGTGACCTCTACGGATGGGGCTGGGGTCGATATGGAAACTTAGGCCTTGGTGACCGTAATGATCGTCCAGTTCCTGAAAAAGTATCCTCTGTGGAGGTAAATTATTTAGTTGGCTTCACACTTTCCTGTGTGAAACCAACATGTTCCCTCAACTGATGTTCTACTAGTCCCTTCTATCTCCAACATTTGATACTACATGGAAATTGACTGTTCCGACCTAGATGTTGTATAAAACATGCTTTAACTAGTTATTGGTTGCGTGATCCCTGAAATGTGTCGACCTGGCAATCTTCAGCTGCGAGCAACTCATTTTCAACCTAAACCCATGTTTCCATCTTGAAACGTCCCTCATAAAAAAGTCATATGTTCATTTTTTATCCATATAGGAACCACTCATATGCATATAGTTCCTTCATATGATCTTGTCTAGTTATTACAACAACAACAACAACAACAACAACAACCAAGCCTTTATCCCAAGCCTGTTGGGGTCGGCTAGACATGAAACCCAATATCAATAAAGTAAAAGAGAGGAAGAGATATAAGAACAAGGAAAAAAGAAAAAAAGAGAAAAAAGAAAAAAAGAAAAAAAGAAAAAGGAAAAAGAGAAAAGAAATAAGAAAAAAGGAAAAGAAAAGAGAAAATAAAAAAGAAAAAAGAAAAAAAGAAAAAGAAAAAAAAACAAGACTACGATTCTGGCACATGAATTGCTACTTTCCATGCGGTCCTATCATGAGCTAAGTCTCTGGATACATTCCAATCTCTCAAATCTCGTTTTACCGCCTCCTCCCAAGTCAACCTTGGTCGTCCTCTACCCCTCCTAATATTTTCTCTACCTCTTAAAATCCCACTGTTAACCGGTGCTTCTGGAGGTCTCCGTTGGATATGTCCAAACCACCTAAGTCGATGTTGGACTAACTTCTCTTCAATCGGCGCCACCCCTACCTTATCACGAATCGCCTCATTCCTTATTCGGTCTCTTCTCGTGTGCCCGCACATCCACCGTAGCATTCGCATCTCTGCGACACTCATTTGTTGGACATGTTGCCGTTTAGTTGGCCAACATTCCGCCCCATAGAGCATCGCGGGTCTGATCACCGTCCTATAGAACTTCCCTTTTAGCTTTTGTGGGACTTTCCTATCACATAGGATTCCAGAGGCTTGCCGCCATTTCATCCACCCTACCTTGATCCTGTGGCAAACATCCTCATCAATATCGCCATTGCTTTGTAACATTGATCCTAAGTATCGGAAAGAGTCCCTTCTAGGTACTATTTGTTCTTGTAGACTAACATTTCCTTCTTCACGACCAACACCACTAAAGTCACACCTCATATACTCGGTTTTAGTCCTACTAAGTCTAAACCCCTTGGACTCTAAGGTTTGTCTCCATAACTCTAATTTCTTATCAACACCATCTCTAGTTTCATCTACCAGTACTACATCATCAGCAAAGAGCATGCACCAAGGGATATCCCCTTGTATATCCTTCGACACCTCATCCATCACCAAGGAAAAGATGTATGGGCTCAAAGCTGATCCTTGATGTAGTCCTACCGTGATAGGAAATGCATCAGTCTCACTATCACTTACGCGCACACTTGTCCTAACATTATTGTACATATCCTTGATAAGGGTAATGTACTTTGTTGGCACTTTATGTTTCTCTAGTGCCCACCACATGACTGACCTTGGTATCTTGTCGTACGCCTTCTCCAAGTCGATGAACACCATATGCAAGTCCTTCTTCTGCCCCCTATATCTCTCCATAAGCTGACGAAGCAAGAAAATCGCCTCCATTGTAGACCTCCCAGGCATAAAACCAAACTGGTTTTTAGTGACATTGGTCACTTTCCTCAGGCGGTGTTCAATCACTCTCTCCCAAAGCTTCATAGTATGACTCATAAGCTTAATACCTCGATAATTAGTACAACTTTGAATATCTCCTTTATTTTTGAAGATAGGTACTAATATACTTTTCCTCCATTCTTCAGGCATCTTGTTTGACCGAAAAATGTGGTTGAATAGCTTTGTGAGCCATACTATTGCGACGTCCCCAAGACATCTCCACACCTCAATAGGGACATCGTCAGGGCCGAGGGCCTTTCCTCCTTTCATCCTCTTTAAGGCCTCCTTAACCTCAAACTCTTGTATCCTCCGCACGAACCGCCTGTTGGAGTCATCAAAGGAGTCATCCAACTCAACCATAGTGCTCCCATTCCCATCATTGAATAGCCCATTAAAGTAATCACGCCATCTATTCTTAATCTCTTCATCCTTCACTAGAATGCGGTCAGTCTCATCTTTGATGCATTTAACTTGATTGAGATCCCTCATCTTTCTCTCGCGGATTTTTGCTACCTTGTATATGTCCTTTTCACCTTCTTTTGTCCCTAGTCTCTCATATAACTTATCATAGGCCTGTCCTCTTGCCTTACTCACAACTCGCCTTGCATTCTTCTTAGCCTCTTTGTACTTAAGCATGTTGCTTGCGCTTCTATCATTATGCCAACTCTTATAACACTCCTTCTTCTCCTTAATGGCCTTTTGTACATCCTCATTCCACCACCAAGTGTCTTTATCTACAAGTTTCTTTCCCTTTGTCACACCGAACACCTCACTAGCTACCTTCCTAATGCAAGTTGCCATCTTCATCCACATACTATCTGCATCTCCATTTTCTGCCCAGGGTCCTTCTGTGATCACCCTATTTTTAAAGGATACTTGTGATTCTCCCTTCAACTTCCACCACTTTGTTCTTGTGATTTTGACACCTTTGTCCCGCAAAGAACATTTATGGAAGCGAAAATCAGCTACCACAAGCTTATGTTGTGTCACAACACACTCCCCCGGGATCACCTTACAATCTAGACACTCCCGTCTATCCTTTCTCCTAGTGAGGACAAAGTCAATCTGGCTAGAGTGTTGGGCACTACTAAAGGTCACTAGGTGAGATTGCCTCTTCCTAAAGAGGGTGTTAGCTATCAACAGATCATAGGCTACGACAAAGTCTAGGATGTCCATACCCTCTTGATTTCTATCGCCGCATCCAAAACCTCCATGTACTCCCTCAAATCCTAGGTTAGTTGCACCCACATGACCATTGAGATCTCCCCCTATGAGGAGTTTCTCGGTTATCGGTACACTACTAACCATATCCTCCAAGTCCTCCCAAAATTGCCTCTTAGCACTCATGTTGAGCCAACTTGTGGGGCATAAGCACTAATGACGTTCAAGACAATGTCCCCAATTACTATCTTGATTAAGATGATCCTATCTCCTCGTCTTCGAACATCCACTACTCCATCCTTAAGACTCTTATCTATTAGAACACCTACGCCATTCCTAGTCCCAGCCGAACCAGAATACCAAAGCTTGAAACCGGTATTCTCGACTTCTCTCGCCTTTTGACCCGCCCATCTAGTCTCTTGTACACAAAGGATATTTACTCGTCTCCTAATGGCAACATCTACTAACTCACGTAGCTTCCCCGTCAAGGATCCTACATTCCAACTACCCACCCGAAATCTATGTTCCTCGGCTAGCTTCCTTACGCTTTGCACCCGTCGAGTAAGATGCAAAGACCCTTGCTCACTTATCACTACATCCGGGCGATGATGTAGCGCGCCACTAAGGTGATGGCGATCCGGCCCTTGCTCATTTAACACCATATCCGGGTTCCGATATGGCGCGCCACTAAGGCGGTGGCGACCCGGCCCTTGCCCACTTAACACCATACCCGGGTTCCGATATGGCGCGTCGCTAAGAGGGTTACGCCCCAACGAATTTCTATTGGGTTTCATTTCCATGAGAATGGCTAAGTGTAGTTGTTGGCTCGCCAAGCCTATCACAACCCCCTCCTCCTTTACCCGGGCTTTCTCGTGGAGATTTTATTCTTTGAAACCATTCACATGTAGTAATACCATTGTTACCTCTTCCAACTTTGACAAAGCGAGTGCAGAGTGGAAGCAAACCTTATTGGTTATATATCAGGTCATTGATTATGAAAAGGATGAAGCCTGTACTAACCAAACACCAAAGTATTTTGGGAACAGAAAGTAACCTTGCCTGAGAGATTCCTGCTGTCAGATCTTAGTAAAGTTTTTAATAAGTTAGGGTAACTGTCATGAATGTTGTTCATTTCGAACTTTTCTTGTATTTTCCTACTTTAATAATAGAATCCATACTTTGTATGTTTGTTCTGTTGTTCTAGTTCTGTATACATTCTTACTTTGTCCCATTTGTAGGAAGATAAGGTGGTGCTTGTTGCATGTGGATGGCGTCATACCATTACTGTTTCTTCCTCTGGCACCCTGTACACTTACGGATGGAGCAAGTATGGTCAATTGGGGCATGGTGATTTTGAAGATCATTTAATACCATATAAAGTTGAAGCTTTGAAAGATAGCACTATATCCCAGGTAATAGCTTTAGAAACATTCACAGACATCGTTTATGAAGGATTATTACATTACTTGGGTTTTACTTTGCTGAGCTTTAGAAGGATGCTTCCATGCACTGTCTGCCAGACATGTCACCACATGGACCTGTAATTTTATTTTTGAACTAGGTTTTTTTTCCACCCGCTTGCATGGATGGGACTGGATCCAAAACCTCATTCTGGTAACATGGAAAATTTAGTTTTAACATAGCGGTGTCTATAATTTGTAATGGTTATTTAATGAAGCCTCCCAAACAAACAGAACCTTATGTATGCTACTCAACCCAGAAAAAAAATATTCACATCAGACTAAATTGGTCTTCAAGTTGTTCATTCATAATTGAGCATTGGAAGAAATGCTTATACACGTACGTTATTCTGATTTAGATTTCAGGTGGTTGGAGGCATACGATGGCCCTTACATCAGAGGGAAAGCTTTACGGATGGGGGTGGAATAAGGTAAATGATTGTTGTGTCTTTCAATTTATCATTCTTACCATTAGAATGTATCTATCACTATTATGTGCTTCGTTAACCATTTGCCCCGTGCTACAGTATTTTTCCACCTCCAATTTGGACCTATGGAACTCGTATCAGTCAACAAAATGTGTTATTTTTGGTAATTCAATCACTTTGTGTCTAAGTTCTAATCTCATCTTGACTTGTTAGTAGCTATAGGCTATTCTAGTTGTGCAGGCTGAGCTTGATGAAATTTTATGCTGTGCTTTGCTTGAGTTCCAACTCTATTGGTCTGAAAGCTAGTGGTACCGGCTGGATGTAGCCACTTATTTTTTTCTCTATTATTATTTGTTGCACTGATTTTGTCTGAAATGCTGGACCTGCAGTTTGGACAGGTAGGAGCTGGAGATAATGATGATCATTGTTCCCCAGTACAGGTTCATCTTCCAGAGGAACAGGTATGGCATGTTTATGGGATAGGTTATGGCTTACTCCAGAACCTGTGGTCAGCTAAACTATCCATGTACTACATGAGTCACTAAACTCATTACAATACTGTTAGGTATCGGGCGAGTTAGGGTTCGAAGAGGGTGTAAGGAGGTCGTGCCCTTGTAAAGAAAGATACTGACAGGTGGACCCGTGCTCGGTACCTGGTCACATGGGTCCGGTGACCTTATAAATGTAACCAAACACAGAGAGAAGGGAACAAGAGAGAAAGACAAAAATCCCCAAATTCGTTTGCGTTCCTCATCGGAGTATCTCACCCACGCTTCGCTGCGAGCTCGGCGGCGACCGCTCACGACCCGCGAATGCGCGCCGGCGTCCACGGACCTTCGCAGTTGGTATCAGAGATAGTCCTTCCTGCATTCATTTTTTTTGGCGGGCGGGTTGTTGTGAAATTGGAGGATTGGTTTGGGCAATTGGGAGGAGAAACGCGGGCAATTGTCGCGACGGCGCCCGCAGCAAAGCCCTCGGTTCAGACCCACTTTGTATTGGAGACAATGGCAGAGAGAGCGAAGGAGGATAGTGATCGATGGAACAAGGTATTCTGTATTGGACGGTATTTCGCAGAGATTGGAGGCGACGGAGTTGGTACAGAAACAGTTGTTAGGGCAACAGGCTCTAGCAGCTTCTATGGCGGAGAGGGCGGCAAAAGGACGAGATATGTTATTTCAGCAAGTAGAGGAGACAGGGAAGAGGGTAGCCTTGTTGACCCTTGCGAGGATGGCAGAGGGCATGGAACGTTTTTCTGAGAACAGATCGGGAACTCCAGAGAGGAGTGATGAAGAGAGGGATGGAGATAGGAGGAGCCCGGTGGATATTGCACCTGTTAATAGACAAGAAGTGAGGAAGGGACCATCATTGGAGATGCATCAGCAGAAGAGGGAAGCAGGAAGTGGAGATCGATCTCTGTTGAAACTAAATTTTCCTAAGTTTAGTGGGGAAAATCCAACTATATGGATTGATAAATGTGTGGACTATTTTTCCATTTTCAATGTCAGTGAAGCATTGTGGGTTCGAGCAGCATCCATGCACATGGAAGGAAATGCTGCTAAGTGGCTTCAAGTGCACAAGGTGACAGAGGGTTTGAAGGATTGGGCTCATTTTGCAGCAGCGGTGCAGGAGAAATTTGGAGCCTATGAATACTCCAAGGCTATGTATGATCTACTACATCTGAGGCAGAAAGGAGAATTAAGGGACTATATGTCAGATTTCGAAAATCTTAGATATTCTACTACAATTCACAATCCAGATTTAGACAATTTTTTTTGTGACACAGTTTGTACAGGGCCTTAAAAGTGAGTTACAGGGTCCGGTACTATTTCAGCTTCCTAATTCTGTAAACAAAGCTATGATGTTGGCCCAATTACAATGTGACATTCAGGAACAGACAAAATTCAAAAATCACAGACAGCAAATGGGGGGAAAACAGTTTATATTAACAAAAGGTGAAGGGAAGAATTTCTCCTCAAACCATGAGCTGACTAAAGAGAGGCAGTTAAGGGATTACCGAAGAGCTCATGGTCTGTCTTATGCTTGTGGAGAGAAATTTGAACCAGGGCACATGTTAAAATGTTCAAAACGTATACAGTTGCAATTAAACTCTTTATCAGTAGAAGATTTGGGAATGGGATTGTCTGACGAAGTTTTGCTGCAACTGCATAAGGAAGATATGCAACAGGAAGATTGCTTTCAGCTGTCTACACATGCGTTGGCAGGTACAGCAGGGTCCCAATGCATGAGGCTGAAAGTGCACGAATGTGAACCTGTTATGGTGAAGGTGGCTTCAGGAGAGGAAATGACAAGCGACAGTATGGTTCCAAATTTACAGTGGTGGTGTGGTGGATATTCTTTCACAACAACTATGCGCATATTGCCTTTGGGTGCTTATGATGCCATTCTAGGCTATGATTGGTTATGCAAACATAGTCCTATGAAGTGCAATTGGGTGAACAAGACCCTGGAATTTATGGAGAATGGAAGGGAAGTACTCTTGCAATGAGTTCAGGAACCAGAAAAGCAAACATTATCAGAGTTGAAGGCAGTACAACTCGATAAATGGCTAGTAGGCAATGAAGTGTGGTCCATGGCAATAGTGGCACCAGCTACATCGGAGAGAGATTTCTTTAAGGCAGAAGAGATGCAACTTTTAATTGCTGCTGTATTGGAGTAATTCAGGGATGTATTTGCTGAACCAAAGACTTTGCCCCCAACTCGACCCTTTGATCATGTCATATCACTATTACCCGGCGCAGTACCAGTGAATTTAAAACCCTATAGATATTCTCCTCTATATAAAGATGAAATTGAACGGCAGGTGGAAGAACTATAGAAAGCGGGGTTAATTGAGTTGAGCGTTAGTCCTTTTGCTTCACACGTGTTATTGGTACAAAAGAAAGATGGGACATGGCGATTTTGTGTGGATTATAGAAAGCTAAATGATATCACAGTGAAGAACAGATTTACAATGCCTTTAGTGGATGAAATTTTGGATGAATTGGTTGGAACGGTATTCTTTACAAGTTTGGATATGAGGGCAGGGTATCATCAAATACGCATGAAAGAAGGAGAGGAGTTCAAGACAGCTTTCAAAACACACTGTAGCCATTATCAGTTCAAGGTAACGCCTTTTGGCCTTACTAATGCTCCTGCTACATTTCAATGCGCTATGAACTTGATATTATCTCCATTCTTGAGGAAATTTGTATTAGTGTTCATAGATGATATCCTAATCTGAAGGGGGGCCTTGGCGCAGCGGTAAAGTTGTTGCCTTGTGACCATGAGGTCACGGGTACGAGTCCTGGAAACAGCCTCTTGCAGAAATGCAGGGAAATGCTGCGTACAAAAGACCCAAATGGGTCGGACCCTTCCCCGGACCCTGCGCAAGCGGGAGCTACATGCACCGGGCTGCCCTTTCCCTTTCTTTAGATGATATTCTAATCTATAGCCCTACTCTTGAGTCTCATATTGAACACTTGAAGTTGGTATTAGCCAAGTTGAGAGAACAACAGTTCTATATCAAGCTATCCAAATGTAGATTTGCAAACACAGAATTGGTATATTTGGGTCATGTTATTTCTGGAAATGGAGTGGCAACAGACCCTTCTAAAACAGCTGCTATGGAACAATGGCCAGTCCCTGCTACAATGACATAATTGAGAGCTTTTTTAGGACTGACTGGATACTATCGTAAGTTTGTCAAAAACTATTGAAGCATAGCAAAGCCTTTGACTGCCTTGCTGAAAAAGAAGTGTTTTGTGTGGTCTGATGAGGCTCAACAAGCGTTTATTGCTTTAAAGGCTGCTATGGTCTCTACTCCTGTTTTAGCTCTCCCAGATTTTAATGATGTTTTTACTGTGGAAACTGATGCTTCAGATTTGGGACTGGGAGCTGTGCTTATGCAACGTGGTAGACCCTTAGCCTTTCTTAGCAAAGCTCTTACTGCTAACAATAAGCGACTGTCTATATATGAGGAGTTCCTTGCATTATTTATGGCAGTGGATAGATGTAGACCTTATTTACAAAGGAATGAATTTATCATAAAGACAGATCACAAAAGTCTTAGTTTCTTGGAAAACCAACAATTGCAATCTGATTTACAAAAGAAAGCTATGACTAAGCTTATGGGGCTCAATTTCAAAATTATCTATAAGAAGGGCAAAGAAAATATGGCTGCTGATGCTCTTTCTAGGATGAATCATGTGATGGCTACCACAGCAGTAACAGAGGTCAGACCAGCCTAGGTGCAGGAAGTACTGAATTTCTATGCAACTGATGTGACTGCCCAACGTACTAGCTAAATTGGCTATCAGCAGCCCAGATGATGAAGGGTTCTCTCTATTACAAGGCATTATTAGGAAAGGTGACCAAATCTATGTGGGAGCAAATTCAGCATTAAGAATAAAGTTAATAGCTACCTTTCATGATACAGCCGTGGGAGGACATTCTGGGCATGAGGCATCCTATCAACGTATTAAGAAGCTATTCTACTAGAAAGGATTGAAACAAGATGTGTTGGATTATGTTCAACAGTGTACTATTTGTCAACAAGCTAAATCAGAAAGAATACACCCTGTTGGGCTGTTACAGCCATTACCTATACCTGATGGTGTATGGCAAGATATTTCTATAGATTTTATTGAGGGACTGCCCAAATCTGAAGGGTATGATACTATTTTAGTAGTGGTGGATAGATTTTTCAAGTATGCTCATTTTGTGGCTTTAAAACATCCTTTTACAGCAACACAGGTGGCTAAAGTGTTGCTTGAGCAGGTGATTAAACTCCATGGCATGCCTAAGTCTATGCTTTCAGATAGGGACAAGATTTTCACCAGTCAACTGTGGAAGCAGTTATTTTCATTATTAGATATTAAATTGCTCCTGACTATTGCTTACCACCCACAAACAGATGGATAATTTGAAAGAGTAAATCAATGTTTGGAAATGTACCTAAGATGTGTTGTTCACTCTACTCCTCATAAGTGGAAAAGCTGGTTATCTTTAGCTGAGTACTGGTATAACACATTTTTTCATACTTCTTTGGGTTGTACCCCCTTCAAGGCTCTATATGGATATGATCCAGTAATGGCTGCAGCGTCGGTGGTGCCTGAAAACACTGACAAAGAAGTATCAGATATGTTGACCGACCGAGCAGATCATTTGGAGGTGTTAAAGAAGTATTTGGCTCGAGCTCAGAATAGAATGAAGCAATAAGCAGATAAACAGCGTTCTGACCGAGAGTTTCAAGTTGGGGAACTAGTTTTATTAAAACTACAACCCTGTGCACAATCAACAATGGCCAATCGCCAGTGTCCTAAGCTGTCATTCAATTTTTTCGGGCCCTACAAGATTCTGAGGAGGATTGGGAGTACGGCGTATGAGTTGAGATTACCTGAAGATGCCAAGATCCATCCGGTCTTTCACGTGTCGCAGCTAAAGCCTTTCACGTCGAACTATTCTCTGGTATTCAATTCGCCGGCTACCTTCGCAGATCTGAATGGTTCGCCTTTGGAACCGGAAACTATTCTGGAATGACGCCTGGTGAAGAAGGGAAGCCGCGCGGTGCCACAAGTGTGCGTCAAGTGAGCGAGGCTCCCGGAGGATATGGCGACCTGGGAAGATTGGGGTTCGTTGGAGTCGTTTCCGATGGTTCGTGCTTGGGGGCAAGCACTTCCGGCGGCGGGGGAGGTGTGAGGTATCGGGCGAGTATCTCACCTGCACTTCGCTGCGAGCTCGGCGGCGACCGCTGCGACCGCTCACGACCCGTGACTGCGCGCCGGCGTCCACGGGCCTTCACAAATACTTGTATTAGAACTCTGCTAATTGATTCATGCCTGTGAGGTCAATTTTTGATAATCGATTCATATGTGTGATGCCAACTCCTGTTAATTACTGTATTTACTGCAGAAAGTTTGCCAAGTTGCTTGCGGATGGAGGCATACCCTTGCCCTTATCGAAAAGAAAAATGTTTTCTCGTGGGGAAGGGGTACTAGTGGACAGCTTGGTCACGGTGAGATAGTTGATAGGTGGGCTTACTTGTTTTTTTTTCTCTCTCTAAGTAGAGCATTTATTTGCACTTAGCCTTTGCTTCTTTATTATTCTGAGGTGACAAACTATCACCTAAAAGGAATACACCGACGATTGTTGATGCAATAAGCCCTGATGGTCCTGGATGCAAGAAGTTAGAATCATCAAAAGCGATTCCATTTGCAGGTTTGTACCATTGCCCCCAAGTAGTTGTAGATGCTCGGATATAGACAGTCGATTAATGTTGCTCTTTTTATGTTTTCCAGCCAAAGTTTGGGTCTCGCCATCAGAACGATATGCCTTAGTTCCTGATGAGAATGTGAGTTCGGTTCATGTGTGTGTTTGATACAAGACAAGTTGCAACCAAACCATTTGGCAAAACTCTTATTTGTCGAGTAATGTAATTGACCTTTATGTTCATCTGTAGGTTCCTAAATCAGATGAAGACGCGGCACGTGGCAGGGCTGATGTGAATGTACCTGAGAATGATCTAAAGAGAATGCGCGTCCAGTCTTAGATGATGTGCCATTCCTCGTCCTGCTTACTCCTTAGCATTAGTAGTGTAAACACCCTGGTCCCTGGTGGCCTGGTGCCTTTGTTCCACTGTTTCCCGTCTAGCGGTGTCCAATTCTGTACATTCCATTCCTCTGAGTGCTTTCCAAGAACCTCCTGGTGCTGAGGTGACACCATGCCTCAGATGCTTTGAGGTATGTGTAATTCGTCCTCTTTAGAGGTGTCGTGCACTAGCATGTGTAACCTCAACACTAAGTGAAGGTTACAATAAGCACTAGTAGTTGGCAGAAATGGAATCAAAGGTACATACCTGTTTCGCCTCACTTTCAGATAGACAGCAATGCCATCAGCCTTTTTCTATACATCTATATCAAGCTATTTCTGTTTTACTTGTACTGCATTAGATCGATGAAACAATGTACTACTCGTATAAAAGAGGGGCAAAAACAAGGTTCGTCTTACATGTAGCCACCTGCTAATGTTTTTTTAGAAAAAGCGCGGTGTCAGGCCGGTATATATTAAGCAGAAAGAGAAGCTGTCGAAGTGTGCGATCGACACACTTCGACACTTCCCCCGGGCCTGCACTGGGCAGCCCGCGGAGGTTCTTTTTTCGGCGGGGCTAGTCTCCTAGCGGAAAGCTTGCGCGGATGGACGAGTTAGCGAGAGCTTGACACGGCGAGTTTTACGTGGTTCAGGCCGTCGGAGCGTAAAACCCTACGTCCACGGCGAGCTATGGAGCTCGCTGTATTGCTTGCTGCTCAGGGCCGGAGGCCTGAGCTTGGGGGTGAGTTACAGCTTGAGAGTGTATGGCTACCGTATGAGTTGCAAAGTGCGAACCCCTGCTATCGACGCCTGCCCGAGCTTTTTATAGTCCAAGACTCGGGCGGCTTACAAGGGGAGCCGGGACCCGACAGGTGGTCCCGGGAAGATCGCTTGTTATCTACCGTATCTGTAGTTACGCCGGTAGCTGCCTCTGGTCGAAGGCTTCTGAGTCTTCATCTTGCCGCCCTGCCCATGCCGCATGCTAGTCGTAGTGGTTGATGACGGCGCAGGCGGCATGGGATGTCTTGTCGCGGTGTTTATTAGCTGGCAGGTCCTGACACCGCGCGCCAGTCTGTGATGCGACTGGGCGCAACGGCACCTGACAGACGCGTGCTCCGCGTTTCCGCGTCTTGGGAAGACGCGGGCCTTGAATACCTTGTACGGGCAAGGTGTGGGGCGCCTTTACGCCCGCCGCCTACCGCTCGGGGGCAGGCAACACCGTTCTTCTAGCCACGTGGCGGGTCCGGAGCCCTTCTCTGAGGCGAGAAGGGTCCGGCCTGCGGGGCACGTGGAGCCTCCGGTCCTCTCCCCGCGGAGGGGGAGGTCCTGCTTCTGTATGCCACGTGGCGGGCCCGGAGCTCTCCTCTGCGGAGAGGGAGGCCCGGCCCCGCTGGACGCGTGGCGTCTTCGGACCTCTCTCCCGCGGAGGGGGAGGTCCGGCTTCTGTATGCCACGTGGCGGGCCCGGAGCTCTCCTCTGAGGAGAGGGAGGTCCGGCCCCGCCGGACGCGTGGCGCCTTCGGAGCTCTCCCTACGGAGAAGGGCGAGTACCTTAGGCATTTTACCCTGTGCGCGGGGGTACCCCATATCTCAGGTACCGACAGTGGCCCCCGGGCCTATCTCGGGGGAGATAGCGAGCCCGAGGTGGGACCTCCGTCTCTTCCGATCCGCGCACTTTCTCTAAGTCCCGAATTGGCCGCTGCCGGAGCACGAACGGCCGCGGGGTCGTGAGAGCATGCGCTCACTTGACGATTGCTTTTACTGCGGAGACGGGAGCCCCGGCCATGTTGAACACGCAGGGCTTTCGGAGCTCTCCCACCGCGGGGGCAGGTCCGGTTTCCGCCTGCCACGTGGCGAGCCCGGAGCCCTTCTCAAGGGAGGAGAGAGTTCCGGGCCTGCTGGACACGTGGGGCCCCCGGGTCCCGCCTCCTCTAGCCCTGGGTCGAAGTAGTTGGTATCTCCTTTCCCCCTACTTCATGCAGTCCCCGTTGCCGCAACTTGGAAGTCCTGCACACAGGTAGAGGAAACGTAATTCTCCTTGGGGGCTCCCCCTCCCTTATATCATAGTCTTATTTGACTTACAGCCCCAACCATATGCTTGGTGCTTGGGGACTTGTAGAGAGGGGGAGCTGAGCACATGGCAACCATGTACTGCAAGGGCGATAAAAAAGAACTCAATTCACAATTTAAATGAGTACAAGGAAATAGCAAAGTAGGGCAGACTTCTTTTCGTACAACCTTCCATAGGAGGAAGGCAGGCTCAACATGGAGGCCACGACTCACCCCATTAAGAGGGGAAGCAAGACTCTACGCGCTTGGAGTCGGAACCAGGCAAAGCTGAACGTAGTCCTGGACCGTCCCCTGGGGTTTAGCTGCTCCGAGCGTTGCTCCTGGACTCTATGGAGTTCATTACGAAAAGAAAGTACTGTCCTATTTTTGCTCTTAAGGGTAGAACTTACGGAGGTGTTCTATGTTCCAAGGGTTCGGAAGCAGGTCCCCATCCTCGGTGGAAACGCGCACACACCCGGGGCGGCATACTTTCGCGACTCGGAAGGGGCCTTCCCAACTAGGGGAGAGTTTGTGGGCCCCTTCGCGAGAAAGTATGCGCCGCAACACCAGGTCACCTTCCTGCAGCTCCCGGGCATGCACAGACCTCTGGTGGTAGCGCCGAAGCGCCTGTCTATATCGCGCGTTACGGAGTGCCGCATGTAATCGGACCTCGTCGGCGAGGTCGATTTCTCCACGCCGGAGGTTGTCCTGCGTGGCTTCGTCGTAAGCCCGAACACGGTGAGACTTCATGGTGATTTTTCTGGAGGGAGTACAGCTTCAGCCCCGTACACTATGAAGAAGGGTGTCTCCCCGGTGGCCCGGCTCTGGGATGTCCGGTTAGCCCATAGTGTGCTCGGAAGTTCATCTACCCAATTGGCACCATGCTTCTTTAGGCTGGCGAAGGTACGAGTCTTGAGGCCCTGGAGAATCTCCGCGTTGGCCCTCTCGACTTGCCCATTGCTCTTCGGGTGGGCGACAGAGGCATAGCATACCTGAATGCCAAGGTCTTCGCAGTAGTCTTGAAACGCTGCGCTGGTGAACTGGGTTCCATTGTCAGTGATGATCCTGTTTGGGACCCCGAACCGGCAGACAATAGACCTGATGAATTTTACTGCGGATTGTTTATTGATGGTGACAACTGGTGTAGCTTCCGGCCACTTGGTGAACTTGTCGATAGCGACATAGAGGTACCGGAACCCCCCGACGGTTCTGGGAAATGGTCCCAGGATGTCCAGCCCCCACACGGCAAATGGCCACGAGGGCGGGATCATCTGTACCGCCTGAGCCGGTGTATGGATCTGCTTGGCGTGGAACTGGCACGCCTTGCAGCTCTCGACCAGCTTGACGGCATCCTGGAGTGCTGTCGGCCAGTAGAAGCCATGCCGGAAGGCTTTACCGACAAGCGTGCGTGAGTAAGAATGACTTCCACATTCGCCTCCATGGATCTCAGCGAGCAAGTCGCAGCCTTCCCCCTGGGTTATACACCGCAATAGGATGTGGTTGGTGCCACGCCGGTAGAGATCCCCCTCTACCAGCGCGTACCTCTTAGCCATACGCACAATCTGTTCAGCGGTTGCATGTTCATCAGGGAGGATATTGTCCTTCAAGTAGTCCCGGATCTCCGCGATCCATGCATCGGGTCTGACTTGAGCTTCTGGATCTTGAGCGCTGGGTTGCACGGAGTCCCCAGTGACGCTTACGATCCTTGGCGGCGCCCACGGCTGTAGGGCCGCCGGGACCGCCAGCTTCGAGGTGCTGGTCAAGCCCCCTTCGCCCGGCTCGGCGGGCCGGGCTGTGGGCCGTAGCAACGTCCTCTCGAAGACTCCTTCGGGCGCAGGGGCTCCGGTGGAAGCCTTCGTTGAAAGGTCGTCGGCTGCGGCATTACCGGCGCGCGGTACGTGGTGCAGGTCCAAGGCGAGGAATTCTTTCTCCAACATCTGCACGTGAAGCAGATATGCAGCTAGCTGGGGGTCATTGCAGGAGCATTCGCCCTTGACTTGCTTGATGACCAGCTGGGAGTCGCCCTGTGCCAACAACTGGCGAGCGCCTAAAGACAGGGCTGTCTGCAGGCCAAAGATGAGTGCTTCATACTCCGCCATGTTGTTGGTTGCCTTGAAATTGAGACGCACCATATACCCAAACTGTTCCCCCGATGGCATGAGGAGCAGTACGCCGGCACCGGCCCCCTGCTTTCGCGAGGAGCCGTCGAAGAAGAGTGTCCAGTGGGGTTCGGTGAAGACCGGAGCTTGGTGCTCCGGTTCTCCGCCCCCATGGCCCCCTGGGTCAGTCTCCGTTGGTGTCCACTCCGCCACAAAGTCAGCCAGTGCTTGGCTCTTGACTGCGTGGCGTGGGAGGAAGTCCAGCTCAAACTCCACCAGCTTCGCCGCCCATTTAGCCACGTTGCCAGTCGAATGGGGGCTGTGAAGAATTGTCTTCAGCGGATACGAGGTGACTACCGAGATCCGGTGGGCCTGGAAGTAATGGCGGAGCTTTCTGGAGGCCACGAGCACCGCATACAGCAGCTTGTGGACTTCCAGGTACCTTGTCTTGGCATCATGAAGTACTTCGCTGATGTAGTAGACAGACCTCTGGACGGTTCGAACCCTCTTTCTCAGACCTGGGAGGTCCTCGTCCATCGGCCCTGGCCCACTGGAGGTGGGTGGACCCACGGGGGCCTCCGGGAGCTGGGACCCGGAGGCCCTTAAACTATCTTGATTGTCCGGGAGCTCCGGGGGGTCTTGGGGGACCTCTGGGAGGTCCCATTTGGCCCCCCGAGGGGTCCCGCAGGGCCCCCGGGGGTTTATCTTGGAGGTCCGGGAGACTGCCCAGGACCTCCGGGAGGCCGACCTGGGCCTCCGGGAGGTTGCCTTGGAGGTCCGGGAGACCGTCTTGGTCCTGCGGGGCCTCTTGGCGTCTCTCTTCTGCTACTGGAGCAGGTTGTGAAGATGAGGGGTCCGGCCGCTCTGCGACGAGGACCATACTTACTACTTCAGTTGTCGCCGCGATGTAGAGCAACAGGTGCTCTCCGGGCTCAGGGGCTACCATGATTGGTAGGGTCGTCAGGAGTCGCTTCAACTCCTGGAAAGCCTCTTCTGCTTCGTCAGTCCAGGCAAAAGGGCCTGACTTGCGCAGGAGCTTAAAGAAAGGGAGTGCCCGCTCTGCTAGCCTCGGTATAAACCGACTCAGCGCGGCTAGACATCCCGTGAGTTTCTGGACATCCTTGACGTGGGCAGGGGGCCGCATCAAGTCGATGGCCTTGACCTTCTCTGGGTTGGCCTCAATCCCTCGGTGCGAGACCAGGAACCCTAAGAGCTTCCCAGAGGACACGCCGAACACACATTTATCTGGGTTCAGCTTGGTGCGCATAGAGCGCAACTTGTCAAAGACTAAAGCTAGGTTATCTAGCAGGGACGGACCCTGCTTGACCTTGACAACTATGTCATCGACATACACCTCAACCAGGTCTCTTATCAACTCCCCAAAGGTTTTGTGCATTTCCCGCACAAAGGTGGGGAGTGCATTCTTTAGGCCGTAAGGCATAGACACATAGCAATAAAGGCCGAGACGTGATGAAGGAGGTGTGCTCCTCGTCCTCCCTAGACATGGGGATCTGATGGAAACCCGAGTAGGCGTCTAGGAAGCACAGCATATCACAGCCTGACGTTGAGTCTACTATTTGATCTATTCTAGGGAGAGGGAATGGATCTTTAGGACATGCCTTATTGAGACTGGTGTAGTCGATGCACATCCGGACCTTCCCGCCAGCCTTCGGGACAACGAAGGGGTTCGCCAACCATCGGGGGTGGTGGACTTCCCGTATGAAGCCAGCGTCCAGCAGCTTCTTGACTTCTTCACGGATGAAGTTTTGCCGCTCGATGGACTGCTTGCGGGGCTTCTGTTGAACCGGCCGGGCGTCGGGGAAGACTTTCAAGTGGTGCTCGATCACCTTCCTGGGCATCCCCGGCATCTGTGACGGCTGCCATGCAAACACGTTGACGTTGTGCCGGAGGAAGGTGACGAGCGCGCCTTCGTATTTACTATCCAGGCCCCCGGCTACCCGGGTGGTCTGGGTAGCTTCGGCGCCGACTTGGACGACCTTTAAGGGGACGCCGCCCTCGTCGAGGGGTTGCACCCGGGGTGCTGTGGTGGAAGCACAGTGACGTGCGTTCGGGCGGAGCTGGTCCGGCTCCGTATTGCCGGGGGCTGATGCCCCAGCTGTTGCGAGTGCTTGGAGCTTCTCCAGGGCTGACACTGCAGCAGTGCGGTCCCCACGAATCCTGAGAACACCTGTCGGTGTCGGCATCTTCAGGACAAGATAGCTGTAATGGGCTACAGCCATGAACCGGTACAAGGCTGGCCTGCCGATTATGGCATTGAAGGGGAGGTCTATCTCCGCTACGTCGAACAGAACGTACTCTGTTCGATAGCTGTCCGGAGCCCCGAAGGTCACCGGGAGACTAATGTTGCCGTAGGGGATAACCTGTCCCGACCCTACCCCTGAGAACGGGCTCGACGGGGTGAGCTTGGCCATCGGGATTTGCAGCTTCTGGAAAGCTGCACGGCTGATGAGGTTCAGCCCAGCCCCTCCATCCACCAAAACGTGGTACATTCTCACGTTGGCGATGGTAGGGGCCACCAGGAGCGGTAGTTGGCCGGCCCCAGCCATGTTCCTGGGGCAGTCGGTGGCATCAAAGCTGATGGGGGTCCCCATCCACTTTAGGTGCGGTGCAACACTTGGGAGTGGCGCCACCGACGCTACCGCTCGGCGCAGAGTCTTGACTGCGATTCGGGACGAGGGGTCGGCGGACCCGCCGTATATGACGTAGAGCTTCTTCCGACGCTCATCGTCGCTGGAGCCGGAATCCTCGTGATTGCATGCCGCCTTCACGACACGTGGAGGCTCCTGGATCTCCTCTGGGCGGTCGATGTTGTCTGGAACATCCACCCCCTGCTCATCTTCCTTTAGACGGAAGGGCAGGGCATCAGCCCGCTGCCGCTTCTCCTTGCGGAAGCGCTCTGCGAGCCTTCGGATCTCCCGGCACTCGGCAGCAGTGTGGCGACAGCTGCCGTGCACGGGGCACATATTGTCTTTATCACCTTCTGGGATTGGTGATCTTCGCTGCTTCTTGTCGGGGCGCGGCCCCTGAGCCCCACCGAGCGTCGCTGCAGTGACGACTGGGGCTGCGGTCGGTGACTCTATCTTGCTTCTGCCTCGGTTCTTGGCCTTCCTGCTGCCTCCACAGGGAGTAGGACTAGATCCGGGCAGTCCCCCTGACTCGGAGGATGGCAGCGAGTGCCAGTTCCGTCCTTCGGCTGCTCTGGCGCATTTGTCTGCCAAACTGAAGAGCTCTGAGACGTCACAGACCTCCCTGGTCGCGAGCTTCTCGAGCATCTTCCTGTCCCGGACGCCTTGCCGGAACGCCACCACCACAGAAGCATTTTGAATGTGTGGGATGGTGTTCCGCACCTGGGAGAACCGCTGGATGAAAGAGCGCATCAACTCCCTAGGTTGCTGCTGGACGGCGTGGAGGTCGAGCTCCGTGCCAGGCCGGGTGTAGGAGCTGCCGAAGTTGGCTACGAACTGTCGGCAAAGCTCTCCCCAGGAGGTGACGGAACCCTGGGGGAGGTTCATGAGCCAAGATCGGGCTGGACCGGTCAAGGCGACAGGGAAGTAATTGGCCATGACGGCTTCATTCCCCCCTGCGGCAAGTACGGCAGTGGAGTAGATCTGGAGGAACTCCGCTAGGTTGACGCTGTCGTCGTACTTCTCGGGCAGGTGTGGCCGAAACTTACGCGGCCACTTCGCAAAGCGAAGATGGGGCGCGAGGGCTGCACACCCTGCTTCTGTCACCGCAGGTTCTGGTGCCGCGAACGCTGGGTTCGCACTAGGCATAGTGTACCCCGGTACGGGCAAGGCTGCACCATAGGCTGGGGGCGCCATCTGCAGCACATATGACTGTGGCATATTCTGCACGGCGCAGGCCTGGGGCAGAGATCGCATGGCGAAGGTCTGCTCTTCAGGCTGGGTCGAGGCCGACGTCATGCTGTCGTCAGCCTCTTGTTAGCGACGCCTTTCTCGGCGTTACTCGAGGTATACCCGGGCATCTTGACCCGAGCGACAGCGCTCCAGCTCTGTCCTCAGATCCATCGATTGAGGGCTGGCAGAGCTGGAGTCTGCCGTCTGTTCGTCAACCATCGGCATGCGTACCAGCTACACGGCCGGTTGGTCAGAGTGTCGTCTCCGCCGGAGTCGCGGGCTTGCGGCAGCGACGACAAGACGGTCTACCTCGAGAATCCACCGCTGGGTCGCTGCCTGAGGCGCGTCCCCAGCGGGCGGATTGTGCAGTAGCGCTCTTGCTGCAGCTAGCGCACCCCCTCCGGGTACGCCCGGCGCTACTGAAGATCTGACGCTGGTTGGAGCCTGCATTGCCGGGGTCGGCGCTGCCAGAGCCGGTTGATGGCTCCCAGCTTGTACTGACGCACTCCGTCCCGAGTGTGTTGGCTTGTACTCCCCCCTGGTCGCGGTTCGCCGCGGAGGCGGGGGAGGTGAGCTTGCCGCCGAAGGGAGCTTGGTCATCTTCGTCGGCGGAAACTCGTCGCGCTAGGGGAAAAGCGCCCCTTCCAGGCGCGCCAAATGTCGAAGTGTGCGATCGACACTTCCCCCGGGTCTGCACTGGGCAGCCCGCGGAGGTTCTTTTTTCGGCGGGGCTAGTCTCCTAGCGGAAAGCTTGCGCGGATGGACGAGTTAGCGAGAGCTTGACACGGCGAGTTTTACGTGGTTCAGGCCGCCGGAGCGTAAAACCCTACGTCCACGGCGAGCTATGGAGCTCGCTGTATTGCTTGCTGCTCAGGGCCGGAGGCCTGAGCTTGGGGGTGAGTTACAACTTGAGAGTGTATGGCTAGCGTATGAGTTGCAAAGTGCGAACCCCTGCTATCGACTCCTGCCCGAGCCTTTTATAGTCCAAGACTCGGGCGGCTTACAAGGGGAGCCGGGACCCGACAGGTGGTCCCGGCAAGATCGCTTGTTATCTACCGTATCTGTAGTTACGCCGGTAGCTGCCTCTGGTCGAAGGCTTCTGAGTCTTCATCTTGCCGCTCTGCCCATGCCGCATGCTAGTCGTAGTGGTTGATGACGGCGCAGGCGGCATGGGATGTCTTGTCGCGGTGTTTATTAGCTGGCAGGTCCTGACACCGCGCGCCAGTCTGTGATGCGACTGGGCGCAACGGCACCTGACAGACGCGTGCTCCGCGTTTCCGCGTCTTGGGAAGACGCGGGCCTTGAATACCTTGTACGGGCAAGGTGTGGGGCGCCTTTACGCCCGCCGCCTACCGCTCGGGGGCAGGCAACACCGTTCTTCTGGCCACGTGGCGGGTCCGGAGCCCTTCTCTGAGGCGAGAAGGGTCCGGCCTGCGGGGCACGTGGAGCCTCCGGTCCTCTCCCCGCGGAGGGGGAGGTCCTGCTTCTGTATGCCACGTGGCGGGCCCGGAGCTCTCCTCTGCGGAGAGGGAGGCCCGGCCCTGCTGGACGCGTGGCGTCTTCGGACCTCTCTCCCGCGGAGGGGGAGGTCCGGCTTCTGTATGCCACGTGGCGGGCCCGGAGCTCTCCTCTGAGGAGAGGGAGGTCCGGCCCCGCCGGACGCGTGGCGCCTTCGGAGCTCTCCCTGCGGAGAAGGGCGAGTACCTTAGGCATTTTACCCTGTGCGCGGGGATACCCCATATCTCAGGTACCGACAGAAGCATACATCATATTTGAGCTCAGAGGGCAAGCTTTTACGTCATAAGATAGTTTTACAAAAGACCTATCCGGTATGCATTTGTGAAGATGGGAGGTGTTGTGCTAGTGCCTATGCTCCAGCCTGGCCCAGCAGTGCGCTTGCTCCTTGATGTCTAGACCATCTATTTTTCCATATTTTTTCCTCACTCCAGCCTGGCCACCTGCTAATGTTGCCGTGCGGAAGAGTTCTGCTACTTGAATCACAGACAACAACAACAACAACCAAGCCTTTATCCCAAGCATGTTGGGGTCGGCTAGACATGAAACCCAATATCAATGAAGTAAAAGAGAGAAAGAGATATAAGAACAAGGAAAAAAGAAAAAAAGAAGAAAAAAAAAGAAAAAAGAAAAAAAAAGAAAAAAAGGAAAAGGAAAAAAAAAGAAAAAAGAAAAAATAAGACTACGATTCTGGCACATGAATTGCTACTTTCCATGTGGTCCTATCATGAGTTAAGTCTCTGGATATATTCCAATCTCTCAAATCTCGTTTTACCGCCTCCTTCCAGGTCAACCTTGGTCGTCCTCTACCCCTCCTAATATTTTCTCTACCTCTTAAAATCCCACTGTTAACCGGTGCTTCTAGAGGTCTCCGTTGGATATGTCCAAACCACCTAAGTAGATGTTGGACTAACTTCTCTTCAATCGACGCCACCCCTAGCCTATCACGAATCGCCTCATTCCTTATTCGGTCTCTTCTCGTATGCCCACACAT
The DNA here is from genome assembly GCA_030760725.1 of Neostapfia colusana. NCBI lineage: Eukaryota > Viridiplantae > Streptophyta > Magnoliopsida > Poales > Poaceae > Neostapfia > Neostapfia colusana. Next base: position 51,165,057 of record JASWHV010000019.1, read on the forward strand.
TCACCGTAGCATGCGCATCTCTGCAACACTCATTTGTTGGACATGTTGCCATTTAGTTGGCCAACATTCCGCCCCATAGAGCATCGCGGGTCTGATCACCGTCCTATAGAACTTCCCTTTTAGCTTTTGTGGGGCTTTCCTATCACATAGGATTCCAAAGACTTGTCGCCATTTCATCCACCCTACCTTGATCCAGTGGCAAACATCCTCATCAATATCACCATTGCTTTGTAATATTGATCCTAAGTATCGGAAAGAGTCCCTTCTAGGTACTATTTGTCCTTGTAGACTAACATTTCCCTCTTCACGACCAACACCACTAAAGTCACACCTCATATACTCGGTTTTGGTCCTACTAAGTCTAAAACCCTTGGACTCTAAAGTTTGTCTCCATAACTCTAATTTCTTATCAACACCATCTCTAGTTTCAGCTATCAGCACTACATCATCAGCAAAGAGCATGCACCAAGGGATATCCCCTTGTATATCCTTCGACACCTCATTCATCACCAAGGAAAAGATGTATGGGCTCAAAGCTAATCCTTGATGTAGTCCTATCGTGATAGGAAATGCATCAGTCTCACTATCACTTACGCGCGCACTTGTCCTAACATTATTGTACATATCCTTGATAAGGGTAATGTACTTTGTTGATACTTTATGTTTCTCTAGTGCCCACCACATGACTGACATTGGTATCTTGTCGTACGCCTTCTCCAAGTCGATGAACATCATATGCAAGTACTTCTCCTGCTCCCTATATTTCTCCATAAGCTGACAAAGAAAGAAAATCGCCTCCATTGTAGACCTCCTACGCATAAAACCAAACTGGTTTTTAGTGACATTGATCACTTTCCTCAGACGGTGTTCAATCACTCTCTCCCAAAGCTTCATAGTATGACTCATAAGCTTAATACCTCGATAATTAGTACAACTTTGAATATCTCCTTTATTTTTGAAGATAGGTACTAATATACTTTTCCTCCATTCTTCAGGCATCTTGTTTGACCGAAAAATATGGTTGAATAGCTTTGTGAACCATACTATTGCCACGTCTCCAAGACACCCCCACACCTCAATAGGGACATCGTCAGGGCCGAGGGCCTTTCCTCCTTTCATCATTTTTAAGGCCCCCTTAACTTCAAACTCTTGTATCCTCCGCACGAACCGCCTGTTGGAGTCATCAAAGGAGTCATCCAACTCAACCATAGTGCTCCAATTTCCATCATTGAATAGCCCATTAAAGTAATCACGCCATCTATTCTTAATCTCTCCATCCTTCACTAGAATGCGATCAGTCTCATCTTTGATGCATTTAACTTGATTGAGATCCCTCATCTTTCTCTCACGGATTTTTGCTACCTTGTATATGTCCTTTTCACCTTCTTTTGTCTCTACTCTCTCATATAACTTATCATAGACTTGTCCTCTTGCTTTAATCACAACCCGCCTTGCAGTCTTCTTAGCCTCTTTGTACTTAAGCATGTTGCGTGCGCTTCTATCGTTATGCCAACTCTTGTAATACTCCTTCTTCTCCTTAATGGCCTTTTGTACATCCTCATTCCACCACCAAGTGTCTTTATCTACAAGTTTCTTTCCCTTTGTCACACCGAACACCTCACTAGCTACCTTCCTAATGCAAGTCTGCATCTCCATTTTCTGCCCAGGGTCCTTCTGTGATCACCCTATTTTTAAAGGATTCTTGTGATTCTCTCTTCAACTTTCACCACTTTGTTCTTGTGATTTTGACGCCTTTGTCTCGCAAAGAACATGTATGGAAGCGAAAGTCAGCTACCACAAGCTTATGTTATGTCACGACACACTCCCCGGGGATCACCTTACAATCTAGACACTCCCGTCTATCCTTTCTCTTAGTGAGGACAAAGTCAATCTGGCTAGAGTGTTGGGCACTACTAAAGGTCACTAGGTGAGATTGCCTCTTCCTAAAGAGGGTGTTAGCTATCAATAGATCATAGGCTACGACAAAGTCTAGGATGTCCTTAGCCTCTTGATTTCTATTGCCGCATCCAAAACCTCCATGTACTCCCCCAAATCCTAGGTTAGTTGCACCCACATGACCATTGAGATCTCCCCCTATGAGGAGTTTCTCGGTTATCGGTACACTACTAACCATATCCTCCAAGTCCTCCCAAAATTGCCTCTTAGCACTCATGTTGAGCCCAACTTGTGGGGCATAAGCACTAATGACGTTCAAGACAATGTCCCCAATTACTATCTTGATTAAGATGATTCTATCCTCTCGTCTTCGAACATCCACTACTCCATCCTTAAGACTCTTATCTATTAGAACACCTACGCCATTCCTAGTCCGAGCCGAACCAGAATACCAAATCTTGAAACCGGTATTCTCGACTTCTCTCGCCTTTTGACCCGCCCATCTAGTCTCTTGTACACAAAGGATGTTTACTCGTCTCCTAATGGCAACATCTACTAACTCATGTAGTTTCCCCGTCAAGGATCCTACATTCCAACTACCCACCCGAAATCTATGTTCCTCGGCTAGCTTCCTTACGCTTTGCACCCGTCAAGTAAGATGCAAAGACCCTTGCTCACTTATCACTACATCCGGGCGATGATGTAGCGCGCCACTAAGGTGGTGGCGATCGGGCCCTTGCTCATTTAACATCATATCCGGGTTACGATATGGTGCGCCACTAAGGCGGTGGCGACCCGGCCCTTGCCCACTTAACACCATACCCGGGTTCCGATATGGCGCGTCGCTAAGAGGGTTACGCCCCAACAAATTTCTATTGGGTTTCATTTCCATGAAAATGGCTAAGTGTAGTTGTTGGCTCGCCAAGCCTATCACAACCCCTCCTCCTTTACCCGAGCTTGGGACCGGCTATGTCATTACAACATAGGCGGAGTTTACTTGAATCACAGAAACAAACTTAAATTGTCCGTCCCTTATCTCGCGCAACTTTCCATCGAGAACGAGTTTTTTATCATGATATTAACACAGAATTCTTTTATCATGAGATTAATGCAAACAGAAGTTGATGCAACGAAGTGGCAACCAAGCAGCTGCTGGAATTGCTGATGAGCGGACCAGAAAGAGAGGCGCGACTTTGTATTGGAAGCTAGACGTTACGCGTTGCTCTTGGCCGCAGCCCAAGTGCGAAAAGAATTTGGGCGGCCGGGGCAGCTCGATCGGCGTCGGCGGCGCGTGTGCTACACTGACGGCGGATGGCAGGCGCCTTGATCCGGTTGGCGCCGACCAGGCGGGGCGGAGCAGAGCATCTGAGACTGTGAGCCAGAATTGCTCGATCAGCAGATCATGACAGTATACGCGGCAAACATAAGGAAATGAATATGCTCCTTCCGTATTTAAATTCTTGACGTTCAGACAGGGATGGTTAGTTTGTTTCTAGTTCAATCTCGGTCCCTAAGCATCAACAATCGACAACCGGAGGGAGTATGAAATTAAGAAGATTTACTGTGTTTTTTGTGATGTTCTTACTCGCCACCTTCTTCGAGATCTGTTACCTGATATGAAAACAAAATGACTGTAATATGGAAACAAAATGGCTAAAAAATATGCTATGTGCATCAGAACAACCATTGACATTGTACCATCAGATAGATACAGCCATTTTTTCTTTTGTTTTTTAAATAGAGCACAAGCATCATCATATGATTCTTGCCTGCCATAATGGCACCGTAATGGAGAGTTGGACATCTTATCATGTTGATAACTTGGCACAAAGGGGAACCTCACAATCTGCTTGATACGGTGAGATACTTGGTATGCCGAGCCTGTGCAATCAATTTCCCACTCCTTTTCTTCCTAAAATCGACAGATGCAACACCAACAGATTTTCCGGCACGCAACAACTTTCCCTCAACCTCTATTTCTTCCTGGACAATCAATTAAAAGAGTAAACAGTGAGGCAGAACACTTTGGAAATAAACGCAGCAGAGTGGGAAAGAACAGAAAGTTCATTTTTAGCCTTCAAGAACATACGAGGGACCAGCAACCTATACCAGTACATTATTTGACGCGATATCTGAACAAGTATCACGGTGGTAATTTCTGGTACCTACCAGGCATCGTCCTGGACCAATCCTACACCTTCTCTTTTTTAAGAAGCAATCCAATACTGGTTTGATAAGCAAGTTATATCAACAGGCTTCACTTCTTACTAACAGGAAAGGAAAATGATAACATCCTAATCTGACAGCCACCTACAAACATGTCAGCGCCACGGCAGATCCTAATTGCTGATAGAAATTGGAGAGATTTGACTGACATTCAATCCCTTCTGTCAGCAAGCATGAACCTTAAAAAGAACTTCGAACATAAGCCCCACCATGAGCTCGGAGCCCACCTACTCGCCCTCGCCCATACCAAATGTCTCAGCATAGCAAGACCTGACTCGCCAATTGGCTAATTGTAGCACTAGCGGCATGCATAAGAACTCCAATTTCATGCTGAACATTTCCTGATACCATAATAGAAAACAACCTAAATGTGAACCGAGATAAAGGGGAAGTCAGTCTCACCCCAACTGCAGCCATGTCGACAAAGGAGAGGCTAATCTCGAGGGAGACCCCGCTGGTGGCGAGCCCGCTGGAGTAGAACACGGCCGACCCCAACTGGTCGGCGAGCGTCGCCGTGACGCCGCTGCGGAGATACCCCGCGGGGCTCTGAAATTCACAACCGATTCGGAACCGAGCACCGCAAGTCTCGTCAGTCGTCGCCGGTCTCAAATCCGAAGCGGGGGGTAAGGGTTAGCGGTTAGGGGGCGGAGGGAGTTTGGTGCTTACGGCAAGGCGGGGGGTGACCACGAAGGAGCAGAGGACGCGGCCGTGCTCCGCGGTATCGAGGCTGACGCCGTTGATGAGGAAGGAATCGTAGAAGTTGGGCCGCGGTGGGTTGGAGCCGGTGATTTCCGCGGCAGAAGCGATGGGTTCCAGGGTCCGCCGCACCGCTTCCGGGTCCATGGTTGGCGGCGGCGGTCGGACCGGCGAGGAGGTCGCACCACCGGATCCGACGAGGCTTTCCACAGGCGGGCGCGGGATTGGTCGTCCAGTTACCGACACGCAATTCCCAAACGAGTGGAGACTGGAGCACGCGGGGTTGTACGGGCTGACAGGTGGGCCTCGAATGTTAGCAGCCCGCAGTTGACAGTCGGGGGCGAAAAGATGGGGGGGTGGTACGGACAGTTCCTTGTTGCGAAAAGATTGTCATTCATATTTCATACCGCCTCTGTTTTTAAATTTTAAATTAAATTTGTTATCATAATATTAATTTGTTGCCATTAGAACAACCACTCTGCTTTATTTTTAAACTAAAAATCTTGTTTTAACGACAACAATTTAAAAAACAGAGACAATAGTAAGGAGTTCTCCCTATGCAGAATCGAGCACGCAAGAAGATAAGAACTCCAGTGATCTTATTCACTTCAGCAGTCTCATGACAGCACATTTCAGTAAATAGCGACCTTCGTATGTTTAACATAATAATAATTGATAAACCCTTTAGCGTAGCCTTTTTACCAGCCCCTTAGCCTAATTCAGGGTATGTTTGGCAAGAAAAAACGTTTCAGATTCTACGTTGAATCAGTTGAAACGGTAACAAATAGCAAAAAAAAATTAAACGTTTCAGCAGTGAATCCATGAGAAACATTTCATATTTTTTGCCTACAAACCTGAAACACGTATTCCACAGCCTGAATCACTTCATATTATTGTACTCCCTTCAGTTTTGTCATTTATTTACAGTAATTTGCCATTGTCTACCTTTATTCTCAACTCTTCTCCGCTGCTGCGATGTAACAAGTATTTATCCGTGCATGTTAATGATGACATATATTTTATAATAACACTTATAAATAATGCATATTATAAAATTTACTATATGTTATATAATGACAAAAACAATATAGTCTATCCAAAGGTAAATAGGTCATTTTAATCCTCTTCTCTCTATACTGAAACTGAAATCATAAAAGTAGACAAACAGTTTCTAAAATGATTTTGTTTCAGTAGAAAAACATTTCTAAGTTGAAACTGAAATATTTTTTATTCTCATAGAATCTGGACGGGGCCTCAGACTGTTTTATCTGAATCTTGTATGCACCTCCTCACTGAACGACTGATCTGGACAACTGAACACTAGGTGTAGCCTGCAGCCTCCGTTTACAGCACAACAGAGACGCGTCTAAGAAACGGATTTGGCATAACAAATACATAAGTAATTGGACAAGAGAAAGGTCGCATACTGCGTCTCTGATTAGAGTTCATCTTTAACAGATGCCAACGAATATGACGATTTGATCTCTTCTGCATCACCAGCTCCCGTGTGGCATACTTCGTCCTCTGCATCAGCTTTGGGGCCCTTGTTCTTCTTAATGAAACTGATAATCCCCTCGCCGTTCTCTTGCTTTCTTATGTCAGAAGGTTCCCGCTGGTTAAATAGAAGTACATCATGGGTTACCCTGCCTGCCTTCTCATACTGCATGCATGGTATCACGTACATGGGAAAAGGAATTAAAATGCATTCAAGAGTTGCATTCCACAGAACAAGACTGACACGTGAAGAAAGAAGTGGTTATTATCACCCCTAAACTCTGGAGCGAGTTGCTTGCAGTGGCCACGCCTATGGGAATTTTCCAGTTAGACACTGTACGATTGTTGAGAACAGTGCACAGTTGCTTAAGGAAATGGGTGAGCTGTACGTACCATGGGGCATAGAACTCGACGACGATGAACTGGTGTAGAGACACCACTTCCAAGAAGTTGCTCATTTCACGCGTCAGGACTGCCTCTTCCAGCTCCACTGTGGTGGCTAGAGCGAAGCCGGAGAAGAGAAAGATACTGAGAAAGAGGGTGAAAGGGAGCAGCAGAGAGACGGCCATTGCTTAAGCTGTAACCAACAGTCCCCTGCAGAGGCCAAAGCCAAGTTAATATACGTGGAGGTATGGAAAGAAGTAGCACTTGCAGGGATCTCGAGGAAGTCAATGGAACCTTTGTTTGCTCACTTCTCTTCGACTCTATGTCCCTGAACTTTGCTTCTAGACAACATTAGCTAGCCTTTCCTTCACTTTTTCTTTTGCTTCAGCTAGTAATTGCTAGTTGTAAATTGTATCTACTTCTGACAAGTGCTATAATGATTGACAGCAGTATAGCCCCACATTGTTTTATGTGCAAGTGCCATTTCACCTTTGCACATTGAGTCCAAAGAAGTAACACATGACCCACCATACCATCACCAATGTTAAGTAGTCAACACCTGCTTCAGAAGCCATATGAACTTATAATAGTTCTAGCCACAAGCTTCAGTGCAGTAATTGGACAAACCATTCAAAATTTCAGCATCCACCCTAATCCAGCTCATATCCATCTGAATGATTTTTAAGGTATTGTGTATCTCATTCCTGCATGGATGTCGAGTATCTCGTGCCAGAAACACATTCATTTTCCTACCTATCTCAATCCAACTACAGCCAGGCTGCTTCCTAACACCCCTATCTTTCATGGATCTCCTGACTCTAAAAACATCTGGCCATTTCCCCATCTCAGCATACATATTTGATAGAAGAACATAGGGTCCAGAGTTCTCAGGATCAAGCTCAAACAATTTCCCAGCTGCCCATTCTCCCAATTCAATGTTCTTATGCAGCCTGCAAGCACCTAGCAGAGAGGCCCAAAGCACAGAGTCAGGTTCCATTGGCATGTTCGTTATGAGCTCCTGAACTTCTTTCAGATGACCAGCACGACCAAGCAAATCAATCATGCATGTGTAGTGATCTCGAGATGGAGCTATTCCATGATCCACAGCCATGGACCGAAAGTATCTCCGGCCCTCCTCAACCAATCCAGAATGTCCACAAGCTGACAAAACCCCTATCATGGTGACAGAGTCTGGTCTCTCTTTGCTCCGCAACATTCTCTCAAAAAGATGTAATGCGTCCTTTGCACGACCATTCTGTGCATAACCAACAATCACCGCATTCCACGACACATTATCTCTGGCTGCCATCCTCTCGAACACCTTCACACCATCTTCAATGGAACCTGTCTTCAGATACATGTCTACAAGGGAGTTCCCAACAAACACATCAGACTCTGGTCCAAAGTCGAAGCGAAAACCCTCTTTCAGGACATGCACATGAGCTTGCCGACCAAGCTGAAGATCAGCAAGGTTCCCACATGCATTGAGAACGTTTCCATAAGTGTAATGTGTTGGCCAAACTGACTCTCTTTTCAGCCTGACAAAGAGCCTAAGAGCTTCCTCCTCCTCACCATTCTGTGCATACGCTGCAATGAGCACATTCCAAGCAATGACATTCTTCTCAACCATCTGCGAGAATACCACCTGAGCATCTTCTACTTTTGCAGATTTTGCATAGCCAGTGAGCATGGATGTTTCCGATATAACGCTCTTGCAAGCCATGCAATCAAAGACACACCTTGCCTCCCATGTCTTACCACACTTTGCATACATGTCAACCAGAGCATTGTTCAGCACCATGTCCTCCCTAAACCTGTTGCACTTCACCACACGAGCATGGACCTGCTGTCCTTCCCGCTCTGCAGCGAGGCCTGCACAAGCACTCATGACGCTCGCAAGGGTCACCTCATCAGGAACGAAACCAGCATCCATCATCTCGACAAACAGCACAAGAGCCTCGCCCACAGGGCCGTTCTGCTCGTAGCAAGTGATCAAGCTGTTCCAGGAAACAACATTCCGCTCAGGCATTGCCTCGAACACCCTGCGCGCCTCCTCTGGCCACTCGCACTTGGCGTACATGTCCACAAGCGCGCTCCCGATGTGGACGTCCTTGGCGTGAGGCGACCTCACAACAAGGCCATGCACCTGCTCCCCGGTCCTGTAATCCTTCTCCGCGGCGCAGGCACTCAGGGCGCTGGCGAAGGAGTAGGCGTTGAGCACGAAGTCGTCGGAGTGCATGGCGGCCAGGAACCGGAGCGCGTCCCCGCCGCGCCCCTTCTGCGCGAGTGCCGCGACGACCGCGTTGTAGGAGCACTGGTCGGGGTCCAGGATGGCCTCGAACACCGCGCGGGCGTCGTCGGGGCCTCCCAGGCGCGCGTACGCGGAGAGGATCGCGTTGTAGGAGAACGTGTTGGGGTAAGGCACCCCGTCGAACACCCTGCGGGCGTCGCGGAGGCGGCCTAGCCGCGCGTACGCGGAGACGAGGGTGTTGAGGAGGAACGTCTCGGCGGCGAACGGAGACTTGAGCGCCAGCGCGTGCGCGGCGCGGGCGTCGCGGAGCGCCGTCGCGGAGCGGAGGAAGCCGGCGAGCGGCGCGGAAGAGAGGAGGTGCGCGACCAGGTCCAGGTTGTGGCCGCGTCTCGCCATGCCGTGCCGCGCGCGGTAAAAGCCGCCGCCGTCGCACGGACGGATCTCCTGGTGTCCTAAGACCCAACGAACGGCCGAGATTGGTTGCGATCCCAGGTGGCAAGAGCGAGCGGGAAATAACAGGCAGGAAGAAGTCACCAGTAAATAAATAAGACAAGATTTGGGGAAGCGTCACGTGATGGGCTGACATGTCTGCTGCTTGGCATCCAGGAATCTGTGCTGGTCTGAACATGACAATCTCAGAACTTCAGAAGGATTTTGTCAAAGCTCTGCTGTTGCACATCCAAATGACGGTAAAAAATAACGGTGTTCACCTATGTCCCTATCAATTTCATCACCCTAATCAGTAAAGCAAAATTACTGCACTGGGGGCGCTAGCTAATGCGTTATAGCAGATTATAATCCCGTCCATTTCATACAGATATCCAGCAACGGTTTGTTAGCATCAGACAGATCTCTGGATCTGACATAACCGGCCAACATAGCATAACAATATACTTACCAAATTGTGCTGCTCCATCCCATCGCACACCCGCTTGGCATCAGCAATCCTCCCACGAGAAGCCAACGCTGACGCAATCGCTGTAGACATCACCATGTCCTTCACCGGTGCCAAGTTGAGTAGCCTCTGTGCAGCATCAGTAGCGCCACACTTGGCATACATATCTACGACTGAGCAACGCACATGCACATGGTGCGCATATCCATGCCGGAGATCAAAGGCATGTACGCACCTTCCCTCTTCAAGGGCCCTATTATCTCGGCAAGCAAGGAGCGCATATGATACAGTATAAACAAGCGGCTTATCACCCATCCCGTACCATCCTGAAGAACATCTGCACCGCCATATCACCCATCCCAGCAAGAACATATCGCCGGATTATGACCTTCCACGAAACGGCATTGGGTCGCAGGATGCCATCAAATGCCATCCTTGCGTCCTCAAGCAAAACGCATTTCCCGTACACATCAACCAGAGCCGTTCCAAGAATCACATTGGAGTAGAAGTCCCTCTTGGCAATATGAGCATGGAGTATTTTTTTCTTAGGTTTTTGACAAATTTCTGTAAATCTCCTCTTGTATATCATACAAGGCCTGGTAATTGCTGGGTTGTTCAAAAAAAAAAGATAGCGAAAAACAGGGCACAACACTGTTGAACTGTACTGTGTAGTAGCAATCTCTTGAAGATGTGTAGTAGTAGCAATCGTTAAGGTGTCCGTTTTCCACGATGACAGCAAGCAGCAGCACAACACTGTGACCACTAAGCAAGTCAATTTTGCCACAGAACAACACGCCGCAGGCAATAATTGTCCACGGTAAGCTCCCCATTTCGGCAGCGAACAAAGGAAAGGAGCTAGCAAAAGGACCATCTGTAGTAAACACTACGCTGTCCAATTTTGCCACAGAACAACAGGGCACAAAAGGCAATGATCGTGAGCAGCAGGCTCCCCATTTTGTGTCAGGACAGCCAAAGAGAGAGTAAAGGGCCAAAGGAAACAAAGCTGAGCAGCCAAGCCGTTCGTGTTCCTGCTCCACTACCCGGCCAGCGCCCACCTCGACGGCGTGGCGGCGCCAGCAAAGGCCACACGTTTTTTTTACTTCGTTGGCGGCTGGCGCTTTGCTCCGGCAGAGAATGGATAACCCAACACGAATGGACAGGCCCGCCATGCTATTGCACGCTGAATTACCCAACTAAAATACTCCATCCATATTGGCATATTTTATTTGTTAATTAACGTCCGGACAGCTTAATTAGCTGCTCCGAGTTCGGCTTAACGCTGATGCCCGAACGTTGTAAATTTTAATCCAAAGGTTGTAGCTTAATCCTAGGTTCCAAAGTCCAGATGTTGCCAGCATGTGCATGCAGGCTGTATGATTATGTGATATTTTGAAGAAAAAATATATGATTATGTCGAGGATAAAATCTGCGGTTCATGCTTCCACGTTAGTGCACAGGCAGGTTACTATTGCACGAAGAAAGATGGCACATGCCTAGCGAACGGGAAGAACTCACACCGCCATTGAAGAGCTTGCAGAGGCAATCCACTTATCATCCTGTGACACGGGAATGCAGGAGCAGAGCCGCGTCATGAGAACGTCATGTGGCCGGAGAACCCCGTGGAAGCCTCCTCTGTATCAACAGAGATCCCCCTCTCCGTGGGTTAGGTAGCCCCATGTACGTGAACCGAGGCTGCCACCGCCAGCACCCCCGATGCACCAGCAGGTCCCAAGTGGACTTCGCCTAATCTTTCATGGCCTGCCATAAAGAGACACAGCATGCACAAAACACCCTTTTTAATTAAAGAGAAGGGGTGGCATGGAAAGAGACGAGGGCTGAAAAGTTGTAGAAAGAGCAGTGATGGGCTTGAGCATCATGAAAAATGCTTTCTTCTTCTTTATATACGAAGACACACATCTCGAGGTGTTGGTACACTAACTGGAAGACTCTGATGACCGAGGGAGGATTATACTTGGAAGATCTCGCCTGCACAAAGATAAGCATCCTACCAAACTGTTAGGGTAGGAAGTACAGTAGTTAGCATATCAGGTGAGGGAGTTCAACAACCCAAAAAACATGTTGCCACGAGTGCTCGCTATCAGTTGATAGCTAGCTAGGCTTTTCTGCCAAGAATGTGTCTTTTACCAATTGGTCTACAGCTTACTTGGAAAGATTGTATGTACCAGAGATTCAACAGAGCTCAGTGTCACAATCATAAATCACTGTCCTAATGGTAATCTACCTGTTTCTGTCTCTCTTGCAAACCGACCAATTTGAATTTTGAAATGATTGATAAGCCTCTTTTTGACGAGGCAGTTTGCAACCATAAGTGTAGATTAGATGGGTGAAAAGGGGGCACATGGAACTTGAGTGGCTTCCTCTCGAAGTTATGCTCTCTGTGCTTTCCCACAGCTCCACTGAACTCTGCAACTGTTGGTGGATCTGCGCAAGAATTAATAATAACAATGGTCAATTCAATATCTCGAGTAGTTAACATGTAATCTTTTTAACCGTCTTGAGAGTTAGCTCAAATCCATGGTGTGGTCGCATGTAATTTTTATTCTTTTTAATGAAACATGTTATAGGCATGTTCTTCAAAAAAACAATGGTCAAGAACAATAAGGGAGCATGTTTTTTTCTTTGAGAAAATAAAGGAGCATGGTTGTGACGTATGCATGACATGAGGAAGAAGACAGCCATCACAGACGAAATATATGCAGTAACAGCACTCAGAAAGACCTGCTATTGGGATGCAGGACACTTGCACGGCGCTGGAAATTTCAGAGAGCAGTTGATAAGTCGGCAGTGCCATAGTGCACATATAACTTTATTTCTTTCACCTTCACATACGTATGGCAATAGCATCACAAGCTTCCTGAAGAAATTAAGCTGTCAAAATTTCAAGAGAAAGAGAGAGAGAGAGAGAGAGAGAGAGAGAGAGAGAGAGAGAGAGAGAGAGAGAGAGAGAGAGAGAGAGAGGGGGGGAGAGAGACTTAGGCGGTTCAGGAATTTCACAAGCATGAATAGCAGCGATGAAAGCAAATTTTAACATACTCATTGCTGTGTGATTGATTGATATATATCTACATGATACCCATCATATGTCAGCTGAAAGGAAGTCAGAGCTTCTGTCTAATCAACAATATAATTGAATCGCAAAACTATCTTTTTCACAAACTTGTGCATGCAAACTAAACATGCCAAGTGCTGATTTTGTCATCTTACCAAGCTTTTCGTTCTCATCTCCTGATTTTATATTATCAGATACGTAGAAAAGACGAAAAAAATTAAACACCTGTAATTACGTTCTGTTGACGGTTTTCTTGGGCAGCCATGATGGTTTTAAGTGTACCGAAAGTACAACGGAAGCAAACGTTGTGTTTCAATTAATATAATAGTCTGGAACTGACAATTTGGATGATGATATGATATGTTACATGAAAATGCAAGATATTCAAGAGGAGTCAACGACGATCAATTATGTTATCCAAGGGTTATCCCAATTAAGTACTCGTAAGTCGTAACCCAACATATTTGCATCTGTTATTAAATATATATATATATGAGGCACCTCCTCAACAACAGTACAGATATTTGCAATATACTCTCCCTGAATATCAAGGCAGCTTGATATACCCCTCTGCTCCAATCCAACAACAGTCTTGGCAGAGCATGATGATTAGCCCCATATACCCCCCTCCCACATAAAAAATGGAGAGGACAAGGAAACACGACACTTCAGTTGTCAGGCTTCCTTCTCGAAGCACCACGCTGCAGCCACCTCAAAACCTTTCAACGCACCTTAAGTTGCCCGTCTCTCTCTCTCTCAAACGAATACATACACTCATATACTATCCCTAACCCCTATAAGTAACACTAAGTCATCACACTAAGCAAGCGCTCCTGCTTCTGTGTCTACCTGTTTTCTTGTCCATCCACTTCTAGTTTGCACCTCACCTCACCATGGTTGGATCTTCTGACCTTCCTCCTGGCTTCCACTTCTTCCCTTCGGATGAAGAGCTTGTCGTCCATTTCCTCCGCCGAAAAGCCTCCCTCCTCCCATGCCAGCCGGACGTCGTCCCGATAGTACTTCTGAATCAACATGATCCATGGGAACTGCATGGTATGTACCTAGTCAATACTAGATAACCATACTCTTTTTATCCATCATCACTACTTTGTGTGTCAGGATCTCTCATGTCCTGATAGCTAGCAAAAATTCTTTCAAAGGGAAAGCGCTTCAAGCGGGTAACCAATGGTACTTCTTCAGCCATGCAAAGCAAAGTAGGGTCACGCCAAATGGATACTGGAATCCTATTTGTGCTGACGAGATGGTAAGCAGTGGCGGTTGTAACGTTGGCCTCAAAAAGACACTTGCCTTCTCCGTTGGACAGCCCTTTGAGGCAATCCAAACCAACTGGGTCATGCATGAGTACCACTTATTGGATGGGAGTTGCAAGGGAAACGGCAGCACCACAAGTAGCTCAAGCAAGAGGCTGCAAAAGAAGAAAGGTCACCCAAAGACAGTAAGAGCTACAAACATGTTTGCTTACTTATTTTAGCACCATTGTGGGTGTGTACACACACAAACGTACATACATACATGACTGGATAAGAACATACACATGCATACAGGAGTGCAATAATTGGGTGATATGCCGGGTCTTTGATTCGAGCTGCCGGTCAGAAGTGAGCTTCCACGAGGAGGGCATGGAGCTTTCGTGCTTAGATGAGGTGTTCCTATCCCTTGACGACTATGATGAAGTCAGTTTGCCGAATAAATAAAACCCTTATCAGCTAAACTGATAATAGGTTCTGCACCTATGAAACCATTTGATGATGATCCTTGCTTGAAAAGTTGCATTCCAGACTATCAACTGAGTTCCTAGGTGCTGATTCTAAACCATTGTTCTTAAACCACACATGTACTTTTCCTTCTCCAAGGAAGCGCATGTAAAAAAACTCGAGTTACTAGATTCTATAACTATGTCATTAGTATAGGTAACCTCCTCTATGACAAAAGTACCTAGTTTTCTTAAGAACTTTTCCGGTTTTCAAGGTTTCTTCTAAATCATGGAGTTTCTGTAAGAAATCAACAGTATGATGTATGTATAATAGCTAGTAGATTAGGAGTGTTTATTTCGGAGGGATGATCATGGCTTGTGTCTTCTTGGTTCCCCTCAAACTTATTGCCTTTCTATTTGAACGATAGTGTTGTGCCAATAAATCACAGTAAAAAAAGAATGGTTGAACTAGCACAAGTATATCGCTACTGATGTCATACATTGTGCAAGCACTGAAAGTTGCTGCATGTCTCTGTGTCTCTATATTACACAGAAAACTTGCGTGTGTGGAAAAGTGGCGCTGCCATGAATTCATAGGACTTACAGACCAGTTACTGGATATGCGAGTAGCCACTGACTTATTGGCGGATAGCAGTGCATAGTGCAGTGGCTTTAGATCACTAATCATGGATACTAAGAAGTATTCAATTATAACTTCACTTCGTAAGAAGGTAATAGGAGAAACCTAACCTTGTAACGTGATGTCATAATTAATGTTTATGCTACTTGCTACCATAAGTTTTTAATGTGTCCCTCAGTAGTTTTACCATGTTCCTCCTTGCTTTTCCTGGGTTGCTGACAAAACAGAAAGTTACTTCTTAGATTAAATTTAACAATAGAATTATTTACAAAACAATCTACCTAAATAAACATCAAGAAGCCGTTATAGTTGCAAGCCCTCCCGAATATTGCCACACTAAGTTCAACCGTTCAGATCACTAAACGAAACTTGGATAAAGCAAAACTATTCTAGACGACTTGGAATCAACAACAACCAAGCCTTTATCCCAAGCCTGTTAGGGTCGGCTAGACATGAAACCCAATATCAATGAAGTAAAACAGAGGAAGAGATATGAGAACAAGGGGAAAAAAAGGAAAAAAAAAAGAAAAAAAGGAAAAAGGAAAAAGGAAAAAGAGAAAAGAGAAAAGAAATAAGAAAAAAGGAAAAGAAAAAGAAAAAAGAAAAAAAAAAACAAGACTACGATTCTGGCACATGAATTGCTACTTTCCATGCGGTCCTATCATGAGCTAAGTCTCTGGATACATTCCAATCTCTCAAATCTCGTTTTACCGCCTCCTCCCAGGTCAACCTTGGTCGTCCTCTACCCCTCCTAATATTTTCTCTACCTCTTAAAATCCCACTGTTAACCGGTGCTTCTGGAGGTCTCCGTTGGATATGTCCAAACCACCTAAGCCGATGTTGGACTAACTTCTCTTCAATCGGCGCCACCCCTACCTTATCACGAATCGCCTCATTCCTTATTCGGTCTCTTCTCGTGTGCCCACACATCCACCGTAGCATGCGCATCTCTGCGACACTCATTTGTTGGACATGTTGCCGTTTAGTTGGCCAACATTCCGCCCCATAGAGCATCGCGGGTCTGATCACCGTCCTATAGAACTTCCCTTTTAGCTTTTGTGGGACTTTCCTATCACATAGGATTCCAGAGGCTTGTCGCCATTTCATCCACCCTACCTTGATCCTGTGGCAAACATCCTCATCAATATCGCCATTGCTTTGTAACATTGATCCTAAGTATCGGAAAGAGTCCCTTCTAGATACTATTTGTCCTTGTAGACTAACATTTCCCTCTTCACGACTAACACCACTAAAGTCGCACCTCATATACTCGGTTTTGGTCCTACTAAGTCTAAACCCCTTGGACTCTAAGGTTTGTCTCCATAACTCTAATTTCTTATCAACACCATCTCTAGTTTCATCTACCAGCACTACATCATCAGCAAAGAGCATGCACCAAGGGATATCCCTTTGTATATCCTTCGACACCTCATCCATGACCAAGGAAAAGATGTATGGGCTCAAAGCTGATCCTTGATGTAATCCTACCGTGATAGGAAATGCATCAGTCTCACTATCACTTACGCGCACACTTGTCCTAACATTATTGTACATATCCTTGATAAGGGTAATGTACTTTGTTGGCACTTTATGTTTCTCTAGTGCCCACCACATGACTGACCTTGGTATCTTGTCGTACGCCTTCTCCAAGTCGATGAACACCATATGCAAGTCCTTCTTCTGCTCCCTATATCTCTCCATAAGCTGACGAAGCAAGAAAATCGCCTCCATTGTAGACCTCCCAGGCATAAAACCAAACTGGTTTTTAGTGACATTGGTCACTTTCCTCAGGCGGTGTTCAATCACTCTCTCCCAAAGCTTCATAGTATGACTCATAAGCTTAATCCCTCGATAATTAGTACAACTTTGAATATCTCCTTTATTTTTGAAGATAGGTACTAATATACTTTTCCTCCATTCTTCAGGCATCTTGTTTGACCGAAAAATGTGGTTGAATAGCTTTGTGAGCCATACTATTGCGACGTCCCCAAGACATCTCCACACCTCAATAGGGACATCGTCAGGGCCGAGGGTCTTTCCTCCTTTCATCCTTTTTAAGGCCTCCTTAACCTCAAACTCTTGTATCCTCCGCACGAACCGTCTGTTGGAGTCATCAAAGGAGTCATCCAACTCAACCATAGTGCTCTCATTCCCATCATTGAATAGCCCATTAAAGTAATCACGCCATCTATTCTTAATCTCTTCATCCTTCACTAGAATGCGGTCAGACTCATCTTTGATGCATTTAACTTGATTGAGATCCCTCATCTTTCTCTCGCGGATTTTTGCTACCTTGTATATGTCTTTTTCACCTTCTTTTGTCCCTAGTCTCTCATATAACTTATCATAGGTTTGTCCTCTTGCCTTACTCACAACCCGCCTTGCATTCTTCTTAGCCTCTTTGTACTTAAGCATGTTGCTTGCGTTTCTATCATTATGCCAACTCTTGTAACACTCCTTCTTCTCCTTAATGGCCTTTTGTACATCCTCATTCCACCACCAAGTGTCTTTATCTATAAGTTTCTTTCCCTTTGTCACACCGAGCACCTCACTAGCTACCTTCCTAATGCAAGTTGCCATCTTCATCCACATACTATCTGCATCTCCATTTTCTGCCCAGGGTCCTTCTGTGATCACCCTATTTTTAAAGGATTCTTGTGATTCTCCCTTCAACTTCCACCACTTTGTTCTTGTGATTTTGACACCTTTGTCCCGCAAAGAACATGTATGGAAGCGAAAGTCAGCTACCACAAGCTTATGTTGTGTCACAACACACTCCCCCGGGATCACCTTACAATCTAGACACTCCCGTCTATCCTTTCTCCTAGTGAGGACAAAGTCAATCTGGCTAGAGTGTTGGGCACTACTAAAGGTCACTAGGTGAGATTGTCTCTTCCTAAAGAGGGTGTTAGCTATCAACAGATCATAGGCTACGGCAAAGTCTAGGATGTCCTTACCCTCTTGATTTCTATCGCCGCATCCAAAACCTCCATGTACTCCTTCAAATCCTAGGTTAGTTGCACCCACATGACCATTGAGATCTCCCCCTATGAGGAGTTTCTCGGTTATCGGTACACTACTAACCATATCCTCCAAGTCCTCCCAAAATTGCCTCTTAGCACTCATGTTGAGCCCAACTTGTGGGGCATAAGCACTAATGACGTTCAAGACAATGTCCCCAATTACTATCTTGATTAAGATGATCCTATCCCCTCGTCTTCGAACATCCACTACTCCATCCTTAAGACTCTTATCTATTAGAACACCTACGCCATTCCTAGTCCCAGCCGAACCAGAATACCAAAGCTTGAAACCGGTATTCTCGACTTCTCTCGCCTTTTGACCCGCCCATCTAGTCTCTTGTACACAAAGGATATTTACTCGTCTCCTAATGGCAACATCTACTAACTCTCGTAGCTTCCCCGTCAAGGATCCTACATTCCAACTACCCACCCGAAATCTATGTTCCTCGGCTAGCTTCCTTACGCTTTGCACCCGTCGAGTAAGATGCAAAGACCCTTGCTCACTTATCACTACATCCGGGCGATGATGTAGCGCGCCACTAAGGTGATGGCGATCCGGCCCTTGCTCATTTAACACCATATCCGGGTTCCGATATGGCGCGCCACTAAGGCGGTGGCGACCCGGCCCTTGCCCACTTAACACTATACCCGGGTTCCGATATGGCGCGTCGCTAAGAGGGTTACGCCCCAACGAATTTCTATTGGGTTTCATTTCCATGAGAGTGGCTAAGTGTAGTTGTTGGCTCGCCAAGCCTATCACAACCCCCTCCTCCTTTACCCGGGCTTGGAATATCATGATAAATTTGAGGGTGGTGGGCAGCCCAGTCACAGTTTTGCATAAAAAACTATATATCTATACACCAACAAATTACGTTGCAGAGAACTACAGTTGAACGAGCCAAAACTGAGCTGGGGTTCAAACTTTAAATGGAACTGCTGAGTATAATAGATTTCTTAGTATGCTAGTACCTTGATACTTAAATATTTGATGTTTGAACAAGATTAGCTGTCCTAAACATCAAACATTTAGTATCACACTTAATTTATTTATAAATAAAATTTATAATGCAAATGATACTTAAATATGCATGTAGTATTTCTTCACGGTTTATTTTAACATAACATTGCACAATGATTGCAAATAAAAAGATATAATGCAATATCAGCAGAAGCAAACGGTAAGCGATAGATAGGACACTGAAAATGGACAAAGGAAACATCCTGCTTTGATGTTAACATTTAGTGGAACTGTTCGTGTCAAACTGAAATGACAAGGCATAGAAGCCTTTATCACAACAGAAACAGGGTGCACATGCCTGACTAAGGATTTGTTCCAAATTTGTTCAATGACCTCCTACAACATCAATGCTTAGTAACTGTATAACCCCCCCCCCTTGACATCTCCATAGTTACATGTACAGGCTGCATAATTCTGTGCACATCCTTATCATGTAAAATTTCCCAATCCCCTAAGTGAGTGCACACACCTTATCACTAAGTCATTAACAAGAATAAACAAAGTGCTTACCGGAAAGTATTTTGCCAAAACTATTTCAGACGAAATTAGGGGACACGACCAAACATCCATTCTTGTTTCCCAGGCAGTTTCTGAAAGCAATGTATCTCGCTCCCTCACCTACTAAAGAAATTGACAGCTGAGAACTTCATGAGCCAGACTCAGTTACTTTCAACAAGTACAACCTGTCTTCCTTAGGTGATGACACGAAGTTACGCATTGAGTAAGCAAAGCAGAATGGGTGCAGCGACACGCATGTCCTGATCTTCTGCTCAACAGCAATGATAACCATGGTAGGGAGAAACTGAATTTGCAGTTAGTGGCTAAGTCTGTTTCAACCCTGCCAAACTCATTATTTAAGATGCCATCAAAGCAGCTTAGGACCACAAGAAGACAACTCCCACAAGGACAGGGCATCAATTCTATATGGACCAATGGAAGTTAATGATTTGACATGACAAAGGGTTTTTGGTAACAAGACACTAAGCATTTCATACTTGGTGCGGTATCATCTTGCCTTTTCTCCACACTTGACTATGAGTGACTAACAAAAGATGGCTGCAGCAGAATGTGCATAGTACTGCTAAGTCATCATTAAGCAAGGACACATCACCAGGACATAACCAAAATGCTACTGTATATTTTAAAAGTACAGTGGTTCCATTTTGCTTTGTGTGCCTCAGCATGAATTGATTGAGCATCAATCATGTCAAGTTTTGATTCCCAGATGTCCTTCGACAAAACAACAGTCCACCAACATAATCACTAGTGTCAATGGAAAACCAGTATTATAAGACCAGGTGCAGACCGAATTCAGTAAACCAAGAACACCACATAGCTAAGCTAATGGCTGTGACTGAATGTTTGAGCACTGATTCGTGCAACCGATTTCTGACGTCTCAAAATTAGTAGTGTTAGAAGCAGAGCTGAGGACAACAATATCCAAAGATGCATTCAAGTACTATCGACAGATATCATTTATGAACATTAAGTTTTAAAACGTCCGTGTGATATGCTGCTGCTGGCCTGCTGCTACAACTACTATGTGTACTAAGGCTCAGAAGGCTGAGGCTAATAACAAACCAGCGAGGCATGTGTTGATCGCAAAACCTCAGCTAAACCCTAAACTTTCTGTCCCCAATTACACCTAAAATGTCACTCTGAAACAAAATTCGCCTCCTGCGTGCGAAACTCCGACGCAAGAAGCCTCCAAATTAGCACCCAACATCGCCACCGGCACCCACAACAATCCGCGCAAGGCGTACCCGGGCGGCTCCTCTGTCCAAAATCGTGAAGGCTACGCCTCTTTCAGAAATTAGTCGATACCCCAGAAACGACTGCGCGCCGCTAGTGGATGGGTACGAGGAGTACCTGGCGGTGGCTCCTCGAGGGCGGGCCTCGCTGGGCGCTCCAACGCAGCGCTCCGCCGCGGCGGTGCGCGTCGCTGGCGTACGCACCATTGGGAGACGGGGAAATGAGTTATCGAGGAGGCGTGAACCCACCAATATCAGAGATAATTGATATTATAACATCTGTTTCGAACGGTTTGGACTTACATCATACGCGTACCATGAGAATAGAATTATAGTCAATTTTAGCTTCTTTTAACAACTTTATTTTCTTTTCTAATTCTTTTATTTTCAGAATTGACCAGAATACCCTTCTGTGTATTTTTTTACTGTAACCTAGTATCTGCAACTCCAACCAAACAGCCGCCAGGCCCTTCCCCGACTGCACCTTCCTGGCGCCCGCACCCCGCCTGCCCCGCCGTCGGCTGCCTGGCCCCTTTAGAATAGAATTATAGTCAATTTTAGCTTCTTTAACAACTTTATTTTCTTATTTAATTCTTATATTTTTCGGAATTGACTAGAATATCCTTCTATGATTTTTTGACTATAACCTAGTACCTGGAACTCCAACCAAACAGCCACCAAGCCCTTCCCCGACTGCACCTTCGTGGCGCCCACACCCCAGCCTGCCCACGCCACGTGCCGCCTGCCCGCTGCCTGGCCGTGCTGTCGGGCGCCTGCCCCCGCCGCCAGCAAAAACACGCGTGCGCCCCAGCCGCCGCGTGCAGCACCCTGTCCCCGGCCGCTGGGTGCAGCACCCTACCCGACAGAAGGATATTTTGGTTAATTCCGAAAATATAAGAATTAGAAAAGAAAAGGAAAATATAAAAAGAAGGTAAAATTGACTATAATTCTATTTTAGTGGTACGTCAACGATAAAAGTGTCATTTTAACGAAACCCACGATGTAAGTGCTATTTTATCGAAGCCCCTCGATACAAGTGTTATAATAGCAATTGCCTCCCAATACGAAGTAGGCGGGGGAGTCGATTGCTATTATAGCACTAGTTTCGACCGGTTTTGATAAAATAACACTTCTATCGTTGACATACCGTTAAAATAGAATTTTAGTCTAATCTACCTCTTTTTAACATTTTTCTTTTCTTTTCTAATTATTATAAACTCTGAAATGACCATTGTGTCCTTATTTTTGGCGGTACTCTTAATCTTTTGGTTGTGCCCTAATCGGCCTCTCCCTTAATCTTTTGGTTGTACTCGCTGTTGCCGCACCGACTGCGTCCGTACGTCACCGTCTCGTCGGACACGTCCGCCTCAGACTGCTGCTACAACACGGCGGTGGCGTCGTCCTCCGACGCCGGCGGCGAGTACTCGTGGGGCGACACCGTGGTGGTCCTAGTGGGCGCGGAGTTCCTCGAGGGCCAGGCCGACGTCCACGTTTCGTTTCTTTTTGGAGGCTAGTTGTCCCATTGTCGGCGCCACGCTGTTGGGCTGGTGTGGCATCCCTGCGGCCGACGTGCTCGACGGCCTCCGCACACCGCACGCTCCGGCTAGAAATAAAAGAAGGGCACACTGATCATTTCAGAGTTTATAATAATTAGAAAAGAAAAGGAAACTGTTAAAAGAGATAGATTAGACTAAAATTCTATTTTAATAGTGCGTCAACGATAAAAGTGTTATTTTAATCAAACTCACGACGTAAGCATTATTTTATCGAATCCGCTCGAAACAGTACTGTAATAGCAATTGACTGGTAAGCGGGGGACAGGGCCGAGCTGAGGGGGACCGGAGACGAAACCTGACGGGGGCCCACGTGGCTTGAACCGAAATGCCGACGGCGCGAAACTGGCTTGGGCCGCCTCTCGCACGCGGCGCCGAATTCAGTCGGAGACACGAGCTGCCATGGAAGCAAAGCTTGGCGGCAGACACGCGACCCTGATTGCGGTCTGTATACCGCGGAGTGCTGGGCCTGTTCCTCCTCCCCCCCCACCCCCCATCGACCGTCTCAGTCGCACCTCATCTTCCCGAGCGATGGCGGCGATGTCGACGCCGTGCTCCTTTGACGACCCGACACCTTTTCGCGGCCTCTGCTTTGTCATGGACTTCGGCGGCGAGCGGTCACTCTGACGCTATGCGCCGTCGCCGCTTTCTCTGCTGATCTGTTCGAGTACAACGAGAAGGCACGGCTGGTAACACGGCTGCAGCCACTCGCACAGTTTCATCTGCGGTTACATCGCGCCACTATGGATTCTTGATTGGGATGGCATTGGGGTGGGAGGCCTGCAGCAAGTTCAAAGAGCTTTCTGCTACGGCGCCACCCAACCTGTGTTGATCTTGGCGTTTTCAGTCGGTGTATGCTCGTGATCTGTTCTCGGAGTGTGAGGTGCCTTGAGCTCCGTGTCAATGGCATATGAATTCCTGGCGTTTCTTGATCTCCCTCAGGTATTTCTTCCACTGTGACCTAGTTAACATGACCAGGTTTTGGTGCTGCCTTATTTGGTTGTCCACTAGGCTGAGTAGAGCCTTGCGATGATGGTGCATTGGTGCATTGTTGCTACCTTGCTTGGGTGCTTGACACTCCCGAACAAAGTAGCCAAACACATGGATTGCGGTTGGGATCTCTAGTAAACTGAGGCGGACGATAACCTTGCACACCTTGTTGTGATGGGGGTGCACGAGGAACCATCCTCTGCTGCAGCTGCGTTGATGATAGCTCGACTGAAAAGAGCGAGCTTGCTGCGGTCATGGAGCTGCCCGAAACATGTGACCGATATTTTTGTGGTGGACCGCTGGAGCTTCCACCACTGAACCTGCCTTGAGATATGTTCCTCTTCTTCTCAACCTTGTGGTTGTGGTATGCATCCTCTGAATGATAGCAACATTCACAAGATCATTGAAGGTGCCGTTGTGATGTAAGACCAAACGGTCTTGCAATTTAGTATTCAGCCCACGAAAGAAACATTCCCGCTTCTTCGCTTCCGTATTCACATGCTCGGGGGCGTACTGAGCGAGGTGGTTGAACATCTTAGAGTACTCTTGAGCACTCCTCCCCCTTGTTTCAGTTGTAGGAACTCCTGAAGCTTCTTCTGCATAATTCATATAAGAATGTGATGTGCGCGGAAGGCTTCACGGAATTCATCCCATGTCACTTGATGTCCAGCAGGGATGGTGGCGAGATAATTGCCCATCATGCTCCAGCTGGCCCATGGAGTTGTTGAGCCGCGAAGAGAGTTTCCTGGTGTTCAGTGCAGTGCAACAGTCCGAACTTGGACTCCACGGTACGTAGCCAATTATCCGCCTCCAATGGTTCTTCCGCTTCGGTGAAGACCGGCGGATGTCTCGCTAGAAACTCCGCGTATGTGCTCTACTACAGTTGACGAGGGGTCACATCTTGACGTCCTCCCTGACCGGACGTATTCTGTACAAGCGCTCGCAGTAGCTCGGTGTTTTCTCGATGAGATCCCATCATGACAGCAATAGCTTCCGCCAATGTGGGAGGAGGTGGCGGTGGAGGCTGCTGTGGTGGTACTTGCTGTTGTGACGGTGGAGAGTCATCTCCGCCATGACTAGAGCCTCCGATCTCGTGCACAGAGCGAGTACGAACCATGCTGCCAAAGTGATAAATATATGGTCAGTTTCCAAAGTTGCATATCATACTTGTACTCAAAAGCAACGACCATATTAAGCATCACATTGATTTTTCAGCAACGTTCAATCCAGTTTAATAAGACACCAACAAATCTGTATTAAGCTGTACAGTCCGTACAATTTTCAGATTGCGATCAGATTATGTGAAAAATCTTATCTTAAGTCAAATACAAAAATTGAAGTTAACTTTAGCACCTTTTCAACGGGTATTCATTTGCACCCAGATCAGTTCTAGATCAAGAGATACGGGTTTTTAAACTTGACAGCAGTTCTGTGTTTCTTCCACTGAAGCATCATTTTGAGATACCTGACTGATTAGGATTTTTCAGATACTTTTGACTTGGAATTTGAAAAACCACTGAAATAAAAAGTGATAGGATAGCTCCTAAGCTTTCCAACAATGTATCATATGCCCCTATTTGATTTCTATTTCGAGACTTATGTCCATTTTACAGAAAATTACAGAGAGTTATTTAAAATCTACTCTCCGTGACCGTTTCTGAACTTTGGGAATTTTTACTGATTTGGAGGAAGAATTTGAACTTTACATGAATACCAAAGTAGGAGAGGACTTCATAAGCTCTCCAATGGCTATTCGTACGCCTTTGTTGGCCGAGTAGATAAAAATCTACACACCTTCCAATTCGAAGTACGGTGCTGTCGGGTTACTAAACCTGTACCGAATTCGATAGTCAGGCATCTTTGAATCTTTTAATGGGCTTAGAGGCAGATTCAAAAAGATCCATGACAACAAATAGTGGAGTAGACTTCCTAAAATTTTCAGAGAACCTTGGTATGCCTCAATGCACAGAACAATCTATACGACCTCTCAAAGTCAGATATCAGTTCTGAAAATTTCAGCAGGACTGATTGTACAGGGGAATCAAATTTATCATTTCAGAGGTATTAGGGGCCACATCAAGGATCTCTATGACTAAAAAGCTGTTGGCATTTCCTAATCTTCGAAATGGTTACTTCTAGATAATGGAACCACCATTCTGGTGTAAACTAAGACCTTATGGAAGAAGATTAGGATCGGTCCTAATTGTTATTTAACCAATAACTTAAAAGGAGTCATACTTCACCTTATGACCCTTATACTTTTATTTCAGTGATGATGCAAAATACATAACTAGATAGCATGCCGGTTCTACGGTCCTCACAAAATGAAAATCCTAACCAGATTATAACTAGCAAATCGGTCACTCGCACACGTTCCCTACGCGCAATCCATTCACGTGGTTAGTGTACCTGCATAAGAATCACACAATAATGTTACACCCACGAATTTTCCTCATCACACATCACAGGCAGTAATAATATCATAAGTAAAGACATACGCCTTGTATCATTTCTATATAGGCCATCCTCAAGTAAGCCACATCTTGAGGGACGCGGTCATGTTTCCCACCTAACGGCAAAGTGTCCACCTTTTTCCCACAAGGACACGCCGGGGTCAGCGCTTCATATGCTTCAAATAAACATATTCACTTCCTGTACTGATCGCTATACGGCTATACGGGACACCCCATACCTCCAACACTCGTATGGGTGAGCCCTCAAATTTCAACGCATTTCGAATGTGTAACTTACCTTCTTAACTGGTGCATCGTTACATAATTTAAATACAAAAATATAAACACTATTAGCTTGCCACCTGAATAATATACTATTATACATCCTTATACGGGCTACTAACGATTCCTCACCGTGAACATTTTAAAATTTTGAAAATAGATCTCTTTTGATGTGCAATATCCCGAACCAGCTCTGATGCCACGTTGTGAGAGTCACACCTCGACAACGGGATCTTTTGTTCGGGTAGTGGCACGCGCTGCGACATCGTTCACAAGTTTGATACATAAGAGATAACTTCAAAATACATAAAGTTTTACAGCAGAATATATGTAGCAAAATATTACAACACTCCCTACATGGTCTATGCATTAGCATCGTGTCATTGCACGATTGTCACGATGCACTAGCAACACCTATTCAATCCACCGGCAAGTCAGGTTCTCATTGCACCGTCCACCCTGAGGGAGGCGATGCTTCTTTCAGAAAGCTCTTGCTAGCATAATCATAATCATAAGCATGCTCACCTGAAAAACATTAATTCACAAAGCCTGAGCAACTAATACTCAACAAGACTTACCCGACAAAGTACTCACTAGACCCTATTCTAGTATGCAACAGTTATTACTGGGAACAGGAGCAGTTTGCATAAAAATAAAGCCTAAATTTGGGTTTTATATTCAAATTTCAGCAGCAGATTTTAATTACATGTGAAATGTAAATTTAGTTTGCATCTACAACTAATACATACAAATTTCAAACATGATTTATATTCAAAAAAGATCTGATCATAAGTATATAACTTACATCTTCTTACTACATGCCAACAGCTAAGACAAGCAGTACTCATCTCCGTGAGTGACGGCGACTAAACTCATTATACTCCTGCAGGGATAACCCTATAACACGACACGTACGCACGTCATGAAGTTGCACACAGCGCACTCCACTACTGTCGTATGTGGCAACTTTTCCCAAGACACCCGATGCCGAAAGAAGGCTATTGTCCCAGACAGGGGGTTCCTACACGTGATACACGTCCAGTACGTCATCCCTTAGCGGTTTTACACCCACTCTGCCCTCTCAACTCTAACCTAGGACGGTGACATGATCGTTCGACACCTAGTTTAACAAGGTACATCAGTTTACTAGTGCCCATATCACTAGCATGTCATGGGTACGTTCGATACTTGTCCTAGTGCCGACTAGGACTCGGTCCTCAATCGACACGAGCAGACCTATGCACACGAGACCACATATTGTTGCTCACTACCACCTGCCCGGTCTCCAATTTTCCAAATGATGATCCAAATTCCTCTAGTAAATCCAAATTGATCCTAAAATCCTATAGCTCGCGAGTGGATTCCCACACTCGACTTCTACCGATTTATATGAGACTAATTAATGTAGCGACTACCCGTTCGGGCTGACCTATTCATTGACCAAGAGGGTTTCTATTTGGTCATGCAAGTAGGGTGTCAACACAACACCTACAACTTAATGCACATACATAACAATAACCGACACATACATGTGTAAAATAGAAAACTTGTAAAACTTGGCTTATGCAACCGGGGCTTGTCTTGCTTAGGGATAAAGTCAGTAGAAATAAATTCACTCGCCGTGTCCTCAAAATTGATCTCCTCGGCGATCTTCGTCTCGTGCTCTACCGATATGCACAAGATGTAGTTAAATTAATAATACAGTTGTTTTATATTGTAATAAGCATAGAAATGATGTTAATCTAATTATCTGGATGTATAAACAGTTTCACATCATGATGCCTTCATGTGAATATTATTTAATTTGGTGCATTTCTGTTTAATGAAAAATATAAACTGCTTTCTTTAACTAGTTGCATGGGGTTGAAGCAATATACTTCTTATATTCAAAATCTTGACCTGGGTGATTTACTGGGAGTAAGTAACATTCTGACGAGAAGTGACATAAATTTTGAGGGTTTATTTAGCCATATTTTAATTTATGAAATTTAACTAGTAGCTGAAAATGATTAATTATTTTATCAAAATCTGCATGGCAAAATTATCTGTAATTTTTGCTGTGATATAACTAGCATGCAAGTATATATTCTGCAATTTTTTAGATTTTTCCAATGGATAGATATCCCACAATTAATTTACCAAGCTATTACTTAATTCATTTTGTAAATAAAACAGAGAGCACTTTTATGTGAAACAAAGTATGTCAGTGTGTAGATATGGTCTTAAGTAATCCAACAAAACTTGTTTCATATTTTTCTAATTTTTATAGAATTTTCTACGAATTTTACACTGTTCAACCATTTTTTTAAAATTATTTTCGTGCACTAAAACGTTTGGTTTTTCTCTCAGCCACTCAGGACAGCGCCACACAAAGGACCACAGGGCAGCCTGGCGCACGGGATCTGGCCCTGGCCACACCAGATCCCGGCTGGAGCTCGCAGCATGGCTGGCTGCCGGGAGCTCGCAGTGAGGCTCGCCGGCGCGCCCACGGCGGTCGTATTGGCCCGGATTTTTGAGGGAAAAGGTTGTACTCGACGTGGGGTTTCCATTTGGATGGTCGGTACATGGGAAAACTCACCGGAATAGGTCGGAGACGAGCGATGGCGGCGGGAGATATTCGGCGGCGGCGCAGGGACGACTCGAGGCTTGGGGAGGGTAGGCGCCGGTTCGGGGAGCTTCGTGGTAGCCTCGGGAAAACCGGCAAGTCTTCCAATCGAGGCTAGGACAGCTGGAAGGAGGCGTGCAACGCGGAGCAGCGGCGCGGTTGTGTTCGGTGATGAAGAAGACGGTGATTTTCTTCCCCCTCGGCCACGAAGAATTGGGGAAAACCTGTTATTGAGGTGCACCAGAGAGTTTGCTAGCTCGGAGTAGATGGAATCAAGGCGATGCTCACCGTGGACGATGAATTTGAGCAGCATGTGTTCAATGGTCCGACGGCCGGCTTGAAGAAATTGCTCAAAATCCGGCAAGGTCGATGCTCGAGGAGGGAAACGTGTGTAGCGGCGAGTTGCCTCACGATCGGGCGCCGGTCCTAGCGTTCTTGGCCTTGCTCGGGAGGCAGCGGTGGTGTGGCACGGCGACAAGGCGAGCACAGCGACGGTTTCCTCCAGGAAAACTGAAAGAGTAGGGAGCGGTAGAGGGAAGGAGAAGGAGGCAACAACGTGGGGCAGGGGGTGTTAAGGCGCTGCTCTGGCCACCCGCGGGCGAGCACGGCACACCATCGTGCTGGCGGCCATGCAGTAGCGGCAGCTCGAGGATGGTAGAGGAGGGAGAAGTCACTGACAGGTGGGGTCCACTGTCCCTTTTTTTTCTGCGAATTTCAATCTGCAGTACTCTTGTAAATTCAAAAGTAATTGCTGAGGGCCTTCTAAAATGGTAAAAAGATTGCAGAGGTGTTCTGCCCAATGTGTTCTTAATTTTGATGAACCCAGAATTTAATTTGCCGCTTGGAAATTTAAATTATGAATTTTCTATCTTAAACAAGGGTTTAACTCATAATTTGCAGAAATAGTGTTGTAGTTTCTGGGAAAAAATTGGGCACTCCTCTGAAACGTGGATTGTTACAGAGTTGCTAGGTGTCCTAAAACCTGTAGGCATAGTATTAAATGGTTCGTTGTGCTTTTGACCAAATATTTGCAGAATCTGTGATTTTGTGTTACAATGCTCTACCTGGTGTTTCTTGAGATTTAACTCTTTTCTTTTTTTTACTCCCTCCGTTGGTTAGTTCGAAAACTAACTAACGTCTTACGGTGAAGTCGCAAATAGCTGCCTTATTTAACACTCCGGCAGGCACAGGCTTGAAGGTCGCTGCATTAAGTAGCACGTCTTCGGTCACACAAAGTCTTACGGTTAGGATTTTATCCAAAAGATCGAAAGGAGCATGGAACACAAATCGTCACGACAGAATATAATATCGTTCTTCATGTCGGTGGGAACATCCTCTAACATCTGCCATGTAAGTCCTAATTTCTGCGATTTCTTCAAATGTCAGCTTGTGGAAATTTGCGACTTTACAGCTGTCATTTTCTATAAGATTTTGACAGGATATACACATATACTGGACGTGACGACAACCTACAGATATACAGAGCTTCCCGTCACAAACAACTCCCGCGTCTTGGAGGACCCTTTTCTCTTTACAGTTGACCAGATAATTTTAGTAACACACAAGGTGATGGAATATCTCCGCATCTACCAAGTCGTGTGAACATTTCTACGTGAACGTTCACAAATGAGGCTCAGAACCTTTTGGGGGAACCATAGGGGCTTTGAAGTTTCACCTGGTCTTCATCAAGCCAAGGGTCTGGAATTGCAGGAGGGGGACTTCGTCTTGTCTGATTATGCACGTGGCTTAGTGTGCTGTAGCCAGCACCGGAGGAATATGTTGGATGAGGTGGAGAAGGCAAGCAGCTCCAGTTGGATTGCTTTAACTGCCGCAGTGGGCTAGAGCATGGGGAAACCGGTAGAGACATGTTTGTTCTCAAAGGAATATGACTGCTGCAGTATAAACGTTTGCTGTCAATTTTTTTTATAAGCAGTAAATGCAGAAGTGAAATGTCACGGTACCTAGAGGTGTGTGGTGAAGGAACAGCAGTGGAAAATCCGGTAAAGTCTCTCGCTCTCAGTCCTATATCTTTCAGAGGAGTGATAATTTCCCTTGATGGGAATTCCCTGTTGGACTGCAACAAGATAGAGGATGAACAAGAGGGATAAACATTTAGGGTAATACATATGTTGTAAATGAAGTATGATGGAATTTTTCTCCCCTGTAAAGCACCAACCCTACACTGAATTTTATTCAAATAAGTAGCAAAGGGAGTAAAATTACTTGCTTATCAACTAGTGCAGTCAATTTGGATGTGTTAAAGAAGACTTTTTATGGAACCATGACAAAATCCCAAGCAAATAAGGTAATATGCATACCGCCAATACACTATTACAAAACTAATAGTACTGTCTGTCGTCCGCTAATTGGCCAGGCTGAACCAAACAAAATCAGATGGTTCTGATTATAATGTGTAAACACTTGAGGTATCCACTATAACATTATTTTTTTAGTTTTTCTTGTTGGCATTTCGAAATTAGCAACAAAAATAAAAGAATGACGAGAAACTGTGCTCGGTGCAAGTAGAAACAGTACCATCGTATGCATGCAATCTGCTGGAGAGGAAAATACATTTCTCAACGCACTGGATTTTGCAGCTTTCACGGAGGGATGGCCCTGAACAAAAGGGTGATCCATCAACTGGGCTGCAGAGGCGCGGGATGCTGGATCACGTTTCAAGCAAAGTTGCACGAAACTTTTCCCTTCCTCAGAGAAACTGTCTGGAATTTCGGGTATATCTTTACTGTTTGCAATCTTAAATATTGCTGCCACCTGCAAGATTAGATAAGAGAACATTGCCTCAGCATCATTCATCATGACTACATGGAAATACACCTGTTAAATGAAAGCATACCCCCTCGTACTGATGCCAAGGAGGTCTTGCCGTTGCCATTTCAATAATGGTGCATCCCAAACTCCAAATGTCGACCGCTAAATTGTAACCTTTACTGTTCATGATGACCTGCAGGTTTCGCAATTGATTTGAGAAATTCACTCAGTGTTTTACCCTTCCAGAGGTAATGGAGTTTAATGTCAAAAAACAGTTCACCTCAGGAGCCATCCAGTAAGGACTTCCTCTGAAAGAGCATATTTCGGCAAAAGATGATATCTGCATCACCATAAAGTAATTATAATTTAAGTAGTTTGCAAGGGGCAAAAACAAAGACACGGGATTATGTACTTATCCTTGTCATGATGATCAACATAGAACCAAAAACTTATGTCAACATATTCATCAAAACAAAGAAACCATAAAAAATCATTGTTAAGGATGCTTCAGCTGGATATGCACACAAGACATTGACATCGACCATTGGCACCCTCCCATAAAATTACTTAGATTATGTACTTATCCTTGTCATGATGATCAACATAGAACCAAAAACTTATGTCAACATATTCATCAAAACAAAGAAACCATAAAAAATCATTGTTAAGGATGCTTCAGCTGGATATGCACACAAGACATTGACATCGACCATTGGCACCCTCCCATAAAATTACTTATCCACTTTGGTCAAAGAAGTAAAGAGAGACAGGTACTCAGCGTCATAAGATATGAAAATTCGTGACTTCTTTTATTCCTTTCTTCTCTAAGAGAACGTGGATCCTAGTGCATCTAACCAATAATAACTCAAATCGGAATTTTGAACTGCATAATGTTTTTTTAGGAAAGGATACAAAACATTCTTCACTGTATTTTCTTCAAGGGCGGACTAGTCAAAATTGAACAGTACAGATGGGAGAGTGAGGAATAGAAACGAAAATTGTGTACATGCTTAGCCATGCCAAAGTCCGCAAGTTTGACTTCACCATTAGGGCCCACAAGTATGTTTGCACCTTTGATATCTCTGTCAAGAAAAAGAGGTATTGAGTTTGAGTGATTTCTATTATGTCGTATCTATGGACTGACCATACAGATTTACACGACAAATACTACCTGTGGACAGTATTCCTCCCATGTAAGTAGGCAAGACCAGCAAGAATTTGTCCAGTGTAATTGCGGATCACAGGTTCCTTGAAAGGGCCATACTCTCTTAGTAATTTGTTGATTGAACCCCCAGAAACATACTCAAGATAAATAGAAAGCGCGTCATCAGTCTGTATTGAAATACAAATATAATTAGAAAGTATGAATATGGTTAAGTACTTTGTAATGTAACTCCAATAAGTACTGATAAACACAGAACAGTAAGGCACTAGAACAAGAAAACAAACTCTTTAGATGGAAGAACACTAGAACAGAGAAGAAAATGTAATAAGTCAAAGCATAAGAAAGAATCACAAAAAATCAAACAATAGCACATATTGAGATGACACATGCATAAACATTACTTTGACATGTAATGAATTGTATCGATACTATTTTTTAAAATATTTTTTAACTACTAATACCATCAATACCCTCCCAGCCCATAAGATGAATTGCTGTCGCATTATGCATATGCATTCAAGCATTTGTACAGAATGTTGCCATCGCACAAGTGTGAAGTGGCAACTATTTCCTTGACATACATAGGTATAAAATCCTCAAAAAACTCTGATAAAGAAGTAAACTTTTTGTGCATTCATGCAAGATACCCTTTTATAACATAGTCAATCAAGCACTAATATAATACATAAGTTATTTATGGATTCTAATTACATACTCAATAATCTGTGCAATACATTGCCGGTTTTAACAAAAAAATATTGCGTGATACAACATACATGAAAGAACTCAGGTACTGGAACTATACGGCTGCAGAGATAAATGTAATGAATTTTAAATATACTTACAAGCTCACTCCCATAATATTGCACAACGTTTGGGTGCAAGAGTTGCATAAGCATATCTATTTCCTGTCAATAAAAAAATAAATCATATTGGTCAGTTAATAGAACAAGAGATACAAATATAGTTCTATTTGTGTGACTGCGACCTGATTTAATTGCTTGAGTCGTTCTTTTGAGTGTGGATCATCCATAATAACTTGGACCTCCTTAATCGCACAAAACTGGCCATTTTCACTGCATCATTGGTCATATTTTGTTAAACAATTACTTTTCTAGACATTCAGTTAGGGTTAATGCATCAACTTTTAAAAGTAAATGTTTCCATGAAGTAAAGGGAGGGGGGTGTGATACCTGTTAAATCCAAGGTAAACCTGGCCAAATGTACCACTCCCTAGCAATTTCCCCTTTTTCCACAGTGATTGAAACTGTGAGCAAGTAGTAGTAGGAGATAAAGGAAGAGGTGAGCAAGAACTGGGAGATGAAGGAAGAGGTGGACAAGGACTGGGGGCCAGAGGAAGAGGTGAACAAGCAGCAGGAGCAGGGGGAAGAGGTAAAGGGTGTGGTGGACTCCTCAAACCATCCATCTTTCTCACTGGTGACCTTGGGCTAAACCCAAAATCTCTTGAGTTTCTGTTGTTCAAAGCAAAAACGTTGCCTTTTGGGCCAGGTGAGAGACTTCGCGTTCTTGGACCAAATATATCTTCAGATAACATTCTGCCACGTGAACAACTGGTTTCATTAGTTGAAGGCTCATCACTGTATAAATGATGTTCTCTGACACTAGACACGGGAACTTCAAAGAAATTCTGACGCTCCCGTGGTATACTCCAAGACATGACGTGCATGTCCTCATTTAATATTCTATCTGAACCAGATGGGGTATTTCTTGCCCTAGCAAAAGCAACTGGATCCACAGACCTGGAGGCGATACCAACCAACCGATAACAATCAGCGAACATACCAAAACAACAACAATTTAATTTTTTTTTAAAGAAAGGTATCGTTTCAACTATCACAGCTAGCACATAACGGAAGAATAGGACAACATAACTATTCCCAAGGTGCCATAACCGAGTGCAAAACGAGAAGGATCTAACTAACCCTTGTGCATCATTCCTTTCAACAATAAACAAAGTGTCAGCAAAGGCATTTCATTTTGAACCGCAGGATGATATCTCTATTTCCAATTTGATAAGCATAAAACAAACAGCTGTTCACTCGTTTTATATTTACTTTTATAAAAATGTGTCAACCGTTCACACGGTTTAGCATCCTGAGTCATTTGGTCCTCAATCATTATTTATCAATAAAAGAGACGGTCCAGGATTGTATAAAGATACGACCGGAGAAAAGGTCAACTGTTGCAGTTGGTGTGAATCCAGACTGCTCACTCCGACTCCGCACTTGACTCATAACCCCTCAATCACGTAGCGAACCAAATTAACTGAGGAAATGATACGTTAAACCTACTACAGTCTATAGATCGAGCAAAGTAATCACGCAATTCCCCAGATTTGATCACAGTAACGGACAATTAATCTGCAATTGCGCCCAGTACGAGGGGAATTCAATTGAAAAACGTGCTGCAGCAGACTCGGAATTAAGCCCCCCAAACAGACACGAAAACTTGCACGATCATCCGCTCACCTGTACTCCTGCGTTCTTTCGAAAAAAAACCTGTACTCCTGCTGATCGTGCAACTCGTCCGACGACAGGAGCGAGCACGCGCTCGACTCCGAAGCCAACGAGCATCCGTCGACGGCCCCGACCACCGCCGCCGCCACGTCCTCATACAGGGCACCGACGGGCAGCGGCTCCGGCTCCGGCTCCGGCTCTGGCTCGACCACGGGCACCGGGAGCTTGTACCCGACCGGCCCATGCACCCTCCGGTTTCTCGCGGCGGCGGGACTGTCGAGGCTGCGTGTCTTCTCCTTCGACCGCGGCGTCGGTGACGGGGAATCGAGGTCGACGGAGTTGCGCGGGGAGGAGCCCGTGGAGACGGCCGCCGCGCCGGGCTTGGCCTTGGACCTCAATTTGGTCCTCGGCCACCACGCGGGCATCGCGCTAGCGCGGCCACGCCCCGCAGGAGGGAGTTGAGAGAGAGGGGGAGAGGAGGAGAGGGGAGGGGACGGGGGCGAGGTAAGGCGCCTTACTTTAGTCAAGCGAGCGAAGGAAGAAGAGATATTTTTCGGATTTCTTTTCTCTTTCCCCGCTTCTCGTCAAGGAGAAGCACGGTGCGCGGGGTGGAGGAGGGTACGCGTGTGCACGCGCGCGCAGCGCAGGTGGTTGGGCAGCTGCGGCGACGGCGCGACGGTACGGTACGTGAGGGCCAACGTGTCAGCGATGACTGTGCCTTCCTGGACGGGGTGGCGCGCCTCCGTCCTCCGGTTGGGCGGCTGCACGTGGGGCCCGCCCGGCCGGCCCCGCGTTGCCGTGCTTTTCCTCGCGTGTGGAACGGATGGAATCTTCGCGGAGCCCGGTGGTGTCGAGCAGCTCGGGTTCGGCGCGCGCGGGATGGAGCCTGGCCTGGTGGCGTAGGGCTCAAATACTCAGTACTGCCTGGCAGGTGGGGCCGGCTGACGTGGCAGGAGAATATTTACAGACCGGATTGGGAACTTCTAGAAGGGAGAGTATCGTAGCTGGACCTGCCGAAATGATAACTTCTAGAAGAAAGATGGAAGCAGCATCTCTGAACTTCGCATAATAGGTGCACTACACGGCATTTCGTTGTCTTTTTCTAGCCAACGAGGCGTTGGCACTGATACTCAAGTAGACACTTTCATGTATATATCTATGGGATAACGCGATCCATAAGGGCACTAAAATATGTGTACGGGAACATATTGCTTTATATTTAATGCAAGTTACATAAAACACTAACTAATGACAAATAAAAAACGAAGAAAGTATAACACTTATTACTGATATGGGTCTTATTTCTTGAGAGTATATGCGCCTTATTTGTAACACCGGAATCGAGCTGACGCAACCATGGCATCAAATAATGTTTTGACATTAACTGACAGCTATAGTGGCCACAGTATATGACATCGTCAAGAAAGGAAAAGTAGCAATTAAGGTGTGTGCGAGCGCTGCCCACACTGAGAAGTGATGCCGGCCCTGCAGATTAGGTACTCGTCTAGTTGGAGTTAAAAAAAAAGGATTGTCCTAACTAAAACCAGTGAGATAGAAGTGTCGTTTTTCTTAACCCCTGAAGTATGTTTTTGGAACGTAATATCCTCCGTAGGGTGAAGCGCCTTTTACCATGCCGCTCGGCATCATAGTATACATGACTTTGTTAATTACTCACTCCGTTCTGAAACAAATGACGTTTATAGATTTTTGTACTAAACATCATTTATTTTAGAACAGAGGGAGTAGCTAGTAGCCATTTAACTGCCTAAGCGTGCTTCCACGTGAAATAACGATTTTACTACGTGTGAGTATGTCTCTTGTGCGTGGTACTACACAAGAGGCACGTGCGCAATAGAATCGTCGTATGTAGGCAAACCTTAAAACCGCGCACACGATCAGATCAAGGGAGCGATGGTGCGTGGCCGCTTACGTTCGTATTGTACGACAGATCAGTACACTACTGAAGACAAACCACACCTAAGTAATGTGCATATGACAGCAACATTGAGGAACCAGAGGTGAGAGATTACTTGACTAGCTAGGAGCGCCAGGTCGATATGTCACTTTACATCCACTTTACTCGTTCGTTCACCCATGATCTAGCGTCAATCTTAGGCCATGTTTGTTTCCCACCCAGATTATATATATAACCTAGCTTGCAAGGAGGATTATATAATCTAAGTTGGAAACAGAGGGACCTTTAATCCCCAGCTCGACCCTATGACAGCTCCTCGATCGGCAACAAAAATCCAAGCAGAAACGAGCCAGATTTGAGAGAAACACACACCACACTCTCTAGACGGCGTGGCTCGATCAATATATACTCACTCTGTGCTGAGTTAAATGGCATTTAGATCGGTTAATTTAGTTTAAATTAAACTAAAATTTTTATCTCTAAACATCATTTATTTCAAAATGGAGGGAGTAGTACATGATGTTTGTGCCCCAACCACAAAGATTACAATAACAAACCGGCCGACGAAGATCCACGATTACGACACTTGCGATCGCTTCATCCCTTTCCGATTCATCGTCCCTTTCGACCCGGGGCCGGGGCACATGATGATAGATGCGTGCTCAAGTCAAGGGAGGACAGGAGCTTATAGCTTAGCTTTGAGGCGAAAGTCATGCGTGGACCCCTTTTATATCTCGCCACTTTTCATACATACCCTCCTCATTGACCCCCACCCTTTTGTCTCCATAATTAACCAGGCAGCATGAGTTTAGTAGTTATTAAACTATAGTTTGAACTGCAAAGCTGACTCTAGCTGGTGATTGATAGTCAACACTGCCAAAGCTAGTTCACTTTGTAATTTGTCAAGGGATGGTGTAGCTAGTACCCATGATAATGTTCATTTATTAGTATTTGGTAAGTAGCTGTCGTGTATCGGTTTTGTGGACCGTATGTAACCGTACCTTGAAGCTGAAGTTCCTGTTGGATGCACGAAATTGGATCAGTGCAAAACACCAATAACACCAGTGCTTCTGGTCTACTTTGTAAATGGCTTATAGCTATAGGTTTCCTGCTGAGGATGGAGTTTGACAAAGCCTTCTAAGAAAAAAAGGTTATTGAAAATCAGGGGATTATATTCATTGTTTTGGGCATGTCTAATGACGACGAAGGCGCATTTCTTCTCTGCTTTGGATTGTTCAACGTCAAAGATGACTTAAAGATCAGGTTTTGTTGGTAGGATCAGCAGTTGGGGAATGCCACCCTCTCAGAATAATATCCTACTTTATACAATATCGTTCATCACAAACATGACACCGCTGCGATGGTGTTGGTAACTTCACTTTCTAATGTATCATTCACACGTGATTTAATCAGACCTTGTGGTCTTGTGACATGGAGCACTCTTATAGAACAATCAGCAATAGTTCAGTTGACAGATTGGTCAAAACCATGATGAAAAACTTAACTATAAATCCAGCCCATGTAAAAAAGATGGCCATTAAGAACCTCCTTGTTTATTGCTGTAGCTAATGACCTAATGTTCCACCAGACCTGCACTGATGCTTCTACTAGCATGTTTATTCGGCTCAGCGGGCTTGGGCCTAATTGTAGAGTTGACTTGCATTCCAACACCGTGGCCCTGGTAACCTCCTCCCCCGCCCCCCCTCCCCCTAAAGCTGAGGAATAAGAAGAGCTGGCCCAGCCATTCACCCCTCTGTCCGGCGTGTCGTGTCTCACTTCCACGCAAGCGCGTGGATGGTGCAGTGCTCGCCGCCTTCCGTCACCGGGCAGCGCGTGCCCTTGACGTTGAAGCGTCGGTCACCTTCACGGGCTGCAGCGACGGCCTGGCTACGGTCAAGACCTGCTTCCGCGCGCGCCTAGCGCCTCCACACGCAGACGCGCAGGTTGTGCTTAGTCATCACCGCCTGCCCGCGTCTCCGCCACCGTCGG
The DNA here is from genome assembly GCA_030760725.1 of Neostapfia colusana. Classification (NCBI taxonomy): domain Eukaryota; kingdom Viridiplantae; phylum Streptophyta; class Magnoliopsida; order Poales; family Poaceae; genus Neostapfia; species Neostapfia colusana. The sequence continues at coordinate 51,204,313 of JASWHV010000019.1, forward strand.
CGGTGCGAACCGGAAATATCCTAGCTAGACTGCGCCGGCGGAGGCAGGAGAGCAAGGTGGCGGGCGGTGGTGGAGTTGGATTTGGCCAGGACGGAGCAGATTATAACACGTATAAATTATGTTTCCAGACCACCTAACGCTCGACGTGCTATCTGAGCCACAGAGATCAGCTGCTAGAACCCTGTTATTAGTATGAGTTTGAAACTAGACATTCACATTGTCAGCTGGATACACTTTGCTTGCTTGCTTATATTGATATACGCCTCATCATTTGGTTGGGATTTTTTCCAAAAAAAATATTGTCAGCTGGACCAAACGAGAAGAACATCTTTGTCTGCTCAATTCTAGAATTTATATAAAATTCAACACAAAACTCCATGCATGCATGATAAGTTTTTTTTCCTAAAGATTGAGAATTTTCACATATGCCATTGAAAAAACTTATCTAATACATGACATATCAAACTACTAAAAAACCATTATAACAGGCGTCTCGTTTTTTAGACCCAAACAGTCCGTAAAAAATGCGTCTGTGATGTCGAATGAATTAATAGCCGTCTGTGATGAATAAACATCATAGACGGCTCGCAACGGCAAACCGTCTGTGTAAACATATCAATTTTCACAGGCGGACCGTGGAGTAGGAGCCGCCTGCAATATTGGCCATTAATACAAACGGCTGAAGCGACCGGGAGTAGGAGCCGCCTGCAATATTAGGCATTAATATCGAGGGTAACACGCATTTGAATTCAACTCGAAACCACTAAACGTCGTGGTCTGATATACATCAACCATATTTAGAATCAAACAAAAAAGACAACAAATAATTCAATAATTGATAACAAACATTCATCATTAATCAAACATTCACTACAGGAAACGATATAATAGACGACGGCCAGAAACCGTCGTCTATAAGGCTAAAACCGTCATCTATAACTTATAGACGACGTTAGACACTTATTGACGACGGTTTCAGGCTATCTACCATTATTAGTCATCTATAAGGTTATATACGACGGTAACCGTCGTCTATAAGACAATTGACGACGACCACTCCTAGTCGTCGTCTATAAGACAATTGACGACGACCACTCCTGGCCATCGTCAATTAGTTACTCCTGCCACGTGGCACCTAGTGGAGCTTATAAACGACGGTGGTACGGTGGCCGTCAACTATAAGGGGGCTCTTATAGACGTCGGTTTTTTTCTGACCGTCGTCTATAATTATGGCTTATAGACGACGGCTACTGCTCAACCGCCGTCTATAAATATGGCTTATAGACAACGGCTAAGCACCAGAAATCGTCGTTTATAAGGCTCACATTTAAAAAAATAGAAAATGCTGCCCTAGCTTCGAGGCTAGCCCTCGATGGCCAGCTCACACAGGCAGAAAATAATATACACAAGCAGCAGCAGATATATCACAAGAAACATTGCAAAACAGTTCGGAAATAATACACGCGACACACGCCACATTACACGCTACCCCATCCACTACCGGAGTTTGGAAAGTCGTCCTTCTGCAGTCGTTCAAGCGGCGCAAGCTGGGGTGATAGTGTGCGAGCCTCCTTCCTCGATGTCTGTGATTTACAAGTGTAATTAGACAAGTTACAAGTATAAACATGCATGTCTGACTAAATATGCTTATTAAAATGCATAATTGAGCAAGTTAACTAGATTTTGCTATGTTTGAGTAAGTTTGCTCCTATTTTAGTAAGTTTGAGCAAGATCGACTAAGTTTGAACAAATTTAACTAGTTTTGGCTATATTTAACTAGTTTTGGCTATATTACTCATCATATTTTACTAAGTTTGATCAAGTCTAACTAGTTTGGCTATACTTGAGTAAGTTGATTAAATTTTACAGAATTTTAACAGGTTTAACTATTATTAGCTATTTTGAGTCATTTTGTACCTGTGCACCTGTCATCCGCACCTGCACCGGCGACAGCTCCAACGGTGGCGGCGTCCACTACAGAAAGATAACCTGTTGTCCTGCGGCCATAGCCTGCAAATAGGAACCAAATCATTTCACATAGCATTTATATATTAAAAATATTAATTACAATAGTCAGAATTTATCTGCATGGCAGCTTACAACTGGAGCATGTACGAGGTTTGATACTCGTCCCTAGCCCTGAGCACCACTGCCTGCATCTTGCCCCTAGCCCTGAGCGCCGCTTCCTGCATCTCGTCTCCAGCCCTCAACGCTTCTTGCGTTCTCTGGAACTCCTCGCGAACATTCCATAGCTCCAGCTCTGGTGTCATGCGGCTGCTGTTGGACCTACCCTGCTGCAATGAAGAGGCTCTCGAGAAAGACCTCGCCTGCCTCGAGTCGACCACTCCATCGAAGATGTCTAACCTAAAAAACGGAGTAAGATTATTAAATTTTCGTATCTCAAAGTTCGTGATAGTAAACCAAAAATATCAAAACTCACCGTCCGTGAGGTTTCCCGTCACCATTTGCATATCCGGCTTTGGGCATAATTATTGGTGCGCTCTCCCAATCATACCCTCCGCTCCTCCTGCTCGTACTTTGCATGAAAATTCAGGAAAATAACGTCTTTAGAACTATTAAAGAGAATTTAATTAAGTTAACAAAATAACTTACCAATGCCTCTGACGCCGCATGAGAACACAGCTGGTCAGACTACGATGGGTCTAGTCCCAAGTGACCCCTCTTCCACACCTTGATAGGTGTCGGCTCCCGACTGCTCTCTCGCTCCTATTGATACGTGTTAGCACAATGAGGATGATAAAATTACTTAAATAAAATTCAAATAAAACTTACCATCCATTTAGCCAGATGTATGTATCCGTCCCCATCTAAACGGTGTTTCGATCCCCTCCCTCTACTGTCTCTACGGGTCTGGGACAAGTCCTGGAAACCCTAGCTCGCCCAATGGGCACACAGGGCACGGTACGCGTCTGTACGGGCATCAAGCGACGCTACGCTGACTTGTACACCAGTTATTATTGGATGAAAACATTGTACATAATCAGATAATGAAGCAAAGGAAAATAAAGACTTTATCTCTGCGTACTGCGACTCCATCAAGTACTTGTCGACCATGTCCCTGAATTGTCCGGGCTCACCCTCGTCCAGATGCAACTTGAAGTACGCCTTGGTAGCTTGAATGTGAGCCATCGAGAGTGACTGTGTCACGAGCTTCCTGGCGTTGTTATGGAAGACGATACGAGTGTGATCCAGTTGTTACGCCTCATCCTCCAAACGGTATCGTGCCTATAATAAATTTGTATTAAACACATATTCTTAATATATTATAGATTTGTATTGCACAAACATTCTTTATACTTACCATGAAGTCGTGCCACACAGCGTCCTGGTGGTTGTCGCGGGCAAGGTCTTGGGCCGTAGTGTAATCGTCCCAACACGTAGCAGCTACTCCGTTCACTACACCGAGGTAGTGCAAACAGATTAGACGGTCCAAGACACCGTTCACTTGTTGGTGGTGTCCCTGACCACTGAACGAGACATCGTACCAAGACCTAATAGATGATTCTCAATTATTACATATATAAGTCTAAGAATATGTAAATTAAATTGTTACAGATTTACTTAACTATCACCAACCGGTCGAATAACGATCCGATCATATGGGTTCGCAGGAGCCGTAGTGGCTCCTCCGAGTCCATCACCTCAGAGTTGTCTCCACATCAGGTGACCCCAGAACTGGGGTCACCTGACTGCACTGGCTCTGAAGCTGGAGGAGGATCGAATCAGGCTCCAAAGCGGTCTTTGGAGCAGGCTCTGAAGCGGTCTCCGGAGCAGGATTGAAAAAGTGGTCAGCCTGCCGTGGCTAAAGAGGACCCCTAGTTATTGAGTCCTCAGGCGTAGAGTGCTCCTAACAATTTTAAAGTTTCATAATATAGATTAAAGAATTACTTATATAATTTATGCAATTAAATGATCTTTACCTATCGTGACCGCTGTACAGGTCCGCGTGACGACTCTGGTAGATGGCTCATCAACTGAGCCCGTCTAGTCCCACTAGACTGACTGCCCTCGAAGGCATGGGCTACCGGAGGTAGAAAGTGAAAGTGCATCTAGATAATCCCCGTGGGTTTTGGATGATTGATGACGATAATTAAGATACTAATGAGTTTTACTGAGTATGAGCATATGTCCTTATCAAAAGGAATGAATGTGGAGTCTCTCAAGAAGCAAAAATGAAAACAAGAAGACTCCCAAGAGTAGAAAATAGAATTTTTCTATGGAGTTTCACATTTTATAGTTGTGTATAGGGTCTCCTCTTTTAGGGTGCTTGAGAATCATTAGAGAGCTCAAACTAAAGTTAGAATGTGAGAGAAAGTAGTCATAGGTATGGCTGAAAAAGAAAGACCGGACTTGTCCGGACTGGGGCCGGACTAGTCCGTTCCCAACCGGACTACTCCGTTTTAGGCCGGACAAGAAGTCTCTGAGTGAGTTTGGACTTGTCCTTTTAGGCCGAACTATTCCGTTGTCTAGTGAGTCTAAGCCTTTATAAGACTAAGTCTCAGAAGGCCGGACTAGTCCGCTAATCGGACTAAGCCGTTTAGGTCCGGAGAAGGAGTCTCTGTGTGACCTCGGACTAGTCCGCTCCAAAGGTCAGACTAGTCCGGTCGCTTCAGACTAGTCCGGTTTAGGACGGAACAAAGATTCCTGTGTGAGCTCGGACTAGTCCGGAGTTGGCCAGACTAGTCCGTAGTCCTAGATTAGAGAGTCTTCGAGACTAAGTCCGGTAAGACCAGACTAGTCCGCCCCCTACCACACTAGTCCGTTCTCATCCGGAACAAAGGTTCCTGACTGAGATCGGACTAGTCCGCTCTTCACCGGACTAGTCCGGAATTTTATGACCGTTTGAATCCAACGGTCACGAGACTTTATTTGGTAGCCTTGTGACGTGAGTGGTCCCCCAAGAACGGACTAGTCCATGGTTCTGACCAGACTAGTCCAGACTTTAGTAGGTAACGGCTAGATGTCGGGATCTCTATAAAAGGAGACCCCCCGGCTGAGAATGGAAAGAACAGAAACCCTAGCGCTGAAAACTCATTTTTAGAGCTCTTCTAAGCCTCTTTCCTCACCTTCTTTACCCCTAAGATTGGATCTTAAGGAGCTTGTGGATTTGTGAGAGGAGAGACGTGGTGATCAACGTTTGAGCTCTTGGTTTGACTCTCTTGCACTCTAATTGTTAATTTGAGTTCTTGACTGTTGTATTTTGATTCCTAGAACTGCTAGGTTGTTGTAGGGAGCCTCAAGTTGTGAGTAGCCCCTAAGAGCATTGTATTCACATTTGATTGATAGTGAAAGAGCCCGGGCTTGATCTTGGTGATCGCTCGATGAGGAAAGGGTTGGAAAAGACCCGGTCCTTTGTGGCTCCTTAACGAGGACGTAGATTCCTGTGTGGAATCGAACCTCGGGATAAATTGTGTGTCTTGTTTCCTTTACCTTCTCGCTCGTTCACTAAAATTACCTATTAAGCTTTCATTTTTTGAACACTTGTGAATTGTTCTGTTGTCTCGCAATCTAATCATTCACAACTAATTAGTGCGATTGTTAGACTGCTACATATCTTCCGCTTAAACGCAATTTTATACCTAGACCGGACTAGTCCGCCCTCGGACCGGACTAGTCCGACCACCTTCAAGTTTAATCCGCTTCTTGCAATAGTTTTAGGTTTTATTAGCCTATTCACCCTCCCTCTAGGCAACTTTTAATTGGTATTAGAGTCTAACTCTCCACAAAAGCTTAACCGTTTGGAAAGGAGATGAGGGACAAGACCGGTAGCCAAATTGATCTCATCAAGAGAAAAGGAGAAAGTACAAGCAACTTTGAAGAACAAGGTTCTAACCCGCCTCCAACGATTACTCCTCCACAAGACGTCTCAAGCTGAGAAGAAGATGAAGAAATTATTCGTCTCATGGCTCTCCTCAAGAAGAAGAATGAGGAAGCTAAGAAGAAAAAGAAGGAGAAATTAGAGAAGAAGCTCAAGAGTAGTCAACAAGACTACTCGCGATATCCTTTTAATTATGAATGTTTAAATTTCCACTCTAGTTATTTATTAATTCCCGTAGGCAAACCACCTCACTTTAATGTAATTAACTACACAATGTGGAAGCACAACATGAAGTTGCATCTAATTTTTTTGAACCCAAGTCTTTGGCATGTTGTGTGTATAGGTATAGATATCCCCGAAGACGAGGATGAACTCACCCAAGAGCAAGAACAACAAATCCACTGTAATGCACAAGCGGCTGTCGTGCTCAACTCATCTCTGAACATTGAAGAATTCAAAAAGGTAGATGAGTTAGAGCTCACCAAATATATTTGGGACACCCTCAAGATCGCACATGAAGGAAACCAATCCGTGAGGGAAGCCAAGATCGAGATGATAGAAGGAGAGCTTGGAAGGTTCGCCATGGAAGAAGGCGAAACACCTCAAGAAATGTACAACTGGCTCAAATCTCTCATCAACAAGAATCGAGCGTACGGATGCAAGAAATTGAGTGATCATGAGGTGGTCAAGAGAATGATAAGAGCTTTTATGCCTCGCAATGTGACCCTATGCATTTTAATACGGGAAAGTCCAAACTTTCACATGATGACTCTGGATAAAGTGTTAGGGAAGGTTATTAACCACGAGATGATGGAGAAGGAAGCCTAACACCTCAACGACCTAGCAAAGGTCAATTCATCCAAGAAGAAGGGCATTGCTCTCAAGGCCACATCCAAGTCCAAGGGAAATGAAACACAACTCACAAGTGAAGATGAAGAAAGTGATGATGAGAGCACGGACATGGATGATGAAGTAATGGCCTTTTTCATCAAAAGATTCAAAAGGTTGATGAGGAGAAGGAGAAGCTATCACTATGAGAATAAGAGCAAAGACAAGGGCAAGTCAAGAACAAAGAAGACTTGCTACAACTGTGGTGAATATGGACATTTCATTGTGAACTACTGCCATAGCAAGGAAAATGACAAGAGGAAGAAGAAGGATGGAAAGCCTCAAGACAAGAAAATCTTCACAAAGAAGAAGGCTTATGACAAGCTCACATTGGAGAAGAGTGGGATTCAAATGAAGAATCCTCTTCCGAAGATGAACAAAAGGTGGCAACCGTTGCCATCAAGAGGCCAACTATGAAGAAATCACTCTTCCCAAACAAGAGTGATTGGAAGACCCCAAGCCACACATGCCTCATGGCAAAGTAAGGAAAGCGCAAGATAATGTCTAAACCTTCCAAGTTACATACTGTAGATGATAGTGACTTTGATAGTAGTACTGAAAATAAATTCATGTTTAAAGGATTAAACAAAAAGACTATAGCTAAAATGAAAATGCCATCGGACGAAATATTTGAACAAGAAGAGCTTCTCAATCAACAATAAGAATTGCTTATCCTTGAGTGCTTGTTTGGGTACTGTGGAAACAATCCCACGTGATTTCCTACACCGGAGAGTGTTGGGTGGTTCCACTCCCTCCACCCAATCCACCTTGGATTTAAATTTTGACAGGAAAAAAATTTATGGTCATTTGGCTAATAAAAAAACTCTTGTATTGCAATATACAGGTAGAACAAAAATGCAAAATGATAGTAAATTAATACAAGGTCATATTTTTAGCACTTCTATGCCATTGCAAAAAATGGTTTGGCCTTGGATTAAAAATCTAAGCTATAACAATAATTCGTTGAATAATTTCTAAACAGTTGTACTGCCTCATCATATTCAAATTTTGCAAGTAATAGAGAGATATGAGGTCACAACAATCACCAAAACTAGTGAGTTTAAAACATATATTCTATTAAAAATATTAGCCAACATTGATGCTATCAAACTGAATGGAACTGCTAGATGACAAATGGTCTAGGAGGAGTTAAATCAAGCCTAGCTTAACACCAAAAGTTGTTCCGACCTTGCAATTTCATACAATAACTAATAACATCCTCTCTACAAAATAAGAGCTCCATTCTGGACCTGCAACTGAATTCGAGCTTGAAATTGAACTACGTACTCGTCTCCATAAAAGAAGACATGCCATTCTAAACCTTGGTCTTTAGGCGTCATCTTACCATCTAATAACCTGAATTGATCAACCTCTACATCAAAATGAACAACATTGTTAAAATCATAATTTTAGATTGTATACAATAGATACCGATGGAATTCACAGCAATTAACCAAAATGCTCTAGTAGATTTAATCAAATCAATATGATATGCTGATCTCAAGCTGATCTTACATGCTCGAGCAATCAAATGTACAATACTACATGAAAACAATTTTCTTTCATATAAATTATGCAGTTCCATTTGTGTCGGACAATTTAATATACCAAATATTCTTTCACTCTACTATCTTGTAAAGTATATTTTACCACCGTCTATCCTCACAACTTCACACCTCAGAAGCTCTAACGAATTAATCAGGGTGTTGCTTTGTAATACAGCAACAACACCAACAAGCTTTTGGCATGAAGTTGTGGCACCCACTGCTATATGGACTATCTGAATTGCAAGATGGATTCTAACTTATGGACATACCATCACAGATCTTATTCAATAGACTCATGGCCGAGTTAGGGTTGTGTGCTTTTAAGGCATGAAGAACTTTGCAAAAAGCACTTGAAATAGTATATGCTAGTTTGTGAATAAGGTTCTAGCAGCATAAGCTAAAATTAGTATGTAACTTTGCAAAGCACAAGGTTAAATGACACTTACAATTTTTTTATTTAGCCATATTAAGCGTGAAGAACGATCAGCTGTCATGAAAATTTCTCTGTTCTGAATGCCCTTGAAAATATCATATGTATATGCTCTCTCTTCACCTGATAGTTGATCCATTGTGGCTATTAGAGCAATGCAATTCTGAATGGAAAAATCAGCAGCCTCTGACTTAGCTCTAGCTCTTTCGTGCTCAGCAACTTCCTCCTCTGTTTGCTTTGCTTTCAATTCTAGGTACCTTTCCATCATCTCAGCGACATTTCAATTTTGCTTACGCTTTCGTCCAACATTTTTCCTAGAAGTCAAAACAGAGATAAATACATAAAATTCTTCATCTACAACAGTATCAAATAGGCTATCTACACATCTAAATAATGATAATGTACCTTGTAGCAGAACACATTTCAGCAGTCTCTTCATTTCTTTTAGCAGCATCCCTTTTATCACTTGATAAACCAGATGTATCCCTTCTTGAAGATGTTGCAGCATATATCCTCACATCACCGTCATCATCATCAAGTTCATCATCATTATAACCAGATAGAAAAGCCAGACTTCCCACAGCTCTATCATGTTTAACCTACTCCACTAGTGGTTGTATGACGCTCACATCATCATCTTCTTTTGGCTCAATAGAGATAAAAACCAACTTTCCCTCTGCTGTTTTTCCTTCATAAAGGAGTTAAGCTGCATAAATATATTAAAATAAATATATTGACAATAATCAAAAATGATAATTTACATTCATATAGCTTCTCCAAATCATCATATAAAGGGAAACCTTGTCTCTGAAATTTACTAGCTTTAGGATGTGACTGCAACATACAAGAATAGGTTAAGAACATAATAAATATATGATATAAAATGATGTACAATATTGAAATATAGTAAGGAAAAAACTACCATAATGATGTTATCCCAAATTGGAGGTTCAGCAATTATCATATAAAGCTTGTCATCCCAATGCACCCCACTTTGTTTATGGGCCTCCTTAAGCACTTTAAAATCTCTCTTTAATTCCTTCTCTTTGTCCAGAATTTGATCCTTAGAAAACGATACATATGGGAATTGTTGTTGAAATTTTTGCACCATAAGATTCCATGTCTCTGAGGACCATCCATTTTGGCCTCTGTAGCAGTCATTATCGTGATCACGGAGTATTTGTACCAAACCCTTTTCTAACCCAGGATTCCAATTCACCCTAGAAGATTTTGTTGTACAAAATAATCTATTATATAGCTCTAAAAATCTATTTTATAGAAAAATCAGGACCAATACCTTTTGGTGACCTCTTCTTCCGTTTACCACTCCTCGGTGATGACTTACTTTGCACAGATGCAACTTGCATTAACTTAATTTTTGGAGAGCCTCTTCCAAACATTACCACTGCCTTAAATAAATTATAACTATATATTAAAACAGAATAAATCTATGATTATCAAGTGTAAATTACATCATAATTGATTGTGAGAGTAATCCTCCCACATCTGCATAGCAATTACATCTCTCACATCATTCCCATTTTCTATTTGACTACTAAAAGAGGACACATTATTATTGTAGCTACTATCTCCTTCAGGAAGGTCAACAAATGAGGAAAGTGGTATGTTATCCAGCCATGCATCATCTCCATGATGCATACGGATAAGATTGTGGAAAACTGCAGCAGCTGCCGGTATCTTCACTTGGTTTGTCATAGGATGATGGGTTCCAACTTTTAAAATTGGGAAACGTTTCTTCAACACCCCAATTGCCCTTTCTATGTGATTTCTTAATACTGCGTGGCGGTGATTAAACAACTCTTTATAATTGTTTGGTCGTCGGTGACCACATTCAAACTCTTTTAGATGATATCTCACACCACGATAAGGAGCAAGGAAACATGGTGTGTTTGTGTAGCCTCCATCAACAAAGAAAATACTTTCCTTCCGGTACACGAAAACCACCAAGCAGAGCAGACCGTAGAACCCTAGCATCAGTTGCAGATCCTTCCCAACCGCAAGAGATGAAAGTGAAGTTAAGGTCAAAATCATAAGCTAGCATGACATTCTGGCTTAGTGTGCCAGTCTGTTTCTATATGGAGCTTGCTTGGCCTCAGTTATAGTGATTGGAATATGGGTGCCATCAATAGCACCAATGCAGTTCTGAAAAATAAATAAATGTGGATGTGAGTTATATCTTTTTGGAAAATAGGTTGATAATAGGTCAAATATTGTACTAATTTATTCACCTTAAAGTATGGGAAGAAGCGTGTTGTATCAGTTTTGATCTTCCAATGTGTCTCATTTGTAAGGGTTGGCTTCAAGAATCGATATGTGAGGGCAAGAATTATATCAAAAACTGCTTTGATATGTCGATGGATTATTTTCCCACTATGCTTGAATTCATATTGTAGATTCTCATAACTGGCATTGTGCGATAAACATGAACATTCCTAATTGCTCCTCTACTATCACACCTCTTGTATCACGTAGGAGGTTTTCTGTTCTAAGATAGGAAGCAATCATTCTAAAGATGTTTGCTTCCATGTGAAATGTTACACGACAATCCTTCTCATGTCCATCAAGAATTTCTTTCATGAGTTCCTTCCTAGTGCGACTAGATGTGTGCCTTTGTTTTTTCGTTTTCTTATTACTACTACCCAAAAGATGTAAAGTGGGTAGAAGAAACAACATCAATTCATCATCCTCTTCTTTCTTCCTAACTATGTGCTCCCGTCTCGAGCCCATTCTGCTACCAAGTAATTAATATTTTTATATACCAAAAATGATATATATATATATATATATATATATATATATATATATATATATATATATATATATAACAGACCAGACATACATGTGCAGATTGGAATTATGAAAAACATCATATTAGACATATATATAAATAAAACAAAACAAACATACATGAGCAGACATATATCCTTATTATGGGAATATCCTAATTATGTAAGAACAGCTAGTTAACTTTTTCTTACAACCATTTATATTCAGATGAAATCAGACGAGTCATTGTATTCTGCATTGATTGGACAGTTCATTTTAGATGTGATCAGAAACCATGTGATTGCCATCCATTATTAAATGACATAACAAATTATCAAAACTTGTGAGTAACCATTGTGTTTTTCAGGTGTTAGTTTCTGAATAAACCCTGTCACTGCCAACAGAGGTGTTGAAGTTTTATTTTTCCGTTAGCAGAGACTGTTAGACCTGATCCCTAGGGGAATCAGTTTCAGTCAAGTTAGTTAGTTCCTGAGTTAGAGGGAGACTCAGTCGCTACTCAGTTGTGTAACAGTCTATTAGCAAGTATAAATAAAGCCTTGCGGCGCATTAACAGCTGTATCACAGCAGCTCACTTCTTTTGCCTACTGTTCCATTCAGTTCAGAATAGAGAACAGGGAGAGGAGAGAAGAGAGGAAGATCTCCAACCTGCCAACAAAACTACATCCTGCCAACAAGATCTAGTATTTATTTTTGATAAAATAAGACATACATTATTAACTACTTATGAGCTCATTGGACTCGTTATACGATCTTTCTGATATCCTGGCACCCCTAAGATTCTAAGAATAGTGGAAAACTTCAATGCCACACCTTCATTTTTCAGACCAAAAGTATTATGTTGAGGCTTAGGGATGAACCCCTGTTTTTGGTGGATGCTGCTAAGGTTGCACTGCTAAGAAGTTTATGATGCAATGAGAAAGATGGCAGGGCAGACTGAGGACAGTGGGGAGGATGGTGATGCTGAGACTGGTGATGAGCCATTTGTTGTGATTCAGGTTTCGTAGGTAACCAACCAACTAGAGTAGTATTTAGAGCTTAGATGAGCCGACAAACTTTTAAGGCCTGCAAACCTCTCAACCAAAAAGAAACAGAGGTGAACCTAGACAACATGCGAAACCCTAGATGCGTAGGCACAAGGATTCAACAGAAGTGAAACCGTAGACGAAGTGCAACTGGAAGGAAGAAGAAGGTAGCACACCGTCCGTGCCGTCCATTCGGAGAAGTGTAGAGATCCACCCTTGACGCCGCCGAGGGATCTGCCATTGAAGGAGCAGCCGTCGAGGGAGCCGCCGTCGAGGGATTCGACGTCGACGAGACGCCGTGGAGGGAGCCGTCGTCGAGGGATCCGCAGCCGAGGGAGCCGCCGTCGCCTTCGTCGTCGCCTCCGAGAATGGTAGCTGTCATCGCCCGTCGGTCTGTGGAGGATTCGCTTCGCGGGAGAGGCTGCGATGAATAATCCCGGCTCATGGAGGAGTTGCTGGATTCCCACGCCGATTGGAGTGGATCCGGAGTGGGCCGGCCGATTCCACACCGAGCCAAATGCACATTTAGCCCAGGAGGGGTATTTGATCCATGTTTGTGAATAAATCCACGAGTGACGTGGATTAGGCCTCATTCCACTTCGATACCGGGCTTCTCAAACAAGGCCTGAAAAGGAAAGAAATCTTGAGATTGAGAAGCTCCTTGAACTTGAGAGAGAGAAGAGTAGAGCACTCGAAAGCGAACTTGTCATGAGCAAGGAAACTTGTGTTGAGCTTAAGAGTAAGAATATGGTACTTCAAGATAAACTTGTGAGTTTAACCAAATCACACAAGAATCTTGAAGCACAACTTAACTCACTTAAGTCAAGTGTCTCAACTAATTCATCCTCCAAGAACTCCCTCGCATGGATAATGTAGATAATACACTTGCTCGACTTGGTGTGCAAGGACGAATGTGTCGCAATCTCATAGTCGGTCCTTGTGTTTGACTTCTACCATGTCAAATTGGTTTTATCGAGTCCCATTGTTATGATCAAACCAATTGCAATCAAAGAAGACTACTTTAAGGACTTTATTCCCAGCAAAATTTAATTCAAATATTTTTTAGTAATCCCATAATAATTAGTTTCACGTCCTTGCATCAATGGCCCTCGTCACAACTCCGGTATTAGATGTTGCCCTGAGAGGACGAAGAGCTTCAAATTAAATTGAACGAAATCAGAACCCATTGATGTCGTATTGACCAAAACTTATAACTTTAATGAATGTTACATTCCTTAGATGTTGCCTTTATATTGTCTTTTATTTTGCCCGTCATTTCAAGCATGTGCTTATGATGCATTCGGCCATGTTATGTTCCTAGTGCATGACATCAACGTTATGCATCAGAATTAAGGACTTTACATACGGTAGCTCTCATAATCCACATATATGAGTCCAATTGTGGTCCACTCCGTAACCAACAAAATATCCAGGATGATCTTCATCTGGCACTAGCTTGTTCAACAGTACAACAATCTCCGAACCGTTCAGACGTTGCGGCGGTCCCTTTTTTATAACGGTATCCTTTTGAAGGCATTTCTCTGCTTCCTGAACACGTGATTGGGCGGTAACCAACGTCTATGACAATCAAAGTAGCATATCTTGCCACCATGACTTAGACAGAAAACATTCTGTGTGTGAACCACATATGAGACATGTCAAACGACCATGAGTACTCCAGCCAGAAAACATGACATAAGCTAAAAAATTATGAACAGACCACAAGTATGCAGCTCGAAGGATAAATTTCTGTTTTCTGTAACAGTCGTACGCTTCGATTCTTGTCCATAATATTTTTAACTCTTCAATCAACGGCTTCAACATCTTGTTCAGTCGTGAACTAGGATGATCTGGTCTAGATACAATAAGGCAAAAGAAAATGAACTCATACTTCATACAAAGAGATAGCGGCAAGTTGTACGGAATAGCGAACACGGGCCAACAAGAGTATGGTGTGGCGTTTGTACTGAATGGTGAGAAACCATCTGTCGCTAACCCGATGCAAATATTTCTCGCATCATTGACGAATTCAGGATCGAAGCGGTCAAGCACCTTCCATGCCTCACCGTCGGACGGCTGCACCATCATTTTGTCCGTTGTTCTCACGTACACCTTCTTTGTGCCACCTCATGTGCCTAGCTGATTTCTTTGAGATAAGCTGCTTCTGTGTGAGTTGAGTCATTACTTTTGCACCGTCATCATTAAAAACTTCAACAAATCTCGCTTTATCACATTTTAAGCACTTGTTCTCATTGACATGCTCTTTTCAGAAAAAGCATGCAGTTGTCTGGGCACATATCAATCTTATCATATTTCATCACAAGACCAGAAATCAACTTCTTAGACTGATACATATCTTTAGTCACTTTATGGGGTTGTGGAAGGATATCGCTGATCAACTTAATGAGATCGTTGTAGCAGTTATTAGAGAAGAAATTCTTAGGCTTAATTGCCATAAATCTAGTCATGAAAGTGAGGAGTGTCAGTTTAGTGTGTTTATGCAACGACTCTTCTGAAGCTTTGAGAAGCGTAAAAAATGCTTCAACCTCTGTTGTAGAAGGATACTCAGTAAATTCAGGATTTATGACTTCAAGCATCTCGTCCATCCTATCGACCACCGTGCTGTCATCCTCATCTCCATCTTGTACGGCTTGAGAAGGTGTCTCACCATGAAAGGTCCACACACCATAATGTTGCATGAAACCGTTTCGACAAAAAGTGGAACGTCAACGTCACTTTGTCGATACAATTTGCATTCTGACATATGCTACATGGGCACCGCACCTTACTGTTGTTTGACAACGAAAAATCTCGTTGTATGAAAGCATCCGTCTTGGTGTGAACCACTCCTCTGAGTGACTCCCATCCTTTTTCCAACCAGTATGCATCCAAGTGCGGCTTTAGCCATGTTTGAGGGTAATACCTTCAAAGGAGATAAATCATTATTAGTTTCATTATTATGTTATGTCACCGTCCTACAACTAGGAAGATAGGTCCTAAACCCACCCAAGAGTGGTCGAGCGGAGCGTGCTCATGAAAAGACGCGTGGTCCGGATCCGAATGAAATTTCGGCAGCATAGCCCCCGTTGTTCTCCACTGGACGCCCGAAAATGGTGCAGCAGAGAATAACAGGGTTACGACGTCGAAATCTCGTCCAGATCTAGACCTGCATCTCATCACAAGCCATGCATCCTCGGTCACCCCTAGGTTGTCCAAAAAGGGATAATTCTGAATCTGCACGTCTCACATGCCAATGACATGTGAGACGTGCCGACCGAAACGGGTGACACATTGCCATAGGTTACTTTGCTCATTTTCCTTTTTAAGTAATTTACGAGAGAGGAAAGAACGAGAGAAAGAGAGACTGAAAAGTTGGTCTTAGATGACAGTTCCACGTCCGGATCCACTGTCCACTCAAGTGCGGGTGATTGACGTCCTCACCATCTTCGCTTTCGTGTTCGTCTTGACGCATATGTAATGATCGTGTCGGGCGGGGCCCTAAATGCACCGTGTCGGGACGGACCCTAAATAGCTTGTGCTAGGCTGGGCCGACCCGACTATTTATATAATAATTTAGCACTTCATCAATCAAAGTAATATTTAAACAATTACGCTACTAATCCAATAATTAATACATAAAGCTACAAATTAAACAAGAAATCAACTAATTAAACAATTTAAACAACTAATTATTCCATTGTTGAAACTAATTAAATAACTATTTAAATGATTTAAATCGGCAAACTAAACTAACAAAACTACAATATTAACAACAAATCAACAACTAATCGATAGTTCAATATTAAAATTATTTGATATTTTATATAACGTTGTCAAAATATATAACGTTGTCAAAATAAAAATCGGAGCGTGGGAGGGGGCGGGCGCAAGCAAAAGAAATGGAAGGGGAATCATAAGTCCAAACTAATAACTTGCCGGACGCGGCCCCGAATCCCTCGATGTCGGCATGGTCGTCGTCGTAGTGGCACGCGTCGGCCTCGGCATCGTCAAGGGGCAGCTGGACCTGCACGAGCTATGCATGATGCATTAGCCATCCACCCGACCACATGGATAGGGCGGCTGTTTTCTCCTCGGGAAAAGAGAGAGCCGGTGGTGCTGATCCGTCGCTGCCATTCAGAGGCGCCAAGACCACGTCAATGACTAGCCCAATCTGACGCCGTCACGATCCTCCATCCATGAGGGCCCAAAAGGCGTAAGCACTCAGCAGCGTAACTGCTTGTTCTAGATCACGTTTGGAGGCAGGAAGGCACGACCAGGCTTGTTAATCACCGCCTGGACACCTAGGCGCCTAGGCGCCCGACCAGGTGGTGGGCGGTGCCAACGGGGCGGGGCGGCGGTGGCAGGGGAGGCGGCGGCGGCAGAGGCGGAGGTAGAGTGAGGAGGCAAGGGTGGAGGTGGCCAGGCGGGGTGAGGAGCAGGCTCAGGGGGTGAGGAAGCGACCCAGTTAGTGTGAGTCGTTGGATATCATCCGATGGTCCATATTTTAGATGGAGACATATAAAAACAAGCCATATCCTAACCCTACCCATTTTCCCTCACCTCTCTCTCTCTCTCCTTTGCAAAAGGGGCGGCGGCAGACCCTGTCGACCGATGGCAAGGCGGCGGTGATGGCAGCGCGAGAGCCCGGCGGCCGTCGAGGCGGCGGCCACGGCGCGATCGCGTGAAGCCTCGGCCTGTAAAGCGGCAGCGGCAGAGGCGGAAACAGCGGCGTCGCCTAGGCGATGACTTGAAAATGTTGGGCACGACACCGATTTCACCATCTGTCGCAGGAGATGAAAATGACCTTTCAGTTCCAAACGATTTAATCTGTTTGGATCTGAAGGACTACTAAACGAACAGTCCAGACTAACACCATAGATCCTCGTCTGAAGAAATAGTTTTACCTGGGTGAATGGTGATCTCAAGCAGCCAAAGGCAAATTATCACGGAGTCATCATGATCAGGACATATTCTTCCATGACCGAGACATTTGGCACTACGTATTTCATCACTGGAAAATTTCAGATTGGAGCGGGGGTAGGGGTGGGTGCCCTTTCGCTGAAAAGGAGATGATGGAGCTGGGGACTACTGACGCGGCTCAAAAGTCGGCATCGATAGCAGCTGAGCAGGGACGGGGAGCCCGTGGCGCGGGCGAGCTTCGCTTCGGTTTGAATCATCTGGTAAGGCAGTTTGTTACTCCACGTGTCGTTTGCAGCAAAGCCTTGGCCGGTTTAAACATCACTCAGCCATGCGCGCAGAGTGATGCATGGCCCCCGGACACGGACTGTCCAAACTGCCTACTTGGAGGAAGGATTGGAGTAGGCTGGGCCTAACATGGCAGCAAGGATAAGAGTCATCGGCCGCTAGATGAGAGTAAAAAGGGATCAAAGTCATTTCCCTGGCAACTGGCAGCCATGGACTAACCTCACGGCTAGCCGATACTGTGCCAAATACGACTGCAAGCATGAAGAAAGTCAAGCCCTCATCCTCTACAAATTCCAAGTGACAAGTTTCTCGTCACTAGCCACTAGTCTCTCTCTTTCAAAGTGCACATCTAACTGCACATGAACAGAAAGTGAATCGGCGGACCAAGTTTAAACATGGCCAGCCTTCTCGATTAATAACCAAAACGAACATTGCAAATGAGCAAATCAGCAAGCAACACCCACAGAACAAGTTGACAACATCTCATATGCCGGCAAAATCATAAGTGGGATGTCCAAATTGGTGCGGCCAGGAGAGATGCTGGTGATGCTAGGCCCGTCGGGGAGCGGCAAGACGACGCTGCTGACGGCGCTGGGCGGGCGGCACGACGGTCGGGCGGTGCTGTCCGGGAAGGTGACCTACAACGGCCAGCCCTTCTCCGCCGCCGTTAAGCGGCGCACCGGGTTCGTGACGCAGCATGGCGTTCAGTACCCGCACCTCACCGTGGCACAGACGTTGTGGTACACGGCGCTGCTCCGGCTGTCGCGCGCCTTGAGCGCCGGCGAGAAGCGGGCGCAGGCGCAGGCGGTGGCGTGGGAGTTGGGGCTCGCCAAGGTGGCGCACAACATGGTCGGCGGCGTGTGCGGGCTGTCGGGAGAAGAGGAGGGGAGGTAGGCGGCGTATCTCATTGGGATGATGACGGTCGACGGCGGCGGTGTTCCGACGAAGCGGTGGCGGTGGAAGCGGCGGTTGTCCGACGAAGCGGTGGCGGTGAAAGCATCTAGGCACCCGTGAGGTATGGTTTCGGTGATTAATGACAATCGTTCGTTATTACTAATGAGTTTGTGGATGCGAGGTTTCACGTATATCACATCAAACGTTAATGAACTATCTATTCACACCATCTACTGCTCATTGGATACAAATGGAGACCCCTCAACGATCTATTCTAAGGGGTTATTCGATACTCATGAAGACTAATTGAAGAACTCATACAACGACTCTATTCTATCAAAATTGGCAACACAAGAAGCTTACACTTCATCAAAATATCATTTCAAACAAGTGTCAAAGAGGTCACTCAAGAAGATTCCAAAAGATCAACTCAAAACAACTCGAAGCAAACAAGTTGCACTCACCGGATCATCCGATGTCTTGCAAAATGACTACATCGGTCGAGTTTGAGTTGGCAGAAGAAGAAGACCTCAGAGCCCAGTACACACCGGATCATCCGATGTGAAGAAGTGGCACATCGGTTGATTTCAACAGAAGGATGATTTCTGAGTTATTCTGAAGAAGTACACACCGGATCATCCGATGATGAAGTAAGTGTACATCGGTCAATTTCAACAGAGACATTATTTCTGAACCAATTCTGAAGATCAACTCACCGGATCATCCGATGATGAAGTTGAAGTAACATCGGTCGATTAAACAGTCAGATCCAACGGTTATATCCAACGGTCACATCTGACACATGACATCAGCTAATTTGGAATTCGACCGATGCTCAAATAAAGGGGTGCATCGGATGATCCGATGTTCACAGAAAAAGTCTGCCTACTTTTCCAACGGCTATCTCGTGTGGGCTGGCTATAAATACCCCTCCAACCGGCCATTTCGTCAAGTCTTGATCACCAGAGCCTCACTACACATCCTCAAGCATTCAAGACCAAGAGCTACCACTTCCACACCTCAAAACCTCTTGTACTCCAACTATAGGCTAGATCTAGCTAGAGAGAAGCTTGTGTGCGTCCATTCTTGGTGATTAGAATCTCTAGGCTAGTGAGAGAGAGTGTCTTGGTGACTTCTCTCACCTTGTAAAAGTTGGAGGAAGAAGAGATCGCTCCGGAGCTTACCAAGGCGTTTGTGGAAGCCTGGAGGATCACCATTGTACAAGGCTTGAGCTCCACCTTGCCGGAGATGGCGAACGGAGAAAGATAGTGGATTCCCTTGTCTTGGTGACTTGGGAGTGGCTATACCCTTTGGTGGGTGCCACAACGTGGACGTAGGTAGATCTTTGTGATCTTACCGAACCACGGGAAAAATCGTCGTGTCTCCGAGTCTCCGCGGGAGTTTGCATCTCTCTCCTCACCCTCTTACTATTACGCATTTACTATTCCGCACTTAATACTCTTGCTTGCGTAGTTAGTTCGCATAGGGAATTGGGCTTCAACCATTAAGTTTTAAATTGCTCTAAAATTTGAAAACGCCCAATTCACCCCCCTCTTGGGCGTTTCGATCCTTACAATTGGTATCAGAGCCAGGTTGCTCATTGGATCATTCTAGCTTCACCGCTAGAGAGCGAAAATGGCCAAGAATGGGGGTTCGGTTCCTACCTTCGAGGGCAAGAATTTTGCTTATTGGAAAGCACGCATGCGCGCTTACCTTGAGGCAATTGCTCCCGAAGTGTGGGAAGCGACCCATGCGGGGTTTGGAAATCTTGACTATGTTGGTGACCAATTAAAATGGGATGCTAAGGCTAGAAATGCCATATATGAATGCATTAGTCAAGATGTCTTTGCTAGGATTGCTAGTAAGGAAAAAGCATGTGAAATTTGGGCATGCCTAATTGAAATACATGAGGGCTCATCTCGTGTTAAAGAACTCAAATATCACATGCTTAAATCAAAATATGATGAATTTAAGATGTTTCCTCATGAGAATGTTAACCAAATGTTTTCTCGTTTAAATGTGCTCATTGAGGAAATTAACGCACTTGACATTGCTTCTCTTGGCAAGGGACTTATCAATCGCAAGATCCTCATGCTTGTACCCAAGCCCAAGTACAACATTATCAATTCAATGCTCCAAAAAGAGTCACTAGACAACATTGAAGTTTCGGAGCTCATTGGAGAAATCCATGCTCATGAGATGAGCGTACTTGGAATGATGGAGGAGTCATCATAAAAAACCATTGCTCTCAAGGCTTCAACCAAGAAGACAACTCCCAAGAAGAAGAAAGTGGTTGAGCCTAGCTCAAGTGAAGAAGAGCAAGAAACAAGCGAAGATGATGATGATGAGCTTGCTTTGATGATGAGGAAATTCTCACGCCTCAACTCCAAGATTGCAAAGAAGGGATACTCTTATGATCCCAAGAAGAAAGCCTTCTTGCCAAGAAAAGATGAAAATAAGACGTGCTACAATTGTGGTGATCTAGGCCACATATCATATGATTGTCCAAGACCGGACAAAAGGAAGGACAATGGCAAGCATCACAAGCTAGAAGAAAGTGATGATGAACAGGAGGTCAAGCCCAAGCGCTCTTTTGGAAAGAAGAAATTTGACAACGGCACCGAGTTCAAGAACTACAACATTGGGGAGTGGTGTGATCGTGAAGGCGTGAAGCACGAGTTTTCGGCCACATACACCCCTCAACAAAATGGTGTCGTTGAAAGGAAGAACAAGACTCTCATCACCCTTGCAAGAGCAATGCTTGATGACTATGGCACCTCGGAGAAGTTTTGGGCCGAAGCAATCAACACGGCGTGCCATGCCGCAAATAGGGTCTATCTTCATCGACTACTTCAAAAGACCCCATATGAGCTCCTCATTGGGAGAAAGCCCAACATCTCCTACTTCCGAGTCTTCGGGTGCAAGTGCTACATCTACCGCAAGAAAAGGCTCGGTAAGTTTGAAAGAAGGTGTGATGTTGGTATCTTTCTTGGTTATGCGTCAAACTCAAAAGCATATCGAGTATTCAACCAAACCTCCGGGTTAGTTGAAGAAAGTTGTGATGTTGAGTTTGATGAGACTAATGGCTCCCAAGAGGAGAGTTTTGGTCATGATGATATAGATGATGAGCCTCTACGAGAAGCTATGAAGAACATGACCATAGGAGACATCAAGCCCGAAGTTGAGGAGAGCCATGATCAAGGGGGAGTCTCAAGTTCCAACATCAACACCTCCATGGCGCCTCAAATTGATGAAGAAGAGAAAGATGATCCATTGCCAATGCAAGATTCACATGCCACACAACACCAAGAAGAAGAAGAAGTCCAAGGTCAAGTCCAACCACAAGACGAGCGAGATGCCTCACCACCGCCAAGTGCCTCACAACCTCTTATGAGGCATGGGCGCATCTCCAAGGCACATCCGATGGATCAAATCATCGGAAGTCCGTCACGGGGAGTAAGTACTCGTTCTCGCCATGTTGCTTCATTTTGTGAGCACTACTCTTTTGTCTCGTGTGTAGAAACCCACAAATATTGAGGAAGCACTCCAAGATCCCAATTGGGTGATGGCTATGCAAGAAGAACTCAACAACTTCACCCGCAATGAAGTTTGGGTATTGGAGGAGCGACCTAAGGACAAGAACGTCATCGGAACGAAGTGGGTGTACCGCAACAAGCAAGACGAGAATGGCGTGGTGGTCCGCAACAAGGCAAGGCTTGTGGCCAAGGGTTTTTCACAAGTTGAAGGACTAGATTTTGGAGAGACATTCGCCCCGGTCGCACGGTTAGAAGCTATTCGCATACTCCTTGCTTTTGCTTCGCATCACAATATTATGCTTTATCAAATGGATGTTAAAAGTGCCTTCCTCAATGGTTATATTAATGAACTTGTTTTCGTTGAGCAACCTCCCGGGTTTGAAGATCCTAAAAATCCTAACCATGTGTATAGGTTACACAAGGCGCTCTACGGGCTCAAGCAAGCACCTAGGGCATGGTATGAACGTCTAAGGGATTTCCTAGTCATGCAAGGATTCAAGATCGGGAGGGTGGATACCACACTTTTCACCAAGGACATCAACGGGGATTTATTTCTTTGTCAAATTTACGTTGATGACATTATTTTTGGCTCAACTAACAAATCTCTTAGCCTTGAGTTTGGCACCATGATGTCTAGGGAGTTCGAGATGTCAATGATTGGAGAACTCAATTTCTTCCTAGGATTTCAAATCAAGCAACTTCAAGAGGGGACTTTCATCTACCAAGAGAAGTACACCAAGGACCTCTTGAAGAAGTTTGAAATGGAAGATTGTAGCTCAAGAAGTACTCCAATGGCGACAAATTGTCATCTCGACGCGGACATGGACGGTAAACCTATTGATCAATCTCATTACCGTTCCATGATTGGTTCATTGTTATATCTTACCGCATCTAGGCCCGATATCATGTTTAGTGTGTGCTTGTGTGCTCGCTTTCAAGCGGCACCTAAAGAATCGCATCGTAAGGCGGTCTTTAGGATACTTAGGTATCTCAAGCATACCCCAAGTGTAGGTTTGTGGTACCCCAAGAACGCTAGTTTCAATCTCTTGGGTTACTCGGATTCGGACTTTGCCGGATGCCGTGTGGATCGCAAGAGTACCTCCGGTGGGTGCCACTTACTTGGGCGTTCCCTAGTATCTTGGTAGAGCAAAAAACAAAACTCCGTGGCTTTGTCCACCGCGGAGGCAGAGTATATAGCGGCCGGTGCATGTTGTGCCCAAATTCTATATATGAAGCAAACCCTTTTGGACTTTGGAATTAAATTTGATTGTGTGCCTCTCCTTTGTGACAATGAAAGTGCGGTTAAGATAGCTAGAAACCCCGTTCAACACTCCCGCACTAAGCACATTGATATTCGCCATCACTTCTTGCAGGACCATGAGGCTAAAGGAGACATCTCTTTGCAAG
Organism: Neostapfia colusana; assembly: GCA_030760725.1. Lineage (NCBI taxonomy): Eukaryota > Viridiplantae > Streptophyta > Magnoliopsida > Poales > Poaceae > Neostapfia > Neostapfia colusana. The sequence continues at coordinate 51,227,889 of JASWHV010000019.1, forward strand.
GTGTTAGGTCCGAAGAACAATTGGCGGATATCTTCACTAAACCACTTGATGAGAAAACTTTTTCTAGACTTAGAAGTGAATTAAATGTGCTAGATGCATCTAACGTCATGTAAGTTGCGATGTTCATGTAAGGTTGCATATCAAATAGGTCTTGTCTAACTCCCAAAGGATAGGGGCGAGCTAGAAATAGTTTTCCCTGAGGAAGCTTTTGGAAGGTTTAAACTTGGCAAGATAGATTTACATTATGCTTTGCATGATTCCTGCCATATAGACTTGCACTCATTTAATATCTTGCATTATTTTGTTTGGCATTGCACACGGTAGATTGTCACAAAGGGGAACCCACATCATGAGAAGGAGACTTGTTCAAAATGCAATATCTCAACTCATATGATGTGGATAGAGCAAAATTCTAAAGGTACATGCTTTAAAGAGATAGAAGTTTTCCATACTCTAGCTCACAAAGCATGGGCCTTACATTTTCGTGGTTTCCCTCCTAACCTTGTGTGTTCTCTTTGCTTAAGGGCTTAGCCAATATGTGGCACTATATTTGAAGCCTTCTATTAGAGGTTATGAGTTGCCCAAAAAGTCCTAGAACCCATCCTTATCTTTGTGTGTTTAAGTCCAAGGACACATATGGGCAGTCTTAGGTTTTCTGTAGTCATCGGATTATCCGATGCTAGGGCCAGCAGATCATCGGATCAATTGGTGCTTCAGTTCAGTGCTCAGATCAAGTCAGATGTCACAAATCAACCGATGAGTTCATTTCAGAAGACATCGGAACATCCGGTGTTCAGTTTTCTGGTGCCCTGCAGAAATCGACCGATGATCGACACCTCAACGTCAGCTCATCCGGTGTTCAAAGAGAGTTTTTGGAACAACTCTCTATTGAACTCGACCGATGCATCCTCTGATGATCATCGGTCCATCCGGTGTTTTGTGCGCGGCTAGGATTTGCCCGTACGGTTTAAATAGCGGTTTGGCCGCCTCTTTCGTTTTTCTTCCCCGACCTCCGCCGCCGCCCGCTTCTCTCGCCGCCCGTCGCCCTCGCCGCCGTCCTCGCGCCCTCCGGCCACCTCTGGTTGCCGCCGCCGCCGCCTCCCAGGCGCCGCCGCCGCCGCCCTTCGGCCGCCGCCGCCTAGGCGCCGCCCGTGCCCGCGCCGCCGCCTCTCCCGTGCGCGCCGCCGCCGTTCCACCGCGCCTTCGCGGCTCCCTCCTCCGCCACGCCTCCCTCGCCGTCTCCCCTCCACCACCAGCCGCACCACCACTCGCCGCCGGCTTCCACCACCGCGCATCACCCTCTCCGCTAGGGTTTCTCCGTGCTTCGCCGTTCGTCGCTAAGATGGGTCGCGATCGCAAAGGAAAGGGCAAGTCTATTGACGAGCCCGCCGCGAAGAAGCGCAAGATGTCCAAGGACGCTCGTCGTGCGGAGTTGGCCGCTCGCGCCGCCGAGGAGCGTGAGCGCGACCATCGCGGTTCCTTACGGATCCGCGAGTCCCGGCAGAGGCAGGAGCAGCCTCCGGTCCAGCCGGTGCCTCCCGAGGGCTCCGACGAGGAGGAGACCGAGGTGCCGCCTCTCATCCACCGGCGCACCCCGAGGACTCGTGGGGGTGGACAGACTCCTACGGCGAGTCGGCGCCCCTCTGCGGCTGACCGCGCAGAGGACAGAGAGGCCCAAAGGGCCATCCACCTGATGGACACAGCAGTCCGTGTTGCCGAGGATGTCAGACTCACCGACTATAGGAAGATGAAGGCAAGGCAACTGAAGAAGCTCAGATGGTCAGCGATGCCTGAGGAGTAGTTCCCGCGGCCTAGGGACGCTCGAGTTGACTCCCGCTTCTGGACCCTGACACAGGCGTCCCTGTACGAGACTTACAGGCGTCGGGGCCACAAGCTCTTCCAGCATAACAGCATCGACTGGGATCAGCTTGCAGTGACAGCAGGACACGGAATCAGGCCACTCTTTGAGAGATACAGAGGACTTGTGGACTTGCTCTCGCACCAGAGGAGTGCCTTCGTCGAGGAGTGGGTCAGGGTGTTCTACGCGACACTCTACGTCTCTGAGGGCCGTCGCTCGATTCACTTCATGTTCATGGGGCAGATCCACGACGTGTCTCGAGACTTGTTGGGCAGACTGCTTGGTGTGGAGCTCTCTACTACGTGCCTGCACCAGATAGTCTACGGAGACGCAGACCCGCCGAGGAGGCCACTGACTGGAGGAGTGGCACCGCCTTTCGAGGAGATCAGAGGTCTGTTCACTCAGCCGTTCACTCCTGACCAGCCGAGGGTGCCAGCGCTTCTCACCCCAGCAGCTCGGACAGTTCACCACGTCCTCAGGCGTACCCTACTACCGAGGTCTGGCTACTTGGAGGGCTTCACGAGCCTTCAGCAGACCATCCTGTTCTATGTGATGAACGGGATGGAGTTCGACATCGTGGATATTCTGATCTACGAGATGGAGGACGTGATCACCGACGGAGTTGGGATGCTTCAACAGTTGGTCTTCGGTCACTGGATCTGTCACCTTCTCCACCAGTTGGTTCCAGAGGACACTCCAGGAGTTTCTCAGCTGACGGAGATGCACGTGACCCGGTTCAGCCACTACCGAGTCCCCACTCCGGGAGACCGCCGCCTTGGCCGTCCCGTCGAGCGTGAGGTTCGAGCCAGACTGTCAGAGGAGGACTGGGCAGAGCTGACTCAGGAGGACGCAGAGCTGGCACAGGCAGAGGCTCAGGGAGGAGACCTACAACATATATGGTCGGACAGGGACAGTGTCGAGGAGTACTTCCCTCCTGCTCCTCCTTCACCGAGGCAGCACGACGCAGAGGCAGGAGGCTCAGCAGCTCCACCACCTACACCTCCTCCAGTGTCAGAGGCTCAGGTGACTCAGCCGTCAGAGCTCACTGCTTTACTTCAGCGGATGGCTCAGCAGCAGGAGCAGCAGGCAGCTCGACAGGAGCAGCTTCAGAGGCAGCAGCAGGAGATGCAGCTGGAGATCGCCCGTTAGAGGCGAGGGGACATCGACAGGTACACCAACCTTGTCGACCAGATGACGAGACACACTCTGGACCAGCAGCAGCAGACTCAGCAGATGCTGTTGGGCGTCCTGGGGTTGGTCACCAACCTCTACCAGCAGACGGGAGTCGCCCTTCCACCTCAGCACTCGGGACTCAGTCAGGCTCCAGGTGCACCCCCACTGGCACCAGCTCCAGCACCGTCCTCGTCGATCCCCAGCTTCAGTATACCACCTCTGCTCGCCTCGACAGCGCCCGTTCACTCGACAGTACTGCCGCCGACGTCGTTCCAGTCCTCACCTCTTCCGGCAGTACCTTCTCCACCGGCGCCAGCAGTCTCAGCGGATCCCCCAGCAGCTCCAGCTCCAGCTCCAGCTCCCCCCGCTCCAGCTCCAGCGCCAGCGACCTCCACCTCCAGTAGCTCCGGCGACAACACCGTCGACGCCGACCGCTTCACCATCGCCAGGAGCGCGCCTGAGTCGTAGGCACTCGACTTCCCTTTTTTGGTGTCTTGATGCCAAAGGGGGAGAAGAGTTAGAGTCAGGGGGAGGGTTAGCTCAGTTCTAGGGGGAGTTCTTGGTTTTAGGGGGAGTGTCTATCCTTTTGCTACTTATTGTTATCTATTTGAGATTGCCTGTTATTATTATTTGCTATTATTGTACTCCGGGTGCTACTTTGTGCTCTTGCGCTTTATTGTTTATTATTTGAGCCTTCGAGCCACTTGTGTTGCAATTTGTACTTGTTATATTTCTTTTTTGAGCATTGCGTTTTAATTCCATTAATTCTATGCTCTACTCGTTGTGTTGTCATCAATCACCAAAAAGGGGGAGATTGAAAGCATCTAGGCACCCGTGAGGTATGGTTTCGGTGATTAATGACAACCGTTCGTTATTACTAATGAGTTTGTGGATGCGAGGTTTCACGTATATCACATCAAACGTTAATGAACTATCTATTCACACCATCTACTGCTCATTGGATATAAATGGAGACCCCTCAACGATCTATTCTAAGGGGTTATTCGATACTCATGAAGACTAATTGAAGAACTCATACAACGACTCTATTCTATCAAAATTGGCAACACAAGAAGCTTACACTTCATCAAAATATCATTTCAAACAAGTGTCAAAGAGGTCACTCAAGAAGATTCCAAAAGATCAACTCAAAACAACTCGAAGCAAACAAGTTGCACTCACCGGATCATCCGATGTCTTGCAAAATGACTACATCGGTCGAGTTTGAGTTGGCAGAAGAAGAAGACCTCAGAGCCCAGTACACACCGGATCATCCGATGTGAAGGAAGTGGCACATCGGTTGATTTCAACAGAAGGATGATTTCTGAGTTATTCTGAAGAAGTACACACCGGATCATCCGATGATGAAGTAAGTGTACATCGGTCAATTTCAACAGAGACATTATTTCTGAACCAATTCTGAAGATCAACTCACCGGATCATCCGATGATGAAGTTGAAGTAACATCGGTCGATTAAACAGTCAGATCCAACGGTTATATCCAACGGTCACATCTGACACATGACATCAGCTAATTTAGAATTCGACCGATGCTCAAATAAAGGGGTGCATTGGATGATCCGATGTTCACAGAAAAAGTCTGCCTACTTTTCCAACGGCTATCTCGTGTGGGCTGGCTATAAATACCCCTCCAACCGGCCATTTCGTCAAGTCTTGATCACCAGAGCCTCACTACACATCCTCAAGCATTCAAGACCAAGAGCTACCACTTCCACACCTTAAAACCTCTTGTACTCCAACTATAGGCTAGATCTAGCTAGAGAGAAGCTTGTGTGCGTCCATTCTTGGTGATTGAAATCTCTAGGCTAGTGAGAGAGAGTGTCTTGGTGACTTCTCTCACCTTGTAAAAGTTGGAGGAAGAAGAGATCGCTCCGGAGCTTACCAAGGCGTTTGTGGAAGCCCGGAGGATCACCATTGTACAAGGCTTGAGCTCCACCTTGCCGGAGATGGCGAACGGAGAAAGATAGTGGATTCCCTTGTCTTGGTGACTTGGGAGTGGCTATACCCTTTGGTGGGTGCCACAACGTGGATGTAGGTAGATCTTTGTGATCTTACCGAACCACGGGAAAAATCGCCGTGTCTCCGAGTCTCCGCGGGAGTTTGCATCTCTCTCCTCACCCTCTTACTATTATGCATTTACTATTCCACACTTAATACTCTTGCTTGCGTAATTAGTTCGCATAGGGAATTGGGTTTCAACCATTAAGTTTTAAATTGCTCTAAAATTTGAAAAAGCCCAATTCACCCCCCCTCTTGGGCGTTTCGATCCTTACAGGCGGTCCGATGAAGCGGCGGCGGTCCGACGAAGCTGACGACGTGGTGGCGGTCCGACGAAGCGGCGACGGCGGTGAGTGAGGAAGAGATCAAACCGAGTGGCAGCCGCCGCCCGAGAATATCTGGCCTTATAAACGACGATGTACTTGTACCGTCATCTACAACACCTTATTGACGACAGTGTTGTTTAACCGTTGTCTATAAAGTCTGGGCAGGCCTAAATTTTTCAGTCCATGTTGATGAGGGTCTTTATTGTCGACGGTAGGCCGTCGTCTATAAGGCCCGAGACCTTATAGATGATGGTACCAGGTTAACCGTCGTTAATTAATGACTAATTAACGACGGTGGATTCTAGCCGTCGTCAATATTTTTATTGACGATGATATTGTCGTTAATAATTTTGGCCGTCGTATATTGTCGTGATTCCTGTAGTGATTCATTAAAAATTAAATTTTTATAAATAACAAAAGAAAACAACAGACGATCGCCTAGTCCTCTGGTGGCGGAAGAACCCCACACTTATCGGCGATCACCTCGACCAACTTCCTGCTGCCTTCCACCCCAAGCACCTCACCGACCGTCTCCCGCATCGCATCAAGACAACCAACCACTGCGCTTAACCTGAAGGGGTAGTAGACTATAGTGTTCATTCCTATACATACTAGAAGGCGACCAAGACCTAGAAGCTCCATGACATTAGATATGCTATTAAATACATTCTTCGCCATCTACCGGTGCAACGGTGATAGGTCGTCGTCCGCGTGAGATGAAGCTTGTTGTAGTAGTGTCATCGATGTGTCTACGACATGTGAGGCCCACTATAGAATTTTCCATGAAATGAGGAATTCCAGTCTATGCCGAAAAAACTTCTAGTGCTTGATACGTCATTGATGTGTCTATCATTTGTGGAGCATATCATAGTCACTAACAGTGGTGCTCTCTCTTTGCGTTCCCACCCGCACCGCGCCTCCCACCGTCGGACCTCTCTTCCTCCATTTTTTATGTCGTCAGATGGTAGAGGGGAGCTCCATCGCGCAAATCCATGAAATTAAGTGATTCTACGACGCGCTCGGTGGCAGCGCAGCGGTGGCATGCATGAGCTTGGGCGTGGAGGAAGAAGAATATAATATGAGCTGTACCTCGTGTGTCATCAAGGGCAGATTCAACACGACAACGGCGACGGGAGGAGGTCTCGAGCCGCTCCTACTGGTCATCACACTATGGTGGGGAGGGGCTTGTTGAGCTAGCCCCTTCTAAAATTTTTGCAGGAGAAATAAGAGTAGAAGAGAGAGAAAGTGGAGAAAGAGAGGGAAGAGAGAGAGAACGGGGAAAAGAAGAAGATAATAAACCTATTTTTATATTTGTTATTTAGATCCGCCGCTGCATGCGGTGCATATGAAATCCGTTGAAGATACCCAAACTAACCGTTTGTTTCTTCAGCCAGGGTGTTGCTAGCTTAGTTGAACAAGTTTCACGCGCGCGGCCACGACGTGAGTACGTCGTGCACGCCGCGCACCGCACCCCACGCCTACCTGGCCGACCTCCTCATCAGCCTAGCTCCAGCCACAGCCAACCTGCGGTGGTGCCGGTCGGCCAGCTAGCGTTGACGAGTTGCTCTCGATCCGTTTAATATATAGCCAGCCTTCCGCAATCTCGACGACGACTTGCCATGATATAATCTTCGTGTGGCCAAGATAAACTCGTTTTTGCGTGTTTTTTGACTTGACCGGTTATCATCCTGTTTGATTTTATAGAGTAATCTGTGGTTCTCGCGACAGGTACGTGCAATAAAAGCAAGAAGCATGCCATGCCTAGCTTCTTCACCAGAAATGACACGGAAACTACATCGCAGGTCGCTTCTAGCTAATCTTACAAGAGGCCGCGTACGTACGGAAGGCGCGTAGGTCGAGAACCTTCTTCCGTCTCTGACGTCTATATATAACATCTCTCACTATCTCATCTTCTAGTCTTCGTCTTAGACATTCCGCATTCGTACGGAGGGAGACACGGGTACGGAACGGAAGGCTTATTTAGCTCCCTTCCCGCCACCAACAGGTCGCGCGCACCTGATCACCTGTTCGCGACCACCGGCGACGAGCGCGCGGAAGCCAAGGTAGCTAGCGGCGGCACGTACGTGAGGGTTGAGGAGAGAATGACTGCCACGGTGGCGGCGTCGCTGTTCGCGGCTTTGGACAAGGACGGCGACGGCAAGGTGTCCCCGTCCGAGCTGCGCAGCGGCATGGTGGCAGCGCTCGGGGTCGTCGGCGAGGAGGAGGCCGCGGCCATCGTCGCGGTGGCGGACGCCGACGGCGACGGCCTGCTGGACTACGGCGAGTTCCTGGGGCTGGCACGCGAGGCGGAGCAGGCGCCCAGCGAGGACTGCCGGCGGAGGTGCCTGAGGACGGCGTTCGGGATGTACGCCGCCGGCGGCGAGGGACAGCAGCGCATCACGCCGGAGAGCCTGAGGCGGATGCTCGGACGGCTGGGGGCGCCGCCGCAGCAGCTGGGACTGGAGGAGTGCAAGGCGATGATCTGCAGGTTTGATCTCAACGGCGACGGCGTCCTCTGCTTCGACGAGTTCAGGGTTATGATGCACGACGGTCTCATATAATGCATGTTTAAATACGGCTACCTTCTTGTGCTGTAAATACTTAACTGATGGTTTCGATGCCCATCATATTGAATTATTGATCGGGTTTGATGGTTGGGTTGTTTGATTTTTCACTTCTGACTACGCATGTTTTGGAACGAAATTCTTTGTGACGCTGTGCACGTGGTTGTATACAATTCTTTGTGGCTGAGGCCATGAGGGTGCGGCTGCCCGCCGTGGCGTGCACGCGTGGGGCGTGCGGCTGGGGTTGACTGTTAAGGAGGCACCGAGGCAGTAGCAACGCACTGGGACTGGGCCACCGGGGCATGCAGGGTGTGGCTAATGGGTTCGGTCGGCCTGACAAGATATGAAGTGGATCTGTGGATGGTCTGTTGATTATTCGGGCCAATCGGGTATCGTACGTCAGAACCTGAAAGTTTATCAGGTTTTGAGGCTCCCAACCGGCCAAACCCGCGAGCAAAGTTCGGATTTCGGTCATCGGGCTTTTCACGTCTGTGTCAGGTTTTCTCAAGTTTGGGCCATTGGATTTGTTAAGTAATATACTACTTTACGTGACTTTTTATACTCATGAGCTAGAGTGACTCCACTTTTAAGTTTCTATAACTCTCCTCACATAATCAATGAAACAATCTCTCCCGTCACACATTGGTGACTCACAAGACACATCTAGCGTCACACCACGTCACACGACACACCCATTCTCATAGGCCTCACACCACGGGGCAAGATTGTTTGCCCAATATCAGGAGCGGTTGGCTCAAAATCCTTACTGTGCCCCAAAGCTAGCTCATGAGATGAGCGACTCTCCCTACTTTTGAGTTGATAAAATCTTCAAACTAATGTGCTATTCCGACCAACATTCAGAGTCAAACTGAACTCAGCATCTTTTGGACGAGTTCCAGGAATCTAATAGGAAAAATAAGTACATTGATTTTCACATAATAAGATGGCTTGCATTCCATCAAACTGACAGCATCCTCAATACATAGGATCTTGCCCATATTCGTTCCCACACAACAGGCGTGTAGGTTATCCTTCAGATAGCGAACACATTTTACAAACATATTCCTGATCAAATCTGTAAGATATAATACAGGCACAAAAGGGAAGATGTTATAACAGCATTCAGTTTCTTGTGTCATAACAAGCAAACAAAATAACAATATTTCACTCATAGATTCGAACCACATAAGCACCCTGACAAAACTTCCGAGACACCCTCAGGCTACAAACAGCATGTCGTAAGAAAAATAATGAACCTAAGCATTTTTCTTTGATGATTTCTTATGAGCTTTCTTCTGGGGCTTAAGCTTATTCGATTTTGAAGACCTATCTTTGTCTTTACTTCTTTGTTTTTCCTTCTTCACCTTGTACATTGTAATTGCCTGATTACAAATATTCACAGAAGATGTTAGGTCAAACAAACAAGGTAAACTACCAACCATACGGACAGAACATAATTTTGTACAATGAATTGAGCTTACCTTGCCAACATCAAGCTGGTCCTCCGAGTGTTTAGCAAGTAGAGAGTTTAAGATTTTATCATATTGCTGTTTCTCCTGGTTACCAATTCCTTTTCCTTCAACCACAGGGAGGAACTGCAGAAACAGACACAATTGAGCCAGTGCACAAAATAAGCCTTGGAAGGCAGAGAGACTCCAGAAGAGCAAAGGCGTTCAATAGTAAAGATTTACCTTTCTATGTTTGCCAGGATGCTTTGGAGGTTTCTCGCCGGGTAACTTTTCATCAAACTTCCCACCACTTGCTGTTGCTGTTGAAGCCATGCCAGCAACATTCTCAAGATCCTCTTTTCTGGATTTTTCCGGCAGATCAGCTTTAGTTCCAGTGATGGGCAAAGCTTTTGCAGCAAGCTGTATATGACTGCATTAAGAAGACGGAGAGCTGTTAGATAAGAAACATGACCCAATAATGAAGTTTACTCGATAGTTCACTCGATAAAAAAAAAAAGAGAATCCATAGGATAGAAGGAAGAAGCTTTAAGTATTGATGAAGGATCACAACCTTGGCAAAGCACCAACTTTTGCAGCTCTCTTCAAGTTTCCTAGTCTATTCTTTTCTTGCTTGTCGACCCGTTTCATCTTGTCTTCCTTTCTTTGAGCAAAAGGATCAACACCAGGCTCTGTAACAAATGATTTGTCAATTAGATGAGTAGCAGGTGATAAACCTGGTCCAGGCCTCCAGGGCATGCATTTAAGAACGAGTATTACTGATGACAAGGATTTGTCACCTCCAGGAGTATTAAGCTACCAGACTAAGAAAAGAATGCATTTAAGAAAAGAATGGCCTAAAATATGCAAGACTAAGAATGTATACACATGCAGAAGCAAGTAGGAAAATTACTGTCAAAGTATATGACAACTGCAATAGTCAATGGTCTTACTCGCGACACAGGCTTATTGGCATGAGTTCAAGAAGATACTAACCATCTGTCGCCTTAGCTTCAATGATTGGAATGTCTCTGTCATCATTAACACGGTCATAGCCGTAAGTCCGCTTCCAGGATTGAGTTTGTTCATCCCATTCACGCTTGTTCTTCTTGCGCTTCGTAATCCCTGCAAGTAAAATCCATTAATCCAACCAGAATAGAGAAATGGACTTCCTACAGGAAGTCATTCAGAAAAGACAACAACAACAAATATTCACCTTTCATCTTAGCAAACTGCTCCCATTTAGTTGGAGGCTTCGGTTTTGGTAGCTATTGAACAGATAAAGAAATGGGTTAAAGGAGTGAAACCACGCCTCAGCAATACATCTTCATTCAATATATATGTGGCGAATAAATAGACACACCAAATTAGGAGTCGTCTGTCATACGTTCAGCTAATTTTTACTCTAGTGAATCAGTGCGCTGCAAGGACCGATAAACTTAAATTGCGTGTTCCGGAATTAGGCATGAATTTTAATATCACTATTCACTATGTGTACATGAATGCTAACACTACCTTGAATCTCATTCAAACTAATCTTATAGCTAAAATAAAGCGAGTCAGAAATAACCGTCGAACAGCCACGCATGATCTCGCAAGACTGAAACTAAACCTACAGTTTTTCCAGGAAGGTATGGCAGAACAACGGCAAAGGAAGCTCCCGGGATCAGGAGGATGTCGATAGACTCTTCTTACGTGCTTCTCTCGGGGGAGGCGGGTCGTGGGTGGCGGGAGGCGGACGATGGGACCGTCACGATCCTCGTTGGGCGGCAGCGCGAAGAGGACATCGGCCACCGCTTGAGCCAGCCCCGTCGCCATTTGCAGGCACTCCTCCCTAAGCCCCGCCCTGAGTCGATCCCCAAACCCAATTTCGTTGTCAGAAACCAAACAGAGCGCAGGGGGCATATGCTAAGACTGCTCGTTCGCGCGCAGAGATTGAACCTGTTGGAGGCGGCGGCGGCGGAGACATGGTGCGACAGGTTGTAGGCCATGAGGTTGCCGAGGTCCACCTCGTAGTTGGAGGTGGTGGCAGTCGTGGCGGCAGCTTCCTTCGCCATGGCTGCGCCTGTGCGCGGTGGCCCTCTGCTTGGCTTTGGGTAAAGACGCGGAGGGGTTTAGGGTTTGTTTTGGGTGCCACCGCCTGGTGCCTGCTATCTAGTACCGGGGCCTGTTGGACTCATTCCTCCCTCCATCGTCATAGGCCCACTAAAAGAAAAGCAAGGCCCAAACATAGCATTCCCAGTCCCAGTTGACTTATTATTATTTTTTCTTTAAAACTAATATTTTATTAATAACCCCTCAAAATATGTTTGCGGTATTTGAGTCATAAATCAGTTCCACTGTGAAATATCACGCTAAGTTAAGTCTTTTTTTTTCTACATGACACTTGGTCACACTAGCCTACCCATCCTAGAGGTGGCCATAAAACCCGATTCGAATTATGATCCCGAAAACCGAAAATCGAAATCATTTTTCGAATAGAGGTTTGCAAAACCTCATAATATTTTGTGTATTTTCTGGTAATGATGTATGTCACCCAAAATATCCGATCTCTAGATTGGGCCATCGCTTTTTCGTGCTTTGGCCTAACACACCCTCGATTTAAGTCGTGACTTGCATGTAATTGTAATGTTATATTGCCACACTAATATTCTTTAATTATCTTTATAAACTTCCACTTATTTTGCTGATAGAATAGCAATTTTAGTTCTGTTTTGCTGCTATATTTTTTATTACTTTTGTTTGTTCTATCACTATTCAGGTAATATGGGTAACACGAACTCAAATCCAAATTTTTTGATACTCAAAAATTTGGGTAAATTTAAAGTAGTGATTTTGAAAATCTGATTTTTTTAAAAATCCAAAATTTCCGACCTGAAATGTCGCTTTAGAGGTTGCCGCCGCGGCTCAAATCATGGACCAAAACTCTAAATTTAGAGTTCAGCCACCTTTACCGTCCACCAGTGTGGACAGTCTAACGTTAGACTGTTGGCGTGACTAAAAGGAGCTAGATCCAGTAAATATACATCTATAAAAAGGTTATTAATAAAATATTAATATTGGTGAGAGGAGGGTCAAATAATTATAATAAAAAATTCTGCCCCAGTAATTGCATCACTTATAAAATCCTTTCATTGCAAATCCACGGAAACCTATGTACAGACACGTTTCAAAAAAAAACTATGTACAGACCAAGAAGGCGTAACAACCGGGAAACGGACGACCTTTTTTACAGCACAACCAAACTAAACCAGAAAGCAACAATATTCACAGAACGGGGGAGATCGCTTCGCTTCGCCTCGCCTTCGTCATGTTGACTTGAGCCTGTCCAGCCTGAATTTAGCCTGCGAAACAGGGCATCAAAAGAGGCTACTGACATGTAGACGCGCGATAAGGGTTCGACAGTAGACACCGGTGTTCTTGGTCTGTAAGTAAAAGAAAACGAATCCGGATCTGCCGCTAACCATCATGGAGTGGACGTCGTGCAGGAACGGCTGAAGCAGCAGCGCGAGCTTCTCAATCTCATCCTTCAGGGCAGCGGCGGAGTCTTGGCCCGTCCCCGCCAGAAAGCCGGTGAAGATCTTCGTCTCAGGGACGAGCTTCATCGCAATCTGTTTGTTCGCCAAGCTGTCGGTCAGAACTGTGCTAACTAATCCAAGTTGGATCAGCAGGAACCCGACAAGTACCCAAAAGTTCAGCAATTCCTTAACAAAAACGAGTTTTGATTAGGACTTCCAGACCTTGTAGGCGGCTGCCGAGATCCAGCCATGCCATGGTTTGAGAGTGACTTCATACGCAGCTTCTACATGCTGCGCAAGGCTCTGCTGACCAGAGCCCGTCCCTAGCCTCTGTAACAGTGCGATTGTGAAATCCATGGATCTGGTGACGTTCAGAAAAAGGAAAAGGAAAGAAGGGAAAAGATTCAGATGACAAGTGGTATGTTTGCAGTGTAGGAATACATGGTAACACAGTAATTCGTGATGGAAAGCTTAGCACCAATGAGCCGAGCAGTAGAAAGCTCGTTTACCTGGTGAGCCATAGCACGGCTCTTGAACAGCTGTCGACCTTCCTTGCAGTTCCGTCCCTGACCTCCTTCTCTACTATCTCCGTCAGAGTGGAGTACTTGCATGGGTCCAACAAATACAGCTCTTGAAGCCTCTGCAGCAGGCATCCGTTGTTAACACAGGACAAGGTTTGGAATAATCATTTGTTGTCAGGCACGGTCAATCACAATCTGTAGGACTGCAACTGTAGGAAGTTTATGCAGTCCTACAGTAGCATCAGAATATCATACAACGGCAGTTTCCACATTCAGTAGCCCGCTAGACCATCTCATCTCATCAACACCTCGCCTACGAGTTTTTGCCTCTGCAACTTGCTCTCATCTTATCTTCAAGGACAACGGACGAAAATGACAGAGATTCCAATTTCCCGCGAAGAGAAACCTCACCAAAAAGGCGAAAGGGGCAAGAAAACTTGGCTTCCAGAAATGGCCCGAGGCTGGATGTGACCGGAGCAGTTGGAGGCCGGCCTGTGCGCGACACACGTAAAGGGCCCACCCATCCTTTGGCGAACCGCGAACGCAAGATGTGACACGAAAACGCTCGAACCAAACGGGGCAGAGACATTTGGATCAAAACTTTTGCTCCTATTATATGTATTATGTGCATTTATTTAATAATACTCTCTTCGTTTTAAATTATTTGACGTCAGCTATTTAAAATTAAACTAATCAGTGTCAAATAATTTGAAACGTAGGAAGTATGTATTATATAGCTGCTTTTATCTTACGCTTTCCATTCAATTTCGATGAACTATATATAAATAACCGTACAGAAAAGTGGAGCAGGAGAACTGATAACCCCAATGCGGCCAAACGGACCCGGTCCTTTCGTTGCCTAGCCGTGTGGCCGGCACGAGACAGAGGCAACCCGACGCACCCCCGATAGCTACTACGTGGACCACACCAACAGTTGAAGACGCGAGCACTTGCTGCAATTGGATTCAAGCTGCAATCTTTCATTTGCTGTTTGCTATCCCAGGTAGCCCAGCTGCAGGTGAGGGGACCGATCGAGACGTGGCGCCTACTGCTATTTCGATGCTTGCTGCCAGAAGAGTTGAACTGGCGGGGGAGTTCTTGTTTACGCACCTCGATGTTGCGCTGGACGTCGAGCCTCAGCACAGCCATGGTCGGGCCGATCGTATCTGCGAACAAAGACACGGACCAGTGAACAGTCAGGAGGGAAGAAAAGGCAGGAGCAAGGAATAAAGAAGTTTTCATGAACTGGTAATGGCGGCTTGGCGGGCAACCCGAGAATGGGACAGGCGAGTCCCAGAAGAACCAAGAACGGGAGGAGCATTCGGACCGGGGTCAGATGATAGGATAGGAAGAACAGTCGATTCAGCTCACGGCTGGCACTCACCGAGCACCCGGAGGATGAGGTGGGACAGGCCCAGAAACGGCGGCGTGGGCGGCGGCGAGACGGGCGCCAACTTCACGCCGCCGTGCTTGAGCTTCGCCGGCGACAGCTCCTCGATGGCAAGCCGTATCGCAGACCACTCCTCCTGATTCTCTTCTTCCTCCTCCTCCCCACGCACATCGTAGCCCTGCTCGTCTCCTCCCTTGCCGTCGTCCCCCCTCTCCCCCTCCGCCTTGTCGAGGACTCCTTCCTGCTGCTGCAATGGGCCGCCGCTCACGGCCCTCGCTTCTCCCTCGTCTCCCTCCCTCTCCACCATGAGTGCCCTTCAGAGAAGTCGCATCTCACACTAATGGTAACAAGCTAGGCATGCTCACCGTCAGCTTATCCTCCCTGTGTTATCTTCTGTTGTTCACACACACACACACAGAGTCAAACGCCACGGCGTGGCGAGCAAAGATTAGACGCGGGGGATGATAATTAGCTCCCAGTTCCACACGTTAGAAGGGATTGAGACACTATTATATTATATGCTGGAGGTACAAAAAGATAAATTAACGTAGCCCAAACCTCTATTTGACATTTCAAAGATAGATGACACCTTAATTTTTAGTTACCTAGCATCTCTATGTCATGAGTCTTTGAACTTATTTTAAAATTTATGTATTTGTTACTAGTTATTTACCTGTTTTATAGGATTATATATTGACTGCAAAAAATTGTTAATATATTAACTATATAAAAGCATTATGAGTTGTAATCGTCCCATTTAGATCTGATGAAGAGTAGATTAGATGGAGATTCTAATTTCATACTCCCTCCGGTGCACAAAAAATTGTCGTTTTGGATATGTTCTCGTATACTAATAAAGTATTAAATAGATTTTCTTTTCATTACTATTGTAGTCTCTTTAATGGCTTGACTGGTCTCCTCCACTGGTTTCTAGGCCTCTCATGCAGGTTCGATTCTTAGTCACACACTTTACCACGCGTTTATCATGTTTTTTCACGAGACAAACTCTTCAGTTCTGCTTCAACGTTATTTTTTTTGCACTCATGACTTCTGTGAATAAAGACATTTTTTTGCACCGGAGGGAGTAGGTATGGAAATTAGCAACTCCCGTATTTTTTTGAATCTTGCCTTCAATTATTAAGTAGAAGGAATTGGTTTGTGAAAACGGAGAAGTAAACTC
This sequence comes from Neostapfia colusana, assembly GCA_030760725.1. Taxonomy (NCBI): domain Eukaryota; kingdom Viridiplantae; phylum Streptophyta; class Magnoliopsida; order Poales; family Poaceae; genus Neostapfia; species Neostapfia colusana. The sequence goes on from JASWHV010000019.1 coordinate 51,243,883, forward strand.
GACGAATTCGACCAAACAAAATCATGATGCCGACAGCTGAGCACATATCCCGAACTGGATCAGCAGAGGGCATCAGGAGAGCTTAACAAATTTTGCAACATGACAAATCTATGAAAAAAGGAAGCGTAGAGAGGACTCGTGTGATCGATCGTCACACGCCTTGAGCAATGACGTTTATGGCACGGCCTGCTGTCTGACTATGTCACTCGCCGTTTTTTAGTACTCCCTCGGTTTTAATTTATTTGAAGCTGGCCAGTGTTAAATAATTTAAAATGAAAGGAGTATGGAGCAACAATGCAGGAGTGAGGGCGACGCCGGATGGAAGAAGGCCACCCTTCTTTTTTTCTGCTTCACGCTTTTCACCAGAAAGTAAGCGAGAACAATCTTAGCTATTTTACAGAACCAATTGTCGGGCATGAATATGTCAGATGAGAGGTATACAAACGCTTGTTCTACAGAACCCACTGTTAGGCATGGAACATGTCATCGGCTAGCAGAAAAGAATAACTGTGATGTCATTTGAAAGGACCTCATGACCTAGAATGAGTCATTTATTTATCATCTAAGTCGGTGAGCAAAAAAAAGCAAGATCAGAACAGAACGCAACCCACATTTTTTTTAAAGCTGCAGGCCCAAAGTCATAAACTGGTACATTTCTGAAACAGTAAGTTCATGTAACAGGTCATTTGTAACGGATCTCATACAGTTGATGGAGCCAATCATAAAAGGCTCTTCTGGATTGGAGTCCCTGCAGAAGGCTTTTGCTGATCTCTATGGGCCTCCTGCCGAGGCATCAGCTTCTCTCCCGTTAACACTCCAATGGACTTCAACATTGAAGAACATCATCGAACGAGTGTGTTGAACATTTCGACTCACTTTCAATCTAGCCATCAGCAGGCCAGGTAAGTTCGGAAGAGCACAAATATTTTGCTATCCATAACATAGAAGAATTACTATTAGTTTCTATCTGATATCTGACGCTAATACTTCATGGCAGGCTCCTGCCCTTGTTACAGTACTCCGATCTGGTCATGGAGCTCAAGGGAGGCAGCCGCTGTCATCATCATCCGTAGGTACTTCTGGTCAACCAGAGTGCAAGGGCGAGAAGGTTGACAAGCTGATACGGATTTGCCTGTTGCCATCATATTTTCTTCGTTTCAAATTATTTGACGCTTTGATTTGAACTAATTAGGATCAAATAATTCGAAACTAATTAGCGTCAAATAATTCGAAAAGAGTATTACCATGTTCATTGTGCTCCCCACAAAATCTGCAGTTTTTTTTGTTGGGCGCTATAATCTTCCTTCCATGACCACGATGGACATTGCGGCTCAGAATGGATGAATACCACTTGTTCTGTTGAGAATCTGGACTCCAGGAAACATACATGTATATCTCAGAATGTTCTCAGAGATCTTGCCCAAGGAGCAGAGGACTTGTGGAGGTAAATGAATTAAAATAGCACCGCACGTCCGCCGTCCATCTCGTTCGCCGCCTCCGCCTGAGCCATCGCTCTAGAGGGGGTAAGACTGCTCGCACTCGTGCACCTCTATACTTGATCTCTAAAAGAATATTCTTACCCTTTTACAGTTAACTCCAAAATATTCTCAGCTTTACAGTTCAATTTTCTACACTCGTGGACCTCTAAATCAAAACTCTATATCAAATATCATCTATTTTATATTACATAACACAACTAAATCATATTTATATTATTTCATATAACTACGTTTATATTAATAATATTACTTTTAAAACTTACAAAAACATCAAATTTATTTTTTTGTTTCCTTCTTTTTCTTCTTATTTTTTCTCTTTTCTCGTTTTCCCTCTCTTCCTTTTTACTTTCTCTGTTTTCCCTCCCCTATTTTTTTTTTCTTTCCATTTCTTTCCTTTTTTCCTTCTCTTTTTTTTTCTTTTCTTTCTTCGTTCTCTGTTTTTCTTTCTTCCCTTCTTATAGTCTCTACAGTGCAGCGTCTGGTTTACCGTGCGCCTGTAGACACCGCTTTTTTAGCGGCTGCTCTAACTGAGCCGCTGCGGAGACCGCCACGGCGGGCCGACCGCTTAATTCGCGGGCGCGGGCGGTATAGAGGCCCTGGTGCGGCCAGCCTGAGCAGCCGACCGTGGCAACTTTGGCGCGCCACCTAGGTGGCTAGGTGTGGCCGAAGGGGCCCTGAGCCCCGGCGCCGCGCAAATCCGGCCCACCGGATCGTACGATGGCACTGCCGACTGGGTCAAGGCGTTGCCCCCTGTAGCGCCACCGCTCCCGCCATGGTCGTCGACGTCGTCCGCTGGAGCGGAGGCCGCGGCGAGGTTGCGCTGGCCCTTGCCACACCGCCGTTGGCCTTCACCCTCCGATGGCGGCGCCGTTCCTGGGCTGGGCTGGCTTTGTTTCGTCAGTTCGGCCTAGCGGGCCGGGCCAGTGCACCAAATATAGGCCTTCCAATATGATCTTCCTCGCCTCCGCGGCCCAAAACGGGAGATTTCTATACTACCCTAAAAATACTGGTCAATAGTTCTAAGAAAATACTAGCCATTATTTTAGACCGTAAAACTGCTCGTATATTCGTCCTTTTCTGATCTGTCCTTGAAATAGCTGGAGAAGGTGGTATCAAGTAGTTCTGACAGAAAAACCTAAGTCAAAATGGCTGATAATAACTAAGATTATTAATCAGGTTCCATGGATCATGAGAAGACGACTGATCAGCGATGCATGAGCTAGCACACAAGCAGAAGAACAGGTACACATGGCCACTCACATGCACCTACGCGTACGCCATTAGGTAATCAAGGAGTGGAATCCTCCTCCCCCTTCCACCTCGAGAGAATTGTATAATGCGAAAGAGCAAGCAGCTCAAAGCTTTAACATGGACACGCTTGCACGTCGGTTACCTGAGGTCATTTGTTTTCGCTGCAGCGGGGGCCGGCTCTGAACCCGCACAGCCGGCGACTGCGGAAAACGCTTCAAAGTTGATCCAGCCACCATGGTTGGTTGATTGGTTGGTTTGTTTTTTATGGGATTAAGTACACCAAACCAACTTTACAGTGGGTTTAGAAGCTTCTTATGGTTAACCAGAGGAAACTGACATGATTAGCAGTTACCATGTTGAACAAATAAATAAAAAGTCTGTACCTTTTTGCAGCAAAAAGAATAGATAGGCATAGGCCACTCTTTTTCAATATATGCATAAAGATTCATCAGCGTGCTTCTTTTGAATTCATGTGCTAATTTCAGAGTAGCCCACACTGATTCCTATAAAATCTGGCATTCCAGCGTGTTTTGGATAGAACAGAAAAAAAACTGCATACAGATACGGGTGGTCCAACTAGTACTGCAGGGCAAGAGAAACCAGAGACCCTGGACTCTGATATTCTCTAAGACCGCCATGGCCTAGAGGCCTCGTCACGTCCGGGTCAGCAAATGTTAGGTAGCCATGAACCGAACCGTTTACGCCTGTCACCTCAGCGGACTCCATCAACTGTGAAGAGAGAGAGAGAGAGAAACCCGAGCACTAACAAGTAACAACTCCCGGAGAAAGCAGAGGCCGCAGCGTTTCGTCTGTGGCGTTCGTAGCTAATTTCAGGCAGCGCGTGCACCCGACCCCCGACATTCCAGGGGCAGCGAGCAGCATGCTCCTCAGATGTCAATCAGCTCGTGACCCAGTTTTGGGCAAGGTTCATCTAGGAACGCCAAGGAAACTGTTTGATGGGAGACACATGAGGAGATGGACGTCGTCACATCTGCCAATGAGAGTGTCCGAGCCCCGAATCTAAGAGGCCTAGGTCTCGTAAACAACTCAAACCCGTGACTTGTATTTTGAAGCTAGTACGTAAACAACACTGGTGACTGGTGTCATGGGCAGTGCAGGTGAGGCAGCACACAGAGCTCCTGTCTGTTAAGTTTCCGTTATTATGTTAGGTTAATGCATGGATCTCGTCACGCACGTTCCCTCGTGTAAGCAAGCGTCAAGAGTAGAAAATGGGGGAGAGTGGTTCATGCAACCTCTGTTCATAATCGTCCAGGCCTCTGTTCCTAACTAATCCATGACAGGTTTACTGGTTCAGACGCCATAGAGACATGAAGAAATATGCACACACACACCCACAAAAATTAGAGAGAGAGAGAGGGACGGACAGAAGTATGCAAGTCGTGTCCGTTGCTCATTACATTCTCTCTTTTTTATTTCTCCTTCTATTTTTTTCCTGCGTACAATTCATTGCTCACTCTACCTTAGTAGTGAGCTAGGTCCAAAACAGAAGGTGGTGATCCACTTGAAATCTTCAGGTCCAACACGCAAACGATCTGCACAAGCCTTTCACAGATCGTGTCATCAGTCTGTCGCTAACTGATCAGACGAGCAAATCAGAGAGAACTTCCTCCGCCTCCATGACAGATGCGTGACACCGAGCACCTCGGCCGGTGATGGGATGATCCGGGACTACCGTTGGTTGGTGAGGTGCTTCGCCGCCTAAAAGATCAGAGGAGGGAAAGCCTGAAGGAGATGGCCGGTTGGTGCGACTCCACTCTGTAAACACACCGGTGCAGTTCTTCTTCAGCGAATTGCGTGGGAAGAAACCCCTCTGATGAACGGCAGCACCAACTGCACACCAACTCGTACTAGAATTGCAGCAGATTGCGGGTAGCAGGATGATGAAATGGTACACTGACTAAACAAGCATATAGCCAAAGCAATCATCAATTCGATCGTTAACTATATAATCTTTATAGTAGCATTTCTGGCAGCCGTTGTTGGTTATGCCATGCCACTAAACTACCAGAAGATGGTGTATCGTCATGACGTTTCGTTTCTGCTTTCTTTTTACGAAATGGTTGAGCATAATCTTTCTGAAAACAAACTGAATGTCGCTTTTGATAGAAAATAGGTATGAGCTGGTGGCGCACATATATATGATCAACGTTTTATAATTTTGATCCCATTGACACACCGACTTTCATTTTCTCCCTGAAGTATACTCACAATTTGAGTTGTACAACATTACATTTAGCTACGCTGACGTTACATTTGCAGAATTTTTCGATTCAGGACAAGCTCAAGCTGAATTATGTCACATGAGAAGGCAAACTAGAAAGTCATTTCCATTATATTCTCATTCTTTAATAATGTCAATGAATGCAACTAACCATAGGAATCACAACAATAAATAACTATAAAAATTAGGAAAAATGAGGAAAAAACGATCATCTAGAAGCTCCCCTGCGATCTTGCCACCAGGGACCCAACTGTATGTGCAATGGCCGAGCAAAGCATGCCACATTACGTCGTCGTCGTCGATCCATCGGTGCACGATCGTGACAGCATCGCCTCACCGCCGTCCTCGTGCTCCTCGCATGCTGCCACGGCACGCTCGAGGACGCCCACCACCTCGCTCATGGTGGGCCGGTCCTGGCCGGCCGGCCGGACGCAGTCCGAGGCAAGGTAGCCGACGTAGGCGACGGCCTCCATCTCCCCCGGCGTCGGCAGCGGCAGCCGGGCGTCGAGCACCCGGTGCACGCGGTCCGCCTCGATGTGCGGTACGCTGACGTCAACCACGTTCTTGGGCGTGCCGCTCCCCTCGAACCTCTGGATCACCTTGCACCCGGAGAGCAGCTCGAGCAGCACCACACCGAAGCTGTACACGTCGCTCTTGTCCGTCAGGTGCTGCAGCCTGTAGTACTCCGGGTCCATGTACCCCACCGTGCCGGCCGTCATGCACGGCTCGTCCTCATCGGCATTGCCGTCGGCGCTCAGGTCGTTGAGCAGCGAGAGGCCGAAGTCCGAGACCTTGGCGGTCCAGTCGGCGTCGAGGAGGATGTTGGGGGACTTGATGTCGCGGTGGATGATGGGCGGCACGGCGTAGGTGTGCATGTACTCGATGCCGCGCGCGGCACCGAGGGCGAGGCGGAGGCGCGCCGGCCACGACGCGAGCGGCGGCGAGAGCGGGGCGGGGCGCTTGTGGAGGTGGTCATGGAGGGTTCCGTTGGGCATGAACTCGTACACGAGGATGCGCTCGCCGCCGTCGGCGCAGAAGCCGAGGAGGCGGACGAGGTTCTTGTGGTTGACACGGGAGAGGAGCGACAGCTCCGAGACGAAGGCCGCCTCGTGGTTGACGCGGCGCGCCGCGGCGGAGGAGGACGAGGCGCCCGGGTCCCGGCGCTCCGCGCGCTTGATGGCGACCTCGCGGCCGTCGGGGAGGGAAGCGCGGTACACGGTGCCGAAGCTGCCGGAGCCGATGCGGTGGGACGTCGAGAAGCCGCCCGTGGCGGCCCGGAGCGCCACCAGTGGGAACTGCTCCACCGTCGTGTTCGGGCCCTTGGAGAGCAGCGAGCTCAGCCGCCGCTCCACGCGCGGCACCGGACCCGTTGGCTCGGCGTGGATACGTCCGGAGTCCTGAGAGCCGCTGCTCCGGCGCCGGCGCAGGCAATAAACCACCAGTACCGTGGCCAAGGCGGCCATCACTCCCGAACCAATTCCTGCACTGACCAACGCGGTCGCCAGATCGCTCATCCACCGTTTCCCGCTCAACGCCGACGAGTTGGAGGTAGGTGTCAGCGCCATCGTTGGCGGAGTGTAGCCGCAGGGGTAGCAGACGGCCGAGCCGCTTTGGCCGCGGCAGAGAGGCGTGGAGCCCGACCAGACGCCGCACGGGCACGACGCCGACGGCGCGCACGGGCCCGGTAGGACACGGTCGAACACCTTGCTCACCCTGCCGGCGACGCCTCCGCCCCAGCACACGAGCGAGTAGTCCGACATGAGCACCCCGCACACCACCTTCCTCTTGGCCTCCAGTGCGACGAACTGCTGCTGCGCCACCGCTGCCGGCGGGGCCGCCTCCTCCGGCCAGCATGACACGGTCCAGTTCCCCCACAGCACGCACGTGACAGCGTCGCCCACAGCCACCGAGGACACCGCCCGGCCCACCACCCTCGGCGACGGCGCCGCGGCCGCCACGGCTGCCTCCTCTCCCCAGCACACCACCTCGCCACTCGTCGCCTTCACTGAGCATGCGTGCCGCTCCCCCGCGGCGAGCATGGCGTGCCTCCCCTTCGGTTCCCGCCCCACGGCATCCCCGTCGCCGTAACACCTCACCTCGCCGGTCCGCGCCACCAGCCCGCAGACGAACCCCCCGCCAACCGCCACTGCCGAGAATCTCACGCCTTCCGGAACAGCACCCCACGCCCACCTCCAGCACTGTATCCTCCCCTCCACAAGCCCGCAGACATACTCCCCGCCGCCGGACACCGCGGACAGCGCCGCGCCACAGTACACCCGCTTCGACCGCGCTTCCCTGTGATTAAGGTCCCACCACCGCATGGACATCGGCGGGGATGCGGTTGGTTCGGCCGAGCATAGGTACCCATCGCCGGCGATCACGGCGGAGAACGGCGTGGTCCCGCCGCCGCCGTAGGAGTAGTTGTGCGGTTGGGCGGAGTGGTTGGTGAGGCTGGCGCAGGAGAGATCGTACTCTGACCCGTATGTGGGAACGAGCGCACATGCGAGGTGGTGTGGGGAGGAGGTGTTGGCGCGGACAGCGGCGATGGCTATGGTGGGCAGGGGAAAGGAAGAGGAGGCGAGGAGAAGAGGTGGGGAAAGCACGAGCAGAGCGAGAACGCTTAGGAGGAGGAGGAGGTGGGGTGGTGGTGGAGACATGGAGCTTGGAGAGAGGAGAGTGGAGGAGGAGAGAGAGAAGGGGTCGCGTAGACCATTGTGGCGCGACGAAGGAGAAGGGGACGGCGAATGGGGAGGGAGGAAGGGAGGGAAGGAAGGGAGGAGGTTTAAAGGCGGGCGCCTTTTTCCTTTCCATGGCAATTTTTTTCTTTTATTGTTTTAATATTAGTGGGTGCTTATAGTTAGTTTTGGTTGTTTGGTACGAATGTGATTTGGTCTTGCCAATTGCCATGCCCAAAAGATTCTCATTTTCCTTTCTGGAAAAATCTTAGGATAAAATATGCAAATTATTTCCTTGCAATGCATTTAATAAAAGGAGTCGAGATTTCTTGGCATGCATGAAAACGGCAACCTACCAAATTCGTACTGTGTTTCTCTACTGCCCAATGATTAATCTTAGATGTGTCCGGCTAATAAGAATTTGACAACCGTTTATACGTTTCTAGAGCTCATCAAATATAATGTATTCCTTTATAGTTGTTATTTTTTTAAGAACATACCTTAGCATGTTTTTGTCTTTATATTACCATGGTATCTTAGCACTGTTAGTTACAATATGTTCATATGTAGTTTACTGTGAAGTAGTACTCGCTCAGTTTTAAAATATTTGACTCTCGTTAGTTTAATTGAACTAACCAAACTCAAATATTTTGAACTAACTAGAGTGAAATATTTTAAAACAGAATGAGTAGTAGATAATAAAAGTAAAGTGTTCAAAAATGAAATGGTAGTTCACAATATATTCATATGTAGTTTACAACGCTAAGCTTTTTTTTTTGGACTTTCGAAAAAAAATACAATGCTAAGCTTTTGAAGCTGGTCAGTCCAAGTAAATAGTGTATTTTTTTATATGGTGATGTGTTTCTGGTATTTGTTTGTGTTTTCTCTTTCTATTGCTTTGGGCCCTTAAGGCTGCTCGCAGCGCAGCACGCTAAAGCGGCCGGCACGGCTAATTTGCCGGCCGGTGGCTTAGCGGCTGGCTGCAGCGGCGCCGGTAGCGGCCTCTGGGAGGTAGCGGCTGCCACAGGCAGCCGCTACATGTGAAGGCCTGTGGAGAGAGAGGGGAGAGAGAGAAAGAAAGAAAGAAGAGAGGGAAAAGGAAAGAAAAAAATAAGAAGAGAGGAAAAGGGAGAAAAGAAAGGAAAAAAGAGGAGGGAAAAGAAAGGAAAAGGAAAATAAGAAAAAAAAGATGTGAGGGAAAAAAGAGAAAGGGAGAAAATAAGAAAAGAGAGAGGAAAAGAAGTAAAAAATAAATTTATATAAGTTATAAATATAATATTATTAACATAAGTAGTTATATGAAATAATATAAATTATGATATAGTTGTATTATCTAATATAAAATAGTTGATAGTTGATATAGAGATCTGATTTAGAGATGAATGAGTGCGGACAAATAAACTGTAAAGGTAGGAATCTTTTAGAGTCAACTGTAAAAGGCTAAGAATATTCCTTTAGAGGCCCAATATAGAGGTCCACGAGTGCGAATAGCCTAAGTGTCGCCTCCGCTTTGTTCGAATTGACGTTCTGTCCCTCTCTTCAATCGATAGAAGAGCCAGAGCCTCTGGCACGCAGTTATTTCAAATTAAAATCTTATCGAAATCCCTAGTGAAAATCTACGTACTATCGTGGATTAATGTAACGGAGAAAATGATGACTCTGGGAAGCAGAGTCAATTGAGGGCGTCGATGCTATTTTTGTAGGATAAAAGACAGGCGTGCCGCTGTTTTTAGTAAATGTTTATCTATCTGCCACTGTTACAGTTACAGATATTTATACAAATAGTACGAATACCAAACAAAGACAAATTCAAGGTTTCCTTCGTAAACGTGTGGGATACTATCCATCTGTCCACAGATGTTAGTATTATTCCTGCATTTGATCAAAGTCAAAGTTCTCAACTGTGACCAATAGTTTCATTGAAATAAATTATTTTAAATATGAAATATTGTGTATTGTGATAGTTTGTTATATGAAGAATCTAATAACATCATCTCATGTTGCCAATTTTAACAATGTTTTTGTTAGTATCAGTAGAATCTGAAAAGCTTTGACTTCACTAATGCCATAGATGGTAACATATGTGCAGCATGTGCTAGATGAAACGCTTCCTACAGAGTGGGAGGAAACTGATGTAGATTATGCTTGTCTCGTTCAAGAAAGGACATCAGAAGACGAAAGAGGCCTGTTTTCCAAGAAAGCGAGACCAGGTGTGGCAATCTTTCTTGTTATGATCGTAAGAACGGATGAGTATATCAAACGACGAGAACGAGAACCAGACCGATCGATTCAGCGGTTGAGGGCCAATTATGTAAAGGCAGGCAGGGGAGAATGCATGAGGAGCTGCTATATGATCCAGAGTGTCGATCGGCTTAATGCATGTGCTCCAGTTGACAGCTAAGACGGCAGCGAACCAGCTAATCACTGCGAGAAGTCGTAATAGCTCGCATCTTATATTTGTTGTGATCCCGTGAGGAGCGGACGCGGGGCAACAACCCTGTCCGACTCCGTCTCCCGAACGCCCCCGGGGCGCAACCCATCCGTTTGGTGTGGCCTACCTTTGTACGCGCTACATTAAAAGGGGACCGCCGAGCGTGACGCTCCCTAGCGCTCACGTTCCAAAGTCCCCGACACTTTCGCACCCTAAAAACCGATCCTAAGGTAGTGCGGAACAAGGGGAAACGCCACACCTCACCGCCGGTCTACATCGCTATCGCCATCGCTTTACCCCTCCTCTTCACTGCGGCAAGGTCTGTCTTCACCGATCACTGCTTGAGCCCAATGGCATCAAGCGGCCCCGCTGAAGGTAACCATCGTCTCTCACCTCTCTCCCTAATTCTATCCGTTGCATGCTATTTAGATGTATAGGGTGATGGTTAAATTGATTGCCTAAGTACTATGTTCATGCTGATTATGTCTAAGACCTCTCGGTTAAGTGTTCTTAGTAGTGATCCTAAGTGCAATTAGTTATAACATTGGTATCAGAGCCGTTCTAATGAACTCTAATCGAGATGATTAAGTTTTAATTAAGGTTAATTAACTTCTAATCATGTTTTAGTTAAGTACTTAGGCTCTGTTAGTTAAGTTCCTATTGAGAATTAGTGTTAATTAGTTTCAGTTAAGTTGTCCTACGTCATGTAGAAGGAGGGGAAATCAAACTAAGGCTCAGATCTAAGTCGCATAAGAGCCGATCTAAGGCAAGCCGATACAAATCGGTAAAGTCAGAAATTAAGAAAGAGATTTTACTTACCTAAGGAGGATGCATTCGGTTCTGTTCTTCGCCGTACACCTCATCACCATAAAAATAAGAAAGAGTTTAGAAAAGTTGGATTCAATCAAAGGACTCAGAAACTAAGGAAAAAGAAGAAGATAAGAAAGAACTCAGGCAAATCGATGCAAATCGATGAACTCAAAATCGAAGGAAAAGAAACCTCAGAGGTGGATCTAACCTTGATGAAGTTGAAGTTCCCTTTTGTCCTCTGGACAGAGGGCCTCTGCCTTCATTGACCCTTGGTGAACCCGTCCTAGACGGCATCCGAGGCCGCCGGCCACCACAATGCACTGTGCGTCACTGACGGCGGCGCCGTGGTCCTTAGGGCGCCAACCTAGGTTTTCGGGTCGAAACCCTAACCCTAGGCCGGGGGTTTCCTTCGACGGTAGACCGAACACACCACCGCGGCCGACGATGAGACGCCTCGCGGTGTGCTCACTCACCGACGGCGATGGAACGGCGGCGCCGGAAGTCTCCTCGGCGGTGTTTTCCACTTACTCTCAGATCTCACCCCTCTTAGTGCCGTGCAACGGTTTCCCTCAACAGCTGTCGGCCGATGCCATCGACGCAGACGGAGAAGCACCTCGCAGTGTCTTCTCTCGTCGGCGTCCATGGCGCGGCGGCGCCGGAGGTCCCGCGCCGTAGAGGTCGCTCACACTCGCTCGGCTGCGCACTGAAGAAAGAGAAAGAAGAGGCGAGAATGAGTTAGGGTTCGGCGATTTCAGCGGCTGACGGGGTTTTTATTCTCTCTGATATCGCCGCACAACCGTCGGATCTCAGACGAATGGCTGCGATTCGTTCGCGTTTTAGTGCTACGGTTGCTCACAGCCGTCAGATTGAAATCCGACGAATCTGACGCGTCGGCGCGAGCTCCGACCGCGTTAAGGGCTATGAGCCCATGCGGGTTGCCCTACTGGCCTGTTGGGCCTCCCTTTTAAATTTTCCTTATTTTTCAGTTTTTTAGCCGGGCCGATTTCTATTGTAGGCCGAATTCTTTTTTAGTGGGCCGCACCCGATGTTTTAGTGATTTTTCAGGGATTTATTCTGTTGGGCTGGGCCAGCAAAGTGAGCTTTGGGCCAAAATTGAGGTTTTGGCCTGTTTTGAATTTTTAGCAGTTTTTCTATTTTCAGAAAATGATTTAGAATGGAAAATAATTTCTACGAAATTAAGAAATGATTAGAAAATTAGTTAAATAACTGGGAAAATTTAAGGAATTTTTGTGATGATTGTGTGCATTTTGATTGCATTATTCTCTAGAATTTTGATATTTATTGTCATTAAGAGCATTTCTCAGCTATTTAAAATGCTATTAAGTGCTTTTCTAAAGCAAATCTTTAGAAATTTAAGAAATTAAATTTATCTTCCGCTGTTACTAAGTGATGAATTAATTGAGTATACAACATGAAATTTTGATTCATCAAGTTTAATTTTAAGTTATGATTATGTTCATAAGTGGTGATTTAAATGAGTAACTAACGTGAAAATTTGAATTTGCCAATTGCTTTTGAGTTTAACTAATTAAGCTTATGTTTAATTAGTCTTTTTTAAGATTCATGGAGTAACCAACGTGAAAAATGATGTATTAAGTTTATTATGCATGGAATTTTAAAGTAACCAACATGAAATTGAATTGCATATCAAATTAACTTTATCTTGTTAAGTTTGTTAAGTTATGTTTTAAGGTGCATTTTTGTGAAGTTACCAACCTGAAAAGTAAAAATGCCATTCTCAAGTCATGTTTTATTTTAAGTTTTGATATTAACCTTCAAAATTTACTTTTGAAGGATCTGGCTTGTCCTCAGCACTTAGCTACATCTTCGCAGTTGAGACCCTCAACGGTCAAAACTACGGAGTGTGGAAAGAGAGGCTCTAGATGGCTCTAGTAGTCTCTGACGTCGATTTTGCAATTACATCACCTCGACCAGCTGAGCCACCTGTCCCCATTGCCGAGGCTAGGGAATCTGAGGAGTCTTTCGCTATGCGAAAGGCTCAATACATGAGCTTGAAGGATCAGTATGACAAGGATTTGTCTAAATGGGACAATTCCAACCTGATCATTAAGAGCACCATATCAGATTCAATCAAGGGAGGAATATCTGATTGTGACACTGCTTCAGAGTACTTAGAGAGAGTCAAGTGTCAGTTCGCTGGCTCCACTAAAGCGAGTGCAAGCACTCTCATGAAAAGGATTGTCAATGAAAAGTACCCTGAAGGTGGTGTGCATGAGCACATCAATAAGATGATTCACCACAACACTAAGCTCAGAGAGTTAGACATTGTGATGCGAGATGAGATGCTCATTTATTTCATCTTTAGTTCTCTTCCTAAGGAGTTTGAGTCCTTTGTGGTCAACTATAACTCACAACCTGAGACTTGGAGCATGGATAAGGTGGTTGCTATGTGCATTCAGGAAGAGGAACGCATTAAGACCAATAAGGGTGTTGATTATGCTAATCTAGCTAAATCTAAGGGTAAGGGAAAGGGTAAGAGATACTTTTCCTCTCCCAAACCACCTTCCTTCAAGGTTTCAGGCACCAACTCAGCTGATAAGAGCAAAGGAAGTCTTCAATGAAGATGGACAAAGATAAGTGTTTTTTCTGTGGCTCAGATGAGCATTACCAGAAGGACTGCATTGGATTCATTAAGTGGTGCGCTAAGAAAGGTAATGATTTAGTTATATTTATAAATGAGGCCTTCTATCTAAATTATTCACGATCCACATGGTGGATTGACTCAGGTGCAACTGTGCATATTTGCAACTCTATGCAGGCATTAAGTACGATGAGAACTATAAGAAGAAGGGAAAGAGTGATTAAGGTGGCAGATGGTCGTGAAGCCCAAGTCGAAGCCATTGGAGATTTGTCTCTTAGATTGCTTAGTGGCTTTGTACTTAGGCTGAATAATGTTCTTTATGTCCCTTCATTAGAGAGGAACTTGATTTTAGTTTCATGTTTGGATGATTCAGAATATATTTACTATTTTGGCAATGATAAATGTTCTATTAGTTATAATAATGAGATTGTTGGTCTTGCCTTCTGACAAGACATGCTTTATCTATTGTCCACTCATGAAAATGAGAATGTGTGTGTTATAAGTAATGATCAAGTTTCACGTGAGAACGACTTAAGACGTAATAAGCGCAAAATAACCAATTTAGATACTTCGTCGAAACTATGGCATTATCATTTATGCCATATTTTGAGTGGGGATCGAACGATTAGTATCTCAATCGATTCTAGCACAATTAGACTTTTTAGAATCCGAGGAATGTATTGATTGCATTAAAGGAAATTTGCTAAGACAATTAAGAAGAACGCCATACGAAGCATGAGAGTCTTAGAAATAATTCATACAGATATTTGTGGGCCTTTTCCCATAGTCTCAGTGGATGGTTTTGATTTGTTTGTAACATTCACTGATGACTTTAATCGATATGACTATATTTATCCAATCAAGAAGGGATCCGAAGCATTGGATAAGTTTAAGATATTTAAGTCTGAAGTAGAAAATCAGCATGACGTTAAGATCAAAATAGTAAGGTCTAATCGTGGAAGCGAATACTATAGTCCACACACCACTTATGGCCAAATTCCTGGACCTTTTGCGAGGTTTCTACAGGAAAATAGTATAGTAGCCCAGTATTCTACACTGGGCAAACCCCAGCAGAATGGTGTGACGAAACGAAGAAACCGTACGCTTATGGACATGGTAAGAAACATACTAGGTTATTCTACATTGCCAATTAGCTTGTGGATGGAGGCGTTAAAAACTGCCATTCACGTGCTGAATCATATTCCATCTAAGTCAGTACCTAAGACACCATATGATATGTGGACAGGACGTAAACCCTCACTAAACTACTTACATATATGGGGATGTGCAGCTGAGGCTAAGAGTTCAACCCGAACTTAAGTAAACTGGATTCTAGGACAATTACTTGTCATTTTATTGGCTATTCTAAGAAAAGTAAGGGCTTTAGATTCTATTGTCCAAATAGACACACTAAGTTATAGAAACTCGACATGCCGTATTCTAAGAAGACGCTATGATCAGGGGGAGCACGATAAGGCGGGAGGTAGACCTTGAGGAGGAACGAATTAGTTTGCCTGTTCCAATGACTCAAGAGCCCTATTTCTCCCTACCTGTTGCTGCTGCACCACCGGCGTGTGTCACTAGTGATACAACACCTATTGTTGAGCCTTCATCGACCACAACAGAAATAAGGGAAGCTCCACCTTTCGAGCCCATTGAGCAAGTGGTCGAACCAAATGAATCTCCACAACAGCCTCCACCCTTATATGATGGGCAAATAAGAAGATCACAAAGAGTAAGATGATCGGCTATTCCGAGTGATTATCAGTTATACTTAAGTGAAGAAATTCAGATTAAGGATGACCCCACCTCTTTTGAGGATGCCATGAGAAGACCTCATTCATCTGAATGGCGTAAAACCATGAAAGATGAAATAAGTTCCATGAGTGCCAACAAAGCCTGGGACTTAGTAGAGATTCCTAAGGATCCAAAATAGTAGGCTGTAAATGGGTCTACAAAATTAAGCGTGGCTCCAAAGGAAAGATGAAAAGTATAAGGCTAGACTTGTGGCTAAGGGATTCACCCAGGGGGAGGGTATTGATTACAATGAGACCTTTTCTCCTGTGTCGTCTAAGGATTCTTTTCAAATCATCATGGCCTTAGTAGCACATTATGACTTAGAATTACATCAAATGGATGTAAAGACGGTATTTTCAATGGTAATCTTTATGAGGACGTCTATATGACACAACCGAAAGGTTTTATCGTTAAGGGTAAGGAACATATGGGATGCCACTTGAAGAAGTCCATTTATGGACTTAAGCAAGCTTCAAGGCAATGGTATCTCAAGTTCGTTGAGACAATTAAAAAGTTTGGGTTTAAGAAAAATAAGGGGGATAACTGTATTTATGCTAAGTTTAAGAATGAAAACTTCATTTTTTTAGTCATTTATGTGGACAACATACTATTAGCAAGTAGTGATGTCAACCTACTCTTAGAAACTAACAAGTTTTTATCCTTAAACTTTGATATGAAGGATTTAGGTGAAGCATCCTATGCTTTAGGAGTTGAGATTCACCGAGATCGAATTAAGGGGGTATTAGATTATCTCAGAAAGCATACTTAGAAAGCGTACTTAAAAATTATGGTATGCACACTAGTAAACCCTCGCCTGCTCCAATAGTTAAGGGCGACAAATTTTCACAATCGCAATCGCCTAAGAATCAGTATGGGGTTGATCAGATGAGAGGAATTTCATATGCTTCTGTGTCGAAAGCTTAATGTATGCTCAAGTTTGTACACGTATTGACTTAGCATTTGTGACTGGGATGCTTGGCAGATATCAGAGTAATCCAGGATTAGACCACTAAAAAGTTGTTAAGAAAGCACTAAGATATATACAGGACACTAAAAACCTCATGTTAAAGTATAGTAAGTCTGACTCGCAAGAAATAGTGGGTTATTCAGATTCAGATTACGCGGGTGTGTGGATACTAAGAAATTCATATCAGGCTATATATTCACCCTCGCGAATGGAGCCATATCGTGGAAAAGCTATAAACAAATAATCACTACATCGTCCACAATATATGCTGAGTTCATAGCTTGTTATGAGGCCACAGGGCAGACATCTTGGCTTAAGAAATTTGTTCCTGGTCTTAAAGTGGTCGACAACATTTACAAACCACTTAAGTTATACTACGACAATCAACCAACAGTGATATACTCTCACAACGATAAGTCGAATGGTGCTGTCAAACACATCGACATTAAGTATTATGTTGTGAAAGAGAGAATCCAGGATAACACAATTAGTCTCGAGTATATAAGTACTAAACAAATGCTTACGGATCCGCTAACAAAGGGTCTTCCATCCAACGTGTTCAGAGAACATGTAGCCGGCATGAGATTAGCGGAGAGCTTGTGATTCAAATCCTGGATACTAAGGGGGCCAACACAGTATAAGGTTGTTTCTAATTGTGAAACTTATTGTGATCGTCGAGTCAAGCAGTACGTAAATGACCGTCTTTGATGCGTCTTGTCGCTTATGTCAAAACAAGTGGAAACATACATAAGTTTTAGTAATTAGTTAAGTAAGTAATAAGTTAATGTCCCGAGATCAAGAGGGAGAATGTTAGTTGTGATCCCGTGAGTAGCGGACGTGGGGCAACAACCCCGTCCGACTCGGTCTCCCCTACGCGCCTTGATCTGGGGCGCAACCGACCCATTCGGTGTGGCCCCCCTTCGTACGCGCTACATTAAAAGGGGACCGCCTGGCATGATGCTCACTAGCGCTCACGCTCCAAAGTCCCCGACACTTTCGCACCCAAAAACCGATCCTAAGGTAGTGCGGAACGAGGGGAAACGCCGCACCTCGCCGTCGGTCTACATTGCTATCGCCATCGCCGTACCCCTCCTCTTCACTGCGGCAAGGTTTGTCTTCACCGATCACAGCTTGAGCCCAATGGCGTCAAGCGGCCCCGCTGAAGGTAACCATCGTCTCTCACCTCTCTCCCTAATTCTATCCTGCTGCATGCTATTTAGATGTATAGGGTGATTGTTAAATTGATTGACTAAGTACTATGTTCATGCTGATTATTTCTAAGACCTCCCGGTTAAGTGTTATTAGTAGTGATTCTAAGTGTAATTAGTTATAACAATTTTTTTCATTTGAATGATCTTTTTTCGACAAAAAAACGTTCGTGTTCTAAGCCGAACAAAGCAAACGCCCATAAGACCACGAAATGCTAGCTTTGGGTGGCTCTTCGGAGGAACAGAGCTGAACATTGACTGCAATCGAACTGTCGAAAATCAGATTTCGGTGCAAGACTGACGAATGTGCTGTGAGGGTACGAGTGCCTTCTGTTCTTGGCTTACTGGTGGCCAGTCACTAAGAGAGTCACCCAGCGCTTTGATGTGGTCATCTAAGAATGCTGCTGACCTAACCTTCAAAGTTGCCGACTGGCATGAGCATGACTCAGAGGTTAAGGCGTCAACTGCACTCGGCCTTCGTCTTCCTCTTCTTCTTGTTCCCTCCTGTGCTAGTTTGAATTTTCCTCTCCTCTCAAAACTTGACGTTGACTTCTTTCCTTTCTGGTTTGCCGAACCGTACGGCCTGTTTTACCTGGTCCTGTTTCTGGACCAAAAGTTCAGAGCCCCTTTACAAAGGATTCCTGGAACAGGAGCCAAAGTGGCTTACTGCGAGGGTTTCAGGAGGAAAGCTGACCAGCTAAAGATGTGAAAATGTGGTGTGGATCATGTTCAAACTTGAGAAGATCTCTGTCGTCTGGGTTGAACGTTTCGCGTTTGCACTGACAGTCTCTGCCTTCCTCGTCTCAACTTTACGATGTCCAGACATGTAATGATCAGGTCTGAAGCCTGATTAGCGCGCGTCAGTAAAGTCTGCGTACTATTATATGTATAGTTAATCGGAAGCCCTTTTTTCTTTCCCCGAAACGTGGAGGTTGAAATTGCTAGCACTTCTATTTCAGTGGAGGATCTTAGCTCTATGACTCAATCTGATGCAGATCGTCAGAATTCGTTGTCTTTGCGATTTACGGAAAGTAGCCCCGTTGAAAATTTTCGTTCAAGGCGTACGCAACACAATAAACTTGATGCTATACTTTACAGGTTTTAAAAGTCCTAAAGCTTATAGTTGTATAATAAGGTCTTCGATTGTGATTCTGTCGTTGTGAAAAAAAAAACAGTCAGAAGTAAGTTTTCCAGTGCATCCCTTTTCATCCTACCATTAGTCATCGCCAGAATCCATTTTAGAAGAGAGAGAGAGAGAGAGAGAGAGAGAGAGAGAGAGAGAGAGAGAGAGAGAGATGTAGTACAACCGAAGTACGGCAAGAGTTGGCCAATAAGCTAGTCCTCTGAAACATCTCCAGTTCGAAAACGAATTGGTTCCTGAAAGAACAGAGAGAGAGAGAAGGCCATGCTTGCATCTTTCTTCTTGTAAACTAAATGACAGATCCTTTTCGGAAACATAAATGGTTATCGCAAACACATAAAATGCTGCCCGCTGTTATCGTCCTCGCTGCAAAATTTGACATTGCTATTCGAAGCTCAGCGCGTTAAAGACGGATAAGCTCGTTCCGAATTCTGACCTCCCAGTCCTGTAATAATTCGGTCCTTTTTTTATTTCCGCCGCCGTTGAATCGCCGAAGTAAAACTCCACCGTCACCTCCGGTTGAACAGAATTTTTTTTCCTGCAAGAGGGCAGCAGGTAAAAAGTATGGTGCTTTTGGCCGCGTCCTCGGAGATTTACGGCCGCGGATTTTATCTCCGGAAGCGGTGACAGCAAGCTGTTTCAACAGGCTGCCGTTCCTACGGCGTACGGGCTTCTCAGCCTTCTCTAGCAGGTTAGACGTACATGCAATGGGTAGAAAAAAATACTAAGTATATGTATATAAGATCTTCGTCGGACAGCCGATCGTTGGATTCTGACGACGGCGTCATCTGTCGAGTCGTCGAAGGATTATCAAAGGTCAAGTTTGAATCAAAGCTCTGCCAATCCAGGATCGGGCAAGCATAGCTCGGCCAGCAGTAGCCGGTGAAGTAGTCGAAGGAGTCGTGACAGGGAACTGAACTTCTCAGCCCGTAGTCTGGTCGTCGTCCTCCATGGTTGCATGCCCGGCCGAACTGGCCCCGTCTGGCACCGCCATGGTAGTCCATGGATCGGAGGAGCTGTCGTCCACGTCTGTCGTGCCGTACTGCTACTAGCAGATAGGCCGGCGGAGCGAGGAGGGGCTTTGCTTGCCGGGACGGGATTTCCGGTTCGGTTCCCCAGCGGCCGTCCAACTTTTCTCCGTGTTGGCAAGGGCGCAGGCCGCTGCCAGCTCGGCCGGCGATTCGTTCGCAGGGTAGTAGGAGTCAAAATGTTCGACTCCTTGACGCACGCGTGAGTACGTAGCAGTGCACTGTTTCGGTTCGTAACTCGTGGGCAGCGACGCGTGCGCGCCCGCGGCTTCGTTGACGGCTACGGATCGGTGAGTTTCCCGCGAGGTGAGCCGCGCTGACGCATACGTGGGCTGAAGTTAAATTGAACCCCGGCAGCGACGCGGGCCCGGCTTGCAGTTTGCCATTACCAGTGGATCTGTTGGGCGGCGTCGTGCGAAAACGAGATTTTTTAAAATTCAGTATAATTTTTTAATAATTTTCTATTAATAATCTGCGAAAATATTTTTTTCCGAACTAGCCACCTACGTTTTGTCCACATGAACGAGAAGTCTATGAGGTGGACGATTTCTTGTCCACGTGGACAAATCGTCCACAAGGTAGACGATTAGGTAGCTAGTTTAGCAAAACAATATTTTCCCAGGATATTAATATAAAATTATTAAAAATTATTTTAAATTAGAAAAATATTCGAGAAAACCAACGGAGCGGGCTTGGCTCTGTATGGGGTTGAGTGGCCCACGGGAAAGGCCCAAGAAGTTGAGCGAGGCCCACCGCTACTATGCGGCATAGCTGTCGCCGAGGCCAGGAGCTTGCGCCTGTTCTCAGTTCTCACAGCCACAGCCAGACAGCCTCATCAAAGAGCTTTCACTTTTGGAGGCCTAGTCCCAACACACCATCGTGTTTGGACGTCGAGTCCCAGTTAGACCAAACAAACATTTCAAGGGTGTATGTCACAGGAGCGGACGAACATCCTTCAGAATATCAGCTACAATCATTGTTAACCACAAACTCCCAGCAACACGATGCTGAGAAGATCTGGAACATAAAATTCGGAGGTTCAGTTGCGTGACAGCATAGCTGGGCAACTAAGGAAAAATGGCCAAATGAATACTTTTCACGTTGCAATAGAACATTGATAATATATTACATGTATCAAAATTGAGGCCATATGGACCTGTCTCTGCATCTTCCCTACCTATGACGAACCATGCAGCACCAAAACCACGAACGGTTGAAAACCCAGCGGCGATTTGAATGAATATCTTTGACGCTTTGACTACTCTGACTTTAGGCAGGGCCACAACCACACCAAAGCTACTAGAGAGGTGATGAAGATCGGCAACTCAAAAATACTTGACAGAAACACATCATCTTCCGCATATAATGACTCAACAGATAGGTCCTTTCCTTTACTCGGCCAGTCAACAGATGTTAAGCGAGGAGATGATGGGCCAGCACAAATCAAAACTTTGATCTTGTAATGAAGACCGACTATCCGTTAATTTGTGGGAAGATTTGTGATATCTTCATAAAGACGTCCATGACCTAACAGCACACACAACGGATTACAAAGTGAGGCAGGGTCTAATCTAACTCCATGAACTATGCAAGTTAAAAGAGAACAAAATCAAACATACCTCTTGGTCATTCTGGTACTTCACTATATTCAGAGGGTTCTGTGAGCACTGCAACAAGCCAACAATATGCCACCATGTCAGAAGAATAAGAAAACTAAGGTAGTAACTGAATAATCCATACGGCATCTTACGTCCATGATGGCTGTTTGAATTTTTGGATTCTGGAATGCCACAGCAACTTCTGGGTTTGCCATGATTTTCGATACAACTTCCTCTGGAGTCATCCCAACTTGCGCTGCATACCAAAGTAGAAAGAGCTTAAGAGTTCATATCTACTGATTTTATCATTTCAAGCAGTTGCCCCAGAAAAAATCATTTCAGACAACCCTGCTTTATGGGTAACTGATTTAGTAAATCTTGAACAAATAAATTTTTATATAAGCGATAGAAAATGGATACTGGAGGAGAACAATATTTTTAACTAAATGAATTAACTACTTCCATTGCCTGTCAAGCATAATAAGGACACAATAATAGCATGTGCAAATACTATGTTACATATGAGCACCAGAAAGTAACACAGGTATCGAAGAAAGATCGGATTCTCAATATGACAACTCCAGCTTGAAATCATCATAAGCTTCCTACAGGCTTAGGTGTATATATTAGTAGTTGAAGACAAAGGCAACTAGATATCTTCAAAATTTGACAACAATTAGAAAAAATACAAAATTACAAGTAGGGGCATATGAGAGCTCAGGGAACATTTCCTGCAAAATTACATTGTTCTAAACAGGGTAAGTGGATGTGGAAAGTGTTAATTCACTCACCAAATTGTTGCCTCACTTCTGGGCTGCTAAGGTCAAAGTTCTTCAAGTGATCGAGCATGCGGTTATCCCATTGATCAGGAGATCGACCCATGTTGTTTCTGTCAATAAGCAAGTGACCAGTGTTAATAAATCATTAAAAAAGGCAGGGAAGAGTTTAAATTTATTTAAGTTCATACATTTAATACTTGTTAGCTCAACTATAAATTGTAAAAAGTGTATTTGCGAAAACAGAATAAGTGAAAGGCATGACAACCAGAGGTTTCATGGGGCATGTACAAGTTCTAGGTTAATTAAAGATAAGTATGCATTACCATGAAAATACCTAGCATCATATGACAGGCTTCTATGAGTTGGCATCATCACTAAGGGCTAATGCACTGTTTTCAAATGCTATCAATTCATCTAGTAACTAATTAAAACTCATCCTGCTATGGTTTACTTTCATCAGGAACACTCACACTTCAACAATTCAATAACCAAAATCCCGAATGGTAAAATAAAAAACCATGGACATACAAAAAGGAGGAAAAAAGATATCTTACAGCATGTCCTGAAATTGCTGCCGGTAAAGTGGATTCTGCAGCATCCCTGTACAATAAGGCATACATACATCACTACGTTAAAACGGAAAACAAATTCCAATAATGTGATTTAGAATGGACTAAGCAGGACCAATGGAGCATACACTTGAATGAATCAGGGTTTCTCATCTCCTCTGGCAAGTAGCTGCAATAGTGAACAATTAGCAACCTTTTTCAAGTTACATGGAAGGAAAGAATAGATCCTATTGCACTTCCTGTGATAGAAGAACTAGTCACTTCAGAATTATTGAAATTTACTTTGAAAATTACTCATTACAACGGAGGAGTCACAGTCACCTCCATTGTAATAAGCTTCCCCAGAGAATTATCCTATGTTAGTGTTGTTACTCGGAAACTTCCCCATAAGATTCATCACCAACAAATAATAAGCAACCAATAAAAATAAAGGACAGCCCAGTGCATGTAGCTCCTGCTTGCACAGGGTCCGGGGAAGGGTCTGACCCACTTGATCTTTTGTACACAGCCTTTCCCTGCATTTATGCAAGAGGCTGTTTCCGGTACTCGAACCCATGACATCATGATCACAACTTCACAAGTCAACAGCTTTACCACTGCGTGAAGGCTCCCCTTCGATAAGCAACCAATAAAACATAGGTAAATTACTATATGGCCACAGGCCCAGGTCCGTTGTCAGGAGGCCCAAAACCCTGGGTGGCTACCGTTCATGGCCACGAACAGTTTGCATGGATACTGTAGCAGCAGATTCCGCTTGGCCATTGCGTTATGTAACCATAGATTTATAGTTTCCAGAGTATTCTGGATTGTGATAGATTACTTAGGGGTCAAGTTGTACCCTCTATATAAAGAGACAGTTAATCAATAAAGGGCAAGCAAGATTGAGGAGATAAACCCTAATCTCTCAACTCTCCAGCCTCAAGCAGCTGTCACCGGCGGTTCCATGCCACCTATGTCCTCCCCTTGCACGCTTAGGACTGCCAGCCCTAGGGCTCCCCCCCCCTCCCCCCCTTAAATTTCTAGTCTGCTAAATCAAAGGTATTCTTTTGCAATTTCTAAGAACATAATTATCCACATCATAATGAAACAAAACCATGTAGATAGAAGTGTCAGCTGCAACATATTTTGGACACACCAATCACTAAGACATTAACCATGTCTGAAGTTGACATTTGACAAAAGTTTTAGGCCAAAATGCTGACAGTACAAAATCATGCATATAGCCCAGACTGCTGCTTCAGCATGCAATAATTGATAGTCTTTCTCATTTCGTATTGGCATATTGTGGGAAGATGTCAACAGCGACAGGCATGAATTTAGTACTCATATGGATCAGTTGAAACATACAAACATTTCATAAATAATAACAAAATACAACCACCAATGGATCCATTTCCAGACGACAAGTTACTGTCTTGAAAAGAATGAAAGGGAAAAATAGCAACGTTCAGGTTGGTAGCAAACTTACGGATAAACCATCTTCTGCACAGCTGGATCTTCCATCATTTTCTCTATTGTTTCAATGGGTAACATGGGCCCTGAATTACCTAAAACAAAGTCAGTTGGAGAGAGTTATTTCCGGCAACCACAATAAAATGAACAAAAAAGTACAAACTCATTCTAAGAAGAAAATATTGATATGCGAATAAAGAAAACTTAAAATATATGGTAAAAAGGATTGTCCAATGCTTACTGGATTCAGTTGGCCCATGATCAGCATCTTCATTCGGCTTAAAAGCAGCTCCATTTGTGGGAACCTTTGAGTCGTAGAATAAAGTAAATACTACAGATTTTGCAGGAACACTATTACCAAGTTTTGCAACATAACATACGTTTTTCTCAGTCTCTTCCTTAGTTCCACTGTCTGTACTATCCTGCTTTACATCTACAGTCTCCAGAGAAGATTGGAGTTGCCTTTGCTGCAACTCTTCAGGAGAAACATCAACGAAGGCTGCATACATTTAGTTATAACAGCCATGATTAAGTGATATAATATACGACAAAATGAGATTTACCATTACTCTTATAAAAACCAGGAGAGTCAACACTACTAGCCCATAAAAAGACCTTGCTCCCGTTAAAGTATCATTGGGAGTAGGAAAGGTCCACAATATATAAATCAATACCAAATTTCTTGGACGGCTTTGATGTTTCAGCCACATCTGCCTCTCCCAAAGTTCCTGCCACTTCCACCTCCGTAGCTGAAACATCAACAGTTGCAGCCTGCTTGTAGGTATTTTTCTTTGGTTCTGAGTAGGGGTAATTTCTTGGGATACTGGGAGCTGCATGTTGTGGCATGGCGAAAGGGAAAGGCGAGTTGGATCCAAAAGTATTTGGAGGTGCCTGGGTCATCATGGACTTAAATATCTGTTGCATGGCAGATCTCTGCAACAGATTTAATAACAAGTAAAAAATGGGCAAGCAAGTGAATACTGCTCATGTAAAGCCAAATGCTAACAACACACCTATTAGACATCAGTGACAGTAAAGAGCAACACCAAATGCGTAAGAGGGATACCCCATAAAAAACTGCTTACCATCCAGCATGAGGCATACAATTGTATCATATATGAAGTAGAGGAATGGGGTACACTAGTGACAGTAATTGCAGCGATGTCATGAAACTTCAATGTACACTGGATATAGAAAATAAATCGCTTACCGAACTAAAACACACTCTCACTCCACAGGACTTATATTATGCTTTACTTCTAAGCAGGCGTAACCGTGTAAGGACAAAGAGGCTAGAGAAAAAAAACCCCCATAAATAATGTTTGGTGACAAGAAAAATGAGAATAGCTGTGAGCTCACCTTAACCATTGACGAAACCTGATACACCAATAACAAAATATTTAGTGATGAACATAACATTTGTAAATTGTAATTACAGAATAATACAGGAAATGGGATTCACACCACAGAAAATGTTACAGACATCGCCACACCAACTCCAATCCAGAAAACAGGTGATCCACTGCAAAGAGCTTACAGCAAGTTAGCACACGAGGGTGAAGTCAATAATGACACATACAGACAAAGCAAGCAAACAAACTAACATGTGTGAGGACGGGGGAGGCACGGGAGGCAGAGTACCAGCTCCCACAGATATATTCTCATTGCTGGTCGAAGATGACACACTAGCAAAGCGCTTTCTGCTCAATCGCCCCAAAACTGATGCAAAAAATACAAATATTAGGGAATCAGAAGAAACGTAACGCTGCTAAAAAAATCAGCCAAAAATGTGACCTACAAAACCGATGAAAAAGGCATACACATATATTAGACATCAGAAGAATAGCGCTACTAAATTAATCTACCAGAAAATGTGGGTCTCTAAGGGCTGAGCAAACATTCTTCACAAATCGGTTTTACATCACTACAAAAGTACAAATATAGGCATACAAGCTGACCAACCCCTACTCCAGTACTCCTAAGCTACACAAATAGATGCTAAATTACAGGAGACTCAGCCGAGGAATAGCAGAACGTTGCCTGATTATGCATTGACAGTTTGACACGGCACCAAGTTCCACCGACGAACCAGAGCAACGGGCTCAGTCGGTATGGATAGAACAGACGTACAAAATGAAACAGCTCCACATGCTACGCGACAGCGCACCTCGCCCGCATCTAACTAAACCCGAGCACAATCACTGAGGCGTCAGAACACGCGAGTCCCCTCACTTACGGTTCCTGGATCCGCGAGCCCCCGCGGCGACAACGAGCCTGGGCCTCCTGGCTCCTCCTCTACGCCCGGCGCCCAGCGGCGGCGCGGCCGGGAGGCGGGGTCCGCGGGAGACCGCGGAGAGGAGGGGGTGGCGGGGGGACGCGGAGCACGAGGAGGCGAGGACGAGGCTCTCCATGACGGGAAACCCTAGCGCGGGGGATGAGTTCTCTCACTCTCTGTGTGTGCGCCTCAAGCTCAACGGCGCTAGGGTCTTTGGCTTTTTGCTCGGCGGCGAGGCCTCGGCTCCCGTTGTTACTCGGCACGCGTGGGGTGGCGGAAGAGGATGACGACGAAACCAAGGCCTCGTCCTTCCGCTGTGGGGATTGTTGTCGTATTGCGCTATCAAAAGACGATTATCAGCTGGCAACAGCGTCCATCCCTCCATAGTACCACCATGCTAAATTGCTAATCTAATGGCGAAGTACCGGCTGTGTTTCAACCTAGGTAGAATAGTTCTTGCCAGATGACGATAAATACAAGCAACTAAGTGCAAACCAGACACTTCTGAGAGCAGATAAATGCACCAAAACCGAAGAAGAGCCGGTCATGAAATGGCGTTGAAATGAGAACACTAAGTTCAGCGAGGAACAGAACTCAGCATACGGGAATCAAGTTAGGGTCCAGCATTAGTTACAGTTGCAATGGTAAATGTGAGGACGTATCAACCTACAACCTTCAGTTCACTCTTCTCATTACTTTATAGTTTTACAGTTCTCCAGCAGTAGAATATTCAGATCCGTACCATATGGTCCCGTATATTCTATTTCTATTATGCAAGATATAAAGACCATAACAACGTTAAATGCGTTATTCTCTCCAACAAACATGGACACTTTAATCACAGAAGGTACATCATGCTGATTAAACAAAAATAGTCTTTGTACAGGGAACATGCGACATCCACTACAAATACTGCTTTTTCAGGATGCGAGAGCGAGGCAGTTATGAAATGACAGTTTTTATACACTTGTAAAATACGAGATCAGCCCTCGAGTAATCGCTGTTCTTTCGCTCTCTTGCGGACCAGAGCCCGTGCTCTAGCCGCAGCAAGTGCATCATCAGTTCTTTTGTAGTGATCATCTGTAACTTCTGCTGGCTGAGTGTTATGTGGGGCATGTGAAGCATTTGCTGGGACATCGTCATCCTTCTCAGTAGATCCAGTGGCGGTTGAATCTTTCGATCTGTTTGCTGAAGGTTGTTCCACACTTTTAGCCCGCTCAGCTAGATTTGCTGAGAGCTGTTCCACACTTTTAGCTGACTCTGATCCTACGATGGATTCTCTTCTCTTTGTCGGGGTGTGACCTTCGACACTCCTCCCGGCCTGCTCGGAAGCAGCCCGTGAGATTCTTTTTTTTTTCTGGAGGGGGCTTAGCGCCTGTCGAAGTGTGTGGTCGACACTTCCCCCGGACCTGCTCTGGGCAGTCCGCGGAGGTTCTTTTTCGGAGGGTCTAGTCGCTTGCGGAGAGCTTAAGCGTAGGGACGAGTTAGGGAGGAGCTTGACACGGCGAGTTTTACGTGGTTCGGGCCGCCGGAGCGTAAAACCCTACGTCCACGGTGAGCTGAGGTGCTCGCTGTATTGCTTGTTGCTCAGAACCGGAGTCCTGAGCTTGAGGATGAGTTATGCCTAGGGTATGAGTTGCTGGAGTGCGAACCCAGGGTGCGAATGGCTAGAGTGCGAACCCTTGCTAACGTTGCCTACCCGAGCCTTTTATAGTTCAAGACTCGTGTGGCTTACAAGGGGGGCCCGGGACCCGACAGGTGGTCCCGGGGAGATTGCCTGCCGACTATCGTATCCGCAGTTACGTCGGTAGTTGTCTCTGCGAAGGCTTCTGAGTCTTCGTCTTGCCGCTCTGCCCATGCCGCAAGCTAGTCGTAGTGGTTGATGACGGCAGGGGCGGCAGGGGATGTCTTGTCGCTGTGTTTATTGGCTGGCAGGTTCTGACACGGTGCGCCGATCTGTGATGCGACTGGACGCAACGGCACCTGACAGAGGCGTGCTCCGCGTCTCCGCGTCTTGGGAAGGCGCGGGCCTTGAATACCTTGTACGGTAAAGGCATGGCGCGCCTTTACTCCTGCTGCCTACCGCGCCGGGCGGCAGCACTGCTCTGCTGGCCACGTGTCGGACCCGGAGCTCTCCTCTGAGGAGAGGGGGAGCTTCGGCTCCACTGGACACGTGGAGCCTTCGGAGCTCACCCCCGCGGAGGGGGGCAAGGTCTGGTCTTCCGGGCCACGTGGCAAGCCCGGAGCTATCCTTTGATGAGAGGAGAGCCCCGGCCCTACCGGACACGTGGCGCCTCCGAAGCTCGCCCCTGTAGAGGGGGCGAGGTCCGACCTCTTGGGCCACGTGGCAGGCTCGGAGCTATCTTCCGTGGGGAGGGGAGCTCCGGCCCCGCTGGACACGTGGCGCCTTCAAACCTCGCCCCTGCAGAGGGAGCGAGGTCCTTAGGAAGTATTACGCTGCGCGCGGGGGTACCCGGTATTAAGGGTACCGACAGCGCCCTACGCAACCTGGGCTCGAGGGAGCGGATGAACACCGAGATTTACGTGGTTCGGGCCGCCGGAGCGTAATACCCTACTCCACGGGAGTGCTTGTTCTATTGCTTGAGCGTGTGTGCTTGTGCGTTATGGGATCTGGAATACGAACCCTTTGTCGGGTGGTCACCCCGGTCCTTTTATAGCCGGGGTGGTTACAGTGAGGCTTGGAGCCCGACAGGTGGCCGGCGGCCCAAGGCTGTGTGTACCATATACATGATCTAGGGTTTCGTCCTCTAAGTAGAGCGGTCGACGGGGGAGTTAAGTCCCGCCGCCCGGCGCGCTGAGCGCCCAAACTGTGTGTCAGGTGATGATGAAGACAACGTCTTGTCGCCGCGTCTTCTCGCCGTGCTTGGGCGACTTCGTGCCGTTGTGCGACACTGTACTGCTGTCATGCCGTCGCCCTATCTTGTCACCGTAATGGTGAAGGGCAGAGGATGGAGGCATGCGCAGCGCGCCATGCTTCTGGGGAAGACGTGGGCCTTGAATGCGAAGCCTGACAGTGCACTTCCTTCTTGACTTTGTTGACCAATGGCCCACGACGCATCATGGGGCACATGGCGGCTTTGGAACTCTTAACGACGGGCTTGGTGCCAGGGGACACACGACAACTCCGGACCTCACCTCAGTGGGGAGGCTCGGGTCGGGGCCCAGGGCACGCGTCTGCACCGGAGTTATCCTTAGCGGGGAGGCGGCTCGGAGCCAGGGGACACGTGGCAGCTCCGGACCTCACCTCAGCGGGGAGAATCGGGCCGGAGCCCAGGGCACGTGTCGGCCCCGATGCTGTCCTCGGCAGGGAGATGGCTCGGAGCCAGGGGACACGTGGCAGCCTCGGACCTCACCTCAGCAAGAAGATGGCTCGGAGCCAGGGGACACGTGGCAGACTCAGACCTTACCTCAGCGGGGAATCTCGGACCGGAGCCCAGGGCACGTGTCAGCTCCGGAGCTCAAGCGCACGCGGCAGCCCCAGGGCTGACCATGGGGCCAAGGGCACGTGGCTTACGCTGGGGCCCGCCCTAGCAGGGAGGCGGGGCCCTGCTATCTTTTACCCACTACGCGGGGTTTCCCGGTTTGCAGGGTACCGACAGTGGCCCCGAGCCCATCTCGGGAGAGGCATTGAGCCCGCAGGTGGGACCCCATCTCTCCCGCGTGGTGGTTTTGAACCTGTGCTTTGAAAACTGAAGCGGTGGTGAGATTTTCGTGTAGTGGACGACTGGTTGTACCTGGGAGACGGAAAAGGATGCACGCCCTTAGCGTAGTGGGCGTACTAGTCAGTCGAAGCGGCAGTGGGTCGTCGTGTTCACTCTTGATAGATGGGCCACGATTGCGCACTCAAGGGGTCGCCTCGGGGTATTTATTGTGACACCCCATTGGTCGCAGGCTTACCGCGCCGCTCTCCTCGGAAACCACCGAACATTCCCAAGACGTTACTCGACTGGCCCCCAGTGACTGACCGGTGGGCCTGGGCCCTACCCATCATGGGGGACGGGCGAGTGCCAAGGTGACATTTTTGAGGGGTTGCCTCAGGGCAGTTACTGTGGCAAACAACGGGTTGATCGCCACAGCTCCACCGCACCGCTCTTCTCAGGAACCGCCAGACGTTCCCAAGATGTTACTCGCCTAGCCCCAGTGTCTGACGGGTGGACCTGGGTCCTACCCATCGAAGGGGGAGGTGAGTATCGAGGCGTCGTGCCCGAGGGTTTGCCTCGGGGCACTTACTGCGGCAATGAACGGGTTGGTTGCACCGCTCTCCTCGGGAACTCTCGGACGTTCCTGGGAGGTTATCCGCCCAACTCCAAGTGTGTGACGGGTGGACCTGGGTCCAACCTATCATTTGGGGAAATGAATAACCCGAAGCGTGCATAGGTGGAAGCCCAATCGTCACTCCTGTTGCCCTACCAAAGGTCGGGATGTGTATAAAAGGAGGCCTTCCGATGTTGCATGGCACCCTGCCTCACCATGTGGCCTTTGTTCTCCTCTTGTGCGCTGGAAGCCTCCGCTCCTCAGCACTCCCGCCCACCAGATGCTCTCACTCCGGTAGCCGTCTTCGTCCACTTTTGCGAGATGTTCGTGTGTGTGCGGCCTTCGGTGCGGCCCTCTGAAGCATTGCTCTCCTTGACGGTCCTGCATAGAAGCACAAGCCATCCTGATGGCACGTTGATGGTAAGGGAGGCCGTCAAGGACAGGGTCCTCGACCCGCAGGGAGTCCCTACGCCAGTGTCGTGTGGGACATGTCCTCTAGATGCCTCGCCGAAGAAGGGCTACCTGCCGGCAAGGAGGAAGTTTAACTCCAGAGTGATCAGGCCTTCCTTCAGGTACTGTTGTGGACAACCAAATCCACCATAGGTGACGTTTGTCCCATACAACACTGGATGTCACCGTTGCCTTGGTCCAGCATGAGTTGCTGCCGCCCTCGGTCTTATAGCAGGTGACTGTCTCTCTGTGTAGAGATCGGCTCGGGGGACAACCAAGTATGCCACGGAGCAGGAGATTGCTTGACCTCTAGCTGTTGAGTTCCTTAGTTGTCTTGTATCCCCTTTTGTATGCCAGAACTCTATCATTAATAAAAGCTTTTTTGTTTCAAGTCTTTCATTGTCCTGTATTGTCGATGTAGACTTCGGACCCTTAGTAGCGTAAGGGTCCATAATGACTTAGCCGACGTGGATAGTTTTCCGCCGACGTTTTGAGCTTGTTCTCCCGTCCTTAGTCAACGCAGGGACCCAAGGCGCTCCGGCAGAGTGGCTATCACTCCTTCCGCGTTCTTCGCAGCGCAAGGATTTGAAGGAAGTTTGGCTCTTGTCTTCAGCTTTTCCCAGGGAGACACATGGCAGCTCCAGACCTTTCCTCAAAGGGGGGACTCAGTCCGGAGCCCAGGGCACGTGTCGGCTCCGGAGCTTCTTCTTAGTAGGGTGAGGGGTCTCGAGCCCAGTGACACGTGGAAGCCCCGGACCTCACCCCAACGGTGAGGCTTTGGACCGGAGCCTAGTGCACGTGTGAGTCCTAGAGTTTTCCTTAGCGGGGAGGTGGCTCTGAGCCAGGCGTTGAGTGGCAGCTCCGGGTTCCACCTCAGCAGTGAGGCTTCGGACCCGAGCCCGGTGCATGCGTCAGCTCCGGAACTTATGCGCACGTGGCAGCCCCAGGGTTGACCATGGGGCGAAGAGCACGTGGCTTGCCCGTTTACAGTTGATATGCTTGAGGAAGCACAAACCGCAAAGGGAGAATGCACAGGACAAGGCAAAACTTTCTCACTTCAGGCTCTTTCTCATAGGAGGAAATAGGTCGTACTAGAAGGCAGCGACCCATCCCAGATGCGAGAGTGAAAAGCCTCCTCCGGTACTTAGTTGTTCTAAGAGTTGTTCCTAAACACTATGACACCCTTTCAGAGAAAATAAAACCCTACCGTTGCGCTAAGGATAGAACTTATGGAGGTGGTCTATGTTCCATGGATTGGGTAGAGGTACCCCATCCTCTGTAGCTAGGCGCACGCGCCCGGGGCGGCATACTTGTGTCACTCGGAAGTGGTCCTCCCAGCCGGAGAAGAGTTTGTTCCCTCCTTGTCGAGAAAGTATTCGTCGTAGCACCAGGTCACTCACCTCGAGCTGTGTACTCCGCACGAACCGCTGTTGATAACGCCGGAGCGCTTGACGGTATCGCGTGTTTTGGACAACTGCTTGCAACCTTCGCTCATCGACAAGGTCGATATCTTCACGCCGGAGCTGGTCCTGCGTGGCTTCGTCGTACGCTCGGACACGGGATGAGCCCATGGTGATTTCCAGGGGGGCGGCCTCAGCCCCATACACCAGGAAGAAGGGTGTTTCCCCTGTCGAGCGATTGAGAGACGTCCGGCTAGCCCACAGTGTACACGGAAAGCTCTTCAACCCAATTGACCTTGTGCTTCTTCAAGCTGTTGTAGGTGCGCGTCTTCAGTCCCTTGAGAATCTCGGCGTTTGCTCTTTTGGCTCGACCGTTACTCTCTGGGTGAGCAAACAAGTATAGCAAACTTGGATGTCGAGGTCTTCACAGCAGTCTTGTAATATTGCAATGGTGAACTGGGCCCCGTTGTCGGTGATGATTATGTTCGGGACCCCGAACCGACACACGATTGACTTGATGAACTTGACTGTTGACTGCTTGTTGATAGTCACTACAGGGGTAGTTTCCGGCCACTTGGTGAACTTGTCTACAGCGACATAGAGGTATCGATACCCTCCGTCGGATCTGGGGAATGATCCCAGGATGTCCATCCCTACACATAGTGAAGGGCTATGAGGGCGGGATCATCTGCAGCGTCTGTGCCTGTCGGCCAGTAAAAGCCATGCCAAAAGGCTTTACCGACCAGCGTGCGGTAACATACATGGTTCCCACACTCGCCTCCACGGATCTCTGGAGCAGGTCGCATCCCTCCTCTCGGGTTATGCACCGCAATAGGACACCATTAGCGCCACGTTGGTAGAGATCCCCTTCTACCAGCTTGTATCTCTTAGCCAACCGAGCGATCCGTTCAGCGGATACACGTTCATCGGGAAGGAAATTATCTTTCAAGTAGTCCCGGATCTCCGTGATTCATGCATCGGGATCTACTTGAACACTTGGATCTTGAGCGTCGGGTTGCACGGAGTCCTCGATGATGCTTCCGATCCTTGGTGGGCGCCATGGTAACAAGGCCGTCGGGACCGCCAGCTTCGAGGTGTTGGTCCCACCCCCTTCATCTGGTTCGGCCGGCCAGGCGGTAGATCGTAGCAACTTCCTTTCAAAGACCCCCTCAGGCACCGGAGCCCAAGTGGAAGCCTTCATTGACAGGTCGTCATCTATTGTGTTCTTGGCACGGGGAACATGGCACAAGTCCAAGGATAAGAAGTCCTTCTCCAACTTTTGTACTTGGAGGAGATAAGGTGCAAGCTGTGGGTCGTTGCAGCAACACTGTCCCTTGACTTGCTTTATGATCAAAGAGAATCACCCTTGACCAACAATGCTAGACGCCGAGGGACAGCGCGGTTTTTAACCCGAAGATGAGAGCCAAATACTCCGCCATGTTGTTGGTTGCCTTGAAGTCAAGTTGCACCATGTAAATTTAAACTGCTCTCCGGTTGGTGTAATGAGTAGAACCCCCGCTCCAACACCTTGCTTCCGCGAGGAGCCGTCGAAGAAGAGAGTCCAGTAGGGCCAAGTGAAGACTGGAGCTCTGGACTCTGGTTCATCGATGTCCTGGCCCCCTGACTGGCATGGTCGTGGAGTACACTCTGCCACGAAGTCAGCTAACGCCTGACTTTTCACCGCATGGCACGGTAAGAAGTCTAGCACGAACTCTGCCAACTCCGCATCCCATTTAGCCACGTTTTCAGTGGCGTTGGGGTTGTGGAGGACAGTTCTCAGCGTGTATGAGGTAACCACCGAGATCTTGTGAGCTTGGAAGTAATGGCGCAGCTTCCTTGATGCAATGAGGACTGCATAGAGCAGCTTGTGCACCTACACATATCTTGTCTTGGCATCGTGGAGGATCTCGTTGATGAAGTAGACCGGACGTTGGATGGTTCGGACCCTCCCGGAAGGGTCCGAATCGTCTTCTTGTAGAGGTCCGAGACTCAGAGCCCCCGAGACCGAAACTGCACTCTCGGAGCTCGGACCCAGATGCACACCAGTTGTCAGGTCTAGATGGCTGAGACCCAACCAGTTCTTCTTGGTGAGGTCCGGGACTCGGGGGGCCCTAGCCCCCTGGTCCAGGACTGCACTCTGGGAGCTCGGACCCAGATGCACGCCGATTGTCGTGTTTAGATGGGTGAGACCTAACTAGTTCTTCTTGGTGAGGTCCGGGACTCGGGGCCTCTGGCCCCTTGGTCCGGGACTGCACTCTGGGAGCACGGACCCATATGCGCGCCGTTTGCCGAGGCTAGATGGCCGAGACCTGACTAGTTCTTCTTGGGGAGGTCCAGGACTCGGGGCCCCCAGGCCCTTGGGTCCGGGACTTCATTGCGGGAGCTTGGACCCGGATATGCATTGGCCATCAAGTCCACCTGTTTGGGACCTGATAATCTCCCCATCCCAAGGATTTCCTGCGGAGTCTGAGCCCTGGGGCTTTAGACCAATGGCAGCAGGAAACTCTTCTGGGACTTGAGGTCGATGTGTCCTGGACTCTCCGCGACCAGAACCATGCTCACGACCTCAGTTGTGGCAGCGATGTAGAGGAGCAGTGGCTCGCCTTGTTCAGGGGTCACCATGATTGGCAACTCCTAGAATGCCTCATCCGTCTCCTCGGTCCGTACGAATGGACAAGACTTGCGCAGAAGCTTGAAGAACGGAAGAGCCCGCTCGACCAGTCTAGAGATAAAACGACTGAGCGCAGCCAAACATCCGGTAAGCTTCTGCACATACTTGATGCGGGCAGGGGGCCGCATCATTTCTATCGCCTTAATCTTCTCTTGGTTAGCCTCGATCCCTCGGTGTGAGACCAACAAACCGAGCAACTTCCCGACAGAGACCCAGAAGACACATTTGTCTAGATTCAACTTCATGTGTGGAACACAGTATGTTGAAGACTGGGGCTAGGTTGTCGAGTAGAGATGCTTGTGACTTAACCTTCACTACGATGTCATCGACATAAACCTCGACCACGTCCCGAATGAGGTTCCCAAACGTATTGTGCATTGCGCGCACAAAGGTGGGAAGGGCATTTTGAAGACCATAAGGCATGGACACATAGCAGTATAGACCATCTACCGTGATGAAGGCGGTATGTTCTTCATCTTCCCTAGACATAGGTATGTTCTCATCTTCCCTGAATATGCATCTAGGAAACACAGTACATCACTGCCGGTTCTTGAATCGACTATTTGGTCTATACGGGGGAGAGGGAACGAATCCTTTGGACATGCCTTATTGAGGGTGGTGTAGTCGATGCACATGCTTAGCTTCCTGCCAACCTTGGGGACGACAATAGGGTTGGCCAACCATCATGGATGATGGACCTCTTGGATGAAGCCCATCATTGAGCAGCTTCTTGATTTCTTCACAGATGAAGTCTTGTTGCTTAATGTATTGCTTCCGAGACTTCTGTTGGACCGGTCGGGCGTCGGGGTGGATCTTCAGTTGGTGCTTAATCACCACCTTGGGGATCCCGGGCATTTCCAATGGTTGCCATGCAAACACGTCGACTTTGGCTCAGAGGATGGTGACGAGCGCATCTTACTATTTATCTCCAAGGCCCTCGGTGATTCAGGCGGTGTGGGTGACATCAAGACCGACTTGGACGATCTTGACTGGTTCGTCCTCGCCATCCGAGGGCTGCACACAGGGTACAGATGTCACTCCTCGTTGACGCATGCTTGGAGGCGGCCGGCTAGCTTCGGCATGACCGGAAGCGGCTTCCTGTGTTGCCGCCAGCAATAGGAGCTTTTCCAACGCTGAGACAGCCCGGTGCGGTCACCACGGATCTTGAGGACGCCAATTGGGGTTGGCATCTTCAAGACCAAGTAGCTGTAGTGGGCTACTGCCATGAACCGATACAGAGTTGGTCTGTCGATTATGGCGTTGAAGGGGGGCTGACCTCTGCAATGTCGAAGACGACGCTCTTCGTACGGTAGTTCTTAGGCGTCCCGGATGTCACAGGGAGGGAGATGCTACCGCACGGGAAGATTGGGTCCCGACCTACCCCCGAGAATGGTCTCAAGGGGGTAAGCTGGGACATAGGGATTTGCATCTTCTTGAAAGTTGCAAGCTTTATGACGCTGAGGGTCGCCCCGCCATCGATCAACACGTGGTAGAGCTTCACGTTGGAGATGGTCGGGGCAACGAGGAGAGGTAGCTCTCCGGCTCCTTCCATGTTCTTGGGGCAGTCGGAGGCGTCGAAGCTGATCGGCGTCTCCATCCATTTGTGATGTGGCGTCGGCCCTAAGACTGGGGCGGCTGCTGCCATTGCTCGACGAAGGGTCTTGACGGCTCGCTTGGACGAGACATCGGAAGAACCCCTATACATCACACAGAGTGTCCCGGTCGCTTAGCTGTCGGCTTGGCCAGACCTGCCCGCTCTGGAGCGGGGGTAGCCTCGTCATCTCTCAACTGGAGACGACAGTGAGCTGGGCGAGAAGGCTCGCCATGAGAGGCGATGTTCACCATGGTCGCGTGGAGAGCACGGAAACCGCCCTACCTAGCGCACCAAATGTCGGAGTGTGAGTTGCGACACTTCTCCTAGCCTGCTCGGAAGTAGCCCGTAAGGTTCTTTTTTTCGGAGGGGGCTTGGCGCCCTACGCGACCTGAGCTCGAGGGAGTGGATGAACACCGAGATTTACGTGGTTCGGGCCGCCGGAGCGTAATACCTACGTCCACGGGAGTGCTTGTTCTATTGCTTGAGCGTGTGTGCTTGTGCGTTGTGGGATCAGGAATGCGAACCCTTTGTCGGGTGGTTACCCCTGTACTTTTATAGTTCAAGGCCGGGTGGTTACAGTGAGGCTTGGGGCCCGACAGGTGGCCCCAGAGCTATGTGTGTACCCTATACACGATCTAGTGCTTCGTCCTCTGAGTAGAGCGGTCGACAGGGGAGTTAAGTCTCGCCGTCCGGCGCGCTAAGCGCCCCTGACCGCTTGTCAGGTGATGATGAAAATGTCGTTTTGTCGCCGCGTCTTCTCGCCCTGCTTGACTTCGTGCCGTTGGGCGACATTGTACCGCTGTCACACCTTCGTCCTGTCTTGTCACCGTAGGCAAACAGGCAGAGAACGGAGGCGTGCGCAGCGCGCCATGCTTCTAGTGAAGGCGCGGGCCTTGAATGTGAAACTTGACAGCGCACTTCCTTTTTGATTTTGTTGACCCACGGCGCACGACAGATCATGGGGCACATGGCGGCTCTGGAGCTCTTATCGACAGGCTTGGTGCCAGGGGACACGTGGCAGCTCAGCTTTCAATCAAATACCATCACACGTAACCGATGTATGGTATGCACC
This sequence comes from Neostapfia colusana, assembly GCA_030760725.1. Taxonomy (NCBI): domain Eukaryota; kingdom Viridiplantae; phylum Streptophyta; class Magnoliopsida; order Poales; family Poaceae; genus Neostapfia; species Neostapfia colusana. The sequence goes on from JASWHV010000019.1 coordinate 51,281,690, forward strand.
AGGGACGACCCCCAACACGACCTTCCATGCTCCATTTTCTTCCCATCACACAAGGAGAAACTTGTAGAAATCCACTTAATACGTAGTAAAATTTAATTTTCAGGAACCAAATCTACTGAAATAAGTTAGGACCTAGTATCCTCCACCAAAATGAACTATACTATTTTACGCATCCCAGCCAGAACAAATGAAGCACTCAGACTGCAAATCAGCAATCGCGGGCAAAGGGCAGAGAATTACCTTGCGAACAACCTTGTCCTGCCTCTTGGGCCACGCGGCCTTCTCCTTCATCTCATCGTACACCTCGTCGTAGGTGAACATCAAGGGGTCTTCCTCCATTGCCTTCTTCTGCCGCTCCTCGACCTGCGCGCGATCACAACCACCGGGGAGAGGAGGAACGGGGGGAAAACTTCAATCATCACATGGCCTGGCACGCAAACAACGGAGGAAGCACGTACTGGAGTGGGCTGCAGCGCGATTACCTTCTGGAGGGCGCGCGCCTTGGCGGCCTGGCGGAGTATCTCGGTCTCCACATCGTCGTCTACGTCACCTGCGAAGGCCACCAGTGGTCGCACCGCCGGCGGCGGCGCACGCGACGAGGACACCGCCGGCTTTGTGCGGAGCTGCAGCCCGTATCTCTGCATCACAGCGGCGGTGAGCGGCCGGTTCAATCAGCTCTTGAAAAACGCAAACCCTAGACTCAATGTCGCTCACTCGGATTCACACATTGGAAAGGTAGCACCGGCGGCCACCCATCCAGAGAGAGAATCAATGAAAAGCAAGAGGGAGGGGATGATTCGGTTTGACGGTCACTCTTTATTTTTTGATTTAATGTCCCTCATATTTGGCAACCCAATTAATAAATATCTCCCGCTAAAATTCGATCGTAACATAGAACATCGGGTGATTTTGATGAGCTATATGTATGATTACACCAGAATAGTTGTTGTCGGAGTGTGACCTGCAACACTCCTCCCGGCCTGTTCGTAAGCAGCCCGCGAAATTCTTTTTTCCGGAGGGGGCTTGGCGCCCTTCGCGACCTGGTCCCAAGGGAGCGGATGAACACCGGGATTTACGTAGTTCGAGCCGCCGGAGCGTAATACCCTACATCCACGGGGTGTGCTTGTTCTATTGCCTGAGCTGAACTCTTATGTGTCATGTGATCTTGAGAGTGTGGAGTCGGAACCCTTTGTCGGGTGGTCAGCCCGGTCCTTTTATAGTTCAAGGCCGGGGTGGTTACAATGAGGTCTGGGGTCCGAAAGGTGGCCCCAAAGCTTTGAGTATCCTATACATGATCCTAGTAAAGTGGCCGACGCGGGAGTTAAGTCCCTCCGTTCGGCGCGCCGAGCGCCCCTGACCGCATGTCAGGTGATGATGAAGACGTCATCTTGTTGTCGCGTCTCCTCGCCCTGTTTAGGCGGCTTAATGTCGTTCGACGACACTGTACTGCTGTCACGCCCCTCCGTACCGTCTTGTCACCGTAATGGCGAACGGGCACTGCGGCGTAGGCGTGCGCGGTGCGCCAAGCTTCTATGGAAGGCGCGAGCCTTGAATGCGAAGCCTGACAGCGCACTCCCTTCTTGAATTCGTCGACCCACGGCCCACGAAGGATCGTGGGGTATGTGGCGGCTCTGTAGCCTTTATCGATGGGCTTGGTGTCTGGTTACACGTGGCGGCTCCGGACCTTACCTTAGCGGGGAGATTCGGATCGGAGCCCAGGACACGTGTCAGCACCGGATCCTCGGCGGGGAGGCGGCTCGGAGTCAGAGGACACGTGTCAGCTCCGGACCTCACCTCAACGGGGAAGCTCGGACCGGAGCCCGGGGCACGTGTCAGCATCAGAGTTGTTCTCAGCGGGGAGGCGGCTTGGATCCGGAGGACACGTGTCAACTCCGAACCTCTCCTCAGCGGGGAGGCTTAGGTCGGAGCCCAAGACGTGCCAACCTCGGGGCTATCCTCTTTGGGGAGGTGGCTCAGAGCCGGGGACACGTGGCAGCTCCGGACCTCACCTCAACGGGAGGCTCAGGCTGGAGTTCAGGGCACGTGTGAGCTACGGAGCTCAAGCGCACGCGGTGGTCCCAGAGCTGACCATGAGGCCCAATACACGTGACTTATGCTGGGCCCGCCTCAGCAGGGAGGCGGGGCTCAGACTGTCTTTTACCCACTACGCGGGAGTACATGGTGTGCAGAGTACCGATAGTTGTATTCTAATCAGATTGCATCCCATTCGCTCACATTATATACACAACTTTCTAGTGTGTTTGAGGAAAATAAGGTAAAAGCAGTATTTTCAGAATCAAAAGAAACTGGAGCGTCTACAACGCAATCACTGTTTTGGCAATAGTACAAGCAACTCTTTAAATTTACATTATTTTTTCCACTTAAACCTCTCCATCCGATAACATAAATTGAAAAAAAATAATCTATAAACAGCATTATCAGATGTAGGAGTTTAAGTAAAAAATACAGTAAATAATGATCGTGTAGACTTGATTACTTGAAGAGTTGTTTGTATGATTACAGGCTATTCACTACCCTTTATATTAAGTAAAAAAGAACGCTCTACGTAATTGCCAGATGTTTTTTTTCCTTTTTCATCCGGCACACCCACCCGCTGCTGGATTTGTAACGGTGTGGCCATGTAGCGCTTCAGGAACTCCACCAATGGAAACCTAGTCGCCAGGTTTTAGACATATTGTTACGGAAATTCCACGCCGAACAGAGAATCATAAGGAAAGTTATCATTAACCTCCGCGAATGTCGATTCATGATCATGAGAAGTCAGTCGATTGAATATCTTGTCCGGCTGGCAGCTGTCATTCGTCCCTCATGGCTTGACGCAAGTAGGGGGTGCTAATTAGGTTGGGCCCACAGGTCATTTTATAATTTATTTCAGCTCTTATTAAATATTATTTTAAAAATAAATATAAATTTGATCTAATACTAATTTGATCCGATCGGTCACATTATCAGTTTATTTTTTTTCCTTACGCAAGACTGCAACACGTGGGCATCTGATCACAGTGTGGAAACAATATTCGTTAGGGTCGCCATCTCTGCTTCTGACGACGGTAGAACTTATTTGCCAGAGCACTTGTTGGGGCTAAGTAGCTGTCCCGTACGTCTCAAAGGTGCACAACATCTGCTTAACAGCCAACAACTGTTGCACATTGGTTAACTTTGACTACTTGTGTTACAAGCATAACGTTAAACGCCATGCCTACTAATATTTAGATCATTTTGTTTGATAGTATTTTAGCTGACATGGCCCCAGAAATTCACAAAAATAAATCTTTAGGCCATTGGCATTTTGATCAGTTTTGGAAACTAATTGTGATTTAGACTCCAATTTTGTAATTTTACGTTTTGGAACCTCCAGATTACCACAAGTCCGTTTTGTGTCTATAACAATTTTAACTTTAACGTTGAAATGTTTTTTTCTTTTTTTATTCTATTTATTCGACTTCAACTGAAGTATTAAAAAGTTGTAGTAAACAGCAGGTTCAGATTAGAAGGGCTATGGTAAAAACACAATTTTAAAATCAAAATCTAGATCACAACTAGACTAAAAACTATGATCAAAACACAATTGTCTCCAAATCTTTTGCATGACAGATAAATAACATAAGCTATGAACGCAACGCAAGGCAACTTTACTTAAAACAGCAAGGATCTTTGATGCTGTACACCATGCACATAACCAACATGAAAACACAAGTTATCTGGTGAGACATTACAGCAAAAGCACACACCAGACATCAAAACAATCCTGCATCCCATTTAGTCGAAAAGCCGAAATGAGATGTCATTTTACAGTCTAGGTAACTTTCTGTTGCAGCAAACCACGATTGCAGCAGCCTAAACACAGGTGGTCTCATAATCTACTAGCTTATATTCACCTTTATTTAGCGAACCGGGTAGTCTGATAACTCCACTCTCTCTTCGTAAATACATGGCAGTTCTAACCTGTAAACAGCAATCAGAACCAGACCTTTCTCTAGAGATATTTACATCCATCTCTGATGAATGACCTCCAGGGTCTTGGAAATGTGATCACTGTCACAAGGTACTGATGCCAACCTAATCGCCATCCGTTGCTCCAGAAATAGCAACCTTGGGCCAAAATCAAATCTCATCCAAGTGATTCAGAGCTACCTATGGATCAGGTTATGTTACTTCACTCTTTCTGTGAACAAAATCAAATGAGCTCCCTTTTCAACTGTAGCTGAGACTTCGACTGACAACTTGATTGCATTTCATGGCAGCATTTGATCAATGGGCATTTTGTTAACATACTTCACAGGATCAATAGCTAGTAAACATGAATGCGCTGCAACATCCAAAACTTCTCAACTTGCAATATCTGTTTTGGCGAGTATATCTGCAAAAACGTTGGTAAATTTGAGTGGCACTGCTGTCAAGTTTCTCAATTTGCTAAGAGCTTTTTTTTTGGGGGGGGGGGGGATAAATTGGTTAACAATGTTCCCAAAGAATATCATACAGCAAAGATGTACAATGCTGACTTAGCCATTAAGTGTAATAATGGTACACACAAAGATATTGAATAAACTATATAGTAGAATAGCATACCATCAGTGGAGGGCAAAACTCATGACCCTGAACTTGACTTTTGAACCCACACTTGTCTCTGCATGTGTCGGTCATGGTATTAAGAGTTTGGATGAGAAACACTTAAATCGTGTCTTTCGCAGCTAGCCCTAGGAAAGTAAGAATGAGAAATACAGAACTATCACACCTCATGAGCACCATAACTGGCAGTCCCTCTCTTTGAAGCCTTTCCATCAGACGTGCTAGCAGAAATTTCTGTTTCCTTCAGACCACGTGGTCCCCCACGGCGGTTGGCATGCCTATGTCCTGAATTGAAAAAAGTGGAAAAATGATCAAGAAAAAAGTTGTGAGCTTGTTTTGCAATCACTATCACAAACCAAATAAGAAATGAACCATTTTGCACAGGACCACCATGAATACCACCATGACTTCTTGGGTCAGTTTTTCTCCCACCATGACCTTCATCACCCAGTCAATTGAGTTAATAAAGTAACTCAAGCATCATCAACAAAAAAAGCCTTCAGCAAGATACATACCAACTGTTTGCTGAGAAAGATTATCCCCAGAATGAGACTGTGTTAGCGAGAATTCAAATGATGAGTTATGTGAATCACCTCCAGATACAGACTTGTCATAGCGGCGAGGGGCCCATACACCCTGATCAGGCCTATCTCTATTTCTGGCATGTCTTTCAATCTTTTCACCAATGGGTATAGAGCCATGAAGATGACTGGGCTTCTCCTCAAAATGGCTTCTCTCAGCATTTTCAGCTATGTGATCTTTCGCTATGGAACGTGAGTTTAGAACTCGTGGGGGGCGTTTACCCTTCTCGCTGTTAAGCATGTGACCTTCCTGTTCATCTTGAGAAACATTTGCATTGTGTGCTTCCTTGTTGGAAAGTATAGTCTTAATAGTTCTTCCACTGGCCTCAAGTCGCTGGTCTTGTCTATAACTTGATGGTGGTGCATTCTTGACAGGTGTCAATGACTGTTGCTGAGTTGTGCTGTCAAACGTCTGTACAAAAAAATAATCAAAGATAGGTCACACAAGCAAAACAACAAAACTTTGTGTCACGTGTTCTTACATTAGGATCAACCCTTGCTCTGCCTTTTAAAAGAATAATTTTTTCCCTTTTACCCTCAATAACCTGACCAGATCCAGAGGTTCCCCCACTTGTGGCATCTAGGAAGAAAAAAACAAAGATTGCTGGTTAACTGAAAGAATACAGATTAACAGGACAAGAAACAAAAGTGTCCTGTGCTCGAAAGGAAACATGCACTTATGCACAGAAGATAAAAGCATGAAAAGTAAACTCTCTTTATCTATAATGGGTAGGAAAGTAACAGAACAGTTGAAAAAGTAGATGATGCCACGAATAGAAACGACAATATTACGGTAAAAGAAATAGAAAGGACAGTAATGCGAGCGTTGGCGTTAGCGCCATTAGCAATGGCGTGGCATCCTTGCTTGGTCTACTGCCAGATGCCAGCAATCAAAGCAAACAAAGAAAGAAAAACTCAATCCACGTTTGTCTGTGTTAAGGACGTTTTAAACATTGCGGCGGCTCATAAATGTTGTAAATCCGGAAGAATAATTTCTGATTTTTCTCTTTTTCTTCTCTTTATTTCTCAATTAGGGTGGCTGTATATATAGCCCCAATTATAATAGAATCCTAGTCTAATACTACCCTAGACTCCTCTAAATAGAGATGGACTTGTAATCTATAACTCTATCCTAATCAAGAAAAACTAGATTATATCTAACAGTAAAAACATGCCTATTTTGTTATTTTAGAAAGAAAAAGTGACTAGCAACTAAATTGTTCTACATAAAATGGTAAAGATGCACATTCATCTACAAAGACTGTTAATACAGCACTTGCCACAACACCAACAATAGATTCGCGATTCTTTTGGACGTGGAACACAAAGTACTATTACCCTACTACGATGCCAGTTTAATTTGCAATAATGAGGCACACAGGCAGGTAACATTATCCATGTTATTTTATACAGTATGTTAACATGAAGAAACGTAGCACATTAGTTGATACAATATGGTAACACTGTCCATATTAGTTGGTCATAGAAGAAAAAACATTCTTCCAGCAACATAAAAATACTGTTGATAGAAAGTCTAAACAAAAAGGATAAAATTAATGATTTCTTGAGTTGGCACCAATGTACCCAGTGTACCACCTGAAGCACCAGCCTTAACTTTTTCCCTCTGTGTATGCTCTTCTCTCTTCGGCACTAAGATGCAAGTTGGCTTCTCCTTAGAACCGTCCCGCACAACATACTGCTGGAGATCACAATAAAGAAGCAAAATGACAAGTCCCCTCACGTACAAAAGAAAGGTAACAGTACACCATAATCAGAAAACACATTATGGGACTCATGTCAGAACTTCCAAGAAACTATTAAGGTTTGCTACAAAACATCACAGTGCCAATTGTCCAGGATTAGCGAAATCACAATTGCTAGTGCCTCAACTCAATATCATGTCAAGCAGATGTTCATAGGAGTTAAAATACAATATTAACAAAATCCAAAACCATGATCAGAAAAAATGGTAATGTCTAGAACATGAGACATAGCAGCACACTACTCACTACTCAGAGACAGCAAAGAAAAAGAAATGGATGGAGCATAATGGTGCCATGTTTGTACAGCAGACTACACGAAAAAGCCATATCAAAACCGGAGGTAAGGATATCATTGAAGTCTGGACCAATAAGGTGCAAATTATTCCAGAAAATTCAGACATAACACAAATAAATATTATTTAAACTAAATATACCCCATTTCTTTTGCTCATAAAAAGGTCAAGAAAGTTATGGCAAAGCAAATTACCGTTGACGTGGAAGATCTGCGCTTCTCAGAAGACCTTTTCGAAGGACTCGAACTGCTAGTTGCAACACCTGCGATTTTTCTGCTAAGCCTGCCTCCAGATCTCTACAACATATGAAAAGGACAGTTAATAGTTGATAAAAAGAATATAACTATGTTATCATTGAAAGGAACTAATATACCTGAGCCATACTCTTAGCCACCCTTTGCTGACGAACATAAATCATAAGAGGTGTCATAACAGGTGCCTCCTTTCCAGCAGCTGAGGGGAAAAATGGAATATTACAGAACCCCATTCCATGATGGCAATATTAGAAGGGACATATTAATTGAGAAAAAGTATTTAATAGGATGATGTCATATTTTACCTGCCCGTTCTGCTTCTTTCCTTTCAAGCTGAATTTCGGCACTTGGCAGATGTTCAGTAGGCTTTGAAATACGCTCAAGAAACTCTAAGTACTCAGGATCTAATAATTCCAAAAAAGGCACTAGCTCAGAATAATAATAAATAATATTGTTGAATTATACTATCAGCAGAAGAGAAAGATTATATGATGGCCCAGAACCTTTCATTATAGTTCCTTCACGGCCATCCTTCTTGATATTTGACTTAGGGACCTGTTGTGATGGTGCATATTCCACAATAGCTTTAAATTGAGCACCTGACAGGAAACCAAGGGCAACAAGCATGACACAACATACACATCATATATGCATGCTCAAAACCAAATCTGCAATCAGATGCTTTCTTGTCACGAAAGGTGGATTCACACATGAACTGCAGTATCTTATTCACATTTTAGTGCAATACAACAATGTACCAGGAATGTTATGACTCTGACCTATGCTGTGCATGCTTGCATCAACTCCTGGTGTTCTTACTCTGACCGAAATTCGATCAGCAGCACCAGAGGTCCCAGGTTAAGACTTAAAGAGTACCATGATAAGTATAATTGTTATTAATGTACTATAACACCATGCTGCATCATTATTTTGAGCAAGTCCTATTCAATTTCTTATTTATGCATATATGCTCAGGATCAAACTAAACAGGACCTAATAATAAACTATAAAAAAACAGAAACATGGTTTAAACCAAACCTCAGTTGGATCACCATGTTCAAAAAACATGGTGTTCCATCAATATTTAAATAGTATATTCTATTTACAAACTAGAAATAGTATGTTCCAGCAATGTTTACTTCAGCCATGAAAAAAAACATCAAGTTAAAAAATGCAACATGTCATGAGGATTGTAGTAAGATATAACAGATTTACTGACATGAAATATGAGCATGTCATTTTTTATAGTATCAGGTATTTCATGTCAGCATATGCATGAGAAAACATGCCTTCTAATTTAGTTGCCTGGATGAATTTGGAATAAAGGCTCCATGCTAACATTTCTAAGAATTGAAAAGCACACTAAATAAGGTAACAAAGCAGCGCAACTTTTTTTCAATTTCAAAATTGCATTCATGCTGATTTTTTATTTAGTCTTCCTTAGATTTATTATTTTATGCTCACCAATAGAAAATGGATTTCCATACATCATTGCTTCTAAGTTCTAATGGACATCATCATCATTCATCCAAGATAAGATAACTATTACTAGTCTAATTGACAAGAACCAACTTTAGTGTGAAGTCCATGTAGCCAATAAAAACTTGATGCCGATTACCAATGTTACATAGACAAGTTGAAGCAAAAACTCTGAACTATTATTTGGATCCTCAACAACAACAAAAAAGATCAGTTTTTCCAGCTGATCAAGTTTACATGATAAGATCGCATAAGTTTTTTGAATTGTGGACATCCAATACATTAGAGGAAGTAAACAAGAGAAACATATTGGCCAACGAGATAGAAAAATTACCCTTTTCATTCACAAATACATGCCCATTGAAGAACTCAGCAAACTCAAAAACATCCTCCGGATGCTTGAAATTAAGGTACAGCCGGGAATACCTATGATTCTTTTGGCTAGATAAACAAAAATGTGCAAAAAATAATGTCATTATCATTCAGATTTAGCATTATAAGTTTATAAGTACAATTAAATTTGCCAAAAACGAAGCTAACTTGCTATATCTGAAACATTGTCAATATCATTCTGTTTTCATAGATTCAAGTATGACTCCAAAGAAAGTTAAATTGTATATCAAAAGCTTAAAGAGAAGATCAATAGAATAGGTCAATCAAATATTTTACTGAGTACTGAGCTAAACGTACAAGTCATCACCTACACCTATCAGAAAAAACAGACCCAAGTTTGATTTTCGATTAAGCACAAGCACTACAGAAAACACAAGGCCGAAGCGTATAAACAGAAAATAAGAGGCACTAAGCAATTAACTCAAAATAATAAATCCAATGCTAGGCGAGTCCAATAAAGACATATAAAGTATGACTACTTCAAATTATTCCATCCTAACACAGACTACAAAGCTGAATTACTCAGATCTCTTTCTGACTAATCAAAGCATATGCAATGCATCAATTAAAGCATCTCAGATGAAATTTGCTCCAAAGTGTATCTAGTGTACTTGATCATGGTATAAATATAAAGCCTACGGGAAGCTGCTAAAACTAAGCTCAACGAGTAGTTTGAAATTTCATCTGCACTTTTTGTTCTTCTCAACAACTTGCTCGACAACTAAAGATCTCTAAACAAAATCACACAAAAGCATAAAAATGGGAAAAAAAGATTAAAGCCTTTTGGGTCTTAAAGATAACAAAAGGGAGAACTAAAAATAAATTCTACCCCTCGGTACTAGTTTCAGCCCCTTTTAGTTAGCATTAAGAGAAAAGTATGTTACATATAACAAATCCAATTTAATCAGCAGGTCGAAGCAACTACATAACTAAGAAGCAGATACAAATCCTGAGCATCACTTACTTTAGAAACAAGTAATACTACTGAAAATAAAATTAGACTCAATCATATCCTGATTATTATTGGAACCATGCAATTTATCGTGTTCCACCAAAAATCTTAGTGCTACTACAAGCGCAAGAAATTGTGGAAGGCTGATGTAGGCCATGGTTGTACATCCATTGCAAGGCCCAACAAATCAACATGATAGTTGACAGTAACAAACTACAACTTTGGCTAGCAAACGGAATGTCTGGGAAAGACAAGTCATTTCGCTTACCACGATTAACAGGTTTGAACAGTTAACACACCCCAAGACCCAAGTCCTAACTACCGTCCGACTCCCGCACACACACGAACGCTACACGCACTGTGGGGGCAGAGGAAGCGCAGACCTGGCATTGCCGGGGTAGAAGCACGACCAGTCATACCGCTCGGCGAAGCGCGCGTCGACCTGCTCGACGACGGCCTGCTGCGCGATCGTCGGCGGCAGCCCCCGGAGCACCACCTTGGTACGGCGCGCCGGGTCCTTCATGTGCGCGCGCGGCGACGCCACCTCGGATCCCCCCGCTCGCGAGCCACGGATCCCCGGCCTCGCTGCGACACCACGACGACCGCACCGGCGCGAACCCTAGGGCCGGGTCACATCGAGGCGGGGCGGGCGGCAGCGGGATCTGGAGGAAGAGGAGGGCGTAGGAGGTGGCTAGGGTTTGGAAGGGGGGGGGGGGATTTCTCTCTCGTTTCGTCAGCCGCTTCTCTTCCCTTCCCTTCTCCGCGCCCGCGTCGTCGCGTGCGACCTTTCTTTCTCGGGTGGGCCGGGGTTTGGGTTTGAGGAGGGATGGGAAATTGGGAACTGTCGTCGGAGAGTGGGGGAAGAGGAAAGGCGACGCTTCGCTGGCGGAAAAGGAAGAAAATCGTTCGTCCAAAAACAAACAGAAAGAATGGGGGAAACGTAAATACGGAGGAACACAGAATTGGAAACCCGCGTGGCAAAAAGTCCAGAAAACGCCCCTTCCAATCTCATATGTTGTAGCATCACCTTGTACGAGAGCTTCCTCACCTTCGTCGTTCCGTTGGACATTATGGTTGCCGATGGAAAAGTAAAAAAAAAAAGCCTTAGGCTCTCTGTTCACGCGGTTGACAAAAAGGTTTATGCAGCTTCTTAAGTTTTCTCTCTTCAGGTTCAGACTTTGACATTGCTGTACATGTCCTTAACGAACAACCTTAAATCATTCCGGTAACCATGGTTCGTATGATTGAAATTGTTTAACAGTTAATCTGAGCTAGAATAATCGAACCAAAGTGAAGCCAGAACAACCTATTGATGACATCGTAATTACACGAGCAGCTTCCTGGCGGGTTCGGTTACCCCACCCAAACAAATGGCGGTGAAGAAATTGATAGCAAAGCGTGTGTTTCTGGCGGAGTCCCTCGGGAAGAGGGCATCGCGGACCTCCGGGTCATCGTCGTTCATCTTCTTGCTGAGCAGCCTTATCCCGAGATGCTCATAAAGGTCTTGGAACAGCATCTTAATGAGGATGCGTGAAGACGACGTCGTGTCTTCCTCTGTCACCCTGACACGTCCGACTGTCCGAGCACGCCTCGCCAGGAGACCGCATCGGCTGCGAGGAGTTGCGCAAAGAACCTCGCGGAGACGAGCAGCTCGCTGGTCTCCACGCGGTGTGCCGTCGAGTAGAGCCGTGGGAAAGAGGCCTCGAAGGCGGCCCTGTACGCCCGGTTGATGGCGCAAAGCCGCTGCCCGATCTGGCCGTAGAACCTCGCGTACGTCTTCTCCTTCCTGCAGCACTCGACGAGCATTTTGCAAAGCTCGCCCTCCTGACCTGGACGCACCACTGACATGAGCTTGTGACCAGCTTTCTCCGAGGTAGCGCTCTACATGACCGTCAGGTATCGTTCTTCGAAGGTTGATCAGGCCGGTAGTCGTCTCGTCTCGGATGGTGGTGGCGTCCGTTTCTGGCTCCTCCTCGTCGTCGTGATCAGTGCCAGTTTCATCGTCGGATTGGTTATCATCGACTTCGTCATCTCCAAGCATTTCTTTCTTGAGGTTCTCGTATGCCGCCTCATCTTGCACGTAGGACGGGTTTGGCTTGAACACGTCAAGATGGACCTCAGGATCCAACTGATGACACCCGTCGTAGTCGAGGGAGTGAGTCACTTGGTCGTTCGGGTCTATGAGGTCCAGCTCCGGGCGGACAGGTGGGTGGCCCCTGAACTGGGCCTTCCCGATGGCGAAGAGGTCCTCAAGGAGGAACTGGACTCGCCTATCGATATCGGCTTCGTGGAGGATGCTCCGAAAGGTGTTGAATACGGCGTCGATCGCTCGGGGGCAGCGCTCGCGGAGCATGGCGCCGCACTCTGTGACAAAAATCGCAGCCACGTCAATGATGTTGTCCGCTGGCTTGTCGAGCAGCAGCACGAGGACCTCCAGTGCCAGGAGCTCGTGCGCCACGCCCTGGTTCACCAGGTGCGCTAGGAACCTGGCCACGGCCGCCAGCTGTTGCCTGTCGCCGCTGGCGTGGGCGCGCCCGAAGTGGATCACGAGGCGGACGAGGAGGAGGCGGCCGATGCAGGGAAGCTGGGCATTGACGACCGCGGCGAGCGCCGCGAAGACATCCGTCAGGCCGGGGCAGGCCGCCTGGGACCTGATGAGCGCACGGCAGAGCAGGCCGCGGCCGCGCACGAGGTTCTCGGCCAGCAGCTCCGGCGCCACGTGACGGATGGTGGCCGCGGTGGCCTTGTTTACCAGCCCTGTGATGCTCTTCCGTAGCGCTTCCCAGCTGCGCCGCTGGTAGCCGGCGTCGTCTTCGTCGTCAGAGGCGGCGCGGTGCGGCGGGACGTAGATGCCGCCGCCGCCACGCTTGCATGCCGATCGCGCTATCCGTCTCTCCTCGGCTACGGTCGGAGTAGGTCTCGGGCGCTTGGCGCCCACTTGATCGCAGGCGCCCCCCACCATCGCAGCCTGTTCCAGATACGACGACGAGGCCGTGGAGAAACGCAGGGACGTGCGGCTTCATTATATAGAGAACGTGCGTCCTGGAGCACTATAGAGAACGTCCCCCCACCATCGCTGCCTCCTTGGGGGATACGTAAGCTGGATCTAGCAGGAGCTGAGGAGCCTATCACTGAGGAATCGCTGAAAAAATATGCGGCTATCTACAAACAGCCACTATCACAACACGCTCTGGACGCCATAAGATCACTCACCAGCCTCGCCAATGGTTCAATTGCTCGAGCTACGGCGGCTCTCGGCGCGGAGGAATTTGCAGCGCAGGCAGCGGCTGCTTGACTCCATCAACATAAGCAGCTTCAGTGTGGTTATCATTGTTATCAATGCATCAGTCTTGTCAACACTACATCAGGGTCAAGAGAGGAGATGGGTTCACCTTGGGGGCTTGGCTGGAGACATCCCTGGAGGTGTATTGTGTCTTACACCATGCACTACTTGACATTAGCTTGGGCTTCAGTGAACATGCAACAAAGACGCACCTCGTTCCAGTCAGGTGAAAAATACCTCCACGCCCGACTGCAGTTGTCCCTCTTGCACATAAATGGCCCCAGACTTCTCCTTCTTCAGCTGGAATGTTAGGGGACTGAACATGCTAGCCCGCCGCCAAGCCGTTCGAGAGCTCATTGCAGCAGTCCGACCATCTGTTGTCATCCTACAAGAGATCAAACTACAGTATATTGACGATGGGGATGCTCGGGAGATTGTTGGATCGGGTTTCGATTATGATTACCTGCCGGCTGAAGATACCAGAGGGGGGATTCTAATAGCTTGGAATCCAGATTTAGTTGTAGCCTCCAACCCAGTACTTCACAGATTTTCGCTGACGGTGTCAATCCAACAACGGCTGTCAAATACAACATCAATCCTCACAGCTGTATATGGCCCAGCTGACGACGCTTTAAAACAAGTTTTCCTTCAGAAACTCCTCTGCTGCAGACCGGCCTCCGGGGTGCCGTGGCTTTGCATGGGCGATTTCAACATGATTTATGAAGCCAGGGACAAAAGTAACAACTTGAATAGGCGCCTAATGGGTTCCTTCCGGAAAGCTTTGGATTACACTGATCTAATGGAGATCGCGCTACAGAACAGGCGCTACACTTGGAGCAACGAGCAGCAAAATCCTACTCTGGTACGTCTTGACAGAGCATTTGTCAATTCTGAATGGGACCTGATTTATAGCGGATACGGTCTTCAAGCTCTCTCATCGTCAGTGTCCGATCACAGTCCCATCTTCCTCTGCCCCCTCGACAGACCGATCAAGCGGGCGTCCTTCAAGTTTGAGAGTTTTTGGTTGAAGATTCCCGAGTTCCAGGATGTTGTGACACAGGCATGGAATACGCATGTTCCAACCATGTTCCCAATCAGCGCCTTCAACTGCAAACTACAGCGCACGGCCAGAGCCCTTCGGAGATTGAGCCGTAAACTATTCGGACAAGCGAGAATGCAAATGCACATCATCAACGAGGTCATACAGCGTTTGGACTAGGCTCAGGAAGAAAGGCAATTATCTGAAGGGGAATCTCTACTTAGAAGGAGCTGAAAACACGTTTATTAGGCTTGGCCGCTGTTGAGCGCTCTCGACGCAGACAGGCGTCACAGATAACATGGTTGCGCGAGGGTGATGCTTGCACTAGATTCTTCCACATTGTCACAACCCACATGAGAAAAAGGCAGCAACCGCTGCCCACAACCGCCTCCTACAACCCCCTCCTTCATTCTCCTATTTAAACAAACAAGAGACCCCAATACTCTTTCTCCCACACACAAGCAAATTCTCATTAGGATACCCTCCAACAACAAAAAAAATATAGAAGATCCTTGATTCTAGCGCTCTTGCGATGAAGTCCGACGATCACCGCCGCCGTTCAACGCATTTTGGGGCTGTTTCGATCAAAGAAACCGCACTAGGTGAGTTACTCGTGTTTTCTTCCTCCGAATTTGGTAGAAAAGTTGAGGATTAGTGAGTTTTTCCATGTGTTCGTGTTTCTTTGTCGAGACAGTCATCGCTGCCGCCGAGCGACACCGTGCGCCTCCGTTGATCACGACCGGAATGATGCGGCCCTCTCGAAATCGTTGAATTAAGAACCAGCCCCAAAACCAACTGTCGATTTTCAACGGCAAATTTTGACATTTCTGAGCAGCAATAAAAAGGTAAGTGTTCCTTGATCACTTTGTTCCTATTCTAGGATGAATAGTTAGATTATTTGCATGATGTCTTTAATATGAAACCCAGTGTAGGATGTTTCCCTAGTTTCATTGCTTTATCTTTCCTTGCAAAACCATGGAGGGAATTAGATAGGATTTGATGGTTATCATTTTATGTGCTTAGCCATGCTTAGAACTTTAGAGATGAATGAAATGTAGTTGATACTAGTCTTGTGGATTATATGAAAGACACAAGTGTATGTGTCATGTGGTTATGAATCTAGACAGGCTGGTTGTTTGGTTGGTGCTTCGTGCACGAGACTCGGGAATGAGTTAGTGCCTGTCCTAGATTCTAAGGACCGGTTCATGGAACAGTTAATCCGGCTTTACAGTGCCACCACAAGACTGAGATGGGGCAGCTTGGCCAATTAATTAGGAGTTTGCCGGTATAGTATGAGTGTTTGGATGGTGCGGCGAATGGGAGTCCATTTTTGACTGCCCTGGGAACTGCAAGGCTCAAGAGGGGGCTTCTGTAGGGGAGGGTTACTCCCAGGAACTACAACGGTGAAACCTCAGTGGGCTTGTACTTGCCGGTAGACCCTTTGTAAAGGCCATGTAGTGATCTCCTGATCGCACACCAAAGGAAGTGTGTAATGTGGCTTGCAACCACGGATATCAGGGAGGTTTCTTAGTACACCTGGCAACAGGGGATGAAATCACTACTTGTGGGTAAAGTGGTACAATCTCTGCAGAGAACCAAACTGTCATGACAGCCGTGCTCACGGTCAAGAGCGGCTTGGACTTGTCCATGATTAGAGAAACATGGAAGTGAGTCAAAAGAGGTTGTTGGGTGGTGTAACCTAACATTAATAACTTAATTATGAAGATGGTGGGATTATCACTTAGTAAGATAGGTTGCTAATCAAAGCTAAGGTTTAGTATTAATGCATAGTGCTTAACCATGTTAGCCTTCCCTTGCTATTGGCCTTCATAACATTCTTTCCTACACTTGCTGAGTACCTATGGTACTCAAACTTGCTTTTGTTGGATATCATATGTTGACTCAGGTGCAAATGAAGACGTAGACTTCGACGAGGAATACTTCGATCCTGAGGAGTTGTTCTAGGTTGGCGTAACCCTCGGGCAACGCCTGTGGAGCTGGAGCACCACGTTGTAGTCTTCCGCTGTCGTGTTATGGTGTAAAAATACTCTTAGTTATTATTTCATGTATTATGATGTAATATTATGTTGTACGTTGAACTTGGCTTGTAATATAATGATATTACACTTTTGTCGGCACATGTATGAATCAACTGATCCTGGCATACATGTGAGTATACGCTCGGTGTTCCTTATGGAATATCGGGTGTGACACACATCAAGGCCAATGCCAGAGTACGCAAAAACTACATCGCTTGTCTCAAGGATAAAGCCGGTCACCTTGCCTGGTCACATTTAGATAAAGAAGTCATCCTCAAGCTGCACTTCAAAACAATCATGGGCACCAGGCAGCAGCGACAGTGTACCCTAAACTGGCAGGCATTGGGCTTGCCGCGCACCCGAGGAGATGGTCTGGCCTCCGCCTTCTCAGAAGACGAAGTCTGGGCTGCCATTTGTGCATCGCCAGTGGAAAATGCACCGGGCCCAGATGGGTTCAGCGGTGCTTTTTATCGAAGATGTTGGCCGGTGATCAAACAAGACCTCATGGGCGCTATGCAGTGCTTTTATAACCTTCGTGCCGGGCCCCTTCACACCATCAACCAGGCGGTGATCACCCTATTGCCCAAAAAGGACATTGCAGAAGAACCCGGCGATTTCCGCCCCATAAGTCTTCTCCACTCCTTCCCTGAATTGATCACTAAGGTCCTAGCAATGAGGCTAACCAAGGAGATTGAACATCTGGTTGCACCGGTGCAGATTGCTTTTGTAAAGAAAAGGAGCATTCATGACAGCTTCTTGGTCGTCCGCAACATGGCTCGTGCCTTTCATTCAAAAAGGAAGCCGGTACTGCTACTCAAGCTCGATATATCTAGGGCATTGGACACTATCTCATGGGAATATATATTAGAACTCATGGAAAACAGAGGATTCCCAACCCGCTGGCCTGACTGGTTTGTTGGAAATCCGGGGATTAATTTCCTCTAAACTCTTCTCTTGATCTATTCTCAATGGGGGGCTGTATATATAACCCCAAATTACAGAGTCCTTATCTAATACTAACTCCTACTCTTATTGGACTAGGACTCATCTCTAACACCAATTATTAGAAAAACGGGATTATATCTAACAATCACCCCCTAATCTCGTTTTTCTAGATCACACTCACACTAATTAGGATGGAGACACACTTCCACCCTAAACACACTTTCGGGATGGTCACATCTACACCCTGCACAACTCAATTTTGGGATGGGCACGTCTTCATCCCCAGGATGGCCGCATCTTCATCCTGCACACAAATTCGGGTTGGTCACATCTTCAACCCCAGGATGGACTCATCTTTATCCCGCACACGCATTTAGGTTGGTCACATCTTCAACCCCAGGATGGACTCATCTTCATCCTGCATTTGATCTCGGAATGGACACATCTTCATTCCGACCACATACTCGAGATGGTCACATCTTCATCTCGAGCACACCTCGTATTGGCCTGCTTTTCCTCACGCGACAGAGCACCCAATATTCTACTTCTCCACCTTCATCGTCGTGGCGATAGCACCTTGGGTCAGTGATCTCGTACTCCTCCAAGATCCATCCCGTGCTACGTCGCTTCCCAAGTTTTCCGCGCATGTAGAAGCAAAACTTGACCATACGCCATTGCACCACAACTCCCATGTTGGAAATTGACTGTGCACACTTGGTCGCGCTATGCTTCCAGATGCCGCCGCCACTGGACCGCTGTACTCGAGGCTTGCTCCGCCTCTGTTGGTCTGAAAGTCGAATTATGTGTCATGTTCTGCAGACACCTCCTTGATTGTGGGCTAGCACTTGACTTCCTCTGGCCCACCTCAGCCAAGCCGGCCCAGCTGAGCACACTAGGCCTTTGTTGGCCCAGGTCAGCCCAGCTGGCCCACTCTATCTCCCAAACCCTAGCAGCATCTCTCTCCAAGCCAGCCGCCAGCTTCCAGTGCTCGCCGCCGTGCTCCAAGGCAGAGCTGCCGCCACCTCTTTGCTCTGCCCAGCCGCTTGGCTCACCTCCCCACCAGATGCGTCTCCGCGCTCCTCCACGCCGCCCTGGACTACCAGGACCTCGGCCTCCTCGACGGCGGCCTTCCACGCGGCAGCAGCTGTTGCCCTGCTCGAGCATAGCGCGCCCAGTTCCGCTGTTGTTGCCACCTTCGACCGCCCGCCCGCCTTGGACAACCCCGGTCTGGGGACCTTCCTCCTCAAGCAGGCGCGTGACGCCATGGTCTCCGAGGACCCCGAGCCGCTGCGGCACTCGAGCGCCCGTGGCTCCGAGCTCGATCTCGTCATGAGCCTCTGCGTCGACCGACGGGGCAGCCGACCGCAGGGACCGCCGGAGCGCTGCACCGCCTACCAGCCTACCCTCGACGCGCTCCTCGCCCATCTGAGGTACGCTCATCCCTTGATCCGCCTGCCTCGGTGCGGTACCCTCCCTCTCGTTGGCGGCGACGGCTTCACCTCTCGGTCACCTCCACTTCTCTCCACCTCGCCAGCCAGCGAGCCGCACTGACAAATTCCGCCGGATCCGCCTAAACCCGCGCCGGATGCGCAGCAGCTGACCTTGGCCGCTTCAGCCTCTGGCCGGATTGGCCGCCCCGGGAGCGTGTTCTCCCGGGGCAGCACAAGGTTAGATCCTAAACCCTAGCTCTGATACCAATTGTTGGAAATCTGGGGATTAATTTCCTCTAAACTCTTCTCTTGATCTATTCTCAATGGGGGGGGGCTGTATATATAGCCCCAAATTACAGAGTCCTTATCTAATACTAACTCCTACTCTTATTGGACTAGGACTCATCTCTAACACCAATTATTAGAAAAACGGGATTATATCTAACATGGTTGGCCTCTATTTTCTCCTCCTCATCATCAGTTGTTCGTTTGAATGGGGTTCAAGGTCAATTCATCAATCACTGCCGAGGGCTGCGCCAAGGTGACCCGATCTCTCCATCCCTCTTTATCCTTGCAATTGACACGTTGCAGAGGCTTTTCAACCTGGCAACAGCAGAGGGCGCCCTCACCACCCTGGACCATCCTGGACCACGGATGTCTTTGTACGCGGATGATGTGGTGTTATTT
Source organism: Neostapfia colusana (assembly GCA_030760725.1). Taxonomy (NCBI): domain Eukaryota; kingdom Viridiplantae; phylum Streptophyta; class Magnoliopsida; order Poales; family Poaceae; genus Neostapfia; species Neostapfia colusana. The sequence goes on from JASWHV010000019.1 coordinate 51,301,418, forward strand.
CTGAATCCTACTCAATCTGATGTTCAGACTACCTTGAGTATCTTGCAGCACTTTGGCGAAGCTACTGGACTGAAGATCAATGTGGCAAAGAGTTTGGTGCTGCCAATCAGCTCTGATCATATTGACTTGGATAACCTTCTTAACAACTTTGTAGGGCAACGAGTTGAATTCCCCATTACTTATTTCGGACTACCAATCAATATTGGCAGACTACAGCTTAGCCATTTGCAAACAATCCAGGATCGTGCAAATGCCAAGCTTGCAGGGTGGCAGAAAAATTTCCTTAGTTTTGGGGTGCGCTGTGAGCTTGTCCAAACAGTCATAGGGTCCCTCCCGGTTTATCTCATGACGGCGCTTAAACCACCCAAGCGATTTATCAAAGCATTTGATAAGATCAGAAGGCGTTTCTTGTGGGCCGGTGGCCAACAACTCTCGGGAGGTAAGTGCAAAATGAATTGGGGTCGTGTCTGCAGACCTTTTGATTGGGGAGGGCTCGACATCATCGACCTCGATCGTTACAGTCGTGCACTACATCTCAAATGGTTATGGATGAGCTGGACACATCCGGAGAAACCATGGCTAGGCACTGAGCTCCCCATAAACAAGATGGACAATGACCTCTTTGCAGTAGCCACCTCGGTCTCAGTACACAATGGTAGGACATCCCTTTTCTGGGAGTCGAGCTGGGTTCAGGGCACTGCACCAATGCTCTTGTTTCCATCTCTATACAAGCTAAGCAGGGGGGAAAGTAAAACAGTGGCGGCTGCCTTAAGCAATGATAGATGGATTAGAGACCTCCTCCCCATCACCACCATGGAGCTGATCATGCAATATGTGCAGCTTTGGTCCATCATTGCACAACATCAACCACTACCCCTGAATGAAACCGAAGACGAGATCAAATGGGAACAATCTGGCTCTGGGGAATATTCAGTAAAATCAGCGTATCAAATGCAATTTGAAGGTGGATTCCCATCAAACTTCAAAGAAATGGTGTGGAAGAGCTGGGCACCTTCAAGGTACAAACTTTTCACTTGGCTGCTTCTGAACAATAGAATTTGGACGGCTGACCGCCTTCAACGTCGTGGATGGCCAAATAATTATTTTTGCTCATTCTGTTACCGCAATCTGGAAACTACCTTGCACATCTTCGGAGAATGCCCGGTTACTCAACAAATATGGGAATCGATCTATTAGAGAATAATGACTTGAATAATTAACCCCATAGGGGAGAGTACACATATAGCCACAACAGATGTTGAGACTGGACCGGAACTCTGAAAACAGCGTCGATGGGAGGCCCTTCGTGAAGATGTCGGTGAACTGCGACGTCGTCGGGACGTGGAGAACCCGGACCTCGCCATGTGCAACCCGCTCACGAACAAAATGGAGATCAATCTCCACATGCTTCGTGCGCTGATGCTGGACGGGGTTGGTGGAGAGGTAGACGACGCTGACATTATCACAGTAGACCAACGTGCTCTGGGCGACGGGGGAGTGAAGCTCCTGAAGTAGCTGCTGAAGCCAAGAAGCCTCAGCCACGCCGTTAGACACAGCGCGATACTCCGCCTCAGCACTCGAGCGCGAGACCACGGGCTGCCGCTTCGAGGACCAGGAGACGAGGTTCCCCCCAGGAAGACGGCGTAACCAGAGGTGGAACGACGAGTGTCTGGGCATCCCGCCCAGTCAGCGTCCGTGTAGACAACCAACTCGGAGGGTGAGTCACGTCGAAGTAGAAGGCCGTAGTCGAGGGAGCCGCGTAGGTACCAAAGAATCCGCTTCACAGCGGTGAGGTGCGGCTCCTGCGGGTCATGCATGTGTAGGCACACCTGTTGAACCGCGTAGGAGATGTCCGGCCTGGTGAAGGTGAGATACTGGAGCGCACCTGCAAGACTCCTGTAGGCAGTCGGGTCACTGACATGTGTCCCGTCCACAGAGGAGACCTTTGCCTGGGTATCCACCGGTGTGGAGCACGGCTTACACTCAGCCATGCTCGTGCGCTCGAGGATGTCCAGACAATACTTCCGCTGGTGAAGAAATAGGCCACCTAGTCTGTCCTCGATTGCAATCCCCAGGAAGTGGTGAAGCCGACCCAAGTCCTTCATAGCGAACTCCTGCTGGAGGGCATAGATAGTACGCTGAAGGAGAGCCGGACTCGACGCCGTTAGCACAATGTCATCGACGTACAAAAGAAGGTAAGCAGTGTCACCCTCCCGTCGATAGACAAACAATGACGTGTCCGACTTAGCTTCAACGAAGCCCAAGGAGACCAGGAAGGAGGCGAACCTGCTGTACCAGGCTCGAGGTGCCTGCTTCAAACCGTACAAGGACTTGTTCAGCTTGCATACCATGGCTGGTCGAGCTGAATCAACAAATCCTGTCAGAGTACCGTGGAGGAAGGCATTCTTGACGTCCAACTGGTGGACTGGCCAAGAACGTGAGAGAGCCAACGATAGAACGGTACGAACCGTCGCTGGCTTAACCACCAGGCTGAAAGTCTCGTCGTAGTCCACTCCAGGGCGCTGAGTGAAGCCCCGAAGTACCCATCGAGCCTTATATCTCTCCAGGGATCCATCGGCCTTCCTCTTATGCGTGAAGACCCACTTGCCGGTGACAACGTTGCCACGAGGTGGACAAGGAACAAGGTCCCAAGTCCGGTTGGCAAGTAGGGTCGCATACTCTTCCTCCATAGCGCGGCTTCAGTGAGGATCGGCGAGGGCGCTACGGATGGAAGTCGGTATAGGTGATACCGAAGAGGAAGCAGACGGTGGAGGCGTCGTCAAAGAGAGGACGACCCCGGAGAAGCGCTGTGCAGGCCGAAGGACCCCAGCTGCACGTCTAGTCACCATCGGGTGAACGTGCCCTGGGTCCCGGTGGAGCAAAGGCGGGTGGTACACCGGGGGCTTGAGGCGAGCAGGAGTGGAGTCACCAACTCGCTCTCGTCGCTGGTAGACAAGAGTTGGGTCGGCAAACCGTGGGACCGTGGGCGCACGTGGCACAGTGCGTGACGTCGGAGACGCCGGGGCCGCGCGTGGCGCGGTGTTCGGGGTCGGAGACGTCGGGGCACGCGTGCCGCGGTGGTCGGGGTCGAAGACGTCGGCGCCACGCGTGGTGTGGTGGTCGAGGTCGGAGACACCGGGGCCGCGCGTGGCGCGGTGGTCGAGGTCGGAGACACCGGGGCCGCGCGTGGCGTGGGAGTCGAGGTCGGAGACGTCGGGGCCGCGCGTGGCGCAGTGATCGAGGTCGGAGACGCCGGGGTCGCGTGTGACGCGGCTGGAGGAGTCAAAGACGCCGGGGCCGCGCATGGCGCGACAGTCGAGGTCAGAGACGCCGGGGCCACACGTGGCGCAGCTGGGAGCCCCAGGGACGGCGGAGCCCTAGGGGTCTGGGCACCAACCCGCGCTCGTCGCTGGTAGACGAGAGCAGGGTCAGTGAACCACAACGTCGGGGTTGTGCGAGGCACAACCTGAGTCGCGTGAGGTACCGGTACTGCGTGAGGCGCAGTAGTAGACGTCGTGGGTGCCGGGGTCACACGTGACCCAGCGGGTGGCGTACCTACAGAAAAAGGCCAAGACAGCTGTGGTGGAGCAGTCTCGGTGTTAGTAGGAAACAAAGAGTCCAACTCTGCAGCTGAAGCAGAGGAGGAGGGAGAGAAAGGAAAAGAGGACTCGTCGAAGATGACATGTCGAGAGATCAAGATACGGTGTGTAGTGAGATCAAGACACCGGTACCCCTTATGATCAAGAGAGTACCCCAGAAAAACACACCGAGTAGAGCGGGGCGCAAGCTTATGTGGAGCTATGGCGGAAAGATTAGGATAGCAAGCGCACCCAAAAACTCGAAGGTGGTCGTAGAGAGGAGTAGTGCCATACAGGGCAAAGTACGGGGTAGGTGCTTGAATCGCCTTGGTGGGAAGGCGATTAATGAGAAATGTGGAAGTGTGGAGTGCCTCTACCCAGTACCGAGCAGGGAGAGAGGCCTGAAACATTAAAGAACGCATGACATCATTCGTGGTGCGAAGCATACGCTCTGCCTTGCCATTCTGAGGGGAAGTATATGGACAAGACATGCGCAGTTGGATGCCATGTGTGAGTAAAAAATTACGGAGTATCGAGTTATCAAACTCACGTCCGTTATCACACTGGAGGGCACGGACAGTGCGACCAAACTGAGTGGAAACCCAAACGAAGAAGTGAGAGAGGGTGACATATGTCTCAGACTTCAAACGTAAGGGAAAAGTCCAAGAGAAATGCGAGAAATCATCAATGACCACCAGATAATACTTAAACCTAGAAACACTGGTAATGGGAGATGTCCACAAATCACAGTGAATAAGATCAAAACTATGCTCAACATGAGTCACTGATGTAGGAAACGGAAGTCTAACATGGCGACCAAGCTGACAAGCATGACATAAAGACTCATGTGTGCCCCTAGTACACAAGATAACTGAACTACTAGACAGCTTAGACATAGCATCAACGTCAGGATGACCAAGCCGGCGGTGCCAAGTAGTGGACGAAGCCGTCGTAGCCAAAGCAAAAGTTGGAGATGCAGCGGAACCAGGAAGTCGAAGTGTGTACAGGGGCCCCGGGCTATCACATCTAAGAAGAAGACGCCAGGTGGAAAGATCCTTCACAGATAAACCAAGAGGATCAAATTCAACAGAAACACGATTATCAGTGGTAAAACAACGAATAGAAAGCAAATTCTGAATAATATCTGGGGAGACAAGGATATTGTTAAGCTGAAAAGAACCCGGAGATCTTGAGTCACCTACTGAGGTGACTGGAAGAACAGACCCATTCCCAACAACGATAGATGAAGGAAAAGAGGGATGTGGGGGTGGGTAGAAGAAAGAATACAAGCATTGGGAGTAGTATGGTACGAAGCTCCGGAGTCAGCCACCCAGTCTGCAGTAGGTGGTGTGAGGTGCATAGTGCTTAACGAGGACGCCAGCGACTGGCGATCCCACCCCAGAGGCGGCTCCTGGCGTGGTGCAGACGGCTCCGAGTACCCAGCAGGGTAGTTTGTGGCCTGAGTCGATGTAGTAGCAGGGTAGGCGAACCCGCCATAGCTCGGGTGGGCCACGTACGCCGACTGAGGATGTAGCTGGCGTGGAGAAGGAAGGCCAGGGGGCGGCCCAAGTAGACCCGGAGACGGCCCAGGCCACATGAAGATCTGGCCAGTCCACGGGTTATAGGTATTAGAGGGATAAATCTGGACTGAATAGGATGAATACATCATGAGGGTACAGGGTCCATTATATAGAGGGATTAGGTGAGGGGAAATGACTAAATCACCCCTAACCCTAATCCCTCACTAATGACTAATATGCCCCTGTGACACACACATTATCACAGTGTCTAACACCCCCCCGCAGTCACAACATCTAGCCACTGCAGATGTTGAGACTGGACCGAAACTCGGAGAACAGCGACGACGGGAGGCCCTTTGTGAAGATGTCAGCGAACTGCGTCGTCGTCGGGATATGGTGTACCCGAATCTCGCCGCGTGCAACCCGCTCACGAACAAAGTGGAGGTCGATCTCCACATGTTTTGTGCGCTGATGCTGGACCGGGTTGGTGGAGAGGTACACGGCGCTGACGTTGTCGCAGTAGATGAGGGTGCTCCTGGCGACGGAAGTGTGGAGCTCCTGAAGCAACTGCTGGAGCCAGGAGGCCTCAGCTACGCCGTTAGCCACAGCACGATACTCCGCCTCAGCACTCGAACGCGACACCACGGGCTGTCGCTTCGAGGACCAGGAGACGAGGTTACCGCCCAGGAAGACGGCATACCCAGAAGTAGAACGTCGTGTGTCCGGGCAGCCAGCCCAGTCAGCATCGGTGTACACGACCAGCTCGGAGGCCGTGTCACGTCAAAGGAGGAGGCCGTAGTCGAGAGTACCTTGTAGGTACCGAAGAATCCGCTTCACAGCGGTGAGGTGCGGCTCCCTCGGGTCATGCATATGGAGACACACCTGCTGAACTGCATACGAGATATCCGGCCTGGTGAAGGTGAGGTACTGAAGAGCACCTGCAAGACTCCTGTAAGTAGTGGGGTCAGAGACGGGTGTCCCGTCGGTAGCGGAGAGCTTCGCCTGAGTATCCACTGGAGTGGAGCAAGGCTTGCACTCGGTCATGCCCGCTCGTTGGAGGATATCCAGGCAGTACTGTCGCTGGTGAAGGAATAAGCCGCCTGGTCGGTCCTCGACCGCAATGCCCAGGAAGTGGTGAAGACGGCCCAGGTCCTTCATAGCGAACTCCTGCTGTAAAGCAGAAATGGTGCGCCGAAGCAGAGCCGGACTAGACGCTGTTAGTACAATGTCATCGACGTACAGTAGGAGATAGGCAGTGTCACTGCCACGTCGATAGACAAACAGCGAAGTGTCCGACTTAGCTTCGACGAACCCCTGTGAGACCAAGAAGGAGGCGAACCGGCTATACCAGGCTCGCGGTGCCTGCTTCAATCCGTATAGGGATTTGTTCAGCTTACAGACCATGTCTGGGTGAGCTGAATCAACAAACCCTGTCGGCTGACTGCAGTACACCGTCTCGGTCAGTGTACCGTGGAGGAAGGCATTCTTGACGTCCAACTGGTGGACAGGCCAAGAACGTGAGAGAGCCAGCGATAGAACGGTACGAACCGTCGCCGGCTTTACCACCGGGCTGAAGGTCTCGTCGTAGTCGACTCCAGGGCGCTGAGTGAAACCCCGGAGTACCCACCGAGCCTTGTACCTCTCCAAGGTACCGTCCGCCTTCTTCTTGTGCGTGAACACCCACTTGCCCGTGACAACATTGCCACGACCAGGACGGGGAACCAGGTCCCAGGTCCGGTTGGCAAGCAGAGCCTCATACTCTTCCTCCATAGCGCAGCGCCAGTGAGGGTCGGCGAGGGCGCTACGCACGGAAGTAGGTATGGGTGATATCGAAGAAGAGTCGGTCGGTGGAGAAGTAGTCGACGAGAAGGCAGCTCCGGTGAAGCGCTCAACTGGACGAAGACACCCGGATGCACGTCGAGTCACCATCGGGTGGACGTGACCAGGATCCCTGTGGAGAAGAGGAGGGTCGTACACCGGGCGCTCGGGTACAACGACCTTCTCTCGTCTCGGAGCCACACGTGGTGCAGCTGGAGTAGGGCCGCCCCCCCGTGCTCGTCGCTGGTAGGCAAGTACGGGGTCAGCGAAGCGAGAAGTCGTCGTCGGTGCTGCTCCTGGTGCGTCTGGTGACGTCGGGCTTGCTGCAGGTGATGTCGGGGAAGCTGAGGCCGTGCGTGGCGCAGTAGTCGACGTCGAGGACGCAGAGGCCACGCTTGGTGCAGCAGGCGTCGTCGGGGACACCGGTGTCGCGCGTGCTGCAGTGGGTGACGTCGGGGGCACCGAGGCCGCGCGTGGCGCAGCCGGTGGCGTCAGGGACGTCGGTGCCGCGCGTGGCCCACCTGGTGGCGTCAGGGACGCCGGTGCCGCGCGTGGCGCAGCAAGTGGTGTCAGGGACGCCGGGGCCACGTAAGGCACAACAGGTGGCGTGGAAGACGCCGAAGTCATGCGTGGCGTAGCGGGTGGGTAACCTGCAAGAGGTAACCGACAAGGTCGCTGTACAGGAGCGGCCTCGGGGTCAGTAGAGAAGAGGGAATCCAACTCAGTGACGGAGTCAGAGGACGGGGTGGAAAAGGGAAAGGAAGACTCGTCGAAGACGACGTGTCGGGAGATCAAGATACGACGTGTGGTGGGGTCAAGGCACCTGTACCCTTTATGGTCAGGGGAGTACCCAAGGAAAACACACTGAGTCGAACGAGGCGCAAGCTTATGGGGAGCTGTGGCAGAGAGGTTCGGGTAGCAAGCGCACCCGAAGACCCGAAGATGGTCGTAAAGAGGGTGGGTGCCGAACAAAGCGAAGTGAGGGGTGGGAGCACTAATCGCCTTAGTAGGAAGGCGATTAATGAGGTAGGTGGCAGTGTGAAGCGCCTCCGCCCAGTAGCGAGCAGGGGTAGAAGCCTGAAACATCAGGGAGCGCATGACATCGTTGGTGGTCCGAATCATGCGCTCAGCCTTGCCGTTCTGGGGGGAAGTGTACGGACATGACATGCGTAACTGAACACCGCGAGACATCAGAAAGTCACGGAACGCAGAGTTGTCAAACTCGCGCCCGTTGTCGCACTGGACCGCACGAATGGTGCGTCCAAACTGGGTGGACACCCAAGCGAAGAAGTGAGAAAGAGTACCGAAAGTATCAGACTTCTGTCGCAAGGAAAAAGTCCACGAATAGTGCGAAAAATCATCCACGACCACCAAGTAATACTTGCATCCAGAGACACTAAGAACAGGTGAAGTCCAAAGATCACAATGAATCAAATCGAATGTGTGCTCGACACGAGTGACAGAGTGCGGAAAAGGAAGTCGAACATGGCGACCCAACTGACAAGCATGGCAAAGAGACTCATGAGTACCCCGAGTACACGAAATCGCTGAACTACCAGACAACTTCGACATAGCATCAACACCGGGGTGGCCAAGCCGACGATGCCAAATGGTCGAAGATGCTGTCGTAGTGAGGGCAAGAGGCGGAGCGGAAGCAGGAAGACGCATCGTGTACAGGGGACCCGTACTATCACAACGAAAAAGAAAGCGTCGAGTAGTAAGATCCTTCACAGTTACACCATAAGGATCAAACTCAAGGGAAACATGGTTGTCAGTAGTAAAACGACGAACGGAAAGAAGATGTTGAATGATGTCAGGGGCAACAAGAACATCACGTAGCTGAAACGAATCCGGCGAACCCGAGTCACCTACTGAGGTGACTGGGAGAGTCGACCCATTCCCAACAACGATAGATGAAGGATCAGAGAGACGGGAAGGGCGGGTAGAGGAGAGGATACCGACGTCAGGGGTGGTGTGGTAGGAGGCACCGGAGTCTACCACCCAGTCAGGGCCAGACAGCGTGAGACCCCGCAGGTAGACCGACGGTGTTGAACGGGTCGCGACATGCCCCGGCGGTGGTGGCGCCGAGAAGGAAGACAACATGCGTGGACCCTCGACGGTCGTGCCAAGCGAGTAGGCAACAGCCGATCCAGGTACACCAGTCGATGTCGGCCGAGGAGCACCTCCCAGAGCGGCGTCCCATGGTGCACTGGCGGCTGCGGGCCAGGCGGCGCCGTTGTGGGGGGCTGCAGGGCTGACGGCCCAAGGGGCGTCTACAGCTGCTGCGGGCCAAGCAGCGGCGCTGTCGTGGGGTGCTGCAGCGCTGGGGGCTGGATGGGCGATGGGGGCCAGATGTGGCTGTGCGGTGGCCCAGGGTGGTGACGCGGCGGCATCTGGCCAGGGGGCAGTGGCTGGGGAGGCGAATGGGGCGGCGGCAGAAGCAGCCACCGCGGGCGGCACGGCTGCGCGGAGGCGTGGCGCCTCGGCGGCGGCTGCTGCTCCTGCGGGCGGCGCGCCGGCGAAGGCGGCGGCGGCAGCGGCGGCGCAGGGCCGCTGCAGCGGCGGTGGCTGGGCCGGCGGCGGCTGGGCAGGGCCGCTGTGGAGGTGCTGTTGCGGCGGCGGCGGCACAGCCATCAGCGGCGGCGGCTGGGCCGGCGGCGGCTGGGCAGGGCCGCTGCAGCGGCGGCGCAGGGCCACTGCAGCGGCGGCGCTGTGGAGGGGCTGTGGCGGCGGCGGCACAGCCATCAGGGGAAGAGGATTAGGGTTAAGCCCTAATCCTTGATTACCTAGCTGATACCATATTAGAGGGATAAATCTGGACTGAATAGGATGAATACATCATGAGGGTACAGGGTCCATTATATAGAGGGATTAGGTGAGGGGAAATGACTAAATCACCCCTAACCCTAATCCCTCACTAATGACTAATATGCCCCTGTGACACACACATTATCACAGTGTCTAACAATAGGGTGTGGGCCAGGGCGCACCTCCCCGGCTGGTGGCACCACTACCGCCTCCAGGAGCAGAAGTAGTCATAGAAGTGCTGTCAGCACCTCATCCTGTGCGTTTTCCACCGCGACGTCGACGATTACCAACCCCTGAGCCTGTAGAGGCACCTGGGGCGGTAGACGGAGGAGGTGGTCTCGGCGGTGGTCCTCCAGAAGTCGGTGGTCGCGAGGGCTGCCCAGAGCCATAGAAAGCTGTGGCAGGCCCCGAGCTAGTAGGACCACCAGTCGTGATCTCCTCAAGCTCAAAATCCGACCAGACCTTTTCAAAGGTCGGTGGTGGCTCCACACGAAGAAGCCAGGAACGGAGGTGGCTGTAGCGCTCGTTCAGGCCCTGAAGGACCCAAAGAACAAGAGTGCTGTCGGTGACCGACTCACCAAGGTCGCGCATGGCGTCAGCCATGCTCTTCATTTCCCCACAGTAGGCAGAAATGGAGCGGTCACCCTAAACTGTGGTCTGTTACCGTGCGTTGATGTTGAGTGCCCGAGTTGCACGGTTCCCCAGGAAGTGCTGCTCAAGCACCAGCCACGCCCGACGCGCAGTGCCACCGCCTCGCTGCCCGACATGGTCGTGTAGCTCGTCGGTGAGGGACCCAAGGATCCAGGAGAGGACCAAGCTGTCCATGCTGGTCCAAGAGTCGTCCCACGTGGAGCCCTCCCGCTGGACGTGAGAAGGAACACGTTACGCCAGCGGGCGTAGGCAGTGGAGTTAGAGCTGAGGACAACCGGCACAAGGGTCCGGATGTTCTGAATTCCAGCAGCCTGGGCGTGTAGAGCGGCGGCGAGAGATGCCGAGTACACAAGGTGCGCACTAGCATCCGAGGGAGGCTCGTGTGTAGTGCTCAGTGGTCGGTGAGCACTCTCCTAGATCTGGTGAGAGATAGCAGCTGCCGAGGCACGCTCTTGCTCCAGGGCGAGAGCAAGTGCCCGCCCACGTTCGCGGGAGGCAGCTAGGGCTGCGAACATACCGGAGGTATCCGCTGTCGCCGGAGTGGTGCTGTCAACACCGCAGAGGGGGGGAGTGGCCGTGCTATGAGCAGCAGCGACACCACCCGTAGATCCGTCTGATCTGGAGCCTGTCATGAAAGCAACAGCAGTGGGGCCGGCAAGAGGGTCGCCCGCTGCCGGACCGGTCGTGGTGCTGTACGTGCGTTGAGTCACAGCCACAGGGGGCGCGCCGGCCAGAGGGGCGCCAGCTAGGGGCGCACCGGCCAGATGGACGCCAGCCAGGGGCGCGCTGGCCAGGGGCGCACCGGCCAGAGGGGCGTCGGCCAGGGGCGCACCGGCCAGGGGCGCCGCGCCGGGCGGTGGCACGCCGGCCAGGGGCGCGGCGGCCAGAGCCGTGTCGGACAGGGGCGCGAGGGCGAGAGGCGTGGCCAGAGCCGCGTCGGTCAGGGGCGCAGGGGCGAGAGGCGCACCGGCCAGGGGAGGGGCATCGGCGGCCAGGGGATGGGCGCCGACCAGAGGTGGCGCGCCGGCCAGGGAGAGGGAGGCGGCCGGCGGTGGCCTGGTTGGAGGCGCCATAGGGCGGCGGCCAGAGGAGAATTAGGGTTAGGGAAGGGATTACTGGCTAATCTGATACCATATTAGAGAATAATGACTTGAATAATTAACCCCATAGGGGAGAGTACACATATATAGATACAAGAGTGGGCTGGGCCTAGCCCAAAGTACTAATACAGTCCAACATGATCAACACATCGTTGCCGATTCAACGACAACACACACTGAACGATGGACTGATTACAAGTCCGGAAGGGTGGTTTGAGCTCTCTGTACCTCAAGGAAGCTCTGCAAGAGACAGCGGAGCCCGCTCTCTAATCATCGCGGTGATATGGGCAATATGGGGGGAACACAATGCAAGAATTTTCCGGTCAACTGAGCGACGTTTGGAGGAAATTGTAAGCAGCATCAAGGAAGAAGTAGCAATGTGGTGCATGGCAGACGTCAAAAATGTTGCAGCTCTCATGACCCCAACACGGTAAATGCAAGGTTATAGTGGCTAAGAGGACTAGATTGCATGTCCAGATAAGTCGTGTAAGAATATATGTACCACTCGTGCACGTAACTCCTAAACTTCTTTTCTCCTTATAAATTGATCCGGCTGGTACCGGCGTTTTAGAAAAAAAAATCGGGACATTGTATTTTACTGGTAAGCCTGAAATATACATAGGCACTAACGCACTGCTAATTCCTTTTCCTTGAAAATATGCTTATCGGCTATCGTGGTTACTAAACTTAAGACCTACCAGTATCATGTCTTTTTATTTTTCTCTCGAGCAATAAGAAATTTTAGGATATCGTCCCTTCGTTTTCTATGGATTACTATGGTGTCTTAAGTTCCAGGGGTTCTTTATGTGAATTGCTTATACATATTTAATTTAATAGGTGCTGGAAAAGCTAAACAGCACTATCGAGAGTCTGCAAAAACAGCTACTGGGAGATCAGAAACAAAGACAGAGATCAGAGGAGGATATGAGGAGTCTCAGGGAAAGATTGGAGAAATTAAAATGGATGGAGGACACCTCCGATTTTTTCCAGGGAAAGAAGTGCAACATCTTGTAAGCCGTCCACAGATGGGGTAATTTTGGCATGATCGCCGGGAGGATTTGATTCTACACTTTTTATCGGAGACCAAACACAGTCATTCTTAGAAGAACTTTTGCCTACGTTATCCATAATGCTAAATACTAGTAGCTGAATACTAACCAGATGTTCTTTTAAGCCAGCTGTGGGGTGTGCGCATGCTAGCGTGTTCTATGGATACTTTGCGTTTTTTCTAATTATGCTATTGATGTGCTACTATGTCTTGAGAGGCCATATATGGCCATCTCACCTAGTTATGAGTTCACCCACTTTGAAAACTTATTGAGTTCCTATAGCTTTCTAATATCTACTCTGAAAAGCTTGTTGAATTCCTGTTATCTCTTCATTTGGCAGTTATATTCTTATTCTCTGTCTGTGGCCTAGTTGTCATTCTTTCTAATATCTATTTGTGCAAAGAGATCTCCTGCGTATTCTTAAAGAAATTAATCGCCATGTTCAGTCTGAATTTCCTTTTGTTGAATATACTGTATCCAGATAAAGCTTTTAAGTTTCCTTCTGTTGAGCATACTGTATCCAGATTAAGGTTTTTAAGTTTCCTTCTATTGAGTACTCTGCATGCCTGTCACTGCAGAACTATACATATTTTCCGTTACTCAACAAAGAAGAGTTTTTTCTACTGTGTACTCATTTTCTGCTACCTATTTCTGATGCATGTATACATAAACATACACCTATACGCATATACAGTTTCAGTACCATGTTCTTGAGTCGCTCAGATGATCTCTTTGCCATCACCATCTGCTGCCACATGACCAGAGATAGCCGCATGCACCAGAGCCATCTGTACCAGCAATGTACCACTTCAGGCACAGTAGGTAGCAGAAGAAATTAACCACGCTGAGCGCGGCGATCATCCAGTAGAACAGGTCCAACCGGTCCTTGTTCAGGTCGTTGTCACCGAGCCAGCCGCCAGCGCCGTGCCTCGATCGCCGTGATCATGTTCACCAGCGAGACGAGCACCGAGCTGAGGTAGAACCCGAAGTCCCGAACGCATAGGAGCAGTAGGTGAGCGCTGTGAGGAAGGCCTGCATGCCGGCGCGCGCCTGCTTGTAGAAGAACTCGATGAGCGCCTGCTTGTAGAAGAACTCGATGAGCCCGGCGGCCGTGAACATCTCGGACACGCCGAAGACGAGGAACTGCGGCACAATCCACAGGACGGACAACTGTGTGCCGGCCGCGGCCGCATCGCAGCGCCTGCGCTCGACCTCCGTAGCGCGACCATGGAGAACGCGACGGCGCCGAGCCCCACGCCGATGCGCTGGAGCGGGGTGATCCCTGACCGGGTGCCGGTGAGGCGCTTCATGAGCGGGACGAGGACGGGCTCGTACGACGGGACGAGCGCCAGCAGCATGGCGTAGGCGATGGCCTGCAGAGACGCCGGCGGGACGAGGAACGAGGAGGTGCCCGGCGGGAGCGCGGTGTCCATGGAGCTGCCCTGCTGCACCGAGAAGGTCTGCAGCTGCGCGAGCACGGTGTTGAAGATGATGGTGTTGAACATAAGATATTTGGGAGGCCTTGAACCCTTTGTTCTCGAGCAGCACTTTTATTTATAGAGTATGAAGAACTACATTATTGTTTACATGGTATGTGCGATCACAATCCGATTACAACTAATTCTTAACTGAATACAAGATACTAGTGTTTCTAGTAAGAATATCTCTAACAGCACCCCTTAATCATAATTTAATTAAGTTGAGATTATGTTTGAATTCTTCTAGACCTCTTATGGACAATACTTTAGTGAATCCATCCGCAACTTGATCACCCGAATGAATAAACTGAATTTGTAGTTGTCTATTAGCTACTCTCTCTCTAATGATAGTCAATCTCAATATGTTTTGTCCTAGCATGGAACATCGGGTTAGCAGATAGATATATAGCTCCTAGGTTGTCACACCATAAATGTAAAAGTCCTAAAAACTTGTAAATGGAAAACGTGAGCTATGAATAAAGTTGAATCTAAATACAAGAAATGGGACTTGCAAAAACTTTTGTATACTCACGAAAGTGTTGGCATGTGCAAAGAAACTTTAAATTCAGTTTGAACTAAAAGGGTCACTTCAAAAAGAAGAAGGGCATTTCCACAAGGGGAAATTCAAACTGTTGTTTAAAAAGTTGTAACTGCAATGGCCAACTCAAGAATCAGAGGGCATAGTTGAATTTAACAGGTACAAATTATGAGGAAGCCAAATTTGGAGGAAATTTGGAGGTACTTTGATATGTAGATCAAAGGGACTTGTAAATTTCATCTAAACTTGAATTCAAATTTGAAACTGAGGCACAACTTGTCAAATTGTCAAATGACTTTTGAATTTGAGTACCTCAGGGTTGAATTTGCATGTGCCAAAATTTGGAGTTCTTTTGGGGGCAGAGAGGAGCTGTGGGCCCCAATTGTCATTGAGAAGGGGGTGTATAACTTACTGCCTAAGTCAGCTCTGTTTCCCCTGTTCACACCCGAGCTCAAACCGAGCCACCATGAGCTGCCACCGCGCTGCCGATCGAGAACCCGAAAGCCACCTCCCGGCGCTATCAAACCGCCTCAGTCCCGGTGTTATCCCACAGACGGTTGCCTCACGAAGAAAAACGGATCGCGTTTCTCTCCTCCCGCGACTGCTACCGTGTGCACAGCCCTTCCGCCGCTACCGCGTCCCATCGGAGCAACGGCGCCTGGCCGCCTCAGCAGCTCCCACACCAATCTGAGCTTCCCTACGGCGTCGCCGGGTCTTCCTCGAGGTGTGCAGCACCAGAACCCAACGTTTCTCCTGCGGGAACTCGACACCGAGCTCTATTTATCCATCAGCGTTACTGCGAGCCACCGGTCGAAAGGACTCGTCGCCCGGCCACCAAGGGCTTCTCCCCTCGAGCTGCAAAAGCAAAAAGGTTCGCCGATGTCCCTACTCGCTTCACCGCAACCCCAGCTGCTTGTCACAGACGGTGCTTGCCGGAATTTCGTTTTTACCGTCGACATGCAATAATAACCGAGGGGAGATACTCGGCAAATTCGCCTCACACATCGAACCACTCCTCACCAGACTTGGAAACTTAGCTGTATACATTCGTGCGAGCACGTGGGATCGAGAACTTGGGAGAACCGTTGAGGAAACCCTCAGTTCTTCGAGTTTTTTGAGCTTTCACCGAAATCGACCTAGGTCGCACGGTGAGCCCCTAGTTGCCGACGTTTCTCGCGAGATCAGAGCTCTGGACGTTGCTCCCTAGGTCGTGGCGATGCTGTAGGAGCTAACCGGAGCAAGCTTGGAGCATTACAGGGCCCTAGCGACGTCGCCGAAGTTGCCGAAGCTACTGTCGCCGTCGCGCCTAGGGTTCCGGCCATCCTCGATCTGAGGTGAGACCGGCAGCGTGTTCTTCGCGCGAAAATATGCAGTGGCGGTGAAAACTAGCAAGTTCCGAGGACCAGAACCCCTTTCCGGTGAGGGCTCCGGCGAGCTCGGCAGCGGGGGTCGGCCCCTGTCGATACCCGCGATATGGGGTACCCCCGCGCACAGGGGAAAATGCCTAAGGAACTCGCCCTTCTCCGCATGGAGAGCTCCGAAGGCGCCACGCGTCCGGCGGGGCCGGACCTCCCTCTCCTCAAAGGGGAGCTCCGGGCCCGCCACGTGGCATACAGAAGCCGGACCTCCCCCTCCGCGGGAGAGAGGTCCGAAGGTGCCACGTATCCGGCGGGGCCAGACCTCCCTCTCCTCTGAGAGGAGCTCCGGGCCCGCCACGTGGCCAACAGAAGCCGAACCTCCCCCTCCGCGGGGAGAGGTCTGAAGGCTCCACGTGTCCCGGGGAGCCAGACCCCCCCCTCTCCTCTGAGGAGGGCTCCGGGTCCGCCACGTGGCCAGCAGAACGGCGCTGCCTGCCCCCGAGCGATAGGCAGCGGGCGTAAAGACGACCCATACCTTGCCCGTACAAGGTATTCAAGGCCCGCGTCTTCCCAAGACGCGTAGCACGCCTCTGTCAGGTGCCGTTGCGCCCAGTCGCATCACAGACTGGCGCGCGGTGTCAGAGCCTGCCAGCCAATAAATGCAGCGACAAGACATCCCACGCCGCCCCCGCCGTCATCATCCACTACGACTAGCATGCGGCATGGGCAGGGCTGCAAGACGAAGACTCAGAAGCCTTCGTCAGAGACAACTACCGGCATAACTGCATATACGGTAGATGACAGACAATCTCCCCGGGACCACCTGTCGGGTCCCGGGCCCCCCTTGTAAGCCACCCGAGTCTTGGACTATAAAAGACTCGGGTAGGCGACGATAGCAGGGGTTCGCATTCTCGCAACTCATACGCTAGCCATTCACACCCAAGCTGTAACTCACCCCCAAGCTCAGGACTCTGGTTCTGAGCAGCAAGCAATACAGCGAGCTCCATAGCTAGCCGTGGACGTAGGGTTTTACGCTCCGGCGGCCTGAACCACGTAAAACTCACCGTGTCAAGCTCTTACTAACTTGTCCATACGCGCAAGGTCTCCGCAAGGGACTAGCCCCACCGAAAAAAGAACCTCCGCGGGCTGCCCAGTGCAGGCCCGGGGGAAGTGTCGACCGAACACTTCAACATTTGGCGCGCCAGGTAGGGGGACTTTTCCCCTTGCGCGACGAGTTTCCGCCGACGAAGACGACGAAGCTTCCTTCAGCGGCAAACTCTCCTCCCCCGCGTCTGCGGCAAACCGCGACCAGGGGGGAGTACATGTCAACACACTCAGGACGGAGTGTGTCGGTACAAGCTGGGAGCCAGCAACCGGCTCTGGCAGCGCCGACCCCGGCAATGCAGGCTCCAACCAGCGTCAGGTCTTCAGTAGCGCTGAGCGTACCCGGTGGAGGTGCGCTAGCTGCAGCAAGAGCGCTACTGCACAATCCACCTGCTGGGGACGCGCCTCAGGCAGCGACCCAGCAGTGGATCCGCGAGGTAGACCGTCTCGTCGTCGCCGCCGCAAACCCTCGACTTCAGCGGGGACGACACTCCAGCCAACCAGCTGTGACGCTGATGCGCACGCCAATGGTTGACGAGCAAATGGCTGATTCCAGCTCCACTAGGCTCCAGTCGACGGATCTGAGGACAGAGCTGAAACGGTGTCACCTGGGTCAAGATGCCCGGGTATACCTCGAGCAGCGTCGAGAAAGGCGTCGCAACCAAGAGGCTGGCGACAGCATGACGTCAGCCTCGACCCAGCCTGAAGAGCAGACTTTCGCCACGCGATCTCTGCCCCAGGCTTACGCTGTGCAGAATATGCCACAGTCATATGTCCTGCAAACGGCGCCCCCGGCCTATGGCGCAACCTTACCCATACCGGGGTACACTATGCCCGGTGCGGACCAAGCGTTCGCGGCGTCAATACCTGCGGCAACAGAAGCAGGATGTGCAGCCCTCGCGCCCCACCTTCGCTTCGCAAAGTGGCCGCGCAAGTTTCGACCACACCTGGCTGAGAAGTACGACGACAGCATCAACCCGGCGGAGTTCCTCCAGATCTACTCCACCGCCGTACTTGCCGCACGGGGGAATGAAGCCATCATGGCCAATTACTTCCCTGTCGCCTTGACCGGTCCAGCTCGGTCTTGGCTCATGAACCTCCTCCGGGGTTCCATAACTTCCTGGGGAGATCTCTGCCGGCAGTTCATCGCCAACTTCGGCAGTTCCTACACCCGGCCTGGCACGGAGCTCGACCTCCACGCCATCCAGCAACAACCGGGGGAGTCGCTGCGCTCCTTCATCCAGCGGTTCTCCCAGGTGCGGAACACCATCCCACACATCCAAAATGCTTCTATGGTGGTGGCGTTCCGACAAGGCGTCCGGGACAAGAAGATGCTTGAGAATCTCGCGACCAGAGAAGTCCGCGACGTCTCCGAGCTCTTCAACCTGGCAGACAAGTGCGCCAGAGCGGCCGAAGGGTGAAACTGGCACTCACTGCCGTCCTCCGAGTCAGGAGGACAGCCCGGATCTGGCCTTACTCCCTATGGAGGCAGCAAGAAGGCCAAGAGCCGAGGCAGAGGCAAGATAGAATCACCGACCGCAGCTCCAGTCGTCACAGCAGCGACACTCAGTGGGGCTCGGGGGCCGCGCCCCGACAAGAGGCAGCGAAGATCACCAATCCCGGAAGGTGATCAAGACAAGATGTGCCCCGTGCACGGCAGCTGTCGCCACACTGCTGCCGAGTGTCGGGAGATCCGGAAGCTCGCAGAGCACTTCCGCAAAGGGAAGCAGCAGCGGGCTGACGCCCCACCCTTCCGTCCAAGGGAGGGCACGCAGAAGGTTGACGTCCCAGACAGCGTCGACCACCCAGTGGAGTTCCAGGAGCCTCAGCGTGCCGTGAAGGCGGTACGCAGCCATGAGGACTCCAGCTCCAGTGACGATGAGCGTCGAAAGAAGCTCTACGTCATATACGGCGGGTCCGCCGACCCCTCGTCTCGAAGCGCAGTCAAGACTCTGCGCCGAGCGGTAGCGTCGGTGGCTCCACTCCCAAGTGCCGCACCGCATCTCAAGTGGATGGGAACCCCCATCAGCTTTGACGCCACCGACTGCCCCAGGAACATGGCTGGGGCCGGCCAACTACCGCTCTTGGTAGCTCGGACCATCGCCAACGTGAGGATGTACCACGTTTTGGTAGATGGTGGAGCTGGGCTAAACCTCATCAGCCGTGCAGCTTTCCAGAAGCTGCAGATCCCGATGGCCAAGCTCACTCCGTCGAGCCCATTCTCAGGGGTAGGGCTGGGACAGGTCGTTCCCTACGGCAACATCAGCCTACCGGTGACCTTCGGAGCTCCGAAGAGCTATCGGACAGAGTACATTCTGTTCGACGTAGCGGAGATCGACCTCCCCTTCAACGCCATAATCGGCAGGCCGGCCCTGTACCGATTCATGGCAGTAGCCCACTACGGATACCTCGTCCTAAAGATGCCTACACCAACGGGCGTCCTCAGGATTCATGGAGACCGCACTGCTGCAGTGTCGGCCTTAGAGAAACTCCAAGCGCTCGCAACAGCTGGGGCACCAGCCCCTGGCAGTGCAGAGCCGGACCAGTTCCACCCGAGCGCACGCCACCGTGCCTCCGCCACAGCACCCCGGGTGCAACCCCTCGACGAGGACGGCGTCCCCTTAAAGGTCGTCCAAGTCGGCGCCAAAGCCACCCAGACCACCCGGGTAGCCGGGGGCCTGGATAGCAAATAGGAAGGCGCGCTCGTCACCTTCCTCCGGCACAATGTTGATGTGTTTGCATGGCAGCCGTCACACATGCCGGGGATCCCCAGGGAGGTGATCGAGCACCACTTAAAAGTCTTCCCCGACGCCCGGCCGGTTCAACAGAAGCCCCGCAAGCAGTCCATCGAGCGGCAAAACTTCATTCGTGAAGAAATCAAGAAGCTGCTGGACGCTGGCGTTATACGGGAGGTCCACCACCCCCGGTGGTTGGTGAACCCCGTCGTTGTCCCGAAGGCCAGCGGGAAGCTCCGGATGTGCATCGACTACACCAGTCTCAATAAGGCATGTCCCAAAGATCCATTCCCTCTCCCTAGAATAGATCAAATAGTAGACTCAACATCAGGCTGTGATATGCTGTGCTTCCTAGACGCCTACTCGGGTTTCCATCAGATCCCCATGTCTAGGGAGGATGAAGAGCACACCTCCTTCATCACAGTAGATGGCCTTTATTGTTATGTGTCTATGCCTTACGACCTAAAGAATGCACTCCCCACCTTTGTGCGAGCGATGCACAAAACCTTTGGGGAGTTAATAAGGGACTTAGTTGAGGTGTACGTCGATGACATCGTTGTCAAGGTCAAGCAGGGTTCATCTTTGTTAGATAACCTAGCCTTAGTTTTTGACAAATTGCGCTCTACGCGCACCAAGCTGAACCCCGACAAATGTGTGTTCGGTGTGTCCTCTGGGAAGCTCTTAGGATTCCTGGTCTCGCACCGGGGGATTGAGGCCAACCCAAAGAAGATCAAGGCCATCGACTTGATGCGGCCTCCTGCCCGCGTCAAGGATGTCCAGAAACTCACGGGATGCCTAGCAGCGCTGAGTCGGTTTATACCGAGCTAGCAGAGTGGGCACTCCCTTTCTTTAAGCTCCTGCACAAGTCTGGCCCATTTGCCTGGACCGACGAGGCAGAAGAGGCTTTCCAGGAGTTGAAACGACTCCTGACGACCCTACCTATCATGGTAGCCCCTGAGCCCGGAGAGCACCTGCTGCTCTACATCGCGGCGACAACTGAAGTGGTGAGTATGGTCCTCGTCGCAGAGCGGCCGGACCTCTCATCTTCACAACCTGCTCCGGCAGCAGAAGATAGACGCCAGGAGGCCCCGCAGGACCAAGACGATCTCTCGAACCTCCAAGGCAACCTCCCGGAGGTCCAGGTCAGCCTCCCGGAGGTCCAGGGTGGTCTACCGGACCCCCGAGATAAACCCCCGAGGGTCCTGTGGGACCCCCCGGGGGCCCAACGGGACCTTTCGGAGATCCCTCAAGACCCCCGGGGCCCCCTCGGGGACCAAGATAGCTTGGGGACCTCCGGGTCCCAGCTCTCGGAGGCCCCCGTGGGTCCACTCACCCCCAGCGGGCCAGGGCCAATGGATGAAGACCTCCCAGGCCTAAGAGAGAGGGTTCGAACCATCCAGAGGCCTGTCTACTACATCAGCGAAGTACTTCATGATGCCAAGACAAGGTACCTAAAAGTCCACAAGATGTTGTATGCGGTGCTCGTGGCCTCCAGGAAGCTCCGCCATTACTTCGAGGCCCACCGGGTCTCGGTAGTCACCTCGTATCCGCTGAAGGCAATTCTTCACAGCCCCATGCGACTGGCAACGTTGCTAAATGGGCGGCGGAGCTGGCGGAGTTTGAGCTGGACTTCCTTCCACGCCATGCAGTCAAAAGCCAAGCACTGGCTGACTTTGTGGCAGAGTGGACACCAACGAAGACTGGCCCAGGGGGCCACGAAGACGGTGAACCGGAGCACCAAGCTCCGGCCTTCACCGAGCCCCACTGGACACTTTTCTTCGACGGATCCTCGCGAAAGCAGGGGGCCGGTGCCGGCGTACTGCTCCTCATGCCATCGGGGGAACAGTTTGGGTACATGGTGCGTCTCAATTTCAAGGCAACCAACAACATGGCAGAGTATGAAGCACTCATCTTTGGCCTGCAGACAGCCCTGTCTTTAGGCGCTCGCCAGTTGTTGGCACTGGGCGACTCCCAGCTGGTCATCAAGCAAGTCAAAAGCGAATGCTCCTGCAATGACCCACAGCTAGCTGCGTATCTGCTTCACGTGCAGATGTTGGAGAAAGAATTCCTCGCCTTGAACCTGCGCCATGTACCGCGCGCTGGCAATGCCGCAGCTGACGACCTCTCAACGAAGGCTTCCACCGGAGCCCCCGCGCCCGAAGGAGTTTTCGAGAGGACGTTGCTGCGGCCCACAGCCCGGCCCGCCGAGCCGGGCGAAGGGGGCTTGACCAGCACCTCGAAGCTGGCGGTCCCGGCGGCCCTACAGCCATGGATGCCGCCAAGGATCGTAAGCGTCACTGGGGACTCCGTGAAACCCAGCGCTCAAGATCCAGAAGCTCAAGTCAGCCCCGATGCATGGATCACGGAGATCCGGAACTACTTGAAGGACAACATCCTCCCTGACGAACATGCAATCGCTGAACGGATTGTGCGTATGGCTAAGAGATATGCGCTGGTAGAGGGGGATCTCTACCGGTGTGGCGCCAACCACATCCTATTGCGGTGCATAACCCAGGGGGAAGGCTGCGACTTGCTCGCTGAGATCCATGGAGGCGAATGTGGAAGTCACTCTTCCTCACGCACGCTTGTCGGTAAAGCCTTCCGGCATGGCTTCTACTGGCCGACAGCACTCCAGGATGCCGTCAAGCTGGTCGAGAGCTGCAAGGCGTGCCAGTTCCACGCCAAGCAGATCCATACACCGGCTCAGGCGGTACAGATGATCCCGCCCTCGTGGCCATTTGCCGTATGGGGGCTGGACATCTTGGGACCATTTCCCAGAACCGTCGGGGGATTCCGGTACCTCTATGTCACCATCGACAAGTTCACCAAGTGGCCAGAAGCTACACCAATTGTCACCATCAACAAACAATCCGCAGTAAAGTTCATCAAGTCTATTGTCTGCCGGTTCGGGGTCCCGAACAGAATCATCACCGACAACGGGACCCAGTTCACCAGCGCAGCCTTCCAAGACTACTGCGAAGACCTTGGCATTCAGGTGTGCTATGCCTCTGTCGCCCACCCAAAGAGCAATGGGCAAGTCGAGAGGGCCAACGCGGAGATTCTCCAGGGCCTTAAGACTCGCACCTACGCCAGTCTGAAGAAACATGGTGCCAATTGGGTAGATGAGCTTCCGAACACACTATGGGCTAATCGGACATCCCAGAGCCGGGCCACCGGAGAGACACCCTTCTTCATGGTGTATGGGGACGAAGATGTACTTCCCCCAGAAATCACCATGAAGTCTTACCGTGTCCGAGCTTACGACGAAGCCGCGTAGGACAACCTCCGGCGTGGAGAAATCGACCTCGTCGACGAGGTCCGATTGCATGCAGCACTCCGTAACGCGCGGTACAGACAAGCGCTTTGGCGCTACCACCAGAGATCTGTGCGTGCCCGGGAGCTGCAGGAAGGTGACCTGGTGCTGCGGCGCATACTTTCTCGTGAAGGGGCCCACAAACTCTCCCCTAGTTGGGAAGGTCCCTTCCGAGTCGCGAAAGTATGCCGCCCCGGGTGTGTGCGCCTTTCCACCGAGGATGGGGACCTGCTCCCAAACCCTTGGAACATAGAACACCTCCGTAAGTTCTACCCCTAGAGCAAAGATAGGACAATACTTTCTTTTCGTAATAAACTCCATAGAGTCCAGGAACAGCGCTCGGAGCAGCTAAGCCCCAGGGGACGGTACAGGACTACGTTCAGCTTTGCCTGGTTCTGACTCCAAGCGCGTAGAGTCTTGCTTCCCCTCTTAATGGGGCGGGTCGTGGCCTCCATGTTTAGCCTGCCTTCCTCCTGTGGAAAGTTATATGAAAAGAAACCTGTTCTACTTTGCTCTTTCCTCGTACTCATTTAAATTGTGTACTAAGTTTTTTATGACTACCCTTGCGGTGCATGGCTGCCATGTGCTCAGCTCCCCCTTCTCATTCTCACCGCTAGTCGGCATTTGCTGCCCTACCAAAGGCGGTTGCATTGGACGTACCTACCGATAGTCGAGGGGGCCCTGAGCCCCCGACACTTCGCGCACTACAGTCCCCAAGCACCGAGCATATGGTTAGGGGCCATAAGTCGAATAAGACTATGAGATAAGGGAGGGGGAGCCCCCAAGGAGAATTACTTTTTCCCTACTTGTGTGCAGGACCTCTCGGCCTTGGATCCCTACAGGAATGTGGTAGGAGCACCTGACCAATGGGACGCCCCTGCCAGGGGGCCACTACGGGATCACACAAGACCGGAACTCCAAGGCAAGACCGAAGGATCCACGGGTCCAGCGGGACCGGACCCCCCCCCCCTCTGAGGAGAGGGGCCTGGAGACCCCACGTGTATCGCGGGTCCAGACCTCCCTCTCCTCAGAGGAGAGCTCCGGATCCGCCACGTGGCCGGCTGATCCGGGCCTCCCCATCCTCATGAGGCGGGGCCCGAGGACCTCCGGGGCCCTTAATATAATGAGGACCCGGGGAAGATGCCGGAGCAGAATGTCGAGATTGGTGAAGGCCACTGAGCACCTTGCGGAGCTAAGGGCTCGATCAGGCAAAACCATGAAGAAGACGGAAAACATCGCAGGCACGAAGGGTCATAAGAGTTCATGTATTCATGGCTCCATGAGCTGGGCTACAAACTCGATGAAAAAGAAAGAAACAAGCCCCAAGGTCCCCCTGACACGATCAGAGTCTAGAAGTTGCAAGAACGGCCGCGTCACCAGGCTTCAGCCCTGGCGGCGCTCTCCCACTCCATGACCCGAGCATAGGAATCGCCTCCCTCATCACCAGCGCAAAGGCTGGTGTCATCAAGGGTACTCTTGAGGCCCCCTCCGCAGCTTCAGCGGTCTTCTTGCAGACTCTGCCGCTGGGATCCTCCTTGGTGCATCAGCGGTTTCCTTCTCCTGAAGTTCCCTCATCACCGACGCAAAAGCCGGTGTCATCAAGGGTGCTCCTGAGGCCCCCTCCGCAGCTTCAGCGGTCTTCTCGGAGACTCTGCCGCCTAGAATTCTCCTTGGCGCTTCAACGGTTTCTTTGAAGACTCCACTATCTGAGAAGGGACGCAACGCCAGGGAGCTTTCTGCCTGCCGTCACCAAGGAAGGGCCCCGTCGGGAGGACAAACCAGAGACCGCTTGGAGGCGCCACCGCCAAAGGCAAGGCAGGCAGGCTCCCTGGGTCCCAGACTTGGTGCAGACGCCGTCGCTAGAGGAAATCGAGAGCGATTCTCCCCCGAAAGGCGGGTTAGGAGCCATGGAAGAAGACAAGACCGCAGAGACTCAAGGGAGGCCCAAGGGCTGGAAGCCTTATAAGGGGAGCGTACCCACGTGGCGGTTTCTTTTCACACCTTCCAGGTACGAGTCAAAGCAATTCAAAACTCTTCGAATACACCGCATCGGCAACTGCTTCGGCTCCGAGACCGAGCGCCGATGATAGGTGGACCCAAGCCGCCCAACTGAAGCGGTGGGCCAAGGATTCAATCTCCTGAGGAGACGAGCCGGCAAGGCACTTTGGCGGTTCCCGGAGAAAGCGCCGCAACGAGCAGAAGTGGCAGTCTTGGGAACTGCCGCAGTAAAAGCAACCATCAAGTGGGCGCACGCTCCCACGATCCTGCGGCCGTTCGTGCTCCGGCAGCGGTCAATGCGGGACTTAAAGAAAGTGCGCGGATCAGAAGAGACGGAGGCCCCACCTCGGACTCGCTATCTCCCCCGAGATGGACCCGGGGGCCACTGTCGGTATCCGCGATATGGGGTACCCCCGCGCACAGGGGAAAATGCCTAAGGAACTCGCCCTTCTCCGCAGGGAGAGCTCCGAAGGCGCCACGCGTCCGGTGGGGCCGGACCTCCCTCTCCTCAGAGGAGAGCTCCGGGCCCGCCACGTGGCATACAGAAGCTGGACGTCCCCCTCCGCGGGAGAGAGGTCTGAAGGTGCCACGTATCCGGCGGGGCCAGACCTCCCTCTCCTCAGAGAGGAGCTCCGGGCCCGCCACGTGGCCGACGGAAGCCGAACCTCCCCCTCCGCGGGGAGAGGTCCGAAGGCTCCACGTGTCCCGCGGGGCCGGACCCCCCTCTCCTCTGAGGAGGGCTCCGGGTCCGCCATGTGGCCAGCAGAACAGCGCTGCCTGCCCCCGAGCGATAGGCAGCGGGCGTAAAGACGCCCCATACCTTGCCCGTACAAGGTATTCAAGGCCCGCGTCTTCCCAAGACGCGGAGACACGGAGCACGCCTCTGTCAGGTGCCGTTGCGCCCAGTCGCATCACAGACTGGCGCGCGGTGTCAGAGCCTGCCAGCCAATAAACGCAGCGACAAGACGTCCCACGTCGCCCCCGCCATCATCATCCACTACGACTAGCATGCGGCATGGGCAGGGCTGCAAGACGAAGACTCAGAAGCCTTCGCCAGAGACAACTACCGGCATAACTGCAGATACGGTAGATGACAGACAATATCCTCGGGACCACCTGTCGGGTCCCGGGCCCCCCTTGTAAGCCACCCGAGTCTTGGACTATAAAAGACTCGGGTAGGCGACGATAGCAGGGGTTCGCATTCTCGCAACTCATACGCTAGCCATTCACACCCAAGCTGTAAGTCATCCCCAAGCTCAGGACCCCGGTTCTGAGCAGCAAGCAATACAGCGAGCTCCATAGCTCGCCGTGGACGTAGGGGTTTACGCTCCGGCGGCCTGAACCACGTAAAACTCACCGTGTCAAGCTCTTACTAACTCGTCCATACGCGCAAGCTCTCCGCAAGGGACTAGCCCCACCGAAAAAAGAACCTCCGCGGGCTGCCCAGTGCAGGCCCGGGGGAAGTGTCGACCGAACACTTCGATAGCCCCACTCGTCAGCGGTTGGAGTTAAACATACGGGATCCTCTGTGGCCTCGGATCAAACTGTGACAACGCAGGAACGAGTCTGTGACCCCGTGTGGCGTGGTTCCCGCAGCTGACACGTGTGCGATGGGCCCACGGTCAGAGTTTAAACATTTCCCCGGTTTATTCAAATAATAGATTTGATTAAAACTTTGGGAGGACATAACTTTTGCTAGGAAGCTCCAAATTAATGATTCAAATTGGGTTGGATTCATGATGAAAAGCTCTATCCAAATATGCAGCCCAATTTGCATGAAAACTAATAGAAAATTCTGGAAAATTCTTTGAAGCTTTTCAGCAAAAGAATTTTAGAGGGGGTTTGGTTCATCCAAAAATCCTCAAATTTTGCCAGAATATTCTTTAGGATGTTAGGAGGCTCCTGTAAAAGTTTCAGCTCATGTGGAGTTGATTTAGTTAGGGTAATTCTGGTTTCAAGTTTCTGTATTCAAATGAATACAAAAACATTTTCAGAGAATTTCCAAAATTTGGAAATTCAGTTCTGGGCATTCCTTAGCTCCAAAAATCCTAGGAAAATTCATGCATGCTCCCTGAGCTATGTATGAGATTGTAGTTCACTTGAATTTGCATGAGAGTGCAAATTTATTCAGAATTAATTTCTTTTTTCCTAAATGCTTAGGAAATTGTTCTGGGTGATCTAGTTTGTGAAATATTCTAAATTTTAGTCCAGAAGACTTTCTTGTGACAAGGAACTCACATGAAAATTTTCAGCTCCATTGGAGCTCTGGATCACCACTATCCTGTTCAACCTATTTAGATGAGTAGCACACAAGTGATGAAATGTAATTATCACTTGATCATATTGCTTCATCCAAACCAAACCACTAGCCCCAGTGTCATTTTAAATTCTTAAACAGATTTCTAGTTTGAAACTTGTCTTTGGCACTTGTTAGAAAAAGTTTTATAATTAAACATGTATGCATATTCATAACGTGTAGTGATTAAACGTGGAAAATGAAGAAGGAGGGGTTAAGCTTGGATCAAAGAGCAAGAAGGGCAGGAATGGAACTTCAAGTCATCAGCAACTAACTTCATATCATCTGACTTTAGTCACCTGCAAAACCAAGGCAAGCCCCGGTTTGCATTTAAGTTGTTTTATAAAGTTTTCCTTTGTTCACTACTATGGGTCGGAGTTTATATGTGCATTAGGTCCACGATGTTTTATACTCCACATGCATAACCAACAATGAACCCTGAGGTCAAGGGTAGAAATCTGTCATCTCTGTAGAATAAGGCAATGCTAAATAGGCTAGGACATCCGATAGAAGACGAGTAGTTGGAATCTACTCGCGAGTTATAGTTCAGAATTTCATAAAGATGGTTGGAAGAGAGAGGCAAACTAAAGTTTACATTTCTGAAGATGAGACCGGGTAGAGGGGTTAGGCAGCGACAAGATGAGTTCTTGGTCGAGTAGCTCTGCCTGTGTCGGTTAAGGACCGATGCGTGTGCCGCGTCCAGGAGCAAGTATTGAGTTGTGTACCGGATGCTTACTGATATATGGGAACCAGGAAACCGATGTACCAGGTTCGCTAGATTGTAGAGGCATATCACATCGTCTCGTTAGACCTATGAGCCCGAGACGGCGCGACCAGTTCTACAGTTTAGTGTCTTGAGAAAGGTTGCCACATACGACGTAATGAAGGACGCCAAATTTGGGTCTTCAGAGGCGGGCGTATGTGTCGAGTTATCCGGGTAGTGTTTGATTCGAATCACCGTCCCTCGTGGTTATTGAGTACCGCTTGCTCCCATGTTGTGACGTAGTAATCAACTTGTGTGGAAACAGTTTGCAAAGTTTAATTGCTGCTATGATTATTGTAAATTGCATGAAAACCTTGTTTGAAGTAGCTATAGAGAAACTAAAGTTATTTTTCCACCTTGGGATAAGTAACATTGGAATGAAGCATTTCTTGTTTGATTGTGGAGTTCCAATGTTGCTGGCGCAAGGTCACTACTATTATGGCTAAAATCTGAAAGTTAAGGACGAACTCGTAGGCGAGTCTTTTCGCAAATGACACGTTAACGTCTTAGGTTACTGCCATGTAGAGTTGCATGTCTAGGAGAGACGGTTAAGTCTTGCTGAGCCTTTATGCTCACTCTTGCTATATGAGTAGTTTTGCAGGTAAACCTCGACGCTATAAAGAAGGTTGTCCGGTGAGACTCAGGAACTTTCGAGTCATGTCACACTTGGAGAACCTAGCCGCTGCCATGTCTTCGTGTTGCTAGCGAGAGGAGTCCGCGGACTGGACCTCTTCTCGGTGCTTCGTAGTTATTCGACGTGAGCTGTTTATAGACTTCCGCTGTAGTTATCTTATGTAAATTATTTATAAAGAACAATGTTAAGCTTCCGCTTTTGATTTATGTAATACAGTGTTCCTTATTTATGTGCTGTTGGGTGCCGCATAACACGACACCACTCAATGCGATTCCCAGGCGAGGTGCCCCGTCCCCGTAGCCGTGAATCGGGACTGGAGGGGCCCCGTCAGCGTGGTATCAGAGCCGCATTGGTAATAGCGCATGGAATAAGGATCGTATTACGACAAAAACTTAGGATACGGTGAGGAAATGGTATTAGGCCCATATAAGGACTATATAGTATAGTTACTTAAAGTGGCATTGCTAACTTACTTGTTATAATTCTAAATTTTGATTATGTAACGACGCACCTACGTTCAGATATGAATGGTAAGGAACGCCACCGAAAGCGGTTCAATTTCGGTTAGCTCCCTTGACGAGGAAAGCGGTTCAGGGATAGGTCTCACAGCTTGGTGTGGGACGTCAATATGAAACTCTTGGACTCTTCATGTTCCTGAGTTCATATGAAACGCTGATCCCTAGCGTGCATTAGGCAAGTAAGTGGAGACCCCATCGTGTGGTCAGTAACGCGATAGTGTGTTCGTCTAGAAATAGCCCAGGGGACATACGTAGCGCTTGCCATCGGCGTGCCCTGCAGGGCAGCAGGTGGTATCCGTTGGGTTGATAACATTCCCAACCGTGACGACCCGTTCATGATATACTTGGGTTCCCCGTCCGGTGGTGTTGAAACACGATCACGTACCTTGAGACGTGGCTTAACTCAAGGACGGCCGTATGGCAATGATACGGACGTTTATATTTACTTTCAGATATAGAACTGCCTGAAATGAAACAACCTTTGAGTGCACCACTATTGAGTGTTCTTCTGCAGGTACTAACCACGTACGTATCCCATGTAGTACACGTGTGCGAGAGACCATCTTAGTGCCACTGATAATACGTATATGCCGGTATAATCCGGTTAGGATTTTCTTTGGTGAGGCTACGTAGTACCGACATGTTTCTTATGGTGCATCGACACCGTACTATACTTAATAACCTCTTCCCTATGAAGAAATGATTCATGAACTAACTTTCAACTAAAAATAGAAGTTTAAAACAGTTACTGAACTCTTATTTTGAGCTAAGATTCAAATGAGAGCATGACTAGTCGTCAAAATTTTCAAAAACAGAGTGCTCTGTTTCTGGCAGAAATTCTTGCTGGACTTTAACAGAGCATAACTCTGAGTAGCTTGACCCAATTAAGGTGTATGATATAGTTATGGAAATATTTTCAAGTGCTCCACAACTTTTTTGTAGGCCTCCAGAGCAGAATCACATGTTATGTTGGTGAAAAGTACAGTCGAAGGCAAACTGTTCAGAATCTGGACAGTAGCAAAAACCCTCTCTGGACCTGTCTGTTTTTAAGCCATAACTTTCTGTGGAAAAATCCTTAAGGATCCCATGATACACCGTTGGAAAGATACTGAAGTTTATTACAACTTTGGTATTGAACTCAAGTCAAGAATCTGTAGTTAACTTGAGAAAAATTTGGAGTCTGTGTGAACTGGTCAGGGTAGTCCCGCTGATTAGTTTAGCGTACTTAAGATTTGTTTAAACATGAATGTGGTTATGATTTCATAAAGTTCATGACATATTCATGTTTTGCTTATCTTCACTTACTACTGAGATAAAAATTTTGATTGACTCAAAATTTTGTTTCGTGCAGTAGGGTACGCGCACACTCTCAAATGGAGATTGGAGGTTCAAGTCGAGGTGGGAATGACTCAACTTCATCACAAGAGCCATCGTCAACCGGATTGGCTGAAATTATGGCGAAGATGAATGAAACCCTCCAAACTCTAGTTCAACAAGGCATAAATCGAGAAGCTCAACGTCACATGCCAACCCCGAGCACGTATCTGGATTTCTTGGCGACACAACCGCTGGTATTCTCTGAGGCGGCTGACCATTGTGAAGCAAATCATTGGTTACGTGTCATTGAGTCCATGTTTGGGTTGATCCAATGTGATGAATTTTCGAAGACCCTATTTGCCGCTCAACAGCTTCATGGCTTTGCTAGAGCATGGTGGGCAGAGTACCTTGTTGTCCAACCAGCAGGGCATCGTGTCACATGGGCGGAGTTCCAGAATGTGTTTCGTGCTCGTTTCATCCCTGCGGGCATAATGCAAACAAGTCATGATGAATTCTAGAACCTAAAGCAAGGGGACATGAGTGTTATTGGGTATGCGAAGGAATTCAATCGCTTAGCTCAATATCTCCCCGATTATGTGAAATCACCATCCTTGAAGGGATATCATTTCTACCGAGGGTTGACCGCTAGGCTGCGATGTGAATTGGCTCAAGTTAGCCAAGAGAATTTTGATGAGTTTGTGAGCTGTGCTATCACTCAGGAATATTATTCCAATCTCTACCTCAAAGAAAAGAGGGAGAGGGACTCATCACAGGATGAATGCAATCATCTACCTCAGAAGTATCGGTTGGTGATCCGTTCACCTTCCGGTTGAGAGATTCCACAAGAGGTGCAATCATTCTGGGAGGGTGACGACTCTTCTACTCCACAGAGGTCTTATTCACCTACACCGCAACAGCAACTTGTTTCTCATGCACCTCAGTATCAACAAAGTGAACCAGAATATTATTGCCCTCAAGAGGTTGAAGATGAACAAGGTGATTTCTCAGCTGAACCAAGTGTTGTCCCACTTCACGTTGACAATGAGCCCAACGTCAATGAAGCAACTGAACCGAGCAACAACATTGTGTCTGCGGGTCAAGTTCCACAGTGTGATCTTGGGCAGCCAAGAAAAGCTATGTCCAAGGTGGGGACAGCTAATTATGTGTCAGTCGATGATCTTCCAAAGGGAGGACCTGTTCTTGCCGGCAGGTTCACCTTAAATGACAAGTCGGTTGTCATTTTATTCGACTCTGGTGCAACACATAACATCATTAGCAGGGTGACGGTGATCCGGGATCATATCTCCACAACTATCACAAAAGGTTCTTACCTTATTCATTCGCCAGGTGGAGACATATCGACTAATGAAGTCGTTTCTCGAGCACCACTTTGTTTGGGTAGAAAAATTTATCCTACCACCCTCATTATTCTCGAAGACCAAGGAATCAATGCCATATTGGGAATATCATGGTTGACCTTCTATGAGGCTGTTCTGGACATCGAGAACAGGAGTGTTCACTTGGACTCTCCACTTCACGGGCGTCAAATATTGTATCTCGGCGAAGCGGTTTCCAAAGACCCGGAAGTATGTAATGTCGAGCCTTGCAAATTAGAAGACATTCAGGTAGTCCGTGAATATCCGGACGTGTTTCCCGAAGATCTTCCAGGCTTACCACCTGAGCGTGAGGTGGAATTCAAAATAGAGTTAATACCGGGAACCACAGGGATCTCTTGGAGACCATAGAAAATGGCTCCGAATGAATTAGCTAAGCTGAAGGAGCAACTCAAAGATTTGATGGACAAGAGGTTCATTCATCCAAGTTCATCACCATGGGGTTGCTCGGCTTTATTTGTGAAGAAGAAGGATGAGACGTTGAGGCTATGCGTCAATTATCATCCTTTAAATGCTGTGACAATAAAGAACAAGTATCCACTACCAAGAATTGATATTCTTTTCGATCAGCTAGTGGGTGCTAAAGTCTTTTCCAAGATGGACTTAAAGTCGGGATATCATCAAATCAAGATTCGCGCGGAAGATGTCCCAAAAACAGCATTCTCGATAAGATATGGACTCTATGAGTATCTTGTCATGTCATTTGGGTTGACCAATGCTCCGACTCACTTTATGTATCTTATGAACTTGGTGTTCATGCCGGAGCTGGATCAATTCGTTGTGGTATTCATCAACGACATCTTGGTCTATTCCAAATCAGAAGAGGAACACACTAAACATTTGCATATTGTGCTCCAACGCTTGAGAGATCACAAGCTGTATGCAAAGTTTAGTAAATGTGAATTCTGGATCAGCCAAGTGCCGTTTCTTGGACATATTATTTCAGCGGAAGGCATTGTTGTTGATCCAAGCAAGATTGAACAAGTGCTGAAGTGGAAGTCTCCAAGATCAGTCCATGAAGTTCGTAGCTTCTTAGGTTTGGCGGGATATTATCGGAGGTTCATCCTGAGCTTCTCAAAAATCTCCAAACCTATGACGGAACTATTGAAGAAGGGCATCAAATATGATTGGAGCAAGCCATGTGAGGAAGCTTTTCAAGCGTTGGTGAAACACCTCACAACAACCCCGGTTCTAGCTCAACTGGATACAACCAAGCCCTTTGATGTTTATTGTGATGCATCTGGCATCGGACTTGGTTGTGTACTCATGCAAGGAGGACGTGTGGTCGCTTATGGATCACGGCAGTTACGGAATCACGAGCTACATTATCCAACTCATGATCTCGAGCTTGCTGCCGTGGTGTTAGCTTTGAAGATGTGGAGACATTACCTATTAGGAAATCTGGTTCATCTCTACACCGACCACAAAAGGTTGAAATACATATTTACTCAGAAGGAGTTGAATATTCGACAACGGCGATGGTTGGAGCTGATCAAGGACTATGAGATTGAAATTCATTATCATCCGGGCAAGGCAAATGTGGTTGACGATGCACTCAACCGGAAGTCTCATATTCATAACCTGACCATCGCGCCGATAGAAGAGGAAGAACCAAGTCTCTACTTGGTTCCATATGGAGCTTTACATAATCTGGCTCTCATACCCACAATAAGAGAGGAGGTGATGAAAGCTCAAAAACAAGACAAGGGCATGGCTCATATCAAAAGGAGGTTGAAGAACGGGGAGATGAAATGTTTCCGGTTAGATGATGAAGACACCCTATGGTTCAAGGACCGGATAGCCGTACCCCGTGATATGAGGCTGCGGAAGAAAATTTTGGATGAGGCTCACTTATCCAAATTTTCTGTTCACCCGGGCAGCAATAAAATGTACCAAGACCTCCGGAAGAAGTTTTGGTGGACACGTATGAAACGTGAAGTTGCAAAATATGTTTCAGAATGTGATACGTGTCGAAGAGTTAAGGCCGACCACGTAAAGAAGTCGGGCCTGCTGCAACCACTACAAATACCGACATGGAAGTGGTTAGACTTGAGTATGGATTTCATCGTTGGGTTGCCGATGACCTCCCACCACCATGATTCGATTTGGGTAATCGTCGACCGATTAACCAAGTCAGCACGTTTCATTCCGGTGCATACCAACTACAGCGCCAAGCAATATGCGGAGTTGT
Source organism: Neostapfia colusana (assembly GCA_030760725.1). NCBI lineage: Eukaryota > Viridiplantae > Streptophyta > Magnoliopsida > Poales > Poaceae > Neostapfia > Neostapfia colusana. The sequence goes on from JASWHV010000019.1 coordinate 51,335,579, forward strand.
ACATAGCACGAATCTTATGCTTGCATGGAGTTCCCCGTACCATTGTCTCCGACAGAGGATCATTGTTCGTATCCTGCTTCTGGGAACAGCTACACGCATCCTTGGGAACTAAACTGATTCGAAGCTCCGCGTATCACCCTCAAATCGATGGGCAAACTGAGAGGGTGAATCAAATCTCTGAAGATATGCTAAGGGCGTGTGCCATCCACCACGGTAAGAGCTGGGATGATCACTTAACATTGGCGGAGTTCTCGTATAACAACGGTTATCAAACGAGCATAAAAATGACACCTTATGAAGCTCTCTACGGCCGGAAGTGCCGCACACCCTTGAACTGGTGTGAATCCGGTGAGAGGGTAATTTACGGGATTGATCTCGTAAATGAAGCAGAAGAGCGGGTAAGGCTTATTCAAGCAAATCTTAAAGCCGCTCAATCCAGGCAAAAGAGCTATGCGGATAAGAGACGTCGTCCTCTGAACTTTCAAGTTGGAGACCACGTATACCTCCGCGTATCTCCTATGAAGGGCATTCACCGATTCGGAATGAAAGGAAAATTAGCTCCACGTTTTATCGGTCCCTTCACCATCATTGAAAGGTGTGGACCCGTGGCATACCGTTTGGAGCTACCGGCAGCCTTAGCCGGGGTTCATAATGTTTCCACATATCTCAGTTGCGGAAGTGTTTGAAAGTTCCAACGGAGATTCTCACGGAAGGCATAGCAGATTTAAAGCTGGACCTCACATATGTTGAGCATCCAACCCGGATAATTGATGAAAAGACTCGCGAGACCAGGAACCGGACGTTGTGATTTTTTAAGGTGCTATGGGAAAATCACACGTCCGATGAGGCTACATGGGAAAGCGAGGAGTATTTGCAACACAATCATCCTGAGTTGTTAGAGGCTTATATTGAGTAGTTGTCCTCTCCATGTTGTCCTTAATCATGAATCTCGGGACGAGATTCTTTTTAGTGGGGAGGAATGTAAAAGTCCCAAAAACTTGTAAATGGAAAACGTGAGCTATGAATAAAGTTGAGTCTAAATCCAAGAAATGGGACTTGCAAAAACTTTTGTATACAGATGAGACCGGCAGCGTGTTCTTCGCGTGAAAATATGCAGTGGCGGCGAAAACTAGCAAGTTTCGAGGACCAGAACCCCTTTCCGGCAAGGGCTCCGGTGAGCTCGGCGGCGGGGGTCGCGCGGGAGCCGGAGGAAGACGAAGGGGGTCGGCCCCACTCATCAGCGGCTGGAGTTAAACATACGTGATCCTCTGTGGCCTCAGATCAAACTGTGACAACGCGGGAACGAGTCTGTGACCCTGTGTGGCGTGGTTCCCGCAGCTGACACGTGTGCGATGGGCCCACGGTCAGAGTTTAAACATTTCCACGGTTTATTCAAATAACAAATTTGATTCAAACTTTGGGAGGCCATAACTTTTGCTAGGAAGCTCCAAATTTAATGATTCAAAGTGGGTTGGATTTAGGATGAAAAGCTCTATCCAAATATGCAGCCCAATTTGCCTGAAAACCAATAGAAAATTCTGAAAAATTCTTTAAAGCTTTTCAGAAAAAGAATTTTAGAGGGAGTTTGGTTCATCCAAAAATCCTCAAATTTTGCCAGAATATTCTTTAGGATGTTAGGAGACTCCTGTAAAAGTTTCATCTCATGTGGAGTTGATTTAGTTAGGGTAATTCTGGTTTCAAATTTCTGTATTCAAATGAATACAGAAACATTTTCAGCTTGGAAATTCAGTTCTGGGCATTCCTTAGGTCCAAAATTCCTAGAAAAATTCATGCATGCTCCCTGAGCTATGTATGAGATTGTAATTCACTTGAATTTGCATGAGAGTGCAAATTTATTCAGAATTAATTTCTTTTTTCCTAAATGCTTAGGGAATTGTTCTGGGTGATCTACTTCGTGAAATATTCTGAATTTTGGTCCAGAAGACTTTCTTGTGACAAGGAACTCACATGAAAATTTTCAGCTCCATTGAAGCTCTGGATCACCACTATCCTGTTCAACCTATTTAGATGAGTAGCACACAAGTGATGAAATGTAATTATCACTTGATCATGTTGCTTCACCCAAACCAAACCACTAGCCCCAGTGTATTTTAAATTTTTAAACAGAGTTCTAGTTTTAAACTTATCTTTGGCACTTGTTAGCAAAAGTTTTATAATTAAACATATATGCATATTCATAACGTGTAGTGATTAAACGTGGAAAGTGAAGAAGGAGGAGTTAAGCTTGGATCAAAGAGCAAGAAGGGCAGGAATTGAACTTCAAGTCATCAGAAAGTAACTTCATATCATCTGACTTTAGTCACCTGCAAAACCAAGGCAAGCCCTGGTTTGCATTTAAGTTGTTTTATAAAGTTTTCCTTTGTTCACTACTATGGGTCAAAGTTTGTATGTGCATTAGGTCAAGGATGTTTTATACTCCACATGCATAACCAACAATGAACCCTAAGGACAAGGGTAGAAATGTGTCATCGCTGTAGAATAAGGCAATGCTAAATAGGCTAGGACATCCGGTAGAAGACGAGTAGTTGAAATCTACTTGCGAGTTATAGTTCAGGATTTCATAAGGATGGTTGGAAGAGAGAGGCAAACTAAAGTTTACATTTCTGAAGATGAGACCGGGCAGAGGGGTTAGGCAGCGACAAGACGAGGTCTTGGTCGAGTAACTGTGCCTGTGTCGGTTAAGGACCGATGCGAGTGTCGCGTCCAGGAGCAAGTATTGAGTTGTGTACCGGATGCTTACTGATATATGGGAACCAGGAAACCGATGTACCAGGTTCACTCGATTGTAGAGGCATACCACATCGTCTCGTTAGACCTATGAGCCCGAGACGGCGCGACCGGTTCTACAGTTTAGTGTACTGAGAAAGGTTGCCACATACAACGTAATGAAGGATGCCATATTTGGGTCTTCAGAGGCGGGCGTATGTGTCGAGTTATCCGGGTAGTGTTTGATTTGAATCACCGTCCCTCGCGGTTATTGAGTACCGCTTGCTCCCATGTTGTGACGTAGTAATCAACTTGTGTGGAAACAATTTGCAAAGTTTAATTGCTGCTATGATTATTGTAAATTGCATGAAAATCTTGTTTGAAGTAGAGATAGAGCAAACTAAAGTTATTTTTCCACCTTGGGATAAGTAACATTGGAATGAAGCGTTTCTTGTTTGATTGTAGAGTTCCAATGTTGCTGGCGCAACGTCACTTCTATTATGGCTAAAATCCGAAAGTTAAGGATGAACTCGTAGGCGAGTCTTTTCGCAAATGACACGTTAACGTCTTAGGTTACTGCCATGTAGAGTTGCATGTCTAGGAGAGACGGTTAAGTCTTGCTAAGCCTTTGTGCTCACTCTTGCTATATAAGTGGTTTTGCAGCTAAACCTCGACGCTATAAAGAAGGTTGTCCGGTGAGACAGGGGAACTCCCGAGTCATGTCACACTTGGAGAACCTAGCCGCTGCCATGCCTTCGTGTTACTAGCGAGAGGAGTCCGTGGGCTGGACCTCTTCTCGGTGCTTCGTAGTTATTCAACGTGAGCTGTTTATTGACTTCCGCTGTAGTTATTTTATGTAAATTATTTACAAAGAACAATTGTAAGCTTCCGCTTTTAATTTATGTAATACAATGTTCCTTATTTATGTGCTGTTGGGTGCCGCATAACACGGCACCACCCAATGCGATTCCCGGGTGAGGTGCCCCGTCCCCGTGGCCGTGAATCGGGACTGGCGGGGCCCCGTCAATAAACATGGAACCTGCATTTCTTTTTTTTCCCAATTCATTGAGTACCGACTAGATCCAAATAATTTCTGTAGTTGCATTTGCTAAAGCTTTATATCCAGCTTCCGTACTTGATCTCTGTCGGTTGTTTTTTCGCACACTAAGACACAAGATTTGTGCCAAAAAATATTGCAAATCCTCCTGTAGAACGTTTGTCATCCAAGCACCCCGCCCAATCGGCATCTGAATATGCACTTATTTTCATAGATGATGATCTAGTGAAGGACAAACCAACTATGAAGGTGTTCTGAATATAGCGCATAATGCGCTTCACTGTTGTCTAGTGTATTGAGGTTGGGGTGTGTAGAAATTGACAAACTTTGTTAACAGCGAATATAATATCTGGTCTAGTAAGAGTCAAATATTGTAGCTCACCGACTATACTTTTGAATTTTGTACTATCTTCGGCATCAAGAGGTGTACCTTCATGTGCCGACAATTTTTCTTGGCTTGATATCAGAGTTGGCGAGCCTTTGCAACCCTTCATACTTGCCTTGTTCAACAGATTCATAGCATACTTTTCTTGCGTAAGCACTATCCCATCTCTTGTCTTTTGACCTCAATTCCTAAGAAGAAATGTAAGTCTCCTAGATCTTTAATAGCAAAACAAGTGTTTAGTTCCTTCACTAGATCCGAGATAACCTTTTGAGATGAGCCGGTTAGAATAATATCATCTACATATTAACATATATAATATGATACTACCTTCATTATAAATAAATAGTGAAGTGTCTGCTTTGCAGGGTTTGAACCCGAACTAAATAAGCTTGGAGCTGAGTCAAGAATACCATGCGCTAGGAGCTTGCTTAAGTCCATAAAAGGGCCTTCTCAAGTTTGCAGATGTATGAAGGTGCAATTTTGCTTTCAAACCCAGGTGGTTGTCTCGTGTAAACCTCCTCTTCCATAACACCATGGAGAAATGCATTCTGCACGTCTAGTTGTCTCAGGCTCCATCCTCTGGTGACCGCAATTGAGAGAACTATTCAGATTATAGCCGACTTTACCATAGGACTAATTGTATCCTCATAGTCGATTCCATAACGTTGTTTGAAACCTTTTGCTACTAAACGGGATTTATATATGTCAATTGTACCATCAACTTTCTTCTTGATTTTGTATACCCATTTATAATCTATGATATTCTTGCCTTTGCTTGGATGTACAAGGTGTCAGGTCTTGTTCCTAATATGTGCCGAGTACTCATCTTCCATGGCTTGTCTCCAGTTCTTATTATCAAGAGCTTTCTTTGTGCTTTGTGGTTCACCTGTAGTAGTTAAGAAACTGTACCGAACAATGCCATGAATTTTTTTTAAGTTTGCTAAAACCTCTTTGTAGGTGTGTGACAGGTTGGATTTCTTCTCTCAGATTTGCCACAGAAGATCCTTCGCCTGGATTACCAGATGAGACGTGGCAGCCGATGCGTGGGTGCTGCTGTCGCTGTCGGACTGCAAGCGCACCGGTTCTGCTGATGGAGAGGGAATATTTCTGCCGCCCGTTTGACGACTGTTGCTCGCCATCGACTGCTGAGCCACATCTTCATGGGATCGTGCGCCATGATTGCCTGAATTTTCAGCAGCAGACACAGGAGTATCGTCATCTGTTTCCATGCCAAGCTGGCTGTTTCCATTATTCCATGTGTTTTCTTCATTTTGCCTCGGAATTTTACCATTTTGATTCGAATTTTCTCCTGCAGGTCCTGCAACACTAGCCTCAGGAAGACTATTAGCAAATGGATTAGTAGGAGCATAAGTCATTTGATCACTATTTATTTCGCCCCCATGATCAAAAAGTGATGACTGGACATTTATGGGAAGCAAGAGAATTTCTTTCCGAGGCAAGCTGCCTGCATTTTCATGAAGACTTCGAAATGGAAAAATTGTATCATCGAGGACAAACATCTCTAGATATATAAACTCGGCCTGTTTTGATATCTAGACACTTAACTCCCTTGTGTTGAGCACTGCAACCTAAGAACACATACTGTGTGGATCAAAAGGCAAGCTTGTCTGTGTTATAGGGTCGAAGATTTGGCCAACACGCACACCCAAACACACGAAGAGAAGAGTATGACGGTTTTTGTTCCAAAAACACGTTCAGTAGGAGACATAAAATTAAGAACATTGGTGGGTAGAATATTGATCAAATATACGGCTGTAAGAAACACCTCATCCCAAAATTGAGAGGCATACCGACATTTGCAAGAAGTGTGAGCCCTATTTCAACAAACGCTCTGCCGATCCATTTTGTTGGTGGGCATGTGGACAAGAGACAAAGTGTAAAATTCCATTTTATCAAAGAAAGTAGTCAAGCTTTTCATACTCCCCTCCCCAATCTGATTGTAAGCCAAGAAATTTTCTTCCGAATTTCCTTTCAACAAGAGCTTGGAAGTTTTGAAATACCTCAAACACATATGATTTTCTTTTAATCAAGTAGATCCATGTATACTTACTGAAATCATGAATGAAGCTTACATAGTATTCAAAACGTCCAACCGACATGGGAGCTTTACCCCCACACATCCGTGAAGACAAGTTCAATAGGAAACTTAAACATACTGTGAGAGACTGGATAGGGCAGTTCATGGCTCTTTTCACATTGGCAAGAGTCACATACTAGTTCTGCACCATCTTTATTTGAAGGAACAATTTTGCTTTTTCTAAGGACTTTGTGAACTATGGAAAAACAAAAGGGTGTCCTAAACGATTATGCCACCGTGTTAGAGGTACTTTGGTGACATTGAAGACTCCTTTATTATCTCTCCAATCTTGTGGGATAAGGGGATACAATCCATGCTTACACCTGCCTCGGAAGAGCACCCTCTTCGTGTCCTGATCCTTGATCAAGAAGAACTAGGGATGAAATTCGATAAAGATGTGATTATCAAGTGCAAACCGATGAACAAATAGGAGGTTTTTAGATGTGTTTGGAACATGCAGGATGTTGTCAAGTTTAAAGTTCCTATGCGGGGTACTAAAAAGAGAGTGGCCAACATGACTTATTTCCATACCTGCACCATTTGCATTATGGACTTGATATTGACCTCGCTATTTTTCTTTCATTGTCATTTTCTCCATCTCGCCGGTGATGTAGTCTGCAACACCGCTGTCCATGTACCAATTTGTATCAACTCCATAAGCATGAGTTGTTGATGTCCCAGTAAACTTTTCTTCCGGTTCATACTCTTCTTCAAAACTATGCCAGCAATTTGACGTAGTATGGCCTTGTTTGAAACAAATTTGGCAAACGGATCTGTCACCGGTCCTGTTGTCTCTCGAATTGAAAACCCCTTGCCGGTTATTACCACGTGGGTTGTTATTTATCGGCCACCTCTAATTTCGTGACCACCTCGTCGACCTCATCTTAAGTTTCTTCGAAAGGGGATTCCACGCCCACGCGTAGCCGTGTTGGCTAATGTCTTGAACTCACTCGAATACTCAGTGCGTTGGAGCAATTCTTGTCTACTCTCGAAGCTTGACATCTGCCCATACAGATCACTCAAGGTAACTGGATTTTTCTAGGCATTTATCACCGTTACTGGGGGCATTGTATTATTGATCCAATCCGGCAAGAATATAAGCCACGATCTCATGTTCAGCGAGGGTCTTTCCTGCAGTAGCTAATTCATCCGCATAACTTGTAACCTCAGTAAAATAAGTAGATACAAACTTACTTCCCTTGGCAGCATTTGCAAGTTTGATTCTAAGGTTGTTGATTCTTGATCTAGATTGAGATGAATCCATCTCTTCAAGAGCAACCCACACATCTTTAGATGTGTCATTCGACACAACTTGTCCGAGAATTTGTCTGGACAAAGTCCCTAGCAAATACCCCAAGATCTGTTGATCTTGTGCAACCCACACGACGCACGCTGGGTTCTCAATCTCTTGACTCTTATCTACACTAAAAATCTTTTCATCCGGCTCTTCCACGGTTCCATCTAGATAACCTTTTAGGTGTGCTCCTCTGATTTGCGGGAGCACTTGGGCTTTCCACGGAAGGTAATTTTCCTTCGTTAGCTTCTCGGTCACCGACGTGCTCAGCAGCACCCGAGCCATGCTTGAGGAGCTCGCCATGTTGTCGTCATCGGCGATGGAGAAGAAGACTAGACGTATCTTGGAAGAGTAGCTCTGATTACCATGTTGAACGTAAGATATTTGGGAAGCGTTGAACCCTTTATTCCCGGACTGCACTTTTATTTATAGAGGATGAAAGATTACATTGTTGTTTACATGATACGTGTGGTGACAGTCGGATCACAACTGATTCTTAACCGAATACAAGATACTAGTGTTTCTAGAAAGAATATTTCTAACAGATGGTGCACGCGAAGATGGGCGTCTCGGCGAGTAGCGTCTTGGCCTGCTGCACGTTGGCCACAGTGCACAGCCGCCACGGTCTCTCTGGCTTCGTGTTCGGTCCCTGCTGCGCGGCCCGGACGCACGCTTTGTCCAGGAACCTGCAACTTAACGTTTCTTCGTCAGTAATTTGCACATCATTTTTTCGTCAGAAGCTGCCAGCTGATTCGTGCATGAAGAACGCTTCTCAGCGGGAGAGGATGAGGTGGTGACCTGAATTTGTCAGCGTGGCGGAAGTTGCCGACGAAGCGAGTCGGCTCGTGGGCTCCGGCGCTGACAGAGTAGGGGGAGATGGAAGAGCATACTTGCTTCCTCCTGGTGAAGGCAGCAACGAAGACCTGTGAATTTTGCATTGTTAAGCAACTTTTACAGTGATTCCGAGCTGAAAACTGTAATGTGAATCTCACAACATTCCGTCATTTTGTTTGGGGAAAAATATGGTCAAAATAAGCATGTTAGGAACTTGAAAATATTTTAACTAGAGTAATATCAGACGCACAATTAAAAAAATTATTAGGTTTTACGCCAACGTGATTGGGACAAAGACTTTGTTGTAGTTGTTCTTGTAGTATATATCAGACCCACATGACCATCTTTTAAAAAAATATCAGACCCACATGACCATCTTTAAAAAAAAAAGAACAAACTACTTTTAGCTTGTTGAATCTGCTTGCTCAAAGAAAGCATATCTTCCTAAACGCGTCACCGAGTATCGAAGTGAAGATGTTCGTTCGTGTGACAAGTTAAACAGCATGCAGTCAGTTTTGTCGTCATCGTTATGATCGAAAACACGGCTCCACAGAACTGACATCTTAACAGTCGACAAATCATACGAGCCTTTACAACTACTTTTGCAAGCACAACTTTCAGATGGGTCGTCAGATCGTGGTATCCTACTAGATATGATGCGAGTTTCCAACGAGTGAGTCCTACGTTGCTCGGGCATGGTGTTAGATCCCAATCGGCGAGCTGCAGAATATTGTCGCTTTGCAGGGGACCAATCACATCGGGGTCTCGAGGTACCTCCATGTCGACCCATTCCGTAGTGCTCTGTACTCTCTCGTTTCGTTGGGGAGAGGGTGAAGAGATACGTGTACACGCATGCAGAAAAGAAAACGCAGGCAATACATTTTGGGAACTCGACACGCCGGAAGGAAATGTTCAGGTCAAATAATTAAGAAATGGAGGAGTATACAACACCTAACCTGACTTCGTCAGCGCCAAACCTAACCAAGGCGCATACGATCTTGCGAAGAAACACCCACGCGCCTCTTGGTGCGCGAGATATGGACGCGAAGATAGACTAGCGATCCACCAACACGGTCGATGGATACGCGCCGAAACAGCTCGCCGCGAACCAGAAAAGCCGCACTGAATCTCCCAAAATGGTTGGAGGGCGCAGCTGCGGGCTGATCCGATCCGGTGAATGAGTCGGCGTCACCCGCTGGATCCCCGTCGTCTGTGACCATCCTCACGGGCGAGCGCATGACCCCGGTTTGAGGGCTCCGTGTTTGCATTGTTGACTGGCGATCGGCCAGGAACTGCATGCCGTGCAGTTCCTGGGCAGCTACTACTCCAAGAATCAAGGGTCTCGCCCTACCAGCCGGTTAAGGGAAAAAGTAAGCTTGGTTTAAAATAGACCTTTTTCTAATAAATTGTAACCATAGTTCGACGGAGATCAAAGTCGACCAGTTTAGTTTTTGATGTGGGCTGGCCGGGCGATCGGCTGCCGCGCGTGACGCGCGCACACACGAGTTTTGGGTCGTCTTCATCTCTAATGGTGCAGAGCTAACCGTGGTACTGGTATGGTTTCTTCTGTGCCAAACAGTGTCGGGCACTGCAGGCGATTACAACACAAAAACGAAAGGGACCGGTCGAGCCCCAGCATTAAGCCCATCACTCGAATAAAAAAGGCTTTTCCGTTTTTCTAATTTCTCCAAATTATATAGTGCGGTAGTGGTTAGTTTACTATCATGCGTTTACATGCTTTCTCCGCTTTGCTTAGGGACCTCGGGTCACCATCTTTTCTGTAAAAGCATGAGTGAAATTATCTAGAAATAACTCTTTCTCACACCCCATAACGTGTGGTAGACTTCAACACTGATCTGTGCTTTTAGGAACACCCCCATTTGGGTTTTTGGGGGATAAGAAGCTGACTCTTTCAAGTAAGGTGTAAATTTTTTTCCCAAAAAGTAAGGTGGAACCTTTTCAACCTTGCATTGTCATTTCTACACTCTGTGGACACAGTGCTCGTTCTGTCAGCGAAACCTGTTTGTTTGCTCAAAAAGGCTCCGAAGATTTCGTTTTCCAGTGAATAGAATATAGCTTTACAGAAAGACCACATCAAAAGGAGCTTCTGAATTGCTTGCTTATTGGGGTCTTGCTTGGTATGCTCTCTTCAGCACAAGCAGGCGTCATTTTCTGTAGCTTTCATAAAAGGAATGCACAGATAAAGAGGGTGACATTTTTGGCCTCCTGACCCGTGGAGGTGCTCTTGGTTTGCCACCAATCGCATCGGATTGGTGATGCTTAATTGCACGCCCAAACCATTACTTTATTAGAAGATTTTAAGGTTTGGGGTCATCAGTGGCTCTTCCATATCCACGTAAAACAAAACAAAAAAGCAAAATAAAGTATATTGAGCATAGTCCAGTGAGCATCTTAAACAAAAGAAAAAGAGGTCCATTTGCCCCATGCTCAGTGGCCAGGGGACAATCAAAACATTCAGCCCCCACACTACTGCTGAAAATTGCTTGACTTTTTTCCAGTTTAGATCACTTCTTGACAACTTTGGTGCCTGGAGCCAAAGAAAAATAGCGCAAGATGCACACATGCGCGCGCGCACGCATACGCGCCCTTGCTCGCATTGACAAAACGAAACTCACAGGAAAAAAGGGCCTCTCAGAGTCGCTGCTGCAACGGGGCGGTGTTCAAGAACAAAATCTCTTCCTTCCCGTCCATGCACTGCACAGCACTTGTCCAAACCTCGGCATGACAATTTGGACTCCAGGAACCGGTGGACGAAAGGTTGAGGCTGCCCACTTGTGGCCGCACCATTCTCCTGTTTACGAACTGGTCATCTTCTGCACTGCAAGCAATGCATCGAGAAAACAGTGAGTGATAGTGTTGTTAGAGTGGCTATGGAATCCCTGCATTTGACGATCGAACAGTGAAGGCTCAGGACTGATTTGACGCCTTCGTAGCATTGATGAATCTAATCACGCTTCAGATCCGTCTCCTCTTGCTGTATGAAATCCATTCACGCTCCAGATCCTAAGATTCGGTTTTGATTTGAGTGGGTCAGTGGCAAACAGATCGAGCGAGCAAGGCAGATCCTCGCCGGATCGCGGACGGCGGGTGGAAGATCTGTCGACGAAGGTGAGATCGGCCACTCTTAGTGGTGGGAATTGGGTCGGACCACTTTCGGGCAGGCCAAAGCCCGGAAGGAAAGCACATGGCCCGGTCCCGCACGAAAGTAATTCGGGCCGAGCAGGCCCGGCATGAAACTTCGGGCCGTGCCGAGCCTTGGAACCGGGCACGACGGGTGGCGCGGCACGACACGAAGTTTCGAGTCGTGCCCGAACCAGCCCGGTCCGAATTGGGAAAAAATTTCGGGCCATAATCGGGCTGATGGGCTTTTTCGCGCCTGTTCTGTTCACACACGCGTTCTCTTGTGACTCTCCCGAAATCTCGAACCGCGCTGCCGTCCCCTTTGGTCGCCTTCGCGCCGCGCCGTCCCGGCTAGCCGACCGCCGGTCCGCCGCGCCCGCGCACCGTCGAGCCGTGCGCTCCGCCTCGACCCGCCCCACGCCACGCGCCGCCGGCCCGGCCGGCCCACCCTGCGCCGCGCACTTGGCGCTTCTGCCCCGGTCGACCCGGCTCGCGCAGGCGCAGCGCGCCCCTGTATCTGTTTTGCTTCTACCCCGGCTCCGCGTCGCGCGCCCCCGTGCCGCGCTGCCGCCCCGCTCCACCTCCGCGCCGTCACCTACTCACCGGCTTGCGCCGCGCCGTCGCCTTCCCCCGCCATCGCACTTGCACCTCGCCCCAAGCAAGGTGCTTCCATCTAGGGGTAGCGCTAATAGAAAAAAGATTTCGACATCGTTGCGCCGTTTTGGTGGTCGTGACCGGCGCATGCCGTGCATGTCCGAGGCCGAGCAACCTGATCCGCGTGGGTTGTCCCCAAGCATGGGAGACCATGACATGGATGATATTGACATGGAAGGTGAGGATGTCTACGAGGAAGTGGGAGGTCAAGATGATATGTTTAATTTGAATGATGCAGGTACAGATAGCTTCTCCATCGATGCGGTCGCGCCTGCGTCATTCGACCCTAGCCCTAGCAATAAAGGTGGTCAAACATCTTCTACAACTACGGATCAGAGAAGTCGAGCGGCATTGCTGGCAACACTTCTATTGAGAACAATGAATTCATCAATGGTAAGAGTGTTGTTGTTTCTACTACATACAAATACTGGATGTTCTTTTTGCAGCATTGAGTAGCAACACGGGTCATTTGAATCGGCATTATGCTGGATGTATGAAGAAGCTTGCGTTACGAGAAGGTGGAGCAACACAAACTCAATTGAAATTCATGCCCGACAGCTCTGTAAGTACTTGGGTTTATAACGTCGATGTAGCTCGCTCTGAAATTGCTAGATATATTGCAACTGAGGATCAACCTATTTGTATGGGTGAAAGTGTTAATTTTGAACGAATGATTCAGAAAACTTTTTGTCCACAATATAGTAATTTTTCTAGGAAAACCACACGATATGATATAATTAAATGATACAATGATACAATGGAGATGTTGAAACAAACTTTTAGGAGCATGTCATTTTCTGTTGCACTAACATCAGATATTTGGTTATCTTCACACCAGAGGATAAACTATCTTAGTGTTTATCGGTACCCTCAAGACCGGATACCCCCGCGTGTAAGAGCAAGAAAAGTCATACGTCAGCACGTATGCAGAAGACAGGGACTCAACCTGCAGGCTTGGCCCAACCGCCAGCTAGGGAGCATTCATGAGAAGGCGCGTGTCCTAGGCCTCGGGTTTGACTACCTCCTAACAAGTGCTCCGAGGCTGCCACGTGTCTTCAGGCTCTGAGCCTTACTACCGGCCAAGGATGGCTCCGGAGCCGCTACGTGTCCAATGGTGCCGGGCCCGACCTCCCGCCAGGAAGGGCTCCGGCACTGCCACGTGTCCGGAACCTCCGAGTCACGTCTCCCACCAAGGATAGCTCCGGAGGTGCCACATGTCCTACGGCTCCGAGCCCGACCTCCAGCATGGGAGGGCTCCGGTGGTACCATGTGAGCAACAACTCGAGGCGTCCCTTCCTGCCAAGGAGAGCTCCGGAGGTGCCACGTGCCCTACGGCCCCGGGCTCCACCTCCAGCATGGGAGGGCTCCAGTGCTGCCACGTGTCTAACAACTCCGGACCCTTCGCTACTCCACAAGACAGCTCCGGTGACGACGCGTTTCTCGGGGGCCAGCCACCCGGACGCCGCGCTGACAAGCAACGGGCAGATAGCCAAGGAGTAAGGAGGGAGGTGTGTTTTCCTATCGTGCATTTAAAGTCCACATGTTCTCTGGGCAAGCAATCCAGTGTACCCCGGCACAGGCGTGCCTCGCAGTAGAGACCAGTCGCGCGGCGCTCTAACGACAGCAACAGTGCGGCGCCGCGGGATAAGACACATTCCTACCGCCTTCATCAGACAACATTCAAGGAAGCCGATGTGACGAGGCGACACGTCCGTTCTAGCCGTAGTAGGGGTTGCTGCCCATATCGGGGCCGCCTGTCAGGCCCCGAGTCCACTTGTAAGGTTGTCTGGCCTTGAGATATAAAAGGACCAGACAGCCAACGGGCAAAGGGACTTTTTTTAGATTCTCATCTTCTGACTCCCATTTTCGATCCCCGAACACCATTATAAGCTCGCAAGCTCGAGCCACACAAACTCAAGCAACAGAGAGCAACCAACACTCTGTAGACGTAGGGTATTACGCTCAGGCGGCCCGAACCACGTAAATCCTCGTGTTCAACTCGTCATCGTGCTACGACTCTAAAAATCACTAAGCCCTTCCTTAAAAAGAACCTCCGTGGGCTGCTCCAGGGCAGACCGGGCCAAGTGTCGCAGGAAACACTTCGACAATGTTGTTGCTCAATACATATATCATGAATATAAGCTAAACAAAATGATTTTAGCATTTCAGGTCATTGATGAGAATCACACTAGTGAGCCAATTGACTCACATTTGATATTGAAAAATAAGATTGTCTCTATCACTCTTGATAATGCATCTGTTAACACTAGGACTATGGATATACTTAAACCACATATTAAAAACTACATCGGTGAATATGTTTTACATCAAAGATTGATGTATACTGTATCATTAATCTTATTGTGCAGCGGGTGGAACATCTGTAACGAAGGTGAGATCGGCCACATGACGGTTGCCTCCGCCGCGCATGGTGTCCCTGGAAACAGTTCCTCGTCATTTCATTCCAACTTCACCAACCCAACCAAGCCACCAGCTAGTAATGCTGCCTCTGATCAATCCCCATCACCTGTCATGTCAACACCGTCCTCTAGATATACCTCTTGGCGCACCAAAACATTTCAGTTTATCACATTACCAAGGGTAAAAAAACATCACTATGAACTGCAAACAGCTGGTGTTTTATTTTAAGCAACTGCAAAAAAAATTATACAGAAACCAATAGAACAATCATCCATTCACCCCCCTGGAGATCACCTAGTTGTTAAAACAAACGGAAAAAATAAGGTGATATATAGTTGTTACTGTTTGCCCGACGTACATACGACAATAACTCTGTCCATTGTTATACATCTTATGGTCAGCATATCTCAGCAACGCGAAGCAAGTCCAGCGTGAAATTCAGAAAGAAATTCCATGGCCGCTGGAAGAAACGCTTCCATCTCGGGATGATCAGGAGTTTTGGAGATCACTTTGTCTTCTTGTCTTCCGCGGTAGTCTCTGCCTCAGCCTCGGTTTGCTGCGCTGCGGCTGTAGAATCACTTCCTTCCAGTGGCTCCCTAGTTTGCTGTTCATCCTCACCTCCGAAGCCAAACTCATTGACACGCTTCTTGTCAACTGGGTACTTCCACCTCTGATAGAGGTATATCAAGAAGATAACATCTGCGGTACAAAATTAGAAAGTAGTCAGCCAACATTCTACAAATGCACAAAATATTATCCCCAACTACAATAATAATATCCAGTTATGGATAAGTAAAACCGAGATAGTTTGCCTTACCGTCTCTAAAAACTGAGAGACGATGAAGCATTGGCATTTTAATAACAAATGCAAAAAGGTCATCTATTATAGTGTTGAGGAATTTGTAGGTCATTTGTCTCCATGGCATATGAGCAACTGACTTCAGCTTGTAGTTGATGAATAGTTGGGGGCACATCATAATAAAACCTAAAGGATGCAGAGACACATACATCAGCTCCATTTATGCACATCATCCCAAGCACAGAAGACTTTGTTGTTGTTGTATCCCAAGCACAGAAGAAATAGCGAAAAATTTGAAACTAATTACTTACCAAACATGTAGACACAACTTGTCAGCGAAGAAAGTAACCATGAGTACCAGCTCTTGTGTTTTTCATACTTAAGTGAATATATGGAGAAACCAATCACAAGGAGGAAAAGGACATAGGTAAGGTACTTCATGGCAATGGCGTCGTACTCCTTGGTCTTATTCTGTGCATATGATTCACGGTCCCGGAACCTCAACCTGGGAATCTTCCCACTTCTATCGATCTGGACACCAAGAAAAATGTTCAAAAGAGTAAATCATGAACTGTAACTATATTCTACATCATCAATCCCATAATATAGCCATATTTATCTACCAAAAAGGAAGACCTTATCATAAAGTATACAGCAGAATTCACTAGTCGGAGGTCATCAAATACACCTAAAACCTCAACGGTGGAAGTAGTTCGACATGGAGCGAACCAGATCACAAGATCAAATATATTATATCAAGAACTTTAAGGGGTAACAGAACACTATATTATTTACCTCGATATGCATTGCTTTTCCAATCTTCCAAAATTCAATGCACACTCCAATCCCAGAGCTAGCAAGGATCATCCATGAAGTATCATTGTCAAGAAGGTACAGGAAAACAATCAGTTGACACACAAAATTCAGAACCACAGATTTCGCTGATAGACCTTCCATTGACTTGTTCTTATTCCAGAATTGAATATCTAACCAACAGCAAAAATAAATAAAAAAAGTGGATTAGTAACTTATTATTAAAGAAAGGCATACGCAGTGCTGAAAGGTGAAAGCTCTAACATATTATGTGGTCCGGGGAAGGGAATTTTTGAGCAGCCTTCCCCTTGCTTATTTTGCAAGGAGGCTGGTTCAAACCCAGCACCTCTAGCACACGAGTGGAAAGACTCTACCACTATGCCAGGTCCACCCTTCTAAAGGGCATACTTAGTGCCGAAGGCTCCCACACATTATGGGGTTTAGGGAAGGGTTTATCTCAAGTAACTTATTGTTAATGTATACTTGTATAGTAATTTTTATCATCATATAATGTACTGTACATACCGTTCTTGAAAGCCAGGAAGTCAAACAGAGAATGAAACAGAGAAACAATCATGGTCAATCCAAGAAGATATGGATTTCCTTCAAGGAAAACCCTCTGCAGATTAAAAGAAGTTGAGTCAGTGTCTGCCTGACATGGCACGTAACATCACTAGCATATCCGAAGAAGATAACCAACAAGTACATCTAGCTAAAAGTATGTACTATTGGACTAAGATGGATAATGTGCAAGGTTCCCATATGGAAAAGAAAATTAGTACAACATATCTAGAAATGACAGGTTTTTGAAGGCCGCAGTTTCGATTTTAGGGTATCCATGTATCTTTGTTGGTTAAGAGTATCCACAATTGTTACCTTGAGTTCATCAGCCTCTCCTTCAAGCATACTTCCATAACTACGGTGAACTTGGAAGGACTGCTCAATTTGTAGAAACAATTGCCACTTGGTCATGCTAATAGGACTAACTTCAAGGTTTAAGGGCAATTGTTCCACAGTCTCATTGAGAGCTATAAATTTATCTCTCAGTAGCCAAAACTCATTGAAGAATACAGTAGGATAGTAATTGTTTGTAGCTGGGTCCACATTCAAATCTGGCATCTCCGTAAAGGAAGACCATACTAAGCCGAGTCTTACTTTTCACATAATGTATTTCAAATAACAAATTGCATTCTGAAAGAAGTTGGCTATAAAAAATGTATATCGATTTTTTAAGTAAATAATTATGAAAAGGTCAACAAGAAGATTAGCATCAAGTTAACGTGCAACTTTAGAAAAGGTGGCATCAGTAGCACCAAGTTGGACAACTGAAGGATACATGGAGCAACAATTGCTGGAACATTATTGTGGGGATACCTGCACAATTCAAAGTGGGGAATGTCAATCATTCCTCGAGAACATTAATGAAACAAAGACAGAGTAACAGCAACTATAATAACATTTCAAGAAAAAAGAGCAAAAAAGGAGAGAAACTAGGGTGCAAAAGTCTGTGACCTCATGATAAAAAGGGCAAAAATAATGGGAGTTCCATCCATATGCCAAAACAAAAGAGTAGACTGTGACCTCATGATAATTTAGAAGTATCAATCATCAGTGGGCACAGTTTTTCAACAGAAGAATGGACATAGCTTGTCTCTTAGTTCAAGTGATCACCCGTAACTGAAAATACCAAGGTGAGCTTTCTTATCGGTCCCTTTAAGTCCACTAATTCCATATCTCGTTTTATGGATGGCCCCCAACGTGTGGGAGCTTTCAGCACTGGGTATGCCCCTTATAGAGAATTTGTCGTGTATATCTAGTTGGTCGTAAAAATTAGACTGAACACTAATGAAGAGAAACAAACTGTCAACTATATACTAGGAGCAGCAATGTACCACAGGTCTGATTAATAACTAGCAATTCATGGAATCTTACTGGACAGGATAAAGTCTAAAGGAAAGTCATGTCAATATCACAACATGTGGGAAGCGAGAAGACATGGACATTTAACATCATTAATACAATACAAATCAAACTGAAAGAGTTCGATAGAGTAAATACCGTGTGAAGTCATCAACAAGATTTATTGTAACATTTGGTTTCCAATAAGCAATATATTCAGCTGGAGCCTCATCTTTATCCTCAGGTTCTTTATTCTCCTGCTGTGAATGAATGTTGTTTTAGTTAATTCTGCAGATAACCAATACTAAGAATGATTAGTTCACAATTTGAACAACAGAGAATGAAGATAACGACCTCAGGTGGTGCTTGTTCTTTAGATTCCTCTGAATCTCCAAGCAAGCTCTTCTTTTTTCCAGCTTTTGATTTTGGCAAAAATGTCACAACAGCTAAATGACAGGTAGAACAAAATGAATGTTTAAGGTTATAAGATCAATATAAAGAAATGTTCATGCAATTAAAGCAAAATCCATACGATGTGTCCTCCCAAATGCAGATGTATGCTCATATTCAGGATCAGTAGGATCCACAGGGTAACCCGAGCGAGCAAAGTAAACATGAGCATACAGAGAACCATTGTGCTTGAGGGCCTGACAACAGCATGCAACGAATAAAGGATTAGTCAAAACCAGCAAGTATAACTATGCAAAAATGTATAATACAGATGTAATTAATTAATATCCTACCTCTGAAGGATAGTATGTTAATGATCGTGTTCTGGTACTGGAAGGTCCCCAAACTGCATATGGTATGTTTGCCTCATGCCAGATGAGTGCGTCCTCGTTAGCAAAGTCATTGAACTTCTCATTCTCTGAAAAATACATCCACATATC
The DNA here is from genome assembly GCA_030760725.1 of Neostapfia colusana. Lineage (NCBI taxonomy): Eukaryota > Viridiplantae > Streptophyta > Magnoliopsida > Poales > Poaceae > Neostapfia > Neostapfia colusana. Next base: position 51,354,591 of record JASWHV010000019.1, read on the forward strand.
CTGCAGCAACAAAGCCATCACACAACAGTGTCTAGCCAATCCCTAATGCCAAGTGACTAGGGGCAGGAACACACACGTAAGGCATAAATGTATGCCATATTGTTCAAAATTTACATCAACCAGTGATATATACCAGAAGTAAGTGATCTCTTGATAAAACAAAAGCAGCAATGCATCTGCACCTATGTTCTAGGATCTTATGAACCAATTGGAAAATAAAGCATACAGTATCTCAAGTGCTCAAGGTTCTTCTCAATTTAGACTTTCAGCGCCACCGGGTTACTAGAAAATTAGTCCTGTGAATAAATAATCAATGGCATATTGACAATTTCATGCGGTCGGTAGCATCACTAGCCACTAATCTTTACCACAAATTCACATGATTTACAGGGTCAGTTTAGCCTCCAGAGATCAAATTGACCATGCCAAAGGTATGAATCTTGATCACAACGAAAGGAATTACGCTGAGCGCCAATGCATTCACGTGATCTACAGGCTTAAAAAATCATCCTACATGCAATTGAACCACAAACATAAACTTAACCCTCGGAGCTACTAATCAGTCCCCCAAGCATCCCTCTTGCGTAACGGCATCACAAGCTCTAAGCAAAACAGCTTCGGGTCACAGTATCAAGAGAATAGCCGGTTAAACCATAAGTTAGTTTATAATGTGAGCAAACATAATCAATTATCCATCATGCGCAACCTAAAACCACCAAACCGCGGCATAAACTTAAGACGCGTCTTCAAGCAAAAATCTCGCGCACGTAGCAGCCAAAACGTGCGAGGGCGTCCTCACCATTGGTTCACCCTTCTGGAGGAGGTTGGACATGAGCATCCCGGGCTCCGCGGGTGGCCGCTTGGGCCCGAAGAACTTGGCCGCGAAGTACCAGAACACCGCCATCCGCACGATGCCGGTGATGCTCTGGCCCAGGCCGCCGCCGCCCTGCCGCGCCGCGGGGCCGCGCCCCTGTGGCTGCGCCGCCCCCGCCGCGGCCGCCGCCGGCTGCGACATCGCCGCCGGCGAGCTGGATCGGAGCGAGGAGGGAGTGGAGGAGGACGCGCCGAGATGCGAAGGGAAACAAGGTCTTTGGTTTGTTTGATACCTCGGGGATTTTATTTAACCGGGCCGTTTCTGCTTTCATTTACGGCCTTTTACAGAAAGAGGCGTGAGTTGTTCTGGAAATTAGTTATGTTGAGAGTGCCGGTTCGCGTAGGCGCCCTCTGACACTTCATGAATTGCAGCGAGACGTAATTATTTCAGACTATGCGGGTGATGAGGAGATTACTTTATGCTTCTTTTTTTATGAGGATTGAGGTTACTTTATGGTTCGATGTGCACAATGGAGCAAGTTGTCTTCCGATAGGATGCCCTAGGCTAGGAGTACAATGAACACGGACACACAAAAAAGAGCATGCCACTGGTTGTAGGATGGATTATATGAAATTGACAGTGCAACTTCTTTCTAAAACCTAGGTCCTGTTTGATTTCACTTAAAATTCTCAGATTCGATTTTTATAAGCAAAATATAAAATAAATAGAGGAGATTTTGGCCCAGATTTTACGATCCGAAATCCCCAAAATCAAGAATGCCACAATCCACTCTACCTAACTTCTGCTATATTTTAGTTCAGATTGCATTAAATACAGTTCATAATCTCACAATCTATCTGTTTGTTACAGTTTCTAAACCATAGTTTTTTTATAATCTAGTTGTTCATAGTTTTTTTTAAATCCACTTTTTGTACGATTGAAAATATGAGCTCAGGCTTCTGTTTAAAATTATTTTTTTGAAAACTTCAATGCATAATATGTCTATCCATCTCTTATTGTCTCTTCTAATAAAGTCCTCCTTCTGTCCTTTTTGTGTTACATCTGTACAATTTCTTCATACATATTTTATATTTGTAATTGCTATAGGATCCAATTCTATTTTTTTACTATTCCTATATTTCGAGAGTCAGACATTTTAAAAGCAGCCTGAACTATTCACTCTATAACATTGTTTCACGGTACCCTATGTACCCATTTGATTTTATTTAACAAAAGATGAATTTAGTTGGACATAGCCGCATGGCCGCATGGGGAGCGCGTAGCAATTCAGCTCCCAAAGTGGGACCACATGATGCGAGTATGGGGGTCGCCGGGTCGGCAGGGTCCGCAGGGAGATCTTTTGTGTGGCAGGAGCAACTAGGGCCCCGCGAAGCAACTTGATGACGTGGTGTAGGCCGTTGTTTTCAAGTGTCCTCTCGCCCCTGCGTGTTTCGCCGCGTCATCGAGCACGGTACGTGTACATTGACAAGGCCCAATTCGAGTCAGGCCGTTAATTGGGCCGTCCAGGAGCAGTCACTGCGCCGATTCTTTTTAAAAAAATTTAGCATGATTTTTTAATCATTTTGTATTAATACTCTGCAATTTTTTTCCGAACTAGCCATCTAATCGTCCACATCGTAGACGATTTGTCTATTTTCGACAGTGATTTAAAAATTTAGAGATATATTTGGAAAGTGTTGTTATAGAAGTAAATATATTAAACATTGTGCACTACATTTATTTCTATAATAACACTTTCTAAATATGTGTATAAATATTTTTAAATCACTGTCCAAAACTGAATACAGTAGAGTTGAAGACGACTGAAATCTAGTCATCCACCTCGTCGACGACCGGGCGACGTGGCATGCCACGTCATCATGTCATTCACGAGGTGGACGATTTCTAGTTAAAATGGACAAATCGTCCACGACGTGGATGATTTCTCGTCCATGTGGACCAGTCCACGAGGTGGACGACTTTTTTTCCGTGACGTGGACGATTAGGTGGCTAGTTCGACAAATTTTTTTTTGCAGATTTTAATATAAAATGATTAAAAAATCATACTAAATAAAAAAAATTCCCACTGCGCCTCCGACTTGTTATTGGGCTTACCTCCCCGCGCACCTCCTCTGCTCAATGCTCATCCCGCCGATCCTGCCCCCCGCGCTGCCGAGCTCTGCACTAGAGCTCCACCCTATCGAGCACCCCCGCGCCTTGCGCGCACGCAGGCACGCTGCAACGAGCCATCAAGTTCCGCCCCGCGATTCTTTGAACTACTGGAAGCACGGACGATTCTTTCTGGTTCAGGCTTGTCTTAGCGGGCAAGAGTTGCCCGGGTTTGTTTGGATTTAGCTAAATACTCTTTATTTAAAGTGGATTGAGTGGGATTGAAATAAAAATTAATTTATTTTTCTTTCCAATCTACTTCATTTTTTTATTACCCAAAAGCCCTACAGGAGGTTACACAACCAGAGTGTGTGTGATACACGTAGGTCAGATGAAAAGCAGTCCAACATATGAGATTCAGACACAAAAAATCACAACCAGACAGGACTCACTACTATACTAATGAAACCATTACCAACACAGTACTGTGCAGGCATGCCAGGCTACTACTCCTAGTTTCCTACGGAACTAGTAGGCTTTGTTTCCAGCAAAACGATCACCAAAGCAGTAAGATACAATATATGCAGCTCGTACAGAGAAATGGGCGTAAATTTGATCCTAAAGAACAATGCTCAACCAGGACCAACATCTTCTATCCCTTGACATCACAGCAACCCATGATAAAAAAAAACATTCATCCAACTATCCTTTTCCACATCATTAACAAGCGAAAAAAATAAATACAGAGCAACCAAGATTCTCATCATCGTTCGTCAGCAAGGCAAATACAGGACTAGATTAAGCAAAAAGGCAGTGTTCTCCTCCATCGGCCATGTTGATTCGGTTCTTGCCGGAATCACTTCGCACAGGCAAGTGTCGATCAAGACACGGTGAAAGCCTAGAAAACAAGCAACGCGACCTGTGGAGACGCCAACATACTGCAGAGATTATAGGGACAATAGGATACTACTGCATGCTACTGGACCAACGACCGAGTTCTTCCTACTCTATCAAGTAACAGATCGATCACGGGGCAGGATGCAACTGTAAAAGCGTAAGAAAAGTGACTTGCAAAAGTGATCATTTTCATCACCCCACAACACCACAACTCATCTTGTGGATATCTTGTGAACACTTGTGAAGAGCAAGTAACCACCATCAAAAGAGTGAAAGCCCTAACTTCCAAAAAATGGGATTTCTACACATGAACATGGAAGATTGAGCTCATCCCTAGAACTTAAATAGACTTGGGAAGCTCAGGCCAAATTTCATGCAAATCCAATACTTTTTGAGGCACTTTTGGAGGTATTTGAAAAGGGGGCCAACTTGAATGTAAATTCAAATTGCAACAACTTTCATCACTTGAATTCAAAAGTTGACTTCATATTCAAACTCAGCACATTTTTCTGAATTAGTCCACAAACTTTCATCCTCATTGGAGTTCATCTTGTCGGGGGCTAAATTTGCATTATTTCAAATTGAATTTAAATTTCAAATTCAAATGGGCAGCAAATTTAGCCAAACTAATCTCAAATTGAGGAAATCAAATTCAAACCATGACTTGGTGGCTAAGTCTCTCATTCAATTGTGAGTAGCTGAGATTTTTTCAGTGAAAACCAAAATGAAAAACATAAAAGGAATTAGAGGGGAGACGGACCCACTGATCAGTGACTGGACGGAGGGTGAAACCGACTCAAACCAGGCGACGTAGCGCGGGCGACCGATGCCGGCTCGCAGAGGCCGCCAGCTCGCTCGGGACTTCCACCTCACGGTGAAAAATTTCGGCTCAAAGGCCAGCACACCGAGCTGCTCCACCCTTCTTTCTGTTTCCGAGCGAAAACGAGCACGTCCCGAGCTATTCTTCCGTTTTCGCGCAAGAACTCGTCACCGCTTCCTCTGATCACCGGTGACCGGCCGATCCCGGCGGTTTCACGCACCGTCAACAGAGAAGAAAAGGTGTGCTTACTTGTGTTGGAGTTGTAGGAGGAAACCGTGCTCCAGTTCAGGCGGTGTAGAGCAAGAATTTCTAGTTTTCTTCCTCGGAGTGTGTTAGGGTTAGAGTCCGGTCGACGACAAAATTCGTTGCATAGAGGCAACCGCCGGTTAAGCTACAGCTCACCACACTCTAGAACACCCAGCGCACCTCCTCGATCAAGTAGCAACCAGTTCCATGCACTAGGACCCTAGTTCTGATAGAATTTCGGCCCGGCGGCCGAAAACAAGGCACCTCGTCGGTGAGGTCTTAGTTGCGGCCGTTTTCACGAGGATCGGTGCTCATATCCGTGATCAACAAGTGTCAGCGGAGCTCCCCGAGCAAACCGCGTCGAAAAAGGTGTAGAGAACACCGAGTGTGACGTCGCCGATGAGCTTCCGGCCGCTGTCACCGCCGCGAGCACTGTTCCGACCATCGTCGAGCTCCGTTGAGTGCACCAACGTGTTCCTCACGCGGAAATGTGCACAGGTGGTGAGTTTCGTCGAAGGTTGGGCCGCAGAACGCCCGGCGGCGAGCTCTCCGGCGAAGGTGGCAGCGGTGAGCCGCGGGAGCGCGAGGTAGACGAAACCCCGCAGGCCCCACGTGTCAGCCTCGGGTTAAACATCACCGGATCTGCTGTGGCATCGGGATCTCGTGCGACTGCGCGGGAGATTCTGCGGACCCCCGTGTAGTTTTGCTGCGGTGCTGACACGTAGCCCGGAGATCCCACCAGCCAGTTTAAACTTTATTTGAAATTTCAGATTTGGTCCAAACTTCAAATGCACATAACTTCTGCTAAGAAGCTCCAAATACAGTGAACCAAATTTTGCTGAACTCAGATTTTTTAGTACTTTCCAGCAACATAAATTTCAGATTATGAAACTCAATAGTTTTCTAGAATTAATTCCCTAAAATTTAAACTGTTAGGAATTTTATCTGGAGAATTACTTTATGAAAAATTCTAAAATTTGGCTGGGAGGTTCATTGGAAAATCATTGAGTCACAGTAAAATTTTCAGACCTATCCAAATTTATTTAGTCCCCCTAATAGTGTGATTAAGTGAACTACCCTGAGAAAATAGAAAAATATATAGAAACATTTTTCAGATTTTCTCAAATCTTGTTTAGGGCACAATTTCATCTAGAATTCTTCAAATGATATGAAACCAATTCCATTAGAACGCTCTCAAATTCTAGTTTCCAGTAAGTAATGGCTGAAGCCATGAAAATCCCTAAAATTCCTTAGAGACTCTAATATTAACCAAATAGGCTTTTATTTGTACATGTCTCAGATGAACTTTGTTTCAAATGAAACCTGGTCAAGACTCTGGTTAGGACCTTATCGAGCCACCATAAAAATTTCAAAACCAAAGGGGAGGGCTAGTTAGAGTTATAGTAATTACTTATTTAGTACTAAACATTGCATTTGAATTGACATATAGTATCTCGTGACATGTAGTCGCTGAAGGCGAGGAAACTCCAGAAGTGCTCGACTTCCTTCTTCCGGACGAAGCCCTAACCACTGACCAACAGCAACAAGGCAAGCCCCGATTTGCATTAAACCATTTTATAAAGTTTTGCTTTGTTATATAGTTGGTATGAGGTTTATGGATGTGCATTAGGTGTAGGGTGAATGTAACCCAAGTGCATAACCAGAATTTTCCTATAAGAGTGAGGGTAGTGTCCAAGACCTCGAGTAGACAGACTATACTTAATGATTCATAGAACTTTGGTACAAGTCGAGTAGTTGGAATCTACTCGCGAGTTAGGCTTGGGACACACGGGATTGGTTCGAGTGATGTGAGATCACTTTAGTAATGAAAATGAGACTAGGCAAGGGCTAGGGCGCAGCAAGAGGAAGTCTTGTGTGCGCAACCCTGTCTGTGTCGATTGAGGACCGATCCGTGTGCGGCCCTGCTGAACAAGTATTGAACGTACTAATGGCATATCGGATATATGGGCCCTAATAAACCGATGTAACCTGTACCTCCGGGCGTCGAGGCATAACGCACCGATTTATAGATGTAGGCTGAGGGCAGCAAGGTGGAAATATGATAACGGGCATAGAGAGATGCTCCGGGTAGGAAACTTCCTGCTCGTTTCGGTGCAACCGGTTCGACGTTTGGGCTGTTGGGTGAAAGGTTGTCACGTACGACATCGAGTGAGCGTGCTGTGCAGCTCCACGGGTGGGCGTACGTGACGTGCTCTTTGGGTATCCCTGCAGGTGTATATCGAGTCGATTCGCCGTCCCTCGCGGTGACGAGTACCGTTTGTTCAATACGTCGTAACGTAGATAAACTATGGAATGTCATGATTCAATTCTGGTGATATGTATAATTGTATTGTTACATGCGTGCCACAAAATATTGCTCATTAAATTTCCTATTCCTGAACTGTTAAGGTGTGGCTAAAAGATGAACTAAAGATGAACTAGTAGGCGTGTCCATTTGCTGAAATTTACCATCCCATTTTCGTATAAACTGCATGTGCCTAGGTGAGTCGGTTAAGTCTTGTTGAGCCCTCGTGCTCACGGTTGCTGCTATAAGTATTTTTCAGGTGAGGAGCATCGCACGGACTCGGGTTATGAGTCCACCGGCGAGGGCTACTGTCGGTACCCTCAATACCGGGTACCGTCGCGCACAGGGTGAAACCGCCTAAAGACCTCACCCCCTCCGCAGGGGCGAGCTCCGAAGGCGCCACGTGTCCAGCGGGGCCGGAGCTCCCCTCCCCTCGGAGGATAGCTCCAGGCCTGCCACGTGGCCCAGAAGGTCGGACCTCGCCCCCTCCACAAGGGCGAGCTCTGAAGGAGCCACGTGTCCAACGGGGCCAGGGCTCCCCTCCCCCCGGAGGATAGCTCCGGGCCCGCCACATGGTGAGCAGAGACGGACCTCCCCCCCTCCCCCCCTCCCCCCCAGTCCGCGGGGGTGAGCTCTGAAGGCTCCACGTGTCTAGCGGGACCGGAGCTCCCCCTCTCCTCAGAGGAGAGCTCCGGACCCGCCACGTGGTCAGCAAAGTCGCGCTGTCTGCCCCGGCGCGGTAGGCAGCGGGAGTAAAGACCCGCGCCTTCCCAAGACGCGGCATTGAAGACTCGCGCCTTCCCAAGGCACGGAGACACGACGCACGCCTGTCAGGAGGCATTGTGACACGTCATAGTCAAGACAGATGCACAGTGTCAGAAGCTGCAGACCATTGAAGGCAGCGACAATACACAGACAAGACATGCCCTACCGCCCCTGCCATCGCCAACGGCTACACGCTACACCTAGCCTGCGGCAGGGGCAAGGTGGCAGGACAACCTCGAAGCCAACGCCAAGACTGCGTAGCTGGTAGGAAATCACCCCGGGGCCACCTGTCGGGTCCCGGGGCCCACCTTGTAAGCCGCCCAAGCCTTAGACTATAAAAGGCTTGGGTAAGCAACGTTACAAGGGGACGGTTCGGACTTTAGCGAGTTCAGCTCTCTAGCACCTAGTAGACATACGTACTTCATCCCCAAGCTTAGAACTTCGGTTCTAAGCCTCAAGCAATACAACGAGCACCTCTGCTCACCGTGGACGTAGGGTTTTACGTTCCGACGGCCCGAACCACGTAAAAATCCCCGTGTCAATCTAATTTCATCTCCTTCCTTCATCCATTCTGACGAGACCCTCGCGATAGGACTAGCCCCTCTGAAAAAGAACCTCCGCGGGCTGCCCAGAGCAGGCTCGGGGGAAGTGTCGATCGTAGTCGCTTCGACATTTGGCACGCCAGGTAGGGGGCTTTTCCCTCTTGCGACGCTTCGACATTTGGTGCGCCAGGTAGGGGGCTTTTCCCTCTTGCGACGCTTTGACATTTGGCGCGCCAGGTAGGGGGCTTTTCCCTCTTGCAACGCTTCGACATTTGACGCGCCAGGTAGGGGGCTTTTCCCTCTTGCGACGAGTCTACGCCGACGAAGATGACCAAGCCTCCGTCAATGGCAAGCTCTTCGCGCCGTCGGGGGATATCGACTCCCCTACGTCGGGGGCCAGCCGGACATCCCAGGACCGGGTCACAGGAATCACCCTTCTACATGATATGCGGGGTTGATGCCATGCTTCTCTCTGAGATCACCATGGGGGTCCCCCCGTGTCCGAGCGTACGACGAAGCCACGCATGACCCGCTCTGCGTGAGAACATCGACCTCGTCTTGAAGATGTCTACACCAACTGGCGTCCTCAGGATCCGTGGAGACCGCAATGCTGCAGTGTCAGCATTGGAGAAGCTCCAAGCACTTGCAGCAGCCCGAGCACCTACCCCTAGCGGTGCAGAACCGGGCCAGCTCCACCCGAGCGCACACCATCATGCCTCGATCTCACCTCACGGAGGCGGCCCCGGACCTGTCTACCCCCTGTCGGCCTGAGCCAATGGAGGAAGACATCCCGGGTCCTCCAGGGAGGGTCGAGACCATCCAGACAGGACATGTACCTCGTCGTCGAGGCAAGATGGCAAGCAACGCTCCGGATTGCACGGTACCGGCAGGAGCTCCAGCTCTACCACCACGGGATCATGCATGGGAGCACGAGGCAGGCGCTCCGGCCCTACCTCTGTAAGTCCTACCACACTCAGGTGCTCATTTAAATTACGCATTAATTTATATGGTCACCTTCCCGCGTCCTAGATAGTGTACGCTCTCTGTACACTCGGTTCTCCTTCCCTGCTCTCATGCCTAGTCGACATTTGCTATCCTCACCGAAGGAGGTCGTGCTTGAGGTACCTGCCGAAGGCCCCGGGGGCCTCTCGGACCTCCCCCAGTCAGGTGCTGCGACGCCAGTTGGTCACCTCTAGGAAAAACCTACGCTGTGCATGGGGGGTCCAGGGTGCGTAGCCTGCTTTGCCTGGTTCCGTACCCAAAGCGTGCGCACTCTGCCCTTTGGAGGTCCAGGGTGTACAGCCTGCTTTGTCTGGTTCCGTACCCAAAGCGTGTGCACTCTGCCTCCCGAGCGTTACAGTCCAGTACTAGGGGCCGGACGGTCGTACCCTGACCTCGGAGGGAGTCGGACCTCCGGTGCCGGGCGCTCTGAATTGCCCAAGCCTCGTATACCGGCCAGAGACTGTAAGCCAAATAAGACTAAGAGGCAGGGAAAGGAGGACCTCTGAGCAGTGCCAGACCTCACCCCCTCAGCAGGGGTGAGCTCCGAATCCGGACCTCGTCTCCCCTCCACGGAGGCGAGCTCCGAAGCCGGACCTCACGCGCCCCTTAGGCCTGAGCTCCGATGTCGGACCTCGCCCTCTCCTTAGAGGCGAGCCCCGATGCCGGACCTCACCCTCTTCTCAGAGGATGAGCTCCGATGACCTCCGGACCTCACGCCCTCCGCTGGCCTAAGCTCCGATGACCCCCGGACCTCACGCCCTCCGCTGGCCTAAGCTCCGATGACCCCCGGACCTCACGCCCTCCGCTGGCCTAAGCTCCGATGACCTCCGGACCTCACGCCCTTCGCTGGCCTGAGCTCCGATGACTTCCAGACCTCACGCCCTCCGCTGGCCTGAGCTCCGATGCCGGACCTCTACCTCTTCCCAGAGGCGAGCTCCGAAGCTGGACCCCCCTTCCACAGGGTTGGGCTCCGATGCCAGACCTCACCCCCTCAGCAGGGGTGACCTCTGATGCCGGTCTTCACCCCCTCCGCAGGGGTGAACACCGAAGCCAGACCTTTACCTCTCCTCAGAGGCAAGCTCCGAAGCCGGACCTCCCCCTTTCATTGGGCTGAGCTCCGATGCCAGGCCTCATCCTCTCCTCAGAGGCTGAGCTCTGAAGCCGTCGAGACCCTGCCAGCACAGGGAGTACTCAAGACAAGAAGGTGCGCGAGAAGAAGAAGGCCCCACCTCGGGCTCGTTACCTCCCTCGAGACGGGCCCGGGGGCCACTGTCGGTACCCTCAATACCGGGTACCCCGCGCACAAGGTGAAACCGCCTAAGGACCTCGCCCCCTCCGCAGGAGCGAGCTCCGAAGGTGCCACGTGTCCAGTAGGGCCGAAGCTCCCCTCTCCTCAGAGGATAGCTCCGGGCCTACCACGTGGCCTAGAAAGCTGGACCCCCCTCTCCTCAGAGGATAGCTCCGGGCCTGCCACGTGGCCCAGAAGGCCAGACCTCGCCCCCCCTCCCCGCAGGGGTGAGCTGTGAAGGAGCCACGTATCCAGCGGGGCCGGAGCTCCCCTCCCCTCAAGAGATAGCTCCGGGCCTGTCACGTGGCCCAGGAGGCCGGACCTCGCCCCCTCCGGAAGGGCGAGCTCCGAAGGAGCCACGCCACGTGGCGAGCAGAGCCGGTGTGGGCTGATCTGCCCCTGGCCCAGGCCGGCCCCTCCCTGGCCCATGGCGGCCAGAACTGGGCCAAGTGGGCTGGTCAGCCCTGGCCCAGGCCGAGCCCCCTTTCTAGAAGGTTTTTGAGTTTAATGTTCTTAGAGATAGATTAAAAGATCCTTTGTAACAGATTAGGACTTTTGTAAGGGGGGACTATATATACAAGCCAAAAACACCCCAAATTGTGAGAGATCAATACAGAAAATTTTCCTCCACTTTTCTAACCCTAGCCGCCTCTCTCCCTCCTGCCCTAGCCGCCGGCCTAGCCTCTGCCCTAGCCGCCGCACAGCTCCTGCCCTAGCCGCCGCCTCCCTCTGCAGCCCTAGCCGCCACCAGGGGCTAGAACCAGCCGCCGCCCCTGTTTCCCCCTCTGTTCTGCGTCTCTTCAACACCAGAACAGATCGGGCACCACCTGATCTCTCCCCTGATCCGTTCTCCCAAGAACAGAATCAATCTGCTCAGTTTTCTGCACCAGAACTGTTCTTCTCCTTGCTGTTATTCCTCTGTTGTTAGCTGAAGAATTTTTCTGGTCTGTCTTCAAGGAAGACAGATCGATCTGCTAGGGCAGATCGGTTTATTCAGCAAGAACAGGGACAGTTTCAGCGCCGTAATTGCAACATTCGTGGTATCAGAGCCGGTTTCAACCCTAGGCTGAAATCTACAAGATGTCGTCTACACCTACAAGCAGCGGCAGTGCCATCAGCCATGGGGCGCCCTCATCGGCAGCTCGTGAGGTGAACACCGGGACGGGGTTCCCCGTGCTCACCAAGACCAACTACGCGGAGTGGGCTGTCATGATGAAGATCAAGCTGAAGGCACGATTGCTTTGGAAGGCCGTGGAGGAGGGGAACATGAGCGAGCAGGAAGATATGATGGCGCTTGACATCTTGGTCAGCGCTGTCCCGCCGGAGATGATCACGACGATCGGAGAAAAGAGGACGGCGAAAGAGGCATGGGACACGATCGCCATCATGCGGGTCGGGGCCGACCGCGTGAGGAAGACAACAACACAGCAACTCCGGAAGGAGTTCGAAGACGCTGTCTTCAAGGATGGCGAAAGTGTGGAGGACTTCTCCCTCCGCCTGAGCAGCATGCTATCACGGCTTGCGTCGCTAGGGGAGGAGATAGGAGAAGAGAGGGCCGTGGAGAAGCTCCTGCGAAGCGTTCCAGAACGCTTCCAACAGATCGTGGTGGCGATCACGACACTGCTGGACGTGTCGACCCTCACCTTGTCGGAGGTGACGAGGCGTCTCAGGGCGGCTGAGAACGCTTTCGACTCGACGCAGCGGAAGGGAGGAGTACACAATGGCCAGCTGTACCTCACTCAGGAGGAGTGGGAGGCACAGCGGAAGGAGGAGCAGTCTACCCAGTCCGCGGGTTCTTCTAAGAGGGGCGGCCGAAAGGGCCCGCCCAAGAAGAACGGAGGCAAGAAGGGAGGTTCCGAAAAGGATATTCCGCGGGACCAGTGCAGGAAGTGCGGGAAGAAGGGCCACTGGGCCAGGGAGTGTCGGTCGAAGCCTAAGGAGGAGCCGCAGCAGCAGGCTTTCGTGGCAAAGGCGGAGGAGGAGGGCGCCTTGTTTATGACAAGGGTGGCCTCAGTACAGGAGGAGCCTGTACAGGAACGTCCTATGCGCCCACTGGAGATAGTGGAGGGACGTGTCTTCGCTCACCACAGCAACGACGATGACTTTGATGACACTCGTTGGTACCTCGACACGGGCGCGACCAACCACATGACGGGTTCGCGCGCCGTCTTCTCCGAGCTTGACGAAAACGTCGTCGGAACCATCAAGTTCGGCGATAATTCCGTCGTGCGTATCCAGGGGAAGGGTACGGTCCTATTCGCCGCCAAGACGGGTGAGCATAGGAGGCTCACCGGCGTCTACCTCATCCCACGCCTCACCACCAACCTCATCAGCGTCGGCCAGCTGGATGAGGATGGCTACAGCATCACGGTGCAAGGAGGAGTGATGCACATACGGGATGAGCAGCACCGCCTCCTCACACGAGTTCAGCGCGACGACAGCAAGCTGTACTCTATCAGGCTCAACATCACACGTCCGGTTTGCCTAACCGCGAGGCGTGATGATGTTGCGTGGCGTTGGCACGAACGCTACGGGCACGTCGGCTTCCAGGCGCTTCGGAAGTTGGCACGAGAGGAGATGGTGCTCGGGCTTCCGCAAATTGATCATGTCGATCAATTGTGCGAAGCTTGCTTGGTCATGAAGCAGAGGCGCTCCAGCTACTCCAAGCAAGCTCGGCGACGCGCGGAGGGCGCGCTCGACCTTGTCCACGGCGACATCTGCGGGCCTATCACGCCGACAACTCCAGGTGGCAAGAAGATGTTCTTGTTGCTTGTGGATGACATGAGCCGCTATATGTGGCTCTATCTTCTAGCAACCAAGGACAAGGCGCCAGACTTAATTCAGCAATTCAAGGCGACAACTGAATTAGAGTCCGGGAGGAGGCTGAAGCTACTCCGTACTGATCGCGGAGGGGAGTTCACCTCACAGGAGTTCGGCGAGTACTACGCTCAGCACGGAGTACAACGTCAGCTCACAGCCCCGTATACGCCGCAGCAAAACGGGGTTGTGGAGCGGCGCAACCAGACGGTGGTCGGCATGGCGAGGAGCATGTTGAAGGCGAAGGGTACGCCCGGGATATTTTGGGGTGAGGCAGTTATCACGGCTGTCTATATCCTGAATCGATCCCCTACCCGCGGCCTCGACGGGAAGACGCCATATGAAGCTTGGCATGGAGAGCGACCAGCCGTCAATTATTTCCGAACTTTTGGGTGTGTGGGGCATGTCAAGAACACGCGCCCCAACCTGAAAAAGTTGGAAGACCGGAGTACTCCGATGATTTTTCTTGGCTATGCTACAGGGACGAAGGGATACCGGATGTATAATCCGGCTGATTGGTGTACACACATATCACGTGACGTGATATTCGACGAGGCGGCCAAGTGGGACTGGGGAGAAGGAGCAGGAGACGAGGACTACACCGCCTTTCACGTCGACTCCTTAGGTCCAGCAAGTGCTGGACATGCTGTTTCAGCACCTGGAGAGGTGCTGCAGGGTCCGGAGGGGCCGAACAGCACCCCTGCAGTGCCCAGGAGGGGCACAGAAGGGTCTGTACAGACCCTAGGAGTACCTGCGCCAGCCTCCAGACCTGCTGGAGAGGGTCCAACACCTGCAGCGTCGCCCCAAGGGCCCCTGCAGGGACTGTCCAGCGCAAATCAGGGCTGGGACAGTCCTGCACGGGGGTCAGCAGCAGCGAGGGATTCCGAGACTGAAGATTCCAGCACCTTCGTCACGCCCCGGCACCCTCCACGGCCCCTCCGCTTCGCCACGCCGCCGACGGACGTCGGCAGCAACGTCGACGCCTACCACGACGACAACGCTGCACTTCGGTTCCGCACGATGCGCAACATGCTGGGAACCCTCACCCCTCCTGGGCGCCCACCATACCCACCGAGTCTAGAGGAGGGGGAGCTTATGTTCACCACCGCGGAGGAGCCTACGTCCTTCGCCGACGCCGAGGAACACCCTTGCTGGAGATGGGCCATGGTTGAGGAGATGGAGTCCATTGAAGAAAACAAGACGTGGTAGCTTGTTGACCTTCCTGCAGGACACAAACCCATTGGCCTCAAATGGGTGTTCAAGGTGAAGAGGGATGAGCATGGAGAGGTGGTGAAGCACAAGGCTCGTTTGGTGGCGAAAGGCTATGTCCAGCGGCAAGGAATAGACTTTGACGAGGTATTTGCTCCTGTTGCTCGTGTGGAGTCTATTCGCTTGCTCCTTGCAGTTGCTGCACACAAGGGGTGGGAGGTACACCACATGGACGTGAAGAGCGCCTTCCTGAACGGCGACTTGATGGAGGAGGTGTACGTCTCCCAACCCGCTGGCTTCATCATCGACGGAGCCGAACACAAGGTGTATCGGCTCAAGAAAGCTTTATATGGACTTCGTCAGGCGCCCAGGGCCTGGAATGCCAAGCTCAACGATAGCTTGCTATCGCTTGGTTTCCAGAAGAGTACGAGCGAGCACGGGATTTATTTCCGTGGGGCTGAAGATGAGAAGCTCATTGTCGGCGTGTACGTCGACGATCTTGTGATCACAGGAGGAGGCGATCTCAAGAAGTTCAAAGGGGAGATGATGAAGAGGTTCAAGATGAGCGACTTGGGTCTCTTGTCATATTATCTTGGCCTGGAGGTGCGGCAAACTGATGCAGGGATAAGCGTTGGGCAGGCGGCCTACGCTTCCAAACTTGTCTCTAAAGCTGGCCTGGAAGGATGCAATCCCTGTGCATTAACCATGGAGCAAGGCCTCAAGCTTTGTAAGACAAGTGATAGCCCGTTGGTGCATGCAACGGACTATAGGAGCTTGGTTGGAGGGCTGCGATACTTGGTGAACACACGTCCCGATCTTGCCTACTTGGTCGGGTACGTGAGTCGCTTTCTGGAGGAGCCCAAGGAGGATCACTTTGTTGCAGTCAAACGCATTGTACGCTACATAGCCGGTACAATCAACTATGAAGTCTTCTATGCAAGAGGAGACATGGAGCTTATTGGGTACTCGGATAGTGACTATGCGGGAGACGTGGAGGACCGCAAGAGCACAAGCGGGGTGCTGTTTTGTCTTGGAAACAGCCCCGTTTCATGGCAGTCCTGCAAGCAGAAGGTGGTGGCCTTGTCCTCATGTGAAGCAGAGTATATCGCAGCAGCTCAAGGGGCATGTCAAGGTGTATGGATGGCACGGCTGATGGAGGACTTAGCTGAAAAATCGAAGGCGCCGGTGCTGCGCGTTGATAACAAGTCAGCTATAGACTTGAGCAAGAACCCGCTACACCATAACAGGAGCAAGCACATCGACGTCAAGTACCACTACATACGGGAGTGTGTGGACAGCGGTACTATTGTGCTTGAGCAAATCTTTACTCAAGACCAGATGGCGGACATCTTGACCAAGGCTCTTGGAAGACAGAAGTTCGTGGAGATGAGAAGAAGGATCGGGATTCTAGACATGGGCCAGTGTCAGGATCAGGAGGAGAATGTGGGCTGATCTGCCCCTGGCCCAGGGCGGCCAGAACTGGGCGAAGTGGGCTGGTCAGCCCTGGCCCAGGCCGGGCCCCCTTTCTAGAAGGTTTTTGAGTTTAATGTTCTTAGAGATAGATTAAAAGATCCTTTGTAACAGATTAGGACTCTTGTAAGGGTGGGGGGCTATATATACAAGCCAAAAACACCCCAAATTGTGAGAGATCAATACAGAAAATTTTCCTCCACTTTTCTAACCCTAGCCGCCTCTCTCCCTCCTGCCCTAGCCGCCGGCCTAGCCTCTGCCCTAGCCGCCGCACAGCTCCTGCCCTAGCCGCCGCCTCCGTCTGCAGCCCTAGCCGCCACCAGGGGCTAGAACCAGCCGCCGCCCCTGTTTCCCCCTCTGTTCTGCGTCTCTTCAACACCAGAACAGATCGGGCACCACCTGATCTCTCCCCTGATCTGTTCTCCCAAGAACAGAATCAATCTGCTCAGTTTTCTGCACCAGAACTGTTCTTCTCCTTGCTGTTATTCCTCTGTTGTTAGCTGAAGAATTTTTCTGGTCTGTCTTCAAGGAAGACAGATCGATCTGCTAGGGCAGATCGGTTTATTCAGCAAGAACAGGGACAGTTTCAGCGCCGGAATTGCAACAGTCGGACCTCCCCCCCTCCGCGGGAGTGAGCTCCGAAGGCTCCACGTGTACAACGGTGCCGGAGCTCCCCCTCTCCTCAAAGGAGAGCTGCGGGCCCGCCACGTGGTCAGCAGAGCCGCGCTGCCTGCCCCGGCGCGGTTGGCAGCGGGAGTAAAGACCCGCGCCTTCCCAAGACGCGACATTGAAGACCCGCGCCCTACCAAGGCACGGAGATGCGGCGCACGCCTGTCAGGAGGCACTGTGATCCATCACAGTCAAGATAGGCGCACAGTGTAAGAAGCTACAGACCATTGAAGGCAGCGACAAGACATGGACAAGACATGCCCTACTGCCCCTGCTATGGCCAACGGCTACACGCTACACCTAGCCTGCGGCAGGGGCAGGATGGTAGGACGACCTCGAAGCCAGCGCCAAGACTGCGTAGCTGGTAGAAAATCACCCCGGGGCCACCTGCCGGGTCCCAGGGCCCACCTTGTAAGCCGCCCAAGACTTGGGCTATAAAATGCTCGGGTAGGAAACGGTACAAGGGAACGGTTCGGACTCTAGCGAGTTCAGCTCTCTAGCATCCAATAGATATACGCACTTCATCCCAAGCTTAGAACCCCGGTTCTAAGCCTCAAGGAATACAACGAGCACCTTTGCTCACCGTGGACGTAGGGTTTTACGTTCCGGCGGTCCGAACCACGTAAAAATCCCTGTTTCAATCTACTTTCATCTCCTTCCTTCATCCATTCCGGCAAGACCCTCGCGAGAGCACTAGCCCCTCCGAAAAAGAACCTCCGCGGGCTGCCCAGAGCAGGCCCGGGGGAAGTGTGGACCGCAGACGCTTCGATAACTACCCTTCGTCGGGTACCACGGCTGAGTGGGAGGCCGGCTGGTGGGAGCCGTACACGCCGCGCTGAGCTGGAGGAGTGCAGCTAATGTGGGTTGCCTAGGGATGACAACCAACTTTTGCTAGGTAGACGGACGTAAGTTGTACAAAGTTTTCGCTGCTGTAATATAAAAACTAGTTTGTAACTGAAGTATTGTACTACTTTATACATTTCAGTTAGTTTTCTATATTATAAAATGTTTTTCTTATAATGTGTGCTGTCGGGTGTCACATCGTGTGGCAACACGCTCTGTGATCCTAAATGAGCGGATTCCGATCCGCCACACAACACAAATATGATGAGTGCACTACTACTGCCGAAGCAAAATCTCGGAGGCCATTAGCTACTACTGCTGCTGTTACGAACTCAAAAAGATGGTTGGCAGCCGGCCGGGGCGGCGGGGCTCACTCGAGGATGATGAAGATGACGGCCAGGGTGACGAGGAACAAGTACGTGATGCAGAGGCAAGTTGATTCCGTGCCGGAGCTCGTCGACGCCGATTGCGTGCGCTGCGGCCGGCACATGAGAGGAGGGGGTGCCCGGGACCGGGAGAGCGGGGACGGACTTGCCCTGGACGGCGCCGCCGGGCTGCTGCTGGGGCGGCGGGGATGGTTTGGCGCTCGCCGGCGGCGGAGGGGCCTCGTCTGAGCAGGGACAATAAATCACGCGTGCGTTATTCATTCACCTCATCACATCGACTCAAGACAACACGAAATTTAAGCAGATGTGAGTGAGAAAGGAGCAGAGTGGGTCCGTATGGGATGGCAACTTGTGGCGAGGCGCGGCCGGAAGCAGCGGGGCAATGACGGGAACGACAGGGGGTGACGGAACTGTGCAATAGCAGTGACTGCGTCAGTAACTAAAGTAGGCATTCATATTTCAACTACAAACATGTGTTCCATAAATTAAATACAACTATTATTCGGTAATTCGAATGCAGAAGTAAAAAAAAAGATCAGGGGATAATAGCAAGGGCGGTATCGTCATTCTGACAGATAGGCATGTTCCACGGCGCCATTTCGTGAGTGCCAAGAAAGTAAACAGGCTAGCGGGCGTTGCGCTGCTGCAGGCAGTGCCAGCTTTCTACTGCACGGGGCAGTTGCGCTGGTCTGAAGCCCAACAGCTTTTGCGCAGCAGGAACCAACAGACAGCACCCGAAAAGGAAGCAGTGAAAAAGAATGGCAGCATTCTAGCCGCGTTCATGTGCAGATTCCAATCAGCAAGAAACACCATTAACACGCAGGAAACGCTTCAAGTCAGATTATTACCACAGCCAAAGTGAGATTAATTGAGCCGTAAATCGAGCATAAACAGAGCTAACGCAACTCACCTGATGATGATCGATCTCTGCATGCAGCGCCATAAGGAAAAACACCAAAAGAGATTTGGGATTTGGCCAGTGCATGGACAAGTCAAGGGAATATTCGACATTTGCCACCCTTATAAATGGCTAATAGTCGTTTACCCTCCTTACAAACGATATTTATAATTTACCACTCTTACGAAATTTTGTTCATAATTTTGCCATCCCAGTGCCACATAGGCGTGCCAAATCAGTTATCTCATTTTAATTATATGGCGCACATATAGTATATTGACACTTCTGCCTTTGAATTCAAATTCTAGTAATTAATCGCTGATAGCAATCGACCTGTCTGTTAGTGTCAAATAAAAAATCTATCTAATCATTATTCATTAGAAAATAATTGTTATTATTTTAGTTATTTATTCATTTTGTAATGAATAATAATTAGATATATTTTTTACCTAAAACTAACTGACAGATCGATTGCTAGCTGGGAAAGAGTTTAAAACGTGATTAGTTACCGAAATTTTGATTCAAGGGCAGAAGTGTCATTAAAATAGAAAAACTGATATAAAACGTCTAAGTGGCACTAAGATGGCAAAATTATAAACAGAATTTCGTAAGAGTGGTAAATTATGAATGTCACTCGTAAGGTGGCAAATGACTATTAGCCATTTATAAAGGTGGCAAATGCTGAAAATTCTCACAAGTCAAAGAGGCTCAGAGACTGTGCCAAAAGCAAGCAGCTGCCACAGAAAACAGGTTACCTTTGTGCAGGCAAAACTCAGGCTCAACGACAGAACCCACGATTCGAAACTGTACAACAAAACACAGGGAAGAGCCTCCTGACATGAACGTGGAGGAAGAGAAGTCCAGAAGAATACGATCGGCTTCTGGACATGCGCAGAGGGAGACTGAAAAAGGAGAGCGACGCTCGTGGGTTCGTTTGCTTTTGCTCCGAAGTCCGAACTCACCAGCCTTTGGCTTTGCCTTTCAAGAGCAGACAGCAGAAAAATTGCAGACCGGAATGCAGATCCAAATGCTGATGAATCTCGCACACGTACAGTAACAAGAACAGCACGAGAAACTCTAAAAGGCGCATGGAGAAAAGCCCGCAGATCATCGCAACAACACTTCTAAATCGAGGGTAAAGAGGTCGAATTGCATGGAGTCGCAGCGCCATTCACGGTGCATCTCAGAAAATCTTATCCGACTAGTAGCGCTCTCGTGGCACCAAAACGCGACATAAAATAAGGCAGAGAAGGTTCAAACAATCAGCACAGGACACATACGGCTGTACGAGTTCGTCGCCACGGGTAAGACGAGAGCTCGAAAGAAACGACACACGATCGCACAGAAAGTCAAATGCCGGGAACTCGCCAAGCAAGGAGCGGAACCGAGAGAGGGAAAGGGAGAGGTGCGAGCTTACTTACCTTGGCAGGCGGCAGCGAGGTAGGCGCCTCCGGTGCGCAGGCCTCCGCAGGCGGTGTAGAGCGCAAGGAGGTGGGAGGCGTTGAGGCGGGCGAGGATGAGCTGCGGCTGGGCGGCGACACGGCAGAGGCAGGGGACGCCGCCGCCGAGGTCGACGGAGGCGACGACCGGCTCGCAGCAGGGCGCAGTGGGCATGTTGGGCGTGCAAGAGAGGGCTATCTGGGTGGCGAGGTTGGTAGGCTCGCATGCCGCCTGCGCGTCGGCCCCGGTTGTCGCCGCCGCTCCGCCGACGAGGCCGAGCAGCAGCAGCAGCGGGACGATGTGGTGGGGTTCCATGGGTTGGATCCCTCTCGCTCCCTTCCTACTGCTACGCTAGGGTTTAAGGGCTCGGTGGAGTGGCGTGCCGTGGAAGGTAGGCTCTGGATGGAGAGGGAGCGGGAGCGGGGAAGAAAAGTAGCCGGGGCGGAGGCGCCGAGCCGAGCGGTGCGCGCGCCGAGGCCGGGATGAGGGGTCAGCGCCATGGGCTGGGCCGAGTACTTGGGATCAGGCAAAAGTTTGATGGCCTTAGACGCTGCTCTGGAGTGGATCCGCTTCTGCCCGTGTTTGCTGCCGAACAGTAGGCGAGTGCGTTTCAAAAAAAAATCGTGTACTCGAGTGGTTTGGCTCATCTCATTTGGTGTCCCGTTGAAATTTTCATTTTAACACGGAAAATAAACTCCATTAAACACTGGCTTCCGGTGAACAACCAGAAACCAGCCGGCGGAGGGCTCCAGCGGCAAAGTCTTCGGCCTTATGAGGAATCAGCCGTCTCGTTCAGCTTCTCGAACTCCATTTGGTCTAACCAGGTTATAGACTTCACTTCCTGACGCCATTCTTTCCCAAGCACTAGATTTGTTCCGAGCTCACCACCAACGCCATAGCCAGATGGAAAATTGTGTCTCTCGTCTTCTACTCAAGCTCCCAGATTCCCTTGATGCTTCCCGATGAACAGCGAACAGGTTCTTCACGCAAATGATCTAGCCGCAAAAGGAGAAGATTTTACAGCGATTTTTTTGGCGGAAAGATGGCGAAAGAAGAGTTTGTAGTTGGTTTGTCAGAGTTCATCTGATTTTATGTTAGGCTGGTTACTCGTGAGATTGTAAGTAAAGGTCACTGTCCACGGCCACGGACGCTGCAGCCTCCTATGCGCGCGCGCCATGCAGCAGGTTGCGCCTTTTCTCGCAAGGCGCGCCGCTCGCTCTACGCGGCGCCCGCTCCCGATCGCAGCCGGTCCGACGCCGCCAGCTCGCTGCCCGGGCGGCGCGCCGCGGGCGCGGAGCACCTTCGGTGGATGCTTGGCTCGAGCCTCCTGCCCGGCGCGCTGGAGCTCGCTGCGGCGGTCAAGTCCGTCGCGGCGCTTCCTGACGGCGCCGCGCTCGGGAGGTGCCTGCATGGGCACGCCGTGAAGGCCGGGCGCGCGGAGAGCGCGGCTGTGGCGAAGGCGGTCATGGACGCGTATGGGAGGACCGGGGCGCTCGCGGACGCCCGCCTCGTGTTCGACGAAATGGCGCGCCCGGACGCGGTGTGCTGGAACGTCCTGATCACGGCGTGCTCTCGTGCCGGACATCTTGATGACGCGTTTGGCTTGTTCCGGTCCATGCTCGCGTGTGGCAGAAGTGAGGACATGCCAACTGCGGTGACGGTGGCCGTAGTTCTTCCAGTGTGTGCGAAGTTGAGGCATTTGCGGGCTGGCAGGACTGTGCACGGCTTTGTCATCAAGACTGGATTGGAGCCAGATACTCTCTGTGGAAATGCACTTGTATCAATGTATGCAAAATGTTGCGGAAGCAGGGCGCTAGATGATGTACACAGAGCATTTTCTTCAATTCGATGTAAGGATGTTGTTTCATGGAACTCAATCATAGCAGGGCTCATAGAAAATGGTTTTGTCGAAGAACCACTTGCACTTTTTGGCAAGATGACCTCGCAGTACTTTCTTCCGAATTATTCAACAGTGGCTAGTATCCTTCCTGTGTGTTCATTCATGGGGTATGGGAGTTATTATGGGAAAGAAGTGCATGGTTTTGTGGTCCGGCATGGATTAGAGATGGATATATCTGTTTGTAATGCACTGATGATACATTATTCCAAAGCGTCTGAAATGAGGGTTGCAGAGTTGATATTTACCAGCATGAATAGGAAGGATCTTGTTACATGGAACACCATTATTACAGGATATGTGATGAATGGATGTCACTGTAGGGCAATAGACCTGTTTCAAGTTCTTCTTTCTACAGGAGTTGCACCTGATTCAGTTTCTTTTATCAGTCTGCTCACTGCTTGTGCTCAAGTAGGTGATTTGAAAACAGGGATGAGGGTTCATGGTTACATCTTTCGAAGGCCAGTACTTCTTCAGGAAACATCCTTAATGAATGCTCTTGTCACTTTCTACAGCCAGTGTGACAGGTTCGAAGATGCTTTCCATGCCTTCATCGATATTTTGAACAAGGACTTGATATCTTGGAATGCAATTCTTTCTGCTTGTGCTAGCAGGGAGCAATATGTCCACAAGTTCTTTACACTGTTGAGTGAAATGGGTCGGCAAGGGAACCAATGGGATTCAGTCACAGTTTTGAATGTTATACGTGTAAGTGCCCTCTCCGGGGTTAAGATGGTTCGTAAAGCTCATGGTTATTCCTTGCGAGTCGGTTATACAGCTGAAACTTCAGTTGCAAATGCTTTTCTGGATGGGTATGCCAAGTGTGGCTATCTGCAAGATGCAAGCATATTATTCAGAAACCTTGTAGGCCGGAACATTGTAACAGACAATACAATGATAACTTGCTACCTGAAGAATAACTGTGTAGAAGATGCTGAGGTGACCTTCAACCAGATGGTGGAGAAAGATCTGACTTCATGGAATCTGATGATCCAATTGTATTCACAGAACCATTTGGATGGTCAAGCCTTCACCCTGTTTAATCAGTTGCAATCTGAAGCACTAAAACCCGATATGGTCAGCCTTACAAGCATTCTTCAGGTTTGCATCCATTTGTGTTCTGTACATCTTGTGAAACAATGTCATGGTTACATGCTGAGAACGTCCCTAGAAGACATCCACCTTGAAGCAGCTCTTCTTGATGCATACTCCAAGTGTGGGAGCATAAGCAATGCATATAACATCTTTCAAGTCAGCCCCAAAAATGACCTTGTTAAATTCACTGCCATGATAGGATGTTATGCAATGCATGGAATGGCTGAAGAGGCAGTACAACTGTTCTCTAAAATGCTTACACTTGACATTAGGCCAGACCATGTAGTTCTGACCACATTACTGTCGGCATGCAGCCATGCAGGGCTAGTTGATGCAGGAATCAAGATTTTCAAGTCCATCAGAGAGATTCATGGGGTTGAACCGACTGCAGAACACTACACATGCATGGTTGACCTTCTTGCTCGTGGTGGACGCCTCCAAGATGCATATAGTTTTGCCTTGGATATGCCCCCTCATGCAGTCAATGCCAACACATGGGGCTCCTTGCTAAGCGCATGCAAGGTCCATGGAGATATTGAAATTGGCCAACTCGCAGCTGATCACTTATTCTCGATCGAGGTGGGGGATGTTGGGAATTACATTATTATGTCAAACATCTATGCAGCGGATGAGAAATGGGATGGTGTTGAGCATGTCAGGAAACTGATGAAGTCCAAGGACATGAAGAAACCTGCAGGATGCAGCTGGATTGAGGTTGAGAATACCAGGCATTTGTTCATAGCCAGTGATGTTAAGCACCGAGACAGGTCTTCTATCTATGATATTCTGGGATTTTTGTATCAGCAGATAAACGACATAGATACAAATTCAGTTGTGACAATTATGAAGTCTAACTGATCATGAGTTGCAGAAATGAGAAGTGGGATTCTCTTAACAAAGATGCGATTGTAGCTTGCTTCACTTTTACTACACAGGATTTTCACCTCCTGCCTGCAAACCAGTGAAGATTGTGTGCAAGTGTTGAACATTTTTCTGCTGTCAACAGCGTGCGTTACAATGTTTCTTCAGGAAGGTTGAGGCTTGAGCAAGAGAAGAATGGATACTAAATACTGGAGTGTAATTCCAGTCTCAAAGAACTGGACCCAGCATACTTGACTTTGGATCTTTATCAGTTGAGTCACCCCTGGTCCCTAGTCAATGCACAGAATCTTCATTCTCATCTAGGAACCTTCGTTCTCTTGCCTGGATGAAATTATGCTGCATGTGAAGCAGATGTAAGTGTTTCCCCTTTGGCTTTATGAGAAGGGTATCATTGCATTTAGTGGTCCTGTACTCCTGTAATCTGTATCGCACCTCTTTTCATGTTATGGCTCACTTTTATTAATTTCTTTTTTTTTTGACAGGGGAGGTCGATGTGTGGACATCGAAATACGGGGGTTTGCTAAACCACCCTTTGAGTTCGGCCAGGGAGGATGATTTACTCAGCTGCGGGGGACCTGACCCGTGTCACGGGGCCGTGCCGCTCGTCCGGGAATCGTATTAGATGGTGCCGTATTATGCGGTACCTAACAACACACATTTAAGAAAACATGTATTACATAAATCAAAAGCGAAAGTTTACAGATGTTCCTTATAAATAATTTACATCAAATAGCTACAACGGAAGACTATAATCAGCTCACGTCGAATAACTAATGAGCACTCGAGAACAGGTCCAGCCCGCGGACTCCTCTCGTTAGCAACACGACGACATTGCAGCGGCTGGATTCTCCAAGTGTCACGTGACTTGGAAGACTCTGAGTCTCACAGGACAACTTTTATCTTAAGCGTCGATGTTAATCTGCAAAACCACTCATATAGTAAGAGTGAGCACAAGGTTCAGTAAGACTTAACCGTCTCTCCTAAGGCATGCAACTCTATATGAAGGTAACTTAAGATATACACATATAAGTTGCATAAAGACTCGCCTACACGTTCATCCTTGACTTTCAGATTTTAGCCATCATAGTAGTGACCTTGCATTGAGCAATATTTGAAATCTACAATCAAACAAGAAACACTTCATTCCAATGTTATTTGTCTCAAGGTGGAAAATAACTTTAATTTGCTCTATCTCTACTTCATCCATGGATTTCATGCAATTCGAATTATCATAACAGTAATTAAAACTTGCAAACTATTATCACACATCTTACTACGTCTGAGCAAATGGTACTCATATCCGCGAGGGACGGTGATTCGAATCAAACACTACCTGGATAACTCGACACATGCGCCCGCCTTTGAAGACCTAAATCTGGTGTCCTTCACTACGTCGTATGTGACAACCTTTCGCAGGACACCCGACTGTAGAACATGTCACGTCGTCTCGGGCTCATAAGTCTAACGAGACGATGTTGTATGCCTCTACAATCTAGTTAACCTGATACATCGGTTTCCTGGGTTCCATATAGTAGTAAGCATCCGGTACACAACTCAATACTTGCTCAGCGGGGCTGCATACGTCTCGGTCCTTAACCGACACAGGCAGAGCTACTCGACCAAGACCTCATCTTGTCGCCTAACCCTCTTGCCCGGTCTCATCTTTGGAAACATAAACGTTAGTTTGCCTCTTTACACCATACCCATGTGATCCCGAACTATAGCTCGCGAGTAGATTCTAACTACTCGACTTCTACCGGATGTTATAGCCTATTTAGCATGACATTATTCTACAGCGGGGATACGTCTTCTACCCTTGACTCGAGAGTTTCTTTTGTAATGCATTTGGAGTATAAAACATTCCTGACCTAATGCACATACAAACTTTAACCCATAGTAGTGAACAAGGTAAAAACTTTATAAGACAATTTAAATGCGAATCATGAGCTTGCCTTGGTTTTGCAGGTGACTAAGTATATATCAGTTAGTGAAGACCACTTGAGGTTTGATTACTCGGTTTCCTCCCTCTTTGATCTCCACTTCAATTGGTTCACAATCTTCACAAGTCCTCACGTCGATGACTACAAGATATGAATATGCATATGTATGTAATTGTAAATCTTTTGCTATCACATTCTAATGAAAAGTTAAAAAATAGAACTCTGTTTAAGAATTTAAAATGACACTGGTGTTAGTGGTTTGAGTTTGGGTTAAGCAACATGGTCAAGTGATAAGTGCATTTCATCACATGTGTGTTACTCATCTAAAGAGGTTGAACATAACAGTGGTGATCCAGAGCTCCAATGGAGCTTAAAATTTCCACTTGAGTTTCTTGTCACAAGAAAGTCATATGGACAAAAAATTAGCATTTTTCACCGAGTGGTTTATTCAGAACTATTCTCTAAGCAATATGCAAAAGGAATTAATTCTAAAGTAACTCATATGTTCATGTCAAACTGAGTGAACTAAAATTTCAATTATACTTCATAGAGACTGCATGAATTTTTCTAGAATTTTTGGAGCTAAGAATTGCCCAGAACTGAATTTCCAAGTTTTGGAAATTCTCTGAAAATATTTCTGTATTCATTTGCACACAACAACTTGAAATCTAAATTCTCCTAATAAAATAAAATCCAAATGAGCTAAAATTTTTACAGGGGTTAAATATCATCCTAAAGATTATTCTGGCAAAATTTGAATATTTTTGGATGAACTAAACTCCCTCTAAAATTCTTTTGCTGAAAAGTTTTAAAGAATTTTCCAGAATTAAATAATATCTTTCATACAAATTTGGTTCATATTTGGATAGAGTTTTTCAACCTGAATCCAACCCAATTTTAATCACTAAATTTGGAGCTTTCTGGTAAAAGTTATGCTCTTCCAAAGTTTGAATCCAATCTAGCATTTGAATTAAACCGGGAAAAGTTTAAAAGTCTGACAGCGGGTCCGGGGGTGACGAGGCGCCTTCTCATGCGTCGACACACGGAGCTACAGAGTCATTCTCGCACATCCACAAACTGATCCGGTGCCACAGAGGATCCGGTTCTGTTTAGATGCGCGGCTGACGTGTTGGGCTGGAGGTCTTCGTCTTCCTTTCGCCTCCCGCGACGGCCCGCCGCCGAGCTCACCGGAGAGCTCGCCGGGAGGGGGTTCTGGTGGCCGAAACTTCCTAACTCTCGCCTCCTCTACATATTTTCGTGCGGGGCACACGTTGCCGACCTTCACTCGGACCGAGGATGGCCGGAAACCTACGCGCGACGAGCGGCGGCCTCGGTAACACTTCGGCGATGTCGCTAGGGCGCTGTGATGAACCAAAAGCGGCACCGTTTGCTCCTAAAGCATCAGTGATTCGTGGGAATGCTTGACATGAACTCGGTTGGGATCGGGAATGACTCTAGATAGGTCCCCACCGTGCGCCCGAGCTGATTTTTCTGGCGGCGGCGAAGAACACGGCGTTCTACAGCTAGGGTTGATGAAATCGAGCACCGGTTGGACGAGGAGGACCGTAGGAGTATAAAGAACATGCCCGTAGATCATGACTGGAAGCAACTAAGTATTTGAGCCGAATTTTGAGATTTTGGCGCGGCGATCCGAAGAAGCCGCCGGGGAGAAAACCCAAATTCTGGTCGGTTCCGCCCATGAAACGGCTCCAAATCTGAGGGACAGCACGAGGAGATGATCACCGACCTTTGTCGTGTCTTGGTTGCTTGTGAAACGCAGCAGGTGCTCGGTTTGACGTCGAGGCGCCTAGGTCAATTTGCCGGCAAGAAATGAGCTCGACCCGGGGTTCCCGTGGAGTTAGCACCTCATTCTTGCTTTGAGAACGTCAAGGGAGCTTCGGCGATGCTGGAACCAATTTCAGTTCGGCGTGAGAACCACCGAGACAGTCGGGTGTCGTTGCTCCGATGTGGTGCACAGTAGCGGAGGGAAAAGCGTGCGCACGGGAAGGCAACCACGAGAGAGAGAGAGAGAGAGAGAGAGAGAGAGAGAGAGAGAGAGAGAGAGAGAGAGCAGCTGAGAGCGAGGTGTTGCCGAGCGGTATAGCCATCCGTGAGATAATATCGGCGCAGCTGAGGCGGTTCGCTTGCGCTGTGATCGACCGGAAGCGTCAAGCGTGCGCTGGCACCGCTAGCAGCTACTGTCGAACGCTGGGCAAAGGGAAAACAGAGCCCGTGGCTCATATCATAGACAGTTGGGTCCCACCTTTTTCCTCTCCTCTTTATCCTTCTTTGTTGCTCTCAAATTCCTCCCAAATTTGGCAGGTGGTCCAAATCAATGGGTTAAAGTTTACTTCGCGTGCGGACGAGTTTTCGTCGAGGAACACGTGATAATAGACGAGCAGCTACGGTGAGGCGGTTTGTGAGGTGATGGGCTCCCGGTTTGAGACGATAAGGGCAAGGAAAACAAGCCGGGGTTCGCTCGGGAGGTGGCGGTAACACTTCCCTGGGTGGCGCTCGGAGGTGAATTCGGTTGCTCGAGTGAAACAGCGAGGTATGACTTAGGGTGCAAGTCTAAATGGCTCACTGACAGGTGGGGTCCATCCCTCTTTTCCCTCTTCTTACCCCCCCAATAATCCTCACAAATATCTCCCAAATTTGACAGGTAATAAATTCCAATATGTAGAGCTCAAATTTGGGAATTCATTTGGACATATGGCAAAGTTTCATCCAAGTTCAAATTTGAATTTGAATTCAAATGCCCTTTTATGTCCTCTTGCAAAAGCTTAGCCAAAACACTTCCAACTGTGGTAAAAATTTATATTCCCACCAATTTGGAGCTGAGGATTTCAAATATAGAATCAACTTTTAAATTTGGTTGCTGCAAATAAAAACTTTGAACCAACAGTTTGAAAACCTCCTTTGTGATGACCCAATTGAATTTGAGTGAAAATTTTGGTTTGCTCATAGCCCATGCCTGATCACTCTTAGTCCTAATCTGAACCTCACAAGTTCAGTTTGAATTTGCCTTTATATTTTGAATTCAGCATTCACATTTTTGGGACTTTTACATTCCTCCTCCCTTAAAAAAGAATCTCGTTCCGAGATTCCAAAAGAAGAACGAGACGGGAGAGGTACTTCCAAACTGTACGACGATAAAAGTTCCGTATTGTTCATGCGGAGGTAATCTTTGCTTTCCACGTTATTTCTTCCGTGGTATGATCACTCCACAACACCTTGTAAAATCTTAATGTCTGGTTCCAGGTGTTCCAGATCCTTTCATCGATAGTCTGAACCGGTCGCTCGATGTACGTAAGGTCCAGCTTCAACTCGTCGATTTCTTTTGTGTGGACAGCCGCGGTAAATTTGAGGCACTTCCGCAGCTGGGACACATGGAATATGTTGTGAACACCAGCAAGGCTTGCCGTTAGTTCCAGCCAGTAGGCTACATGTCCCCACTTCCCCGTGATAGCAAATGGATCTAAAGCTCGGGGAGCAACATCTCGCCTTTACATCGAACCAGTGAATTCCTTTCATCAGAGACACACGAAGATAAACGTGTTCTCCGCCGTCGAAATGCAACGGTCTACGCCGTTGAAATGCAACGTAGCTTTTCTGTCGGGATTATGCAGCCTTCAAGTTCGCTTGTATTAACCGAACTTGGTCGTCGGCTTTGTTGACTAAATCAACCCCGAGCAGTACTCTTTCGCCGTTCTCACACCAACTCAGTGGTGTGCGATAATTCTGGCCGTAGAGCTTTATATTATGAGGTATAACTATACGGTCTTTAGACCATAGAGTACCCTCATTGTCCTTCCTGAAACACCTCATCTCTCCGTTGTCTATACTTCTTCATATGTGAGTCATACCCTTGTATCTCCTTTGAGTTTCAACAATCTCCTCTCGGATTGTTGGAATGAGAGCAATGTTATAAAGTACTCCATACGGAATGACACAGAGACTAGGTTTTTCTTCTTCTAACTCAGCAATCGCCAAGTTGTAAATGTGGGCTTTTCGATTAAGCGTGTCGGCAACCGTGTTCACTTTTCCCGGATGATAGTTGCTCTCGATGTTATGATCTTTCATAAGCTCCAACCATCTTCGAGCATACCCTTGCACCAACCAGTTGAGCGACTAAAATATCGATACAGGGCAGAGTACTTGTTCTTTATAGTGACGGTATTGAGCGAAAGATAATCAACACTTAATCTTAGTGTCTCGTCGTTCTTCTTAATGAACAGCGCAGATCAACCCCAAGGTGATGAGCTTGGTCGTATAAAACCTGTGCTCATGAGTTCACTTAGTTGCTCCTTGAACTCCGCTAGTTTATTGGGTGCCATCTTATACGGCCTCCGTGAAATCAGTGTTGTTTCCTGTGCTAGTTCAATCTTGAACTCGGCGTCCCTTTGGACGGCATGCCCGGTAACTCATCGAAAACACATCCTATATTCACGTCCCACCGGAATATTCTCGAGTTTAATCACTTCCATGTGGTAGGCCTAACCCGTTCTCTTTGCTGTACAGAACAGACTTTTCTGTCCTAACCCCGCTTTTGATCCGTTTAACAGCATTTTCATAACTCAAGTTGAATACAAAAGTTAAATTTAACTTCAGTATCTTTCCAACGAGTACTCATATGCCTCCAGATCATCTCTGTATCAAAAGTTATGATTTTCCAAAGTTGACAGAATTCGTGGATAAAATTTGCCAGCATCTCCTTTGTATGTGGCTATCTTTACCACAGTTGTATATACAAATACAATAAGAATCTGAGCAAGCTTTGAACTACAACAATTTTGCACATTTCATAACCTTTCCAAATGTGTATCATAGGCTCCTTACGGATTTTTCTACAGAAAGTTATGGCTTAAAAACAGAAAGGTCCAGAGAGGTTTTTCTGCTGTCCTGGTTCTGGACAGTTTGACTTCAACTGGACTTTTCACCAACTCAATGTTTGATTTTGCTCTGGAGGTCTACAAATAAGTTTTAGAATACTTAAAAATATTTCCATAACTGTATCATACACCTTAATTGGGTAAATATACTCAGAGTTATGCTCTGTCAAAGTCCAGCAATAATTCCTGCCAGAAACAGAGCACTCTGTTTTTGAAATCTTTGAACCCTAGTCATCCTCTCATTTAAATCTTAGCTCAAAATAAGAGTTCAGTAACTAGTATTTGTTTCAAACTTCCATTTTTAGTTGAAAGTTCATGAATCATTTTTTCATTGGGAAGAGGTTATTTAAGTGTAGTATGGTGTCGATGCACCGTAAGAATCATGTCGATACTACGTTGCCTCACCAAAAGAAAAATCCTAACCGGATTATACCGGCATATCCATATTATCGGTGGCACTAAGACGGTCACTCGCAAATGTGTTCTAGTCGTACTACGGTTTCGTGGTTAAACTTGCATAAATGACATACAATCATCAGGTTCGGCTGCACACTGAACCCTGTCCCAATACAGTTCGTACACCCGTCCGTCATCACTCACACAGGTGTTCTCAAGACAAACACGCATTGAATTACGTTTTCACGTTACTAACCACGTGACGGGGTCTCCCTTACTTGCCTGTAGCACGACAGGGAAGGTGTTGCTCGAATACCCCAAACGATATGAAGAATCGTAGAGGATACCAAAGCTGGCCGGGTTAGCTGCCACCCATGAGGCTCCACCTTTCAGCTTGTGCGCACTGGTGGACAACGCTTACATGCACCCCCAAAGACATAAAACGTCCCGAGATGCATGATTTTCTGACATAATCAAGTAAGTTAGGTTGCCACCTTCATATTAGGCTAATATAGTAGTCCTTATGTGAGCCTAATATTGTTTCCTCACAGTATCCTAAGTTTTTGTCGTAATATGATCCTTATTCCGTGCGCTATTACCAATACGGCTCTGATACCACGCTACGGGGTAACCAACCCTGAAAGTGCATCTAGGCTTATTCCCCGTGGGTTTTGATGATTAGTAACAACACTTAAGGGACTAATGAGCTTTGCAAGTGTGAGTACAGGTGATTAAGAAATTTACGAAGACGAATACACTCAAGAAGGAAAAGAGGAGAAAAAGACAAATGCACAAGAATAATAGAATTTAGGGTTTTTATTTCTTTTTGTTGAGTTTTTCCTTTGAGCATGAGTGTGATCATAGAGTAAAGTGTTGAGAATCATCTAAGAGCTCATAGTCCGAGTTTAGGTTAAATGGAGTGAAGATTTGGGATAAGCCCTGGGAATAGGGTCGGACTTGTCCGGGCTAGAAGTCGGGCTGATCCGATGTAGAACGGAACAAGTGATTCTGTGTGAGTCCGTACTTGCCCGGGATGGAAAGCCGGACTAGTCCGAAGTATCGGACTAATCCGATATTGAACGGAACAAGAGTTTCTATGTGAGTTCGGACTTGTCCGTCTGGGACGGACTAGTCTGTTGAGAGAGTGTCTGAGGCCTTCAGGAGCTAAGTCCTGGATGGCCGGACTAATCTGCTCTTTATGGCCGGACTAGTCCGTAGGTTCAGACTTGTCCGTTTCAAAATGGAATAAGAGGTTCTGTGTGAGATCAGACTAGTCCTCTGAGTGTTGGACTAGTCCGTTTGGAACTAGGAATTAGCTGTTGGGACTAAGTCTTGGATGGCCGGACTTGTCCGCACATGGAGGCCGGACTAGTCCGGTCGAACAAACTTGTCCTTTCTCAACTGAAACAATGGGTTCTGTGTGAGATCATACTAGTCTGTTGTGGACCAGACTAGTCTGTGGTATGTGACCGTTTAGTTGGTGGAATCCGACCGTTTAGTTGGTGATATCTGACCGTTTAGTAGGTGAAGAGTGATGTCATCAGTTCCCGCAGACCGGACTAGTCCAGGGTCAAAGGGCGGACTAGTCCGGGGTTTGGCAGTTGGCAATGGCTAGTCCCCGGGACCTCTATAAAAGGAGGTTGTGCGGGCCTCAAAGAGAACAACAAGCACCCTAACAACGAAATAGCCTTCCTAGAGCCTTTTAGTCCCCTCTCTTCAAGTTCTTGGAACCCCAAGTGTGATTCTTGAGGGTTTGAGAGTTTTGGGAAGAGAAGAAGAAGGGGGAGTGTGCACCGTAAAGCTCTTGGTTGATTCTCTTGCACTGAGTGAGAGGTGTGCTGTCGAAGAGAATTGTTTTGTAAGTGCTTTGAGCCCAATTCTCGTGGGAGCCTCAAGTTGTGAGTTGCCCCACGACATATTGTGAAGCATTTGTGATATAGTGGAAGAAAAAGCCAACCTTGGTGGTGGCTTGGTGAGGAAAAGGTTGAGAGCAACCTGGTCCTTGGTGGACTCCTCAACGTGGATGTAGGCTTATTTGTGGAGCTGAACCACGGGATAAATATCGTGTTCTTGTCTTATTGAGTTATAATCTTCTGTGACCGGACTAGTCCCCCTCAGGACCGAACTAGTACGCACTCTGTGAACTAATCGTTTTTAGTAAGCCGAATTTCAGATTTTCCGCCTATTCACCCCTCTCTAGGCAACTTTAAATTGGTATTAGAGCCTAACTCTCCTAAAAAGCTTAACCGCTTGGAGAGGAGATGGGAGAAAACGGCAAGAAGGACTTACCGCTCGTCGACACCACCGACGCTGGCGAGAACAGCAGCCATAGTGGTGAAGGGCTCAAGTTCTCACCTCACAAGGGTGTCAACCAAATCAAGGACATGTCAAGGCTCCCTCCCCTTGACTTGGAGACCGACAACGAAGATGAAGAAGTGAGGCGTCTTGTCGATCTTCTTCAAAAGGCAAAAGATGAAGCTAGAAGAAGGAGGAGGCTTGAGAAAGGAAAGAAGCTCAAGAAGCCTGAAGAAGACTACACTCGATATCCTTTTAACTATGAGCGTTTAAATTCGCAAACAAATTACTTATATATTCCTTTGGGCAAACCTCCACACTTTGATGGCACAAACTATACAATGTGGAAACACAATATGACGTTGCACCTTATTTCTCTCAACCCCACACTTTGGCACATAGTTTGCATCGGCGTAGATATCCCCGTGGATGATGAAGAACTTACACCGGAGAAAGAGCAACTCATCCACCGCAATGCTCAAGCAACGGTCGTACTCAACTCTTCTTTAAGCCAAGAAGAATTCAACAAGGTGTATGGGTTGGAACAAGCCAAAGAAATATAGGATACACTCAAAATTGCACATGAATGCAACCGCTCTGTCTGAGAAGCAAAGGTTAAGATGATTGAGGGGGAGCTTGGGGGATTTGTCATGGAAGATGACGAGACCGCTCAAGAGATGTACAACCAACTCAAGACTCTCATAAACAAGAGTCGAGCGTACGATTGTAAGAAGTGGACAGACCATGAGGTAGTCAAAAGGATGATAAGAGCCTTCATGCCTCGCAATGTGACGCTTTGCACGCTCATCCAAGAGACTCCAAACTTTTACAAAATGATTCCGGATGAGGTGCTTGGAAAGATCATCAATCATGAGATGATGGAAATGGAAGCACGTCATTCAACAATTTTGCCAAGGTTACATCCAACAAGAAAAAGGGGATTGCTCTCAAAGCATCACCCAAAGCCAGGAACAAACAAGTACAAATCTCAAGTGATGATGAGGAAAGTGAAGAAGAAAGCTCCGATATGGATGATGAGGAATTGGCTTTCTTTATTAAGAAATTTAGAATGATGGTGAAGAGAAGAAGAGGACCAAGCTATGAGAGCATAAGCAAGGATAAAGGTAAGTCAAGAAGCAAGAAAGCTTGCTACAACTGCAGCGAGTATGGGTATTACATTGTTAATTGCCCATATGAAAGAGAAGACGATAATAAGAAGAAGAGGAACAAGTATGAAAAACCACAAGAGAAGAGGATATTCAAGAAGAAAAAGACACATGGACACACTCATGTTGGCAAAGAATGAGACTCCAATGATGAGTCCTCCTCTGATTATGAAGAAGGAGTGGCAACCATCGCCATCAAGAAGCCAACAATGAAGAAGGCTCTCCTACCCAACAAGGATGAATGGAAAAGCTCAAACCACACATGTGTCATGGCAAAGGAGGGAAAGCAAAAGGTAAAAACTAAACTCTCCTTGCACTCCATTAAGGATGAAGACTTTGATAGTGATAGTGAAAATAATTATTTATTCAAAGGATTAAGTAAAAATGCACTAGCTAAAATGAAAAAAACTATTTGATGAAACCTTAGATAAGGGGGAGATTCTTGTGAGACAAGAGGACTTGCTTATCGAGGAGAAGCAAAAGAATCTTGACCTTGAGAAGCTTCTCGAACTTGAGAAGGAGAAAAACATGGCACTTGAACTTGCGGAATGCAAGGAGACCTCCTCAAGTCTCAAGAGTTCGAATGTTGTGCTCCAACATGAGCTTGTGAGTTTGAACAAATCTCACAAGAACCTTGAAGCACAATTCGCAACTCTCAAGTCAAATGTTATCTCTCTCCCCTCAACAAGATCAAACTTGTCTAGAGTTAAACACTAAAAACTGCAAATGTGCAAAACCTGAATCCAATTTAAAAAAAGGAACTTAGCATAGCAAAGAGTGCACCTAAGAGTAGCATATTTGATAAGGAGAAGATTAAGTATGCACGTAGTGCATACTCAATTGCAAGGTCTCCTTTGATCAAAAATGGTCTTGGATATTCAAGAAAAGCAATGCGAAATACAAACATATCTAAAAGTGACAAGCGACATATAGCCTTTGTGAAAAAGGATCATACAAAACTATGAATGAATGTCATACTTCTACTAAAATGACAAAATTTGATAAATATATTAAACATGCTAAGAATAATAACCTAGCACTATTCCATGATTTCAATGCATCTTATGTACTAATAAAAAGCAAATTTGGGTATGTTTATGCAAAATATTTTGGGCCACTCCGCATGAGCCCAAAGCCTTGTGTATGGGTACCCAAAACTCTTGTCACTAACCTTAAAGGACCCAACCAAGCTTGGGTACCTAAAATCAAAGCCTAAATTTATTTTGTAGGCATACTCCTCCGGCGGCACAAAGTGGGTGTTAGATAGTGGCTGCACCAACCACATGACTGGAGCGAGAAAAATGTTTGCAGAATATGCGGAAACCAATGATCCAAGTCAAGGTAGTTATTTCGGTGATAATAGCCAAGGAAGGGTACTAGGTATGGGTAAAATCTTCATTTCTCCAAAACACACCATTTCAAATGTCATGCATGTGGAGTCACTAGATTATAATCTTTTATCCATATCCCAATTATATGTCATGGGTTTTAATTGCTTATTCACTAACGAAGGCGTGATTGTCACTAGAAGAGTAGATAACTCAATTGTCTTCAAAGGTGTACTAAAAGGAAAACTTTATCTTGTAGACCTTTCTGCGGATAAAGATCAACTTGACACATGTTTGATGGCAAAGACTAACATGGGTTGGCTATGGCATCGTAGGTTCGCCCATGTTGGTATGAGAAATCTCCAAAAATATCTAAAATGTGATCACGTTCGAGGTCTTAATAATGTCATTTTTGAAAAAGATAGATCTTGTAGCGCATGCCAAGCTGAGAAGCAAGTTGGAGTAGCTCATCCCACCAAAAATGTGATGACAATAACAAGACCGCTAGAGATGCTTCACATGGACCTCTTTGGTCCTATTGCTTACATAAGCATTGGCGGTAATAAATATGGTCTAGTAATTGTCGATGATTTTTCTCGCTTAACTTGTGTGTTTTTCTTGCATGATAAGGGTGAAACTCAAGGTGTCCTCAAGAGTTTCTTAAGGAGAGCTCAAAATGAGTTCTCCTTGAGAATAAAGAAAATAAGAAGCAACAACGGCACCGAATTCAAGAACACCAGAGTAGAAGAGTACTTGGACGAGGAGGGCATCAAGCACGAGTTTTCGGCACCATACACACCCGAACAAAATGGAGTAGACGAAAGGAAGAACCGAACACTAATAGAAATGTTTAGGACAATGCTTGATGAGTACAAGACATCCGACCGATTTTGGGCGGAAGCCGTGCATATCGCTTGCCATGTCACAAACCCTCTTTACCTCCATCGTCTCTTGAAGAAGACTCCCTGTGAGCTCCTAACGGGTAACAAACCAAATATCTCCTACTTTAGAGTTTTTGTAGCAAGTGCTATATTCTCAACAAGAATCCTCGAGTTTCGAAATTTGCCTCAAAATCCGATGAAGGTTTCTTGCTTGGTTATGATTCAAACACTTACACCTATCGTGTATTCAACAAGACCTTCGGTTGCGTTGAAATCGCACATGACGTAGTGTTTGATGAAACTAATGGCTCCCAAAGGGAGCAATTTGATCAATGTGCATTAGATGAAGAAGAGGCACCATGTATGGCATTAAGGAGGATTGCACTTGGTGACATACAACCTCAAGAGATACAAGACCCAAGTGACCCATCATCGTCACAAGAAGTGACCCAAACACATGATCAAGCACTAAATCCTCTAAATGAAGAACAAGATTAAGATCACCATGTTCAAGACATCGAAGGCAACAATGGTGGCAATGATCAAGGGTGAGATGAAGAGGAAGAAGAAATTGACTCAAGACCAAGTGTGCCACACCCAAGAGTCCATCAATGTGTACAACGGGATCATCCCGTTGATAATATACTTGGAGATATCTCAAAGGGAGTAATGACTCGCTCTTGTATGGCTAACTTTTTTGCTCACTACTCTTTTGTATCTTCTTTGGATCCTTTCAAGGTTGAAGATGCCATACAAGATCCAGATTGGGTGATGGCGATGCAAGAGGAGCTCAACAACTTCAAAAGAAACAAAGTGTGGGAGCTTGTGGAAAGACTAAATGCAAATATAGTGGGCACCAAGTGGGTCAAGCAAGATGAGCATGGAGTAGTATTTAGAAACAAAGCTAAACTTGTGGCGAAGGGATACTCACAAGTCGAAGGTTTGGACTTCGATGAAATCTTTGCTCCCGTACCTAGACTTGAATCAATTCGTATATTATTAGCCTATGCTACTCACAATAATTTCAAGTTGTACCAAATGGATGTGAAAAGCGCCTTTCTCAATGGACCAATCAAAGAGGAAGTGTATGTGGAGCAACCACTCGACTTTGAAGACGATAAGTATCCTAACCATGTTTTTAAGCTTCACAAAGCTCTCTATGGCCTCAAACAAGCTCCTAGAGCTTGGTATGAATGTTTTAGAGATTTCCTCACTGACAATGGTTTTAGGATAGAAAAGGCTGACTACACACTTTTCAAAAAAAACCTTAGACAATGACTTATTTGTGTGTCAAATTTATGTCGATGACATAATATTTGGTTCTACTAATAAATCTTTTTATGAAGAATTTAGCAAAATCATGACGAAAAGGTTTGAGATGTCAATGATGGGAGAACTAAAGTTCTTTCTAGGCTTCCAAGTGAAGCAGCTCAAAGAAGGCACCTTCATATATCAAACGAAGTACAAGACTGTGCCTACCCCCCTACTTTGGACCTGAGGAATTCAAATATGAACTCTGATCTTTGATTTGGCTGCTGCAAATGAGATTTTTGATACAACAGTTTGAAAACCATTGTGTTAATCTCGTTTGAATTTTGAGTGGAACCAACTTGCTCCAAAATCTGAATTTAGCTTTCTCACACATATGGATACTTCCCTACTTGGTTTCAAATTCATTTTCGTTCCATGTTTTCAAATAACCATTGAACTTGTGTGGAGTGAGCTTTCATGTGTATTATCACATGTGCAAAAGTTTAAACACGTCCCATTTTTCCTACATATGAACTAACTTTGTGCAAACATAATTTTCTTTGTGTTCATATTTTTGGGACCATTACACTGCACCTTCCCAAGACACGGAGACACGGAGCACGCCTCTGTCAGGAGGCATTGCGCCCAGTCACATCACAGTGAAGACAGGCGCAAAATGTCAGAGGTTGTGGACCAATAAACACAGCGAAAAGACAACCCCTGCCGCCCCTGCCATCATCAACCGCTACGCCTAGCTTACAGCGTGGGCAGGCGGCAGGACGAAGGCTAAGAATCTACCACCAGAGACAGCTATCGGCATTTAGTGCAGGATACAGTAGATGGCAGAAAATCGCCCTGGGGCCACCTGTCGGGTCCCGGGGCCCACTTGTAAGCCGCTTGAGCCTTGTACTATAAAAGGCTCGGGTAGGCAACGTTGCAAAGGGTTCGGCTCATTTCGACCTTGACTCCATACTCACTTCATCCCCAAGCTTAGAACTCCGGTTCTAAGCTTCAAACAATACACAGAGCAACTCTGCTCACCGTGGACGTAGGGTTTTACGCTCCGGCAGCCCGAACCACGTAAAAACCCTAGTGTCAATCCACCTCCATCTCCTTCCTCAATCCATTCTGGTGAGACCCTCGCGAGAGGACTAGCCCCTCCGAAAAAGAACCTCCGCGGGCTGCCCAGAGCAGGCCCGAGAGAAGTGTCGACCGCAGACGCTTCGACAAAGGCGAAGCCCATCAAAACACCAATGGAGACAAACGGACACCTCAACCTGAACCAAGACAGCCCTAGCGTGGATCAAAAGGCATATCGTTCCATGATTGGGTCCCTTCTTTATCTTTGTGCATCTGGGTACGATATTATGTTGAGTGTATGCATGTGTTCAAGGTTTCAAGCCGCACCCAAAAAGTGTCATCTAATAGCCGTAAAGAGAATCTTGCGCTATCTAGTTCATACACGTAACCTAGGGCTGTGGTATCCTAAAGGGTCCAAATTTAATCTCATCAGATACTCTGATGTCAACTATGTCGGATGCAAAGTAGATAGAAAAAGTACCTTGGGCACCTGTCAATTCTTGGGCAGATCCTTAGTGTCATGGTCATCCAAGAAGCAAAATTTCGTTGCCCTATCCACAGCCGAAGCGGAGTACGTCGCTGCCGGGAGTTGTTGTGCACAACGTCTTTGGATGAGACAAACTCTAAGAGACTACAGTCTCAATATAAACCACATTCCACTCCTATGTGACAATGAGAGTGCTATTAAAATTGCCCACGACCCCGTTGAACACTCTAGGACCAAACACATTGATATCCGACATCATTTCCTGAGAGATCACTCAATAAAGGGAGACATGGTCATTTCACATGTTAGAACTAAAAAACAGCTAGCGGATATCTTCACCAAGCCACTAGATGAAAACGCTTTTATAAACTTAGAAGTGAGCTAAATATCCTCGACTCCCGAAATGTGGCTTGAGATGTTGCCATTTGGTTGTTATAGTCTAATTCCTACAAAACTGAGCACATTTTCTAAAAGACAATCTCTCTCAATTTTTCTATCAAATTATTTTCAGTTATCATCTCTTTGAATCATGGCCATTTTTTGTATGGTTTTGTGCTCTACAGGTCATGATTCATTGAGAATACGTGTGAAAAACTAGTCTTGTGGATCAATTCCTACAGATCTCATCATATATAAGAATGTGATGACAAGGACCGTACTAATCCGGCCTAGGGGCCGGACAAGTCCGGAATACCAGATTAGTCCGATTAGAGTTTAGACAAGTCTATAACGGACTAGTCCGCTATTGACAGGACTAGTCCGCACCATCAGAGAAGTCCGGACCTAATCCGACCACCGGACTTGTCCGATATCTATGAGCGGACTAGTCCGGACAGTTGGGACTTGACCCAACCGCAGGGGGTTCTGACCCACTTCACCAGTCACAACGTTCAAACGCGCGCTCATGCTCAAAAATCGCCCCCATTGGCGATTTTTGAAGATCTCCACTAAAAACTTCAAAGGATCTGAGTCATCTACTCCTCAAGGCCTCGAGAAGTCATTTCTCGGACTTCTCCGCATTTCGATCCGACGATTTCATCGGAATCAAGGAGTCAAGGTGTGTTCTTCAGGCAAAACCTAATCTTGTAAAATCTCTCAATTCTAGGGTGTTTTCTCCACAAACTAGGATGTTAGTACTTCACAATCTTCATGCGCCTCTTCCATAGGATTATTGCAAACTATCAACTGAATTTGCAGAAAATCCGCTTAGTTAGGGTTTAACCCCAGGCTGTCCGAACTCGTTCGGACAGAAAGCAGACAAGTCCGTTCCTGACCGGACTAGTCCGATCAGGGACCAGACAAGTCCAGCCAAACCTTGTGTTAACCCCTAACTTCGTATTTTGCTGCACCTTTGTTGCAATAATCTTTTGCCTTCAACTCATATCCCTGCTCGTTCATTCTTTCAGCATGTCTCAAAACGACAACTCTCCACCCCTCTCCGACCCGGAGCGCGAAGCGGCTTGACAAGAGATTTATCGCCGTCGTGAGGAGGAGGACGCCGCACTTGCACAAGAGCTCGCTCATCATGAAGCTCGAACCAAGAAGCGGCATGAAAGAGAGGCAGCTCAAGCTGAAGAAGAGCGCTCTAGTCGAAGGAAACGAGTTGTTTCCTTAGGAGAAAACGAAAGGGGCCAAGCAGCTGACAAAGGCAAGCGACCCATGAATGAAGGAGAAGGGGCAAAGAGAAAAGGAAAAGCCCCGGTTTACCCATCAAGAAGGCAACACCAAGAAGAAGGGCACCTGCTAGTGGGGGGTTGTCATTCGAGACCGTCCCATGGGGTCAAGTGCTCCCCCACAGGGTCCCATTGGACCCTTGGTCATGACAACACCGATGAACAATCCCAACCGACAACCCAAGATCTCTAGCAATATCTTTCATGGGAAAGGCTCTGAAAAGGCAAGGAAGCTCAGGGAGAAGGACCCCTACAAGTATGAGAAGGCCACACCAGATCATCGCTTTTGGTGTGACTTCCACTGTGATTACTATCGCCTAGTCTATTTGAATATGAAGATACCGGTTCCTCATGATCAGTGGATTGATTGGCC
Source organism: Neostapfia colusana (assembly GCA_030760725.1). NCBI lineage: Eukaryota > Viridiplantae > Streptophyta > Magnoliopsida > Poales > Poaceae > Neostapfia > Neostapfia colusana. The sequence continues at coordinate 51,396,747 of JASWHV010000019.1, forward strand.
CTATATGGAGAAGAAAAACCATCAATCCTTCAATGCAGTCATTCAAGCCGCAGAGCATCACGGGTTGAAGGATATTCTATCCTTCCAATATGACTGGAACACAGATGTGGTCGCTCAGTTCTACACCACATGCTATTTCTCCACCTTCAGAGACAGAAAGATTTCATGGATGACGAACGGAGTCCAATACTCTGTTCTCTATAGTGAGTTTGCACGGATCCCTGGCCTCGAGGAATTTCTGAACTACGAGTTGACTATTCACAACCTCACAACGATAGACTTGGGGGAGATGGAGTTCATGTATGAGGTTGGCTTCTATAACCCCCCTACTACCAAAATCCTCCGTCCCTTCTTTAGCGTGCTTAATAGGATCTTGAGAAAAACTTTAGCACCTAAAGACGGGGATGCCGGAATGATCCAAGGCCACCTCCGCCATTTGTTGAAGCTAATATGTGAAGATGAGAAGTTCAATGTGTTTGACTACATATACAACGACATCTTCAACATATCTCACACCCCCAATCGCTCATGTGGGTATGCTCCTCTTATCATGTGCCTTATTGAAAAAGTGTCGGGACTGGAGTTTGTGAAGGATGTCAAGCATAGACCCCTTCGACCTCAAATCCCTCCTATGGTGTCAAAGATTGGTGGAGCCTCAAGGAGGAGTGTCCCCGATGCACCTCCTCCTCCAGCTGCTCCTACCTCTTCCTCTTCCGGAGACTCCTCCAATGCCATCTTCAAATTCTTAAAGTCTATCTTCACATCTTGCCGCAAAGTGGAAGTCAAGACGCAGAAAATGGCTAAAAGGCAAGAAAAGTACTTGAAGAAGCTCTGTGAGAAGGCGGACATCACTATGTCTCCGTAAGCCTTCGACGATGAGGAAATCACACCCTTCCCGGATCTCACTGCAGCGGAGGCTGCATTCCTTGGGGGAGGTTCCTCTAGTGCTGCTCCCGCCGTCGAGGAAGAAGAGGACGACCAAGATGATGAGGAGGACGACGATGAAGCAACCCAAAGGGATGAAGATCGCGAGGAGGAGAGTGAGAGCGACGACGACAAGACTTAGGCTCTATTCTTTTCCTTTTTGGTGTGTTGATGTCAAAGGGGGGGGGGGGAGATTGAGGGGCTCTTTTAAGTTGTAATGTTGCTACACTTTCATATTTTGCTATTCAGGTTGTAATAACTTTATACTATGCTACTCGTATGTGTGATGATACTTGTCAATTTGAGATGCATGTTTCACACTTAATTATTACATCTCAACATTTGCATCACAAGTAGGGACCCCACCATAATACACCACTCTAATAAATATCCCATAGAGCTCACTCTCGTGCATACCTTTTTTGCAAAACATTCATGCACATATTTAGCGGGAGTGTCTTATACACATGTGTGTTATTAAAACTAACGCATTCGTATTTTTATCAAAACCTCAAAGTGTTGTCATCAAATCACCAAAAAGGGGGAGATCGAAAGTGCATCTAGGCTAATTCCCCATGGGTTTTGATGATAATGATAACACTTAAGGGACTAATGAGATTTGCAAGTGTGAGTATAGGTGATTAAGAAATTTATGAAGATGAATACACTAAAAAAGGAAAACAGGAGAAAAAGGCAAATGCACAACAAGAATAGAATTTAGGGATTTTATTTCTTTTGTGTTGATTTTTGCCTTTGAGCATGAGTGTGATCATAGAGTAAAGTGATGAGAATCATCTAAGAGCTCATAGTCTGAGTTTAGGTTGAGTGTAGTGAAGATTTGGGATGGTCGGACTAGTCCGGCATATCGGACTATCCGATGTAGAACGGAACAAGTGGTTTTGTGTGAGTTCAGACTTGTCTGGGGTGGAAAGCCGGACTAGTCCGAAGTATCGGACTAATCCGATATTGAACGGAACAAGAGTTTCTGTGATATACCCACGCCGACTACACCATCAAGTATACCGACTACATCAAGCAAGATGGAACAATAATCAAGTCAAGCTGCACCAGCTCATGTCTTCGATGGACCAATTACTCGTAGCCGAGCTAAACAGCTACAACAAGAGGTGCACGCGCTACTTTGTGAAATTCCATTTATTAATGAGAATTATATACTTCCTAAATCGTACATGTTTCTATTACTCAGGTTCACCAAGGAGGATGACAAGGACACGCCGAGACTAAACCAGAGAGGAGAACTACGTCGAACCAGTTCGGCCTGGCAGAACTGTCATGAAGAAACAGTCATATCTCTTGATCCATAGAAGCTGTGAAGGTCCATGAGTACTTGTTGGAAGGTATTGAAGTCAACTTTCTAATGCCACTAAGTGCGGAGTGCTTTAGAGCTCCCAGCTTGGCAGCCGAGTGCTTTTGGTGCAGACTGTTCAGAAGATCAATAGTCGGCCTGATATCCAAGTTTCCGTGAGAAACTGTATCACTCTACAATATTTCGTGAAGCATGCTACACATGGTGTGAAAGGTTATCGAATTAGCTTTCCAACGCATCTGGTCCCGTGTCTTTTGAATGTCCCTAGGTGGAGTTATGATTAAAACATTGAAGACCACTCAAAAGGCCAGAAGACATACGGGAAATTGATGACCACTGCATTAATGATCAAGCCAGTTGGCCTTCCACCTTCTCACGTGGCTTTTTTAGTTCACATCTATTTTTAGACTAGTTGTTGGCATAAATACCGCTCTTTTTTAAGCCAAGGAACACTTTTTGATGAATTAAGATTAATCCAGTGATATTTGCAGCCGAGCTGCTTGGGTGTCTTACTCAACCCTTGTTCTTCCTTGTTCTTCTTGAACTTGTGGAGAGATCTCTCTGAGATCCACTAATTCGCGCTCTGCAGGTTCCAGTACGGCTGCTCCGTCTTGTGTGGATTAGCTCCGGTTGTGGTTCTGCGGTCGTTCGGAGATCGAGTCAAAGTCTTCGCGGTTTCGGTGTCTCTCTCCCCGTCGCTTGGTCGCATCCAACCTTGGTCAGGTATAAAGCTAGTTATCCACGCTGTTTCTACATCAAGTTATCTTGTTCTTGAGCCTCCTGTCGTGAAGATCGGGCCACCCTTCGCCGAACCAAATTCGGTGCATATCATGTGGTAATCAGAGCTATCGTTGTCACGGTAGGTTCATTTTTTTTATCAACCACCCTCCCACCCTTTTTCAATCTGTTACAAATTTCACCATCCACATATTCATCCCTGTATTTATCTTTTACATATATTTGTTTGTCCTATAGTCCAAAGCCTAAAAAAATACCTATAGCCCTTTTGACGGTACTGTTATCTTGTGTTTGTGTTCTTCCAGTTGCTCGTCACCACGGTTTACCTATATCTTTTGTAATCAACACCCCTGTTAGTGTTATAAAAAAAAGAAGAGTAAAAAAAAAGAGCACAAGTGAAAAGATTCTGAAGAATTTTGTATTACGGTTGGGTGTTGAAATTTTCAGTTTTCATATCCAAGTTGGTGGTAATCTTGATAGCAGCAATTTTTTTTATCTTTTGAGCACATCTTTTTCACTTGATTGGCAGTACCGTAGCCCTCCTTGTTCAGCCACCTATAGCTCCACCAAAAAGCTGAACCGGGTCTTTCGATTTGTACTCCTTACGGCCTCTTTACCACCTCCGTTGAAGCTGTCACACCAGCACCATCACAGTTCTTGAGATCAGGCAAGAACTTGGGTAAGTAAGAGGTGAGATCGAGTGTGTCCATATATATTTCTTTTGTTGCTCCTAACATGGCAGACTCAGATTCAAGTGTTCATGGTGGACACCATGGTGATAGGGAACCCCCTGTCTCACGGGATGAGATGCGTCGCATGGCTGATTCACTCATGGAGGCCATGGGCAGGCTCCTCGATGAGCGTCTTCCCGCGGCTGGAGGACGTCGAGCATGTCGTGATCAAGAGGACCGTCATCGAGAGGAGTCCGGCGATGAGAACTCTGATTTCGGCCATGGATTCAATCGCTTCGGAGATGGCCCTGACGTATCTGGTGGTGGTCGCCATGCTGATTTTAATAATTACCATGGTGGGCGTCGCGCACATAGGCGCAATGCTGATGGTCGCCGCGTGCATTTTGAAGACGAAGAGTTTGAAGATCAAGATCATGAAGAAGGATCTCATGATGATGAAAATCCTTTCGGTCAAGGTGGCAGGTTTGATCGGCGTCATCATCGCCGGCCTGCTGATTTTGAAGAAAGGGAATACCATCGTGGTCGACGTCCTCATGACAACCCAGATAACATCGCTCGTGTCAAGTTGAGTATTCCAAAGTTTACTGGAAAGGAGAATCCTGATGAATTTCTTGAATGGGCTGAGCAGTGTGATCAAATATTCCGAGTACATAATCTTTCGGCTCAGTGCCGTGTGAATCTTGCTTCGGTGGAACTCTCTGGATACACTCTCACTTGGTGGAACCAAGTGCAGGAGAATCAACGTGATTTGGGACACGGATATATCAATACATGGGAGGAGATGAAGCAAGTGATGAGAAGGCGATTCGTGCCATCTAGCTATCAGCATGATCTCAGGAACCGCTTGCAAATGTTAAAACAAGGGAAGAGATCAGTTGATGAGTATTTCAAGGAGATGGAGCTACTGTTGGTGCGGGCTGGAATAAGAGAAAATGCAGGGTCAACAATGGCAAGATTTCTAGGAGGTCTTAATGAAGAAATTTCTGGTTTTGTGGAGATGTTTCCATATCGTACATTGCAGGATCTTTTTGATCAAGCTATGCGAACAGAGAAGAAGATTCAGCAAGAGTCACGTGGAAAATCTTATGGCAGTTATTCTATTGCTGCCCCATGGCGCAAACAGCAGTCAAGTACTTCCTATGGTGGTGGACGATCTCAAGGGGCTGCAGCCAAGTCTTCTCAATCATTTGTTCCATCGAAGATGGCAGCCTCCACCGCGTCATCACCAACAACTCAGCAGCGACCCGCTGCAAGTTCAGCAGCCCACAGCAATGTCTCGAGAGCTACATCTTCTTCTCGAAGCAGAGAAATTGTATGTCATAAATGCCACGGCCGTGGGCACATTGCTGCCCAATGCCCAAGTAAGAGGGCCATGTTGTTGAATGAGAAAGGTGAATGGGAATCCGAGAGTGATCCGGAAGATGCTGGACCGACATGTGATGAAGAAATTGAGGAGGAAGGGAATGAGATCCAGCCTGAAGAAGGAGAACATAATTGCTTTATTTCTCTACGAGTGCTTAGTGTAACAGCAGAAAAGGAAGACAACGGCCAACGACATAATTTGTTCCATACCCGTGGACTAATCAAAGATAAGATGTGTCGCATCATCGTTGATAATGGCAGCTGCAGCAATATTGCTAGCCAAGAATTGGTGGACAGATTGGGACTGAAACCACGGCGTCATCCTAGTCCATACAAGATGCAGTGGCTTAATGATTGTGGTGCACTACGTGTCAGTAATACTGTGATTGTACCATTCTCTGTTGGTAAATACAATGATCATGTGGAGTGCGATGTGGTGCCTATGCAAGCCTGCCAGCTTCTGCTCGGTCGACCATGGCTATATGATCGTGATGTCCAGATTTTTGGAAGGACCAACAAGTTGTCTTTTGTGTACAAAGGAGAGCGAATTTCCTTGCTTCCTTTGACACCGGAAGAAATTTTGAAGGATGATATCAGGAAGAAACAGCGCGAGAGCGAACACCACTTGCGAGTGAGCCACAAAAATAGTAAGGAAGAGTGTCCACAGCCAAATCAAACCCCACAGCTGCAAGGAACCTAGAAACCAGGAAAAGAGGGTTTAGTAATGATGGCTAGGAAGGGGGATATCAAAGCATTGAGTGAATCAGATGCCATGTTCTTTGTACTTATGTACAAGGACACTTTTATTTCTACTAATGCCTTACCCTCTACCCTGCCGAGTACTTTTTTGAATGTCTTGCAGGAATATGAAGATGTCTTTCTGGACGAAGTACCACCAGGACTGACACCTAAGAGGGGGATCGAGCATCAAATTGACTTGGTTCCTGGTGCGTCACTTCCGAACAGGGCTGCATACCGCACCAACCCAGAGGAGACAAAAGAAATTCAGCGACAAGTAGAGGAATTGATGAAAAAAGGGTATGTACAGGAAAGTCTTTCCCATTGTGCTGTCCCTGTTCTTTTAGTGCCTAAGAAAGATGGGTCTTGGAGACTGTGTGTGGATTGCCGCGCAATTAACAACATCACAGTAAGATATAGGCATCCCATTCCTCACTTAGATGATATGCTTGATGAACTTAGTGGTGCTAATTTTTTCACTAAAATTGATTTAAGAAGTGGCTATCATCAGATTCGTATGAAAGAAGGAGATGAGTGGAAAACATCCTTTAAAACAAAATTTGGATTGTATGAATGGTTAGTGATGCCTTTCGGTTTAACCAATGCACCTAGTACATTTATGTGATTAATGAATCATGTGCTTAGAACTTTCATTGGTAAATTTGTTGTGATTTATTTTGATGACATCCTAATCTACAGCAAGACTCTTGAAGAACATGTTGCACATATCCAGAGCGTGCTTGCTGTCCTGCGTAAACAAAAATTGTACGCTAACCTTGAGAAGTGCACCTTCTGCACCGACAAGGTAGTTTTCCTTGGATTTGTTGTTTCAGGACAAGCGTGGAGGTGGATGCTGAGAAAGTCAAGGTTGTACACGAATGGACGCCTCCACAGAACGTGAGCCAAGTGAGAAGCTTCCTTGGACTTGTTGATTTCTACCGGTGCTTCGTGAAAGATTTCAGCACGATCGCTGCTCCAATCAATGAGCTGACCAAGAAGATGTACCTTTCAAATGGGGAGAAGCACAACAAAAGGCTTTTGAAGAATTAAAGAAGAAGCTCACAACATCCCCAGTCCTTGCACTTCGTGATTTCAATAAGACATTTGAAATTGAATGTGATGCAAGTGGGGTTGGGATTGGAGGCGTGCTGATGCAAGAAAAGAGACCAATTGCATTCTTCAGTGAAAAGCTAAGTGGTCCGACTTTGAATTATTCAGTTTATGATAAAGAATTATATGCTCTCGTTCGGAGTTTGGAAACTTGGCAACACTACCTTTATCCTAAAGAATTTGTAATACATTCAGACCATGAATCATTGAAACATATTAAGGGACAACTAAAACTGAATAAACGACATGCTAAGTGGAGTGAATTCATTGAGTCCTTTCCTTATATTGTCAAATATAAGAAAGGTCAAGACAATATTGTAGTTGATGCTTTATCTCGACGTCATGCTTTGCTCACACAACTTGATGCTAAAATTCTCGGATTGGAAAGTATAAAGGAATTATATGCCACTAATTCGTACTTTGCTGAACCATATGCCAAGTTCCGTAATGGCAAAGGATGGGAAAAGTATAATGTGCATGATGGATTTTTATTTCGCACTAACAAACTTTGTATTCCAGATTGCTCTGTTCGACTTTTACTCGTGCAGGAAGCTCATGCAGGTGGACTTATGGGCCATTTTGGAGCCAAGAAGACGGAGCCGACCATTTCTTTTGGCCAAAAATGCGACGAGATGTAGAGAGACATGTTCTTCGCTGCGAAAACTGCCACAAAGCTAAGTCTCGTCTGAACCCTCATGGTTTATATACTCCTATTCCTATTCCTAATGCACCTTGGGAGGACATTTCAATGGATTTTGTTCTTAGGTTACCACGGACCAGAAGGGGAAGGAATTCAATTTTTGTCGTGGTTGATCGTTTTAGAAAAATGGCACATTTTATTCCTTGCCACAAGAGCGACGATGCTTCCCGTATTGCTGAATTATTTTTCAGGGAAATCGTGCGACTACATGGAATGCCACGTACCATTGTGTCGGATCGTGACACCAAGTTATTAAGCTACTTTTGGAAGATATTGTGTGGCAAACTTGGGACAAGACTGTTGTTCTCCACAACATGTCATCCGCAAACGGACGGTCAAACTGAAGTTGTGAATCGAATACTATCAATGTTGCTCCGAGTTGTCCTTAAGAAGAACCTGAAACTATGGGAAGAAAGCTTGCCACATGTTGAGTTTGCATACAATAGTGCAGTACACTCGACCACTAGATTTTGTCTATTTGAAATTGTATATGGATTCACACCCACTGCTCCCATAGATCTTTTGTCTTTACCCATGCTGGAACGTGTGAACTTCGATGCAAGCAAGCGAGTTGAATTTGTCAAGAACATTCATGACAGGGCTCGGGCCAATATTGAAAAGATGACCAAGAAGTATGAGAAGCACGCTAACAAGGGTCGCAGGAAGGTGTTGTTCGAACCAGGGGACTTGGTTTGGGTGCACCTTCAAAAGGATCGTTTTCCAGAGCTGCGCAAGAGCAAGTTGCAACCCCGGGCTGATGGACCATTCAAAGTTCTACCAAGATCAACGACAACGCTTATGAAATTGACCTGCCAAGTACTTATGGTGTGAGTACCAGTTTCAATGTGTCCGACCTCTCTCCATTCTTTGGATTGGAAGAGTCGAGGACGACTCTTTTTCAAGGGGGGAGGATGATATGCCCATGCCGACCACACCATCAAGTATACCGACTACATCAAGCAAGATGGAACAATCATCAAGTCAAGCTGCACCAGCTCATGTCTTCGATGGACCAATTACTCGTAGTCGAGCTAAACAGCTACAACAAGAGGTGCATGCGCTACTTTGTGAAATTCTATTTATTAATGGGAATTATATACTTCCTAAATCGTACATGTTTCTATTACCCAGGTTCACCAAGGAGGATGACAAGGACACGCCGAGACTGAACCAGAGAGGAGAACTACGTTGAACCAGTTCGGCCTCGCAGAACTGTCATGAAGAAACAGTCATATCTCTTGATCCATAGAAGCTGTGAAGGTCCATGAGTACTTGTTGGAAAGGTGTTGAAGTCAACTTTCTAATGCCACTAAGTGTCGAGTGCTTTAGAGCTCCCAGCTTGGCAGCCGAGTGCTTTTGGTGCAGACTATTTAGAAGATCAATAGTCAGCCTGATATCCAAGTTTCCATGAGAAACTGTATCACTCTACAATATTTCGTGAAGCATGCTACACATGGTGTGAAAGGTTATTGAATTAGATTTCCAACACATTTGGTCCCGTGTCTTTTGGATGTCCCTAGGTGGAGTTATGATTAAAACATTGAAGACCACTCAAAAGGCCAGAAGACATGCGGGAAATTAATGACCACTGCATGAATGATCAAGCCAGTTGGCCTTCCACCTTCCCACGTGGCTTTTTCAGTCCACATCTATTTTTAGACTAGTTGTTGGCATAAATACCGTCTTCTGTAAGCCAAGGAACACTTTTTGATGAATTAAGATTAATCCAGTGATATTTGCAGTCGAGCTGCTTGGGTGTCTTACTCAACCCTTGTTCTTCCTTGTTCTTCTTGAACTTGTGGAGAGATCTCTCTGAGATCCACTAATTCGTGCTCTGCGGGTTCTAGTACGGCTGCCCCGTCTTGTGTGGATTAGCTCCGGCTGTGGTTCTGCAGTCGTTCGGAGATCGAGTCGAAGTCTTCACGGATTCGGTGTCTCTCTCCCCGTCGCATGGTCGCATCCAACCTTGGTCAGGTATAAAGCTAGTTATCCGCGCTGTTTCTACAGCAAGTTATCTTGTTCTTGAGCCTCCTGTCGTGAAGATCGAGCCACCCTTCGCCGAACCAAATTCGGTGCATAACATTCTGTGTGAGTTTGGACTTATCTGTCTGGGGACGGACTAGTCTATTGAGAGAGTGTCTCAGGCCTTCAAGAGCTAAGTCCTGAATGGACGAACTGATCCGCTCTTTATGGCCGTACTAGTCCGTAGGTTTAGACTTATCCATTTCAAACCGGAACAAGAGGTTATGTATGAGATCGGACTAGTCCTCTGAGTGTCAAACTAGTCCGTTTGGAACTAGGAAGTAGCTGCTGGGACTAAGTCTTATATGGACGGACTTGTCCGCCCATGGAGGCCGGACTAGTCCCGTGGAATAGACTTGTCCGTTCTCAACTGGAACAATGGGTTCTCTGTGAGATCAGACTAGTCCATTGTGGACTGGACTAGTCCGTGGTATGTGACCGTTTAGTTGGTGGAATCCGACCGTTTAGTTGGTGAGATCTGACGTTTAGTAGGTGAAGATGATGTCATCGGTCCCCGCGGGCCAGACTAAACTCGGGTCAAAGGGCGGACTAGTCTGGGATTCGGCAATTGGCAACGGCTAGTCCCCAGGACCTCTAATAAAGGAGGTTGCCCGGGCCTCAAAGAGAACAATAATCACCCTAACAACGAAATAGCCTTCCTAGAGCCTTTTAGTCCCCTCTCTTCAAGTTCTTGGAACCCCAAGTGTGATTCTTGAGGGTTTGAGACTTTTGGGAAGAGAAGAATAAGGGGAAGTGTGCACCGTAGAGCTCTTGGTTGATTCTCTAGCACTGAGTGAGAGGTGTGTTGTCGAAGAGAATTGTTTTGTAAGTGTTTTGAGCTCAATTCGCGTAGGAGCCTCAAGTTGTGAGTTGTCCCACGACATATTGTGAAGCATTTGTGATATAGTGGAAGAATAAGCCAACCTTGGTAGTGGCTTGGTGAGGAAAAGGTTGAGACCAACATGGTCCTTGGTGGACTCCTCAACATGGACGTAGGCTTCTTTGTGGAGCTGAACCACAGGATAAATAATGTGTTCTTGTCTTATTGAGCTATAATCTTCCATGGCCAGACTAGTCCGCACTCTGTGAACTAATCGTTTTTATTAAGCCAAATTTCATATTTTCCGCCTATTCATCCCCCCTCTAGGCAACTTTCAGGCCCGTGTCACAGGGCCGTGCCGCTCGCCTGGGAATCACATTGGGTGGTGCCGTGTTATGCAGCAACCAACAGCACACATTTAAGGAAACATGTATTACATAAATCAAAAGCGGAAGCTTACAGATGTTCCTTGTAAATAATTTACATCAAATAGCTACAGTGGAAGACTATAATCAACTCACGTCGAATAACTAATGAGCACTCGAGAAGAGGTCCAACCCGCGGAATCCTCTCGCTAGCAACACGAAGACATTGCAACGGCTGGGTTCTCCAAGTGTTACATGACTTGGAAGACTCCGAGTCTCACAGGACAACTTTCATCTTAAGCGTCGATGTTAATCTGCAAAACCACTCATATAGCAAGAGTGAGCACAAAGGCTCAGCAAGACTTAACCGTCTCTCCAAAGGCATGCAACTCTACATGAAGGTAACTTAAGACATACACATATAAGTTGCATAAAGACTCGCCTACACGTTCAACCTTAACTTTCAGATTTTAGCCATCATAGTAGTGACCTTACGCCGAGCAACATTAAAAATTCACAATCAAACAAGAAATGCTTCATTCAAATGTTACTTGTCCCAAGGTGGAAAATAAGTTTAATTTGCTCTATCTCTACTTCATCCATGGTTTTTATGCAATTCGAATTATCATAACAACAATTAAAACTTGTAAAATATTGTCACATAACTTGCTAACTACGTCACAACACAGTAAGCAAACAATACTCATATCCGCGAGGGACGATGATTCGAATAAAACACTGCCCGGATAACTCGGCACATACGCCCGCCTCTGAAGACCCAAATATGGCGTCCTTCATTACGTCGTATGCAACAATCTTTCACAGGACACCCGACTGTAGAACCGGTAGCGCCGTCTCGGGCTCATAGGTCTAACAAGACGATGTGGTATGCCTTTACAATCCAGTTAACCTGGTACATCGGTTTACTGGGTCCCATATAGCAGTAAGCATCTGGTACATAACTCAATGTTTGCTCAGCGGGGCTACACACGCCTCGGTCCTTAATCGACACGGGCAGAGCTACTCGACCAAGACCTAGTCTTGCCGCTGCCTAACCCTCTTGCTCGGTCTCATCTTTGGAAACATAAACTTTAATTTGCCTCTTTAAACCATACCTGTGTGATACCGAACTATACCTCGCGAGTAGATTGTAACTACTCGACTTCTACCGGATGTCATAGCCTATTTAGCACGGCATTATTATACAGCGGAGATACGTCTTCTACCCTTGACTCGATGGTTTCTTTTGTAATGCATTTGGAGTATAAAACATTCTTCACCTAATGCACATACAAACTTTAACCCATAGTAGTGAACAAAGTAAAAAGTTTATAAAACAACTTAAATGCAAACCAGAGCTTACCTTGGTTTTGTAGATGACTAAGTATATATTCAGTTAGTGAAGACCACTTGAGTCTTGATTACTCGTTTTCCTCCCTCTTTTATCTTCACTTCGATTGCTTCACAATCTTCACCAAGTCCTCACGTAGATGACTACACAATATGAATATGCATATGTATTTAATTGTAAACCTTTTGCTATCACGTTCTAATGACAAGTTAGAAAACGGAACTCTGTTTAAGAATTTAAAATGACACTAGTGCTAGTGGTTTGGGTTTGGGTTAAGCAACATGATCAAGTGATAAGTGCATTTCATCACTTGTGTGTTACTCATCTAAAGAGTTTGAATAGAACAGTGGTGATCCAGAGCTCCAATGAAGCTAAAATTTTTCATGTGAGTTTCTTGTCACAAAAAAATCATCTGGGCCAAAATTAGCATTTTTCACTGAGTGGTTTATTCAGAACTATTCTCTAAGCAATTACGCAAAAAAGAATTAGTTCTGAAGTAACTCACATGTTCATGTCAAACTGAGTAAACTAAAATTTGAATTATAGTTCAGAGAGTCTACATGAATTTTCCTAAGATTTGTGGAGCTAAGAATTGCCCAGAACTGAATTTCCAAGTTTTGGAAATTCTCTGAAAATGTTTCTGTATTCATTTGATCTGAAATTGAAATTCTCCCAATCAAATAAACTCCAAATGATCTGAAATTTTTACAGGTGTTCAATGTCATCCTAAATATTGTTCCAGAAAAATTTGAGGATTTTTGGATGAACCAAACTTCCTATAAAATTCTTTTGTTGAAAATCTTTAAAGAGTTTTACAGAATTTAATAAAGATTTAATACAAATTGGGTTGCATATTTGGATAGAATTTTTCAACCTGAATCCAACTCAATTTGAATCACTAAATTTGGAGCTTCCTAGCAAAAGTTATGCTCTTCCAAAGTTCGAATCAAATCTAGCATTTGAATTAAACTAGGAAAAGTTTAAAAGTTTGACAGCAGGTCCGGGAGTGACGTGGCACCTTCTCATGCGTCGACACACGGAGCTACAGAGTCATTCTTGCACAGCCACAAACTGATCCGGTGCCACAGAGGATCCGGTTCTGTTTAGACGTGCGGCTGACGTGTGGGACCGGCAAGTCTTCATCTTCCTCTCGACTCTCGCGCCGGCCCGCTGCCGAGCTCACCGGAGAGCTCACCGGGAGGGGGTTCCAGAGGCCGAAACTTCCTAACTCTCGCCTCCTCTACATATTTTCATGCGGGGCACACATTGCCGGCCTTCACTAGGACCGAGGATGGACGGAAACCTACACGCGACCAGCGGCGGCCTCGGTGACACTTCTTCGACGTCGCTAGGGCACTGTGATGCACCAAAAGCGGCGCCGTTTGCTCCTAAAGCATCTGTGATTCGTGGGAATGCTTGACGTGGACTCGGTTGGGATCGGGAACGGCTCTAGATAGGTCCCCACCGTGCGCCCGAGGTGATTTTTCCAGCGGCGGCGAAGAACACGGCGTTCTACGGCTAGGGTTGATGAAATCGAGCACCGGTTGGACGAGGAGGACCGTCGGAGTCTAAAGAACATGATCGTAGATCATAATTGGAAGCAACTAAGTATTGGAGACGAATTTTGAGATTTTGGCGCGGCGGTCCGAAGAAGCCGTCGGGGAGAAAACCCAAATTCCGGTCGGTTCCACCCATGAAACGACTCCAAATTCGAGGGATAACACGAGGAGATGATCACCGACCTTTGCCGTGGCTTGGTTGCTCGTGAAACACAGCAGGTGCTCGGTTTGACGTCGAGGAGCCTAGGTCAATTTGCCGGCAAGAAATGAACTCGGCCCAGGGTTCCCGTGGAGTTAGCACCTCATTCTTGCTTTGAGCATGTCAAGGGAGCTTCGGTGACGCTGGAACCGATCTCAGTTCGACGTGAGAACCACCGAGACAGCCAGGCGCCGTTGCTCCGATGGGGTGCACGGTAGCGGAGGGAAAAGCGTGCACATACCAACCCCAGGGAAACTCCGAATACAGGCCGTCTGGGAAGGCAACCACGAGAGGGAGAGAGAGAGAGAGAGAGAGAGAGAGAGCAGCTGAGAGCGAGGTGTTGCCGAGCGGTATAGCCATCCGTGAGATAATATCGGCGCAGCTGAGGCGGTTCGCGTGCCTGTGATCGACCGGAAGCGTTGAGCGCGCGCTGGCACCGCTAGCATCTGCTGTCGAACGCTGGGCAAAGGGAAAACAGAGCTTGTGGCTCATTTCACAGACAGTTGGGTCCCACCTTTTCCTCTCCTCTTTATCCTTCTTTGTTGCTCTCAAATTCCTCCCAAATTTGGCAGGTGGTCCAAGTCAAGTTTACTTCGCGTGCGGACGAGTTTTCATCGAGGAACACGTGATAATAGACGAGCAACTACGGCGAGGCGGTTTATGAGGTGATGAGCTCCCGGTTTGAGCCGATAAGGGCAAGGAAAACGAGTCGGGGTTCGCTTGGGAGGTGGCGGTAACACTGCCCTCAGTGGCGCCCGGAGGTGAATTCGGCTACTCGAGTGAACAGCGAGGGATGACTTAGGGTGCAAGTCTAAATGGCTCACTGACAGGTGGGGTCCACCCCTCTTTTCCCTCTTCTTATCCCCCCAAAAATCCTCACAAATATCTCCCAAATTTGACAGGTAATAAATTCCAATATATAGAGCTCAAATTTGGGAATTCATTTGGACATATGGGAAAGTTTCATCCAAGTTCAAATTTGAATTTGAATTCAAATACCCTTTTATGTCCTCTTGCAAAAGCTTAGCCAAAACACTTCCAAATGTGATAAAAATTTATATTCCCACCAATTTAGAGATGAGGATCTCAAATATAGAATCAACTTTTAAATTTGGTTGCTACAAATAAAAACTTTGAACCAACGGTTTGAAAACCTCCTTTGTGATGACCCATTTGAATTTGAATGAAAAATTTGGTTTGCTCATAGCCCTTGCTTGATCACTCTTAGTCCTAATCTGAACCTCACAAGTTCAGTTTGAATTTGCCTTTATATTTTGAATTCAGCATTCACATTTTTGGGACTTTTATATCAGCTTCAGGTCAAACTTGGGGGGGCGAGAGACGGGATTTTGACCAGGTTCCGTCTTAGGCCGCTCGCAATGGCAGACTATAAGCTGCCCGGGACTTCAAATCAAGCGGTGGAGGGTATAGCAGGCGTCTCCAGCGGCATCGGCAAACCAGCCGGTAAAATACAGGCTGCTACACTCGTCGGCTGTAGCAACAGGGAAGGGAAGAAGGAAAGGAAATATGAGAGAGGAAAAATAAAGAAGAGAGGAGAAAAAGTAAATAAAAAATAAAAAAATAAGAATAAGAATAAAAGAAAGGAAAAAAGAGGAAATGGGAAAAGGAAAAATAAAAAGAAAAGGGGGAAAAAGAAGTGCAAAATAATTTGGTGATTTTTATAGGTTTTAAATATAATATTATGTATATAAAAGTAGTTATATAAAGTATTCTAAAATATGATATAATTATATTATCTAATATAAAATAAATGATAGTTGATATAGAGGTCTGATTTAGAGGTGAACGAGTGTAGAGAATTGAACTGTAAAGTAGCAATTGACGGTAAAAGGGTAGAAATATTCTTTTAGAGGCCTGATATAGAGTTCGATAAGTGGGAGCAGCCTTAATGTTCATGATGATTATTGTCAGTTTTGTTGTTTGTCTTCTAATTCTGAAATTTGTGTTGCACGTATTTGCCAGGTTTGGTTAATCCAATTCCACTGCAAACACATTGATCTCTTTGGAGAAATAACAATGCAGACTACTTGACCTGCTATGGTTCAGAACTCGAGATTTTTGGTAAGAAGCTCCGTTAGCAATTGCACAAATTAACTTCCAGTTCTTGAACGTTTTACCGTCTTGCTGAGCTCTTGAGCCCATGTTGCTTTATACATCTAGGAATCTGGAAATCTCCAATCAACAAATAGAATTACCATTTTTCGGGGTTGGTTCAGACCAGAGAGCGCTTGCTAAAGTATAGCATATGCATCTTTCAAGCCATAGGGTGCTTCTGAAGTTTGACCATCAAACGCTGGATCCAGTTGGAGGAGCAAGCTGCGGAGCAGGTTCCTGGTCAGTGGGATGCTCTCACGAGCCAAAAGCTTCCCGTATCCTGCACCGCTGCAAAACCTAGTCTCGGGCCCTCGGCCGGATCAGGTTCTACTCGCATGCGCCTTCCAGGAGAGGGGAGGGGGGGGGGGGGTCGAGGAACTGAGGAGGAAGAAGCAGAGCAGGGCATGGCGGCATCGGCCGTCTCGGGGAGTCTGATCCCACCAGCCAGTGAGAGGCTGCTTCTATTTTGTACGTACGCGCTACGGACACAGACAATTTACCGCGCACGCGTCTTCCGTGAAACAAACCCCCCTCTGGCTGGCTCGTCGCCGTCCACGGAACGGGTTCCGCGGCCGGACAGCTCACCAACCACAGTTTGGACGCCGTTCGGCCGTACTACTATTATCCCTACTATAATAGCCTCCTCCGCCAACTACTAATTCGCGCCGCTCGAAAATACGAGAGATTCCCCTTTGCTCGCCGGAATCCGCCGTCGATGGAT
Source organism: Neostapfia colusana (assembly GCA_030760725.1). NCBI lineage: Eukaryota > Viridiplantae > Streptophyta > Magnoliopsida > Poales > Poaceae > Neostapfia > Neostapfia colusana. The sequence goes on from JASWHV010000019.1 coordinate 51,413,490, forward strand.
CTCGGAAGGACCAAATCCGCCTCCGCCGCCGCCACTGCCGTGTCCCCGACTTCAGAAGTAAACAAGAACCTCTCCCGCACCTCCGGCTTACCCTCGTCGGCCCCCGCCACGCCGCGGTTCCGGTAGCTCTGGGTCAACGCCTCCAGATAACGGCTTTCGCGGAGGTACCCTCTCTGTGAGTCCGTTGATGGTGATGGAGGGCAATACCTGCCGGCTTGGCTGTCGCTGACTTTCACGACCGGTAGATTACTCATTGAACGACTTCACCATCGATTCCGCATCGTCCCAATATTACTTGACTAGTGAATGTAATGGCGTTCAATCTGGGAGCTTGGAGCTTGTTATTCCTCGGGAACGATAGTGTCAGTGACGTGTCATGTTTCGATCTTTTGACGCTTTTAAGTCTCTCATTATGATCATTCTGTATCAGATTAAGTGAACTTCCCTTTTTGCCAACACTTTAGGAGAGCATTGGTGGATTTCACGATTGATTTGAGGGAAATAAAGCAAAGGGGATCCAGCATCCTTTTGACAGCAAGAACAGCATTGGGGGCTGCTTCAGTTTTCACTGAAAGGAACTGACTCATAAGGTGGTCGACCGTCAAAATGCACAGACAGAAGGTCTCAAAAATCTGGGTGGGCTGTGTTTGATCGCAGGTGGCGAGGCAAAGATGGCAAAGGGGATGAAAGTGATGCCAGCTCATTCCCACCTCTCTCAGATTCTAGAGACTCCAAGTCTTCTAGCAGCTCTATTACAGAAAATAGTAGGGTGAATCCAAAGCCTTTTGCATTGGTGGCTCGCCCTTCTGATGATCTTGCAGCTGTTGATAATGGTGCAAGCTCTGCATCTGATAATAAGATTAAGCAGTTGAAGGATATTCACGGTTGGGCTGACAGTAATTTAATTGACGATGTATTAGCTGCTGTGAATGATGATGTCGGCCAAGCATCTGATTTGTTGAAAGCTATGCTCCCTCCTGACACGCTGACAGGAGACATTGAACCATCTGACCAGTTTGCTGCTGAGATGAATAAAGAAAACTCTACAGTAGATAACAGACATCCAGATAGGTTGCATTTGTTGCCTCTGCCAACGAGTTTGTCCTTTATACCCATGGAGCCTGAATTGGAAGAGCCTGATGATGACTACTTAAACCACCGGAAAGATGCATTGAAAATGATGAGGTATGCTCAAAATTCTTGTTTATGCTGTGGATTCTTAAGCCCTCTCATGCTTTAGCATAATCTTTGCATTAAGTTATGTGTACAAGCCCCAACTCTTTTGTTATGCCTATTTTAGTTACTTGTGGCCTTCTGCATTGCCTGCATGAGTTTGATAAGAGTCATTTACTTTTGCAGCAATGTAGGAGGAATCTGAGAACCATGAACGAAATAGCTAACGTGTACCGTCTAGACATTTCAATTAAAGGAATCTCTAATATACTCATTATTTATTGTGTTCTTAAAATGAGGCTTGCACATATTTATTGTGATGACTGTTCAGTCAACGTTTTTTGCCCCAAGTGAAATAACGAGCCAGTTGTTGTTTTTTTCCACAGGGCTGCCACAAGGCATTCTCAGGCTGCCAGCAATGCATTTTTGAGAGGCGACCATGCGGCTGCAAAGGAACTTTCTCTCAAAGTTCAGAAAGAGCGGGCCGCTGCTGAAGAGCTGAATAATAAGGCAGCACAAGAAATATTTCGCCTCAGGAATAGCAACAATGACATCTGGAAGATAGACATGCATGGTCTACATGCATCAGAAGCTGTAGCAATATTGAAGAGGCATCTCCAGATGATAGAATTCCAGCCACGTGGGACTAGTTTTGCTTCATCTGATGAATTAGCTAAGTTTGAACCTGTATATTCTGAATCAACCACTGGTTCAAACATTGTTTTTGCCACTGACAAGGTGGTGTTACGCTGTCGTAAGCAGGCCATCTTACATGTGATCACAGGTAATATTCTGTAGCTCTGAGTTATTATTGTGGAGAGTTGATGTGGCGTATCAAGCTTTAATAGTTTATTTTCATAATACACTTTACAGGTATTGGCAATCACAGCAAAGGACAGGCTTCATTACCTGTTGCAGTTAGGGGTTTCCTCATTGGAAATGGGTAACTATCAGTGCAACATGTACAATGAAGTATTATTCCCAAGAATGACTGATACTGATAGCTTTCCACTCGCAGGTATCGATTTGATGAACTGAGGCCTGGTGTTTTTGCTGTGCATCCCAAATTCCGCCGTGAACTTGTGAAAATAGTTGAATTTGACAATGGTGTTGGCTGTTAAAGGATATAAATGCCTGTGAAATAGAATGGTATAAGGGGGCAACAAATACTTAGTTTTATACTATCTCTTATGTAGCAAAACTTATACATGTACTAGGTAAATGTCCTTGCAGGAGACAAACAAGTAGACCATTTTTTATTTTTATTCTACAATTAGGAGGCAATAATCTGAACCAATCAAAAACAAGTTCGTGTGATAGCATTTTTTCTCACAATAACCAAACCCCTTAGGGCTTGTTCCGTTGCATGGGGATTGAAAGGGACTGGATGGGATTGGAAGGGATTAAATCCTTACCTAGGTTGTGAGTATTGAACCCCCTCAATGTTCGGTTCACGTGGGCTTGAAGGGAATTGGAGATCCACAAGGTGCTAGGCGGGCGGTCACCCTTCGCCTAGAGCCTAAGTGTGCCTAGGCGTTCCTAGGCGGCACTAAGCGTTGTGTACTGTAGCAGTGGTGTTTTATAATTTTTTTTAAATATAGTAATATGCACATATTTCTGCTGTGTTGGTTAATTTTCTATAGGTCTTATTTTCTCTCTCTTTTCTTATTTTCAATTGTCACATGGCCCAGCCAACTAGCCTGGTGGTTCATTTCAGCCCGCCCCCCACCGCCGGCTAGGGCTTCGGTGGTCACCAGTCCGCTCGCCACCCCCCTGATCTCCCCTGCGCGCCGCCCCCTCCCCTGCGCGCCGCTCCCATCTCCCTCCCCCCCCCCCCCCCCCCGGTCGGCTGCCGCCCCCTCCGCCTCGCAACCGCCTACCCCCCGAGGCGAGGCGGGAGGGCTCCGTGGAGCACTAAGGTGCGCCTAGGCGGCCGTTGTTTAACGCCTTTTGTTTCACTAATGGAGTGGAATGAGGGGGATTAAATCCCCACCTGGCTTGCGAGGGATTAAACCCCCTCTAACCCCGCGCCATTGGCAATAACTGAACAAGGCATTAGAGAGGGCAATAATTGAACATGATCTTATTAGGCATTTATATGCAAACATCTTGCTAAGATAGTGGTGTTAACTGAATGGGCCTCAATCGAAGGGTTATACATAGTATTTCGGTTGCAATGGAATCTTGGGCTTCTAATGGTGATGGGAAGTTGGGTGTTAAACCTAAGGCCACTTGATGACTTGTTACTGTTGCAAGTGGAGTTGTTACTCTACTTACTGTTGCAAGTGGAGTTTTGGTACTCTACTTTATTTATGAAACTATTGGCTCATACAAGTTACTGTTAACCCTTTTTCATCTTTCTCCAAACACAAGCTTAATCATGTGCCGACAAAAAGTAGCTCTGCACCAACAGCCATAAAATTGACATTCCTCCAGTTTGAACTTGTTCATAAAAAACAATCCGTTTAACCTTGAAAAGATGGATACCCTTTTCTCGGAATTAGTCTTGTTACTCATATATAATTAACAAGATTACATAGAAGTCATTGACAATCCTGCTTAGCTAGAGAAAATGTCATGAAAGGACAGACTTTTGTTTTCCTATTCTAGCCAAGGACCCTACAAAAAGAAATCAACAGATCTCACTTACAAAGAGGAGGAATTGATGTCTTTGTCAAGCTTATTCATTAGAAAGGTTGCTACATTGGTGATTCACATAAGACCGAGACTATCAAGGAATATTCAAGCTTATCCGTCCAAAACCACCTCCAATTTATTGACTTGTTATAACTTATAGCACTATTCTAACAAAATGTTTATACCGAGAGCACAAAAAAAGACGAGCTATTGGATGAGCAGGCATACCATTTGTGAGACGAGCATTAGTACTTTCTAGATATTGGAGCTCAAAAAACTACTTTATGACGGCTCCATATGTTCCTACTATGTAGTCTGGAAACCGAAAGTACTTTAATGGGCATCGGGGAAAGGGAACATTGACTCTAGTCTTAGGCAAATGTGGTGTTCATAGGATTGGCCGCAAACATAAGATTCTAATTCTATGATGGGATTGACTGAATGTCACTACGAATACCACATTTGTACATTGTTTGGAATGTGAATAGTTGACATTTAAATCTGAAAATCATCGGCTTGAAAGGAACTCAAGCATTCCAGTATGCATCTCTGCTGTCACAAATGCTTTCTCGAGTCAGCTACATGGCTTAAGATTTTGCATAACCTGATCATCGAGTTGGAAGGTACATGCATCTACTTTTTTTCTATCAGAAGAATCTGATGCTACTGTCAACTTGTGTTGCTCTTTTTTTTTCTTCTCATGGATATCAACTACAAAACAGGTGGGCAGTCCCATCATCCAAGATTACGCATTGCACTCTATACAAAAGGATACAAGGGGCCTCTTCTTTCTCCCTCTCATCAAACAAAACGCCCAGAACCAACGCCAACTCACAAAGCCATGTTAGAATCTCAAAGGAAGCAATCTAACTAAATGCTAAATCTCCAACGTTGATGAAGGGACACAGGGGAGAGGTCTCTGCTTGGAAGCGCATTCAACAGCCTCCTACCCAGCCCTGAACTGCACTGCGCCGTCATTGCTGCTCACGCGCACCACAGTGGGAGCGAGCAGCCGCGCGATGCCCATCTGTACAAGAGCTCGCCCAGGCACAGGGCGGCGTACAGCAGCAGGACGAGCTTGAAGAGGAGCGGGAAGTAGTGCGAGAGCTCGACGCTTGACGAATGCAGTACCTGAGATAAAACACAGCAGCACAGCCGATCAGCAGTGCGCGAAGGATTTTTTGGTTTTCTTGTGCAGGGACGGAACATTTCTGAGGTGGCAGGGACGTGCCATGGCGACTCCGGTGAAGTGTGCTCTCCTCCCGGACGGCGACGCGACGGCCACACCCACGGCAGCGTGATCAGGGGGCGGCGGCGGCGGCTTCCTCTTGGTCACGGTGTCGAACGGCAAGGAGCCCTTCAGCTTCGCGACGGAGCAGTTCCTGAGGCGCTGCACGTCCTTGCTCTGGAGGGGCTTCACGATGTAGTCCTCGGCTCCAGCGCTCAAGCATCTGCACGAAGGAAAACATTAAGACTCGTTAGTACCGTCTGCGAGATTCTGTTAATCATTTTTGCACGGCTAGAGATCAGAGTTCTCCATGAATGCACAAACAATGACGAAATCTTGGTCATTTATAATGTGATTACAGTGTGACTTTCAAGATTTCAACCCGTTTAGTACTGTCGGACTGTGCTCTGAAGCAGCCGTTCAGAGCAAGCGAAGGCAGCTTCACTTTTTAAACTGTATCAACTTTTGACAAAAACTGATGCTTGAAGGAGGGGCAAAAATCAAGAATGGGGCATACCTGCTGATCCGCTGGGGCTCGTCTTCTGACGACATGACGATCACCGGGATCGGCTTCAGGGGGTTCAACGCCTGAAAACAGCCACGGAAATTTTGCAGTGTGCGAGAGTGAGGCGTCAGGCATGGAATACGCAAATGGAATGCCGTAAAAAACGAAGTGCTTTATGTGGGTGATTACCTTGACAGCCTTGAGGAGGTCATAGCCTGTCATCTCGGGCATGCAGTAGTCAGTGAGTACCATGTCGATGGACTGCTCCTGCAAAATGTCACGGCCTGATTTTAAGTAACCGTTCTGAACGCACAGAAATTCAAGCAAAGAGGTTTTTAAAATAACGCCCCCATTGGGGTCTGAACTGTTCAGCTGACCCCTGTGTCCCCTTTGTGTTAAGCTTTTTCATGGCATGACAGGCCACATCCTCGTTAGCTATACTACCTAGAACCTCACTCAGTGCAGCATCACCATGTTCTTAAATCTTAAGCATGGCATTTCTATTGCTAGCTCTAGTACGTACTATAGTAGCAGACAGCCCTGTTTTTTTTTCCTTGCCGCCATGAAAAGCGGCGACCTTTTCCGTCCAAAAGAGAGGAGAACAGAAGCCTCACGCGCGCATGCGCACACGCAGGCAGACCCGTACGGCGCGTCGGCGACAGGTGGTGCAGGAGCCCATGCCGCCGCCGTGCTGCTGCGCTCTGCGTGGAGTTAGCCAGCACGGGACGCCGGGCTCGCTTGCTGCGAATCGCAGTAAACGACATTCTCCTTGTTCGCAGCGGTAGCAAATGAATTGGAGGTAGTAATGCTTGGTGAGGATTTGTTTTTTTTTCTTTACCTTGCTGCCCTTCAGGCCGAGGAACTCCATCGCCTTCTTCGCGCTGTCGACGGCGATGACTGTTACATAACAGTTGAGCTGGTTAGATGTAGTGGCATGGACGAATTAAGCAATCAAAACTTCGTGAAATCACCACAGGTCAGACTAAGAAGGAGCTGATTCCAGTGGGGAAAAAACTAAGAAGAATAACAAGCAATCGAAACTTTGGCGGAGCAGGGTTGAAAGATGAACAGGCATAGCAGAGTCCCGTGGTACTACCTCTACCTAATCCCGTAGCAAAACTTGATAACATGAAGAAGAAGCTAGTAAACATGACAACAAATGTGAACCAGAAGCAGAGCAATTCGCACAGTAGGAAGAGAGGTCGATCGAAGAGTGGCCTCCGATTGCTCAAACTTGGAACATGTAACGTTCATCGAGGAAAAAGAAAGATTTGCAAAAGGACAGAAGCAGGTGAAACGGAGGGCACGAGCTGAGCTGAACCGAGAGCTGACCGTGGAACGAGCCGGCGCAGGAGTTGCTGCGGAGCAGCAGCTGCACGAGCTTCCGGTCCACGGGGGAGTCGTCCACAAGCAGCACCCTCATGACCCCCTCTTCCACCGCCAACCCTCCTCCGCCCATCCCCGTCGTCTCTCTTCCCTCTCTCCCCTCCTCTCTCCCCGCGTTTCTCTCTCTGTAACAGCCACCGGCGCGACGGCTGCAGCAGCAAGAAAGCTTTTTCCTCTACTCGTGTTAAGAACGACGGCTGCCTCCTCTTATAAGCGGCAGTGCACCGCCATGAGGGAGGAGGGGCAAGAGACGAGGAGGAGGCAGGTGTCAGTCAGCCGGTAAGCTCGAGACCGTGGAGAAGGGTGGGCATCTCGCGGGGCACGGGGAGGTTCTTTTCCTCTAGATTTTGCTGTCGGGGAATCTCTCCACACCACGCCAAAGCCACACTCCTCCCTTCCTCTTCAGTCATTTGCCTTGCCTTTCCTTCTTCCACGCTTTCTGATTTTCTGGAGTCCCATCATCGCTTTCGCTTCTACTTCTTTTTTCCTTCTCCCCGACTTTCTGCATTGCTGGACCACCGAAAAGTACCAAGGATTACGACCACTGGTTACCCCAAACCGTTGAGGTTACCGGAATAATTAAGAGAGGCGAATTGGCTTCTTCTCCTTTCTTTGATCGTAGCAAGATATGGAGGATTGAAAAGCCACCCGATTCTGCTTCCAAATCAAGAGCTCTTCGGTGCCGCCACTCGTGTCCACGTGTAGGGTTAGAGCGCAAGCATCGCATCGGGTTTTTTTTGGGGGGGGGGGGGGGGGGGGGCGTTAACTGGAAAGGGTTAGGCGTTTAGTTTTGACCCGTAATAGTGTAGTGGTTTCCGCGTGTGATCTCACGAGGTGTTTCGTCGTGTAACAGGATCTGTGGAGCGTTGCTGTATTCGCTGTTCCACGGAAATCCATACAGTATGATCCATATCGCGTGCCAGCAGTATACGATCTTTCTTTTCCTCCTGCTGCGCCTAGCAGGACCGGAATTCAATGGAGACGCCAGAGGTATAGTAAGAGCACAGCAGCATTCATATACGGGATCCTCGATATACTAATCGCAGCAGCATTCATATACAGGATCCTCGGTACACGAATACCGATGCGTGCGCCGGAAGTTTGGCTCGTTCCCCTTGTCTTCACCAACCGGCCATTCTGCACGCGCGCAGCCGCGTAACATCCGCGGTTCCGCGAGATTTTTAGGAGGAGCGACGAAGCAGCACGTTCCTTCTCCGTCTTCCGCCGTCGGTCGGCGTAAGTACCCTGCACCGTGTTCCAGATCGGATCGCGTCGCATGGCGCGTCCAGAACCTGACGACGAGATCGTCGCGGGCGGTACGCGACGCGAAAGAGGGAGCCATGATTGCCGGGGCTTCGTTAAAGCCTCGTGTTTGAATACGGGGTGTTTGGATTGCTTTGTACTACGTCTGGCCGGCTCGATCGTCTGGACGGCGACGACCAGGGTACCCGGCAGGCCGTCTTAACCCAACGCTACTGGGTCTTTCCATAACACGGGCACGGCAGCAGTGATCTGGGAGTGCAGGAGGAAATAAAGCGAGGATTGACCTCGTCTGCGACTCTGGACTGCGAATCCGGCGATCTGCGGCGCAGGCGCGGACAGTTTTGTTGCCGCGTGGTGCTGTTGCATTCAAGTCGGCCACGGTCCCGGGAGAAGGATCCCCGCGTGCAGCGCGGCGCAGGCGCAGGCGCAGTCGATTAAATCCATGGTGACGACGCAAGTGCACTCCGTGGATTTCCGTGTGGGGGCGCCACCGAATTTGCGAAGCACTTTGGTCTCGCTCGAGATCCTGCCCGTCGAGACATATACAGCGGAGACCGTGAGCATCCGTCTTGACTCTTCTTTTCCCCTTATGCTTTATTTGGGTACCCTTAAAACTCTCTATTTGGAGTAGATTTAGTGAGATTGGAGTAAAAATTAGTTTCTTTTCCATCTTATTCCACTCCAATCTAATCCATTTATTATTACCCAAACAAATCATTAAAAGAAAATATTCCCCCGTTTTCTAAAAGAGGTGGAAATTTCAAAAGGAAACCAAACAAACCAAGAATAGAAAAGGCCTTTGAGCTTACACAGCTCAGATCCGGAAACAACACAATCTATTTTCCGTGCCTACGAGCTGATGATGAAGCACGCAGAATCATAAAAAGGGGAGCTGATCCCCTGCACCTTTCCATCGATATTGTTCCCCAAAAGGGTCATGTCAAGCCCACATAAAAAATGAGCACGATAGTGAAGCATCCACAGAAAACAAAAGTCCTCATCTCACAGAAAGCTGCACACCGGACCATCAAACCACCCCTGCTTTACGTACGACAGGTTTCACGGCTTGACCTACTACGCATGAGACTTTACAGGTCTCCCACGACTGGCCCGGCCCTCCTCTTGACCGGGCGGCGTTGATCGTGGATCGCTTGCAACTATCACTCGTATCCGTCCTTGCTTGCACGTCACACAAAATTGAACATGGGAAGCAACGAGGCGTGGCCTACCAAATCTCCATCAGGCTTCAAACTCCGTTACTAAAAGCGACGGCATGCTCCACACTGCTGAGTGTTTTCCCGGATGCTAACTCTACATACATTGCCCATGGACACACGGAGGTACAGTATTTTATATCGAGACAGATGAAATGGGACCAGGTTAACTCGGGTTCACAAACGATGACGAAAACCTCATGATCAAGATCCTTATGGTTTCCATCCGTCTTGGGGTCCTGCGAACTGCGAAGGCGTCCTTGACAAAGACGTATAATAAGGCACCACACCTACAGGCCGAATCGGTCGTGTTAGAACGAGCTGCTGTCAGAGTCCAGGAACAGGCGGAATGGCAGGTCAGTTGCTCCGCTGGTACAACTTGCGGAAGATCCGGAAGAAAATGAAGTGCATGTGGCACTTACCTTCCTGGTGCAGTGGCCCGTTCTCTCGTATGAAGTTGAAAGGGAAACCGAAGCGGTTGGTGGTGGTGGTGGTCACGGCCACGACTGCGAGCGGGCGGAAGAAGCGGACAAAACCCAAATCTCCGAGGGGATGGACGGCATCGGCGCCGGGCGGCAATCTAAATTATTAGCCTTGCTCTGCTGCTGGGTGCTTCTGCCATGCCGCCCATCGGGTGCCGGCGAAACCTGGACGATCGACAAGACACGACATGGATGGATCAAAGCCTTGGTGATCTTGTCTTGTTATTATCGCACGCGTGGCTACCACAGCCATCCTGGCTGCTGCAGTCACGTCACTATATGAAACAGTTAGTCGTCGTTTTACGGGTCCTGACACACTTAATATATAACCGTCGGTTCTAGTGACACAACCGACGGTCATAACTATAGCCGTCGGTCTGGCAGTGGAAACCGACGGATATAATAGGAGCGTCGGTTGGCCAAATGAAACTGACGGTCATAAATATAGGCCCGTCACATCGCGCCCGCGTGCGCGCACGTCCTTCCTCTTTCGCCCTAATCCTCTTCTCTCACCCGTGCAGCCGCCATCTCTCGCCCGCGCAGCCGCTTCCGAGCTCCGCGCGCCGCCTCTCCCGGAGCCCCGCGTGCCACCTCTCCCCGAGCCCACGCGCACAACCTCCTCCCGTCCCCGAGCGGCGCCACCTTTTGGTGTTCGAAGGTAAAATCTTGCTGATTCCTTACATCGTGGATGAATCCTTGCATTGTGTATGAATATTTGTTGACGATTGTGTTCCCAATGTAGTGAATGTTCTTATTTAGCTAGAGATGATAGTATCTAAATGTACAAATGATTATTTGTTGATGACTAAGTTCCTATTTTAGTAAACTTTTAACTTGTATAAATGAAGATTAAAAATGAAGATCTTAGCAATGTGGAAAATGGACATGGTATTATTAATGCATCGCACTAATACGATCATGTGAACTTGATTACTTATTAATGATTTTGGCAATGCTTAACTTGTTAATATGATAAATAAAATTGTATGAATTAGCAATGGTTATCTTGTATATGCGAGCTTGATTAGCAACGGTTATCTTGTATGAATGCACGGTATGTCCCGACCCGGCACGACACACGTTAAATGCGTTTGTGCCATAAATGTTGATTCTAGGTGACGGAGGCGTACGGCGACAATGAGTACAACCAATTTAACGTGTGCAATTGTCAACAAATGGTTATAATCGTCAGTTTCAGTGAAACAACCGACGGCCATAAGTATATATAGTCGTTGGCCTCGCTATTAAAACCGACGGATATATTAAGAGCGTCGGTGTAAAGGCCTCAGTTTTTGACACATTCAAAGTGTTCATCACCACACACACACCTCATTTGAAGATAGTTGATGAACACATTTGAAGAGCAAGTAACCATTATCAACATGCTCATTAGAGAATAAACTCACAAAATGCAAAAGTGGTATTTTGCACATACATCATATAGGGCCTGGACATTTGGAAAACTCCTACACATTGCTAGGAATGTCCATGCCAAGTTTCACCCAAATTCAGAACCTTTTTGAGGTCCTTTTGAGTATAGCTAGAAAGAGTAGTTTGAACCCAAATTCAAATTCAAACTGTTTTTATTCCATGGATTCAAAAGTGGGAGTCATATTCTTACTCAGCAAATTTTTTATGAGCTCACACACCAATTTTCATTCCATTTGGATTTGATCTTGACATGTGCTAAGTGTAGAAAATTCAAACTTTATTTGAATTTCAAATTGAACATGTGCTGAAATTCAGTCAAACCAAACCCAATTTGAATTCTAACCAATTCAAATGGCTTAGGGGTGAACAATTCAAATCACCATGGGCAGTTTAGGGCTTACTGTTTACAATAGTGAAACGGAGTTAAGTTCAGTGGTTAAAATTGAAAGTGGGACCCACATGTCAGCCACTGATTCAAATCAAACCGACTGAAACACAGAACACTCGGTTCTCGGGTGCAGCCCGAGCACGCCACCGAGGGGCCGGCCGGCGCCAGCTCCTGCTGCTTTCCCCGAGCTGGAGACCAGCCGCCCGGGCTTCTTATTCCCCCCACCCGGCATGCTCCCGTTGAATATCTCCTGAGCCCCAGTGCGATCAGTCGGTTTCCACCCTAGTGCCACCGCAACCAGCCGCCTCTCGATCCTGCGCATGATCAGTCTGATCACTCGCGAGCCTAGCCTCCTCCGCAGCAAAACGGCACCGGGAGATCGTGAGCAATATCCTATACCCCGTGTTGGCCAGTGAGCAGGCACCCTCGAGCTACACCGGACAGCTTCTCCGGCGGACCAAACGTCGCCGCCGTTCGGGCTCTCGTGGGCAGCTCGGCACGACTGTTGTCACGTCCACTTCTCTACACAAGAAAGGTGTGTGGTTGTATGCAGGTGGAGTAGCCGAAAGCCGTTTGGCAATTGATCAACCATCGGTCAAGAATTTCCAAGTTTACTCTCGGCCAGTACATAGGAGCCGAGTTCACCTCCGAGTGGAATTCGTACTCCACACGCTAGGGTTGGTCAAGCCCGATATCCGTAGCGCACACGCTCAAACAGGAAGCCAAGAAAACCATCGAGAATCATCCGTGATATGGCCGTTTTCCCCGCCGCCGTGGCTAAGTACCTCGGCTCACCGTCGAGAGCATAGTTCCCGGCGTTTCTAGCTTCCACCGAGCCCTGTTTCATGTTCCCCATGCTCCACTAATGCTCTCCGAACGATTCCCGATCGATTTGGTGCACGGCAGAGCAAAACCGACCTCGCCGGAACCTTAGCAGGTGCTGTCACTGGTGCGCACGAGTTTCCGGCCATCGCCGGCGGCCGACGAGCCCACCATCGAGTCCAGGACGTCACGAAAGGGGCAGGCGGCGAGTTTCGGGCCGGGGGTGGCCGGGAGCTCAATTCTGGCGAATGTCACCGGAGACCGCCGCCGCCGAGCATTTGGCGCGAGGAGGGAGACGAAGCACTGTATGCGGGGCCCACGGGCAGAAGTTTAAACTTTTTTCTCGATTTTCAGTTTTAGTTTAAACTTCAAACCTACATAACTTTGGCTAGGAAGCTCCAAATCGAGTGAACCAAATTTCGTAGGATTCATCTCTCTGAGTACTTTCCAGCAAATTAAGTTTCACTTCATGAAAATCCTGATTTTTCCATAATTAATTCCTCAAAGTTTAAACTGTTTAGAATTTTAACTGGAGAATCCTTTGGAGGAAAATTCTGAAATTTCGCTGGAACGTTCACCAAAAAATCCCTGAACTACCATAAAAATTTCAGATCCATTTGAGCTCATTTGATCCATCTAATGGTGTGATTAATAAAACTGTTTCAGAGAAAATAGAAAATGTTTAGAAACATTTTCAGAATTTCTCTGAAATTGTTTAGCTCATATATTTAGCTAGGAACCTTCAAATTAAGTGAGACCAACTCTATTAGAACCCTCTGAAAAACTAGTTTTGAGAAAGTCATGACTTGCTCCATGAAAATCACTAGAACACACTAAAGCCTCCAATTAAGGTCAAGTACATAATTAATTGTGGAGGGCTCAAATGAGCTTTGTTGCAATTAGAACATGGCCAAGTCTCTGTTCAGATTGTAACCAAGCCACAGTAAAAGTTCCACAGTCTTTGGGTCTCTCTAGTAAGACTTATAAACATCACAAGTTTAAATTTAATTCAAATGTATTTAAATTAATACATATACTTGTATCTCATGTAGTCGCTAAGGTCAAGGAGGAACCCGAAGTCCTAGACTTCGTTACTCCAGAAGAGCAACTAGCCTACGACCAAGACCAGCATGGTAAGCTCCGGTTTGCATTAACCTTTTTATAATTTTTTATTGTTTTGAGCACTTACTTGAGTATTATGATTCCTTGCATTAGAGTCTTGTTTGGAAACCCAATTGCATAGCCAAGAAAACCATGGGTTGGGGCTAGGATTGAAAACCCTGTTAGCTATGGCAATGCTAAGATTATGTAGGATTCGGTACAAGTCGAGTAGTTGGAACTACTCGCGAGCATAGGCTAGAGGCACTCGACTTGGGTAGAGATAGCACATGAAACACATGGCAAGAAAATGAGACCGAGCGGAGAGTAAGGGTAGCAGGACTTTGGGGCCTGTGTGCTATAGCTCCGCTTGTGTCGATTGAGGACCGAGCCGTGTGCGGGCCTGTTGAACAAGCTCGAACAGTACCGAAGATCTACCGACTATATGGGAACCGGGAAACCGATGTAACTCAGGTAGCTGGGTGTTGAGGCATACCTGGTCGTTCAGAGGGTAGGTTGAGAGCTCGAGGTGTAAATCGGCTGGCGGCACTGAGATGCGAGTGCACATACCTCTTGCTCGGGACGATTGGACCGGTTCAACATTTGGCTAACGGGTGAAAGGTGGTTGCGTACGGCGTCCGTGATGGTTGTTGTAGGCAACATCGAGTACGGGCGTACGTGACGGGTTATTCTGGTAACCCTGCAGGTGTAAATCGATTATAATCGCCGTCCCTCGAGGTCAGTGAGTACCACTTGTTCACTGTACCGTGACGTAGAAAGAACATGCTAGTTACATGTTAAAATGTTGTTGATTGAAAGATGGACTTTGATTGTTAATGATTTGTTGTAGTTAGAGCTAACTAAACTCCTTTTCAACTTTGGGCAAAGTACATGAGAGAAATGTGTTTTTTGTTTGATTGCGGCTCTCTCATGTGTCTTAGCGTAAGGTTCTCCATAACCTGCTGCTAAAACTTGAAAGTAAGGTTCCAATAATTAGGCGAGTCATTTGCAAATTGTTTTATCTGATGTACCCATCACCCCTCATGTAGAAGTTCCATGTTTAGAAGAGACGGGTCAGTCTTGCTGAGCCTTCATGCTCACTGCTTGTGTTTGAGGCTTTTGCAGGGTTCTATGAGGAAGGGACTCCCTAGGAGGAGACGGAACCCCAGGAGGGGAACCCCGTCGAGTGGGAGTCGTGCACGCCACCGTATTAGTGTGTGTGCGTGCTAGCGGGGACACGTTCACGGGCTGAACGTGAACTCGATGAGTAGTCTACGCCCGTGAGTGTAGACTGAACGTATTTTGTTGTAAAATGTTCATAAAGATGTTTATGTAATAAAACTTTACTTCCGCTTTGTACCTTTGATGTGTGTTATTCGGTGCTGTGCAACGCAGCACCCCTCAGCGTGATCCTGGCTCGACAAGACCGTGGGGTCGTGTCAGCGTTGGTATCAGAGCTCGCTTGAGGATTAACGCACTAAAAAGGTCATATTTTTCAAAAATTCAGTGAGGAACGAGTTAGTAGCCTGTATAAGGATGTTATTAGGGTATAGAAAGTGGCATACTAACCTATTTGATTATGTCGGAAAATCGTGCATCTCGGGACGTTTATGTCTTGGGGGGTGCACGTAAGCGTTGTCCACCAGTGCGCACAAGCTGAAGGGTGGAGCCCCACGGGTGGCAGGTAACTCGACCCGCTTTGATATCCTCTACGAATCTTCATGTCGATCATTACGGAAAGGTATAAGAGTTACAAAAGGACCACCTCATCGATTGACAAGCGAACAGAAAATGGCATTGGCATGCAAAGTTAAAAGAGTGTGCAGAAGGTGTTTTCAAAGGTTATGATAAAGAACATAACTGGACTCATATATATTTTCTTTGGGAGCTACCATACGCAAAAGCGTTGCTTTTACCGCACAACATAGATTTGATGCACCAGGAGTGTAATGTCGCTGAAAGCATCATAAGCATGTGCTTTGATTTTACCGGCCAAACCAAAGATAATTTGAGTGTGAGGAAAGACTTAGCTGATATTTGTTATCGTCTAAGGCTTGAAGTTATAACAAATGCAAGTGGGAATGAAATTAGACAACGAGCTCCATACTGTGTCAAGCCAGAAGAAAGAAAGCAAATACTTAGTTGGTTGAAAACAGTGAAGTTTTCAGACCGCTATGCAGCTAATATCAAACGATGTGTTAATACGAGCACCGGTAAACTCAATGGACTGAAGAGTCATGATTACCATATTATGATGGAGAGACTTGTACCTGTAATGTTTCGTGGATACTTAAAAACTGATTTGTGGAAGATTTGCTGAACTTGGCTACTTTTATAGGCATATATGTGCTAAAGAAGTGTCGAAGCAGATGATACGGTAGTGGGAGAAAGAAATTGTTGTGCTTGTATGTAAGATAGAAAAAGTTTTCAAGCCTGGATTTATGAATGTTATGCAACATTTGCTGGTGCATTTATCTTATGAAGCGTTAGTGGCAGGTCCAGCACAGTTCAGATGGATGTATAGTCAAGAGAGAGAATTGAAGAAACTTAGAGCTACAGTGCGCAACAAGGCAAGAGTTGAGGGGTGTATTGCAGAGTCATTTGCAGCTAAAGAGATTACAAACTTCTGTAGCAAGTACTTTTCACGTGCCAACAACGTGAATGCATCTACGACACGATATCATAATGTAGAAGAGAAACCTACGATTGAACTCAAGATTTTTCATTGGAAGGGTAAAGGTGTTGGGGCTGCCACCTCTCATTACATTTTAGATTCATAAAGAAACTATACCATGCTTTACATATTTTTCAACATGGAAGAAGTGTTACCATATTTTAAATGTTTCACAAACTGTATTGGACATCTTCTCGAAGATATACGCAAAGTCAATTGGATAAGCTACGCCAGCATGGCATAAATGGTGGGGTCAAACTTCATGGACTGGTTTCGTAACCATGTAACTTTTCTATCCTACCTTTTTCTTTCAATCATAGTTCACATTGTAATCATAGGATGCTAACTTTGTCTTATTTATGTAGTCTATGAAGGATGCCAACATGTCTGATGACTTGCGACAGATGGCGCATGGTTAATTGAAAGCAAGAGAATTTAATCGATACAATATCAACGGATATCGTTTTAGGACGGCAAGTTTAGAAGCAAGTCATCCATTTGCTGCCACTACAAATAGTAGAGTATCGATAACTACCACAGAGGGTAGTGGAGAAGTAAAAGAATACTTCGGTGTTCATCAAAAAATAATTGAGTACATATTTGGCGGTTCAAAGTACTTTAACTTGTGATTTTCGATTGTCAATGGTTTGATCCAACATCAGAGACGAGAGTGGATGATTTTGGAATGGTGGAAATCAATCACAACTCGCGATACACAGCCCATAACAACAATGTTGTACTTGCGACTCAAGTAGAACAAGTATATTATTTAAGTTATCCTCACGCAAGTTTGAAAATTTGGTGGGTTGTATAAAAGTTAACCGTGAAGGTGCACCTCGTCGTTATGATTGGTACATAGAGAATCAAGAAGATTATGATGGTGGTGTCTACCAAGATGAAGTCGAGGCACCAGAAGATTTTAGGATATCTTCTGGGACAGGACTCATAGAAATAGATAGTGATACGCTAGAGTTGATGTCTGAATAACCAGCTGGTCCTTCGAGAAAACGTCTTCGGCAGTCACAAAGGATTATTGAAAAGCAAAAAAGGATTATTGAAGAAAAGGGAGATTTGAGGAAGAGGGTGAAGGAGAAGAGTTTGAAGAAGAGAGTGAAGGGAAAGAGATATATGAAAATCTTAATGCACGTGTGGCATAAGCACATTCTGATGCTGATTATTTTTTATTCTTATTGTACGCATTCTTTGAGATTTTGAATTTTATGTTCAATATCTTTTACTATTTACTATTGTTGTATACTAATCATTCGTTAAAAAAATTTGCAGATGTTTAAGCATTTGGTAGGAAAGATGAAGAAGGGCAAGACGGGCAGTGGGTCTTCGTCGTTCGCGTCTCAGCCCAGTACTGGTTCGGAGTAGGCAAGCTTTTTTCAGGTACTTGTTAATTTTTAAATTCATTTCAATATCATAATTACCTACCTATTAATTGTTACAAGTTTATTTGATTTGCAGGGTACTGGGGTGAGTTCACAGAGGAAGAGGCAACTCCTGGTGTGTCTGATAGAGCAGGAGTCGAGTGAGTCATCACGAGGTTCACGACCGATACAGGTGCCAGACCGTTGCCCCACGTACAACGAGTTGTATGGGGAGGAGGCAGAGACTGTCAGGCAGTCGCCGGAGCAAGGAGGAGGCTCAGGAGCAGACTTGAGTGACCGTGATCGTTTGTAGGTCTTTGGGCGTTCCACCTCCTCTGAGGGTTGTAATGAGGGGGATGATGAGGACGACGAGGAAGAGCGTGATAATCCTGATCGAGATGCGAAGCTGGCAAGAGAGGCAGAGCTACTTGAGTTAGGACATCCCGACCGAGGCCCCTTTAGGCAATATATTTCTGATTAATTGATAAGTTCATTATATTTCTTATATTGGTTTTCTTGTCAACTAATTAACTATTATTATTTTTATAGGTTGTGTAGGCACCTCCTATGTGCTCCTATGAAAGCCGTGGACGAGCGAACGGTTATTAGGCCGAATGGTACTAGGTGTTGGGTTGAGCCTGGTTGGAATGGGAAGGGGCATCGAAGAGTAGTTAACACGGAGTTGGGAAACATCATTCGGTTTTGCTTCCCCGGGATGGTTGAAATAGGCGGCCAAAGTTTTGCAGCGCATAATTGGGATCACTATGCGTTGAAATCATATGGCAGTTCGGGTACTTGTCAGGACAGAGTTTGGGACATGTTCTAGGTAAGTTTGTTTTCATGGTTTCAATTAAATTGCATCTTTCTATTGTTCTAATTAATTGTTACTTGTATGCAGGGTATCTATCGGTTAGAGGAGGGTGTGAGTCAAGCTTATGCAGCTCAGGTCTTTCACACTTCAGCAAGAAAACATACCAAGGACTCTTTTTCTAATGCATGGATCAAAGCTGTGACCTTGTACTATAAGACGGTGTTGTTCCAGCACATGACAAACAAAACAACAACCAGAAAACACCTAACTAAGGCGGCGTCGGCATCGGCGACGCTCGGCCAGGCGAGGCGAGCCGCCCAGGCATCCCCCTACCACCGACTGGACGCCTAGGCGTCGGTACGCTGTCGGCGACGACGGGGGCTGGTGGCAGCGGGGCTGGGGGTAAAGCAAAAACAATGTACTTAAACAACTAATCAATCAATTAACTAAATTAAATAACTAAAATCAGAAACAATTAATAATTTAAACCAAATAATTAACAACTAAACTAATTATCTACTAAATACATACAAGTTGATTAAGTAATAAACATTTTATCTAATCTAACTAACAACTAATTACAAAAACTAAAAAAATACTTGATTCGTAAGGTGCGAAGACGGCGGCGGAGACGGAGACGGCGACTCGGTGGCTCGGGGCGGCGCCGGGCGGCTCGGGGCGAAACGGGGGCGGCCCGGGGCGGCTCGGGCGGGGCCGGGGCGGGACGGGGGCGGCCCGGGGCGGCTCGGGCGGCGCTGGGCGGCGCCGGGCGGCGTCGGCCGGCTCGGGGGCGGTGCAGGCGGCGCGCGGCGGCGGCGGCTCGGCGGCGGCTCGGGGCGACGGCGGCTCGGCGTCGGCGGGCGGCGCTGCGGTGCTCGGGCTCGGGCTAATTAGCCCGAGCCCGGGCCGGGGCGGCGGTTAAACCCACCTACGTACGACGGCCACGTAACTTACAACGGCTTAGGTTACGGCCGTCGTAAGTTACGTTTTACGATGGTGGCGTAACTTACGTCAGCTTAGGGTTGCAGCCGTCGTAAGTCACGGTTATCTTGCGATGGCCCATTAACTTACGACGCTCATGGGCCCGTAGCCGTCGTAAGTTAGGTTACTTACGACGGCACATGGCGACCGTCGTAAGTTAGTTTACTTAGGATGGATAGCCGTCGTAAATTACAGTGGCCATCGTAAGGTGCACCGTTTCCTGTAGTGTGTGTGAGTAGGGAAGCTTGGGAATGGTTGTGCGAGTACTGGGCTTCAGAAGATTTCGAAAAGGTTTCTGATACAAATTGAAAGAACCGGAAGAGCAAGCCTGGAAAGCACTACTTTGGACCGGATGAATTTGTGCGGATGAAGCAAAGGATGGTATGAATTCTTACCACGGTACTTAGATTTCTTAAAATAATTATATTAGTTAAAATAATGGATGTTTGTATTGCAGGCAGCTGAAACTGGTGTGCCTCCTACTTTTTTTGAGGTTTAACTTAAGGGGCACAAAGGTCCAGATCTGAATCACCCGGAGAAGTTGTGTGATGAGACATCAACACAAAAATTGGTATCTATGTTCACCATTTGTTATATATGTCCATCAAGTTAATTTCTCTTTTATTATATCTAACTGTCAACTAAATGTATTGCAGGGAAAATATGTTGAGTGTTTAAAGAAAACACGTGGAGATGACGTGGACTTTGTCAGAGAGCCGTTGAATGTGGGTGCCGCGTACGAAGCCGGCGGAGGTCTATCACATGGGAGGTATGTGTAAAGATATTCATGGTTATTTTATAGGTTAATGACTATGGACTTTTAACACTTGCATCTTTCATAGACTTGGGTTGGGCGACGGGTATGTGGAACGTGCGGCTTATGCTAAACGTCGGTCCTCCACTTCTACTTCTAGTCGGTGCAGGTCTAATACGGAGAATGAATTGAGGGAAGAATTGAGACGCACCCAGGTACAGATGCAACAAATGCAACAACATATACAAAATTTATATATGACTCAGGTAACATGTAATTTTAACAATTGCGTAATTTACTTGATTCAGTAAATGTGTAGTTTTACTTAAGATCTTATAAATAATTTTATTGATGCAGTACTTATCTCATGGTAGTACCGGATCTCAGTTCGGTATGTTGCAACAGTCTCAGTTCGACCTAATGTCGCAGGTACATATGTCTGTTTTATTCGAGATCGACTAATGCTTACCATAAAATGTGTTACAATAATTAACTGAATATTCTTACTTTTGAGTCAGTTCTTACCTCAAGGTGGCATAGGATCGCATCTCGGTACGGCTCGTCCTCCTGTTGGTCCCTCGTCAAAGGTATGAGTGCATGTCTTATTAATTCAAGTTACAATACAAAATAGTAACCATATTTGTCATAGGGTTCCGAGAGTGGTGAGACATATTTTCCACCACCTCAATGATTTATGTCCATGTTGACCGCAAATCAGCCAGGATGGCCACCATATCCGAGCGTTTTTCCGCCATTGTCCTTAGGTCCGATGCAACTCCAACCATCACCACCTTCACTCGCAGCGGTATGATTTGAATCACTAGCTCTCTGAATCCTTAGACATAATCTAGTTACTTTTGTGATTTTCCTTGTATTTGTTTATTGTAGGGTTCCTGTCAAGGAACGTCCGATGCGTGTGATGGTTTCCTTGATTTGAACAGTGGACGTGCAGGTGCGAGCAACGGAGGTGCGAGCGGCGGAGGTGGGAGTTGCGGAGGCGGGAGTGGCGGAGGTGAGAGTGGTGGAGCTTCGGACAATAGTTGAACTAATGTGGTGCTTCTGTTGTTTCTGTGATGAACTTATGATTCTGCTGTTTATATGATGAAATTCTGGTGTTTCTGCTATTTTTGTTGCTATTCTGCTGTGAAATCTGGTGCTGTATGAAATTTGGTGGTGCTGCTGTGCAGCTGGAGGCTCCCCAGCCGAGGAGGAATGAAATACGTGGTTTTCTTTAAAAGAAAAGAAGTTATAACTGTTGGTTTCTAAACCGGCCGACGGTCATAATGTACTTAAAGCCGTTGTCTGGATTGTTGAACCGACGGTCATAAAGACATTAAAGGCGTCGGCCCAGCCTAGGGTCCACACCGACGGCTTTACATTTAAAGTTGTCGGTCCCGGCGGCCGACAGTTATAACCCCACGTAAGGGCGTCGTTCGTCCACCGACGAGTTAAAACCGTCCGTCCCCGTGTACCGACGGTCATAAGCAGTAAGGTCGTCGGTACCGACGGTCTTATGAGTTAAATACGTCGATTTTAAGTCGTCAGGTATAACCGTCGGTTCTCTGATGGACATAGGCTAAAACCGTAAGGTACATTAGGTAACCGACGGTTATAGTGCTGATGACCTTTTGCTAGATTCATGTAGTGCGTGACCGTGGGGACTAGGGACGCATCTTAGGACGGCCCGGAACGACGCCGGAACCGAGCGGGCGGCACGCGTACGTACGTACACGCACGTACTCTGCTCCCGTCCTCCAGGCGGCAGAGGACCCAAGGCCGGCCGGTTGACCTGACCGACGACTCGCTCGCGCGGCACGGCACGGGTTTCCATTCCAGTCTCGCCGCGGCCACCTGACGCGCGGCGCCGCACGGGCACGGCCACGCCTCATGATGCCAAGATCAAAGAAACTGAACGAAGACAATCAAACAAACAAAGTTGGGTTGGTGCGGCGACAACTTGCTGCGTTTCCTGTTCGCTTCTCTATTCATACTCCGGGATTGCATGGCCTAGTGGGTAGTGGCTGCTAAACCTGGCCTTTGTGACCCTAATTCTATGGCATGACCAGAACGCCTGGCTGTTCGGGAACAGCCGCTGTCCGCGTCCGTGGAGGTTGCGGCCGACCGATGCACGGACGCGTCGCGCGGGTGTGGGCTCGTACCCTACCACCCGGCTCGGGTCGCGCACGGAAGCGGAGAAGCGCGGTGGCTGTGGCGCCCCAGGAAAAACCATATTTTGAATTATATCCCGTCCCGAGCAGCGGCCGATTTCGCAGGTCAGCTCTACGGAGGTCCGAGTCGTTCAATCGCGACGACACCCCCTGGGTCTGTGTGCGCGGCGTCATTGGTATCCGTCGGCCCGTAGGCCGTAGCTTTCCACAGATGTTTCTGGGTCTGTGTGCTTCCGCTGCTCCACGGGATCCGCACTTTCTTTTCCAGTGACCCACCTCTCGCCGGATATATTCTGCGAGCCGCGCCGCAGTATGAAACTATGAAGCGCAGTTCGACCTGACCGTGTGGCTCTGCTGCTGCCGGTGCGATACCTGCAAAATCCACAGCCGATATCTGCAGTGGTAGTGATACTCAGCGACTGCTGCCTTGTGGCACTTCAAAATTAACCTTCAACTTGCTCCCTATCACTTCGGATGCTATGTTGCAACAGTTTGTTCTTCTATGTTATGCAATACAAAACACGAAACTCCTCACTCCGGACTCTTACGGTATGTACTGGAAGTTCTTTCGATCAGGAAGGTATTCGGCTAAATCTGCCTACAACATGCAATTTGAGGGCATGATCAAATCCTCCTTTCCGGAACTCCTTTGGAAGGTGTGGGCTCCTCCGAAATGCAAATTTTTTGCATGGCTTTTCTTCAAAACCAGATTTGGACCTCAGATAGATTGCAGCAAAGGGGATAGCCAAACAACTATTTTTGCCCCTGTGTCTCTATAATCTAGAGACAACTTCTCATCTTGCAGCCGAGTGCCCGGTGGTTAGAAGCATTTGGACACGCATCAGTGTTTGGGTACGTGAATACTCTCTACACCCCGCTACTTAGGGTAACTGTACATCGGTCCTTGACTGGTACTATAACTTATGGAAGACGTCGTCAAGCAATCAAACCACAGGCCTCAGAACCCTACTCTTGCTTGTCTTATGGATAATATGGTGTGAGGGGAACTCTAGAATCTTTGAGGGTAAAGAAACTCCATATCACATGCTAATCAACCGCATCCAAGAGCAGGTATCTCTCTGGTGCATGGGTGGGGCTGCGAAGCTAGCGCCCATCCTACTACATAGGCTATAGAAACACATGTATTCCATATGTTGTATGTACATCTCTCCACCCCTTCTATCCCATTTGTTGTTTGTACATCTCTCCACCCTCTCTATCACATATGTAACCAACTAAATGTACCGCTCTCTCTACTATAATATATCCGGCTAAAGCCGACGTTTTCAAAAAAAAATAACCTTTGCTAGGAGCGTGGAAAATTACGGGCCGTGTGTTGCACCCTGTCCTCTTCACGTAAAATCCTCCGATTATGATTTTTCAGGCTTGCTTGTGCTTTTTTTACCTGGAATGGTGGCACCCTTTTTCTTTTTGTTTCAACCTCACCGAGCACTGCATCTCGGTGATAATTACAAATAAAGCTTGTAAAAGAGATATCTAAGCAATCTTCCCTTTTTAAAGCTGTTTGATTGTACTTGGCAGCTTTTTCTCTCTCTCTCTTGATGCGATCAGTTGCTAGATACGGTGGATCTGGGCGCATTAATGGGGTATCTCTTACACACAATATGCAACAGACTCTCCTGTTGTAAAGTAGAGTACGGTTACAACTTCTTAGGTATATGTCTTGTTTTAATAATATAGAGTATAAAGTATGACAAGTGCAGAAAACTATAATATAAAATAAGAAATATTTTAAATGGTACTGAAAAAATAAAAAAATACCTTTTATAGAAAAATTTAGAGTACTATCAGTGCAGATAGTCTGGCGACCATTGTGCGATAGTGGCTACACTACAGGAATCGGGACTATAGACGACGGCCGGAAACCGTCGTCAATAAGGGCACTACCGTCGTCAATAAGTTATTGACGACGGTAAAAGCTTATAGACGACGGTTTTGAGCTGTCGTCAATTATTAGTCGTCAATAAGTTTATTGACGACGGTAACCGTCGTCAATAAATTTATTGACAACAGCTAAATCTAGCTGTCGTCAATAAACTTATTGACGACAGCTAAATCAGGCTGTCGTCAATAAGCTTATTGACGACGGCCAGGAAACCGTCGTCAGTAACCGTGGCTTATTGACGACGGTTTACACTAGACCGTCGTCAATAACAATTGCTTATTGACGACGGTTTCTGGTACCTGGCCGTCGTCAATACTAGTGGCTTATTGACGACGGCCAAGTACCAGAAACCGTCGTCAATAAGCTTTTCAATTTTTTTTAAAAAAAAACAGAAAATCCTGCCCTGGCTTCGAGGCCAGCCCTGGCTCGATGGCCAGATCACAGGCAATTAAAACATACATCACAGGCAGGCACAAAAACACTATACGCACGCCACACTACCCTACGCTACCCCGACCGCTGCCACCGGAGTCCAGGAAGTCGTCGTGCGCTCGTCCAAACGCTGGTTGCTGAGGGGATGGAGTTTCCTGAGCCCGTGTCGCCGATCCCTATGATGTACATGTATAGGTAGACAAATTAGAAGTTCACAAATGTGTATATGATTAAATAAACTCATTACAAGTTAAAATTGAGCAAGTTAGCTAGATTTGGCTATGTTTGAGTAAGTTTGCTCATATTTTACTAAGTTTGAGAAGTATGGACTAGTAGTGTTTGTGTTTGAGCTAGTTCAAAAAGTTTTGGCTATGTTTGAGTAAGTTTGGTCATATTTGACTATAGTTGAGTAAGTTGTACCATATTTTACTCAGTTTGAGGATGTTTAACTAGTTTTCTCTAAGTTTAAGTAAGTTTGATCAAATTCAACTAAATTTGAGCAAATTTAACTAGTTGCAGCTATTATGAGAAATTTTGTACCTGTGCTCCTGACGTCGGCCCCTGTGGTAGCTGTATCGGTGGCGGCGCCCACTGAGGAAAGACAACGGGTTGTCCTGTGGCCATAGCCTGCAAATATGAAGTAAATTATTATACATGTCATTTATATATTAGAAACGTTGAGTACATTGATCTGAACTTACCTGCATGGCAGCTTGCAGTTGTAGCATGTACGAGTGTTGATACTCGTCCCTAGCCCGGAGCTCGGCTGCCTGCCTCTCGTTCGCGAGCCTCAGCGCTTCCTGCGTTCTCTGGAGCTCCTCCTGGACACTCTGGAGCTCCAGATCACGGCTGCCACGCCTGCTGGATCCACCCTGCGATGAAGAGGCCCTCGAGTAAGACCGCGCCTCCCTCGAGTCTACTACTCCATCGAAGATGGCCAACCTACACAACGAAGTAAGAGTATTAAAGTTTCATATCTCGAAGTTAATGAAAGTAAATGAAAACAACAGAACTCACCGGCCGTGAGGTTTACCGCCACTGCTTGCATAGGCGGCTTCAGGTACGATCGGCGAGTTCTGCCAATCGTAATCGTCGCCTCGAAGCCTCCGCACCTCCTCCCCATACTTTTCCTGAAAATACAGAAAATTAAAGTCATCAGAAGTTTTAAAGATAATACAATTAAGTCAACTAAAGAACTCACCAACGTCTCTGTCGCTGTCTGAGAAGACAGCTGATCAGGCTGCGAGGGGTCACTTCCCATGTGACCCCTCCTCCACACCTGGATAGCGGTCGGCTCCTGACCGATCTCGCGCTCCTATCGATACGTGTTAGCATAATGGTAGCGATAGAAATTAACTAGAATATAATTCGAGTATCACTTACCATCCGTTTAGCAAGGCGTACGTAGCCGTCCCCGCCAAGACGGTGTTTCCCGTCCGTCCCTCGACTCTGTCGGCGGGTCATCGACACGCCTTGGAAGCCCTGGCTCGCCCAACGAGCACACAGGGAACTGTAGGCGTCTGGACAGGACTCAAGCCACGGTACGCTGACCTGCACACATTTGTTGTTGGATGAAAACATTGATGAAAATTGGATAATGAAGCAAAGTAAAATAAAGAATTTACCTCTGCGTACTGTGCCTCCGTCAAGTACTTGTCCGCCACATCCCTAAACTGCCCCGGCTCACCCTCGTCCGGATGCAACTTATAGTACGCCTTCGTAGCCTGAATGCGAGCCGTTGAAATCGACTGCGTCAGGAGCTTCCTAGCGTTGTTGTTGAAGACCAGGCGAGCGTGATCCAGCTGGGCCTCGTCCTCCAAACGGTAATATTTCTACAAGTAGAAATATACAAGTTAATGTACTTAACATATAATAGGTTCGCATTTAACAAATAGACGATTTGCTTACCATGAATTCATGCCACACATGCTCCTGGTGGTTGCCGTAGGTAATGTCCTGGGCCGTAGCGTAATCGTCCCAAGACGTAGCAGCCCGTCCGTTCACTAGACCGGGGTAGTGACAACGGATGAGCTGACCCAGGACAGCGTTGACCTGGCGGTGGCGTCCTTGACCCGTGAACGAGTCATCGGCCCAAGACCTAATACACGATTCTCAATTAGTACATATATAAGTGTTAAAATATCTAAATTGATTTGTTATAGATTTACTTACCTATCGCCAACCGGACGAATAACGACCCGATCTTCTGGCCGTGCAGGAACCGGAGGAGGAGCCACGTAGTGGCTCCTCCTGTAACGCCGCTGTGGAGCCGGCTCCACATCAGGCTCTGTGGAAGGCTCTGAAGCAGGGTCTGAATCCTGCGGTGCCGGAACCTGAAGAGGATCCGAAGCAGGATCTGTAACAGGCTCCGAAACCTGTGGTGTCTGAAGAGGACCCCTGACCTCTGTCTCCTCAGACGTACACGCCTCACATGCGCAACACATGTGAGACGGGCCCGTTCGAAACGGGTGACGCATGTTGTATAGGTTTACGTCAATCTTTCGTTTTTGAGTCATTTAAAAGAGAGAGAGGAAAGAACGAGAGAGAAGGAAAAAAGGAGAGACAAAGAAGTGGGCCAGCCGTCCTAAGTTATGCCCCGTTGGGGCCTGCCATTATCTTACGACGCCTTTAGGGTTAGCCGTCGTACGTTATACCCCGTTGTAAGTGGTTCAAAGATGAAACCCCACCGTTGGGGCCCGCCGTCCACGCGCGGGAGCTTGCCGTCCTCCGTGCCTGTCTCGACTAATACATTACCACTAAATGAGCCGTGACAGACCCTAAATGGGTCGTGTCAGGCCGGACCGGGCCGAAACCCATTTATTTACATATAGTAACTAATCACACAATCAATCAAAGTATTAATTAAACAATAATCAATTACAATACTAATTAAACAATTAATCAACTAAGGTCGGACGGCGCGGCAGGGCGGGGCTTGCGGCGGGGCCGGGCGGCACAGCAGGGCGGGGCTTGGGGCGCGGCGTGGCGAACCATGTTAAAAAGACCAGGGGCAATGGAAGCATATTACTAAGGTGTTGCCTCGCCTTATGCCTTATCGCTTAAAAGGTAAAAAGGGGTAGGTCGCCTTATGTCGCCTTACCGCCTTAATAACTATGATGTCATGCCATCCTGAAATGCTCATATTTAGGATGTGTTCTAGGCACAGTATCATTTGTGCTATTCCTGTGCCTTAAAAAGTTACATTTTGGATGACATGAACTTGTATCAGCTAGAATAAACTTTAGATATCCAGTAGGGTGCAATATAAGTGGTTTCATGATGGAGTTTTTGTTTCAGGATCCACTAGGGTGCGTATGGGTGGCCCTGGAGCCATGCCACTAGAAGAGCCGGGGAAGCGGAATTCGGCGTCGTGTGTATTATGTGTCTAGCTAGAGTGTTGACACGAGGCCAGTTACCTGCAGGAAGCATCCCTCGGTGGGCATGGCATTGCTGTCCCAATCGGTGGATGAGTTCATCATCATGGCCGAGGTGCCGCCATTCCCGTTGTACATGCCCAAGGTGGAAGAGGGAGACGTCGCGCCTGCCGAAGCCCAGATGTACGCATCATCATCATCGTTATTTGCAATCGATGCGAGTTTGTGGGAAGCAAGCGGAAGGCTAAACCATGCATGAGCGATGCAAATAAACCTGACGGCGACAGAGAGAGGACGCCGAGGTGGTTGACGTCGACGCCGGCGACGGGAGCGGCGTTGACGTCGAGGTTGGTGAGGCGCTTCTTCTGCCGCTCGCGCGCCTTGTGGTTCTGGAACCAGTAGAAGACGTTCTTCCCCTCGATTTTGCCGTGCTGGCGCAGCATGCCGGTGATGTGCTGGATCTGCTCCGCCGTGGGTGACCGGACGCCGCAGCCGTAGTAGAGCTCCTTCAGCATCCTTAGCTGCTCCGGCGTCGGCGTCCACCGCGACCCGCTCAGCCGGCACACGGACACGCTGCCGCCACCGCCACCGCCTGCTCCTCCTCCGCCACCGCCGCTCCTCACGCCCGCGTTGGCGGCGGCGATGCCTTCGCCCACACTGACCTGCTTCTGCTGCTGCATTGCTCTTGTGCTTGCCAGTACAATTGTGATCTCGGGAAAGGACGGGGGAGGGTTTGGCTTGAGCCTGGAGAAGAAGAAGAAGAAGAGGCATGAGGGGTATATAGGGAGGTGGCAGCAGCTGGGGGGCTAGGAGAGCTAGTAGCATAATGCACCATGCAGGAGTAGGAGGCTAGGAGAGTGAAGCTGCTAGTGCATGGCTGCATGGTGATACAGGTCGGAGCTGAGAAGATCACGGCGATATCTTTTGGAGAGGGACAAGTGAAGTTGACACACGAGGGGGCTTTGAATTGGGAACAAGTAAAGACAGACAGAGAGGGAGAGAGAGAGAGAGAGAGAGAGAGAGAGAGAGGGCCGGGACAGCATTTTTAACCGTGGGATCGATCGAGAACCAAGGCTCTGATCGAGCGTGTAGGAAATGACATGAGTTCGCTATATGACCAGGTTAGCAGAGAGGACCAGATTAGCTGCTTGCATAGCCACAGTCCTGCATATGCGCCGCCCTTGCACAGTGATATCATTCACATCAACAGTACTGCCACAGTACCACGCCGGAACCCCGTCGCAACAAGCAAGCTACGTATCGTTTAAAAAAAGGATAGCTATCCCATATACTTTAGGTTACCTAAAGAGGAGTAGCGTTTTTTTTTGACGAAAAGGAGTAGCGTTTTTCTTGAGCAGAAGCAGATCGCGAGATCACCACATTACATGACATATATGGATAACCTCTACAGAATAAGGAAACATCTCGTCGGTCAAGATTAGCATGCAGATAAGCGTACCCAAATCAAGGTATATTAAACATCTCCTTCTCATGCAGGTCCTCCTTTTTATTTGACAGCATCAAAATATTTCGTGTGTGCGTAACATGAATACAATATATAGTATGGGAGGCCGGAGGGGGAGGGGTAGGGAGATTTACCTCGGGCCAGAGACGGGCGGCGACGGCGGCGGCGGGGACGGGCGGCGGCGGCGGGGGGAAGGGCGGCGGCGAGGCCGGAGGGGGAGGGGGAGGGAGATTTACCTCGGGCCAGAGACGGGCGGAGGCGGCGGCGCCGGGGACGGGCGGCGGCGGCGGAGGGAAGGGCGGCGGCGACGAGCGGGGACGGGCGGCGGCGGCGGGGGGAAGGGCGGCGGCGACGAGAGGTCCGGCGCGAGTCGGGAGGCGGCACTGGCCGCCTCCCGGCTCGCGCACGGGTTATATGTCCCATTATTGACGACGGTGCTAAGAAACTGTCGTCAATAAGGACCTTGTTGACGACGGTGCTAGGTCACCGTCGTCAATAACTCCTCGGGTGGACCCGAATTAAGTTAAAGACGACGGCCACCGTCGTCAATAATTTATTGACGACGGTGCTCGTCTAGCCGTCGTCAATAACTAAGTTATTGACGACGGTGCTATGAAACTGTCGTCAATAAGGACCTTGTTGACGACGGTGCTAGGTCACCGTCGTCAATAACTCCTCGGGTGGACCCGAATTAAGTTAAAGACGACGGCCGCCGTCGTCAATAATTTATTGACGACGGTGCTCGTCTAGCCGTCGTCAATAACTAAGTTATTGACGAGGGCTAGATATAGCCGTCGTCAATAACATTAAAGACGACGGCCCCGTCGTCAATAAATTTGGCCGTCGTCAATGATCGTTTTTCCTGTAGTGCTAGTCGAGGTTGCCACTTGCCAGACAAGAAGTTTGCAAGGATACCCTGCTTCATGCCTGCAGCCTGCCCTTGCGTGGGAGGCAAAGCCAGCAAAGGGACGCTGCCATATCTCATCCACAAGCAAAACACGGACTCTCAAGTCTCCGGACATGATGGCACACCTGTATTCGCTCGCTCTCACATGGGATGTTGCCCTGGAACGGAACCAGTCATCCCTACTAACACAATGTGCAGAGAACAAACCACCCCAAAGCCCAAAAGCCTCTATACGGAGTACGGACACGGGACCTAGTTCAAATCTACTAAAGGTGACGAACTGTTTCTTTATAGAAGCTGCTCTTGGAGCAATTTAGTTTGAGAGCTCAATTGCAGCCACGCAGAGGGAAGACGAAAAAAACAAATGAAAAATAAAATGTGCACACGGTCCATTGCAAATGATGGGTTTCTTCTTTCGAACATATAAAAAAGTTGCTCCTTTTTACAGGTGAGACAACACATGCTGGAATAGATACGGTCAGCATGATGGTTGGTGTCTGCCCCGTCACTGCTCACCCTTTCAGCCTTTCTGTTCATGTCGGGGGGTGAGGTGCCTTGTCTGCCCACTGGCATGTGGGCCAGGTTGTGGTCCGTGGGCGGGACCAGACGATACTACCGGGGTCGCTGTCGAAAGATCCCGGCGAATTTCCAGGGATCTTGCAAGATCATGGGGCATGTGACAGCAAGAAATTCGATATCTTATTGCTGAGATGCGGACAGCCGATCTGTTCGCCCCGCAAGCACCGGAATTGACTATGGTTGAGTAGCAACATCTCATCTGCATAACTAAGGAAAATAGGAGAAATGGCTTGCTTGATTATATTGCCGAAAAATGGTATGCATATGATCGCCAAAATTCCCCTCGAACGGTGACAGGGAAATCAGCTCTATACATCAATATATAGAGTATCAATGATTTACTGGGATTTTGAAGTACTCCAGAAGAATCAAACAGACAAACATCAAAACGTCCTCTTCATGCACACAGCTATAGCTACAGAGCAACAGGAAACGAAACATGGTACTGAATATCTGAATGCTTGCTCAATGTGACCTGCGGATGTTTTGGAACAGCCCATGAATGTGCTCCGGCATGAAATCGTGCCTCGTGAGGATCCCAGCAATAGGAGGTCTCTGCGATCAAACGAGAAGGAATTTGTTACCGATACAAGCCTGTTAAAAAAATTATATGACAAGATCATGTCAAACACACTTCCCACTAGTACAGTATTTGTGTTGGTAGTATTTGTGTTGGTGATATGGCCAAGAGGCAATCATAACAATTCGGATAAAGATCTGATGGATATTTGATCCATAAGAAATTAAGTTATTAATCAGCATGTGACCTAAAAGCCCATTAGCGCGCCCATAAATATGAGGGGTAGGGTTAGGGGCAGATGACTCCACCACAGAAAAAAGTCCCAGCCGCCGCCCCTCACAGGCCAGCCGCCGAAACCCCTGTCGCGAGCGCGGTGCTAGCACACCGACGCACGGCGTTCCTCCCTGTACGTGTGGACTCCGTGGAGGCGCTGCTGTTACTGCTGCGCTGATCGGCTACGACGCGCATCTACGATACGCTGCGTTGCGCGTCTAGTAGTAACGATCCATGACCTTCTTACTCGCATGTTTCTTAGATGATACGGTCGAATTGCTAGAGTAGCGCATCGCCTATTTCCCTACAGTGGTACCAGAGCCGACTTGCGTAGTTTTTGGTCCGGATCTTAGATGCGATCTACTGCAGATAAGTTCATATGATGAATTTTTATAGTTCGACTTTTGGGGTTTGGAATTGGTTAGAGTAGATTGCCATCATATGACTAAAGGATTAGTTCGTGCTCCTTCTCTGCTGTGTGCGCAACCTGTCCCTACCGGCTGGAATCACCATCGGGACTAATAGTGTACATAGCTAACAGATTGAGCCAACAGATCACGGTTATATGTCGCGATCTTCTCGTGGATAACCAGTCACAATGAAAATTGAGGCATTCTGAATGGTTCAGATTCGGTTTGATTTGATCAATTCGATGAGATTTTCATAGTGATTTCATAGATGCGATCTATGTAATGACTGTCGTTGCTGTCTGCTATAGTGACATCATTAAGTTGTTTCGCGATAGACATCGTTCTACGCTTAACTTGTTTTTGCAGGGAATGATGTGAATGGTATGGCCTAAATGTGATGTGATGATCTGTGTGTAAAATTCGTGCAGTCTGCGTGTTGCAAATTTAACACAACCGGGTTGAGGTTGTCACATAATTGTATAACGACCTGCGTGTTGCCCTATGATGCCTGATCTCTCATGTAATTTATTTGATAGCTATTAGATGTATTAGCTTCTTTTATATTCATTGAGAAACCTCAAGCATGATAGCGATGGTGATCACCATAAGAAGGGAGACATGCCGGTGTAGATCATGATGGAACCATGGTGATGGAGACCACTATGATCCTAAAGGTCATACTATTCATAGATATGATATGATCGTATGATGTTTTACTATTCTTTTCATGCTTTTCATATAGTGGATGTTTTGTCATGATAGAATAGCTTCCCTCGAAAAAGTTGAGTATTTGATGCCATTTACATATAGCTGCACCTATGTTGTTTTGATCGTTGTATGGTAGGTTTGCCAAAGCAAAATACCGTCATCTATCATAATGAATAGGGTGAATGTTGGACATTCACATGCATAGTATTGATTTACTCAACAAAGCTATCAAAACGGTTTTGGCCTTTATGGCATAGTGTTGGGAGCCGGGGCATTGGATGTCACCCAACAAACAAGAATCATATAGAGATATGATTAACAATGGTTGTTTACCTATGTCACTAATTTTCTAGCAGTTAAGCCAAAGCTCACTAGAAATTAGTGAATATGGATCTTGGACCACTATATGTCGTTAGAGGGAGGACGATGCTCATATAGTGGTGTTGTCTTTTATTAAACTGTTAATAAAAGATTGGTACATAACATAGTGCTAAAACCTTGCATATTTATTTTCTATTGTAGATCATGTCTGCTAGTAACAATTCTGTTTTCAATTTGCGATCTGTGCTTCAGAAAGAAAAGCTCAATGGAGCTAACTTTATTGATTGGTACCGCAATCTGAGAATTGTTCTCAGGCAAGAGAAAATTGAGTATGTTCTTGAGTAACCATACCCCAATGACCTCCCCGATGATGCAAATGTCGCAACTCGCAGGACTTATGAGAAGCACTGCGATGATGCGCTTAATGCAAGTTGTCTCATGCTTGCCACAATGTCCCCTGATCTACAGAAACAATATGAGCATGCAGATGCTTATTCTATGATTCAGGGACTACGTGGAATGTTTGAGAACCAAGCAAGGGCTGAGAGGTACAACATCTCAAAGTACTTGTTCTCATGCAAGCTGGCAGAAGGTAGCCCGGTCAGTCCCCATGTAATCAAGATGATTGGTTACATTGAGACTTTGGACAAACTTGGTTCTGAACTCAAGGATGACCTGGCTATTGACGTTATTCTCCAGTCACTCCCACCGAGCTATGAGCCATTTATATTGAATTATCAAATGAATGGCATGGAGAAAACGTTGGCTGAATTGCATGGGATGCTTACAGCCGAGGAAAGCATTAAGAAAAACACCACTCATGTGATGATGGTTCAAAAGGAGAATAAAAAGAGGAAGCGTGTGATGCATCCTAAAGGCAAGGGAAAGTTTCCCAATGAGCCTTCAAGCTTAAAGCCAAAGGGTAAATCAGGCCCTTTTCCTAATGATGAATGCTTCCACTGTCATGCTAAGGAGCATTGGTCTAGGAACTGCAAGAAGTACTTGGAGGATAAGAAGAAGAAAGGGAGTGAGACTTCCACTTCAGTTATAAATGTTATAGAAATCAATATTGCTACATCTTCTAGTGAATCATGGGTATTTGATACCGAATCAATGATTCATACCTACAAATCGTTGCAGGGTCTAAGTGAGACTAGAAGATTTGCAAAAGGCGAGTTGGATGTTCGAGTCGGCAATGGAGCAAAGGTTGCTGTCATAGCTGTCGGAACTTATCACTTGTCATTACCCTTAGGATTAGTTTTGGAATTAAATAATTGTTATTGCATTCCTTCTTTGAGCAAGAACATTATATCTTCTTCATGTTTGGAAGAAGTTAATGGTTATGAGATTATAATAAAGAACAAATGTTGTTCTATTTATTATATTAATATTTTCTATGCTCAATGTCCATTAGTGAATGGATTATATGTTCTTGATCTTGAGGATAAAACAATCTATAACATTAATACAAAAAGGGCTCGACGAAATGATCTAAATCCCACTTTTATTTGGCATTGTCGTTTAGGTCATATAAATGAGAAACGCATTGAGAAACTCCATAAAGATGGTTTGTTAAGTTTATTTGATTTTGAATCACTTGACACATGTGAGTCTTGTTTGCTTGGGAAGATGACCAAATCACCCTTCACTGGTCAAAGTGAGAGGGCAAGTGACTTGTTGGGACTTATACATACTGATGTATGTGGACCAATGAGTTCGGTAGCTAGAGGTGGTTTTCAATATTTCATTACTTTTATCGATGACTTTAGTAGATATGGATATGTCTATCTAATGAGGCACAAGTATGAATCTTTTGAAAAGTTTAAAGAATTTCATAATGAAGTACAAAATCAGTTGGGCAAGACAATTAAACTTCTACGATCTGATCGTGGGGGTGAATATTTGAGCCATGAATTTTATGATCATTTAAAACAATGTGGAATTGTTCCACAGTTGACTCCACCTGGAACGCCTCAATCGAATGGGGTGTCCGAGCGGAGGAACCGAACCTTGTTAGACATGGTTAGGTCGATGATGAGTTAGACTGATCTTCCACTATCCTTTTAGGGTTATGCTCTTGAAACTGCTGCATTTACACTAAACAGAGTCCCAACTAAGTCTGTTGAGAAGACGCCATATGAGATGTGGACCGGAAAACGTCTCGGATTGTCTTTCCTCAAAGTTTGGGGATGTGATGCTTATGTCAAACGTTTAACGTCAGACAAACTCACAAATCAGACCAATGCTTCTTTGTGGGATATCCTAGGGAAACCAAAAGATATTATTTTTATGATAAAACAAAGAGTAAAGTGTTTACTGATCGCAATGGTGTCTTCATGGAGAAAGAGTTTCTCTCAAAAGGATTTAGTTGGAGCAAGGTACATCATGAAGAAATTCAAGAAATACTTGAAAATGTTTCGGCACCCTCTAATCATATACAGGATGTATAAGATGTTGTACAACCACTTGATGAAATATCAGCCCCACGAAGGTCTACAAGGGTACGTCGTGCAACAGAAAAGTTGACACTCCTAACCACGGAACAACAGGATATGGTATTGTTGGACAATAATGAGCCTGTGACCTACACTGAAGCAATAATGGGACCCGACTTTGAGAAATGGCTTGGAGCCATGGAATCCGAAATACAATCCATGCATGAGAATCAAGTTTCGAAATTGGTTGATCCAATCGATGGTGTGAGACCGATCGATTGCAAATGGATTTTCAAGAAAAAGACTGATATGGATGGAAAAGTTCACATCTATAAAGCACGATTGGTGGCGAAAGGTTTTAAACAAATTCAAGGTGTAGATTATGATGAAACATTTTCGCCCGTCGCTATGCTAAAGTCTGTTTGGATTCTCCTAGCAATTGTTGCATATTTTGATTATGAAATATGGCAGATGGATGTCAAAACAACCTTTCTTAATGGGAGTCTGACTGAGGATGTGTACATGACACAACCTGAGGGTTCTATCGATCCTAAAAATGCTAGAAAAATATGCAAACTTCAAAAGTCCATCTATGGATTGAAGCAAGCATCTCGGAGTTGGAATCTACGTTTTGATGAAGTGGTCAAAGGGTTTGGTTTCATTAAGAACGTAGAAGAACCTTGTATTTACAAGAAGGTTAGTCGGAGCGCAATTATATTTCTGGTCCTA
Source organism: Neostapfia colusana (assembly GCA_030760725.1). Classification (NCBI taxonomy): domain Eukaryota; kingdom Viridiplantae; phylum Streptophyta; class Magnoliopsida; order Poales; family Poaceae; genus Neostapfia; species Neostapfia colusana. Next base: position 51,449,937 of record JASWHV010000019.1, read on the forward strand.
TATGTAGATGACATATTGTTGATCGGTAATGACATTCCAATACTAGATGTGTTAAATCCTCATTAAGGAAAAGTTTCTCAATGAAGGATTTAGGAGAGGCAGCATACATTTTGGGCATAAAGATCTATAGAGATAGATCTAAAAGGTTAATTGGATTAAGCCAAGATACATATATTGACAAGATATTTAATCGGTTCAATATGCAAGATTATAAGAAAGGTTTCTTGCCAATGTCACATGGCATCACTCTAAGCAAAAGTCAGTGTCCTTCGACGCCTAATGGGCAAAAGAGGATGAGAGCGATTCCTTATGCTTCGGTTATTGAATCTATCATGTATGCCATGTTGTGTACACGCCCAGATGTATCCTATGCTCTAAGTGTTACGAGCAGGTATCAATCAGATTATGGTGAGGCTCATTGGACAGTTGTCAAAAACATTCTTAAGTACTTGAGAAGAACTAAGGATGTGTTCCTAGTGTTTGGAGGTGAAGAAGAGCTCGTTGTAAGAAGTTACACCGATGCTAGCTTCTAAACAGACAAGTATGTCTTTAGATCGCAATCCGGTTTTGTGTTCTGCCTCAATGGAGGGGCAGCGAGATGGAAAAGTTCCAAGCAAGACACAGTAGCAGATTCAACGACAGAGGCGGAGTATATTACAGCTTCTGAAGCTGCAAAGGAAGTTGTTTGGATCAGAAAATTTGTTTCTGAGTTGGGTGTTGTTCCTAGTGCGTCCGGACCTGTGGATCTCTATTGCGACAATAATAGAGCCATTGCACAGGCAAAGGAGCCTAGATCACACAAAAGATCCAAAAATATACTACGACGCTATCATCTGATTCGAGAGATTATCGACCGAGGTGATTTGAATATATGCAAGGTGCATACGGATTTGAATATGGCAGATCTGTTGACAAAGCCTCTTCCACAATCAAAGCATGAGACGCACACGAGATCTATGGGTATTAGATACTTACATCAATGATCCTAGTGCGTAGTGGGAGACTTGTGTCATAGCTATGTTTATGTACTATTTGAGTAACTATTATTCACATTGATCATCAAGTATGTGACTTGTTCGTGAGACTCTTTGTTAATTATAATGTTACTCAAAATGATCCCTAGTCTACATCGTTATATGAGATAATGATAGTACGCATACTAGCACGTGTATTAATTGATGATCACGTTTCACGGATCATAGCTATGGAGATATCAAATTAATAATGTGAACACATGTTAGTGAACATGGTGTTGGATAGACCCATTCCGAGACACTGTTGGGATTATTATTTACATATGTGCCATCAGTTGGTCTTGAGTGATACACCTACTAGATTCTTAGACCTGAGATCGCCATTGTTTCTCACTATGTGTAGTTGTGCACTTTGAAACTATCAAACGCTACTCCGTAACTGGGTGGTCATAAAAATAGTATTCAGGTACATGATGAAGCATGGAATGAGATGTGTGCGGATCAAGATGAGATTTGCCCCTCCTAAATAATAGGAGAGATATCTTTAGGCCCCTCGAGATAGTTAGATTGAAAGTGCATGGCCATGCCAAAGTGATTAAAGAGTTAATCATTATGACTAAAAGTTAGTCATAGATTGAATCCACTATTTGATCGAGTGAATGGTCAAGCTATCACAAGGATGGCACGTATCTCGCCTTGAGCTTGACTGGTATCGTGTGGCAAAGGAATTAGCATGTGAATGTATCTAGGTTCAGCCGATATGATCTTTATGTACATTCGGGAGTCAGTATGTCCTGCTAGGTACCTCTAGTGACTTGTGTTTGAAAACGGTTTTCATTCATAACCGACTGTACATGAACCTAACGGGTCACACACTTAAGGGGATGGAATATTGAAAAACATGGCTACATGATTGTCTCTAGTGCAAGTGGGAGATTGTTGGTGATATGCCCAAGAGGCAATCATAACAATTTGGATAAAGGCCTGATGGATATTTGATCCATAAGAAATTAGGTTACTAATGGGCCTGTGACCTAAAAGCCCATTAGCGCGCCTATAAATATGAGGGGTAGGGTTAGGGGCAGATGACTCCACCACAGAACAGCCCCAGCCGCCACCCCTCACAGGCCAGCCGCCGAAACCCCTGTCGCGCCCGCGGTGCTAGCACACCGACGCACGGCGTTCCTCCCTGTACGTGTGGACTCCGTGGAGGCGCTGCTGTTACTGCTGCGTTGATCGGCTACGACACGCATCTGCGATACGCTGCGCTGCGCGTCTAGTGGTAACGATCCATGACCTTCTTACTCGCATGTTTCCTGGGTGATACGGTCGAATTGCTAGAGTAGCGCATCGCCTATTTCCCTACAATTTGATCACAGAGTAAGCTGTGGAGGAAGAGCGCTCACCCCTTGTGTCTTTGGCACAACCAACAGGTGCCTTAATCCTAGTGCTCGGAAAAGGATCGCAGACTTTGCAAGTGGCATGGTCTCAACCACTGTGTATGGTGATGTATTTGTAATTGGATGGAGATCCATATACATATTCATTTCCTCATCAGTGAAATTAAGGTCCTCAATTTATTTAACGGCAAGAGCTGTCATCCATTTGGGTGTAACACCCTACTCTATTTGTGATAATGAAATATTTAAAAATTTAGAACATGTTAGAAACTCAGTTCGTCTCAAATTTAAACTTGAAATGGAATCAAAATAGAGAAGAAAATAGAAAACAAAAGGAAAACTCCCACACAAAATCCAGAGATGACTTGGGCCAAAATCCAATTGTCTCCCAGCAGCCCAACCCAAACCGCAGCTTAGGATCCCTTCTCCTCTCACTTACCCGTGGGACCCGCATGTCATCCTCGCACCCAAACCGCAGCCTAGGATCCCTTCTCCTCTCACTTACCCGCGGGACCCGCATGTCATCCTCACATGGCTGCTCAAACCCTAACTGAATTTCCCCCAAACCTACCCTTTTTGTTTCTTTTTCCTCCCTTCAGAAGCTATTAGAGTAGCAATTGTGGCTGTATTAGATGAAAATAATGTTGAGGTACAGGTCTGATTATATAGAGGGATTAGGAGGGGAAAAAGGACTAAACTACCCCTAACCCTAATCCCTCACTAATGACTAATACGCCCCTGCGACACACACATAATCACAGTGTCTAACACCCCCCGCAGTCACAACATCTAGCCACTGCAGATGTTGAGACTAGACCGAAACTCGGAGAACAACGACGATGAGAGGCCCTTTGTGAAGTTGTCGGCGAACTGCGTCGTCGTCGGGACATGGTGCACCCGAACCTCGCCGCGTGCAACCCGCTCACGAACAAAGTGGAGGTCAATCTCCACATGTTTCGTGCGCTGATGCTGGACCGGATTGGTGGAGAGGTACACAGCGTTGACATTGTCGCAGTAGATGAGGGTGCTCCTGGCGACGGAAGTGTGGAGCTTCTGAAGCAGCTGTTGGAGCCAGGAGGCTTCAGCTACGCTGTTAGCCACGACACGATATTCCGCCTCAGCACTCGAACGCGACACCACGGGCTGTCGCTTCGAGGACCAGGAGACGAGGTTACCGCCCAGGAAGACGGCGTACCCAGAAGTAGAACATCGTGTGTCCGGGCAGCCTGCCCAGTTAGCATCGGTGTACACGACTAGCTCGGAGGTCGTGTCACGTCGAAGAAGGAGGCCATAGTCGAGAGTACCCCGTAGGTACCGAAGAATCCGCTTCACAGCGGTGAGGTGCGGCTCCCTCCGGTCATGCATGTGGAGGCACACCTGCTGAACTGCATACGAGATATCCGACCTGGTGTACTGAAGAGCACGTGCAAGACTCTTGTAAGTAGTGGGGTCAGAGACGGGTGCCCCGTCGGTAGCGGAGAGCTTCGCCTGAGTATCCACTGGAGTGGAACACGGCTTGCACTCATCCATGCCCGCTCGCTGGAGGATATCCATGTAGTACTGTCGCTGGTGAAGGAATAAGCCGCCTGGTCGGTCCTCGACCGTAATGCCCAGGAAGTGGTGGAGACGACCCAGGTCCTGCATAGCGAACTCCTGCTGTAGAGCAGAAATGATGCGCCGAAGCAGAGCCGGACTAGACGCTGTTAGTACAATGTCATCGACGTACAGCAGGAGGTAAGCAGTGTCACTACCACGTCGATAGACAAACAACGAAATGTACGACTTAGCTTCGACGAACCCCTGTGAGACCAAGAAAGATGCAAACCGTCTATACCAGGCTCGCGGTGCCTGCTTCAGTCCGTACAGAGATTTGTTCAGCTTACAGACCATGTCTAGGTGAGCTGAATCAACAAACCCCGCAGGCTGACTGCAGTACACCGTCTCGGTCAGTGTACCGTGGAGGAAGGCATTCTTGACGTCCAACTGGTGGACATGCCAAGAACGCGAGAGAGCCAGTGACAGAACGGTATGAACCGTCGCCGACTTTACCACCGGGCTGAAGGTCTCATCGTAGTCGACTCCAGGGCGCTGAGTGAAACCCCGAAGTACCCACCGTGCCTTGTACCTCTCCAAGGTACCGTCTGTCTTCTTCTTGTGCGTGAACACCCACTTGCCTGTGACAACATTGCCACGACCAGGACGGGGAACCAGGTCCCAGGTCCGGTTGGCAAGCAGAGCATCATACTCTTCCTCCATAGCGCGACGCCAGTGAGGGTCGGCGAGGGCGCTACGCACGGAAGTAGGTATGGGTGAGATCGAAGAAGAATCCGTCGGTGGAGAAGTCGTCGACGAGAAGGCAGCTCCGGCGAAGCGCTCAACTGGCTGAAGACTCCCGGACGCACGTCGAGTCACCATTGGATGGACGTGACCACGATCCCTGTGGAGAAGAGGAGGGTTGTACACCGGACACTCGGGTACAACAACCTTCTCTCGTTTCGGGGCCACGCGAGGTGCAGCTGGAGTCGGGCCACCCCCCCGTGCTCGTCGCTGGTAGACAAGTACGGGGTCGACGAAGCGAGAAGTCGTCGTCGGTGCTGCTCCTGGTGCGTCTGGGGACGTCGGGCTTGCTGCAGGTGATGTCGGGGACGCCGAGGCCGCGCGTGGCGCAGTTGGTGCCATCGGGGACGCCGGGGCCACGTAAGGCACAGCAGGTGGCGTGGAAGACGCCGAAGTCGTGCGTGGTGCAGCGGGTGGGTAAACCTGTAAAAGGTAACTGACAAGGTCTCTGTACAGGAGCGGCCTCGGGGTCAGTAGAGAAGAGGGAATCCACCTCAGCGACGGAGTCACAGGACGGGGTGGAAAAGGGAAAGGAAGACTCGTCGAAGACAGCGTGTCGGGAGATCAAGATACGACGGGTGGTAGGGTCAAGGCACCTGTACCCCTTATGGTCAGGAGAATACCCAAGGAAAACACACTGAATCGAGCGAGGCGCAAGCTTATGGGGAGTTGTGGCAGAGAGGTTCGGGTAGCAAGTGCACCCGAAGACTCGAAGATGGTCGTAAAGAGGATGGGTGCCGAACAAAGTGAAGTGAGGGGTGGGAGCACTTATCGCCTTAGTAGGAAGGCGGTTAATGAGGTAGGTGGCAGTGTGAAGCGCCTCCGCCAAGTAGCGAGCAGGGGTAGAAGCCTGAAACATCAGGGAGCGCATGACATCGTTGGTGGTCCGAATCATGCGCTCAGCCTTGCCGTTCTGGGGGGAAGTGTACGGGCATGACATGCGCAACTGAACACCCCGAGAAAGTAGAAAGTCACGGAACATAGAGTTGTCAAACTCGCGCCCGTTGTCGCACTGGACCGCACGAATCGGGCGCCCAAACTAGATGGACACCCAAGCGAAGAAGTGAGAAAGAGTACCGAAAGTATCAGACTTCTGTCGAAAGGAAAAAGTCCACGAATCGTGTGAAAAATCATCCACGACCACCAAGTAATACTTGCATCTAGAGACACTAAGAACAGGTGAAGTTCAAAGATCACAGTGAATCAAATCAAATGTGTGCTCGACACGAGTGACAGAGTGCGGAAAAGGAAGTCGAACATGGCGACCCAACTGACAAGCATGGCAAAGAGACTCATGAGTACCCCGACTACACGAAATCGCTGAACTACCAGACAACTTCGACATAGCATCAACACCGGGGTGGCCAAGCAGACGATGCCAAATGGTCGAAGAGGCTGTAGTAGTCAGGGCAAGAGGCGGAGCGGAAGCAGGAAGACGCATCGTGTACAGGGGACCCGTACTATCACAACGAAAGAGAAAGCGTCGAGTAGTAAGATCCTTCACAGTTACACCATAAGGATCAAACTCAAGGGAAACATGGTTGTCAGTAGTAAAACGACGAACGGAAAGAAGATTCTGAATGATGTCAGCAGCAACAAGAACATCACGTAGCTGAAACGAATCCGGCGAACCCGAGTCACCTACTGAGGTGACTCGAAGAGTCGACCCATTTCCAACAACGATAGATGAAGGATCAGAGGGACGGGAAGGGCGGGTAGAGGAGAGGATACCGACGTCAGGGGTGGTGTGGTACGAGGCACCGGAGTCCACCACCCAATCAGGGCCACACGTCGTGAGACCCTGCCGGTAGATCGACGGTGTAGAGCGGGTCGCGACATGCCCCAGCGGTGGCGGCGCCGGGAAGGAAGACAACGCGCTCGGACCCTCGACGGTGGTGCCAACAGATTAGGCAATAGCCGATCCAGGTATGTCAGCCGATGGCGGTCGAGAAGCACCTCCTAGGGTGGCAGCAGGCCAGGCGGTGCCGTCGTGGGGGGCTGCAGGACCGGCGGCCCAAGGGGCGACTGCGGCTGCTGCGGGCCAGGCAGCGGCGCCGTCGTGGGGCACTGCAGAGGTGACGACGGCGGGCTAGGCGGCAGCTGCTGCCCGATAGGTGGCAGCGCTGGGGGCTGCAAGGGCGCCGGCGGCGCATGGTGGCAGCGGGGTGGCCCCTGAGGCGGCCGAGGGTAGCGACGCGGCGCCTACGGCGGTTCAGGGTGGCGGCGCGGCTGTGGCCTAGGGTGGCGGCGCGGCTGTGGCCCATGGTGGAGGCTCGGCTGCGGCGGCATGGCTGGGGTGCACACCAGGGTCGCGGGAGGGCAGCACGGTAGACCAGCAGGTCTCGGGGCGGCGAGGCGGCGCGGCAGCGCACGCGCGGCGGCAGCGCAGGCGCGCGGGTGGTGTGGGGGTCGCTCGGGTGCAGGCGGCGCGGCAGCGCAGGCGCGCGGCGCCTCAGCAGCAGCGGCGGCAGCGTAGGCACGCGGTGCTTCAGCAGCGGCAGCGGCCGCTCCGGCGGCCGGCACACCGGCGAAGCCGGCGGCAGCGCAGGCACGCAGGGCGCCGGTGGCGGCGGCGGCGCAGGGCCACTGCAGTGGAGGCGGCTGGGCCTGGGTCATTAGGGTTAGGGTTAAGCCCTAATCCTAATTAGTTCCTAGCTGATACCATATTAGAGTAGCAATTGTGGCTGTATTAGATGAAAATAATGTTGAGGTACAGGTATGATTATATAGAGGGATTAGGAGGGGAAAAGGACTAAACTACCCCTAACCCTAATCCCTCACTAATGACTAATACACCCCTGTGACACACAAATAATCACAGTGTCTAACAGAAGCCTCGGTTGCCTCCTTCCCTCCTCCACCCTGTGTGCCGCCAGCTCCACCCCGCGCCCCTCCATGGACGCTGACGCCGCCGCCCCCTTTCCTGTGCCGCCTCCTCTCCTCTCCCCGGCCCCCTTCCCCGTCCTCTCCCCTAGACGGAGTCGCCTCCTTCCCCGATGCTGCCGCCTCCACCCGCTTCTCCCGCCCCCACGACGCTTCCTCCTCCCCGCCTGAGCCCCGAGCCCCTCCCGCTGCCTCCGGCTCCCGGTCACCACCCTCCACAACAGGCTGCCCCCTTCCTCAGCGCCGCTCGCGTCGCCTTCCCTCACTGTCCGCGCGCTCCTGCCCCTCCGCCTCCTCCCCTCCTCGTCACGCGCCGCCGCCCGACACCCTCCCCGCTTGAGCCCTCCTCAGCGCCGTCGACCATGATCGCCCCCTCTCGGTGATTCCCCCGCCGCACCCCTGCACGCCGCCATGGGCGCGCCCACCAAACCTCGCTCGACCTACTCTCCCCAGCCCATCGGCATGCCTCCTATAGACTTCACCATTGCGCCCCAACCAGTGCCCCCTAACCTTCTTGCCCACCGCCGCTCGTGAACCCTCGCCACCGACGCGCTCCCTATCTCCGAATCCGCCCTCGCCTACGCCTCGCGCCGTAGCAACCGTCCTCCACCGTCGCGCCCTCCCTGTTCGGGACCTAGCCACGCCATGCGCCCAAGCTGTCGCACCAGCATGCCTACGCACACGCCCCACTGTCCGGCCGTCGCGATGGATGAGACAAGCTGAAGCTCCGCGGCCAAGCATTTGGCCTCGTCCGAGGAGGTGTCACCCCCGGTCGAGCCCCCTTTCCCTGGTGAGTCGCCGTCAAGCCCTCTATTACCCCCCCTAACGTCGCGAGCTAACTCGTCGTACACCCCGCAGGAGCACCGGCGGTCCTCCGACCTTCCCCGGAGCGGATCAGTGACCCTACCCCAACCCCGACGGGTGTCGGTGAGAGCCCTTCGCCCTTCACCGCGTTCCGCCGATTCTGTGCCGTTTTGCTTTGATCTAACCCCACCGTCATGGTCCCCTTCCTCTAGGGTATGTTGTCGAACCAAAGAGCACGAGGAAACAACACCATAGGGCCGACTTCGACGTGAACTGACGAACTTCGTCCCCATCCCACGTCGCGAGCTCATTTCCACTCCTTCTCGGGCCACGCGAACCCCCTCGGTGAGTTCGCCATGAGCTCCTCCCATGATCCCGACAGTTAGCAGCAAGCAGGAGGGCTAGGATAGGAAAGTCGGTGAAATCCCGGCGAGTTACGGCCAGCCCTACGGTGCGCTGCCGCACGCGGTTGTCGTCGACAGCCGAGATGGGCCGGGGCGATGCAGGGCCGTTCGATTTTGCACCAACGCCCGCAGTTAAATTCAACGTACAGTTTCGATTCATAAAAATCTAGCCGTAGGCGGTGGATCCAACAGCCCCAGTTAAGCCGTCTGTTTCCCGCGATCGGATTAGCGTAGAACCCGTGGAATTTTCGATGAAGTGCAAACAGGACCCCGATATTTGTAGAACCACCCTTAGGCTCTCTGAAAATTAGGAGATTTAGTGCAGAATTATTTTTAGGCCCCTAAAACCCACAGTTTCATTGTTTCAGCCCCTGATTCATGTAGAATTTACACAAATCAATTTATAACCTGCTGAACTGACACTTGAGCCCTTGCAGCATGTTGAATCAACATTTTGGTCCCTGTCTTGAGCTGAATGAGCATTTTAAGCCCTGTATAATGCTGAAATGGCAATAAAACACCCTAGAAGTAGGCTGAAATTAATAAACGACACCTTAGGATAGTCTTTAATTAATGTTTCAGCCCCTGCACCCTGCTGCAATTTAACACAAAGGCCCTGGTTAGTGCTGTTATTCCTAAAATGACCTCACAACATGCTAATTTATAATTCAGTCCCTGTATAGTGTTGATATTTCACTTTTAGCCCTATGTAATGCTGAAAATTACCTCTGAAAATCCAAGGTAACTGCTGACTTAACATAAGCACCCCTAAAACAGGATAAAATTTTACTTAGGGTCTAATACTAGTTGCTTGCATAAAACCCTCACATGAATTTATACACTAGAGTAAGTTCATACTTAAAATACATGATAAAAGGACCTTTGCATATTAAAAACGAGGTATAAACTAAGGATGGAATAACAATTAGGCACAACATGATATGAAGATGTACGAGTTGCGTGTATGCTTTGATAAATTACTCTGTTTGAGTGTGGGATAGTTTTTCTTATTTGTTTCCTCGTTATCTTCGTTTCACTGCGACGACATGGATCGAATCAGCCCCCGATCCGATGTTCGACGTGCAAGCCCAAGACTTGAAGACCGAGAGTTCGACTCTCGACTGAGCAACAATATAAGAAAAAGGCAAGTGCTCTTGACTATTTTGCTCCTTCTTAGGATTATTAGTTAGAATTTGCATGCATTGTCTTTAATACGAATCCCATGATAGGTTGTTTACTAGTAGTTCCCTGTCTTTTCCTTGTAGCCCGGGTTTGGGTAGCTAGGGTTTACTTTTATGTCGTAATTCTCTGCTTAGCCCTGCTTAGATGTTGGGATGCGGAGCTATTACATTTAATTCTATTAACTACAGGAAAACGAAAAATTTTCGTGGGCCCTCACAAAATTAAACATATTTTCGTGAGCCACTACCTGGCGCACCAAAATAAGTTTTAATTTCGTGGGTTGAACATGATTGTAATTTCGTGTGCTGTCTTACTAGCACACGAAATAAAGCCCAATTTCGTGGGTCCTGGAGCATGCACACGAAATTAGAGCGTGTTGTCGTCGGCCAGGATGCAGGCTCACGAAAACAAACCGGTTTCCGACAAGGCACGCACATCTAGGTCATGCAATTTCGTCGACCGCAGAGAAGCGCACGAAAATACATTGTACTTTCGTCGACCTAGGTCCTAGCTCACGAAAATGATTGATTTAATTTCGTTGGCTTGTCGTGGCACACGAAAATGTTGAGGCTACCGACTGGCACGCAAATCAAGGAATCATTTTCGTCGGCCGAGGCGGTTCAGCACATGAAAATAGAGCTATTTTCGTCGGCCAGGGTGGCATAGCACACGAAAATAATAGGGTACCGACTGGCATGCACATCAAGGACACATTTTCGTTGGCCGAGGCGGTTTAGCACACGAAAATATATGTGTTTTCGTCGGCCAGGCGGTGAAGCACACGAAGATACTGCTGCTACCGACCGGCACGCACATCAAGGCCTTTATTTTCGTCGGCCGTGGGGCTTGGCACAAGAAAATAAGGGTGTATAGGTTTAGAGATCGGCTTTCTTTTCTTTCTCTCGCGCGAGACCGAGGCGAGACCGAGCCGCCGCCAGCTCTTCCGCCGCCGCCGCCCTTGTCACCGCTTGCTTGCGCGGCGTGCTTGCGCCGCCCTGCTGCCGACGCCCGCAGTGCTGCCGTCGCTAGCTGTTCCACGTGCTGCCGTCTCGATCATCTTCGCCTGCGTCTTCAATAGCACAGCCCGGCAGCTGTGAGTTCGCCGGCGCCTCTACCGGTGCTGCAGCTACGGTCTCGTTGTTCCCGGTCGCCTATTCCTCGGTCGCCTCTTCCTCGGCTGCCCCGGCCGCAACCTCCATTGCGCGTGCTGCCGCTCTCTCTGCTGTGCAGCCCGGCATCGACCGGGCCGGCGCTGCAGCCCCCAGGCTGTTGAGACGCTTTTTTCACGTGCTGCCCGAACCGTCACGCCATCGGAAGAAGCCGGCAGGTAGTTGTATTTATCTATTATATTTGTATTTAGTTGAATATATACAATACTTTGCATCGTATGTGTCTGAGTTTCATTTGCATTAGCATGCTTGTCACCGGCACGACGTGCTCGCATGGTGCGTGGCATCAAGTTTGTTAGCGAAGGAGGCGTGGAACGAGTAGCTCAGATCGTGGAGCTGAACTCGCTCGCCCATAGCCACATTTTCTGTTTAGATATCATATATATAAGCAATGTTTAATTGTGTGTAAATTAACGCATAGCGAAAAATCATGCAGCTAAAGTTCGGGCTGTGCCGACCGCTTTCTCCACCGGTCCAACTCCACCGAATTCATCCTACGTACAAAGGTAATCTCTTGAATTATTGTAGTTTCGATACTTAGTCTTCAACTCAAGTAAAATATATGACCTTAATTTATCGTATTTTCATTACTCGTTTAAAGATAACGCTATAATATAATTTCATTTTTCATTATGCTAATTAACGTGTATATTTTAATCTATGTGTTGTGCTTTTATTTAATGGCTATTATGATCATGCATGTACCATATCAATCTATGCAAGAAAAGTAACTAGTAGTTTATAAATGTTACATAACGTTCTTAGAAGTATGTAAATTATTCCATTTTTAATGTGTGTTTTAGAAAAAGTTTCTTATAGCGAAATGTAAATAAACGGGTTTCGGGCCGCCTTAGCCCGGCACAACCCATTTATGGCCTGAGAGTTGGACCGTCTAAAATTTATCACTAACAGGACCCGATGGAGCATAACTTAGAAGGGCTGACCAAATTCACTATCTCTCCATCGTTTTTTCCTCCTATCTCTCGTTCTTACCTCTCTCTCTTATAAATCACTCTAAAAAGTATGATTCACGTAACCTATACAATATGCGTCACCCATTTCGGACCGGCTCGTCTCACATGCGTTACGCATGTGAGGCGTGTAGGTTCGGAATTGTCCCTTTTTGGACAACCTGGGAGTGACCGAGGGGTGTGCTTATGACGGGACGGGGGGTATAGATTCAGACAAAATTTCGATAGCATAACCGTAATGTTCTCCGCTGCACCATTATCGCGCGTGTAGTTAGAGAACAACGCGGTTATGCTGCCGAAATTTCGTCTGGATCTGTACCCCGTGTCTCGTTATAAGCACGCCCTCTCGGTTACTCTTGGGTGGGTTTAGGACCTATCCCTTCCAATAGATGTAAAGTGAATGTAATTAAATAATAATTTATTTTTGCGATCTTATTAGTTGCAACATATATATTTATGACTTCTATATTCTTATATTATATAGTCTAGAACATGGGGGATGATAGACAATGGATGTATGATGGTTGGCGGAAGAATGTTGCGCCTTCAAATGAATGGACCATCAATACTAAGGCATTTATCAGTCGGGCTTTCTCTTTATGGACCAACCATTTTGTGAAATATCCGTGCAACAAGTGTCGTAACTTTTTATGCAAAGAAAAGTTTGACATGGAACGAGACCTTTGTCGATTTGGTTTTATGCAAGGTTATGAAACATGGTATGAGCATGGCGAGTTATATCATAGAAATGTTGATGTTGATAATATAGATGGTGATAACGAGGACAGAATAGAAGACATGGTTGAAGCATTAGATCGTGATCACGGTGCAGATACATCTGAAGAAATTCCTGGACCTGAAGTTCAAGAGTTCTATAGAATTCTCTCAGCATCACATGAAGTGTTGCATGATCACACTAAAGTGTCTGTTCTTTCGACCGTTACTCGTCTCATGTCTATAAAATCAAAGTACAATTTATCGAACAAGTGCTACGATGATCATGTATTTGATAGCAGACATTCTTCCGATTAATCATAAGTTGCCAAGAGACATGTACCAGTCAAAGAAATTGTTGTCAGGCCTTGGAATGAAGTATGAAAAAATTGATTGTTGTCCTAACAATTGTATGATTTTCTGGAAGAAGAATGCAAATTTGACACAATGCTCAGTTTGTAAAAAATCTCGATACATTGAGGCCACAAATGAGGACGGTGAATTAGTGAAGACTAAAGTGGTAGTTAAACAACTTCGTTATATGCCTCTTTCACCTAGACTGAAACGGTTGTTTCTATCTAAATCAACTGCGAGACACATGCGGTGGAATAAGGAAGGTGTGCGCGAAACAACGGAAGTAATGACACACCCATCTGATGCTCAGGCTTGGAAGGCGTTGGACTCTTTTGATGAGTACTTTGCAGAAGATGCTAGAAATGTTCGTATTGGATTGGCCACCGATGGATTCACACCATTCAACACATCTTCTGCCTCGTACTCATGTTGGTCGGTTTTTGCTATACCATACAACCTTCCACCAGCTATGTGTATAAAATATGAATACATGTTCTTGTCTCTAATCATTCCCGTCGTAAACACTTAGAAAAACGTTTAGGTGTTTTTCTTCAACCATTGATTGAGGAGTTAAAAGAATTGTGGATCGGAGTAGAAGCGTATGATACCTACAAAAAACAGAAATTCAACTTGCGAGCAATATACTTGTGGTTCATTCATTATTTTCCTGCATATGGTGTTTTTTTAGGATGGAGCACACACGGCAAACTTTGTTGTCCTATTTGTGGATCAGACTCTGATTGTTTTAGACTTACTCATGGGGGCAAAGTGTGTTTTTTTATTGCCACCAACGATTTCTTCCAGCAAACCACCCATTTTGAAAGCAAGTTAATACATTTTGAAAGGATACTATTGTAACAAAGGGTCCGCCAAAATGTTTGGCTAGTGCTGAGATTGCTGCATGGCTCAGTCAACTTATCCCTACAAATGATGGGTTTGTTGGTTTTGGTCCGGAGCACAATTGGATTTATATATGTGGCTTATGGGATCTATCTTATGCTAAGTCATTGTTATTGCTACACAACATTGATGTGATGCACCAGGACGCAATGTAGCGGAAAGCATAATTAGCACATGTTTCAATTTTAAAAAGACAAAAGATAACTTGAAGGCTCGAAAAGATTTAGCAAATATTTGTAATCGTCCGACTCTAGAAGTCAGACAGGATGGTAGTGGAAAACACAGATTGCCACGTGCTCCATTTTGTCTTAAAGTTAGTGAAAGGAAAAAAATTCTAAAATGGTTGCAACAATTGAAGTTTCCTGATGGTTACTGTGCTGGGTTGAGGCGCACAACAGATCTTGAAAATTGGGTACTAAATAATCTTAAAAGCCACGATTATCATATAATGATGGAAATACTTCTTCCAGTAATGTTTCGTGGATATGTGCATCAAGATGTGTGGAGAGTACTTGCGGAACTTAGTTTCTTTTATAGACAACTATGTGCTAAAGAAATTACAGTTCAAATGATGGAAAAACTTGAGAAAGAAATACCTTTACTCATATGCAAATATTCCCGCCAGGATTTATGAATGTAATGCAACATCTACTTGTGCATTTGTCTTACGAAGCTAAACTTTGTGGCCCCGTACAATATCGATAGATGTACCATATTGAAAGGACACTAAAGAAACTACGAGCAATGATTTTGCATAAAGCAAGAGTAGAAGGGTGCATTGCAGAAGCATTTGCTCTGAAAGAGGTAGCATATTTTTCAAGTACATTCTTTGCAGAGGAACATAATGTGTATGCTCCCACAACACGGTACCACATAGATGAAGGAACTCCTGCGGGAAAATTAAGTATTTTTTCATGGAAGGAAAAAGCGGTTGGTGGCAGCAGTAGACACGTGGTTTCAGAAGAAGAATGGAATTCATGTATGTTATACATGTATATAAATATCGAAGAGATGACTCAATATTTTGTGTAAGTGTTTTTATTCTAATTACCTCGAGGTAACACGTAATGTTTTCTCACATTTTACATGAGAGATGTTCTAATGTATTAATATTTTACATTATGTAGTGAGTTTGACAAATAATTTTGGAAGTATACGCGTCAACCAACAAGCAAATAATTAGATATAATACGTCGTGATGGCTTTAATGGTGGTCCTAACTTCGTCAATTGGTTTTGGAAGCATGCAACATTCTCTTATTACATGTTACTTTTATCACCTCTAAGTTGATTAGTAAAACTAATATTTTTATTTAATTCTCAGTGCATGGTTGATGCTAATGTTCATGAAGACCTACGACAACTTTCTCAAGTAACCATAACAACAAGGAGTTTTGATCGTTACGACGTAAATGAGTTCCGATTTCGTTCGGTTAAATTTGAAGCAAAACATCCCCTTGCGGCCACCACAAATAGTGGAGTTGTAACTAGAGCATGTGATGCACAGGGGCATGAAACTAACTATTATGGGATTATTCAAAATATTGTGGAATTTAAATTTGGTGGCTCCAAAGATCTTAGAGTTACTTTTTTCCACTGCGACTGGTTTGATAATAACAGGGGAACACGGCAGGATGAATTTGGTATAGTAGAGGTAAAACATGAAAATAGACTTCGTGGATGCGATAATTATGTTCTTGCTCATCAAATTGAATTGGTTTACTACCTACCGTATCCTTGTCCAAAGTTGAGTGCTTGGTGGGTCGTCTATAAAGTTAATCCATGAGAACGATTATATCCACGGGATGATGCTGGTTATCAAGAAGAATAGTAAGAAGTGTACCAAGAGGATGATATACTACCATCTTTTAATATAGATAATGTTTAGGACTTGATACATTAGTTGGTGATGTTGAAGATAATGGGGTAGAAGATGCAGTACTGGTTAAAAGAAAGAGACCTAGCACTAAAAAAGTAATTGATTGATATTACATTTGAATTAATTTTCATTACTTTTGTATGTATCATTAAGTATTTATATCTAACAATTATTTTCAACAGGATGCCACATGGTCTTAAGAATATAGCTAAGGGGCTCTTTGGCTCCTCAAGCAAGAGTGGGAGTTAGTGTGCTACCTCTTCACGTAGTCAAGACTCTCTTTTCTAAGGCAGTGCCTCAAACAATAGTAGACGAGAGGCATTTAGAAGATGCATGGAATAAGCTAATGAACATGTTCATTTATTTATATTTTTATTATGTTTACTCATATCATATTATGAAACCTAATTTATATAATTTCAGGTGGAGCAGGAGATCCAGGAGGAGGGTATTGAAGAGTGTCAAGAAGATCAAGGGGAAGGACTTTCTGCGGGGCATGAACAACAACAAGGGGTAAGAGCCTATGTTGATGAGGAAGCTGAGGAGGACGAGGGGGATCACACCGATACGGGAGAGTTGACGCAATCATTCAGGTATCGGTCTGCAAACACTCTTTCGTTGGTCGTGCCTCCACAACAGCGATTACGGATCACTCCTGTCGGTGACTGGTAAGTAAATATAAAACTTAGTATTGAATTATAGATATAATATTTTCAATAAATATTATATGTTGATAAATTAACTTTTAGGCAATGGGATGACCTGGATTGGAATGAACGAGAACATTGTAGGCAGCCTAATGCAGTGTTGGGTGATATATGTCGCCATCATTATCCAGGGCTTGTGAACATTAAAGGTGAAGAGAAATCTGTAATACATTGGGAGCACTATAGGATTGCTCCACATGCTATGCATGAGAATATGGCAGGGGTTGTCTGGCATGATTTTTGGATATGTTTTTACTACACTGCACTATAATTATATCTATTATATTTTTAGTAATAAAAGTACTATGTTTTTTATAGGAACGATATTGTTTGCCCGATGATCATGACGCTGCTCTTGAGTCTAGAGCACACAAAGTCTTCTACAAATCGGCACGTAAAATCGTGAATGATATGATGTCTAATGCACGGATCACAGTTGTGTGCTTATACTACAAGGAGAAGCTTGGACAAATGATGAATAAGAAAATGGGAGATTCAAAAATTTATCTTGAGTACGATCAATATCGTCAGGTAGTGATTCCTTGGATGGTTAAGTGTACTGATGCTTATTATTCATTATGTGCTTATTGGACATCGAGTGAGTATCGAGAGAAATCTA
The DNA here is from genome assembly GCA_030760725.1 of Neostapfia colusana. Lineage (NCBI taxonomy): Eukaryota > Viridiplantae > Streptophyta > Magnoliopsida > Poales > Poaceae > Neostapfia > Neostapfia colusana. The sequence goes on from JASWHV010000019.1 coordinate 51,467,233, forward strand.
ACTCCAAGAGAATCAACCGTGAGTCCGGTGGTGAAGTTCTCCTTCGTTACGGTGGAGATGGTCATATTCGTCTCTCGAAACGGATGGTAAGTTTAGTAGATTTACAATTTAGTATTATAATATTACCTTTTACGTAACTATATTTATAACATATCTATATAGGCTGCTCAAAGTGGTGAGGAACCCTCTTTCATTGATGCTTATATCAGAGGGCATAGGGGCACAGATGACAGTGAATTGTGCACTTCAACCGTAACTCAAAACTTGGTATGTCATATAAGTAAAAATAATTATTAATCAATACAATTGTTGTATAATACCTTTATAATTAGTTTTTATGTAGGAGAAATATGGTGAAGAGATGGTTCGACGTCATGGAGATGATTACAATTAGAGAAAGGAAGACGTCGACGTAGTAGCTTTATATGAATCCGGTGGAGGAAAGCGTAATGGGAGGTGAACTTACCTCTTTTATATTCATATATTTACATACTTCAATTTTTCCAAGTGTTACTTTATAATTATGACATATCAATATTTCACGTATTCGATGTTCAATGGTGTCATGAACACCGATGTGGTTCTCTCGCAGTCACGGTCATTACAGAGCGGGCAAAGTTCTTCTCGGCGTATTCATACAGGAAATGAGTCCAGGTTAAAACAAATGGAGGAGGAGCAGGCTGCATTGAGAGACCACTTGAGGCTACAAGAAGACCGCATGAAATGACAGGACGAGTTTATAAAAGCACAAAATGACTATTTCTCGAATCTGGCAACGTGGCAATAAGCGATGCAGGTAAATTAATATGAGAGTTTGAATATTTATGTTAAACAAGAGATGTATGCATATTTAAAGTAGAATGAAGCTAAACATTTAAAAATAATTTTAGGGATACTTTTCTCAGCTTAGACTGCCTGCCGCAATGCCACCGCTACCGCAGCCTCCGCAGCTACCTATGTCTTCGCCGCTACCGGTGCCTCCACAGCCTCTTCCTGTTGGAACACAGGTACATATTATAGTTATGTTTCCTTTAATATTTATAAAGTTTTAGTATAGTTATAACATGTATTATTGTTAATATAGGGATCATCCTCAAGGGCACAAAACTTTTATAGTGCTCCTGTTACAAATTAGCGAGCATCTTCTTCAGTAGGACAAGGTGGAGGGGACGACTTTGTCGATCAATTCTTCGCTCCCGGTGGTAGCAATTAGGTAATTTTATGTTCTAATCTGCATCATATATTGTGTATCTTAATTTCAAATGGAGCTCGTGTATTAAGCCATAGAATCAAATATATTTTTGCTTTTTATTTGAATATATTAGTTATATACTTCACTTTGGCTTGATACAGGCAAAACGACGAGGAAAAGGGTGTCGGCGCAATTTGTTGGTTTGTTGGAAAGACAATATGCCAATGTGTTATGATTTGCTTTAAGAAACATGTTGTATGGACAATGTGAAATGGTTTGCTTTGAGAAACATGTTGTCGACATTGTTATATTGTATGGACAATGTAATGTACTCCGTTTGTACGATGTTGATTTTATAATGTTTAATTGAGTTTGTTGCATTTGATATGAAGTGTTATATGTGTGTTTTTTTGTTTGATATGAAGTGTTATATGTGTGTTTTTTGTTTGATATAAGTGTTATATGTGCGTTATTTTATGTGCACGCAATTATATATTTCCGTGGACCAAAAAGTTGCTCACGAAAATATTGCAACATTATTTTCGTGGGTCAAGATGTGGCCCACAAAAATAGCATAATATTATTTTCGTGAACCGGGAAGTGGCCCACGAAAATAACCGGGTAGTATTTTCGTGGGCCAACAGGTGGCACACGAAAATAACCTTCCATTATTTTCGTGGGCCACCTATAGGCCCACGAAAATACTACCCGCGGGCCCACGAAAATAACAGGTTGGTTATTTTCGTGTGCCACTAGCCGGCCCACGAAAACATATATTTTCGTGGGTTTTTTCTGGCCGACGAAAATAGCCTTATTTTCGTGAACTGCCCACGAAATTAAATTTATTTTCGACGGTTTATTTTTATGGGCTACGGGCCCACGAAAATATGTCGTATTCCTGTAGTGTCATGATGTTTGTAATGATGATATGGTGATATATATATATATATATATATATATATATATATGGTGTATGAGGAGGGTAGTATAGGGATCTAGCAGACTGGTTGGTCCATGGTGGGTGCCGAGTGTTCGAGACTCGGGTTTGCGGTTAGTGGCCTGCGTAGATCCTAAGGACCGGTTCGTGGGACTCCGTGAACTAGCTTATACTGTGTCACCACAAGAACTGGTATGGGACAGAGTGACCAAATAATTAGGTGCATTCCCGATGTAGTGTGAGTGTTTGGTAGGTACGGGGAATGGGAGTCGGGCGTGACTACCCTGGGATCCGCAAGGCTCAAGAGGGGGCCACTGCAGCGGGGGTTGGAGCCTCCTGGATGCTGTTAGGGGTGAAATCTCAGTGGGTTCATGCTCGTCGAGATTCCTTTTGTATAGGTCACATCGTGATCTCCTGGCCGCACACCTTAGAAAGTGTGAAATGTGACTAGCTACCACGGGCAAAATGAAGGTTTTAGTCCACCTGGCGATAGATGACGGAATCACGACTTGTGGGTAAAGGGTACAAACTCTGCAGAGTCAAAACTGTCTAGACAGTCGTGCTCATGGTCAAGAGCGGGCTGGTAACTCTCTCATGATTAGAATGGTTTGGATTGGATTGGTGGTTTTGGGATGTGGTTGGTGGTTTTTAGGAGATGGATACAGATGATTTTCGAGATACTTAGAGGATTGGTTGGGATGGTTGGGATATTCACCTAGTAAATAGGATGATTAATAAGACTAAGGAATAGGTTGCTTAGTGCATAAGTCGTGTTTAGCCTTCCTCGATTCTTGCCTCATCATGCATAAAACTTTCCCACATTTGCTAAGTACATTATGTACTTTTGCATTTGTCTTTTTCCTCTATTGTAATTGTTGCTCAGTGAAAAGAAGATCAAATGAAGACGGTGTGAAGAAGGTCACGTAGCTGCCAGTCGATTTGGTGTGAACGGCCCTAGAAGCTTCTCTTCCGCTGCTACTCGAGACCCAATTAAGGTAAAAATATCGTTTATATTCGATATATATCTATCTGCTTATCACTACTTGTACTACATGTATGAATTAAAACGATCCTGGCATACATGTAGTTTGCGGCCGGTTTTGTTCTTTATAAAACCGGGCGTAACATTGTGCGTTGCCGAATCTAATTCCGTGTGGATCTTGGTTCCTAGTGATTTGTTGAAACATTATGAATATTAAAGTTATATGGTCCTGTTAGCATGCAAGCCGTCTTAGCTCAGTCGGTAGAGCGCACGGCTTTTAACCGTGTGGTCGTGGGTTCGAATCCCACAGACGGCGTTTGTTTTTGTGAAGCATCTCCATGGGGACTAGGTTCTCTGAAGCCGTTTTTTATAAAGTAATTTGCCGCTGTTGCTTGATACGGCTCCCACTATGTTAGAATGTGTCTGGTTGTATAGATGACGTGGGACGGAAGATGCTGACCCACAGTTTGCTGGTGTTTGGTTGATATGGTTTCTTCAGGTGGGTTCGAATCCCACAGACGGCGTTTGTTTTTGTGAAGCATCTCCATGGGGAGTAGGTTCTCTGAAGCCGTTTTTTATAAAGTAATTTGCCGCTGTTGCTTGATACGGCTCCCACTATGTTAGAATGTGTCTGGTTGTATAGATGACGTGGGACGGAAGATGCTGACCCACAGTTTGCTGGTGTTTGGTTGATATGGTTTCTTCAGCCTTGGCTGCCATCACGAAACAGAGCAGCGATATAACAACTTACTGAAGCTGCTAATTGTCGCACCTATCTTGTCATCCTGTACTCAAATTTTTTTAAATACATACTGTTTGGAACAAAAAATCTAATTCAATTTACTAAGTCAGTTGTTGTAAACGTCATATATTTTAGGGCAGCCCTGTAACCTTGTTTAACATACTATTTCAGAGTTCCTGATATACACATATATACAAACATCGTAATATAAATCGATGCAAAATATTTCTAGGAAAAATACAAATATATATAGCCCTCGCCTAAGTCCAATTTATTCGATAACACACAGCGGCCAGATGACTTTTTTTTTCTCGAACAGCCCAGCCAGCTGACTCTAATATGCGATAAGGGAGCAAGACATCACCGGGCCGCCGAGCCAGCGACGCACGGGGAGGGGGGGCACGGACTTGAACCCGACTCTTCTTGATTTGATCGTATACTTGTCAGACCGTGTTTGGTTATGTTGGTTTGTTCTTCCATAGCGGCTAGTAGCAAGTCATCCTTGGGCGATACCTAAATTTGACGTTAAGCAAAGTGCAAATTTGAGTCGCTTATCTTATGTTTCCAAAATCACTTCTTGAGATCGTTCGGTAGAACGCACATAGATCTAGAGAATTTATTTTGATATCGTGGCACTTAATTGGTTAAATTCCACATTCGCAAAAAATGGGTAAAATTCCAGCACATGCTTTTCAGTGAAATGAGATCCTCATCGTTCCAATGACAGGGCAGTGGCTATCTTCAACCGAAAAGTACCGTACGGATTATCCTCTGCTTCATTGGTGAGCGCACTGTACTCGCATGCCGTCAGCTGGTAATGCCGGTATCTAATTAGTTCTCCGCCATCTAAAGCCGTGGTAAGATACACGCAACGATCATCATCGCGGCCAGGGAGGCAGGAAGGGTCAGTTGTTTTTGCCGGCGAGGAAGGCGAGGCAACCGACGAGGGGCGCGTTGGTGTACGTGGTCGGCTCCGACCGCGAGTAGTCGGCGCGGTCGTCCGGGAACGCGTCACGCTCGTCGGGCCCGCCGACGACGGCGCCGGTGTGCACGTTGGGGTTGGCACCGCCTGAGTAGTAGTAGCTCTGGAACCCCTCCTGGCAGCCGATGCGTGCCGGGTGGCTGGCCACCGACGGCAAGGACGACGCGCGGTGGTGGATCCTCTGCGGCCAGCGCGCGCCGTAGTTCACCATGTAGGACATGCCGAGGGGGTTGTCGCCCAAGATGTAATCCACCTGATCGGTTTTACAGCATTTTTTTAAGATTAAAAACTAGTTCAGCAAATCGGAATCATTGCAGATGTGAAGCGGTCGTGTTTCATTACCTGTTTCTTGGCAAGAGCCCTGAGGGACTTGGCGGTGACGCGGAGGCTCTGGCAGTAGAAGACGCGCTTGGAGACGGCCATGTACTTGGCGTAGGTGGTGAGCAGGAAGCTCGCGGAGGTGACGTACTGCAGGTTGGCGTAGCCCGACTTGTGCATCAGGCCGCCCGGCGTGTACTGCGTCGTGGAGGACGGAGAGCTGGGCAGGATCCGGCAGATGAAGTCCTCCGCCTGCTGCCTGAACGGCTGGAACCTCTTGTCCCCGTTCACCAGAGTCCTCTGCTTTAATGTGGCGCGCATGAACAAGATGCAAGTTTGCAGAACAGCCATGAGTTGGTGTTACGTACCCGTGACAGGAGGACGCGCGCTCCGGCGAGCTTGTTGTCCCAGCTGAACATGTCGACGCCGTCGTTGACGCCCAGGGAGTAGAGGTAGTTGAGGTATGAGGTGTTCTTCGTCGCCCAGAGCAGCCATGCCGATCCCCACAGGAGCTCATCCTGTGACAGCCAAACCAATGAGTTCAGTCTGCTGTTGAGCAGGTAGCTAAAGCAATATATTTGATCGGTTCAATTGTTCAAGAACCTGGTAGCCAGAGTAGGAGGCGTAGTAGGCGCCCACGTTGCCGCCGACGTAGTCGCTGTACTTCCCCTGGTGCCGCACGGCTAGCTCCATCACGTCCCGCGCCGCGGCTAGCAGCTTGCCGGCGTACGCCGGGTCGGCGGCCTTGAACGCCATGGACGCCGCGGCGAGCGCGGCCGCGGTCTCGCCCGCGACGTCGGAACCGGGCGCCGACGCGGACACGGCGTACACGGTCCTCGGCGTGTCCATGTCCTCGGGCCGCTCCCAGCACCGGTGGTCCGCGTCGGCGTCGCCCACGCCCACGTAGAGCTTGCCCGGCGTCCGCGTGGCGGCCTTGAGGAGGTAGTCCGCGCCCCACCGCACGGCGGCGCGCGCGTCGCGCACGCGCGCCTTCATCCGGCCGCCGTGCTCGAGGACGCTCCACGACAGCATCGTCGTCGTGAAGGCCATCGGGAAGCCGAACTTGACGTTGTCCCCGCCGTCGTAGTACCCGCCGGTGAGGTCAACCTGCCACGCACGTACGTTCGTTCGTTCGTCCCCGACTCAGCCAAAGTGTAAGCTCCAGGTCTACGCGCTGACCATGGTCATCAGGCCTGTTTTTGTCACAACAAGAAGCGACAGAAGATAGCGCACGCTTTAATTTGACGTACGTTCGCGGCCGAGCCGTCGAAGAGGCCGGAATGTGACCTCCACGTGACGGCCTGGTCCGGCGGCAGCCGCCCGGACCTCTGCCCCTGGAAGAAGAGTAGCGCCTTCGCCAGCGCGTCACCGTAATCGTGGCGCCCGCCGGCAGCGACGTGGCTGGATCCGGAAATGAAGGAGACGACGGCGACAAGCACAAGAGCCCGCGGTGACGACGGTGATAACGGCATCGTCCTCGACCTTGCACGAGCCATGCACTCTCCAAGTCCAGTGCGTGTCGCCATGCATGCCAATTTATACTACTGCCGCTACGAGCTTGCTGCAGGTGAATGGGACGACTCTACGGCCTAACAGATTCCATGTGGGGGGCTTTGTTTATGTCATCTCGAGATCGACCTTGCCCTGAAAACCGCGCAAGTCAGAAGAGCGATGGATCACTGGTAACATGGTCCGAGATTTGGGCCTCATGCATGGTTACTATGATGGCGCCCGGCTAACTCCACTGTCAGTGCCTGGAGTGCTGCCCTGAAGCTAATCATGTTGCGACCGAGCTCTGTTCGTGCTGTAAACTGACCCGGGATTTCTTGAAGAACGATGCCGGGAGAGTAATGACATTTGACGGGATGGCCTCGTACGCCGCGACCTCCTCTCGGTTCCGTGCTACTTGATCGGGATGGTGCCTCGGAGGCCGTGATTTCGGTAGGCTCTGATCCGGCGGAGGTTGCGTGAGGATCACCTAAAGGTGCTGCTCGTAGTAATCCTAGAACCAGGCCGTGCTGGTCGACGGAGATGGAGGATTCTTCAGTGTCTAATCATCGAACGACCTGTCTGTTCACCGCGCGGCCCATCTGTCAAGCCCACGGCACTTGGCAAGTGAACTACGGCAGAAGCGCACCACTAAAGCCCGCCTCTTCTACGGAGAAAGCGGGAGCCCAGCTACACCACCAACGCACCTTCCGCTGGCATCTACGGCCCCGTCTCGTTTGCCTGCGCCCGTCTCCCTTCTAGCCGTCCCCCACTCTCGCGAGCACCGCCGTCCACCGGCCTCTCGGCGCAGCCCGCGTCCATGGAGCCCGCGCCGCTCGCCTCTCTGCAAGAGGAGGGAGGTGAGGAAGGGGATCCCGCCTCCGCCTTCTCCGCTGCCGCCGTGCCGCCTCGCCCCGCGACGCAGTAAGTGACCCGTCACCTCGTGCCCCTCCCGGAATCTCCTTCCCAGCCTGCTGCTCCCTAACCCATCGTCATCGCAGCAGCCACTCGCTCCAGAAGTACTCGCCACTCGACTGGTCCGCCTACTTCGACGAGGAGCGCAGCGTCGCCATCCCCGGCACCGACGACGTGCGTTCGGCGAACAGATGAAATAAATTTTCAGGGTGCTTCTGCTCTGCGCTCATACCGTGATGTGATCTAACTGTTGGTCTTTTCATTTCGACGAATTTTGTTTATAGGTTTTCAACGCGTACACGGCCGGGTCAGAGGGCCCCGTCGTGTTCTGCCTTCACGGAGGCGGCTACTCCGGGTACGTTTGCGCTGCTTCTTATCTAGTAACCCTTCGCAGAAATGTCATTGACTTGGAAATGCTTAGCATGGCTGCTCAGTGTTGATTATACTTGGCATCACTTGCTAATAAACTGCTAGTTCTGGACGGTAGCGTTATATGTGACTTGTGAGGATGGAACATAAAACAATGCTGGTGGCAGACAGTTTTGGTTACACGCAAATTAGTAGGGAGCCAAGAATTAGTGATTGATGGCTGCACTCCAATAACCTGGTGCGATATGGTTGTGCTGTGACACGTAGGAGCATGTTCACTCTGCGGAAATTTCTATCTCATCTTAAGTTGCAGAACTACGTCTGTGAAAAAACTTGTGTTGCAGGATTATGACATGCTTCGCCAAGTTTCCTATTTCAGTTAGTAATTATAACCTGGAAAATAGGATAAACCCTGAGTATTTACAGTTGTTCTTTATCTTGCCACTGACTGTTTTTACAGTTGATCTTTATTTTTTGGGTGGGGAACAGTGTACAAAGAAAAATATTTCCAATTTTTCTTTCCATCTGCTGTAATTTTGCAAACATTGCTTTAAATGTCTAGCCTACCCCAACGTGCTTGGGACAAAGGTTTTGTTGTTGTTGTATTGCTTTTAATGTCTTGCATTCATGTGAAATTTTTTCCATAGCATCTTGCTTATAGTAAATAAAAATGTGCTTACATCATTGTGCTTATTCCTTAATTTTTCTTAGGCTTTCATTTGCTCTAGCAGCAAGTCGAATAAAGGACAAGGCCCGTGTTGTTGCCATGGATCTACGGGGACATGGAAAATCTAACACAAGCGATGATTTAGATTTGTCCATTGAAGTATGTTCTTCACCATTTTCAGACTTTTTAGTCATAATTGATGGTTACCCACTCATACTTATGACTATATTCGATACTGCACTTCTCATAGTTTAAGAGTTATTTTGAGACTTGTTATCTGCTGGACACATGCCAGTCTTTTAAAATGTTATAGTTTGCCACTGCAGACTCTTACCAATGATGTCATAGCTGGTATACATACAATGTATGGAGATTCACCACCGGCAATTATACTTGTTGGACATAGGTGAGTTAGAATCATGCGTTCCTTCTTTTGTTTCTTTGGTGTTGCATCTGAAGTTGACCAAAAAGATTGACCCTAAAGACCTAGTTGAATATGGAGATGGTGATCTCCAAAGGAAAATGTACACTGCAGAAGTGCAGATAGAATTACCCAAATAAGTATTGTAATAATTTATTCACAGCTTTGAATGTTGAAATAACATGCTCCATAGACTTTATTACTGAAACATCATGTTCTTAATCACCTCCAGCTTCATGACTTTTATTACTTGTCTGTTTTATAGGCCGCCTCCTTTTCCCTTTAGATTCTTCAAGCCTATTCATTTGGAGTAATCTTGTGGAAAGCTTCTAGTTATAAAAAAGTAATTATGGGTTGATTTGAACTTCCTTTTTAGCATGGGTGGTTCAGTGGCTGTGCATGTGGCTGCAAGAAAAGAATTCCGTAATCTTCATGGGCTTGTTGTTGTTGATGTAGTTGAGGTTAGTAAGAGTTTTTTTCCTTATGTAGCAGCATGCATTATGGTTTTATCCTCTTGATCATTGCTGATTGTGGGTACTTATTCTTATAAATAGGGAACAGCAATGGCATCGCTGGTTCATATGCAGAAGATCTTAGCAAATCGAGCACACCACTTCCCTAGCATTGAAAAAGCAGTATGTTGACTTCCACCTGCATTGTTTGTTGCCGCCTCAAATCATCTTTATGCATGTCTGTTGCTCTCAGTATGTAAAATAATGTCTTGTTTATCTTAAAAAAAGGGCGTACCCAGTGCCGAAGACTCCCACACATGTGGGGTCTGGGGAAGGATTATTTCTAGACAGGTTTATCTTACTAAGTCAAAATGAGTTTTTGGTGTCTTCATTTGGTGTTGCACATGATATGACCACGAAAATGCAACAGTGTGAAATAAAAATAAAATAACACCTATGCACTCATTGCCATTTCAAATGAGTGGAATGCTTATGAAACCATGTGGTTCTAACTGTCCTTGCTAAGGCAGTAGGAACCCTTATTTAAATTGACTCCCACTTATTGTTTCTTGTCAATTTGGAAATAATGCAGATCGAATGGAGTGTCAAAGGTGGGCCATTAAGGAATATTGAGTCTGCTCGTGTGTCCATTCCATCAACCTTGAAATATAGCGAATCACAGGGATGGTGAGCAGTCGATTGCATAGTGCATATAATAGAATTGTGCTTACATGTTGGCGACAATTTGCATAATTTATATTTAAATAATAGTATTTATCATTTTGGAAACTAAGTATACTGTTGTACTTTGTTTCAGCTATACATATCGCACTCCTCTTGAGGAAACAGAAAAATACTGGAAAGGATGGTATGCTGGGTGATCTCCTTTGTGACTATTCTTTCATTGTTACTAAAATCATTTTAGCGTTAACATGCCTTTCTTAACCAAAATCTCTTCTGAATTTGTTTGGTACTGAATCACGTGAATGTTTCTTAGGTATGAAGGTCTTTCTGACAAGTTTTTATCGTGTCCAGTGCAAAAGATCCTGTTATTAGCTGGCACTGATAGGCTGGACAGGTCTGTTATATCCGAGTCTGATAAATTCTTTACCTTGTTGTCCATGACACTACTTTTGCCCCAAAGTTTAATATCATCTCTTAACTCACTGTTATTCCATTTGCACCGTGTGTCACTTCCATCAGAATGGCCGAATGTAGTATCTGCTTGGGTTTGCAAAGCCAGGCAGTTATGGTTTATCGGATGCTCGTCTAGATAAATTGTACTAGCAATCAGACTATCATGACTAAATCTGAAAAATAGTGGATTTCTTGCCAGGCATTGTCACTTGGCATTTTTGAATGACAAATCAGATGGTGTGAATACATCAAAATGCTTTTTCATTGTAGCCAGATGTAAAATTGTTTGTTTAGATGAACTTGCTATCTTATTGCCTTCGCAAGTAATGTCCTAAAATGTGAAATACCTTCTATGGCTCCATGGCCTCTTATGGAGGACTTTGTGTTACTTATTTGGGTATACATTTCACAGGGCCTTAACAATTGGTCAAATGCAAGGAAAGTTTCAAATGATTGTGGTTCGTCACACTGGGCATGCCATACAGGTTAGCACTTATTAAGCTCGATGATGGGTCTCTTTCTTATTGAGTAATCCTTTCCAGGTTGGATTTTCCCAATCATTCCCCTAGGCTCTACCTTCATTTCGGTGGTACAACCAATTTTTCTCTTTTAGAGCTTGTGATGATTGCACTCTGTCTAGATGCTCTAGGGCCAGTTGCCTATATGTTTAGCAACCAAAGGTTTATTTGCTGATAATTTTAGTTGTCATGCTATAGTTTGTGAATATTTTATCTTTTAAAAGCATTAGTATCAGCAATATTTTTAACCAATGAATTACAAAACTTTACCAGTTTTGACAAGTACCAAAAGCTTTGTTTCAGGAGGATGTACCTGAGGAGTTTGCATCACACATACTGAACTTCATATCTCGCAACAAAATAGGGCCTAATGGTGTTGAGGTCAGTTACCCGGGCTTCATCTTTATTTACTCTCATTTTCGTTAAACTTTTCCTTAACCCTAATTATCTGTAATGTAACTTTTATCAGATACCTGGCCTCAGTAAAAAATGGGGTCACTAGACAGAATGTACAAGGCACTGTTCCAGTATGGACTGCATTTAGGAAATTGATGATGGGATATACTTATATTAGTTTGTCCTTGGAAGAGAAAACTTGCACGAGAAAGGTTCAAAATGATCTCCTAGGCGTGAGAAATAATTGCTTTTCATTATTTGGTTGCAGACTTCCACAATGTATTATGGTTTTATGACCTGTTGTGCAACCAGTGTCTTTTATGCAAGTTTTCTGGTATGGTTGTGAATAAATCTGAGTGTGTTATGATGGTTTGTGCGATGTTATCAAGTACTCCCCCCCCTAAATTAACCGTCATTCTAGGCTCCTATAAATTTCTTAAATTAGTTGTCACTCTCAGTTCTTAATATACGTCGCTCTTTTTACAATACATCACTATCCTTAATGTATCACACTTTTTCTACCTCATTAATTCCCGTGCAGAATCATGGGACGGAGGGAGTAGTCCACAATAATGATTCGTGTGACTGGTATATCTAGGCCTGGTAAAGGATTCTGGTTCATGGGCTGTTTCATAATTTATTTTAGCTTTTCTTATTAAATGTTAAGTTAAAAATAAATATAAATTTAGCGCTATCTTAATTTAATTCGACCCTACTTACCATCAGTTTATTTTTTTGGTTCCGTTATCAGACTTAGGTATATGTAAATGAAGATATTAGGTACAAGCGATTCCAATTTTAGAGGGTGATGCAGGGCACATAATTTTAGCATGGAATTCTGAAAGCTAATCATGGCCATCAAGTCCTAAGATTGTTGACAGTGTATATCATCTCAAACATAAAAAAATCTCAAAAACCGTGGACTCTTGTAATCTAAATGAAGGATTGTACGCAAACATTTCACGGCACGGGCTTAACTATTCATCTATAACCTACTGAACGAGTAATCAAGTATATATAATGTAGCAGGCTTGTCAGCTTCTAATGAAATACATCTTCAGCACTTTATAAGGTGACAATTGAGTAGATTTCGGCCCCCAAATCAAGTGCCTAGCAAGCAGCAATCGACAGCACTGAGGTAGAATCTTCCTCAGATATCAGTTCAGTTTCTTGTTAGTGCTGTTTGAAGGGCAAATAAAAAAATGACTGGAATAAAACGGAGACATTATAAGCTCAGGCCAAGCGGCTGAGCACATAACAATGCAAGTAAAATAATATCCATATTTTTACTGCTAAGAACTATTTTACAGGAATTCTAATGCCACATGAGTGAGATGGGGGGAGTGTTAAATATGAGAATTTGACTCTACCTGTACTCTATTGTATCTTTACAAATTTTCAAGAGAGAAAAAAATTGCAGCTACAGTTGCAGGCCAGGGAAAGCAACATGAGAATTCCCTTCAATTCGTCCTTGAACAAAAAAGCTGGACATAAAATCAGAGTATAAGGCTATCATAGTAGAACAGCACGACTTGCTTGCAACTCTAAATGCTCCTGGTCACATACGGCGAAGGTATCAGCAACTGGGAAATATACCAGAATAACAATACCAACCATGGCAGCAAGCATCAACACAAGAAACGAGGTAAACACGAGGGACTCATGGACTACTTCACCAGGCCAAGAGAAAACCGAGAACCCAAGAAGTACAGCTCGGGGAAGTAATATTATAGTCGCAAAGATCAGCATATATATCCTCCTTCGGAGCCCCTTGTTGATCACCAGGGACAACATCTGACCTCCGACGAACATGACATAGATGGTCAAGATTGTATAAAATGCCCCAAGAAACATGCTGCTTAATAGTGGGTATGTGCATGTCACATCGCCGTTGTGGATTGCAGACGCAGAATACCAGTACTTTGCAAAATTTGATTCTCGGCCATCCTCTGAAGAAATGACAAAGACAACACAAGTCTCCCAGACGAGAGAAGGAGCACAGAGAATGAACACTGCACGTATGGTTTCCCGGTTCCATTTCCGGTTCAAGGTGCCAAGCTCCTGCTTCTGCAAAGCTGCGCTAAGAAGGAAGGCAAGCAAGAGGAACAATCCTGGTTCTGCAAACCCCAAATTTGAGATGATGTAGAATTTGCAGATATTCGCTTGCCATGCTCGATCAGAAACGATTCTACCCTCCCCATTCACAAAAGTGAGCCGAATTACCTCTCCAATACCCCACCAGAATGCAACCAGGATCAATGTTATGCGAGTCAGCCATGGCCCGTTGAAATAGCTAAGCCGTTGATAGCCTCTCCTTTTGATCCACAGCTGGAAGTATAACGAGCGGGAGAGGCAGACCAGGCCCAAGACAGAGACTATGGAGATGAGAACAATGGTCACCAAACCAATAATATTGGTGAAAAATGTAATCAAGTGCATCACATAAGCACCAGGACCCAAGAGCACGCATTCTCACTTTTGTCATCAGCATAGAGGTCGTCCTCACATGCTAGAAACCGAACAACACACTAAGACAGGAACCTGCAATATAAAGGGAAAATGAAATTTGTCAACCAATGGAAGATATGAGAAGAAGCTAGGTGCCAACAATGCAGTTATTTATTTACCTTATATGACTGACCAAACTTGCCAACCGTAGACCTCATTTGCTTATAATAGTAAATAAGCGAAGCTTCCAATATATTTCGTGTGCATGCTTCAGAGGACCCAATTCACCTAAAATTGGACATGGTCAGCATTGCTTGCCGATGTTCTTTCTCCTCTCACACAAAGAGAACATGTCAAAACTTTTCTCTTGACTTTTACAACTCAAGAAAAGATGCCAAGGACTTTTTTCCTGACTTTTACAAACGGGATTCAATCCATATTCACCCACTCTTCCGTTATGATTAGGCGATCATCGCCCATTACCAAAACACACATGCAAGGACGCGACACTAACACGCCCGGGCAAAAGATAATGCAGGGGCGAACCAAGATCTTCAACAAAAAAAAGATGCAAACTATGCAAATTGCATTTATAAACATGTAATTGGGCCAGATCGAGAACAGATAGCTTCCATAGGGTTAGTGGGGGCGCTCAGTCTCGCATGGAAGGAGGCGAAGAGAAAGGGGCGGGCATACCTGGTGGTGCTCGTTGCCGGGGAAAGGCCCGGCGAAGGGCGTCGCCACTCGCCGAGTCGTTGCCGCCACGTACGTAAGGCGACGAGAGAGAGAGAAAGAGAGAGAGAAAGGACGGGCAGAAATAAAAGGAAGAGTGGCGAAAACTGACGGTACCGTGTCCCGTTTTTTCTATTTAATTTTCGCATTTCCAGCTGGAGCCTGTGAACGGGATGGGAACTGGGACAGGAGAGCCGCTAGCTATTTATCTCACCAGTTTCCGCGGGACTCGCAGGAAGGAAATCCTCCGGCATTATGACAAAACATACAGTAAATCCTCATGGAATCTACATACTCCCCCGTCTGCAACATCACTTTCAGACACCCAGTCATAATATTAGATTTTCTATAGTACTAACATCCCTTATTCATGACTTAGTGAGCATGACAATTTAAATGATCCTATTTAGCCATCTGACACTTATTAGAGTTAGCACTACAAGAAACTGTATTATTTTCGTAGGGCAGAAATAACCACGAAATAAATAAAAAGCCGATGCAAGCGGTTATTTTCGTGGGTTTCAACACTACTTTTGTGGGCCCACGAAAATAAGCAGTCGAAGATACACTTATTTTCGTGGGCTGCCGAGAAAAATAAAGTTATTTTCATCAACCTTACGTGGCTCATAGAAACAAAGTTATTTTCATCGGCCTAAAAAACCCATAAAAATAAGGTGCACATAGTTCCGTCGGCCGCGTAGAGGCTCACGAAAATAAGGTGGACAAATTTTCGTCAGCCTAAAGTAGGCTCACGAAATTGTTGTCATCGTATTGTCGTCAGCCACATGAGGGCTCACGAAAATAAAGTGGACAAATTGTCGTCGACCGAAAGTAGGCGCGCGAAATTGTTGTGGTCATATTGTCGTCAACCAGTTAAGGGCTCACGAAGTTATTATGGTTACATTGTCCTGAGCCCACATATGGCTCACGAAAATAGTTTGTACTGCCTCCCTAAACAGAGACATTTTGACACACATTTCCCACAAAATATTAAATAAATGATATATTCAACACACATAACAGAAATTGAAGACATCCATAAATTTAACACATCATTCAATACAGATTTACCACAGAATCAATTAACAACATATGGATTTGTCATCACAATTATAATAAACAGTTTATTACAATTGTAAATACACAGTACAATGATCGACCGTCTACACACATTCAACAAAGAATTAAACTCATGGGCCTTCCACCTCTCGAATTCAGCGGTAAACAGTACCATTGTAGTAAATCTGTAGCACGACCACAAGTTTGAAAACATAAGCTATTAGATGAAAATTAGTCTCATAGGATGTTTAACAATAAAATTACATGTTTATATCAAGTCATATACACATAATTAAATGCACATGGTCAATAGATTCAAACGAGAATAGTAATTATTTGTCTACCTAGTTGCTAGATCACATGATGTTTATTTTATTTGAACATCTTACCTAGTTGCTACCGTCAGGAGCAAAGAACTGATCGATATAGTCGTCTTCTCCACCCCATCCTCCTGGAGACGGAGTGTGCAAATTCATAACACGTGGACTCTGCAGGTTTTATGGGCTTGACGATGATCACTTACGATAAAAAGGATACATGTTATAAGTATAATAACAGTTTACAATAGAAAGGAAGGAAAACACAACGAGTATATATACTTGTGTTCCAGCGGGAAGAGGAAGTGTAGACATCGGCTGTGGGAGATACGCCGGTAACTATGGGGGCGGCAGAAGCGGTGGCATGGCGGAAGGAAGTCCAAGCTGAGAGAAGTATACCTAAATTGTTTTTAAACTGTTTAGTATAATTCTTCTCTATATTGTTTATATAATTACTTGAACTCTTCTAATGTAGCTGCATCTGTTGTTGTCATGTTGCCAGGTTTGAGAAATAGTCATTTTGTGCTTTTATGCACTCTTCCTATCGTCTCATGCGGTTCTCTATTTGTTTGAACAGAAACTCATCTTGTGAACGCGTACGGCGACAAGAACTCTATCCGCTCTCTGTTTGACCTTGACTCCTAGAGAACCACATCAAAGTTCATTATACCATTAAACATTAAATACCTATAATCGTAATTATAAGATTGACACTTGAAAAACAATTTATGAAAATGAAGGAATAGAAGAGGTACAAGTTCAACTTTCGTGACACTTTCCCCACTAGATTGGTAATAAAGCAACGATGTCGACATCTTGGTTTCTCCAATATATTCATCTCCATGACGTCAGACCACATCTTGAGCATATTTCTCCTGCACCAAAAAATAATTGTAAAAACTATATAATAATTTTATTGTTTAATTATGAACTTTAGTAATATGACGGACCAAGTTCTGAGTGGTTGTCGGAGTGCATAGTTGAGTGTCGTCGGTACCTCTGTATTCTTTTATATAAGCATCGATTAAAGAGGGCTCCTCGCCACTATCAGTAGCCTACACAGACATATTAAAAACATGAATGCGCTAAAACATACATAATATAAATGAATTGTAAATATACTAAACTCACCATTCTTTTCGAAAGTCGAATATGACCATCTCCACCATAATGATGAAGAACTTGACCACCGACCTCACGATTGATTTTTTAGGTAGATTTCTCTTTATACTTCCTCGATGTCCAATAAACACAGAAAGCATAATAAGCATCAGAGTATTTAACCATCCAAGGAATCATTATGTGACGTTATTGATCCTCGTCTAAGTAAATTTTGAAAGTTACTAGATGCTTGTTCATCATTTGTCCAATCTTCTCCTTATAGAACATGCATATAACTGTGATTCGCGCACTGGATATCATGTCATTCACAACGCGCTTCTTTATGAAATACTTTATTTGCTTGTCACTTGAAAGTAGCGTCATAGTCTTCTCGCAAGCGATATAGTTCCTTCAAAGACAACATTAAATCCATTAGAAAAATATCATTGAGTAAACATGATGCATTCTAAGAAAATCATACCTAATCGTGCGAGACAATTCCTACCATATTTTCATGCATAACATGTGGAGCAATCTTGTAGTTCTCTCAATCTATTGCTGGTTTTTCTTTGTCTTTTATAGTAACAAGACCTAGATAATGATGATGACATATAACATCCAACACCGCATTAGGCTAGCTATGGTGTCGCCTGTCATCCCGATCCAAGTCATCCCATTGTCTGCAAGTCATTGTAACAAGATATTGCATTTGTCAAAAAATCCATATCACCAATTCGTTACTAAATTGTTTATTACTAACCAGTCACCGACTTAACTGATCCTTATTATTTGTTGTGGAGGCACAACCAACGGAAGAGTGTTTGAAAACCGATACCTGAATGATGGTGCTAAGTCTCCCATATCTCTGTCATCCCCCTCATCATCATTCTCACCTTCCTCATAAATATAGTCTCTTACCCCTGGCCACTGTTCTTCTCGCAAAAAAACGCCTCCTCCTAGATCTTCTTGACGTTCCTTGTGAGCATCCGCCTCCTGGATCTCCTGCTCCACCCGTAATTAGAGAAATTAGGTTTCACATGATGAAATTAGGTTAATACAATAAAATGCGGAGGCACAAACCTGTTCATGAGCTTCTTCCATGTATCTCCTAAATGCTTCTCTTCTGCTACTGTTTGAGGTACTACCCTGTAAAAGAGAGTCCTGACTACGAATAGAGCTTGCGGACCGGCTCCCAGACTTGCTTGAGGAGCAAAAAGTCCCATAGGGATATTCTTCACACCACGTGGCATCCTGTTCAAAAGAAAAATTGGTAAGGAATAAATACATAAGATATAAAGTAATAAAAGCAAATACAACTGCAATATAAAATATTTATAATATTAAAATTCATAATGATCCGAAGTTACTTCGGTAACGTTTCACCAACCAACTTTCTTCTTCTGTCGAACCTTCACTTTTTTAGATCTTGATCGCTTTCTTTTAGCCACTAAAACATCCGCCTCTTCATTGTCTCCAACACCGCTTACTAATGTATCGAGGCCTATACCATCATCAATATTAAAATATAGTGGGACATAATATACTAAAGTATGAGGTGTTATCTTGCAATACTTCAAAAAAGACTTACACAAAATATTGATCCATCTTTTTAATGTTTGTGTACATGTAAAACATACGTGAGTTTCGTTCTTCTTCTTGCACCACATGCCTACTGCTGCCACCAACTGCTTTTCCCTTCCATCTAAAAATACTTAAAGTACCAAAAAGAGTTTCTTCATCTATGTAATACCTCATTGTGGGAGCATACACATTGTGTTCCTCTGCAAAGAATGTATTTGAGAAATATGCTACCTCTTTCAGAGCAAATGCTTCTGCAATACACCCTTCTACTCTTATTTTATTCAAAACCATTGATCTAAGTTTTTTCACTATCCTTTTAATGTGATACATCCATCAATATTGCATGGGCCCATAAGCCTTAGCATCAAAAGGCAAATGCACAAGTAAATGTTATATTACATTCATAAGTCCTGGCGGGAATACATTCTCCATTTTTCATATGAGAGAAGGTATTTCTTTCTCCAAAATTTTCATCATTTAAACTGTAATTGGCTTAGCATATAGTTGCCTATAAAAAAACTAAGTTCCGCAAATATTCTCCATACATCTTGATACACATATCCACGAAACATTACCGGAAAAAGCTTTTCTATTATTATATAATAATCATAGTTTGAAGATTACATAATACCAAATTTTTAAGATTTATTGTGTGCCTCAACCCAGCACAGTAACCGTCAAGAAACTTCAGTTGTTGCAACCAACTCGGCACTTCTTTCTTTTCTTTAACTTTAAGCAAAACGGAGCATGTGGCATTCTCTGTTACCACTACCAACTTGACTGGCTTCTAGCGTCAGACGATTACAAATTTCTGCTAAATCCTTTTGGGCCTTCAGATTATATTTTGTTTTTTTGAAATTAAAACATGTGTTGAAGATGCTTTCGGCTACATTGTGTTTCTGGTGCATGACATCGATGTTGTGCAAAAGTAACAACGACTTAGTATAAGAGGGATCCCATAAGCCACATATATGAGTCCAATTATGCTTCTGACCAAAACCAGCATACCCATCATCTGTAGGGACAAGTTTACTGAGCCATTCAATAATCACAGCATTAGACAAACATTTTGGCAGACCCTTTGTTACAATAGTATTCTTCCGAAACGTATTATCTTGCCTCCTAAATGGGTGATTTGCTGGAAGAAAATGTCAGTGGTAATAAAAAAACATATTTGCCCCCATGAGTAAGTCTAAAACAATCAAAGTGTGATCCACAGATTGGACAAAAGAGTTTGCCATATGTTCTCCATCCTGAGAAAACCCCATATGCAGGAAAATCATGAACCAACCACAAGTATGTATCTTGCAATTTAAAGTTCTACTTTTTGTAGCTATCATACGCTTCTACTCCAGTTCATAATTCTTTTAATTTCTCAATCAATGGTTGAAGAAACACCCTAAATATTTTACTAGATGTTTACTACCAGGGATGATTAGAGACAAAAACATATACTCATATTTCATACGCACAGCACGTGGAAGGTTGTATGGAATAGCAAATACCGCCAACATGAGTATGAGGCTACAGATGTGTTGAACATTGTGAAACCATCGGTGGCCAAACTAATACGGACATTTCTAGTATCTTTTGCAAAATCTTCATCAAAAGAGTCTAGTGCCTTCCAAGCCTAAGCATCAGACGGGTGTATCATTACTCCCTCTGTCTTGCAGTTGATTTAGATAGAAACAACCGTTTTACCCTAGGTGAAAGAGGCATGTAACGAATTTATTTTGTGCCACTTGTCTTTACTAATTCACCATCCCCATTTGTGACCTCAATGTATCAAGATTGTTTACGTGTCGCATTTTCCTTCTCCTTCCAGAAAAGCATATAATTGTTGTGACAACAATCATTCTTTTCATATTTCATACCAAGCCTTGCCAACAATTTTTTGGACTGGTACATACCTCTCGACAACTTATGATTTACTAGAACAATGTCCGATATCAAGTCGATAAGATCATTATAGCACTTGTTCGAAAAATTATACTTTGATTTTACATACACTTTAGTGTGCTCATGCAACTCTTCATGCGATACTGAGAGAATTCTATAGAACTCTTCAACTTCGGGTCCAACAATTTTCATAGATTCATCGACACTACATTCACGATCTAGTGCCTCAACCATGTCACCCATTCTGTCCTCGTTTTCACCTTCTTTCTCATCAATAGCAGCATTACTATTGTACAACTTGTCATGCTCATACCATGTTTCATAACCTGGCATAAAACCAAATATCAAATTTTCTTTACATAAAAAGTTACGACACTTGTTGCACGGATATTCCACAAAACAATTGGTCCATGTAGAGAAAGCACGACTGATAAAAGTCTTAGTATTGATGGCCCACTCACCCGGAGAGGTAGCATTGTTTCGCCAACCATAATACATACATCGTCTATTATCACCCATGTTCCAGACTATACAATACAATAACAAAGAAATAAGAAACCTACATGGTAATACAACATCAAAAGGTTAAGTAAGCTCATGGAAAATAGGTTTTAATGAAACGAAAATATAATTCAAGGAAAACATCATTTTACTACATCAGGCTTAAAACCAAGTACTAAACCAAGTGCTAAACTCTATCAATACTGCTAAACCATCATGACAATCTAATTCGTCACTTACATAGTAAAATAAATCGTGAAAAGGGCAATGTCTGGTTACCTGCATGGTGCGGAGGCGGCAAGGCGATGGTCAGGGCGTCCGAAGAGGCAGGGCGGTCACGGAGGAAACTTAGAACATATAGTGATGTGCCAACGTGAACAATGAATAGACTCTCAACCTTAGAACACATACGAGTGCATGTGTGGTTTTCTAATGCAAAGTTATCAAGGTCCAAGAAAACTATATGCAAGAAGAAGCATTGTCTTTTAATAATCTTTGAACAGTTACAAGGAACATTGTCGGTACTCTCCAGACCAGGTACCCCTGCGTGGAGGAAAAAATACAGCCCACGCCTCGCCTCCCCACTGAGGCGGGCGCCAACGTAGCCACGTGCCCTTGGCACCGAGGTCAGCCCCGGGGCTGCCACATGCGCTTGGGCTATGAAGCCCACACGTGCCCCTGGTTCCGGTCAGAGCCTCCCCGCTGAGGTAAGGTCCGGAGCTGCCACGTGTCAGTGGGCTCTGAACCTCCTCCCTGCTGAGGAGGGTTCCGGAGCTGACACGTGCCCTTGGCTCCGGCCCGAGCCTCCCCGCTGAGGTGAGGTCTGGAGCTGCCACGTGTCGGTGGGCTCCGAACCTCCTCCCTGCTGAGGAGGGCTCCGGAGCTGACACGTGCCCTTGGCTCCAGCCCGAGCCTCCCCGCTGAGGTGAGGTCCGAAGCTGCCACGTGTCAGTGGGCTCCAAACCTCCTCCATGCTGAGGAGGGCTCCGGAGCCGACACGTGCCCTTGGCCCCGGACCAAGCATCCCAGCTGAGGTGAGGTACGGTGCTGTCACGTGTCGGTGGGCTCCAAACCGCCTCCCTGCTAAGGAGAGCTCCGGAGCCGACACGTGCCTTTGGCCTCGGACCAAGTCTCCTCGCTGAGGCAAGGTCCGGAGCTGCCACATGTATCCCGGCTCTGAATCCACCAAGGAGAGCTCCAGAGCCGCCACGTGCCCCACGATCCATCGTGGGCCGTGGGTCGATGAAGTCAAGGAAGAAATGCGTTATCTGGTCGTGCATTCGAGGCTAGTGCCTTTCCCAGAAGCATGGCACACGGTGCATGCCTCCGTCCTCGGCCCAATCGTCATTATGGTGATAGTGTCGCCCAACGGCACAGAGCCACCCAAAAGAGCGAGAAGACGTGGCGACAAGACGACGTCTACATCATCACCTGCCACACCGACAGGGGTGCTCAGCGCGCCACACGACGAGACTTAACTTCCCACCGACTACTCTACTCAGGGTAGTGGAAACCCTAGGTCTTGTATAGGGTTCATACAGCTTTGGGGCCACCTATCTGGCCCCAAGCCTCACTGTAACCACCCAGTCCTTGGACTATAAAAGGACCGGGTGTCCATCCGACAAAGGGTTCGCAACTATCGGAGTGTGAGTGCTACGACACTCCTCCCGGCCTGCTCGGAAGAAGCCCATGAGGTTCTTTTTTCCCGGAGGGGGCTTGGCGCCCTATGCAACCTGGGCTCGAGGGAGCGGATGAACACCAAGATTTACGTGGTTCGGGCCGCCGGAGCATAATACCCTACGTCCACGGGTGTGCTTGCTGTATTGTTTTCATGTATGTGCGTGAGAGGGTGCTGGGTGCGAACCCCTTGCAGGCTGGTCACCCTGATCCTTTTATAGTTCAAGGGCGGGGTGGTTACAATGTCTCCTGGGGCTCGACAGGTGGCCCCAATGCTATATGTATCCTATACATGATCTAGAGCTTCGTCCTCTAAGTAAAGTTGGTCGACGGAGGAGTTAAGTCCCGCCGCTCGGCGCGCTGAGCGCCCCTGACCGCATGTTAGGTGATGATGAAGATGTCGTATTGTCGTCGCGTCTTATCGCCCTGCTTGGGCGGCTTCGTGCCGTTGGGCAGCACTGTGATGCTGTCACGCCTTGCCATCCTGTCCTGTCAACGTAGTGGCGACCGGGCAGAGGACGAAGGCGTGCGTAGTGCGTCATGCTTCTGGGGAAGGCGCAAGCCTTGAATGCGAAGCCTGACAGCGCACTTCCTTCTTGACTTCGTCGACCCACGACCCACGACAGATTGTGGGGCACGTGGCGGCTCTGGAGCTCTTATTGACGGGTTTGGTGCCAGGGGACACGTGGCAGCTCCGGACCTCACCTCAGCAGGGAGTGTCGTACAGGAGCCCAGGGCACGTGTCAGCACCGGAGTTGTCCTCAGCAGGGAGGTGGCTCGGAGCCAGGGGATAGGTGGCAGCCTCGAACCTCATCCCAGCGGGGAGGCTCGGGCTGCAGCCCAGGGCACGTGTCAGCTCCGGTGTTGTTATCAACGGGGAGGTGGCTCTGAGCCAAGGGACACATGGCAGCAAAGGACCTCAAACTAGCGGGGAGGCTCGGACCGGAGCCCAGGTCACGTGTCAGCTGTGAAGCTCAAGTGCACGTGGCAGCCCCAGGGCTGACCATGGGGCCAAGGGCACATGACTACGCTGGGGACCGCCTCGCCGGGGAGGCGGGGCCCAGACTGTCTTTTACCCACTACACGGGGGTACGTGGTCCACAGGGTACCGACAGCAACCCTACAACTCCCACACTCATACGTGCAAGCAATACAGCAAACACTCCCGTGGATGTAGGGTATTACGCTCCGGCGGCCTGAACCACGTAAATCTCGATGTTCACCCGCTTTCTCGAGAAGGAAGCTAGGGACGCCAAGCCCCTCCAAACAAATAACCTCCTCGAGCTGCTCCTGTAGCAGGCCGGGAGGAGTTTCGCAGGTCACACTCCGACTATGAGGTCTAGGGTGTGTGTTGGTACCCTGCAGACCGGGTACCTCTGCGTGGAGGGTAAAAGATAGCCCAGGCCCCGCCTGCATGTTGAGGCGAGCGCCAGTACAGCCACGTGTCCTTGGCCCCAAGGTCAGCCCTCGGGCTTCCACATGCGCTTGGGCTACGAAGCCGACACGTGCCCTTAGCTCCGCCCCGAACCTCCCTGCTGATGTGAAGCCCAGGGCTGCCACGTGGTAGGCTCCGAACATCCTCCCTGCTGAGCAGGACTCCGGAGCTGACACGTGCCCTTGGCTCCGGCCCGAGCCTCCCCGCTGAGGTGAGGTCCGGGGCTGCCATGTGTTGGTAGGCTCTGAACCTCCTCCCTGCTGAGGAGGGCTCCGGAGCCAACACGTGCCCTGGGCTCCGGTCCGATCCTCCCCGCTGAGGTGAGGTTCGGAGTTGCCATGTGTCGGTGGACTCTGAACCTCCTCCCTGATGAGGAGGGATCCAGAGCGACACGTGCCCTGGGCTCCGGTTCGAGCCTCTCCGCTAAGGTGAGGTCTGAAGCTGCCACATGTCGGTGGGCTCTGAACCTCCTCTCTGCTGAGGAGGGCTCCATAGCCGACACGTGCCCCCGGCTCCGGTCCGAGCCTCCCCGCTGAGGTAGGGATGAAAATGGATCGGATATTTTCCGATCCGTCCGCAACCGTTTTTGAAGATATCCGCTCCATATCCATTTTGATCGGATTTTTTCGGATACAGATATGGATTCAGATATTTCAAATCGGATATCGGATCGGATATGGTTTTCGTCAGAATCCGTCCGTTTTGTCGGATATCCATATTGGGTTGGATATATCCAAACAATATCCGAGATATATCCGACCCGACAAATTCAATTGGGCCCGCAGCCAGCCACAGCCAGCCACAGCCCGTAGGCCAGAGGCCACAGCCACCTTCCCTACGGCCCTACCCGGCAACCCCGAGGCCCGAGCCCGAGCGGACTCCTCCTCCACCTCCAGTCTTGCTTCCGACCTAGGGTTTACCAGTTTGCCATTGCCACAGGCCACAGCGTCGCCGCCGGCCAAGTGCCCCAGCCGCCATCCCCGACCTTCGCGGCTTCGCCCCGGTTGTCACCGGCTCGCCGCTCGCCGGTGCCGCCACTGACGCCCCAACCCGGTCCATCGCTGCCCGACCTCCGCCCCGACTCTCGATTCTCAAGCCATCGCCGCCGCCTCGACGCGCCGCCGACCACCGGCCCCGACGCCCAACAGGCCCCTGAGCGGTCGAGCCCTCGAAGGCCCCGACGTCCAAAAAGCCCCCGATCCCCCGACGTCGGCCGCCCCCAAACCATGTATGAATTTGATGTGGATGTACTTTAAAATAAATGTATGAACTATGAATTATATGTTACTTGTGAATTATTTTTCCGAAATGAATATCCTAATTCCGTCCGATATCCATATTTTTCCAATCCGATGAATCCGTTTCCGATACATCCAACATATCCGATACCATATCCGTTTCCGACAATATCCGATCTAATCCGTTTCCGAAATTTTTAATATGGATATGGATATGGAAAAACATTTTATCTGTCCATATCCGTCCGTTTTCATCCCTACGCTGACGTATGGTCCGGAGCTGCCATGTGTCCCTCGGCTCCGAACCCGTAAATGAGAGCTTCGAAGCTGCCACGTGCCCCATGATCCGTCGTGGGCCATGGGTCGATGAAGTCAAAGAGGAAGTGCGTTGTCATGCCGTGCATTCAAGGCTCGCGCCTTCCCCAGAAGCATGGCGCACAACGCACGCCTCTGTCCTCCGTTTGTTCACTATTACGGTGACAAGAGAGGGTTGCCAGCCGTGACAGCGGTACAGCCCGCTCAAAGGCACAGAGCCACCCTGCAGAGCGAGAAGACACGGCGACAAGACGACGTCTTCATCATTACCCGATACGTGGTCAAAGGCGTTCAGCATGCTAGGCGGCGAGACATAACTCCCCCGCTGACTACACTACTCAGAGTATAAAACCCTAGATCATGTATAGGGTTCGCATAACTTTGCGGCCAACTGTCAAGCCCCAAGCCTCAGTGTAACCATCCCGGCCTTGGACTATAAAAGGATCGGGTGACCACCCAACAAAGGGTTCGCAAATAAGCGACTCCCACACCCACTCGCACGAGCAATACAACAAATACTACCATGGTTGTAGGGTATTACGCTCCGGAGGCCCGAACCACGTAAATCATGGTGTTCACCATCTCTCTCGAGCCGGATTGTGCTAGGGACAACAAGCCCATCCAAACATAGAACCTCCGCGGGCTGCTCCTGTAGCATGTCGGGAGGAGTATCGCAGCTCACACTCGGACAGTGTGTAGCATGCTTTGCCTGGTTTCGTACCCCAAACATCCACACTCTGCCTCACCAACGCTACAGGTTAGTACCGGGGAACCGGACGACTCATACCCCCAGGCAAGGCCTTACCATAGCCCAGACGACCCACATCAAATTACCCAGGCCCCGCAGATCAGCTGAGGACCGTAAGCCACAGCAAAACTAACAACAGGAAAGGCTAGCCAAAGAGCACGACTACTCCCTTTCTTCTACCATGTCTGCAGGTCCGAACAGGTCTTTGGCGCCCCAGAACTCGCAGGAGGACCGATGCTGACATAGTGCCCCCCTCTGGTCTACTTGGTAGGTGCGCCCCAACTCAAGGACCACACCTACCAGGGGGCCATCACGGTGAACCATGCGGGCAGAACGTCGGACCGCTATAGCACCAAGTAGAAGACTCGGGGCTCCAGCTACGACAAGTTGAAGACACTGGTCGAGGTCCCCTCGGGCCCTTGCGCTGCCAAGGACCTTAGAGGTATGTTAGCCACACTGCCAAAGCACTCTGGGTCCATAAACTGCTAAGGACCCGGAGGAACAAGCTCGGGACATCGGCAAAGACTATCCATCTCGGCTAAGTCATTCCGGACCTTTGCGCCGCCAAGGGTCCGAAGTATACACCAACAACTTAAGACAGCACAAGACCTGAAGCAAAAGAGTCTTTATTAAATGGCAGAGCTCCGGCACAGAAAGGAGGATACAAGGCGAGCGGGAGACCTAGGGGCGATACACGCTAGAACCTAGCAGCTACAGAATGGATGACCTCCTCCACGGTAGACTTAGCCGCCCCAGACAGCTCCATCCTATGGTCCTATGCCAGAGGTTCGAGGGAGATGATGAGGTCGTAGCTCCGAAGGCAGGAGAGCACATGCTCTACCACCTGCTGGGTCAGAGCCTTGACTTCGGCCTCCAGTTGCTCCCCCATAACGTTCTCTAGTGTCAGGAGCTTCTCCCCGACCGAGTCCAAGGCATGGAACACCTGACTCACCTCCTAGGCAGGACCACTAGAGCGCATGGGGCCGAAGCTGAAGGGTTCCAGCGTCGCTTCCTGCGCGGCCGAGGAAGTCCCAGACCTTCTCTGCCTCAGTGGCACTGGTCCGGTGATCTTCGACCACCTTAGTGGGAGAATACAACTCCCCCGCCAAACTCCTCCTCGCCAGCTCTGGCTCCCGGGCGGCCAGATCCTGCTCCATAGCTGCCACTTCCTGCTCCTTGGTGTCCAGCCATGCGGACCACTCGTCCAGGTCAGTCTCCCTGGTCGAAGCGGCAAGCTCCCGGTCGTAGAAGCCTTGAAGCCGTTTCTTTAGGTGCCCCTGCTCCTCCTCATGAGTGGCTATACGATCGGAGAGCTCCCTCTCTCTTTCCTCCGCCTCCTTCTCCCAACGAAGGAGCGTCTCCTGGAGCTCCGTTAGACCCGTGAGACGTGCATCGGCGGTAGCATGGAGGTCCTTGGCCTCAGCGAGGAGGCTCAACACATTCTTATGGAGGTCGGCAATGAAGGTCTCCTTATCCTCGAGGACCTCCTCCCGCGCCTCAAGCTCCTCCTCTTGAGCCTGCACCTTTGCCTTGGCGGATTGGACCCGCACCTTCAGTAGGTCGTCCCAGTCCCGGAGTCGCTCAGTCACTGCTGCTCGAGCACGTCCCGCATCTGGTCCAGGCTAGAACAGACTGCTCTCACGACCCTAGGGAGCGGGACAGCCTTCGGCATCTCCAGGCGAGGGACTGCCTCGACTCCCTACAGTTCTCCACCTTCCCGTGGGGCTACCACCACGGCATCCTGCGGAGGAAGAGGAGGTGGGCTGGCAGCTTGCTCAGCAACAGCCGCACCGCTACCAGAGGCATCCACGCCCGCCGGTTGGCTGGCCTCGGGCGCCCAAGTGCCGACATCCAGAGCCGCTCGAGGCGCATGCTCAGGCACTGCCGCCGGCGTTGGATCTTCGGTGAAGAAGGAGCTTCAACTCCCAGGCTATTGCGGAGGAGGAGGAGGAGGAGGAGGAGGAGGAGGAGGAGGAGGAGGAGGAGGAGGAGGAGGAGGAGGAGGAGGAGGAGGAGGAGGAGGAGGAGGAGGAGGAGGAGGAGGAGGAGGAGGAGGAGGAGGAGGAGGAGGAGGAGGGATGCTCTGCTGAGGAGTGCTGCAAGAAGAAAATCAAGAGTCAACTACGCCATCTAGGGGCTCAGTACACAACCTAGACAGAAGGGTTGAGTCGTACCTAGAGGTATGGAGGTTCCACCCAGCGCGTAGCTTCTTACGCGGTGGGCTCGAGCCACTCGTCCCCGCCGGCGTTGAGGTCACCTCCGTCGGCTTCAGAGCCAGCGGAACCTCAAGGGTCTTCATAGCAGAAGACGGCGTAGCAGCAGCCTTCCCTGCTGAGCACCTCGACACCGTAGATGCGCCCGGTGTTGTGGCTGCCCTCGATGGTTGAGGAGCCGAGCCGGGGACATGCCCGAGGTCTTCTTTGGCAACGAAGGCGTGTGGGGGCCCTCCTTGAAGCTTCAGCAGCACCAGCCACACTTCCTGCGGTTGTCGGGGCTTCTCCGGTAGCAGCTCCAAAGCTGCTACCGGCACCAGTCGCCAAGCCCGGTGCGGGACCGCGGGAAGCCTGGGAATCCCTCGCGTGGGGGACCGAGACGGAGCTTCCGTCAGAATGGACCAACTTCCTCTGTGGCGCTATGCTTGACTCGGGGGCATCCTTGGGCGGTGAACGAGGGCGCTCCACAGGAGCGGATCTACCAGCCGACTCCTTCCCTCTATTTGGGAGTGAGTTTGGCGCAAGCTCCGCCTGGCCATTGGGGGTATCCGCTCCGGGGATCTCTATGCCCCGCGAGGCATCCCCGACTTGCCGCACTGCGACATCGATGTTGTCCAGCGTTAGCAGTTCCTTCAACAGCCTCGACCGCACTTGCGGGTTGAGGTAGACGGGCCGACAACTCGCCGGCGGGGTGATAGCGTCGTTGGAGATCAGATCACAATAGAGCTTCTGCAACATCGTCCCCAGCACCTCCCGATCTAGCGGCAATTCCGCTCCGTGCGCCAACCGGGTCACGTCGCCCTCCCTGGTGTACTACCAAGGCGGGTCGGACGTGCTGCTGGAAAGGGGCGATCCGGTGAGATAGCAAGTCAGCCAGGACCATCAACGAGGTCAGGCCTTCCTCTGCCAAGTACTTGATCCTCTCTAGCACCAGCGTGTAGGCATCCCGCAGGTCGGGGATCTCGTCCCCAAAGGCCACCTCGGCCATTGGCGGGCCACCCGGCAGCTCCAAGCGGTCATGGACGTCAGTCTGGGCGATCACCCAGTCCTCCCTCTAGTGCTCCCACTTCCCGGAAGTCAAGGGCGCCATGTAGGGCGCGGAGCTCCTCCCTCAGTGCTGGAACTAGTAAGCCCTAGGTGGCTTGTGCTTCTCCCCGAGGCCCTCAAGGAGAAGAACGCCACGAAGAGCCGCACCGAAGGCCGCACGTACATGAACATCTCGCAGAAGTGGACGAAGACGGCCACCAGAGTGAGGGCGTACGGCGTGAGGTGCTGCGGCTGGAGCCCATACACCTCCAACAGGATGAGGAGGAAGGACGACATCGGGAGCGCGAACCCGGACAGCACGTACAAGGTGAACAGAACCGCCTCGTCGGGTTGCATGTCAGTCAACAGGACCCTCCTGCGACAGATCTTTCCATCGAAAGTGGCTGACTGCTAGCCGAGTAGTCACCTCACAAGTGCGATGTCGCCATCGTTGCAGAGCCCGAAAGAACGGTGGCCGGAAGACATGGTGGTGTGAGAAATATGAGAGCGTTGGGGAGCAGAGGCTTCGAGCACGCAGAAGGAGGACGAAGATCACAAAAGGCAGGAAGGAACTGCCCTTCTCCGGAAGGCTTCGTTTTCTACGTCCGCAACCTCTGTTAGAGCAACAGGCGTGACATCTGGGTTTCCACCGCCGCGCACAATCCGCCACCCCATGACGGATGGGACCCAGGTCCACTCGTCAGACGCTGGGGGCCAGACGGGTAACTTCTTGGGAACGTCCAACGGTTCCCGAGAAAAGCGGCGTGGTGGAACTGCAGCGGGCAACCTGAGGGCTGCCGTAGTAAATACCGCGGGGCAACTCCTCGAGCACGTCGCCACGACCCGCTAGTCAAGAGAAGACACGTGTCCACTATGCTGATGATGTGTTGTCGCTTCGACTGCCGAGTACGCCCACTACGCCAAGGACATGCAACATTTTCGCCTCCCATGTACAACCACTACGCTAAAATCTCGCCACCACTTCAGCTTCCAAAGTGTAGGCTCAACCACCACGCGGGAAATATGGGGGCCCCACCCGCGGGCTCGTTGCCTGCCCCGAGATGGGCCCGGAGGCCACTGTCGGTACCCTGCAGACCAGGTACCTCCACGTAGAGGGAAAAAGACAGCCCATGCCTCGCCTCTCCGCTGAGGAGGGTGCCAACATATCCGCGTGCCCTTGGCTTCGAGGTCCCCGGGGCTGCAACGTGTGCTTGGGCTATGAAGCCAAGCCCACATGTGCTCCTGGTTCCGGTCTGAGCCTCCCCGCTTAGGTAAGGTCCAGAGCTGCCACGTGTCGGGTGGGCTCTGAACCTCCTCCCTGCTGAGGAGGGGTCCGGAGCGGACACGAGCCCATGGTTCCGGTCCGAGCCTCCCCGCTGAGGTGAAATCCGGAGCTGCCACGTGTCGGTGGGCTCCGAACCTCCTCCTTGCTGAGGAGGGACCCGGAGCTGACATGTGCCCTTGGCTCCGGCCCGAGCCTCCCCGCTGAGGTGAGGTCCGGAGCTTCCACGTGTCAGTGGGCTCTGAACCTCCTCCCTGCTAAGGAGGGCTCTGGAGCCGACACGTGCCCTTGGCCCCGGACCAAGTCTCCTCGCTGAGGCAAGGTCCATAGTTGCCACGTGTATCCCGGATCCGAATCCACCAAGGAGAGCTCCGGAGCCGCGCACGTGCCCCACGATCCGTCATGGTCCATGGGTAGAGGTGGGACTCGGGTCATCATGCTTCGGGTCGTTTCGGCCCGAGCCCGAAAGCACGCCGGGCCGGTTCGTGCCGGGCCAGTCGGGCCGGCTGCCGGAAATCTCGGCCCAAGCACGGCACGTGGCCCCGCCTTCGTGTCGGGCCGAGCCCGAGAACGGCCCAAATAGATGTTGCAGTATGCACAGCTCACTGTGGCTTTGACAGGTGGGGCCCAAAAGTCATAGATTGAATCATCAAAGTTGCAGTTTTACAATGTAAAAATTTCAAAAAACTCTGAAAAAAATTGTAGCTTAATATAGTTATATTACATTCCCAAAAAATTTGTTCAGAAATTCACAATATACAAAGTGTAACAAAAAAACAAAAAAAGTCTTTTTTGTCTTTTTATATATCTCAAAATAAAATGAGTTTGGAAGTGGGATTTCTTGTGGGAGTTGTATATGAGAGTATACACCTATGATATATTTTTTGGGATTTTTTAAAATTAAAATTAATGAATGTGTGTTTGATTTTTTAAAGAATGGGACATATGTTATAAGCCTTTGACTCAAATGAGGATAAATTTTGAATTTGCACAACTTGAAGTGTTGCAAAAAAATTACAAAAACTTCATGCGCGCAGATAAATATAATGCACCACCTACACAAACAAAAATGAATTCAGGGTCTATGTAATGAGCAACAACACTAAGATAGTTTGTCCTTTGATGTGAAGATAACCAAATATCCGATGTTAATGCAACAAAAAATGACATGCTCCTAAATGTTTCTTTAAAGATCACCTTTCTATCATTGTATCTTTTAATTATATCCTTTCGAGTTGTTTTTCTAGAAACATTGCTATATTATGGACAAAAGGCAACTTGAATCATTCTTTCAAAATTAGCACTTTCGCCCATGCAAATAGGTTGATCTTCTATTGCAATAAATCTAGCAATTTTAGAATGAGCAACATCAGTATTATAAACTCAAGTACTTACAGAGCCATCAGGATTGAAGTCCAATTGAGTTTGTGTTGAGGCACCTCCTCGTAAAGCAAACTTCTTGACACATGCGGCGTAATGTCGATTTAGGTGGCCCGTGCCACTACTTGATGCTGCAGTAAGAACCTTTTTACAATATTTGCAAGTAGCATAATTTACTAAATCCTTACCATTGACCTTTTCTACGTGCTCAATGAACTGATCCCAACATTTGACTCTTTTCTTTTTGGGTTCCGAAGTAGTAGATGTTTGAATTTCTTCATGTGGAGCTTCAGGTTGTGGAGGCACGTCGCTTGCGGTAGCGAACGCATCAACAGAGAAACTAGCACCACCTGCATTATTAAACCAACATAATCATCATCTTGGTACTCATCATATGCATCACCTTCCAAATCAACATCATCCATCCCGTAATCTCCCATGCGTGGGCGCGGGAGGCGGCGGCGTGGGCGTGGCAAGGGCGGCGGCTGGAAGCCCGGAAGCCTTATTTTTCAACCGTTACCTGATGTGTGGCAGTGGAAGCCTTATTTTTCAATTATCGGGCTGTTTTCGGGTCAAATTCAATTTTCGTGCCTACCCGGGCCGCCGTGCCAATTCGGGCAGCCGTGCCGATTCGGGCCGCCAGACCCATTCGGGCCGTGCCAGCCCGAGCACGGCTCAGATCGTCGTGTTGTGCCATGCCGCCCATCGTGCCCAAAGACCAGGCACGACACGGCCTGGTATTCCGTGTCGGGCCGGCACGGCCCGAACGCCCTTCGTGCTGTGCCGGGCCGGGTCTCGCGCTACGGCGTCGTGCTTCGGGCCGCCCGGGTCTGGCTCGGCCCAATTCCCACCACTAGCCATGGGTCGACGAAGTCAAGGAGGAAGTGCATTGTCAGACCGTGCATTCAAGGCTCGTGCCTTCCCTAGAAGCATGCCACACGGCGCACGCCTCCGTCCTCCTCCCAATCGTTATTACGGTGACAAGACAGGGTGGCGAGGCGTGACAGTGGTACAGTGCCACCCAATGACATAGAGCTTCCCAACAGAGCGAGAAGATGCGGCAACAAGACGACGTCTTCATCATCACCTGCCACACGGACAGAGGTGCTCAGTGCGCGAGGCGGCGAGACTTAACTCCCCACCGACTACTCTACTCAGGGTAGTGGAAACCCTAGATCTTGTATAGGGTTCATACAGCTTTGGGGCCACCTGCCAGGCCCCAAGCCTCACTGTAACCACCCCGACCTTGGACTATTAAATGACCGGGGTGTCCACCCGATAGAGGGTTCGCAACCTTGCAACTCCCACACTCATACGCGCAAGCAATACAGTATACACTCCCGTGGACGTAGGGTATTACGCTCCGGCGGACCGAACCACGTAAATCACGGTGTTCACCTGCTCTCTCGAGTCGGATCATGCTACGGACGCCAAGCCCCTCTAAGCAAAGAACCTCCACGGGCTGTTCCTGTATTAGGTCGGGAGGGGTGTCACAGCTCACACTCTGACAAACATCAACAACCATGTAAGTTGCAGTTACAAGGATCACCCATGAGAAGTACGCTGTAAGCATGGACACATGAATAATAATAATGATCAGGTAGATGGAAACATATAGAGTTATATTCATGTTATTAGAAGTAGGTCCACTAAATCAAGGATTGACCTAAAATCACATACAGGATTAAGGAGCAAAAAGAAGCATACCATGATTTAGATACAAGTAAGAACAATATGCGAATGTATAAATAAATCAAGATCAAGATGAGTAAAACCACTGGTTTATAGTTTAGCAGATTACATTAGCCCACAAAGAAAGTATGTGGTTGTGCTTTTCAAATGCTTGTCATTTGTCTCTTTAAAGTCCAGCACACGAAGAAACCTACTTGCTGACCTAAAGTGTTATAGCTATCGTTGCACATCGGTCACATCCCCCTCCCGGTCATGAAAGAAAAATTATGATAGAAGTTCAAGCATGCTCTTTGGTACTCATATTTTTGTCTCCTACATGTGTTATAGGTATGGTTGCTCACCGGTCACCATCGTTGATTTCTACAAACTTTAATCTTGCTTCATACAACATACATACCTACACCGGACGCAGTCGGGCGCAGTGGTTGCTCGGGGCAGAGGCGGCTTCGCGCGGCGGTTGGGGCGACGGCGAAGACGGCCTGCCCACAATGTGGACGGTGCGGTGGCACGGCGGGCTAAGGCCAAGGCGGCACCGAGCTGTAATAGACCTTGGCCAATGGCGCGTCATCGCGACGTGAGCAGAAACACTGGCACCGAGCAGCGGCTGGGGCGAGGGAGACCCGAGGAGTGTTCGGCCACGGCGATGGCGGCCCCAAGGACCGACGGCCGAGGCAAACGCGGCCCTGAGAACCGGCGGTGCGACCCCTACTCCTGGCGACGAAGCATGGTCGGCGCGGCGTAGTGTGGTTTCTGTCGGCGGACGGGAGTGAAGAACAAATGAGATCGAGCTGGTTGGGACCCAAGATATTGGGCATATTGTCGTTAGCCAAGAACCCACGAAAATACAGATAATTTTGTGAGTCTGGCGTCGGGCACATGAAAATAAAGCTTCTTTGGTGAGCACATGCATCGGCTGACGATAATAAGCCAAGAAATTTCGTGAGCCTAGCGCTGGGCACACGAAAATAAGTAATATCATGAGTACTTGTCGTGGCCCACGAAAATATAGATCTGGAATTTCGTGATCATGTCTGAAATCCAAAAAAATATTCTTTGATTTTATGCGCTGCATTGAAACCTGGTATAATTTCTTTAGCCAACACTGAAACCCACGAAGATATGTCTTAATTTTGTGAGCAAGCACTTAAACCCACGAAGATAGCTATGATTTCATGTGCTGCACTAAAACCCTACTATAATTTCGTGAGCCAGCACAGAAACCCACAAAGATATACCTAAATTTTGTGAGCTTTAATTCTGGCCCACGAAAGTATCATCTATTGTCGTGAGCATTGTAGACAACCGACGAAATTATCTCTTATTTTCGTGAGTCTTAGCGAAGACCGACGAAATTATCCCTTATTTTCGTGAGCTAGTGTTTAGCACACGAAAATAATTTTTTCGTGAGGGCTGACGAAAATAATTTGGCCGACAAAAATATATCGTTTTCCTGTAGTATAGGTACTACAGGAGGAGCAAGAAACTATGCAAAACCAGAATATATATCAATACATAACGGCTTCCACGATATCATCGTGTAGATAACACAAAACAAATTGCATGCAGAGAATGCGTGCTAGGAAAAAAATCCGCCCTCACAGGCATACACCAAGATGGTAGTGACTCGTAAGGTTAGCACTGCAGTAGCACCATTATCACAGCCAAGCTGCCCCCAAGCAGCGGTTAGCAGGCGTCCCACAAGGACCGGTGCGCCCAGCACTGCGCCACCTCCATGTCGCTGACACCCGTGTCCCACATCGGCGGATCGAGGAGCATGGCCTCCGCCATCTCGGCCCACAGCCTGGGGAAGCCCAGGTCCAGACCGAACTCCTCGACCTCGTCACTCCCAGCCAGCTCGACCTCGACCGCCTGGTGGCCCGGCACGGCCCGGAGTCCGCTGAACCAGTACAGCTCGTCGTGGCGCCGCGCTGCCACGAGCGATGGCTCACGCCGCGCCTGGTTGGCGGCTCTGACGTCGGCCGGGTGCATGCTCGCAGGCCGGGGCAGCCAGCCGACGGACCCCGGGAAGTTGAGCTGCGCGCCGTGGCCGCGCAGGCGCAGCGCGGCCACGTCGTGCGCCACCGCGGCCATCTCGGCCGACTCGAAGCTGCCGAGCCAGATGCGCGTCTTGGTGCCGGGCTGCCGGATCTCCGACACCCACTTGCCCCACTTCCGCTTCCGCACGCCCCTATACTGCTGCGGCGGCTGGCCGGAACCGCCGCCGCCCCCGCTCGTGATAGGCGGAGGCAACAGCGACAGGTCCGTGGCCGCCATATGGTCCATCGACATGCCCTCGCAGTGCAAAACAAGTAAGTCTGCTCGTGTGTAAGGACCGGAGTGAGTGCACTGAGTGTTGCAAATGCAACGCAGCAATGGCGTCGTGACCTTATATAGGCGTACGTACGGCAACGGATGATGATGGGGCGCAACAAGTCACTTCATATGGCCAGCTACCATGTTAAGATCATGATTCGATCCATGATTGGGCGCGCGGTGATGCCCGTCCTGGCGACACTACTGTGCGCATGCAGTTGCCGTGGCCACTTCACGGCTGTTGGTTCGTGCACTCTATTTCGATCTGGATGAGCCATATACTGTGTGTTCGAAGAACAGCAAAGGACACGCAAAATCAGTGCTATTCAAGCAGTAGTAACATATGTAGACCACTAGCGCGTCATCAATGTGTCAAGCAGAATAATGAAGCATGACCATATACAGTAGCCGTCTCATCTACCGTACACCCTGCTGCAAGTTAGGTTGCATAAAAACAAGCTTCTTTAATTTCTACGTCGCCTCCAAACTGTGTACTTCTTTCCAGGGGTGGTAGACGAGACCTTGGTTGCTGGCTGGGTCCACGTCGGCATGGGTTTCCCTGTTCTAACAGCATGGAGTTGGATACTGTTCCTAACTCGAGGGACTGAGAGTCTTAGAGAGACCAGATCACCAGAGACGACGCGTAGGACGCAAGAGGGACTGACGATGGACGGTGGGATCTGAATTTCTGATTTCTGAAGCGCACACTGATCGCAGCACGCGAGCGGCGTACGGTTGGAGCGCGGCATGCAGCACATAAAGGCTAGCTTAGCTAGCATGGAGCCATGGACGCCGTGCATGATGATTACTGCATCTTTGAAGACGGATAAGGACAGGTCCCATTTGGGCAAGGAGGACATGTACGTACCCGTGTGGGTCCGGCGGAAAAGGACGCCACGTGTCCGTTTCTGAGCTTACGGATAAGGTTACCCTCGCCCAATCATGATATGCAATAGTAACACGATGCCGCCTGCCGTGTTTATTTATAATAGCATATACTATGTCATATAATTAGAAAGGAACGCCTCATAAATCATAATGCGGCCAACGGATGGCTGCTAGCTACTAGAGAACGACACATATCAGAGAAGATTAGCATGGTGGTGAACGCAACTGTAGAGAGGATCCTGTAAACTCTGCCACCGTGGATGAGGATCCGTAGGATGTTATCTGCGTCCTTCCGCGGACAGATTCCTGAACCTGTACGAGGACACTGGACTGCGTTATTGCCAGTTCGTTCTTCCCCACGAATGAAGTTTCATGCATAACTTGGCACGGTGTCACCGTATGATTGTTTTTCTGGATAAATTTCAGGCGTGCTGCTGTCTCGCTGTAGATCTATCTTTTTTTTTTGCTCAGTTCAGAGTCCTACAGTTTTCAGGCGGAGGAAACTACAGCCATCGTCAGGTGATGTTACCGTGACCTGGAGGCAAGAAAGACGGCTAGCCTTTACCGGTCGCGTGATTCCCTCTCGGAAGTTAGCGGCCGATGCACGCAGCCCCTCGTGTGGCACAAGAATTTTTTAGAGTTGATTGTAAAAAATAAAAATATTAATTTAGAATTCCGATATTGAGTTCACCTCTAAATCAGATCTCTATATCAACTATCACATATTTTATATTAGATAATACATAATCTTATATTTTAAAATATTTCATATAATTATTTTTATGTTAATAATATTATAATTGCAACTTATAAAAACACCAAATTTATTCTTTACGTTTTTTCTTCTTCTTATTTTTCCTTTTCTTTTCTCCCTTCCCCCCCTTCTTTTTTTTTCTTCTCCTTTTTCCCTTTCCTCTTCCTCCTCTCCTTTTCTCCCCCTTCTTCCAGCCGCTACAACGCGGCTCCGGCTTTAGAGGATCCTGTAGGACTGCCTCTATAGCTGCCGCTGCGGGTACCGATACCGCTCCGGCCGCTGAATTTGCCGGCCTGATCCCTGGTGCGAACAGCCTTATAGTCGGACAATATAAAATTCGCAGGCGTGGGCAGCGTTATCGTAACAGACGATGAAGCGAGGGTCAAATTAATAAAGGGTGACGCCTGTGACGTACGAGCGCGCGAGTACGATGGATTGGTTCCCACGCGCGATTGTCGTGGCGTAATAACCTACGTATTCATTCCTCCCCCTCTCGCCTCGCAGGCGCCGAGTACTGGTACGTACAGCCGTACTGTACCGGGACCCGGTAATGCATGAGGCTTCGTTTGGCATGTTGGGAAGGAGACACCAGCGTGATATCATCCACCAGTGTATTTGGTGGATTCTCTGCACACATCTAATACACGTTGGGTTCCGAACTCAAACAGAGACGTATTTGGCTAACACATTATTTGTGTGAATTTGGACAAACAGAAAGACAGCACCTGACAAGTTGACGGTCACACATTCATGATCACCACTAAAATTATTTAGAAATTCAAGAAAACAAAGAAAAAAATAAAATATTTACATTTTCAGCATTTGAATGGAACTAGCAACATAACAATAATCTATACTAATCAATTTTTTAATAGTTTACTTCTCATCGCAGTCGCCTTGCCCTTACATTATTCTCATGTCTAGAGCCTGTAACCAATATTGATATAATCGTTGCTATACTCGAACTGTTGCACACTTCTGATCAAAGTTGCAAAAACAAAGAGGTAAAGAAACAAATTATTATAGACAGTAGTAGAGAAATCAGAGAAAAATAAATGAAAATGCCTTTAATTTGATGTATTATCAACAATCTACAAGCAACTGAGTGTCTGACACCCCCCCCCAAAAAAACTGAATGCCTGCCAATGGAAAGAGTACAAACGCTCATGCTTAGCTGCACTCAGTGATTTCTTTGCAATTAATTTAATTCTAGTAGCAAATTTTCTCTCTGTATTGCCAGCTAATTATTGCAGATAGGGATAAGTTGTCTAGAACAAGGACACATGTTATAATATAAATTAAATTGCACTACCAGTAGCAAATAAAGATTGGAAGAAAACATCAGTAGCAAACAAACATTGGAAGATCAAGTTTATCTCGATTGAACTTTGCAGACAATGAGAGAGACAAGTTGAATCCAAACACTTGTAACACAGACAAGAACTTTGCAGACAATGGCACATGCATTTCCATATGAACACTAGATGAAATACAATTCATATGGTTAGTATGGAAAAAAATAGAGCTTGATCGTAGTGAAAATAAAGCTTGTTCAGGAAAGAAGCAAATAGCGCTTGCTCATAATGTAGCCTATATGAAACATTAGCATGACAAGCATGAACCACAAGGACAACTATATTCCTCTTGAAGCAGCCAGAACTAGATTAGTTAATATCATACAACCACAGGACAATTAGCATAACTGAGTTAACATTGAGTGTTACAGCAATGTGCATCTATACTGAAAGAATCTATGTCTCTGTGCATCTGAACATGCCTGATAGGCTAAAATCCTCTTTAAATAAATTTTGATTATACATACCTAAAAAACATCCAAAACCAAACAACAAAAACTAACAAGTATCAGCAATTAAGAAAACATAATTCTACAAACAATCATCACAAAAGAACCATTCAAGAATGATTCAGCAATAACATCAAGGTCCGAACGACTCAATTTTTTGATAAGTCAGAATTTTTTGTGTCAGAGCACCAAGGTCACCGGCGCCAGCGGCACGCTCATGATGCCCAGCAGCAGTCTCAGGTTGTTCCGACTGCCGCCGGCGCACATGTGAGCTGGAGCTGGCCGCGAACCTACCTCTCCCGCTTGGCACGCGCCACACTTGCCGTAGCCTACGCCTCTGTTCGGATCCGGGCCCCCTATGAGCGGAGATAGCGCTTCTCCAGGCCCACGCAGCGCCGCTGCCACCTCCGCCGTGTTGGACAAATCCTAGACGAGTGGGAGTGGAAGGAGGAGAAATGGTCGGACACCGTCCCTGTCGTCCGTTCGGTGAAGCGTAGGGAGCCGCCATCATCGTCGTCGATCTGAAGAAGGACGGGGCGCCTCCGTCGGTCTTGAGTCGGTCGAATAGAGTCGCGTAAGAGAGAGGAGGCGATCAATATGTCAGTGATACGTACAAGACGCAATCATAATAATTTTGATAAAGCCCTAATGGATATTTGATCCATAAGAAATTAGGGTACTAATGGGCCTGTGACCTAAAAGTCTATTAGCGCGCCTATAAATATGAAGAATAGGGTTAGGGGCAGATCACTCCACCACATTACAGCCCCAACCGCCGCCCCTCACAGGCCAGCCGCCGAAACCCCTGTCGCGCGCGTGGTGCTAGCACACCGACGCACGGCGTTCCTCCCTGTATGTGTGGACTCCGTGGAAGCGCTGTTGTTACTGCTGCGCTGATCGGCTACAAGGCGCATCTACGATCCGCTGCGCTGCGCGTCTAGTGGTAACGATCCATGACCTTCTTACTCGCATGTTTCCTGGGTGATACGGTCGAATTGCTAGAGTAGCGCATCGCCTATTTCCCTACAGTGGTATCAGAGCTGACTTACGTAGTTTTTGGTCTGCATCTTAGACGCAATCTACTGCAGACAAGTTCATATGATGAATTTTTATTGTTCGACTTTTGGGGTTTGGAATTGGTTAGAGTAGATTGCCATCATATGACTAAAGGATTAGTTCGTGCTCCTTCTCTGCTATGTGCGCAACCTGTCCCTACCGGCTGGAACCACCATCGAGACTAATAGTATGCATAGCTAACAGATTGAGCCAACAGATCATGGTCATGTGTCGCGATCTTCTCGTGGATAACCAATCACAATGAAAATTGAGTTTTTCTGAATGCCTCAGATTCGGGTTGATTTGATCAATTCGATGAGATTTTCATAGTGATTTCATAAATGTGATCTATGTAATTCCGTTTGGTGTTCAGGACGCTGCCCTGAAACCCGCGGGGGGCGGCTCCCCGTTGCTGTCTGCTATAGTGACATCATTAAGTTGTTTCACGATAGACATCGTTCTACGCTTAACTTGTTATTGCAGGGAATGATGTGAATGGTATGGCCTAAATGTGATGTGATGAACTGTGTGTAAAATTTGTGCAGCATGCGTGTTGCAAATTTAACACAACCGGGTTGAGCTTGTCACATAATTGTATAACGACCTGCGTGTCGCCCTGTGATGTCTGATATCTCATGTAATTTATTTGATAGCTATTAGATATATTAACTTCTTTTATATTCATTGAGAAACCTCAAGCATG
Organism: Neostapfia colusana; assembly: GCA_030760725.1. Classification (NCBI taxonomy): domain Eukaryota; kingdom Viridiplantae; phylum Streptophyta; class Magnoliopsida; order Poales; family Poaceae; genus Neostapfia; species Neostapfia colusana. Next base: position 51,508,911 of record JASWHV010000019.1, read on the forward strand.
ATGGCGATGGTGATCACCATAAGAACGGAGACATGACGGTATAGATCATGATGGAACCATGATGATGGAGACCACTATGATTCTAAAGGCCATACTATTCACAGATATGATATGATCGTATGTCTGTGATGTTTTACTATTCTTTTCATGCTTTTCAAACGGTGGATTTTTGTCATGATAGAATAGTTTTCCTCGGAAAAGTTGAATATTTGATGCCATTTACCTATAGCTGCACCTATGTTGTTTTGATCGTTGTATGGTAGGTTTGTCAAAGCAGAATACCGTCATCTATCATAATGAATAGGGTGAATGTTGGACATTCACATGCATAGTATTGATTTACTCAACGAAGCTATCAAAACGATTTTGGGCTTTATGGCATAGTGTTGGGAGTCGGGGCATTGTATGTCACCCAACAAACAAGAATCATATAGATATATGATTAACAATGGTTGTTTACCTATGTCACTAATTTTCTACCAGTGAAGTCAAAGCTCACTAGAAATTAGTGAATATGGATCTTGGACCAGTATATGTCGTTAGAGGGAGGACGATACTCATATAGTGGTGGCGTCTTTTATTAAACTGTTAATAAAAGATTGGTACATAACATAGTGCTAAAACCTTGCATATTTATTTTCTATCGTAGATCATGTCTGCTAGTAACAATTCCGGTTTCGATTTGCGATCTGTGCTTGAGAAATAAAAGCTCAGTGGAGCTAACTTTATTGATTGGTACTGCAACCTGAGAATTGTTCCCAAACAAGAGAAAATTGAGTATGTTCTTGAGCAACCATACCCCAATGACCTCCCCGATGATACAAATGCCGCAACTCGCAGGACTTATGAGAAGCACTGCGATGATGCACTTAAAGCAAGCTGTCTCATGCTTGCCACAATGTCCCCTGATCTACAGAAACAATATGAGTATGCAGATGCTTATTCTATGATTCAGGGACTACGTGGAATGTTTGAGAACCAAGCAAGGGCTGAGAGGTACAACATCTCAAAGTCCTTGTTCTCATACAATCTGGTAGAAGGTAGCCCGGTCAGTCCCCGTGTAATCAAGATGATTGGTTACATTAAGACTTTGGACAAACTTGGTTCTGAACTCAAGGATGACCTGGCTATTGACGTTATTCTCCAGTCACTCCCACCGAGCTATGAGCCATTTATATTGAATTATCAAATGAATGGCATGGAGAAAACGTTAGCTGAATTGCATGGGATGTTTAAAACAGGCGAGGAAAGCATTAAGAAAAACACCACTCATGTGATGATGGTTCAAAAGGAGAATAAAAAGAGAAAGCGTGTGATGCATCCTAAAGGCAAGGGAAAGGTTCCTAATGAGCCTTCAAGCTCAAAGCCAAAGGGTAAATCAGACCCTTCTCCTAATGATGAATGCTTCCACTGTCATGCTAAAGGGCATTGGTCTAGGAACTGTAAGAAGTATTTAGAGGATAAGAAGAAGAAAGGGTGTGAGACTTCTACTTCAGGTATAAAAGTTATAAAAATTAATATTGCTACATCTTTTAGTAAATCATGGGTATTTGATACCGGATCAATGATTCACACTTGCAAATCGTTGTAGGGTCTAAGTGAGACTAGAAGATTTGCAAAAGACGAGTTGGATGTTCGGGTAGGCAATGGAGCAAATGTTGCTGTCATAGCTGTCGGAACTTATCACTTGCCATTACCCTCCGGATTAGTTTTAGAATTAAATAATTGTTATTGCATTTCTTCTTTGAGCAAGAATATTGTCGGTACCCTCGATATGGGGTACCCCGCGCACAGGGGAAAATGCCTAAGGATCTCGCCCTTCTCCGCAGGGAGAGCTCCGAAGGCGCCACGAGTCCAGCGGGGCCGGACCTCCCTCTCGTCAGAGGAGAGCTCCGGGCCCACCACGTGGCATACAGAAGCCGGACCTCCCCCTCCGCGGGAGAGAGGTCCGAAGGTGCCGCGTGTCCAGAGAGGTCGGACCTCCCCCTCCTCAGAGAGGAGCTCCGGGCTCGCCACATGGCCAACAGAAGCCGAACCTCCCCCTCCGCGGGGAGAGGTCCGAAGGCTCCACGTGTCCTGCGGGGCCGCCCCCCCTCTCTTCTGAGGAGGGCTCCGGGCCCGCCACGTGGCCAGCAGAACGGCGCTGCCTGCCCCCGAGCGATAGGCAGCGGACGTAAAGACGCCCCATACCTTGCCCGTACAAGGTATTCAAGGCCCGCGCCTTCCCAAGACGCGGAGACGCGGAGCACGCCTCTGTCGGGTGTCGTTGCGCCCAGTCGCATCACAGACTGGCGCGCAGTGTTAGAGCCTGCCAGCCAATAAATGCAGCGACAAGACATCCCATGCCGCCCCCGCCGTCATCATCCACTACGACTAGCATGCGGCATGGGCAGAGCTACAAGACGAAGACTCAGAAGCCTTCGGCAGAGATAACTACCGGCATAACTGCAGATATGGTAGATATCAGTCAATCTCCGCGGGAACACCTGTCGGGTCCCGGCCCCCCTTGTAAGCCACCCGAGTCTTGGACTATAAAAGGCTCGGGTAGGCGACGTTAGCAGGGGTTTGCACTCTAGCCATCAACACCTTGGGTTCGCACTCTGCAACTCATACGCTAGCCATACACTCCCAAGCTGTAACTCACCCCCAAGCTCAGGACTCCGGCCCTGAGCAGCAAGCAATACAGCGAGCTCCATAGCTCGCCGTGGACGTAGGGTTTTACGCTCCGGCGGCCTGAACCACGTAAAACTCACCGCGTCAAGCTCTTACTAACTCGTCCATCCGCGCAAGCTCTCCGCAAGGGACTAGCCCCACCGAAAAAAGAACCTCCGCGGGCTGCCCAGTGCAGGCCCGGGAGAAGTGTCGACCGAACACTTCGACATTTGGCGCGCCAGGAAGGGGGGTTTTCCCCTTGCGCGACGAGTTTCCGCCGACGAAGATGACCAAGTTTCCTTCAGCGGCAAACTCTCCTCCACGTTCACGGCGAACCGTGTCCAGCGGGGAGTACATGTCGACGCACTCAGGACGGAGTGTGTCGGCACAAGCTGGTAGCCAGCAGCCGACTCTGGCAACGCCGACTCCGGCAATGCAGGCTCCGACCCGTGTGAGATCTTCTGCAGCGCTGGGCGTGCACCATGGGGGTGCGCTAGCTGCAGCAAGAGCACTACTGTGCAACCCACCTGCTGGGGATGCGCCCCATTCAGCGACCCAGCAGTGGGTCCGCGAGGTGGACCGCCTCGTCATCGCCGCCGCGACCCCTCGACTTCGGCAGGGACGACGCTCCGATCAACCGGCTGTGTCGCTAACGCGCACGCCAACGGTTGACGGGCAGACGGCGGACCCTAGCTCCACCAGGTTCCCGTCGACGGACCTGAGGGCAGAGCTGGAGCGATGCCACTTGGGCCAAGATGCCCGAGTGTTCCTCGAGCGACGTCGAGAAAGGCGTCGCACTCAAGAGGCTGGGACAACATGACGTCGGCCTTGACCCAGCCTGAAGGGCAGACCTTCGCCACGCGAGCTCTGCCCCAGGCGTACGCCGCGCAGCATAAGCCACAACCATGTGCTCTGCAAGCGGCGTCCCCGGCCTATGGCGCAACCTTGCCCATACCGGGATACACTGTGTCAAGCGCAACCAAGCGTTCGCGGCACCAGTACCTGCACTGGGAGCCAGCAACCGGCTCTGGCAGCGCCGACCCCGGCAATGCAGGCTCCAACCAGCGTCAGGTCTTCAGTAGCGCTGGGCGTACCCGGCAGGGGTGCGCCAGCCGCAGCAAGAGCGCTACTGCACAATCCGCCTGCTGGGGACGCGCCTCAGGCAGCGACCCAGCAGTGGATTCGCGAGATAGACCGTCTCGTCGTCGCCGCCGCAAACCCTCGACTTCGGCGGGGACGACGCTCCGGCCAACCGGCTGTGTCGCTGATGCGCACGCTAATGGTTGGCGAGCAGACGGCGGACTCCAGCTCCACCAGGCTTCTGTCGACGGACCTGAGGACAGAGCTGGAACGGTGCCACTTGGGCCAAGATGCCCGAATGTTCCTCGAGCGACGTTGAGAAAGGCGTCACACTCAAGAGGCTGGCGGCAACATGACGTCGGCCTCGACCCAACCTGGAGGGCAGACCTTCGCTACGCGAGCTCTGCCCCAGGCATACGCCGCGCAGCATAAGCCACAACCATGTGCTCTGCAAGCGGCGTCCCCGGCCTATGGCGCAACCTTGCCCATACCGGGGTACACTGTGCCAGGCGCAACCAAGCGTTCGCAGCACCAGTACCTGCACTGAGAGCCAGCAACCGGCTCTGGCAGCGCCGACCCCGGCAATGCAGGCTCCAACCAGCGTCAGGTCTTCAGTAGCGCTGGGCGTACCCGGCGGTGGTGCGCTAGCCGCAACAAGAGCTCTACTGCACAATCCGCCTGCTGGGGACGCGCCTCAGGCAGCAACCCAGCAGTGGATTCGCGAGGAAGACCGTCTTGTCGTCGCTGCCGCAAACCCTTGACTTCGGCGGGGACGATGCTCCGACCAACCGGCTGTGTCGCTGACGCGCACGCCAACGGTTGATGGACACTCGGCGGATTCTAGCTCCACCAGGCTTCCGTCGACGGACCTGAGGACTGAGCTGGAACGATGCCACCTGGGCCAAGACGCCCGAGTGTTCCTCGAGCGGCGACGAGAAAGGCGTCGCAGCCAAGAGGCTGGCGTCAGCATGACGACTACCTCAACCCTGCCTGAGGCGCAGACTTTCGCCACGCGAACTCTGCCCCAGACATACGCCACGCAGCATCTGCCACAGCCATATGTCCTGCAAACGGCGCCCCCGGTCTATGGCGCAGCCTTGCCCATACCGGGATACACTGTGCCAGCGGCGAACCAAGCGTTCGCTGCACCAACACCTGCAGCAACAGGGGCGGGATGTACGGCCCTAGAGCCCCACCTTCGCTTCACGAGGTGGCCGCGCAAGTTTCGGCCGCACCTGCCCGGGAAGTACGACGGCAGCGTCAACCCGGCGGGGTTCCTCGAGATCCACTCCACCGTCGTACTTGCCGCAGGAGGGGATGAGGCCGTCATGGCCAAACTACTTCCCCGTCGCCTTGACCGGCCCAGCCCGGTCTTGGCTAATGAACCTCCCTCAAGGTTCCATAACTTCCTGGGGAGAGCTCTGCCAGCAGTTCATCACCAACTTCGGCAGCTCCTACACCCGTCCCGGCACGGAGCTTGACCTCCAAGCCATCAAGCAACAACCTGGGGAGTCGCTGCGCTCCTTCATCCAGCGGTTCTCCCAGGTACGCAACACCATTCCGCATATTCAAAGTGCTTCTGTGGTGGCGGCACTTCGACAGTGTCCAGGACAAGAAGATGCTTGAGAGGCTTGCAACCAGAGAGGTCTGCGATGCCTCCGAGCTCTTCAGCCTGGCGGACAAGTGCGCCAGAGCAGCCGGAGGGCGGAGATGGCACTCACTGCCAGCTTCCGAAGCCGGAAGACAGCCCGAAGACGGCGGAGTTCAAGCTGAGCTCCCGACCACGTCAGACAGCCAAGAGCCAAGCACTGGCTGAGTTCGTGGCTGAGTGGACGCCATGGAAGGCTGACCTAGGGGGCCGCGAAGACGGTGAACCAAAGTACCAAGCTCCGGTCTTCACCGGGCCTCACTGGACGCTCTTCTTCGACGGCTCCTCGCGAAAGCAGGGGGTCGGTGCCGGCGTACTGCTTCTCATGCCATCGGGGGAGCAGTCTGGGGACATGGTGCGTCTCAATTCCAAGGCAACCAACAACTTGGTAGAGTATGAAGCACTCATCTTTGGCCTAAAAGACAGTCCTGTCTCTGGGCGCTCACCAGTTGTTGGCGCAGGGCGACTCCCAGCTAGTTATCAAGCAAGTTAAGGGTGAATGCCCCTGCAATGACCCATAGCTAGCTGCTTATCTGCTTCACGTGCGGATGTTGGAGAAAGAATTCCTCGCCTTGGACCTGTTCCATGCACTGCGCGCTTGCACGGCCGCAGCTGACGACCTCTCAACGAAAGCCTCCATCGGAGCCCTTGCGCACGAAGGAGTCTTCGAGAGGACGTTGCTGCGGTCCACAGCCCGGCCCGCCGAGCCGGGCGAAGGGGGCTGAACTAGTGCCTCGAAGCTAGGCAGTCCCGGCGGCCCTGGATGCCGCCAAAGGATCGTAAGAGACACTGGGGACTCCGTGCAACCCAGCGCTCAAGATCCAGAAGCTCAAGTAGTCCCGATGCATGGACCACGGAGGTCCGGGACTCCTTGAAGGACATCCTTCCTGATGAACGTGCATCCGCTGAACGGGTGGTGCGAATGGCTAAGTGCTACACGCTGGTATCTTTACTGGTGTGGCGCCACGACATCCTATTGCGGTGCATAACCCAGGAGGAAGGCTGTGATTAGCTCGCAGTAGTCCAAGGAGGCGAGTGCTGGGAACGCTCATCGTCCCGCACGTTGGTCGGTTAAGCCACCCGGCATGGCTCCTACTGACCGAGAGCCACCTAGACGCCGTCAAACCGGTTAGGGATGCAATGCGTGCCAGGTCCACGCCAAGCAGACCCACACAACCGGTGCAGACGCGCACCCAGAGCCGTCGGGGGATACCGACTCCTCCATGTCGAGGGCCAGCCGGACTTCCCAGGGCCGGGTCACGGGAACTGCCCTTCCACATGGTATGCGGGGCCGAAGCCATGCTTCCCCCTAATATAGCCATGGGGGTCCCCCCGTGTCCGGCGTACGACGAAGCCACGCATGACCCGCTCTGCGTGAAGACAGGCGCTCCGACGCTACCCAGTAAGTTCACCATGCTTACTTAGGTGTTTATTTAAATTACGCTGTAAGGATCGAAACGCCCAAGAGGGGGGGTGAATTGGGCTTTTTTAAATTTTAGAGCAATTTAGAACTTTAATGGTTGAAGCCCAATTCCCTATGCAAACTAACTACGCAAGCAAGAGAGCTAGGTGCGGAATAGTAAAAGCGTAATAGTAAGGGGTGAGGAGAGAAATGCAAACTCCCGCGGAGACTCGGAGACACGGCGATTTTTCCCGTGGTTCGGTAAGATCACAAAAATCTTCCTACGTCCACGTTGTGGCACCCACCGAAGGGTATAGCCACTCCCAAGTCACCAAGACGAGGGAATCCACTATCTTTCTCCGTTTGCCTTCTCCGGCAAGGTGGAGCTCAAGCCTTGTACAATAGTGATCCTCCGGGCTTCCACAAATGCCTTGGTAAGCTCCGGGACGATCTCTTCTTCCTCCAACGTTTACAAGGTTAGAGAAGTCACCAAGACACTCTCTCTCACTAGCCTAGAGATTCCAATCACAAAGAATGGACGCACACAAGCTTCTCTCTAGCTAGACATAACCTATAATTGGAGTTCAAGAGGTTTTGAAGTGTGGAAGTGGTAGCTCTTGGTCTTGAATGCTTGAGAATGTGTAGTGAGGCTCTGGTGATCAAGACTTGTCGAAATGGCCGGTTGGAGGGGTATTTATAGCCAGCCCACACGAGATAGCCGTTGGAAAAGTGGGCAGACTTTGTCAGTTGACATCGGATCCTCCGATGCACCCCTTTATATGATCATCGGTCGAATTCCAAATTAGCTGATGTCACGTGTCAGATGTGACCGTTGGATATAACCGTTGGATCTTTTAATCGACCGATATTACTTCAATTTATCATCGGATGATCCGGTGAGTTGATCTTCAGAATTGGGTCAGAAATATTGTTTCTGTTGAATTTGACCGATGTACACTCACTTCCTCATCGGATGATCCGGTGTGTATATCTTCATAATAGCTCAGATATCAACCTTCGGGTGAACTCAACCGATGTGCCACTTCCTTCACATCGGATGATCCGATGAGTACTGGGATCTGAGGTCTTCTTCTTCTGCCAACTCAAACTCGACCGATGTAGTCATTTTACAAGACATCGGATGATCCGGTGAGTGCAACTTGTTTGCTTCGAGTTGTTTTGAGTTGATCTTTTGGAATCTTCTTGAGTGACCTCTTTGACACTTGTTTGAAATGATATTATGATGAAGTGTAAGTTTCTTGTGTTGCCAATTTTGATGGAATAGAGTTGTTGTATGAGTTCTTTATTTAGTCTTCATGAGTATCGAATAACCCCTTAGAATAGATCGTTGAGGGGTCTCCATTTGTATCCAATGAGCAGTAGACGGTGTGAATAGATAGTTTGTTAACGTTTGATGTGATATACGTGAAACCTTGCATCCACAAACTCATTAGTGATAACGAACGGTTGTCATTAATCACCGAAACCATACCTCACGGGGGCCTAGATGCTTTCAATCTCCCCCTTTTTGGTGATTGATGACAACACAACGAGTAGAGCATAGAGTTAATGGAATTAAAAACGCAATGCTCAAAAAGAAAATATAACAAGTACAAAATGCAACACAAGTGGCTTGAAGGCTCAAACAATAAAGCGTAAGAGCACAAAGTAGCACCCAAAGTACAATAATAGCAAATAATAACAGACATTCTCAAAGATAACAATGAGTAGCAAAGGGATAGACACTCCCCCTAAAACCAAGAACTCTCCCTATAACTGAGCTAACCTCCCCCTGACTCTAACTCTTCTCCCCCTTTGGCATCAATACACCAAAAAGGGAACTCGAGTCCCTACGACTCAGGCGCGCTCCTGGCGATGGTGAAGCGGTCGGCGTCGACGGTGCTGTCGTCGGAGCTGCTGGAGGTAGAGGTCGCTGGTGCTGGAGCTGGAGCGGGAGGAGCTGGAGCTGCTGTGGGGGCTTGAGCTGGAGCTGGAGCTGCTGGGGGATCCGCTGAGACTGCTGGCGCCGGTGGAGGTACTGCAGGAAGAGGTGAGGCCTGGAGCGACGTCGGTGGCAGTACTGGAGCTGGTGCCAGTGGGGGTGCACCTGGAGCCTGACTGAGTCCCAAGTGCTGAGGTGGAAGAGCCACTCCAGTCTGCTGGTAGAGGTTGGTGACCAACCCCAGGATGCCCAACAGCATCTGCTGAGTCTGCTGCTGCTGGTCCAGAGTGCGTCGCGTCATCTGATCGACGAGGTTGGTGAACCTGTCGGTGTCCTCTCGCCTCTGACGGGCGATCTCCAGCTGCATCTCCTGCTGCTGCCTCTGAAGCTCCTCCTGTCGAGCTGCCTGCTGTTCCTGCTGCTGAGCCATCCGCTGAAGTAAAGCAGTGAGCTCTGACGGCTGAGTCACCTGAGCCTCTGACACTGGAGGAGGTGAAGGTGGTGGAGCAGCTGAGCCTCCTGCCTCTGCGTCGTGCTGCCTCGGTGAGGGTGGAGCAGGAGGGAAGTACTCCTCGACACTGTCGCTGGTGTCGCTGTCCGACCATACGTGCTGTAGGTCTCCTCCCTGAGCCTCTGCCTGTGCCAGCTCGGCGTCCTCCTGAGTCAGCTCTGCCCAGTCCTCCTCGGACAGTCTGGCTCGAACCTCACGCTCGACGGGACGACCAAGGCGGCGGTCTCCCGGAGTGGGGACTCGGTAGTAGCTGAACCGGGTCACGTGCATCTCCGTCAGCTGAGAGACTCTTGGAGTGTCCTCTGGAACCAGCTGGTGAAGAAGGTGACAGATCCAGTGACCAAAGACCAGCTGTCGTAGCATCCCAACTCCATCGGTGATCACATCCTCCATCTCGCAGATCAGAATATCTATAATGTCGAACTCCATCCCGTTCATCACATAGAACAGGATGGTCTGCTGAAGGCTCGTGAATCCCTCCAAGTAGCCGGACCTCGGCAGCAGGGTACGTCTGAGGACGTGGTGAACTGTCCGGGCTGCTGGGGTGAGAAGAGCTGGCACCCTCGGCTGGTCAGGAGTGAACGTCTGAGTGAACAGACCTCTGATCTCCTCGAAAGGCGGTGCCACTCCTCCAGTCAGTGGCCTCCTCGGCGGGTCTGCGTCTCCGTAGACTATCTGGTGCAGACACATAGTAGAAAGCTCCACACCGAGCAGTCTGCCCAACAAGTCTCGAGACACGTCGTGGATTCGCCCCATGAACATGAAGTGGATCGAGCGACGGCCCTCAGAGACATAGAGTGTCGCGTAGAACACCCTGACCCACTCCTCGACGTAGGCACTCCTCTGGTGTGAGAGCAAATCCACAAGTCCTCTGTATCTCTCAAAGAGGGGCCTGATCCCGTGTCCTGCTGCCACTGCAAGCTGATCCCAGTCAATGCTGTTGTGCTGGAATAGCTTGTGACCCCGACGCCTGTAAGTCTCGTACAAGGACGCCTGTGTCAGGGTCCAAAAACGGGAGTCAACTCGAGAATCTCTAGGCCGCGGGAACCACTCCTCAAGGATCACTGACCATCTGAGCTTCTTCAGTTGCCTAGCCTTTGTCTTCCTGTAGTCAGTGAGTCTGACATCCTCGGCAACACGCACAGCTGTGTCCATCAGGTGGATGGCCCTTTCGGCCTCTCTGTCCTCGGCGCGGTCAGCCGCAGAGGGACGCCGACTAGCCGTAGGGGTCTGTCCACCCCCACGAGTCCTCGGGGTGCGCCGGCGGATGAGTGGCGCCACCTCGGTCTCCTCCTCGTCGGAGCCCTCGGGAGGCACCGGCTGGATCGGAGGCTGCTCCTGCCTCTGCCGGGACTCGCGGATCCGTAAGGAACCGCGATGGCCGCGCTCATGCTCCTCGGCGGCGCGAGCGGCCAACTCCGCACGACGAGTGTCCTTGGACATTTTGCGCTTCTTCGCGGCGGGCTCCTCAATAGCCTTGCCCTTTCCTTTGCGATCGCGACCCATCTTGATGCAATAGAGAGCTAGGGTTAGCGACGGTGAAGGTGCACGACGAAAACAACGAAAGGCGTCGCGCGGCACGGAGCAAACCTTATCGACGAATCAGTGAACCTCGGCGAAACCTTAGCGGAGAGGGTGATGCGTGCCGGCGGCGAGTGGAGGAGAGACGGCGCGCGCGGGAGGCGGCGTGCGCGGGAGAGGCGGTTGTGCGTGGAGGCGGCACCTGGGAGGCTGCGGCGGCCGAAGGGCGGTGGCGGCGGCAGGGAGGCGGCGGCGGCGTCTGGGAGGCGGCGGCGGCTGCGCTCGGGAGGCGCCGGCCGAGGGGCGGCGACGGCTGCGCCTGGAGGCGGCGGCGGCGCCTGGAGACGGCGGCGGCGCCTGGAGACGGCGGCGGCGCCTGGAGACGGCGGCGGCGGCTGGGGGGCGTGAGGACGGTGGCGAGGGCGCGGGCGGCGACGGAGATCGGAAAAGAGAAGGAAGAAAAACAGGAAGGCGGACGAGCTGTTTTTAACCTGTTCGGGCAAACCCTAGCCGCGCATAACACACCGGATGGACCGATGATCATCGGAGGATGCATCGGTCGAGTTCAACAGAGAGTTGTTCCAATAACTCTCTTGGAACACCGGATGGACCGACGTTGAGGTGGCGATCATCGGTCGATTTCTGCAGGGCACCAGGAGAACTAAACACCGGATGCTCCGATGTCTTCTGAAATGAACTCATCGGTTGATATGTGACATCTGACTTGAACTGAAGCACCGATTGATCCGATGATCTGCTGGCCCTGGCATCGGATAATCCGATGACTACAGAAAACCTAAGACTGCCCATATGTGTCCTTGGACTTAAACACATAAAGATAAGGATGGGTCCTCGGACTTTTTGGGCAACTCCTAACCTCTAATATAAGTCTTTAAATATAGTGCCACATATTGGCTAAGCCCTTAAGCAAAGAGAACACACAAGGTTAAGAGTGAAACCATGAAAATGTAGGGCCCATGCTTTGTGAGCTAGAGTATAGAAAACTTCTATCTCTTTAAAGCATGTACCTTTAGAATTTTGCTTTATCGACATCATATGAGTTGAGATATTGCATTTTGAACAAGTCTCCTTCTCATGATGTGGTTTCCCTTTGTGACAATCTACCGTATGCAATGCCAACCAAAATGATGCAAGATATTGAATGAGTGCAAGTCTTTATGGCAGGAATCATGCAAGGAGTAATGTAAATCTATCTTGCCAAGTTTAAACCTGCCAAAGGCTTCCTCAGGAAAAGCTATTTCTAGCTTGCCCCTATCCTTTGGGAGTTAGACAAGACCTATTTGATGTGCAACCTTACATGAACATGGCAACCTACATGACGTTAGATGCATCTAGCACATTTAATTCACTTCTTAGTCTAGAAAAAGTTTTCTCATCAAGTGGTTTAGTGAAGATATCCGCCAATTGTTCTTCGGACCTTACACCTTGCAAAGAGATGTCTCCTTTAGCCTCATGGTCCCGCAAGAAGTGATGGCGAATATCAATGTGCTTAGTGCGGGAGTGTTGAACGGGGTTTCTAGCTATCTTAACCGCACTTTCATTGTCACAAAGGAGAGTCACACAATCAAACTTAATTCCAAAGTCCAAAAGGGTTTGCTTCATATATAGAATTTGGGCACAACATGCACCGGCCGCTATATATTCTGCCTCCGCGGTGGACAAAGCCACGGAGTTTTGCTTTTTGCTCGACCAGGATACTAGGGAACGCCCAAGTAAGTGGCACCCACCGGGGGTACTCTTGCGATCCACACGGCATCCGGCAAAGTCCGAATCCGAGTAACCCAAGAGATAGAAACTAGCGTTCTTGGGGTACCACAAACCTACACTTGGGGTATGCTTGAGATACCTAAGTATCCTAAAGACCGCCTTACGATGCGATTCTTTAGGTGCCGCTTGAAAGCGAGCACACAAGCACACACTGAACATGATATCGGGCCTAGATGCGGTAAGATATAACAATGAACCAATCATGGAACGGTAATGAGATTGGTCAATAGGTTTACCGTCCATGTCCGCGTCGAGATGACAATTTGTCGCCATTGGAGTACTTCTTGAGCTGCAATCTTCCATTTCAAACTTCTTCAAGAGGTCTTTGGTGTACTTTTCTTGGTAGATGAAAGTCCCCTCTTGAAGTTGCTTGATTTGAAATCCTAGGAAGAAATTGAGTTCTCCAATCATTGACATCTCGAACTCCCTAGACATCATGGTGCCAAACTCAAGACTGAGAGATTTGTTAGTTGAGCCAAAAATAATGTCATCAACGTAAATTTGACAAAGAAATAGATCCCCTCTGATGTCCTTGGTGAAAAGTGTAGTGTCCACCCTCCCGATCTTGAATCCTTGCATGACTAGGAAATCCCTAAGACGTTCATACCATGCCCTGGGTGCTTGCTTGAGCCCGTAGAGCGCCTTGTGTAACCTATACACATGGTTAGGATTCCTCGGATCTTCAAACCCGGGAGGTTGCTCAACGAAAACAAGCTCGTTAATGTAACCATTGAGGAAGGCACTTTTCACATCCATTTGATAAAGCATAATATTGTGATGTGAAGCAAAAGCTAGGAGTATACGAATAGCTTCTAACCGTGCGACCGGGGCAAAGGTCTCTCCAAAATCTAGTCCTTCTACTTGTGAAAAACCCTTGGCCACAAGCCTTGCCTTGTTGCGGACCACCACGCCATTCTCGTCTTGCTTGTTGCGGTACACCCACTTTGTTCCGATGACGTTCTTGTTCTTGGGTCGCTCCTCCAATACCCAAACTTCATTTCGGGTGAAGTTGTTGAGTTCTTCTTGCATAGCCATCACCCAATTTGGATCTTGGAGTGCTTCCTCAATATTTGCGGGTTCTACACACGAAACAAAAGAGTAGTGCTCACAAAATGAAGCAACATGGCGAGAACGAGTACTTACTCCCTTTGACGGACTTCCGATGATTTGATCCATCGGATGTGCCTTGGAGACGCGCCCATGCCTTATAAGAGGTTGTGAGGCACTTGGTGGTGGTGAGGCATCTTGCACGTCTTGTGGTTGGACTTGACCTTGGACTTCTTCTTCTTCTTGGTGTTGTGTGGCATGTGAATCTTGCATTGGCAATGAATCATTTTTCTCTTCTTCTTCATCAATTTGAGGCGCCACGGAGGTGTTGATGTTGGAACTTGAGGCTCCCCCTTGATCATGGCTCTCCTCAACTTCGGGCTTGATGTCTCCTATGGTCATGTTCTTCATAGCTTCTCGTAGAGGCTCATCATCTATATCATCATGACCAAAACTCTCCTCTTGGGAGCCATTAGTCTCATCAAACTCAACATCACAACTTTCTTCAACTAACCCGGAGGTTTGGTTGAATACTCGATATGCTTTTGAGTTTGACGCATAACCAAGAAAGATACCAACATCACACCATCTTTCAAACTTACCGAGCCTTTTCTTGCGGTAGATGTAGCACTTGCACCCGAAGACTCGGAAGTAGGAGATGTTGGGCTTTCTCCCAATGAGGAGCTCATATGGGGTCTTTTGAAGTAGTCGATGAAGGTAGACCCTATTTGCGGCATGGCACGCCGTGTTGATTGCTTCGGCCCAAAACTTCTCCGACGTGCCATAGTCATCAAGCATTGCTCTTGCCGCAAACTCGTGCTTCCTTTCAACGAGTGGTGGAGCTGTAGGTGGCTGCTAGACACAATTTGTGCAAAGGAACAGCTAGTACCACATTAGTCACAACAAGTTGAATAAACGTTCCACGATGGTATTGTGCTGGTCCTAGCTCAAACCTTACTAGAGACGTGAGCCGTAACTCCACGTGACGTTGGATTACTATGGTAGGGAAGTTCGAACAGCCCGATCCGTTGTGTTTCAACAACGTTGAAAACAGCAAGTTAAACTTCGAAACATGAAACAAATGTTACACAAATTGTCTTTCTTTTTTTGTACTTAGAAACTTTTTTTCGTGATTGTAATCAGTGCGGCATTTCTTTTTGAACGTGCCTTTTTCTTGCTGATCCGTGCAGCTTTTCTTTTGCACTTGCCTTTTTTCTCAACTTTGGGTAGATAATGGAAATGGACTGAGCACAAAGTGGCACGAACTCAAAACTCTAGCGGTGAAAAACTTAGGACCAGCAACTTGACACAAAAAGGCAACCGTGAATTCAACAAGTCGAGAGCTAAGTAGCCAAGCAAAAGGCTCAAAGTGTTTTTAGGATTTTTTTAGAGCGAACTTTTGTAGGCAAAAGTGGACTGTAGGTAAATGAAGAACAAGGAGAAGGAAATCTCTCACCGAGCAACCTGAAATCTGATACCACTTGATGAACCCAACGGGTACGGGGGACGCCCTATCTTTCGACGAGAGATGTGGGTAATGAACGAATTTGGTGGAGGCCGACGTTGGCTGCCCGACTACCACAACCAGAATGGTGTGGCGCCTTGAGCGATAGTTACACCGTCTCCTGGTAACTACGATTTGGGTGGAGGTCGACGTTGTGCTACCCGACTACAACAACCACAAGGATGTTGCGCCTTAGCGATAGTTACACCGGCTCCTGTTGTTGTTGTACTTGCCGTGCCAAGAACAGCCTTGAACCTGCAAGCAATCGAAGAACAAGCAAGAACAAGATAATAAGCAAACAGTCACGGGTGTGAAAAGGTTGGGGTTCTGATTCAAGTAATCGGAAGGTCTCATCGACACTTGCGTTACAAGGAAGTAGCAATGGCTAAACTTACAGAAAACAAACCCCGCCGTGTCAAGGAGCTCTTGGACTACTTAAATAGGGGAGGGAAGAGGGAAATTCGTCCAACAACAAAGGTAGGACGTGATCTCCCTTATTCCCTTCCTTTTTCTGTGATAGACTACCATTTAATAGGGAAAGAAAGACGGAAACCCATCCAGCAGCAAGGCAGGATATGATTTCCTCTATTTCTTTCCTTATTATAGCACATCTATCTTTAAATGGGGGAAGAAAGAGGGAATTTCGTCCAGCAGCAAAGTTGGACGAGATTTCCCTTATTCCTTTCCTTATTTGTCTAAATCTCTCTTTATTACATGACCCCAGCCTCAAGATTTCCCCTCGGGTGGAGCAACCTTTATTGCATTAATCCCTCCATCCCTCCTAGCTGGATCAATTCCCAAGCACCTAATAATAACAAGGTCATCACAAGGCTTTAATAGGTCCCCATTTGAAGGATAATTACTTTGAACAGTCAGGAATGAATTCACCTGATAATTAAGTTGACGTGCACGAGCGCGTGTCATTGGACCTTGATTAGCCGAGAGTAGTGAATGGGCTGGTGTTGTGGTAGTATCAACGGTAGCGATGTCCGCATCACGGGGGCGGCGACGCCGTCCCTGCTCCGGCCACAAGCAGCGAAGCCCGCACGCGTGCGTGGCCGACGTGACCCGCCGGCGTCGTGCGCGCGCGTCCGCAGAAGGATGGAGCTCGACGACGAGGCTCACGTGGAGAAACGTCGTCCTACCATCCATGCCTGGTTTCACCATGCGGACGTAATTAAGCAGTCTACTTGCGAAGCGGATGATGATTGGGAAACAGACTACGCCCAATCAGCCTTTGCTAGGAAAGCCCGGCATCAGAGTGTAATCTGGCCCAATCCACATCACAAGTGGACTAAAATACATGTCTGCACAAAATACTCGTTTTGGGCTAAAAATTCATTTGGCTCAGACGTGGATTAGGTCAGCCCACTCCGGATCCACTCCAATCCGTGTGGGAATCCAACGTCTCCTCCACGGGCTGGGATTATTCTGTAGGGAAATAGGTGATGCGCTACTCTAGCAATTCGACCGTATCACCCAGGAAACATGCGAGTAAGAAGGTCATGGATCGTTACCACTAGACGCGCAGCGCAGCGGATCGTAGATGCGCGTTGTAGCCGATCAGTGCAGCAGTAACAGCAGCAACTCCACGGAGTCTACACGTACAGGGAGGAACGGCGTGCGTCGGTGTGCTAGCACCGCGCGCGCGATAGGGGTTTCGGCGGCTGGCCTGTGAGGGGCGGCGGCTCGGGCTGTAATGTGGTGGAGTGATCTACCCCTAACCCTACCCCTCATATTTATAGGCACGCTAATGGGCTTTTAGGTCATAAGCCCATTAGTACCCTAATTTCTTATAAATCAAATATCCATCAGGCCTTTATCCAAATTGTTATGATTGCCTCTTGGGCATATCACCAACAATATCCCACTTGCACTAGAGACAATCATATAGCCAAGTTTTTCAATATTCCATCCCCTTAAGTGTGTGACCCGTTAGATTCATGTACAGTCGGTTATGAATGAAAACCGTTTTCAAACACAAGTCAGTAGAGGTACCTAGCAGGACATACTGACTCCCGAATGTACATAAAGATCATATCGGCTGAATCTAGATACATTTGCATGCTAATTCCTTTGCCACACGATACCAGTCAAGCTCAAGGCGAGATACGTGTCATCCTTGTGATAGCTCGACCAATCACTCGATCAAATAGTGGATTCAATTTATGACTAAATTTTAGTCATAATGATTAACTCTTTAATCATTTTGGCATGTGTCACACCCGGTTTTTCCGAAGAAACAACCAAGTGAATATCACATGTATGCCAGGATCATTTGCTCATACATGTGATGACAAATAGTGAAGCATCATTTATTACAAGCCAGGTGTCGAATATAAGTAAGTCTTACATAGTAAATGTCTCGATGGACAATAATAAGTTCATCACAAGGAAAATAAACTAGCAGCGGAATATTATTCTTTGGGGCTCCATCACAGGTGTTGCCCGGGGGGGGGGGTCTTCATGAACCTAGAATCCTTCCTCGGGTCCAAAGTCTTGGTCATTATACACCACCTCATTATCTTGACCTGAGCAGCAATATAAACCAACAAATATGCAAGGTTGAGTACCAATGGTACTCAGCAAGTGTGGGAAAATTATATCATGCATGGCTAGAACAAGGAGAGGTTGAACTCATGGTTAAAGCACTACGCAATTAATACCTATCACCTTAGCTTATTAAGCACCTACATTACTACACAGGTGAAATGGTCCCAATCTCCCATCCCAATCATCATAACCAAATAATCATAACATCATTTCCAATGTTAAGCTTCCCGCTTAACCTCCAAAACCGTCAATCCTCTAATCATGAATAAGTCCAGGCCGCTCTTAACCGTGAGCACGGCTGTCAAGACAGTTTTGACTCTGCAGAGTTTGTACCACTGTACCCACAAGTAGTGATTTCATCCCCCGTTGCCGGGTGGACTAAAAGAACCTCCATTATGCCAGTGGCTACGTTCCACATTCACACTTCCCAGGTGTGCGGCCAAGAGATCACTACAAAGCCTTTACAAAGGGATTCCCGACGAGCGTGGGCCCACTGAGGTTTCACCCCTAACAGCATACAAGAGGCTCCAACCCCGCTGCAGTGGCCCCCTCTTGAGCCTTGCGGTTCATATGGTAGTCCAGCTGACACCTACTCCCCGCACCATCCAACACACCCATACTACGCCGGGGATACACCTAATTAATTGGCTAAGCTGCCCCATCTCAGCATGTGGTTGGCACTGTAAAGCCGGGTTACATGCTCCATGAAACGGTCCTTAGGATCCAGGCAAGTACTAAACACAAACCCAAGTCTCATGCACCCAGCACACAACCAAAACATCCAACTTGCCTTGATCCCTACCTCTACATAATTCACAATGTCTCATTTAAGAGTATGGTAATATAAACTGATGATCTCATGTCCCAAATATCCCATTCTAAGCATGGCTAAGCAAATGCATGTAAATATATGACATGGTAAAATAAATCCCAACCCAAGCTACAAGGAAACAGGGTAATGAAATTCTAGGGAAACTTTCCTAGCATGGGTTTCATATTTCATTTGACAATGCAAATAATTCTATCTACACATCCTAGCATAGGATCAAAGTGGTCAAGGACACTTGCCTCCTTCTTGCTGCTCTTGAAATGAGTAGTCCTGATCTTGAAAACTGATAGCTTGCTCTTGAACAGGTTCTACTCCATACCATCACACATAGCAAAAGGAAAACAACAATCATAAGACATAGTTCACACTTCTACTTCATACAAACAACACATTCACATTTATGAAATTTTCTTTACCATTTTATGTGTTGTGGATACTCTATGTGTGTTGGTTTGGGGCTTGCACACACTTTTATTTACATGTGTATGATTCCTACTTTGGTGTTCATATTTATACTCACATAATATATATATATATATATATATATATATATACATATATATGTATATATGTGTGTTTCAGTTTTAAATAAGTTCCTTATATATTAAACTACCAAATATGTATGAAGAGTATTTTTCTTCTCCATAGGTGCCTTCATAATTTCTATCAACCCTAAACTGAATTCTTTGTACTTTAGAAACTCCATTTATTATTTACTAGTTTCTATATTTCCAGATTTATATTCTTATGCATAATTGTGCATTTTATTATTAAATTAGTAATACACACTACCTAAACAGATTAGGTTCTGGTCCTAAATAATTTAAGATCATATTTTGACCTTGGCTTCTGATGTATACTATTTCATAATTATTTTTCCTATTTTTCTTTAACTATTCTTTACTTAAGAATGTGCCCCTTTACTATTAAATGTGAATAATTTATGAAACAGATTTATTTCAGCCCCAAAAATATATTTTTATCTCACTCCAAAGTTTTCTAAGTACTGAGAAAGTTTTTACTAATTTTGACAATTAGGTTTGTCCCCCTTTTTAATATTTAAACACTAGTTACATTTTCAATTTTCTAAATTAAATACTAAACAGGGCTAAAATAATGAATTCACCCCATTACAGGGTATATAATATTATTTTCATAATCTCCAGGGGTCTAGCTACACTCCTCAGAGGTGTTTTTTCTTAATTTCTATTAAGTCTAGGGGCTAAAACTGATTTTTAAATGAATTTACATGATTTTCTGGAGTTCCAGGGGCTAGATCTGAAGTTTCCGGGGCTAGCTCTCAATTCCAGAGAACCCCAGGGGGTAGCACGTAAGAATTCCAGTCTTTATAACGCGGGACTGACGTGGACCGTCTGATTTTAAACCGACGGCTGAGATTATAACATCGAACCGGTACGCGGGGTTTTAAAGTCTACCGTGCGATTTAAAATAAACGGCGCACAAGCGGCCACGTCGCTCTGATCGAGCGCGGGCGGCGCTGCCGGCGGCGCACGGCGGCGGGAAGCGGCGATCTCACCGGAATCTTTCGGATCCTCGAGAATTCTGCCTAGAACTGTGATCTTATGGCCTAGATCGGTAGAGGGGAGGTCAGGGATCTCACCTCGGGGGTTTTCTCGAGCTCGGGGGTCCTGGAAAGTGCTCGGCGGCGAGGTCCGAGGCAAAACCACGGCGAAGCTCGTCGGAGCTGGATTTGCACCGTAAGTCTTCGGGTTTTCTGCACCTGCAAAGTTCCCCGGAGGCGGTGGATCAAAACTAGCGAGTTAGATCAGAGTTTCCGAGCTTAGATCGGCCAAAATTCACCGGCGAAGTCTCGGTGCTCACCGGAGTGAAAATCGGCGATCGCGTGCGAAAAACTGATCGGATCGGTGGGTTTTATAGCCGGGGGAGGGCGGTGGTTCTGTTGTGATCGAGTTGGAGTCCGCTAGTTCCAGAATTCGGCCGCAAAACACGATTTCCCGATCGGTTGCGATCGAGCGCGCGGGAGAGAGTCCGGGGTCGCGGGGTTAGGGATGACAGGCGGGTCCCACATGTCAGCGAGGGGCAGAGCGGCGCGCGCGGGGGCGGGCTGCGCGGGGGTTAGCTGGGCCGGCTGGGGTTTCGGCCCACTGGCCAGTTTTTTTTCTGGCTTTCCTTTTTCTTTTTCATTTCATTTCTGTTTTGAGTATAATTTGAATTCCAGTTTGAATTTGAATTTTTGCAAAACATGCAATACGTCCAAAAATTTCTAAATTCCCCTCTGAACATGGTTTATGATTCTAAATCAAAATTTGAGTCTTGACTAAAAATTTGGGGTGTTACAGCTCTACCCCCCTTAAAAGAAATCTCGTCCTCGAGATTGGTGTTTCTAAGAAAACAATTCCGGAAATTGTGCCTTAAGCTCATCTTCCCGCTCCCAGGTGGCTTCCTCTTCTGAGTGATGTTTCCACTGCACCTTGCACATCCTGATTCTCTTATTTCTGGTGAGGCGTTCCATTGTCTCCAAAATCTTGTATGGTTGCTCGGCATAAGACAAATCCTCAGCTACATCCACTTCGTTCATGGGTAACACCTCCTCAGGCGTCCTCAGACATTTCTTGAGTTGCGACACATGGAACACATCGTGCACGTCCGACAGATGAACCGGCAACTCTAGTTGGTACGCCACTTCGCCTTTTCTTTCCAAAACTTGAAAGGGTCCGATGTATCGAGGTGACAACTTCCCTTTCACCTTGAACCGACGAAGTCCTCTGATAGGGGACACCTTGAGATAAACATAGTCTCCCACGTTGAAAACGAGCTCTCTTCTTCGTACATCAGCATAACTCTTCTGGCGTGTCTGTGCTATCCTCAAGTTGTTGCGAATCTCCCTCACCTTTGCCTCGGCTTCTTGTAGCACTTCGGGACCAAACACTTTACTTTCTCCTGTTTGGTTCCAAAATAGGGGAGTTCTGCACTTCCTTCCATACAAAGCTTCAAACGGTGACATCTTCATACTAGCTTGATAACTGTTGTTATAGGAAAACTCCGCATACGGTAAGTTTTTGTCCCAACTCCTATTGTTTTTGAGTGCACATGCCCTTAACATATCTTCAAGGATCTGATTGGTTCTCTCCGTCTGCCCGTCAGTTTGGGGATGATAGGCAGAACTGAAATTCAGATGGGTTCCCATGGTTTCATGCAACTTTTGCCAAAACCTCGAGGTGAACTGCGTCCCTCGATCCGACACTATCTTCTTCGGCACTCCATGGTAACACACAATCCTTGACATGTACAATTCTGCCAATTTGGATCCGCTGTAGCTTTCTTTCACAGGGATGAAATGAGCTACCTTGGTTAGCCTATCAATAATAACCCATATTGAATCATACCCGGACTGGGTCCTAGGCAATCCCACGACAAAGTCCATGCTGATCTCTTCCCACTTCCATTCAGGCACTTTGAGTGGTTGCAGCAATCCCGCGGGTCGTTGATGTTCTGCTTTCACCAACTGACATGTGTCACATAGGGCAACATGTTTCGCGACATCTCGCTTCATGCCATACCACCAATACCTGCTTTTGAGGTCCTGATACATCTTCGTACTCCCAGGATGAATGGAATAGTCGGAATCGTGCGCCTCCTTCAAAATTAATTTACGAATCTCCTTTACTTCTGGCACACAGATCCTTTTCCCGTGCCACACCGTTCCTTGTTCATCCTCTCTAAAACCAGGAGCTTTATTTTCCTTGATGAGCTGTCTGATCTCTTGTACCTTCTCATCATTCTTTTGTCCCTCGCGTATGTCTCGCTCAAGTGTGGAGTCCACTTCCATGGCGATGGCTTCACCACTATTTACTAGACATAGATTGAGCCTTATAACCTCGTCCTTCAATTCTGCAGGCATATCCTTCAAGCTCAACTTATTGACCTGCACTTTCCGACTCAAGGCATCGGCCACGACGTTTGCTTTCCCGGGATGATAGTTGATGCCTACATCAAAGTCATTGATTAGCTCTAACCATCTCCTTTGTCTAAGGTTGAGATCTGGCTGTGTGAATATGTACTTCAAACTCTTATGATCCGTACATATCTCTGTCCTCTTCCCCATCAAATAGTGCCGCCAAATTTTCAACGCGTGTACCACTGCAGCTAGTTCTAAGTCATGTGTAGGATAGTTCTTCTCGTGCTTCCGAAGCTGCCGGGATGCATATGCCACGACATGTCCCTCTTGCATGAGAACACATCCCAACCCGTTTCCAGAGGCATCGCAGTACACCGTGAAATTCTTCTGCATATCTGGCATAACCAACACGGGGGCTGTTGTCAATCTCTTCTTTAGCTCCTGAAAGCTCGTATCGCACTGTGGCGTCCAGGTGAATGTGATTCCCTTTTCCAATAGTTTGGTGAGAGGTCTCGAGATCTTGGAGAATCCCTCAATAAACCGTCGATAGTATCCAGCCAATCCCAAAAAGCTTCGAACTTCCCCGACATTTTCAGGGGTTTTCCATTTCTGGATATCTTCGATTTTGGCGGGATCTACGGAGATTCCTCCCTCCGAGATTATATGCCCTAAAAAGGGAACTCTCTTTAGCCAAAACTCACACTTGCTCAACTTGGCATATAGTTGGTGTTCTCTCAGCCTTTGTAACACCAACCTTAGATGTTTCTCATGTTCTTCTTCATCTTTGGAGAAGACGAGAATATCATCTATGAAAACCACCACAAATTTGTCCAGATATTCCATGAATACCTTGTTCATGAGGTACATGAAATATGCCGGGGCATTGGTTAGCCCGAAAGGCATGACAGTGTATTCATACAGTCCGTACCGAGATACGAAAGCTGTCTTGGGAATATCAGATTGCCTTATCTTGAGTTGGTGGTATCCCGACCTGAGATCAATTTTCGAGAACACGCAAGCTCCCCTCAACTGATCAAACAAGTCTTCAATGCGGGGTAATGGATACTTGTTCTTGATGGTCACCTCATTCAAGGCACGGTAATCCACGCATAACCTTTGAGTTCCATCTTTCTTAGGCACAAATATTACCGGAGCTCCCCATGGTGAGGAACTAGGGCGAACATACCCCTTTTCCGTCAATTCCCTCAAATGATCCTTGAGCTCTTCTAGCTGCTTGGAGTCCATTCGATAAGGTCTCTTGTATATCGGGGCTGTTCCCGGTACTAGCTCGATTGCGAATTCCACGTCACGGTCGGGAGGCATTCCTGGCAACTCCTCCGGAAAAACATCTGGATATTCCCTGATAGTCCTGATTTCCTCAACTTTCACCTCCACTTGATTTAATTTAATGTCCCTCCTAGGCTCATGTATCGTTATGAACTTTACTCTTGTGCCACTAGGGTGAGTTAGTTCCACCGTTCTGGTCGAACAATGGATGATTCCTTTATGTTTGGTCAACCAATCAATACCCAAGATAATATCTATCCCTTGTGAATCGATCACTATGAGGTTAGCGGTAAATACTACCCCATTAATGTCTAGGTTCACTTTGGGACACACTTGTCTTGTCCTTATTTCTCCACCTGGAGAATTTACCGCTAGCATATGGTTCATTTGTGTGGTTGCTAGGTCATGCTTCTTAACAAACCCTTGAGCAATGAACGAATGGGTAGCACCAGAATCAAACAGCAGAGTTGCAAGGTGTAAATTGGCAGGAAACTTACCAACTACCACGTCGGGTGCCTCTTGTGCTTCCTCCATAGTGACGTGGTTCACCCGTCCTCTCATTACGTTCTGCTGCTGTGGCTGCGTGGGCTTCTTCTTTGGACACTTATGGGCGTAGTGCCCCACTTCACCACAGCTGAAACATTGCACCCCAATCTTAGATGCTTGGCCCTTGTTGTCTTGGGGTTGGTTTGGGGGTCCTTGCACTGCTGGTCGAGGTGGATATGCGGGGCGAGGCTGTTGTACAAACTGACGTTGCGGCTGTGCTGGTGCTGCGGGAGGCCTGTAGTTTGGGTTGTACCCTCTTGGTGCTGAATAGGGTACCGCAGCACGGCTCGTCTGCCCCGTAGGTTGCTGCATCATACGTGGGCGGGTGTTGCTCCCTGAGGCTTGATGTGACCACCCAGCCTTCCTCTTATTCTCATTTTCCAGGGCCTTCAGCTTCCTTTCCACCACAAATGCTCTGTCCACCATCTTTTGAAAGCTTTCATACTCATTGGAGGACATTGCACACTGCATCTCTGCGGTAAGTCCTTCCACGAAACAATCTTGTTTCTGCTCATCTGTCTCTATGTCTCGTGGAGCATAACGGGATAGTTGAGTGAATTTAGTGAGGTATTCCCTCACCGTCATGTTTCCCTGCTGCAGTCCCAAAAACTCTTTCCTCTTGTTTTTGAGTTCACCCCTTGGGATGTAATGGTTGCGGAAGCTACGCTTGAACTCTTCCCAAGTGATGCTCTCAGGGTCATGATGGGCGGCCACGTAGGCGGTCCACCAATCAGCAGCAGGTCCCTGCAATTGATGAGAGGCAAACAGCACCCTCTCATACCCTTGGCATTGTATGATTCTCATCTTACTTTCAATGGTCTTCAGCCAATCATCTGCCTCCAGAGGTTCAGCAGCACTTGCAAACTTTGGAGGTTGAGTTCCTAGAAACTCACTCAACCTTGGTTGGCGTGGTGCAGCTTGTGGAGGTGGAACTTGATGCAAGTTGGCCACTACTTGAGTCAAGTTCTGGATGAGCTGATTTTGATTCTCCAGCATTTGGTGGAGAGGATCAACTTCTTCACGGCGACCACCCCGGTTCTGGCCTCCAGAAAGATGAGAGTTGCATGCCTCATCATTGTTGTTGGCGGGGTTGGCAGCACGTCCTTTTCCTCTTCCGGCCATCTGGCAGAATCAACAAATGTTAATTTGAAAGCATCTAGTATCATCTTACTACTTTCACTTGTTTGTACTTTGAAGTGTTGAAGTTTTGTTAAAATCTTACGAGGGTTTTATATCTCACACCCAATAAATGCACTATTATTTCCTGTGGGTTCACACACCAAAGCAAAACAATCTGAAGACGAGGCTGTGGACACTTGCTCATGGCTTCCACAACTCACGTCACACACCAAGCATTATCACACCATTAAATACGTAACGACTCGACTACTCGACCTCTTGCTAGCTAGGGGAAAGACTCTACACTACTCATCCTCTTGAGCTGGCTCCTCGGGATCTTCCTCCTCATTTCGGCTACCTTCTGACTCTGCTTTGGGTGGGGAGGCTGCTGGTGGAGAAGTGCGACGACGCCTGATTGCTCGGCGATCCGGGGAGTCAGGGGTCCATGGATCACTTACGGTGACACACAGTTCATTCCCATCTCCTCTTTCTCTCGTCTTTAAGCAAGCTCGCAGCAATGCCTCCGTCTCCTTCAGAGTGTCTCGGACATCCTGAAGTTCTTGTTGACACTCCTGCAGTCGAGTGCTGAGCATAGCAGCATCCTCCAAGCACAAGTCCATGTGCTCATGGGAAGTCCCTTGCTGCACCGGTGGGTACTTGTACTCCGTAGTACCACTCTCACGTTGGAGGACATACATGTACTCAGTTTTGTCCAAGTGGCGACGATAGATGTGACTCTGGCAGGTGATGGCCTCCCAAGTGACATCTCTCTCCGCGTCAACTTGTGTTGCTCGACAAGCTGGAGAGTGGTGGATCTTAAGCAGCTGATTCTCGTGTATAATCCTCATCTCCGAACTCCATTCTTCCCTCTTCTCACGGATGGTCCTGGTGGAGTTATAGTGGATGATGAGCTTGCCCGTATTGCCGGCGGCTTCGAGCATACGTCGAAGACGGCGCAACAAATCTCCTACTGCCAATCCGTAGGAAAGGTACGTCACTGGACGACTCTCCTCTCTTTCAGCAAGGGCAACTACGGGAACTCTCCCTCCCGTGGACTTACGAGCGGTGCGAATCATGCGAACCATCTAAAACAAAAGAATTTAAAATTAGGTTAGATAAAATCTCAAACAAAAATCCTATTTTGAATGAAAGTTGGGGTAAGATGAAGAAAATGACTCCTTTAATAACACTTTTTCCACCCACACCTTTGGAAAATAGTTTTTAAGAAAATAGGGCCCTTAAATACGTCCATTTCTACCTAGGTCCACGTTCCTACGGGCAACCTTGGCTCTGATACCACCTCTGTCACACCCGGTTTTTCCGAAGAAACAACCAAGTGAATATCACATGTATGCCAGGATCATTTGCTCATACATGTGATGACAAATAGTGAAGCATCATTTATTACAAGCCAGGTGTCGAATATAAGTAAGTCTTACATAGTAAATGTCTCGATGGACAATAATAAGTTCATCACAAGGAAAATAAACTAGCAGCGGAATATTATTCTTTGGGGCTCCATCACAGGTGTTGCCCGGGGGGGGGGGTCTTCATGAACCTAGAATCCTTCCTCGGGTCCAAAGTCTTGGTCATTATACACCACCTCATTATCTTGACCTGAGCAGCAATATAAACCAACAAATATGCAAGGTTGAGTACCAAT
Source organism: Neostapfia colusana (assembly GCA_030760725.1). NCBI lineage: Eukaryota > Viridiplantae > Streptophyta > Magnoliopsida > Poales > Poaceae > Neostapfia > Neostapfia colusana. The sequence continues at coordinate 51,535,883 of JASWHV010000019.1, forward strand.
GGTACTCAGCAAGTGTGGGAAAATTATATCATGCATGGCTAGAACAAGGAGAGGTTGAACTCATGGTTAAAGCACTACGCAATTAATACCTATCACCTTAGCTTATTAAGCACCTACATTACTACACAGGTGAAATGGTCCCAATCTCCCATCCCAATCATCATAACCAAATAATCATAACATCATTTCCAATGTTAAGCTTCCCGCTTAACCTCCAAAACCGTCAATCCTCTAATCATGAATAAGTCCAGGCCGCTCTTAACCGTGAGCACGGCTGTCAAGACAGTTTTGACTCTGCAGAGTTTGTACCACTGTACCCACAAGTAGTGATTTCATCCCCCGTTGCCGGGTGGACTAAAAGAACCTCCATTATGCCAGTGGCTACGTTCCACATTCACACTTCCCAGGTGTGCGGCCAAGAGATCACTACAAAGCCTTTACAAAGGGATTCCCGACGAGCGTGGGCCCACTGAGGTTTCACCCCTAACAGCATACAAGAGGCTCCAACCCCGCTGCAGTGGCCCCCTCTTGAGCCTTGCGGTTCATATGGTAGTCCAGCTGACACCTACTCCCCGCACCATCCAACACACCCATACTACGCCGGGGATACACCTAATTAATTGGCTAAGCTGCCCCATCTCAGCATGTGGTTGGCACTGTAAAGCCGGGTTACATGCTCCATGAAACGGTCCTTAGGATCCAGGCAAGTACTAAACACAAACCCAAGTCTCATGCACCCAGCACACAACCAAAACATCCAACTTGCCTTGATCCCTACCTCTACATAATTCACAATGTCTCATTTAAGAGTATGGTAATATAAACTGATGATCTCATGTCCCAAATATCCCATTCTAAGCATGGCTAAGCAAATGCATGTAAATATATGACATGGTAAAATAAATCCCAACCCAAGCTACAAGGAAACAGGGTAATGAAATTCTAGGGAAACTTTCCTAGCATGGGTTTCATATTTCATTTGACAATGCAAATAATTCTATCTACACATCCTAGCATAGGATCAAAGTGGTCAAGGACACTTGCCTCCTTCTTGCTGCTCTTGAAATGAGTAGTCCTGATCTTGAAAACTGATAGCTTGCTCTTGAACAGGTTCTACTCCATACCATCACACATAGCAAAAGGAAAACAACAATCATAAGACATAGTTCACACTTCTACTTCATACAAACAACACATTCACATTTATGAAATTTTCTTTACCATTTTATGTGTTGTGGATACTCTATGTGTGTTGGTTTGGGGCTTGCACACACTTTTATTTACATGTGTATGATTCCTACTTTGGTGTTCATATTTATACTCACATAATATATATATATATATACATATATATGTATATATGTGTGTTTCAGTTTTAAATAAATTCTTTATATATTAAACTACCAAATATGTATGAAGAGTATTTTTCTTCTCCATAGGTGCCTTCATAATTTCTATCAACCCTAAACTGAATTCTTTGTACTTTAGAAACTCCATTTATTATTTACTAGTTTCTATATTTCCAGATTTATATTCTTATGCATAATTGTGCATTTTATTATTAAATTAGTAATACACACTACCTAAACAGATTAGGTTCTGGTCCTAAATAATTTAAGATCATATTTTGACCTTGGCTTCTGATGTATACTATTTCATAATTATTTTTCCTATTTTTCTTTAACTATTCTTTACTTAAGAATGTGCCCCTTTACTATTAAATGTGAATAATTTATGAAACAGATTTATTTCAGCCCCAAAAATATATTTTTATCTCACTCCAAAGTTTTCTAAGTACTGAGAAAGTTTTTACTAATTTTGACAATTAGGTTTGTCCCCCTTTTTAATATTTAAACACTAGTTACATTTTCAATTTTCTAAATTAAATACTAAACAGGGCTAAAATAATGAATTCACCCCATTACAGGGTATATAATATTATTTTCATAATCTCCAGGGGTCTAGCTACACTCCTCAGAGGTGTTTTTTCTTAATTTCTATTAAGTCTAGGGGCTAAAACTGATTTTTAAATGAATTTACATGATTTTCTGGAGTTCCAGGGGCTAGATCTGAAGTTTCCGGGGCTAGCTCTCAATTCCAGAGAACCCCAGGGGGTAGCACGTAAGAATTCCAGTCTTTATAACGCGGGACTGACGTGGACCGTCTGATTTTAAACCGACGGCTGAGATTATAACATCGAACCGGTACGCGGGGTTTTAAAGTCTACCGTGCGATTTAAAATAAACGGCGCACAAGCGGCCACGTCGCTCTGATCGAGCGCGGGCGGCGCTGCCGGCGGCGCACGGCGGCGGGAAGCGGCGATCTCACCGGAATCTTTCGGATCCTCGAGAATTCTGCCTAGAACTGTGATCTTATGGCCTAGATCGGTAGAGGGGAGGTCAGGGATCTCACCTCGGGGGTTTTCTCGAGCTCGGGGGTCCTGGAAAGTGCTCGGCGGCGAGGTCCGAGGCAAAACCACGGCGAAGCTCGTCGGAGCTGGATTTGCACCGTAAGTCTTCGGGTTTTCTGCACCTGCAAAGTTCCCCGGAGGCGGTGGATCAAAACTAGCGAGTTAGATCAGAGTTTCCGAGCTTAGATCGGCCAAAATTCACCGGCGAAGTCTCGGTGCTCACCGGAGTGAAAATCGGCGATCGCGTGCGAAAAACTGATCGGATCGGTGGGTTTTATAGCCGGGGGAGGGCGGTGGTTCTGTTGTGATCGAGTTGGAGTCCGCTAGTTCCAGAATTCGGCCGCAAAACACGATTTCCCGATCGGTTGCGATCGAGCGCGCGGGAGAGAGTCCGGGGTCGCGGGGTTAGGGATGACAGGCGGGTCCCACATGTCAGCGAGGGGCAGAGCGGCGCGCGCGGGGGCGGGCTGCGCGGGGGTTAGCTGGGCCGGCTGGGGTTTCGGCCCACTGGCCAGTTTTTTTTCTGGCTTTCCTTTTTCTTTTTCATTTCATTTCTGTTTTGAGTATAATTTGAATTCCAGTTTGAATTTGAATTTTTGCAAAACATGCAATACGTCCAAAAATTTCTAAATTCCCCTCTGAACATGGTTTATGATTCTAAATCAAAATTTGAGTCTTGACTAAAAATTTGGGGTGTTACAGCATGGCCATGCACTTTCAATCCAACTATCTCGAGGGACCAGAGATATCTCTCCTGTTATTTAGGAGGGGCAAATCCCATCTTGATCCGCACACATCTCATTCCATGCTTCATCATGTACCTGAAGACTATTTTTATGACCATCCAGTTACGGGGTAGCGTTTGATAGTTTTAAAGTGCACAACTACACATAGTGAGAAACAATGGCGATCTCAGGTCTAAGAATCTAGCACATGTATCACTCAAGACCAACTGGTGGCACATATGTAAATAACAATCCCAACGGTGTCTCGGAATGGGTCTATCCAACACCATGTTCACTAACATGTGTTCACATTATTAATTTTATATCTCCAAATCTATGATCCGTGAAATGTGATCATCAATTAATACATGTGATAGTCTGCGTACTATCATTATCTCATATAACGATGTAGACTATGGATCATTTTGAGTAACATTATAATTAACAAAGAGTCTCACGAACAAGTCATATACTTGATGATCAATGTGAATAATAGTTACTCAAATAGTACATAAACATAGCTTTGACACAAGTCTCCCACTACACACTAGGATCACTAATGTAAGTATCTAATACCCATAGATCTCGTGTGCGTCTCATGCTTTGATTGTGGAAGAGGCTTTGTCAACAGATCTTCCATATTCAAATCCGTATGCACCTTACATATATTCACATCATCTCGGTCGATAATCTCTCGAATCAGATGATAGCGTCGTAGTATATGTTTGGATCTTTTGTGTGATCTAGGCTCCTTTGCCTGTGCAATGGCTCCATTATTGTCGAAATAGAGATCCACAGGTCCGCACGCACTAGGAACAACACCTAACTCAGAAACAAATTTTCTGATCCAAACAGCTTCCTTTGCAGCTTCAGAAACTGCAATATACTCCGCCTCCGTCGTTGAATCTGCTACTGTGTCTTGCTTGGAACTTTTCCAGCTCACTGCCCCCCATTGAGGCAGAACACAAAACCGGATTGCGATCTAGAGTCATCCTTGTCTGTTTGGAAGCTAGCATCGGTGTAACCTCTTACAACGAGCTCTTCTTCACCTCCAAACACTAGAAATACATCCTTAGTTCTTCTCAAGTACTTAAGAATGTTTTTGATAACTGTCCAATGAGCTTCACCATAATCTGATTGATATCTGCTCGTAACACTTAGAGCATAGGATATATCTAGGCGTGTACACAACATGACATACATGATAGATCCAATAGCCGGAGCATAAGGAATCGCTCTCATCCTCTTTTGCTCATCAGGCGTCGAAGGACACTGACTTTTACTTAGAGTGATGCCATGTGACATTGGCAAGAAACCTTTATTAGAATCTTGCATATTGAACCGATTCAATGTCTTGTCAATATATGTGTCTTGGCTTAATCCAATTAACCTTTTAGATCTATCTCTATAGATCTTTATGCCCAAAATGTACGCTGCCTCTCCTAAATCCTTCATTGAGAAACTTTTCCTTAATGAGGATTTAACAACATCTAGTACTGGAATGTTATTTCCGATCAACAATATGTCATCTACATATAAGACCAGAAATATAAGTGCGCTTCCACTAACCTTCTTGTAAATACAAGGTTCTTCTACATTCTTGATGAAACCAAACCCTTTGACCACTTCATCCAAACGTAGATTCCAACTCTGAGATGCTTGCTTCAATCCATAGATGAACTTTTGAAGTTTGCATATTTTTCTAGCATTTTTAGGATCGACAAAACCCTCAGGTTGTGTCATGTACACATCCTCAGTTAGACTCACATTAAGAAAGACTGTTTTGACATCCATCTGTCATATTTCATAATTAAAATATGCAGTAATTGCTAGGAGAACCGAACAGACTTTAGCATAGCTACGGGTGAAAATGTTTCATCATAATCAACACCTTGAATTTTTCGAAACCTTTCGCCACCAATCGTGCTTTATATATGTGAATTTTTCCATCCATATCAATCTTTTTCTTGAAAATCCATTTGCAATCGATTGGATCAACCAAGTTCTAAACTTGATTCTCATGCATGGATTCTATTTCGGATTGCATGGCTCCAAGCCATTTCTTAGAGTCGGGTCCCATTATTGCTTCAGTGTAGGTCACAGGCTCATTATTGGCCAACAGTACCATGTCCTGTGGTTCCGTGGTTAGGAGTGTCAACTTTTTAGTTGCATGGTGTTCCCTTGTAAACCTTCGTGGGGCTGGTGTTTCATAAAGTGGTTGTACAATATCTTGTACATCCTGTATAGGATTAGAGGGTGCCAAAATATTTTCAGATATTTCTTCAATTTCTTCAAGATGCACCTTGCTCCCACTAACTTCTTTTGAGAGAAACTCTTTCTCCAAGAAGACATCATTACGAGCAGTAAACACTTTACCCTCCATTTTATTATAAAAATAATATCCTTTGGTTTCCCTAGGATATCCCACAAAGAAGCATTTGTCTGATTTGGGAGTAAGTTTGTCTGACGTCAAACGTTTGACATAAGCATCACATCCCCAAACTTTGAGGAAAAACAATCCAGGATGTTTCCCGGTCCACATCTCTTATGGTGTCTTCTCAACAGACTTAGCTGAGACTCTGTTTAGTGTAAACGCAGTAGTTTCAAGAGCATAACCCCAAAAGGATAGTGGAAGATCAGTTTGGCTCATCATCGACCTAACCATGTCTAAAAAGGTTTGGTTCCTCCGCTCAGACACACATTCCATTGAGGTGTTCTAGGCGGAGTCAACTGTGGAACAATTCCATATTGTTTTAAATGATCATAAAATTCATGACTCAAATATTCACCCCTACGATCAGATCGTAGAAGTTTAATTGTTTTGTCCAACTGATCTTGTACTTCATTCTGAAATTCTTTGAACTTTTCAAAAGATTCAGACTTGTGCCTCATTAGATAGACATATCCATATCTACTAAAGCCATCGGTAAAAGTAATAAAATACTGAAAACCACCTCTAGCTACCGAACTCATTGGTCTACATACATCAGTATGTATAAGTCCCAACAAGTCACTTGCCCTCTCACTTTGACCAGTGAAAGGTGCTTTGGTCATCTTCCTAAGCAAACAAGACTCGATGTGTCAAGTGATTCAAAATCATATGAACTTAACAAACCATATTTATGGAGTTTCTCAATGCGTTTCTCATTTATATGACCTAAGCGACAATGCCAAATAACAGTGAAATTTAGATCATTTCGTCGAGCCCTTTTTGTATTAATGTTATAGACTGTTTTATCCTCAAAATCAAGAACATATAATCCATTCACTAATGGGCATTGAGCATAGAAAATATTATTATAATAAATAGAACAACATTTGTTTTTTATTATAATCTCATAACCATTAACTTCTTCCAAACATGAAGAAGATATAATATTTGTCAAAGTGTTCGGTCGACACTTCCCCCGGGCCTGCACTGGGCAGCCCGCGGAGGTTCTTTTTTCGGTGGGGCTAGTCCCTTGCGGAGAGCTTGCGCGGATGGACGAGTTAGTAAGAGCTTGACGCGGTGAGTTTTACGTGGTTCAGGCCGCCGGAGCGTAAAACCCTACGTCCACGGCGAGCTATGGAGCTCGCTGTATTGCTTGCTGCTCAGGGCCGGAGTCCTAAGCTTGGGGGTGAGTTACAGCTTGGGAGTGTATGGCTAGCGTATGAGTTGCAGAGTGCGAACCCAGGGTGCTGATGGCTAGAGTGCGAACCCCTGCTAACGTCGCCTACCCGAGCCTTTTATAGTCCAAGACTCGGGTGGCTTACAAGGGGGGCCGGTACCCGACAGGTGGTCCCGGGGAGATTGACTGATATCTACCGTATCTGCAGTTATGCCGGTAGTTATCTCTGCCGAAGGCTTCTGAGTCTTCGTCTTGTAGCTCTGCCCATGCCGCATGCTAGTCGTAGTGGATGATGACGGCGGGGGCGGCATGGGATGTCTTGTCGCTGCGTTTATTGGCTGGCAGGCTCTGACACTGCACGCCAGTCTGTGATGCGACTGGGCGCAACGGCACCTGACAGAGGCGTGCTCCGCGTCTCCGCGTCTTGGGAATGCGCGGGCCTTGAATACCTTGTATGGGCAAGGTATGGGGCGTCTTTACGCCCGCTGCCTATCGCTCGGGGGTAGGCAGCGCCGTTCTGCTGGCCACGTGGCGGGCCCGGAGCTCTCCTCAGAAGAGAGGGGGGCCGGCCCCGTAGGACACATGGAGCCTTCGAACCTCTCCCCGCGGAGGGGGAGGTTCGACTTCTGTTGGCCACGTGGCGAGCCCGGAGCTCCTCTCTGAGGAGGGGGAGGTCCGACCTCTCTGGACACGCGGCACCTTCGGACCTCTCTCCCGCGGAGAGGGAGGTCCGGCTTCTGTATGCCACGTGGTGGGCCCGGAGCTCTCTTCTGAGGAGAGGGAGGTCCGGCCCTGCTGGACGCGTGGCGCCTTCGGAGCTCTCCCTGCGGAGAAGGGCGAGATCCTTAGGCATTTTCCCCTGTGCGCGGGGGTACCCCATATCGAGGGTACCGACAGTGGCCCCCGGGCCCATCTCGGGGGAGATAGCGAGCCCGAGGTGGGACCTTCGTCTCTTCTGATCCGCGCACTTTCTTGTCTTGAGTACTCCCTGTGCTGGCAGGGTCTTGACGGCTTCGGTGTTCAGCCTCTTAGGAGCTGGTGAAGCCTGGCATCGGAGCTCGGCCCGGCTGTGGGGGCGGAGGTCCGGAAGTCATCGGAGCTCAGGCCAGCGAATGGCGTGAGGTCCGGCATCAGCGCTCGCCTCTGAAAGGAGGGTGAGGGCTGGCCTCGGAGCTCGGTCTAGCTGTGGAGGCGGAGTCCGGAAGTCATCGGAGCTCAGGCCAACGAAGGTCGTGAGGTCCGGCATCAGCGCTCGCCTCTGAAAGGAGGGCAAGGGCTGGCCTCGGAGCTCGGCCCAGCTGTGGGGGCGGAGTCCGGCACTGCTCAGTGGTCCCCCCTTTCCTATACCTTAGTCTCATTTGGCTTACTGTCCCAGGCCAGAATACGGGGCTTGGGTAATCCAGTGCACTTGGTCCCAGAGGTCTGGCCCCAGCCCCAGTCAGGGTGTAACCGCCCGGCCCCTTGGTACTCAGACCGTAGCGCCGGGAGGCAGAGTGCGCATGCTTTGGGTGCAAGACCGGGCAAAGCAAGGCTCCTGACCCCCCGTTCTAGCGTAGGTCTTTTCCCGGAGGAGACCAACTGGCGGTGCAGTACCCTTATAAGGGGAGATCCAAGAGGCCACCGGGCCTCCGGCAGGTACCCCAAGCACTACCGCCTTCGGCAGGACGGCAAATATCGACTATGCATGAGAGTCGGAAAGAGGAGCCGAGTGTACAATGGATGCACACTGTCTAGAGCGTGGGGAGGTGTTCATATAAATTAATGCGTATGAAAGCATCTAGGCCCCCGTGAGGTATGGTTTCGGTGATTAATGACAACCGTTCGTTATCACTAATGAGTTTGTGGATGCAAGGTTTCACGTATATCACATCAAACGTTAACAAACTATCTATTCACACCGTCTACTGCTCATTGGATACAAATGGAGACCCCTCAACGATCTATTCTAAGGGGTTATTCGATACTCATGAAGACTAAATAAAGAACTCATACAACAACTCTATTCCATCAAAATTGGCAACACAAGAAACTTACACTTCATCATAATATCATTTCAAACAAGTGTCAAAGAGGTCACTCAAGAAGATTCCAAAAGATCAACTCAAAACAACTCGAAGCAAACAAGTTGCACTCACCGGATCATCCGATGTCTTGTAAAATGACTACATCGGTCGAGTTTGAGTTGGCAGAAGAAGAAGACCTCAGATCCCAGTACTCATCGGATCATCCGATGTGAAGGAAGTGGCACATCGGTTGAGTTCACCCGAAGGTTGATATCTGAGCTATTATGAAGATATACACACCGGATCATCCGATGAGGAAGTGAGTGTACATCGGTCAAATTCAACAGAAACAATATTTCTGACCCAATTCTGAAGATCAACTCACCGGATCATCCGATGATAAATTGAAGTAATATCGGTCGATTAAAAGATCCAACGGTTATATCCAACGGTCACATCTGACACGTGACATCAGCTAATTTGGAATTCGACCGATGATCATATAAAGGGGTGCATCGGAGGATCCGATGTCAACTGACAAAGTCTGCCCACTTTTCCAACGGCTATCTCGTGTGGGCTGGCTATAAATACCCCTCCAACCGGCCATTTCGACAAGTCTTGTTCACCAGAGCCTCACTACACATTCTCAAGCATTCAAGACCAAGAGCTACCACTTCCACACTTCAAAACCTCTTGAACTCCAATTATAGGTTATGTCTAGCTAGAGAGAAGCTTGTGTGCGTCCATTCTTTGTGATTGGAATCTCTAGGCTAGTGAGAGAGAGTGTCTTGGTGACTTCTCTAACCTTGTAAACGTTGGAGGAAGAAGAGATCGTCCCGGAGCTTACCAAGGCATTTGTGGAAGCCCGGAGGATCACTATTGTACAAGGCTTGAGCTCCACCTTGCCGGAGAAGGCAAACGGAGAAAGATAGTGGATTCCCTCGTCTTGGTGACTTGGGAGTGGCTATACCCTTCGGTGGGTGCCACAACGTGGACGTAGGAAGATTTTTGTGATCTTACCGAACCACGGGAAAAATTGCCGTGTCTCCGAGTCTCCGCGGGAGTTTGCATTTCTCTCCTCACCCCTTACTATTACGCTTTTACTATTCCGCACCTAGCTCTCTTGCTTGCGTAGTTAGTTTGCATAGGGAATTGGGCTTCAACCATTAAAGTTCTAAATTGCTCTAAAATTTAAAAAAGCCCAATTCACCCCCCTCTTGGGCGTTTCGATCCTTACAATTGGTATCAGAGCTTGGTTGCTCATTGGATCATTCTAGCCTCACCGCTAGAGAGCAAAAATGGCCAAGAATGGGGGTTCGGTTCCTACCTTCGAGGGCAAGAATTTTGCTTATTGGAAAGCACGCATGCGCGCTTACATTGAGGCAATTGCTCCCGAAGTGTGGGAAGCGACCCATGCGGGGTTTGGAAATCTTGACTATGTTGGAGACCAATTAAAATGGGATGCTAAGGCTAGAAATGCCATATATGAATGCATTAGTCAAGATGTTTTTGCTAGGATTGCTAGCAAGGAAAAAGCATGTGAAATTTGGGCATGTCTAGTTGAAATACATGAGGGCTCATCTCGTGTCAAAGAACTCAAATATCACATGCTTAAATCAAAATATGATGAATTTAAGATGTTTCCTCATGAAAACGTTAATCAAATGTTTTCGCGTTTAAATGTGCTCATTGAGGAAATTAACGTACTTGATATTGCTTCTCTTGGCAAGGGACTTATAAATCGCAAGATCCTCATGCTTCTACCCAAGCCCAAGTACAACATTATCAATTCAATGCTCCAAAAAGAGTCACTAGACAACATTGAAGTTTCGGAGCTCATTGGAGAAATTCATGCTCATGAAATGAGCGTACTTGGAATGATGGAGGAGTCATCATCAAAAACCATTACTCTCAAGGCGTCAACCAAGAAGACAACTCCCAAGAAGAAGAAAGTGGTTGAGCCTAGCTCAAGTGAAGAAGAGCAAGAAACAAGCGAAGATGATGATGATGAGCTTGCTTTGATGATGAGAAAATTCTCACGCCTCAACTCCAAGATTGCAAAGAAGGGATACTCTTTTGATCCCAAAAAGAAAGCCTTCTTGCCAAGAAAAGATGAAAACAAGACGTGCTACAATTGTGGTGATCTAGGCCACATATCATATGACTGTCCAAGACCGGACAAAAGAAAGGAAATTGGCAAGCATCACAAGCTAGAAGAAAGTGATAATGAAGAGGAGGTCAAGCCCAAGCGCTCCTTTGGAAAGAAGAAATTTGACAAAGGCAAGAAAACCAAGCTCTCTCCAAAGAAAAGAAGAGGGCCTCAAAAGGTCTTCATGTGTGAAGCAAATGAATGGATCACGGATGAAGAGTCAAGCGACGAAGATAGTGGAGATGAAGAAAACTTGGCGGGCCTCGCCATCGTCAACAAGAATGACTCACCTCTTCATCCACCTCCTATGTGCCTAATGGCGAAAGGTAACTCAAAGGTGAACTACAAAGCCGGAGGAAAGCATTGGGTACTCGATAGTGGGTGCACTCAACATATGACCGGCAATGATGGTATGTTCACCTCCATAGAAAACCCCGGCAATCATGAACAAGTCACCTTTGGTGATAACTCAAAGGGGAAGGTAATTGGTTTGGGTAAAATTGCTATTTCTCATGATTTGTCCATCTCTAATGTGCTTTACGTTAAGTCTCTTAGCTTTAATTTACTCTCTATTGCACAATTATGTGATCTTGGACTAACATGCACATTTGACAAGAATGGTGTTGTGGTGACTAGTGAGTCAAGCAAAGAACTAATATTCAAAGGTTTTCGGCATGGACATCTTTACTTGGTGGACTTCTCCAACAAGGATGCTAGCTTGACCACTTGTCTTTTCACCAAGACCAGTTTGGGATGGCTATGGCATCGACGCATTGCTCACATTGGGATGAGCAAGCTCAAGAAGTCATTCAAGCTTGGGATGGTGACCGGCGTGAAGGATGTCACATTTGAGAAGAACAAGCTTTGTAGTGCATGTCAAGCCGGGAAGCAAGTTGCCTCACACCATCCGTTGAAGACAATGGTGTCAATCTCCAAGCCACTTGAACTACTTCACATGGACCTCTTCGGACCGTCCACGTATCAAAGCCTTGGCGGTAACCTCTATTGTCTTGTTATTGTTGATGACTATTCTCGCTATGCTTGGACATTATTCCTAGGCGACAAGGGTGAAACTTCAGAAATCTTCAAGACCTTCGCTAAACGAGCTCAAAGGGAATTTCAACTTCCAATCATCAAGGTCCGGAGTGACAACGGCACCGAGTTCAAGAACTACAACATTGGGGAGTGGTGTGATCGTGAAGGCGTGAAGCACGAGTTTTCGGCCACATACACCCCTCAACAAAATGGTGTCGTTGAAAGGAAGAACAAGACTCTCATCACCATAAGGTTGTGCTGGCAGCCACCGTTTGTTGTTATTCTTGCTGATTGCCGGCGCCTCCTGCATCGCATGGTAAGAACTTGTAAGACCTTGATTTCTTGCTAGTGAGGAATTGTGCTGTCCTACCACCTCTTAGCAACTGTTAGGATTAATCTGCTTGCTGTTGTATTTCCTTTCTTTACTAACCATGTCAGCTGATGCGAATAAGACATCTCCACATTCACCACGTACGAGGGGCATCATTCAGCATTTCGAACGCCAAGTAAAGCTACACACAGATGCTCTCAATGAGGATATTCAAGTCACCAATGAACGCATTGGTCAATTAGAGTCGACGCAGATTTGCACCAACACCAAACTGACCACATTAGAAAGCACTGCTGGGGCTATTAACACTTCTCTTGCAGCAATCATTGAGTGATTGGAGAGGATGGAATAGGTTGGACGCGAAGAGAGGCCAAGACGTGTTGATGACAGCCACGACTCCGTTGGCAGTGCTGCAAGACATGACGAGGCGGAGTATTCGGCGGATACCGAGCTTTATGATGGACCTTTCAGGTATCGACGGCAGCCACGTCGCGACCATCGTGGTATGGGTGGTCGAGCTCAACGACGCGAGGTACGTGACAATGACGATTCCCTACGCAGCATTAAATTCTCCATACCACCTTTTGATGGTAAATATGATCCGGATGCATATCTGTCTTGGGAATTGTCAGTAGATCAAAAATTTGCATGCCATAATTTCCCTGATGATAAAAAGGTTAGAGCTGCCACTAGTGAATTCACCGACTTTGCTTTTGTTTGGTGGCATGAATATCAAACTAAAAATCCAGCTACCGTACCACAAACTTGGAATGCTTTGAAACGAATCATGCGTCATCATTTTGTTCCTTCCTATCATGCTCGTGACCTGTTGCATAAATTACAACAACTTAGGCAAGGCAACAAATCTGTTGAGGAATACTATCAAGAACTTCAAATAGGCATGATGCGTTGTGGCCTAGTTGAAAATGAAGAGGCTGCAATGGCTAGGTTTATGGGTGGTTTAACAAAAGAAATTCAGGACATATTGGCTTATAAGGAATACACTAACGTCACTCGATTATTCCATCTTGCTTGTAAGTCTGAAAGAGAAGTGCAGGGACGACGTACAAGAACTAACATTTCTGCAGGTCGAACTACCTCATGGCAGTTCCGCTCAAGTGCTGCTGGTACTAAGCATGATTCTCCAGACGATGCTTCCAATGGGTTGCCCAGGACTACATCAAAATCAGCACCTTCGCGTGCAATCGAGACAACAAAAGGATCCACCCAAGTTGCAGTCAACACTTCTTCTTCCATTGCTTCTACCGGGAGAACAAAAGACATTCAATGCCTCCAGTGCAAGGGTTTTGGGCACCTACGTAGGGACTGCCCAAGCAAGCGTGTGCTGGTTGTATGAGAAAATGGTGAGTACTCATCCGCTAGTGATTTAGATAATGAAACATATGCCATGCTTGCTGCACAAGAAGCAGGAAAGAAGAATGATGATGAAGAGCACATTGGGGCTGATCATGCTGCCCACTATGAGAGTCTTGTTGTGAGGCGTGTCTTGAGTGCCCAAATGATCAAAGCTGAACAGAACCAGCGACACAATCTATTCCAAACTAAGTGTGTAGTTTTGGAACGATTGTGTCGCATTATTATTGATGGAGGAAGTTGCAACAGTTTAGCAAGTGCTACCATGGTAGAAAAGCTTGGGATGACAACACTTCCACATCCACATCCCTACTACATCCAATGGTTCAACGACAGTGGTAAGATTAAGGTAACACGTCTGGTTCATGTCGAATTTGCAATTGGTTCCTACCATGATTACATTGATTGTGATGTGGTACCTATGCAAGCTTTTTCTATGCTATTTGGTCGACCTTGGCAATTTGATAAAGATACATTACATCATGGTAAATCAAATCAATACTCTTTCATGCATCATGAGAATAAACTTGTTTTGCACCCGATGTCCCCTGATGCTATTTTGAAGGATGACATTGCTAGAGCTTGCAAAGAGAAAAATAAGAAATCTGCTGAAAATGAAAATTTAGATGTCGTGAAGAAATCGGTACAGCCTAAGACTGACAATTCCAAATCTGCTCATATGAAGAAGAATGAAATAAAATTAAAGAGCGCTTGTTTTTTTGCTTCCAAATCTGATTTGTTTGAATTAAAAAGTGATACTGCAATCTGCTATGTGTTTGTTTGCAAAGAAGCTTTGTTCTCACTTCACGACACAGCATGTGTTTTGCCTCCTTCTATCACTAAGCTTTTGCAGGAGTACGCTGATGTGTTTCCACAAGAGGTACCAGCCGGGCTGCCACCATTGAGAGGGATTGAGCATCAGATTGACCTCATCCCTGGGGCTTCTTTGCCCAACCGAGCACCATACAGGACCAATCCGGAGGAGGCTAAGGAGATTCAGCGGCAAGTACAGTAATTACTCGACAAAGGTTATGTGCGTGAGTCCCTTAGTCCTTACCCCGTTCCTGTCCTTTTGGTCCCAAAGAAAGATGGATCATGGCGCATGTGTGTAGATTGTCGAGCAATTAATAACATTACCATTAGATATCGTCATCCTATTCCTAGGTTAGATGATATGCTTGATGAACTTAGTGGCTCGATGATTTTCTATAAAATTGATTTGCGTAGTGGATACCATCAAATTCGCATGAAGCTAGGTGATGAATGGAAAATAGCGTTTAAAACAAAGTTTGGTTTGTATGAGTGGTTAGTCATGCCTTTTGGTCTCACGAATGCGCCTAGCACTTTCATGATATTAATGAATGAGGTTTTACGTGCTTTCATTGGAAGATTTGTGGTAGTATATTTCGATGACATCTTGATCTATAGCGCATCTCTCGAAGTTCATCTCGATCATCTCCGTGCTGTTTTCAATGCTTTACGTGATGCACGCTTATTTGGTAACATTGACAAGTGCACCTTTTACACGGATCGAGTCTCTTTTCTTAGCTATGTTGTGACACCACAGGGAATTGAAGTTGATCAAGCCAAGGTGGAGGCGATACACAGCTGGCCGACTCCTACCACGGCCACACAAGTACGAAGCTTTCTCAGACTTGCTGGATTCTATCGTCGTTTTGTGAAAGACTTCAGCACCATAGCAGGCCCACTGCATGAGCTTACAAAGAAGGGTGCTCCATTCACATGGGGCAAGGCGCAAGAGGCTGCATTTGCAACTTTGAAGAATAGTTGGTTCTGTGCGTATCTTACTATTGCAGGAAGCACATGATGGAGGATTGATGGGACACTTTGGTGTCAAGAAGACGGAAGACATCTTAGCAAGCCATTTCTTTTGGCCAAAGATGAGAAGAGATGTGGAGCGGTTTGTTGCTCGTTGCACCACCTGTCAAAAAGCTAAGTCCCATCTTAGTCCACATGATTTATACATGCCTCTTCCTGTTCCTAGTGCTCCATGGGAGGATGTTTCTATGGATTTTGTTTTAGGATTGCCTAGAACAAAGAAGGGGGGGATAGTATTTTTGTTGTTGTCGACAGATTTTCTAAAATGACACATTTCATACCATGCCACAAAACTGATGATGCTACCCATATTGCTGATTTGTTCTTTCAAGAAGTTGTTCGTTTGCATGGGGTTCCAAACACTATTGTTTCAGATAGAGATGCCAAATTTCTTAGTCATTTTTGGAAAACCTTATGGGCTAAGTTGGGGACAAAATTACTCTTTTCTACCACTTGTCACCCTCAAACTGATGGACGGACCGAAGTAGTGAACCGTAGTTTATCTACCATACTAAGGGTTGTTCTGAAACATAACATCAAATTATGGGAAGAATGTTTGCCTCATATTGAATTTGCTTACAATCGTTCACTGCATTCTACTACTAAATTGTGCCCTTTTCAGATTGTATATTATTTTATTCCTCGTGCTCCCATTGATCTTTTGGCTCTACCACGTTTAGAGAAATTGAATTTTGATGCTTCTCGCCGTGCTGAATTAATTCTTAAAATGCATGAGCAAACTAAAGCAAACATTGAGAGCATGAACGCTAAGTATCAACAAGCCGGTAGCAAGGGTAGGAAGCATGTTACTTTTGAACCTGGTGATTTGGTTTGGGTGCATTTGAGAAAGGATAGATTTCCTGATTTGAGAAAATCTAAATTACTACCTAGAGCTGCTGGACCCTTCAAAGTGCTTCAAAAAATTAATGATAATGCATATGAAGTTGAGTTGTCTGCACATTTTGGGGTTACTTTCTCTTTTAATATTGCAGATTTGAAACCATATATGGGCGAGGAAGACACATTTGAGTCGAGGACGACTCAATTGCAAGAAGGGGAGGATGATGCGGACATCGCTACCGTTGATACAACCACAACACCAGCCCATTCACCACTCTCAGCTAATCAAGGTCCAATGACACGCGCTCGTGCACGTCAACTTAATTATCAGGTGAATTCATTCCTGGCTGTTCAAAGTAATTATCCTTCAAATGAGGACCTATTAAAGTCTTGTGATGACCTTGTTATTATTAGGTGCTTGGGAATTGATCCAGCTAGGAGAGATGGAGGGATTAATGCAATAAAGGTTGCTCCACCCGAGGGGAAATCTTGAGGCTGGGGCCATGTAATAAAGAGAGATTTAGACAAATAAGGAAAGGAATAAGGGAAATCTCGTCCAACTTTGCTGCTGGACGAAATTCTCTCTTTCTTCCCCCATTTAAAGATAGATGTGCTATAATAAGGAAAGAAATAGAGGAAATCATATCATGCCTTGCTGCTAGATGGGTTTCCCTCTTTCTTTCCCTATTAAATGGTAGTCTATCACAGAAAAAAGAAGAGAATAAGGGAGATCACGTCCTACCTTTGTTGCTGGACGAATTTCCCTCTTCCCTCCCCTATTTAAGTAGTCCAAGAGCTCCTTGACAGGGCGGGTTTTGTTTTCTGTAAGTTTAGCTATTGCTACTTCCTTGTAACGCAAGTGTCGACGAGACCTTCCGATTACTTGAATCAGAACCCCAACCTTTTCACACCCGTGAGTGTTTGCTTATTATCTTGTTCTTGCTTGTTCTTCGATTGCTTGTAGGTTCAAGACTGTTCTTGGCACAACAAGTACAACAACAACAGGAGCCGGTGTAACTATCGCTAAGGCGCAGCATCCTTGTGATTGTTGTAGTCAGGTAGCACAACGTCGACCATCCACCCAAATCGTAGTTAACAGGAGACGGTGTAACTGTCGCTCAAGACGCCACACCATTCTGATTGTGGTAGTCGGGCAGCCAACGTGGGCCTCCACCAAATTCGTTCATTATCCACATTTCTTATCGAAAGATAAGGCGTCGCCGTACCAATTGGGTTCATCACCCCGGCCGGCTCCTGCATGGTTTCGCGGGGGGCATAGTCACCGTGATCAACATCGCGGCGCTGTAGCTCGATGCACACGCAATGCCCAGCGACACTAGCCAGGACCAGGAGGAGGTAGGCCACTCTTGGATGTGACGTGGCGTGAGTGATGGTGGGCACAGCCAGCAGCACGGGGGACCATCATCAGGGTGGCGGTGCGGCGTGGTGGGTGGTTTGCTCGTGTACGGGCATGTCCGTGCACGCATGAGCTGTTCGACCTTAACTCCGCCTGACCCGCCGCCGATCAAATTATCATGCTCGCACCGTCGGGTTCGGACGACGGCCGCGCGCGCGGGCCAAACTCAAGGAGAGGGGGGGAGGACCCGCCCTCCTCCTCTGCATATCATTGGGTCTCTTAGTGATCAGATCCGCCGGCACAGTCACCGGCGCTACCGCTGCCTAGCCGGCCTGGCCAGCTAGCTCTCGGTCGATGCACATAGCCCAAAGCGTGCGTGCACCGTGCACGCACGTCTTTGCAGCACCGCCACGCGAGCGACATGCAGCTAGAGAGGCCGCCGCCATGACGAAAGAGACGTGCGAGCAGCGACCCAAAATCAACCGGCGGCCGGTGACCGCGATTCACACAAATCATGACACTGACACTCATGGCGACGAGACGACGGTCCCATGTACGTGCGTGCACGTGTCGCACCCATCGGTCCGTCGCTTCGATCGGCGAGCTGTCGATTTGATTCGAGAGCCCGAGCGCCGTCGAACAGGACCAGAAAGACTCGGTGCGAATCGGGGCCGGAGCAGATCATAAGGTTCGCATCTTAATCTTTTCTATTTCAAACCAGATGGATTAGTTTTTTTTGTTCAAAACGAGCTTATTTGTTTAGAAGGGAAGAAAAATCCTATCCACCTCTCTTAGCTATCGTCTGAGTCCAGATTCTGCCGAGGCCGGTGCTGACTGCTGAGTGCCTGCACATCTGGACCTTTGCCATCTACTCTTTATCGTCGCGAAGCTGCGATGCGTGCATTCACTGATACACTATCATGATGAATACCCACGTTATCTAGGTGATTTTGAGGAGTCAATTGCTATTATAACATCCGTTTCGAGCGGCTTCGACAAAATAACACTCACGTCGTAGCCTTCACTAAAATAACACTTTTATCGTTGACGCACCGTTAAAATAGAATTTAGTCTAATCTACCTCTTTTTTAACATTTTTCTTTTCTTTTTCTAATTCTTATAAATTCTAAAATGACCATTGTGCCCTTCTTTTATTTTGGCTTTACCCATGATCTCTCTTCACCCACCACCAGCCTTCTGTGGCCACACCTTTTTGTACCGTAATCTCCTTTATAAGCAGGTCAGGGAGTTCTCCGTCGGCGCCGCGCGTCTTCGAGTCATAGGGCGGGGCAGGCTCTTCGACTCCAGTGCTAGACAGTGTCAGGGAAGCGCAAGAGAGACCTGGCGGCAGCTAGGCCACGGACGGCTGGCGGCGGCGGCTCGGCCACGGAGGCCTCGCAGAGCGGCTCAGGCTGACGACGTTCTTTTGGGAAAGGAGATACAGTAGGGCACAGTCAAAAGTTTATGATACAACCAAAAAATAAAAGAAGGGCACAATGGTCATTTTAGAGTTTATAAGATTAGAAAAGAAAAAGGAAAATGTTAAAAAGAGGTAGATTAGACTAAAATTCTATTTTAACAGTGCGTCAACGATAAAAGTGTTATTTTAACGAAGCCCACAATGTGAATGTTTATTTATCGAATCCGCTCGAAAGGGGTGTTATAATAGCAATTGTCTCGATTTCGAGTGCCAAACTGCTATTTTGCTTAAAACTGACGAGGATTTGGCTGTATGCTTGAGGCGTTTCACCATGAGAAACAAGAATTACCGGAACGGGAACTGGATTCGTCCATTTCCTGCTGGGCCTCCGCGCATTGGTCCAAGCGAAACCGAACCAAGACATCCAATTCTTATTGGGCCTCCGCGCCACTTGCTGTTGGCCTTCACGCAGGCCCCGTTCCCCGCGGGGGCGGATTCTCTGCATGCCTGATGCAAAGTGAAACCTGTGCACCACCATCCAGATTTGTGACACGTGTTCTATCCTCACCGATCTCCAAGCAGCACCTCCGCGTTCAGCAATTCCCCATGAGCTGCCTGTTCCTCTGTAGATCGGCTCGGTTTGACGACTGCACGGCTTGACGTGGGGCAGGAGCTCTGCGCGTTGCACTCGCGGCGGCCCGATCTGTTGTCATTGGCGCTGCTCGTGTTGCATTCGCGATGGCCCGATCTGTTCTCGCGGCGGTGTCACGCTCCTCCGTGCTAATCCTGAGCCGCAGTAACACCACTGACAAATTGCGCGGACAGTTCTGGTCGTAGTTATCGTTGTTATTTGCTGTCAGCTCGATGATGTCCGTCTTCTTGCAATATGTGCATCGAACAAAGAGCAAACGTCTAAGCTCATCCATCCCTGGTACTACCCTTGCGAATGATCTGGGTTTCTTCTTTCAACCCTTCTACCTAGACCACGAAAAACATGAGGACATGGTTTGGTTTCTGGGTGGGCAGGTCTCCAGGAACAGGGCGGCGACTGTCAGCAAGGCGAAGTGCTCGCAGCGTCGGTGATGCTCGTCGGCGTCATTGAGGGAGAAGCCGGCGTACCTGAGGACGGAATACGATATGTCCCTGCTGCTCAGCTTCAGCCCAGGTCAAGCCGTGCAGTAGTAGAGCCAAGCCGATCCGCAGACCGCTCATGCGGCATTGCTGAACGCGGAGGCGCTGCTTGGAGATTGGTGAGGATAGGACACGTGTCACAAATCCAGATAGTGGTGCACAGGTTTCAGTTTACATCACGTATGCAGAGAATTTTTTTCCGTTCCCCGTGGCCACCAAAACCCTTACCCCAGCTGGCCAGCGCCGCCGCAGCTTCCTAACCCTCACCACCGGCGACCTTCCAGCCCCTCTCTCTCTAGAGCCGCCTCTCGCTCGTCCTCACCCCCCTCCCCGTACTGGCGCTGGCTGGCGTGGGGTTGGTACCCGCCCCGACCTGACGCTGACGGATTTCCTCCTTCGTTGTCGGTAAGCATTAGTTCCTTGCGCGGGCTGCTATAGGACTTCATAGTTTGGGAACCGTGCCCTTGATGCGGTTCTGAGCAATCGAATCTTGGGGATTCACTAACCTGTTGGTCCATGTTCGATTAGGCTTCTTCTCCATCAGCTCTCAAGGTCAATACGCCTGAGGTCTGGGTGCGCTTGATCTTCCAAAGGATTTCGGGGCCGAGGGATACATAAGAGGAGCTTCGATTCGCGGCTGAGATGGTGAAGAGAGCTGCAACGGGGTGGTACGATACTCGATACCTCCTTTTCCATTGCTCATGCTCAGTAATTGTTTTCGACTAGAGTGAATCAGCTACTCAGGTCCTAGTTCCCAGAGGTGCTCTTTCCATGAGTACTACCGTGTATATAATATTAATATCTTGTTAATTGATTCCTGAATGAACTCACTGTTTACTTATTCGCTATTAAGATAATAAAGAGAATAGAATAGTTCCAGGCTTGATCACAGCAGTTATCATTCTATGGTAAAGCTTTGTAACCTTCCTTTTTCCTCTCATGTTCAAATAGAACTTACTTAGTAGAATGTAGATATCTACATCCCACCGATTGCATTAGTTTGTATTGTTTCCACATCACACCTTATACTTTCTATGTTGTGTTACTGTTACTGTTCCTTGGCACCTGAAGTTTGCTGCAATCGCTGCAGCTATGAGCCTGGACCGTCATTTGAAGAGGTCAAAAAGGAAGCCATGCTTGACATCTTGCCGACAGACTCAGAAGAATTTTGGCTAATACAATGGCCTAAAGATAAGGTGACATGGCCCCCTTCTTTCTTTATCTCAGTGGTCTGTTGTCAATCTGCTGCGTTATTGAGATCTGATGCGACATTTCCTATGCTATTACATGAAGTTAAGCTTGTCCGATTTTCATGGTAAAGAGCTTTCTCTTGAGCTACACAATGATGGGAACTTGGGCGCTTTAGAGAGTTCCTCAGGTAAAATGACTGAAGTTTCTTTCAGTTAAAACTTAATTATTATTACATGGCTTTAATGCTTTTAAGTCTTCTGAACATCCACTCATTTGGACACCAAAAGTTCAGTTCACTCCTAATTTAGTTTTCCCAAGCAAGTTATACCCTATTACTAAACAACAACAAAGCCTTTGTCTCAATCACGTTGAGGTAGGCTAGATATGAAACCCAAACTAGGTTTCATATCCATAGGAATGGCTGGTTTTGATGTTGGCTCGCCAAGCCTATCACAACCCTCCTCCTTTACCCGGGCTTGGGACCGGCTATACCTAGAAAGGCATAGGCGGAGTTTTACAAGTTATACCCTATTACTATAAAAAGAAAATCAGCATGGCTAATTTGATCCATGAAGTCACTTACATTTCCAGCATTATGTTGCTGGGGCAAAGAACTAATTTTAAAGCCTTCTGAACTTCCACTCATTTGGACACCAAAAGTTTGCTTCACTCCTAATTTAGTTTTCCTCAACAACTTATATCCAAGCCTTTGTTCCAAGCATGATGTGGCACGCTAGATATGAAACCCAATGATTTTATTTTATTTTTTAAAAGGAACTAAAAGAAAGAAAGAGATAAGAGTAACAAAATACGACTAAACTAAGATTATAGCACATGAATTGCTAATTTTCATGTAGTCCTATTAGGGTCAAATCTATAGGTACATTCTAATCCCTCAAGTCTCGTTTTACCGCCTCCTCCCATGTCAACCTTGGTCTCCCTCTACCCCTCCTAATATTTTTTTCTACTTTTTTGAATCCCACTGTGAACCGGTGGTTCTGGAGGTTTTCACTAGATATGCCCAAATCACCTTAGTCGTTGTTGAACTAACTTCTTTTTAATCGGTGATCCTATCACGTATCAGCTTGTTCCTAATATAGTCTTTTCTTGTGTGACCATGATCCGTTGTAGCATGCACATCTTTGCGACACTCATTTGTTGGACATGTTGTGTTTTATTATAAAGAGCAAATCAGCAAGGCTAATATGATCCATGAAGTCACTTGTGTTTCCAACATTATGTTGCTGGAGCAAAGGACTAATTTTAAAACTTTTACCGAGAAAAGTAGATGTAGCTAACATACTAATTTTGACAGGGAAATCTTATGATCTCGTCAGCTTTGCTTCTCAGCAGCCAGATGCAACTGTCTTTCTTCCGTCCGAATCTGGAACTAGAGCTGGTATGCTGAAGTATCAAATTTTTATTTTAATTGTATGTTGCAGAAATGCTTTCCACACTTTATTGAAATACAAGCTTGCTAAATATGTGCTTTGTGTCTTCATATTTTTTCCTGGGTTTGTTTTAATGGTCCATAACTTATGCCACTTATTTGTTTAGTAAATCCCTTAAGCTAGGGTTCGTCAAGTTACTGGTTCATGTATAACATAAATATAATGAACCTGCTGTCATCAAGGATACCAACTTATGAGTTTTGATGGTTTTGGTCTTGAAGGAAAATTGGAGGAAAAGAAACAGGACTTAATAAGACACCTGAGTCCTCAGTTACTGAGCTTGGGGATTTGAAAAGATAAGCCAGTTAGAACCGATTATGGTGAGGAATGACCCTGCCGCTGGGCCTGGGCGGCCAGGACAGGGGGGGCAAACCCTGGTCCCCCCCCCCCCCCCCCGTTGTGTGCGCACCCAGGTCAGGGCTGGTCAGTCGGTGCGGCTGCACCATGTTCAAGGTGGCAGCCCTAATTTAGGAAATAAACTGTTTTCCTATTGTTATAGATTAGGACTCTTGTAAGGGGGGGCTATATAAACAAGCCAAAACACCCCAAATTGTGAGAGAGATCAATAAAGAAAATTCCTCCACTTTTTCTACCCTAGCCGCCTCTCTCCCCATTGCTGCTGCCGCCGCCCCCCTCTCTCTCCCAGGTCGGCGCCTCCACAAGAACCCTAGCCGCCACCTGATCGTAGGGTCACCAGCCGCCGCCAGGGCTGCTGTTCCAGCCGCCGCCCAGGTCTTCTCCACCGCCGCCTGCTGTTCCAGCCGGCGCCTAGGGCATCATCTTCCTCAAGCTGCTGCCTCCCTCCTCAACCCTAGCCGCCACCAGGCTTGGATCAGCCGCCATCAAAGCCAAGGTCAGACTGACCTGCTAGGGCAGATCAGTTTGTACAGCAAGAACAGAGACATTTTGGGGCTGGAATTGCAACATTCGTGGCATCAGAGCCGGTTTCAACCCTAGGCTGAATTCTGCAAGATGTCGTCTACACCTACAAGCAGCGGCATCGCCATCAGCCATGGAACTCCCTCACCGGCAGCTCGTGAGGTGAACATCGGGACGGGGTTCCCCGTGCTCACCAAGACCAACTACGCGGAGTGGGCTGTCATGATGAAGATCAAGCTGAAGGCACGTCTGCTTTGGAAGGCCGTGGAGGAGGGGAACATGAGCGAGCAGGAAGATATGATAGCGCTTGACGTCTTGGTCAGCGCTGTCCCCACCGGAGATGATCACGACGATCGGAGAAAAGAGGACGGCGGAGGCATGGGACACGATCGCCATCATGCGGGTCGGGACCGACCGCGTGAAGAAGACGACGACACAGCAACTTCGGAAGGAGTTCGAAGACGTTGTCTTCAAGGATGGCGAAAGCGTGGAGGACTTCTCCCTCCGCCTGAGCGGCAATGCTATCACGGCTTGCCTCGCTAGGGGAGGAGATAGGAGAAGAGAGGGACGTGGAGAAGCTCCTGCGAAGCGTTCCAGAACGCTTCCAACAGATCGTGGTGGCGATCACGACATTGCTGTACGTGTTGACCCTCACCTTGTCGGAGGTGACGGGGCGTCTCAGGGCGGTTGAGAACGCCTTCGACTCGACGTAGCGGAAGGGAGGAGTACACAACGACCAGCTGTACCTCACTCGGGAGGAGTGGGAGGCACAACGGAAGGAGGAACGGTCTATCTAGTCCGTGAGTTCTTCTAAGAGGGGCAACCGAAAGGGCCCGCCCAAGAAGAACGGAGGCAAGAAGGGAGGTTCCGGGAAAGATATTCCGAGGGACCAGTGCAGGAAGTGCGGGAAGAAGGGCCACTGGTCCAGTGAGTGTCGGTCAAAGCCGAAGGAGGAGCCGCAGCAGCAGGCTTTCGTGGCGAAGGCGGAGGAGGAGGGCGCCTTGTTTATGACAAGGGTGGCCTCTGTACAGGAGGAGCCTGTACAGAAACGTCCTACGCGCCCACTGGAGATAGTGGAGGGACGTGTCTTCGCTCACCGCAGCAACGACAACGACTTTGACGACACTCGGTACCTCGACACGGGCGCGACCAACCACATGACAGGTTCACGCGTCGTCTTCTTCGAGCTCGACGAAACGTTGTTGTAACCATCAAGTTCGGCGACAACTCCGTCGTGTGTATCCAGGGGAAGGGTACGATCCTATTCGCCTCCAAGACAGGTGAGCACAGGAGGCTCACCGGCGTCTACCTCATCCCGCGCCTCACCACCAACCTCATCAGCGTCGGCCAGCTGGATGAGTATGACTACAACATCACGGTGCAAGGAGGAGTGATGCACATACGGGATGAGCAACAGCGTCCCCTCACACGAGTTCAGCGCGATGACAACAAGCTGTACTTCATCAGGCTCAACATCACATGTCCGGTTTGCCTAACCGCGAGGCGTGATGATGTTGCGTGGCGTTGGCACGAACGCTACAGACACGTCAACTTCCAGGCGCTTCGGAAGTTGGCACGAGAGGAGATGGTGCTCGGGCTTCCGCAAACTGATCATGTCGATCAATTGTGCGAAGCTTGCTTGGTCGGGAAGCAGAGGCGCTTCAGCTTCCCCAAGCAAGCTCAGCGACGCGCGGAGGGCGCGCTCAACTTTGTCCACGGGGACATATGCGGGCCTATCACGCCGACGACTCCAGGCGGCAAGAAGATGTTCTTGTTGCTAGTGGATGACATGAGCCGCTATATGTGGCTCTATCTTCTAGCAACCAAGGACAAGGCACCCGACTTAATTCAGCAATTCAAGGCGACGGCTGAATTAGAGTCCGGGAGGAGGCTGAAGCCTCCGTACTGATCGCGGAGGGGAGTTCACCTCACAGGAGTTTACCGAGTACTGCGCTCAACACGGAGTACAACGTCAGCTCACAACCCCGTATACGCCACAACAAAACGGGGTTGTGGAGCAGCGCAACCAGACGGTGGTCGGCATGGCGAGGAGCATGTTGAAGGCGAAGGTTATGCTCGGGATTTTTTGGGGAGAGGCAGTTATCACGACTGCCTATATCTTGAATCGATTCCCCACCCGTGGCCTCGACGGGAAGACGCCATATGAAGCTTGACATGGAGAGCGACCAACCGTCAATTATTTTCGAACCTTTGGGTGTGTGGGGCATGTCAAGAACACGCACCCCTATGTGAAAAAGTTGGAAGACCGGAGTACTCCGATGATTTTTCTTGGCTATGCTGCAGGGATGAAGGGCTATTGGATGTATAATCCGGCTGATGGGCGCACACACATATTACGTGACGTGATATTCGATGAGGCGGCCAAGTGGGACTGGGGAGAAGGAGCAGGAGAAGAGGACTACACCGCCTTCCACATCGGCTCCTTAGGTCCAACACCTGCTGGACCTGCTGTTCCAGCACCTGGAGAGGTGCTGCAGGGTCCAAAGGGGCCGAACAGCACCCCTGCAGTGCCCAGGAGGGGCACAAAAGGGTCTGTCCAGACCCTAAGAGTTCCTGCGCCAGCCGCCAGATCTGCTGGAGAGAGTCCAGCACCTGCAGCGTCGCCCAAAGGGCCCCTGCAGGGACTGTCCAGTGCAAATCAGAGCTGTAATAGTCCTGCACGGGGGTCAGCAGCAGTGGGGGGTTCCGGACTTGAAGATTCCAACACCTTCGTGACGCCCCGGAATCCTCCACGGCCCATCTGCTTCGCCACACCGCTGTCGGACCCTGGCAGCAACGTCGTCGACACCTACTACGACGACGGCGCGAAACTACGGTTCCGCACGATGCGCAACATACTTGGAACCCTCACCCCTCCTGGTCGGGCTGAGCTCCCACCAAGCTTAGAGGACAGGGAGTTCATGTTCACCACCGCGGAGGAGCCCACATCCTTCGCCGATGCTGAGGAACACCCATGCTAGAGACGGGCCATGCTCGAGGAAATGGAGTCTATAGAAGAAAACAAGACTTGACAACGTTGATCTTCCTGCAGGACACAAGCCCATTGGCCTCAAATGGGTGTTCAAGGTGAAGAAGGACGAGCATGGGGAGGTGGTGAAGCACAAGGCTCGATTGGTGGCAAAAGGCTATGTCCAACGGCAAGGAATAGATTTTGATGAGGTATTTGCTTCTGTAGCTCGTCTCGAATCTGTTTGCTTGCTCCTTGCAGTTGCGGTGTTGGAAATCCGGCCTGTTCAGCCCTGTTTTTGGCTCTGCAGGTGTGCTGATCGGATCTGTTCGGCCAGAACAGATCTGTTATGCGGTGCAGATCAGAACAGGGTGATTCCTGTGTGCAGAACAGAGAGGACAGGGAGAGAGTAGAAAAAGCACCCCTGGTGCTGATCAGATCGGAGAAGAAAGGAACAGAGAAGAACTCGCCGAGTTCTTGCTGGAACAGATGTGAAAATCCTGATCTAGGCGAGTTAGGGAACTCGGCTAGATTAGGTGCTGCCGTGGGGGCTTTTTCTGGTGGAGAACTTGTATTATCTGATTAATAATTGTGCTGTTACAAGGGGGGGCGCAACCCTGTTTATATAGGGGGTTTTTGGGAGAGTCCCAACCCCTTACAACTCTTATTCTATCTCTAAACTGAATAGGACACATAAACAGAATTTCTAACTTCTTGGACTCTATTTTAACTGACCGCACCAGGGAGGTGGGCCTGCCTGGGCGTGCGCGCCCCTGGTGGGCTCAGCCGCACCAGGCCGGCCCAGGCCCAGGCCCACCGACATTCTCCTCCTGACCCTGGACCTGCAGTATGTCCAGAACGCCAATTCTTCTTCTCATCTCGACAAACTTCTGTCTTCCAAGTGCCTTGGTCAAGATGTCCGCCATCTAGTCCTTCGTAGAGATTTGCTCAAGCACAATCTCACCGTTGTCAACACACTCCCGTATGTAGTGATACTTGGTGTCGATGTGCTTGCTCCTGTCATGGTGTACCGGATTCTTGCTCAAGTCTATGGCAGACTTGTTATCAACCTGCAGCACCGGTGCCTTCATCTTTTCAGCCAAGTCTTCCATCAGTCGTGCCATCCATGCACCTTGACATGCCCCTTGAGCTGCTGCGATGTACACTGCTTCACACGAGGATAAGGCCACCACCTTCTGCTTGCTGGACTGCCATGAAACGGGGCTGTTTCCAAGACAAAACAGCACCCCGCTCGTGCTCTTCCGGTCCTCCACGTCTCCCGCAAAGTCGCTATCCGAGTAGCCAATCAACTCCATGTTGCCTCCTTTTGGATAGAAGACTCCGAAGTGGATCGTACCCGCTATATAGCGTACGATGCGCTTGACTGCGGCAAAGTGATCTTCTCTTGGCTCCTCCAAAAACCGACTCATGTACCCAACGGAGTAGGCGAGGTCGGGGTGTGTGTTCACCAGATATCGCAGCCCTCCCACCAAGCTCCTGTAGCTCGTTGCGTGCACCAACGGACTCTTACTTATCTTGTAAAGCTTTAGGCCTTGCTCCATGGGGAACGCACAAGAGTTGCACTCCTCCAGGCCAGCTTTTGAGACAAGCTTCGAAGCGTAGGCCGCCTGCCCAACGCTTATCCCTTCTTCAGTCTGCCGCACCTCCAGGCCAAGATAATACGACAAGAGGCCCAAGTCGCTCATCTTGAACCGCTTCATCATCTCCTCCTTGAACTTCTTGATCGTGCCGCCTCCTGTGATCACGAGGTCGTCGATATACACACCGACGATGAGCTTCTCCTCTGCAGCTCCACGGAAGTAGATCCCGTGCTCGCTCGTACTCTTCTGGAAACCAAGTGATAGCAAACTATCGTTGAGCTTGGCATTCCAGACCCTGGGCGCTTGACGAAGTCCATACAAAGATTTCTTGAGCCGATACACTTTGTGTTCGGCTCCGTCGACGATGAAGTCTGCGGGTTGGGAGATGTACACCTCCTCCAGTAGATCGCCATTTAGGAAGGCGCTCTTTACGTCCATGTGGTGTACCTTTCACCCCTTATGTGCTGCAATTGCAAGAAGCAAGCGAACAGACTCTAGACGAGCAACAGGAGCAAATACCTCGTCAAAGTCTATTCCTTGCCGCTGGACATAGCCTTTCGCCACCAAACGAGCCTTGTGCTTCACCACCTCTCCATGCTCGTCCCTCTTCACCTTGAACACCCATTTGAGGCCAATGGGTTTGTGTCGTGCAGGAAGGTCAACAAGCTGCCACGTCTTGTTTTCTTCAATGGACTCCATCTCCTCAACCATGGCCCGTCTCCAGCAAGGGTGTTCCTCGGCGTCGCCGAAGGACGTAGGCTCCTCCGCGGTGGTGAACATAAGCTCCCCCTCCTCCAGACTCGGTGGGCGTGGTGGGCGCCCAGGAGGGGTGAGGGTTCCCAGCACGTTGCACATCGTGCGGAACCGAAGTGCAGCGTTGTCGTCGTGGTAGGCGTCGACGTTGCTGCCGACGTCCGTCAGCGGCGTGGCGAAGCGGATGGGCCGTGGAGGGTGCCGGGGCGTGACGAAGGTGCTGGAATCTTCAGTCTCGGATCCTCCAGCTGCTGCTGACTCCTGTAGCGGGCTATCCCAGGTCTGTTCTGGACTGGACAGCCCCTGTAGAAGCCTGCGGGGTGCTGCAGGGGTTGCTGTGCGCCTCCCAGCTGGTCTGAATGCGTGCGCAGGTGCTCCTGGGGTCTGGACTGGCCCCCCTGCGCCCCTCCTGGGCGCTGCAGGGGTGCTGTTTGGCCCCTCCGGGCCCTGCAGCACCTTCCCAGGTGCTGGAACAGCAGGTTCAGCAGGTGCGAGACCCAAGGAGTCGATGTAGAACATGGCGTAGTCCTCTTCTTCAGCTCCTTCTCCCCAGTCCCACTTGGCCGCTTCGTCGAATACCACGTCTCGTGATATGTGAGTGCACCCGTCAGCCGGATTGTACATCCGGTAGCCCTTCGTCCCTGCAACATAGCCAATGAACACCATTGGCGTACTCCGGTCTTCCAACTTTTTCAGGTGAGGCCGCATATTTTTGACATGCCCCACGCACCCAAAAGTTCGAAAGTAGTTGACGGCTAGTCGCTCCCCGTGCCAAGCTTCATATGGCGTCTTTCCGTCGAGGCCGCGGGTCGGGGACCTATTCAGGATGTAGATGGCTGTCACGACCGCCTCACCCCAAAAGAACCTGGGCATACCCTTTGCCTTCAACATGCTTCTCGCCATTCCGACCATCGTCGGGTTGCGCCACTCCACAACCCCGTTTTGCTGCGGCGTATATGGGGCTGTGAGCTGACGCTGTACACCGTGCTGAGCGCAGTACTCGCCGAACTCCTGTGAGGTGAACTCCCCTCCGCGGTCAGTACGGAGTAGTTTCAGCCTCCTCCCAGACTCTAATTCAGCCGTCACCTTGAATTGCTGAATTAAGTTGGGTGCCTGGTCCTTGCTTGCTAGTAGATAGAGCCACATATAGCGACTCATATCGTCCATTAGCAGCAAGAACATCTTCTTGCCGCCTGGAGTCGTAGGCGTGATCGGTCCGCAGATGTCGCCGTGGACGAGGTCGAGCGCGCCCTCCGCGCGCCGTCGAGCTTGCGTGGGGAAGCTGGAGCGCCTCTGCTTCCCAGCTAAGCAAGCTTCACACAATTGATCAACGTGATCAATTTGCGGAAGCCCGAGCACCATCTCCTCCTTTGCCAGCTTCCGAAGCGCCTGGAAGCCGACATGACCATAGCGTTCGTACCAACGCCAAGCAACATCACCACGTCGCGCGGTCAGGCAAACCGGGCGTGTGATGTTGAGCCTGACGGAGTACAACTTGGAGTTGTCGCGTTGCACCCGTGTGAGAAGATGTCTCTGCTCGTCCCGTATGTCCATCACTCCTCCATGTACAGTGATGGTGTAGCCGTCCTCATCCGGTCGCCCGAGACTGATGAGGTTGGTGGTGAGACGCGGGATGAGGTAAGACGCCGGTGAGCCGCCGATGCTCACCCGACCCGCAGGCGAACAGGACTGTGCCCTTCCCCTCGATCCGCATGACCGAGTTGTCGCCGAACTTGATGGTTCCGACGACGTTCTCGTCGAGCTCGGAGAAGACGGCGCGCGAGCCAGTCATGTGGTTGGTCGCGCCCGTGTCGAGGTCCCAAAGGGCGTCGTCGAAGTCGTCGTCGTTGCCGTGGTTCGCGAAGACACGCCACTCCACTATCTCTAGTGGGTGCGCGGGACGCTTGTGTACAAGCTCCTCCTGTACTGAGGCTGCCCTTGTCATGAACAAGGCGCCCTCCTCCTCCGCCTTCGCCACGTGCGCCTGCTGCTGCGGCTCCTGCTGCTGCTTCTTTGAATGACACTCCTTGGCCCAATGGCCCTTCTTGCCGCACTTCCTGCACTGGTCCCGCGGAATGTCTTTCGCGGAACCCTTCTTCTTCTTGGGTGCCCCCTTGCGGCCACCCTTCTTCGAAGAGCCCTCATCTCCTCGCGCCTCTTTCCGCCGTGCCTCCCACTCCTCCTGAGTGAGGTACAGCTGGCTGTCGTGCACTCCTCCCTTGCGTCGCGTCGTGTCGAAGGCGTTTTCGGCAGCCCTCAGCCGCCCCGTCACATCCGACAATGTGAGGGTTGACACGTCTAGCAGGGTCGAGATCGCCACCACGATCTGCTCGAAGCGTTCTGGAACGCTCCGAAGGAGCTTCTCCACCGCCACATTTTCGTCGATGTGCTCCCCTAGCGTCTCGAGACGGGCTATGATGCCGCTCAGACGAAGGGAGAAGTCCTCCACGCTCTCGCCGTCCTTGAACGTGGCGGCGTCAAACTCCCGTCTGAGTTGACGCGCCGTGGTCTTCTTCACGCGATCGGCCCCCACCCGCATGAGGGCGATCGTGTCCCACGCCTCCTTCGCCGTCTTCTTCTTCCCGATCGTCGTGATCATCTCCGACGGGATGGCGCTGACTAGGATGTCGAGCGCCAACATGTCCTCCTGCTGCGTCACGTTGCCATCTTCCACCGCCTTCCAAAGTAGCCGCGCCTTCAGCTTGATCTCCATCATGACGGCCCACTCCGCATAGTTGATCTTAGTGAGCAGCGGGAACCCGGTTCCCGTGTTCACCTCACGAACTACCGGAGAGGTCGTCGTCGTGATCTTGCCGCCGTTGCCGGTGACGCTGCCGCTGCTTGGGGGAGAGGTCGACATGGCTCTGATACTACGATTGTTGGAAATCCGGCCTGTTCAGCCCTGTTTCTGGCTCTGCAGGTGTGCTGATCGGATCTGTTCGGCCAGAACAGATCTGTTATGCGGTGCAGATCAGAACAGGGTGATTCCTGTGTGCAGAACAGAGAGGACAGAGAGAGTAGAAAGCACCCCTGGTGCTGATCAGATCGGAGAAGAAAGGAACAGAGAAGAACTCGTCGAGTTCTTGCTGGAACAGATGTGAAAATTCTGATCTAGGCGAGTTAGGGAACTCGGCTAGATTAGGTGCTGCCGTGGGGGCTTTTTTTGGTGGAGAACTTGTATTATCTGATTAATAATTGTGCTGTTACAAGGGGGGGCGCAGCCCTGTTTATATAGGGGGTTTTTGGGAGAGTCCCAACCCCTTACAACTCTTATTCTATCTCTAAACTGAATAGGACACATAAACAGAATTTCTAACTTTCTGGACTCTATTTTAACTGACCGCACCAGGGAGGTGGGCCTGCTGCACCAGGGAGGTGGGCCTGCCTGGGCGTGCGCGCCCCTGGTGGGCTCAGCCGCACCAGGCCGGCCCAGGCCCAGGCCCAGGGTCACCCGACATGCGGCACACAAGGGGTGGAAGGTACACCACATGGACGTGAAGAGCACCTTCCTGAACGGCGACTTGATGGAGGAGGTGTACGTTTCCCAACCCGCTGGATTCATCATCGACGGAGCCGAACACAAGGTGTATCGGCTCAAGAAGGCTTTATATGGACTTCGTCAGACGCCCAGGGCCTGAAATGCCAAGCTCAACGATAGCTTGCTATCGCTTGGTTTTCAGAAGAGTACGAGCGGGCACGGGATCTATTTCCGTGGAGCTGAAGATGAGAAGCTCATCGTCGGCGTGTACGTCGACGATCTTGTGATCACAGGAGGAGGCAATCTCAAGAAGTTCAAAGGGGTGATGATGAAGAGGTTCAAGATGAGCGACTTGGGTCTCTTGTCATATTATCTTGGCCTGGAGGTGCGGCAAACTGATGCAGAGTAAGCGTTAGGCAGGCGGCCTACGCTTCCAAACTTGTCACTAAAGCTAGTTTGGAAGGATGCAACTCCTGTGCATTTCCCATGGAGCAAGGTCTCAAGCTTTGCAAGACAAGTGATAGCCCGTTGGTGCATGCAACGGACTATAAGGGCTTGGTTGGAGGGCTGCGATACTTGGTGAACACACGTCTCGATGTTGCCTATTCGTTTGGGTACGTGAGTCGGTTTCTAGAGGAGCCCAAGGAGGATCACTTTGCTACAGTCAAACGCATTGTACGCTACATAGCGGGTACAATCAACTATGGATTCTTCTATGCAAGAGGAGGAGACATGGAGCTTATTAGGTACTCGGATAGTGACTATGCGGGAGACGTGGAGGACCGCAATAGCACAAGCGGGGTGCTGTTTTGTCTTGGAAACAACCCCGTTTCATGGCAGTTCTGCAAGCAGAAGGTGGTGGCTTTGTCCTCATGTGAAGCAGAGTATATCGCAGCAGCTCAAGGGGCATGTCAAGGTGTATGGATGGCACGGCTGATGGAGGACTTAGCTAAAAAATCGAAGGCGCCGGTGCTACGGGTTGATAACAAGTCAGCTATAGACTTGAGCAAGAACGCGGTACACCATGACAGAAGCAAGCACATCGACGTCAAGTACCACTACATATGGGAGTGTGTGGACATCGGTATTATTGTGCTTGAGCAAATCTCCACTCAAAACCAGATGGCAGACATCTTGACCAAGGCACTTGGAAGACAGAAGTTCGTGGAGATGAGGAGAAGGATTGGGATTCTGGACGTGGGACAACGTCAGGATCAGGAGAATGAGGAATGACCCTGCCGCTGGGCCTAGGCGGCCAGGACGGGGGGGGGGGACCCTGGTTCTCCCCCTGTTGTGTGCGCACTCAGGTCAGGGCTGGTCAGCCCGAGTCAGTGCGGCTGCACCATGTTCAAGGCAGTGTTATCCTAAACGGTAAACGGTAAACAGTCGGTGGAGCTCTGTTTACCGTTTAGAAGGTTTAGACGGCGTTTAAACGGTGTGTACTGTAGCAACAAGAAAAAATATTTTTTTACTATTCTACTCTATGGTAGATGTTCAAATCAAGTTCAAATTCATGTTAGGAAATAGGAATAAATTTAACTTCGACATTATATAAAAATTAAAGAGACAATCACAATATCAGACCACCAAATAATAATATTGAGACTGAAAAATTGTGCATGTAGTAAACTAAACAAATATTTTAACCTTCAGCTGCTAATTTTGTTTTATTATATTTTTTTGAAACACAAGTAATATAACTTCTAATGTGTTTAAGTGAAGCTTAGAAAATGTTTTGATTTTAATCAATTTTGTGATATTAATTTGAAATCTGTATCCGACTTAGAATTGTAAGTTCACTTTGCCTAAACAGTTCTAAACACGTTTAAACACGTTTAAAATCCGTTTTGTTTAGCCCGTTTAGCCCGTTTAAACGTAGGGGTTAAACTATGCAGTTGCCCTCTGTTTAGCGTTTAAACACGTTTAAACAGGTCATTTAGGCCGTTTAGGATAACACTGGTTCAAGGTGGCAGCCCTAATTTAGAAAATAAACTGTTTTTCCTATTGTAATAGACTAGGACTCTTGTAAGGGAGGGACTATATAAACAAGGCAAAACACCCCAAATTGTGAGAGAGATCAATAAAGAAAATTCCTTCACTTTTTTTGCCCTAGCCGTCTCTCTCCCCCTTGCTGCTGCCGCCGTCCCCTTCTCTCTCCCAGGTCGGCGCCTCCACAAGAACCCTAGCCGCCACCTGATCCTAGGGTCACCAGCCACCGCCAGGGCTGCTGTTCCAGCCGCCGCCCAGGTCTTCTCCACCGCCGTCTGCTGTTCCAGCCGGCGCCCAGGGCATCATCTTCCTCAAGATGCTGCCTCCCTCCTCAACCCTAGCCGTCACCAGGCTTGGATCAGCCGTCATCAAAGCCAAGGTCAGACTGATCTGCTAGGGCAGATCAGTTTGTACAGCAAGAACAGAGACGTTTTAGGGCTGGAATTGCAACATACGGTGATATATATAGAGGCATCTTCATTGGCCAATGGCCATGGTCCTTGATGTACTTAACAAACTCCAAACTTCAAACTAAGAGTGAGAGATATGATATGACACACTTATTACTCAAATCAACTGGGCAGCCCGGTGCATGTAGCTCCCGCTTGCGCAGGGTTCGGGGAAGGGTCCGACCCACTTGGGTCTTTTGTACGCAGCCTTTCCCTGCGTTTCTGCAAGAGGCTGTTTCTAGGACTTGAACCCGTGACCTTATGGTCACAAGGCAACAGCTTTACCGCTGCGCCAAGGCCCCCCTTCCTTATTACTCAAATCAACTGAAACATATTAAATATATTGGAATGTGTTGCAAAAGATAAATGGATTCTGCTCTAACTCTAACATTAAAGCTTCAGTTGTTGTGATTTATATGGTGAATCAGTGTTGTTTGCAGATTGACATATTGGTTCATGGAAAAAAGTTCACGTATACTTGCCACAACTTTATAAAATACGGTTAATAATAGTATGGATCAACTTTATAATAGCAGTAAAGCTGTTGCCTTGTGACCATGAGGTCACGGGTTCATGTTCTGGAAACAGGCTCTTGCAGAAATGCAGGGATATGCTGCGTACACAAGACCCAAGTGGGTCGGACTCTTCCCGGACCCTGAGCAAGTGGGAGCTACATGCACCGGGCTGCCGTTTCCTTTTCTTTTTTATTAGTATTGATCAATATTATTACTTGCAAATTTGGTATTTATAACCTGCAGACTCTGCAGTAGATGTATTTACTATGTTTAGTTTTACTGAGGCACATAAGAAACTAGTGATATGTCAACCAATTTTGGCAAAACTGGAAGGAAGACATTCATTGCTTTTTGTGTGGTATTGTTCTTTAAATATGGGTGACGACACAAGTAGTCTCGTTAGCTTTTCTCATCTGTTATTCATGCCATATGATTCTGATTTGCTAACTCTTTTTCTTCCCAAACTTAAATAAACTCCAGTTGGGAAGATTTCACGTCGAGTTTGCTTAGTTCGTTATCCTGAACTTGAGGAATTGGAGAAACCAAGTCTTGCGAGCCTTACTCCAAGCATTAAGAAATCTGCAGGTAATATGGCATCCAGCTAGCTACTAGCGGAGTATCTGATTTCATTACCTTTCGTTTCTCTTAGGAAATGTTGTCAATTTTCTAACACATTATTCTATTATATAACCTAATCATAGAAGTGTTCTATTAGACCGGATTTTCATTGATGCAAGTGCATATGATCCTCCAGGTTCTTCTAGGAGGACTATGTCTCGGTGCACTGGCTTTTCAAAGAACCGCAGCAGCCAAGGTTCGGCGTTTTCACTGGGCGCAATGAGTGTAGAGCCAACATCCAAACACAAGAAGAGGATCAAGGATGAAAGCATGGGGCACTCAAATGTGCCAGGCAAGGCCTCTGGAGGATCTCATGCTCGTGGTGCAGAGATCAACAAGGCCACGGAGACGCCGCATACCTCACTAGAGAAGTCCAGGAAGAAGAAGGTTAAGATCGCCGAATAGAAGTAGTGACACCTTGGCAAAGAGATGAATGTTACCTGAACTATCAGCTGTTGCGGGGCTGTGCGGGACTATTTTGTTCTTCCTTCACCGAATCTCAATTTCACTGACGTGGAACGTTTTGCTGGTGTAATAGTCGAAGTTGTGTGTCGAGAGCAGCCTGTTGCATGGTCCTGTATTACGCTATGTATTTTTCGGATCATATTTGAAAAGCATACCGGAAGCCAGTCGTCGATTAGCAGTAAGTTCCTACTTGTTCCACCAGTATTCGATTAGCATTAAGTTCCTGTCGCAATCTCGGCAACTCAGTCACACATGAGCCTCAGAGGTATGGTCTCGGGCGAACATCCACAGCTGTATATTCACCACGATGCTGCTAGTTCCAGCCGTATATTCATCTGAAATGCTAGCGGTTTGTGGTTCTTGCTGGTTGCTAGGCAGAGTTGGTTGGGCTGCCATCTGTGTGGCTTCTTTCACGCAAAAGATGGCATCCTTTTGCTTGTACAAGACTGGTCCAACGCGTCAGGCGAGACGACGGTTTTGTGCATTAATTTTGTTGCCATACTCGTGTCATTCACATGCCACCTCTCTCCCCAGCAAAGTAAAAAAGCAATCGTCTTTGGCAGGGAAGCGTGGCGCTCCTGTGAATCCCTGCCTTGCCATCTCTCTCTCTGTCTCTCTCTTTCCCTCTCGCATAAAAAAAGCAGGAGCCGTATGCTCCAGCTTCACCGTGCTGCCTGCTGCGTGCATCAGCGGATCGGCAGTTGGTTAGTTTAGACACCTGCGTCCTGCGACTCCGAGCCTCGTGAGGGAGGCGACTCTCTAGGCTCAACGTCGCAGGAGCATCTCCTCCAACTCCAAGCATCAAATCTCTTTTCGTTTCTTGGTCTTGGTCTATTGGGAACACGAGGGCGCCAGAAGAGCCATGGGCAACGAATTGTAAGCTCGTCTTCCTTTGTTCTTCCATTCTTTTCTTTTTCCCTCCCTTCGACCCGCTTCACGTACTGTACTGAGATTTTGTTCTTCCCTTTCCATCCGTACCAGCGATTACCTGTTCAAGCTTCTCCTGATCGGCGACTCCTCGGTCGGCAAGTCTTGCTTCCTCCTCCGTTTCGCGGTGAGTTCGCCAACGTCTATTGATTTGACGCTGCCACTGCCGCTGCTGGAGGCTACTACCAGATCGTGGGGGTCCCTGCCCCCGTTCTGATCCCTCTCTCTTCGCCCAGGACGATTCCTATGTCGACAGCTACATCAGCACGATTGGTGTGGACTTTGTGAGTGGTCTCCTCTTGAGACGGCGCAGCATTCGTGCCGTTTCTCCGAATCTCTTCTGTTTCCCTCCCTGCATTTTGGCTGCTCTTCGATCCACAGCTGGCTGTCCTTTATTTATTTCCCATCCCTGTGTCCACCACTTGTGCAGAAAATTCGCACGATCGAGATGGATGGGAAGACTATAAAGCTGCAAATCGTAAGTAATCTCCTGTCCATTTTCACAAGTGATGCATGAAAAGTTTGGGCAATGGCCAATGAAACATACATGACTGATCGACAAAAGTTAGTTAAGTAGAGGTATTCGAGAAACTAAATCTGTAACCTACTTGTTTACAGTCATTTTGGCAGGTCAAAGGTTTCCTCACGCTGGAGAATGCACAACTCACAGTTGTAGTCATTCAAGTGCATGTTTCTGTGCCTCAGTATACCTCTTGTGTTGATTCTGAATTTTAAGGATTATCCAGAAAAAGACTTTATGCCTCATCTGGCAAGAGGAACTCCATAACCACCTAGCTCATTGTTCAGTTGGGAGCGCAGAATGACATGGTGGTAGGGACATGATGGTGATGGCGCATTATATGCAAATGAATAAAATCATATAGGTGAACTTGAAGATATTTCTTCTTATTCTTGTGCCATTTGATGGTTATAAACAAGATTTAAATTCTCACTTGAACAACATGCATGAGCTACTTTTCCAACGGAAAAAAACCAGATTCAAAATATCACCAAGGATCCATCTTTGCCTGCATATTATTCTCCATTTTGATATGATATTTGGTAGCACCTGACGGCTGATGAATATTAACAGTGGGACACAGCAGGACAGGAGCGATTCAGAACCATTACGAGCAGCTACTATCGGGGAGCTCACGGGATAATCGTAAATAGACCTCTCAGACCGTGAAGATAATTTCTTTCCCTTTGACGCGCATCTCATGGAAACTAAGTCGCTTGAATCCATCCAGATAGTCTACGACATTACGGACATGGAGAGCTTCAACAACGTCAAGCAGTGGATGAGTGAGATCGAGAGATACGCCAACGACAGCGTATGCAAGCTTCTTGTTGGCAACAAGTGCGATCTGGCTGAGAGCAGAGCCGTCGAGACTGCAGTGGCACAGGTCAAGTCTCCAACTATCCTACATGTTCTAGATAATTATGGAGTGTGAATCATTAACAGTTTTTATTCAAAAGATTCATGTGCATGGCAAAATTTGTTAAATTTGATTTGGCAACGCAAACTTCCGCAGGCTTATGCTGATGAGATAGGCATTCCGTTCCTCGAAACAAGTGCTAAAGAATCCATCAACGTGGAGGAGGCCTTTTTAGCTATGTCTGCAGCGATCAAGAAAAGGTAAAGAAGAAGTTCCCTGTTTTTTTTCCCAAAATGGATTAAGCTAATGGAATCTTGGTGTCTGATTGGCAGCAAAGCTTGGAACCAGGCAGCCCTGGAGAGGAATGCCTCCAATCTTGTCCAGATGAAAGGCCAGCCGATTCAGCAGCAGCAACTACAGCAAAAGAGCCGATGCTGTTCGACATGACGCTACGACGCTGGAGCAACCTCAGTCTCTTTCAGGAACCAGGAAGATAATTGCATCGGTTAAATGTGTGTCTGTTGAACACTATGAGCAGTTGCAGAAGCTATACGCAACTAAGGGTTGGTATGGATATTTTATTGTTGCAACATCTGTGTAAGCCTGATCAGAAATCTAATTACTGAATTTCGGATAATCCTAGTCCACAATGCACTCATCAACCATATTGAACATATGCGTGTACAGTCCTAAAGGGCAGTTGATTTACATGTGTGAAACTTTGCACAA
This sequence comes from Neostapfia colusana, assembly GCA_030760725.1. Taxonomy (NCBI): domain Eukaryota; kingdom Viridiplantae; phylum Streptophyta; class Magnoliopsida; order Poales; family Poaceae; genus Neostapfia; species Neostapfia colusana. Next base: position 51,575,497 of record JASWHV010000019.1, read on the forward strand.
GTGCTGGCATTTGTTTTGTTTTTTAACAACAGGATGTGCGAGATTATCGGATGAGAAACAACTGAGGAGATGAGTTGACACTTCGGCAGTGAAGGAATAAGTCTTGTACTCTTGGTCTGTGTGTCCCCTATTTAGGACAGTATCTGTTAGGACAGCATATTAGTCCTTTGGTAGGACAACATCTTAGTCTTTGTTAGGACAACATCTTAGACCAAGAGGACAGCATATCAGTCCTTGTTAGAACAACATATTAGTCTTTTGGTAGGACAACATCTATCTTGACCAAGAGGACATCATCTCAGTCCTTGTTAGGACAGCATATTAGTCCTTTGGTAGGACATCATCTTAGACTAGCATCTAGGTATATGTTTGGCTGCCTCAGCTATAAATATTTAACCCCAACCCCTAGGTTGAGCATGATATTGTGTGTGGAATGAAATAAGAAAAATTTCCCAACTCTTAGTGTCATCCTCTCCATGAGAGTAATACTTCAGATACTAACAAGTGGTATCAGAGCCGTTCTATCCTGTAGCCTAGACATCTCCTGCTCATCTCCTTCCCACGCCTCTCTTCGTCTTCAGCCGGCAACAATCACACCGGTTGTTTTAACTCATTCCTCCTCTTCTGCACAGACAAGCAACAGCTTGTCTGAGACAACCTCTTCCCCACACAGCACTCCCCCACTAGCGCGCCATGTCCGAACGGCAGTCTCAGCACTTGGTCGCTTCGAGCGTGCGACATCGGCAGGAGGCTGAGGTCGCCGCGGCAGAAGAACGCGAGCGAGCAGTGGTAGAGGCTGCAGCAAGGGCGGCGAGGCTGGCGGCGACGGAACTGGCAGCGGCGAAGGTGGAAGTAGAAGCAGCAGCGGCTGCGATGCAGCACGTGCGGCTGCAACAGAGCTTGAGGCTCTGCTAGCGGTAGCGAAAGAGGCTCTGATTCTACCGACGGCGGCACCAACGAGGACCTCAGGCTGGCGAGGAAGGTAGCACGACCACAGACGCCACAGTGGGTAGACGCGCACCCTCATGAGCGCGGCGGCTGCAGCCCAGACGGGCGCGGACGCGCTGGCGACCCTCCCGACAGGGGTGGTTGGGTCGACGGAGATCGAGCCATTTACAAGCGGCGCAACTCTCCCTCCCCGAACAAGTACCATGATCACCACGAGATTCAAGCCATTGTCAGGGACGTTGGTCCCGGCGATGGGTGGCCTACCCTCACCAAGACCAACTACGTCGAGTGGGCCGCGGTGATGAGGATACGACTCCAAGTGCGGCACATGTGGGAAGCAGTCCGGTACGGCGACGTCGGCTACTACGAGGATCGACGGGCGCTGGATGCTCTCATTGCTCCAGTACCGCCCGAGATGTAGTTCTCGCTTTCCAATAAGCGGACTGCCAAGGAGGCCTGGGACGCCATCGCTGCGGCACGCATCGGCAGCGACCGCGCCCGCAAGACCACACTTAAGGCACTCCGCAAGGAGTGGGAGAACCTAACCTTCAAACCAGGTGAGGATGTTGATGACTTTGCTCTCCGTCTCAACACACTACTGCAGAAGATGGTGCAGTTCGGTGACGACACCTACAACGAGGAGAAAGCCGTTGAGAAGCTCTTCCGTTGCATCCCCGAGAAGTACAAGCAGACCGCTCACTCGATCGAGTCTCTGCTGGACCTCTCCACGATGTCGATCGAAGAGGCGACAGGCCGCTTCAAGGTCATCGACAACGATGAATCTCAGCCTCTCTCGGGGCCTATCACCATCGGCGGGAAGCTACATCTCACTCGGGAGTAGTGGGAGGCCTGCCAAGGTGACGGGAAGAAGTGGGAGCCCTCCTCCTCGAAAGGCGGCTGCAAGCGCTGCAAGCCAAGCAAGGGGCGCGAAGGTGCCCAAGCTGGGGCGCAATATTAGGAGATCAGTTTGTTATGCTGTTGTGTGGTCATATGGGTTAACTGACTCCTTGGGAGTCAGATCGTGGGGCAAATCCCCAGACCACGTCTCCTCATCTGTAACGTACACACGTTCTGCTTGTATCATGGCCTACGGCCTCTCTCCTGTAACCTTGCCTATATAAGGCCACACCATAATCAATGCAATCATTCAGTTGAGCTAATCTCGTTCATGGTAATCAGAGCGACGTTCGATCCTCTCTTTTCTCCCCTCCCACCTTCCCCCTAATGGCAGACACCTTCTCCTCAACCGCTTCCAACACCTCTGGCTCAACTACGTCGTCTCCAATGATGTCGACCTTCTCTTCTACATCCAATTCCACTGGCGTCAACATAACCAGCCTGGTTACTGTCCGGCTGGACATGTACTCCACGGCGTACCGGTGATGGAAGCGACTGTTCATGGTCGTTCTTGGGCGATTCAACCTTCGTCATCACGTCGACGGCAGCCCATCGCGTCCAGATGATGCCATTTGGATCCATGAGGACCTCACCGTTCTCATGTGGATCCATGCAACGCTCGCCGATGACCTCCTCGACTTTGTTATGGAAGATGACGTCACCGCTCACGATGTGTGGCTGAAGATCGAGAACTACTTCCTCGGCAACAAGTCTAGTCATGCTGTTCAGCTCGAGCAAGAACTGCATGCACTAGTTCAAGGTGACATGTCAGCTATAAATTATTGTCACAAGCTTAAAACTCTTGCAGACTCCCTGGCGGATTGTGATCAACCGATCACCGATCGGGCTCTCGTCCACCAATTGATCCGTGGACTCAACCCGAAGTACACTGTACTGCGTCAACTACTGCCAGCAATGCCCTCCTTTCCTACGTTCATGGAGGCCAGAGATCATCTCATTGTTGCTGAAAATACATTAGCTTCATCCACAACGCCGAGCCAAGACACGGCACTTCACTCATCCGAGGCTCCTGCAGACTCGACCAACTACAACAATCAGGACTCACGTTCTTCCACTGAACGTGCTTCACAATCCTCTTCCTCACGTGGACGTGGCCGTGGAGGTTCTCGAGGACGTGGGCGTGGACGCGGCGGCTGTGGCACGCCGGCGCATGGGACACTATCTGTTCCACCTTGGTTTGCTGCATGGCTTGGAGCTAATGGGATGTGGCGTGCACCCTGGACCGGTGCCACTGGTCCAGGTGTTCTCGGTGCTCGGCCACCCTCTGCACAAGCTTACAATGCCAATGTTGTTCAGCCATCTACTCAGTTTGCACCCGCATCCACCAACACGTTTGACGCCACTGGACTTCTTCAAGCGCTGCACTCTGTTGCTCAGCAATCCGGATCCAACCAGCAAGAGTGGTTCATGGACACCGGTGCAAGTGGCCATATGACCGCAGATCCAGGTATGATGCCTAATTATTGTTCTTCTTCAAAGCACAATTCCTCTCATATTGTTGTAGGGAATGGCTCTACCTTACCCGTCAAAGGTTCTGGTTCTCTCACTTTGCCAACACCTCATGCAAACTTTCGTCTGTCCCGTGTCCTACATATCCCTAACCTCATCAAAAATCTCATTTCCGTCAGAAGATTTACGACTGACAATGCTTGCTCTGTTTCGTTTGATCCTTTTGGGTTCACCATAAAGGATCTTCTCAGCAACAGGGCGATCATGAGGTCCGATAGCTTTGGTGATCTCTATCCGTTCTTCGGGCCAAGGGACTCATCGCCACCATCTGCTCTTTCGTCTACGCTTAGGGACTGTTCTTTCTGAAATTTGTATTCCAGTAAATAAGCATCACTTATGCGATGCATGCCAGCGTGGACGTCACGTTCGGCTGCCATTTTCTACCTCTATTTCTGTCACATATTTCCTATTTCAGTTAGTTCATTGTGACCTTTGGACCTCCCCAGTTGAAAGTGTCACTGGATTCAAATATTATCTAGTTATTATTGATGATTTCTCACGATATATTTGGACCATGCCTCTTCGTGCTAAATCTGATGTCTCCTCTACCATACAAAACTTTCATAAATTTGTCCTCAATCAGTTTCATCTCGGTATTCAAAGCTTTCAATGTGACAATGGTACCGAGTTTGTCAATTCTTGCCTGCGTTCTTACTTCACTAACCACGGCATTACCTATCGACTATCTTGTCCTTACACCTCACCACAAAACGGTAAGGCCGAGCGCTCCCTTCGCACAATTAATAATGTGCTTCGCTGTCTATTATTCCAGGCTAATCTCCCTGCCCGCTTTTGGGTGGAAGCCCTCAACACAGCCACCTATATCATTAACCGCCGCCCATCTCAGCCACTTAACTTCCGTACACCGTACCAAGTTCTTTTCGGCCAAGTACCAGATTATTCCCACATTAAAGTCTTTGGCTGCCTATGTTATCTCAATTTTGCTTCCACAGCAAAACACAAACTGGAACCTCGCTCCACAACCTGCATTTTTCTTGGTTACCCCACTGAGCATAAAAGATATCGATGCATGGAGTTGTCAACTGGAAAAATCATTATATCATGCCATGTTGTGTTTGATGAAGAAATTTTTCCATATCCATCTTCTGCACCTTCATCGACATCTCCAGTCACCATCTCACCTTCAGTGCCTGTTTTTGTTCCAGGACCTCCAGTCTCTGCTCCTCTGATTAATTCATCTTCTTCAGGTCTCAACGGCTGTCATTCTAACACTGACATTCAAGGGTCGTCACAACAAACCTCGGTGACTTCTTACCCTCACAACCACGTTAGCTCGCCTTCTGCATGCTCCGATGTAGCAGGTTCATCTATACCTCCTCCACCCCCTCTGCCCTCTAAACATCAAATGCTGACCCGAGCCAAGCATGGAATTTTCAAACCTAAACAAATTCTGAACCTCAGCTCCACAGAATCTTATTCTCCTATTCCCAGAAACTACAAAACAGCCATCAAAGACCCCATCTGGTTCTCTGCAATGCAAGAGGAATTTAACGCTTTGATGAAAAACAATACTTGGCTTCTTGTACCAAAACCTGCAGGTGTGAATCTTGTTTCCGGGAAGTGGATCTTTCGGCACAAATTGCATCCAGACGGTTCAGTCGCTCGACACAAGGCCAGATGGGTAGTTCGAGGTTTTACTCAACAACAAGGTGTTGATTATCATGAGACCTTCAGTCCCGTTGTCAAGCCGACAACGATCAGACTCGTGTTGAGTATTGCTACTACCTCTTCTTGGCCCATCCATCAACTTGACGTTAAAAATGCATTTTTGAATGGCAATCTCTCTGAAACAGTGTATTGTGTCCAACCAGCTGGATTCGTGGATACTACTCACCCAGATTATGTTTGCAAGCTGCAGAAATCTTTATATGGCCTTAAGCAAGCACCAAGAAATTGGTTCATGCGCTTCACATCTTTCATCACTAATATCGGGTTTCGGGCGTCCAAGGCTGATTCCTCTCTGTTTGTATTGCATGACACATGTCGGACAACATATTTGCTACTCTACGCGGATGATATTATCCTCACAGCAAATTCTTAAGAATTACTGACAGACATCATCGCTCGTCTCTGTAACGAGTTTGCCATGTCTGACCTTGGCACCATCAACCATTTTCTTGGTATTCATGTGCAGGCAACTGCTCAAGGATTATTTCTTTGCCAAGAACAGTATGCTCTCGACATACTGGAAAGTGCAAACATGTTACATTGCAACTCAGTCAAGACTCCGATTGACACCAAGTGCAAGATCTCAGCTTCAGAGGGTCCTCTCTTAACCAATCCATCTGAATATCACAGTTTGGCTGGTGCTTTGCAATACCTCACGATCACTCGTCCCGATCTTACTTATGCTGTCCAACAGGTGTGCTTATTCATGCGCTGTCCGAGGGAGCCCCACATGCAGCTGATTAAGAGAGTTCTTCGGTACTTGAAAGGAACAGTCGATTATGGACTCCACATTTCAAAGTCCCGTTCTTCAGATCTTCTTGCCTACTCGGATGCCGACTGGGCCGGCTGCCCTGACACACGGAGATCAACATCTGGGTTCTGTATATTTTACGGTGACAACTTGATTACGTGGTCGTCAAAGCGGCAAAACACAGTCTCAAGGTCAAGTGCAGAAGCCGAATATCGCGGCATTGCTAATGCGGTTTCTGAAGCAACTTGGCTCCGTTAACTTCTCTCTGAGTTATGCCGGCCACTCAAGAAAGCTACTGTTGTTTTCTGCGACAACATTAGCGCCATGTTTATGTCATCGAACCCGGTTCAACATCAGCAAACCAAGCACGTCAAAATTGATCTGCATTTCATTTGGGACAAGGTTTCAATTGGCGAGATCAAGGTTCTGCATGTTCCTTCTGCTCAACAATAAGCAGATATCTTTACCAAAGACTTACCCTCAACGCTGTTCTTTGATTTTCGTAGCAGCCTGAAAGTTGGGCAACGTTCAGGCTGAGGGGGGCTATTAGGAGATCAGCTTGTTATGCTGTTGTGTGGTCATATGGGTTAACTGACTCCTTGGGAGTCGGATCGTGGGACAAATCCCCTGACCACGTCTCCTCATCTGTAACGTACACACGTTCTGCTTGTATCATGGCCTACGACCTCTCTCCTATAACCTTGCCTATATAAGGCCACACCATAATCAATGCAATCAGTCAGTTGAGCTAATCTCGTTCACGCAAAGACGTGCCGAGGGTGGCGCCCACGGAGGCACCCAAAGCGGCGCCGTCGGCAACCGAAAGCCAGCACGAGACGACACCTGCCACAACTGTGGCAAGCTTGGTCATTGAGCCAGGGAGTGTCGGTAGCAACAACGTGGCCAGACCCACGTTGCACAGGTGGAGGAGGAGGAGCCGGCTCTGCTCCTGGCGCACGCAAGCATCGAGCCACCTCCAGTGGCATCGGCCGCAGCGGCTCTCGTCCACATCGATGAGCCGAGAGAACACGCCTTTCTCGGTGACGGCTCCAGCAACGACAAGACTGACGGGTGGTGCCTCGACACTGGTGCCACCCATCACATGACTGGTCGACGGGAGTTCTTCACTGAGTTCGACCCCAATGTTCGAGGCTCCGTCAAGTTTGGGGACGCCTCTGGTGTGGAGATCAAGAGTGTCGGCTCCGTCATCCTCACCGCCGTGTCTGGTGAGCACAGGCTGCACGTCGGAGTCTACTACATCCCCGCGTTGAGGAACTCTATCATCAGCCTGGGCCAACTGGATGAGAATGGTTCGCGCGTGGAGATCAAGGATGGAGTCATGAGGATTTGGGATCACCATCGTCGCCTTCTTGCCATGGTAACTAGAGGCACAAATCGACTCGACGTCCTTAACGTGCATGTAGCACAACCTCTCTGCCTTGCTACTCGCCGGGATGATGAGGCGTGTTAGTGGCATGAGTGCTTTGGGATCCTTCACTTCAAGGCCCTAAAGCGGCTCAGTGCCAAGGAGATGGTACGGGGCCTGCCCTGCCTTGACCATGTGGAGCAGTTCTGCGATGTCTGCGTAGTGACAAAGCAGAGGCGGCTCCCCTTTCCCTAGCACTCGAGCTTCCGAGCCAAGGAGCGGCTCGACCTCGTGCACGGGGACTTGTGTGGCCCGGTGACACTGGCTACACCGGGAGGACGACGTTACTTCCTGTTGCTTGTCGATGATCTCTCCCGCTACATGTGGGTGATGGTCCTCGGCAGCAAGGGAGAGGCTGCGAATGCCATCAGGCGCGCGGAGGCCATTGCGGAGGCGGAGTGTGGCCGCAAGCTCCGCGTGCTGCGCACCGACAACGGCGGCGAATTCACGGCGGCTGAATTCGCGTCGTACTGCGCGGATGAGGGTGTTCAGCGCCACTACTCCACGCCGTACATCCCGCAGCAGAACGGCGTCGTCGAGCGACGCAACCAGATGGTTGTGGGGATGGCTCGGGCCCTCCTCAGACAGAGGGGAATACCGGCTATCTTCTGGGGAGAGGCCTTGGTGACGGCGGTCTACATCCTCAACCGCTCGCCCACCAAGGCTCTCAACGGCACGACGCCATACGAGGCTTGACATGGGCGCAAGCCGACAGTCTCTCACCTACAGGTCTTCGGCTGCCTAGCATTCGCCAAGGAGCTTGACCACATCAGTAAGCTCGACGACAGGAGCACTCCAGGGGTGTTCATCGTCTACGCAGAGGGCTCGAAGGCCTACCACATTCTTGACCCAGGAACACATTGTGTGCGCACGACACGTGATGTAGTGTTCAATGAAGGGCGAGGATGGGCATGGGACAAGACGGTAGACGACGGCTCGACTCCGACATACGACAACTTCATTGTCGAGTACGTCCACTTCAAGGGAACTGGGGGAGTAGGAAGCTCTTCTCCACCAACTTTAGCGCCACGCTCCCGAGTCATGACCTCGGCTGCGACGACCACTTCACCACCATAGCCGGCGACCCTACACACTCCAGCATCGACTGCCATCCCTCTGGGTACGTCCACTCCGACACCAGCTCGTGTCGAGCACAAACCGGTGGAGTTCGTTACTCTGCTCTCCCACGACGAGGACCGCATCGACGCGTACCACGACGGCGAGCCGTTGCGCTATCGTATGATGGAGGATCTTCTCGGTGACCAGTCGGTGTCGGGACTGGTCCCACGCGATCTGGATGCGCAGTTGCATCTTGCGTGCGATGACGGCGAGCCTCGTGTCTTTCACGAAGGCTGAGAGACACGCGGCATGGCGTGCCGCGATGCAGTCGGAGATGGACGCGGTTGAGAACAACCGCACCTGGGAGCTTGCTGACCTCCCTCATGGTCACCGCGCGATCACCCTTAAGTGGGTGTTCAAGCTGAAGAGGGATGAACCCGACGCCATCGTCAAGCACAAGTCTCGCTTGGTGGCACGCGGTTTCATGCAACAGGAGGGGATCGACTTCGACGATGCCTTCGCGCCCGTGGCGCGGATGGAATCTGTGTGACTCCTCCTTGCGCTGGCTGCTCAGGGAGGCTGGTGGGTTCAGCACATGGATGTCAAGTCGGCGTTTTTTAACTGCGATTTAAAGGAGGAGGTCTATGTGCACCAGCCGCCGGGATTTACGATTCCTGGCAAGGAGGGCAAGGTGTTGCGTCTGCGCAAGGCCCTCTATGGCCTGCGGCAGGCACCAAGGGCGTGGAATGCCAAGTTGGACTCCATGCTCAAGGGGATGGGCTTCGAGCAAATCCCGCACGAGGCGGCCATCTACCGGCGGGGCAATGGAGGAAATGCCCTACTGGTGGGTGTCTATGTCGACGACTTGGTGATCACCGGTACCAAGGATGCGGAGGTGGCAACATTCAAGGAAGCGATGAAAGCCACCTTTCAGATGAGTGACCTGGGATCTCTCTCCTTCTACCTGGGGATCGAGGTGCACCAGGCCGACTCCGGGATCATGCTTCGACAGACTGCCTACGCCAAGCGCATTGTTGAGCTGGCTGGCCTCACAGACTGCAACCTAGCTCTCACTCCCATGGAGGAGATACTGAAGCTGAGCCGCAATAGCACGATGGAGGAGGTGGACGCCACACAATATCGACGTCTTGTGGGGAGCCTTCGCTACCTCGCCCACACACGGCTGGACTTGACATTCTCTGTAGGCTACGTCAGTCGGTTCATGCAGCGACCGACGACGGTGCACTAGCAGGCTGTGAAGAGGATCATCCGCTACGTTGCGGGGACTCTCGACCACAGCCTCTACTACCCGAGGTGCCCTAGGGCGGCACACCTTGTCAGGTACAGCGACAGCGACCACGCCGGTGACATCGACACTAGCAAGAGCACGAGCAGGATTCTCTTCTTCCTCGGCAAGTGCCTCGTTAGCTGAAAGTCGGTCAAGCAGCAGGTGGTGGCCTTGTCCAGCTGCGAGGCCGAGTACATAGCGACCTCTACCACTTCGACCCAGGCGCTCTGGCTAGTTCGACTGCTTGGTGATCTCCACGGCAAAGACACCGGAGCGGTGGAACTCAGGGTGGACAACAAGTCCGCTCTAGCTCTAGCAAAGAACCCCGTCTTTCATGAACGGAACAAGCACATCCGGGTGAGGTATCACTTTCTCCGAGGCTGCTTGGAGGAAGGGGGCATCAAGGCGTGCTACATTAACACCAAGGACCAGCTTGCAGACCTGCTCACCAAGCCCCTTGGGAGGATCACGTTCCTTGAGCTTTGCTCCATGATCGGGATGGTCCAACTCTCCCACAAGACAACGCACAAGACTTAGGGGGAGAATGAAAGAATAAGTATTGTACTGTTGGTCTGTGTGGCCCCTAATTAGGACAACATCTCAGCCCTTGTTAGGACAGCATATTAGTCCTTTGGTAGGACAACATCTTAGTCTTTATTAGGACAACATCTTAGACAAGAGAACAACATATCAGTGCTTGTTAGGACAACATATTAGTCTTTTGGTAGGACAACATCTTAGACCAAGAGGACAACATCTCCGTCCTTGTTAGGACAACATATTAGTTCTTTGGTAGGACAACATCTTAGACTAGCATCTAGGTATATGCATGGCTGCCTCAGCTATAAATATGTAACCCAAACACCTAGGTTGGGCATGGCATTGTGTGTGGAATGAAACAAGAAAAAATTCCCAACTCTTAGTGTCATCCTCTCTATAAGAGTAATGCTTCAGATACTAACAGGCAGAATCCTATTTTAGGGCCTTTAGGCTACAAATAGTAGTTGCTTTCCATGGTCAGTTCGTATGGCAGTTGTGGTATTGTAACATTGCCGCTGACATTCAGAATCCCATTCTGCTTGATCATCTGCAGACATGTTCACAAGAGTTGGAAATGTGTCAGGAATATCTAAAAGCATTACCGTGATGGAAATTTATCTGAAAATCATGGTTGGGTTAAATAGGGCTTCAAACCCATCATCCCCCAAGTGGCACCAGGTCCAGATGACTGTCTTGCAAGCTATATGTGCGGGTTAAGTCCCTCAAAAAAAAATGTGTGGGTCGAGATGAAGGGGTAGGTACAAAGGTTTTCAATAAATCCTTCAGCTAATTCCTAACACAGGCTTGAACTCAGTCCCAAATGGAGACATAAGTAAGCTTTGAAATTTGCAGCATTTTTAAATAAAATTCCAGTGAGGTTAAAAGTACCCTCTCTTGAAGTATATCATTAGCGGCCTTCAGTGTTTATTCCTGCAAATCAGAAACAGAAAGACCTATTGGTGAAGGAAACTCAATGTTCATCTTTTCTATATCTACGCCCTGAGTTAATTAGAGGGATAAAAATGATACATCACATATGTCAACCCAACCTTGTTCCTGAGCATCTCAATCTCCACAGACATGATCTGCATCTGTTCAATATATAAGGGAATATATTAAAAATTTGTGAAAACCAATTTAAAGTTTTAATACGTATTGAGAAGAGCATAGAAACTCTTACCTTTCTGGTGCGAATATTATGGACCCATATTTCAAGAATGATATGTAAATCTCTTCTGTGTTCGAGAAAAAAAAACTCAAAATAGCACTAAAAGCAAAAGAAACAGATAGAGAATTTACCACCAGGACAAAGGGACAGATTCAAAGCTAATGTTCTTATACTGTTTTCATATACATTCAAGTCTAACAAATATTCATTAGGTATTACCGTTCACTGAAAGGCATAAATCTATGTTGCTATAATCAGGTTAACATAAAGTAACAACTAACCATTATTGTTTATTTGAAAGTACTAAGGGACAAAGGTGCCATCGAGCGCAACAAAGAAGAATGCTTAAGTTGCTCCGCTGCCCATGTCCGAAAGTTCCAGTTCTACTACCATGCTTTAATTCTTTAAATTTCCAAATGTGTACTCCTGTTTTATATTTGAAGTCTAACATATGCTTTTTCAAATGATTATTTCAGTGGATCTGGACCAAGCACGAGCTGGTCATGGATATAGAAATTTCAGTTCTTTAGCAGAAAGCCCCTTCAGCATAAACTATATATATGAAGAATTGGCAATGAGTGGTTTAAGGGTTCGAAGGAAGAAAAAATTATAAAAGAGTACCTTAAATGAAAAAGCTTATTCAGACTGTCGGTATCCTGCAGACCGGGTACCCCCGCGTGGAGGGTTGAAGACAGCCCAAACCCCTCCCTGCTGAGACGGGTGTTGGCACGGCCACGTGTCCTTGGCCTCTGGGCCAGCTCCGGGGCTGTTACGTGTGCCTAGGCCCTAGAGTCGACACGTGCCCTTGCCCCAGACCGAGCTTCCCCGCTGAGGTGAGATCCGGAGCTGGCACGTGTATCAGGGCTCTAAATCTCCTCCCCGCCGAGGAGGGTTCCGGAGCCGACACATGCCCTTTGTCCCGAACCAAGCCACCCCGCTGAGGTGAGGTCCAGAGCTGCCACGTGTATCCAAGCTCTGAACCTCCTCTCCGCTGAGGAGGGTTCCAGAGCCGACACGTGCCCTTGACCCCGGACCAAGCCTCCCCGCTAGGGTGAGGTCCGGAGCTGCCACGTGTATCTAGGCTCTAAACCTCCTCCCAGCCAAGGAGGGTTCCGGAGCCGACACGTGTCCTTGGCACTGGACCAAGCCCCCCTGCTGAGGTGAGGTCCGGAGCTACCACGTGTATCTGGGCTCTAAACCTCCTCCTCGCCGAGGAGGGCTCCGGATCCGACACGTGCCCTTGGCCCCGGACCAAGCCTCCGCGCTGAGGTGAGGTCCGGAGCTGTCACGTGTATTCGGGCTCTGAGCCTCCTCCTTGCCGAGGAGGGCTCCAGCGCCACCGCGTGTCACACAATCCGTCGTGGGCCGCGGGCCTTCAAAGTCAAGGTGAAACTGCATTGTCAGGCTGCACATTCAAGACTCGTGATTTCCCCAGGAGCATGGCGCACGCACGACGCACACCTCCGTCCTATGCCCGTTCACCATTATGGTGACAAGACAGGACGGCGAGGCGTGACAGCGTCACAGTACCACCCAATGACACAGTGCCACCCAGTAGAGTGAGAGGACGCGACGACAAGATGACATCTTCATCATCTCCTGCTGCATGGTCAGAGGCGCTTAGTGCGCCAGGAGGCGGGACTTAACTCCTCCGCCAACCAGTCTACTCGCAGTGGTAGAAACCCTAGGTCATATATAGGGTTCAGACAGCCTCGGGGCCACCTGTCGGGCCCCAGGCCACATTGTAACCACCTTGGCCTTGGACTATAAAAGGAGCGGGGTGTCCACCCAACAAAGGGTTCGCAACCCTGCCAACTCACACACATATACATGCAAGCAATACGACAATCATCCCCGTGGACGTAGGGTATTACGCTCCGGCGGCCCGAACCACGTAAATCCTCGTGTTCATCTTCTTCCTCAAGCTCGATCGCTCTAGAGACGTCAAGCCCCTCCAACGAAAGAACCTCCGCGGGCTGCTCCCATAGCAGACCGGAGAAGTGTCGTTGCAACACTTCGTCATTTGGCGCGCCAGGTAGGGGGCTCTACACGCTCTCTAGGCGACCGAGCATCGCCATCATGGTGAACATCACCTCTCACGGCGACACCTCTCGCCCCACTCGCCGTCGTCTCCAGGCGGGAGACGTGGAGGCCACCTCCATCTCCAGGGCGAGCAGGTCTGGCGGAGCAGGCGACCAGACGGTCGGCATGCCCGCAGCACCCACGGCGTCCAGGTCTGGCCGAGCCGGTGACCGGACGGTCGGCATTGCCCTCAGCGCCCACGGCGCCAGCGACCGCTACTTCACGGCGGCCTTCTACCCCGACGGTGGCAACAGTGCCACCACTACCTAGCCCGGAGAGTGTGCTGGCAGTAGCACGCACCCTTCTTCACAACCCTCCGGGCGAGGGCGCCACCCCCGAGGCGGCGGAGAAATGGTGGCATAACGTCGACCACCTCGTCGCCGCCGCCATGAACACACCCGCCTATAGAAGGCAGCGGGTCGAGCCCTCACAGGCCCAGTGGCATACGCCGACGATGGCCCACGGGACGGCTGCCACGCGCACGATGACTGCGGCCAGACAGGCCACGACCGACCTTAGGGTCGAGCTAAACCGTCGCCAGGCGAGAGAAGATGGTCACGTCACCATCGAGCGACGCCGCGAGAGGCGTTGCAACCTTGAAGGATAGTACGGCTCCTCGAGTGCCGTACCGGCGGGACGCTCCCCGCAGACCCCTGCCTCTCCAGCAGCAGGCGGGGGCTGCATGGCGCTCGCTCCACACCTTCGCATGGTGGTCTGGTCTCCCAAGTTCCGGCCCCACTTGCCGGAGAAATACGACGGGACTGTCAACCCCGTCGAGTTCCCATAGATCTACTCCACCTCTATCCTAGCTGCAGGAGGGGATAAGGCCATCATGGCCAACTACTTCTCCGTGGCCCTGACCGGCACTGCCCGGTCATGGCTCATGAACCTTCCTCCAGGCTCCATCTCATCTTGGAAAGAGTTGTGCTGGAGATTCACAGCAACTTCAAGAGTTCCTACACGCGCCCCGGCACCGAGCTCGACCTCCACGCCGTGCGTCAGCGCGAGGGCGAGTCGCTAGGATCCTTCATCCAGCGGTTCTACCACGTCAGGAACACCATCCCCCGCATCTCCAACGCCTCCGTCGTCGCCTTCATGTAGGGGGTATGAGACAAGAAGATGCTCAAGAAGTTAGCCACGCATGACATGCAAGACGTCATGCACCGGGCAAGCGGGAGCTACATGCACCGGGCTGCCCTTTCTTTCTTTACATGCAAGACGTCTCCGAGCTCTTCAGCCTGGCGGACAAATGTGCCAGGGCGGTGGAGGGCTTAGACAAGCACTCACGACCTGCCTCCACGGCGGGGAGTGCCGGAGACACCGCTGCTCAGGGCAGCGGCAAGAAGAAGAAGAAGGCCGGAGGCAAGCACAAGCCCCTAGCCGGTGCACCTACTGCCACTCTTGCAGCGGCCGGTGGGGGCCGTACCCCGCGCACCGACAAGCGCCCGCGACCGCCGTCCCTCAGCGATGACGGTCGTTGGTGCCCGGTGCACAACTCCAGCCGCCACGGCGTCAGCAAGTGTCGCGAGATCAAGAAGCTCACGGAACATTTCCGTGAGCTGCAACAACAGCGGCCGCGCCAAGACGGTGCACCCTCCTGCCAGCGAGAGGGCAAACAAAAGGCCGAGTCTGAGGCCGACGCCGAGCAAGAGATAGAGTATCAACATGCCGAGCGGGCGTTGAAAGCCGTCTACGACCACTCAGACTCCGACTCCAACGCCGACAACGAGCGACGCAAGACGTTCCACATCTAGCCGGACGTCCCTCAGTCGCGCGACAAGGGAAACACCATTCTTCCTGGTGTATGGGGCTGAGACCGTCCCCCCCAGGAAATCACCATGGGCTCATCCCGTGTCCAAGTGTACGACGAAGCCACGTAGGACCAGCTTCGGCGTGAAGATATCGACCTTGTCGATGAGGGAAAGTGGCAAGCAGCTGCTCGAAACGCGCGGTACCGCCAGGCGCTCCGGCGTTATCACCAGTGGTTCGTGCGGATTAGATAGCTCGAGGTGGGCGACCTGGTGCTTCAGCGAATACTTTCTCAAGAAGGGGCGAACAAACTCTCCCCCAGCTGGGAGGGTCCCTTTCGAGTGACACAAGTATACCGCCCCGGGTGCGTCCGCCTGGCCACAGAGGATGGGATACCTCTACCAAATCCATGGAACATAGAACACCTCCGTAAGTTCTAACCTTAGCGCAACGGTAGGGTTATTTTTTCTCTGTAAGGGTATCATAGAATCTAGGAGCAGCGCTTAGAACAGCTAAACTCCGGAGGAGTCCTGCTACTCTTGTCATTCGGAGCGGGTCGTTGTCTTCTTGTACGACCTGTTTCCTCCTATGAATAACCTGATATGAGGAAAATTTACCTGACCCTGCTTATTCCCTTCCTCCCTCTTTTTACAGTTTGTGCTCACTCATGCATATCAACTGTAAATGACATGTACAAAACCCGTCCTACATACTTTTCCCAGGTCCCGTGACGCTGGAAGGTCCCCTAGATGAAAGGTTAACGCTTGCTGAAGGTCCAGGGCGCGCAACCTGCTTAGCCTGGTCCCGTATCCTAAGCCTGCCGACTGCCTCCCCTGCGCTACAACTGAGTACTTGAGGGCTAGAAGGTACACACCTACGAACAAGAGCGTAACTGGACCCCGGACATCGCCCCTTTCTTTTTCGTGCTTTCTTTCCATACCACTCCGGCAGTGTGGCCAGTCACTCTTTCCTGTGCTCATCCATAGTAGGAGTTGTGCTATCCTTCTGTAGGTGGGTCCGCTTGAGGTACGTGTGGTGTACCTGGGGTCCTTTGGTTGTCTTATTGCTCGGGGGCCCTATGACGCCGAATGGTTCCTCCCCTGAAAAGCTAACACCAACGGGAGGTCTAGGGTGTGTAGCCTACTTAGTCCAGTTCCGTATCCTAAGCATGCACACTCTGCCTCTCTAGCGTTACAGCTAAGTACCGGGGAGCCGGACGGCTCATACCCCTGAGCAAGGTTCTGACCATAACCCGGATGCTCTGGCATCGAATTACCCAAGCCCCGTAGCTCGACTAAGGACCGTAAGCCACATCAAAACTAAAAACAGGAAGGAGTGACCAGAGAGCACGACTACTCCTTTTTCTCTGCCATGTCTGCAGGTCCGAACTGGTCATTGGCGTCCCGAACCTCTCAGGGGGTCCGCTGCTGACGTCCCGCCCCAGCGAGTCTGCTTGGTAGGTGCGCCCCAACTTAAGGGCCACATCTACCTGGGGGCCATCAGGTGAACCACGCAGGTAGGACGTCGGACCGCTGCGACAATAAGTGGGGAGCTCGGAGCACCAGCTACAACAAGTTGAAGACACTAGCCGAGGTTTCCTTGGGTTCTTGTGCTGTCAAGGACCTAGAAAGACAAGTTAGCCACACTGCCGGAGTGCTCTGGGTCCTTACGCTGCTAAGGACCCGAAGGAACAAGCTTGGGACATCGGCAAAGAGCTATCCACCTCGACTAGGTCATTCCGGACTCTTGCGTTACCAAGGATCCGAAGTCTACATCAACAACTCAAGACACACAAACTTCAAACAAACAAGTCTTTATTCAAGGCAGACATACAGAGGGACATACAAGGCAGGTAGGAGACCTAGAAGCTACCCACACTGGAACCTAGCAGCTACAAGTCGGGCGACCTCCTCCACAACAGACTTGGCCACTCTCGACAGCTCTGCGCTGTGGCCCTGCGCCACAGGTTCCAAGGAGATGCCAGGGTCGCAGCTCCGAAGGCACAAGAGCACATGCTCTGCCACCTGTTGGGCCAGAGCCGTGCCTTAAGACTCCAGGTGCTCCCCGACGACATTCTCCAGCACTCCGACTGAGTCCAAGGCAGAGAGCACTTGGCTCACCTCGTGGACCGGACCGCCAGAGCGCAGGGGACCGAAGCCGAAGGGCTCTAGTGCCATTTCCGCGCTGCCGAGGAAGTCCCAGACCCTCTCTGCCTCAACGGCACGAGAAGCTTGGAGTTCTTCCATGGCCTTGGCAGTGGAAACCATCTCCCCCACCAAGTCCCTGCTAGTCAGCTCCTACTCCCGAGCAACCAACTCTTGCTCCTTGTTTGCCAACCATGAAGCCCTTTCGTCCAGGTCGGCCTCCCTGGTTGCGGTCGTGAGTTCCCGGTCATACGCGCCTTGAATCCGCCCAACGGCGAGGCGTGACAACGGCACAGTGCCTCCCAACGGCACAATGCCACCCAGCAGAGCGAGAGGACGCGGCGACAAGACGACGTCTTCATCATCACCTGCTGCGTGTTCAGAGGCGCTCAGCGCGCCAGGCGGCTGGACTAAACTCCTCCGCCAACCAGTCTACTCGCAGTGGCAAAAATCCTAGATCATATATAGGGTTCAGACGGCCTGGGGGCCACTTGTCAGGCCCCAGGCCACATTGTAACCACCCCGACCTTGGACTATAAAAGGACGGGGTGTCCATCCGGGGTTCGCAACCCTGCCAACTCAATACAACAATCATCCCCGTGGAAGTAGGGTATTACGCTCCGGCGACCCAAACCACATAAATCCTCGTGTTCATCTTCTTCCTCAAGCTCGATTGCTCTAGTGACGTCAAGCCCCTCCAATCAAAAAACCTCCGCGGGATGCTCCCGTAGCAGACCGGTGGAAGTGTGCTGCAACACTTTGACACAGACCATTCAATTAAATTTAAGTTGTGAAATATCAGGAAGTTTTATAGTTTTACTACACTCTGCTCAATTGTATGGGCTAATGAAGCTAAATAGATAGTCTTGCCTATGAAAGCCTATCAGTATTGGCAAGGCTTTCAAACAAATGTTTGTATGAGTCAGATATTCTATTCTGTTTCAGTATAAATTGTGGTCACCTAGAAACCGTGATAGAAAAACAGGCCAATATCTACTTGAATCTAACAAACTCAGAGAAGTGCAGTATTTTCTGGCTCATTGCATAACCCACATATATATAACTAAACCAAACTTCTATACCTCTACTTGCCCAAAGCAAAGAACTGGTGGAAAGTAAAACTCTATAACAATAAAAGAAAACGATATTTCATTTGAGAAAGCTATTTTGGTTCACCGATAAACAAAATCTTTGATGATAGCACACTTTACTAAATACGACGCTCACTTTGATACGGCGGGATACTTAAAGATCTTGTTCAAACAAGGCCTTCATCCTACAAACAAAGTGGCATCTACAGGCCTATCGTTTTACTCTAAAAAACTTTAGAAACAAAACCATAAACACCTAAGTTATTTAAGATTTCTATCAGCTCCAAGATGCTAAAGAGGCCAAAAGCATTGGTCACATCGCCTCTGTTTCTACACTTGGACTAATAATGATGTCTTTTATGTTTGCAACTACTTAATAAGTTACATTTTGCAATACACGCAATCAAACTTGTGTGGTTATCAGTCAGTGCCACTTTATATTTAGACTGGGCTCATAAAAATGATATCCTTCAATTTATTTAAAAAGTGAAGTTTCATGTTATAACAGAAAGTAGTTGTCAAACATGTCTATTCGAGGCTTTAAAAAATGTGTCTATTCGAACTTTGTCGATTCAAAAACATCACCTATTTGTAACTGGAGATATCTTCTGAGGGTGATGATATCCACGAATAAAGTTAAGAGCTTAATTCCCATAATCCATAAGTTTGATTTCTTTACTAACATAAGGTTCAATTGCCTTCTAGATAACTATGTATTATGGATTATCATCTCAAAACATGGCTGATCATTTCTGATATGCTTGAGTACCTAGTGGATCCACTCCATTTTTTCAGTACTACAATTGGAAAGGAAGCTAAAACAACTTTGTGGCAACACACCAGTGGAAGTTGTGAAACTATCTTTTGCTGGCTATGTCAGAGCCTATGGCAGCACGTTTGGAAGCAAAAAGAAGAAATATGCAGGTCCCTTAATCTCACAATATTCATCCAGTGTAGAAAAAGGCACAAAATTTGAGTAACATTGCTCCTATTGAAAAGATATGCCACTCCTTCATATAGAGATAAATATGACTAATTCAATTAAGTATTACTTAAACATCATGCCTTTTTGTATGACTGGGCAAAAGACCTAGAATGAGTAACATTTAAGGCATCAATGGAAATGATTATGTTACTTTATCCATCCACATGAAGATCAAACATTCAGATTAATAACCTTGTTCCTTTTATCTTACTAGTACAATGGGTGGCTATTCGATCCAGAGTCAACTATCCTGAAAAGGCCCATTTATACAAGAAAAGGGTAGTCAGTATACCCAACAACTGGATCAGAGGTGTAAAAGGTCTCTCTGTTGTACTTGTTGAGAGGACCATCTACTTCAAACCTCTGAGGTAAGTCAGGATTGGACAAGAATAAGCGCCCATATGCTACTAAATCAGCATATCCATGGGAGATTGCATTATTTCCATCCTCCCTGTTGTAGCCACCAGCAACAATAAATGATCCTTTGAAAGCATCCCTCATTGGACAAAGACTGTAGGGAGTTTCAAACTTTTCACCGACTTTTACCATTCTTGGCTCCACCACATGGCAATAGAGAATTCCAAATTTATTGAGTGCTTTCGCCATGTACAAGCCTAGAGCTTCAGGGTTTGAGTCTGGTGCCTCTGAATAGCTGGCAAAGGGTGACAACCTTATCCCAACCCTGTCAGCTCCAATTTCATCAACTACAGCTTGAACTATTTCTAGTGCAAACCGGCAACGATTCTCTAAACTACCACCATATCTGTCTGTGCGATCATTGACTTGATCCTTTAGAAACTGGTCAATCAAGTAACCATGAGCACCGTGGATTTCAACGCCATCAAATCCTACATATGATAGGAGTTCAGATTAGGTGACACTTTCCTTCAGGAGTAAGAATTAGAACTTTCAGGGTTTTCTCTGGGCCCTTCCTTGAATTACACGTAAGTCTGACTAAAGCTGTTCATTTTTTATGTGTTAACCTGATATTTATAGAGTAAAATGTGAGAAGAAGGGTTTTACCAGCGTCAATTGCATTTCTAGCAGCTACCCTGAAATCATTGACGACCAAAGGGATCTCATCAGTCTCTAATCGTCTAGGAGGGGAGTAAGTGACCACATCTATGCCATCGGCTCTCACTTGAGGTTTTAATGGCTTATCAGTGCTTGAAATTGGAGCCTGCCCATTAGGCTGATAACCTGCATTTGGACAGCGAATATGCCAGATTTTTTGTTCAGAATGTAATATAGAATTTGAGTTTAGTATGAGTGACAACATATTTTGATCTGCACTGAATATGTTATATGTCATCATAAAACCTTTGTCAGTTCTCAATAATCATGAATCCAATCCGAGGAGTTTTGCTTGCGAGGTAACTATACCATCAATTAATTAGCATGAGAATAACTGAACAAGAATGTATTAGAGTTAGAGGTTAAAAACGTACTGGAATTAGAGACTCTTCCTACATGCCAAATCTGACAGAAAAATATTCCTCCTTTCACATGAACTGCATCAACAATTGGCTTCCATGCTTCCACCTGCTCCTTTGACCAAATACCAGGAGTATCTTTGTACCTTGTGTACATAGAGAAAATAATTTTGTCTTTAGAAATCCCTGAACCATGACTGCAAAGATTTCAAGAAGCCACAACTTGAGTATCAAGAAGACGCACCCTCGACCAGTGAGTGACACCACAGCGGCCTCCGCGATCAGAAGGCCTCCTTTGGTTGTTCTCTGTTGGTAATACGGTATCGCATGAGGCTGAGGAACATTACCGTACGACCGCTGCCTTGTTAGTGGTGCGAGGACCACCCTAGACAGAAGAAAACGGAAGCTTTTAGGCCCAAATTTGATCTTTAAAATTGCTGACGCACATATCTTCCAGATTCGTGTATCTTTTTCGCTAGGAAGAATAAGACTCATTGGATTAAGTTTGCTACCCAATTCCTATACAGTTCCATTGCTCTCTCTTGATTGGCTTAGAACTTCGGATTGAAATTTATCTTTCCACATGCACTATGCATTGTTAACGTTTGAGACACTCTCAATCACAAGTATCAGCATAAATCCTAACGAACATGACACAAGTTGAGGCCCATATCGATTCTGCGTGCCGGAAAGCACTCCGACGGGCAAACTTGTGCAAGACGGGGAAACAACTGGGGAACCGAATCCCATTACTAACAAGCAACGGAAGAAGATCATCCGCGGAACAAGACGCGTCCTGAGACTACCCAAATGGGTTGCCTGTTGCGTAACTCGCACGAACAGGAACAGAGGAACCAAAATATGGGGGTTTACCTGTGGGAAAGATCAAACCTTCCCATCTTGTAACGGGTGAGGAGGGGGATTGTGCTGTCGCTGTCACTCATCTTCAAGGCTCTCTTCTCTTTTGGCCCTTCCCCTCGGCACCTCTTTATAAGATGGCGAATTGGGGGGTTGCTGGAATGATTGGAGAGGAGAGGAGCCACGGATGTAAAAACTCTGTAAATAATTTTTTTAGGTCACATAAATTTTATCAGTATTTTTTCACTTAATCATTTTCCCTTGGCACAGTGTCTATTTATTTTTTTGGTGAAGTGGCTCAGTGAAAAAATATAGATCATAGTATGAATATCATGTGTCTCAATTAAATTAATGATACGTTTGTATCAAAAATTTTTGCATTCTAACCATTTTATAAAAATGAACTCTAAATAGTGGCGCTGGTGGTTGATTAAATGAACCTGGCACGTGCCTTCTCACGCTATGCATCAAGATCGCACAAAAAAGGGACCAATCTTTGGTGAGGTCACTGCTGAAGTCAGGTGATGGAGATGGTAAAGGAGATTTTTCTTCACCACTTAAATCACTGTCTGGACGGCTAATCAACCATTCATCTTCAGGAGCATATTTAAGCCGGGTCCAACTCCAACAGTACGGAGCTAGAGCAGCAGCTCAGCCCGTAATGCCAAAGCCTTGCACTTCCAGGCCGATTGGCCTGATAGCTCCGCCCTTAATGGCAGCAGTATAGTGGTCCAAACTGCTGGAACTAGATTGCAATTGGGTTTTCTTTAAACGTCCGGCATCTTCGGGAGATATTATAGAAGAAAGCAGACCATAATACATCAGGTCATCGGCCGAGATAGCCGAAAACCGGGAAAATGAAAATAGCTCCTACCGAGTTCCTTAATTCTACAGCTTAGAGATTTTGAGTTACAGAGTATAGTAATAACCACGGCTAGCTGTGCCGCTTGGACAGCAAGCCATTGTTTAGCTTCGTCTATGATGCTAGATACCGCCGCTGTCTCTGATGTTTCAACACCATGAAAAACTCTATCATTTCTTTGTAGCCATAACTTCCAAATGACAACAATAATTCAGATTCGTATTCCTTTCCTTCTACTGTTTTGAACTCAGATTGCAATTGAGTTAACGTGTTTACACTGGGGAAACGGGAACACTTTTAGGAAAGCGATTTTGTGTTTTAATTTCTTTCGAAGCTCCCACTGCTTATTATACTTGTACCATACATGGCTATACGGTAACGAATCAGAGTCAACTGACATCAATCACTTGGAAATACCATCACCAAGGAACGGGTAATCCGTGTATCCGAAGACGGGGTGCGGCGTGTAGAACGTCTTCTGGTCGTACTTGTTGAGCGGCGCGTCGAGCTCGAACCGCCGGGGCAGGTCGGGGTTGGCCAGGAACAGCCGCCCGTACGCCACCAGGTCGGCGTACCCGTCGGCGACGGCGCGATCGCCGTCCTCCGGCGTGTACACGCCGACGACGATGTGCGTCCCCCCGAACGCGTCCCTCATCGGCCGGAGGCTGTGCCACGTCTCGCCGCGCTCCGTGGGCTGCAGCATGCGCGGCTCCACGGCGTGGAGGTAGAGCACGCCCAGCTCCCCGAGCGCGCGCCATGTGCACGCCCAGCGCGTCCAGGTCTGAGTCCGTGGCGTCCATGTAGTCCGTGTAGGTCGACACCCTGACGCCCACCCTGTCGGCGCCGATCTCCGCCGCCACGGCTGCCACCACCTCTAGCGCGAACAAGCAGCGGTTGGCCATGGTGCCGCCGTACTCGTCGGTGCGGTCGTTGGCGCCGTCCTTGAGGAACTGGTCGATCAGGTAGCCGTGCGCCCAGTGGGTCTCCATTCCGTTGAACCCTGCCTCGCATCAGAACGGACATGACGGTTTCAGGGCCACGCATGCAAGGACTGACAAGAGTTCACTGTGAAGATACCGGTTGTCCCCTCACACCCGCTTCGATGGCGTTCCGGGCCGCGATCCTGAAGTCGAACAATGGCCGGGATCTCGTCGGTCCTCAGCCTAGCCGCCGGGGCACGGCGTAGGTGTTCACTGAGAGGTCCACGCTTTCCATTGGCGCCACGGGCCAGTCGGTGCTCGAAACTGGTGCCTTTCCGTTCGGCTGGAACTCTGGCGCACACGACATAGAAGATTAACTCATGCAGAACCTAAGCATATATCGATGCCAGCTCGAATGTAATAACCCGACGACATTTCACCGATCAGCTGCCTCGTAGCGTAATTGTAGTAGTGTTAAACTAAAGATAACTTAGCTAGACGTAATTGAAAAGGGGATAAGAAATGTGTATTATGTTCTCAGAATGACTATTCAACATCTCTTTTTTATTGTCACTATGCTAGGGTTCATTTGGAGAGCTAACCAAGTAACTTTTGGTTTACATACTCCTACAAGTATAAATAATTTCATTAATGAATGGTTGCCTCAATTTGATGTTAAGATCAGAGGAATGCTGACTGTAGCTGTTTCAGCAGTATGCTGATTTATCTGGATCCAAATGATATGCAGGTTTTATACAGAAGAACCAACTCGTATCGTACATGGGCGCAGTTACAAAAGTCTGAGGAGAAGACCAACCTAATCCAGGCGACATGCAGATTGTTGGAGTCTACAGTGATACGTGTGTTTGCTCATTCTGGATGAAGATTTAGTGACTTACTATTTAATACTGTCCCTAAACATGTGGGGTTCTATGTGTTTCTATGTCCTCTGTAACCTGATGTTTCTGTGTTGACTTGTTATAATGTGGCCATAACCTCGATTGAGGGGAAGGCTCGATCTTTTCCCATTATCTTAATTGGAGGCTCTGCCGGTGTGCCATATCTGGCAGAAGAACACTCCACCCTTGGCGTGCACGACGTCCACGATCGGCTTTCACGCCTCCACCTGCTCCCGCGTCGAGAGCCCAGGAGTGTCAGGGTACCTAAGCTTAGGGATGATAATCGGTGGGATTTTCCAGCCGCGAGTCTAACTCGCACCCGATCCGACTTATCGCGTGTGCGAGTTTTATTTTGCACCCGTCGATACCCGAAATAATTTATGTTTATAATTTTAAAGTTAAATTTGATTGTTTTTTATAATTTTATTGTTTCATCTTACTTATTGCAACATATATTTATAATATTTATAAACGACTTAATTTTTTTGTTGCATTGTCATTCAAAATAGATAATTTTTAGACTTATTTATTAAACGTTATAGTATTTATAAAAAAAGTTAAACCCGACGGGCACCCAAAACCCGTCCGAAACACGACGGGTGCGGATGCGAGTTCTCACCCGCAGGTGCGGGTCTAAAATCTCACCCGCAACCTCTTTTGTTTCGGACTAGTTTTTGCTCCGTTCGACCCGAACCCGACCAATTGTCATCCCTACCTGAGCGCGACACGCGAACATAACAAGTGAGGTGTCCTACCCTACCCTTTTTGGTCTCGAGGGCAACAAAAGCAGTAATAGTTCGTCATCCCTGCACCGCGTCTGAGACTCCGTTTGCCTCGGCGATGAGGAGGCAGCTTTCCGTCGCGCGCTGGGCGTAGTAGACAGCAGGGCGCTGCTGCGGCACGCAGCCAAATGACCGCTGCCTCGTGAGGGTGTTGTGTTAATCCTTGCATGGGTGTGTTAGAGTCATATTTGTTTTTCTTTGTCAGCGTGTAACTCAAGTCTGTTGCATTTGCATATGTGGAGCTGCGTCAGGACCCACGATCGCTAGCGAGCGCGTCGTTCGGCATGCACGGTGCATGGCGCACAAGTCGGGCCGAGTGCCCACGTTGTATCGTTCTGTTATTTCCCCTTATGTTATGCATGACGTGAAGAGATGAGGCAGTTGCATCTCTCGCGAAATCAGGAGCTATCGAGTCCTTTCCACCGGTGACCGCGTGTGTGTGTTTTCCTTCGGATCATCGCTGTTGTTGCTCAACCGGCTAATCAAGTGTCGAATTCCGACAATTGGCATCAGAGCCTCGGTTGCGATCCGAGCGACGATCGTGGCGAGGAGTGTCATCACCGGAGTATCGGCGAGGTGATCTGAAGATTAACCAATGGCAGGCGACAGAAGAGCTGGAGGGAAGGAGATCGTCACTGGTGAGGTGGGCGGTGTAGTTCAGAAGGTGATCCGCGAGGCGGGAGGAGGCACCGGCTATCCCATACTCACGAAGACAAACTACTCCGACTGGGCTCTCCTCGTGAAGGTGAAACTCCGAGCTCGGCTTCTCTGGAGCGCCATTGAGACTGGGAAGGCGGTACCACACGAAGACATGCAAGCATTCGACGCGCTCTGTAGTGCCGTGCTGCCGGAGATGTGGTCGGTCATTGCTGACAAAGCCACAGCGAGAGAGGCGTGGGACACCATAGCCACCATGCAGGTGGGCGACGATAGGGTAAAGAAGACGTCGACGCAAAACCTACGTCGGAAGTTTGATTCTGCTACGTTTAAGGATGGGGAGTCATAGGAGGACTTCGCGTTGCGCCTCAGTGGCATGGCGGTGACGCTCAACACCCTGGGCGACAAGATCGACGAGACCCAAGTGGTTGAGAAGATGATTCGCAGCGTTCCTCAACGTTTCAGGCAGATTGTGGTAGCCATTACCACACTTCTGGACGTGTCAACATTCATTGTTGCTGATCTGACCGGGAGACTAAAGGCAGCGGAAGACGCGTTCGAGGATTCTCCATCCGTGATGCACCATGACGGCAAGTTGTATCTGACATAGGAGAGTGGGATGCTCGATGCAAGTTGAAAAAAGATGGGAAAAATGAGCTGCTGATGGAGGGACCGGTGGTTCTGGTGGCCGTGGAGGAGGAAGACGCGGGCGTGGACGAGGACGTGGTGGTGACAGAGGGTCCTCGTCGAGCGGATCAAAAGGAAGTTCTAATTGTCGGAGCAATGATGAGTGTCGACGGTGCGGGAAGTTGGGTCACTGGGCACGTGATTGTCGATCAAAGCCAAAGCAAGAACAGGCACATGCAGTTAAAGAGGAGGAGAAAGCCTCGTTACTCATGGTCAAAACATCCACGGTGAGTCTGTTGCATCAGTAACAGATAATGGACATGAGCTTGTACTGCATGAGGGAGAAGTCCTAGCGAAGTTGGGCGGTGATGGTGCCTGTGATGAAGAATCCTGGATTATGGATACAGGGGCTACAAACCACATGACCGGCTCTTGCAAAGCATTTGTGAAGCTGGACGGTGCGGTGCAAGGATCTGTACGTTTTGGCGATGACTCGGTGGCACGGATAGAAGGAAGAGGCACTGTTATTTTCATGTGCAGGAATGGTGAACAGAGGACCTTAAATGGAGTATATTACATCCCTCAATTGACTACCAACATCATCAGCCTTGGTCAACTTGATGAAGCGGGATATCACATAGATATACAAGAAGGGTCTTTGAAGGTACGTGAGCCAACTGGAAAGCTACTGGCAAGGGTGTTACGTGGGAAGAACAGGCTGTATGTTATGAAAATAAAACTAGCTCAGGCCAAATGTCTCACAGTGAAGGAGAATAAGGAAGCTCAGAGGTGGCATGGGTGGCTTGGACATGTCAACATGGCAGCACTGAGAAAAATGGCTAGAGAGGAACTTGTACATGACATGCCTTGCGTGGGCCATCTTGATCATATGTGTGAGGCATGTCTTGCCGGCAAGGAAAGGAGGACACCTTTTCCAGAAGAGGCTGAACACCGTGCGAGCAGGGTGTTGGAGTTGGTTCATGGAGATTTGTGTGGGCCTATCATGCCCATGACCCCAAGAGGGAGCAAATATTTTCTGTTGCTGGTTGATGATCATAGCCGTTACATGTGGGTAACGCCACTGTCATCCAAGGACGGGGCTGCAGAAGCTTTGAAGGAGTTCAAGGCAAAAACAGAAGCTGAATCAGGAAAGAAACTTGGAGCTCTTCAAACTGATAGAGGGGGTGAGTTTACATCTCATGAATTTGCTCAATATTGTGCAAGACGGGGTGTACTCGGCAACTCACGGCGCCTTATAGTCTACAGCAGAACGGTGTTGTGGAAAGAAGAAATGGGACCGTAAGGTCGACAGCTAGAAGCATGTTGAAAGCTAAGAATCTTCATGGATGGCTCTGGGGAGAGGTTGTGACCACTGCGGTTTATATCCTAAACCGTTATCCCACAAGAAGTGTTGAAGGTATGGCACCTTATCAATCTTGGCATGGGAGAAAACCAGGTGTACACCATGTGAGAGTCTTCGGTGTATAGTGTATGTGAGAAACACAGCTCCTCATCTCAGGAAGCTGGATGACAGAGGGAAGAAGATGGTGTTTGTGGGATATGAACAGGGTTCCAAGGCATATCGAGCGTTTGATCCAATCACAGGCCGTGTCCATGTAGCAAGGGATGCAATATTTGATGAAGAAGGGCAGTGGAACTGGGAAACTGCAGTGGAGCAGGAATGTTCAGTTGGGAATGATGTCTTCACGGTAAAATATGCAGTTAATGGTCCAGGTCCACACATGACTGACAAAGTTGTTGACAAGGCTGAGTATCCGGTGTTAGAGGAAGAAGCTGGATCACCACAGGCTGTTCCTTTTGGGGGAAACCAGCACTAGATGAAGGTAACAGAGGGTATGTCACACCTCCCATCGGGTATGAAAGACACTTGGATGCGGACTGTGATGAAGACGTGCCACTGAGATTCAGAAGGCTGGAGAGTGCCTTACACAAAGGACCACAACTTGGAGTGTTAACAGATGATGCAAACTCAGGGAGTATTGTTGTCACAAGCTCTGATGAACTCTCATCTTTTGAGGAAGCCAACAGTCAACCTGGTTGGAGGAGGGCCATGAGGTAAGAGCTGGATTCAATCGAGGATAACAATATATGGTCACTGGTGGATCTTTACAAGGTAGAAGAGCCATCGGGTTAAAGTGGGTCTTTAAAGTAAAGAGAGATAAGAAAGGTACAATGGCTAAGTTAAAGGCACAACTTGTCGTGAAGGGCTATGCACAGCGGCGAGGCATAGACTACGATGAAGTTTTTGCTCTTGTGGCAAGACTGGATACAATGCGCTTGATCATCGCAGTAGCTGCTCACAAAGGCTGGGAGATGCATCATCTAGATGTCAAATCGACATTCTTGAATGGTGATCTTCAAGAGGAGGTATTTGTTCAGCAACCCCCGGGGTTTGTGTGTGTAGGAAAGGAACACAAGGTGTATAAACTGAAGAAAGCTCTTTATGGGTTACATCAAGCCCCACATGCATGGAATGAAAAATTGGATGACACTTTGCTGTCATTTGGGTTCAGAAGAAGCCAAGCCGAACATGCTATTTACACAAGGAAGACTGAAAAGAACCAGCTAGTTGTGGGAGTTTACGTGGATGATTTGGTGATAACTGGTGGCTGCGCTACTGACATCAAGAAGTTCAAGATGGAGATGGCTAACACGTTCAAGATGAGTAATCTCGGCCTTCTTCATTATTATCTCGGCATTGAGGTTCAGCTAGGTCTAAAGGACCAGGAGTGTCCATCAGTCAAGGTGCATATGCCACTAAGCTTCTAGAGAAAAGTGGCATGTTAAACTGCAACCCCTGTCAAGTTCCGATGGAAAATCGAACTAAGTTGAGCAAAGACAGCCAGGCCAAGCTGGTGGATGTCACCCTATATCGCAGTCTTGTTGGAAGTCTGAGATATCTTGTGAATACCCGTCCGGATCTCGGTTTTTATGTTGGATATGTCAGCAGGTTCCTAGAAGAGCCGAGAGAGGATCATCTAGCTGCCGTTAAACAGATACTTTGCTATGTGAAAGGAACTAAAGACTGGGGACTTTAGTTTGGAAGAAGGGAGGAGGAAATTCAGCTGATAGGGTATAGCGGCATCGACTTTGCTGGGTATGTGGATACCAGGAAAAGTACTTCTGGTGTGATGTTTTTCCTGGGAGATGAACCAATCACTTGGCAGTCCATGAAGCAGAAAATGGTGGCACAATCAAGGTGTGAAGCCGAGTATATTGCTGCGGCAAATGCCACTTGCCAAGGTGTGTGGTTAGCCCAAGCACTAGCAGAGATACAGGGATCTGAACTGTGTGCGCCGAAGCTGATGGTGGACAACAAGTCGGCGATAGCATTAGCCAAGAATCTAGTTTTACACGGACGCAGTAAGCACATAGAAGTTAAGTACCACAAAGTAAGGGAATGTGTTGAAGAAGGACTAATCATTGTTGATTACGTTCGAAGTGAAGATCAGTTAGGGGACATTCTCACAAAGTCTCTGGGAAAGGTTCGGTTCAAGCAATTACATTCAAAGATCATACTTCATGAGGTTAGCTGCAAACCCGGTAAGGATTAGGAGGAGAAATGTTGTGTTAATCCTTGCATGGGTGTGTTAGTGTCATATTTGCTTTTCCTTGTCAGCATGTAACTCAAGTCTGTTGCATTTGCATATGTGGAGCTGCGCCAGAATCCACAATCGTTGGCGAGCGCATCGTTTGGCATGCATGGTGCATGATGCACAAGTCGGGCCCAGTGCCCACGTTGTATCATTTAGTTATGTCCCCTTATGTTATGCATGACGTGAAGAGATGAGGCAGTTGCATCTCTCGCAAAACGAGGAGCTATCGAGTCCTTTCCGCCGGTGATCGCGTTGTGTTTTCCTTCGGATCATCGTTGTTGTCGCTCAACCGGCTAATCAAGTGGCGAATTCTGACAGAGGGGAGCGAGCACCACCCTGTCAGCAAGCCGGTCGATTAAGTCAAAACGGAGGAGCTGAGGGAGCGGCAACTGGAGGAACCGAGACCAACCTGTGGGAGAGCTGGAACCTACCCATCTTGTAGACCTTGTTTGGCAGTACCGGAGGAGTCATTTGCTATTTTACCACCCTCAATGTTGGCCTTCGCTAAAATACCACTACCAACCTGCAACTCGCTGAGATACCATTATAATAGAAGCATGTTTGCTCGTTTAGCATCAGAAGGTTGTTAATAATTTATTAATTATCGTTTACACTAAAACATGTACGGAAAAGTAAAATTTGTCCTAAGAAATCTCGAAACGATACAGGAGCAATATGTATACCTGCTCTCGTCTAGTCTACAGTCTAAGTGTACTTTCCGTCCCTGTACACTCACGAGCGGGATGGGACAGATGGTGATGATGGCCCAACGTCGTGCTTGTCCTATCGTGCGTGGCCTCCCATTATGTCTTAAATCCCTTTTGTCGTTTTGTCACGTGGCATGTAAGTCTTCCGCCTGCCTCTAGTCCGGTCTTTGAGCCCGGATTGCCTACCTCTTACGGCCTCGTCGTTCGGGCTTGGAGGTCGATCGCTACTCCCGCTGTCGGGGGTCGGACTTCGTGGTGACGTCGTCCCGCGTCTGAGCATTGACTTATGTCTCGTGGAAACACATGTCTTGACGTAGTTGGTTGGTTCGCTGTCCTTTGGGTACTCGGGGTACGTTACCCCGTCAGTAGCCCCCGAGCCTTCGGTCGAGCTTCTTCGGAATCTGTCGGAGGCATCTTTCTTCATAAGGCGGAGGACCTGAAAGGATAAGAAAAAACAAAAGTTGTGTGAGATAGCCGTTTTGCCTCGATTTGTGGCTAAGTCCGAGTCCAAAGCCTCACGCGCCAAGCCTTTCGTGACCTTGAGTCATCAAATAGCCCCCGAGCTCCCCGTTCACAAACTGTCCGCGAGTTTGGAGGGGTTGAGCCAATCGGGAAGTTGCCACGATGGTCGAATTCCCGAGCTCAATAAGCTGCCTAACGGGTAAACCCGAGTGGAACCCCACTGCCTTTTTGCAAGGACCAAGGAATCAGGATGAACTGATCGAGGCTCTGCGCCCGTGTTCCATAAATCCCTCTTGGTACACTCGCACGGATTCCGGACCGTTCGTGGGCTCGGGCGGCTCGATGTCGGCCCCTCGAGGGGGGCTACCGAAGAGTTGCTAAGTCGGGACTCGGATATCAGACTTAGAGATGTCAGGAGCTTCGGGGCCCCCGAGTGCGCCATTGATGACCATCCCATATCACCTGTCCCTCACTCTGGTTCGTTCCAAGCGGTCCTTTCGGCCTAGATGATAGGTATACCTTAGAACCCGAAACTTTGATCGAGCCCCAAAAGTGGGCCGGAAGACTTACCTAGGCCTTAGATTCATACGGCCCGTCGATGTCACGTCAGTGGGCGTAGGGGCGTGACAAAGGGAGAGGTCTTAGGAAGAGGAAAAGGTGGCGTGTAGTTTTTCGAATCGTTGCGGATATCAAATGGGCAGATTTGTCTAACCGTGATTATGACGGGCGTCGTGTCCCAACGTATCACGAGTTGTGCAACCGCTTTGCATGCGAGAGGCGTTGCTGCTGGACGTGTACGTTCGTGGGCCTTGGTGCCTTTACTCGTTTTTGTCGTGCGCCGGCTATATAAGTAGCCCTTGGGGTGTAAGTCTTTATGGTTGCGCCTTCCCCTTCCGTTCCAACTCTCTCATGTTCTCGCTTCCCTACAAGTTTTGGTAGAGCAGGTTAGAACGGATCGAAAGGTAGTGTGCATAGTTTCCCCTTCATCGAGCTTTGCTTCGGGGTATGGCTACACTTTCTCTGAACGTTGCCTTCGGTCGTCGGCCTCTTGATCCTGGAGGTTGGCGATGCCTGTGTCCATCCTCAATGGGCGCGGCCGTGGCGCTTCGGCTCATCGCTGCCGAAGTCCGTTGTTGAAGTGGTTCTATGACACTTCCCCTCGGTACCGCTACTGGAGCACCCCGTGGAGGTTCGTTGTTTAGAGGGGCTAAATATCTGGACCATTCGAGCCTGAAGAACACGAGGTGAACACAAGAATTTACGTTGTTCGGGCCACCGGAGCGTAATACCCTACGTTCACGTGAGAGTGTGTTGTATTACTTGTCTGAGGCTTGGATCTCTCGTAAGGCCCAAATTGTGGCTCTTTTCCCTCGGATGCTGCCCAATCCTTTTATAGCTCAAGGCCGGGCAGTTACACTAAGACCTGGGGCCCGACAGATGGCCCCGCGATGGTCCGTACCCTATACAAAATCTAGGTTATTAATGGCTACTTGTATCCACTGTTGATGGAGTTAAGCCGCGCCGCCTGACACGCCGAGCATCCCAGGCTAAGTAGCGGCTGACGATGGCGGGAGAAGGCTCCGTCTTGTCACCGCAGCCTACTCGGTCAGCTACACAACACTATACTGTTGCTGCCGTTGTCACGCTACATCATCATGTCCTGTCACTGTTATGCCTGACAGGTGTGGGCGGAGGCGTGCACTGCACACCGTGCTCCTAGGGAACCAACAAGTCTAGAATGCGTGACTGGACTCCTAAGGCCCACGGCCCATGACGAGTCATGGGACATGTGGCAGCTCCGAAGCCCGCCTCAGCGAGGAGGTCAGGTTCAGTGCTAGAGGACATGTGGCAGCTCCGGAGCTCGCCTCAGCAGGGAAGCCGGGTCCGGAGCCGAAGGACACGTGGCGGCACCGGACCTCGCCTCAGTGGGGAGGCCGGGTCCGAAGCCCGAGGACACGTGGTGGCACCGTACCTCGCCTCAGTAGGGAAGCCGGGTCCGGAGCCGAAGGACACGTGGCAGCACTGGACCTCGCCTCAGCGGGGAGGCCGGGTCTAGAGCCGGAGGACATGTGGCGGCACCGGACCTCGCCTCGTCGGGGAGGCTGGGTCTGGAGCAAGAGGAAAGTGGCAGCTCCGGAGCTCACCTCAGTGGGGAGGCGGGGTCCGGAGCCGGAGGACACGTGGCGGCTCCGAAACCCACCTCAGCGGGAATGCCAGGTCCGTAGCAGGTGGACACGTGGCAGCTTCGGAGCCCACCTCAGCGGGGAGACCAGGTCTAGAGCCGGAGGTCACGTGGCAGCTTCGGAGCCCACCTCAACGAAGACGCCAGGTCCGGATCCGGAGGAAACGTGGCAGCGCCAGAGCCCGCCTTAGGAGGGAGACAGGATCCGGAGCCACTTCATGCCTGTACGCGGGGGTACCCGATCTGCAGGGTAGCGACATCCATGAAGAATTGTCGTCAAGGCCAGCCCTATCTTCGTGACAGGGGTTTGGCACTTTCATCTTCCATAAGCCGAACCCTTGTTCTTCTAGGCTAGATGCATTTGGGATGCCGCGAAGGCGTGCAGGCGACGAGTCATCATAGTTCAGATGGATGTCGAGGCGCCACAAGCAGAAAGGATGACCGAAGGCGGGCGGATCTTGCAAGGTCGTTGCCTGACGGCAAGTGAACTTGCAAGACTGCTGAATTGCGGATGTTGCTTGTAGTCAATTTTCTTATTGACATCAACCATCCTCTTGTAAGCCTTTGTTTCGTTATCTGCTCCCTTTTTCTGCCTTGCTTTGCCGATGTACTAGCCCTCCGTGGCTCTTCTAATGAATAAAAGCGGGGTATATCCTTTTAATGCAAATGCGTTTAGTCCTTCGTGGCTCTTCTAATGAAGAAAAGCACGAAAGGTTTTCTGTTTGCGTGAAGTTTTTCATTTTTGTGTTGCGTTTTCGGCCCGTGGTTTTGAGAGCTTCTTGTAGTTCTATTTGAGGATTACAAACATTAGGTCAAAAAAAACAACGCGTCGCTTTCGTCCCTTTGCTTAGCTCGAACCGTAGCTTCGAGAACTTTCGTAGTTCTAGACGTAGGTTGCGGAACGTGAAGGAAGTACCCTAAAAAACTTATGTGTGTGCCTTAAGGGTAGTAGCCCCCGAACGGCTCGATGTTCCAAGCGTTGAGTAAGATGTTCCCCTCGGCGTCTTTTAGTCAGTAGGCACCAGGCCGCAAGACATTCACCACCACGTACGGACCTTCCCATGAGGAGGATAGCTTGTGCTTATCCTTGTTGGTTTAGATCCGTCAGAGAAACAGATCGCCGATCTGAAAGGCCCGGGGTTAGACCTGCTGTGAGTGATAGCAACGAAGTGCCTGTTGGTATTTTGCCGTTCGTAGGAGGGCGACATCAGGAGCTTCGTCCAAGTGATCGACGGAATCCTGCCGAGCCTCTTTGGACCGCGCTTCGTTGTAGGCTCTTGTTCGGCGAGAGTCGTACTTGAGCTCGGTCCGTAGGACTGCTTTCGACCCATATGTCATGAAGAAGGGTGTGAAGATAGTCGTGCGATTGGGAGTGGTGCACAGGCTCCAGAGGACGGATGGTAACTCGGAGACCCATTGTTCATCAGATTTGTTGAGTCAATCATAGATACGAGGCTTGAGCCCCTGCAGGATCATGTTGTTGGCTCGTTCGACGTGCCCATTGGTTCGGGGTGAGCTATCAAGGCCCAGTCGACCCAAATGTTGAATTCGTCGCAGGACTCCAAAAACCTTTTCCTGGTGAATTGTGTTCTGTTATCGGTGATGATGGATTTAGGTACCACGAAGCGATACGTAATGTCTCGGAAGAAACTTGCCGCCTGCTCGGATTTCACCGAGACGAAGGGCTTCACGTCTATCCACTTCGTGAACTTGTCGATTGCCATGAGGACGACGGTGTAGCCCCCAGACGCCTTTTTGAAGGGTTCGAGCAGGTCTAGCCCCCATACGGCGAAAGGACACGTGATGGGGATGGTCTGGAGGTCCTGTGCTGGCACATGAGTTTGTCGAGTGAAGTACTGGCAACCCTTGCAAGTGCATATGATCTGCTGAGTATCGCTAACTGCGGCCGGCCAAAAGAAACCCTGACAATATGCCTTCCCAACCAAGGAGCGAAGTGCCGCGTGGTGGCCGCAGATGCCTTCGTGAATGTCAAGAAGGAGGGACCGTCCTTGGTCGGTCGGGATTCATCTTTGGAGGATCCATGAGACGCTGCGCTGAAAGAGTTCATCGCCGTTAAAGACAAACGACTTTGCTCTCCAGGCGAGACGACGAGCTTCGACTTCTTGCGCTGGGAGTTCGCCATGCTTTAGGTATCTGACGAAGGGTGCCTCCCAACCTTGCTCGGCCGTGAAGACGACGGGATCGGGAGAGAGGTCGGTCGCAGGCTCGCCCTCCCCAACCCGAGGCTTGTCCTCCACTCGAGAGTCCGGGCCATCCTCGTTGGTTCGATCGGACGGCTGGCAGATGTCATCGACGAAGACACCGCGGGATGGGTCCTCTCGGCTTTAGGATATCTTCGCTAGTAGGTCGGCCGTCTAATTCTCCCTCTTAGGAACGTGGGAGAGCTCGAGTCCTTCAAACCGATCCCCCAGCTTCTAAACCTCGCGACAATACACGGCCATGCGTGAGTCGTGGCAGCTGGATTCGTTCATGATTTGGTTGACGATGAGCTCAGAGTCGCCTCGTACGTAGAGTCACTGAGCGTCGAGCCCGATAGCTACCTTGAGCTCACTAAGGAGGGCCTCATACTCCATGACGTTATTGGTCGCTCTAAAATGGAGTCTCCATGCGTATCGTAGTTGGTCCCCTTCGGGGGATATGAGTACCGCGTCGGCCCCCGCATCGTCGAGGGTTAATAACCTGTCAAAATACATTGTGCAGTGTTTCGACATGGTCATTTCAACGGTGACCTGTGTCTTTGTCCATTCGGCGATGAAGTCTGCCAAAACCTGAACTTGATTGCTGCGCGTGGCACGTATGATATGTCGAGCCCCATGAGCTCAAGGGCCCACTTAGCGATTCTACCCGTGGCGTTGCGGTTGTTGATGATCGCCCCGAGCCCGTGCACCGTCACTACTTTTATCAGATGACATTCGAAGTAGTGAAGTAGCTTGTGCTTCGTTATCAGGACCACGTACACGAGCTTTTGTATATGGGGGTAGTGGACCTCGCAGTCGGTCAGGGCTTTGCTTACAAAGTAGACAGGCCTCTGGACCGACTAGGCGTGATCGGGCTCTTCCCTCTCTACTACTAGTCCAGTGCAAACTACTTGGTTGGTAGCCGATATGTAGAGAAGGAGGGGCTCGCCTTGCATGAGCGAAGCCAACACCGAGGGATTGGTGAAGAAGGCCTTTAGTCTGTCAAGAGACGCTTGCGCCTCTTACTTCCATCTGAAAGGCTCTGTCTTCCGCAGGAGCAGGTAAAGCGAAAGGCCTCGCTCGCCAAGCCGGGAGACAAAACGACTTAAAGCCGCGAGGCATCCCATCAGCTTCTGTACCCCTTTGACGCTGTAGATGGCCCCCATGCTAGTGATCGATGATATTTTCAGGATTGGCCTCGATGTCTCGCTCCTAGATGATGAACCCAAGTAACTTGCCCCTCGGTACACCGAAAAAACATTTTTTCGGGTTTAACTTGATGTTGTAGCTTCGAAGGTTCGCGAAGGTTTCTTCGAAGTTGGCGACGAGGTTGGACTTCCATTTCAATTTCACCACGATATCGTCCACGTCGACCTCGAGGTTCCACCCCATCTGCGACTGCAAGCATTTCTGCATGCAGCGTTGGTACGTGGCTCCTGTATTTTTTAGATCCAACGACATACTCACGTAGCAATAGAAGCCGAAGGGGGTGATGAATGTTGTCGCCAGCTGTTCCTCCTCACCGAGGGCGATCTGGTGGTAGCCTGAGTACGGATCCAGAAAGCTCACGGATTCGCTCCCTGAGGTCAGATCAATCACCTGATCATCCTGGGTAGCGGGAACGGATTCTTGGGGCACACCTTGTTAAGGCCGGTGTAGTCCATGCACATCCTCCACTTCCCGATCTTCTTCCTTACGAGGATGGGATTGGCTAGCAATTCGGGGTGTTGTACCTCCCTGATGAAGTCAGCCGCTAGGAGTTAGACGGTTGCCTCCCCAATGGCCTCACGCTTCTCTTAGTCGAAACATCGGAGCCTCTGCTTCACAAGCTTGGAGACTTGTCTGATGTTGAGTGTATGCTCGGCGACTTCCCTCAGGATGCCCGACATGTCGGAGGGCTGCCAGGCGAAAACATCTCGGTTTATGCGCAGGAAGTCGGTGAGTGCGCTTTTCTATTTGGTGATGAGGGCGGCGCCAATCCGCATTGTCTTGGCTACGTCCTCCGAGACGACTTGGACGAACTTCGTGTCTTCTACAGGCATGAAGGCTCCTGAAGATGAAGCCCGATTGAAGTCAGGTCGGTCATCTCCAATTTCTTGCGCCAGCTCGGAGAGCTCGGCGGTCGCCACTGCTGCGGTTGTTTGTTTGCAACTGCACCCCTCGCACATGAGGGCCTGCCTAAACTTGGAGCTTACGGTGATGACACCGTGCGGTCCCGACATCTTCAACTTGAGGTAGGTATAGTTGGGGACGACAATGAACTTCGCATAGCAGGGTCGCCCCAAGATGGCGTGGTAGGCGCCGTTGAGGTCTGCCACCTCGAACGTGAGCATCTCGGTGCAGAAGTTGGTCGTGTTCCCAAACGTGATGGGGAGGTCGATCTGACCCAGTGGGGTCACTTGCTTTCCTGGGACGGCCCCATGGAAGGGCGCCCGGGTTGGCCACAGAATAGAATGAGCGATCACCATAGCGTCAAGCGTCTCGGCGTATAAGATGTTGAGGCCGCTCCCTCCGTCCATAAGAACTTTGTCAGTCGCTTTGGCCCGACGATTGGATCCATGACCAGTGGGAATTGCCATAGTTGCGGGACATAGTCGGGATGGTCCGACCTGTCGAATGCGATAGCGATCTCGGACCACCGCAGATAGGTCGGAACGGCATGCTCGACGTTGTTTACCTCTCGAGCCATCAGCTTATATTTGCGGCGGTTCTCCTAGGCGCGAGTTCCGCAAAAAAACATAAGGCAGTTGGTCGGCCTGGGATGGGCGGCCTCCTTCCGCTGCCCCGGGGCCGTCTGTGCAGACTTTCTTCCCTTGCGACCTGGGGTGACCGACTCCTTTCCCAGGAATCGCTTCAAGAGGACGAGGACGCAATCTTTGAGGGCATGATTCGTTGTGAGAGCTTGGTTGGTGCACATCTTCTCTAACAGCTTCTTGAAGTGGTCGATCTGCATGCGGGCCGGCCTCCGGCCTTCGTGCCGCCAGACCGTTGCATCTAAGACACAGTTCCTCTTGACTCGCCGTCGCCGCTTGCCGATGCTGAACTCCTTCCTTCCCTCGTTCCCTTGGTGAAGTGTTGCGGCTTCCCTTGGGTCGGGGACCTACGACGCCATCCGGTACTCTGATGCTCGAGGAGATTCCTCTCTTGTGACGGCGTCAATCAGGCCTTCGGGGGTTTCTGGCCTCATGCGTTCGAACTCGTGCGCCAGAGACTTGCACATCCTTTTTTCCGAGGCCTGGGGACGTAGAGAGATAGGACCCGGGCTCCGATCCTCGTCATTGTAGCGCCCTCCTCGGCGTGTCTGTCGTCGGCGCTCGGGACACGGTCCCCCCCCCCCCCCCTCCGGACTCCCGGCAGGCCTTGAGGTCGTAGATCACGAGGCTGTACACACCTGTCCGAATCCAAATCATTCGACTTTCTCTAATTTAGTAATTTAGAGTAGAGGGAGTTTCACTACCAACACAACGTAATTACACCTCGATTCGTTAGAACAGCTTCCATTGATTTTTTTAAAATCCACTCTAACCGAACTATGTTAATTATGGAATACCGCCTATCCTTAGAAAATCTGATTGTCCTTGTACTTGCTCTCTCATTCCTGGGATATTTTAAAAAATGAACGTCTTTTTTTGTAGCGGGATCGGGGGAAAGAATGGGAAATACAATTTCACTATATTTCTTACCGGTGTACCACTTTTCTCGATAGCCTTTTTATACATGCTTCTTTCAAAACGGAATGGGATTTTGGGCGTAAATTCTACCGAAGAAACTTTTGGGTGACAGTCTAAGTGGGATACCAGGTAATATGATTTCTGTGGTTTAGTGATATGTGCTTTAGGAAGGCCCTATGAAACCAGGAATGCCTAAAGTGTAGAGAAAAGGAAAGCAGCACGCTGTACTATAATGTGAGGAGTTGATGCATGACTTTGTCTGATAGGAGTCCCTGATATGGACGGGACGCCATTCTCTTTCTTTCCTCAATCGTTCCGATCATTTCTCTCATTCCCTTTTGTGGGGCCCCGGGTTGGTTCGTTTCCTCCTCCTATCTACGCAATTCTCTATCTTCGTTCGTGGGTCGATTTGATGGAGTGAGATCAGATTTCCCCTTCTATGTAGTCCCACAACTCAATCTCAAGCACTCGCATCGTCTATTCACCTAACAGTGGAAAGAGTCACACCGGCTACTGGTTTAGCTTCTACGTTGAGGAGGGCGA
This sequence comes from Neostapfia colusana, assembly GCA_030760725.1. Classification (NCBI taxonomy): domain Eukaryota; kingdom Viridiplantae; phylum Streptophyta; class Magnoliopsida; order Poales; family Poaceae; genus Neostapfia; species Neostapfia colusana. The sequence goes on from JASWHV010000019.1 coordinate 51,615,262, forward strand.
TCCTTCTTTCTGGTTTGGAATCCAAGAAGCTCAATGGGCTAGTTTCAAGTTCGATCAGACACGAAATCAGGTATAGCCACCAGCCTAGATAGCGTCGGCGTTGGTTTTTCCAACAAAAAACAAGAACATTCTTTCACGAACTTCCATGACAAGACAAAATGCTAGTTGCCTTCTAACAACGCATACACTGGAGCGTTTGTCCCATCGACGAAGGCCAATGAGATTACTATACTTTACGTGTTTTCTGAGGAGCAACATGAGACTTTCTTTGCCGTTGGTTTCCAACTCTCCTTCCCTTTAATTGCCCTTTCTCCTGCCCGGTGATCGATTTTATTGATCGCTACTTATGCTTATGGGCGTGCGCTCAAAGGATACAAACAGGGATTCGCAAACAAAAAGGGGAATTCGTAAATCGGGTACCTGCCACGTGATGGGATAAGGAAGGCGTGCCCTTGTGCATGCCACAGGGTGTGGGCCTGCGGTGCCACCATAGTGTCTCCTTTGCGCTTGCATGGGCCGTCATGGGCGGATGTCCCCCGTCGTTGATCGGGCGACCCTTCGATGGACCGCGTCGTGACCTCCCCTAGCAGGGCGCAGAGGCTTCGGTATGTATGTCGTGCCCCTGGCTCGTTGGGGTCCGAAAGGCTACGCGTCAATGACGGCAGCGTCCGCCACGCCCTGTCTTAGCTGCTCGAAGCAGGAGAGATTATACGTGTCAGAGTTGGTGTTCTCCCCAACTCGGCGGTCGTGTTCGCGTGCCGCCTCCGTGGGAGCGGCGGTTGCACAGCACCCTGAACGTTGCCTTGCCAACATCTAGGCTCGCCCCTTCTGTCACGAGCACGTCACGGTGGGTCTTGATTCGTCTAGCCCGTTCCGACGTGGCCGCTAGCTCCCTGTTGTGGCTTGGGCGTACTACAAGGGAAGGCGAAGGCGTGCTACAGGCTCGGTTGGGGAACCCATGACCAGTCCCCGCGCCACCTGTTCACGAAGGGGACTGGTGTCCCCGTCGAATTCGGCATCAATGTTGTAATCACAGTCGGTCAGATCCTCAAGGATAGGAAGGAGAGATGACGACGCCTCTTCGATCAAGCCCACCAAGTTTCCTTCGGGGACGTGGCCGATGGCGTCCCTGGTCGCGTCGTCCATCAGATGCATAATACCGTTGTCGCCAGCGATGAACTCTAGGCTTCCAAAGCAGAAAGTCTGTCGAGGAGTGAAGGTGATGTCGATCTCGAGCTGGTTGTTGGGGGCGATGACGAACTCGAGGTTGCCAAAACGAAGCTTCTCGCCGACACGAAAGCTTGAACTCACGAAAGCCAGCACAACAGAAAAAGCAAAAACATGAAGCGGCCCCCAACCTGGCTCACTAACTGTTTGTTTTTTACCACCGGCTAGTAATCGAATGCTTCATGTTATACGTCTGGATGGCTAGCCAACAAAGACAAGGATTTATCTTGGTTCGGACAACGTATCCTACGTCCAGTCTGGGGTGTTCGTCGGCCTTGCATTAGCTCAGGCGGTTCAAGAAACCGCGGTTACAAGGGAGACTTCCTCACATGCGAGAACGGGGGGAAAGTCTAAATGTCGCGTGTGTGTGTGAGTCCTTTTTTCGCCGTTCGAGGGGTGGTTCCGGGCCTCCCCTTTTATAGCCCAGTCAAATGTACTCGTCCATCGGCTCCTCATAAATGGGGCGGGTTTACATGGTGTCAATGTTTTCAAATCGGACGACTAATCGTGACTAATCACGATTAGTCATCCTTATTGCTCGGTGGCATCCGATCAGGTCATCCGACTCGATTTGCTCGACTAGAAAACTAGTCGTCCGACTAGTCGTCCGATCAGGGCGACTAATGATTTTGGGCGATCAGGACGATTTGCAAATTTTTTTGGGCCAACTGGCCGGCCCATTAGGGTTCCTCTCTTATTCACTTTTTTGCACACTTACCCCCTAGCGCCTCTGTTTCCTCAGCCGTCGACGACCTCCATAGCGCGTCACCCGCTCCATTCTGGTGCCGGCGCGCCGCCCGCGCTGTTCCCCTGCCTGGCCGAGCCCCTCTCCTGCTCCTGTCGGTGCCGCCGCTCGCGCCCTTCCCCTGCGCCAGCTGAGCCCCTCCCCTGCGCCGCCTGAGCCCCTCCCCTGCGGCGCCCGAGCACCTCCCTGGCACCGGCCGCCGGGTCGCACCCTTCTCTCCTGACGCCACCCTCCTGCGCCCTTCTTCCTAACGCCGCCCTCCCTGCGCCGCCACCCAGCTCTCTGACTGAGTTGCCGGTGCCCTGTGTTCTAAGCCTCTGACTGTGCTGATGCCGACAAGATGACCTCCTCCTCAGATGAAGGTATAGCTGTGGCATTGTCCTTCTTCCTCCTCATATGACCTCTAAGCTTATTCTACACTTAAATTGTTGCTGATATGATCTTCTAAAGATTTGTTTGCTAATTACAATGCTCAATCTGTGCTACTGAACTGTTATACATATATATATATATATATATATATATATATATATGTGTGTGTGTGTATATATATATATATATATATATATATATATATAAGCATCGACTAGAAACTGTTATAAAAAATGCTTGGACGACTAGGACCTCGACTAGAAGTCGACTAGGGGCGACTAGTTGCCCTAGTCGACCTAGTCGCACCTAAGGTGACTAGGGTCGACTAGGCGACTTAAAAACATTGTATGGTGTATCAGCGTCTAAGACGGCCCAAAGCGATAAAGGAGCGATGAGTATACCTACTCCCATCTAGTTTACGGTCTACGTCTACTTTCTATCCCTGTACACCCACACAGAGCGAGATGGGACGGATGGTGATGATGGCCTGGCGCCGTGCTTGTCCTGTCGCGCGTGGCCTCTCACTCCGTCTTAAATCCCTTCTGTTGTTCCGTCACATCGGCATTTAAATCATCCGCGTGCCTCTAGTCCGGGCTCCTCCCTCATCCGGTCTCATCATCCGAGCTTGGAGGTTGGCCGCTGCTCCCGCTGTCGGGGGTCGGATTTCATGGTGACGTCGTCCGCGTATGTGCCTTGACTTATGTCTCGTGGAAATGCACGTCTTGACGTAGTTGGTTGGTTGGGTGTCCTTTGGGTACCCCGGGTATATTACCCCGTCACTAACTATCATGCAAAATAAAGAGTGCAGAACATATGGTGTAGGTGTAGCATAAAAACATATGGTGTAACAAGGAAGCAAATTAATGCAAGCTTATTAACAGGCTTCTGCTCAACATACAACACATCAAGGCTTGACATGGTGCTTTCTATGACCTGTTCCGGCTGAAAGATAAGCTGAACTGCTTGTACCCATGAGCAAGGCAATAGAACATGTCAAAAGAGCTTAATGATCGCCAAATAATTAGCCAACGCATGCAACTAACCCAAATAAACTGACATTTATCTCACTAAAGCATCTGGAAAAAATAAAACAACATGCTTAATAATCAGACAGGAATGGCAATACACATATATCAGACTGCTGACATAGGTTCAGTTTTCTTCTAGCTAACAGGAAATTGAAGACACATTACCAGAAATTGAATTCAGCTTACCACGAAAGTGAAGAAAGCATTAAACATCACTCATAGTCATGGAGATAACATCTGAAATCGCAGAAATTGAGTATTACAAAAATGATCACCAAGAAATTGAGTGTTGCAGAAATTGAGTGATTTGTAAAATACCTTTTTGTTGATCTCTCCCCAAGCCACAATTACCGAACACGTGGCCTCTTGGTATTCAAAAATATCTCTCTATTTATCTCACACTTAAACACATCTAATGCTTTTGCCATTTCCTATTCAATTAACTCTCCCATTGACTCTAAAACATTAACACACTTTCCAATAGAATATTCATCCTTGTTACCCTCTCTTTGCTTGCTGATTTAGCTCATTAAGAAATTTATTACTTTGTTTCTTTTAAAATTCTAAATACTCCTTAAGAACTCTAGCAATTTGGTTTTACTTACGTTTTCTTCTATGACTATCCTCTCTATAGTCTGTATGGTCTGAAGAAGATGCCGATGTGCGTTCATTTCCACCAATGTTAACATGACTACTCGTAACTGCCTATCCTTCAAGATTTGAAGCAAATGGGTTTAAACCAGGATCAACCTCAAGTTCATCATTTCTAAAAGATCTTACAGCTTCTGAGGGTGATGATATCCACGAATAAGTTAAGAGCTTAATTCCCATAATCCATAAGTTTGATTTCTTCACTAACATAAGGTTCAATTGCCATCTAGATAACTATGTATTATGGATTATCATATCAAAACATGCCTGGTCATTTCTGATATGCTTGAGTACCTAGTGGATCTACTCCATTTTTTCAGTACTACAATTCGAAAGGAAGCTAAAACAACTTTGACGCAATACACTAGTGAAAGTTGTGAAACTATCTTTTGCTGGCTATGTCAGAGCCTATGGCAGCACGTGGAAGCAAAAGGAAGAAATATGCAGGTTCCTTAATCTCACAATATTCATCCAGTGTAGAAAGAGGCACAAAAATTGAGTAACATCTATGGGGATAAAACATTCTTGCTCCTATTGAACAGATATGCCACTCTTCCATATAGAGATAAATATGACTAATTCAATTAAATATTACTTAAACATCATGTCTTTTGGTATGACTGGGCAAAAGTCCTAGAATGAGTAACATTTAAGGCATCAACGGAAATGACCACATGAAGATCAGACATTCAGATCAATAACATCAATCCTCTCATCTTACTAGTACAATGGGTTGCTGTTCGATTTAGAGTCAACTGTCCTAAAAAGGCCCATTTATACAAGAAAAGGGTAGTCAGTATACCCAACAACTGGATCAGAGGTGTAAAAGGTCTCTCTGTTGTACTTGTTGAGAGGACCATCTACTTCAAACCTCTGAGGTAAGTCAGGATTCGACAAGAATAAGCGCCCATACGCTACTAAATCAGCATGTCCGTAGGAGATTGCATTATTTCCATCCTCCCTGTTGTAGCCACCAGCAACAATAAGTGATCCTTTGAAAGCATCCCTCATTGGACGAAGACTGTAGGGAGTTTCAACCTTTTCACCGACTTTTATCATTCTTGGCTCCACCACATGGCAATAGAGAATTCCAAATTTATTGAGTGCTTTCGCCATGTACAAGCCTAGAGCTTCAGGGTTTGAGTCTGGTGCCTCTGAATAGCTGGCAAAGGGTGACAACCTTATCCCAACCCTGTCAGCTCCAATTTCATCAACTAAGGCTTGAACTATTTCTAGTGCAAACCGGCAACGATTCTCTAAACTACCACCATATATGTCTGTGCGATCATTGACTTGATCCTTTAAAAACTGGTCAATCAAGTAACCATGAGCACCGTGGATTTCAACGCCATCAAATCCTAAATATGATAGGAGTTAAGATTAGGTGACACTTTCCTTCAGCAGTCAGGAGTAAGCATTAGAATTTTCAGTAACCTACTACGTTGTTTTGATAAAAAAATATAAGCACATCACACATAAGAACCTTTGCATAACAAGTTTTCTCTGGGTCCTTCCTTGAAATATACATAAGTCTGACTAAAGTAGTTCATTTTTTGTGTTAACCTGTTATTTAGAGAGTAAAATGTGAGAAGAAGGTTCTAACCAGCGTCAATTGCATTCCTAGCAGCTACCCTGAAATCATTGACCACCAAAGGGATCTCATCAGTCTCTAATCGTCTAGGAGGTGAGAAAGTGACCATATCTATGCCATTGGCTCTCATTTGAGGTTTTAATGGCTTATCGGTGCTTGAAATTGGAGCCTGCCCATTAGGCTGATAACCTGCATTTGGACAGCGAATATGTCAGATTTTTTGTTCAAAATGTAATATAAAATTTGAGTTTAGTACAAGTGACAACATATTTTGATCTGAAATGAATATAACATATGTCATCATGAGGCCTTTGTCATTTCTCAATAATTATGAACCCAATTCGAGGATTTTTGCTTGCAAGATAACTATACCACAATTAAATTAGTATGACATTAACTGAACAAGTCTGTATTAGAGGTTAAAAACGTACTTGAATTAGAGACTCTTCCTACATGCCAAATCTGACAGAAAAATATTCCTCCTTTCACATGAACTGCATCAACAATTGGCTTCCATGCTTCCACCTGCTCCTTTGACCAAATACCAGGAGTATCTTTGTACCTTGTGTATACAGAGAAAATAAATTGTCCTTAGAAACTCCTGAACCATGACTGCATAGATTTCAAGAAACCACGACTTGAGTATCAAGAAGACGCACCCTTGAGCAGTGACTGATACTCCAGTGGCCTCCGCGATTAGAAGGCCTCCTTTGGTTGTTCTCTGTTGGTAATACAGTATTGCATGAGGCTGAGGAACATTACCGTACGACCGCTGCCTTGTTAGTGGTGCGAGGACCACCCTAGACAGAAGAAAACGGAAGCTTTTAGGCCCAAATTGGATCTTTAAAATTGCTGGCGCACATATCTTCCAGATTTGCGGACCTCTTTTTCGCTAGGGAGAATAAGACTCATTGGATTAGGTTTGCTACCCAAGTCCTCTACAGTTCTGTTGCTCTCTCTTGATTGGCTTAGAACTTTGGATCGAGGTTTATCTTTCCACATGCACTATGCATTGTTAACGTTTGAGACACCCTCAATCACAAGTATCAGCATAAATCCTAACGAACATGGCACAAGTTGAGGCCCATATCGATTCTGCGTGCCGGAATGCACTCTGACGGCCAAACTTGCGCAAGAAGGGGAAACAACGGGGAAAGCGAATCATCCTATGAACACCTGCGCAGCATCCCAATACTAACAAGCAACCAAAGAAGACCATCCGCAGAACAAGACAAATCCTGGGACTACCCAAATGGGTTCCCCGTTGCACAACTCGCACGAACAGAGGGTACCTAGCAAATAATTTCTCGTGGAAGAAATCGAATACCACTTGCTAAGGAGATCGTGGAACCGAAACAGGGGGGGTTTACCTGTGGGAAAGATCAAACCTTCCCATCTTGTAACGAGTTAGGAGGGGGATTGTGCTGCCACCGTCGCTGTCACTCATCTTCGAGGCTCTCTTCTCTTTTGGCCCTTCCCCTCGGCACCTCTTTATAAGATGGCGAATTGGGGGTTGCTGGAATGATTGGAGAAGAGAGGAGCCACGGATGTAAAAACTCTGTAAATAATTTTTTTAGGTCACATAAATTTTATCAGTATTTTTTCACTTAATCATTTTCCCTTGGCACAGTGTCTATATTTAACTTTTTGGTGAAGTGGCTCAGTGAAAAAAATATAGATCATAGTATGAATATCATGTGTCTCAATTAAGTTAATGATACGTTTGTATCAAAGTTTTTTGCATTCTAACCATTTTATAAAAATGGACTCTAAATAGTGGCGCTGGTGGTTGATTAAATGAACCTAGCACGTGCCTTCTCACGCTACGCATCAAGATCCCTCAAGAAAGGGACCAATCTTTGGTGAGGTCACTGGTGAAGTCAGGTGATGGAGATGGTAAAGGGGATTTTTCTGCGCCACTTAAATCACTGTCTCGATGGCTAATCAACCATTCAGCTTCAGGAGCATATTTAAGCCGGGTCCAACTCCAACAGTACGGAGCTAGAGCAGCAGCTCAGCCCGTAACGCCAAAGCCTTGCACTTCCAGACCTATTGGCCTGATAGCTCCGCCCTTAATGGCAGCAGTATAGTGGTCCAAACTGCACTAGATTGCGATTGAGTTACGTGTTTAGACTGGAGAAACGGGAACCGTTATGGAACCCGAATCTATGTTTTAATTTTTTTTTTGTTCGAGGGTCCCACTGCCTATTGTACTTGTACCATACACGCTTATACAACAGAATTGGCGTCATCTCCAGTACCCAGCAGGACGGACGGTTCCTTCACCGAGAACCGGGCGCTTCGTTCCCTGTGGAAGAAAAAAAGGGAGATCTGCACCCCTTACCAACCCGCCCCGGCTCCAGAACCTGCGATGTGCAACAACAATCTCCATACAAGTGACAACAAATCTGATGCAATCCTGATAGTCCCTCAACCAAACCTGTGGGATTCAGAAGAGGACTCCTCTGGCTCCACGGTCCTTCACAAAATCTTTGGTCCCAGGACCTGGTCTCACGAGACGAGTCAGACTTCTGAAACCATTGTCATCCCTCTGACTTCTGCACTTCCGCATTCCCCACCTAAATCGGGCCACGACGACCCTACACCGACCGACCAGAACTCCATCATGGCGCTTGACATCCTCCAAGAGGCAGCTGGAATCCCCCTCCAAAAGAATGAAGCTTTGCTCCCTGATTCCATCAACAAAGCTCCACCGCAAACCGTTACATTGGCTCCCACGGCAAACCCAAGACAGTGGCACCATCGTAAGATCCTGAAAAATACCACAATGCCCAGATGAAGATCTTCCAGGAAATGACCACACGCCTGATTGATCCTCCCCCTCCTGGAGGGTGGACGTGTTGCCCAGCATCCCATTACCAAAACTAACACAGCAGATGTGGACATTGAGGAGACTACTCAGCGCCAAAGCCCCCGAATCAAAGTGAAGGAGAAGAAACACCTGCCTGCTGTTAAGATGGCCCAAGAACTATTGGCTAAGAAATGAGGTATCATCAAACCTGGACAGTCCCTTGACGATATGACCCTACAGAGTTACCTGAATTATTACAAGAAGCCACTTTCACCAGTCGCCATTGAGGCCATCACTACTCTGACCAAAGTCGCTGAAAAGAAGAAGAAGCGTTGGAGCAATGAAGCAAACAAGAGTCTGTCCACCACAAAGAAGACCAAGAAGAAACCAAAGGTGGCAGCAGAATAGCTCCCATGAAGCTCCCTCAAGAGCCAGTAGTCTATTATTTTGTTGTTATGGCCCTTATTATGCACCTAGAATGTATCCTTAGAGGGTATCGGCCATCCCACGGTCTATCATCTGTGTTATTGTGTATTACGCCCTCCCGGGTGCGTGTCGAACTATGTTATTATCCCGCCTTATGTTCTATGGGTGTTGGGTCTTTAACAGTGTTGTAGTCTTATATCTGAACTTGGGATGCTTCCTGGCCCTTCGTGGCATATATTATTTGCGAACCTTGTTTCACTTGTGTATCCGTATTTCAATGGGGGAAATGATCACCAATTGTTCAACCCTGTCTTGGAATGTTCGTGGCCTAAATAATATTGCCAAACAGGCGACGGTTAAACATACCATCCAATCCCACAAGCCGATAATAGTTTGTTTGCAGGAAACCAAACTACAGAGGTCATAGCTGACATAATCCGCAACACATTAGGAGTGGAGTATGAGGGTAACTTCTACTATAAAGGAGGTATCATTCTTGCAAGTAATGGAAGTCACCTCAAGTTATCTGCCGTTACCAAGAGGAACTAAACTATCTCAGCCACTCTATCAGATGACAGAGCAAGCAACATATCATCAATTACGGTTGTCTATGGCCCACAACCTGATTTGGAGAAAAGATTGTTCCTTAGTAAAATCAAGTGCATCAAGCAAACAGTAAGCCCTTCTTGGCTAATAATCGGCGATTTCAACCTGATATACAGGACAGCAGACAAAAGCAACAACCATGCCAACATAAGAATGATGAATCGCTTCAGACGTACACTGAATCGCATAGAAGTGAAAGAACTCCCACTTCTGGGTATGCACTTCACCTGGACCAATGAACAAGACCAACCCACGATGACACGAATTGATCGTACCTTCACTACGTCAGACTGGGACGCAATGTACGCCAACCCTGTTTTACTTCCACTGTCCTCCTCAATATCAGACCATTGCCCTATTCTGCTCCAAGCATTGACAGAACAAACAACAAGCAGGCGGTTCAGGTTTGAATCACACTGGCCACACATGTTGGGATTCCTAGAATGTGTCCAGGCGGCATGGTCCAAATCAGTGCCGACACAGTTCAATACAATGAAGAAGTTGCATGTTAAGCTCAGTCGCACGACAACAGAGCTTCGCAACCGGGCAAGAACGATCATCCCTCAAGGAAAATCGACACCCACATTATGCAAAGAGGTAAATTTGCAACTGGACCTTGCTAGAGAAACGCAGCGTCTCTCAACAGAGGAAAAGGAGCTTAGAAAGCTCCTAAAACATAGGATTCTTGGGATAGCAGCCATCAAAAAATCCAGGGCAAGACATCAATCACGGCTGACCTGGTTGAAGAAAGGAGATACCAACACTAAATACTTTCAATGTATGCTAGCTTTCGTAAAAAGCAAAACTTCATCCTTTCTCTTGAAACGGTCGATGGTGTGGAACCACACACATTGACAAACACAATGTGATCCTAAACCACTTTCAGAGCCATCTAGGTTCATGTGCAGCCAGAGAGATTGGCCTCAACTTCTCACAGCTGGGATGGGAGAGAAGGAACCTAGACCATATGGATAGTTCATTCGCTATGGGTGAAATTGACAGGGTAATTTGAAATCTGCATAAGGAGAAGACACCAAGCCCGGATGGATTTACAGGGCTCTTTATCGTCAATGTTTGGAGACCATAAAAGTAGACTTCCTTGTAGCAATTTAACAATTCTACCAAATGAATCAGCAAGGCCTCCATCCACTCAACGAAGCTTTAGTACTCCTCATTCTCAAGAAAGCTATTGCAACAAGGATTACTGAGTACAGACCTATTGGCTTGGTACACATCTTCGCAAAAATCATATAAAAAATCCTTGCCAACAGACTCGCCCTTGAGCTTGATAACCTCATCTCCATCAAACAAAATGCCTTATACAAAAAGATGCATCCACGACAACTTCATACATGTCCAACAAATGATCAAGACTTTACACACAAACCATACCCCAGAATTATTTATAAAATCAGACATCTCTAAAGCCTTTGACACAGTCTACTGGGCATACTTGCTCGACATCATGACCCATATTGGATTTGGAAGGCGTTGGAGAAACTAGATCTCCTCTCTCTGGGGCACTTCCTCTTCGGTTCTCTTGCTCAACGGTGATGCTGGCCAGCGCATTGGCCGACAAGGTGACCCGCTCTCGCCCATGATCTTTATTCTAGCAATTAAGCCCCTAGGTAGACTATGTCAGGCGGCACAACAGTCAGGACTACTCAGCTCCTTGAAAGGTGTGGAACAACAACTGAAGATGTCGCTCTATGCAGATGATGCAATTGTATTCGTTCCCCCTCCCCCTAGCAAGATTTTCGGACAACCAAACTCGTCCTTGAGATTTTCATCCAGGCTTCTGGTCTAAAGACTAACCTTGAAAAAACCAAAATCTTCTAGGTATTATTACTCAAGAAGCCCAAGACATTATCGGCCATCAGCAAAAACTGGCAAGCTTCCCTGGTATTATCTTGGGCTCTCACTGCATTATACTAAACTCCCTAGATCTGCTACCCACAGAGTCATACAGAATATTGCAGATAGAATGTCGGATTGGAAGAAGAAGCTCCTATCCTATTCTAGAAGGGAAGTTCTTGTGCCGACAGTGCTGTCGGCGATGCCAACATACCACATGACGGTCTTCAGACTACCCAAATGGACAATTCATCAGATTGATAGGTTTAGAAAAAGCTTCCTTTAGAAAGGTTAGGATCCAGACAATGTTAAAGGAAGTCACTGCTTAGTCAAATGGAAAATATGTACTAGGCCGAAGAAACTGGGAGGTTTAGGCTTTAAAGATATCGACAAGTTTGGTCGAGCTCTTCGCCTCCGATGGCTTTGGTTCAGTTGGGACTCCAGACAAAGGCCGTGGGAAAACCTTTTAAGGCATCCGAAAAAAAACAGATTGGGAGTTATTTTTCGCTTCCACCACTGTTTTGATCGGCAATGGCCAGAATACACCGTTCTGGGAGGCTCAATGGCTGCATGGCCAATCCCCTAGAAAACTCCCCCCCCCCCCCCCCCCCGCTCCCCCCCTAAACTTATATCAGATTCAAACATAGTAAGGTGGCCAAAGAGCTCAAAAACTTCAACTGGATCCGAAACCTTAGTGCCATTGATACGGAAGACTTGATTGACAAATTCATCCTGTTGTTCACGATGATAAGCGACATATCTCTAACCAATGAATTGGACACCATCGCTTGGAGATGGACGCCATCCGGGGAATTCACCGTCTCATCAGCTTATGCTATATAGTTTTGGGGCGCCACTAATCTGGCTTGCCCAACGTGGATCTGGTCAGCCCGTACACAGCCGAAGTGCAGGGTTTTTTTTCCTGGCTGGTGATGCACAACAGAGCCTTCACGGCAGACAACTTGGCACGTAAGAATTGACCGCACCAACCTATGTGCACCTATGCTATTGCATTCCGGAAACATCTGACCACCTGCTCTCGGAATGCAACTTCACTGAGGCCTCCTAGCAAAGATGCAGCTGCCAAATCATCTACATCGGGCGAACTTTCAGAGTGCAGCCTCTTGGCTTCAGTTCATCAACAGATCAGGGAATAAAAGAAAAAAATGGTGGCAAATTTGGAAGGAGCGCAATAGCCCGACTTTTCAAAACGAGGAACTCTCTCACACTCAGGTCGCGGAATTGACAGTTTCAGACATCTCACTGTACCAGAGAGCATTCCCTTCTTAGTTCTATATTCTGTTTGTTTTCCCGCGGGTTGATACTATCCTGCTTTTTTAGATATATGTAATTTTCCCCTCTTACTTAATGGTAGGGCAGCGCTCCTGCTTAAAAAAAAAGAATCGGCGTCAACTGACATCAATCACTTGGAAAGACCGTCACCAAGGAACGGGTAGTCCGTGTATCCTACGACGGGGTCCGGCGTGTAGAACGTCTTCCGATGGTACTTGTTGAGCGGCGCGTCGAGCTCGAACCGCCGGGGCAGGTCGGGGTTGGCCAGGAACAGCCGCCCGTACGCCACCAGGTCGGCGTACCCGTCCGCGACGGCGCGGTCGCCATCCTCCCGCGTGTACGCGCCGGCGACGATGAGCGTCCCCCCGAACGCGTCCCTCATAGGCCGGAGGCTGTGCCGCGTCTCGCCGCGCTCCGTGGGCTGCAGCATGCGCGGCTCCACTGCGTGGAGGTAGAGCACGCCCAACTCCCCGAGCGCGCGCGCGACGTGCACGCCCAGCGCGTCCGGGTCTGAGTCCGCGGCGTCCATGTAGTCCGTGTAGGGCGACACCCGGACGCCCACCCTGTCGGCACCGATCTCCGCCGCCACAGCCGCCACGACCTCGAGCGGGAACCGGCAGCGATTGGCCATGGTGCCGCCGTACTCGTCGGTGCGGTCGTTGACGCCGTCCTTGAGGAACTGGTCGATCAGGTAGCCGTGCGCCCCGTGGATCTCCACGCCGTCGAACCCTGCCTCGCATGAGAACGGACACGATGGTTTCAGGGCCACGCATACAAGGACTACTGACAAGAGTTCACTGCTAAGACGCTGGTTCTCTCACCGGCTTCGATGGCGTTCCGGGCCGCGATCCTGAAGTCGTCGACGATGGCCGGGATCTCGTCTGTCCTCAGCCGCCGGGGCACGGCGTAGGTGTTCACCGACAGGCCGTCCACGCTTTCCTTTGGCGCCACGGGCCGGTCGGTGCTCGAGACTGGTGCCTGCCCGTTCGGCTGGAACTCTGGCGCACACGACATAGAAGACTAATTCAGGCAGAACCTAAGCAGAGATCGATGCCATCTCGAATGTAATAACCCCACGGCATTTCACCGATCAGCTGCTTCATACCGTAATTGGAGGCTCTGCCGGTGTGCCATATCTGGCAGAAGAACACTCCACCCTTGGCGTGCACGGCGTCCACGATCGGCTTCCACGCCTCCACCTGCTCTCGCGTCCAGAGCCCAGGAGTGTCAGGGTACCTGAACTCGACGCGCGAACAGAACGAGTGAGGTCTCCTACCCTGCCCTTTTTGGTCCCGAGGGGGAAACAGAAGCAGTAATAGTTCGTCACCCCTGCGCGGCGTGCGAGACTCCGGTTGCCTCGGCGATGAGGAACCCTCCTTCCGTCGCGCGCTGGGCGTAGTAGACGGCGGCGTGCGGCTGGGGCACGCAGCCGAAGGACCGCTGCCTCGTCAGGGGAGCGAGCACCACCCTGCCGGCACACCGATCGATCAGGTCAAAATGGAGGAGCTTGGGAAGAGAGAGGGGGGGGGGGGGGGGGCGGGGGCTGAAAGAATCGAAACCAACCTGTGGGAGAGCTGGAACCTGCCCATCTTGTAAGGGCTGAGGAGGGGGATCGTCTCCTTGCCGCCTGCAACCGCGTGATGATCGTCACCCATCCTGCTGCTCTGTCCTTCCTTGCCCTTCTGTCTTTCGTCTCACGGCGCTCTCTCTCGATCGCTCCAAGGGTTGGAGCTCGGCGACGAACAGTGAACGTCTGCGACAGCCAAGAAAGACCTCCACTTTGTCGGCCCAGTCGCAACTGTGCATAATGAAAAAGAAGGCGCGTCCTTATACAGGCGTAACAGGCGCTTGTTAGGCTATCTCCTTACGTATGGCGGCGTGGACGGAGCAGGGCGTCTCGATCTCTTGTGGCGCAAGAACGTGCAGCCATGCAGGTCCGGGCTCGTGGCCAAACTGCCTAACCGGCCAAGTCCACGGCCACACATCCGCCATATTCTAGAAATTTGGTGAAATGAACATACAATAAAGTATAGAAGTAAAAAATCATCTTTGTTTCAAACTTAAGATCTTACAGTACAACATATTGCACACTTTTGTGTCTACGTCTGCTACGCCTAGTATTACTGAGAACTGGAAACGAGCGTAAGGTCTTTTTTTTTTAAGAACTGAACAGACAGAAGTAAAATAGACACAGCAGAGTTCAAAACTCCCAGGTTCAATATCTAGTTCTAGATTCTAGCTCATAAATAATACTCTAATTTTTTTTCTTAGAAAGAGAAATGTGTGAAGTGCAACTGAAGTCACTGGATTGCGACAAAAAGTATGTTCAAATTCAGGTCCTAGCACTCTATAACAACAAGCCATGATTCTGCGTCTTTCTCAGTAGGCCTGCATCTGTTCTTTCACTTTCCTGCTCTGTTCAAGGTTTTGCCTTCCTCTTCAAAGCTTTCTGAATTTTACAGAGAGAGTAGCACCACATTCAGGGAAGCAGAAAACATGCAGTGTCAATTCTGATACAGAGTCAAGTAAGTTAAAATTTACTGTCAAATCCTAACACAGTGAAAGGTCAGTGTACCTCCTTTCGAAAGCACTGGTCAAGCATGATCTTAAGATCCGGAATGCTTCAATAAATCGGGAGATAAACTGATGTTAGTCATATGAAAATGTTTTGCAAAATACATAGTTCATGTTAAAGATGGGAAATCCTATCTATATTTGGTAGAGGTTCTCCCCTTTCCTTGAGCTGTACGCATGTAATCCCAACTGATTGTAATTTCTATGCTATATACACTAGACGGCCATGGCCTAGTACGACAAGGCATTCATGGCATTCAACATGGTATTAGAGCCAAAAAAAGTTTTTGATCATGTCTACCCAATCTTCTACCTCCTCCACCACCTTCGCCCTATTCAGCTCCTCGGCGAACACCACAGCGTCGACCTTCACCACCGTTCCTCTCTATCATGATGTAACGCTGCGTCTTACAAAGTCCAATTTTCTGATCTGGCGTGCTCAGCTTCTCCCCTACCTGCAGAGCACGAAACTTCTTGGCTATCTTGACGGCACGATCGTTGCTCCGCCCCAACATGTTGCATCGTCTTCTGTAGATGGGGCTAGTCTGGTTTTCAATCCAGATTACGACAGATGGTTCAACCAAGATCAACAAGTTCTAAGCGGCCTACTTTCATCTATGACCGAAGAGATTCTTCCGGATTGGATTGATGCAAGCACATCCAAGGAAGCATGGGACAAACTCCGGCGTGTGTTTGGATCTGCTACCACCAAGAAGAGCGATCTGTCTGCTGCTGATTATTTTCGGCAGATCAAAAGGTCTGGCTACTGATCTATTTGCTGCCAATGTGCCGCTTCATGATGATGAAATTATTGTGTATATGTTGGCCGGCCTTGGCCCCGACTATGACTCCTTTGATACGTCTATGGCGACCAAAGATAGTCTTACACTCGATGATGTATATGCTCATCTCATGACGTTTGAAGCCCGACATCTCAAGCAGCAGCTGAACATTGCATCCACGGCGTACTACGCTGGACGTGGTAACATGTCTCGAGGGCGTGGCCGTGGTCGTTCCGTTCCCTCTCAAAGTGACATGTCCTAGCGGGTCTCTAATGACCGTTGAGGTACTTCGGCACGCCCTTCATGTCAGATTTGTGGCAAGGATGGTATACTGTCATTCGATGTTGGCACAGGATGGACGATTCCTATCATGAACATCCTGCTTCAATGGCCATGGCTGCTACAACTTCATACAAGGTTGATCCTAATTGGTATTCTGATATGGGTGCCACTGATCACATCACCATTGATCTAGACCGCCTAGCTGTTCATGAAAGATAACATGGCGGTGATCAAGTTCATGTGGGCAATGGTACAGGCTTGCGCATTTTACATACTAGTCATGCTTCTATTAATACCGCTACCCGTCCACTTGCTTTGCGTAATATTTTGCATGTACCTGAAATTTCTAAAAATCTCCTCTCTATGACAATGACGTCTTTTTTGAGTATCATCCTTGGTATTTTTCTGTTGTGGATCAACAGTCGGGGACAAGCCTTATGACAAGGCGGTGCGATGTGTGCCTTTATCCTATCATGCCTCCGGATGTTGTTGTTCTCAACTAGACTCTCCTCAGCAAATCAACTAGTCGTACCCAGTGGCACGCTCGACTCGGTCATCCTTCGTTTAATCAGTCCTGCGTCTTAATAATCTCCCTTTTACTCATGAGTCATCTTTATCAGTGTAATGCATGTCAGTTAGCAAAGAGTCATCAACTCCCATATGTTAGCTCTCCTCATCAATCATCAGCACCTTTGCAAATGATTTTTCTGATGTTTGGTGTCCTGTGCCTATATAAATACTATATTAGTTTCATTGATGATTTTAGCAAATTTTGTTGGGTCTATTTGATGCATGACCGTACAAAAGCCCCACGAATTTTCCTTGAATTTCAAGCCCATGTTGAACATATCCTAGAGACTAAAATTAAATGTGTTCAATCCGATTGGGTTGGAAAGTACCAAAAAATGCACAAGTTTTTAAAAACTCAGCCTATGTTGTAATGACATAGCCGGTCCCAAGTCCGGGTAAAGGAGGAGGGAGTTGTGATAGGCTTGGCGAGCCAACAACTACACTTAGCCATTCTCATGGAAATGAAACCCAATAGAAATTCGTTGGGGCGTAACCCTCTTAGCGACGCGCCATATCGGAACCCGGATATGGTGTTAAGTGGGCAAGGGCCGGGTCGCCACCGCCTTAGTGGCGCGCCATATCAGAACCCGGATATGGTGTTAAATGAGCAAGGGCCGGATCGCCACCACCTTAGTGGCGCGCTACATCATCGCCCAGATGTAGTGATAAGTGAGCAAGGGTCTTTGCATCTTACTCGACGGGTGCAAAGCGTAAGGAAGCTAGCCGAGGAACATAGATTTCGGGTGGGTAGTTGGAATGTAGGATTCTTGACGGAGAAGCTACGTGAGTTAGTAGATGTTGCCATTAGGAGACGAGTAAATATCCTTTGTGTACAAGAGACTAGATGGGCGGGTCAAAAGGCGAGAGAAGTCGAGAATACCGGTTTCAAGCTTTGGTATTCTTGTTCGGCTGGGACTAGGAATGGCGTAGGTGTTCTAATATATAAGAGTCTTAAGGATGGAGTAGTGGATGTTCGAAGACGAGGGGATAGGATCATCTTAATCAAGATAGTAATTGGGGACATTGTCTTGAACGTCATTAGTGCTTATGCCCCACAAGTTGGGCTCAACATGAGTGCTAAGAGGCAATTTTGGGAGGACTTGGAGGATATGGTTAGTAGTGTACCGATAACCGAGAAACTCCTCATAGGGGGAGATCTCAATGGTCATGTGGGTGCAACTAACCTAGGATTTGAGGGAGTACATGGAGGTTTTGGATGCGGCGATAGAAATCAAGAGGGTAAGGACATCCTAGACTTTGCCGTAGCCTATGATCTGTTGATAGCTAACACCCTCTTTAGGAAGAGGCAATCTCACCTAGTGACCTTTAGTAGTGCCCAACACTCTAGCCAGATTGACTTTGTCCTCACTAGGAGAAAGGATAAACGGTTGTGTCTAGATTGTAAGGTGATCCCGGGGGAGTGTGTTGTGACACAACATAAGCTTGTGGTAGCTAACTTTCGCTTCCATACATATTCTTTGCAGGACAAAGGTGTCAAAATCACAAGAACAAAATGGTGGAAGTTGAAGGGAGAATCACAAGAATCCTTTAAAAATAGGGTGATCACAGAAGGACCCTGGGCAGAAAATAGAGATGCAGATAGTATGTGGATGAAGATGGCAACTTGCATTAGGAAGGTAGCTAGTGAGGTGTTCGGTGTGACAAAGGGAAAGAAACTTGTAGATAAAGACACTTGGTGGTGGAATGAGGATGTACAAAAGGCCATTAAGGAGAAGAAGGAGTGTTACAAGAGTTGACATAATGATAGAAGCGCAAACAACATGCTTAAGTACAAAGAGGCTAAGAAAAATGCAAGGCGGGTTGTGAGTAAGGCAAGAGGACAAGCCTATGATAAGTTATATGAGAGACTAGAGACAAAAGAAGGTGAAAAGGACATATACAATGTAGCAAAAATCCGTGAGAGAAAGATGAGGGATCTCAATCAAGTTAAATGTATCAAAGATGAGACTGACCACATTCTAGTGAAGGATGAAGAGATTAAGAATAGATGGCCTGATTACTTTAATGAGCTATTCAATGATGG
This sequence comes from Neostapfia colusana, assembly GCA_030760725.1. Taxonomy (NCBI): domain Eukaryota; kingdom Viridiplantae; phylum Streptophyta; class Magnoliopsida; order Poales; family Poaceae; genus Neostapfia; species Neostapfia colusana. The sequence continues at coordinate 51,634,119 of JASWHV010000019.1, forward strand.
GAGTGGGAACACTATGGTTGAGTTGGATGACTCCTTTGATGACTCCAACAAGCGGTTCGTGCGGAGGATACAAGAGTTTGAGGTTAAGGGGGCCTTAAAAAGGATGAAAGGAGGAAAGGCCCTCGGCCCTGACGATGTCCCTATTGAGGTGTGGAGATGTCTTGGGGACGTGGCAATAGTATGGCTCACAAAGCTATTCAACCACATTTTTCGGTCAAACAAGATGCCTGAAGAATGGAGGAAAAGTATATTAGTACCTATCTTCAAAAATAAAGGAGATATTCAAAGTTGTACTAATTATCGAGGTATTAAGCTTATGAGTCATACTATGAAGCTTTGGGAGAGAGTGATTGAACACCGCCTGAGGAAAGTGACCAATGTCACTAAAAACCAGTTTGGTTTTATGCCTGGGAGGTCTACAATGGAGGCGATTTTCTTGCTTCGTCAGCTTATGGAGAGATATAGGGAGCAGAAGAAGGACTTGCATATGGTGTTCATCGACTTGGAGAAGGCGTACGACAAGATACCAAGGTCAGTCATGTGGTGGGCATTAGAGAAACATAAAGTGCCAACAAAGTACATTACCCTTATCAAAGATATGTACAATAATGTTAGGACAAGTGTGCGCGTAAGTGATAGTGAGATTGATGCATTTCCTATCACGGTAGGACTACATCAAGGATCAGCTTTGAGCCCATACATCTTTTTCTTGGTGATGGATGAGGTGTCGAAGGATATACAAGGGGATATCCCTTGGTGCATGCTCTTTGCTGATGATATAGTGCTGGTAGATGAAACTAGAGATGGTGTTGATAAGAAGTTAGAGTTATGGAGACAAACCTTAGAGTCCAAGGGGTTTAGACTTAGTAGGACCAAAACCGAGTATATGAGGTGTGACTTTAGTGGTGTTGGTCGTGAAGAGGGAAATGTTAGTCTACAAGGACAAATAGTACCTAGAAGGGACTCTTTCCGATACTTAGGATCAATGTTACAAAGCAATGGCGATATTGATGAGGATGTTTGCCACAGGATCAAGGTAGGGTGGATGAAATGGCGATAAGCCTCTGGAATCCTATGTGATAGGAAAGTCCCACAAAAGCTAAAAGGGAAGTTCTATAGGACGGTGATCAGACCCGCGATGCTCTATGGGGCGGAATGTTGGCCAACTAAACGGCAACATGTCCAACAAATGAGTGTCGCAGAGATGCGCATGCTACGGTGGATGTGCGGGCACACGAGAAGAGACCGAATAAGGAATGAGGCGATTCGTGATAAGGTAGAGGTGGCACCGATTGAAGAGAAGTTAGTCCAACATCGACTTAGGTGGTTTGGAAATATCCAACGGAGACCTCCAGGAGCACCGGTTAACAGTGGGATTTTAAGAGGTAGAGAAAATATTAGGAGGGGTAGAGGACGACCAAGGTTGACCTGGGAGGAGGCGGTAAAACGAGATTTGAGAGATTGGAATGTATCGAGAGAGTTAGCTCATGATAGGACCGCATGGAAAGTAGCAATTCATGTGCCAGAATCGTAGTCTTGTTTTTTTTTCCTTTTTTTTCTTTTTCTTTTTTCTTTTTTTTTTCTTTTCTCTTTTTTTGTTCTTATATCTCTTCCTCTCTTTTACTTCATTGATATTGTGTTTCATGTCTAGTCGACCCCAACAGGCTTGGGATAAAGGCTTGGTTGTTGTTGTTGCCATTGCTCATTGAGTCTTCTGTCCGCATATACACCAACAGAATGGTTCTGCTGAAAACAAACACCGTCATATCGTAAAAACAGGGCTTACTCTCCTTACTCATGCTAATATGTCGATTTAATTCTGGAATGAAGCTTTTCTTACCGCTACCTATCTCATTAATCGTATTCTCACTCATGTAATAGACAATACTAGTCCTTTAGAACGTCTATTCCATAAACCATCCAACTATTCGTTGCTAAGAATTTTTTGTTGTGCTTGTTGGCTCATCTTTGCCCTTATAACAAGCATAAGCTCTCTTTTTGCTCTAAAGAGTGTGTTTTCATTGGCTATAGCAATTTACACAAAGTATATAAGTCTCTAGACCCTGCCTTTGGTCGTGTATATATTTCTAGAGCATTTTTCCCTTTCAACGGCTGTTCTCCAGTACCACGCCATCTTCTCAACCCTCTCCATCCCGTATTGCATCTCACAACATGCATTTAGATGCTGGCAATATTAATTTACATCATGATCTTATGTATATGTCTCCTGTGCCCGCTAACCCCATGAATGCAGAAAATCCGAGTTCTCTTATCTCCGCAGCAACTCCAGGAATGGCGCACCACGATCGTGTACCTGCGACACCTGTCACTTTCGCCAATAATTCAGTCCGGAGATGGTGCACCTGCTGCCCTTGCCGGTTCTGCAGGAACATGTTGTATCGCCAATGATTCAGTCGGTCTGCTGGATTCTGGTCCTGATCAGTCTGCGACACCTCGAATCACACCAAGCATGTATGCTGTGCCTCTCCCGCCTGATTCACTGGGATCTGTGCCGCCTGATTCAGTGGATATAGCTCCTGATGCTCCTACTGTATCACATCGCTACGGTACACGTCTCCGGCACAATATAGACAACCAAATATCCGTACAGATAGCACGGTCACGTATTCTACGGTCAAGTTACCTTCCGAGCCCGATTCTTACACGGTTGTTGAGACATTTGCTATTTTACCACTCCCAATATTGAGCTTTGCCAAAATAGCACTCTCAACATACAACTCGCTAAAATACCATTATAATGGAGACATGTTTGCTCGTTTACTATCAGGAGGTAGTTAATTATTGGTTAATCATCGTTTACCCTAAAACATGTAAAAAGACAAAATTACCCTCACTTCATCCTTCTCCTCCCGTAGCCCCCATCGATCTCAGCCGCCACTCCTCCCAGCGCCACCACCTCTGTGTTCGGCCCTCCCGGCGCTGCTCCTCCCACCGCCCCACCCCCGATGCGGCCGCCCCGAGGCCGAGCCCCCCCCCCCCCCCCCCCCCCGAGGATGCTGTTAACATGGAGCACAAAGAAGGATTTAGTGGCACAGAAAAAGGACTCGAACAATAGTGATGCAATGTATGTTATTTTCAGATTTTTTATTACTTATTAATTGATAAATTCAATATGAAAAAGAGGTTTATTAGTTCATTTCCGAATGATCATATAGTTTGTCTTTACCACCGATTGAACCATCAGAACAATTGGTTGATTGGGATGCGATACAATTCGAGGATTGATATGATGATGAAGGTAGGCTAGAAATTGCTAATGACCATGAATTATATATGCTTTTAGGCTTGAGGGATGAGGATGAGAGGGCAGGAAAGGTAAGGGAGGATGTTGCAGATACAAGTTCTAGAGTTGTAAATGATGTTCAAGGTGATGCCATTCCGATCGATGACTATATAGCTGAAGAGAGGACAATTGTGTATGATAAGAATAATCCTGTAATGGAGCTTGGCAGCTTATACCCGTCAATGAAAGAGTTTAGGTTGGCTATGAGACAATATGCCATAAACAAGGAATTCGGTTTAGGCATTGAGGCAAACGATACTACTAGGTATCGAGGCTATTGCAAGGGTGGAGATTGTCCTTGGAGAATAGTGACACGTCTAGAGCGGAAAGGCTCTCCCGCCATTGTGGTATGATCTTGTTATCTACTCTTTTGTTTCATAAATCTGCATCACAATATCATTGTATCATTGCATCATTATGTTGCAGGTGGTAGTGTTGATTGACGAGCATACATGTACGTCGAGTGGAAGGAGGAAGACTACTACACCAAATAGTGGGTGGGTTGCTTCAAAAGTCCTCCCTATCCTCCGGAAGACCCCTGGGTGTCAAAGAGTTGCAAGCAAAATTGCAGGATGACCATAAATGCACCATTGCTTATGACACGGTCTGGAAGGGGAAAGAAAACGCATTGAAATAGTTGTATGGCAGTTGGGAGGACAGCTTCCAACTTTTGTTCAGTTGAAAAGCAGAGATCTTGAAGAGGTCACCAAATAGTGTAGAGATCGATCTACGAGTGGAAGATGGTAAGCTTTACTTCTATAGGTTCTTTTGTTCACTTGGTCCTTGCATCGAGGGTTTTTGAGAGGGATGTAGACCATATCTTAGTATAGACTCAACTGCATTAAATGGAAGATGGAATGGACATTTAACTTCAGCTTGTAGCGTTGATGGTTACAATTGGATGGTTCCACTTACTTTAGGTTTTATTAGCTCCGAAACAGAAGAAAATTAGACTTAGTTCATGACACAATTGCATAAGGCTATAGGAGATGTTCCCGTACTTGCTATATGTACTAATGCTTGCAAAGGTCTAGAAAATGCGGTGAAATCTGGTTTCGCTGATGCTGAAAAGAAAGAGTGTTTTAGACACCTTATGTAAAACTTCATCAAGATTTATCAGGGTTCAGAACATATGTTTCATGCAACAACGGAATACAAAAAAGAAGGATATGACTATCACATGGCTAATATTTTGTCTGAACCTGAGATATCCTACTGGCTAGATACATATCATTCCCTCAAATAGTATAGAAGTGGGTTCAACCCAGCTATTAAGTGTGATTACATTACCAATAATATTGTTGAGGTGTTCAACAATTGGATAAAAGACATCAAAGACCTCCCTGTATGTGAGCTTGCTGACAAGTTAGGGAGATGATCATGACTTTGTTTCACAAGCGAAGAAGAATTGGAGACAAACTCAATGGGAGGATATTACCAGCTGTCATACATGTCTTGAAGGCAAAAACTCAAGAGTTAGGTCACTTTACAGTTGTAAAAGGTGACTACTATGCTGCAGAGATACGAGACAACAATAATTGTGATGCTAGACATTTTGTCAAGGCAAACTTGCATGAGTGTTCATGTCAAGAATGACAACACACTGGTAAGCCATGTCAACATGCTTTGGCTTTAATAATAGCCCAACAAAGTCGAGATGTGAGGATGGAGGAGTTTGTTAATGAATATTATTCTGTGGAGAAGTTCAGAAATGCATACAAGGGAATAGTGGAGCCACTTTCCGACAAGTCACTATGGCCAAAAGTGGACATATAAGTGAGGTGAACCACTTGGAAAGGGTGTAGGCCGCTAAAGGAAATTGAGAATCAAGAGCTATCTTGAAGGTGGTAGTGGTAAGAAACCAAGTGAAAATGAGACGGAGAAGGAAAGGAAATTGATTAGAGGGAAGTTCAAATTTTCTAATTGTGGAGAATTGGAACATAGGAAAAACAGCTCCAAATGTCTCACAATGGAACTAAGAAAAGGCAAGTGTATTTAATCTTGTTGTTCCTCATGCATTTACCATATTTCTTTATTTAATTTTTTTTGTTTTCATCTTGCAGGAAGAGGAAACCAAGGAAAAATAGCACTAAAACTTGGTTTCCCGTTGAAGCAAATGTCACTGTTTCCACTTCTTCACAACCGGTCACTACGTCCACATCATTAGAGCCGTCCATCATCTTTACTTCATCACAAACGGTGTGCACTTCAACTCCAATCAAGCAAGGAACATTGAAAAGGGTTGTCAAAAGATTACACCAAGTAAGTTTTGAAAAGCTCGAGTTGTTTTCTATCATTATTTGTTGTAGTTTGAAAACTTATACGTAAGATTCTTCATATTGAAATGTAAACTTTGATATGTATGACTCTATGTGATATGTGAAGTTTAATGTTTATGGATGTAACAAACTTCGAATTTGGTTATATTTATATCATTTGTGTAAATTGTTAAATTTATCTTATGTGTAGCATGCAGATTTTTTTTACTCCTAGTGGCATGCAGCTTCTCTTTTTTTATCTCATGTGCAAATTGTTAAATTTATCTTATGTATGGCATGCAGTTTTTTTATTTATCAAGCTTCTAGTGGCAATGCATTTTTCTCTCTTTTTTTTATATATCAGCAGGCTTCCGTATGGCTGTTTACAAATGAGATATGTGAACAAGTGATCTAAGCGTATTCTAATCTTTTCCTGTGTTGTATTCTATTAAAAAAGGTTAAGAGTTATGTTATAATGTCTCAATGGTAAACGAGCAAACATGTCTCTATTATAATGATATTTTAGCGAGTTGTATGTTGGAAGTGGTATTTTAGCGAAGCCCAATGTTAGGGGTGGTAAAATAGCAAATAGCGCTACAGTTGCTATGGCACATCCTCTGTGGCGTCAAGCAATGAACGAACAATTTCAAGCCCTTCTTGACAACAAGACTTGGCATCTTATTCCTCCTCAGCCAGGCCACAATATTATTGACTGCAAGTGGGTATTCAAATTGAAACACAAATCAAATGGTTCTATTGATCGCTATAAAGTACGTTTGGTTGTCAAAGGGTTCAAACAACAGTATGGTGTGGATTATGCTGACACGTTCAGTCCTGTAGTCAAGCCGACTACGATCCGTTTGTTGCTTTCTATTGCTGTTTCTCATGACCGGAGCATTTGTTAGATAGACATCAAAAATGTCTTTCTTCATGGTGTTCTTAATGAAGATGTCTATATGCGTCAACCTCCTGGTTTTCTGGATGCTAAACATTCTAATTATATTTACAAGTTGAATAAATCTCTATGGTTTTAAACAAGCTCCACGTGTCTGGTTCTCGCGTCTCAGTGCAAAATTGTTGCAGCTGGGATTCACATCCTCGAAGGCTGATGTTTCTCTATTTATTCTTAACAAGAGTGGCATTCAAATATACATGCTTATTTATGTTGACGGCATCATTATTATCAATTCATCTTCTCAAGCCACTGATAAACTCCTCGATCAACTTCAGAAGGATTTCGCAGTTAAAGATCTCGGAGCTCTTGAATATTTTTTTGGCATAGAGGTTCAAAGTCAATCTGATTGCCTCCTTTTGACTCAGCAGAAATATATGCATGACCTGTTGCTCAAGACCAATATGTTTGACTCCAAAGGAGTGCCGACACCTATGCTTCCTCGCTTCCTCTTGAGAAATTATCTCTACATGCGGGTGTTATCTCCTGAAGATGCCACTCGTTACAGACGTGTTGTGGGTGGTGCCCTTCAATATTTGTTGCTAACACGTCCTGATCTCTCATTCAATGTAAATTGTGTCTGTCAGTTTATGTCCTTGCCAACTACTGCACACTAGGCAGCCGTGAAGCGGATCCTACGCTACTTGCATGGCACAGTTGGTCTTGGTCTTTGTTTCACTCGGATAGGGTCCTCCCTCCTTAGTGCTTTTTCGAATGCTGATTGGGTCGGTAATCCTGATGATCAGCAAAATACTGGTGGCTACGCAATATTTTTCGGAGACAACCTTGTGTCGTGGAGCTCAAGAAAACAGACATTTGTTTCTCGTTCAAACACTGAGTCTGAATATAAGGCGCTTGCTGATCCTACGGCTGAGATAATTTGGATACAATTTTTGTTACAGGAACTTGGCATATCTCAATTGCGTCCACCAACACTTTGGTGTGATAATTGTAACAATCCATATTTATGATGACACAAAATCATTTAAAGGTTCAAGAGTTAATTCTAAATTTGAATTTGATCCAACTCATCGAAAGTGATGTGAAATATAAGATTTTACACTCGATGACATGAACTCAATCCTTCACATAAAATTACGCCCACTCTAGGCATGTACAAAAATCTCTAATCTGGAATATGACATAATTTCTGCAAACTATGATTTAAATAATTGTTTGGGAGAGAAAAAATTCATAATTCAAATTTTGCTTGGGCAAATTCAAATCTGATTGCACCTAAATAAAGATTTTATTGAGTAGAATCACTCTGCAAATTTTTATAATTTTTGAAGCCTCTAGGTATTTATTTTTGAATTAAGAAGTTGGTGCACATTTGAAATTCAAAGAAATTGAAAAGGTTGTGGGTCCCACGTGTCAATGTGTTGTTCCTTCTCCACTGCCATCCCCGAACGAGCGCTGCAGCGCTGCGCTGCCGCATGCCTTCCACGGCACCGCGCGTGCCGTGCGCGCCAGCGACCGAGCAGCCGCGCCTTTAACTCACCACAGCCCTCTTCATTTTTCTCATTGCAGTGTTGCTTGTTATTCACGCCTCACAGTGAGCTCTCGAGCAAAGTCGCCATTGCCGCATACCTAGCAGCTGCGCCGTCCGAACCGTCGCCTCCTCGCCTAGCCGGGAGCGCCGCTGCGTGCGCCTGCTCGCCTTCCACCTCCCTAGCTTGCTCGCACGCCTCGATTTCTCGTGGTCCAGACAAATTTGAAGCTTTTCCTCCTAGGTCGACCATCGAACGTTCATCGACCTCACGTTGAAATTCGTCGTATACGGTGAGCCTCAGATCGATTCCTTTCACTCTGAGCTAGCTGACCCCCGGGCTTATCTCCCTAATAAGTTTTCCCCAATTTTTCGTGGTCGAGAAGGAAGAAAATCATCATCTTCTTCACCGCCGACCTCAACTGAGCCGCTGCTCACGTTGCGAGCCCTCTTCCGGTCGTCCCTGCTCCAATTTGGTTATTTGCCGGTGTTCCCGAGGCTACCACGAAGCTCCCCGACCTAGCGCCTACCTTCCCTGAGCCTCGAGACGTCCGTGCGCTGCCGCCGAACGTCTCCCGCCGCCATTGCTCGTCGTCGACCGATTCTGGTGAGTTTCCCCCTGGTCCAACCACTCAAATGAAAAGCCCACATCGAGTACAACGTTTTTCCCCAAAAATCCGGCCAAATCCGGTCGCCGTGGGCACGTCGGCGAGCCCCACAACGAGCTTCGGGCAGTCAGCCATGGCTGCGAGCTCCAGCCAGGATCTGGTATGGCCAGGGCCAGATCCCGTGCGCCCAGGCCACCCTGTGGTCCTCTGTGTGGCGCTGTCCTGAGTGGCTGGTAGAAAACTAAATGTTTTAGTGCATAAAAATAATTCTAGAAAATGGTTGAACATTGTAAAATTCGTATAAAATTCTAGAAAAATGTAAACAAGTTTTTTGTTTGATTATTTTAAGACCAGATCTACACACGACATAGTTTGTTTCATAAAGTGCTCTCTGTTTTATTTACAAAATGAATTAAGTAATATTTTGGTAAATTAATTGTGGCAGATCTATCCATTGGAAAAATCTAAGAAATTACAGAATATATACTTGCATGCTAGTTATATCACAGCAAAAAATCCAGATCATTTTGCCATGCAGATTTTGATAAAATAATTAATCATTTTTAGCTACTATTTAAATTCTAGAAATTACAATATGACTACATAAACCTTCAAAATTTGTGTCATTTCTCCTCATAATGTTAATTACTCCCAGTAAATCACCTAGGTCAAGATTTCGACTGTAAGAAGTATATTACTTCGACCCCATGCAACTAGTTAAAACAAGTTTATATTTCTCCTTAAACGGAAAGGCAGCAAACTAAATAATATTCACATGAAGGACAATTGATCGAAAACTGTTTATACGTCCAAATAATTAGATTAACACCATTTCTATGCTTGTTACAATATAAAACAATGGTATTATTAATTTAACTGCATCTTGTGCATATCGGTAGAGCACGAGACGAAGATCGTCGAGGAGCTCAATTCGGAGGACACGACGAGTGAATTTATTTCTACTGACTTTATCCCTGAGCAAGGCAAGCCCCGGTTATATAAGCCAAGTTTTAATTTTTTTTCCATTTTACACATGTATGTGTCAGTTCTTGTTATGTATGTGCATTAAGTCTAGGTGTTGTGTTGACACCCTACTTGCATGGCCAAATAGAAACCCTCTTGGTCAATGAATAGGTCAGCTCGAGCTGGTAGTCGCTACGCTAATTAGTCTCATGTAAATCGGTAGAAGTCTAAGTGTGGGAGTCCACTCGCAAGCTATAGGATTTTGGGATCAATTTGGATTGACTAGTGGAATTTGGATCATAATTTGGAAAGTGGAGACTGGGTAGGTGGTAGGGGGCACCGAGACATGGTCTTGTGTACATAGGTCTGCTCGTGTCGATTGAGGACCGACTCATAGTCGGCACCTCGGACAAGTATCAAACGTACCAATGGCATGCTAGTGATATGGGCACTAGTAAACTGACGTACCTTGTTAACCTAGGTGTCGAACGATCATGTCGTCGTCCTAGGTTGGAGTCGAGGGGACAGAGTGGGTGCAAACCCGCTAACGGATGACGTCCGAGACGTGCATCACGTGTAGGGACCCCCTGTCCGGGGCAGTAGCCTTCTTTCCGCGTCGGGTGTCTTGGGAAAGGTTATCACGTACGACAGTAGTGGGGTGCACTGTGTGTGACTTCATGACGTGCGTACATGTCGTGTTATTGATTTATCCCTGCAGGAGTATAATGATTATAATCGCCATCACTCGCGGAGATGAATACCGCTTGTCTTAGCTGTTGGCACGTAGTAAGAAGATGTAAGTTATATAGTTATGATCAGTGAAACAAAAGGCGGTAAAAGGTGGTCGCCTAGGCGCGCCTTAGCGCTCCGCGCAGGCCTCCCGCCCCGCCTCGGTGGGTAGGCGGTCGCGAGGCGGGGAGGCGGCGGGCCAGGCGCAGGCGGACCGTAGGGAGAGGAGATGGAGGCGCCGCGCGCGGAGGGAGCGGGCGCGGGCCTGAGCGGCGTAGGCGGTCTCGGACCGTGGGGAGGGGAGATGGAGGCGCGTGCGGGGGGTGGACATGGCGCACGCGGGGGGGGGGGGGGAGATGGGTGACCGCGGGGGAATGGCGGCGGCGCGGGGAGCAGACTGACTGAGCGCGGTCGACTGCCAAGAACACCGTAGCCCTAGCGCGGGGTGGGGCGGGCTGAAACCAAGAGCCTAGTGGGCTGGGCTATATGACAGACAACTGGAAACAAGAAAAGAGACAGAAAATAGAAGTGGGCTGTGAAAAATTAATCTAACACAGCAGAAATACTGCATACTACTATACTTTAAAAAAATATAAAATATCACTGCTACAGTAGATAACGCCTAGGTGCCGCCTAGGCACGCTTAGGCTCTAGGCGGAGGGTCACCGCCCGCCTAGCGCCTAGCGCCTTTTGGAACCTTGGTTATGATCAGATCTTGTTTGAATATAAATCATATTTGAAACTTGTATGTGTTAGTTGTAGATGCCAACTAAATTTACATTTCACAGCTAACTAAAATCTGCTGCTGAAATCTGAATATAGGGACCCCAATTTAGACTTTATTTTTATGTAGACTGCCCCTGTTCCCAGTGAATAGGGTCTAGTGAGTCCTTCGTCGGGTAAGTCTTGCTGAGTATTGGTTGCTCAGGCTTTGTGGATTAATGTTTTTCAGGTGAGCATGCTGTTATGACGGGAATTCAATATCAGAGGAGGACTGCTCCTGCCTAGCAGGCGCATGCAGGGAAGGCCAAAACGGGCCCAGGACATTTCCTATTATTTGAGAGCTATTATTAGAAACTTGGCCCAGGACATTTCCTATTATTTGAGAGCTATATAATTGTAAAGACAATGGAATAAGGGGTAAGCAGAAACAGATTGTTCTGGCTTCCTGCAGGGAGCCAGGAATTTCCAAACCCTAGCCGCCGCCCCTGTGTTCTCTCACCTCGCCATCGCTGGCGTCTCGCCGCCGGTCAACTCTCAACCCGTGCCCACCGATCCTCCACACGTACAACCTCCGATCGGTGAGGGGCAGAGAGCAGCAGCATACCAACCTGGTATCAGGGACCTCCGATCCGATGTCGCTGCCGCTGCCCGCTTCAACCGCCGATCCCGGCCGCACCGCGTCACCGCCGGATGCCGATGGGTCCGTGCCGATCCCGGCCGCACCGATCCCGCCTACATCGCTGGCCGCGGGATCGCGGCCGCTGGCCGCCGGGGCTTCATCCTCCACCGTGGGGGTGATGTCCAACGAGCAGCTCACCAAGGCCGTCCTCGACCTCGGCAGGATGATGACCAGCGTCCACGCCTTCCTCTTAGGACCGCAGCCAGGCGTGGCACCGCCCAAACCGCAGCAGCAACTGCCTTCTTCCGCCTCGGGCACCTTCATCCCCGTACAGGAGATCCAGTTCCCCCACTCGCCGTCCCCGCTTCCGTCTTGGCTCACCGACGTCGCGCCGCCAGCCTACTCCTCCGCGCCGGCGCGCCCGTCGGTCCATTCGACCCCTCACAGCACAGCGGGCTTCGGCCATGGGGGCGTTCCGGCGTCGGGAACGCTCTATGGCGGCGTTGACGACCCAATCCTCCACGGCTCCACTTTCGGGTCCGCGCCGGCTGCAGCGCCAGCGATCGGCGGGGCGCCCCCGGCTGCCGCCCCTGCGACGTTCGGCGCGGCGCCTTTCCAGCCTCGGACCTACAAGATCGACTTCCCGACATATGACGGCTCGGTCGACCCGCTGAATTGGCTCACACACTGTGAACAATTTTTCTGGGGCCAGCGCACTCCGGTGGAGCAGCGGACGTGGATGGCCTCCTACCACCTCATCGGCGCCGCTCAGACCTGGTACTACGCCCTCCTATCGGACGAAGGCATGCCGTCCTGGGAGCGCTTCAAGGAGCTTTGCCGCTTTCGTTTCGGACCGCCTATATACGGCTCGCGGCTAGCCGAGTTGGGGCGTCTTCCTTTCCACTCCACGGTCCAGGAGTTTGCGGACCGCTTCCAGACGGTGCTAGCGCATTCCAGAGACACCTCCACGCGCCAAAAAGCGGAGCTTTTTGTCGGTGGCCTTCCGGAACACATTCGGGTCGACGTCGCGATGCCCCCCCCCCCCCCCCCCGACCTCCAGACGGCCATGTTTCTTGCCCGCGCCTTCGAGACACGGGCTCTGGCCGCGGCAGCGCCGCCTCAGCAGCGCGGCGCCCGCCCTCCCCCGCGGCCAGCCCTTCCCCCACGCCAACCGGGGGCAACCGCGGCTCCGACTGGCGCACCAGCGCTGCCTGCGCCGCCCGTAGCCGGCGCTGCAGCACCGGGCGCAGCAGCCCCGATGGCACCCGTGCGGCCGTACCGTCGCCTTTCGCCGGCCGAGATGCAGGAACGCCGTCGTCAAGGCCTCTGCTACAACTGCGATGAGCAATACGTGCGTGGGCACGTGTGCCCCCGCCTGTTCTTTCTGGAGGTGGACGATTTCCTCGACGCCGATGAGGAGGCGACCGCCGATGCTGCGGCCACGGCCTTGCCCGCAGACACCGCCGCCGCAGCGGACGCTCACGCTCACGCTCTGGTGGTTTCTGTACACGCTCTTGCAGGCATCAGGACGTACCACACTATGCTCCTGCCCGTGACGATCCAGGTCGAGCGCCTCCTCGCCCTCCTGGACACTGGCTCCACCCACACTTTCCTCCAGGGCACGGCCATGCGGCGCCTTGGTCTCGCTCCTCAGGGGGGCGACCAGCTTCGCGTTACGGTGGCCAATGGGGAGCACGTGTCGTGTGAAGGTATCGCACGCCACGTGCCCGTCGACATCCACGGGGCGCCTTTCTCCATCACCTGCGTGGGCCTCGCGCTCGGCTGTTTCGACTTCATCCTCGGCGTCGACTTCCTTGGCACGCTGGGCCCCATCACCTGGGACTTCGAAGGGCTCGCCGTATCCTTCCTGCACGAGGGCCGCCGCGTCACGTGGCAGTGTGTGGGCGCCCCGGGTGCGCCCTTCCAGCAGCGGTCGCTGGTAGCGGTAGCTTCGGACCCGCACCACCCGCTGCTGGACGAGCTCCTGTGTCAGCACGACGCCGTCTTCGACACACCACGCGGACTTCCACCAGCCCGCCCCTACGACCACCGCATACACCTGCTGCCTGGGACCGCACCAGTGGCAGTGCGACCGTACCGGTACCCTCAGTTGCAGAAGGACGAGCTCGAGCGGCAGTGCGCCGCCATGCTGGAACAGGGCATCATCCGCCCCAGTACTTCTCCGTTCTCGGCACCCGTGCTCCTCGTCAAGAAGGCAGATGGGTCGTGGCGCTTCTGCATCGACTATCGCGCGCTCAACGACCGTACGTCCAAGGACAAGTTCCCGATCTCGGTGGTTGACGAGCTCCTCGACGAGCTCCACGGGGCCAAGTACTTCACCAAGCTCGACCTCCGCTCGGGGTACCACCAGGTGCGCATGCACCCGGCAGACATCGAGAAGACGGCGTTCCGCACCCACCATGGCCACTTTGAGTTCCTGGTGATGCCGTTCGGGCTCTCCAACGCCCCTGCGACATTTCAGGCGTTGATGAATGATGTGCTCCTCCGCCAGCTGGTGCACGACTTCGTCCGTTCCTGTGATGTGTGCCAGCGGAACAAGACGCCGACCACACCGCCGGCCGGCCTACTTCAGCCCTTAGACGTTCCGTCGCAGGTGTGGGCAGATATCTCCATGGACTTCATCGAGGGGCTGCCGAAGGTGCACGGCAAGTCCGTGGTCCTGACGGTGGTGGACCGCTTCTCGAAGTACGCCCACTTCATCGCGCTCAGCCACCCCTACACCGCCGTCTCCGTCGCTCGTGCTTTCTTCGACGGGATCGTGCGCCTACACGGTTTCCCCAGCTCCATCGTCAGCGATCGCGACCCAGTCTTCACCAGCAAACTTTGGCGCGATCTCTTTAAATGTGCAGGTGTCAAGCAGCGGCTCAGTACGGCCTTTCACCCCCAGACGGACGGCCAGTCCGAGGTCGTCAACAAGATCATCGCGATGTATTTGCGCTGTGCGACAGGTGATCGGCCTCGCTCATGGGTCGACTGGCTACCCTGGGCGGAGTACTGCTACAACACCTCTTACCACACGGCACTCCGAGCGTCGCCGTTCGAGGTTGTGTACGGCCGACCCCCGCCACCACTCCTGCCACACCACGCCGGGGCGGCCCAGACCGAGGCGGTGGACACCATGCTGCGGGACCGCGACGCTTTCCTGGAGGAGGTTCGCGAGCGTCTTCTTCAGGCTCAGCAGTACGCCAAGCGCCACTACGATGAGCACCATCGCGAGGTGGAGTTCGACGTGGGCGCATGGGTGCTGCTCCGACTTCTCCACCGCCCCACCCATGCGCTCGCCTCGCCGTCCAAGGGCAAGCTCCACCCACGCTACGCGGGGCCGTTCCAGATCGTCGAGCGCATCGGGCAGGTGGCTTATCGTCTCCGACTTCCCGCGGACGCGCGACTGCATGACGTCTTCCATGTGGGGTTGTTAAAGCCTTACAACTACGCCGGCTCGCCACCATCAACGCCGGCCGTGCTGCCACCGGTTCAGGACGGGCGACTGCTGCCAGCCCCTGCACGGGTCCTGCGCGCCCAGCTCCGTCGCGGCGCGTGGCACATCCTCGTCAGGTGGCAAGGCCTTTCGGTGGACGAGGCCACCTGGGAGCCCCTAGACGACTTCAAGACTCTCTACCCGGATGTACAGCTCGAGGACGAGCTGTTTGTCGAGGCAGGGAGAGATGTTATGACGGGAATTCAATATCAGAGGAGGACTGCTCCTGCCTAGCAGGCGCATGCAGGGAAGGCCAAAACGGGCCCAGGACATTTCCTATTATTTGAGAGCTATTATTAGAAACTTGGCCCAGGACATTTCCTATTATTTGAGAGCTATATAATTGTAAAGACAATGGAATAAGGGGTAAGCAGAAACAGATTGTTTTGGCTTCCTGCAGGGAGCCAGGAATTTCCAAACCCTAGCCGCCGCCCCTGTGTTCTCTCACCTCGCCATCGCTGGCGTCTCGCCGCCGGTCAACTCTCAACCCGTGCCCACCGATCCTCCACACGTACAACCTCCGATCGGTGAGGGGCAGAGAGCAGCAGCATACCACATGCTTGTGATGATGATTATGCTAGCAAGAGCTTTCAGGAAGAAGCATCGCCTCCCGCAGGGTGGACGGTGCAATGGGAGCCCGACTTGCCGTTGGATTGAATGGATGTTGCTAGTGCATGGTGACAATTGGGCAATGACACGATACTAATACATAGACCATGTAGGGAGTGTTGTAATATTTTGCTACGTATATTCCACTGCAAAACTTTATGTATTTTGAAGTTATCTCTTATGTAACAAACTTGTGAACTATATCCCTTTGGTATGCAATGCGGTGTCGAAGCGCGTGGCACCACCCGAACAAAAGATCATGTGGTCGAAGTGTGACCCTCACAATAATTTGGATGCGACATACTTATCAGCCAATCTAATATTTCATCAGCGGTCCAAACATATAGAGGTTGATTATCATTTTGTACGTGAATGAGTGGCTTCTAATCAGCTTGAAATCCGGCCAGTCTCCACAAAAGATCAGATAGCTGATGCCTTGACTAAACTTGTTACAGGGGCTGCTTTTGCGAAGTCTCTGAACTTAATATTTGTACGTCCAGATTGAGGGTTGTTAAAGATAGGAAGTCTTATCTATATTTGGTATTAGATTATCCTCTTTCCTTGAGCTGTAGGCATGTAATCCCAACTGATTGTAATCTTATATGCTATATATACTAGACGGCGTGACCTAGTACGGCAAGGCATTCATGTCATTCAACAGTTCAAAATGGCAAAGCTTCAAGGGAAACAGGCACAGAGATCAGCACAAACACACCTCAGCACACGTTCGATGCATGTGCATGTTAAGCGGACGATGCATCTAGGGAATTTCCTAAACGCGAGCCTGCACATCGCTGGCCATGTTAGGAAAGGATCGGGAATTACCTGAATCCTCAATATATTGGAAAAATAAAGCAAGTTCTTTTTGCTATTTCGAACTCCTATCCCTTGGCGCAGCAAACAGATCCGCAATTTGACTAGACGAAGCCAAGTAAGGACGATTAAGATTTTATTGATGATAGCGAACAAAATATACCGCGGAACAGAACTCATTCATGAATCAATGCATCAGAGTGGGTTAGGGTTCTTACCAGCAAACGGGGAAACCGTCCAAGCTCGGATGGACCTCGGCTCCACGCAAGGTCCAGGTAGGGGAGGCGGGCGACGAAGTCGGCAACGGAATAGCTCGAGGTGGAGACTGGGGAGCTTCGCCTCGGTGGAATGGGTCGTGGAGGTGTTCGCCGCCGCTAGGGAAGAAGCAGATGGGAAGGCTCAAGCGGCGAAGAGATATTTTGATGCTTCCGGAGGGGTGCTTGAGCAAAACGTATCAGGGTGCAAAAAGGAAGAACTGGTGATGTTCTCTTCGCAAATTTGGCGTGACCTATGTATCGACATGGCCAAATTTTGACACTAATTTGAATTTTTTGAAATTTGACAAGCTTGTCTACTTGATGTTCATGCATTCTTTTTTAAATCATACTTCAAACCTCTTTTTTATTAATTGAAATCAAATTACTATAGCTGAAGTTTGAGTCATATAGTCAGTCAGTAGGGGAATAACATCTCCACACAACCTTAACTGAACTGTAACCAATGCGCTACAATGCGTGAGCCAATGGTAATACTTTATCAACGGTTGGTTTGTATAAACAGTTTTGGTAGCCCCTCCAACAATCAAATCCTACAGAAAATATTTTATTTTTTCATGTGTCATATAAAACATAGTGTATATATATATATATGTATATATATAACTCGATTTGGTTTTACATCTAGCTTCACAAAAAAAAATTGAAAGACCTAGACGAGCCAGTGTTTCATTGATAAGAAGAAAAGGAGTACATTTACAATTACAAAATCAATCGACAGGTTAGCTGCCGAGCTAGTCTAAGAAGACCATACCAAGGTTATGGAGAAGAGAGTGAGTGAAGAAAGAAGGACTCGGGGGAGAGGGGGAGGTCAGAGACTAGCTGACAGTATTGTTACATAGTAGGGCTAGCTTGAAAGCCCCGGCGAAGCACCACTCCCGTGTATATTCTCGCACTTCTTCGGACAATACCATCATGGATCGTTCAACTCCTCGAAACACCCGCTCGTTGCGTTCTTTCCATATGATCCACAAAGTTGCCATAATCATTGATCGTAGTCCTAATGCCCGATCCTTGTGTGGAAGGTTGGTAATCTGCTGTAGCCAATCGGCCATCGATCGTGCGCTCCTCCAGTTATTCGGCTGCAACTCCGGAAGCTAGAACCTCACGCTAATTTGCTGCCATACAAGCCGAGTTACAGGGCACTCAAGCATCATATGCAGTGAGGTCTCAAGGTTACGGAAACAGAAGAAGCAGATGTATGAGTTGGATCAACCCCAACGTTGCAATCTATCCGCAGTCCATATCCTGTCCTATGATAGCAGCCATGTAAAAAATTTGCATTTGGGCGGAGCCCAAACCCTACAGATAAGAATGGGTACTCTGAGTGGTACATTCCTTCAAACTGCCACCGGTATGACGCCCAGGCTGAATAAATACCAGACGAGGATTTCCATCGAATGGAGTCTTCGGTCTGTTCCCGAAGAGAGGCTCCCTGGTCCTGGATTAGGGCCCTCAATGTAGCATACTGCACTTGCAAGTCAATGGAGGGGATCGGTCGGAATGTTTGAGTCCATTCCTGTTCCCTAATTGCTTGCACCACAGTGAGTTTTTTCTTCCTGTAATGGTTAAACAATTCCGAGAACAATGTCACGAGTGCCATGCCATGCAACTAACTGTACCACCAGAATGACGCCCTATCACCTCTGCCAATTGTTACGAGCGTAGACGCTGCTAACAGTGTTCGATCAACGTCATCTATGGGAAGATCCATTGATTGCCAGTGCCATTGTGGGCAAGACCACATACACCATAGCCACCTGAGCCGCAAAGCTCGACTAAAACGTACAAGGTCAGGGATGCCTAGACCTCCTCGGTCCATCGGAGAGCAGACCCGATTCCAGGCTACTTTGCATTTGCCCCCGGTGATGTGATTGGATCCCGCCCACAAGAGCCGGAGTCGAGCTTTGTCCACAACCTGAATGAACTTCTTGGGTGGCTGAATTGAACTCAGTAGATATACCGAAAGCGATGATAGAATTGTCTTCGCAAGCTCCATGCGTCCTGCAAGGGTTAGTAGTTGTGCTTGCCATCCAGCCATCCTTCCTTGAATCTTCTCTAGAATAGGTTGTAGCTGCTCTAAGCTCACTCGGCCTAGAGTGATCGGCAGACCCAAATAATTTATTGGGAGTGAAACCCGCTGCCCACCAAAGTCTTGCAAAATGTTATCTAGCTCAATGTCTTCAAATCGTATGGTTGTGATGGAGCTTTTGGACATATTAACGACCAGGCCCGTGGCTAGTCCAAATAGCCGTAGAATCTCCACGGTGGTCGAAACTTCAGCTTGGACTGGGTTCAAACAAATGACCACATCATCAACATACATTGAGACCCTCAGAAATGCCTGACCGCCCCGAAGGGGAGATAATACACCTGCCGACGTCGCCCTATGGAAGATAGCTTGCAGAGTGTCAATTGCGATAATGAATAGGTGGGTGGGTAAAGGGTCACCTTGTCGGAGACCCCGCTCATGCAACACAGAAGGCCCTTTGGTATTGTTTAACAGGACGTGGGAGCTTGCCGATGATCAAGGAAGAGCCAGCCAATCCCTCCAACGGCTTGGGAACCCTCTTGCCTGGAGCAACTCAAGAATATATTC
This sequence comes from Neostapfia colusana, assembly GCA_030760725.1. Taxonomy (NCBI): domain Eukaryota; kingdom Viridiplantae; phylum Streptophyta; class Magnoliopsida; order Poales; family Poaceae; genus Neostapfia; species Neostapfia colusana. The sequence goes on from JASWHV010000019.1 coordinate 51,653,559, forward strand.
CCATGCAACTGAGTCAAAAGCCCTTAAAATATCAATCTTCATCGTCAATATCGGTCTTCGCACGTTGTGAAAGTGTCGGACCACATTCCGTACGTACATGTAATTGTCCTGGATAGAGCGACCCAAAATGAATGCGCTCTGTGAGATTGATATCAATCTATCTATTTTGTCAGATAGATGTTTAGATAGTATTTTGAACAGTAATTTCGCCACCGAATGAATTAAACTGATCGGTCTGAAATCAGAGGGAAGCTGAGCTCCCATCTTCTTTGGCGATAAGGTAATGTTAGTTGTATTTAGCCTGCACATTGAACGACCCCGCAAGCTAAAAAAACAATGAAAGGCCTCCATGACATCATCTTTGACGATAGGCCAACAATGTTTATAAAATTCCACAGTGAAACCATCCGTACCAGGTGCTTTTTCAGTTGGCATTATGTTGACAGCTTCCCAGACCTCTTGCTCAGTGAACGGTTGAATTAAGGATAGCGGCTCTTGAACATTTGGGAGGTCGAGCTGATCCCAAAGAACTGAGGCTAGCCGTTCCAATTTACTCCCAATGGTAGAGCAGAAGAACTGATGAAGCAACCGTTCTTTCTCATTGTGTGCTCGAAGTAGTGTGCCGTCACTAGCTAGAAGATGAGAGATATAGTTCTTCTTCACCCGAGAATTATATTTGGCATGGAAAAAACGGGTGCATGCATCTCCTGAGTGTAACCATGTCATCCTCAACACCCGACGACGTCTAAACCGCTCAATAGCTGCTAAGCCAAGCACGCAAACCTTCAGCTCTTTCCTAAAATCAACTTCCAAGCTGGTTAGAGCTCTGGACTCCTGTGCAGCTTCCAAGTTTTGGATAATGTTCAGGATCATATGAAGTTGCATTCGTGCCCTACCGAAGAGGCTGGCACTCCACTGTCGCAAGGCTCTAGCAGTGTTAGAAAATTTCTGTTGTAGAGTGGTGAGTGGAGAGCAATTCCTTGGCCCAAGCGACCTTGTCCAGGCTTATTGCACCACCTCGGAGAATCCGGGTACTTGTATCCAGAACTGTTCAAACCTAAACATTGGCGGTTTGAACGATTTTTCTTGCGGTGCAAGAAAAATCAGACAATGATCCGATATCGATAAAGACAATGCCATCAACCCAAGATCATCAATATCCCACGGCTGATTATAGAATACTCCGTGAAGACGAACCAGTGTTGGATTTGTGCGCTCATTGCTCCAGGTATAGTTTTTATTTAGTAGCCGATATTCCATTAGTTCATTTGTATTTAGGGTGTTCCGGAATGCCCCCATCCAGCGCCTGTTCAGATTCCCGTTATTCTTGTCTTGAGCTTCATATATGAGATTAAAGTCTCCCAAACAAATCCATGGTGTTCCAGAGCTCGGTTTTGCAGCACCTATTTCAGATAAGAAATCCAACTTTTCATCATCCGTTGAAGGACCATACACAGCTGTCAGCAAAGTAGTGGTGTGCGACGGGATGTGAGTGAATGTCAATGATAAGGAGAATGTGCCACATATATGTGTGGACACAGCAATGACTGTAGGGTGCTAGGCTACTAAGATACCACCTCTTGTACCCATTGAAGGTGGTATCTTAGTAGGGACTGAAGGTTGGGCCCAATGCATTCTGCCTTCAGGCGATCATCAAAGTGTTGAAGCTTTGTCCCCTGTATGCACACGATCGAGGGACGTGTCGACGAGATCGAGGATTTCAGAATTTCTCTTCGAGCTGGCATGTTAAGTCCGCGAACGTTCCAACTTAGAACAGATAGGTTGTCATCCAAAGTTACACCACATGGAACCACTCCCTTTGATACATTGTAGATGGACAAGGATTAACAGAAACACAACACACCACCATAGGCACCGAAGACACAACCATAGCTCCCAACAGTCTACATGCATACATTTGTCTGATTATCAGTCATGACAACAACCAGCAACAACAGCAACATTGGAACATAGATGGTAGGCTCCCTGGGTGCTGCCACCTCCTTGATCAGATGGCCGCCACCTGAGCCGCCAGCTCATTGGCCACCAGTGTAGAAGAAGCCACGACGATGTCCTGCCTCGCAAGGCTAGTGATCTCTTTCATCTTTTCAATAACCGAGCGGAAGTGGCTGCTTGTAGAGGGCGGAGTAGCATCGTAGGACAACATCATCAATGGGCTCCTCCGGGCCTGCCAGGTCAAGTTGTTTAATCAAGATATATGTGTCACGGAGGGATACCGGGATGAGAGACCCTTTCTTGTCCTGACGTGCACTGCGTCTCCCTGCCGCTGCCGGGACAGACTGACCCCTTGTAGTAACGCGACGCCCAGCTGGTGTGGGGAGCAGACCAGTCGGAGGCGGGCCGAAGATTGTTTTCTTTTCAGTGATGCTCGAGGAGAAACCATGTCGGCTTGTAGAGGAGGTGGTGCTGAAGCAGTCAATGCAGCCCCTTCCATTTCATCTTGTTGCAACAGCTCGCTTGCCCCCCTTTGTTCATGTTGCTCAGAGGGAATATCACATACAGAAAGACCATGAGCCTCCTCATCGAGCACCACCGGGTCTTGGCGTCCAGCCGGGGGAGTGCCGCGCACCGGTACGATGTCAGGGGACGCAGATGGCTGCCTGTTACGAGGAGGTTTCTCGGAGCGGACACTGTTATGCCAAACCCACCCGCCTCGCTCCGAGGGTCGTCCCTTGTAGGGTTGCAGCTCCTGCTTCCTTGTTTAGCATCACGGGTATTCGCCCCATCCGACGACAGAAGCGAGGTATGGAGTCGAAACCCGACGGCCCACTCCTGGACACATCATCCAAAACTCCACGAGACCACATGAAGCGCCTAGTGCGGGGAAAGGAGCCACCTGAAGAGTTTGAAGACCCAGAAGATCGGCCACCACCATCCGGGTGCCCATTAGAGGAAGACGATGAGGAGCTATCAGGGTCCACTGGAGTGTAGTCATGATAGTGGTCTAGGTGGAAAATAAGACTGATACGGTGCCCCCCGTGATCTGCGCATTAGAGTGGTCGATGTCCACCTGCGGCAGACCGTCATTGTGGCTAGTCCGGCCAGAGCCCTCTCGGAACAGGATGATATTCTTGGCGAGTGGTAGGAGGTTTGGGTCTTGCATCCATCCCACAACCCCACAAATATCAGTATCCTCTTGACGAAACGTAGCAGAGTCGAAATGGTCAAAGAGCATAGTGTCTCCCATAACTTGACGTACGGCCTCAGCATTCCATGCATGCAGAGGTAGGTTTTCGATACATATCTTGACATGGAAGAACCATCCCTCAATAGAGTTCGACTTCAAATGGTAGACTCGAGCTAGAAGAGTCATGCTCATAAGCATTGATCCTTGCCTTGTCAGGATCGATACAGTACCACGAGTCCTTGGTCAAATGGGGTTAAAAACCATGCAAAATTAACAACAAAAAATAAAATTAATCTTTAGTCATTATTTGAAAATTTAATTTTAAAAATAATTTAATTTACAATTTTTGGTTAGGTATTTGATTGCTACATAATTCCATGAGCTCACAAGTAACCGTATTAAAAGAAATAAGGTCTTGAGTCCAAATAGAGCAATAAATCATGCAAGATATAAATACAAAGAAGGAATATACATATAGTAGTTAACTTTGTTTTTATCATATAGTAGTTAACTTTGTTTTTATCTTATAGGTTTATCACAAAACAGGGTAGGAGAAGGACATGCACGCAGAACAAATGCTGCCGCCACTTCCAATTCAAAGACACGCTCTACACACATCTTAGTACTTCACGCATGTCAAGAAAAACCCAAAGTTAAATTCTTCTATTTTTCTGCATGCACATACACAATTTAGTCACCGACTACCACACCATTGTAATATGTATACTTCGCCCTTATTACACCAAATCAACAAAAATAATAATACGCCAACATATACAGTACACATCGTAGACACCAAAAAGTAGTTCAAATGAATCAAGTTATATAAGTCCCCAAGAACCCGCGTTAATTTGCACGATCTCATGCATGCACGCGTCACACATGCCCACCTGTTCATGTCTTGAAAATGGGATGGCCATCAAGTTTACCTCCCGTAGCCCCATAAGTCCATCTCTCCACCTCGTTGGCCGGAGCCCATGGCGCTGGTCATCTGCTGCACCGCCCCGCTCCCGCCGTTGCTGAACCCGTCCATCGTCTGCCACTGCTGCTCAGCCGTACCGCTCGCCTGGTCCCTGCCTTCACCCAGCTGGCCACCGTCCGCGGCGACGCCGTCGCTGCTGCCGACGTCGAGGCCACCGGCGGGGTGCTCGACCCGCAGGCCGGAGAAGTCGTAGCTGGCGCCGGCCGGATCAGTTGTGGGCCGGTGGTTGGTGAGGAGGTCCTGGACCTGGACATGGTGCGAGTAGGTGGCGTGCGGCGCCGGAACCTGCATCTGGGAGTAGTAGGACGAGGCGGCGTGATAGTACTGATGCGGGTGCATGTAGTGGGAAGCCAGGGCACCCTGGTGGCCGCCCAGCGGCGAGGACACGGCGAGGTGGCCGCCGGCATCCGCGCCCTGGCTCGTACTCCCTTCGCCGCCGCCGATCTTAAAGAAGCACTTTTTCTTGAACACGCGGCACACCACCCATCCGTCCTCCTTCACGAACGCACCATCCATCAGCACACAGCCACAGAAACCCTAGCGACTGCACAGGCATGATTTGACATGCATGCAAGCATGTCGAGAGAGAAAAAGACAGGGAGAGAAAGCCTACGCTGGTGCCGCCCTGGGCGTCGTCAGTTTCCTCGAGGCGGTACTCGTGCATGATCCAGTCGGTCTTCTGGCCATGCGGGGCGCGGCCGCGGTAGAAGACGAGCGTCTTGCGCATGCCGATCTTGCGGTAGCTGGTGCGGATGCACTTGTCCCGGCCCGTCGCCTTCCAGAATCCGGCCGTCGTGGCCCGGTTCGTTCTCGACCCCGTCGGGTACTTGCGGTCCTTGTGGCTGAAGAAGTACCAGTCGTTCTGCGGCGCCGACCCGATCCGGCACCTTTCTGCGCGTCCGTCCATGCCAGTTGCCAAGCAGCAGAAACATCAACAACAATAGAACACCATGCACCCCCATGGACATGCATGAAACCGGTTTAATTTAAATTATTGGCTATTATACCTTGCAGCTCCCATGGCTCGATCTTGTTGAGGTCGACCTCCCTGATGACCTCGAGGTCGAACTTCTCGAAGCCGATCTTCTTCTTGAGGTAGTAGAGCAGCAGCTCCTCGTCGGTCGGGTGGAAACGGAACCCCGGCGGCACGCCGTTGCTGGACGAGAAGGCCGCCATTCGATCGGCTCCTCCCGAGCTGCTGCTGCTAACCGGCCGGCCGGGTAGCCTTCAATAATTTTGGCGCGGGAGAGGCCTGCAGCGCGTATATATATACGCGTGTTGCCTCTCCACGGTCTGGGCTCGTCAGCACAGGCGGCAGCTAATAGCTGTACATGTAGGCCGTGGTGGTGAATGGGGGAAGAGTTGACGCCGGCCGCCACGGCGGTGAACGGGGGTAAAAGTTGGTCGCGTAGGATGCAAGGCACGGCCATGAGCGCGCGCGGGGGGAGCTCGCCTGCCCAGCGGTCAGCTGCAATATTCTACGCCGGTTAACGATCCCGAGGCTTCGCAGCGGACTTTGTTTACGGATCGCTTGATTGCCCCCAAAGCAAGTGCATGCTAGCTTTGGACGAGCTGCCATCCACACTAATACTCAAGTCTAATTAAACCTATTCTGTATGGATACGTGGTTTTTTCCCGTAATTGAATTATCTAACGAGGTGATTAACTCGATCTTCTCTCTTCTCTTTCGGTAGCATGTCGAGAATGATGGTTGTATATGGTGTAGTGATGGTATTATACTTGTCTAGATTAATAAGAAGCTGAGACTATACTACTAGGCCAAGAGAGAGAATCAATTTTGTGTGTGATGGCATGCATGCTTTTCATGAACATGCTTATGCACAGGATTTGAGGGTCGCTAGGGAAGAAGTATAGATTTACGAGGGCAAGATCCAAACGAATCATAAATGATTTGGATTCTGACCTAGCTAGTAAAATTAACCCATCGATGTAGCTGCCTATGTGGCATCCATGCATTGCAACGACGAGCTTGTAGCAGCTACCTGACAGTGCAATTATCAAAGAGTGACTGCTAAAAAGAAATGTAACCTAGTGAATTTGATGTTGAAGTAACCAGGGAATTTCTACCAGTTGTTGATTACGTACTATTCTGCTCGTACCTGCATCATGCATGCAACTCATGCAAGTTTGGGGTTACTTGCATACTGGAGGAGGCAGCAGTGACTAAAACTAAACTAGATTATATGCGGCGCAACACTTTGTACTGCCACCGAAACCAACCGTTCTTCCTAGGGATCGAGTACCATGATGCATGCACACACATGCAGGCAGGCACGGTTTCCGCTAAACCTTAACTGACTGAGCTTAACTAGAACTGAAGGATTAGTTGACATCCACACACTCTCAGCCAGTGTACTACCAGCAGAATTATTTATGCCTTAGAAACAGATGATCAAAGCTAGCACCAAAACGGTATGCCTACCCATACTCCGCAACGACTCGGGAAATGGACACACACACGATAGATGCAGGGAAATTCAGCCGAGAGAACGTTCTGAAATTCTAGCCTCCATTTGCAACATGAAGCATGACGTCTTAATTTAATGTCGTCGCTGCGCAAATGGAGGCACTACGTTCTTAGCTCCAACGTACACTTTCTTCAGGCTGCTCTCAAATTTAAGATCGCACATTTCGACTAGATATATAGTAGCTAGAACGGATTCATATTACCTGCACACCGTGCAGTATCAAAAATACATTCAGTAGGGAGAGACGTCACTACTGACACAGCAATATTACTGAAATTAGCTCACAAAATATCAACGAGAACCGGCCTGGCATGATTAGTCTAAGCATGAATTTAGGGGCGCTCCATGTGAGGGGCGGGCCACCGGGCCACGCCTCGTGGGGAGTCGTCGTCTCCCACGGCGCATGGACACACCACCCACAGGCCACAGCGCGTGCAGCTTGAGTGGTATCCACTGCTCCGCCGTCACCGTGACGCGCCTCCGCCCCGCCCGCCCACGGCAGACGAGCGTCCCGATGAGGTCGCGCCGGGGGGGCAGGAGGGCTCGTGCGGACGCGGGGCGCGCGCTCACTCGGTTGCATGCGCAGCACTCGACCCATCAGCTGAAGGAACCTCTAACTCTCAAGTCTAGGCTCTCGTACCGCCATTCGTCGCGCGCGCTTTGAGTGAGAGCTCGGGGATCGAACGAAGCCTGGACCTGGAGTGACCTGCTCGCGCGAGCGGGCCAGGCAAATGATTATCGGAGTCTAACCTGGAGTTTACTGCAATTAACTGGCTGGTTGTTACCACCTAGTATAGGGACATATAGCTAGGTGATGAGAGCTGATGCTGGTCTTGGCTTGCTTCCTGTGCCATTTGCTTGCTGCTCCTGGTAATCTTGTGTGTGCGCGCGCGTGGTGAAACGTACTGGCCATGAAAGCTTGTGCCTCCAGCAGGCTCAAGGCTCGGTTTTATTCTATAAACTCACCGGCTCGCCACATTTCAGTAACGCATGCATGCATCATAAGGTGCAACAAGCTTCCCACGTATGTACGGAGTAAATGACACGAACAACATCTGGGTGCAGCTAAAACTCTTGTCCAAATACTCTCTATAAATACATAAAATGAAGGAATGGCGACAGAAGGAAAAGGAAAATAAGCTCTTTACTGATGAAGAGTAACAATGTTTCAGAACATGCCACGATGTAAATAAAAACCGCATATATATCATATTTTTTTTCGAAAGGCCTAGAAAGGCATTATATTAAGCAGTGGAGGGATTTACAAACCGAGGTATTACAAACTGTGGAAAATACAATGGTGGCTAAAAAATAAAAATAGGATTGGAGGGAGGAAAGGGGGGGTATTTGTCAGCCCCTCAATGTGTCCCTTGCAAAGCTGGAAACAAGCTTAAAAATGTTTTTGCGCCTGCATTTGCCCACAAGTGCGCCTGCTCTTTGATCTCCTCTGTGATCTTTTGTGTGTTCTGTTCCTTGTTTTCGAACACTCTCGCGTTGTGTTCCTTCCAAACAGTCCAGGCGATGAGCATAGCCATAGTCATTGCTGTCTTTGCTTCATTTTGTTGTCCCGGAGCAAACTTTTCAAACCAGTGTATCATATCCTTGCCTTGGTCCCAGTTTGACAGGTGCAGTGATTGGATCTGGGTCCATGTACTAATCTCACTCCGTATCTTCGTAGTGACTTGACAATCTCTAAATATGTGATCGTTGGTTTCCAAATTCCGATAGCAGGGGGAGCATAAATAGGAGTTTGGCCAACCTCTTCTTTGTAGTCTGGATGTCGTCCATATGCGATCTTGGAGCATGAGCCAAATGAAGGGTTTACATCTAGCCGGCGTCCAGTGTCGCCATATTAGCTTTGGGATCCATAGACAATTTTATCAAATTTCGCTACCCTTGTTGCATCATTTCTTTTGAAATAGAGGGAGTATATCACAAAATATGTTACAGTGAGATAAATCTTCGATCTGAATTTTCAGCGTGGTTCTCATGTTCGGAAACCGGCATCGAGCCATATCGGCCTACACACAGTTAAGGAAGAAAGTTACATCACTATATGATTTGACGCTCCAAACCGAGTTATGGTAATGGAAAAGATCTTCAAAGAGGCTTAGTTTTTATTAACTTATTTCCCTGTTTTGATATAAAAACAGTTGTTCAACTCGACTAATATTATGATATCGTTAATTAGAATACTTAGAAGAAGGTTTGCTTTTTGTCAATTGTCTTCAAGTGGATTCCGTTGAAGATGAACAGGGGTTGTTCACTATAAAAATTAATACCCATAAAAACAATCATATGAGAAATATAGATGCGAGAGCTGCGTTTAGTCTCTTCAGCCATGCATGTGGCGCCCCTTGCACAATCTATTATCCGTGCATGCTATGTGTTCGAGTTGTTCACTAATTATTGCCTTAGTAAAAAGATACTCCGCACGACTTGAACTATGTGTTCAAGGGAGTATACCATAAAGGTAGAAAGTTTCGTTTTTTAGATAATGAGATAGAAAGTTTCTATGAATCAACTAAAGTGATTTGTATATGGTGTGCAACTGCATATATATATCTCGTAATACAAAATGACGGAGCAGTACAATGTTCCTGGTTTAGTAGCTACTGACCTAAATAATATGCCTGTTGATAGCATATCTGTAGAGCACAAGTTGTGGCACAGTATCCTCAGTTAAATGTTGCTCCGCGTAAATTTCTCTAAATCTCATGCGTTGATTCTCTGTCGGTAGTCTCAAGAATAGGGCCTGTACTTTTTCTTCTGCAAATTAATTACCCTTGAGCTCAATCTGAACAACTGAAATGCAACTCTAGTACCTTTTTTCTTTCTTTTTCTTGACACATTCTTTTTCTATTTGATGCAAAATGAAAATGCATCAATTTACAAAAGCAGCTACAGCCCACTAATGAAGATAAAGGAGAACAAAAGTCATCCAGAATCATTCTATTGACAGTGAAATATTTGCTCTCAAGAGTTAGAAGTTACCATGATAATCAGAGAAAAATAAACATTATCCACCACTGCCATTACAAAAATATTAACCAAAATACTTCTATGTATGTTTTTAAATTGTAATATGAAGAAATAGACTAAAATACTCCTATGTATATTTTTTAAATTACCTACCATTATAATTATAAAAAATAATCAATGATTCCCAAATATAAGTTTATAAATGTTCAAAATTATAGTAATATAAAAAATAAAAAATGCAATAATAAACTACTCCCACATTTTCAAATTATTTGACGCTGGCTAGTTTAATTTTGAATTAACCAGCGTCAAATAATTCGAAAAATGGAGGGAGCATGATGAACTGTCACATTTTTTAATGAAACGGTTTAATAAATTTAACGTTAATAAGATAAAAGGAAAGTGCTCGTCTGAGTTTTCAACGAAACAGTTTAATAATTTGATTGGTATAAGGCCAATATAAAATTCAAAAGAACATCTTAATTATATTTCCATGTTTCTTGCAAACAGATATTGTTGAGCTTTTCTGATGCCATCAATTATATAAGAAACACTAATTCTCCCTATTTTGTCAAGCCTTTGCCGTTCCAAAGAACACCTATTATTTCTTGTTATTCTTATTTTATTTATTCTTCTTTATCCTAGAGGAAACTTTATCATATTTTTCTCCCTGCGCTGCGGGAACAGATCCTTTAGCTTCCAGTGATCATCGGCTCAAGCTAACTACTCAACCCAAATCCTGGTCCCCAACCACGACATCATCCAACAACTCCAACCCGGCCGCTTCAATCCATGTGCACCACCAAAACCTCTTCGAGAAAGCTATGATTCTTCCCATAAATCACAGCCACGAGACACCACATAAGCTCACGCCGCGGGACCATGTCTTCGTTGCCGGATCAGGACGACTCGGGAAGTGGAACGCCACCGGTCTCGTGGTGGAACGCCGCACCGCCGGTCGGCGGCGACGTCGTCCTTTCCGGTGCCGTCCTCCTCTTCATGGCCCTCGTCTTTGCGTTCGTCTTGTACCACTACTTCACAGTCAGTCGCCACGGCCAGCGGGACGGCGTTGGTGCGGGGGTGTCGTCGAGCGGCCAGCGAGAGCGTCGTGGCACGGTCGGCGATGATGCCGCCACGGGCACCGCCGGCGGCCGAGGCGGCGTTAGCCCGGTGGTGCTCCGATCGTTGCCGCTGACGGCGTACAGCGCGAAGGACCGCGCGGGCGAGGCCCTAGAGTGCGCCGTGTGCCTCGCCGAGCTCGCCGACGGCGAGGCGGCCAGGTTCCTGCCCAGGTGCGGTCACGGCTTCCACGCCGAGTGCGTCGACCTGTGGCTGCGCGGCCACGCCACCTGCCCGCTGTGCCGCGTCGGCGTTGACAAAACGGATGCCCCGCCGCTGGCCCTCCCTCCGGCGCTGCCGGAGCCGGCGAACTACCCCAGGAACCTGCCCACGAACGTCCTGTTCTGGGGATCCCAGGACGCGGTCACCACAAGCGCGGTCGGCGGCGCTAGCTCCTCGGGTGCAGCACCGGGCGCGCTGGTCATTGATGTCCGGGACCGGGAGACGGCGGCTTCGGCCGCGGCGAAGCCGCTGGGGCTGGCGAGGCTGAGCTCGCTCAGGCGGCTGTGGAACCGAGGGAGGCATCAAGACACGGACGCCACTACTAGCTCCGGCTCTTGCCGCCGCGCCGGTGATGGCACCGAGCAAGCTCCGCCGCCGCCGTCGCCGCTGGATATTTGGAACATCACGTAGGTGGAAATTGTGGTCTACGGCGAAGTGCGCGGCACAGGCGAAGATCTTATCGTGCTTGTTGTTTCGAAAGAGGAAGAAACATGTTCCACGTTCTGTCACTTGTCTTTGTTTCTGTACATGGCCGGAGCCCTGGAGTTGGGACTAGAAGTGTACGTTTTGCCTCTAGTGCTCTGCTCCGCCGGCGAATGTGTCTCAGTGTTTTCTCGCACCACGCTGTACTCTAGCTAGAGCTGACTTCGGGCTCTCCGGTGGACGGGCCCGACCCGGCTGGTGAAGGGCGGCGGCCACAACAACGCCACAGCCGGTGTGAGGGTCACGCCTTAATAACAGGATCGATGTTCGGGTGCTGTCACGCATTGTGACACCAAATTACACATCAAATAAGGCGGTAATAAAATACATTACAACAAGAAGTATTTAGATGAGTACAACAGATTTTTTTTTCAAAATACGAGTTGTTGAGCATGGGATATATGATATTAAGTTTTACATCTCCGTAATAAAAGCTACAGCATTATCGGCGTATCGAGCCCACTGACACATCGATTTAGCAACACATACTTAAGCTGGCGGCGAGTCGGGCTCCCACTGGACCGTCCATCCCGCCGGGGGTGACGTATCCTTCGAAAACCCATAGGTCATATAATCTTCATTAACATCATATTCATAGTTACGTGAAAAACATTAAGCAGTAAATACCGAGCAACTAATACTCAGCAAGACTTACCCGTCAAAAGACTCTCTAACAGCTCTACTAATATAGAGTGGAAATATTGGTAGTAAGGGATGTTTTGTATAAAATAAGACTAATTATGTGTCCTTAATTAGCAAAATTATAGCAGCATTTTTAGTGGCACAAAAGGGTAACGTTTAATTGGCAGCTAACCTAAGCACTCAAGTTTTCACACCAACACTTAATCTAATTTCAGATCTGACCATATTAATAGAAATTTTTCACTTGTTACTACGCGACTACGCAGTGAACATGCGGTACTCTTTATCCGTGAGTGACGGCGATTCGAACCAATTTTTATTCCTACAGGAGAAACCCGAAAGCATGATGCGCACGCACTACCCGAAAGCGTATACGACGCACTTCGCAACTGTCTTACGTGGTAACCTTTCTCAAGACACCCCAAATTTCAAAAAAGTCTGCCGGCCCGGACAGAGGGTTGCTACACGAGATGTCTGACCGGGACAATCCCGTGAGCGGATTACCTACTGCCCTCTCAATGTATGACCAAGGTCGGCGGAATGATCATCGACATCCAGAGTAATCTAGTTACATCGGTTTACTCGTGCCCATATCACTAGCATGCTACCGGTACATTCAATACTTGTTCAACAGGGCCGACTACGGCACGGTCCTTAAGTGACACAAGCAGGACTATGCACACATGATCATGTCCTGTTGCTTCCTACTACTGGCCCGGTCTCCATTTACTCATTGTGATCCAAGAACTCCTTGTCATACCCATATTTCCTAGAGAATCCTATAACTCGCGAGTAGTTTCCAACTACCTGACTTCTACAGTTTGATATGTCTAATTAGCATAGCAGGAAATAATCACGTAGCCGATCTACCTACTGAGCTAACCAGGATTAGTAAGCCATGCAAGTGGAGTAACACCCAAATCCTAGAACTTAATGCACAATCACATAACACTAAGCACATATTGATGTAAAAACGAATCATTTATAAAAGGGGCTAATGTAAACCGGAGCTTGCCTTGATGCTTCTCAGGGAAGACCTCGCTGTCAGCAGGATTTCAGTTAGTCCACTCCTCCGGACTCGACTCCTTGATCTCGGGCTCTACCGATAAGCACACAATGCACTTAAATTAATATTGTGATAATTTTTTATTGTGTTAACATCAAACTGATACTAAAACAGTTATTTAGAAGTGTGATAACAACTTTATGATCTGGGTGTCCTATATGTCACTTAAAGTTAAAAATGCAGCATTTCATTTTTGTATGATAATATGTTTCTATATATTAACTACATGGGTTGAAATAGGTTATTAAGATACAGTTACACTCTTTACATAATGATTTAATGGATGTTAGGAATATGTTCAGGAATGTACCCCGCCCCCTCAAATTTGAGGAATTATATAGCCATAGTTTAAATTCCTAGAATTTAATTATAAGTAGACATGAAATAATTATTTTATAGTGATATACTAGGCGAAATGAGCGTAAAATTTTACTGTGAGACTTAGTATATAAGTATATATTCTGTATTTTTTCAGTTTTTTCAAATGTATGGGTTACCCTCTAATCAATTTACCGTGCTACTAAATAATGTATTTATAAATAAATTACAGAGCAATCTTTTGAGAAATTAACTTTTTCGCTGTGTATATCTGGTCCTCAGGAGCCATGGCCCCCAGAGCTCCTCGCCGGGGAGCTTGCGGAGGTGGCACCCAGCGGAGGGGAGGGGCTCAGCGGAACCACAGCGTCTAGGGCACCTGGCCTCGAGGTAGCAGCCTCGCCGTAGAGGGTAGAAACAGTACGGCAACGAGACTCCTCCGGCGCTCAACTCCGGCGACATCGAATGCCTAAAAGAAGGTCCGAGAAATGGGGGAAAATACGCAGGAAGCTTCACCTCGACGTGTGGAAGGCCGACATGAACCCAGATTACGGAGGATATGAGCGGAAGATGGAGGTCGACGTTGAGGTGGGAACGGGTGAGGGCTGGCGGCGGGGAAGGCACTGATTTTCTACCTCCTCGACCAAGGAAAATTGGGGAAAACTAGTCAGGTTGATGATTCTGGGAGTCGGCTAGCTCAGAGTGAAAGGAATCGAAGTGAGACTCACCGTGTACGATGAATTTTTCCCGGGAAGCTGCAAAGGTCCGGTGGCCGGCTCTGGTGAAGAACGACAAATTTGGCTTGCGTGGATGGAAGCGGGGATGAGTGAGGGGGTGAGGGAGGGGCAGGACGAGTTGACGCACGCTGTCGGGATTTCGGTCTCACTCGGGGGCTCGAGGGCTTGAGCCTGCAGCTCGGCTTGCAGAAGAGCAGGCAAGGAAACGTGAGAGGGAGGAAAAGAAGAGGAGCTACCGGTGGGTGGCCTTAACGCCGCTGGCGCGGTCAGGCGGCGTGCGCGCCGTGGCAGCCATGCACCGTTCGTGGGACTTCGAGGAAGAAGACAGAGAGGAGGAAGACACTGGCATACGAGGTCCACTGCCCTTTTTTCCACGAATTTCAAATCTGCAGCCCTGGATTTTGGATTGTTACATCCCTCACCCCCTTAAAGAAATCTTGTCCCGAGATTATGATGAAAAATTATTTCCGAAGAGAGGATAGATGTTTACCAAAGATATGATGCTAATAGCTGCGGATAATGCGATTGGAGATAATCTTCTTACTCCCAAGTTGCCTCCTAGCAGAGTGATTACTCCATTGCACTTTATAAAACCTCATAGTTTGATTTCGGGTAACTCGAGCCTTCTCATCAACATATTTTACAAGATGCTCAGTATATGTGAGATCGAGCTGTAAAGCTTCTAGGTCCTCCATGCGAACTCCTGACAGTGTCCTGAGACACTGTCATAGCTGAGAGATGTGAAAAATACTGGGCACTCTGGATAATGATGTAGGCAGTTGCAAGCAATATGCAACGGGTCCACATTTTTCGATGATGGGAAAGGGGCCAATGAAACGCGGAGCTAACTTTCCTTTGAACTCAAAACGATGCACCCCTTTCATAGGAGAAACTCGTAGGTATACATGGTCTCCTATTTCGAATTCCAGGGGGCGACATCGTTTATCTGCATAACTTTTCTATCGAGTCTTCGCTGCCCTGAGGTTCGCTTGTATGATTTTCACTTGTTCTCCAGCCTCTTTGACGATATCAACCCTAAAAATGACCCTTTCACCTGACTCACACCAATTGAGGGGCGTCCGACACTTCCTACCGTATAGAGCCTCATATGGTGCCATTTGGATGCTCTCTTGATAACTGTTGTTATATGAGAACTCAGCGAGGGGTAGATGATCATCCCAATTTCTTCCATAGACAATAGTACAGACATGTAGCATATCTTCAAGTATTTGGTTTACTCTCTCAGTCTGACCATCTGTCTGAGGATGGTATGCAGAGCCTCTAATGAGCTTAGATACCTAAGAACACATGTAGTTTCTCCCAAAATCGAGCAATGAACGGTGCGCCTCTGTCTGATATGATAGTGTGGGAACTCCATGTAAACACACGATGCGAGATATGTATAATTCCACATACTTCTTAGCGTTGTATCTGGTATGCACGGGAATGAATTGGTTGATTTAGTTAGACGGTCGATGATGACCCAAATTAAGTCATGCTTGCAAAATGTGAGAGGCAATCCAACAATAAAATCCATACTGATGTCCTCCCACTTTCACGTAGGAACGCTCAAAGGCTGCAGCAATCCTGCCTTCTTCACATGATCAGCCTTGACTCTTCTACAAGTGTCACACTCGCCACATATTGAGCGATCTCCCTTTTCATTCGAGTCCACCGAACTTTTTCTTCAAGTCCTGATACATTTTGTTGTTGTCCGGATGAATGGAATATTTGGATAAATGAGACTCATCCAAAGTCTTCGTCCGTAGTTCCTGATTTTTAGGGACTATGAGTCGGTTGTTAAACCATAGAGCTCCTTCTACGTCCTCGCGAAAACAATTCATTTCCCCATTTTCAGTATTCTACGGATGTGAGACATTCCAACATCTTCCTTCTGGGCTGCTATGATTTGTTCACGTATGGTGGGAATAAGGGCAAGATTATACAAAGCTTCGTGTGGAATCACACGAAGGCTGGGTTCTTCAGCTTCAATTGGATGGGCAGACAAGTAGTGAACATGAGATTTACGACTCAAAGTGTCGACCACAACATTTGCCTTCCTGGGATGATAGTGAATCTCTAACTCATAATCTTTAATTAGTTCCAGCCACCTACGCTGCCTCATGTTCAACTCCTTCTGAGTAAAAATGTATTGAGGCTCTTGTGATCAATGTACATGCGAAATAAATTTCCCAAGAGGTAATGCCTCCACACCTTCAAGGCAAGAACAACTGCAGCTAACTCGAGGTCATGAGTCGGATAGTGTTGCTCATGCCTTCGTAGTTGACAAGATGCATAGGCAATGACTTGGCCTTCTTGCATAAGAACACATCCAAGACCTGTGCCCGATGCATCACAATATACATAAAATGGTTTTGTTGATCCGGTTGAGCTAACACGGGTGCTGTGGTGAGATGCTTCTTCAAGGTTTGGAAAGCCTCCTCATAGTCATCACTCCACACGTATTTAACGCCTTTCTTCAACAACTCTATTATTGGTTTAGAAATCTTAGAAAAGTTGGGAATAAACCTCCGGTAGTATCCTACCAATTCCAAAAAGCTACGAATTTCATGAACGGAGGTGGGAGATTTCCACTTTAGCACATCTTGAAACTTACTCGAATCGACTGCTACTCCTTTAGCTGATATGATGTGCCCAAGAAAAGGCACTTCCCTTAACCAAAACTCACATTTGCTGAATTTTGCATATAACTTATGGTCTCTTAGTCTTTGGAGTACGATATGGAGGTGTTCAATATGTTCTTCTTCAGACTTGGAATAAACAAGGATATCATTGATGAAGATCACAAAGAACTTATCCAACTCCAGCATGAACAACGAGTTCATGAGATACATAAAGTATGTCAGTGCATTAGTAAGACCAAAAGACATGATTAGATACTCATAGAGGACGTATCTAGTCGAGAATGTTGTTTTCGGAGCATCTTCTGGCCGTATCTTGATTTGGTGATACCCGGACCGAAGATCAATTTTTGAGAAGACCTTAGCACCCATTAATTAATCAAAAAGAATATCGATGCGAGGGAGTGGATATTTGTTCTTGATCGTAACATCATTCAACATATGCTAGTCCACACATAACCTCAACGATCCATCCTTTTTATTTACGAACTACGCGGGACATCCCCAAGGTGAAGAACTTGGACGGATGAATCCCTTATCCATGAGTCCTTTGAGTTAATCCTTTAAGTCAGCTAGCATTTGGCGCCATCTTGTAAGGTCTTCGAGAAATTGGGGTAGTTCCTGGTAACAACTCAATTTTGAATTCGACTTCCCGGTCGGGTGGCATATCCGGGAGGTCGTCCGGAAAAACATCAGGGTACTCGCAAACCACTGGAATCTCTTCAAGTCGAGGACCCTCAGTGTGGTGTGTTGCTAAATTTTTTTATGATGGGCTTTCAAGGATCAAAGTGTTGCAATCGTGATTCGGAGAATTTAGTTGGATGGTATGCGAACCCACATCAAGTACAACTCTATGTTGTGTCATCCAGGCTATTCCAAGAATAATATCTATTCTTTTACCTTCCAACACAATGAGATTAGTAGGATAAACTTGTCCACCTAGGAGAAGAGGTGCTCCAGATATAATTTGTTTGGCTGAAATAGTACCTCCGAGTGAACGGATAATATACGGGTATTTCATAGAAGTGGAAAAGAGCTGGTATTTTTGTGTGTATGATTTACTGATGAAGTTATAAGTGGCACCATAATAAAAAAGAATGAGGGTGGGTTAGACATATAAGGTGAACATACCCACTAAAATGGGTTCTCCTTCTGGTATCTCCTCAATCGCTACGTAGGTGACTCGGCCGGTCTTGGGTGCTGCCTTCTTCTGTTGCCCACGTGGCTGGTTGGAAGTCTGAGACGGAGGGGTGTTGCTGCTGACTTGCCTTGTTTGACAGCAATCCCGTTCAAAGTGGCCCATGCAGCCACAATTGAAGCACGGGTTATGGCTCAGACCTCCGGTAGGCTGAGGAGGACGGTATCCTTGTGCACCTTGCTGAAGTGGATGTGCACGAGGTACCATCTGCTGCTGCTGCGAAGGTGGTTGAAAGCTTGACTAGAAGGGGCGAGTTTGTGGCAGTCGCGGGGCTGCTTGGAATCTTTGGCCAGACGGCGAACGGAGAATCATCCGGTACTTAATTGGAGGGCCACTTGAGCTGCCCTGAGGGGTACTCCACTTTTTCTTTTCTGCCTGGTGGTTGTGATAAGCATCCTCTTGAGTAATAGCTGAAAATGCATCTAGGCTAATTCCCCATGGGTTTTGATGATTAATGACAACACTTATGGGACTAATGAGCATTGCAAGTGTGAGTACAGGTGATTAAGAAATCTATGAAGATGGATACACTCAAAAAAGAAAAGAGGAGAAAAAGGCAAATGCACAAGAAGAATAGAATTTAGGGTTTTTAATTCTTTTGTGTTGAGTTTAGCCTTTTAGTATGAGTGTGATTAGAGAGTAAAGTGTTGAGAATCATATAAGAGCTCATAGTCCAAGTTTAGGTTGAGTGGAGTAAAGAATTAGGATAGCCCTGGGAATAAGTTCGGACTTGTCCAGGATAGAGGGTCGGACTAGTCCGATACATCGGATTGATCCGATGTAGAACGGAACAAGAGGTTCTGTGTGAGTTCAGACTTGTTTCGGCTAGAGGGTCGGACTAGTCTGGTACATTGGATTGATCCGATGTAGAATGAAACAAGAGGTTCTGTGTGAGTTCGGACTTGTCCGTCTGGGGACGGACTAGTCCATGGGAAAAGATTCTGAGCTCTTCAGGGGCTAAGTCCTGAAGGACCGAACTAGTCCGCTCTTTGAGCTCGGACTAATCCGCGGGCTCAGACCAGACCGTTTCAAACCGGAACAGGAGGTTCCGTGTGAGATTGGACTAGTACTCTGTGTCGGACTAGTCCGTTTGGGACTTGGAAATAGCTGAAGGAACTAAGTCTTGGATGGTCGGACCTGTCTGCCCTTGGAGGCCGGACTAGTCCGGTGGACCGGACTTATCCGTTCTCAACCGGAACAATGGTTTCTGTGTGAGATTAGACTACCGTTGTGGACCAGACTAGTTCGTAGAATGTGACCGTTTAGTTGGTAGAATCTGACCATTTAGTTGGTAAAATCTGATCGTTTAGTAGGTGAAGAGTGATGTTATCGGTCCCCGTAGGCCGTACTAGTCCGAGGTCTAAGGGCGGACTAGTCCGTACTTTTGCTGTTGGCAACGGTTAGTTCCCGGGACCTTTATAAAAGGGGTTGCCTGGGCCTCAAAGCAAGAGACAAGCACCCTAATGCCGAAATAGCCTTCCTAGAGCTTTTCTAGTCCCTTCTCTTCAAATTCTTGGAGCCCTAAGAGTGATTCTTGAGGGTTTGTGAGTTTTGGGGAAAAGACGAAGAAGGGAAGTGTGCACCATAGAGCTCTTGGTTGATTCTCTAGCACTGAGTGGGAAGTGTGCTGTTGAGGGTATTGGTTTGTAAGTGCTTTGAGCTGAGTTCTTGTGGGAGCCTCAAGTTGTGAGTTGCCCCACGATTTATTGTGAAGCATTTGGGATATAGTGGAAGAACAAGTCGACCTTGGTGGTGGCTTATTGAGGTAAAGGTTGAGAGCAACCTGGTCCTTGGTGGACTCGTCAACATGGACGTAGGCTTCTTTGTGGAGCTGAACCATGGGATAAATTTTGTGTTCTTCCCTTGTTGAGCTAAAATTCTCTGTGACCGGACTAGTCCTCCCTCAGGACCAGACTAGTCCGTACTCCGTGAACTAATTATTTTTATTAAGCCGTATTTCAGATTTTCCGCCTAGTCACCCTCCCTCTAGGCAACTTTCAATAGCAGCATTAACAAGGTCATTAAAACTTTCATTGTTGAACAAGGCCAGACGATCTTGGAGCTTGGAGTTCAGCCCTCTAAAGAAGCAATCACGCTTCTTACATTTTGTGTTCACTTGTTCTGAAGCATATTGTGATAGGTGGTTGAACGCCTTGGAGTTTTCATGAGCAGTCCTCCCCCTTGTTTCAAGTCTAGTAATTCCTGAAGCTTTCTCTTTATGATTCCAGAGGGAATGTGATGTGCACGAAAAGCCTCACGGACTTCTGCCCATGTCACTTGCTCACCGACGGGAAGACTGGCAAGGTAGTTCACCCACTAGGCTCCGGCTGATCCATGGAGTTGTTGGGCAGTGAACAACATCTTCTGGTGCTCAGTGCATTGGAGCAGCCCGTTTGACTCAATAGTGCGGAGCCAGTTGTCGGCCTCCAAAGGCTCGTCCGCTTCGGTGAACACTGGCGGGTGCGTCGCTAGGAACTCCAAATAGGAGCTCTGAGGTGGGTGACTTGGAGGTGCCTATGGACGTTCACCTTGAAGGGATGTGTTCTGCACTAATGCTCGGAGAGCTCAGTGTTTTCCCGGTGAAAACCCATCATTGCTGCAATAGCCTCCGCCAAGGTGAGTGGAGGCAGTGGTGGTGGTACTTGTTGTTGCAACGATGGAGAGTTATCTCCACCCTGACTAGAGCCTCCAATCTCATGCGGAAAGCGAGTGCGAACCATGCTGCAAAAAGTGACTAACACAGTTAATCTCCCAAGGCTAAATTCATACTTTTCTCAAAATAACATTAACTGTAGTAGTTCATCACAAATTTTTCAACATCTCACATATATTAGCACTGCGGAAGTTTGTACAAGACTAGTACTGGCAATGACCAAGTTTACAATGTTACGTCCCCAAATGATGTACCCCTTCTATAGGAGTTCATTCACACCTGCACTCGGTCAACAAAATACATAGCATGCTCAAGTCCACATTAACACCACACGAGTCACTACGACACACAATATAATACATACACATGTAGACATCTACGCTAAATATTATATCACGAGACTAGTCTACTCGTCCACGGGTCCTGGCACGGGTGCGGGCGCTGGCGCTGGTGCGGGCTGCTGCTCTTGCTCGAACTCAGCCTCTAACACCTCCTCAGGATCCGTCTCAGACCCGGTATCGACTCCCATCTCTGGGTCAGTATCATCTCCAGCTCTGACTCGGTGCCTGAACCTGACATACACACTAGTCCTGGCTCGTCAAATGGGGACTCTACCTCTGTCTCTGGCTCAGACTCTGGCCCTATCGGTGCTCCCTGGTCAAGCTACATCTCCTCAGCGTTGCGAGGGTCACCTAACTGCAGAGAGTTGGCCCTAAGCTCGGCCAACTCGTCCTGGGCCTCAATCATCTCCTGCTCAAGGAACTCTACATCCTCCCGTATCTCATCTCGCTCTTCGGTAAAATCCTCAATCCTCTGGTCTTCTCCTGTATGATCTGGTCCTTCTACTGTAAGAGTTGGTCTCGCTCTTGCACCTGGCGCTCTAGCTCGGCCATCTGAGTGCCTTGCATCTCAATCATATGCTTGTGTGCATCCTCTCGCGAATGAGCCTGCCTTGGTGCCTCCAACTGCAGGCTGCAAATGTTCGTCTGGGCATCTTGTATGTTGTGGCCCAACGCGGCATAGTAACTGAGTGCAGCCACGCGTGGGTCGTTGAACGGGTGCTGCCAGTCATGCACCATGCTCAACCGGTGCAGCCAGACGGGGCTAGACTGGTCTCTGACCGGGAGGAGAGCATAAGGTGTTCCCTCAATTTCCAACGAGTGCTCCTGACATAACGTCGTGATCGCATGCTGTGCAGCCAAGTCCCACGCATCGTCTGAGCTTGGCACCGTGACTGTGATAGTCCATGGAGCCCAACCTGGAGGAACGGAACCCGCAGGGACAGCCACGTGCATAACGCACGATGACTCCCCCCGCTCCAGTGTCTCTCTCCCCACGTAGACAGGGGCCTCGATGTATCCAAAGCTCTCGATCATTTGCCAAAACATCAGTGGAAACCCCAGACGGTGGAGGTACTCAGAATAGAACCAGCCGTTGTCCAAATGCACAATGGAATTAGCCATCTACAGGAAGAGTTTTCAGAAATGTCAAAAACTTAATTCCAGCAGTAAATATCAAATTAAGCAGCCAAGATAGCATGGTTAATACTTTGGGAAAGGTTCAACAACCAGCCATGATAATATCGCAGTATTAATCCAATAAGTTCTAGCTTATCCGACCAAAACTCAACCAACTCTGTATTAAACTGGGTAGCAATTAGGATTCTGGAATCTGACATCATTTCCTTGAGAGGCAGAATCAAAGAGATCCAAGCGTATCAACATCAAAGGGGACTTTCTAAACTTTGTAAAGAATTTTTATATGCATCTATTTGGTGCACAGAATGATCTCCACAACATCCTAAAGTTGGAACTCAGTTCTGAAAATTCAGCAACAAGGCTGATTGGACAGTTGGATCAAACTCGACGTTTTCTTGAGCCTTGGCGGCCAAACCACATGATTCCATGACTACCAAAGGTGTGAAAAACTTACTTATCTTTTCGGTAGGCACTCATACGCATTTGTGCAATGAGTAGGACAGATTATATAACCATTTGAAGATGGCTGACCAGTTATGCAATTTCAGAAACGATGGGTCAAACACGTGGTGACTATGGTCATATTTTTTAGAAATAGCAGAACATATATTCAGATCTTAAAATGAACATTCCATGGAAAGAAAATGGAGCTAACCAAGCAACTTTACCTTCCACAGATATGGGGTATACATGTGATTCGATTTAACGCTAGTATCATTTTTACAGCCACCAGTTAAAGATTTTTATTCAGTTTCAGCAATCCAACAAATGCATAACCAAATATCATGTCGGTATTACTTGTCCTCACAAAACAAAAATCTAACCAGATTATAACTGGCACATACGTATAATCGGTGGCGCTAAATCGGTCAATCACAAATGTTTTCTACTCGCACTACGATTCATGTGGACCCACGGGTTTTCCTCATCACACATCACAGACAGTAATAATATCATAAGTAAGGACATAGGCCCCGTATCATTTCCATGTGTGCCGTCCTCAAGTAAGCCACGTCTTGAGGTACACGGTCGTGTTTCTCACCACACGACAAAGTGTCCACCTTTTTGCCACAAGGGCACGCCGGAGTCGGTGCTTCATATGCTTCAAATAAACATATTCACTTCCCGTACTGATCGCTGTACGGGACACCCCATACCTTCGACACTCTTATGGGTGAGCTCTCAAATTTCACCGCATCCGAGTGCGTAACTTACCTTCTTACCTGAGCGTAGGTGTGTCGTTACATAATTTAAATATAAAAATATAAACACTGTTAGCTTGCCAGCTGCATAATATACTATTAAACATCCTTATACTGGCCACTAACGATTATTCACCGTAAACGTTTTAGGTTTTCAGAAATAAGTCCCTTTCGATGTGTAATATCACGAACCTGGCTCCGATACCACGCCGTGAGGGTCACGCCTCAACAACAGGTTCGATATTCGGGTGGTGCCACACATTGTGACACCGAATTACACATCAAACAAGATGGTAGTAAAATATATTACAACAAGGAGTATTTAGATGAGTTACAACAGGTTTTTGTTCAAAATACGAGTTATTTAGCAGCGGATACATGATATTAAGTTTTATATCTCCGGAACAAAAGCTACAGCATTATCGGCGTGTCGAGCGCACTGACACGTTGATCTAGCAACACATACTTAAGATGGCGGCTAGTCGGGCTCTCACTGGACCGTCCATCCCGCCGGGGGTGACGTATCCTTCGGAAACCCATAGGTCATATAGTCTTCATTAACATCATATTCATGGTTACCTGAAAAACATTAAGCAGTAAATCCTGAGCAACTAATACTCAGCAAGACTTACCCGTCAAAAGACTCTCTAACACCTCTACTAATATGCGGTGGAAATATTGGTAGTAAGGGATGTTTTGCATAAAATAAGCCTAATTGTGCGTCCTTAATTAGCAAAATTACAACAACATTTTTAGTGGCACAAAAGAGTAATGTTTAGTTGACAGCTAACCTAAGCACTCAAGTTTCCACACCAACACTTAATCTAGTTTCAGATCTGACCATATTAATAGAAAATTTTTACTTGTTACTACGCAACGACGCGGCGAACAAGCGGTACTCTTTATCCGTGAGTGACGGCGATTCGAACTAATTTTTATTCCTGCAGGAGAAACCTGAAAGCACGACACGTACGTACTCCCCGAAGGCGTATACGACGTACTTCACAACTGTTATACGCGGCAACCTTTCTCAAGACACCCTGAATTCCGAAAAGGTTCGTCGACCCGGACAGAGGGTTCCGTACACGGCATGTCCGACCGAGACGATCTCCGTGAGCGTATTATCTACTGCCCTCTCAACGCCTGACCAAGGTCGGTGGAATGATCGTCAGCATCTAGGGTGATCCAGTTACATCGATTTACTAGTACCCATATCACTAGCATGCTACCGATACATTCAATTGTTCAACAGGGTCGACTACAGCACGGTCCTTAAGTGACACTAGCAGGACTACGCACACAGGATCATGTCCCGTTACTTCCTACTACCTGCCCGGTCTCCATTTACTCATTATGATCCAAGAACTCCTTGTCATAACCATATTTCCTAGAGAATCCTATAACTCGCAAGAATCCTATAACTCGCAAGTAGTTTCCGACTACCTGACTTCTACCGCTCGATATGTCTAATTAGCATAGCAGAAAATAATCACGTAGCCGATCTACCTTCTAAGCTAAGCCATGCAAGTGGAGTACCACCCAAATCCTACAACTTAATGCACAAACACATAACACTAAGCACGTATTAATGTAAAAATGAAATATTTATAAAAAGGGCTAATGTAAACTGAGCCTTGCCTTGATGCTTCTCATGGAAGACCTCGTCGCCAGCAGGATTTAAATTAGTCCACTCCTCCGGATTGAGCTCCTTGATCTCGGGCTCTACCGATATGCACACAATGCACTTAAATTAATAATGTGATAATTTTTATTATGTCAACATCAAACTGATACTAAAACAGTTATTTAGAAGTGTGATATCAGCTTTATGATCAGGGTGTCCTATATGTCACTTAAAGTTAAAATGCAACATTTCGTTTATGTATGATCATATGTTTCTATATATTAACTACATGTGTTGAAATAGGTTATTAAGATACAGTTACACTCTTAACATGATGATTTAATGGATATTAGGAATATGTTCAGCAAATGTACCCTGCCCCCTCAAATTTGAGGATTGATCTAGCCTTAGTTTAAATTCCTAGAATTTAATTAGAAGTAGACATGAAATAATTATTTTATTGTGATATACTAGGCAAAATAAGCTGAAAATTTTACTGTGAGATACTTAGTATATAAGTATATATTCTGTAATTTTTCATATTTTTCAAATGGATGAGTTACCCTCTAATGAATTTCCCGTGCTACTAAATAATGTATTTATAAATAAATTACAGAGCACTCTTTGGAGAAATTAACTTTTTCTCTGTGGATATATGGTCCTCAGGAGTCCAACAAAATTGGTTTCACATTTTTCTGATTTTTCTACAATTTTCTACAGTTTTTGCAAGGTTTTCAACATTTATGTAATTATTCTCAAAAGAAAATCGCTGGACATTTTTTGGGCCACTTGGATTTTGGCCACACTGGTGGCCACAGCAGGCTGGCCGCACATGATCTGGTGCAAGCCGCACCAGATCCAGCCTGAGGCACGCAGCCTCGGCCAGCAGGCATGGCTGCTGGAGCTCCTCGCCGGGGAGCTCGCTGGAGGCGGCGCCCGGCGGAGGGGAGAGGGGAAGGGCTCGGCAGAACCACAGCGTCCAGGGTATCTGGCCACGAGGTAGCAGCCTCGCCGAAGAGGGCAGAAACAGTCCGGCGACAAGGCTCCTCCGGCGCTTAACTCCGACGACGTCGTATGCCTAAAAGAAGGTCCGGGAAATAGGGAAAAATATGTGGGAAGCTTCACGTCAACATGGGGAAGGCCGGCGTGAACCCAGATTGCGGAGGATATGAGCGGAAGATGGAGGTCAACGTTGAGGTGGGCACAGGTGAGGGCCAGTGGCGGGGAAGGCGCTGATTTTCTACCTCCTCGACCACGGAAAATTGGGGAAAACTAGTCAGGGAGATGAGTCCGGGAGTCGGCTAGCTCGGAGTGAAAGGAATCGAGGTGATGAATTTTTTCGGAGAAGCTACAAAGGTCCGGTGGCCGGCTCCGGTGAAGAACGACAAATTCGGCTCGCATGGATGGAAACGGGGATGAGTGACGGGGTGAGGGAGGGGCAGGGGGAGTTGGCGCACACTATCGGGATCTCGCTCGGGAGCTGGCTGGTGCGGCGCGCCGGTGGAGCTAGAGGGCTTGAGCCTGCAGCTCGGTTTGAGGAAGAACACGTAAGGAAACGTGAGAGGCTCCCGGTGGGTGGCCTTAACGCCGCAGGCGCGGTCAGGCGGCAATGTGCACCGTGACAGCCATGCATCGTTTGCGAGACTTCGAGAAAGAAGGCAGAGAGGAGGAAGACACTGCCACGCGAGTCCACTGCCTTTTTTTCCACGAATTTCAAATCTACAGCCCCAAAATTTGGATTGTTACAGCCGGCCCCGTATGTGCCGGCGCAGGCGCCGGCGCCCGCTGCGCCACATGGCCAGAGGCCGAACCAAACAAGGTTTGACAGGACGTGGGCCTTTTCCGCAGTTGGGCTATTGTACGAGAGTTCCAATGGGCTGTGCTACTATAGTTCAAGAACTTTCGGGCTAAAATCCAGGGTCTACCTGGGCTACTCACTGGACCTGCACTTGTCCACGAGAGCTTCGCGCGTACGTAGTCAGTCCAGCCGTCGACGCGTCAGCAGCCGCGAAGCCAAGCCAGGCGCGGACCGCCCTCCGCTCGGCGAGATGCGTTCTCGCGCTGAGGCCGACCTGCCGCACGGTTCGGCATGTAGCTCTAGCATATCCAATAGTTACGTAAAAAAAAGTCTCCCAAAACACTGGTTTAGAGAGCATCTAAGTAAAAAAAATAATATTTTCCAAAAATCCTAACATATGATCTTAAAATGTTGTGCGGGAGGTGGAATGGGCATGTGTAGCCTCTACGATATTGTAAAGATTTCATGATTCAGAGCCCTCACAACAAAGATTTGACAATTGACATGGTTCTTTTTTGGAGTGACTAAAATTTAGAGAGTGAATACTGAAAAGTTTCATAAGTGTAATTTTATGACGTGTTTCTAAAATTTGATGTTTAAGAGTGTGGATTGGAAATAATTGAAGATAATCTCCATCACATGCTCAAGCGCCAGCCGGACCGATGCTAGCTACCATTGTCTAGTGGAGGAGACAGATTGAGAGCACAAATAAGCTACCATTGCCCAAGCTAGCTCCAAAACAAGCACTACAAACAAACTAGCGACAAGCGGGAAATGGTGTGAGCATGAAGAAGAAAAAGCATTTTTACCAAGGAAAGCAAGAACAGGGAAAAGATGTACTGCCTCGTCGTGAACTTTTCGAATTATTGGACGTGTGGTACCCCAAGTCCCAGTACATGTTACTCCTACTCATATCAACAGTAGTTAGTTGCTAATTTAGAAAGATTTCACTGTCCGGTTTTTAACTGACGACGTTATTATATAGAGGAGAATTTTTTGTTCTTAGCTCAAAAATAAACTAAAAGTATAGTTCTAACATCATAAATTAGAAACTGGACAATGTAATACTTCCTCTCTTTCTATGAACTAACCAGCGTTAAATAAAAAGGAATGGGAGTAAGTAGTTAACCCACCAATAAAGCATCATAACATGTATTTTTTCCATGCTCTTGCTTTGTTAGTATCTGAAGTATTACTCTCATGAAGAGGATGACACTAAGAGTTGGGAATTTTTTTTGTTTCATTCCACACACAATGTCATGCCCAACCTAGGGGTTGGGGTTACATATTTATAGCTGAGGCAGCCAAGCATATACCTAGATGCTAGTCTAAGATGCTGTCCTACCAAAGGACTAATATGTTGTCCTAACAAGGACTGAGATGTTGTCCTCTTGGTCTAAGATGTTGTCCCACCAAAGTACTAATATGTTGTCCTAACAAGGAATGATATGCTGTCCTCTTGGTCTAAGATGTTGTCCTAACAAGGACTAAGATGTTGTCCTACCAAATGACTAACCTAACAAGGACTCAGATATTGTCCTAACTAGGGGCCACACAGACCAAGAGTACAAGACTTATTCCATCATTCTCCCCATAAGTCTTGTGTGTTTCCTTGTGGGAGAGTTGGACCATCCCGATCCTGGCGCAAAGCTCAAGGAACGTGATCCTCCCAAGGGGCTTGGTGAGCAGGTATGCAAGCTGGTCCTTGGTGTTGATGTAGCACGCCTTGATGCTCCCTTCCTCCAAGCACCCTCGGAGAAAGTGGTACCTCACCCGGATGTGCTTGCTCCGTTCATGAAAGACGGGGTTCTTTGCTAGAGCCAGAGCGGACTTGTTGTCCACCCTGCGTTTCACCGCTCCGGTGTCTTTGCCAAGGATATCACCAAGCAGTCGAACTAGCCAGAGCGCCTGAGTCAAAGCGGTAGAGGCCGCTATGTACTCGGCCTCGCAGCTGGACAGGGCCACCACCTGCTGTTTGACCGACTACCAGCTAACGAGGCACTTGCCGAGGAAGAAGAGAATCCCGCTCGTGCTCTTGCTAGTGTCGATGTTGCTAGCGTGGTCGCTGTCGCTGTACCCGACAAGGTGTGCCGCTCCAGGGCACCTCGGGTAGTAGAGGCCGTGGTTGAAGGTCCCCGTAACGTAGCGGATGATCCTTTTCACAGCCTGCTGGTACTCCGTCATCGGTCGGTGCATGAACCGACTGACGTAGCCGACAGAGAATGCCATGTCCGGCCATGTGTGGGCGAGGTAGCGAAGGCTCCCCACAACATGTCGATACTGCGTGGCGTCCACCTCCTACGTCGTGCTGTTGCGGCTCAGCTTCAGTCTCTCCTCCATGGGAGTGAGAGCTGGGTTGCATTCTGTGAGCCCAGCCAGCTCAACAACGCGCTTGGCGTAGGCAGTTGTCGAAGCATGATCCTGGAGTCATCCTGGTGCACCTCGATCCCAAGGTAGAAGGAGAGAGATATCAGGTCACTCATCTAGAAGGTGGCTTTCATCGCTTCCTTGAACGCTGCCACCTACGCATCCTTGGTGACGGTGATCACCAAGTCGTCCATGTAGACACCCACCAGTAGGGCATTTCCTCCATTGCTCCACTAGTAGATGGTCGCCTCATGCGGGCTTTGCTCGAAGCTCATCCCCTTGAGAGTGGAGTCCAACTTGGCATTCCACGCTCTTGGTGCCTGCCGCAGGCCATAGAGGGCCTTGTGCAGATGCAACACCTTGCCCTCCTTTCCAAGAATCGTAAATCCTGGCGGCTGGTGCACATAGACCTCCTCCTTTAAATCGTCGTCAAGAAATGCCGACTTGACATCCATGTGATGAACCCGCCGGCCTCCACGAGCGCGAAGGCATCGTCGAAGTCGATCCCCTCCTGTTGCACAAAACCGCGTGCCACCAAGCGAGCCTTGTGCTTGACGATGGCACCGGCTTCATCCCTCTTAAGCTTGAACACCCACTTAAGGGTGATCGCTCGATGACCATGAGGGAGGTTAGCAAGCTCCTAGGTGCGGTTGTTCTCAACCGTGTCCATCTCCGACTGCATCCCGGCACGCCATGCCGCGTGTCCCTCAGCCTCTGCGAAAGAACGAGGCTCGCCGTTGTCGCACGCAAGATGCAACTGCGCCTCCAGATTGCGAGGAACCAGTCCCGGCACCGACTGGTCACCGAGAAGATCCTCCATCATACGATACTGCAATGGCTCGCCGTCGTGGTACACGTCGATGCGCTCCTCTTCGTGGGAGAGCGGAGTAATGAACTCCACCGGTTTGTGCTCGACACAAGCTGGTGTCAGAATGGACGTACCCAGAGGGATGGTAGTCGGTTCTGGAGTGCGTGGGGTCGCAAGCTATGGTGGTGGAGAGGTCGTCGCAGCCGAGGTCGTGACTAGGGAGCGTGGTGCTGAAGTCGGTGTCGAAGAGCTGCCTACTCCCCCGGTTCCCTTGAAGTGGACGTACTCGACGATGAAGTTGTCGTATGTCGGAGTCGAGCCGTCGTATACCGCCTTGTCCCATGCCCATCCTCGCCCTTCATTGAACACTACATCACGTGCCGTGCGCACGCGCTGTGTTCCTGGGTCGAGAATGCGGTAGGGCTTCGAGCCCTCCGCGTATCCGATGAACACCCCTAGAGTGCTCCTGTCGTCGAGCTTGCTGATGTGACCAAGCTCCTTGGCGAACACGAGGCAGCCAAAGACCCGTAGGTGAGAGACCGTCGGCTTGCGCCCATGCCAAGCCTCGTACGGGGTCCTGCCATTGAGAGCCTTGGTGGGCGAGCGGTTGAGGATGTAGACCGCCGTCACCACCGCCTCTCCCCAGAAGATAGCCGGCATTCCCCTCTGCTTGAGGATGGCCGTCGCTCGACGACGCCGTTCTGCTGTGGGCTGTATGGAACGGAGTAGTGGCGCTGAACACCCTCATCTGCGTAGTACGACGCGAATTCAGCCACCGTGGATTCGCCGCCGTTGTCGGTGCGCAGCACACGCAGCTTGCGGCTGCACTCCACCTCCGCAATGGCCTGCGAGCGCCTAATGGCGTTCGCAGCCTCTCCCTTGCTGTCGAGGACCATCACCCACATGTAGTGGGAGAGGTCATCGACAAGCAGCAGGAAGTAACGTCGTCCTCCGAGTGTAGCCGGTGTCACCGGGCTACACAAGTCCCCGTGCACGAGGTCGAGCCGCTCTTTGGCTCGGAAGCTCGAGAGCTGGGGAAAGGGGAGCCGCCTTTGCTTTGTCACTACGCAGCACATCGCAGAACTGCTCCACATGGTCAAGGCACGGCTGGCCCCGTACCATCTCCTTGGCACTGAGCCGCTTCAGGGCCTTGAAGTGAAGGTGCCCAAAGCACTCATGCCACGCCTCGTCATCCCGATGAGTAGCAAGGCAGAGAGGTTTTGCTACCTGCACGTTAAGGACGTAGAGTCGATTGGTGCCTCTGGTTACCTTGGCAAGAAGGAGACGATGGCGATCCCAAATCCTCATGACTCCGTCCTTGATCTCCACGCGCGAACTGTTCTCATCCAGCTAGCCCAGGCTGATGATAGAGTTCCTCAACGCGGGGATGTAGTAGACTCTGACGAGCAGCATGTGCTCACTAGACTCGGCGGTGAGGATGACGGAGCCGACACCCTTGATATCCACACCAGAGGCGTCCCCAAACTTGACGGAGCCTCGGACATTGGGGTCAAACTCGGTGAAGAACTCCCGTTGACCAGTCATGTGATGGGTGGCGCCGTTGTCGAGGCATCACCCGTCAGTCTTGTCATTGCTGGAGCCATCACCGAGAAAGGCGTGTGCTCTCAGCTCATCAATGTGGAGGAGAGCCGCTGCGGCCGATGCCACTGGATGTGGCTCGATGCTTGCGTGCGCCAGGAGCAGACCCGTCTCCTCCTCCTCCACCTGTGAATGTGGGCCTGGCCACGTCGTTGCTGTTGACACTCCCTGGCCCAATGACCAAGCTTGCCACAGTTGTGGCACGTGTCTTCTCATGCTGGCTTCCAGTTGCCGGCGGCGCCACCCTGGGCGTCTCCGTGGGCGCCACCATCGGCACGTCTCTAGGCCCCGGCTTGGGCACCCCCACGCCACTTGCTTGGCTTGTCGCGCTTGCGGCCACCTTTCGAGGACGAGGGCTCCCCCTTCTTCCCGTCACCTTGGCAGGCCTCCCGCTGCTCCCGAGTGAGATGTAGCTTCCCGCCAATGGTGATAGGCCCCGAGAGAGGCTGAGATTCATCATTGTCGATAACCTTGAGGTGACCTATCGCCTCTTTGATCGACATCGTGGAGAGGTCCAGCAGAGACTCGATCGAGCAAGCGATCTGCTTGTACTTCTCGGGGATGCAACAGAAGAGCTTCTCGATAGCTTTCTCCTCGTTGTAGGTGTCGTCACCGAACTGCACCATCTTCTACAGTAGTGTGTTGAGACGGAGAGCAAAGTCATCAACATCCTCACCTTGTTTGAAGGTCAGATTCTCTCACTCCTTGTGGAGTGCCTGCAGTGTGGTCTTGCGGGTGCGGGCGCTGCCGATGTGTGCCGCAGCGATGGCGTCCCAGGCCTCCTTGGCAGTTCACTTATTAGAAAGCGAGAACTGCATCTCGGGCGGTACTGCAACAATGAGAGCATCCAGCGCCCGTCGATCCTTGTAGTAGTCGATGTCGCCGTACCGGACTGCTTCCCACATGGGCCACACTCGGAGCCGTATCCTCATCACCGCGGCCCACTCGACGTAGTTGGTCTTGGTGAGGGTAGGCCACCCACCACCGGGACCAACGTCCCTGACAATGGCCTGGATCCCGTGCTGATCATGGTACCTGTTCGGGGAGGGAGAGTCACGCCGCCTGTAAATGCCTCGATCTCCGTCGACCCAACCACCCTCGCCGGGAGCGTCGCTGGCGCGTCCGCGCCCGTCTGGGCTGCACCCACCGCGCTAATGGGGGTGCACGGCTACCCACTGTGGCGTCTGTGGTCGTGCTACCTCCCTCGCCATCCTGAGGTCTTCGTTGGTGCCGCTGTCGGTAGAATCAGAGCCTCTGTCGCTACCGCCACGCAGAGCCTCAAACTCTGTTGCAGCCGCACGCGCTACATCCGCAGCCGCTGCTTCTTCTACTTCTGCCTTCGCCGCCAGCCTCGCCGCCCTCGCTGCAGCCTCTGCCGCTGCTCGCTCGCGTTCTTCTGTCGTGGCGACTTCGGCCTCCTACCGATGCCGCGCGCTCGAAGCAACCGAGTGCTGAGACTGTCCTTCGGACATGGCGTGCTAGTGGGGAGTGCTGTGTGGGAAAGATGTTGTCTCAGACAAGCTGTTGCTCGTCTGTGCAGAAGAGGAGGAATGAGTTGAAACAACTGGTGTTATTGTTGTCGGCTGAAGACAAAGAGAGGCGTGGGAAGAAGATGAACAGGAGATGTCTAGGCTACAGGATAGAACGGCTCTGATACCACTTGTTAGTATTTGAAGTATTACTCTCATGGAGAGGATGACACTAAGAGTTGAGAATTTTTTCTTGTTTCATTCCACACACAATGCCATGCCCAACCTAGTGGTTGGGGTTACATATTTATAGCTGAGACAACCAAACATATATCTAGATGCTAGTCTAAGATGTTGTCTTACCAAAGGACTAATATGCTGTCCTAACAAAGATTGAGATGTTGTCCTCTTGGTCTAAGATGTTGTCCTACCAAAGGACTAATATGTTGTCCTAACAATGACTGATATGTTGTCCTCTTGGTCTAAGATGATGTCCTAATAAGGACTAAGATGATGTCCTACCAAATGACTAATATGCTGTCCTAACAAGGACTAAGATGTTGTCCTACCAAATGACTAATATGCTGTCCTAACAAGGATTGAAATGCTATCCTAACTAGGGACCACAGGTATCAAGAGTACAAGACTTATTCATCATGCTTTGCATGAGGCCGGCCCCCTGTCCTTTTCTCATAGAGTAGTTAACTCGTGTGCCGGGCCTGATGAAACATCACTACTGTGGCGATGAACAGTCATATAGACGGTCACAAGTGACGCATGATCAGATCAACTTTCGCCCGGCGCCTTCGCCCAAAACCTCCGGATCCTAGCTACTCCTCATCGGCAAGCATAGTATAGGCGCGTACGTCCTCTGCCTGCCCTAGCGGCTCGCCTCCGACATCGCCGTGTGACGCTGCCGCTCTCCTCGCGCAGCTGCATGCGCCGGCCGGCCATGCCTGCGACCGCGTGGCATGCATGGATCGGGCATTGTAGCGGCACAGCGCCGGCTACTGTGAACGGGTGACGGGACCGATCGAACGGACCGGGCTGCGCGGTCGTACGCCGATTATGCAGGCGAGAGACGGCCAAGGGCATGCGTACAGCCGCGAGGAACAGTACGTAGGGCATATGCAGCTACATGGATCGAGACACGCGTACGTACAAGCAGCCTCGAGTAATTTAAGGTTTTACTGAGAGATAAACGGCTGGAAATGGGTCGGACTATGTTTGCCTGCCAGAGATCTCCCGTCGTAGGTTGTCCATGCGTGACTCATGGCCGCTACTGTATCTGTGTCCCTGGGAGCAGATAAATTTGTATACTTTTCAGGCTTCTGAATCTCCGATACAGCCATATACAGAGGAACCCATCAGTACAGGACCTACTCCAGCTGCCTCTACTAGCTATCTACCTTAACCTTGTCGATGCCCCTATGCTTGCTAGCAGCAGCAAGCATCGGAGTGCAAGCAATGCATGAGGTGAGAAGACCAAGCCATATTCATCTCTATAATTAGGCCGTCGATGGATTCCATGGGCTGCTGGTGAAGCGTCCTGTTCATGGATCAGTGCCTCGACTCTGATTCGTTCAGGCAATTCACTGGACCACCCCTCTTGGGTAACCTTAACTTCCTCTCATATGGTAGCTACTGTCCGTGCACCACGTAACGACAGCCTTCCTTAACTTTCTCTCATACAGTAGCTACTGTCCATGCATCACATACCTGACAGTCTTCTGAATTGTCATTACTATAAAGTATAAAAACGGTTTCTTGTGACAAGCCATAAGACTCTACAACTCCAGAAACTAAGTCCGTCAAGGAGTAAAGGCCACTAAAAATTATATAACTACCAGTCTCAAACATTCTATTCACTACTATAAATCATCTAAAAAAATTAAGGAGTGATGGTGGGCATACGTCTACCACTATAAATCGACAAGGACAAGTAAAAGAAAAAGAAAAAAGTGACCGAGCCCAACCTAGCCCGTCACCACACCCCTCTAAACTAAGTCCGTCCACCTCGTGGCAGGCCAAGCCACGCACCATCGGGATTTTTGCGTCCATGTACCAACTAAAGCCGAATAGAGGGGACGCTCGCATGCAAAGGATGCCCGACTTGGGATGGAAGTCGATGGCAAGGATAGCAACGAGGTCGTGGTCACGAACGTAGGTACCACCCACCGTCATCGATCACCAGCTCTCCCCTCATCCCGTTCACCATGAAGTCGTTGTATGCCCTGCCCTATCTACCTCAGAGCAACACGTAGACGAGCCCCGTTCGTGGATGAGAAAGAGGCCTACACAAGATCTATTGCCAGATCCAAGTGGTGACCTGCCAGATCTATCTCCGTCATGCTAAATACAAGCACTACCGCGCCTCCTCCTACTCTCCCTTCGCCTCCGTCGCCTTAGCTGAAACCACTTGAACGCAAAACATAAAGCGGCAATTTAGGTTGTGACGATGGCGCGCACCTGCATGCGCCTGTGTAAA
The DNA here is from genome assembly GCA_030760725.1 of Neostapfia colusana. Classification (NCBI taxonomy): domain Eukaryota; kingdom Viridiplantae; phylum Streptophyta; class Magnoliopsida; order Poales; family Poaceae; genus Neostapfia; species Neostapfia colusana. The sequence continues at coordinate 51,689,070 of JASWHV010000019.1, forward strand.
AGCAGCTGACTTGCACACGTACAAACTCAACCTCACAACATTAAGGGTGTGTTTGCTTCAGCTGTGGATTCTTGAAAATCTTATTCAATTCTAGCTGTGATCTGTGAGAAAGCTGCTGTGAGTTAAAAGTTGCGATGAAGCTGAAATCTGTTTGGCTAGAAACAACTATCAACTGTGGATTCTATAATAAATGTGTGTTATAAAGAAAATAATGTTTAGTTGTGTAATCAATGGCATGATGGGTAATTTCTGTGAAAAGTTAGAACGGGAATATGGAAAATCTGAGGTTCTGGAAGATTTCTATTTGCACTAGAAAAATCTGTAGATTATAGAGAATCTGATTCTCATGTGAACCCTGCCAAAGTGTTTCCCTACGACACTTCCCCGGTCTGCTCGGAAGTAGCCCGCGAAGGTTCTTTTGTCGGTGGGGCTAGTGGATCTCGAAGGTCAGAGCACAATGGTGAGATGGACACGAGGATTTACGTGGTTTGAGCCGCCGGAGCGTAATACCCTACGGTCACGGGTGCGTTTGTTGTATTGATTACGCGTATGAGTGTATGAGTTGGCTAGGTTGCGAGCCCTTTACCCGGAGGCTGCCCCGGTCCTTTTATAGCCCAAGGTCGGGGCAGTTACAAGGTGGCTCGGGGTCTGACAGGTGGCCCCGTGCCTATCTGCATCCTATACATAAGCTATAGGCGTTTACAGCTATATGCATTGTCATTGTCGAGGGAGTTAAGGTGTGCCGCCTGTCACGCCGAGCACCTCTGACCGGGCGTCCGATGATGATGAAGTTCCCATATTGTCGTCGCGTCTCCTCGCTCTACTATGCGGCTCTGTGAGGTTGGGCAACACTGTTGTGCCGTCACGCCACGCCTCCATGTCTTTCACCGTAATGGTGTGCAGACGGGGAATGGAGGCGAGCGTCATGCGCCATGCTTCTAGGGAAGGCGCGAGCCTTGAATCGGCCTGACAGCGTACCTTCCTCTTTTACTCCTTGGCCATCTGCCCGTTGCTCGGCTGAGTGACGTCCGGGCGGATGGCCCCCGGGACACGCGTCTCCACCGGAGCTATCTTGCGGAATAGCGGGTGGTCCGGAGTTGTTGGGCACGTGGCACATCAGGGGCCTTCCTCTGGGGGAAGGTATACTCGGAGTCATTGCCCATGCGGCCGCACCGGAGCCCTCCCATGCTGGAGGTCGAACCCGGAGCCGCAGGACACGTGGCACCTCTGGAGCTCTCTCTGGCGGAGGGTGTGGTTCGGATGTTCCGGGCACGTGGCAGCGCCGGAGCCCTCCTTGACGGGATATGGGGTCCGGCACCACCAGACACGTGGCAGCTCCCGAGCCACCCTCAGCCGGTCTTCAGGCTCGGGGCCTGGAGACATGCGGCAATCCCAGGACTACCCATCGGGCCTAGGGCACGTGGCTTACGCTGGGGCCCGCCTAAGCCAGGAAGGCGGGGCCCAAGTGCTTTCTATCCACTACGCAGGGGTACCCAGTTTGCAGGGTACCGACAGTGGCCCCCGGGCCTATCTCGGGGGAGGTATTGAGCCCGCAGGTGGGGCCCTGATCTCTCCCGCATGGTGGTTTTGGACTTGTAATTTTTGGGAATCAAAGTGGTGGTGAGATTTCCGCATAGTGGGTGAGCGGCCGTACCTGGGAGACGAAGAGGTTGCTTGCCCTCGGTCAAAGATACTTCTCTGCCGTCACGTACATGTGCCTCTTCATTGCCGAAGGGTCGTGGGACGCACACGTTTCGTTCAACTGCTGCATTACTCGTGTCGGTTCCCTGCACAACCCCTGCTCTTCCTCTTGTCAGGATTTATCGGGGAACCGTTTTTCCCACTATAAACACGGTGCCCTTTGCCCACACTGACTGCCGAGTGGGCATGGCGCTTCCGCTCTTGACGGTTCAACCGGAGTGGGCGCGATTATTTCACGCAGGTCGCGATTGGCGGTTCTCGAAGGGTCTAGGGAAAATAAAGAGACCCTTTGCCGCTGGCAGGAGTTTTCTCCTTCATTTGTTCCCTTGCGCTTTATTTTCTTGCTTCTTCTTCCTGCTCCAATTGCTTGAACCTCCGAGAGTCTCGTCTCCAAAGCGCTAGCGACGTGAGGCGCCTGATTGGCTGGCAAGCGCCTCAATATGATGGGAGGGTTCGCTGCGGATCCCTCCCGCTCGTAGACGTTGAGCCCAGCGAAGTCGTCGTCTTCCTTGGGTACATACTGGCGGGGCTCGCCTTCCCTGCTTCCTCCTTCTTCCTGACCCTGCTGGTGTCCTACGGGTTCCAGCTTCAGCATTTGATGCTCCACTCCCTCATGCTGGTGTCGATCTTCGTCCACCTTTGCGAGATGTTCGTGGGGGTGCGGCCATCGGTGCGGCCGTTCCGGGCGTTCTTCGTCCTACGGTCGTCGGGGAGGAGCCCGAGCTTCCTTGGTGCCTACTACTTCCAGCACCGCAACAGGTCCTTGGCGACGTACATCTCCCCCTTCTCCTCCAGCAAGTTGGAGAACTGTAGGGAAGACTGAGTCATTGTGAAGACTGATGTCTACGACCAGCTTGATCTGTCGACCTCTCCTCCTTCGACTATGCAAACCGACTAGGAGAAGATGCCGCACATTGAGAGCGTCTACTCCCCCGTGCTGGCGAGGATTAAGTTCCTAGCGGACCAGGGGTTGTCGTTGCTGATGGTGTTAGCCGACTTCCTAGGCTGGCGCATCGCTCCCCTCCATAGTCGTTGCCGCGCGGCCTGGATGTACACCGGTGATAACGACTCCACCTGCCTGGAGCGTGGTCCAGGGATCAACCTAAGGATGGAGCTCCTGGATGCTTTGTTGGGGACGCTATGCTCCGATGTAGGAACTGGCCCAGTCCCCGACGGTCTCATCATCCCTCCGGCGTCATGCTTTCCCATCTTCATGGACCAGAAGCTGAGATCGCGGCTCCTAAAGATGATGTCGACACTGAACGACATCGACAACGCTCCTCGGAAGGTTGGCGACGCTTCCCGAGGAATAACGATCCTTGAGGTGACTGGAGTGAGCGACGGGAGGGATGCTTCCTCCGATCCGGCCCCGGCTTCTCCAAGTATTGCCACGCCGGGCCCCGCGGCTCCGACTTCCTCTGTTCCAAACCTGGACAAGGGAAAGGGGAAGGCGCCGGCGGCCCCCAGCCTAGCTCTCCCGGGAGGAAGCGGAGGCTGACTCGCGCAGAAGGGAGCTTCATCTCGGCACCCAGTCTTGCGATGCCCGCGGCGGCCCCAAGCGTGCGAGGTTGGACTGAAGGGCGCGACCAGAAGCAGCGAGATCGATCCCGCATCCACGCCTGCAGAGGGAATTCCTGCAACTTCAGCACCCCCGCCGCTGATGAAGAGACCGGCTGCAGCCGGAGGTTCTGGTGGCTCTAGAGGCTCGAGAAAGTGTCTTCGAGCTGCTTCATGGGACTTTGCTGTCCCTAGGTAGATCATCCAAGGCCAACCTTTGCTGCTTGTTGTCTTTTCCTATGCTTTGCGGTTGTCCGCTGACCTCTGGTCTTTATGTAGGGCTCCGTCCGCAGGTGCTCGTGGGAGCGCTCCGGTGCCTCTGGTACCCAGCCATCCGCCGGCAGCTTCTGGGACTGCTCCAGACCAGGGTATGGACCCTCCCGCGGCAATGACATCCACACCGTCTACCTCTTTTTTTTCTGCAGATGTCTCTCCGGCGGCCCCTGGCGCATGGGACTCTGGCTAGGATCCTCCATCATTCCAGGCTCCGGTGCCTGATTCTGGGCCGGCAGTGGCTGATGGGGCTCCACCAGCTTACGGCAAAGAGCCTGCTCCTGCCGCCGACGAGGGCATCTCGGATGCCGCAGCTCCTACCCCAGAGGATAGTGTTCCCTAGCCAGGAGCTCACTTGTCGTCTTCTGAGGGACAAGACGAAACTTCCCTAGGGCCCCGCGTCTCGGTGCCTACTCCGACGGCCGTTGACATCCCGGAGGACGATGCTGAGGAGGCCCCGGCACGCGTCGAGCGAGTCCCTTTGTCTGAGGCCGTGGCTTTGGCTCATGCAAGTCTCCGTTGGGTTCAGCTGTCGCTGGACCAGGATCGGGGAGCCATCCCAGTAGGAGGAGGAGCGCCTCATTGGCTGGGAAAGGCTGCTCAAGCTCTAGACCCGGGAGAGACAGAGGAGGTTGGAGACGTAGGAGGCTCGTCTAGGGAGGAGCAAGAACTGACCAACCGGCAGCGGGACCTGGTCGATCAGCTGGATGAGCAGTCCAAGAAGCTCTGGGCAGAAGCCAAGGAGGCCCACCAGACAGTCAACGGTCGCTTCGCCTCCCTGGAGGAGCTGCGGCTAGTGCTGACTCGTCGCGAGGTCACCATAGGCGAGCGTGAGCGCGAGCTAGTGGTGAAGGAGGAGGAGGCTTCATCGCGCTTGCTGCAGGAGCAGGGCGAGGTGAAGTCTCGGGCCGACGACTTGGACCGCCAGCAGGCCTCTCTGAATAAGGAGCGGGAAAGGCAGATGAAGGAGCGCCAGGACCTCCGGGCTGCAAAGTTCGATGCCTCGTTCCGTGAGGAGGGACTGAGCGCCATGCCTTTGAGCTTGATGCTCGGGCGGTGACGTTGGATGCCAAGGAGAAAAGACTCTCTGAATGCGACGCAGCAGCCCTGGCAGCGGCACGGCGCGAGCTTCAAGAGCTCTAGGCCTCGCGCACGACAGAGGTCCAGCAAGTCTGGGACTTCCTGGGCCATGCTGAGTGAGCTCTAGTGCCTTTTGACTTCATCCCGGTTCGCGTCGGCGAGCCTTCGCAGGAGATGAGCCAAGTGCTCCCTGTGCTTGACTCTGCAAGCTCGAAGATGGCAGCGTTGGAAGATGTTGTCGTCCACCTGCTGGAGACGGTGGGAAAAGCCCTGGCTAAGGAGGTGGCGACACAAGTGTTGACCTGCTTCCGAAGTTGTGAGGGAGGCGGCAGCCCGGTTTGCGGTGGAAGACCTAGGAGCTCTCGTTGCTAGGCGGTTTAGGCGTAACGTGGGCGAGTCCTAGGCATGCCCTGACTTTTGTATCTTTTCTTTTATATTCGCGTCTTGTTTTGTATTCTTGTGATGATGAACGAACGACTTTTTGCTGGCTTCTCATCCTTCAGCCACTCGGGGCAGGGTCCGTATGGTAGAACCACTTTTGGCTTCCACAGGGCTTCCCGGTCCTTGATGTCGCAAGAACCGGGGGCTCTCCGATTTGCCAAAGTGGTTGATGCTTCCTTGTTGCTTGTTGTATATGTGTACTTTCTTCCTTCTTGCGCGTTGTAGGGGTCTGGGCATCTTGCTTGGCTTGACCAGTCGTGATGGCCCCCTGGCAGGTGTGCCCAAGTGATTCGGGACACGTGCCAAAAGGTACAAGACACCAGCTTTGGACCCTTCGGGAGACTCTGGCCTTGGGGGTCTGCGAGTGGCCCCCTCGGGAAGCTGAGGTTCTAGCCTCACGGATCGGAGTCCTGTGCCATGAAGTTGTATTTTCTCTGGTCGATGGCCTCATTATGGCTTATGGTCCTCATCTTGAGCTACACATCCTGGTCAATTCGGTGCAGAAGTGCTCGGACCCTGGTTATTATCTTTCCTGAGGCGGTGTGCCGGCCGGGCCCCCAGCATCTGGGTGCTGCGCTGAAAGGGCAGAGTGTGCGTGCTTAGGGCACAGGGCAAGCTAAGCAGGCTACACATCCTGAGCCTCCCGTGACCTAGCACTCTGGAGGGGGAATACGGATTGTTGGCACCACCGGACACGACCAGGAAGGTAACCAAGGGGGTCCGGAGACAATCACAGGTGCTTTCGACATTTCCGCCGTGTCGCACAACTTTGGCCAAGGGCGAGGCAGAGAAACAGAACTACGTACACATCGAGGGATACAGAAAAATATACGCAAGCTCGAAAGGAAGGCTACAATTTCCTTTATAATGGTTGTACATAGGAGGAGTGAGGCTGTACAGGAGTCTGAACGACTTACTCCGGAATGGCAAGGGTAGTCGGGTCCCTCGGATTTTGGCTGATCATAGCACTGGTCCTAGTCTCTATGGCCCTTTTACAGGGGAAAACCTCCTTACCCTAAGCTACGGGCAAAACTTACGGAGGTGCTCGATGTTCCAAGGATTTGGAATTGGATCACCATCCTTCGTCGCCAGACAGACGCACCCTGGTCGGCATACTCGCGTCACCCGGAAGGGACCTTCCCAATGGGGGGAATGTTTGCTGGACCCCTCCTGGGTAAGTATTCATCAAAGCACGAGGTCGCCAACCTGCAGCTCTCTGCTCCTTATGGACCGCTGGTGGCAGCGCCGGAGCACCTGGCGGTACCGCACGTTCCGGGTTTCAGCCTGCCATCTGTGCTGGTAGACAAGCTCGAGATCTTCACGCAAGGCCCGGTCCTGCGTGGCTTCGTCATAAGCCTTGACATGAGGGGAGCCCAAGGTAATCTCTAGAGGGAGGACAACCTCTGCTCCGTAGACCAAGAAGAAAGGAGTCTCCCCTCTGGCTCGGCTGGGTGATGTCCGGCTGGCCCACAGTGCGGACGGAAGTTCGTCAATCCAGTTGGTGCCATGCTTTTCCATCCCAGCATAATACGTGTCCTAAGGCCCCTGAGTATCTCAACATTGGCTCTCTCGACCTGGTCTTTACTCTCTGGGTAAGCAACGGAAGCATAGCAGACCTGGATACCAAGATCCTCGCAGTATTCTTGGAATGCTGCACTGGTGAACTGGGTCCGGTTGTCAGTGATGATCCTGTTCAGGACCCCGAACTTGCAGATTTATGACTTGATGAATTTTACTACGGACTGCTTGTTGATGGTGACTACAGATGTTTCTTCCGACCACTTGGTGAACTTGTCTACGACGACGTAGAGGTACCGGTACCCTCCGACGGACTTGGAAAATGGCCCTAGGATATCCAACCCCCATACTGCAAATGGCCATGAGGGCGGTATCATATGCAGCGTCTGTGCTGGTGTGTGGATCTGCTTGGCATGAAATTGGCATGCCTTCCATCTCTTGACCAGCTCGACGGCATCCAGGAGAGTTGTCGGCCAGTAGAAGCCATGCCGGAAGGCTTTACCGACCAGCGTGAGGGACGAAGCGTGGTTGCCGCACTCGCCTCCATGGATCTCTGCGAGCAGCTCGCAGCCCTCCTCCCAGGTTATGCACCGCAATAGAACGCTGTTGGCACCATACCGGTAGAGATCCCCATCCACCAGTGTGTATCTTTTAGCCATAGGAACGATCCGTTTAGCAGACACACTTTCATCAGGAAGGATATTTTCTTTCAAGTAGGCCCAAATCTCCGTGATCCATGCATCGGGTCCTACTTGAGCATCTCGATCTTGGGCGCCGGGTTGTATGAAGTCCTCGGTGACACACACGATCCTTAGCGGGCGCCATGGTTGCAGGGCCGCCGTGGATGCCAGCTTCGAGGTGCTGGACTCGCCCCGTTCGCCTAGTTCGCGGGCTAGGATGTTGGACGCAGTAGCTTCCTTTCAAACATGTCTTCGGGGACCGGGGCCCATGTAGAGGCTTTCGTTGAAAGGTCATCCGCCACCGTTGTTGGCGTGGGGAATATGGCACAACTCCAAGGCATGGAACTCCTTCTCCATCTTCTGCAAATGGATAAGGTAGGCGGCTAGTTGAGGATAATTACAAGAGCACTAACGCCTGACTTACTTGATGACAAGCTGAGAGACTCCTTTAACTAGCATCTGTTGCACGCCCAGGGACAGGGCGGTACACATCCCAACTATGAGGGCTCCATATTCTACCATGTTGTTTGTAGCCTTGAAGTCGAGGTGCACCATGTACTTGAACTGCTCTCCCGCTGGTGAGATGAACAGGACCCCCGCTCCGGCTCCTTGCTTACACGAGGAGCCATGGAAGTAGAGTGTCCAGCGGGGTTCGTTGAGCACCGGAGGCTTGGGCTTTAGGTCGCCGTCGTCTTGACCCCATGGATGGCATGGAGGCGGGGTCCATTCCGCCACGAAGTCCGCCAGCGCTTGGATCTTGATGGCGTGGTGCGGTAATAAGTCGAGGTCGAACTCTGCCAGCTCAGCTGCCCACTTTGCTATGTTTCCTGTTGCATTGGGGTTGTGGAGCACTATCTTTAGTGGGTAGGTCGTTACCATCGAGACCTTGTGAGCTTGGAAGTGGTGGCGGAGCTTCCTTGACGCGATTAACACTTCATAGAGCAACTTGTGGACCTCCGAATACCGTGTCTTGGCAACGTGGAGGACATCGTTGATGTAGTAGATCGGTCGCTGGGTGGTCCGAGCCCTCCTGGAGGAGTCTGGAACATCTTCCTTCATTGGCAGAAGGTCTACAACTTCTTGGTATTGGTGTCCGGCCACCGGGAGCTGGGACCCGGGAACATCTTGGGCCGGAGTTACGTCAGGCTCCCCTGCAGGGCCCGGGTTCTGAGACTCGCGACCAGCAGTAGGCTCTTTGCTTGGTGCTTGGAGTCGCTCAGGTTCTGGCCGTTCAGCGACCAGGACCATGCTAACAACTTTTTCCTTTGCGGAATTATAGAGCAGCAGGTGCTCACCCGGCTCTAGGGCGACCATGATCGGTAGCGAGGTAAGGTATTGCTTCAGCTCTTGGAACGCCTTGCCGGCTTCTTCAGTCCAGACAAAGGGTCCAGACTTCCATAGAAGCTTAAAGAACGGGAGGACACGCTCTGCTAGTCCGGAGATGAACCGACTGAGTGTGGCCATGCATCCCGTAAGCTTCTGAATGTCCTTGACTCGGGTGGGGGGTCGCATCATCCCTATAGCCTTGATGTTATTGGGGGTAGCTTCGATTCCTCGGTGTGAGACCAGGAAACCGAGGAGCTTCCCGGCGGGAACTCCGAATACGCACTTATCTGGGTTTAACTTGGTCCAAGTTGTGCGTAGCTTATTAAAGATCAAGTCTAAGATGTCCAACAGATATGTATGCGACTTGACCTTCACCACGATGTCATAAACGTACACCTCCACTAAATCCCTTATCAGATCCCTGAATGTCTCATGCATGGCACACACCAAGTGGGCAAGGCGTTTTTAAGGCCATAAGGCATAGAAACATAACAATAAAGTTTGTCTACTGTTTTAAAAGAGTGTGCTCTTCATCTTCCTTAGACATGGGTATTTGATGAAAAACAGAATAAGCATCCAGGAAGCACAATAGATCACAGCCAAAAGTAGAATCTACAATTTGATCTATTCGTGAGAGGGGAAAGGGGGGTCTTTAGGGCTTGCCTTGTTTAGACTGGTGTAGTCGATGCACATCCGTAGCTTCCCGCCAACCTTGGGTACCACGACGGGGTTGGCCAGCCATCTTGGGTGATGGACTTCTCGGATGAAGATGGCGTCAACCAGCTTCTTGATTTCTTCACGAATGAAGTTTTACCGCTCGATGGACTGCTTCCGAGGCTTCTGTATCACCGGCTTAACGTCGGGGTGGATCTTCAGATGGTGCTCGATCACCTCCCTGGGGATCCCGTGCATTTGCAATGGTTGCCAAGCAAACACATCGACGTTAGCCCGGGGGAAGGTGACGAGCGCGCGTTCCTATTTGCTACCCAAGTTTCCCGCAATGCGGGTGGTCTTGGCAGCATTCTCGCCTATCTGGATAACCTTGACCGGGACCTCCTCCGCACTCGAAGGTTGTATCCGAGGCACGGAGGATGAGCTAGGCTGTCCTGTGTTGGGTGGCTCCTTGCTTATTCCAACACTCCTGGAGGCCTCCACCTTTGAAGCTGTCATGGCATGGAGTTTATCCAGTGCTGCGACTCCGGTGGTCCGATCTGCTCGGACTCTGAGGACACCACTCGGGGTCGACATTTTCAGCGCTAGGTAGCCGTAATGAGCTACGACCATGAACTGGTACAACGCTGGTCTGTCAAGGATAGCGTTAAAGGGGATGTTGACCTCCGCCACGTCGAAGACAACGCTCTCGTTGCGGTAATTCTCAGGCGTCCCGAATGTCACCGGGAGGGAGATGCTACCGCGCGGGTGAATGGACCCCGGGACCACTCCAGCGAATGGGCGTGACGGGGCCAGCTTTCCCATGGAGATCTACAACTTTTGGAAGGTTGCAAGACTGATGAGGTTGAGACCCGCGCCTCCATCGACCAACACGTGGTAGAGCTTAACGTTAGCTATGGTCAGGGAGACGATGAGCAGTAGCTGCCCGACTCCCGCCATGTTCTTCGGGCAGTCAGAGGTGGTGAAGCTGATCTCCGTCTCCATCCACCTGCGGTAGGAAGCCGACTTGGGGGTAGGCGATACTTCCATGACCTCTCGCCGGAGGGTCTTGACGTCTCGTCGGGACGTGATGTCCCATGACCTCCCGTACATCACATGAAGCGTCTTTCAAAACCCACTTGGGATGTGGCCAGGGTCAGAGCCCTCTCCCTGGTCATAGACGACCTTTGACGCTCGCTCGGCATCTTGGTACTCCGTCTCCTGACCATTGCTGACCTCTGGATCAGCTCTTTGCTTGCCCTCCCGCTGGCAAAAGGGCGCGCTATCCTGGCGCTGCTGTCGAAGTTCTCGGAAGTGGCCCACTAGCTTCTATATCTTCCTGCACTCACTGGCACTGTCTCATTTGGAGTTGTGGACCGGGCACCGCCGGTCGCTGCCGTCGCTGTCGGGCTGCTATCACGGGCGCTTGGCGGTGCGTAGCCCCCGGCCCCCCACAGCCGCTAGCGAGTTGAGCGCGGCGACGACCAGGTATTTGACGTCGTTGCGCCACTGCTCAGCAGCAAATGGGGAAGCTCCCGCGAATGGGAGGTTGTGAAGGAGTGCGTGAGCTGCTAGCAGCACGCTCTCCGGGCCGGCCTTGGTCGGCGCTTGCAACGTCGTCGCTCTGCTAGGAGAGAACTGGCACTGTCGCCATAGGGACTGGTGTTAGCGCAGATGGTCCCTCTCCGGGACCAAAGGACGCTTCCTGCTCCCTCTGCCGCTGGCGGCGTGAGGGGCGGGAAAATCCTCCGACAGATTGGATGTTCACCATTGTGGGTCACGGACAGCTTCAAGAATCAAAAGCCCCCTACCTGGCGCGCCAAATGTCGAAGTATTTTTCTACGACACTTCCCCCGATCTGCTTGGAAGCAGCCCACGGAGGTTCTTTTTTTGGTGGGGCTAGTGGATCTCGAAGGTCGGAGCACAATGGCGAGAGGGACACGAGGATTTACGTGGTTCGGGCCGCCGGAGCGTAATACCCTACGTCCACGGGTGCGTTTGTTGTATTGCTTGCGCGTATGAGTGTATGAGTTGGCTGGGTTGCGAACCCTTTGCCCGGAGGCTGCCCCAGTCCTTTTATAGCCCAAGGCCGGGGCAGTTACAAGGTTGCCCGGGGCCTGACAGGTGGCCCCGCGACTATCTGCATCCTATACATAAGCTATAGGTGTTTACAGCTATATGCATTGTCAGTGTCGGTGGAGTTAAGGCGTGCCGCCTATCATGTCGGGCGCCTCTGACCGGGTGGCCGGTGATGATGAAGTTCCGGTCTTGTCGATGCGTCTCCTCGCTCTGCTATGCGGCTCTGTGTCGTTGGGCGGCACTGTTGTGTCGTCACGCCTTGTCGCCCTGTCTTTCACCGTAATGGTGTGCCGACGGGGAACGGAGGCGTGCGTCGTGCGTCATGGTTCTAGGGAAGTTGCGAGCCTTGAATGCTCAGCCTGACGGCGTATCTTCCTCTTTTACTCCTTGGCCATCTGCCCGTCGCTCGTCGAAGTGACGTCCGGGTGGGTGGCCCCCGGGACACGCGTCTCCACCGGAGCTATCTTGCGGAGTAGCGGGTGGTCCAGAGTTGTTAGGCACGTGGCACATCCGGGGCCTTCCTCAGGGGGAAGGTATACTCGGAGCCATTGTCCACGCGGCCGCACCGGAGCCCTCCCATGCTAGAGGTCGGACCCGGAGCCACAGGAGATGTGGCACCTCCGGAGCTCTCTCTGGCGGAGGGTGTGGCTCGGAGGTTCCAGACACGTGGCAGCGCCGGAGCCCTCCTTGACGAAAGATGGGGTCCGGCACCACCAGACACGTGGCAGCTCCCGAGCCACCCTCAGTCGGTCTTCAGGCTCAGGGCTTGAAGCCACGCGGCAATCCCGGGACTGCCCATCGGGCCCAGGGCACGTGGCTTACGCTGGGGCCCGCCTAAGCCGAGAAGGCGGGGTCAGGTGCTTTCTATCCACTATGCGGGGGTACCCGGTTAGCAGGGTACCGACAAACCCCTTTGGTTCAGATTTCTGTTTTTTCGTAGGGAGTATGGTTGATAGAGCTGGACCAAACAGACCCTAAGTGTGTGTTGTGTAGGTGGCCCGTGGCGGCCAATGGCTGCTTGCTTAGAGAGAGAGGGAGAGAGAGAGAGAGAGAGGGAGGAGATGGGTCGGCCAAGGGTAGAGAGAGGGAGGGGGATATATAAGGGACTAAGGTTTGGTTGGATTTTTTATATGGATGAGATAGAATTTCGGGCAAGCGCTTTTAATATATATAGATGAGTAGACTAGATACCGATTTGAGCCTCTATAAGCCTTTGCTTTATAAGTGGCGGGCCAATAGAAGCATGCAATATGAATTTTCAATGATGGATCGGATGCTTATGTAGTCCACCACTAAAAAAAATCTATTTTTAGTAATTCATTTTTAGTTACAGTTCATATAAGTGCTTGCTAGTGAAAATCGATTTTGATGGCGGGTCATGTAAGCGTCTACCATTGTAAATAAACTTTCAGTGGCGAGTGTTAGCTTTTTATATTGTAGCGCTTTATAGTAACAGTTTTTTATGGATTTGTCCGATGCCCATCATTATAATAAAATTGAGAAACGTCACTACAAACCGTTTCCGCGGTTCAAGGCTTCCAAGCCCCGGTATAGGTAGATGAGTGGATCGATTTCCAGTGCGTTCCCAATGAGGACATCGCCCATGTCCTGCCTACGAACCCTAGACAAGTTGGTGTGGTCCTTCCCGTCTCGTGCGAGCAGAGCACAGTGCCATGCACATACGCGTCAACTGTTGAGAGGTGAAAGCGCGCAGATAGACGGCACGACGAGTCGATCGAGATGACTAGCCTAGCCCTGTGTCCAGCCCCGGTGATGAGAAGACGATCGACCACAGCGGGAAAGAAAGGCGCGCCGCGAGTTAACCGAACCGTCCCAGGCATGTGCGCCCCGCGCCACGATCGAATCATGATTCGATTTTACTGCAAATGTTTCGTGAGAGCGCCGTAGACTGTTGCGTGCTCAGTTCCCGACAGGGACAGGCCAAGACGAACCCCACATGCCGCCCCGCGCGCGCGCCGCGGACACATGATATCATGGCGCTCGGCCGCGCGCCTCCCTCCTCCAGTAAGGAGCTGCCACATTTCGTCCCAGATCATCTCGTCCTGGGGTTCCTCCTGGTTCTTCTGTACAACTCCCTGAGGTATAGTTGGTTAGGTAGCAGCCCAATGGACAGGGTCCTCGGCTCCTGTATACCGGGCATGGAGATGGAGAGGGAGGAGGATGGGCTGGACCTCAGCCTGTCGCTGCAGCGCTCGCCGACGTCGCCGCCGAGGTTCCAGGCGGTCTTCGCCTGCTGCTACTGCCCCAGGAAGTTCCGGAGCTCGCAGGCGCTCGGCGGCCACCAGAACGCCCACAAGCTGCAGCGCAACCTGGCGAGGCGCGGCCGGGAGGCCGCGTCCGCGCCCCCGGCGCCGGTGGCGGTGGTAGCCGATCAAGGTAACAAGGCGACCGGCAGCGAGAGCGCACCAGTGCCGCGCACCACTACGGAGCTCGGCGTCGATGCGTGGGGAGAGGGAAGGCACCACCGTCGTCAGGGCACGGCAGCAGGTGGTACGTCATCAGCCTCGTCCGCGGCAAGAGGTACCGAAGAGGTGGAAGAGGAGATGATCGACCTGTCACTGAAGCTATGAACAACTGATGCAGCATGAACCGGCTGCGGCAGCGCCTACTCTCGTTTCTTCCATTACCTTTTTAGTTCCTTCACGTCATTTCTTGTTCGTTCTATCGTGTTATTCCTTCAGCTTATGGACTCATGCATGGTTGGACTACTGGGGTTCTCACTTCTCAGTGTTCACGGATCACGCATGGATTTAGTTGAGCTCACATCAGAAGCTTTTTAGTGAGCCATTTCTGTGTACTAGTACCTGTCGCAATGCAAACGTTCGTATTGTTGGGAACTTAGATTTCTGGTTTCAGTTAACTTCATCTGTTCTGTAAAAAAAGTTAACTGCACCTGTCGTTAATCTGTTATCGCTTAGGGATCTCCCATGGGCCATGGCTGTCTCTCCTAGCTAGTCTGTTCCTACTGTGGTCAACTTGTGTTATAAAACCTCGTGAGAGTACGTGAATCGCGCCTACTGCTGTTTTGCTCGGAAGAAAAAAAATCCACTTTGCCGTGTTTCCCAAAGATTATGCACATGATTACCTGAATAATGTTTTAATCCAAACTAGTCTAGTTTGATGTTCTTAGTTTGATTCCCTGAAGAAACGGGACTAAATATATCCTTCCATCATGTGTTCTTAGAGTCGATACATATGGTTATTGTTACTATACTAATAGTTTGATCTTATTGGACACTCATAAGCTAACACGTCCACAGTACGAGTGTCACACAGCATGTGATATCTTTCCTCAAGACATACATGGATGAAGTGCAACACGACTTAGCTTCCAGGTGAAAAGCATTGCACTGTATGCTGCTCTTCCAGTATCCCTGCACAGATTGCCACATATCTGTGACGACCGGTCGGCCGAAAGCAACCGACACAATCACGCATAGGATCTTTGCACGGGATGGTGACACGCGATGCATCACCGTCAATTGCATATACAAGCGACATAATTTAAAAACAACATACATAAGTTTTAAAGTGTCGTACATAGGTTAAATATTGCAAAATATATGAGAGTAGCAAAATACGAGTAGTAATCGAGTATTCTCTCATAAAGACATTTAGCAAAACAGCGCACCATAGCTCAATGGCACGCCGTACTAGCAACACACAAATCAAGCCGGCGGCGACTCGGGCTCCCATTGTGCCACCCATCCCTCGGGCGGTGGTGCAATCTTAGGGAAGCCCTCATATGCGTCATTTTCATAAAGGAGATACTCACCTGAAAAATAGGATCAACAAACCGGTAAGCTACTAAGCTTAGCAATACTTACCCGATGAAAATAATTTCTAGACCGTACTAGTATGCAAGACTCGAGTGCTTGTTTCAAAGGGTAGTCGATAGCTTAAAAGCATTAACGTTAGGAGGGTGGTCATATTTTAACCTCAAGTTAACAATTAATAGAAGTGTAAACTTAATTAGCAACTATAACTAAACATACAAGTGTGCAAGCAAATTTGGAATTTATTAATCACACAATCATCAAATCTCAATATTATGCAACTTGTTACTACGTGACATGACTTAAACAAGCGGAATCATTTTTACCGCGACTGAACGGCGATTCGAACCCATAGTTTATTCTGCATAACATAACCTAGAAAAACGACACATACGCACTTTTGAAGACGCACGACACGCTCACTCAAGTCTGGCAACATTTCCCGCTTCGCCCAATGCCGAAAGAAGGTGACATGCTCGGACAAAGGGTTCCTCAGGTGATGTCCCAGACATACCCCGTGTAGGATTACCTATTGTCCTCTCAACGCCTGACCAGGGTCAGTCACAGGATCGTTCGACACGAGGTTCTGTGGTACGTCGGTTTACTAGTTCCCTGTCGAAGTGTGCCGTCGACACTTCCACCGGGCCTTCTTCAGGAGCAACCCGCGGAGGAAGTGTCGACGGCACACTTCGACATTTGGCGCGCCAAGAAGAGGGATTTTTTCTCTCGAGATAGGTATGCGCCAACGAAGATGACCAAGCTTCCTTCACCGGCTGGCTCTTCCCGCCCTCATCACCAATCAACCCAGGGGGCCCTGAAGGTGGAGAACCGAAGCCCGGGGCACCGGTCTTCACCGAGCCTCACTGGACACTCTACTTCGACGGCTCCTTAGCGGAAGCAGGGGGCCGGAACCGGCGTACTACTCCTCACACCGACGGTGGAGCAGTTCAAGTACATGGTGCGCCTCAACTTCAAGGCAACCAAAAACATGGCCTTGACATGTGCCATGTACCACGCGCCGACAACACTGTCGCCGATGAACTGTCAACGAAGGCCTCCACCGGAGCCCCGGTGCCCGAAGGAGCCTTTGAAAGGACGTTGCCACGACCCACAGCCCGGCCTGCCGAACCAGGCGAAGGGGGCGAGACCAGCACCTCGAAGCTGGCGGTCCCGGTGGCCCTGCAGCCATGGTGCCCACCAAGGATCGTATGCGCCACTTGGACTCCGTGCTACCCAGCGCCCAAGATTCAAAAGCTCAAGTAAGACCCGATGCATGGACCACGGAGGTCCGGGACTACTTGAAAGACGACATCCTTCCTAATGAACATGCATCTGCTGAACGGATTGTGCGGACGGCTAAGAGATACACGCTGGTATCTCTACCGGCGTGGCGCCAACGGCATCCTATTGCGGTGCATAACCCAGGAGGAAGTTTGCGACCTGCTGGCAGAAATCCACGGAGGCGAGTGTAGGAAACGCGCATCTTCCCGCACGCTGGTCGGTAAAGCCTTCCGGCATGGCTTCTACTGGCCGACAGCCTCCTGGACGCCGTCAAGCTGGTTAAGAGACGCAAGGCATGCCAGTTCCATGCCAAGAAGATCCACACACCGGCGCAGATGCTGCAGATGATCCCACCCTCGTGGCCGTTCACGGTATGGGGGTTGGACATCCTAGGACCCTGCCCCAGAGCCGTCGGGGGATACCGGTTCCTCTACGTCAGGGGCCAGCCGGACATCCCAGAGTCGAGCCACGGGAAACACCCTTCTTCATGGTATGCGGGGCCGAAGTCGTGCTTCCCCCGGAGATCACCATGGGGTTCCCCCGTGTCCGAGCGTACGACGAAGCCACGCAGGACCAGCTCTTGTGTGAGGACATCGACCTCATCGACGAGGCAAGATGGCAAGCAATGCTCCGAAACGCACGGTACTGGCAGGCGCTCCGGTGCTACCACCAGAGGTCCGTGCATGGGAGCTCAAGGAAGGCGACCTGGTGTTGCGGCACATACTTTCTCGAGAAGGGGCCAACAAACTCTCCCCCAGCTGGGAAGGTCCCTTCCGAGTCATGAAAGTTTGCCGCCCCGGGTGCGTGCGCCTTGCTTCTATAAGTTCTACCCTTAGAGCAGTGGTAGGACAAGTTTATTCTTTCTGTAACAGATCCATAGAGCCCAGGAGCAGCGCTCGGAGCAACTAAGCCCCAGGGGTGGTCCAGGACTACGTCCGGCTTAGCTTGGTCCTATACCCTAAGCGCGTAGACCCTGCCCCCTTCACAATGGGGCAGGTCGTTGCCTCCATGTACGACCTGTTTTCCTCCTATGGACTTACATGAATGAAAAGAACACTGTCCTACCACGCTTACTTATGTGTTCATTTAAATTATGTATTATTTTTTATGATCACCTTCCCATGCTCAAGACTATGTAAGTCCATCATATACTCGGCTCTCCTTTCCCACTCCAGAGGGCGAACTGCTCGAGAGGGGGCGAACTGCTCGAGAGGGAGGGGGCGTTGGGGCCTTAATGCCGCTGCAGGCCGGCTGCTCTCCGCACACCACCTTGTGGCGCCCATGCGCCGGCCGCAGCTTCGAGGTGGCAGGCAGCAGAGGAAAGGAAAGGATGACACACGGGGCCCACTGCTCTCAAGAAAATTTATAAACTGCAGCTCTGCAGTTTCGGATTGTTACAATATCCATATACATCCGACAGAGAACCACTATGGGCACCACCAGCTGCAGAGGTGTTTCGTGTTCCACTAGCAACTTTCAATAGGGTAGAGGATGACCACGCCAGTAGAAGGTCTCTAGAAATGAAGACCTCCCTTCAACTAATGGAGGAACCTTCCCTACGTATTTGAGGGGAGGAAGCCTCGAAGGAGGGAGGGCCGGCTACTGTAGACTCACCCGACAAATGATATGATACCACCACTAACAAGAAGAGTAGCGACAAAACAGAGGTGTCCTTAAAGAAATGTCTGATGAATCCCGATCGAGGCCAACATCAAGGCATAGAAAGCAGACCATTGGCAGGAGGAGCAGAAACACTCAAAGATCCTAAAAGGCAACCAATCATCCCAAACCTTGGGGGCAACCCCTCCCCATGCACCAAGCACAACTACCGTGCATGCATGATTCATAGGTGAAGGCAAGTGCATGTAACAAACACAAATTTAAGCAGATGAAAAAATTGATTCAAAATTCAAATTCAAAGTCAAATATCAAATAGAAGGGAAAAACAAAAAAGGGGGAGTGGACTCCTCCTGGTCGCAGCCCACTACCCAACGGTGCGGCCCGCTTTTCTTTTTTTGCGTGGCCTCTTCCCTTCCCTATTGACGGCACGGCGATGGACAGTTTCCCTTCACTGTTGAGGAGCTGGTTGACGACGGGATCGACATTGGGTGCGAGTGGTGCCAAGACCACGGCATGGAGGACGCCATACCCGCACCGGTGCCCCAAGAGTAGTCACAGGGACAGCATCCTGTAGTACCATGAGTAGCCCGGCGTAGTGTGAGTTGCGTACCCCGTGTTAGTGGATGATTAGCATCACGATCGTTAGATGCGGCGTGAGTGTGTTGCAAGGTCCTCGACCTGCTATGTGTTGTAGCATGTGATGATTGTACTCTAGTAATGATGATGTAATTTGTCAGGATTTAATGGACTTTCAGTGTGTGTTAAAAATTTGTTAAGTGATATGGGCAAGAGCTCAGATAAGGGGAACCCCTATTGGTAAGAAAATAAGTAAAATTAATATGGACCAAATTAGCAAACCTCTACACTAGAATATAGGCAAGTAAAACATGAAACAAGGAACAAAACAACAACTAAAACTTCCATAATATTGTATTTCCTCAGATGGCCCCCAAGAGATCTGCCAGAGTTGAGGCACGCCGGGAGCGCGTTGCTGAAGGGGCTCAGTATGTGCACCCCGAAGCATACCCACCAAGAGGGGCATGGGAGCAGGGCGCCGCACACAATTACAGGCCCCATGGGCAGCAGCTGTTGGGATAGATGAACCCAACAGGGCAAACAACCTTCCAGAAGGAGTCGGGGAAATCAACAACGAAGAAGTGGCAGCTGCGGAGGAGAAAGTGGTGTATCCATCACTACTGGCTACGTTGGCCGAAGATATGGCGGTACAAACACAACTACTACACACCATAACCCAGGCAATGCAGGGGCAGTGAGGCCCTGGGGCGCCTCCGCCCTCTAGGATGTCAGAGTTCATGAGACTTCGACCCCCGGTCTTTGATGGCGCTGACGAGGATCCGTTGGCAGCCAACGACTGGCTGCGCAACATAAGCAAGAAACTCGATATTACCGCAGCAGGAGACCAGGAGCGAGTTATGCTAGCCTCCCATCAGCTAGTGGGAGCTGCCACGGAATGGTGGGACAACTACTGTGAAGCAGCAGCTGAACCTGACACAATAAACTAGGAGGAGTTCCAGCAAGCCTTCCGGGATTACCATATACCCGAAGGGGTTATAGAAATGAAAGTGTATGAGTTCCGTGCGCTACGACAGGGAACCAAGACCACCAACCAGTACATCAAGAAATTCTTGAAGTTGGGACGCTATGCCCGTAGCGAAATCAACACTGACAAGAAGAAACAAGACCGTTTCCGCAACGGGTTGAACGGTGTCATGAAAGCGCAACTTGTCACTCACATATATCTAGACTTCAACACTCTCACGAATAGGGCCATACTACTTGAAGAGGCAAATTCCCAGCTGGATGGGGAACGAAAGAGGAAGTTTCAGGTGCAGAAGTTCAAGTAGCAAGAGCGATTCCAATGGGCAAGGCCTAGCTTCCCGCCGAAGCCACGACAACAACCCACAATGCAGTTCCGCACCACGGGGTCCAACCTATAGCAGCCAATGCAGCAATACCGGCCACCAAGCACCAATGCACTATAGCAGGGCAATGCCAACACAACTCGGACGACAACTGCTGGCAGAGCTTGCTTCTATTGCCGCGACCCGGGGCACTTGATCACAAATTGCCCACTCATGAGGAAACCAAATGACGCCGCAACAAACTCAGGAGTAAGGACCGTTGCGTCCAACAACGGGCACAACCCACCACAAGCGTCAGGGCTACAGAACCAAGCTCAATCCTTCGGACGCGGTCGCGTGAACCACTGAAAGTTGCCTAGAGGGGGTGAATAGGCTAATAAAACCTGAAACTACTGAAAACAACCGGATTAAACCTGAAGGGCCGGACTAGTCCGGTCTAAGTATAGAAATTAGGTAAAGGTTGCATTTTTATGGATTTCTTTCCAAGTTTGTTCAAGCGGAAGATACATGGGTTATCTAACAATCTAATCAACTAGTTTGTGAAAGAAAAATTAATTAGATTGCAAGATTCACAACTATAAGACAATTAACAAGTTTTGAGCAAAGCAAATCCTAACAAACAATTCTAGTGATTAAGCGAGAAAGTAAAGGAATCAAAAGACTCGATTTATCCCGAGGTTCGATTCCACGGAGGAATCTGTCCCCGTTGAGGAGTCCACAAAGGACCGGGTCTCTTCCAACCCTACCCTCACTCAGCGATCACCAAGATCAAGCCCGGGCTCTTCACTATCAATCAAAGGGTGAATACAATATTCTAGGGGCTACTCACAACTTGAGGCTCCCTACAACAACCTAGCAGTTCTAAGAAACAAAATACAACAGGCACGGACTCAAATCAACGATTAGAGTGCAAGAGATTCAAACCGAGAGCTCAAACGTTGATCACCGCGTCTCTCCTCTCACAAATCCCCAAACCCCTCAAGATCCAATCTTAGGGGTCAAGAAGGTGGGGAAAGAGGCTTAGAAGAGCTCAAGGAAAGAGTTTTTGACGCTAGGGTTGTAGAGAGATTCATTTGAAGCCCGGGGGTCCCTTTTTATAGGGATCCCGACATCCAACCATTACACCTTCTAAAGTCAGGACTAGTCCGGCCAGAACCCCGGACTAGTCCGGCCTTGGGGGACCACCTACGTCACCAAGGATAACAACTAAAGTCCCTGCCACATTTGAATTCAAACGGTCTTTAAAACGGTCATTAAACCCCGGACTAGTCCGTTTAAGAACAGACGAGTCCGATCTCACAAAGGTGCCTTTGCTCCGAGTGAGAACGGACTAGTCTGGCTAGTCGCGGACTAGTCTGGCCACACGGGTGGACTAGTCCGGCCTTACCGGACTTAGTCCCAAAACTCTCTAATCTCACATTACAGACTAGTCTGGCCATGTACTGACTAGTCCAAACTCACATAGGAATAATTGTTCCGTTCTAAACCGGACTAGTCTGAAGAACCGGACTAGTCCGGCCAGCTGAGCAGACTAGTCCGGCCTTCTTGGACTTAACACGGTGGCCGCACTCACCTCACACACCGGACTAGTCTGTCCACAACGGACTAATCCGAGGTCACTCAGAGGGATTTCCTCAGGACCTAAGCGGCTTAGTCCGAATAGGCGGACTAGTCCGACCCCATGGGCGGACTAGTCCAGCTTCGAGGACTTGGTCTCAGAAAGGCTCAGACTTACACAAGAACGTACTAGTCCGGCATAAAACAGACAAGTCCGAACTCACCGAGAGACATTTAGTCCGGTCCAAAACGGAATAGTGCGGTTGGATCGGACTAGTCCAGCCCCAAGTCCGGACAAGTCCAGTCTACATTCTAAGCTATGCCTAGGACTATTCCCTCACCACAATTATAACTAAAAGTTTGAGCTCTATAATGAAACTCAAGCACTCTAAAAGAGAAGACCCTCTACACAACTAGAAAATGTGAAAGTCAAGAATAAAATCCTATTTTCCACTCTTGCAAGTTTTTTTTTTCTTTTAGAGGGACTCCACATTCATTATCATCTCAAAGACCTGTGCTCATACCCATTAAAGCTCATTAGTATCTTAATTGTCGTCATCAATCATCCAAAACCCACGGGGATTACCTAGATGCACTTTCAATCTCCCCCTTTTTAGTGATTGATGACAACATATTAATATTCTCGATGAATGGATATAAGAGTTTGTTTTTATAATACATATATGTATGTTTTGTGAGGACCCCCGCCGTCCCGATCACGCACGGGGACGGGGCACCTCGCCCGAAAATCGCATTGGGTGGTGCCGTGCGATGCGGCACCCAACAACACACACAATAAAACACCATATTACATAAACCAAGCGGAAGCTTACAAAGTGTAAGTTTTACAAATATTTCTCAAAATACTCTACAGCGGAAAACTAACACAACTCACGTCTCATATCTGTGCTAAGCAACAGAGAAGACATCCAGCCCGCGGACCCTTCTCACTAGCATCACGATGACAACAGCGGCGGCAAGGGTTTCCATGAGTTTACCACTCGGAGAGTTCCGAGTCTCATCGGACAACCATACTCAGTAGCATAGTGTTATTACCTGCAAAACAAGTTGTATAATATCCGTGAGCATAACGCTCAGCAAGACTTAACCGTCGGCTCTAAGCATGAAACTCTACATGATGGTAAAAACTTAACATAGGATAGCACATTGCATATGAACTCGCCTAAAAATGGATCCTTACTTTCAAATGTTATTAGCAGCAAATTAAGCATAACCTTGGGCACCTCACATCGGGAGTCCACAACCAAACAAGAAACGCTTTCTCCCGATGTAACTTGCTCATGGTGGAAATGAATTGAATTTGCACTAACCTATTCACAAATCATAACAGTACGTTATTAGTATTAACTTCCAAACAGTGATGATTAATTCTTATCTCAGTGCAAGTTACCTCTACGTCACGACGCAGTGAACAAGCGGTACTCATAACCGCGAGGGACGGCGAATCGACTCGTTATACACCTACAGGGATACCCGAATAGCACGTCACGTACGCCCATACTCGGAGCCGCACACAGCACGCTCCCCTGATGTCGTACGGGACAACCTTTCACCAAACAGCCCAAACGTCGAACCAGTCGCACCGAAACGAGCAGGAGGTTCCCTACACGGAGCATCTCTCTATGCCTGTTAGCAGATTTCTACCTTGCTGCCCTCAGCCTACACCTATAAATCGGTGCGTTATGCCTCGGCACCCGGAGGTATAGGTTACTTCGGTTTATCGGGTCCCATATATCCGATATGCCTTCGGTACATTCAATACTTGTTCAGCAGGGCCGCATACGGATCGGTCCTCAACCGACACGGACAGGTCTAAGCACCCAGGCCCCCATGTCCTGTTGCCCCTACACCTTGCCCGGTCTCATTTCAACTTACTAGCAACCTTTTGAACCAATCCCCTATGCTCCCAATTTCCAATACTCGCGAGTAGCGTCCAGCCACTCGACTTCTACCGAGTCCTACTTAAGCATGGCATATTCTACACGGTGGAAGGACACCTACCCAAATACTCCATAGGTTTTCTGGTCATGCAAGAGTAGTATCAAACATCTAGACCTAATGCACAATTCATCCTAACTGACGTATTGTATACAAAGTAAAAACTTAGTGGTAGTTAAATGCAAACCGGGGCTTGCCTGTTTTGCAGGGTCTAATAGTATATAATTCAGTTAGAATCTTGTCTCCCTTGAGGCTTGATCAACTGGTCCACTTCAATGGAATCGCTCCGTCGAACTTCTCCATTGGTTGCCTCCGTCGTAAGTCCTATTGATATATATATATATATATATATATATATATATATATATATATATGCATATGTTCTTATAATGCAATTTAAAGAGGTAAAGACTCAACTTTTTAATAACAGGGAACTGTGCTAAGAATGAAGTTTTTGTCCCTGTGGTGCAGAGGAATTAGAGGAAGAACCACATGTCCATAAGAATTTCCATTAACATGTTTTCTGGTTCCTAATGGACATGTGACATGAGTTGAAATGGGTTGAAAGGAACTAAAGGTCCTGATCTCCAATGACTTCACAATTCTTATCTGAAGTCATACATTACACAGAGACTTAGCTTGCCAAATTGCAGCTAATGTGAGTGGAAATTGTGTCTTCCATAATTCCCACTATAATTCTCTATGTGTTGCTCATATACATAAGCATGGAGAACAAGAACAGGTGAATGTAAAGTTCAATTTGAGCTGAAACTTTACAGGTGAGTTCCTGGTCACCTGAAAGTGTTCTGGACCAAAATTAAGGACTTTTCATTGTGTAGTTCCTCCAGAATAATTCTATAAGTAATTATGCTACAAGGATTTAATTCTGAAGTAAGGTGCATTTTCATGCCCAATAAGGTGAACTACAATTTCAAGTATGGCTCATAGAGCATGTCTGAATTTCCTATGATTTTTGGAACTAAAGATTTCCCAGAAGTAATTTTACAAGGAAAAACAATTTTCTGGAAAAGTTTCTGGATAATTTTGAGTGCAGCAGATTGTACTCTGGAAATTCCTACACAAATCAACTTCAATTGATCTGAAACTTTGCTGAAAGTCCAATAATATTCTAAAGAATATTCTGGCAAAAATTGAGGATTTTTGGATAAGCCAAACTCTCTCAATAATTGTTTTACAGAAAAACTTAAAAGCATTATCCAGAATTTAATATTGAATTTCATACAAATTGGGGTTCATATTTGGATAGACCTTTGCAAAAGGAATCCAACCCAATTTGAATCACCTAATTTGGAGTTTCCTACACAAAGTTATGAATTTTCAAAGTTGGAGCTGAAACTAGAATTGTTTTGCTATTGGAAAAGGACTCGGGCCCACGTTTTAAATTGCAGCCAGTGAGGTTCCAGCCACACCGGGCCACACCATTTTGGCGCGCAGCCACACGGGATCACCGAGCCACAACTGATCAGTTTTTAAACTCTCGGTCGCTGACACATGGGGCCTGCCCGGATCATCTTCTTCCCCGGGACATTTCCTTCCCCCGCGCTATCCCGATGCCGGACCTTCGCCGGAGCTCACCGGATCGGTGTTTCCGGCCATCTCCCGGTCGGAGACTCGCCGCCCGGGGGTTCTCAGGATCGGGGAGCACGTTGGCGGGGTTGGCGTGGGTGCTAGATCACCAGAAATGTGCCAGCGACGTGCGGCCATCTCGAGAGAAGTCCGGCGCTGTCGACAGGTGATCCTAGCCCGCCAAACTTGCTAGGAACTGGCTTTACAGCATCCTTGGATGCTAGGGAAGCTCGGCGTAGCCTTGGAATTGCTTGGCAACAGCGGCAAATGGTTCTTCACCGTGCACTCGAGACACCTTCCACGTTTTGAGCTCAGAAAACTCAGAAATTGGACGGGTCTACATGTGTTTCTAAGCTAGGGTTGTGAAGAACAATTGTTCGCCGACTAGTTTCGGCCCTTTGTGCAAGATATGGGGAACTAAGAGTGAAGATTGTGATCGAATTTGAGAGTTCATTACCGGAAGGTCGGTTTATGGCTGCCGGAGATCTTTCCTCAAATTCGCGCTCTGTCGTCCATGTCATGGCTTGAGCTCCGGAGGTGAGCATCACCGAGGACCAGCGCACCCGAAAATGTTCTTGCTCAGGCACGAGAAGCTCCCTGTGGAGCTGTCCACGGGAGACCTTGCCGTTGGTTTCTCTCGGCCACCCCTAGGTATCGGTTTTCTCGGCAGAAGGAGGGCTGAGCGCGCTCGGGGATGCGTCCATGAGGTTGTAGACGATCACAGGGTGCCGTTTTTCTCTTCACTAGGCGTTGTTCGAGTGAGTGCAGCCACCTCCTGAGGAAAACCGAGATGGCGGCGCCGGAGGGGGCTCTGTTCTCTGTGAGAGGGAGAAGGCGTCGGTGTCCGGTTTGTGAGCAACGAGAGCCACGTCGGAAGCTGCTGATCACGTTGAGCAAGCCACGGAGAAGCTCCAGCTGCTGAAGAGGTGTCCCGATCACCCCACGGTGTCGCCCGGAGCTCACTCGGCTCGGTTGCTTCGGGCGGTTTACGAGCGAGGGAACCAGCACCCGGTCGGCTCGGCTGTGGTGGAGTGGATCGCACCGAGCGAGAGAGGAACAGCAAAGCTGGTCGCCAGCGCGAAGAAGAAACGGGGCGTGGCTTCGGGGCTGCATGCGGTGGCGCGCCGGAGAGGGGTCCCGGTTGATTTGTTTCTGAACCGAGGACCCGGTTGCTCAGTGTACATAGACAGAGGTGACTTAGGGTGTAAGTTACACTTTTTGCCCAATGACATGTGGGCCCCACTGTCCCCCTTATCCCCTCAATTTTTCTCAAAATGACTCCCTTCAATAGTGGGAAAGTTTGAACCCGGTCTGAATTCGAAGGTTTGGACAAGTTTCATCCAATTTCACATTTGTATTTGAATTCCTATGCAATTTAAAGTCCATTTAACAAATGGGTAGCAAATCGTTTCAAGAATTCATGAAACTTTGTCTACCCACTTATTTAGACCTAAGGAATCCAATTATGAAATCTGCTTTTGGTTTTGGCTGCTGCAAATGAGGTTTTTGTGCACAACAGTTTGCCTTCCTATTTGTTGCCCTCATTTGCAATTTGAATTGAATAATTTGAGTTCCCACTCTGAATTTCCTTCAACCTACATATGAGAGCTTACACATGAGTTTTACTTAACTTTGTCCCACAAACACCCTCTTGATCATAACCTAGAGGGGTGGGACACTCATGTGTGTCATCACATGTGGAAAAAATTTAAACAAGTCCCAATTTTTACAAACTTGAACCAAATGGTGTTCCCACTTCAGTTCCTTTGTATTCGAAATTTTTGGGACCTTTACATTCCTCCCCCCTTAAAAGAATCTCGTCCCGAGATTCCAGAAGAAGAACGAGATAGGAGAGGTGATGCCAAGTGGTATGATGATAAAATTTTTGGATAGTTCATGCGGAGGTAATCTTTGCTCTCCACGTTGTGCCTTCCGTGGTAGGATTACTCCACAGCACTTGATACGATCTCAATATCTGATTCCAGGTGTTCCGGATTCTTTTCATAGATAGTCTGAACCGGTCGTTCGTGGGGCACGATCCGGCTCCAACTAGTCGTCTTCTTTAGTGTGGACAGCAACGAAAGACTTGAGGCATTTCCGCAGCCGTGAAACCAGACTATGTCATGGACACCCGCAATACATGCCGGTAGTTCCAGCCTACGGGTCCGCACTCCTTTGTGGTAGCCAATGCATCT
Source organism: Neostapfia colusana (assembly GCA_030760725.1). Taxonomy (NCBI): domain Eukaryota; kingdom Viridiplantae; phylum Streptophyta; class Magnoliopsida; order Poales; family Poaceae; genus Neostapfia; species Neostapfia colusana. Next base: position 51,716,255 of record JASWHV010000019.1, read on the forward strand.
AAAGCTCGGGGAGCAAAACCTCCCCTTTACATCGTACCGGTGAATTCCTTTCATCGGAGATACATGAAGGTAAAGGTGTTCTCCGACGTCGAAATGCCACGGTCGGCGCCTTTGATCCTTGTAGCTTTTCTGTCGGGATTATGTAGCCTTCATGTTCGCTTCCTATTGCTCGAACTCGGTCATTGGCTTTATTGACCAATCAACCCCGAACAGTACCCTTCCGCCGTACTCGCACCCCTTCAGCGGTGCGCAACATTTCCGGCCATAGAGCTTCATCTTACGAGGTACAACTATACGGTCTTTAACCCATAGAGTACCCTTATTGTCCTTCATAGTGATGGCATTGAGAGAACGATGATCAACACTTAATCTCAGTGTCTCGTCGTTCTTCTTAACGAACAGCACAGAGCAACTCCAAGGTGATGAGCTAGGTCATATAAAACATTTGCTCATGAATCACTTAGTTGCTCCTTCTACTTCGCCCGTTCATCGGGTGCCATCTTATGCGGCTTCGGTGAAATTGAGGTTGTTTCCGGCACCAGTTCAAAGTTGAATTTGACGTCCTGTTCGGAAATCTGCCCGGAAACACATCGGCATTCACATACCACCGGAATATCCTCGGGTTTAGTCACTTCCGTGTGGTCGGCCTAACTAACCCTCTTTGCTGTGCAGAACGACCTGTCTGTTCTAACCCAGATCTTGATTTGTTTAATCGCATTTTCATAACTCAAGTTGAATACTAAATTTAAAGTTGACTTCAGTATCTTTCCAACGAGTACTCCTATGCCTCAAGATCATTTCTGGATCGAAGGTTATGATTGCTCCAAGTTTGACAGAATTCCTGGATAAAATTTGCCAGCATCTCCTTTGTATGCGGCTATTTCTATCACAGTTGTATATGCAAATACAATAAAATCTGAACAAACTTTGAACTACAATAATATTGCAAATTCCATAACCTTCCCAACGGTGTATCATCTGACCCTTAGAGATTTTTCTACAGACGGTTATGTCTAATTTACATAAACATCTAGAGAGTGTTGCAGCTGTTCTGTTTCCTGAACAGTTTGCATTTACCTGGACATTCAACAAAGTTGGCGTGTGATTCTGCTCTGCAGTTCTAAAGAAAAGTTGTAGATCACTTAAAACCTTTCCAGAACTGTATCAAACACCTTCATTGAGTCCAGACACTCAGAGTTATGCCCTGTCAAGATCCAGCAAAATTTCTGCCAGAACCGGGCACTCTGTTTTTGAAATCAATGGAAACCTAGCAAGCCTCTTCTTTGAAACTTAGTCCAAACGAAGAGCTCAGTAACTAATATGTGCTTCTAACCATCCATTTTTAGTTTAAAAGTTAATCATGAATGATTTCTTCATAGAAAAAAAACTATCCAATGTAGTACGGTGTCGATGCACCGTAAGACATATGACGGTACTACGTTGCCTCACCAAAGAAAGACCTAACCGGGTTACACCGGCATATACGTATCCTTAGGTGGCACTAAAACGGTCACTCGCAAACGTGTTATACCCGTACTAAGGTTTTCGTGGTTAGCACCTACATAAAACACACTCAATCATCAGGTTCGGCTGCACACCGAACCCGATATCCATACAGTTGGTACACCCGTCCGTCATCACTCGCACAGATGTTCTCAAGCCAAGCACGCCTTGAGCTACGTGTTCATGTTACTGACCACGTGACGGGGTCTCCCATACTTGCCCAAAGCACACTAGGGAAAAGCGTTGCTCGAATACCCCAAATGACATGAAGAGTCGTAGAGGATACTAAACCGGGTCAGGTTACCTGCCACCCGTGGGGCTCCACCCTTTAGCTTGTGTGCACTGGTGGACAGCGCATACGTGCACCCCCCAAGACATAGACGTCTCGAGATGCACGATTTTCCATCATAACAAATAGGTTAGCTTGCCACCTTCATAATATGCTAATAGCAGTCCTTATGTGGGCTTAGTACCGTTACCTCACCGTATCCTAAATTTTTGTCGCAATATGATCCCTATTCTGTGCGCTATTACCAATGCGGCTCTGATACCACGCTCTGAGGACCCCCGCCGTCCCGATCACGCACGGGGACGGGGCACCTCGCCCGGGAATCGCATTGGGTGGTGACGTACGATGCGGCACCCAACAGCACACACAATAAAACACCATATTACATAAACCAAGCGGAAGCTTACAAAGTGTAAGTTTTACAAATATTTCTCAAAATACTCTACAGCGGAAAACTAACACAACTCACGTCTCATATCTGTGCTAAGCAACAGAGAAGACATCCAGCCCACAGACCCTTCTCACTAGCATCACGATGACAACAGCAGCGTCAAGGGTTTCCATGAGTTTACCACTCGGAGAGTTCCGAGTCTCATCGGACAACCGTACTCAGTAGCATAGTGTTATTACCTGCAAAACAACTTGTATAGTATCCGTGAGCATAACGCTCAGCAAGACTTAACCGTCGGCCCTAAGCATGAAACTCTACATGATGGTAAAAACTTAACATAGGATAGCACATTGCATATGAACTCGCCTAAAAATGGATCCTTACTTTCAAATGTTATTAGCAGCAAATTAAGCATAACCTTGGGCACCTCACATCGGGAGTCCACAATCAAACAAGAAACGATTTCTCCCGATGTAACTTGCTCATGGTGGAAATGAATTGAATTTGCACTAACCTATTCACAAATCATAACAGTACGTTATTAGTATTAACTTTCAAACAATGATGATTAATTCTTATCTCAGTGCAAGTTACCTCTACGTCACAACGCAGTGAACAAGCGGTACTCATAACCGCGAGGGACGGAGAATCGACTCGTTATACACCTGCAAGGATACCCGAATAGCACGTCACGTACGCCCATACTCGGAGCCGCACACAGCACGCTCCCCTGATGTCGTACGGGACAACCTTTCACCAAACAGCCCAAACGTCGAACCGGTCGCACCGAAACGAGCAGGAGGTTCCCTACACGGAGCATCTCTCTATGCCCGTTAGCAGATTTCTACCTTGCTGCCCTCAGCCTACACCTATAAATCGGTGCGTTATGCCTCGACGCCCGGAGGTATAGGTTACTTCGGTTTATCGGGTCCCATATATCCGATATGCCTTCGGTACGTTCAATACTTGTTCAGCAGGGCCGCATATGGATCGGTCCTAAACCGGCACGGACAGGTCTAAGCACCCAGGCCCCCATGTCCTGTTGCCCCTACACCTTGCCCGGTCTCATTTCAACTTACTAGCAACCTTTTGAACCAATCCCCTATGCTCCCAATTTCCAATACTCGCGAGTAGCGTCCAGCCACTCGACTTCTACCGAGTCCTACTTAAGCATGGCATATTCTACACGGTGGAAGGACACCTACCCAAATACTCCATAGGTTTTCTGGTCATGCAAGAGTAGTATCAAACATCTAGACCTAATGCACAATTCATCCTAACCGACGTATTGTATACAAAGTAAAAACTTAGTGGTAGTTAAATGCAAACCGGGGCTTGCCTGTTTTGCAGGGTCTAATAGTATATAATTCAGTTAGAATCTTGTCTCCCTTGAGGCTTGATCAACTGGTCCACTTCAATGGAATCGCTCCGTCGAACTTCTCCATTGGTTGCCTCCGTTGTAAGTCCTATTGATATATATATGCATATGTTCTTATAATGCAATTTAAAGAGGTAAAGACTCAACTTTTTAATAACAGGGAACTGTGTGGGAGTACTAAGAATGAAGTTTTTGTCCCTGTGGTACAGAGGAATTAGAGGAAGAACCACATGTCCATAAGAATTTCCATTAACATGTTTTCTGGTTCCTAATGGACATGTGACATGAGTTGAAATGGGTTGAAAGGAACTAAAGGTCCTGATCTCCAATGACTTCACAATTCTTATTGAAGTCATACATTACACAGAGACTTAGCTTGCCAAATTGCAGCTAATGTGAGTGGAAATTGTGTCTTCCATAATTCCCACTATAATTCTCTATGTGTTGCTCATATACATAAGCATGGAGAACAAGAACAGGTGAATCTAAAGTTCAATTTGAGCTGAAACTTTACAGGTGAGTTCCTGGTCACCTGAAAGTGTTCTGGACCAAAATTAAGGACTTTTCATTGTGTAGTTCCTCCAGAATAATTCTATAAGCAATTATGCTACAAGGATTTAATTCTGAAGTAAGGTGCATTTTCATGCCCAATAAGGTGAACTACAATTTCAAGTATGGCTCATAGAGCATGTCTGAATTTCCTATGATTTTTGGAACTAAAGATTTCCCAGAAGTGATTTTACAAGGAAAAACAATTTTCTGGAAAAGTTTCTGGATAATTTTGAGTGCAGCAGATTGTACTCTGGAAATTCCTACACAAATCAACTTCAATTGATCTGAAACTTTGCTGAAAGTCCAATAATATTCTAAAGAATATTCTGGCAAAAATTGAGGATTTTTGGATAAGCCAAACTATCTCAATAATTGTTTTACAGAAAAATTTAAAAGAATTATCCAGAATTTAATATTGAATTTCATACAAATTGGGGTTCATATTTAGATAGACCTTTGAAAAAGGAATCCAACCCAATTTGAATCACCTAATTTGGAGTTTCCTACACAAAGTTATGAATTTTCAAAGTTGGAGCTGAAACTGGAATTGTTTTGCTATTGGAAAAGGACTCGGGCCCACGTTTTAAATTGCAGCCAGTGAGATTCCAGCCACACCGGGCCACACCATTTTGGCGCGCAGCCACACGGGATCACCGAGCCACAACTGATCAGTTTTTAAACTCTCGGTCGCTGACACGTGGGGCCCGCCCAGATCATCTTCTTCCCCGGGACATTTCCCTCCCCCGCGCTATCCCGATGCCGGACCTTCGCCGGAGCTCACCGGGTCGGTGTTTCCGGCCATCTCCCGGTCGGAGACTCGCCGCCCGGGGGTTCTCAGGGTCGGGGAGCACATTGGCGGGGTTGGCGTGGGTGCTAGATCACCGGAAATGTGCCAGCGACGTGCGGCCATCTCGAGAGAAGTCCGGCGCCGTCGACAGGTGATCCTAGCCCGCCAAACTTGCTAGGAACTGGCTTTACAGCATCCTTGGATGCTAGGGAAGCTCGGCGTAGCCTTGGAATTGCTTGGCAACAGCGGCAAATGGTTCTTCACCGTGCACTCGAGACACCTTCCACGTTTTGAGCTCAGAAAACTCAGAAATTGGACGGTCTACATGCGTTTCTAAGCTAGGGTTGTGAAGAACAATTGTTCGCCGACTAGTTTCGGCCCTTTGTGCAAGATCTGGGGAACTAAGAGTGAAGATTGAGATCGACTTTGAGAGTTCATTATCGGAAGGTCGGTTTACGGCCGCTGGAGATCTTTCCTCGAATTCGCGCTCTGTCGTCCATGTCATGGCTTGAGCTCCGTTGGTGAGCATCACCGAGGACCAGCGCACCCGAAAATGTTCTTGCTTGGGCACGAGAAGCTCCCTGTGGAGCTGTCCACGGGAGACCTTGCCGTTGGTTTCTCTCGGCCACCCCTAGGTATCGGTTTTCTCGGCAGAAGGAGGGCTGAGCGCGCTCGGGGATGCGTCCATGAGGTGGTAGACGATCACAGGGTGCCGTTTTTCTCTTCACTGGGCGTTGTTTGAGTGAGTGCAGCCACCTCCCGAGGAAAACCGAGACGGCGGCGCCGGAGGGGGCTCTGTTCTCTGCGAGAGGGAGAAGGCGTCGGTGTCCGGTTTGTGAGCAACGAGAGCCACGTTGGAAGCTGCTGATCACGTTGAGAAAGCCACGGAGAAGCTCCAGCTGCTGAAGAGGTGTCCTGATCACCCCTCGGTGTCGCCCGGAGCTCACTCGGCTCGGTTGCTTCGGGCGGTTTACGAGCGAGGGAACCAGCACCCGGTCGGCTCGGCTGTGGTCGAGTGGATCGCACCGAGCGAGAGAGGAACAGCAAAGCTGGTCGCCAGCGCGAAGAAGAAACGGGGCGTGGCTTCGGGGCTGCATGCGGTGGCGCGCCGGAGAGGGGTCCCGGTTGATTTGTTTCTGAACCGAGGACCCGGTTGCTCAGTGTACACAGACAGAGGTGACTTAGGGTGTAAGTTACACTTTTTGCCCAATGACATGTGGGCCCCACTGTCCCCCTTATCCCCTCAATTTTTCTCAAAATGACTCCCTTCAATAGTGGGAAAGTTTGAACCCGGTCTGAATTCAAAGGTTTGGACAAGTTTCATCCAATTTCACATTTGTATTTGAATTCCTATGCAATTTAAAGTCCATTTAACAAATGGGTAGCAAAACGTTTCAAGAATTCATGAAACTTTGTCTACCCACTTATTTAGACCTAAGGAATCCAATTATGAAATCTGCTTTTGGTTTTGGCTGCTGCAAATGAGGTTTTTGTGCACAACAGTTTGCCTTCCTATTTGTTGCCCTCATTTGCAATTTGAATTGAATAATTTGAGTTCCCACTCTGAATTTCCTTCAACCTACATATGAGAGCTTACACATGAGTTTTACTTAACTTTGTCCCACAAACACCCTCTTGATCATAACCTAGAGGGGTGGGACACTCATGTGTGTCATCACATGTGGAAAAATTTAAACAAGTCCCAATTTTACAAACTTGAACCAAAGGGTGTTCCCACTTCAGTTCCTTTGTATTCGAAATTTTTGGGACCTTTACATGTTGTACTCCCCCTAAATGTGTGCATAAGAGTTTATCAAGAAAAATATGCAAATGAATGAATTCTATGGGGATTTCATACACATATGTGTTATGGTGGGGTGCCTAAGTGTGATGTGATAAAAAGAGTGTGAAATGCATTGAAGGGAACATAAATGATATCAATTGATAAGATCATCTCAACATAACATAGTATGAAAGCATAATGAGACATAATGTGGCATAGACATTACAAAGCAAGACAAGGATTTTAAAAAGCTAAACTAGACTACTCCCCCTCTTTCTCTCCCCCTTTGGCATCAAAGCACCAAAAAGGAAAAGAAAAGAGAGAAGGGCCTAATCGCTACCGTCTTCATCTTGATCTTCGCCTCGTTTGCTTTGAGTCTCTTCATCGTCATATTCATCGTCATCCACATGTTGAGCGTGGGAAGTAGGAGGAGCAGCAGAGGAGGAACCACCTTCACCAAAGAAGGCAAGCTCGTCCTCGTTGAGAGTGGGAAACTCGGTTACTCCTTCATCTTCCGATGACGGTGGAGACATAGGTATCTCCATATTGTCGCACATTGCTTTGAGGTACTTCTCTTGGCGTTGCTTCATCCTTTGTGTGCGAACTTCCACCTTCCGGCATGAAGAGAAAATCGCCTTGAATATTTGAGTAGCCCACTAGAGGAGCCACTTGACGACCGAGGAGTAGACGGCCCGACTGTGGAAGATGGAGCTGCGAAGGAGCTTTTACCCAAGGACACAGGAGGGCGAGGAAGAGGAGTCGACATTTGTGGACGTGGCTTCCTATGCTTCATGTCCTTGGCAAATTCCACGCCTGTGATTTTCTCGATCATGCACATAATGTATGGTGCATAGCTACAAGACCTGTGTGGAGTGTAGTGTGTCGTTGTAAATGTAGTCGAAGACATTGAACTTCTCCTCTTCATTGATGAGTTTCATTAAGTTCCTTAGATACCCTTGTATCATCCCCGCATCTCCATCCTTGGGTGCTAGAGTCTTCCTCAAAACTCGGTTGAGCTTTCCAAAGAAAGGCTTGATATATGGTGTGTTGAGGATGGCTCATAGGTGAGGTATGATGGGTACATAAAATCCAAGTCATCCTTTCCCAAGGTCCTTTCATTGTGAACTGTGATCTCATAGTTCAAATGCTCTTCAAGCCTGAGAATCCTTGCAAACTCCTCATATAGCACCGAGTACACCACACCATTAGTCATCCAGGTGATCTTCCTGTTCCCATATGTGTGGAAGTAGCAGGTGGTGTAGAATTGGACTATGACTTCAATATTCCAATCATATTGAAATCCCATCAAGTCCTTGATCCCATGGCGTTCTACAGCTTCAATCACTACATCAAAGGTTTGATGATTCTTGTTCGCCATATAGGACCAATCCACCAACTGAGCATCGACTACCGGTGTCTTCATTTGGAGATAAACATGCCGGTAATAGTCACAATGAAAGTCACACCAGAAGCGAGGGTCTGGTGTGGCCTTCTCAAACTTGTAAACTTCTTCCTCTCTTAGCCTTGTAGCTTTCTCATCTCCCTTGCCTTTGAATGTTGCACTAGCCAAGTTGGGTTGGCAGTTTGGATAGTGCATGGGAGGTGCTCTCTCAAGCGGCCCAACTGGTCCTTGTGGGGGATCCCCCCATGCCTAGGGTTGTCACGAATGACAAGACCCCTATTGGCCAAAGCCTTTTTCCTCTGGGGATCCGCTGCTTTCCCTTTGCCTTTGTCTTGAGCAGTTCCCTGTGATTGAGCTTGTTGCTTTTCCTTTAAGGTCACTAGCCTCTTACTTCTTCGAGGATCAACGGACTGAGACGCTTGTGCTTCTCTGTCAGCACGTTTCTTTGTCCGGGCCTCCCTAGCTGCAGCCTTAGGAGCCCTAGCCGCTTCGGCCTCAGCTGCTGCATGATAGGTGGCTTGGCGAGCCGCCTCAGCAATGGGGTTGGGGAGAGGACTATCTCCGGATCCCGACATGATCTCGTGATAGATAAAATAGAAATATTAGACACGAAAGTATTGTGTTTGAATTAGTGTACATTAACAAGGTTAGGGGCTAAAACCGCGGACTTGTCTGGCCTGATTCCGGACTAGTCCGGACTCTACAGTTTTAAACCCTAACTTAAGCGATTTGAGCATAAATTCACAAAACAAGATGCAATACTACAAGGAATGCAACAATATGGCATAAGGACATTAGGGAAGTAAGGCACTAGAAATATGACCTAGAAACAAGGGATTTGAGAAAAATGGAAGTTAGGTCAAAAAGTATCTTAGAACGAAGAAATTTGATGAAATCCGCGGATCGAAGGAGCATAGATGGTCGGGAAAGGGTTCCTCGCACTCCACAAGCCTTGAATCGAGTATTGCTTCGAGGGATTTGTGGGAGAGCTCCAAAATCGCAAATGGGGGCGAGTTATGGAGGATAATAAAGGTGTAGAGCTCAATGAGAGAGTGAGAGGAGTCGGGCCCGACCCTTGGAGGTTAAGTCTCCATGGGCCGGACTAGTCCGGTGTGCTGTTCGGACTAGTCCGGTATGTCGGGCTAGGTCCGGACTAGTCTGCAGTCCGGACTTGTCCAGATGCAGTCCAAACTAGTCTCTTGTGGACTTGTCTGCTGCATTCCAGACTATTCAAGGTATCCGGACTTGTCCGGCCTATAGGGCGGACTAGTCCGGTCCTTGAATGTTGAAAATTCCTATATATTAGAATTTCTCCAAGAGTGATTAAGTTAAATTTAATTTCACCTTCTATTAGATAAATATGGTTAATATATCAAAGCACACAATTCGATGATGACCATAATATATCTAAACATAATTAGGTAAAATAATGTGAGAGAAAATTAGAAGGAGAACAAGTTTTCAGAATCATGCATATTTTTGAAGTTTGTAAAAATTCCTAAAGATTCTAAACTACTAGCATTCAAAATGTGCAACATTTTAAGCCACATTCCTAGAGTCTAGGATGTTTAGCTCATTTTAAAGTTCACAAAATCGTTTTTCATCTAGTGGCTTGGTGAAAATGTCGGCTAGTTGTTTTTCAGTTCTAACATGTGAGATAGCTTTGTCCCCTTTATATAATGGTCTCTTAAGAAGTGGTGTCGGATGTCTATTTGTTTGGTCCTAGAGTGTTCAATGAGGTTATGGGTAATCTTAATGGCACTCTCATTGTCATATAGGAGTGGAATGTGGTTCATATTATAACCATAATCCCTTAGAGTTTGTCGCATCGAAATAAGTTGAGCACAACAACTTTCGGCTGCAACATACTCCGCTTCGGCTGTGGAAAGGACAATGGAATTTTGTTTCTTGGATGACCATGATACTAGGGACGTACCTAAGAATTGGCAAGTCCCGGAGGTGCTTTTTCTATCCACTTTACATCTGGCGTAATCCGCATTGGAATATCCGATGAGATTGAATTTATACCCCTTTGGATACCACAACCCTAGGTTTGGTGTGTGAACTAAATATCTTGATATTCATTTAACGGTAATTAAGTGACATTCTTTAGGAGAGGCTTGAAACCTAGCACACAAGCATACACTAAGCATGATATCGGGCCTAGATGTACAAAGATAGAGCAATGAACCAATCATAGAGCGATATACCTTTTGATCCACGCTTGGTCTATCTTCATTGAGGTCGAGGTGCCCGTTCGTTGCCATTGGCGTCTTGATGGGTTTGGCCTTGTCCATGTCAAACTTCTTAAGCATGTCTTGTGTGTACTTCATTTGACTAATGAACGTGCCTTCCTTGAGTAACTTGACTTGATATCCTAGGAAGAAATTCAACTCCCCCATCATGGATATTTCAAACCTATCCGTCATTATCTTACTAAACTCATTACAAAAAGATTTATTAGTTGAGCCAAATTTAATGTCATCGACATATATTTGGCACACAAAGAGATTATCATCCACATTTTTTGTGAAAATATTGTAATCTGCTTTGCCTATACTAAAACCGTTGTCAATAAGAAAGTCTCTAAGACACTCAAACCAAGCTCTAGGAGCTTGTTTGAGACCATAGAGAGCTTTATGCAATTTAAACACATGATTAGGATATTCTTGATCTTCAAACCTGGGTGGTTGCTCCACGTATACCTCCTCCTTGATTGGACCGTTGAGGAAGGTGCTTTTCACATCCATTTGATAAAGTTTGAAATCATGGTGATTAGCATAGGCCAATAGAATACGAATTGACTCAAGCCTAGCTAAGGGAGCAAAGGTTTCATTGAAGTCCAAACCTTCAACTTGAGCATATCCCTTTGCCACAAGTCGTGCCTTGTTTCTTGTCACCACTCCGTGTTTGTCTTGCTTGTTGCGGAACACCCACTTGGTGCCTACCAGATTTGCGTTTGCTCTCTTCACCAACTCCCACACTTGGTTTCTTGTGAAGTTGTTCAACTCTTCTTGCATTGCCACCACCTAATCTGGATCCTTTAGTGCTTCTTCCACCCTAAATGGTTCCAAGGAGGACACAAAAGAGTAATGCGCACAAAAGTTAACCATTTGAGATTGTGTTGTTACCCCTTTTGTAATATCTCCAAGGATGTTGTCAACGGGGTGATCCTGTTGAATGCTTTGATGAACCTTTGGGTGAGGCACTTGAGTTCTTGAGTGGTCTTCTTCTTCGTCTCCCCCTTGATCAATGTCATGGTCTTGAACTTCTCCTTCTTGAACTTGACCGTCTTGATCTTGGGGTTATTGAGTTTGATCTTGTGTGAGAGGCGCCGATTCTGATGAACTTGGAGCATCTTGGCCTACATCTTCTTGAGGACGGACGTCTCTAAGCCTCATTCTTCTTGGTGCTACACACAGTGCTTCTTCTTCATCTAGCACACATTGATCAACTTGCTCCACTTGGGAGCCATTAGTTTCACCAAACGCCACGTTACGTGCAATTTCAACACAACCGGAGGTTTTGTTGAACACACGATAGGCGTAGGTGTTTGAGTCATAACCAAGAAATCTTCATTGGATTTCAAAGCGAACTTCGAAGTCCTAGGCTTCTTGTTGAGAATATAGCATTTACTCCCGAAAACACGAAAGTAAGAGATGTTGGCTTTGTTATCGGTTAGGAGCTCGTATGGAGTTTTCTTCAAAAGTCGATGGAGGTAGAGGCGGTTTGTGGCGTGGCAAGCGGTGTTGACCGCTTCCGCCCAAAACCGATCTGAAGTCTTGTACTCATCAAGCATGGTTCTTGCCATCTCTATGAGTGTGCGGTTCTTCCTTTCAGCCACCCCATTTTGTTAAGGGGAGTAGGGGGCCAAAAACTCGTGCTTGATGACCCTTCATCTAAGTATTCTTCTACTTGGGTGTTCTTGAATTCGGAGCTGTTGTCACTCCTTATCTTCTTGATTCTTAAAGAGAACACATTTTGAGCTCTCCTCAATAACTTCTTGAGGACACCTTGAGTTTCTCCCTTATCATGCAAGAAAAATACCCAAGTGAAGCAAGAGTAGTCATCAACAATTACTAAACCATATTTGTTACCGCCAATGTTTATGTAGGTGATGGGACCGAAGAGGTCCATGTGGAGAATCTCCAATTGTCTTGTTGTCGTCATCACATTCTTGGCGGGATGAGCTGCTCCAATTTGCTTTTCAGCTTGACACGCGCTACAAGGCCTATATTTCTCAAAAACAACATTCTTTAGTCCACGGATGTGATCCCCCTTTAGAAGTTTTTGTAAGATCCTCATACTAGCATAGACTAGTCTCCTATGCTGCAACCATGCCATGTTGGTTTTTGCTATTAAGCATGTGTCAAGTTGAGCTTTATCCGTAGAAAAATCCACTAAATAAAGCTTTCCCTTCAACACACCCTTAAAAGCAATTGAGTTATCACTTCTTCTAGAGACGGTCACACCCTCGTTAGTAAACAAGCAATTATAACCTTTCTCACATAGTTGAGATATGGACAATAGGTTATAATCAAGTGATTCAACATGTAGAACATGAGAAAGCGAGTGTTGAGAAGAGATTGCAATTTTACCGATACCGAGCACCCTTCCTTGACTCTTGTCGCCAAAGTAGATGCCTTCACTTGGATCATCATTTTCTTCATACTCAACGAACATCTTCCTCTCTCCGGTCATATGATTAGTGCACCCACTATCTAGCACCCCTTTAGTGCCACTTGAGGAGTAGACCTACAAAACATATTAGGCTTTGGTTTTAGGTACCCAAACTAGGTTGGGTCCTTTGAGGCTAGTCACAAGGCATTTGGACATCCACACATAAGTTTTTGGACTCTTGTGAAGTGGCCCAACATATTTAGCATATACTCGACTATACTTGCTCTTCATAAGAACATAAGATGCATCAAAGTTATGAAATATGGTAGAGTTTTATTTTTGGCAATCTCATGTGAGGTAGATGCAATGTTGTTGTTCTTGACTTGAGTTGAGTTCTCTTTGACAAAGCTAAAGACTTGTTGTTATTCTTGAGGATTCTAGCATTTTGCTTTCCTCCCCTAGTATAACCAAGTCCATCTTTGATAAGAGGAGATCTTGTGATCAAGTATGCACTACGTGCATATTTGATCTCCTTATCAAAGATGCCACTTTTGTGTATTCTTGCTTTGTGCCTCTTTGAGCTCATTTTTCAAGTTTAGAACAAGATTAGCACATTTGCAAGTTTTAATGTTGGACTCCATATTTGTTGAGGAGGAGTTCTTGGAGGATGAAGTAGATGAGACACTTGACTTAAGTGAGTTAAATTGTGCTTCAAGATTCTTGTGAGTTTTAGTAAAACTCACAAGTTCATATTGAAGTACTACATTCGTACTCTTAAGTTCAACACAAGTTTCTTTACTCAAGGCAAGTTCACTTTCAAGTGCTCTACTCTTCTCTCTCTTAAGTTCAAGGAGCTTCTCAATCTCAAGGTTTCTTTCCTTTTCAAGGATAAGCAATTCTTCTTGTTAATTGAGAAGCTCTTCCTATTCAAATATTTCGTTCAGTAGTATTTGCATTTTAGCTATAGCATTTTTGTTTAAGCTCTTAAACATGAATTCATTTTCACTACTACTATCAAAGTCATCATCATCATCAACAATATGTAACTTTGAAGGTTTAGATGTTACCTTACGTTTTCCTTCCTTTGCCATGAGACATTTGTGGCTTGGGCTCTTCCAATCACCCTTGTTTGTCAAGAGTGATTTCTTCATGGTTGGCCTCTTGATGGCGACGGTTCCCACCTTTTCTTCATCTTCGGAAGAGGACTCTTCGTTTGAGTCCCACTCTTCTCCAATGTGAGCTTGTCCATAAGCCTTCTTCTTCTTCAAGATCTTCTTGTCTTGAGGCTTCCCATCCTTCTTCTTCCTCTTGTCATCTTCCTTGCTATGGGGACAATTCACAATGAAATGCACGTAGTCGCCATAATTGTAGCAAGTCTTCTTTGTTCTTGACTTGCCCATGTCCTTGCTCTTATTATCATAGTGGTGGCTTCTCCTTCTTCTCATCATCCTCTTGAATCTTTTGAGGAAGAAGGCCATTTCTTCATCATCCATGTTTGTGCTCTGCTCATCACTCTCTTCATCATCACTTTTGATTTGTACTTCTTTTCCCTTGGACTTGGATGTGGCCTTGAGAGCTATGCCCTTCTTCTTGGACGAGGTGACCTTTGCTAGGTCGTTGACGTGTTGGGCTTCCTTCTCCATCATATCGTGGTTGATGATCTTCCCTAGCACTTCATTCGGAGTCATCTTGTGGAAGTTTGGACTTTCCCGGATAAAAGTGCATAGGATCACATTGTGAGGCATGAAGGCTCTTATCATCCTCTTGACCACCTCATGATCATTCCATTTTTTGCATCCGTACGCCCAACTCTTGTTGATGAGAGTCTTGAGCCGGTTGTACATCTCTTGAGGTGTTTCACCTTCTTCCATTGTGAACCTTCCAAGCTCTCCTTCGATCATCTCGATCTTGGCTTCCCTCACGGATCGGTTTCCTTCATGTGCGATATTGAGGGTGTCCCAAATGTATTTGGCGAGCTCTAACCCATTCACCTTGTTGAATTCTTCGAGGCCTAGGGATGAGTTGAGCACGGCCGCCGCTTGTGCATTGCGGTGGATTTGTTGTTCTTGCTCTTGGGTGAGTTCATCCTCGTCTTTGGGGATATCTATATCTGTATAAGCAACATGCCAAAGACTTGGGTTTAAGGAGATTAGATGCAACTTCATGTTGTGCTTCCACATGGTATAGTTAGTTCCATCAAAGTGAGGTGGTTTGCCTAAGGGAATTGACAAGTAACTAGAATGTGAATTTAGACGCTCATAGTTAAAAGGATATCGCGAGTAGTCTTGTTGACTACTCTTGAGCTTCTTCTCCAACTTCTCCTTCTTTTTCTTCTTAGCTTCCTCCTTCTTCTTCTTGAGGAGAGCCATGAGATGAAGAACTTCTTTATCTTCTTCCGAGCTTGAGACATCTTGTGGAGGAGTAACATCTGGAGGTGGGTTTTGAACCTTGCTCTTCGAAGTTGTTCGGATTTGCTCCATTTCCCTTGGTGGGATCAACTTGGCTACCGGTCTTGTCCCCCATCTCCTCTCCAAGCGGTTAAGCTTTTGTGGAGAGTTAGGCTCAGATACCAATTGAAAGTTGACTAGATGGGGGGTGAATAGGCTAATAAAACCTGAAACTACTGAAAACAGTCGGATTAAAGCTGAAGGGCCAGACTAGTCCGGTCAGGGGGCGGACAAGTCAGGTCTAGGTATAGAAACTCGGTAAAGGTTGTGTTTTTATGGATTTCTTTCCAAGTTTTTTCAAGCAGAAGATATGTGGGTTATCTAACAATCTAATCAACTAGTTTGTAAAAGAGAAACTAATTGGATGGCAAGATTCACAACTATAAGGCAATTAACAAGTTTTGAGTGAAGCAAATCCTAAAAAGCAATTCAAGTGATTAAGCGAGAAAGTAAAGGAATCAAGAGACTTGATTTATCCCGAGGTTCGACTCCACACAGGAATCTAAGTCCCCATTAAGGAGTCCACAAAGGACCCGGGTCTCTTCCAACCCTACCCTCACCTAGCGATCACCAAGATCAAGTCAGGTTCTTCACTATCAATCAAAGGGTGAATACAAGATTCTAGGGGCTACTCACAACTTGAGGCTCCCTACAACAACCTAGCAGTTCTAGGAAACAAAATACAACAGGCACGAACTCAAGTCAACGATTAGAGTGCAAGAGATTCAAACCGAGAGCTCAAACGTTGATCACCGCGTCTCTCCTCTCACAAATCCCCAAACCCCTCAAGATCTAATCTTAGGGGTCAAGAAGGTGAGGAAAGAGGCTTAGAAGAGCTCAAGGAAAGATTTTTTGGCGCTAGGGTTGTAGAGAGGTTCATTTGAAGCGGGGGGTCCCTTTTTATAGGGATCCCGACATCCAACCGTTACACCTGCCAAAGTCCGGACTAGCCCGGGCAGAACCCCGAACTAGTTTGCCTTTGGGGGACCACCTACGTCACCAAGGCTAACAACTAAAGTCCCTGCCACCTTTGAATTCAAACGGTCATTAAACCGCGGACTAGTCCATTTAAGAACGGACTAATCCGATCTCATACAGGAGCCTTTGCTCCGAGTGAGAACGGACTAGTCTGGCTAGTAGCGGACTAGTCCAGCCACACAAGCGGACTAGTCCAGCCTTACCAGACTTAGTCCCTAAACTCTCTAATCTCACATTACGGACTAGTCTGGCCATGTCCGGACTAGTCCGAGCTCACACAGGAACAATTGTTCCGTTCGAAACCGGACTAGTCACAAGAACCGGACTAGTCCGACCAGCTGAGTGGACTAGTCCGACCTTCTGGGACTTAACCCAGTGGCCGCACTCACCTCACACAACCGGACTACTGTGTATACAACGGACTAGTCCGAGGTCACTCAGAGGGATTTCCTCCAGACCTAAGCGGCTTAGTCTGAACAGGTGGACTAGTCCGACCTTCTAGAACTTGGTCTCAGAAAGGCTCAAACCTACACAAGAAAGGACTAGTTCGGCATAAAATGGACAAGTCCAAACTCACTCGGAGACATTTAGTCCGGTCCAAAACGGAATAGTCCGGTTGGATCGGTCTAGTCCGGCCCCAAGTCCGGACAAGTCCGGTCTACATTCTAAGCTATTCCTAGGACTATTCGCTCACCACAATTCTAACTAAAAGTTTTAGCTCTCTAATGATTCTCAAGCACTCTAAAAGAGAAGACCCTCTACACAACTAGAAAATGTGAAACTCAAGAATAAAATCTTATTTTCTACTCTTGCAAGTCTTCTTCTTTTTCTTTTTGCTTTTAGAGGGACTCCACATTCATTATCATATCAAAGACATGTGCTCATAGTCATTAAAGCTCATTAGTATCTTAATTGTCGTCATCAATAATCCAAAACCCACGGGGATTACCTAGATGCACTTTCAACCACATCGATACAAGCCAGTCTGAGGATGCCCCAAACGTCGTACTAAGTGAGTACCTGGTCAACTCAACCCTTGCCACTTTACTATTTGATTCCGGGGCTTTGCACTCTTTCGTTTCCTCCAACTTTGTGGCTAGAAGTGGATTACCAACGGTATGGCTAAGGACCCCACTAGTGACCAGATCCCCAGGGGGCCACTATAAAGTGCCACCTCGGATGCTTGGGGGTTAAGATTCAAATAAGTGGGGTAGAATTCCTAGCAGATCTAGTCGTCCTGAAGTCGGACGACATAGATGTCATCCTTGGAATGGACTGGTTGGCACGACATAAAGGAAATATATCCTGCGCCGACCGCAAGGTCACGGCGACAAACCGTGACGGGATTACCGTGACATGCCAACCCCGCAAACTCGGGATGGAACCCCTAGTATGCAACCTAGACGTGACACCCTTGGAAAAAGTGCCTTTAGCAAGTGAATATCCGGACGTATTCCCCGAAAAGCTACCCGGAATGCCCCGGATAGGGATATCGAATTCCTGATCGACCTAATACCTAGGGCAACACCAATAGCCAAGAGACCTTATCGGATGGCAGCCAACGAGCTAACCGAGCTAAAGGAGCAGATCGGAGAATTACAAGAGAAAGGATTTATCCGACCTAGCTCTTCACCCTAGGGAGATCCCGTGCTTTTTTTTTCAAAAAGAAGGACGGTAGCTTGAGGATGTGTATCGACTACCGGTCCCTGAATGAGGTCACGATTAAGAACAAGTACCTCTTGCCACGGATAGACGACTTGTTCGACCAACTAAAGGGGGCAAAGTACTTTTCCAAGATTGACCTACGATCTGGTTACTACCCGCTAAAAATCAGAAATGCAGACATCATGAAGACAGCCTTTGTGACTCGTTACGGACAATATGAGTTCACGGTGATGCCATTCGGGCTGACCAACGCACTGGTCTACTTCATGAACCTAATGAACAAGATATTCATGGAAGAGTTGGAAAAGTTTGTCGTCGTCTTCATAGATGACATACTGATCTACTCAAAAAGTCAGGCGAAGCATGCCGAACATCTCACAATAGTGTTGGGAAGGTTAAGGGTACACCAGTTGTACGCAAAATTTATTAAGTGTGAATTTTGGCTGCAGCAGGTCGCATCCCTCGGGCACATCATAAAGGCCGAGGGAGTGGCAGTGGACCCAGCTAAAGTTGAGGCAGTCACCGACTGGAAGCAGCCCACTAGCTTGACGAAAATGCGTAGGCTTCCTTGGACTAGCCGGGTATTACCGGAGGTTTATCGAAGGGTTCTCCAAAATTGCGAGACCCATGACCGAGTTAACAACGAAGGACAAGAGGTTTGAGTGGACTCCCGCCTGCGAGAACAGCTTCAGAGAATTAAAGAAGAGGTTGACCGCAGCCCCAGTACTAACCTTACCAGATATACACAAAGATTTTGTCGTATAGTGCGACGCCTCCCGACAAGGACTCGGGTATGTGCTGATGCAGGATGAACGAGTCGTCGTCTATGCATCCAGACAACTGAAGGTCCATGAAAAGAACTACCCAACCCATGACTTGGAGTTGGCAGCTGTGGTTCACGCACTAAAAATTTGGAGGCACTACCTGATCTTTATGGACCACAAGAGCTTGAAATACATATTCACCCAGTCGGAATTAAATCCAAGGCAGCGAAGGTGGTTGGAGCTGATAAAGGACTACAACCTAGAAGTACAATATCACACTAGAAAGGCTAACATGGTAGACGAAGCACTGAGCCGAAAGGCTCACTGTAACACTATAGGGGTTGTTAACCGACAACCAAGCCTGAAAGCGGAGATGCGAAAGTTAAACCTGCACATAGCACTCAACGGGTACTTGGGCACCCTGTGCCTACAACCCACGTTGGAGGACCAAATTCGGCAATCCCAACGGGGGAGGATCCGGAAATCCGTACACTAAAGGCTCAGATAGGGGTAGGCAAAGCCCCTGGGTTTCAAGTGGACGAACACGAAACCCTATGGTACGAGAACCGGATATGTGTGCCAAAAGCGAACGGGCTAAGACGCCTAATAATGGATGAGGCCCACAACTCAGCATATTCCATCCACCCAGGAACCACCAAGATGTACCTGGACCTAAAGCTAAAGTACTGGTGGGTGGCTATGAAAAGAGAAATAGCAGAGTTTGCGCCCATTGCGACGTCTTCCACCGAGTAAAGGCTAAACATCAGAGGCCAGCATGGTTGCTACAACCACTAACCATACCGGTGTGGAAATTGTATGAAGTCGCTATGGACTTCATAACAGGGTTACCCTAGACGAAAAAGGGAACAACTCTGTTTGGGTCATCCCCGTGGAGACCAACTAGCACAACTATACATCGACCACATACACTGATTGCACGGAGTACCGAGCCGGATAGTGTGAGATCGTGGCTCCCAGTTCACGGCGCACTTCTGGAAGAGTTTGCATGCACTTCTAGGAACCAAACTAGATTACAGTTCCGCCTACCATCCACAGACGGACGGTCAGACTAAACGGGTTAATCAGATACTAGAAGACATGCTACGTGCATGTGCTCTGACATACGGAAAGGATTGGGAAAAGAGTCTGTCATTCACAGAGTTCTCCTACAACAATAGCTACCAGGTCAGCCTACAGATGTCACTCATAGAGGCATTGTACGGAAGAAAGGGCCGAACACCACTGATGTGGTTAGAGGTTGGAGAGGGTTCGTATTTTGGCCCTGCCATAATTAAGGACACAGAGGAATGGGTGGCCACAATCAGAGAGAAACTCAAGGTAGCCTAGAGCAGGCAAAAGAGTTATACGGACACCCACCGAAGGGACCTCACTTTTGACAAGGGAGACATCATATACCTCAAGGTGTCACCTATCCGAGGTACGAGGAGGTTCCAGATACGGGGGAAGTTGGCCCCACGATACATCGGACCATTTGAAATACTCGGAAGAATAGGAGCAGTGGCCTACCGTTTGAAGTTGCCACAGATTATGTCTGACGTCCACAACATGTTTCACGTATCACAGCTCAAGAAATGCCTGAGAGTACCCGAGGAGCAGGTATCGTGTGATGCAATGGATCTACAGCCGGACTTAGGCTAGCAAGAGCTACCTACAAGGATCCTAGACATCGTCACGCGGCAGACACGCAGGAATGCAGTGCGATTCTATCGAGTCCAATGGGCTAACCATACCGAAGCATAAGCTACCTGGGAACGGCAGGACGACCTCAAAAGAGAGTTTCCCCACCTATTTGAGGAAGTAACCAAATCTCAAGGACGAGATTCAATTTAAGTGGGGTAGATCTGTATCAAACACAAATTTAAGCAGATGAAAAATTGATTCACAATTCAAAGTTGAAGTCAAATATCAAAAAGAAGGAAAAAACAAAAAAAAGGGGCAGTGGACTCCTCCTGGGCACAGCCCACTTCCCAACGGCCCGGTCCGCTTTCCTTTTTTTTCGCGCGGCCCCTTCCCTTCCCACAGCCTGGCCCACGGCGCACAACGCCTCCTTCCTCCTCTCGCCACCGCCTCTCCCGAACCCGTGCGCGCCGACCGCAGCTGGGAAATCCGGCGATGGGACGCCCCAGTCCCATCGCCCAACGCTGCGCCTCGCCCAAGCTGCCATCCGCCTCTGCGCCACCGCGGATTCTTCCGATTTGACGCTGAATCGAACGAGCTCGGGGATGACCGCTCACGTCCACTCGTCGCGCGCCGGGAATCCATCGATGGGACACCCGTCCCATCGTCCCCCGCCGATGCCCTGCCCTTCGCTGCCCCGTCGTCATGTCGCCCCGCGCTGCCCGCTCTCTCGCTCGAATTCCCGGGCCACCACAGCTGCACCGCTCGGATTCCGGCCGCTCGCCCGCACCGCCGCCGGATATCGCGTCGGCCACCTCTGCCCCGCCCCCACTGTCACACCCGGTTTTTCCGAAGAAACAACCAAGTGAATATCACATGTATGCCAGGATCATTTGCTCATACATGTGATGACAAATAGTGAAGCATCATTTATTACAAGCCAGGTGTCGAATATAAGTAAGTCTTACATAGTAAATGTCTCGATGGACAATAATAAGTTCATCACAAGGAAAATAACCTAGCAGCGGAATATTATTCTTTGGGGCTCCATCACAGGTGTTGCCCGGGGGGGGTCTTCATGAACCTAGAATCCTTCCTCGGGTCCAAAGTCTTGGTCATTATACACCACCTCATTATCTTGACCTGAGCAGCAATATAAACCAACAAATATGCAAGGTTGAGTACCAATGGTACTCAGCAAGTGTGGGAAAATTATATCATGCATGGCTAGAACAAGGAGAGGTTGAACTCATGGTTAAAGCACTACGCAATTAATACCTATCACCTTAGCTTATTAAGCACCTACATTACTACACAGGTGAAATGGTCCCAATCTCCCATCCCAATCATCATAACCAAATAATCATAACATCATTTCCAATGTTAAGCTTCCCGCTTAACCTCCAAAACCGTCAATCCTCTAATCATGAATAAGTCCAGGCCGCTCTTAACCGTGAGCACGGCTGTCAAGACAGTTTTGACTCTGCAGAGTTTGTACCACTGTACCCACAAGTAGTGATTTCATCCCCCGTTGCCGGGTGGACTAAAAGAACCTCCATTATGCCAGTGGCTACGTTCCACATTCACACTTCCCAGGTGTGCGGCCAAGAGATCACTACAAAGCCTTTACAAAGGGATTCCCGACGAGCGTGGGCCCACTGAGGTTTCACCCCTAACAGCATACAAGAGGCTCCAACCCCGCTGCAGTGGCCCCCTCTTGAGCCTTGCGGTTCATATGGTAGTCCAGCTGACACCTACTCCCCGCACCATCCAACACACCCATACTACGCCGGGGATACACCTAATTAATTGGCTAAGCTGCCCCATCTCAGCATGTGGTTGGCACTGTAAAGCCGGGTTACATGCTCCATGAACCGGTCCTTAGGATCCAGGCAAGTACTAAACACAAACCCAAGTCTCGTGCACCCAGCACACAACCAAAACATCCAACTTGCCTTGATCCCTACCTCTACATAATTCACAATGTCTCATTTAAGAGTATGGTAATATAAACTGATGATCTCATGTCCCAAATATCCCATTCTAAGCATGGCTAAGCAAATGCATGTAAATATATGACATGGTAAAATAAATCCCAACCCAAGCTACAAGGAAACAGGGTAATGAAATTCTAGGGAAACTTTCCTAGCATGGGTTTCATATTTCATTTGACAATGCAAATAATTCTATCTACACATCCTAGCATAGGATCAAAGTGGTCAAGGACACTTGCCTCCTTCTTGCTGCTCTTGAAATGAGTAGTCCTGATCTTGAAAACTGATAGCTTGCTCTTGAACAGGTTCTACTTCATACCATCACACATAGCAAAAGGAAAACAACAATCATAAGACATAGTTCACACTTCTACTTCATACAAACAACACATTCACATTTATGAAATTTTCTTTACCATTTTATGTGTTGTGGATACTCTATGTGTGTTGGTTTGGGGCTTGCACACACTTTTATTTACATGTGTATGATTCCTACTTTGGTGTTCATATTTATACTCACATAATATATATATATATATACATATATATGTATATATATGTGTGTTTCAGTTTTAAATAAATTCCTTATATATTAAACTACCAAATATGTATGAAGAGTATTTTTCTTCTCCATAGGTGCCTTCATAATTTCTATCAACCCTAAACTGAATTCTTTGTACTTTAGAAACTCCATTTATTATTTACTAGTTTCTATATTTTCAGATTTATATTCTTATGCATAATTGTGCATTTTATTATTAAATTAGTAATACACACTACCTAAACAGATTAGGTTCTGGTCCTAAATAATTTAAGATCATATTTTGACCTTGGCTTCTGATGTATACTATTTCATAATTATTTTTCCTATTTTTCTTTAACTATTCTTTACTTAAGAATGTGCCCCTATACTATTAAATGTGAATAATTTATGAAACAGATTTATTTCAGCCCCAAAAATATATTTTTATCTCACTCCAAAGTTTTCTAAGTACTGAGAAAGTTTTTACTAATTTTGACAATTAGGTTTGTCCCCCTTTTTAATATTTAAACACTAGTTACATTTTCAATTTTCTAAATTAAATACTAAACAGGGCTAAAATAATGAATTCACCCCATTACAGGGTATATAATATTATTTTCATAATCTCCAGGGGTCTAGCTACACTCCTCAGAGGTGTTTTTTCTTAATTTCTATTAAGTCTAGGGGCTAAAACTGATTTTTAAATGAATTTACATGATTTTCTGGAGTTCCAGGGGCTAGATCTGAAGTTTCCGGGGCTAGCTCTCAATTCCAGAGAACCCCAGGGGGTAGCACGTAAGAATTCCAGTCTTTATAACGCGGGACTGACGTGGACCGTCTGATTTTAAACCGACGGCTGAGATTATAACATCGAACCGGTACGCGGGGTTTTAAAGTCTACCGTGCGATTTAAAATAAACGGCGCACAAGCGGCCACGTCGCTCTGATCGAGCGCGGGCGGCGCTGCCGGCGGCGCACGGCGGCGGGAAGCGGCGATCTCGCCGGAATCTTTCGGATCCTCGAGAATTCTGCCTAGAACTGTGATCTTATGGCCTAGATCGGTAGAGGGGAGGTCAGGGATCTCACCTCGGGGGTTTTCTCGAGCTCGGGGGTCCTGGAAAGTGCTCGGCGGCGAGGTCCGAGGCAAAACCACGGCGAAGCTCGTCGGAGCTGGATTTGCACCGTAAGTCTTCGGGTTTTCTGCACCTGCAAAGTTCCCCGGAGGCGGTGGATCAAAACTAGCGAGTTAGATCAGAGTTTCCGAGCTTAGATCGGCCAAAATTCACCGGCGAAGTCTCGGTGCTCACCGGAGTGAAAATCGGCGATCGCGTGCGAAAAACTGATCGGATCGGTGGGTTTTATAGCCGGGGGAGGGCGGTGGTTCTGTTGTGATCGAGTTGGAGTCCGCTAGTTCCAGAATTCGGCCGCAAAACACGATTTCCCGATCGGTTGCGATCGAGCGCGCGGGAGAGAGTCCGGGGTCGCGGGGTTAGGGATGACAGGCGGGTCCCACATGTCAGCGAGGGGCAGAGCGGCGCGCGCGGGGGCGGGCTGCGCGGGGGTTAGCTGGGCCGGCTGGGGTTTCGGCCCACTGGCCAGTTTTTTTCTGGCTTTCCTTTTTCTTTTTCATTTCATTTCTGTTTTGAGTATAATTTGAATTCCAGTTTGAATTTGAATTTTTGCAAAACATGCAATACGTCCAAAAATTTCTAAATTCCCCTCTGAACATGGTTTATGATTCTAAATCAAAATTTGAGTCTTGACTAAAAATTTGGGGTGTTACAGCTCTACCCCCCTTAAAAGAAATCTCGTCCTCGAGATTGGTGTTTCTAAGAAAACAATTCCGGAAATTGTGCCTTAAGCTCATCTTCCCGCTCCCAGGTGGCTTCCTCTTCTGAGTGATGTTTCCACTGCACCTTGCACATCCTGATTCTCTTATTTCTGGTGAGGCGTTCCATTGTCTCCAAAATCTTGTATGGTTGCTCGGCATAAGACAAATCCTCAGCTACATCCACTTCGTTCATGGGTAACACCTCCTCAGGCGTCCTCAGACATTTCTTGAGTTGCGACACATGGAACACATCGTGCACGTCCGACAGATGAACCGGCAACTCTAGTTGGTACGCCACTTCGCCTTTTCTTTCCAAAACTTGAAAGGGTCCGATGTATCGAGGTGACAACTTCCCTTTCACCTTGAACCGACGAAGTCCTCTGATAGGGGACACCTTGAGATAAACATAGTCTCCCACGTTGAAAACGAGCTCTCTTCTTCGTACATCAGCATAACTCTTCTGGCGTGTCTGTGCTATCCTCAAGTTGTTGCGAATCTCCCTCACCTTTGCCTCGGCTTCTTGTAGCACTTCGGGACCAAACACTTTACTTTCTCCTGTTTGGTTCCAAAATAGGGGAGTTCTGCACTTCCTTCCATACAAAGCTTCAAACGGTGACATCTTCATACTAGCTTGATAACTGTTGTTATAGGAAAACTCCGCATACGGTAAGTTTTTGTCCCAACTCCTATTGTTTTTGAGTGCACATGCCCTTAACATATCTTCAAGGATCTGATTGGTTCTCTCCGTCTGCCCGTCAGTTTGGGGATGATAGGCAGAGCTGAAATTCAGATGGGTTCCCATGGTTTCATGCAACTTTTGCCAAAACCTCGAGGTGAACTGCGTCCCTCGATCCGACACTATCTTCTTCGGCACTCCATGGTAACACACAATCCTTGACATGTACAATTCTGCCAATTTGGATCCGCTGTAGCTTTCTTTCACAGGGATGAAATGAGCTACCTTGGTTAGCCTATCAATAATAACCCATATTGAATCATACCCGGACTGGGTCCTAGGCAATCCCACGACAAAGTCCATGCTGATCTCTTCCCACTTCCATTCAGGCACTTTGAGTGGTTGCAGCAATCCCGCGGGTCGTTGATGTTCTGCTTTCACCAACTGACATGTGTCACATAGGGCAACATGTTCCGCGACATCTCGCTTCATGCCATACCACCAATACCTGCTTTTGAGGTCCTGATACATCTTCGTACTCCCAGGATGAATGGAATAGTCGGAATCGTGCGCCTCCTTCAAAATTAATTTACGAATCTCCTTTACTTCTGGCACACAGATCCTTTTCCCGTGCCACACCGTTCCTTGTTCATCCTCTCTAAAACCAGGAGCTTTATTTTCCTTGATGAGCTGTCTGATCTCTTGTACCTTCTCATCATTCTTTTGTCCCTCGCGTATGTCTCGCTCAAGTGTGGAGTCCACTTCCATGGCGATGGCTTCACCACTATTTACTAGACATAGATTGAGCCTTATAACCTCGTCCTTCAATTCTGCAGGCATATCCTTCAAGCTCAACTTATTGACCTGCACTTTCCGACTCAAGGCATCGGCCACGACGTTTGCTTTCCCGGGATGATAGTTGATGCCTACATCAAAGTCATTGATTAGCTCTAACCATCTCCTTTGTCTAAGGTTGAGATCTGGCTGTGTGAATATGTACTTCAAACTCTTATGATCCGTATATATCTCTGTCCTCTTCCCCATCAAATAGTGCCGCCAAATTTTCAACGCGTGTACCACTGCAGCTAGTTCTAAGTCATGTGTAGGATAGTTCTTCTCGTGCTTCCGAAGCTGCCGGGATGCATATGCCACGACATGTCCCTCTTGCATGAGAACACATCCCAACCCGTTTCCAGAGGCATCGCAGTACACCGTGAAATTCTTCTGCATATCTGGCATAACCAACACGGGGGCTGTTGTCAATCTCTTCTTTAGCTCCTGAAAGCTCGTATCGCACTGTGGCGTCCAGGTGAATGTGATTCCCTTTTCCAATAGTTTGGTGAGAGGTCTCGAGATCTTGGAGAATCCCTCAATAAACCGTCGATAGTATCCAGCCAATCCCAAAAAGCTTCGAACTTCCCCGACATTTTCAGGGGTTTTCCATTTCTGGATATCTTCGATTTTGGCGGGATCTACGGAGATTCCTCCCTCCGAGATTATATGCCCTAAAAAGGGAACTCTCTTTAGCCAAAACTCACACTTGCTCAACTTGGCATATAGTTGGTGTTCTCTCAGCCTTTGTAACACCAACCTTAGATGTTTCTCATGTTCTTCTTCATCTTTGGAGAAGACGAGAATATCATCTATGAAAACCACCACAAATTTGTCCAGATATTCCATGAATACCTTGTTCATGAGGTACATGAAATATGCCGGGGCATTGGTTAGCCCGAAAGGCATGACAGTGTATTCATACAGTCCGTACCGAGATACGAAAGCTGTCTTGGGAATATCAGATTGCCTTATCTTGAGTTGGTGGTATCCCGACCTGAGATCAATTTTCGAGAACACGCAAGCTCCCCTCAACTGATCAAACAAGTCTTCAATGCGGGGTAATGGATACTTGTTCTTGATGGTCACCTCATTCAAGGCACGGTAATCCACGCATAACCTTTGAGTTCCATCTTTCTTAGGCACAAATATTACCGGAGCTCCCCATGGTGAGGAACTAGGGCGAACATACCCCTTTTCCGTCAATTCCCTCAAATGATCCTTGAGCTCTTCTAGCTGCTTGGAGTCCATTCGATAAGGTCTCTTGTATATCGGGGCTGTTCCCGGTACTAGCTCGATTGCGAATTCCACGTCACGGTCGGGAGGCATTCCTGGCAACTCCTCCGGAAAAACATCTGGATATTCCCTGATAGTCCTGATTTCCTCAACTTTCACCTCCACTTGATTTAATTTAATGTCCCTCCTAGGCTCATGTATCGTTATGAACTTTACTCTTGTGCCACTAGGGTGAGTTAGTTCCACCGTTCTGGTCGAACAATGGATGATTCCTTTATGTTTGGTCAACCAATCCATACCCAAGATAATATCTATCCCTTGTGAATCGATCACTATGAGGTTAGCGGTAAATACTACCCCATTAATGTCTAGGTTCACTTTGGGACACACTTGTCTTGTCCTTATTTCTCCACCTGGAGAATTTACCGCTAGCATATGGTTCATTTGTGTGGTTGCTAGGTCATGCTTCTTAACAAACCCTTGAGCAATGAACGAATGGGTAGCACCAGAATCAAACAGCAGAGTTGCAAGGTGTAAATTGGCAGGAAACTTACCAACTACCACGTCGGGTGCCTCTTGTGCTTCCTCCATAGTGACGTGGTTCACCCGTCCTCTCATTACGTTCTGCTGCTGTGGCTGCGTGGGCTTCTTCTTTGGACACTTATGGGCGTAGTGCCCCACTTCACCACAGCTGAAACATTGCACCCCAATCTTAGATGCTTGGCCCTTGTTGTCTTGGGGTTGGTTTGGGGGTCCTTGCACTGCTGGTCGAGGTGGATAGGCGGGGCGAGGCTGTTGTACAAACTGACGTTGCGGCTGTGCTGGTGCTGCGGGAGGCCTGTAGTTTGGGTTGTACCCTCTTGGTGCTGAATAGGGTACCGCAGCACGGCTCGTCTGCCCCGTAGGTTGCTGCATCATACGTGGGCGGGTGTTGCTCCCTGAGGCTTGATGTGACCACCCAGCCTTCCTCTTATTCTCATTTTCCAGGGCCTTCAGCTTCCTTTCCACCACAAATGCTCTGTCCACCATCTTTTGAAAGCTTTCATACTCATTGGAGGACATTGCACACTGTATCTCTGCGGTAAGTCCTTCCACGAAACAATCTTGTTTCTGCTCATCTGTCTCTATGTCTCGTGGAGCATAACGGGATAGTTGAGTGAATTTAGTGAGGTATTCCCTCACCGTCATGTTTCCCTGCTGCAGTCCCAAAAACTCTTTCCTCTTGTTTTTGAGTTCACCCCTTGGGATGTAATGGTTGCGGAAGCTACGCTTGAACTCTTCCCAAGTGATGCTCTCAGGGTCATGATGGGCGGCCACGTAGGCGGTCCACCAATCAGCAGCAGGTCCCTGCAATTGATGAGAGGCAAACAGCACCCTCTCATACCCTTGGCATTGTATGATTCTCATCTTACTTTCAATGGTCTTCAGCCAATCATCTGCCTCCAGAGGTTCAGCAGCACTTGCAAACTTTGGAGGTTGAGTTCCTAGAAACTCACTCAACCTTGGTTGGCGTGGTGCAGCTTGTGGAGGTGGAACTTGATGCAAGTTGGCCACTACTTGAGTCAAGTTCTGGATGAGCTGATTTTAATTCTCCAGCATTTGGTGGAGAGGATCAACTTCTTCACGGCGACCACCCCGGTTCTGGCCTCCAGAAAGATGAGAGTTGCATGCCTCATCATTGTTGTTGGCGGGGTTGGCAGCACGTCCTTTTCCTCTTCCGGCCATCTGGCAGAATCAACAAATGTTAATTTGAAAGCATCTAGTATCATCTTACTACTTTCACTTGTTTGTACTTTGAAGTGTTGAAGTTTTGTTAAAATCTTACGAGGGTTTTATATCTCACACCCAATAAATGCACTATTATTTCCTGTGGGTTCACACACCAAAGCAAAACAATCTGAAGACGAGGCTGTGGACACTTGCTCATGGCTTCCACAACTCACGTCACACACCAAGCATTATCACACCATTAAATACGTAACGACTCGACTACTCGACCTCTTGCTAGCTAGGGGAAAGACTCTACACTACTCATCCTCTTGAGCTGGCTCCTCGGGATCTTCCTCCTCATTTCGGCTACCTTCTGACTCTGCTTTGGGTGGGGAGGCTGCTGGTGGAGAAGTGCGACGACGCCTGATTGCTCGGCGATCCGGGGAGTCAGGGGTCCATGGATCACTTACGGTGACACACAGTTCATTCCCATCTCCTCTTTCTCTCGTCTTTAAGCAAGCTCGCAGCAATGCCTCCGTCTCCTTCAGAGTGTCTCGGACATCCTGAAGTTCTTGTTGACACTCCTGCAGTCGAGTGCTGAGCATAGCAGCATCCTCCAAGCACAAGTCCATGTGCTCATGGGAAGTCCCTTGCTGCACCGGTGGGTACTTGTACTCCGTAGTACCACTCTCACGTTGGAGGACATACATGTACTCAGTTTTGTCCAAGTGGCGACGATAGATGTGACTCTGGCAGGTGATGGCCTCCCAAGTGACATCTCTCTCCGCGTCAACTTGTGTTGCTCGACAAGCTGGAGAGTGGTGGATCTTAAGCAGCTGATTCTCGTGTATAATCCTCATCTCCGAACTCCATTCTTCCCTCTTCTCACGGATGGTCCTGGTGGAGTTATAGTGGATGATGAGCTTGCCCGTATTGCCGGCGGCTTCGAGCATACGTCGAAGACGGCGCAACAAATCTCCTACTGCCATCCGTAGGAAAGGTACGTCACTGGACGACTCTCCTCTCTTTCAGCAAGGGCAACTACGGGAACTCTCCCTCCCGTGGACTTACGAGCGGTGCGAATCATGCGAACCATCTAAAACAAAAGAATTTAAAATTAGGTTAGATAAAATCTCAAACAAAAATCCTATTTTGAATGAAAGTTGGGGTAAGATGAAGAAAATGACTCCTTTAATAACACTTTTTCCACCCACACCTTTGGAAAATAGTTTTTAAGAAAATAGGGCCCTTAAATACGTCCATTTCTACCTAGGTCCACGTTCCTACGGGCAACCTTGGCTCTGATACCACCTCTGTCACACCCGGTTTTTCCGAAGAAACAACCAAGTGAATATCACATGTATGCCAGGATCATTTGCTCATACATGTGATGACAAATAGTGAAGCATCATTTATTACAAGCCAGGTGTCGAATATAAGTAAGTCTTACATAGTAAATGTCTCGATGGACAATAATAAGTTCATCACAAGGAAAATAACCTAGCAGCGGAATATTATTCTTTGGGGCTCCATCACAGGTGTTGCCC
The DNA here is from genome assembly GCA_030760725.1 of Neostapfia colusana. Taxonomy (NCBI): domain Eukaryota; kingdom Viridiplantae; phylum Streptophyta; class Magnoliopsida; order Poales; family Poaceae; genus Neostapfia; species Neostapfia colusana. The sequence continues at coordinate 51,746,800 of JASWHV010000019.1, forward strand.
GGGGGGGGTCTTCATGAACCTAGAATCCTTCCTCGGGTCCAAAGTCTTGGTCATTATACACCACCTCATTATCTTGACCTGAGCAGCAATATAAACCAACAAATATGCAAGGTTGAGTACCAATGGTACTCAGCAAGTGTGGGAAAATTATATCATGCATGGCTAGAACAAGGAGAGGTTGAACTCATGGTTAAAGCACTACGCAATTAATACCTATCACCTTAGCTTATTAAGCACCTACATTACTACACAGGTGAAATGGTCCCAATCTCCCATCCCAATCATCATAACCAAATAATCATAACATCATTTCCAATGTTAAGCTTCCCGCTTAACCTCCAAAACCGTCAATCCTCTAATCATGAATAAGTCCAGGCCGCTCTTAACCGTGAGCACGGCTGTCAAGACAGTTTTGACTCTGCAGAGTTTGTACCACTGTACCCACAAGTAGTGATTTCATCCCCCGTTGCCGGGTGGACTAAAAGAACCTCCATTATGCCAGTGGCTACGTTCCACATTCACACTTCCCAGGTGTGCGGCCAAGAGATCACTACAAAGCCTTTACAAAGGGATTCCCGACGAGCGTGGGCCCACTGAGGTTTCACCCCTAACAGCATACAAGAGGCTCCAACCCCGCTGCAGTGGCCCCCTCTTGAGCCTTGCGGTTCATATGGTAGTCCAGCTGACACCTACTCCCCGCACCATCCAACACACCCATACTACGCCGGGGATACACCTAATTAATTGGCTAAGCTGCCCCATCTCAGCATGTGGTTGGCACTGTAAAGCCGGGTTACATGCTCCATGAACCGGTCCTTAGGATCCAGGCAAGTACTAAACACAAACCCAAGTCTCGTGCACCCAGCACACAACCAAAACATCCAACTTGCCTTGATCCCTACCTCTACATAATTCACAATGTCTCATTTAAGAGTATGGTAATATAAACTGATGATCTCATGTCCCAAATATCCCATTCTAAGCATGGCTAAGCAAATGCATGTAAATATATGACATGGTAAAATAAATCCCAACCCAAGCTACAAGGAAACAGGGTAATGAAATTCTAGGGAAACTTTCCTAGCATGGGTTTCATATTTCATTTGACAATGCAAATAATTCTATCTACACATCCTAGCATAGGATCAAAGTGGTCAAGGACACTTGCCTCCTTCTTGCTGCTCTTGAAATGAGTAGTCCTGATCTTGAAAACTGATAGCTTGCTCTTGAACAGGTTCTACTTCATACCATCACACATAGCAAAAGGAAAACAACAATCATAAGACATAGTTCACACTTCTACTTCATACAAACAACACATTCACATTTATGAAATTTTCTTTACCATTTTATGTGTTGTGGATACTCTATGTGTGTTGGTTTGGGGCTTGCACACACTTTTATTTACATGTGTATGATTCCTACTTTGGTGTTCATATTTATACTCACATAATATATATATATATATATACATATATATGTATATATATGTGTGTTTCAGTTTTAAATAAATTCCTTATATATTAAACTACCAAATATGTATGAAGAGTATTTTTCTTCTCCATAGGTGCCTTCATAATTTCTATCAACCCTAAACTGAATTCTTTGTACTTTAGAAACTCCATTTATTATTTACTAGTTTCTATATTTTCAGATTTATATTCTTATGCATAATTGTGCATTTTATTATTAAATTAGTAATACACACTACCTAAACAGATTAGGTTCTGGTCCTAAATAATTTAAGATCATATTTTGACCTTGGCTTCTGATGTATACTATTTCATAATTATTTTTCCTATTTTTCTTTAACTATTCTTTACTTAAGAATGTGCCCCTATACTATTAAATGTGAATAATTTATGAAACAGATTTATTTCAGCCCCAAAAATATATTTTTATCTCACTCCAAAGTTTTCTAAGTACTGAGAAAGTTTTTACTAATTTTGACAATTAGGTTTGTCCCCCTTTTTAATATTTAAACACTAGTTACATTTTCAATTTTCTAAATTAAATACTAAACAGGGCTAAAATAATGAATTCACCCCATTACAGGGTATATAATATTATTTTCATAATCTCCAGGGGTCTAGCTACACTCCTCAGAGGTGTTTTTTCTTAATTTCTATTAAGTCTAGGGGCTAAAACTGATTTTTAAATGAATTTACATGATTTTCTGGAGTTCCAGGGGCTAGATCTGAAGTTTCCGGGGCTAGCTCTCAATTCCAGAGAACCCCAGGGGGTAGCACGTAAGAATTCCAGTCTTTATAACGCGGGACTGACGTGGACCGTCTGATTTTAAACCGACGGCTGAGATTATAACATCGAACCGGTACGCGGGGTTTTAAAGTCTACCGTGCGATTTAAAATAAACGGCGCACAAGCGGCCACGTCGCTCTGATCGAGCGCGGGCGGCGCTGCCGGCGGCGCACGGCGGCGGGAAGCGGCGATCTCGCCGGAATCTTTCGGATCCTCGAGAATTCTGCCTAGAACTGTGATCTTATGGCCTAGATCGGTAGAGGGGAGGTCAGGGATCTCACCTCGGGGGTTTTCTCGAGCTCGGGGGTCCTGGAAAGTGCTCGGCGGCGAGGTCCGAGGCAAAACCACGGCGAAGCTCGTCGGAGCTGGATTTGCACCGTAAGTCTTCGGGTTTTCTGCACCTGCAAAGTTCCCCGGAGGCGGTGGATCAAAACTAGCGAGTTAGATCAGAGTTTCCGAGCTTAGATCGGCCAAAATTCACCGGCGAAGTCTCGGTGCTCACCGGAGTGAAAATCGGCGATCGCGTGCGAAAAACTGATCGGATCGGTGGGTTTTAGAGCCGGGGGAGGGCGGTGGTTCTGTTGTGATCGAGTTGGAGTCCGCTAGTTCCAGAATTCGGCCGCAAAACACGATTTCCCGATCGGTTGCGATCGAGCGCGCGGGAGAGAGTCCGGGGTCGCGGGGTTAGGGATGACAGGCGGGTCCCACATGTCAGCGAGGGGCAGAGCGGCGCGCGCGGGGGCGGGCTGCGCGGGGGTTAGCTGGGCCGGCTGGGGTTTCGGCCCACTGGCCAGTTTTTTTCTGGCTTTCCTTTTTCTTTTTCATTTCATTTCTGTTTTGAGTATAATTTGAATTCCAGTTTGAATTTGAATTTTTGCAAAACATGCAATACGTCCAAAAATTTCTAAATTCCCCTCTGAACATGGTTTATGATTCTAAATCAAAATTTGAGTCTTGACTAAAAATTTGGGGTGTTACACCCACACCGCCATCAATACTCATCACGTCGCGTCTAGAGGTCCCTCACTATCCTCCTCCATGGATTCCGGTGATCCGCATCAAATGCGGCTGCAGAGCGCCCTCCCCACCGCGCGCCGATCCCTGGCAGTTGTTCTCACTATAAAAGGCGTTGTACTGTTGTGTTCGATCGCAAGAAGAAACCGAGCGCTACTTGACTCGCCGGCTGGAGCAGGAGCACGAAGTTGCTCTGTTCCCCCTCCCTCGCTTTCTTCCCCAGCGCCGGCGAACTCCGATTCATACTCCGGTGAGCCCCGTCCATCCCTTTTCGATTCCTCGCCCCCACGACTCTTCTAGGCCGCGTACAATGTTCCTACATGCAAGCGTCGAGGATAGGGCCCTAGGCATACGTATGCCAAGTGTTGCTGCGTCCCGACACCATGGCACGCCACCGGCCACCATGGGGTTTCCCCGGTCCGGCCGAGCATCTCAAAGCCTCCTACACACCTTAATACACGTGTAGGAATAGCAATTCCGCTTTAGAATGCGAGCGCGCTCCATCGCACCGAGCACCGCGGCCATCGCCATCTCCGGCGATCTCTAGCCGTTGTTCCGGCAAACCCCTCGGCCTAGGACCACTCCCAACATGTTTCACACGTAGTCTAGAGGCCCGTCATGCCCAGGATACCCCGCCAACAACTAGGGATGGGTCCCGGCCAAATTCCGGTGACCCGTCGCCACACCAGCATGCACCAGCCAAGGGTATCGGCCAAGCGCCCACATGGCGCCTCGGTGGTAGACTAGTAGGGCGCCACATCCGAGGGCAACACGGGTGTTAGCCCCGTCAGCACCAACTCGGCCAGATGAACCCCTTGCAAACATGGCAGTTGAGGTGGCAACCACGTCGACAGACTAACCCATGTGGCGTTCCAGTTAGCTTCCACATTTTCGCCACCTCACTCCGATTCGCAAGGAACGATGAAAACGACTCCATAGACCTGGTTCACGTGTACCCAAGACTCCATGAGGTAGCCTATTAAGTGTAGAGAGATTTTAGAACAATTGTCAACCATTAAGGAATAGTGACAAGCGAAAATGGCCCCAACGAACTCAAGAACATGTGCATTCAAAAATATATATGTTAACCCATCTAGGTTAAGTAAGGGGGTAAAAGGGTAAGCTCATAATTAATTACCCAACTAATGACATCACCCCATTCGGGCCACAAAATGAAATATACCTCGTACCAAGGACTTCTATAGGGTTTTCTGTAATCACCCTACTGAAGTTTGTTCGGATTTTCTGGATTTCCTTTAGATTTGACGCTCGTGCAAACTACATACTATAGAAAACGAGGGATTCGATGAGGAACTCGATGACCCAGATTACGAGGAATTCCTAGAGGCTTTTGAAGGCAAGCTCTAACCTCCTTTATAATGATTGCTCCTATAAATTTACAAATTGCCCTGATAGCCCGTTTTAATATGCATGATTTCTGTGATTACTTTTAAAACATTGTGGTAGCTAAGACCCGCTTGACTAGTGGTAGCTTCTCGTGTGAGTAGTCTGGCCGACACGGTGACTTGATGGTAGTTACTTGCTCCTCAGTTAATCTAGCTCGATGACGTCAGCTAGCCGTTGCACTAGCAAGTAGCATACTGCCTCTCACCATTTAAGGCCAGGGTACTCGCTAGGTGATAGCCACGTGCTTGACATGTGAAGTGCCACAAATCCCTCCTTGACCTTGCCGACTCCTCCTTGATGCCCTAAGGCCTAGTCTTCATGATATAATGTGATTACTTGTGTGATCCCTTGAAAGTAGAATTCTTAGGAACCCTCGCGATGCTCGCATCGCGACTCACTACAATTAATCATCAGATTTGTGAAAAGTGTCGAAAAGTGTCCTGGTGGTGTGAGTTGGGAAGTGGGATGGGAATTTGTGTTATACAACTTGTGTGGGGTGAAGTGGGGAAAAGGGAATGGTTGAGACGGGGTTTGGTGAATGTGTAGTGTGTGCTTCGGTGTAGTCCACCTATCATGGATATTGATGGAGCCGCCTCACCAACTTATGGACCGGTTCATATGACCTCGTCATAGTGATTTCATATAACCACAGAACTTGTATGGGATGACTCCCTCTACCCTCTTGGTGACTTCCACATGAGCCATCTGGCGGCCTGTATGGCACGGGAGACCAGGAAAAGACATGGGGGAGTCATTACCCATGGTCTGGCTGAGAGAGTAATTGCCCAAATAGCCCCTGGGTGCATCCCGAGGTGTGATTGTGGGGTTACTCGGGGAAGATGAGGGGAACGTTACGCTACTCCCTTGCTAGAAGTGCTTGACCTGTGGGTAAAGTGTACAACCTCTGCAGAATGTTAAAATCCGAATAACCGTTGTCACGGTCTTGGCACACTATGTTCCGAGCTCTTGTTGATTAGCCTTAGTGTGATTCCTTGATGTGATAGGTGGCAGTGTTTGTCGTGTTTTGGAAATTTCGGCTGTGTGCCGGGAACTAGTAAAGTCGTGAGCTAGAAAGTTCGATTAAAACTTAGGGAACTGGCGGGGTGGAGGTCAAACTCCCCCAGGTCCAACCAACTAAAATCAGGATATGATTACCTCATTTGGTTTGCAAAAACCTTCTTTCAAGAAGACCCTGCATGAATGCTTTTCGGCAACCCTAAGTCATATAGCACTGCCTCGCTACAACCCCTTGCATGAAACACATCCACTTGAGTAGTGCTAGGGCTTGCTGAGTAGGGAGGAAAGGGAGGTAGAGGATGAAGCGCAATACAATGACGAGTAGGCCTAGTCCTGCGTCCAAGGCTACCTGAGGGGTATGGGAGCCACTTAATCCATTGCTTTTCAATAGCTTTCTATTTTTTGAGGCTCTGCGAGGCCAATGAATTGTAACTTAAGACATGGTTGTAAGACCTTAAGAGTCATGTTGAGACTGAATTAATGTATGGTATTCGATTCATTCTATTGTGTGTATCAACTACTGATCTAGAGATTGGTACGGAATGTATAAGTGAGCCCAAGAAAGATGGATCCTGAAAGTGCACCAACCAGAGACCAGGATCCAATGACGCACATTTTACTGCTTTCGTGCAGTAAGGTCTATCCAACGTTCCAACGTTCCATGTGCTTCATACTCATTGTCTGCTCCATATTCATTCGAGTACATGGACTTAAGTTGCCCCAAACGATCCAACGCAGCCCAGTAAAACAAGTGTTCTGACTATTTATTATGTGAACATGTATACAGAGTAAACTAATATATCCATCTGAAATAAATATCTCTCTTATACTCTTAGCTCTAGTTTAGAGTGACCGAAAAATAAAACAAGCCGATATCTTTCAAATACTTGTATTTTTTTAATTTTTGTATAGTTCAAATACTGATATCGATGGTTGAGAGTCGATATAGGATGGGTCAACAGTCCTTAATGTTGAAGAAGTGTTGCTGTAGTAAATCGTGTCTGCTGAATCTTGTTCGAGTAGTACGTACTTAAGTACTATGTGTTTTGAATGACGTTGATATCTTTCTTTTGTAGACTATAAAAAGAACTCTCGTTTTCTTTTTTTAGCCGCCACTGTTGCGAGCTTCTGTTTTCTTTTTTTTTTGTCCCTCTAAACTAGAGCTAAGTATAAGAGAGAGATATTGTATACAGGTTCACATAGTAAGTAGTCAAAACATCTGTTGTAGTGGGCTGCGTTGGACTTTTGAGCCAACAGAAATCCATGTACTACTAGTATGAATACAGACGATGAGTATGTGACCTGTACTGCACTGCAGTTTAGAGGTGGGAGTCGGGCCGGGCCGGGCCGGCACGGCCCGAAATTTTCGTGCTTCAGGCCGATTCGGCCCGTGACCCGAAAGCACGTCGGGCCTTTTCGGGCCGGGCCGACCGGCCCGAATTACCAAACCGGCGGCCCGAGCACGGCACGCGGTCCGGCGGGCCTATTTCGGGCCAGGCCCGGCCCAAGCACGGCCCGATAACAGAAAAATTCAAATAATTCAAAAAAAATCTGTAAATTCGAAAAAATTCAAAAAAATCTGTAAAACCGAAAAAAAAATCAAAAATCCATAAAAAATCAGGAAAATTCCAAAAAAATCTAAAAAACCAAAAAATACAGAGAAAATTCCAAAAAATTCGGACTTTTTCAGACATTTTGGGCCAATTTCGGGCTGATGGGCCTTTTCGGGCCGATGGGCCAATTTTGGGCCGGGCCGGCCCGAGCACCGCCCGAAACTCAATTTCGGGCCGGGCCGCCCGAAGCCTCCAAATCTGGGCACGGCACGGCCCGAAATCCCGTGCCGGGCCGGCCTGGCCCAAATCTATTTCGGGCCATTTTCGTGCCTGGGCCGTGCCGGCCCGTCGGGCTTCGGCCCGCCCGAATTTGGCCCGGCCCATCTCCCACCTCTACTGCAGTTGGTCGGCCATCCGTGCACTATTGGAGGGTGTGGCGAGCCACACCGCCACCGCGCGCCTCATGCAGGTGACCACCATGACTGCTAGTAGGGATGAAAACAGACGGATATGGACGGATGAAATGCTTTTCCATATCCATATCCATATTAAAAATTTCGGAAACGGATTGGATCGGATATTGTCGGAAACGGATATGGTATCGGATATGTCGGATGTATCGGAAACAGATTTATCGGATCGGAAAAATATGGATATCGGACGGAATTCGGATATTTGTTTTGGAAAAACAATTCACAAGTAACATATAATTTACAGTTCATACATTTAATACAAAGTACACCCACATTAAATTCATATATGGTTCGTACATGAAACTTGAAACAAATAGTTCATACATAATACTTAATACATAAATGGTTCATACATAGTGCATATTTTCCAATCTTCATCACCGCTAGATGAAAAAAATGCAAGGAGGGTCAGTGCGGAGGTCGGTGCAAGGAGGGGGGGCAGAGGTCGGTGCAAGGAGGGGGGCGGCAGAAGCAGGGCCGAGCGGCTTGGGGGGGGCCGAGGCTGCGCTGGCGGGGGGGGGGGGGGGGCACCGAGCGCACGGGCTGGTCGCGGCGTGCTGTCGGCCGTCGTCGGGGGGGGGGGGGGCAGAAGCAGAACCTGGCGGGCAGGACCGAGGCTGCACGTCCTGGTCATCGGGGGGGGACAGAAGCAGGACGCGGCGCGCTGTCGGCCGTCGTCGGGGGGGGGGGGGGGGGGGGGCAGAAGCCGAGGCTGCGCGCTGGCAGGCGGGGGGGGGGGGGGGGGGGGGGGGCGGCACGCCGGCACCAAGCTCCCGGGCTGGGCGGCAGTCGTCGGGGGACGGGAGTGCGGGACCTGCGGGTGCTGCCCGGGCCGCCGCTGGTCGGGGGCGGGCGAGGAGACGCTGCCTGCCCTAATCGTCGCGGGGGCGCGGGGGACGGGGCGAGGATCGAAACTGGACCGAACCGAAGGGCGTGGCGGGTGACTTTGGGCCGGGCCGGCTGGCTGTGGAGGCTGAAATTGGGTCGGATATATCTCGGACATTGTTCGGATATATCCGACCCAATATGGATATGACAAAACGGACGGATTTTAACGAAAACCATATCCGATCCGATATCCGATTTACAATATCCGAATCCATATCCGTATCCAAAAAATCCGACCAAAATAGATATGGATCGGATATCTTCGAAAACGGTTGCGGACGGATCGGAAAATATCCGATCCGTTTTCATCCCTAACTGCTAGCTGGTTTATCGGCTCCTAAGAGTTGTGCGGCCCGAGCTCAACTATTTCAGCCAGCCCATGGAGTCAATCAGGTGTCAACTATTTCAACTTAGCCCATCACCATCCGCTTGTGAGTCGATCATGTGTCCGGTGGTTAGCGCTTGCGCCGTGTGTGTTTTGTTGCTCGGTTCGTTCTGGCCGGTGCCCAGAATCGCTGCGCGTCGTAGGCTCGTAGCCAGCTTCAGTTAGATGTGGGTGGCGTTCTGCATAAGGTGCACTGGTGCAGTCGCGTCGTGCGCGGGAGCGTGCGACTCGCGCATGCCGATGCGCCGGGTCGTGCGGATCGCGCGATCGAGGAGAAGACCAGTGGGATGAAGACGGTGGCTCCGTCGTGCGTCGCCCCGAGTCTATCAAACACTTGTACCTGGCCAGGTGTTCGTCACCGCATTGCAATGTAACAGAACAGCGTCTTTCGCTGAGGCGTTCGGCGCCATTGGCATGTGCTTGAACTCCCGTCGTAGTCTCGTGTGTGTGAGAGAGTGATCGAGCGGTCCAGCGTGGTTCCTTGATCAAGTCAGCTAAAAACTGCATCAACCGTAATTTTCTATGGGAAAGACCAAATTCTATAGATCACAGATAGAGTTATGGCTGATTTAAACTTCATTTTCTAAGATTATTATAGACGAGGCACAATATTACAGGCAGAGTGATTTTATCTATTGTTTGTAGCACATATCTACAATATAAACCTATCTCAACCTTATTACTTGGAAACCGTGACAAATGTCAATATTTCAATTTTCTTATGAAGCCCATCGTGGATCTAATTTTATGTTAATATATGCAATGCAGTGTTACCCCCAAGTTGAAGAATTAATAACACTTGAAAAGGAAGGAAGACTGACGATGAGACAATTATGGCCCCCACCACATGCATGCCACGGCGTTAGCTGATTAGAGATTGAACCGCAGACAATCGACACGGTAGATCAGATCAAGACTCTAGGCGGCTGCCATCTGTGAGAGCAGGCAAAGCATGCAACCGTGCTGCTGCCCACATTCGGACCCACTTGTCAAGCACGCTACCAATTCCTCAGTTAATCTACTGGCGCGTGGACCGTGAGTCCTCCACCCACTTGTCAGTGACTAGTGCACCGCGTCTCCGTGGCAGAAAATAGCAGTTGGATGCTATTTTCGTGTAGCAAAGGCCCACCTCGCCGCCACCGCACAGGCCTTCGCTCTGGTCACATCTCTCAGGACGGGTCCCGCTACTCTCATCTCGTGGGCCAGGCCTGTCAAAGACAACGAAACCGGTGGTGGCCAAAGCCGAACGGCGGGCACCGACGCACGCCCACAGATCTCCCTTCCTCGGTTGCTGACGCCGGTCGCTCGCGCTTGCCGAAGTCGTCGCCTCCGGACGCAAGCATAGAGAGCTCACAATCGCATCTCCCTCCCGCCCTCGGCCACGGCGCGTTGCGATTAGCCTCGGCCTTTTCTCTTCGCGCCGGCAGCTCGAGATCATCGGCGGTTGGTCCCCTCGACTGCGCTTCTGGAGATGGGTTTTGCTCGTTTTTTTTTCTTATGGGACGAATTGTTTGATCCGTGGCCTGTGGCAGTGGGGTGCAGATCGGTTGAACGCTGGCGGAGGCGTCCGGGCGACTAAGGCGAGGCGCCGCGGCGATGCAGATGCAGGGGAGGCGCCTGGAGCGCTCAACTATGGCGGTGGCGGCGGCGACGACGACGACGAGCGTGTGCCTAAGCGCCCGCGCGTCCCCGCCCTCGCGAGGTTAGTAATCCACTGTTTGTAAGATGCGCGGGTGCTGCCTGGTGATTGTGATTCTGTCTTGGAGGAGTGTTTCCGACTTACTAGGAATCGGCTGATATTAGTGTACGTAAAAGTATTAGCTCCATTTCGGAGGAAACTTTGATTTATAAATAGCACATGTAAAAGTCAAACTGAGAGTTAATGTGGTACGAGATTTTTTTGGATCAAGTACAGTTCGTTCTGAACATTCAGAATGGACTAAGAACAGCGTTCCTATGAGAAAAGTGCGACCCTATCCTAAATTGATTATTTTAGCAGAAGTAGGTGCGTACAACAATGGGTATGAGCTCAGTACTGTAGTTTCGTCCATACAGATATGTGCCTTTTGTTGGAATCTTGTAATAAGAACAAACATATATAATTTTCAGCTTACAATGGAAATCAGCATGCACTTAATGAGAACTTGAACCATGAACGGACATTTGCTCTCAGAATGCCAAGCAAGATCCCTGCATGAAGTTTATAACTTTTGATGGTTTCTTAATAGTTAAGACACATTTTCCTGCGTATTTTGTAGACTGTAGTGACCATATGAAATTAGAGAATGGGCCACAACTTAGAAATTAGCCTCTGTAGCCATTCTCCATACAATGTAAAAGGGAGTTGGAGTTGTATATGCTCACCTCGTTGTGTTGCATGATACCCTGAACATTGATGTTTAGACTCTACCGTTCTTTAAGAGTCTCCTGATGATTGCAGTGTCATCGTAGAATCCCTCAAGGTGGACAGTTTGCAAAAGCTTTGCTCCTCACTGGAGCCAAGACTCCAGAGTTTTGAGTTCAAGCCCTTGTACTTTTCATATAACCATCTGGCTGCATTTCTACTATCCAACCCACGCCTGCGACCTCCAATGGTGCAGGAAGCGGGGGTGTCTTCTCACCTCTAGCCGGCAGCAGAGCTGCACCTTGAAGGGGTGATAAAGATGCAGATTGAGAAGGTGAAACTTTTTGCCACGCTGCTGTATAAAGATGCATATGTTTCTGCTCTACTTTTGGTGGACATGCTGTCATACCACAAGGTAACATCCACGATGGCGTGCAATTATGTTGAGGTGGTCTGATCATCAATGGTTGATCTTCCAGTGGGACCTGTTGCGGCAGCAGCATGAGAACTTATTGATATATTGTTTTCTGGGCGCTCCACCATGGCCACCATCACAGATCAAGATGAGTTGTTCCAGAATGAGGGAGGAAGAGGAAGAGCTCAGCTTGTGCATGGCACGCCATATGCAGATTAATCTGGATATTATTCTTTGGCAACAGGTGACCATATATAGAGAGAGTCTATAAGATTAGCGTGGGTCTGCCATATTTGCACAAGGGTAAAATTAGAAGGATCATCTACCAAGCGCAAAGTCTTATCTCTTCGAGGTTTGGGTTGGGGTCTGCCTACAGCTAAATATGGAAGGATAACACAACAGAGCATGCTGCTTTCTAGATTATTTTTAATCGTGGCCTCGCTTAGTGGTTCTGTGTATGCCTATAGATTCTCAGTTTGGCCATATTCTTAGCCTGAACAGATAGTAGGAACTAGTATATCGCTCACACTTTGAGTGATCTCTACTTACTTTTCAGCAATTGAAATTGTTTATAATTTGTACGTACTCTACAGAATTGGAGCCTTTTCATGAAAAATGTATACCTACGTAAAAAATATTTTCTATTTAGAATCTCACCATTTTAATTATATTTGCACAGTTTAATATCTTTGTTAGAAGATGCCTAACCAAAGAACCTATTCCAGTTAGGATTTTTTTTAAAGAATATGCTATTGAGTTTGATGTAATGGTCATCATATTTTCGAAATGAAATATCATACCAGGGATGCTTCATTAGGAGTCACTTTTAGCGTAAAAAAGGATGGATGAGCACTTGGGATGCCATCATTTTTTGTGACAAAAGATACTTTCTTGAGATGTCTTTCACAAAGTTGGCATATTGCATGGCAAATAAAAATAAAACAAGGCAGCATTGTTTTGTCGCCAAAAATCTTTCAGATATATAATGATATATCGTGTTTGTTCATGGTGCCTTAAATTTTCAGTTTTGTTATTACCATTCTCTTGCATGAATTGTTGTCGTTAGAAGATGTCAGTCCTTAGGGCAGACTGGTGCACGTAGCTCCTACTTGCGTAGTGTTCGGGGAGGGTCCGACTTACTTGGGTCTTTTGTATGTAACTTTTTCCTGCATTACTACAAGAACTGTTTCTAGGACTCGAACCGTGACCTCATAGTTGCAAGGCAACAACTTTACCACTGGGCCAAGGCTCCCCTTCTAAAAGATGTCAATCCTTAAATGATGATAAATTAAACTAAAACCCTTGTTGCTAGTTACAAGCTCTCTTTCTGTTGCTAAAGTCACGAGATCATTTTTCTTGATTACAGGTGTTTGCTGATACATTAGTAAAGCAAGCAAGCGAAGACTGGATCAATGCTGTTGAATATGATGGGAAGACACTATTGAGATTCAAGCAGAAAAGGGCATCTGTTACGACTAGAAGTGAAACAGAAAAAGCTGCGACGAGCTATCCTGTGACATATGGTTCAGCACACTCACAGAAACAATTGATAGAAGGACCTGTAAATGCAGAGCAATCTTCACCGAGCAATATACGTGAAGGTATCTATCTGGGTTTGGACCCTTGTAGCTTAACATTCATTTTCTGTATGTTTCTTGTGCACTCTTTGTTTACCAATACTTCTTGACCCACCATTGTTTATGGAGAAAGAACAAAAGAATTTCTCCTTTCTTGTGACCTGAACTGCATTTAGTTTCCTTATTCTACCATCTACCCTGTTTGATTGAGGAGGTTTCATCCATTTTCTCTTCAAAACGACACCTTTTGTGAGTCTTAAAATAAACATGTTTTTATGGAAGTATTGTCAATCGTATTATTCATGGATACCGATTGTTCATAATGGTGATTTCACTAGTGAATTTAAGTCAATTCTTAGAAAAGCACTATTTACCCTGTTGCTACATTTTCCGTATTCATCTATTTACTCAGTGACAGTGATTCTGCATTGTGTGATCACTTAACAGTTATAACTATTTGCTTTGGTTTATTACTCTTTCCCTCTCCCCTTGTTTCCTCTTGTCCTTTTTCGTCAATATTTTTTGTCTGTCATTTGTGTTGGATCAGAGTGGGTTTCATCTCTAGCCTACCCTAAAGGGCATTGTTGTTGTTGTTGTTAGCAGTTCTAACTACAGCCAGCCTGAATCAATAAGCTTGTTTGCTCTGTTCTACAGATGGAACTGGAGTCACATCCATTGGGAACCAGGTTGCGAAAGGATATGCAACCAATTCTCAGGGCATCGCACCAAGTATTGCCATGGAACGAGTTTATTATCCCCTGAACGCAGCTCAATGGTTCCTCTATCCTGACACAAGCTTCAAGAAGCCCCAACACGCTAGCACTGCGACCTACCCTTCAGCAGCAAAGCTTTGGGTTCCCTGGACTTGGTCAGTTCACCGAACCTTTAGGTCTCAAGTCTCAACCCTATTGATGACTGGTTCCGGCTGCAGGAGAACCTTGGAGGGGTCGATGACTACTTGATGGAGGAGATAAGGGCGAGGAGCCACGGGATACTAGAGAACCACGAGATGCAACAAATGATGCGCATTTTGAGCATGGGAGGGGCGCCAATAGGGATGGTAAAAAACTCGCGGATATTACTCTGGTTACCCGTATCCGTTGGATAAAATCCAAATCCGTACCGTTACTCGCAGCGGGTAAAAAATATTATATGTATCTATTACCTGCGGATATTTTCTATCCGCGGGTATATCCATTACCTGAAAACATTTAATAAAAAGATACATTGCATATAGATTTCTGTGATACTTTTAACACATAAAAAACATGCTCAACACATAATACAAACATGGACACATAAAATAACATATAATATGTTCACCATATAATACAAATATAAATTAGCATAATTAATAAACTCCTGACAAATAGAATAATTGCAGCTCAAACAAAATACAAAGCATTGGTAGGATTCGGGATGCGGCGTTGTGCAGGGAATCAGGGAGCTGGAAAGAAGAGAAGAAAACTTTAGAACTAGATGTATATATATGATGTTGTATTGGACCCACATGTCACAGAATGGGTTCGGTATACGAATAAGGGTATGGAATTTTTTTATCCGATAAAAAATTTTGATTGGACTCTACGCGTTATCTGAATCCGTGCCTGTGAATCTAAATTTATATCTGAACCTGTACCCATCGGGTCGGATATTTACAGATAAATGGGTAATAAGCACCCGTTGGCATCCTTAGGCGTCAACCAGCTTAAATAATGGGGATGGCTTTCCTTTCTACATGCCGCCGCCTGCCCCAGCCTTCAGATTTGATGAGCATGACCCCACTGGCTCATCCGGTAAAGCTGTAGTCGGGTGGCGCAAGACTAAGGCCGCTATGCGGTGAGGCATTTTGTCAGGAGGAAAGCGGCCGAAAGGAGAGCTCAGCTTGTTGAGCTGGAAGACTAGCTGATGCTGGGCTGCGTGTTCGGCTTGTCTATGCGGAGGTCAAGGAGACGCCGCAATGTTGCAACACGCACTTCCTTTTGCAAAATAGCTCCGTTAATATCAAGATTACGAATGAACCCACGTAAGTTGTTGCATAGCCGTTCGATGGTCACTGCTAGTGCGATGCGCATGTCTTGTTACTCCTCTGACAGCACCTTCACTCAGCTGTGAAATATACTTCTTCGATAAGATGCTTCAAAAATGATCTAAACGGATGCAGAGAAAGGGAAGATTTATAGATCAACGAGAGCACACTGAGCTAGCCGGAGGTATTGGACCGGATGCAGTACCAACCAAAGGCTAACCTGTTGTAGACTGGCGCATATAAGTATACGACGTCGAAAGGGGCTAGACGCAGCCATCCGTTTGATCAATGTGATAAACAAAGAGCAATACTGCCAGAACAAGCCTGCGTCGCCACGGCACTACTGACCCTTAATCTATCGGCAATGATTCTCCTAACACCCTTTGTGCAAAAGACAAGGAGCCCCAGACGTGTGAGACACCCCTGAAACGATAAAGTAAGGCGAGGCACACGTACGGCGCCGACGGATCGATATCCGGCGCCGATTAACAGAACCGAGTCCGCCCTCCCCAATCTCATAGAAAAAGCAGTTAAGGAAACATGGCAGCCAGGCAGACAACCTCGGGGTAGGGCGCGTATAGACGAGGGCGGCCAGGGGAGACGAACCCTTGCCTGGACTGGACCCCGCCCTCCCCTTCGGAAAAGCCCCCCGCCCTCTCTCCCCGTGTATAATATTCGCTCGCCCACCATCTCCGCAACTTGCATGCTCGGCCGGGCGACGACTGGTTTCGCCAGATGCACTGCATCGGCGCATCCCCCCCCATGCTGCCTCTCTCACACACCGCTTCTCTCTCTCTCTCTGTCTACATATATATTCCTCGTCTACCTGTCTCTGTCAGCGTCGCCGTTGCGTCTGTCATCATCAATCGCAGGATCGTCCTCTCGCGCACCGAGCTAGCTAGGAGGACGGCATGGAAGCATGACGCTGCCGTGGACCTCACTCTCGCCAGACCAGGTACGCGAAGCTTCGTTCTTCTCGCATGAACGGTCGCAATACTCTGCCTTTGATTTGTTCAAAACTGATGAAGTTTTTTTTTTGCATGTGAGCATTTGTTGTGCGTATATATACGTAGCCTATATTTCTTGGACTCGAACTTACGGCCGGCGGTCTGTTCGTGTACTTGTGGTGGGTAATTAAAGGGGTTGTTCTTCTTTCTGCTCGATTTATAGTTTTGGATGACCTGTCGTCTTGCGTGTGCTATGATCCAATAGTTTGTTTGATTAATTGGGCACAATATTAGCTACGGAGTCGTTCTCTCTTTTGTGGATATTCTTCGAGCCAACGAGTCGTTCTCTTTTCTGAAAAGACAAGGAATTGCATGTCTTCTCTGCCTCCTAGCTAGGTTCCTTTGTTATGGTTTTAATACCAGCTTTTCTTGCGTGATAGAATAATTTACACACGTGTAGCCTACGAATGACGAGGAACGACTGGTCTTAAATTTAGATCGCTCTGTAGCCTGATCAGATCTTCTTCTTTTTTTCTCTCTCTTTTGGCTAAATAGATCTGAGTATCTGACCTGATTCGGGGCAAGCAGTCAGAGCTATGAGATTGAGAGCTTCAAGTCCAAGAATACTCTAGCAGCAGCACGCTGACTGCACATGCGTGCCTTGGAATTCAAGGAGACGCGCGCAAAGGGCAGCAAGCAGGCGGCATCAGTTGAACCCACGCCTCATGTTCTTGAGCCCGAGAAATGAGCCCCCGGAGGACATTCAAGAACTGACCCCAACTGCGAACCATCTACCGCACCCAGAGACATGGACAGCGACGCCGCCGGCGAAAGCGTGTCGTCGTCGAGCCACCAGCTGATGGGAGTCCACGCAGAGGGGCCGGCGGAGCCTAGCCGAAGCACTGGCTTCTGGGCCAGGTGCTTCTCGGTGCCGTCCCTGCTGCTCCTGGGCGTCACCGCGTCGCTTGTAATCCTGCCGCTCGTCCTCCCGCCGCTCCCGCCGCCGCCGTCGATGCTCATGCTGGTCCCCGTGGCAATGCTGCTGGTGCTGCTGGCGTTGGCTTTCATGCCGACCTCGTCGGACGGCCGCTGTGGGACGAACCCCACCAACCTGTAGATAATCACATCGTTCTCCGGCACCCCCCTCTTCCGAAAAAGATTTACAGCAACGTTGTATAGAACCTCCCTCTTTTCATTTGGATTTTGTGATGGAGGTACTTTTCTATACACGCGTCAATATAATTAAGGTCCTCTAGCGACCGACCTTCTCAATACTCCGCATTTGCTTTTTTTTTTCCTAAACATTTCGGTCTTATCGTTTCACACTGCTCGGCTAATCTTGGCCTTTATTGGCAATTGCGCTAATTAATTTATTTGCATCTTTTCAATCGGTTTAATCTGTATGCTTTGAGAAAGTTAAAATGTTAGTCTCCCTCCATTCTCATTTATATGATGCTGTTAGGACGAGCTGTTTACTTTAATTTCGATTTAAACAATTTGTCCTACGTCATAATAGTATGTCTTGTAAGTTTAACCGAATCTTGTCAGAGGCACAGGCACATGACGCTCACGCACGTCAGAGGCACACGCCGAAACTGTGTTTGGCGGCGCTCTGGTTCCTTCCGGATCGCCCGACAGTTGGGACGCCTCCGACGCTCACCGCCCGTCCGTCACGGCGCGCGAAGCGAGACAGAGCACGGCCAACTGAGGAGACAGTCACACACACGAGCCTCTTCCAGGCTCTTCTAAGTTGCGTGCTACGCGATCATCAGTCCATGAGGTTCTCGGCAGCGTCATCCGCAAAGACGGACGCTCTTGAACGAACTCCCCATCTCTGACATGAGTGACGGTGAAGTAGGGAGGGTGCGTGCTGTAGCTGCAGAGGATCTGGACGAACACGCGGGAGAATAGAGGAGCTTCTCCATGTGGCCCTCGTCGATGCAGATGCTGATCCCCTGTACCGGCTCCTAGAACAAGACTAGCAGTAGCGAGACGAACCCGAGCAGCTTCAGCTCTGCGGAATGAGGGAGCGGAAGCGCAGCCGTTGGATCTGAGTCCAACGACCACGTAAACTTAAACTCATTTGATTTTCCTTTCGGCCTGAAACCAGTTTGAATCTCGGTCTCCTGTCCTGACGTGTCAGTTGACGGAACGAAGTGCGACAATTTGCGATCTATTGGGTCGAAATCTTTTTTTTTTTAGAAAAACTTATTGGGCGGAAGCATAGGAGCTTCTTAGGTGCACACAAAGCCCTAGCAGTTTAATTCATCTTATTAAAGCCCAGCCCACAATTGGCTTCTATCCCAGCCCACTCAATCCAAGCGAACTCGTTTCGATACGGTGGGCCATCCGTGCGAGGCATCCTCCCCCTTTCTGATCTTTTTCCTTCCCCCTCGCGCAAGCCGGCCGCGGCGAGCGAGCCTACGCGACGCTCCATCGACGTCGGCCTCCTCCCCAGCCCTCTCTCCCAGCACGCCACCGCCGCCGCCAACGCCGCAGAAGCCGAAGCCGAAGCCAAGTCACCGAGCGCGCCTCCGACGATCCGGGCGTCCTTCTCCCCCGCCAAAGCACGCGGCGCCACGTCTCCTCCGCCGCTTACCGGTAAGTAAACCCTAGATGGACCGCTCGTTTGGTCCCGCGGGATCGTTTGTTAGCGCTGTGAGCGATGACTTCGAACCATTCTTCGTGGGACGGGCGCCCCGTATCCCGATTGAGGCTAGCCTGCCGCGAATTAGCTTGCTGCGTGACGGAGTAGTGTCATGACCGACGGATGTATGGGTCGCTGCGGGCTGTATATGGGACGAGTGGACGTGCCGGGACGGGCCTGTGTAACCTGTTAATACCCGGCTTGTGTACCGACAGGGTGCGAACAGAAAACAGAAAAGACAGAATTACGCCTTCCTGCGTTCTCTCTCTCATCGCTGCTGTCGCCATGTTCTCCGGCGAGACTCTCACGCGCTCACGCCCCGTCCTCGGCGAGCCGGCGGCCAAGGGACGTGACAAGTGGTATC
The DNA here is from genome assembly GCA_030760725.1 of Neostapfia colusana. Classification (NCBI taxonomy): domain Eukaryota; kingdom Viridiplantae; phylum Streptophyta; class Magnoliopsida; order Poales; family Poaceae; genus Neostapfia; species Neostapfia colusana. The sequence goes on from JASWHV010000019.1 coordinate 51,766,119, forward strand.
AGAACTCGGCGGTCCCCAGCGGTCCTCGGGCGTCGGCTTAACTTGATGTTACCGTCGGCGGCGAGATTGGAGCTCCTTCACTCAACCGGGCGCGGCGCCAACCTGTCTTCGCCATGGGCGTCAGCCTCAAACGCTCCAGTGGCTGGCTTGGTCCACCCGGCAGGGGCGCGCCGGATCGGGCCAGGGCTGAGGCGGCTCCGCTCACGATAGCCGCAGCGCCACCGAATCGTTCGGGCTCGGTGCGGAGCGAAGGCAGGCTCAAGAGCGGCGGCGCGGGGAGCTTGGGCGGCTGTGGCTTAGCCAGGAAGGGTCCATGCCAGCGAGAGAGCACCACCATGCCCTCGTCGCCGTTAGAGGAAGAGGCGGCATGGCGGAAGGGCGGCCGCCAGGGATGGAGTGACGAGGGGACAATGCCGTCGACGAGGAGAGGAATCTGCGGCGCGAGTTGGAGGGGACCCGCGCTGAGCTTCAACGGGAGCTGGAGATGGAGCGGAGCGCGTCGGCCTCCACGCATCACCACGCGCGGTCTCCTCCTCCACACCCGCGGCGTCGCCGCCCACCCCATCTTCACCATTCCCGACCAGCCGGAGCGCATCTCCATCTCCCTCGCGGCCCGACGCGGTGGACCTCCTCGGCATCACGTTCCACGCCACATCGACGACCACCCCAAGCATGTTCGGCACCGTATCCTCTCGAGCGAGCGGCATCCACCCGAAGCCCTTCCACAGGGGCAGCTACATCGAGCAGTATTCGGGTGTCAGCCTCTGATCTAAGGTTTGGATCTATGGCCTACGTCCACCACGCCTTGCAGGTGAGTTGGATGCCCCAATCTATGACACCAACACAGAGGAGGTAGAGGGGAAAGATCCAGCACTCGGGGATATCCATGTTTCAGCAGGGAAAGGAGAAATTGCTGGCGTGGAAGGCAACATGAACGACAGAAAGAACTGGACAGACAAGATGCAGAGAATGGAGGGAAAGGTGAAGGTCAAAGGCTGGAGTTTAAGGAACATGTGCAACAGGAGCGTGTGGGTGGTAGGCAGTTAACAGACCTTCATTTCCATTGTGCACAGGATAAAAGTGCTAGTGAGTATGATGTTTCTGCGGATATTGCTGTTGGACGATTACTGCATGTTTGGCCTCAGGAATTGTCACAAAGCGATGAACAACCGGAGAGGGTGCAGCAATGGTTGGGCTGTACTTGGAGAAATCAAAGGCGGAGGAGAATGATATAAAGGATGTGATATGGGATGAATCTGACAGTGAGGAAGCTGATTATTCCGAGGATGTCATGGAGTCGGCATTGGTTAATTCTGGGACTTCATATTTAGGAAACACTAAACAGACTGTGGCTGGGCCTGGTTGGAAGCTGAGCTATGCAGTTGAGCCATGGGCCAGGGACTTCAGCAGATTGTGTGTTGCGCCATACTCTGCCGGAGCCACAGAAAATCAGTTGTCATTTGAGGAGAAGATTGATAGCTCCACCGTTACACCTGGTGGAAGATCTTCTATCCCTGAAATATGGAAGCTGCTCTCGGGTTCTTGTTACCTCCCTCATCCAGCTAAGAAGGCAACTGGTGGAGAGGATGCTCATTTTATTTGTGACGAAGAGCATGTGATGGGTGTAGCAGATGGTGTTGGTGGTTGGGCAGATCTTGGTGTAGATGCTGGACTGTATGCCAAGGAGCTCATGAGTAAATCCATCAGTGCTGTCAAGGATGAACCTGAAGGGATTGTTGATCTAATGAGAGTTTTGGAACAGGCTTATATGAGTACTAAAGCAAGGGGGTCATCAACTGCGTGTATCATAACCCTTACAGATCAGAGTATCCCTGTTGTCAATCTTGGGGGTAGTGGCTTTGTGGTAGCCAGGGATGGCCGCACTGTTCTCAGATCTCCCGCTCGGCAACTTTATGCAGAATCGGGCTGAACAGATGGTGGCTGATATTGAAGATCATGAGAAGGGCTTTACTGAACCCACATCAGCCAACCTGCTACTAGATCTACCTCCTGAGGAGAAGCATGTGTTTACCCTAGTTCTTGACCTGAATGAAGCTCTTGTCTACTCAAGTTGGCAGCAGAAGAGAGGAGGGAGGACCTTTAAGAGGCCAGGAGACAATTCCTGCGTGGAACATATGGCAAAATTTTATGAAGTTGTTGTGTTTTCGGATCAGCTGCCTATGTATGTTAACCCCGTGATTGCTAGGCTGGACACAAAGGGGTATATCAGATACAAATTATCAAGACCTGCAACTAAACATGCAGGGGAGATATTTTTTGGATTTGTCAAAGCTGAGTAGAAACCCTGAGCAAGTTATCTATATCAGCGCACATTGTTATAATCCTTGCTTGCAGCCTGAAAATCGTGTCCAGATCAAATCTAAGAAACGTGAAAATGATGACACCCAACGGTGGATCTGATTTCATTCCTTGAGTTTGTTGCCAAGGCTAGGCCTTCTGACACAAGGAAAGTGGTTGCATCCTATCAAGGCTGTGATGTTGCTAAAGAGGAAGGAAAGATGGCAATTTTTTATCCTGTAGGAAGAACTTTAAAGCTTGGTTATGACTGGCTGCATGAATCTATTCTTATGACATACACTTGGGCAGACACATGTTTGCAATTGGGGTATTTAAGCCAGAACCTTCATGCTGGCAATATTTTGCAGTTAGATCATAGTGGCAAACCAGTTATAGTACTTTGGGACCAAACTGAAACTCCGCAGGCCGAAGCTGAAGCTCGAAGTAGGGGTCTCCCTTATGATTTCTCAGCTGCTAGCAGAAGATGCAATCAGGGTGCTCATGTTTCAACTTATCAGCCTCTAGTGCAGAACAGCTATGTGACTGATGGTTTTGTGCTGATGATCAAGTTGTTGTTCCAGTGGCAGAAACACAAGGTTAAAATGAAGAAATCTTTAGAGATGGACAAGATGATACAGGATTTTGAAGGGGGGCTGAAGCTGAAAGCATGTATCACTGAAAAGGGGGTGCAATGGAAACAGAGGAGGATAACAGAGTATCCTGAGAGCAATTGTGGCCATTGTACAGGAGGTAGGTGCTCGGGGACAAGCACATTTTGGGGCGGGGGGAGATGTCATGACCGACGGATGTATGGGTCGGTGCAGACCGTGTATGGGCCGAGTGGCCAGGCCGGGCCTATGTAACCGGTTAATACCCAGCGTGTGTACCGACAGGGTGCAAACAGAAAACAGAAAAGACAGAATTACGCCTTCGTGCATTCTCTCTCTCATCGCTGCCGTAGCCATGTTCTCCGGCGAGACTCACGCGCTCACGCCCTGTCCTCGGCGAGCCGGCGGCCAAGGGACGTGACAAGTAGCCGACTGGATCTCGCTGGTAGTGGATTTGACAATTCACTTGTGCTTCGCGGCTGTGTGTTGCTAGGTTTGACTAGATTTGGGTTTAGGGTGTTTATTTTGGTTGGTGGGTTGAAGGATTTCTGTGGAAACCTAGCTTAGAGTAAGAGTTCTTGTATATACTGCTTAAGAGTCTGTTATCTCCTATGTTTGGTACAGGTAGTTGCTCGCACGCTGATTCAAAAAAATATGCTAGTAGCCTGTAACTTTACTATAACGCTTATTGTTCCACTCTTGTACTGCCACCTGTTCCAAAAAGGAAGTCATTTCAGACAAATCTCACGTACCAAGAAGTGATTAGTTAGGGTGTGTCTTTCCTTATTTGCTATGTGGCTCTCCTATCCAGTACTGTCTTTCGATCTGTCCGGCTACTGCAGTCACCCACTCCTGTAGCCTGATGTGTCGAGTTTGACCCAGGAAATCCCATTTTTTTCACCATGCGTGAGTATTATATTTTTATGTCGGTGCTCAAGCATGCAGCAGCTATGGCCATTTTTTCGCTCTCTTGTTGTCCTTGCCCATGCAAGCCGACCCCAACAGGCTTGGGATAAAGGCTTGGTTGTTGTTGTTGTGTTGTCCTTGCCCATGCATGCGAGCTGCTCCACAAGACTACGACACCGTACGCCACATCATCCTCCTGCCAATCTATGCGGCTTTTCTGCTCTACATCCATGCGCGGAGTACAAGCAGCAAGTAGCTTCTGCTCTCGCTCTATGACGCTAGACAGCAAGCGGCATGAGGCCTGGAAGAAATGATGTTGAGGAAGCAACTGCTTTGTGCAGAGTTAAATGCGGCTAAGGGCTCATGTGCCTCGAGAGTAAGCGCCTGTCTAATTTGTGCATTCAGCAAGGGTAAACATGTCCAACATCAGGCCTCCACCCCACAACAACATGTAGTATGGCACTTTGCTTCCCATCCTCTAGCGACATTCTTTAGAAAACTGGAGGGGTACTGATTATTATTTAATTTAGGGCCTCCACCCTAAATTATGTCATGTACTTGTTATCAATTGTCTTAAATTCTTGATTGATTCACAAAATGCGCAAGTAGGTTGGAAATTCACCAATCACATTCATAAGAATAAAATAAGTTTTGGTCTACTGTGCATGCATTTAACTTCCCTGGTCATTGGGCACTATTGAAACATAGTTATTTTGCCCTTGTTATTCTCTAGGCATTATCTTGCAAGTTTAATTAATACGATCACCACACGCCGTGGAATTGAAATTGTCCACAATTGGAGCATTATGTGATGCTCATAAACCTGGTTGGATATTATTATTCAGTTATTATAGCTTCCACTTACAGTACTTCCTCCTGCGTTAGTATTTTCTCCTACACACAATTTAGTGCCTATATATGCTCTTCTCCTCTTGAGTGTTCACTTGGGTGCTGCTGATTATTGTATGTTATTATGGAAACAAATGCTGTTTTCCTCTTCCTGAAAATTGTTGCAGTTTTTGTGGACTTCCATACATTTGAGCTATCACCGTTGGCCTGTAGGAAGTAACCATGTCTTCGTCCATGGAATCGTCATACCTTCCTGCCACCACTGAGTCATTATCAAAGGCTCAGGAGGCTAAGGATGCTTCAGAGTCTATTTTGATCCTCTACCGTGTCCTTCAGGACCCATCTTCTTCTGCTGATGCACTGAGAACAAAAGAACTTGCAATTACAAATCTTACAAACTGCCTCACTAAAGAGAACCGAGCTGAGGATCTGCGGAACCTATTGACCCAGCTAAGACCATTTTTTGCATTGATTCCCAAGGCAAAGACTGCAAAAATCGTTCGTGGAATAATTGATGCTGTCTCCAAGATACCTGGAACATCTGAACTTCAGATTTCACTCTGCAAGGAGATGGTGGAGTGGACACGTGCAGAGAAGCGTACTTTCCTTCGGCAGCGTGTGGAGGCAAGGTTGGCAGCCCTGCTGTTAGAGAATCAGGAATACACTGAAGCCCTTACTCTCCTTACTACTCTTATCAAGGAGGTCAGGAGGCTTGATGACAAGTTACTTCTTGTTGACATTGACCTTCTGGAAAGCAAACTCCACTTCTCCCTGAGGAATCTGCCAAAGGCCAAAGCCTCGTTGACTGCTGCTAGAACAGCAGCAAATGCCATTTATGTTCCACCAGCTCAGCAAGGTACTATTGATCTCCAGAGTGGAATCCTCCATGCTGAAGAAAAAGATTACAAGACTGCTTACAGCTACTTCTTTGAGGCATTTGAAGCCTTCAATGCACTGGAAGATCCAAAGGCCATCTTCAGCTTGAAGTACATGCTTTTATGCAAGATAATGGTTAACCAAGCTGATGATGTCGCTGGAATAATCTCATCTAAGGCTGGCCTAAATTATCTAGGTCCTGATGTTGATGCTATGAAAGCTGTTGCTGAGGCCTACTCTAAAAGATCTCTCAAGTACTTTGAAACTGCTCTTCGTGATTACAAAACCCAGCTGGAGGAGGACCCTATTGTCCACAGGCACCTTTCATCTCTGTATGACACGCTTCTGGAGCAGAATCTCTGCAGGTTGATTGAACCGTACTCAAGGGTGGAGATTGCACATATAGCAGAGATGATTGAATTGCCGGTAGATCATGTTGAGAAGAAGTTGTCACAGATGATCCTGGACAAGAAGTTTGCCGGGACTCTGGATCAAGGTGCTGGTTGCCTCATTATCTTTGAGGATCCCAAGACTGAGGAAATATTCCCTGCTACACTCGAGACCATATCGAATGTTGGAAAGGTTGTAGACAGTCTTTACTTGAGGTCAGCCAAGATCATGGCTTGAAAGCAGCTGGCTATGGGTTGATCATGTTTCAGTTCTTCTGGTGTACTCGAACATTTAGTCTTGCGATTGACTTCTATTCTGCATGGTTTCTAGGTTGTGATACCGCATATCTTTATGGTGATTTTCCAACTTTATCCATCCTAGTGACAACTGACAACTACTGAGAACCGTCCACTGGCATTTTACTCGAATGGGCAACTGGTGTTTTACATCTTTTACCTTCTCATGTTGAGTGCAGAATCGGCCCAATATTAGCATTTTTTACTTAAAATGGCGAAGTATACGTTTTTGCTGCACAAATATGCACGTGATATTAACTCTGCTCTGCTTCAGCGGACAGGTCATGTGATCTCTAGAGGAAATCAACTAGCCTGAGGTTCTCTGGGACAAGCGATTCCGATAATAATACAATTCATACGCCACAACACAGTAGCTACAGGCAGTTTTGTGTATAACAGTTAAACTGAATTATTTATCGCATAATCTGTCTGAATCCATCAAAATCCTGTCACCTTCCACCCTTCCCTACAATGGTAAACCTCTTCGGCCCTGACCAGCTGTGGTTACCGCTCACCGAAAAGCACAAAAGCAAACCAATGGAAGAAACAACAAACATTTTGGTTACAAATTGGCACCGTGAATTTTGTCAAGTCATGGGCTTCTCGAGCAACGCGGAGACGTACCACTCGTTCCTCTCGGCGCCGAGGTCAAGCTTGCGACCGGCGGTCCACCGGAGCCTGTGGAAGCCGACGCGGTCGAAGATGGGCACGTAGGTCCCGTTGAGCTGCGGTCCCAGGCAGAAGAAGTGGTCGAGCCAGAAGATGCCGCCGGGCCTGAGAACCCGGTAGATGTCGAAGAGCGCGGACTCGAGCACGGCGTCAGGCACCCAGTTGCTGAGCACGTTCATGGAGTGCACAATGTCCAGCACGCCATCGGCGAACGGTAGCCGCTGCATGAGGCTGATCTGCAGCGGCACGATGCCCCGCGACGCCACGAACCGGTTGAAGGGCGCGTCCAGGTCCAGCGTCGTGGTCACCACCGTCACGTTGCGCTCCCGCATGCGCGCCGCGAACGTGCCCGTGCCGCCGCCGATGTCGAGCCCGATCCGCACCGCGCCCGGCGGCCGCGACCGCAGCACGCCGTCAATGCTGAACCCGGGGCCGCCGTTGTCAGTGAGCCACCGCCGCCGCTCCTTGCCCTCCAGGTCGAAGCAGTCCTTGCAGAAGTAGGAGCCGCCCCTCCTGCGGCCGCGGTTCACGAGGCAGGTGTAGTTCTTGCACGTGTACGGCTCCCAGCGCACGGTGGTGTCGGGCGGGATGGACCACAGGCTCCGCGGGAGCGGGGCCGGCTCGACGTACCGCGCCGGCGACCTTGGCCTGCAGCGGCGGCGCGGCAGCGGCTCGCACCCCCTGAGCATCAGCTGCAGCGCAAAGGCGTCGTCGTCGGGGCACTCGGCGCTGACGTTGTACGACATGTACTGCGCGAGCTCCTCCTGGAAGTTGCGGCAGGCGAAGCCGAGGCCCGGGAACAGCTCGTCGGTGCCGAAGTTGACGTTGAACCCCAGCGGCAGCCTGTGGGGCTCGATGGCCAGCTTCAGCTCCCCCTTGGGTTCCTCGGGCCAGCCCTCGAAGTCCTGGGCCGCCGGCGTGTCGCCGTGCACGGCGCCGAGCACGGCGAGCACGGACTCGAGGAGGAGCGACGACGCGTTGCACTGCGCCCGTAGCGCCTCGAGCTCCGCGCGCGCCCCGGCGAGCGCGCCGCGGGTGGCGTTGAGGTCCCGCAGCAGCGCGGACGAATCCCAGAGGTGGACGTGCGGCGCGGAAGCCGGCAGGTGCACGGACAGTGACGCGCCGGAGAAGAGGTAGACGGATACGAGGTTGGTGGCGATGACGACGAGGAGGATCTTGAGCTTGGCCCGCCGAGGCGCCGGCCGCGGTGGCCGGTGCCCGTGGCCGTCCGCGGCGACGCCGCCCATCGTCACGTCCACGTGCGGCTGCTGCGACGAATGACCCCGGTGCTTGGCCGCGTACATGGCTGGCCGGTGGCCGCCTCCGGGGCAACCGGCGACAACACTAAAGCAGCGACGCCGGCTGATCAGTGCAACATTTTGCCGATCAAGTCGACATGTCAAATTATGGCGTCTCCTACTATCGATCGATCAAACTGGGAGACTCTCCAGATGTGATGAAGTGCAGTGTGCAGATGCGCTACGCGTTTGACTCTGGACATGTGTGCGTGGATTGCATATCACACTTCGGCGCTCCCCTCACCGTGGCCGGTTGCTTTGAGACGAAAAAAAGGAGGCAGTTTCGCGTCAGAAGTCAGGAAGCGAGCCACTTTTTGCTCCTGAAGACTGAAGAGGCAAAGTTGAGCGAGCAAGCCCGGTAGTACACGATTGTTTACGGCCCACCTGAGCTACGAGCTCACTCCCTGAAGCAGAGCTCCATTTCCATTTCTATTTTCGTATTAGAGTATGATCACAGGTTCATCCAAGCAAACTCAATTCCAGCAAGTACGAAAGAAGAAAAGAAAGCGGACATGGGATTTTTTAGATCATGGGACGAAAAGAAGAGTGGGCTGCCTGGTCTCGGACAAAATCCCATGGGCCAGACCAGTCCGCATACCGGCCTACAACGCACATAAACAGTCCAGGGAGGCGCGTAGTCCTGTGACCCATCAGTGTCAGTGTACTGACGCAAATATCGCTGGGTGATTTTTTTTCTTTTCCGCCCTTGTAAATTTTCCTTTTCTTTTCACATTTGATCCTCTCGATAAGTATTTTCAGAAACCAAACTTTTTCGTACGGTATTGTAGCCGTGCTGTAGACATAGGACGTCAAAGACTTTAACATTCTGTCTTCTAGCTGCACTTGTTTTACATGTGATGTGTGATATAGGTCGTGAAAGACGTCCACTACGCTAAGTCCGTCATGCTATGAATCTAAGCCGCCGGAAGGCAGGCGTCGTACAACAAGTTCATTTCTAAGAATAGATTCATATCGGATCTAAATGTAAAAAGAAAATCAGTACCCAAAAGCAAAAAAATTAGCACTAGTGACGCAGGAGAGCCCGGGAGACGTGTGGCTGAGGTCCGCTGCACTGATGGCCACTTGGCAGGGCCCGCCCCACGAGAGCTACGGCCCCGGCCCACCGTCGTCGTCCCTTTCCCGCGTAGGGCCGTCCGTCGCCGATTCCATCCCGTCGCTTCGGAGTCTGTACTACCGTCTGCTTCGCGGTGACTGTTCCTTCTCGTCGGAGGTTTCCAGGTGGCATGTCTATCGCCGCGACGTCGCTTGGCGATTCCCGTGGCTTGATGTTTCCAGGTGGGCCTGTGACGTCGCTAGGAGATTCCCGTGGCTGGAGGGGCACTGAAACGATAAGCGCTATCTCCTCCGGCAACGGCAGCCACGGATAATCCACTGGACGAGGAACGATGGGGGTTTATCGCTGGATAACTGGGTGCGTGATGTGTGCCCGGCGAAACGGACCTGCGGCAAATCGATGGGGGCTTGTTATTACTGCCGTGATGAACACAGCAACATCCGGGGGTTAAGAAACTTCCTCTTCTCGGACCTAAAGTCAATTAAAACCCGTAGGGAAATAGAGTCCCCTTACCACCTTAAAAAAAGAAGACTTGTTTGTTAACTTTTACTTCCTCTGTTTCAAAATATTTAGCGTATGTTAGTTTAATTTTAATCTAACTGACATCAAATAATTAAAGAAATATCACTTTGTTTTTTGAATTATTATTATTAGACCAATGACTCTGGTTTATATTTAAACTAGAACTTTTGTTATAATAACAGCAACGCTAGAGTGTCACGCTTGAATTTAGTGTGGTGCATTGCCACAACGTACTTATGATGGGGAAGGCCCGTAGTTTCATTTTTTCGATTAAAGAGAGAGGTGTTCTATCGAGAGGTGTACGTGTTTTCGGTCATCTTTTCATAGCATCTATAATTGAAGGAAAAACTGATGGTGGAAATATTCTTGTGGGTCGATTTTTTTTCTCGAGGAAAAGAGTTGATTTGACTGGACCAATTTGTGAAGTACGATTTTCCACCTGCGACGAAAAGGAAAAACAAACAACTGCTGACACACGCACACACGGTCCGGGGCTTCCGGAGCACACGTTGGTTGTGTGGCTCGCTGCGCCGCTCGGTTCGGTCGCCTCATCACAGCACCGCTGCAACCGCCTGAAAATGGCGTTCCCTGCGCGCCCACCCGTCGCCGTCGCGGGCGAAGAGCCTCGTACCTGGGCCATATAAAACAGGCGAGCTCTTCGTCCAGAGCGGTAGCGGAAGCGCCGCCGTAGACTCTCCAGCGGCCGTCTAGTCCACCCCTGCTCAGCCTCCTCCGCTCGCCATGGCCCAGGAACGGGAGCCGCTCCTTCGGCGGCAGAACGGCGGCAATGCTGCGGCGGCGGTCAAGTGCTCCTCGCCCGCCGGCGCGCTGCCGTCGCTGGCCAGGACCGTGCTCAAGTTCTTGATGTGGGCGGTGTTCCTCACCTGGGCCGCCGGGATCTTCCTCTTCCCGACCAAGCCCGCGCAGGCGGTGTTCAGGAGCTTGCTCGGGCTCGCCAGGGAGTCCCTGCTCGGCATCACCGGTACGCGACGCGTTCCATGGAGAATCTGTGCTCTGCTGCTTTAATTTTCCCTGTGGAAGTAGGGGAATGTTAGCGCAAGAACTGATCGCTTTTCTATATCGCAAGCGCTGTACCTTTGGGTATTCGGGTTAGTGATGGAGCTCCCCCCCTTCTTTGTTCTTGATTGTTGCAGGGAGCATTTTCCTTGCCTTCAGCGCCCCAATTCTAATCATCGCAGTCCTGGCCTATGTGTACATCTCCTTCTTCCCCAGTGATCATGTGGAGTAAGTACCTTTCTGTCTCGATGATGTAGCCCTGAGAATTTCGTTCGGGGAGTTCAGTGGTTTTGTCCCTTTTTGGCCTTGGGTAAATTCTGGGTTTTCACAAGAGTCCTTTCCTGAATTGTGGGACTGGAGTGTGTTTCAGTATAGAACCACGGTGACTCTTGAATGAAGTCTGAAGAATTTGAACTGAAAATTCAGGGCCACCGAGTGTTTGTTGGTTTCTTGACTAAATTCTTTGAACCATTTCACCAAAATATGCATCCTACTTCAATCTACGGTTCTCACAGAAATTTAGATAATTGTGCCCATTTTGAAATAGAACCAGGGCCTAGTGATGCATCTGAATGATAAACCATCTAAGCTGAGATATTTCTATACCATTTAAGTTCAGAGCTCAAACGTTGCATAACATTAACATCAATTTATTTATTAGATAGGGGCCTGCACCTCTGCTGCTGCTTCACGCTCACACTTATCATTACTTTTTCTTTTGCGTACCAGGAAGAAAAAGCTGAGGTCACTGAGTTTCCGTCTCTGGACTTTCCCTGTCCTTGTGGATGGTCCTTTTGGGGTTGTCTCTGCAGTTGAATTTATTGGAATTGTCTTGTTTATAGTTTATGTCGTCTACTCCATGACCTATTACGCTGTGGAGAGCGTGAGTTTCGTCTCAGAATTCCATGTGCCATCAAGTTTTGAGAGGTATGTTCTATAATGAATGGTAGTTTAACGGGAAACCATTTCCCATTTCTTTTGCTTCTTGACCCATTGAACATTGATTAAAGTCAATAATGTTACACAATTAACCGTTGATGATGTGACCTTGTTGTATGGTTTAGTACTCCATATTGAATTCACGCTTTTCATGTAAAGATTGTTGATTATGGTGCATGAGTATCACATTTGTTTCAGAATTTCTGATCTATGCTGCAGAGCATATTCGCATATACCAGTTCATCAATGTAATTTGCTTTTTTTTTCTGAAGTCACTGATACTATGATATTTCATTTACACAATTGTAATGGTTTACAGAAAATGCAATTCTTTGTGTCTGCTATGTTTAAACTTTTAGCCTATTGGCAATACATAGTACGGCTTTTGTCATTGATGAAAGAACAGCAGGAATAACTTTGTAAAATGCAATTTACTGCAAAATCTGCACTAAAAAATGAAAAATTTGATTTAATGAGTCTGAGGACAGGCAATCATGCTATACTTTAGCTGCACGCCAGTAGTAATATTTGATGACGCAAATACTTTTTTAGCACAGATTTGTTCATTTATTATCAATAATTTTTTAAGATTATACAATGTCTTTGCAGTGAGTTAATACTGGAAGTTATTGGCCTCCGTTTAGGGTCAGTTGGCTTGTTCTGCATGCTCTTCCTATTCCTTCCAGTCGCGAGGGGCTCCGTTCTTCTTCGGCTTATTGATATTCCTTTCGAGCATGCTACTAGATACCACGTCTGGCTGGGGCATCTCACAATGGCTCTTTTTACATTGCATGGTTTGTTCTATGTAATTGCATGGTCCATGGAGGGGCTTCTACTTGAAAAAGTAAGTGCTGATATGTTTATTTTCGTCCAGGCTTTATGATTTGCCATGGACAATGCCTTCGCTCCGTGTTTCCTATTACCTTGTTTTGATTTACAAGAAATTACAAATTGATTGACATTGAATATGTAACTGATTCTGAAAGAACATAGGATAGACCGATTGGAAATAACTAGATCAATTTCTTTGGTCCTTGCAAAAAAAACAAAAAAAGTATCTCAGAACTTTTGTAAAATTATTGACAAGCATTTATTCCTTCTTTTTAGATGGTAGAATGGAAGCAAATTGGAGTGGCAAACCTCCCTGGTGTGATCAGCTTGGCAGCTGGGCTGCTTATGTGGGTGACATCACTTCACCCGGTGAGAAAGAGGTTCTTTGAGATCTTCTTCTACACCCACCAACTCTACGTGATCTTCATAGTGTTCTTGGCGTTCCACGTCGGCGACTTTATCTTCAGCATTTCAGCTGGGGCCGTTTTCCTCTTCATGCTCGACCGCTTCCTGAGGTTCTGGCAGTCAAGGGCCAAGGTTGACATCATTGCAGCTGCTTGCCGCCCATGTGGGACGGTGGAGTTAGTCTTCTCAAAACCAGAAAGTAAAGAGCTTACTTCCTTGTACTCTGTTAATAACTGTTTCATGGCTGCTGTCGCTATTGCCTGAACAGTAGCTTCTTGTTTGACAGGTCTCCGCTACAATGCTCTCAGTTTCATCTTCATACAAGTGCGCGAGTTGTCTTTCTTGCAGTGGCATCCGTTCAGTGTATCTTCGAGTCCCATGGATGGGAGATACCACATGTCAGTTCTCATAAAAGTACTCGGCACATGGACTGACAAGCTGAGGAGCATCATCACTGATGTTCAAGAACACAAGAGGGGTGATTCTGTGCCACAGTCGGGCCGTATAACAGCCTGCGTGGAAGGGCCATATGGGCATGAATCACCCTACCACCTGATGTGAGTTTCACTTTTCAGTTAGTTATAATAGAGCCGAATGACTCCAATGAGTTCAAGTAAACACTTTTGTTTGATGTGCTTTCAGGTACGAGAATCTCATCCTGGTGGCAGGAGGCATCGGCATATCACCATTCTTGGCGATCTTGAGCGACATCATCCATAGGATTGAGGAGGGCAAGCCGTGCATGCCCAAGAACGTGCTGGTTCTGTGGTCAGTTAAAAAGTCCAAGGAACTTTCCCTCCTGTCCGCCGTCGATGCGCAGACCATCAGTTCATCTGTCTCTGGCAAACTACGTCTGGATATCCAGGCTTTTGTGACACAAGAATCCGTGCCTCTATTGGTAAGAAGGAATCTTCTCCTTTTCTTACCCACAATCGTGAAGAAGTAGCTCACTGTTTCCGTGGCGCTGGTTGGTACTTGGCAGGAGGATGGAATTGCCGGGGACGACCAGAAAGTCCCCGGCATGTTCGTCAAGAACGGGACGACCATGTCCGGGCTCGTCGGCACCGGGGACAATTTCTGGGCGGCCATGTACTTCCTGGCGTCCACGCTCGGCTTCGTCCTGGCGTACGCCCTGGTGCAGGCGTACTACGTGAAGCCCTACAACGTGGTGGCGTGGTGGTACCTGGGCCTCCTGTTCCTGCTGTGCATGGTCGCCGGCGTAGCCCTCCCCGGCGGGCTAATCGTGCTCCTGTGGCACCTGTCTGAGAAGCGGAGGCTCGAGGACGACAGGTGGGACGCCGCCGCTCCCGAGTCACCGCGCGCCGTGGCCGGTGACGACGGCAACGCCCCGAGCGCCACGCTCACCGGGCTGCGGACTACCCGGTACGGGTGCCGGCCAAACTTCGAAGGTAACGCCTCGCGCTGCACGGCGGAGAGCCTGGAGTTTGAGCGATGATGTGTGTCGTGGGCGATCGTTTTAAATCAGTTTCTTCGGTTTGTGTCTGTGTATTCCAGCTGAGTTCGCGGCGTTCGCGGAGCGGGCCGGGGACGCGGCGGACGTGGGCGTGCTGGTGTGCGGGCCGCCGGGACTGCAGACCAGCGTGGCCAGGGAGTGCAGGGCGCGGAACCTCCGCCGCGGCGGCGGGGTGGCGAAGAGCCCCAGCCGCGCCGTCTTCCACTTCAACAGCCACAGCTTCGACCTGTAAAACTACAGGTGCTCATCCACATGGAGCACAACACGGCACACTGCACGAAAAAAATTGTATATGGTGGAGTCGCACGTAACCTGTAGTTACGCTGTACAACGAGTCTGTGTGTGTAGCTAGCCTGATGATATCCATCTACGGGAGCTTGTATATCCGTACGCGTGTAACATATGCCTGCATCGTAGAAACCATGAAAGTAAATGCATCATGGAGCACTGCTAGTAGTTTGGATGTAAAGATTCAACCGGGTTGTTCCCATGACTTTCAAACATGAATCCATTGGTACTATATCCAATTCATATGACTTACAAATTGTGGTAATTACTGGTGAAAATTCAAAAGTTGTATTGTACGCTAAATTGTGTCCGTGTGTTATAAACAATAAATGCAGAGAGTAAAGTTGTGGGATTGCTGATTCATCTTCATGTGTTTTCGGATTTGTTTGAAGGCAGGTTTGAGATTTTTTTTGCTCTTGGAATGATGTGAGATTCATTAGATGCATCCAATTCGCTCGAGTATACAAGAGAAACGGAGCAAAAAGAATGATAAATAAATATGGCGACTCAGTCGCCGCGTAATATCTTTTTTCTTTTGTAGAACGCCGCAGAAGATCATTAGTGCACTGCGAAGAGAAAATATCAATCCCACAAATCCGACACTCATTCTTGGCCACAGAAGATCCTGATCGTTCTCTCATTTGTTTTCGTTTTTTTTCTTGTGGGTCCAGAGTCCAGGACCCTCCTCCGCGTCCCCATTCTTCCGTCGCCCGCCGCCGCCGCAGCCCTGCGGCTTCCCGGCGAATGACCGCACTCGCCGCGAACCCATCCAACGATCTGCGCCCATCCGTCCCCAACAAACAGGCGTACTCGTGCCACGCGACCAAACGCGACCTTCGCGTTCCTGAATCTGGTCGGTGGCGCGGGGTGGAGGTGCCGCCGCCGGTGTCGGAGGAATGGCGTGGCGGATGCTTGGAAGGAAAGTACCACAGAACACTCTCGGGGTGGGGATAGTATTTGCCTTTGTGAGGCTCCAAGCTCCTCTTCGGTTCTTCCAGTATTAAGCTTCCTAGCGGCAGTATTGACGTCGTCATACTGCAGGATATCCACACGGGCCTCGTGAATTTGGCCCTCCGTATAGATCATGGGGGAAAGCGCTGTTCCAACGGAACAGTCGGAAAGATGTCACGTAGGTTCATCTTCGCCATGTGCACTCGTTCTCGTTGTCGAGTATACTCGAGTTTAGCGTATCGGAGTTCATCTGTTTTGGTTTCCAATACGCAGAGTTTTATCACACTGATAGGCCCAAACATGCTGCCAGCTCTATGAAGTTTAACCAGTTCACAATCAGGTGTGTTTATCTTTGTGGTTTACATCTACTTGTTATGCAAATGTTTGGGACCTACCTGAAGCATCCAACATATATTATTTCATCAGAAATGAAAATTTCTCTGTGGACAAAGCTTCTGTAACATCGTTACAATTTTTTCACAGCTCCGTCTGATGTTTTTACATGGCACAATTTACATCTAATCTTATTTTACCTTGTGATCACAAATTAAGAAACTAAATCATGTGACAACTCACGAGTGGAGCTATTTTATGTTCAAACTTTACTGTTGGTACCTACCTATAATGTTTGTGACCTGTCTCCTGAGACGCCATTTGACACGCTATATATGACTAGTAATATCTTCATTGGTGCTGGATGGTTATTTAAATATGTGAGTTCCACCACACTTTTCTGAATGTGTGATGATAGTGAATTTGATTTTGTCATACCTAGATTTATTTATCGCTAATTCTTTGATATCATAACTAACAAGCACGTGGATAGGTACTAATGATTATTCTGGATCCATTTCATTCTATGAGAAGCCTACCCAACTTGCTTGGGACTAAAATGCTATTGTTATTGTTGTTGTTGTTGTATTTTGTTCTATGGGAAATAGAAGGTGAAGATCATTGAGGGGGTTGAATTTAATATCCCTCTAAAGACAGCGTAGAGATAGTCTCGTTACTTAGACAACAATGATTTTCTGGGCTCAAGCTATTTGACACATTGTCTGGGCTGGGCTTACACAGTATTACTTCATTGATGTGAATAATTTCTGATTCCGCCCTCTGAAGACCCAGCTTCTGGTTTATAGATATAAGGAAAAATGAAAACAATCATGTCCTCATTAGCTTGTACTGTTCCAGTTTACAATTGTGGATCCCTATGATTACCGTTATGGACGACAAATCGATGCAACACATTTTTGCCTTTTTATACTCATAGATAATTCATGTGCTTCATAAATTCGTTGTTCCCACATTTCCCATCGTCACATTATATTAGTGTTTACCATTTAATATTCGTTTTTATCTTTCTTTTGAAACAATTCCTGTTATATAATTAACTTTCCTAGTTTAGGGATCACTTTGCCATGAGTTTTGTTATTACTATTTTATGTAGACTTTTAGGCCTTATATGTCAGGTGACTATACCATCTTTTTTTATAGGAATTTTCATGCAGGGGTTTATATGTTAGCATGGAGTCGGAAAAGGGAGGATGTTGTGGGGCTAAAAGCGCCTAAAAAGGAGAAGCGTGTGAAGAGAGAAAATAGAACTCAACCTCCTATAGAAGTGCCATATGTGGCACTAAAACCAAAGATAGCTAACAAATCATCTCCAGATAAAACTGTTGAGATTTTTGATGGGATGACTGTTGCAATTCCAGCCCCAAAACTTCTCTATTCTTGCTGTACAAACTGATCTGCCCTAGCAGATCAATCTGAACTCAGGCTTTGATGGTGCTGAACCAAACCTAATGGCAGCTAGGGTTGAGAAGGGAGTCAGCAGCTTGGGGAAGATGAAGCCCTGGCGCCGGTTGGAACAGCAGCAGTCTTGGGCGGCTGCTGGAGAGGCGGCTGGAGACCTGGGCGGCGGCAGACCCTAGCCCCTGTGGCGGCTAGGGTTTCTGGTGGTGGCGCCGACTTGGGAGAAGAAGAGGGGGGCGGCGGCTGCAGCAGGGGAGAGAGGCGGCTAGGGCAGTGGTAGAGTCTCTCCACTTGTGTCCTGGAGGTCCTGGGTTCGAATCAGCCTCCTTGCAAAATAAGCAAGGGGAAGGCTGCCTAGAAATTCCCTTCCCCAGACCCCACAACATGTGGGAGCTTTCAGCACTGGGTATGCCCTTTATTCAACTCTCTCAACTTTTGGGGTGTTTTGGCTTGTATATATGCCCCCCCCCCTTACAAGAGTCCTAATCTATTACAAAAGGATCTTTTAGTCTATCTCTAAGAAGATTAAACTTAGATTTCTTCTAGAAAGGGAGCCCGGCCTGGGTCAGGGCAGACCAGCCCACTCGGCCCAGTTCTGGCCGCCCTGGGCCAGGGGCAGATCAGCCCACATTCTCCTCCTGATCCTGACACTGGCCCACGTCTAGAATCTCGATCCTTCTCCTCATCTCCACGAACTTCTGTCTTCCAAGGGCCTTGGTCAAGATGTCCGCCATCTGGTCTTGAGTGGAGATTTGCTCAAGCACAATAGTACCGCTGTCTACACACTCCCGTATGTAGTGGTACTTGACATCGATGTGCTTGCTTCTGTCATGGTGTACTGGGTTCTTGCTCAAGTCTATAGCTGACTTATTATCAACCGGCAGCACCGGCGCCTTCGATTTTTCAGCTAAGTCCTCCATCAGTCGTGCCATCCATACACTTTGACATGCCCCTTGAGCTGCTGCGATATATTCTGCTTCACATGAGGATAAAGCCACCACCTTCTGCTTGCAGGACTGCCATGAAACGGGGCTGTTTCCAAGACAAAACAGCACCCTGTTTGTGCTCTTGCGGTCCTCCACGTCTCCCGCATAGTCACTATCCGAGTACCCAATAAGCTCCATGTCTCCTCCTCTTGCATAGAAGACTCCATAGTTGATTGTACCCGCTATGTAGCGTACCGTTTGACTGCAGCAAAGTGATCCTCCTTGGGCTTCTCCAGAAACCGACTCACGTACCCGACCGAGTAGGCGAGATCGGGACGTGTGTTCACCAAGTATCGCAGCCCTCCAACCAAACTCCTATAGTCCGTTGCATGCACCAACGGGCTATCACTTGTCTTGTAAAGCTTGAGGCCTTGTTCCATGGGGAATGCACAGGAGTTGCATCCTTCGAGGCCAGCTTTAGTGACAAGTTTGGAAGCGTAGGCCGCCTGCCCAACGCTTATCCCTGCATCAGTTTGCCGCACCTCCAGGCCAAAATAATATGATAGGAGACCCAAGTCGCTCATCTTGAACCTCTTCATCATCTCCCCTTTGAACTTCTTGAGATCGCCTCCACCTGTAATCACAAGATCGTCGACGTACACGCCGACGATGAGCTTCTCATCTTCAGCTCCACGGAAATAAATCCCGTGCTCGCTCGTACTCTTCTAGAAACCAAGCGATAGCAAGCTATCGTTGAGCTTGGCATTCCAGGCCCTGGGCGCCTGACGAAGTCCATATAAAGCCTTCTTGAGCCGATACACCTTGTGTTCGGCTCCGTCAATGATGAAGCCAACGGGTTGGGAGACGTACACCTCCTCCATCAAGTCGTCGTTCAGGAAGGCGCTCTTCACGTCCATGTGGTGTACCTCCCACCCCTTGTGTGCAGCAACTGCAAGGAGCAAGCGAACAGATTCGAGACGAGCTACAGGAGCAAATACTTCGTCAAAATCTATTCCTTGCCGTTGGATATAGCCTTTTGCCACCAGTCGAGCCTTGTGCTTCACCACCTCCCCATGCTCGTCCTTCTTCACCTTGAACACCCATTTGAGGCCAATGGGCTTGTGTCCTGCAGGAAGATCAATAAGTTGCCAAGTCTTGTTTTCTTTTATGGACTCCATCTTCTCGAGCACGACCCGTCTCCAGCACGGATGTTCCTTAGCATCGGCGAAGGACGTGGGCTCCTCCGCGGTGGTGAACATAAGCTCCCCCTCCTCCAAGCTTGGTGGACGCTCAGCCCGACCAGGAGGGGTGAGGGTTCCAAGTATGTTGCGCATCGTGCGGAACCGTAGTTTCGCACCGTCGTCGTAGTGGGCGTCGACGACGTTGCTGCCGGGGTCCGACAGCGGTGTGGCGAAGCAGATGGGTCGTGGAGGATTCCGGGGCGTGACGAAGGTGCTGGAATCAAGTCCGGAACCCACCGCCGCTGCTGACCCCCGTGCAGGACTGTCCTAGCCCTGTTCTGCGCTGGACAGTCCCTGCAGGAGCCTTTGGGCCGACGCCGTGGGTGTTGGACCCCCTCCAGCAAGTATGGAGGCTGGCGCAGGAACTCGTAGGGTCTGGACAGACCCTTCTGTGCCCCTCCTGGGCACTACAGGGGTGATGTTCGGCCCCTCTGGACCCTGCAGCACCTCTCCGGGTGCTGGAACAGCAGGTCTAGCACCTGCTGGACCTCAGGAGTCGACGTGGAAGGCAGTGTAGTCCTCTTCCCCTGCTCCTTCTCCCTAGTCCCACTTGGCCGCCTCGTCGAATATCACGTCACGTGATATGTGTGTGCGCCCATCAGCCGGATTATACATCTGATAGCCCTTCGTCCCTGCAGCATAGCCAAGAAAAATCATCGGAGTACTGTGGTCTTCCAACTTCTTCAGGTGGGGGCGCGTGTTCTTGACATGCCCCACACACCCAAAAGTTCGGAAATAATTGATGGCTGGTCGCTCTCCATGCCAAGCTTCATATGGCGTCTTCCTGTCGAGGCCGCGGGTAGGGGATCGATTCAAGATATAGACAGCCGTGATAACTGCCTCACCCCAAAAAATCCCGGGCATACTCTTCTCCTTCAACATGCTCCTCGCCATGCCGATCACCGTCTGGTTGCGTCGCTCCACAACCCCGTTTTGCTGCGGCGTATATGGGGCTGTGAGCTGACGTTGTACTCCGTGCTGAGCGCAGTACTCGCCGAACTCCTCTGAAGTGAACTCCCCTCCTCGATCAGTACGGAGTAGGTTCAGCCTCCTCCCGGACTCTAATTTAGCTGTCGCCTTGAATTGCTGAATTAAGTCGGGCGCCTTGTCCTTAGTTGCTAGAAGATAGAGCCACATACAACGGCTCATGTCATCCACTAGCAACAAGAACATCTTCTTGCCGCCTGGAGTCGTCGGCGTGATAGGCCCGCAGATGTCGCCGTGGACAAGGTCGAGCGCGCCCTCCACGCGTCGCCGAGCTTGCTTGGGGAAGCTGGAGCGTCTCTGCTTCCCGACCAAGCAAGCTTCGCACAATTGATCGACGTGATCAATTTGCGGAAGCTCGAGCACCATCCTCTTGTGCCAACTTCCGAAGCGCCTGGAAGCCGACATGTCCGTAGCGTTCGTGCCAACGCCACGCAACATCATCACGCCTCGCGGTTAGGCAAACCAGACGTGTGATGTTGAGCCTGATGGAGTACAGCTTGTTGTCGTCGCGCTGAACTCGTGTGAGGAGACGCTGCTGTTCATCCCGTATGTGCATCACTCCTCCTTGCACCGTGATGCTGTAGCCATCCTCATCCAGCTGGCCGACGCTGATGAGGTTGGTGGTGAGGCGCGGGATGAGGTAGATGCCGGTGAGCCTCCTGTGCTCACCCGTCTTGACGGCGAATAGGACCGTACCCTTCCCATGGATACGCACGACGGAGTTGTCGCTGAACTTGATGGTTCCGACAATGTTTTCGTTGAGCTCGGAGAAGACGGCGCGCGAACCTGTCATGTGGTTGGTCGCGCCCGTGTCGAGGTACCAACGAGTGTCATCAAAGTTGTCGTCGTTGCTGCGGTGAGCGAAGACACGTCCCTTCACTATCTCCAGTGGGCGCGTAGGACGTTCCTGTACAGGCTCCTCCTGTACAGAGGCCACCCTTGTCATAAATAAGGCGCCCTCCTCCTCCGCCTTTGCCACGAAAGCCTGCTGCTGCAGCTCCTCCTTAGGCTTCGACTGGCACTCCCTAGCCCAGTGGCCCTTCTTCCCGCACTTCCTGCACTGATCCCGCGGAATATCCTTCCCGGAACCTTCCTTCTTGCCTCCGTTCTTCTTGGGCGGGCCCTTTCAGCCGCCCCTCTTAGAAGAACCCGCGGACTGGGTAGACCGCTCCTCCTTCCGTTGTGCCTCCCACTCCTCTCGAGTGAGGTACAGCTGGCCGTTGTGTACTCCTCCCTTCCGCTGCGTTGAGTCGAAAGCGTTCTCAGCCGCCCTGAGACGCCCCGTGACCTCCGACAAGATGAGGGTCGACACGTGCAGCAGTGTCGTGATCGCCACCACGATCTGTTGGAAGCGTTCTGGAACGCTTCGCAAGAGCTTCTCCACGGCACTCTCTTCTCCTATCTCCTCCCCTAGCGACGCAAGCTGTGATAGCATGCCGCTCAGGCGGAGGGAGAAGTCCTCCACGCTTTCGCCATCCTTGAAGACAGCGTCTTTGAACTCCTTCCGGAGTTGTTGTGCTGTTGTCTTCCTCACGCGGTCGGCCCCGACCCGCATGATGGCGATCGTGTCCCATGCCTCCTTCGCCATCCTCTTTTCTCTGATCGTCGTGATCATCTCCAGCGGGACAGCGCTGACCAAGATGTCAAGCGCCATCATATCTTCCTGCTCGCTTACGTTCCCCTCCCCCACGGCCTTCCAAAGCAGCCGTGCCTTCAGCTTGATCTTCATCATGACAGCCCACTCCGCGTAGTTGGTCGTGGTGAGCACGGGGAACCCCGTTCCGGTGTTCACCTCACGAGCTGCCGGTGAGGGTGTGCCATGGCTGATGGCGCTGCCACTGCTTGTTGGTGTAGACAACATTTTGCAGAATTCAGCCTAGGGTTGAAACCGGCTCTGATACCACGAATGTTGCAATTCCAGCCCCAAAACTTCTCTATTCTTGCTGTACAAACTGATCTGCCCTAGCAGATCAATCTGAACTCAGGCTTTGATGGTGCTGAACCAAACCTAGTGGCAGCTAGGGTTGAGAAGGGAGTCAGCAGCTTGGGGAAGATGAAGCCCTGGCGCCGGCTGGAACAGCAGCAGTCTTGGGCGGCTGCTGGAGAGGCGGCTGGAGACCTGGGCGGCGGCAGACCCTAGCCCCTGTGGCGCCTAGGGTTTCTGGTGGTGGCGCCGACTTGGGAGAAGAAGAGGGGGGCGGCGGCTGCAGCAGGGGAGAGAGGCGGCTAGGGCAGAAAAACTGGAGGAAAATTTTCTTTTATTCAACTCTCTCAACTTTTGGGATGTTTTGGCTTGTATATATAGCCCTCCCTTACAAGAGTCCTAATCTATTACAAAAGGATCTTTTAGTCTATCTCTAAGAAGATTAAACTCAGATTTCTTCTAGAAAGGGGGCCCGGCCTGGGTCAGGGCAGACCAGCCCACTCGGCCCAGTTCTGGCCGCCCTGGGCCAGGGGCAGATCAGCCCACAATGACGTTGCTTGAACGTTCTAAACGAACAGGTGCATATATTAGTGCACTTTAAGATGTACTAGCAGATCTTGGTGAAAAGGTTGAATCAGAGTTTGACTCCATCAGCATTGATCTTGCTGAGTTGATTTCTGTGGTATGTCTTGGTTATGTTTCTCTTGAACCTGGTACTATTTTTACCATTGAGTTGCTTGGAGCATACTAGAAGAGTTAATATTTCATTCCTTGTATTCAGTTATATGCTGTGAGTCTCTCACCACTCATTGAGATGATAGCAGAAGAATTTTGTTGGAAGTTGTAATCTCCTAATGCTCAGATGTTCTCTTAATCATGCAAATTTGATTCTCTTAGAATGCATATTTATTAATAACGTTGGTTATACCATGCTTCACCTCCATTAGGCTACGTTAGAAACTTACTCTTCCTATCTTCCCAACAGTAACAAATGTCGTACTTGCTGTGATATATGTGATTGCAAATATGGAAATGAAAGGTTCCATGTTTGCATATCATAAATTATACTTTTCTCCATGTTTATTGTTTTCTAGAGGTTTACTTCTTTGTTGATATTTCCCCCCTCAGCAATTTGAGAAAACACTCAACAGTAACAAATAGGCATGCAGACTTACTACTGGTTCAATAAGATTTTTGAGCATTCACTAATTGAGGTTTCATCTGGGTATCTTCCTTATGGAACTTTGTTGCAAGTTTTACAGCCATGAAATATTCGAGCATCCTGAGAAATTATGTATCTTATGGTATAAATGTGTTTATGTTCCTTCCACAGGAACTTAGTGTTAATACAAGGAGAATGCATACTGGTGTTGGAACAATGGAATCATGCCCTGCTGTTGTAACAGTAATGGGCCATGTTGACCATGGTAAAACATCGCTTCTCGATGCTCTGCGCCAAACATCTGTTGCAGCGTGGGAAGCTGGCGGTATCACTTAGCATATAGGTGCTTTTGTTGTTGAAATGCCATCAGGGGCATCCATCACATTTCTTGATACTCCAGGACATGCTGCCTTCAGTGCTATGCAGGCTAGAGGTGCTGCTGTTACAGATATTGTAGTGCTCGTGGTTGCAGCAGATGATGGTGTTATGCCGCAGACACATGAAGCTATGTCTCACGCAAAAGCAGCAAATGTTCCCATTGTAGTTGCCATAAACAAATGTGATAAATCTGGAGCTGACCCTGAGAGGGTGAGAATTCAGCTTGGTTCAGAAGGCTTGCTTTTGGAGGATATGGGTGGGGATGTGCAGGTTGTTGAAATCTCTGCAGTCGCAAAATCTGGTTTGGATAAATTGGAAGAGGCTTTGCTCCTTCAAGCTGAGATGATGGACCTGAAAGCCAGAATTGATGGGCCTGCTCAGGCTTTTGTGGTGGAGGCAAGGGTGGACATTGGCCGGGGTCCACTGGCAACCGCTATAGTCAAGTCTGGTACGCTAGTCAGTGGGCAACATATCGTTGTGGGAGTGGAGTGGGGAAGAATTAGGTCTCTCAGAGACACAGCAGGAAATTTAACAGAGTTTGCAAAACCTGCTATGTCTATTGAGATCGAGGGACTAAGGGGCCTTCCAATGGCTGGGGATGATGTTGTGGTGGTTGATTCAGAGGAAAGGGCAAGAATGCCTAGTCAAAGGCGAAAGAAAAAGCAGGAGAAAGATAGGCTTCAAAAGGTTGATGAAAACATGCCAGATGATGCAGATATTCCAGAAGGGACTCCTGAAAGAGTTGAAATGCCCATTATTGTCAAAGCTGATGTACAAGGTAGCGTTCAAGCTGTTACTATGGATGAAAACGGATCGGATATTTTCCGATCCGTCCACAACCGTTTTCGAAGATATCCGATCCATATCCATTTTGATCGGATTTTTTTCGAATACGGATATGGATTCGGATATTTTAAATCGGATATCGGATCGGATATGGTTTTCGTCAGAATCCATCCGTTTTGTCGGATATCCATATTGGGTCGGATATATCCGAACAATATTCGAGATATATCCGACCCAACAAATTCAATTGGGCCCGCAGCTAGCCACACCCCACAGCCACCTTCCCTACGGCCCTACCCGGCTACCCCAAGGCCCGAGCCCGAGCGGAGTCCTCCTCCACCTCCAGTCTTGCCTCCGACCTAAGGTTTACCAGTTTGCCATTGCCACAGGCCACAGCGTCGCTGTCGGCCAAGCGCCCCAGCCGCCATCCTCGACCTCCGCGGCTCCGCCCCGGTTGTCGCCGGCTCGCCGCTCGCCGGTGTCGCCCCTGACGCCCCGGCCCGGTCCACCGCCGCCCGACCTCCGCCCCCGGCTCCCGATTCCCGAGCCATCGCCGCCGCCCCGACACGCCGGCGGCCACCGGCCCCGAGGCCCCGACGCCCAACAGGCCCCCGAGGCCCCGACGGCCTCCGAGTCCGAGCCCTCGACGGCCGCCGCCCCCGAACCATGTATGAATTTGATGTTGATGTACTTTGAATTAAATGTATGAACTTTGAATTATATGTTACTTGTGAATTATTTTTCTGAAATAAATATCCGAATTTCGTCCGATATCCATATTTTTTCGATTCGATGAATCCGTTTCCGATACATCCGACATATCTGATACAATATCCGTTTCCGACAACATCCGATCCAATCCGTTTCCGAAATTTTTAATATGGATATGGAAAAGCATTTTATCCGTCCATATCCGTCCGTTTCGAGTCCTGGAAACAACCTCTTGCAGAAATGCAGGGAAAGGCTGCGTATAAAAGACCCAAATGGGTCGGACCCTTCCCCGGACCCTGCGCAAGCGGGAGCTACATGCACCGGGCTGCCCTTTATATCCGTCCGTTTTCATCCCTAGCTGTTACAGAGCCTTACGAAGTCTTAATAGTGCACAAGTAATTTCTCACACAGATTTGGTTCCTTGTTGCCCTTTTGGAGCTAGCATTACATGGTATGAAAATATGCCGCTTTTAGTGTCACACAGTACATAAGTTTCAGATTAACTTCCAAAGTTTTTAGACCAAATTAAATGGCTTTTGACCTCGCTTTATTGAAAACAAGATGAGTTTTGCTTGGGATGCCAGCTTACAGGTTTCAGCTCCAATACAGGTGCCAAATCATCAGGACACTAGACAACCTAAAGTTTCTAGCCTATAACAGTAACTACTAACCTGCGTATCCTGTTCTAAGGGATTGACTCCCAAAATTTAAGAGAGAATTTTCTAGTTTCTCCTAGATGGTCTAGTTTATGTTTACAACAACAACAACAACCAAGCCTTTATCCCAAGCATGTTGGGGTCGGCTAGACATGAAACCTAATATCAATGAAGTAAAAGAGAGGAAGAGATATAAGAACAAGGAAAAAAGAAAAAAGAAAAAAAAGAAAAAGTGTCTATTGGAGGGAATAGAATGAGATGATTAATCTGAGGGTCAAGGGTACATTATATAGAGGGATTACGTGAGGGGAAAAGACTAAACTGTCCCTAACCCTAATCTCCTAGAAAGGACCAAAATGCCCCTGATTAGCCCACTTAATTACAGTCTAACAGTGTCGAATACGAACATCTTGAGGGGTATTCTGTTTCCTCTATGCCATTTTATCTCGTTAAGCATGCCATTTGATGCATGGTATTGTCCTTTGCAGGTGTTTCTGAATGTTGTTCATGTCGGTGTTGGCCCAATAAGTCAGCATGACATTGATCTAGCGCAAGCATGTGGGGCATATATAGTTGGTTTCAACATTCGCAGTCCACCTATTGCGATCACTCAAGCAGCAACAAGGGCCAGCCTAAAGGTAATATTTCTTATGAATTGTTGTTGCTTTAATGTGAACCATGGCTATTTTACTTCAAGAGATCGTTTTCCTGGAGATGCAAGTAGTGACCACTGACCAGTGAGTTTGACGGCATCATTGGGTGAACTTTCATTTTTATTTTGGTCAGAAATGCTAGATCTAATCCGTGCACATTTTTCCTAGCAAATATTTACATGTGTTTTTGTTAGACTGTGTGTATTATATGTGTGTCGGTCATTAGCTAGGAGGACTCCTAAACCTTAGCTTGTACCCTATATATGTAACCCCTTGGCATTATCAATGAAGCGAGTTCAGTTATTCCTTCCAATATGGTATCTGATTAGGGTTTCGGTCTCTCCATCCCACTAGCCGCCGCCCCTCTCTCCCCCACAACCACCGCCTCCCACCATCATCCGCAGCTTGCTCCTCCTCCTCGCATGTAGCAACGCCGCCGCCGCCGCCGGCCGGCGGCGGCTCGCCTCGCGTGTGCCCTCCGCCTCCGCCTCAAGCCCGTCGACGCTCGTCTGAACCCCGCCACCGCTGCGCCTCTGGCCGTCGCCGCCTCCAGCACGCATCGCTCCTAGCCGCGCCCCTGCGGCCCCCTCTCCCCCGGCCGGCCGGCGAGCCGCCGGGCCTCTCTGCAGCCGTGCCCGCCTCTGGCTGCCTCTCCCTGCGGTCGGCCCCTGGCATGCATGCCCTAGACGCTGCCGCCCCTGTGTGACCTCAACGTCGCCGTCCCTAACGAGCTGCCGCGCTGGAAGCCACCGCCGTCCTCCTCGTCACTGGCTTCACCGGCCTCGGTGCGGCCGGATCCGCCGCCACCCTCCTCGTAGCCGGCTTCCCCGGCCCCGGCGCGGCCGGATCCGTCGCCGCCCTCCTCGCCGCCGGCTTCCCCAACCCCGGCGCGGCTGGATCTGCCGCCGCCCTCCTCGCCGCCTGCTTTTCTGGCCCCGGCGCGGCCGGATCCGCCGCCGCCCTCCTTGTCGCCGGCTTCCCCAACCCCGGCGCGGCCATATCTGACGCTGCCCTCCTCGCCGCCGGCTTTCCCGGCCCCGACGCTGCCGGATCCGCCATCGACGTGCCTCTGGCCTCCGGGTGCAGCAGTGCGATCGCCGCCGTAAGATCCATCGCGCCCACCCCGCATCTCCCCTGTTCCACTCGCCGCCGCCGCACCTCTATGGTAGCCGGCGCTGCCGCGCCTCTGACGCCCGCCCCGTGCCTCCCATGGCCGCAGCGCCTTCTCTGGCTGCCGCACCTTCCATGACCGCCGTGCCTTCCCCAGCCGCTGCGCCTCTCCTGACCGCCATGCCTCCGCTCCTCCCCATGGCCGCAGCAGCGCCACCGCTCCTCCCCATGGTCGCCGTGGCGCCTTTACCCCTCCTATCCCGCGCTGTCGGCCTTCCATGCGCGTCCTTGCCCTCCTACCCCGCGACATCGGCCTCCGCCGCACGCATCCCTCCTACCCCGCGCTGCCGGTCTTCCGCGCGAGTCCCTCCTCCTACCCCGCGCTGCGTCCTTCCGCGTGCGTCCCTGCCCTCCTACCCCGCGCCGTCGGCCTTCGCCGCGCGCATCCCTCCTACCCCGCGCTGCCGGACTTCCGCGCGCGTCCCTGCCCTCCTACCTTGCGCTGCCGGCCTTTCGCGCGCGTCCCTCCTACCCCGCGCTGCCGACCTTCCACGCGCGTCCCTGCCCTCCTACCTCGTGTAGCCTCCTTCCGTTGTGCGCGTCATGACTCTCCTTCCACGCGTCGCCGGTCTCCGCCACGCGCACTTGGGCCATCTCTACCGGTCGTGCCCATCGTGGCGAGGTGTTTGCAGCCCACTACGTCCTCACTGCCGCTCGGGAGCGTGGGTGGGCTCTTCTACGGTGTTCTTCGCGGGAAGCTGTTCGAGTGTGTGTTTACTCATGTTTGTAGGGTCTTTTGGTCCAGTCTCAACATCTGTCACGGCTAGATGTTGTGACTATGAGGGGGTCTTATTAGAGTGTCTTTGTGTTTACTTATGTAGGAAGTGTTATTGTACAGTCTCAACATCTGTCGCAGTCAGAGTTTCGACTGCGGGGGGATGTTAGACCGTGTGTGTGTCGAGGGTAGTTTGGTCATTAGCTAGGAGGACTCCTAAACCCTAGCTTGCACCCTATATATGTAACCCCTTGGCATTATCAATGAAGCGAATTCAGTTATTCCTTCCAATAGTTTTGAGGTCTTGGAATCAAAACAACCTTTTTGCAAAAGCAGAAGTAAGGCTGCCAGTGTGTGTGAGCCTTCGGCACTGGGTACACCCGTTTTAAATATTTACATGTTAAAAGTGATGGAATTATTCAAGATGATGCTACTAAGATAATTGATTCTGGGAGAGTTTGTGGATATAACTACAATGGATTTTTTAGGAATAACTACCATTGTATTTTATTGGATTGAATGTCTTTGCAACTGTAGTTTGAATCATTGTTTCTAAGGCGTCGCCTCATCACCTAGGCGTCCATGCGTTCCATGGTGGACGCAGACTAGTGTTGTCTTGGCGCCTAGGCGGTAAGTCGGTCCTTGGTCACCACAAGACTCCTCACATCTTGAAAAACTATGGTTCAATAATCACTACATGCTATGTACAACAGCTTGTTCCCTTTTTCCGCTATGGAAGTCGTTGGCTACCCTTTCTGCTGTGACTTGTGAGATCAGTTCAGTCCTTATGCTAATTGCTCTCTGGATTTGAACAATAGCTTGGTTAAAGGTCCCTAGAGTGCTTTCTGCTAATCTGTTGTGTTTTTCCTATTTCTTCAGCACCTCATTTGCACTAGTTTAATCATTAATCTGGGTCTTCCCCCACAGACTTCTTTTAAACCAATAATATACTATAACGAAGAAATTATAGCTGTGCTGACGTATTGCATATTTGTTTCTCCATTATTGGTCTTATCAGAGTTATTATATTGATTGATGTAATATGAGATCCAATAGTTAGTCATATCTCAACTTGCCAAAGTATGCTTCATCATGGATATTCTTAGTTGATAGCTGTGTTGATAATGTTTGTTCTTTAGATTTTGCAACACAAGATTATCTATCATCTCCTGGAGGAAATGGGAAGACTTATTATCG
Organism: Neostapfia colusana; assembly: GCA_030760725.1. Taxonomy (NCBI): domain Eukaryota; kingdom Viridiplantae; phylum Streptophyta; class Magnoliopsida; order Poales; family Poaceae; genus Neostapfia; species Neostapfia colusana. The sequence continues at coordinate 51,796,069 of JASWHV010000019.1, forward strand.
AGAAGGCACCAGGGACTGCTGAAACTCAGGTTTCAGGCGAGGCTGAGGTTTTGAACATATTTGAGCTTAAAGGGCGCAGCAAGTCAAAAGGACCAGACATCAAAATTGCTGGCTGCCGCACAACGGATGGCCACTTCAGCAAATCTGGGACCATGAAACTGTTGAGGAGTGGAGAAACAGTCTTTGAGGGTCCATGTGGGTCCCTGAAACGGGAGAAGCAGGATGCAGAGACAGTTGACAAGGGTAATGACTGTGGACTGGTGATCCAGGATTTCCATGATTTCCAGGTAGGGGATATCATCCAGTGCTTGGAGCAGGTGATTAGAAAGCCCAAGTTCATATCAACTCAGAGTGGTTCTGTTCGGATTGAATGCTAATAGAAAAGTTTGTTTGCCGTTGACATTGTTCCATTTTCAATGAATTCAGCCAGTTGTGCTGAACTGACCAAGGTTCCCGAGTGTAACAAGATTCTTTTTGGCTAGCAACTAGTTGCAACTGCGACCAGCACCCTTCCTGATGAGAGATACGACTAGGATCAAATTACAGCATTCTGGTGCTTCTATAGTTTTTTTGCCGTCCACTTGACGAAGATCAGTGGGTTGTATACTAAAGTTTGACAGTTTGCAGTGAAACCATGTCGCTGGAAAACCAAATACTATTTGGTATTGTAACTGTCACATTAGGTGCTCCACTCTATAAAAGTCAGAATTTAATCAGCTTTTATGCCGTTCTGTTTTTAATGCCGTATGCATGTGCCCTCCTGGCTTGAAAAAACTTGTACAAATTAAACCATGTTCCTCTAAACTTGAAGATACTTCCTCTGTTCTGAATTAAATGGCGTTTATGAAAGCAAATTTAGTTTAAAGTGAACTAAAAATCTTGTCCTAAACATCATTTATTTAAGAACGGAGGGAGTACATCTTTAACAAGAATTTCCAATGGATGCAAAGCAACTTCACGGGTGTGAGTTTTTGCATCTTCTGGCCACTATCCAATTTCAGTGGAAACCATTCATTAAGGTGCTCGTTCATATTTCAAGATGTACATTTGTGACCGGTGCTTTTGTTACTTCAGAAAGAATATTTTTCGTTCCCAATAGTTGTAACACGAATACAGAACACAGAATTCCTGATCACCGCATGAATCACTGGGTGACGGCAACGCTTCTAGCCTGCTCTAGAATCCTGACCGGTGGCTTGCTGCTGCACCTTCGCGCTTTGTCCAGGGGCGTGTTCCCCATCTGCAGCATTTTATTGCATCAAAGAAATCAGTTTATAGAAGTACATCCTGCTAATTCAGCTGTCAGGCGCTGGATACCCAATGAACTTTTAAGGCGGCTACTGTTTTTCTCAGGTTTTCCTGGTCAGATTCATGTGAAACTCGTGCGAGCTACGCACCTGTCTTTGGCCTGAACATCAGCTCCGAACTCTACGAGCATGTTGGCGACAAAGTGCAGGCCCTCGGCAGCAGCAACGTGAAGCGGCGTTCTCTGGTCGTAGTTCTTGCAGTTCGGATCGACGCCAAAGCGGAGAAGCCTCTTCAGTAGGTAGACCTTACCGTCGGTGACCACTCGGCACAGGTAACCTCCAGCATCTTCTAGGTTCAGTTCCGCACCATGCTCCACAAGGAGTGAGGTGATCCGATCATGCCCTGATTTTATTGCTTGCAGCAACGGCGAATTCCCAAACTTATCTGCAGTTTCGTGTGTACTCGCTTATCACAGGAGATTTTCGTAAAAAAAGGTGTTCTTTGATGGCTGTTTCTCTGAAGTACCTATGCTATTGACATCTGCTCCTCGTTGGATCAGGAACCTGACGATATCTTCATATCCTCTTGATGCAGCGACATGCTGCAAGCATGAATGTAGAAACTGCTTCAGTTAAAATGAAGTGTGCATAGTGCTATTACTTTCAGAAAGAAAAAAGTGCTCCATGTTGCATTTGCTTCGGTTAAAATGAACAATTATATATGACAGTTCACATACCAGCGCGGTCCTTCCATCGTAATCGGGTTTACTTGGATCTGCTCCTGCACTGATCAATCCTTTCAAACGGAACAAGTCTCCATGGTAAGCAGCATTGTTCACTCCGAGGACTAACTCTGCTTCCTGCCTTCCTATCAGGTAAGTGATATGCGATTCCAATTCCTTCCCTCTTGACCCCGTTTCCTTCCCCTGCAGAACAGAAGCCTAAGATATGCTGCTAACTTCCGATTCTAAATTCTGAATATGCGTCTTGTTCTATGAAAAAAATATGCTTCTGTTCGACATGTACCTCCAATAGATTGCTCAATATCTGACGGCTATCCTTGACGTAAATTTGTAGGATACTAGTCAGAGACTGCTTATCGATTCTCAGAAGGCTGCAAAGTTCACAGGCCCGAACTGTGTATGGCTGTGGAATGTTGCAAACTACAGCGACATCGCCGACGATGTCATAAGGCAACAGCTCTGAGATGATTTCCTCAGATTCACCTTCTCCAAAGGACAACTCTTCCTGTGAGTAACAAACAGAATATGATGACTGAATATTAGTCGTGCTCATACAGTGATACAATTCAGAGTTGTTTTGCGCATAACTAATGTGGTTTTCTCCAAAAAAAATGTCACATAATTATGGTCATAAATCGCTGTTGAGAATTAATACCAGGCATCCGCGGGCCACAATATAAATTTGGTCCACCACAGTGCCTTGCTCTAAGATAACCTCCCCAGGAAGGAAGAATTCTTCATGTAACTTTACTACCTGAAATATTCAGCAAAAAATTTGAATGCACTGTATTGAATAATGAGAGAAGCACGAGTCCATCAAAATCTTACAATTTGGCTCAGGAAGTCCTCTGAACATCCTTTGAACAGGTGCACTCTTGAAACCATGTCCAGGTACAGTGTCTGGGACATCTGCAAAAGTAGACATAGCTCATGCTTAAAACTGCACGCAATCATTTCAGCTTCAGCTCAATCTCTCTTCACAATGCTTTTTATAGATATGAGAAAAGCGACACCTTCGATCGGACCGCGACTGGAATGTCGTCGACAACTCTGTCCTTGGTGTAGCTCATCTCGTACTGCAGCAGCAGGTGAGCCTTCACCTGGGACCTGATATCGGTGCCCAGCTTGTTCCTGTTCATGTATCTGATGAGGTCGGTCATCTTGTCCCGGAACCTCTCGGTCCTTGATCCTTTCACGATGAGCGCGGTCATGTTGCCGATGAGGTACGCGCTGAGGAGGATGCTGAAGGAAACGTACACCACGATGAACGTCATCTCCCTCGAGTTCACCGCGTGGATATCACCGAAACCTGCACTGTCAGATTGTCAGGAACTGAATTCTTTGCCAGGCCGTACGGACATGGTGACCAAAAAGAACATGGGCATACCGACAGTAGCCAAGGTGACGATGGCGTGGTACAGCGAGGTGACGTAGCGAGTGAGCAGGTCCATCTCCCTGAAGTTGATGTACCTGTTGGAAATCCGGGATTAATTTTTTGTATTCTTCTCTGTCGATTTATTTTCAATGGAGGGTTGTATATATAGCCCCAAATTACAGAGTCCTAATCTAATACTTCTACTCTTATTTGACTTGGACTCTATCTCTAACACTAATTCTTCTAGAAAAATAAGATTATATCTAACAATCACCTCCTAATCTCGTTTTTCTATATCACACTCACACTAATTAGGATAGAGACACACTTCCATCCTAAACACATTTTCGGGATGGACACAAATGCACCCCCAGGATGGTCACTTCTACACCCTGCACATGCATGAGATGAACACATCATCTCTGAGACGAACACATCATCTCACACTTGACTTCAGGATGGACGTATCTTCACTCCGAATACTCTTTTGAGATGGTCACATCTTCACCTCGATCACTTAACTTTGGGATGGGCACGTCTTCATCCCCAGGATGGTCGCATCTTGATCCTGCATACAAATTCAGGTTGGTCACATCTTCAACCCCAGGATGGGCTCATCTTCATCCCGCACTCGATCTTAGAATGGGCGCATCTTCATTCCAATCATATACTCGAGATGGTCCCATCTTCATCTCGAGCACACCACGCATTGGCTTGCTCTTCCTCACGCGACAGAGCACCTAATATTCTTCTTCACCTTCATCGTCATGGCGATAACACCTTGGGTCAGTGATCTCGTACTCCTCCAAGATCCATCCCATGCTACGTTGCTTCCCGAGTTCTCCACACACGTAGAAGCAGAACTTGACCATACGCCACTGCACCACAACTCCCATGTTGGAAATTGACTGTGCGCACTTGGTCGCGCTATGCTTCCAGATACCGCCACCGCCGGACCGCTGTACTCGAAGCTTGCTCCGCATGCGTAACGTGAAGAAGTATCCCAAGTCGCGCAGGCCGTAGTTCGCCAAGAGGTCCCAAAGCGTCATATTATAGAAGTCGGCTTCTATCACAATGCCTGGCATACGTGGTGAAAAATCACGCAGCTGTGGTCGAAGAAAGTGGAGCACCAGCTCGTCCTCCGTTGGCCTGAACTTTGAATCATGTTCCATGTTCTGTGTATACCTCCTTGGTTGTGAAGTGGCACTTGACCAACACACGAACACGCAGTTCTGTCCAGCCTAATCCAGCTACTTGGCCCAGCCCAACCGGATTTTCTTGACCTCCTCTGGCCCACATCAGCCAGCCGGCCCAACTGAGCACACATGGCCCAACAGGCCTCAACCTTGGTCTGTATCACAAGAGCCAACTCAAGCCCACGAGGCCCAGCTAGCCCAGGGCGCTTCTCCTCTTCACTGAAACCCTAGCACCTAACAGCAGAACATCTGCCATCTTCACCTTGTGAGCACCGCCGCCTATTCTTCCTCCTCTCTGAGAAACCCTAGCAGCAGCCGCTTTCTCCTTGGAGCCGCCTCCACCGCCACCTGCGCCGCTGGGCTCGTCGATCTCTTCTTGCTACCGGGCGTTAGCGGCTCCTCGCCAGCACAGCAGCCACCGAGGACGCCTCCCGCAGAACGTGTGCCCAACGCCCTTGTCGCTCGTGCCCTGGCCGCGCTCCTCACACCCTCGCGCTGGCCACGCGTCGTGCGCTGCCCGCAGCCTGCCGTCCGTTGCCGCGCGCGTTGCTAGCGCCCGCGCTGGCCGCGCTCGCGCCGCTGGACGTCGCCCATTCGGCTACCCGCTGCACGCTCTCGCCGACGTCGTCCTTGGGGCCCCTCGCCCTGCTCGCCGGATCTACGCCGGGATCCACTCGGTCCCCGTGCTTGGTGGCAGCCGCCAAGCTGCGGTCGCCGGTGGGCCGCCCGTGCTGTCGGCTGAATTCGTGCTTCGCCCAAGCCACTGGTATGCTCGATCTGACCGCTTTCCACCTTCGTGGTGGCGGCCCTTGGTCTCCTCCCTTCTCCCGACGATGCGCGTGCCTCACCTGCGCGCGCCTCACCAAGCTGTTGCCGCGAGGGCCTCCTCCCCACAAGCCGTTGCCCACCCCCGAGAGCACGTCCTCCCGGGGGCAAATCTAAAAACGCTAGCTCTGATACCAATTGTTGGAAATCCGGGATTATTTTTCTCTAATCTTCCCTGCCGATTTATTCTCAATGGGGTTGTATATATAGCTCTAAACTATAGAGTACTAATCTAATACTACCTAGACTTTTACTCTTATTTAACTTGGACTCTATCTCTAATACTAATTCTTATAGAAAAACGGAATTATATCTAACATTACCTGGTGTCTCCCATGGTGAGGCTGCCGATCCAGGTGCCGCCCTCTCGCGCTGGCGGCAGCGTGGTGGCGAGGTAATAGAAGACGCAGGCGGCGGTGTGCGTGGAGTAGAGCTCGACGGTGATGAGCTTCACGATCCGCGTGAAGAGGTAGCTGACGCGGATGTCCTTCTCCATCTTCTTGAAGAAGGCCATGATCTTGCGCGCCCTGTACAGGCGGAGCCACAACAGGTACCTCACCATCTCCGTCCTTCCTGTGGCCTGGATGGACGGACACTTATCATCAGCAAACGAACATTCCTTCTCTCTGATGCAAAAATGGTTGATACACTTTTGCAACATGACACCTTGTAGATGTAATCCCAAGGGAAGCAGCTGAGGAGATCGAGAGCGAAGCTGCCTTTGATATATCTACAAGAACACGCAGATAGACGTTGTCAGACAGCGCTGATCTTGCCTGTTTGGAGAACGGAATGGCGTTCAGGCTAGAGCAACCGGCCGGCCGGCCTCACCGCAGCGCGATCTTGTGCTTGTCGTACACCATCCTGTAGGTGTGGGCGTCCCTGTAGGCCACGGAGAAGTGGGCGGCGACGTCTGCGAGGAAGACGAGCTGCACGCACTCGAGGTCCAGCATGTGCTCAGGCAGGCCGCGGAAGAAACCAAACTCGAAGGGGGTGAAGAACGTGGAGTAGATGGACCACAGGAACATCGCGTTCGTCCAGAACCTGTACCACCTGCAGCAGGCAGATCAAGAACATTCAGCATCGACCACGACCTGATATCAGAATATGAATGTGTAATTATACGTGCACATTGTCAGAAAATCAGGACGAGAATCTCATTTCATGCAGAAGGACCTAATTGGCTGCTCATATATATATATATATATATATATATATATATATATATATATATATATGATATACCATGAAAGTCACACGTGCAAAGACTTGTTTTTGCATGCATTGGTAGCTTCAGCTATTTTTTTAAGTCTGTATTGACAGTAGATCGGCGAAGCAAGCACAAACTGATCGAACTGATGAGCATTAGTTAGAAGTATGCATTCTTACCTTCCATTAGGGAGTATAACAAAGCTGTCATACCAATTCATTGGGAGCCTCACGGCGCTGCTGCTCTGTGACTTGAGCTCCCTTGCAAACAGGGAGAGCCTATTATTCCCCAGAGAGCCAGGCAAGGTGTCAGTCGTCACATTCAGCTCATACTCTACAGCAGTCTCTCGGTCCATGCCGCCTCTTACACTTCCGCTCTCGTCTCTCACCACTGACCCCTTTCGCGTTACCTGTCCAGTGGCATGAAAGTTGAGGACGCTACACAAACAATGTATATATATATATATATATATATATATATACATATATATAGTGATGTGGCCCTGCCACTTTTCGTTGCTCAAGGAACAATTGGCAATTGGACACCGCACAGACGACACTAGTTGTTAAAATATAAGTGAATTGTCCACTCTTTTCCATTAGTTTAAGCTTTTACGGTCAAGTGGTCGGTACATAATAGGTTAACATGTTATTAGAGTCAGAGCTTAACAAGGTCTTACCTGTGGACTGTTGAGGAAGAGTAATTTTGACCACGTTCACACGGGTCTTAGCCTAGTGGTCAAAGTACTCTTAATTCTATATAGCGAGCATGATTTATTAAATAAATTACAGCGGACTCCTATTCCAAGTTTGCGGAGGCTACACTTCAGAGTCGCTGCTATCGCTCTGGCCCACACTACTACTCCCTGCTCTCCCCACCGGCATCTCACCCCGCGTCACCCGCTCGCTCGTCGCGGCTCGTGCTCCGTGCCCCCGATCTACGTGCGCTCGACACCCGTCATCCTCGTCAACATCAAGTTATGACGCATTTGACGAAGGACATACTTCCTCGACTGTTAGATCCGAGCATTGACGAGGTCGTTCCACTCCTCTATGATGCGGGATTCGGAGGTTAACCCAGATGCGCTCGTGAGTGTGTGGCGGCAAGTTGGTGATGGATGAACGGTGGATTCTGAGGTTACAAGTAGCCAATCTGCTTGTGGTTTTGCCGGATGGTCTCAAATGCGACCTCATTAATGGTAGATCGGGGCCTCATGGGCGCGTTGGTAGACACATACTTTTCACTTGCCCGTTGGGGAGGTTGCCCCAACATTGGAAGATGTATCAATGTTACTAGGTCTGCCCTTAAATGGGGAGTCCTTTGGTGGCGCGACCTGTAAAAGTTCAAATTGGTTGGATGAGACGTGGACCCGCTTCCGGAGGCTGAAACCACGACCGGGACTTGAGAAGGTGAAGAAGTTCAAACCTCCGTTGAAGACCGAGACCAGGGTCTACAAAAGAAATGGGTCACACAATACAAGGTCAAGCACATGCACCCCAATGTCAACGAACATGGGGTCACCCGACGCCTAGAGGCGTATCTCATGACGCTGTTTGGGTGGGTAATGTTCTGTAGCTTGTACAGCGACATGATACCGAGCTATCTACTCATGTACGGAAGGAGATTGCAGATGCACCCGATGACAATGTGTCGCGGTATAACTAGGGGTCTGGTGTGTCAGCGGCAACATACATGGCTTTCTGCAATGGGTGAACCAAGAGAGGTAAGGCAGCTGTTCTTAATGGTTGCCCCCCTGTTGCTTCAGCTATGGTCGTTCAAGCGTTTCTCGGTTGCGCAACCGTCGATAGAGATAGAACCTTATGCTGATGAGTTGTATGGTGAGGAGGGTCTGGAGGACCGCCCTACGATGGGCACATTGTGGTTGAGTCGCTTGTTTAAGTATGCACAGTGTCAAGTCAGGAATCTGTATAATCACTTCAAGTCTGACTTCGACAGGATTAAGATGGAGTATGTTGTATGGGAGCCTTACGAGCATTCTCTGGTATATGCTCGTGCGTGTTAAAGTATAAGTGAATTGTCCATATTTCTCTATCGGCTTAAGCTTTTCGGGTCAACCGGTCGGTGCATAGTAGCTTAACATAGTATCAGAGACAGAGGTCTCGAGTTCGAATCCTGGCGGGCGTAATTTATTAAAATAAAATTGCAGCCAACTCCTATTCCACTTTACGGCCTAAGAGAGGCTGCACGTGAGAAGGGTGTTAAAGTATAAGTGAATTGTCCATATTTCCCTATCGGGTTAAGCTTTTCGGGTCACCTATTCCACTTTGCGGCTTAAGAGAGGCTGCACGTGAGAAGGGTGTTAAAGTATAAGTGAATTGTCCATATTTCCCTATCGGGTTAAGCTTTTCGGGTCAACCGGTCGGTGCATAGTAACTTAACAGTGCGCCATATGGTCTGATACGCTTCCAAGACAATACATATTCGCTCACCTCTTGCCCGTTAGTGTTCGACACCATGGTCGAGTCGTACCGCACTCATCGTGTGATGAGGCAGTTCGGCAACCGACAGGCGTGCCCAACGCACTTAAAGCTTTTGATTTAGGTAATAGAACGTTTTATATTGATAGCACATTCAATTTCAATTAATAGCACATCCAGTTTCCATTCACGTGAAAAAAAAAGATTAAGCTCAATGTCCATCACATAGACTCTACCACTTCTCTGCTTTCTGTTTAACAAGGAGACAAGCTGGTGTATAGCATCTAACTCAGGATGATTTTGTCACTGCTTTTTCTTGGGCTTCTTTTTGGTCTTCCGGTGGCATACGTGATGGGAGGGGGGGCTGTATCTCACCAGTTTTCGGATTACTCGTTTCGGACGTGGCGGTTTCAAGACCAGGACAGCATGTGATTGGTTTTGAAGCTTCCTTTTTTACATTCAAAACATCCAGTCCTCCTGGTGTCTTTCTTCAATGGCTTCATAAGTGGGAAATGAATTCTATGCAACGGTGTTGTAAATTTTTACCCTGTGCAACACCTTCTAGATTACTGCCACGTGTCCTTTGCACGAATCTTAAAGCAGATGGGAAAACAAACAGATCAGTGGTTCTTCTCTATCCTCTTTCTCATCTACTTTAAAATTCGTGCAGAGCACCGTGGCAGCAAGTCACCACCAACTCATCGCCACTCCACAGAATCGACTCTTGTGGCTCATGGGTCTGCACATTTCTGTGCTGATACTCATTACTTCTGGCTTCGCGAGTGCCCCCGAGACCAGTTGGAGGCCACGTTGTCCAGGTTGTCACCGCCATTTACAGCATCATCAAAATTATAACCACTTGATAGAAACAACTGTTGTGGCACTGTTTACGCATCATGAAAATCCTCACCACCCCTGGCATTGACAGTGCCCCTGAGATCATCATAACCGGAGTTTGTGCCGTTCTCTATCCACACCATTCTGGGAGTTGAAGGTCCGGCTCTCAGCGCTTATATCTAGGGGGTGCTCCGACGCTGAACCGTTCAAGTCAGCACTAAAGAGGTGCGTAGGCTGGGATGCCTGCGACAGCGCCATATATGTAGAGCTCTGGGCTTCGTATTGTGGCGCTGGAAGCAGCCACGGTGGGTCGCTATCATCCTTTCGCGCGCTAAGAGTAACAAGGCACGTAAGGCTATTCACACTCATCAACCTCTATATCGGATATTTAAAAGAATATTTTTAGCCTTTTATAGTCAACTCTAAAAGATTCCTACTTTACAGTTAAGTTCTCTGCACTCGTTCACCTTTAAATTAGACCTCTATATCAAGCATCACTTATTTTATACTCCCTCCATTCTAAAATAAATGATGTTTAAGATAAAAAGTTTAGTTCAATTTAAACTAAATTAGTTGTCATAAACATCATTTAATTCACAACAAAGAGAGTATTACATTATACAACTATCTTATATTTTATATTTATATTATATAATTGTTTCTATTTTAATAATATTATATTTATAACTTATAAAAATTCATCAGGTTTATTTTTCATTTCATTTTGCTTCTTTTTTTATTCATTTTTTCTCCTCTCTTATTTTCTTCCTCTCTCTTCTTTCTTTTTTTAACTTATGCTCCAGTAGACCTTTACACTTGCCGGTGCATCGTGACCATCTGGAAATAGCGGTCCATTAATTTCGCATACTGAGCGTCACCATTTAGCTGGTCTATCGCGTGCGCAACCACGGTCTCAGCCCGTAAATGTTGCAAAGACGCTGTAACAATGTCCTCATTGTGATGAACAGGGTATGTGTCACTTATAGAGGGCTAGTGAGGCTCCTCCAAAGCAGCAGATGTCACACGCGTACACGTTCGAGGAAGATACCACTTGAGGTATGCGTCGTACGACTGCTCTGTGTGCACACAACAGGAAAAACGATCATTGACGACAGCCAAATTTATTGTCGACGGAGCCGTCGTCTTTAATGTTATTGACGACGGCAAGACGAGTACTGTCGTCAATAAATAATTGACGACGGTGCCCGTTGTTTTTAACTTAATTCGGGCCCACCCGAGGAGTTATTGACGACGGTGACCTAGCACCATCGTCAACAACACAGTTATTAACGACGGATGAACGAGTACCGTCGTCAATAAATTATTGACGACGGAGCCCGTCGTCTTTAACTTAATTCGGGCCCACCCGAGGAGTTATTGACGACGGTGACTAGGCACCGTCGCCAATAACGGGACATATAACCCGTACGCGAGCCGGGAGGCGGCCAGTGCTGCCTCCGACTCGCGCCGAGGTCTCGTCGCCGCCGCCCTCCCCGCCGGTCCCCGCCGCCGCTGCCACCGGTCGCCGCCGCCGCCGCCCGAGGTAAGTCCCCCTCCCCCTCCGGCCTCTCTCCCCCGCTTTCCTCGCCCGCTAGCCTGACATAGCTGTCGTCAATAAGACATTGTTATTGACGATGGCTAGGTACCAGAAACCATCGTCAATAAGGCATCGTTACTGACGACGGTTCATATCCTAGCTGTCGTCAATAAGCTTATTGACCATGGTTACCGTCGTCAATAAGATTATTGACGACTAATAATTGACGACATCCGTAAACCGTCGTCTATAAAGTTTTACCGTCGTCAATAGGTTATTGACGACGGTAATGTTCTTATTGACGACGGTTTCTAGCCGTCGTCTATTGTCCGGATTCCTGTAGTGGCAGCCCTTCCACCACCGTGACATTATGCTCCGCGTCGTGCCACGTGTCGCGGTACATCTGTATGCGTGACACAAAATCAAAACCTTTGTGGTTCCCCCTACGCTCCCAATCATGGACGTTCTGTGGAACCAAATCAAAATTACTCCTCTGGCTTATATGAGCCAATTCAATTCACTTTTGGTTGGACCTCCACTGGAACATAGACGCCCAGCGAACAGCGTGGCGGTCGGACCACATGGGCTCGCGGTCGAACCGTGAGGGGGACAGAGGCCGCCTGCCCTCTGTTGGGTGTGGCGGTTGAACCGTCGCTAGGAGCGGTTAGACCGCGAGGGCAACAGAGGCCCGCCTGGACTCTGTTTGGTGTGAAGGTCAAACCGCTGCTAGTGCCACACTTGCCGAACATGGTCAAAATTACTCCTCTTCCTCAACACTCCACAGTCTAGATTACCCTAAACCCTAGACTGTGGGGGAGTGTCAGACAATTATCGCACCTCGCCTGTTGTACTAAGAGAGGTCTCCTGACTCCTTATAAATATGTACTCACCCCTAGAGAGTTTAATTACCAATAACTATTTTCCCTCTTAATTGCACGGGAGAGGTCCACAAATCATAATGTATCAAATCAAAATTGTTCGAAGCACGAGAATTTGACAAAGCAAATGGAAGACGTGTATGACGACCAACCTGACAGGCATGACAAAGGTTGTCAAGTTCCTATTTATTAGATTATGGAAAAAATCTAGAAAATGCTTCAAAATCTAAATGACCAAGACAACGATGCCAAGGATAGACGGTGTGGTGTAGACAGTGTGGTGACTGTAGCTAAGGCATGTGAAGGCAAAAGTGGTGGTCCAACCGCCAGAGTAGGCGGTCCGACCGCCCCTAGCTCAGCACTGACCTTGTATTTGTCATGTAACCTTCGATGAGTCCTCCTTTCCCTTTGCAGAAATATCTATCCCTACTACATCTCACTATGATTTTCTTTCCAATACTAACGACGCATTGGTGTCCTTTAGCACTGATTGTTTTGCAGGCACTCATCGATGCAGGCGTCCACCGGGCTTCTGTGCGCCCGGTGGTCAGACTGCCCATCCTACAGTGGTCCGACCGCCGCCCACACACGGTTCGACCATGCCCACGGGCAGGCCGACTGCGCACGCATATTGAGGCCTCCTCAACCCTTGTCCACCCCTCCGCAGTCTGACCGCGAGGGGAATTAAGGCCCACCTCTCTTACGTAGAGGTTTCGTTCCTACCACCTCTCTTCCGCAGCCCTAGCCGCCATCGTGCCCCACGGCCTCGCACCCTCTCCCCCCCTCGTTGCGCCGCTTTCTTTCCGGCGCGCCGCCCCGCCACGGTTCGACTGCCAGTTCAACGGTGGTACGACCGCAACCGATGTGTGGCACCCTCCCGCGTCGTCCACCTAACCCTAGTCGTTGTCTTCCCGGCGCACCACCCTGCGGCGGCCCGACCACCAACTTAATGGCAGTCTGACCGCCAGCCCTGACACGTGGCGTCTGCACGCGTTGTCTGCCTAGCCCTAGCCACCAACTGCCCGTGGCCCCACCGCTACCACTTGTGGTTCTACCGCCAGCCATCCAGATTGCAATCCGATGGCATCCATAGGCGCCCACGATGTCGATGGCGCCAACAACGCCCAAGCAGCTGCAAAGGATGTTGCCCTGGTGACCGAGATATCGAGTTAACTTGGTTAATCGCGTAGGCCTATCGTCTCACTATCGAGTGCAGCACATGCACGTGCAGCTGCCGACGAGGCACGTCGTGCCTTGCTTGCCGCAGCTGACGAGGTTTGTTGTGACTTGGCCAGCCATGACCCTCCTCCTCTGGCGTCTGATGACATTGCTTCACTCCACAGCCAAGCAATCGCGGTGCTCAGCTTAAATACTCCCTATTAAGTGTAGGCTCTTTTAGGCTACTATGTTAAGCTACTATACACCAACGAGTTGAACTAAAAAACTTATGGGAAAGGGTGGACAATTCACTTATATTTTAACACCCCCCCTCACGTGCAAGCTCTCTTGGGCTGTAAACATGGAATAGGACTTGGTTGCGATTTATTTTTGATAAATCACGCCCGGCAGGATTCTAACTCAAGACTCCTAGCTCTGATACCATGTTAAGTTACTGTGCACCGACCACTTGACCACAAAAGGTTAAGCTGATGTGGAAGGGTGGGCAATTCACTTATATTTCAACACCCCCCTCACGTGCAGTCTCCCTCAGACCGCAAAAGCAGGAGTCGGCTAAAAATTATTTTTTTTAATAATTACGCCCGTCACGATTCAAACTCGAGACCTATAGCTCTGATATCATGTTAATCTACTATGCACCGACCACTTGGCACTAAAAGTTTAAGTTGATGAAAAAGGGTGGCCAATTCTAGCAATCTAGAGATGGGTTTGTTCTTTGCTGGAGGCTCAACTAGGGACGACGGGATGCATGGGCGGGCGGTGAGTCCAGTTCTAGTTGCAACACATGTTGTCATCACCTTGACATTAGAAAACCTGCAGCGCATGGCATGGTGCACCTCTGTGCCTAAACAAGTCTTGCACCCCATATGGCGCTCCTTTTCTGGTCAGTGGAGCAAACTAGCACGTAGCTGCCTTTCGTTCTCCTCCATATAGTTTTGGTTTGTTGCTTTTGCATCCACAGTTTGGTGACCGGGATGACCGTTTTAAAAGTGACGAACTTTGCTGAATATTACAATATCTCTTACAAGTTGCAGCGCAGGAAAACATGAGTTTTCCTGAGTCATGTATAGTTCACTTGTAGTAATTAGTCTGCAAGCCTATGGTTGTTGTATAGTGTACACTGCAGCTGTCTTCGCAAACTTCATTTCATCATTCCGTCTGTAAATCATTTTAACGGCAATCGAAGAACTAGCCACATGAACTGTCGCCAAAGATCCTGCAGGGACAGCTGGATGCTGCAGTATGAAGATTTGGCAATGCTTTGATGTGAACAATGGAAAGTTTGGCTCCCACCAAACTGTAACGTGCGGCTAGGTTTCAGGAATTCCGCAGAGGTCATTGGACACGAACCTTATACTGGCAAAGCTCCAACCAGATTTCGAGACCTGATTCAGCATCTAAGCCATTGCCTGTACAACCTGGTCAAAGCAGCATCAGAAGGCAGGTCCGTCGCTGTCACAGGTATCAGCTAGCTAGTGCGTGACATCGCCAGGCGGTCAGAGTTCTTGGTGGTGCAGCCGAGTTTTGTGGCCATTGAAGATGAAGGAGTAGGTCAAAGAAGGTAATAAGCAGTGACGCTAGGATGAGCCCCTTAGTTTTTACGTTGACATGAATATCAAATTACAAGGCTGGCTTAGCTTGAGCTTTCCCTTTCAAGGTTGATCCAAAAGTATAATGCTATTTCGGCTAGCTCTTTTACTTACAGCACTCTTTTTTTCAATGATTGGTTGTGTTTCATAGTAATTATTCAAAGGCTAAACGAATTGTGTCAAATGTGCCTTGTGACTTTATGGATAATAGTCCTAATAGAGATAATATATAGAGATTACATGACTCAAAATTATACTGGACTCTACAATATGACTTCAATTCGACTATTATTATATTTCTAACCCCTCTCAAATGCAAGATATATGCAATAGTGTTGCATTTGAAAGAAAGGACAATAGGAACGGAACTTATTATATAGATAATACATCAAAAGTCACACTCTATGATGCTGTTATGGAGTGAGGTCTTAAAAAAAGATTAGATAAATCACTCCAGTAAATAGTAAGGGGTGAAATAATATGTAGATGAAATACTACTTTAAGCCCCCGTTTGGTACAACTCCAGATTCTATGAGAATTAGAAACATTTCAGTTTCAACGCAGGAATGTTTCTCAACTGAAACAGAATCACTTTAGAAACCGTTTGGCTACTTTTATGATTTCAGTTTCAGTATAGAGAGAAGAGCATTAAAATGACCTATTTACCTTTAGATAGACTATATTGTTTTTGTCATTATATAACGTATAATAAATTCTTATAATATGCATTATTTATAAGTGTCATTACAAAATATATGTCATCATCAACATGCACGGATAAATCTTTGTTACATCGCAGCAACGGCGAAGAGTTGAGAATAAGGGTACACAATGACAAATTACTGTAAATAATGATAAAACTGGAGGTGGTACAATAATATGAAGTGATTCAGACTGTGGAACACCTTTTCAGGTGTTTCAGGTTCGTAGCCAAAAAATATGAAACGTTTCACATGGATTCACTGCTGAAACGTTTCACTTTTTTGCTGTTTAGTATCGTTTCAACTGATTCAACCTAGAATCTGAAACGTTTTTTCTTGCCAAACGCACCCTAAGTAACAACTAGTAATATAAGATGGGGCAAAACACTGCTACAAATGACAAGTAGTGGATATGATAGCCGCGACAATGGCTGCAATAGAAGACAATGGGCAAATTAACAAAGATTGGTAATGACATGATTTGCCTCTCAAGATGACGGCTGCAATGGCAGATGAAAAAAAAAAGGTCATGATGGTGGCATGTTGATGAGCACAATCGGGATAGGATCAAGACTAACCCTAACTCTAAACCTTACTCAGATATCATGTTATGAATGTGGCTTATGATTTTATTGATAATGGTCTCAATGAGGACAATGTATAGAAATTACATGACTTAATATTAAACTAGAATTATGGTTTTAGAATAAGACACTTATTCGACTACTACATCGCTAAAATATTACATGTAAAAAGACTAGAACTGACTAAAGTTACGTACATACGCATTATGCTAGTTTTGGTCACTTACAAAAAAAAAGATGATATACAACAAAAGTCAGAACACCTTTCATTGAAATCATTTACCAAACACTATCATGACCTGTAATGCATGGCCATTAAAATAACCATGAGTAGTCATAAATAATCATACCATATTACCAATGCTAAATCTAGCTGGTCAGCATCTCCTTGTATGGCAAAACAGATTTAGACAAGACATGAAGGGAATTCTTTTTGTTGCTGCACAATATGAAGGATCCAGCGAAATACGCACACTCATTGCGAATGCAAACAAATTAGTGCAATTTGGAGTATATAAACTAGTTGCATTATGCTGGAGATCAAGCCGTACAGTTAAAGGAAAAAGTGGTGGAGGGAGATGGATGGCCATGGGCGATTGTTCCACTAATGAGTGCCGATGGGATTAGCAAAATTAGTGAGACGTTTGATGGAGTTTCAGCTTTTAAGCTGTGGTTGGTACAGGCACAAGTTCGGATTAGGAAGAAGGTGTAGTGCATCCGACACTGACCTGAGTCGAGCTGCTTTGATTTTGTTCCCTTCCTTTTATAAACATGCTTACTTGTATGCGAGCATGATAATGCTAATATTTTGCTTGCGCTAGTGGAAATTTGGTTGGGTGATAAACTACTCCCTCCGTTTCGAATTATTTGACGCTGGCTAGTTCATGGAGGGAGTAATTCGTTATGCGCCGAGGGTCAAGTTAAATGCACGAGGGCTTTGATACTCGGTTTAAACTGTATTATGTGTTCAATCGTATAAATCCCATTAGGATTTCTAATTTTCCGAAAGTGCAGATATATATGAGTGGGCAAAGAGAACATTTGCAGTACATTTGTTTCCATTTTTTAGGAAACGGTACGTTTCATTTTTGTTCAACGAATGGCTATGTACGCTGTAATCTCATTTTTTTAAAAGAAAAAAGTGTAATCTGATTCTCCCTTTATTTTCACCGAAAGTGTATCCCATATACATGTGGAGGGCCCATTTCAGTCCATACATTTGCCAAATGATTGAGGAGAGATGCAAACATTCTGTGCCATTATAAAGAACGCACAATTTATTAATAATCCCTCCCGTTTCAGACTTCGTACAGAACAGAACAGAGGCACAAAAATAACATAAGAATAATGAAATCAAAAGGACGAAAACTAAAGCAGCATCCACAAAAATTCCTCTACTTTTTCCTAAAGGAGAGGGAGAACACTCCAGTCCACGCATCGTTGCATTTGCATTTTGCGACGATCAGGAATTAATTATGTAATCTATTACGGCCCTTTGCTTCTTAATTGGGGATATGGCCAGGCGCTATGTTTTTCCTGTCCTTGTTCTTTATTTTAGACTGCAGGTTCTATGCAGAGCGCACTTGCGACTCATGAGTAGTCCGACCACTTTTATGGACTACTTAAACATATTTTTTTCTTTAGAAAAAGGACTTGAACGCATCAAGTACGGTAATGGTCACCAATTTAATGAAAAACCCTCTAAAATTACTACGCAAATCCTACAATTGAAGAGGGCCTACTGCAATTTTTTTATATTTACATAAAGGATGCTGTTTTGAAATTTTGCGAACTTCAATTATGTTTTCTTAGACTAGAACAATTTTATTATGTACTTGTAGCAGGGATTTGCCCGGTCATTATGCTGCCGGTGGCCCATTTGTTTTCAGCGTCGTTGAGAGAAATTTTGGTATTAGGCCCAAGTTATGTTGAGGTTATTTGAGCCTTACGGGCCGGCCCATGTGGGACGCGGCCAGAGATCCCTCGGGAAATCTCCCGCCATCATCAATCCGGCAGCCGTGCCGCGACTTCTGCGACACGCTCGAAACCTCTCGAGCTCGTCGAAACTTGGCTGCCGACGCGTCACACCAAGCGAAGACACACGAGAAGAAGAGCGCGAGCGTACGCAAGATCTGAAAGCCATTTTTATTAGCATCGCTGGTTGATCAGTCTGCTGATCTTGATCAAGGGAAGGTGTTAAGATCCGGGCGTCGATGATGACGATGAGGGTAGCTTCCTTCGTGTTCGTGCTCGCGTGCGTCGCCGTGATGGCGGCTCTGGCGGACGGCGCGCTGATCCCGTGGTTCGGCAGCGGCAGGCGCGGGCGCGACGATGCCGCGTCGGCGGCGGCAGTGTCGCCGCTTTCCGACGTGGGCTTCCTCGCCGACCCGGCCGTTCCGGATCCTGGAGCAGACCCCCCTCGGCTTCGACCACGACGATGTGGTCATGGTGACCATGGCACGCGTGGACTGGCGCGAGACCCCCGACTCCCACGAGATCGTCGTCGACGTGCCGGGAATGAGGACCTCAGGATCGAGATCGTGCGACCGCTGGCACCTGGTGGGGCGGTCCTACGGCAGGTTATGGCGCCAGCTCCCCCTTTCCGACAACGCCGACCTCGACACCGGCGTGTTAGAAATTATCAGTGATTAACTTAGGGTCGATTAGCAATTAGGTTCGGGTATCGAGGTAGAACAGAAACAATTCAAATAGCCAAGCCTAGAGAGTTTTGACAAAAAGTCATACCTTCCGTGATCCTTCCCAATTCCCGCTATCTCGTGGAGTATGACAGCAAGTGAGTATAGGGGGCGGTAGAAGAGTTAGCCCCCGTAGTTCTTCTCTGATGTAGGAGTTTATCGTCGGTATGAGGTTGATGTCTATGTTTGGTGACGGGAAGACCTTCTCCGAGACTTCCTCCTTTAGCACCTCGGTGCTACTAAGATTTTCTGGAGGCCTTTGTGCTTTTTCGTGATGATCTTAGAGAAGCAAAAACCTTGTCTTATATAGGAGGAGGAGGATGCCGAGGGGGCTTTCCAAATCGTATTCGATTGGGAGTTCGGTCCCCGATCAATGACCGAGCGGGAGAGGAAAAGGAGTCCAGCTCGATTACGTTTGTAATCGAGCTTTATCTTAATTATCGTGGTCACTTTTCTAATTAGAATTCTAATATTCCCCCCTTGACCACGGATCCACAAAGAACTAAATACTGAACATATCTATTGGTACTATTTCCTTGTGTTTGATATAAAGAAAACGACACATCAAAGACAGTCACTTACGTACTGTTTGACTCGACGACCATATTACATCTCACACTTAAAAATATACCTTTAACTAAGTTTGACCCCTAAGTATCAATAATCATAGGCATTCCCTTAAACCCATACCGGGTTACGTGTCCCCTGAACACGCTGGGTGGAAGACCTTTTGTAAGCGGATCCATGAGCATTTGCTCCGTTCTGATATGCTCAAGACTGATGACATGATTTTTGATTTTCTCTTTAACAACATAATACTTAATGTCGATGTGTTTGACAGCTCCACTCCTTTTGTTGTTGTGAGAGAATAATAATGCAGTCTCATTGTCGCATTATACTTAAGTGGTTTCTCAATTCTATCGACCACTCTGAGTCCGGAAATAAATTTATTAAGCCACATAACCTGTCATGTAGCCTCATAGCATGCAACAAATTCAACATACATTGTAGACGAAGTCATGATGGTCTGCTTGGAGCTTTTCCACGATATAGCTTCATTTGCAAGGGTGAACACATATCCCGAGGTGGACTTCCTCGTATCTAACTACGAAATCTGAGTCCGAATACCCAACTATTTCTAGTGAGTCTGATCTTTGGTATGTTAGCATGAGGCTCTTGGTTCCTTATATATATCTAAGTGCTTTCTTAACTGCCTTCTAGTGATCAAATCCTGGACTGGCTTGATATCTACCAAGCATTCCGGTAAAGTAGGCTAAGTCAAGGCGAGTGCAAACTTGAGCACACTGAAGGCTTCAGACAGCTGAAGCATAGGGGACTGATTTCATTTGATCAGTCTCATATTGATTTTTAGGACACTGAAATTCTCCAAACTTGTCACTCTTGACTATAGGAGCAGGTGTGGGCTTGCTCTTATGCATGTTGTACTTCTTGAGTATATTTTCTAAGTATGTCTTCTGAGAAAGACCTAATACCCCTTTAGCTCTATCTCGATGAATTTCTATGCCCAAGACATAAGAAGTTTCACCAAGATCTTTCATGTCAAAGTTGGAGAACGAAAAACTTTTAGTTTCTAATAGTAGATTCATATCACTACTTGCTAGTAGGATATCATCAGTTTCTAATAGTAGATTCATATCACTACTTCCGAGTAGGATATCATCTACATACAACACAAGAAAGTAGATTCATATCACTACTTGCTAGTAGGATATCATCTACATACAACACAAGAAAAATAAATTGCCCGTTATTAAACTTAGCATAAACGCAAGTGTCCTCCCATTTTCTTTAAACTCAAATTTTCTAATTGTTTCATCGAACTTGAGATACCATTGTCGTGAAGCCAGTTTGAGTTCATAAATGAATTTCTTAAGTCGGCATCCCATGTTCTCTTTTTCTTTAGTGACAAAACTTTTTGGTTGTGTCATGTAAACATCCTCGTATAGTTTTTCATTGAGAAACACAGTTTTAACATCCATCTGATGTAATTCCAAATCATAATGCACTACTAATGCCATAATGATTCTAAATGAATCCTTAGTTGAGACGGGTGAGAACGTTTCATTATAATCAATCCCTTCCCTTTGAGTAAAACCCTTTACAACAAGTCTGGCTTTGTACTTTTCAATGTTCCCTTTGGGGTCATATTTTGTTTTTAGACTCATTTACAACCTACTGTTTTGTCTCCTTTAGGAATCTCAACTAATTCCGAGACTCTATTTGCATCCATGGATCTCATTTCCTCTTTCATGACTTTAAGCCACTCAGAAGATTGAGGACTTCTCATAGATTGTTCAAACGAGGTGGGATCATCCTCCATTCGAAACTCTTCACTCATATAGACCTCGTAATCATCCGGAATAGCAGATCGTCTGATTCTTTGAGATCTTCTTAGTTGCGCATCATTCTGAGGTTGAGGCAGTTGTTCCTCTCCATCATTAGCAACTTCTAATTCTAATTGCTCAAATGATTGAGCAGGTTCCTGCAGTGCAGGAGCATCGCTAAATTGTGTTGCTAACGAGGCTGACAACAGTGTTATGCCATTATTGTTTACATCTGGTGGCGTAACAGCAGCAGGTAGAGTGAAAATTGCTTCTTGCAGCATAGGAGTGGGTTGATACACCCTCTTCTCCTCAAGGTTAATCTCACGTCGTACCATACTCCCCTAATAATTGAATCCTCTAAGAAAATAGCATGTCTCGTTTCCACAAACTTAGTGTGCCTGTCCGGACAGTAGAAACGAAAATCCTTACTCTTTTCGGGATACCCGATAAAGAAGCAACTAATTGTTTTGGGATCCAATTTTCCTAAGTCTGGCTTAAAGATCTTAGCCTCAGCGAGACATCCCCAAATATGTAAATATCTAAGTGAAAGCTTGCGTCTCATCCACAACTCATATGGTGTTTTTGACACGGACTTAGTAGGAACACGATTAAGCAAATGGATAGCGTTTTTTAAGGCCTCCATCCATAAGCTAATTGGGAGCTCTGAATGACTAAGCATGGATTTAACCATGTCCTTTAGCGTACGGTTTCACCACTTCGCTACTCCATTTTGTTGAGGTTCACCCAATGTGAAATATTGAGCGACTATGCCATGTTCCTGTAGGAACCGCGCAAACGGTTCAGGTACTTGGCCATAAGGGGTGTGTCGA
The DNA here is from genome assembly GCA_030760725.1 of Neostapfia colusana. Taxonomy (NCBI): domain Eukaryota; kingdom Viridiplantae; phylum Streptophyta; class Magnoliopsida; order Poales; family Poaceae; genus Neostapfia; species Neostapfia colusana. The sequence continues at coordinate 51,818,279 of JASWHV010000019.1, forward strand.
TCATAGTATTCACCACCATGATCGAATCTAAAGACTTTTATCTCAGTGTCATGCATATTCTCAACTTCAGCTTTTAATATTTTAAACTTCTCCAATGCTTCGAAACGATCCTTGATTGGATAAATATAGCCATAACAAGTATAGTCGTCCGTGAAGGTTATGAATGAGTCAAAACTTCGATAGAGACCGTGGGAAAAGGGCAACAAATATCTATGTGTATTACTTTTAAGATTCTCGTACTATGTTTGGCGTTTTTCTTAATTTTCTTAACGATTTTGCCTTTGATGCAATCTATGCATTTGTTTGAGTCCGAAAAGTCTAATTGAGGAAGAATCGATTGCGCGATGAGGCGTTTAATTCTCCCCCTCGAAATATGACCTAAGCAATAATGCCATAATTTCAAAGACATTTTGTAATCGATTCGTTTTCGTTTGTGAAAACGGAGTCGTTATGTGAGGAATTCTGAATATCACTTATCTCGTTTACATTCTCATGCGTAGGTAATAAGTAAAGTTGATGTTGATGTAAAGCAAGACCTACTATCTTATTATTAAACACAATGATGCACTTATATTTGTCGAAATGGCATACAAACCCATTATCATCTAAACACGACACTAAAATTAAATTCCTCCTAAGTGTAGGTACGTAAAGGACATTATGAAGCGTAAGTAAAAAACCATCTCTTAACTCCAAGGGTACATCTCCTATGGCTTCAACTTGTGCTTCATGTCCATTTGCAACTCTAATTCCTTTCTCCTCTTTCAAGGCTCCTCCTTATGGTCAACCCCCACATAGAGTGAGTAACGTGCACGGTGGCACCTGAGTCAATCCACCATGAAGATGATGAATATTCTAAGTGCAGGGTTTCAACTATATTAGTCACTAAGCCATTACCTCTTTTGTTGCACCACTTTAAAAAGCCAATGCAATCCTTTTGAAAGTGACCCTTTTTCTTGTAGAAAAAATATTCATCACTTGCAACTTGTTCACTTTTGTGAGGATGCGGTTGTGTTTGTTCCTTAGTTTTGCCTTTGCCTTTGTCTTTCTGGGGAATGTGTCTAGGCTTTGAAGAGTAATTCTTTTTGCCTTTTACATAGTTGACTGAGTCACCGCGTGCTGATTTAAGTCTTTCTTATTTTTGAACACACATAGCCATGACCTTTTCTAAGCTCCAATTCTCTGGATTGGAGTTGTAGTTAACGACAAATGTCTCAAAGTCTTTTGGAAGAGATGCGAAGATGAGATGTATGAGAAACTAATCCTTCACCCCCAAGTCCATTTTGTTAAGCTTTGCACTCATATTTGTCAACTTAAGGATGTGATCCCGCACACTTCCTCCAGTGAATCTCTGAGTGACGAGTTGCTTGATAATAGTACTAGCTGTTGTCTTAGATGAGCTAGTGTAGGTTTTCTGTACTCCCTGGAGATACTCAGTGGCAGTCTCACAATCTGAAATTGCTCCCTTAATAGCATCACAAATGTTGCTCTTAATAATCATCAAGCATTTTCTGTTTGATACATTCCACTTAAAGCAAGCATTAGTGTGAGCAGCTAAGTCCTTGTGATAAACATCCATTCTTTCCTTATATGCTTCCTGAGTTTCCTGCGGACCTCTTAATGGAGGTACCTTAGGAGCTAAGTCCTTGTGAGCAGCTAAGTCCTTGTGATAAATATCCATTCTTTCCTTATATGCTTCCTGAGTTTCCTGCGGACCTCTTAATGGAGGTACCTTAGGAGTTGTTGGACGAGGTGAAGTTAAGGATAAGCCTAAGTCCCAAACAGCCAAAGCGACCTCTATTTTTTTCCTCCATACCCCGTAGTTATTTCCAGTAAGCTAGGGAATGGAGCTAAGGAGATTGTTGGTGGCATTTTGCCCTCAGAAACCTTTTGAAATTAAAAGAACATATATATATATATAATCATAAGTGAATGCAAAGTAAAATATACACAAAAAATGTCATGTTTTTGCCTTTCACGTTAGCTACTAGACAAAAATGTGTCCTATAAAGTAACTTAATCATGACAAATTACATGTTTTTCACGTTGGTTACTCAACATAATTTCTATTATAATATCTTAGAACATAGTAAATAATATTGGTCATGTTGACTACTTAACACAATTTACTATGAAACTTAAAAAATAGTAATATTTTGATTTTTCACATTGGCTACTGTCGGTACCCTCAATATTGGGTACCCCCGCGCACAGGGTGAAACCGACTAAGGACCTCGCCCCCTCCGCAGGGGCGAGCTCCGAAGGCGCCACGTGCCCGGCAGGGCTGGAGCTCCCCTCTCCTCAGAGGATAGCTCCGGGCCTGCCACGTGGCCCAGAAGGCCGGACCTCGCCCCCCCCCCCCCCCCCCCGCCGGGGCGAGCTCTGAAGGAGCCACGTGTCTAGTAGGGCCGGAGCTCCCCTCCCCTAAGAGGATAGCTCCAGGCCTGCCACGTGGCCCAGGAGGCCGGACCTCGCCCCCTCCGAAGGGGCGAGCTCCGAAGGCTCCACGTGTCCAGCGGGGCCGGACCTCTCCTCTCCTCAGAGGTGAGCTTCGGGCCCGCCACGTGGCCAGCAGAGCCGCGCTGCCCGCCCGACGAGGTAGGCAGCACGAGTAAAGGTCGCCATGCCTTTACCGTACAAGGAATTCAAGACCCGCGTCTTCCCAAGGCGCGGAGGCACGGTGCACGCCTGTCAGGAGGCACTGTGACCCGTCACAGTCAAGACAGGCGCACAGTGTCAGGAGCTGCAAACCATTGAAGGCAGCGACAAGACACGGACAGGACATGCCCTACCGCCCCTGCCATCGCCAACGGCTACACGCTACACCTAGCCTGCGGCAGGGTGGCAGGACGACCTCGAAGCCAGCGCCAAGAATACGTAGCTGATAGGAAATCACCCCGAAGCCACCTGTCGGGTCCCAGGGCCCACCTTGTAAGCCGCCCAAGCCTTGGACTATAAAAGGCTCGGGTAGGCAACGTTACAAGGGGTTCGAACTTTCGTGAGTTCAGCTCCCTCTAGGTCATTCACATACTCAAGGAAACCAGTGCTCCGAGCACTCTCGTGGACGTAGGGTTTTATGCTCCGGCGGCCCGAACCACGTAAATCCCCGTGTCAACCATCTCCTTCCTTCGTCCACACCGGCGAGACCCTCACGAGAGGACTAGCCCCTCCGAAAGAGAACCTCCGGCGGGCTGCCCAGAGCAGGCTCGGGGGAAATGTCGATCGCAAACGCTTTGACATTTAGCGCGCCAGGAAGGGGGCTTTTCCCTCTTGCGACGAGTCTTCGCCAACGAAGATGACCAAGCCTCCGTAAGTGGCAAGCTCTTCGCGCTGTCGTTCCCGACGAACTCCGTCAGCCTCAAGATCAGCCGCGGCACGGTGTGCCACTCAAGCAAGTGCACTAGCAGCCGCAGAAGCGCTCCTAGACAGTCCACCTGCTGAAGACGCTCCCCAAGGGGCCACCCAGCAGTGGATCCGTGACGCCAACTACCTCGTCGCTGCTGCCGCCAACCCTCCGTTGCGGCGGAGACGACACCCTCCTCAACCAGGTGTCTCGCTGTCGTGCACACCAACGGTTGACGGGCAGACGGCAGACTCCCGCTCTACCATGCTCCCAACGGCGGACCTGAGGATAGAGCTAGAACGACGTCGCTCGGGAGAAGACGCTCGCGTCACCATCGAGCGACAGCGGCAAAGACGTCGCATGCAAGAGGCCGACTACAGCGTGTCAACTGCCTCAACTCAGCCTGGGCCGTAGATGTTCGCCATGCAACCTCTACCCAAGCGTACGCCATGCAGCATATGCAGCAACCATATGTCCTGCAGACTGCGCCCCCGATGTATGGCGCACCTTTGCCCATGCCGGGGTACACCGTGCCAGCAGCCGTCTAAGGGTTCGCGGCACCAAGACCTGCAACAGCAGCGACCGGATGTTTTGCCCTCGTGCCACACCTCCGCTTTGCAGTGTGGCCACGCAAGTTCCGACCACACCTGCCGGAGAAGTACGATGGAAGCATCAACCCGGCAGAGTTCCTGCAGGTCTACTCTAGTGCCATCCTAGCGGCAGTATGGGACGAAGCGGTCATGGCAAACTACTTCCCCGTCGCCTTGACCGGCCCGGCGAGGTCATGGTTCATGAACCTGCCCTAGGGTTCCATAACCTCCTGGGCGGAGCTATACAGACAGTTCACGGCGAACTTCAGCTGCTCCTACACGCGCCCCGGCACGGAGCTGGACCTCCATGCCGTGCAGCAACAACCGGGAGAATCACTGCGCTCCTTCATCGAGCGGTTCTCCCAAGTACGCAACACTATCCCCCACATCCCTGATGCATCAGTGGTGGTCGCATTCCGACACGGTGTGAGGGACAAGAAGATGCTCGAGAAGTTGGCCACCAAGGAGGTGCAAGACATCTCGGAGCTCTTCAGCCTGGCGGACAAGTGCGCTAGAGCAGAAGAAGGGTGTCACTGGCATTCATAGCCAGCCTCCGAAGCCGGAAGATAGCCCGAAGACGACGGAGTTCAAGCTGAACTTCCGACCACGTCAGACAGTCAAGAGCCAAGCACTGACTGACTTCATGGTCACGTGGACGCCACCATCAAGCATCCCGGGGGGCCCCAAAGGTGGAGAACCAGAGCCCCGAGTACCGGCCTTAATCGAGCCTCACTGGACGTTCTACTCTGACGGCGTGCCGCTCCTCATACCAACGGGGAGCGATTTGGGTACCTTGGACCTGTGCCATGTACCGCGCACCGACGACACCGTCGCCAATAACCTTTCAACGAAGGCCTCCACCGGAGCCCCGGAGCTCCAAGGAGCCTTCGAAGGGACGTTGCCGCGACTCACAGCCCGGAGTGCTGAACCGGGCGAAGGGGGCGAGACCAGCACCTCGAAGCTGGCGGTCCCGGCGGCCATGCAGCCAGCCAAAGGATCGTATGCACCTTGGGGACTCCGTGCTACCCAGCGCCCAAGATCCAGAAGCTCAAGTAGTCCCGATGCATGGACCACGGAGGTCCGGGACTCCTTGAAAGACATCCTTCCTGATGAATGTGCGCTCGCTGAACGGATTGTGCGGATGGCTAAGTGCTACGCGCTGGTATCTTGACTGGTGTGCGCCAAGGTATCCTATTGCGGTGCATAACCCAGGAGGAAGGCTGTGACCCGCTAGCAGTAACCCACGGAGGCGAGTGTTGGGAAGCTCATCATCCCACACGCTGGTCGGTTAAGCCATCCGGCATGGCTCCTACTGACCGAGAGCCACCTGGACGCCGTCAAGCCGGTTAGGAGATGCAAGGCGTGCCAGGTCCACGCCGAGCAGACCCACACAATCGGTGCAGATGCTGCACCCAGAACCGTCGGGGGATACCAGCTCCTCTACGTCAGGGGCCAGCCGGACATCCTAGGGTCGGGTCATGGGAATCACCCTTCTACATGGTATGCGGGGCCGAAGCCATGCTTCCCTCCGAGTTCGCCATGGGTGTCCCCCCGTGTCCGAGCATACGACGAAGCCACGCATGATCCGCTCTGCGTGAGAACATCTACCTCGTCGACGAGGCAAGATGCCAAGCAACGCTCCAGATCGCACGGTCCCGGCGGGAGCTTCAACGCTACCACCGCGGGTCCATGCATGGGAGCACGAGGCAGGCGCTCCGGCCCTACCTCTGTAAGTCCTACCACACTCAGGTGCTCGTTTAAATTACGCATTAATTTATATGATCACCTCCCCGCGCTCTAGACAGTGTACGCCCGTCGTACACTTGGCCCTCCTTGCTTACTCTCATAACTAGTCGGCATTTGCTATCCTGCCGAGAGCGGTCGTGCTTGAGGTACCTGCCAAAGGCCCGGGGGCCTCTCGGACCTCCCCCAGTTAGGGACTGTAACGCCAGTCGGCCTCCTCCAGGAAAAGACCTACGCTAGAGCGGGAGGTCCAGGAGCCTTGCTTTGTCGGGTCTTGCACCCAAAGCATGCGCACTGTGCCTCCCCAGAGCTACAGTCTGAGTACTAGGGGCCGGACGGTTACACCCTGACTACGGCGGGAGCCGGACCTCCGGGACCAAGTGCACTGGATGGCCTAAAGCTCCGTATACTGGCCCGGGACTGTAAGCCAAATAAGACTAAGAGGCGGGGAAAGGAGGACCTCTGAGCAGTACCGGACCTCACCCCTCAGCAAGGGTGAGCTCCGAAGCCGGACCTCATCTCCCTCTTCTCAAAGGCGAGCTCCGATGACCTCTGGACCTCACGCCCTCCGTGGGCCTGAGCTCCGATGACCTCCGGACCTCACGCTCTCCGCTGGCTTGAGCTCCGATGCCGGCCCTCGCCCTCTCTTCAGAGGCGAGCCTCGATGTCGGACCTCACCCTCTCCTCAGAGGCTGAGATCCCATGACCTCCGGACCTCACACCCTCCGTTGGCCTGAGCTCCGATGCCGGCCCTCGCCCTCTCCTCAGAAGCGAGCCCCGATGCCGGACCTCACCCTCTCCTCACAGGCTGAGTTCCGATGACCTCCGGACCTCACGCCCTCCGCTGGCCTAAGCTCCGATGCCAGTCCTCGCCCTCTTCTCAGGGGCGAGCCCTGATGCCGGACCTCACGCCCTCCGCAGGCCTGAGCTCCGATGACCTTCGGACCTCACGCCCTCCGCTGGCCTGAGCTCCGATGACTTTCGGACCTCCGCCCCCCACAGCAGGGCCGAGCTCTAAAGCCGAGCCTCCCCCTTTCCTAGGGCTGAGCTCCGATACCAGACCTAACCTCCTCAGCAGGGGTGACCTCTGATGCCGGACTTCACCCCCTCCACAGGGGTGAACACCGAAGCTAGACCTCTACCTCTCCCTAGAGGCGAGCTTCGAAGCCGGACCTCCCCCTTTCACAAGGGCTGAGCTCGATGCCACGCCTCACCCTCTCCTCAGAGGCTAAGCTCCGTCGAGACCCTGCCAGCACAGGAAGTACTCAAGACAAGAAACAGCGCGGGAAGAAGAAGGCCCCTCCTCGGGCTCGATGCCTCCCACGAGATGGGCCCAAGGGCCACTGTCGGTACCCTCAATGCCGGGTACCCCCGCGCACAGGGTGAAAGCGCCTAAGGACCTCGCCCCCTCCGCGGGGCGAGCTCCGAAGGCGCCACGTGCCCGGCAGGGCCGGAGCTCCCCTCTCCTCAGAGGATAGCTCCGGCCTGCCACGTGGCCCAGAAGGCTGGACCTCGCCCCCTCCGCCGGGGCGAGCTCCAAAGGAGCCACGTGTCCAGTAGGGCCGGAGCTCCCCTCCCCTCGGAGGATAGCTCCGGGCCTGCCACGTGGCCTAGGAGGCCGGACCTCGCTCCCTCCGCAGGGGCGATCTCCGAAGGCTCCACGTGTCCAGCGGGGCCGGACCTCTCCTCTCCTCAGAGGTGAGCTCCGGGCCCGCCACGTGGCCAGCAGAGTCGCGCTGCCTGCCCGGTGCGGTAGGCAGCGGGAGTAAAGGCGCGCCACGCCTTTACCGTACAAGGCATTCAAGACACGCGCCTTCACAAGGCGTGGAGGCGTGACACACGCCTGTCAGGAGGCACTGTGATCCGTCACAGTCAAGACAGGCGCACAGTGTCAGGAGCTGCAGACCATTGAAGGCAGCGACGAGACACGGACAAGACATGCCCTACCGCCCCTGCCATCGTCAACGGCTACACGCTACACCTAGCCTACGACAGGGTGGCAGGACGACATCGAAGCCAGCGTCAAGACTGAGTAGCTCGTAGGAAATCACCCCGGGGCCACCTGTCGGGTCCCGGGCCCACCTTGTAAGTCGCCCAAGCCTTGGACTATAAAAGGCTCGGGTAGGCAAGTTCAGCTCCCTCTAGGTCATTCACATACTCAAGGAAACCAGTGCTTCGAGCACTCCCGTGGACGTAAGGTTTTACGCTCCGACGGCCCGAACCACGTAAATTCCCGTGTCAACCATCTCCTTCCTTCGTCCACTCCGGCGAGACCCTCGCGAGAGGACTAGCCCCTCCAAAAAAGAACCTCCGCGGGCTGCCCAGAGCAGGCCCGGGGGAAGTGTCGACCGCAGACGTTTCGACAGCTATTATCAAAATTTTACTATATTACTTAAAATCATAATAATTTCATTTTTCGCGTTGGCTACTAAACAAAATTATCATGATGACTTAACAGTGGAAGCATAATTATGAGCAATCTATATTATTTCTTAAATGATTCTACAACATTTCAAATTAATTCGCTGAGAAAAAATGCTATGTTATAGGAAAATAAGCAATAAATAATATTAAACATCACATCAATCATTTACATTACATCAAAACAAAACTAATTTTATTTTATCAGCCCAATTAATTTAAAACTAGTGAAAAGGAAAAATGAAACTGCCCCAAAGGAGCCTTCTTCCTGATGTGGCCCACGGCCCATTTAAAATTTCCAGGAAATTCCTCTAAAAGAAAATCAAGCTTTGAAGCCCGCTTTCCCCTCAATACGGTCCAGCAACATGTTTAATATTTAGAAAAAACCTGAGCTAAATTAAAAGGGTGGCCCAACAGCCTACGACGGCGCTCTGCATGGGCTGGCGGCCTGGCCACAGGCGCCGCCTCTGCGCATCCGCACGATTTTGATCGGACGGCTAATAGCGATCCAGCGAAAGTACTTAAGCGCGAATGGGCGAAACCCTAGTTCATTCTCCCTGTTCCCCTTCGTCTCTGTTCGCTAGCCACGAAAAACAACCGAGGGAGAGGATCGTCGGTGGCGAGGAGGTCTTCGGTGCCGCCGTGAGCACCATACCGTCGCACGAGATCGCCGAAAGGCGGCTCGCCGTCGGTGCGGTGACTCATCAGTCGGCCGCCGTGAGGGGATCCCGCGCGCTAGGGTTTTGGCCAGGAACCCTAGGGTTCCGGTGAACCTTTTCGCGGCAGGGTCTGAGGTCCAGTGGCACCGTCGTTGTTCTCATCGATGAAGCGCGCGCTCAACTTTGAGCGAACGCGTTGCCATCGAGTGGAGCATGCGACACTTCTACGCCGGCTGAGGGCCCAGATTCGGTCGACCTCCAACGGGAGGAGTCCTCGAACTGGTGGCGTGGTGCTCCATAATGGCAAGTGCAAGGCATTGATTTCGTCTCTAAGTTTGATTCAAATAAATTGAATCTTGTTTTGTGTCTGATTTAGGTTCTAATTCTGGATTAGAAAACCCCAATCCTTTGATTTCAATTTTAACGAAACCCTAAGTGTCTTAGTTTGTTTATCATCTCCTTCCAATTTCTGTAGAATCATTCTGAGGGATCAAAACTTAGACAACGTTTAGATGCAACTTATGAACCCGAAACCTAATGCTAATTTAAGATGGCCCTGATACCAATGTTAGAAATTATCAGTGATTAACTTAGGCTCGATTAGCAATTAGGTTCGGGTATTGAGGTAGAACAGAAACAATTCAAATAGCCAATCATCAATCAATCTAGCCTAGAGAGTTTTGACAAGAAGTCATACCTTCGGTGATCCCAATTTCCGCCATATCGTCGAGTATGGCAGCAAGGGAGTATGGGGGGTAGAAGAGTTAGCTCCCGTAGTTCTTCTCTGGTGCAGGAGCTTGTCATCGGTATGAGGTCGATGTCGATGTTCGGCAACGGGAAGACCTTCCTCGAGATTTCCTCCTCTAACGGATCGGTGCTACTAAGATTTTCTGGCGGCATTTGTGCTTTTTCATAATGATCTTAAGGAGGCAAAAAACTTATCTTATATAGGAGGAGGATGCCCGAGGAGGCCTTTCTAATCGTATTCGATTGGGAGTTCGATCCCCGATCAATGACCGAGCGAGAGAGAAAAAAGAGTCCAGCTCGATTACGTTTGTAATCAAGCTTTTTCTTTATTACCGTGGTCACTTTTCTAATTAGAATTCTAACACGGCGTCCTCACCGTGCGGGCTGGCGCCCGACCAGATCAAGGGCCCGCGAGTTGTCGGGCATCGTCGGGGGAGACACTGACGGCGCCAGGAAGAATTGAAGAGCACTGGCGCCGGCGCCGGGCAGGAGCCCCAGGCCAGGAAGGTCGAGCTCTGAACTGTCGGAGGCAGTGGTGTCTGAATGTCTGTGACGCGTGTCCACGCATGGGCACTGTTTTTGTTTCGGTACAACACAATATCCTGTGGACAGGGGAGTGTCACGTGCCATGTAAAGTGTGCGAGTTAACAGAGGAATAATTCTAATGTTGCTGATCTTCCTGAACGTCATTGAACCGGCGGATACCGCCACGTGTCACCTCCTGAATCTGGCCACAGTATTTGATTTGAGTCCAAGATTTTCACATCTAAGATAAGGAAACCATAAAAAAGTTGATTGCTGCCTAAGTTCTTAACCTCTTGGCCTCGGAAAGCAATCAGGCAAAGTCGACCAAGTCACCTTCACTGAGATTACCGCAAAAATAAGTCGTTTTATTTTGAATACAATACCCATGTGTTTTTGCCTCGAAGCAACAGCGATATTGACCACTGAACTATTTGTGTGATTATTAACATATTTGATGGCCATGAGATTGAATATTTGTCTGATTATTCATTGAACTATCACCCTTCTACTTGTAGCACCGGACAGCACAGAAGTCTGATGGCACTGGATTTAGAAATCGGTAGCCCACAAATATAAATAATTGTAACAGAATTTGAAGTTTATGATTCCTGACATAAATATCCTGTAAAATGTGCCATAGCAGCAAGCCGTCTGACACGAGCAAACTTGTCGCTTCACGCGCCCATACTCTGTTGGCTCAGCTGGGGAATCTTCCCACAGTAATGAGAGTACGGTTCAGGAAGATGGTTCCAAGAGAGCAGGGTTAGCTCTGCCCACCCTGTACACATCTCCGAGGGCAGTGAGACCAACAGGGAGACCACAGTGATGAGATTGATTTCGGGAAGAGGATGGGAGACGAGTTGGAAGAGAAGAGACGGACTGTCGACGAGAGAGGGAGGCATATCGTGGAAAAAGATGCGAGAAAATGCTAGGACCAACGGCATGGAGAGGACTAGTAGCTTCTAGGATTTAGTATCAGCAGCTGTGTCTTTTTACGCTTGTATCTATCTTTTCTGCCCTTGTTCCGTCGATGATCGAGAAAATGTGTATAGCCTCAACTTGCATCGTCTAGGTTAGAAATTACTGCTACATTGCAGTAACATTAGAGAACGTAGTATCAGAGTTTTGCAATAACTCGCGTCATGAAAGTCACGTTAAAGGCCTTGCTAGTTGGGCTGTTAAACTTCGTGGGCCAAATACGGAAAAGCCCATATCAGTTGTGCTCGGGCACCTTCGATTTCGGACCAATGCCTGAATTCGAGTCGGATTAGGAGGATTCTAATTCCATGTATAATAGATAGGCGGTCTCACGCACCGCATTAATCATCAGTTCTTGTCTTCGATAACCCCTTCTAACGGATTCTCTCCATCGGGGAAGGAGGTGCGAGATGGACGACGCCGCCGCCTCTGCGTCCTCCGCTGCTGCTGCTGCTGCTGCACTGCCGGCCGCCGTTCGCGGGAGGTGCATCGCCCGCATCAGGTTCCCCCCCGGGTGGAAGGCGTCCTCTGCTTCTGCTGCTGCTGCACCGCCTGCCGCCGCCTCTGCGTCCTCTGCGGCTGCTGCTGCACCGCCGGCCGCCGTTCGCGGGAGGTGCATCGCCCGCATCAGGTTTCCCCCCGGGTGGAAGGCGTCCTCTGCTTCTGCTGCTGCTGCACCGCCGGCCGCCGCTGCCTCTGCGTCCTCTGCTGCTGCTCCGTCGGCCCCAGTTCGCGGGAGGTGCATCGCCCGCATCAGGCTGCCCCCCGCGTGGACGGCGGAGGAGGACGCCCGTCTTGAGCGCCTGGCCAAGGAGAACGGCTTCCGCAACTGGCACCGCGTGGCGCGCCATATGCCCGGGCGCTCCCCGAACCTCTGCCGCTACCGGTGGCGCGAGCACCTCGCCCGCCACGTCTACCACCGCCCATTCACCGCCGCCGACGACGAGGAGCTTCGGCGCCTGGTGGTGCGCTTCGGGGGCCGCTGGAAGGAGATCCGACGAGCGGTCTACGGCCGCACGTCGCGCGTCATGAGGCGCCGCTGGAAGGAGCTCTGCAAGAAGAACAGCGGAGGCCGCAAGATCTACTGCCCGCCACCGCTGCCATCTGAAGAAGACGACGATCAAGAAGGCATGGAATTCGACGAGACGTTGCAGCAGGATCCGACTCGTTGCTGCGTCGACGACGTTCTTGCCTCGGGCTTCGCGTCGTGCAGTCTCTCCACCGGCGCCGTGGACCCCAGGGCCGGAAGCCTAGCGTTAGGGTTCGCCTGCATGACCGTTTGAGCAAGAAAGACGCCACGCTCACCGAGGGCGGAGTTATCTTTGTGCGCTCGCGGCGGCTACCTAGCTTACTTCTTGTGTCCATGTACTCTGATGTACAGTTGAAACTCTGTTAAGCACGTATGTATTGTAACATCTTGCTTGATCAATGTGTCCAGAAGCATCTGATTAAAGTGGACTTTTCCCAATGTTGCAAGAAAAGCTACTTCCTCTGGTTGTGTCAGCTATTGAGTATTGAAAGAGTTCACTTTAGGAAACTATTTTAGTTTATTATGGTTATATAAGTGTTGTTTATCTCTTGACTAATCCAATGCAGCATCAAAACGCACTAAATACATCAAGATTGATTTATTACCCTTACCAATTGTCTCGAACTCAACATCACTGATATCATGAAAAGAAGCAGGCATATTAAGGAGCATCACAACACAGGTCTGGAGAATCAGGACACATCACGTCTTGCTACAAGGATAAGCTCCAAGCGTTACGGCGATCGCCGGCTACTACTGCGTACCATGCATGATGCGAGGTAGGCCGGTCCAGGCGACTGGTTACTCGAACTTGTAGTGCTTGTCGACGGCCTCGGCGACGTCCCAGGTGCAGCTCATGCCCTTGGGGAAGACGACGAGGTCCCCCGCCGCGATCTCGACGAAATCCTCGCCGTGGCCGTCCGGGTACACCTTCACCTTCCCCTGCAGCAGGTAGCACGTCTCCTTGGCCGAGTACGTCCACGGGAACTTGCTCTCCTCGCACCCCCACCTGGATTCATTCCGTTCGCACGGTCAGGCGGCGGCCGGCATGGGGAGAGGCTGCGGATCGAGACGCCCCGGGACGAGGGCGCGGGGGGTAGGCAGGTGGAGGGGGGCGGGGCGGGGCAGCTTACTTGGGCCACTGGCGGACGCCGAGCTCGGAGAGGCGCGACTCCGGCGGGTTGCGCTCCACCCTGATGCCCAGCTTCTCCGTCGCCATCGCCTCCGCCGACGCCCGCGCCGCCGCGAACCGCCGCACGGGCCTGGGTCTCTGGGAGGCGCTGAAGCTGAGGCGGCCGGTGGTGCGGAGCTGGACTGGAGCGGCGGCCATTGGGCTCGTCATTTCTTCAAGTAGTGACAGCTGTCTGGACACTTTGGGCCTTCGCGCGTGTAGTGTAGCGAAGCGAGGCGGAAGGTTCCCGAAGCGGAGGCGACCAGTGGCCCAGGTTTCTCGTCGTCGCGGACGGGGGAAATGTGACGGGAGGTCGAGGCCCACTCGTTGCTTATCTTTTCCGCAGTGGTCGTAGTGGTAGTCGCACCGGTAAATTAAGAAGCAGGCCTCGTTACCATTAGTGCAGACAGGAAACGGCCGGATCCCGTGTAAAACACCAGGCCAGAACTTCGGGAGTTGTCGTGGAAAAAAATCTGTTTAGATGAGGTCTAATTCTAAAAATTTTATCACCTCCGGTCCGATTTAATTGACGTTTCCGACATCTTCGTAAAAATTAAGAAAGTTATGAAATAACGATTTTACCCTCCCGTTAGGCTAAGCCACCGCTGCGGCGTTGGAATCCCGGTCCAAGCCGCCGCAACACGAACTCATCGTCCCTGCCGCTGCCGCGGGTGATAGGCGTGATCTCGACGTGGTCCCTGCCGAAATTTCGTCGCTGTCCCTGCCGCAGTCCTTTCATCGCCATTCCTCGCCAAGATCTCACGCTCTGTTGTCTTCCACACCGAGACCCGCGCTCTACTGCCTTCCCCGCCGAGATCTTGCGCTCTACTGTCTTCCCCACCAAGATCCCACCCGCCTGTCATCTTCCTCACCGAAATCTGCGTATTGCCGTCATCTGAGTAGCCGGCACCTTCCTTTTGTCAAGCTCTGCCTCTCTATTCCCTGTCGCCAAGCTCCCAGCCTTGAGAAATAGGTTGTACCAGGTATGACACCCAGCACAAATGTTCTTTTTTTTTTAAGATCAAAGGAGCACTTCCTGGTTTTATTGTAAGGCCTAGAAATCTCGCTAATCATACAACACACACAATATATGTTCCGTGTTCTCATCTTTTCCATTTTGTTGTTTTTATCGTGGCTGTAGTTTTTAATCTCATTAAATAGGCTAATGTTCTCTGCCTTTGTTTTGACTGAATAGTCATGACAAGCTGCTAACATTGATCATATGTGAGATCTGTGCCTGTTTTGGTAAGGCTTCTAGCATTCCAAACTGCAAAGTTGGATGATTAATTGTAGCTTGTAATTGTCAGACCACTTTCTACAAAAATGTGTTTCTAAAGTAGACATGTGCTTCCTTGGTACATAGAACTGAGATTTCATCTTTATGGGCGTGATATTTTCTTTCCTGCATATGAATAGCATTCTGGATTAGGAGTTCTAGAAAATTTCAAATGGAATACCATAGAAGCTATAAAACCTTTTTCTCACTGCCATAGAAACACTAGTCCTCACTAAAATATGTTTCCTTGTTTCCTAGACCAAGCAATACAACCTTTATAATTTATCATTTGTGAAATTAATGTAATTTTCTGTCTATATTGTACTTTAGTTCAAATCTGACTAAATTTTGACAAATAAACTTTGTATTGAAAGACAAGATGGTGGTATTTTGAAAGTATAAATCTCCATGCCAGCAAAAATTGTATGCTTCTCTGCATATTTCTTTCCTAATTCTGTTTTCAACTGACTGGCCTATTAGACTTCTGGAGCAATATTTTATGAACAACCTAACTGATCATGTTTCCATATCCTTAATTGTTGATGCTTCTCATCGCACTAAAATTTCAGTTACATTCCATTTCATAATATTGTTACATTTTTGTTCAACACATCTACAAGAACAAAGACAAGCTGTTTATTTCCCTGCATCTTCACTACATATTCCCAATCCTGTACAAGTACAACTACTACTACAATTTTCAACAACAACCGTTGATTCCCTTGCTTCTTCACTGCATGCTCTATTGCATGAATTAAGCAAAATGGCATCCTTTCCTCCTGGTAATGCCAAAGGTGCTGGTTGCATACACCATCCTATGCCACAGAAATTGACTAGAATTGTGAACAAAGCCAATCAAGTGAAGAAAATTCTCTGCCACAACGGTGCTTACCAAAGCTCCATGATGTCCATCTCCCTACTTTCTTCTTGCAGTGGCAGAGCAAACGGGGCTCGTAGTTCAGCAGTTTCTCACAACTAGGCACCAACCATTGTCGCCGCCTCCAATCACCGGTCTGCGCAACGGGAGGCGGCTCCCCCGAGGTCGGCGACGGCAGTGGCTTCTCAGTGGCTCCCCGCTACGGCGGCTCCGGGCTCCGCCTCTGAATCTCATGGAGGCGGCCGTAGTGCCCCGAGAGGTGGCGGCGGCAGCGGTGGCTAGTCGAACTCGTTTTTCTCCGAGGGTAGTTTGGGGAAAAGACGAAAGTACTTATTTCATCATAGCTGCAACGTCAAATAGAAAACATCTTCCTAGTTGACTTAAAACGTCAATTAATCTGGACCGGAGAGGGTACATCAGTACTGGCCAGTTATACCAACCTGGAAAATAAAAATCGTCTCCCTAACCCACACACACAAAAAGTAAATGTCGGGCATCCTCACCCTTGATGACTCCGCTCTTGGCTGCAGCCACCGTGTCGGATGTTGGGGGGGGGGGGGGGGGCGGCGCGGCGGTGCAGGAGCGAGCACGCCCGCGCCACACGGGAGTGACAGGATGATGGACAGCGTATCCTTTCTTCCGCTTCACTTTAGCCGCGTGTGCAGCAAAAATGCTCTCTGCATCATCAGTTCATTACCAAAGATCATTGATTAAAAATAAAATAAAAAGATAGCAAGATGAAAGGGGATGTAGCTCATATGGTAGAGCGCTCGCTTCGCATGCGAGAGGCACGGGGTTCGATTCCCCGCGTCTCCATGTAGTATCATATTTTTATCCAGCTTTTTCCTCTTGCCCTCCTTAGCAGTTCCACTTGGCCGGCGCAAAAAGCACAAGCAGCATAGCCTGAAACTGAGAGAGCAAACTGACATGAATAATCTGAATCCAGCATTTAAGGTCCCACATATTCTATAAAAGGCAAAGAATTACACCGCCCAATCCTCAAGAGAACATGGATCAGTTCGCTAATGACTGATTACTTCTCCAATAACAAGCATTGATTCAGGTACTTCACCAATTCTTGGAACAGAGGCGACATCAGATAAATATTAATGCAGAATGGAGAAACGCCTAACAAGTGGTACACGAAGGGATATTACCACAACTCTGAACTCTCTAATGCTAATACTACTAATACTTCCTATGATGAATTTTCAACAACTCCCAAGTTATCCTGTCTTCTTGCAATTACATGCAAGTTAAATTGGAGCAATACAATTCTATGGCGAACATGATGAATCACCAGTCCACTGAGTTGATTACCCTGAGCATCATCATTGACTCTCATCTTCTTCGTCGTCGTCCTCCTCATCTGTTTGTCCCCCCTCGTTCGCAGTCACATTGGCATGATCGTTGTGGTGGTACCGATAATGTTGGCGTGGAGCATGCTGGTGCCGGTCACCATGGCTGATTCGGTGCTGGCTATGGTGATTACTGCTGCCCCCGGCATCAGTAACCGTAGACAGTCTCCTTGAGCCGCCACCAACAGTGGTGGCGCTGGATGGGACGATGGCCCCGGCAGGGGAAGCATTCTTGGATTGCGTGAGCTCCATCTGAGTGTTGAGGAAGAACTGCACGCGCTGCGACTCGAGCTCCCGCGCGAAGTCCATCCGCCGCCGCTCCATCTCGGCGGCTTGCTCCAGCTTCGCGGTCTCCACGCGCTCGTACGCCTCACCGAGGCGCCGTATCGCCAGCCCCAGCTCCCGAAGCCCCTGCGCGCGGTCGCGGTCTCTGCCACTGTCGCCGCGGTCTTCGTCCGTCCTCCCCCTCTTCCCGTTGGCCACCGGGAGGGCCAGCGGAGGGAACCCGTCAGACGACTCGGACGACGCCGACGGTTCCGGCGACGGCTCCCTCCGCTTGACCGCCGCGGACATCAATGACGTGCGGCTGCGCTGCGGGAAGCCCACGCGCAGCGCGGCAGGAACCGGATGGCGGCCGTTAGGAACGTGCCCGCCGCCGCCGCCGCCGGCAGGCTTTTGGCCGTAGGTGGGGGCGAGGAGCGCGTCGAGGCGATCGAAGAACTGCCAGGAGGAGACCGGCTTGGCCCTCTCGACCTTGTACTTCTTCTTCAGCGTATCGATGCGGTTCTTGCACTGGACGTCGGACCTGGGAGCCTTGGAGTAGCCGTCGCGGGAGGAGACGGCATCGGCGACCTCCTGCCACTGCGGGTGGCGGAGGCTGCCGCGGCCGAGCGCGACGAACCGCTCCCCCCAGGCGTCGATGAGAGCGGACGTGGCACCGTCGCTCCACGCGTCCTCCCTCCCGCCGCCGCCGCCGCCGCTGCCCCCGGCGGTTACGTACAGGGACGCCGCGGTCCTCTGGATCGGGAGCGCGAAGGAGCCACCGGGCGGCGCGGCGGCGACAGTGACGGGGTCGGCCACGGGGAGCGCCGATGCCGCCGGGGAGGAGGCTGGCGACGGGGAGGCGTCGGCGGAAACGTCGTCGTCGTCGTCCATGGCCGCAGATCGGGGCAAATTGGAGGAGGAAGGGGATCGGATCCGGTTTAGGGTTGGTCTTTGGGTTCGGTGGTGCGGCGGTGCCGGCGGCGTGGGGGTGTCGTGGGATCCGGCACGGCAGGGCAGCGGGCAGGGCACCGCGGAGCGCGTTGGCTTGGGCCAGGCCGGAAGGATGGGCCGGCGACGGGGTGGATCAGGTCCGGCCAGGTCGGCCGGCTGCGGTTGGATGCCGACGCGTCGGACGGCCGGCAGGGACACCGGTTTCCATGTTCCACCCATGGTACGACACAGCTTGCCGAGAGTCTGGTACTTGCCCGCGAAAAAATCAATTTTGGACTTAGATGTCGCGAGAGGGAGCACCACGTGTTTCTTTACCAAAGCTTTACAACACAGTTGATGTTGTAGCTCCTGCTTGATTTGCATCAGGCCCTGTAATTCTATAAGAATTTGTTTGTAACGAATTTGTATTAAGATTTAAGCATTTCTCGGAAGAAGAAAATGATTTTTTTTCAGAACAGTTTAGATAAAGACACTCACATACATTTATGATTACTCACTTATATAAATACATATGCACATATATTCTACCCTACATATCAATATTTGTACCAAATTACATATATAAAATTGAACGGTACTCACGTATAGAGCAAGAAAACGCATGTCCAAGTTCGATCAGTGTGTTTGATGCTATACTCTCATTACTTTTGGGTGACTTTTGTAAGATTTTATTTTTGGATGACTTTTGTAAGATTTTCATTATTGTGGGTTTTAAGATCGTAGCCTTCACTTAAAAGCCCTAGCAACCATAGGGCTTAATTTTTCAACAAAGACTTTCATTGTTGATTGATGCATCCAGTATGACACCTCTATCTCCTTACTTACATAGTGAGTGGCTTGCTATCGTCATTGCTCTCTTCCATAACTTCGGTAAATGATTTGATGTGTACAATGTACTCAATGAGTTAGGTGGACTGGTGGAGGATGAGGGAGGAGGAATGTGGTCTTTTATGGTAAGCTCCGCTCACTAGTATCTTGCCTCACGAGAACGGATGAATGAGGACGCAAAAAAACAAAGGAAGGTCACTGGAAAGGGAGAAGATAGGGGAGGAAACTTAGCTCCGGCGTCTATTGTAGTCTAACACTCAACCTTTTATTATATCTATTTAAAAATATGAAAACTATCCTGATTGTAAATGAGTACAAAATTCAGGTGCTATGAGACCTTAAAACACAAAAGGTTTCATGACCTCAATAAATACTGACCAGATTCAAGTCTCACTAATCTTGCCATAATTTTTTAGAAATAAATTGACGTAGACGAGGCCTCTAAAATACCCAGTTGGAGTCCAGCTTCTTTGCATGTGTATTGAGATCCGTTTTTTTATGTGTATCTTAAATATTTTGGACAGAGGGACTTAAAAACAATAAACTAGAAGGGGAACGACCAGATGGACTATAAACTAGATTAGTGTTTGTTTTATATTCATCCGTATTTCATACAATATGTGATGTACATCAATAGCAACCAAAGCAATAAAAAACGTACGTGGGTATGGCAGCATCACTCTATCAATCAAAACTTGTTCCTTTGAAGCCGGAAAAGGAAAAGAAAAAATCCATAAGCTACATCTAACAAATTCCTCACCAGATTACTAGTAGTGAGAAGATTTTGCAGGTGTATAAATCTGTGGTAACTAGGAAGGATGAATCAAGGCTTGAATGGAGCAAATACCACCACCGAATTGTGTCCTCCAAATCCAAATGAATTAGAAATGGCTGCATTTGAAGACAGCAAATATGCATAAGGCATACACATCAGGGACAGAAATTGTCAGTATTTTGGAAGGGGTGGTAAATTGTAGAGATATCATGATCAAGTGAAGATGGTAAATTGTATAGAGATATCATGATACAGTGATTTTGGATTCGTGGTAAATTTGATATTTTTTGCTCCGGCCAGTACGAACCATGAAACGTTTGTTTTTCCTTATTTTCTTTAATGACATGAGACCCCTTCAAGAAATAAGGGGTCATCATCGCGTTCTCTGGTGATGGTGGTGCTGTTCAGGAATGAAAAACTTACCAACATTCACTTCATGCTGCTTCTTCTCGTTGGCTACTGTATCAAATTCAACCTCAGGCTCTGGGTTCTGCAAGATAATAACAGGAAAATGAGAATGCCTTGCAACAATAGGCCGCAAAACTTTTTGAATAAAAGGAGGATAACAAAGTTTGAAAATAAGCTAATTATCCTCCATTTTGACACTGAGAATGAATTGATAAATTGAGCAAATAAATGAAGGTTTCAATTTCTTTGTGACACCAAAAGCGTCAATTAGACCTGAATCACTTAATTCTTTCATTACTTAACCTACACAAGAAATTCAGAATAGGTAAACAGCTCTTCGCATAACTACTTTTCCAGTGTTTATGAAACATTATTTCACACAAAAATATTCAGACTTCGTAATGATTACTTACAAATTGATTAATGGTAGGATGCACCCATCCAGTAGTTATGGCTTGTACCGTGGCAATAGCTTCTAATCCACCAGCTGCACCTAGACAATGGCCTATCATAGACTGGCAAGGAAGAAAGGGAATTAACGTTATGAAAGAAACCAGCTACAAAACGAAACATTTACATTGAAGTACAGGGTTCCATATAGAGGTGTGCGTACCTTTGTCGAGTTAATTTTTATCTCAGATGTATTACTGAAGACTTGCTTGATGGCTCTTACTTCAGCCAAATCACCAGCAAGTGTGGAAGTTGCATGAGCATTAATGTAGTTAACCTATAAGGCATGGAACCAAATTAAAAGTCACAGAATGGATCAGTAATAAGAAAAATTGGAAGCTACAAATTACAATCTGGAGTAATAACTAGCTGTAGTGGAGGTTCATGTAACTTCCAAGTGAAAAGTGACCCATTTCTATTACTGCATTTTGTCGACCCTCCCAACTTACAAGGGGTACCCTAGAGGCATAGATGAAAAATATTGAACTTACTTTTCAATCAATTCAGATTCTAGGATACGTATAGGAACTTTGGCAACTTGCAAAGTCAAATTCAAGATAGACACAGATACCTCCTCAGGTGCAACACCTGCATCTTCGAGGCTCTTACTGATACAAGATGATACACCCAGTCCATCTGATCTAGGATCAGTCATATGGTAAGCATCACAATTCACCGCTCCTCCCAAGTATTCTGCAATTATCGGTGCATCTCGCTTCATTGCATGCTCCAGGCTCTCCATAACCTATTTTTCAACCAGACCACCACTGATAAACACATAGAAGTTGGTGTAACTCAAAGTACAAAATGAAATGAACAACATGGAAAGAGAAAACCCTAACAGACAGCAAATTGTTGAGGGGAGAATAAAATTATTAATCATGTAAAAACTCAAAATAACATGTATTGCATTTATGTATTCAAAACAACATGCATACCAGTACACCAGCACCTTCACCCATAACAAAACCATCCCTCTCTTTGTCCCACGGTCTAGATGCAGTTGTTGGGTCATCATTCCTCTGTGATAGTGCTCTACAGGCTACAAAACCTCCGAGACCAATGGGAATAATTGCAGCTTCAGTACCACCAGCAACGATAATATCAGCCTCACCACGTCGTATATGGTTGGCAGCAGCATAAAAGCAATAGTTGGAAGTCGCGCACGCTGTTGAAATTGAGTAATTGGGACCCATGAAACCAACATCCATCGCAAGCAATGCTGAGCCCATGTTGGTTATAGCGTATGGAATAAAGAAAGGTGATATTTTTCGGTATCCCTTCTCAATGAGGTTCTGAACGCCATCAGAAAACACTGTAAGGCCACCCATGCCAGTCCCCACGAGAACTCCAGCACGCACTTTGTCGAGCTGTTAAAAGGAAAAATAGCCAGGAAAATTAATTTGTGAAAGACAAAAACTAGGAGCAGAACAATATGAAACCTATGCAGCAACATGCATACAGGACAAGTAGAATGTCCCGTAAAGTAACACAGCCAAGAACAAATATTTAGTCCTTTGCATCATATACTGTTCGTAAATAAAATATGATTATTTTTTTGAAATGAAATATGACTTCTTTTTTAACATAGCATGATCAAAATGAAGCAAAGTTTTCCCTCATCCAAATCCAGCTAGAGAATATTTCCTGCGCAATACTTCAGCTGTATTGCACACTTTTTTTCAAACATCCGAGTAGTTCTAATTGCCTTTAGCAGTCCATACACACTGAAGTAAGTAAAACCATATCTACATCAGATTTGGTAAATTCAAGCACAGCTAGTACCGAATTTAAGCCACACGCGACATGACTTCTACGTGGACCATATCTAGCTGCTAAGAAAAAAATATACTCCCTCCATTTTAAATTATTTGACGCCAGCTAGTTCAAAATTGAACTAACCAGCGTCAAATAATTTGAAATGAAGGGAGTATTCTAGAATACTCCCTTACAATTGCTATGCTTTCTGCCATCAAACATGGCTCAGAGCAGAGTAACCCAAGTAAAGATAATTCAATCTCTAAACATGGAAAACGATATTCCCACCCAAATGCAAGTTAAACTAGCATGTGGCGTGAGCTGAATTCGGTAGACGAGTGAACTAGCATTTGGCGTGAGCTGAATTCGGTAAACAAGAGTGGAAAAAACAACCGCGTTTGTTTCCTGAAGTGGATTTCAGTGTATACAGAGTTACGTGTTCCGTCTGTCATTTCACGCGCTCCACGTTGCCAAAGAGGAGTGGGCCTCGTTCATCGTCAAGCGCGTACGTGCGTACCACACGCACGCACGCAAGCTCACCTTGGCGTGCGCATCGGAGCCCTTGCCGAGGCCGGCGTTCTCAAGCGCCTTCCTGCCGCTGACGATGCAATAGCGGAGGCAGTCGTCGAGCCTCCGGTCGTTCTTACCGTCGATGTACCCCTCCGACGCGAACCCCCTGATCTGGGCGGCGAACCTGGTGGGGAAGCTGCCGGCGTCGAAGCGGTCGATGGGTCCCACCCCGCTCTCGCCCGCCAGGAGGCGGTCGTAGAAGGCGCCCACGTCGCTGCCGAACACGGACACCAGCCCCATCCCCGTGATCACCACCCGCTTCCCCGGGTCCGTCTCACGCCGCGGCGCCGCCTGCGTGGTCGCCGCCGCGGCGCGTACGGACGGGCGCGGTCGCCGGCGAGCGCGGCGGCGCGGGGAGAGGAGCGGCGGGGGCAGGCGGAGCCCGATGGTGTGGGCGGGCGCTTGCATGGCGCGGGAGTCGGAGTTGCGGCCGGGGAATGTGGCGAGCGAGGCGGGAGGGCGGAGGTGGGTGGTTGTGGCGGTTAAATAGACGCGGCGGCGGAGGAGGAGGGAGGCGCCGTGCGGCGAGGGTGGCGGTGCCCGCGCGCGCGGAGGAGGGTGGATGGCGGATGGGAATGGGATGGGTTTTGGAGGGAGAGACTTGTGGATTGGATTGCACCGCGGGAGGGAAGGTGTGCAGGCACTTGGCACACACTGTTGTCGCTTTCTTGCTTGCTATAAACTTCGCATATTTCTTTGAACCTCAATTACGCTCGACAGTATTGTAGGGCACACAACACATTCTTAAGACGATTGTATTTTAACGGAAATGAAACTTTCAATCGGTTGATGTATTATTAGCGTATTGACTATAAAAATTATTAACATATCAACTATAGAAAAAATAAAGTTGTAGATGTTAGATCTAGGTATAAGCATTGTGAACATTATGTGAAAGTATCCCTATTTTCAGAAAATTGAAAATTAGACTCTCCCGTATTTTAAAAAGTACAAAAGACCCAAACGGGTCGGATCCTTCCCCGGACCCTGCGCAAGCGGGAGCTACATGCACCGGGTTGCCCTTTCTTTCTTTTAAAAAAATCATGAATGCTATTAGATTTTCTTTTCTTCTTACCCTTTCTTGTGTTTTTTGATTGTGTTCATGTGCCTGACAACCCCAACAATCTAATATATTACATTTTCATTGCTTGCTATAAAATTTTATGCTCACTCTATTTCAAATTGTTTAATGTTTGCTAGTTTAATTTTGAACTAACCAGCGTTAAATAATTCGAAACGAGATAGTAAATTACAAAGCTCACAGAATCATTTTGTGTGATAATCCATGCCGTCTCTTAAAGCAATAATGCACAATATATCGCAGCAAGGAGGTTACGTGTGCGTTTGTTCTTCACACGGATATTGTGATGTGCCGTTGTTGCCTACTCCTTCCGTGTTGAAACTGTTGGCTGTTGCTCGTTAGCTGTGTTTTAGTTCACTCTTTGGGCCAGAACAGCAGAGGCCCATGACGGCAGCTTCGCCCCTGCATACAGACAAACTAGCCTGCCATCCAGCCAACAATCACCGCTGCATTCCGGCTCGGCCCATACCCAGCCGAAACATGGAAACTGAAACCACATCCTACGCGGGCACGTGCTGGGCCACGCACGGCCGTCCAGGCCCATCACATATGGAGCAACTAATCACGCATTTTCAGACCCAGACCACGAACCACGGTGTCCCCACCGGTCAGTGGCTCGTGTCGCCTCTTATCGTTTACACAAATCCCGTCTCCTTCCTTCCCTGCTCCCCGTTCCGTCCACGGGAGAGGACTCCGACCCCACGCGCAAACCCTAGCAGCGGCCGAGTCCAGGCCGCGGGAGCTATCCCGATTCCCCCGCGGTTTTTGGTGCGGGATCTGGGATCGGCGGGATGTCTTGGGTCGGCCCTGACGAGATCCTCCTCTCCACCTCCTTGGCGGGCTTCTTGGACAGTGAGTCGCTGAGATCTTATGCTGATCCTGCAGTTGTTTCGATGCTGGTACTGTTCTTCTGCTCGAGGAACCGATGCGCCGATATTTGTTTTTTTTATACGGGCTTCCTTAGATCTGATTGACGTAGCTTCCGGCGGTAGTTAGAGCACGGCCAATCGAAGTGAGCTTCTTTGAATTTGTTTACGGGTTTCATGTCTCGAGTGATGTTCGGCTGGAATTGTCTGCCCTGCGGTTCTAGAAGCTCTAATTGATTTCATAAGCAGACGGGATACTTCCTTTGTTGTTTTAGTGAAGAGAAAACGACTCCACATGAATCACTCTGAATTAGCTGACCGGTTTCATGCCTCTAGAAATGCTTAGTTTTCCCTGGGCAATAGATGCTCAGGCTGGCATTATGATTGTTTGATGCTTTCATTAGTGTATATGATACAATGAGAAAGGTAACTATCAATTATTGAGACAGTGACAAACTGGAGTGTATGCAATTTTGCTATAGTTATTTTTACCTGTATATGCCAGTGACTTTTTTGTATCAATGGATCCACTTAATGCAACTTGCTGTGTGTTACTTTCTTGCTATCTTTGTTAATATTGAGTAGGCATTTCATGCTACATGCAAAGGATGCTAGATTCTCATTCATCTTGTTCCTGGGGCATGTCGCACAGCACATATTTGGTTTCATTTCATTATTCATCCTTGTTTAGTGTATATGAGTAGGTAACTTGGAAAACATGTGGATAAATTAGTTACTTTCAATCACCTTTTAAGGTCATTAGGGGAATCTTTGGGATTCAGGGTACACTAGTTGATATCGACCAAATAATCAGAATACTACAGTGGTGACGTAAGCCGTGTTCCTATACATTTGCTTTTCTCCAATACAAAGTAGAAGAATTCATGCAGTGTTTCCCATCCACTTTGCCCGCTTCCTGTGACTTCCCGTCAGAAGCTCACTTTTTTGTTTGTCAATCTAACCACTTGCATATCTCTGATCCCAGAGAAACTTATTGTCCTGCTAAGAGATGGGAGAAAGCTACTTGGTACACTCTGCTCATTTGATCAGTTTGGTATGTCACTCTTACACCCACTTTCCTTAACACTACCTCTGATCTTATTTTTCTGCCATTAAGTGCCTCTTATTTCTTTTACTGTGCAGCAAATGTTGTTCTTCAGGGTGCTTGTGAACGAGTAATTGTAGGGGAACAATATTGTGATGTTCCTCTTGGTCTATATGTGATCCGAGGAGAGAATGTTGTTCTAATTGGAGAATTGGTAATGATTTCTGTTGCACTACGTGGTTGACCATGGTCAGGCTGATATCTTTGTATTCATATTATGGAACCGGTATTTGCATTAAGCAGGACCGCGAGAAGGATGAACTCCCTGCTCACATGACTTGTGTTTCAGAAGCAGAAATAAGAAAGGTACATAATTCTGCCGGATCTAATTGTTTCTTGATGTACTTTCTGGTGCCTGCCTGAAATTTTCTGCATCCTACATGCAACTTAGCTATCTCCTATTCTTCTTCCCCTTAGCTGTTTTTATCCTATATGCATTTATGCCTTGTAATATCGAGTGAGAACTATCATTCCTCTCCTGATCAGAAATATAGTGCCTTTAGTCTCTGTTTTGTAGAATATACCAGAATATTCAATGTTGATATCGTTGTGGTACATCTTGTCCATCAGTAGTTCTTTTCGCCCTAAGCAGCTATTTTAAAATGCACTAAAAATTTTCTTCATTGTGTATTTCTACTGGGTGTTCTGACAGTTTGTGGTTCAGGCCCATCGTTTGAGCTTAACATAAACATTTAATAATAATTATAAATTTTTCTAAGGTGAACAATTCCGCAAGATATGTCGTGGAAAACTGTGGATGGAAATATGGTCACAATTAGGATTTTCCTCTTTGCTCTCTGTTCTAGGTATAGCTGGTTCTAAGCCCGGGTAAAGGAGGAGGGTTATGATAGATTTGGCGAGCCAGCATCAAAACCAGCCATTACTATGGATATTAAACACAGTTTGGGTTTCATATGTAGCCTACCTCAACGTGCTTGAGACTGTTAAGCTACTATGCACCGACCAGTTGACCCCAAAAGCTTAAGCTGATAGGGAAGGGTGGGCAATTCACTTATATTTTAACACTCCCCCTCACGTGCAGGCTCCCTCGGGCCGCAAACGTGGAATAGGAGTCGGCTGCAATTTATTTAATAAGTCGCGCCCGCCAGGATTCGAACTCGAGACCTCTGGCTCTGATACCATGTTAAGCTACTATGCACCGACCAGTTGACCCTAAAAGTTTAAGCTGATAGGGAAGGGTGGATAATTCACTTATATTTTAACAGAGACAAAAGCTATGTTGCAGTGCAGCAGCAGCTCTCTGTTCTTGGACACCCTGCGATGTGTGTTCTTGGACATCCTGAGGTCCCAAATGTATTTGGTTATTCTATCATACATTTTACTTATTGCTTGGAGGGCAAAATGGCATTTACACATTAGGTTCCGTATCACAACTTTTTCCCCTTCCTGCAACCTGATCATCAAATAGTTTGGTTTATGTATGACACCAGCTAGACTTTGTAAGCTCGCAATGTGTTTCCCTTACCTTACCTGTGTACATGGATAGATGAACCTTACTCCCTCCAAATTGTTGTTCGTATTTGTAACTAACAGTATGCTCCCTTGTGTTTCCACCCAGGCTGAGAAGGCAGAAAGGGACGCAAGAGATCTGAAGGGCACGATGAGAAAAAGGATGGAGTTCCTGGACTTCGATTAGCATCTGCTGGCCCTTCCTATAGTCGCTGCTCCCATTGTGGCCGTGCATTTTTACTGGCGGCCTTGTGCTATATATGCGGGCAAACAAGAAAGCCTGATTGCATCGTCGTCTCCCATGTCACACTTGTTTAACCAAAATGCTTTGGGTTGAAAGAGTTCATTTCAGTGAACAGATTCTTCTTTTATGGCGGTGTTGCCGGGTGAGAGGCGTCTCGTTGCCTTGCCTTAGCATTTCAGTGAACAGTTCTCTTTGCCTTGGCCTTGAGTCCTTGACTTGCAGGATGGATAAGCACTTAAAAGAAAGGAAAGGGCAGCCTTTCTCTGTATTTTTGCAAGAGGCTGTTTTTAGAACTCGAAGCCATGACCTCATGGTCATAAGGCAACAGCTTTACCGCTGCGTCAAGACCCTCTTCGGCTAATCACTTAAGCTAATATAATTAATCTGCCTTCCTGTCTTGTCATACAATAATAATTTCTCTAGTCTGGAGGTGCTGCTGTCTCACCGTGTCAGTGAGCTGTTTGCTACTCTATCTCATTCAAACTTTATTTTTAGAGCTGGTCAAAGTCAAACAAATCTATTTTTATTTGACCTATAGAAAATTTATTAACATGTATCGGGTAAAATAATTATGTTATGAAGATACAGGTCTTAGTGAATCTAATGATACAAATATAGTGTTATAAAGTTAATATTTTTATAAATTAGGTTAAAATTAGAATTGTTTGAATTCGACCAACTCTAAGAATAAACTTCTAGTAAGAGGGAGGTAGTATGTTCTGCTGCTGCTGTCCGTGTGTCAATCCCCTGTTCGCCACGCCATTCTTGTACCTGTCATTCATGGGGGTGGATGACCAAGTACTGGGCTGCTGGGCTGGCGGCCAGGGACAAGTACGTTAGACGTTTTGAGTACGCTACCATGTTCATTCGCGCTTGGCAGAGTCCAACAAGAGGTCACGTTCACCTCCAGATACTATCGCGGTTCCCAAGTAGATCTCCCACAGAGCCGTAACGGAGACGCACAAAGATAGGTCACATGGCCGTGCACAGTACTGTAACCCCCAAGAACCCATCTCAAAAGGGACCAATCATTACTATACAGTATCTATTAACTCCCGTCTCCACTGAACCTTCGAGTTTCCACTTTGCCGAGGCAACCAATTATTTGGCTAATATTTTCAAGGTGACGAACGGTAGCTTCATCTACCGTATATCTAAGAGAGAATCAATCTTCATCTATCATTGGAATGTTAGCTTCGTTACTCGTGTGGCCTTCAAGTCAATTAGCATGTGAGCTCCATTCCCAGAACAGGAGAGAGGCATGGCCGGTGAATCATCGTGCCTAGAGTTTCTTCAGGTTTCCTTTAGCAGGTGGTTGCTTATCCCCAAAGGTTCAGTCGGAAGGGTTCACCAGCAATCCCTCTCGCGACACCTCGAGTTGTCAACACACAGGCGCCAACTAAATACAGCTTGGCTTGCCGGAAATACTTCCACCATCCGCTGTTCCCTGGACACAAGCAAAATAGTAGGGTTAGGCAAGAGAATAGTTTAGGCTAGCCTCTTTATACCAAAGCTACACACAGAAGTTGCAACATAAGGTCACAGCTGTAGCCTGTAGGTAATACTTATACTACTGTTCTAAACATATTCTGTGAAACAAGGTTAAAATACGGATGGCATGCTGTTTAGCACCAAACGAATACCAAAACTTGTGCACCAGTACTGGTCAGATTTACAGAAAAAAAGTTACGACTTTCTTTACATAAACCACTAGTGAGAAAGGTAAGAATATCAAGCTTTATTTGATTTTTATTCTCGAGCCTCAAAAGGAATACATCAATTCCAGCATCCCTAAATATTCTTTCTTTTGTCAGTCAAAAGGTCAAGAATAGAAAAGTAGCTTCATATATTAAACAGATACATACTAAAAGAAAACACCAGTGACGGGATATGGTAAATCCTTTTTATTCCAAGTGAGATTTGCATCAAGAGTAGGACCTGTACCGCACTTTTTCCTGTGTACCTCAGAAATCAAGGATCCTGAGTTTCAAACAAAGCCTATGAACATGATTGACTGCATGTAAGGGACCGTCAAGAAGTGTCCTTCAAAAGAAATCAAAGTCTCAGCAACGAAGAAACAAAGCTCTAATCATATCAAATTCACCTGCAGAATGGAAATTGAGAATTCAAGTGCCTGTATTTTAAAATTCTAACAGCTGCACTGATGAGACTTATAACCATAAAGGAGACTGTATTAAAATGCCCAAAAGTAAAATGATCCACAATGGCAAGTGGAAAACCTACCACATGATACACTAGCACGATGCAAGAGTACGTTTTGTTGTTGGTTATGCTACCCTTCACATCCTTGATTTGATAGTTTGGCTTCTTGGCTTGATCACCCAAACTTTTGCCAGTTTAGTAGCCCAGCAAAATCGTGTGGCCTTTCTCATCACCTTTGCTCTAATGTCTTTGTTCTGCTTACCACTGAACATGTACATGTTGATCCACATGTTTGCTATAGACATAATACTATGAGATTGCCAAGTTTCAAGACGGATGGTTTACCTACTGAACAAAAACAATTATTTCATAAGCAATAGGAAAGCATAATAGTTAAACAAGAAAAAAGTAGTCACTGTTCACCTGGAGTTACAAGCATCAGTTGATGTGGAGAGCATGTGCCTAAGAGCTTGGAGGCCAAAACTACTTTTCCTGTAGTTTTGCACATGGAGTAGTTAAGTTTCTGGGTGACCCATCTAATGATGTTATACCCCTCTCAAGATTTTAGACTTTTCAAGCAGTTTGACATGTAAGTAATCAGAACAAATGTTGCAAATGAAATGTATTAGAATGCACATGTGAAGCACTCACAGACTACAACAACAAAGCCTTTGTCCCAAGCACGTTGGGGTAGGCACGTTGTCGGAAGTTTCTTCCTGCTCATTTATATGCATGTCTGTGAGTGAAGCATATAAATGAGCAAGAAGAAACTTCCGAACAATATCACCAGAAATACGCCACTTTATGAAAGTTAGACAAGCTATATTCAACCAGAGCAGTTCTTTTTCTGGGTTTGCTTTATGCAGGCTTTTATCTAACTTGCTTTGACTTTCCATTGTATAGAATTCTCCTTTACTTCTTAGCTTGGGAGACTGTGTTCTTGAA
This sequence comes from Neostapfia colusana, assembly GCA_030760725.1. Taxonomy (NCBI): domain Eukaryota; kingdom Viridiplantae; phylum Streptophyta; class Magnoliopsida; order Poales; family Poaceae; genus Neostapfia; species Neostapfia colusana. The sequence goes on from JASWHV010000019.1 coordinate 51,848,875, forward strand.
AGCAATAGTCCTCTGCCATGATATAAGTACTCGCCTGCGGGAAACAGAACGCAAGGTAGACACACTGGAACACTGAATCAGAACTAACTAGTAGATATATCTCTCTTTACTTCGTAAGTAGCATCAATCAAGATGGAGAACAGCATTCCTGTGGTTAGCAAAATTTTTTGCTCAGACGCTCCAACGATGCTGATGATCAGGAGGAGACCCATTGCCGTGAATGGTGGTGGTTTTGTTGTCACTGACCTCAGTCACAAAGTTGTTTTTGTCGTAGATGGTTGTGGAAAACTTGGATCTAAGAGAGAGCTTATGGTCAAGAATGGTGAAGGAGGACCAATACTATTCATCTATAGAAAGGTAATAATAGGTCATCACTGAAAAATAAAGACTCTTGGAATTATGCAGTTTTCTAGTTCCCATTCTTTGAGTGTTTCAACTGAGCGAAGATAGGTCTCCAAACTATATGTCTGATTCCTATGAACCTCCTTATGTTATTTCATATTTTTCGTACAAAGGCTAACCTATAAATTTTGTGCAGAAGTTGGAACTTCTTTATGTGCTGGTTCCCACTAAATATAAGGAGGCTAGCTCTTGAAGAAGAAAAAAACAAAGATATTTAGTCTCCAATGTCTAGATTTCCTATATTTCTTCGGCATTCACCATATTAAAACTCTCCACTGCAGGGAGGAATTGTCCAGGCTCTAAGCACTCAGAACAAATGGAATGGGTACTCAATGGATTACCAAGGAAGAGACAAGTTGGTCTTTAGCCTAACTGATCCAAAATCATGCATAGCAACAAGTACCCCAATGAGAATTCATATTGAACCCAAAAGGCATTGCACAAATTTGGATTTTGAAATTGGTGGCTCTTTTGTAGATAGAGACTGTAGAATAATTGACTGCACCGGAAAGACAGTAGCCCAGGTATGTCAGGCATACCTTCACAATACCCTAAAAGCACAAATATTTTCACTTCGTTTGTCCAATTGTGGCCTGCCCCAACATGCTTGGGGCAAAGGCTTTGTTGTTGTTGTTGTTGTTGTCGTCGTTTGTAGCAAATTGTACCTCGTTGCAGGAAATTGTTTCTGCACTCACAAAACTGATCAGGAATGCACACATTTTCATGTACACAATTATGAAACTACAGGTCTAGGTCATGATTAGCAAGAATTATACCATGGTCCATGAATGCGCAGAAAACAAAGTTTATTGTACAATCCTAGTGCATTATTGGTTAATCAAAATGTTTAATCATTTCCAGAGATATTGTTTTGCCAATTATGGTAGGTTTAGAAGTGTATGTGCATTTGCATGGATCCTGCCAGCATTTGTGCATCCAGAGGAGTAAAGTATAACACATGATATATGTTCTGCAGATGGGTAGGAAAGACCTAATTGGAACCAAAGACTTCTATCATGTGGAAGTGCAGTCAGGCTATGATCAGGCTTTCATCATCGGGGTGATGGCGATTCTTGATAATATCAATGGAGAATCCACCAGATGCTGATAGCATGAGTAGTGAATTTTCTCTTGTTTAAAGAGGTGGATTTATGTTCAATAGCACTGATCTTTTAGCCTACTTTCCTCTTGAATTCAGAAACCAAAACATGTCCACTGTCCCATTGTATCATCTGCATTGTATATCATTTACAGGCCAACTGATGATATGGGCCTAGCTTGGGCTGCCACTCAATTTGTTACATGATAAAAGAGAAAGACATAACAAACAAAAATAAAGACTAAACGACTAAGTACACAGAAACAAAGAACATCCCCGCTCCAGTGTTATCAGCATACTATGTATATCCCAAAGATAATCAAATATGCCCATTTAACATGGGATTATATAATTCGATACACAACCATTACATTTTCTTCTCAAATCATTGTATATCCTGAAGTTGTTTTCAAGGATATCAACTGTTTTGACTTAAATATATTCAATAAAGGGCAGCCCGGTGCACGTAGCTCCCGCTTGCACCGAGTCCGGGGAAGGGCACGACCCACTTAAATATATTGAATAGATAATAAAAAATGCTCAGAAGGGGGGCCTTGGCGCAGCGGTAAAGCTGTTGCCTTGTGACCATGAGGTCACGGGTTCGAGTCCTGGAAACAGCCTCTTGCAGAAATGCAGGGAAAGGCTGCGTACAAAAGACCCAAGTGGGTCGGACCCTTCCCCGGACCCTGCGCAAGCGGGAGCTACATGCACCGGGCTGCCCTTTCTTTTTTTTTTTAATAAAAAATGCTCATTTAACATTGATTGTAATTAAATACACAACTACAATTATTCTTAAATTACCAGCAAAGTAGCTAAATGTATTCAAAGGATGAGTATTGTTACCAACTGAACCTAGTTTTAAATTTAATGGTACAACAAGCTTAAGATCTCCGGAAGAGTGTGTTATTAGAGAGGTCCAGAAGATAGGCTAATATGAAACTTTCATTACGAAATTTTAGCCCTACCTTGGTTGGAGAGGTAGAGAAAATATAGTCTGCTCTTAATAGCAAGTTTAAAAATTGCACATCAAGAAGATGTACACTCAAGCTGGTGTATATATAGCTATTGGGACTTAAAAAATGCACATCAGTGTGCATACTCTTTCCCAAAAGAATATTCTACATGAGGATGAACAGTACAGATAAGAAACGATACAAATGAAGTACCTCTGATGGAAAGTGAATTACCCGCATCCAGTTCTTCAAGCATCCTTGAACTGTTTATTCAGTTAACAATCTCTCGAGAGCAGCTATTCTTGAATTGTGGCAAAGCAACTGAAGGAACCTTTACGTAAAGCCCACGAAGGTGATGGCATCATATGCAAGGTTTACGGGGGCATGTCAAGCATTTATGGGTGTAATTGATGTAGCACCACGGAAATAGATTAGCACTGTGACTCTCGTTCCACTCCTCCACATGAAGTTTACCGGATCACTTCACTGAATAAACGGAGCACCAAATGACTAAATAGCTAACTATTTGTTCTCGCTCAGCATGGCATTGATTTGATTGATTTCTTGTTAGTTACATAGTCTTGGAGCAACCAAGATTTCAATATTTACATCTGAGCTTTTAGCTAAGTGTCCTGCAGAACAACAAATTTGAAAGATGTCAATCAGGTATCTAATTTAGAAAGAATCAAATAGCACTGCTGCATCAAAATATTCCCACAGTTGTGCACGCTCAAACAGGCTATTGAACCCATCACTTCACTCGGATTAAATATGCTATCATATCTGTTGTGTTCTGTTTGTAAAATGTAGAGTGATCATTAAGCAGGCTGTTAAGCTAATGCAGTTAAAAAGTAGATAATTATGAGCTGGGATGGAAGAAGAAATAGTTCAAAGAACAGAACACAATAGACTCACCAGGGTCTGTTCTTATCTTGACAACTGAAATTGCGCAGCAATAAGCACTAGAAGCAGATATGGTCCTCTTCCCTATATTGGTCTATTTTAGTACAATTCAACTATACAGCTACTGAAATATCTTGGCTTTGGCTCATGTGAGAAGAAACTTTCTGTTTAGATGATACGGGACCGGAAATCATATGCATTATGTGATCCACCTCATTAGGCATCCCAGCCTTCAAAAGACAACTAATGAAAGAATTAACCGTAATGTTATCAGGGTAACACCCAGTCTCCACCATTTCGTGGAAAAGGGAGACTGCTTCTGAAATCCTACCCTTCATGCAGTGCCCAATAATTAGAATAGTATAAGTATATTTGTCTGGATGACACCCTTTCTCTTGCATATCCATCAAAATCAAGTTTGCTTCGTCCAGCTTACCACCCTTGCACAGTATATCAATCACAGGGTTGTATATAAATGCTTTTGGTGCTATGTCTATCCGCATGTTTAATTCTCTCAGAAGACTAAGAGCTTCTTCTGATCTGTTCTGCCTACAAAATGAGTGTATAATGATAGAGAAAGTGTACACATTTGGTTGGATATGAAACTGAGCCATCTCCTTCCAAACTCTCATTGCGCCATCAAGTTGTCCACACCGACAATATCCATCAATCAATGAACTAAATGTCACGACATCAGGAGGGCAGCGACGTAGCATCATTTGCTGATACACTCGCTCTGCAGACTCCATATCTCCAGCCTTTCCGTAACCATTAATAAGGACATTGTATGTGACTGCATTGGGTGCTGTCCCATAATCAACCATGTCATTGTACACTTCTATCGCATCTTCCATCCTTCCAGCCTTACAATAACCTGAGATAACTGAGGTGTATGTCACAACATTAGGCATGCAAACACCATCCCTCTGGAGCCTCCTCAATACCTCATGACCCTTGTTCACCTCCTTCACTCTGCATAGCCCATCAACAAGAATATTGTGTGTGACAGTATCCGGTGAACAGCCAAACTCATCCATCCTTTCGATCAACTCGAGTGCCTTTTGGACATCCCCCACCCGACACACACCCTTAATGACAACATTAAAACTCCAGACATCAGGGGTGTACGACCCATCCTGAATCCAGGACTCAAACAATGCAACAACATGCTGTCCCCGGCCATGATCGGTGAACGTGTTCATGAGCATGTTATATGTATATGGCTGGATGCGGCAACCATAACGCGATGCTTTCCAGAGCAAAGCCGCAGCACCATCGAGAAGGCCAGCACTGGCGCAGGAACCAGCTATGTACGAGAGGAACCCTGCATCAGGAATGCAGCCTGACTGGTCCGTCATTTGGTCGAACAGGTTGAGGGCGTCCTGGTGGCGACCCGCCCGGCACAGCAACACAATGATGTGGCGGTACGAGTGCTCAGACGGGGGAACGGACATCGGCGGAGAGTGCAGGGCATCGAAGAGGCGAAGCGCGGAGTCGGTGCACGGCGCGAAGCGGAGCGCGGCCGCGGCGGCGAGCGGTGAGGGCGCGAGACTGCGAAAAGGCAATAGACAGTGAGGGCGGAGGACGGCAGCCGCCGCGATCCCCTTGGCGATCCAGAGCTCGGCAGCGTGTAATGGGAGCGGGAGCGCGTGCTGCAGCAACGGGTGGGCTTTGGTGCTATAAGAGTGGAGGAGGAGGCGGATGCGGCGGCGACTAGGAAGGCGGAAGCCAGGGTTTGTGCGGTGGCGGAGGAGCATCGGAGAATGTGGAGGCGGGGACGGCGGAGCTTATGCGAGGAGGTGCTGGCGGCGGCGGCGGCGGTCATGGACTCCGGGCCCGGGACATAGACGCAGTGGTGCGCGTCGGAGAGGACTAGAAAGCAGCAGGGTTTTGGGAGGGAGGGGTTTCTGTGGAAATGTGGGCGATTCAAAATATGCACAGTTTTCTTTCGCCTTTTTATTTTGTTTTTCGCACATAATTTCTTGGAGGTTAAGTTGTTAAGCTTTGTTGCTAATATTTTAAAAAATGAAATGAAACAAAGACAGTTCCTAATAAAAATGTATGATTATTGTGTATTGTTAAACATAGCTGACTTCATATATCAGTTGATGAAATTGACAATATTTACACTCGTTTAACAAATTATGGATGTAGGAGCATAATAGATGTTCCGTCAATTGTCTACTTAGTGTAAAATAAAAGTAACAGATAGAGTATCATATATGCCTTAAAAAGAATTCTCGCAAACCGGCAAGTTGTTCTTCCATAGTTCCATCCAAGTTCATGCTGCAGATTTTGTAAAAGAAATTCATATTGGGCAATTTCATTGACAGCAGCGACTAGAATGTAAAAATAGGTTTAGTGTACAAGTACAAAAAAATGATCTTGACGCACTCAGGTGATAAAAAATGTATGGTGCAAAAGACGCTGCCTTGATTGACATAGCCAATATTTTGCATCTTCTCCCAAAATCTATCCACGACTCCAGAGGGATGCACTTGCACAGTATCCATAGTTGTGAGGGATGCACCGCAAAAACGCCATGTTTTTAGATTACAGCCGGGTGGCGGCGTGGCGCGGGCCGGCCGCTCTGTTCCTTCCTTCCGGTCCTGCTGCTCCGCCGCCCAAATCCACCGCCAGGAAAAGGGGGGCGCTTCTCCTCTCACTCTCCATCTCCCATCGATGGCCTCGAGCTCGGGCGACGGTAGCGGGGCGGAGGGCGGCGTTGGGGAGGGGCCGACGACGCTGGACGAGCTGTACCAGATCAACGTGGTGCCAGCCGAGCTGCACTTCAAGTTCCGCAAGGAGCTTCAGGGCCTCCGCGTCGGCCTCAATCTCGAGGTCCCATCCCTACCCATGCTAAATCCCAAGACTTACCATAAACCCTGAACCTCAAGTACTGGATATGAAGTGCGGTCACTCGTAGAATTGTTTGTTCGTTTCCCCAATGGTAAAATGGGTTTCACAAAGGTTTACTTGAATTTGGAAATTCTAGCACTCTGGTACAGACATGCATTGAAAGTAACTTACACTTCGTGAAGTTGTTGTCCCTTCTGTTCATGAGACGAAACATCCACCTGATCGCAATTGTACCATGGTTGAATTCTAGGTCTAAGTTGTCAGTTGTCAGCATTAGTTCTTAGTCTCTATCTGTGCCATGTGAAATGAAACCTTTTATTATTTCAATGTCTAAATGTGATGATATATTCTGTTTCAGTTCTATAATCTTGAGGTAAATGATTTTGAGGCAAAGGTAGTTTTGAAGCCCCTGGACTATGATCGGAAGTGGAAATTCCAGTACAAGCCCATCAGTGGCGACATACAGCTGCTTTCCAAGAAGATAGCAGTCACAAAGTTTCTCAATCTGCAGGTTTTTTTTTCTTACCTGATTGGCTCGAATCATGCTATTTCCACACAGCTTTCATATTGGACTGCTGACTAAATGAAGTTATACTCTGTATCTACAATGCAAATATGCATTTGATAGTCCAATGATTGGTTTTAACTTTTCAGTGTGGCTGCAAATTATGCATTTGGTTCGTACTCGAATCCTTGGAATCGATGTGAATAAAATTCAAAATAAAAAATGAGGAGTTGAGGCAATTCAGGCACCAGGATTGAGTTAAAAAAACTTATCCGTATATTGTATGTGTTTCTTGACTTAATCTGTGTAACATTAAATAAAAGTATCTGTTATACCTTAATTAAAGACAACTATTTTCTGTAGAACCTGCTAGTTGACTATGCACCAACTTCTTTTTGAAAATAGTATATACATAATTTTTTGGTTACCAATTTTTTTAGAAATTACTCCCTGGCATCCTTGATAAATTCTTTGTTTATGTAACATTTGGAGCTACCTAAATGACAAGTAGATGCCTTTCTTTGAGTTAGTGTATTTCATGAGCAAATGTGAGGGTTTTAAAATAGTCTCCTTACTGTGCTAGAGGTCATCACTATGCTGCCACGTTTGATGATAAAGGTTGATATCTGTTCAGTTTTCAATCTTAGTTGCAGTTTGATTAAAATGTGTCATTGGCAATGCATGAACTTTCTAAAGTCTAACCACAATGGTAACAGGTAGGTATTGGACACAATTTTCATCTGAATGCAACTGGATGGAAGTGGAAGCTTTCAACTTGCCTGGGGGGAGATGGTGTCTCTCAGATAAGAAACAAATCGAAATTCAGCTTGTTCCCAGGGTTTGATTTGAGGATCGGGTGGAAAGCTGAATATGTGCTTCCTGAGATTCATGGGTAAGTCTGATTTGACACTTCAACTTTTGTGAGTAGACACCATTACATAAAGCCAAACAAGGTCTTAATATGTAAATAGACGAAACCCCACTTACAGAGAACAATTTGAACTAAAAAACACTGCAAGAACAACTCTTGAACTGTAAGACATCTTTCCTCCATACAGGGCTGTTGGCACAGGAGAACCTGCCTTCAGTATGAACTACGGGCGACTGCAAGCATCCATAGATCGGGTTGAGGCTATAGTTACACAGTCAGATCGATATTGATCTCCTGTATTGGTGATCAAAATGCAAGTGGGAGTTTCCGGTGGCAGGTATCTTAAATTCTCACTCGGATCAAAGGATTCGCTAAAGTAATTTTCAGGCTTTGTATCTGATGTACAGCGGTCAGAAAACTGTTAATCTGTTATCGGAAAACTTGAGGGGTACTTTTGATTCTCTGCAAACTTTTGCGTGGCATTTCATGTGTTGGATAACATGATAATGTGCTTGTCTACTCATGCCCATTTGCTTTCATAATTGGGAGCGTTGTGAGTTGTTACCTGCAAATCCTATGGATGTTTGAATCTGAACAAATTAGGATACATTTTGAATAGGATAAATGTTCTAGGATACCACAAATTTGTACTATATTTTATATATTTGATCCCTAATATGTTGCTCCCTCCGCCCCCGATAAGACTGTTTGCACTTGTTCTCCTCTAAAATAACATTCTATGTTCTTTATATAACCTTCTAAAAATTTTCTTCCTTTATAATATAGTATACACGTTTGTTCTCCTTTACATCCTACTCTATGTTATTAAAATACGACATGGATATACCTATCAAACAGCGCTACGGCGTGAGGGGTGATTAGAATTACTCTTAAGTGTAGATAACAATGTTCATCTCTCTGTTTTATAGTAACAGATTGAGTAGCTTTTTTACACTGAACCCTTTAACGGAACTGCTGTGGGCAGACTAATGTAAGGATTTTAAGAGTTGACTTCTAGCCGTGGGCCCCACTTAGTCGCCTTGTTTCATCTTCCCACTAGGGGTGGGCACATTTAACCGATAACCGCAAAACCGAACCGAAATACGCAGTTAACCGATTTTTTTGTTAAATGCGGCTATCATTTTTGTGTATTTTAGTTAACCGAATAAAATTCGGTTATCACATCGTATTAACCATAACCGATTTAACTAAATTTTTAACCCACTATCATGTCACCCATAAAAATAGACCTTAATAGTACTAATTTTTATCCTCACCATTTTTTTTTCATATCATAACCCAAACTTAATAATCTCCACCCATCATTAGCATATATATATATATATATGTTATTTTGTATATTATTACTAATTGGTTTATGTGTTTATTATTATTTTTGCCCCATAAATTATATTACAAATTAAAATACGGTTAACCGTAAAACCAAACCAAATTAAACATAACCAAATTATGCGGTTATGATTTTTTTTATCAAATACGGTTATCAATTTTCTATAACCAAAATTTCTCTTAACTAAATTAACCGAAAGCCCACCCCTACTTCCCACCACAACGCATCCACAATCCCCACTGCACCCACCTGCCTCCAACTCCTTCCGGCTTCCCCCTCTCTGAGGGCAGCGTGAGCTCCGACAGCTACAACATGGGACTCCATCGACACCTCAGCTGGGGCGGCGGATTCGAGAACTACACGGGCTTCGAACGTCCCTCCATGTGTAGTGGATAGCAGAGCCAGGCCGCCGCGACCGTCCTACGCAAAGCGAGTTTAATTTTGACAGTAGTTTAATTTTAAAATAACCAGCGTTAAATAATTCAAAACGGGGAGAGTACTTCCCCATACACGATATATAACGTTTAGGACAGCTGATGTAGTCTAAAATTGATCTAGATTAGCTATCCTAAATTTCATATATTTGACTATTTGAGTAAACAGTAGACATGTAGTACTTAAACTCACGAAATGGTGTATGCCTCGAGCAGCATTGGATCACTAGCCAACCAGCACAGCATCTAAAAAATATCTATTTTAATAAGACTATGCTCTGTTCCACAGGAAGGGATTTCCCTAGACAACTAGGGCCTCCAGATCGAGACACAAGCTACCAGTTCATTTGCTCTTGCGTTCACTGTTGTAGTCACCAATCAGCTTCTCGACATCCTTCCAGAACAGGCCCTCCACGAGAACTCCTTCCTTGGTGAACCTGTCCAAGAAAAAGGTTACGAAGTTAGCAGGCGAATATGAGAAGTAAAAGAACATAATAATCACTATGAAAATGCTATCTTACAAACAAAAATATAGCGATAACAGGAAGACGTTTTCTAGGACTCTAGGAGAATATGAATTTTATAGATTTGCTATGTCTATCTAGGCTCATATTTTTAAATTAAAGTATATATTACACTTAAGGAAAAATACAGGGATTTATATAACACATGTATACTCAAGTAAGTCGTGGATCGCATGCAAATATCATTTCACATAATTTTAACAGTAAAATAGAGGCATCAGTTGATTGCAAGCTTTGCCGTTACAACCAGATTTTACTATATTTGAAGGCTATATGAACAATACCGTGAACTCCGTGATACCATACTATGATTCAGATCAAATCAAATAAATGAAAAAAACATTTGTTGATACCTCGAATTAGTTCATTGAATGGAGGACTGACAGTACATACCATTTTGTAACACTCTTAGTGAACTGAACTGGCTTGTTGGCGGAGATAGACTGTGGATCAGCACTGGCTATCATGAGAGTATACATGTCTGAGAATCTTGGCAACTTAGAAGAAATGACAAGGCCAGTGCTGTTAAAAGCACCCTGGGTCAAAAGAAATCATAAGTTACTAATCTGACAACAAATAAGTGAAACAGAAATAGAAATAAAAAAAATATGCCAACCACCAAATTTTACGTTTTCCATAGTCCCTCATCAAACTTAGCAACCTATAGTTGACTACATGGCTAAACAAGAACAGAAAATACAAACAAAGACCTGTTCCGCTCAGTGTATAAAGTGCGGCAGTAAGCCAAACAATTCCACATCAGACTTAGCAACCTATGGTTAGCAAACGAATTGTTGGACCAACAATACAAGTATTGCTTCTTTAAACATATGCACTGCGGCAACAAAAAACTGAATCACCATGCAATAGTGCCACCATGGTCAAGGTTTTGAAGCAAAATAGTCAAATTCTTAATCAAAAGACACCCAAACTCAAACGATCTGACGAGGCATCCAGTATTCCAGTCTTCTATCAGTGAACAGATTTGTAATATATTGTACATTGTAACTAAAGAGGCTAGTAACTAAACATTACAATGACGGCTGTATCACGAATATAACATCACAAATAATCAACTAGTGTATCGCAGAGTCCAGACCATAATTAACTGACATAGTGTCATGATGCATAATAAATAGTTCCACCACTGCTAACGGACAGGGGATGAAGCAAAAATAACTTCATTTGTGATAAAATGTTGTAATTCAGAAATGGGAAACACATCATAAGTTCCACAACTAAAAAGTTTCCAAAGCAACAGGAATTAGGATAACAGTAATGTGGAGGACTGTAAATTGCAATAGGCAAATTGCTTCGCTTTGTTCAATATTGGAAAATAACTTCACCACATCAATACTTTATTAATGGAGAGTATCTGAATGATACATGACCTCTTCAATTGGCTGGAATTTCTAAGCATTATTCAACACTTGAGAGCATCTTTAGTGGATGGATATTGATCAGAAAACAACAGATTAGATCCAATTTAAGATATAAACTTATATAAGAAAAGAACTCCATACACTTTTAATGTAAGATATAAACTTATATAAGAGAACTTCGAACACTATTAATTTAACTGTCAGAAATACTACTAACAAATGGTTACTCTAATTGATATACACAGACTGCAGAGGGTCAATCACATGTTCACATTACAATCAGAAGTTCGAATTTGTTACCAACAAGTTCAGATGAAAACTCACCGCAGGAGGGTGGGTAAAGAGGATGGCATCCTTCTCCTTGGTGTAGCTAAGGATCAACGTCACCACATTCAACACCACATATGTATCGACCCATCTAAGTCAGGGACCAACAGGAACAAACAACAATTCCAAACCACCTGACCAGAATCAGATCTAGCGCCTACCGCTTATTCAGCTGAACCAACAGAGGAGATAAAAATTAATTAAACCAAGGACAGAAAGGATATAGCGCGATGCAGCCGAGGAGGAACTCCCGATTCTGCGGGAACTTCTTCGGGTAAAATTGGGCGAGGAGGGCGACGGCGATCACCGACGCCCCGATCCCCAGCTTCAGGTTGCTCAGTCGCGTGTCCTCCGTGTAGCCCTTGCTCTTGACAACCTGATGGCACCAAAAAACCACATCGTCAGAGGCGAATCTAAAGGTACCTGGCAGGATGAGCGAGAAGTGGGGAGAGGCAGGTGGGGGTAGGGTTTAGGGTGAAGCGTAGTACGTCGGAGATGGTCTCGTCGAGGAGGTGCTTGATGGAGTGCGGGTCCAGGAGGTTGGCCTTCTTCGGGGTCACCTTCGCCGGTGTCGCCGCCGCGCCATCGCTCGCCATAGGCGCCGTTAGCGAGATCGTCGAGGCGGGGAGGAGATGCGGGTGGTGGTGCCGGTGAGAGACGACAGTGCGTGCCGGGCCTGTTCGGTCTATGCGAGACGCGTAACTGACAGGTGGGAGCGATAATTACAGACCCACTAGTCAGAGACACATGCAGCTGCTTCGTAATACGTCATCGGACAGGTGGGCAGGGACCGGACATGCGAATAAGGTCGGACCAATGGGAGGGCAGGAACGCGTCACCTAAGCGCCATGTCACCATTGCAATTTCCCCAAAAGATTTTCTTGATAGCTTTAGGTAGTGTTTGGTTGGTAGAATAAATGATATATAGACGAAATGGTCTTTGATATGTTTAGATTTGAACGTTTTAGTTAACTAAACTGTACTACTTCATCCAGAACAGGATGGTTCAAATTTTAAGAATATTCCCTTCGGATATTGTATCATTCCATTTAAGAAAAAATGTCAAAATGTTAGTTCCGATAATTACTTATGATTAATGACTACTAGTTGTTATTAAGGGTTATTAGCTAGATTTAAATTTAGTTAAATTTGATTATCTGTAACTATTAGATATTATATGTATTTAGTGATGAATAGTGTAGCTTAAGTTGTGGTCAATGATAACTAGTATGGACTAGTACTAGTTAGTATTTTATGGTCCTAAATACAAAAGGTATTATTATTGAAAATTATCAAGCTATACATTAATTTAGCATTGTTTTGTAAGCAACTAAACATATATGTGTACCATCCCATACAACTAACCAAGCATAATCATGTATCATCTCATACACCTAACCAAACATAGGGCTTATATTGTCTTTTGGGCATAAGTTGTTTTAGGTTTGAGATGTTTGATAGAATTTATCTCTATGATCTTAAATTTAGAATTAGATTTGTTGACATAAAAATATTAATTTAGGAACAGAGAAAGTATGACATAAAGTATAGAGCTGAAACCATCCATAAACCTTACCAAACGGGCATAAGGGTTATCTCTATAGCAAAAGAAAATGCAGGGATGTTTTGATAAAGACAAACAAACTAGTGGTGCTTTGGTGAATTGCACTAAATGTATGGGATCACTAAATGTATGGGATGACTAGAATATAAATAACTCCGTGGTGCAACTGTGCAAAAATCTCTCCTAGACCATACGATCATTAAAGCGGAGTGAGAATTTGGCTAACCCTTTACAATATCTAGCACGTAATTTTCAATATAAGAAACTGGTAATATTTTGTACCATGCATTTAGGGCAACGACTAGAATGCAAATAATACAATCGGGCAAAAATCTATTTAGACCATACTCTTTACTGTCATTGCATACTACTTAAGAACACTCAACAAACGACGCCCAGGTATTATCCTGCAGGCCGAGTGCCATTGAAGGCTAGACAACACTTGGTCGTCAAGACAACGATGGTCTCTCGATAAACCCTCATTTCAAGAAAACCATACTCTTTAAAAATCAAGTTACATATATGGTATCTCGAAAGATGCAGTGGCTAGGGTTCAGACGTCAGGTCAAGAACATTCCACACTTCGGCATTCAGCTCAGCAGCAGCTCCTTCGACGTCAGCCGCCATTTCTGATGCCAAGCCTTCGGAGTTTGGATCTGAGCACTAAAATAAATCACATTCGTCGATCTGTCCCAGATGCAAGCCAGAATATACGAGCCTACTGCTGACTGACTGGCTGGCTCTCACATGCATGTCCATTGATTCTCATATCATTTCCTCTTCAAAAAAGGATTGGATCCTGATGTCTGTTTTTTCTACCCGAAAGTAAGATGCATAAGCTGTTTTTTTACTCATATCCACTTTGGATTGATGCATACTGCTCGGGATAAAATTAATCCGTTGATCATTAGAAAGGAATTAACACCTATATATAAGCAAAAGCGTTTCATACATTCTCAACATAAAACATCCACGAAACACGGGATACGATTATCATGGATAGCCAAAACGAACAAGCATTTGAGACTGTTTAGCCTTAAAATTTGTCTGGGTTCCTTGCATTTTTTTAACCATATAAAGCAAAGGCTTCCATCTTGTTAGAGGAGTTCTACGTAATCTTAAACAATCTCATAGCCCCTAGGATATTTGTTGAAGAACAGAAACAACTGCGAAGAGATAGGGACCATTGTGAAGGAATACGTCTTGTACTCTTGGTCTGTGTGGCCCCTAGTTAGGACAACATCTCAGTTCTTGTTAGGACAACATATTAGTCATTTGGTAGGACATCATCTTAGTCCTTGTTAGGACAACATCTTAGATCAAGAGGACAACATATCAGTCCTTGTTAGGACAACATATTAGTCTTTTGGTAGGACATCATCTTAGACCAAGGAACTGCATCTCAGTCCTTGTTAGGACAACATATTAGTCCTTTGATAGGACAACATATTAGACTAGCATCTAGGTATATGCTTGGCTGCCTTAGCTATAAATATGTAACCCCAACCCCTAGGTTGGGCATGGCATTGTGTGTGGAATGAAACAAGAAAAATTTCCCAACTCTTAGTGTCATCCTCTCCATAAGAGTAATACTTCATATACTAACAAGTGGTATCAGAGCCGTTCTATCCTGTAGCCTAGACATCTCCTGCTCATCTCCTTCTCATGCCTCTCTTCGTCTTCAGCCGGCAGCAATCACACCGGTTAATGTTTCAACTCATTCCTCCTCTTCTACATAGACACGCAACAGCTTGTCTGAGACAACCTCTTCCCCACACAACACTCCCCCACTAGTGCGCCATGTCCGAAGGACAGTCTCAGCACTCGGTCGCTTCGAGCGCGCGACATCGACAGGAGGCCGAGGTCGCTGTGGCAGAAGAACGCGATCGAGCAGCGGCAGAGGCTGGCGGCGGCGGAACTGGCGGCGGCGAAGGCGGAAGTAGAAGCAGCAACGGCTGCGGATGCAGCGCGTGCGGCTGCAACGGAGCTTGAGGCTCTGCGTAGCGGTAGCGACAGAGGCTCTGATTCTACCGACAGCTGCACCAACGAAGACCTCATGCTGGCGAGGAAGGTAGCACGACCACATACGCCACAGTGGGTAGACGTGCACCCTCATGAGCGCGGCGGCTGCAGCCCAGACGGGCGCGGACGCGCTGGCGACGCTCCCGGCAGGGTGGTTGGGTCGACGGAGATCGAGGCATTTACAGGCGGCGCGACTCTCCCTCCCCGAACAGGTACCATGGTCACCACGGGATCCAAGCCATTGTCAGGGACGTTGGTCCCGGCGGTGGGTGGCCTACCCTCACCAAGACCAACTACGTCGAGTGGGCCATGGTGATGAGGATACAGCTCCAAGTGCAGCACATGTGGGAAGCAGTCCGGTACGGCGACGTCGACTACTACGAGGATCGACGGGCGCTGGATGCTCTCATTGCTGCAGTACCGCCCGAGATGCAGTTCTCGCTTTCCAATAAGCGGACTGCCAAGGAGGCCTGGGACGCCATCGCTACGACACGCATCGGTAGCGCCCGCGCCCGCAAGACCACGCTGCAGGCACTCCGCAAGGAGTGGGAGAACCTGACGTTCAAACCAGATGAGGATGTTGATGACTTTGCTCTCCGTCTCAACACACTACTGCAGAAGATGGTGCGGTTCGGCGACGACACCTACAATGAGGAGAAAGCCGTCGAGAAGCTCTTCCGTTGCATCCCCGAGAAGTACAAGCATATCGCTCGATCGAGTCTCCGCTGGACCTCTCCACGATGTCGATCAAAGAGATGATAGGCCGCCTCAAGATCAGCGACGAATCTCAGCCTCTCTCGGGGCCTATCACCATCGGCGGGAAGCTACATCTTATTCCGGAGCAGTGGGAGGCCTGCCAAGGTGACGGGAAGAAGGGGGAGCCCTCCTCCTCGAAAGGCGGCCGCAAGCGCGGCAAGCCAAGCAAGGGGCGCGGAGGTGCCCAAGCTGGGGCGTAGAGACGTGCCGAGGGTGGCGCCCACAGAGGCACCCAAAGCGGCGCCGCCGACAACCGGAAGCCAGCACGAGACGACACCTGCCACAACTGTGGCAAGCTTGGTCATTGGGCCACGAAGTGTCGGCAGCAACGACGTGGCCACGCCCACGTCGCACAGGTGGAGGAGGAGGAGCCAGCTCTACTCCTGGCGCACGCAAACATCGATCCACCTCCAGTGGCATCGGCCGCAGCGGCTCTCCTCCACATCGATGAGCCGAGAGCACACACCTTTCTCGGTGACGGCTCCAACAACGACAAGACTGACGGGTGGTGCCTCGACACCGGCGTCACCCATCACATGACTGGTCGACGGGAGTTCTTCACTGAGTTCGACCCCAATGTTTGAGGCTCCGTCAAGTTTGGGGACGCCTCTGGTGTGGAGATCAAGGGCATCGGCTCCGTCATCCTCACCGCCGAGTCTGGTGAGCACAGGTTGCTCGTCAGAGTCTACTACATCCTCGCGTTGAGGAACTCTATCATCATCCTGGGCCAGCTGGATGAGAACGGTTCACGTGTGGAGATCAAGGACGGAGTCATGAGGATTTGGGATCGCCATCGTCGCCTTCTTGCCAAGGTAACCAGAGGCACCAATCGACTCTACGTCCTTAACGTGCAGGTAGCACAACCTCTCTGCCTTGCTACTCGCTGGGATGACGAGGCGTGGTAGTGGCATGAGCGCTTTGGGCACCTTCACTTCAAGGCCCTAAAGCGGCTCAGTGCCAAGGAGATGGTACGGGGCCTGCCCTGCCTTGACCATGTGGAGCAGTTCTACGATGTCTGTGTAGTGACAAAGCGAGATGGCTCCCCTTTCCCCAGCACTCGAGCCTCCGAGCCAAGGAGCGGCTCGACCTCGTGCATGGGGACTTGTGTGGCCCGGTGACACCGGCTACACCGGGAGGACGACGTTACTTACTGTTGCTTGTTGATGACCTCTCCCGCTACATGTGGGTGATGGTCCTCGGCAGCAAGGGAGAGGCTGCGAACGCCATCAGGCGCGCACAGGCCATTGCGGAGGCGGAGTACGGCCGCAAGCTACGCGTGCTGTGCACCGACAATGGCGACGAATTCACGGCGGCTGAATTCGTGTCGTACTGCGTGGATAAGGGTGTTCAACGCCACTACTCCGCGCCGTACAACCCGCAGCAGAACGACGTCGTCGAGCGACGCAACCAGATGGTTGTGGGGATGGCTCGGGCCCTCCTCAAGCAGAGGGGAATGCCGACTATATTCTGGGGAGAGGCGGTGGTGACGGCGGTCTACATCCTCAACCGTTCGCCCACCAAGGCTCTCAACGGCAGGACGTCGTACGAGGCTTGGCATGGGCGCAAGCCGACAGTCTCTCACCTACGGGTCTTCGGCTGCCTAGCGTTCGCCAAGGAGCTTGGCCACATCAGCAAGCTCGATGATAGGAGCACTCTAGGGGTGTTCATCGGCTACGTGGAGGGCTCGAAGGCCTACCGCATTCTTGACCCAGGAACACAGCGCGTGCGCACGGCACGTGATGTAGTGTTCAATGAAGGGCGAGGATGGGCATGGGACAAGGCGGTAGACGACGCCTCGATTCCAACATATGACAACTTCATCGTCGAGTACGTACACTTCAAGGGAACTAGGGGAGTAGGAAGCTCTTCTCCACCAACTTCAGCGCCACGCTCCCCAGTCACGACCTCGGCTGCAACGACCTCTCCACCACCACAGCCGGCGATCCCACGCACTCCAGCACCGACTGCTATCCCTCCGGGTACATCCACTCCGACACCAGCTCGTGTCGAGCAAAAACCGGTGGAGTTCTTTACTCCACTCTACCATGACGAGGAGCGCATCGACGCGTACCACGACGGCGAGCCGTTGCGGTATCGTACGATGGAGGATCTTCTCGGTGACCAGTCGGTGCCGGGACTGGTCCCTCGTGATCTGGAGGCTCAGTTGCATCTTGCATGCGACGACGGCGAGCCTCGGTCTTTCGCGGAGGCTGAGAGACACGCGGCATGGTGTGCCGCGATGCAGTCGGAGATGGACGCGGTTGAGAACAACCGCACCTGGGAGCTTGCTGACCTCCCTCATGGTTACCTCGTGATCACCCTTAAGTGGGTGTTCAAGCTGAAGAGGGATGAAGCCGGCGCCATCGTCAAGCACAAGGCTCGCTTGGTGGCACGCGATTTCATGCAACAGGAGGGGATCGACTTCGACGATGCCTTCACGCCCGTGGCGCGGATGGAATCTGTGCGACTCCTCCTTGCGCTGGCTGCTCAGGAAGGCTGGCAGGTTCAGCACACGGATGTCAAGTCGACGTTTCTTAACGGTGATTTAAAGGAGGAGGTCTATGTGCACTAGCCGTGGGATTTACGATTCCTGGCAAGGAGGGCAAGGTGTTGCGTCTGCGCAAGGCCCTCTATGGCCTGCGGCAGGCACCAAGGGCATGAAATGCCAAGTTGGACTCCATGCTCAAGGGGATGGGCTTCGAGCAAAGCCCGCACGAGGCGACCATCTACCGACGGGGCAATGGAGGAAATGCCCTACTAGTGGGTGTCTACTTCGACGACTTGGCGATCACCGGCACCAAGGATGCGGAGGTGGCAGCATTCAAGGAAGCGATGAAAGCCACGTTCTAGATGAGTGACCTGGTATCTCTCTCCTTCTACGTGAGGATCGAGGTGCACCAGGCCGACTCCGGGATCATGCTTCGACAGACTGCCTACGCCAAGCGCATTGTTGAGCTGGCTGGGCTCACAGACTGCAACCCAGCTCTCACTCTCATGGAGGAGAGACTGAAGCTGAGCCGCAACAGCACGACGGAGGAGGTGAACGCCACGCAGTATCAATGTCTTGTGGGGAGCCTTCGCTACCTCACCCACACACGACCGGACTTGGCATTCTCTGTCGGCTACGTCAATCGGTTCATGCAGCGACCGATGACGGAGCACCAGCAGGCTGTGAAGAGGATCATCCGCTACGTTGCGGGGACTCTCGACCACGGCCTCTACTACCCGAGGTGCCCTGGGGCGGCACACCTTGTCGGGTACAACGACAGAGACAGCGACCACGCTGGCGACGTCGACACTAGCAAGAGCACGAGTGGGATTCTCTTCTTCCTTGGCAAGTGCCTCGTTAGCTGGCAGTCGGTCAAGCAGCGGGTGGTGGCCCTGTCCAGCTGCGAGGCCAAGTACATAGCGGCCTCTACCGCTTCGACTCAGGTGCTCTAGCTAGTTCATCTGCTTGGTGATCTCCTCAGCAAAGACACCGGAGCGGTGGAACTCAGGATGGACAACAAGTCCGCTTTAGCTCTAGCAAAGAACCCCGTCTTTCATGAACGGAGCAAGCACATCCGGGTGAGGTACCGCTTTCTTCGAGGCTGCTTGGAGGAAGGGAGCATCAAGGCGTGCTACATTAACACCAAGGACCAGCTTGCAGACCTGCTCACCAAGCCCCTTAGGAAGATCACGTTCCTTGAGCTTTGCTCCAGGATCGGGATGGTCAACTCTCCCACAAGACAACGCACAAGACTTAGGCGAAGAATGAAGGAATAAGTCTTGTACTTTTGGTCTGTGTGGCACCTAGTTAGGACAACATCTCAATCCTTATTAGGACAACATATTAGTCCTTTGGTAGGACAACATCTTAGTACTTGTTAGGACAACATCTTAGACAAAGAGGACAGCATATCAGTCGTTGTTAGGACAACATATTAGTTCTTTGGTAGGACAACATCTTAGATCAAGAGGACAACATCTCAGTCCTTGTTAGCACAACATATTAGTCCTTTGGTAGACAGCATTTTAGACTAGCATCTAGGTATATGCTTAGCTGCCTCAACTATAAATATGTAACCTCAACCCCTAGATTGGGAATGATATTGTGTGTGGAATAAAAAAAAATTTCCCAACTCTTAATGCCATGCTCTCCATGAGAGTAATACTTTCAGATACTAACATATAGAGTCTTCTATCCATGTTTTCCCCTTGTTTTTGGGAATTGGTAACAGCTGTTTTTCTGCATTGATCAGATTCACAAAATTTATGTTCAACAGACTCTAGATACCAGTATATACCTTGGGCTCGCAATACTCGAGTCATTTAGCAGAGACTATGAGGACAATGCACACTCGACGAAAAGAGTAGTAAGATATGGCGTGGAGTCGAGTACCAAGAGCAATTTAAATGACTGAGCATGTACTTGGTTACTCCACATGCACATGGAGTAAATTTTGACAACGAGAAGTGTCTGTAATCTCAGTCCACAAGTAAGATTAGATCGTGTCAGTTCAGTTCAGTAATTGAAATACTTTGTACATTCATGCCGAAGTAAACAATTATAACCCCCATACAACCAAACCCAGGAACAGCACGGATCAGCTCACAGTCCAGATCAGTAAAGGCACAGTGTAATCATCAACGAAGAAGCACGTCTCTCTCTCGTGTAGGTTAACACAGCTCGCGATACCATAAAATGGATCCCTTTACAGAAGCGACGTCTGACCAGATCACAAATAAATCACGGACCTGACCCTCACGGAAGCGAGTTCGGTGCGACGGCGACGGGGAAACCGGTGGTCACGTGAGGGGCGTGGAGGAGGAGACCTCGGCCCGGTCCAGCCGCCGCAGCTGCCGCGCACGCAGCGCCAGGAAGGCGCCGAGGACCACCTGCATTGCCACGGCCACGCCGGCGAAGGCAATCCCTAGCTTCTCCCCGAAGTTGAGACGCCGCCGCCTTGGCGGCGGGGGCGGGGGCGGCCGGTGGCGCTTGTGCCGGTGCCGCCGCGGGCGTCGCGGCGGGGGCGTCGGCGGACGCGGTGGAGCGGCGGGGACGGATGCGGACGAGGCCAGCCGCAGCGGCGCGGGGACCGACGGCAGCGGCGATGGGGCGGCCGCGGAGAAGGAGAGGGACGGGGAGGAGAGGAGGAGCAGCGGGAGGAGGAAGGTCAGCGTCGCGGCTCGGGGTGGCGGGATGTGGCGCGGGCGTGGCGCCATGGGAGGGGAGACAGCATAAAGCTGGCTGGGCCTGGTGGTGGCGGATGGCGGAGGAGAGGAGGCGAGGCGAGGCCGGGGGACGGGCGGAGCTTGAGCTGAGCTGGTGCGAGGCGGGTGGGAGCTGGACGCGTGGTTCCGTTTCTTTAGGCGTTCGGTGGGGGATTGGTACATGGCTGGCTAGCTTCGATGCGGCCCGCCATGCCAGGGGGTCGGACGGCGACAAGTCCGCCGCGACGTAATAAGTCTTGGGACTTGCAAGTTACGGTATGTGTCTGACGAACGCGGTTACATGCCGGACGTAGCAGCACCAATGCGCGTGAAAACATGGAAACTTCATTTTTACCGGAACTACTACAATATATAAGTGTCACTAGATAGAAATGCATACAAAAATCACTAAAAATTCACATAAAAATTTTCTACATTTCAAATGGTATTTTAATAAACAAATATTCGAATCCGAATAGTATTCCACCATCTACCAACCAAATATTCAAATAGTTTTTTAATAAATAAAAAATTGAACCCAAATGAAAATATTCTACCATAAACATGTACTGTTTGATATATTTTAGTTTCTCAGGAAATATTTATAGTTTCTAAAAGAAATATTTCTTTAAATTGGTTCTCATTTTCATCCCTTGGTTGGATTTTTTATGTTTCTAACAAAAAATAGGATTGTTTAAGAACATATCTTTGTAGATAATATATATATATATATATTGTCCTTTCATACTTCTCTTGCAAATATATGTCTGTTGATCATTGACTAACTTAATGCAAAACCAACGAGATTCAAATCCTGTTTGAGAAAGCTTTTCTAATCTTTTCTGTTCACCGTGCAACATGATGATTGAAAGTTGTAAACTTTCCAACTAGTTGTTGAATGGCTAGGTCACTATCGGAGTGTGAGCTGCGACACTCCTACCGGCCTGCTCGGAAGCAGCCCGCGAGGTTTTTTTTTTTCTAGAGGGGGCTTGGCGCCGTACGTGCTCGAGGGAGCGAATGAACACATAGATTTACGTGGTTTAGGCCGTCAGAGCGTAATACCCTACGTCCACGGGAGTACTTATTCTATTGCTTGAGCGTGAGTGCTTGTGCGTTGTGGGATCTGGGATAAGAAATCGGGGAACCCCCAACAGGGCGGTCACCCCGGTCCTTTTATAGCTCAAGATCAGGGTGGTTACAATGAGGCCTGGGGCCCAACAGGTGGCCCCAAAGCTAAGTGAACCCTATACATGATCTAGGGCTTTGTCCTCTGAGTAGAGTGGTCGACGGAAGAGTTAAGTACCACCATTCGGCGCGCTGAGCGCCCCTAACCGCGTGTCACGTCCTGTGGCCATAGCCTGCAAATATGAAGTAAATTATTATACATGTCATTTATATATTAGAAATGTTTACAACGATCTGAACTTACCTGCATGGCAGCTTGCAGCTGTAGCATGTACGAGTGTTGGTACTCGTCCCTAGCCCGGAGCTCGGCTGCCTGCCTCTCGTTCGCGAGCCTCAGCGCTTCCTGCGTCCTCTGGAGCTCCTCCTGGACACTCTGGAGCTCCAGATCGCGGCTGCCACGCCTGCTGGATCCACCCTGCGATGAAGAGACCCTCGAGTAAGACCGCGCCTCCCTCGAGTCTACTACTCCATCAAAGATGGCCAACCTATACAACGAAGTAAGAGTATTAAAGTTTCGTGTCTCGAAGTTCATGAAAGTAAATGAAAAACAACATAACTCATCGGCCGTGAGGTTTACTGCCACCGCTTGCATAGGCGGCTTCAGGTACGATCGGCGAGTTCTGCCAATCGTAATCGTCGCCTCGAAGCCTCCGCACCTCCTCCCCATACTTTTCCTGAAAATACAGAAAATTAAAGTCATCAGAAGTTTTAAAGAGAATACAATTAAGTCAACTAAAGAACTCACCAACGTCTCTGTTGCTGTCTGAGAAGACAGCTGATTAGACTGCGAGGGGTCACTTCCCATGTGACCCCTCCTCCACACCTG
The DNA here is from genome assembly GCA_030760725.1 of Neostapfia colusana. Classification (NCBI taxonomy): domain Eukaryota; kingdom Viridiplantae; phylum Streptophyta; class Magnoliopsida; order Poales; family Poaceae; genus Neostapfia; species Neostapfia colusana. The sequence goes on from JASWHV010000019.1 coordinate 51,872,031, forward strand.
GATAGCGGTCGGCTCCTGACCGATCTCGCGCTCCTATCGATACGTGTTAGCACAATGATAGAGATGAAGACGCCATTTTGTCGTCGCGTCTTCTTGCCCTGCTTGGGCGGCTTCGTGTCGTTGGGCGGCACTGTACTGCTGTCACGCCTTGTCGTCCTTCACCATAATGGCGAACGGGCAAGGGACGGAGGCATGCACAATGCGCCATGCTTCTGGAGAAGGCGCAAGCCTTGAACGCGAAGTCTGACAGTGCACTTCCTTCTTGACTTCGTCTTACCATGGGCCACGACGGATCGTGGGGCACGTGGCGAATCTGGAGCTCTTATCTATGGGCTTCGTGCCAGGGGATACGTGGCAGCTCCGGACCTCTCCGGACCTCACCTCAGCGATGAGGTTCGGGCCAGAGCCCAGGGCACGTGTCTGCACCGGAGCTGTCCTCGGCGGGGAGGCGTCTCGGAGCCAGGGGACATGTGGTAGCCCCGGACCTCACCTCATTGGAAGGGCTCGGGCCGGGAGCCTAGGGAACGTGTCTGCACCAGAGTTGTCCTCAGCAAAGAGGCGACTCGGAGCTAGGGGACACGTGGAAGCCCCGGACTTCACCTCAGCGGGGAGGCTCGGGGCGGAGCCTAGGACATGTGCCGGCTCCGGAGCTCATGTGCACGTGGCAACCCTGAAAGTTTCCTAGAGGGGGGTGAATATGCTAATTAAAATTTGAAGCACAATTATTAACTGACTTGCTCTGTCAAGTTCGGACAAGTCCGAAAATATTTCGGACAAGTCCGAAATTTTCGAACAAGTCTGATAAAATCAGACTTATCCGATGTCAGTCGCAACGGAAATAAAACTAACCAGTTCTAGGTCAAGTGTATAGTCAATATGGTCTAGAAGTAGCTCTTAAACTGGTCTAGCAACCTACTAAGCAAACTTGATGAATTAAATACAACAATAGTTCAACGCTAGGGTTTAATCAATCATAAGCAAGAGCAATGAAATGAAAATTAAAGAACAAGTAGATGAGCGCAAGTGAACATGAGGATTTGTTTACCGAAGTTCGATTCCACTTAGGAATCTACGTCTCTGTTGAGGTGTCCACAAAGGATCGGGTCTCTTTAAATCCTAACCCTCACCAAGTGATCACAAAGATCAAACTTGGTTGTTCCACTATCAAGCCAAGGTGATTACAAACTTCCCGAGTGTCACCACAAGTTAGGAGTCACCGGGTGACACCTAGCCGTCTAGGAACAAAACTCCAAGAGTAATAAACACAAATCACGCAACAAGTAGGTGTGCAGCTCAACAAGCTCAACCCTAAGATCTCCTCTTCTTAATTCTCTTCACAAATCCTCAAATCCTCACAAGATTCACCTTTGAATGCTAGAGGGTGTGAGAGAGGTCTAGAAATGCTCAAGAACACCTTTGAAAGCTCTGGGGTTGATCACACATCAAATGGGGACGAGATCCCTCCTTTTATAGGGATCCTCAAAATATGACCGTTGCCAACCACTAAAGTTCGGACATGTCCGAACTCCACTTCATACATGTCCGAATTCAGGGACCATAACGGTAAAATGACGTCCTTAACTGACACTAATTAAGACTGTCCCATTGATTCTACTTCGGATATGTCCGACATATTTCGGATATGTCCGAACCTAAACAAAAGGTACATCTCCAAACTTCTTTGAATGTCCGACCTTCTGGACTTAGGAATTTTTAGAAACCCTAGATTTCGAACATGTCCGAAATTCTTCGGATATGTCCGAATCTAAACAGAAGGTACATCTCCGAACATCTCTTACATGTCCGACCTTCTAGACTTAGGAATTTTCAGAAACCCTAGACTTCGGACATGTCCAACCTAAACAGAAGGTACATCTCTGACATGTCCGACCTTCTGGACTTAGGAATTTTTAGAAACCCTAGACTTTGGACATGTCTGAAACTCTTCGGATATGTACAAACCTAAATAGAAGGTACATCTCTAACATGTCCGACCTTCTAGACTTAGGAATTTTCAGAAACCCTAGACTTCGGACATGTCCGAAATTCTTCGTATATGTACGAACCTAAACAGAAGGTACATCTCCAAACATCTCTGGCATGTCCGACCTTTTGGACTTAGGAATTTGCAGAAACCCTAGACTTCGGACATGTCCGAAATTCTTCGGATATGTCTGAACCTAAACAGAAGGTACATCTCCGAACATCTCTAACATGTCCGACCTTCTGGACTTAGGAAATTTCAGAAACGCTAGACTTCGGACATATCCGAAATTCTTTGGATGTGTCCGAACTTAAACAGAAGGTACTTCTCCGAAACCTTCGTACATGTCCGAATCTATACAGAGAGTACTTTTCCGAATTTTTCTGACATGTCTGAGGTTTTTGACCTAACAACTCTTCTCTACACTAAGGATTGTTTTTATGGGATTGAGCTTGCTTTTCTTTGTTGTGTGTCATGTCCCTCTTAATAGTGCGGCGTTCCTACACTAAAAAAATAGAAACCCTAATTCTATTGTGTAGCTTCATGCCGCCTTCTTCATTTCCCTTTTTGAAAATCCCTTAATCTCTTATTGCCATCCACCTATCTGCACACATGCTCATTCAAATTTATTAGCATTTTTAATTGTTCGTCATCAATCCTCCAAAACCCACAATGGGGACCTAGATGCACTTTCAATCTCCCCCTTTTTGGTGATTGATGACAACCAATTAAAATTTTCGATAAGAGGATAAAACATGGGTTTTGATCAAGATGTTTATACGAAATAACTCCCCCTAAATATATGAACTATGAAAATAGGGTTTTCATATATACGTCATGATTGTGGGATGCCTAAGATCAATGTGAAACAATGTGACATAAGATAATAACACATCACATAAGAGAATAACACATCACAATATAAAATATCTCAATCGCATAGATATCACAATAATAGTCATACACCATAGTGTCATACACATAATAAGTCCATATAGTGCCCTTACACATTCTTAGAAAATGAAAACTAATCATAAGAGATGACTCGACTCTCTCTATCTCTACTCTCTCTCCCCCTTTGGCATCAAGGCACCAAAAAGGGAAATAGAGTAAAGATGAAGGTGAACCTAAGCATCGTCGTCCTCGTCCTCATCCTCGTACTCCTCATCCTCGTCGTCATCGTCATCTGCAGTAGGAGTAGCTGGAGCAGCACTCGTGCTCGCTCCCGTGTCGCCGAAGAAGGCTAACTCATCGGGATGAGCTCTGGAAACTCCAGGGGGACATCGTCCTCGCTGTCCTCAGAAACAGGAGATCCAGTGGGAAGCTCGAGCTTCGCCTTGACTTCACTCATGTCCCTTCTCAAACCCTTGATGGCTTTTTCATTTTTCTGGACCTTCTCATGAGTGCTCCTGCAGATGGTAAAGATGGAGCGGAGTACCTTGAGAAGGCCATTGGAGGAGGTAGGAGCTCTCTCGGGCACGAGCGTGACTAGCACGGAGCCTGTCAGAGGGGTGGAGCTGAGGTGTCGCTGTCTGGGGTTGTAGATTCTTGTGGGCTACATTCTTCACAAAAAGTCTTCCCTGACACCTTCTGGATCATCTTCATGATGTAAGGTGCATAGATGCACGACCTAGAGGGAGTCTCCAATGTCGAGTATTTCTCCGTATAGATAAAGTCAAAGACATTGAATATCTTTTCCCCTCGCAGCCACTTGAGCAGATTTCTTGAGTTGGAGTTGATTCTGGTGGCATCTCCATCTTTTGGAGCCAATGTCTTCCTAGTGATTCGGTTGAGGACTTGGAAGAAAGGAAGAAGACCTTGGGTATGAGGAGGGTTGAAGTAGAAGTGAGTATCATACAGGAAATCTATTTCATTGTTCTTCAAGACAGGCTCCTCATGAATCTTATAGTTGAATTTCAATGTCCTTTGGAGCCCTAGGATCTTAGCAAACTCATTGTACGTGACGGTGTATTTCTCACCATCAGTCATTGTGACGCCCTCAATTCTGTGGAAAAACCACGGAACCGAGAACTAATGCATATGTGTGCCTAGGATGTTCATCACACATACACATATGTTCCACAAACTGAATTCAGAATATATATAACCACAAATAACAGAGTTTATTACAATGTTTCATGAGTCTTGGACTCATGCTCACAACGGAAGGCTTAATCTAACATCGGAATTCTTATTTCTATGCAGCGGAAGTCTTCTAACTAGTGTGGAAGCAATTCTAAGCAGTAGCGGGTCCATCTCTACTCCATCCCCACAAGCAAGGTTGAGAACAGATCACACGCCTAATGCTCCACTTGGTCTTCATAGTAATCTTCTCCTGTTACTGATGATGAAATAATAATGCAAGTTTGAGTACAATGATGTACTCAGCAAGTGCGGGAAAATATGATATGTAGCTCATAACAAGGTAGGTATAAAAAGGCTCATTGCAGAAAGCAAAGTTATTTATCAAAACCATGATAAAACAACAACTCATCTTTAAGTGAATGTAATCCCAACATGTATTAAAATACCACTCATACCTCCATTATGCTCATTACCTTCCATGTCATAACCAGTCATCAATCAACCTCTTTCTTGCTCACGGATACCTCCTCGTATTCGCTACCATCTCACGAATACCATCTCGTATTCGCTACCATTTCATAAACAACTTCGTCTCACACCGAGACCAACCTCGTTGCCATGACTCAACAGTCATGCAACCCATCCTTTCACCCGGACTCAACAGTCCCGAAAACATAACCAAAACCAAACCATAACCAAAACCATACCCAATAACCATATCCAATATCCATCCCAACTAATCATGGAAGTTGGCCAGGAGCTCGTGACCGTAAGCTCGGCTATCATGATAGTTTTAGAACTCTGCAGAGTTTGCACCTCTTTACCCACAAGTTTGTGATTTCGTCACCCGTCGGCGACTGCAGAACCTCCATTATACCAGTACACAACCGTCGGTGTATGGCCAAGAGATCACAAAATAGCCTTTACAAAGGGGCTACTAGATGTATGGACTCACTAAGGTTTGACCGACAGGCTAGAATCTCCAATTCTCCCATCCACGGGCCCCCTCTTGTGCCATGCAGTTCCCAGGGCAGTGCTCACTCGACTCCCATTCCCCGCGCCTTTCACGGTCCATAACAATCTAGCAACTTACCTAATTACTTAGCTAAGCCGCACCCATACTTGGCCTTGTGGTGACACTGTTATCCTAGCATGTGCTCGCATGAACCGGTCCTTAGATCTACGGCAAGCAAACCACCATCTCATGCTAACTCATTCACAAACCCAGTCTTGCCTAGATCTCCCTCCGATCCATATTCATTAACAACATCAGTTTCTCATTATCGTTACGAGTGCAATTAGCTAGACACATCTATCTCGCTTCCCAATTCTCATGGACTCAGCGAAGCATAAAAGTAAAAACCATACCCGACTCATAAACTTCCCTGGCGACAAGGGTGGTTTAACCAAAACTAGTAAACTCCTATAAAAGGGTTTCCCATCATGTTTGACTCAATACACACACCTTTTCGCAAAACAGAACAGTTTTCCCAAAATATAGGATCAATATGGTCAAGGAGAACTTGCCTTGTTCTTGCGGTTCCGGTTGCTCTTGGATCTCGAAACCTTGTTGTTGCAGCTCGTCGTAGACAGCTCCCTGAGCTTGTCCTGCTATACAGGATCACGCACATACAAGATCCACAACAATCAATATCATGCACAAACTTTAACTAGATGTGATGATGCATATGCATGCTATCCTATAATGCAGTTTAGTTTTATTAGGTCGGTTTGTACGTGTTCTTGCATGGTTTTATGATGAAAAGAGGTGCTCGGATCAGATGTGGACGTGGCGATGACCTTGTCTTTAGATCAACCCGATCAACAAGTGATCTGTCCACGAGAAAGCTTCTGTTCGAAAGGAATCAAAGAACAGATACAAAGAAAACACAACGATGTCGTAAGGTAGCATTGGAGACCTACCTTACGTTCTTCTCGGTCTCGGAGTCCTTCTCTGATTAGACAGATTGTTGGGGCTCTCTTCCGGCGATCTTCCTCGCTGATCTCCGGCGATGGCTTACTCGGCGAGTTGGGGCTTGGGCTCTAAGTCGTCGGCTTAGGAGTTGGAAAAGAAGTTCGTGGTTTCGGCCAGAGGTTCTGGGTTCTATTTATAATCGGGAGAAGAAGAGTCCTAATCTGATTGGACTTCGAATAAGAGTTCTATTCAGATTATCATTGAATCTTAACAACTTATCTTGAGTTGATTTGGTGCGGTAACATTGTGGAATTCAGGTCGGTTTCTCCTCCGTACCGGTATTTCTACGCGTGCAGAATCCAAAAACCGCTCCAGAACTCGTTACCTCCGCGGTGATGAGCTCCGGAAGCTCCACGTGTCCATCGGGGCCTGGTATCTCCTTCTCCGCCGAGACGAGCTCTGATTGTGCCGCGTGTCAAGCGAGCGAGACCTCCCTTCTCTTTCGGAAGCGAGCTCCGCGTGGCCACGTATCCATTCCGGACCTCCCTCTCTTCGGAGATGAGCTCCGTGAATGCCACGTGTCAAGTAGCACCAGACTTTCCTTTTTCCTCAAAGACGAGCTCCGAGATAAACACGTGTCCAACAGTGACGGACCTCCCGGAGATAAACTCCGGTGGCGACACGTGTCCAATAGAACTGGACTTCTCGAGGGTGATCTCCGAGATTGACACGTATCCCGCGCGACGGGTTCTCTGATTTCCGTGGTGACTAGCTCTGAAGGTGACATGTGTCCTGCAGAACTGCCTTTGCTTCTTCCGCAGAGGCTAGCTCCGGGGCAACATGTGTTCCACAGGGTCGGACCTCTCCCCCTTAGCGGAGATGAGCTCCGAGCCTGCCACGTAGCCCGTTTAGCGGCGGACCTCTCCCCACTTCGCAGGAATGAGCTCCGAACACGCCACGTGGCCAACGGGCCGTGGAAGTTGTCTTCGACGCTCTCTGGAAACTAGATTCGGCTCTTATTGGCTATCTTTTTGATATTTCTCTCTGTTCCCACTTCTTTTAAAATGTTTTCTCTACATGAAACATGAATACATGCAGAAACCAGAAATGAGGGTGTCACAGGCATCCAAGTGATCCTGGACTCTCCCTCAGGGTGAAGAAAACAGTGGCATAGAACTGGCAGATAACTTCTACATTCCACACATACTCAATAGCCATAAAGTCCTTGATCCCGTGGTACTCACAAGCATCTATGACTTCCTTGAATACCCCATTGTTTTTGTTCTCCATGCACTTCCAATCAATCCACTGCATGTCGATGACTGGATGCTTTTTGCTCATGAGAACGGACTGGTTGTAATCCACATGAAAGCCACTCTAAAAGCGAGAATTTGCTGCCATCTTCTCATAGTCGTAAATATTTTCTCCCCGTTGATCCTGAGCCCCAAATATATTCCTTCGATAGTCCATGAGTGGAGTTGTCCTCCGAGGGTCTCAAATTGGCGCCGCCATGTACAACAGGCCAATATCACCCGAATTTGCTTGTTGCGGCTCTTCCAACCCTTCACGGCTCTCGAGCATGATCCTCACGGCCCTGCTGGTCTCATCGGTAGTCCTTGCCACTTTCCGGACTGTCCTCTTCCGTCGGACGTATGCATTGACGGCCGGCGGGGATTCCGCACGGTCGTTTCTCTTCTTGCTCCGAATCTCACGTGGAGGAACGTCCGACGTGATGCTTGAGTGATAAAGCAGTTTTGAGATGACTATGAAGGAATTTTAAATAGAATGGGAGTAGGCAGCAATATAATTTAGTGTTTAGTCCGTACAGGTTCGGGTATGTCCGAAACATTTCGGACATGTCCGGACTGTACAGACTTGTCCGAGATCATCTCGGACATGTCCGTGTTTGTACAGTTTTGAACCCTAAATCAATTAAATATTGCCTAATCCAAAAGTATTGGGTACAAGACTGTCTAAAAGGGTCCCTATCGTCATCTAAAAGGTATTCCTTTGCATGGATGTAAGAAAAGGTCAAGGAATTCGACGAATCACACAAGAGGGGAAATACCTAATGAGAGACGAAACCCTAGCCGATTTGCACAAAAATTTGGAGAAGAGCCCCGGTAGAAGGGTTCCCGGCCTTCAAATCTTCAATAATCCATAGAGGAGTGAGAGATTTGATGGCTGGAAACCAAAATCGCCTTGGGCGCGATGAAGGGGCAGGCTGTTTGTGAGAGGAGGAGAAAAGAGGGAGAAAGCTATTCGAACTTAACATAGGGGTCCATATATTCCGACGTCGGATATGTCCGAACTTGATTTCGGACATGTCCAACTTCTTCGAATAAGTGTGGATCTCGTACTTTTCGATTGTTCGAACATGTCCGACTTCAGTTCGGACATGTCCGAGTTGTTCAGAAAAATGTCCTTAATAGCATTTCAGGGAGGCATAATCGTGTGTATATATATATGCCTAAGGTATATAAGATTGTATATAACACGCCAGGCATGACAACATGATTTTCATACATATTCTTGCCAGTTTTGACCAATTTTCTATCAAGTTCCCAATTTTTCCTATGTTAGCCATAGAAATAGCATTTTACGGAGAAAAGCCAATAGTTTGCCGAAAGTGACATGAAATTCTATTTCAAGCTTTCATTAATCATGTTTTCGTTTTTCATAGCCAATGTTGAGTATATGAAGGCACATTCTTAAAGTCTAGTATGTTTATCTTATTCCTAAGTTCACAAAACCGTTTTTCATCTAGTGGCTTGGTAAATATGTCGGCTAGCTGTTTTTCAGTTCTAACATGAGAAATAACTATGTCTCCCTTGAGTGAGTGATCTCTTAGGAAATGATGTCGTATATCTATGTGTTTGGTCCTAGAGTGCTCTACGGGGTTATGAACAATTTCAATAGCACTCTCATTGTCTCAAAGAAGTGGAATATGGGTCATATTATGGCCATAGTCTTTTAGGGTTTGTTTCATTCAAAGAAGTTATGCACAACAACTTCCGGCTGTGACATACTCTGCCTCCGCCGTGGAAAGAGCAATGGAGTTTTATTTCTTTGAGGACCATGATACAAGATATCTTCCTAAAAATTGACAAGTTCCAGATGTGCTTTTCCTATCAACTTTACATACGGCATAGTCAGCATCGGAATAACCTATTAGGTCAAATTTTGAGCCTTTAAGATACCATAGTCCTACGTTTGGTGTGTGTACTAGATATCTCGAAATTCTCTTAATAGATCTTAATGACATTCTTAGGGGCAACTTGAAATCTAGCACACATACACACACTAAGCATGATATGAGGCCTAGATGCACAAAGGTAAAGCAAAGAGCCTATCATGGAGCGATTTACCTTTTGGTCGACGCTAGCTCCATCTTCATTAAGGTCAAGGTGTCCATTTGTTCCCATGGGTGTCTTGATGGGTTTGGCCTCGTCCATGTCAAATTTTTTGAGTATACTTGATTTGACTTATGAACGTGTTGTCCTTGAGTTGCTTGACTTGAAATCCCAAGAAAAACTTCAATTCTCCCATCATGGACATTTCGAACCTTTCCGTCATTATCTTGCTAATCTCATCGCAAAATGATTTGTTAGTGGAGCCAAATATGATGTCATCGACATATACTTGGCATACAAATAGGTCATCATCGAAATTCTTTGTGAATAGTGTAAAATCAGCTTTTCCTATCCTAAAGCCATTTTTAATAAGAAAGTCTCTAAGACACTCATACCAAGCTCTAAGAGCTTGTTTAAGGCCATAGAGAACTTTGCACAACATATAAATATGGTTAGGATATTCTTGATCTTCAAATCCCGGGGGTTGCTCAACATATACTTTCTCCTTGATTGGTCCGTTTAGGAAGACGCTTTTCATATCCATTTGATAAAGCTTAAAGTCATGGTGAGTAGCATAGGCTAATAAAATACGAATTGACTCAAGCCTAGCCACAGGACCAAAGGTTTCATCAAATCCAAACCTTCGACTTGTGAATATCCTTTGGCCATAAGTCTTGCTTTGTTCCTTATTACCACTCCATGTTCATCTTGCTTGTTTCGAAATACCCACTTGGTACCTACAATGTTGGAATTTGGTCTCTTCACCAATTCCCAAACTTCGTTCCTCTTGAAGTTGTTCAATTCTTATTGCATGACCACCACCCAATCCGGATCTTATAGTGCTTCCTCCACCCTTAGGGGTTCCAATAGAAGAAACAAACGAGTAATGTTCACAAAAGTTCGCTACACGGGATCGAGTGGTTACCCCTCTAGTGATATCACCAAGAATGTTGTCGACGGGGTGATCACGTTGAACGCTCTGGTAGACCCTTAGATGTGGTAATTGGGGTATTGGGTCAGTTTCTTCTTCATCATCGGCCTCCTCTTGATTGATGCCATCATCTTGATCAACTTGGACATGAGAGTCTTGTGGTTGATCACCTTGAGCTTGATTTTGTATTCGTGTTGGAGCAGCAGCTTGTGTTGAGGATTGATCCATTTGACCTTGTCTTTTATCTTGTGGTCGCACATCACCAATGGCCATCCTTCTTAGTTTTATGTAAGAAGCTTTCTCTTCATCTAGCATGGATTGTTCAACTTGCCCTACTTGAGATCCGTTAGTTTCATCAAACACTACATCACGTGCTATTTCAACACAACCAGAGTTTTTGTCGAAAACAAGGTATGCATAAGTGTTTGAGTCATATCCAAGCAAGAATCCTTCATCGGATTTGGATGCGAACATTGAAGTTCTTGGTTTCTTATTAAGAATGAAATATTTGCTATCAAAGACCCTAAAATATGATACATTGGGCTTGTTACAGGTTAGAAGTTCATATGGCGTTTTCTTCAAAAGTCGATGAAGATAAAGCCGGTTTGTGGCATGACAAGTGGTGTTAACCACTTCAGCCCAAAACCGGTCCGAAGTCTTGTATTCATCAAGCATGGTTCTTGCCATCTTAATGAGTGTGCGGTTCTTCCTTTCGACGACTCCATTTTGTTGAGGACAGTATGGAGCTGAAAATTCATGCTTGATCCCTTCTTCATCGAAATACTCCTCCACTTGTGTGTTCTTGAACTCGGTACCGTTGTCACTCCTAATCTTCTTGATTCTTAAGAAAAATTCATTTTGAGCTCTCCTTAAGAATTTCTTTAGCATTCCTTGTGTTTCACTTTTTTCATACAAAAAAACGCCCAAGTAAAAGGAGAATAATTATCAACTATAACAAGACCTTATTTGTTACCGTCTATGCTTATGTAAGCAATGGGACCAAAAAGGTCCATATGAAGCAGCTCCAAAGACCTTGTGGTGGTCATCACGTTCATTGTGGGATGAGGTGCTCCAACTTGCTTTCCAGCTTGACAAGCGCTGCAAGGCCTATCTTTCTCAAACATGACATTTTGTTAGTCCTAAGAGGTGATCACCTTTTAGAAGTTTTTTTTTCAAGTTCCTCATACCAACATAGGCTAGTCTCCTATGCCACAACCAACCCATGTTAGTCTTTGCAATTAGGCATGTGTCAAGTTGAGCATTATCCATGAAAAAATCCACAAGATAAAGAGTTCCCTTTAGGACACCTTTAAATGCAATTGAGTTATCACTTCTTCTAAATACGGTCACACCTTCATTAGTGAACATGCAGTTGTATCCTTTTTCACAAAGTTGTGAAATGGCTAATAAATTATAATCAAGGGAATATACATGCAAAACATGAGAAATTGAATGTTTAGAGGAAATGTCTATTTTACCAATACCAAGTACTCTTCCTTGACTATTGTTTCCAAACGAGATGCTTTCACTTGGATCATCATTTTCCTCATATGCAATGAACATCTTCTTCTCTCTGGCCATATGGTTTGTGCATCCACTATCTAGCACCCATTTTGATCCACCGGAGTAATTTGCCTACAAAACAAATTAGGTCTTGCCTTTTGGTACCCAAATTTGTTTGGGTCCTTTCACATTAGCAGCAAGAGATTTAGGCACCCACATACAAGTTTTAGGATTCTTGGGATGTGGTCCAACACATTTAGCCACAACCCTACCATACTTATTTTTCAATAAGACATAAGTGGTATCAAAATCATGATAAGTCATGGTAGGTTTATGATGAGCAAGGACACACATAAATGAAGGATGATCATTATTGTTCTTAATTTTATAGAAACCCTCCTTGATGTTTTTGGTGACTCTATCATTTTTCTTGCCACCTCTAACGCAACCAATGTCCTCCTTAAATAGAGAAGACTTAGTGTTCAAGTATGCATTTTTTTCATACTTGATCTTCTTGTCATCAAAGACTATCCTCTCATGTTGAGTTTGACATTTTGCTTTCCTAAGTTGTTCTTTTAAGTCAATAATCAATTTAGCGTTAGTAGCACAAGCATCAACATCAATGTTTTGGCACTTAACACATCTTTCACTCATAGAACCATTGGTTGATTTAGGAGAGCTATTGGAGTGAGATGTGCTAGACTTAAGAGTGTCAAATTGCACTTCAAGAGTTTTGTGAGGCTTGTTAATATCATCACATTTTTCTTGAAGAGCAACATTTGAAATCTTGAGGCTTGTGAGAGGCTCCTTGTATGAAGCAAGTTCAAAGTCTAGCTTCTTATTTTTCTCTTTTTCAAGTTCTAGGAGCTCCTCGAGTTCAAGATATCTCTTATTCTCATAAATGAGCAAGTCTTCTTGTTTCTCGATAAGCTCCTCCCTATCAACTAATTTCTCTATAAGCTTTTCAATCTTAGCAATAACATTTTTACTTAGGCCTTTGAGAAAGTCTTTAATTTCATTATCATTCTCACTATCGCTATCACAATCAGTTTCATCATCACTACTTACAAATCTAGGAGAGAGTTTTGATTTTATCTTGTGCTTCATCTCCGTTGCCATAAGACAAGTGTGGTTGTTGCACTTAATATTATTGTGGTTGGGTAAGAAGCTCTTGCTTGATGAACAACTGCTACATTTTGAGATTGAAGATATACTCTCTTTCTACATGGTTGCTTTGACTCATCAAGCTTGATGTCTTTCTTCCCTTCCTCACATGTCTCCCTTCATTTCCTCTTTGAGCGGTTAAGCATTTAAATGAAGAGTTAGGCTCTGATACTAATTGAATGTTGCCTAGAGGGGAGGTGAATAGGCTAATTAAAATTTAAAGCACAATTATGAACTGATTTGCTCTATAAAGTTCGGACAAGTCTGAAAATATTTTGGACAAGTCCAAAATTTTTGGATAAGTCTGATAAAATCAGACTTGTCCTGATAGAGGCGAAGGTGCCCCGTCTTTGGATGAGATGGTAACTATCATTTTTTGTGGAATAGACTTTGACGATCCGACTATGAACGTGTGAAGATGTCGCGCCTTAGCAATCGCTAAACCAACTCCAAGAGGTTATTGGCCACGCCGGAGCACGATCAACCTGACCACGAGGGTCTATTTCCTGCAGGAAAATGAAGAACAAGCAAGAAACTGGGATTGCAATCTGGATATTGCGAATTCAAGAAGAAAACTTTATTGATAAAGTGGGGTTCTAAAACGTCCTGGTCTGGTCGTTGGACACAAACGAGGTACGCGAGTTGCAGCTGTGGCAAACTTTAATCTAAACAAAACCCGCCCTCTCAAGGAGCTCTTGGCCTACTTAAATAGGGGAGGGAAGGGGGAAATTTGTCCAGCAACAAAGGTAGGACGTGATCTCCCTTATTCCCTTCCTTTTTCTGAGATAGACTACATTTTAATAAGGAAAGAAAGAGGGAAATCCATCTAGCAGCAAGGCAGGATATGATTTTCTCATTTCTTTCCTTGTTATAGCACATCTATCTTTAAATGGGGGAAGAAAGAGGGAAATTTCATCCAACATCAAAGTTGGACAAGATTTCCCTTATTCCTTTCCTTATTTGTCTAAATCTCTCTTTATTACATGGCCCCAGCCTCAAGATTTGGTTCACATTACCCTATTCATCCACTTGACTTTATTCTGGTCCACCAACTTGTATATTTCGTCCATGTCCTTGTATATCATCAAGGTGGCTTCAAAGTGCCGAAAACTCCACTAGAAACTCCGTTCTAGTTCCCTTCTCACGCGCCTTCATCTCCCTGCTTGGTGACGCTCCCATGTTCATTCCTCTTGTCCATGCTAGGCCCTTCATTTGTAAGAAACACAAATATATCCAATTTAGGCAGCATCATATTCTCATAAATATTAGAAACATTACCAAGAAACGGAAGTACCTGATAATTTAACTGGCGTGCACGAGCTCTAGTAATTGGTCTCGTATGTGTGGTAGTAGAGGCTATGGGTGTAACTGTGGTAGTGATGTCCTCATCATCCTCCCCTTCTTGAATTGAAGTCGTCCTCGACGGAAGCACATCTTCCTCACCCAAATAAGTCTTCAAATCTGCAATATTAAAAGTGGGACTAACCCCAAAGTCTGCAGGCAGCTCAAGTTTATATGCATTACCATTTATTTTCTTTAACACCTTAAAAGGACCATCAACACGTGTCATTAGCTTTGATTTGCGCAAATCAGGAAACCTATCTTTTCATAAATGTAACCAAACAAGATCTCCTGGTTCAGACACAATATGTTTTCTACCCTTATCGCCAGCAAGTTTGTATTTAGCATTCATGCGCTCAATGTTTTCCTTAGTTAACTCATGCATTTTTAAGATCAATTCAGCATGTTGTTTAGCATTAAAATTAACCTTCTCCAAAGATGGAAGAGGCAACAAATCAATAGGTGCACGAGGTAGGAAAGCATACACAATTTTAAAAGGGCACATCTTAGTAGTAGAATGCAGCGAACGATTATAAGCAAATTCAATATGAGGCAAGCATTCTTCCCACATTTTGAGGTTATTCTTCAAAACAGCCCTAAGCATAGTAGACAATGTTCTATTGACTACTTCAGTTTGACCATCAGTTTGGAGGTGACATGTAGTACTAAAAAACAGTTTAGTCCCCAACTTAGCCCATAAACATCTCCAAAAGTGGATAAGAAATTTAGTGTCACGATCTGAAACAATTGTATTTGGCCCACTATGCAAACGAATAATTTCACGAAAGAACAAATCAGCAACATTAGTAGCATCCTCGCTTTTATGACATGGTATAAAGTGTGCCATTTTCAAAAATCTATCCACGACAACAAATATGCTATCCCTCCCCTTCTTTGTTCAAGGTAACCCTAAAACAAAGTCCATGGAGATGTCCTACCATGGAACAATAGGTACAGGCAAAGGCATATATAAACCATGAGGATTGAGTCGTGACTTAGCTTTTTGACATGTAGTACATCGAGCAACAAAACGCTCAACATCTCGTCTCATCTTTGGCCAAAATAAATGTGTAGCAAGTATGTCCTCGGTTTTCTTCACGCCAAAGTGTCGCATTAATCCTCCTTCATGTGCCTCCTGCAACAACAAAAGACGAACGGGGCTAGCTGGAATGCATAGCTTGTTAGCACAAAACACAAATCCATCATTACAGACGAACTTGTTCCATATTCTTCCTTTCTTACAATTCTGCATTACATCTTTAAATTCAGCATCATGCAAATATTGATCTTTGATGGTCTCCAAACCAAATATTTTAAAGTCAAGTTGTGAAAGCATAGTGTAACGTCGAGACAATGCATCAGCAATAACATTTTCTTTACCCTTCTTGTGTTTAATGACATAAGGGAAAGTCTCAATGAATTCAACCCATTTGGCATGTCTACAGTTCAGTTTTACTTGACTTTTAATGTGTTTCATAGATTCATGATCAGAATGTATAACAAATTCTTTGGGCCATAAATAATGTTGCCATGTTTCCAAAGTCCGAACAAGAGCATATAATTCCTTATCATAAGTAGAATAATTCAGACTAGGCCCACTTATTTTTTCAGAAAAGTATGCCACAGGTTTACCATCTTGTAATAACACACCTCCTAATCCAATTCCACTAGCATCACATTCAAGTTCAAAAGTCTTATTAAAATCAGGAAGTTGGAGTAAAGGAGCATGTGTCAATTTATCTTTCAATACCGTGAAGGCTTCTTCCTGTGTGGTACCCCAAACAAAAGGCACATCCTTCTTTGTAATCTCATTGAGAGGTGCAGCAATGGTGCTGAAATCTCTCACAAAACGCCTGTAGAAACCAGCAAGACCAAGAAAACTCCTCACTTGTGTGACCATTTTGGGCTGCCTTTTCCTCAGAGGCAAGCTCCGTGTGCGCCACGTGTCTGGCGGGGCGGGGCCTCCCTTTTCCTCAGAGGCGAGCTCCGCGTGCGCCACGTATCTGGCGAGGCAGGGCCTCCCCTCTCTACAGAGGCGAGCTCCGGTGGCGACATGTGTCCAACAGCGTCGGACCTCCCTTCTCCTCGGAGGTGAGCTCCGAGGACGACACGTGTCCACCAGTGTCGGACCTCCCTTCTCCTCGGAGGTGAGCTCCAAGGACGACACGTGTCCAGCAGTGCCGGACCTCTCGGAGGCGAGCTCCGAGGGTGACACGTGTCTAGCGGGCCGGACCTCTCGGAGGCGAGCTCCGAGAGCGTCACGTGTCCCGCGGGGCCGGGCCTCATCCCTTCCACAGGGGTGAGTTCCGAAGTCGACACGTGTCTGGCGAGGCCGGACCTCATCCCTTCCGCAGGGGTGAGCTCCGAAAGCGCCACGTGTCCCGCGGCCTGGGAAAGTGTCGACAGCGCACCTCGACAAATTGGAATTGGCTCTTTTCAGCTATCTTTTTTCCATTCCTACTTCTTTTATAATGTTTATCTATGTGAAAAATGTATGCATGCAGAGAAGTGAATTTGAGAGTGTTACAAACCTACCCCCTTATACTGAATCTTGCTCTCGAGATTCGATAGAGTAGAGAATAGATGAGGGAATTCTGCCTTGAGGTCTTCCTCACGCTCCCATGTGGTTTCGGCTTCCATGTGATGGCTCCACTGTACCTTGCACCAACAGATCACTTTGTTCCTGGTGACTCTTTCCTTCACGTCCAAAATTCGGACAGGGTGCTCTACATAGGTCAGATCCTCTTGAAGCTCGAGCTCATCCATTGGTACTTGTTCTTCTGGTACTCTCAAGCATTTCTTGAGTTGGGATACGTGAAACACGTCATGCACGTCGGAGAGGTGTGTTGTGAGCTCTAGTTGATAGGCTACCTCTCCTCGCTTGCCCAAAATCTAAAATGGCCCGATGTAGCGAGGTGCTAACTTGCCTTTGATGTTGAAATTCGTTGGCCTCGGATAGGTGATACCTTAAGGTACACGAAGTCTCCTACTTCGAAAGTCAACTTTCTTCGCCTATTGTCCGCATAACCTTTTTGTCGTGACTGAGCAACCTTCAAATCTCCTCGTATCATTTGGACTTGCTTCTCAGCTTCTTGCAGCACTTCGGGTCCAAACACTTGGCTCTCTCCGGTCTCATTCCAAAAAAGCGGCGTTCTACATCGTCTATCGTACAATGCTTCGAAAGATGACATCTTCAAGCTGGCTTGATAGCTGTTGTTGTATGAGAACTCAGCATACGACAAGCTCCTATCCCAACTACGCCCATGTTTCAAGGCGCATGCTCTCAACATGTCTTTCAAAATTTGATTTGTCCTCTCAGTTTGCCCGTCGGTTTGCGAGTGATGAGCGGAGCTGAAATTTAACTGTGTACCCATGGCTTCATGCAGCTTCTTCTAGAATCTTGAGGTAAATTGGGTACCCCGATCTGAAACTATCCTCTTCGGAACTCCATGGCGACACACGATTTACTCCATGTACAGCTCGGCTAGTTCTACGACGCGGTACATGGTTCTAACAGGAAGAAAATGAGCTATTTTCGTCAATCGGTCCACAATAACCCAGATGGAGTCGTAACCCGACCGAGTACGTGGTAGTCCGATGATGAAATCCATGCTGATGTCTTTCCACTTCCACTCGGGTACTTTCAATGGTTGCACCAGTCCGACGGGTCTTTGATGTTTGGCCTTCACCCGTTGCCACGTGTCGCATAAGGCAACATACTCAGCTATGTCCCTTTACATACCATCCCACCAATAACAAGTTTTCAGGTCCTTGTACATCTTTGTACTTCCGGGATGTATGGAATAAGGTGAGTCATGTGCTTCCTTTAATATCGTGTCGCGGATGTGCTTCACGTTAGGCACGCAAATACTTTTCCCTAACCAAAGCGTGCCCTTCTCGGTTGCCGGTTGGGCTGACTCGAACTCAATGCGAGTACCGTGCTCATTTGTCAACTGCACGCTCCTCTCAGCACATTGAATTACTCCGTTGTGCTTGCTTAACCAATCCATTCCAAGTATTATATCAATCCCTTGGGAATCCAAGACAATAAGGTTGGCAAGAAAGTCTACTCCCCTTATTTTAAGATTTACTTTCGGACATACTATATTAGTCCTCATCTCTCCACCAGGAGAATTAACAATTACGACGTCATTAGCTTGTTGCGCTTCCTCAGCGGAGACAGGATTCACGTTGCCACGAGCGTAGTTCTGCTGCACACGGTTACCTTGCGTAGCTCCTCCATTCGGCCGTGGGTTCTGCTTTGGTGTGTTGGTCGGCTGTCCAAGGCCTTTCCTCGGGCATTGACTTGCAAAGTGTCCCGTCTCTCCGCATGAAAAACATGCCTTGTTTCCCAAGACAGCAGGAACATTGGGGCGAGGGTGGTTTTGAGCATATACGCCCATGTTGGGACGGGGCGCAGAAGGCAAAGACACACGAGGTGCTTGCACAAAATGACGTTGCTGCGGTGGTGGGTTAGGGCGAGGTGGGTTTGCAGGGCGGAAAGTAGAAGCAGACGAGCCATACTATGGTGCAGCTGGGGGCATGAAACGGGGACGTACATTGCTCCCTTGTGGCTGGTATGGCATCTTCTTCTTGTCCTCTTGCTCGATCTCACGGATCTTGCTCTCAACCACTATAGCTTTGTCAACGAGCTTCTGGAAGTTTGCATAATCGTTGTTGAGAAGCTGAACTTGGATCTCATTGTTCAATCCTCTCATGAACAAGTATTGCTTCCTTTGATTCGAGTTGACGTCTTCGGGAGCATACCCTGACAGCTGCGTGAACTTGTTGAGATACTCATTCACACTCTTCCTTCCTTGGCGGAGACCTTCAAACTCTTGCCTTTTAAGCATCATTACTCCAGCAAGGACGTAATGTGAGAGGGCCCGACCTCCACCACGGGTCGTGCTGCCTCGCCCAGGGATCGCATTGGGTGGTGCCGTGTTATGCGGCACCCAACAACACACATATAAGAAACAATGTATTACATAACTCAAAAGCGGAAGCTTACAAATTGTTCTTTGTAAATAATTTACATAAAATAGCTACAGCGGAAGTCTATAACAGCTCACGTCGAGTATCTACGAAGCACTCGAGAAGAGGTCCAGCCCGCGGACTCCTCTCGCTAGCAACACGAAGACATGGCAGCGGCTAGGTTCTCCAAGAGTGACATGACTCGGGAGTTCCCAAGGCTCACCGGACAACCTTCTTTATAGCGTCGAAGTTTAGCTGCAAAACCACTTATATAGCAAGAGTGAGCACAAAGGCTCAGCAAGACTTAACCGTCTCTCCTAAGACATGAAACTCTACATGAAAGTAACCTAAGACTTAAGCCGGTCTTTTGCGAAAAGACTCGCCTACGAGTTCATCCTTAACTTTCAGGTTTTAGCCATAATAGTAGTGACCTTGCGCCCAGCAACATTGGAACTCCACAATCAAACAAGAAACGCTTCATTCCAATGTTACTTGTACCAAGGTGGAAAAAATAACTTTAGTTTGCTCTATCTCTACTTCAAACATGGTTTTCATGCAATTTATAATTATCATAACAGCATTTAAAACTTTGCAAACTATTCCCACACAACTTGATTACTACGTCACAGCGCAGTGAGCAAGCGGTACTCATAACCGCGAGGGACGGTGATTCGAATCAAACACTACCCGTATAACTCGACACATATGCCTGCCTCTGAAGACCCAACTCTGGCGTCCTTCATTACGTCGTATGTGGCAACCTTTCTCAGGACACTAGACTGTAGAACCGGTCGCGCCGTCTCGGGCTCATAGGTCTAACGAGACGATGTGGTATGCCTCTACAATCCAGTGAACCTGGTACATCGGTTTCCTGGTTCCCATATATCAGTAAGCATCCGGTACACAACTCAATACTTGCTCAGCGGGGCTGCACACGCTTCGGTCCTTAACCGACACAGGCAGATCTACTCGACCAAGACCTCGTCTTATCGCTACCTAACTCTCCCGCTCGGTCTCATCTTTAGAAACGTAAACTTTAGTTTGCCTCTTTTTCCAACCCCACTTAGGTGATCCTGAAACAAAGCTCGCGAGTAGATTCCAACTACTCGTCTTCTATCGAATGTCCAAGCCTATTTAGCACGGCCTTATTCTACAGCGATGACCCAATTCTACCCTTGACCTCAGGGTTCATGTTTGGTTATGCAAGTGGAGTATCACCATCCTTGACCTAATGCACATACAAACCTTGACCAAATGTAGTGAACAAAGGGAAAACTTTAAAAACAACTTAAGTGCAAACCGGGGCTTGCCTTGGTTTTGCAGGTGACTAAAGTCAGACAAAATGAAGTTAGGTGCTGATGATGACTTGAATATCAAACACTGGCCTTCTTGCTCCTTGATTCAAGCTTCACCTTTCCTCCACTCTTCCACGTTTAAACACTACACGTTATGAATATGTATACGTGTTTAATTGTAAAACTCTTGCTGACAAGTGCTAAAGACAAGTTTTAAAACTGGAACTCTGTTTAAGAATTTAAAATGGCACTGGGGCTGGTGGTTTGGGTGTGTGCTTAAGTACTAAGATCAAGTGATGAGTGGGGTTTCATCACTTGGGTGGGGATTAGCTAATGAGGTTGAACAGGACATAATGATCCAGGGCTCCAATGGAGCTGGAAATTTTCTTGTGAGTTCCTTGTCACAAGAAGGCTCTCTGGACCAAAATTCAGAATGATTCACTAAGTAGATCACCTGCCACACCCGGTTTCTACGAAGAACAACCAGGTGAATATCACATGTATGCCAGGATCATTTTCTCATACATGTGATGACAAATAGTGAAGCATCATTTATTACAAGCCAGGTGTCGAATATAAATAAGTCTTACATAGCAAATGTCTCGATGGACAATAATAAGTTCATCACAAGTAAATAAACTAGCAGCGGAATATTATTCTTGAGGGCTCCATCATAGGCGTTGCCCGGGGGTCTCCATGAACCTAGAAACCTTCTTCGGGTCCAAAGTCTTGGTCATTATACACCACCTCATTATCTTGACCTGAGCAGCAATATAAACCAACAAATATGCAAGGTTGAGTACCGATGGTACTCAGCAAGTGTGGGAAAGTTATGTCATGCATGGCTAGAACAAGGAGAGGTTGAACTCATGGTTAAAGCACTACGCAATTAATACCTACCACCTTAGCTTATTAAGCACCTACATTACTACACAGGTGAAATGGTCCCAATCTCCCATCCCATCATCATAATCCCATAACCATAACATCATTTCTAATGTTAAGCTCTCCGCTTAACATCCACAACTTCCAAAAACCATCACTCCTCTAATCATGAATAAGTCCAAGCCGCTCTTGACCGTGAGCACGGTTGTCATGAAAGTTTTGACTCTGCAGAGTTTGCACCACTGTACCCACATGTAGTGATTTCATCCCCTGTTGCCGGGTGGACTAAAAGAACCTCCATTATGCCAGTGGCTACGAACCACATTCACACTTCCCAGGTGTGTAGCCAGGAGATCACTACGAAGCCTTTACAAAGGGATTCCCGACGAGCGTGGGCCCACTGAGGTTTCACCCCTAACAGCATACAAGAGGCTCCAACCCCGCTGCAGTGACCCCCCTCTTGAGCCTTGCGGTTCATATGGTAGTCCAGCTGACACCTATTCCCCGCACCATCCAACACACCCATACTACGCCAGGGATACACCTAATTAATTGGCCAAGCTGCCCCATCTCAGCATGTGCTTGGCATGGTAAAGCCAGGTTACATGCTCCATGAAACGGTCCTTAGGATCCAGGCAAGTACTAAACACAAACCCGAGTCTCGTGCACCCAGCACACAACCAAAACATCCAACTTGCCTTGATCCCTACCTCTACATAACTCACAATATCTCATTCAAGAGTATGGTATAATAAACTGATGATCTCATATCCCAAATATCCCATTCTAAGCATGGCTAAGCATATGCATAATAATAAATGACATGATAAAATGAATCCCAACCCAAGCTACAAGGAAACAAGGTAATGCAATTCTAGGGAAACTTCCTAGCATGGGTTTCATATTTCAATTGACAATGCAAATAATTCTAGCTACACATCCTAGCATAGGATCAAAGTGGTCAAGGACACTTGCCTCCTTCCTGCTGCTCTTGAAATGGGTAGTCCTGATCTTGGAAAGGAATAACTTGCTCTTGAGCAGGTTCTACATCATACCATCACACATAGCAAAAGAAAAACAACAATCCATAAGACATAGTTCACACTTCCACTTCATACAAACCACACATTCATATTTATGAAAGTCATTCACCATTACATGTGTTGTGGTTACTCTATGTGTGTTCATTTGTGGCTTGCATGCACTTTTAATCATGTGTATATGATTCCTACTTTTGTGTTCACATTTATACTTACATACTATATATATGAGTTTCCAATTTGAACATATTCCTCACATTCAATTTGATACACATCTTAGCTACCAAGTATGCATGGAAGGTATTTTCCTACTCCATATGTGTCTTCAGAATTTCTACCAACCCTAAACTGAATTCTTTGGATTTTAGAACTCCATTTATCATTTACTAGTTGCTATATTTTCAGATTTATTTCCTATGCCTCAATGTGAACTTTATTATGAAAATAACAAGACACATCATTTAAACAGAATAGGTTCTGATCTAAAATATTTACTAATATATTTTTGACCTTTTCCTTTGATGTAAACTATTTTACAATTATTTTCCCTATTTTCTAGAACTATTCTTTACTTAAAAATGTGTCCCTAAATGTGAATAATAAATTAAACAGATTCATTTCAGCCCAAAATATATTTTTATCTCGCTCCAAAGTTTTCTAATACTGAGAAAGTTTTTAATTTAATTTTGACAATATGTTTGTCTCACTTTTAAATTTTAAACACTAGGCACATATTCAATTTTCCTAAATTAAATATCAAACAGGGTTAAAAAGGTAAACTCACCCCACTACAGGGTCTATAATATTATTTTAACAATTTTCAGGGGTCTAGCTATACATAACAGATGATTTTTTCCTAATTTTTATTAAGTCCAGGGGCTAAAACTGTTTTTTAAATGAATTTACATGATTTTCTGAAGTTCCAGGGGCTAGATGAGAAGTTTCCGGGGCTAGCTCTTATTTCCCGAGAACCCCAGGGGGTAGCACGTAAGATTTCCAGTCTTTATAACGCGGGGCTGACGTGGACCGTCCGATTTTAAACCGACGGCTGAGATTATAACGTCGAACCGGTACGCGGGGATTTAAAGTCTACCGTGCGATTTAAAATAGATGGCGCACAAGTGGCCACGTCGCTCTGATCGAGCGCGGGCGGCGCTGCCGGCGGCACACGGCGGCGGGAAGCGGCGATCTCGCCGGAGACTTTCGGATCTTCGAGAACTCTTCCTAGAACTGTGATCTTACGGCATAGATCGGTGGAGGGGAGGTCGGGGATCTCACCTCGGGGGTTTTCTTGAGCTCGGAGGTCCTGGAAAGTGATCGGCGACGAGGTCCGAGGTGAATTCACGGCGAGGCTCGTCGGCGCTGTGTTTACACCGCAAGTCACCGAGTTTTCTGCACCTGCAAGGTTCCCCGGAGGCGGTGGATCAAGATCAGCGAGTTAGATCGGAATTTCCGAGCGTAGATCGGCCAAAATTCACCGGAGAAGGCTCGGGTTTTCACCGGAGGAAAAACAGCCGATCGCGTGGGAAAAACAGAACGAGGTCGGGGTTTTTATAGACGGGGGAGGGCGGCGGGTTTGTTTAGATCGAGTGGGAGTCCTCTGGAACCAGAATTCGGCTGGGATTCGCAGAAATCCCGATCGGTTTTGATTCGGGTGAGAGAGAGTCCAGCGCGGGCGTGAGGTAGACGAAGAACTGGCGGGCCCCACCTGTCAGCGGAAGGAAAGAGCGCGTGTGGCTGCGGGCTGGCGCAGTTGCTGGGTGGGCCGGCTGGTGGGTTTTGGCCCACTGGCCGGTTTTTTTCTGTTTTCTTTTTTCTTTTTCTATTTCTTTTCTGTTTTGAGTTTAAATTGAATTCCAGTTTGAATTTGAATTTTTGCAAAACATGCAACACGTACAAAAATTTTGAAATTCCCCTCTTAACATGATTTAGGGTCTTAACAAGATTTTTGGGGTGTTACATCACCCAGAACAATTCCCTAAGAATTTAGCCAAACAGGAAATAATTCTGAATAAATTTGCACTTTCATGCAAGTTTAAGTGAACTATAATTTCATACATAGCTCAGGGAGTATGCATAAATTTTCCTAGGATTTTTGGAGCTAAGGAATGCCCTGAACTGAATTTCCAAGTTTTGGAAATTTCCTGAAAATGTTTCTGTATTCATTTGAATACAGAAAATTAAAATCAGAATTACCCAAATTAGATCAACTCCAAATGAGCTGAAACTTTTACAGGAGTCTCCTAATATCCTAAAGAATATCCTGGCAAAATTTGGGGATTTTTGGATGAACCAAACTCCCTCAAAAATTCTTTTGCTAAAAAGCTTTAAAGAATTCTCCAGAATTTCCTATTGCCTTTCATACAAATTGGGTTGCATATTTGGATAGAGTTTTTCATCCTGAATCCAATCCAATTTGAATCACTAAATTTGGAGCTCCCTAGCAAAAGTTATGAGGTTCTAAAATTTGAACCAAATCTGGAATTCAAATTAATCCGGGAAATGTTCAAACTCTGACGGTGGGTCCATCCAACACGTGTCGGTTGCCGGAGCTAAGCCACACGGGGCCACAGACTACTTCCCGCGCTGTCGCAAAGGATCTCGGGGCCACAACTGATCAGCAGTTTAAACCCTTCATTGTTGACACGCGGGGCCCGCCGGACCGTCTTCCTCCTCGGGCCGTTTTCTTTCCCGCGCCACCCCCTCACCGGAAACCCGTCGAAGCTCACCGGAGTCAGCTTCCCGGCCATCTCCCGGCTCGGTACTTGCCGCCTGGGGGTTTTCAGGGACGAGCAATCCACTGGTGCGGTGCTCTCGGGCCGACGGTGGCCGGAAGTAGGCCGGCGACGTGCGGCGGCCTCGGGAGAGGTTCGGCACCGTCGCCCGGCGGTTCTAGCCCGCCAAGCTCTAGGGTTTTTGGCTCTACAGCATCCTGGGAGGCTAGGGAAGCTCGGTGAAAGCTTAACCAAGCATGAAAACGGCGGCTACCTGGCTTTCACCGTGCGCCCGAATGGTAGTGCTGGTTTTGTGCTCGGAGAACATCAATATACGTCGCCTCTCGTCAGCTTCCAGCTAGGTTTGAAAAGAGGAGATCACCGCCATCTAGCTTAGCTCCTCTGTGCCTAATTTTGTGACCAAAGATTGAGGACAGAGGGAGAATTTCTAGATTTCATACAGGAAGGTCGGGTTATGGTCGCCGGAGAAATTTCCTCGAATTCGCGCTCTATCGTCCATGTCATGGCCCGAGCTTCGGAGACAAGGATCAGGGGGTCCTAGCGCGTCCGGGGGTGCTCTCGTTCGGGCTTGACAAGTTCCCTGCAGCGCTGTCCACGTGCGACCTCTTCGTCGGTCCTCGTCGGCCGTCGCGCCAACATGGCTTTCCCGGGGTAGGGAGGCCAGACAACGGCCGATGACACGTCGGGGGTGGAGAGGGAGATGCCGTGGTGCCAATTTGGCGCTCTGCCAAGGCTTGCACGCGATGGAACGATGGTGGCACGGTGGATCGGTGGTGGCGGCGGTGTGCGTCGCTGTTCTCGGGCGTGGGCACGAGGCAAAGACCCCGGGGTTTCATCTGGTGCACGAGAGGATCAGGTCGGGGCTCAAGAAGCGCCTAAGCGACTCGCCAGCACGATGAAACATCCAGAGGGGTGGCTGCTGCGTGGAGAGCTCGGTGGTGTCCGGGTGCTGCTGCTGTCACACGCTCGGGGAAGGAAAACAGAGCCCGTGGCTCATCTCACAGACAGCTGGGTCCCAGTGCACAGGTAGAGAAGACTTAGGTGCTAAGTTTTCATCTCCCCTCTCAATGACAATTGGGGCCCACCCCTCTCCTTCCCAAATATCTCCAAATTTTTGTCACATGCAAAGTTCACTCATATGGAGCTCAAATTCAAAAGCCATTTGACAATTTGACAAGTTGTGCCTCAGTTTCAAATTTGAATTCAAATTTCGAGGAAATTTACAAGTCCCCTTGATATACATATCAAAGCACCTCCAAATTTTCACAAAATTTGTCTCCCTCATAATTTGGACCTGAGGAATTCATATGCCATCTGATCCTTAAGTTGGCCATTGCATATACAAATTTTCAAACAACAGTTTGAATCTCCTTTTTGGAAAGGACCTTCTTTGCCTTGAAGTAGACCATTTAATTCAAACTGAAATTTAAGTCCTCTTTGGTGATGACCCATCTGAATTTGGGTGAAACACTTTGGTTTGCTCCTAGCCCATGCTTGATCAATCTTGGTCCCAAGCTGAACCGCAAAAGTTCAGTTTGACCATGCCCCTCAAATTTGAATTTGAAGGTGATCTCAAACAATGCTTTGAACAAATGGTATATGAGCTTAAAATCCCTCCCATTTTGGAACTTAAGCTCTTCAATACCTGAGGACTGCAATGGTCATCTCATATATATGCTTTTGGACCATCTGAACATGAATGCTTTGCAAGGGTTCAAAAATGGGGTTTAAACTTCCCTCCCCTCTACTCATAGAGAATGTGCATATGAGTTAGCTTTTTGGGAGTGAAATTCTTCCCTAGGTTAACATGTGTTCAGTATGAGCTAAGGAACATTTTAGCTCTCCCCACATGTCCATGTTTGAGTTTATCATTTCATGTGCATAACTCAAGTCATTTCCCTTGCTTTAACATGTTTTGAATTCAGCATGAACTCCACATGAGCATAATCAATTCCTTTTTAGCTTACCCTCAATTCAGAATGTTGCCACCATAATTCTCCTCTCCTTCAATGGTGTGAGGTTCCATGCGTGTTCAAAACTTTGGCAGCACTTTGAGGTGAGCTTTTGGAGTCTAGAAGGTCTTATTTTCGTTCTTTCTCATACACATGTATGACTACTCATGAGTTTATCTCTACCTTGGTCCAACACATTCAAATGAATGCTTGAACCCGTGTTGTTGAACCTCACGTAGACCATCTCATGTAAGAAAGTTTTTGTAAGTCCAATTTTCATGAACCAGAAACACGATGACGTTCAATCACCCGTTTCTTTGCATTCACGTTTTTGGGACTTTTACATTCCTCCCCCCTTAAAAAGAATCTCGTCCCGAGATTCCAATAGGAGAACGAGACGGGAGAGGTAATGCCAAGTGGTATGACGATAAAAACTCCGGATGGTTCATGCGGAGGTAATCTTTGCTCTCTACGTTGTTTCTTCCATGGTATGATTACCCCACAGCACCTGGTAAAATCTTAATATCCGATTCCAGGTGTTCCGGGTTCTTCTCATCGATAGTCTGAACCGGTCGCTCGGTGTAGGTACGATCCGGCTTCAACTATTCAAGTTCTTCGGTGTGGACGGCAATGGTAGCTTTAAGCCACTCTCATAGCTGTGACATATGAAATATGTCGTGAACACCAGCAAGGCTTGCCGGTAGTTCCAGCCGGTAAGCTACGGGTCCACATATCTCTGTGATAACAAGTGGATCTAAGGCTCGGGGAGCAAAATTCCCCCTTTACATCGGACCGGTGAATTCCTTTCATCGGAGACACGCAAAGACAACATGTTCTCCACTGTTGAAATGCAACAGTCTATGCCTTTGACCCTCGTGACTTTTCTTTCGGAATTGAACAGCCTCCAAGTTCGTTTCTATCATTCAAACTCGGTCATCAGCTTTGTTGACTAACCAACCCCGATTAGTACCCTTCTGCCGTACTCACACCACTCTAGTGGTGTGCAACATTTCCGGCAGTCTAGAGCTTCATATTACGAGGTATCACTATATGGTCTTTAAACCATAGAGTACCCTCATTGTCCTTTATAGTGACGGCATTGAGTGAACGACAATCAACACTTAATCTTAGTGGCTCATCGTTCTTCTTAACGAACAGCGCAGAGCAACCCCAAGGTGATAAGTTTGGTTGTGTAAAACCGTTGCTCATAAGTGCACTTAGTTGCTCCTTCAACTCCGCTAGTTCATTGGGTGCCATCTTATACGACCTTCGTGAAATCGTTGTTGTTTCCAGCGGCAGTTCAATTCCGAACTTGACGTCTCGTTACCCGGCACGCCTGGTAACTCATCGGAACGCATCAGTTCTTCACGTCCCACCGGAAACTCCTCAAGTTTAATCACTTCCGTGGGATAGGCCTAACCAGTCCTCTTTTCTGTACAGAATGGACTCTCCTGTCCTCATCCAGATTCTTGATCCGTTAAACAGCATATTCATAACTCACGTTGAATACCAAAGTTAAAGTTAACTTCTGTATCTTCCCGACGAGTACTCATACGCCTTCAGTTCATCTCTGGATCAAAAGTTATGATTTCTCAAATTTGACAGAATTCCTGGATAAAATTTGCCAGCATCTCCTTTGTATGTGGCTACTTTATCACAGTTGTATATGAAATACAATAAGAATCTGCGCAAACTATGAACTACAACAATGTTGCAAATTTCATAACCTTTCCAACGGTGTATTATAGGCTCCTTAAGGACTTTTCTACAGGAAGTTATGGCTTAAAAACAGAAAGGTCCAGAGAGGTTTTTGCTACTGTCCTGGTTTTGAACAGTTTGCCTTCAACTGGACTTTTCACCAACTTAACGTGTGATTTTGCTCTGGAGGTCTACAAAGAAGTTGTAGAGTACTTGAAAATATTTCCAGAACTGTATCATACACCTTAATTGGTTAAAGCTACTCAGAGTTATGCTCTGTTAAAGTCCAGCAAGAATTCCTGCCAGAAACAGAGCACTCTGTTTTTGAAAACTTTGACACCTAGTTATACTCTCATTTGAATCTTAGCTCAAAATAAGAGTTCAGTAACTAATATTTGTTTCAAACTTCCATTTTTAATTGAAATTTAGCTCATGAATCATTTCTTAGTAGGGAAGAGGTTATTAAGTGTAGTACGGTGTCGATGCACCGTAAGAAACATGTCGGTACTATGTTGCCTCACCAAAAGAAAAATCCTAACCCGGATTATACCGGCATATCCGTTTTATCAGTGGCACTATGACGGTGTCTCGCACACGTGTACTACACGGGATACGTACGTGGTTAGTACCTGCAGAGAAACACTCAATAGTGGTGCACTCAAAGGTTTGTTTCATTTCAGGCAGTTCCATATTTGAAAGTAAATACAAACGCCCGTATCATTGTCATACGGCCGTCCTTGAGTTAAGTCACGTCTCAAGGTACGTGATCGTGTTTCAACACCACACGACAGGGAACCTGAGTATGTCATGAACGGGTCGTCACGGTTGGGAATGTTATCAACCCAACAGATACCACCTACTGCCCTGCAGGGCACGCCGATGGCAAGCGCTGCGTATGTCCTCCTGGGCTATTTCCAGACGAACACACTATCGCATTACTGACCACACGATGGGGTCTCCACTTACTTGCCTAATGCATGCTAGGGATCAGCGTTTCATATGAACTCAGGAACATGAAGAGTCCAAGAGTTTCATATTGACGTCTCACACCAAGCTGTGAGACCTATCCCTGAACCACTTTCCTCGTCGGGGGAAACCGAAATTGAACCGCTTTCGGTGGCATTCCTTACCATGCTTACCTGAGCGTAGGTGCGTTGTTACAGAATCAAAATTCAGAATTAAAACACATACGTTAGTCTTGCCACTTTAAGTAACTACACTACTATAGTCCTTATGTGGGCCTAATATCGTTTCCTCACTGTATCTTAAGTTTTTGTCGTAATACGATCCTTACTCCGTGCGCTATTACCAATGCGGCTCTGATACCACGCTGAGAGGGCCCGACCTCCATCACAGGTCGTGCCGCCTCGCCCGGGGATCGCATTGGGTGGTGCCGTGTTATGCGGCACCCAACAACACACATATATGGAACAATGTATTACATAACTCAAAAGCGGAAGCTTACAAATTGTTCTTTGTAAATAATTTACATAAAATAGCTACAGCGGAAGTCTATAACAGCTCACGTCGAGTATCTACGAAGCACTCAAGAAGAGGTCCAGCCTGCGGACTCCTCGCGCTAGCAACACGAAGACATGGTAACGGCTAGGTTATCCAAGAGTGACATGACTCGGGAGTTCCCGAGGCTCACCGTACAACCTTCTTTATCGCGTCGAAGTTTACCTGCAAAACCACTTATATAGCAAGAGGGAGCACAAAGGCTCAGCAAGACTTAACCGTCTCTCCTAAGACATGAAACTCTACATGAAAGTAACCTAAGACTTAAGCCAGTCTTTTGCGAAAAGATTCGCCTACGAGTTCATCCTTAACTTTCAGGTTTTAGCCATAATAGTAGTGACCTTGCGCCCAACAACATTGGAACTCCACAATCAAACAAGAAATGCTTCATTCCAATGTTACTTGTCCCAAGGTGGAAAAACATAACTTTAGTTTGCTCTATCTCTACTTCAAACATGGTTTTCATGCAATTTATAATTATCATAACAGCATTTAAAACTTTGCAAACTATTCCCACACAACTTGATTACTACGTCACAGCGCAGTGAGCAAGCGGTACTCATAACTGCGAGGGACGGTGATTCAAATCAAACACTACCCGGATAACTCGACACATACGCCCGCCTCTGAAGACCCAACTCTGGCGTCCTTCATTACGTCGTATGTGGCAACCTTTCTCAGGACACTAGACTGTAGAACTGGTCGCGCCGTCTCGGGCTCATAGGTCTAATGAGACGATGTGGTATGCCTCTACAATCCACTGAACCTGGTACATCGGTTTCCTGGTTCTCATATATCAGTAAGCATCCGGTACACAACTCAATACTTGCTCAGCGGGGCTGCACACGCTTCGGTCCTTAACCGACACAGGCAGATATACTCGACCAAGACCTCGTCTTATCGCCACCTAACTCTCCCGCCCGGTCTCATCTTTAGAAACGTAAACTTTAGTTTGCCTCTTTTTCCAACCCCGCTTAGGTGATCCTGAAACAAAGCTCGCGAGTAGATTCCAACTACTCGTCTTCTACCGGATGTCCTAGCCTATTTAGCACGGCCTTATTCTACAGCGATGACCCAATTCTACCATTGACCTCAGGGTTCATGTTTGGTTATGCAAGTGGAGTATCACCATCCTTGACCTAATGCACATACAAACCTTGACCAAATGTAGTGAACAAAGGGAAAACTTTAAAAACAACTTAAGTGCAAACCGGGGCTTGCCTTGGTTTTGCAGGTGACTAAAGTCAGATAAAATGAAGTTAGGTGCTGATGATGACTTAAATATCAAACACTGGCCTTCTTGCTCCTTGATTCAAGCTTCACCTTTCCTCCACTCTTCCACGTTTAAACACTACACGTTATGAATATGTATACATGTCTAATTGTAAAACTCTTGCTGAGAAGTGCTAAAGACAAGTTTTAAAACTGGAACTCTGTTTAAGAATTTAAAATGACACTGGGGATGGTGATTTGGGTGTGTGCTTAAGTACTAAGATCAAGTGATGAGTGGGGTTTCATCACTTGGGTGGGGATTAGCTAATGAGGTTGAACAGGACATAATAATCCAGGGCTCCAATGGAGCTGGAAATTTTCTTGTGAGTTCCTTGTCACAAGAAGGCTCTCTGGACCAAGATTCAGAATAATTCACTAAGTAGATCATCCAGAACAATTCCCTAAGCATTTAGCCAAACAGGAAATAATTCTGAATAGATTTGCACTTTCATGCAAGTTTAAGTGAACTATAATTTCATACATAGCTCAGGGAGTATGCATGAATTTTCCTAGGATTTTTGGAGCTAAGGAATGCCCTGAACTGAATTTCCAGGTTTTGGAAATTTCCTGAAAATGTTTCTGTATTCATTTGAATACAGAAACTTAAAATCAGAATTACCCAAACTAGATCAACTCCAAATGATATGAAACTTTTACAGGAGTCTTCTAATATCCTAAAGAATATCCTGGCAAAATTTGGGGATTTTTGGATGAACCAAACTCCCTCAAAAATTCCTTTGCTAAAAATCTTTAAAGAATTCTCCAGAATTTCCTATTGCCTTTCATACAAATTGGGTTGCATATTTGGATAGAGTTTTTCATCGTGAATCCAACCCAATTTGAATCACTAAATTTGGAGCTCCCTAGCAAAAGTTATGAGGTTCTAAAGTTTGAACCAAATCTGGAATTTAAATTAATCCGGGAAATGTTCAAACTCTGACGGCGGGTCCATCCAACACGTGTCGGTTGCCGGAGCTAAGCCACACGGGGCCACAGACTACTTCCCGCGCTGTCGCAAAGGATCCCGGGGCCAGAGCTGATCAGCAGTTTAAACCCTTCGTCGCTGACACGCGGGGCCCGCCGGACCGTCTTCCTCCTCGGGCCGTTTTCTTTCTCGCGCCGCCCCCTTGCCGGAAACCCGTCGGAGCTCGCCGGAGTCGGCTTCCCGGCCGTCTCCCGGCTCGGTACTTGCCGCCTGGGGGTTTTCAGGGACAAGCAATCCACTGGTGCGGTGTTGTAACACCCCAAAATCTGCAAAAGGAGGAAATTTAAAATTTTTTGGACATATTGCATGTGGTGCACAAATTCAAATTCAAACTGGAATTCAAATTCAAATCAGAACAGAAAAGAAAAGGAAAAAGAAAAAAAGAAAAAACCCCAACCGGCCAGTGGGCCGAAAACCCGCCAGCCGGCCCACTATTCCCCCCCGCGCCAGCCCACGACCGCGCACCCTCTCTTCCCCTCACTCACACGTGGGGCCCGCGTGTCATCTCCTACCTCCCGCGCCCTAACCGACCCGGACTTTTCCTCCCCGCGTCCGATCGCAACGAACTCCGGAAACCCGCGCCCTCAGCCCGAAATCTGGTCCCGGACGTCTCCAACTCGATCCCAACAGACCGCCGCCCTCCCTCGCCTATATAAATGCCGATAATCGCCCTGTCCCCCCCCCGATCGGCCGTTCTTCTCTCTGGTGAGAACCGAAGATTCGATCCCCGTTTTCTTTCGATCATTGCTCGGATTATCTGATCTAACACGCTGATCGTGCTCCACCGCCCCCAGGGAGCCCTGCACGTGAAGGAAGCGACAAGTTTCGCGCCCTAGCATCTGTTCCAACGTGCACCGAAGATCGTTGCCGTTGAAGCTCGCTGCCGACCGACTTCCAGGACCTCCGAGTGTTGGAAAACCCCTCGGTGAGCGTCCCCTACCCCTCCGCAGCCGATCCATGCAAAAAGATGCGAGTTCTAACGTGTAGCGGCAAAAGCCGAGGCTGCGCCGGCGAGATCGCCACCCCCCGCCGCCGCGCGGGCAGGCTGGCTCCGGCCAGGGCGACGTGGCCCCTTGAGGGCCGTCTATTTTAAATCACACGGTAGAATTAAAACCCGCACGTACCGGTTCGACGATCTAATCTGAGCCGTCTATTTTAAATCGGGCGGTCCACATCAGCCCCGCGTTATAAAGGCCGGGATTCTTACGTGCTACCCCCTGGGGATCTCGAAAAACACGAGCTAGCCTCGGAAACTTCTGATCTAGCCCCTGGAACTTCAGAAATTCATGTAAATTCATTTAAAAATCGGTTTTACCCCATGGACTTAATAAAAATTAGGAAAACCCCTCTGTTATGTGTAGTTAGACCCCTGGAAATTTATGAAATAATAAATTAGACCCTACAGTAGTGTGGATTTACCTTTTTGACCCTATATGATATTAAATTCAAAAATTTGGAATATGTGACTAGGATTTTAATTCAAAATTTAAACTCTCCTAGCACTTGGAAAACTTTAGAAGGAGTTAAAAATTGATTTTTAGGCTGAAATGAATCTGTCTAATTGATTGTTTACATTTATTAGTTATAGGGACACATTTTTAGGTTAGGAAATAATTCTGAAAATTGGTAAAATAAATTTAAATTAGTTCACATCAGAGGAGAAGTTCAAAAATATATTATTTAATATTTTAGATCAGAACCTATTCTGTTTAGATGATATGCCCTACTATTTAATATTAAAATTCACTTTTAGGCATAGAAAATAAATCTGAAAAATATAGGAAAATAGGTATGCATAATTAGAAAATGATAAATGAAGTCTCTAAATCCAAAAACTTCAGTTTAGGATTTGGTAGAAGATCTGAAAACCTATTAGGAGTAGGAAATTACCTTTCATGCAAACTTGGTAGTTAAGATGTGTATTAATTAAATATAAAGAATTAGTTCAAATTGGAAATCCATATATAGTGTGCAAACAGAAATCTGAATACAAAAGTTAGAAATCATATACACATGTTTAAAAGTGCTTGTAGGCCAAAAATCAACACATATAGAGTAACCACAACACTTAGAAATGTGAATGCCTTTCATAGGTGTGAATGTGTGGTTTGTATAAAGTGAAAGTGTGAACTATGTCTTATGGATTGTTGTTTTCTTTTGCTATGTGTATTGACATGAGTAGAACCTGCCCCAGAGCAAGTTCTCCTCTTCCAAGACCAAGACTTTCCATTCCCAGAGCAGCAGGAAGAAGGCAAGTGTCCTTGACCACTTTGATCCTATACTAGGATGTGTAGATAGAATTATTTGCATTGTCAATTGAAATATGAAACCCATGCTAGGAAGTTTCCGTAGAATTGCATTACCTTGTTTCCTTGTAGCTTGGGTTGGGATTTATTTTATCATGTCATTTATTTACATGCTTATGCTTAGACATGCTTAGAATGGGATAAATAGGATATGAGATCATCAATTTATTTACCTTACTCTTGAATGAGATATTATGAGTTATGTAGAGGTAGGGATCGAGGCAAGTTGGGTGATTTGGTTGGTGCTGGGTGCACGAGACTCGGGTTTGTGTTTAGTACTTGCCTGGATCCTAAGGACCGGTTCATGGAGCATGTAACCTGGCTTTACCGTGCCAACAACATGCTGAGATGGGGCAGCTTGTCCAATTAATTAGGTGTATCCCCGGCGTGGTATGGGTGTGTTGGATGGTGCGGGGAATAGGTGTCAGCTGGACTACCATATGAACCGCAAGGCTTAAGAGGAGGCCACTGCAGCGGGGTTGGAGCCTCTTGTATGCTGTTAGGGGTGAAACCTCAGTGGGCCCACGCTCGTCGGGAATCCCTTTGTAAAGGCTTCATAGTGATCTCCTGGCTAAACACCTGGGAAGTGTGAATATGGTTCGCGGCCACTGGCATAATGGAGGTCCTTTTAGTCCGCCCGGCAACGGGGGATGAAATCACTACATGTGGGTACAGTGGTGCAAACTCTGCAGAGTCAAAACTGTCATGACAGCCGTGCTTACGGTCAAGAGCGGCTTGGACTTATTCATGATTATAGGATGATGGATTGGGAAGTTGAGGATGTTAAGCGGGAAGCTTAACATTAGAGATGAGACTATGTTTACTTGATATTGATGATGGGTTGAGAGATTGTGACCATTTCACCTATGTAGTAATGTAGGTGCTTAATAAGCTAAGGTGATAGGTAATAATTCTAGTGCTTTAACCATGAGTTCAACCTCTCCTTGCTCTAGCCATGCATGACATAACTTTCCCACACTTGCTGAGTACCAACGGTACTCAAACTTGCATTTCTGTTGGTTTAAATTGCTGCTCAGGTCAAAGGGATGGGGTGGTGTTCAATGACCAAGACTTTGGACCCGAAGAAGGTTTCTAGGTTCACGGAGTCCCCTGGGCAACGCCTGTGACGGAGCCCACAAGATTTATATTCCGCTGCTTCTTTATTTACATGTCATGAACTATTTATCGTCCATCGAGACGTATGCTATGTAAGACTTATTTATATTCGACACCTGGCTTGTAATAAATGATGCTTCACTATTTGTCCTCACATGTATGAGAAAATGATCCTGGCATATATGTGATATTCACTCGGTTGTTCCTCGGAGAAACCGGGTGTGACAGGTGCTCTCGGGCCGACGGTGGCCGGAAGTAGGCCGGCGACGTGCGGCAGCCTCGGGAGAGGTTCGGCACCGTCGCCCGGCGGTCCTAGCCCGCCAAGCTCTCGGGTTTTTGGCTCTACAACATCCTGGGAGGCTAGGGAAGCTCGGCGAAAGCTTAACCAAGCATGAAAACAGCGGCTACCCAGCTTTCACCGTGCGCCCGAATGGTAGTGCCGGTTTTGTGCTTGGAGAACATCAAAATACATCGCCTCTCATTGGCTTCGAGCTAGGTTTGAAAAGAGGAGATCACCACCATCTAGCTTAGCTCCTCTGTGCCTAATTTTGTGACCAAAGATTGAGGACAGAGGGAGAATTTCTAGATTTTGTACCGGAAGGTCGGGTTATGGTCGCCGGAGGGATTTCCTCGAATTCGCACTCTGTCGTCCATGTCATGGCCCGAGCTTCGGAGACGAGCATCAGGGAGTCCTAGCGCGTCCGGGGGTTCTCTCGTTCGGGCTTGACAAGTTCCCT
The DNA here is from genome assembly GCA_030760725.1 of Neostapfia colusana. Classification (NCBI taxonomy): domain Eukaryota; kingdom Viridiplantae; phylum Streptophyta; class Magnoliopsida; order Poales; family Poaceae; genus Neostapfia; species Neostapfia colusana. The sequence continues at coordinate 51,908,820 of JASWHV010000019.1, forward strand.
GCAGCGCTGTCCACGTGCGACCTCTTCGTCGGTCCTCGTCGGCCGCCGCGCCAATACGGCTTTCCCGGGGTAGGGAGGCCAGACAACGGCCGATGACACGTCGGGGGTGGAGAGGGAGATGCCCTGGTGCCAATTTGGCGCTCTGCCGAGGCTTGCACGCGATGGAACAATGGTGGCACGGTGGATCGGTGGTGGCGGCGGTGTGCGTCGCTGTTCTTGGGCGTGGGCACGAGGCAAAGACCCCGGGGTTTCATCTGGTGCACGAGAGGATCAGGCCGGGGCACAAGAAGCGCCTAAGCGACTCGCCAGCACGATGAAACATCCGGAGGGGTGGCTGCTGCGTGGAGAGCTCGGTGGCATCCAGGTGCTGCTGCTGTCACGCGCTCGGGGAATGAAAACAGAGCCCGTGGCTCATCTCACAGACAGCTGGGTCCCAGTGCACAGGCAAAGAAGACTTAGGTGCTAAGTTTTCATCTCCCCTCTCAATGACAATTGGGGCCCACCCCTCTCCTCCCCAAATATCTCCAAATTTTTGGCACATGCAAAGTTCACTCATATGGAGCTCAAATTCAAAAGCCATTTGACAATTTGACAAGTTGTGCCTCAGTTTCAAATTTGAATTCAAATTTAGAGGAAATTTACAAGTCCCCTTGATATACATATCAAAGCACCTCCAAATTTTCTCAAAATTTGTCTCCCTCATAATTTGGACCTGAGGAATTCAAATATGCCATCTGATCCTTAAGTTGGCCATTGCAAATACAAATTTTCAAACAACAGTTTGAATCTCCTTTTTGGAAAGGGCCTTCTTTGCCTTGAAGTAGACCATTTAATTCAAACTGAAATTTAAGTCCTCTTTGGTGATGACCCATCTGAATTTGGGTGAAACACTTTGGTTTGCTCCTAGCCCATGCTTGATCAATCTTGGTCCCAAGCTGAACCGCACAAGTTCAGTTTGACCATGCCCCTCAAATTTTAATTTGAAGGTGATCTCAAACAATGCTTTGAACAAATGGTATATGAGCTTAAAATCCCTCCTATTTTGGAACTTAAGCTCTTCAATACCTGAGGTCTGCAATGGTCATCTCATATATATGCTTTTGGACCATCTGAACATGAATGCTTTGCAAGGGTTCAAAAATGGGGTTTAAACTTCCCTCCCCTCTACTCATAGAGAATGTGCATATGAGTTAGCTTTTTGGGAGTGGAATTCTTCCCTAGGTTAACATGTGTTCAGTATGAGCTAAGGAACATTTTAGCTCTCCCCACATGTCCATGTTTGAGTTTATCATTTCATGTGACATAACTCAAGTCATTTCCCTTGCCTTAACATGTTTTGAATTCAGCATGAACTCCACATGAGCATAATCCATTTCTTTTTAGCTTACCCTCAATTCAGAATGTTGCCACCATAATTCTCCTCTCCTTCAACGGTGTGAGGTTCCATGTGTGTTCAAAACTTTGGCAGCACTTTGAGGTGAGCATTTGGAGTCTAAAAGGTCTTATTTTTGTTCTTTCTCATACACATGTATGACTACTCATGAGTTTATCTCTACCTTGGTCCAACACATTCAAATGAATGCTTGAACCCGTGTTGTTGAATCTCACGTAGACCATCTCATGTAAGAAAGTTTTTGTAAGTCCCATTTTTCATGAACCAGAAACACGATGACGTTCAATCACTCGTTTCTTTTCATTCACGTTTTTGGGACTTTTACATAATGAGAGTGGGAACTCTCCTTGAACTCAGCCCAAGTGATAGTCTCCTGGTTGTCATGAGCATTGCAAAGAGCATCCCATCAGTCAGCGGCTGCTCCCATAAGTTGGTGCGATGCGAAGAGAACTTTCTCCCGATCATCGCACTGAACAATAGCAAGCTTCTTTTCCATGGATTTCAACCAATCAACAGCCTCCATGGGATCATTGGCTTGTGCAAAAGTAGGCGGTTGAGTCCTCATGAACTCTCCCAACCTGTTATGAGCCGGCGGTGGTGGCGGTGGAGGTGGTGGGGGTGCAGGAACAGGGTTAGGATTATTGTTGTTGTTGGCTTGCAGCTGACCCAAAGTTTGGATCATAGTTTACATGAGCTAGTTCTGCATAGCCATCAACCGTTCAAGGTTGTTTGCACCAGCCCCGGGGTTAGCATTCTCAGGAACTTCATCGTGGCCATCCTCTTGTGGTTCATGGTTGGCACGGATGTTCCTCCTTTGACGGCTGGCATTTTCCCTCACCATCTGTGAGAGAGAGTTGGGTAGAATAGAAAAGAGAAGTTTAGATTGATCCCCCCAACTATTTGCATGAAGGGGTATGAACTAAATATATTTTTCTATTAATATCAGCCTATACGAGGTTGTGAACACATGCCGAAACATCTCACATCTCTCTACTATGTGTGGATGTGGATATTCGTAGAAGTGTCCCACAACTCACACTCAAGCACACAAACACAAGCAATCATCACAAAAATTGAACACAACACTCCTATTCAAGCTACTACGGTTTAAAGGTTCTTATTACGGCTTATTCAATGGGAATCCTAAATTTAATCATGTGAACTGGTGTTGTTCCCGCCGTGTGACGGGGGTGGTCCATCGGACACCTCAATAGGATTAAGTGCACTCCCACGTGGTGGTGAACGAGTACTCGTGCTCTGGATCACCGACATCTATAAATAGGACATGAGAAACTTTAGAGAAGGAAGAAATAACTCCAAAACTTCAGAAGTTATGGAGCAAGGAAGCAAGGTGTGCCTGTCCAAAAGAAGAGAAAAGAGGGGCTGAAAATAGCAACTTTGCGGTGGCTGAATTGACAAGGAAGTGCAGCAGCAATCAATTTTCAAAAATAGAATTTTAGAGGAGTGTTCCTATGTGTTTTATAGTGTCCATTCTACCTAGGTTTGCGTCCTACGGTCAACATGGCTCTGATACCAATCTGTGGCGCCCGGTCCCATAGAACACGGAACCCAGCTAATGCATATGTGTGCCCAGGATGTTCATCACACATACACATGTAATCCACAAACTGAATTCAGAATATAACCACGAATAATAGGGTTTAAGTACTTTATTACATCAATCTCTAACTTATTCTTGCAGCAGAAGTCTCTAACTTATTCTAGCAGCGGAAGTCTCTAAACGATAGCAGGAGCAACTAAACAGCAGCGGCTCCATTTCCAACTCCACAGGAAAGTTGACGGTAGTTCGCAAGCCTAGTACTCCACATGATCCTCGAAGTACTCTTCTCCTGTTGCTGATGTTTATATGATAATGCAAGGGTGAGTACATGTCGTACTCAGCAAGTGCGGGAAAAGTATGACATGTAGCTCACAACTAGGTAGGAATAAAAAGGTTCATTGCAGCAAGCAAATTTTTTTTCACAAACATGATAAAAACAGCGACTATGTCTAGGTGAATTTAATCCCAATACAACCATGTAAAACAACAACATGCCTCCATGATAAATCACCTTTTCTCAAGTCTCAACATTCTTTCATAATAATTCACTTTTTTTCAAGTCTCAACCAGCCATTGATCTTTCTCAAGTTCATCTCATGCTTATAACCATCTCATATTCCCATAACCGAAACCAGACTCAATGTCATTACTCAAAACAGTCCCAAAACCAATCCCAATGACCATACCATAACCATACCGAATAACCATCCCAAGTTCTCCCATCTAATCATGTGAGTTGGCCAGGCGCTTGTGACCGTAAGCACGGCTATCATGATAGTTGTACACTCTGCAGAGGTGGCACCACTTTACCCACAAGTTTATGATTTCGTCACCCGTCGGCGACTGCAAAACCTCAATTATACCAGTACACACCGTTGGTGTATGGCCAAGAGATCACAAAATAGCCTTTACAAAGGGGCTACTAGATGTATGGACTCACTAAGGTTTCACCAGTAGGCTCGAACCACCATTCTCCCACCTACGGGCCCCCTCTTGTGCCATGCAGTCCCCAAGGCAGTCCTCTCTCGACTCCCATTCCCCACACCTTCCACAGTCCATAACAATCTAGCGACTTACCTAATTAGTCAGCTAAGACGCACCCATATTTGGCCTTGTGGTGGCACTATTTTCCTGACATGTGCTGGTATGAACCGATCCTTAGATCTACGGCAAGTAAACCACCATCCCATTCCACCACATCCACGAACCAAGCTTGCCTAGATCTCTCCCGATTCTATGCTCATTATCATCATCATCAAGTTCTCATTATTATTATTCATATGAGTGTAGTAGCTAGACATTTTCTATCTCGGCTTCTCGTAACCCGTAAGCTAAGGAAAACGAAAAGCAAAAACGACCATACCCGACTCATCAACTTTTCTGGTGACAAGGATGGTTAACAAAACTAGTAAACTCCTATAAAAGGGTTTCCCATCAAGTTGACTCAAGCATACACATTTTCGCAAACGAAACAGTTTTCAAAACATGGGATCAATATGGTCAAGAGGCACTTGCCTTGCTCCTGTGGCTCTTGTTGTTCAAGCGTCTCGAAGTCTTGGTGCTGTAGTCCTTCGTAGATAGCTTCCTGAGCTTGTCCTTCTACTCACAACCACGCCCATACAAGATTTATAGCAATCAAACATCATGCACAAACTTTACTCAAGATGCAATGGTGTAGATGGATGCAAATCCTATGGTGCTGTTTTATTAAACCAGTTTGTACGTGTTCTTGCATGTTTTAATTGGCTTGCATGGGGTTTTATGATGAACAAGGATGTAGGGATTAAGTGTGGACGTGGTGATGATCTTGACTCAAGATCTAGATCAATTCCACCATAAAAAACCAATCAAAACATGACCTATCCACACGAAAAAGCTTCTGTTCGAATGGGACGGAGAAAACAGATGCGTAGAAACCGCGATGATGTCGTAAGATGGGTAACAAAGACCTACCTCACTTCTTTTTTCTGGCAGGGTCTTCCTCCTAGCAATGGCAGCAACGACGGCGAGGCGTGATGGCGCTCATCGGCGGGCTCACCGGTGGGGCTCACCGGCGACTGAACTCCGGCAGGGGTTCAACTCGGCGAGTTGGGGGCTAGGGCCTCTAAGTTGTCGACTTGGAAAAGGTGTTACGGCCAACGGGGTTTTCAGGTTCTATTTATAAAGGGAAAAAGAAGAGTCCTACTCCGATTGGAGTTCAAATAAGAGTCCTATTCAATTTGTTTTGGATCTCGACAACTTATCTCCAATTTATTTGGGTGCGGTAGCAACGTGGGAAATTGTGTCGGTATCCCTAGTACCAGGTATTCCCGCACGCACAGGAGAAAAACCGCTTAAGGATCTCGTCACCTCCGCAGGGATGAGCTCCGGAGACGCCATGTGTCCAGTGGGGCTGGTCCTTGCTTCTCCTCAGAGGCGAGCCCCGGACCTGCCACACGTACAGCGAGGCGGGGCCTCCCTTTTCCTTAGAGGCGAGCTCCGCGTGCGCCACGTGTCTGGCGGGGCAGGGCCTCCCTTTTCCTCAGAGGCAAGCTCCGTGTGCGCCACGTATCTGGCAAGGCGGGGCCTCCCCTCTCTATAGAGGCGAGTTCCGGTGGCGACACGTGTCCAACAGCGTCGGACCTCCCTTCTCCTCGGAGGTGAGCTCCGAGGATGACACATGTCCAGCAGTGTCGGACCTCCCTTCTCCTCGGAGGCGAGCTACGAGGATGACACATGTCCAGCAGTGTCAGACCTCTCGGAGGCGAGCTCCGAGGGTGACACGTGTCCAGCAGCCCGGACCTCTCGGAGGCGAGCTCCGAGAGCGACACGTGTCCAGCGGGCCAGACCTCTCGGAGGCGAGCTCCGAGAGTGACATGTGTCCCGTGGGGCCGGGCCTCATCCCTTCCGCAGGGGTGAGTTCCGAAGTCGACACGTGTCTGGCGGGGCTGGACCTCATCCCTTCCGTAGGGGTGAGCTCCGAAAGTGCCACGTGTCCGGCGACCCGGTAAAGTGTCGACAACGCACCTCGGCAAACTAGAATTGGCTCTTTTCAGCTATGTTTTTCCTATTCCTACTTCTTTTATAATGTTTCTCTATATGAAAAATGTATGCATGCAGGGAAGTGAATTTGAGGGTGTTACAACTGATTTTTTGATTTTGACCCAGAAGGCCATCTATGCATGCAAAACCATCAAGTTACATCGTCCAAACGTGTATTCCGTCAAGGTCCCGTCCGGTCGCTAGGGACCCAAATTCGTGAGTTTTACTGACTTTCCCAATTTCGACCCAGATGGCCATCCACGCATGCAAAACCATTTAGTTGCACCATCCAAATGTGTATTCCGTTAAGGTCCCGTCCGGTCGCTTGGGACCCGAGTTAGAGAGTTTTACCAACTTTCCCTACATTCCTGATTTTGACTCAGATTGCCATCCGCGATGCAAAACCTTCCAGTTGCACCATCTAAACGTTTATTCCGTCAAGGTACATTCCGGCGTCCCGACACCCGAGTTTATGAGTTTTCCTTAGTTCTCTAATTTCGACCCTGATGGCCATCCGCGCATGCAAAACCATCAAGTTGCACCATCCGGACTCCGGACGTGTATTCCACGAAGGCCCCGTCTAGCCACTCGAGACCCGAGTTTGTGAGTTTTACCGACTTTCCGACTTTCTTGATTTCGACCCAGATGGCCATACGCACATGGGAAACCATTAAGTTGCACCGTCCGGATGTGTATTCTGTCAAGGTTCCGTGTGGCCGCCCGAGACCCAGGTTCGTGAGTTTTACCGACTTTCCCGATTTTGACCCAGATGGCCATCCGCGTATGCAAAACTATCAAAATGCACCGTCCGGGCGTGTATTCGGTCAAGGTACCGTCCAACCTCCCAGGATCCTAGTTTGTGAGTTTTATCGTCTTTCCCGACTTTCTCTATTTTGACAAAGATCTATGCATGCAAAACCATCAAGTTGCACCATCCGAACGTATATTCCGTCAAGGTCCCATCTGGCCGCCAGGGTCCCGAGTTCTTTAGTTGTACATACTTTCCCGACTTTCTCGATTTTGACCCAGATGGTCATCCGTGCATGCAAAACCATCAAGTTACACCGTCCGGACGTGTATTCCGTCAAGGTTCCATCCGACCATCCTGGATCCGAGTTCATGGGTTTTACCGACTTTCCCAATTTGGAGCCAGATAGCCATCCGCACATGCAAGACCATCAAGTTGCACCGTCCGGGCGTGTATTCAGTCAAGGTCATGTCCGGCCGCCCGGAACCTGAGTTTGTGAGTTTTCCCGAGTTTCCCGATTTCGACTAAGATGGCAACCCACGCATGCAAAACCATCAAGTTGCACCATCCGGACGTGTATTCCGTCAAGGTCCCGTCCAGCCACCCGGGGCCCGAGTTCGTGAGTTTTCCCGACTTTTCTAATTTCAACCCACATGGCCATCCGCGCAAGCAAAACCATCAAATTGCACTGTCTGAATGTGTATTCTGTCAAGGTTCCGTCCGGTCGCATGGGAACCGAGTTCGTGAGTTTTACCGACTTTCCTGATTTCGACCTAGATGGCCATCCGAGCATGCAAGACCATCAACTTGCACCATCCGCACGTGTATTCCGTTAAGGTCCATTTCGGTCGATCGGGACCAAAGCTTGTGAGTTTTACCGACTTTCTTGATTTCGGCCCAGATGTCTATCCGCGCATGCAAAGCCATCAAGTTGCACCATCTGGACGAGTATTCCGTCAAGGTTCCGTTCGGCCGCCCAGGATCCAAGTTCGTGAGTTTTATAGACTTTGCCGATTTGGACCCAGATGCCCATCCTCGCGCATGCAATACCATCAAGTTGCACCATCCGAACGTGTATTCTGTCAAGATCCCATCCAGCCACCCGGGACCCGATTTCGTGATTTTTCCCGACTTTCCCTACTTTCCAGATTTCAACCAAGATGGCCATGCGAGCATGCAAAACCATCAAGTTGCACCGTCCGAACCTGTATTTCGTCAAGGTCCGGTCCGGTCGGACGGGACCCAAATCCGTGAGTTTTACTGACTTTCTCGATTTTGACCCAGATGGCCATCCACGCATGCAAAACTATTTAGTTCCACCATCCGAACGTGTATTCCGCCAAGGTCCCATCCGGTCGCTCGGCACCCGAGTTAGTGAGTTTTACCGACTTTCCCTACATTCTCGATTTTGACTCATATTGCCATCCGCGCATGCAAAACCTTCCAGTTGCACCATCTGAACGTTTATTCCGTCAAGGTACAGTACGGTGCCCCAGGACCCGAGTTCATGAGTTTTCTTGACTTCCCCAATTTTGACCCTGATGACCATCCGCGCATGAAAAACCATCAAGTTGCATCGTACGAACGTGTATTCCGTCGAGGTCCCATCCGGTCGCACGGGACCCAAATTCGTAAGTTTTACCGACTTTCCCGATTTCGACCCAGATGGCCATCCATGCATGCAAAACCATTTAGTTTCACCATCCAAACATGTATTGTATCAAGTTCCCGTCCGGTCACTGGGGACCCAAGTTAGTGACTTTTACCGACTTTCCATACATTCCCGATTTTGACTCAGATTGCCATCCACGCACAAAACCTTCCTGTTACACCATCTAAACATTTATTCCGTCAGGGTACAGTCCGACATCCGAGGACCCGAGTTCATGAGTTTTCCTGACTTCCCAAATTTCGACCCTAATGGCCATCCGCGCATGCAAAACCATCAAGTTGCAACGTACGGACGTGTATTCCATGAAGGCCCCGTCGAGCCGCCCAAGACCCGACTTCGTGAGTTTTACCGACTTTATGACTTTCTCAATTTCGACCCAGATGGCCATACTCGCATGCAAAACCATCATGTTGCACCGTTTGGACGTGTATTCCATCAAGTTTTCGTCTGGCCGCTTAGGACCCGAGTTTGTGAGTTTCACCGACTTTTGCGATTTGGAACCAGATGGCCATCCGCGCATGCGAAACTATCAAGTTGCACGGTCCGGACGTGTATTCCCTCAAGTTCCCAGACAGCTTCCGGGGATCCTAGGACGTGAATTTTACCGTCTTTCCTGACTTTCTTGATTTTGACCCAGATGGCCATCTATGCATGCAAAACCATCAAGTTGCACCATCCGAATGTATATTTCGTCAAGGTCCCATCCGGCCGCCAGGGACCCGAGTTTGTGAGTTTTACAGACTTTCCCGAATTTCTCGATTTTGACCCAGACGGCCATCTATGCATGCAAAACCATCAAGTTGCACCGTCCGAACATGTATTCCATCAAGGTCCCGTCCGGTTGTCAGGAACCCAAATTCGTGAGTTTTACTGACTTTCCCGATTTTGACCCAGATGGCCATCCATGCATGCAAAACCATTTAGTTGCATCATCCGAACGTGTATTCCCTTAAGGTCCCGTCCGGTCGCTCGGGACCCAGTTAGTGAGTTTACCGACTTTCCCTACATTCTCGATTTTGACTCAGAGTGCCATCCGCGCATGCAAAACCTTCCAGGTGCACCATCTGAACATTTATTCCGTCAAGATACAGTCCGGCGTCCCGGTACCTGAGTTCATAAGTTTTCCTTACTTCTCCAATTTCGACACTGATGGCCATCCGCGCATGCAAAACCATCAAGTTGCACCTTTCGGACTCCGGACGTGTATTCCACGAAGGCCCCGTCTAGCTGCCCGAGACCCGAGTTTGCGAGTTTTACCGACTTTCCGACTTTCTCGATTTTGATCCAGATGGCTATACGCGCATGTGAAACCATTAAGTTGCACCGTCTAGACGTGTATTCTGTCAAGGTTCCGTCCGGATGACCGAGACCCAAATTCGTGAGTTTTACCGACTTTCCCGATTTTGACCCAGATGGCCATCCACGCATGCAAAACTATCAAGTTGCATCGTCCGGACGTGTATTCGGTCATGGTACCATCCAGCCTCCCAGGATCCTAGTTTGTTAGTTTTACCGTCTTTCCCGACTTTCTCTATTTTGACAAAGATTTATGCATGCAAAACCATCAAGTTGCACCATCCGAACGTATATTATGTTAAGGTCCCATCCAGCCGCTAGGGTCCCGGGTTCTTTAGTTTTACAGACTTTCCCGACTTTCTCGATTTTGACCCAGATGGCCATCCGTGCATGCAAAAACATCAAGTTACACCGTCCAGACATGTATTTTGTCAAGGTTCCATCCGGGCATCCTGGATCCGAGTTCATGAGTTTTACCGACTTTCCCGATTTGGAGCTAGATAGCCATCCGCGCATGCAAGACCATCAAGTTGCACCGTTTGGGCGTGTATTCAGTCAAGGTCATGTCCGGCCGCCCGGAACCTAAGTTTCTGAGTTTTCCCGACTTTCCGGATTTCGACCAAGACGGCAACCCACACATGCAAAACCATCAAGTTGCACCATCCGGACGTGTATTCCGTCAAAGTCCCGTCCGGCCACCCGGGACCCGAGTTCGTGAGTTTTCCCGACTTTTCTGATTTCAACCCAGATGGCCATCCGCACATGTAAAACCATCAAATTGCAATGTCGGAATGTGTATTCCGTCAAGGTCCCGTCCGGTTTCACGGGACCCGAGTTTGTGAGTTTTACCGACTTTCCTGATTTCGACCCAGATGGCCATCCGCGCATGCAAGACAATCAACTTGCACCATCCGCACGTGTATTCTGTTAAGGTCCATTTCGGCCGATTGGGACCAAAGCTCGTGAGTTTCACTGACTTTCTCGATTTCGACCCAGATGTCTATCCGCATGGAGAACTATCAAGTTGCACCGTCTGGATGAGTATTCCGTCAAGGTTCCGTCCGGCCGCCCGGGATCCGAGTTCGTGAGTTTTACCGACTTTCCCGATTTGGACCCAGATGCCCATCCTCGCGCATGCAATACCATCAAGTTGCCCCATCCGGACGTGTATTCCGTCAAGATCCCGTCCAACCACCCGGGACCCGTTTTCTTGATTTTTCCCGACTTTCCCTACTTTCCAGATTTCAATCCAGATGGCCCATCCGAGCATGCAAAACCATCAAGTTGCACCGTTCGAACGTGTATTTCGTCAAGGTCCGGTCCAGTCGCACGGGACCCAAATTCATGAGTTTTACTGACTTTCCCGATTTCGACACAGATGGCCATCCACGCATGCAAAACCATTTAGTTCCACCATCCGAACGTGTATTCCGTCAAGGTCCCGTCCGGTCGCTCGGCACCCGAGTTAGTGAGTTTTACCAACTTTCCCTACACTCCCGATTTTGACTCAGATTGCCATCCACAATGCAAAACCTTCCAGTTGCACCATCTAAACGTTTATTCCGTAAAGATACAGTCCGGCGTCCCCGGACCCGAGTTCATGAGTTTTCCTTACTTCCTCAATTTTGACCCTGATGGCCATCCGCGCATGCAAAACCATCAAGTTACACCGTCCAAACATGTATTCCATGAAGGCCCCGTCCAGCCGCCCAAGAGCCGACTTCGTGAGTTTTATCGACTTTCTAACTTTCTCGATTTCGACCCAGATGGCCATAAGCGCATGCAAAACCATCATGTTGCACCGTTTGGACGTGTATTACATCAAGTTTCCGTTTGGCTGCCCGGGATCCGAGTTCTTGAGTTTTACCGACTTTCGCGATTTGGAACCATATGGCCATCCGCGCATGTAAAACTATCAAGTTGCACGGTCCGGACGTGTATTCCCTCAAGTTCCCGTCCAGCTTCAGGGGATCCTAGGACGTGAATTTTACCGTCTTTCCTATCTTTCTCGTTTGACCTAGATGTCCATCTATGCATGCAAAACCATCAAGTTGAACCAACCATCTAAGCATGCAAAACCATCAAGTTACACCGTCTGAATGTATATTCCGTCAAGGTCCCATCCGGCCGCCAGGGACCCGAGTTCAAAAGTTTTATAGACTTTTCCGACTTTCTCGATTTTTACCCAGACAACCATCTATGCATGCAAAACCACCAAGTTGCACCGTCTGATCGTGTATTCCGTCAAGGTCCCGTCCGGTCGTCAGGAACCCAAATTCGTGAGTTTTACTGACTTTCCCGATTTCGACCCAGATGGCCATCCACGCATGCAAAACCATTTAGTTGCATCATCCGAACGTGTATTCCGTTAAGGTCTCGTCATGTCGCTCGGGACCTGAGTTAGTGAGTTTTACCAACTCTCCCTACATTCCCAATTTTGACTCAGATTGCCATCCGCGCATGCAAAACCTTCCAGTTACACCATCTGAACGTTTACTCCGTCAAGGTACAATCCGGCATCCCGGTACCTGAGTTCATAAGTTTTCCTTACTTCTCCAATTTTGACCCTGATGGCCATCCACGCATGCAAAACCATCAAGTTGCACCGCGGACTCCGGACGTGTATTCCACGAAGGCCCCGTCTAGCCGCCCGAGACCCTAGTTCGTGAGTTTTACCGACTTTCTGACTTTCTCGATTTCGACCCAGATGGCCACACGCGCATACGAAACCATTAAGTTGCACCGTCCGGACGTGTATTCTGTCAAGGTTTCGTCCGGCCACCCGAGACCCGAATTCGTGAGTTTTACTGACTTTCCCAATTTTGACCCAGATGGCCATCCGCGCATGCAAAATTATCAAGTTTCACCGTCCGGACGTGTATTCGGTCATGGTACCGTCCAACCTCCCAGGATCCTAGTTTGTTAGTTTTACCGTCTTTCCCGACTTTCTCTATTTTGACAAAGATCTATGCATGCAAAACCATCAAGTTGCACCATCCAAACGTATATTCCTTCAAGGTCTCATCCGGCCACCAGGGTCCCGAGTTCTTTAGTTTTACAGACTTTCCCGACTTTCTCGATTTTGACCTAGATGGCCACTCGTGCATGCAAAACCATCAAGTTACACCATTCGGACGTGTATTCCGTCAAGGTTCCATCCGGCCATCCTGGATCCGAGTTCATGAGTTTTACCGACGTTCTCAATTTGGAGACAGATAGCCATCCGCGCATGCAAGACCATAATGTTGCACCGTCCGGGCGTGTATTCAGTCAAGGTCATGTCCGGCCGCCCGGAACCTGAGTTTCTGAGTTTTCCCGAGTTTCTCGATTTCGACCAAGATGGCAACCCACGCATGCAAAACCATCAAGTTGCCCCATCCGGACGTGTATTCCGTCAAGGTCCATTCTGGCCACCCGGGACCCGAGTTCATGAGTTTTCCCGACTTTTCTAATTTCAACCCAGATGGCCATCCGCGCATGCAAAACCATCAAATTGCACTGTCTGAATGTGTATTCCGTCAAGGTCCCGTCCGGTTGCACGGGACCCGAGTTCATGAGTTTTACCGACTTTCCTGATTTTGACCCAGATGGCCATCCACGCATGGAAGACCATCAACTTGCACCATCCGCACATGTATTTCGTTAAGGTCCATTTCGACCGATCGGGACCAAAGCTCGTGAGTTTTACCGACTTTCTCTATTTCGACCCGGAAGTCTAACCACATGCAAAACTATCAAGTTGCCCCGTCTGGATGAGTATTCTGTCAAGGTTCTGTCCGGCGGCCCGGGATCCGAGTTCGTGAGTTTTACCGACTTTACCGATTTGGACCCACATGCCCATCCTCGCGCATGCAATACCATCAAGTTGCACCATCCAGACGTGTATTCCGTCAAGATCCCGTCCAGCCACCCGGGACCCGTTTTCGTGATTTTTCTCGACTTTCCCTACTTTAAAGATTTCAACCCAGATGGCCCATCCGAGCACGCAAAACCATCAAGTTGCACCGTGCGAACGTGTATTTAGTCAAGGTCCGGTCCGGTCGCACGAGACCCAAATTCATGAGTTTTACTGGCTTTCCCGATTTCAACACAGATGGCCATCCACGCATGCAAAACTATTTAGTTCCACCATCCAAACGTGTATTCCGTCAAGGTCCCATCCGGTCGCTCAGCGTCCGAGTTAGTGAGTTTTACCGACTTTCCCTACATTCCCAATTTTGTCTCAGATTGCCATTCGCGCATGCAAAACCTTCAAGTTGCACCATCTGAACGTTTATTCCGTCAAGGTACAGTCCGGCGCCCGGGGACCCGAGTTCATGAGTTTTCCAGACTTCCGCAATTTTGACCCTAATGGCCATCCGCGCATGCAAAACCATCAAGTTGCACCATCGGAACGTGTATTCCGTCAAGGTCCCGTCCGATCGCCCGGGACCCGAATTCTTGAGTTTTACTGACTTTCTAGATTTCGACCCAGATGGCCATCCACGCATGCAAAACCATGTAGTTGCACCATCCGAACGTGTATTCCGTCAAGGTCCCGTCCGGTCGCTGGGGACCCGAGTTAGTGAGTTTTACCGACTTTACCTACATTTCTGATTTTAACTCAGATTGCCTTCCGCGCATGCAAAACCTTCCAGTTACACCATCTGAACATTTATTCCGTCAAGGTACAGTCCGGCGTCGCGGGACCCGAGTTCATGAGTTTTCCTGACTTCCCCAATTTTGACCCTGATGGCCATCCGCGCATGCAAAACCATCAAGTTGCATCGTTCGGACGTGTATTCCATGAAAGCCCCGTCCAGCCGCCCGAGACCCTACTTCGTGAGTTTTACTGACTTTCTGACTTTCTCGATTTCGACCCAGATGGCTATACGCGCATGCAAAACCATCATGTTGCACCGTTTGGACGTGTATTCCACCAAGGTTCCATCCGGCCGCCCGGGACCCGTGTTTGTGAGTTTTATCGACTTTCGTGATTGTAACACCCCAAAATCCTGTTCAGAGGGGAGTTTAAAATTTTTTGGACGTGTTGCATGTGTTGCAAAAATTCAAATTCAAACTGGAATTCAAATTAAACACAAAACAGAAAAGAAATAGAAAAAAAAGGAAAACAGAAAAAAATAGGCCAGTGGGCCGAAACCCACCAGCCGGCCCACCCTGCCCCCGCGCCAGCCCGCAGCCGCGCGCCCCGCTCCCTCTCGCAGACAGGTGGGACCCACCTGTCATCCCTAACCCCCGATCGTCCGAAACCCGGACTGTTCCCCCGCGCGCGCGATCGCAACCGACCGGATTTCCGGCCGAATTCTGGTTTCGGAGGACTCCCACTCGATCTAAATAAACCCGCCGCCCTCCCCCGTCTATAAAACCCCGGCCTCGTTCTCTTTTTCCCACGCGATCCGCCGTCTTTACTCAGGTGAGAACCCGAGCCCCTCCGGCGAATTCTGGCCGATCTACGCTCGGAAATTCTGATCTAACTCGCTGGTCTTGATCCACCGCCTCCGGGGAACCTCGCAGGTGCAGAAAACTCGGTGGTTTGCGGTTCAAACACAGCGCCGACGAGCCTCACCGTGAATTCACATCGGACCTCGTCGCCGACCACCTTCCAGGACCTCCGAGCTCAAGAAAACCCCCGAGGTGAGATCCCCGACCTCCACTCCACCGATCTATGCCATAAAATCACAGTTTTAGGAAGAATTGACGAAGATCCGAAACTCTCCAGCGAGATCGCCGCCTCCCGCCGCCGTGCGCCGCCGGGCAGCGCCGCCCGCGCTCGATCAGAGCGACGTGGCCGCTTGTGCGCCGTTTATTTTAAATCGCACGGTAGAGTTTCAATCCCCGCGTACCGGTTCGATGTTATATCTCAGCCGCCTGTTTTAAATCGGACGGTCCACATCAGCCCCGCGTTATAAAGACTGGAAATCTTACGTGCTACCCCCTAGGGTTCTCGGGAAATAAGAGCTAGCCCCGGAAACTTCTGATCTAGCCCCTGGAACTTCAGAAAATCATGTAAATTCATTTAAAAATCAGTTTTAGCCCCTGGACTTAATAAAAATTAGGAAAACCCCTTTGTTATGTGTAGTTAGACCCCTGGAAATTCTTAAAATAATATAATAGACCCTGTAGTGGGGTGAGTTTACCTTTTTAACCCTGTTTGATATTAAATTTAGGAAATTGAATATGTGGCTAGTATTTAAAATTTAAAAAGTGGGACAAACATATTGTCAAATTTAAATTAAAAACTTTCTTAGTACTTAGAAAACTTTGGAGTGAGATAAAAATAGATTTTTGGCTGAAATGAATCTTTTTAATTTATTATTCACATTTATTAGTTATAGGGACACATTTTTAAGTAAAGAATAGTTCTGAAAATAGGGAAAATAAATGTAAAATAGTTTACATCAGAGGAAAAGGTCAAAAATATATTATTAAATATTTTAGATCAGAACCTATTCTGTTTAGATGATGTGTCTTGTTATTTTCATAATAAAGTTCGCATTTAGGCATAGGAAATAAATCTGAAAATATAGCAACTAGTAAATGATAAATGAAGTTTCTAAAATCCAAAGAATTCAGTTTAGGGTTGGTACAAATTCTGAAGACACATATGGAGAAGGAAAATACCTTTCATGCATACTTGGTAGCTAAAAGGTGTAGTAATTGAATATAAGGAATTTATTTAAATTGGAAACTCATATATAAAGTATGCAAGCATAAATGTGAATACAAAAGTAGGAATCATATATACATAAATTAAAAGTGTATGTAAGCCAAAGATCAACACACATAGAGTAACCACAACGCATAGAATTTGTGAATGGTTTGATTACATGTGAATGTGTGGTTTGTATGAAGTGGAAGTGTGAACTATGTCTTATGGATTGTTGTTTTTCTTTTGCTATGTGTGATGGTATGATGTAGAACCTGCTCCAGAGCAAGTTCTTCCTTTCCAAGATCAGGACTACCCATTCCAAGAGCAGCAGGAAGGAGGCAACTGTCCTTGAGCACTTTGATCCTATGCTAGGATGTGTAGATAGAATTATTTGCATTGTCAAATGAAATATGAAACCCATGTTAGGAAGTTTCCCTAGAATTGCATTACCTTGTTTCCTTGTAGCTTGGGTTGGGATTTATTTTATCATATCATTTATTATTATGCATATGCTTAGCCATGCTTAAAATGGGATATTTGGGATATGAGATCATCAATTTATTTTACCATACTCTTGAATGAGATATTGTGAGTTATGTAGAGGTAGGGATCTGGATGTTTTGGTTGTGTGCTGGGTGCACGAGACTCGGGTTTGTGTTTAGTACTTGCCTGGATCCTAAGGACCGGTTCATGGAGCATGTAACCTGGCTTTACCGTGCCAACCACATGCTGAGATGGGGCAGCTTGGCCAATTAATTAGGTGTATCCCCGGCGTAGTATGGGTGTGTTGGATGGTGCGGGGAATAGGTGTCAGCTGGACTATCATATGAACCGCAAGGCTCAAGAGGGGGCCACTGCAGCGGGGTTGGAGCCTCTTGGATGCTGTTAGGGGTGAAACCTCAGTGGGCCCACGCTCGTCGGGAATCCATTTGTAAAGGCTTCGTAGTGATCTCCTGGCTACACACCTGGGAAGTGTGAATGTGGTTGGTAGCCACTGGCATAATGGAGGTTCTTTTAGTCCACCCGGCAACGGGGGATGAAATCACTACATGTGGGTACAGTGGTACAAACTCTGCAGAGTCAAAACTGTCATGACAGCCGTGCTCAAGGTCAAGAGCGGCTTGGACTTATTCATGATTAGAGGATTGATGGTTTTGGAAGTTGTGGATGTTAAGCGGGGAGCTTAACATTGGAAATGATGTTACGGTTATTTGATTATGATGATGGGATGGGAGATTGGGACCATTTCACCTGTGTAGTAATGTAGGTGCTTAATAAGCTAAGGTGGTAGGTATTAATTGCGTAGTACTTTAACCATGAGTTCAACCTCCCCTTGTTCTAGCCATGCATGACATAACTTTCCCACACTTGCTGAGTACCATCGGTACTCAACCTTGCATATTTGTTGGTTTATATTGCTGCTCAGGTCAAGATAATGAGGTGGTGTATAATAACCAAGACTTTGGACCCGAAGAAGGTTTATAGGTTCATGGAGACCCCTGGGCAACGCCTGTGACGGAGCCCTCAAGAATAATATTCCGCTGCTAGTTTATTTACTTGTGATGAACTATTATTGTCCATCGAGACATTTGCTATGTAAGACTTATTTATATTCGACACCTGGCTTGTAATAAATGATGCTTCACTATTTGTCATCACATGTATGAGAAAATGATCCTGGCATACATGTGATATTCACTTGGTTGTTCTTCGGTAAAACCGGGTGTGACAGAGGTGGTATCAGAGCCAAGGTTGCCCGTAGGAACGTGGACCTAGGTAGAAATGGACGTATTTAAGGGCCCTATTTTCTTAAAAACTATTTTTACAAGGTGTGTGTTGAAAAGTGTTATTTAATGAGTCACTTTCTTCATCTTACCCCAATTTTAATTCAAAATAGGATTTTGTTTAAAAAGTTTATCTAACCTAAGTTTAAATGCTGTTTGTTTTAGATGGTTCGCATGATTCGCACCGCTCGCAAGTCCACAGGAGGGAGAGTTCCCGTAGTTGCCCTTGCCGAAAGAGAGGAGAGCCGTCCGGTGACGTACCTTTCCTACGGATTGGCAGTAGGAGGCTTGTTGCACCGTCTTCGACGTATGCTCGAAGCCGCCGGCAATACGGGCAAGCTAATCATACACTATAGCTCCACCAGAACCATCCGGGAGAAGCGGGAAGAATGGAGTTCAGAAATGAGAATTATCCATGAAAATCAGCTACACAAGATCCACCACTCTCCAGCTTGTCGAGCGACAGAGGTCGATGCGGAGAAGGATGTCACCTGGGAGGCCATCACCTGCCAGTGTCACATCTATCGTCGCCACCTGGACAGGACTGAGTACATGTATGTCCTCCAGCGTGAGAGTGGTACCGCGGAGTATAAGTACCCGCCAGTGCAGCAAGGGACTTCCCATGAGCACATGGACCTGTGCTTGGAGGATGCTGCTATGCTCAGCACTCGACTGCAGGAGTGTCAGCAAGAACTTCAGGATGTTCAGGACACCCTGAAGGAAACGGAGGCGTTGCTGGAGCCTGCTTGAGGGCGAGAGAAAGAGGAGATGGGAATGAACTATGTGTCACCGTGAATGATACATGGACTCCTGACTCCCCAGATCGCCGGGCGATTAGGCGTCGTCGCACTTCTCCACCAGCAGCCTCCCCACCCAAAGCAGAGTCAGAAGGCAGTCGCAATGATGAGGAAGACCCCGAGGAGCCAGCTCAATGAATACGAGTAGTGTAGAGTCCTTCCCTTAGTTAGCAAGATGTCGAAAAGTCGAGTCGTTACCTTAGTTAATGGTGTGTTAATGCTTGGTGTGTGACGTGAGTTGTGGAAGCCATGATGCAATTGTCCACAGCCTCATCTTTAGATTGTTTTGCTTTGGTGTGTGAACCCACATGAAATAATATTGCATTTATTTTTGTGTGAGATATGAACCCTCAGAAAAGTATAACAAAGCCTCAACACTTCAAAGTACAAACAAGTGAAAGTAGTAAGATGATACGTAATGCTTTAAATTAACATTGGTTGATCATGCCAGATGGCCGGAAGAGGAAAAGGACGTGCTGCCAACCCCGCCAACAACAACGATGAGGCATGCAACCCTCATCTTTCTGGAGGCCAGGACCGGGGTGGTCGCCGTGAAGGAGTTGATCCCCTCCACCAAATGCTGGAGAATCAAAATCAGCTCATCCAGAACTTGACTCAAGTGGTGGCCAACTTGCATCAAGTTCCACCCCCACAAGCTGCACCACGCCAACCAAGGTTGAGTGAGTTTCTAGGAACTCAACCTCCAAAGTTTGCAAGTGCTGCTGAACCTCTGGAGGCAGATGATTGGCTAAAGACCATTGAAAGCAAGATGAGGATCATACAGTGACAAGGGTATGAGAGGGTGCTGTTTGCATCTCATCAATTGCATGGACCTGCTGCTGATTGGTGGACCGCCTACGTGGCCGCTCATCATGACCCTGAGAACATCACTTGGGAAGAGTTCAAGCGTAGCTTCCGCAACCATTACATCCCAAGAGGTGAACTCAAAAACAAGAGGAAGGAGTTCTTGGGACTGCAGCAGGGAAACATGACGGTGAGGGAATACCTCACTAAATTTACTCAACTATCCCGTTATGCCCCACGAGACATAGAGACTGATGAGCAGAAACAAGATTGTTTCGTGGAAGGACTTACCGCAGAAATGCAGTGTGCAATGTCCTCAAATGAGTATGAAAGCTTCCAAAAGATGGTGGACAGAGCATTTGTGGTAGAAAGGAAGCTGAAGGCCTTGGAAAATGAGAACAAGAGGAAGGTCGGGTGGTCACACCAAGCCTCAGGGAGCAACACCCGCCCACGTCTGATGCAGCAACCTGCAGGGCAGACGAACCGTGCTGCGGTACCCTACTCAGCACCAAGAGGGTACAACCCGAACTACAGGCCTCCGGCAGCACCAGCACAGTCGCAACGTCAGTTTGTACAGCAGCCTCGCCCCGCATATCCACCTCGACCAGCAGTGCAAGGACCCCCAAACCAACCCCAAGACAATAAAGGCCAAGCACCTAAGGTTGGGGTGCAATGTTTTAATTGTGGTGAAGTGGGGCACTATGCCCATAAGTGCCCAAAGAAGAAGCCCACGCAGCCACAACAGCAGAATGTGATGCGAGGACGGGTGAACCACGTCACCATGGAGGAAGCGCAAGAGGCACCCGACGTGGTAGTTGGTAAGTTTCCTGCCAATTTACACATTGCAACCCTGCTGTTTGATTCTGGTGCTACTCACTCGTTCATTGCCCAAGGGTTTGTTAAGAAGCATGATCTAGCAACAACACAAATGAACCATATGCTAGCAGTAAACTCTCCAGGTGGAGAAATAAGGACAAGACAAGTGTGTCCCAAAGTGAACCTAGACATTAATGGGGTAGTATTTACTGCTAACCTCATAGTGATAGATTCACAAGGGATAGATATTATCCTGGGTATGGATTGGTTGACCAAACATAAATGAATCATTCATTGTTCGACCAGAACGGTGGAATTAACTCACCCTAGTGGCACAAGAGTAAAGTTCATAACAATACACGAGCCTAGGAGGGACATGAAATTAAATCAAGTTGAGGTCAAAGTTGAGGAGATCAGGACCATCAGGGAATATCCAGATGTTTTTCCGGAGGATTTGACAGGTATGCCTCCCGATCGTGAAGTGGAATTCGCAATTGAGCTAATGCCTGGAACAGCCCCGATATACAAGAGACCTTATCGGATGGACTCCAAGCAGCTAGAAGAACTCAAGGATCATTTGAGAGAATTGACGGAGAAGGGGTATATTCACCCTAGTTCCTCACCATGGGGAGCTCCGGTGATATTTGTGCCCAAAAAGGACGGAACCCACCGTGCCTTGAATGAGGTAACCATAAAAAACAAGTATCCATTACCCCGCATTGAAGACTTGTTTGATCAGTTGAGGGGAGCTTGTGTGTTCTCGAAAATTGATCTCAGGTCGGGATACCACCAACTCAAGATAAGGCAATCTGATATTCCCAAGACAGCTTTCGTATCTTGGTACGGATTGTATGAATACACTGTCATGCCTTTCGGGCTAACTAATGCCCCAGCGTACTTCATGTATCTCATGAACAAGGTATTCATGGAATATCTGGACAAATTTGTGGTGGTTTTCATAGATGACATTCTCGTCTTCTCCAAAGATGAAGAAGAACATGAGAAACATCTAAGGTTGGTGTTGCAAAGGCTGAGAGAACACCAACTATATGCCAAGTTGAGCAAGTGTGAGTTTTGGCTGAAGAGAGTTTCCTTCTTAGGACATATAATCTCGGAGGGAGGAATCTCCGTGGATCCTACCAAAATCGAGGATATACAGAAGTGGAAGACCCCTGAAAATGTCGGGGAAGTTCGAAGCTTTTTGGGATTGGCTGGATACTATCAACGGTTTATTGAGGGATTCTCTAAGATCTCGAGACCCCTCACCAAACTGTTGGAGAAGGGAATCACATTCACATGGACGCCACAGTGCGAGATGAGTTTTCAGGAGTTAAAGAAAAGATTGACAACAGCCCCAGTGCTGGTTATGCCAGATATGCAAAAGAACTTTACGGTGTACTGCGATGCCTCTGGAAACGGGTTGGGATGTGTTCTCATGCAAGAAGGGCATGTCGTGGCTTATGCATCCCGACAACTCCGGAAGCATGAGAAAAACTATCCTACACATGACCTAGAACTAGCCGCAGTGGTACACGCGTTGAAAATTTGGCGACACTATTTGATGGGGAAGAGGACAGAGATATATACGGATCATAAGAGTCTGAAGTACATTTTCACACAGCCAGATCTCAACCTCAGACAAAGGAGATGGTTAGAGCTAATCAATGACTTTGATGTGGGCATCAACTATCATCCTAGGAAAGCAAACGTCGTGGCCGATGCTTTAAGTCGGAAAGTGCATGTCAATAAGTTGAGCTTGAAGGACATGCCTGCAGAATTGAAGGACGAGGTTATAAAGTTCAATCTATGCCTGGTACATAGTGGTGAAGCCATCGCCATGGAAGTGGACTCCACACTCGAGCGAGACATACGCGAGGGTCAAAAGAATGACGAGAAGATACAAGAGATCAGACAACTCATCAAGGAAAATAAAGCTCCTGGTTTTAGAGAGGATGAACAAGGAACGGTGTGGCATGGGAAAAGAATCTGTGTGCCAGAAGTAAAGGAGATCCGTGAATTGATTTTGAAGGAGGCTCATGATTCTGACTATTCCTTTCATCCTGGGAGTACGAAGATGTACCAGGACCTCAAGAGCAGGTATTGGTGGTATGGCATGAAACGAGATGTCGCGGAACATGTTGCCCTATGTGACACATGTCAGTTGGTGAAAGCAGAACATGAACGACCCGCGGGATTATTGCAACCACTCAAAGTGCCTGAATAGAAATGGGAAGAAATTGGTATGGATTTCATAGTGGGATTGCCTAGGACCCAATCAGGATATGATTCGATATGGGTCATCATCGACAGGTTAACCAAGGTAGCTCATTTCATTCCCGTGAAAGAAAGCTACAGCGTGTAAAAGCCCAAGAAAAGGGACTTGCAAAAACTTTTCTTCACCTCACAACACCACAGTTTTCGTTGTGGATATCTTAGGAAATATTGTGAAGAGCAAGTAACCTTCATCAAAAGAGTGATTAGAGGGGAAAGTCTTCCTTTTCACAAAGTGGGATTTGGACATAGGAACATGAGAGGTTGAGCTCACCCCTAGAACTTAAAAAGTCTTGGGAAGGTTCAGTCCAAGTTTCATAGAAATCCGACACTTTTTGAGGCACTTTTTGGGTTATTTGAAAAAGAGGCCAATTTGAATGTAAATTCAAATTGCAGCAACTTTCATCACCCAAATTCAAAAGTTAGCTTCATATTCTTCTTCAGCACATTTTTGTGAGCTCACACACCAATTTTCACTCCATTTGGAGTTGATCTTGACATGAGCTAAGTGGGACGAATTCAAACTTTATTTGAATTCAAAACTAAACTTGTGCTGAAATTCACCCAAGCCGAACCCAATTTGAATTCTATTCAATTCAAATGGCTCAGGGGTGAATAATTTGAATCACCAGGGGTATTATGGGTCTCACTGTTCACAACAGTGATTAGGAGTAAATTTCAGAGGTTAAAACCCCGGGTGGGACCCACATGTCATAGAGGGGAGAAGGAGAAACTTGCACCCAAAGTCAGAGTCTCGGTGGGAAATCCAACCGAGCAGCTGTCGGCTGTGCCACCGAGCAGCTACCGGCGCCACCAGCTGCTTCCCTCTCCGCACGATGGCGCCCAGGGCGGCTGGCTCGCGCCCCCACGCGAC
Source organism: Neostapfia colusana (assembly GCA_030760725.1). NCBI lineage: Eukaryota > Viridiplantae > Streptophyta > Magnoliopsida > Poales > Poaceae > Neostapfia > Neostapfia colusana. The sequence continues at coordinate 51,932,506 of JASWHV010000019.1, forward strand.
CGGCACCGCCTCAGCCAAGCGGGAGTCGGCCGGCTTTATCTTCTCGCGGGCAAACCCGAGCAGCGGCATTGTCTCTCGCCGCAGCTCTCTGCTCAATCGGGAAAACCAGCAAAACCATCTCCTCCTTCGTCCCTGAGCTGCTAGACAGCCACCTGAGCTCGCACTCCACCTCTCCAACGCCAGAAACCTCGAGCTCCGGCCTCCTTTGCCCGAGAGCGATCGCCACAGCGGCGACTCAACCTCAGCCGAGAGTCAGGCGCCCGTGGGCAGCGTTCCACAGGCGTTTTCACGGTCCAGCGAGAGAGGCAACAGGAGCGCGTGAGCACCGTGCTGCTCTCCTCTAAGTTTGGAAGCCAACCGTGAAGAATCCATAGAGAATTTCCAGTTTTTGCTCCGGCGACCGTGACCCAAGCTTCCGGTACGGTTTCTTTAAATTCTCGCTCTATGGTCTTTCGGAGGTCATTAAATCTTGCACATAGACGCTGGACTAGCCGGCGATCAAGTTCTTTTCTGCATCCGTAGCGTGAAACTGTCTAGGAGTGACGAATTTCAAGCTCGATCGAGGGCGGTCATGGCGGGCACGATCGGTCACACAGTGCCGACCGACTTGCCGCCATCCCTGAACCCTTTTGACACCTTGTCGAGCTTCCTAGAAGTACACTGATGCTGTAGGGCCGTTTATTCGATGTGTTGGCGGGTTTAGAAACCACGGTCGACGGTGTCGAACCTCAACCGAGGCCGTGGCACGTCGCCGAGCTACTCCGGTCACCCCCAGACCGACCTGTCACCCCCGACGTGTTCCTCGACGTCGACAACCCCCTGGCGGCGAGTTCCAGACCATGGGAGGTCCGGCAGCGGCGAGCCGGCGAGCCCCGAGTCTGCTCCGGCAAGGTCGGCGGCGCGGGCGCGAGAGAACGGCGGGAGGAAAACGAAGCCGGCTGGCCCACGTGTCAGCGGCTGAAGAATTTAAATCGGGATCGGGTGGCCAGGGATCGGCTGCGCTGGCGTGCAAATACCCTGTGAGCTCCGGTGTGCCGGGCACCTCCGCGCTCGACACGTGTGGTATCTACGGTGTGCCGGACACCTCCGCGCTCGACACGTGTGGTATCCCCGGTGTGCCGGACACCTCCGCGCTCGACACGTGTCCCCGCGGGCCCCGAGAGTTTAAACTCTTCCCCCGATTTTCAGAATTCTTCCAAACTTCAAATCCTCATAACTTTGGCTAGAGAGCTCCAAATCGGGTGAACCAAATTTTGTTGGATTCAGCTCTCTGAGCACTTTCCAGCAATACCAAATTCAGCTCATGAAAGTGAATAGTTTTCCAGAATTAAATCACTAAAGTTTAAACTGTTGGGAATTTTATCTGGAGAACTACTTTATGAAAAATTCTGAAATTTGGATGAAAGGTTCATTGGAGAATCCCAGAATCCCAGTAAAATTTTCAGACTCATCCAAGTTCATTTAGTTACCCTAATTGGGTGATTAAGGGAACTGCCCAGAGAAAATAGAAAGATGTACAGAAATATTTTTCAGATTTTCTCCAATCTTAATTAGGACATAACTTTCTGTAGAATTCTTCAAATGACATGAAACCAATTCCATCAGAACCATCCTAAATTCTAGTTTCCAGAAAGTAATGGTGGGAGCCATGAAAAACCCTGGAATTATTTAGAGGCCCAATTATTGACCAAAGAGGCTTTTATTTGTACAAGGTTCAAATGAACTTGGTTTCAAATGAAACTTGGTCAAGACTCTGGTTAGGATCCTACCAAGCCACAATAAAAATTTCAGAACCACAGGGGAGGGCTAGCTAGAGTTATTAGTAAATAAGTATTCAAGTTTACACTTTGCATTCAAATTAACATGTAGTATTGTATTAAACGTGTAGCCATTGAAGAAGAGACTCCGGAAGTGCTGGACTTCCTCCTTCCGGAAGAGGAACTAACCCCTGACCAGCAGCAACAAGGCAAGCCCCGGTTTGCATTAACCATTTATAAGTTTTACTTTGTTTACATGTGTCATATGAAGTATGTATGTGCATTAGGTATAGGATGAATGAAACCCCACTTGCATAACCAAAGGTTCCTAAAAGAGTGAGGGTAGTGTCTAAGACCTCGAGTAGACAGGCTATGCTTAATGAGTCATAGGACTTCGGTACAAGTCGAGTAGTTGGAATCTACTCGCGAGATAGGCTTGGGACACACGGGTTCGGTTGAGTGATGTGAGATCACTTTAGTAATGAAAATGAGACTAGGCAGGGGCTAGGGCGCAGCAAGAGAGAGTCTTGTGTGCGCGGCCCTGCCCGTGTCGATTGAGGACCGATCCGTGTGCGGCCCTGCTGAACAAGTATTGAACGTACCGAAGGCATATCGGATATATGGGCCCCGGTAAACTGATGTAGCCTAAACCTCCGGGCGTCGAGGCATAACGCACCGATTTATAGGTGTAGGCTGAGGGCAGCAAGGTGGAAATCTGCCAACGGGCATAGAGAGATGCTCCGTGTGGGGAACCTCCTGCTTGTTTCGGTGCGACCGGTTCGACGTTTGGGCTGTTGGGTGAAAGGTTGTCCCGTACGACATCGAGTGAGCGTGCTGTGCAGCTCCACGGATGGGCGTACGTGACGTGCTCTTTGGGTTTCCCTGCAGGTGTATATCGAGTCGATTCGCCATCCCTCGCGGTGACGAGTACCGCTTGTTCACTGCGTCGTAACGTAGACTAATGAATGAAATGTTATGATTCAATATTGCTGTTATGATATAATTGTATTGTTACATGTGTGCCACCAAATACTGCTTACTAAATTTCCGATTTCATGAACTATTAACTTGTTGCTAAAAGATGAACTAAGGATGAACTTGTAGGTGTGTCCTTTTGCTGCAACATTACTATCCTATGTCCATTGTACCCCTCATGTAGAGTTTCATGCTTAGGTGAGTCGGTTAAGCCTTGCTGAGCCTTCATGCTCACGGTTGCTGCTTAAGTGTTTTTCAGGTGAGGAGCCACCCACGGACTCGGAGTACGAGTCCACCGGCGAGGGTTACCCTCCGTCGGGGACCACGGCTGAGTGGGAGCCGTACACGCCGCGCTGAGCTGAGACGTGCAGCTAGTGTGGGTTGCCCTAGGGCTGGGCAACCGGCTTTTGCTAGATAGGCGGGCGTGAGTTGTACAAAAGAAACTTCCGCTGTGTAATAAAGACCCTAGTTTGTAACTGAGAAGTGTACTACTTGGTACATTCAGTTGTTTTCCCATGTAATATGATGTGTTCTTATGACGTGTGCTGTCGGGTGTCGCATCGCACGGCACCACCCTCTGCGATCCTGGATGAGCGGATTCCGGTCCGCCACACAGCGGATCCAAATTGGCAGAATTGTACATGTCAAGGATCGTGTGTTACCATGGAGTGCCGAAGAAGATAGTGTCGGATCGAGGGACACAGTTCACCTCAAGATTCTAGCAGAAGCTGCATGAAACCATGGGAACCCATCTGAACTTTAGTTCTGCCTATCATCCCCAAACTGACGGGCAGACGGAAAGGACCAATCAGATTCTTGAGGACATGCTGAGAGCGTGTGCACTCAAAAACAATCGGAGTTGGGACAAGAGCTTACCGTATGCGGAGTTCTCCTATAACAACAGCTATCAGGCTAGTATGAAGATGTCGCCGTTTGAAGCTTTGTACGGGAGGAAGTGTGGAACTCCACTATTTTGGAACCAAACGGGGGAAAGCAAAGTGTTTGGACCCGAAGTACTACAAGAAGCCGAGGTGAAAGTGAGGGAAATTCGCAACAACTTGAGGATAGCACAGACACGACAAAAGAGTTATGCCGATGTACGAAGAAGAGAGCTCGTTTTCAACGTGGGGGACTATGTCTATCTCAAGGTGTCCCCTATCCGAGGACTTCGTCGGTTCAAGGTAAAAGGGAAGTTGTCACCTCGATACATCGGACCCTTTCAAGTTCTGGAGAGGAAAGGCGAAGTGGCGTATCAACTAGAATTACCGGCTTGCCTATCGGATGTGCACGATGTATTCCATGTGTCACAACTCAAGAAATGCCTGAGGACGCCTGACGAGGTGTTACCCATGAATGAAGTGGACGTAGCTGAGGATTTGTCTTATGCCGAACAACCATACAAGATTTTGGAGACAATGGAACGCCTCACCAGAAATAAAAGAATCCGGATGTGCAAGGTGCAGTGGAAGCATCACTCAGAAGAGGAAGCCACCTGGGAGCGAGAAGATGAGCTTAAGGCACAATTTCCGGAATTGTTTTCTTAGAACCACCAATCTCGAGGACGAGATTTATTTTAAGGGCGGTAGAGCTGTAACACCCCAAAATCCTGTTCAGAGGGGAGTTTAAAAATTTTTGGACGTGTTGCATGTGTTGCAAAAATTCAAATTCAAACTGGAATTCAAATTAAACTCAAAATAGAAAAGAAATAGAAAAAAAAGGAAAACAGAAAAAAACCGGCCAGTGGGCCAAAACCCACCAGCCGGCCCACCCTGCCCCCGCGCCAGCCCGCAGCCGCGCGCCCGCGCTCCCTCTCGCAGACAGGTGGGACCCACCTGTCATCCCTAACCCCCGATCGTCCGAAACCCGGACTGTTCCCCCGCGCGCGCGATCGCAACCGATCGGATTTCCGGCCGAATTCTGGTTCCGGAGGACTCCCACTCGATCTAAACAAACCCGCCACCCTCCCCCGTCTATAAAAACCCCGACCTCGTTCTGTTTCTCCCACGCGATCCGCCGTCTTTACTCCGGTGAGAACCCGAGCCCCTCCGGCGAATTCTGGCCGATCTACGCTCGGAAATTCCAATCTAACTCGCTGGTCTTGATCCACCGCCTCCGGGGAACCTCGCAGGTGCAGAAAACTCGGTGGTTTGCGGTTCAAACACAGCGCCGACGAGCCTCGCCGTGAATTCACCTCGGACCTCGTCGCCGACCGCCTTCCAGGACCTCCGAGCTCAAGAAAACCCCCGAGGTGAGATCCCCGACCTCCACTTCACCGATCTATGCCATAAAATCACAGTTTTAGAAAGAATTGACGAAGATCCGAAACTCTCCGGCGAGATCGCCGCCTCCCGCCGCCGTGCGCCGCCGGGCAGCGCCGCCCGCGCTCGATCAGAGCAACGTGGCCGCTTGTGCGCCGTTTATTTTAAATCGCACGGTAGAGTTTAAATCCCCGCGTACCGGTTCGATGTTATAATCTCAGCCGTCTGTTTTAAATCGGACGGTCCACATCAGCCCCGCGTTATAAAGACTGGAAATCTTACGTGCTACCCCCTGGGTTCTCGGGAAATAAGAGCTAGCCCCGGAAACTTCTGATCTAGCCCCTGGAACATCAGAAAATCATGTAAATTCATTTAAAATCAGTTTTAGCCCCTGGACTTAATAAAAATTAGGAAAACCCCTCTATTATGTGTAGTTAGACCCCTGGAAATTCTTAAAATAATATAATGGACCCTGTAGTGGGGTGAGTTTACCTTTTTAACCCTGTTTGATATTAAATTTAGGAAATTGAATATGTGGCTAGTATTTAAAATTTAAAAAGTGGGACAAACATATTGTCAAATTTAAATTATAAACTTTCTCAGTACTTAGAAAACTTTGGAGTGAGATAAAAATAGATTTTTGGCTGAAATGAATCTGTTTAATTTATTATTCACATTTATTAGTTATAGGGACACATTTTTAAGTAAATAATAGTTCTGAAAATAGGGAAAATAAATGTAAAATAGTTTACATCAGAGGAAAAGGTCAAAAATATATTATTGAATATTTTAGATCAGAACCTATTCTGTTTAGATGATGTGTCTTGTTATTTTCATAATAAAGTTCACATTTAGGCATAGGAAATAAATCTGAAAATATAGCAACTAGTAAATGATAAATGAAGTTTCTAAAATCCAAAGAATTCAGTTTAGGGTTGGTACAAATTCTGAAGACACATATGGAGAAGGAAAATACCTTTCATGCATACTTGGTAGCTAAAAGGTGTAGTAATTGAATATAAGGAATTTATTTAAATTGGAAACTCATATATAAAGTATGCAAGCATAAATGTGAATACAAAAGTAGGAATCATATATACATGAATTAAAAGTGCATGTAAGCCAAAGATCAACACACATAGAGTAACCACAACACATAGAATTTGTGAATGGTTTGATTACATGTGAATGTGTGGTTTGTATGAAGTGGAAGTGTGAACTATGTCTTATGGATTGTTGTTTTTCTTTTGCTATGTGTGATGGTATGATGTAGAACCTGCTCCAGAGCAAGTTCTTCCTTTCCAAGATCAGAACTACACATTCCAAGAGCAGCAGGAAGGAGGCAAGTGTCCTTGAGCACTTTGATCCTATGCTAGGATGTATAGATAGAATTATTTGCATTGTCAAATGAAATATGAAACCCATGTTAGGAAGTTTTCCTAGAATTGCATTACCTTGTTTCCTTGTAGCTTGGGTTGGGATTTATTTTATCATGTCATTTATTATTATGCATATGCTTAGCCATGCTTAGAATGGGATATTTGGGATATGAGATCATCAGTTTATTTTACCATACTCTTGAATGAGATATTGTGAGTTATGTAGAGGTAGGGATCAAGGCAAGTTGGATGTTTTGGTTGTGTGCTGGGTGCACGAGACTCGGGTTTGTGTTTAGTACTTGCCTGGATCCTAAGGACCGGTTCATGGAGCATGTAACCTGGCTTTACCGTGCCAACCACATGCTGAGATAGGGCAGCTTGGCCAATTAATTAGGTGTATCCCCGACGTAGTATGGGTGTGTTGGATGGTGCGGGGAATAGGTGTCAGCTGGACTATCATATGAACCGCAAGGCTCAAGAGGGGGCCACTGCAGCGGGGTTGGAGCCTCTTGGATGCTGTTAGGGGTGAAACCTCAGTGGGCCCACGCTCGTCGGGAATCCCTTTGTAAAGGCTTCGTAGTGATCTCCTGGCTACACACCTGAGAAGTGTGAATGTGGTTCATAGCCACTGGCATAATGGAGGTTCTTTTAGTCCACCCGACAACGGGGGATGAAATCACTACATGTGGGTACAGTGGTACAAACTCTGCAGAGTCAAAACTGTCATGACAGCCGTGCTCACGGTTAAAAGCGGCTTGGACTTATTCATGATTAGAGGATTGATGGTTTTGGAAGTTGTGGATGTTAAGCGGGGAGCTTAACATTGGAAATGATGTTATGGTTATTTGATTATGATGATGGGATGGGAGATTGGGACCATTTCACCTGTGTAGTAATGTAGGTGCTTAATAAGCTAAGGTGGTAGGTATTAATTGCGTAGTGCTTTAACCATGAGTTCAACCTCCCCTTGTTCTAGCCATGCATGACATAACTTTCCCACACTTGCTGAGTACCATCGGTACTCAACCTTGCATATTTGTTGGTTTATATTGCTGCTCAGGTCAAGATAATGAGGTGGTGTATAATGACCAAGACTTTGGACCCGAAGAAGGTTTATAGGTTCATGGAGACCCCCGGGCAACGCCTGTGACGGAGCCCTCAAGAATAATTTTCCGCTGCTAGTTTATTTACTTGTGATGAACTTATTATTGTCCATCGAGACATTTGCTATGTAAGACTTATTTATATTCGACACCTGGCTTGTAATAAATGATGCTTCACTATTTGTCATCACATGTATGAGAAAATGATCCTGGCATACATGTGATATTCACTTGGTTGTTCTTCGGTAAAACCGGGTGTGACAGTGATTTAGAACCAGATGGCCATCCGCGCATGCAAAACTATCAAGTTGCACCATCCAGACGTGTATTCCCTCAAGTTCCCGTCCAGCTTCCGGGGATCATATGACGTGAATTTTACTATCTTTCCTGACTTTCTCGATTTTGACCTAGATGGCCATCTAAGCATGCAAAACCATCAAGTTGCACCATCCAAACGTATATTCCGACAAGGTCCCATCCGGCCGCAAGGGACCCGAGTTTGTGAGTTTTATAGACTTTCCCAACTTTCTCAATTTTGACCTAGATGGCCATCTATGCATGCAAAACCATCAAGTTGCGCCATCCGAACGTGTATTCCGTCAAGGTCCCGTCCGGTCGCCAAGGACCCAAATTCATGAGTTTTACTGACTTTCCCGATTTCGACCAAGATGGCCATCCACGCATGCAAAACCATTTAGTTGCACCATCCGAACGTGTATTTCGTTAAGGTCCCGTCCGGTCGCTCGTCACCCGAGTTAGTGAGTTTTACCAACTTTCCCTACATTCCCAATTTTGACTCAGATTTCCATCGTGATGCAAAACCTTCCAGTTGCACCATCTAAACGTTTATTTCGTAAAGATACAGTCCGGCGTCCCCGGACCCGAGTTCATGAGTTTTCCTTACTTCCTCAATTTCGACCCTGATGGCCATCCGCGCATGCAAAACCATCAAGTTATACCGTCCGAGCGTGTATTCCATGAAGGCCCCGTCCAGCCACCCGAGACCCGACTTCGTGAGTTTTACTGACTTTCTGACTTTCTTGATTTCGACCCAGATGGCCATACGCGCACGCAAAACCATCAAGTTGCACCGTTCAGACGTGTATTCCATCAAGTTTCCATCCGGCCGCCCGGGACCTGAGTTCGTGAGTTTACCGACTTTCCCGATTTGGACCCAAATAGCCATCCTCGCATAAAAAAATATCAAGTTGCACCGTCCGGACGTGTATTCCGTCAAGTTCCCGTCCAGCCTTCTGGGATCCTAGTTTGTTTTACCGTCTTTCCCGACTTTCTTGATTTCGACACAGATGGCCATCTATGCATGCAAAACCATCAAGTTGCACCATCCGGACGTGTATTCCGTCAAGGTCCCGTCCGGTCACACGGGACTCGAGTTCGTGAGTTTTACCGACTTTCCTGATTTGGACTCCGATGGCCAACACCACATGCAAAACCATCATGTTGCACTATCCGGACGTGTATTCCATCAAGGCCCCGTATGGCCGCCTGATACCCGAGTTCGTGAGTTTTACCGACTTTCCCAACTTTGTCAATTTCGACCCAGATGGCCATCGGCGCATGGAAAACCATCAACATGGACCATACGCACGTGTATTCCTTGAACATCCCTTTCGGCTGCTCGGGACCAAAGTTCGTAAGTTTTACCGACTTTCCCGACTTTCTCGATCTCGACCCAGATTCTATCCGCGCATGCAAAACCTTCAAGTTGCACCGTTTGGACAAGTATTCCGTCAAAATCCCGTCCAGCCACCCGGGACCAGATTTCATAATTTTTCCCGACTTTCCAGATTTCAACCCAGATGGCCAACCGAGTATGCAAAACCATCAAGTTGCACCGTTCGAACGTGTATTCCGTCAAGGTCCCGTCCCGTCGCACGGGACCCGAGTTAATGAGTTTTACCGACTTTCCCTACATTCCTGATTTTGACTCAGATTGCCATTCGCGCATTTAAAACTTTCTAGTTGCACCATCTGAACGTTTATTCCGTCAACGTACAGTCCGGTGTTCCGGGACCCGAGTTCATGAGTTTTCCTGACTTCCCCAATTTTGACCCTAATGGCCATCCGCGCATGCAAAACCATCAAGTTGCACCGTCCGAACCTTTATTTCGTGAAGGCCCCCCCCACCCCGTTCAGCCGCCCGAGACCCGACTTTGTGAGTTTTACATACTTTTTGACTTTCTCGATTTCGACCCAAATTGCCATAGGCGCATGCAAAACCACCAAGTTGCAACGTTTGAACATGTATTCCATCAAGATTCCGTCAGGCCACCCGGGACCCGAGTTTGTGAGTTTTACTGACTTTCCCGATTTGGACCCAGATGGCCATCCGCGCATGCAAAACTATTAAGTAGCACCATCCGGACGTGTATTCTGTCAAGTTCCCGTCCCGCCTCCCGTGATCCTAGTTCGTGAGTTTTACCGTCTTTCCCGACTTTCTCGATTTTGACCTAGATGGCCATCTATGCATGCAAAACCATCAAGTTGCACCATTCGGACGTGTATTCCGTCAAGGTCCCATCTGATTGCACGGGACTCGAGTTCGTGAGTTTTACAGACTTTCCTGATTTCGACCCTGATGGCCAACGGCACATGCAAAACCATCAAGTTGCACTATCCGGACTTGTATTCCGTCAAGGCCCCGTCTGGCCGCCTGAGACCCGAGTTCGTGAGTTTTACCACTTTCCGAGTTTCTTGATTTCGACCCAGATGGCCATACGCACATGCAAAACCATCAAGTTGCATCGTCCGGACGTGTATTCCGTCAAGATTCTGTTCCGCCGCCCGGAACCCGAGTTCCTGAGTTTCACCGACTTTTCCGATTTGGACCCAGATGGCCATCCGCACATGCAAAGACATCAAGTTGCACTATCCGGGCGTGTATTCCGTCAAGATCCCGTCCAGCCACCCGGAGCCCGATTTCGTGATTTTGCTGGACTTTCCCTACTTTCCAGATATCAACCCATATGACCATCCGCGCATGCACAACCATCAAGTTGCACCGTCTGAACGTTTATTCGTTTAAGTTACAGTCCGGCGTCCCGGGACCCGAGTTCATGAGTTTTCCCGACTTCCCTAATTTCGACCCTGGTGGCCATCCGCGCATGCAAAACCATCAAGTTGCACCGTCCGGACTCCGGACGTGTATTCCACAAAGGCCCCATCTAGCCGCCCGAGACCCAACTTCGTGAGTTTTACCGACTTTCCGACTTTCTCGATTTCGACCCAGATGGCCATACGAGCATGCGAAACCATCAAGTTGCACCATCCGGATGTGTATTCTGTCAAGGTTCCGGCCGGCCGCCCGAGACCCGAGTTCGTGAGTTTTACCGACTTTCCCGATTTGGTCCTAGATGGCCATTCGCGCATGCAAAACTATCAAGTTGCACCGTCCGGACGTGTATTCCGTCAGGGTACCGTCCAGCCTCCCAGGATCCTAGTTTGTGAGTTTTACCGTCTTTCCCGACTTTCTCTATTTTGACAAAGTTCTATGTGCAAAACCATCAAGTTGCACCATCCGAACATATATTCCGTCAAGGTCCCATCCGGCCGCCAGGGACCCGAGTTCTTTAGTTTTACAGACTTTCCCGACATTCTCGATTTTGACCCAGATGACCATCCGCGCATGCAAAACCATCAAGTTACACTGTCCGGACGTGTATTCCGTCAAGGTTCCGTCCAGCCACCCTGGATCCGAGGTAATGAGTTTTACCAGCTTTCCCGATTTGGACACAGATAGCCATTCGCGCATGCAAGACCATCAAGTTGCACCATCTGGGCGTGTATTCCGTCAAGGTCATGTCCGGTCGCCCGGAACCTGAGTTTGTGAGTTTTTTTGAGTTTCCTGATTTCGACCAAGATGGCAACCCACGCATGCAAAACCATCAAGTTGCACCATCCGGACGTGTATTTCGTCAAGGTCCTGTCCGGCCACCCGGGACCCGAGTTCGTGAGTTTTCCTGACTTATCTAATTTCAACCCAGATGGCCATCCGCGCAAGCAAAACCATCAAATTGCACTGTCTGAATGTTTATTCCGTCCAGGTTCCGTCCGGTCGCACGGGACCCGAGTTCGTGAGTTTTACCGACTTTTCTGATTTCGACCCAGATGGTCATCCGCGCATGCAAGACCATCAACTTGCACCATCCGCATGTGTATTCCGTTAAGGTTCATTTCGGCCGATCGGGACCAAAGCTCGTGAGTTTTACCGAGTTTCTCGATTTTGACCCAGATGTCGATCCGCGCATGCAAAACCATCAAGTTGCACCGTCTAGACGAGTATTCCGTCAAGGTTCCGTCCGGCCGCCCAGGATCCGAATTCGTGAGTTTTACCGACTTTGCTGATTTGGACCCAGATGCCCATCCTCGCGCATGAAATACCATCAAGTTGCACCATCCGGACGTGTATTCCGTCAAGATCCCGTCCAGCCACCCGGGACCCGATTTCGTGATTTTTCCCGACTTTCCCTACTTTCCAGATTTCAACCCAGATGGCCCATCCGAGCATGCAAACCCATCAAGTTGCACCGTCCGAACGTGTATTTCATGAAGGTCCGGTCCAGTCATACGGGACCCAAATTCGTGAGTTTTACTGATTTTCCCAATTTTGACCCAGATGGCCATCCATGCATGCAAAACCATTTAGTTCCACCATCCGAACGTGTATTCCGTCAAGGTCCCGTCCGGTCGCTCGGCACCCGAGTTAGTGAGTTTTACCGACTTTCCCTACATTCTCGATTTTGACTCAGATTGCCATCGGCACATGCAAAACCTTCCAGTTGCACCATCTGAACGTTTATTCGGTCAAGGTACAGTCCGGTGCCCCGGGACCCGAGTTCATGAGATTTCCTAACTTCCCCAATTTTGACCCTCATGGCCATCCGCGCATGCAAAACCATCAAGTTGCACCGTCCGGACGTGTATTTCGTCAAGGTCCCATCCGGTCGCACATGATCCAAATTCATGAGTTTTACTGATTTTCCTGATTTCGACCCAGATGGCCATCCACGCATGCAAAACCATTTAGTTTCACCATCCGAACGTGTATTCCGTCAAGGTCCCGTCCGGTCGCTGGGGACCAAAGTTAGTGAGTTTTACCGACTTTCCCTACATTGCCAATTTGGACTCAGATTGCCATCCGCGCATGCAAAACCTTCCTGTTACACCGTTTGAACATTTATTCCATCAAGGTACAGTCCGGCGTCCCAGGATCCGAGTTCATGAGTTTTCCTACCTTCCACAATTTCGACCCTGATGGCTATCCGCGCATGCAAAACCATGAAGTTGCACCGTACGGACGTGTATTCCATGAAGGCCCCGTCCAGCCGCCCAAGACCCGACTTCGTGAGTTTTACCGACTTTCTGACTTTCTCGATTTCAACCCAGATGGCCATACATGCATGCAAAACCATCATGTTGCACCGTTTGGACGTGTATTCCATCAAGTTTTAGTCAGGCCGCCCGGGATCCGAGTTCGTGAGTTTTACTTACTTTCGCGATTTGGAACCAGATGGTCATCCGCGCATGCAAAACTATCAAGTTGCACGGTCCGGATGTGTATTCCCTCAAGTTCCCGTCCAGCTTCCAGGGATCCTAGGACGTGAATTTTACCTTCTTTCCTGACTTTCTCGATTTTGACCAAGATGGCCATCTATGCATGCAAAACCATCAAGTTGCACCGTCTAGCTAAGCATGCAAAACCATCAAGTTGCACCGTCTGAATGTATATTCCATCAAGGTCCCATCCGACCGCCAGGGACCTGAGTTCGTGAGTTTTACATAGTTTCCCGACTTTCTCGATTGTGACCCATACGGCCATCTATGCATGCAAAACCATCAAGTTGCACCGTCCGAACGTGTATTCTGTCAAGGTCCCGTCCGGTCGTCAGGATCCCAAATTCATGAGTTTTACTGATTTTCCCGATTTTGGCCCAGATGGCCATCCACGCATGCAAAACCATTTAGTTGCACCATACGAACGTGTTCCGTTAAGGTCCCGTCCGGTCGCTCGGGACCCGAGTTAATGAGTTTTACCGACTTTCCCTACATTCTCGATTTTGACTCAGATTGCCATCCGCGCATGCAAAACCTTCCAGTTGCACCATCTGAACGTTTATTCCGTCAAGATACAGTCCGACGTCCCAGTACCTGAGTTCATAAGTTTTTCTTACTTCATCAATTTCGAACCTGATGGCCATCCGCGCATGCAAAACCATCAAGTTGCACCGTCTAGACGTGTATTCCATGAAGGCCCCGTCTAGCCGCCCGAAACCCGAGTTCATGAGTTTTACCGACTTTCCGACTTTCTCAATTTCAACCCAGATGGCCATACGCGCATGCGAAACCATTAAGTTGCACCGTCCTGTCGTGTATTCTTTTAAGGTTCCGTCTGGCCGTCCGAGACCCGAGTTCATGAGTTTTACCGACTTTCCCGATTTGAACCCAGATGGCCATCCACGCATGCAAAACTATCAAGTTGCACCATTCGGACGTGTATTCGGTCAAGGTACCGTCCAGCCTCTCAGGATCCTAGTTTGTGAGTTTTACCGTCTTTTCCTACTTTCTCTATTTTGACAAAGATCTAAGCATGCAAAACCATCAACTTGCACCATCCGAATGTATATTCCATCAAGGTCCCATCCGGCCACCAGGTTCCCGAGTTCTTTAGTTTACAGACTTTCCCAACTTTCTCGATTTTGACCCAGATTGCCATCCATGCATGCAAAACCATCAAGTTACACCGTTCGGACGTGTATTCCGTCAAGGTTCCATCCAGCCATCCTGGATCTGAGTTCATGAGTTTTACCGACTTTCCCGATTTGGAGCCAGATAGCCATCCGCGCATGCAAGACCATCAAGTTGCACCGTCCGGGCATGTATTCCATCAAGGTCATGTCCGACCGCCCGGAACCTGTGTTTGTGAGTTTTCCCGAGCTTCACGATTTTGACCAAGATGGCAACCCGCGCATGCAAAACCATCAGGTTGCACCATCCGGATGTGTATTCTATCAAGGTCCCGTCCGGCCACCCGGGACCCGAGTTCGTGAGTTTTCTTGACTTTTCTGATTTCAACCCAGATGGCCATCCGCGCATGCAAAACCATCGAATTGCACTGTCCAAATGTGTATTCCGTCAAGGTCCCGTCTGGTTGCATGGGACCCGAGTTCATGAGTTTTATCGACTTTCCTGATTTTGACCTAGATGGCCATCCGCGCATGCAAGACCATCAACTTGCACCATCCGCACGTGTATTCTGTTAAGGTCCATTTCGGCGGATCGGGACCAAAGCTCGTGAGTTTTACCGACTTTCTCGATTTCGACCCAGATGTCCATCTATGCATGCAAAACCATCAAGTTGCGCCGTCCGAATGTGTATTCCGTCAAGGTCCCGTCCGGTCGCCAGGGACCCAAATTCGTGAGTTTTACTGACTTTCCCGATTTCGTCCCAGATGGCCATCCACGCATGCAAAACCATTTAGTTGCACCATCCGAACGTGTATTCCGTTAAGGTCCCGTCCGGTCGCTCGGGACCCAAGTTAGTGAGTTTTACCGACTTTCCCTACATTCCAAATTTTGACTCAGACTGCCATCTGCAATTCAAAACCTTCCGGTTGCACCATCTGAACATTTATTCCGTCAAGGTACATTCTGGCGTCCTAGTACCGAGTTCATGAGTTTTCCTTACTTCTCCAATTTTGACCCTGATGGCCATCCGCGTATGCAAAACCATCATGTTGCACCGTACGGACTCTGGACGTGTATTCCACGAAGGTCCTGTCTAGCCGCTCGAGACCTGAGTTCGTGAGTTTTACCGACTTTCTAACTTTCTCGATTTCGACCCAGATGGCCATACGCGCATGCAAAACCATTAAGTTGCACCGTCCGGATGTGCATTTTGTCAAGGTTCCGTCTGGCTGCTCGAGACCCGAGTTCGTGAGTTTTATCGACTTTCTTGATTTTGACCCAGATGGCCATCCGCGCATGCAAAACTATCAAGTTGCACCGTCTGGACGTGTATTCGGTCAAGGAACCATCCAACCTCCCAGGATCCTAGTTTGTGAGTTTTACCGTCTTTCCCGACTTTCTCTATTTTGACAAAGATCTATGCATGCAAAACCATCAAGTTACACCATCCGAACGTATATTCCATCAAGGTCCCATCCGGCCGCCAGGGTCCCGAGTTCTTTAGTTTTACAGACTTTCTCGATTTTGACCCAGATGGCCATCCGTGCATGCAAAACCATCAAGTTACACCGTATTGACGTGTATTCCGTCAAGGTTCCATCCGGCCATCCTGGATCCGAGTTCATGAGTTTTACCAACTTTCCCGATTTGGAGCTAGATAGCCATCCGCGCATGCAAGACCATCAAGTTGCACCGTCATGCAAGACCATCATGCGCGAGTGGCCATCTGGGTTCAAATTGGAAAATTTAGTAAAACTCATGAACTCGGGTATTGGGCGGCCGGACGGAACTTTGATGGAATACACGTCCGGACGATGCAACTGATGGTTTGCAAGCGCCTATGGCCATCTCGGTCGAAATCGAGAAAGTCGGTAAAACTCCAGAACTCGGGTCTCAGGCGGCTGGACGGGACCTTCATGGAATACAAGTCCGAATGGTGCAACTTGATGGTTTTGCATGCGCGAATGGGCATGGGGGTCGAAATTGGGGATGTCAGGAAAACTCATGACCTCGGGTCCCGGGACGCCGGACTTACTTGATGGAATAAACATTCAGATGGTGCAACTGGAAGGTTTTGCATGCGCAGATTGCAATCTTAGTAAATATCGGGAATGTAAGGAAAGTCGGCAAAACTCTCTAACTCAGGTTCCGAGCGAACGGACGGGACCTTGACAGAATACACGTTCAGATGGTGCAACTAAATGGTTTTGCATGCGTGGATGGCCATCTTGGTCGAAATCGGGAAAGTCAGTAAAACTCACGAATTTGGGTCCTGTGCGACCGGACGGGACCTTGATGGAATACATGTTCGGACGATGCAACTTGATGGTTTTGCATACTCGGATGGCCATCTGGGTTGAAATATGGAAAGTCGGGAAAATCACGAAATCGTGTCCCGGGTGGCTGGACGGGATTTTGACGGAATACACATCCGGATGGTGCAACTTGATGGTTTTGCATGCGCGGATGGTCATCTGGGTCCAAATCGGGAAAGTCGGTAAAACTGACGAACTCGGATCCCGGGCAGCCGTACGGAACCTTGACAGAATACTCGTCCAGACGGTGCAACTTGATGGTTTTGCATGCGCTGATAGACATTTAGGTCAAAATTGAGAAAGTCGGTAAACTTACGAACTTGGTCCCAAGTTGCTGGAAGGGATCTTAAAAGAATACACGTGCGGATTGTCCAAGTTGATGGTCTTGCATGCGCGGATGGCCACCTGGGTCGAAATTGACAAAGTTGGGAAAGTCAGGAAAACTCACGAAGTCGGGTCTCGAGCGGCCAGGCGGGGCCTTTATGGAATAGACGTCCGGATAGTGCAACTTGATGGTTTTGAATGCGCGGCTGGCCATCAGGGTCGAAATCAGGGAAGTCGGTAAAACTCACGAACTCGGGTCCCGTGCGACCGGACGGGACTTTGACAAAATACATGTCCGGATGGTGCAACTTGATGGTTTCGCATGCATAGAAGGCCATCTGGGTCGAAATCGAGAAAGCCGGAAAAGACGGTAAAACTCACGGGCTAGGATCCCGGGAGGCTGGATGGGAACTTGACGAAATATACGTCTGGACGGTGCAACTTGATAGTTTTGCGTGCGCGGATGGCCATCTGGGTCTAAATCAGGAAAGTTGGTAAAACTAACGAACTCGGGTCCCAGGAAGCCAGACGGAACCTTGATGGAATACACGTCCGAACGGTGCAACTTGATGGTTTTGCATGCGCGTATAGCCATCTGGGTCAAAATCGATAAAGTCTGAAAGTCGGTAAAACTCACGAAGTCGGGTCTCGGGCGGCTGGACGAGGGCCTTCATGGAATACACGTCCGGACGGTGGAACTTGATGATTTTGCATGTGCGGATGGCCATCAGCGTCAAAATTGGAGAAGTAAGGAAAACTCATGAACTTGGGTACCGGGACGCCGGACTGTACCTTGACGGAATAAACATTTAGATGGTGCAACTGTAAGGTTTTGCATGCGCAGATGGCAATCTGATTCAAAATCGAGAATGTAGGGAAAGTCAGTAAAACTCACTAACTCGGGTCCCGAGCGACCAGACGGGACCTTAACGGAATACACGTTCGGATGGTGCAACTAAATGCTTTTGCATGCGTGGAT
This sequence comes from Neostapfia colusana, assembly GCA_030760725.1. Taxonomy (NCBI): domain Eukaryota; kingdom Viridiplantae; phylum Streptophyta; class Magnoliopsida; order Poales; family Poaceae; genus Neostapfia; species Neostapfia colusana. Next base: position 51,950,301 of record JASWHV010000019.1, read on the forward strand.
GGCCACCTGGGTCAAAATCGGGAAAGTCAGTAAAACTCACGAATTTGGGTCCCTGGCGACCGGACGGGACCTTGACGGGATACACGTTCGGACGGTGCAACTTGATGGTTTTGGATGCATAGATGGCCATATGGGTCAAAATCGAGAAAGTCTATAAAACTCACGAACTCTGGTCCTTGACGGGACATACGTTCGGATGGTGCAACTTGATGGTTTTGCATGCTTAGATGGCTATCTGAGTCAAAATGGAGAAAGTCAGGAAAGACGGTAAAATTCACGTCCTAGGATCCCTAAAAGCTAGACGGAAACTTGAGGGAATACACGTTCGGACGGTGCAACTTGATAGTTTTGCATGCGTGGATGGCCATCTGGTTCCAAATCATGAAATTCGGTAAAACTCACGAACTCGGGTCCCGGGCTGTCGGACGGAACCTTGATAGAATACACGTCCAAACGGTGCAACATGATGGTTTTGCATGCGCGTATGGCCATCTGGGTCGAAATCCAGAAAGTCATAAAGTCTGTAAAACTTACGAAGTCGAGTCTTGGGCGGCTGGACGGGGCCTGAATACACGTCTAGTTGGTGCACCTTGACGGTTTTGCATGCGCGGATGGCCATCAGGGACGAAATTTGGGAAGTCAGGAAAACTCATGAACTCGGTCCCGGGATGCCGGACTGTAGCTTGACGGAATAAATGTTTAGATGGTGTAACTGGAAGGTTTTGCATGCGCGGATGGCAATCTGAGTCAAAATTGGGAATGTAGGGAAAGTTGGTAAAATTCACTAAATCGGGTGCCGAGCGACTGGACGGGATCTCGACGGAATACACGTTCGGATGGTTGAACTAAATGGTTTTGCATGCGTGGATGGCCATCTGGGTCAAAATTGGGAAAGTAAGTAAAACTCACAAATTTGGGTCCCATGTGACCGGACCGGACCTTGACGAAATACACGTTCGGACGATGCAACTTGATGGTTTTGCATGCTCGGATGGGCCTTCTGGGTTGAAATATGGGAAGTAGGGAAAGTCGGGAAAAATCACAAAATCGGGTCTCGGGTGTCTGGACGGGATCTTGACGGAATAAACGTCCGCATGGTGCAACTGGATGGTATTGCATGCGCGAGGATGGGCTTCTGGGTCCAAATCGGGAAAGTCGGTAAAACTCAAGAACTCGGATCCCGGACGGCTGAACAGAACTTTGACGGAATACTCATCCAGACGGTGCAACTTGATGGTTTTTCATGCGCGGATAGACATCTGGGTCGAAATCGAGAAAGTTGGCAAAGTCGGTAAAACTTACGAACTTTGGTCCCGAGTGGACGAAAGGGATCTTAAAGGAATACACGTGCGGATCGTCCAAGTTGATGGTTTTGCATGCGCGAATGGGCGTCTAGGTCAAAATTGACAAAGTTGGAAAAGTCGGTAAAACACACGAACTTGGGTCTCGGGCGGCCAGACGGGGCCTTGATGGAATACAGATCCCGATAGTGCAACTTGATGGTTTTGCATGTGCGGTTGGCCATCGGGGTCAAAATTAGGAAAGTCGGTAAAACTCACGAACTTGGGTCCCGTGCGACCGGACGGGACCTTGACGAATACACGTCCGGATGGTGCAACTTAATGGTTTTGCATGCATAGATAGCCACCTAGGTCAAAATCAAGAAAGTCAAGAAAGACGGTAAAACTCATGAACTAGGATCCCGGGAGGCTGGACGGGAACTTGACGGAATACACGCCCGGACAGTGCATCTTGATTGTTTTGCATGTGCGGATGACTATCTGGGTCCAAATCTGGAAAGTCGGTAAACTCACGAACTCAGGTCCTGGGCGGCCGGACAGAAACTTGATGGAATACACGTCCGAACGGTGCAACTTGTTGGTTTTGCATGCGCGTATGGCCATCATGGTCGAAATTGAGAAAGTCAGAAAGTCGGTAAAACTCACGAAGTCGGGTCTCGGGCGGCTGGACGGGGCCTTCATGGATACACATTCGGACGGTGCAAATTGATGGTTTTGCATGCGCGGATGGCCATCAGGGTCAAAATTGGGGAAGTCAGGAAAACTCATGAACTCGGGTCCGGGGACGCCGGACTATATCTTTACGGAATAAACGTTTAGATGGTGCAACTGGAAGGTTTTGCATGCATGGATGGCAATCTGAGTCAAAATTGGGAATGTAGTGAAAGTCGGTAAAACTCACTAACTCGGGTCCCGAGCGACCGGACGAGACCTTCATGGAATACATGTTCGGATGGTGCAACTAAATGGTTTTGTATGCGTGTATGGCCATGTGGGTCAAAATCGAGAAAGTCAGTAAAACTCACGAATTCGGGTCCCGTGTGACCGGACGAGACCTTGATGGAATACACGTTTGGACGGTGCAACTTGATGGTTTGCATTCTCGGATGGCCATCTGGGTTGAAATTTGGAAAGTAGGGAAAGTCGGGAAAAATGACAAAATCGGGTCCCGGGTGGCTGGACGGGATCTTGACGGAATACACGTCCGGATGGTGCAACTTGATGGTTTTGCATGCACGGATGGCCATCTGGGTCCAAATCGGGAAACTCGGTAAAACTCACGAACTCGGGGACCGGGCGGCCGGACGGAACTTTGATGGAATACACATCCGGACGGTGCAACTTGATGGTTTTGCAAGTGCCTATGGCCATCTGGGTCAAAATCGAGAAAGTCGGAAAGTCGGTAAAACTCCAGAACTCGGATCTTGGGCGGCTGGACAGGACCTTCATGGAATACAAGTCCGAACGGTACAACTTGATGGTTTTGCATGCGCGAATGGCCATGAGGGTCGAAATTGGGGAAGTCAGGAAAACTCAAGACCTAGGGTCCCGGGACGCCGGACTTACTTGACGGAATAAACGTTCTGATGGTGCAACTGGAAGGTTTTGCATGCGCAGATTGCAATCTTAGTCAAAATCGGGAATGTAGGGAAAGTCGACAAAACTCACTAACTCGGGTTCCAAGTGACGGGATGGGACCTTGACAGAATACACGTTCGGATGGTGCAACTAAATGATTTTGAATGCGTGGATGGCCATCTTGGTCGAAATCGGGAAACTCAGTAAAACTCATGAATTTGGGTCCCGTGCGACCGGACGGGACCTTGATGGAATACACGTTCAGACGGTGCAACTTGATGGTTTTGCATACTCGGATGGCCATCTGGGTTGAAATCTGGAAAGTCGAGAAAAATCACAAAATCGGGTCCCAGGTGGCTGGACGGGATTTTGACGGAATACACGTCCGGATGGTGCAACTTGATGGTTTTGCATGCGCGGATGGTCATCTGGGTCCAAATCGGGGAAGTCGGTAAAACTCACGAACTAGGATCCCGGACGGCCGGACGGAACCTTGATGGAATACTCGTCCAGACGGTGCAACTTGATGGTTTTGCATGTGCGGATAGACATCTCGGTCGAAATCGAGAAAGTCGGGAAAGTCGGTAAACTTACAAACTTTGGTCCCGAGGAGCCGGAAGGGACCTTAAAGGAATACACGTGCAGATTGTCCAAGTTGATGGTTTTGCATGCGTGGATGGCCACCTGGGTCGAAATTGACAAAGTTGGGAAAGTCGGTAAAACTCACAAACTCGGGTCTCGAGCGGCCAGACGGTGCCTTGATGGAATAGACGCCCGGATAGTGCAACTTGATTGTTTTGCATGCGCGGCTGGCCATTAGGGTAGAAATCAGGAAAGCCAGTAAAACTCATGAACTCGGGTCCCGTGCGACCGGACGGGATCTTGACGAAGTACACGTCCGGATGGTGCAACTTGATGGTTTCGCATGCATAGATGGCCATCTGGGTCGAAATTGAGAAAGCCGGGAAAGACGGTAAAACTCACGTGCTAGGATCCCGGAAGGCTGGACGGGAACTTGACGGAATACACGTCCGGACGGTGCAACTTGATAGTTTTGCATGCGCGGATGGCCATCTGGGTCCAAATTGAGAAAGTCGGTAAAACTAGCGAACTTGAGTCCCGGCAGCCGGATGGAACCTTGATGGAATACACGTCCGAACGGTGCAACTTGATGGTTTTGCATGCGCATATGGCCATCTAGGTCAAAATCGATAAACTCAGAAAGTCGGTAGAACTCACGAAGTCAGGTCTCGGGCGGCTGGAAGGGGGCCTTCATGGAATACACGTTCGGGCGGTGCAACTTGATGGTTTTGCATGCGCGGATGGCCATCAGGGTCGAAATTGGAGAAGTAAGGAAGTCTCATGAACTCGGTACCGGGACGCCGGACTGTACCTTGACGGAATAAACGTTCAGATGGTGCAACTGGAAGGTTTTGCATGCGCGGATGCAATCTGAGTCAAAATTGGGAATGTAGGGAAAGTCAGTAGAACTCACTAACTTGGGTCCCGAGCGACAAGACAGGACCTTAACGGAATACAAGTTCGGATGGTGCAACTAAATGGTTTTGCATGCGTGGATGGCCATCTGGGTCGAATTCGGGAAAGTTAGTAAAACTCATGAATTTGGGTCGCTGGCGATCGGACGGAACCTTGACGAAATACACGTTCGGACGGTGCAACTTGATGTTTTTGCATGCATAGATGGTCATCTGGGTCAAAATCGAGAAAGTTGGGAAAGTCTGTAAAACTCACGAACTCGGGTCCTTGGTGGCCGGATGGGACCTTGACGGAATACACGTTCGGATGGTGCAACTTGATGGTTTTACATGCTTAGATGCCCATCTGGGTCAAAATCGAGAAAGTCAGGAAAGGCGGTAAAATTCACGTCCTAGGATCCCCAGAAGCTAGACGGGAACTTGAGGGAATACACGTTCGGACGGTGCAACTTGATAGTTTTGCATGTGTGGATGGCCATCTGGTTCCAAATCGTGAAAGTCGGTAAAACTCACGAATTCGGGTCCCGAGCGGCCGGACGGAACCTTGATAGAATACATGTCCAAACGGTGCAACATGATGGTTTTGCATTCGTGTATGGTCATCTGGGTCGAAATCGAGAAAGTCAGAAAGTCTGTAAAACTTACGAAGTCGGGTCTCGGGTGGCTGGACAGGGCCTTCATGGAATACACGTCCGGATGGTGCACCTTGATGGTTTTGCATGCGCGGATGACCATTAGGGTCGAAATTTGGGAAGTCAGGAAAACTCATGAACTTGGGTCCCAGGACGCCGGACTGTACCTTGATGGAATAAATGTTCAGATGGTGTAACTGGAAGGTTTTGCATGCGCGGATGGAAATCTGAGTCAAAATCGGGAATGTAGGGAAAGTCGGTAAAACTCATTAACTCGTATCCCCAGCGATCGAACGGGACCCTGACATAATACACGTTCGGATGGTGCAACTAAATGGTTTTGCATGCGTGGATGGCTATCTCGGTCCAAATGGGGAAAGTCAGTAAAACTCACAAATTTGGGCCCCGTGCCACCGGACAGGACCTTGATGGAATACACGTTCGAACGGTGCAACTTGATGGTTTTGCATGCGCGGATGGCCATCAGGGTGTGACGCCCGGTCCCGTGAAAACGGAACCCAGCTAATGCATATGTGTGCCCAGGATGTTCATCACACATATACATGTAATCCACAAACTGAATTCAGATTATAACCACGAACAAATAGTTTCTACGTATTTTATTACAACGACTCATGAATCTCTAACTTATTCTAGCAGCGGAAATCTCTAAACGATAGCGGAAGCAAAACTAAACAGCAGCGGCTCCATCTTCAACTCCGCAGACAAGTTGACGGTAGTTCGCACGCCTAGTACTCCGCATGATCTTCGAAGTACTCCTCTCCTGTTGCTGATATTTGTATGATAATGCAAGGGTGAGTACATGTCGTACTCAGCAAGTGCGGGTAAAGTATGATAGCTTACAGCAAGGTAGGGAATAAAAAGGCTCATTGCAGAAAGCAAAGTTTATTTCACAAACATGATAAAAACAGTAACTATCTTTAAGTGAATTTAATCCCAACAAATATTTGAGTAATACAACAACATACCTTCTTCATAATTCACCACTTTTCACGTCTCAACCAACCATTAATCTTTCTCAACTTTATCTCATGCTCATAATAACAATCTCATGTTCATATCCATCTCATAATCATATAACCAAACTCATTGTCATGACTCAACAGTCCCGATACCAATCCCAATAACCATACCATAACCAAATAACCATCCCAAGTTTCCATCCCAAATTTCCCTCTAATCATGTGAGTTGGCCAGGCGCTTGTGACCATAAGCACGGACGGCTATCATGATAGTTTTACACTCTTAAGAGGTGGCACCACTTTACCCACAAGTTTATGATTTCGTAATCCGTCAGCGACTGCAGAACCTCCATTATACCAGTACACAACCGTTGGTGTATGGCCAATAGATCACAAAATAGCCTTTACAAAGGGGCTACTAGATGTATGGACTCACTAAGGTTTCACCAGCAGGCTCGAATCACCATTCTTCCACCTACGGGCCCCTCTTGTGCCATGCAGTTCCCAGGGCAGTCCTCTCTCGACTCCCATTCCCCGCGCCTTCCACGGTCCATAACAATCTAGCAACTTACCTAATTAGTCAGCTAAGCCGCACCCATATTTGGCCTTGTGGTGGCACTGTTTTCCTGGCATGTGCTGGCATGAACCGGTCCTTAGATCTATGGCAAGTAAACCACCATCTCATTCTACCACATCCCCGAACCAAGCTTGCATAGATCTCCCCCGATTCTATGCTCATTATTATCATCAAGTTCTCATCATCATTATTCATATGAGTGCAGTACTTAGACATGTTCTATTTCGCCTTCCCGTATCCCGTAGCTTAAGCGAAGCAAAAAGGAAAAACGACCATACCCGACTCATCAACTTTCCCGGCGACAAGGATGGTTAACAAAACTAGTAAAATCCTATAAAAGGGTGTCCCATCAAGTTGACTTAAGCACACACGTTTTTGCAAACAAAACAGTTTCAAAACATGGGATCAATATGGTCAAGGGGCACTTACCTTGCTCCAGTGGCTCTTGTTGCTCACGTGTCTCGAAGTCTCGGTTCTGTAGTTCTTCGTAGATGGCTTCCTGAGCTTGTCCTTCTACTCACGACCACGCACATACAAAATTATAGCAATCAAACATCATGCACAAACTTTACTCAAGATGCAATGGTGCAAATCCTATGATGCTGTTTTATTACACCAGTTTGTACGTGTTCTTGCATGTTTTACTGGGCTTGCATGGGGTTTTATGGTGAACAAGGGTGTAAGGATCAAGTGTGGACGTGGTGATGATCTTGACTCAAGATCTAGATCAATTCCACTGTCAAAAACCGATCAACACGTGATCTGTCCACACGAAACAGCTTCTGTTCGAAGGGAACGAAGAAAACAGATGCGAAGAAACCACGACGAGGTCGTAAGATGGGTACGAAGACCTACTTCACTTCTCTTTGGTGGCGGGGCCTTCCTCCTAGCAATGGCAGCAGGGACGGCGAGGCGCGACGGCACTTGTCGGCTGGCTCACCGGTGGGGCTTACCGGCGACTGAACTCCGGCAGGGGGTTCAACTCGGCGAGTTAAGGGCTAAGGCCTCTAAGTTGTCGACTTGGGAAAGGTGTTACGGCCAAGGGGGTTTTCGGGTTCTATTTATAAAAGGAAAAGAAGAGTCCTACTCCGGTTGGATTTCAAATAAGAGTCCTATTCAATTTGTTTTGGATCTTAACAACTTATCTCCAATTCATTTGGTGCAGTAGCAACGTGGAAGTTGTGTCGGTTTCCTCAGTACCGGGTATTCCCGCGTGCACAGGAGAAAAACCGCTTAAGGATCTCGTCACCTCCGCAGGGTGAGCTACGGAGGCGCCACGTGTCCAGCGGGGGCCGGGCCTCCCTTTTCCTCAGAGGCGAGCTCCGGGTACGCCACGTGTCTGGCAGGCGGGACCTCTCTTCTCCTTAGAGGCGAGCTCCACGTGCGCCATGTGTCTGGAGAGCGGGACCTCCCCTCTCTTCAGAGGCGAGCTCCGTGTGCGCCACGTGTCTGGCAGGGCCGGACCTCCCTCTCCCTCAGAGGCGAGCTCTGGGGGCGCCACTTGTCAGTGCCAGACTTCCCCTCTCCGCGGAGGAGAGCTCCGAGGCCGACACGTGTCCAGCAGTGTCGGACCTCATCCCTTCCGTAGGGGTGAGTTCCGAAGTCGATACGTCTCTGGCGGGGCCGGACCTCATCCCTTCCACAGGGGTGAGCTCTGAGAGCGACACGTGTCCCGCGGGGCTGGGCCTCGCTTCTCTGCAGAGACTAGCTCCAAAGTCAACATGTGTCCCACGGGGATGAGCCTCGCTTCTCCGTAAAGACTAGCTCCGGAGTCAACAGGTGTCCCGCGGGGCTGAGCCTCGCTTCTCCGCAGAGACTAGCTCCAAAGTCAACACGTGTCCCACAGGGCTGAGCCTCGCTTCTCCGCGGAGACTAGCTCCGAAGGTGACACGTGTCCAGCAGGCCGTGGAAGTGTCGACAGCGCTCCTCGGAGAATTTGAATTGGCTCTTTTCAGCTATCTTTCTCCCATTTTTATGATTCTTTCCCATTTATATTTCTATTATAATGTTTTTCTATATGCAATGCATGATATGAAATTGAGGGTGTTACAAACCTACCCCCCTTAAAATGAATCTCGCCCTTGAGATTCGATAGAGTAGAGTATAGATGAGGGAATTTTGCCTTGAGATCTTCCTCACGCTCCCATGTAGTCTCAGCTTCCATGTGATGGCTCCACTGTACCTTGCTGCAATGGATCACTTTGTTCCTCGTGACCCTTTCCTTCATGTCCAAAATTCGGACAGGGTGCTCTACATAGGTTAGATCCTCTTGAAGCTCGAGCCCATCCATCGGTACTTGTTCTTTCGGTACTCTCAAGCACTTCTTTAGTTGGGATACGTGAAACACGTAATGCACGTCGGAGAGGTGCGTTAGGAGCTCTAGTTGATAGGCTACCTCTCTCGCTTGCCCAAAATCTTAAATGGCCCGATGTAGCGAGGTGCTAACTTGCCTTTGACGTTGAAACGTCGTTGGCCATGGATAGGCGATACCTTAAGGTTACACGAAGTCTCCTACTTCGAAGGTCAACTTTCTTCGCCTATTGTCCGCATAACCTTTTTGTCGTGACTGAGCAGCCTTCAAGTTCTCCCGTATTGTTTGGACTTGCTTCTCGGTGTCTTGTAGCACTTCGGGTCCAAACACTTGGTTCTCTCCGGTCTCATTCCAGAACAGCGGCGTTCTATACCGTCTACCATACAATGCTTCAAAAGAGAACATCTTTAAGCTGGCTTGATAGCTGTTATTGTATGAGAACTCAGCATACGGCAAGCTCCTATCCCAACTACGCCCATGTTTCAAGGCGCAGACTCTCAACATGTCTTCTAAAATTTGATTTGTCCTCTCAGTTTGCCTGTCGGTTTGCGGGTGATAAACGGAGCTGAAATTTAACTGTATACCCATGGCTTCATGCAGCTTCTTCCAAAATCTTGAGGTAAATTGGGTACCCCGATCTGAAACTATCCTCTTCGGAACTCTACGACGGCACACGATTTGCTCCATGTACAGCCCGGCTAATTCTGCGACGTGGTACGTTGTTCTAACAGGAAGGAAATGAGCTGTTTTCGTCAATCGGTCCACAATAACCCAGATGGAGTCGTAACCCGACCGAGTACGTGGTAATCCGACGATGAAATCCATGCTGATGTCTTCCCACTTCCACTCGGGTACTTTCAATGGTTGCAACAGTCCAGCGGGTCTTTGATGTTCGGCCTTCACCCGTTGGCACGTGTCGCATAAGGCAACATACTTAGCTATGTCCCTTTTCATACCATCCCACCAATAACAAGTTTTCAGGTCCTTGTACATCTTTGTACTGCCGGGATGTATGGAATAAGGTGAGTCATGTGCCTCCTTTAATATCGTGTCGCGGATGTGCTTCACGTTAGGCACACAAATCCTTTCCCCTAACCAAAGCGTACCCTTCTCGTCTTCCTTGAAATCCTTTTCTATGCCTTGTCGGATTCTTTTCTTGATTTCCTCATCCGTTGCTTGGCCATCTCGTATCTCTTGTTCTAGCGAAGAGTGGAATTCCATCACTTCCATCTCGTTTAAGAACCCGAGATGCAACCGTTTGAACTCTTTGCGCAGCTCGAGCGGTAGCTCCCGAACCGTGAGTCGGTGACATGCTCCCTTTTGGCTCAACACATCAGCTACTACATTGGCCTTTCCGAGGTGATAGTTGATTCTAACATCATAATCCTTGATGAGTTCCAACCATCGACGTTGCCTCAAATTCAAATCCGTTTGCGTGAATATGTACTTGAGGCTTTTGTGATCCGTATAGATCTCACATCGGTGGCCAAGGATATAATGCCTCCAAATCTTCAAGGCATGTACCACGACTGCGAGTTCCAAGTCATGTGTGGGGTAATTCAGCTCGTGTATCTTTAGTTGTCTCAACGCATAGGCTACCACTTGTCCTTCTTGCATGAGCACACATCCAAGCCCTTGTCTTGATGCGCCACAATATATGTCGAAAATCTTGCTCACGTCCGGCAATACAGAAACCGGCGATGTGGTTTGCCTTTTCTTGAGCTCCTCAAAGCTTTATTTACACACTTGTGTCCACTGAAATGCTTTTCCTTCATTAGCAATTCAGTCATAGGCTTTGCTATTTTGGAGAAATCTTTAATGAACCGGCGATAGTATCCAGCCATCCCAAGGAAACTCCGAATATCCCTCACGTTCTACGGTTGGTTCAGAACATCTCCCACTTTTCCAGGATCAACCGATACTCCTCTCTCAGAGATGATGTGGCCTAGGAACGATCCTTTAGCCAAAATTGACATTTGCTGAACTTGGCATACAATTGATGCTCTCGCAGTTTCTGCAATGTCAATCTCAAATGTTCTTCATGTTCTTCCTCGCTTTTCAAATACACCATGATATCGTCGATGAAAACCACGACGAACTTGTCCAAGTACTCCATGAAGACCTTATTCATGAGGTACATAAAATATGCGGGTGCATTTGTTAACCCAAAAGACATAGCGGTATATTCATACGAACCATACCGTGTTCAAAATGCAGTCTTGGTTATGTCGGAGGGCTTAATCTTCAGCTGGAAGTATCCCGACCGAAGATCAATCTTAGAGAAAATTCGGGCACCTTTCATTTGGTCGAATAGGTCCTCTATACGAGGCAACGGGTATTTATTCTTAATTGTAACCTCATTGAGAGACCTATAATCCACACACATCCTTTGGGCCCCATCCTTCTTGTCTACGAAGAGCACAGGGGCTCGCCACGGTGACGAGCTTGGGCGAATAAAACCCTTTTCTAGCTGCTCCTAAATTTGCTTCTTAAATTCCACTAGTTCATTAACGGGCATCCTATATGGCCTCTTTGCTATAGGTGCAGTCCCCGGTACTAAATGAATGGCAAACTCAATGTCCCGGTCAGGTGGCATACCTAGAAGTTCTTCCGGGAACACGTCCGAATATTCTTGAACCACCGGAATGCTTTCCAATGTTACTTCTTCGACGTGGTTCATCGTTACCTTTTCGGTTGCCGGTTGGGCTGACTCGAACTCAATACGAGTACCGTGCTCATTTGTCAACTGCACGCTTCTCTCAGCATATTGAATTACTCCGTTGTGCTTGCTTAACCAATCCATTCCAAGTATTATATTAATCCCTTGAGAATCCAAGGCAATAAGGTTGGTAAGAAAGTCTACCCCCCTTATTTTAAGGTTTACTTTTGGACATACTATATTAGTCCTCATCTCTCCACCGGGAGAATTAACTAACATAGTGTGTTTCATGTGTGATATGGGCAGATTATACTTGGCAAAATACTTGGATGATATGAATGAATGCGATGCTCCGGAATCAAATAAAACAGTAGCTGGGTTAGAGTTGGCAAGGAACATATCAATCATGACGTCCTCAGCCTGTTGCGCCTCCTCAGCGGAGACATGATTCACGTTGCCACGAGCGTAGTTCTGCTGTCCACGGTTACCTTGATTAGCTCCTTCGTTCGGTCGTGGGTTCTGCTTGGGCGCGTTGGTCGGCTGTCCAAGGCCTTTCCTCGGGCACTGACTTGCAAAGTGTCCCGTCTCTCCGCATAAAAAGCATGCCTTGTTGCCCAAGACAGCAGGAACGTTGGGGCGAGGGTGGTTTTGAGCATAGGCGCCCATGTTGGGACGAGGGGCAAAAGGCAAAGACACACGAGGTGCTTGCACGAAAGGACGTTGCTGCGGTGGTGGATTAGGGCAAGGTGGATTTGCAGGGTGGAAAGTAGAAGCGGACGAGCCATACTGTGGTGCAGCTGGGGGCATGAAACGGGGACGTACATTGCTCTCTTGTGGCTGGTATGGCATCTTCCTCTTGCCCTCTTGCTCGATCTCACGGATCTTACTCTCAACCACTATAGCTTTGTCAACAAGCTTCTGTAAGTTTGCATAGTCGTTGTTGAGAAGCTGAACTTGGATCTCATTGTTCAACCCTCTCATGAACAAGTATTGCCTCCTTCGATCCGAGTTGATGTCTTCTGGAGCATACCTTGAAAGCTGCGTGAATTTGTTGAGGTACTCATTCACGCTCTTCTTTCCTTGGCGGGACCTTCGAACTCTTACCTTTTAAGCATCATGACTCCAGCAGGGACGTAATGAGAGCGCAAACTCTCTTTGAACTCAGCCTAAGTGATAGTCTCCTGGTTGTCATGAGCATTGCAAAGAGCGTCCCACCAGTCAGCGGCTGCTCTCATAAATTGGTGCGATGCGAAGAGAACCTTCTCCCGATCATTGACTGAACAATCGCAAGCTTCTTCTCCATGGATTGAGAAAGATTAATGGTTGGTTGAGACGTGAAAAGTGGTGAATTATGAAGGAGGTATGTTGCTGTTTTAATTAAATATATGTTGGGGTTAAATTCACTTAAAGATAGTTGCTGTTTTTATCATGTTTGTGAAATAAACTTTGCTTTCTGCAATGAGCCTTTTTATTCCTTACCTTGCTGTAAGCTAAATATCATATTTTTCCCGCACTTGCTGAGTACGACATGTACTCACCCTTGCATTATCATACAAACATCAGCAACAGGAGAGGAGTACTTCGAAAATCATGTGGAATACTAGGCATGCGAACTACCGTCAACTTGCCTGTCGGGACCTTGACGGAATACACGTTCGGATGGTGCAACTTAATGGTTTTGCATGCGCGGATGGCCATAAGGGTCAAAATTGGGGAAGTCAGGAAAACTCATGAGCTCGGGTCCCGGGGCACCGTACTGTACCTTGACAGAATAAACATTCAGATGGTGCAACTGGAAGGTTTTGCATGCGCGGATGACAATCTGAGTCAAAATTGGAAATGTAGGGAAAGTCGGTAAAACTCACTAACTCGGGCGCCGAGCGACCAGAAGGGACCTTGACGGAATACACGTTCGAATGGTTGAACTAAATGGTTTTGCATGCGTGGATGGCCATCTGGGTCGAAATCCGGAAAGTCAGTAAAACTCACAAATTTTGATCCCATGCGACCGGACCGGACCATGACGAAATACACGTTCGGACGGTGCAACTTGATGGTTTTGCATGCCATCTGAGTTGAAATCTGGAAATTAGGGAAAATCGGGAAAAATCACGAAATCGGGTCCCGGGTGGCTGGACGGGATCTTGACGGAATACACGTCCGGATGTTGCAACTTGACGGTATTGCATGCGCGAGGATGGCCATCTGGGTCCAAATCGGGAAAGTCGGTAAAACTCACGAACTCGGATCCCGGGCGGCCGGGCGGAACCTTGACGGAATACTCGTCCAGACGGTGCAACTTTATGGTTCGAAATCGAGAAAGTCGGTAAAACTCATGAGCTTTGGTCTCGATCGGCCGAAATGGACCTTAACAGAATACACGTGCGGATGGTGCAAGTTGATGGTCTTGCATACGTGGATGACCATCTAGGTTGAAATCAGGAAAGTCGGTAAAACTCACGAACTCGGGTCCCGTGCGACCAAACGGGACCTTGACGGAATACACATGCGGACAATGCAATTTGGTGGTTTTGCACGAGCGGATGGCCATCTGGATTGAAATCAGAAAAGTCGGAAAAACTCACGAACTCGGGTCCCGGGCGGCCGGACGGGACCTTGACATAATACATGTCTGGATATTGCAACATATGGTTTTGCATGCGTGGGTTGCCATCTTTGTCGAAATCGGGAAACTTGGGAAAACTCACAAACTCAGGTTCTGGGCGGCCAGACATGACCTTGATAGAATACACGCCCGGATGGTGCAACTTGATGGTCTTGCATGCGTGGATGGCTATGTGGGTCCAAATCGGGAAAGTCGGTAAAACTCATGAACTCGGTTCCAAGGTGGCCGGACGGAACCGTGACGGAATACACATCCCAACGGTGTAACTTGATGGTTTTGCATGCGCGGATGGCCATCTGGGTCAAAATCGAGAAAGACGGGAAAGTCTGTAAAACTAACGAACTCGGGTCCCTGGCGGCTGGTTGAGACCTAGACGGAATATACGTTCGGATGGTGCAACTTGATTGTTTTGCATGCATAGATCTTTGTCAAAGTAGAGAAAGTCGGGAAAGACGGTAAAACTCATAAACTAGGATCCTGGGAGGCTGGACGGTACCTTGACGGAATACACGTCCGGACGGTGCAACTTGATAGTTTTGCATGCACGGATGGCCATCTGGGTCCAAATCGAGAAAGTCGGTAAAACTAACGAACTCGAGTCCCGGACAGCCGGACGAAACCTTGATGGAATACACGTCCGGACGATGCAACTTGATGATTTTTGCATGGGCGTATGGCCATCTGGGTCGAAATCAATAAAGTCAGAAAGTCGGTAAAACTCACAAAGTCGGGTCTGGGGAGGCTGGACGGGGGCCTCCATGGAATACACGTACGGGCGGTGCAACTTGATGGTTTTGCATGCACGGATGGCCATCAGGGTCGAAATTGGAGAAGTAAGGAAATCTCATGAACTCGGGTACCGGGACGCCGGACTGTACCTTGACGGAATAAACGTTCAGATGGTGCAACTGGAAGGTTTTGCATGCGCGGATGGCAATCTGAGTCAAAATAGGGAATGTAGGGAAAGTCAGTAAAACTCACTAACTCGAGTCCCAAGCGACAAGACGGGACCTTAACGGAATACACGTTCGGATGGTGCAACTAAATGGTTTTGCATGCGTGGATGGCCATCTGGGTCAAAATCGGGAAAGTCAGTAAAATCACGAATTTGGGTCCCTGGCGACCGGACGGGACCTTGACGGAATACACATTTGGACGGTGCATCTTGATGGTTTTGCATGCATAGATGGCCATCTGGGTCAAAATCGAAAAAGTCGGGAAAGTCTGTAAAACTCACGAACTCGGGTCCTTGGCGGTCAGATGGGACCTTGACAGAATATACGTTGGGATGGTGCAACTTGATGGTTTTGCATGCTTAGATGGCCATCTGGGTCAAAATCGAGAAAGTCAGGAAAGACGGTAAAATTCACGTACTAGGATCCCTGGAAGCTGGACGGGAACTTGAGGGAATACATGTCTGGACGGTGCACCTTGATAGTTTTGCATGCGCGGATGGCCATCTGGTTCCAAATTGTGAAATTCGGTAAAACTCACGAACTCGGGTCCCGGGCGGCCGGACGAAACCTTGATGGAATACACATCCAAACGGTGCAACATGATGGTTTTGCATGCACATATGGCCATCTGGGTCAAAATTGAGAAATTCAGAAAGTCTGTAAAACTTACAAAGTCGGGTCTCGGCCGGATGGACGGGGCCTTCATGGAATACTCGTCCGGATGGTGCACCTTGATGATTTTGCATGCGCGGATGGCCATCACGGTCGAAATTTGGGAAGTCAGGAAAACTCATGAACTCGGGTCCCGGGACACCGGACTGTACCTTGACGTAATAAATGTTTAGATGGTGTAACTGGAAGGTTTTGCATGTGCGGATGGCAATCTGAGTCAAAATAGGGAATGTACAGAAAGTCGGTAAAACTCATTAACTCGGGTCCCCAGCGACCGGACGGGACCATGACGGAATACACGTTCGGATGGTGCAACTAAATGGTTTTGCATGCGTGGATGGCCATCCGGGTCCGAATCGGGAAAGTTAGTAAAACTCACGAATTCAGGTCCCGTGCGACCAGACGGGACCTTGATGGAATACATGTTCGGACGGTGTAACTTAATGGTTTTGCATGCGCGATGGCCACCAGGGTCGAAATTGGGGAAGTCAGGAAAACTCATGAACTTGTGTATCGGGGCACTGGACTGTACCTTGACGTAATAAACGTTCAGATGGTGCAACTGGAAGGTTTTGCATGCGCGGATGGCAATCTGAGTCAAAATTGGGAATGTAGTGAAAGTCGGTAAAACTCACTAACTTGGTTCCCGAGCGACCGGACGGGACCTCGATGGAATACACGTTCGGATGGTTGAACTAAATGGTTTTGCATGCGTGGATGGCCATCTGGGTCGAAATCGGGAAAGTCAGTAAAACTCACAAATTTGGGTCCCATGCGACCGGACCGGATCTTGACGAAATACACATTCGGACGGTGCAACTTGTTGGTTTTGCATGCTCGGATGGGCCATCTGGGTTGAAATCTAGAAAGTAGGGAAAGTCGGGAAAAATCACGAAATCGGGTCCCGGGTGGCTGGATGAGATCTTGATGGAATACACTTCCGGATGGTGCAACTTGATGGTATTGCATGCACGAGGATGGGCATCTGGGTCCAAATGGGGAAGTCGGTAAAACTCACTAACTCGGATTCTGGGCGGCCGGACAGAACCTTGACGTAATACTCGTCTAGACGGTGCAACTTGATGGTTTTGCATGCGTGGATAGACATCTGGGTCGAATTCGAGAATGTCGGCAAAGTCGGTAAAACTTACGAACTTTGGTCCTGAGCGGCCGAAAGGGACCTTAAAGGAATACACGTGCGGATCGCCCAAGTTGATGGTTTTGCATGCGCGGGTGGCCGTCTGGGTCAAAATTGACAAAGTTGGAAAAGTCGGTAAAACTCACAAACTCGAGTCTCGGGCGGCTAGACGGGTCCTTGATGGAATACACGTCCGGATAGTGCAACTTGATGGTTTTGCATGTGCGGTTGGCTATCAGGGTCGAAATTAGGAAAGTTGGTAAAACTCACGAACTCGCTGACACGCGGGGCCCGCCGGTCGTCTTCCTCCTCGGGCCAGTTCCTTTTCCCGTGTCGCCCCCTCGCCGGCACCTCACTGGAACTCGCCGGACCCGGCTTCCCGGCCGCCTCTCGGCTGGAAACTCGCCGCCTGGTCCTAAATTCATGCGCTAAACACGATGGCACCATCTTCCCTGGCCGGCGGTGACCCTAACCTAGCCGGCGACGATGCAGCGGCTCGAGGTCACTTCGGCTATGTCACCCGATGCTTCTAGCCCGCCAAAACCTTGGTAAAAGGGCTCTACAGCACCGGGGGATCCCAGGGAAGGTCGACAGGGTCATGCAACGGCTCGGGGAAAGCTCTAGCCTAGCTGTCACCGTGAGCCCGATCCTTCCCGCCATAGCCGCGGTTGGAAAAACATAAAATACGCCGGCTACAGCCATAATCAAACTAGGGTTGCGAAGTAAACTTGGGCGCCGTCAAGTATAGCTCCTGTGAGTGCAGTTTGATGGGCTCTAAGCAACTAGAAGTCGGGAATTTGCGGGTTTCGTACCAGAAGGTGGTTCTGCACCAGCTGAAAGTATTTTGCGAAATACGCCGGCGATGATCAGTCACTTGGTCCAGGCTTTGTGGTCGAGCAGCGTGGAGTCTTGGTGCGTCCAAAACCGCTCTTGCTCGGCCGTGACAAGCCCTCTGCCGAGCTGTCCAAAGGAGCACCTTTGCTCGGTTCTTCCCGGCGGCCACGAAGAACACAGTTTTCTCGGGGTGTGGTGGCTTAGCTCGACTGGGGATGGTGCGAGGAGGTCGTGGGATGTCTGGTGATGCTGTTTTGCTGGGTTGCCGACGCTTGCACGCGAGAGGAAATCGCTCTCGAGTGAATTGACCACGGCGGCAGCTCTTCGGTGTCCTAGCGTGCGAGAGGGCGGGGGCTGGGGTTGTCTCGGTGCTGCGGCGAGCGGTTGCACGGCTGAGAGTTATTACTCCCCACGAGGAGCTCGCCAGCGCGAGGGGGAGGAGCAGGAGCTGTAGCCCGGTGCTTCTCTGTGGCTCACGGTGGAAACCTCGGCTCTGTTTCGAGTGCAAGACTTAACCCCGAAGGCTGCTGATCTTTATGCATTTTTAACCTCCCCAATGACATGTGGGTCCCACCAGTCAGTGCTCCCCTATCCCTCAAAAGATCTCCAAAAACTTGGCAAGTGACCAATTCAAATGTTTGGAGCTAAAACTGAGCTACATTTGTATAGTTGGGAAAATTTCCCCCAAATTCATATGTATATTTGAATTATTTGCACATTTGAATCCTTTTTGGAAAAATGGGTAGCAAACCTTTTCAAAAATTACTGAAACTATGCCTACCCACTAATTTGGACCTAAGGAATCCAAATATGCAATTTGATTCTTGTGTTAGCTGCTGCAACCAAGAGTTTGAATACAACAGTTTTGAATCACCATTATGTCCTCCCCTCATTTAAATTTTGAGTTGGACATTAGTTCAAATTCTGATTTTCAAACCCTCCCATTGCTCTTGAGTACTTCCACTCAGTGGTCTTCATCCAACTAGGGTCCAAACATGTAAATGACTCTAAGTTGGTTTTAGAACAACCTCTCATGTGTTATCATATGTGTAGAAAGTTTGAACCAATACCCTTTTGATGGAGGTTACTTGCTCTTCACAGTTCTTCACAAGATATTCACCATAAAACTGTGGTGTTGTGAGGTGATGAAAAGTTTTTGCAAGTCCCTTTTCTTGGGCTTTTACAGAACCTTGACGGAATACTCATCCACACGGTGCAACTTGATGGTTTTGCATGCGCGGGTAGACATCTGGGTCGAAATCGAGAACGTCGGGAAAGTCGGTAAACTCACGAACTTTGGTCCTGAGGGGCCGGAAGGGACCTTAAAGGAATACACGTGCGGATTGTCCAAGTTGATGGTTTTGCATGCGCGGATGGCCACCTGGGTCGAAATTGGCAAAGTTGGGAAAGTCGGTAAAACTCACGAACTCGGGTCTCGAGCGGCGAGACAGGGTCTTGATGGAATAGACCTCCGGATAGTGCAACTTGATGGTTTTGCATTCGCAGCTGGCCTCAGGGTCGAAATTAGGAAAGTTGTTAAAACTCACGAACTCAGGTCACGTGCGACCGGACGGGACCTTGACGAAATACACGTCCGGATGGTGCAACTTGATGGTTTCGCATGCATAGATGGCCATATGGGTCAAAATCGAGAAAGCCGGCAAAGACTGTAAAACTCACGGACTAGGATCCCGGGAGGCTGGATGGGAACTTGATGGAATACACGTCCGGACGGTGCATCTTGATAGTTTTGCATGCACGGATGGCCATCTGGGTCCAAATTGGGAAAATCGGTAAAACTCACGAACTCGGGTCTCGGGCGGCCGGACGGAACCTTGACAGAATACACGTCCGGATGGTGCAACTTGATCGTTTCGCATGCGCGTATGGCCATCTGGGTCGAAATCGAGAAAGTCGGTAAAACTCACGAACTCGGGTCTCGGGTGGCTCGTGTAACACACTCAATTTCACTACCATGCATTGCATATATTTTTCATGTAGAGAAGCATTTGAAAATAAATAGAAATGGAGAACCAAAGAAATGGAGAAAGAACCATAGAAATTGAGAAGGGGATATAGAAATAGAGAAGAGAATATCGAAATGGAGAAAGGAACATAGAAATAAAGAGAAATAGGATAAAACCCTGGCCGCATCTTAGAGATAAATCTTCTAGAAGAATTTTAGAGATAAAGCTTCTAGAAGAATCTTGGGGATAAAGCTTCAAGAAGAATCTTGGAGATAAAGCTTCTAGAATAATCTTGGAGATAAAGCTTCTAGAAGAATCTTGGAGATAAACCTTCGAGATAAAGCTTCTAGAAGAATATTGGAGATAAAACTTAGAGATAAAGCTTCTAGATGAACCTTAGAGATAAAAATTCTAGATAAGTTTAAAGGTAGAGCTTAGAGATAAAGTTTTGGAGATAAAACACCCTGCTGGCTGCACCTCTTAGGGATAGAGTCCTTCTCCTCCTCTAAACTGAGTAGGAGACTGAATCTCTTTGAGATAGAGTCCCTCTCCTCCTCCAAACTGAGTAGGAGATCCCCCCCCTTATAAATACAGCCTTCCCTGGCCGCCACCCCTGCCAAAACAAGCCTGTTGCCCCCTGCTGCCAAGAACTGGTCGCCACCCCTTTGCTTCTGCCTTGGCCGCCGTGAAACTCTGCTCCGCCTCGCCGTCACAGGAGAAGAAGACCCCTCCTACCAAGCACTGGCCGCAGCCCTATTCTTCTCCAAAGAATAACCCCAGATGCTGCCATTGCAAGGGAAGAAGTCCAGCTGCAAGGAGGAGAGGAGGAATAAGAGAGGTAGGTCTCCGTCACCCCTCTTACCATGTTGCTGCTTTTGCTTCACATCCGTTTTCTTCGCCCCCTTTGAGCAGAAACTTTCGTGTGTGGACAGATCATATTTTGATCGATTTTTGACGGTGGAATTGATCTAGATCTTGTGTCAAGATCATCACCACATTCACACTTGATCCGTACACCCTTGTTCATCATAAAACCACATGAAAGCCCATTGAAACTTGCAAGAACACATGCAAACTGATCACTATAGGCTGCACTATAGGATTTGCATTCATCTACCTCATTGCATCTTGAGTAAAGTTTGTGCATGATAATTGATTGTTGTAATCTTTGTATGTGCCTGGTCGTGAGTAGAAGGACACGCCCAAGAGGCCGTCTACGAGGAACTACAGCACCAAGACTTTGAGACGCTTGAGCAACACGAATCACGGGAGCAAGGCAAGTGCCCCTTGACCATATTGATACCATGTTTTGAAACTGTTTTGTTTGCAAAAAACGTGTATGCTTGAGTCAACTTGATGGGACACCCTTTTATAGGAGTTTACTAGATTTATTAACCATCCTTGTCGCTGGTGCAACTTGATCGTTTTGCATGCGCGGATGGCCATCAGGGTCAAAATTGGGGAAGTCGGAAAAAATCATTGTGACACCCGGTTCCGAAAATAGAACCAAGTGAATGCATATGTGTACCCAGGATGTTCATCACATATACACATATAATCCACAAACTGAATTCAGAATATAACCACAAATAAATAGTGTTTAAGTACTTTATTACAATGACTCGATGTCTCACTCATGAATATCTAACTTATTCTGGCAGCGGAAGACTCTAAACGACGGCGGAAATAACTAAACAGCAGGCTCCAACTTCAACTCCACAGGTATGTTGACGGTAGTGCGCATGCCTAGTACTCACAATGTTTCTCGAAGTAGTCTTCTCCTGCTGTTGTTGTATATGTGAAAATGCAAGGGTGAGTACATGTCGTATTCAGCAAGTGCGGGAAAAGTATGACATGTAGCTTACAACAAGGTATGGAATAAAAAGGTTCATTGCAGTAAGCAAAATTTATTTCACAAACATGGTAAAAACAACAACTAAGTCTAGATGAGTTTAATCCCAAAATAATCAAGTAAAACAATAACATTTTTTCACTATAATTCACCATTTATCAGGTCTCAACTATCCATTAACCTTTCTCAAGTTCATCTCATACTCATGAATATTCATAACCATCTCATATTCATAAAACCGAAACCAAACTCATTGGCATTGACCCAAAACAGTCCCAAAACCAATCCCAATGACCATACCCAAATATTCATACCATGTTTTGCCTCTAATCATGGAAGTTGGCCAGGTGCTTGTGACCGGAAGCACGACTATCATGATAGTTTTACACTCTGCAGAGATGGCACCACTTTACCCATAAGTTCGTGATTTCGTCACCCGTTGACGACTGCAAAACCTCCATTATAGCAGTACACAACCATCAGCGTATGGCCAAGAGATCACAAAATAGCCTTTACAAAGGGGCTACTAGATGTACGGATCCACTGAGGTTTCACCGGCAGGCTCAAATCATCATTCTCCCACCCACGGGCCCCCTCTTGTGCCATGCAGTTCCTAGGGCAGTCCCTCTCGACTCCCATTCTCCACGCCATCCAACGGTCCATAATAAGCTAGCAACACACCTAATTAGTCAGCCAAGCCGCACCCACATTTGGCCTTATGGTGACACTGTTTTCCTGGCATGTGCTGGCATGAACCGGTCCTTAGATCTACGGCAAGTAAACCACCATCTCATTCAGCAACATCCATGAACCAAGTTTGACTAGATCTCCCTGATTCCATGCTCATTAACATCATCAAGTTCTCATTATCATTATTCACATGAGTGCAGTAGCTAGACATGTTTTATTTCAGCTTCTCGTATCCCGTAAGTTAAGCGAAGCAAAAAGGAAAAACGACCATACCCGACTCATCAACTTTTTCAGGGACAAAGATGGTTAACAAAACTAGTAAACTCCTATAAAAGGGTCTCCCATCAAGTTGACTCAAGCATACGAGTTTTCGCAAACAAAACAATTTCGAAGCATGGGATCAATATGGTCAAGGGGCACTTGCCTTGCTCCCGTGGTTTGTGTTGCTGAAGCGCCTCGAAATCTTGGTGCTGTAGTTCCTCGTAGACAACGTCTTGAGCTTGTCCTTCTACTCACGACCACGCACATACAAAATTCACAGCAATCAATCATCATGCACAAACTTTACTCAAGATGCAATGGGGTAGATGAATGCAAATCCTATAGTGCAGTTTTATTAAACCAGTTTGTACGTGTTCTTGCATGTTTTAATTGGCTTTCATGGGATTTTATGAGGAACAAGGGTGTAGGGATCAAGTGCGGACGTGGTGGTGATTTTGACACAAGATCTAGATCCATTCCACCGTAAGAAATCGATCAAAACACGATCTGTCCACACGCAAAAGTTTCTGTTCGAAACGGGCGAAGAAAACGGATGCGTAGAAACAGCGGCGACATCGTAAGATGGATCATGAATACGTACCTCACTTCCTCCTTGTGGCAGGTCCTTTCTCCTAGCAATGGCAGCAGCGGGGGATTTTTCTATGGAAGATTAGGGTAGGACAGATCGTCGGGCTTCTTTTCCGGCGACGGCGAGGCGTGACGGGGCTCGACGGCGGCCAAATTCCGGCAAGGGGGGAACTTGGCGACTTGGCAGCAAGGAAGAGGGCTTGTCAGCAGGGGGGACGACTAAAAGAGAAAGGGGTGCGGACAGGGGGTGGGGGTTATATTTATAAGGGGGGAAAAGAGTCCTAGGGGTGGAAACAAAGAGTCCTAGAAGTATGAGACTCAACCAAAGAGTTCTAGTGGTGGAAACAAAGAGTTCTAGAGGTAGGGGACTCAACCAAAGAGTCCTAGGGGTGGGGAACTTCACCAAAGAGTCATAGAGGTTGGGGACTAGGCCTCCCCCTCAAGCGCTGTGGCCAAGGGGTCTCCCCCCTAATTTGGTGCGGCCAATTTGGGGGAAATTGACGAAAATCAAGAAAAATTGGGAAGAATTTGGGAATTTTTGAGAAGAGGGAAATTTGGGATGGCTCAATTTAGTTATCTTATTTCCATTTCTCTCTATTTCTATGTTCCTTTCTCCATTTCTATGATTCTTTTCTCTATTTTTGTGGTTCTTTCTCCTTTTCTATGGTTCTTTCTCCATTTCTATATTCCTTTCTCGATTTCTACATTCCTTCTCCATTTCTACTTCTTTTTAAATGCTCCTCTACATGAAAAATGTATGAAATGCATGGTAGTGAAATTAAGGGTGTAACAAACCTACCCCCCTTAAAATGAATCTCGCCCTCGAGATTCGATAGAGTGGAGAAAACATGGGGGAATTGCGTCTTGAGATCTTCCTCACGTTCCCATGTAGTTTCGGCTTCCGTGTGATGGCTCCATTGTATCTTGCACCAACAGATTACTTTGTTTCTCGTGACCCTTTCCTTTACGTTCAAGATTTTGACGGGGTGTTCCTCGTAGGTCAGATCCTCTTGAAGTTCTAACTCATCCATCGGTACTTGTTCTTCCAGTACTCTTAGGCATTTCTTGAGATAAGATACGTGAAACACGTCGTGTACGTCGGAGAGGTGCGTTGGCAGCTCTAGTTGATAGGCTACCTCTCCTCGCTTGTCAAATATCTTGAATGACCCGATGTAGCGAGGTACTAACTTACCTTTGACGTTGAACCGTCGTTGTCCTCGGATATGCGATACCTTAACATACACGAAGTCTCCCACTTTGAAGGTCAATCTTCTTCGCCTATTATCCGCATAACCCTTTTGTCGAGACTGAGCAGCTTTCAAGTTTTCATGTATCGTTTGGACTTGCTTTTCAGCATCTTGCAGCACTTCGGGTCCAAATACTTGGCTTTCTCCGGTCTCATTCCAGAACAGCGGAATTTATTCCTCAAAGTTTAAACTGTTTGGAATTTTAACTGGAGAATCCCTTGGAGGAAAATTCTGAAATTTTGCTGGGATGTTCACCAAAATATCCCTGAACTACCATAAAAATTCAGATCCATTTGAGCTCATTTGATCCACCTAATGGTGTGATTAGTGGAACTGTTCCAGAGAAAATAGAAAATGTTCAGAAACATTTTCAGAATTTTCTCTGAAATTGTTTAGCTCATATCTTTAGCTAGGGACCTTCAAATTAAGTGAGACCAACTCCATTAGAACCCTCTGAAAATCTAGTTTTCAGAAAGTCATGGCTTGCTCCATGAAAGTCCATAGAACACCCTAAGAGCTCCAATTAAGTTCAAGGATATAATTAATTGTGGAGAGCTCAAATGAGCTTTGCTGCAACTAAAACTTGATGAAGTCTCTGTTTAGGTGGTAACCAAGCCACAGTAAAAGTTTCACAGTCTTTGGGTCTGTCTAGTAAGACTTAGAAGGTTCACAAGTTTAAAACTCAATTCAAATGCATTTAATTAATACATGTACTTCTTATATCATGTAGTCGCTAAGGTCGAGGAGGAACCTAAAGTCCTAGACTTCATTACTCCGGAGGAGCAGCTAGCCTACGACCAAGAGCAGCAAGGAAAGCCCCGGTTTGCATTAACCTTTTTACAAAGATTTATTGTTTTGAGCACTTACTTAAGTATGATTACTTATTGCATTGGAGTCTTGTTTGGAAACCCAATTGCATAGCCAAGAGAACCACGGACTGGGATTAGGATTACCAACCCCGTTAGCTACTGCAATGCTAAGATATTGTAGGATTAGGTACAAGTCGAGTAGTTGGAACTACTCGCGAGCATAGGCTAGAGGCACTCGACTCGGGGAGAGATAGCACATGATACCCATGGCAAGAAAAATGAGACCGAGCGGGGAGTAAGGGCAGCAGGACTATGGGGCCTGTGTGCTGTAGCTCCGCTTGTGTAGATTGAGGACCGAGCCGTGTGCGGGCCTGTTGAACAAGCTAGAACAGTACCGAAGACCTACCGGCTATATGGGAACCGGGAAACCGATGTAACTCAGGTAGCTGGGTGTTGAGGCATAGTTGGTCGTTCAGAGGGTAGGTTGAGAGCTCGAGGTGTAAATCAGCTGGCGGCACTGAGATGCGCGTGCAGAGACCTCTTGCTCGGGACGATTGGACCGGTTTAACATTCGGCTAACGGGTGAAAGGTGGTTGTGTACGGCGTCCGTGATGGTTGCTGTAGGCAACATCGAGTACGGGCGTACGTGACGGGTTGTTCGGGTAACCCTGCAGGTGTAAATCGATTATAATCGCCGTCCCTCGCGGTCAGTGAGTACCACTTGTTCACTGTACCCTGACGTAGAAAGAACAGGCTAGTTACATGTTAAAGTGTTGCTGATTGAAAGATGGACTTTGATTGTTAATGATTTGTTGTAGTTAGAGCTAACTAAAGTTCTTTTCAACTTTGGGCAAAGTACATGAGAGAAATGCGTTTCTTGTTTGATTGTGGCTCTCTCATGTGCCTTAGCGTAAGGTTCTCCACAACATGCTGCTAAAACTTAATAGTAAGGTTCCAATAATTAGGCGAGTCCTTTGCAAATTGTTTTATCTCATGTACCCATCACCCCTCATGTAGAAGTTCCATGTTTAGGAGAGACGGGTCAGTCTTGCTGAGCCTTCGTGCTCACTGCTTCTGTTTGAAGCTTTTGCAGGGTTCTATGAGGAAGGGACTCCCGAGGAGGAGACGGAACCCCAGGAGGGGAACCCCGTCGAGTGGGAGTCGTGCACGCCGCCTTGTTAGTGTGCGTGTGTGCTAGCAAGGACATGTTCACGGGCTGAACATGAACTTGATGCGTAGTCTATGCCCGTGAGTGTAGACTGAACCTATTTTGATGTAAAATGTTCATAAACCTCTTTATGTAATAAACTTTGCTTCCGCTTTGTACCTTTGATGTGTGTTATCCGATGCTGTGCAACGCAGCACCCCTCAGCGTGATCCTGGCTCCATAAGACCGTGGGGTCGTGTCAGCGTTGGTATCAGAGCTCGCTTGAGGTTTAACGCTCTAAAGGGTCATCTTTTTCAAAAATCCAGTGAGGAACGAGTTAGTAGCCCATATAAGTATGTTATTAGTGTATAGAAAGTGGCATACTAACCTATTTGATTATGTTGGAAAATCATGCATCTCAGGACGATTCATGTCTTGGGGGGTGTACGTAAGCGCTGTCCACCAGTGCGCACAAGCTGAAGGGTAGAGCCCCACGGGTGGCAGGTAACCCGACCGCTTTAATATCCTCTACGACTCTTCATGTCGTTTGGGGTATTCGAGCAACGTATGTCCCTGGCGTGCGTGGTGCAATTTGGGAGACCCTGTCACGTGGTCAATAAAGTGAACACGTAGCTCAAGTCGTGTTTGGCTTGAGAACATCCGGGCGAGTGATGATGGCCGGGTGTACGAACTGTATGGATACCGGGCTCGGTGTGCAGCCGAGTCTGACGATTGTGTGAGCTATCTGCAGGCAGTCCAACCACGAAACGGTAGACATGTAGCATCCGTGTGCGAGTGACGTTTAGTGCCACTGAACTAACGAAGCCGGCTAAGTCCGGTATAGGTTTTTCTTTGTGAGGACGTAGTACCGACATGCTTTGGTGACGCATCGACGTCACACCGCACTAAATGAACAACTTCGTTGTAAAACTTGAAGGTTTTGATCCAAAGCACTAAAACTTGATGTAACTCTTTCCCTTAATCAGGATATTCAAAGTTAACAAGTTTTAACTTATAGGTTGCTAAGGACAGAGCACTCTGTTTTCAGCTGAATTTAGGCTGAAGTTAATCAGAGGTTAGAGATTGAGTTATTTCGAGGTTGGGGTCATATGATACATTTGTGGAAATCTTTGTAAGAGATTTACAACTCTTCTGTTGAGGTCCAGAGGTGTTTCATCACTTAACCAATCGGAAAATGCAGTAGAGTTGAAACTGTCCAGAAAACAGGGCAGAGCAAAGACTCTCTGTAAACTCTCTGTAAATTGAGCATAACTTCCTGCATAAAAAAAATCTAAAAATAGAAAATGAGGTAGATTTGGAAAGTTTATGAGATGGGTTACAACTTTGTAACAGAAAGTTTTGTCAGATTGGGAGCAGAATTAACTGGAATTCTTGGATCAAATCAGTACCTAAAGCAGGGAGGTGCTGTCCAATTTTCTCCAGAAATTCTGTTAACTTTGACATCTCATAACTTTTGAACCAGAACAGATCTTAGGCCAAGAAAATACTTTCTGGAAATCTATTGAAGGTAGCTTCAACCTTGATGTTGAGCTCCAGAATTGGTTTTGCTTTTAGCATGGCCTAAATCAGGTTGAAATGGAAACTGGTCAGGGCTGTCAGGTTGGACAGCAGATCAGTAGTCAAATTTGTTTAAATTTGAACTATATTTCCAAGTTTCATGGGTTCAATGACATGTCTTATGTTGTAACTCAATGTTTTACTGTTTAAATAAATATTTGACATTTCTCAAATATATTTTTACAGATGACAGCGGATAAACAGTTCGAGAACGGGTGGGTGGAATCTCACTGTTCTCACCACAGCGGCTATCCGGAAGCATTGAGGCAGATGCTTCAATATTTCGGGTACAACCAGATGCCACAGTACTTCGCCAATGAAGAAGGCGAGGACGGGAACAAGATGTGGACAATCCATGTCGAGGTTCCTGCAGGACCTACGCCACCCGGTTGGCCGCCGTTCACCATCACGGTGAGAGGTAGACAACCGGAGGGGATGTGGCAAGTGGCAGCCCATGACACCATGTCACGTTTCTGCCAGCTACACATGAGAGCGATGGAGGGAACTCCATACGCGCTTGTTCCGGTGGAGGGATGGGCTCATCATGTGTGGGAAGGGAGGTACCGGGAGGCAACAGACCCGAGTTGCCCAAGGTACAACCCCGCGGAGGCAAACCTCAGCCTCCAGATGAGGGCGGGAAACGCCGTGATGGACAGCCAAGCTGTTCATACGGAGCATCTCGGCGCAAGGATCAAGGAGAGCACAAGCCGTGGAGACCATTTCGAGAGTGCCCACAGCGCACTCTGCAATGTGCTCCTTCCGACGATCAAGCGACTGAATGAACAGCATAATCAGTTGCATCGTCTGAAGAAGGCGAAGAAGAAAAGCCGCGTTGACATCGCGGCGTTACAAGAGCTGGTGCAGACTTTAACCCAGCAGAATGAGGACCTTACTCAAGAGCGGGATGACGCTATTGAGGAAGGGCAAGGCTGGAAAGAAGACTACAACCAGGCCATGGACGAGATGCATGCATTGCAGGACCTCGTACCTCCGGTATTGGGCATACCGGTGGTCTTGGGTCTTCCGGCAATGGAAGAACCCGAGATGGGAGAAGAGGTGGTAGATCCGGAGCCACCAGTAGAGGTACCGGAGGAGGACGACCCGCAGGAGGTCGAGTTCTACTCCGAGTAGGGGGTTACAGTTGCCAAGTAGGTCAGCTAGGGTAGGGTAACCCAAACTTTTGTAATCGGTGACATGTCGTGTAGGCAGTAGCGTATGTATAGGTAGTGACGACATGAGCACGACTTCTCGGAGACCCAAGAATAATGTATCTTGTATAAAGTTTATGCTTTATCAATATATGTGAATGTTGTGCAAATTATTCATGTGTCACTTCAATACCTACTGTTGCATATGGAATTTTAAGTATGACATGTGCTAATCACTGCTGTTTTGAATTTCAGAATGACTCGTACTCGTGCCAAAGCGGACGTTGGGGGTACTAGCCAAGGGGGAGAGACCTCCCAACCGCCTCCCGAGGACTCCTCGGGACAGCAGCAACAACAGCAGCAACAGCAACAGCAAACACCGCCACCGCCACTGCCAACGGTTACATTGGCCGACATCGTCGCGGCAATGGCGGGTTCTCATCAGCAGCACACGGAGTTGCTGCAAACTCTCATCGCCAATACGTCTCGCCCAGAGAGACGTCAAGACCGTGAGGAGCATCAACAGAGCTCCTACTCCGACTTCCTAGCGACTCATCCCCCGGTATTCTCAAGGGCCGATGAACCTCTCGACGCGGACAACTGCCTCCGCGCGATAGAGATGAAGTTCGGGCTGCTCCAAATAAGTGAGCAGCACGAGACTCAGTTCGCGGTCCAACAGCTCCAGGGATCCACGAGCGTGTGGTGGGCAAACTTCTGTGCTTCACAGCCCACCGACCGAGTTATGACCTGGGCAGAGTTCTGGACGGCCTTCAGGGCCTATCACATACTGCCAGGTCTGATGAAGATGAAGACGCAGGAATTCCTACACCTGCAGCAAGGGAGCCGGAACGCGCTGGAATACTCCAGAGCGTTTAACGATCTCGCGCTCTATGCGTCATTTCACGCCGATACTGACGAGAAGCGGCGGGACCACTTTTACCAGGGGCTTAACCCGCTTCTGAAGGACAAGCTGGCGATGTTCAATCGCGGCAGCCTCAACGACATCATTGATGCTGCGATTGTTCAGGAGGACTCCGGCAAGGAGTTAGCGGTGGCGGAGAGAAAGCGAAGCGTGCCGAAAAGCAGCGGAGAAGGAAGCGGTCCTTCTCAGAAGTTTCGTTTGGTGAATCACCCACCATCAGGTCCACGCTGGCAGCCACCACATAGGTCGATGCCGTTCCGCAGTCGGCTGTACTCTTCACCGGCATTCAGGCCGGCACTGCCAGCACCACCTCGGCAACAACAACAGCAGCAGCGGGCGATGCCGCGTGCGTATGCACCTCAGCAGCGCATGCCGGGCTTTCGTCCCCCGAGCACCGCACAAGCAGCGGCCACATGTTACAAGTGTGGTCGTCCAGGACACTTCGCCAGCAGTTGCCCGGAGAGGCAAGGCGGCGGAGTTGCACCACAGTTTCCGGGAAGGAATCAACCCTGGAACCCTACTAATGCGCGGCGGGCAAACCCTAGGCCCGGCACTGTCCACCAGCTTGCCATAGAGGACATGCCGGAGGGTGAGCCAATCCTTGCGGGTATGTTCCAACTCCACCAGCATCCCGCCATAGTATTGTTTGATTCAGGCGCCACGCATAGCTTCATTAGCCAAGCTTTCATTGATAGATATAGCTTGCAAATACTACCCACCGATAGTCCTTATGTGATCTGTTCACCGGGTGGGAAAATTTCAGCAAGCATGATGGTTCCAAAAGCGCCATTATGCTTAGAGGGTAGAGTATACCCTACGTCTCTCATAATTTTAGAGGGACAAAAGGTCGATGTCATCTTAGGGATGTCGTGGTTAACCCGCCACGGCGCTGTTTTAGACACCGTCCTCCGAGTTGTGCACTTAAACTCAGAAGTGCACGAATCTCACTCCTTATTTCTGGACAGTCCAGAAATAAAACTTCGAAGTGTCTATCAAGCCACAACCATCAGACTGGAAGATATTCCAGTGGTCCGAGAGTTCCCTGATGTATTCCCGGACGATTTGCCGGGGATGCCGCCCGATAGAGAGGTGGAGTTCAAGATTGAACTTGCACCGGGAACCATGCCAATATCTCGAAGGCCGTACAAGATGGCGCCCAAGGAGTTGGCTGAACTGAAGACTCAGCTTACGGACCTCCTGGAGAAGGGTTTTGTTAGGCCGAGCTCCTCACCATGGGGCTGTTCGGCATTATTTGTGAAGAACAAGGATGAGACGTTGCGGCTTTGTGTGGACTATCGTCCATTAAATGCCGTAACCATCAAGAACAAGTACCCGTTGCCACGGATCGACATGTTGTTTGATCAGTTGGTCGAAGCAAAGATCTTTTCCAAGATGGACTTAAGATCGGGGTACCATCAGATTAAGATAAGGGCTGAGGATATTCCGAAGATGGCTTTCTCAACAAGGTACGGACTTTATGAGTACCTGGTCATGTCCTTTGGCCTCACCAATGCTCCAGCTCACTTCATGTACTTGATGAACTCGGTATTTATGACGGAGTTGGACAAGTTTGTTATGGTCTTCATCAACGACATACTAGTATACTCCAAGTCAGAGGAAGATCACAAGAAGCATCTGCGTATAGTCTTGCAACGGCTGCGGGATCACAAGCTATACGCAAAATTCAGCAAGTGCAAATTCTGGATATCACAAGTGCCTTTTCTCGGGCATATAATCTCAGCGGAGGGTATCGCTGTAGACCCGAGCAAGATCACTCAAGTGCTGAATTGGAAATCCCCAAGAACTGTTCACGAGATACGGAGTTTCCTCGGACTCGCAGGATATTATCCGAGGTTCATTCCGAACTTCTCGAAGATTGCCAAGCCGATGACGGAGCTGCTGAAGAAGGCTACCAAATATGTTTGGAGTCCAGCATGTAAAGCAGCATTCAAGGCTTTAGTCAAGCACCTAACATCAGCACTGGCTTTGGCGCAGCCAGACACAACAAAGCCGTTCGATGTGTACTGCGATGCATCCGGCATTGGGCTCGGATGTGTGCTGATGCAAGACCGAAGAGTGGTCGCGTATGGATCACGTCAGCTTAGAAACCATGAGCAGAATTATCCAACCCACGACTTGGAGCTCGCTGCCGTGGTACTTGCACTGAAGATGTGGAGGCACTACCTACTCGGTAACCTCGTACATTTATATACCGACCACAAGAGCCTCAAGTACATATTCACTCAAAAGGAGTTGAACATGAGGCAGCGAAGATGGTTAGAATTGATAAAAGATTACAAAATAGAGATCCATTATCAACTGGGCAAGGCAAACGTAGTGGCAGATGCGCTGAGTCGCAAGTCACACATCAACCTGACCATCACACCGTTGGAAGAGAGCGAACCACCACTACATGTGATTCCACACGGGGCTCTCTACAACCTAGCTTTGATCCCCACCATCCGTGAAGAAATAGCGGCAGCTCAGAAACAGGACAAGGGCGTGTCACATTTGCGGAGACGTGTAGATAGTGGGGAGCTTAAATATTTCCGGAAGGACAGAGATGGCGTTCTATGGTTCACGGACCGGATCGTCGTACCCCGTAACCCGGAGTTACGGAAGAAATTTTTTGATGAGGCTCACTTATCAAAATTTTCTATTCACCCCGGCAGCAACAAAATGTATCAAGAACTCAGAAGCCAGTTTTGGTGGACACGGATGAAGCGGGAAATCGCAAAGTACGTGTCCGAGTGCAATACATGTCGAAGGGTGAAGGCAGATCATATGTGAAAACCGGGACTGCTACAACCACTGGGCGTTCCTGCCTGGAAGTGGGAGGATGTGAGCATGGACTTCATCGTCGGTTTACCCACCACCTTTCAGAAGCATGATTCTGTGTGGGTGATCGTCGACCGGTTCACCAAAGTTGCCCACTTCATCCCGGTCAACACCAACTACAATGCCAAGAAGTACGCTGAACTGTACATCTCACGGATCCTATGCTTGTACGGCGTACCCCGTACCATCATATCAGATCGGGGCACTTTATTTGTGTCCCGTTTTTGGGAGCAGCTGCATGCTGCATTGGGGACGAAGCTGATCCATAGTTCAGCATACCACCCGCAAACGGATGGGCAAACCGAGCGGGTAAATCAGATCTTAAAAGACATGCTACGAGCTTGCGCTATCAACCACGGAAAGAATTGGGATGATCACTTGCCGTTAGCCGAGTTCTCGTACAACAATGGGTACCAAGCCAGCATCAAGATGGAGCCTTATGAGGTGCTATACGGGAGGAAATATCGCACACCACTGAATTGGTGTGAGTCTGGCGAAAGGGTTACCTTCGGGATTGACCTTGTCAACAACGCGGAACAAAAAGGTTTGACTGATTCAAGCGAACCTAAAAGCCGCCCAATCCCGTCAGAAACAGTATGCGGACCGGAGGAGACGCCCATTGCAGTACAAAGTCGGGGATCACGTATACCTACGTGTGTCTCCAATGAAGGGCGTAAACAAATTTGGGGTGAGAGGAAAGTGGGCACCCCGATTCATCGGTCCATTCCAGATTACCGAAAGATGTGGATCAGTAGCATACCGGCTGAAATTACCAGAAGCACTTTCCGGTGTGCACAACGTCTTTCAAATTTCCCAGCTGAGGAAGTGTCTTAAGCTATCAACTACCATTCAGCTGGAGGACATTGAAGAACTGCAAACGGATCTCAGCTATCAAGAGGAACCGGTTCAGATTATTGATGAGAAGGCCCGAACCACGCGCAACCATACGTTGTGGTTCTACAAAGTTCTATGGAGTAATCACTCTGTGGACGAGGCGACATGGGAGAGCGAAGGATTTCTTCGCGCTAACTACCCCGACTTTTCCACGTCGCATATCCAGTAATTTTCCACCGTCCTCTCTCTCTATTTTCACCTTATAATCTCGGGACGAGATTCTTTTAAGGGGGGAGGAATGTAAGGGCCTCAGTTTTTGACACATGCTTGAAGTGTTCATCACCACACACACACACCTCATTTGAAGAAAGTTGATTAACACATTTGAAGAGCAAGTAACCACCATCAACATGCTCATTAGAGAACAAACTCACATATTGCAAAAGTGGTATGTCCCACATGTAATATAGGGGATGGGCATATGAAAAACTCCTACACAATTCTAGGAATGTCCATGCCAAGTTTCACCCAAATTCAAAACCTTTTGAGGTCATTTTGGGTATAGCTAGAAAGAGGGCAGTTTGAAACTACATTCAAATTCAAACTGTTTTTTTATCCCATGAATTCAAAAGTGGGAGGCATATTCTTACTCAGCACATTTTTGTGAGCTCACACACCAATTTTCACTCCATTTGGAGTTGATCTTGACATGAGCTAAGTGGGGCAAATTCAAACTTTATTTGAATTTCAAACTGAACATGTGCTGAAATTTATTCAAACCAAACCCAATTTGAATTCTAACCAATTCAAATGGCTCAAAGGTAGATAATTTAAATCACTAGGGGCTTTGTGGGAACTACTGTTTACAACAGTGAATTTGAGTTAAGTTCAGAGTTTAAAATTGAGGGTGGGACCCACATGTCATAGAGCTAAGAGGGGTGACTTGCACACAAAGTCACAGCCTCGGTGGGAAATTCCACCGAGCAGCTGCCGGGTGTGCCACCGAGAAGGAACCGGCGCCACCAGCTGCTTCCTCCTTCGCGCGTTGGCGCTCAGGGCGACCTTCTCGTGCCCCCACGCGACCCTCACCGCCTCAGCCGAGCGAAGACCCGGCCTCCTTCTTATTCTCGCGGGCGACATCGCGCAGCGGCATTCCTTCTCCCCGAGCTCTCGGTCGATCGGAGGAACGGAGCAAACAGCCACGCCCTCGTCCCCCCGAGCTGCTAGGCAGCACCCTGAGCTCAAGCACCACCCTCTCGACGCCTGAACCACCGGGTTTCGGCTTCTGTTCCCGTGATCAACGACGACCGCCGCGACTTAGCTCAAGAACGGCGATTGGTCTCACGTGGGCAGCACACCACAGCCACTTCCACGGCCGAACAAGGGCGGCAAAAGGAGCGCACGGAATCCACGCTGCTTCCACCTGAAGCTCAAGCCACGCCATGAGCTCTCGCCGGCGAATTCCGAGATTTTGCTTCGGCGACCTCAACCCGAGCTTCCGGTACAGTTCCTTAAAATTCTCCTTCTCTATTCCTCCTTGAGTCATCAAAATTTGCACATGTATGCTGGATTAGCCGGCGATCAATTCTCCTTTAGCATCCATCGCATGAAAACGCCTCGAAGCGGCGGGATTTAAGCTTTACTAGGAGTGTCCGCCGCGGACCCATTCAGTCGCACGGTGAAACCGTATTTGCGGTAACTCCCGAGCTACTCTGAGGTCATGCCGAGCTTCCCAGAGCTGCGCTGGTGATGTAGAGCCCATCGGCGCAAGTGAGGGCGGGTTATATTCCTCGGGCGACGGCGCCGAACCACAGCAGTAGCCGCCGCACGTCGCGGAGCTGGTTCCGGCCACCGGCAGCCCAAACAGAGCCCACAAACGTGTTCCTCGATGCCCTAAACCCTCTGGCGGTGAGTCTCTGGCTGGGCGGCGGCTGGGAACGCCAGTCCGGCGAGCAGCCTTCTGCTCCGGCGAGGGGGGAGCGCGCGGGCGCGAAACAGAGGGACCCGGCTGTCAGCGGCTTAAAAATTCAAATCGGGATCGGGCTGCGGCTCAGATCCGGTGTGCTGGTGCGCAGAAACTCCATAGACCCCGGTGTGCCGACGCCTCAGTACACAACACGTGTCCCCGTGGCCCACCGGCAGATTTAAACTTTTCCCCGATTTTCAAATTTCCTTCAAACCTCAAATCCTCATAACTTTGGCTAGAAAGCTCCAAATCGAGTGAACCAAATTTTGTTGGATTCAGCTCTTTGAAAACTCTCCATCAAATAAAGTTTCACTTCATGAAAATCCTTAATTCTCTAGAATTAATTCCTCAAAGTTTAAACTGTTTGGATTTTAACTGGAGAGTTCCTTGGAGGAGACTTCTGAAATTTTGCTGGGATGTTCACCAAAATATCCCTGAACTACCATAAAAATTTCAGATCCATTTGAGCTCATTTGATCCACCTAATGGTGTGATTAGTGGAACTGTTCCAGAGAAAATAGAAAATGTTCAGAAACATTTTCAGAATTTTCTCAGAAATTGTTTAGCTCAAATCTTTAGCTAAGAACCTTCAAATTAAGTGAGACCAACTCCATTAGAACCCTCTGAAAATCTAGTTTTCAGAAAGTCATGGCTTGCTCCATGAAAGTCACTAGAACATCCTAAGAGCTCCAATTAAGGTCAAGGACATAATTAATTGTGGAGAGCTCAAATGAGCTTTGCTGCAACTAAAACTTGACCAAGTCTCTGTTTAGGTGGTAACCAAGCCACAGTAAAAGTTTCACAGTCTTTACGTCTGTCTAGTGAGAATTAGAAGGTTCACAATTTTAAAACTCAATTCAAATGCATTTAATCAATACATGTACTTCTTATATCATGTAGTCGCTAAGGTCGAGGAGGAACCCGAAGTCCTGGACTTTGTTACTCCGGAGGAGCAGCTAGCCTACGACCAAGAGCAGCAAGGCAAGCCCCGGTTTGCATTAACCTTTTTACAAAGATTTATTGTTTTGAGCACTTAATTAAGTATGATTACTTATTGCATTGGAGTCTTGTTTGGAAACCCAATTGCATAGCCAAGAGAACCACGGAGGGGGATTAGGATTACCAACCCCGTTAGCTACTGCAATGCTAAGATAGTGTAGGATTCGGTACAAGTCGAGTAGTTGGAACTACTCGCGAGCATAGGCTAGAGGCACTCGACTCGGGGAGAGATAGCACATGATACCCATGGCAAGAAAAATGAGACCGAGCGGGGAGTAAGGGCAGCAGGACTTTGGGGCCTGTGTGCTGTAGCTCTGCTTGTGTCGATTGAGGACCGAGCCGTGTGCGGGCCTGTTGAACATGCTAGAACAGTACCGAAGATCCACCGGCTATATGGGAACCGGGAAACCGATGTAACTCGAGTAGCTGGGTGTTGAGGCATAGCTGGTCGTTCAGAGGGTAGCTTGAGAGATCGAGGTGTAAATCGGCTGGCGGCACTGAGATGCGCATGCAGAGACCTCTTGCTCGGGATGATATGACCGGTTCAACATTTGGCTAATGGGTGAAAGGTGGTTGCGTATGGCGTCCGTGATGGTTGCTGTAGGCAACATCGAGTACGGGCGTACGTGACGGGTTTTTCGGGTAACCCTGCAGGTGTAAATTAAAAATAATCACCGTCCCTCGCGGTCAGTGAGTACCACTTGTTCACTGTACCGTGACGTAGAAAGAACATGCTAGTTACATGTTAAAATGTTGCTGATTGAAAGATGGACTTTGATTGTTAAAGATTTGTTGTAGTTAGAGCTAACTAAAGTTCTTTTCAACTTTGGGCAAAGTACATGAGAGAAATGCATTTCTTGTTTGATTGCGGCTCTCTCATGTGCCTTAGCGTAAGGTTCTCCACAACATGCTTCTAAAACTTGAAAGTAAGGTTCCAATAATTAGGCGAGTCCTTTGTAAATTGTTTTATCTCATGTACCCATCAGCCCTCATGTAGAAGTTCCATGTTTAGGAGAGACGGGTCAGTCTTGCTGAGACTTCGTGCTCACTGCTTGTGTTTGAAGCTTTTGCAGGGTTCTATGAGGAAGGGACTCCCGAGGAGGAGACGGAACCCCAGGAGGGGAACCCCGTCGAGTGGGAGTCGTGCACGCCGCCTTGTTAGTGTGCGTGTGTGCTAGCAAGGACATGTTCACGGGCTGAACATGAACTTTATGCGTAGTCTATGCCCGTGAGTGTAGACTGAACCTATTTTGATGTAAAATGTTCATAAACCTCTTTATGTAATAAACTTTGCTTCCACTTTGTATCTTTGATGTGTGTTATCCGGTGCTGTGCAACGCAGCACCCCTCAGCGTGATCCTGGCTCGACAAGACCGTGGGGTCGTGTCACCGTATAGATCTCACATCGGTGGCCAAGGATATAATGTCTCCAAATCTTCAAGGCATGTACCACAGCTGCAAGTTCCGAGTCATGTATGGGGTTATTCAGCTCATGTTTCTTTAGTTGTCTCGATGCATAGGCTACCACTTGTCCTCCTTGCATGAGCACGCATCCAAGCCCTTGTCTTGTTCCGTCACAATATATATCGAAGCTCTTGCTTACATCCGGCAATACCAAAACTGGCACTGTGATTAATCTCTTCTTTAGCTCCTCAAAACTTTCTTGACACGCTGGTGTCCACTGAAATGCTTTCCCCTTCATTAGCAATTCAGTCATATGCTTCGCTATTTTGGAGAAATCCTTGATGAACCGGCTGTAGTATCCAGCCATCCCAAGGAAACTCCGAATATCTCTCACATTCTGCGGTTGGTTCCACTTCAGAACATCTCCCACTTTTCCGGGATCAACCGATACTCCTCCCTCGGAGATGATGTGGCCTAGGAACGATATCTCCTTTAGCCAAAATTTACACTTGCTGAACTTTGCATACAATTGATGCTCTTGTAGTTTCTGCAACGTCAACCTCAAGTGTTCTTCATGTTCTTTCTCGCTTTTTGAATACACCATGATATTATCGATGAAAACCACAATGAACTTGTCTAAGTACTCCATGAAGACCTTATTCATGAGGTACATAAAGTATACGGGTGCATTCATTAACCCAAAAGACATAACGGTATACTCATACGAACCATACCGTGTTAGAAATACAGTCCTGGGTATGTTGGAGGGCTTAATCTTCAACTGGAAGTATCCTGACCGAAGATCAATCTTGGAGAAAATTCGGGCACCTTTCATTTGATCGAACAGTCCTCTATGCGGGGAAGCGGGTACTTATTCTTGATCGTCACCTCATTGAGAGACCTATAGTCCACACACATCCTTTGGGTCCCATCTTTCTTGTCCACGAAGAGCATGGGGGCTCCCCACGGTGACGAGCTTGGGCGTATAAAACCCTTTTCTAGCTGCTCCTGAATTTGCTTCTTGAGCTCCACTAACTTATTAGCAGTCATCCTATATGGCCTTTTTGCTATAGGTGCAGTTTTGGGTACTAAATCAATGGCAATTTCAATGTCCCGGTCAGGTGGCATACCTAGAAGTTCTTCCGGGAACACATCTGAATATTTTTGAACCACCGGAATGCTTTTCAATATCGCTTCTTTGATGTGGTTCAGCACTGCCTTCTCAATTGCAGGTTGGGCTGCCTCAAACTCAATACGAGTACCATGCCCACTCGTCAACTGCATGATCCTCTGAGCACATTGAATCACTCTATTGTGCTTGCTTAACCAGTCAATTCCAAGTATTATGTCAATCTCTTGGGAATCAAAGACGATAAGGTTGGCGAGAAAGTCTACCCCCCTTATTTTAAGGCTTACTTTCGGAAATACTATATGCATCAAGGTGTATGAACTAAGCAATCTCTTTTATTAATATCAACCTATATGAGGATGTGAACAAGTGCCAAAGCATCTCCAATCTCTCTACTATGTGTGGATGTGGACATTCGCTGAAGCATCCAACAACTCACATCAGCACATAAACAATGCAATCATCATAAAAATTTCAGCACACCACTCTTATTCAAGCTACTACGATCTAAACATTCCTATTACAGCTTTATTCAATGGAAAACTAAACTTAATCGTGAGAACCGGTGCTGTTCTTGCCGTGTGACGGGGGTGGTCCCTATATGGGCGCACGCCATGGTGAGTCGGCAGTCCATGTAGGTGACACGACCCCACGGTCTTGTCGAGCCAGGATCACGCTGAGGGGTGCTGCGCTGCATAGCACCGGATAACACACATCAAAGGTACAAAGCGGAAGCAAAACTTTAATTATATAAAATGGTTTATGAACATTTGTACAT
This sequence comes from Neostapfia colusana, assembly GCA_030760725.1. NCBI lineage: Eukaryota > Viridiplantae > Streptophyta > Magnoliopsida > Poales > Poaceae > Neostapfia > Neostapfia colusana. The sequence continues at coordinate 51,990,221 of JASWHV010000019.1, forward strand.
CAAAATAAGTCCAGTCTACACTCGCGGGCGTAGACTACGCATCAAGTGCACGTCTAGCCCTTGAACGTGTCCTTGCTAGCACACACGCACACTAACTCTGCGGCGTGCATGACTCCCACTCGACGGGGTTCCCCTCCTAGGGTTCCGTCTCCTCTTTGGGAGTCCCTTCCTCATAGAACCCTGCAAAAGCTTCAAACACAAGCAGTGAGCACGAAGGCTCAGCAAGTCTGACCCGTCTCACCTAAACATGGAACTTCTACATGAGGGGTGATGGGTTACATGAGGTAAAAAATCATTTGCAAGGACTCGCCTAATTAGTAGAACCTTACTTTCAAGTTTTAGCAGCAGGTTGTGGAGAACCTTACGCTAAGGCACATGAGAGAGCCGCAATCAAATAAGAAACGCATTTCTCTCATGTACTTTGCCCAAAGTTGAAAAGAACTTTAGTTAGCTCTAAACCACAGCAAATCATTAGCAATCAGAGTTCATCTTTCAATCAGCAACATTTTAACATGTAACTAGCCTGTTCTTTCTACGTCATGGTACAGTGAACAAGTGGTACTCACTGACCGCGAGGGACGACAATTATAATCGATTTACACCTATAGGGTTACCCGAATAACCCGTCACGTACGCCCGTACTCGATGTTGCCTACAACAACCATCACAGACTCCGTACGCAACTACCTTTCACCCGTTAGCCAAATGTTGAACAGGTCCAATCGTCCCGAGCAAGAGGTCTTTTGCACGCGCATCTCAGTGCCGCCAGCCGATTTACACCTCGAGCTCTCAACCTACCCTCTGAACGACCAGCTATGCCTCAACACCCAGCTACCCGAGTTACATTGGTTTCCCGGTTCCCATATAGCCGGTAGGTCTTTGGCACTGTTCTAGCTTGTTTAATAGGCCCGCACACGGCCCGGTCCTCAATCAACACAAGCGGAGCTATAGCACACAGGCCCCAAAGTCCTGGTGCCCTTACTCTCCGCTCGGTCTCATCTTTCTTGCCATGTGTATCATGTGCTATCTCTACCCGAGTCGAGTGCCTCTAGCCTATGCTCGCGAGTAGTTCCAACTACTCGACTTGTACCGGATCCTACACTAACTTAGCATTGCAGTAGCTAACGGGGTTTTCAATCCTAATCCCAACACATGTTTTTTTTGGCTATGCAGTTGGGTTTCCAAACAAGTCTCTAATGCAAGGAATCATAATATTCAAGTAAGTGCTCAAAACAATAAAAATTAGTAAAAGGGTTAATGCAAACCGGAGCTTGCCTTGCTGCTCTTGGTTGTAGGCTAGCTGCTCCTCCGGAGTAACGAAGTCTAGGACTTCGGGTTCCTCCTCGCCCTTAGCGACTATATGATATACAAAGATATGTATTAATTTAGATGCATTTGTATTAAGTTTGAACTTGTGAATCTTATAAATCCCACTAGACAGACTCAATGACTACGAAACTTTTACTGTGGCTTGGTTACAACCTAAGTACAGACTTGGTCAAGTTTTAGTTGCAGCAAAGCTCATTTGAGCCCTCCACAATCAATTATGTACCTGACCTTAATTGAAGGCTTTTTAGGGTGTTCTAAGGATTTTCATGAAACAAACTATGACTTTCTGAAAACTAGATTTTCAGAGGGTTCTAATGGAGTTGGTCTCACTAAATTTGAAGGTTCCTAACTAAAGATATGAGCTAAACAATTCCAGAGAAAATTCTGAAAATGTTTCTGAACATTTTCTATTTTCTTTGGAACAGTTCCACTAATCACACCATTAGGTGGATCAAATGAGCTCAAATGGATCTGAAATTTTTATGGTAGTTCAGGGTTATTTTGGTGAACATCCCAGCAAAATTTCAGAATTTTCCTCCAAAGGATTCTCCAGTTAAAATTCCAAATAGTTTAAATTTTGAGGAATTAATTCTGGAGAAATAAGGATTTTCACGAAGTGAAACTTGATTTCCTGGAAAGTACTCGGAGAGCTGAATCCAACAAGATTTGGTTTACTCGATTTGGATCTTTCTAGCTAAAGTTATGAGGATTTCAAGTTTGAAGGAAATCTGAAAATCGGGGAAAAAGTTTAAATCTGCCAGGGCCCGCGGGGACACGAGTTAGGCGCGGAGGCGACCGCACACTGCGGCCCACAGGGTCTTTGCGCGCCAGCACACCCGATCCTGGCCACACCCGATCCCGATTTCAAATTTTGAGCCGCTGACGCGTGGGCCAGCCGGCTTCGTCTTCCTCCCGACGTGCCCGCGCGCGCGCCGCCGCCCCTCGCCGGAGCAGACCCGGAGCTCGCCGGCTCGCCGCTGCCGGCCATCCCATGGTCTGAAACTTGCCGCCAGGGGGTTGTCGACATCGAGGAACACGTCGGTGGTGTCAGTTCGGGCTGGCGGTGACCGGAAATAGCCCGGCGACGTGTCGCGGCCTCGGTTGAGGTTCGGCGCCATCGGCCGTGAGTTCTAACCCGCCAAAACCTCGAACAATCGGTACTACAGCATCAATGTATCTCTAGGAAGCTCAAAAAGGTGTCAAAAGGGTTCAAGGATGGCGGCAAGTTGGTCGGCACCGTGTGACCAATCGTGCCCGCCATGACCGCCCTTGATCGAGCTCTAAATTCGTCACTCCTAGACAGTTTCACGCCACGGATGCAGAAAAGAACTTGATTGCCGGCTAGTCCAGCGTCTATGTGCAAGATTTGATAGCTAGAGAAGGATCTTAGAGCGAGAATTTGAAAGATCCGTACCGGAAGCTCGGTTTACGGTCGCCGGAGCAAAAACTGGAAATTCTCCGTGGATTCTTCACAGTTTGCTTCCAAACTTGGAGGAGAGCAGCACGGCTGTTGCGCGCTCCTGCTGCTGCCCTTGCTGGACCGTGAAAACGCCTGTGGAGCGCTGTACACGGGCGCCTGACTTTCGGCTGAGGCTAGGTCGCCGCGGTGGCGATCGCTCTCGGGCAAGGGAGGTCGGAGCTCGGGGTTTCTGGCATTGGGGAGGTGGAGTGCGATCTCAGGTTGCTGTCTAGTAGCTCAGGAACGAAGGAGGAGATCATTTGCTGGTTTTCCCGATCGAGCAGAGAGCTGCGGGGAGAAGAACTGCCGCCGCTCGGGGTCACACGCGAGGAGATAAAGCCAGCCGATCCCTGCTCGGGCTGAGGCGGTGCCGGTCGTGTGGAGGCGCGAGCAAGCTGCCCTGGGCGCCAGCGCGCGGGGAAGGAAGCAGCTGGTGGCTCCGGTGGCTGTTCGGTGGCCCAGCCGACCGCTGCTCGGTGGAATTTCCCGCCGAGGCTGTGACTTTGTGTGCAAGACTTCCCTCCTTCTCTCTATGACATGTGGGTCCCACCTGGGGTTTTAACCTCTGAAATTTACTCCTAATCACTGTTGTAAACAGTGAGCCCCAAAATACCCCTGGTGATTCAAATTATTCACCCATGAGCCATTTGAATTGATTAGAATTCAAATTGGGTTTGGTTTGAATGAATTTCAGCACAAGTTCAGTTTAGAATTCAAATAAAGTTTGAATTTGTCCCACTTAGCTCATGTCAAGATCAACTCCAAATGGAGTGAAAATTGGAGTGTGAGCTCACAAAATTGTGCTGAATAAGATTATGCCTCCCACTTTTGAATTCATGAGATAAAAACAGTTTGAATTTGAATATGGTTTCAAACTGCCCTCTTTCTAGCTATACCCAAAATGAACTCAAAAAGGTTTTGAATTTGGGTGAAACTTGGCATGGACATCCCTAGCAATGTGTAGGAGTTTTCACATGCCCAGCCCCTCTATATCATATGTGGGAAATACCACTTTTGCAATATGTGAGTTTGTTCTCTAATGAGCATGTTGATGGTGGTTACTTGCTCTTCATTTGTGTTCATCAACTTTCCTCAAATGAGGTGTGTGTGTATGGTGATGAACACTTCAAATATGTGTCAAAAACTGAGGCCCTTACATTCCTCACCCCTTAAAAGAATCTCATCCCGAGATTATAAGGTGAAAATGAGAGAGAGGACGGTGGAAAATTACCGGATATGCGACGTGAAAAAGTTAGGGTAGTTGTCGCGAAGAAATCCTTCGCTCTCCCATGTCGCCTCGTCCACGGAGTGATTACTCCATAGAACCTTGTAGAACCACAACATACGGTTGCGTGTGGTTCGGGCCTTTTCGTCAATAATCTGAACCGGTTCCTCCCGATAGGTGAGATCCGGTTGCAGTTCTTCAATGTCTTCCAGCTGAACGGTAGTTGATAGCTTAATACACTTCCTCAGCTGGGAAATGTGAAAGACGTCGTGCACACCGGAAAGTGCTTCTGGTAATTTCAGCCAGTATGCTACTGATCCACATCTTTCGGCAATCTGGAATGGACCGATGAATCGGGGTGCCAACTTTCCTCTCACCCCAAATCTGTTTACACCCCTCATTGGAGACACACGCATATATACGTGATCCCCGACTTCGAGTTGTAGTGGGCGTCTTCTCCGGTCCGCATACTGTTTCTGCCGAGATTGGGCGGCTTTTAGGTTCGCTTGAATCAGTCGAACCTTTTCTTCCGCGTTGTTGACAAGGTCAATCCCGAAGGTAACCCTTTCGCCAGACTCACACCAATTCAAGGGTGTGCGGCATTTTCTCCCGTATAGCGCCTCGTAGGGCGCCATCTTGATGCTGGCTTGGTACCCATTGTTGTACGAGAACTCGGCTAACGGCAAGTAATCATCCCAATTCTTGCCGTGGTTGATAGCGCAAGCTCGTAACATGTCTTCTAAGATCTGATTTACCCGCTCCGTTTGCCCATCCGTCTGCGGGTAGTACACTGAACTACGGATCAGCTTTGTCCCCAAGGCAGCGTGCAGCTGCTCCCAAAAACGGTACACAAATAAAGTGCCCCAATCCAATATGATGGTACGGGGTATGCCGTACACGCATAAGATCCGTGAGACGTACAGTTCAGCGTACTTCTTGGCATTGTAGTTTGTGTTGACCGGGATGAAATGGGCAACTTTGGTGAGCCGGTCGACGATCACCCACACAGAATCATGCTTTTGAAGAGTGGTGGGTAAACCGACGATAAAGTCCATGCTCACATCCTCCCACTTCCAGGAAGGAATGCCCAGTGGTTGCAGCAGTCCCGGTTTCCGCATATGGTCTGCCTTCACCCTTCGACATGTATCACACTCGGACACGTATTTTGCAGTCTCCCGTTTCATCCGTGTCCACCAAAACTTGCTTCTGAGTTCTTGATACATCTTGTTGCTGCCGGGGTGAATAGAAAACTTTGACAAGTGAGCCTCGTTAAAGATTTTCTTCCGTAATTCTGGGTTACGGGGTATGACGATCCGGTCCTTGAACCATAGGACGCCGTCTCCGTCCTTCCGGAAACATTTTAACTCCCCACTGTCTACACGTCTCCGCAAATGCGACATGCCCTTGTCATGTTTCTGAGCTGCCGCTATCTCTTCACGGATGGTGGGGATCAAAGCTAGGATGTAGAGAGCTCCATGTGGAATCACATGCAGTGGTGGTTCGCTCTCTTCCAACAGTGTGATGGTCAGATTGTTGACGTGTGACTTGCGGCTCAGCGCATCTGCCACTACGTTTGCCTTGCCCGGATGATAATGGATCTTTTTTTGGTAACCCTTTATCAGTTCTAACCATCTTCGTCGCCTCATGTTCAGCTCCTTCTGAGTGAATATGTACTTGAGGCTTTTGTGGTCGGTATATAGATGTACGAGGTTACCGAGTAGGTAGTGCCTCCACATCTTCAGTGCAAGTACCACAGCAGCGAGCTCCAAGTCGTGGGTTGGATAATTTTGCTCATGGTTTCTAAGCTGCCGTGATCCATACGCGACCACTCTTCGATCTTGCATCAGCACACATCCGAGCCCAATGCCGGATGCATCGCAGTACACATCGAACGGCTTTGTTGTGTCTGGCTGCACCAAAACCGGTGCTGATGTTAGGTGCTTAACTAAAGCCTTGAATGCTGCTTCACATGCCGGACTCCAAACATATTTGGTAGCCTTCTTCAGCAGCTCTGTCATTGGCTTGGTAATCTTCGAGAAGTTCGAAATGAACCTCCGATAATATCCCACGAGTCTGAGGAAACTCTGTACCTCATGAACAGTCCTCGGGGATTTCCAATTCAGCACTTGAGTGATCTTGCTCGGGTCTACAGCGATACCCTCCGCTGAGATGATATGCCCGAGGAAAGGCACTTGCGATATCCAGAACTCGCATTTGCTGAATTTCGCGTATAGCTTGTGATCCCGCAGCTGTTGCAAGACTATACGCAGATGCTTTTTGTGATCTTCCTCCGACTTGGAATATACCAGTATGTCGTCGATGAAGACCACGACAAACTTGTCCAGCTCCGGCATGAATACCGAGTTCATCAAATACATGAAGTGAGCTGGAGCATTGGTGAGGCCGAAGGAAATGACCAGGTACTCATAAAGCCCGTACCTCGTCAAGAAAGCCGTCTTCGGAATATCCTCAGCCCGTATCTTAATCTGATGGTACCCAGATCTTAAGTCCATCTTGGAAAAGATCTTTGCTTCGACCAACTGATCAAACAACATGTCGATCCGTGGCAACGGGTACTTGTTCTTGATGGTTACGGCATTTAATGGACGATAGTCCATGCAAAGCCGCAACGTCTCATCCTTCTTCTTCACAAATAATGCCGAACAGCCCCATGGCGAGGAACTCGGCCTAATAAAACCCTTCTCCAAGAGGGCCGCGAGCTGAGTCTTCAGTTCAGCCAACGCCTTGGGCGCCATCTTGTACGGCCTTCGGGATATCGGCATGGTTCCCGGTGCAAGTTCAATCTTGAACTCCACTTCTCTATCAGGCGGCATCCCCGGTAAATCGTCCGGGAATACATCAGGGAACTCTCGGACCACTGGAATATCTTCAATCTGATGGTTGTGGCTTGATAGACACTTGGAAGTTTTATTTCTGGACTGTCCAGAAATAAAGAATGAGATTCGTGCACTTCTGAATTTAAGTGCACAACTCAGAGGACGGTGTCTAAAACAGCGCCGTGGCGGGTTAACCACGACATCCCTAAGATGATATCGACCTTTTGTCCCTCTAAGATTATGAGAGACGTAGGGTAGACTCTACCCTCTAAGCACAATGGCGCTTTTGGGACCATCATGCTTGCTGAAATTTTCCCACCCGGTGAACAGATCACATAAGGACTATCGGTGGGTAGTATTTGCAAGCTATATTTATCAATAAAAGCTTGGCTAATGAAGCTATGTGTGGCGCCTGAATCAAATAGTACTATGGCAGGATGCTGGTGGAGTTGGAACATACCCGCAAGGATTGGCTCGCCCTCTGGCACGTCCTCTATGGCAAGTTGGTGGACGGTGCCAGGCCTAGGGTTTGCCCGCCGCGCATTGGTGGGGTTTCGGGGTTGATTCCTCCCCGGAAACTGCGGTACCACTCCGCCGCCTTGCCTCTCCGGGCAATTGCTCGCGAAGTGTCCTCGACGACCACACTTGTAACATGTGGCCGCTGCTGGTGTAGTGCTCGAGGGAGGAAAGCCCGGCATGCGTTGCGGAGGTGCATACGCACGCGGCATCGCCCGCTGCTGCTGTTGTTGCAGAGGTGGTACTGGCAGTGCCGGCCTGAATGCCGGTGAAGAGTACGACCGACTGCGGAACGGCATCGACCTCTGGGGTGGCTGCCAGCGTGAACCTGATGGTGGGGGATTCACCATCCGAAACTTCTGAGAAGGACCGCCTCCTTCTCCGCTGCTTTGCGGCGTGCTTCGCTTTCTCTCCGCCACCGCCAACTCTTTGCCGGAGTCCTCCTAAACAATCGTAGCATCAATGATGTCGTTGAGGCTGCCGCGAATGAACATCGCCAACTTGTCCTTCAGGAGCGGGTTAAGCCCCTGGTAAAAGTGGCCCCGCCGCTTCTCGTCGGTATCTGCGTGATACGACGCATAGAGTGCGAAATCGTTGAACGCCCTGGATTATTCCAGCGCGTTCCGGCCCCCTTGTTGCAGGTGTAAGAATTCATGCGTCTTCCTCTTCATTAGACCTGGCGGTATGTGATAGGCCCTGAAGGCCGTCTGGAACTCCGCCCAAGTCATTACTCGGTCGGTGGGCTGTAAAGCACAGAAGTTCGCCCACCACGCGCTCGCGGACCCTTGAAACTGCTGGACCGCGAACTGAGTCTTGCGCTGCTCGCTTATCTGGAGCAGCCTGAACTTCATCTCTATTGCGCGGAGCCAGTTGTCCGCGTCAAGAGGTTCATCCGCCCTTGAGAATACTGGGGGATGAGTTGCCAGGAAGTCGGAGTAGGAGCTCTGTTGACGCTCCTCACGGTCTTGACGTCTCTCTGGGCGAGACGTATTAGCGATGAGAGTTTGCAGCAACTCCGTGTGCTGCTGATGTGAACCCGCCATTGCCGCGACGATGTCGGCCAATGTAACCGTTGGCAGTGGCGGTGGCGGTGTTTGCTGTTGCTGTTGCTGCTGTTGTCCCGAGGAGTCCTCGGGAGGCTGTTGGGAGGTCTCTCCCCCTTGGCTAGTACCCTCAACGTCCGGGTTGGCACGAGTACAAGTCATTCTGAAATTCAAAACAGCAGCGATTAGCACATGTCATACTTAAAATTCCATAAGCAACAGTAGGTATTGAAGTGACACATGAATAATTTGCACAACATTCACATATATTGATAAAGCATAAACTTTATACAAGATACATTATTCTCGGGTCTCCGAGAAGTCTTGCTCATGTCGTCACTACCCATACATACGCTACTGCCCACACGACATGTCACCAATTACAAAAGTTGGGTTACACTACCCTAGCTGCCCTACTTGGCAACTGTAACCCCCTACTCAGAGTAGAATTTGACCTCCTGCGGGTCGTCCTCCTCCGGTACCTCTGCTGGTGGCTTTGGATCTACCACCTCTTCTCCCATCTCGGGTTCTCCCATTGCTGGAAGGCCCAAGACTACCGGTATGCCCAATACCGGAGGTACGAGGTCCTGCAATGCATGCACCTCGTCCATAGCCTGGTTGTAGTCCTCTTCCCAGCCTTGCCCTTCCTCAAAAGCATCGTCCCGCTCTTGAGTAAGGTCCTCGTTCTGCTGGGTCAGATTCTGTACCAGTTCTTGCAACGCCGCGATGTCGACACGGCTCTTCTTCTTTGCCTTCTTCAGACGATGCAACTGATTGTGCTGTTCATTCAGTCGCTTGATCGTCGGAAGGAGCACATTGCGGAGTGCGCTGTGAGCACTCTCGAAATGGTCTCCACGGCTTGTGCTCTCCTTGAGCTTTGCAGCGAGATGCTCCGTATGAACAGCTTGGCTGTCTATCACGGCGTTTCCCGCCCTCATCTGGAGGCTAAGGTTTGCCTCTGCGGGGCTGTACCTTGGGCAACCTGGATCGGCTGCCTCCCGGTATCTCCCTTCCCACACGTGCTGAGCCCGTCCCTCCACCGGAACGAGCGCGTATGGAGTGCCCTCCATAGCCTGCACGTGTAGTTGGCAGAAACATGACATGGTGTCACGGGCTGCCACTTGCCACATCCCTTCCGATTGTCTACCTCTCACCGTGACGGTGAACGGCACCCAACCCGGTGGCGTAGGTCCTGCAGGGACTTTACATGGATTGTCCATGCCTTGTTCCCGTCCTCGCCTTCTTCCTTGGCAAAGTACTGCGGCATCTGGTTGTATCCGAAATATTGAAGCATCTGCCTCAATGTTTCCGGATAGCCGCTGCGGTGAGAACAGTGGGACACCACACCTGTTCTCCAACTGCTTATCTGCTGTCATCTGTGAAAATATATTTGAGAAATGTCAAATATTTATTTAAACAGTAAACCATTGAGTTATAACATAAAACATGTCATTGGACCCATAAAACATGGAAACATAGTTCAAATTTTAAGCGAATATGACTGCTGATCTGCTGTTCAACATGACAGCCCTGATCAGTTTCCATCTCAACCTGATTTAGGCCATGTTAAATGCAAAACCAATTCTGGAGCTTAACATCAAAGTTAAAGCTAACCACAATAGCTTTACAGAAAGTATTTGCTTATCCTAAGATCTGTCCTGGTTCAAAAGTTATGAGATGTCAAATTAACAGAATTTCTGGAGAAATTTGGACAGCACCTCCCTGCTTTAGGTACTGATTCGATCCAAAAATTCCAGTTAATTCTCTTCCTAATCTGACAAAACTTTCTGTTACAAAGTTGTAACCCATCTCATAATCTTTCCATAACTACCTCATTTTCTATTTTTGGATTTTTATGCAGTAAGTTATACTCAATTTACAGAGAGTTTTTACAGAGAGTCTTTACTCTGTCCTGTTTTCTGGACAGTTTCAACTCTACTGCATTTTTTGATTGGTTAAGGGATGAAACACCTCTGGACCTCAACAGAGAAGTTGTAAAGATCTTCCAAAGCTTTCCAGAAATGTATCATATGACCCCAACCTTGAAAGAACTCAACCTCTAACCTCTGATTAACTTCAGCCTTGATTCAGCTGAAAACAGAGTGCTCTGTCCTTAACAACCTATAAGTTGAAAACTTGTTAACTTTGAATATCCTGATTAAGGGAAGAAGTTATAGCAAAGTTTTAACACTCCAGATTAAAACTTTCAAGTTTTACAATGAAGTTGTTCATTTAGTGGGGTGTGACGTCGATGCGTCACCAGAGTATGTCGGTACTACGTCCTCACAAAGAAAAAACTATACCGGACTTAGCCGGCTTCGTTAATTCAGTGGCACTAAACGTCACTCACACACGGATATTACACGTCTACCGTTTCGTGGTCAGACTACCTGCAGAAACTCAAACAATCGTCAGACTCGTCTGCACACCGAGTCCGGTATCCATACCGTTCGTACACCCGGCCGTCATCACTCGCCCGGATGTTCTCAAGCCAAACACGCCTTGTGTTACGTATTCACGTTTCAGACCACGTGACGGGGTCTCCCAAGTTGCACCACGCACGCCAGGGACAGACGTTGCTCGTATACCCCAAACGACATGAAGAGTCGTAGAGGATATCAAAGCGGGCCGGGTTACCTGCCACCCGTGGGGCTCCACCCTTCAGCTTGTGCGCACTGGTGGACAGGGCTTACGTGCATCCCCCAAGACATAAACGTCCCGAGATGCACGATTTTCTGATATAATCAAATAGGTTAGTATGCCACTTTCTATACACTAATAACATCCTTATACGGGCTACTAACTCGTTCCTCACTGGATTTTTGAAAAAGATGACCTTTTTAGTGCGTTAAACCTCAAGCGAGCTCTGATACCAACGCTGACACGACCCCACGGTCTTGTCGAGCCAGGATCACGCTGAGGGGTGCTGCGTTGCACAGCACCGGATAACACACATCAAAGGTACAAATCGGAAGCAAAACTTTTATTACATAAAGTGGTTTATGAACATTTGTACATCAAAATAAGTCCAGTCTACACTCGCGGGCGTAGACTACGCATCAAGTTCACGTCCAGCCCTTGAACGTGTCCTTGCTAGCACATACGCACACTAACTCTGCAGTGTGCACGACTCCCACTCGACAGGGTTCCCCTCCTGGGGTTCCGTCTCCTCTTCGGGAGTCCCTTCCTCATAGAACCCTGCAAAAGCTTCAAACACAAGCAGTGAGCACGAAGGCTCAGCAAGTCTGACCTGTCTCACCTAAACATGGAACTTCTACATGAGGGGTGATGGGTTACATGAGGTAAAAATCATTTGCAAGGACTCGCCTAATTAGTAGAACCTTACTTTCAAGTTTTAGCAGCAGGTTGTGGAGAACCTTACGCTAAGGAACATGAGAGAGCCGCAATCAAACAAGAAAAGCATTTCTCTCATATGTACTCTGCCCAAAGTTGAAAAGAACTTTAGTTAGCTCTAAACTACAGAAAATCATTAGCAATCAGAGTTCATCTTTCAATCAGCAACATTTTAACATGTAACTAGCCTGTTCTTTCTACGTCACAGTACAATGAACAAGTGGTACTCACTGACTGCGAGGGACGGCGATTATAATCGATTTACACCTGCAGGGTTACCCGAATAACCCGTCACGTACGCCCGTACTCGATGTTGCCTACAACAACCATCACGGACGCTGTACGCAACTACCTTTCACCCGTTAGCCAAATGTTGAACCGGTCCAATCGTCCCGAGCAAGAGGTCTCTGCACGCGCATCTCAGTGCCACCAGGCGATTTACACCTCAAGCTCTCAACATACCCTCTGAACGACCAGCTATGCCTCAACACCCAGCTACCCGAGTTACATCGGTTTCCCGGTTCCCATATAGCCGGTAGGTCTTCGGTACTGTTCTAGCTTGTTCAACAGGCCCGCACACTGCTTGGTTCTCAATCGACACAAGCGAAGCTATAGCACACAGGCCCCAAAGTCCTGCTGCCCTTACTCTCCGCTCGGTCTCATCTTTCTTGCCATGTGTATCATGTGCTATCTCTACCCGAGTCGAGTGCCTCTAGCCTATGCTCGCGAGTAGTTCCAACTACTCGACTTGTACCGAATCCTACACTAACTTAGAATTGCAGTAGCTAACGGGGTTTTCAATCCTAATCCCAACCCATGGTTTTCTTGGCTATGCAGTTGGGTTTCCAAACAAGACTCTAATGCAAGGAATCATAATACTCAAGTAAGTGCTCAAAACAATAACAATTTGTAAAAGGGTTAATGCAAACCTAACACGACCCCACGGTCTTGTCGAGCCAGGATCACGCTGAGGGGTGCTGCGTTGCACAACACCGTATAACACACTTCAAAGGTACAAAGCGGAAGCGAAATTTTATTACATAAACAGGTTTATGAACATGTTTACATCAAAATAAGTTCAGTCTACACTCGCGGGCGTAGACTACGCATCAAGTCCACGTTCAGCCCTTGAACGTGTCCTTGCTAGCACACACGCACACTAACTCTGCGGCGTGCACGACTCCCACTCGACGGGGTTCCCCTCCTAGGGTTCCGTCTCCTCTTCGGGAGTCCCTTCCTCATAGAACCCTGCAAAAGCGTCAAACTAAAGCAGTGAGCACGAAGTCTCAGCAAGTCTGACCCGTCTCACCTAAACATGGAACTTCTACATGAGGGGTGATGGGTACATGAGATAAAATCATTTGCAAAGGACTCGCCTAATTAGTAGAACCTTACTTTCAAGTTTTAGCAGCAGGTGGTGGAGAACCTTACGCTAAGGCACATGAGAGAGCCGCAATCAAACAAGAAACGCATTTCTCTCATGTACTTTGCCCAAAGTTGAAAAGAACTTTAGTTAGCTCTGGACTACAACAAATCATTAGCAATCAAGTTCATCTTTCAATCAGCAACATTTTAACATGCAACTAGCCTGTTCTTTCTATGTCACGGTACAGTGAACAAGTGGTACTCACTGACCGCGAGGGACGGCGATTATAATCGATTTACACCTGCAGGGTTACCCGAACAACCCGTCACGTACGCCCGTACTCGATGTTGCCTACAACAACCATCACAGACGCCATACGCAACCACCTTTCGCCCGTCAGCCAAATATTGAACCGGTCCCATCGTCCCGAGCAAGAGGTCTCTGCACGTGCATCTCCGTGCCGCCAGCCGATTTACACCTCAAGCTCTCAACCTACCCTCCGAACAACGGGTAGTGCCTCAATATCCAGCTACCCGAGTTACATCGGTTTCCCGGTTCCCATATAGCCGGTAGGTCTTCGGTACTGTTCTAGCTTGTTCAACAGGCCCGCACACGGCTCGGTCCTCAATCGACATAAACGGAGCTACAGCACACAGGCCCCAAGTCCTTCTGCCCTTACTCTCCGCTTGGTCTCATCTTTCTTGCCATGTGTATCATGTGCTATCTCTACCCGAGTCGAGTGCCTCTAGCCTATGCTCACGAGTAGTTCCAACTACTCGACTTGTACCGAATCCTACACTATCTTAGCATTGCAGTAGCTAACGGGGTTTTCAAGCCTAATCCCAACCCATGGTTTTCTTGGCTATGCAATTGGGTTTTCATACAAGACTCTAATGCAAGAAATTAAAATACTCAAGTAATTGCTCAAAACAATAAAAATTGGTAAAAAGGTTAATGCAAACCGGGGCTTGCCTTGCTGCTCTTGTCGTAGGCTAGCTGTTCCTCCAGAGTAATGAAGTCTAGGACTTCGGGTTCCTCCTCGACCTTAGCGACTACATGATAGCAGAAGTACATGTATCAATTTAAATGCATTTGTATTAAGTTTGAAGTTGTGATGTCTATAACTCTTACTAGACAGACCCAATGACTGTGAAACTTTTACTGTGGCTTGGTTACAACCTAAACAGAGACTTGGTCAAGTTTTAGTTGAAGCAAAGCTCATTTGGGGCCTCCACAATAAATTATGCACTTGACCTTAATTGAAGGCTTTTAGGGTGTTCTAAGGGTTTTCATGAAACAAACTATGACTTTCTGAAAACTAGATTTTCAGAGGGTTCTAATGGAGTTGGTCTCACTTAATTTGAAGGTTCCTAGCTAAAGATATGAGCTAAACAATTTCAGAGAAAATTCTGAAAATGTTTCTGGACATTTTCTATTTTCTCTGGAACAGTTTCACTAATCACATCATTAGGTGGATCAAATGAGCTCAAATGGACCTGAAATTTTTATGGTAGTTCAGATATATTTTGGTGAACATCCCAGCAAAATTTCAGAATTTTCCTCCAAAGGATTCTCCAGTTAAAAATTCCAAACAGTTTAAACTTTGAGGAATTAATTTTGGAGAAATAAGGATTTTCATGAAGTGAAACTTGATTTGCTGGAAAGTGCTCAGAGTGATGAATCCAACAAAATTTGGTTCACTCGATTTGGAGTTTTCTAGCTCAAGTTATGAGGATTTGAAGTTTGAAGGAAATCTGAAAATCGGGGGAAAAGTTTAAACCGCCGAGGCGACAGCACACCGCGGCCCACAAGGTTTTTGCGCGCCAGCACACCCGATCCCGGCCGCAGCCCGATCTTGATTTAAAATATCAGTCGCTGACAGCTGGGGTCCACCCCCTTCTTCAACCTCCCGCCGCCCGCGCTCTGCCGCCGAGGGACCTCGCCGGAGCTTCAAACTTCACGATCTTGGCCGCCCCTGCCTACTTTCACACGGGGAACAGGATTCTGGGGTCAGCTCGTCATGACAACGGCCGGTACATGGTCGGCGACGAGCCGCCGCCTCAGAAAGACTTCGGCCGTGTCGGCTGACTTCCCTAGCACCTCAACTACTCGAGCAATCGGTCGGGAAGCATCAGTGGACCTCAGGGAAGGTCGACATGAGCTTGAGGCAGCTCGGGGGAGGCCCGAAGTAGGTCCTCACCGTGCGCCCAATGCCTCCCGCATATTCCGCCATCAGTAAACTTCGGAATACGTCGGTTGCAGAGGTTCTTAGACCAAAAGTTGTGAAGGCAACTTGTGCGCTACCGTGTCTAGTTTATGTGAGAGCGGATTGAGGTCCTCTAATCCTTCCTAGGGTAAGAATTTGATAGAACCGCACCCGAAGGTCGTTCTGCACACAGAAAGGGGAAAACTGAAAATTTGCCGCCGGTGAGCAAGCACTCGGGCTGTGGCTCGGGGGTGAGCAGCACCGGTCACCAGCGCGCCCAAGAGTGCCTTGGCTCGGGTGTGACAACTCCCCGGTTGGGCTGTCCACGGGAGCCCAAGATGCGGCGGTTTTAAGTCACCGAATTGATCTTTCAGTATAGCCGAGATCAATCGGTTTCAGCTGTGTTTTAGCAACGGGGAGGAAGGAGAAGAGTTCCTAGTACCTTGCCGTAGCTCGAGAGGGGATGGGAAGGCTGTGATCGGCGCTCTCCGATCGATTCCGAGCTGTGGAAGGAGTTTGCCGGCGCTGAGTTCTTGCGGGGGAAGAAACTGGCGAGGCTTCGGCCGAGGAGGGGGGGGGACGCCTTAAGAAACTGGCATGGCTAAGCAGCTGCTGGCGCGGCGGCTCCCCTCGGTGGCGATCGCAGCGGCGGCTCGGCGACCCGAGTGAGAAAAGTCTCAGTCGGTTGATTCTTCTCTGTGGCTGACATGTGGGACCCACCCGGGGTTTTAACCTCTGAAATTCACTCCTAATCACTGTTGTAAACAGTGAGCCCCAAAATACCCCTGGGTTTGGTTTGAATGAATTTCAGCACAAGTTCAGTTTTGAATTCAAATAAAGTTTGAATTTGTCCCACTTAGCTCATGTCAAGATCAACTCCAAATGGAGTGAAAATTGGTGTGTGAGCTCACAAAAATGTGCTGAGTAAGAATATGCCTCCCACTTTCAAATTCATGGGATAAAAACAGTTTGAATTTGAATATGGTTTCAAACTGCCCTCTTTCTAGCTATACCCAAAATGACCTCAAAAATGTTTTGAATTTGGGTGAAACTTGGCATGGACATACTTAGCAATGTGTAGGAGTTTTCATATGTCCAGCCCTTCTATATCACATGTGGGAACTACCACTTTTGCAATATGTGAGTTTGTTCTCTAATGAGCATGTCGATGGTGGTTACTTGCTCTTCATTTTTGTTCATCAACTTACTTCAAATGAGGTGTGTGGTGTGGTGATGAACACTTCAACTAGGTGTCAAAAACTGAGGCCCTTACATTCCTCCCCCTTTAAAAGAATCTCGTCCCGAGATTATAAGGTGAAAATGAGAGAGAGGACGGTGGAAAATTACCGGATATGCGACGTGAAAAAGTCGGGGTAGTTGGCGCGAAGAAATCCTTCGCTCTCCCATGTCGCTTCGTCCACGGAGTGATTACTCCATAGAACCTTGTAGAACCACAACGTACGGTTGCATGTGGTTTCGGCCTTTTCATCGATAATCTGCACCGGTTCCTCCCGATAGGTGAGATCCGGTTGCAGTTCTTCAATATCTTCCAGCTCAACGGTAGTTGATAGCTTAAAACATTTCCTCAGCTGGGCAATGTGAAAGATGTCGTGCACACCGGAAAGTGCTTCTGGTAATTGTAGCCGGTATGCCACTGTCCACATCTTTCGATAATCTGAAATGGACCGATGAATCGGGGTGCCAACTTCCCTCTCACCCTGAATCTGTTTACGCCCTTCATTGGAGACACACGTACGTATATGTGATCCCCGACTTCGAATTGTAATGGGCGTCTTCTCTGGTCCACATACTGTTTTTGCCAGGATTGGGCGGCTTTTAGGTTCACTTGAATCAGTCGAACCTTTTCTTCCGCGTTGTTGACAAGGTCAATCCCGAAGGTAACCCTTTCGCCCGACTCACACCAGTTCAATGGTGTGCGGCATTTTCTTCCGTATAGCGCCTCATAGGGCGCCATCTTGATGCTGGCTTGGTACCCATTGTTGTACGAGAATTCGGCTAACAGCAAATGATCATCCCAATTCTTGCCGTGGTTGATAGCGCACGCTCGTAGCATGTCTTCCAAGATCTGATTTACCCGCTCCATTTGCCCGTCCGTCTGCGGGTGGTAGGCTGAACTATGGATCAGCTTCGTCCCCAAGGCAGCGTGCAGCTGCTCCCAAAAACGGGACACAAATAAAGTGCCCCGATCTGATATGATGGTACGGGGTACGCCGTACAAGCATAGGATCCGTGAGATGTACAGTTCAGCGTACTTCTTGGCATTGTAATTGGTGTTGACCGGAATGAAATGGGCAACTTTGGTGAGCTGATCGACGATCACCCACACAGAATCATGTTTCTGCAAGGTGGTGGG
This sequence comes from Neostapfia colusana, assembly GCA_030760725.1. NCBI lineage: Eukaryota > Viridiplantae > Streptophyta > Magnoliopsida > Poales > Poaceae > Neostapfia > Neostapfia colusana. The sequence goes on from JASWHV010000019.1 coordinate 52,007,930, forward strand.
TAAACCGACGATAAAGTCCATGCTCACGTCCTCCCACTTCCAGGCAGGAATGCCCAGTGGTTGTAGCAGTCCCGGTTTCCGCATATGGTCTGCCTTCACCCTTCGACATGTATCACACTCGGACACGTATTTTGCAGTCTCCCGCTTCATCCGTGTCCACCAAAACTTGCTTCTGAGTTCTTGATACATTTTGTTGCTGCCGGGGTGAATAGAAAACTTTGACAAGTGAGCCTCATCAAAGATCTTCTTCCGTAATTCCAGGTTACGGGATACGACGATCCGGTCCTTGAACCATAGGACGCCGTCTCCGTCCTTCCGGAAACATTTCAGCTCCCCACTGTCTACGCGTCTCCGCAAATGCGACATGCCCTTGTCATGTTTCTGAGCTGCCGCTATCTCTGCACGGATGGTGGGGATCAAAGCTAGGTTGTAGAGAGCTCCATGTGGAATTACATGTAGTGGTGGTTCGCTCTCTTCCAACGGTGTGATGGTCAGATTGTTGACGTGTGACTTGCGGCTCAGCGCATCTGCCACTACGTTTGCCTTGCCCGGATGATAATGGATCTCTATTTCATAATCCTTTATCAATTCTAACCATCTTTGTTGCCTCATGTTCAACTCCTTCTGAGTGAATATGTACTTGAGGCTTTTGTGGTCAGCATCTAGATGTACAAGGTTACCGAGTAGGTAGTGCCTCCACATCTTCAGTGCAAGTACCACGGCAGCGAGCTCCAAATCGCGAGTTGGATAATTATGCTCATGGTTTCTAAGCTGCCGTGATCCATACGCGACCACTCTTCGGTCTTGCATCAGCACACACCCGAGCCCAATGCCGGATGCATCGCAGTACACATCGAACGGTTTTGTTGTGTCCGGCTGCGCCAAAACCGGTGCTGATGTCAGGTGCTTGACTAAAGCCTTGAATGCTGCTTCACATGCTGGACTCCAAACATATTTGGTAGCCTTCTTCAGCAGCTCTGTCATTGGCTTGGCAATCTTTGAGAAGTTCGGAATGAACCTCCGATAATATCCCGCGAGTCTGAGGAAACTCCGTACCTTGTGAACAGTTCTCCCGGAATTCCAATTCAGCACTTGAGTGATCTTGCTCGGGTCTACAGCGATACCCCCCGCTGAGATGATATGCCCGAGAAAAGGCACTTGCAATATCCAAAACTCGTATTTGCTGAATTTCGCGTATAACTTGTGATGAACCCAACGGGTACGGGGGACACCCTATCTTTCGATGAGAGATGTTGGTAATAACGAATTTGGTGGAGGCCGACGTTGGCTGCCCGACTACCACAACCAGATTGGTGTGGCGCCTTGAGCGACAGTTACACCGTCTCCTGGTAACTACGATTTGGGTGGAGGTCGACGTTGTGCTACCCGACTACAACAACCACAAGGATGTTGCGCCTTAGCGATAGTTACACCGGTCCTGTTGTTGCTGTACCTGCCGTGCCAAGAACAGCCTTGAACCTGCAAGCAATCGAAGAACAAGCAAGAACAAGATAACAAGCAAACACTCACGGGTGTGAAAAAGTTGGGGTTCTGATTCAAGTAATCGGAAGGTCTCGTCGACACTTGCGTTAGAAGGAAGTAGCAATGGCTAAACTTACAGAAAACAAAACCCGCCCTGTCAAAGAGCTCTTGGACTACTTAAATAGGGGAGGGAAGAGGGAAATTCGTCCAGCAACAAAGGTAGGACGTGATCTCCCTTATTCTCTTCCTTTTTCTGTGATAGACTACCATTTAATAGGGAAAGAAAGAGGGAAACCCATCCAGTAGCAAGGCAGGATATGATTTCCTCTATTTCTTTCCTTATTATAGCACATCTATCTTTAAATAAGGGAAGAAAGAGGGAATTTCATCCAGCAGCAAAGTTCGACGAGATTTCCCTTATTCCTTTCCTTATTTGTCTAAATCTCTCTTTATTACATGGCCCCAGCCTCAAGATTTCTGCTCGGGTGGAGCAGCCTTTATTGCATTAATCCCTCCATCCCTCCTAGCTGGATCAATTCCCAAGCACATGATAATTAAGTTGACGTGCACGAGCGCGTGTCATTGGACCTTGATTAGCTGAGAGTGGTGAGTGGGCTGGTGTTGTGGTTGTATCAACGGTAGCGATGTCCGCATCATCCTCCCCTTCTTGCAATTGAGTCGTCCTCGACTCAAATGTGTCTTCCTCGCCCATATATGGTTTTAAATCTGCAATATTAAAAGAGGAAGTAACCCCAGAATGTGCAGGCAAACATTATTCCCATAATTTGATGTTATGTTTCAGAATAGCCCTTAGCATGGTAGATAAACTACGGTTCACTACTTCGGTCTGTCCATCAGTTTGAGGGTGACAAGTGGTAGAAAAGAGTAATTTTGTCCCCAACTTAGCCCATAAGGTTTTCCAAAAATAACTAAGAAATTTGGCATCTCTATCTGAAACAATAGTGTTTGGAACCCCATGCAAACGAACAACTTCTCGAAATAACAAATCAGCAATATGGGTAGCATCATCAGTTTTGTGGCATGGTATGACATGTGCCATTTTAGAAAATCTGTCGACAACAACAAAAATACTATCCCTCCCCTTCTTTGTTCTAGGCAATCCTAAAACAAAATCCATAGAAACATCCTCCCATGGAGCACTAGGAACAGGAAGAGGCATGCATAAATCATGTGGATTAAGACGGGACTTAACTTTTTGACAGGTGGTGCAACGAGCAACAAACCGCTCCACATCTCTCCTCATCTTTGGCCAAAAGAAATGGCTTGCTAAGATGTCTTCCGTCTTCTTGACACCAAAGTGTCCCATCAATCCTCCACCATGTGCTTCCTGCAATAGTAAGATACGCACAGAATCAACTGGAATGCACAATTTGTTAGTTCGAAACACAAAACCATTAGTGAGAACAAACTTGTTCCATGTTTTTCCTTCTTTACATTGCAGCAGCACATCTTTGAAATCAGCATCAAAAGCATATTGTTCTTTAATTGTTTCCAAGCCAAAAATCTTAAAATCAAGTTGGGACAACATATTGTAACGGCGAGATAAGGCATCCGCAATGACATTATCTTTTCCTTTCTTGTGTTTGATGACATAAGGAAAGGACTCAATGAATTCTACCCACTTGGCATGCCTACGGTTCAGATTAGTTTGGTTCTTAATGTGCTTCAAAGATTCATGATCAGAATGTATAACAAATTCTTTAGGCCATAAATAATGTTGCCATGTTTCCAAAGTTCGTACTAGTGCATATAATTCTTTATCATAAGTGGAATAGTTCAGACTAGGCCCATTCAGTTTCTCGCTAAAATAAGCAATAGGTTTCCCCTCTTGCAACAAGACACCTCCCAATCCAATACCACTAGCATCACATTCCAATTCAAAAGTCTTACTGAAATCTGGTAATTGGAGAAGGGGTGTATGAGTTAACCTATTCTTCAAAGTTGCAAATGCAGCCTCTTGCGCCTTGCCCCATGTGAATGGAGCACCCTTCTTTGTAAGCTCATGCAGTGGGCCTGCTATGGTGCTGAAGTCTTTCACAAAACAACGGTAGAATCCAGCAAGTCCGAGAAAGCTTCGTACTTGTGTGACCGTGGTAGGAGTCGGCCAGCTGTGTATCGCCTCCACCTTGGCTTGATCAACTTCAATTCCCTGTGGTGTCACAACATAGCCAAGAAAAGAAACTCGATCCGTGCAAAAGGTGCACTTGTCAATGTTACCAAATAAGCGTGCATCACGTAAAGCATTGAAAACAGCACGGAGATGATCAAGATGAACTTCGAGAGATGCGCTATAGATCAAGATGTCATCGAAATATACTACCACAAATCTTCCAATGAAAGCACGTAAAACCTCATTCATTAATCTCATGAAAGTGCTAGGTGCATTAGTGAGACCAAAAGGCATGACTAACCACTAATACAAACCAAACTTTGTTTTAAACGCTGTTTTCCATTCATCACCTAGCTTCATGCGAATTTGATGGTATCCACTACGCAAATCAATTTTAGAGAAAATCATCGAGCCACTAAGTTCATCAAGCATATCATCTAACCTAGGAATAGGATGAGATATCTAATGGTAATGTTATTAATTGCTCGACAATCTACACACATGCGCCATGATCCATCTTTCTTTGGGACCAAAAAGACAGGAACAGAGCAAGGACTAAGGGACTCACGCACATAACCTTTGTCGAGTAATTCCTGTACTTGCCGCTGAATCTCCTTAGTCTCCTCCGGATTGGTCCTGTATGGTGCTCGGTTGGGCAAAGAAGCCCCAGGGATGAGGTCAATCTGATGCTCAATCCCTCTCAATGGTGGCAGCCCGGCTGGTACCTCTTGTGGAAACACATCAGCGTATTCCTGCAAAAGCTTAGTGATAGAAGGAGGCAAAGCACATGGTGTGTCATGAAGTGAGAACAAAGCTTCTTTGCAAACAAACACATAGCAGATTGCAGTATCACTTTTTAATTCAAACAAATCAGATTTGGAAGCAAAAAAACAAGCACTCGTTAATTTTATTTCATTCTTCTTCATATGAGCAGATTTGGAATTGTCAGTCTTAGGCTATACCGATTTCTTCACGACATCTGAATTTTCATTTTCAGCAGATTTCTTATTTTTCTCTTTGCAAGCTCTAGCAATGTCATCCTTCAAAATAGCATCAGGGGACATCGGGTGCAAAACAAGTTTCTTCTCATGATGCATGAAAGAGTAATTTGATTTACCATGATGTAATGTATCTTTATCAAATTGCCAAGGTCGACCAAATAGCATAGAACAAGCTTGCATAGGTACCACATCACAATCAATGTAATCATGGTAGGAACCAATTGCAAATTCGACACGAACCAGACGTGTTACCTTAAGCTTACCACTGTCGCTGAACCATTGGATGTAGTAGGGATGTGGATGTGGAAGTGTTGTCATCCCAAGCTTTTCTACCATGGTAGCACTTGCTAAATTGTTGCAGCTTCCTCCATCAATAATAATGCGACACGATCGTTCCAAAACTACACATTTAGTTTGGAATAGATTGTGTCGCTGGTTCTGTTCAGCTTTGATCATTTGGGCACTCAAGACACGCCTCACAACAAGACTCTCATAGTGGGCAGCATGATCAGCCCCAATGTGCTCTTCATCATCATTCTTCTTTCCTGATTCTTGTGCAGCAAGCATGGCATATGTTTCATTATCCAAATCACTAGCGGATGAGTACTCACTATTTTCTCGTACAACCAGCACACGCTTGCTTGGGCAGTCCCTTCGTAGGTGCCCAAAACCCTTGCACTGGAGGCATTGAATGTCTTTTGTTCTCCCGGTAGAAGCAATGGAAGAAGAAGTGTTGGCTGCAACTTGGGTGGATCCTTTTGTTGTCTCGATTGCACGCAAAAGTGCTGATTTTGATGTAGTCCTGGGCAATCCATTGGAAGCATCGTCTGGAGAATCATGCTTAGTACCAGCAACACTTGAGCGGAACTGCCATGAGGTAGTTCGACCTGCAGAAATGTTAGTTCTTGTACGTCGTCCCTGCACTTCTCTTTCAGCCTTACAAGCAAGATGGAATAATCGAGTGACGTTAGTGTATTCCTTATAAGCCAGTATGTCCTGAATTTCTCTTGTTAAACCACCCATAAACCTAGCCATTGCAGCCTCTTCATTTTCAACTAGGCCACAACGCATCATGCCAATTTGAAGTTCTTGATAGTATTCCTCAACAGATTTGTTGCCTTGTCTAAGTTGTTGTAATTTATGCAACAGGTCACGAGCATGAATGGAAGGAACAAAACGACGATGCATGATTCGTTTCAAAGCATTCCAAGTTTGTGGTACGGTAGCTGGATTTTTAGTTTGATATTCATGCCACCAAACAGAAGCAAAGTCAGTGAATTCACTAGTGGCAGCTCTAACCTTTTTATCATCAGGGAAATCATGGCATGCAAATTTTTGATCTACTGACAATTCCCAAGACAGATATGCATCCGTATCATATTTACCATCAAAAGGTGGTATGGAGAATTTAATGCTGCGTAGGGAATCGTCATTGTCACGTACTCGCGTCGTTGAGCTCGACCATCCATACCACGATGGTCGTGACATGGCTGCCGTCGATACCTGAAAGGTCCATCATCAAGCTCGGTATCCGCCGAATACTCCGCCTCATCATATCTTGCAGCACTGCCAACGGAGTCGTGGCTGTCATCAACACGTCTTTGCCTCTCTTCGCGTCCAACCTGTTCCATCCTCTCCAATCGCTCAATGATTGCTGCAAGAGAAGTGTTAATAGCCCCAGCAGTGCTTTCTAATGTGGTCAGTTTGGTGTTGGTGCAAATCTGTGTCGACTCTAATTGACCAATGCGTTCATTGGTGACTTGAATATCCTCATTGAGAGCATCTGTGTGTAGCTTTACTTGGCGTTCGAAATGCTGAATGATGCCCCTCGTACGTGGTGAATGTGGAGATGTCCCATTCGCATCAGCTGACATGGTTAGTAAAGAAAGGAAATACAACAGCAAGCAGATTAATCCTAACAGTTGCTAAGAGGTGGTAGGACAGCACAATTCCTCACTAGCAAGAAATCAAGGTCTTACAAGTTCTTTACCATGTGATGCAGGAGGCGCCGGCAATCAGCAAGAACAACAATAAACGGTGGCTGCCAGCACAACCTTATGATGTCGTAGACAATTTTGTGGAGCTGTAGGTGGCTGCTAGACACAATTTGTGCAAAGGAACAGCTAGTACCACATTACTCACAACAAGTTGAATAAACGTTCCACGATGGTATTGTGCTGGTCCTAGCTCAAACCTTACTAGAGACGTGAGCCGTAACTCCACGTGACGTTGGATTACTATGGTAGGGAAGTTCGAACAGCCCGATCCGTTGTGTTTCAACAACGTTGAAAACAGCAAGTTGAACTTCGAAACATGAAACAAATGTTACACAAATTGTCTCTCTTTTTTTGTACTTAGAAACTTTTTTTTGTGATTGTAATCAGTGCGGCTTTTCTTTTTGCACGTGCCTTTTTCTTGCTGATCCGTGCAGCTTTTCTTTTGCACTTGCCTTTTTTCTCAACTTTGGGTAGATAATGGAAATGGACTGAGAACAAAGTGGCACGAACTCAAAACTCTAGCAGTGAAAAACTTAGGACCAGCAACTTGACACAAAAAGGCAACCGTGAATTCAACAAGTCAAGAGCTAAGTAGCCAAGCAAAAGGCTCAAAGTGTTTTTAGGATTTTTTTAGAGCGAACTTTTGTAGGCAAAAGTGGACTGTAGGTAAATGAAGAACAAGGAGAAGGAAATCTCTCACCGAGCAACCTGAAATCTGATACCACTTGATGAACCCAACGGGTACGGGGGACGCCCTATCTTTCGATGAGAGATGTTGGTAATGAATGAATTTGGTGGAGGCCGACGTTGTCTGCTCGACTACCACAACCAGATTGGTGTGACGCCTTGAGCGACAGTTACACCGTCTCCTGGTAACTACGATTTGGGTGGAGGTCGACGTTGTGCTACCCGACTACAACAACCACAAGGATGTTGCGCCTTAGCGATAGTTACACCGGCTCCTGTTGTTGCTGTACCTGCCGTGCCAAGAACAGCCTTGAACCTGCAAGCAATCGAAGAACAAGCAAGAACAAGATAACAAGCAAACATTCACGGGTGTGAAAAAGTTGGGGTTCTGATTCAAGTAATCGGAAGTCTCGTCGACACTTGCGTTACAAGGAAGTAGCAATGGCTAAACTTACAGAAAACAAAACCCGCCCTGTCAAGGAGCTCTTGGACTACTTAAATAGGGGAGGGAAGAGGGAAATTCATCCAGCAACAAAGGTAGGACGTGATCTCCCTTATTCCCTTCCTTTTTCTGTGATAGACTACCATTTAATAGGGAAAGAAAGAGGGAAACCCATCCAGTAGCAAGGCAGGATATGATTTCCTCTATTTCTTTCCTTATTATAGCACATCTATCTTTAAATAAGGGAAGAAAGAGGGAATTTCGTCCAGCAGCAAAGTTGGACGAGATTTCCCTTATTCCTTTCCTTATTTGTCTAAATCTCTCTTTATTACATGGCCCCAGCCTCAAGATTTCTGCTCGGGTGGAGCAGCCTTTATTGCATTAATCCCTCCATCCCTCCTAGCTGGATCAATTCCCAAGCACCTGATAATTAAGTTGACGTGCACGAGCGCGTGTCATTGGACCTTGATTAGCTGAGAGTGGTGAGTGGGCTGGTGTTGTGGTTGTATCAACGGTAGCGATGTCCGCATCAACTTGTGATCCCGCAGCCGTTGCAAGACTATATGCAGATGCTTCTTGTGATGTTCTTCCGACTTGGAATATACTAGGATGTCGTCGATGAAGACCACGACAAACTTGTCCAGCTCCGGCATGAATACCGAGTTCATCAAGTACATGAAGTGAGCTGGAGCATTGGTGAGGCCGAAGGACATGACCAGGTACTCATAAAGTCCGTACCTCGTTGAGAAAGCTGTCTTTGGAATGTCCTCCGCCCTTATCTTAATCTGATGGTACCCGGATCTTAAGTCCATCTTGGAAAAGATCTTCGCTTCGACCAACTGATCAAACAACATGTCGATCCGTGGCAACGGGTACTTGTTTTTGATGGTTACGGCATTTAATGGACGATAGTCCATGCAAAGCCGCAACGTCTCATCCTTCTTCTTTACAAATAATGCCGAACAGCCCCATGGTGAGGAGCTTGGCCTAATAAAACCCTTTTTCAGGAGGTCCGTGAGCTGAGATGAGTCTTCAGTTCAGCCAACTCCTTGGGCGCCATCTTGTACGGCCTTCGGGATATTGGCATGGTTCCCGTTGCAAGTTCAATCTTGAACTCCACCTCTCTATCGGGCGGCATCCCCGGTAAATCGTCCGGGAATACATCAGGGAACTCTCGGACCACTAGAATATCTTCCAATCTGATGGCTGTGGCTTGATAGACACTTGGAAGTTTTATTTCTGGACTGTCCAGAAATAATGAGTGAGAACCGTGCACCTCCGAGTTTAAGTGGACGACTCGAAGGACGGTGTCTAAAACAGCGCCGTGGCGGGTTAACCACGACATCCCTAGGATGACATCGACCTTCTGTCCCTCTAAGATAATGAGAGACGTGGGGTACACTCTACCCGCTAAGCATAATGGTGCTTTGGAAACCATTACGCTTGCTGAAATCTTCCCACCCGGTGAACAAATTAAATATGGACTATCGGTGGGTAGTATTGGCAAGCTGTATTTAGCAATGAAAGCTTGGCTAATAAAATTATGCGTGGCGCCTGAATCAAACAGTACTATAGCGGGATGCTGGTGGAGTTGAAACATACCCGCAAGGATTGGCTCGCCCTCCGGCACGTCCTCTATGGCAAGCTGGTGGACGGTGCCGGGCCTAGGGTTTGCCCGCCGCGCATTAGTAGGGTTCCGGGGTTGATTCCTCCCCGGAAACTGTGGTGCCACTCCGCCACCTTGCCTCTCCGGGCAACTGCTCGCGAAGTGTCCTGGATGACCACACTTGTAACATGTGGCCGCTGCTGGTGTAGTACTCGGGGGACGAAAGCCCGGCATGCGCTGCTGAGGTGCATACGCACACGGCATCGCCCGCTGCTGCTGTTGTTGCGGAGGTGGTACTGGCAGTGCCGGCCTGAATGCAGGTGAAGAGTACGGCCGACTGCGGAACGGCATCGACCGCTGTGGTGGCTGCCAGCGTTGACCTGATGGTGGGCGATTCACCATCCGAAACTTCTTAGAAGGACCGCCTCCTTCTCCGCTGCTCTGCGGCGCGCTTCGCTTTCTCTCCGCTGCCGCTAACTCCTTACCGGAGTCCTCCTGAACAATCACAGCATCAATGATGTCGTTGAGGCTGCCGCGATTGAACATCGCCAACTTGTCCTTCAGGAGCGGGTTAAGCCCCTGGTAAAAGTGGTCCCGCCGCTTCTCGTCAGTATCTGCATGATACGACGCGTAGAGCGCGTTCCGGCTCCCTTGTTGCAGGTGTAAGAACTCCTGCGTCTTCCTCTTCATCAAACCTGGCGGTATGTGATAGGCCCTGAAGGACGTCCGAAACTCCGTCCAGGTCATCAATCGGTCGGTGGGCTGTGAAGCACAGAAGTTGGCCCACCACGCGCTCGCGGATCCTTGGAGCTGCTTGACCGCGAACTGAGTCTTGCGCTGCTCGCTTATCTGGAGCAGCCCGAACTTCATCTCTATTGCACGGAGCCAGTTGTCCGCGTCAAGAGGTTCATCCGCCCTTGAGAATACTGGGGGATGAGTCGCCAGGAAGTCGGAGTAGGAGCTCTGTTGACGCTCCTCACGGTCTTGACGTCTCTCTGGGCGAGATGTATTGGCGATGAGAGTCTGCAGCAACTCGGTGTGCTGCTGGTGTGAACCCGCCATTGCCGCGACGATGTCGGCCAATGTAACCGTCGGCAGTGGCGGTGGCGGTGTTTGCTGTGGCTGTTGCTGCTGTTGCTGTTGCTGTCCCGAGGAGTCCTCGGGAGGTGGTTGGGAGGTCCCTCCCCCTTGGCTAGTACCCCCAACGTCAGGGTTGGCACGAGTACGCGTCATTCTGAAATTCAAAACAGCAGCAATTAGCACATGTCATACTTAAAATTCCATATGCAACAATAGGTATTGAAGTGATACATGAATACTTTGCACAACATTCACATATATTAATAAAGAATAAACTTTATACAAGATACATTATTTTCGGGTCTCCGAGAAGTCGTGCTCATGTCGTCACTACCTATACATACGCTACTGCCTACACGACATATCACTGATTACAAAAGTTGGGTTACACTACCCTAGCTGCCCTACTTGGCAACGGGAACCCTCTACTCGGAGTAGAACTCGACCTCCTGCGGGTCGTCCTCCTCCGGTACATCTGCTGGTGGCTCTGGATCTACCACCTCTTCTCCCATCCAGGGTTCTCCCATTGCTGGAAGGCCCAAGACCACCGGTATGCCCAATACCGGAGGTAAGAGGTCCTGCAAAGCATGCACCTCGTCCATGGCCTGGTTGTAATCTTCTTCCCAGCCTTGCCCTTCCTCAATAGCGTCGTCCCGCTCTTGAGTAAGTTCCTCATTCTGCTGGGTCAGATTCTGTACCAGTTCTTGCAACGCCGCGATGTCGACACGGCTCTTCTTCTTTGCCTTCTTCAGACGATGCAACTGATTGTGTTGTTCATTCAGTCGCTTGATCGTCGGAAGGAGCACATTGCGGAGTGCACTGTGAGCACTCTCGAAATGGTCTCCACGGCTCGTGCTCTCCTTGAGCTTCGTGGCGAGATGCTCTGTATGAACAGCTTGGCTGTCCATCACAGCGTTTCCCGCCCTCATCTGGAGGCTAAGGTTTGCCTCCACGGGGTTGTACCTTGGGCAACTCGGGTCCGCTGCCTCCATGTACCTCTCTTCCCACACATGCTGAGCCCGTCCCTCCACCGGAACGAGCGCGTATGGAGTGCCCTCCATAGCCTGCACGTGTAGTTGGCAGAAACGTGACATGGTGTCACGGGCTGCCACTTGCCACATCCCTTCCGGTTGTCTTCCTCTCACCGTGATGGTGAACGGCACCCAACCGGGTGGCGTAGGTCCTGCAGGGACCTCGACATGGATTGTCCACGTCTTGTTCCCCTCTTCACCTTCTTCCTTGGCGAAGTACTGCGGCATCTGGTTGTACCCGAAATATTGGAGCATTTGCCACAATGCTTCCGGGTAGCCGCTACGGTGAGAACAGTGGGACACTACCCACCCGTTCTCCAACTGTTTATCTGCTGTCATCTTTAAAAATATATTTGAGAAATGTCAAATATTTATTTGAACAGTAAACCACTGATTTATAACATAAGACATGTCATTGAACCCATAAAACTTGGAAACATAGTTCAAATTTTAAACAAATTTGACTGCTGATCTGCTGTTCCCATGACAGCCCTGACCAGTTTCCATTTCAACCTGATTTAGGCCATGTTAAAGGCAAAACCAATTCTGGAGCTCAACATTAAAGTTAAAGCTAATTTCAATAGCTTTCCAGAAAGTATTTTCTTGGCCTTAGATCTGTCCTGGTTCAAAGGTTATGAGATGTCAAAGTTAACAGAATTTCTGGAAAAAATTGGACAGCACCTTCCTGCTTTAGGCACTGATTTGATCCAAGAATTCCAGTTAATTCTGTTCCTAATCTGACAAAACTTTCTGTTACAAAGTTGTAACCTATCTCATAAGATTTCTAGAACTACCCCATTTTCTAATTTTGGATTTTTAAGCAGGAAGTTATGCTTAATTTACAGAGAGTTTACAGAGAGTGTTTGCTCTGCCCTTTTTTCTGGACAGTTTCAACTCTACTGCATTTTTCGAGTGGTTAAGGGTTGAAACACCCCTGGAACTCAACAGAAGAGTTGTAAAGCACTTCCAAAGCTTTCCAGAAATGTATCATATGACCCTAACCTCGAAAGAACTCAACCTCTAACCTCTGATTAACTTCAGCCTTGATTCAGCTGAAAACAGAGTGCTCTGTCCTTAACAACCTATAAGTTGAAAACTTGTTAACTTTGAATATCCTGATTAAGGGAAGGAGTTACATCAAGTTTTACTACTTTGGATCAAAACCTTCAAGTTTTAAATGAAGTTATTCATTTAATGGGGTGTGACGTCGATGCGTCACCAGATTATGTTGGTACTACGTCCTCACAAAGAAAAACCTATACCGGACTTAGCCGGCTTCGTTATTTCAGTGGCACTAAACCTCACTCGCACACGGATGCTACACGTCTACCGTTTCGTGGTCAGACTACCTGCAGACACTCAAACAATCGTCAGACTCGGCTGCACACCGAGCTCGGAATCCATACAGTTCGTACACCCGGCCATCATCACTCGCCCGGATGTTCTCAAGCCAAACACGCCTTGAGTTACGTGTTCACGTTTCAGACCACGTGACGGGGTCTCCCAAGTTGCACCATGCACGCCAGGGACAGACGTTGCTCGAATACCCCAAACGACATGAAGAGTCGTAGAGGATATCAAAGCGGGTCGGGTTACCTGCCACCCGTGGGGCTCCACCCTTCAGCTTGTGCGCACTGGTGGACAGCGCATACGTGTACCCCCCAAGACATAAACGTCCCGAGATACACGATTTTCTGACATAGACAAGTAGGTTAGTATGCTAATAACATCCTTATGCGGGCTACTAACTCGTTCCTCACTGGATTTTTGAAAAATATAACCCTTGTATTGTGTTAAACCTCAAGCGAGCTCTGATACCAGCGCTGACACGACCCCACGGTCTTGTCGAGCCAGAATCACGCTGAGGGGTGCTGTGTTGCACATCACCGTATAACACATGTCAAAGGTACAAAGCGGAAGCGAAATTTTATTACATAAACAGGTTTATGAACATGTTTACATCAAAATAAGTTCAGTCTACACTCACGGGCGTAGACTACGCATCAAGTCCACGTTCAGCCCTTGAACGTGTCCTTGCTAGCACACACGCACACTAACTCTGCGGCGTGCACGACTCCCACTTGACGGGGTTCCCCTCCTGGGGTTCTGTCTCCTCTTCGGGAGTCGCTTCCTCATAGAACCCTGCAAAAGCTTCAAACACAAGCAGTGAGCACGAAGGCTCAACAAGTATGACCCGTCTCACCTAAACATGGAACTTCTACATGAGGGGTGATGGGTACATGAGATAAAATCATTTGCAAAGGACTCGCCTAATTAGTGGAACCTTACTTTCAAGTTTTAGCAGCAGGTGGTGGAGAACCTTACGCTAAGGCACATGACAGAGCCGTAATCAAACATGAAACGCATTTCTCTCATGTACTTTGCCCAAAGTTGAAAAGAACTTTAGTTAGCACTGGACTACAGCAAATCATTAGCAATCAAGTTCATCTTTCAATCAGCAACATTTTAACATGCAACTAGCCTGTTCTTTCTACGTCACGGTACAGTGAACAAGTGGTACTCACTGACCGTGAGGGACGGCGATTATAATCGATTTACACCTGCAGGGTTACCCGAACAACCTGTCACGTACGCCCGTACTCGATGTTGCCTACAACAACCATCACGGACGCCGTACGCAATCACCTTTCGCCCGTCAGCCAAATATTGAACCGGTCCCATCGTCCCGAGCAAGAGGTCTCTGCACGCGCATCTCCGTGCCGCCAGCCGATTTACACCTCAAGCTCTCAACCTACCCTCTGAACGACGGGCAATGCCTCAATACCCAGCTACCCGAGTTACATCGGTTTTCCGGTTCCCATATAGCCGGTAGGTCTTCGGTACTGTTCTAGCTTGTTCAACAGGCCCGCACACGGCTCGGTCCTCAATCGACACAAACGGAGTTACAGCACACAGGCCCCAAGTCCTGCTGCCCTTACTCTCCGCTTTGTCTCATATTTCTTGCCATGTGTATCATGTGCTATCTCTACCCGAGTCGAGTGCCTCTAGCTTATGCTCGCGAGTAGTTCCAACTACTCCACTTGTACCGAATCCTACACTATCTTAGCATTGCAGTAGCTAACGGGGTTTTCAAGCCTAATCGCAACCCATGGTTTTCTTGGCTATGCAATTGGGTTTTCATACAAGACTCTAATGCAAGAAATTAAAATACTCAAGTAAGTGCTCAAAACAATAAAAATTGGTAAAAAGGTTAATGCAAAGTGGGGCTTGCCTTCCTGCTCTTGTCGTAGGCTAGCTGTTCCTCCGGAGTAACAAAGTCAAGGACTTCGGGTTCCTCCTCGACCTTAGCGACTATATGATAGCAGAAGTACATGTATCAATTTAAATGCATTTGTATTAAGTTTGAAGTTGTGAAGTCTATAACTCTTACTAGACAGACCCAATGACTGTGAAACTTTTACTGTGGCTTCGTTACAACCTAAACAGAGACTTGGTCAAGTTTTAGTTGCAGCAAAGCTCATTTGAGCCCTCCACAATAAATTATGCACTTGACCTTAATTGAAGGCTTTTAGGGTGTTCTAAGGGTTTTCATGAAACAAACTATGACTTTCTGAAAACTAGATTTTCAGAGGGTTCTAATGGAGTTGGTCTCACTTAATTTGAAGGTTCCTAGATAAAGATATGAGCTAAACAATTTCAGAGAAAATTCTGAAAATGTTTCTGGACATTTTCTATTTTCTCTGGAACAGTTTCCCTAATCACACCATTAGGTGGATCAAATGAGCTAAAATGGACCTGAAATTTTTATGGTAGTTCAGGGATATTTTGGTGAACATCCCAGAAAAATTTCCGAATTTTCCTCCAAAGGATTCACCAGTTAAAAATTCCAAACAGTTTAAATTTTGAGGAATTAATTCAGGAGAAATAAGGATTTTCATGAAGTGAAACTTGATTTGATGGAAAGTGCTCAGAGAGCTGAATCCAACAAAATTTGGTTCACTCGATTTGGAGTTTTCTAGCTCAAGTTATGAGGATTTGAAGTTTGAAGGAAATCTGAAAATCGGGGGAAAAGTTTAAACTTGCGGGTGGGCCCCGGGGACACGCGTCGCACACCGAGGCGACAGCGCACCGCGGCCCACAAGGTTTTTGCGCGCCAGCACACCCGATCCCGGCCGCAGCCCGATCCCGATTTAAAATATCGGTCGCTGACAGCTGGGGTCCACCCCCTTCTTCAACCTCCCGCCGCCCGCGCTCTGCCGCCGAGGGACCTCGCCGGAGAGCTCGCCGGCAGCTTCTGTGGAGCTTCAAACTTCACGATCTTGGCTGCCCCTGCCTACTTTCACACGGGGAACAGGATTCTGGGGTCAGCTCGTCATGACAACGGCAGGTACATGGTCGGCGACGAGCCGCCGCCTCGGAAACACTTCGACCGTGTCAGCTGACTTCCCTAGCACCTCAACTACTCGAGCAATCAGTCGGGAAGCATCAGTGGACCTCAGGGAAGGACGACATGAGCTTGAGGCAGCTCGGGGGAGGCCCGAAGTAGGTCCTCACCGTGCGCCCGATGCCTCCCGCATATTCCGCCGTCGGTAAACTTCGGAATACGTCGGTTGCAGAGGTTCTTAGACCAAAAGTTGTGAAGGTAACTTGTGCGCTATCGTGTCTAGTTTATGTGAGAGCGGATTGAGGTCCTCTAATCCTTCCTAGGGTAAGAATTTGATAGAACCGCACCCGAAGGTCGTTCTGCACACAGAAAGGGGAAAACTGAAAATTTGCCGCCGGTGAGCAAGCACTCGGGCTGTGGCTCGGGGGTGAGCAGCACCGGTCACCAGCGCGCCCAAGAGTGCCTTAGCTCGGTCGCGACAACTTCCCGGTTGGGCTGTCCACGGGAGCCCGAGGTGTGGCGGTTTTAAGTCACCGAATTGATCTTTCGGTATAGCCGAGATCAATCGGTTTCAGCTGAGTTTTAGCAACGGGGAGGAAGGAGAAGAGTTCCTAGTACCTTGCCGTAGCTTGAGAGGGGATGGGAAGGCTGTGATCGGCGCTCTCCGATCGATTCCGAGCTGTGGAAGGAGTTTGCCGGCGCTGAGTTCTTGCGGGGGAAGAAACTGGCGAGGCTTCGGCCGAGGAGGGGGGGGGACGCCTTAAGAAGGCCCTGAACCGCCTCACGCCCGCGCGTGGCCAAGCATCTTCTGGTGCGGCGGCTCCCCTCGGTGGCGATCGCAGCGGCGACTCGGCGACCCGAGTGAGAAAGGTCTCAGTCGGTTGATTCTTCTCTGTGGCTGACATGTGGGACCCACCCAGGGTTTTAACCTCTGAAATTCACTCCTAATCACTGTTGTAAACAGTGAGCCCCAAAATACCCCTGGGTATTCAAATTATTCACCCATGAGCCATTTGAATTGAGTAGAATTCAAATTGGGTTTGGTTTGAATGAATTTCAGCACAAGTTCAGTTTTGAATTCAAATAAAGTTTGAATTTGTCCCACTTAGCTCATGTCAAGATCAACTCCAAATAGAGTGAAAATTGGTGTGTGAGCTCACAAAAATGTGCTGAGTAAGAATATGCCTCCAACTTTTAAATTCAAGGGATAAAAACAGTTTGGATTTGAATATGGTTTCAAACTGCCCTCGTTCTAGCTATACCCAAAATGACCTCAAAAAGGTTTTGAATTTGGGTGAAACTTGGCATGGACATCCTTAGCAATGTGTAGGAGTTTTCATATGTCCAGCCCTTCTATATCACATGTGGGAACTACCACTTTGCAATATGTGAGTTTGTTCTCTAATGAGCATGTTGATGGTGGTTACTTGCTCTTCATTTGTGTTCATCAACTTACTTCAAATGAGGTGTGTGGTGTGGTGATGAACACTTCAACTAGGTGTCAAAAACTGAGGCCCTTACAAAACCGGAGCTTGCCTTGCTGCTCTTAGTCGTAGGCTAGCTGCTCCTCCGGAGTAACAAAGTCTAGGACTTCGGGTTCCTCCTCGCCCTTAGCGACTATATGATATACAAAGATATGTATTAATTTAGATGCATTTGTATTAAGTTTGAACTTGTGAAGCTTATAAATCCCACTAGACAGACTCAATGACTATGAAACTTTTACTGTGGCTTGGTTACAACCTAAGTACAGACTTGGTCAAGTTTTAGTTGCAGCAAAGCTCATTTGAGCCCTCCACAATTAATTATGTACTTGACCTTAATTGAAGGCTTTTAGGGTGTTCTAAGGATTTTCATGAAACAAACTATGACTTTCTGAAAACTAGACTTTCAGAGGGTTCTAATGGAGTTGGTCTCACTAAATTTGAAGGTTCCTAACTAAATATATGAGCTAAACAATTCCAGAGAAAATTCTGAAAATGTTTCTGAACATTTTCTATTTTCTTTGGAACAGTTCCACTAATCACACTATTAGGTGGATCAAATGAGCTCAAATGGATCTGAAATTTTTATGGTAGTTCAGGGATATTTTGTTGAACATCCCAGCAAAATTTCAGAATTTTCCTCCAAAGGATTCTCCAGTTAAAATTCCAAACATTTTAAATTTTGAGGAATTAATTCTGGAGAAATAAGGATTTTCACGAAGTGAAAATTGATTTTCTGGAAATTTCTCAGAGAGCTGAATCCAAAAAAATTTGGTTCACTCGATTTGGAGCTTTCTAGCCAAAGTTATGGGGATTTGAAGTTTGAAGGAAATCTGAAAATTGGGAAAAAAGTTTAAATCTGCTAAGGCCCGCGGGGACACGTGTTAGGCGCGGAGGCGACCGCACACTGCGGCCCACAGGGTCTTTGCGCGCAAGCACACCCAATCCAGCCACACCCGATCCCGATTTCAAATTTTGAGCCGCTGATGTGTGGGCCAGCTGGCTTCGTCTTCCTCCCGACGCGCCCGCGCGCGCGCCTCCGCCCCTCGCCGGAGCAGACCCGAAGCTCGCCGGATCGCCGCTGCCGGCCATCCCATGGTCTGAAACTCGCCGCCAGGGGGTTGTCGACGTCGAGGAACACGTCGGTGGTGTCAGTTCGGGCTGGCGGTGACCGGAAATAGCCCGGCGACGTGCCGCGGCCTCGGTTGAGGTTCGGCGCCGTCGGCCGTGAGTTCTAACCCGCCAAAACCTCGAACAATCGGTACTACAGCATCAGTGTATCTCTAGGAAGCTCGACAAGGTGTCAAAAGGGTTCAAGGATGGCGGCAAGTCGGTCGGCACCGTGTGACCGATCGTGCCCTCCACGACCGCCCTTGATCGAGCTTGAAATTCGTCACTCCTAGACAGTTTCACGCCACGGATGCAGAAAAGAACTTGATCGCCGGCTAGTCCAGAGCCTATGTGCAAGATTTGATAGCTAGAGAAGGATCTTAGAGCGAGAATTTGAAAGATCCGTACCGGAAGCTCGGTTTACGGTCGCCGGAGCAAAAACTGGAAATTCTCCGTGGATTCTTCACAGTTTGCTTCCAAACTTGGAGGAGAGCAGCACGGCTGTTGCGCGCTCCTGCTGCTGCCCTTGCTGGACCGTCAAAACGCCTGTGGAGCGCTGTGGCGGACCAGAATCCGCTCATCCAGGATCGCAGAGGGTGGTGCCGCGCGATGCGACACCCGACAGCACACGTCATAAGAACATAATATATTACATGGGAAACAACTGAAACTGTACAAACAGGTACAAACTTCAGTTACACTATTGTTTATATTACACAGCGGAAGTCTACACTATACAACTCACGCCCGCCTATTTAGCAAAAGTTGGTTGCCCAGCCCTAGGGCAACCCACACTAGCTGCACTCCTCAGCTCAGCGCGGCGTGTACGGCTCCCACTCAGCCGTGGTCCCCGACGGAGGGTAACCCTCGCCGGTGGACTCGTACCCCGAGTCCGTGGGTGGCTCCTCACCTGAAAAACACTTAAGCAGCAACCGTGAGCACAAAGGCTCAGCAAGGCTTAACCGACTCACCTAAGCATGAAACTCTACATGAGGGGTACAATGGACATAGGATAGTAACATTTCAGCAAAAGGACACGCCTACAAGTTCATCCTTAGTTCATCTTTTAGCAACAAGTTAACAGTTCATGAAATCTGAAATTTAGTAAGCAGTATTTGGTGGCACACATGTAGCAATACAATTATATCAATCAGCATCATTGAATCAACATATTTCATCCATTAGTCTACGTTACGACGCAGTGAACAAGCGGTACTCGTCACCGCGAGGGACGGCGAATTGACTCGATATACACCTGCAGGGAAAACCCAAAGAGCACGTCACGTACGCCCACCCGTGGAGCTGCACAGCACGCTCACTCGATGTCGTACGGGACAACCTTTCACCCAACAGCCCAAACGTCGAACCGGTCGCACCGAAACGAGCAGGAGGTTCCCCACACGGAGCATCTCTCTATGCCCGTTGGCAGATTTCCACCTTGCTGCCCTCAACCTACACCTATAAATCGGTGTGCTATGCCTCGACGCCCGGAGGTTTAGGCTACATCGGTTTATCGGGGCCCATATATCCGATATGCCTTCGGTACGTTCAATACTTGTTCAGCAGGGCCGCACACGGATCGGTCCTCAATCGACACGGACAGGGCTGCGCACACAAGACTTCCTCTTGCTGCATCCTAGCCCCTGCCTAGTCTCATTTTCATTACTATAGTGATCTCACATCACTCAACCGAACCCGTATGTCCCAATGCCTATCTCGCGAGTAGATTCCAACTACTCGACTTGTACCGAAGTCCTATGACTCATTAAGCATAGCCTGTCTACTCGAGGTCCTTGACACTACCCTCACTCTTTTAGGAACCTTTGGTTATGCAAGTGGGGTTTCATTCATCCTATACCTAATGCACATACATACTTCATATGACACATGTAAACAAAGTAAGACTTAAAAAAAAAAGTTAATGCAAACCGGGGCTTGCCTTGTTGCTGCTGGTCGGGGGTTAAGTCTTTGTTCGGAAGAAGGAAGTCCAGCACTTCCGGAGTCTCTTCTTCAACGGCTACACGTTAATGAAATACTACATGTTAATTTAGATGCAAATGTGAGTTTTAGAGTAAGACTTCTACTATTAGTTCTAATAACCAGCCTCTAACACCTGGAACTTTGTTTAAGAATTTAAAGATGAACTGGTGTTGGTGGTTTGGCTTGGACTTAATCACATGGTTAAATGCTAAGTGGTTTTTCCCCTTTTCCAAATTAATCCCTTAAGTGGTTAAACAGGACAGGGGTGATCTAGAGCTCCAATAGAGCTGAGAATTTTTGTGTGAGTTCCTTGTCACAAGAAAACTCTCTGGACCAAACATTAGCACTTTTCATGGAGTGGTTTGCTCAGAATAATTCCCTTGGCAAATCAGCAAGGAAGAATTTATTCTGAGGTAATACCCCTGTTCATGCTCAACTTAATGGACTACAATTTAAATTATAGCTCATAGAGTTTGCATGAATTTTCCTAACATTTTTGGGGTTAAGATTTGCCCAGAACTGAATTTCCAAGTTTTGGAAATTCTCTGAAAAATGTTTCTGTATTCAAATGAACACAGCACCTTCCAATTTGAATTGCCCTGACCAAATCAACTCCAAATGGTCTGAAACTTTTACAGGGGTTTACTAATGTCCTAAAGAACATTCTGGCAAAATTTGGGGATTTTTGGATGAACCAAACTCCCTCTAAGATTCTTTTGCTGAGAAGCTTTAAAGAATTTTCCAGAATTAATTAATGGGTTTCATACAAATTGGGTTGTATATCTGGACAGAGCTAGGCAAGATGAATCCAACCCAATTTGAATCACTAAATTTGGAGCTTCCTAGCAAGAGTTATGGGGTTCTAAAGTTTGCACTAAAACTGGAAATTCCAGAAATGTTTAAATCCTGCGGGTGGGTCCACGTACACGTGTCGACCGCTGGATCCGAGCCACACGGGGCCACAGACTCCTTCCCGCGCGGCCGCACTGGATCCCGGACCACAGAGAATCCCACCCCTTTATCTCCAGCCGCTGACGCGTGGGGCCTACCCCTTCATCTTCCTCCGGCCACCCGCGCGATCCCGCCGCCGAGCTCGCCGGAGCTCTCGCCAGAGAGGGGTTCCGGCCTTCGGAGCTTGTTGATTCTCGCCGCCTGTGCCTATCCCGGCCTGGGGAACACGGTGGTGCCCTTCCCGGAGCTTGACAACGGCCGAACAGGGCTCCCGACGGCAACAGCGGCCGGGAGCTCACCGGCGACGTCGAACTCAGCCTCACCTTCACTTTTTTTGATGCGGTTTGCTTGGGGAGCTCCTCTGACACCTGCTGATCATGGATATGGGCACCGATCCCCGTGAAAACGGCTGCAACTATGACCTCATCGGCGACCTAGTCCGGATAGCGGCTGTTGCTCGAAAAACTTGGATAACCACAACCCTAGCCCATGATTCTTGCTGGTTTTCGATCCTAGGTTGTCGTGGCAGGGTGTAGATCGTGTGTTTAGCTCGGTACGCCCGGTGATAAGCCAATACTCGTGAATTTTGGGATTTGGGGGAGCTCGGCCTTAAGAACACCGAAGCGTTCCTGGAAGAAATTCTCCCCCGACGGTGCATGAAATGCCGAACGGTAAGGGCAGGCAGAACCAGCACCTTGTGGCGATCGTTTCTTGTGTTGAGCGTCGGGCAGCAGGAAGCCTGTGCCGTCCGGCCGCCGGCGATCAGAGGGCGGCGACTCCGGGTGAGCTGCTTCGGATGTAGGCGAGTGGAACCGAGAGGATGGGGAGCGAATTCTCGCCGACCAGGGTGCGATCACCTGTTTTGTAGCCGGCGCCCTCATCCCCCCGAGCAGGAGGTGGCGCGGTGGCTGCGTTGGGACGGGGTCGACCCCGTGCGCTGTCGGCCGCAGGGTGTTCGACCGCGCGCCCGAGTCGGTTTGCTCCCCAGGGTGGCTGACCAGTGGGCCCTCTTCTCCCCTCTAAATCTTTCTCCCCCCTTCTTTTGTAAATATCCCAGCTACTGAGAATTGAATGGGAGACTTAGCCCCCAAGTATTGGTTTGAATTTGAGTTTCCAAATTCGAACTTTGTTTGGTTAAATTTGCTTCATGTTTAAACTGAAGTTCAAATTCAGTTTTGAATTATTGCAAATTTAGCTCCCGACAAGATAAACTCCAATCAGGATGAAAATTGGTGGGCTAACTCAGAAAAATGTGTTGAGTTTGAATATGAAGCTAACTTTTGAATTTGGGTGATGAAAGTTGCTGCAATTTGAATTTATATTCAAATTGGCCTCTTTTTGAAATAACCCAAAAGTGCCTCCAAAAAGTGTTGAATTTGCATGAGCTTTGGACTGAACCTTCCCAAGACTTTTTAAATCCTATGGGTGAGCTCAACCTCTCATGTTCAAGTGTAGAAATCCTACTTTGTGAAAGTGAAGGCTTTCCCCTCTAATCATTCTTTTGATGGAGGTTACTTGCTCTTCACAACATTTCCTAAGGTGTCCACAATAAAAACTGTGGTGTTGTGAGGTGAAGAAAAAGTTTTTGCAAGTCCCTTTTCTTGGGCTTTTACATCCCTCCCCCCTTAAAAGAATCTCGTCCCGAGATTACCAAAAGAAGAGATCGCGATGTAATAGGGACTTACCCATGTTCAGAAGCCATGAACTCCGGGTAATTTGAGCGAAGGAACTCCTCGCTTTCCCACATCGCTTCATCGGCGGTGTGGTTACTCCAGAGTATTTTGTAGAACCACAACATTCTGCTACGCGTGGTTCGGGCTTTCTCATCAAGAATGGCCACCGGATACTCCTCATATGTTAAATCCGGTTTCAACTCGCCGATGTCTTCGGTAGGAACAGCAGCTGTATGCTTCAAACATTTTCGCAGTTGCGAAACATGGAAAACATCATGGACACCCGCAAGAGATGCCGGTAGTTCCAATCGATACGCCGCTGGTCCGCACTTCTCGGTGATAGCATAGGGTCCAATGAAACGGGGAGCGAGCTTCCCCTTCACACCGAACCGGTGCACGCCCTTCATTGGAGACACGCGGAGGTACACGTGTTCCCCGACGTCGAAGTGCAACAGTCTACGCCTCTTGTCAGCGTAGCTCTTCTGTCGGGATTGAGCGGCCTTCAAATTGGCTTGAATGGTACGAACGCGCTCTTCGGCGTCGTTCACCACATCAACCCCGAATGTGACCCTTTCACCGGACTCGGACCAATTTAGTGGGGTGCGGCATTTACGACCATAGAGAGCTTCGTAGGGTGCCATCTTGATACTCGCCTGATAGCCGTTGTTGTACGAGAATTCGGCCAATGGTAGGTGATCATCCCAGTTCCTACCATGGTGGATGGCACATGCTCTCAACATGTCTTCCAGAACTTGATTCACCCTCTCTGTCTGGCCATCTGTTTGAGGGTGATAAGCGGAGCTCCTGATCAACTTAGTACCCAATGCAGCGTGTAGCTGCTCCCAAAAGCGAGATATAAATAATGCACCTCGATCTGAGACAATGGTCTTGGGTACCCCGTATAGGCATAGAATCTTCGCCATGTATAGCTCCGCATATTTTCCGGCACTGTAACGTGTATTTACCGGAATGAAGTGAGCCGTCTTGGTTAACCGATCAACGATTACCCATATGGAATCATGCTTGTTGGCTGTTAGGGGTAATCCCACAATGAAATCCATGCTCACATCTTCCCATTTCCATGCCGGGATCCTCAGGGGTTGCAACAGCCCTGATTTCTTCATGTGATCAGCCTTCACTCGTCGGCACGTATCACATTCGGATACGTACTTCGCTACCTCCCGCTTCATCCATGTCCACTAAAATTTCTTTTTCAAATCTTGGTACATTTTGTTGCTGCCTGGATGAATGGAGTATTTAGACAAGTGGGCTTCGTCGAGGATTTTCTTCCTCAGTTCCATGTCCCGGGGTACGACTATGCGGTCGTTGAACCATAGCGTCCCCTCATCATCTTTCCGGAAACATTTGATCTCCCCATTGTCAATCCGTCTCCGGAGATGTACCATGCCTTTATCATCCTTCTGAGCTGTAATGATGTCCTCCCTAATAGTAGGGACAAGGGCAAGGTTATACAGCGATCCATAAGGAACCAAGTATAAACTTGGCTCTTCCTCCTCCACCGGGGTAATGGTGAGGTGATGGACATGTGATTTCCGACTCAGCGCGTCGGCAACCACATTCGCCTTGCCGGGGTGGTAATGGATCTCAATCTCATAATCTTTGATCAGTTCTAACCACCTCCTCTGCCTCATGTTCAGCTCCTTCTGGGTGAAAATGTATTTCAAGCTCTTGTGGTCGGTGTAGAGATGCACCAAGTTCCCCAGGAGATAGTGCCTCCACATTTTCAGCGCCAAAACCACTGCAGCAAGCTCAAGGTCATGAGTGGGATAATGCTGCTCATGGTTCCGAAGTTGGCGTGAGCCATAAGCGACCACACGTCTTTCCTGCATCAACATGCAGCCGAGCCCAATACCGGACGCGTCACAATACACGTCGAAGGGCTTTGTTGTATCCGGCTGAGCTAAGACCGGGGCTGTGGTGAGATGCTTCACCAATGCTCGGAACGCTCCTTCACACGCCGTGTTCCAAACATATTTCGTCCCTTTCTTCAGCAACTCTGTCATTGGCTTAGCGAGCTTGGAGAAGCTTGGAATGAATCTCCGGTAGTATCCGGCTAACCCGAGGAAGCTTCTGACTTCATGAACTGAAGTGGGAGCTTTCCATTTCAACATTTGCTCTATTTTACTTGGGTCAACCGCAATGCCTTCAGCTGAGATGATATGTCCCAAGAATGGCACTTGGCTGATCCAAAATTCGCATTTGCTGAACTTGGCGTAAAGCTTGTGGTCTCGCAATCGTTGAAGAACGATCCGCAAGTGTTCGGCATGTTCGGCTTCTGTCTTGGAGTAAACCAAGATATCGTCGATGAACACTACCACAAACTTATCCAGCTTCGGCATGAACACCGAGTTCATGAGATACATGAAATGGGCTGGAGCGTTCGTGAGACCAAAGGACATGACGAGATATTCGTATAAGCCGTATCTCGTCGAGAACGCCGTCTTCGGGATATCCTCCGCCCGGATCTTTATCTGATGATATCCAGAGCGAAGATCCATCTTTGAGAAGACACTTGCCCCCACAAGTTGATCAAACAAGATGTCAATACGGGGCAGTGGGTACTTATTCTTGATGGTGACGGCGTTGAGCGGCCGGTAATCCACACACAGCCTCAGGGTCTCATCCTTCTTCTTCACGAATAGCGTCGAGCATCCCCCAAGGCGAGGAACTCGGCCTAATGAAACCCTTGCTCAACAGGTCATTGAGCTGTTCTTTCAGTTCAGCCAGCTCATTTGGAGCCATTTTGTATGGTCTCCGTGATATGGGCGTAGTCCCGGGTGCAAGTTCAATCTTGAACTCGACATCCCGCTCAGGTGGCATGCCCGGAAGATCATCCGGGAACACATCAGGATACTCCCGGACTACGGGGATGTCTTCTAACTTGAGAGCTTCAGCGTTATTAATTGCTAAAACTTCCCGGACTGGCGTGTCTAATACCATGGAATGTGAACGGTGGAATGGAGAATTTAAGTGAACCGTCCGTGTCCGAGTCTCTAGGACAGCGCCATGGTATTGTAGCCATGACATCCCTAAGATTGCATCAATCTTTTGTCCCATAAGGATTATCAAGGTGGTGGGATATAGTTTCCCACCTAAGCACAGAGGTGCCTTTGGAATCATCATATTAGCTGAGATCTTCCCTCCCGGTGAGCAGATCATATAAGTGCAGTCGGTTGGGAAGACTTGCAATTGATGTTTAGCCACATAGGATGCACTTATAAAGCTGTGGGTTGCACCAGAATCAAATAATATGACGATGGCTTGATTGTTGAGAGTAAACGTACCTGCCAGCACGTTGTCTCCCTCTGGGGCGTCCTCATGGTCGAGGTTGCGGACGCCTCCAGTCCGCTGACCAACCTTCTTCACCGGAGGTCGGCCTCGAGCACCGCCCTGGAGCTGGGCTTGCCCGCTGCTCTGCTGCCCCTGGGGACAGTCCTTCGCAAAGTGGCCCGCCTGGCCACACGTGAAGCAGGTGAAACGGGGCGGTCCCCCGCTGATCGGTGGACGGAAACCCGGGGCGCGTTGTGGCGGTGGAAACGCCCGGGGTACCGTCTGCTGCTGCTGTTGCTGTCTTGATGGTGGCATCGGCGGACGGAACGGGGGTGCTTGAAACGAACGTCCCCCGAACTGTTGAGGTCGCGCCGGTGGACGCCACTGCTGCCCGGATGGTGTCCGATACACCATACGGTACTTCTGGGGCGCGCCACCACCGCTGCTAGGTGGAGCACTGCGCTTCCTCTGCTCAGCTGCCAACTCCCGCTGAGTGTCCTCTTGCATGATCGCGGCATTGACTAAGTCGTTGAATGTGCCGCGATTCCACTGAACGAGGTGCGTCTTCATTTCGGGGTGTAACCCCCGATAGAAATGCTCCCTCTTCTTCTCCTCCGTGGAGATATAGTCTGACGCATACTGCGCCAGATGGTTGAAGGCACGGGAGTAGTCGTGGGCACTCATCCCGCCCTGTTTCAGCTCCAAGAATTCTTGGAACTTCCTCTTCATTATTCCGGGAGGAATGTGGTAGGCGCGGAACGCCTCCCGGAACTCCTGCCATTCCACGGCATGGCCAGCCGGACGTGAGGCGACATAATTCGCCCACCATGCACCAGCGGCACCGTGGAGCTGCTGTGCTGCGAACAGAGTCTTCTGCCGCTCCGTACACTGGAGCAGCCCAAACTTGGACTCGATGGTCCGCAGCCAGTTGTCAGCCTCCAGTGGTTCTTCAGCTTCGGTGAACACTGGAGGGTGCGTACTCATGAAATCCGAGTACGACACTTCGCGGGGCTCACGAGGCCCTCGCTCTTGACGTCCTCCCGCCTGGGACGTATTCTGCACGATCGTGCGGAGCAGGTCGGTCTGCTCCTCACGACCTCCCACCAGTGCCGCTATCACATCCGCTAGAGTAAGCGGAGGCGGCGGTGGTGGCTGCTGCTGCGGGGTGCTGTCGTAGGCCGGTGGCTAGGAGTCATCACCTCCCTGTTGGCTAGAGCCACCAACCTCGTGCGTGGTCCTAGTACGAACCATCTGCAACCACACGACATTAAACATCAGTCCCGCAACATTTTGCATGCAGTCTAAATGAAATAGGTGTAAAACATAATGACAATGAAAACATGCGATACATCTCGTAAGTAGATAGTGTAATAACTTTGCACAAGCTACACCATTACCAGACCAAACACAAGCTAGTTTAATCCAACTTGATGAACTTCCACTTTGGAAGCTCAACATAACTAGGTTTGGTCACTACGAGACATTACTATCGCGTTGTCATCACGCATACCACCCTTAGGGTACAACACCCTCTCCAATGAGTTCAACTGTCATTCTTCCGTCAGAATGACCAGTTCCTACCTATTCCAAGTTTTGATCTGGTTCTGGGCATTCTCATGACTCAAGTTGAATACCAAAGTTAAAGTTAACTTCAGTATCTTCCCAACGATTACTCATTTGCCCCCAGATCAGCTTTGGTTAAAAAGTTATGCTAATTCAAAGTTAGCAGAATTTCTGGAAGAATTTCAACAGCACCTCCCTTGGAAGTGGCTGTTTTCAACCCTGATTCCCACTAAATTCTGTGCTGAAATTTCAGGAACATTGAATTGCAAAGGTGTCACACATCTTCTACTCTTTCTAAGGATGTATTATATGACAATTTTAGATTTTTCTACTGGGAGTTATGTTTGAAAAACAGATCAGTTCAGAGGATGTTTTACTCTGCCCTGGTTCTGGACAGTTTACATTCCTCTGGGATTTAAGCCATCTTAAGGTGAGTTTCAGCTCTGGAAGTCTACAACAAAGTTGTAGAGTACTTCAATGCCTTCCCAGAACTATATAGCACACCTCTCTCGGCTACAAGACCTGTGAGTTGTGCTCTGTTGAAGTTCGGCAACCTTGCTGCCCAAAACAGAGCACTCTGCTTTTCATACTTTTGGCTATACTGCTCCACTATCCCATTCTTATACCCAACCAGGGTCTCGGTACTACGTTCCTCACAAAAGAAAATCCTACCCGGATCATACCGGCATATACGTCTCAAGTGTGACACTAAACGGTCTCTCGCACACGTTTTCTACACGGATACATACGTGGTTAGTACCTGCAGAAGACCACACAATAATGGTGCACTCAAGGGTTATTCATCTCAGGCAGTTCCATATTTGAAAGTAAATACAAACGCCCGTATCATTGTCATACGGCCGTCCTTGAGCTAAGTCACGTCTCAAGGTACGTGATCGTGTTTCCACACCACACGACGGGGAACCCGAGTATGTCATGAACGGGTCGTCACGGTTGGGAATGTTATCAACCCAACAGATACCACCTACTGCCCTGCAGGGCATGCCGATGGCAAGCGCTGCGTATGTCCTCCTGGGCTATTTCCAGACGAACACACTCTCGCGTTACTGACCACGCGATGGGGTCTCCACTTACTTGCCTAACGCACGCTAGGGATCAGCGTTTCATATGAACTCAGGGGCATGAATAGTCCAAGAGCTTCATATTGACGTCTCACACCAAGCTGTGAGATCAGTCCCTGAACCACGTTCCTCGTCAGGGAGAGCTAACCGAAATTGAACCGCTTTCGGTGGCGTTCCTTACCATACTTACCAGAGCGTAGGTGCGTCGTTACATAATTGAAATTCAGAATTATAACACATAGGTTAGTATTTGCCACTTTAAGTAACTATGCTAATATAGTCCTTACTTGGGCAGCTACCGATTCCTCACCGTATACCTAAGTTTTTCCCATAATGCAGTCCTTTAGTACTGTGCTATCCCCACTGCAGCTCTGATACCAGGCTGTGGCGGACCGGAATCCGCTCATCCAGGATCGCAGAGGGTGGTGTCGCGCGATGCGACACCCGACAGCACACGTCATAAGAACATAATATATTACATGGGAAACAACTGAAACTGTACAAACAGGTACAAACTTCAGTTACACTATTGTTTATATTACACAGCGGAAGTCTACACTATACAACTCACGCCCGCCTATTTAGCAAAAGTTGGTTGCCCAGCCCTAGGGCAACCCACACTAGCTGCACTCCTCAGCTCAGCGCGGCGTGTACGGCTCCCACTCAGCCGTGGTCCCCGACGGAGGGTAACCCTCGCCGGTGGACTCGTACCCCGAGTCCGTGGGTGGCTCCTCACCTGAAAAACACTTAAGCAGCAACCGTGAGCACAAAGGCTCAGCAAGGCTTAACCGACTCACCTAAGCATGAAACTCTACATGAGGGGTACAATGGACATAGGATAGTAACATTTCAGCAAAAGGACACGCCTACAAGTTCATCCTTAGTTCATCTTTTAGCAACAAGTTAACAGTTCATGAAATCTGAAATTTAGTAAGCAGTATTTGGTGGCACACATGTAGCAATACAATTATATCAATCAGCATCATTGAATCAACATATTTCATCCATTAGTCTACGTTACGACACAGTGAACAAGCGGTACTCGTCACCGCGAGGGACGGCGAATCGACTCGATATACACCTGCAGGGAAAACCCAAAGAGCACGTCACGTACGCCCACCCGTGGAGCTGCACAGCACGCTCACTCGATGTCGTACGGGACAACCTTTCACCCAACAGCCCAAACGTCGAACCGGTCGCACCGAAATGAGCAGGAGGTTCCCCACACGGAGCATCTCTCTATGCCCGTTGGCAGATTTCCACCTTGCTGCCCTCAACCTACACCTATAAATCGGTGTGCTATGCCTCGACGCCCGGAGGTTTAGGCTACATCGGTTTATCGGGGCCCATATATCCAATATGCCTTCGGTACGTTCAATACTTGTTCAGCAGGGCCGCACACGGATTGGTCCTCAATCGACACGGACAGGGCTGCGCACACAAGACTTCCTCTTGCTGCATCCTAGCCCCTGCCTAGTCTCATTTTCATTACTATAGTGATCTCACATCACTCAACCGAACCCGTATGTCCCAATGCCTATCTCGCGAGTAGATTCCAACTACTCGACTTGTACCGAAGTCCTATGACTCATTAAGCATAGCCTGTCTACTCGAGGTCCTTGACACTACCCTCACTCTTTTAGGAACCTTTGGTTATGCAAGTGGGGTTTCATTCATCCTATACCTAATGCACATACATACTTCATATGACACATGTAAACAAAGTAATACTTAAAAAAAAGTTAATGCAAACCGGGGCTTGCCTTGTTGCTGCTGGTCGGGGGTTAAGTCTTTGTTCGGAAGAAGGAAGTCCAGCACTTCCGGAGTCTCTTCTTCAACGGCTACACGTTAATGAAATACTACATGTTAATTTAGATGCAAATGTGAGTTTTAGAGTAAGACTTCTACTATTAGTTCTAATAACCAGCCTCTAACACCTGGAACTTTGTTTAAGAATTTAAAGATGAACTGGTGTTGGTGGTTTGGCTTGGACTTAATCACATGGTTAAATGCTAAGTGGTTTTTCCCCTTTTCCAAATTAATCCCTTAAGTGGTTAAACAGGACAGGGGTGATCTAGAGCTCCAATAGAGCTGAGAATTTTTGTGTGAGTTCCTTGTCACAAGAAAACTCTCTGGACCAAACATTAGCACTTTTCATGGAGTGGTTTGCTCAGAATAATTCCCTTGGCAAATCAGCAAGGAAGAATTTATTCTGAGGTAATACCCCTGTTCATGCTCAACTTAATGGACTACAATTTAAATTATAGCTCATAGAGTTTGCATGAATTTTCCTAACATTTTTGGGGTTAAGATTTGCCCAGAACTGAATTTCCAAGTTTTGGAAATTCTCTGAAAAATGTTTCTGTATTCAAATGAACACAGCACCTTCCAATTTGAATTGCCCTGACCAAATCAACTCCAAATGGTCTGAAACTTTTACAGGGGTTTACTAATGTCCTAAAGAACATTCTGGCAAAATTTGGGGATTTTCGGATGAACCAAACTCCCTCTAAAATTCTTTTGCTGAGAAGCTTTAAAGAATTTTCCAGAATTAATTAATGGGTTTCATACAAATTGGGTTGTATATCTGGACAGAGCTAGGCAAGATGAATCCAACCCAATTTGAATCACTAAATTTGGAGCTTCCTAGCAAGAGTTATGGGGTTCTAAAGTTTGCACTAAAACTGGAAATTCCAGAAATGTTTAAATCCTGCGGGTGGGTCCATGTACACATGTCGACCGCTGGATCCGAGCCACACGGAGCCACAGACTCCTTCCCGCGTGGCCGCACTGGATCCCGGACCACAGAGAATCCCACCCCTTTATCTCCAGCCGCTGACGCATGGGGCCTACCCCTTCGTCTTCCTCCGGCCACCCGCGCGATCCCGCCGCCGAGCTCGCCGGAGCTCTCACCGGAGAGGGGTTCCGGCCTTCGGAGCTTGTTGATTCTCGCCGCCTGTGCCTATCCCGGCCTGGGGAACACGGTGGTGCCCTTCCCGGAGCTTGACAACGGCCGGAACAGGGCTCCCGACGGCAACAGCGGCCGGGAGCTCACCGGCGACGTCGAACTCAGCCTCACCTGCACTTTTTTTTATGCGGTTTGCTCGGGGAGCTCCGCTGACACCTGCTGATCATGGATATGGGCACCGATCCCCGTGAAAACGGCTGCATCTATGACCTCGTCGGCGACCTAGGCCGGATAGCGGCTGTTGCTCGAAAAACTTGGATAACCACAACCCTAGCCCATGATTCTTGCTGGTTTTCGATCCTAGGTGGTTGTGGCAGGATGTAGATCGTGTGTTTAGCTCGGTACGCCCGGTGATAAGCCAATACTCGTGAATTTTGGGATTTGGGGGAGCTCGGCCTTAAGAACACCGAAGCGTTCCCGGAAGAAATTCTCCCCCGACGGTGCATGAAATGCCGAACGGTAAGGGCAGGCAGAACCAGCACCTTGTGGCGATCGTTTCTTGTGTTGAGCGTCGGGCAGGAGGAAGCCTGTGCCGTCCGGCCGCCGGCGATCAGAGGGCGGCGACTCAGGGTGAGCTGCTTCGGATGTAGGCGAGTGGAACCGAGAGGATGGGGAGCGAATTCTCGCCGACCAGGGTGCGATCACCTGTTTTGTAGCCGGCGCCCTCATCCCCCCGAGCAGGAGGTGGCGCGGTGGCTGCGTTGGGACGGGGTCGACCCCGTGCGCTGTCGGCCGCAGGGTGTTCGACCGCGCGCCCGAGTCGGTTTGCTCCCCAGGGTGGCTGACCAGTGGGCCCTCTTCTCCCCTCTAAATCTTTCTCCCCCCTTCTTTTGTAAATATCCCAGCTACTGAGAATTGAATGGGAGACTTAGCCCCCAAGTATTGGTTTGAATTTGAGTTTCCAAATTCGAACTTTGTTTGGTTAAATTTGCTTCATGTTTAAACTGAAGTTCAAATTCAGTTTTGAATTATTGCAAATTTAGCTCCCGACAAGATAAACTCCAATCGGGATGAAAATTGGTGGGCTAACTCAGAAAAATGTGTTGAGTTTGAATATGAAGCTAACTTTTGAATTTGGGTGATGAAAGTTGCTGCAATTTGAATTTACATTCAAATTGGCCTCTTTTTGAAATAACCCAAAAGTGCCTCCAAAAAGTGTTGAATTTGCATGAGCTTTGGACTGAACCTTCCCAAGACTTTTTAAATCCTAGGGGTGAGCTCAACCTCTCATGTTCAAGTGTAGAAATCCTACTTTGTGAAAGTGAAGGCTTTCCCCTCTAATCATTCTTTTGATGGAGGTTACTTGCTCTTCACAACATTTCCTAAGGTGTCCACAATAAAAACTGTGGTGTTGTGAGGTGAAGAAAAAGTTTTTGGAAGTCCCTTTTCTTGGGCTTTTACAAGCGCTGTCCACGGGTGCCTGACTTTCGGCTGAGGCTAGGTCGCCGCGGTGGCGATCGCTCTCGGGCAAGGGAGGTCGGAGCTCGGGGTTTCTGGCGTTGGGGAGGTGGAGTGCGATCTCAGGTTGCTGTCTAGCAGCTCAGGAACGAAGGAGGAGATCGTTTGCTGGTTTTTCCGATCGAGCAGAGAGCTGCGGGGAGAAGAACTGCCGCCGCTCGGGGTCACAAGCGAGGAGATAAAGCCAGCCGATCCCTGCTCGGGCTGAGGCGGTGCCGGTTGTGTGGAGGTGCGAGCAAGCCGCCCTGGGCGCCAGCGCGCGGGGAAGGAAGCAGCTGGTGGCGCCGGTGGCTGCTCGGTGGCACAGCCGACAGCTGCTCGGTGGAATTTCCCACTGAGGCTGTGACTTTGTGTGCAAGACTTCGCTCCTTCTCCCTATGACATGTGGGTCCCACCTGGGATTTTAACCTCTGAAATTTACTCCTAATCGCTGTTGTAAACAGTGAGCCCCAAAATACCCCTGGTGATTCAAATTATTCACCCATGAGCCATTTGAATTGATTAGAATTCAAATTGGGTTTGGTTTGAATGAGATTCAGCACAAGTTCAGTTTGGAATTCAAATAAAGTTTGAATTTGTCCCACTTAGCTCATGTCAAGATCAACTCCAAATGGAGTGAAAATTGGAGTGTGAGCTCACAAAATTGTGCTGAATAAGATTATGCCTCCCACTTTTGAATTCATGGGATAAAAACAGTTTGAATTTGAATATGTTTTCAAACTGCCCTCTTTCTAGCTATACCCAAAATGACCTCAAAAAGGTTTTGAATTTGGGTGAAACTTGGCATGGACATCCCTAGCAATGTGTAGGAGTTTTCACATGCCCAGCCCCTCTATATCATATGTGGGAAATACCACTTTTGCAATATGTGAGTTTGTTCTCTAATGAGCATGTTGATGGTGGTTACTTGCTCTTCATTTGTGTTCATCAACTTTCCTCAAATGAGGTGTGTGTGTATGGTGATGAACACTTTAAATATGTGTCAAAAACTGAGGCCCTTACATTCAGCAACATCCATGAACCAAGCTTGCCTAGATCTCCCCGATTCCATGCTCATTAACATCATCAAGTTCTCATCATCATTATTCACATGAGTGCAGTAGCTAGACATGTTTTATTTCAGCTTCCCGTATCCCATAAGTTAAGCAAAGCAAAAAGGAAAAATGACCATACCCGACTCATCAACTTTCCCGGTGATAAGGACGGTTAACAAAATTAATAAACTCCTATAAAAGGGTGTCCCATCAAGTTGACTCAAGCATACGAGTTTTCACAAACAAAACAGTTTCGAAACATGGGATCAATATGGTCAAGGGGCACTTGCCTTGCTTGTGTTGCTCAAGCGCCTCGAAGTATTGGTGCTGTAGTTCCTCGTAGATGGCCTCTTAAGCTTGTCTTTCTACTCACGACCATGCACATACAAAATTCACAGCAATCAATCATCATGCACAAACTTTACTCAAGATGTAATGGAGTAGATGAATGCAAATCCTATAGTGCAGTTTTGTTAAACCAGTTTGTATGTGTTCTTACATGTTTTAATGGGCTTCTATGGGATTTTATGGTGAACAAGGGTGTAGGGATCAAGTGTGTATGTGGTGATGATCTTGACACAAGATCTAGATCAATTCCACCGTCAAAAATCGATCAAAACACGATCTGTCCACACGCAAAAGTTTCTGTTTGATGTGGGCGAAGAAAATGGATGCGTAGAAACAGTGGTGACGTCGTAAGATGGATAATGAAGACCTACCTCACTACCTCCTTGTGGCACGGCATTTCTCCTAGCAACGGCAGCAACGGAGGATTTTTCTATGGAAGATTAGGGTAGGATAGATCGTCGTGCTTCTTTCCCGGCGATGGCGAGGCGTGACGGGGCTCAACGGCGGCCAAATTCTGGTAAGGGGGGAACTTGGTGACTTGGCAGCAAGGAAGGGGTCTTGGCAGCAGGAGGGACGACCAAAAGAGAGAGGGGTGCCGCCAGGGAGTGGGTGTTATATTTATAAGGGGGGAAAAGGAGTCCTAGGGGTGGAAACAAAGAGTCCTAGAAGTATGGGACTCAACAAAAGAGTTCTAGGGGTGGAAACAAAGAGTCCTAGAGGTAGGGGACTCAACCAAAGAGTCCTAGGAGTGGGGAACTTCACCAAAGAGTCCTAGAGGTGGGGGACTAGGGCTCCCCCCTCAAAGGCTGCAGCCAAGGGGTCTCCCCCCTAATTTGGTGCGGCTAATTTGGGGGAAAATTCCCCCCAAATGTGGGGAATTCCCCTAGGGGAATTTTGGGGAATTTGGGGAAAATCAGGAAAAATTGAGAAGAATTTGGGAATTTTTGGGAAGAGGGAAATTTGGGATGGATCAATTTAGCTATCTTATTTCCATTTCTCTCCATTTCTATGTTCCTTTCTCCATTTCTATGGTTCTTTTCTCCATTTCTATGGTTCCTTTTCCATTTCTATGGTTCTTTCTCCATTTCTATATTCCTTTCTCCATTTCTATATTCCTTTATCCATTTCTACTTCTTTTTAAATGCTCCTCTACATGAAAAATATATGCAATACATGGTAGTGAAATTGAGTGTGTTACACTAATGAACTCGGGTCCCGGGACGCCGGACTGTACCTTAACTGAATAAATGTTCAGATGGTGCAATTGGAAGGTTTTGCATGCGCGGATGGCCATGTGAGTCAAAATCGGGAAGGTAGGGAAAGTCGGTAAAACTCACTAATGTAAAATCCCCAAAAAGTGATAGCAAGAAAATTCAGCTCATGTACACTTAGGAAAAAAAAGGAATTTAAAACTTTGAATTATAACGGTGTAAGTTCAAAGTGGTGATTCAAACTTCTATAAACTTCCAAACATGGAGATCTAAATGCATCACTTGGATCTTCATATTCCAAATATTAAACCTTCCAAATTTCAGCTCATTTGTAGGAGTTTTAATATTTGTTTGGGATTCAAAGAGGAAGCCCTCTAATCTGAATTTGAATTTCAGTTTCAAATCCCAACTCCCTCAATTTGCAAAATTGGTTCCACAAATGTGTTCTCCACATTTGAATTAGCAGCCATGCCAAAAATGAGAAACTTTGGAGTGGGTTTGCTATTTAAATCTAGGGTGACACCAAAAACCCTTAGAACTCAAATTTGAATTGGAAACTTGAACCAAACTTGATCAAATGCAGCAGTGAAGTCAAAATTCGAATGCTACATATTTAATTTGGATTCCCTGCAAATATCTAGAATTTTGGACAAAAGTTGGTGGTAGAAATAGAGGAGCAGAAATATTAAGAGGGGAAAAGAGAGAATGACATGTGGGGTCAGCTGTTCAGCCTCCACCGAGCCAACGTCGGTTCTCCCAGTTTCCTCCGCAGCTGCCATGGTGACGCCGTTTGCTTGGCGCCGAAGACACCACTTCACTCGGTGCAGCCATGCTCGAGCCGAGCGTCGAAGCAGCTGTCAGGGTCTCCATTCACTCGGTGAAGAAACCGCGCACGTCGATTCCTCTGTTTTCACTATCGAACGTGAACTCGCCCGTTCCTCTGCTCTCACTTCGTTAGCCCGGGGTTTCTTCGGTTGTGCAAGGTCGGCGGCGGTGCGGGGTGCCACTGTCCAAGCTAGGGGCAGCTGCGGTTCCTCTCCAGCTGCGATCGCGGACCGTTTGTTCCGAGCTACCGAAAGAACGGCTGACCGTCTACCCCGAAATTCGTTTCCAAGGTGAATCCGTAGTCTAACTGCTTTGGCCCGATGCTTCTACATGAACTAGCGCAGCTCCTCGACGAAGAACCATCGGAAACCATAGAAATGAAGCTTTACGCTGAGTTTTTCCGGCCGCTGATACACAACCCTAGCTGCACCATCGAGCTACACTTTGCACAAGTTTTCACCCATCTTTGGATGCAAAAACGTGCTCCTCACATCACCCTGGTGCTTGTGGTGCTCTCACCAACCAGGATACTCGTCTCCCATGCGATAACAACGGTGCAGGGGTGGATTTTGCCGCTGCCACCACCGGGGAGGTATTCCCGGCCATTTAGCGCCGCCACCGAGCTTACCAGCGTGTTCCTCGTCAGGTTTTAGGCACAGGCGGCGAGATTTGGGCCGTCTAGGACACTGGGCAGCCGTTCCGGTGAGGTACCGCCGTTGCTCCGGCGAGGGGCCGCCCGGGCACGAGGAAGACGACGGTGGAGGCCTGTCCCACCTGTCAGTGGCACGGTTTAGGCGTGGGATCGAGGTGCGGCATGGGATCAGCTGTGGCTGTGCGGGTTAACCCCGTAGCCCCTGGTGTTGCCGCAATTCCACTGGTCCGGTTTAAAACCATGGGCCCGGCCACAATTATTTGAAGTTTCTGTTAGGCAAATAATTCCAGAAATTAGCTGATCTTTGCAAGCCCATCATAACTTTATGTAGAAAACTCCAAAAAGGGTGAGACCAATTTTTTTGGAATCCTCATAAGGAGTACTTTGCAGAGGAACAAATTGCTTGCTATGAAAATGCCCAGGAATTTCTGTAGAATTGTTTTTAGTAAAAAATTTAGATATTTATTACAGGGGTAATTCTTTATGGAACATTTCCAAATTTTGACAGCGAATCCTTTTCATGGTAAATGATCTCCAGTAAAAATTTGAGCTTAATTGGAGTTCATTTGCTAGGCTAAATTGCCTTCCAAAGTT
The DNA here is from genome assembly GCA_030760725.1 of Neostapfia colusana. Classification (NCBI taxonomy): domain Eukaryota; kingdom Viridiplantae; phylum Streptophyta; class Magnoliopsida; order Poales; family Poaceae; genus Neostapfia; species Neostapfia colusana. The sequence continues at coordinate 52,045,956 of JASWHV010000019.1, forward strand.
CAGCCTTTATTTGAAAATTCAAATTTAAACAGAAACTTTTCAGAACTCCTGTCCAACTTCAAAAATTCATATCTCTCTGTTGGTAGCTCCAAAAATGGTAAAACAAATTTTGTTAGAACCATGGAGACCTACCCTAATCACATATTCAACTGTTAGTCATGTCAAAACTCCTGATTTGGGCTCAAAATTCAGAGAAGCCTTGTACTTGTTAGGGATTTTGGAGACTACATTGTGCAATGACATTTCTCCAAATTTGGCTCATATTATCCTTAGAGAGTCTAGTATCTATTGGAAAAATCCCAAAGCCAATTAAGGAACAGAAATAGCGGTAGCTATAGATAGAAGTGAATTATTATAAGTCCTTAATACTTATACATATATTTTGTTACATTTCATAATAGTGACAGAAGTTGAGGACGCACCGGAGCCCTTGGACGTCCTCCCACCAGAAGCTGACTTTCCATCTAACATGCAACCAGGATGGCCCCGGTTTGCATTTAAGTACTTTTGCAAATTCTTTATTTGTATCACTTATGTCTAGGGTGAATGCTTAAATTAGAGTTAGGATGATTGAAACCCCACTTGCATAACCTTTTAAATCCTATGGAGGGTTGGGTAGTTTACAGACTCGACGAGTAGTGAATGCCGCACTAATATGGTTAGGATCTTGGTAGAAGTCGAGTAGTTGGAATCTACTCGCAAGGTAAGGTTTTATCACACGGTTTGGTCAAAATAGAAAAATGGCTTAAGAGTGGTGAAAATGAGACCCAGCAGGGGGGATAGGATGCAGTGAGCAGAGGTCTCACGTGCGTAGCCCTGTTGGTGTCGATTGAGGACCGAGTCGTGTGCGGGCCTGCTGAACAAGTATCGAACAATACCGGATGGCATACTGACATAAGCAGGAAACCGATGTAATTGGTTAACCTGGGTGTCGAGGCTTACCCAACCGTAAATAGGAGTGGGTTGAGGGTAGCAAGGTGTAAACCTGCCGGTGGGCACAGTCACGCTCCACGCGGGGACCTCCTGCCCGTTACCGATGGACCGGTTTGACATTTGGGTTGCCTTTGAAAGGTTGTTGTATACAACAGAGTAGGAAGGGGTGTGGAATCACGCTTCTGAAAGTGGATGTATGCAACGTATTGTACGGGTGTCTCCTGATTGCAATCACCGTCCCTCGCGGTTATTTGAGTACCGCTTGTCCACTTTTTTGTGACGTAGTAAAAAGAGCAATAAGCCAGATGAATGATAATTTGCTGTGATGAACTATTACTTTCTGGAAACCATGTCTGCTATTAAGTTTATTTTCCACTTTGGGCATCACCACATCGGGGGAAAGCGTTTCTTGTTTGATTTGGACTTCCAGTGTGGGGGCTGCCTAAGGTTTATTAATCTGTTGCTATAAAACTGAAAGTAAGGATCAACATGTAGGCGTGTCTTTATCGCAAAGTCCTTTTCCTATCTTACACATCCTTGCATGTAGAGTTCCATGCCTAGGGTTGTCGGTTAAGACTTGCTGAGCCATCGTGCTCATGGTTGCAATATTTGAGTTGTGTGTAGGTCAGAATTATGAGGAAGGTTCCGAGGATGAGGCGATGCCCCTGTCGGGGTACACGGCCGAGCTGGAGCCCTGCATGCCACCATGATCTCCGTTTCCATGCTGCTAGTGTGTAGCGTCCCTGGGCTGGACGGCTGCACTTTTGCGTAGATAGGATTAGAGAGTAGTTATGTATAATACTTCCGTTGTATAATTAAGTTTTGTAAAAGACTTCCGCTGTTTCATATAAAATAAAAGTTTGTATGTTGTTATTAATTATTTTCGTGTGTGCTGTTGGGTGCCGCATTGCGCGGCACCACCCTATGCGGTCCTGGAATGGGTGACCACGGGGTGGTTCCCACAACTAACTCAGGTCCCAAGCGACCGGACAGGACCTTGACGGAATACACGTTCGGATGGTGCAACTAAATGGTTTTGCATGCGTGGATGTTCATCTGAGTCAAAATCGGGAAAGTCAGTAAAACTCACGAATTTGGGTCCCGTGCGACCGGACGGAACTTTGACGGAATACACGTCCAGACGGTGCAACTTGATGGTTTTGCATGCGCCTATGGCCATCTGGGTCGAAATCGAGAAAGTCAGTAAAACTCCAGAACTCGGGTCTCGGGCAGCTAGACGGGACCTTCAAGGAATACAAGTCCGAACGGTGCAACTTGATGGTTTTGCATGCGCGAATGGCCATCAGGGTCGAAATTGAGGAAGTCAGGAAAACTCATGACCTCGGGTCCCGGGACGCTAGACTTACTTGACGGAATAAACGTTCAGATGGTGCAATTGGAAGGTTTTGCATGCGCAGATGGCAATCTGAGTCAAAATCGGGAATGTAGGGAAAGTCGGCAAAACTCACTAACTCGGGCCGAGCGACCGGACGAGACCTTGACAGAATACATGTTCGGATGGTGCAACTAAATGGTTTTGCATGCGTGGATGGCAATCTGGGTCAAAATCGGGAAAGTCAGTAAAACTCACGAATTTGGGTCCCGTGCGACCGGACGAGACCTTGATGGAATATACGTTTGGACGGTGCAACTTGATGGTTTTGCATACTCGGATGGCTATCTGGGTTGAAATCTGGAAAGTCAGAAAAATCACGAAATCGGGTCCCGGGTGGCTGGACGGGATTTTGACGGTATACACGTCCGGATGGTGCAACTTGATGGTTTTGCATGCGCGGATGGCCATGTGGGTCCACATCGGGAAAGTCAGTAAAACTCAGGAACTCGGATCCCAGGCGGCCAGACGAAACCTTGACGGAATACTCATCCAGACGGTGCAACTTGATGGTTTTGCATGCGCGGATAGACATCTGGGTCGAAATCGAGAAAGTTGGAAAAGTCTGTAAACTTACGAACTTTGGTCCCGAGCGGCCGAAAGGGACCTTAAACGAATACACGCGTGGATCGTCCAAGTTGATGGTTTTGCATGCGCGGATGGCCGTTTGGGTCAAAATTGACAAAGTTGTAAAAGTCGGTAAAACTCACGAACTCGGGTCTTGGGCGGCCAGACGGGGCCTTGATGGAATACACGTCCGGATATTGCAACTTGATGGTTTTGCATGGTGGTTGGCCATTGGGGTCGAAATCAGAAAAATCGGTAAAACTCACGAACTTGGGTCCCGTGCTACCGGACGGGACCTTGACGGAATACACGTCCGAATGGTGCAACTTGATAGTTCGAATGCGTAGATGGCCATCTGGGTCAAAATCGAGAAAGTCGGGAAAGACGGTAAAACTCACGAACTAGATCCCGAGAGGCTGGACGGGAACTTGACGGAATACACGTCCGGACGGTGCAACTTGATAGTTTTGCATGCGTGGATGGCCATCTGGGTCCAAATAGGGAAAGGTGGTAAAACTCACGAACTCGGGTCCCGGGCGGCCGGACGAAACCATGATGGAATACACGTCCGAGCGGTGCAACTTGATGGTTTTGCATGCGCGTATGGCCATCTGGGTCGAAATCGATAAAGTTAGAAAGTCGGTAAAACTCACGAAGTCGGGTATCGGGGGGCTGGACGGGGGCCTTCATGGAATACACGTTCGGACGGTGCAACTTGATGGTTTTGCATGCGCTGATGGCCATCAGGGTCGAAATTGGAGAAGTAAGGAAGTCTCATGAACTCGGTACCGGGACGCCGGACTGTACCTTGACGGAATAAACGTTCAGATGGTGCAACTGGAAGGTTTTGCATGCGCGGATGCAATCTGAGTCAAAATTGGGAATGTAGGGAAAGTCAGTAGAACTCACTAACTTGGGTCCCGAGCGACTGGACGGGACCTTAACGGAATACACGTTCGGATGGTGCAACTAAATGGTTTTGCATGCGTGGATGGCCATCTTGGTCGAAATCGGGAAAAGTCAGTAAAACTCACGAATTTGGGTCCTTGGCGACCGGACGGGACCTTGGCAGAATACACATCTGGACGGTGCAACTTGATGGTTTTGCATGCATAGATGACCATGTAAGTCAAAAATCGAGAAAGTCAAAAAAGTTTGTAAAACTCACGAACTCGGGTCCCTGGCGCTCGGATGGGACCTTGACAGAATATAAGTTCGGATGGTGCAACTTGATGGTTTTGCATGGTTAGATGGCCCTTTGGGTCAAAATCGAGAAAGTGAGGAAATACGGTAAAATTCACGACCTACAATCCCCGGAAGCTGGACGGGAACTTGATGGAATACAAGTCGGGACGGTGCAACTTGATAGTTTTGCATGCGCGGATGGCCATCTGGTTCCAAATCAGGAAAGTTGGTAAAACTCAGAAACTCAAGTTCCGGGCGGCCGGACCGAACCTTGATGGAATACACGTCCAAACGGTGCAACTTGATGGTTTTGCATGTGCGTATGGCCATCTGGGTCGAAATCAAGAAAGTCAGAAAGACGGTAAAACTCACGAAGTCGGGTCTCCGGCGGCTGGACGGGGCCTTCATGGAATACACGTCCGGACGGTGCAACTTGATGGTTTTGCATGCGCTGATGGCCATCAGGGTTGAAATTGGGGAAGTCAGGAAAACTCATGAACTCGGGTCCCGGGACATCGGACTGTACCTTGACGGAATAAATGTTCAGATGGTGCTACTGGAAGGTTTTGCGTGCACGGATGACAATCTGAGTCAAAATATGGAATGTAGGGAATGTCGGTAAAACTCACAAACTAATGGCCCGAGCTATCGGACGGGACCTTGACGGAATACACGTTCGGATGGTGCAACTAAATGGTTTTACATGCGTGGATGGCCATTTGGGTCGAAATTGGGATAGTTAGTAAAATTCATGAATTTGGGTCCCGTGCGACCGGATGGGACCTTGACGGAATACATGTTCGGATGGTACAAATTGATGGTTTTGCATGCGCGGATGGCCATCAGGATCGAAATTGGGGAAGTCAGGAAAACTCACGAACTCGGGTCCCGGGGCGCCGGACTGTACCTTGACGGAATAAACGTTCAGATGGTGCAACTGGAAGATTTTGCATGTGCGGATGGCAATCTGAGTCAAAATCGGAAATGTAGGGAAAGTCGGTAAAACTCACAAACTCGGGTGCCGAGCGACCGGACGGAATCTTGACGGAATACAAGTTCGGATGGTGGAACTTAATGGTTTTGCATACGTGGACGACCATCTGGGTCGAAATCGGGAAAGTCAGTAAAACTTACGAATTTGGGTCCCGTGCGACCGGACGGGACCTTAATGGAATACATGTCCGGACGGTGCAACTTGATGGTTTTGCATGCTCGGATGGCCATCTGGGTTGAAATCTGGAAAGTAGGTAGAGTCGGGAAAAATCACGAAATTGGGTCCTGGTGGTTGGACGGAATCTTGACGGAATACACGTCCGAATGGTGAACCTTGATGGTTTTGCATGCGCGGATGGCCATCTGGGTCCAAATCGGGATGGTCGGTAAAACTCACGAACTCGGATCCCGGGCGGCCAGATGGAACTTTGACGGAATACTCGTCCAGATGGTGCAACTTGATGGTTTTTCATGCGCGGATAGACATCTGAGTCGAAATCGAGAAAGTCGGTAAAACTCACGAGCTTTGGTCTCGATCGTCCGAAAGGGACTTTAACGGAATACACATGCGTATTGTGCAAGTTGATGGTTTTGCATGCGCGGATGGCCATCTGGGTCAAAATCAGGAAAGTCAGTAAAACTCATGAACTCGGGTCCCGTGCGACCGGACGGGACCTTGACGGAATACATATCCGGACATTGCAATTTGATGGTTTTGCATGCGCGGATGGCCATTTTGATTGAAATCAGAAAAGTCGGGAAAACTCACGAACTCGGGTCCCGGGTGGCCGGACGGGACCTTGACGAAATACACGTCCGGATGGTGCAACTTGATGGTTTTGCATGCACGGGTTGCCATCTTGGTCGAAATTGGAAAACTCGGGAAAACTCACAAACTCAGGTTCCGGGCGGCCGGACATGACCTTGATGGAATACACGCCCGGACGGTGCAACTTGATGATCTTGCATGCGCGGATGGCTATCTGGGTCCAAATCGGGAAAGTCGGTAAAACTCATGAACTCGGTTCTAGAGTGGCCGGACGGAACCTTGATGGAATACACGTCTGAACGGTGCAACTTGATGGTTTTGCATGTGCAGATGGCCATCTGGGTCAAAATTGAGAAAGTCGGGAAAGTCTGTAAAAGTAACAAACTCGGGTCCCCGGCGGCCGGATGGGACCTTGATGGAATATACGTTCAGATGGTGAACTTGATGGTTTTGCATGCATAGATCTTTGTCAAAATAGAGAAAGTCGGGAAATACGGTAAAACTCACGAACTAGGATCCTGGATGGCTGGACGGTACCTTGACGAATACACGTACGGACGGTGCAACTTGATAGTTTTGCATGGAGCAGATGGCCATCTGGGTCCAAATCAGGAACTTCGATAAAACTCACGAACTCGGGTCCCGGGTGGCCGGACGGAACCTTGACAGAATACACGTCTGGAAAGTGCAACTTGATGGTTTCGCATGCGCGTATGACCATATGGGTCGAAATCGAGAAAGTCGAGAAGTCGGTACAACTTACGAACTTGGTTCTCGGGCGGCTGGACGGGGCCTTGATGGAATACATGCCCGGACGGTGCAACTTGATGGTTTTGCATGCGCGGATGGCCATTAGGGTCAAAAATTTTGAAGTCAGGAAAACTCATGAACTCGGGTCCCGCCGGACTGTACCTTGACGTAATAAATGTTCAGATGGTGCAACTGGAAGGTTTTGCATGCGTGGATGGCCATGTGAGTCAAAATCGATGAAGTAGGGAAAGTCGATAAAACCCACTAACTCACGTCCCGAGCGGCCGAACGGGACTTTGACAGAATACACGTTCAGATGGTGTAACTAAATCGTTTTGCATGCGTGGATGGCCATCTGGTTCAAAAGTGGGAAAGTCATTAAAACTCACGGATTTGGGTCCCATGCAACCGGACGGGACCTTAACGGAATACACGTCCGGACGGTGCAACTAGATGGTTTTGCATGCTCGGATGGCCATCTGGGTTGAAATCTTGAAAGTAGGGAAAGTCGAGAAAAATCACGAAATCGGGTCCCGGGTGGATGGACGAAATCTTGACGGAATACACGTCCGGATGGTGCAACTTGATGGTTTTACATGCGCGGATGGCCATATGGGTCCAAATCGGGAAAGTCGGTAAAACTCAAGAACTCGGATCCCGGGCGACCGGACGGAACCTTGACGGAATACTCGTCCAGAAGGTGCAACTTGATGGTTTTGCATGCACGGATAGACATCTGGGTCGAAATCGAGAAAGTTAGGAAAGTCGGTAAAACTTACGAACTTTGGTCCCGAGCGCCCAGAAGTGACCTTAAAGGAATACACGTGCGGATGGTGCAATTTGATGGTTTTGCATACGTGGATGGCCATCTGGGTCGAAATTGAGAAAGTCGAGAAAGTCGGTAAAACTCACAAACTCGGGTCTCGGGCGGCCAGATGGGGCCTTGACAGAATACACGTCAGGATAGTTCAACTTGATGGTTTTGCATGTGCGGTTGGCCATCGGGGTCGAAATCAGGAAAGTCGGTAAAACTCACGAACTCGGGTCCCGTGCGACCGGAAAGGACCTTGACGGAATACACATTCGGATGGTGCAATTTGATGGTTGTGCATGCGCGGATGGACATTTGGGTTGAAATCAGAAAATTTAGGAAAACTAACGAACTCGGGTCCTGGGTGGCTGGACGGGACCTTGACGGAATACACGTCCGGATGGTGCAACTTGATGGTTTTGCATGCGTGGGTTTCCATCTTGGTCGAAAGGGCGAAGCATCTTACAACAGCTCCGGTGTTAGCTCAACCGGATACAACCAAACCCTTCGACGTATATTGTGATACGTCCGGTATCGGGCTTGGCTGTGTATTGATGCAAGGAGGAAGAGTGGTCGCCTATGGCTCATGTCAACTTCGTAACCACGAGCAGCACTATCCGACTCATGATCTTGAGCTCGCTGTTGTGGTGTTGGCCTTGAAAATGTGGAGGAACTATTTTCTTGGGAACTTAGTGCACCTCTACACCGACCACAAAAGTTTGAATCATTTATCCAAGTATTCTATTCATCCGGGCAGCAACAAGATGTACCAGGATCTGAAAACCAGGTTTTGGTGGACACGGATGAAAAGAGAAATCACAAAGTACGTATCCAAATATGATATGTGTCGGCGCGTGAAGGCCGACCATATGCGTAAAGCCGGACAGCTGCAACCATTAAACATTCCGGCGTGGAAGTGGGAGGATATCAGCATGGACTTCATTGTTGGTTTACATCTCACATCTCACAAGCATGATTTGATTTGGGTGACAGTCGATCGCCTAACCAAGTCGGCTCATTTTATTCCAGTACATACAAGTTACGTGGCCAAGCAATATGCGGAGCTGTATATTGCAAGGATCTTGTGCTTGCACGGTGTTCCCCGCTCCATTATTTCAGATTGCGGTGCGCTTTTCGTCGCTCGGTTTTGGGAACAGCTACACGCATCATTGGGAACCAAACTGATCCGAAGTTCCGCGTATCACCCGCATACGGATGGTCAAACTGAACGGGTGAATCAAGTGCTTGAAGACATGCTACGCGCTTGTGCCATCCACCACGGCAAGAATTGGGACGATCATTTGCCGTTGGTGGAGTTTTCTTACAATAATTGCTATCAAGCTAGCATCAAGATGGCGCCGTATGAAGCTCTCTAGGGCCGGAAATGTCGCACACCCCTCAACTGGTGCGAGTCCGGCGAGCGAGTTATCTACGGTATTGAACTTTTGAATGAGGTTGAAGAACGAGTGCGAGTAATATAAACCAGTCTCAAGCCTGTTCAATCTCGTCAGAAGAGCTATGCGGATAAAAGACGCTGCCCTATCCACTTCGACATCGGGGACTATGTTTATGTCCGTGTGTCTCCGATGAAGGGAGTTCATCGTTTCAGAGTGAAGGGTAAACATGCGCCACGATTCATCGGTTCGTTCGCCGTCATTGAAAAATGCGGACCTGTGGCCTAGCACCTGGATTTACCGGCGTCGCTCGCAGGAATTCACAATGTCTTCCATATCTCTCAGCTGAGGAAGTGCCTCAAACCCTCTGCTGAAATCCGCACAGGAGACATAGAAGTTCTTCAACCGGACCTGACGTACACGAAGTATCCAATCCGGAATATCAATGAAAAGACTCGCGCCACAAGAAACTGGACCTTATGGTTCTACAAGGTCTTGTGGAGTAACCATACCGCTGATGAGGCGACATGGGAAAGCGAGGATTATCTACAAACATATTATCCGGACTTGCTATCATCGTATACCCGGTAAAGTTTCTCCACCTTGCATTTCTTTTTGAATCTTGTGACGAGATTCTTTTTAAGCGGGGAGGGATGTAAAATCCCCAAAAAGTGGTAGCAAGAAAAATTCAGCTCATGTACACTTAGGAAAAATGAGAGGAATTAAAAATTTGAATTATAACGGTGTAAGTTCAAAGTGAGGATTTAGACTTCCCAAAAACTTCTAAACATGGAGATCTAAATGCATAACTTGGATCTCCATATTTCAAATATTCAACCTTCCGAATTTCAGCTCATTTGGAGGGATTTTAGTATTTGTTTGGGATTAAAAGAGGAAGCTCTCTAATCTGAATTTCAAAGTCAGTTTCAAAGTCCAATTTCCTCAATTTGCAAATTTGGGTCCACAAATGTGTTCTCCACATTCGAATTAGCAGCCATGCCAAAAATTAGAAACTTTGGAGTTGGTTTGCTATGTTTTTGGAACAATACAAAATGGAGAATTCAAATTCCATTTCAAATTCAAATGACCAAACACAATTCAAACTTCACACCAGAATTCAAACCATTTGAATTCAGCAAGTTTAAACCATGACTTGGGGTGGAAGTATGGACTTTAATTCTGAGTAGCTGGGGTAAAAATATCAGTGGTAATTAGATAAAAATTAGAGGTGGTGGGACCCCTTTATCAGCCACACAATTACCGCCTCTGCTGAATTCGGTCGAACACCGAGAGGCCGCCAGCTCCCGGTTGAACTCGCTCCCGAGAGAGAGCACCGTGCCACCTCCTTCTGCCTGAGTTTGCTCGGTTGGATCACGGCAAGGAGTGCACCGGATCTATTTCGCTTTCCCTCAGCTCTTACTTGCCCCTCAGCCGTTTCCTTCGCACAGAACACAGCCGCCGGTTCTTTCCCAATCATCCACAGCAACCAAGCTCGATTGCTCGAGCTCCCAACAGCAAAGAACCGCGCAGCCAGCCAGCCTTTCTCCTCCCCTGTTCCGAGCTTGTTTGCACTGGAAAACGGCAAAGTTGCCGCGGTTCTCGGGTGAACATTGAAAAACCGAGAGAGGTCACCGTGGACAGCTCACACCGAGCAAGATCACGCCAAAGCAAGCCAACCCCTCTGTGCATCCTCGACCCTAGCTGCTCAAGCCCAAAGCTCAGCCCTAGCTGTTGATCACCGCAGAAGAATTTCAATATTTTCTCCCGGGCGGTACAGACCAACCCCGAGGTAGGAATTTGCCAAATTCTTCGTTAATTCGTGTTCTTGTTGATCCAAACTGTGCACAAAGCTTCCTAACTACTTGGCGCACTTCCTCCATCGATTTTAGACCTAGATATGGGGTGCAGAGGGAGAATTTATGTGTTTTGATCATGGCGCACCGCCGAACCCATCGGGCGCACGGTGTCGTTGGGTTTACAGCACTCCCCGATCCGTTTAGACTCTATGTCAAGCTTCTACACCGTCCACTGATGCTCTAGAGCCAAAATCCCGATCATTTGGTGAAGGAATGGGCTGTCGCGACATCGCCGGAGACCTAGGTCTCACTGTTGCCGGTGCGCAGTGGTTTCCGGAGAGAGTCGGCCGCCGGCGACCCCACCGGTGTTCAGCGTGCCTGAAAACAGGGGGGCGGCCAGTATGGGGCCGGGAGACGGCCGGGAAGGCCTTTCTCACCACCCTCGCCGGAGCAACGTGTGGGGAACCCCTTCTGGGATCCACACTCCAGGATACACATTGGGTGGTGCCGTGCGATGCGGCACCCAACAGCATACACGAAAAGAACCATAAACGTACAAAGTCTTTTATTTATCAACATAGTGTCTTGTACAAAATAATGTACCATGAGGGTACACGCAGCGGAATATACATACACACTTACTCTCGGTCCTAACTAAGCAAAAGAGAAGACGTCCAGCCCACGGACGCTTCTTACTAGCTTCCACAAAGATGAGTGCAGCGGCAGGGTTTCCGGTGAGTCGCTGATGGCTCACCGAACAACCATCTTCATAGCAAATTTTATAACCTGCAAAACACTAATAATGCAACTGTGAGCACGATGGCTCAGCAAGACTTAACCGACACTCCTAAACATGGAACTCTACGTGCAGGGATTACTAACATAGGAAAGGTATGATGCAACAACGACACGCCTAAATGTTGATCCTTACTTTCAGGTTTATAGCAGCAGATTATTATGCCTTAGGCAGCCCTCACATCGGAAGTCCACAATCAAACAAGAAACACTTTCCTCCGATGTGGTGATGCCCAAAGAGGAAAATAAACTTAATGAGCTCTACAACTACAGCATACATGGTTGGCAATACAATGAATTTAAGAACTTCACATCAGCAATGATTCATCACACTTTATCTGGAATTTATTACTACGTCACAACTCAGTGAACAAGTGGTACTCATATAACCGCGAGGGACGGTGATTGCAATCAGGACACACCCGGAATACACGACACATACACCCGCCTCGAAAGACTCACGCGAGCTCTTTCTTACGTTGTATGCAGCAACCTTTCACCCGTCACTCCAATGCCGAACCAGTTCCGCCGACCCATCAGAAGGGCCACTACACGGAACACGTCGAAGTTGCTCCGCTAGCGGGTTTACACCTCTGACACCAACCCCCAAAGGACGGCCGTATAAGTTTCGACATGAGAGTACCCGAGTTACATCGGTTTATCGGGTCCCATATATCTGATATGTATCCGTACTGTTCAAACTTGCTCAGCAGGGCGGCATACGCATCGGTCCTTAACCGACACAAACAGAGCTACAGCCACACAGGCCCAACGTCCTGCTGCTCCTACTCTCTGCCCGGTCTCATTTTCCATTCCAGAACTTTCATTTTCTAGAATCATACCCCGCTGTACCCACATCCTAAACTCGTGGGTAGCTTCCAACTACCCGACTTGTACCGGATCCTATACAACTTTAGCCTAGCAGAAACTACACGAAGGTAGCCTATTCTACCCTGTACTCCAAGAGGTTTGTGGGTCATGCATTTGGAGTATCAATCACCTTGACCTAATGCACAATACATGCTAGACCAATAGAAGTGATACAAAGTAAAATATAACTAAAAGCTGTTAAATACAAACCGGGGCTTGCCTTATGTTGCTGCAGGTTTATTTCTACTTTTAAGTCAGTAGCTTGGCGATGAGTTAAGCCTCAACTTGCTGCTCTGAGGCAAGTTGCTCGTCGACCTCCTTCGTCGTATTTCCTACCGACATGAAGATGCACAGTTTTATGTTGCAAGTAAAAACATTATAAAACAAAAGTGTTTTATGACTTAAGAAGAGTTCAGACTATCTAATATTTGAGAATTTGGTTTGTCTATGTGCAGGAACAGAGAAAGGAACATTTTGAGTATTGGAGGTTTTTGGAACTAAAGTGCAAAGAACTATATAATGGACATAAGTATGAAGCTGGACATAATTGGCAGAAAACTAAAGAAGATGATCTCAACTTGCTCTGAAATTTTTACAGTGGTCCATAGATCATACAGAGGTATGGCTTGCAAAATTTCAGACAAAGTTGATGGAATATGTGACCTAGGGAATTTTCTTACTATTTGGCTTCTCTGAATTCTTATGACAATTATAGTGTCTTGGCATGCTCCAAATGTGTCTTTTCAGAAACTTAATAGTCTCATGAGTCCATAGGACTTGGTTTCACCATTTTTGGAGCTTCCTACACCGAGATATGAATTTTCCAAACCTGGTTAAAAGTCTGAAAATGTCTCTGTTCATTTTCCCATTTTTCAGAGACATAGAGGATTCAAACAACATTTGGCCAAGCAAATGGAGTCCAATGCCTCTGAAATATTTACTGGAGTTCAAGGATTATTGTATGAATGTTCTGCCCAAATTTGGGAATTTTCCAATTAACAGAACTCCTGTAAAAATTCATAAAAGATTTTCTTTAAATGAATTAATGAGCCAAATCCAGGAATTTTCTTAAATATTGGGCTGCACCCCTGGATATTACTCTTTGAGAGGAATCCAACAAAATTTGTTTCACAATTTTTGGACACTCCTACACAAAGTTATGGCTCTCCAAAGTTTGAACTGAAATGGGAAAATCTGGAAAATGTTTAAATGCTGACAGTGGGTCCCACTCATCATCCCTAACCTCCAGCCACGCGCCAAAACAGAGCAGTGGCGGCTGCCTCCGGTGAGGTCGCCGGAAATGAGCTTCCCGGCCACCTCCGGGCCCCCTGCTGGCCGCCCCCCCCCCCATTTTCCACCCTGCTGAACTCATTGGTGAGGTCGCCGGCGGCCAAAACTCGCCGGAAAGCAGTGCGCACCGGCCACAGCTAACCCTAGGGCTCCGGCGAGGTCGTGTGCAGTGATTTCTCCACGAAAAGGTGGGTTCTTGGGCTCTATAGCACCGTCGGGGATCCCTCATCACCGGCATGAGCTCAAATCTGCCCAAGAATGGCTGCAAATAGGGACTCATCGGCGACCTAGGGCAAAATTTGGTGCCAGCCCGAAATTCTCAAAGAACAGCCCCAATTCTTGATGATTTTTGATGGTTTTTGATCCTAGAGGGGCGTTGGAGAGTCTAGAACGTGTTTCCAGCTCGGCACAAGTGATGGTGGACTGAACACGATGAATTTTAAGGATTTGTGCAGCTCGGTTTTATGAATACAGCTGCGGTAAACAGAGAAATTCTTCCTCTGTAGTGCATGAAAAGAGGAGAGGTTTTCACCGGCGTGTAGAGCAGTCTGGGGCGCCTCTTTTTCGTGTAGAACGTCAGGCACGAGGACAACCGTAGAGCTCGGTTGCTGGAGAACAGAGGAGGTCGACTGGTTGCTTCGGACTGGGAGGAGGAAACTGTGAGGAGCGCACGAGAGGGAGCTGGTTCACGTGGAGGGAGCTCTGCGTTCTTATCCTTCGGACGCCGGATGAAGAAAGCAGGAGGTGGAGCGGTGGGGCGTCGGTGGTTGCCGGCGAGCAGGAGGTGGCGGCCTCCCGTGAAGGAAAATACAGCACAGCGTGGAAATTTCAATTGAGTCTCTGTCCAGTGGGGTCCACATAGCCACAATTCTTCCTCTTATCCCTAATTCCTTTTTAAAATAGCAAACGAGCTCCAAATTTGATAAAATTTGGAGGACAGGCCAAAATAAATATGAGGAACACAATGGTGCACTCACATTTGAATTTCGGTGAAGTCGGAATTTGAAACTGAAATTTAAATTCAAATTTGAATTTTCTCCCGTTTAAATTCCAACAAATAGGAAATCCTTTTCAAATGCTCTGAAAATTTGCCGGGCTATTATTGGATGTGTGGAGAACCAAATGATAGCTTTATATCTCCGTGTTCGGGAATTTTTTGCAAGTTCAAGTTTCGACTTGGAGCTCACACCGTTAATTCAAAAGTTTAAATTCCCTCTCCTTTTCTCGGTGTGAACTGCAGCTCCACTTGCTAGAATTTTGGGATTTCACATCCCTCCCCCCTTAAAAAGAATCTTGTCCCGAGATTCCAAAAGAGACAAGCGGTAGAGAAGGAATTACCTTATATGAGCGGACAGCAAGTCCGGGTAGTTCGAACGGAGGTATTCTTCACTCTCCCATGTTGCTTCCTCCGCGGTATGATTGCTCCATAATACCTTATAAAATTGGAGCGTCCGATTCCTTGTCGACCGAGACTTTTCATCAATAATCCGGATTGGATGCTTGGCATAAGAGAGATCCGGTTGCAATGTCTCGAGATCTTCAATGCGGACAGCAGTGGTATTCTTGAGACATTTTCGAAGCTGAGAGACGTGAAATATATCATGCACACCAGCGAGATTTGTCGGTAGCTCAAACCGGTAGGCTACAGGTCCACATTTCTCCGTGATAGCGAATGGACCGATAAACCGGGGAGCGAGCTTTCCTTTTACACCGAATCGGTGAACTCCCTTCATTGGAGATACGCGGAGATATACGTACTCTCCGACGTTGAAGTTCAGCGGTCGACGTCGCTGGTCTGCATAACTCTTCTGTCGAGATTGAGCAGCTTTTAAATTTGCTTGTATGACCCGAACTCGTTCTTCGGCATCATTGACAAGGTCAATCCCGAATGTCACTCTTTCACCGGATTTGCACCAATTCAGCGGTGTGCGACATCTCCGGCCGTAGAGAGCCTCATACGGTGCCATCTTGATACTCGTTTGATAGCTGTTGTTGTACGAGAATTCCGCCAACGGTAGATAAGCATCCCAGTTCTTACCGTGGTGGATGGCACACGCTCTCAACATATCTTCCAAGACTTGATTCACCCTCTCGGTTTGTCCATCAGTTTGAGGGTGATATGCGGAGCTTCTAAGCAATTTGGTTCCCAAAGATGCGTGCAGCTGTTCCCAGAAACGAGAAACGAACAGTGCACCACGATCTGAAACTATTGTTTTTGGAACTCCATGCTGGCATAAGATCCGTTCAATGTATAACTCCGCATATTTCTTGGCATTGAATCCCACATTCACCGGTATGAAGTGTGCTGACTTGGTTAATCGGTCAACGATTACCCAAACCGAATCATGCTTTCGAGATGTGAGCGGCAGTCCGACAATGAAATCCATACTCACATCTTCCCACTTCCATGCCGGAATATGAAGGGGCTGCAGCAAACCAGGTTTCTTCATGTGATCTGCTTTCACCCTCCGACACGTATCACACTAGGATACGTATTTAGCTATTTCCCGCTTCATCCGTGTCCACCAAAACTTGTTTCTCAAATCTTGGTACATCTTGTTGCTACCCGGATGAATGGAAAATTTTGATAAATGAGCTTCGTCTAAAATCTTCTTACGAAGCTTCATGTCACGGGGTACGACTATACGGTTTTTGAACCATAGCGTACCATTCTCATCTTTCCGGAAGCACTTAGCTTCTCCTTTGTCTATTCTCTTCCGGATATGGGCCATGCCCTTATTTTTCTTTTGAGCCGCTACAATTTCATCATGAATTGTAGGAATGAGGGCAAGGTTAAACAATGACCCATAAGGAACCAAGCGCAGGCTCGGTTCTTCTTCTTCCATTGCAGCCATGGTTAGATTATGCACATGTGATTTCCGACTAAGTGCGTCGGCAACCACATTCGCTTTTCCAGGATGGTAATGAATCTCCAGTTCATAATCCTTGATTAACTCTAACCATCTTCGCTGCCTCATATTTAATTCCTTTTGTGTGAAGATGTATTTTAAACTCTTGTGGTCGGTGTAGAGGTGGACTATGTTCCCAAGCAAATAGTGCCTCCACATCTTTAGAGCAAGAACCACAGCAGCTAACTCGAGATCATGTGTCGGATAATTCTGCTCATGATTCCGAAGCTGCCTGGATCCATATGCGACCACTCGCCCTTCTTGCATGAGCACGCAGCCAAGGCCGATGCCGGATGCATCGCAATAGACATCAAAATCCTTAGTTGTATCGGGCTGCACCAAGACTGGGGCTGATGTGAGGTGCTTTACTAATGCTTTGAACGCCTCCTCACATACTTCACTCCACACATATTTCTTGCCTTTCTTTAGAAGTTCCGTCATCGGTTTAGAGACCTTGGAGAAATTCGGAATGAATCTCCGGTAGTAACCCGCTAAACCAAGAAAACTACGGACTTCGTGAACTGATTTCGGTGAACTCCAATTCAGAACTTGGACGATCTTGCTTGGATCAACTGCGATGCCCTCCGCAGAAATAATGTGCCCAAGAAATGGCACTTGGTTGATCCAGAACTTGCACTTGCTGAATTTTGCATATAGTTTGTGATCCCGTAGGCGTTGGAGCACAATATGCAGATGTTCGGCATGTTCTTCCTCCGACTTAGAATATACCAGAATATCGTCGATGAAGACCACGACGAACTTGTCCAGCTCCGGCATGAAGACTGAATTCATCAAGTACATAAAATGGGCCGGAGCATTTGTGAGCCCGAATGACATGACGAGATACTCATATAATCCGCACCTCGTTGAGAATGCCGTCTTGGGTATGTCTTCCGCCCGGATTTTTATCTGGTGATATCCGGACCGAAGATCCATCTTCAAGAAAACCTTAGCACCCACTAGTTGATTGAAAAGCATATCGATACGTGGTAGTGGATACTTGTTCTTGATAGTTACGGCATTTAGCGGGCGATAGTCCACACATAACCTCAGAGTCTCGTCCTTTTTCTTGACGAACAGCGCAGAGCATCCCCATGGTGATGAACTGGGTCAAATGAAGCCTTTGCTTAACAAATCATTCAGCTGCTCCTTCAGCTCCGCGAGTTCCTTCGGTGCCATTTTATACGGCCTCCGAGAGATGGGTGTGGTTCCCGGTGCTAGTTCAATTTTGAACTCCACTTCACGATCGGGCGGCATGCCCAGTAGATCATCGGGAAATACGTCCGGATATTCCCGGACCACTGGAATGTCCTCCAGTTTCTTAACTTCAACGGTGTGGACAGCGGTGACTTCCGGTGCAACATTTCTCAGAATCAACGTGTGTTGCCCGTGCTTCTTTGAATACAGCTGCACCGTTCGCGAACTAATATCAAAGATAGCTTGGTGATGCGTCAACCAAGCCATTCCCAATATGATGTCAATCCGCAAGCCTTCTAGGATGATAAGAGTAGTAGGATATATCCGCCCATCCAAACATATAGGCGCTCGAGCAACAATTCTGCCCGCTGTCCTACTACCTCCCGGTGAATTAATATGATATGATGCGGCCAAGGTCGTTGATGGTACTTGGTGCTTAATCACATAATCTTTGCTGATAAAATCATGTGTAGCACCCGAGTCGAACAACACGAGCGTGGGCTGATCACGTAGGCTGAACATGCCCGCCAACACGGGTTCTCCTACGGGAACGTCTTCAACTGCCATATAGTTTATATTTCCCACTTTCAGTGCTGTTCTCCTTGACCGACCATGGAATTTCCTTGCAGCTTCAGAGGACATATGACTTCTGCTCTGCTTGGTCACTTGACCCTCCTGAGGAATATGCTCTACATCGCTACAAGTGTTATACGATGCGAGCTCAGGATCTTCACCATATGGAAGTGGTTGATAGTCTTGTGCACTTTGCTGAGGTGAGGGTGCACAAATACTCAATTGCTGCTTTTGAAGCAGTGGCTGAACCTCCATGGGTGAATATGGACAGTATTGGATCTGAGGTGGTCCGTCAAAGGACTGAATTTCCACCCCGGATGGTAAGCAATATATCACCGGTTGTTCTTGATAATAATCATCCATACTTGCCAGTGATAATTTTCTCTTCCTCTTACTTTCCTTGTGCTTGAGTTCAGCTATTTCTTGAATCATAGCGGCATTGACTAACTCGCTATAATTTCCTTTATTGCATTGTGCCACTTTTGTCCGAAGCTTCACATCGAGGCCTCGGAAGAAGTAATGACACTTCATTGTCTCATTATGCACATAAGAGGATGCATATTGTACTAAACGGTTAAATTCCGTAAAGTACTTCATGACACTCATGCCTTCTTGTTTGAGTTCATAGAACTCTTCAATTCTTGTTTTGACAATGCCCTCACAAATATGACGTGCACGGAAAGCCTCACGAAACTCCGTCCACGTCACACGATGACCTTCAGCAATCTTAGCAAGATATTCACACCACCAAGCCCCAGCGGATCCATGAAGTTGCTGAGCGGCAAATAAAGCCTTCTCATATTCATCACACTGAAGCAGTCCCAATTTAGTTTCAATAACCCGGAGCCAATGATCTGCCTCCAAGGCTTCTTTAGCTTCCGAGAATACTGGTGGTTGTCTTGCTAGAAAATCCAGATACGTATTCAGTGTGGGGTTTTGCTGGGAGGTCTCCTGTCGGATGCCTTGCTGCACCAACAACTCAAGAGACTCAGCCATTCTTCCCAACACTTCCGCCAGTCCGGTTGATGATGGCGGTGATCGTCGCTGCGACGAATCATTTCCATCCCGACTGGAACCACCAACCTCATACCCAAAATGAGTATGATCCATACTGCAAGAGTGAGCAATTTACGGTCAATATCCAAGAGTGTACTCAGCTTTAACTCGAAATTATTAACCACAAAAGCATCACATCAACTGTGCAGCATATATAAAGGAAACAAGGTTTTTGACAATTCTGAAATGTGACCAATGATTGTTCAAGCTTGTCAAACACTTAAATCAACAGCAGGGAATGATGAAAGATAACTAATGCATATGTCATGGAACTTAGAGAAGTATAAAAATCTTCATGTCCATAACAAGTCTCAAGTTACATGGGCAATGAACAATGCTCTGTTCCGAATGACCATTTGACCTAATTCCCAGAATTTGATTATGAAAATGGCAGTTTCATGTCTCAAGGTGAATATCAAAGTTATATGTAACTTTAATATCTTTCCAACGAGTATTTATTTGCCTTCATATCAATTCTGTATCAGGAGTTGTGACCTTTCAAAGTTGACAGAAATCTGGAACAATTTTGACAGCACCTCCTCTGAAAGTGTCTGTTTTGTCCGGAAGATTTCATAAAGTTCTACCCCAAATCTGTAGAAACTTTGAACTACAAAGTCGTAGCACATATCACAAACTTTCCAACGGCGTCTCACATGACCCCTAGATATTTTTCTACAAAAGGTTATGGTCGAAATACAGAAAATTCCAGAGAGCATTTTTGGTCTGCCCTGTTTTTGGACAGTTAACACTCATCTGAGATTTTCATCCATTTGGAGGGAGGTTCTGCTATGGAGTTCTACAGAAAAGTTGTAGAAGACTTCCAAAACCTTTCCAGAAATGTATCCTTCACCTCCATTGGTTGAACCAATCAAAAGTTATGCCCTGTTCAATATCAGCAAAAATTCTGCTGAAAGCAGGGGAGGTTGTTACTAAAGATTTGAGATGAAAACTATACTCCCAATTGACTCTTAGTTCAATATAGGAGTTCATTAACCACTAATGGTATCCTAGACTCCAAAATTACTCTTTCCTTTGAAAACTTTCTTTTTCATGCAGTTAAGACATATTACGGTACTACGTTTCCTCACCAAATCAAAATCCTAACCGGCGTTACACCGGCATATACGTCTCAAATGGTGGCACTAAAGCGATCACTCACACACGTGTTCTAAACGACATGTTCTACTCGTGGTTAAGGTACCTGCAGAAAAACAATCAATAGTGATGCACACAAAGGTTTTCCATTTCAGGCAGGTCCATATCATAGTAAAAACATACGCCCCGTATCATTGCCATACGGCCGTCCTTGAGTCAAGTCACGTCTCAAGGTACATGGTCGCGTTTTCACACCATACGACGGGGAACCCGAGTAGAGCGTGAACGGGTCGTCACGGTTGGGAATGATATCAACCCAACGGATACCACCTACTGCCTCATGACCTTTGAGGCACGCCGATGGCGAGCGCTGCGTATGGTCCTTTGAACATTGAACGTTCAAGAGTTGCATACTATCGTGTTGCTTACCACACGATGGGGTATTCTCACTTCTGCCTACAGCACGCTGGAGATCAGCGTTTTCATATGCTCTCAGAACCATAGAGAGGTTCAGAGACTCATATTAACTACCGTGCCAAGCCACGGTATATCATTCCATACTATTACTCGTATGGCGAGTTACCGCAATTGATCCGCCTGCAGTGGCGTACCTTACCTCTTACCTCCACGTAGGTGCATCGTTACGGAATTGAAATACTGAATATTAACACACTGTTAGCTTGCCACCTTAAGTAACTATGCTTATAATAGTCCTTATGTGGGCATACTACACGTTTCTCACTCGTGTACTTCGAAGTTTTCGAAATTAAGCTCTTTTCATGCGTGCTATTCCCAATGCGGCTCTGATACCACGCCTGTGGGGAACCCCTTCCGGGATCCACACTCCAGGATATACATTGGGTGGTGCCGTGCGATGCGGCACCCAACAGCATACACGAAAAGAACCATAAACGTACAAAGTCTTTTATTTATCAACATAGTGTCTTGTACAAAATAATGTACCACGAGGGTACACGCAGCGGAATATACATACACACTTACTCTCGGTCCTAACTAAGCAAAAGAGAAGACGTCCAGCCCGCGGACGCTTCTTACTAGCTTCCACAAAGATGAGTGCAGCGGCAGGGTTTCCGGTGAGTCGCTGATGGCTCACCGAACAACCATCTTCATAGCAAATTTTATAACCTGCAAAACACTAATAATGCAACTGTGAGCACGATGGCTCAGCAAGACTTAACCGACACTCCTAAACATGGAACTCTACGTGCAGGGATTACTAACATAGGAAAGGTATGATGCAACAACGACACGCCTAAATGTTGATCCTTACTTTCAGGTTTATAGCAGCAGATTATTATGCCTTAGGCAGCCCTCACATCGGAAGTCCACAATCAAACAAGAAACGCTTTCCTCCGATGTGGTGATGCCCAAAGAGGAAAATAAACTTAATGAGCTCTACAACTACAGCATACATGGTTGGCAATACAATGAATTTAAGAACTTCACATCAGCAATGATTCATCACACTTTATCTGGAATTTATTATTACGTCACAACTCAGTGAACAAGTGGTACTCATATAACCACGAGGGACGGTGATTGCAATCAGGACACACCCGGAATACACGACACATACACCCGCCTCGAAAGACTCACGCGAGCTCTTTCTTACGTTGTATGCAGCAACCTTTCACCCGTCACTCCAATGCCGAACCAGTTCCGCCGACCCATCAGAAGGGCCACTACACGGAACACGTCGAAGTTGCTCCGCTAGCGGGTTTACACCTCTGACACCAACCCCCAAAGGACGGCCGTATAAGTTTCAACACGAGAGTACCCGAGTTACATCGGTTTATCGGGTCCCATATATCCGATATGTATCCGGTACTGTTCAAACTTGCTCAGCAGGGCGGCATACGCATCGGTCCTTAACCGACACAAACAGAGCTACAGCCACACAGGCCCAACATCCTGCTGCTCCTACTCTCTGCCCGGTCTCATTTTCCATTCCAGAACTTTCATTTTCTAGAATCATACCCCGCTGTACCCACATCCTAAACTCGCGGGTAGCTTCCAACTACCCGACTTGTACCGGATCCTATACAACTTTAGCCTAGCAGAAACTACACGAAGGTAGCCTATTCTACCCTGTACTCCAAGGGGTTTGTGGGTCATGCATTTGGAGTATCAATCACCTTGACCTAATGCACAATACATGCTAGACCAATAGAAGTGATACAAAGTAAAATATAACTAAAAGCTGTTAAATGCAAACCGGGGCTTGCCTTATGTTGCTGCAGGTTTATTTCTACTTTTAAGTCAGTAGCTTGGCGATGAGTTAAGCCTCAACTTGCTGCTCTGAGGCAAGTTGCTCGTCGACCTCCTTCGTCGTATTTCCTACCGACATGAAGATGCACAGTTTTATGTTGCAAGTAAAAACATTATAAAACAAAAGTGTTTTATGACTTAAGAAGAGTTCAGACTATCTAATATTTGAGAATTTGGTTTGTCTATGTGCAGGAACAGAGAAAGGAACATTTTGAGTATTGGAGGTTTTTGGAACTAAAGTGCAAAGAACTATATAATGGACATAAGTATGAAGCTGGATATAATTGGCAGAAAACTAAAGAAGATGATCTCAACTTGCTCTGAAATTTTTACAGTGGTCCATAGATCATACAGAGGTATGGCTTGCAAAATTTCATACAAAGTTGATGGAATATGTGACCTAGGGAATTTTCTTACTATTTGGCTTCTCTGAATTCTTATGACAATTATAGTGTCTTGGCATGCTCCAAATGTGGCTTTTCAGAAACTTAATAGTCTCATGAGTCCATAGGACTTGGTTTCACCATTTTTGGAGCTTCCTACACCGAGATATGAATTTTCCAAACTTGGTTAAAAGTCTGAAAATGTCTCTGTTCATTTTCCCATTTTTCAGAGACATAGAGGATTCAAACAACATTTGGCCAAGCAAATGGAGTCCAATGCCTCTGAAATATTTACTGGAGTTCAAGGATTATTGTATGAATGTTCTGCCCAAATTTGGGAATTTTCCAATTAACAGAACTCCTGTAAAAATTCATAAAATATTTTCTTTAAATGAATTAATGAGCCAAATCCTGGAATTTTCTTAAATATTGGGCTGCACCCCTGGATAGTACTCTTTGAGAGGAATCCAACAAAATTTGTTTCACAATTTTTGGACACTCCTACACAAAGTTATGGCTCTCCAAAGTTTGAACTGAAATGGGAAAATCTGGAAAATGTTTAAATGCTGACAGTGGGTCCCACTCGTCATCCCTAACCTCCAGCCACGCGCCAAAACAGAGCAGTGGCGGCTGCCTCCGGTGAGGTCGCCGGAAATGAGCTTCCCGGCCACCTCCGGGCCCCCTGCTGGCCGCCTCCCCATTTTCCACCCTGCTGAACTCATTGGTGAGGTCGCCGGCGGCCAAAACTCGCCGAAAAGCAGTGCGCACCGGCCACAGCTAACGCTAGGGCTCCGGCGAGGTCGTGTGCAGTGATTTCTCCACGAAAAGGGGGGTTCTTGGGCTCTAATCTGCCCAAGAATGGCTGCAAATAGGGACTCATCGGCGACCTAGGGCAAAATTTGGTGCCAGCCCGAAATTCTCAAAGAACAGCCCCAATTCTTGATGATTTTCGATGGTTTTTGATCCTAGAGGGGCGTTGGAGAGTCTAGAACATGTTTCCAGCTCGGCACAAGTGATGGTGGACTGAACACGACGAATTTTAAGGATTTGTGCAGCTCGGTTTTATGAATACAGCTGCGGTAAACAGAGAAATTCTTCCTCTGTAGTGCATGAAAAGAGGAGAGGTTTTCACCGGCATGTAGAGCAGTCTGGGGCGCCTCTTTTTCGTGTAGAACGTCAGGCACGAGGACGACCGTAGAGCTCGGTTGCTGGAGAACAGAGGAGGTTGACTGGTTGCTTCGGACTGGGAGGAGGAAACTGTGAGGAGCGCACGAGAGGGAGCTGGTTCACGTGGAGGGAGCTCTGCGTTCTTATCCTTCGGACGCCGGATGAAGAAAGCAGGAGGTGGAGCGGTGGGGCGTCGGTGGTTGCCGGCGAGCAGGAGGTGGCGGCCTCCCGTGAAGGAAAATACAGCACAGCGTGGAAATTTCAATTGAGTCTCTGTCCAGTGGGGTCCACACAGCCACAATTCTTCCTCTTATCCCTAATTCCTTTTTAAAATAGCAAACGAGCTCCAAATTTGATAAAATTTGGAGGACAGGCCAAAAGAAATATGAGGAACACAATGGTGCACTCACATTTGAATTTCGGTGAAGTCGGAATTTGAAACTGAAATTTAAATTCAAATTTGAATTTTCTCCCGTTTAAATTCCAACAAATAGGAAATCCTTTTCAAATGCTCTGAAAATTTGCCGGGCTATTATTGGATGTGTGGAGAACCAAATTATAGCTTTATATCTCCGTGTTCGGGAATTTTTTGCAAGTTCAAGTTTCGACTTGGAGCTCACACCGTTAATTCAAAAGTTTAAATTCCCTCTCCTTTTCTCGGTGTGAACTGCAGCTCCACTTGCTAGAATTTTGGGATTTCACACAACGCCGCGGGTTCCTCTGTTTGGCGCGAGGTAGAAGAGGGAGCTGACGGATGGGGCCCACAGCCAGGATTTAAACATTTCCAGATTTTCCTAATTCAGTTCAAACTTTGGAGACCCATAATTTTGTGTAGAAAGCTCCAAAAAGGGTGAGACCAATTTTGTTGGAATTCTAATGAGGAGTACTTCACAGAGAAACAAATTTCTTGCTACGAAAATGCCAATGAATTCCTGTAGAATTGTTTTTATTAAATCTTTTAGAGATTTATTCCAGGAGCAATTCATTATGAAACATTCCCAAATTTGGGTAGAAAATCCTTTTCATAGTAACTGATCTCCAGTAAAAATTTGAGTTTCATTGGAGTTCATTTGCTAGGCTAAATTGCCTTCCAAAGTTCAGCCTTTATTTGAAAATTCAAATTTAAACATAAACTTTTCCGAATTCCTGTCCAACTTCAAAAATTCATATCTCTCTGTTGGTAGCTCCAAAAATGGTGAAACAAATTTTTTTAGAACCATGGGGACTTACATAATCAGATCTTCCACTGTTAATCATATCAAAACTCCTGATTTGGGCTCAAAATTCAGAGAAGCATTGTGCTTGTGGGAATTTTGGAAACCACAATGTCCAATGAAATTTCTCCAAATTTTACTCAGATCATCCTTAGAGAGTCTAGTCTCCACTGTAAAAATCCCAAAGCCAATTAAGGATCCGAAATAGCAGTAGCTATGAATAGAAGTTACTTCTCATAATCCCTTAAATACTTATACATATATTTTGCTACATTTTATTTAGTGACCGAAGTTGAGGACGCACCGGAGCCGTTGGACGTCCTCCCACCAGAAGCTAACTTTACTTTTGACTCGCAACCAGGCAAGCCCCGATTTGCATTTAAGTACTTTTGCAAATTCTTTATTTGTATCACTTATGTCTAGGGTAAATGCTTGCATTAGAGTTAGGGTGATTGAAACCACACTTGCATAACTTTTTAAATTCGATGGAGGGTTGGGTAGTTTACAAACTCGACGAGTAGAGAATGCCATGCTAATATGCTTAGGATCTCGGTAGAAGTCGAGTAGTTGGAATCTACTCGCGAGGTAAGGCTTTATCACACGGTTTGGTCAGAATAGAAAATGGCTTAAGAGTGGTGAAAATGAGACACAGCAGGGGGGATAGGAAGCAGTGAGTGGATGTCTCACGTGCGTAGCCCCGTTGGTGTCAATTGAGGATCAAGTCGTATGCGGGACTGCTGAACAAGTATCGAACAGTACCGGATGGCATACTGACATAAACAGGAAACCGATGTAATTGGTTAACCTGGGTGCCGAGGCTTACCCAACCGTAAATAGGAGTGGGTTGAGGGTAGCAAGGTGTAAATCTGTCGGTGGGCACAGTCACGCTCCACGCGGGGACCTCCTGCCCGTTACGGATGGACCGGTTCGGCATTTGGGTTGCCTTTGAAAGGTTGTTGCATACAACAAAGTAGAAAGGGGTGTGAAATCACGCTTCTGAAAGTGGGTGTATGCAATGTGTTGTCCGGGTGTCTCTTGATTGCAATCACCGTCCCTTGCGGTTATTTGAGTACCGCTTGTTCACTGTTCTATGATGTAGTAAGAAGAAAAATAAGCCAAATAAATGATAATATGCTGTGATGAATCATTAATGTTTTGGAAACTATGTCTGTTGTAGATGTAGTGTTAATTAAGTTTATTTTCCACTTTAGGCATCACCACATTGGGGGAAAGCATTTCTTGTTTGATTGTGGACTCCCGATATGGGGGCTGCCTAAGGCTTATAAATCAGTTGCTAGAAAACTAAAAGTAAGGATCAACATGTAGGCGTGTCTTTATTGCAAAGTCCTTTTCCTATCTTACACATCCTTGCATGTAGAGTTCCATGCCTAGGGTTGTCGGTTAAGACTTGCTGAGCCATCGTGCTCACGGTTGCAATATTTGAGTTGTAGGCAGGTGAGAGCTATGAGGAGGGGTCCGAGGATGAGGCGAGGCCCCCGTCGGGGTACACGGTCAAGCTGGAGCCCTGCATGCCACCGTGATCTCCGGTTCAATGCTGCTAGTGTGTAGCGTCCCCGGGCTGGACGGCTGCACTTTTGCATAGATAGGAGTAGAGAGTAGCTATGTATATACTTCCGCTGTATAGTTAAGTTTTTGTAAAAAGACTTCCGCTGTTTTATGCCAAATAAAAGTTTGTATGTTGTTCTTTAATCTTTTCGTGTGTGTGCTGTTGGGTGCCACATCGCATGGCACCACCCTCTACGATCCTGGAGTGGGTGAACCACGGGGTGGTCCCCACAGACGTGGTGTCAGAGCCGCATTGGGAATAACACGCTTGAAATGAGCCTATTTTGAAAACTTAGAAGTAGTCGAGTGAGGATTAGTCATTAAGCCCACATAATGTCTATGATAGTAGTAGATATGATGGTGGAAAAGCTAACTTATATGTTATATATTCTGTAACGACGCTCCGACGTCAGGTAAGAGGTAAGGTACGCCACCGCAGGCGGATCAATTGCGATAACTCACCATACGAGTAATAGTATGGAAGGATATACCATGGCTTGACACAGTAGTTAATATGAGTCTCTGAACCTTCTCATGATTCTGAGAGCATATGAAAACGCTGATCTCCAGTGTGCTTTAGGCAAAAGTGAGAATACCCCATCGTGTGGTAAGCAACACGATAGTATGCAACTCTTGAATGTTAAATGTTCAAAGGGCCATACGCAGCGCTCGCCATCGGCGTGCCTCAACGGTCATGAGGCAGTAGGTGGTATCCGTTGGGTTGATAAAATTCCCAACCGTGACGACCCGTTCGCGCTCTACTCGGGTTCCCCGTCGTGTGGTGTGGAAACGCGACCATGTACCTTGAGACGTGGCTTGACTCAAGGACGGTCTGTATGGCAATGATAAGGACCGTATGTTTTTACTATAATATGGAACTGCCTGAAATGCTAAAACCTTTGTGTGCACCATTATTGTGTGTTCTTCTGCAGGTACATTAACCACGTTAGTACATGACGTGTAGAAACCGTTTGTGAGTGACGTTCTTAGTTCCACCATTTGACATGTATATGCCAGAATATCGGTTTAGGATTTTTCTTTGGTGGGGAAACGTAGTACCGAGACTGCATAAAAGGATAATTTTAAATAAAAGAGTTAAAATGAGATTTTGGGGGCCATTTAGAGGTTAGTAAACTCCTATATTGAACTAAGAGTCAATTGGGAGTATAGATTCAATCTCAAAAACATAGGAACAACCTCCCCTGTTTTTGGCAGGAACTTTACTGAACTTAAACAGGGTATAACTTAGGATTGGTTGAACCAATGTGTAAAAGCCCAAGAAAAGGGACTTGCAAAATTTTTCCATCACCTCACAACACCACAGCTTTTGTTGTGGATATCTTGTGAATACTTGTGAAGAGCAAGTAACCACCATCAAAAGGGTGATTAGAGGGGAAAGCCCTAACTTTCAAAAAGTAGGATTTCTACACATGAACATGCAAAGTTGAGCTCACCCCTAGACCTTAAATAGTCTTGAGAAGGCTCAGGCAAAAGTTCATGCAAATCCAATACTTTTTGAGGCACTTTTGGAGACAATTCAAAAAGGGGCCAATTTGAATGCAAATTCAAATTGCAGCAACTTTCATCACTTGAATTCAAAAGTTGACTTCATATTCAAACTCAGCATAATTTTCTGAGTTATCCCACCAATTTTCATCCCCATTAGAATTTATCTTGTCAGGAGCTAAATTTTGCAATAATTCAAAACTGAATTTGAATTTCAGTTCAAATGTGAAGCAAATTTAGCCAAACCATTTCAAATTTAGGAAACCAATTCAAACAACAACCTGGAGGTTAAGTCTCACATTTAATTGTGAGTAGCTGGGGATATTTTCAGCAAAAACAGAAAATGAAAAATTGGAAAAGGAATTAGAGAGGGAGGGCCCACTGGTCAGTGACTGTGTCCAGAAGGAAACCGACTCGGCTGTCGTCGGTCAGGGCTGGTTGCTGCCTCACGGCTCGCCAGCGCGTGCCTGGATTAGCTCGTGCCCCCCTCCCAA
Organism: Neostapfia colusana; assembly: GCA_030760725.1. NCBI lineage: Eukaryota > Viridiplantae > Streptophyta > Magnoliopsida > Poales > Poaceae > Neostapfia > Neostapfia colusana. The sequence continues at coordinate 52,074,951 of JASWHV010000019.1, forward strand.
TCACCACGTACACGGCACAAACCGAGTTTGCTGCCTCCCTCGCCTGCGCTGCCCTGCTCAACGCTCGCACGCGCGAAAAGCTTGCCGCAGCGACCGCGCCTCTGAGCCCTGGTGTGCACCCGTGCTGATCATCGGTCACTCACGGTCCCTGCAGAAAAAAGGAGCGCCAAGGTGTGCTCTAGCTGTTCCCCGTACTGCACCAGCAAGCTGCACTCGGTTGTGCGCGGTGTAAGTCGTCGAAGTCAAGAAACCGGAAGGAACCGGCAGAGCTGTGCTTCGGCTCACCGGTGACAGCCCCATCCGGCCATCTTCGCCGACCGCGTTCTACACAAGAAAGGTGCGTGCGGATCCCTAGATGGTGTAGCCGCAAACCATTCGGCAAATAGTCCATCGGGTAGCAAGAATTTTAGAAAGTCCCGAACCCTAGTGCAACTGACCGAGCTCGGCAAAAACCAAAAATTCGGCTTACGCGCTGAATCAATGGTCAAGCTAGCTCGCAAGTAGCTCCTACACCTCCTAGCGTCCCTCCTCGAGGATGAACTGAGCACAACCGTCCAGAAATGGCCGAGTTATAGCAGTTTCCATAGCCGCCGGTGCAAACATGGCTCGGGTCACCGACGAGGGTGGGTTTGCAGGCATTTTTAGCTTCCGGGGCTGCTCACGTCGGGTTCCTCGTGACCCACTGGTGCTCCATGAGCAAACCGTAACTCTTTTCATGCTTCAGAGAGCGAGAACGACTTCTCCGGGGCCCTAGCCTCCTCGGTGGACGTCGCACAGCCATTTCCGGTCACCGCCGGCGAGCTCCGACCCCCGAGGCAAGTTCCACATGGCGAGATAAGGCTAGACGGCCAGTTCCAGCGCTGGGGGCGGTAGGGAAGGCAGTTTCGGCGAGCCTCGCCGGAGTGCACCGTCGCTGAACTCGCGGGCGCGCGCAAGGAGGAAGAAGGGGGGTGGTGGGACCCACCCGCAGAGTTTGAACTTTTCCAGGATTTTCCAATTTTAGTGCAAACTTCAAATGCACATAACTTTTGCTAGGAAGCTCCAAATTCTGTGAATCAAATTTTGCTGAACTCAGCTTTTTGAGTACTTTCCAGCAATCCAAATTTTAGCTCATGAAACTTAATAGTTTTCCAGAATTAATTCCCTAAATTTAAACTGTTAGGAATTTTATCTGGAGAATTACTCTATGAAAAATTCTGAAATTTGGCTGGGAGGTTCAATGGAAAATCCTTGAGTCACAGTAAAATTTTCAGACTCATCCATGTTAATTTATTCCCCCTAATAGTGTGATTAAGTGAACTGCCCTGAGAAAATAGAAAAATGTACAGAAACATTTTTCAGATTTTCTCAAATATTCTTTAGGGCATAACTTCATCTAGAATTCTTCAAATGACATGAAACCAATTCCATTAGAACCATCTCAAGTTCTAGTTTCCAGAAAGTAATGGTTGAAGCCATGAAAAACCCTGGGAGTTCTTAGAGGTGCTAATATTGACCAAATAGACTTTTATTTGTACAAAGATCAAATGAACTTTGATTCAAATGAGACTTGGTCAAGACTCTGGTTAGGACCCTACCAAGCCACCATAAAAATTTCAGAACCAAAGGGGAGGGCTAGCTAGAGTTATGGTAGTTACTTATTCAGTTCTAAACATTGCATTTAAATTAACATTAGTATATCGTTTACGTGTAGTCGCTGAAGGCGAGGAGACTCCGGAAGTACTCGACTTCCTTCTTCCGTACGAAGCCCTAATCACTGACCAGCAGCAACAAGGCAAGCCCCAGTTTGCATTAAACCGTTTTACAAAGTTTTGCTTTGTTTACATACTTAGTATGAGGTATGTATATGTGCATTAGGTGTAGGGTGGATGAAACCCCAAATGCATAACCAGATGTTTCCCATCAGAGTGAGGGTAGTCTCTAAGTCCTCGAGTAGAGGCTATGCTTAATCATTCATAGGACTTCGGTACAAGTCGAGTAGTTGGAATCTACTCGCGAATTAGGCTTGGGACATACGGGATTGGTTCGAGTGATGTGAGATCACTTTAGAAATGAAAATGAGACTAGGCAGGGGCTAGGTCGCAGCAAGAGGAAGTTTTGTGTGCGCAGCCCTGTCCGTGTCGATTGAGGACCGATCCATGTGCGGCCCTGCTGAGCAAGTATTGAACGTACCGAAGGCATATCGGATATATGGGCCCTGGTAAACTGATGTAACCTAAACCTCCGGGCGTCGAGGCATAGCACACCGATTTATAGGTGTAGGTTGAGGACAGCAAGGTGGAAATCTGCTAACGAGCATAGAGAGATGCTCCATGTAGGGAACCTTCTATCCGTTTCGGTGCGACCGGTTGACACAACCTCACGGTCTTGTCGAGCCAGGATCACGCTGAGGGGTGCTGCGTTGCACAGCACCGGATAACACACATCAAAGGTACAAAGCGGAAGCAAAACTTTTATTACATAAAGTTGTTTATGAACATTTGTACATCAAAATAAGTCCAGTCTACACTCACGGGCGTAGACTACGCATCAAGTCCACGTCCAGCCCTTAAACGTGTACTTGCTAGCACACATGCACACTAACTCTGCAGCGTGCACGACTCCCACTCGACGGGGTTCCCCTCCTGGGGTTCTGTCTCCTCCTCGGGAGTCCCTTCCTCATAGAACCCTGCAAAAGCTTCAAACACAAGCAGTGAGCACGAAGGCTCAGCAAGTCTGACCCGTCTCACCTAAACATGGAACTTCTACATGAGGGGTGATGGGTACATGAGGTGAAATCATTTGCAAAGGACTCACCTAATTAGTAGAACCTTAAATTCAAGTTTTAGCAGCTGGTTGTGGAGAACCTTACGCTAAGGCACATGAGAGAGCCGCAATCAAACAAGAAACGCATTTCTCTCATGTACTTTGCCCAAAGTTGAAAAGAACTTTAGTTAGCTCTAGACTATAGCAAATCATTAACAATCAAGTCCATCTTTCAATCAGCAACATTTTAACATGCAACTATCCTGTTCTTTCTACGTCACGGTACAGTGAACAAGTGGTACTCACTGACTGCGAGGGACGGCGATTATAATCGATTTACACCTGCAGGGTTACCCGAACAACCCGTCACGTGCGCTCGTACTCGATGTTGCCTACAACAACCATCATGGACGCCGTACGCAACTACCTTTCGCCCATCAGCCAAGTATTGAACCGGTCCCATCGTCCCGAGCAAGAGGTCTTTGCACGCGCATCTCAGTGCCGCCAGCCGATTTACACCTCGAGCTCTCAACGTACCCTCTGAACGATGGGCAATGCCTCAATACCCCGCTACCCGAGTTACATCAGTTTCCTGGTTCCCATATAGCCGGTAGGTCTTCGGTACTGTTCTAGCTTGTTCAACAGGCCCGCACACGACTCGGTCCTCAATCGACACAAGCGGAGCTATAGCACACAGGCCCCAAAGTCCTGTTGCCCTTACTCTCCGCTCGGTCTCATTTTTCTTGCCATGTATATCATGTGCTATCTCTACCCGAGTCGAGTGCCCCTAGCCTATGGTCGCGAGTAGTTCCAACTACTCAGCTTGTACCGAATCCTACACTATCTTAGCATTGCAGTAGCTAACGGGGTTTGCAATCCTAAACCCAACCCATGGTTTTCATGGCTATGCAGTTGGGTTTCCAAACAAGACTCTAATGCAAAGAATAAAGTAATCAAGTATGTGCTCAAAACAATAAAAACTTGTAAAAAGGTTAATGCAAACTGGAGCTTGCCTTGCTGCTCTTGGTCGTAGGCTAGCTGTTCCTCCGGAGTAACAAAGTCTAGGACTTCGGGTTCCTCCTCAACCTTAGCGACTACATGATAGAAGCAATACATGTATTAATTTAAATGTAGTTGTATTAACCTTTAAACTTGTGAAGTCTATAACTCTTACTAGACAGACCCAACGACTGTGAAACTTTTACTATGGCTGGGTTACAACCTAAACAGATACTTGGTCAAGTTTTAATTGCAGCAAAGCTCATTTGAGTCATCCACAATTAATCATGTACTTGACCTTAATTGAAGGCTTTTAGGGTGTTCTAAGGACTTTCATGAAACAAATTATGACTTTCTGAAAACTAAATTTTCAGAGGGTTCTAATGGAGTTGGTCTCACTTAATTTGGAGGTTCCTAACTAAAGATATGAGCTAAACAATTTCAGAGAAAATTCTGAAAATGTTTCTGAACATTTTCTATTTTCTCTGGAACAGTTTCACTAATCACACCATTAGGTGGATCAAATGAGCTCAAATGGGTCTGAAATTTTTGTGGTAGTTCAGGGATATTTTGGTGAACATCCCAGCAAAATTTCAGGATTTTCCTCCACAGGATTCTCCAGTTAAAATTCCTAACAGTTTAAATTTGAGGAATTAATTCTGGAGAAACAAGGGTTTTCATGAAGTGAAACTTGACTTGCTGGAAAGTGCTCAGAGATCTGAATCCAGCAAAATTTGGTTCACTCGATTTGGAGCTTTCTAGCCAAAGTTATAAGGATTTGAAGTTTGGAAGAATTCTGAAAATCGGGGAAAAAGTTTAAACTCGCGGGGGCCCGCGGGGACACGTGTTGAGCGCGGAGGTGTCCGGCACACCGAGGCCCACAGGGTATTTGCGTGTCAGCAAAGCCGATCCCGGCCGCAGCCCGATCCTGATTCAAAATATCTCCCGCTGATAGCTGGGGTCTACCCCCTTCGTCAACCTCTCACCGCCCGCGCTCCACCGCCGAGGGACCTCGCCGGAGAGCTCGCCGGCAGCTTCTGTGGAGCTTCGAACTTCACGATATTGGCCGCCCCTGCCTACTTTCACATGGGGAACATGATTCTGGGGTCGGCTCGTCATGACAACGGCTGGTACATGGTCGGCGACGAGCCGCCGTCTCGGAACAACTTTGGCCATGTCGGCTGACTTCCCTAGCACCTCAACTACGCGAGCAACCGGTCGGGAAGCATCAGTGGACCTCAGGGAAGGTCGACATGAGCTTGAGGCAGCTCGGGGAAGGCCCGAAGTAGGTCCTCACCGTGCGCCCGATATCTCCCGCTTGCTCCGCCGTTGGTAAACCTCGAATTACGCCGGTTGCAGAGGTTCTCCGGCCAAAAGTTGTGAAGGCAACTTGTGTGTTACCGTGTCTAGTTTGTGTGAGAGCGGATTAAGGCCCTCTAATCCTTTCTAGAGTACGAATTCAACGGAACCGCACCCGAAGGTCGTTCTGCACACAGAAAGGGGAAAACTGGAAATTCGCCGCCGGTGAGCAACCACTCGGGCTGTGGCTCAGGGGTGAGCAGCACCGGTCACCAGCGCGTCCAAGGGTGCCTTGGCTCTGGCGTGACAACACCCCGGTTGGGCTGTCCACGGGAGCCTGAGGTGCGGAGGTTTTAAGTCACCGAATTGATCTTTCGGTATGGCCGAGATCAATTGGTTTCAGCTGAGTTTTAGCAACGGGGAGGAAGGAGAAGAGTTCCTAGTACCTTGCCGTAGCTCGAGAGGGGACGGGAAGGCTGTGATCGGCACTCTCCGATTGATTCCGAGCTGCGGAAGGTGTTTTCCAGCGTTGAGTTCTTGCGGGGGAAGAAACGGGCGAGGCTTCGGCCGAGGAGGGGGGAAGACGCCTTAAGAAGGCTCTGAACCGCTTCACGCCCGCGCGTGGCCAAGCAGCTGCTGGCGCGGCGGCTCCCCTCGGTGGCGATCGCAGCGGCGGCTCGGCGACCCGAGTGAGAAAAGTCTCAGTCGGTTGATTCTTCTCTGTGGCTGACATGTGGGACCCACCCGGGGTTTTAACCTCTGAAATTCACTCCTAATCACTGTTGTAAACAGTAAGCCCCAAAATAACCCTGGGTATTCAAATTATTCACCCATGAGCCATTTGAATTGAGTAGAATTCAAATTGGGTTTGGTTTGAATGAATTTCAGCACAAGTTCAGTTTTGAATTCAAATAAAGTTTGAATTTGTCCCACTTAGCTCATGTCAAGATCAACTCCAAATGGAGTGAAAATTGGTGTGTGAGCTCACAAAAATGTGCTGAGTAAGAATATGCCTCCCACTTTTCAATTCATGGGATACAAACAGTTTGAATTTGAATATGGTTTCAAACTGCCCTCTTTCTAGCTATACCCAAAATGACCTCAAAAAGGTTTTGAATTTGGGTGAAACTTGGCATGGACATCCTTAGCATTGTGTAGGAGTTTTCATATGTCCAGCCCTTCTATATCACATGTGGGAAATACCACTTTTGCAATATGTGAGTTTGTTCTCTAATGAGCATGTTGATGGTGGTTACTTGCTCTTCATTTGGGTTCATCATCTTTCCTCAAATGAGGTGTGTGTGTATGGTGATGAACACTTCAATTATGTGTCAAAAACTGAGGCCCTTACACCGGTTTGACGTTTGGGCTGTTGGGTGAAAGGTTGTCCCGTACGACATCGAGTGAGCGTGCTGTGCAGCTCCACGGGTGGGCGTACGTGACGTGCTTTTCGGGTATCCCTGCAGGTGTATATCGAGTCGATTCGCCATCCCTCGTGGTGACGAGTACCGCTTTTTCACTGAGTCGTGACGTAGGCTAATATATGAAATGTGCTGATTCAATATTGCTGTTATGCTATAATTGTATTGCTACATGTGTGCCACCAAATATTGCTTACTAAATTTCATATTAATGAACTGTTAACTTGTGGCTAAAAGATAAACTAAGGATGAACTTGTAGGCATGTCCATTTGCTGAAATTTACCATCCCATGATCGTTGTACACTACATGTAGAGTTTCATGCCTAGGTGAGTCAGTTAAGTCTTGTTGAGCCATTGTGCTCATTGTTGCTGCTTAAGTGTTTTTCAGGTGAGGAGCCACCCATGGACTCGGGTTACGAGTCCACCGGCGAGGGTTACCCTCCGTCAGGGACCACGGCTGAGTGGGAGCCGTGCACGCCGCGCTAAGCTGAGGAGTGCAGCTAGTGTGGGTTGCCCTAGGGCTGGGCAACCGACTTTTGCTAGATAGGCGGGCGTGAGTTGTACAAATTTAACTTTCACTGTGTAATATAAACACTAGTTTGTAACTGCATACTACTTTGTACATTTCAGTTGGTTTTCAATGTAATACAATGTATCCTTATGATGTGTTCTGTGGGGTGTCGCATCTTGCGGCACCACCCTCTGCGATCCTGGATGAGCGGATTCCGGTCCGCCACACAATGGATGTAAGTACCTCAGTTTTGACACATGTTTGAAGTGTTCATCACCACACACACACACACCTCATTTGAAGCAAGTTGATGAACACATTTGAAGAGCATGTAACGACCATCAACATGCTCATTAGAGAACAAACTCACATATTGCAAAAGTGGTATGTCCCACATGTAATATAGGGGCTGGGCATATGAAAAACTCCTACACATTGCTAGGAATGTCCATGCCAAGTTTCACCCAAATTCAAAACCTTTTGAGGTCATTTTGGGTATAGCTAGAAAGAGGGCAGTTTGAAACTACATTCAAATTCAAACTGTTTTTATCCCATGAATTCAAAAGTGGGAGGCATATTCTTACTCAGCACATTTTTGTGAGCTCACACACCAATTTTCACTCCATCTGGAGTTGATCTTGATATGAGCTAAGTGGGGCAAATTCAAACTTTATTTGAATTTCAAACTGAACATGTGCTGAAATTTATCCAAACCAAACCCAATTTGAATTCTCACCAATTCAAATGGCTCAAGGGTAGATAATTCAAACCACCATGGGCTTTGTGGGAACTACTGTTTGCAACAGTGAATTTGAGTTAAGTTCAGAGGTTAAAATTGAAAGTGGGACCCACATGTCAGCCACTGAAGTGATTCAACCGACTGAGACTTTCTCACTCGGGTCCCCGAGCTTCTCCCGAGAGCGCCACCGAGGGAGGCCGCCGCGCCACCAGCAGCTTGCCCACGCGCGCGCCCAGGGTCGGTTCCGGACCCCTTCTTAAGGCCCCCCTCCTCAGCCGAAGCCCTCGCCATTTTCTCCTCGCAAGAACACAGCGCCGAGAAATTTTTCTCCACCGCTCAGAACCGATCGGAGAGCTCCGATCACAGCCTCCCCGTCCCCTCCAGAGCTACGACAAGGTACTAGGAACCCTCCTCTTTCTTCCCCGTTGCTAGAACCTAGCTGAAACCGGTCGATCTCGGCTATACCGAGAGTTCAATTCGGTGACCTAAAACCGCCGCACTTCGGGCTCCCGTGGACAGCCCAACCGGGAGGTGATCAAGCCTGAGCCAAGGCACCCATGGACGCGCTGGTGATCAGTGCTGCTCACCCCCGAGCCACAGCCCGAGTGCTTGCTCACCGGCGGCGAATTTCCAGTTTTCCCCTTCCTCGGTACAGACCGACCTTCGGGTGTGCTTCTGTCGAATTCCTACTCTAGAAAGGATTAGAGGGCCTCAATCCGCTCCCACACAAACTAGACCCAGTAGCGCACAAGTTGCCTTCACATCCTTTGGCCTAAGAACCCCTGTACCCGGCGTGTTTCGAAGTTTGCCGACGGCGGAGCATGCGGGAAGCATCGGGCGCATGGTGAGGGCCTACTTTGGGCCTCCCCCGAGCTGCTTCAAGCTCATGTCGACCTTCCCTAAGGTCCACTGATACTCCCCGGCCGGTTGCTCGAGTGGTTGAGATGCTAAGGAGGTCGGCCGACACGGCCGAAGTCTTCCCGAGACGGCTGCTCGTCGCCGACCATGTATTGGCCATTGTCATGACGAGCTGAGCTCGGAATCGTGTTCCTCGAGTGAAAGTAGGCAGGAGCGGCCGAAATCATGAAGCTTGGAGCTCCACAGAGGCTGCCGGCGAGCTCTCCGACGAGGAACCCCGGCGGCAGAGCGCGGGCAGCGGGAGGTAGAAGAAGGGGGTGGACCCCAGCTGTCAGCGGCTTAAAAATTCAAATCGGGATCGGGCTGCGGCTCGGATCCGATGTGCTGGCGCGCAAATACCCCGTAGACTCCAGTGTGCCGGCGCCTCAGCGCGCAACACATGTCCCCGTGGCCCACCAGCAGATTTAAACTTTTCCCCGATTTTCAGATTTCATTCAAACTTCAAACCCTCATAACTTGGGCTAGGAAACTCCAAATCGAGCGAACCAAATTTTGTTGGATTCAGCTCTTTGAGCAATTTCCAGCAAATCAAGTTTCACTTCATGAAAATCCTTAATTCTCCAGAATTAATTCCTCAAAGTTTTAACTGTGTGGAATTTTAACTGGAGGATCCCTTGGAGGAAAATTCTGAAATTTTGCTGGGATGTTCACCAAAATGTCCCTGAACTACCATAAAAATGTCAGGTTCATTTGAGCTCATTTGATCCACCTAATGGTGTGATTAGTGAAACTATTCCAGAGAAAATAGAAAATGTTCAGAAACATTTTCAGAATTTTCTCTGAAATTGTTTAGCTCATATCTTTAGCTAGGAACCTTCAAATTAAGTGAAACCAACTCCATTAGAACCCTCTGAAAATATAGTTTTCAGAAAGTCCTAATTTTTTTATGAAAATCCTTAGAACACCCTAAAAGCCTTCAATTAAGGTCAAGGACATAATTAATTGTGGAGGGCTCAAATGAGCTTTGCTGCAATTAAAACTTAACCAAGTCTCTGTTTAGTTTGTAACCAAGCAACAGTAAAAGTTTCAGTCTTTGGGTCTGTCTAGTGAGACTTAGAAGGTTCACAAGTTTAAAACTCAATTCAAATGCAATTAATTAATACATGTACTTCTTATATCATGTAGTCGCTAAGGTCGAGGAGGAACCCGAAGTCCTAGACTTTGTTACTCCGGAGGAGCAGCTAGCCTACGACCAAGAGCAGCAAGGCAAGCTCCGGTTTGCATTAACCTATTTACAAATTTTTATTGTTTTGAGCACTTTCTTTGAGTATCCATTATTTCCTTGCATTAGAGTCTTGTTTGGAAACCCAATTGCATAGCCAAGAAAACCATGGGTTGGGTTTAGGATTGCGAACCCCGTTAGCTACTGCAAAGCTAAGTTAGGGTAGGATTCCGTACAAGTCGAGTAGTTGGAACTACTCGCGAGCATAGGCTAGAGGCACTTGACTCGGGTAGAGATAGCACATGATACATATGGCAAGAAATATGAGGCCGAGTGGAGAGTAAGGGCAGCAGGACTTTGGGGCCTGTGTGCTGTAGCTCCGCTTGTGTCGATTGAGGACCGAGCCGTGTGCGGGCCTGTTGAACAAGCTAGAACAGTACCGAAGACCTACCAGCTATATGGGAACCGGGAAACCGATGTAGCTCGGGTAGCTGGGTGTTGAGGCATAGCTGGTCGTTCAGAGGGTAGGTTGAGAGCTTGAGGTGTAAATCGGCTGGCGGCACTGAGATGCGCATGTAGAGACCTCTTGCTCGGGACGATTGGACCGGTTCAACATTTGGCTGACGGGTGAAAGTTGCGTACGACGTCCGTGATGGTTGTTGTAGGCAACATCGAGTACGGGCGTACGTGACGGGTTATTCGGGTAACCCTGCAGGTGTAAATCGATTATAATCGCCGTCCCTCGTGGTCAGTGAGTACCACTTGTTCACTGTACCATGACGTAGAAAGAACAGGCTAGTTACATGTTAAAAATGTTGCTGATTGAAAGATGGACTTGAATGTTAATGATTTTCTGTAGTTTAGAGCTAATTAAAGTTCCTTTCAACTTTGGGCAAAGTACATGAGAGAAATGCGTTTCTTGTTTGATTGTGGCTCTCTCATGTGCCTTAGCGTAAGGTTCTCTACCACCTGCTGCTAAAACTTGAAAGTAAGGTTCCACTAATTAGGCGAGTCCTTTGCAACTTGTTTTTATCTCATGTACCCATCACCCCTCATGTAGAAGTTCCATGTTTAGGAGAGACGGGTCAGTCTTGCTGAGCCTTCGTGCTCTCTGCTTGTGTTTGAAGCTTTTGCAGGGTTCTATGAGGAAGGGACTCCCGAGGAGGAGACGGAACCCCAGGAAGGGAACCCCGTCGAGTGGGAGTCATGCACGCAGCCGTGTTAGTGTGCCTGTGTGCTAGCAATGACACGTTCACGGGCTGAACGTGAACTTGATGCGTAGTCTATGCCCGCGAGTGTAGACTGGACCTATTTTGATGTAAAAATGTTCATAAACCACCTTATGTAATAAAAGTTTTGCTTCCGCTTTGAACCTTTGTTGTGTGTTATCCGGTGCTGTGCAACGCAGCACCCCTCAGCGTGATTCTGGCTCGACAAGACCGTGGGGTCGTGTCAATGGAGGTGTGGGATATCATTCTGGAAAGGTTTTGAAGTCCTCTACAACTTTTCTGTAGAGCTCCAGGGCCTAATCTCCCTTCAAATGGATGAAAATCTCAGATGAGTAGGTACTGTCAAGAAACAGGGCAGACCAAAATGCTCTCTGGAATTTTCTGTATTTCGACCACAACTTTCTGTAGAAAAATTTCTAAGAGTCAAATAAGACATTGTTGGAAAGTATAGGAAATCTACTACAACTTTGTAGTTCAGTGTTTTCCTAGACTGAGGGCAGAAATAGATGGAATTTTGCGAACAAAACAGCAACTTGCAAAGGAGCTGCTGTCAAAATTTCTGAGAAAATTCTGTCAACTTGTAGAAGTCATAACTCACAAACTAGGAAGGCCATGGAGGCAAATAAATACAATATGGATTCCTTTTTGAGTCTACTACAACTTTGTTGTTGAGTTCTAGTCCAGATTTTGCCTCCAAGGTGGGAAAAACAGTTGAATTATCCAGACTGGTTAGCTGGACCAGAAACTGGACAGAACACCATGTTGAAGTTTTTCAACCAAAACATTTAGTTTCACCTTTTGATATCAAGAGGCTGTTGTAAAACAGCGAGTGGAGTCAAAAATTTATGCATTCAACATATCACTTCGAGCGGGTACATGTTTGGGGTCCAGTACAATAGCGAGGAATTACGCATGCTAACACACTTAACATCCCGTGGCGACCCACGATGGTCGAAATGAACTTTTAACCCATAAAGTTTATCACTTTGGAACTCAATCATGTGACCTGGTCCAGAGATGTATATGTTGTATAAATTTCATACTTTATCCATATGTGTGACTGTTATGCTTATTAATTATTCCATTCTCGCATTACTATTGTATAGACTGGATGAAATAAACCAACATGTGCTGATCGTTTGAATGGTATGAATGCAGAATGGTGCGTACACGGTCCACGCAAGAGGAAAGAGGTCCGAGTCAGGTTCGTGGTGATGAGTCTCCACCTCCGGAGCAAACCACGATGCAGCAACAACCATCTCCTCCACCGCCAAAACTTCCAAGAAACCTTGCGGAGGTTCTCGCTGCAGTGCTCGGCTTGCGCGACGAGCAAACCGAGTTGCTGCGGATGCTAGTTCTGAAGAATGCGTCCCGTCCAGGTGGACGCCAAGACAATGGGCAACGCCATCCCCAACAAAGTTCTTATTCAGAGTTCCTGGTGACCCATCCACCGATCTTCACAGAGGCCGAAGAGCCTTTAGAAGCGGACAGCTTTATCCGCACTCTGGAGGCGAAGTTTGGGCTGCTACAGTGCACCGAACACCAGAAGGCGCTGTACGCAGCGCAACAGCTTCAAGGCAAAGCCGGTACATGGTGGGCGAACTACATTGCCTCATTACCGGCTGGCCATGCCGTCACATTACGGAGTTCTGGGAGGCGTTCCGCGCCTACCATATACCTCCCGGTGTTATGGAAAGGAAGTTCCGGGAGTTCCTGGCGCTAAAACAAAGCGAGAGGAGTGCTCATGAGTACTCCAGGTCATTCAACTGGTGCAGTATTCGCCAGGATTTGTGAGAACGGAGGAAGACAAGCGTAATGCATTCTTCCGGGGCCTGATTCCAAGATGAAGGTCCATCTCGCCCAAAGCAATCGCGGCACATTTAACGACCTTGTTAATGCCGCAATTCTACAAGAGAATGCTCAGCGCGAGCGTGGTTCTGATAAGACGAAATGCAGCGCGCTGATGAGCAGCAGTGGTGGAGCGCCACAAAAATACCGCGTGGTGTATCGCTCACCATCCGGTCAGAGATGACAGTCACCGGCGCGACCGCCTCAGTTCCGCGGTCGGCAATATAATGCGCCAGGCTTCCGACCGTCGTATCCACCACAGCAACAGCAGCAGCAAAGGATGGTCCCCCGTGCGCCTCAGTTTCAACCGCGTGGGATTCCGTCCTCAAGTCGGAGGGACCCCGACACCTTACACGTGCTTCACGTGTGGCCGTGTCAGGCATATTTCGAGAGACTGCCCCGAGCCGCGACAAGGCAGGGGTGCAGCATTGTATCAGGGTGCCAATCAGCCCCGTAATCAGCCTAAGAAACCAGCACCAAAACCCGGCAACATCCACCACTTAGCCATCGAAGACGTGCCAAAAGGCGAACCCGTCCTTGCGGGTACATTTTCTTACTTGGATCATCCCGTAGTCATACTGTTTGACTCCGGTGGCACCCATAATTTCATAAGTCAGTCTTATGTTATTAAATATCAATTTCCTATCATTCCCACAAATAGTTCATACTTGATATGCTTTCCAGGTGGGAAAATAACAGCTGATAGAATGGTATATAGAGCACCATTACAATTGGGTGGGAAGCTATATCCGACTTCTCTAGTCATGTTAAAGAGTCAGAAACTTGATGTCATTTTAGGAATGTCATGACTACATCGCCATGGTGCTGTTCTTGACATTATTCCACGTGTGGTTTGTTTAAACTCTCCACTTCATGAACCACATGTTCTTATTCTTGACCATTCGGTTCAAGAAACTCCAGCCACATATAACACGGAAGCCACAAAATGTGAGGATAGTCGTGTGGTCCGTGAATACCCGGACGTCTTTCCGGATGATCTTCCGGGCATGCCACCCGAAAGAGATGTCGAGTTCAACATTGAACTTGTACCTGGGACAACGCCGATATCACGGAGACCGTACAAGATGGCTCCGCATGAGCTGGCTGAACTGAAGGAGCAGCTCAACGATTTAATGAAGAAGGGTTTCATTCGACCGAGTTCCTCGCCGTGGGGATGCTCGGCGCTGTTTGTGAATAAGAAGGATGAAACCTTAAGGTTGTGTGTGGACTACCGACCTCTCAACACCGTCACCATCAAGAATAAATATCCACTGCCCCGTATCGATATATTATTCGATCAACTTGTGGGTGCAAGTGTATTTTCAAAGATGGATCTTCGCTCCGGATATCATCAAATCAAGATCCGAGCGGAGGATATTCCAAAGACGGCCTTCTCGACGAGATATGGGTTGTATGAATACCTAGTCATGTCCTTTGGTCTCACCAACGCCCCGACACACTTCATGTATCTTATGAACTCAGTGTTCATGCCAGAGTTGGACAAATTTGTGGTGGTGTTCATAGACGACATCTTGGTTTACTCCAAGTCTGAAGAGGAACACGTCAAACATCTGCATATCGTGCTTCAATGATTGCGAGACCATAAACTTTATGCCAAGTTCAGCAAGTGTGAGTTTTGGATCAGCCAAGTGCCATTTCTTGGTCATATTATTTCTGCAGAAGGCATTGCAGTTGATCCAAGCAAAATCGAACAAGTGCTGAAATGGAAATCCCCCACATCAGTCCATGAAGTCAGGAGTTTCCTCGGGTTAGCAGGATATTATCGGAGATTCATACCAAACTTCTCCAAGCTTGCTAAGCCGATGACGGAACTGTTGAAGAAGGGGATCAAATATGTTTGGAGCTCAGCTTGTGAAGAAGCTTTCCAAGCGTTAGTGAAGCATCTTACAACAGCCCCGGTGTTAGCTCAACCGGATACAACCAAACCCTTCGACGTATATTGTGATACATCCAGTATCGGGCTTGGCTGTGTATTGATTCAAGGAGGAAGAGTGGTCGCCTATGGCTCACATCAACTTCGTAACCACGAGCAGCACTATCCAACTCATGATCTTGAGCTCGCTGCTGTGGTGTTGTCCTTGAAAATGTGGAGGCACTATTTGCTTGTGAACTTAGTGCACCTCTACACCGACCGCAAAAGTCTGAAATACATATTCCAGCAGTGACACGTGTGTGATGGCCCACGGTCAGAATTTAAACATTTCCCCAGTTTATTTAGATTTTCAGATTTAGTTCAAACTTTAGAACCTCAAAAATTTTGCTAGGAAGCTCCAAATTTAGTGATTCAAATTGGGTTGGATTCATCTTGCATAGCTCTATCCAAATATGCAACCCAATTTGTATGAAACCCATTATTTAATTCTGGAAAAACTATTTAAGGCTTTTCAGCAAAAGAATTTTAGAGGGAGTTTGGTTCATCCAAAAATCCTCAAATTTTGCTAGACTATTCTTTAGGATGTTAGTGCACCCCTGTAAAAGTTTCGGACCATTTGGAGTTGATTTGATCAGGGAAATTCAGATTTGAAGGTGCTGTGTTCAATTGAATACAGAAACATTTTCAGAGAATTTCCAAAACTTGGAAATTCAGTTCTGGACAGAATTTAGCTCCAAAAATGCTAGGAAAATTCATGCAAACTATATGAGCTATAATTGAAATTGTAGTTCACTAAGTTTGGCATGAACAGGGATGTTATCTCAGAATTAATTCTTCTTTGCTTATTTGCTAAGAAAATTATTCTGAACAAACCACTCAATGAAAAGTGCTAATCTTTGGTCCAGAGGGTTTTCTGGTGACAAGAAACTCACACAAAAATTCTCAGCTCCATTGGAGCTCTGGATCACCCCTGTTCTATTTAACCACTTGAGGTGATCAATATGGAAGAGGGGGAAAACCACTTAGCACTTGATCATGTGCTTAGGTCCAAACCCAAACCACTAGCCCCAGTTCCATTTTAAATTCTTAAACAGAGTTCCAGTTGTTAAAAACTTGTTATTAGAACTTATAGCAGAAGCATTACAATTAACTTATGTGCATATTCATTAACGTGTAGTCGCTGAAGGCGAGGAGACTCCGGAGGTGCTCGACTTCCTCCTCCCGGACGAAGACCTAACTACTGACCAGCAGCAACAAGGCAAGCCCTGGTTTGCATTAAGCTTTTTATAAAGTTTTACTTTGTCTACCTACGTAGTGTGAAGTGTGTATGTGCATTAGGTGTAGGATGGATGAATACCCAACTGCATAACCAGAATTTTTCCCCAAGAGTGAGGGTAGTGTCTAGGGCCTCAAATAGACAGGCTATGCTTAATGATTCATAGGACTTCGGTACAAGTCGAGTAGTTGGAATCTACTCGCGAGTTAGGCTTGGGACACGGGATTGGTTCGAGTGATGTGAGATCACCTTAGTAATGAAAATGAGACTTGGCAGGGGCTAGGGCGCAGCAAGAGGAAGTCTTGTGTGCGCAGCCCTGTCCGTGTCGATTGAGGACCGATCCGTGTGCGGCCCATGCTGATCAAGTTTGAACGTACCGAAGGCATATCGGATATATGGTCCCCGATAAACCGATGTAACTTAAACCTCCGGGCGTCGAGGCATAGCACACCGATTTATAGGTGTAGGTTGAGGGCAGCAAGGTGGAAATCCGCTAACGGGCATAGAGAGATGCTCCGTGTAGGGAACCTCTTGTCCGTTTCGATGCGACTGGTTCGACGTTCAGGCTGTTGGGTGAAAGGTTGTCCCGTACGGCATCGAGTGAGCGTGCTGTGCAGCTCCACGGGTGGGCATACGTGACATGCTCTTTGGGTGTCCCTGCAGATGTATATCGAGTCAATTCACCATCCCTCGCGGTGAAGAGTACCACTTGGTCACTGAGTCGTGACGTAGGCTAATGTATAAAACGTGATGATTCAATATTGCTGTTATGATATAATTGTATTGCTACCTGCGTGCCACCAAATTTTGTTTACTAAATTTCAGATTCCCGAACTGTTAACTTGTGGCTAAAAGATGAACTAAGGATGAACTTGTAGGCGTGTCCAATTGCTGCAATCTTACTATCCTATGTTCATTGTACCCCTCATGTAGAGTTTCATGCCTAGGTGAGTCGGATAAGTCTTGTTTGAGCCCTTGTGCTCACGGTTGCTGCTTAAGTGTTTTTCAGGTGAGGAGTCACCCACGGACTCGGGTTACGAGTCCACCGGTGAGGGTTACCCTCCGTCGGGGACTACGGCTTAGTGGGAGCCGTGCACGCCACGCTGAGCTGAGGAGTGCAGCTAGTGTGGGTTGCCCTAGGGCTGGGCAACCGACTTTTACTAGATAGGCGGGCGTGAGTTGTATAAAAGAAACTTCCGCTGTGTAATATAAACAATAGTTTGTAACTGAAGTTTGTACCTGTTTGTACAGTTCAGTTGTTTTTCCCATGTAATATAATGTGTCCTTATGATGTGTGCTGCGGGTGTCGCATCGCGCGGCACCACCCTCTGCGATCCTGGATGAGCGGATTCCGGTCCGCCACAGCCTGGTATCAGAGCTGCATTGGAGATAGCACAGTACCTAAGGACTGTATTATGGGAAAACTTAGGTTTACGGTGAGGAATCAGTAGTTTGCCCAAGTAAGGACTATATTAGCATAGTTACTTAAAGTGGCAAAGACTAACCTATGTGTTATAATTCTGAATTTTAATTATGTAACGACGCACCTACTCTCAGTAAGAATGGTAAGGAACGCCACCGAAAGCGGTTCAATTTCGGTTAGCTCCCCTGACGAGGAACGTGGTTCAGGGATAGGTCTCACAGCTTGGTGTGAGACGTCAATATGAAACTTTTGGACTCTTCATGTTCCTGAGTTCATATGAAACGCTGATCCCTAGCGTGCATTAGGCAAGTAAGTGGGGACCCCATCGCGTGGTCAGTAACGCGAGAGTGTGTTTGTCTGGAAATAGCCCAGGAGGACATACACAGCGCTTGCCATCGGCGTGCCCTGTAGGGCAGTAGGTGGTATCTGTTGGGTTGATAACATTCCCAACCGTGACGACCCGTTCATGACATACTCGGGTTCCCCGTCGTGTGCTGTTGAAACACGATCACGTACCTTGAGACGTGACTTAACTCAAGGACGGCCGTATGACAATGATACGGGCGTTTGTATTTAATTTCAAATATGGTCCTGCCTGAAATGAACAACCATTGAGTGCATCAATATTGTGTGGTTTTCTGCAGGTATTAACCACGCATGTATCCGTGTAGTAAACGTGTGCGAGAGACCGTTTAGTGCCACACTTGAGACGTATATGCCGGTATAATCCGGTTAGGATTTTCTTTTTGTGAGGAACTAAAATCACTAAGTTTCAACATTTAGGACCCTGGTTGGGTAGAGGAATGTGATAGTTGAGCAGGATAGCCAAAGGAATGAAAAACAGAGTGCTCTGGTTTGGGCAGCAAGTTTGCTGATCTTCAACAGGGCATAACTCACAGGTCTTTTAGCCCAGGGAGGTGTGGTATATAGTTCTATAAAGGTATTTGAGTCCTCTACAAACTTTGTTGTAGACTTCCAGAGCTGAAACGCACCTTAAGATGGCGTAAATCCCAGAGGAATGTAAACTGTCCAGAATCAGGACAGCGTAAAACACTCTCTGGACTGTTCTGTTTTTCAAACATAACTCCCAGTAGAAAAAACTAAAAGTGTCATATGATACATCGTTAGAAAGGGTAGAAGATGTGTTACATCTTTGCAATTAAAAGTTTCTGAAATTTGAGCACAAATTTCAGTGGAAACCAGAGTTGAAAACAGCAACTTCCCAAGGGAGGTGCTGTTAAAATTCTTCCAGAAATTCTGCTGATTTTGAATTACCATAACTTTCTAACCAGAGATGATTTGAGGGCAAATAAGTACTCGTTGGAAAGATACTGAAGTTAACTTTAACTTTGGTATGCAGCTTGAGTCATGAAAATGCCCAGAAACAGATCAAAATCTCGGATATGTAGAAACTGTCATTCTGACAGATGAATGACAGTTGAACTCATGTGAGAGATGTGGTACCCTAGAGGGGGTTTGAATACTTCCAATGGGGTAGAACATGATCATGAGAGGTTATCTTCAACTAGTGAAAGATTTGAGTATAGGTCTCACTCAAGTTTCTTTTACTAGAGACCATGTTTGTGTCGTATTGAAGGTAAAAGGGTGGTATACGTGATGACAACGCGATAGTAACGTCTCGTAGTGACCAAACCTAGTTGTGGTGAGCTTCCAAAGAGGAGGTTCATCAAGTTGGATTAAACTAGCTTGTATTTGGTCTGGTAATGGTGTAGCTTGTGCAAAGTTATTACATTATCTACATACGAGATGTATCGCATGTTTTATTGTCATTATGTTTTTACGCCTATTCCATTTGACTGCATTGAAATATGTTACAGGACTGATGTTTATTGTCGTATGGTTGCAGATGATTCGCACTAGGACCACGCACGAGGTTGATGGCTCTTGCCAATAGGGAGGCGATGACTCCCAGCCACCTGCCTACGAAAGCACCCCGCAGCCGCAACCACCACCGCCGCCTCCGCTTACCCTAGCGGATGTGATAGCGGCACTGGTGGGAGGTCGTGAGGAGCAGACCGACCTGCTCCACACGATTGTGCAGAATACGTCCGAGGCGGGGGGGGGGGGGGGGGGCGTCAAGAGAGGGGGCCTCGTGAGCCCCGTGAGGTGTCGTACTCGGACTTCATGAGTACGCACCCTCCAGTGTTCACTAAAGCAGAAGAACCACTGGAGGCCGACAACTGGCTGCGGACAATCGAGTCCAAGTTCGGGCTGCTCCAATGCACGGAGCGGCAAAAGACTTTGTTCGCAGTGCAGCAACTTCATGGTGCCGCTGGTGTGTGGTGGGCGAACTATGTTGCCTCACGTCCGGCTGGCCATGCCGTGGAGTGGGAAGAGTTCCGGGAGGTGTTCCGCGCCTATCATATCCCTCCCGGGATAATGAAGAGGAAGTTCCAAGAATTCTTGGAACTGAAGCAGGGCGGGAGGAGTGCCCATGACTACTCCCGTGCCTTCAACCACCTGGCGCAATATGCATCAGACTACATCTCCACTGAGGAGAAGAAGCGGGAGCACTTCTATCGGGGGTTACACCCTGAAATGAAGACGCATCTCGTGCAATGGAATCGCGTCATCTTCAACGACCTCGTCAATGCCGCGATCATGCAAGAGGACGCTCAGCGGGAGTTGGCAGCTGAGCAGCAGAAGCGCAGCGCTCCACCCAGCAGTGGGGGTGGCGCTCCCCAGAATTACCGCATGGTGTATCGGACACCATCCGGACAGCAGTGGCATCCACCGGCGCGACCTCAGCGGTTCGGGGGACGATCTTTTCAGTCACCTCCGTTCCGACTGCCGATGCCACCACCGCGACAGCAGCAGCAGCAGCAGACGACACCTCGGACGTTTCCACCACCACAACACGCCCCGGGATTCCATCCACCGATCAGCGGGGGACCGCCCCGCTTCACTTGCTTCACGTGTGGCCAGGCGGGCCATTTCGTGAAGGACTTGTCCCCAGGGGTAGCAGAGCAGCGGGCAAGCCCAGTTCCAGGGCGGTGCTCAAGGCCGACCTCCGGTTAAGAAGGTTGGCCAGCAGACTGGGGGTGTCCACAACCTTGACAATGAGGACGCCCCGGAGGGAGACAACGTGCTGGCGGGTACGTTCACTCTCAACAATCAAGCCATCATCATATTATTTGATTCGGGTGCAACCCACAGTTTTATAAGTGCATCCTATGTGGCTAAACATAAAATGCAAGTCTTCCCAACCGACTGCACTTATATGATCTGCTCACCGGGAGGGATGATTTCAGCAAATATGATGATCCCAAAGGCACCTCTGTGCTTAGGTGGGAAACTATATCCTACCACCTTGATAATTCTTACGGGGCAAAAGATTGGTACAATCTTAGGGATGTCATGGCTACAATACCATGGTGCTATCCTGGAGACTCGGACACGGACGGTTCATTTAAATTCTCCATTCCACCGTCCGCATTCCATGGTGTTAGACACTCCAGTCCGGGAAGTTTATGCTGAAGCTCTCAAGTTAGAGGACATCCCCGTAGTCCCGGAGTACCCCGATGTGTTCCCGGATGATCTTCCGGGCATGCCACCTGAGCGGGATGTCAAGTTAAAATTGAACTTGCACCCGGGACTACGCCCATATCACGGAGACCATACAAAATGGCTCCAAATGAGCTGGCGGAACTGAAAGAACAGCTCAATGATCTGTTGAGCAAGGGTTTCATTAGGCCGAGTTCCTCGCCTTGGGAATGCTCGGCGCTGTTCGTGAAGAAGAAGGATGAAACCTTGAGGCTGTGTGTGGACTACCGGCCGCTCAACGCCGTCACCATCAAGAATAAGTACCCTCTGTCCCGCATCGACATATTGTTTGATCAACTTGTGGGTGCAAGTGTGTTCTCCAAGATGGACCTTCGCTCTGGATATCATCAGATAAAGATCCGGGCGGAGGATATCCCGAAGACGGCTTTCTCGATGAGATATGGATTATATGAATATCTCGTCATGTCTTTTGGTCTCACAAACGCTCCAGCCCATTTCATGTATCTCATGAACTCGGTGTTCATGCCGGAGCTGGACAAGTTCGTGATAGTGTTCATCGATGATATCTT
Organism: Neostapfia colusana; assembly: GCA_030760725.1. NCBI lineage: Eukaryota > Viridiplantae > Streptophyta > Magnoliopsida > Poales > Poaceae > Neostapfia > Neostapfia colusana. Next base: position 52,096,510 of record JASWHV010000019.1, read on the forward strand.
GGTTTACTCCAAGACAGAAGCCGAACATGCCAAACACTTGAGGATCGTTCTTCAACGATTATGAGACCACAAGCTCTATGCCAAGTTCAGCAAATGCGAGTTTTGGATCAGCCAAGTGCCATTCTTGGGGCATATCATCTCCGCAGAAGGCATTGCGGTTGACCCGAGCAAAATAGAGCAAGTGCTGAAATGGAAAGCTCCCACTTCAGTTCATGAAGTCAGAAGCTTCCTCGGGTTAGCGGGATACTACCGGAGATTTATTCCAAGCTTCTCCAAGCTCGCTAAGCCGATGACAGAATTGCTGAAGAAGGGAACGAAATATGTTTGGAACACGACGTGCGAAGGGGCGTTCCAAGCATTGGTGAAGCATCTCACAACAGTCCCGGTCTTAGCTCAACCGGATACAACCAAGCCCTTCGACGTGTATTTTGATGTAAAATCCCAAGAAAAGGGACTTGCAAAAACTTTTCATCACCTCACAACACCACAGTTTTTGTTGTGGATATCTTGTGAAAAATTGTGAAGAGCAAGTAACCTCCATCAAAAAGAGTGATTAGAGGAGAAAGCCCTAACTTTCACAAAGTAGGATTTCTACACATGAACAGGAGAGGTTGAGCTCACCCCTAGGACTTGAAAAGTATTGGGAAGGTTCAAGCCAAGTTTCATGCAAACCCAACACTTTTTGAAGCAATTTTGGAGGCATTTGAAAAAGAGGCCAATTTGAATGTAAATTCAAATTGCAGCAACTTTCATCCCTCAAATTCAAAAGTTAGCTTCATATTAAAACTCAGCACATTTTTCTGAGTTAGCCCACCAATTTTCATTCCCATTGGAGTTCATTTTGTCAAGAGCTAAATTTGCAAGAATTCAAAACTGAATTTGAATTTCAGTTCAAATGTGAAGCAAATTCAGCCAAACAAAGTTCAAATTTGAGAACTCAAATTCAAGCCAAGACTTGGTGACTAAGCCTCACATTCAATTGTGAGTAGCTGGGGATATTTTGGCATAAACAGAAGTGAGAAAAATTAAAAAGGGGATTAGAGGGGAGGCCCACTGGTCAGCAGCCTTAAGACCGAAGTTTCCCCGGGGATTTTTTCCCTCCATCGGCCGAGACCGCGCGCCAGCACATGGGAGCATCAGCGCCCGACCACCTCGCGCTGCCACCTCCTGGTCTCCTTCCCGAGCTGGCAAGCTGCTCCCGGATCGATCAAACCGAGGTAGTCGGTCACCCACAGCACGAACCCACCAAGGCTCGGGTCCTGTACGCACGAAGAGAGAACCCTGCGCTCGCCACCGGTTGCGTCCGATCAAGAACCCAGCAAACCACCGCGCACAGCGCCTCCCGAGCAGCAAAAGAACCACGGGCACTCGTCCTTTACCTCCACGGCGCAAGAACGGCCGAGTTCAACCCTCCCCAACCCTAGCTCAACGGTCCTGAGCAACAACCGAGAAACCGCCTGTCACACCCGGTTTCTCCGAAGAACAACCGAGTGAATATCACATGTATGCAAGGATCATTTTCTCATACATGTGATGACAAATAGTGAAGCATCATTTATTACAAGCCAGGTGTCGAATATAAATAAGTCTTACATAGCATATGTCTCGATGGACGATAATAAGTTCATAACATGTAAATAAAATAGCAGCGGAATATTATTCTTGTGGGCTCCGTCACAGGCGTTGCCCGGGGGACTCCATGAACCTAGAAACCTTCTTCGGGTCCAAAGTCTTGATCATTAAACACCACATCATTCTCTTGACCTGAGCAGCAATATAAACCAACAAATATGCAAGGTTGAGTACCGATGGTACTCAGCAAGTGTGGGAAAATTATGTCATGCATGGCTAGAACAAGGAGAGGTTGAACTCATGGTTAAAGCACTATGCAATTAATACCTATCACCTTAGCTATTAAGCACCTACATTACTACATAGGTGAAATGGTCCCAATCTCCCAACCCATCATCATAATCAAATGACCAAATCCTCAAATTCCAATGTTAAGCTCCCCGCTTAACATCCTCAACTTCCAAAGCCATCAATCCTCTAATCATGAATAAGTCCAAGCCGCTCTTGACCGTGAGCACGGCTGTCATGACAGTTTTGACTCTGCAGAGTTTGCACCACTGTACCCACATGTAGTGATTTCATCCCCGTTGCCGGGTGGACTAAAAGAACCTCCATTATGCCAATGGCCACGAACCACATTCACACTTCCTAGGTGTGTAGCCAGGAGATCACTACGAAGCCTTTACAAAGGGATTCCCGACGAGCATGGGCCCACTGAGGTTTCACCCCTAACAGCATACAAGAGGCTCCAACCCCGCTGCAGTGGCCCCCTCTCAAGCCTTGCGGTTCATATGGTAGTCCAGCTGACACCTATTCCCCGCACCATCCAACACACCCATACTACGCCGGGGATGCACCTAATTAATTGGCCAAGCTGCCCCATCTCAGCATGTGGTTGGCACGGTAAAGCCAGGTTACATGCTCCATGAACCAGTCCTTGGGATCCAGGCAAGCACTAAACACAAACCCGAGTCTCGTGCACCCAGCACCAACCAAAACATCCAACTTGCCTTGATCCCTACCTCTACATAACTCATAATGTCTCATTCAAGAGTAAGGTAAACAAGTTGATGATCTCATATCCCACTTATCCCATTCTAAGCATGGCTAAGCATAAGCATATAAATGACATGATAAAATAAATCCCAACCCAAGCTACAAGGAAACAAGGTAATGCAATTCTAAGGAAACTTCCTAGCATGGGTTTCATGTTTCAATTGACAATGCAAATAATTCTATCTACACATCCTAGTATAGGATCAAAGTGGTCAAGGACACTTTCCTTCTTCCTGCTGCTCTGGGAATGGATAGTCCTGATCTTGGAAAGGAAGAACTTGCTCTGGAGCAGGTTCTACTCATACCATCACACATAGCAAAAGAAAACAACAATCCATAAGACATAGTTCACACTTTCACTTCATACAAACCACACATTCACATTTATGAAAGTCATTCACATTTCTATGTGTTGTGGTTACTCTATGTGTGTTGATTTTGGGCTTACATGCACTTTTAAACATGTGCATATGATTTCTAACTTTTGTATTCAGATTTATGTTTGCATACTATATATGAATTTCCAATTTAAACAAATTCCTTATATTCAATTGATACACATCTTAGCTACCAAGTATGCATGGAAGGTATTTTCCTACTCCAAATGAGTTTTCAGATCTTCTACCAAATCCTAAACTGAAATCTTTAGATTTTGGAGATTTCATTTATCATTTTCTAGTTATGCATACCTATTTTCCTACATTTTTAAGATTTACTTTCTATACCTAATTATGAACTTTATTATAAAAATAGTAAGACACATCATCTAAACAGAATAGGTTCTGATCTAAAATAGTAAATAATATATCTTTGAACTTCTCCTCTGATGTGAACTATTTTACATTTATTTTACCAATTTTCAGAATTATTTCCTAGCCTAAAAATTGTGTTTCTAGATCTAATAAACATGAACACACCCAACAGATTTCATTTCAGCCTAAAATTTATTTTTAGCTCATTCTAAAGCTTTCCAATTGTTAGTAGAGTTTAAACTTGAATTTACAATGTGTGTTTGTCCCATCTTTTAAATTTTAAATACTAATCACATATTCAAATTCCTAAATTTAATATCACATAGGGTTAAAAAGGTAAACTCACCCCACTACAGGGTCTATTATATTATTTTAAGAATTTCCAGGGGCCTTTAACAGAGGGTTTTTGCTAATTTTTATTAAGTCCAGAGGCTAAAACTGATTTTTAATTGAATTTTCATGAATTTCTGATGTTCCAGGGGCTAGATCAGAAGTTTCCGGGGCTAGCTCATATTTTCCGAGATCCCCAGGGGGTAGCGCGTAAGAATCCCGGTCTTTATAATGCGGGGCTGACGTGGACCGTCCGATTTAAAACAGACGGCTGAGATTATAACGTCGAACCGGTACGCGGGGATTTAAATTCTACCGTGCGATTTAAAATAGACGGTGCACAAGCAGCCACGTCGCTCTGATCGAGCGCGGGCGGCGCTGCCCGGCGGCGCGCGGCGGCGGAAGGCGGCGATCTCGCCGGAAAACTTCGGATCTTCGTCAATTCTTCCTAAAACTGGGATTTCATGGCATAGATCGGTAGAGGGGAGGTCGGGGATCTCACCTCGGGGTTTTTATTGAGCTCGGAGGTCCCGGAAGGCGGTCGGCGACGAGGTCCGAGCTGGAACAGTGGCGATGCTCGTCGGAGCTGTGTCTAGGGCAAAATCTACCGAGTTTTCTGCTCCTGCAAGATTCCCCAGAGGCGGTGGATCAAGATCAGCGCGTTAGATCAGAAATCCCAAGCGAAGATCGAGAGAAATTGGCCGGAGAGACTCTGGTTCTCACCGGGAGGAAAAACGGCTGATCATGGGGAAAACGGGGCGATGCCGACGTTTTTATAGACGAGGGAGGGTGGCGGTTTTGTTTAGATCGAGTTTGAGTCTTCTGGGACCGGGAGTCGGGCTGAGGGACGCGGAATTCCGGGTTGGTTACGATCGCGCGCGGAAGTGTCCGGGGTTGGCGCGAGCGGGAGGTCGGGGATGACAGGCGGGCCCCGCATGTCAGTGAGAGGGAAGCGGCGCGCGGCTGCGGGCTGGTGCGGGGGTGAGGTGGGCCGGCTAGTGGGTTTCGGCCCACTGGCCGGGGAGGTTTGTTTTTTTCTTTTTCTTTTCTGTTTTGAGTTTAATTTGAATTCCAATTTGAATTTGAATTTCTGCACCACATGCAATACGTCCAAAAATTTTTAAATTCTCCTCTTAACAGGTTTTGGGGTGTTACACCGCCGTAGATCGGCTCACGGTGACAGCCCAACAGAGGGCCTTTCACAGCTGAGCAAGAACGGTCTCAGACGGGTCAGGGACCGGTGGTGCTCATATCTGAAGCTCAGGCCGTGACCTGGTCCACAGAGCTCGAATTTGAAGAAAGTTCCCCGGCGGGCACGAACTGAACTCCCGATACGGTAAACTCGAATTCACCCACCACCCTTGTTCTTAGGTCGTGCAATCTTGCACACAGTACCGCAACTCATCGACGCGCGTTAGCCCTTCATGGCCCTGGCTTGAAACCGCACGTAGGCCGGGTATTTCTAGGTTTTGTTACGGCAATTACGGCAAGGAGGCTCGGGCTCACGATGAGAGCTAGGTTAGAGTCGTCTCTGGGCGGCTTCACCACTAGGACGATCTGCCGTAGCATCCCCTGGTGCTGTAGCGCCGCTCCACCGGGATTTTGGCGGGCTAAGTTGGCCGGGCAACGTTGCCGAAAGGTTACAGAGCCGCCGCACCATCGCCGGCTAGGTTAGAGCCACCGCCGGCCGACGAGGAGGGTGCCATCGTGTTCAGCGCACGAACTTAGGCCCAGGCGGCGAGTTTCTGGCCGAGAGGCGACCGGGAAGCCGGGTCCGGCGAGCTCCAGTGAGGTGCCGGTGAGGGGGCGGCGCGGGAAAAGGATCTGGCCCGAGGAGGAAGACGACTAGCGGGCCCCACGTGTCAGCGACGGGAAGTTTAAAATGCAGATCAATTGCGGCCCCGGGATCCAGTGTGGCTGCGCGGGAAGGGGTCTGTGGCCCCGTGTGGCTCAGCTCCCGCAGTGACACGTGTGTGATGGGCCCACGGTCAGAATTTAAACTTTTCCCCGTTTATTTGGATTTTCAGATTTAGTCCAAAATTTAGAACCTCATAACTTTTGCTAGGAAGCTCCAAATTTAGTGATTCAAATTGGGTTGGATTCATCTTGCATAGCACTATCCAAATATGCCACCCAATTTGTATGAAACACATTATTTAATTCTGGAAAATTATTGAAATCTTTTCAGCAAAAGAATTTTAGACAGAGTTTGGTTCATCCAAAAGTCCTCAAATTTTCCAGACTATTCTTTATGATGTTAGTGAACCACTGTAAAAGTTTCAGACCATTTGGAGTTGATTTGATCAGGGCAATTCATATTTGAAGGTGCTGTGTTCAATTGAATACAGACATTTCAGAGAATTTCCAAAACTTGGAAATTCAGTTCTGGACAAAACTTAGCTCCAAAAATGTTAGGAAAATTCATGCAAACTCTATGAGCTATAATTGAAATTGTAGTTCACTAAGTTTGGCATGAGCAGGGGTGTTACCTCAGAATTATTTTTTCTTTGCTTATTTGCTGAGAAAATCATTCTGAACCAACCACTCAAGGAAAAGTGCAAATGTTTGGTCCAGGGGGTTTTCTTGTGACAAGGAACTCACACAAAAATTCTCAGCTCCATTGGAGCTATGGATCACCCCTGTTCTGTTTAACCACTTGAGGTGATCAATATAGAAGAGGGGGAAAACCACTTAGCACTTAATCATGTGCTTAGGTCCAAACCCAAACCACTAGCCCCAGTTTCATTTTAAATTCTTAAACAGAGTTCCAGTTGTTAAAAACTTGTTATTAGAACTTGTAACAGAAGCATTACAATAAACTCATGTGCATATTCATTAACATGTACTATTTCATTAACGTGTAGTCGCTGAAGGCGAGGAGGCTCCGGAAGTGCTCGACTTCCTCCTTCCGAACGAAGACCTAACTACTGACCAGCAGTAACAAGGCAAGCCCCGGTAGAGAGATGCTCCGTGTAGGGAACCTCCTGCTCGTTTCGGTGCGACCGGTTCGACGTTCGGGCTGTTGGGTGAAAGGTTGTCCCGTACGACATCGAGCGAGCGTGCTGTGCAGCTCCACGGGTGGGCGTACGTGACATGCTCTTTGGGTATCCCTGAAGGTGCATATCGAGTCGATTCGCCGTCCCTCACGGTGACGGATACCGCTTGTTCACTGAGTCATGACGTAGACTAATGTATGAAATGTTCTGATTCAATATTGCTGTTATGATATAATTGTATTGCTACATGTAGACAGGTAGCCTGACCACGAAACGGTAGACGTGTAGCATCCGTGTGCGAGTGACGCTTAGTGCCACTGAAATAACGAAGCCGGCTAAGTCCGGTATAGGTTTTTCTTTGTGAGGACGTAGTACCGACATGATCTGGTGACGCATCGGCGTCACACCCAACTAAATGAACAAATTCAATTAAAACTTGAAAGTTTTGATCCAAAGTAGTAAAACTTGATGTAACTCCTTCCCTTGAACAGGATATTCAAAGTTAACAAGCTTTCAACTTATAGGTTGTTAAGGACAGAGCACTCTGTTTTCAGCTGAATCAAGGCTGAAGTTAATCAGAGGTTAGAGGTTGAGTTCTTTCGAGATTGGGGTCGTATGATACATTTCTGGAAAGCTCTGGAAGAGCTTTACAACTCTTCTGTTGAGGTCCAGAGGTTTTTCATCCCTTAACCACTCGAAAAATGCAGTAGAGTTGAAACTGTCCAGAAAACAGGGCAGAGCAAAGACTCTTTGTAGACTCTCTGTAAATTAAACATAACTTCCTGCATAAAAATCCAAAAATAGAAAATGAGGTAGTTCTGGAAAGCTTATGAGATGGGTTACAACTTTGTAACAGAAAGTTTTGTCAGATTAGGAACAGAAGTAGCTGGGGTTCTTGGATCAAATCAGTACCTAAGGCAGGGAGGTGCTGTCCAATTGTTTCCAGAAATTCTGTTAACTTTGACATCTCATAACCTTTGAACCAGGACAGATCTTAGGCCAAGCAAATACTGGCTGGAAAGCTATTGAAGTTAGCTTTAACTTTGATGTTGAGCTCCAGAATTGGTTTTGCGGTTAACATGGCCTAAATCAGGTTGAAATGGAAACTGGCCAGGGCTGTCATGGGAACAGCGGATCAGCAGTCAAATTTGTTTAAAATTTGAACTATGTTTCCAAGTTTTATGGGTTCAATGACATGTCTTATGTTATAACTCCATGGTTTACTGTTTAAATAAATATTTGACATTTCTCAAATATATTTTTACAGATGGCAGCAGATAAACAGTTGGAGAACGGGTGGGTAGTTTCCCACTGTTCTGACCGTAGCGGCTACCCGGAAGCATTGTGGAAAATGCTCCAATATTTTGGGTATAGTCAGATGCCGCAATACTTCGCCAAGGAAGAAGGCGAAGAGGGGAACAACACGTGAAAGGTACAAAGCGGAAGCGGAAATTTTATTACATAAACAAGTTATGAACATGTTTACATCAAAATAAGTTCAGTCTACACTCGTGGGCGTAGACTAAGCATCAAGTGCACGTTCAGCCCTTGAACGTGCCCTTGCTAGCACACACGCACACTAACTCTGCGGCGTGCACGACTCCCACTCGACGGGGTTCCCCTCCTGGGGTTCCGTCTCCTCTTCGGGAGTCCCTTCCTCATAGAACCCTGCAAAAGCTTCAAACACAAGCAGTGAGCACGAAGGCTCAGCAAGTCTGACCCGTCTCACCTAAACATGGAACTTCTACATGAGGGTAATGGGTTACATGAGGTAAAAATCAGTTGCAAGGACTCTCCTAATTAGTAGAACCTTACTTTCAAGTTTTAGCAGCAGGTTGTGGAGAACCTTACGCTAAGGCACATGAGAGAGCCGCAATCAAACAAGAAACGCATTTCTCTCATGTACTTTGCCCAAAGTTAAAAAGAACTTTAGTTAGCTCTAAGCTACAGCATATCATTAACAATCAATGTCCATCTTTCAATCAGCAACATTTTAACATGTAACTAGCCTGTTCATTCTACGTCACGGTACAGTGAACAAGTGGTACTCACTGACCGCGAGAGACGGCGATTATAATTGATTTACACCTGCAGGGTTACCCAAACAACCCGTCACGTACGCCCGTACTCGATGTTGCCTACAACAACCATCACGGACGCCGTACGCAACTACCTTTCACCCGTCAGCCAAATATTGAACCGGTCCCATCGTCCCGAGCAAGAGGTCTCTGCACGCGCATCTCTGTGCCGCCAGCCGATTTACACCTCGAGCTCTCAACCTACCCTCTGAACGACGGGCAATGCCTCAATACCCAGCTACCCGAGTTACATCAGTTTCCCGGTTCCCATATAGCCGGTAGGTCTTTGGTACTGTTCTAGCTTGTTCAACAGGCCCGCACACGGCTCGGTCCTCAATCGACACAAGCGGAGCTACAGCACACAGGCCCCAAAGTCCTGCTGCCCTTACTCTCCGCTCGGTCTCATTTTCTTGCCATGTGTATCATGTGCTATCTCTACCCGAGCAATGTGCCTCTAGCCTATTCTCGCGAGTAGTTCCAACTACTCGACTTGTACCGAATCCTACGCTATCCTAGCAATGCAGTAGCTAACGGGGTTTGCAATCCTAACCCAACCCGTGGTTTTCTTGGCTATGCAGCTGGATTTCCAAACAAGACTCTAATGCACAGAACAAAGGAAACAGGTAGGTGCTCAAAACAATAAAAATTTGTAAAACAGTTAATGCAAACCGGAGCTTGCCTTGCTGCTCTTGGTCGTAGGCTAGCTGTTCCTCCGGAGTAACGAAGTCTAGGACTTCGGGTTCCTCCTCGACCTTAGCGACTACATGATATAAGAAACATATGTATCAATTTAAATGCATTTGTATTAACTTTGAAGTTGTGAAGTCTATAACCCTTGCTAGACAGACCTAATTACTGTGAAACTTTTACTATGGCTTAGTTACAACCTAAACAGAGACTTGGTCAAGTTTTAGTTGCAGCAAAGCTCATTTGAGCCCTCCACAATTAATTATGTACTTGACCTTAATTGGAACTCTTAGGGTGTTCTAGGGATTTCCATGAAACAAACTATGACTTTCTGAAAACTAGATTTTCAGAGGGCTCTAATGGAGTTGGTCTCACTTAATTTGAAGGTTCCTAGCTAAAGTTATGAGCTAAACAATTTCAGAGAAAATTCTGAAAATGTTTCTGAACATTTTCTATTTTCTCTGGAACAGTTTCACTAATCACACTATTAGGTAGATCAAATTAGCTCAAATGGATCTGAAATTTTTATGGTAGTTCAGGGATATTTTGGTGAACATCACAGCAAAATTTCAGGATTTTCCCTCAAAGGATTTTCCAGTTAAAATTCCTAACAGTTTAAACTTTGAGGAATTAATTCTGAATAAATAAGGAATTTCATGAAGTGAAACTTGATTTTCTGGAAGGTACTCAGAGAGTTGAATCCAGCAAAATTTGGTTCACTCAATTTGGAGCTTTCTAGCCAAAGTTATGAGGATTTGAAGTTTGAAGGAAATCTGAAAATCGGGGAAAAGTTTAAACTCGTGCGTGGGCCCAGGGGACACGCGTCGCACGCCTAGGCGATGGCACATCGTGGCCCACAAGGATTTTGCGCGCCAGCACACCCGATCCCGGCCGCAGCCGGATCCCGATTCAAAATATCTCCCGCTGACAGCTGGGGTCCACCCCCTTCTTCAACCTCGCGACACCCGTGCCCCGCCGCCGAGGGATCTCGCCGGAGAGCTCTCCGCCGGCTGCTGTACAGCTCCAAACTTCTCGATTCTGGCCGCCCCTGCCTACTTTTACTCGGGGAACAGGATCCGAGGGTCAGCTGCTCATGACAACGGCCGGAGCATGGTCGGCGACGAGCCGCCACCTCAGAACGACTTCGGCCATGTCGGCTGACTACCCTAGCACCTCAGCTACTTGGGAAACCGGTCGGGGAGCATCAGTGGACCTTAGAGAAGGTTGACACGAGCTCGAGGCAGCTCGGGGAAGGCCCGAAATAGGTCCTCACCGTGCGCCCGATGCCGCCCGTGCGTTCCGCCATTAGTAGACCTCAAATTACGCCGGGCACAGAGGTTCTCCGGCCCAGAGTTGTGAAGACAACTTGTGCGTTACCGTGTCTAGCTCGTGTGAGAGCGGCCTGAGGCCCTCTAATCCTTTCTAGAGCACGAATTAAACAGAATTGTACCCGAAGGTCGTTCTGCACACAGAAAGGGGAAAAGTGGAAATTTGCCGCCGGTGAGCAACCACTCGAGCTATGGCTCGGGGATGAGCAGCACCGGTCACCCGCGCGTCCAAGGGTGCCTTGGCTCGGGCGTGACAATGCCCTGGTTGGGCTGTCCACGAGAGCCCGAGGTGCGGCGGTTCCAAGTTCCGAGTTTGATCTTTCGGCACAGCCGATATCAATCGGTTTCAACCGAATTCTAGCAACGGGGAGGACGGAGGAAGGTCTCTAGTACCTTGCTGGGGCTCTGGAGTGGACGGAGGAAGCTGCGATCGGCGTTCTCCAATCAAGTCCGAGCTGCGGAAGTTTTCGGCCGGCGCTGAGTTCTTGCGGGGAAGAACGGCGGTACCTCGGCCGAGGAGGGGGGTAGGCGCCTTAAGAAGGCTCTGCACCGCCTCACGCCCGCGCGTGGGCAAGCAGCTGGTGGCGCGGCGGCTGGCCTCGGTGGCGATCACCGCTGCGGCTCGGCGACCCGAGTGAAAAAGTCTCAGTCGGTTTGATCTGAGCAGTGGCTGACATGTGGGTCCCACCTCCAGTTTTAACCTCTGAAATTTACTCCTAACCACTGTTGTAAACAGTGAACCCCATACTACCCTTGGCAATTCAAATTATTCACCCATGAGCCATTTGAATTGATCAAAGTTCAAATGAGGTTTGGTTTGAATGAATTTCAGCACAAGTTCAGTTTGAAATTCAAATAAAGTTTGAATCTCTCCCCCTTAGCTCATGTCAAGATCAACTCCAAATGGAGTGAAAATTGGTGTGTGAGCTCACAAAAATGTGCTGAGTAAGAATATGCCTTCCACTTTTAAATTCATGGGATAAAAACAGTTTGAATTTGAATATGGTTTCAAACTGCCCTCTTCCTATCTATACCCAAAATGACCTCAAAAAGGTTTTGAATTTGGGTGAAACTTGGCATGGACATCCTTAGCAAAGTGTAGGAGTTTTCATATGTCCAGCCCATCTATATCACATGTGGGAAATACCACTTTTGCAATGTGTAAGTTTGTTCTCTAATGAGCATGTTGATAATTGTTACTTGCTCTTCATTTGAGTTCATCATTCTTCCTCAAATGAGGTGTGTGGTGTGGTGATGAACACTGCAAATGTGTGTCAAAAACTGAGGCCCTTATAGTATGAATATACCATCATGTCTTTTGGGTTATCAAATGCATCCGCATACTTCATATACCTCATGAACAAGGTTTTCATGGAGTACATCGATAAGTTCATCATGGTTTTCATCGACGACATTATGGTGTATTCAAAAAGTGAGGAGGAGCATGAATAACATTTGAAATTGACCTTGCAGAAAATGCGTGAGCATCAATTGTATGCCAAGCTTAACAAGTGTCAATTTTGGCTAAACGAAATATCGTTCCTAGGCCACATTATCTCTGAAGAAGGGGTATCGGTTGATCCCGGAAAAGTGAGAGATGTTCTGAAGTGGGACCAACCGCAAAACGTGAGGGAAATTCGGAGTTTTCTTGGGATGGCCGGATACTATCGACGCTTCATTAAAGACTTCTCTAAATAGCAAAGCCTATGACGGAGTTGCTAATGAAGGGAAAAGCCTTTCAATGGACACCAGCGTATCAAGGAAGTTTTGAGGAACTCAAGAAAAGGCTAACCACAGCACCGGTTTTGGTATTGTCGGACGTAAGCAAGAGCTTTGACATATGTTGCGATGCATCCAGACAGGGGCTTGAATGTGTGCTCATGCAAGAGGGACGAGTGGTAGCCTATGCCTCACGACAATTAAAGAAGCACAAGCTTAATTATCCTACACATGACTTGGAGCTAACAGCAGTAGTGCATGCATTGAAGATTTGGAGACATTATATCCTTGGTCATCGATGTGAGATCTATACGGATCATAAAAGCCTCAAGTACATATTTACACAAACGGACCAGAATTTGAGGCAACGTCGATGGTTGGAACTCATCAAGGATTACAATGTTGGAATCAACTACCACCCTGGAAGGGCCAATGTAGTAGCTGATGCATTGAGCCGAAAGAGAGCATGTCACCAACTCACGGTTCGGGAGCTACCACCCGAGGTACATAAGGAGTTCGAACGGTTACACCTCGGATTCTTGAACAACATGGAAATAATGGAGATCCACTCTTCATTGGAGCAAGAGATAAAAGATAGTCAAGCAACGGATGAGGAGATCAAGGAGATTAAGGAAAGGATCCAACAAGGAATAGAGAAGGATTTCAAAGAAGATGAGAAGGGTACGTTTTGGCTAGGAAAAAGGATTTGTGTGACTAACGTGAAGCACCTCCGCGACATGATAAAGGAGGCACATGATTCACCCTATTCCATACATCCCGGAAGTACCAAAATGTACAAGGACTTGAAGACTTGTTATTGGTGGGATGGTATGAAAAGGGACATAGCCGAATACGTTGCCCTATGCGACACATGCCAACGGGTGAAGGCCAAACATCAAAGACCCGCTGGATTGTTGCAAACCTTTGAAAGTACCGGAGTGGAAGTGGGAGGACATCAGTATGGATTCCATCATCAGATTGCCACATACTCAGTTGGGATATGACTCCATCTGGGTTATCGTGGACCGATTGACGAAAACGGCCCATTTTCTCCCTATAAGGGCCAAGTACAACGTTGCACAATTAGCCGAGTTGTACATGGAGCAGATCGTGCGCCGTCATGGAGTCCCGAGGAGGATAGTCTCAGATCGAGGTTCTCAGTTTACCTCTAGATTCTAGAGGAAGCTGTAGAAAGCTATGGGTACACGACTGGATTTTAGCTCCGCCTATCACCCACAAACCGATGGACAAACCGAAAGGACAAACCAATTTTTGGAGTACATGTTGAGAGCTTACGCCTTGAAACGTGGGTGTAGTTGGGATAGGAGTTTACCGTACGCTGAATTCTCCTATAACAACAGCTATCAAGCTAGCTTGAAGATGTCGCCTTTCGAAGCATTGTACGGTAGACGGTGTAGAACACCGTTGTTCTGGAACGAGACCGGAGAGAACCAGGTGTTTGGACCTGAAGTGCTACAAGAAGCTGAGAAGCAAGTCCAAACGATACAGGAGAACTTAAAGGCTGCTTAGTCACGACAGAAAGGCTATGCGGATAATAGGCGAAGGAAGTTGACTTTCGAAGTAGGAGACTTCGTATACCTTAAGGTATCGTCTATCCGTGGCCAACGATGTTTCAACGTCAAAGGCAAGCTAGCACCTCGCTACATCGGACCATTTAAGATTTTGGACAAGCGAGAAGTTGTCTATCAACTAGAGCTCCCAACGTATCTCTCCGATGTACATGACGTGTTTCATGTATCCCAGCTCAAGAAGTGCTTGAGAGTACCAGAGGAGCAAATACCAATGGAAGAGCTTGAACTTCAAGAGGACCTAACTTATGCGGAGCACCCTGTCCAAATTTTGGACGTAAAGGAAAGGGTCACCAAGAACAAAGTGATCCGATGGTGCAAGGTACAATGGAGCCATCACACCGAAGCTGAAGCCACATGGGAACGTGAAGAAAACATCAAGACAGAATTTCCTCATCTATTCTCTACCAACAAATCTCGAGGGCGAGATTCAATTTAAGGGGGGTATATTTGTGACACCCTCATTTTTGGTTTCTGCATATATTCATGTTTCATGTAGAGAAAACATTTTAAAAGAAGTAGGAACAGAGAAAATATCAAAAGATAGCCAAAAAGAGCCGAATCCAGTTCACAGAGAGCGTCGAAGACAACTCTCGCGGCCCGCTGGCCACGTGGCGTGTTCGGAGCTCATCCCTACAAAGTGGGGAGAGGTCCGCCGCTAAACTGGCTACGTGGCAGGCTCGGGGCTCATCCCCGCAAAGGGGGAGAGGTCCGACCCTGTGGGACACGTGTTTCCCCCGGAGCTAGCCTCTACAGAGAAGCGAAGGCAGTTCCGCAGGACACATGTCACCTTCGGAGCTAGTCACCGTGAAAATCAGAGGACCAGATGCGTGGGATACATGTCGATCTCGGAGCTTACTTCCGAGAGGTCCGGTTCTATTGGACACATGTCGCCACCGGAGCTTATCTCTGGAAGGTGCGACACTGTTCGACACGTGTCTACCTCGGAGCTCGTCTCTGAGGAAAAAGGAAAGTCCGACGCTACTTGACGCGTGGCATTCTCGGAGCTCACCTTCGAAGGGGGGGAGGTCCGGAATGGATACGTGGCACACCCGGAGCTACCTCCGGAGAGAGGGAAGGTCCGGCACCGACACGTGGCGTGCGTGGAGCCACCTCCGAATAAGAGAGGAGGTCCCGACCGCCAGAATACGTGGCGCACGCAGAGCTCATCTCCGAAGGAGAAGGAGGT
This sequence comes from Neostapfia colusana, assembly GCA_030760725.1. Classification (NCBI taxonomy): domain Eukaryota; kingdom Viridiplantae; phylum Streptophyta; class Magnoliopsida; order Poales; family Poaceae; genus Neostapfia; species Neostapfia colusana. Next base: position 52,111,806 of record JASWHV010000019.1, read on the forward strand.
CTCGCTCGCTTGACACGCGGCACAACCGGAGCTCGTCTCTACGGAAAGAGGGAGACCAGGCCCCGGTCGACACGTGGAGCTTCCGGAGCTCATCACCGAGGAGGTAACGAGTTCTGGAGCGGTTTTTGGATTCTGTACGCGTAGAAATATCGGTATGGAGGAGAAACCGACCTGAATTCCACAATGTTACCGCACCAAATCAACTCAAGATAAGTTGTTAAGATTCAACGATAATCTGAATAGGACTCTTATTCGAGATACAATCAGATTAGGACTCTTCTTCTCCCTATTATAAATAGAACCCAGAACCTCTGGCCGAAACCACGAACTTCTTTTCCACCTCCTGAGCCGACGACTTAGAGCCCTAGCCCCCAACTCGCCGAGTAAGCCCATCGCCGGAGTTCAGTCGAGGAAGATCGCCGGAAGGGAGCCCAACGGTCTGTCTGATTAGAGAAGGACCCCGAGACCAAGAAGAACGTAAGGTAGGTCTCCAATACCACCTTACGACATCATCGTGTTTTCTTTGCATCTGTTTTCCGATTCCTTACGAACAAAAGCTTTCTCGTGGACAGATCACTTGTTGATCAGGTTGATATAAAAGACAAGATCATCGCCACGTCCACATTTGATCCGAACTCCTCTGTTCGTCATAAAGCCATGCAAGAACACGTACAAATCGATCTAATAAAACTAATTATAGGGTAGCATGCATATGCATCATCGCATCAAGTTAAAGTTTGTGCATGATATTGATTGTTGTGGATCTTGTATGTGCGTGATCCTGTATAGCAGGACAAGCTCAGGGAGTTGTCTACGACGAGCTGCAACAACAAGGTTTCGAGATCCAAGAGCAGTCGGAACTGCAAGAACAAGGCAAGTGCCCCTTGACCATATTGATCCTATGTTTTGGGAAAAACTGTTTTGTTTTGTAAAAAGGTGTGTGTGCTGAGGCGAACATGATGGGAAACCCTTCTATAGGAGTTTACTAGCTTTGGTTAAACCACCCTTGTCGCCAGGAAAGTTTATGAGTCGGGTATGGTTTTTGTTTTATGCTTCGCTGAGTCCATGGGATTGGGAAGCGAGATAGATGTGTCTAGCTAACTGCACTCGGAATGATAATGAGAAACTGATGTTGTTAATGAATATGGATCGGAGGGAGATCTAGGCAAGACTGGGTTTGTGAATGAGGTAGCATGAGATGGTGGTTACTTGTCGTAGATCTAAGGACCGGTTCATGCGAGCACATGCCAGGATAATAGTGCCACCACAAGGCCAAGTATGGGTGCGACTTAGCTGACTAATTAGGTAAGTTGCTATATTGTTATGGACCGTGGAAGGCGCGGGGAATGAGAGTCGAGTGAGGACTGCCCTGGGAACTGCATGGCATAAGAGGGGGCCCGTGGGTGGGAGAATTGGAGATTCTAGCCTGCCGGTGAAACCTTAGTAAGTCCATACATCTAGTAGCTCCTTTGTAAAGGCTATTTTGTGATCTCTTGTCCATACACCGACGGTTGTGTACTGGTATAATGGAGGTTCTGCAGTCGCCGACGGGTGACGAAATCACAAACTTGTGGGTAAAGAGGTGCAAACTCTGTAGAGTTCTAAAACTATCATGATAGCCGAGCTTACGGTCACGAGCGTCTGGCCAACTTCCATGATTAGTTGGGATGGTTATTGGATATGGTTATTGGTTATGGTTTGGTTTTGGGACTGTTGAGTCCGGGTGATAAGATAGGTTGCATGACTGTTGAGTCATGGCAACAAGGTTGGTCTCGGTGGGAGACAAAGTTGTTTTATGAGATGAAATGGTAGCGAATACGAGATGGTATTCGTGAGATGGTAGCGAATACGAGGAGGTATTCGTGAGCAAGAATGAGATTGATTGATGTCTGGTTGTGACATTGAAGGTAATGAACATAACGGAGGTATGATTGATATTTTAATACATGTTGGGATTACATTCACTTAAGATGAGTCGCTTTTTTATCATGGTTTTGATAAATAACTTTGCTTTTCTACAATGAGCCTTTTTATACCTATCTTGTTATGAGCTACATATCATATTTTCCCGCACTTCCTGAGTACATCTGTGACACCCTCACCTCGGGTGTCAGCATATGTTCATGTTTTATGAAGAAGAAAAAAATTTTAAGAAAAGAGGGAACAGAAACAAGTGTCAAAAGGATAGCCAGTAAAGCTCTCCGAAAGTGCCGAAGGCAACTTCCACGACCAGCAGACCACGTGGTGTGTTCGGAGCTCATCCCCGAGAAATTGGGAGAGGTCCGAAGCTAAACTGGCTACGTGGCAGGCTCGGGGGTCACCTCCGCATTTGGAAAGAGGTCCGACCCTGTGGGGCACGTGCTGCCCGCGGAGCTAGCCTCTGCGGAAGAAGCAAGGGCATTTTTCATAGGACACGTGTCATCCTCGGAGCTAGTCCTTACAGAAATAAGAGGACCAGTCGCGCGGGATACGTGTCAATCTCGGAGCTCATCTCAGAGAAGTCCGGATCTATTGAACACGTGTCGCCACCGAAGCTTATCACCGGGAGGTCCGTCGCTGCTAGACACGTGTCGATCTCGGGGCATGTCCCTGAGGGAAGGAGAGGGGAAGACCGGCACCAACACGTGGCGCGCACGGAGCTCACCTCCAAAGGAGGGGGAGGTCTGGGTCGTTTGACACACGGCTCAATCGGAGCTCGTCTCTGCGGACGAGGAGATACCAGGCCCGGAGGACACGTGGAGCTTCCGGAGCTCATCGCCACGAAGGTAACGAGCCTGGAGCGGTTTTTACGCGTGAAGATACCGGTACGCAACGGAAACCGATCTAAACTCCACGATGTTACCGAAGATAAGACGTCAGGATCCAACAAAGATCTGAATAAGACTCTTATTCGGGATCCAATCAGATTAGGACTCTTCTTTTCCCGATTATAAATAGAACCCAAAACCTCTGGCCGAAACCACGAACTTCTCTTTCAAATCCTGAGCCGACGACTTAGAGCCCTAGCCCTAACTCGCCAAGCAAAACATCGCCAAAGCGCAACAAGGGAGATCATTGGAGGAGAACCAAGCGGTCTGAGGAGGACCTCGAAGTCAAGAAGAGTGTGAGGTAGGACTTTGATACCACCTTGCGATCTCATTATGTTCGTCTCTTTGCATCTGTCCTTCAATTCCTTTCGAACAGAAGCTTTCTCGTGGGCAGATCACTCGATGATCAGTTTGATCTAAGAGACAAGATCATTGCCACGTACACCTTTGATCCGAACACCTCTGACCACGCAAGCCATGCAAGAACACGTACAGATCAATCTAATAAAACTAATCATAGGATAGCATGCATGTGCATCATCGCATCTAGCTTAGGGTTTGGGCCTGATATTGATTGCTGTGAATCTTGTATGCACGTGAATCCCACATAGCTGGACAAGCTCAGGAAGCTGTCTACGACAGGCTGCAGCAACAAGAATTTGAGAATCAAGAACAACCGGAACCACAAGAACAAGGCAAGTGCTCCTTGACCATGTTGATCCTATGTTTTGGGTAAAACTAATTTGTTTTGCGAAAAGGTGTGTGTGCTGAGTCAAACATGATGGGAAACCCTTTTATAGGAGTTTACTACTTTTGGTTGAACCACCCTTGTCGCCTGGGAAGTTTATGAGTCGGGTATGGTTTTTGCTTTATGCTTCGCTGAGTCTATGGGATTGGGAAGCGAGATAGATGTGTCTAGCTAACTGCACTCGTAATGACAATAAGGAACTGATGATGTTAATGAACATGGATCGGAGGGAGATCTAGGCAAGCCTGGGTTGTGAATGAGATAGCATGAGATGGTGGTTTTGCTTGCCGTAGATCTAAGGACCGGTTCATGCATGCACATGCCAGGATAACAGTGCCACCACAAGGCCAAGTATGGGTGCGGCTTAGCTAAGTAATTAGGTAAGTTGCTAGAGTGTTATGGACTGTGGAAGGCGCGGGGAATGGGAGTCGAGTGAGGACTGCCCTGGGAACTGCATGGCACAAGAGGGGGCCCGTGGGTGGGAGAATTGGAGATTCTAGCCTGCCGGTGAAATCTTAGTGAATCCATACATCTAGGATCCCCTTTGTAAAGGCTATTTTGTGATCTCTTGACCATACACCGACGGATGTGTACTGGTATAATGAAGGTTCTGCAGTCGCCGACGGGTGATGAAATCACAAACTTGTGGGTAAAGAGGTGCAAACTCTGCAGAGTTATTAAAAACTATCATGATAGCCGAGCTTACGGTCACGAGCACCTGGCTAAACTGCCATGATTAGATGGGATGGTTATTGGGATGGATATTGGGATGGTTATTGGGATAGTATTGGGAAGGTTCTTGTTTATGATTATTGGTTTGGTTATGGTTTGGTTTGGACTGTTGAGTCTAGGTGATGAGATGGTTGCATGACTGTTGGGACATGACATGAGATTGGTCTCGGAGTGAGACAAGGTTGATTTACGAGGTGAGCGAATACGAGGAGGTATTCGTGAGTATGAATAAAGGATTGGTTAATGTTCGGATGAAACACGGAAAGTAATGGAGGTATGTTGGTAATTTAATACATGTTGGGATTACATTCATCTAAAGTTAAGTTGCTGTTTTGTCATGGTTTTATAAATCTGCTTTTCTGTGAATAAACCTTTTATGCCTACCTTGTTTATGAGCTGCATATCATGTGTTTTCCCGCACTTGCTGAGTACATCATTATGCTCAAACTTGCATTATTATTTCTTCATCAACAGCAAGAGAAGACTACTATGAAGATCAAGTAGGGCGTTATGGTGTGTGATCTGTTCTCAACCTTGCCTGTGGAGGGAGTAGAGATGGAGCCACTTCTGCTTAGTTTTTGCTTCCGCAATAATTTTTGCTTCCGCGTTTAAAATAAGGATTTCCGCTGCATAGAATTAAGACTTCCGCTGTGAGCATGAGTCCAAGACTCATGAGGTGTTGTAATAAACTCTGTTATTCGTGGTAATATATAATCTGAATTCAGTTTGTGGAACGTATGTGTATGTGTGATGAACATCCTGAGCACACATATGCATTAGTTCTCGGTTCCGTGGTTGTCACACCCGGTTTTTCCGAAGAACAACCAAGTGAATATCACATGTATGCCAGGATCATTTTCTCATACATGTGATGACAAATAGTGAAGCATCATTTATTACAAGCCAGGTGTCGAATATAAATAAGTCTTACATAGCAAATGTCTCAATGGACAATAATAAGTGCATCACAAGTAAATAAACTAGCAGCGGAATATTATTCTTGAGAGCTCCGTCACAGGCGTTGCCCGGGGTCTCCATGAACCTAGAAACCTTCTTCGGGTCCAAAGTCTTGGTCATTATACACCACCTCATTATCTTGACCTGAGCAGCAATATAAACCAAGAAATATGCAAGGTTGAGTACCAATGGTACTCAGCAAGTGTGGGAAAATTATATCCTGCATGGCTAGAACAAGGAGAGGTTGAACTCATGGTTAAAGCACTACGCAATTAATACCTATCACCTTAGCTTATTAAGCACCTACATTACTACACAAGTGAAATGGTCCCAATCTCCCATCCCATCATCATAATCCAATAACCATAACATCATTTCCAATGTTAAGCTCCCCGCTTAACTTCCAAAACCATCAATCCTCTAATCATGAATAAGTCCAAGCCGCTCTTGACCGTGAGCACGGCTGTCATGACAGTTTTGACTCTGCAGAGTTTGTACCACTGTACCCACATGTAGTGATTTCATCCCCCGTTGCCGGGTGGACTAAAAGAACCTCCATTATGCCAGTGGCTACGATCCACATTCACACTTCCCAGGTGTGTAGCCAGGAGATCACTACGAAGCCTTTACAAAGGGATTCCCGACGAGCGTGGGCCCACTGAGGTTTCACCCCTAACAGCATACAAGAGGCTCCAACCCCGCTGCAGTGGCCCCCTCTTGAGCCTTGCGGTTCATATGGTAGTCCAGCTGACACCTACTCCCCGCACCATCCAACACACCCATACTACGTCGGGGATACACCTAATTAATTGGCCAAGCTGCCCCATCTCAGCATGTGGTTGGCACTGTAAAGCCTGGTTACATGCTCCATGAACCGGTCCTTAGGATCCAGGCAAGTACTAAACACAAACCCGAGTCTCGTGCACCCAGCACACAACCAAAACATCCAACTTGCCTTGATCCCTACCTCTACATAACTTACAATATCTCATTCAAGAGTATGGTAATATAAACTGATGATCTCATATCCCAAATATCCCATTCTAAGCATGGCTAAGCATATGCATAATAATAAATGACATGATAAAATAAATTCCAACCCAAGCTACAAGGAAACAAGGTGATGCAATTCTAGGGAAACTTCCTAGCATGGGTTTCATATTTAACTTGACAATGCAAATAATTCTATCTACACATCCTAGCATAGGATCAAAGTGGTCAAGGACACTTGCCTCCTTCCTGCTGCTCTTGGAATGGGTAGTCCTGATCTTGGAAAGGAATAACTTGCTCTTGAGCAGGTTCTACATTATACCATCAAACATAGCAAAAGAAAAACAACAATCCATAAGACATAGTTCACACTTCCAGTTCATACAAACCACACATTCACATTTATGAAAGTCATTCACCATTATATGTGTTGTGGTTACTCTATGTGTGTTGATTTGTGGCTTGCATGCACTTTTAATCATGTGTATATGATTCCTACTTTTATGTTCACATTTATACTTACCTACTGTATATATATGAGTTTCCCATTTAAATAAATTTCTTATATTCAACTACTACACCTTTTCACTACCAAGTATGTATCAAAAGTATTTTTCTTCTCCATATGTGCCTTTAGAATTTCTACCAACCTTAAAATGAATTCTTTGGGTTCTAGAAACTCCATTTATCATTTACTAGTTGCTATATTTTCAGATTTATTTTCCTATACATAAATGTGTTCTTTATTATGAAATTAGTAATACACATCATCTAACAGAATAGGTTCTGGTCCTAAATAATTTAATAACATATTTTGACCTTTGCCTCTGATGTAAACTATTTCACAATTATTTTCCCTATTTTCTAAAACTATTCATTGCTTAAAATGTGTCCCTAAATGTGAATAATAAATTAGACAGATTCAATTCAGCCCAAAATATGTTTTTATCTCACTCCAAAGTTTCCTAAATACTGAGAAAGTCTTTAATTAAATTTTGACAATATGTTTGTCCCACTTTTTAATTTTTAAACACTAGCAACATATTCAATTTCCTAAATTAAATACTAAACAGGGCTAAAAAGGTAAACTCACCCCATTACAGGGTCTATAATATTATTTTCAGAATTTCCAGGGGTCTAGCTACACTTATCAGAGGTGTTTTTCCTAATTTTCATTAAGTCCAGTGGCTAAAACTGATTTTTAAATGAATTTACATGATTTTCTGGAGTTCCAGGGGCTAGATCAGAAGTTTCCGGGGCTAGCTCTTATTTCCCCAGAACCCCAGGGGGTAGCATGTAAGATTTCCAGTCTTTATAACGGGGGGCTGATGTGGACCGTCCGATTTTAAACCGACGGCCGAGATTATAACATCGAACCGGTACGCGGGGATTTAAACCCTACCGTGCAATTTAAAATAAACGGCGCACAAGCGGCCACGTCGCTCTAATCGAGCGCGGGCGGCGCTGCCGGTGGCGCACGGCGGCGGGAAGCGGCGATCTCGCCGGAAACTTTCGGATCTTCGGGAATTCTTCCTAGAAGTGTGATTTTATGGCATAGATCGGTAGAGGGGAGGTCGGGGATCTCACCTCGGGGGTTTTCTTGAGCTCGGAGGTCCTGGAAGGTGATCGGCGACGAGGTCCGAGGCGAAACCACGGCGAAGCTCGTCGGCGCTGTGTTTACACCGCAAGTCACCGAGTTTTCTGCACCTGCAAGGTTCCCTGGAGGCGGTGGATCAAGACCAGCGAGTTAGATCGGAGTTTCCGAGCGTAGACCGGCCAGAATTCGCCGGAGAAGTCTCGGTTCTCACCGGAGGAAAAATCGGCGATCGCGTGGGAAAAACAGAACGAGGCCGGGGTTTTTATAGATGGGGGAGGGCGGCGGGTTTGTTTAGATCGAGTGGGAGTCCTCCGGAACCAGAATTCGGCCGGAAATCCGGTCGGCTGCGATCGCGCGCGCGCGGGTGAACAGTCCGAGTTTCGGACGATCGGGGGTTAGGGATGACAGGTGGGTCCCACCTGTCTGAGAGAGAGAGCGCGGGCGCGCGGCTGCGGGCTGGCGCGGGTGCTGGCTGGGCCGGCTGGTGGGTTTCGGCCCACTGGCCGGTTTTTTTCTGTTTTCTCTTTTTCTTTTTCTATTTCTTTTCTGATTTGAGTTTAATTTGAATTCCAGTTTGAATTTGAATTTTTGCAAAACATGCAACACGTCCAAAATTTTTTAAATCCCCCTCTTAACATGATTTAGGGTTTTGAATCAAAATTTTGGGGTGTTACAGCTCCTGTTGTTGCTGTACCGGCATCCTTGTGGTTGTTGTAGTCAGGTAGCACAACGTCGACCTCCACCCAAATCGTAGTTACCAGGAGACGGTGTAACTGTCGCTCAAGGCGCCACACCATTCTGGTTGTGGTAGTCGGGCAGCCAACGTCGGCCTCCACCAAATTCGTTCATTACCAACATCTCTCATCGAAAGATAGGGCGTCCCCTGTATCCGTTGGGTTCATCAAGTGGTATCAGATTTCAGGTTGCTCGGTGAGAGATTTCCTTCTCCTTGTTCTTCATTTACCTACAGTCCACTTTTGCTACAAAAGTTCGCTCTAAAAAGAAAATCCTAAAAACACTTTGAGCCTTTTGCTTGACTACTTAGCTCTCGACTTGTTGAATTCACGATTGCCTTTTTGTGTCAAGTTGTTGGTCCTAAGTTTTTCACCGCTAGAGTTTTGAGTTCGTGCCACTTTGTTCTCAGTCCATTTCCATTATCTACCCAAAGTTGAGAAAAAAGGCAAGTGCAAAAGAAAAGCTGCACGGATCAGCAAGAAAAAGGCACGTGCAAAAAAGAAAAGCCGCACTGATTACAATCACAAAAAAAGTTTCTAAGTACAAAAAAAGAGAGACAATTTGTGTAACATTTGTTTCATGTTTCAAAGTTCAACTTGCTGTTTTCAACGTTGTTGAAACACAACGGATCGGGCTGTTCGAACTTCCCTACCATAGTAATCCAACGTCACGTGGAGTTACGGCTCACGTCTCTAGTAAGGTTTGAGCTAGGACCAGCACAATACCATCGTGGAACGTTTATTCAACTTGTTGTGACTAATGTGGTACTAGCTGTTCCTTTGCACAAATTGTGTCTAGCAGCCACCTACAGCTCCACAAAATTGTCTACGACACCATAAGGTTGTGCTGGCAGCCACCGTTTGTTGTTGTTCTTGCTGATTGCCGGCGCCTCCTGCATCGCATGGTAAGAACTTGTAAGACCTTGATTTCTTGCTAGTGAGGAATTGTGCTGTCCTACCACCTCTTAGCAACTGTTAGGATTAATCTGCTTGCTGTTGTATTTCCTTTCTTTACTAACCATGTCAGCTGATACGAATGGGACATCTCCACATTCACCACGTACGAGGGGCATCATTCAGCATTTCGAACGCCAAGTAAAGCTACACACAGATGCTCTCAATGAGGATATTCAAGTCACCAATGAACGCATTGGTCAATTAGAGTCGAAGCAGATTTCCACCAACACCAAACTGACCACATTAGAAAGCACTGTTGGGGCTATTAACACTTCTCTTGCAGCAATCATTGAGCGATTGGAGAGGATGGAACAGGTTGGACGCGAAGAGAGGCAAAGACGTGTTGATGACAGCCACGACTCCGTTGGCAGTGCTGCAAGATATGACGAGGCGGAGTATTCGGCGGATACCGAGCTTGATGATGGACCTTTCAGGTATCGACGGCAGCCACGTCGTGACCATCGTGGTATGGGTGGTCGAGCTCAACGACGTGAGGTACGTGACAATGACGATTCCCTACGCAGCATTAAATTCTCCATACCACCTTTTGATGGTAAATATGATCCGGATGCATATCTGTCTTGGGAATTATCAGTAGATCAAAAATTTGCATGCCATGATTTCCCTGATGATAAAAAGGTTAGAGCTGCCACTAGTGAATTCACTGACTTTGCTTCTGTTTGGTGGCATGAATATCAAACTAAAAATCCAGCTACCGTACCACAAACTTGGAATGCTTTGAAACGAATCATGCGTCGTCGTTTTGTTCCTTCCTATCATGCTCGTGACCTGTTGCATAAATTACAACAACTTAGGCAAGGCAACAAATCTGTTGAGGAATACTATCAAGAACTTCAAATAGACATGATGCGTTGTGGCCTAGTTGAAAATGAAGAGGCTGCAATGGCTAGGTTTATGGGTGGTTTAACAAGAGAAATTCAGGACATATTGGCTTATAAGGAATACACTAACGTCACTCGATTATTCCATCTTGCTTGTAAGGCTGAAAGAGAAGTGCAGGGACGACGTACAAGAACTAACATTTCTGCAGGTCGAACTACCTCATGGCAGTTCCACTCAAGTGCTGCTGGTACTAAGCATGATTCTCCAGACGATGCTTCCAATGGGTTGCCTAGGACTACAACAAAATCAGCACCTTCGCTTGCAATCGAGACAACAAAAGGATCCACCCAAGTTGCAGCCAACACTTCTTCTTCCATTGCTTCTACTGGGAGAACAAAAGACATTCAATACCTCCAGTGCAAGGGTTTTGGGCACCTACGAAGGGACTGCCCAAGCAAGCGTGTGCTGGTTGTACGAGAAAATAGTGAGTACTCATCCGCTAGTGATTTAGATAATGAAACATATGCCATGCTTGCTGCACAAGAAGCAGGAAAGAAGAATGATGATGAAGAGCACATTGGGGCTGATCATGCTGCCCACTATGAGAGTCTTGTTGTGAGGCGTGTCTTGAGCGCCCAAATGATCAAAGCTGAACAGAACCAGCGACACAATCTATTCCAAACTAAGTGTGTAGTTTTGGAACGATCGTGTCGCATTATTATTGATGGAGGAAGCTGCAACAATTTAGTAAGTGCTACCATGGTAGAAAAGCTTGGGATGACAACACTTCCACATCCACATCCCTACTACATCCAATGGTTCAACGACAGTGGTAAGCTTAAGGTAACACGTCTGGTTCGTGTCAAATTTGCAATTGGTTCCTACCATGATTACATTGATTGTGATGTGGTACCTATGCAAGCTTGTTCTATGCTATTTGGTCGACCTTGGCAATTTGATAAAGATACATTACATCATGGTAAATCAAATCAATACTCTTTCATGCATCATGAGAAGAAACTTGTTTTGCACCCGATGTCCCCTGATGCTATTTTGAAGGATGACATTGCTAGAGCTTGCAAAGAGAAAAATAAGAAATCTGCTGAAAATGAAAATTCAGATGTCGTGAAGAAATCGGTACAGCCTAAGACTGACAATTCCAAATCTGCTCATATGAAGAAAAATGAAATAAAATTAACGAGCGCTTGTTTTTTTGCTTCCAAATCTGATTTGTTTGAATTAAAAAGTGATACTGCAATCTGGTATGTGTTTGTTTGCAAAGAAGCTTTGTTCTCACTTCACGACACAACATGTGCTTTGCCTCCTTCTATCACTAAGCTTTTGCAGGAATACGCTGATGTGTTTCCACAAGAGGTACCAGCCGGGCTGTCACCATTGAGAGGGATTGAGCATCAAATTGACCTCATCCCTGGGGCTTCTTTGCCCAACCGAGCACCATACAGGACCAATCCGGAGGAGACTAAGGAGATTCAGCGGCAAGTACAGGAATTACTCGACAAAGGTTATGTGCGTGAGTCTCTTAGTCCTTGCTCCGTTCCTGTCCTTTTGGTCCCAAAGAAAGATGGATCATGGCGCATGTGTGTAGATTGTCGAGCAATTAATAATATTACCATTAGATATCGTCATCCTATTCCTAGGTTAGATGATATGCTTGATGAACTTAGTGGCTCGATGATTTTCTCTAAAATTGATTTGCGTAGTGGATACCATCAAATTCGCATGAAGCTAGGTGATGAATGGAAAACAGCGTTTAAAACAAAGTTTGGTTTGTATGAGTGGTTAGTCATGCCTTTTGGTCTCACGAATGCACCTAGCACTTTCATGAGATTAATGAATGAGGTTTTACGTGCTTTCATTGGAAGATTTGTGGTAGTATATTTCGATGACATCTTGATCTATAGCGCATCTCTCGAAGTTCATCTTGATCATCTCCGTGTTGTTTTCAATGCTTTACGTGATGCACGCTTATTTGGTAACATTGACAAGTGCACCTTTTGCACGGATCGAGTTTCTTTTCTTGGCTATGTTGTGACACCACAGGGAATTGAAGTTGATCAAGCCAAGGTGGAGGCGATACACAGCTGGCCGACTCCTACCACGGTCACACAAGTACGAAGCTTTCTCGGACTTGTTGGATTCTATTGTCGTTTTGTGAAAGACTTCAGCACCATAGCAGGCCCACTGCATGAGCTTACAAAGAAAGGGTGCTCCATTCACATGGGGCAAGGCGCAAGAGGCTGCATTTGCAACTTTGAAGAATAGGTTAACTCATACACCCCTTCTCCAATTACCAGATTTCAGTAAGACTTTTGAATTGGAATTTGATGCTAGTGGTATTGGATTGGGAGGTGTCTTGTTACAAGAGGGGAAACCTATTGCTTATTTTAGCGAGAAACTGAATGGGCCTAGTCTGAACTATTCCACTTATGATAAAGAATTATATGCACTAGTACGAACTTTGGAAACATGGCAACATTATTTATGGCCTAAAGAATTTGTTATACATTCTGATCATGAATCTTTGAAGCACATTAAGAACCAAACTAATCTGAACCGTAGGCATGCCAAGTGGGTAGAATTCATTGAGTCCTTTCCTTATGTCATCAAACACAAGAAAGGGAAAGATAATGTCATTGCGTATGCCTTATCTCGCCGTTACAATATGTTGTCCCAACTTGATTTTAAGATTTTTGGCTTGGAAACAATTAAAGAACAATATGCTTTTGATGCTGATTTCAAAGATGTGCTGCTGCAATGTAAAGAAGGAAAAACATGGAACAAGTTTGTTCTCACTAATGGTTTTGTGTTTCGAACTAACAAATTGTGCATTCCAGCTGGTTCTGTGCGTATCTTACTATTGCAGGAAGCACATGGTGGAGGATTGATGAGACACTTTGGTGTCAAGAAGACGGAAGACATCTTAGCAAGCCATTTCTTTTGGCCAAAGATGAGGAGAGATATGGAGCGGTTTGTTGCTCGTTGCACCACCTGTCAAAAAGCTAAGTCCCGTCTTAATCCACATGGTTTATACATGCCTCTTCCTGTTCCTAGTGCTCCATGGGAGGATGTTTCTATGGATTTTGTTTTAGGATTACCTAGAACAAAGAAGGGGAGGGATAGTATTTTTGTTGTTGTCGACATATTTTCTAAAATGGCACATTTCATACCATGCCACAAAACTGATGATGCTACCCATATTGCTGATTTGTTCTTTCGAGAAGTTGTTCGTTTGCATGGGGTTCCAAACACTATTGTTTCAGATAGAGATGCCAAATTTCTTAGTCATTTTTGGAAAACCTTATGGGCTAAGTTGGGGACAAAATTACTCTTTTCTACCACTTGTCACCCTCAAACTAATGGACAGACCAAAGTAGTGAACCGTAGTTTATCTACCATGCTAAGGGCTGTTCTGAAACATAACATCAAATTATGGGAAGAATGTTTGCCTTGAATTTGCTTACAATCGTTCGCTGCATTCTACTACTAAATTGTGCCCTTTTCAGATTGTATATGATTTTATTCCTCGTGCTCCCATTGATCTTTTGGGTCTGCCACCTTCAGAGAAATTGAATTTTGATGCTTCTCGCCGTGCTGAATTAATTCTTAAAATGCATGAGCAAACTAAAGCAAACATTGAGAGCATGAACGCTAAGTATCAACAAGCCAGTAGCAAGGGTAGGAAGCATGTTACTTTTGAACCTGGTGATTTAGTTTGGGTGCATTTGAGAAAGGATAGATTTCCTGATTTGAGAAAATCTAAATTACTACCTAGAGCTGCTGGACCCTTCAAAGTGCTTCGAAAAATCAATGATAATGCACATGAAATTGAGTTGCCTGCACATTTTGGGGTTACTTCCTCTTTTAATATTGCATATTTGAAACCATATATGGGCGAGGAAGACACATTTGAGTCGAGGACGACTCAATTGCAAGAAGGGGAGGATGATGCGGACATCGCTACCGTTGATACAATCACAACACCAGCCCATTCACCACTCTCAGCTAATCAAGGTCCAATGACACGCGCTCGTGCACGTCAACTTAATTATCAGGTGCTTGGGAATTGATCCAGCTAGGAGGGATGGAGGGATTAATGCAATAAAGGCTGCTCCACCCGAGGAGAAATCTTGAGTCTGGGGCCATGTAATAAAGAGAGATTTAGACAAATAAGGAAAGGAATAAGGGAAATCTCGTCCAACTTTGCTGCTGGACGAAATTTCCTCTTTCTTCCCCCATTTAAAGATAGATGTGCTATAATAAGGAAAGAAATAGGGGAAATCATATCCTGCCTTGCTGCTGGATGGGTTTCCCTCTTTCTTTCTCTATTAAATGGTAGTCTATCACAGAAAAAGGAAGGGAATAAGGGGGATCACGTCCTACCTTTGTTGCTGGACGAATTTCCCTCTTCCCTCCCCTATTTAAGTAGTCCAAGAACTCCTTGACAGGGCGGATTTTGTTTTTCTATAAGTTTAGCCATTGCTACTTCCTTATAACGCAAGTGTCGACGAGACCTTCCGATTACTTGAATCAGAACCCCAACTTTTTCACACCCTGAGTGTTTGCTCGTTATCTTGTTCTTGCTTGTTCTTCGATTGCTTGCAGGTTCAAGGCTGTTCTTGGCACGGCAAGTAAAGCAACAACAGGAGAAGGTGTAACTATCGCTAAGGCGCAGCATCCTTGTGGTTGTTGTAGTCGGGTAGCACAACGTCGACCTCCACCCAAATCGTAGTTACCAGGAGACGGTGTAACTGTCGCTCAAGGCGCCACACCATTCTAGTTGTGGTAGTCGGGCAGCCAACGTCGGCCTCCACCAAATTCGTTCATTACCAACATCTCTCATCGAAAGATAGGGCATCACCTGTACCCGTTGGGTTCATCAACGGTGCAACTTGATGGTTTTGCATGCGTGGATGGCCATCAGGGTCGAAATGGGAGAAGTAAGGAAAACTCATGAACTCGTGTACCGGGACGCCGGACTGTACATTGACAGAATAAACATTCAGATGGTGCAACTGAAAGGTTTTGCATGCGCGGATGGCAATCTGAGTCAAAATCGGGAATGTAAGAAATGTCAGTAAAACTCACTAACTCGGGTCCCGAGCGACCAGACGGGACCTTAACGGAATACATGTTTGGATGGTGCAACTAAATGGTTTTGCATGCGTGGATGGCCATCTGGGTCGAAATCGAGAAAGTCAATAAAACTCACGAATTTGGGTCCATGGCGATCGGACGGGACCTTGATGAAATACACGTTTGGATGGTGCAACTTGATGGTTTTGCATGCATAGATGGCCATTTGGGTCAAAATTGAGAAAGTCGGGAAAGTCTGTAAAACTCACGAACTCGGGTCCTTGGCGGCCGGATGGGACCTTGACAAAATATACGTTCGGATGGTGCAACTTGATGGTTTTGTATGCTTAGATGGCCATCTGGGTCAAAATCGAGAAAGTCAGTTAAGACGGTAAAATTAACGTCCTAGGATCCCCGGAAGCTGGACGGGAACTTGAGGAAATACACGTCTGGATGGTGCAACCTGAGCTGGTTCCAAGTCGCGAAAGTCGGTAAAACTCACGAACTCGGGTCCCGGGCAGCCGGACGGAACCTTGATGGAATACACGTCCAAATGGTGCAACATGATGGTTTTGCATGCGCGTATGGCCATCTAGGTCAAAATCGAGAAAGTCAGAAAGTCTGTAAAACTTACGAAGTCGGGTCTGGGCGGCTGGTCAGGGCCCTTCATGAAATACACGTCCGGATGGTGCACCTTGATAGTTTTGCATGCGCGGATGGCCATCAGTGTCAAAAATTTGGGAAGTCAGGAAAAATCATGAACTCGGGTCCCAGGATGCTAGACTGTACCTTGATTGAATAAATGTTCAGATGGTGTAACTGGAAGGTTTTGCATGCGCTGATGACAATTTGAGTCAAAATCGGGAATGTAGGGAAAGTCGGTAAAACTCATTAACTCGGGTCCCCAGCGAACGGACGGGACCTTGACGGAATATACGTTCGGATGGTGCAACTAAATGGTTTTGCATGCACGGATAGACATCTAGGTCAAAATCGAGAAAGTCGGGAAAGTCGGTAAACTTACGAACTTTGGTCCCGAGGAGCCGGAAGGGACCTTAAAGGAATACACGTGTGGATTGTCCAAGTTGATAGTTTTGCATTCGCGGATGGCCACCTGTGTCGAAATTGACAAAGTTGGGAAAGTCAGTAAAACTCACGAACTCGGGTCTCGAGCGGCCAGACGGGGCGTTGATGGAATAGACGTCCGGATAGTGCAACTTGATGGTTTTGCATGCGCGGCTGGCCATCAAGGTCGAAATCAGGAAAGTAGGTAAAACTCACGAACTCGGGTCCAGTGCGACCGGACGGGACCTTGACGAAATACACGTCCGGATGGTGCAACTTGATGGTTTCGCATGCCTAGATGGCCATCTGGGTCAAAATCGAGAAAGTCCGAAAAGACGGTAAAACACATGGGCTAGGATCCCAGGAGGCTGGACGGGAACTTGACGGAATACACGTCCGGACGGTGCAACTTGATAGTTTTGCATGCGCGGATGGCCATCTGGGTCCAAACCGGGAAGGTCGGTAAAACTAAGGAACTCGGGTCCGGGCAGCCGGACGGAACCTTGATGGAATACACGTCCGAACGGCTCAACTTGATGGTTTTGCATGCGCGTATGGCCATCTGGGTCGAAATCGATAAAGTCAGAAAGTCGGTAAAACTCACGAAGTCAGGTCTCGGGCGGCTGGACGGGGGCCTTCATGGAATACACGTCCGGACGGTGCAACTTGATGGTTTTGCATGCGCGGATGGTCATCAGCGTAGAAATTGGAGAAGGAAAACTCATGAACTCGGGTAGCGGGACGCCGGACTGTACCTTGACGGAATAAACGTTTAGGTGGTGCAATTGGAAGGTTTTGCTTGCGCAGATGGCAATCTGAGTCAAAATCGGGAATGTAGGAAAAATCAGTAAAACTCACTAACTCGGGTCCCGAGCGACCAGACGGGACCTTAACGGAGTACACATTCGGATAGTGCAACTAAATGGTTTTGCATGAGTGGATGGCCATTTGGGTCGAAATCGGGAAAGTCAGTAAAACTCACGAATTTGGGTCCCTGGCGACCGGACGGGACCTTGACGGAATACACATTCGGACGGTGCGACTTGATGGTTTTGCATGCATAGATGGCCATCTGGGTCCAAATCGAGAAAGTTGGGAAAGTCTGTAAAACTCACGAACTCGGGTCCTTGGCGGATGGATGGGACCTTGACGAAATATACGTTCGGATGGTGCAACTTGATGGTTTTGCATGCTTAGATGGCCATCTGGGTCAAAATTGAGAAAGTCAGTAAAGACGGTAAAATTCACGTCCTAGGATCCCTAGAAGCTGGACGGGAACTTGAGGGAATACACGTCCGGACGGTGCAACTTGATAGTTTTGCATGCGCGGATGGCCATGTGGTTCCAAATCGCAAAAGTCGGTAAAACTCACGAACTCGAATCCCGGGCGGCCGGACGGAACCTTGATGGAATACACGTCCAAACGGTGCAACAAGATGGTTTTGCATGCGGGTATGGCCATCTGGGTCAAAATTGAGAAAGTCAGAAAGTTTGTAAAACTTACGAAGTTAGGTCTCGTGCGGCTGGACGGGGCCTTCATGGAATACACGTCCGAACGGTGCAACTTGATGGTTTTGCATGCGCGGATGGCCATCAGGATCGAAATTCGGGAAGTCAGGAAAAACTCATGAACTCGGGTACCGGGACACCAGACTGTACCTTGACGGAATAAAAGTTCAGATGGTGTAACTGGAAGGTTTTGCATGCGCGGATGGCAATCTGAGTCAAAATCGGGAATGTAGGGAAAGTCGGTAAAACTCATTAACTCGGGTCCCCAGCGACCGGACGGGACCTTGACGGAATACACGTTCGGATGGTGCAACTAAATGGTTTTGCATGCGTGGATGGCCATTTGGGTCTGAATCAAGAAAGTCAGTAAAACTCACGAATTCGAGTCCCGTGCGAACGGACGGGACCTGGACGGAATACACGTTCGGACGGTGCAACTTGATGGTTTTGCATGCGCGGATGGCCATCAGGGTCGAAATTGGGGAAGTCAGGAAAACTCATGAACTCGGGTCCCTAGGCACCGGACTGTACCTTGACGGAATAAACGTTCAGATGGTGCAACTGGAAGGTTTTGCATGTGCGGATGGCAATCTGAGTCAAAATTGGGAATGTATGGAAAGTCGGCAAAACTCACTAACTTGGGTGCCGAGCGACCAGACGGGACCTTGACGGAATACATGTTCGGATGGTTGAACTAAATGGTTTTGCATGCGTGGATGATCATCATGGTCAAAATTGGGAAAGTCAGTAAAACTCACAAATTTGGGTCCCATGCGACCGGACCGGACCTTGACGAAATACACGTTCGAACGGTCCAACTTGATGGTTTTGCATGCTCGGATGGGACATCTGGGTTGAAATCTATAAAGTAGGGAAAGTCGGAGAAAATCATGAAATCGGGTCTCGGGTGGCTGGACGGGATCTTGACGGAATACACGTTTGGATGGTGCAACTTGATGGTATTGCATGCACGAGGATGGGCATCTGGGTCCAAATCAGGAAAGTCGGTAAAACTCACGACCTCGGATCCCGAGCGGCTGGACGGAACCTTAACGGAATACTCATCCAAACGGTGCAACTTGATGGTTTTGTATGCGCGGATAGACATCAGGGTCGAAATCGAAAAAGTCGGCAAAGTCGGTAAAACTTATGAACTTTGGTTCCGAGCGGCCGAAAGGGACCTTAAAGGAATACACGTGCGGATCGCCCAAGTTGATGGTTTTGCATGCGCGGATGGCCGTCTGGATCAAAATTGACAAAGTTGGAAAAGTCGGTAAAACTCACGAACTAGGGTCTCGGGCGGCCAGACGGGGCCTTGATGGAATACATGTCCGAGTAGTGCAACTTGATGGTTTTGCATGTGCGGTTGGCCATCGGGGTCGAAATCAGGAAAGTCGGTAAAACTCACGAACTTGGGTCCCGTACGACCGGACGGGACCTTGACGGAATACACGTCCGGATGGTGCAACTGGATGGTTTTGGATGCATAGATAGCCATCTGAGTCAAAATCGAGAGAGTCGGGAAAGACGGTAAAACTCACAAACTAGGATCCCGGG
Organism: Neostapfia colusana; assembly: GCA_030760725.1. Classification (NCBI taxonomy): domain Eukaryota; kingdom Viridiplantae; phylum Streptophyta; class Magnoliopsida; order Poales; family Poaceae; genus Neostapfia; species Neostapfia colusana. The sequence goes on from JASWHV010000019.1 coordinate 52,131,396, forward strand.
AGGCTGGACGGGAACTTGATGGAATACACGTTCGGACAGTGCAACTTAATAGTTTTGCATGGGCAGATGGCTATCTGGGTCCAAATCGAGAAAGTCGGTAAACTCACGAACTTAGGTCCTGGGCGACCGGACGGAAACTTGATGGAATACATGTCAGAACGGTGCAACTTAATGGTTTTGCATGCGCGTATGGCCATCTAGGTCGAAATCGAGAAAGTCGGTAAAACTCACGAAGTCGGGTCTCGGGCGGTTGGACTGGGCCTTCATGGAATACACGTTCGGACGGTGCAAATTGATGGTTTTGCATGCGCGGATGGCCATCAGGGTCAAAATTGGAAAAGTCAGGAAAACTCATGAACTCGGGTCCGGGGACGCCGGGCTGTATCTTTACGGAATAAACATTTAGATGGCGCAACTGAAAGGTTTTGCATGCGCGGATGGCAATCTGAGTCAAAATCGGGAATGTAGGGAAAGTCGGTAAAACTCACTAACTCGGGTCCCGAGCAACCGGACGGGACCTTCGGATGGTGCAACTAAATGGTTTTGCATGCATGTATGGCCATCTGGGTCGAAATCGGGAAAGTCAGTAAAACTTACGAATCCAGGTCCCGTGCGACCGGACGGGACCTTACACGTTTGGACGATGCAAATTGATGGTTTTGCATTCTCGGATGGCCATCTAGGTTGAAATCTGGAAAGTAGGGAAAGTCGGGAAAAATCACGAAATCGGGTCCCGGGTGGCTGGACGGGATCTTGACGGAATACACGTCCGGATGGTGCAACTTGATGCTTTTGCATGCGCGGATGGCCATCTGGGTCCAAATCGGGAAATTCAGTAAAACTCACGAACTCGGGTACCGGGCGGCTGGACGGAACTTTGATGGAATACACGTCTGGACGGTGCAACTTGATGGTTTTGCAAGCGCCTATGGCCATCTGGGTCAAAATCGAGAAAGTCAGAAAGTCGGTAAAACTCCAGAACTTGGGTATCAGACGGCTGGACGGGACCTTCATGGAATACAAGTCCAAACTGTGCAACTTGATGGTTTTGCATGCGCGAATGGCCATGAGGGTCGAAATTGGGGAAGGAAAACTCATGACTTCGGGTCCTGGGATGACGAACTTACTTGACGGAATAAACATCAGATGGTGCAACTGGAAGGTTTTGCATGCACTGATTGCAATCTTAGTCAAAATCGGGAATGTAGGGAAAGTCGGCAAAACTCACTAACTCAGGTTCCGAGCGACCGGACGGGACCTTGCTAGAATACACGTTCGGATAGTGCAACTAAATGGTTTTGCATGCGTGGATGGCCATCTTGGTCGAAATCGGGAAAGTCAGTAAAACTCACGAATTTCGGTCCCGTGCGACCGGACTGGTCCTTGATGGAATACACGTTCGGACGGTGCAACTTGATGGTTTTGCATACTCGGATGGTCATTTGGGTTGAAATCAGGAAAGTCGAGAAAAATCACGAAATCGTGTCCTGGGTGGCTGGACGGGATTTTGATGGAATACACGTCCGGATGGTGCAACTTGATGGTTTTGCATGCGCATATGGTCATCAGGGTCCAAATCAGGAAAGTCGGTAAAACTCACGAACTCGGATCCCAGGCGGCCGGACGGAACCTTGACGGAATACTGGTCCAGACGAAACAACTTGAAGGTTTTGCATGCGCGGATAGACATCTGGGTCAAAATCAAAAGTCGTGAAAGTTGGTAAACTTATGAACTTTGCTCCCAAGGAGCCGGAAGGGACCTTAAAGGAATACACGTGCGGATTGTCCAAGTTGATGGTTTTGCATGCGCGGATGGCCACCTGGGTCGAAATTGACAAAGTGGGAAAAGTCGGTAAAACTCACGACCTCGGGTCTCGAGCAGCCAGACGGGGCCTTGATGGAATAGACGTCCGGATAGTGCAACTTAATGGTTTTGCATGTGCAGCTGGCCATCAAAGTCAAAATCAGGAAAGTCGGTAAAACTCACAAACTCGGGTCCCGTGCGACCGGACAGGACCTTGACGAAATACACGTCCGGATGGTGCAACTTGATGGTTTTGCATGTATAGATAGCCATCTGAGTCAAAATCGAGAAAGTTGGGAAAGACGGTAAAACTCACGAGCTTTGGCCCCGGTCAGCCGAAATGGACCTTAACAGAATACTCATGCGAATGGTGCAAGTTGATTGTCTTGCATGCACGGATGGCCATCTGGATCAAAATCAGGAAAGTCGGTAAAACTCATGAACTCGGGTCCCGTGCGACCGGACTCGATCTAGACGGAATACACATTTGGACAGTGCAATTTGATGGTTTTGCACGTGTGGCATCTGGGTTGAAATCATAAAAGTCGGGAAAACTAACAAACTCGGGTCCCGGGTGGCATGACGGGATCTTGACGGAATACACGTCCGTATGGTACTACTTGATGGTTTTGCATGCGTGGGTTGCCATCTTGGTGAAAATCGGGAAACTCGAGAAAACTCACAAACTCAGGTTTTGGGCGGCCGGACATTACCAAGACGGAATACAGGCCCGGACGGTGCAACTTGATGGTCTTGCATGCGTGGATGGCTATCTGGGTTCAAATCAGGAAAGTCGGTAAAACTCATGAACTCGGTTCCAGGGTGGTCGGACGGAACCTTAATGGAATACACGTCCGACGGTGTAACTTGATGGTTTTGCATGCACGGATGGCCATCTGGGTCAAAATCGAGAAAGTCAGGAAAGTCTGTAAAACTAACGAACTCGGGTCCCTGGCGACCTGTTAGGACCTTGACGGAATATACGTTCGGATTGTGAAACTTGATGGTTTTGCATGCATAGATCCTTGTCAAAATAGAGAAAGTCAGGAAAGACGGTAAAACTCACAAACTAGTATCCTGGGAGGCTGGACGGGACCTTGATGGAATACACGTCCGGACGGTGCAACTTGATAGTTTTACATGCGCGGATGGCCATCTGGGTACAAATCGGGAAAGTCGGTTGTAAGGATCGAAACGCCCAAGAGGGGGGGTGAATTGGGCTTTTTCAAATTTTAGAGCAATTTAAAACCTAATGGTTGAAGCCCAATTCCCTATACGAACTAACTACGCAAGCAAGAGTATTAAGTGCGGAATAGTGAATGCGTAATAGTAAGAGGGTGAGGAGAGAGATGCAAACTCCCGCGGAGACTCAGAGACACGGCGATTTTTCCCGTGGTTTGGTAAGATCACAAAGATCTACCTACGTCCACGTTGTGGCACCCACCAAAGGGTATAGCCACTCACAAGTCACCAAGACAAGGGAATCCACTATCTTTCTCCGTTCACCATCTCCGGCAAGGTGGAGCTCAAGCCTTGTACAATGGTGATCCTCCGGGCTTCCACAAACGCCTTGGTAAGCTCCGGAGCGATCTCTTCTTCCTCCAACTTTTACAAGGTGAGAGAAGTCACCAAGACACTCTCTCTCACTAGCCTAGAGATTCCAATCACCAAGAATGGACGCACACAAGCTTCTCTCTAGCTAGATCTAGCCTATAGTTGGAGTACAAGAGGTTTTGAGGTGTGGAAGTGGTAGCTCTTGGTCTTGAATGCTTGAGGATGTGTAGTGAGGCTCTGGTGATCAAGACTTGACGAAATGGCCGGTTGGAGGGGTATTTATAGCCAGCCCACACGAGATAGCCGTTGCAAAAGTAGGCAGACTTTTTCTGTGAACATCGGATCATCCGATGCACCCCTTTATTTGAGCATCGGTCGAATTCCAAATTAGCTGATGTCATGTGTCAGATGTGACCGTTGGATATAACCGTTGGATCTGACTGTTTAATCGACTGATGTTACTTCAACTTCATCATCGGATGATCTGGTGTGTACTTCTTCAGAATAACTCAGAAATCATCCTTCTGTTGAAATCAACCGATGTGCCACTTCCTTCACATCGGATGATCCGGTGTGTACTGGGCTCTGAGGTCTTCTTCTTCTGCCAACTCAAACTTGACCGATGTAGTCATTTTGCAAGACATCGGATGATCCGGTGAGTGCAACTTGTTTGCTTCGAGTTGTTTTGAGTTGATCTTTTGGAATCTTCTTGAGTGACTTCTTTGACACTTGTTTGAAATGATATTTTGATGAAGTGTAAGCTTCTTGTGTTGCCAATTTTGATAGAATAGAGTCATTGTATGAGTTCTTCATTTAGTCTTCATGAGTATCGAATAACCCCTTAGAATAGATCGTTGAGGGGTCTCCATTTGTATCCAATGAGCAGTAGATGGTGTGAATAGATAGTTCATTAACGTTTGATGTGATATACGTGAAACCTCGCATCCACAAACTCATTAGTAATAACGAACGGTTGTCATTAATCACCGAAATCATACCTCACGGGGGCCTAGATGCTTTCAATCTCCCCCTTTTTGGTGATTGATGACAACACAACGAGTAGAGCATATAATTAATAGAATTAAAACGCAATGCTCAAAAAAGAAATATAACAAGTACAAATTGCAACACAAGTGGCTCGAAGGCTCAAATAATAAACAATAAAGCGCAAGAGCACAAAGTAGCACCCGTAGTACAATAATAGCAAATAATAATAACAGGCAATCTCAAATAGATAACAATAAGTAGCAAAAGGATAGACACTCCCCCTAAAACAAAGAACTCCCCCTAGAACTGAGCTAACCCTCCCCCTGACTCTAACTCTTCTCCCCCTTTGGCATCAAGACACCAAAAAGGGAAGTCGAGTGCCTACGACTCAGGCGCGCTCCTGGCGATGGTGAAGCGGTCGGCGTCGACGGTGCTGTCGCCGGAGCTGCTGGAGGTGGAGGTCGCTGGCGCTGGAGTTGGAGCGGGAGGAGCTGGAGCTGGAGCTGGAGCTGCTGGGGGATCCGCTGAGACTGCTGGCGCCGGTGGAGAAGGTACTGCCGGAAGAGGTGAGGACTGGAACGACGTCAGCGGCAGTACTGTCGAGTGAACGGGCGCTGTCGAGGCGAGCAGAGGTGGTATACTGAAGCTGGGGATCGACGAGGACGGTGCTGGAGCTGGTGCCAGTGGGGGTGCACCTGGAGCCTGACTGAGTCCCGAGTGCTGAGGTGGAAGGGCGACTCCCGTCTGCTGGTAGAGGTTGGTGACCAACCCCAGGACGCCCAACAACATCTGCTGAGTCTGCTGCTGCTGGTCCAGAGTGCGTCTCGTCATCTGGTCGACAAGGTTGGTGTACCTGTCGATGTCCTCTCGCCTCTGACGGGCGATCTCCAGCTGCATCTCCTGCTGCTGCCTCTGAAGCTGCTCCTGTCGAGCTGCCTGCTGCTCCTGCTGCTGAGCCATCCGCTGAAGTAAAGCAGTGAGCTCTGACGGCTGAGTCACCTGAGCCTCTGACACTGGAGGAGGTGTAGGTGGTGGAGCTGCTGAGCCTCCTGCCTCTGCGTCGTGCTGCCTCGGTGAAGGAGGAGCAGGAGGGAAGTACTCCTCGACACTGTCACTGGTGTCGCTGTCCGACCATATATGCTGTAGGTCTCCTCCCTGAGCCTCTGCCTGTGCCAGCTCTGCGTCCTCCTGAGTCAGCTCTGCCCAGTCCTCCTCTGACAGTCTGGCTCGAACCTCACGCTCGACGGGACGGCCAAGGCGGCGGTCTCCCGGAGTGGGGACTCGGTAGTGGCTGAACCGGGTCACGTGCATCTCCGTCAGCTGAGAAACTCCTGGAGTGTCCTCTTGAACCAACTGGTGGAGAAGGTGACAGATCCAGTGACCGAAGACCAACTGTCGAAGCATCCCAACTCCGTTGGTGATCACGTCCTCCATCTCGCAGATCAGAATATCCACGATGTCGAACTCCATCCCGTTCATCACATAGAACAGGATGGTCTACTGAAGGCTCGTGAAGCCCTCCAAGTAGCCAAACCTCGGTAGTAGAGTACGCCTGAGGACGTGGTGAACTGTCCGAGCTGCTGGGTTGAGAAGCGCTGGCACCCTCGGCTGGTCAGGAGTGAACGGCTGAGTGAACAGACCTCTGATCTCCTCGAAAGGCGGTGCCACTCCTCCAGTCAGTGGCCTCCTCGGCGGGTCTGCGTCTCCGTAGACTATCTGGTGTAGGCACGTAGTAGAGAGCTCCACACCAAGCAGTCTGCCCAACAAGTCTCGAGACACGTCGTGGATCTGCCCCATGAACATGAAGTGAATCGAGCGACGGCCCTCAGAGACGTAGAGTGTCGCGTAGAACACCCTGACCCACTCCTCGACGTAGGCACTCCTCTGGTGCGAGAGCAAGTCCACAAGTCCTCTGTATCTCTCAAAGAGTGGCCTGATCCCGTGTCCTGCTGTCACTGCAAGCTGATCCCAGTCGATGCTGTTATGCTGGAAGAGCTTGTGGCCCCGACGACTGTAAGTCTCGTACAGGGACGCCTGTGTCAGGGTCCAGAAGCGGGAGTCAACTCGAGCGTCCCTAGGCCGCGGGAACCACTCCTCAGGCATCGCTGACCATCTGAGCTTCTTCAGTTGCCTTGCCTTCATCTTCCTGTAGTTGGTGAGTCTGACATCCTCGGCAACACGGACTGCTGTGTCCATCAGGTGGATGGCCCTTTGGGCCTCTCTGTCCTCTGCGCGGTCAGCCGCAGAGGGGCGCCGACTCGCCGTAGGAGTCTGTCCACCCCCACGAGTCCTCGGGGTGCGCCGGCGGATGAGAGGCGGTACCTCGGTCTCCTCCTCGTCGGAGCCCTCGGGAGGCACCGGCTGGACCGGAGGCTGCTCCTGCCTCTGCCGGGACTCGCGGATCCGTAAGGAACCGCGATGGCCGCGCTCACGCTCCTCGGCGGCGCGAGCGGCCAACTCCGCACGACGAGCGTCCTTGGACATCTTGCGCTTCTTCGCGGCGGGCTCCTCAATAGGCTTGCCCTTTCCTTTGCGATCGCGACCCATCTTAGCGACGAACGGCGAAGCACGGCGAAACCCTAGCGGAGAGGGTGATGCGCGGTGGTGGAAGCCGACGGCGAGTGGTGGTGCGGCTGGTGGTGGAGGGGAGACGGCGAGGGAGGCGCGGCGGAGGAGGGAGCTGCGGCGGCGCGGTGGAACGGCGGCGGCGCGCGCGGGAGAGGCGGCGGCGCGCGCGGGAGAGGCGGCGGCGCGGGCACGGGCGGCGCCTAGGCGGCGGCGGCGCTTGGGAGGCGGCGACGGCGACCGGAGGTGGCCGGAGGGCGCGAGGACGGCGGCGAGGGCGACGGGCGGCGAGAGAAGCGGGCGGCGGCGGAGGTCGGGGAAGAAAAACGAAAGAGGCGGCCGAACCGCTATTTAAACCATACGGGCAAACCCTAGCCGCGCACAAAACACCGGATGGACCGATGATCATCGGAGGATGCATCGGTCGAGTTCAACAGAGAGTTGTTCCAAAAACTCTCTTTGAACACCGGATGAGCCGACGTTGAGGTGTCGATCATCGGTCAATTTCTGCAGGGCACCAGAAAACTGAACATCGGATGCTCCGATGTCTTCTGAAATTAACTCATCGGTTGATTTGTGACATCTGACTTGATCTGAGCACTGAACTGAAGCACCAATTGATCCGATGATCTGCTGGCCCTAGCATCGGATAATCCGATGACTACAGAAAACCTAAGACTGCCCATATGTGTCCTTGGACTTAAACACACAAAGATAAGGATGGGTCCTAGGACTTTTTGGGCAACTCCTAACCTCTAATAGAAGGCTTCAAATATAGTGCCACATATTGGCTAAGCCCTTAAGCAAAGAGAACACACAAGGTTAGGAGGGAAACCACGAAAATGTAAGGCCCATGCTTTGTGAGCTAGAGTATGGAAAACTTCTATCTCTTTAAAGCATGTACCTTTAGAATTTTGCTCTATCCACATCATATGAGTTGAGATATTGCATTTTGAACAAGTCTCCTTCTCATGATGTGGGTTCCCCTTTGTGACAATCTACCGTATGCAATGCCAAACAAAATAATGCAAGATATTAAATGAGTGCAAGTCTATATGGCAGGAATCATGCAAAGCATAATGTAAATCTATCTTGTCAAGTTTAAACCTTCCAAAGGCTTCCTCAGGGAAAACTATTTCTAGCTCGCCCCTATCCTTTGGGAGTTAGACAAGACCTATTTGATATGCAACCTTACATGAACATGGCAACTTACATGACGTTAGATGCATCTAGCACATTTAATTCACTTCTAAGTCTATAAAAAGTTTTCTCATCAAGTGGTTTAGTGAAGATATCCGCCAATTGTTCTTCGGACCTAACACCTTGCAAAGAGATGTCTCCTTTAGCCTCATGGTCCCGCAAGAAGTGATGGCGAATATCAATGTGCTTAGTGCGGGAGTGTTGAACGGGGTTTCTAGCTATCTTAACCGCACTTTCATTGTCACAAATGAGAGGCACACAATCAAATTTAATTCCAAAGTCCAAAAGGGTTTGCTTCATATATAGAATTTGGGCACAACATGCACCGGCCGCTATATACTCTGCCTCCGCGGTGGACAAAGCCACGGAGTTTTGCTTTTTGCTCGACCAAGATACTAGGGAACGCCCAAGTAAGTGGCACCCACCAGAGGTACTCTTGCGATCCACACGGCATCCGGCAAAGTCCGAATCCGAGTAACCCAAGAGATGGAAACTAGCGTTCTTGGGGTACCACAAACCTACACTTGGGGTATGCTTGAGATACCTAAGTATCCTAAAGACCGCCTTACGATGCGATTCTTTAGGTGCCGCTTGAAAGCGAGCACACAAGCACACACTAAACATGATATCGGGCCTAGATGCGGTAAGATATAACAATGAACCAATCATGGAACGGTAATGAGATTGATCAATAGGTTTACCGTCCATGTCCGCGTCGGAATGACAATTTGTCGCCATTGGAGTACTTCTTGAGCTACAATCTTCCATTTTAAACTTCTTCAAGAGGTCCTTGGTGTACTTCTCTTGGTAGATGAAAGTCCCCTCTTGAAGTTGCTTGATTTGAAATCCTAGGAAGAAATTGAGTTCTCTAATCATTGACATCTCGAACTCCCTAGACATCATGGTGCCAAACTCAAGGCTAAGAGATTTGTTAGTTGAGCCAAAAATAATGTCATCAACGTAAATTTGACAAAGAAATAAATCCCCGTTGATGTCCTTGGTGAAAAGTGTGGTATCCACCCTCCCGATCTTGAATCCTTTCATGACTAGGAAATCCCTTAGACGTTCATACCATGCCCTAGGTGCTTGCTTGAGCCCGTAGAGCGCCTTGTGTAACCTATACACATGGTTAGGATTACTCGGATCTTCAAACCCGGGAGGTTGCTCAACGAAAACAAGTTCGTTAATATAACCATTGAGGAAGGCACTTTTAACATCCATTTGATAAAGCATAATATTGTGATGCGAAGCAAAAGCAAGGAGTATGCGAATAGCTTCTAACCGTGCGACCGGGGCGAATGTCTCTCCAAAATCTAGTCCTTCAACTTGTGAAAAACCCTTGGCCACAAGCCTTGCCTTGTTGCGGACCACCACGCCATTCTCGTCTTGCTTGTTGCGGTACACCCACTTCGTTCCGATGACGTTCTTGTCCTTAGGTCGCTCCTCCAATACCCAAACTTCATTGCGGGTGAAGTTGTTGAGTTCTTCTTGCATAGCCATCACTCAATTGGGATCTTGGAGTGCTTCCTCAATATTTGTGGGTTCTACACACGAAACAAAAGAGTAGTGCTCACAAAATGAAGCAACATAGCGAGAACGAGTACTTACTCCCCGTGACGGACTTCCGATGATTTGATCCATCGGATGTGCCTTGGAGATGCGCCCATGCCTCATAAGAGGTTGTGAGGCACTTGGCGGTGGTGAGGCATCTCGCTCGTCTTGTGGTTGGACTTGACCTTGGACTTCTTCTTCTTCTTGGTGTTGTGTGGCATGTGAATCTTGCATTGGCAATGGATCATCTTTCTCTTCTTCTTCATCAATTTGAGGCGCCATGGAGGTGTTGATGTTGGAACTTGAGGCTCCCCCTTGATCATGGCTCTCCTCAACTTCGGGCTTGATCTCTCCTATGGTCATGTTCTTCATAGCTTCTCGTAGAGGCTCATCATCGAGCCTTTTCTTGCGGTAGATGTAGCACTTGCACCCGAAGACTCGGAAGTAGGAGATGTTGGGCTTTCTCCCAATGAGGAGCTCATATGGGGTCTTTTGAAGTAGTCGATGAAGATAGACCCTATTTGCGGCATGGCACGCCGTGTTGATTGCTTCGGCCCAAAACTTCTTCGACGTGCCATAGTTATCAAGCATTGCTCTTGCAAGGGTGATGAGAGTCTTGTTCTTCCTTTCAACGACACCATTTTGTTGAGGGGTGTATGTGGCCGAAAACTCGTGCTTCACGCCTTCACGATCACACCACTCCCCAATGTTGTAGTTCTTGAACTCGGTGCCGTTGTCACTCCGGACCTTGATGATAGGAAGTTGAAATTCCCTTTGAGCTCGTTTAGCGAAGGTCTTGAAGATTTCCGGAGTTTCACCCTTGTCACCTAGAAACAATGTCCAAGCATAGCGAGAGTAGTCATCAACAATAACAAGACAATAGAGGTTACCGCCAAGGCTTTGGTATGTGGACGGTCCGAAGAGGTCCATGTGAAGTAGTTCAAGTGGCTTGGAGGTTGACACCATTGTCTTCATCGGATGGTGTGAGGCAACTTGCTTCCCGGCTTGACACACGCTACAAAGCTTGTTCTTCTCAAATGTGACATCCTTCACGCCGGTCACCATCCCAAGCTTGAATGACTTCTTGAGCTTGCTCATCCCAATGTGAGCAATGCGCCGATGCCATAGCCATCCCAAACTTGTCTTGGTGAAAAGACAAGTGGTCAAGCTAGCATCCTTGTTGGAGAAGTCCACCAAGTAAAGATGTCCATGCCGAAAACCTTTGAATATTAGTTCTTTGCTTGATTCACTAGTCACCACAACACCATTCTTGTCAAATGTGCACGTTAGTCCAAGATCACATAATTGTGCAATAGAAAGTAAATTGAAACTAAGAGACTTAACGTAAAGCACATTAGAGATAGACAAATCATGAGAAATAGCAATTTTACCCAAACCAATCACCTTCCCCTTTGAGTTATCACCAAAGGTGACTTATTCATGATTGCCGGGGTTCTCTATGGAGGTGAACATACCATCATTGCCGGTCATATGTTGAGTGCACCCACTATCGAGTACCCAATGCTTTCCTCCGGCTTTGTAGTTCACCTACACACATGAAGTTAGTTTTTGAGTTTAGGAACCCAAGCCAACTTAGGTCCTTGTATGTGTGATACAAGTGATTTTGGGACCCAAAGTTGCTTGGGGAGCTTCCCCTTCATGCCCTTGATGTCTTTGCCGATCAACCTCGCCTTCACCTTTCCACCTACTTTGCTCAATAGATAGTGATAATCATTGAAAGTAGATTTGTAGTTAGGAGGCAATTTGGGAGAAGGACGGTTGGGAAGAGGACACTCCCTCGTGTGATGTCCGGTAACCTCACAATGTTGGCAATAGGAACCAACTTCCTTGATGAAGCTTGTCCTAAGCTCCGGTGAGGGCACCTTTCCTTTGTTGGGCACCGGGAAGGATCCAAGTCCCCTCTTGTTGAAGCCTTTAGCTTGTTGGTAGAGGATTTCCTTGTGCTTGTCCTCCCCCTTAGAGAGTCTTGCCACACTAGTGCGAAGACTTTCAATTTCGTCCATTAGCTCCTTCTCCCTAGGGCTTGCTTTCAAAGGCAAAGACTTATCCAAAATATTAGTGGCATGTGAATTAGATGATATTTTGCCATCAAGGGTTTCTTTCTTTGTGTTTTTCAATTTAAGTTCAATCGCTTCATAAGCAAGGTTAAGCACTTCATGTTCTTGAACCAACTCATTGTGCTTTGCCAAGAGTGCTAAGTTAGCTAAGTCAAGCTCATGATACTCAAGCTTGATTTGAGCATTCTCCTCCTCGATTTGCTTGACATTTGATTTGAGCGTGTCATGCTCTTTAAGTATGGTTACATACTTGTCATGCAAATCGAGGTTAGCACTTTCAAGCTTAGCACGAGCTAGCTCAAGAGCCTTAACCTTAGCCTTTTCCCTTTTTATAATGGCATGATATTCATTAATCATAGATGCTAATTCATCGGGTGAAAGCTCATCATCATCATCGCTAGAATCTTCACATACCTTTGAGTTACCTTTCGCCATTAGGCACATAGGAGGTGGACGAAGAGGTGAGTCATCCTTGTTGACGATGGCGAGGCCCGCCAAGTTTTCTTCATCTTCACTATCTTCGTCGCTTGACTCTTCATCCGTGATCCACTCATTGGCTTCACACATGAAGACCTTTTGAGGCCCTCTTCTCTTCTTTGGAAAGAGCTTGGTTTTCTTGCATTTGTCAAATTTCTTCTTTCCAAAAGAGCGCTTGGGCTTGACCTCCTCTTCATCATCACTTTCTTCTAGCTTGTGATGCTTGCCATTGTCCTTCCTTTTGTCCGGTCTTGGACAATCATATGATATGTGGCCTAGATCACCACAATTGTAGCACGTCTTGTTTTCATCTTTTCTTGGCAAGAAGGCTTTCTTCTTGGGATCATAAGAGTATCCCTTCTTTGCAATCTTGGAGTTGAGGCGTGAGAATTTCCTCATCATCAAAGTAAGCTCATCATCATCATCTTCGCTTGTTTCTTGCTCTTCTTCACTTGAGCTAGGCTCAACCACTTTCTTCTTCTTGGGAGTTGTCTTCTTGGTTGAAGCCTTGAGAGCAATGGTTTTTGATGATGACTCCTCCATCATTCCAAGTACGCTCATCTCATGAGCATGGATTTCTCCAATGAGCTCCGAAACTTCAATGTTGTCCAGTGACTCTTTTTGGAGCATTGAATTGATAATGTTGTACTTGGGCTTGGGTAGAAGCATGAGGATCTTGCGATTGATAAGTCCCTTGCCAAGAGAAGCAATGTCAAGTGCGTTAATTTCCTCAATGAGCACATTTAAACGAGAAAACATTTGGTTAACATTCTCATGAGGAAACATCTTAAATTCATCATATTTTGATTTAAGCATGTGATATTTGAGTTCTTTAACACGAGATGAGCCCTCATGTATTTCAATTAGACATGCCCAAATTTCACATGCTTTTTCCTTACTAGCAATCCTAGCAAAGACATCTTGACTAATGCATTCATATATGACATTTCTAGCCTTAGCATCCCATTTTAATTGGTCACCAACATAGTCAAGATTTCCAAACCCCGCATGGGTCGCTTCCCACACTTCGGGAGCAATTGCCTCAAGGTAAGCGCGCATGCGTGCTTTCCAATAAGCAAAATTCTTGCCCTTGAAGGTAGGAACCGAACCCCCATTCTTGTCCATTTTTGCTCTCTAGCGGTGAAGCTAGAATGATCCAATGAGCAACCTTGCTCTGATACCAATTGTAAGGATCGAAACGCCCAAGAGGGGAGGGGGGTGAATTGGGCTTTTTCAAATTTTAGAGCAATTTAAAACCTAATGGTTGAAGCCCAATTCCCTATGCGAACTAACTACGCAAGCAAGAGTATTAAGTGCGGAATAGTGAATGCGTAATAGTAAGAGGGTGAGGAGAGAGATGCAAACTCCCGCGGAGACTCGGAGACACGGCGATCTTTCCCGTGGTTCGGTAAGATCACAAAGATCTACCTACGTCCACGTTGTGGCACCCACCAAAGGGTATAGCCACTCCCAAGTCACCAAGACAAGGGAATCCACTATCTTTCTTCGTTCGCCATCTCCGGCAAGGTGGAGCTCAAGCCTTGTGCAATGGTGATCCTTCGGGCTTCCACAAACGCCTTGGTAAGCTCCGGAGCGATCTCTTCTTCCTCCAACTTTTACAAGGTGAGAGAAGTCACCAAGACACTCTCTCTCACTAGCCTAGAGATTCCAATCACCAAGAATGGACGCACACAAGCTTCTCTCTAGCTAGATCTAGCCTATAGTTGGAGTACAAGAGGTTTTGAGGTGTGGAAGTGGTAGCTCTTGGTCTTGAATGCTTGAGGATGTGTAGTGAGGCTCTGGTGATCAAGACTTGACGAAATGGCCGGTTGGAGGGGTATTTATAGCCAGCCCACACGAGATAGCCGTTGGAAAAGTAGGCAGACTTTTTCTGTGAACATCGGATCATCCGATGCACCCCTTTATTTGAGCATCGGTCGAATTCCAAATTAGCTGATATCATGTGTCAGATGTGACCGTTGGATATAACCGTTGGATCTGACTGTTTAATCGACCGATGTTACTTCAACTTCATCATCGGATGATCCGGTGTGTACTTCTTCAGAATAACTCAGAAATCATCCTTCTGTTGAAATCAACCGATGTGCCACTTCCTTCACATCGGATGATCCGGTGTGTACTGGGCTCTGAGGTCTTCTTCTTCTGCCAACTCAAACTTGACCGATGTAGTCATTTTGCAAGACATCGGATGATCCGGTGAGTGCAACTTGTTTGCTTCGAGTTGTTTTGAGTTGATCTTTTGGAATCTTCTTGAGTGACTTCTTTGACACTTGTTTGAAATGATATTTTGATGAAGTGTAAGCTTCTTGTGTTGCCAATTTTGATAGAATAGAGTCGTTGTATGAGTTCTTCATTTAGTCTTCATGAGTATCAAATAACCCCTTAGAATAGATCGTTGAGGGGTCTCCATTTGTATCCAATGAGCAGTAGATGGTGTGAATAGATAGTTCATTAACGTTTGATGTGATATACGTGAAACCTCGTATCCACAAACTCATTAGTAATAACGAACGGTTGTCATTAATCACCGAAACCATACCTCACGGGGGCCTAGATGCTTTCATCGGTAAAACTCACGAATTCGGGTTCGGGCGGCCAGCCGGAACCTTGACAGAATACACGTCCGGACGGTGCAACTTGATGGTTTTGCATGCGCGTATATCCATCTGGGTCGAAATCGAGGAAGTCGGAAAGTCGGTAAAACTCAAAAACTCGGGTCTCGGGCGGCTAGACGGGGCCTTCGTGTAATACATGTTCGGAGTCCGGAAGGTGCAACTTGACGGTTTTGCATGCGCAGATGGCCATCAGGGTCGAAATTGGGGAAGTCGGGAAAACTTATGAACTCAGGTCTCGGGACGCTGGACTGTACCTTAACGGAATAAACGTTCAGATGGTGCAACTGGAAGGTTTTTGCATGCGCGGATGGCCATCTGAGTAAAAATAGGGAATGTAGGGAAAGTAGGTAAAACTCACTAACTCGGGTCCCGAGCGACCGGACGGGACCTTGACGGAATACATGTTCAGATGGTGCAACTAAATGGTTTTGCATGCGTGGATGTTCATCTGGGTCGAAATCGGGGAAGTCAATAAAACTCACGAATTTGGGTCCCGTGCGACCGGACGGGAGATTGACGGAATACACGTTCGGACAGTGCAACTTGATGGTTTTGCATGCTCGGATGGCCATCTGGGTTGATATCTGGAAAGTAGGGAAAGTCGGGTGTCGGTACCTGAGATATGGGGTACCCCCGCGCACAGGGTAAAATGCCTAAGGTACTCACCCTTCTCCACAGGGAGAGCTCCGAAGGCGCCACGCGTCCGGCGGGGCCGGACCTCCCTCTCCTCAGAGGAGAGCTCCGGGCCCGCCACGTGGCATACAGAAGCCGGACCTCCCCCTCCGCGGGTGAGGGGTCCGAAGACGCCACGCGTCCAGCGGGGCCGGACCTCCCTCTCCGCAGAGGAGAGCTCCGGGCCCGCCACGTGGCATACAGAGGCTGGACCTCCCCCTCCGCGGGGAGAGGTCCGGAGGCTTCACGTGCCCCGCAGGCCGGACCCTTCTCACCTCAGAGCAGGGCTCCGGACCCGCCACGTGGCCAGAAGAACGGTGCTGCCTGCCCCCGAGCGGTAGGCGGCGGGCGTAAAGGCACTCCTCACCTTGCCCGTACAAGGTATTCAAGGCCCGCGTCTTCCTAAGACGCGGAAACGCGGAGCACGCGTCTGTCAGGTGCCGTTGCGCCCAGTCGCATCACAGACTGGCGCGCGGTGTCAGAACCTGCCAGCCAATAAACGCTGCGACAAGACATCCCATGCCGCCTGCGCCGTCATCAACCACTACGACTAGCACGCGGCATGGGCAGGGCGGCAAGATGAAGACTCAGAAGCCTTCGACCAGAGGCAGCTACCGGCGTAACTACAGATACGGTAGATAACAAGCAATCTTTCCGGGACCACCTGTCGGGTCCCGGCTCCCCTTGTAAGCTGCCCGAGTCATGGACTATAAAAGGCTCGGGCAGGCGTCGATAGCAAGGGTTCGCACTTTGCAACTCATACGCTAGCCATACACTCTCAAGCTGTAACTCACCCCCAAGCTCAGGCCTCCGGCCCTGAGCAGCAAGCAATACAGCGAGCTCCATAGCTCGCCGTGGACGTAGGGTTTTACGCTCCGGCGGCCTGAACCACGTAAAAGTCGCCGTGTCAAGCTCTCGCTAACTCGTCCATCCGCGCAAGCTTTCCGCTAGGAGACTAGCCCCGCCGAAAAAAGAACCTCCGCGGGCTGCCCAGTGCAGGCCCGGGGGAAGTGTCGATCGCACACTTCGACATTTGGCGCGCCAGGAAGGGGGCTTTTCTCCTAGCGCGACGAGTTTCCGCCGACGAAGATGACCAAGCTTCCTTCAACGGCAAACTCTCCCCCTCCGCGTTCACGGCGAACCGTGACCACTGGGGAGTACATGTCGACACACTCAGGACGGAGTGTGTCGGCACAAGCGGGCAGCCAGCAGCCGACTCCGGCGACGCCGACTCCGGCTATGCAGGCCCCGACCAGCGTGAGGTCTTCTGCAGCGCTGAGCGTACACCATGGAGATGCGCTAGCTGCAGCAAGAGCGCTGCTGCGCAACCCGCCTGCGGGGGATGCGCCCCATTCAGCGACCCAGCAATGGGTCCGCGAGGTGGACCGCCTCGTCGTCGCCGCCGCGAACCCTCGGTTTCGGCGGGGACGGCGCCCAAGGCAACCGGCTGTGTCGCTGACGCGCACACCCACAGTTGACGGGCTAACGGCGGATTCCAGCTCCTCCAGGCTCCTGTCGACGGACCTGCGAAGGGAGCTGGAATGGTGCCACTTGGGGCAGGACGCCCGGGTGTACCTCGAGCGACGCCGAGAAAGGCGTCGCAACCAGGAGGCAGGCGATAGCATGTCGTCGGCCTCGACACAACCAGAAGGGCATGTCTTCGCCATGCAAGCCCCGCCACAGGCATATGCTGCGCAGCATATGCCACAACCATATGCGCCGCAAGTAGCGGGCCCGGTCTATGGTGCAGCCATGCCCATGCCAGGATATGCGGTGCCAGGAGCGAACCAAGCGTTCGCAGCGCCTATACCTGCGGCTGCAGGTGCAGGATGTACGGCCCTTGCACCCCACCTTCGCTTTGCAAGGTGGCCACGCAAGTTCCGCCCGCACCTGCCCGAGAAGTACGACGGCAGCGTCAACCCAGCGGAGTTTCTCCAGATCTACTCCACCGCCGTACTTGCCGCAGGAGGGGACGAGGCTGTCATGGCCAACTACTTCCCCGTCGCCTTGACCGGCCCAGCCCGGTCTTGGCTCATGAATCTACCTCAGGGGTCCATAACCTCCTGGGGTGAGCTCTGCCGGCAGTTCGTCGCCAACTTCGGCAGCTCCTACACCCGTCCCGGCACGGAGCTCGACCTCCACGCCGTCAAACAACAACCTGGGGAGTCGCTGCGCTCTTTCATCCAGCGGTTCTCTCAGGTGCGCAACACCATCCCACATATCCAAAGCGCCTCTGTGGTGGTGGCGTTCCGACAGGGTGTCCGGGACGAGAAAATGCTCGAGAAGCTCGCGACCAGAGAGGTCCGTGACGTCTCGGAGCTCTTCAGCCTGGCGGACAAGTGCGCCAGAGCAGCTGAAGGGCGGAACTGGCACGCACTGCCGACCTCCGAGTCAGGAGGGCAGCCCGGGTCCGGTGCTGCTTCCTATGGGGGTGGCAAGAAGACCAAGAACCGGGGGGTGGCAAGATGAAGTCACCATTCACGGCCCCTGTCGCCGCAGCTGCGACGACCAGTGGAGCTCGGGGGCCACGCCCTGACAAAAGGCAGCGGCAGTCACCGGCCCCAGACAGTGACCAAGGCGGGCTATGCCCCGTGCATGGCGCCTGCAACCATACTGCTGCCGAGTGCTGGGAGATCCAGAGGCTCACAGAGCGCTTCCGCAAAGGAAGACAGCAGAGGGCTGAAGCACCGCCCTACCGTCAGAGGGATGGCAAACAAAAGGCCGACGCCCCAGTCACCGCTGCCCACCAGGTGGGGTTCCAGGAGCCTCAGCGTGTCATAAAGACAGTGCATGGCGGTGAGGACTCCAGTTCCGACGGTGACGGGCCCGGGGGTTAGCCAACTACAGCACGCCTCCGTGCCTCGAACATACCTCTCGGGAGCCGCCTAAGGTCCGTCAACCCCTTGAAGGCCTTGCCAGAAGGGGAAGACGCCTTAGGACATCCAAGGTGAGCCCGGGCTCACCTACCCCTTGAAGGCCTTAGCCAGAAGGGGAGAACTCCCCGGGGGCCCCCGAGAGAAGCCGCGCAGGGCCTGATCCAGCGTGAAGATAACAATCTCGACAAGACTCGGCTTGCAGGGAACACCCCACACCGCACGGTCTCGGCTAATGCTCTAAGCACTACCGCCAAAGAACCAAACGCAACAGGGGCCCGCAAGAAGGCAACCTGGTGAAGCGGCACGCTATATTCCAAGAAGGACCCATAAGCTCTCCCCCAGCAGGGAAGGTCCCTTCTGAATCATGAAAGCTGCCGCCCCAGGTACACATGCCTTTCAACCGAGAGTGGGATCCATTCCCAAAAAATCCTTGCCATGAAGCAACACTGTAAGTCCTACTTACTGAGCATCGGTAGAACAGGGTTATCCACTTCTGTAATAGACCCCATAGAATTTAGGAACAGAGCTTGGGGTAGCTAAGTCTCAAGGGACAGTACAGGACTACGTCCAGTTTAGCCTAGTTCCGACCCTAAGCGCGTAGAGTCTTGCTTCCCTTGTAGACGAGGCGGAACATTGCCCCATGTACAGCCAGAATTCCACCTATGGGTACGAAATACAGAGACCTGTTCTACTTAGCTCTCTCTCATGCGTTCATTTAAATTATGCATTAATTTTTATGATCGCACTATCTCTGTATGTTCATCGTACATCTAGCTCCCCCTCTCCTGCGCTCATCCATAGTCGGCATTTGCTATCCTACCAAAGGCGGCTGTGCTTGAGGCACCTGCCGATGGCCGAGTGAGTCTCTCGGGCCTCCCCCAGTCAGGTGTTGCGGTGCCAGTTGGTCACCTCCAGGAAAGGCCAGCGTTGTGCATGGGGGGTCTAGGGTGCGTATCCAGCTTAGCTGGCCCAGAGCCCAAAGCATGTGCATCCTGCCCTCCGGAGGTCCAGGGGAGTACGTCCGCTTTGCCTGGTCATGAACCCAAAGCGCGTGCACTCTGCTTCCCCAGCGCATGGCCCGGTACTAGGGATCGGACGGCCGTACCTGGACCTCGGAGGGAGCCGGAGCTCCGGCGCCTCGTGCACAGAATTGCCCAAGCCCCGTATAGCGGGTCAGGACCATAAGACGAATAAGACTAAGAGACAGGAGGGGAGGACCCCCCGAGGAGAATTACGTTTCCTCTACCTGTGTGCAGGACCTCCAGGTTATGGCAACAGGGACTGCATGAAGCGGGGGGAAAGGAGCTACCAGCTACTCCGGCCTGGGACTGGAAGGACCGGGACCTGCCCCTCCAGCAGGGGACGGGGCCCGGGGGCCCCACGTGTCCAGCGGGCCCGGAACTCTCTCCTTCCTTGAGGAGGGCTCCGGGCTCGCCACGTGGCAGGCAGGAACCGGACCTCCCCCCCTCAGTGGGAGGGCTCCGGAAGCCCTACGTGTCCAACATGGCCGGAGCTCCCGTCTCTTGAGGAGGAGCTCCGGACCCGCCACGTGGCAGGAAGATTTGGAGCCCCCCATAGGGCGAGGTTCGGAGACCTCCGGGGGCCCCTAACACGGTTAGGACCCGGGGAGGGTGTCTGTGCGAAGCTCCGAGATTGGAAATGGCCTCTGAGTACCTTGCGGAGCTAAGGACTCAGCCAGGCAAAGCCAAGAAGGAGAGAAAAAGCATCACTGACACAAGTATCCAAGAGAGTCAAATTAAACAAGGCTCCATGAGCTGGACTACAGACTCGATAAAAAAGGGAGAAACAAGTCCTAAGGACCTCCCGGCTCTCGCCGGAACCTTGTGGCTACAAGGGCGGCCACATCCTCAACTTCAGCCCTGGCAGCTTCCTCCCGCTCCGCGGCTGGGCCCTCTCTCGCTGGCTCTAGCGAAAAAGAGGGGTCGCGGCTCTTGAAGCATGCCAGCACATGCGAAGCGACCTCTAAAGCTAAGCTGCGGCCCTCAAGCTCGCTGGCGACCACCGAGTCGAGCCTGTCCAGCTTGGCACCGATCGACTCCAACGCAGGGATCACCTCTGCCACCTTCAGCGCGGGAGTCGCGGCCCTCACCGGACTGAAGCCAAGAGGGATCAGGGTGGACCCCGCTCGATCCACGAAGCTTGAGACCGCAAGGGCCTCGGAGGACCGCAAGGCGGAGAGCTCCTCCACCTCGCGGCGGGCCGCCTGCAGAGCCTCCAGGTTCCTCTCGGAGAATTCCTTCTCCTTGGCCGCCAGGGAACTCTCCCGAAGGTGGAGAGTCTTGGCTAGCCGCTCCAACTCTGCGGCCTTGAAGCCGGCAGTCAACTCCCGGTCCAAGACTGCCCGGCGATCATGGGAGACCTGTTCCTCCCTAAAGTCAAGGTCTGCCTTCAGAATCTCCAGCTCCTCCATCCGAGCTCGGAGGTCATCCTCGCCCGCGGCCAGCTGCGCGGCGACCCTCTCTGCCTCAGCTGCCACGGAACACTCCCGCTCCTCAACGGCGAGTTCGCGGCGCTCCAACCGCTGCCGTATTTCCACAGCAGCAGAGAGGCTCTCCTCAGCCCGGGCGTGTGCCTCCAGGGCCTCCCTGTTGATCCGCCGCGACTGGGTGTCCATGCGGTCGACAGCCCGCTTCATCCGGTCGACGAGCGCTTCCCTGAAGTCGAGCAACTCCCGCCTGGAGTCGAGCTCGCTCTTAACCTTCGCGGTCCTCTCCCGCAAAAGGTTCCCCCAGATGAGGAGGCGGTCCCGTTCAACCGTATACTCCTCCCGCTCGCGCCCTAGCGCAGCCAAGACCTGCCGGACGCTCGACTCGGCAAGCGCGAAGGCGTCCGCCAGAGGCAATGGAGCAACAGAGGCTGGGGCAGTCCCTCCGACCTCCTCCATTACCTCGTCCTCAGGAAGAGCCGACGCACCAGCAGCTGAGACGAGACGCCGATCAGGAGAAGCTGGCTCCGCGGCTCTGGCAGCCAGGCCAGCCGAGCTCTTTTCAGCTTCTGGCTCCTTGACCTGAGGAGAGGGACGAGCCGGGGAAGGCGGTGCTGGAGAAGAAGCCAGACCGCCTAGTGCAGGATCAACCTGTGCTGGCTCGGGGGCCGCGGTTGCCGTCTCGGCAGGAAGAGACGACGCCGCCGCGGAGTCCGGGCACACCGGAACAGGAGAAGTCCGCGCTGGCCTGGGGGCCGCGGCAGTTGCCCCTGGCTCCGAGCGCATCGGCGCAGATTCCCTGCAAGACGGGGAAGGCCGGGAAGCGCGGACACTCCAGCGGGCTCTGAACCCCGACTTCCGAGCCGGGGTAGGACTTCCAGAGCCCGCAACCGTCGCCGACGACCGCTCCACAGTCGCTTGGACTGGCGGAACAGGGGACGCCCCAGAGGCTTCCCCCAGCGCATCAACCCGGGGCCTCTTCGAGTCGCCACCGGAGGGGGTGTCAGGCACCCCGGAATCCCGACTTGGCACCGACGCCGTTGCTGGAGGAGATCGAGCGCGTTTCTTCTCTGGCAGCGGGTTGGAAGCCATGGCAAGGGAGAACTCAAATGCACAAGAGTCCGAGAAGAAATGCTGAGAAGTGCGAAGGGAAGCTGCAATGGGGGTAAGACCTCCTCTAAAAAGCTTCCCGGTGCAATTCCAAGCGATTCGGAACTCTTCGAATATCCCGCACCGGCAACCACTTCGGTTCCTAGACCGAATGCCGATGACGGGTGGGCCCAAACCGCTTAGCTAAAGCGGTGGGGTCAAGGAGTCAGCCTCCTGAGAAGATGAGCCGGCAAGGCACTTCGGTGGTTCCCGAAGAAAGCGCCGCAACGTGCAGAAGTGGCAGCCTTGGGAACCGCCGCAGTAAAAGCAATCATCAAGTGAGTGCACGCTCTCACGACCCCGCGGCCGTTCGTGCTCCGGCAGCGGCCAATTTGGGACTTAAAGAAAGTGCGCGGATCGGAAGAGACGGAGGTCCCACCTCGGGCTCGCTATCTCCCCTGAGATGGGCCCGGGGGCCACTGTCGGTACCTGAGATATGGGGTACCCCCGCGCACAGGGTAAAATGCCTAAGGTACTCACCCTTCTCCGCAGGGAGAGCTCCAAAGGCGCCACGCGTCCGGCGGGGCCGGACCTCCCTCTCCTCAGAGGAGAGCTCCGGGCCCGCCACGTGGCATACAGAAGCCGGACCTCCCCCTCCGCGGGTGAGGGGTCCGAAGACGCCACGCGTCCAGCGGGGCCGGACCTCCCTCTCCGCAGAGGAGAGCTCCGGGCCTGCCACATGGCATACAGAGGCCGGACCTCCCCCTCCGCGAGGAGAGGTCCGGAGGCTCCACGTGCCCCGCAGGCCGGACCCTTCTCACCTCAGAGCAGGGCTCCGGACCCGCCACGTGGCCAGAAGAACGGTGTTGCCTGCCCCCGAGCGGTAGGCGGCGGGCGTAAAGGCGCTCCTCACCTTGCCCGTACAAGGTATTCAAGGCCCGCGTCTTCCCAAGACGCGGAAACGCGGAGCACGCGTCTGTCAGGTGCCGTTGCGCCCAGTCGCATCACAGACTGGCGCGCGGTGTCAGAACCTGCCAGCCAATAAACGCTGCGACAAGACATCCCATGCCGCCTGCGCCGTCATCAACCACTACGACTAGCACGCGGCATGGGCAGGGCGGCAAGATGAAGACTCAGAAGCCTTCGACCAGAGGCAGCTACCGGCGTAACTACAGATACGGTAGATAACAAGCAATCTTTCCGGGACCACCTGTCGGGTCCCGGCTCCCCTTGTAAGCCGCCCGAGTCTTGGACTATAAAAGGCTCGGGCAGGCGTCGATAGCAAGGGTTCGCACTTTGCAACTCATACGCTAGCCATACACTCTCAAGCTGTAACTCACCCCCAAGCTCAGGCCTCCGGCCCTGAGCAGCAAGCAATACAGCGAGCTCCATAGCTCGCCGTGGACGTAGGGTTTTACGCTCCGGCGGCCTGAACCACGTAAAAGTCGCCGTGTCAAGCTCTCGCTAACTCGTCCATCCGCGCAAGCTTTCCGCTAGGAGACTAGCCCTGCCGAAAAAAGAACCTCCGCGGGCTGCCCAGTGCAGGCCCGGGGGAAGTGTCGATCGCACACTTCGACATCAGGCAAAATCACGAAATCGGGTTCCGGGTGGCTGGACGGGATCTTGACGGAATAAACGCCCGGATGGTGCAATTTGATGGTTTTGCATGTGCGGATGGTCATCTCGGTCCAAATCGGAAAAGTCGGTGAAACTCAGGAACTCGAGTTCCAAGCGACCGAACGGAAACTTGACGGAGTACACGTCCGAACGGTGCAACTTGATGGTTTTGCATGCGCGTATGGCCATCTGGGTCGAAATCGAGAAAGTCAGAAAGTTGGTAAAACTCACGAACTCGGGTCTCGGGTGGCCAGACGGGGCCTTGATGGAATACAAGTCCAGATAGTGCAACCGGATTGTTTTGCATGTGTCATTGGCCATGAGCGTCGCAATCAGGAAAGTCGGTAAAACGCACGAACTCGAGTCCCGTGCAACCGGACGAGAAATTACGGAATACACGTCCGGATGGTGCAACTTGATGGTTTTGCATGCATAGATGGCCATTTAGGTCAAATCGAGAAAGTCGGAAAAGACGGTAAAACTCACGAACTAGGATCCTGGGAGGCAGGACGGAAACTTGACGGAATACACGTCCGGATGGTGCAACTTAATAGTTTTGCATGCACGGATGGCCATCTCGGTCCAAATCGGGAAAGTCGGGAAAAATCACGGAATTGGGTCCCGGGTGGCTGGACGGGATCTTGACGGAATACACGTCCGGATGGTGCAACTTGATGGTATTGCATGCATGAGGATGGGCACCTGGGTCCAAATCGGGAAAGTCGGTAAAACTCACGAACTCGGATCCCGAGCGGCCGGACGGAACCATGACGGAATACTCTTCCAGATGGTGCAACTTAATGGTTTTGCATGCACGGATAGACATCTGGGTCGAAATCAAGAAAGTCGGCAAAGTCGGTAAAACTTACGAACTTTGGTCCCGAGCGGCCGAAAGGGACCTTAAAGGAATACACGTGCGGATCGTCCAAGTTGATGGTTTTGCATGCGCGGATGGTCATCTGGGTCAAAATTGACAAAGTTGGAAAAGTCGGTAAAACTCACGAACTCGGGTCTCGGGCGGCCAGACTGGGCCTTGATGGAATACACGTCCGGATAGTGCAACTTGATGGTTTTGCATGTGTGGTTGGCCATCGGGGTCGAAATCAGGAAAGTTGGTAAAACTCACGAACTCGGGTCCCGTGCGACCGGACGGTACCTTTACTGAATACACGTTCGGATGGTGCAACTTGATGGTTTTGCATGCATAGATAGCCATCTGAGTTAAAATCGAGAAAGTCAAGAAAGACGGTAAAACTCACGAACTAGGATCCCGGGAGGATGGACGGGAACTTGACGGAATACACGTCCGGACGGTGCAACTTGATAGTTTTGCATTCGCGGATGGCTATCTGGATCCAAATCGAGAAAGTCGGTAAACTCACGAACTCAGGTCCTGAGCGGCCGGACAGAAACTTGATGGAATACAAGTCCGAACGGTGCAACTTGTTGGTTTTGCATGCGCGTATGGCCATCTGAGTCAAAATAGAGAAAGTCAGAAAGTCGGTAAAACTCACGAAGTCAGGTCTCGGGCGGCTGGACGGGGCCTTCATGGAATACACGTTCGGACGGTGCAAATTGATGGTTTTGCATGCGCAGATGGCCATCAGGGTCAAAATTGGGGAAGTCAGGAAAACTCATGAACTCTGGACCGGGGACGCCGGACTATATCTTTACGGAATAAACGTTTAGATGGTGCAACTGGAAGGTTTTGCATGCGCGGATGACAATCTGAGTCAAAATTAGGAATGTAGGGAAAGTCAGTAAAACTCACTAACTCGGGTCCCGAGCGACCGGACGAGACCTTGACGGAATATATGTTTGGATGGTGCAACTAAATGGTTTTGCATGCATGTATGGCCATCTTGGTCGAAATCGAGAAAGTCAGTAAAACTTACGAATTTGGGTCCCGTGCGATCGGACGGGACCTTGACGGAATACACGTTTGGACGGTGCAACTTGACGGTTTTGCATTCTCGGATGGCCATCTGGGTTGAAATCTGGAAAGTAGGGAAAGTCGGGAAAAATCACGAAATCGGGTCTCGGGTGGCTGGACGGGATCTTGACGGAATACACGTCCGGATGGTGCAACTTGATGGTTTTGCATGCGCGGATGGCCATTTGGGTCCAAATCAGGAAATTCAGTAAAACTCACGAACTCGGGTACCGCGGGCGGCCGGACGGAACTTTGATGGAATACACGTCTGGACAGTGCAACTTGATGATTTTGCAAGCGCCTATGGCCATCTGGGTCAAAATCGAGAAAGTTGAAAAGTCGGTAGAACTCCAAAACTCGGGTCTTGGACAGCTGGACGGGACCTTCATGGAATACAAGTTCAAACGGTGCAACTTGATGGTTTTGCATGCGCGAATGGCCATGAGGGTCGAAATTGGGAAAGCCAGGAAAACTTATGACCTCGGGTCCTGGGACGCCGGACTTACTTGACGGAATAAACGTTCAGATGGTGCAACTGGAAGGTTTTGCATGCATAGATTGCAATCTTAGTCAAAATCGGTAATGTAGGGAAAGTCGGCAAAACTCACTAACTCAGGTTCTGAGCGACCGGACGGGACCTTGCTAGAATACACGTTCGGATAGTGCAACTAAATGCTTTTGCATGCGTGGATGGCCATCTTGGTCAAAATCGGGAAAGTCAGTAAAACTCACGAATTTGGGTCCCGCGTGACCGGACGGGACCTTGATGGAATACACGTTCGGATGGTGCAACTTGATGGTTTTGCATACTCGGCTGGCCATTTGGGTTGAAATATGGAAAGTCGGGAAAAATCATGAAATCGTGTCCCGAGTGGCTGGACGGGATTTTGACGGAATACACGTCCGGATGGTACAACTTGATGGTTTTGCATGCCCATTTGGTCATTAGGGTCCAAATCGGGAAAGGAGGTAAAACTCACGAACTCGGATCCCGGGCGGCCGGACGGAACCTTGACGGAATACTCGTCCAAACGAAACAACTTGAAGGTTTTGCATGCGCGGATAGACATCTGGGTCGAAATTGAAAGTCGGGAAAGTCAATAAACTTACGAACTTTGGTCCCGAGGAGCCGGAATGGGCCTTAAAGGAATACACATGCGGATTGTCCAAGTTGATGGTTTTGCATGCGCGGATGGCCACCTGGGTCGAAATTGACAAAGTTGGAAAAGTCGGTAAAACTCACGACCTCGAGTCTCGAGCGGCCAGACGGGGCCTTGATGGAATAGACGTCCGGATAGTGCAACTTGATGGTTTTGCATGCGCGGCTGGCCATAAGGGTCGAAATCAGGAAAGTCGGTAAAACTCACGAACTCGGGTCCCGTGCGACCGGACGGGACCTTGACGAAATACACGTCCGGATGGTGTAACTTGATGGTTTTCGCATGCATGGATGGCCATCTGGGTCGAAACCGAGAAAGTCGGGAAAGACGTTAAAACTCACGGGCTAAGATCCCGGAGGCTGGAAGGGAACTTGACGGAATACACGTCCGGACGGTGCAACTTGATAGTTTTGCGTGCGTGGATGGCCATCTGGGTCCAAATCGGGAAAGTCGGTAAAACTAACGAACTCAGGTCCCGGGCAGCCGGACGGAACCTTGATGGAATACACATCCGAACGGTGCAACTTGATGGTTTCGCATGCGCGTATGGCCGTCTCGGTCGAAATCTATAAAGTCAAAAAGTTGGTAAAACTCATGAAGTCGGGTCTCGGGCGGCTGGACGGGGGCCTTCATGGAATAAACGTCCGGACGGTGCAACTTGATGGTTTTACATGCGCGGATGGCCATCAGCATCGAAATTGGAGAAGTAAGGAAAACTCATGAACTCGGGTACCGGGACGCCAGACTGTACCTTGACGGAATAAACGTTCAGATGGTGCAACTGGAAGGTTTTGCATGCGCAGATGGCAATCTGAGTCAAAATCGGGAATGTAGGGAAAGTCAGTAAAAATCAGTAACTCGGGTCCCGAGCGAGCAGGCGGGACCTTAACGGAATACACGTTTGGATGGTGCAACTAAATTGTTTTGCATGTGTGGATGGCCATTTGGGTCGAAATCGGGAAGTCAGTAAAACTCACGAATTTGGGTCCCTGGCGACCGGACGGGACCTTGACGGAATACACGTTCGGACAGTGCAACTTGATGGTTTTGCATGCATAGATGGCCATCTGGGTCAAAATCGAGAAAGTCGGAAAAGTCTGTAAAATTCACGAACTCGAGTCCTTGGCGGCCGGATGGGACCTTGACGGAATATACGTTTGGATGGTGCAAATGGATGGTTTTGCATGCTTAGATGGCCATCTGGGTCGAAATTGAGAAAGTCAGGAAAGACGGTAAAATTCGCGTCCTAGGATCCCCAGAAGCTGGACGGGAACTTGAGGGAATACACGTCCGAACGGTGCAACTTGATAGTTTTGCATGCGCAGATGGCCATGTGCTTCCAAATCGCGAAAGTTGGTAAAACCCACGAACTCGGTTCCCGGGCGGCCGGACAGAACCTTGATGGAATACACGTTCAAACGGTGCAACATGATGGTTTTGCATGCTCGTATGGCCATCTGGGTCGAAATCGAGAAAGTCAAAAAGTCTGTAAAACTTACGAAGTCGGGTCTCGGGCGGCTGGACGGGGCCTTTATGGAATACATGTCCGGATAGTGCACCATGATGGTTTTCATGCGCGGATGGCCATCAGGGTCGAAATTTGGGAAGTGAGGAAAACTCATGAACTCGGATCCCGGGACGCCGGACTATACCTTGACGGAATAAATGTTCAGATGGTGTAACTGGAAGGTTTTGCATGCGTGGATGGCAATCTGAGTCAAAATCGGGAATGTAGATAAAGTCGGTAAAACTCATTAACTCGGGTCCCCAGCGACCGGACGGGACCTTGACGGAATACACGTTCGAATGGTGCAACTAAATGATTTTGCATGTGTGGATGGCCATCTGGGTCCAATTCGGGAAAGTCAGTAAAACTCACGAATTTGGGTCCCGTGCGACCGGACGGGACCTTGATGGAATACACGTTTGAACGGTGCAACTTTATGGTTTTGCATGCGCGGATGGCCATCAGGGTCGAAATTGGGGAAGTAAGGAAAACTCATGAACTCGGGTCCCGAGGCACCGGACTATACTTGACGGAATAAACGTTTAGATGGTGCAACTGGAAGGTTTTGCATGCGCGAATGGCAATATGAGTCAAAATTGGGAATGTAGGGAAAGTCGGTAAAATTCACTAACTCGGGTGCCGATCGACCGGACGGGACCTCGACGGAATACACGTTCGGATGGTTGAACTAGATGGTTTTGCATGCGTGGATGGCCATTTGGGTCGAAATCAGGAAAGTCAGTAAAACTCACAAATTTGGGTCCCATGCGACCGGACCGGGCCTTGACAAAATACATGTTCGAACAATGCAACTTGATGGTTTTGCATGCTCGGACAGTCCATCTGGGTTCAAATCTGGAAAGTAGGGAAAGTCGGGAAAAATCACGAAATCAGGTCCCGGGTGGCTGTACGGGATTTTGACGGAATACACGTCCGGTGGTGCAACTTGATGGTATTGCATGCGCGATGGTCATCTAGGTCCAAATCGGGAAAGTCGGTAAAACTCACGAACTCGGATCCTGGGCGGCCGGACGGAACCTTGACGCAATACTCATCCAGACGGTGCAATTTGATGGTTTTGCATGCGCGGATAGACATCTGGGTAGAAATTGAGAAAGTCGGGAAAGTCGGTAAACTTACAAACTTTGGTCCCGAGGAGCCGGAAGGGACCTTGAAGGAATACACGTGCGGATTGTCCAAGTTGATGGTTTTGCATGCGAGGATGGCCACCTCGGTCGAAATTGACAAAGTTGGGAAAGTCGGTAAAACTCACGACCTCGGGTCTCGAGCGGCCAGACGGGGCCTTGATGGAATAGACGTCCGGATAGTGCAACTTGATGGTTTTGCATGCGCGGCTGGTCATCAGGGTCGAAATCAGGAAAGTCGGCAAAACTCACGAACTCGGGTCCCGTGCGACCGGACGGGACCTTGACGAAATACACGTCCGGATGGTGCAACTTGATAGTTTCGCATGCATAGATGGCCATCTGGGTCAAAATCGAGAAAGCTGGGAAAGACGTTAAAATTCACGGGCTAGCATCCCGAAGGCTGGACGGGAACTTGACGGAATATACGTCCGGACTGTGCAACTTGATAGTTTTGCGTGCGCGGATGGCCATCTGGGTCCAAATTGGGAAAGTCGGTAAAACTAACGAACTCGGGTCCCGCGCAGCCGTACAGAACCTTGATGAAATACATGTCCGAACGGTGCAACTTGATGGTTTTGCATGCGCGTATGGCCGTCTCGGTCGAAATCGATAAAGTCAGAATGTCGGTAAAACTCATGGAGTCGGGTCTCGGGCGGCTGGACGGGGGCCTTCATGGAATACACGTCCAGACGGTGCAACTTGATGGTTTTGCATGCATAGATGGCCATCTGGGTCAAAATTGAGAAAGTGTGGAAAGTCTGTAAAACTCACGAACTCGGGTCCTTGGCGTCCGGATGGGACCTTGACGGAATATACATTCAGATGGTGCAACTTGATGGTTTTGCATACTTAGATGGCCATCTGGGTCAAAATTGAAAAAGTCAGGAAAGACGGTAAAATTCACGTCCTAGGATTCCCAGAAGCTGGACAGGAACTTGAGGGAATACACCTCCGGACGGTCCAACTTGATAGTTTTGCATGCGCGGATGGCCATGTGGCTCCGAATCGCGAAAGTCGGTAAAACTCACGAACTCGGTTCCAGGGCGGCCGGACGGAATCTTGATGGAATACACGTCCAAACGGTGCAACATGTTGGTTTTGCATGCGCGTATGACCATCTGGGTCGAAATCGACAAAGTTAGAAAGTCTGTAAAACTTACGAAGTCGGGTCTCGGGCGGCTGGACGGGGCCTTCATGGAATACATGTCCGGATGGTGCACCATGATGGTTTTGCATGCGCGGATGGCCATCAGGGTAGAAATTTGGGAACTCAGGAAAACTCATGAACTCGGGTCCCGAGACACCGGACTGTACCTTGACGGAATAAATGTTCAGATGGTGTAACTGGAAGGTTTTGCATGCGCGGATGGCAATCTGAGTCAAAATCGAGATGTAGATAAAGTCGGTAAAACTCATTAACTCGGGTTCCCAGCGACCGGACGGTACCTTGACAAAATACACGTTCGGATGGTGCAACTAAATGGTTTTGCATGCGTGGATGGCCATCTGGGTCCAAATCGGGAAAGTCAGTAAAACTCACGAATTCGGGTCCCGTGCGACCGGACGGGACCTTGACGGAATACACTTTTGAACGGTTTAACTTGATGGTTTTGCATGCGCGGAGGGCCATCAGGATCGAAATTGGGGAAGTCAGGAAAACTCATGAACTCGAGTTCCAGGGCACCGGACTGTACTTGACGGAATAAACATTCAGATGGTGCAACTGGAAGGTTTTGCATGTGCAGATGGCAATCTGAGTCAAAATTGGGAATGTAGGGAAAGTCGGTAAAATTCACTAACTCGGGTGCCGATCGACCGGACGAGACCTCGACAAAATACACGTTCAGATGGTTGAACTAAATGGTTTTGCATGCGCGGATGGCCATCTGGGTCGAAATCGGGAAAGTTAGTAAAACTCACAAATTTGGGTCCCATGCGACTGGACCGGACCTTGACGAAATAAACGTTCAGACGGTGCAACTTGATGGTTTTGCATGCTCGGATGGGCAATCTGGGTTGAAATCTGGAAAGTAGGGAAAGTCGGGAAAAACCACGAAATCGGGTCCCGGATGGCAGGACGTGATCTTGACGAATACACGTCCGCATGGTGCAACTTGATGGTATTGCATGCGCGAGGATGGTCATCTGGGTCCAAATCGGGAAAGTCGGTAAAACTCACGAACTCAGATCACGGGCTGCCGGACGGAACCTTGACGGAATACTCGTCAAGAGGGTGCAACTTAATGGTTTTGCATGTGCGGATAGACATCTGGGTAGAAATCAAGAAAGTCGGGAAAGTCGGTAAACTTACGAACTTTGGTCCCGAGGAGCCGGAAGGGACCTTAAAGGAATACACGTGCGGATTGTCCAAGTTAATGGTTTTGCATGCGCGGATGGCCACCGGGGTCGAAATTGACAAAGTTGGGAAAGTCAGTAAAACTCACGACCTCAGGTCTCGAGCGGCCAGACGGGGCCTTGATGAAATAGACGTCCGGATAGTGCAACTTGATGGTTTTACATGCGCGGCTGGCCATCACGGTCGAAATCAGGAAAGTCGGTAAAACTCACGAACTCGGGTCCCGTGCGACCGGACGGGATCTTGACGAAATACACGTCCGGATGGTGCAACTTTATGGTTTCGCATGCATAGATGGCCATCTGGGTCGAAATCGAGAAAGCCGGGAAAGACGTTAAAACTCACGGGCTAGGATCCCGGAGGCTGGACGGGAACTTGACGGAATACACGTCCGGACGGTGCAACTTGATAGTTTTGCGTGTGCGCATGGCCATCTGGGTCCAAATAGGGAAAGTCGGTAAAACTAACAAACTCGGGTCCCGGGCAGCCGGACGGAACCTTTATGGAATACACGTCCGAATGGTGCAACTTGATGGTTTCACATGCGCGTATGGTCGTCTCGGTCGAAATCGATAAAGTCAGAAAGTCGGTAAAACTAATGAAGTCGGTCTCGGGCGGCTGGACGGGGGCCTTCATTGAATACACGTCCGGACGGTGCAACGTAATTGTTTTGCATGCGCAGATGGCCATCAGAGTCGAAATTGCAGAAGTAAGGAAAACTTATGAACTCGGGTACCGGGACGCCAGACTGTACCTTGACGGAATAAATGTTCAGATGGTGCAACTGGAAGGTTTTGCATGCGCAGATGGCAATCTGAGTCAAAATCGGGAATGTAGAGAAAGTCAGTAAAACTCACTAACTCGGGTCCCGAGCGACCAGACGGGACCTTAACGGAATACACGTTCGGATGGTGCAACTAAATGGTTTTGCATGCGTGGATGGCCATCTGGGTCCAAATCGGGAAAGTATGTAAAACTCACGAATTTGGGTCTCTGGCGATGGACGGGACCTTGACAGAATACACGTTCGGACGGTGCAACTTAATGGTTTTGCATGCATAGATGGCCATCTGGGTCAAAATCGAGAAAGTTGGGAAAGAAAGTATAACTCATGAACTTGGGTCGTTGGCGGCCGGATGGGACCTTGACGGAATATACGTTCGGATGGTGCAACTTGATAGTTTTGCATGCTTAGATGGCCATCTGGGTCGAAATTGAGAAAGTCGGGAAAGACGGAAAAATTCACGTCCTAGGATCCCCAGAAGCTGGACGGGAACGTGAGGGAATACACGTCCGGACGGTGCAACTTGATAGTTTTGCATGCGCGGATGGTCATGTGGTTCCAAATCGTGAAAGTTGGTAAAACCCACGAACTCGGTTCCCGGGCGGCCGGACGGAACCTTGATGGAATACACGTTCAAAAGGTGCAACATGATGGTTTTGCAAGCGCGTATGGCCATCTGGGTCGAAAACGAGAAAGTCAGAAAGTCTGTAAAACTTACGAAGTCGGGTCTCGGGCGGCTGGACGGGGCCTTCATGGAATACATGTCCGGATGGTGCACCATGATGGTTTTGTATGTGCGGATGGCCATCAGGGTCGAATTTGGGGAAGTCAGGAAAACTCATGAACTCGGGTTCCGGGACGCCAGACAGTATCTTGACGGAATAAATGTTCAGATGGTGTAACTGGAAGGTTTACATGCGCGGATGACAATCTGAGTCAAAATCGGGAATGTAGATAAAGTCGGTAAAACTCATTAACTCGGGTCCCCAGCGACCGGACGGGACCTTGACGGAATACACGTTCGGATGGTGCAACTAAATGGTTTTGCATGCGTGGATGGCCATATGGGTCCAAATCGGGAAAGTCAATAAAACTCACAAATTCGGGTCCCGTGCGACCGGACGGGACCATGACGGAATACACGTTCGAACGGTGCAACTTGATGGTTTTGCATACGCGGATGGGCATCAGGGTCGAAATTGGGGAAGTCAGTGAAACTCATGAACTCGGGTCTCGGGGCACCGGACTGTACTTGACGGAATAAACATTCAGATGGTGCAACTGGAAGGTTTTGCATGCGCGGATGGCAATCTGAGTCAAAATTGGGAATGTAGGGAAAGTCGGTAAATTTCACTAACTTGGGTGCTGATCAACCGGACGGGACCTCGACGGAATACACGTTCGGATGGTTGAGCTAAATGGTTTTGCATGCGTGGATGGCCATCTGGGTCGAAATCGGGAAAGTCAGTAAAACTCAAAAATTTAGGTCCCATGCGACCGGACCGGACCTTGACGAAATACACGTTCAGACGGTGCAACTTGATGGTTTTGCATGCTCGGATGGGCCATCTGGGTTGAAATCTGGAAAGTAGGGAAAGTCGGGAAAAATCACGAAATCTGGTGCCGGGTGGCTGGACGGGATCTTGACGTAATACATGCCCGGATGGTGCAACTTGATGGTATTGCATGCCCGATGATGGTCATCATGGTCCAAATCGGGAAAGTTGGTCAAACTCACGAACTCGGATCCCGGGCGGCCAGACGGAACCTTGACAGAATACTCGTCCAGACGGTGCAACTTGATGGTTTTGCATGCGCGGAAAGACATCTAGGTAGAAATCGAGAAAGTCGGAAAAGACGGTAAACTTATGAACTTTGGTCCCGAGGAACCGAAAGGGACCTTAAAGGAATACACGTGCGGATTGTCCTAGTTGATGGTTTTGCATGCGCGGATGGCCACCTGGGTCGAAGTTGACAAAGTTGGGAAAATCGGTAAAACTCACGATCTCGGGTCTCGAGCGGCCAGACGGGGCCTTGATGGAATAGACGCCCGGATAGTTCAGGTTTTGCATGCTCGGCTGGCAATCAGGGTCGAAATCAGGAAAGTCGGTAAAACTCACGAACTTGGGTCTCGTGCGACCGGGCAGGACCTTGATGAAATACACGTCCGGGTAGTGCAACTTGATGGTTTCGCATGCATAGATGGCCATCTGGGTCGAAATCGAGAAAGTCGGGAAAGACGTTAAAATTCACGGGCTAGGATCCCGGAGCCTAGACGGGAACTTGACGGAATACACGTACGGACGGTGCAACTTGATAGTTTTGCGTGCGCGGATGGCTATCTGGGTCAAAATCGCGAAAGTTGGTAAAACTAACGAACTCGGGTCCCGCGCAGCCGGACGGAACCTTGATGGAATACACATCCGAATGGTGCAACTTGATGGTTTTGCATGCGCGTAAGGCCGTCTCGGTCGAAATCCATAAAGTAAGAAAGTCGGTAAAACCCATGAAGTCGGGTCTCGGGCGGCTAGACGGGGGCCTTCTTGGAATACACATCCGAACGATGCAACTTGATAGTTTTGCATGCGCGGATGGTCATCAGCGTTGAAATTGGAGAAGTATGGAAAACTTATAAACTCGGGTAGCGGGACGCAGGACTGTACCTTGATGGAATAAACGTTCAGATGGTGCAACTGGAAGGTTTTGCATGCGCAGATGTAACACCCCAAATTTTGATTGAAAACCCAAAACCATGTTCAGAGGGGAAATTAAAAATTTTTGGACGTGTTGCATGTTTTGCAAAAATTCAAATTCAAACTGGAATTTAAATTATACCCAAAACAGAAAAGAAATGGAAAAAGAAAAAAAGAAAACGGGAAAAAACTGGCCAGTGGGCCGAAACCGCCAGCCGGCCCACTACTCCCGCGCCAGCCCGCCCCCGCGCGCGCCGCGCTGCCTCTCACCGACGGGTGGGACCCACCTGTCATCCCTAACCCGAGCCCCCGCGACCCCGGACTTCTCCCCCCGAGCGCGCGCGATCTTAACCGATCGGGAAACCCGTTCCGCCGCCCGAATTCTGGTCTCAGAGGACTCCAACTCGATCACAACAGATCTACCGCCCTCCCCCGGCTATAAGAACCCCCGATCCGATCAGTCTTTCTCACGCTATCGCCGATTTTCACTCCGGTGAGCACCGAGACTTCGCCGGTGAATTCTGGCCGATCTAAGCTCGGAAACTCTGATCTAACTCGCTGGTCTTGATCCACCGCCTCCGGGGAATTTTGCAGGTGCAGAAAACCCGAAGACTTACGGTGTAAATCCAGCGCCGACGAGCTTCGCCGTGGTTTTGCCTCGGACCTCGCCGCCGATCACTTTCCAGGACCCCCGAGCTCGAGAAAACCCCCGAGGTGAGATCCCTGACCTCCCCTCTACCGATCTATGCCATAAGATCACAGTTTTAGGCAGAATTCTCGAGGATCCGAAACTTTCCGGCGAGATCGCCGCTTCCCGCCGCCGTGCGCCGCCGGCAGCGCCGCCCGCGTTCGATCAGAGCGACGTGGCCGCTTGTGCGCCGTTTATTTTAAATCGCACGGTAGACTTTAAAACCCCGCGTACCGGTTCGATGTTATAATCTCAGCCGTCGGTTTAAAATCGGACGGTCCACGTTAACCCCGCATTATAAAGACTGGAATTCTTACGTGCTACCCCCTGGGGTTCTCTGGAATTGAGAGCTAGCCCCGGAAACTTTAGATCTAGCCCCTGGAACTCCAGAAAATCATGTAAATTCATTTAAAAATCAGTTTTAGCCCCTGGACTTAATAGAAATTAGGAAAAACACCTCTGATAAGTGTAGCTAGACCCCTAGAAATTATGAAAATAATATTATAGACCCTGTAATAGGGTGAGTCCATTATTTTAGCTCTGTTTAGTATTTAATTTAGAAAATAGAATATGTAACTAGTGTTTAAAAATTAAAAGTGGGACAAACATAATTGTCAAAATTAATTAAAAACTTTCTCAGTACTTAGAAAACTTTGGAGTGAGATAAAAATATATTTTTGGGCTGATATGAATCTGTTTCATATATTATTCACATTTATTAGTTTAGGGACACATTTTTAAGTAAAGAATAGTTATAGAAAAATAGGGAAAATAATTATGAAATAGTTTACATCAGAGGCCAAGGTCAAAATATGTTATTAAATTATTTAGGACCAGAACCTATACTGTTTAGATGATGTGTATTACTAATTTCATAATAAAATACACAATTATGCATAGGAATATAAATCTGAAAATATAGCAACTAGTAAATGATAAATGGAGTTTTTAAAATCCAAAGAGTTCAGTTTAGGGTTGATAGAAATTATGAAGGCACATATGGAGAAGAAAAATACTTTTCATACATACTTGGTAGTTTAATATAAGGAATTTATTTAAAACTGAAACACACATATATACATATATATATATATATATATATATATATAGTATGTGAGTATAAATATGAACACCAAAGTAGGAATCATACACATATAAATAAAAGTGTATGCAAGCCACAAATCAACACACATAGAGTATCCACAACACATATAATGGTAAAGAACTTTCATAAATGTGAATGTGTGGTTTGTATGAAGTAGAAGTGTGAACTATGTCTTATGATTGTTGTTTT
The DNA here is from genome assembly GCA_030760725.1 of Neostapfia colusana. Classification (NCBI taxonomy): domain Eukaryota; kingdom Viridiplantae; phylum Streptophyta; class Magnoliopsida; order Poales; family Poaceae; genus Neostapfia; species Neostapfia colusana. The sequence goes on from JASWHV010000019.1 coordinate 52,168,511, forward strand.
TCTTTTGCTATGTGTGATGGTATGAAGTAGAACCTGTTCAAGAGCAAGCTATCACTTTCCAAGATCAGGACTACCCATTTCAAGAGCAGCAAGAAGGAGGCAAGTGTCCTTGACCACTTTGATCCTATGCTAGGATGTGTAGATAGAATTATTTGCATTGTCAAGTTAAATATGAAACCCATGCTAGGAAAGTTTCCCTAGAATTGCATTACCTTATTTCCTTGTAGCTTGGGTTGGGATTTATTTTGTCATGTCATTTATTTACATGCATATGCTTAGCCATGCTTAGAATGGGATATTTGGGATATGAGATCATCAGTTTATTTTACCATACTCTTGAATGAGCTATTGTGAGTTATGTAGAGGTAGGGATCAAGGCAAGTTGGATGTTTTGGGTTGTGTGCTGGGTGCACGAGACTTGGGTTTGTGTTTAGTACTTGCCTGGATCCTAAGGACCGGTTCATGGAGCATGTAACCCGGCTTTACAGTGCCAACCACATGCTGAGATGGGGCAGCTTGGCCAATTAATTAGGTGTATCCCCGGCGTAGTATGGGTGTGTTGGATGGTGCGGGGAGTAGGTGTCAGCTGGACTACCATATGAACCGCAAGGCTCAAGAGGGGGCCACTGCAGCGGGGTTGGAGCCTCTTGTATGCTGTTAGGGGTGAAACCTCAGTGGGCCCACGCTCGTCGGGAATCCCTTTGTAAAGGCTTCGTAGTGATCTCCGGGCTGCACACCTGGGAAGTGTGAATGTGGATCGTAGTCACTGGCATAATGGAGGTTCTTTTAGTCCACCCGGCAACGGGGGATGAAATCACTACATGTGGGTACAGTGGTACAAACTCTGCAGAGTCAAAACTGTCTTGACAGCCGTGCTCACGGTCAAGAGCGGCCTGGACTTATTCATGATTAGAGGATTGATGGTTTTGGAAGTTAAGCGGGGAGCTTAACATTGGAAATGATGTTATGGTTATTGGATTATGATGATGGGATGGGAGATTGGGACCATTTCACCTGTGTAGTAATGTAGGTGCTTAATAAGCTAAGGTGATAGGTATTAATTGCGTAGTGCTTTAACCATGAGTTCAACCTCTCCTTGTTCTAGCCATGCATGATATAATTTTCCCACACTTGCTGAGTACCATTGGTACTCAACCTTGCATATTTGTTGGTTTATATTGCTGCTCAGGTCAAGATAATGAGGTGGTGTATAATGACCAAGACTTTGGACCCGAAGAAGGTTTCTAGGTTCATGGAGACCCCGGGCAACGCCTGTGATGGAGCCCAAAAAGATTAATATTCCGCTGCTAGTTTATTTACTTGTGATGAACTTATTATTGTCCATCGAGACATTTACTATGTAAGACTTACTTATATTCGACACCTGGCTTGTAATAAATGATGCTTCACTATTTGTCATCACGTGTATGAGAAAATGATCCTAGCATACATGTGATATTCACTTGGTTGTTCTTCGGAAAAACCGGGTGTGACAGAGGTGATATCAGAGCCAAGGTTGCCCGTAGGAACGTGGACCTAGGTAGAAATGGACGTATTTAAGGGCCCTATTTTTCTTAAAAACTATTTTCCAAGGTGTGGGTTGAAGAGTGTTATTTAAAGAGTTATTTTCTTCATCTTACCCCAACTTTCATTCGAAATAGGATTTTTATTTGAGATTTTATCTAACCAAATTTTAAATTCTTTTGTTTTAGATGGTTCGCATGATTCGCACCGCTCGTAAGTCCACGGGAGGGAGAGTTCCCGTAGTTGCCCTTGCTGAAAGAAAGGAGAGTCGTCCAGTGACGTACCTTTCCTACGGATTGGCAGTAGGAGATTTGTTGCGCCGTCTTCGACGTATGCTCGAAGCCGCCGGCAATACGGGCAAGCTCATCATCCACTATAACTCCACCAGGACCATCCGTGAGAAGAGGGAAGAATGGAGTTCGGAGATGAGGATTATACACGAGAATCAGCTGCTTAAGATTCACCACTCTCCAGCTTGTCGAGCAACACAAGTTGACGCGGAGAGAGATGTCACCTGGGAGGCCATCACCTGCCAGAGTCACATCTATCGTCGCCACTTGGACAAAACTGAGTACATGTATGTCCTCCAACGTGAGAGTGGTACCACGGAGTACAAGTACCCACCGGTGCAGCAAGGGACTTCCCATGAGCACATGGACTTGTGCTTGGAGGATGCTGCTATGCTTAGCACTCGACTGCAGGAGTGTCAACAAGAGCTTCAGGATGTCCGAGACACCCTGAAGGAAACGGAGGCATTGCTGCGAGCTTGCTTAAAGGCAAGAGAAAGAGGAGATGGGAATGAACTGTGTGTCACCGTGAGTGATCCATGGACCCCTGACTCCCCGGATCGCCGAGCAATCAGGCGTCGTCGCACTTCTCCACCAGCAGCCTCCCCACCCAAAGCAGAGTCAGAAGGTAGCCGAAATGAGGAGGAAGATCCCGAGGAGCCAGCTCAAGAGGACGAGTAGTGTAGAGTCTTTCCCCTAGCTAGCAAGAGGTCGAGTAGTCGAGTCGTTACGTAGTTAATGGTGTGATAATGCTTGGTGTGTGACGTGAGTTGTGGAAGCCATGAGCAATTATCCACAGCCTCGTCTTCGAATTGTTTTGCTTTGGTGTGTAAACCCACAGGAAATAATAGTGCATTTGTTTGGTGTGAGATATAGACCCTCGTAAAATTTTAACAAAGCTTCAACACTTCAAAGTACAAACAAGTGAAAGTAGTAAGATGATACTAAATGCTTTCAAATTAACATTGGTTGATTCTGCCAGATGGCCGGAAGAGGAAAAGCACGTGCTGCCAACCCCGCCAACAACAATGATGAGGCATGCAACCCTCATCTTTCTGGAGGCCAGGACCGGGGTGGTCGCCGTGAAGAAGTTGACCCTCTCCACCAAATGCTGGAGAATCAAAATCAGCTCATCCAGAACTTGACTCAAGTGGTGGCCAACTTGCATCAAGTTCCACCTCCACAAGTTGCACCACGCCAACCAAGGTTGAGTGAGTTTCTAGGGACTCAACCTCCAAAGTTTGCAAGTGCTGCTGAACCTCTGGAGGCAGATGATTGGCTGAAGACCATTGAAAGTAAGATGAGGATCATACAGTGCCAAGGGTATGAGAGGGTGCTGTTTGCCTCTCATCAATTGCATGGACCTGCTGCTGATTGGTGGACCGCCTACGTGGCCGCCCATCATGACCCTGAGAGCATCACTTGGGAAGAGTTCAAGCGTAGCTTCCGCAACCACTACATCCCAAGAGGTGAACTCAAAAACAAGAGGAAAGAGTTTTTGGGACTGCAGCAGGGAAACATGACGGTGAGGGAATACCTCACTAAATTCACTCAACTATCCCGTTATGCCCCACGGGACATAGAGACTGACGAGCAGAAACAAGATTGTTTCGTGGAAGGGCTTACCGCAGAAATGCAGTGTGCAATGTCCTCAAATGAGTATGAAAGTTTTCAAAAGATGGTGGACAGAGCGTCTGTGGTGGAAAGGAAGCTAAAGGCCCTGGAAAATGAGAATAAGAGGAAGGCTGGGTGGTCACATCAAGCCTCAGGGAGCAACACCCGCCCACGTATGATGCAGCAACCTACGGGGCAGACGAGCCGTGCCGCGGTACCCTATTCAGCACCAAGAGGGTACAACCCAAACTACAGGCCTCCCGCAGCACCAGCACAGCCGCAACGTCAGTTTGTGCAGCAGCCTCGCCCCGCATATCCACCTCGACCAGCAGTGCAAGGACCCCCAAACCAACCCCAAGACAACAAGGGCCAAGCATCTAAGATTGGGGTGCAATGTTTTAGCTGCGATGAAGTGGGGCACTACGCCCATAAGTGTCCAAAGAAGAATCCCACGCAGCCACAGCAGCAGAACGTAATGAGAGGACGGGTGAACCACGTCACTATGGAGGAAGCACAAGAGGCACCCGACGTGGTAGTTGGTAAGTTTCCTGCCAATTTACACCTTGCAACTCTGCTGTTTGATTCTGGTGCTACCCATTCATTCATTGCTCAAGGGTTTGTTAAGAAGCATGACCTAGCAACCACACAAATGAACCATATGCTAGCCGTAAACTCTCCAGGTGGAGAAATAAGGACAAGACAAGTGTGTCCCAAAGTGAACCTAGACATTAATGGGATAGTATTTACTGCTAACCTCATAGTGATCGATTCACAAGGGATAGATATTATTTTGGGTATGGATTGGTTGACCAAACATAAAGGAATCATCCATTGTTCGACCAGAACGGTGGAACTAACTCACCCCTAGTGGCACAAGAGTAAAGTTCATAACGATACACGAGCCTAGGAGGGACATTAAATTAAATCAAGTGGAGGTGAAAGTTGAGGAAATCAGGACTATCAGGGAATATCCAGATGTTTTTCCGGAGGAGTTGCCAGGTATGCCTCCCGACCGTGACGTGGAATTCGCGATTGAGCTAGTACCGGGAACAGCCCCGATATACAAGAGACCTTATCGAATGGACTCCAAGCAGCTAGAAGAGCTCAAGGATCATTTGAGAGAATTGACGGAAAAGGGGTATGTTCGCCCTAGTTCCTCACCATGGGGAGCTCCGGTGATATTTGTGCCTAAGAAAGATGGAACTCAAAGGTTATGCGTGGATTACCGTGCCTTAAATGAGGTGACCATCAAGAACAAGTACCCATTACCCCGCATTGAAGACTTGTTTGATCAGTTGAGGGGAGCTTGCGTGTTCTCGAAAATTGATCTCAGGTCGGGATACCACCAACTCAAGATAAGGCAATCTGATATTCCCAAGACAGCTTTCGTATCTCGGTACGGTCTGTATGAATACACTGTCATGCCTTTCGGGCTAACCAATGCCCCGGCATATTTCATGTACCTCATGAACAAGGTATTCATGGAATATCTGGACAAATTTGTGGTGGTTTTCATAGATGATATTCTCGTCTTCTCCAAAGATGAAGAAGAACATGAGAAACATCTAAGGTTGGTGTTACAAAGGCTGAGAGAACACCAACTATATGCCAAGTTGAGCAAGTGTGAGTTTTGGCTGAAGAGAGTTCCCTTTTTAGGACATATAATCTCGGAGGGAGGAATCTCCGTAGATCCCGCCAAAATCGAAGATATCCAGAAGTGGAAAACTCCTGAAAATGTCGGGGAAGTTCGAAGCTTTTTGGGATTGGCTGGATACTATCGACGGTTTATTGAGGGATTCTCCAAGATCTCGAGACCTCTCACCAAACTGTTGGAGAAGGGGATCACATTCACCTGGACGCCCCAGTGCGATACGAGCTTTCAGGAGTTAAAGAAGAGATTGACAACAGCCCCAGTGTTGGTTATGCCAGATATGCAGAAGAATTTCACAGTGTACTGCGATGCCTCTGGAAATGGGTTGGGATGTGTTCTCATGCAAGAAGGACATGTCGTGGCATATGCATCCCGGCAGCTTCGGAAGCACGAGAAGAACTATCCTACACATGACCTAGAACTAGCTGCAGTGGTACACGCGTTGAAAATTTGGCGGCACTATTTGATGGGGAAGAGGACAGAGATATATACGGATCATAAGAGTTTGAAGTACATATTCACACAGCCAGATCTCAACCTCAGACAAAGGAGATGGTTAGAGTTAATCAATGACTTTGATGTGGGCATCAACTATCATCCCGGAAAAGCAAACGTCGTGGCCGATGCTTTGAGTCGGAAAGTGCAGGTCAATAAGTTGAGTTTGAAGGACATGCCCGTAGAATTGAAGGACGAGGTTATAAGGCTCAATCTATGTCTAGTAAATAGTGGTGAAGCCATCGCCATGGAAGTGGACTCCACACTCGAGCAAGACATACGCGAGGGCCAAAAGAATGATGAGAAGATACAAGAGATCAGACAGCTCATCAAGGAAAATAAAGCTCCTGGTTTTAGAGAGGATGAACAAGGAACGGTGTGGCACGGGAAAAGGATCTGTGTGCCAGAAGTAAAGGAGATCCGTGAATTAATTTTGAAGGAGGCTCACGATTCCGACTATTCCATTCATCCTGGGAGTACGAAGATGTACCAGGACCTCAAGAGCAGGTATTGGTGGCATGGCATGAAGCGAGATGTCGCGGAACATGTTGCCCTATGTGACACATGTCAGTTGGTGAAAGCAGAACATCAACGACCCGCGGGATTGTTGCAACCACTCAAAGTGCCTGAATGGAAGTGGGAAGAAATCAGCATGGATTTTATCGTGGGATTGCCTAGGACCCAATCCGGGTATGATTCAATATGGGTCATTATTGATAGGCTAACCAAGGTAGCTCATTTTATCCCTGTGAAAGAAAGCTACAGCGGATCCAAATTGGCAGAATTGTACATGTCAAGGATTGTGTGTTACCATGGAGTGCCAAAGAAGATAGTGTCGGACCGAGGGACACAGTTCACTTCGAGGTTTTGGCAGAAGTTGCATGAAACCATGGGAACCCATCTGAACTTCAGCTCTGCCTATCATCCCCAAACTGACGGGCAGACGGAGAGAACCAATCAGATCCTTGAAGATATGTTAAGGGCATGTGCACTCAAAAACAATAGAAGTTGGGACAAGAACTTACCGTATGCGGAGTTTTCCTATAACAACAGCTATCAAGCTAGTATGAAGATGTCACCGTTTGAAGCTTTGTATGGAAGGAAGTGCAGAACTCCCCTATTTTGGAACCAAACAGGAGAAAGTAAAGTGTTTGGTCCAGAAGTGCTACAAGAAGCCGAGGCGAAGGTGAGGGAGATTCGCAACAACTTGAGGATAGCACAAACACGCCAGAAGAGTTATGCTGATGTACGAAGAAGAGAGCTCGTTTTCAACGTGGGAGACTATGTTTATCTCAAGGTGTCCCCTATCAGAGGACTTCGTCGGTTCAAGGTGAAAGGGAAGTTGTCACCTCGATACATCAGACCCTTTCAAGTTTTGGAAAGAAAAGGCGAAGTGGCGTACCAACTAGAGTTATCGGTTCATCTATCGGACGTGCACGATGTATTCCATGTGTCACAACTCAAGAAATGCCTGAGGACGCCTGAAGAGGTGTTACCCATGAATGAAGTGGATGTAGCTGAAGATTTGTCTTATACCGAGCAACCCTACAAGATTTTGGAGACAATGGAACGCCTCACCAGAAATAAAAGAATCCGTATGTGCAAGGTGCAGTGGAAGCATCACTCAGAAGAGGAAGCCACCTGGGAACGGGAAGATGAGCTCAAGGCACAATTTCCGGAATTGTTTTCTTAGAAACACCAATCTCGAGGACGAGATTTCTTTTAAGGGGGGTAGAGCTGTAACACCCCAAATTTTGATTTAAAACCCAAAACCATGTTCAGAGGGGAAATTAAAAATTTTTGGACGTGTTGCATGTTTTGCAAAAATTCAAATTCAAACTGGAATTCAAATTATACCCAAAACAGAAAAGAAATGGAAAAAGAAAAAAAGAAAACGGGAAAAAACTGGCCAGTGGGCCGAAACCGCCAGCCGGCCCAACTACTCCCGCGCCAGCCCGCCCCCCAGCGCGCCGCGCTGCCTCTCACCGACGGGTGGGACCCACCTGTCATCCCTAACCCGAGCCCCCGTGACCCCGGACTTCTCCCCCCGAGCGCGCGCGATCTTAACCGATCGGGAAACCCGTTCCGCCGCCCGAATTCTGGTCTCAGAGGACTCCAACTCGATCACAACAGATCCACCGCCCTCCCCCGGCTATAAAAACCCCCGATCCGATCAGTTTTTCTCACGCTATCGCCGATTTTCACTCCGGTGAGCACCGAGACTTCGCCGGTGAATTCTGGCCGATCTAAGCTCGGAAACTCTGATCTAACTCGCTGGTCTTGATCCACCGCCTCCGGGGAACTTTGCAGGTGCAGAAAACCCGAAGACTTACGGTGTAAATCCAGCGCCGACGAGCTTCGCCGTGGTTTTGCCTCGGACCTCGCCGCCGATCACTTTCTGACACGACCCCACTGGTCCTGTCGAGCCAGGATCACGCTGAGGGGTGCTGCATTGCACAGCACCGTATAACACACGTCAAAGGTACAAAGCGGAAGCGGAAGCTTTATTACATAAACAAGTTTATTAACATGTTTACATCAAAATAAGTTTAGTCCACACTCGCGGGCGTAGACTAAGCATCAAGTGCACGTTCAGCCCTCGAACGTGTCCTTGCTAGCACACACGCACACTAACTCTGCGGCGTGCACGACTCCCACTCGACGGGGTTCCCCTCCTGGGGTTCCGTCTCCTCTTCGGGAGTCCCTTCCTCATAGAACCCTGCAAAAGCTCCAAACACAAGCAGTGAGCACGAAGGCTCAGCAAGTCTGACCCGTCTCACCTAAACATGGAACTTCTACATGAGGGTGATGGGTTGCATGAGGTAAAAATCATTTGCAAGGACTCGCCTAATTAGTAGAACCTTACTTTCAAGTTTTAGCAGCAGGTTGTGGAGAACTTTATGCTAAGGCACATGAGAGAGCCGCAATCAAACAAGAAACGCATTTCTCTCATGTACTTTGCCCAAAGTTGAAAAGAACTTTAGTTAGCACTAAGCTACAACATATCATTAACAATCAATATCCAACTTTCAATCAGCAACATTTTAACATGTAACTAGCCTGTTCTTTCTACGTCACGGTACAGTGAACAAGTGGTACTCACTGACCGCGAGGGACGGCGATTATAATCGATTTACACCTGCAGGGTTACCCGAACAACCCGTCACGTACGCCCGTACTCGATGTTGCCTACAACAACCATCACGGACGCCGTACGCGACTACCTTTCACCCGTTAGCCAAATATTGAACCGGTCCCATCGTCCCGAGCAAGAGGTCCCTGCACGCGCATCTCTGTGCCGCCAGCTGATTTACACCTCGAGCTCTCAACCTACCCTCTGAACGACGGGCAATGCCTCAACACCCAGCTACCCGAGTTACATCAGTTTCCCGGTTCCCATATAGCCGGTAGGTCTTCGGTACTGTTCTAGCTTGTTCAACAGGCCCGCACACGGCTCGGTCCTCAATCGACACAAGCGGAGCTACAGCACACAGGCCCCAAAGTCCTGCTGCCCTTACTCTCCGCTCGGTCTCATTTTCTTGCCATGTGTTTCATGTGCTATCTCTACCCGAGCAATGTGCCTCTAGCCTATTCTCGCGAGTAGTTCCAACTACTCGACTTGTACCGAATCCTACTCTATTCTAGCAATGCAGTGGCTAACGAGGTTTTCAATCCTAAACCCAACCCATGGTTTTCTTGGCTGTGCAGTTGGGTTTCCAATCAAGACTCTAATGCAACGAACAAAGGGAAACAAGTATGTGCTCAAAACAATAAAAATTTGTAAAAAGGTTAATGCAAACCGGGGCTTGCCTTGCTGCTCTTGGTCGTAGGCTAGCTGTTCCTCCGGAGTAACGAAGTCTAGGACTTCGGGTTCCTCCTCGACCTTAGCGACTACATGATAAGAACAATGTATGTATCAATTTAGATGCCTTTGTATTAACTTTGAAGTTGTGAAGCCTATAACCCTTACTAGACAGACCTAATGACTGTGAAACTTTTACTGTGGCTTGGTTACAACCTAAACAAAGACTTGGTCAAGTTTTAGTTGCAGCAAAGCTCATTTGAGCCCTCCACAAATAATTATGTCCTTGACCTTAATTGGAACCCTTAGGGTGTTCTAGGGATTTTCATGAGACAAACTATGACTTTCTGAAAACTAGATTTTCAGAGGGTTCTAATGGAGTTGGTCTCACTTAATTTGGAAGTCTCTAACTAAAGGTATGAGCTAAACAATTTCAGAGAAAATCCTGAAAATGTTTCTGAACATTTTCTATTTTCTCTGGAACAGTTTTACTAATCACACCATTAGGTGGACTAAATGAGCTCAAATGGATCTGAAATTTTTATGGTAGCTCAATGATATTTTGGTGAACATCTCAGCAAAATTTCAGGATTTTCCTCCAAGGGATTCTCCAGTTAAAATTTCTAACAGTTTAAACATTAAGGAATTAATTCTGGAGAATTAAGGAATTTCATGAAGTGAAACTTGATTTTCTGGAAAGTACTCAGAGAGCTGAATCCAGCAAAATTTGGTTCACTCAATTTGGAGCTTTCTAGCCAAAGTTATAAGGATTTGAAGTTTGAAGGAAATCTGAAAATCGGGGAAAAGTTTAAACTCGCGCGTGGGCCCAGGGGACACGCGTCGCACGCCGAAGCGACAGCACACCGCGGCCCACAAGGCTTTTGCGCGCCAGCACACCCGATCCCGGCCGCAGCCGGATCCCGATTCAAAATATCGGCCGCTGACAGCTGGGGTCCACCCCCTTCTTCAACCTCGCGACACCCGCGCTCCGCCGCCGAGGGATCTCGCCGGAGAGCTCGCCGCTGGCTGCTGTACCGCTCCAAACTTCTTGATTCTGGCCGCCCCTGCCTACTTTTACTTGGGGAACATGATCCGAGGGTCAGCTGCTCATGACAACGGCCGGAGCATGGTCGGCGACGAGCTGCCATATCAGAACGACTTCGGCCATGTCGGCTGATGCTCCTAGTGCCTCAGCTACTTGGGAAACCGGTCGGGGAGCATCAGTGGACCTCAGAGAAGGTCGACATGAACTCGGGGCAGCTCGGGGAAGGCCCGAAATAGGTCCTCACCGTGCGCCCGATACCCCCCGTGCGTTCCGCCATTAGTAGACCTTGAATTACGCCGGGCACAGAAGTTCTCCGGCCCAGAGTTGTGAAGGCAACTTGTGCGTCACCGTGTCTAGTTCGTGTGGGAGTGGCATGAGGCCCTCTAATCCTTTCTAGAGCACGAATTAAACAGAATCGTACCCGAGGGTCGTTCTGCACACAGAAAGGGGAAAAGTGGAAATTCGCCGCCGGTGAGCAACCACTCGAGCTGTGGCTCGGGGATGAGCAGCACCGATCACTTGCGCGTCCAAGGGTGCCTTGGCTCGGGCGTGACAACGCCCAGGTTGGGCTGTCCACGAGAGCCCGAGGTGCGGCGGTTTCCAGTTCCGAGTTTGATCTTTCGGCACAGCCGATATCACTCGGTTTCAATCGATTTCTATCAATGGGAAGGATGGAGGATGGTTGCTAGTACCTTGCTGGGACCTTGGAATGGAAAGAGGGGGCTGCGATCGGCTTGATCAAGCAGGAACTCGAGCGCTAGTGATGGCAGTGGAAAAACAAGTCGTGTGCGTCGGCAGCTCGAGGAAATGGTGACTGAAGCACGCCGGGGAGGGAATAAATAGCCCGGCCGGCTGGTCTCCGGCTTGGGGCACGCAGCAGGAGCTGGCGCCGGCTGCCCCCTTCGGTGGCGCGCGCGCACAGCTGCCGGGAACCGACTGAACTGTGGTTCAGTCGGTTTGCTTTGAGGCAGAGGCTGACATGTGGGTCCCACTTCTCTTTTAACCTCTGAAATTTATTCCTAACAGCTGTGGTAAACAGTGAACCCTATTCTACCCTTGGCAATTCAAATTATTCACCCAAGAGCCATTTGAATTGATCAAAGTTCAAATGAGGTTTGGTTTGAATGAATTTCAGCACAAGTGCAGTTTGAAATTCAAATAAAGTTTGAATTTCTCCCCCTTAGCTCATGTCAAGATCAACTCCAAATGGAGTAAAAATTGGTGTGTGAGCTCACAAAAATGTGCTGAGCAAGAATATGCCTTCCACTTTTAAATTCAGTGGGTGAAAACAGTTTGAATTTGAATATGGTTTCAAACTGCCCTCTTCCTAACTATACCCAAAATGACCTCAAAAAGGTTTTGAATTTGGGTGGAACTTGGCATGGACATCCTTAGCAAAGTGTAGGAGTTTTCATATGTCCAGCCCATCTATATCACATGTGGGAAGTACCACTTTTGCAATGTGTGAGTTTGTTCCCTAATGAGCATGTTGATAATTGTTACTTGCTCTTTATTTGTGTTCATCATTCTTCCTCAAATGAGGTGTGTGGTGTGGTGATGAACACTGCAAATGAGTGTCAAAAACTGAGGCCCTTACACTTTCCAGGACCCCCGAGCTCGAGAAAACCCCCGAGGTGAGATCCCTGACCTCCCCTCTACCGATCTATGCCATAAGATCACAGTTTTAGGCAGAATTCTCGAGGATCCGAAACTTTCCGGCGAGATCGCCGCTTCCCGCCGCCGTGCGCCGCCGGCAGCGCCGCCCGCGTTCGATCAGAGCGACGTGGCCGCTTGTGCGCCGTTTATTTTAAATCGCACGGTAGACTTTAAAACCCCGCGTACCGGTTCGATGTTATAATCTCAGCTGTCGGTTTAAAATCGGACGGTCCACGTTAACCCCGCATTATGAAGACTGGAATTCTTACGTGCTACCCCCTGGGGTTCTCTGGAATTGATAGCTAGCCCCGGAAACTTCAGATCTAGCCCCTGGAACTCCAGAAAATCATGTAAATTCATTTAAAAATCAGTTTTAGCCCCTGGACTTAATAGAAATTAGGAAAAACACCTCTGATAAGTGTAGCTAGACCCCTGGAAATTATGAAAATAATATTATAGACCCTGTAATGGGGTGAGTTCATTATTTTAGCTCTGTTTAGTATTTAATTTAGAAAATAGAATATGTAACTAGTGTTTAAAAATTAAAAGTGGGACAAACATAATTGTCAAAATTAATTAAAAACTTTCTCAGTACTTAGAAAACTTTGGAGTGAGATAAAAATATATTTTTGGGCTGATATGAATCTGTTTCATATATTATTCACATTTATTAGTTTAGGGACACATTTTTAAATAAAGAATAGTTATAGAAAAATAGGGAAAATAATTATGAAATAGTTTACATCAGAGGCCAAGGTCAAAATATGTTATTAAATTATTTAGGACCAGAACCTATACTGTTTAGATGATGTGTATTACTAATTTCATAATAAAATACACAATTATGCATAGGAATATAAATCTGAAAATATAGCAACTAGTAAATGATAAATGGAGTTTTTAAAATCCAAAGAGTTCAGTTTAGGGTTGATAGAAATTATGAAGGCACATATGGAGAAGAAAAATACTTTTCATACATACTTGGTAGTTTAATATAAGGAATTTATTTAAAACTGAAACACACATATATACATATATATATATATATATATATATATATATAGTATGTGAGTATAAATATGAACACCAAAGTAGGAATCATACACATATAAATAAAAGTGTATGCAAGCCACAAATCAACACACATAGAGTATCCACAACACATATAATGGTAAAGAACTTTCATAAATGTGAATGTGTGGTTTGTATGAAGTAGAAGTGTGAACTATGTCTTATGATTGTTGTTTTTCTTTTGCTATGTGTGATGGTATGAAGTAGAACCTGTTCAAGAGCAAGCTATCACTTTCCAAGATCAGGACTACCCATTTCAAGAGCAGCAAGAAGGAGGCAAGTGTCTTTGACCACTTTGATCCTATGCTAGGATGTGTAGATAGAATTATTTGCATTGTCAAGTTAAATATGAAACCCATGCTAGGAAAGTTTCCCTAGAATTGCATTACCTTGTTTCCTTGTAGCTTGGGTTGGGATTTATTTTGTCATGTCATTTATTTACATGCATATGCTTAGCCATGCTTAGAATGGGATATTTGGGATATGAGATCATCAGTTTATTTTATCATACTCTTGAATGAGCTATTGTGAGTTATGTAGAGGTAGGGATCAAGGCAAGTTGGATGTTTTGGGTTGTGTGCTGGGTGCACGAGACTTGGGTTTGTGTTTAGTACTTGCCTGGATCCTAAGGACCGATTCATGGAGCATGTAACCCGGCTTTACAGTGCCAACCACATGCTGAGATGGGGCAGCTTGGCCAATTAATTAGGTGTATCCCCGGCGTAGTATGGGTGTGTTGGATGGTGTGGGGAGTAGGTGTCAGCTGGACTACCATATGAACCGCAAGGCTCAAGAGGGGGCCACTGCAGCGGGGTTGGAGCCTCTTGTATGCTGTTAGGGGTGAAACCTCAGTGGGCCCATGCTCGTCGGGAATCCCTTTGTAAAGGCTTCGTAGTGATCTCCGGGCTGCACACCTGGGAAGTGTGAATGTGGATCGTAGCCACTGGCATAATGGAGGTTCTTTTAGTCCACCCGGCAACGGGGGATGAAATCACTACATGTGGGTACAGTGGTACAAACTCTGCAGAGTCAAAACTGTCTTGACAGCCGTGCTCACGGTCAAGAGCGGCCTGGACTTATTCATGATTAGAGGATTGATGGTTTTGGAAGTTAAGCGGGGAGCTTAACATTGGAAATGATGTTATGGTTATTAGATTATGATGATGGGATGGGAGATTGGGACCATTTCACCTGTGTAGTAATGTAGGTGCTTAATAAGCTAAGGTGATAGGTATTAATTGCGTAGTGCTTTAACCATGAGTTCAACCTCTCCTTGTTCTAGCCATGCATGATATAATTTTCCCACACTTGCTGAGTACCATTGGTACTCAACCTTGCATATTTGTTGGTTTATATTGCTGCTCAGGTCAAGATAATGAGGTGGTGTATAATGACCAAGACTTTGGACCCGAAGAAGGTTTCTAGGTTCATGGAGACCCCGGGCAACGCCTGTGATGGAGCCCAAAAAGATTAATATTCTGCTGCTAGTTTATTTACTTGTGATGAACTTATTATTGTCCATCGAGACATTTACTATGTAAGACTTACTTATATTCGACACCTGGCTTGTAATAAATGATGCTTCACTATTTGTCATCACGTGTATGAGAAAATGATCCTGGCATACATGTGATATTCACTTGGTTGTTCTTCGGAAAAACCGGGTGTGACAGCAGATGGCAATCTGAGTCAAAATCGGGAATGTAGGGAAAGTCAGTAAAACTCACTAACTCGGATCCCGAGCGACCAGACGGGACCTTAACGGAATACACGTTCGGATGGTGCAATTAATGGTTTTGCATGCGTGGATGGCCATCTGGGTCGAAATCGGGAAAGTCAGTAAAACTCACGAATTTGGGTCCCTAGCGACCGGATGGGACCTTGACGGAATACACGTTTGGACGGTGCGACTTGATGGTTTTGCATGCATAGATGGCCATTGTCGAAGTGTGCGATCGACACTTCCCCCGGGCCTGCACTGGGCAGCCCGCGGAGGTTCTTTTTTCGGCGGGGCTAGTCTCCTAGCGGAAAGCTTGCGCGGATGGACGAGTTAGCGAGAGCTTGACACGCGACTTTTACGTGGTTCAGGCCGCCGGAGCGTAAAACCCTACGTCCACGGCGAGCTATGGAGCTCGCTGTATTGCTTGCTGCTCAGGGCCGGAGGCCTGAGCTTGGGGGTGAGTTACAGCTTGAGAGTGTATGGCTAGCGTATGAGTTGCAAAGTGCGAACCCCTGCTATCAACGCCTACCCGAGCCTTTTATAGTCCAAGGCTCGGGCGGCTTACAAGGGAAGCCGGGACCCGACAGGTGGTCCCGGGAAGATTGTCTATTATCTACCGTCTCTGTAGTTACGCCGGTGGTTGCCTCTGGTCAAAGGCTTCTGAGTCTTCATCTTGCCGCCCTGCCCATGCCGCGTGCTAGTCGTAGTGGTTGATGACGGCGCAGGCGGCATGGGATGTCTTGTCGCGGCGTTTATTGGCTGGCAGGTTCTGACACCGCGCGCCAGTCTGTGATGCGACTGGGCGCAACGGCACCTGACAGACGCGTGCTCCGCGTTTCCGCATCTTGGGAAGACGCGGGCCTTGAATGCCTTGTACGGGCAAGGTGTGGGGCGCCTTTATGCCCGCTGCCTACCGCTCGGGGGCAGGCAGCACCGTTCTTCTGGCCACGTGGCGGGCCCTGAGCCCTTCTCTGAGGAGAGAAGGGTCCGGCCTGCGGGGCACGTGGAGCCTCCGGACCTCTCCCCGCGGAGAGGGAGGCTCGTCTTCTGTCGGCCACGCGGCGGGCCCAGAGCTCTCCTCTGAGGATAGGGAGGTCCGGCCCCGCTGGACGCGTGGCGCCTTCGGACCTCTCTCCCGCGGAGGGGGAGGTCCGGCTTCTGTATGCCACGTGGCGGGCCCGGAGCTCTCCTCTGAGGAGAGGGAGGTCCGGCCTGCGGGGCACGTGGAGCCTCCGGACCTCTCCCCGCGGAGGGGGAGGCTCGGCTTTTGTATGCCACGTGGTGGGCCCGGAGTTCTCCTCTGAGGAGAGAGAGGTTCGGCCCCGCTGGACGCATGGCGCCTTCGGAGCTCTCCCTGCGGAGAAGGGTGAGATCCTTAGGCATTTTCCCCTGTGCGCGGGGGTACCCCATATTGAGGGTACCGACAGTGGCCCCCGGGCCCATCTCGGAGGAGATAGCGAGCCCGAGGTGGGACCTTCGTCTCTTCTGATCCGCGCACTTTCTTGTCTTGAGTACTCCCTGTGCTGGCAGGGTCTTGACGGCTTCGGTGTCCAGCCTCTTAGGAGAGGGTGAAGCCTGGCATCGGAGCTCGGCCCGGCTGTGGGGGCGGAGGTCCGGAAGTCATCGGAGCTCAGGCCAGCGAAGGGCGTGAGGTCCGGCATCAGCGCTCGCCTCTGAAAGGAGGGCGAGGGCTGGCCTCGGAGCTCGGCCTGGCTGTGGAGGCGGAGTCCGGAAGTCATCGGAGCTCAGGCCAGCGAAGGGCGTGAGGTCCGGCATCAGCGCTCGCCTCTGAAAGGAGGGCGAGGGCTGGCCTCGGAGCTCGGCCTGGCTGTGGAGGCGGAGTCCGGAAGTCACCGGAGCTCAGGCCAGCGAAGGGGTTGAGGTCCGGCATCAGCGCTCGCCTCTGAAAGGAGGGCGAGGGCTAGCCTCGGAGCTCGGCCTGGCTGTGGAGGCGGAGTCCGGAAGTTATCGGAGCTCAGGCCAGCGAAGGGCGTGAGGTCCGGCATCAGCGCTCGCCTCTGAAAGGAGGGCGAGGGCTGGCCTCGGAGCTCGGCCCAGCTATGGGGGCGGAGTCCGGAAGCCATCGGGGCTCAGGCCAGCGAAGGGCGTGAGGTCCGGCATCAGCGCTCGCCTCTGAAAGGAGGGCGAGGGCTGGCCTCGGAGCTCGGCCTGGCTGTGGAGGCGGAGTCCGGAAGTCATCGGAGCTCAGGCCAGCGAAGGGCGTGAGGTCCGGCATCAGCGCTCGCCTCTGAAAGGAGGGCGAGGGCTGGTCTCGGAGCTCGGCCTGGCTGTGGAGGCGGAGTCTGGAAGTCATCGGAGCTCAGGCCAGCGAAGGGCGTGAGGTCCGACATCAGCGCTCGCCTCTGAAAGGAGGGCGAGGGCTGGCCTCGGAGCTCGGCCCAGCTGTGGGGGCGGAGGTCCGGAACTGCTCAGTGGTCCCCCTTTTCCTATCCCTTAGTCTCATTTGGCTTACTGTCCCAGGCCGGAATACGGGGCTTGGGTAATCCAGTGCACTTGGTCCCGGAGGTCTGGCCCCAGCCCCAGTCAGGGTGTAACCGCCCGGCCCCCTGGTACTCAGACCGTAGCGCCGTGAGGCAGAGTGCGCATGCTTTTGGTGCAAGACCGGGCAAAGCAAGGCTCCTGACCCCCCGTTCTAGCGTAGGTCTTTTCTCGGAGGAGACCAACTGGTGGTGCAGTACCCTTATAGAGGGAGATCCAAAAGGCCACCGGGCCTCTGGCAGGTACCCCAAGCACTACCGCCTTCGGCAGGACGGCAAATATCGACTATGCATGAGAGCAGGAAAGAGGAACCGAGTGTACAATGGACACACACTGTCTAGAGCGTGGGGAGGTGTTCATATAAATTAATGCGTAATTTAAATAAACACCTAAGTAAGCATGGTGAACTTACTGGGGTGGCGTCGGAGCGTCTGTCTTCACGCAGAGCGGGTCATGCGTGGCTTCGTCGTACGCCGGACACGTGGGGACCCCATGGCTATATCAGGGGGAAGCATGGCTTCGGCCCTGCATACCATGTGGAAGGGTAGTTCCCGTGAACCGGCCCTGGGAAGTCCGGCTGGCCCTCGACATGGAGGAGCCGGTATCCCCCGACGGCTCTGAGTGCGCGTCTGCACCGGTTGTGTGGGTCTGCATGGCGTGGACTTGGCACGCATTGCATCCCTAACCGGTTTGACGGCGTCCAGGTGGCTCTCGGTCAGTAGGAGCCATGCCGGGTGGCTTATCTGACCAACGCGCGGGACGATGAGCGTTCCCAGCACTCGCCTCCTTGGACTACTGCGAGCTAGTCGCAGCCTTCCTCCTGGGTTATGCACCGCAATAGGATGTCGAGGCGCCACGCCAGTAAAGATACCAGCGCGTAGCACTTAGCCATCCGCACCACCCGTTCAGCGGATGCACGTTCATCAGGAAGGATGTCCTTCAAGGAGTCCCGGACCTCCGTGGTCCATGCATCGGGACTACTTGAGCTTCTAGATCTTGAGCGCTGGGTTGCACGGAGTCCCCAGTGACTCTTACGATCCTTTGGCGGCATCCAGGGCCGCCGGGACTGCCTAGCTTCGCGGTACTGGTTCAGCCCCCTTCGCCCGGCTCGGCGGGCCGGGCTGTGGACCGCAGCAACGTCCTCTCGAAGACTCCTTCGTGCACGGGGGCTCCGATGGAGGTCTTCGTTGAGAAGTTGTCAGCTGCGGCCGTGCCAGCGCGCGGTTCATGGCGCAGGTCCAAGGCGAGGAATTCTTTCTCCAACATCCGCACGTGAAGCAGATAAGCAGCTAGCTGTGGGTCATTGCGAGGGCATTCACCCTTAACTTGTTTGATAACTAGCTGGGAGTCGCCCTGTGCCAACAACTGGCGAGCGCCCAAAGACAGGACTGTCTTTTAGGCCAAAGATGAGTGCTTCATACTCTGCCAAGTTATTGGTTGCCTTGGAATTGAAACTCACCATGTACCCAGACTGCTCCCCCGATGGCATGAGAAGCAGTACGCCGGCACCGGCCCCCTTCTTTCGCGAGGAGCCGTCGAAGAAGAGCGTCCAGTGAGGCCCGGTGAAGACCGGAGCTCGGTACTTTGGTTCACCGTCTTCGCGGCCCCCTGGGTCAGCCTTCGTTGGCGTCCACTCAGCCACGAAGTCAGCCAGTGCTTGGCTCTTGGCTGTCTGACGTGGTCAGGAGCTCAGCTTGAACTTCGCCGTCTTCGGGCTGTCTTCCGGCTTCGGAAGCTGGCAGTGAGTGCCAGCTCCGCCCACCGGCTGCTCTGGCGCACTTGTCCACCATGCTGAAGTGCTCAGAGGCATCGCAGACCTCTTTGGTCGCAAGCTTCTCAAGCATCTTCTCGTCTCGGACACTGTCGAAGTGCCACCACCATAGAAGCACTTTGAATATGCGGGATGGTGTTGCGTACCTGGGAGAACCGCTGGATGAAGGAGCGCAGCGACTCCCCAGGTTGTTACTTAATGGCTTGGAGGTCAAGCTCCGTGCCGGGACGGTTGTAGGAGCTGCCGAAGATGGCGATGAACTGCCGGCAGAGCTCTCCCCAGGAAGTCATGGAACCCCGAGGGAGGTTCATGAGCCAAGACCGGGTCGGGCCGGTCAAGGCGTCCGGGGAAGTAGTTGGCCATGACGGCCTCATCCCCTCCTGCGGCAAGTACGGCGGTGGAGTGGATCTGAAGGAACTCCGCCGGGTTGACGCTGCTGCCGAACTTTTTGGGCAGGTGTGGCCAAAACCGGAGCCTGGTGTAGCTGGAATCTGCCGTGTGTTCACCAACCATTGGCGTGCGCATCAGCGACACGGCCGGTTGGCCGGAGCATTGTCCCCGCCGAAGTCGAGGTTTTGCGGCGGCAACGACGAAACAGTCTACCTCGCGAATCCGCTGCTGGGTCGCTGCCTGAGGCGCGTCCCCAGCAGGAGGATTGAGTAGCAGCGCTCTTTCTGTGGCTAGCGCACCCCCGCCAGGTACGCCCAGCGCTACTGAAGACCTGACGCTGGTCGGAGCCTGCATTGCCGGGGTCGGCGCTGCCAGAGCCGGTTGCTGGCTCCCAGTGCAGGTATTGGTGCCACGAACGCTTGGTTCGCCGCTGGCACAGTGTGCCCCGGTATGGGCAAGGCTGCTCCATAGACCGGGGACGCCGTTTGCGGGGCATATGGTTGTGGCATATGCTGCGCGGCGTATGCCTGGGGCGGAGCTCGCGTGGCGAAGATCTGCCCTTCAGGTTGGGTCGAGGCCGACGTCATACTGTCGCCAGCCTCTTAGTTGCGACGCCTTTCTCGACGTCGCTCGAAGAACACTCGGGCATCTTGGCCCAAGTGGCATCGCTCCGGCTCTGCCCCTAGGTCCGTCGACGGAAGCCTGGTGGAGCCGGAGTCCGCCGTCTGCTCGCCAACCATTGGCGTGCGCGTCAGCGGCACGGCCGGTTGGCCGGTGCGTCGTCCCCAAGTCGAGGGTTTGCGGCGGCGACGACGAGACGGTCTATCTCTCGAATCCACTGCTGGGTCGCTGCCTGAGGCGCGTCCCCAGCAGGCAGATAGCGCAGTAGCGCTCTTGCTGCGGCTGGCGCACCCCCGCCAGGTACGCTCAGCGCTACTGAAGACCTGACGCTGGTTGGAGCCTGCATTGCCGGGGTCAGCGCTGCCAGAGCCGGTTGCTGGCTCCCAGTGCAGGTACTGGTGTCGCGAACGCTTGGTTGCGCCTGACACAGTGTACCCCGGTATGGGCAAGGTTGCGCCATAGGCCGGGGACGCCGCTTGCAGAGCACATAGTTGTGGCTTATGCTGTGCGGCGTACGCCTGGGGCAGAGCTCACGTAGCGAAGGTCTGCCCTCCAGGCTGGGTCGAGGCCGACGTCATGTTGTTGCCAGCCTCTTGAGTGCGACGCCTTTCTCGACGTCGCTCGAGGAATCACTCGGGTATCTTGGCCCAAGTGGCACCGTTCCAGCTCTGTCCTCAGGTCCGTCGACGGAAGCTTGGTGGAGCTGGAACCCGCCGTCTGCCCGTCAACCGTTGGCGTGCGTGTCAGCGACACAGCCGGTTGGTCGGAGCGTCATCCCCGCCGAAGTCAATGATTTGCGGCGGCGACGACAAGACGGTCTACTTCGCGAATCCACTGCTGGGTCACTGCCTGAGGCGCGTCCCCAGCAGGCGGATTGTGCAGTAGCGCCCTTGCTGCGGCTAGCGCACCCCCACCGGGTACGCCCGGCGCTACTGAAGGCCTGACGCTGGATGGAGCCTGCATTGCCGGGGTCGGCGCTGCCAGAGCTGGTTGCTGGCTCCCAGCTTGCCCTGACACACTCCGTCCTGAGTGTGTCATCATGTACTCTCCCCTGGTCACGGTTTGCCGCGGGTGCAGGGGGGGAAAGTTTGCCGCTAAAGGAAGCTTGGTCATCTTCGTCGGCGGAAACTCGTCGCGCTAGGAGAAAAGCCCCCTTCCTGGCGCGCCAAATGTTGAAGTGTGCGATCGACACTTCCCCCGGGCCTGCACTGGGCAGCCCGCGGAGGTTCTTTTTTCGGCGGGGCTAGTCTCCTAGCGGAAAGCTTGCGCGGATGGACAAGTTAGCGAGAGCTTGACACGGCGACTTTTACGTGGTTCAGGCCGCCGGAGCGTAAAACCCTACGTCCACGGCGAGCTATGGAGCTCGCTGTATTGCTTGCTGCTCAGGGCCGGAGGCCTGAGCTTGGGGGTGAGTTACAGCTTGAGAGTGTATGGCTAGCGTATGAGTTGCAAAGTGCGAACCCCTGCTATCGACGCCTACCCGAGCCTTTTATAGTCCAAGGCTCGGGCGGCTTACAAGGGAAGCCGGGACCCGGCAGGTGGTCCCGGGAAGATTGTCTATTATCTACCGTCTCTGTAGTTACGCCGGTGGTTGCCTCTGGTCGAAGGCTTCTGAGTCTTCATCTTGCCGTCCTGCCCATGCCACGTGCTAGTCGTAGTGGTTGATGATGGCGCAGGCGGCATGGGATGTCTTGTCGCGGCGTTTATTGGCTGGCAGGTTCTGACACCGCGCGCCAGTCTGTGATGCGACTGGGCGCAACGGCACCTGACAGACGCGTGCTCCACGTTTCCGCGTCTTGGGAAGACGCGGGCCTTGAATGCCTTGTACGGGCAAGGTGTGGGGCGCCTTTACGCCCGCTGCCTACCGCTCGGGGGCAGGCAGCACCGTTCTTCTGGCCACGTGGCGGGCCCGGAGCCCTTCTCTGAGGAGAGAAGGGTCCGGCCTTAGGGGCACGTGGAGCCTCCGGACCTCTCCCCGCGGAGGGGGAGGCTCGGCTTCTGTCGGCCACGCGGCGGGCCTGGAGCTCTCCTCTGAGGAGAGGGAGGTCCGGCCCCGCTGGACGCGTGGCGCCTTCGGACCTCTCTCCTGCGGAGGGGGAGGTCCGGCTTCTGTATGCCACGTGGCGGGCCCGGAGCTCTCCTCTGAGAAGAGGGAGGTCCGGCCTGCGGGGCACGTGGAGCCTCCGGACCTCTCCCCGCGGAGGGGGAGGCTCGGCTTCTGTATGCCACGTGGTGGGCCCGGAGTTCTCCTCTGAGGAGAGAGAGGTTTGGCCCCGCTGGACGCGTGGCGCCTTCGGAGCTCTCCCTGTGGAGAAGGGCGAGATCCTTAGGCATTTTCCCCTGTGCGTTGGGGTACCCCATATCGAGGGTACCGACAGCCATCAAAATCGAGAAAGTCGGAAAAGTCTGTAAAAATCACGAACTCGGGCCTTTGGCGGCTGGATGGGACCTTAAAGGAATATAAGTTCGGATGGTGTAACTTGATGGTTTTGCATGCTTAGTGGCCATCTGGGTCAAAATTGAGAAAGTCAGGAAAGACGGTAAAATTCACGCCCTAGGATCCTCAGAAGCTGGACGGGAACTTGAGGGAATACACGTCCGGATGGTGCATCTTGATAGTTTTGCATGCGCGGATGGCCATGTGGTTCCAAATCGCGAAAGTCGGTAAAACTCACGAACTCGGTTCCCGGGCGGCCGGACGGAACCTTGATGGAATACACGTACAAACGGTGCAACAAGATGGTTTTGCATGCGCGTATGGCCATTTTGGTCGAAATTGAGAAAGTAAGAAAGTCTGTAAAACTTATGAAGTCGGGTCTCGGGCGGCTCGACGGGGCCTTCATATAATACATGTCCGGATGGTGCACCATGATGGTTTTGCATGCGCGGATGGCCATCAGGGTAGAAATTTGGGAAGTCAGGAAAACTCATGAACTCGGGTCCCGGGACGCCGAACTGTACCTTGACGGAATTAATGTTCAGATGGTGTAACTGGAAGGTTTTGCATGCGCGGATGGCAATCTGAGTCAAAATCAGGAATGTAGATAAAGTCGGTAAAACTCATTAACCCGGGTCCCCAGCGATCGGACGGGACCTTGACGGAATACACATTCGGATGGTGCAACTAAATGGTTTTGCATGCGTGGATGGCCATCTGGGTCCAAATCGGGAAAGTCAGTAAAACTCACGAATTCGGGTCCCGTGCGACCGGACGGGACCTTGACGGAATACATGTTCGAACGGTGCAACTTGATGGTTTTGCATGCGCGGATGGCCATCAGGGTCAAAATTGGGGAAGTCAGGAAAATTCATGAACTCGGGTCCCGGGGCACCGGACTGTACTTGACGGAATAAACGTTCAGATGGTGCAACTGGAAGGTTTTGCATGCACGGATGGCAATCTGAGTCAAAATTGGGAATATAGGGAAAGTCGGTAAAATTCACTAACTCGGATGCCGATTGTCGGTACCTGAGATATGGGGTACCCCCGCGCACAGGGTAAAATGCCTAAGGTACTCGCCCTTCTCCGCAGGGAGAGCTCCGAAGACGCCACGCGTCCGGCGGGGCCGGACCTCTCTCTCCTCAGAGGAGAGCTCCGGGCCCGCCACGTGGCATATAGAAGCCGGACCTCCCCCTCCGCGGGAGAGAGGTCCGAAGACGCCACACGTCCAGCGGGGCCGGACCTCCCTCTCCGCAGAGGAGATTTCCGGGCCCGCCATGTGGCATACAGAGGCCGGACCTCCCCCTCCGCGGGGAGAGGTCCGGAGGCTCCACGTGCCCCGCAGGCCGGACCCTTCTCACCTCAGAGAAGGGCTCCGGACCCGCCACGTGGCCAGAAGAACGGTGCTGCCTGCCCCCGAGCGGTAGGCGGCGGGCGTAAAGGCGCTCCTCACCTTGCCCGTACAAGGTATTCAAGGCCCGCGTCTTCCCAAGACGCGGAAACGCGGAGCACGCGTCTGTCAGGTGCCGTTGCGCCCAGTCGCACAGACTGGCGCGCGGTGTCAGAACCTGCCAGCCAATAAACGCCGCGACAAGACGTCCCATGCCGCCTGCACCGTCATCAACCACTACGACTAGCACGCGGCATGGGCAGGGCGGCAAGATGAAGACTCAGAAGCCTTCGACCAGAGGCAGCTACCGGCGTAACTACAGATACGGTAGATAACAAGCAATCTTCCTAGGACCACCTGTCGGGTCCCGGCTCCCCTTGTAAGCCGCCCGAGTCTTGGACTATAAAAGGCTCGGGCAGGCGTCGATAGCAAGGGTTCGCACTTTGCAACTCATACGCTAGCCATACACTCTCAAGCTGTAACTCACCCCCGAGCTCAGGCCTCCGGCCCTGAGCAGCAAGCAATACAGCGAGCTCCGCAGCTCGCCGTGGACGTAGAGTTTTACGCTCCGGCGGCCTGAACCACGTAAAAGTCGCCGTGTCAAGCTCTCGCTAACTCGTCCATCCGCGCAAGCTTTCCGCTAGGAGACTAGCCCCGCCGAAAAAAGAACCTCCGCGGGCTGCCCAGTGCAGGCCCGGGGGAAGTGTCGATCGCACACTTCGACATTTGGCGCGCCAGGTAGGGGGCTTTTCCCCTAGCGCGACGAGTTTCCGCCGACGAAGATGACCAAGCTTCCTTCAACGGCAAACTCTCCCCCTCCATGTTCACGGCGAATCGTGACCACTGGGGAGTACATGTCGACACACTCAGGACGGAGTGTGTCGGCACAAGCGGGCAGCCAGCAGCCGACTCCGGCGACGCCGACTCCGGCTATGCAGGCCCCGACCAGCGTGAGGTCTTCTGCAGCGCTGAGCGTACACCATGGAGGTGCGCTAGCTGCAGCAAGAGCGCTGCTGCGCAACCCGCCTGCGGGGGATGCGCCCCATTCAGCGACCCAGCAATGGGTCCGCGAGGTGGACCGCCTCGTCGTCGCCGCCGCGAACCCTCGCTTTCGGCGAGGACGACGCCCAGGGCAACCGGCTGTGTCGCTGACACGCACACCCATGGTTGACGGGCTAACGGCGGATTCCAGCTCCTCCAGGCTCCTGTCGACGGACCTGCAAAGGGAACTGGAACGGTGCCACTTAGGGCAGGACGCCCGGGTGTACCTCGAGCGACGCCGAGAAAGGCGTCGCAACCAGGAGGCAGGCGACAGCATGTCGTCGGCCTCGACACAACCAGAAGGGCAGGTCTTCGCCATGCGAGCCCCGCCACAGGCATATGCTGTGCAGCATATGCCACAACCATATGCGCCGCAAGTAGCGGCCCCAGTCTATGGTGCAGCCTTGCCCATGCCGGGATACGCAGCGCCAGGTGCGAACCAAGTGTTCGCAGCGCCTATACCTGCCGCAACAGGTGCAGGATGTGCGGCCCTTCCACCCCATCTTCGCTTCGCAAGGTGGCCACGCAAGTTCCGCCCACACCTGCCCGAGAAGTACGACGGCAGCGTGAACCCAGCGGAGTTCCTCCAGATCTACTCCACCGCCGTACTTGCCGCAGGAGGGGACGAGGCTGTCATGGCCAACTACTTCCCCGTCGCCTTGACCGGCCCAGCCCGGTCTTGGCTCATGAATCTACCTCAGGGGTCCATAACCTCCTGGGGTGAGCTATGCCGGCAGTTCGTCGCCAACTTCGGCAGCTCCTACACCCGTCCCGGCACGGAGCTTGACCTCCACGCCATCAAGCAACAACCTGGGGAGTCGCTGCGCTCTTTCATCCAGCGGTTCTCTCAGGTGCGCAACACCATCCCACATATCCAAAGCGCCTCTGTGGTGGTGGCGTTCCGACAGGGTGTCCGGGACGAGAAAATGCTCGAGAAGCTCGTGACCAGAGAGGTCCGCGACGTCTCGGAGCTCTTCAGCCTGGCGGACAAGTGCGCCAGAGCAGCTGAAGGGCGGAACTGGCACGCACTGCCGACCTCCGAGTCAGGAGGGCAGCCCGGGTCCGGTGCTGCTGCCTATGGGGGTGGCAAGAAGACCAAGAACCGGGGGGTGGCAAGATGAAGTCACCATTCACGGCCCCCGTCGCCGCAGCTGCGACGACCAGTGGAGCTCGGGGGCCACGCCCTGACAAAAGGCAGCGGCAGTCACCGGCCCCAGACAGTGACCAAGGCGGGCTATGCCCCGTGCATGGCGCCTGCAACCATACTGCTGCCGAGTGCTGGGAGATCCAGAGGCTCGCAGAGCGCTTCCGCAAAGGAAGACAGCAGAGGGCTGAAGCATCGCCCTACCCTCAGAGGGATGGCAAACAGAAGGCCGACGCCCCAGTCACCGCTGCCCACCAGGTGGGGTTCCAGGAGCCTCAGCGTGTCATAAAGACAGTGCATGGCGGTGAGGACTCCAGTTCCGACGGTGACGGGCCTGGGCGTTAGCCAACTACAGCACGCCTCCGTGCCTCGAACATACCTCTCGGGAGCCGCCTAAGGTCCGTTAACCCCTTGAAGGCCTTGCCAGAAGGGGAAGACGCCTTAGGTCATCCAAGGCGAGCCCGGGTCCACCTACCCCTTGAAGGCCTTAGCTAGAAGGGGAGAACTCCCCGGGGGCCCCCGAGAGAAGCCGCGCAGGGCCTGATCCAGCGTGAAGATAACAACCTCGACAAGACTCGGCTTGCAGGGAACACCCCACAACGCACGGTCTCGGCTAATGCTCTAAGCACTACCACCAAAGAACCCAACGCGACGGGGGCCCGCAAGAAGGCAACCTGGTGAAGCGGCACGCTATATTCCAAGAAGGACCCATAAGCTCTCCCCCAGCAGGGAAGGTCCCTTCCGAATCATGAAAGCTGCCGCCCCAGGTACACATGCCTTTCAACCGAGAGTGGGATCCATTCCCAAAAAATCCTTGCCATGAAGCAACACTGTAAGTCCTACTTACTGAGCATCGGTAGAACAGGGTTATCCACTTCTGTAATAAACCCCATAGAATTTAGGAACAGAGCTTGGGGTAGCTAAGTCTCAAGGGACGGTACAGGACTACGTCCAGTTTAGCCTGGTTCCGACCCTAAGCGCGTAGAGTCTTGCTTCCCTTGTAGACGAAGCGGAACATTGCCCCCATATACAGCCAGAATTCCACCTATGGGTACGAATACAGAGACCTGTTCTACTTAGCTCTCTCTCATGCGTTCATTTAAATTATGCATTAATTTTTATGATCGCACTATCTCTGTATGTTCATCGTACATCTAGCTCCCCCTCTCCTGCGCTCATCCATAGTCAGCATTTGCTATCCTACCGAAGGCGGCTGCGCTTGAGGCACCTGCCGATGGCCGAGTGAGTCTCTCGGGCCTCCCCCAGTCAGGTGTTGTGGTGCCAGTTGGTCACCTCCAGGAAAGGCCAGCGTTGTGCATGGGGGGTCCAGGGTGCGTATCCAGCTTAGCCGGCCCAGAGCCCAAAGCATGCGCATCCTGCCCTCCGGAGGTCCAGGGGAGTACGTCCGCTTTGCCTGGTCATGAACCCAAAGCGCGTGCACTCTGCTTCCCCAGCGCATGGCCCGGTACTAGGGATCGGACGGCCGTACCCGGACCTCGGAGGGAGCCGGAGCTCCGGCGCCTCGTGCACAGAATTGCCCAAGCCCCGTATAGCGGGTCAGGACCATAAGACGAATAAGACTAAGAGACAGGAGGGGAGGACCCCCCGAGGAGAATTACGTTTCCTCTACCTGTGTGCAGGACCTCCAGGTTATGGCAACAGGGACTGCATGAAGCGGGGGGAAAGGAGCTACCAGCTACTCCGGCCTGGGACTGGAAGGACCGGGACCTGCACGGTTAGGACCCGAGGAGGGTGTCTGTGCGAAGCTCCGAGATTGGAAATGGCCTCTGAGTACCTTGCGGAGCTAAGGACTCAGTCAGGCAAAGCCAAGAAGGAGAGAAAAAGCATCACAGACACAAGTATCCAAGAGAGTCAAATTAAACAAGGCTCCATGAGCTGGACTACAGACTCGATAAAAAAGGGAGAAACAAGTCCTAAGGACCTCCCGGCTCTCGCCGGAACCTTGCGGCTACAAGGGCGGCCACATCCTCAACTTCAGCCCTGGCAGCTTCCTCCCGCTCCGCGGCTGGGCCCTCTCTCGCTGGCTCTAGCGAAAAAGAGGGGTCGCGGCTCTTGAAGCATGCCAGCACATGCGAAGCGACCTCTAAAGCTAAGCTGCGGCCCTCGGCCTCAAGCTCGCTGGCGACCACCGAGTCGAGCCTGTCCAGCTTGGCGCCGATCGACTCCAATGCAGGGATCACCTCTGCCACCTTCAGCGCGGGAGTCGCAGCCCTCACCAGACTGAAGCCAAGAGGGATCAGGGCGGACCCCGCTCGATCCACGAAGCTTGAGACCGCAAGGGCCTCGGAGGACCGCGAGGCGGAGAGCTCCTCCACCTCGCGGCGGGCCGCCTGCAGAGCCTCCAGGTTCCTCTCGGAGAATCCTTCTCCTTGGCCGCCAGGGAACTCTCCCGAAGGTGGAGAGTCTTGGCTAGCCGCTCCAGCTCAGCGGCCTTGAAGCCGGCAGTCAACTCCCGGTCCAAGACCGCCCGGCGATCATGGGAGACCTGTTCCTCCCTCAAGTCAAGGTCTGCCTTCAGAATCTCCAGCTCCTCCATCCGAGCTCGGAGGTCATCCTCGCCCGCGGCCAGCTGCGCGGCGACCCTCTCTGCCTCAGCTGCCACGGAACGCTCCCGCTCCTCAACGGCGAGTTCACGGCGCTCCAACCGCTGCCGTATTTCCACAGCAGCAGAGAGGCTCTCTTCGGCCCGGGTGTGTACCTCCAGAGCCTCCCTGTTGATCCGCCGCGACTGGGTGTCCATGCGGTCGACAGCCCGCTTCATCCGGTCGACGAGCGCTTCCCTGAAGTCGAGCAACTCCCGCCTGGAGTCGAGCTCGCTCTTAACCTTCGTGGTCCTCTCCCGCAAAAGGTTCCCCCAGATGAGGAGGAGGTCCCGTTCAGCCGTATACTCCTCCCGCTCGCGCCCTAGTGCAGCCAAGACCTGCCGGACGCTCGACTCGGCAAGCGCGAAGGCGTCCGCCAGAGGCAATGGAGCAATAGAGGCTGGGGCAGTCCCTCCGACCTCCTCCATTACCTCGTCCTCAGGAAGAGCCGACGCACCAGCAGCTGAGACGAGACGCCGATCAGGAGAAGCTGGCTCCGCGGCTCTGGCAGCCAGGCCAGCCGGGCTCTTTTCAGCTTCTGACTCCTTGACCTGAGGAGAGGGACGAGCCAGGGAAGGCGGTGCTGGAGAAGAAGCCAGACCGCCTAGTGCAGGATCAACCTGTGCTGGCTCGGGGGCCGCGGTTGCCGTCTCGGCAGGAAGAGACGACGCCGCCGCGGAGTCCGGGCACACCGGAACAGGAGAAGTCCGCGCTGGCCTGGGGGCCGCGGCAGTTGCCCCTGGCTCCGAGCGCATCGGCGCAGATTCCCCACAAGACGGGGAAGGCCGGGAAGCGCGGACACTCCAGCGGGCTCTGAACCCCGACTTCCGAGACGGGGTAGGACTTCCAGAGCCCGCAACCGTCGCCGACGACCGCTCCGCAGTCGCTTGGACTGGCGGAACAGGGGACGCCCCAGAGGCTTCCCCCAGCGCATCAACCCGGGGCCTCTTCGAGTCGCCACCGGAGGGGGTGTCAGGCACCCCGGAATCCCGACTTGGCACCGACGCCGTTGCTGGAGGAGATCGAGCGCGTTTCTTCTCTGACAGCGGGTTGGAAGCCATGGCAAGGGAGAACTCAAAAGCACAAGAGTCCGAGAAGAAATGCTGAGAAGTGCGAAGGGAAGCTGCAATGGGGGTAAGACCTCTAAAAAGCTTCCCGGTGCAATTCCAAGCGATTCGGAACTCTTCGAATATCCCGCACCAGCAACCGCTTCGGTTCCTAGACCAAATGCCGATGACGGGTGGGCCCAAACCGCTTAGCTAAAGCGGTGGGGTCAAGGAGTCAGCCTCCTGAGAAGATGAGCCGGCAAGGCACTTCGGCGGTTCCCGAAGAAAGGGCCGCAACGTGCAGAAGTGGCAGCCTTGGGAACCGCTGCAGTAAAAGCAATCATCAAGTGAGCGCACACTCTCACGACCCCGCGGCCGTTCGTGCTCCGGCAGCGGCCAATTCGGGACTTAAAGAAAGTGCGTGGATCGGAAGAGACGGAGGTCCCACCTCGGGCTCGCTATCTCCCCCGAGATGGACCCGGGGGCCACTGTCGGTACCTGAGATATGGGGTACCCCCGCGCACAGGGTAAAATGCCTAAGGTACTCGCCCTTCTCCGCAGGGAGAGCTCCAAAGGCGCCACGCGTCCGGCGGGGCCGGACCTCCCTCTCCTCAGAGGAGAGCTCCGGGCCGCCACGTGGCATACAGAAGCCGGACCTCCCCCTCCGCGGGAGAGAGGTCCGAAGACGCCACGCGTCCAGCGGGGCCGGACCTCCCTCTCCGCAGAGGAGAGCTCCGGGCCCGCCACGTGGCATACAGAGGCCGGACCTCCCCCTCCGCGGGGAGAGGTCCGGAGGCTCCACGTGCCCCGCAGGCCGGACCCTTCTCACCTCATAGAAGGGCTCCGGACCCGCCACGTGGCCAGAAGAACGGTGCTGCCTGCCCCCGAGCGGTAGGCGGCGGGCGTAAAGGCGCTCCTCACCTTGCCCGTACAAGGTATTCAAGGCCCGCGTCTTCCCAAGACGCGGTGGCGGTACCTGAGATATGGGGTATCCCCGCGCACAGGGTAAAATGCCTAAGGTGCTCGCCCTTCTCCGCAGGGAGAGCTCCGAAGGCGCCACGCGTCTGGCGGGGCCGGACCTCCCTCTCCTCAGAGGAGAGCTCCGGGCCCACCACGTGGCATACAGAAGCCGGACCTCCCCTCCGCAGGGAGAGCTCCGAAGGCGCCACGCGTCTGGCGGGGCCGGACCTCCCTCTCCTCAGAGGAGAGCTCCGGGCCCGCCACGTGGCATACAGAAGCCGGACCTCCCCTCCGCGGGAGAGAGGTCCGAAGACGCCACCGTCCAGCGGGGCCGGACCTCCCTCTCCTCAGAGGTAAGCTCCGGGCCCGCCACGTGGCATGCAGAAGCAGGACCTCCCCCTCCGCGGGAGAGAGGTCCGAAGGCGCCACGTGTCCAGCAGGGCCGGACCTCCCTCTCCTCAGAGAAGAGCTCCGGACCCGCCACGTGGCTAGAAGAACGGTGCTGCCTGCCTCCGAACGGTAGGCAGCGGGCGTAAAGGTGCCCCTCACCTTGCCCGTACAAGGTATTCAAGGCCCGCGTCTTCCCAAGACGCGGAAACGCGGAGCACGCGCCTGTCAGGTGCCGTTGCGTCCAGTCGCATCACAGACTGGCGCGCGGTGTCAGAACCTGACAGGTAATAAACGCCGCGACAAGACATCCCATGCCGCCTGCGCCGTCATCAACTACTATGACTAGTGCGCGGCACGGGCAGGGCGGCAAAAGGAAGACTCAGAAGCCTTCGACCGGAGGCAACCACCGGCATAACTACAGATACGGTAGATAATAGACAATCTTCCCGGGACCATCTGTCGGGTCCCGGCTTCCCTTGTAAGCCGCCCGAGCCTTGGACTATAAAAGGCTCGGGTAGGCGTCGATAGCAAGGGTTCGCATTCTGCAACTCATATGCTAGCCATACACTCTCAAGCTGTAACTCACCTCCAAGCTCAGGGCCCCGGCCCTGAGCAGCAAGCAATACAGCGAGCTCCATAGCTCGCCGTGGACGTAGGGTTTTACGCTCCGGCGGCCTGAACCACGTAAAACTCCCCGTGTCAAGCTCTCACTAACTCGTCCATCTGCGCAAGCTCTCCGCTAGGAACTAGCCCCTCCGAAAAAAGAACCTCCGCGGGCTGCCCAGTGCAGGCCCGGGGGAAGTGTCGATCGCACACTTCGACATTTGGCGCGCCAGGTAGGGGGCTTTTCCCCTAGCGCGACGAGTTTCCGCCGGCGAAGATGACCAAGCTCCCTTCAGCGGCAAACTCTCCCCCTCCGCATTCACGGCGAACCGTGACCAGCGGAGAGTACATGTCGACGCACTCAGGACGGAGTGTGTCGGCACAATCGGGTAGCCAGCAGCCGACTCCGGCAACGCCGACTCCGGCTATGCAGGCCCCGACCAGCGTGAGGTCTTCTGCAGCGCTGAGCGTACACCATGGAGGTGCGCTAGCTGCAGCAAGGGTGCTGCTGCGCAACCCACCTGCAGGGGATGCGCCCCATTCAGCGACCCAGCAATGGGTCCGCGAGGTGGACCGCCTCGTCGTCGCCGCCGCGAACCCTCGGTTTCAGCGAGGGCGGCGCCCAGGGCAACCGGCTGTGTCGCTGACGCGCACACCCACGGTTGACGGGCTAACGGCGGATTCCAGCTCCTCCAGGCTCCTGTCGACGGACCTGCGAAGGGAACTGGAACGGTGCCACTTGGGGCAGGACGCCCGAGTGTACCTCGAGCGACGTCGAGAAAGGCGTCGCAACCATGAGGCAGGCGACAGCATGTCATCGGCCTCGACGCAACCAGAAGGGCAGGCCTTTGCCATGCGAGCCCCGCCTCAGGCATATGCTGCGCAACATATGCCACCACCATATGCGCTGCAAGTAGCGGCCCCGGCCTATGGTGCAGCCTTGCCCATGCCGGGATACGTGGTGCCAGGTGTGAACCACCTGTTCGCAGCACCAGTACCTGCAGCAGCAGGTGCAGGATGTGCGGCCCTTGCACCCCACCTTCACTTCGCAAGGTGGCCGCGCAAGTTTCGCCCGCACTTGCCCGAGAAGTACGACGGAAGCGTCAACCCGGCGGAGTTCCTCCAGATCTACTCCACCGCCGTACTTGCTGCAGGAGGCGATGAGGCTGTCATGGCCAACTACTTTCCCGTCGCCTTGACCGGCCCAGCCCGGTCCTGGCTCATGAATCTACCCCAGGGGTCCATAACC
Source organism: Neostapfia colusana (assembly GCA_030760725.1). Lineage (NCBI taxonomy): Eukaryota > Viridiplantae > Streptophyta > Magnoliopsida > Poales > Poaceae > Neostapfia > Neostapfia colusana. The sequence goes on from JASWHV010000019.1 coordinate 52,201,523, forward strand.
TCCTGGGGTGAGCTCTGCCGGCAGTTCGTCGCCAACTTCGGCAGCTCCTACACCCGTCCCGGCACGGAGCTCGACCTCCACGCCGTCAAGCAACAACCTGGGGAGTCGCTGCGCTCTTTCATCCAGCGGTTCTCTCAGGTGCGCAACACCATCCCACATATCCAAAGCGCCTCTGTGGTGGTGGCGTTCCGACAGGGTGTCCGGGACGAGAAAATGCTCGAGAAGCTCGCGACCAGAGAGGTCCGCGACGTCTCGGAGCTCTTTAGCCTGGCGGACAAGTGCGCCAGGGCAGCCGAAGGGCGGAACTGGCACGCACTGCCGACCTCCGAGTCAGGAGGGCAGCCCGGGTCCGGTGCTGCTGCCTATGGGGGTGGCAAGAAGACCAAGAACCGGGGGAGTGGGAAGATGAAGTCGCCATTCACGGCCCCCGTCGCCGCAGCTGCGACAACCAGTGGAGCTCGGGGGCCGCGCCCCGACAAGAGGCAGCGGCAGTCACCGGCCCCAGACAGTGGCCAAGGCGGGCTATGCCCCGTGCATGGCACCTGCAACCATACAGCTGCCGAGTGCTGGGAGATCCAGAGGCTCGCAGAGCGCTTCCGCAATGGAAAACAGCAGAGGTCTGAAGCACCGCCCTACCCTCAGAGGGATGGCAAACAGAAGGCCGATGCCCCAGTCACCGCCGCCCACCAAGTGGGATTCCAGGAGCCTCAGCGTGTCATAAAGACAGTGCATGACGGTGAGGACTCCAGTTCCGATGGTGACGGGCCAAGGCGTTAGCCAGCTGCGGCACGCCTCCGTGCCTCGAACATACCTCTCGGGGGCCGCCTAGGGTCCGTCAACCCCTTGAAGGCCTTGCCAGAAGGGGGAGACGCCTTAGGTCATCCAAGGCGAGCCCGGGTCCACCTACCCCTTGAAGGCCTTAGCCAGAAGGGGAGAACTCTCCGGGGGCCCCGGAGAGAAGCCACGCAGGACCTGATCCAGCATGAAGACAACAACTTCGACAAGACTCGGCTTGCAGGGAACACCCCACAACGCACGGTCTCGGCTAATGCTCTAAGCACTACCGCCAAAGAACCAAACGCGACGGGGGCCCGCAAGAGGGCAGCCTGGTGAAGCGGCACACTATATTCCAAGAAGGACCCATAAGCTCTCACCCAGCAGGGAAGGTCCCTTCCGAATCATGAAAGCTGCCGCCCCAGGTACACATGCCTTTCAACCGAGAGTGGGATCCATTCCCAAAAATCCTTGCCATGGAGAAACACTGTAAGTCCTACTTACTGAGCATTGGTAGAACAGGGTTATTCACTTCTGTAATAGACCCCATAGAACTTAGGAACAGAGCTTGGGGTAGCTAAGTCTCAAGGGACGGTACAGGACTACGTTCAGTTTAGCCTGGTTCCGACCCTAAGCGTGTAGAGTCTTGCTTCCCTTGTAGACGAGGCGGAACATTGCCCCCACGTACAGCCAGAATTCCACCTATGGGCGCGAATACAGAGACCTGTTCTACTTAGCTCCTTCTCATGCGCTCATTTAAATTATGCATTAATTTTTATGATCGCACTATCTCTGTATGTTCATCATACGTCTAGCTCCCCCTCTCCTGCGCTCATCCATAGTCTGCATTTGCTATCCCCCCGAAGGCGGTTGCGCTTGAGGCACCTGCCGATGGCCGAGTGAGTCTCTCGGGTCTCCCCCAGTCAGGTGTTGCGGTGTCAGTTGGTCACCTCCAGGGAAGGCCAGTGTTGTGCATGGGGGGTCCAGGGTGCGTATCCAGCTTAGCCGGCCCAGAGCCCAAAGCATGCGCATCCTGCTCTCCGGAGGTCCAGGGGAGTACGTCCGCTTTGCCTGGTCATGAACCCAAAGCGCGTGCACTCTGCTTCCCCAGCGCATGGCCCAGTACTAGGGATCGGACGGCCGTACCCGGACCTCGGAGGGAGCCGGAGCTCCGGCGCCTCGTGCACAGAATTGCCCAAGCCCCGTATAGCGGGTCAGGACCATAAGACGGATAAGACTAGGAGACAGGAGGGGAGGACCCCCCGAGGAGAATTACGTTTCCTCTACCTGTGTGCAGGACCTTCAGGTTACGGCAACAGGGACTGCATGAAGCGGGGGGAAAGGAGCTACCAGCTACACCGGCCTGGGACTGGAAGGACCGGGACCCGCCCCTCCAGCAGGGGCGGGGCCCGGGGGCCCCACGTGTCCAGCTGGCCCGGAACTCTCTCCTTCCTTGAGGAGGGCTCCGGGCTCGCCACGTGGCAGGCAGGAACCGGACCTCCCCCCTCAGCGGGAGGGCTCCGAAAGCCCTACGTGTCCAACATGACCGGAGCTCCCGTCTCTTGAGGAGGAGCTCCGGACCCGCCACGTGGCCGGCAGACTTGGAGCCCCCCATAGGGCGAGGTTCGGAGACCTCCGGGGGCCCCTAACACGGTTAGGACCCGGGGAGGGTGTCTGTGCGAAGCTCCGAGATTGGAAATGGCCTCTGAGTACCTTGCGGAGCTAAGGACTCAGCCAGGCAAAGCCAAGAAGGAGGGAAAAAGCATCACAGACACAAGTATCCAAGATAGTCAAATTAAGCAAGGCTCCTTGAGCTGGACTACAGACTCGATAAAAAAGGGAGAAGCAAGTCCTAAGGTCCTCCCGGCTCTCGCCGGAACCTTGCGGCTACAAGGGCGGCCACATCCTCGACTTCAGCCCTGGCAGCTTCCTCCCGCTCTGCGGCTGGGCCCTCTCTTGCTGGCTCCAGTGAGAAAGAGGGGTCGCGACTCTTGAAGCATGCCAGCACATGCGAGGCGACCTCTAAAGCTAAGCCGCGGCCCTCGGCTTCAAGCTCGCTGGCGACCACCGAGTCGAGTCTGTCCAGCTTGGCGCCGATCGACTCCAATGCAGGGATCACCTCTGCCACCGGCAATGCGGGAGTTGCGGCCCTCACCGGACTGAAGCCAAGAGGGATAAGGGCGGACCCCGCTCGATCCACGAAGCTTGAGACCGCAAGGGCCTCGGAGGACCGTAGGGCTGAGAGCTCCTCCACCTCGCGGCGGACCGCCCGCAGAGCCTCTAGGTTCCTCTCGGAGAATTCCTTCTCCTTGGCCGCCAGGGAACTCTCCCGAAGACGGAGGATCTCGGCTAGCCGCTCCAACTCAGCGGCCTTGAAGCCGGCAGTCAACTCCCGGTCCAAGACCGCCCGGCGATCATGGGAGACCTGTTCATCTCTCAAGTCAAGGTCTGCCTTCAGAATCTCCAGCTCCTCCATCCGAGCTTGGAGGTCATCCTCGCCCGCGGCCAGCTGCGCGGCGACCTTCTCTGCCTCAGCTGCCACGGAACGCTCCTGCTCCTCAACGGCGAGTTCGCGGCGCTCCAACCGCTGCCGTATTTCCACAGCAGCAGAGAGGCTCTCTTCGGCCCGGGCGTGAGCCTCCAGGGCCTCCCTGTTGATCCGCCGTGACTGGGTGTCCATGCGGTCAACAGCCCGCTTCATCCGGTCGACGAGCGTTTCCCGGAAGTCGAGCAACTCCCGCCTGGAGTCGAGCTCACTCTTAACCTTCGCGGTCCTCTCCCGCAAAAGGTTCCCCCAGGTGAGGAGGCGGTCCCATTCAACCGTATACTCCTCCCGCTCGCGCCCTAGCGCAGCCAAGACCTGCCGGACGCTCGACTCGGCAAGCGCGAAGGCGTCCGCCAGAGGCAATGGAGCAACAGAGGCTGGGGCAGTCTCTCCGACCTCCTCCATTACCTCGTCCTCGGGAAGAGCCGACGCGCCAGCCGCCGAGACGAGACGCCGATCAGGAGAAACTGGCCCAGCGGCCCTGGCAGCCAGGCCAGCCGGGCTCTCTTCAGCTTCAGGCTCCTTGACCTGAGGAGAGGGACGAGCCGGGGAAGACGGTGCTGGAGAAGAAGCCAGGCCGCCTAGTGCAGGATCAACCTGTGCTGGCTCGGGGGCCGTGGTGGCTGTCTCGGCAGGAAGAGACGATGCCGCCGCGGAGTCCGGGCACACCGGAACAGGAGAAGTCCGCGCTGGCCTGGGGGCCGCAGCAGTTGCCCCTGGCTCCGAGCGCATCGGCACAGATTCCCCGCAAGACGGGGAAGGCCGGGAAGCGCGGACACTCCAGCGGGCTCTAAACCCCGACTTCCGAGCCGGGGTAGGATTTCCAGAGCCCGCTACCGTCTCCGACGACCGCTCCGCAGTCGCTTGGACTGGCGGAACAGGGGACGCCTCAGAGGCTTCCCCCAGCACATCAGCCCGGGGCCTCTTCGAGTCGCCACCGGAGGGAGTGTCAGGCACCCCAGAATCCCGACATGGCACCGGCGCCGTTGCTGGAGGAGATCGAGCGCGTTTCTTCTCTGGCAGCGGGTTGGAAGCCATGGCAAGGGAGAGCTCAAAGGCAAGAGAGCAAAAGCGCAAGAGTCCAAGAAGAAACGCAGAGAAGTGCGAAGGGAAGCTACAATGTGGGTGAGACCCCCTCTAAAAAGCTTCCCGGTGCAGTTCCAAGCGATTCGGAACTCTTCGAATACCCCGCACCCGCAACTGCTTCGGTTCCTAGACCGAGTGCCGATGACGGGTGGGCCCAAGCCGCTTAACTGGAGCGGTGGGGGCAAGGAGTCAGTCTCCTAAGAAGATGAGCCGGCAAGGCCCTTCGGCGGTTCCCGAAGAAAGCGCCGCAACGTGCAAAAGTGGCAGCCTTGGGAACCGCCGCAGTAAAAGCAATCATCAAGTGAGCGCACGCTCGCACGACCCCGCGGCCGTTCGTGCTCCGGCAGCGGTCAAGTCGGGACTTAGAGAAAGTGCGCGGATCGGAAGAGACGGAGGTCCCACCTCGGGCTCGCTATCTCCCCCGAGATGGGCCCGGGGGCCACTGTCGGTACCTGAGATATGGGGTACCCCCGCGCACAGGGTAAAATGCCTAAGGTGCTCACCCTTCTCTGCAGGGAGAGCTCCGAAGGCGCCACGCGTCTGGCGGGGCCGGACCTCCCTCTCCTCAGAGGAGAGCTCCGGGCCCGCCACGTGGCATACAGAAGCCGGACCTCCTCTCCGCAGGGAGAGCTCCGAAGGCGCCACGCGTCTGGCGGGGCCGGACCTCCCTCTCCTCAGAGGAGAGCTCCGGGCCCGCCACGTGGCATACAGAAGCCAGACCTCCCCTCCACGGGAGAGAGGAACGAAGACGCCACGCGTCCAGCGGGGCCGGACCTCCCTCTCCTCAGAGGTAAGCTCCGGGCCCGCCACGTGGCATGCAGAAGCAGGACCTCCCCCTCCGCGGGAGAGATGTCCGAAGGCGCCACGTGTCCAGCGGGGCCGGACCTCCCTCTCCTCAGAGAAGAGCTCCGGACCAGCCACGTGGCTAGAAGAACGGTGCTGCCTGCCCCCGAACGGTAGGCAGCGGGCGTAAAGGTGCCCCTCACCTTGCCCGTACAAGGTATTCAAGGCCCGCGTCTTCCCAAGACGCGGAAACGCGGAGCACGCGCTTATCAGGTGCCGTTGCGTCCAGTCGCATCACAGACTGGCGCGCGGTGTCAGAACCTGACAGGTAATAAACGCCGTGACAAGACATCCCATGCCGCCCGCGCCGTCATCAACTACTATGACTAGTGCGCGGCATGGGCAGGGCGGCAAAAGGAAGACTCAGAAGCCTTCGACCGGAGGCAACTACCGGCATAACTACAGATACGGTAGATAATAGACAATCTTCCCGGGACCACCTGTCGGGTCCCGGCTTCCCTTGTAAGCCACCCGAGCCTTGGACTATAAAAGGCTCTGGTAGGCGTCGATAGCAAGGGTTCGCATTCTGCAACTCATACGCTAGCCATACACTCTCAAGCTGTAACTCACCTCCAAGCTCAGGCCCCCGGCCCTGAGCAGCAAGCAATACAGCGAGCTCCATAGCTCGCCGTGGACGTAGGGTTTTACGCTCCGGCGGCCTGAACCACGTAAAACTCCCCGTGTCAAGCTCTCACTAACTCGTCCATCTGCGCAAGCTCTCCGCTAGGAACTAGCCCCTCCGAAAAAAGAACCTCCGCGGGCTGCCCAGTGCAGGCCCGGGGGAAGTGTCAGATCGCACACTTCGACACGCGGTAACGCGGAGCACGCGTCTGTCAGGTGCCGTTGCGCCCAGTCGCATCACAGACTAGCGCGCGGTGTCAGAACCTGCCAGCCAATAAACGCCGTGACAAGACGTCCCATGCCGCCTGCGCCGTCATCAACCACTACGACTAGCACGCGGCATGGGCAGGGCGGCAAGATGAAGACTCAGAAGCCTTCGACCAGAGGCAGCTACCGGCGTAACTACAGATACGGTAGATAACAAGCAATCTTCCCGGGACCACCTGTCGGGTCCTGGCTCCCCTTGTAAGCCGCCCGAGTCTTGGACTATAAAAGGCTCGGGCAGACGTCGATAGCAAGGGTTCGCACTTTGCAACTCATACGCTAGCCATACACTCTCAAGCTGTAACTCACCCCCGAGCTCAGGCCTCCGGCCCTGAGCAGCAAGCAATACAGCGAGCTCCGCAGCTCGCCGTGGACGTAGGGTTTTATGCTCCGGCGGCCTGAACCACGTAAAAGTCGCCGTGTCAAGCTCTCGCTAACTCGTCCATCCGCGCAAGCTTTCCGCTAGGAGACTAGCCCCGCCGAAAAAAGAACCTCCGCGGGCTGCCCAGTGCAGGCCCGGGGGAAGTGTCGATCGCACACTTCGACACCGATCGACCGGACGAGACCTCGACGGAATACACGTTCGGATGGTTGAACTAAATGGTTTTGCATGCATGGATGGCCATCTGTGTCGAAATCAGGAAAGTCAGTAAAACTCACAAATTTGGGTCCCATGCGACCGGACTGGAACTTGATGAAATACATGTTCGGACGGTGTAACTTGATGGTTTTGCATTCTCGGATGGGCCATCTGGGTTGAAATCTGGAAAGTAGGGAAAGTCAGGAAAAATCACAAAATCGGGTCCCGGATGGCTGGACGGGATCTTGACGGAATACACGTCCGGATGGTGCAACTTGATGGTATTGCATGCGCGAGGATGGTCATCTGGGTCCAAATCGGGAAAGTTGGTAAAACTCACAAACTCGGATCCCGGGCGGCCGGATAGAACCTTGATGGAATACTCGTCTAGACGGTGCAACTTGATGGTTTTGCGTGCGTGGATAGACATCTGGGTAGAAATCGAGAAAGTCGGGAAAGTCGGTAAACTTACGAACTTTGGTCCTGAGGAGCCGGAAGGGACCTTACAGGAATACACGTGAGGATTGTCCAGGTTGATGGTTTTGCATGCGCGGATGGACACCTGGGTCAAAATTGACAAAGTTGGGAAAGTTGGTAAAACTCACGACCTCGGGTCTCGAGCGGCCAGACGGGGCCTTGATGGAATAGACGTCCAGATAGTGCAACTTGATGGTTTTGCATGTGCGGCTGGCCATCAGGGTCGAAATCAGGAAAGTCGGTACACGAACTCGGGTCCCGTGCGACCGGACGGGACCTTGACGAAATACACGTCCGGATGGTGCAACTTGGTAGTTTCGCATGCATAGAAGGCCATCTGGGTCGAAATCGAGAAAGCCGGGAAAGACGTTAAAACTCACTGGCTAGGATCCCGGAGGCTGGACGGGAACTTGACGGAATACACGTCCGGACGGTGCAACTTGATAGTTTTGTGTGCGTGGATGGCCATCTGGGTCCAATTTGGGAAAGTCGGTAAAACTAATGAACTCAGGTCCCGGGCAGCCGAACGGAACCTTGATGGAATACACGTCCGAACGGTGCAACTTGAGGGTTTTGCATGCGCGTATGGCCGTCTTGGTCGAAATCCTAAAGTAAGAAAGTCGATAAAACTCATGAAGTTGGGTCTCGGGCGGCTGGACGGGGGCATTCAAGGAATACACGTCCGGACGGTGCAACTAGATGGTTTTGCATGCGCGGATGGCCATCAACGTCAAAATTGGAGAAGTAAGGAAAACTCATGAACTCGGGTACCGGGACGCCGGACTGTATCTTGACGGAATAAAAGTTCAGATGGTGCAACTGGAAGATTTTGCATGCGCAGATGGCAATCTGAGTCAAAATCGGGAATGTAGGGAATGTCAGTAAAACTCACTAACTCGGATCCCGAGTGACCAGACGGGACCTTAACGGAATACACAATCGGATGGTGCAACTAAATAGTTTTGCATGCGTGGATGGCCATCTGGGTCGAAATCGGGAAAGTCAGTAAAACTCACGAATTTGGGTCCCTGGCGACCGGACGGGACCATGACGGAATACACATTCGGACGGTGCGACTTGATGGTTTTGCATGCATAGATGGCCATGTGGGTCAAAATCGAGAAACTCAGGAAAGTCTGTAAAACTCACGAACTCGGGTCCTTGGCGGCCGGATGGGACCTTGACGGAATATACGTTCGGATGGTGCAACTTGATGGTTTTGCATGCTTAGATGGCCATCTGGGTCAAAATTGAGAAAGTCAGGAAAGACGGTAAAATTCACGTCCTAGGATCCCCAGAAGCTGGACGGGAACTTGAGGGAATACACGTCGGGACAGTGCAACTTGATAGTTTTGCATGCGCGGATGGCCATGTTGTTCCAAATCGCGAAAGTTGGTAAAACTCACGAACTCGGTTCCCGGGCGGCCAGACAGAACCTTGATGGAATACACGTCCAAACGGTGCAACATGATGGTTTTGCATACGCTTATGGCCATCTGGGTCGAAATCGAGAAAGTCAGAAAGTATGTAAAACTTACGAAGTCGGGTCTCGGGCGGCTGGACGGGGCCTTCATGGAATACATGTCCGGATGGTGCACCATGATGGTTTTGCATGCGCGGATGGCCATCAGGGTCGAAATTTGGGAAGACAGAAAAACTCATGAACTCGGGTCCCGGGACGCCGGACTGTACCTTGACGGAATAAATGTTCAGATGGTGTAACTGGAAGGTTTTGCATGCGCGGATGGCAATCTAAGTCAAAATCGAGAATGTAGATAAAGTAGGTAAAACTCATTAACTCGGGTCCCAAGCGACCGGACGGGACCTTGACGGAATACACGTTCGGATGATGCAACTAAATGGTTTTGCATGCGTGGATGGCCATCCGGGTCCAAATCGGGAAAGTCAGTAAAACTCACGAATTCGGGTCCCTTGCGACCGGACGGGACTGAGACGGGCCCATCCAACTGAGAGACAGGCCACTCGCCCGGGAATCGCATTGGGTGGTGCCATGTTGTGCGGCACCCAACAGCACACATACAAGGAACAATGTATTACATAAAACAATAGCGGAAGCTTACAATTTTTTTTTTTATAAATAATTTACATCAAATAGCTACAGCGGAAGTGTATATAACTCAAGTCGAATAACTAAGAGCACTCGAGATGAAGTCCAGCCCGCGGGCTCCTCTCGCTAGCAACACGAAGACAAGCAGCAGCGGCTGGGTTCTCCATGTGTTACCTGACTCGGAAGTCTCCGAGCCTCACCGGACAACCTCCATCTTAGCATCGATATTAACCTGCAAAATCACTTATATAGCAAGTGTGAGCACATAGGCTCAGAAAGACTGATCGTCTCTCCTAAACAAGAAACTCTACATGCACGACGGTTGCAATTGGGTTAGCTAAATTTGCATAAAGGACTCGCCTACAGTTGATCCTTAACTTTCAGATTTTAAGCCTCATTGTGCAGACCTTGAGCCGAAAAGCATCGCAACTCCGCAATCAAACAAGAAACGCTTTGTTGCGATGCTCCTTGCACAAAGTGGAAGTAATGTTTAATGCGCCTATCTCTAATTCAATCATGGTTGCCATACGAGTTACAGCACAGCCTTATCAAGTTCAAAGATAAACAATTCCAGTTGTTACTACGTCAAGACGCAGTGGGCAAGTATGCTCATATGACCGCGAGCGACGGTGATTCGAATCAGTACACGCTCGGACTACACGACACGTACACCCGTACTCTGAGTTGCCGGCATCAACCTCGACTGACGTTGTACGCGGCCACCTTTCCCAAGATCTTCCACATTGGACGCAGTCCAACTGCCCCGAGTACGCAAGCTCCCTCAAGGTACATACCCGCAGTGGTATGTTCTTGAGCGAGGTACCTCCTGCTACCCTGACGCCGAAAGCCTAAGACAGTTGGAAAAGTTCCACTATGGATCTCCCAAGGTACATCGGTTTCCTGAGTCTCATATAGCTAGTATGCGCCCGGTACACAACTCAAACTTGTCCAACAGGGCCAAGCACGGACGGGCCTTAACCGACACAGGCAGGGCTATGCACGCACGGCCTGCAACCTGCTGCATCTAAACCTCCCTGCCCGGTCTCCATTTCTTATGTGTGAACTTTCCTCATCTTTTCTAATTCGGACCCGTTCCGAGTAAACCAGCCCTAAACTCGCGAGTAGATTCCAACTACTCGACTTCTACCGAACCTTTCCTACTAACATTAGCGTAGCCAAATCCACTCGAGGAGGTGCTATTCTACCCTTTTCTCTCAGGTATTTCTGGTCATGCAAGTGGGGTTTTCAATATCATCTGGACTTAATGCAATCAACGATGCAAAGCTATGATCTCTACAAATGGCAATGCTTGTAAAACTGTTCAAATGCAAACCGGGGCTTGTCTGTTTTACAGGTGACTAAGATTACAATCAGTTAGTGATGATCACTTGGAGCTTGATCACTCGCCTTCTCTTCCTTCTTGATCTTCAGTTTAAGTCCTCCTCCCTTCTTCACGTATATGCTACACGATATGATCATGCATATGTATTTAATTGAAAAGCTTTTGCTAATAAGATCTAATGACAGTTTTAAAACTGGAACTCTGTTCATGAATTTAAAAGGACACTGGTGCTAGTGGTTTGGGTTGGGTTTAAACACTATGATCAAATATGGAGTGTTTTTCCCACTTAAGTGTTGATCACCTTAAGGGTTTACACATGACAGTGGTGATCCAGAGCTCCAATGAAGCTGGGAATTTTCATGTGAGTCCCTTGTCACAAGAAAGTCCTCTGGACCAAAATTTAGCACTTTTCATGGAGTGGTTTATTCAGAACAATTCTCTAAGTGTTTAATCAAAGATGAATTAATTCTGAGATAACACCCATGTTCATGTCAAACTCAGTGAACCACAATTTCAATTATAGTTCATATAGTCTAATATTAAATTTTCTAGGATTCTTGGAGCTAAGAATTGCCCATAACTGAATTTACAAGTTTTGGAAATTCTCTGAAAATGTTTCTGTATTCATTTGAACACAGTAACTTACAATCTGAATTCTCCTGACCAAATAAACTCCAAATGAGCTGAAACTTTTACAGGAGTTTAAGAACACCATAAAGACTATTCTGGCAAAATTTGAGGATTTTTGGATAAACCAAACTCCCTCTAAAATTCTTTTCCTGAAAAGATTTAAAGAATTTTCCAGAATTAAATAAGGACTTTCATACAAATTGGGTTGCATATTTGGATAGAGTTTGTCAATCTGAATCTAACCCAATTTGAATCACTAAATCTGGAGGTTCCTAGCAAAAGTTATGCTCTTCTAAAGTTTGGGGAAAAATCTGGAATTTGAATAAATCCGAGAAATGTTTAAACCTGACTGTGGGTCCAAGGGGGCACGTGTCAGTTACCGGGAGTGCGCCACACGGGGTCACAGGGTTACTTCTCGCGCTGTTACAGCCGATCCCGTGCCACAGAATATCCGGCCCCCTCCCCCGAGTCGCTGACAGGCGGGACCGGTGAGGTCGTCTTCAACCTCCCGCTCCCGCGCGACACCACCGCCGGGCTCGCCGGAGTAGCTTCGGGATCGGTCGTCCGGCCATCTTAACTGCTCAAACTCGCCGCTAGCCCCTAATTCAACGTGAGGAAAACACTGGTGGGGTTTTCTCGAGCTGGCAGGGCCCCTAAACTAGCCCGTGACGGCGCACCGGCTCGGATGAAGTCCAGCGACATCGACCCGACGCTCTAGCCCGCCAAAAGCTTCCTGGAAAGGCTCTACAGAACCAGTGGAGGTTGGCAAATCTAGGCATGGACGCACATGGGCCCGGGAGTGGCTCCAACCTAGGGTTCATCGGATGCCCGACGTGTTGTAGTGAAGCCGCCGTTGGAAAGATCGAAATTACGTCGTGCAGAGCAGGTTGCTAGCTAGGTTCCAAAAGGAAAGTTGTTGCTAAGCAAGGCTACTTCATGTGAGTGGAATTTGCAGTGCTCTAAATCATCCTAGCACGAGAATTTAACAGATCCTTACTCCCACCTCGGTTTGAACCGGCCGGAGAGGATTTCCGAAATTAGCCGTCGAGAGGCAGAGACAGGCTTTGTGCTTCGGGTGGGAGCTGCAGGGAGCTCCTGCGCGTCCCAGGGTGGCCTTGCTTGATCGTGACAAGCTCTGGAGGAAGCTGTCCACGGGAGCGCGTCGTCGCCGGGTTGTTCGGCCGCTGCGGAAACTCGAAGTTCTCGGCGTATGTTGCACGAACACACTGGGTGATGGATCGAGGAGGTCGTGGGGACGATGGTAGTGTGGTTTTGCCGATCAGCCGGGGCTTGCACGTGAGCCAGGCGATGGGCGATCGGTTTAGAGCTCAGCGGCGGCTCTGCTCGTTTCACGCGTGGGGAGAGCAGGAACATCACCGTGGCTTCGATTAAATGGCGAGAGAGGGAGCGTGGCAGTAGCTGCCGACGTCCAGCAGCTCTCCAGCGCGAAGGGAATCCAGCAGGAGGTGGCTGCGGCTGGTACTCGGTGTCTCTCGGGGAAGGACTGGTCTGCTGTTGCTTCGCGTGGGAGGAAAACAATTGGAGACTGTGTACTGAAGATCTTTTGCAATATTCAGTCCCCTCAATGACATGTGGGTCCCACATGTCAGTTCCTTCTTATCTGTTCTAAAATATCTCACAAGTTTAAATATTGATGGAATTCAATTGTGGGAATTTAAATCTGATGCATTTAAAGTCCATTTTGGAAAATGGGTTGCAAATCATTTTCATAAATCATGAAACTTTGCCCACTCCCTAATTTGGACCCAAGGAATTCAAATATGAAATCTGATTTTTATTTTGGCTGCTGCAAATGAGATTTTCAGCACAACAGTTTTGAATTACATTGTGTTGTTCTCATTTGAATTATTGTCTGAACAAATTGTTCCAAATCTGATTTTTGTTTTCCCACACATATGGGAACATCCCATCTTTGTTTTAGACCCCTCTTGGGTTCCAAGTTCTCAAATAAACCCTTGACTTGTGTGAAGAAGGCCCTCATGTGTGTCATCACATGTGGGGAAAAGTTTTAACAAGTCCCAAATTTCAATCATATGAAACAAACTTTTGCAAACCAGAGTCCCTTTGTATTCATATTTTTGGGACCTTTAACAAGTCCCAAATTTCACTCATATGAAACAAACTTTTGCAAACCAGAGTCTCTTTGTATTCATATTTTCGGGACCATTACAGGGACCTTGACGGAATACACGTTCGAACGGTGCAACTTGATGGTTTTGCATGCGCCGATGGCCATCAGGGTCGAAATTGGGGAAGTTAGGAAAACTCACGAACTCGGGTCCCGGGGCACCGGACTGTACTTGACGGAATAAACGTTCAGATGGTGCAACTGTAAGATTTTGCATGCGCGGATGGCAATCTGAGTCAAAATTTGGAATGTAGGGAAAGTCGGTAAAATTCACTAACTCGGGTGCCGATCGACCGGACGAGACCTCGACAGAATACACATTCGGATGGTTGAACTAAATGGTTTTGCATGCGTGGATGACCATCTGGGTCGAAATCGGAAAAATCAGTAAAACTCACAAATTTGGGTCCCATGCGACCGGACCGGACCTTGACGAAATACACGTTCGGACGGTGCAACTTGATGGTTTTGCATGCACAGATGGGCCATCTGGGTAGAAATCTGGAAAGTAGGGAAAGTTGGGAAAAATCACAAAATCGGGTCCCGGATGGCTGGACGAGATCTTAACGGAATACATGTCCGGATGGTGCAACTTGATGATATTGCATGCGCGAGGATGGTCATCTGGATCCAAATCGAGAAAGTCGGTAAAACTCACTGTCGGTACCCTCGATATGGGGTACCCCCGCTCACAGGGGAAAATGCCTAAGGATCTCGCCCTTCTCCGCAGGGAGAGCTCCGAAGGCGCCACGCGTCCAGCGGGGCCGAACCTCTCTCTCCTCAGAGGAGAACTCCGGGCCCACCACGTGGCATACAGAAGCCGAGCCTCCCCCTCCGCGGGGAGAGGTCCGGAGGCTCCACATGCCCCGCAGGCCGGACCTCCCTCTCCTCAGAGGAGAGCTCCGGGCCCGCCACGTGGCATACAGAAGCCGGACCTCCCCCTCCACGGGAGAGAGGTCCGAAGGCGCCACGCGTCCAGCGGGGCCGGACCTCCCTCTCCTCAGAGGAGAGCTCCGGGCCCGCCGCGTGGCCAACAGAAGCCGAGCCTCCCCCTCCGCGGGGAGAGGTCCGGAAGCTCCACGTGCCCCGCAGGCCGGACCCTTCTCTCCTCAGAGAAGGGCTCCGGGCCCGCCACGTGGCCAGAAGAACGGTGCTGCCTGCCCCCGAGCGGTAGGCAGCAGGCGTAAAGGCGCCCCACACCTTGCCCGTACAAGGCATTCAAGGCCTGCGTCTTCCCAAGACGCGGAAACACGGAGCACGCGTCTGTCAGGTGCCGTTGCGCCCAGTCGCATCACAGACTGGCGCGCGGTGTCAGAACCTGCCAGCCAATAAACGCCGCGACAAGACATCCCATGCCGCCTGCGCCGTCATCAACCACTACGACTAGCACGCGGCATGGGCAGGGCGGCAAGATGAAGACTCAGAAGCCTTCGACCAGAGGCAACCACCGGCGTAACTACAGAGACGGTAGATAATAGACAATCTTCCCGGGACCACCTGTCGGGTCCCGGCTTCCCTTGTAAGCCGCCCGAGCCTTGGACTATAAAAGGCTCGGGTAGGCGTCGATAGCAGGGGTTCGCACTTTGCAACTCATATGCTAGCCATACACTCTCAAGCTGTAACTCACCCCCGAGCTCAGGCCTCCGGCCCTGAGCAGCAAGCAATACAGCGAGCTCCGTAGCTCGCCGTGGACGTAGGGTTTTACGCTCCGGCGGCCTGAACCACGTAAAACTCGCCGTGTCAAGCTCTCGCTAACTCGTCCATCCGCGCAATCTTTCCGCTAGGAGACTAGCCCCGCCGAAAAAAGAATCTCCGCGGGCTGCCCAGTGCAGGCCCGGGGGAAGTGTCGATCGCACAGTTCGACACTCACGAACTCGGATCCCGGGCAGCCGGACGAAACATTTACGGAATACTCGTCCAGACGGTGCAACTTAATGGTTTTGCGTGCGCAGATAGACATCTGGGTAGAAATCGAGAAAGTAGGTAAAGTCGGTAAACTTACGAACTTTGGTCCTGAGGAGCCGGAAGGGACCTTAAAGGAATACACGTGCGGATTGTCCAAGTTGATGGTTTTGCATGCGCGGATGGCCACCTGGGTCGAAATTGACAAAGTTGGGAAAGTCGGTAAAACTCACGACCTCGGGTCTCGAGCGGCCAGACGGGGCGGGCCTTGATGGAAAAGACGTCCGGATAATGCAACTTGATGGTTTTGCATGCGCGGTTGTCCATCAGGGTTAAAATCAGGAAACTCGATAAAACTCACGAACTCTGGTCCTGTGTGACCGGACGGGACCTTGACGAGATACACGTCCAGATGGTGCAACTAGATGGTTTCGCATGCATAGATGGCCATCTGGGTCAAAACCGAGAAAGCCAGAAAAGACGTTGAAACTCACGGGCTAGGATCCCGGAGGCTGGACCGGAACTTGACGGAATACACGTCTGTCGGTACCTGAGATATGGGGTACCCCCGCGCACAGGGTAAAATGCCTAAGGAACTTGCCCTTCTCCGCAGGGAGAGCTCCGAAGGCGCCACGCGTCCGGCGGGGCCGGACCTCCCTCTCCTCAGAGGAGAGCTCCAGGCCCGCCACGTGGCATACAGAAGCCGGACCTCCCCCTCCGCGGGAGAGAGGTCCGAAGGCGCCACGCGTCCAGCGGGGCCGGACCTCCCTCTCCTCTGAGGAGGGCTCCGGGCCTGCCATGTGGCAGCAGAACGGCGCTGCCTGCCCCCGAGCGATAGGCAGCGGGCGTAAAGACGCCCCATACCTTGCCCGTACAAGGTATTCAAGGCCCGCGTCTTTCCGAGACGCGGAGACGCGGAGCACGCTTCTGTCAGGTGCCGTTGCGCCCAGTCGCATCACAGACTGGCGCGCGGTGTCAGAACCTGCCAGCCAATAAACACCGCGACAAGACATCCCATGCCGCCTGCGCCGTCATCAACCACTACGACTAGCATGCAGCATGGGCAGGGCGGCAAGATGAAGACTCAGAAGCCTTCGACCAGAGGCAACTACGGGCATAACTGCAGATACGGTAGATGATAGACAATCTTCCCGGGACCACCTGTCGGGTCCCGGCCCCCCTTGTAAGCTGCCCGGGTCTTGGACTATAAAAGGCTCGGGTAGGCGTCGATAGCAAGGGTTCGCACTTTGCAACTCATACGCTAGCCATACTCTCTCAAGCTGTAACTCACCCCCAAGCTCAGGACTCCGGCCCTGAGCAGCAAGCAATACAGCGAGCTCCATAGCTCGCTGTGGATGTAGTGTTTTACGCTCCGGTGGCCTGAACCACGTAAAACTCGCCGTGTCAAGCTCTTACTAACTCGTCCACCTGCGCAAGCTCTCCGCTAGGGACTAGCCCCACCGAAAAAAGAACCTCCGCGGGCTGCCCAGTGCAGGCCCGGGGGAAGTGTCGACTGAACACTTCGACATTTGGCGCGCCAGGAAGGGGGCTTTTCTCCTAGCGCAACGAGTTTCCGCCGACGAAGATGACCAAGCTTCCTTCAGCAGCAAACTCTCCCCCTCCGCGTTCACGGTGAACCGTGACCACCGGGGAGTACATGTCGACACACTCAGGACGGAGTGTGTCGGCACAAGCTGGTAGCCAGCAGCCGACTCCGGCAACGCCGACTCCGGTGATGCAGGCTCCGACCAGTGTGAGATCTTCTGCAGCGCTGAGCGTACACTATGGGGGTGCGCTAGCTGCAGCAAGAGCGCTGCTGCGCAACCCACCTGCGGGGGATGCGCCCCATTCGGCGACCCAGCAATGGGTCCGCGAGGTGGACCGCCTCGTCGTCGCCGCCGCGAACCCTCGGTTTCGGCGTGGACGGCGCCCAGGACAGCCGGCTGTGTCGCTGACGCGCACGCCCACGGTTGACGGGCTAACGGCGGATTCCAGCTCCTCCAGGCTCCTGTCGACGGACCTGAGAAGGGAGCTGGAACGGTGCCACTTGGGCCAGGACGCCCGGGTGTACCTCGAGCGACGCCGAGAAAGGCGTCGCAACCATGAGGCTGGCGACAGCATGTCGTTGGCCTCGACACAACCTGAAGGGCAGGTCTTCGCCACGCGAGCCCTGCCTCAGGCATATGCCGCGCAGCATATGCCACAACCATATGCGCCGCAAGCAGCGCCCCCGGTCTATGGTGCAGCCTTGCCCATGCTGGGATACGCGGTGCCAAGTGCAAACCAAGCGTTCGCAGCGCCAATACCTGCAGCAGCAGGTGCATGATGTGCGGCCCTTGCACCCCACCTTCGCTTCGCGAAGTGGCCGCGCAAGTTCCGGCCGCACCTGCCCGAGAAGTACGACGATAGCGTCAACCCAGCGGAGTTCCTCCAGATCTACTCCACCGCCGTACTTGCCGCAGGAGGGGACGAGGCTGTCATGGCCAACTACTTCCCCGTCGCCTTGACCGGCCCAGCTCGGTCTTGGCTCATGAATCTACCTCAGGGGTCCATAACCTCCTGGAGAGAGCTCTGCCGGCAGTTTGTTGCCAACTTCGGCAGCTCCTACACCCGTTCCGGCACGGAGCTTGACCTCCACGCCGTCAAGCAACAACCTGGGGAGTCGCTGTGCTCTTTCATCCAGCGGTTCTCCCAGGTACGCAACACCATCCCACAAATCCAAAGTGCCTCTGTGGTGGTGGCGTTCCGACAGGGTGTCCGGGACGAGAAAATGCTTGAGAAGCTCACGACCAGAGAGGTCCGCGACGTCTCTGAGCTCTTCAGTCTGGCGGACTAATGAGCCAGAGCAGCTGAAGGGCGGAACTGGCACTCTCTGCCGACCTCCGAGCCAGGTGGACAACCCGGGTCTGGCGCTGCTGCCTATGGGGGTGGCAAGAAGGCCAAGAACCGGGGGAGTGGCAAGATGAGGTCATCGTTCACGGCTCCCGTCGCCGCAGCAGCGACGGCTAGTGGAGCTCGGGGGCCACGCCCCGACAAAAGGCAGCGGCAGTCACCGGCCCCAGACAGTGACCAGGGCGGACTATGCCCCGTGCATGGCGCCAGCAACCATACTGCTGCCGAGTGCTGGGATATCCAGAGACTCGCAGAGCGCTTCCGCAAAGGAAGACAGCAGAGAGCTGAAGCACCGCCTTACCCTCAGAGGGATGGCAAACAGAAGGTCGATGCCCCAGTCACTGCCGCCCATCAGGTGGGGTTCCAGGAGCCTCAGCGCGTCATAAAAACAGTGCATAATGGCGAGGACTCCAGCTCTGACGGTGACGGGCCAGGGCGGTAGCCAACTGCGGCATGCCTCCGTGCTTCGGACATACCTCCCTGGGGCTGCCCAAGATCTGTCAACCCCTTGAAGGCCTTGCCAGAAGGGGAAGACGCCTTGGGTCATCCAAGACGAGCCCGGGTCCACCTACCCCTTGAAGGCCTTAGCCAGAAGGGGAGAACTCCCCGGGGGCCCCCAAGAGAAGCCGCGCAGGACCTGATCCAGCGCGAAGATGACAACCTCGTCGATGAGACTCGGCTGCAGGTAACACCCCACGACGCGCGGTCTTGGCTGATGCTCTAAGCACTACCGCCAAAGAACCGAACGCATCGGGGACCTGCAGGAGGGCAACCCGGTGTCGCGGCATGCTCTATTCCAGAAAGGACCCATAAACTCTCCCCCAGCAGGGAAGGTCCCTTCAGAATCATGAAAGCTGCCGCCCCAGGTACACATGCCTTTCAACCGAGTGCGGGATCCATTCCCAAAAGACTATTGCCATGAAGCAACACTGTAAGTCCTACTTCCCGAGCATCAGTAGAACATGGTTATTCCCTTCTGTAATATATCCCATAAAATTTAGGAACAGAGCTTGGGGCAGCTAAGTCTCAAGGGACGGTACAGGACTACGTCCAGTTTAGCCTGGTTCCGACCCTAAGCGCGTAGAGTCTTGCTTCCCTTGAAGACGAGGCGAAATATTGCCTCCATGTACAGCCAGAATTCCACCTATGGGCGTGAATACAGAAACATGTTCTACTTAGCTCTCTCTCTCATGCGCTCATTTAAATTATGCATTAATTTTTATGACCGCACTACCTTTGTATGTTCATCGTACATCTAGCTCCCCCTCTCCTGCGCTCATCCATAGTCGGCATTCGCTATCCTACCGAAGGCGGCTGCGCTTGAGGCACCTGCCGATGGCCGAGTGAGTCTCTCGGGCCTCCCCCAGTCAGGTGTTGCGGTGCCAGTTGGTCACCAACAGGAAAGGCCTGCGTTGTGCATGGGGGGTCCAGGGTGCGTATCCAGCTTAGCAGGCCATGAGCCCAAAGCATGCGCATCCTGCCCTCCGGAGGTACAGGGAAGTACAACCGCTTTGCCTGGTCATGAACCCAAAGCACGTGCACTCTGCTTCCCCAGCGCATGGCCCGGTACTAGGGATTGGACGGCCGTACCCGGACCTCGGAGGGAGCCAGAGCTTCGGCGCCTCGTGCACAGAATTGCCCAAGCCCCGTATAACGGATCAGGATCGTAAGACGGATAAGACTAGGAGACGGGAGGGGAGGACCCCCCGAGGAGAATTACGTTTCCTCTGCCTGTGTGCAGGACCTCCAGGTTGCGGCAACAGGGTCTGCATGAAGCAGGGGGAAAGGAGCTACCAACTACTCCGGCCTAGGACTGGAAGAACCGGGTCCTGCCCCTTCAGCAGGGGCGGGACCCGAGGGCCCCACGTGTCCAGCGGGCCCGGAGCTCTCGCCTCCCCTGAGGAGGGCTCCGGGCTCGCCACGTGGTAGGCAGAAACCGGATCCCCCCCCCCCCCTCGGTGGGAGGGCTCCGAAAGCCCTACGTGTCCAACATGGCCGGAGCTCCCGCCTCTTAAGGAGGGGCTCCGGACCCGCCATGTGGCAGGCAGATTTGGAGCTTCCCATAGGACGAGATCCGGAGACCCCCGGGGCCCCTAACACGGTTAGGACCCGGGGGAGGTGTCTATGTAGAGCTCCGAGATTGGTCAAGGCCTCCGAGTACCTTGCGGAGCTAAGGACTCGGCCAGGAAAAGCCAAAAAAGAGAGAAAAAGCATCACAGACACAAATATCCAAAAGAGTTGAACTAAGCGAGGCTCCATGAGCTGGACTACAGACTCGATAAAAAGGGAGAAACAAGTCCTAAGGACCTCCCGGCTTCTGCCGGAACCTTGCGGCTATAAGGGCGGCCACATCCTCGACTTCAGCCCTGGCAGCTTCCTCCCGCTCCGCGGCTGGGCCCTCTCTCGCTGGCTCTAGCGAGAAAGAGGGGTCGCGGCTCTTGAAGCATGCCAGCACATGTGAGGCGACCTCTAAAGCTAAGCCGCGGCCCTCGGCCTCAAGCTCGCTGGCGACCACCGAGTCTAGTCTGTCCAGCTTGGCGCCGATCGACTCCAGCGCAGGGATCACCTCCGCCACCTTCAATGCAGGAGCCGCGGCCCTCACCGGACTGAAGCCAAGAGGGATCAGGGCGGACCCCGCTCGATCCACGAAGCTTGAGACCGCAAGAGCCTCGGAGGACCGCAAGGCTGAGAGCTCCTCCACCTCGCGGCGGGCCGCCTGCAGAGCCTCCAGGTTCCTCTCGGAGAATTCCTTCTTCTTGGCCGCCAGGGAACTCTCCCGAAGATGGAGAGTCTGGGTGAGCCGCTCCAACTCAGCAGCCTTGAAGTCGGCAGCCAACTCCCGGTCCAAGACCGCCCGGTGATCACGGGAGACCTGTTCCTCCCTCAAGTCAAGGTCTGCCTTCAGGATCTCCAGCTCCTCGGTCCGGGCTTGAAGGTCATCCTCGCCCGCCGCCAGCTGCGCGGCAACCCTCTCCGCCTCAGCTGCCGTGGAACGTTCCCGTTCCTCAACGGCGAGTTTACGGCGCTCCAACTGCTGCCGTATCTCTACAGCAGCAGAGAGGCTCTCCTCGGCCCGGGCGTGTGCCTCCAGGGCCTCCCTGTTGATCCGCCGCGATTGGGTGTCCATGCGGTCGACAGCCCGCTTCATCCGGTCGAGGAGCGCTTCCCTGAAGTCGAGCAACTCCCGCCTGGTGTCGAGCTCACTCTTAACCTTCGCGGTCCTCTCCCGCAAAAGGTTCCCCCAGGTGAGGAGGCGATTCCGTTCAACCATATACTCCTCCCGCTCGCGCCCTAGTGCAGCCAAGACCTGACGAACGCTCGCCTCGGCAAGCGCGAAGGCATCCGCCAGGGGCAATGGAGCAACAGAGGCCGGGGCAGTCCCCCCGACCTCCTCCATTACCTCGTCCTCAGGAAGAGCCGATGCACCAGCAACCGAGACGAGACGCCGATCCGGAAAAGTTGGCTCCGAGGCTCTGGCAGCCAGGCCAGCCGGGCTCTCTTCAGCTTCTGGCTCCTTGATCTGAGGAGAGGGGCGAGCCGGGGAAGGCGGTGCTGGAGAAAAGGCCGAGCCGCATAGTGCAGGGTCGACCTGCGCTGGCTTGGGGGCCGCGGTGGCCGTCTCGGCAGGAAGAGACGACGCCGCCGCGGAGTCTGGGCACACCGGAACAGGAGAAGTTCGCGCTGGCCTGGGGGCCGCGGCAGTTGCCCCTGGCTCCGAGCGCAGCGGCACAGATTCCCCGCAAGTCGGGGATGGCCGGGAAGCGCGGACACTCCAGCGGGCTCTGAACCCCGACTTCCGAGCCGGGGTAGGACTCCCAGAGCCCGCTACAGTCACTGACGGCCGCTCCGCAGTCGCTTGAACTGGCGGAACAGGGGACGCCCCAGAAGCTTCCCCCAGCGCATCAGCCCGGGGCCTCTTCGAGTCGCCACCGGAGGGAGTGTCAGGCACCCCAGAATCCCGACTTGGCACAGACGCCGCTGCTGGAGGAGATCGAGCGCGCTTCTTCTCTGGTGGTTGGTTGGAAGCCATGGCGAGGGAGAACTCAAGGGCAAGAGAGCAAAAGCACAAGAGTCCGAGAAGAAACGCAGAGAAGTGCGAAGGGAAGCTGCAATGTGGGTAAGACCCCCTCTAAAAACTTCCCGGGTGCAATTCCAAGCGATTCGGAACACTTCGAATACCCCGCATTGGCAACCGCTTCGGTTCCTAGACCGAGTGCCGATGACGGGTGGGCCCAAGCCGCCTACCTGAAGCGGTGGGGTCAAGGAGTCAGTCTCCTGAGAAGATGAGCCGACAAGGCACTTCGGCGGTTCCCGAAGAAAGCGCCGCAACGTGCAGAAGTGGCAGTCTTGGGAACCGCCGCAGTAAAAGCAACCATCAAGTGAGCGCATGCTCCCATGATCCCGCGGCCGTTCGTGCTCCGGCAGCGGTCAATTCGGGACTTAGAGAAAGTGCGCGGATCGGAAGAGACGGAGGTCCCACCTCGGGCTCGCTATCTCCCCCGAGATGGGCCCGGGGGCCACTGTCGGTACCTGAGATATGGGGTACCCCCACGCACAGGGTAAAATGCCTAAGGAACTCGCCCTTCTCCGAAGGGAGAGTTCCGAAGGCGCCACGCGTCCGGTGGGGCCGGGCCTCCCTCTCCTCAGAGGAGAGTACCGGGCCCGCCACATGGCATACAGAAGCCGGACCTCCCCCTCCGCGGGAGAGAGGTCCGAAGGTGCCACGCGTCCAGCGGGGCCGGACCTCCCTCTCCTCAGAGGAGAGCTCCGGGCCCGCCACATGGCCAACAGAAGCCGAGCCTCTCCCTCCGCGGGGAGAGGTCCGGAGGCTCCACGTGCCCCGCGGAATGGGCCCTCCTCTCCTCTGAGAAGGGCTCCGAGCCCGCCACGTGGCAGCAGAACGGCGCTGCCTGCCCCCGAGCGATAGGCACGGGCATAAAGACGCCCCATACCTTGCCCGTACAAGGTATTCAAGGCCCGCGTCTTCCCAAGACGCGGAGACGCGGAGCACGCTTCTGTCAGGTGCCGTTGCGCCCAGTCGCATCACAGACTGGCGAGCGGTGTCAGAACCTGCCAGCCAATAAACACCGCGACAAGACATCCCATGCCGCCTGCGCCGTCATCAACCACTACGACTAGCATGTGGCCTGCGTCGATAGCAAGGGTTCGCACTTTGCAACTCATACGCTAGCCATACTCTCTCAAGCTGTAACTCACCCCCAAGCTCAGGACTCCAGCCCTGAGCAGCAAGCAATACAGCGAGCTCCATAGCTCGCCGTGGACGTAGGGTTTTACGCTCCGGCGGCCTGAACCACGTAAAACTCGCCGTGTCAAGCTCTTACTAACTCGTCCATCTGCGCAAGCTCTCCGCTAGGGACTAGCCCCACCAAAAAAAGAACCTCCGCGGGTTGCCCAGTGCAGACCCGGGGGAAGTGTCGACTGAACACTTCGACAGCATGCGCGGATAGACATCTTGGTCGAAATCGAGAAAGTCGGCAAAGTCGGTAAAACTTACGAACTTTGGTCCCGAGGAGCCGGAAGGGACCTTAAAGGAATACACATGTGGATCGTCCAAGTTGATGGTTTTGCATGCGCGGATGGCCATCTGGGTCAAAATTGACAAAGTTGTAAAAGTCGGTAAAACTCACGAACTCGGGTCTCGGGCGGCCAGACGGAGCCTTGATGGAATACACGTCCGGAAAGTGCAACTTGAATGTTTTGCATGTGCAGTTGGCCATCGGGGTCGAAATTAGGAAAGTCGGTAAAACTCACAAACTCGGGTCCCGTGCGACCGGACGGGACCTTGATGAAATACACGTCCGGATGGTGCAACTTGATGGTTTTGCATGCATAGATAGCCATCTGGGTCAAAATCGAGAAAGTCGGGAAAGACGGTAAAACTAACGAACTAGGATCCCGGTAGGATGGAGGGGAACTTGACGGAATACACGTCCGAACGGTGCAACTTGATAGTTTTGCATGCGCGGATGGCTATCTGGGTCCAAATCGGGAAAGTCGGTAAACTCACGAACTCAGGTCCTAGGCGGCCGAATGAAAACTTGATGGAATACACCTCCGAACGGTGCAACTTGTTGCTTTTGCATGCGCGTATGGCCATCTGGGTCAAAATCGAGAAAGTCAGAAAGCCGGTAAAACTCACGAAGTCGGGTCTCGGGCGGCTGGAAGGGGCCTTCATGGAATACACGTTCGGACGGTGCAAATTGATGGTTTTGCATGCGCGGTTGGCCATCAGGGTCGAAATTGGGGAAGTCAGGAAAACTCATGAACTCGGGTCTGGGGACGCTGGACTGTATCTTTACGGAATAAATGTTTAGATGGTGCAATTGGAAGGTTTTACATGTGCGGATGGCAATCTGAGTCAAAATCGGGAATATAGGGAAAGTCGGTAAAACTCACTAACTCGGGTCCCGAGCCACCGGACGGGACCTTGACGGAATACATGTTCGGATGGTGCAACTAAATGGTTTTGCATGCGTGTATGGCCATCTGGGTCAAAATCGGGAAATCAGTAAAACTCACAAATTCGGGTCCTGTGCGACCGGACGGGATCTTGACGGAATACACGTTCGGACGGTGCAAATTAATGGTTTTGCATTCTCGGATGGCCAAGTGGGTTGAAATCTGGAAAGTAGGGAAAGTCAGGAAAAATCACGAAATCGGGTCCCGGGTGGCTGGACGTGATCTTGACGGAATACACGTCCGGATGGTGCAACTTGATGGTTTTGCATACGGGGATGGCCATCTGGGTCCAAATCAGGAAATTTAGTAAAACTCACAAACTCGGGGACCGGGCGGCCGGACGGAATTTTGATGGAATACACATCTGCACGGTGCAACTTGATGGTTTTGCAAGCGCCTATGGCCATCTGGGTCGAAATCGAGAAAGTCGGAAAGTCAGTAAAACTCCAGAACTGGGGTCTCGGGCGGCTGGACGGGACCTTCATGAAATACAAGTCCGAACGGTGCAACTTGATGGTTTTGCATGCGCGAATGGCCATGAGGGTCGAAATTGGGGAAGCTAGGAAAACTCATGACCTCGTGTCCTGGGACGCCGGACTTACTTGACAGAATAAACGTTTAGATGGTGCAACTGGAAGGTTTTGCATGCGCAGATTGCAATCTTAGTCAAAATCGGGAATGTAGGGAAAGTCGGCAAAACTCACTAACTCGGGTTCCGAGCGACCGGACGGGACCTTGACAGAATACACGTTCGGATGGTGCAACTAAATGGTTTTGCATGCGTGGATGGCCATCTTGGTCGAAATCGATTAGGTCAGTAAAACTCACGAATTTGGGTCCTGTGCGACCGGACAGGACCTTGATGGAATACACGTTTGGATGGTGCAACTTGATGGTTTTGCATACTCGGATGGCCATTTTGGTTGAAATCTGGACAGTCGGAGAAAATCACGAAATCGGGTCCCGGGTGGCTGGACAGGATTTTGACGGAATACACGTCCGGATGGTGCAACTTGATGGTTTTGCATGCGCGGATGGTCATCTGGGTCCAAATCGAGAATATCGGTAAAACTCACGAACTCGGATCCCGGCCCGCCAGATGGAATCTTGACGGAATACTCGTCCAGACAGTGCAACTTGATGGTTTTGCATGCGCGGATAGACATCTGGGTCGAAATCGAGAAAGTCGGTAAACTTACGAACTTTTGTCCTGAGGAGCCGGAAGAGACCTTAAAGGAATACACATGCGGATTGTCCAAGTTGATGGTTTGGCATGCGCGGATGGCCACCTGGGTCGAAATTGACAAAGCTGTAAAACTCACGAACTCGGGTCTCGAGCGGCCAGACGGTGCCTTGATGGAATAGACGTCCGGATAGTGCAACTTGATGGTTTTGCATGCGCGGCTAGCCATCAGGGTCAAAATCAGGAAAGTCGGTAAAACTCACAAACTCGGGTCCCATGCGACCAGACGGGACCTTGACGAAATGCACGTCCGGATGGTGCAACTTGATGGTTTCGCATGCATAGATGGCCATCTGGGTCGAAATCGAGAAAGCCGGGAAAGGCGGTAAAACTCAAGGGCTAGGATCACGGGAGGCTGAACGGGAACTTGACGGAATACACGTCCGAACGGTGCAACTTGATAGTTTTGCATACGCGGATGGCCATCTGGGTCCAAATCGGGAAAGTCGGTAAAACTAACGAACCCGAGTCCTGGGCAGCCAAACGAAACCTTGATGAAATACACGTCCGAATGGTGCAACTTGATGGTTTTGCATGCGCGTATAACCATATGGGTCGAAATCGATAAAGTCAGAAAGTCGATAAAACTCACGAAGTCGGGTCTTGGGTGGCTGGACAGGGTCCTTCATGGAATACACGTCCGGGCGGTCCAACTTGATGGTCTTAAATGCGTGGATGGCCATCAGGGTCGAAATTGGAGAAGTAAGGAAATCTCATGAACTCGGGTACCGGGATGCCGAACTGTACCTTGATGGAATAAACGTTCAGATGGTGCAACTGGAAGGTTTTGCATGCGCAAATGGCAATCTGAGTCAAAATTGGGAATGTAGGGAAAGTCAGTAAAACTCACTAACTCGGGCCCCAAGCGACCAGACGGGACCTTAACAGAATACATGTTCGGATGGTGCAACTAAATATTTGGTTTTGCATGCATGGATGGCAATCTGGGTCAAAATCAAGAAAGTCACTAAAACTCACGAATTTGGGTCCCTCGCGACCGGACGGGACCTTGACGGAATACACGTTCAGACGGTGCAACTTGATGGTTTTGCATGCATAGATGGCCATCTGGGTCAAAATCGAGAAAATCAGGAAAAACGGTAAAATTCACGTCCTAGGATCTCCGGAAGCTTGACGGGAACTTGAGGGAATACACGTCCGGACAGTGCAACTAGATAGCTTTGCATGCGTGGATGGCCATCTGGTTCCAAATAGCGAAAGTCGGTAAAACTCACGAACTCGGGTCCCGGGCGGCCGGACGGAACCTTGATAGAATACACGTCCAAACGGTGCAACATGATGGTTTTGCATGCACGTATGGCCATCTAGGTCAAAATCGAGAAAGTCAGAAAGTCTGTAAAACTTACGAAGTCGGGTCTCGGGCGGCTGGACGAGGCCTTCATAGAATACACGTCCGGATGGTGCACCTTCATGGTTTTGCATGCGCGGATGGCCATCAGGGTCGAAATTTGGGAAGTCAGGAAAACTCATGAACTCGGATCCCGAGACGCTAGATTGTACCTTGACGGAATAAATGTTCAGATGGTGTAACTGGAAGGTTTTGCATGCGCGGATGGCAAGCTGAGTCAAAATCAGGAATGTAGAGAAATTTAGTAAAACTCATTAACTCGATTCCCCAGCGATCGGACGGGACCTTGATGGAATACACGTTCAGATGGTGCAACTAAATGGTTTTGCATGCGTGGATGGCCATCTGGGTCCAAATGGGGAAAGTCAGTACAACTCACAAATTCGGGTCCCATGTGACCGGACGGGACCTTGACGTAATACACGTTCGGACGGGGCAACTTGATGGTTTTGCATATGCGGATAGCCATCAGGGTCGAAATTGGGGAAGTCAGGAAAACTCATGAACTCGGGTCCCGGGGCACCGGACTGTACCTTGACGGAATAGACGTTCAGATGGTGCAACTGGAAGGTTTTCATGCGCGGATGGCAATCTGAGTCAAAATTGGGAATGTAGGGAAAGTCGGTAAAACTCACTAACTCGGGTGCCGAGCGACCGCACGGGACCTTGATGGAATACACGTTCGGATGGTTGAACTAAATGGTTTTGCATGCGTGTATGGCCATCTGGGTCAAAATCGGGAAACTTAGTAAAACTCACAAATTTGGGTCCCATGCGACCGGACCGGACCTTGACGAAATACACGTTCGGACGGTGCAACTTGATGGTTTTGCATGCTCGGATGAGCCATCTGGGTTGAAATCTTGAAAGTTGGGAAAGTCAGGAAAAATCACAAAATTGGGTCCCGGGTGCCTCGACGGGATCTTGATGGAGTACACGTCCAGATGGTGCAACTTATGGTATTACATGCGCGAGGATGGGCATCTGGGTCCAAATCAGGAAAGTCTGTAAAACTCACGAACTCGGATCCCGGACGGCCGGATGGAACCTTGACGTAATACTCGTCCAAACGGTGCAACTTGATGGTTTTAAATGCGTGGATAGACATCTGGGTCGAAATCGAGAAAGTCGACAAAGTCGGTAAAACTAACGAACTTTGGTCCCGAGCGGCCGAAAGGGACCTTAAAGGAATACACGTGCGGATCGTCCAAGTTGATGGTTTTGCATCTGCGGATGGCCGTCTGGGTACAAATTGACAAAGTTGCAAAAGTCGGTAAAACTCACGAATTCGGGTCTCGGGCGACCAAACGAGGCCTTGATGGAATACACGTTCGGATAGTGCAACTTGATGATTTTGCATGTGCGGTTGGCCATCGGGGTCAAAATCAGGAAATTCGGTAAAACTCACGAACTCGGGTCCCGTGCGACCGGAAGGGACCTTGACAGAATACACGTCCGGATGGTGCAACTTGATGGTTTTGCATGCATAGACAGTCATCTGGGTCAAAATCGAGAAAGTCGGGAAAGACGGTAAAACTCACGACTTAGGATCCCGGGAGGCTGGACGGTGATGCGGACATCGCTACCGTTGATACAACCACAACACCAGCCCATTCACCACTCTCAGCTAATCAAGGTCCAATGACACGCGCCCGTGCACGTCTACTTAATTATCAGGTGAATTCATTCCTGGCTGTTCAAAGTAATTATCCTTCAAATGGGGACCTATTAAAGCCTTATGATGACCTTGTTATTATTAGGTGCTTGGGAATTGATCCAGCTAGGAGGGATGGAGGGATTAATGCAATAAAGGCTGCTCCACCCGAGGAGAAATCTTGAGGCTGGGGCCATGTAATAAAGAGAGATTTAGACAAATAAGGAAAGGAATAAGGGAAATCTCGTCCAACTTTGCTGCTGGACGAAATTCCCTCTTTCTTCCCCCATTTAAAGATAGATGTGCTATAATAAGGAAAGAAATAGAGGAAATCATATCCTGCCTTGCTGCTGGATGGGTTTCCCTCTTTCTTTCCCTATTAAATGGTAGTCTATCACAGAAAAGGGAAGGGAATAAGGGAGATCACGTCCTACCTTTGTTGCTGGACGAATTTCCCTCTTCCCTCCCCTATTTAAGTAGTCCAAGAGCTCCTTGACAGGGCGGGTTTTTGTTTTCTGTAAGTTTAGCCATTGCTACTTCCTTGTAACGCAAGTGTCGACGAGACCTTCCGATTACTTGAATCAGAACCCTAACTTTTTCACACCCGTGAGTGTTTGCTTCTTATCTTGTTCTTGCTTGTTCTTCGATTGCTTGCAGGTTCAAGGATGTTCTTGGCACGGCAAGTACAGCAACAACAGGAGCCGGTGTAACTATCGCTAAGGTGCAACATCCTTGTGGTTGTTGTAGTCGGGTAGCAATACGTCGACCTCCACCCAAATCGTAGTTACCAGGAGACGGTGTAACTGTCACTCAAAGCGCCACACCATTCTTGTTGTGGTAGTCGGGCAGCCAACGTCGTCCTCCACCAAATCGTTCATTACCAACATCTCTCATCGAAAGATAGGGCGTCCCCCGTATCCGTTGGGTTCATCAAGTGGTATCAGATTTCAGGTTGCTTGGTGAGAGATTTCCTTCTCCTTGTTATTCATTTAACTACAGTCCACTTTTGCCTACAAAAGTTCGCTCTAAAAAAATCCTAAAAACACTTTGAGCCTTTTGCTTGACTACTTAGCTCTCGACTTGTTGAATTACGGTTGCCTTTTTGTGTCAAGTTGCTGGTCCTAAGTTTTTCACCGCTAGAGTTTTGAGTTCGTGCCACTTTGTTCTCAGTCCATTTCCATTATCTACCCAAAGTTGAGAAAAAAAAGGCAAGTGCAAAAGAAAAGCTGCACGGATCAGTAAGAAAAAGGCACGTGCAAAAAGAAAAGCCGCACTGATTACAATCACAAAAAAAAAGTTTCTAAGTACAAAAAAAGAGAGATAATTTGTGTAACATTTGTTTCATGTTTCGAAGTTCAACTTGCTGTTTTCAACGTTGTTGAAACACAACGGATCGGGCTGTTCGAACTTCCCTACCATAGTAATCCAACGTCACGTGGAGTTACGGCTCACGTCTCTAGTAAGGTTTGAGCTAGGACCAGCACAATACCATCGTGGAACGTTTATTCAACTTGTTGTGACTAATGTGGTACTAGCTGTTCCTTTGCACAAATTGTGTCTAGCAGCCACCTACAGCTCCACAAAATTGTCTACGACACCATAAGGTTGTGCTGGCAGCCACCGTTTGTTGTTGTTCTTGCTGATTGCCGGCGCCTCCTGCATCACATGGTAAGAACTTGTAAGACCTTGATTTCTTGCTAGTGAGGAATTGTTCTGTCCTACCACCTCTTAGCAACTGTTAGGATTAATCTGCTTGCTGTTGTATTTCCTTTCTTTACTAACCATGTCAGCTGATGCGAATGGGACATCTCCACATTCACCACGTACGAGGGGCATCATTCAGCATTTCGAACGCCAAGTAAATCTACACACAGATGCTCTCAATGAGGATATTCAAGTCACCAATGAACGCATTGGTCAATTAGAGTCAACGCAGATTTGCACCAACACCAAACTGACCACATTAGAAAGCACTGCTGGGGCTATTAACACTTCTCTTGCAGCAATCATTGAGCGATTGGAGAGGATGGAACAGGTTGGACGCGAAGAGAGGCAAAGACGTGTTGATGACAGCCACGACTCCGTTGGCAGTGCTGCAAGATATGACGAGGCGGAGTATTCGGCGGATACCGAGCTTGATGATGGACCTTTCAGGTATCGACGGCAGCCACGTCGCGACCATCGTGGTATGTGTGGTCGAGCTCAACGACGTGAGGTACGTGGCAATGACGATTCCCTACGCAGCATTAAATTCTCCATACCACCTTTTGATGGTAAATATGATCCGGATGCATATCTGTCTTGGGAATTTCAGTAGATCAAAAATTTGCATGACATGATTTCCCTGATGATAAAAAGGTTAGAGCTGCCACTAGTGAATTCACTGACTTTGCTTCTGTTTGGTGGCATGAATATCAAACTAAAAATCCAGCTACCGTACCACAAACTTGGAATGCTTTGAAATGAATCATGCGTCGTCGTTTTGTTCCTTCCTATCATGCTCGTGACCTGTTGCATAAATTACAACAACTTAGGCAAGGCAACAAATCTGTTGAGGAATACTATCAAGAAATTCAAATAGGCATGATGCGTTGTGGCCTAGTTGAAAATGAATAGGCTGCAATGGCTAGGTTTATGGGTGGTTTAACAAGAGAAATTCAGGACATATTGGCTTATAAGGAATACACTAACGTCACTCGATTATTCCATCTTGCTTGTAAGGCTGAAAGAGAAGTGCAGCGACGACGTACAAGAACTAACATTTCTGCAGGTTGAACTACCTCATGATAGTTCCTCTCAAGTACTGCTGGTACTAAGCATGATTCTCCAGACGATGCTTCCAATGGGTTGCCCAGGACTACATCAAAATCAGCACCTTCGCGTGCAATCGAGACAACAAAAGGATCCACCCAAGTTGCAGCCAACACTTCTTCTTCCATTGCTTCTACCAGGAGAACAAAAGACATTCAATGCCTCCAGTGCAAGGGTTTTGGGCACCTACGAAGGGACTGCCCAAGCAAGCGTGTGCTGGTTGTACGAGAAAATGGTGAGTACTCATCCGCTAGTGATTTAGATAATGAAACATATGCCATGCTTGCTGCACAAGCAGCAGGAAAGAAGAATGATGATGAAAAGCACATTGGGGCTGATCATGCTGCCCACTATGAGAGTCTTGTTGTGAGGCGTGTCTTGAGTGCCCAAATGATCAGAGCTGAACAGAACCAGCGACACAATCTATTCCAAACTAAGTGTGTAGTTTTGGAACGATCGTGTCGCATTATTATTGATGGAGGAAGCTGCAACAATTTAGCAAGTGCTACCATGGTAGAAAAGTTTGGGATGACAACACTTCCACATCCACATCCCTACTACATCCAATGGTTCAACGACAGTGGTAAGCTTAAGTTAACAGGTCTGGTTCGTGTCGAATTTGCAATTGGTTCCTACCATGATTACATTGATTGTGATGTGGTACCTATGCAAGCTTGTTCTATGCTATTTGGTCGACCTTGGCAATTTGATAAAGATACATTACATCATGGTAAATCAAATCAATACTCTTTCATGCATCATGAGAAGAAACTTATTTTGCACCCGATGTCCCCTGATGCTATTTTGAAGGATGACATTGCTAGAGCTTGCAAAGAGAAAAATAAGAAATCTGCTGAAAATGAAAATTCAGATGTCGTGAAGAAATCGGTACAGCCTAAGACTGACAATTCCAAATCTGCTCATATGAAGAAGAATGAAATAAAGTTAACGAGCGCTTGTTTTTTTGCTTCCAAATCTGATTTGTTTGAATTAAAAAGTGATACTGCAAGCTGCTATGTGTTTGTTTGCAAAGAAGCTTTGTTCTCACTTCACGACACACCATGTGCTTTGCCTCCTTCTATCACTAAGCTTTTGCAGGAATACGCTGATGTGTTTCCACAAGAGGTACCAGCCGGGCTGCCACCATTGAGAGGGATTGAGCATCAGATTGACCTCATCCCTGGGGCTTCTTTGCCCAACCGAGCACCATACAAGACCAATCCGGAGGAGACTAAGGAGATTCAGCGGCAAGTACAGGAATTACTCGACAAAGGTTATGTGCGTGAGTCCCTTAGTCCTTGCTCCGTTCCTGTCCTTTTGGTCCCAAAGAAAGATGGATCATGGCGCATGTGTGTAGATTGTCGAGAAATTAATAACATTACCATTAGATATCGTCATCCTATTCCTAGGTTAGATGATATGCTTGATGAACTTAGTGGCTCGATGATTTTCTCTAAAATTGATTTGCGTAGTGGATACCATCAAATTCGCATGAAGCTAGGTGATGAAAGGAAAACAGCGTTTAAAACAAAGTTTGGTTTGTATGAGTGGTTAGTCATGCCTTTTGGTCTCACGAATGCACCTAGCACTTTCATGAGATTAATGAATGAGGTTTTACGTGCTTTCATTAGAAGATTTGTGGTAGTATATTTCGATGACATCTTGATCTATAGCGCATCTCTCGAAGTTCATCTTGATCATCTCCGTGCTGTTTTCAATGCTTTACGTACTGCACGCTAATTTGGTAACATTGACAAGTGCACCTTTTGCACGGATCGAGTTTCTTTTCTTGGCTATGTTGTGACACCACAGGGAATTGAAGTTGATCAAGTCAAGGTGGAGGCGATACACAGCTGGCCGACTCCTACCACGGTCACACAAGTACGAAGCTTTCTCGGACTTGCTGGATTCTATCGTCGTTTTGTGAAAGACTTCAGCACCATAGTAGGCCCACTGCATGAGCTTACAAAGAAGGGTGCTCCATTCACATGGGGCAAGGCGCAAGAGGCTGTATTTGCAACTTTGAAGAATAGGTTAACTCATACACCCCTTCTCCAATTACCAGATTTCAGTAAGACTTTTGAATTGGAATGTGATGCTAGTGGTATTGGATTGGGAGGTGTCTTGTTGCAAGAGGGGAAACCTATTGCTTATTTTAGCGAGAAACTGAATGGGCCTAGTCTGAACTATTCCACTTATGATAAAGAATTATATGCACTAGTACGAACTTTGGAAACATGGCAACATTATTTATGGCATAAAGAATTTGTTATACATTCTGATCATGAATCTTTGAAGCACATTAAGAACCAAACTAATCTGAACCATAGGCATGCCAAGTGGATAGAATTTATTGAGTCCTTTCCTTATGTCATCAAACACAAGAAAGGGAATTCATTGAGCATGTTACTTTTGAACCTAGTGATGTGGTTTGGGTGCATTTGAAACAGGATAGATTTCCTGATTTGAGAAAATCTAAATTACTACCTAGAGCTGCTGGACCCTTCAAAGTGCTTCGAAAAATTAATACTTAATGCATATGAAATTGAGTTGTCTGCACATTTTGGGGTTACTTCCTCTTTTAATATTATAGATTTGAAACCATATATGGGCGAGGAAGACACATTTGAGTCGAGGACGACTCAATTGCAAGAAGGGGAGGATGATGCGGACATCGCTACTATTGATACAACCACAACACCAGCCCATTCACCACTCTCAGCTAATCAAGGTCCAATGACACACGCTCGTGCACGTCAACTTAATTATTAGGTGAATTCATTCCTGGTTGTTCAAAGTAATTATCCTTCAAATAGGGACCTATTAAAGCCTTATGATGACCTTGTTATTATTAGGTGCTTGGGAATTGATCCAGCTAGGAGGGATGGAGGGATTAATGCAATAAAGGCTGCTCCACCCGAGGAGAAATCTTGAGGCTGGGGCAATGTAATAAAGAGAGATTTAGACAAATAAGGAAAGGAATAAGGGAAATCTCGTCCAACTTTGCTGCTGGATGAAATTCCCTCTTTCTTCCCCCATTTAAAGATAGATGTGCTATAATAAGGAAAGAAATAGAGGAAATCATATCCTGCCTTGCTGCTGTATGGGTTTCCCTCTTTCTTTCCCTATTAAATGGTAGTCTATCACAGAAAAAGGAAGGGAATAAGGGAGATCACGTCCTACCATTGTTGCTGGACGAATTTCCCTCTTCCCTCTCCTATTTAAGTAGTCCAAGAGCTCCTTGACAGGGCAGGTTTTTGCTTTCTGTAAGTTTAGCCATTGCTACTTCCTTGTAATGCAAGTGTCGACGAGATCTTCCGATTACTTGAATCAGAACCCCAACTTTTTCACACCCGTGAGTGTTTGCTTGTTCTTCGATTGCTTGCAGGTTCAAGGCTGTTTTTGGCACGGCAGGTACAGCAACAACAGGAGCCGGTGTAACTATCGCTAAGGCGCAGCATCCTTGTAGTTGTTGTAGTCGGGTAGCACAACGTCGACCTCCACCCAAATCGTAGTTACCAGGAGACGGTATAACTGTCGCTCAAGGCACCACACCATTCTGGTTGTGGTAGTCGGGCAGCCAACGTCGGCCTCCACCAAATCGTTCGTTACCAACATCTCTCATCGAAAGATAGGGCGTCCCCCGTACCCGTTGGGTTCATCAGACGGGAACTTGACGGAATACACGTCCGGACGGTGCAACTTGATAGTTTTGCATGCGCGGATGGCTATCTTGGTCCAAATCAGAAAAGTCGGTAAACTCACAAACTCAGGTCCTGGCCGGCCGGACGGAAAATTGATGGAATACACGTCCGAACGGTGCAACTTGTTGGTTTTGCATGCGCGTATGGCCATATCGATCGAAATCGAGAAAGTCAGGAAGTCGGTAAAGCTCACGAAGTCGGGTCTCGGGCGGTTGGACGGGGCCTTCATGGAATACATGTTCGGACGGTGCAAATTAATAGTTTTGCATGCGCGGATGGCCATCAGGGTCGAAATTGGGGAAGTCAGGAAAACTCATGAACTCGGGTCCGAAGACTCCGGACTGTATCTTTACGTAATAAACGTTTAGATGGTGCAACTGGAAGGTTTTGCAGGCGCGGATGGCAATCTCAGTCAAAATTGGGAATGTAGGGAAAGTCGGTAAAACTCACTAACTCGTGTCCCGAGCTACCAGACGAGACCTTGATGGAATACATGTTCGGATGGTGGAACTTAATGGTTTTGCATGCGTGGATGGCCATCTGGGTCGAAATCGGAAAAGTCAGTAAAACTCACAAATTTGGGTCCCGTGCGACCGGACGGGACCTTAACGGAATACATGTCCGGACGGTGCAACTTGATGGTTTTGCATGCTCCTATGGCCATGTGGGTCGAAAACGAGAAAGTCGGAGAGTCGGTAAAACTCTAGAACTCGGGTCTCGGGCGGTTGGACGGGACCTTCATGAAATACAAGTCCGAACGGTGCAACTTGATGGTTTTGCATGCGCGAATGGCCATGAGGGCCGAAATTGGGGAAGTCAGGAAAACTCATGACCTCGGGTCCTGTGATGCCGGACTTACTTGACGGAATAAACATTCATATGGTCTAACTGGAATGTTTTGCATGCGTAGATTGCAATCTTAGTCAAAATCGGGAATGTAGGGAAAGTCGACCAAACTTACTAACTCGGGTTCCGAGCGACCGGACGGGACCTTGATAGAATACACGTTCGGATAGTGCAACTAAATGGTTTTGCATGCGTGGATGGGCATCTGGGTCGAAATCGGGAAAGTCAGTAAAACTCACGAATTTGGGTCCCGTGCGACCGAACGGGACCTTGATGGAATACACGTTCGGATGGTGCAACTTGATGGTTTTGCATACTCGGATGACCATCTGGGTTGAAATCTCAAAAGTCAGGAAAAATCACGAAATCGGGTCTCGGGTGGCTGGACAGGATCTCGACGGAATACACGCCTGGTTGGTGCAACTTGATGGTTTTGCATGTGCAGATGGCCATCTCGGTCCAAATCAGAAAGTCGGTGAAACTCAGGAACTCGGGTTCCGGGCGGTCGAACGGAACCTTGACGGAATACACGTCCGGACGGTGCAACTTGATGGTTTTGCATGCGCGTATGGATATCTGGGTCGAAATCGAGAAAGTCAGAAAGTCGGTAAAACTCATGAACTCGGGTCTCACGCAGCCAGACAGGGCCTTGACGGAATACAAGTCCGGATAGTGCAAGTTGATGGTTTTGCATGTGTCATTGCCCATCAGGGTCGAAATCAGGAAAGTCGGTAAAAATCATGAACTCGGGTCACGTGCGACCAAACGGGACATTGACGGAATACACGTCCGGATGATGCAACTTGTTGGTTTTGCATGCATAGATGGCTATCTAGGTCCATATCGAGAAAGTCAGAAAAGACGGTAAAACTCACGAACTAGGATCCCGAGAGGCACAACGGGAACTTGACAGAATACATGTCCGGATGGTGCAACTTAATAGTGTTGCATGCACGGATGGCCATCTGGGTCCAAATCAGGAAAGTCGGTAAAACTCACGAACACGGGTCCCGGACGGCCTGACAGAACCTTGATGGAATACATGTCCAAACGGATGGTTTTGCATGCGCCTATGGCCATCTTGGTCGAAATCGAGAAAGTCAGAAAATCGCTAAAACTCACGAAGTCGGGTCTCGGGCGGCTGGACGGGGCCTTCATGGAATACAAGTTCGTACGGTGCAACTTGATAGTTTTGCATGAGCGGATGGCCATCAGGGTCAAAATTGGGGAAGTCAGGAAAATTCATTAATTCGGGTCTCGGGACGCTGGACTGTACCGTGACGGAATAAACGTTCAGATGGTGCAACTGGAAGGTTTTGCATGCGCGGATGGCAATCTGAGTTAAAATCAGGAATTTAGGGAAAGTCAGTAAAACTCACGAATTTGGGTCCCATGCGACCGTACGGGACCTTGACGGAATACACGTTCGGACGGTGCAACTTGATGGTTTTGCCTACTCGGTTGGCCATCTGGGTTGAAATCTGGAAAGTCAGGAAAATTCACGAAATCTGGTCCCAGGTGGCTGGATGGGATTTTGACGGAATACATGTCCAGATGGTGTAACTTGATGGTTTTGCATTCGCGGATGGCCATCTGGGTCCAAATCAGGAAAGTCGGTAAAAATCACAAACTCAGATCCCGGGCGGCCGGACGGAACCTTGACGGAATACTCGTCGAGACGGTGCACCTTGATGGTTTTCCATGCGCGGATAGACATCTGGGACGAAATCAAGAAAGTCGGGAAAGTCGGTAAAACTTACAAACTTTGGTCCTGAGCTGCCGAAAGGGACCTTAAAAAAATACATGTGTGGATCGTCCAAGTTGATGGTTTTGCATGCGCGGAAGGCCATCTGGGTCAAAATTGACAAAGTTAGAAAAGTCGGTAAAACTCACGACCTCGGGTCTCGGGCGGCCAGACGGGGCCTTGATGGAATACACGTACAGATAGTGCAACTTGATGGTTTTGCATGCCCGGTTGGCCATCAGAGCTGAAATCAGGAAAGTCGGTAAAACTCGCGAACTCGGGTCCCATGCGACCGGACGGGACCTTGACGGAATACACGTCCGGATGGTGCAACCTGATGGTTTTGCATGACTAGATAGTCATTTGGGTCAAAATCGAGAAAGTCAGGAAAGATGGTAAAACTCACGAACTAGGATCCCGGGAGGCTGGACGGAAACTTGACGGAATACACGTCCGGACGGTGCAACTTGATAGTTTTACATGCGTGGATGGCTATCTGGGTCCAAATTGGGAAAGTCGGTAAACTCACGAACTCAGGTCCTGGGCAGCCGGACGGAAACTAGATGGAATACACGTCCGAGCGGTGTAACTTGATGGTTTTGCATGCGTGTATGGCCATCTGGGTCAAAATCGA
This sequence comes from Neostapfia colusana, assembly GCA_030760725.1. NCBI lineage: Eukaryota > Viridiplantae > Streptophyta > Magnoliopsida > Poales > Poaceae > Neostapfia > Neostapfia colusana. Next base: position 52,240,181 of record JASWHV010000019.1, read on the forward strand.
GAAAGTCACAAAGTCGGTAAAACTCACGAAGTCGGGTCTCGGGCGGTTGGACGGGGCCTTCATGGAATACATGTTCGAACGGTGCAACTTGATGATTTTGCTTGCGCGGATGGCCATCAAGGTCGAAATTGGGGAAGTCAGGAAAACTCATAAACTCGGTTCCGAGGACTCCGGACTGTATCTTTACGGAATAAACATTTAGATGGTGCAACTGGAAGATTTTGCAGGCGCGGATGGCAATCTGTGTCAAAATCGGGAATGTAGAGAAAGTCGGTAAAACTCACTAACTCGGGTCCCAAGCGACCGGACGGGACCTTGACGGAATACATGTTTGGATGGTGCAACTAAATGGTTTTGCATGCGTGTATGGCCATCTGGATCTAAATCTGGAAAGTCAGTAAAACTCACGAATTCAGGTCCCGTGCGACTAGACGGGACCTTGACGGAATACACGTTTGGACGGTGCAACTTGATGGTTTTGCATTCTCGGATGGCCATCTGGGTTGAAATCTGGAAAGTAGGGAAAGTCGGGAAAAATCACGAAATCGGGTCCCAGTTGGCTGGACGCGATCTTGACGGAATACACGTCCGGATGGTGCAACTTGATAGTTTTGCATGCGCGGATGGCCATCTGAGTCCAAATCGGGGAGTTCAGTAAAACTCACGAACTCGGGTCCCGGGCGGCCGGACGGAACTTTGATGGTATACACGTCCGGACGGTGCAACTTGATGGTTTTGCAAGCGCCTATGACCATCTGTCTCGAAATAGAGAAAGTCTGAAAGTCGGTAAAACTCCAGAATTCAGGTCTCGGGTGGCTGGACGGGACCTTCATGGAATACAAGTCTGAACGGTGCAACTTGATGGTTTTGCATGCGCGAATGGCCATCAGGGTCGAAATTGGGGAAGTCAGGAAAACTTATGACCTCGGGTCCCGGGACGCTGGACTTACTTGACAGAATAAACGTTCAGATGGTGCAACTCGAAGGTTTTGCATGCGCAGATTGCAATCTTAGTCAAAATCTGGAATGTAGGAAAAGTCGGCAAAACTCACTAACTCAGGTTCCGAGCGACCGGACGGGACCTTGACAGAATACATGTTCGGATGGTGCATCTAAATTTTTGCATGCGTGGATGGCCATCTAGGTTAAAATTGGGAAAGTCAGTAAAACTCTCGAATTTGGATCCCGTGCGACCGGACAGGACCTTGATGAAATACACGTTCGCACGGTGCAACTTGATGGTTTTGCATACTCGGATGGACATCTAGGTTGAAATCTGGAAAGTCACGAAAAATCACGAAATTGGGTCCCGGGTGGTTGGACGGGATTTTGACGGAATACACGTCAGGATGGTACAACTTGATGGTTTTACATGCGCGGATGGTCATCTGGGTCCAAATCAGGAAAGTCGGTAAAACTCACGAACTCGGATCCCAGGCGGCCGGACGGAACCTTGACGGAATACTCATCCACACGGTGCAACTTCATGGTTTTGCATGTGCGGGTAGATATCTGGGTCGAAATCGAGAACGTCGGGAAAGTCGGTAAACTTACGAACTTTGGTCCCGAGGGGCCGGAAGGCACCTTAAAGGAATACACGTGCGGATTGTCCAAGTTGATGGTTTTGCATACGGGGATGGCCACCTGGATCAAAATTGACAAAGTTGGGAAAGTCGGTAAAACTCACAAACTCGGGTCTCGAGCGTCCAGACGGGGCCTTGATGGAATAGACCTCCGGATAGTGCGACTTGATGGTTTTGCATTCGCGGCTGGCCATCAGGGTCGAAATTAGGAAAGTCATTAAAACTCACGAACTCAGGTCACGTGTGACCGGACGGGACCTTGACAAAATACACGTCCGGATGGTGTAACTTGATGGTTTCGCATGCATAGATGGCCATCTGGGTCGAAATCGAGAAAGCCGAGAAAGACGGTAAAACTCACGGACTAGGATCTCGGGAGGCTGGACGGGAACTTGACGGAATACACGTCCGGACGGTGCAACTTGATAGTTTTGCATGCGCGAATGGCCATCTGGGTCCAAATCGGGAAAGTCAGTAAAACTAACAAACTCGGGTCCCGGGCAGCCGGACGGAACCTTGATGGAATACACGTCCGAACGGTGCAACTTGATGGTTTTGCATGCGCGTATGGCCATCTGGGTTGAAATCGATAAAGTCAGAAAGTCGGTAAAACTCACGAAGTCGGGTCTCGGGCGGCTGGTTGGGGGCCTTCATGGAATACACGTCCGGACCGTGCAACTTGATGGTTTTGCATGCGCGGATGGCCATCAGGGTTAAACTTGGAGAAGTAAGGAAAACTCATGAACTCGGGTACCGGGACACCGGACTGTACCTTGACAGAATAAACGTTCAGATGGTGCAATTGTAAGGTTTTGCATGCACGGATGACAATCTGAGTCAAAATCGAGAATGTAGGGAAAGTCAGTAAAACTCACTAACTTGGGTCTCGAGCGACCAGACGGGACCTTAACGTAATACACATTCGGACGGTGCAACTTGATATTTTTGCATGCTTGGATGGGCCATCTGGGTCGAAATCTAGAAAGTAGGGAAAGTCGGGAAAAATCACAAAAACGTGTCGCGGGTGGCTGGACGGGATCTTGATGGAATACACGTCCGGATGGTGCAACTTGATGGTATTGCATGCGCGAGGATGTGCATCTAGGTACAAATTGGGAAAGTCGGTAAACTCACAAACTCGGATCATGGTCCGTCGGATGGAACCTTAACTGAATAGTTTTCTAGATGGTGCAACTTGATGGTTTTGCATGCGCGGATAGGCATCTGGGTCGAAATCGAGAAAGTCGGTAAAACTCACGAGCTTTGGTCCCGATCGGCTGAAAGGGGCCTTAACGTAATACACGTGCGGATGGTGCAAGTTGATGGTTTTGCATGTGCGGATGGCCATCTGGGTCGAAATCATGAAAGTCGGTAAACTCATGAACTCTGGTCCCCTGCGACCGGACGGGACCTTGACGGAATACACATTCGGACAGTGCAATTTGATGGTTTTCCATGCCCGTATAGCCATCTGGGTTGAAATCAGAAAAGTCGGAAAAACTCATGAACTCGGTTCCCGGGTGGCCGGACGGTTCCTTGACGGAATACACGTCCGGATGGTGCAACTTGTTGGTTCTGCATGTGTGGGTTGCCATCTTGGTCGAAATCGGGAAACTCGGGAAAACTCACAAACTCAGGTTTCGGGCGTCCGGACTTGACCTTGACGGAATACACGGCCGAACGGTGCAACTTGATGGTCTTGCATGCCGGACGAACTCGGGTCTCGAGCGGCCAGACGGGGCCTTGATGGAATAGACATCCGGATAGTGCAACTTGATGGTTTTGCATGTGCTGCTGGCCATCAGGGTCGAAATCAGGAAAGCTGGTAAAACTCACGAACTCGGGTCTCGTGCGACCGGACGGGACCTTGACGAAATACACGTCCGCATGGTGCAACTTGATGGTTTCGCATGCCTAGATGGCCATCTGGGTCAAAATCGAGAAAGCCGGGAAAGAATGTAAAACTGACGGACTAGGATCCTGTGAGGCTGGACAGGAACTTGACGGAATACACGTCCGGATGGTGCAACTTGATAGTTTTGCATGCGCGGATGGCCATCTGGGTCTAAATAGGGAAAGTCGGTAAAACTCACAAATTCGGGTCTCGGGCGGCCGGACGGAACCTTGAAAGAATACACGTCCGGATGGTGCAACTTGATGGTTTTGCATACGCGTATGGTCATCTGGGTCAAAATCGAGAAAGTCGGTAAAACTCACGAACTCGGGTCTCGGGTGGCTCGTGTAACACACTCAATTTCACTACCATGCATTGCATATATTTTTCATGTAGAGAAGCATTTGAAAATAAATAGAAATGGAGAAATAACCATAGAAATGGAGAAAGAACCATAGAAATTGAGAAGGGGATATAGAAATAGAGAAGAGAATATAGAAATGGAGAAAGGAACATAGAAATAAAGAGAAATAGGATAAAACCCTGGCCGCATCTTAGAGATAAATCTTCTGGAAGAATTTTAGAGATAAAGCTTCTAGAAGAATTTTAGAGATAAATCTTATAGAAGAATTTATGGGATAAAGCTTCAAGAAGAATCTTAGAGATAAAGCTTCTAGAATATTCTTGGAGATAAAGTTTCTAGAAGAATCTTGGAGATAAACCTTCGAGATAAAGCTTCTAGAAGCATATTGGAGATAAATCTTAGAGATAAAGCTTCTAGATGAATCTTAGAGATAAAGATTATAGATAAGTTTAAAGATAGAGCTTAGAGATAATGTTTTGGAGATAAAACACCTTGCTGGCCGCACCTCTTAGTGATAGAGTCCTTCTCCTCCTCTAAACTGAGTAGGAGACTGAATCTCTTTGAAATAGAGTCCCTCTCCTCTTCCAAACTGAGTAGGAGATCTTCCCACTTATAAATACAGCCTTCCCTGGCCGCCACCCCTGCCAAAACAAGCCTGTTGCCCCCTGCTGCCAAGCACTGGTCGCCACCCCTTTTCTGCTGCCTTGGCCGCCGTCGAAACTCTGCCCCGCCTCGCCGTCACCGGAGAAGAAGACCCCTCCTGCCAAGCACTGGCCGCAGCCCTATTCTTCTCCAAAGAAAAACCCCAGATGCTGCCATTGCAAGGGAAGAAGTCCAGCTGCAAGGAGGAGAGGAGGAAGAAGAGGTCCCCGTCACCCCTCTTACAATGTTGCTGCTTTTGCTTCACATCCGTTTTCTTCGCCCCCTTCGAGCAGAAACTTTCGCATGTGGACTGATCATATTTTGATTGATTTTTGACGGTGGAATTGATCTAGATCTTGTGTCAAGATCATCACCACATCCATACTTGATCCCTACACCCTTGTTCATCATAAAACCATATGAAAGCCCATTAAAACTTGCAAGAACACATGCAAACTGATCACTATAGGCTGCACTATAGGATTTGCATTCATCTATCTCATTGCATCTTGAGTAAATTTTGTGCATGATAATTGATTGCTGTAATCTTTGTATAGGCATGGTCGTGAGTAGAAGGACACGCTCAAGAGGCCGTCTACAAGGAACTACATCACCAAGACTTTGAGACGCTTGAGCAACACGAACCACGGGAGCAAGGCAAGTGCCCCTTGACCATATTGATCCTATGTTTTGAAACTGTTTTGTTTACAAAAAACGTATATGCTTGAGTCAACTTGATGGGACACCCTTTTATAGGATTTTACTAGATTTGTTAACCATCCTTGTCGCCGGTGCAACTTGATGGTTTTGCATGCGCAGATGGCCATCAGGGTCAAAATTGGGGAAGTCGGGAAAGCTCATTTTGACACCCGGTTCCGAAAATAGAACCAAGTGAATGCACATGTGTGCCCAGGATGTTCATCACACATACACATGTAATCCACAAACTGAATTCAGAATATAACCATAAATAAATAGTTAAGTATTTTATTACAATGATTCGATGTCTTACTCATGAATATCTAACTTATTCTTGTAGTGGAAGACTCTAAACGACGGCGGAAATAACTAAACAGTAGGATCCAACTTCAACTTCACAGGTATGTTGACGGTAGTGCGCATGTCTAGTACTCGCAATGTTTCTCGAAGTAGTCTTCTCCTGCTGTTGTTGTATATGTGGAAATGCAAGGGTGAGTACATGTCGTATTCAGCAAGTGCGGGAAAAGTATGACAAGTAGATTACAACAAGGTATGGAATAAAAAGGCTCATTGCAGTAAGCAAAATCTATTTCACAAACATAGTAAAAACAACTAAGTCTAGATGAGTTTAATCCCAATATAAGCAAGTAGAACAGCAACATTTTTTCACCATAATTCACCATTTATCAGGTCTCAACTATCTATTAACCTTTCTCAAGTTTATCTCATACTCATGAATTTTTATAACCATCTCATATTCATATAACCGAAACCAAACTCATTGGCATTGACCCAAAACAGTCCCAAAACCAATCCCAACGACCATACCCAAATATCCATACCATGTTTTGCCTCTAATCATGGAAGTTGGCCAGGTGCTTGTGACCGAAAGCACGACTATCATGATAGTTTTACACTCTGCAGAGGTGGCACCACTTTACCCACAAGTTCGTGATTTCGTCACCCGCCGGCGACTGCAAAACCTCCATTATACCAGTACACAACCATCAGTGTATGGCCAAGAGATAACAAAATAGCCTTTACAAAGGGGCTACTAGATGTACGGACCCACTGAGGTTTCACCGGCAGACTCAAATCATTATTCTCCCACCCACGGGCCCCTTTTGTGCCATGCAGTTCGTAGGGCAGTCCCTCTCGACTCTCATTCTCCACGCCATCCAATGGTCCATAATAAGCTAGCAACACACCTAATTAGTCAGCTAAGCCGCACCCATATTTGGCCTTATGGTGGCACTGTTTTCCTGGCATGTGCTGGCATGAATCGGTCCTTATATCTACGGCAAGTAAACCACCATCTCATTCAGCAACATCCATGAACCAAGTTTGCCTAGATCTCCCTGATTCCATACTCATTAACATCATCAGGTTCTCATTATCATTATTCACATGAGTGCAGTAGCTAGACATATTTTATTTCAGCTTCTCGTATCCCGTAAGTTAAGTGAAGCAAAAAGGAAAAACGACCATACCCGACTCATCAACTTTTCCAGCAACAAGGATGATTAACGAAACTAGTAAACTCCTATAAAAGGTTATCATATCAAGTTGACTCAAGCATACGGGTTTTTGCAAACAAAACAATTTCGAAACATGGGATCAATATGGTCAAGGGGCACTTGCCTTGCTCCCGCTGTTTGTGTTGCTCAAGCGCCTCGAAATCTTGGTGCTGTAGTTCCTCGTTGACGGCGTCTTGAGCTCGTCCTTCTACTCACGACCACGCACATACAAAATTCACAGCAATCAATCATCATGCACGAACTTTACTCAAGATGCAATGGGGTAGATGAATGCAAATCCTATAGTGCAGTTTTATTAAACCAGTTTGTACGTGTTCTTACATGTTTTAATGGGCTTTCATGGGATTTTATGAGGAACAAGGGTGTAGGGATCAAGTGTGGACGTGGTGGTGATTTTGACACAAGATCTAGATCCATTCCACCGTAAAAAATCGATCAAAACACGATCTGTCCACACGCAAAAGTTTCTGTTCGAAAGGGGCGAAGAAAACGGATGTGTAGAAACAGCAGTGACATCGTAAGATGGATAATGAATACCTACCTCACTTCCTCTTGTGGCAGGGCCTTTCTCCTAGCAACGGCAGCAGCGGGGGATTTTTCTATTGAAGATTAGGGTAGGACAGATCGTCGGACTTCTTTTCCGGCGACGGCGAGGCGTGACAGGGCTCAACGGCGGCCAAATTCCGGCAAGGGGGGAATTTGGTGACTTGGCAGCAAGGAAGGGGGCTTGGCAGCAGGGGGAACGACTAAAAGAGAGAGGGGTGCAGCCAGGGGGTGGGGGTTATATTTATAAGGGGGGAAAAGAGTCCTAGGGGTGGAAACAAAGAGTCCTAAAAGTATGAGACTCAACCAAATAGTTCTAGTGGTGGAAATAAAGAGTTCTAGAGGTAGGAGACTCAACCAAAGAGTCGTAGGGGTGGGGAACTTCACCAAAGAGTCATAAAGGTGGTGGACTAGGCCTCCCCCTCAAGCGCTGTGGCCAAGGGGTCTCCCCCCTAATTTGGTGCGGCCAATTTGGGGGAAAATTCCACTAGGGGAATTTTGGGGAATTTGGGGAAAATCAAGAAAAATTGGGAAGAATTTTGGAATTTTTGAGAAGAGAGAAATTTGGGATGGCTCAATTTAGCTATCTTATTTCCATTTCTCTCTATTTCTATGTTTATTTCTCTATTTCTATGGTTCTTTTCTCTATTTCTATGGTTCTTTCTCCCTTTCTATGGTTCTTTCTCCATTTCTATATTCCTTTCTCGATTTCTACATTTTTTCTCCATTTCTACTTCTTTTTAAATGCTCCTCTACATGAAAATATATGCAATGCATGATAGTGAAATTGAGTGCCCCCCTTAAAATAAATCTCGCCCTCGAGATTCGATAGAGTGGAGAAAAGATGGGGGAATTGCGTCTTGAGATCTTCCTCACATTCCCATGTAGTTTCTGCTTCCGTGTGATGGCTCCATTGTATCTTGCACCAACAGATTACTTTGTTTCTCGTGACCCTTTCCTTTACGTCCAGGATTTTGACGGGGTGTTCCGCGTAGGTCAGATCCTCTTGAAGTTCTAACTCATCCATCGGTACTTGTTCTTCCGGTACTCTTAGTCATTTCTTGAGCTGAGATACGTGAAACACGTCGTGTATGTTGAAGAGGTGCGTTGGCAGCTCTAGTTGATAGGCTACCTCTCCTCGCTTGCCAAATATCTTAAATGACCGATGTAGCGAGGTGCTAACTTACCTTTGACATTGAACCGTTGTTGGCCTCGGGTAGGCGATACCTTAAGATACACGAAGTCTCCCACTTCGAAGGTCAATCTTCTTCGCCTATTATCCGCATAACCCTTTTGTCGTGACTGAGCGGCTTTCAAGTTTTCATGTAGCGTTTGGACTTGCTTTCCAGCGTCTTGCAGCACTTCGGGTCCAAATACTTGGCTTTCTCCGATCTCATTCCAGAACAGTGGTGTTCTACACCGTCTATCATACAATGCTTCGAAACGTGACATCTTCAAACTGGCTTGGTAGCTGTTTTTGTATGAGAATTCAGCATACGGCGAGCTCTTATCCCAACTACGCCCATGTTTCAAGGCGCAACCTCAACATGTCTTCCAAAATCTGATTAATTCTTTCAGTTTGCCCGTCGGTTTTCAGGTGATATGTAGAGCTGAAATTCAACCATGTACACATGGCTTCATGCAACTTCTTCCAGAAACTAGAGATAAATTGAAAACCTCGATCTGAAACTATCCTCTTTAGAACTCCATGGCGATACACGATTTGCTCTATATACAGCTCGGCTAGTTGGGCGACGGTGTGTTTGGTTCTAACAGGAAAGAAGTGGGCTATTTTCGTCAATCGGTCTACAATAACCCAAATAGAGTCGTAACCCGATTGAGTACGTGGCAATCCGACTATGAAATCATGTTGATGTCTTCCCACTTCCACTCGAGTACTTTCAATGGCTACAACAATCTAGCGGGTCTTTGATGTTCGGCCTTCACTCGTTGGCACGTGTCGTATAAGGAAACATATTCAGCTATGTCCATTTTCATACCATCCCACCAATAGCAAGTTTTTAGATCCTTGTACATTTTTGTACAGCCGAGATGTATGGAATAAGGTGAGTCATGTGCCTTCTTTAATATCGTGTCGCGGATGTGCTTCACGTTAGACACACAAATCCTTTCCCTAACCAAAGCATCCCTTTCTCGTCTTCCTTAAAATCCTTCTCTGTGCCTTGTCGGATTCTTTTCTTGATTTCCTCATCTATTGCTTGGCCATCTTGTATCTCTTGTTCTAGCATTAAGTTCAATTCTATCACCTCCATCTCGTTCAAGAATCCGAGATGCAACCGTTCAAACTCCTTACGTAGATCGAGTGGCAGCCCCCGAACTGTGAGTTGATGACATGCTCCTTTTTGGCTCAATGCATCAGCTACTACATTGGCCTTTCTGGGGTGATAGTTGATTCCAACATCATAATTCTTGATGAGTTCCAACCATCGACATTGCCTCAAATTCAGATCCGTTTGAGTGAATATATAGTTGAGGATTTTGTGATCCGTATAGATCTCACATCGGTGGCCAAGGATATAATGACTCCAAATCTTCAAGGCATGTACCACGGCTGCAAGTTCCAAGTCATGTATGGGGTTATTCAGCTCATGTTTCTTTAGTTGTCTCGATGCATAGGTTACCACTTGTCCTCCTTGCATGAGCACGCATCCAAGCCATTGTCTTGTTGCGTCACATTATATATTGAAGCTCTTGGTTACATCCGGCAACACCAAAACCGGCACTGTGATTAATCTCTTCTTTAGCTCCTCAAAACTTTCTTGACACGCTGGTGTCCACTGAAATGCTTTCCCCTTCATTAGCAATTCAGTCATATGCTTCGCTATTTTGGAGAAATCCTTGATGAACTGGTTGTAGTATCCAGCCATCCCAAGAAAACTCTGAATATCTCTCACATTCTCCGGTTGGTTTCACTTCAGAACATCTCCCACTTTTCCGGGATCAATCGATACTCCTTCCTCGGAGATGATGTGGTCTAGGAACGATATCTCCTTTAGCCAAAATTTACACTTGCTGAACTTTGCATACAATTGATGCTCTCGTAGTTTCTGCAACGTCAACCTCAAGTGTTCTTCATGTTCTTTCTTGCTTTTTGAATACACTATGATATTGTCGATGAAAACCACGAGAACTTGTATAAGTACTCCATGAAGACCTTATTCATGAGGTACATAAAGTATACGGGTGCATTCATTAAGCCAAAAGACATAACTGTATACTCATATGAATCATACCGTGTTAGAAATACAGTCCTGGGTATGTCGGAGGGCTTAATCTTCAATTGGAAGTATCCCGACCAAAGATCAATCTTAGAGAAAATTCGAGCACCTTTCATTTGATTGAACAGTCCTCTATGCGGGGAAGCGGGTACTTATTCTTGATTGTCACCTCGTAGAGAGACCTATAGCCCACACACATCCATTGGGTCCCATCTTTCTTGTCCACGAAGAGCATAGGGGCTCCCCACGGTGACGAGCTTGGGCGTATAAAACCCTTTTCTAGCTGCTCCTGAATTTGCTTCTTGAGCTCCACTAACTTATTAGCAGTCATCCTATATGATCTTTTCGCTATAGGTGCAGTTCCGGGTACTAAATTAATGGCAAATTCAATGTCCCGGTCAGGTGGCATACCTAGAAGTTCTTCCGGGAACACATCTGAATATTTTTGAACCACCGGAATGTTTTTCAATGTCGCTTCTTTAATATGGTTCAGCACTGCCTTCTTGGTTGCAGGTTGGGTTGCCTTGAACTCAATACGAGCACCATGCCCACTCGTCAACTGCACGATCCTCTGGGAACATTGAATCACTCCGTTGTGCTTGCTTAACCAGTCAATTCCAAGTATTATGTCAATCTCTTGGGAATCCAAGACGATAAGATTGGCGAGAAAGTCTACCCCCCCTAATTTTAAGGCTTACTTTCGGTAATACTATATACATCAAGGTGTATAAACTAAGTAATCTCTTTTATTAATATCAGCCTATATGAGGATGTGAACAAGTGCGAAAGCATCTCACATCTCTCTACTATGTGTGGATGTGGACATTCGCTGAAGAATCCAACAACTCACATTAGCACATAAACCATGCAATCATCATAAAAATTTTAGCACACCACTCTTATTCAAGCTACTACGATCTAAACGTTCCTATTACAGCTTTATTCAATGGAAACCTAAACTTAATCGTGAGAACCGGTGCTGTTCTTGCCGTGTGACGGGGGTGGTCCCTATATGGGCGCACGCCATGGTGAGTCGGCAGTCCATATAGGGATAGATGACGCTGGTGCTCCATTTGCTTCCGCGTTGGCACGAGTCTCCTCTTGTTTCTCCAGAAAATACAACTTCTTGTGGAGGTAACGAATCTCTTCTTGTGCTCTTGCATAGCGGTTTTCTAACTCCACGAGCAACCTCTGAGACGAGTGACTTTCTTGAGGCGATACTCCGGGTATAAGCTGCAGCAATCCAGAAACTCTTTAAGCTCCTTGGATACGTGTCCTCCTTCCATCCCGTCGGACCAGAATTCTTGAACTGAACGGTTGGCCTGTTCATCACTTTCATTATTGGCCTCATCAAGGGTTGTCTCCTCTTCGGATTCATCTCCTCCCGATATAGCTTCATGAGGCTCCACGGGGTGTAAGCCCGCGTGAAATTTTTTCTGAGGTGTGTACCAATGCCGTTCTTGTAGATCATCCTCCATATCGTCTTCGAATGGTTCCACCTCTTCCAAATCTTCTTCCTCATGCATAGAGCTATTTACTTCCTCTTTATCATTAGGTTCCATCCTCACCTCCTCCCAATATGGTCCATCAGACACCTCAATGGGGTTAAGTGCACTCCCACGTGGTGGTGGACGAGTCCTTATGCGTGCTGTGCTCCTGATCACCAGCATCTGTAAATAGGACATGAGAATCTTTAGAGAAGAACAAAATACTCCAAAACTTCAGAAGCTATGAAGCAAAAGAGTAAAAGTGTTGCTGTCCAAAAGAAGAGAAAAAGAAAGGCTAAAAATAGCACTTTGCGGTGGCTGAATTGACAAGTAAAGTGCAACATCAAGCAATTTTCGAAAATAGCAGTTTAGAGGGGTGTTTCTATGTGTTTTAGAGTGTCCATTCTACCTAAGCTTGTGTCTTACGGTCAACGTGGCTCTGGTACCCGGTTCCCAAAATAGAACCAAGTGAATGCATATGTCTGACCAGGATGTTTATCACACATACACATGTAACCCACAAACTGAATTCAGAATATAACCACGAATAAATATTGTTTAAGTACTTTATTACAATGACTCAATTTCTCATTCACGAATATCTAACTTATTCTTGCAACGAAAGACTCTAAACGACAGCGGAAATAACTAAACAGCAGGCTCCAACTTCAACTCCACAGGCATGTTGACGGTAGTGCGCACGCCTAGTACTCCATATGTTCCTCAAAGTACTCTTCTTCTATTGTTGTATATGTGGGAATGCAAGGGTGAGTACATGTCGTACTCAGCAAGTGCGAGAAAAGTATGATATGTAGCTTACAACAAGGTATGGAATAAAAAGGCTCATTACAGCAAACAAATTTTATTTCACAAATATGGTAAAAACAGCAACTAAGTCTAGATAAGTTTAATCCCAATATAAGCAAGTAAAACAACAACATCACCATAATTCACCATTTATCAAGTCTCAACCATCTATTAATCTTTCTCAAGTTCATCTCATACTTATGAATATTCATAACCATCTCATATTCATATAACCGAAACCAAACTCATTGGCATGAACTGAAACAGTCCCAAAACCAATCTCAATGACCATACCCAAATATCCATACCATGTTTGGCCTCTAATCATGGAAGTTGGCCAGGTGCTTGTGACCAGAAGCACGGCTATCATGATAGTTTTAAATTCTGCAGAGGTGGCACCACTTTACTCACAAGTTCGAGATTTCGTCACCCGTCGATGACTGCAAAACCTTCATTATACCAGTACACAACCATCGGTGTATGGCCAAGAGATCACAAAATAGCCTTTATAAAGGGGCTACTAGATGTACGGACCCACTGAGATTTCACCGGCAGGCTCAAATCACCATTCTCCCACCCAACGGCCCCTTCTTGTGTCATGCAGTTCCCAGGGCAGTCCCTCTCGACTCTCATTCCTCGCGCCATCCAACGGTCCATAACAAGCTAGCAACACACCTAATTAGTCAGCTAAGCCGCACCTATATTTGGCCTTGTGGTGGCACTGTTTTCTTGGCATGGGCTGGCATGAACCGGTCCTAAGATCTACGGCAAGTAAACCACCATCTCATTCAGCAACATCCATGAACCAAGCTTGCCTAGATCTCCCTGATTCCATGCTTATTAACATCATCAAGTTCTCATCATCATCATTCACATGAGTGCAGTAGCTAGACATGTTTTATTTCAGCTTCCCGTATCCCGTAAGTTAAGCAAAGCAAAAAAGGAAAACGACCATACCCGACTCATCAACTTTCCCGACGACAAGGATGGTTAACAAAATTAATAAACTCCTATAAAAGGGTGTCCCATCAAGTTGACTCAAGCATACGAGTTTTCACAAATAAAACAGTTTCGAAACATGGGATCAATATGGTCAAGGGGCACTTGCCTTGCTCCCGTGGTTTGTCTTGCTCAAGCGCCTCGAAGTCTTGGTGCTGTAGTTCCTCGTAGATGGCCTCTTGAGCTTGTCTTTCTACTCACGACCATGCACATACAAAATTCACAACAATCAATCATCATGCACAAACTTTACTCAAGATGTAACGCGGTAGATGAATGCAAATCCTAGAGTGCAGTTTTATTAAACCAGTTTGTACGTGTTCTTGCATGTTTTAATGGGCTTCTATGGGATTTTATGGTGAACAAGGGTGTAGGGATCAAGTGTGGATGTGGTGATGATCTTGACACAAGATCTAGATTAATTCCACCGTCAAAAATCGATCAAAACACGATCTGTCCACACGCAAAAGTTTCTGTTTGATGTGGGCGAAGAAAACGGATGCGTAGAAACAGCGGTGACGTCGTAAGATGGATAATGAAGACCTACCTCACTTCCTTCTTGTGGCACGGCCTTTCTCCTAGCAACGGCAGCAACGGGGGATTTTTCTATGGAAGATTAGGGTAGGATAGATCGTCGTGCTTCTTTTCCGGCGACGGCGAGGCATGACGGGGCTCAACGGCGGCCAAATTCCGGTAAGGGGGGAACTTGGTGACTTGGCAGCAAGGAAGGGGTCTTGGCAGTAGGAGGGACGACCAAAAGAGAGAGGGGTGCGGCCAGGGAGTGGGTGTTATATTTATAAGGGGGCAAAAGGAGTCCTAGGGGTGGAAAAAAAAGAGTCCTAGAAGTATGGGACTCAACAAAAGAGTTCTAGGGGTGGAAACAAAGAGTTCTAGAGGTAGGGGACTCAACCAAAGAGTCCTAGGGGTGGAGAACTTCACCAAAGAGTCCTAGAGGTGGGGGACTAGGGCTCCCCCCTCAAAGGCTGCAGCGAAGGGGTCTCCCCCCTAATTTGGTGCAGCTAATTCGGGGGAAAATTCCCCCCAAATGTGGGGAAATTCCCCTAGGGGAATTTTGGGGAATTTGGGGAAAATCAGTAAAAATTGAGAAGAATTTGGGAATTTTTGGGAAGGGGGAAATTTGGGATGGCTCAATTTAGCTATCTTATTTCTATTTCTCTCCATTTCTATGTTCCTTTCTCCATTTTTATGGTTCTTTTCTCCATTTCTATGGTTCTTTTTTCATTTCTATGGTTCTTTCTTCATTTCTATATTCCTTTATCCATTTCTACTTCTTTTTAAATGTTTCTCTACATGAAAAATGTATGCAATACATGGTAGTGAAATTGAGTGTGTTACACTAATGAACTCGGATCCCGGGACGCCGGACTGTACCTTAACTGAATAAATGTTCAGATGGTGCAACTGGAAGGTTTTGCATGCGCGGATGGCCATGTGAGTCAAAATCGGGAAGGTAGGGAAGGTCGGTAAAACTCATTAAAGTAAAATCCCCAAAAAGTGATAGCAAGAAAATTCAGCTCATGTACAGTTAGGAAAAAAGGGAAATTTAAAACTTTGAATTATAACGGTGTAAGTTCAAAGTGGTGATTCAAACTTTCCAAAACTTCCAAACATGGAGATCTAAATGCATCACTTGGATCTTCATATTCCAAATATTAAACCTTCTAAATTTCAGCTCATTTGTAGGAGTTTTAATATTTGTTTGGGATTCAAAGAGAAAGCTCTCTAATCTGAATTTAAATTTCAGTTTCAAATCCCAACTCCCTCAATTTATAAATTTGGTTCCACAAATGTGTTCTCTACATTTGAATTAGTAGCCATGCCAAAAATGAGAAACTTTGGAGTGGGTTTGCTATTTAAATCTAGGGTGACACCAAAAACCCTTAGAATTCAAATTTGAATTTGGAAATTTGAACCCAACTTGATCAAATGCAGCAGTGAAGTCAAAATTTGAATGCTACATATTTAATTTGGCTTCCCTGCAAATATCTAGAATTTTGGACAAAAGTTGGTGGTAGAAATAGAGGAGCAGAAATATTAAGAGGGGAAAAGAGAGAATGACATGTGGGGTCAGCTGTTCAGCCTCCACCGAGCCAACGTCGCTTCTCCCGGTTTCCTCCGCAGCTGCCACGGCGACGCAGCGCGCCACGGCGACGCCGTTTGCTTGGCGCCGAAGACACCGCTTCACTCGGTGCAGCCGTGCTCGAGCCGAGCGTCGAAGCAGCTGTTAGGGTCTCCACTCACTCGGTGAAGAAACCGCGCACGTCGATTCCTCTGTTTTCACTGTCGAACGCGAACTCGCCCGTTCCTCTGCTCTCGCTGCGTTAGCCCGGGGTTTCTTCGGTTGTGCAAGGTCGCCGGCGGTGCGGTGTGCCACTGTCCAAGCTAGGGGCAGCTGCGGTTCCTCTCCAGCTGCGATCGCGGACTGTTTGCTCCGAGCTACCGAAAGAACGGCCGACCGTCTACCCCAAAATTCGTTTCCAAGGTGAATCCGTTGTCTAATTGCTTTGGCCCGATGCTTCTACACAAACTAGCGCAGCTCCTCGACGAAGAATCATTGGAAACCGTAGAGAAATGAAGCTGTTGGTTGAGTTTTTCCGGCCGCCGACGCACAACCCTAGCTGCCCCATCGAGCTACACTTTGCACGAGTTTTCACCCATATTTGGATGCAAAAACGTGCTCCTGACATCACCCTGGTGCTTGTAGTGCTCTCCCCAACCAGGATATTCGTCTCCCATGCGAGAACGACGGCGCAGGGGTGGAGTTTGCCGCTGCCGCCACCGGGGAGGTATTCCCGGCTATTTAGCGCCGCCACCGAGCTTACCAGCGTGTTCCTCGTCGGGTTTTAGGCACAGGCGGCGATATTTGGGCCGTCTAGGACACTGGGCAGCCGTTCCGGTGAGGTACCGCCGTTGCTCCGGCGAGGGGCCGCCCGGGCACGAGGAAGACCACGGTGGAGGCCTGTCCCACCTGTCAGTGGCACGATTTAGGCGTGGGATCGAGGTGCGGCATGGGATCAGCTGTGGCTGTGCGGGTTAACCCCGTAGCCCCCGGTGTTGCCGCAATTCCACTGGTCTGGTTTAAAACAGTGGGCCCGGCCACAATTATTTGAAGTTTCTATTAGGCAAATAATTCCAGAAATTAGCTGATCTTTGCAAGCCCATCATAACTTTTTGTAGAAAACTCCAAAAAGAGTGAGACCAATTTTGTTAGAATCCTCATAAGGATTACTTCAAAGACGAACAAATTGCTTGCTATGAAAATGCCCAGGAATTTCTGTAGAATTGTTTTTAGCAAAACATTTAGAGATTTATTACAGGGGCAATTCTTTATTAAACATTCCCAAATTTTGACAGCAAATCCTTTTCATGGTAACTGATCTCCAATAAAATTTTAAGCTTTATTGGAGTTCATTTGCTAGGCTAAATTGCCTTCCAAAGTTCAGCCTTTATTTGAAAATTCAAATTTAAACGGAAACTTTTCAGAACTCCTGTCCAACTTCAAAAATTCATATCTCTCTGTTGGTAGCTCCAAAAATGGTAAAACAAATTTTGTTAGAATCATGGAGACATACCCTAATCAGATCAACTGTTAGTCATGTCAAAGCTTCTGATTTGGGCTTAAAATTTAGAGAAGCCTTATACTTGTTAGAGATTTTGGAGACTACATTGTGCAATGACATTTCTCCAAATTTGGCTCAGATTATCCTTAGAGAGTCTAGTATCTACCGGAAAAATCCCAAAGCCAATTAAGGAACAGAAATAGCAGTAGCTATAGATAGAAGTGAATTCTTATAAGTCCTTAATACTTATACATATATTTTGTTACATTTCATAATAGTGACCGAAGTTGATGACGCACCAGAGCCCTTGGACGTCCTCCCACCAGAAGTTGACTTTCCATCTAACACGCAACCAGGCAAGCCCCGGTTTGCATTTAAGTACTTTTGGAAATTCTTTATTTGTATCACTTATGTCTAGGGTGAATGCTTAAATTAGAGTTAGGATGATTGAAACCCCACTTGCATAACCTTTTAAATCCTATGGAGGGTTGGGTAGTTTACAGACTCGACGAGTAGTGAATGCCGTGCTAATATGCTTAGGATCTCGGTAGAAGTCAAGTAGTTGGAATCTACTCGCGAGGTAAGGTTTTATGACACGGTTTGGTCAAAATAGAAAATGGCTTAAGAGTGGTAAAAATGAGACCCGGCAGGGGGGATAGGATGCAGTGAGCGGAGGTCTCACGTGCGTAGCCCTGTTCGTGTCGATTGAGAACCGAGTCGTGTGCGGGTCTGCTGAACAAGTATCGAACAATACCGGATGGCATACTGACATAAGCAGGAAACCGATGTAATTGGTTAACCTGGGTGTCGAGACTTACCCAACCGTCAATATGAGTGGGTTGAGATTAGCAAGGTGTAAATCTGCCGGTGGGCACAATCACGCTCCACGTGGGGACCTCCTGCCCGTTACGGATGGACCGATTCGGTATTTGGGTTGCCTTTGAAAGGTTGTTGTATACAAAAGAGTAGGAAGGGTGTGGAATCACGCTTCTGAAAGTGGATGTATGCAACGTGTTGTCTAGGTGTCTCCTGATTGCAATCACCATCCCTCGCGGTTATTTGAGTACCACTTGTCCACTTTTCTGTGACGTAGTAAAAAGAGCAATAAGTCAGATGAATGATAATATGCTGTGATGAACTATTACTTTCTGGAAACCATGTCTGCTGTAGACATAGAGCTAATTAAGTTTATTTTCCACTTTGGGCATCACCAAATCAGGGGAAAGCGTTTATTGTTTGATTGTGGACTTCCGGTGTGGGGGCTGCCTAAGGCTTATTAATCTGTTGCTATAAAACTGAAAGTAAGGATCAACATGTAGGCGTGTCTTTATCGCAAAGTCCTTTTCCTATCTTACACATCCTTGCATGTAGAGTTCCATGCCTAGGGTTGTCGGTTAAGACTTGCTGAGCCATCGTGCTCACGGTTGCAATATTTGATCTGTGTGTAGGTCAGATTTATGAGGAAGGTTCTGAGGATGAGGCGATGCCCCTGTCGGGGTACACGGCCGAGCTGGAGCCCTGCATGCCGCTGTGATCTCCGTTTCCATGCTGCTAGTGTGTAGCGTCCCCGGGCTGGACGACTGCACTTTTACGTGGATAGGATTAGAGAGTAGTTATGTATAATACTTCCGCTGTATAATTAAGTTTTGTAAAAGGCTTCCGTTGTTTCATATCAAATAAAAGTTTGTATGTTGTTATTAATTATTTTCGTGTGTGCTGTTGGGTGCCGCATTGCGCGCCACCACCCTATACGATCCTGGAATGGGTGAACCACAGGATGATCCCCACAACTAACTCAGGTCCCAAGCGACCGGACGGGACCTTGACGGAATACACGTTCGGATGGTGCAACTAAATAGTTTTGCATGCGTGGATGTTCATCTGAGTCAAAATCGGGCAAGTCAGTAAAACTCACGAATTTAGGTCCCATGCGACCGGACGGAACTTTGACAGAATACACGTCCGGATGGTGCAACTTGATGGTTTTGCATGCGCCTATGGCCATCTGGGTCGAAATCGAGAAAGTCGGTAAAACTCCAGAACTCGGGTCTCGGGCAGCTAGACGGGACCTTCAAGGAATACAAGTCCGAACGGTGCAACTTGATGATTTTGCTTGCGCGAATGGCCATCAGGGTCGAAATTGGGGAAGTCAGGAAAACTCATGACCTCGGGTCTCGGGACGCCGGACTTACTTGACGGAATAAACATTCAGATGGTGCAACTGGAAGGTTTTGCATGCGCAGATAGCAAACTGAGTCAAAATCGGAAATGTAGGGAAAGTCGGCAAAACTCACTAACTCCGGCCAAGTGACCGGACGGGACCTTGACAGAATACACGTTCAGATGGTGCAACTAAATGGTTTTGCATGCGTGGATGGCAATCTGGGTCAAAATCGGGAAAGTCAGTAAAACTCAAGAATTTGGGTCCCGTGCGACCGGACGAGACCTTGATGGAATATACGTTCGGACGGTGCAACTTGATGGTTTTGCATACTCGGATGGCTATCTGGGTTGAAATCTGGAAAGTCAGGAAAAATCACGAAATTGGGTCCCGGGTGGCTGGACGGGATTTTGACGGAATACACGTCCGGATGGTGCAACTTGATGGTTTTGCATGCGCGGATGGCCATGTGGGTCCACATCAGGAAAGTCAGTAAAACTCACGAACTCGGATCCCGGGCGGCCAGACGGAACCTTGACGGAATACTCATCCAGATGGTGCAACTTGATGTTTTGCATGCGCGGATAGACATCTGGATCGAAATCGAGAAAGTTGGGAAAGTCTGTAAACTTACGAACTTTGGTCTCGAGCGGCCGAAAGGGACCTTAAAGGAATACATGTGTGGATCATCCAAGTTGATGGTTTTGCATGAGCGGATGGCCGTGTGGGTCAAAATTGACAAAGTTGGAAAAGTCGGTAAAACTCACGAACTCGGGTCTCGGGCGGCCAGACGGGGCCTTGATGGAATACACGTCCGGATAGTGCAAATTGATGGTTTTGCATGTGCGGTTGGCCATCAGGGTCGAAATCAAGAAAATCGGTAAAACTCAAAACTTGGGTCCCGTGCGACCGGACGGGACCTTGACGGAATACACATCCGGATGGTGCAACTTGATGGTTTCGCATGCGTAGATGGCCATCTGGGTCAAAATCAAGAAAGTCGGGAAAGACGGTAAAACTCACGAACTAGGATCCCAGGAGGCTGGACGGGAACTTGATGGAATACACGTCCGGACGGTGCAACTTGATAGTTTTGCATGCGCGGATGGCCATGTGGGTCCAAATCGGGAAAGGTGGTAAAACTTACGAACTCGGGTCCCGGGCGGCCGGACGAAACCATGATGGAATACACGTCCGAACGGTGCAACTTGATGGTTTTACATGCGCGTATGGCCATCTGGGTCGAAATCGATAAAGTTAGAAAGTCGGTAAAACTCATGAAGTCGGGTCTCGGGGGGCTGGACGGGGGCCTTCATGGAATACACGTCCGGACGGTGCAACTTGATGGTTTTGCATGCGCTGATGGCCATCAGAGTCGAAATTGGAAAAGTCAGGAAAACTCATGAACTCAGGTCCCGGGACGCTGAACTGTACCTTGACGGAATAAACGTTCAGATGGCACAACTGGAAGGTTTTGCATGCGCGGATGGCAATCTGAGTCCAAATCAGGAATGTAGGGAAAGTCGGTAAAACTCACTAACTCGGGTCCCGAGCAACTGGACGGGACCTTAGCAGAGTACACGTTCGGTTGGTGCAACTAAATGGTTTTGCATGCGTGGATGGCCATCTTGGTCGAAATCGGGAAAAGTCAGTAAAACTCACGAATTTGGGTCCTTGGCGACCGGACGGAACCTTGGCAGAATACACGTCTGGACGGTGCAACTTGATGGTTTTGCATGCATAGATAGCCATGTAGGTCAAAAATCAAGAAAGTCAGGAAAGTTTGTAAAACTCACGAACTGGGTCCCTGGCGCCCGGATGGGACCTTGACAGAATATACGTTCGGATGGTGCAACTTGATGGTTTTTCATGGTTAGATGGCCATCTGGGTCAAAATCGAGAAAGTCAGGAAATACGGTAAAATTCACAACCTAGGATCCCCGGAAGCTGGATGGGAACTTGACGGAATACATGTCGGAACGGTGCAACTTGATAGTTTTGCATGCGCTGATGGCCATCTGGTTCCAAATCAGGAAAGTCGGTAAAACTCAGAAACTCAAGTCCCAGGCGGCCGGACCGAACCTTGATGGAATACACGTCCAAACGGTGCAACTTGATGGTTTTGCATGCGCATATGGCCATCTGGGTCGAAATCAAGAAAGTCAGAAAGTTGGTAAAACTCACAAAGTCGGGTCTCGGGTGGCTGGACGGGGCCTTCATAGAATACACGTCCGTACGGTGCAACTTGATGGTTTTGCATGCGCTGATGGCCATCAGGGTTGAAATTGGGAAAGTCAGGAAAACTCATGAACTCGGGTCCCGGGATATCGGACTGTACCTTGACGGAATAAATGTTCAGATGGTGCTACTGGAAGGTTTTGCATGCGTGGATGACAATCTGAGTAAAAATATGGAATGTAGGGAATGTCGGTAAAACTCACTAACTCAGGTCCCGAGCTATCGGACGGGACCTTGACAGAATACACGTTCGGATGGTGCAACTAAATGGTTTTGCATGCGTGGATGGATATCTGGGTCGAAATTGGGAAAGTTAGTAAAACTCACGAATTTGGATCTCGTGCGACCGGACGGGACCTTGACGGAATACATGTTCGGACGATACAACTTGATGGTTTTGCATGCGCGGATGGCCATCAGGGTCGAAATTGGGTTAGTCAGGAAAACTCACGAACTCGGGTCCTGGGGCGCCGGACTGTACCTTGACGGAATAAATGTTCAGATGGTGCAAATGGAAGATTTTGCATGTGCGAATGGCAATCTGAGTCAAAATCGGAAATGTAGAGAAAGTCGGTAAAACTCACAAACTCGGGTGCCGAGCGACCGGACGGGATCTTGACGGAATACACGTTCGGATGGTGAAACTAAATGGTTTTGCATGCGTGGATGACCATCTGGGTTGAAATCGGGAAAGTCAGTAAAACTCACGAATTTGGGTCCCGTGCGACCGGACGGGACCTTAACGGAATACATGTCCAGACAGTGCAACTTGATGGTTTTGCATGCTCGGATGGCCATCTGGGTTGAAATCTGGAAAGTAGGTAGAGTCGGGAAAAATCACGAAATCGGGTCCTAGTGGCTGGACGGAATCTTGACGGAATACACGTCCGGATGGTGCAACTTGATGGTTTTGCATGCGCGGATGGCCATCTTGGTCCAAATCGGGAAAGTCGGTAAAACTCATGAACTCGGATCCCTGGCGGCCGGACGGAACTTTGACGGAATACTCGTCCAGACGGTGCAACTTGATGGTTTTGCATGCGCGGATAGACATCTGAGTCGAAATCGAGAAAGTCGGTAAAACTCACGAGCATTGGTCCCGATCGGCCAAAAGAGACCTTAACGGAATACACGTGTAGATGGTGCAAGTTGATGGTTTTGCATGCGCGGATGGCCATGTGGGTCGAAATCAGGAAAGTCGGTAAAACTCATAAACTCGGGTCCCGTGCGACCGGACGGGACCTTGACGGAATACATATTCGGACATTGCAATTTGATGGTGTTGGTACCTGCGATATGAGGTACCCCCGCGCACAGGGGAAAATGCCTAAGGAACTCGCCCTTCTCCGCAGGGAGAGCTCCGAAGGCGCCACGCGTCCGACGGGGCCGGACCTCCCTCTCCTCAGAAGAGAGCTCCGGGCCCACCACGTGGCATACAGAAGCCAGACCTCCCCCTCCGCGGGAGAGAGGTCCGAAGGTGCCACGTATCCGGTGGGGCCGGACCTCCCTCTCCTCAGAGAAGAGCTCCGGGCTCGCCACGTGGCATACAGAAGCCGGACCTCCCCCTCCGCGGGAGAGAGGTCCGAAGGTGCCACGTATCCGGTGGGGCCGGACCTCCTTCTCCTCAGGGAAGAGCTCCAGGCTCGCCACGTGGCCAGCAGAACGGCGCTGCCTGCCCCCGAGCAATAGGCAGCGGGCGTAAAGACGCTCCATACCTTGCCCGTACAAAGGTATTCAAGACCCGCGTCTTCCTAAGACGCGGAGACGCGGAGCACGCCTCTGTCAGGTGCCGTTGCGCCCAGTCGCATCACAGACTGGCGCGCGGTGTCAGAGCCTGCCAGCCAATAAACGCAGCGACAAGACACCCCATGTCGCCCCGCCGTCATCATCCACTACGACTAGCATGCGGCATGGGCAGGGCTGCAAGACGAAGACTCAGAAGCCTTCGTCTGAGACAACTACCGGCATAACTGCAGATACGGTAGATGATAGACAATCTCCCCGGGACCACATGTCGGGTCCCCGGCCCCCTTGTAAGCCACCCGAGTCTTGGACTATAAAAGGCTCGGGTAGGCGACGATAGCAAGGGTTGGCATCTCTGCAACTCATAAGCTAGCCATTCACTCCCAAGCTGTAACTCACCCCCAAGCTCAGGACTCCGGTTCTGAGCAGCCAGCAATACAGCGAGCTCCATAGCTCGCCGTGGACGTAGGGTTTTACGCTCCGGCGGCCTGAATCACGTAAACCGTACCGTGTCAAGCTCTTACTAACTCGTCCATCCGCGCAAGCTCCCCGCAAGGGACTAGCCCCACCGAAAAAAGAACCTCCGCGGGCTGCCCAGTGCAGGCCCGGGGGAAGTGTCGGCCGAACACTTCGACATTTGGCGCACCAGGTAGGGGGCTTTTCCCCTTGCGCGACGAGTTTCCGCCGACGAAGATGACCAAGCTTCCCTCAGCGGCAAACTCTCCCCCTCCTCGTTCACGGCGAACCGTGACCAGTGGGGAGTACATGTCGACACACTCAGGACGGAGTGTGTCGGCACAAGCTGGTAGCCAGCAGCTGACTCCGGCAACGCCGACTCCGGCGATGCAGGCTCCGACCAGTGTGAGATCTTTTGCAGCGCTGAGCGTACACCATGGGGGCGCGCTAGCTGCAGCAAGAGCACTGCTGCACAACCCACCTGCTGGGGATGTGCCCCATTCTGTGACCAAACAATGGGTCCGCGAGGTGGACCGCCTCGTCGTCGCCGCCGCGAACCCTCGGTTTCGGCGAGGGCGACGCCCCGGTCAACCGGCTGTGTCGCTGACGCGCACGCCTACGGTTGACGGGCAAACGGCGGATTCCAGCTCCTCCAGGTTCCCGTCGACGGACCTGACAAGAGAGCTGGAACGGTGCCACTTGGGCCAGGATGCCCGGGTATACCTCGAGCGACGTCGAGAAAGGCGTCGCAACCAAGAGGCTGGCGACAGCATGACGTCGGCCTCAACACCGCCTGGAGGGCAGATCTTTGCTACGTGAGTCCTGCCTCAGGCATACGCCGCGCAGCATATGCCACAACCATATGCGCCGCAAGCGGTGCCCCCGGTCTATGGAGCAGCTATGCCCATGCCGGGGTACACGGTGCCAAGTGCGAACCAAGCGTTCGCAGCGCCAATACCTGCAGCAGCAGGTGCAGGATGTGCGACCCTTGCACCACACCTTCGCTTCGTGAGGTGGCCTCGCAAGTTTCGGCCGCACCTGCCCGAGAAGTACGATGGTAGCGTCAACCCGGCGGAGTTCCTCCAGATCTACTCCACCGCCGTACTTGCCGCAGGAGGGGATGAGGCTGTCATGGCCAACTACTTCCCCGTCGCCTTGACCGGCCCAGCTCGGTCTTGGCTCATGAATCTCCCTCAGGGGTCCATAACCTCCTGGGGAGAGCTCTGCCGGCAGTTCGTCGCGATCTTCGGCAGCTCCTACACCCGTCCCGGCACGGAGCTTGACCTCCACGCCGTCAAGCAGCAACCTGGGGAGTCGCTGCGCTCTTTCATCCAGCGGTTCTCCCAAGTACGCAACACCACCCCGCACATTCAGAGTGCTTCTGTGGTGGTGGCGTTCCGGCAAGGTGTCCGGGACGAGAAAATGCTCGAGAAGCTCGCGACCAGAGAGGTCTGCAACGTCTCTGAGCTCTTCAGCCTGGCGGACAAATGTGCCAGAGCAGCTGAAGGGCGGAACTGGCACTCTCTGCCGACCTCCGAGTCAGGAGGACAGCCCGGGTCCGGCGCTGCGGCCTATGGAGGTGGCAAGAAGGCCAAGAACCGGGGGAGTGGCAAGATGAAGTCCTCGTTCGCGGCTCCCGTCGCCGCAGCAGCGACGACTAGTGGAGCTCGGGGGCCACGCCCCGACAAAAGGCAGCGGCAGTCACCGGCCCCGGATGGTGACCAGGGCGGGCTATGCCCCGTGCATGGTGCCGGCAACCATACTGCTGCCGAGTGCTGGGATATCCAGAGGATCGCAGAGCGCTTCCGCAAAGAAAGACAGCAGAGACCTGAAGGACCGCCCTACCCTCAGAGGGATGGCAAGCAGAAGGTCGACGCTCCAGTCAGCGCCGCCCACCAGGTGGGGTTTCAGGAGCCTCAGCGTGTCATAAAGACAGTGCATGACGGTGAGGACTCCAGCTCCGATAGTGACGGGCCGGGGCGGTAGCCGGCTGTGGCTGCCGTCCCAGGTCAGTGGAGGCTGCACTGCTGCGGCGTCAACCTTGGAGAAGCCCCAAGTAGTCGCAGCAGCCCAAGCACCGACGACAATGGTGCAAGGACGGGCCAGCCTCACCCGAGAGCACGCCTCCGTGCCTCGGTCATACCTCCCGGGGGCCGCCCAAGGTCAGTCAACCCCTTGAAGGCCTTGCCAAAAGGGGAAGACGCCTTAGGTCTTCCAAGACGAGCCCGGGTCCACCTACCCCTTGAAGGCCTTAGCCAGAAGGGAAGAAATCCCCGGAGGCGCCCGGGAGAAGCCGCGCAGGACCTGATCCAGCGTGAAGATGACAACCTCGTCGACGAGACTTGGCTGCAGGAAACACCCCACAACGCGCGGTCTCGGCTGATGCTCTAAGCACTACCGCCAAAGAACCGAACACATCAGGGACCTGCAGAATGGCAACCTGGTGTTGCGGCACGCTCTTTCCCGAGAAGGACCCATAAGCTCTCCCCCAGCAGGGAAGGTCCCTTCCGTATCATGAAAGCTGCCGCCCCAGGTACACATGCCTTTCAACCGAGTGTGGGATCCGTTCCCAAAACCTTTGGCATGGAGCAACACTGTAAGTCCTACTTCCCGAGCATCAGTAGAACAGGGTCATTCCCTTCTGTAATGAATCCCATAGAATTTAGGAACAGAGCTTGGGACAGCTAAGTCTCAAGGGACGGTACAGGACTACGTCCAGTTTAGCCTGGTTCGGACCCTAAGCGCGTAGAGTCTTGCTTCCCTTGTAGACGAGGCGGAACATTGCCTCCATGTACAGCCAGAATTCCACCTATGGGCATGAACACAGAAACCTGTTCTACTTAGCTCTCTCTCATGCGCTCATTTAAATTACGCATTAATTTTTATGATCGCACTATCTGTGTATGTTCATCGTACATCTAGCTCCCCCTCTCCCGCGCTCATCCATAGTCAGCATTCGCTATCCTACCGAGGGCGGCCATGCTTGAGGCACCTGCCGATGGCCGAGTGAGTCTCTCGGGCCTCCCCCAGTCAGGTGTTGCGGTGCCAGTTGGTCACCTCCAGGAAAGGCCTGCGTTGTGCATGGGGGGTCCAGGGTGCGTAACCAGCTTAGCAGGCCATGAGCCCAAAGCATGCGCATCCTGCCCTCCGGAGGTACAGGGGAGTACAACCGCTTTGCCTGGTCATGAACCCAAAGCATGTGCACTCTGCTTCCCCAGCGAATGGCCCGGTACTAGGGATCGGACGGCCGTACCCGGACCTAGGAGGGAGCCGGAGCTCCGGCGCCTCGAGCACAGAATTGCCCAAGCCCCGTATAACGGATCAGGATCGTAAGACGAATAAGACTAGGAGACGGGAGGGGAGGACCCCCCGAGGAGAATTACGTTTCCTCTGCCTGTGTGCAGGACCTCCAGGTTATGACGACGGGGACTGCATGAAGCGGGGGGAAGGGGGCTATCAACTGCACCGGCCTAGGACTGGAAGGACCGGGCCCCACCCCTTCAGCAGGGGCGAGGCCCGAAGGCCCCATGTGTCCAGCGGGTCCGGAGCTCCCGCCTCCCATAAGGGGGGCTCCAGACTCGCCACGTGGCAGGCGGAAACTGGACCCCCCCCGGTGGGAGAGCTCCGAAAGCCCTACGTCAGCAGGGCCAGAGCTCCTGCCTCCTAAGGAGGGGCTCCGGACCCGCCACGTGGCAGGCAGATTTGGAGCTCCCCATAGGGCGAGATCCGGAGACCACCTGGGGCCCCTAACATGGTTAGGACCCGGGGAAGGTGTCTGTGCAGAGCTCCGAGATTGGAAAAGGCCTCTGAGTACCTTGCGGAGCTGAGGACTCGGTCAGGTAAAGCCAAGAAGGAGAGAAAAGGCATCGCAGACACAAATATCTAAAAGAGTCAAATTATGTGAGGCTCCATGAGCTGGACTACAGACTCGATAAAGAGGGAGAAACAAGTCCTAAGGACCTCCCGGCTCACGCCGGAACCTAGCGGCTACAAGGGCGGCCACATCCTCGACTTCAGCCCTGGCAGCTTCCTCCCGCTCCGCGGCTGGGCCCTCTCTCGCTGGTTCCAGGAAGAAAGAGGGGTCGCGGCTCTTGAAGCATGCCAGCACGTGTGAGGCGACCTCTAAGGCTAGGCCGCGTCCCTCGGCCTCGAGCTCGCTGGCGACCACCGAGTCTAGCCTGTCCAGCTTGGCGCCAATCGACTCCAGCGCGGGGATCGCCTCCACCACCTTCAACGCAGGAGCCGCTGCCCTCACCGGACTGAAGCCGAGAGGGATCAGGGCGGACCCCGCTCGATCAACGAAGCTTGAGACCGCATGGGCCTCGGAGGACCGCAAGGCCGAGAGCTCCTCCACCTCACGGCGGGCTGCCTGCAAGGCCTCTAGGTTCCTCTCGGAGAATTCCTTCTCCTTGGCCGCCAGGGAACTCTCCCGAAAGTGGAGAGTCTTGGCGAGCCGCTCCAACTCAGCAGCCTTGAAGTCGGCGGCCAACTCCCGATCCAAGACCGCCCGGCGTTCAGGGGAGACCTGTTCCTCCCTCAAGTCGAGGTCCGCCTTCAGGATCTCTAGCTCTTCGATCCGAGCTCGAAGGTCATCCTCGCCCGCCGCCAGCTGCACGGCGACCCTCTCCGCCTCGGCTGCTGCGGAACGCTCCCGTTCCTCAACAACAAGCTTACGGCGCTCCAACCGCTGCCGTATCTCCTCAGTAGCAGAGAGGCTCTCCTCGGCCCGGGCGTGTGCCTCCAGGGCCTCCCTGTTGATCCGCCGCGATTCGGCGTCCATGCGGTTGACAGCCCGCTTCAGCCGGTCGAGGAGCTCTTCCCTGAAGTCGAGCAACTCCCGCCTGGAGTCGAGCTCGCTCTTAACCTTCGCGGTCCTCTCCCGCAAAAGGTTCCCCCAGGTGAGGAGGCGATCCCGTTCAACTGTATACTCCTCCCGCTTGCGACCAAGTGCAGCCAAGACCTGCCGGACACTCGTCTCGGCAAGCGCGAAGGCATCCGCCAGGGGCAATGGAGCAACAGAGGCCGGGGCAGTCCCCCCGACCTCCTCCATCACCTCGTCCTCAAGAGGAGTCGACGCACCAGCAACCGAGACGAGACGCCGGTCAGGAGAAGCTGGCGCTGAGGCTCTGGCAGCCGGACCTGCCGGGCTCTCTTCAGCTTCTGGCTCCTTGACCTGTGGAGAGGGGCGAGCCGGGGAAGATGGCTCTGGAATAAAGGCCGGGCCGCCTGGTGCGGGGTCGACCTGCACCGGCCTGGGGGCCACGGCGGCTGTCTCGGCAGGAAGAGATGGCGCCGCCGCGGAGTCCGGGCACACCGGAACAGGAGAAGCTCACGCTGGCTTGGGGGCCGCGGCAGCTGTCCCGGGTTCCGAGCGCAACGGCGCAGACTCCCCGCCAGTCGGGGATGGCCGAGAAGCGCGGACACTCCAGCGGGCTCTGAACCCCGACTTCCGAGCCGGGGTAGGACTCCCGGAGCCCGCCGCCATCACTGACGGCCGCTCCGCAGTTGCTTGAACTGGCGGAGCAGGGGACGCCCCAGAGGCTTCCCCCAATGCATCAGCCCGAAGCCGCTTTGGGTCGCCACCGGAGGGAGTCCCATCTCTAGAAATGGGAGGTACAGACACCCCAGGTTCCCGACTTGGCACGGACGCCGCCTCTGGAGGAGATCGAGCGCGCTTCTTCTCTGGTGGCGGGTTGGAGGCCATGACGAGGAAGGACTCAAGAGCAAGAGGGCAAAGGCGCAAGAGTCCGAGAAGAAGCGCTGAGAAGTGCGAAGGGAAGCCGCAATGTGGGTAAGATCCCCTCTAAAAACTTCCCGGGTGCAATTCCAAGCGACTCGGAACTCTTCGAGTACGCCGCATCGGTAACCGCTTCGGCTCCAAGACCGAGCACCGATGGCAGGTGGACCC
The DNA here is from genome assembly GCA_030760725.1 of Neostapfia colusana. Classification (NCBI taxonomy): domain Eukaryota; kingdom Viridiplantae; phylum Streptophyta; class Magnoliopsida; order Poales; family Poaceae; genus Neostapfia; species Neostapfia colusana. Next base: position 52,270,063 of record JASWHV010000019.1, read on the forward strand.
AAGCCACCCAACTGAAGCAGTGGGTCGAGGAGTCAGTCTCCTGAGATGATGAGCCGGCAAGGCTCTTCGGCAGTTCCCGAAGAAAGCGCCGCAACGTGCAGAAGTGGCAGTCTTGGGAACCGCCGCAGTAAAAGCAACCATCAAATGGGCGCACGCTCCCACGATCCCACGGCCGTTCGTGCTCCGGCAGCGGTAAATGCGGGACTTAGAGAAAGTGCGCGGACCGGAAGAGACGGAGGTCCCACCTCGGGCTCGCTATCTCCCCCGAGATGGGCCCGGGGGCCACTGTCGGTACCCGCGATATGGGGTACCCCGCGCACAGGGGAAAATGCCTAAGGAACTCGCCCTTCTTTGCAGGGAGAGCTCCGAAGGCGCCACGCGTCCGACGGGGCCGGACCTCCCTCTCCTCAGAAGAGAGCTCCGGGCCCGCCACGTGGCATACAGAAGCCGGACCTCCCCCTCCGCGGGAGAGAGGTCCGAAGGTGCCACGTATCCGGTGGGGCCGGACCTCCCTCTCCTCAGAGAAGAGCTCCGGGCTCGCCACGTGGCATACAGAAGCCGGACCTCCCCCTCCGCGGGAGAGAGGTCCGAAGGTGCCACGTATCCGGCGGGGCCGGACCTCCCTCTCCTCAGGGAAGAGCTCCGGGCTCGCCACGTGGCCAGCAAAACGGCGCTGCCTGCCCCCGAGCAATAGGCAGCGGGCGTAAAGACGCCCCATACCTTGCCCGTACAAAGGTATTCAAGGCCCGCGTCTTTCCAAGACGCGGAGACGCGGAGCACGCCTCTGTCAGGTGCCGTTGCGCCCAGTCGCATCACAGACTGGCGCGTGGTGTCAGAGCCTGCCAGCAAATAAATGCAGCGACAAGACACCCCATGCCGCCCCCGCCGTCATCATCCACTACGACTAGCATGCGGCATGGGCAGGGCTGCAAGACGAAGACTCAGAAGCCTTCACCAGAGACAACTATCGGCATAACTGCAGATACGGTAGATGATAGACAATCTCCCCGGGACCACATGTCGGGTCCTGGGCCCCCTTGTAAGCCACCCGAGTCTTGGACTATAAAAGGCTCGGGTAGGCAACGATAGCAAGGGTTGGCATCTCTGCAACTCATAAGCTAGCCATTCACTCCCAAGCTGTAACTCACCCCCAAGCTCAGGACTCCGGTTCTGAGAAGCAAGCAATACAGCGAGCTCCATAGCTCGCCGTGGACGTAGGGTTTTACGCTCCGGCGGCCTGAACCACGTAAACCTCACCGTGTCAAGCTCTTACTAACTCGTCCATCCGCGCAAGCTCCCCGCAAGGGACTAGCCCCACCGAAAAAAGAACCTCCGCGGGCTGCCCAGTGCAGGCCCGGGGGAAGTGTCGACCGAACACTTCGACACTCGCACTCTTTCTTCAACCTCATTCACAAGTTCAATGCCGTAGATAACTCGTCGCCGGACTCGCACTAGTTGACAGGTGTGCGACATTTCCGGCCGTAGAGAGCTTCATACGGTGCCATCTTGATGCTAGCTTGATAGCATTGTTGTAAGAGAACTCCGCCAAAGGAAAATGATCGTCCCAATTCTTGCCGTGGTGGATGGCACAAGCGCGTAGCATATCTTCAAGCACTTGATTCACCCGTTCAGTTTGACCATTCGTCTGCGGGTGATACGTGGAACTTCGGATCAGTTTGGTTCCCAATGATGCATGCAGTTGTTCCCAAAACCAAGCGATGAACAGCGCAATGCGATCTGAAATAATGGAGCGGGGAACACCGTGTAAGCACAAGATCCTTGCAATATACAGCTCCGCATATTGCTTGGCCACAAAACTTGTATGTACTGAAATAAAATGAGCCAACTTGGTATTCGATCGACTATCACCCAAATCGAATCATGCTTGTGAGATGTGAGAGGTAAACCAACAATGAAGTCCATGATGATATCCTCCCACTTCTACGCCGGAATGTTTAATGGTTGCAGCTGTCTGACTTTACGCATATGGTCGGCCTTCACGTGACGACACGTATCACATTCGGATACGTACTTTGCAATTTCTCTTTTCATCCGTGTCCATCAAAACCTAGTTTTCAGATCCTGGTACATCTTGTTGCTGCCTAGATGAACAGAATACTTGGATAAATGAGCTTCGTCCAATATCTTCTTCTGAAGCTTCATGTCACGGGGTACCACTATACGGTCTTTAAACCATAGAGTACCGTGTTCATCCCTTCGGAAGCATTTCATTTCGCCATTCTTCATTCTTCATTCTTCATATCGAAATGAAATGCTTCCGAAGGGATGAACACGGTACTCTTTGGTTTAAAGACCGTATAGTGGTACCCCGTGACATGAAGCTTCGGAAGAAGATATTGGACGAAGCTCATTTATCCAAGTATTCTGTTCATCTAGGCAGCAACAAGATGTACCAGGATCTGAAAACTATGTTTTGATGGACACGGATGAAAAGAGAAATTGCAAAGTACGTATCCGAATGTGATACGTGTCGTCACGTGAAGGCCGACCATATGCGTAAAGCCGGACAGCTGCAACCATTAAACATTCCAGCATAGAAGTGGGAGGATATCATCATGGACTTCATTGTTGGTTTACCTCTCACATCTCACAAGCATGATTCGATTTGGGTGATAGTCGATTGAATACCAAGTTGGCTCATTTTATTTCAGTACATACAAGTTTTGTGGCCAAGCAATATGCGGAGCTGTATATTGCAAGGATCTTGTGCTTACACGGTGTTTCCCACTCCATTATTTCAGATCGCATTGCGCTGTTCATCACTTGGTTTTGGGAACAACTGCATGCATCATTGGGAGCCAAACTGATCCAAAGTTCCACGTATCACCCGCAGACGAATGGTCAAACTGAACGGGTGAATCAAGTGCTTGAAGATATGCAACGCGCTTGTGCCATCCACCACGGCAAGAATTGGGACGATCATTTTCCTTTGGCGGAGTTTTCTTACAACAATGCTATCAAGCTAGCATCAAGATGGCGCCGTATGAAGCTCTCTACGGCCGAAAATATCGCACACCTGTCAACTAGTGCGAGTCCGGCGACGAGTTATCTACGGCATTGAACTTGTGAATGAGGTTGAAGAAAGAGTGCGAGTGTCGAAGTGTTCAGTCGACACTTCCCCCGTGCCTGCACTGGGCAGCCCGCGGAGGTTCTTTTTTCGGTGGGGCTAGTCCCTAGCGGAGAGCTTGCGCAGGTGGACGAGTTAGTAAGAGCTTGACATGGCAAGTTTTACGTGGTTCAGGCCGCCGGAGAGTAAAACCCTACGTCCACGGCGAGCTATGGAGCTCGCTGTATTGCTTGCTGCTCAGGGCCGGAGTCCTGAGCTTGGAGGTGAGTTACAGCTTGAGAGAGTATGGCTAGCGTATGAGTTGCAAAGTGCGAACCCCTGCTATCGACGCCTACCCGAGCCTTTTATAGTCCAAGACTCGGGCAGCTTACAAGGGGGGCCGGGACCCGACAGGTGGTCCCGGGAAGATTGTCTATCATCTACCGTATCTGCAGTTATGCCGGTAGTTGCCTCTGGTCGAAGGCTTTTGAGTCTTCATCTTGCCGCCCTGCCCATGCCGCATGCTAGTCGTAGTGGTTGATGACGGCGCAGGCGGCATGGGATGTCTTGTCGCGGTGTTTATTGGCTGGCAGGTTCTGACACCGCGCGCCAGTCTGTGATGCGACTGGGCGCAACGGCACCTGACAGAAGCGTGCTCCGCGTCTCCGCGTCTTGGGAAGACGCGGGCCTTGAATACCTTGTACGGGCAACGTATGGGGCGTCTTTACGCCCGCTGCCTATCGCTCGGGGGCAGGCAGCGCCGTTCTGCTGCCACGTGGCGGGCCCGGAGCCCTCCTCAGAGGAGAGGGAGGTCCGGCCCCGCTGGACGCGTGGCGCCTTCGGACCTCTCTTCCGCGGAGGGGGAGGTCCGGCTTCTGTATGCCACGTGGCGGGCCCGGAGCTCTCCTCTGAGGAGAGGGAGGTCCGGCCCCGCCGGACGCGTGGCGCCTTCGGAGCTCTCCCTGCGGAGAAGGGCGAGTTCCTTAGGCATTTTACCCTGTGCGCGGGGGTACCCCATATCTCAGGTACCGACAGCGAGTAATATAAGCCGATCTCATGGCTGCTCAATCTCGTCAGAAGAGCTATGCGGATAAAAGACGCTGCCCTCTCCACTTCGACATCGGGGACCATGTTTATATCCGTGTGTCTCCGATGAAGGGAGTTTATCATTTCAGAATGAAGGGTAAACTTGCGCCACGATTCATCGGTCCATTCGCCGCCATTGAAAAATGCGGACCCGTGGCCTATCGCCTGGATTTACCGGCGTCGCTCACAGGAATTCACAATGTCTTCCATATCTGTCAGCTGAGGAAGTGCCTCAAACCCTCCGCTGAAATCCGCAGAGAAGACATAGAAGTTTTTCAACCGGACCTCACGTACACGGAGTATCCAATCCAGATTATTGATGAAAAGACTCGCGTCACAAGAAACCGGACCTTATAGTTCTACAAGGTCTTGTGGAGTAACCATACCGCTGATGAGGTGACATGGAAAAGCGAGGATTATCTACGAACATATTATCCGGACTTGCTATCATCGCATACCCGGTAAAGTTTCTCTACCTTGCATTTCTTTTGGAATCTCGGGACGAGATTCTTTTCAAGCGGGGAGGGATGTAAAATCCCCGAAAAGTGGTAGCAAGAAGAATTCAGATCATGTACACTTTGGAAAAATGAGATGAATAACTTTGAATTATAACGGTGTAAGTTCAAAGTGAGGATTTAGACTTCCCAAAAACTTCCAAACATGGAGATCTAAATGCATAACTTAGATCTCCATATTTCAAATATTCAACCTTCCAAATTTCAGCTCATTTAGAGGGGTTTTAGTATTTGATTGGGATTAAAAGAGGAAGCCCTCTAATCTGAATTTCAAAGTCGGTTTCAAATTCCAATTTCCTCAATTTGCAAATTTTGATCCACAAATATGTTCTCCACATTCGAATTAGCAGCCATGCCAAAAATTAGAAACTTTGGGTTTGTTTGCTATGTTTTTGTAACAATACAAAATGGAGAATTCAAATTCCATTTCAAATTCAAATGACCAAACACAATTACAACTTCACACCAGAATTCAAACCATTTGAATTCAGCAAGTTTAAACACAATTCAAACTTCATACCAGATTTTGCCCCACACATAGATGGCCATGTGGGGCGAAATCGAGAAAGTCGGGAAAGACGGTAAAACCCACGAACTAGGATCCTGGGCGGTAGGACGGAACCATGACAGAATACACGTCCGGACGGCGCACTTAATGGTTTTGCACGTGCGGATGACCATGTGGGTCAAAATCGAGAAAGTCAGGAAAGTCTGTAAAATCACGAACTCGGGATCCTGGCGGCCGGATGGGACCTTGACGGAATATACGTTCGGATGGTGCAACTTGATGGTTTTGCATTCATATATGGCGACCTGGGTTGAGAAAGTCAAGAAAGACGGTAAAACTCACGAACTAGGATCCCGGAAGGCTGGACGGGAACTTGACGGAATACACGTCCGGAAGGTGCAACTTGATAGTTTTGCATACGCGTATGGCCATTAGGAAAGTAGGGAAAGTCGGTAAAACTCATTAACTCGAGTCCCATGCGACCGAATGAGACTTTGACGGAATACACGTTCGGATGGAGCAACTAAATGGTTTTGCATGCGTGGATAGCCATCTGGGTCGAAATCGGGAAAGTCATTAAAACTCACAAATTTGGGTCCCGTGCGACCGGACGGGAACTTAAAGGAATACATGTTCGGATGGTGCAACTTGATGGTTTTGCATGCTCGGATGGCCATCTGGGTTGAAATCTGGAAAGTAGGTAGAGTCGGGAAAAATCACAAAATCGGGTCTCGGGTGGCTGGACGGAATCTTGATGGAATACACGTCCGGATGGTGCAACTTGATGGTTTTGCATGCGCAGATGGCCATTTGGATCCAAATCAGAAAATTAGATAAAACTCACGAACTCGGGTCCCGGGCGGCCGAACGGAAACTTGACGGAATACACGTTTGGACCTTAAAGAAATACACGTGCGGATGGTGCAAGTTGATGGTTTTGCATGCGCGGATGGCCATCTGGGTCGAAATTTAGAAAGTCGGTAAAACTCACGAACTCGGGTCTCGGGTTGCCAGACGGGGTCTTGACGGAATACACGTCAGGATAGTGCAACTTGATGGTTTTGCATGCGCGGTTGGCTATGTGGGTTGAAATCAGAAAAGTCAGGAAAATTCACGAACTCGGGTCCCGAGTGACCGGACGGGACCGTGACAAAATACACCCTTGAATGGTGCAACTTAATGGTTTTGCATGCGCTGTTGGCCATCTGGGTTGAAATCAGAAAAGTCACGAAAATTCATGAACTCGGGTCCCGGGTGGCCGGACGGGACCTTGACGGAATACAACTCCGAATGGTGCAACTTAATGGTTTTGCATTCTCGGATGGCCATCTGGGTCAAATCGGGAAACTTGGGAAAACTCACAAACTCAGGTCCTAAGCGACCAGACAGGACCTTGACTCACGTCCGGACGGTGCAACTTGGTGGTTTTGCATGTGCGGATGGCCATCTGGGTCCAAATCGGGAAATTTGGTAAAACTCACGAACTCAGGTCCCGTGCGGCCAAACCGAACCTTGACGGAATACATCTTGGTCGAAATCGAGAAAGTCGGAAAGTCGGTAAAATTCACGAACTCGGGTCTCGGGCGGCTGGACGGGGCCTTTATGGAATACAAATCTGAATGGTGCAACATATGGTTTTGCATGCATGGATGGCCATAAGGGTCAAAATAGGGGAAGTCAGGAAAACTCATGACCTCGGGTCCCGGGACGCCGAACATACTTTATGGAATAAATGTTCAGATGGTGCAACTGGAAGGTTTTGCATGCGCGGATGGCCATCTGAGTCAAAATAGAGAATGTAGGGAAAGTCAGTAAAACTCACTAACTTGGGTCCCGAGAGACTGGACGGACCTTGACGGGATACACGTTTGAATGGTGCAACTAAATGGTTCCGCATGCGTGTATTTCCATCTGGGTCGAAATTGGGAAAGTCAGTAAAACTCACGAATTTTGGTTCTATGCGACTAGACGGGACCTTCACGGAATACACATTCGGACGGTGCAACTTGATGGTTTTGCATAGTCGGATGGCCATCTAGGTTGAAATCTGGAAAGAAGAGAATGTCGGGAAAAATCACGAAATCGTGTCACAGGTGGCTGGACAGGATTTTGGCGGAATACACGTCCGGATGGTGCAACTTGATGGTTTTGCATGCGTGGATGGCCATCTGGATCCAAATTAGGAAAGTTGGTAAAACTCAAGAACTCGGATCCTGGGCGGCCGTACGGAACCTTGACGGAATACTCGTCCAGACGGTGCAACTTGATGGTTTTGCATGCGCGGATAGACATCTGGGTCGAATTCAAGAAATTCGGTAAAGTCGGTAAAACTTACAAACTTTGGTCCCGAGCGGCTAGAAGGGACCTTAAAGAAATACACGTGCGGATGGTGCAAGTTGATGGTTTTGCATGCGCAGATGGCCACCTGGGTCAAAATTTAGAAAGTTGGGAAAATCGGTAAAACTCGCGAACTCGGGTCTCAGGCGGCCAGACAGGGCCTTGACGGAATACATGTCCCGATAGTGCAACTTGATGGTTTTGCATGCGCCTAGCTTAAGCCACGTGCCCTAGGCCCCATGGTCAGACCTGGGGCCTGAAAGTGCATCTAGGTCCCCATGTGGGTTTTGGAGGATTGATGACGAACAATAAAAAATGCTAATGAATTTGAATGAGCATGTGTGCAGATAGGTGGATGGCAATGAGAGATTAAAGGTTTTTCAAAAAGGAAAATGAAGAAGGCGGCATGAAGCTATATAATAGAATTAGGGTTTCTATTTTTCTTGAGTGTAGGAACGCCGCACTATTAAGAGGGATATGACACACAACAAAGAAAAGCAAGCTCAATCCCTCAAAAACAACCCTTAGTGTAGAAAAGAGTTGTTAGGTCAAAAATCTCGGACATGTCAGAAAAATTCGGAAAAGTACTCTCTGTATAGAATCGGACATGTCCGAAGGTTTCAGAGAAGTACCTTCTGTTTAGGTTCGGACATATCCGAAGAATTTCGGACATGTCCGAAGTCTAGGGTTTCTGAAAATTCCTAAGTCCAGAAGGTCGGACATGTCAGAGATGTTCGGAGATGTACCTTCTGTTTAGGTTCGGACATATCCGAAGAATTTCGGACATCTCAAAGTCTACGGTTTTTGACAATTCCTAAGTCCAGAAGGTCGGACATGTGAGAGATGTTCGGAGATGTACCTTCTATTTAGGTTCGGACGCATCCAAAATTTTTTTGGACATGTCCAAAGTCTAGGGTTTCTGAAAATTCCTAAGTCCGGAAGGTCACTGTCGAAGTGTTCGGTCGACACTTCCCCCGGGCCTGCACTGGGCAGCCCGCGGAGGTTCTTTTTTCGGTGGGGCTAGTCCCTTGCGGAGAGCTTGTGCGGATGGACGAGTTAGTAAGAGCTTGACACGGTGAGTTTTACGTGGTTCAGGCCGCCGGAGCGTAAAACCCTACGTCCACGGCGAGCTATGGAGCTCGCTGTATTGCTTGCTGCTCAGAACCGAAGTCCTGAGCTTGGGGGTGAGTTACAGGTTGGGTGTGAATGGCTAGCGTATGAGTTGCAGAGATGCAAACCCTTGCTATCATCGCCTACCCGAGCCTTTTATAGTCCAAGACTCGGGTGGCTTACAAGGGGGTCCGGGACCCGACAGGTGGTCCTGGGGAGATTGTCTATCATCTATCGTATCTGCAGTTATGCCGGTAGTTGTCTTTGGCGAAGGCTTCTGAGTCTTTGTCTTGCAGCCCTGCCCATGCCGCATGCTAGTCGTAGTGGATGATGACAGCGGGGGCGGCATGGGATGTCTTGTCGCTGCGTTTATTGGCTGGCAGGCTCTGACACCGCGCGCCAGTCTGTGATGCGACTGGGCGCAACGGCACCTGACAGAGGCGTGCTCCGTGTCTCCGCATCTTGGGAAGACGCGGGCCTTGAATACCTTGTACGGGCAAGGTATGGGGCGTCTTTACGCCCGCTGCCTATCGCTCGGGGGCAGGCAGCACCGTTCTGCTGGCCACGTGGCGGGCTCGGAGCCCTTCTCAGAGGAGAGGAGGGTCCGGCCCCACGGGGCACGTTGAGCCTTCGGACCTCTCCCCGCGGAGGGGGAGGTTTGGCTTCTGTCGGCCACGTGGCGGGCCCGGAGCTCCTCCCTGAGGAGAGGGAGGTCCGGCCCCGCCGGATACGTGGCACCTTCGGACCTCTCTCCCGCGGAGGGGGAGGTCCGGCCTCTGTACACCACGTGGCGGGCCCGGAGCTCTCCTCTGAGGAGAGGGAGGTCCGGCCCCGCAAGACGCGTGGCGCCTTCGGAGCTCTCCCTGCGGAGAAGGGCGAGTTCCTTAGGCATTTTCCCCTGTGCGCGAGGGTACCCCATATCGCAGGTACCGACAGTGGCCCCCGGGCCCATCTTGGGGAGATAGCGAGCCCGAGGTGGGACCTCCGTCTCTTCTGATCCGCGCACTTTCTCCAAGTCCCGCATTGACCGCTGCCGGAGCATGAACGGCCGCGGGATCGTGGGAGCGTGCGCCCACTTGATGGTTGCTTTTACTGCGGCGGTTCCCAAGACTGCCACTTCTGCACGTTGCGGCGCTTTCTTCGGGAACCGCCGAAGTGCCTTGCCGGCTTGTCTTCTTAGGAGACTGACTCCTTGACCCACCGCTTTAGTCGGGCGGCTTGGGTCCACCTGTCATCGGCGCTCGGTCTAGGAGCCGAAGCGGTTGCCGATGCGGTGTATTCGAAGAGTTTCGAATTGCTTTAACTCGTACCTGGAAGGTGGGAAAAGAAACCGCCACGAGGGTACGCTCCCCTTATAAGGCCTCCAGCCCTTGCGCCTCCCTCGAGTCTCTGCGGTCTTGTCGTCTTCCATGGCTCCCAACCCGCCTTTCAGGGGGAGAATCGCTCTCAATTTCCCCCAGCAACGGCGTCTGCACCAAGTCTGGGACCCAGGGAGCCTGCCTGTCTTGCCTCTGGAGGTGGTGCCTCCAAGGGGTCTCTGGTTTGTCCTCCCGACGGGGCCCCTCCTTGGTGGTGGTAGGCAGAAAGCTCCCTAGCGTTGCGTCCCTTCTCAGATGGTGAAGTCTTCAAAGAAACCGCTGAAGCACCAAGGAGAATCCCAGGCGGCAGAGTCTCCGAGAAGACCGCTGAAGCTGCGGAGGGGGCCTTAGGAGCACCCTTGATGACACCGGCTTTTGCGCCGGTTATAAGGGAAGGGGGCCTCAGGAGCACCCTTGATGACACCGGCTTTTGCGCCGGTGATGAGGGAACTTCAGGAGAAGGAAACCGCTGATGCACTGTCGAAGTGTGCGATCGACACTTCCCCCGGGCCTGCACTGGGCAGCCCGCGGAGGTTCTTTTTTTCGGCGGGGCTAGTCTCCTAGCGGAAAGCTTGCGCGGATGGACGAGTTAGCGAGAGCTTGACACGGCGAGTTTTACGTGGTTCAGGCCGCCGGAGCGTAAAACCCTACGTCCACGGCGAGCTACGGAGCTCGCTGTATTGCTTGCTGCTCAGGGCCGGAGGCCTGAGCTTGGGGGTGAGTTACAGCTTGAGAGTGTATGGCTAGCGTATGAGTTGCAAAGTGCGAACCCTTGCTATCGACGCCTGCCCGAGCCTTTTATAGTCCATGACTCGGGCGGCTTACAAGGGGAGCCGGGACCCGACAGGTGGTCCCGGGAAGATTGCTTGTTATCTACCGTATCTGTAGTTGCGCCGGTGGTTGCCTCTGGTCGAAGGCTTCTGAGTCTTCCTCCTGCCGCCCTGCCCATGCCGCATGCTAGTCGTAGTGGTTGATGACGGCGCAGGCGGCATGGGATGTCTTGTCGCGGCGTTTATTGGCTGGCAGGTTCTGACACCGCGCGCCAGTCTGTGATGCGACTGGGCGCAACGGCACCTGACAGACACGTGCTCCGCGTTTCCGCGTCTTGGGAAGACGCGGGCCTTGAATACCTTGTACGGGCAAGGTGTGGGGCGCCTTTACGCCTGCTGCCTACCGCTCGGGGGCGGGCTGCACCGTTCTTCTGGCCACGTGGCGGGTCCGGAGCCCTTCTCTGAGGCGAGAAGGGTCCGGCCTGCGAGGCACGTGGAGCCTCCGGACCTCTCCCCGCGGAGGGGGAGATCCGGCCTCGGTATGCCACATGGCGGGCCTGGAGCTCTCCTCTGCGGAGAGGGAGGTCCGGCCCCGCTGGACACGTGGCGTCTTCGGACCTCTCTCCCGCGGAGGGGGAGGTCCGGCTTCTGTATGCCACGTGGCGGGCCCGGAGCTTTCCTCTGAGGAGAGGGAGGTCCAGCCCCGCCGGACGCGTGGCGCCTTCGGAGCTCTCCCTGCGGAGAAGGGCGAGTACCTTAGGCATTTTACCCTGTGCGCGGTTGTACCCCATATCTCAGGTACCGACAGTGGCCCCCGGGCCCATCTCGGGGGAGATAGCGAGCCTGAGGTGGGACCTCCGTCTCTTCCGATCCGCGCACTTTCTCTAAGTCCCGAATTGGCCGCTGCCGGAGCACGAACGGCCGCGGGGTCGTGAGAGCGTGCGCTCTCTTGATGATTGCTTTTACTGTGGCGGTTCCCAAGGCTGCCACTTCTGCACGTTGCGGCGCTTTCTTCGGGAACCGCCGAAGTGCCTTGCCGGCTCATCTTCTCAGGAGACTGACTCCTTGACCCCACAGCTTTAGTTAAGCGGCTTGGGCCCAGCTTTCATCGACATTCGGTCTAGGAACCGAAGCGGTTGCCGGTGCGGGATATTCGAAGAGTTCCAAATCGCTTGGAATTGCACCGGGAAGCTTTTTAGAGGGGGTCTCACCCCCGTTGCAGCTTCCCTTTGCACTTCTCAGCATTTCTTCTCGGACTCTTGTGTTTTTGAGTTCTCCCTTGCCATGGCTTCCAACCCGCTGCCAGAGAAGAAACGCGCTCGATCTCCTCCAGCAACGGCGTCGGTGCCAAGTCGGGATTCTGGGGTGCCTGACACTCCCTCCGATGGCGACTCGAAGAGGCCCCGGGTTGATGCGCTGGGGGAAGCCTCTGGGGCATCCCCTGTTCCGCCAGTCCAAGTGACTGCGGAGCGGTCGTCGGCGACGGTTGCGGGCTCTGGAAATCCTACCCCGGCTCGGAAGTCGGGGTTTAGAGCCCGCTGGAGTGTCCGCGCTTCCCGGCCTTCCCCGTCTTGCGGGGAATCTGTGCCGATGCGCTCGGAGCCAGGGGCAACTGCCGCGGCCCCCAGGCCAGCGCGGACTTCTCCCGTTCCGGTGTGCCCGGACTCCGCGGCGGCGTCGTCTCTTCCTGCCGAGACGGCAACCACGGCCCCCGAGCCAGCACAGGTTGATCCTGCACTAGGCGGTCTGGCTTCTTCTCCAGCACCGCCCTCCCCGGCTCGTCCCTCTCCTCAGGTCAAGGAGCCAGAAGCTGAAAAGAGCCCGGCTGGCCTGGCTGCCAGAGCCGCGGAGCCAGCTTCTCCTGATCGACGTCTCGTCTCGGCTGCTGGTGCGTCGGCTCTTCCTGAGGACGAGGTAATGGAGGAGGTCGGAGGGACTACCCTAGCCTCTGTTGCTCCATTGCCTCTGGCGGACGCCTTCACGCTTGCCGAGTCGAGCGTCCGGCAGGTCTTGGCTGCGCTAGGTCGCGAGCGGGAGGAGTATACGGTTGAACGGGACCGCCTCCTCATCTGGGGGAACCTTTTGCGGGAGAGGACCGCGAAGGTTAAGAGCGAGCTCGACTCCAGGCGGGAGTTGCTCGACTTCAGGGAAGCGCTCGTCGACCGGATGAAGCGGGCTGTTGACCGCATGGACACCCAGTCACGGCGGATCAACAGGGAGGCCCTGGAGGCACACGCCCGGGCCGAAGAGAGCCTCTCTGCTGCTGTGGAAATACGGCAGCGGTTGGAGCACCGCGAACTCGCCGCTGAGGAGCGGGAGCGTTCCGTGGCAGCTGAGGCAGAGAGGGTCGCCGCGCAGCTGGCCGCGGGCGAGGATGACCTCCGAGCTCGGATGGAGGAGCTGGAGATTCTGAAGGCAGACCTTGACTTGAGGGAGGAACAGGTCTCCCATGATCGCCGGCCAAGGAGAAGGAATTCTCCGAGAGGAAGCTGGAGGCTCTGCGGGCGGCCCGCCGCGAGGTGGAGGAGCTCTCAGCCTTGCGGTCCTCCGAGGCTCTTGCGGTCTCAAGCTTCGTGGATCGGGCGGGGTCCACCCTGATCCCTCTTGGCTTCAGTCCGGTGAGGGCCGCGACTCCCGCACTGAAGGTGGCAGAGGTGATCCCTGCGTTGGAGTCGATCGGCGCCAAGCTGGACAGACTTGACTCGGTGGTCACCAGTGAGCTTGAGGCCGAGGGCCGCAGCCTAGCTTTAGAGGTCGCTTCGCATGTGCTGGCATACTTCAAGAGCCGCGACCCCTCTTTTTCGCTAGAGCCAGCGAGAGAGGGCCCAGCCGCGGAGCGGGAGGAAGCTGCCAGGGCTGAAGTTGAGGATGTGGCCGCCCTTGTAGCCGCAAGGTTCCGGCGAGAGCCGGGAGGTCCTTAGGACTTGTTTCTCCCTTTTTTTATCAAGTCTGTAGTCCAGCTCATGGAGCCTTGTTTAATTTGACTCTCTTGGATATTTGTGTCTGTGATGCTTTTCCTCTCCTTCTTGGCTTTGCCTGGCTGAGTCCTTAGCTCCGCAAGGTACTCAGAGGCCATTTCCAATCTCGGAGCTTCGCACAGACACCCTCCCCGGGTCCTAACCGTGTTAGGGGCCCCCGGAGGTCTCCGAACCTCGCCCTATGGGGGGCTCCAAATCTGCCTGCCACGTGGCGGGTCCGGAGCTCCTCCTCAAGAGACGGGAGCTCCGGCCATGTCGGACACGTAGTGCTTTCGGAGCCCTCCCACTGAGGGGGGGGGGGGGGGGGGAGGTCCGGTTCCTGCCTGCCACATGGCGAACCCGGAGCCCTCCTCAAGGAAGGAGAGAGTTCTGGGCCCGCTGGACACGTGGGCCCCCCGGGCCCCGCCCCTACTGGAGGGGCAGGTCCCGGTCCTTCCAGTCCCAGGCCGGAGTAGCTGGTAGCTCCTTTCCCCCCGCTTCATGCAGCCCCTGTTGCCGTAACCTGTAGGTCCTGCACACAGGCAGAGGAAACGTAATTCTCCTCGGGGGGTCCTCCCCTCCTGTCTCCTAGTCTTATTCGTCTTATGGTCCTGACCCGCTATACGGGGCTTGGGCAATTCTGTGCACGAGGCGCCGGAGCTCCGGCTCCCTCCGAGGTCCGGGTACGGCCGTCCGATCCCTAGTACCGGGCCATGCGCTGGGGAAGCAGAGTGCACACGCTTTGGGTTCATGACCAGGCAAAGCGGACGTACTCCCCTGGACCTCCGGAAGGCAGGATGCGCATGCTTTGGGCTCTGGGCCGGCTAAGCTGGATACGCACCCTGGACCCCCCATGCACAACGCTGGCCTTTCCTGGAGGTGACCAACTGGCACCGCAACACCTGACTGGGGGAGGCCCGAGAGACTCTCTCGGCCATCGGCAGGTGCCTCAAGCGCAGCCGCCTTCGGTAGGATAGCAAATGCCGACTATGGATGAGCGCAGGAGAGGGAGAGCTAGATGTACGATGAACATACAGAGATAGTGCGATCATAAAAATTAATGCTTAATTTAAATGAGCGCATGAGAGAGAGCTAAGTAGAACAGGTCTCTGTATTCGTACCCATAGGTGGAGTTCTGGCTGTACATGGGGGCAATGTTCCGCCTCGTCTACAAGGGAAGCAAGACTCTACGTGCTTAGGGTCGGAACCAGGCTAAACTGGACGTAGTCCTGTACCGTCCCTTGAGACTTAGCTACCCCAAGCTCTGTTCCTAAATTCTATGGGGTCTATTACAGAAGTGAATAACCCTGTTCTACCGATGCTCAGTAAGTAGGACTTACAGTGTTGCTTCATGGCAAGGATTCTTTGGGAATGGATCCCACTCTCGGTTGAAAGGCATGTGTACCTGGGGCGGCAGCTTTCATGATTCGGAAGGGACCTTCCCTGCTGGGGAGAGCTTATGGGTCCTTCTTGGAATATAGCGTGCCGCTTCACCAGGTTGCCCTCTTGCGGGCCCCCGTCGCGTTTGGTTCTTTGGCGGTAGTGCTTAGAGCATTAGCCGAGACCGTGCGTTGTGGGGTGTTACCTGCAAGCCGAGTCTTGTCGAGGTTGTTATCTTCACGCTGGATCAGGTCCTGCGCGGCTTCCCTCGGGGGCCCCCGGGGAGTTCTCCCCTTCTGGCTAAGGCCTTCAAGGGGTAGGTGGACCCGGGCTCGCCTTGGATGACCTAAGGCGTCTTCCCCTTCTGGCAAGGCCTTCAAGGGGTTGACAGACCTTAGGCGGCTCCCGAGAGGTATGTTCGAGGCACGGAGGCGTGCTGTAGATGGCTAACGCCCAGGCCCGTCACCGTCGGAACTAGAGTCCTCACCGCCATGCACTGTCTTTATGACACGCTGAGGCTCCTGGAACCCCACCTGGTGGGCAGCGGTGACTGGGGCGTCGGCCTTCTGTTTGCCATCCCTCTGAGGGTAGGGCGGTGCTTCAGCCCTCTGCTGTCTTCCTTTGCGGAAGCGCTCTGCGAGCCTCTGGATCTCCCAGCACTCGGCAGCAGTATGATTGCAGGTGCCATGTACGGGGCATAGCCCGCCTTGGTCACTGTCTGGGGCCGGTGACTGCCGCGCCTTTTGTCAGGGCGTGGCCCCCGAGCTCCACTGGTCGTCGCAGCTGCGGCGACGGGGGCCGTGAATGGTGACTTCATCTTGCCACCCCCCCCCCCCGGTTCTTGGTCTTCTTGCCACCCCCATAGGCAGCAGCACCGGACCCGGGCTGCCCTCCTGACTCGGAGGTCTGCAGTGCGTGCCAGTTCCGCCCTTCAGCTGCTCTGGCGCACTTGTCCACCAGGCTGAAGAGCTCCGAGACGTCGCGGACCTCTCTGGTCGCGAGCTTCTCGAGCATTTTCTCGTCCCGGACACCCTGTCGGAACGCCACCACCACAGAGGCGCTTTGGATATGTGGGATGGTGTTGCACACCTGAGAGAACCGCTGGATGAAAGAGCGCAGCGACTCCCCAGGTTGTTGTTTGACGGCGTGGAGGTCGAGTTCCGTGCCGGGACGGGTGTAGGAGCTGCCGAAGTTGGCGACGAACTGCCGGCAGAGCTCACCCCAGGAGGTTATGGACCCCTGAGGTAGATTCATGAGCCAAGACCGGGCTGGGCCGGTCAAGGCGATGGGGAAGTAGTTGGCCATGACAGCCTCGTCCCCTCCTGCGGCAAGTACGGCAGTGGAGTAGATCTAGAGGAACTCCGCCGGGTTGACGCTGCCGTCGTACTTCTCGGGCAGGTGCGGGCGGAACTTGCGTGGCCACCTTGCGAAGCGAAGGTGGGGTGCAAGGGCCGCACATCCTGCACCTGCTGCCGCAGGTATAGGCGCTGCGAACGCTTGGTTCGCACCTGGCACCGCATATCCCGGCATGGGCATGGCTGCACCATAGACCGGGGCCGCTACTTGCGGCGCATATGGTTGTGGCATATGCTGCGCAGCATATGCCTGTGGCGGGGCTTGCATGGCGAAGACCTGCCCTTCTGGTTGTGTCGAGGCGGACGACATGCTGTCACCTGCCTCCTGGTTGCGACGCCTTTCTCGGCGTCGCTCGAGGTACACCCGGGCGTCCTGCCCCAAGTGGCACCGTTCCAGTTCCCTTCGCAGGTCCATCGACAGGAGCCTGGAGGAGCTGGAATCCGCCGTTAGCCCGTCAACCGTGGGTGTGCGCGTCAGCGACACAGCCGGTTGCCCTGGGTGTCGTCCTCGCCGAAACCGAGGGTTCGCGGCGGCGACGACGAGGCGGTCCACCTCGCGGACCCATTGCTGGGTCGCTGAATGGGGCGCATCCCCCGCAGGCGGGTTGCGCAGCAGCGCTCTTGCTGCAGCTAGCGCACCTCCATGGTGTATGCTCAGCGCTGCAGAAGACCTCACGCTGGTCGGGGCCTGCATAGCCGGAGCCGGCGTTGCCGGAGTCGGCTGCTGGCTGCCCGCTTGTGCCGACACACTCCGTCCTGAGTGTGTCGACATGTACTCCCCAGTGGTCACGGTTCGCCGTGAACGCAGAGGGGGAGAGTTTGCCGTTGAAGGAAGCTTGGTCATCTTCGTCGGCGGAAACTCGTCGCGCTAGGGGAAAAGCCCCCTACCTGGCGCGCCAAATGTCGAAGTGTGCGATCGACACTTCCCCCGGGCCTGCACTGGGCAGCCCGCGGAGGTTCTTTTTTTGGCGGGGCTAGTCTCCTAGCGGAAAGCTTGCGCGAATGGACGAGTTAGCGAGAGCTTGACACGGCGAGTTTTACGTGGTTCAGGCCGCCGGAGCGTAAAACCCTACGTCCACGGCGAGCTACGGAGCTCACTGTATTGCTTGCTGCTCAGGGCCGGAGGCCTGAGCTTGGGGGTGAGTTACAGCTTGAGAGTGTATGGCTAGCGTATGAGTTGCAAAGTGCGAACCCTTGCTATCGACGCCTGCCCGAGCCTTTTATAGTCCAAGACTCGGGCGGCTTACAAGGGGAGCCGGGACCCGACAGGTGGTCCCAGGAAGATTGCTTGTTATCTACCGTATCTGTAGTTGCACCGGTGGTTGCCTCTGGTCGAAGGCTTCTGAGTCTTCCTCCTGCCGCCCTGCCCATGCCGCATGCTAGTCGTAGTGGTTGATGACGGCGCAGGCGGCATGGGATGTTTTGTCGCGGCGTTTATTGGCTGGCAGGTTCTGACACCGCGCACCAGTCTGTGATGCGACTGGGCGCAACGGCACCTGACAGACGCGTGCTCCGCGTTTCCGCGTCTTGGGAAGACGCGGGCCTTGAATACCTTGTACGGGCAAGGTGTGGGGCGCCTTTACGCCCGCTGCCTACCGCTCGGGGGCGGGCTGCACCGTTCTTCTGGCCACGTGGCAGGTCCGGAGCCCTTCTCTGAGGCGAGAAGGGTCCGGCCTGCGAGGCACGTGGAGCCTCCGGACCTCTCCCCGCGGAGGGGGAGATTCGGCCTCGGTATGCCACGTGGCGGGCCCGGAGCTCTCCTCTGCGGAGAGGGAGGTCCGGCCCCGCTGGACGCGTGGCATCTTCGGACCTCTCTCCCGCGGAGGGGGAGGTCCGGCTTCTGTATGCCACGTGGCGGGCCCGGAGCTTTCCTCTGAGGAGAGGGAGGTCCGGCCCCGCCGGACGCGTGGCGCCTTCGGAGCTCTCCCTGCGGAGAAGGGCGAGTACCTTAGGCATTTTACCCTGTGCGTGGGGGTACCCCATATCTCAGGTACCGACATGCACCATGGAGGATCCCAGGCGGCAGAGTCTCCAAGAAGACCGCTGAAGCTGCGGAGGGGGCCTCAGGAGCTCCCTTGGTGACACCGGCCTTTGCGCCGGTGATGAGGGAGGCGATTCCTGCGCTTGGGTCATGGAGCGGGAGAGTGCCGCCAGGGCTGAAGCCTGGTGAAGCGGCCGTTCTTGCAACTTCTAGACTCTGGTCGTGTCAGGGGACCCTTGGGGCTTTCTTCTTTCTTTTTCATCGAGTTTGTAGCCCAGCTCATGGAGCCATGAATACATGAACTCCTATGACCCTTCGTGCCTGTGACGTTTTCCGTCTTCTTCCTGGTTTTGCCTGACTGAGCCCTTAGCTCCGCAAGGTGCTCAGAGGCCTTCACCAATCTCGACGTTCTGCTCCGGCGCCTTCCCCGGGTCCTCATTACATGAAGGGCCCGGAGGTCCTCAGGCCCCGCCTCACGAGGATGGGGAGGCCCGGGTCAGCCGGCCACGTGGCGGATCCGGAGCTCTCCTCTGAGGAGAGGGAGGTCCGGACCCGCGGTACACGTGGGGTCTCCGGGCCCCTCCCCTCAGAGGGGGGGGGTCCGATCCCGCTGGACCCGTGGATCCTTCGGTCTTGCCTTGGAGTTCCGGTCTTGCGTGATCCCGTAGTGGCCCCCTGGCCGGGGCGTCCCATTGGTCAGGTGCTCCTACCACATTCCTGTAGGGATTCGAGGCCGAGAGGTTCTGCACACAAGTAGGGAAAAAGTAATTCTCCTTGGGGGCTCCCCCTCCCTTATCTCATAGCCTTATTTGACTTATAGTCCCTAACCATATGCTTGGTGCTTGGGGACTGTAGGGAGGGAGAGCTGAGCACATGGCAGCCATGCACCGCAAGGGTAGTTATAAAAAACTTAGTACACAATTTAAATGAGTATGAGGAAAGAGCAAAGTAGAACAGGTTTCTTTTCGTACAACTTTCCACAGGAGGAAGGCAGGCTAAACATGGAGGCCACGACCCACCCCATTAAGAGGGGAAGCAAGACTCTACGCGCTTGGAGTCGGAACCAGGCAAAGCTGAACGTAGTCCTGTACCGTCCCCTGGGGCTTAGCTGCTCCGAGCGCTGTTCCTGGACTCTATGGAGTTTATTACGAAAAGAAAGTACTGTCCTATCTTTGCTCTAGGGGTAGAACTTACGGAGGTGTTCTATGTTCCAAGGATTTGGGAGCAGGTCCCCATCCTCGGTGGAAAGGCGCAAGCACCCGGGGCGGCATACTTTCGCGACTCCGAAGGGACCTTCCCAACTAGGGGAGAGTTTGTGGGCCCCTTCGCGAGAAAGTATGCGCCGCAGCACCAGGTCACCTTCCTGCAGCTCCCGGGCATGCACAGATCTCTGGTGGTAGCGCCGAAACGCTTGTCTGTATCGTGCGTTAGGGAGTGCTGCATGCAACCGGACCTCGTCAACGAGGTCGATTTCTCCACGCCGGAGGTTATCCTGCGCGGCTTCGTCGTAAGCCCGGACACGGTGAGACTTCATGGTGATTTCTGGAGGAAGCACAGCTTCGGCCCCATACACCATGAAGAAGGGTGTCTCTCCGGTGGCCTGGCTCTGGGATGTCCGGTTAGCCCATAGTGTGCTCGGAAGCTCATCTACCCAATTGGCACCATGTTTCTTCAGACTGGCGTAGGTGCGAGTCTTGAGGCCCCGGAGAATCTCCGGTTGGCCCTCTCGACTTGCCCATTGCTCTTTGGGTGGGCGACAGAGGCATAGCACACCTGAATGCCGAGGTCTTCGCAGTAGTCTTGGAAGGCTGCGCTGGTGAACTGGGTCCCGTTGTCGGTGATGATTCTGTTCCGGACCCCGAACCGGCAGACAATAGACTTGATGAACTTCACTGCGGATTGTTTGTTGATGGTGACAACTGGCGTAGCTTCTGGCCACTTGGTGAACTTGTCGATGGCGACATAGAGGTACCGGAATCCCCCGACGGTTCTGGGAAATGGTCCCAAGATGTCCAGCCCCCATACGGCAAATGGCCACGAGGGCGGGATCATCTGTACCGCCTGAGCCGGTGTATGGATCTGCTTGGCGTGGAACTGGCACGCCTTGCAGCTCTCGACCAGCTTGACGGCATCCTGGAGTGCTGTCGGCCAGTAGAAGCCATGCCGGAAGGCTTTACCGACAAGCGTGCGTGAGGAAGAGTGACTTCCACATTCGCCTCCATGGATCTCAGCGAGCAAGTCGCAGCCTTCCCCCTGGGTTATGCACCGCAATAGGATGTGGTTGGCGCCACGCCGGTAGAGATCCCCCTCTACCAGCGCGTATCTCTTAGCCATACGCACAATCCGCTCAGCGGTTGCATGTTCATCAGGGAGGATATTGTCCTTCAAGTAGTCCCGGATCTCCGTGATCCATGCATCGGGTCTGACTTGAGCTTCTGGATCTTGAGCGCTGGGTTGCATGGAGTTCCCAGTGACGCTAACGATCCTTGGCGGCATCCATGGCTGTAGGGCCGCCGGGACCGCCAGCTTCGAGGTGCTGGTCAAGCCCCCTTCGCCCGGCTCGGCGGGCCGGGCTGTAGGCCGCAGCAACGTCCTCTCGAAAACTCCTTCGGGCGCGGGGGCTCCGGTAGAAGCCTTCGTTGAGAGGTTGTCAGCTGCGGCATTGCCAGCGCGCGGTACGTGGTGCAGGTCCAAGGCGAGGAATTCTTTCTCCAACATCTGCACGTGAAGCAGATACGCAGCTAGCTGTGGGTCATTGCAGGAGCATTCGCCCTTGACTTGTTTGATGACCAGCTGGGAGTCGCCCTGTGCCAACAACCGGCGAGCGCCTAAAGACAGGGCTGTCTGCAGGCCAAAGATGAGTGCTTCATACTCTGCCATGTTGTTGGTTGCCTTGAAATTGAGACGCACCATGTACCCAAACTGTTCCCCCGATGGCATGAGGAGCAGTACGCCGGCACCGGCCCCCTACTTTCGTGAGGAGCCGTCGAAGAAAAGTGTCCAGTGGGGCTCGGTGAAGACCGGAGCTTGGTGCTTTGGTTCACCGCTGTCGAAGTGTGCGATCGACACTTCCCCCGGGCCTGCACTGGGCAGCCCGCGGAGGTTCTTTTTTCGGAGGGGCTAGTCTCCTAGCGGAGAGCTTGCGCAGATGGACGAGTTAGCGAGAGCTTGACACGGCGAGTTTTACGTGGTTCAGGCCGCCGGAGCGTAAAACCCTACGTCCACGGCGAGCTACGGAGCTCGCTGTATTGTTTGCTGCTCAGGGCCCGAGGCCTGAGCTTGGGGGTGAGTTACAGCTTGAGAGTGTATGGCTAGCGTATGAGTTGCAAAATGCGAACCCGTGCTATCGACGCCTACCCGAGCCTTTTATAGTCCAAGGCTCGGGCGGCTTACAAGGGAAGCCGGGACCCGACAAGTGGTCCTGGGAAGATTGTCTATTATCTACCGTATCTGTAGTTACGCCGGTGGTTGCCTCTGGTCGAGGGCTTCTGAGTCTTCATCTTGCCGCCCTGCCCATGCCGCATGCTAGTCGTAGTGGTTGATGACGGCGCAGGCTGCATGGGATGTCTTGTCGCGGCGTTTATTTAGCTGGCAGGTTCTGACGCCGCGCGCCAGTCTGTGATGCGACTGGGCGCAACGGCTCCTGACAGACGCGTGCTCCGCGTTTCCGCGTCTTGGGAAGACGCGGGCCTTGAATACCTTGTACGGGCAAGGTGCGGGGCGCCTTTACGCCTGCCGCCTACCATTCGGGGGCAGGCTGCATCGTTCTTCTGGCCACGTGGCGGGTCCGGAGCCCTTCTCTGAGGCAAGAGGGGTCCGGCCTGCGGGGCACGTGGAGCCTCCGGACCTCTCCCCGCGGAGGGGGAGGTCCAGCCTCTGTATGCCACGTGGCGGGCCCGGGGCTCTCCTCTGCGGAGAGGGAGGTCCGGCCCTGCTGGACGCGTGGCGTCTTCGGACCTCTCTCCCGCGGAGGGGGAGGTCCGGCTTCTGTATGCTACGTGGCGGGCCCGGAGCTCTCCTCGGAGGAGAGGGAGGTCCGGCCCCGCCGGACGCATGGCGCCTTCGGAGCTCTCCCTGCGGAGAAGGGCGAGTACCTTAGGCATTTTACCCTGTGCGCGGGGGTACCCCATATCTCAGGTACCGACAGTGGCCCCCGGGCCCATCTCGGGGGAGATAACGAGCCCGAGGTGGGACCTGCGTCTCTTCTGATCCGCGCACTTTCTCTAAGTCCCGAATTGGCCGCTGCCGGAGCACGAACGGCCGCGGGGTCGTGAGAGCGTGCACTCACTTGATGACTGCTTTTACTGTGGAGACGGGAGCCCCGGCCATGTTGAACACGCAGGGCTTTCGGAGCTCTCCCACCGCAGGGGGCAGATCCGGTTTCCGCCTGCCACGTGGCGAGCCCGGAGCCCTTCTCAAGGGAGGAGAGAGTTCCGGGCCTGTTGGACACGTGGGGCCCCCGGGTCCCGCCCCCTCTAGCCCTGGGTCGAAGTAGTTGGTAGCTCCTTTCCCCCTACTTCATGCAGTCCCCGTTGCCGCAACCTGGAAGTCCTGCACACAGGTAGAGGAAACGTAAGTCTCCTTGGGGGCTCCCCCTCCCTTATCTCATAGTCTTATTTGACTTACAGCCCCAACCATATGCTTGATGCTTGGGGACTTGTAGAGAGGGGGAGCTGAGCACATGGCAACCATGTACTGCAAGGGCGATAAAAAAAGAACTCAATTCACAATTTAAATGAGTACAAGGAAAGAGCAAAGTAGGGCAGACTTCTTTTCGTACAACCTTCCATAGGAGGAAGGCAGGCTAAACATGGAGGCCACAACCCACCTCATTAAGAGGGGAAGCAAGACTCTACGCGCTTGGAGTCGGAACCAGGCAAAGCTGAACGTAGTCCTGGACCGTCCCCTGGGGTTTAGCTGCTCCGAGCGCTGCTCCTGGACTCTATGGGGTTCATTACAAAAAGAAAGTACTGTCCTATTTTTGCTCTCAGGGGTAGAACTTACGGAGGTGTTCTATGTTCCAAGGGTTTGGGAGCAGGTCCCCATCCTTGGTGGAAAGGCATACACACCCGGGGCGGCATACTTTCGCGACTCGGAAGGGGCCTTCCCAACTAGGGGAGAGTTTGTGGGCCCCTTCACGAGAAAGTATGCGCCGCAACACCAGGTCACCTTCCTGCAGCTCCCGGGCACGCACAGACCTCTGGTGGTAGCGCCGAAGCGCCTGTCCGTACCGCGCGTTACGGAGTGCCGCATGTAATTGGACCTCGTCGACGAGGTTGATTTCTCCACGCCGGAGGTTGTCCTGCGTGGCTTCGTCGTAAGCCCGGACACGGTGAGACTTCATGGTGATTTCTGGAGGGAGTACAGCTTCAGCCCCGTACACCATGAAGAACGGTGTCTCCCCGGTGGCCCGGCTCTGGGATGTCCGGTTAGCCCATAGTGTGCTCGGAAGTTCATCTACCCAATTGGCACCATGTTTCTTCAGGCTGGCGAAGGTACGAGTCTTGAGGCCCCGGAGAATCTCCGCATTGGCCCTCTCGACTTGCCCATTGCTCTTCGGGTGGGCGACAGAGGCATAGCATACCTGAA
Source organism: Neostapfia colusana (assembly GCA_030760725.1). Lineage (NCBI taxonomy): Eukaryota > Viridiplantae > Streptophyta > Magnoliopsida > Poales > Poaceae > Neostapfia > Neostapfia colusana. The sequence goes on from JASWHV010000019.1 coordinate 52,294,076, forward strand.
TGCCAAGGTCCTCGCAGTAGTCTTGGAACGCTGCGCTGGTGAACTGGGTCCCATTGTCAGTGATGATCCTGTTTGGGACCCCGAACCGGCAGACAATAGACCTGATGAATCTTACTGTGGATTGTTTATTGATGGTGACAACTGGTGTAGCTTCCGGCCACTTGGTGAACTTGTCGATAGCGACATAGAGGTACCGGAACCCCCCGACGGTTCTGGAAAATGGTCCCAGGATGTCCAGCCCCCACACGGCAAACGGCCACGAGGGCGGGATCATCTGTACCGCCTGAGCCGGTGTATGGATCCGTTTGGCGTGGAACTGACACGCCTTGCAGCTCTCGACCAGCTTGACGGCATCCTGGAGTGCTGTCGGCCAGTAGAAGCCATGCTGGAAGGCTTTACCGACAAGCGTGCATGAGGAAGAATGACTTCCACATTCGCCTCCATGGATCTCAGCGAGCAAGTCGCAGCCTTCCCCCTGGGTTATACACCGCAATAGGATGTGGTTGGTGCCACGCCGGTAAAGATCCCTCTCTACCAGCGCGTACCTCTTAGCCATACGCACAATCCGTTCAGCGGTTGCATGTTCATCAGGGAGGATATTATCCTTCAAGTAGTCCCGGATCTCCGTGATCCATGCATCGGGTCTGACTTGAGCTTCTGGATCTTGAGCGCTGGGTTGCACGGAGTCCCCAGTGACGCTTACGATCCTTGGCGGCGCCCACGGTTGTAGGGCCGCCGGGACCGCCAGCTTCGAGGTGCTGGTCAAGCCCCCTTCGCCCGGCTCGGCGGGCCGGGCTGTGGGCCGCAGCAACGTCCTCTCGAAGACTCCTTCGGGCGCAGGGGCTCCGGTGGAAGCCTTCATTGAAAGGTCGTCGGCTGCGGCATTACCGGCGCGCGGTACGTGGTGCAGGTCCAAGGCGAGGAATTATTTCTCCAACATCTGCACGTGAAGCAGATATGCAGCTAGCTGGGGGTCATTGCAGGAGTATTCGCCCTTGACTTGCTTGATGACCAGCTGGGAGTCGCTCTTTGCCAACAACTGGCGAGCGCCTAAAGACAGGGCTGTCTGCAGGCCAAAGATGAGTGCTTCATACTCCGCCATGTTGTTGGTTGCCTTGAAATTGAGACGCACCATATACCCAAACTGTTCCCCCGATGGCATGAGGAGCAGTACGCCGGCACCGGCCCCCTGCTTTCGCGAGGAGCCGTCGAAGAAGAGTGTCCAGTGGGGTTCGGTGAAGACCGGAGCTTGGTGCTCCGGTTCTCCGCCCCCACGGCCCCCTGGGTCAGTCTCCGTTGGTGTCCACTCCGCCACAAAGTCAGCCAGTGCTTGGCTCTTGACTGCATGGCATGGGAGGAAGTCCAGCTCAAACTCCGCCAGCTCCGCCGCCCATTTAGCAACGTTGCCAGTCGCATGGGGGCTGTGAAGAATTGTCTTCAGTGGATACGAGGTGACTACCGAGACCCGGTGGGCCTGGAAGTAATGGCGGAGCTTTCTGGAGGCCACGAGCACCGCATACAGCAGCTTGTGGACTTCCAGGTACCTTGTCTTGGCATCATGAAGTACTTCGCTGATGTAGTAGACAGGCCTCTGGACGGTTCGAACCCTCTTTCTCAGGCCTGGGAGGTCCTCGTCCATTGGCCCTGGCCCACTGGAGGTGGGTGGACCCACGGGGGCCTCCGGGAGCTGGGACCCGGAGGCCCTTAAGCTACCTTGATTGTACGGAAGCTCCGGGGGGTCTTGGGGGACCTCTGGGAGGTCCCATTTGGCCCCCGGGGGGTCCCGCAGGGCCCCCGGGAGTTTATCTTGGAGGTCCGGGAGACTGCCCAGGACCTCCGGGAGGCCGACCTGGACCTCCGGGAGGTTGCCTTGGAGGTCCGGGAGACCGTCTTGGTCCTGCAGGGCCTCCTGGCGTCTGTCTTCTGCTACCGGAGCAGGTTGTGAAGATGAGGGGTCCGGCCGCTCTGCGACGAGGACCATACTTACTACTTCAGTTATCGCCACGATGTAGAGCAACAGGTGCTCTCCGGGCTCAGGGGCTACCATGATTGGTAGGGTCGTCAGGAGTTGCTTCAACTCCTGGAAAGCCTCTTCTGCTTCGTCAGTCCAGGCAAAAGGGCCTGACTTGTGCAGGAGCTTAAAGAAAGGGAGTGCCCACTCTGCTAGCCTCGGTATAAACCGACTCAGCGCGGCTAGACATCCCGTGAGTTTCTGGACATCCTTGACGCGGGCAGGGGGCCGCATCAAGTCGATGGCCTTGATCTTCTCTGGGTTGGCCTCAATCCCTCGGTGCGAGACCAGGAATCCTAGGAGCTTCCCAGAGGATACACCGAACACACATTTATCGGGGTTCAGCTTGGTGCGCGTAGAACGCAACTTGTCAAAGACTAAGGCTAGGTTATCTAACAAAGATGAACCCTGCTTGACCCTGACAACTATGTCATCGACGTACACCTCAACTAGGTCTCTTATTAACTCCCCAAAGGTTTTGTGCATTGCTCGCACAAAGGTGGGGAGCGCATTCTTTAGGCCGTAAGGCATAGACACATAACAATAAAGGCCGTCTACTGTGATGAAGGAGGTGTGCTCCTCATCCTCCCTAGACATGGGGATCTGATGGAAACCCGAGTAGGCGTCTAGTAAGCACAGCATATCACAGCCTGAGGTTGAGTCTACTATTTGATCTATTCTAGGGAGAGGGAATGGATCTTTGGGACATGCCTTATTGAGACTGGTGTAGTCGATGCACATCCAGAGCTTCCCGCCGGCCTTCGGGACAACGACGGGGTTCGCCAACCACCGGGGGTGGTGGACCTCCCATATGAAGCCAGCGTCCAGCAGCTTCTTGACTTCTTCACGAATGAAGTTTTGCCGCTCGATGGACTGCTTGCGGGGCTTCTGTTGAATCGGCCGGGCGTCGGGGAAGACTTTTAAGTGTTGCTCGATCACCTCCCTGGGGATCCCCGGCATCTGTGACGGCTGCCATGCAAACACGTCGACGTTGTGGCGGAGGAAGGTGACGAGCGCGCCTTCCTATTTGCTATCCAGGCCCCCGGCTACCCGGGTGGTCTGGGTGGCTTCGGCGCCGACTTGGACGACCTTTAAGGGGACGCCGCCCTCGTCGATAGGTTGCACCCGCGGTGCTGTGGCGGAGGCACGGTGACGTGCGCTCGGGCGGAGCTGGTCCGGCTCTGCACTACCGGGGGCTGATGCCCCATCTGTTGCGAGCGCTTGGAGTTTCTCTAAGGCCGACACTGCAGCAGTGTGGTCTCCACGAATCCTGAGGACGCCCGTCGGTGTTGGCATCTTCAGGACGAGGTAGCCGTAGTGGGCTACTGCCATGAACCGGTACAGGGCTGGCCTGCCGATTATGGCGTTGAAGGGGAGGTCTATCTCCGCTACGTCGAACAAAATGTACTCTGTCCGATAGCTGTCCGGAGCCCTGAGGGTCACCGGGAGGCTAATGTTGCCGTAGGGAATGACCTGTCCCGGCCCTACCCCTGAGAACGGGCTCGACGGGGTGAGCTTGGCCATCGGGATCTGCAGCTTCTGGAAAGCTGCACGGCTGATGAGGTTCAGCCCAGCTCCACCATCTACCAAAACGTGGTACATTCTCACGTTGGCGATGGTAGGAGCTACCAAGAGCGGTAGTTGGCCGGCCCCAGCCATGTTCCTGGGGCAGTCGGTGGCGTCAAAGCTGATGGGGTCCCCATCCACTTAAGGTGCGGTGCGACACTTGGGAGTGGCGCCACCGACGCTACCGCTCGGCGCAGAGTCTTGACTGCGCTTCGGGACGAGGGGTCGGCGGACCCGCCGTATATGACGTAGAGCTTCTTTCGACGCTCATCGTCGCTGGAGCTGGAGTCCTCATGATTGCGTGCCGCCTTCACGGCGCGCTGAGGCTCCTGGGTCTCCTCTGGGTGGTCGATGCTGTCTGGGACATCCACCCTCTGTTTGCCCTCCTTTGGACGGAGGGGTGGGGCATCAGCCCGCTGCTGCTTCCCTTTGCGGAAGCGCTCTGCGAGCTTTCGGATCTCCTGGCACTCGGCAGTAGTGTGGCGACAGCTGCCGTGCACGGGGCACATATTGTCTTGATCACCTTCTGGGATTGGTGATCTTCGCTGCCTCTTGTCGGGGCGCGGCCCCCGAGCCCCACCGAGCGTCGCTGCAGTGACGACTGGAGCTGCGGTCGGTGATTCTATCTTTCCTCTGCCTCGGTTCTTGGCCTTCCTGCTGCCTCCACAGGGAGTAGGACCAGATCCGGGCCGTCCTCCTGACTCGGAGGACGGCAGTGAGTGCCAGTTTCGCCCTTCGGCTGCCTTGGCGCACTTGTCTGCCAGGCTGAAGAGCTATGAGACATCGCGGACCTCCCTGGTCGCGAGCTTCTCGAGCATCTTCTTGTCCCGGACGCCTTGCCGGAACGCCACCACCACAGAAGAATTTTGAATGTGTGGGATGGTGTTCCGTACCTGGGAGAACCGCTGGATGAAAGAGCGCAGCGACTCCCCAGGTTGTTGCTGGATGGCATGGAGGTCGATCTCCGTGCCAGGCCAGGTGTAGGAACTGCCGAAGTTGGCGATGAACTGCCGGCAAAGCTCTCCCCAGGAAGTTACGGAACCCTGGGGGAGGTTCATGAGCCAAGACCGGGCTGGACCGGTCAAGGCGACTGGGAAGTAATTGGCCATGACGGCTTCATTCCCTCCTGTGGCAAGTACGGCGGTGGAGTAGATCTGGAGGAACTACGCCGGGTTGACGCTGCCGTCGTACTTCTCGGGCAGGTGCGGCCGAAACTTGCGCGGCCACTTCGCGAAGCGAAGGTGGGGCGCGAGGGCCGCACACCCTGCTTCTGTCGCCACAGGTTCTGGTGCCGTGAACGCTTGGTTCGCACTGGGCACGGTGTACCCTGGTACGGGCAAGGCTGCACCATAGGCCGGGGGCGCCATCTGCAGGACATATGACTGTGGCATATTCTGCACGGCGCAGGCCTGGGGCAGAGATCGCGTGGCGAAGGTCTGCTCTTCAGGCTGGGTCGAGGCCGACGTCATGCTGTCATCAGCCTCTTGGTAGCGACGCCTTTCTCGGCGTTGCTCGAGGTATACCCGGGCATCTTGACCCAAGCGACACCGCTCCAGCTCTGTCCTCAGATCTGTCGATTGGAGCCTGGTAGAGCTGGAATCTGCCGTCTGTTCGTCAACCATTGGCGTGCGCATCAGCGACACGGTCGGTTGGCCAGAGTGTCGTTCCCGCCGAAGTCGAGGGTTTGCGGCGGCGACGACGAGACGGTCTACCTCGCGAATCCACTGCTGGGTCGCTGCCTGAGGCGCGTCCCCAGCGGGCGGATTGTGCAGTAGCGCTCTTGCTGCAGCTAGCGCACCCCCACCGGGTACGCCCAGCGCTACTGAAGACCTGATGCTGGTTGGAGCCTGCATTGCCGGGGTCGGCGCTGCCAGAGCCGGTTGCTGGCTCCCAGCTTGTACCGACACACTCCGTCCCGAGTGTGTTGACATGTACTCCCCCCTGGTCGCGGTTCGCCGCGGAGGTGGGGGAGGTGAGTTTGCCGCTGAAGGGAGCTTGGTCATCTTCGTCGGCGGAAACTCGTCGCGCAAGGGGAAAAGCCCCCTACCTGGCGCGCCAAATGTCGAAGTGTTCGGTCGACACTTCCCCCGGGCCTGCACTGGGCAGCCCGCGGAGGTTCTTTTTTCGGTGGGGCTAGTCCCTTGCGGAGAGCTTGCGCGGATGGACGAGTTAGTAAGAGCTTGACACGGTGAGTTTTACGTGGTTCAGGCCGCTGGAGCGTAAAACCCTACGTCCACGGCGAGCTATGGAGCTCGCTGTATTACTTGCTGCTCAGAACCGGAGTCCTGAGCTTGGCGGTGAGTTACAGGTTGGGTGTGAATGGCTAGCGTATGAGTTGCAGAGATGCGAACACTTGCTATCGTCGCCTACCCGAGCCTTTTATAGTCCAAGACTCGGGTGTCTTACAAGGGGGTCCGGGACCCGACAGGTGGTCCCAGGGAGATTGTCTATCATCTATCGTATCTGCAGTTATGCCGGTAGTTGTCTCTGGCGAAGGCTTCTGAGTCTTCGTCTTGCAGCCCTGCCCATGCCGCATGCTAGTCGTAGTGGATGATGACGGTGGGGGCGGCATGGGATGTCTTGTCGCTGCGTTTATTGGCTGGCAGGCTCTGACACCGCGTGCCAGTCTGTGATGCGACTGGGCGCAACGGCACCTGACAGAGGCGTGCTCCGTGTCTCCGCGTCTTGGGAAGATGCGGGCCTTGAATACCTTGTACGGGCAAGGTATGGGGCATCTTTACGCCCGCTGCCTATCGCTCGGGGGCAGGCAGCGCCGTTCTGCTGGCCACGTGGCGGGCTCGGAGCCCTTCTCAGAGGAGAGGAGGGTCCGGCCCCGCGGGGCACGTGGAGCCTTCGGACCTCTCCCCGCGGAGGGGGAGGTTCGGCTTCTGTCGGCCACGTGGCGGGCCCGGAGCTCCTCCCTGAGGAGAGGAAGGTCCGGCCCCGCCGGATATGTGGCACCTTCGGACCTCTCTCCCGCGGAGGGGGAGGTCCGGCCTCTGTACGCCACGTGGCAGGCCCGGAGCTCTCCTCTGAGGAGAGGGAGGTCCGGCCCCGCAAGACGCGTGGCGCCTTCGGAGCTCTCCCTGCGGAGAAGGGCAAGTTCCTTAGGCATTTTCCCCTGTGCGCGAGGGTACCCCATATCGCAGGTACCGACAGTCACACATGTCAAAGATGTTCGGAGATGTACCTTCTGTTTAGGTTTTGACATATCCGAAGAATTTTAGACATGTCCGAAGTCTAGGGTTTCTAAAAATTCCTAAGTCTAGAAGGTCGGACATGTCAGAGATGTTCGGAGATGTACCTTCCGTTTAGGTTCAGACATATCCAAAGAATTTCGGACATTTATGAAGTCTAGGGTTTGTGAAAATTCCTAAGTCTAGAAGGTCGGACATGTCAGAGAAGTTCGGAGATATACCTTCTGTTTAGATTCGGACATATCCGAAATATGTCGGACATGTCCAAAGTGGAATCAATAGGACGGTCTTAATTAGTGTCAGTTGAGGACGTCATTTTACCGTTATGGTTCCCGAATTCGGACATATCTGAAGATAGTTTTGCATGCGCGTATGGCCATCTGGGTCCAAATCGGAAAAGTCGGTAAAACTTACGAACTCGGGTCCCAGGCGGCCGGACGGAACCTTGATGGAATACATGTCCGGACAGTGCAACTTGATGGTTTTGCATGCGCGTATGGCCATCTCGGTCAAAATCGAGAAAGTCGAAAACTCGGTAAAACTCACGAACTCGGGCCCCGTGCGACCGGACGGGACCTTGATAGAATACACAATCAGACGGTGCAATTTGATGGTTTTGCATGCGTGGATGGTCATCTGGGTTGAAATCAGAAAAGTCGGGAAAACTCACGAACTCGGGTCCCGGGTGGCCGGACGGGACCTTGATGGAATACATGTCCGGATGCTGCAACTTGATGGTTTTGCATGCGCGGGTTGCCATCTTGGTCAAAATCGGGAAACTCGGGAAAACTAACAAACTCAGGTTCCGAGCGGCCGGACATGACCTTGACGGAATACACGCCCGAAGGATACAACTTGATGGTCTTGCATGCGCAGATAGCTATCTGGGTCCAAATCGGGAAACTTGGTAAAAGTCACGAACTCGGTTCCCGGGCGGCCGGACAGAACATTGACGAAATACACGTCCGGACGGTGCAACTTGATGGTTTTACACGCGCGGATGGCCATCTGGGTCAAAATCAAGAAAGTCAGGAAAGTTTGTAAAACTCATGAACTCGGGTCCTTGGCAGCCGGATGGGACCTTGACGGAATATGCGTTCGGATGGTGGTTTTGAATGCATAGATGGACATCTGGGTCAAAATCGAGAAAGCCGTGAAAGACGGTAAAACTCACGAACTAGAATCACGGGCGGTAGGATGGAACCTTGACAGAATACATGTCCGGACGGTGCAACTTGATGATTTTGCACGCGTGGATGGCCATCTGGGTCAAAATCAAGAAAGTCGGGAAAGTCTGTAAAACTCACGAACTCGGGTCCCTAGCGGCCGGACGAGACCATGACGGAATATACATTCGGATGGGTAAAACTCACGAACTTGGGTCCTGGGTGGCCGGATGAAAACTTGATGGAATACTCATCAAGACGGTGCACCTTGATGGTTTTGCATTCGCAGATAGACATCTGGGTCAAAAACGAGAAAGTCGGGAAAGTCGGGAAAGTCGGAAAAGTTAGGAAAACTCATGACTCGGGTCCCGGGACGACGGACTGTACCTTGACGAAATAAACGCTCGAATGGTGCAACTAGAAAGGTTTTGCATTTGCGGATGGCTATCTGAGTCAAAATCAGGAAAGTAGGAAAAGTCGGTAAAACTAATTAACTCGAGTCCCGAGCGACCGGACGGGGCTTTGACGTAATAAACGTTCAGATGGAGCAACTAAATGGTTTTGCATGTGTGGATGGTCATCTAGGTCGAAATCGGGAAAGTCACTAAAACTCACGAATTTGGGTTCTGTGCGACCGGACGGGACCTTAACGGAATACATGTCTGGACGGTGCAACTTGATGGTTTTGCATGCTCGGATGGCCATCTGGGTCGAAATCTGGAAAGTAGGTAGAGTCGGGAAAAATCACGAAATCGGGTCGCATGTGGCTGGACGGAATCTTGATGGAACACACGTATGGATGGTGCAACTTGATTGTTTTGCATGCGCGGATGGCCATCTGGGTCCAAATCGGGAAATTCGGTAAAACTCACGAACTCAGGTCCCGGCGGCCAAATGGAAACTTGATGGAATACACATTTGGACAGTGCAACTTGATGGTTTTGCATGCGCGTATGGCCATCTGGGTCGAAATCGAGAAAGTCAGAAAAACCATGAACTCGGGTCTCGGGCGGCTGGATGGGGCCTTCATGGAATACAAATCCGAACGGTGCAACATGATTGTTATGCATGCGCGGATAGCCATCAGGGTCAAAATTGGGGAAGTCAGGAAAACTCGTGACCTCCGGACCCGGGACGCTGAACATACTTGACGGAATAAACGTTCAGATGGAGCAACTGGAAGGTTTTGCATGCGCGGATGACCATCTGAGTCAAAATCGGGAATGTAGGAAAAGTCGGTAAAACTCACTAACTAGGGTCCCAAGCGACCGGACGGGACCTTGACGGAATACACGTTCGGATGGTGCAGCTAAATGGTTTTGCATGCGTGGATGGCCATCTAGGTCGAAATCAGAAAAGTCAGTAAAACTCACGAATTTCGGTCCCGTGCGACCGGACGGGACCTTGACGGAATACACGTTCGGACGGTGCTACTTGATGGTTTTGCATAGTCGGATGGCCATCTGGGTTGAAATCTGGAAAGTAGGAAGAGTAGGGAAAAATCACGAAATCGGGTCCCAGGTGGCTGGACGGGATATTGACGGAATACACGTCCAGATTGTGCAACTTGATGGTTTTGCATTCGCGGATGGCCATCTAGGTCCAAATCAGGAAAGTCGGTAAAACTTATGAACTCGGATCCCGCGCGGCTGGACGGAACCTTGACGGAATACAAATCCAGACGGTGCAACTTGATGGTTTTGCATGCGCGGATACATATCTGGGTCAAAATCGAGAAAGTAGGTAAAGTTTGTAAAACTTACGAACTTTGGTCCCGAGAGGCTAGAAGGGACCTTAAAGGAATACACGTGCGAATGGTGCAACATGATGGTTTTGCATGCGCGGATGGCCTTCGAGGTCGAAATTTAGAAAGTTGGGAAAGTCGGTAAAACTCACAAACTCGGGTCTCGGGTGGCCAGACAGGGCCTTGACGAAATACACGTCAGGATAGTGCAACCTGATGATTTTGCATGCGCGGTTGGCTACGTGGGTTGAAATCAAGAAAGTCAGAAAGTTGGGAAAATCACGAACTCGGGTCCTTGGTGGCCGGATGGGACCGTGACGGAATACACCTTCGAATGGTGCAACTTAATGGTTTTGCATGCGCTGTTGGCCATCTAGGTCGAAATCAGAAAAGTCGCGAAAATTCACGAACTCGGGTACCGGGTGGCCGAACAGGACCTTGATGGAATCCACCTCCGAATGATGCAACTTGATGGTTTTGCATGCGCTGTTGGCCATCTGGGTTGAAATCAGAAAAGTCATGAAAATTCACGAATCGGGTCCCGGGTGGCGGGACGGGACCTTGACGGAATACACCTCCGAATGGTGTAACTTGATGGTTTTGCATTCTCGGATGGCCATCTGGGTCAAATCGAGGAACTTGCGAAAACTCACAAACTCAGGTCCCGGGCGGCCGGACAGGACCTTGACTCACGTCCGGACGGTGCAACTTGATAGTTTTGCATGCGCGGATGTCCATCTGGGTCCAAATCGGGAAATTCGGTAAAACTCATGAACTCGGGTCCCGTGCAGCCGAACGGAATCTTGACGGAATACACGTCCGGATTGTGCAACTTGATGGTTTTGCATGTGCGTATGGCCATCTGGGTCGAAATCGAGAAAGTCAGAAAGTCGGTAAAACTCACGAACTCGGGTCTTGGTCGGCTGGACGGAGCCTTCATGGAATACAAATCTGAATGGTGCAACATGATGGTTTTGCATGCGCGGATGGCCATAAGGGTCGAAATAGGGGAAGTCAGGAAAACTCATGACCTCAGGTCCCGGGTGGCCGGACGGGACCTTGACCAACTTGATGGTTTTGCATGCGCTGTTGGCCATCTGGGTTGAAATCAGAAAAGTCACGAAAATTCACGAATCGGGTCCCGGGTGGCCGGACGGGACCTTGACGGAATACACCTCCGAATAGTGCAACTTTATGGTTTTGCATTCTCGGATGGCCATCTGGGTCAAATCGGGAAACTTGGGAAAACTCACAAACTCAAGTCCCGGGCGGCCGGACAGGACCTTGACTCACGTCCGGATGGTGCAACTTGATGGTTTTGCATGCGTGGATGACCATCTGGGTCCAAATCGGGAAATTTGGTAAAACTCACGAACTCGGGTCTCGTGCGGCCGAATGGAACCTTGACGGAATACACATCCGGATGGTGCAACTTGATGGTTTTGCATGCGCGTATGGCCATCTGGGTCAAAATCGAGAAAGTCAAAAAGTCGGTAAAACTCACGAATTCGGGTATTGGGCGGCTGGACGGGGCCTTCATGGAATACAAATCTGAATGGTGCAACATGATGGTTTTGCATGCGCGGATAGCCATAAGGGTCGAAATAGGGGAAGTCAGGAAAACTCATGACCTCGGGTCCCGGGACGCTGAACATACTTGATGGAATAAACTTTCAGATGGTGCAACCAGAAGGTTTTGCATGCGCGGATGGCCATCTGAGTCAAAATCGGAAATGTAGGGAAAGTCGGTAAAACTCACTAACTCGGGTCCCGAGCGACCGGACGGGACCTTGACGGAATACACGTTCAGATGGTGCAACTAAATGGTTCCGCATGCGTAGATGGTCATGTGGGTCGAAATCGGGAAAGTCAGTAAAACTCACGAATTTTGGTCCCGTGCAACTGGACGGGATCTTGACGGAATACACATTCGGACGGTGCAACTTGATTGTTTTGCATAGTCGGATGACCATCTGGGTTGAAATCTGGAAAGTAGAGAATGTCAGGAAAAATTGCAAAATCGGGTCCCAGGTGGCTGGACGGGATTTTAACGGAATACACGTCCGGATGGTGCAACTTGATGCTGTTGCATGCTCGGATGGCCATCTGGGTCCAAATCAGGAAAGTCGGTAAAATTCATGAACCCAGGGCGGTCGTACGGAACCTTGACGGAATACTCGTCCAGACGGTGTAACTTGATGGTTTTGCATGCGTGGATAGACATCTGGGTCGAAATCGAGAAAGTCGATAAGGTCGGTAAAACTTACGAACTTTGGTCCTGAGCGGCTAGAAGGGACTTTAAAGGAATACACGTGCGGATGGTGCAAGTTGATGGTTTTGCATGCGCGGATGGCCATCTAGGTCGAAATTTAGAAAGTCGGTAAAACTCACGAACTTGGGTCTCAGGCGGCCAGACGGGGCCTTGACGGAATACACGTCCGGATAGTGCAACTTGATGGTTTTGCATGCGCCTAGCGTAAGCCACGTGCCCTTGGCCCCATGGTCAGACGTGGGGCCTGAAAGTGCATCTAGGTCCCCGTGTGGGGGTTTTGGAGGATTGATGACGAACAATTAAAAATGCTAATGAATTTGAATGAGCATGTGTGCAGATAGGTGGATGGCAATAAGAGATTAAGATTTTTTTCAAAAAGGGAAATGACGAAGGCGGCATGAATCTACAAAATGGAATTAGGGTTTCTATTTTTCTTGAGTGTAAGAGCGCTGCACTATTAAGAGGGACACGACACGCAGCAAAGAAAAGCAAGCTCAATCTCTCAAAAACAACCCTTAGTGTAGAAAAGAGTTGTTAGGTCAAAAACCGCGGACATGTTAGAAAAAATCAGAAAAATACTCTTTGTATAGAATCAGACATGTCCAAAGGTTTCATAGAAGTATCTTCTATTTAGATTCGGACATATCCAAAGAATTTTGGACATGTCCGAAGTCTAGTGTTTTTGAAAATTCCTAAGTCCAGAAGGTCAGACATGTCAGAGATGTTCGGAGATGTACCTTATGTTTAGGTTCGGACATGTTCGAAGAATTTCGGACATATGCGAAGTCTAGTGTTTCTGAAAATTTCTAAGTCCAGAAGGTCGGACATGTCAGAGATGTTCGGAGATGTACCTTCTGTTTAGGTTCGGACATATCCGAAGAATTTCGAATATGTTTGAAGTCTAAGGTTTTTGAAAATTCATAAGTCTAGAAGCTCAGACATGTTAGAGATGTTTAGAGATGTACCTTCTGTTTAGGTTCGGACATATATGAAAAATTTCTGACATGTGCAAAGTGTAGGGTTTCTCAAAATTCCTAAGTCCAGAAGGTCGGACATGTCAGAGATGTTCGGAGATGTACCTTCTGTTTAGGTTTGGACATATCCAAAGAATTTCGGACATGTCCAAAATCTAGGGTTTCTGAAAATTACTAAGTCTAGAAGGTCAGACATGTCAGAGAAGTTTGGAGATGTACCTTCTATTTAGATTCGGACATATCTGATATATGTCGGACATGTTCAAAGTGGAATCAATGGGACGGTCTTAATCAGTATCAGTTAAGAACGCTTTTACCGTTATGGTCACCAAATTCGGACATGTCTGAAGTGGAGTTCGGACATGTCCGAACTTTAGTGGTTGGCAACGGTCATATTTTGAGGAGCCCTATAAAAGGAGGGATCTCGTCCCCATTTGATGTGTGATCAAACTCAGAGCTTTCAAAGGTGTTCTTGAGCATTCGTAGACCTCTCTCATGCCCTCTAGCATTCAAAAGTAAATCTTGTGAGGATTTGAGGATTTGTGAGGAGAATTAAGAAGAGGAGATCTTAGGGTTGAGCTGCACACCTACTTGCTCCATGATTTGTATTTATTACTCTTGGAGCTTTGTTCCTAGGCAGCTAGGTGTCGCCCGGTGACTCCCAACTTGTGGTGAGACCCGGAAAGTTTGTAATCACCTTGGCTTGATAGTGGAACAACCAAGTTTGATCTTTGTGATCACTTGGTGAGGGTTAGGGTTGAAAGAGACTTGATCCTTTGTGGACACTTCAACGGAGACGTAGATTTCTGAGTGGAATCGAACTTCGGTAAACAAATCCTCGTGTTCACTTGTGCTCATCTACTTGTTCTTTAATTTTCATTTCATTGCTCTTGCTTATGATTGATTAAACCCTAGCATTGAACTACTGTAGTATTTAATTCATCAAGTTTGTTTAATAGGTTGCTAGACTAGTATAAGAGCTACTTCTAGATCATATTGACTATACACTTGACCTAGAACTTGTTAGTTTTATTTCCGCTGCGACTGACTTCGGACATGATAAGAACATCACTACCACAGTTACACCCATAGCCCCTGCTACCACACATATGAGACCAATTACTAGAGCTCGCGCACGCCAGTTAAATTATCAGATACTTTTATTTCTTGGTAATGTTTCTAATATTTATGAGAATATGATGTTGCCTAAATTGGATACATTTATGTTTCTTACAAATGAAGGGCCTAACATGGACAGTAGGAATGAACATGGGAGCATCATCAAGCAGGGAGATGAAGGCGCGTGAGAAGGGAACCAGAATGGAGTTTCTAGTGGAGTTTTCAGTACTTTGAAGCCACCTTGATGACATACAAGGACATGGTCGAAATATACAAGTTGGTGGACCAGAATAAAGTCAAGTGGATGAATAGGGTACTATGAACCAAATCTTGAGGCTGGGGCCATGTAATAAAGAGAGATTTAGACAAATAAGGAAAGGAATAAGGGAAATCTCGTCCAACTTTGCTGCTGGACGAAATTTCCCTCTTTCTTCCCTCATTTAAAGATAGATGTGCTATAATGAGGAAAGAAATAGAGAAAATCATATCCCGCCTTGCTGCTGGATGAATTTCTCTCTTTCTTTCCCTATTAAAAGGTAGTCTATCTCAGAAAAAGGAAGGGAATAAGGGAGATCACATCCTACCTTTGTTGCTGGACGAATTTCCCTCTTCTCTCCCCTATTTAAGTAGGCCAAGAGCTCCTTGAGAAGGCGGGTTTTGTTTAGATTAAAGTTTGCCACAGCTGCAACTCGCGTACTTCGTTTGTGTCCAATGACCAGGCCAGGACGTTTCAGAACCCCACTTTCATCAATAAAGTTTTCTTCTTGAATTCGCAATATCTAGATTGAAATCCCAGTTTCTTGCTTGTTATTCGTTTGCCTGCAGGAAATAGACCTTCGTGATCAGGTTGATCGTGCTCCGGCGTGGTCAATAACCACTTGGAGTTGGTTTAGCGATTTCTAAGTCGTGACGGTTTCACACGTTCGTAGTCGGATCATCAAAGTCTACTCCACCAAAAACGATAGTTACCATCTCATCGAAAGACGGAGCACCTTTGTCTCTATCAAGTGGTATCAGACTTCCAGGTTGCTCGGTGAGATTTTACCAGATTTTCATAGTTTAGATCACATTTGTTCCTTTATACCTACAGTCCACGAAAAAACCAAAAAAAATTAGGGTTAGATCATCATATCCGAACCAATCTGTGCCTTTCGCAATTTTCTTTTCAGTTTTGTTTTGCTTTGTTGAATAGTCAGTTGCATCGTCATGTCAAGTTGCTGGTCTTAGTGTTTAGTCCTTTAGAGTTTCAATTTCCTTTCAAGTTTGATCTGCATAAAAAACACCATCATCATCACCATCATGAAATTAGAGAGATATTCAATTCCTAATTTGCATCTCCAAAAGAGGAAATAATCAGATCAGATCGGATTTTGAGTATCTTTTTGGTTTTGGAAGAAAAAAGTCATAACTTCTTCATCCTTTGTCCGTTTGGAAATTGTAAGTATAATCTGGAAAGGTTATCTCACTATCTTTCCAACGGATCCAACCTTGCCTTAAATTCCGTCTGTATGCATCGCAATCACCAAAGAGATTTCAAGATCTCTTGTGTATCTTTTTCTTTGGGAAAGCAATATCTACAAGACTTGCAAGGAACCTGCAAAAATAAGTGTGTTATCTGTAATATTTGGTAGTTTATCATCTGATCCCTGTATAATCTTTTAGAACTGTGGGCCTTTGTAAGAAAAAAGAAAGAAAAAAATAGAAAAGGAAGGAAGAAAGAAAGAAACAAAAAAGAAAACGAGAGGAAAAGTATGAAAAAAAGAAGTGAGCTTCAGTTGCTGCTATTGTAGTCTATTATGTTACTGGTGTAAATTCCTTTGTGTCTAGGCTCGCGCCTCTATTATGGTCTAGCCTAGGACAACCACGGTACCGTCGTTGAACGTTTATTCCACTTTGCATCTCTGAATTGATTATTGCTGACATTTTTGCTACCATAATTTAAGCCTTCCCAGTTTCACATACATCAATGTCGTGCGTTTGACACCACCTGACTCGCTTTATCCAATCTTTAAGAGTTTGACTACAACGGTTGTCGATCACCACCTGCTGGTTAGTAAGAACGGGTAAGAATTTGTGATTCACTTGACGGACTTGTGACTTTTCACCACATTACATCCTATTAGTAGCCAGTAGGACCATATTCTTGTGTGTTTCTATTTCTGCTAACCATGACACAATCACAAGCTGACGAGCTGGACTGGGAGAACATGACGAACAAGGAGCTGCATGATAAATTTCAACAAATGATGGGTGAACAGGTGCAAGACGTGCTAAACAGATTTGGAGAGGCCATGGAGAAGTTAAGATGGCTTTGAGAAGATATTCGACACCAAGCTGGAGGACAAGTTTAATGAAGTGCTCGCGCGTCTACCACCACCACCAGCAGCACGTGTCGCACCTCGGCAGCAGAAACAACAACAACAACACCGCCTTCCAAATCAAATGGGACGCGCACAGCGTGTGCCTCTCGACCAAGGCCAACATTCTGGTGCTGTTGCTACTGCTGCTGCTTCTGCGGATCCTGCTACTATTGTTGATCAGTACGATGACTACGAGGGCGAGTACGAGGATGAGATTGCTCCATATCAGAACAACGTACAACATCCCGGTCGTCCACACACCTACAATCAAAACGGTAAGGCTGCACCACCTCCTCAGGTACGAGATAATGATCATGTCCCTAAACTGAAATTGAATATTCCACCATTTGAGGGTAGATACATTCCTGATGTATATCTTACTTGGAAGTTAGAAATTGAACAATGTTTTACATGCTTACAATATCCTGAGGATAGAAGGGTTGCTGCTGCTGTTTGTGAATTCACTAGTTTTGCTTCTGTTTGGTGGTCTGAACATTGTAGATTATATCATAATAATATCCCAACTACTTGGACTGCATTGAAAACTGCTATGCGTACTTGTTGGGTTCCACCATATTATCAACGTGAATTACTTCAAAAATTACAGCGCTTAAGACAGGGAAAAAATCTGTAGAGGAATATTATCAGGAATTACAAACTGGGTTGATTCGATGTGGTATTGTTGAGGATAATGAAGCTATGCTTGCACAGTTTATGGGTGGGCTAAACAGATAAATTCAAACTATCTTAGAGTATAAGGAGTATAACAACATCACTCGTTTATTCCATCTTGCTTGCAAAGCTGAACGTGAAGTGCAGGATTGACAGGACATGGCGCGGACTAACTTTTCTACAGGTCGATCTTCATCATGGACACCACGTGCATCTTCTACTTCCACACGTCCTACTGCACCACCGCCTACTTCAGACATCAACTCCAACCGTGATACAAGAAAACAGGCACCACCACCACCATATGCCAAGAGAACACCTTCGGGTCCCGCACGGAGCTCTTCTTCATCCATGGCATCAACCGGGCAAACACATGATATTATATGTCGTCGTTGCAAGGGTGGATGTCACTATGCGAGCTAATGCCCATCCAAGCGTGTAATGATGGTTGCTGAGGATGGTGGGTATGACTCCGCTAGTGACTATGATGAGGAGACTTTGGCTCTTATTGCAAGTGAAGAACAGCGTGGCGCTGATTCTGAACGTTGCTGAAGACGATAAGAGGTATGAAAGTTTAGTTGCTCAAAGTGTTTTGAGTGCACAGGTAACACATGCTGAGCAAAATCAGATCACAATTTATTTCATACAAAGGGAGTTTTTAAGGAACGGTGTGTCGGCATCATCATCGATGGTGGGAGTTGCAATAACTTAGCTAGTATGGACATGGTGGAGAAGTTGTCTTTTAACACCAGACCACATCCTCATCCTTACTACGTACAATGGTTCAACAACAGCGGCAAGGTTAAAGTAACACATACTGTTCGTGTACATTTTAGTATCTCTACATATGCGGATTATGTTGATTGTGATGTGGTACCTATGCAAGCATGCTCCCTTTTACTTGGTAGACCATGGCATTTTGATAAACATTATGTACATCATGGCAGGAAAAATCAGTATACTCTTGTTCATAAGGATAGTGCAACTTGATGGTTTTGCATGCGCGGCTGGCCATTAGGGTCGAAATCAGGAAAGTCGGTAAAACTCACGAACTCGGGTCCCATGCGACTGAGCGGGACCAAGACTGTCGGTACCCTCGATATGGGGTACCCCCACGCACAGGGGAAAATGCCTAAGGATCTCGCCCTTCTCCGCAGGGAGAGCTCCGAAGGCGCCACGCGTCCAGCGGGGCCGAACCTCTCTCTCCTCAGAGGAGAACACCGGGCCCACCACGTGGCATACAGAAGCCGAGCCTCCCCCTCCGTGGGGAGAGGTCCGGAGGCTCCACGTGCCCCGCAGGCCGGACCTCCCTCTCCTCAGAGGAGAGCTCCGGGCCCGCCACGTGGCATACAGAAGCCGGACCTCCCCCTCCGCGGGAGAGAGGTCCGAAGGCGCCACGCGTCCAGCAGGGCTGGACCTCCCTCTCCTCAGAGGAGAGCTCCAGGCCCGCCACGTGGCCAGAAGAACGGTGCTGCCTGCCCCCGAGCGGTAGGCAGCGGGCGTAAAGGCGCCCCACACCTTGCCCGTACAAGGCATTCAAGGCCCACGTCTTCCCAAGACGCGGAAACGCGGATCACGCGTCTGTCAGGTGCCGTTGCGCCCAGTCGCATCACAGACTGGCGCGTGGTGTCAGAACCTGCCAGCCAATAAACGCCGCGACAAGACATCCCATGCCGCCTGCGCCTGACGCGGCATGGGCAGGGCGGCAAGATGAAGACTCAGAAGCCTTCGGCCAGAGGCAACCACCGGCGTAACTACAGAGACGGTAGATAATAGACAATCTTCCCGGGACCACCTGTCGGGTCCCGGCTTCCCTTGTAAGCCGCCCGAGCCTTGGACTATAAAAGGCTCGGGTAGGCGTCGATAGCAGGGGTTCGCACTTTGCAACTCATACGCTAGCCATACACTCTCAAGCTGTAACTCACCCCCGAGCTCAGGCCTCCGGCCCTGAGCAGCAAGCAATACAGCGAGCTCCGTAGCTCGCCGTGGACGTAGGGTTTTACGCTCCGGCGGCCTGAACCACGTAAAACTCGCCGTGTCAAGCTCTCGCTAACTCGTCCATCCGCACAAGCTTTCCGCTAGGAGACTAGCCCCGCCGAAAAAAAAACCTCCGCGGGCTGCCCAGTGCAGGCCCGGGGGAAGTGTCGATCGCACACTTCGACATTTGGCGCGCCAGGTAGGGGGCTTTTCTCCTAGCGCGACGAGTTTCCACCGACGAAGATGACCAAGCTTCCTTCAGCGGCAAACTTTCCCCCCTGCACCCGCGGCAAACCGTGACCAGGGGAGAGTACATGATGACACACTCAGGACGGAGTGTGTCAGGGCAAGCTGGGAGCCAGCAACCGGCTCTGGTAGCGCCGACCCCGGCAATGCAGGCTCCATCCAGCGTCAGGCCTTCAGTAGCGCCGGGCGTACCCGGTGGGGGTGCGCTAGCCGCAGCAAGGGCGCTACTGCACAATCCGCCTGCTGGGGACACGCCTCAGGCAGCGACCTAGCAGTGGATTCGCGAAGTAGACCGTCTTGTCGTCGCCGCCGCAAACCATTGACTTCGGCGGGGATGACGCTCCGACCAACCGACTGTGTCGCTGACGCGCACGCCAACGGTTGACGGGCAGACGGCGGGTTCCAGCTCCACCAAGCTTCCGTCGACGGACCTGAGGACAGAGCTGGAACGGTGCCACTTGGGCCAAGATGCCCGAGTGATTCCTCGAGCGACGTCGAGAAAGGCGTCGCACTCAAGAGGCTGGCAACAACATGACGTCGGCCTCGACCCAGCCTGGAGGGCAGACCTTCGCTACGTGAGCTCTGTCCCAGGCGTACGCCGCACAGCATAAGCCACAACCATGTTCTCTGCAAGCGGCGTCCCCGGCCTATGGCGCAACCTTGCCCATACCGGGGTACACTGTGTCAGGCGCAACCAAGCGTTCGCGACACCAGTACCTGCACTGGGAGCCAGCAACCGGCTCTGGCAGCGCCGACCCCGGCAATGCAGGCTCCAACCAGCGTCAGGTCTTCAGTAGCGCTGGGCATACCCGGCGGGGGTGCGCCAGCCGCAGCAAGAGCGCTACTGCGCTATCTGCCTGCTGGGGACGCGCCTCAGGCAGCGACCCAGCAGTGGATTCGAGAGATAGACCATCTCGTCGTCGCCGCCGCAAACCCTCGACTTCGGCGGGGACGACGCACCGGCCAACCGGCCGTGCCGCTGACGCGCACGCCAATGGTTGGCGACCAGACGGCGGACTCCGGCTCCACCAGGCTTCCGTCGACGGACCTAGGGGCAGAGCCGGAGCGATGCCACTTGGGCCAAGATGCCCGAGTGTTCTTCGAGCGACGTCGAGAAAGGCGTCGCAACTAAGAGGCTGGCGACAGTATGACGTCGGCCTCGACCCAACCTGAAGGGCAGATCTTCGCCACGCGAGCTCCGCCCCAGGCATACGCCGTGCAGCATATGCCACAACCATATGCCCCGCAAACGGCGTCCCCGGTCTATGGAGCAGCCTTGCCCATACCGGGGCACACTGTGCCAGCGGCGAACCAAGCGTTCGCGGCACCAATACCTGCACTGGGAGCCAGCAACCGGCTCTGGCAGCGCCGACCCCGGCAATGCAGGCTCCGACCAGCGTCAGGTCTTCAGTAGCGCTGGGCGTACCCGGCGGGGGTGCGCTAGCCACAGCAAGAGCGCTGCTACTCAATCCGCCTGCTGGGGACGCGCCTCAGGCAGCGACCCAGCAGCGGATTCGCGAGGTGACCGTTTCGTCGTCGCCGCCGCAAACCCTCGACTTCGGCGGGGACAACGCTCCGGCCAACCGGCCGTGTCGCTGATGCGCACGCCAATGGTTGGTGAACACACGGCAGATTCCAGCTACACCAGGCTCCGGTTTTGGCCGCACCTGCCCGAAAAGTTCGGCAGCAGCGTCAACCCAGCGGAGTTCCTTCAGATCCACTCCACCGCCGTACTTGCCGCAGGAGGGGATGAGGCCGTCATGGCCAACTACTTCCCCGACGCCTTGACCGGCCCGACCCGGTCTTGGCTCATGAACCTCCCTCGGGGTTCCATGACTTCCTGGGGAGAGCTCTGCCGGCAGTTCATCGCCAACTTCGGCAGCTCCTACAACCGTCCCGGCACGGAGCTTGACCTCCAAGCCATCAAGTAACAACCTAGGGAGTCGCTGCGCTCCTTCATCCAGCGGTTCTCCCAGGTACGCAACACCATCCCGCATATTCAAAGTGCTTCTATGGTGGTGGCACTTCGACAGTGTCCGAGACGAGAAGATGCTTGAGAAGCTTGCGACCAAAGAGGTCTGCGATGCCTCTGAGCACTTCAGCCTGGCGGACAAGTGCGCCAGAGCAGCCGGTGGGCGGAGCTGGCACTCACTGCCAGCTTCCAAAGCCGGAAGACAGCCCGAAGACGGCGGAGTTCAAGCTGAGCTCCTGACCACGTCAGACAGCCAAGAGCCAAGCACTGGCTGACTTCGTGGCTGAGTGGACGCCAACGAAGGCTGACCCAGGGGGCCGCGAAGACGGTGAACCAAAGTACCGAGCTCCGGTCTTCACCGGGCCTCACTGGACGCTCTTCTTCGACGGCTCCTCGCGAAAGCAGGGGGCCGGTGCCGGCGTACTGCTTCTTATGCCATCGGGGGAGCAGTCTGGGTACATGGTGCGTTTCAATTCCAAGACAACCAACAACTTGGCAGAGTATGAAGCACTCATCTTTGGCCTAAAAGACAGTCCTGTCTTTGGGCGCTCACCAGTTGTTGGCACAGGGCGACTCCCAGCTAGTTATCAAACAAGTTAAGGGTGAATGCCCTCGCAATGACCCACAGCTAGCTGCTTATCTGCTTCACGTGCGGATGTTGGAGAAAGAATTCCTCGCCTTGGACCTGCGCCATGAACCGCGCGCTGGCACGGCCGCAGCTGACAACTTCTCAACGAAGACCTCCATCGGAGCCCCCGTGCACGAAGGAGTCTTCGAGAGGACATTGCTGCGGCCCACAGCCCGGCCCGCCGAGCCGGGCGAAGGGGGCTGAACCAGTACCACGAAGCTAGGCAGTCCCGGCGGCCCTGGATGCCGCCAAAGGATCGTAAGAGTCACTGGGGACTCCGTGCAACCCAGCGCTCAAGATCCAGAAGCTCAAGTAGTCCCGATGCATGGACCACGGAGGTCCGGGACTCCTTGAAGGACATCCTTCCTGATGAACGTGCATCCGCTGAACGGGTGGTGCGGATGGCTAAGTGCTACGCGCTGGTATCTTTACTGGCGTGGCGCCTCGACATCCTATTGCGGTGCATAACCCAGGAGGAAGGCTGCGACTAGCTCGCAGTAGTCCAAGGAGGCGAGTGCTGGGAACGCTCATCATCCCGCGCGTTGGTCAGATAAGCCACCCGGCATGGCTCCTACTGACCGAGAGCCACCTGGACGCCGTCAAACCGGTTAGGGATGCAATGCGTGCCAAGTCCACGCCAAGCAGACCCACACAACCGGTGCAGACGCGCACTCAGAGCCGTCGGGGGATACCGGCTCCTCCATGTTGAGGGCCAGCCGGACTTCCCAGGGCCGGGTCACGGGAACTACCCTTCCACATGGTATGCAGGGCCGAAGCCATGCTTCCCCCTGATATAGCCATGGGGGTCCCCCCCGTGTCCGGCGTACGACGAAGCCACGCATGACCCGCTCTACGTGAAGACAGGCGCTCCGATGCCACCCCAGTAAGTTCACAATGCTTACTTAGGTGTTTATTTAAATTACGCATTAATTTATATGAACACCTCCCCACGCTCTAGACAGTGTGCGTCCATTGTACACTCGGTTCCTCTTTCCTGCTCTCATGCATAGTCGATATTTGCCGTCCTGCCGAAGGCGGTAGTGCTTGGGGTACCTGCCAGAGGCCCAGTGGCCTTTTGGATCTCCCTCTATAAGGGTACTGCACCGCCAGTTGGTCTCCTCCGAGAAAAGACCTACGCTAGAACAGGGGGTCAGGAGCCTTGCTTTGCCCGGTCTTGCACCAAAAGCATGCGCACTCTGCCTCACGGCGCTACGGTCTGAGTACCAGGGGGTCGGGCGGTTACACCCTGACTGGGGCTGGGGCCAGACCTCCGGGACCAAGTGCACTGGATTACCCAAGCCCTGTATTCCGGCCTGGTACAGTAAGCCAAATGAGACTAAGGGATAGGAAAAGGGGGACCACTGAGCAGTTCCGGACCTCCGCCCCCACAGCTGGGCTGAGCTCCGAGGCCAGCCCTCGCCCTCCTTTCAGAGGCGAGCGCTGATGCCGGACCTCACGCCCTTCGCTGGCCTGAGCTCCGATGACTTCCGGACTCCGCCTCCACAGCCAGGCCGAGCTCCGAGACCAGCCCTCGCCCTCCTTTCAGAGGCGAGCGCTGATGCCGGACCTCACGCCCTTCGCTGGCCTGAGCTCCGATGACTTCCGGACTCCGCCTCCACAGCCAGGCCGAGCTCCGAGGCCAGCCCTCGCCCTCCTTTCAGAGGCGAGCGCTGATGCCGGACCTCACGCCCTTCGCTGGCCTGAGCTCCGATGGCTTCCGGACTCCGCCCCCATAGCTGGGCCGAGCTCCGAGGCCAGCCCTCGCCCTCCTTTCAGAGGCGAGCGCTGATGCCGGACCTCACGCCCTTCGCTGGCCTGAGCTCCGATGACTTCCGGACTCCGCCTCCACAGCCAGGCCGAGCTCCGAGGCTAGCCCTCGCCCTCCTTTCAGAGGCGAGCGCTGATGCCGGACCTCAACCCCTTCGCTGGCCTGAGCTCCGATGACTTCCGGACTCCGCCTCCACAGCCAGGCCGAGCTCCGAGGCCAGCCCTCGCCCTCCTTTCAGAGGCGAGCGCTGATGCCGGACCTCCACAGCCAGGCCGAGCTCCGAGGCCAGCCCTCGCCCTCCTTTCAGAGGCGAACGCTGATGCCGGACCTCACGCCCTTCGCTGGCCTGAGCTCCGATGACTTCCGGACTCCGCCTCCACAGCCAGGCCGAGCTCCGAGGCCAGCCCTCGCCCTCCTTTCAGAGGCGAGCGCTGATGCCGGACCTCACGCCCTTCGCTGGCCTGAGCTCCGATGACTTCCGGACCTCCGCCCCCACAGCCGGGCCGAGCTCCGATGCCAGGCTTCACCCTCTCCTAAGAGGCTGGACACCGAAGCCGTCAAGACCCTGCCAGCACAGGGAGTACTCAAGACAAGAAAGTGCGCGGATCAGAAGAGACGAAGGTCCCACCTCGGGCTCGCTATCTCCCCCGAGATGGGCCCGGGGGCCACTGTCGGTACCCTCGATATGGGGTACCCCCGCGCACAGGGGAAAATGCCTAAGGATCTCGCCCTTCTCCGCAGGGAGAGCTCCGAAGGCGCCACGCGTCCAGCGGGGCCGAACCTCTCTCTCCTCAGAGGAGAACTCCGGGCCCACCACGTGGCATACAGAAGCCGAGCCTCCCCCTCCGCGGGGAGAGGTCCGGAGGCTCCACGTGCCCCGCAGGCCGGACCTCCCTCTCCTCAGAGGAGCTCCGGGCCCGCCACGTGGCATACAGAAGCCGGACCTCCCCCTCCGCGGGAGAGAGGTCCGAAGGCGCCACGCGTCCAGCGGGGCCGGACCTCCCTCTCCTCAGAGGAGAGCTCCGGGCCCGCCACGTGGCCAGAAGAACGGTGCTGCCTGCCCCCGAGCGGTAGGCAGCGGGCGTAAAGGTGCCCCACACCTTGCCCGTACAAGGCATTCAAGGCCCGCGTCTTCCCAAGACGCGGAAACGCGGAGCACGCGTCTGTCAGGTGCCGTTGCGCCCGGTCGCATCACAGACTGGCGCGCGGTGTCAGAACCTGCCAGCCAATAAACGCCGCGACAAGATATCCCATGCCGCCTGCGCCGTCATCAACCACTACGACTAGCACGCGGCATGGGCAGGGCGGCAAGATGAAGACTCAGAAGCCTTCGACCAGAGGCAACCACCGGCGTAACTACAGAGACGGTAGATAATAGACAATCTTCCCAGGACCACCTGTCGGGTCCCGGCTTCCCTTGTAAGCCACCCGAGCCTTGGACTATAAAAGGCTCGGGTAGGCGTCGATAGCAGGGGTTCGCACTTTGCAACTCATACGCTAGCCATACACTCTCAAGCTGTAACTCACCCCCGAGCTCAGGCCTCCGGCCCTGAGCAGCAAGCAATACAGCGAGCTCCGTAGCTCGCCGTGGACGTAGGGTTTTACGCTCCGGCGGCCTGAACCACGTAAAACTCGCTGTGTCAAGCTCTCGCTAACTCGTCCATCCGCGCAAGCTTTCCGCTAGGAGACTAGACCCGCCGAAAAAAGAACCTCCGCGGGCTGCCCAGTGCAGGCCCGGGGGAAGTGTCGATCGCACACTTCGACAAAGACAAAATACACGTCCGGATGGTGTAACTTGATGATTTCGCATGCATAGATGGCCATCTGGGTCGAAATCGAGAAAGTCGGGAAAGACGGAAAAACTCACGAACTAGGATCCCGGGAGGCTGGACGGGAACTTGACGAAATACACGTCCGGACGGTGCAACTTGATAGTTTTACATGCGTGGATGGCCATATGGGTCCAAATCGAGAAAGTCGGTAAAACTCACGAACTCGGGTCCCGGGCAGCTGGACGGAACCTTGATGGAATACACGTCCGAATGGTGCAACTTGATGGTTTTGCATGCGCGTATGGCTATCTGGGTTGAAATCGATAAAGTCAGAAAGTCGGTAAAACTCACGAAGTCGGGTCTTGGGCGGCTGGACGGGGGCCTTCATGGAATACATGTCCGGACGGTGCAACTTGATGGTTTTGCATGCTTGTATGGCCATCAGGGTCAAAATTTTAGAAGTAAGGAAAAATCATGAACTCAGGTACCGCGACGCCGGACTGTATCCTGACGGAATAAACGTTCAGATGGTGCAACAGGAAGGTTTTGCATGCGCGGATGGCAATATGAGTCAACATCGGGAATGTAGGGAAAGTCGTAAAACTTACTAACTCGGGTCCCAAGCGACCGGATGGGACCTTAACGGAATACACATTTGGATGGTGCAACTAAATGATTTTGCATGCGTGGATGGCCGTCTGGGTCGAAATTGGGAAAGTCAGTAAAACTCACGAATTTAGGTCCCTGGCGATCGGACGGAGCCTTGACAGAATACACGTTCGGACGGTGCAACTTGATGGTTTTGCATGCATAGATGGCCCATCTGGGTCAAAATCGAGAAAGTCGTGAAAGTCTGTAAAACTTATGAACTCGGGTCCCTGGCGGCCGGATGGGACCTTGACGGAATATACGTTCGGATGGCGCAAGTTAATGGTTTTGCATGCTTAGATGGCCATCTGGGTCAAAATCGAGAAAGTCAGGAAAGACGGTAAAATACACGTCCTAGGATCCCAGAAAGCTGGACGAGAACTTGAGGGAATACACATCCGGACGGTGCAACTTGATAGTTTTACATGCGCGGTTGGCCATCTGGTTCCAAATCGTGAAAGTCGGTAAAACTCACGAACTCAGGTCCCGGCCGGCCGGACGGAACCTTGATGGAATACACGTCCAAACGGTGCAACATGATGGTTTTGCGTGCGCGTATGTCCATCTGTGTTGAAATCGAGAAAGTCGGAAAGTCGGGCCTCAGGCGGCTGGACTTCATGGAATAAACGTCCGGACGGTGCAACCTGATATATTTGCATGCGCGGATGGCCATCAGGGTCGAAATTTGGGAAGTCAGGAAAACTCATGAACTCGGGTCCCGGTACGCCGGATTGTACCTTGACGGGATAAATGTTCAGATGGTGTAACTGGAAGGTTTTGCATGCGCGGATGGCAATCTGAGTCAAAATCGGGAATGTAGGGAAAGTCGGTAAAACTCACTAACTCAGGTCCCCAGCGTCCAGATGGGACCTTGACAGAATACATGTTCGAATGGTGCAACTAAATGGTTTTGCATGCGTGGATGGTCATCTGGGTCAAAATCGGGAAAGTCAGTAAAACTCACGAATTCGGGTCCCGTGCGACCGGACGGGACCTTGATGGAATACACATTCGGATGGTGCAACTTGATGGTTTTACATGCGCGGATGGCCATCAGGGTCGAAATTGGGGAAGCCAGGAAAACTCATGAACTTGGGTCCCGAGGCACCGGACTGTACCTTGACGGAATAAACGTTCAGATGGTGCAAATGAAAGGTTTTGCATGCGCGGATGACAATCCGAGTCAAAATCGGGAATGTACAGAAAGTCGGTAAAACTCACTAACTCGGATGTCGAGCGACCGGACGGGACCTTGACGGAATACACGTTCGGATGGTGGAACTAAATGATTTTGCATGTGTGGGGAACCCCTTCCGGGATCCATACTCAAAGATACACATTCGGTGGTGCCGTGCGATACGGCACCCAACAGCATACACGAAAAGAACCATAAAGTACAAAATTTTTTATTTCCCAAGATAGTGTCATGTACAAAATAAGATACCACGAAGGTACATGCAGCAAAATATACATGCACACTTACTCTCGGTCCTAACTATGCAAAAGAGAAGACGTCCAGCCCGCGGACGCTTCTTACTAGCTTCCACAAAGATGAGTGCAGCGGCAGGTTTACGGTGAGTCGATGATGGCTCACTGAACAACCATCTTCATAGCAAATTTTATAACCTGCAAAACATTAATAATGCAACCGTGAGCACGATGGCTCAGCAAGACTTAACCGACACTCCTAAACGATGAAACTCTACATGCAGGGATTACTAACATAGGAAAAGTATGATGCAATAACGACACGCCTACATGTTAATACTTACTTTCAGTTTAATAGCAGCAGATTAATATGCCTTCCTCCGATGTGGTGATGCCTAAAGTGGAATATAAACTTAATGAGCTCTACAACTATAGCATACATGGTTGGCAATACAATGAATTTAAGAACTTCACGACAGCAATGATTCATTTTACTTCATCTGGAAATAATTACTACGTCACAACTCAGTAAACAAGTGGTACTCATATAACCGCGAGGGACGGTGATTTGAATCAGGACACACCCGGAACACACGACACATACACCCGCCTCGAAAGACTCACGCAAGCTCTTTCTTACATTGTATGCAGCAACCTTTCACCCGTCACTCCAATGCCGAACCAGTTCTGCTGACCCATCAGAAGGGCCACTACACGGAACACGTCGAAGTTGCTCCGCTAGCGGGGTTACACCTCTGACACCAACCCCGAAAGGACGGTCGTATAAGTTTCGACACAAGAGTACCCGAGTTACATCTGTTTCCTGGACCCCATAATTCCAATATGCATCCGGTATTGTTCAAACTTGCTCAGCAGGCCGGCATATGCATTGGTTCTTAACCGACACAAACAGAGCTACAGCCACACAGGTCCAACGTCCTGCTGCTCCTAATCTCTGCTCGGTCTCATTTTCCATTCCAGAACTTTCATTCCCTAGAATCATACCCCGCTGAACCAGCATCCTAAACTTGCGAGTAGCTTCCAACTACCCGACTTGTACCAGATCCTATACAACTTAAGCCTAGCAGAAAACTACACGAAGGTAACCTGTTCTACCCATTAACTCTAAGGGCTTGTGGGTCATGCATTTAGAGTTTCAATCACCTTGACCTAATGAACAATACATACTAGACCCATAAAAGTGATACAAAGTAAAATATAAGTAAAAACTGTTAAATGCAAACGGGGCTTGCCTTATGTTGCTGCAGGTTTATTTCTACTTTATAGTCAGTATATTGGCGATGATTAAATCTTTAACTTGCTGATCCGAGTCGAGTTCCTCATCGAACTCCTTCGTCGTGTTTCCTACCGATATGAATATGCACAGTTTTAATACGAGTAACTGAATTATAAAACAAATGTGTTTTAGGAACTAAGAATGGTTTAGAACAACTCTAAAGTGAGTGAAGAGCTATGTTATGGACAAAAACAGAGAACTTTAGCTGGGCAGTAGATGTTGGTTGGAGTAAAGTTCAAAAAGTGACATATAAGGAACATAAGAAAGATATCGGAAAAACCCAGTAGAAAACTGGAGAAGATGATCTCAACTTGCTCGGATATTTTTACAGGGGTCCATAAATCATACAGAGGTATGGCTTGAAAAATTTCAGACAAAGTTAATGGAATATGTGGCCTAGGGAATTTTTCTTACTATTTGGCTTTTCTGAATTCCTATGGCAATTATAATGTCTGGTCATGCTCCAAATTTGGTTTTTCAGAAACTTGGGAGTCTCTTGAGTCCATAGGATTTGGTTTCACCATTTGTGGAGCTTTCTACACAGAGATATGGATTTTAGAAGTTGGAGCTAAAAGCTGAAAATATTTCTGTTATTTTTCCTAATTTTCAGAGACATACAAAATCGAATCAACATTTGGCCAAGCAAATGAAGTCCAATGACTCTGAAAATTTTAATGGAGTTCAAGGATTTTTGGGAGAATGTCCTGCCCTAATTTGGGAATTTTCCAATAAACAGAACTCCTGTAAAAATTCTTACAAAATTTTCCTTAAATGAATTAAAGAGCCAAATCCAGTGATTTTCATAAATATTGGCTGTACCCCTGGATAGTACTCTTTGAGAGGAATCCAACAAAATTTATTTTACAATTTCTGGACATTGCTACACAAAGTTATGGCTCTCCAAAGTTTGAACTGAATTTGAAAAATCTGGAAAAGTTTAAACACTGTCCTTGGGGCCCCACCTGTCATCCGTAACCTTCAGCCTCGCGCCAAACAGGGCAGTGGCGGCTCCCTCCGGCGAGGGTCACCGTAAAGAACCTTCCCGGCCACCTCCAGTCCCCCCCCCCGTTTTCCCCCACGCTGAACCTGTTGGTGAGGTCGACCGCGGCTGAAACTCGCCGGAAAACAGGGCGCACCGGCAACAGCAAACCCTAGGGCTCCGGCGAGGTCGTGCACGGTGAATTCTCCACCAAATGGTTGGTTCGTGGGCTCTATAGCACTGTGGGGGATTTCTCATCACCGGCATGAGCTCAAATCGGCTCAAGAATGGCTGCAAATAGGAAATCGGCGACCTAGGGCGAAAATCGGTGCCGGCCTGAAATTCTCGAAGAACAGCGCCAAATCTTGATGATTTTTGATGATTTTTGATCATAGAGGGGTGTGGGAGTGTCTAGATCATATTTGTAGCTCGGCACACGTGATGGTGGACTGATCGCGACGAATTTTGAAGATTGGTGATGCTCGGTTCTAGGCATACCAAAGTAAAGAATTGCAAAATTCATCCACAGCGATGCACGAAAGGAGAAGAGGGTTGCTCCGTTGGTTTCCACACCTGAGGGCGCTCCTTTTTCGTGTAGACCGTCGGGCACGAAGAAGCTCGTGGAGCTCGGTCGCTGGAGAACAGAGGATCGGCTGCGGTGGCTTTTCTTTTGGACTGAGCAAGGAGAAACTGGGGAAGGCACAGGAGAGGGACTGGTTCACGTGGAGGAAGCGCTGTGCTCTTATCCTTCAGGCGCGGGATGAAACAAGCAGGAGGTGGCGCTGTTGGAGAGTCGGTGGTTGCCGGCGAGCAGGAGCTGTCGGGTCTGGGTGAAGGAAAATAGAGCACATCGTGTGGAGTCTGTCCAGTGGGGTCCACCCAGCCACAATTCTCCCTTTTATCCCCTATTTCGATATAAAATAACAAATGAGCTCCAAATTTGATGAAACTTGCAGTATAGGCCAAAAGAAATGTGAGCAACACAACAGTGCACTCAAATTTCGGTGAACACGTATATCT
This sequence comes from Neostapfia colusana, assembly GCA_030760725.1. Taxonomy (NCBI): domain Eukaryota; kingdom Viridiplantae; phylum Streptophyta; class Magnoliopsida; order Poales; family Poaceae; genus Neostapfia; species Neostapfia colusana. The sequence goes on from JASWHV010000019.1 coordinate 52,324,892, forward strand.
CCGTGTGTCTCCGATGAAGGGCGTGCACCAGTTTGGTGTGAAGGGGAAACTCGCTCCCCGTTTTATTGGACCCTATGCTATCACCGAGAAGTGTGGATCAGCGGCGTATAGGCTGGAGCTACCAGCATCTCTTACTGGTGTCCATGATGTTTTCCATGTTTCACAACTACGAAAATGTCGAAGCATACAGCTGCTGTTCCTACCGAAGACATCGGCGAGTTGCAACCGGATTTGTCGTATGATGAATATCCGGTGGCAATTATTGATGAAAAAGCCCGGACCACGCGTAGCCGAACGTTGTGGTTCTACAAGATACTCTGGAGCAACCACACGGCCGAAGAAGCGACGTGGGAGAGCGAGGAATTCCTTCGCTCAAATTACCCGGAGTTCATGGCATCTCATCACGGGTGAGTTCCTATTACATCGCTGTCTCTTCTTTTGTAATCTCGGAACGAGATTCTTTTAAGAGGGAAGGGATGTAAAAGCACAAGAAAAGGGACTTTAAAAACTTTTCATCACCTCATAACACCACAGTTTTTGTTGTGAATATCTTGTGAAGAATTGTGAAGAGCAAGTTTGGGCTGTTGGGTGAAAGGTTGTCCTGTACAACATCGAGTGAGCATGCTGTGCAGCTCCACGGGTGGGCGTACATGACGTGCTCTTTAGGTTTCCCTGCAGGTGTATATCGAGTCGATTCGCCGTCCCTCGCGGTGACGAGTACCGCTTGTTCACTGCATCGTAACATAGATAATTTATGAAATATGATGATTCAATATTGCTGTTATGATCTAATTGTATTGTTACATGTGTGCCACCAAATATTACGCACTAAATTTCATATTCATGAACTGTTAACTTGTGGCTAAAAGATGAACTAAGGATGAACTTGTAGGCGTGTCCATTTGCTGCAATCTTACCGTCCCATGTTCATTGTACACTACATGTAGAGTTTCATGCCTAGGTGAGTCAGTTAAGTCTTGTTGAGCCATCGTGCTCATGGTTGCTGCTTAAGGGTTTTTCAGGTGAGGAGCCACCCACGGATTCGGGTTACGAGTCCACCGGCGAGTGTTACCCTCCGTCGGGAACCACGGCTGAGTGGAAGCCGTACACGCCGCGCTGAGCTGAGGAGTGCAGCTAGTGTGGGTTGCCCTAGGGCTGGGCAGCCGACTTTTGCTAGATAGACGGGCGTGAGTTGTATAATTTAGACTTCCGCTGTGTAATATAACAATAGTTTGTAACTGAGTATTGTACTAGTTTGTACAGTTTCAGTTTGTTTTCTATGTAATACAATGTATCCTGATGACGTGTGCTGTCGGGTGTCGCATCACGCGACACCACCCTCTGCGATCCTGGATGAGCGGACCCCGGTCCGCCACAGCCAAGCCTGGTATCAGAGCTGCATTGGGGATAGCACAGTACTTAAGAACTGTATTACGGGAAACTTAGGCTTACAGTGACGATCCGGTAGTTTGCCCAAGTAAGGACTATATTAGCATAGTTACTTAAAGTGGCAAGACTAACTTATGTGTTATAATTCTGAATTTCAATTATGTAAGGACGCACCTACGCTCTGGTAAGAATGGTAAGGTACGCCACCGAAAGCGGTTCAATTTCGGTTAGCTCCCCTGACGGGGAACGTGGTTCAGGGATAGGTTTCACAGCTTGGTGTGAGACGTCAATATGAAACTCTTGGACTCTTCATGTTCCTGAGTTCATATGAAACGCTGATGTCTAGCGTGCATTAGGCAAGTAAGTAGAGACCCCATCGCGTGGTCAGTAACGCGAGAGTGTGTTCATCTGGAAGTAGCCTAGGAGGACATACGCATCGCTTGCCATCGGCGTGCCCTGCAGGGCAGTAGGTGGTATCTGTTGGGTTGATAACATTCCCAACCGTGACGACCCGTTCATGATCTACTCGGGTTCCCCGTCGTGTGGTGTTGAAATACGATCACGTACCTTGAGACGTGACTTAACTCAAGGACGACCGTATGGCAATGATACGGGCGTTTATATTTAATTTTTAAATACGGTCCTGCCTAAAATGGAAACAACCATTGAGTGCATCATTATTGTGTGGTCTTCTGCAGTTACTAATCACGTATGTATCCGTGTAGTAAACGTGTGCGAGAGACCGTTTAGTGCCACACTTGAGACGTATATGCTGGTATAAGGTTAGGATTTTCTTTTGTGAGGAACGTAGTACTGACATATCATAGGCATGTGCATGAAAGATAATGATAACAAGGAATTAAAAATCACTAAGTTTCAACATTTAGGATCCTGGTTGGGTAGAAGAATTTGATAGTTGAGCAGGGTAGTCACAGGGATTAAAAAAACAGAGTGCTCTATTTTGGCAACAAGTTTACTGAATTTTAACAGAGCATGTCTCACAGGTCTGTTAGCTCAGGAAGGTGTGGTATATAGTTCTGGAAAGGTATTTAAATACTCTACAACTTTGTGATGGACTTCCAAAGCTGAAACACATCTTAAGATGGCCTAAATTCCATAGGAATGTAAACTGTCCAGAACCAGGACAGAGTTAAACACTCGCTGGACTGTTCTGTTTTTCAAACATAACTCCCAGTAGAAAAATCTAAAGTTATCATATGATACATCTTTAGAAAGGGTAGAAGATGTGTTACATCTTTGTAATTTAAAGTTTCTGAAATGTCAGCACATAATTCAGTGGAAAATCAGAGTTGAAAACAACAACTTCTCGAAGGAGGCGCTGTTAAAATTCTTCCAGAAATTCTGTTGACTTTGAATTACCACAACTTTTTAACCAGAGCTGATCTGAGGGCAAATAAGTACTCGTTGGAAAGATACTGAAGTTAACTTTAACTTTGGTATTCAACTTGAGTTACGAAAATGCCCAGAACCAGACCAAAATCTTGGATATGTAGAAACTGGTCATTCTGACAGAGGGATGACAGTTGAACTCATTAAAGAGATTGTTGTACCCTAAGGGGGTTTAAGTACTCCAATAGGGTAAAACATACTTATGAGAGGTTATCTTCAACTAGTGAAAAATTTGAGTATAGGTTTCACTCAAGTTTCTTTTACTAGAGACCATGTTTGTGTCGTATTAAAGATAAAAGGATAGTATACGTGATGACAAGGCGATAGTAACGTCTCGTAGTGACCAAATCTAGTTGTGATGAACTTCCAAAGAGGAAGTCTGTCAATTTGGATTTAAACTAGCTTGTATTTGGTCTGGTAATGGTGTAGCTTGTGCAAAGTTATTACATTATCTGTATACGGGATGTATCACATGCCATATTGTTATTATGTTTTACGCCTATCTTATTTGACTGCATGAAATATGTTGCGGGACTGATGTTTATTGTCGTATGGTTGCAGATGGTTCGCACTGGGCCACGCATGAGATGGGTGGCTCTAGCCAGCAGGGAGGCGATGACTCCCAGCCACCTGCCTACGACAGCACCCCGCAGCAACAACCACCACCTCCGCCTCTGCTTACCCTAGCGGATGTGATAGCGGCACTGGTGGGGAATCGTGAGGAGCAGACCGACCTGCTCCGCACGATTGTGCAGAATACGTCCCAGGCGGGGGGGGGGGGGGGGGGGGCGTCAAGAGAGGGGGCCTCGTGAGCCCCGTGATGTGACGTACTCGGACTTCATGAGTACGCACCCTCCAGTGTTCGCTGAAGCAGAAGAACCACTGGAGGCCGACAACTGGCTGCGGACAATAGAGTCCAAGTTTGGGCTTCTCCAATGTACGGAGCGGCAAAAGACTCTGTTCGCAGCGCAGCAGCTTCACGGTGCCGCTGGTGTGTGGTGGGCGAACTATGTCGTCTCACGTCCGGCTGGCCATGCCGTGGAGTGGGAAGAGTTCCGGGAGGCGTTCCGCGCCTATCATATTCCTCCTGGGATAATGAAGAGGAAGTTCCAAAAATTCTTGGAGCTGAAGCAGGGCCGGAGGAGTGCTCACGACTACTCCCGTGCCTTCAACCATCTGGCGCAATATGCGTCGGATTACGTCTCCAGCGAGGAGAAGAAGCGGGAGCATTTCTATCGGGGGTTACACCCCGATATGAAGACACATCTCGCCCAAAGCAATCGCGGCACCTTCAACGACCTCGTCAATGCCACGATAATGCAAGAAGATGCTCAGCGGGAGTTGGCAGCTGAGCAGCGGAAGCGCAGTACTCCACCCAGCAGTGCGGGTGGCGCTCCCTAGAACTACCGCATGGTGTATCGGACACCATCCGGACAGCAGTGGCATCCACCGGTGCGACCTCAGCGGTTCGGGGGTCGTCCTTTTCAGTCACCTCCGTTCCGACCACCGATGCCACCACCGAGACAGCAGCAGCCGCAACAGACGACACCCCGAGCGTTCCCACCGCCACAACGCGCCCCGGGTTTCCATCCGCCAATCAGCGGAGGACCGCCCCGCTTCACTTGCTTCACGTGTGGCCAGGCTGGCCATTTCGTGAAGGACAGTCCCCAGGGGTAGCAAAGCAGCGGGCAAGCCCAGTTCCAGGGCGGTGCTCGAGGCCGACCTCCGGTCAAGAAGATTGGTCAGCGGACTGGGGGCATTCGCAACCTCGACAATGAGGACGCCCCGGAGGGAGACAACATGCTAGCGGATACGTTCACTCTCAACAATGAAGCCATCATCATATTGTTCGATTCTGGTGCAACCCACAGTTTTATAAGTGCATCCTATGTGGCTAAGCATCAAATGCAAGTATTCCCAATCGACTGCACATATATGATCTGCTCACCGAGAGGAAAGATTTCAGCAAATATGATGATTCCAAAAGCATCTCTGTGCTTAGGTGGGCAGCTATATCCCACCACCTTAATAATCCTTACGGAGTAAAAGATTGATGCAATCTTAGGGATGTCATGGCCAAACTACCATGGCGCTGTCCTGAACACTCGGACACGGACGGTTCATCTGAATTCTCCATTCCACCGTCCATACTACATGGTGTTAGACAATCTAGTCTGGGAAGTTTCAGAAATTAATAATGCTGAAGCTCTCAAGTTAGAGGACATCCCCGTAGTCCGGGAGTACCCCGACGTGTTCCCGGATGATCTTCCGGGCATGCCACCTGAGCGAGATGTCGAGTTCAAGATTGAGCTTGCACCCGGGACTACGCTCATATCAGGAGATCATATAAAATGGCTCCGAACGAGCTGGCTGAACTGAAAGAACAACTCAATGATCTGTTGAGCAAAGGTTTCATTAGTCCGAGTTCCTCGCCTTGGGGATGCTCGGCGCTGTTCGTGAAGAAGGATGAAACCTTGAGGCTCTGTGTGGACTACCGGCCGCTTAACGCCGTCACCATCAAGAATCAGTACCCACTACCCCGCATTGACATATTGTTTGATCAACTTGTGGGTGCAAGTGTGTTCTCCAAGATGGACCTTCGCTCTGGATATCATCAGATAAAAATCCAGGGGGAGGATATCCCGAGACGGCTTTCTCGAAGAGATATGTTTATACGAATATCTCGTCATGTCTTTTGGTCTCACAAATGCTCCAGCACATTTCATGTATCTCATGAACTCGGTGTTCATGCCGGAGCTGGACAAGTTCGTGGTGGTGTTCATTGATGATATTTTGGTGTACTCCAAGACAGAAGCAGAACACGCCGAACACTTGAGGATCGTTCTTCAACGATTGCGAGACCACAAGCTCTACGCCAAATTCAGCAAATGCGGATTTTGGATCAGCCAAAGTGCCATTCTTGTGACATATCATCTCCCCGGAAGGCATTACAGTTGACCCAAGCAAAATAGAGCAAGTGCTGAAATGGAAAGCTCCCACTTCAGTCCATGAAGTCAGAAGTTTCCTTGGGTTAGCGGGATACTATCGAAGATTCATTCCAAACTTCTCCAAGCTCACTAAGCCAATGACAGAATTGCTGAAGAAGGGAATGAGATATGTTTGGAACACGGCGTGTGAAGGAGCGTTCCAAGCTTTGGTGAAGCATCTCACAACAGCCCCAGTCTTAGCTCAACCGGATACAACCAAGCCCTTCGACGTGTACTGTGACGCGTCCGGTATTGGGCTCGGCTACGTGTTGATGCAGGAAGGACGTGTGGTCACATATGGCTCACGCTAACTTCGGAACCATGAGCAGCACTATCCGACTCATGATCTTGAGCTTGCTGCTGTGGTTTTGACGTTAAAAATGTGGAGGCACTATCTCCTGGGGAATTTGGTGCATCTCTACACCGACCACAAGAGCTTGAAGTACATCTTCACCCGGAAGGAGCTGAATATGAGGAAAAGGAGGTGGTTAGAACTAATCAAAGATTATGAAATTGAGATTCGTTACCACCCCGGCAAGGCGAATGTGGTTGCCGACGCGCTGAGTCAGAAATCACATGTCCATCACCTCACCATTACACCGGTGGAGGAGGAAGAGCCGAGTTTATACTTGGTTCCTTACGGATTGCTTTACAACCTTGTCTTTATCCCTACTCTTAGGGAGAACATCATTGCAGCTCAGAAGATTGATAAGGGTATGGCACATCTCCGGAGACGGATAGACAATGGGGAGATCAAGTGTTTCCGAAAAGATGATGAGGGGACGCTACGGTTCTATGACCGTATAGTTGTACCCCGGGATATGGAACTGAGGAAGAAGATCCTTGATGAAGCTCACTTGTCTAAATACTCCATTCATCCGGGCAGCAACAAAATATACCAAGATTTGAAAAGGAAATTTTGGTGGACACGGATGAAGCAGGAAGTGGCGAAGTACGTATCCGAGTGTGATACGTGTAGACGAGTGAAAGCTGATCATATGAAGAAATCAGGGCTGCTGCAACCCCTGAAAATCCCGGCATGGAAATGGGAAGATGTGAGCATAGATTTCATTGTGGGATTACCCTTGATTTCTAACAAGCATGATTCCATTTGGGTAATCGTTGATTGGTTAACCAAGACGGCTCACTTCATCTCAATGCATACACGTTACAATGCCGGCAAATATGCGGAGCTGTACATAGCGAAGATTTTATGTTTATATGGAGTACCCAAGACCATAGTCTCAGACCGAGGTGCATTATTTGTATCTCGCTTTTGGGAGCAGTTGCACGCTGCTCTGGGTACTAAACTGATTAGAAGCTCCGCCTATCACCCTCAGACAGATGGGTAAACAGAGAGGATGAACCAAGTACTAGAGGACATGTTGAGGGCGTGTGTCATCCACCACGGTAGAAACTGGGATGATCACCTACCGTTGGCGGAATTCTCGTACAACGACTATCAGGCGAGTATCAAGATGGCACCCTACAAAGCTCTCTACGGTCGTAAATGCCGCACCCAATTAAACTGGTGCGAGTCCGGTGAAAGGGTAACATTCGGGGTTGATGTGGTGAACGACGTCGAAGAGCGCGTTCGGACAATTCAATCCAATTTGAAAGTCGCTCAATCCCGGCAGAAGAGCTATGTTGATAAGAGGCGTACGCCGTTGCACTTTGACGTCGGTGAACACGTATATCTCTGTGTGTCTCTGATGAAGGGCGTGCACCGGTTTGGTGTGAAGGGGAAACTCGCTCCCTGTTTTATTGGACCTTATGCTATCACAGAGAAGTGTGGACCAGCGGCGTATAGGCTGGAGCTACCGGCATCTCTTGCTGGTGTCCATGATGTTTTCCATGTTTCACAATTGCGAAAATGTCTGAAGCATACAGCTGCTGTTCCTACCGAAGACATCAGCGATTTGCAACCGGATTTGTCGTGTGATGAATATCCGGTGTCAATTATTGATGAAAAACCCGGACCACGCGTAACCGAACGTTGTGGTTCTACAAGATACTCTGGAGCAACCACACGGCCGAAGAAGCAACGTGGGAGAGCGAGGAATTCCTTCGCTCAAATTACCCGGAGTTCATGGCATCTCATCACGGGAGAGTTCCTATTACATCGCTGTCTCTTCTTTTGTAATCTCAGGATGAGATTCTTTTAAGAGAGGAGGGATGTAAAAGCCCAAGAAAAGGGACTTATAAAAACTTTTCATCACCTCACAACACCACAATTTTTGTTGTGGATATCTTGTAAAGAATTGTGAAGAGCATGTAACCTCCATCAAAAGGATGATTAGAGGAGAAAGTCCTAACTTTCACAAAATAGGATCTCTACACATGAACATGAGAGGTTGGACTCACCCCTAGGACTTAAAAAGTCTTGGGAAGGTTCAGGCAAATTTCATGCAAATCCAACACTTTTTAAGACACTTTTGGAGGCATTTGAAAAAGGGGCCAATTTGAATGAAAATTCAAATTGCAGCAACTTTCATCACTCAAATTGAAAAGTTAGCTTCATATTCAAACTCAGAACATTTTTCTGAGTTAGTCCACCAATTTTCATCCCCATTGGACTTCATCTTGTCGGGAGCTAAATTTGCAATAATTCAAAACTGAATTTGAATTTCAGTTCAAACATGAAGAAAATTTAGCCAAACAAAATTCAAACTTGAGGACTCAAATTCAAACCAAGACTTGGGGGCTAAGCCTCACATTCAATTGTGAGTAGCTGGGGATAATTGGGTACCAACAGAAATGAAAAATTGGAAAGGGGATTAGAGGGGAGGGGGGACCCACCTGTCAGTGGGGGAGTTGTTTCCCAGCCGAACGGGCTCAGTTTCTCGCCGAAGCAATTGCTCCTGGCGCGCCACCGAGACGATCCTCCGGACGCCCCCGCGTGAGGCTACGCAGCCACCTCCTGCTTCCTTTCTTGCGTTGGCCAGCTGCTTCCGACTCGATCACCACGCACAAACATCGCCAAACCGAGGCGCCGTATCCTATCGTCCGAGAAACGACCGAGTACACGCCGCCGCTTGCACTCGATCAAGAACCCGGAAAAACCACCGCGTACAGCGCCTTCCGAGCAGCAAAACCACCCCGGCCACTCGTCCTCTACCTCCTCGACGCAAGAACGCTCGAGTTCAGCCCTCCCCAACCCTAGCTCAGCGGCTCTTAGCAACAACTGAGGAAACTGCCGTAGCTCAGCTCACAGTGACAGCCCAACCGAGGGGCTTTCACGCCCGAGCTAGGACACTCAGAGGAGCGTCGGAGACCCCTGCTGCTCCTCACCAAACCTCAACTCAAGCCATGATCAGTCGAGCAGGAATTTGGCGATTTCCTCTCGGCCCGTGTAAGGTGACCCCGGGTGAGAAATCCTAAAAATTTCATCGCAATTCTTGTTTCTAGGCTACCAAACCATGCACACATGAACTAGACTGGCTAGCGGTCGATTTCCCTTCACAACCTTAGCCTTAAAAGCCATATAGGCCAAGAATTTCTAGTCTTCCCGAGCTCGATCGTCGCCACCACTCTCGGGCGCACGGTGAACTCATGGTACCCGACGTTTCTGTGCTGGTTGTGTCGTTGTCGGGTTTCCCTAGCATCCGAGGGTGCTTTAGAGCCCACCCCTCGAGGTTTTGGTGGGCTAGGGCCACCAGCCGACGTTGCCGGACTCGATCCGAAGCCGCCGCCCGTCGCCCGACTTCTAGGGACCTCTAGAGCTCACATCGACCCCGGGAATGGTTTCCCCGACCCTCGAAACCCCTAGGCGGCGAAAGGTAGGCCAGGAGATGGCTTAGGAGGGAGGGGCCGAGGGGGAGGAGAAACGGCTAGCGAGGAGAGCGCGCACGGGAAGAAGTGAGCGGGAGGTTGAAGACAAGGTGCCGGCCCCACCTGTCAGCCACTCGGGGGTTGAGCTGAGATCCTCTATGGCTGCTGATCTTTTGTGGCTACTGTCGAAGTGTTCGGTCGACACTTCCCCCGGGCCTGCACTGGGCAGCCCGCGGAGGTTCTTTTTTCGGTGGGGCTAGTCCCTTGCGGAGAGCTTGCGCGGATGGACGAGTTAGTAAGAGCTTGACGCGGTGAGTTTTACGTGGTTCAGGCCGCCGGAGCGTAAAACCCTACGTCCACGGCGAGCTATGGAGCTTGCTGTATAGCTTGCTGCTCAGGGCCGGAGTCCTGAGCTTGGGGGTGAGTTACAGCTTGGGAGTGAATGTCTAGTGTATGAGTTGCAGAGTGCGAGCCCAGGGTGCTGATGGCTAGCGTGCGAACCCTTGCTATCGTCGCCTACCCGAGCCTTTTATAGTCCAAGACTCGGGCAGCTTACAAGGGGGGCCGGTACCCGACAGGTGGTCCCGGGAAGATTGTCTATTATCTACCGTATCTGCAGTTATGCCGGTAGTTGCCTCTGGTCGAAGGCTTCTGAGTCTTCATCTTGCCGCCCTGCCCATGCCGCATGCTAGTCGTAGTGGTTGATGACGGCGCAGGCGGCATGGGATGTCTTGTCGCGGTGTTTATTGGCTGGCAGGTTCTGACACCGCGCGCCAGTCTGTGATGCGACTGGGCGCAACGGCACCTGACAGAAGCGTGCTCCGCGTCTCTGCGTCTTGGGAAGACGCGGGCCTTGAATACCTTGTACGGGCAAGGTATGGGGCGTCTTCACGCCCGCTGCCTATCGCTCGGGGACAGGCAGCGCCGTTCTGCTGCCACGTGGCGGGCCCGGAGCTCTCCTCTGAGGAAAGGGAGGTCCGGCCCCGCTGGACGCGTGGCGCCTTCGGACCTCTCTCCCGCGGAGGGGGAGGTCCGGCTTCTGTATGCCACGTGGCGGGCCCGGAGCTCTCCTCTGAGGAGAGGGAGGTCCGGCCCCGCTGGACGCGTGGCGCCTTCGGAGCTCTCCCTGCGGAGAAGGGCGAGTTCCTTAGGCTTTTTCCCCTGTGCGCGGGGGTACCCCATATCTCAGGTTCCGACAGTGGCCCCCGGGCCCATCTCGGGGGAGATAGCGAGCCCGAGGTGGGTCCTCCGTCTCTTCCGATCCGCGCACTTTCTCTAAGTCCCGAATTGACTGCTGCCGGAGCACGAACGGCTGCGGGATCGTGGGAGCGTGCGCTCACTTGATGGTTGCTTTTGCTGCGGCGGTTCCCAAGACTGCCACTTAGCTCCGCAAGGTACTCAGAGGCCATCTCCAATCTCGGAGCTCTTCATAGACACCCTCCCCGGGTCCTAACCGTGTTAGGGGCCCCCGGGGGGTCTCCGGATCTCGCCCTATGGGGTGCTCCAAATCTGCCTGCCACGTGGCGGGTCCGGAGCCCCTCCTTAAGAGGCGGGAGCTCCGGCCATGTTGGACACGTAGGGCTTTCGGAGCCCTCCCACCGAGGGGGGAGGTCCGGTTTCTGCCTGCCACGTGGCGAGCCCGGAGCCCTCCTCAGCGGAGGCGAGAGCTCCGGGCCCGCTGGACACGCGGGGCCCTCGGGTCCCGCCCCTGCTGAAGGGGCAGGACCCGGTCCTTCCAGTCCTAGGCCGGAGTAGTTGGTAGCTCCTTCCCCCCTGCTTCATGCAGACCCTGTTGCCGCAACCTGGAGGTCCTGCACACAGGCAGAGGAAACGTAATTCTCCTCGGGGGGTCCTCCCCTCCCGTCTCCTAGTCTTATCCGTCTTACGATCCTGATCCGTTATACGGGGCTTGGGCAATTCTGTGCACGAGGCGCCGGAGCTCCGGCTCCCTCCGAGGTCCGGGTACGGCCGTCCGATCCCTAGTACCGGGCCATGCACTGGGGAAGCAGAGTGCACGTGTTTTGGGTTCATGACCAGGCAAAGCGGTTGTACTCCCCTGTACCTCCGGAGGGCAGGATGCGCATGCTTTGGGCTCATGGCCTGCTAAGCTGGATACGCACCCTGGACCCCCCATGCACAATGCAGGCCTTTCCTGGAGGTGACCAACTGGCACCGTAACACCTGACTGGGTGAGGCCCGAGAGACTCACTCGGCCATCGGCAGGTGCCTCAAGCGCAGCCGCCTTCGGTAGGATAGCGAATGCCGACTATGGATGAGCGCAGGAGAGGGGGAGCTAGATGTACGATGAACATACAAAGATAGTGCGGTCATAAAAATTAATGCATAATTTAAATGAGCGCATGAGAGAGAACTAAGTAGAACAGGTTTCTGCATTCATGCCCATAGGCGGAATTCTGGCTGTACATGGAGGCAATATTCCGCCTCGTCTACAAGGGAAGCAAGACTCTACGCGCTTAGGGTCGGAACCAGGCTAAACTGGACGTAGTCCTGTACCGTCCCCTGAGACTTAGCCGCCCCAAGCTCTGCTCCTAAATTCTATGGGATTCATTACAGAAGGGAATAACCCTGTTCTACTGATGCTCGGGAAGTAGGACTTACAGTGTTGCTTCATGGCAATGGTTTTTTGGGAACGGATCCCACACTCGGTCGAAAGGCATGTGTACCTGGGGCGGCAGCTTTCATGATTCGGAAGGGACCTTCCCTGCTGGGGGAGAGCTTATGGGTCCTTTTTGGAATATAGCATGCCGCGACACCAGGTTGCCCTCCTGCAGGTCCCCGATGCGTTCGGTTCTTTGGCGGTAGTGCTTAGAGCATCAGCCGAGACCGCGCGTTGTGGGGTGTTACCTGCAGCCGAGTCTCGTCGACGAGGTTGTCATCTTCGTGCTGGATCAGGTCCTGCGTGGCTTCTCCTGGGGGCCCCCGGGGAGTTCTCCCCTTCTGGCTAAGGCCTTCAAGGGGTAGGTGGACCCGGGCTCGTCTTGGATGACCCAAGGCGTCTTCCCCTTCTGGCAAGGCCTTCAAGGGGTTGACAGATCTTGGGCGGCCCCCGGGAGGTATGTCCGAAGCACGGAGGCGTGCCGCAGTTGGCTACCGCCCTGGCCCGTCACCGTCAGAGCTGGAGTCCTCGCCGTTATGCACTGTCTTTATGACGTGCTGAGGCTCCTGGAACCCCACCTGATGGGCGGCAGTGACTGGGGCATCGACCTTCTGTTTGCCATCCCTCTGAGGGTAAGGCGGTGCTTCAGCTCTCTGCTGTCTTCCTTTGTGGAAGCGCTCTGTGAGCCTCTGGATATCCCAGCACTCGGCAGCAGTATGGTTGCCGGCGCCATGCACGGGACATAGCCCGCCCTGGTCACTGTCTAGGGCCGATGACTGCCGCTGCCTTTTGTCGGGGCGTGGCCCCCGAGCTCCACTAGCCGTCGCTGCTGCGGCGACGGGAGCCATGAACGATGACTTCATCTTGCCACTCCCCCGGTTCTTGGCCTTCTTGCCACCCCCATAGGCAGCAGCGCCGGACCCGGGTTGTCCACCTGGCTCGGAGGTCGGCAGAGAGTGCCAGTTCCGCCCTTCAGCTGCTCTGGCGCATTTGTCCGCCAGACTGAAGAGCTCAGAGACGTCGCGGACCTCTCTGGTCGCGAGCTTCTCAAGCATTTTCTCGTCCCGGACACCTTGTCGGAACGCCACCACCACAGAATCACTTTGGATATGTGGGATGGTGTTGCATACCTGGGAGAACCGCTGGATGAAAGAGCGCAGCGACTCCTCAGGTTGTTGCTTGACAGCGTGGAGGTCAAGCTCCGTGCCGGGACGGGTGTAGGAGCTGCCGAAGTTGGCAACGAACTGCCGGCAGAGCTCTCCCCAGGAAGTTATGGACCCCTGAGGTAGATTCATGAGCCAAGACCGAGCTGGGCCGGTCAAGGCGACGGGGAAGTAGTTGGCCATGACAGCCTCGTCCCCTCCTGCGGCAAGTACGGCGGTGGAGTAGATCTGGAGGAACTCCGCCGGGTTGACGCTACCGTCGTACTTCTCGGGTAGGTGCGGCTGGAACTTGCGCGGCCACCTCGCGAAGCGAAGGTGGGGTGCAAGGGCCGCACATCCTGCACCTGCTGCTGCAGGTATTGGCGCTGCAAACGCTTGGTTCGCACTTGGCACCGCGTATCCCGTCATGGGCAAGGTTACACCATAGACCGGGGGCACTGCTTGCGGCGCATATGGTTGTGGCATATGCTGCGCGGCATATGCCTAAGGCAGGGCTCGCATGGCGAAGACCTGCCCTCCAGGTTGTGTCGAGGCTGATGACATGCTGTCGCCAGCCTCATGGTTGCGACGCCTTTCTCGACGTCGCTCGAGGTACACCCGGGCATCCTGGCCCAAGTGGCACCGTTCCAGCTCCCTTCTCAGGTCCGTCGACGGGAGCCTAGAGGAGCTGGAATCCGCCGTTTACCCGTCAACCGTGGGCGTGCGCGTCAGCGATACAGCCGGTTGTCCTGGGCGCCGTCCTCGCCGAAACCGAGGGTTCGCGTCGGCGACGACGAGGCGGTCCACCTCGCGGACCCATTGCTGGGTCGCTGAATGGGGTGCATCCCCCGCAGGTGGGTTGCGCAGCAGTACTCTTGCTGCAGCTAGCGCACCCCCATGGTGTACGCTCAGCGCTGCAGAAGACCTCACACTGGTCGGAGCCTGCATCGCCGGAGTCGGCGTCGCCGGAGTCGGTTGCTGGCTACCAGCTTGTGCCGACACACTCCGTCCTGAGTGTGTCGACATGTACTCCCCACTGGTCACGGTTCGCCGTGAACGTGGAGGGGGAGAGTTTGCCGCTGAAGGAAGCTTGGTCATCTTCGTCGGCGGAAACTCGTCGCGCTAGGAGAAAAGCCCCCCTACCTGGCACGCCAAATGTTGAAGTGTTCTGTCGACACTTCCCCCGGGCCTGCACTGGGCAGCCCGCGGAGGTTCTTTTTTCGGTGGGGCTAGTCCCTTGCGGAGAGCTTGCGCGGATGGACGAGTTAGTAAGAGCTTGACGCGGTGAGTTTTACGTGGTTCAGGCCGCCGGAGCGTAAAACCCTACGTCCACGGTGAGCTATGGAGCTCGCTGTATAGCTTGCTGCTCAGGGCCGGAGTCCTGAGCTTGGGGGTGAGTTACAGCTTGGGAGTGAATGTCTAGTGTATGAGTTGCAGAGTGCGAGCCCAGGATGCTGATGGCTAGCGTGTGAACCCTTGCTATCGTCGCCTACCCGAGCCTTTTATAGTCCAAGACTCGGGCAGCTTACAAGGGGGGCCGGGACCCGACAGGTGGTCCCGGGAAGATTGTCTATTATCTACCGTATCTGCAGTTATGCCGGTAGTTGCCTCTGGTCGAAGGCTTCTGAGTCTTCATCTTGCCGCCCTGCCCATGCCGCATGCTAGTCGTAGTGGTTGATGACGGCGCAGGCGGCATGGGATGTCTTGTCGCGGTGTTTATTGGCTGGCAGGTTCTGACACCGCGCGCCAGTCTGTGATGCGACTGGGCGCAACGGCACCTGACAGAAGCGTGCTCCGCGTCTCTGCGTCTTGGGAAGACGCGGGCCTTGAATACCTTGTACGGGCAAGGTATGGGGCGTCTTTACGCCCGCTGCCTATCGCTCAGGGGCGGGCAGCGCCGTTCTGCTGCCACGTGGCGGGCCCGGAGCTCTCCTCTGAGGAAAGGGAGGTCCGGCCCCGCTGGACGCGTGGCGCCTTCGGACCTCTCTCCCGCGGAGGGGGAGGTCCGGCTTCTGTATGCCACGTGGCGGGCCTGGAGCTCTCCTCTGAGGAGAGGGAGGTCCGGTGCCACCGGACGCGTGGCGCCTTCGGAGCTCTCCCTGCGGAGAAGGGCAAGTTCCTTAGGCTTTTTCTCCTGTGCGCGGGGGTACCCCATATCTCAGGTACCGACAGCTACACTGTGGGAACTCAGTAACCCCATGTGTTCTCGGTTTTCACTGGCTGAGATTTAAAGTGTGGGCCCAGGTCCTTTTCCAATAGCAAAACAATTCCAGTTTAAACCCAGACTTTAGAAACATAACTTTGTGTAGGAAGCTCTAAATTCAGTGAACCAAATTTTGCTGAACTCAAGATTGTGAGTACTGTCCAGCAATACAAATTTTAGCTCATGAAAGTTAATAGTTTTCTAGAATTAAATCCCTAAAGTTTAAACTATTGGGAATTTTATCTGGAGAATTACTGAAATTTGGCTGAGAGATTCATTGGAAAATTCTTGAGTCACAGTAAAATTTTCAGACTCATCCAAGTTCATTTAGTCCCCCTAATGGTGTGATTAAGTGAACTGCACTGAGAAAATAGAAAAATGTACAGAAACATTTTTCAGATTTTCTCAAATCTTGTTTAGGGCATAACTTCCTCTAAAATTCCTCAAATGACATGAAACCAATTCCATTAGAATCATCTTAAATTCTAGTTCCGAGAAAGTAATAGTTGGAGCCATGAAAACCTCTGGAATTACTTAGAGGCTCAAATATTGACCAAATAGTCTTTTATTTGTACAAAGCTCAAATGATCTTTGTTTCAAATGAAACTTGGTCAAGACTCTGGTTAGGACCCTACCAAGCCACCATAAAAATTTCAGAACCAAAGGGGAGGGTTAGCTAGAGTTATAGTAATTACTTATTCAAGTTTACACATTGCATTTAAATTGACATATAGCATATGGTTAACGTGTAGTCGCTGAAGGCGAGGAGACTCCGGAAGTGCTCGACTTTCTCCTTCCGGACGAAGACCTAACCCGTGACCAGCAGCAACAAGGCAAGCCCCGGTTTGCGTTAACCCTTTTTATAAAGTTTTGCTTTGTTTACATGTCTAGTGTGAGGTATGTATGTGCATTAGGTGTAGGATGGATGAAACCCAATTCCATAACCAGAATTTTCCTATAAGAGTGAGGTAGTGTCTAAGACCTCGAGTAGACAGGCTATGCTTAATGATTTATAGAACTTTGGTACAAGTCGAGTAGTTGAATCTACTCTCGAGTTTAGACTTAGGACACACGGGATTGGTTCGAGTGATGTGAGATCACTTTAGTAATGAAAATGAGACTAGGCAGGGGCTAGGGCACAGTAAGAGGAAGTCTTGTGTGCGCAGCCCTGTCCGTGTCGATTGAGGACTGATCCATGTGCGGCCCTGCTGAGCAAGTATTGAATGTACCGAAGACATATCGGATATATGGGCCCCGATAAACCGATGTAACCTAAACCTCCGGATGTCGAGGCATAGCACACCGATTTATTGGTGTAGGTTGAGGGCAGCAAGGTAGAAATCCGTTAACGGGCATAGAGAGATGCTCCGCATAGGGAACCTCCTGTCCGTTTCAGTGCGACCGGTTCGACATTTGGGCTGTTGGGTGAAAGGTTACCCCGTACGACATCGAGTGAGCGTGCTGTGCAGCTCCATGGGTGGGCGTAGGTGACGTGCTCTTTGGGTTTCCCTGCAGGTGTATATCGAGTCGATTCGCCGTCCCTCGCGGTGACGTACCACTTGTTCACTGCGTCGTAACGTAGATAATTTATGAAATATGATGATTCAATATTGCTGTTATGATCTAACTGTATTGTTACATGTATGCCACTAAATATTGCGCACTAAATTTTATATTCATGAACTGTTAACTTGTGGCTAAAAGATGAACTAAGGATGAACTTGTAGGTGTGTCCGTTTGCTGCAATCTTACTGTCCCATGTTCATTGTACACTACATGTAGACTTTCATACCTAGGTGAGTCGGTTAAGTCTTGTTGAGCCATCGTGCTCATGGTTGCTGCTTAAGTGTTTTTCAGGTGAGGAGCCACCCACGCACTCGGGTTACGAGTCCACCGGCGAGGGTTACCCTCCGTCGGGGACCACGGCTGAGTGGGAGCCGTACACGCCGCGCTGAGCTGAGGAGTGCAGCTAGTGTGGGTTGCCCTAGGGATAGGCAGCCGACTTTTGCTAGATAGGCGGGCGTGAGTTGTATAATTTAGACTTCCACTGTGTAATATAACAATAGTTTGTAACTGAGTATTGTACTAGTTTGTACAGTTTCAGTTTGTTTTCTATGTAATACAATGTATCCTGATGACGTGTGCTGTCAGGTGTCGCATCGCGCGGCACCACCCTCTGCGATCCTGGATGAGCGGACCCGGTCCGCCACACTCATGCTATTATCTTTTTTTTGAGCCTCTACAATTTCATCACAAATTATAGGAATGATGCCAAGGTTAAACAATAACCCATAGGGAACCAAGCGCAGGCTCGGTTCTTCTTCCTCCATTGCAGCCATGGTTAGATTATGCACATGTGCTTTCCAACTAAGTGCGTCGGCAACCACATTCGCTTTTTCAGAATGGTAATGAATCTCCGTCTCATAATCTTTAATTA
Source organism: Neostapfia colusana (assembly GCA_030760725.1). Classification (NCBI taxonomy): domain Eukaryota; kingdom Viridiplantae; phylum Streptophyta; class Magnoliopsida; order Poales; family Poaceae; genus Neostapfia; species Neostapfia colusana. Next base: position 52,342,848 of record JASWHV010000019.1, read on the forward strand.
ACTCTAACTATCTTTGCTGCCTCATATTTAATTCCTTTTGTGTTAAGATGTACTTTAAACTCTTGTGGTCGGTGTAGAGGTGGACTAAGTTTCCAAGTAAATAGTGTCTCCACATCTTTAGAGCAAGAACCACAATAGCTAGCTCGAGATCATGTGTTGGATAATTCTGCTCATGATTCCTATGCTGCCTGAATCCATACGCGACCACTCGCCCTTCTTGCATAAGCACGCAGCCAAGGCCGATGCCGGATGCATCGCAATAAACATCAAAAGTCTTAGTTGTATCAGGCTGCGCCAAGACTAGGGCTGTTGTGAGGTGCTTTACCAATACTTTGAATGCCTCCTCACATGCTTCACTCCACACATATTTGTTGCCTTTCTTCAGAAGTTCCGTCATCGGTTTAGAGACTTTGGAGAGATTCAAAATGAATCTCCGGTAGTAACCCGCTAAACCGAGAAAACTACGGACTTCGTGGACTAATTTCGGTGAACTCCAATTCAGCACTTGGACAATATTGCTCAGATCAACCGCAATACCCTCCGCAGAAATAATGTGCCCAAGAAATGGCACTTGATTGATCCAAAACTCGCACTTGCATAATTTTGCATATAGTTTGTGATGTCATAGGCGTTGGAGCACAATATGCAGATGTTCGGCGTGTTCTTCCTCCGACTTAAAATATTCCAAGATATCGTCGATGAAGACCACGACGAACTTGTCCATCTCCGGCATGAAGACTAAATTCATCAAGTACATAAATGAGCCGGAGCATTAGTGAGTCCGAATGACATGACGAGATACTCATATAACTCGTATCTCGTCGAAAATGCCGTCTTGGGTATGTCTTCCGCCCGGATTTTTATCTGGTGATATCCGGACCGAAGATCCATCTTCGAGAAAACTTTAGCACCCACTAATTGATCGAAAAGCATATCGATACATGGTAGTGGATACTTGTTCTTGATAGTTACGGTATTGAGCGGACGATAGTCCACACATAACCTTAGAGCCTCGTCCTTTTTCTTGATGAAGAGCGCGGAGCATCCCCACGGTGATGAACTGGGTCTAATGAAGTCTTTGCTTAGCAAATCATTCAGCTGCTCTTTCAGCTCCGTGAGTTCCTTCGGTGCCATTTTATACGGCCTCCGAGAGATGGGTGTGGTTCCCGGTGCTAGTTCAATTTTGAACTTCACTTCACGTTCGGATGGCATGCCCGGTAGATCATCGGGAAACACATCCAGATATTCTTGGACCACTGGAATGTCCTCCAGTTTCTTAGCTTCAACGGTGTGGACAGCAGTGACTTCCGGTGCATCATTTCTCAGAATCAACGTGTGTTGCCCGTGCTTTTTTGAATTCAGCTGCATCACTCGTGAACTAATATCAAAGATAGCTTGGTGATGCGTCAACCAAGCCATTCCTAAGATTATGTCAATCCGCAAGCCTTCCAGAATGATAAGAGTAGTAGGATATATCCGCCCATGCAAACATATAGGCGCTTGAGCTACAATCCTGCCCGCTGTCCTACTACCTCCCGGTGAATTAATCTGATAAGATGCGGCCAAGGTGGTTGATGGTACTTGGTGCTTAACCACATACTCTTTGCTGATAAAATCATGTGTAGCACCCGAGTTGAACAACGCAAGCGTGGGCTAATCACATAGGCTGAACATGCCCGCCAACACGGGTTCTCCTACGGGAACGTCTTCAACTGCCATATAATTTATGTTCCCCAATTTCAGTGTTGTCCTCCTTGGCTGACCATAAAATTTCTTTGCAGCTTGAGATGACATGCGACTGCTGCTTTGCTTGGTCACTTGACCCTCCTGAGAAATATGCTTTACATCGCTACGAGTTCCGTAGGATGCGAGCTCAGGATCTTCATCATATGAAAGTGATTGATATTCTTGTGCACCTTGTTGAAGTGGGGGGTGTACAACTACTCATTTGCTGCTGTTGCAGCAGTGGCTGAACCTCCATGGGTGAATATGGACAGTATTGCATCTGAGGTGGTCCGTCAAAGGATTGAATCTCCACCCCGGATGGTAAGCAATATATCACCGGTTGTTCTTGATGATAATCACCCGTACTTGCCAGTGATAATTTTATCTTCCTCTTACTTTCCTTGTGCTCGAGTTCAGCTATTTCTTGAATCATAGTGGCATTGACTAACTCGCTATAATTCCCTATATTGCATTGTGCCACTTTTGTCTGAAGCTTCACATCGAGACCTCGGAAGAAGTAATGACACTTCATCGTCTCGTTATGCACATAAGCAGATGCATATTATACTAAACGGTTAAATTCCGTAAAGTACTACATAACACTCATGCCTCCTTACTTGAGTTCATAGAACTCTTCAATTCTGGTTTTGACGACGCCCTCACAGATATGATGTGCACGGAAAGCATCACGAAACTCCGTCCACGTCACACGATGGCCTTCAGCGATCTTAGCAAGATATTCAGACCACCAGGCCCCAGCGGATCCATGAAGTTGCTGAGCGGTAAATAAAGCCTTCTCAATTCATCACACTGGAGCATTCCCAATTTAGTTTCAATAACCCGGAGCCAATGATATGCCTCCAAGACTTCTTTAGCTTCCGAGAATACCAGTGGTTGTCTTGCTAGAAAATCCAGATACGTATTCAGTGTGGGATTTTGCTGGAAGGTCTCCCGTCGGATACCTTGCTGCACCAACAACTCAAGAGACTCAGCCATTCTTCCCAACACCTCCGCCAGTCCGGTTGATGTTGGCGCTGATCGTCGCTGCGACGAATCATTTCCATCCCGACTGGAACCTCACCAACCTCATACCCGGAATGAGTATGATCCATACTGCAAGAGTGAGCAATTTACGGTTAATATCCTAGAGTGTACTCAACTTGAACTCAAAATTATTAACCGCAAAAACATCACATCAACAGTACAACATACGTGAAGGAAACAAGGTTTTTGACAATTCTGAAATATAACCAATGATTGTTGAAGTTTGTCAAACTCTTAAACCAACAACAAGGAATGATGAAAGAAAACTAATGAATATGTCGTGGAACTTAGAGAAGTATAAAAACCTTTATGTCCACAACAAGTCCTAAGTTACATGGGCAATGAGCAATGCTCTGTTCAGTATGACCCTTGAACCTTAATCCCAGAATTTGATTATGAAAATAGCAGTTTCATGTCTCAAGTTGAATATCAAAGTTATAAATAACTTCAATATTTTTCCAATGAGTATTTATTTGCCTTCATATTTGTTCTGGATCAGAAGTTGTGATATTTCAAAGTTGACAGAAATATAGAACAATTTTGACAGCACCTCATTTGGAAGTAGCTGTTTTGTCTGCAAGATTTCATAAAATTCTACCTCAATCTGTAGAAACTTTGAACTACAAAGTCGTAGCACATATCACAAACTTTCTAACGATGTCTTAGATGACCCTTAAAGATTTTTCTGCAAAAGATTTTGGTCAAAATACAGAAAATCCAGAGAGCATTTTTGGTCTGCCCTGTTTCTGGACAGTTAACACTCCTCTGAGATTTTCATACATTTGGAATGAGATTCTGTTCTTGAGTTCTATAGAAAAGTTATAGAAGACTTTAAAACCTTTCCATAAATGTATCCCTCATCCCCATTGGTTCAACCAATCAAAAGTTATGCCCTGTTCAAATTCAGCAAAAAATCTGCCGAAAACAGGGGAGGTTGTTACTAAAGGTTTGAGATGAAAACTATACTCTCAATTGACTCTTAGTTCAATATATGAGTTTATTAACCTCTAATAGAATCCTAAACTCCAAAATTACTCTTTTCATTGAAAACTTTCTATTTCATGCAGTCAAGAACATTTCATGGTACTACGTTTCCTCACCAAAACAAAAATCCTAACCGGCTTTATACCGACATATACGTCTCAAGCGGTGGCACTAAAACGATCATTCACACACGTGTTCTAAATGACATGTTCTACTCGTGGTTAAGGTCCCTGCAGAAAAGCAATCAATGGTGATGCACACAAAGGTTTTCCATTTCAGGCAGGTCCATTTCATAGTAAAAACATACGCCCCATATCATTGCCATACACGCCGTCCTTGAGTCAAGACACGTCTCAAGGTACATGATTGGGTTATTCACCACCCGACGGGGAACCCGAGTAGAGCGCGAACGGGTCATCACGGTTGGGAATTTTATCAACCCAACAGATACCACCTACTACCCTGCAGGGCAGGCCGATAGCAAGCGCTGCGTATGTCCTACTAGGCTATTTCCATAAGAACACACTATCGTGTTACCGACCACACGATGGGGTTTCCACTTTCTTGCCTAATGCACGCAGGGACCAGCGTTTCATATGAACTCAGAAATATGAAGAGTTCAAGAGCTTCATATTGACGTCTCACACCAACTGTGAGACCTATACCCTGAACCACTTTCCTCATCAGGGGAGCTAACCGAAATTGATCCGCTTTCGGTGGCATTCCTTACCATTCTTACCTCCATGTAGGTGCGTCATTACAGAATTGAAATACTGAATATTAACACACTGTTAGCTTGCCACCTTAAGTAACTATGCTACTAATAGTCCTTATGTGGGGATACTATATGTTCCTCACTCGTATACTTCTAAGTTTTCAAAAATACGCTCTTTTCATGCGTGCTATTCCCAATGCGGCTCTGATACCACGCCTGTGGAGAACCCCTTCCAGGATCCACACTCCAGGATACACATTGGGTGGTGCCATGCGATGCGGCACCCAACAACATACACAAAAAGAACCATAAAGTACAAAATCTTTTATTTCTCAAGATAGTGTTATTTACAAAATAAGGGACCACGAAGGTACACGCAACGGAATATACATGTACACTTACTCTTGGTCCTAACTATGTAAAAGAGAAGACGTCCAGCCCGCGGACGCTTCTTACTAGCTTCCACAAAGATGAGTGCAGTGGCAGAGTTTCTGGTGAGTCGCTGATGGCTCACCGAACAACCATCTTCATAGCAAATTTTATAACCTGCAAAACACTAATAATACAACCGTGAGCATGATGGCTCGGCAAGACTTAACCGACACTCCTAAACCATGAAACTCTACATGTAGGGTTTACTAACATAGGAAAAGTATGATACAATAACGACACGCCTACATGTTAATTCTTACTTTCAGTTTAATAGCAGTAGATTAATATGCCTTAGGCAGCACTCACATCGGAAGTCCACAATCAAACAAGAAACGCTTTTCTCCGATGTGGTGATGCCTAAAGTGGAATATAAACTTAATGAGCTCTACAACTATAGCATACATGGTTGGCAGTACAATGAATTTAAGAACTTCACGATAACAATGATTCATTTCACTTCATCTGGAAATAATTACTACGTCATAACTCAATGAACAAGTGTTACTCATATAACCGCGAGGGACGGTGATTCGAATCAGGACACACTCGGAACACATGACACATACACCCGCCTCGAAGGACACACGCAAACTCTTTCTTACGTTGTATGCAGCGACCTTTCACCCGTCACTCCAATGCCGAACCAGTTCTACCGACGCATCAGAAGGGTCACTACACGGAACACGTCAAAGTTGCTCCGCTAGCGGGTTTACACCTCTGACACCAACCCCCTAAGGACAGCCGTATAAGTTTCAACACGAGAGTACCTGAGTTACATCGGTTTCCTAGACCCCATAATTTCAGTATTCATCCGGTACTATTCAAACTTGTTCAGCAGGGGGGCATACGCATTGTAAAAGTCCCAAAACTTGTGAATAGAAAACTTGAGCTATGAATAAAGTTGATTTGAATACAAAAAATGGGACTTACAAAAACTTTTGTTTACTCATGAAAGTGTTGGCATGTGCTGTAAAACTTTGGAAATCAGTTTGAAATAAGAGGGTCACTTCCAAAAAGAAGAAGGACATGTTTCAAAAGAGGAAATTCAAACTGTTGTTTAAAAAGTTGTATTTGCAATGACCAACTCAAAGATCAGAGAGCATATTCAAACTCACCAGGTTCAAATTGTAGAGGGGGCAAATTTGGAGCAAATTTGGAGGTGCTTGGATAGGAATATCAAAGGAACTTGTGAATTCTATCCAAATTTGAATTTAAATTTGAAACTGTGGTACAAATTGTCAAATGGCAAAAGGACTTTTGAATTTGGATCCCTCATAGCTGAATTTGCATGTGCCAAGAATTTTGGAGATATTTGGGAAAGGAGCTGTGGGCCCCAATGGTCATAGAGTGAGGAGAATAACTTACTGCCTAAGTCACTTATCTGTTGACTCGATCACCACGGGGTCTGCACCGAACGTCGCCGAGCGCGCTACCGCCACCTCCTGCTCGAGCTGCCCCCCCCACGCGCGGGCGCCAGAGGCGGTTCACCCGGCGTTTATCCTCCCCACCGAGGCAAACACGAAGTTTTCCACTCGTGCTCGCGGGTTCTTCTGCTTCCGCGCCCGAAAAACAGCCGCCGGCGACGCCTCTGTTTCCCTCGGTTGTCCACCAGCTCGCGTCCTCTTCTGCTCGAGCCGTCCACACGAAAAGGGAGCGCAATCGGGTGTACAAGATCCTCCACAGCTCGGCCCCGTCGTTCCTGGCTCGTGGGGCACCCAAATCAACGATCAACGTGAGGTACTAACGCTCACCGGCGAAAGGGCAACTCGGGTCACTGTGGGCAGCTCATACCGAGGCTTGTCACGGCCGAGCAAGCACCCTTCGAGACGCGCCGGGACGTCACGCTGCTCTCCCCCGAGTTTCAGCCCGAGCCGTGCAACGTAGCTCGGGAATTTCCAGTTTTCCTCTCGGACAAGGAAAACCTACCCGCGGGTAAGAATTTCAGAAATCGACGCTTAATTTTCGGTTAAAGTTGTTCATTTTGCGCACACAGGAGCTAGAGAGGATAGGGGAACCTTTTTCCTTCACAACTATAGCTTAGCAGTGAGTAGGGGCAGCTAATTTTGAGTTCGTCCGTCGGCGGCCATGGCGGGAACGCGCGGGCGCACGGTGACAACCGGTTTGCCGCCGTTTCCGAGCCAGGTTGAGGCCGAGCCGAGCTTGCCTGACCTCCACTGATGCTTTAGAGCGGATCCACCGAACGTTTGGCGGATCCACCACGGCGCCGAAGCTTCACCGAAGGGTGCACACGTCGCCGACCTAGTTCCGAGCGCCTATAGCTTGTGCTGACCCCGTAGATGAGTTGCTCGCCCTTGAATACCCCCAGGCGGCGAGTACCGAGCCGGGAGACGGCCGGGAAGCCGACTCTGGCGAGCCCCGACGAACTTCCGGCGAGGGGGCGGCGCGGGAAAAAGGAAACAGGCCGAGGTTGAAGACGACCGGCCGGTCCCACCTGTCAGTGGCGATATTTTAAATCGTCGATCCGCTGCGGCCAGGATCCGGTGTGGTGGCGCGGGAAGTAGTCTGTGGCCCCGTGTGGCGTGATTCCAGCGGCTGACACGTGTAGGGTGGACCCACCGGCAGAGTTTGAACTTTTCCCGAATTAATTTGAATTCCAGATTTGGTTCAAACTTTGGATCTGCATAACTTTTGCTAGAGAGCTCCAAATTTAGTGATTCAAATTGGGTTGGATTCAGGATGAAATGCTCTATCCAAATATGCAACCCAATTTGCATGAAAACCAATAGAAAATTCTTTAAAGCTTTTCAGCAAAAGAATTTTAGAGGGAGTTTGGTTCATCCAAAAATTTCCAAACTTTTGCCAGAATATTCCTTAGGATATTAGGAGACTCCTGTAAAAGTTTCAGCTCATTTGGAGTTGATTTAGTTAGGGTAATTCTAATTCCAAGTTTCTGTATTCAAATAAATACAGAAACATTTTCAAAGAATTTCCAAAACTTGGAAATTCAGTTCTAGCCATTCCTTACTCCAAAAATCCTAGGCAAATTTATGCATGCTCCCCAAGCTGTGTATGAAATTGTAGTTCACATGGATTTGCATGAAAGTGCAAACTTAATCAGAATTAATTCCTTATGCCTAAATACTTAAGGAATTGTTCTGGGTGATCCGCTTAGTGAAATGTTTTGAATTTTGGTCCAGAGGACTTTCTTGTGACAAGGAACTCACAAGAAAATTTCCAGCTCCATTAGAGCCCTGGATCATTAGTGTGTGCTTAAACACAAACCCAAACCACTAGCACCAGTTTCATTTTAAATTCTTAAATAAAGTTCCAGTTTCAAACTTGTCTTTAGCACTTGTTAGAAAAAGGTTTTATAATTGAACATGTATGCATATTCATAACGTGTAGTGATTAAACGTGGAAAGTGAAGAAGGAGGGGAACTTGGATCAAGGAACAAGAAGGACAGGAGTGAACTTCAATACATCAGAAACTGACTTTCTCTCAACTGACTTTAGTCACCTGCAAAACCAAGGCAAGCCCCGGTTTACACTTAAGTTGTTTTTAAAGTTTTCCCTTTGTTCACTACCATTGGTCAAGGTTTGTTTGTGCATTAGGTCAAGGATGTTTTATACTCCACTTGCATGACCAAAAAGAACCCTGGTATTAAGGGTAGAATTATGCCATCGCTGTAGAATAAGGCCATGCTAAATAGACTAGGGCATCCGGTAAAAGACGAGTAGCTGGAATCTACTCGCGAGCTATAGTTTAGAAGATCATAAGTGTGGTTGGAGAAAGAAGCAAACTAAAGTTTACATTTCTAAAGATGAGACCGGGCAGAGGGGTTAGGCTGCGACAAGACGAGGTCTTGGTCGAGTAGCTCTGCCTGTGTCGGTTAAGGACCGATGCGTATGCCGCGTCCAGGAGCAAGTATTGAGTTGTGTACCGGATGCTTACTGATATATGGGAACCAGGAAACCGATGTACTAGGTTCACTGGATTGTAGAGGCATAACACATCGTCTTGTTAGACCTATGAGCCCGAGACGGCGCGACCGGTTCTACAGTTTAGTGTCCTGAGAAAGGTTGCCACATACGACGTAATGAAGGACGCCAGAGTTGGTTCTTCAGAGGCGGGCGTATGTGTCGAGTTATCCGGGTAGTGTTTGATTCGAATCACCGTCCCTCGCGGTTATTGAATACCGCTTGCTCCCATGTTGTGACGTAGTTAATCAACTTGTGTGGAAACAGTTTGCAAAAGTATAATTGCTGCTATGATGATATTAAGTTGCATGAAAACCATGTTTGAAGTAGAGATAGAGCTAACTAAAGTTATTTTCTACCTTGGGGCAAGTAACATTAGAATGAAGCGTTTCTTGTTTGATTGTGGAGTTCCAATGTTGCTGATCGCAAGGTCATTATTAATATGGCAAAAATTTGAAAGTTAAGGATGAACTCGTAGGCGAGTCTTTTCGCAAATGACAGGCTTAGGTCTTAGGTTACTTTCATCTAGAGTTTCATGTCTTAGGAGAGACGGTTAAGTCTTGCTAAGCTTTTCTGCTCACTCTAGCTATATAAGTGGTTTTGTAGGTAAACATCGACGCTATAAAGAAGGTTGTCCGGTGAGACTCGGAAACTTCCGAGTCATGTCACCTTGGAGAACCTCGCCGCTGCCATGTCTTCGTGTTGCTAGTGAGAGGAGTCCGCGGGCTGGATCTCTTCTCGAGTGCTTCTTAGATATTCATCGTGAGTTGTTTATAGACTTCCGCTGTAGCTATTTTGTGTAAATTATTTACAAAGAATAATTGTAACCTTCTGCTTTTGATTTATGTAATACATTGTTCCTTATATGTGTGCCGTTGGGTGCCGCATAACACGGCACCAACCAATGCGATTCCTCGGGCAAGGCGGCACGGCCCTGTGATCGGGGTCGGGTCCCCTCACGCATCGGTCCACAAACAGAGCTACAGCCACACAGGCCCAACGTCCTTCTGCTCCTACCCTCTACTTGGTCTCATTTTCTATTCCAGAACTTTCATTCTCTAGAATCGTACCCGGCTGAACCAACATCCTAAACTCGTGAGTAGTTTCCAACTACCCGACTTGGACCGGATCCTATACAACTTAAGCCTAGCAGAAAACTACATGAAGGTAACCTGTTCTCTACCCATTAACTCCAAGGGTTTGTGGGTCATGCATTTGGAGTTTCAATCACCTTTACCTAATGCACAATACATATTAGACACATAAAAGTGATACAAAGTAAAATGTAAGTAAAAGTTGTTAAATGCAAACCGGAGCTTGCCTTATATTGCTGCAGGTTTATTTCTACTTTATAGTCAGTATCTTGGCGATGATTAAATCTTCAATTTGCTGATCCGAGTTGAGTTCCTTATCGAACTCCTTCGTCGTGTTTCCTACCGATATGAATATGCACAGTTTTAATACGAGTAACTGAATTATAAAACAAATGTGTTTTAGAAACTAAGAATGGTTTAGACCAACTCTAAAGTTAGTGAAGAGCTCTGTTATGGACAAAAATAGAGAACCTTAGCTGGGCAGTAGATGTTGGTTGGAGTAAAGTTCAAAAAGTGACATATAAGGAACATAAGAAAGATATTGGGAAACCCAGCAGAAAACTGGAGAAGATGATCTCAACTTGCTCGGAAATTTTTATAGGGGTCTATAGATCATATAGAGGTATGGCTTGCAAAATTTCAGACAAAGTTGATGGAAGATGTGGCCTAGGGAATTTTTCTTACTATTTGGCTTCTCTGAATTATTATGGCAATTATAATGTCTGGTCATGCTCCAAATTTGGTTTTTCAGAAACTTGGGAGTCTCATGAGTCCAAAGGACTTGGTTTCACAATTTGTGGAGCTTCCTACACAGAGATATGGATTTTAGAAGTTGGAGCTAAAAGCTGAAAATCTTTCTGTTATTTTTCCTAATTTTAAGAGACATACAAGATTGAATCAACATTTGGCCAAGCAAATGAAGTCCAATGACTTTTAAATTTTTACTGGAGTTCAAAGATTTTTGGAAGAATGTCCTGCCTTAATTTGGGAATTTTTCAATAAACAGAACTCCTGTAAAAATTCCTACAAGATTTTCCTTAAATGGATTAAGGAGCCAAATCCAGGGATTTTCATAAATATTGGACTTTACCTCTGGATAGTACTCTTTGAGAGGAATCCAACAAAATTTATTTGACAATTTCTAGACATTCATACACAAAGTTATGGCTCTCCAAAGTTTGAACCAAATTTGGAAAATCTGGAAAAGTTTAAACACTGTCCATGGGCCCCACCTGTCATCCTTAACCTTCAGCCTCGTGCCAAACAGGGTAGTGGCGGCTCCCTCCGGCGAGGGTCGCTGGAAAGGACCCTCCCGGCCACCTCCAGTTCCCCTGCTGGCCGCCGCCCCGTTTTCCCCCACGCTGAACCTGTTGGTGAGGTCGACGGCGGCTGAAACTCGCCGGAAAACAGGGCGCACCGGCAACAGCAAACCCTAGGGCTCCGGCGAGGTCGTGCACAGTGAATTCTCCACCAAATGGTCGGTTCTTGGGCTCTATAAAACTGTGGGGTATCCCTCATCACCGGCATGAGATCAGATCGGCTCAAAAATGGCTGCAAATAGGAACTGATCGGCGACCTAGGGCGAAAATCGGTGCCGGCCTATTCTCAAAGAACAGTGCCAAATCTTGATGATTTTCAACGATTTTTTATCCTAGAGGGGCGTGGGAGTGTCTAGATTATGTTTGTAGCTCGGCACACATGATGGTGGACTGATCATGACGAAATTTGAAGATTGGTGAGGCTCGGTTGTAGGCATACCGAAGCAAAGAATTGCAAAATCCATCCACAGCGATGCACGAAAGGAGAAGAGGGTTGAACCATCGGTTTGCACACCTGAGGGCGCTCCTTTTTCGTGTAGACAGTCGGGCACGAAGAAGCTCGTGGAGCTCGGTCTCTGGAGAACAGAGGGTCGGCTGCGGTGGCTTTTCTTCGAGACTGAGCGAAGAGAAACTGGGGATAGCGCAGGAGAGGGAACTGGTTCACGTGGAGGAAGCGCTGCGCTCTTATCCTTCGGGCGCGGGTTGAAACAAGCAGGAGGTGGCGCTGTTGGGGCGTCGGTGGTTACCGGCGAGCAGGAGCTGTCGGGTCTGGGTGAAGGAAAACAGAGCACATCGTGTGGAGTCTGTCCAGTGGGGTCCACCCAGCCACAATTCTCCCTCTTATCCCCCATTTCGATTTAAAATAACAAATGAGCTTGAAATTTGATGAAACTTGGAGGATAGGCCAAAAGAAATGTGAGTAACACAACGGTGCACTCAAATTTGAATTTCGGTGAAGTCAGAATTTGAAACTGATATTTAAATTCAAATTCAAATTTTCTCCCGTTTAAATTTCAAAAATTAAGGAAATCCTTTTTAAATGCTCTGAAAATTTGCCGGGCTATTATTGGGTTTGTGGAGAACCAAATGATTGATTTAGAGCTCCGTGTTCTAGAATTTTTGCAAGTTTAAGTTTAGACTTTGAGTTCACACCTTTAAATTCAAGAGTTTAAATTCCCTCTCATTTTCTTGGTATGATTTGCAGCTCCACTTGTTAGAATTTTCGGGATTTCAAAGCATGCGTGGATGGCCATCTGGGTCGAAATCAGGAAAGTCAGTAAAACTCACAAATTTGGGTCAGTAAAACTCACATGTTCGGACGGTGTAACTTGATGGTTTTGCATGCTCGGATGGGCCATCTGGGTTGAAATATGGAAAGTAGGGAAAGTCAGGAAAATTACGAAATCGGGTCCCGGGTGGCTGGACAGGATCTTGACGGAATACACGTCCGGATGATGCAACTTGGTGGTATTGCATGCGCGAGGATGGTCATCTGGGTCCAAATCGGAAAAGTAGGTAAAACTCACGAACTCGGATCCCGGGCGGCCGGACGGAACCTTAACGGAATACTTGTCCAGACGGTGCAACTTGATGGTTTTGCATGTGCGAATAGACATCTGGGTCGAAATTGAGAAAGTCAGTAAAACTCAAGAGCTTTGGCCCCGATCGGCCGAAATGGACCTTAACGGAATACACATGTGGATGGTGCAAGTTGATGGTCTTGCATGCGCGGATGGCCATCTGGGTCGAAATCAGGAAAGTCGGCAAAACTCACGAACTCGGGTCTCGTGCGACCGGACTCGACCTTGACGGAATACACATTTGGACATTGCAATTTGATGGTTTTACACGCGCGGATGGCCATCTGGGTTGAAATCAGAAAACTCGGGAAAACTCACGAACTCGGGTCCTGGGTGTCCGGACGGGATCTTGACGGAATACACGTCCGGATGGTACAACTTGATGGTTTTGCATTCGTGGGTTGCCATCTTGTTCAAAATCGGGAAACTCGGGAAAACTCACAAACTCATGTTCTGGGCGGCCGGACATTATCTTGACGGAATACAGGCCCGGACGGTGCAACTTGATGGTCTTGCATGCGTGGATGGCTATCTGGGTCCAAATCGGGAAAGTCGGTAAAACTCATGAACTCGGTTCCAGGGTGGTCGGACGGAACCTTGATGGAATACACGTCCGACGGTGTAACTTGATGTTTTGCATGCGCGGATTGCCATCTGGGTCAAAATCGAGAAAGTCAGGAAAGTATGTAAAACTAACAAACTCGGGTCCCTGGCGACCGGTTGGGACCTTGACGGAATATACGTTCGGATTGTGCAACTTGATGGTTTTGTATGCATAGATCTTTATCAAAATAGAGAAAGTCGGTAAAGACGGTAAAACTAACAAACTAGTATCCTGGGAGGCTGGACGGTACCTTGATGGAATACACGTCCGGACGGTGCAACTTGATAGTTTTGCATGCGCGGATGGCCATCTGGGTACAAATCGGGAAAGTCGGTAAAACTCACGAATTCGGGTCTCGGGCGGTCGGACGGAACCTTGATAGAATACACGTCCGGACGATGCAACTTATGGTTTCGCATGCGCGTATATCCATCTGGGTCGAAATCGAGAAAGTCGGAAAGTCGATAAAACTCACAAACTCGGGTCCCGGGCGGCTAGACGGGGCCTTCGTGTAATACATGTTCGGAGTCCAGACGGTGCAACTTGACGGTTTTGCACGCACAGATGGCCATCAGGGTCGAAATTGGGGAAGTCGGGAAAACATATGAACTTGGGTCCCGTGATGCCGGACTGTACCTTAACGGAATAAACGTTCAGATGGTGCAACTGGAAGGTTTTTGCATGCGTGGATGGCCATCTGAGTAAAAATAGGGAATGTAGGGAAAGTCGGTAAAATTCACTAACTCAGGTCCCGAGCGACCGGACGGTACCTTGACGGAATACACGTTCGGATGGTGCAACTAAATGGTTTTGCATGCGTGAATGTTCCTCTGGGTCGAAATCGGGAAAGTCAGTAACACTCACGAATTTGGGTCCCGTGCGACCGGACGGGACGTCGACGGAATACACGTTCGGACAGTGCAACTTGATGGTTTTGCATGCTCGGATGGCCATCTGGGTTGATATCTGGAAAGTAGGGAAAGTCGAGCAAAATCACTTAATCGGGTTCCACGTGGCTGGAAGGGATCTTGATGGAATAAACGCCCGAATGGTGCAATTTGATAGTTTTGCATGTGCGGATGGCCATCTCGGTCCAAATCGGAAAAGTTGGTGAAACTCAGGAATTTGAGTTCTAGGCGGCCGAACGGAACCTTGACGGAATACACGTCCGGACGGTGCAACTTGATGGTTTTGCATGCACGTATGGCCATCTGGGTCGAAATCGAGAAAGTCGGAAAGTTGGTAAAACTCACGAACTCGGGTCTCAGGCGGCCAGACGGGGCCTTGACGGAATACAAGTCCGGATAGTGCAACTGGATTGTTTTGCATGTGTCATTGGCCATGAGGGTCGCAATCAGGAAAGTTGGTAAAACTCACGAACTCAAGTCCCGTGCGACCGGACGGTACATTGACGGAATACACGTCCGGATGGTGCAACTTGATGGTTTTGCATGCATAGATGGCCATTTAGGTTGAAATCAAGAAAGTCGGAAAAGACGGTAAAACTCATGAACTAGGATCCCGGGAGGCAGGACGGAAACTTGACGGAATACACGTCCGAATGGTGCAACTTAATAGTTTTGCATGCACGGATGGCCATCTAGGTCCAAATCGGGAAAGTCAGAAAAAATCACGAAATCGGGTCCCGGGTGGCTGGACGGGATCTTGACGGAATACACGTTCGGATGGTGGAACTTGATGGTATTGCATGCACGAGGATGGGCATCTGGGTCCAAATCGGGAAAGTCGGTAAAACTCACGAACTCGGATCCCGGGCGGCCGGACGGAACCATGACGAAATACTCGTCCAGACGGTGCAACTTGATTGTTTTGCATGCACGGATAGACATCTGGGTCAAAATCGAGAAAGTCGGCAAAATCGGTAAAACTTACGAACTTTGGTCCCGAGCGGTCGAAAGGGACCTTAAAGGAATACACGTGCGGATCATCCAAGTTGATGGTTTTGCATGCGCGGATGGCCGTCTGGGTCAAAATTGATAAAGTTGGAAAAGTCGGTAAAACTCACGAACTCGGGTCTCGGGTGGCCAGACGGGGCCTTGATTTAATACACGTCCGAATAGTGCAACTTGATGATTTTGCATGTGCGGTTGTCCATCGGGATCGAAATCAGGAAAGTTGGTAAAACTCACGAACTCGGGTCCCGTGTGACCGGACGGGACCTTGACGGAATACACGTCCGGATGGTGCAACTTGATGGTTTTGCATTATAGATAGCCATCTGAGTCAAAATCGAGAAAGTCGGGAAAGACGGTAAAACTCACAAACTAGGATCCGGGGAGGCTGGACGGGAACTTGACGGAATACACGTCCGGACGGTGCAACTTGATAGTTTTGCATTCGCGGATGGCTATCTGGGTCCAAATCAGGAAAGTCGGTAAACTCAAGAACTCAGGCCCTGAGCGGCTGGACGGAAACTTGATGGAATACAAGTCCGAACGGTGGAACTTGTTGGTTTTGCCTGCGCGTATGGCCATCTGAGTCGAAATCGAGAAAGTCAGAAAGTCGGTAAAACTCACGAAGTCGGGTCTCGGGCAGCTGGACGGGGCCTTCATGGAATACACGTTCGGACGGTGCAAATTGATGGTTTTGCATGCGCGGATAGCCGTCAGGGTCAAAATTGGGGAAGTCAGGAAAACTCATGAACTCGGGACCGGGGACGCTGGACTGTATCTTTACGGAATAAATGTTTAGATGGTGCAACTGGAAGGTTTTGCATGCGCGGATGACAATCTGAGTCAAAATCAAGAATGTAGGAAAAGTCGGTAAAACTCACCAACTCGGGTCCCGAGCGACAGGACAGGACCTTGACGGAATACATGTTCGGATGGTGCAACTAAATGGTTTTGCATGCGTGTATGGCCATCTTGGTCGAAATCGTGAAAGTCAGTAAAACTTACTAATTTGGGTCCCGTGCGACCGGACGGGACCTTGACGAAATACATATTTGGACGGTGCAACTTGATGGTTTTGCATTCTCAGATGGCCATCTGGGTTGAAATCTAGAAAGTAGGGAAAGTCAGAAAAAATCACGAAATCGGGTCCCGGGTGGCTGGACGGGATCTTGACGGAATACACGTCCGGATGGTGCAACTTGATGGTTTTACATGCGTGGATGGCCATCTGGGTCCAAATCGGGAAATTCAGTAAAACTCACGAACTCGGGTACCGCAGGCGGCCGGACGGAACTTTGATGGAATACACGTTCGGACGGTGCAACTTGATGGTTTTGCAAGCGCCCATGGCAATCTAGGTCGAAATCGAGAAAGTCGGAAAGTCGGTAAAACTCCAGAACTTGGGTCTCGGGCGGCTGGACGGGACCTTCATGGAATACAAGTCCGAACGGTGCAACTTGATGATTTTGCATGTGCGAATGGCCATGAGGGTCAGAATTGGGGAAGTCGAGAAAACTCATGACCTCAGGTCTTAACGGAATAAACGTTCAGATGGTGCAACTGGAAGGTTTTGCATGCTTAGATTGCAATCTTAGTCAAAATTGGGATTGTAGGGAATGTCGGCAAAACTCACCAACTCGGGTTCCGAGCGACCGGACGGGACCTTGACATAATACACGTTCGGATAGTGCAACTAAATGGTTTTGCATGCGTGGATGACCATCTGAGTCGAAATTGAGAAAGTCAGTAAAACTCACGAATTTGGGTCCCGTGCGACCGGATGGGACCTTGATGGAATACACGTTCGAACGGTGCAACTTGATGGTTTTGCATACTGGGAAGGCCATCTGGGTTGAAATCTGGAAAGTCGGGAAAAATAACGAAATCGGGTCCCGGGTGGCTGGACGGGATCTTGACGGAATACACGTCCGGATGGTGCAACTTGATGGTTTTGCATGCGCGGATGATCATGTGGGTCCAAATCGGGAAAGGCGGTAAAACTCACGAACTCGTATCCCGGGCGGCCGGAAGGAACCTTGACGGAATACTAGTCCAGACGGTGCAACTTGATGGTTTAGCATGTGCGGATAGACATCTGGGTCGAAATCGAGAAAGTCGGGAAAGTCGGTAAACTTACAAACTTTGGTCCCTAGGAGCCGGAAGGGACCTTAAAGTAATACACGTGCTGATTGTCCAAGTTGATGGTTTTGCATGCGCGGATGGCCACCTGGGTCAAAATTGACAAAGTTGGGAAAGTCGGAAAACTCACGAACTCGGGTCTCGTGCGGCTAGACGGGGCCTTGATGGAACAGACGTCCGGATAGTGCAACTTGATGGTTTTGCATGCGTGGCTGGCCATCAGGGTCGAAATCAGGAAAGTCGGTAAAACTCACGAACTCGGGTCCCGTGCGACCGGACGGGACCTCGACGCAATACACGTCCGGATGGTGCAACTTGATGGTTTCGCATGCATAGATGGCCATCTGGGTCGAAATCGAGAAAGCCGGGAAAGATTGTAAAACTCACGGGCTAGGATCCTGGGAGGCTGGACGAGAACTTGACGGAATACACGTCCGGACGGTGCAACTTGATAGTTTTGCATGCGCAGATGGCCATCTAGGTCCAAATCGGGAAAGTCGATAAAACTAACGAACTCGGGTCCCGGGCAGCCGGATGGAACCTTGATGGAATACATGTCCAAACGGTGCAACTTGATGGTTTTGCATGCGCGTATGGCCATCTTGGTCGAAATCGATAAAGTCAGAAAGTCGGTAAAACTCACGAAGTCGGGTCTCGGGCGGCTGGACGGGGGCCTTCATGGAATACACGTCCAGACGGTGCAACTTGATGGTTTTGCATGCGCGAATAGCTATCAGGGTCGAAATGGGAGAAGTAAGGAAAACTCATGAACTCGGGTACCGGGACGCCACACTGTACCTTGATGGATTAAACATTCAGATGGTGCAACTGGAAAGTTTTGCATGCGTGGATGGCAATCTGAGTGAAAATCGAGAATGTAAGGAAAGTCAGTAAAACTCACTAACTCGGGTCCTGAGCGACCAGGCGGGACCTTAACGGAATACACGTTCGGATGGTGCAACTAAATGGTTTTGCATGCGTGGATGGCCATCTGGGTCAAAGTCGGGAAAGTCAATAAAACTCACGAATTTGGGTCCTTGGCGATCGGACGGGACCTTGATGGAATACACGTTCGGATGGTGCAA
The DNA here is from genome assembly GCA_030760725.1 of Neostapfia colusana. Lineage (NCBI taxonomy): Eukaryota > Viridiplantae > Streptophyta > Magnoliopsida > Poales > Poaceae > Neostapfia > Neostapfia colusana. Next base: position 52,361,421 of record JASWHV010000019.1, read on the forward strand.
CTTGATGGTTTTGCATGCATAGATGGTCATTTGGGTCAAAATTGAGAAAGTCGGGAAAGTCTGTAAAACTCACGAACTCGGGTCCTTGGCGGCCGGATGGGACCTTGACGGAATATACGTTCGGATAGTGCAACTTGATGGTTTTGCATGCTTAGATGGTCATCTAGTTCAAAATCGAGAAAGTCAGGAAAGACGGTAAAATTCACGTCCTAGGATCCCCGGAAGCTGGACGGGAACTTGAGGAAATACACGTCCAGATGGTGCAACCTGAAAGTTTTGCATGCGCGGATGGCTATCTGGTTCCAAATCGCGAAAGCGGTAAAACTCACGAACTCGTGTCCCGGGCGGCCGGACGGAACCTTGAGGGAATAGACGTCCAAATGGTGCAACATGATGGTTTTGCATGCGCGTATGGCCATTTGGGTCAATATCGAGAAAGTCAGAAAGTCTGTAAAACTTACGAAGTCGGGTCTGGGGCGGCTGGACGGGGCTTTCATGAAATACACATCCGGATGGTGCACCTTGATGGTTTTGCATGCGTGGATGGCCATTAGGGTCAAAATTTGGGAAGTCAGGAAAACTTATGAACTCAGGTCCTGGGATGCCAGACTGTACCTTGATGGAATAAATGTTCAGATGGTGTAACTGGAAGGTTTTTTGCATGCGCGGATGGCAATCTGACTCAAAATCGGGGATGTAGGGAAAGTCAGTAAAACTCATTAACTCGGGTCCCCAGCGACCGGACGGGACCTTGACGGAATACACGTTCAGATGGTGCAACTAAATAGTTTTGCATGCGTGGATGGCCATCTGGGTCCAAATCGAGAAAGTCAGTAAAACTCACGAATTTGGGTCCCGTGCGACCGGACGGGACCTTGACGGAATACATGTTCGGACGGTGCATCTTGATGGTTTTGCATGCGCGAATGGCCATCAGGGTCGAAATTGGGGAAGTCAGAAAAACTCATGAACTCGGGTCTCGGGGCACCGGACTGTACCCCTTGATGGAATAAACGTTCAGATGGTGCAACTGGAAGGTTTTGCATGTGCGGATGGCAATTTGAGTCAAAATTGGGAATGTAGGGAAACTCGGGAAAACTCACTAACTCGGGTATCAAGCGACCAGACGTGACCTCGACGGAATACACGTTCGGATGGTTGAACTAAATGGTTTTGCATGATGGATGGCCATCTGGGTCGAAATCGGGAAAGTCATAAAACTCACAAATTTGGGTCCCATGCAACCGGACCGGACCTTAACGAAATACACGTTCGGACGGTGCAACTTTATGGTTTTGCATGCTCGGATGGGCCATCTGGGTTGAAATCTGGAAAGTAGGGAAAGTCAGAAAAAATCACGAAAATCGGGTCCCGGGTGGCTGGATGGGATCTTGACGGAATACACATCCGGATGGTGCAACTTGATGGTATTGCATGTGCGAGGATGGACATCTGGGTCCAAATCAGAAAAGTCGGTAAAACTTACGAACTCGGATCACGGGCGGCCGGACAGAACCTTGACGGAATACTCATCAAGACGGTGCAACTTGATGGTTTTGCATGCGAGGATAGACATCTGGGTTGAAATCGAGAAAGTCGGCAAAGTCGGTAAAACTTACGAACTTTGGTCCCGAGCAGCCAAAAGGGACCTTAAAGGAATATACATGCGGATCGTCCAAGTTGATGGTTTTGCATGCGCAGATGGCCATCTGTTTCAAAATTGACAAAGTTGGAAAAGTCGGTAAAACTCACAAACTTGGGTCTCGGGCGGCCAGACGGGGCCTTGATGGAATACACATCCGGATAGTGCAACTTGATGGTTTTGCATGTGCGGTTGGCCATCGGGGTGGAAATCAGGAAAGTTGGTAAAACTCACGAACTCGGGTCCCATGCGACCGGACAGGACATTGACGGAATACACGTCCGGATGGTGCAACTTGATGGTTTTGCATGCATAGATAGCCATCTGGGTCAAAATCGAGAAAGTTGGGAAAGACGGTAAAACTGACGAACTAGGATCCGAGGTGGCTGGACGGGAACTTGACGGAATACATGTCCGGATGGTGCAACTTGATAGTTTTGCATTCACGGATGGCTATCTGGGTCCAAATCGGGAAAGTCGGTAAACTCACGAACTCAGGTCCTGGGCGGCCGGTCGGAAACTTGATGGAATACACGTCCGAATGGTGCAACTTGTTGGTTTTGCATGCGCGTATGGCCATCTAGGTTGAAATCGAGAAAGTCTCAAAGTCGGTAAAACTCACGAAGTCGGGTCTCAGGCAGCTGGACGGGGCCTTCATGGAATACACGTTCGGACGGTGCAAATTGATGGTTTTGCATGCACGGGTGGCCATCAGGGTCAAAATTGGGGAAGTCAAGAAAACTCATAAACTCGGGTCTGGGGACGGCGGACTGTATCTTTACGGAATAAACGTTTAGATGGTGCAACTGGAAGGTTTTGCATTCTCGGTTGGCAATCTGAGTCAAAATCGGGAATGTAGGGAAAGTCGGTAAAACTCACTAACTCGGGTCCCGAGCGACCGGGCGGGACCTTGATGGAATACATGTTCAGATGGTGCAACTATATGGTTTTGCATGCGTGTATGACCATCTTGGTCGAAATCAGGAAAGATAGTAAAACTCACGAATTTGGGTCCCGTGCGACCGGACGGGACCTTGATAGAATACACGTTTGGACTGTGCAACTTGATGGTTTTGCATTCTCGGATGGCCATGTGGGTTGAAATCTGGAAAGTAGGGAAAGTCGGGAAAAATCACGAAATCGGGTCCCCGGTGGCTGGACGGGATCTTGACGGAATACACGTCCGGATGGTGTAACTTGATGGTTTTGCATGCGCGGATGGCAATCTGGATCCAAATCGGGAAATTCAGTAAAACTCACGAACTCGGGTACCGCGGGCTGCCGGACGGAACTTTGATGGAATACACGTCCGGACGGTGCAACTTGATGGTTTTGCAACCGCCTATGGCCATCTGGGTCGAAATCGAGAAAGTCCAAAAGTCGGTAAAACTCCAGAACTCGGGTCTCGGGCGGCTGGACGGGACCTTCATGGAATACAAGTCCGTATGGTACAACTTGATGGTTTTGCATGCGCGAATGGCCATGAGGGTCGAAATTGGGGAAGTCAGGAAAACTCATGACCTCGGGTCCTGGGACGCCGGACTTACTTGACGGAAGAAACGTTCAGGTGGTCCAACTGGAAGGTTTTGCATGCGCAGATTGCAATCTTAGTCAAAATCAAGAATATAGGGAAAGTCGGCAAAACTCACTAACTCGGGTTTCGAGCGACCGGATGGAACCTTGACAGAATACATGGTCGGATGGTGCAACTAAATAGTTTTGCATGCGTGGATGGCCATCAGGGTCGAAATCGAGAAAGTCAGTAAAACTCACGAATTTGGGTCTCGTGCGACTGGATGGGACCTTGATGGAATACACGTTCGGACGATGCAACTTGATAGTTTTGCATACTAAGATGGCCATCTGGGTTGAAATCTGGAAAGTTGGGAAAAATCACGAAATCGTGTCCCGGGTGGCTGGATGGGATTTTGACGGAATACACGTCTGGATGGTGCAACTTGATGGTTTTGCATGCGCGGATGGTCATCTGGGTCCAAATTGGGAAAGTTGGTAAAACTCACGAACTCGGATCCCGGGCGGTCGGACGGAACCTTAACGGAATACTCGTTCAGACGGTGCAACTTGATGGTTTTGCATGTGCGGATAGACATCTCGGTCAAAATCGAGAAAGTCGGTAAGGTCGGTAAACTTACGAACTTTGGTCACGAGGAGCCGGAAGGGACCTTAAAAGAATACACGTGTGTATTATCCAAGTTGATAGTTTTGCATGCGCGGATCGCCACCTGGGTCGAAATTGACAAAGTTGGGAAAGTCAGTAAAACTCACGAACTCGGGTCTCGAGCGGCCAGACGGGGCGTTGATGGAATAGACGTACGAATAGTGCAACTTGATGGTTTTGCATGCGCGGCTGGCCATCAGGGTCGAAATCAGTAAAGTCAGTAAAACTCACGAACTTGGGTCCCGTACGACCGGACGGGACCTTGATGAATTACACGTCCGGATGGTGCAACTTGATGGTTTTGCATGCATAGATGGCCATCTGGGTCAAAATCGAGAAAGTCGGGAAAGACGGTAAAACTCATGGGCTAGGATCCCGGGAGGCTGGACGGGAACTTGATGGAATACACGTCCGGACGGTGCAACTTGATAGTTTTGCATGCGCGGATGGCCATTTGGGTCCAAATCAGGAAAGTCGGTAAAACTAACGAACTTGGGTCCCGGGCAGCTGGACGGAACCTTGATGGAATACACGTCCGAACGGCTCAACTTGATGGTTTTGTATGCGCTTATGGCTATCTCGGTCGAAATCGATAAAGTCAGACAGTCTGTAAAACTCACGAAGTCGGGTCTCGGGCGGCTAGAAGGGGGTCTTCATGGAATACATGTCCGGACGGTGCAACTTGATGGTTTTGCATGCGCGGATGGCCATTAGGGTCAAAATTGGAGAAGTAAGAAAAACTCATGAACTCGGATACCAGGACGCAGGACTGTACCTTGACGGAGTAAACATTCAGATGGTGCAAGTGGAAGGTTTTGCATGCGCGGATGGCAATATGAGTCAAAATCAGGAATATAGGGAAAGTCAGTAAAACTTACTAACTCGGGTCCCGAGCGACCAGACGGAACCTTAACGGAATACACGTTCGGATGGTGCAACTAAATGGTTTTGCATGCGCGGATGGCCATCTGGGTCGAAATCGGGAAAGTCAGTAAAACTCACGAATTTGGGTCCCTGGTGACCGGACGGGACCTTGATGTAATAACGTTCGGACGGTGCAACTTGATGGTTTTGCATGCATAGATGGCCATCTGGGTCAAAATCGAGAAAGTCGGGAAAGTCTGTAAAACTCACGAACTCGGGTCCTTGGCGGCCAGATGGGACCTTGACGGAATATACGTTTGGATGGTGCAACTTGATGGTTTTGCATGCTTAGATGGCCATCTAGTTCAAAATCGAAAAAGTCAGGAAAGACGGTAAAATTCACGTCCTAGGATCCCCGGTAGCTTGACGTGAACTTGAGGGAATACACGTCCGTACGGTGCAACTTGATAGTTTTGCATGCGTGGATGGCCATCTGGTTCCAAATCGCGAAAATCGGTAAAACTCACGAACTCGTGTCCCGGGCGGCTGGACGGAACCTTGATGGAATACACGTCTAAACAGTGCAACATGATGGTTTTGCATGTGCGTATGGCCATCTGGGTCAAAATTGAGAAAGTCAAAAAGTCTGTAAAACTTACGAAGTCGGGTCTCGGGCGGCTGGACGGGGCCTACATGGAATACACGTCCGGATGGTGCACCTTGATGGTTTTGCATGCGTGGATGGCCATTAGGATCGAAATTCAGGAAGTGAGGAAAACTCATGAACTCGGGTCCCGTGACGCCGGACTGTACCTTGATGGAATAAATGTTCAGATGGTGTAACTGGAAGGTTTTGCATGCGCGGATGGCAATCTGAGTCAAAATTGGGAATGTAGGGAATGTCGGTAAAACTCATTAACTCGGGTCCCCAGCAACCGGACGGAATACACGTTCGAATGGTGCAACTAAATGGTTTTGCATGCGTGGATGGCCATCTAGGTCCGAATCGGGAAAGTCAGTAAAACTCACGAATTCGGGTCCCGTGCGATCGGACGGGACCTTGACGGAATACACGTTCGAACGATGCAACTTGATGGTTTTGCATGCGCGGATGGCCATCAGGGTCGAAATTGGGGAAGTCAAGAAAACTCATTAACTCGGGTCCCTAGGCACCGGACTGTACCTTGACGGAATAAACGTTCAGATGGTGCAACTGGAAGGTTTTACATGCGTGGATGGCAATCTGAGTCAAAATTGGGAATGTAGGGAAAGTCGGCAAAACTCACTAACTTGGGTGTCGAACGACCAGATGGGACCTCGACGGAATACATGTTCGGATGGTTGAACTAAATGGTTTTGCATGCGTGGATGACCATCATGGTCAAAATCGGGAAAGTCATTAAAACTCACAAATTTGGGTCCCATGCGACCGGACCGGACCTTGACGAAATACACGTTCGGACGGTGCAACTTGATGGTTTTGCATGCTTTAATGGCCATCTGGGTTAAAATCTGTAAAGTAGGGAAAGTCGGGAAAAATCACGAAATCGGGTCTCGGGTGGCTGGACGGGATCTTGACGGAATACACGTTTGGATGGTGCAACTTGATGGTATTGCATGTGCGAGGATGGGCATCTGGGTCCAAATCAGGAAAGTCGGTAAAACTCACGAACTCGGATCCTGGACGGCTGGACGGAACCTTGACGGAATACTCGTCCAGACGGTGCAACTTGATGGTTTTGTATGCGCGGATAGACATCTGGGTCAAAATCGAAAGAGTCGGCAAAGTCGGTAAAACTTACAAACTTTGGTCCCGAGCGGCCGAAAGGGACCTTAAAGGAATACACGTGCGAATCGTCCAAGTTGATGGTTTTGCATGCGCGGATGGTCATCTGGGTCAAAATTGATAAAGTTGGAAAAGTCGGTAAAACTCACGAACTAGGGTCTCGGGCGGCCAGACGGGGCCTTGATGGAATACACGTCCGAATAGTGCAACTTGATAGTTTTGCATGTGCGGTTGGCCATCGGGGTCGAAATCAGGAAAGTCGGTAAAACTCATGAACTTGGGTCCCGTGCGACCGGACGGGACCTTGATGAAATACACGTCCGGATGGTGCAACTGGATGGTTTTGCATGCATAGATAGCCATTTGGGTCAAAATCGAGAAAGTCAGGAAAGACGGTAAAACTCACGAACTAGGATCCCAGGAAGCTGGAGGGAACTTGATGGAATACACGTCTGGAGGGTGCAACTTGATAGTTTTGCATGCGCACATGGCTATCTGGGTCCAAATCGGAAAAGTCGGCAAACTCACGAACTCAGGTCCTGGGCGACCGGACGGAAACTTGATGGAATACATGTTAGAACGGTGCAACTTGTTGGTTTTGCATGCGCGTATGGCCATCTGGGTCGAAATCGAGAAAGTCGATAAAACTCACAAAGTCGGGTCTCGGGCGGTTGGACTGGGCCTTCATGGAATACACGTTCGGACGTTGCAAATTGATGGTTTTCCATGCGTGGATGGCCATCAGGGTCGAAATTGGGGAAGTCAGGAAAACTCATGAACTCGGGTCCGGGGACGTCGGACTGTATCTTTACGGAATAAAAGTTTAGATGATGCAACTGGAAGGTTTTGCATGCGCGGATGGCAATCTAAGTCAAAATTGTAAATGTAGGGAAAGTCGGTAAAACTCACTAACTCGGGTCCCGAGCGACCGGACGGTACCTTGACGGAATACATGTTCGGATGGTAAAACTAAATGGTTTTGCATGCGTGTATGGCCATCTGGGTCAAAATCGGGAAAGTCAGTAAAACTCACGGATTCGGGTCCCGTGCGACCGGACGGGACCTTACACGTTTGGACGGTGCAACTTGATGGTTTTGCATTCTCGGATGGCCATGTGGGTTGAAATCTGGAAAGTAGGGAAAGTCGGGAAAAATCACGAAATCGGGTCCCGAGTGGCTGGACGGGATCTTGACGGAATACACATCCGAATGGTGCAACTTGATGGTTTTGCATGCGCGGATGGCCATCTGGGTCCAAATCGGGAAATTCAGTAAAACTCACGAACTCGGGTACCGGGCGGCTGGACGGAACTTGATGGAATACACGTCTGGACGGTGCAACTTGATGGTTTTGCAAGCGCTATAGCCATCTGGGTCAAAATCGAGAAAGTCGGAAAGTCGGTAAAATTCCAGAACTCGGGTCTCGGTCGGCTGTACGGGACCTTCATGGAATACAAGTCCAAACGGTGCAACTTAATTGTTTTGCATGCGCGAATGGCCATGAGGGTCGAAATTGGGGAAGTCAGGAAAAATCAGGACCTCGGGTCCTGGGACGCCGGACTTACTTGACGGAATAAACGTTCATATGGTGCAACTGGAAGGTTTTGCATGTGCAGATTGCAATCTTAGTCAAAATCGGGAATGTAGGGAAAGTCGGCAAAACTCACTAACTCGGTTTCCGAGCGATCGGGCGGGACCTTGCTAGAATACACGTTCGGATAGTGCAACTAAATGGTTTTGCATGCGTGGATGACCATCTTTGTCAAAATCAGGAAAGTCAGTAAAACTCACGAATTTTGGTCCCGTACGACCGGACGGGACCTTGATGGAATACACGTTCGGACGGTGCAACTTGATGGTTTTGCATACTCGGATGGCCATTTGGGTTGAAATCTGGAAAGTCGGGAAAAAACACGAAATCGTGTCCCGGGTGGCTGGACGGGATTTTGACGGAATACACGTCAGGATGGTGCAACTTGATGGTTTTACATGCGCATATGGTCATCAGGGTCCAAATCGGGAAAGTCGGTAAAACTCACGAACCCGGATCCCGGGGGGCCGGACGGAACCTTGATGGAATACTCGTCCAAACGAAACAACTTGAAGGTTTTGCATGCGCGGATAGACATCTGGGTCGAAATTGAAAGTCGGGAAAGTCGGTAAACTTACGAACTTTGTTCCCGAGAATCCGGAAGGGACCTTAAAGGAATACACGTGCGGATTGTCCAAGTTGATGGTTTTGCATGCGCGGATAGCCACCTGGGTTGAAATTGACAAAGATGGAAAAGTAGGTAAAACTCACGACTTCGGGTCTCGAGCGGCCAGACGGGGCCTTGATGGAATAGACGTCCGGATAGTGCAACTTGATGGTTTTGCATGCACGGCTGGCCATCAGGTCGAAATCAGGAAAGTCGGTAAAACTCACGAACTCGGGTCCCGTGCGACCGGACGGGACCTTGACGAAATACAGGTCCGGATGGTGCAACTTGATGGTTTCGCATGCATGGATGGCCATCTGGATCGAAATCGAGAAAGTCGGGAAAGACGTTAAAACTCACGGGCTAAGATCCCGGAGGCTGGACGGAAACTTGACGGAATACAAGTCCGGATGGTACAACTTGATAGTTTTGCGTGCGCAGATGGCCATCTGGGTCCAAATCGGGAAAGGCGGTAAAATTAACGAACTCGGGTCCCAGGCAGTCAGACAAAACCTTGATGGAATACATGTCCGAACGGTGCAACTTGATGGTTTTACATGCGCGTATGGCCGTCTCGGTCGAAATCGATAAAGTCAAAAAGTCGGTAAAACTTATGAAGTCGGGTCTCGGGCGGCTGGATGGGGGCCTTCATGGAATTCACGTACGGACGGTACAACTTGATGGTTTTGCATGCGCGGATGGTCATCAGCGTCGAAATTGGAGAAGTAAGGAAAACTCATGAACTCGGGTACCGGGACGCCGGACTGTACCTTGACGGAATAAACGTTCAGATGGTGCAACTGGAAGGTTTTGCATGCGCAGATGGCAATCTAAGTTAAAATCGGGAATGTAGGGAAAGTCAGTAAAACTCACTAACTCGGGTCCCGAGCGACCAGACGGGACCTTGACGGAATACACGTTCGAACGGTGCAACTTGATGGTTTTGCATGCATAGATGGCCATCTGGGTCAAAATCAAGAAAGTCGGGAAAGTCTGTAAAACTCACGAACTCGGGTCCTTGGCGGCCGGATGGGACCTTGACGGAATATACGTTTGGATGGTGCAACTTGATGGTTTTGCATGCTTAGATGGCCATCTGGGTCAAAATTGAGAAAGTCAGGAAAGACGTTAAAATTCACATCCTAGGATCCCCAGAAGCTGGACGGGAACTTGATGGAATACACGTCCGGACGGTGCAACTTGATAGTTTTGCATGCGCGGATGGCCATGTGGTTCCAAATCGCGAAAGTTGGTAAAACTCACGAACTCGGTTCCCGGGCGGCCGGACGGAACCTTGATGGAATACACGTCCAAACGGTGCAACATGATGGTTTTACATGCGCGTATGGCCATCTGGGTCGAAATCGAGAAAGTCAGAAAGTCTGTAAAACTTACGAAGTCAGGTCTTGTGGCGGACCGGAATCCTCTCATCCAGGATCGCAGAGGGTGGTGCCGCGCGATGCGACACCCGACAGCACACATCATAAGGATACATTGTATTACATAGAAAACAAACTGAGATGTACAAAGTAGTACACTTGTTCAGTTACAAACTAAGGTATACATTACACAGCGGAAGTTTTAATTTGTACAACTCACGCCCGCCTATCTACCAAAAGTCGGTTGCCCAGCCCTAGGGCAACCCACACTAGCTGCACTCGTCAGCTCAGCGCAGCGTGTATGGCTCCCACTCAGCCGTGGTCCCCGGCGGAGGGTAACCCTCGCCGGTGGACTCGTAACCCGAGTCCGTGGGTGGCTCCTCACCTGAAAAACACTTAAGCAGCAACCGTGAGCACGATGGCTTAACCGACTCACCTAGGCATGAAACTCTATATGTAGGATACAATGAACATGGGATGGTAAAATTTCAGCAAATGGACACGCCTATAGTTAATCCTTAGTTCATCTTTTAGCCACAGTTAAGAGTTCATGAATCTGAAATTTAATAAGCAATTTTTGGTGGCACACATGTAACAATACAATTATATCATACAGCAGAATTGAATCATAACATTCTATAAATTATCTACGTTACGATGCAGTGAACAAGCGGTACTCGTCAACGCGAGGGACGGTGAATCGACTCGATATACACCTGCAGGGATACCTAAAGAGCACGTCACATACGCCCACCCGTGGAGCTGCACAACACGCTCACTCGATGTCGTACAGGATAACCTTTCACCCAACAGCCCAAACGTCGAACCGGTCGCACCGAAACGGACAGGAGGTTCCCTACACGGAGCATCTCTCTATGCCCGTTAGCAGATTTCCACCTTGCTGCCCTCAACCTACACCTATAAATCGGTGCGCTATGCCTCGACGCTCGGAGGTTTAGGTTACATCGGTTTACCGGGGTCCATATATCCGATATGCCTTTGGTACGTTCAATGCTTGCTCAGCAGGGCCGCACACGGATCGGTCCTCAATCGACACGGACAGAGCTGTGCTCACAAAACTTCCTCTTGCTGCGCCCTAGCCCCTGCCTAGCCTCATTTTCATTTCTGAAGTGATCTCACATCACTCGAACCAATCCCGTGTGTCCCAAGTCTAACTCGCGAGTAGATTCCAACTACTCGACTTGTACCGAAATCCTATGAATCATTAAGCATAGCCTGTCTACTGGAGGCCTTAGACACTACCCTCACTCTTATAGGAAAATTCTGGTTATGCAAGTGGGGTTTCATCCATCCTACACCTAATGCACATTCATACTTCACACTAGATATGTAAACAAAGCAAACTTTAAAAAGGGTTAATGCAAACTGGGACTTGCCTTGTGGCTGCTGGTCAGTGGTTAGGTCTTTGTCCGGAAGAAGGAAGTCGAGCACTTCCGGAGTCTCCCCGCCTTCAGCGACTACACGTTAATGAGATACTACATGTCAATTCAATTGCAATATTTAAACTTGAATAAGTAATTACTATAGCTCTAGCTAGCCCTCCCCTTTGGTTCTGAATTTTTTATGGTGGCTTGGTAGGGTCCTAACCAGAGTCTTGACCAAGTTTCATTTGAAACAAGTTCATTTGAGTTTTGTACAAATAAAAACCTATTTGGTCAATATTAGAGTCTCTAAATAATTCCAGGGTTTTTCATGGCTCCAACCATTACTTTCTGGAAACTAGAATTTGAGATGGTTGAATTGGTTTCATGTCATTTGAAGAATTCTAGAGTAAGTTATGCCCTAAACAAGATTTGAGAAAATCTGAAAAATGTTTTTGTACATTTTTCTATTTTCTCAGGGCAGTTCACTTAATCACACCATTAGGGGGACTAAATGAACTTGGATGAGTCTGAAAATTTTACTGTGACTCAAGAATTTCCAATGAACCTCCCAGCCAAATTTCAGAATTGTTCATGAAGTAATCATCTAGATAAAATTCCTGACAGTTTAAACTTTAGGGATTTAATTCTGAAAAACTATTAAGTTTCATGAGCTGAAATTGGTATTCCTGAAAAGTACTCAAAATTATGAGTTCAGCAAAATTTGGTTCACTGGATTTGGAGCTTCCTAGCAAGAGTTCTATGCATTTGAAGTTTGAACTAAACTGGAAATCCCCCAAAATGTTTAAACTCTGCGGGTGGGGCCCACTCCTCAAATCGGCCCACTGAGAACGCGGCCACACCGCGGCCCACGGGGTTTTACCCGCGCTGCCGCACTGAATCCCGGCCGCAACTGGATCCCCGCGCGAGAATAGAGGCTGACCGGTGGACCCGGCCCCCCTTCGTCTACCTCGCGCCATCCCGCGACTCCCGCGGCGGCGCTTCGCCGGAGCTCTCGCCGCCGGGCGTTCCGCCGCCCGACCTTCGACGAAACTTGCCGCCTGTGCCTAACTTGGCTCGGGGAACACGCTGGTGCCCTCACCGAAGCTTGGCGATGGCCGGAACCACGCTCGTGACGGTGACAGCAGCTCTATCTACTCCGGCGATGTCGTCTGAGCTACTCAGGGCCTTATTTTCCGAACGGTTGGCTCCTACAGCTCCGCTGTAGCATGCTGAGCATGAAAATGAGCTTGGCTGGCCATGGAAACGGCCGGAGCTATGTGCTCACCGTCGAACTAGGGCTAAACTGGCAGATGCTCGAAAAACTTGAATAGCAGCGCCAAGACTCGATGGTTTTCGATGGTCTTTGATCCTAGGTGGCCGTGGGGATGTGTAGAACATGTGCTTAGCTGGGTTTACACAGTGGAGGGCCAATCACCACGAATTTCAGATTCTTTGCTAACTCGATTCTTTGAACACCGAGGACTAAGCGTGGAAATACTCTCCCTACAGAGCATGAAAGTGGGTAGGGTCTTCACCGTGAGTTCGAGCAGCGTCTGGCGCGCCTCTTTGCTGTTGATCTTTGGTCGCGAGAACGCCTGGATCAGCGGCGCATCGAGGAGCCGAGGAGAGCGGCCGAGAGATGAGCGTTTTCGGTCGAGAGCGCGTGAAAGCCAGCCGGTCGGCGTGTGAGCTGCGAGGGATGACTTCGTGGGCAGGTAATAGCGCGGCGCAGGCCTCCAGCACGACACCAGCTCGTCGCGGTGGCCGCGTTGGGGCGGGGTTTCACCCGTGCACTGACGACCGAAGGTGTTCGACCGAGTGACTGAGTCGGTTTGATCTCTGTGTGGCTGACCAGTGGGTCCTCTTCTCCCCTCTAATTCTTTCTCCCCCTTCTGCTGCAAATATCCCAGCTACTAAACACTGAATGATAGACTTAAGCACCAAGCTACATTTTGAATTTGGTTCCCTCAATTGGAATTTGGTTTGGCTAAATTTGCTTCACATTGGAACTGAAATTCAAATTCAGTTTTGAATTATTACAAATTTAGCTCCCGACAAGATAAATTCCAATAGGGGTGAAAATTGGTGGACTAACTCAGAAAAATATGCTGAGTTTGAATATGAAGCCAATTTTTGAATTTAAGGGATGAAAGTTGCTGCAATTTGAATTTACATTCAAATTGGACTCTTTTTCAAATGCCTCCAAAAGTGCCTCAAAAAGTGTTGGATTCGCATGAGATTTGACCTGAACCTTACCAAGACTTTTTTAGCTCTAGGGTTGAGCTCAACCTCTCATGTTCATGTGTATAAATCCTACTTTGTGAAAGTTAGGGCTTTCCCTCCTAATCACCCTTTTGATGGAAGTTACTTGCTCTTCACAAATCTTCACACAATATCCACAACAAAAACTGTGGTGTTGTGAGGTGATGAAAAGTTTTTGTAAGTCCCTTTTCTTGGGCTTTTACATCCCCCCTTAAAAGAATCTTGTCCCGAGATTACAAAAGAAGAGACAGCGATGTAATAGGAACTCACCCGTGCTGAGACGCCATGAACTCCAGGTAGTTTGAGCAAAGGAATTCCTCGCTCTCTCACGTTGCTTCTTTGGCAGTGTGGTTGCTCTAGAGTATCTTGTAGAACCACAACGTTCGGCTATGCGTGGTCCGGGCTTTCTCATCAATAATTGCCACCGGATATTCATCATACGTCAAATCCGGTTGCAACTCGCCGATGTCTTCGGTAGGAACAGCAGCTGTATGCTTCAGACATTTTCGCAGTTGTGGAACATGGGAAACGTCATGGACACCAGCAAGAGATGCCGGTAGTTCCAGCCTATACGCCGCTGGTCCACACTTCTTGGTAATGACATAGGGTCCAATGAAATGAGGAGCAAGTTTCCCCTTCACACCGAACCGGTGCACGCCCTTCATCGGAGACACACGGAGGTACACGTGCTCTCCGACGTCAAAGTGCAGCGGTCTACGCCTTTTATCAGCTTAGCTTTTCTGCTGGGATTGAGCGGCCTTCAAGTTGGCTCGAATCGTCCGAACATGCTCTTCGGCGTCGTTCACCACATCAACCCCGAATGTGACCCTTTCACCGGACTCACACCAGTTTAACGGGGTGCGGCACTTGCGACCGTAGAGAGCTTCATAGGGTGCTATCTTGATACTCGCCTGATAGCCATTGTTGTACGAGAATTTCGCCAACGGTAGGTGATCATTCAAGTTCCTACCGTGGTGGATAGTACGTGCTCTCAACAGGTCTTCTAGTATTTGATTCACCCTCTCTGTTTGGCCATCGGTCTGAGGGTGATAGGCGGAGATCCTGATCAGATTAGTACCCAATGCAGCGTGTAGCTGCTCCCAAAAGCGAGATACAAATAATGCACCTCGATCCAAGACGATGGTCTTGGGTACCCCATATAAGCATAGAATCTTCGCTATGTACAGCTCCGCGTATTTGCCGGCATTGTAACGTGTATGCACGGGGATGAAGTGAGCCGTCTTGGTTAACCGATCAACGATTACCCAAATGGAATCATGCTTGTTGGAAGTCAGGGGTAATCCCACAATGAAATCTATACTCACATCTTCTCATTTTCATGCCGGGATTTTCAGGGGTTGCAGCAGCCCTTATTTCCTCATATGATCAGCTTTCACTCGTCTACACGTATCACACTCGGATACGTACTTAGCCACTTCCCACTTCATCCGTGTCCATAAAAATTTCTTTTTCAAATCCTGGTACATCTTGTTCCTGCCCGGATGAATGGAGTATTTAGACAAGTGAGCTTCATCAAGGATCTTTTTACTCAGCTCCATATCCCGGGGTACGACTATGCGGTCATTGAACCACAGTGTCCCCTCATCATCTAATATGCACGCGCCTAGGAAGCACGTGTAACAAGTTGTTGTGGCCCAATCTTCTTGTAGGATCTGCGAATTTGATAAATTGTCGCTGCGTGACCTGGTGAAGAGGCAGCGCACCGCGAGGCTGTCCACGCGACGAACTACCGAGACAATCACCCTTCCACGTATCGACGAAACAGCCCACGCAATCACGCCCTATTGACGTAAAGGCACGAACTGGGTGAACCGCAGTTCGGCGTTCTACAACTCCCTCAGGAATCGAAAGAACAAATATTGTAAGCCTCTCAAGACTCACGCATAAATAAAACTCCACGAGTTTGTGTTTTCTGAATTCAATAAAAATAAGATTTCCTTTTCATTGTCTAGTACAAGATATATATATATATATAGAGATAGGGGCGTTCAGATTTGAATAAATGGCTGCATGCGCATGTTCTAGTGGATTTCGTGGCTGGTTCGCGCGTCTTTTCAGCTTCTGGTAGCAGTTACTAAAATGAGCATAGCTCCTTATTAAGACATCCAAATAATGAACCATTTGATGGGCTGTAAAGTAGACTTGAAGACGCTTTCATCCACTTATAGAATACCTTCTAACTCCTAGTATTCTGTCCGCAGTGATGCTTGGAATTCATACCATGTGTCAATCATCTAGCTTCTGGTTGCATTCCCATGCTAAGGTGATGAACCACCATTTTATTCATGCACACCATAGGCTTCTCGGTTCAGATGTCCAGAGATTTAAATACATCTTGATCCCTTGCTGGTTCGTACACTTCATCATTCCTAAGGACATTGAAACAAGAACTCAAAAGCATAGACTCATTCAACATAGACTGATTATTAAACATAAGGTTAGCGTTCACCTGAGAATGAATTTCCTTCTGTAATTGTTTAGCTCTACTCCTTGTAATTGGACCAGCTATATCAAGTGGATTTTTATTTGAAGATGAGTGAATGCTAGGCATGACCTCATTATCATCCTTACGGAAATATTTGATCTCCCCATTGTCTATCCGTCTCCGGAGATGTGCCATACCCTTATCAGCTTTCTGAGCTGCAATAATGTCCTCCCTAATAGTAGGGATGAGAGCCAGGTTGTAGAGTGACCCATAAGGAACCAAGTACAAACTCGGCTCTTCCTCCTCCACCGGTGTAATGATGAGGTTATGGACATGTGATTTCCGACTCAGCGCGTCGGCGACCACATTCGCCTTGCCGGGGTGGTAATGAATCTCAATCTCATAGTCTTTGATTAGTTCTAACCACCTCCTTTGACTCATATTCAGCTCCTTCTGGGTGAAAATGTACTTCAAGCTCTTGTGGTCGGTGTAGAGATGCACCAAATTCCCTAGGAGATAGTGCCTCCATATTTTCAGCGCCAACACCACAGAAGCAAGCTCAAGATCATGAGTCGGATAGTGCTGCTCATGGTTCCGAAGTTGGCGTGAGCCATATGCGACCACACGTCCTTCCTGCATCAACACGCAGCCGAGCCCAATACTGGACGCGTCACAATACACGTCGAAGGGCTTGGTCGTATCCGGTTGAGCTAAGACCGAGGCTGTTATGAGATGCTTCACCAATGCTTGGAACGCTTCTTCACACGCCGTGTTCCAAACATATTTTGTTCCCTTCTTCAGCAATTCTGTCATCGGCTTAGCAAACTTAGAGAATCTTGGAATGAATCTCCGATAGTATCCCGCTAAGCCGAGGAAGCTTCTGACTTCATGGACTGAAGTAGGAGCTTTCCATTTCAGCACTTGTTCGATTTTGCTTGGGTCAACCGCAATACCTTCCGTTGAGATGATATGTCCCAGAAATTGCACTTGGCTGATCCAAAACTCACATTTGCTGAACTTGGCGTATAGCTTATGGTCCCGTAGGCGTTGAAGAACAATCCTCAAGTGTTCGGCGTGTTCTTCTTCTGTCTTTGAGTAAATCAAGATATCATCAATGAACACCACCACGAAGTTATCCAGCTCCGGCATGAACACCGAGTTCATGAGATACATGAAATGTGCTGGAGCATTAGTGAGACCAAAAGACATGACGAGATATTCATATAAGCCATATCTCGTCGAGAAGGCCGTCTTCGGGATATCCTCCGCCCGGATCTTTATTTGATGATATCCAGAGCGAAGGTCC
Source organism: Neostapfia colusana (assembly GCA_030760725.1). Lineage (NCBI taxonomy): Eukaryota > Viridiplantae > Streptophyta > Magnoliopsida > Poales > Poaceae > Neostapfia > Neostapfia colusana. The sequence goes on from JASWHV010000019.1 coordinate 52,378,868, forward strand.
ATCTTAGAAAATACACTTGCACAGACAAGTTGATCAAACAGGATGTCAATGCGGGGCAGTGGGTATCTGTTCTTAATGGTGACGGCATTGAGCGGCCGGTAGTCCACACACAGTCTCAGGGTTTCATCCTTCTTTACGAACAGCGCCGAGCATCCCCAAGGCAAGGAACTCGGCCTAATGAAGCCTTTGCTTAACAGATCATTGAGCTGCTCTTTCAGTTCAGCCAGCTCGTTTGGAGTCATCTTATATGGTCTCCGTGATATGAGCGTAGTCCCGGGTGCAAGCTCAATCTTGAACTCGACATCCCGCTCAGGTAGCATGCCCGGAAGATCATCCGGGAATACGTCGGGGTACTCCCAGACTACGGGGATGTCTTCTAACTTGAGAGCTTCAATATTATTTATTGCTGAAACCTCCTGGACAGGACTGTCTAACACCATGGAGTGCGGACGGTGGAATGGAGAATTCAAATGAACCGTCCGTGTCCGAGTGTCCAGGACAGCGCCATGGTAGTGTAACATGACATCCCCAAGATTGCATCAATCTTTTGCCCCTCAAGAATAATCATAGTGGTGGGATATATATTCCCACCTAAGCACAGAGGTGCTTTTGGAATCATCATATTTGCTGAAATTTTCCCTCCCGGTGAGCAGATCATATATGTGCAGTCGGTTGGGAAGACATGCATTTGATGCTTAGCCACATAGGATGCACTTATAAAACTGTGGGTTGCACTAGAATCGAATAAAATGATGATTGCTTGGTCGTTGAGAGTGAACGTACCCGCCAGCACGTTGTCTCCCTCTGGGGCGTCCTCATTGTCGAGGTTGCGAACGCTCCCGGTCCGCTGACCAACCTTCTTGACTGGAGTTCGGCCTCGAGCACCGCCCTGGAAATGGGCTTGCCCGCTGCTCTGCTGCCCCTGGGGACCGTCCTTCGCGAAATGGCCCGTCTGGCCACACATGAAACAAGTGTAGCGGGGCGGTCCTCCGCTGATCGGTGAACGGAAACCCGGGGTGCGTTGTGGCGGTGGAAACACCCGGGGTGCCATCTGCTGCTGCTGCTGCTGTTGCGGTCGTGGTGGTGGCATCGGCGGTCGGAACGGGGGTGACTGAAAAGAACGACCCCTGAATTGTTGAGGTCGCGCCGGTGGATGCCACTGCTGTCCGGATATTGTCCGATACACCATGCGATACTTCTGGGGAGCGCCACCCCCACTGCTGGGTGGAGTGCTGCGCTTCCGCTGCTCAGCTGTCAACTCCCGCTGAGCGTCCTCTTGCATAATTGCGGCATTGATGAGGTCGTTGAAGGTGTCGCGATTCCATTGAACGAGACGCGTCTTCATCTTGGGGTGTAACCCCCGATAGAAGTGCTCCCGCTTCTTCTCCTCGGTGGAGATGTAGTCTGACGCATATTGCGCCAGATGGTTGAAGGCACGGGAGTAGTCATGGGCACTCCTCCCGCCCTGCTTCAGTTCCATGAATTATTGGAACTTCCTCCTCATTATCCCGGGAGGGATATGATAGGCGCAGAACGCCTCCCGGAATTCTTCCCACTCCACGGCATGGCCAATCGGACCTGAGGCGACATAATTCACCCACCACGCACCAGCGGCACCGTGAAGCTGCTGCGCCGCGAACAGAGTCTTTTGCCGCTCCGTGCATTGGAGCAGCGCGAACTCGAACTCGATTGTCCGCAGCCAGTTTATTGGCCTTCAGTGGTTCTGCGGCTTCTGTGAACACCGGAGGGTGCGTACTCATGAAGTCCGAGTACGTCACCTCACGGGGCTCGCGAGACCCCCTCTTGACTTCCCCCCGCCTGGGACGTATTCTGCACGATCGTGCGGAGCAGGTCAGTCTGCTCCTCACGACCACACACCAGTGCCGCTATCACATCCGCTAGGGTAAGCGGAGGCGGCGGTGGTGGTTGCTGCTGCGGGGTGCTGTCGTAGGCAGGTGGCTGGGAGTCATCGCCTCCCTGCTGGCTAGAGCCACCAACCTCGTGCGTGGTCCGAGTGCGAACCGTCTGCAACCATACGACAATAAACATCAGTCCCGCAACATATTGCATGCAGTCCAATAAAATAGGCGTAAACCATAATGACTGTATAACATGCGATACATTACCAGACCAAATACAATCTAGTTAAATTCAACTTGATGAACCTCCTCTTTGGAAGCTCACCACAACTAGGTTTGGTCACCACGAGATGTTACTATCGCTTTGTTATCACGTATATCACCATTTTATCTTCAATATGACACAAACATGGTCTCTAGCAAAAGAAACTTGAGTAAAACATATACTCCAATTTTTCACTAGTTGAAGATAACCACTCGTGAGTATGTTCTACCCTATTGGAAGTACTTAAACCCCCCTAGGGTACAACAATTTCCCAAATGAGTTCAACTGTCATTCCTCTGTCAGAATGATCAGTTTCTACATATCCAAAATTTTGATCTGGTTCTGGGCATTTTTATGATCCAAGTTGAATACCAAAGTTAGTTTACTTCAGTATATTTCCAACGAGTATTTATTTGCCCTCAGATCAGCTTTGGTTAAAAAGTTATGGTAATTCAAAGTCAACAGAATTCCTGGAAGAATTTAACAACACCTCCCTTGGAAGTTGCTGTTTTCAACTCATATTTCCACTGAATTCCGTGCTGAAAATACAGAAACTTTGAATTACAAAGATGCAACACTTTTCCTAACGTTTCCAAAGATGTGTCATATGATAATTTTAGATTTTTCTACTGGAAGTTATGCTTGAAAAACTGAACAGTCCAGAGAGTGTTTCAAATCTGTCCTGGTTTTGGACACTTTACAATCCTCTGGGATTTAAGCCATCTTAAGGTGTGATTCCGTCTTGGAAGTCTACAACAAAATTTTAGAGTGCTTAAACAGCTTTCCAGAACTATCTCCCAAACCTCCATTAGCCACATGATCTGTGAGTTATGCTCTGTTAAGGTTCAGCAAACTTGATGCCTAAAATAGAGCACTCTGTTTTTCAATCCTTTAGAGCTACACTGAGCAGCTATCAAATTCTTCTACCCAACCAGGGTTCTAAATGTTGAAACTTAGTGATTTTAATTCCTTGTTATCATTATTTTCCATGCACATGCCTATGATATGTCGGTACTATGTTCCTCACAAAAAGAAAATCCTAACCGGATTATACCGGCATATACGTCACAAGTGTGGCACTAAACTGTCTCTCGCACATGTTTACTACACGGAATACATACGTGGTTAGTACCTGCAGAAGAACACACAATAATGATGCACTCAATAGTTGTTCCCATTTCAGGCAGGTCCATATTTAAAAGTAAACACAAACGCCCGTATCATTGTCATACGGCCGTCCTTGAGTTAAGTCACGTCTCAAGGTATGTGATCGTGTTTCAACACCACACGACGGGGAACCCAAGTAGATCATGAACGGGTCGTCACGGTTAGAAATGTTATCAACCCAACAGATACCACCTACTGCCCTGCAGGGCACACCGATGGCAAGCGCTGCGTATGTCCTCCTGAGCTATTTCCAGCCGAACACACTGTCGCGTTACTGACCACACGATAGGGTCTCCACTTACTTGCCTAATGCACGCTAGGGATCAGCATTTCACATGAGCTCAGGAACATGAAGAGTCCAAGAGCTTCATATTGACGTCTCACACCAAGCTGTGAGACCTATCTCTGAACCACGTTCCTCGTCAGGGGAGCTAACCAAAATTGAACCGATTTCGGTGGTGTTCCTTACCATTCTTACCAGAGCGTAGGTGCGTCGTTACATAATTAAAATTCAGAATTATAACACATATGTTAGTCTTGCCACTTTAAGTAACTATTCTATTATAGTGCTTACTTGGGCAAACTACCGAATCCTCACCATAACCTAAGTTTTCCCGTAATACAGTCCTTAATTATTGTGCTATCCCCAATGCTAATCTGATATCAGGCTGTGGCAGACCGGAATCCGCTCATCTAGGATCGCAGAGGGTGGTGCCGTGCGATGCGACACCCGACAGCACACATCATAAAGATACATTGTATTACATAGAAAACAAACTAAGATGTACAAAGTAGTACACTTGTTCAGTTATAAACTAAGGTATACATTACACAGTGGAAGTTTTAATTTGTATAACTCATGCCCGCCTATCTAGCAAAAGTCGGTTGCCCAGCCATAGAGCAACCCACACTAGCTGCACTCCTCAGCTCAGCGCGGCGTGTACGGCTCCCACTCAGCTGTGGTCCCCGACGGAGGGTAACCCTCGCCAGTGGACTCGTAACCTGAGTCCGTGGGTGGCTCCTCACCTGAAAAATACTTAAGCAGCAACCGTGAGCATGATGGCTCAACAAGACTTAACCGACTCACCTAGGCATGAAACTCTACATGTAGAGTACAATGAACATGTGATGGTAAAATTTCAGCAAATGGACACGCCTATAGTTGATCCTTAGTTCATCTTTAGCCACAGTTAACAGTTCATGAATCTGAAATTTAATAAGCAATTTTTGGTGGTACACATGTAATAATACAATTATATCATACAGCAGAATTGAATCATAACATTGCATAAATTATCTACGTTACGACGCAGTGAACAAGCGGTACTCATCACCGCAAGATACGGTGAATCGACTCGATATACACCTGCAGGGAAACCCAAAGAGCACGTCACATACGCCCACCCGTGGAGCTGCATAGCACGCTCACTTGATGTCGTATGGGACAACCTTTTACCCAACAGCCCAAACGTCGAATCGGTCGCACCGAAACGGACAGGAGGTTTTCTACACGGAGCATCTCTCTATGCCCGTTAGCAGGTTTCCACCTTGCTGCCCTCAACCTACACCTATAAATCGGTGTGCTATGCCTCGACGCCCGGAGGTTTAGGTTACATCGGTTTATCGGTGCCTATATATCCGATATGACTTTGGTACGTTTAATGCTTGCTCAGCAGGGCCGCACACGGATTGGTCCTCAATCGACACGGACAAGGCTACGCACACAAGACTTCCTCTTGCTGCGCCGTAGCCCCTGCCTAGCCTCATTTTCATTTCTAAAGTGATCTCACATCACTCGAACCAATCCTATGTGTCCCAAGCCTAACTCGCGAGTAGATTCCAACTACTCGACTTGCACCGAAATCGTATGAATCATTAAGCATAGCCTGTCTACTCGAGGCCTTAGACACTACCCTCACTCTTATAGGAAAATTTTGGTTATGAAAGTGGGGTTTCATCCATCCTACACCTAATGCACATTCATACTTCACACTAGATATGTAAACAAAGCAAACTTTAAAAAGGGTTATGCAAACCGGGGTTTGCCTTGTTGCTGCTGGTCAGTGGTTAGGTCTTCGTCTGGAAGAAGTAAGTCGAGAACTTCTGGAGTCTCCTCGCCTTCAGCGACTACACGTTAATGAGATACTACATGTCAACTCAATTGCAATGTTCAAACTTGAATAAGTAATTACTATAGCTCTAGCTAGCCCTTCCTTTTGGTTCTGAAATTTTTATGGTGGCTTGGTAGGGTCCTAACCAGAGTCTTGACCAAGTTTCATTTGAAACAAGTTCATTTGAGCTTTGTACAAATAAAAGCCTATTTTGTCAATATTAGAGTCTCTAAGTAATTCCAGGGTTTTTTATGGCTTCAACAATTACTTTCTGGAAACTAGAATTTGAGATGGTTCTAATGGAATTGGTTTCATGTCATTTGAAGAATTTTAGAGGAAGTTATACCCTAAACAAGATTTGGGAAAATCTGAAAAATGTTTCTGTACATTTTTCTATTTTCTCAGGGCAGTTCACTTAATCACACTATTAGGGGGACTAAATGAATTTGGATGAGTCTAAAACTTTTACTGTGACTCAAGAATTTTCCAATGAACCTCCCAGCTAAATTTCAGAATTGTTCATGAAGTAATCCTCTAGATAAAATTCCTAACAGTTTAAATTTTAGGGATTTAATTCTGGAAAACTATTAAGTTTTATGAGCTGAAATTGGTATTGCTGAAAAGTACTCAAAATTCTGAGTTCAGCAAAATTTGGTTCACTGCATTGGAGCTTCCTAGCAAGAGTTCTATGCATTTAAAGTTTGAACTAAACTGGAAATTCTCTAAAATGTTTAAACTCTACGGGTGGGGCCCACTCCTCAAATCGGCCCACTGAGAACGCGGCCACACCGCGGCCCACGGGGTTTTACCCGCGCTGCCGCACTGAATCCCGGCCACAACTGGATCCCCGCGCGAGAATAGAGGCTGACCGGTGGACCCGCCCCCCCCCCCCTTCGTCTACCTCGTGCCGTCCCGCGACTCCCGCGGCGGCGCTTCGCCGGAGCTCTCGCTGTCGGGCGTTCCGCCGCCCGACCTTCGACGAAACTTGCCGCCTGTGCCTAACTTGGCTCGGGGAACACACTGGTGCCCTCACCGAAGCTTGGCGATGGCCGGAACCACGCCCGCGACAGTGACAGCGGCTCTATCTACTCCGGCGATGTCGTCCGAACTACTCAGGGCCTTATTTTCCGAACGGTTTGCTCCTACAGCTCCGCTGTGGCATGCTGAGCACGAAAATGAGCTTGGTTGGCCATGGAAACGGCCGGAGCTATGTGCTCACCGTCGACCTAGGGCTAAACTGGCGGATGCTCGAAAAACTTGAATAGCAGCGCCAAGACTCGATGGTTTTTGATGGTCTTTGATCCTAGGTGGCCGTGGGGATGTGTACAACATGTGCTTAGCTGGGTTTACGCAGTGGAGGGCCAATCACCACGAATTTCAGATTCTTTGCTAACTCGGTTCTTTGAACACCGAGGACTAAGCGTGGAAATACTCTCCCTACAGAGCATGAAAGGGGGTAGGGTCTTCACCGTGAGTTCGAGCAGCCTCCGGCACGCCTCTTTGCTGTTGATCTTCGGTCGCGAGAACGCCTGGATCAGTGGCGCACCGAGGAGCCGAGGAGAGCGGCCGAGAGATGAGTGTTTTCGGTCGAGAGCGCGTGAAAGCCAGCCGGTCGGCGTGTGAGCTGCGAGGGATGACTTCGTGGGCAGGTAATAGCGCAGCGCAGGCCTCCAGCACGACACCAGCTCGTCGCGGTGGCCGCGTTGGGGCGGGGTTTCACCCGTGAGCTGGCGACCGCAGGTGTTCGACCGAGTGACTGAGTCGGTTTGATCTCTGTGTGGCTGACCAGTGGGTCATCTTCTCCCCTCTAATTCTTTCCCCCCCTTCTCTGCAAATATCCCAGCTACAAAACATTGAATGATAGACTTAAGCACCAAGCTACATTTTGAATTTGGTTCCCTCAATTGGAATTTGGTTTGGCTAAATTTTCTTCACATTGGAACTGAAATTCAAATTTAGTTTTGAATTATTGCAAACTTAGCCCCCGACAAGATAAATTCCAATGGGGGTGAAAATTGGTGGACTAACTCAGAAAAATATGCTAAGTTTAAATATGAAGCCAACTTTTGAATTTAAGGGATGAAAGTTGCTGCAATTTGAATTTACATTCAAATTGGCCTCTTTTTCAAATGCCTCCAAAAGTGCCTCAAAAAGTGTTGGATTTGCATGAGATTTGGCCTGAACCTTCCCAAGACTTTTCAAGTTCTAGGGGTGAGCTCAACCTCTCATGTTCTTTTGTATAAATCGTACTTTGTAAAAGTTAGGGCTTTCCCTCCTAATCACCCTTTTGATGGAGGTTACTTGCTCTTCATAAATCTTCATACAATATCCACAACAAAAACTGTGGTGTTGTGAGGTGATGAAAAGTTTTTGTAAGTCTCTTTTCTTGGGCTTTTACAGGTCTCGGGCGGCTGGACGGGGCCTTCATGGAATACATGTCCGAATGGTGCACCATGATGGTTTTGCATGCACGGATGGCCATCAGAGTCGAAATTTGGGAAGTCAGGAAAACTTATGAACTTGGGTCCCGTGGCGCCGGACTGTACCTTGACGGAATAAATGTTCAGATGGTGTAACTGGAAGGTTTTACATGCGCGGATGGCAATCTGAGTCAAAATCGAGAATGTAGATAAAGTCGCTAAAACTCATTAACTCGGGTCCCCAGCGACCGGATGAGACCTTGACGGAACACATTCGGATGGTGCAACTAAATGGTTTTGCATGCGTGGATAGCCATCTGGGACCAAATCGGAAAAGTCAATAAAACTCACAAATTCAGGCCCCGTGCGACCGGACAGGACCTTGACGGAATACACGTTCAAACGGTGCAACTTGATGGTTTTGCATGCGCAGATGGCCATCAGGGTCGAAATTGGGGACGTCAGGAAAACTCATGAACTCGGGTCCCCGGGCACCCGACTGTACTTGACGGAATAAACGTTCAGATGGTGCAACTGTAAGGTTTTGCATGCGCGGATGGCGATCTGAGTCAAAATTGGGAATGTAGGGAAAGTCGGTAAAATTCACTAACTCGGTTGCCGATCGACCGGACGGGACCTCGACAGAATACACGTTCGGATGGTTGAACTAAATGGTTTTGCATGCGTGGATGGCCATCTGGGTCGAAATCAGAAAAGTCAGTAAAACTCACTAATTTGGGTCCCATGCGACCAGACCGGACAATGACGAAATACACGTTCGGACGGTGCAACTTGATGGTTTTGCATGCTCGGATGGGCCATCTGGGTTGAAATCTGGAAAGTAGGGAAAGTCAGGAAAAATCACAAAATCGGGTCCCGGGTGGCTGGACGGGATCTTGACGGAATACACGTCCGGATGGTGCAACTTGATGGTATTGCATACGCGAGGATGGTCATCTGGGTCCAAATCGGGAAAGTCGGTAAAACTCACGAACTCGAATCCCGAGCAGCCGGACGGAATCTTGACGGAATACTCGTCCACACGGTGCAACTTGATGGTTTTGTATGTGCGGATAGACATCTGGTTAGAAATCGAGAAAGTCGGGAAAGTCGGTAAATTTACGAACTTTGGTCCCGAGGAGCCGGAAGGGCCTTAAAGGAATAGACATGTGGATTGCCCAAGTTGATGGTTTTGCATGCGCGGATGGCCACCTGGGTCAAAATTGACAAAGTTGGGAAAGTCGGTAAAAATCACGACCTCGGGTCTCAAGCGGCCAGATGGGGCCTTGATGGAATAGACGTTCGGATAGTGCAACTTGATGGTTTTGTATGCGCGGCTGGCCATCAGGGTCGAAATCAGGAAAGTCGGTAAAACTCACGAACTCGGGTCCCGTGCGACCGGACGGGACCTTGACGAAATATACATCCGGATGGTGCAACTTGATGGTTTCGCATGCATAAATGGCCATCCGGGTCGAAATCGAGAAAGTCAGGAAAGACGTTAAAACTCACGGGCTAGGATCCCGGAGGCTGGATGGGAACTTGACGGAATACACGTCCGGACGGTGCAACTTGATAGTTTTGCATGCGCGGATGGCCATCTGGGTCCAAATCGGGAAAGTCGGTAAAACTAACAAACTCGCGTCCCGAGCAGCAGGACAGAACCTTGATGGAATACACGTCCGAACGGTGCAACTTGATGGTTTTGCATGCGCATATGATCGTCTCGGTCGAAATCGATAAAGTCAGAAAGTCGATAAAACTCATGAAGTCGGGTCTCGGGCGGCTGGACGGGGGCCTTCATGGAATACACGTCCGGACGGTGCAACATGATGGTTTTGTATGCGCAGATGGCCATCAGCGTCGAAATTGGAGAAGTAAGGAAAACTCATGAACTCGGGTACCGGGACGCCGGATTGTACCTTGACGGAATAAACGTTCAGATGGTGCAACTGGAAGGTTTTGCATGCGCAGATGGCAATCTGAATCAAAATCGGAAATGTAGGGAAAGTCAGTAAAACTCACTAACTCGGGTCCCGAGCGCCCAGACGTGACCTTAACGGAATACACGTTTGGATGGTGCAACTAAATGGTTTTGCATGCGTGGATGGCCATCTGGGTCGAAATTGGGAAAGTCAATAAAACTCATGAATTTGGGTCCCTGGCGACCGGACGGGACCTTGATGGAATACACGTCCGGACGGTGCAACTTGATGGTTTTGCATGCATAGATGGCCATCTGGGTTAAAATCGAGAAAGTCAGGAAAGTCTGTAAAACTCACGAACTCGGGTCCTTGGCGGCCGGATGGGACCTTGACGGAATATACGTTCGGATGGTGCAACTTGATGGTTTTGCATGCTTAGATGGTCTTCTGTGTCGAAATTGAGAAAGTCGGGAAAGACGGTAAAATTCACGTCCTAGGATCCCTAGAAGCTGGATGGGAACTTGAGGGAATACACGTCCGGACGGTGCAACTTGATAGTTTTGCATGCGCGGATGGCCATGTGCTTCCAAATCGCGAAAGTCGATAAAACTCATGAACTCGCTTCTCGGGTGGCCGGACGGAACCTTGATGGAATACAAGTTCAAACGGTGCAACATGATGGTTTTGCATGCACGTATGGCCATCTGGGTCGAAATCGAGAAAGTCAGAAAGTCTGTAGAACTTACAAAGTCAGGTCTCGGGCGGCTGGACGGGGCCTTCATGGAATACATGTCTAGATAGTGTACCATGATGGTTTTGCATGTGCGGATGGCCATTAGGGTCAAAATTTGGGAAGTCAGGAAAACTCATGAACTCGGGTCCTGGGACGCCGGACTGTACCTTACGGAATAAATGGTCAGATGGTGTGTAACTGGAAGGTTTTGCATGCGCGGATGGAAATCTGAGTCAAAATCGGGAATGTAGATAAAGTCGGTAAAACTCATTAACTCGGGTCCCCAGCGACCGGACGGGACCTTGACGGAATACACGTTCAGATGGTGCAACTAAATGGTTTTGCATGCGTGGATGGCCATCTGGGTCCAAATCGAGAAAGTCAATAAAACTCACAAATTTGGGTCCCGTGCGACCGAACGGGACCTTGACGGAATACACGTTCGAACGGTGCAACTTGATGGTTTTGCATCCGCGGATGGCCATCAGGGTCGAAATTGGGGAAGTCAGGAAAACTCATGAACTCGGGTCCCGGGACACCGGACTGTACTTGACGGAATAAATGTTCAGATGGTGCAACTGGAAGGTTTTGCATGCGCGGATGGCAATCTGAGTCAAAATTGGGAATGTAGGGAAAGTCGGTAAAATTCACTAACTCGGGTGCCGATCGACCGGACGGGACCTGACGGAATACACGTTCGGATGGTTGAACTAAATGGTTTTGGATGCGTGGATGGCCATCTGGGTCGAAATTAGGAAAGTAAGTAAAACTCACAAATTTGGGTCCCATGTAATGAGGTCATGCCTAGCATTCACCCATCTTCAAATGAAAATCCATTTGATATAGCTGGTCCAATTACAAGGAGTAGAGCTAAACAATTGCAGAAGGATATTCATTCTCCGGTGAACGCTAACCTTATGTTTAATAATCAGTCTATGTTGAATGAGCGTATGCTTTTGAGTTCTTATTTCAATGTCCTTAGAAATGATGAAGTGTATGAACCAGCATGGGATCAAGATGGATTCAAACCTCTGGACATCTGAACCAAGAAGCCTATGGTGTGCATGAATAAAATGGTGGTTCATCACCTTAGCATGGGAATGCAATCAGAAACTAGATGACTGACACATGGTACGAATTCCAATTATCACTGTAGACAGGATACAAAGAGTTAGACGGTGCTATAAGTGGATGGAAGCATCTTCAAGTCTACTTTACAGCCCATCAAACGGTTCTTTATTTGGATGTCCTATTAAAGAGTTATGCTCATTTTAGTAACTGCTACCAGAAGCTGAAAAGACACGTGAACCAGCCACGAAATCCACTAGAGCATGTGCATGCAGCCATTTACTCAAAGCTGAACGCCCCTATCTCTATATATATCTTGTACTAGACAATGAAAAAGGGGGGACATCTTACTTTTATTGAATTTAGAATACACAAACTCGTGGAGTTTTCTTTATGCGTGAGTCTTGAGAGACTTGCAATATTTGTTCTTTCGATTCCTGAGGGAGTTGTAGAACGCCGAACTACGGTTCACCCAGTTCGTGCCTTTACGTCTATAGGGCGTGATTGCGTGGGCTGTTTCGTCGATACGTGGAAGGGTGATTGTCTCGGTAGTTCGTCGTGTGGACAGCCTCGTGGTGCGCTGCCTCTTCATCAGGTCACGCAGCGACAATTTATCAAGTTCGCAGATCCTACGAGAAGATCGGGCCATAACAACTTGTTACACGTGCTGCCTAGGCGCGTGCATATCATCTGGTATCACAGCCTTCATTTCCTCAGTAGGATTATTCTTGCTTTTGGTAGGATAGATTTTTATATACCTACTGTCGACTAATAGCCAAAAAGAAAACCTACAGCCCAAATTCATACGTGCTACTGATTATGTAGTTTGCTTTATCGAGTTTTAATCCTTTAAGATTTGTCTAGTTGCTGAATTTATTTTCTTTTCCACATCGCTCTAGTTGTGATCTTTGTTCTAATTATCAAATTTCTTGTTGCATATAACCACCCATCCCACCCTTGTTTTCTACCCGCCACAAATTCTCCAACCGAGTTTCTTGTTTTTGTGCTGCACCATCCATCTTAGTTGATCCTTATGCACCCCCTTAGTTGAAAGTTGTGCTGCATTTGTCAAAAAGGTTAAAAAAAGAGGAAAGAAGAAATAAAAGAGAATTGTGTTCAGCACATCCAAAGGGGTTTGGGCAACAATAAGTTTCGGTTGATGCACTTGGTGTTCATCTATCCACTTCCTACATCTTGTTTCTACATCTTTGTGCATCTTTTCCTTTATATTCAGCAACATAGACTTGTGTTTTTGGATTTATTATTCGGTTTTACATCACTACTTTTTTCAGCGTATCCCACTTACATATTACCCCACCAAGCTCCACTTAAAACGCACCGTGAGTTGTTGCACCGTCGTCGCTGTTACAATCACTCTTCCACTACAAATTGCAGCCCGGTTCTTGCTCTTTTTAGGGAGAGAAAGAACTTGTTTTGTCTGTGGTGAGGGAGTGATTCCACATATATTTTGTCCTATTACTTTCTTCCTTTGTTACTAACATGGCAGGAAATGAAGATTCCCCTTCTCACACTGTTTCTGGTCAAGAAATTCAGGAAGTGCGTGCACAAATGCAACAATTGATGCAGGGGATGCAAGCGCTTCAACGATCACTACAGCAGCAACATGGGGAGCATCCACCTCATGATGATGAACATATTGAGGATGATGATCAACATGCCGGTGGCGGTGGTGGTGGTCGTGGCCGAGGATTCGCTGCTGGTATTGATAACTTTGCAGGTGGCCGTGGCCGAGGATTTGCTGCTGGTTTTGGTCGTGCACGACATGTTCCTGTTGGGCATCCTCCTGAGTTTGATGCTGAAATATTTTCAAATTATAGTGCTGAACATGGAGGTGATCCTTATGGTCGCCGTGGTGCATATGATGATCATGGTGGTAACAACTTTGGCCGTTTTGTAGCCCGTGGTCGTTATGGTGATCACCGTCGACGTCATCATGAACGACGTCATAATATTGATGGTTTGGGCAATGTTAAAGTGTCCATTCCTCCATTCAGCGGCAAGGAGAATGGTGATGATTACTTTGAATGGAAACCAAAGTGGAGCAACTATTTGATTTGTATGAATACCCTGCTGAAAAGAAGGCAAAGCTTTCAGCCATTGAGTTTAAAGGCTATGCCATAAATTGGTGGAATCAGGTCTGTACTGAATATCATAGAGTTGGGCATGTTCGTATAACTTGGGAAGACATGAAGAGGGAAATGCGACGTCGTTTTGTTACTGCATATTATTCTCGTGACCTACATTTGAAGCTGAAACGTCTTGTGCAAGTTACTCGTACTGTTGATGAATATTTTCAAGAATTGGAAACGTGTTTACTTCGTACAGGGATTCTATTTTTGTTGTTGTAGATCGCTTTTCTAAATTGGCACATTTTATCCCCTGTCATAAGAGCAATGATGCTTCACATATTGCTAATTTGTTTTTTAGTGAGATTGTTTGTTTACATGGAGTTCCAAAGACTATTGTTTCAGACCGGGATTTGTGGCGGACCGGAATCCGCTCATCCAGGATCGCAGAGGGTGGTGCCGCGCGATGCGACACCCGACAGCACACGTCATAAGAACACAATATATTACATGGGAAGAACAAACTGAATGTACAAAATAGTACACCTCTCAGTTACAAACTAGGGTCTTTTATTACACAGCAGAAGTTTCTTTCATACAACTCACGCCCGCCTATCTAGCGAAAGTCGGTTGCCCAGCCCTAGGGCAACCCACACTAGCTGCACGTCTCAGCTCAGCGCGGCGTGTACGGCTCCCACTCAGCCGTGGTCCCCGACGGAGGGTAACCCTCGCCGGTGGACTCGTACTCCGAGTCCGTGGGTGGCTCCTCACCTGAAAAACACTTAAGCAGCAACCATAAGCACGAAGGCTCAGCAAGGCTTAACCGACTCACCTAAGCATGAAACTCTACATGAGGTATACCAAGACATAGGTTAGTAACATTTCAGCCAAAACAACACGCCTACAAGTTCATCCTTAGTTCATCTTTTAGCAACAAGTTAACAGTTCATGAAATCTGAAATTTAGTAAGCAGTATTTGGTGGCACACAAGTAGCAATACAATTATATCAATCAACATCATTGAATCAACATATTTCATCCATTAGTCTACGTTACGACGCAGTGAACAAGCAGTACTCGTCACCGCGAGGGACGGCGAATCGACTCGATATACACCTGCAGGGAAAACCCAAAGAGCACGTCACGTACGCCCACCCGTGGAGCTGCACAGCACGCTCACTCGATGTCGTACGGGACAACCTTTCACCCAACAGCCCAAACGTCGAACCGGTCGCACCGAAACGAGCAGGAGGTTCCCCACACGGAGCATCTCTCTATGCCCGTTGGCAGATTTCCACCTTGCTGCCCTCAACCTACACCTATAAATCGGTGTGCTATGCCTCGACGCCCGGAGGTTTAGGCTACATCGGTTTATCGGGGCCCATATATCCGATATGCCTTCGGTACGTTCAATACTTGTTCAGCAGGGCCGCACACGGATCGGTCCTCAATCGACACGGGCAGGGCTGCGCACACAAGACTCTCTCTTGCTGCGCCCTAGCCCCTGCCTAGTCTCATTTTCATTACTAAAGTGATCTCACATCACTCAACCGAACCCGTGTGTCCCAAGCCTATCTCGCGAGTAGATTCCAACTACTCGACTTGTACCGAAGTCCTATGACTCATTAAGCATAGCCTGTCTACTCGAGGTCCTTGACACTACCCTCACTCTTTTAGGAACCTTTGGTTATGCAAGTGGGGTTTCATTCATCCTATACCTAATGCACATACATACTTCATATGACACATGTAAACAAAGTAAGACTTATAAAAGGGTTAATGCAAACCGGGGCTTGCCTTGTTGCTGCTGGTCAGGAGTTAGTTCTTCGTACGGAAGGAGGAAGTCCAGCACTTCCGGAGTCTCTTCTTCAACGGCTACACGTTAATGAAATACTATATGTTAATTTAGATGCAAATGTGAGTTTTTAGAGTAAAACTTCTACTATTGGTTCTAATAACCAGCCTCTAACACCTGGAACTTTGTTTAAGAATTTAAATATAAACTGGTGTTGGTGGTTTGGCTTGGACTTAATCACATGGTTAAATGCTAAGTGGTTTTCCCCCCTTTTCCATATTAATCCCTTAAGTGGTTAAACAGGACAGGGGTAATCTAGAGCTCCAATAGAGCTGAGAATTTTTGTGTGAATTCCTTGTCACAAGAAAACTCTCTGGACCAAACATTAGCACTTTTCATGGAGTGGTTTGCTCAGAATAATTCTCTTGACAAATCAGCAAGGAAGAATTTATCCTGAGGTAATACCCATGTTCATGCTCAACTTAATGAACTACAATTTCTATTATAGCTCATAGAGTTTGCATGAATTTTCCTAGCATTTTTGGAGTCAAGGTTTGCCCAGAATTGAATTTCCAAGTTTTGGAAATTCTCTGAAAATGTTTCTGCATTCAAATGAACACAGCACCTTCCAATTTGAATTGCTCTGACCAAATCAACTCCAAATAGTCTGAAACTTTTACAGGGGTTTACTAATGTCCTAAAGAATATTCTGGTAAAATTTGGGGATTTTTGGCTGAACCAAACTCCCTCTAAAATTCTTTTGCTGAAAAGCTTTAAAGAATTTTCCAGAATTAATTATTGGGTTTCATACAAATTGGGTTGTGTATTTGGACAGAACTAGGCAAGAGGAATCCAACCCAATTTGAATCACTAAATTTGGAGCTTCCTAGCAAAAGTTATGCAGTTCCAAAGTTTGAACCAATTCTGGAATTCAAATTAATTCGGGAAAAGTTCAAACTCTGCCTGTGGGTCCACCCTACACGTGTCACCCGCCGGACTCGCGCCACACGGGGGCCACAGACCTTTTTCCCGCGCCACCACACGGGATCACACGCCATAGCTGATCCGGGGTTTTAATCTTCAGCTGCTGACACGTGGGCCCGGTGGGTCTTCTCCCTCCTCTCGCTCCCGCGCCTCCCCCTCGCCGGCGCTGTACTGGAGCTCGCCGGACCCAGCTTCCCGGCCACCTCTCGGCCGGAGACTCGCCGCCTGGGGGTTTTCAGGGTCGGGGAACAAGTCTATGGGGTTGGCTTGGGCTGCCGGTGGCCGGAAGTAGGCTGGCGACGAGCCGCGGCCTTCGGTGATGATCGGCACCGTCGCCCGAGCACATTAGCCCGCCAAAAGCTCGGCGGATCCGCTCTAAAGCATCAGTGGAGGTCAGGAAATCTCGGCGTGGCCTCAACCTGTCTCGGAAACGACGGCAAACCGGTCGTCACCGTGCGCCCGCGTGTTCCCGCCATGACCGCCGACCGAAAAGCTCGAAATTAGCTGTAACCACGGCGTTTCTAGCTAGGGTTGTGGAGGGAAAAGGTTCCCTATCCTCTCTAGTTCTGGTGTGCGCAAAATGAACAACTTTAACCGAGAATTAAGCGTAAATTTCCACAGTCTTACCCGCGGTCCGGTTTTCCTCGTCCGAGGGGAAAACTTGAAATTCCGAAGCTACGTCGCACGGATTGCTCTGGAATTTGGAGAGGAGCAGCGCAGGGAGTTGGCGCACCTTGGGGTGCTCTTGCTCAGTCGTGAAACTGGTTGGTGTGAGCTGCCCACGGGAGCACCTTTGCTCGGTTCTCACCGGCGGCCACGAAAACGTGGTTTTTCTCGGTGGGTAGTGGTTCACTTGACCGGAAGTGATGCGGGTAGTGCGTGGGAGGTCTGAGGATATAGGTTTGTTGCGCTGCCGACGTTGGTACACGAGAGACGATCGCTCCCGAGTGAGTGGATCACAGCGGCGGCTCCTCGGCGCTCTGTCGTGCGAGAGGGCAGTGACTGGGGGTCGGCCCGTGGTCGTGGCGAGCTGGGGCACGGCTGGGAGTTACTGCGCCCGCACAAGGAGCTCGCCAGCGCGCGAGGGAAGAGCAGGAGGTGGCGTCCGGCGTTTTCACGGCGTGTCGCGGTGGAGCCTCGGCTCTGTTCCGAGTGCAACACTTAGCCCCTAAGGCTGTTGACTTTTGTGCCATTTTAACCTTCCCAATGACATGTGGGACCCACTTGTCAGTGCTCCCCCACCCCTCAAAAGATCTCCAAAGCTTAGCCAGAGATGAATCCAAATATTTGGAGTTTGAAACTGACCTACATTTGTATGGTTGAGCTCATTTCCCCTAAATTCAAATAAATATTTGAATTCTTGGCATATTTGGATCCTTTTTGGAAAAATGGGTAGCAAAACTTTTTGAAAATTTCTGAAACTTTGCCTCCCCACTAATCTGGACCTGAGGAATCCAATTATGCACTTTGATCCTTGGTTTAGCTGCTGAAATCCTGAATTTGAATGCAACAGTTTGGAAACACACTCTCATGTGTGATCATATGTGTATAATTTTCCCATGTTGTGAAAGTGTAAGTTTCCCCTCTAACCACTTCTTTGATAGAGGTTACTTGCTCCTCCTATTCCTTACCAGCCATCCACAACAAGAGCTGAGGTGTGGTGAAGTGAAGAAAAGTTTTTGCAAGTCCCATTTCTTGGGCCTTTTACATCCCTCCCCCTTAAAAGAATCTCGTCCCGAGATTACAAACGAAGAGATGGCGATGTAATGAGGACTTACCCGGGTTGAGAAGCCATGAACTCCGGGTAGCTTGAGCGAAGGAACTCCTCGCTCTCCCACGTCGCTTCTTCGGTGGTGTGGTTACTCCAGAGTATCTTGTAGAACCACAACGTTCTGCTACGCGTGGTCCTGGCTTTCTCATCAAGAATTCCCACCGGATATTCATTATATGTTAAATCCGGTTTCAGCTCGCCGATGTCTTCGGGAGGAACAGCAGCTGTATGCTTCAAGCATTTTCGCAGTTGTGAAACATGGAAAATATCATGGATACCAGCCAGAGATGCGGGTAGCTCCAATCGATACGCTGCTGGTCCACACTTCTCGGTGATAGCGTAGGGTCCAATAAAACGGGGAGCGAGCTTCCCCTTCACACCGAACCGGTGTACGCCCTTCATCGGAGACACGCGGAGGTACACGTGTTCCCCAACGTCAAAGTGCAACGGCCTACGCCTCTTATCAGCGTAGCTCTTTTGTCGGGATTGAGCGGCTTTTAAATTGGCTTGAATTGTTCGAACGCGCTCTTCGGCGTCGTTCACCACATCAACTCCGAATGTGACCCATTCACCGGACTCACACCAATTTAATGGGGTGCGGCATTTACGACCATAGAGAGCTTCGTAAGGCGCCATTTTGATACTCGCCTGATAACCGTTGTTGTACGAGAATTCCGCCAATGGTAGGTGATCATCCCAGTTCCTACCATGGTGGATGGCACATGCTCTTAACATGTCTTCCAGAACTTGATTCACCCTCTCTGTCTGGCCATCTGTCTGAGGGTGATAGGCGGAGCTCCTGATCAACTTAGTACCCAATGCAGTGTGTAGCTGCTCCCAAAAGCGAGACACAAATAATGCACCTCGATCTGAGACAATGGTCTTGGGTACCCCGTATAGGCATAGAATCTTCGCTATGTATAGCTCCGCATATTTGCCGGCATTGTAACGTGTATTCACCGGGATGAAGTGAGCCGTCTTGGTTAACCGATCAACGATTACCCATATGGAATCATGCTTGTTGGTTGTTAGGGGTAATCCCACAATGAAATCCATGCTCACATCTTCCCATTTCCATGCCGGGATCTTCAGGGGTTGCAACAGCCCTGATTTCTTCATGTGATCAGCTTTCACTCGTCTACACGTATCGCACTCGGATACGTACTTAGCTACCTCCCGCTTCATCCGTGTCCACCAAAATTTCTTTTTCAAATCTTGGTAAATTTTGTTGCTGCCCGGATGAATGGAGTATTTGGACAAGTGAGCTTCATCGAGGATCTTTTTCCTCAACTCCATATCTCGGGGTACGACTATGCGGTCATTGAACCACAATGTCCCCTCACCATCTTTCCGGAAACATTTGATCTCCCCATTGTCAATTCGTCTCCGGAGATGTGCCATGTCTTTATCATTTTTCTGAGCTGCAATGATGTCCTCCCTAATAGTAGGGACGAGGGCAAGGTTGTACAGCGATCCATAAGGAACCAAGTATAAACTTGGCTCTTCCTCCTCCACCGGTGTAATGGTGAGGTGATGGACATGTGATTTCCGACTCAGCGCGTCGGCAACCACATTCGCCTTGCCGGGGTGGTAATGGATCTCAATCTCATAATCTTTGATCAGTTCTAACCACCTCCTCTGCCTCATGTTCAGCTCCTTCTGGGTGAAAATGTATTTCAAGCTCTTGTGGTCGGTGTAGAGATGCACCAAGTTCCCCAGGAGATAGTGCCTCCACATTTTCAACGCCAAAACCACTGCAGCAAGCTCCAGGTCATGAGTAGGATAATGCTGCTCATGGTTCCGAAGTTGGCGTGAGCCATAAGCGACCACACGTCCTTCCTGCATCAACACGCAGCCGAGCCCAATACCGGACGCGTCACAATACACGTCGAAGGGCTTTGTTGTATCCGGCTGAGCTAACACCGGGGCTGTTGTGAGATGCTTCACCAATGTTCGGAATGCTCCTTCACACGCCGTGTTCCAAACATATTTTGTCCCTTTCTTCAGCAACTCTGTCATCGGCTTAGCGAGCTTGGAGAAGCTTGGAATGAATCTCCGGTAGTATCCCGCTAACCCGAGGAAGCTTCTGACTTCATGGACTGAAGTGGGAGCTTTCCATTTCAACACTTGCTCGATTTTACTTGGGTCAACCGCAATGCCTTCAGCTGAGATGATATGTCCCAAGAATGGCACTTGGCTGATCCAAAATTCGCATTTGCTGAACTTGGCGTAGAGCTTGTGGTCTCGCAATCGTTGAAGAACGATCCGTAAGTGTTCGGCATGCTCGGCTTCTGTCTTGGAGTAAACCAAGATATCGTCGATGAACACTACCACGAACTTGTCCAGCTCCGGCATGAACACCGAGTTCATGAGATACATGAAATGGGCTGGAGCATTTGTGAGACCAAAGGACATGACGAGATATTCGTATAAGCCGTATCTCGTCGAGAACGCCGTCTTCGGGATATCCTCCGTCCGTGTCTTGATCTGGTGATATCCAGAGCGAAGGTCCATCTTTGAGAATACACTTGCCCCCACAAGTTGATCAAACAAGATGTCAATACGGGGCAGTGGGTACTTATTCTTGATGGTGACGGCGTTGAGCGGCCGGTAATCCACACACAGCCTCAGGGTCTCATCCTTCTTCTTCACGAATAGCGCCGAGCATCCCCAAGGCGAGGAACTCGGCCGAATGAAACCCTTGCTCAACAGATCATTGAGCTGTTCTTTTAGTTCAGCCAGCTCATTTGGAGCCATCTTGTATGGTCTCCGTGATATGGGCGTAGTCCCGGGTGCGAGCTCGATCTTGAACTCGACATCCCGCTCAGGTGGCATGCCCGGAAGATCGTCCGGGAACACGTCGGGATACTCCCGGACTACGGGGATGTCTTCTAACTTGAGAACTTCAGCATTATTAATTGCTAAAACTTCCCGGACTGGCGTGTCTAACACCATGGAATGCGGACGGTGGAATGGAGAATTTAAGTGAACCGTCCGTGTCCGAATCTCTAGGACAGCACCATGGTATTGCAGCCATGACATCCCTAAGATTGCATCAATCTTTTGTCCCATAAGTATTATCAAGGTGGTGGGATATAGTTTCCCACCTAAGCACAGAGGTGCCTTTGGAATCATCATATTAGCTGAAATCTTCCCTCCCGGTGAGCAGATCATATAAGTGCAGTCGGTTGGGAAGACTTGCAATTGATGTTTAGCCACATAGGATGCACTTATAAAGCTGTGGGTTGCACCCGAATCAAATAATATGACGATGGCTTGATGGTTGAGAGTAAACGTACCCGCCAGCACGTTGTCTCCCTCTGGGGCGTCCTCATTGTCGAGGTTGTGGACACCCCCAGTCCGCTGACCAACCTTCTTCGCCAGAGGTCGGCCTCGAGCACCGCCCTGAAACTGGGCTTGCCCGCTGCTCTGCTGCCCCTGGGGACAGTCCTTCGCAAAGTGGCCCGCCTGGCCACACGTGAAGCAGGTGAAACGGGGCGGTCCCCCGCTGATCGGTGGACGGAAACCCGGGGCGCGTTGCGGCGGTGGAAACGCCCGGGGTACCGTCTGCTGTTGCTGTCTTGGTGGTGGCATCGGCGGACGGAACGGAGGTGCCTGAAAGGGACGTCCCCCGAACCGTTGCGGTCGCGCCGGTGGTTGCCACTGCTGCCCGGATGGTGTCCGATACACCATACGGTACTTCTGGGGAGCGCCACTCCCACCGCTGCTAGGTGGAGCGCTGCGCTTCCTCTGCTCAGCTGCTAACTCCCGCTGAGCGTCCTCTTGCATGATGGCGGCATTGACTAGGTCGTTGAATGTGCCGCGGTTCCATTGTACGAGGTGGGTCTTCATTTCGGGGTGTAACCCCCGATAGAAGTGCTCCCTCTTCTTCTCCTCCGTAGAGATGTAGTCTGACGCATACTGCGCCAGATGGTTGAAGGCACGGGAGTAGTCGTGGGCACTCCTCCCGCCCTGCTTCAGTTCTAAAAATTCTTGGAACTTTCTCTTCATTATTCCGGGAGGAATGTGATAGGCACGGAACGCCTCCCGGAACTCTTGCCATTCCACGGCATGGCCAGCCGGACGTGAGGCGACATAATTCACCCACCACGCACTAGCGGCACCGTGGAGCTGCTGTGCTGCGAACAGTGTCTTCTGCCGCTCCGTACACTGGAGCAGCCCGAACTTGGACTCGATAGTCCGCAGCCAGTTGTCCGCCTCCAGTGGTTCTTCAGCTTTGGTGAACACTGGAGGGTGCGCGCACTCATGAAATCCGAGTACGACACATCACGGGGCTCCCGAGGCCCTCGCTCTTGACGTCCTCCTGCCTGGGACGTATTCTGCACGATCATGCGGAGCAGGTCGGTCTGCTCCTCACGACCTCCCACCAATGCCGCTATCACATCCGCTAGAGTAAGCGGAGGCGGCGGTGGTGGCTGCTGCTGCGGGGTGCTGTCGTAGGCCGGTGGCTGGGAGTCATCGCCTCCCTGTTGGCTAGAGCCACCAACCTCGTGCGTGGTCCTAGTACGAACCATCTGCAACCACACGACATTACACATCAGTCCCGCAACATTTTGCATGCAGTCCCATAGAAATGGGCGTAAAAATATTATGACAACAAAACATGCGAAATATCTCGTAAATAGATAATGTAATAACTTTGCACAAGCTACACCATTACCAGACCAAACACAAGTTAGTTTAATCTAACATGATGAACCCCCTCTTTGGAAGCTCACCATAACTGGGTTTGGTCTCTACGAGACATTACTATCGCGTTGTCATCACGCGTACCACCCTTAGCGTACAACACCCCCTCCAATGAGTTCAACTGTCATTCTTCCGTCAGAATGACCAGTTCCTACCTATTCCAAGTTTTGATCTGGTTCTGGCATCCTCATGACTCAAGTTGAATACCAACGTTAAAGTTAACTTCAGTATCTTTCCAACTAGTACTCATTTGCCCCCAGATCAGCTTTGGTTAAAAAGTGATGCTAATTCAAAGTTAGCAGAATTTCTGGAAGAATTTCAACAGCACCTCCCTTGGAAGTGGCTGTTTTCAACCCTGATTTCCACTAAATTCTGTGCTGCAATTTCAGGAACTTTGAATTGCAAAGGTGTCACACATCTTCTACTCTTTCTAAGGAGGTATTATATGACAATTTTAGATTTTTCTACTGGGAGTTATCCTTGAAAAACAGAACAGTCCAGAGAATGTTTTAACACTGTCCTAATTCTGGATAGTTACATGTCTCTGGGATTAAGCCATCTTAAGGCGAGTTTCAGCTCTGGAAGTCTACAACAAAGTTGTAGAGGATTTGAATACCTTTCCAGAACTATATAGCACACCTCCCTGGGCTAAAAGACCTGTGAGTTATGCCCTGTTGAAGATCAGCAAACGTGCTGCCCAAAACAGAGCACTCTGTTTTTCAGTCTTTTTGGAACTACAATCATCACTATCCCATTCTTATACCCAACCAGGGTCCTAAATGTTGAACCTATAGATTTTAATTCTTTGTTATCATTATACTCATGCATATGCCTACAATGTCTCGGTACTACGTTCCTCACAAAAGAAAATCCTAACCGGATCATACCTGTATATACGTCTCGAGTGTGGCACTAAACGGTCCCTCGCACACGTTTTCTACACGGATACATACGTGGTTAGTACCTGCAGAAGACCACAAAATGATGGTGCACTCAAAGGTTGTTCATTTCAGGCAGTTCCATATTTAAAAGTAAATACAAACGCCCGTATCATTGTCATACGGCCGTCCTTGAGCTAAGTCACGTCTCAAGGCACGTGATCGTGTTTCAACACCACACGACGGGGAACCCGAGTATGTCATGAACGGGTCGTCACGGTTGGAAATGTTATCAACCCAACAGATACCACCTACTGCCCTGCAGGGCACGCCGATGGCAAGCGCTGCGTATGTCCTCCTGGGCTATTTCCAGACGAACACACTCTCGCGTTACTGACCACGCGATGGGGTCTCCGCTTACTTGCCTAATGCACGCTAGGGATCAGCGTTTCATATGAACTTAGGGACATGAAGAGTCCAAGAGGTTCATATTAACGTCTCACACCAAGCTGTGAGATCAATCCCTGAACCACGTTCCTCGTCAGGGAGAGCTAACCGAAATTGAACCGCTTTCGGTGGCGTTCCTTACCATACTTACCAGAGCGTAGGTGCGTCGTTACATAATTGAAATTCAGAATTATAACACATAAGTTAGTCTTTGCCACTTTAAGTAACTATGCTAATATAGTACTTACTTGGGCAACTACCGAATCCTCACCGTATACCTAAGTTTTTCCCATAATGCAGTCCTTTAGTACTGTGCTATCCCCACTGCAGCTCTGATACCAGGTTGTGGCGGACCGGAATCCGCTCATCCAGGATCGCAGAGGGTGGTGCCGCGCGATGCGACACCCGACAGCACACGTCATAAGAACACAATATATTACATGGGAAGAACAAACTGAATGTACAAAATAGTACACCTCTCAGTTACAAACTAGGGTCTTTTATTACACAGCGGAAGTTTCTTTTATACAACTCACGCCCGCCTATCTAGCGAAAGTCGGTTGCCCAGCCCTAGGGCAACCCACACTAGCTGCACGTCTCAGCTCAGCGCGGCGTGTACGGCTCCCACTCAGCCGTGGTCCCCGACGGAGGGTAACCCTCGCCGGTGGACTCGTACTCCGAGTCCGTGGGTGGCTCCTCACCTGAAAAACACTTAAGCAGCAACCATGAGCACGAAGGCTCAGCAAGGCTTAACCGACTCACCTAAGCATGAAACTCTACATGAGGTATACCAAGACATAGGTTAGTAACATTTCAGCCAAAACGACACGCCTACAAGTTCATCCTTAGTTCATCTTTTAGCAACAAGTTAACAGTTCATGAAATCTGAAATTTAGTAAGCAGTATTTGGTGGCACACAAGTAGCAATACAATTATATCAATCAGCATCATTGAATCAACATATTTCATCCATTAGTCTACGTTACGACGCAGTGAACAAGCAGTACTCGTCACCGCGAGGGACGGCGAATCGACTCGATATACACCTGCAGGGAAAACCCAAAGAGCACGTCACGTACGCCCACCCGTGGAGCTGCACAGCACGCTCACTCGATGTCGTACGGGACAACCTTTCACCCAACAGCCCAAACGTCGAACCGGTCGCACCGAAACGAGCAGGAGGTTCCCCACACGGAGCATCTCTCTATGCCCGTTGGCAGATTTCCACCTTGCTGCCCTCAACCTACACCTATAAATCGGTGTGCTATGCCTCGACGCCCGGAGGTTTAGGCTACATCGGTTTATCGGGGCCCATATATCCGATATGCCTTCGGTACGTTCAATACATGTTCAGCAGGGCCGCACACGGATCGGTCCTCAATCGACACGGGCAGGGCTGCGCACACAAGACTCTCTCTTGCTGCGCCCTAGCCCCTGCCTAGTCTCATTTTCATTACTAAAGTGATCTCACATCACTCAACCGAACCCGTGTGTCCCAAGCCTATCTCGCGAGTAGATTCCAACTACTCGACTTGTACCGAAGTCCTATGACTCATTAAGCATAGCCTGTCTACTCGAGGTCCTTGACACTACCCTCACTCTTTTAGGAACCTTTGGTTATGCAAGTGGGGTTTCATTCATCCTATACCTAATGCACATACATACTTCATATGACACATGTAAACAAAGTAAGACTTATAAAAGGGTTAATGCAAACCGGGGCTTGCCTTGTTGCTGCTGGTCAGGAGTTAGTTCTTCGTCCGGAAGGAGGAAGTCCAGCACTTCCGGAGTCTCTTCTTCAACGGCTACACGTTAATGAAATACTATATGTTAATTTAGATGCAAATGTGAGTTTTTAGAGTAAAACTTCTACTATTGGTTCTAATAACCAGCCTCTAACACCTGGAACTTTGTTTAAGAATTTAAATATGAACTGGTGTTGGTGGTTTGGCTTGGACTTAATCATATGGTTAAATGCTAAGTGGTTTTCCCCCCTTTTCCATATTAATCCCTTAAGTGGTTAAACAGGACAGGGGTAATCTAGAGCTCCAATAGAGCTGAGAATTTTTGTGTGAATTCCTTGTCACAAGAAAACTCTCTGGACCAAACATTAGCACTTTTCATGGAGTGGTTTGCTCAGAATAATTCTCTTGGCAAATCAGCAAGGAAGAATTTATCCTGAGGTAATACCCATGTTCATGCTCAACTTAATGAACTACAATTTCTATTATAGCTCATAGAGTTTACATGAATTTTCCTAGCATTTTTGGAGTCAAGGTTTGCCCAGAATTGAATTTCCAAGTTTTGGAAATTCTCTGAAAATGTTTCTGCATTCAAATGAACACAGCACCTTCCAATTTGAATTGCTCTGACCAAATCAACTCCAAATGGTCTGAAACTTTTACAGGTGTTTACTAATGTCCTAAAGAATATTCTGGTAAAATTTGGGGATTTTTGGCTGAACCAAACTCCCTCTAAAATTCTTTTGCTGAAAAGATTTAAAGAATTTTCCAGAATTAATTATTGGGTTTCATACAAATTGGGTTGTGTATTTGGACAGAACTAGGCAAGAGGAATCCAACCCAATTTGAATCACTAAATTTGGAGCTTCCTATCAAAAGTTATGCAGTTCCAAAGTTTGAACCAATTCTGGAATTCAAATTAATTCGGGAAAAGTTCAAACTCTGCCTGTGGGTCCACCCTACACGTGTCACCCGCCGGACTCGCGCCACACGGGGGCCACAGACCTTTTTCCCGTGCCACCACACGGGATCACACGCCATAGCTGATCCGGGGTTTTAATCTTCAGCTGCTGACACGTGGGCCCGGTGGGTCTTCTCCCTCCTCTCGCTCCCGCGCCTCCCCCTCGCCGGCGCTGTACTGGAGCTCGCCGGACCCAGCTTCCCGGCCACCTCTCGGCCGGAGACTCGCCGCCTGGGGGTTTTCAGGGTCGGGGAACAAGTCTATGGGGTTGGCTTGGGCTGCCGGTGGCCGGAAGTAGGCTGGCGACGAGCCGCGGCCTTCGGTGATGATCGGCACCGTCGCCCGAGCACATTAGCCCGCCAAAAGCTCGGCGGATCCGCTCTAAAGCATCAGTGGAGGTCAGGAAATCTCGGCGTGGCCTCAACCTGGCTCGGAAACGACGGCAAACCGGTCGTCACCGTGCGCCCGCGTGTTCCCGCCATGGCCGCCGACCGAAAAGCTCGAAATTAGCTGTAACCACGGCGTTTCTAGCTAGGGTTGTGGAGGGAAAAGGTTCCCTATCCTCTATAGTTCTGGTGTGCGCAAAATGAACAACTTTAACCGAGAATTAAGCGTAAATTTCCACAGTTCTTACCCGCGGTCCGGTTTTCCTCGTCCGAGGGGGAAACTTGAAATTCCGAAGCTACGTCGCACGGATTGCTCTGGAATTTGGAAAGGAGCAGCGCAGGGAGTTGGCGCACCTTGGGGTGCTCTTGCTCAGTCGTGAAACTGGTTGGTGTGAGCTGCCCACGGGAGCACCTTTGCTCGGTTCTCACCGGCGGCCACGAAAACGTGGTTTTTCTCGGTGGGTAGTGGTTCACTTGACCGGAAGTGATGCGGGTAGTGCGTGGGAGGTCTGAGGATATAGGTTTGTTGCGCTGCCGACGTTGGTACACGAGAGACGATCGCTCCCGAGTGAGTGGATCACAGCGGCGGCTCCTCGGCGCTCTGTCGTGCGAGAGGGCAGTGACTGGGGGTCGGCCCGTGGTCGTGGCGAGCTGGGGCACAGCTGGGAGTTACTGCGCACGCACAAGGAGCTCGCCAGCGCGCGAGGGAAGAGCAGGAGGTGGCGTCCGGCGTTTTCACGGCGTGTCGCGGTGGAGCCTCGGCTCTGTTCCGAGTGCAACACTTAGCCCCTAAGGCTGTTGACTTTTGTGCCATTTTAACCTTCCCAATGACATGTGGGACCCACTTGTCAGTGCTCCCCCACCCCTCAAAAGATCTCCAAAGCTTAGCCAGAGATGAATCCAAATATTTGGAGTTTGAAACTGACCTACATTTGTATGGTTGAGCTCATTTCCCCTAAATTCAAATAAATATTTGAATTCTTGGCATATTTGGATCCTTTTTGGAAAAATGGGTAGCAAATCTTTTTGAAAATTTCTGAAACTTTGCCTCCCCACTAATCTGGACCTGAGGAATCCAATTATGCACTTTGATCCTTGGTTTAGCTGCTGAAATACTGAATTTGAATGCAACAGTTTGGAAACACACTCTCATGTGTGATCATATGTGTATAATTTTCCCATGTTGTGAAAGTGTAAGTTTCCCCTCTAACCACTTCTTTGATAGAGGTTACTTGCTCCTCCTATTCCTTACCAGCCATCCACAACAAGAGCTGAGGTGTGGTGAAGTGAAGAAAAGTTTTTGCAAGTCCCATTTCTTGGGCCTTTTACAGGATTACTAAATTTCTGAGCTACATTGGGAAGACATTGTGGGCTAAGCTTGGCAAAAAGTTGTTATTTTCAACCACTTGTCATCCACAAATGGATGAGCAAACTGAAGTTGTCAACCGTACCTTGTCAACCATGTTGCGTGCTGTGTTGAAAAAGATTTTGAAGCTCTGGGAAGCTTGCCTTTCACATGTTGAATTTGCTTATAATAGGGCAGTCCATTCCACAACAAACTCTTGTCCATTTGAAATAGTTTATGGGTTTAAACCGCATACTCCCATGGATCTTTTGCCTTTACCATTACAGGAACAAGTTAACTTGGATGCACAAAAAAATCAGACTTTATCAAGCGGTTACATGCAGAGACAAGAAAGAATATTGAGAAAAAATCAGCACAATATGCAAAGCAACAACACATAGGTAAGAAGAAGGTTACATTTCTGCTAGGAGATCTTGTATGGTTGCATTTACGAAATGATCGCTTTCCCCAACAGCGTAAGAGTAAGTTATCTCCTTGGGGTGATGGTCCGTTCAAGGTTCTCCAAAAGATAAATGATAATGCTTACAAAATCGAGCTGCCACCTGAATATTCCAATGTGAGTACAACATTCAATGTCAAAGACTTGCTCCCATTTGTTGGTGAGACTGAGTCGAGGACGACTCCTTCTCAAAAGGGGGAGGCTAATGAGGTCATGCCTAACATCCACTCATCTTCAAATGAAAATTCACTTGATATAGCTGGTCCAATTACAAGGAGTAGAGCTAAACAATTGCAGAAGGAAATTCATTCTCAGGTGAACGCTAACCTTATGTTTAATAATCAGTCTATGTTGAATGAGCCTATGCTTTTGAGTTCTTGTGATGAACCCAACGGGTACGGGGGATGCCCTATCTTTCGATGAGAGATATTGGTAATGAACGAATTTAGTGGAGGCCGACGTTGGCTGCCCGACTACCACAACCAGAATGATGTGGCGCCTTGAGCGACAGTTACACCGTCTCCTGGTAACTACGATTTGGGTGGAGGTCGACGTTGTGCTACCCGACTACAACAACCACAAGGATGCTGCGCCTTAGCGATAGTTACACCGGCTCCTATTGTTGCTGTACTTGCCGTGCCAAGAACAGTCTTGAACCTGCAAGCAATCGAAGAACAAGCAAGAACAAGATAACAAGCAAACACTCACGGGTGTGAAAAAGTTGGGGTTCTGATTCAAGTAATCGGAAGGTCTCATCGACACTTGCGTTACAAGGAAGTAGCAATGGCTAAACTTATAGAAAACAAAACCCGCCCTGTCAAGGAGCTCTTGGACTACTTAAATAGGGGAGGGAAGAGGGAAATTCGTCCAGCACAAAGGTAGGACGTGATCTCCCTTATTCCCTTCCTTTTTCTGTGATAGACTACCATTTAATAGGGAAAGAAAGAGAGAAACCCATCCAGCAGCAAGGCAGGATATGATTTCCTCTATTTCTTTCCTTATTATAGCACATCTATCTTTAAATGGGGGAAGAAAGAGGGAATTTTGACCAGCAGCAAAGTTGGACGAGATTTCCCTTATTCCTTTCCTTATTTGTCTAAATCTCTCTTTATTACATGGCCCCAGCCTCAAGATTTCCCCTCGGATGGAGCATCCTTTATTGCATTAGTCCCTCCATCTCTCCTAGCTGGATCAGTCCCAAGCACCTAATAATAACAAGGTCATCACAAGGCTTTAATAGGTCCCCATTTGAAGGATAATTACTTTGAACAGCCAGAAATGAATTAACCTGATAATTAAGTTGACGTGCACGAGCGCGTGTCATTGGACCTTGATTAGCTGAGAGTGGTGAATGGGCTGGTGTTGTGGTTGTATCAACGGTAGCGATGTCCGCATCATCTTGTTTCAATGTCCTTAGGAATTATGAAGTGTATGAACCAGCATAGGATCAAGATGGATTCAAACCTCTGGACATATGAACCAAGAAGCCTATGGTGTGCATGAATAAAATGGTGGTTCATCACCTTAGCATGGGAATGCAACCAGAAGCTAGATTACTGACACATGGTACGAATTCCAAGCATCACTGCGACAGGATACAAGGAGTTAGATGGTGTTCTATAAGTGGATGGAAGCATCTTCAAGTCTACTTTACAGCCCATCAAACAGTTCATTATTTGGATGTCCTAATAAGGAGTTATGCTCATCTTAGTAACTGCTGCCAGAAGCTGAAAAGACGCGCGAACCAGCCACGAAATCCACCAGAGCATGCGCATGCAGCCATTTACTCAAAGCTGAACGCCCCTATCTCCATATATATCTTGTACTAGACAATAAAAAAGGGGAGGACATCTTATTTTTATTGAATTCAGAATACACGAACTCGTGGAGTTTTGTTTATGCGTGAGTCTTGAGAGACTTGCAATATTTGTTCTTTAGATTCCTGATGGAGTTGTAGAACGCCGAACTGCGGTTCACCCAGTTCGTGCCTTTACGTCTATAGGGCGTGATTGCGTGGGCTGTTTTGTCGATACATGGAAGGATGATTGTCTCGGTAGTTCATCACGTGGACAGCCTCGCAGTGCGTTGCCTCTTCACGAGGTCACGCAGCAACAATTTATCAAGTTCGCAGATCCTACGAGAAGATCGGGCCACAACAACTTGTTACACGTGCTGCCTAGGCGTGTGCATATCACCATGCGACCGGACCAGACCTTGACAAAATACACATTCAGACAGTGCAACTTGATGATTTTGCATGCTCGGATGGTCCATTTGGGTTGAAATCTGGAAAGTAGGGAAAGTCGGGAAAAATCACGAAATCAGGTCCCGGGTGGCTGGACGGGATCTTGACGGAATACACGTCCGGATGGTGCAACTTGATGGTATTGCATGCGCAAGGATGGTCATCTGGGTCCAAATCGAGAAAGTCGGTAAAACTCACGAACTTGGATCCCGGGCGGCTGGACGGAACCTTGATGGAATACTCATCCAGACGGTGCAACTTGATGGTTTTGCATGCGCGGATAGACATCTGGGTAGAAATTAAGAAAGTCGGGAAAGTCGGTAAACTTATGAACTTTGGTCACGAGGAGCCGGAAGGGACCTTAAAGGAATACACGTGCGGATTGTCCAAGTTGATGGTTTTGCATGCGCGGATGACCACCTCGGTCGAAATTGACAAAGTTGGGAAAGTCGGTAAAACTCACGACCTCGGGTCTCGAGCGGCCAGACGGGGCCTTGATGGAATAGACGTCCGGATAGTGCAACTTGATGGTTTTGCATGCGCGGCTGGTCATCAGGGTCGAAATCAAGAAAGTCGGCAAAACTCACGAACTCGGGTCCCGTGCGACCGGACGGGACCTTGACGAAATACACGTCCGGATGGTGCAACTTGATGGTTTCGCATGCATAGATGGCCATCTGGGTCGAAATCGAGAAAGCCGGGAAAGACGTTAAAATTCACGGGCTAGGATCCCGGAGGCTGGACGGGAACTTGACGGAATACACGTCCGTACGGTGCAACTTGATAGTTTTGCGTGCGCGGATGGCCATCTGGATCCAAATCGGGAAAGTCAGTAAAACTAACGAACTCGGGTCCCGGGCAGCCGGCGGAACCTTGATGGAATACACGTCTGAACGGTGCAACTTGGTGGTTTTCCTATGGCCGTCTCGGTCGAAATCAATAAAGTCAGAAAGTCGGTAAAACTCATGAAGTCAGGTCTCGGGTTGCTGGACAGGGGCCTTCATGGAATACACATCCGGATGATGCACCATGATTGTTTTGCATGCGCGGATAGCCATCAGCATCAAAATTAGAGAAGGAAAACTCATGAACTCAAGTACCGGGACACCAGACTGTACCTTGACGGAATAAACGTTCAGATGGTGCAACTGGAAGGTTTTGCATGCGCAGATGGCAATCTGAGTCAAAATCAGGAATGTAGGGAAAGTCAGTAAAACTCACTAACTCTGGTCCCGAGCGCCCAGACGGGACCTTAACGGAATACACGTTCGGATGGTGCAACTAAATGGTTTTGCATGCGTGGATGGCCATCTGGGTCAAAATCGGGAAAGTCAATAAAACTCACGAATTTGGGTCCCTGGCGAGCGGACGGGACCTTGACGGAATACAAGTCCGGACGGTGCAACTTGATGGTTTTGCATGCATAGATGGCCATCTGGGTCAAAATCGAGAAAGTCAGGAAAGTCTACAAAACTCACGAACTCGGGTCCTTGGCGGCCGGATGGGACCTTGACGGAATATACGTTTGGATGGTGCAACTTGATGGTTTTGCATGCTTAGATGGCCATCTGGGTCGAAATTGAGAAAGTCAGGAAAGACGGTAAAATTCACGTCCTAGGATCCCCAGAAGCTGGGCGGGAACTTGAGGGAATACACGTCCAGACGGTGCAACTTGATAGTTTTGCATGCGCGGATGACCATGTGGTTCCAAATCGTGAAAGTCGGTAAAACTCAAGAACTCGGTTCCCGGCGGCCGGACGGAACCTTGATGGAATACACGTCCAAGCAATGCCACATGATGGTTTTGCATTGCGCGTATGGCCATCTGGGTCGAAATCGAGAAAGTTAGAAAGTCTGAAAACTTACGAAGTCGGGTCTCGGGTGGCTGGACGGGGCCTTCATGGAATACATGTCCGGATGGTGCTCCATGATGGTCTTGCATGCGCGGATGACCATCAGGGTCGAAATTTGGGAACTCAGGAAAACTCATGAACTCGGGTCCTGAGACGCCGGACTGTACCTTGACGGAATAAATGTTCAGATGGTATAACTGGAAGGTTTTGCATGCGCGGATGGCAATCTGAGTCAAAATCAAAAATGTAGATAAAGTCGGTAAAACTCATTAACTCGGGTCCCCAGCGACCGGACGAGATCTTGACGGAATACACATTCGGATGGTGCAACTAAATGATTTTGCATGCGTGGATGGCCATATGGGTCCAAATCGGGAAAGTCAGTAAAACTCACGAATTCGGTCCCGTGCGACCGGACGAGACCTTTACGGAATACATGTTCAAACGGTGTAACTTGATGGTTTTGCATGTGCGGATGGCCATCAGGGTCGAAATTGGAGAAGTTAGGAAAACTCATGAACTCGGGTCCCGGGGCACCGGACTGTACTTGACGGAATAAACGTTCAGATGGTGCAACTGGAAGGTTTTGCAGGCGCGGATGGCAATCTGAGTCAAAATTGGGAATGTAGGGAAAGTCGGTAAAATTCACTAACTCGGGTACCGATCGACCGGACGAGACCTTGACGGAATACACGTTCGGATGGTTGAACTAAATGGTTTTGCTTGCGTGGATGGCCATCTGGGTCGAAATCGGGAAAGTCAGTAAAACTCACAAATTTGGGTCCCATGCGACTGGACCGGACCTTGACAAAATACACGTTCGGACGGTGCAACTTGATGGTTTTGCATGCTCGGATGGGCCATCTGGGTTGAAATCTGGAAAGTAGGGAAAGTCGAGAAAAATCATGAAATCGGGTCCCGGATGACTGGACGGGATCTTGACGGAATACGCGTCCGGATGGTGCAACTTGATGGTATTGCATGCGCGAGGATGGTCATCTGGGTCCAAATCGTGAAAGTCGGTAAAAATCACGAACTCGGATCCCGGGCGGCCGGACGGAACCTTGACGTAATACTCATCCAAACGGTGCAACTTGATGGTTTTGCATGTGCGGATAGACATCTGGGTAGAAATCGAGAAAGTCGGGAAAGTCGGTAAACTTACAAACTTTGGTCCCGAGGAGCCGGAAGGGACCTTAAAGGAATACACGTGCGGATTGTCCAAGTTGATGGTTTTGCATTCGCGGATGGCCACCTGGGTCGAAATTGACAAAGTTGGGAAAGTCGGTAAAACTCACGACCTCAGGTCTCGAGCGGCCAGACGGGGCTTTCATGGAATAGACATCCGGATAGTGCAACTTGATGGTTTTGCATGCGCGGCTGGCCATCACGGTCGAAATCAGGAAAGTCGGTAAAACTCACGAACTTGGGTCCCATGCGACCGGACTGTACCTTGACGAAATACACGTCTGGATGGTGCAACTTGATGGTTTCGCATGCATAGATGGCCATCTGGGTCGAAATCGAGAAAGCCGGGAAAGACGTTGAAACTCACGGGTTAGGATCCCGGAGGCTGGACGGGAACTTCACGGAATACACGTCCGGACGGTGCAACTTGATAGTTTTGCGTGCGCGGATGGCCATCTGGGTCAAAATCGGGAAAGTCGGTAAAACTAACGAACTCGGGTCTCGGGCAGCCGGACGGAACCTTGATGGAATACACGTCCGAATGGTGCAACTTGATGGTTTTGCATGTGCGTATGGCCGTCTCGGTCAAAATTGATAAAGTCAGAAAGTCGGTAAAACTCATGAAGTCGGGTCTCGGGCGGCTGGACGGGGGCCTTCATGGAATACACGTCCGGACGGTGCAACTTGATGGTTTTGCATGCGCAGATGGCCATCAGCGTCGAAATTGGAGAAGTAAGGAAAACTCATGAACTCGGGTACCGGGACGCCGGACTGTACCTTGATGGAATAAACATTCAGATGGTGCAACTGGAAGGTTTTGCATGCGTAGATGGCAATCTGAGTCAAAATTGGGAATGTAGGGAAAGTCAGTAAAACTAACTAACTCGGGTCCCGAGCGACCAGACGGGACCTTAACGGAATACACGTTCGGATGGTGCAACTAAATGGTTTTGCATGCGTGGATGGCCATGTGGGTCGAAATCGGAAAGTAAGTAAAACTCACGAATTTGGGTCCCTGGCGACCGGCTGGGACCTTGACGGAATACACGTTCGGACGGTGCAACTTGATGGTTTTGCATGCATAGATGGCCATCTGTGTCAAAATTGAGAAAGTCGGGAAAGTCTGTAAAACTCACGAAGTCGGGGCCTTGGCGGCCGGATGGGACCTTGATGGAATATACGTTCGGATGGTGCAACTTGATGATTTTGCATGCTTAGATGGCCATCTGGGTCGAAATTGAGAAGTCGGGAAAGACGGTAAAATTCACATCCTAGGATCCCCAGAAGCTAGACGGAAACTTGAGGGAATACACGTCCGGACGGTGCAACTTGATAGTTTTGCATGCGCGGATGGCCATGTGGTTTTAAATCGCGAAAGTCGGTAAAACTCACAAACTCGGTTCCCGGGCGGCCGGAGAGAACCTTGATGGAATACACATCCAAACGGTGCAATATGATGGTTTTGCATGCACGTATGGCCATCTGGGTCGAAATCGAGAAAGTCAGAAAGTCTGTAAAACTTACGAAGTCGGGTCTCGGGCGGCTGGACGAGGCCTTCATGGAATACATGTCCGGATGGTGCACCATGATGGTTTTGCATGCGCTGATGGCCATCAGGGTCGAAATTTGGGAAGTCAGGAAAACTCATGAACTCGGGTCCTGGGATGCCGGACAGTACCTTGACGGAATAAATGTTCAGATGGTGTAACTGGAAGGTTTTGCATGCGCAGATGGCAATCTAAGTCAAAATCGAGAATGTAGATAAAGTTGGTAAAACTCATTAACTCGGGTCCCAAGCGATCGGATGGGACCTTGACGGAATACACGTTCGGTTGGTGCAACTAAATGGTTTTGCATGCGTGGATGGTCATCCGGGTCCAAATCGGGAAAGTCAGTAAAACTCACGAATTCGTGTCCCGTGCGAGCGGACGGGACCTTGACGGAATACACATTCGAACGGTGTAACTTGATGGTTTTGCATGCGAGGATGGCCATCAGGGTCAAAATTGGGGAAGTCAGGAAAACTAATGAACTCGGGTCCCGGGGCACCGGACTGTACTTGACGGAATAAACATTCAGATGGTGCAACTGGAAGGTTTTGCATGCGCGGATGGCAATCTGAGTCAAAATTGGGAATGTAGGGAAAGTCGGTAAAATTCACTAACTCGGGTGCCAATCGACCGGACGAGACCTCGACGGAACACATGTTCGGATGGTTGAACTAAATGGTTTTGCATGCGTGGATGGCCATTTGGGTCGAAATCGGGAAAGTCAGTAAATCTCACAAATTTGGGTCCCATGCGACTGGACTGGACCTTGACGAAATACACGTTCGGACGGTGCAACTTGATGGTTTTGCATGCTCGGATGGGCCATCTGGGTTGAAATCTGGAAAGTAGGGAAAGTCGGGAAAAATCACGAAATCATGTCCCGGATGGCTGGACGGGATCTTGACGGAATACACGTCCGGATGGTGCAACTTGATGGTATTGCATGTGCGAGGATGGTCATCTGGGTCCAAATCGGGAAAGTTGGTAAAACTCACGAACTCGGATCCCGGGCGGCCGGACGGGACCTTGATGGAGTACTCGTCCAGACGGTGCAACTTGATGGTTTTGCATGCGCGGATAGACATGTGGGTAGAAATTGAGAAAGTCGGGAAAGTCTGTAAACTTACGAACTTTGGTCCTGAGGAACCGGAAGGGACCTTAAAGGAATACACGTGCGGATTGTCCAAGTTGATGGTTTTGCATGCGTGGATGGCCACCTGGGTTGAAATTGACAAAGTTGGAAAAGTCGGTAAAACTCACGACCTCAGGTCTCGAGCGGCCAGACGGGGCCTTGATGGAATAGACGTCCGGATAGTGCAACTTGATGGTTTTGCATGCCCGGCTGGCCATTAGGGTCGAAATCAGGAAAGTTGGTAAACCTCACGAACTACCTTGACGAAATACACGTCCGGATGGTGCAACTTGATGGTTTCGCATGCATAGATGGCCATCTGGGTCGAAATCGAGAAAGCCAGGAAAGACGTTAAAACTCACAGGCTAGGGTCTCGGAGGCTGGACGGGAACTTAGCGGAATACACGTCCGGACGGTGCAACTTGATAGTTTTGCGTGCGCGGATGGCCATCTGGGTCCAAATCGGAAAAGTCGGTAAAACTAACGAACTCGGGTCCCGGGCAGCCGGACGGAACCTTGATAGAATACACGTCCGAATGGTGCAACTTGATGGTTTTGCATGCGCGTATGGCCGTCTCGGTCGAAATCGATCAAGTAAGAAAGTCGGTAAAACTCATGAAGTCGGGTCTTGGGCGGCTGGACGGGGGCCTTCATGGAATACACGTCCGGACGGTGCAACTTGATGGTTTTGCATGCGCGTATGGCCATCAGCGTTGAAATTGGAGAAGTAAGGAAAACTCATGAACTCCGGTACCGGGACGCCAGCTGTACCTTGACGGAATAAACGTTCAGATGGTGCAACTGGAAGGTTTTGCATGCGCAGATGGCAATCTGAGTCAAAATCAGGAATGTAGGGAAAGTCAGTAAAACTCATTAACTCGGGTCCCGAGCGACCAGACGGGACCTTAACGGAATACAGGTTCGGATGGTGCAACTAAATGGTTTTGCATGCGTGGATGGCCATCTGGGTCAAAATCGGGAAAGTAAGTAAAACTCACGAATTTGGATCCCTAGCTACCGGACGGGACCTTGACGAATACACGTTCGGACGGTGCGACTTGATTGTTTTGTATGCATAGATGGCCATTTGGGTCAAAATCGAGAAAGTCGGGAAAGTCTGTAAAACTCACGAACTCGGGTCCTTGGCGGTCGGATGGGACCTTGACGGAATATACGTTCGGATGGTGCAACTTGATGGTTTTGCATGCTTAGATGGCCATCTAGGTTAAAATTGAGAAAGTCAGGAAAGACGGTAAAATTCACGTTCTAGGATCCCCAGAAGCTGGACGGGAACTTGAAAGAATACACGTCCGAGCGGTGCAACTTGATAGTTTTGCATGTGCGGATGGCCATGTGGTTCCAAATCGTGAAAGTCGGTAAAACTCACGAACTCGGTTCCCAGGCGGCTGGACGGAACCTTGATGGAATACACATCCAAACGGTGCAACATGATGATTTTGCATGCGCGTATGGCCATCTGGGTCGAAATCAAGAAAGTCAGAAAGTCTGTAAAACTTACGAAGTCGGGTCTCGGGCGGCTGGACGGGGCCTTCATGGAATACATGTCTGGATGGTGCACCATGATGGTTTTGCATGAGCGGATGGCCATCAGGGTCAAAATTCTGGAAGTCAGGAAAACTCATGAACTCGGGTCCCGGGACGCCGGACTATACCTTGACGGAATAAATATGCAGATGGTGTAACTGGAAGGTTTTGCATGCGCGGATGGCAATCTAAGTCAAAATCGAGAATGTAGATAAAGTCGGTAAAATTCATTAACTCGGGTCCCCAGCGACCGGACGGGACCTTGACGGAATACACGTTCGGATGGTGCAACTAAATGGTTTTGCATGCGTGGATGGTCATCTGGGTCCAAATCGGGAAAGTCAGTAAAACTCACGAATTTGGGTCCCGTGCGACCGTACGGGACCTTGACGGAATACATGTTCGAATGGTGCAACTTGATGGTTTTGCATGGGCGGATGGCCATCAGGGTCAAAATTGGGGAAGTCAGGAAAACTCATGAACTCGGGTCCTGGGGCACCGGACTGTACTTGACAGAATAAACGTTCAACTGGTGCAACTGGAAGGTTTTGCATGCGCGGATGGCAATCTGAGTCAAAATTGGAAATGTAGGGAAATCGGTAAAATTCACTAACTCGGGTGTCGATCGACCGGACGAGACCTCGACGGAATACACGTTCGGATGGTTGAACTAAATGGTTTTGCATGCGTGGATGGCCATTTGGGTCGAAATCAGGAAAGTCAGTAAAACTCACAAATTTGGGTCCCAAGCGACCGGACCGGACCTTGATGAAATACACGTTCGGACGATGCAACTTGATGGTTTTGCATGCTCGGATGAGCCATCTGGGTTGAAATCTGGAAAGTAGGGAAAGTCAGGAAAAATCACGAAATCGGGTCCCGGATGGCTGGACGGGATCTTGACGGAATACACGTCCGGATGGTGCAACTTGATGATATTGCATGCGTGAGAATGGTCATCTGGGTCCAAATCGCGAAACTCCGTAAAACTCACGAACTCGGATCCCGGGCAGCCGGACGGAACCTTGACGGAATACTCGTCCAGACGGTGCAACTTGATGGTTTTGCGTGCGCGGATAGACATCTGGGTAGAAATCGAGAAAGTTGGGAAAGTCGATAAACTTACGAACTTTGGTCCCGAGGAGCCGGAAGGGACCTTAAAGGAATACATGTGCGGATTGTCTAAGTTGATGGTTTTGCATGCGCGGATGGCCACCCGGGGCAAAATTGACAAAGTTGCAAAAGTTGGTAAAACTCACGAATTCGGGTCTCGGGCGGTCAGACGAGGTCTTGATGGAATACACATTCGGATAGTGCAACTTGATGGTTTTGCATATGCGGTTGGCCATCGGGGTCAAAACCAGGAAAGTCGGTAAAACTCACGAACTCGGGTCCCGTGCGACCGGAAGGGACCTTGATGGAATACACGTCCGGATTGTGCAACTTGATGGTTTTGCATGCATAGATAGTCATCTGGGTTAAAATCGAGAAAGTCGGGAAAGACGGTAAAACTCACGAACTAGGATCCCGGGAGACTGGACGGGAACTTGACGGAATACACGTCCGGACGGTGCAACTTGATAGTTTTGCATGCGCGGATGGCTATCTTAGTCCAAATCAGGAAAGTCGGTAAACTCACAAACTCAGGTTCTGGGCAGCCGGACGGAAACTTGATGGAATACACGTCCGAACGGTGCATCTTGTTGGTTTTGCATGCGCGTATGGCCATCTCGGTCAAAATCGAGAAAGTCAGAAAGTCGGTAAAACTCACGAAGTCGGGTCTTGGGCGACTGGACGGGGCCTTCATGGAATACACATTCGGACGTTGCAAATTGATAGTTTTGCATGCGCAGATGGCCATCAGGGTCGAAATTGGGGAAGTCAGGAAAACTCCTGAACTCGGGTCCGGAGACGCCGGACTGTATCTTTACAGACTGAACATTTCAACCCAGTTCACGGGCAGCCGGACAGAACTTTGATGGAATACACGTCCGAACGGTGCAGCTTGATGGTTTTGCATGAGCGTATGACCATCTGGGTCGAAATCGATAAAGTCAGAAAGTCGGTAAAACTCACGAAGTTGGGTCTCGGGCGGCTGGACGGTGGCCTTCATGGAATACACGTCCGGGGTGGTGCAACTTGATGGTTTTGCATGCGCGGATGGCCATCAGGGTTGAAAATAGAGAAGCAAGGAAATCTCATGAATGGTACCGGGATGCCGGGCTGTACCTTGACGGAATAAACATTCAGATGGTGCAACTGGAAGGTTTTGCATGCGCGGATGGCAATCTGAGTCAAAATCGGGAATGTAGGGAAAGTCAGTAAAACTCACTAACTCGGGTCCCGAGCGACCAGACGGGACCTTAACGCAATACACGTTCGGATGGTGCAACTAAATGGTTTTACATACGTGGATGGCCAT
This sequence comes from Neostapfia colusana, assembly GCA_030760725.1. NCBI lineage: Eukaryota > Viridiplantae > Streptophyta > Magnoliopsida > Poales > Poaceae > Neostapfia > Neostapfia colusana. Next base: position 52,419,917 of record JASWHV010000019.1, read on the forward strand.
ATGGGTCAAAATCGAGAAAGTTTGTAAAATTTATGAACTCGGGTCCTTGGCGGCCAGATGGGACCCTGATGGAATACACGTTCAGATGGTGCAACTTGATGGTTTTGCATGCTTAGATGACCATCTGGGTCAAAATCAGAAAAGAAAAGAAAGACGGTAAAATTCACGTCCTAGGATCCCTGGAAGTTGGACGGGAACTTGAGGGAATACACGTCCGGACGGTGCAACTTGATAGTTTTGCATGCACGGATGGCCATCTGGTTCCAAATCGTGAAAGTCGGTAAAACTCACGAACTCGAGTCCTGGTCGGCCAGACGGAACCTTGATGGAATACACGTCCAAACGGTGCAACATGATGGTTTTGCATGCGCGTATGGCCATGTGGGTCGAAATCGAGAAAGTCAGAAAGTCTGTAAAACTTACGAAGTAGGGTCTCGGCCGGCTGGACGGGGCCTTCATGGAATACACGTCCGGGTGGTACACCTTGATAGTTTTGCATGCGCGGATGGCCGTCCGGGTCGAAATTTGTGAAGTCAGGAAAACTCATGAACTCGGGTCCCGGGACGCCGAACTGTACCTTGACGGAATAAATGTTCAGATGGTGTAACTGGAAGGTTTTGCATGCGCGGATGGCAATCTGAGTCAAAATCGGGAATGTAGGGAAAGTCGGTAAAACTCATTAACTCGGGTCCCCAGCGACCGGACGGGAACTTGACGGAATACACGTTCGGATGGTGCAACTAAATAGTTTTGCATGCGTGGATGGCCATCTAGGTCTGAATCGGGAAAGCTAGTAAAACTCATGAATTCGGGTCCCGTGCGACCGGACGGGACCTTGACGGAATACACGTTCGGACGGTGCAACTTGATGGTTTTGCATGCGCGGATGGCCAAAAGGGTCGAAATTGGGGAAGTCAGGAACACTCATGAACTCGGGTCCCGGGGCACCGGACTGTACCTTGACGTAATAAACGTTCAGATGGTGCAACTGGAAGGTTTTGCATGCGCGGACAGCAATCTGAGTCAAAATTGGGAATGTAGTGAAAGTCGGTAAAACTCACTAACTCGGGTGCCGTGCGACCGGACGGGACCTCAACGGAATACACGTTCGGATGGTTGAACTAAATGATTTTGCATGCGAGGATAGCCATCTGGGTCGAAATTGGAAAAGTCAGTAAAACTCACAAATTTGGGTCCCATGCCACCGGACTGGACCTTGACGAAATACACGTTCGGACGGTGCAACTTGATGGTTTTGCATGCTCGGACGGGCCATTTGGGTTGAAATCTAGAAAGTAGGGAAAGTCGGGAAAAATCACGAAATTGGGTCCCGGGTGGCTGGACGGGATCTTGATGGAATACACGTCCGGATGGTGCAACTTGATGGTATTGCATGCGCGAGGATGGGCATCTGGGTCCAAATCGGGAAAGTCGGTAAAACTCACGAACTCCGATCCCGGGCGGCCGGACGGAACCTTGACGAAATACTCGTGCAGACGGTGCAACTTGATGGTTTTGCATGGGCGGATAGACTTCTATGTCGAAATCGAGAAAGTCGGTAAAACTCACGAGCTTTGGTCCCGATCGGCCGAAATGGACCTTAACGGAATACACGTGCGGATGGTGCAAGTTGATGGTCTTGCATGCGCGGATGACCATCTGGGTCGAAATCAGGAAAGTCGGTAAAACTCACGAACTCGGGTCCCGTGCGACCGGACGGAACCTTGACGGAATACACATGCGGACTGTCGAAAGCGTCTACGGTCGACACTTCCCCCGGGCCTGCTCTGGGTAGCCTGCGGAGGTTCTTTTTCAGAGGGGCTAGTCCTCTCGCGAGGGTCTCGCCGGAGTGGATGAAGGAACGAGATGGTTGACACAGGGATTTTTACGTGGTTCGGGTCGCCAGAGCCTAAAACCCTACGTCCATAGGAGCAGAGTTGCTCGTTGTATTGCTTGGTGCCTAGAACCTGAGTTCTCAGCTTGAAGGTATGGGTGAGCTAAGGGTCGAATGCCAATGGATCCGAACCCTTTGTAACGTTACCTACCTGAGGCTTTTATAGTCCAAGGCTCGGGCAGCTTACAGAGTGGGCCCCGGGACCCGACAGGTGGTCCCAATGTGATTTCCTGCCATCTACCGTATCTCGCAGTGAATGCCGATAGCTGTCTCTGGCGGTAGCTTCTTAGCCTTCGTCCTGTCGCCCTGCCTACGCCGCAAGCTAGGCGTAGTGGTTGATGATGGCAGAGTCAACAGGGCATGTCTTGATGCTGTATTTATGGGAGTACAGCTGTCGGTACCCGCGATATGGGGTACCCCCACGCACAGGGGAAAATGCCTAAGGAACCCGCCCTTCTCCGCAGGGAGAGCTCAGAAGGCGCCACGCGTCCGGCGGGGCCGGACCTCCCTCTCCTCAGAGGAGAGCTCCGGGCCCGCCACGTGGCATATAGAAGCCGGACCTCCCCCTCCGCGGGAGAGAGGTCCGAAGGTGCCACGTACCCGGCGGGGCCGGACCTCGCTCTCTTCAGAGAGGAGCTCCGGGCTCGCCACGTGGCCGACAGAAGCCGAACCTCCCCCTCCGCGGGGAGAGGTCCGAAGGCTCCACATGTCCTGCGGGGCCGGACCCCCCCCCTCTCCTCTGAGGAGGGCTCCGGGCCCGCCACGTGGCCAGCAGAACGGCGCTGCCTGCCCCCGAGCGATAGGCAGCGGGCGTAAAGACGCTCCATACCTTGCCCGTACAAGGTATTCAAGGCCCGCGTCTTCCCAAGACGCGGAGCACGCCTCTGTCAGGTGCCGTTGTGCCCAGTCGCATCACAGACTGGCGTGCAGTGTCAGAAGCCTGCCAGCCAATAAACGCAGCGACAAGACATCCCATGCCGCCCCCACCGTCATCATTCACTACGACTAGCATGCGGCATGGGCAGGGCTGCAAGACGAAGACTCAGAAGCCTTCGCCAGAGACAACTACCGGCATAACTGCAGATACGGTAGATCACAGTCAATCTCCCCGGGACCACCTGTCGGGTCCCGGGCCCCCCTTGTAAGCCACCCGAGTCTTGGACTATAAAAGACTCGGGTAGGCGACGATAGCAGGGGTTCGCACTCCCGCAACTCATACGCTAGCCATTCTCACCCAAGCTGTAACTCATCCTCAAGCTCAGGACTCCGGTTCTCAGCAGCAAGCAATACAGCGAGCTCCATAGCTCGCCGTGGACGTAGGGTTTTACGCTCCGGCGGCCTGAACCACGTAAAACTCACCGTGTCAAGCTCCTACTAACTCGTCCATACGCTCAAGCTCTCCGCAAGGGACTAGCCCCACCAAAAAAAGAACCTCCGCGGGCTGCACAGTGCAGGCCCCGGGGAAGTGTCGACCGAACACTTCGACATTTGGCGCTCCAGGAAGGGGGCTTTTCCCTTGCGCGACGAGTTTCCGCCGACAAAGATGACCAAGCTTCCTTCAGCGGCAAACTCTCCCCCCCCCCCCCCCCGCGCCCGTGGCGAACCGCGACCAGGGGGGAGTACATGTCGACACACTCAGGACGGAGTGTGTCGGTACAAGCTGGGAGCCAGCAACCGGCTCTGGCAGCGCCGACCCCGGCAGTGCAGGCTCCAACCAGCGTCAGGTCTTCAGTAGCGCTGGGCGTACCCGGTGGGGGTGCGCTAGCTGCAGCAAGAGCGCTACTGCACAATCCGCCTGCTGGGGACGCGCCTCAGGCAGCGACCCAGCAGTGGATTCGCGAGGTAGACCGTCTCGTCGTCGCCGCCGCAAACCCTCGACTTCAGCGGGGATGACGCTCCGGTCAACCGGTAGTGTCGCTGACGCGCACGCCCACGGTTGACGGGCAGACGGCGGACTCCAGCTCCACCAGGCCTCCGACGACGGACCTGAGGGCAGAGCTGGAGCGATGCCACTTGGGCCAAGATGCTCGAGTGTTCCTCGAGCAACGTCGAGAGAGGCGTCGCAACCAAGAGGCTGGCGACAGCATGACGTCGGCCTCTACACAGCCTGGAGGGCAGAACTTCGCCATGCGAGCCCTGCCTCAGGCATACGCCGCGCAGCATATGCCACAACCATATGCACTGCAAGCGGCGCCCTCGGTCTATGGTGCAGCCTTGCCCATGCCGGGGTACACGGTGCCGAGTGCAAACCAAGCTGTCGAAGTGTTCTGTCGACACTTCCCCCGGGCCTGCACTGGGCAGCCCGCGGAGGTTCTTTTTTCGGTGGGTCTAGTTCCTAGCGGAGAGCTTGCGCAGATGGACGAGTTAGTAAGAGCTTGACACGGTGAGTTTTACGTGGTTCGGGCCGCCGGAGCGTAAAACCCTACGTCCACGGCGAGCTATGGAGCTCGCTGTATTGCTTGCTGCTCAGGGCCGGAGTCCTGAGCTTGGGGGTGAGTTACAGCTTGAGAGTGTATGGCTAGCGTATGAGTTGCAAAGTGCGAACCCCTGCTATCGTCACCTACCCGAGCCTTTTATAGTCCAAGACTCGGGCAGCTTACAAGGGGGGCCGGGACCCGACAGGTGGTCCCGGGAAGATTGTCTATTATCTACCGTATCTGCAGTTATGCCGGTAGTTGCCTCTGGTCGAAGGCTTCTGAGTCTTCATCTTGCCGCCCTGCCCATGCCGCATGCTAGTCGTAGTGGTTGATGACGGCGCAGGCGGCATGGGGTGTCTTGTCGCGGTGTTTATTGGCTGGCAGGTTCTGACACCGCGCGCCAGTCTGTGATGCGACTGGGCGCAACGACACCTGACAGAAGCGTGCTCCGCGTCTCCGCGTCTCAGGAAGACGCGGGCCTTGAATACCTTGTACGGGCAAGGTATGGGGCGTCTTTACGCCCGCTGCCTATCGCTCGGGGGCAGGCAGCGCCATTCTGCTGCCACGTGGCGGGCCCGGAGCCCTTCTCAGAGGAGAGGAGGGCCCGTTCCGCAGGGCACGTGGAGCCTCCGGACCTCTCCCCGCGGAGGGGGAGGCTCGGCTCCTGTTGGCCACGTGGCGGGCCCGGAGCTCTCCTCTGAGGAGTGGGAGGTCCGGCCCTGCTGGACGCGTGGCGCCTTCGGACCTCTCTCCCGCGGAGGGGGAGGTCCGGCTTCTGTATGCCACGTGGCGGGCCCGGAGCTCTCCTCTGAGGAGAGGGAGGTCCAGCCCCGCCGGACGCGTGGCGCCTTCGGAGCTCTCCCTGCGGAGAAGGGAGAGTTCCTTAGGCATTTTACCCAGTGCGCGTGGGTACCCCATATCTCAGGTACCGACAGTGGCCCCCGGGCCCATCTCGGGGGAGATAGCGAGCCCGAGGTGGGACCTCCGTCTCTTTCGATCCGCGCACTTTCTCTAAGTCCCAAATTGACTGCTGCCGGAGCACGAACGGCCGCGGGATCGTGGGAGTGTGCGCTCACTTGATGGTTGCTTTTACTGCGGCGGTTCCCAAGACTGCCACTTCTGCACGTTGCGGCGCTTTCTTCGGGAACCGCCGAAGTGCCTTGCCGGCTCATCTTCTCAGGAGACTGACTCCTTGACCCCACCGCTTCAGTTAGGCGGTTTGGGTCTGTGACACCCTCATCTCGGGTGTCAGCATATGTTCATGTTTTATGAAGAAGAAAAACATTTTAAGAAAAGAAGAAACAGAGACAAGTATCAAAAGGATGGCCAATAAAGCTCTCCGAGAACACCGAAACGCAACTTCCACGGCCAGCAGACCACGTGGCGCGTTCGGAGCTCATCCCCGAGAGATTGGGAGAAGTCCGACGCTAAACTAGGCTACGTGGCAGGCAGGCTCGGGGGTCACCTCCGCAATTGGAAAGAGGTCCGACCCTGTGGGACACGTGCTGCCCGCGGAGCTAGCCTCTGCGGAAGAAGCAAAGGCATTTTTTCATAGGACACGTGTCAATCTCGGAGCTCATCTCAGAGAGAAGTCCGGGTCTATCGAACACGTGTCGCCGCCGGAGCTTATCACCGGAAGGTCCGTCGCAAAACACATGGCGTGCGCGGAGCTCGTCTCCGAAGAAGAGGGAGGTCTCGCTCGTGCCACGTGGCACAACCGGAGCTCGTCTCTGCGGGAGAAGAGATACCAGGCTCGGAAGGACACGTGGAGCTTCCGGAGCTCATCACCACGGAGGTAACGAGTCTGGAGCGGTTTTTACACATGAAGATATCGGTACGCAACGGAAACCGATCTAAACTCCACGATGTTACCGAAGATAAGACGTCAGGATCTAACAAAGATCTGAATAAGACTCTTATTCGGGATCCAATCAGATTAGAACTCTTCTCTTCCCGATTATAAATAGAACCCGAAACCTCTGGCCGAAACTACGAACTTCTCTTTCAACTCCTGAGCCGACGACTTAGCACCCTAGCCCTAACTCGCCGAGCAAAACATCGCCGAAGCGCAACAAGGGAGATCATCGGAGAAGAACCGAGTGGTCTGAGGAGGACCTCGAAGTCAAGAAGAGCGTGAGGTAGGACTTCAATACCACCTTACGACATCATGGTGTTTATCTCTTGCATCTGTTCTTCAATTCCTTTCGAACAGAAGCTTTCTCGTGGGCAGATCACTCGATGATCAGTTTGATCTAAAGACAAGATCATCGTCACACCTTTGATCCGAATACCTCTGACCATGCAAGCCATGCAAGAATACGTACAGATCAATCTAGTGAAACTAATCATAAGATAGCATGCATGTGCATCATCACATCTAGTTTAGGGTTTGTGCATTATATTGATTGCTGTGAATTTGTGTGCACGTGAATCCTACATAGCAGGACAAACTCAGGAAGCTGTCTACGACGAGCTGCAGTAACAAGGTTTTGAGAATCAAGAACAACCGGAACCGCAAGAACAAGGCAAGTGCTCCTTGACCATGTTGATCCTATGTTTTGGGTAAAACTATTTTTGTTTTGCGAAAAGGTAAATCCTTTTATAGGAGTTTACTAGTTTTGGTTAAACCACCCTTGTCACCTGGGAAGTTTTATGAGTCGGGTATGGTTTTTGTTTTATGCTTCGCTGAGTCCATGGGATTGGGAAGCGAGATAGATGTGTCTAGCTAACTGCACTCATAATAATAAGGGGAAACTGATGTTAATAATGAACATGGATCGGAGGGAGATCTAGGCAAGATTGGGTTTGTGAATGAGGTAGCATGAGATGGTGGTTTTGCTTGCCATAGATCTAAGGACCGGTTCATGCATGCACATGCCAGGATAACAGTGCCACCACAAGGCCAAGTATGGGTGCGGCTTAGCTGAGTAATTAGGTAAGTTGCTAGGATGTTATGGACTATGGAAGGCGCGGGGAATGGGAGTCGAGTGAGGACTGCACTGGGAACTGCATGGCACAAGAGGGGGCCCGTGGGTGGGAGAATTGGAGATTCTAGCCTGCCGGTGAAACCTTAGTGAGTCCATACATCTAGTAACCCCTTTGTAAAGGCTATTTTGTGATCTCTTGACCATACACCAACGGATGTGTACTGGTATAATGGAGGTTCTGCAGTCGCCGACGGGTGACGAAATCACAAACTTGTGGGTAAAGAGGTACAAACTCTGCAGAGTTGTTAAAACTATCATGATAGCCGAGCTTACGGTCACGAGCACCTGGCTAAACTGCCATGATTAGATGGGATGGTTATTAGAATGGTTATTGAAATGGGTATTGGAATGGTTACAGGAATGGTTATTGGGAAGGTTCTTGGTTATGATTATTGGTTATGGTTCAATTTGAGACTGTTGAGTCCGGAAGATGAGATGGTTGCATGACTTATGGGCCATGACATGAGATTGGTCTTGGTGAGAGATGTGGTTGTTTTATGAGGTGGGATGGTAGCGAATACGAGGAGGTATTCGTGAGCATGAATAAAAGATTGGTTAATGTTCGGGTGGAACATGGAAAGTGATGGAGGTATGTTGGTAATTTAATACATGCTGGGATTACATTCATCTAAAGTTAAGTTGCTGTTTTATCACGTTTTTATAAATTTGCTTTTCTGCAAATAAGCCTTTTATCACCTACCTTGTTTATGAGCTGCATATCATGTGTTATTTCCGCACTTGCTGAGTACATCATTGTGCTCAAACTTGCATTATTATTTCTCCATCAACAGCAAGAGAAGACTACTATGAAGACCGGGTAGAACATTATGGCGTGTGATCTGTTCTCAACCTTGCCTGTGGAGGGAGTAGGGATGGAGTCACTTCTGCTTAGTTTTGCTTCCGCATTAGTTCTTGCTTCTGCATTAAATAAGATTTCCGCTGCATAGAAATAAGACTCCCGCTGTGAGCATGAGTCCAAGACTCATGAGGAATTGTAATAAACTCTGTTATTCGTGGTAATATATAATCTGAATTCAGTTTGTGGAACGTATGTGTATGTGTGATGAACATCCTGGGCACACATATGCATTAGTTCTCGGTTCCGTGATTTTCCACAGAATTGATGGCGTCACAGATTGGTATAAGAGCCACGGGTTGACAGTAGGTTACACGCCTAAGATAGAAGCCTTAGATTGATATTAGATCCACGGGTGGACAGCAAGTTACACCCCTGAATAGAAGTCATAGGTAGCTGAGCCACACTGACCAAGGGAAGCATCCTAGGGTGCATAACTTAGATTGGCTTTGAAACCACCTTGGCATAGGAAACCATCCTTGAATAGGAGTTGAGTGGGCTCTTGCGATGATTATTTATGTGCTTAGTGTGAGTTGTGGGGCGTCTCAACAACGTTGCCTATATCCACACGTAAAAAGAAAGAGGAGTGAAATGCTTCGGCACTTGATCACATCCCCATAAGGACTAATATATATAGTCCAAACTCCCCTTGATGCATATAGTTGAAAGGACCTACCTAACTTTCTAACCTTCTATTCTATTTCGTTCTCTCTCACAGATGGTGAGAGGAAACGTCAGCCGAAGTAACGTCCAGGAAGATGACCACGAAGAAGTTCCTGCTAACCCTGGAGCTGGCGAAAACAACCTAGAAAGGTTGATGGCCATGCAAAACCAGCTTATGCAAACCATGATCCAAACTTTGGGTCAGTTGCAGGCCAACCAACACCCCGTTCCGGCACCACCGCCACCACCACCGCCGGCTCATAACAGGTTGGGAGAGTTCATGAGGACTCGACCACCCACCTTTGCTCAAGCAAGAGATCCAATGGAGGCCGATGATTGGTTGAAATCCATGAAGAAGAAACTTGCCATTGTACAGTGCAACGACCGAGAAAAGTTCTCTTTGCATCGCACCAACTGATGGGAGCAGCTGCTGACTGGTGGGATGCCTTGAGCAACGCCCATGCCAACCCGGAGACAATCACTTGGACTGAGTTCAAGGAAAGTTTCCGCTCCCACTACATCCCTATTGGCGTAATGATGCTCAAGAGGCAGGAGTTTGAGGGTCTCCGCCAAGGGCAGAAGAGTGCGAACGAATACCTCAACAAGTTCATACAACTGTCCTGGTATGCCCTCGAAGATGTCAACTCAGATCAGAGGAAGCAGTACCTGTTCATGAGAGGGTTGAACAATGAGATCCAAGTTCAGCTCCTCAACAATGACTACGTAAGCTTCCAGAAGCTGGTTGATAAGGCTATTGTGGTGGAAAACAAGATCCGAGAGATCGAGCGCGAGTACAAAAGGAAGATCCCATACCAGCCCCAAGGGAGCAACGTACGACCTAGATACATGCCCCCTGCACCGCAGTATGGATCGACCACTCCTACGTACCGCCCTGGTCAGCCACCACAGCAACGGCCCGTTGCACCGGCACCTCGTGTGCCCATGCCTCCTGTGCCCCGGCCTAACAATGGCGCTCCTGTTCAAAACTCCCGCCCCAACGTACCTGCTGCCGTAGGCAACAGGGCATGCTTTGCATGCGGGGAAGTTGGCCACTTCGCTAACCAGTGCCCGAAGAAAGGCCCTGGACAGCAAGGTAACGTGCCCAAGCAGAACCAGCGACCAAACGGAGGAGACAACCAAGGGAACCGTGGACCGCAGAACTATGCTCGTGGCCACGTTAACCATGTCACTGCTGAGGAAGCACAACAGGCTGAGGACGTCGCAATTGGTATGTTCCTTGCCAACTCCAACCCGGCCATCATTTTATTTGATTCCGGAGCATCGCATTCCTTCATATCATCCAAATATGTTGCCAAACATCATCTACCCGTATCCCACCTAGAATGTGCTATGTTAGTTAATTCTCCCGGAGGAGAAATGAGGACTAGTATAATATGTCCTAAAGTAAGCCTTAAAATAAGGGGGGTAGACTTCCTTGCCAACCTTATTGTCTTGGACTCCCACGGAATTGACATCATACAAGGAATGAACTGGTTAAGCAAGCACAATGGAGTAATACAATACGCTGAGAGAAGCGTGCAATTGACGAACGAACACGGTATCCGTGTCGAGTTTGAGTCAGCCCAGCAAGCAACAGAACGGGCGGATCTGAACCATGTTGAAGGAGTAGCATTGGACAACATTCCAGTGGTTCAGGAATTTTCGGATGTATTCCCGGAAGAACTTCCAGGTATGCCACCTGACCGGGATATTGAGTTTGCCATAGATTTGGTACCTGGAACTGCACCCATAGCTAAGAGACCATACAGGATGCCCGTTAACGAGTTAGTTGAACTAAAGAAACAAATTCAAGAACAGTTGGAGAAGGGTTTTATCCGTCCAAGTTCGTCACCATGGGGAGCCCCGGTACTCTTCGTAGACAGGAAGGACGGAACCCAAAGAATGTGCGTGGACAACAGGTCTCTCAATGAGGTAACAATCAAGAATAAATACCCTTTGCCCCGTATAGAGGACCTGTTCGATCAAATGAAAGGAGCCCAAGTGTTCTCCAAGATTGATCTTCGGTCGGGATATTTCCAGCTGAAGATTAAGCCCTCCGATATACCTAAGACAGCCTTTCGAACGCGGTATGGTTCATATGAATATACCGTTATGTCTTTTGGATTGACGAATGCACCCGCATACTTCATGTACCTTATGAATAAGGTTTTCATGGAGTACTTGGACAAGTTCGTCATAGTTTTCATCGACGACATTATGGTGTATTCAAAAAGTAAGGAGGAGCATGAAGAACATCTGAGATTGACATTGCAGAAGTTGCGTGAGCATCAGTTGTATGCCAAGCTCAACAAGTGTCAATTTTGGCTTAAGGAAATATCTTTCCTAGGCCACATCATCTCCAAGGAAGGGGTATCGGTTGATCCTGGAAAGGTGAGAGATGTTCTGAAATGGGACCAACCGAAGAGCGTGAGGGATATTCGGAGTTTCCTTGGGATGGCAGGATACTATCGGCGCTTCATTAAAGACTTCTCTAAGATAGCAAAACCTATGACGGAGTTGCTAATGAAGGGAAAAGTCTTTCAATGGACACAAGCCTGCCAAGAAAGTTTTGAGGAACTCAAGAAAAGGCTAACCACAGCACCAGTTCTGGTATTGCCAGACGTAAGCAAGAGCTTCGATATATATTGTGACGCATCCAGACAAGGGCTCGGATGTGTGCTCATGCAGGAAGGGCAGGTGGTAGCCTATGCCTCACGACAATTAAAGAAGCATGAGCTTAACTATCCTACTCATGATTTGGAGTTAGCAGCAGTGGTGCATGCATTGAAGATTTGGAGACATTATATTTTTGGTCATTGATGTGAGATCTATACGGATCATAAAAGCCTCAAGTACATATTTACACAAACAGACTTGAATTTGAGGCAACGTCGATGGTTAGAACTCATCAAGGATTATGATGTGGGAATCAACTACCACCCCGGGAAGGCCAATATGGTCGCTGACGCATTGAGCAGAAAGGGAGCATGCCACCAACTCACGGTTCGGGAGCTACCACCCGAACTACGTAAAGAGTTCGAACAGTTACACCTCGGATTCTTGAATAACATGAAAATGATGGAAATCCACTCCTCATTGGAACAAGAAATAAGAAAGGGACAAGCAACGGACGAGGGGATCAAGGAAATCAAGGAAAGAATCCGACAAGGGATAGAGAAGGATTTTAAAGAGGATGAAAAGGGTACGCTTTGGCTAGGAAAAAGGATTTATGTGCCAAACCTAAGACACCTTCGCGACATAATATTGAAGGAGGCACATGATTCACCCTATTCCATACATCCGGGGAGCACCAAAATGTACAAGGACTTGAAAACTTGCTATTGGTGGGATGGTATGAAAAGGGACATAGCCGAATACGTTGCCCTATGCGACACATGCCAACTGGTAAAAGCCGAACATCAAAAACCCGCTGGGTTGTTGCAACCCTTGAAAATACCTGAATGGAAATGGGAAGACATCAGTATGGACTTCATCGTCGGACTGCCAAGGACTCAGTCAGGATACGATTCCATCTGGGTCATTGTAGACCGGTTGACGAAAACCGCCCATTTTCTTCCGGTAAAGACCAGTTACAACGTTACACAGTTGGCAGAGTTGTACATGAAGCAGATCGTGTGCCGTCATGGAGTTCCGAAGAGGATAGCCTCAGATCGAGGTTCTCAGTTTACCTCTAGATTCTGGAGGAAGCTGCAGAAAGCCATGGGTACACGACTAGATTTTAGCTCCGCCTATCACCCACAAACAGATGGGCAAACCGAGAGGACGAACCAAATTTCGGAGGACATGCTGAGAGCTTGCGCCTTGAAACGTGGGCGTAGTTGGGATAGGAGTTTACCGTATGCCGAGTTCTCCTATAACAACAGCTATCAAGCTAGCTTGAAGATGTCGCCTTTCGAAGCCTTATATGGTAGACGGTGTAGAATGCCACTGTTCTGGAACGAGACTGGAGAGAACCAGGTGTTTAGACCCGAAGTACTACAAGAGGCTGAAAAGCAAGTCCAAACGATACGGGAGAACTTAAAGGCTGCTCAGTCACGACAGAAAGGCTATGCGGACAATAGGCGTAGAAAGTTGACCTTTGAAGTTGGAGACTTCGTATACCTTAAGGTATCACCTATCCGAGGCCAACGACGTTTTAACGTCAAAGGCAAACTAGCGCCTCGCTACATCGGACCATTTAAGATTTTGGACAAGCGAGGAGAAGTAGCCTATCAACTAGAGCTCCCAAACCACCTCTGCGACGTACATGACGTGTTTCATATATCCCAGCTCAAGAAGTGCTTGAGAATACCAGAGGAACAAGTGTCAATGGGAGAACTTAACCTTCAAGAGGACCTGACTTACGCAGAACACCCTGTCCGAATCTTGGACGTAAAGGAAAGGGTCACCCGAAACAAGGTGATTCGATGGTGCAAGGTACAATGGAGCCATCACACTGAAGCTGAAGCCACATGGGAGCGAGAAGAGGATATCAAGGGAGAATTTCCCCATCTATTTTCTACTAACGAATCTCGAGGACGAGATTCAATTTAAGGGGGGTAGATTTGTGACACCCTCATCTCGGGTGTCAGCATATGTTCATGTTTTATGAAGAAGAAAAACATTTTAAGAAAAGAAGGAACAGAGACAAGTATCAAAAGGATGGCCAATAAAGCTCTCCGAGAACACCGAAACGCAACTTCCACGGCCAGCAGACCACGTGGCGCGTTCGGAGCTCATCCCCGAGAGATTGGGAGAAGTCCGACGCTAAACTAGGCTACGTGACAGGCTCGGGGGTCACCTCCGCAATTGGAAAGAGGTCCGACCCTGTGGGACACGTGCTGCCCGCGGAGCTAGCCTCTGCGGAAGAAGCAAAGACATTTTTTCATAGGACACGTGTCAATCTCGGAGCTCATCTCAGAGAGAAGTCCGGGTCTATCGAACACGTGTCGCCACCGGAGCTTATCACCGGAAGGTCCGTCGCAAAATACATGGCGTGCGCGGAGCTCGTCTCCGAAGAAGAGGGAGGTCTCGCTCGTGCCACGTGGCACAACCGGAGCTCGTCTATGCGGGAGAAGAGATACCAGGCTCGGAAGGACACGTGGAGCTTCCGGAGCTCATCACCACGGAGGTAACGAGTCTGGAGCGGTTTTTACACATGAAGATATCGGTACGCAACGGAAACCGATCTAAACTCCATGATGTTACCGAAGATAAGACATCAGGATCTAACAAAGATCTGAATATGACTCTTATTTGGGATCCAATCAGATTAGGACTCTTCTCTTCCCGATTATAAATAGAACACGAAACCTCTGGCCGAAACTACGAACTTCTCTTTCAACTCCTGAGCCGACGACTTAGCACCCTAGCCCTAACTCGCCGAGCAAAACATCACCGAAGCGCAACAAGGGAGATCATCGGAGAAGAACCGAGTGGTCTGAAGAGGACCTCGAAGTCAAGAAGAGCGTGAGGTAGGACTTCAATACCACCTTACGACATCATGGTGTTCATCTCTTGCATCTGTTCTTCAATTCCTTTCGAACAGAAGCTTTCTCGTGGGCAGATCACTCGATGATCAGTTTGATCTAAAGACAAGATCATCGCCACACCTTTGATCCGAATACCTCTGACCATGCAAGCCATGCAAGAATACGTACAGATCAATCTAATGAAACTAATCATAAGATAACATGCATGTGCATCATCGCATCTAGTTTAGGGTTTGTGCATAATATTGATTGCTGTGAATTTGTGTGCACGTGAATCCTACATAGCAGGACAAACTCAGGAAGCTGTCTACGACGAGCTGCAGCAACAAGGTTTTGAGAATCAATAACAACCGGAACCGCAAGAACAAGGCAAGTGCTCCTTGACCATGTTGATCCTATGTTTTGGGTAAAACTATTTTTGTTTTGCGAAAAGGTGTGTGTGCTGAGTCAAACATGATGGGAAACCCTTTTATAGGAGTTTACTAGTTTTGGTTAAACCACCCTTGTCACCTGGGAAGTTTTATGAGTCGGGTATGGTTTTTGTTTTATGCTTCGCTGAGTCCATGGGATTGGAAAGCGAGATAGATGTGTCTAGCTAACTGCACTCATAATAATAAGGGGAAACTGATGTTAATAATGAACATGGATCGGAGGGAGATCTAGGCAAGATTGGGTTTGTGAATGAGGTAGCATGAGATGGTGGTTTTGCTTGCCGTAGATCTAAGGATCGGTTCATGCATGCACATGCCAGGATAACAGTGCCACCACAAGGCCAAGTATGGGTGCGGCTTAGCTAAGTAATTAGGTAAGTTGCTAGGATGTTATGGACTATGGAAGGCGCGGGGAATGAGAGTCGAGTGAGGACTGCCCTGGGAACTGCATGGCACAAGAGGGGGCCCGTGGGTGGGAGAATTGGAGATTCTAGCCTGCCGGTGAAACCTTAGTGAGTCCATACATCT
Source organism: Neostapfia colusana (assembly GCA_030760725.1). Classification (NCBI taxonomy): domain Eukaryota; kingdom Viridiplantae; phylum Streptophyta; class Magnoliopsida; order Poales; family Poaceae; genus Neostapfia; species Neostapfia colusana. Next base: position 52,435,185 of record JASWHV010000019.1, read on the forward strand.
AGTAACCCCTTTGTAAAGGCTATTTTGTGATCTCTTAACCATACACCAACGGATGTGTACTGGTATAATGGAGGTTCTGCAGTCGCCGACGGGTGACGAAATCACAAACTTGTGGGTAAAGAGGTACAAACTCTGCAGAGTTGTTAAAACTATCATGATAGCCGAGCTTACGGTCACGAGCACCTGGCTAAACTGCCATCATTAGATGGGATGGTTATTGGAATGGTTATTGGAATGGGTATTGGAATGGTTACGGAAATGGTTATTGGGAAGGTTCTTGGTTATGATTATTGGTTATGGTTTAATTTGGGACTGTTGAGTCCGGGAGATGAGATGGTTGCATGACTGATGGGTCATGACATGAGATTGGTCTTGGTGAGAGACGTGGTTGTTTTATGAGGTGGGATGGTAGCGAATACGAGGAGGTATTCGTGAGCATGAATAAAAGATTGGTTAATGTTCGGGTGGAACATGGAAAGCGATGGAGGTATGTTGGTAATTTAATACATGCTGAGATTACATTCATCTAAAGTTAAGTTGCTGTTTTATCACGTTTTTATAAATCTGCTTTTCTGCAAATAAGCCTTTTATCACCTACCTTGTTTATGAGCTGCATATCATGTGTTATTCCCGCACTTGCTGAGTACATCATTGTGCTCAAACTTGCATTATTATTTCTCCATCAACAGCAAGAGAAGACTACTATGAAGACCGGGTAGAACATTATGGCGTGTGATCTGTTCTCAACCTTGCCTGTGGAGGGAGTAGGGATGGAGCCACTTCTGCTTAGTTTTGCTTCCGCATTAGTTTTTGCTTCCGCATTAAAATAAGATTTCCGCTGCATAGAAATAAGACTTCCGCTGTGAGCATGAGTCCAAGACTCATGAGGAATTGTAATAAACTCTGTTATTTGTGGTAATATATAATCTGAATTCAGTTTGTGGAACGTATGTGTATATATGATGAACATCCTGGGCACACATATGCATTAGTTCTCGGTTCCGTGGTTTTCCACAGAATTGAGGGCGTCACAGGGTCCACCCGTCATCGGCACTCTGTCTAGGAACCGAAGCGGTTGCCGATGCGGGGTATTCGAAGAGTTCCGAATCGCTTGGAATTGCACCCGGGAAGTTTTTAGAGGGGGTCTTACCCATATTGCGGCTTCCCTTCGCACTTCTCTGCGTTTCTTCTCGGACTCTTGTGCTTTTGCTCTCTTGCCCTTGAGTTCTCCCTCGCCATGGCTTCCAACCCGCCACCAGAGAAGAAGCGCGCTCGATCTCCTCCAGCAGCGGCGTCTGTGCCAAGTCGGGAATCTGGGGTGCCTGGCACTCCCTCCGGTGGCGACTCGAAGAGGCCCCGGGCTGATGCGCTGGGGGAAGCTTCTGGGGCGTCCCCTGTTCCGCCAGTTCAAGCGACTGCGGAGCGGCCGTCAGTGACGGTAGAGGGCTCCGGGAGTCCTACCCCGGCTCGGAAGTCGGGGTTCAGAGCCCGCTGGAGTGTCCGCGCTTCCCGGCCATCCCCGACTTGCGGGGAATCTGTGCCGCTGCGCTCGGAGCCAGGGGCAACTGCCGCGGCCCCCAGGCCAGCGCGAACTTCTCCTGTTCCGGTGTGCCCGGACTCCACGGCGGCGTCGTCTCTTCCTGCCGAGACGGCCACCGCGGCCCCCACGCCAGCGCAGGTCGACCCTGCACTAGGCGGCCCGGCCTTTTCTCCAGCACCGCCTTCCCCGGCTCGCCCCTCTCCTCAGATCAAGGAGCCATAAGCTGAAGAGAGCCCGGCAGGCCTGGCTGCCACAGCCTCGGAGCCAGCTTCTCCTGATCGGCGTCTCGTCTCGGTTGCTGGTGCGTCGGCTCTTCCTGAGGACGAGGTAATGGAGGAGGTCGGGGGGACTGCCCCGGCCTCTGTTGCTCCATTGCCCCTGGCGGATGCCTTCGCGCTTGCCAAGACGAGCGTTCGGCAGGTCTTGGCTGCACTAGGGCGCGAGCGGGAGGAGTATACGGTTGAACGGGATCGCCTCCTCACCTGGGGGAACCTTTTGCAGGAGAGGACCGCGAAGGTTAAGAGTGAGCTCAACTCCAGGCGGGAGTTGCTCGACTTCAGGGAAGCGCTCCTCGACCGGATGAAGCGGGCTGTCGACCGCATGGACACCCAATCGCGGCGGATCAACAGGGAGGCCCTGGAGGCACACGCCCGGGCCGAGGAGAGCCTCTCTGCTGCTGTAGAGATACGGCAGCGGTTGGAGCGCCGTAAACTCGTCGTTGAGGAACAGGAACGTTCCACGGCAGCTGAGGCAGAGAGGGTCGCCGTGCAGCTGGCGGCGGGCGAGGATGACCTTCGAGCCCGGATCGAGGAGCTGGAGATCCTGAAGGCAGACCTCGACTTGAGGGAGGAACAGGTCTCCCGTGATCGCCGGGCGGTCTTGGACCGGGAGTTGGCTGCCGACTTCAAGGCTGCTGAGTTGGAGCGGCTCACCCAGACTCTCCATCTTCGGGAGAGCTCCCTGGCGGCCAAGGAGAAGGAATTCTCCGAGAGGAACCTGGAGGCTCTGCAGGCGGCCCGCCGCGAGGTGGAGGAGCTCTCGGCCTTGCGGTCCTCCGAGGCTCTTGCGGTCTCAAGCTTCGTGGATCGAGCGGGGTCCGCCCTGATCCCTCTTGGCTTCAGTCCGGTGAGGGCCGCGGCTCCTGCGTTGAAGGTGGCGGAGGTGATCCCTGCGCTGGAGTCGATTGGCGCCAAGCTGGACAGGCTAGACTCGGTGGTCGCCAGCGAGCTTGAGGCCGAGGGCCGCGGCCTAGCCTTAGAAGTCGCCTCACATGTGCTGGCATGCTTCAAGAGCCGCGACCCCTCTTTCTCGCTAGAGCCAGCGAAAGAGGGCCCAGCCGCGGAGCGGGAGGAAGCTGCCAGGGCTGAAGTCGAGGATGTGTCCGCCCTTATAGCCGCAAGGTTCCGGCGGGAGCCGGGAGGTCCTTAGGACTGGTTTCTCCCTTTTTATCGAGTCTGTAGTCCAGCTCATGGAGCCTCGCTTAGTTCGACTCTTTTGGATATTTGTGTCTGTGATACTTTTTCTCTCCTTCTTGGCTTTTCCTGGTCGAGTCCTTAGCTCCGCAAGGTACTCGGAGGCCTTGACCAATCTCGGAGCTCTGCATAGACACCCTCCCCGGGTCCTAACCGTGTTAGAGGCCCCGGGGGTCTCCGGATCTCGCCCTATGGGGAGCTCCAAATCTGCCTGCCACGTGGCGGGTCCGGAGCCCCTCCTTAAGAGGCGGGAGCTCCGGCCATGTTGGACACATAGGGCTTTCGGAGCCCTCCCACCGAGGGGGGAGGTCCGGTTTCTGCCTACCACGTGGCGAGCCCGGAGCCCTCCTCAGGGGAGGCGAGAGCTCCGGGCCCGCTGGACACGTGGGGCCCTCGGGTCCCGCCCCTGCTGAAGGGGCAGGATCCGGTTCTTCCAGTCCTAGGCCGGAGTAGTTGGTAGCTCCTTTCCCCCTGCTTCATGCAGACCCTGTTGCCGCAACCTGGAGGTCCTGCACACAGGCAGAGGAAACGTAATCCTCCTCGGGGGGTCCTCCCCTCCCGTCTCCTAGTCTATCCGTCTTATGATCCTGATCCGTTATATGGGGCTTGGGCAATTCTGTGCACGAGGCGCCGGAGCTCCGGCTCCCTCCGAGGTCCGGGTACGGCCGTCCGATCCCTAGTACCGGGCCATGCGCTGGGGAAGCAGAGTGCACGTGCTTTGGGTTCATGACCAGGCAAAGCGGTTGTACTCCCCTGTACCTCCGGAGGGCAGGATGCACATGCTTTGGGCTCATGGCCTGCTAAGCTGGATACGCACCCTGGACCCCCCATGCACAACGCAGGCCTTTCCTGGAGGTGACCAACTGACACCGCAACACCTGACTGGGGGAGGCCCGAGAGACTCACTCGGCCATCGGCAGGTGCCTCAAGCGCAGCCGCCTTCGGTAGGACAGCGAATGCCGACTATGGATGAGCGCAGGAGAGGGGGAGCTAGATGTACGATGAACATACAAAGATAGTGCGGTCATAAAAATTAATGCATAATTTAAATGAGCGCATGAGAGAGAGATAAGTAGAACAGGTTTCTGTATTCATGCCCATAGGTGGAATTCTGGCTGTACATGGAGGCAATATTCCGCCTCGCCTACAAGGGAAGAAAGACTCTACGCGCTTAGGGTCGGAACCAGGCTAAACTGGACGTAGTCCTGTACCGTCCCTTGAGACTTAGCTGCCCCAAGCTCTGTTCCTAAATTCTATGGGATTCATTACAGAAGGGAATAACCCTGTTCTACTGATGCTCGGGAAGTATGACTTACAGTGTTGCTTCATGGCAATGGTTTTTTGGGAACAGATCCCACACTCGGTTGAAAGGCATGTGTACCTGGGGCGGCAGCTTTCATGATTCGGAAGGGACCTTCCCTGCTGGGGGAGAGTTTATGGGTCCTTTTTGGAATAGAGCGTGTTGTGACACCAGGTCACCCTCCTGCCGCTCCCCGACGGGTTCGGTTCTCTGGCGGTAGTGCTTAGAGCATCAGCCGGGACCGCGCTTTGTGGGGTGTTACCTGCAGCCAAGTCTTGTCGACGAGGTTGTCATCTTCGCGCTGGATCAGGTCCTGCGCGGCTTCTCCTTGGTGCCCCCGGGGAGTTCTCCCCTTCTGGCTAAGGCCTTCAAGGGGTAGGTGGACCCGGGCTCGTCCTGGATGACCCAAGGCGTCTTCCCCTTCTGGCAAGGCCTTCAAGGGGTTGACAGATCTTGGGCGGTCCCCGGGAGGTATGTCCGAAGCACGGAGGCGTGCCGCAGTTGGCTACCGCCCTGGCCCGTCACCGTCAGAGCTGGAGTCCTCGCCGTTATGCACTGTCTTTATGACGCGCTGAGGCTCCTGGAACCCCACCTGATGGGCGGCAGTGACTGGGGCATCGACCTTCTGTTTGCCATCCCTCTGAGGGTAAGGTGGTGCTTCAGTTCTCTGCTGTCTTCCTTTGCGGAAGCGCTCTGCGAGCCTCTGGATATCCCAGCACTCGGCAGCAGTATGGTTGCCGGCGCCATGCACGGGGCATAGCCCGCCCTGGTCACTGTCTGGGGCCGGCGACTGCCGCTGCCTTTTGTCGGGGCGTGGCCCCCGAGCTCCACTAGCCGTCGCTGCTGCGGCGATGGGAGCCGTGAACGATGACTTCATCTTGCCACTCCCCCGGTTCCTGGCCTTCTTACCACCCCCATAGGCAGCAGCGCCGGACCCGGGTTGTCCACCTGGCTCGGAGGTCGGCAGAGAGTGCCAGTTCCGCCCTTCAGCTGCTCTGGCACATTTGTCCGCCAGACTGAAGAGCTCAGAGACGTCGCGGACCTCTCTGGTCGCGAGCTTCTCAAGCATTTTCTCGTCCCGGACACCCTGTCGGAACGCCACCACCACAGAAGCACTTTGGATATGTGGGATGGTGTTACGTACCTGGGAGAACCGCTGGATGAAAGAGCGCAGCGACTCCCCAGGTTGTTGCTTGACGGTGTGGAGGTCAAGCTCCGTGCCGGGACGGGTGTAGGAGCTGCCGAAGTTGGCAACGAACTGCCGGCAGAGCTCTCCCCAGGAAGTTATGGACCCCTGAGGTAGATTCATGAGCCAAGACCGAGCTGGGCCGGTCAAGGCGACGGGGAAGTAGTTGGCCATGACAGCCTCGTCCCTTCCTGCGGCAAGTACGGCGGTGGAGTAGATCTGGAGGAACTCCGCCGGGTTGACGCTACCGTCGTACTTCTCGGGCAGGTGCGGCCGGAACTTGCGCGGCCACCTCGCGAAGCGAAGGTGGGGTGCAAGGGCCGCACATCCTGCACCTGCTGCTGCAGGTATTGGCGCTGCGAACGCTTGGTCCGCACTTGGCACCGCGTATCCCGGCATGGGCAAGGCTGCACCATAGACCGGGGGCGCTGCTTGCGGCGCATATGGTTGTGGCATATGCTGCGCGGCATATGCCTGAGGCAGGGCTCGCGTGGCGAAGACCTGCCTTCCAGGTTGTGTCGAGGCCGACGACATGCTGTTGCCAGCCTCATGGTTGCGACGCCTTTCTCGACGTCGCTCGAGATACACCCGGGCATCCTGGCCCAAGTGGCACCGTTCCAGCTCCCTTCTCAGGTCCGTCGACAGGAGCCTGGAGGAGCTGGAATCCGCCGTTTGCCCGTCAACCGTGGGCGTGTGCGTCAGCGACACAGCCGGTTGTCCTGGACGTCATCCTCGCCGAAACCGAGGATTCGTGGCGGCGACGACGAGGCGGTCCACCTCGCGGACCCATTGCTGGGTCGCTGAATGGGGCGCATCCCCTGCAGGTGGGTTGCGCAGCAGCGCTCTTGCCGCAGCTAGCGCACCCCCATGGTGTACGCTCAGCGCTGCAGAAGACCTCACGCTGGTCGGAGCCTGCATCGCCGGAGTCGGCGTTGCCGGAGTCGGCTGCTGGCTACCAGCTCGTGCCGACACACTCCGTCCTGAGTGTGTCAATATGTACTCCCCACTGGTCACGGTTCGCCGTGAACAAGGAGGGGGAGAGTTTGCCGCTGAAGGAAGCTTGGTCATCTTCGTCGGCGGAAACTTGTCGCGCTAGGGGAAAAGCCCCTACCTGGCACGCCAAATGTCGAAGTGTTCTGTCGACACTTCCCCCGGGCCTGCACTGGACAGCCCGCGGAGGTTCTTTTTTCGGTGGGGCTAGTTCCTAGCGGAGAGCTTGCGCAGATGGACGAGTTAGTAAGAGCTTGACACGGCGAGTTTTACATGGTTCGGGCTGCCGGAGCGTAAAACCCTACGTCCACGGCGAGCTATGGAGCTCGCTGTATTGCTTGCTGCTCAGGGCCGGAGTCCTGAGCTTGGGGGTGAGTTACAGCTTAAGAGTGTATAGCTAGCGTATGAGTTGCAAAGTGCGAACCCCTGCTATCGTCGCCTACCCGAGCCTTTTATAGTCCAAGACTCGGGCAGCTTACAAGGGGGCCGGGACCCGACAGGTGGTCCCGGGAAGATTGTCTATTATCTACCATATCTGCAGTTATGCCGGTAGTTGTCTCTGGTCGAAGGCTTCTGAGTCTTCATCTTGCCGCCCTGCCCATGCCGCATGCTAGTCGTAGTGGTTGATGACGGCGCAGGCGGCATGGGGTGTCTTGTCGCAGTGTTTATTGGCTGGCAGGTTCTGACACCGCGCGCCAGTCTGTGATGCGACTGGGCGCAACGGCACCTGACAGAAGCATGCTCCGCGTCTCCGCGTCTCGGGAAGACGCGGGCCTTGAATACCTTGTACGGGCAAGGTATGGGGCGTCTTTACGCCCGCTGCCTATCGCTCGGGGGCAGGCAGCGTCGTTCTGCTGCCATGTGGTGGGCCCGGAGCCCTTCTCAGAGGAGAGGAGGGCCCGTTCCGCGGGGCACGTGGAGCCTCCGGACCTCTCCCCGCGGAGGGGGAGGCTCGGCTCCTGTTCGCCACGTGGCGGGCCCGGAGATCTCCTCTGAGGAGTGGGAGGTCCGGCCCCGCTGGACGCGTGGCGCCTTCAGATCTCTCTCCCGCGGAGGGGGAGGTCCGGCTTCTGTATGCCACGTGGCGGGCCCGGAGCTCTCCTCTGAGGAGAGGGAGGTCCGGCCCCGCCGGATGCGTGACGCCTTCGGAGCTCTCCCTGCGGAGAAGGGCGAGTTCCTTAGGCATTTTACCCTGTGCGCGGGGGTACCCCATATCTCAGGTACCGACACAAGCGTTCGCAGCACCAATACCTGCAGCAACAGGAGCTGGATGTGCGGCCCTTGCACCCCACCTTCGCTTCGCGAGGTGGCCGCGCAAGTTTCGGCCGCACCTGCCCGAGAAGTACGACGGCAGCATCAACCCGGCGGAGTTCCTCCAGATCTACTCCACCGCCGTACTTGCAGCAAGAGGGGACGAGGCTGTCATGGCCAACTACTTCCCCGTCGCCTTGACCGGCCCAGCCCGGTCTTGGCTCATGAATCTCCCTCAGGGTTCATAACTTCCTGGGGAGAGCTCTGCCGGCAGTTCATCGCCAACTTCGGCAGCTCCTACACCCGTCCCGGCACGGAGCTTGACCTCCACGCCATCAAGCAACAACCTGGGGAGTCGCTGCGCTCTTTCATCCAGCGGTTCTCCCAGGTACGCAACACCATCCCGCATATTCAAAGTGCTTCTGTGGTGGTAGCGTTTCGGCAGGGTGTCCGGGACGAGAAAATGCTTGAGAAGCTCGCGACCAGAGAGGTCCGCGACGTCTCTGAGCTCTTCAGCCTGGCGGACAAATGCGCCAGAGCAGCTGAAGGGCGGAACTGGCACTCTCTGCCGACCTCCGAGTCAGGAGGACAGCCCGGATCCGGCGCTGCTGCCTATGGAGGTGGCAACAAGGCCAAGAACCGGGGGGTGGCAAGATGAAGTCATCGTTCGCGGCTCCCGTCGCCGCAGCAGGGACGACTAGTGGAGCTCGGGGGCCACGCCCCGACAAAAGGCAGCGGCAGTTACCAGCCCCAGATAATGACCAGGGCGGGCTATGCCCCGTGCATGGCGCCGGCAACCATACTGCTGCCGAGTGCTGGGATATCCAGAGGCTCGCAGAGCGCTTCCGCAAAGGAAGGCAGCAGAGAGCTGAAGCACCGCCCCACCCTCAGAGGGATGGCAAGCAGAAAGTCGACGCTCCAGTGAGCGCCGCCCACCAGGTGGGGTTTCAGGAGCCTCAGCGTGTCATAAAGACAGTGCATTACGGTGAGGACTCCAGCTCCGATGGTGACGGGCCGGGGCGGTAGCCGGCTGTGGCTGCCGTCCCAGGTCAGTAGAGGCTGCACTGCTGCGGCGTCAACCTTGGAGAAGCCCCAAGTAGTCGCAGCAGCCCAAGCACCAATCATAATGGTGCGAGGTCGGGCCAGCCTCACCCAAGGGCACGCCTCCGTGCCTCGGTCATACCTCCCGGGAGCTGCCCAAGGTCTGTCAACCCCTTGAAGGCCTTGCCGGAAGGGGAAGACGCCTTGGGTCTTCCAAGACGAGCCCGGGTCCACCTACCCCTTGAAGGCCTTAGCCAGAAGGGCAGAACTCCCCGGGGGCGCCCAGGAGAACCCCCGCAGGACCTGATCCAGCGTGAAGCAACCTCGTCGACGAGACTCGGCTGCAGGTAACACCCCACAACGCACGGTCTCGCCTGCTGCTCTAAGCACTACCGCCAAAGAACCAAACGCGTCAGGGACCTGCAGAAGGGCAACCTGGCGTCGCGGCACGCTCTTTCCCGAGAAGGACCTATAAACTCTCCCCCAGCAGGGAAGGTCCCTTCCGAATCACGAAAGCTGCCGCCCCACGCACCAATCATAATGGTGCGAGGTCGGGCCAGCCTCACCCAAGGGCACGCCTCCGTGCCTCGGTCATACCTCCCGGGAGCTGCCCAAGGTCTGTCAACCCCTTGAAGGCCTTGCCGGAAGGGGAAGACGCCTTGGGTCTTCCAAGACGAGCCCGGGTCCACCTACCCCTTGAAGGCCTTAGCCAGAAGGGCAGAACTCCCCGGGGGCGCCCAGGAGAACCCCCGCAGGACCTGATCCAGCGTGAAGCAACCTCGTCGACGAGACTCGGCTGCAGGTAACACCCCACAACGCACGGTCTCGGCTGCTGCTCTAAGCACTACCGCCAAAGAACCAAACGCGTCAGGGACCTGCAGAAGGGCAACCTGGCGTCGCGGCACGCTCTTTCCCGAGAAGGACCTATAAACTCTCCCCCAGCAGGGAAGGTCCCTTCCGAATCACGAAAGCTGCCGCCCCAGGTACACATGCCTTTCAACCGAGTGTGGGATCCGTTCCCAAAACCCTTGGCATGGAACAACACTGTAAGTCCTACTCCCCGAGCATTAGTAGAACAGGGTCATTCCCTTCTGTAATAAATCCCATAGAATTTAGGAACAGCGCTTGGGGCAGCTAAGTCTCAAGGGACGGTACAGGACTACGTCCAGCTTAGCCTGGTTCCGACCCTAAGCGCGTAGAGTCTTGCTTCCCTTGTAGACGAGGCGGATCATTGCCCCCATGTACAGCCAGAATTCCACCTATGGGCATGAACACAGAAACTTGTTCTACTTTGCTCTCTCTCATGCGCTCATTTAAATTATGCATTAATTTTTATGATCGCACTATCTATGTATGTTCATCGTACATCTAGCTCCCTCTCTCCCGCGCTCATCCATAGTCAGCATTCGCTATTGTCGGTACCTGAGATATGGGGTATCCCTGCGCACAGGGTAAAATGCCTAAGGTACTCGCCCTTCTCCGCAGGGAGAGCTCCGAAGGCGCCACGCGTCCGGCGGGGCCGGACCTCCCTCTCCTCAGAGGAGAGCTCCGGGCCCGCCACGTGGCATACAGAAGCCGGACCTCCCCCTCCGCGGGAGAGAGGTCCGAAGACGCCACACGTCCAGCGGGGCCGGACCTCCCTCTCTGCAGAGGAGAGCTCCGGGCCCGTCACGTGGCATACAAAAGCTGGACCTCCCCCTCCGCGGGGAGAGGTCCGGAGGCTCCACGTGCCCCGCAGGCCGGACCTTTATCGCCTCAGAGAAGGGCTCCGGACCCGCCACGTGGCCAGAAGAACGGTGCTGCCTGCCCCCGAGCGGTAGGCAGCGGGTGTAAAGGCGCCCCACACCTTACCCGTACAAGGTGTTCAAGGCCCGCATCTTCCCAAGACGCGGAAACGCGGAGCACGCGTCTGTCAGGTGCCGTTGCGCCCAGTCGCATCACAGACTGGCGCGTGGTGTCAGAACCTGCCAGCTAATAAACACCGCGACAAGACATCCCATGCCGCCTGCGCCGTCATCAACCACTACGACTAGCATGCGGCATGGGCAGGGCGGCAAGATGGAGACTCAGAAGCCTCCGACCAGAGGCAACTACCGGCGTAACTACAGATACGGTAGATAATAGACAATCTTCCCGGGACCACCTGTCGGGTCCCGGCTCCCCTTGTAAGCCACCCGAGTCTTGGACTATAAAAGGCTCGGGTAGGCATCGATAGCAAGGGTTCGCACTTTGTAACTCATACGCTAGCCATACACTCTCAAGCTGTAACTCACCCCCAAGCTCAGGCCTCTGGCCCTGAGCAGCAAGCAATACAGCGAGCTCCATAGCTCGCCGTGGACGTAGGGTTTTACGCTCCGGCGGCCTGAACCATGTAAAACTCGCCGTGTCAAGCTCTTACTAACTCGTCCATCTGCGCAAGCTCTCCGCTAGGGACTAGCCCCTCCGAAAAAAGAACCTCCGCGGGCTGCCCAGTGCAGGCCCGGGGGAAGTGTCGATCGCACACTTTGACATTTGGCGCGCCAGGTAGGAGGCTTTTCCCCTAGCGCGACGAGTTTCCGCCGATGAAGATGATCGAGCTTCCTTCAGCGGCAAACTCTTCCCCCCTGCGCCCGCGGCAAACCGTGACCAGGGGAGAGTACATGATGACACACTCAGGACGGACTGTGACAGGGCAAGCTGGGAGCCAGCAACCGGCTCTGGCAGCGCCGACCCCGGCAATGCAGGCTCCATCCAGCGTCAGGCCTTCAGTAGCGCCGGGCGTACCCGGTGGGGGTGCGCTAGCCGCAGCAAGGGCGCTACTGCGCAGTCCGCCTGCTGGGGACGCGCCTCAGGCAGCGACCCAGCAGTGGATTCGCGAGGTAGACCGTCTTGTCGTCGCCGCCGCAAACCATTGACTTCGGCGGGGACGACGCTCCGACCAACCGGCTGTGTCGCTGACGCGCACGCCAACGGTCGACGGCCAGACGGGGGGGTTCCAGCTCCACCAAGCTTCCGTCGACGGACCTGAGGACAGAGCTGGAACGGTGCCACTTAGGCAAGATGCCCGAGTGTTCCTCGAGCGACGTCAAGAAAGGCGTCACACTCAAGAGGCTGGCGACAACATGACGTCGGCCTCGACCCAGCCTGAAGGGCAGATCTTCGCTACGTGAGCTCTGCCCCAGGCATACGTCGCGCAGCATATGCCACAACCATATGCCCTGCAAACGGTGTCCCCGGTCTATGGAGCGGCCTTGCCCATACCGGGGCACACTGTGCCAGCGGAGAACCAAGCGTTCGCGACACCGATACCTGCACTGGGAGCCAGCAACCGGCTCTGGCAGCGCCGACCCCGGCAATGCAGGCTCTGACCAGCGTCAGGTTTTCAGTAGCGCTTTGTGTACCTAGTGAGGGTGCGCTAGCCGCAGCGAAGAGCGCTGCTACTCAATATGCCACAGTCATATGTCCTGCGTATGGCGGCCGGGGCATGCGGTGCTCAGCGCGAACCAAGCATTCGCGGCATCAGAACCTGCGGCGACAGAAGCAGGGTGTGCGGCCCTCGCGCCCCGCCTTCGCTTCACAAAATGGCCGCGCAAGTTTCGGCCGCTCTTGCCTGAGAAGTACGACGGCAGCATCAACCCGGCGGAATTCCTCCAGATGCCGGGAAATCCAGAAGCTCGCGGAGCGCTTCCGGAAGGGGAAGCAGCCCCTAACTGATGCCCCACCCTATAGTCAAAGGGAGGGCAAGCAGAAGGTCGAGGCCCGAGACAGCGACGACCGCCAGGTGGAGTTCCAGGAGCTCCAGCGCGCCGTAAAGGCAGTGCGCAATCATGGGAGCTCCAGCTCCAGTGACGACGAGCACTGGAAGATGCCCTGTGACATCTTCGGCGGGTCCGCTGACCCCCTGTCCCGAAGCATGGCTAAGGCCTTGCGCCGAGCGGTAGTGTCGGTGGCTCCCCTCCCAGGTGCAGTACCGCACCTCAGGTGGATGGGAACCCCCATCAGCTTCGATGACACCGACTTCCCCAGGACCATGGCTGGGGCCGGCCAACTGCCGCTCGTGGTGGCCCTTACCATCGCCAACGTGAAGATGTACCACGTTTTGGTGGATGGTGGGGCTGGACTGAACCTCATCAGTCACGCAGCCTTCCAGAAGCTGCAGATCCCGATGGCCAAGCTCGCCCCATCAAGCCCGTTCTCAGGGGTAGGGCCGGGACAGGTCGTTCCCTACGGCCGCATCAGCCTCCCGGTGACCTTTGGGGCACCGGACAGCTACCGGACAGAGTACATTCTGTTCGACGTGGCCGAGATTGACCTCCCCTTCAATGCCATAATCGGTAGGCCAGCCCTGTACCGATTCATGGCAGTAGCCCACTACGGCTATCTTGTCTTGAAGATGCCTACACCAACAGGCGTCCTCAAGGTTTGTGGAGACCGTGCTGCCGCAGTATTAGCCTTGGAAAGGCTTCAGGCGCTTACAGCAACTAGAGCGCCAGCCCTCGGCAGTAGGGTGGGAGAATTGGAGATTCTAGCCTGCCGGTGAAACCTTAGTGAGTCCATACATCTAGTAACCCCTTTGTAAAGGCTATTTTGTGATCTCTTAACCATACACCAACGGATGTGTACTGGTATAATGGAGGTTCTGCAGTCGCCGACGGGTGACGAAATCACAAACTTGTGGGTAAAGAGGTACAAACTCTGCAGAGTTGTTAAAACTATCATGATAGCCGAGCTTACGGTCACGAGCACCTGGCTAAACTGCCATCATTAGATGGGATGGTTATTGGAATGGTTATTGGAATGGGTATTGGAATGGTTACGGAAATAGTTATTGGGAAGGTTCTTGGTTATGATTATTGGTTATGGTTTAATTTGGGACTGTTGAGTCCGGGAGATGAGATGGTTGCATGACTGATGGGTCATGACATGAGATTGGTCTTGGTGAGAGACGTGGTTGTTTTATGAGGTGGGATGGTAGCGAATACGAGGAGGTATTCGTGAGCATGAATAAAAGATTGGTTAATGTTCGGGTGGAACATGGAAAGCGATGGAGGTATGTTGGTAATTTAATACATGCTGAGATTACATTCATCTAAAGTTAAGTTGCTGTTTTATCACGTTTTTATAAATCTGCTTTTCTGCAAATAAGCCTTTTATCACCTACCTTGTTTATGAGCTGCATATCATGTGTTATTCCCGCACTTGCTGAGTACATCATTGTGCTCAAACTTGCATTATTATTTCTCCATCAACAGCAAGAGAAGACTACTATGAAGACCGGGTAGAACATTATGGCGTGTGATCTGTTCTCAACCTTGCCTGTGGAGGGAGTAGGGATGGAGCCACTTCTGCTTAGTTTTGCTTCCGCATTAGTTTTTGCTTCCGCATTAAAATAAGATTTCCGCTGCATAGAAATAAGACTTCCGCTGTGAGCATGAGTCCAAGACTCATGAGGAATTGTAATAAACTCTGTTATTTGTGGTAATATATAATCTGAATTCAGTTTGTGGAACGTATGTGTATATATGATGAACATCCTGGGCACACATATGCATTAGTTCTCGGTTCCGTGGTTTTCCACAGAATTGAGGGCGTCACAGGGTCCACCCGTCATCGGCACTCTGTCTAGGAACCGAAGCGGTTGCCGATGCGGGGTATTCGAAGAGTTCCGAATCGCTTGGAATTGCACCCGGGAAGTTTTTAGAGGGGGTCTTACCCATATTGCGGCTTCCCTTCGCACTTCTCTGCGTTTCTTCTCGGACTCTTGTGCTTTTGCTCTCTTGCCCTTGAGTTCTCCCTCGCCATGGCTTCCAACCCGCCACCAGAGAAGAAGCGCGCTCGATCTCCTCCAGCAGCGGCGTCTGTGCCAAGTCGGGAATCTGGGGTGCCTGGCACTCCCTCCGGTGGCGACTCGAAGAGGCCCCGGGCTGATGCGCTGGGGGAAGCTTCTGGGGCGTCCCCTGTTCCGCCAGTTCAAGCGACTGCGGAGCGGCCGTCAGTGACGGTAGAGGGCTCCGGGAGTCCTACCCCGGCTCGGAAGTCGGGGTTCAGAGCCCGCTGGAGTGTCCGCGCTTCCCGGCCATCCCCGACTTGCGGGGAATCTGTGCCGCTGCGCTCGGAGCCAGGGGCAACTGCCGCGGCCCCCAGGCCAGCGCGAACTTCTCCTGTTCCGGTGTGCCCGGACTCCACGGCGGCGTCGTCTCTTCCTGCCGAGACGGCCACCGCGGCCCCCACGCCAGCGCAGGTCGACCCTGCACTAGGCGGCCCGGCCTTTTCTCCAGCACCGCCTTCCCCGGCTCGCCCCTCTCCTCAGATCAAGGAGCCATAAGCTGAAGAGAGCCCGGCAGGCCTGGCTGCCACAGCCTCGGAGCCAGCTTCTCCTGATCGGCGTCTCGTCTCGGTTGCTGGTGCGTCGGCTCTTCCTGAGGACGAGGTAATGGAGGAGGTCGGGGGGACTGCCCCGGCCTCTGTTGCTCCATTGCCCCTGGCGGATGCCTTCGCGCTTGCCAAGACGAGCGTTCGGCAGGTCTTGGCTGCACTAGGGCGCGAGCGGGAGGAGTATACGGTTGAACGGGATCGCCTCCTCACCTGGGGGAACCTTTTGCAGGAGAGGACCGCGAAGGTTAAGAGTGAGCTCAACTCCAGGCGGGAGTTGCTCGACTTCAGGGAAGCGCTCCTCGACCGGATGAAGCGGGCTGTCGACCGCATGGACACCCAATCGCGGCGGATCAACAGGGAGGCCCTGGAGGCACACGCCCGGGCCGAGGAGAGCCTCTCTGCTGCTGTAGAGATACGGCAGCGGTTGGAGCGCCGTAAACTCGTCGTTGAGGAACAGGAACGTTCCACGGCAGCTGAGGCAGAGAGGGTCGCCGTGCAGCTGGCGGCGGGCGAGGATGACCTTCGAGCCCGGATCGAGGAGCTGGAGATCCTGAAGGCAGACCTCGACTTGAGGGAGGAACAGGTCTCCCGTGATCGCCGGGCGGTCTTGGACCGGGAGTTGGCTGCCGACTTCAAGGCTGCTGAGTTGGAGCGGCTCACCCAGACTCTCCATCTTCGGGAGAGCTCCCTGGCGGCCAAGGAGAAGGAATTCTCCGAGAGGAACCTGGAGGCTCTGCAGGCGGCCCGCCGCGAGGTGGAGGAGCTCTCGGCCTTGCGGTCCTCCGAGGCTCTTGCGGTCTCAAGCTTCGTGGATCGAGCGGGGTCCGCCCTGATCCCTCTTGGCTTCAGTCCGGTGAGGGCCGCGGCTCCTGCGTTGAAGGTGGCGGAGGTGATCCCTGCGCTGGAGTCGATTGGCGCCAAGCTGGACAGGCTAGACTCGGTGGTCGCCAGCGAGCTTGAGGCCGAGGGCCGCGGCCTAGCCTTAGAAGTCGCCTCACATGTGCTGGCATGCTTCAAGAGCCGCGACCCCTCTTTCTCGCTAGAGCCAGCGAAAGAGGGCCCAGCCGCGGAGCGGGAGGAAGCTGCCAGGGCTGAAGTCGAGGATGTGTCCGCCCTTATAGCCGCAAGGTTCCGGCGGGAGCCGGGAGGTCCTTAGGACTGGTTTCTCCCTTTTTATCGAGTCTGTAGTCCAGCTCATGGAGCCTCGCTTAGTTCGACTCTTTTGGATATTTGTGTCTGTGATACTTTTTCTCTCCTTCTTGGCTTTTCCTGGTCGAGTCCTTAGCTCCGCAAGGTACTCGGAGGCCTTGACCAATCTCGGAGCTCTGCATAGACACCCTCCCCGGGTCCTAACCGTGTTAGAGGCCCCGGGGGTCTCCGGATCTCGCCCTATGGGGAGCTCCAAATCTGCCTGCCACGTGGCGGGTCCGGAGCCCCTCCTTAAGAGGCGGGAGCTCCGGCCATGTTGGACACATAGGGCTTTCGGAGCCCTCCCACCGAGGGGGGAGGTCCGGTTTCTGCCTACCACGTGGCGAGCCCGGAGCCCTCCTCAGGGGAGGCGAGAGCTCCGGGCCCGCTGGACACGTGGGGCCCTCGGGTCCCGCCCCTGCTGAAGGGGCAGGATCCGGTTCTTCCAGTCCTAGGCCGGAGTAGTTGGTAGCTCCTTTCCCCCTGCTTCATGCAGACCCTGTTGCCGCAACCTGGAGGTCCTGCACACAGGCAGAGGAAACGTAATCCTCCTCGGGGGTCCTCCCCTCCCGTCTCCTAGTCTATCCGTCTTATGATCCTGATCCGTTATATGGGGCTTGGGCAATTCTGTGCACGAGGCGCCGGAGCTCCGGCTCCCTCCGAGGTCCGGGTACGGCCGTCCGATCCCTAGTACCGGGCCATGCGCTGGGGAAGCAGAGTGCACGTGCTTTGGGTTCATGACCAGGCAAAGCGGTTGTACTCCCCTGTACCTCCGGAGGGCAGGATGCACATGCTTTGGGCTCATGGCCTGCTAAGCTGGATACGCACCCTGGACCCCCCATGCACAACGCAGGCCTTTCCTGGAGGTGACCAACTGACACCGCAACACCTGACTGGGGGAGGCCCGAGAGACTCACTCGGCCATCGGCAGGTGCCTCAAGCGCAGCCGCCTTCGGTAGGACAGCGAATGCCGACTATGGATGAGCGCAGGAGAGGGGGAGCTAGATGTACGATGAACATACAAAGATAGTGCGGTCATAAAAATTAATGCATAATTTAAATGAGCGCATGAGAGAGAGATAAGTAGAACAGGTTTCTGTATTCATGCCCATAGGTGGAATTCTGGCTGTACATGGAGGCAATATTCCGCCTCGCCTACAAGGGAAGAAAGACTCTACGCGCTTAGGGTCGGAACCAGGCTAAACTGGACGTAGTCCTGTACCGTCCCTTGAGACTTAGCTGCCCCAAGCTCTGTTCCTAAATTCTATGGGATTCATTACAGAAGGGAATAACCCTGTTCTACTGATGCTCGGGAAGTAGGACTTACAGTGTTGCTTCATGGCAATGGTTTTTTGGGAACAGATCCCACACTCGGTTGAAAGGCATGTGTACCTGGGGCGGCAGCTTTCATGATTCGGAAGGGACCTTCCCTGCTGGGGGAGAGTTTATGGGTCCTTTTTGGAATAGAGCGTGTTGTGACACCAGGTCACCCTCCTGCCGCTCCCCGACGGGTTCGGTTCTCTGGCGGTAGTGCTTAGAGCATCAGCCGGGACCGCGCGTTGTGGGGTGTTACCTGCAGCCAAGTCTTGTCGACGAGGTTGTCATCTTCGCGCTGGATCAGGTCCTGCGCGGCTTCTCCTTGGTGCCCCCGGGGAGTTCTCCCCTTCTGGCTAAGGCCTTCAAGGGGTAGGTGGACCCGGGCTCGTCCTGGATGACCCAAGGCGTCTTCCCCTTCTGGCAAGGCCTTCAAGGGGTTGACAGATCTTGGGCGGTCCCCGGGAGGTATGTCCGAAGCACGGAGGCGTGCCGCAGTTGGCTACCGCCCTGGCCCGTCACCGTCAGAGCTGGAGTCCTCGCCGTTATGCACTGTCTTTATGACGCGCTGAGGCTCCTGGAACCCCACCTGATGGGCGGCAGTGACTGGGGCATCGACCTTCTGTTTGCCATCCCTCTGAGGGTAAGGTGGTGCTTCAGTTCTCTGCTGTCTTCCTTTGCGGAAGCGCTCTGCGAGCCTCTGGATATCCCAGCACTCGGCAGCAGTATGGTTGCCGGCGCCATGCACGGGGCATAGCCCGCCCTGGTCACTGTCTGGGGCCGGCGACTGCCGCTGCCTTTTGTCGGGGCGTGGCCCCCGAGCTCCACTAGCCGTCGCTGCTGCGGCGATGGGAGCCGTGAACGATGACTTCATCTTGCCACTCCCCCGGTTCCTGGCCTTCTTACCACCCCCATAGGCAGCAGCGCCAGACCTGGGTTGTCCACCTGGCTCGGAGGTCGGCAGAGAGTGCCAGTTCCGCCCTTCAGCTGCTCTGGCGCATTTGTCCGCCAGACTGAAGAGCTCAGAGACGTCGCGGACCTCTCTGGTCGCGAGCTTCTCAAGCATTTTCTCGTCCCGGACACCCTGTCGGAACGCCACCACCACAGAAGCACTTTGGATATGTGGGATGGTGTTGCGTACCTGGGAGAACCGCTGGATGAAAGAGCGCAGCGACTCCCCAGGTTGTTGCTTGACGGTGTGGAGGTCAAGCTCCGTGCCGGGACGGGTGTAGGAGCTGCCGAAGTTGGCAACGAACTGCCGGCAGAGCTCTCCCCAGGAAGTTATGGACCCCTGAGGTAGATTCATGAGCCAAGACCGAGCTGGGCCGGTCAAGGCGACGGGGAAGTAGTTGGCCATGACAGCCTCGTCCCTTCCTGCGGCAAGTACGGCGGTGGAGTAGATCTGGAGGAACTCCGCCGGGTTGACGCTACCGTCGTACTTCTCGGGCAGGTGCGGCCGGAACTTGCGCGGCCACCTCGCGAAGCGAAGGTGGGGTGCAAGGGCCGCACATCCTGCACCTGCTGCTGCAGGTATTGGCGCTGCGAACGCTTGGTCTGCACTTGGCACCGCGTATCCCGGCATGGGCAAGGCTGCACCATAGACCGGGGGCGCTGCTTGCGGCGCATATGGTTGTGGCATATGCTGCGCGGCATATGCCTGAGGCAGGGCTCGCGTGGCGAAGACCTGCCTTCCAGGTTGTGTCGAGGCCGACGACATGCTGTTGCCAGCCTCATGGTTGCGACGCCTTTCTCGACGTCGCTCGAGATACACCCGGGCATCCTGGCCCAAGTGGCACCGTTCCAGCTCCCTTCTCAGGTCCGTCGACAGGAGCCTGGAGGAGCTGGAATCCGCCGTTTGCCCGTCAACCGTGGGCGTGTGCGTCAGCGACACAGCCGGTTGTCCTGGACGTCATCCTCGCCGAAACCGAGGATTCATGGCGGCGACGACGAGGCGGTCCACCTCGCGGACCCATTG
Source organism: Neostapfia colusana (assembly GCA_030760725.1). Classification (NCBI taxonomy): domain Eukaryota; kingdom Viridiplantae; phylum Streptophyta; class Magnoliopsida; order Poales; family Poaceae; genus Neostapfia; species Neostapfia colusana. The sequence goes on from JASWHV010000019.1 coordinate 52,454,796, forward strand.
CTGGGTCGCTGAATGGGGCGCATCCCCTGCAGGTGGGTTGCGCAGCAGCGCTCTTGCCGCAGCTAGCGCACCCCCATGGTGTACGCTCAGCGCTGCAGAAGACCTCACGCTGGTCGGAGCCTGCATCGCCGGAGTCGGCTGCTGGCTACCAGCTCGTGCCGACACACTCCGTCCTGAGTGTGTCAATATGTACTCCCCACTGGTCACGGTTCGCCGTGAACAAGGAGGGGGAGAGTTTGCCGCTGAAGGAAGCTTGGTCATCTTCGTCGGCGGAAACTTGTCGCGCTAGGGGAAAAGCCCCTACCTGGCGCGCCAAATGTCGAAGTGTTCTGTCGACACTTCCCCCGGGCCTGCACTGGGCAGCCCGCGGAGGTTCTTTTTTCGGTGGGGCTAGTTCCTAGCGGAGAGCTTGCGCAGATGGACGAGTTAGTAAGAGCTTGACACGGCGAGTTTTACATGGTTCGGGCTGCCGGAGCGTAAAACCCTACGTCCACGGCGAGCTATGGAGCTCGCTGTATTGCTTGCTGCTCAGGGCCGGAGTCCTGAGCTTGGGGGTGAGTTACAGCTTAAGAGTGTATAGCTAGCGTATGAGTTGCAAAGTGCGAACCCCTGCTATCGTCGCCTACCCGAGCCTTTTATAATCCAAGACTCGGGCAGCTTACAAGGGGGCCGGGACCCGACAGGTGGTCCCGGGAAGATTGTCTATTATCTACCATATCTGCAGTTATGCCGGTAGTTGTCTCTGGTCGAAGGCTTCTGAGTCTTCATCTTGCCGCCCTGCCCATGCCGCATGCTAGTCGTAGTGGTTGATGACGGCGCAGGCGGCATGGGGTGTCTTGTCGCAGTGTTTATTGGCTGGCAGGTTCTGACACCGCGCGCCAGTCTGTGATGCGACTGGGCGCAACGGCACCTGACAGAAGCATGCTCCGCGTCTCCGCGTCTCGGGAAGACGCGGGCCTTGAATACCTTGTACGGGCAAGGTATGGGGCGTCTTTACGCCCGCTGCCTATCGCTCGGGGGCAGGCAGCGTCGTTCTGCTGCCATGTGGTGGGCCCGGAGCCCTTCTCAGAGGAGAGGAGGGCCCGTTCCGCGGGGCACGTGGAGCCTCCGGACCTCTCCCCGCGGAGGGGGAGGCTCGGCTCCTGTTCGCCACGTGGCGGGCCCGGAGATCTCCTCTGAGGAGTGGGAGGTCCGGCCCCGCTGGACGCGTGGCGCCTTCAGATCTCTCTCCCGCGGAGGGGGAGGTCCGGCTTCTGTATGCCACGTGGCGGGCCCGGAGCTCTCCTCTGAGGAGAGGGAGGTCCGGCCCCGCCGGATGCGTGACGCCTTCGGAGCTCTCCCTGCGGAGAAGGGCGAGTTCCTTAGGCATTTTACCCTGTGCGCGGGGGTACCCCATATCTCAGGTACCGACACAAGCGTTCGCAGCACCAATACCTGCAGCAACAGGAGCTGGATGTGCGGCCCTTGCACCCCACCTTCGCTTCGCGAGGTGGCCGCGCAAGTTTCGGCCGCACCTGCCCGAGAAGTACGACGGCAGCATCAACCCGGCGGAGTTCCTCCAGATCTACTCCACCGCCGTACTTGCAGCAAGAGGGGACGAGGCTGTCATGGCCAACTACTTCCCCGTCGCCTTGACCGGCCCAGCCCGGTCTTGGCTCATGAATCTCCCTCAGGGTTCATAACTTCCTGGGGAGAGCTCTGCCGGCAGTTCATCGCCAACTTCGGCAGCTCCTACACCCGTCCCGGCACGGAGCTTGACCTCCACGCCATCAAGCAACAACCTGGGGAGTCGCTGCGCTCTTTCATCCAGCGGTTCTCCCAGGTACGCAACACCATCCCGCATATTCAAAGTGCTTCTGTGGTGGTAGCGTTTCGGCAGGGTGTCCGGGACGAGAAAATGCTTGAGAAGCTCGCGACCAGAGAGGTCCGCGACGTCTCTGAGCTCTTCAGCCTGGCGGACAAATGCGCCAGAGCAGCTGAAGGGCGGAACTGGCACTCTCTGCCGACCTCCGAGTCAGGAGGACAGCCCGGATCCGGCGCTGCTGCCTATGGAGGTGGCAACAAGGCCAAGAACCGGGGGGTGGCAAGATGAAGTCATCGTTCGCGGCTCCCGTCGCCGCAGCAGGGACGACTAGTGGAGCTCGGGGGCCACGCCCCGACAAAAGGCAGCGGCAGTTACCAGCCCCAGATAATGACCAGGGCGGGCTATGCCCCGTGCATGGCGCCGGCAACCATACTGCTGCCGAGTGCTGGGATATCCAGAGGCTCGCAGAGCGCTTCCGCAAAGGAAGGCAGCAGAGAGCTGAAGCACCGCCCCACCCTCAGAGGGATGGCAAGCAGAAAGTCGACGCTCCAGTGAGCGCCGCCCACCAGGTGGGGTTTCAGGAGCCTCAGCGTGTCATAAAGACAGTGCATTACGGTGAGGACTCCAGCTCCGATGGTGACGGGCCGGGGCGGTAGCCGGCTGTGGCTGCCGTCCCAGGTCAGTAGAGGCTGCACTGCTGCGGCGTCAACCTTGGAGAAGCCCCAAGTAGTCGCAGCAGCCCAAGCACCAATCATAATGGTGCGAGGTCGGGCCAGCCTCACCCAAGGGCACGCCTCCGTGCCTCGGTCATACCTCCCGGGAGCTGCCCAAGGTCTGTCAACCCCTTGAAGGCCTTGCCGGAAGGGGAAGACGCCTTGGGTCTTCCAAGACGAGCCCGGGTCCACCTACCCCTTGAAGGCCTTAGCCAGAAGGGCAGAACTCCCCGGGGGCGCCCAGGAGAACCCCCGCAGGACCTGATCCAGCGTGAAGCAACCTCGTCGACGAGACTCGGCTGCAGGTAACACCCCACAACGCACGGTCTCGCCTGCTGCTCTAAGCACTACCGCCAAAGAACCAAACGCGTCAGGGACCTGCAGAAGGGCAACCTGGCGTCGCGGCACGCTCTTTCCCGAGAAGGACCTATAAACTCTCCCCCAGCAGGGAAGGTCCCTTCCGAATCACGAAAGCTGCCGCCCCACGCACCAATCATAATGGTGCGAGGTCGGGCCAGCCTCACCCAAGGGCACGCCTCCGTGCCTCGGTCATACCTCCCGGGAGCTGCCCAAGGTCTGTCAACCCCTTGAAGGCCTTGCCGGAAGGGGAAGACGCCTTGGGTCTTCCAAGACGAGCCCGGGTCCACCTACCCCTTGAAGGCCTTAGCCAGAAGGGGAGAACTCCCCGGGGGCGCCCAGGAGAACCCCCGCAGGACCTGATCCAGCGTGAAGCAACCTCGTCGACGAGACTCGGCTGCAGGTAACACCCCACAACGCACGGTCTCGGCTGCTGCTCTAAGCACTACCGCCAAAGAACCAAACGCGTCAGGGACCTGCAGAAGGGCAACCTGGCGTCGCGGCACACTCTTTCCCGAGAAGGACCTATAAACTCTCCCCCAGCAGGGAAGGTCCCTTCCGAATCACGAAAGCTGCCGCCCCAGGTACACATGCCTTTCAACCGAGTGTGGGATCCGTTCCCAAAACCCTTGGCATGGAACAACACTGTAAGTCCTACTCCCCGAGCATTAGTAGAACAGGGTCATTCCCTTCTGTAATAAATCCCATAGAATTTAGGAACAGCGCTTGGGGCAGCTAAGTCTCAAGGGACGGTACAGGACTACGTCCAGCTTAGCCTGGTTCCGACCCTAAGCGCGTAGAGTCTTGCTTCCCTTGTAGACGAGGCGGATCATTGCCCCCATGTACAGCCAGAATTCCACCTATGGTCATGAACACAGAAACTTGTTCTACTTTGCTCTCTCTCATGCGCTCATTTAAATTATGCATTAATTTTTATGATCGCACTATCTATGTATGTTCATCGTACATCTAGCTCCCTCTCTCCCGCGCTCATCCATAGTCAGCATTCGCTATTGTCGGTACCTGAGATATGGGGTATCCCTGCGCACAGGGTAAAATGCCTAAGGTACTCGCCCTTCTCCGCAGGGAGAGCTCCGAAGGCGCCACGCGTCCGGCGGGGCCGGACCTCCCTCTCCTCAGAGGAGAGCTCCGGGCCCGCCACGTGGCATACAGAAGCCGGACCTCCCCCTCCGCGGGAGAGAGGTCCGAAGACGCCACACGTCCAGCGGGGCCGGACCTCCCTCTCTGCAGAGGAGAGCTCCGGGCCCGTCACGTGGCATACAAAAGCTGGACCTCCCCCTCCGCGGGGAGAGGTCCGGAGGCTCCACGTGCCCCGCAGGCCGGACCTTTATCGCCTCAGAGAAGGGCTCCGGACCCGCCACGTGGCCAGAAGAACGGTGCTGCCTGCCCCCGAGCGGTAGGCAGCGGGTGTAAAGGCACCCCACACCTTACCCGTACAAGGTGTTCAAGGCCCGCGTCTTCCCAAGACGCGGAAACGCGGAGCACGCGTCTGTCAGGTGCCGTTGCGCCCAGTCGCATCACAGACTGGCGCGTGGTGTCAGAACCTGCCAGCTAATAAACACCGCGACAAGACATCCCATGCCGCCTGCGCCGTCATCAACCACTACGACTAGCATGCGGCATGGGCAGGGCGGCAAGATGGAGACTCAGAAGCCTCCGACCAGAGGCAACTACCGGCGTAACTACAGATACGGTAGATAATAGACAATCTTCCCGGGACCACCTGTCGGGTCCCGGCTCCCCTTGTAAGCCACCCGAGTCTTGGACTATAAAAGGCTCGGGTAGGCATCGATAGCAAGGGTTCGCACTTTGTAACTCATACGCTAGCCATACACTCTCAAGCTGTAACTCACCCCCAAGCTCAGGCCTCCGGCCCTGAGCAGCAAGCAATACAGCGAGCTCCATAGCTCGCCGTGGACGTAGGGTTTTACGCTCCGGCGGCCTGAACCATGTAAAACTCGCCGTGTCAAGCTCTTACTAACTCGTCCATCTGCGCAAGCTCTCCGCTAGGGACTAGCCCCTCCGAAAAAAGAACCTCCACGGGCTGCCCAGTGCAGGCCCGGGGGAAGTGTCGATCGCACACTTTGACATTTGGCGCGCCAGGTAGGGGGCTTTTCCCCTAGCGCGACGAGTTTCCGCCGATGAAGATGATCGAGCTTCCTTCAGCGGCAAACTCTTCCCCCCTGCGCCCGCGGCAAACCGTGACCAGGGGAGAGTACATGATGACACACTCAGGACGGAGTGTGACAGGGCAAGCTGGGAGCCAGCAACCGGCTCTGGCAGCGCCGACCCCGGCAATGCAGGCTCCATCCAGCGTCAGGCCTTCAGTAGCGCCGGGCGTACCCGGTGGGGGTGCGCTAGCCGCAGCAAGGGCGCTACTGCGCAGTCCGCCTGCTGGGGACGCGCCTCAGGCAGCGACCCAGCAGTGGATTCGCGAGGTAGACCGTCTTGTCGTCGCCGCCGCAAACCATTGACTTCGGCGGGGACGACGCTTCGACCAACCGGCTGTGTCGCTGACGCGCACGCCAACGGTCGACGGCCAGACGGGGGGGTTCCAGCTCCACCAAGCTTCCGTCGACGGACCTGAGGACAGAGCTGGAACGGTGCCACTTAGGCAAGATGCCCGAGTGTTCCTCGAGCGACGTCAAGAAAGGCGTCACAGTCAAGAGGCTGGCGACAACATGACGTCGGCCTCGACCCAGCCTGAAGGGCAGATCTTCGCTACGTGAGCTCTGCCCCAGGCATACGTCGCGCAGCATATGCCACAACCATATGCCCTGCAAACGGTGTCCCCGGTCTATGGAGCGGCCTTGCCCATACCGGGGCACACTGTGCCAGCGGAGAACCAAGCGTTCGCGACACCGATACCTGCACTGGGAGCCAGCAACCGGCTCTGGCAGCGCCGACCCCGGCAATGCAGGCTCCGACCAGCGTCAGGTTTTCAGTAGCGCTTTGTGTACCTAGTGAGGGTGCGCTAGCCGCAGCGAAGAGCGCTGCTACTCAATATGCCACAGTCGTATGTCCTGCGTATGGCGGCCGGGGCATGCGGTGCTCAGCGCGAACCAAGCATTCGCGGCATCAGAACCTGCGGCGACAGAAGCAGGGTGTGCGGCCCTCGCGCCCCGCCTTCGCTTCACAAAATGGCCGCGCAAGTTTCGGCCGCTCTTGCCTGAGAAGTACGACGGCAGCATCAACCCGGCGGAATTCCTCCAGATGCCGGGAAATCCAGAAGCTCGCGGAGCGCTTCCGGAAGGGGAAGCAGCCCCTAACTGATGCCCCACCCTATAGTCAAAGGGAGGGCAAGCAGAAGGTCGAGGCCCGAGACAGCGACGACCGCCAGGTGGAGTTCCAGGAGCTCCAGCGTGCCGTAAAGGCAGTGCGCAATCATGGGAGCTCCAGCTCCAGTGACGACGAGCACTGGAAGATGCCCTGTGACATCTTCGGCGGGTCCGCTGACCCCCTGTCCCGAAGCATGGCTAAGGCCTTGCGCCGAGCGGTAGTGTCGGTGGCTCCCCTCCCAGGTGCAGTACCGCACCTCAGGTGGATGGGAACCCCCATCAGCTTCGATGACACCGACTTCCCCAGGACCATGGCTGGGGCCGGCCAACTGCCGCTCGTGGTGGCCCTTACCATCGCCAACGTGAAGATGTACCACGTTTTGGTGGATGGTGGGGCTGGACTGAACCTCATCAGTCACGCAGCCTTCCAGAAGCTGCAGATCCCGATGGCCAAGCTCGCCCCATCAAGCCCGTTCTCAGGGGTAGGGCCGGGACAGGTCGTTCCCTACGGCCGCATCAGCCTCCCGGTGACCTTTGGGGCACCGGACAGCTACCGGACAGAGTACATTCTGTTCGACGTGGCCGAGATTGACCTCCCCTTCAATGCCATAATCGGTAGGCCAGCCCTGTACCGATTCATGGCAGTAGCCCACTACGGCTATCTTGTCTTGAAGATGCCTACACCAACAGGCGTCCTCAAGGTTTGTGGAGACCGTGCTGCCGCAGTATTAGCCTTGGAAAGGCTTCAGGCGCTTACAGCAACTAGAGCGCCAGCCCTCGGCAGTACAGAACCAAACCAGCTCCACCTAAGTGCACGCCACCGTGCCTCTACCACCGCACCCCGCGTGCAACCCCTTGATGAGGACGACGTCCCCACAAGGCTCGTCCGAATCAGCGCCGATGCCACCCAGACCACCCGGGTAGCCGGGGGCCTGGGTAGCATATAGGAAGGCGCACTCGTTGCCCCCCTCCGGCATGAGGTCGATGTGCTGCATGACAGCCATCACCGAGGCCAGAGATCCCTAGGGAGGTGATGGAGCACTACTTAAAGGTCTTTCCCGACGTCCAGCCGTCCGACGAGACGGAGAGTCCGCCGCTCCCGGCGCTTGGCAAACCGTGTTATTATCCCGAAGGCCAGCGAGAAGCTCCGGAAGCGCATCCACTACACCAGTCTCAATAAGGCATGCCCTAAAGACCTATTTTCTCTCCCTATGATAGAGCAAATAGTAGACTCGATACCAGGCTGTGATATACTGCGCTTCCCAAATGCTTGCTAGGGCTCCCATCAGACCCCTGTGTCTGAAGTAGTTGAAGGGCGCCCTTTACCTGCTAATCCCGGCGTAAACCGACTCGGCATAGCTAGGGGTCCCGCGAATTTCCGGTCTTCGCGCAATGGCTTTAACCCCATACCACAGTAACCTGTTTCGCTACCAAGAAGCAAGCACCAGAAGACCAGACCTCGGATCCCCGACACAACCTCCCGGAGGACCAGCAGGACCTCCCGGAGCTCCCGGGACGTCAGCGGAGCTTCCCGCAAGGTCCAAAGCAGCCTGAGGACCCCCGAGTGTCGGGCACCCGGCGATCTCCCCAGGCTAAAAGCTATCCCCCGCAGCTCCACGCGGCGGGCGATGCCGCCAAATGGGCGGCGGAACTACTGAAGTTTGATCTAGGTTCCCTTTCCCGTCATACAGACATTAACAGAGCATTAGTTCACTTGTGGCTGAAGTAGACACACGCTCAGGGGGCCACGAAGACGATGAAACAGGACCCTGAGCCCTGACCTTCACCAGGCCTTATCGAATGATGTTCGTCGATGGCTCCTCGCGAAAGCAGGGGGCCGATGCTAGCGTACTGTTCCTCACGCCATCGGGGGAGCAGTCTGGGTATGTGGCGCGTTTCAATTCCAAGGCAGCCAACAACATAGCAAAGTATGGAGTGCTCATCCTTCTCGCTAGTCGTTGGCTCAGGGCAATCCCCAGTCTGGTTATCAACCAAGACGGCGGAGACAGACCCCCTCGCCTTGGACCTGCACCACGTACCGCGCGCTAGCAAGGCTGCAGCTGACGACCTTTCAACGAGGGCCCCCACTGCCACCGGAGCCACTGTGCCTGAAGGGGGCCTCGAGAGGACGTTGCCGCAACCCACAGCCCGGCCCGCCGAGCCGGGCGAAGGGGGCTAGACCAGCACCTCAAAGCTGGCGGTCCCGGCGGCCATGAGCGCCGCCAAGGATCATAAGCGTCACTGGGGACTCCGTGCAACCCAGCGCTCAAGATCCAGATGCTCAAGTCAGACCCGATGCATGGATCACGGAGGTCTGGGACTACTTGAAAGACAATATCCTCCCTGATGAACATGTATCCGCTGAACGGATTGCGCGTATGGATAAGAGACACATGGCGGTAGAGGGGGATCTCTACCGACGTGGCGCCAACCACATCCTATTGCGGTGCATAACCCAGGGGGAAGACTGCGACTTGTTCGCTGAGATCCATGGAGGCGAATGTGGGAGTCATTCTTCCTCACGCACGCTTGTCGGTAAAGCCTTTCGGCATGGCTTCTACTAGCCGGCAACACTCCAGGATGCCGTCGAGCTGGTCGAGAGCTGCTAGGCGTGCCTGTTCCACGCCAAGCAGATCCATACACCGGCTTGGACGGTACAGATGATCCAGCCCGTATGGCCATTTGCCGTACTGGGGCTGGACATCCCAGGCCTGGGACCATCCCCCAGAACCGAAGACAGGGACCCGCTCCCGAACCTTCGGAACACGGAACACCGCTGTAAGTTCTACCCCTAGAGCAACAATAGGGCAGGCCCTTCTTTTTGTAGTAATTTCCATAAAAGTCCGTGAACAGGGCTTGGAGCAACTAAGCCTCAGGGGACGGTCCAGGACTACGTTCAGCTTCGCCTGGTTCCGACCCCAAGCGCGTAGAGTCTTGCTTCCCTTGAGGTGGGTCGTGGCCTACATATGCGGCCCGCCTTCCCCCGTATGGAAATTTATATGAAAAGAAACCTACCCTACGTTGCTCTTCTTTGGTACTCATTTAATTTACTTATTAAATTTTTATGATTACCCTACTAACGCGTGCTCACTATGCGTTCAACTCCCTTTTCTCATTTTCATCTTTAGTTAGAATTTGCTGCAGATACGACTAAGGAATAGAGGGGGGAGCCCCCAAGGAGAATTACTTTTTCCTTACTTGTGTGCAGGACTTCTCAGCCTCAGCTCCCCGCAGGAGTATGGTAGGCGCATCCACCCAATAGAACGCACCTACCAGGGGGCCGCTACGGGATCGCGGTAGGCCAAAAACCCCAAGGTAAGATCAAAGGGCTAGCCCTCACAGGGGCGAGGTCCGAAGGCCCCACGTGTCCAGCGGGGCTGGACCTCCCACCTCTTTGAGGGGAGGTCCGGGACCGCCGTGTGGTCTACAGAAGTCGGACCTCCCCCCTCTGCGGGGAGAGGCCCGGGGCCTCCACGTGCCCTGCAAGCCCGGACCTCCTCTCAGGCGGGAGCTCCGGGCCCGCCACGTGACCAACAGGCTCGGACCCCCCTCCGATCTCGTGAGGAGGGTCCTGGAGACCTCCGGAACCCTTAGTATACAGTGGGGACCCAGACAAGGTGTCTATGCAGAGCTTCGAGATTGGTCAAGACCTCCGAGTCCTTGCGGAGCTAAGGGCTCGGTCAGGAAAGGCCAAGAAGAAGACTAGGGCATGCAGACACAGAAAGAAACAGGAGTCTGTCCATACAAAGGCTCCACGAGCTGGGCTACAGACTCAACAAAAATAAAAAAAGAAGTACAGGGCCTTGTGGACACGAGGGCAGATGCCTAGGGGTCCCCGGACTCCCGATGAAACCTAGATGCCACGAGGGCAGCTAAGTCCTCGACTTCGGCCCTGGCAGCTTCCTCCTGGTCGGCGATGGGTCCTAAACGGACCGGCCCCAGAGAAAAGGAAGGGTCTCGGCTAACGAAGCACGACAGAACGTGCATCGCAACCTCCTTCGCAAGGCCCCGACCTTCCGCTTCCAGCTCGTCGGCGATCACTGATTCGAGCCGACCTAGCTCGTCGCCGAGAGACTCAAGGGCTGGGGCCGCTTCGGACACCGGCCGTGCTGGGGTCTCCACCTGCACAGGGCTAAAACCAAGAGGAGCCAAGGCAGATCCCGCCTTAGCAATGAAGCACCAGACTTCCTGGGCCTCGGCAGTCCGCAAGGACTGGAGCCTCTCTACCTCTTGGCGAGCCGCTAGCTCACGATCCATCGCCGCCTGAAGCTCCTTGGAAGACTGCTCCTCCCTCGCGGCGACAGCCGACTCACGGAGCTCCAGCTCCTCAGTCCGAGCCCTTAGCTCCTCCACCTTGGCCCTCAGCCGAGTGGTGGCCTTCTCCTCCTCGGCCGCAGCAGCGCGTTCCCGATCACCGACGGCGTGCTCCCGACGGGCTACCTGCAGCTGCAACTCCTCCGCGGCGGTGGAACACTCCTTGGATTTGGCTTCAGCTTTGGCCAGAGCCTCGCGGTAGGTGGCACGAACCCGCTGGGCCTCTAACTCCAAGCGGCTAATGGCCTTCTTCTGGGTGCTAAGCAGAGCACTCATGGCCTCAAGCCTTGACTGCCTTGAGTCGAGGTCCGCCCGGGCCCGCTGCTGCCAGCTGAGAAGGCGTTCCCTCTCGCCGGCCAATGCCTTCCGCTCCTGCTCAAAGGCCGATTGGAGCTGCCGGGTGCTGGTCTGGGCACGCTCCAGGGAGTCCCACACGGGCACCGAAGCAGGGGGAGCAGGAGTTGCGCCGCTGGACCCCCCGGACGAGTCCAGGACCGGCGGGAGCACCGGCGCCTCAGCAGCTACGGTGGGGCGGTGTCCTAAGCAGGCCAGGGGGCCAGCAGGCACACCTACAGCAGCCCTCCCGGTCTCAAGACCTGGCTTCTGGACTGGTGAAGGAGGGCGGGTAGGAGCAGATGCAGCCACTGCGGCCACTGCCCCCGTCGATTTGGGAGCTATGGGGGCCGCCGCGGTCCCCAGGTGCCGAGGCGCGGAGCCCCCGCTGGTTGAAGGCGGCCGGATAAGAGGCCCGCCCCTGGCAGCCGGTTGGTCCCTGCAAAGAAGAAGAAGCCCTCAGAATAAGAGAAGAGGCAGGAGCTCTGCTCCTATAAGTCAGAATGAATAACACTTACTGGGCGGCATGAGCGCTCCAGCGAGCTTGCAGCACTGGCCTCTGGGCTGTAGCTGAACTGCCAGGACCAGCGGCTGGAACGGTCGCGGAATGGGACGCCTGGACCTCCGGTGCGCTCGCCGGCGTCGCCCCACCAACATCCGTCCTGGGAGCCCCGCCGCTCGAGGGAGGATGGCGAGATACTTGGGCTGATTCGGACGGCTGCTGTCTGGGGAGAGACCCGCCGGGGAGGGACACTCGGGACCTCTTCGGGTCGCCACCCGATGGACCAGCACCTCCGGGAGATGGAAGCAAAGTAGCTCCGGCACCCTAGCTTGGCACAGGCAGCACCCTCGGAGGAGACCGAGCGCGTTTTTTCTCTAGATGTCCGGGGGCCGGCTCTTTTCCTTTCCCTTTATCGGCGGCTTGGGTCCCGTCGGCTCTGGGGGAGGGTTTGGCAGCAGCGGATGCCTCATGCCCTGATCCGGGGTGCTCGGTCCCTGGAATGGTGATACCCTGGAAGGCATCCCCGACCTGACGAACGGCAATCCCGATATCATCAAGGTTCGGCATCTTCCGCAGGAGCTCTGACCTCCTCTGAGGCTCCAAGAAGAGGGGGGTGGCAGAAGGCGGAAGGGCGGGGTCACCGCTGGGAATGTAGTCACCGCTCACCTTACTCACCATCTCCTCCAGCTCCTCGTCGGAAGGGACAGAGCCGGGGCCTCTCTCCAGCCTGGTACAGTCCTGCTCACCGGTGTAGTACCACGCTGGGCGGCTGCGTTGCTGCAAGGGAGCAATGCGGCGTGACACAAAGTCCATCAGCACCATTAGAGACGTCAGCCCCTCGTTGGCCAAGAACTGGATCCGCTCCAAGACCGGAGTGTACTCCTGCTCCAGCTCAGGGATCTCCTCCCAGAAGCGGCGATCGGTGGTTGGGCTGGTGGTTGGGAGTTGCAGGCGATCGTGCTCGTCGGTCTGCACTACCACCCAGCTCTCCCTCCAGTTCTCCCACCTTGATGCGCTGAAGGGCAGGAGGTATCCGGAGACCTTGGGGTCTTTGCAGCGATGCTGGAAGTAATATGCCCCCATCTGAGTCTTTGAGCCGCGTCCAGTCGTCCGCAGCACAAAGAAGTGACGGAAGAGCGTCACGGAGGCGTGCACCCCCACGAACATCTCACAGAAGTGGACAAAAACTGCCGCCATTGCGAAGGAGTTGGGGGAGAGATGGTGGAGCTGGAGACCGTATGTCTCCAGCAGGGTGACAAAGAAGGAAGAAATCGGCGGAACGAACCCCGCCAGAGCATAAGCGGTGAAGAAGACTATCTCCCCCTTTTCCAGGACCAGGGGGAGAGATCCTCGGCGGAGCCGATGCTTCTGCTCTTCCGAGCGCCAGCCCAGCAGCCTGCGCACTGGCCCGAGCTCGGAGGAGCGAACGAGGCGCGTCGGAAGCAAGTTGGAAGCCATAGCGAAAGAAGGCGCAAGGGCAGGAGAGCCGGGGCGCAAGAGTTCAAGGGAAGTACGAGCGCAATGCAAAGGGAAGCCACGATGCGGGTGAGATCCCCTTTTAAAACTTTCCAGGGATGGTTCGAGGTAATTCGAAAACCTCCGGAAACACCGCATCGGCGACCTCGTCAGCTCCGAGACTGGGCGCCGATGAAAGCTGGGCCCAAGCCGCTTAACTAAAGCGGTGGGGTCAAGGAGTCAGTCTCCTGAGAAGATGAGCCGGCAAGGCACTTCGGCTGTCCCCGAAGAAAGCGCCGCAACGTGCAGAAGTGGCAGCCTTGGGAACCGCCACAGTAAAAGCAATCATCAAGTAAGCGCACGCTCTCACGACCCCGCGGCCGTTCGTGCTCCGGCAGCGGTCAATTCGGGACTTAGAGAAAGTGCGCGGATCGGAAGAGACGGAGGTCCCACCTCGGGCTCGCTATCTCCCCCGAGATGGGCCCGGGGGCCACTGTCGGTACCTGAGATATGGGGTACCCCCGCGCACAGGGTAAAATGCCTAAGGTACTCGCCCTTCTCCGCAGGGAGAGCTCCAAAGGCGCCACGCGTCCGGCGGGGCCGGACCTCCCTCTCCTCAGAGGAGAGCTCCAGGCCCGCCACGTGGCATATAGAAGTCGGACCTCCCCCTCCACGGGAGAGAGGTCCGAAGACGCCACGCGTCCAGCGGGGCCGGAACTCCCTCTCCACAGAGGAGAGCTCCGGGCCCGTCACGTGGCATACAGAAGCTGGACCTCCCCCTCCGCGGGAAGAGGTCCGGAGGCTCCACGTGCCCCGCAGGCCGGACCTTTCTCGCCTCAGAGAAGGGCTCTGGACCTGCCACGTGGCCAGAAGAACGGTGCTGCCTGCCCCCGAGCGGTAGGCAGCGGGCGTAAAGGCGCCCCACACCTTACCCGTACAAGGTGTTCAAGGCCCGCGTCTTCCCAAGATGCGGAAACGCGGAGCACGCGTCTGTCAGGTGCCGTTGCGCCCAGTCGCATCACAGACTGGCGCGCGGTGTCAGAACCTGCCAGCTAATAAACGCCACGACAAGACATCCCATGCTGCCTGCGCCGTCATCAACCACTACGACTAGCATGCGGCATGGGCAGGGCGGCAAGATGGAGACTCAGAAGCCTCTGACCTGAGGCAACTACCGGCGTAACTACAGATACGGTAGATAATAGACAATCTTCCCGGGACCACCTGTCGGGTCCCGGCTCCCCTTGTAAGCCACCCGAGTCTTGGACTATAAAAGGCTCGGGTAGGCATCGATAGCAAGGGTTCGCACTTTGCAACTCATACGCTAGCCATACACTCTCAAGCTGTAACTCACCCCCAAGCTCAGGCCTCCGGCCCTGAGCAGCAAGCAATACAGCGAGCTCCATAGCTCGCCGTGGACGTAGGGTTTTACGCTCCGGCGGCCTGAACCACGTAAAACTCGCCGTGTCAAGCTCTTACTAACTCGTCCATCTGCGCAAGCTCTCCGCTAGGGACTAGCTCCTCCGAAAAAAGAACCTCCGCGGGCTGCCCAGTGCAGGCCCGGGGGAAGTGTCGATTGCACACTTCGACAGCTATCCTACCGAGGGCGGTCGCGCTTGAGGCACCTGCCGATGGCCAAGTGAGTCTCTCGGGCCTCCCCCAGTCAGGTGTTGCGGTGCCAGTTAGTCACCTCCAGGAAAGGCCTGCGTTGTGCATGGGGGGTCCAGGGTGCATATCCCGCTTAGCTGGCTCCGTGCCCAAAGCGTGCGCATCCTGCCCTCCGGAGGTACAGGGGAGTACAACCGCTTTGCCTGGTCATGAACCCAAAGCACGTGCACTCTGCTTCCCCAGCGCACGGCCCGGTACTAGGGATCGGACGACCGTACCGGGACCTCGGAGGGAGCCGGAGCTCCGGCGCCTCGAGCACAGAATTGCCCAAGCCCCGTATAACGGATCAGGACGTAAGCCAAATAAGACTAGGAGACGGGAGGGAAGGACCCCCCGAGGAGAATTACGTTTCCTCTGCCTGTGTGCAGGACCTCCAGGTTACAGCAACGGGGACTGCATGAAGCGGGGGGAAGGAGCTACCAACTACTCCGGCCTAGGACTAGAAGGACCGGGTCCCGCCCCTTCAGCAGGGGCGAGGCCCGAAGGCCCCACGTGTCCAGCGGGCCCGGAGCTCCCGCCTCCCCTGAGGGGGGCTCCGGACTCGCCACGTGGCAGGCGGAAACCGGACCTCCCCCTCGGTGGGAGGGCTCCGAAAGCCCTACGTGTCCAGCAGGGCCAGAGCTCCCGCCTCCTGAGGAGGGGCTCCGGACCCGCCACGTGGCCGGCAGACCTGGAGCTCCCCATAGGGCGAGATCCGGAGACCCCCAGGGGCCCCTAACACAGTTAGGACCCGAGGGAGGTGTCTGTGCAGAGCTCCGAGATTGGAGAAGGCCTCTGAGTATTTTGCGGAGCTAAGGACTCAGTCAGACAAAACCAAGAAGGAGAGAAAAGGCATCACAGACACAAATATCTAAAAGAGTCTATTTATGCGAGGCTCCATGAGCTGGACTACAGACTCGATAAAAAGGGAGAAACAAGTCCTAAGGACCTCCCGGTTCACGCCGGAACCTAGCGGCTACAAGGGCAGCCACATCCTCGACTTCAGCCCTGGCAGCTTCCTCCCGCTCCACGGCTGGGCCCTCTCTCGCTAGTTCCAGGGAGAAAGAAGGGTCGCGGCTCTTGAAGCATGCCAGCACATGTGAGGCGACCTCTAAGGCCAGGCCGCGTCCCTCGGCCTCAAGCTCGCTGGCGACCACCGAGTCTAGTCTGTCCAGCTTGGCGCCGATCGACTCCAGTGCGGAGATCACCTCCGCCACCTTCAACGCAGGAGCCGCTGCCCTCACCGGACTGAAGCCAAGAGGGATCAGGGCAGACCCCGCTCGATCAACGAACCTTGAGACCGCATGAGCATCGGAGGACCGCAAGGCCGAGAGCTCCTCCACCTCATGGTGGGCTGCCTGCAGGGCCTCTAGGTTTCTCTCGGAGAATTCCTTCTCCTTGGCCGCCAGGGAGCTCTCCCAAAGGTGGAGAGTCTTGGCGAGCCGCTCCAACTCAGAAGCCTTGAAGTCGGCGGCCAACTCCCGATCCAGGACCGCCCGGCGTTCGTGGGAGACCAGTTCCTCCCTCATGTCGAGGTCTGCCTTCAGAATCTCCAGCTCCTCGATCCGAGCTCGAAGGTCATCCTCGCCCGCCGCCAGCTGCGCGGTGACCCTCTCCGCCTCGGCTGCCGTGGAACGCTCCCGTTCCTCAACAACGAGTTTACGGCGCTCCAACAGCTGCCGTATCTCCTCAGCGGCAGAGAGGCTCTCCTCGGCCCGGGCGTGTGCCTCCAGGGCCTCCCTGTTGATCCGCCGCGATTCAGCGTCCATGCGGTTGACAGACCGCTTCAGCCGGTCGAGGAGCACTTCCCTGAAGTCAAGCAACTTCTGCCTGGAGTGGAGCTCGCTCTTGACCTTGGCGGTCCGCTCCCGCAAAAGGTTCCCCCAGGTGAGGAGGCGATCCCGTTCAACTGTATACTCCTCCCGCTCGCGACCTAGTGCAGCCAAGACCTGCCGGACGCTCGTCTCGGCAAGCGCAAAGGCTTCCGCCAGGGGCAATGGAGCAGCAGAGGCCGGGGCACTTCCCCCGACCTCCTCCATCACCTCGTCCTCAAGAGGAGTCGATGCACCAGCGACCAAGACGAGACGCCGGTCAGGAGAAGCTGGCGCCGGGGCTCTGGCAGCCGGACCTGCCGGGCTCTCTTTAGCTTCTGACTTCTTGACCTGTGGAGAGGGACGAGCCAGGGAAGGCGGCGCTGGAATAAAGGCCGGGCCGCCTGGTGCAGGGTCGACCTGCGCTGGCCTGGGGGCCGCGGCGGCCGTCTCGGCAGGAAGAGATGACGCCGCCGCGGAGTCCAGGCACACCGGAACAGGAGAAGCTCGCGCTGGCTTGGGGGCCGCGGCAGCTGTCCCGGGTTCCGAGCGCAACGGCATAGACTCCCCGCCAGTCGGGGATGGCCGGGAAGCGCGGACACTCCAGCGGGCTCTGAACCCCGACTTCCGAGCCGGGGTAGGACTCCCAGAGCCTGCCGCCATCACTGACAGCCGCTCCGCAGTTGCTTGAACTGGCGGAACAGGGGACGCCCCAGAAGCTCCCCCCAACGCATCAGCCAGGGGCCTCTTTGAGTCGCCACCAGAGGGAGTGCCATCTCCAGAAACAGGAGATGCAGACACCCCAGGTTCCCGACTTGGCACAGACGCCGCCGCTGGAGGAGATCGAGCGCGCTTCTTCAAGGGTGGCGGGTTGGAGGCCATGACGAGGGAGGACTCAAGGGCAAGAGGACAAAGGCACAAGAGTCCAAGAAGAAGCGCTGGGAAGTGCGAAGGGAAGCCGCAGTGTGGGTAAGATCCCCTCTAAAAACTTCCCGAGTGCAATTCCAAGCGATTCGAAACTCTTCGAATACGCCGCGTCGGCAACCGCTTCGGCTCGAAGACCGAGCGCCGATGACAGGTGGACCCAAGCCGCCCAAACAGAAGCGGTGGGTCAAGGAGTCAGTCTCCTAAGAAGACAAGCCGTCAAGGCACTTCGGCGGTTCCCGAAGAAAGCGCCGCAACGTGCAGAAGTGGCAGTCTTGGGAACCGCCACAGTGAAAGCAACCATCAAGTGGGCGCACGCTCCCACGATCCCGCGGCCGTTCGTGCTCCGGCAGCGGTCAATGCGGGACTTAGAGAAAGTGCGCGGATCAGAAGAGACGGAGGTCCCACCTCGGGCTCGCTATCTCCCCCGAGATTGGCCCGGGGGCCACTGTCGGTACCCGCGATATGGGGTACACCCGCGCACAGGGGAAAATGCCTAAGGAACTCGCCCTTCTCCGCCGGGAGAGCTCCGAAGGCGCCACGCGTCCGGCGGGGCCAGACCTCCCTCTCCTCAGAGGAGAGCTCCGGGCCCGCCACGTGGCATATAGAAGCCGGACCTCCCCCTCCGCGGGAGAGAGGTCCGAAGGTGCAACGTACCCGGCGGGGCCGGACCTCCCTCTCCTCAGAGAGGAGCTCCAGGCTCGCCACGTGGCCGACAGAAGCCGAACCTCCCCCTCCGCGGGGAGAGGTCCGAAGGCTCCACATGTCCTGCAGGGCCGGACCCCCCCTCTCCTCTGAGGAGGGCTCCGGGCCCGCCACGTGGCCAGCAGAACGGCGCTGCCTGCCCCCGAGTGATAGGCAGTGGGCGTAAAGACGCCCCATACCTTGCCCGTACAAGGTATTCAAGGCCCGCGTCTTCCCAAGACGCGGAGACGTGGAGCACGCCTCTGTCAGGTGCCGTTGCGCCCAGTCGCATCACAGACTGGCGCGCAGTGTCAGAAGCCTGCCAGCCAATAAACACAGCGACAAGACATCCCATGCCGCCCCCGCCGTCATCATTCACTACGACTAGCATGCGGCATGGGCAGGGCTGCAAGACAAAGACTCAGAAGCCTTCGCCAGAGACGACTACCGGCATAACTGCAGATACGGTAGATCACAGTCAATCTCCCCAGGACCACCTGTCGGGTCCGGGGCCCCCCTTGTAAGCCACCTGAGTGTTGGACTATAAAAGACTCGGGTAGGCAACGATAGCAGGGGTTCGCACTCCCGCAACTCATACGCTAGCCATTCTCACCCAAGCTGTAACTCATCCTCAAGCTCAGAACTCCGGTTCTGAGCAGCAAGCAATACAGCGAGCTCCATAGCTCGCCGTGGACGTAGGGTTTTACGCTCCGGCGGCCTGAACCACGTAAAACTCGCCGTGTCAAGCTCCTACTAACTCGTCCATATGCTCAAGCTCTCCGCAAGAGACTAGCCCCACTGAAAAAAGAACCTCCGCGGGCTGCCCAGTGCAGGCCCGGGGGAAGTGTCCACCGAACACTTCGACAACAGCCTCTGACACTGTGCGCCTGTCTCGACCGTGACTGGTCACAATGCCTCCTGATAGGTGTGCGCCGCGTCTCCGCACCTTGGGAAGGCGCGGGTCTTTACTCCTGCTGCCTATAGCGCTGGGCAGGAGCGCTGCTCTGCTGGCCACGTGGCGAGCCCGGAGCTCACCTCTGAGGGGAGGGGAGGTCCGTTCCCGCTGGACACATGGAGCTTTCGGAGCTCACCCACGCGGAGGCGGGAGGTCCGGCTCTGCTTGCCAAGTGGCAGGCCCGGAGCTCACCTCTGAGGAGAGGGGAGGTCCGGCCCTGCTGGACACATGGAGCCTTCGGAGTTCACCCCCGCGGAGGGGGGAGGTCCGGCTCTGCTGGCCACATGGTGGGCCCGGAGCTCACCTCTGAGGAGAGGGGAGGTATGACCCCGCTGGACACGTGGAACCTTCGGAGCTCACCCCCACGGAGGGGGAAGGTCCGGCTCTGCTGGCCACGTGGCGGGTCCGGAGCTCACCTCTGAGGAGAGGGGAGGTCCGGCCCCGCTGGACACGTGGAGCCTTTGGAGCTCACCCCCACGGAGGGGGGAGGTCCGGCTCTGCTGGCCACGTGGTGGGCCCGGAGCTCACCTGTGAGGAGAGGGGAGGTCTGGCCCCGCTGGACACGTGGAGCCTTCGGAGCTCGCCCCCGCGGAGGGGGGAGGTCCGGCTCTGCTGGCCATGTGGCGGGCCCGGAGCTCACCTCTAGGAGAGGGTAGGTCTGACCCCGCTAGACACGTGGAGCCTTTGGAGCTCGCCCCCGTGGAGGGGGGAGGTCCGGCTCCGCCTGGCCACGTGGCTGGCCCGGAGCTCTCCTCTGAGGAGAGGGGGAACTCCGGCCTGGCTGGACACGTGGCACCCTCGGAGCTCACCCCTGCGAAAGGGGCGAGGTCCTTAGGCGGTTTTGTCCTGTGCGCGGAAGTACCCGGTATTGAGGGTACCAACAGTGTCCCCCGGGCCCATCTCGGGGGAGGTAACGAGCCTGTGGTGGGGCCTTCACCTTTTCAATTCTGAGCATGTCGAAGTGTTCAGTCGACACTTCCCCCGGGCCTGCACTGGGCAGCCCGCGGAGGTTCTTTTTTTGGTGGGGCTAGTCTCTAGCGGAGAGCTTGCGCAGATGGACGAGTTAGTAAGAGCTTGACACGGTGAGTTTACGTGGTTCAGGCCGCCAGAGCGTAAAACCCTACGTCCACGGCGAGCTATGGAGCTCGCTGTATTTCTTGCTGCTCGGGGCCGGAGGCCTGAGCTTGGGGGTGAGTTACAGCTTGAGAGTGTATGGCTAGCGTATGAGTTGCAAAGTGCGAACCCTTGCTATCGACGCCTACTGTCGAAGTGTGCGATTGACACTTCCCCCGGGCCTGCACTGGGCAGCCCGCGGAGGTTCTTTTTTCGGAGGGGCTAGTCCCTAGCGGAGAGCTTGCGCAGATGGACGAGTTAGTAAGAGCTTGACACGGCGAGTTTTACGTGGTTCAGGCCGCCGGAGCGTAAAACCCTACGTCCACGGCGAGCTATGGAGCTCGCTGTATTGCTTGCTGCTAAGGGCCGGAGGCCTGAGCTTGGGGGTGAGTTACAGCTTGAGAGTGTATGGCTAGCGTATGAGTTGCAAAGTGCGAACCCCTGCTATCGACGCCTACCCGAGCCTTTTATAGTCCAAGACTCGGGCGGCTTACAAGGGAAGCCGGGACCCGACAGGTGGTCCCAGGAAGATTGTCTATTATCTACCGTATCTGCAGTTATGCCGGTAGTTGTCTCTGGTCGAAGGTTTCTGAGTCTTCATCTTGCCGCCCTGCCCATGCCGCATGCTAGTCGTAGTGGTTGATGACGGTGCAGGCGGCATGGGATGTCTTGTCGCGGTGCTTATTGGCTGACAGGTTCTGACACCGCGCGCCAGTCTGTGATGCGACTGGGCGCAACGGCACCTGACAGAAGCGTGCTCCGCGTCTCCGCGTCTTGGGAAGACGCGGGCCTTGAATACCTTGTACGGGCAAGGTATGGGGCGTATTTACGCCCGCTGCCTATCGCTCGGGGCAGGCAGCGTCACTCTGCTGCCACATGGCGGGCCCGGAGCCCTCCTCAGAGAAGAGGAGGGTCAGCCCCGCGGGGCACGTGGAGCCTCCGGACCTCTACCCGCGGAGGGGGAGGTCCGGCTTCTGTACGCCACGTGGCGGGCCCGGAGCTCTCCTCTATGGAGAGGGAGGTCCGGCCCCGCTGGACACGCAGCGCCTTCGGGCCTCTCTCCCGCGAAGGGGGAGGTCCGGCTACTGTATGCCATGTGGCAGCCCGGAGCTCTCCTCTGAGGAGAGGGAGGGCCGGCCCCGCCGGACGCGTGGCGCCTTCAGAGCTCTCCCTGCGGAGAAGGGCGAGTTCCTTAGACATTTTACCCTGTGCGCGGGGGTACCCCATATCTCAGGTACCGACAGTGGCCCCCGGGCCCATCTCGGGGGAGATAGCGAGCCCAAGGTGGGACCTCCGTCTCTTCCGATCCGCGCACTTCCTCTAAGTCCCGAATTGACCGCTGCCGGAGCATGAACGGCCATGGGATCGTGGGAGCGTGCGCTCACTTGATGGTTGCTTTTACTGCGGCGGTTCCCAAGACTGCCGCTTCTGCACGTTGCGGCGCTTTCTTCGGGAACCGCCGAAGTGTCTTGCCGGCTCATCTTCTCAGGAGACTGACTCCTTGCCCCCACCGCTTCAGTTAGGCGGCTTGGGCCCACCCGTCATCGGCACTCGGTCTGGGAACCGAAGCGGTTGTCGGTGCGGGGTATTCGAAGAGTTCCGAATCGCTTGGAATTGTACCCGGGAAGTTTTTTAGAGGGGGTCTTACCCACATTGCAGCTTCCCTTCGCACTTCTCTGCGTTTCTCCTCGGACTCTTGTGCTTTTGCTCTCTTGCCTTTGAGTTCTCCCTTGCCATGGCATCCAACCCGCCACCAGAGAAGAAGCGCGCTCGATCTCCTCTAGCAGCGGCGTCTGTGCCAAGTCGGGATTCTGGGGTGCCTGACACTCCCTCCGGTGGCGACTCGAAGAGGCCCCGGGTTGATGCGCTGGGGGAAGCCTCTGGGGCGCCCCCTGTTCCGCCAGTCCAAGCGACTGCGGAGCGGCCGTCGGTGACGGTAGCGGGCTCTGGAAGTCCTACCCCGGCTCGGAAGTCGGGGTTCAGAGCCCGCTGGAGTGTCCGCGCTTCCCGGCCTTCCCCGACTTGCGGGGAATCTGCGCCGCTGCGCTCGGAGCCAGGGGCAACTGCCGTGGCCCCCAGGCCAGCGCAAACTTCTCCAGTTCCGGTGTGCCCGGACTCCGTGGCGGCGTCGTCTCTTCCTGCCGAGACGGCCACCGCGGCCCCCAAGCCAGCGCAGGTTGACCCTGCACCAGACGGCCCGGCCTCTTCTTCAGCACCGCCTTCCCCGGCTCGCCCCTCTCCTCAGGTCAAGGAGCCAGAAGCTGAAGAGAGCCCGGCTGGCCTGGCCGCCAGAGCCTCGGAGCTAGCTTCTCCTGATCAGCGTCTCGTCTCGGTTGCTGGTGCGTCAGCTCTCCCTGAGGACGAGGTAATGGAGGAGGTCGGGGGGACTGCCCCGGCCTCTGTTGCTCCATTGCCTCTGGCGGACGCCTTCGCGCTTGCCGAGTCGAGCGTCCGGCAGGTCTTCGCTGCACTAGGGCGCGAGCGGGAGGAGTATACGGTTGAACGGGACCGCCTTCTCATCTGGGGGAACCTTTTGCGGGAGAGGACCGCGAAGGTTAAGAGTGAGCTCGACTCCAGGCGGGAGTTGCTCGACTTCAGGGAAGCGCTCCTCGACCAGATGAAGCGGGCTGTCGACCGCATGGACACCGAGTCGCGGCGGATCAACCGGGAGACCCTGGAGGCACACGCCCGGGCCGATGAGAGCCTCTCTGCTGCTGTGGAGATACGGCAGCGGTTGGAGCGCCGTGAACTCGCCGTTGAGGAACGGGAGCGTTGCATGGCAGCTGAGGCGGAGAGGGTCACCGGCAGCAGGCTGCGGGCGAGGATGACCTTCGAGCTCGGATGGAGGAGCTGGAGATCCTGAAGGCAGACCTCGACTTGAGGGAGGAACAGGTCTCCCGTGATTGCCGGGCGGTCTTCGACCGGGAGTTGACCGCCGGCTTCAAGGCCGCTGAGTTGGAGCGGCTCGCCAAGGCTCTCCACCTTCGGGAGAGCTCCCTGGTGGCCAAGGAGAAGGAATTCTCCGAGAAGAACCTGGAGGCTCTGCAGGCGGCCCGCTGCGAGGTGGAGGAGCTTTCGGCCTTGCGGTCCTCCGAGGCTCTTGCAGTCTCGAGCTTCGTGGATCGAGCGGGATCCGCCCTGATCCCTCTTGGCTTCAGTCCGGTGAGGGTCGCGGCCCCTGCGTTGGGGGTGATCCCCGCGCTGGAGTCGATCGGCGCCAAGCTGGACAGGCTAGACTCGGTGGTCGCCAGTGAGCTTGAGGCCGAGGGGCGCGGCCTAGCCTTAGAGGTTGCTTCACATGTGCTGGCATGCTTTAAGAGCCGCGACCCCTCTTTTTCGCTAGAACCAGCGAGAGAGGGCCCAGCCGCAGAGCGGGAGCAAGCTGCCAGGGCAGAAGTCGAGGATGTGGCCGCCCTTATAGCCGCAAGGTTCCGGTGGGAGCCGGGAGGTCCTTAGGACTTGTTTCTCCCTTTTTATCGAGTCTGTAGTCCAGCTCATGGAGCCTCGCTTAATTTGACTCTTTTGGATACTTGTGTCTGTGATGCTTTTTCTCTCCTTCTTGGCTTTGCCTGGCTGAGTCCTTAGCTCCGCAAGGTACTCAGAGGCCATTTCCAATCTCGGAGCTTTGCACAGACACCCTCCCCGGGTCCTAACCGTGTTAGGGGCCCCCGGAGGTCTCCGGATCTATGGCGAGCTCCAGATCCGCCTGCCATGTGGCGGGTCCGGAGCTCCTTCCTAAGAGGCGGGAGCTCCGGCCATGTTGGACACGTAGGGCTTTCGGAGCCCTCCCACCGAGGGGGAGGTCCGGCTTCTGCCCACCACGTGGCGAGCCCGGAGCCCTCCTCAAGGGAAGAGAGAGTTCCGGGTCCGCTGGACACGTGGGGCCCCCGGGTCCCGCCCCTGCTAGAGGGGCAGGTCCCGATCCTTCCAGTCCCAGGCCGGAGTAGCTGGTAGCTCCTTTCCCCCCGCTTCATGCAGTCCCTGTTGCCGTAACCTGGAGGTCCTGCACACAGGCAGATGAAACGTAATTCTCCTCGAGGGGTCCTCCCCTCCCGTCTCCTAGTCTTATCCGTCTTACGACCCCGATCCGCTATACGGGGCTTGGGCAATTCTGTGCACGAGGCGCCGGAGCTCCGGTTCACTCCGAGGTCTGGGTATGGCCGTCCGATCCCTAGTACCGGGCCATGCGCTGGGGAAGCAGAGTGCACGCGCTTTGGGTTCATGACCAGGCAAAGCGGACGTGCTCCCCTAGACCTCCGGAGGGCAGGATGCGCATGCTTTGGGCTCTGGGCCGGCTAAGCTGGATACGCACCCTGGACCCCCCATGCACAACGCAGGCCTTTCCTGGAGGTAACCAACTGGCACTGCAACACCTGACTGGGGGAGGCCCGAGAGACCCACTCGGCCATCGGCAGGTGCCTCAAGCGCAGCCGCCTTCGGTAGGATAGCGAATGCCGACTATGGATGAGCGCAGGAGAGGGGGAGCTAGATGTAAGATGAACATACAGAGATAGTGCGATCATAGAAATTAATGCATAATTTAAATGAGTGCATGAGAGAGAGCTAAGTAGAACGGGGCTCTGTATTCGTACCCATAGGTGGAATTCTGGCTGTACAGGGAGGCAATGTTCCGCCTTGTCTTCAAGGGAAGCAAGACTCTACGCGCTTAGGGTCGGAACCAGGCTAAACTGGACGTAGTCCTGTACCGTCCCTTGAGACTTAGCTGCCCCAAGCGCTGTTCCTAAATTCTATGGGATCTATTACAGAAGGGAATAACCCTGTTCTACTGATGCTCAGGAAGTAGGACTTACAGTGTTGCTCCATGGCAAGGATTTTTGGAAACGGATCCCACTCTCGGTTGGAAGGCATGTGTACTTGGGGCGGCAGCTTTCATGATTCAGAAGGGACCCTCCCTGCTGGGGGAGAGCTTATGGGTCCTTCTTGGAATAGAGCATGCCGCTTCACCAAGTTGCCCTCCTGCAGGCCCCCGACGCGTTTGGTTCTTTGGCGGTAGTGCTTAGAGCATTAGCCGAGACCGTGCGTTGCGGGGTGTTTCCTTCAGCCGAGTCTTGTCGAAGAGGTTGTTATCTTCGCGCTGGATCAGGTCCTGCACGGCTTCTCCTGGGGGCCCCCGGGGAGTTCTCCCCTTCTGGCTAAGGCCTTCAAGGGGTAGGTAGACCCGGGCTCGTCTTTGGATGACCTAAGGCGTCTTCCCCTTCTGGCGAGGCCTTCAAGGGGTTGACAGACCTTAGGCGGCCCCTGAGAGGTATGTTCGAGGCACGGAGGCGCACCGCAGTTGGCTAACACCCTGGCCTGTCACCGTCGGAACTGGAGTCCTCACCGTCATGCACTGTCTTTATGACACGCTGAGGCTCCTGGAACCCCACCTGGTGGGCAGCAGTGACTGGGGCATCGACCTTCTGTTTGCCATCCCTCTGAGGGTAGGGCGGCGCTTCAGCCCTCTGCTGTCTTCCTTTGCGGAAGCGCTCTGCGAGCCTCTGGATCTCCCAGCACTCGGCAGCAGTATGGTTGCAGGTGCCATGCACGGGGCATAGCCCGCCTTGGTCACTGTCTGGGGCCGGTGATTGCCGCTGCCTTTTGTCGGGGCGTGGCCCCCGAGCTCCACTGGTCGTCGCAGCTGCGGCGACGGGGGCCGTGAATGGTGACTTCATCTTGCCACCCCCCCGGTTCTTGGTCTTCTTGCCACCCCCATAGGCAGCAGCACCGGACCCGGGCGGTCCTCCTGACTCGGAGGTCGGCAGAGCGTGCCAGTTCCGCCCTTCAGCTGCTCTGGCGCACTTGTCCGCCAGGCTGAAGAGCTCCGAGACGTCGCGGACCTCTCTGGTCGCGAGCTTCTCAAGCATTTTCTCGTCCCGGACACCCTGTCGGAACGCCACCACCACAGGGGCACTTTGGATATGCGGGATGGTGTTGCGTACCTGAGAGAACCGCTGGATGAAAGAGCGCAGCGACTCCCCAGGTTGTTGCTTGACGGCGTGGAGGTCAAGCTCCGTGCCGGGACGGGTGTAGGAGCTGCCGAAGTTGGTGACGAACTGCCGGCAGAGCTCTCCCCAGGAAGTTATGGACCCCTGAGGTAGATTCATGAGCCAAGACCGAGCTGGGCCGGTCAAGGCGACGGGGAAGTAGTTGGCCATGACAGCCTCATCCCCTCCTGCGGCAAGTACGGCGGTGGAGTAGATCTGGAGGAACTCCACTGGGTTGACGCTACCGTCGTACTTCTCGGGCAGATGCGGGCGAAACTTGGGTGGCCACCTTGCGAAGCGAAGGTGGGGTGCAAGGGCCGCACATCCTGCACCTGCTGCTGCAGGTACTGGCACTGCGAACGTTTGGTTCGCACCTGGCACCGCGTATCCCGGCATGGGCAAGGCTGCACCATAGGCCGGGGCCCGCTACTTGCGGCGCATATAGCTGTGGCATATGCTGCGCAGCATAGGCCTGAGGCAGGGCTCGCGTGGCGAAGGCCTGCCCTTCTGGTTGTGGCCTGCCTCATGGCTGCGACGTCTTTCTCGGCGTCGCTCGAGGTACACCCGGGCGTCCTGGCCCAAGTGGCACCGTTCCAGCTCCCTTCGCAGGTCCGTCGACAGGAGCCTGGAGGAGCTGGAATCCGCCGTTAGACCGTCAACCGTGGGTGTGCGCGTCAGCGACACAGCCGGTTGTCCTGGGTGCCGTCCTCGCCAAAACCGAGGGTTCGCGGCGGCGACGACGAGGCGGTCCACCTCGCGGACCCATTGCTGGGTCGCTGAATGGGGCGCATCCCCCGCAGGTGGGTTGCGCAGCAGCGCTCTTGCTGCAGCTAGCGCACCTCCATGGTGTACGCTCAGCGCTGCAGAAGATCTCACACTGGTCTGGGCCTGCATAGCCGGAGTCGGCGTTGCCGGAGTCGGCTGCTGGCTACCAGCTTGTGCCGACACACTCCGTCCTGAGTGTGTCGACATGTACTCCCCAGTGGTCATGGTTCGCCGTGAACGCGGAGGGGGAGAGTTTGCCGCTGAAGGAAGCTTGGTCATCTTCGTCGGCGGAAACTCGTCGCGCTAGGAGAAAAGCCCCCTACCTGGCGCGCCAAATGTCGAAGTGTGCGATCGACACTTCCCCCGGGCCTGCACTGGGCAGCCCGCAGAGGTTCTTTTTTCGGAGGGGCTAGTCCCTAGCGGAGAGCTTGCGCAGATGGACGAGTTAGTAAGAGCTTGACACGGTGAGTTTTACGTGGTTCAGGCCGCCGGAGCGTAAAACCCTACGTCCACGGCGAGCTATGGAGCTCGCTGTATTGCTTGCTGCTCAGGGCCGGAGGCCTGAGCTTGGGGGTGAGTTACAGCTTGAGAGTGTATGGCTAGTGTATGAGTTGCAAAGTGCGAACCCCTGCTATCGACGCCTACCCGAGCCTTTTATAGTCCAAGACTCGGGCGGCTTACAAGGGAAGCCGGGACCCGACAGGTGGTCCCGGGAAGATTGTCTATTATCTACCGTATCTGCAGTTATGCCGGTAGTTGTCTCTGGTCGAAGGCTTCTGAGTCTTCATCTTGCCGCCCTGCCCATGCCGCATGCTAGTCGTAGTGGTTGATGACGGTGCAGGCGTCATGGGATGTCTTGTCGCGGTGTTTATTGGCTGACAGGTTCTGACACCGCGCGCCAGTCTGTGATGCGACTGGGCGCAACGGCACCTGACAGAAGCGTGCTCCGCGTCTCCGCGTCTTGGGAAGACGCGGGCCTTGAATACCTTGTACGGGCAAGGTATGGGGCGTATTTACGCCCGCTACCTATCGCTCGGGGCAGGCAGCGTCGCTCTGCTGCCACGTGGCGGGCCCAGAGCCCTCCTCAGAGAAGAGGAGGGTCAGCCCCGCGGGGCACGTGGAGCCTCCGGACCTCTACCCACGGAGGGGGAGGTCCGGCTTCTGTACGCCACGTGGCGGGCCCAGAGCTCTCCTCTGAGGAGAGGGAGGTCCGGCCCCGCTGGACACGCGGCGCCTTCGGGCCTCTCTCCCGTGGAGGGGGAGGTCCGGCTACTGTATGCCACATGGCGGGCCCGGAGCTCTCCTCTGAGGAGAGGGAGGGCCGGCCCCGCCGGACGCGTGGCGCCTTCGGAGCTCTCCCTGCGGAGAAGGGCGAGTTCCTTAGGCATTTTACCCTGTGCGCGGGGGTACCCCATATCTCAGGTACCGACACCTACCCGAGCCTTTTATAGTCCAAGGCTCGGGCAGCTTACAAGGGGCGCCGGGACCCGACAGGTGGTCCCGGGAAGATTGTCTATCATCTACCGTATCTGCAGTTATGCCGGTAGTTGCCCCTTGTCGAAGGCTTCTGAGTCTTCATCTTGCCGCCCTGCCCATGCCGCATGCTAGTCGTAGTGGTTGATGATGGCGCAGGCGGCATGGGATGTCTTGTCGCGGTGTTTATTGGCTGGCAGGTTCTGACACCGCGCGCCAGTCTTTGATGCGACTGGGCGCAACGGCACCTGACAGACGCGTGCTCCACGTCTCCGCGTCTTGGGAAGACGCCGGCCTTGAATACCTTGTACGGGCAAGGTATGGGGCGCCTTTACGCCCGCTGCCTACCGCTCGGGGCAGGCAGCGCCGTTCTGCTGCCACGTGGCGGGCCCGGAGCCCTTCTCAGAGGAGAGGAGGGTCAGCCCCGCGGGGCACGTGGAGCCACCGGACCTCTCCCCGCGGAGGGGGAGGCTCGGGTTCTGTTGGCCACGTGGTGGGCCCGGAGCTCTCCTCTGAGGAGAGGGAGGTCCGGCCCCGCTGGACACGCGGCGCCTTCGGACCTCTCTCACGCGGAGGGGGAGGTCCGGCTTCTGTATGCCACGTGGCGGGCCCGGAGCTCTCCTCTGAGGAGAGGGAGGTCCGGCCCTGCCGGACGCGTGGCGCCTTCGGAGCTCTCCCTGCGGAGAAGGGCGAGTTCCTTAGGCATTTTACCCTGTGCGCGGGGGTACCCCATATCTCAGGTACCGACAGTGGCCCCCGGGCCCATCTCGGGGGAGCTAGCGAGCCCGAGGTGGGACCTCCGTCCCTTCCGATCCGTGCACTTTCTCTAAGTCCCAAATTGACCGCTGCCGGAGCACGAACGGCCACGGGATCGTGGGAGCGTGCGCTCACTTGATGGTTGCTTTTACTGCGGTGGTTCCCAAGACTGCCGCTTCTGCACGTTGCGGCGCTTTCTTCAGGAACCGCCGAAGTGCCTTGCCGGCTCATCTTCTTTGGAGACTGACTCCTTGACCCCACCGCTTTAGCTAGGCGGCTTGGGCCCACCTGTCATCGGCACTCGGTCTAGGAACCGAAGCGGTCGCCGACGCGGGGTATCCGAAGAGTTCCGAATCGCTTGGGATTGCACCCGGGAAGGTGTTAAATGAAACCTCCATGTGGGTACATTCCCCTTATAAGGCTTCCAGCCCCTGCGCCTCCCTCAGGTCCCTGCAGTCTTGTCTTCTTCCATGGCTCTGAACCCGCCTTATGGGGGAAGAATTGCTCTCGGTTCCCTCCAGCGGTTGCGTCTGCACCAATCCTGGGACTCAGGGAGCCTGCCTGCCCTGCCCCTGAGGGTGGTGGAGTCTTCAAAGGAACCGCTGAAGCACCGAGGAGAATCCCAGGCGGCAGAGTCTCCATGAACACCGCTGAATACTGCGGAGAGGGCCTCAGGAGCACCCTTGATGACTCCAGCTTTTGCGCAGGTGATGAGGGATGGGGGCTCCAGGGGCACCCTTGACGACACCGGCTTTTGCGCAGGTGATGAGGGAACTTCAGGAGAAGGAAACCGCCGATGCACCATGGAGAATCCCAGACGGTAGAGTCTCCAGGAAGACCGCTGAATACTGCGGAGGGGGCCTCAGGTGCTCCCGTGGTGTCACTGGTTTTTGCGCCGGTGATGAGGGAGGCGATTCCTGCGCTCTGGTCATAGAGCGAGAGAGTTCCGCCAGGGCTGAAGCCTGGTGACGCGGCCGTTGTTGCAACTTCTGGATTCTGGTCGTGTCGGGAGACCCTTGGGACTTGTTTCTTCCTTTTTATTGAGTCTGTAGTCCAGCTCATGGAGCCTCGCATAGTTTGACTCTTTTGAGATATTTGTGACTGTGATGCTTTTTCTCTCCTTCTTGGGCTTGCCTGACTGAGTCCTCAGCTCCGCAAGGTACTCAGAGGCATCTCCAATCTTGGAGCTTTGCACAGACACCCTCCCCGGGTCCTAACCGTGTTAGGGGCCCCCGGAGGTTTCCGGATCTTGCCCTATGGGGAGCCCCAAATCTGCCTGCCACGTGGCGGGTCCGGAGCTCCTCCTTAAGAGGCGGGAGCTCCGGCCATGCTGGACACGTAGGGCTTTAGGAGCTCTCCCACCGAGGGGGGAGGTCCGGTTTCCGCCTGCCACGCGGCGAGCCCAGAGCCCTCCTCAAGGGAGGTGAGAGTTCCGGGCCTGCTGGACATGTGGGGCCCTCGGGTCCTGCCCCAGCTGAAGGGGCGGGACCCGGTCCTTCCAATCCTAGGCCGAAGTAGTTGGTAGCTCTTTTTCCCCCTGCTTCATGCAGACCCGGTTGCCGCAACCTGGAGGTCCTGCACATAGGTAGAGAAAACGTAATTCTCCTTGGGGGCTCCCCCTCTCTTATCTCATAGTCTTATTTGACTTATAGCCCCTAACCATATGCTTGGTGCTTGGGGACTTGTAGAGAGGGGGAGCTGAGCACATGGCAACCATGCACTGCAAGGGTGATTAAAAACTTAATTCACAATTTAAATGAGTACAAGGAAAGAGCAAAGTAGAGCAGACTTCTTTTCGTACAACTTTCCACAGGAGGAAGGCAGGCTAAACATGGAGGCCACGACCCACCCCATTAAGAGGGGAAGCAAGACTCTACGCGCTTGGAGTCGGAACCAGGCAAAGCTGAACGTAGTCCTGGACCGTCCCCTGGGGTTTAGCTGCTCCGAGCGCTGCTCCTGGACTCTATGGAGTTTATTACGAAAAGAATGTACTGTCCTATTTTTGCTCTAGGGGTAGAACTTACGGAGGTGTTCTATGTTCCAAGGGTTCGGGAGCAGGTCCCCATCCTCGGTGGAAAGGCGCACACACCCGGGGCGGCATACTTTCGCGACTCGGAAGGGGCCTTCCCAACTAGGGGAGAGTTTGTGGGCCCCTTCGCGAGAAAGTATGCGCCGCAACACCAGGTCACCTTCCTGCAGCTCCCGGGCACGCACAGACCTCTGGTGGTAGCGCCGAAGCGCTTGTCTGTACCGCGCGTTACGGAGTGCCGCATGTAATCGGACCTCGTCGACGAGGTCGATTTCTCCACGCCGGAGGTTGTCCTGCGTGGCTTCGTCGTAAGCCCGGACACGGTGAGACTTCATGGTGATTTCTGGGGAAGTATAGCTTCAGCCCCATACACCATGAAGAAGGGTGTCTCCCCGGTGGCCCGGCTCTGGGATGTCCGGTTAGCCCATAGTGTGCTCAGAAGCTCATCTACCCAATTGGCACCATGTTTCTTCAGGCTGGCGAAGGTGCGAGTCTTAAGGCCCCGGAGAATCTCCGCGTTGGCCCTCTCAACTTGCCCATTGCTCCTCGGGTGGGCGACAGAAGCATAGCATACATGAATACCAAGGTCCTCGCAGTAGTCTTGGAATGCTGCGCTGGTGAACTGGGTCCCGTTGTCGGTGATGATCCTGTTTAGGACCCCGAACCGGCAGACAATAGAATTGATGAATTTTACTGCGGATTGTTTGTTGATGGTGACAACTGGTGTAGCTTCCGGCCACTTGGTGAACTTGTCAATGGCGACATAGAGGTACCGGAATCCCCCGACGGTTCTGGGAAATGGTCCCAGGATGTCCAGCCCCCATACGGCAAACGGCCACGAGGGCGGGATCATCTGTACCGCCTGAGCCGGTGTATGGATCTTCTTGGCGTGTGTCGCGGTACCTGAGATATGGGGTACCCCTGCGCACAGGGTAAAATGCCTAAGGTACTCGCCCTTCTCCGCAGGGAGAGCTCCGAAGGCGCCACGCGTCCGGCGGGGCCGGACCTCCCTCTCCTCAGAGGAGAGCTCCGGGCCCGCCACGTGGCATACAGAAGCCGGACCTCCCCCTCCGCGGGAGAGAGGTCCGAAGACGCCATGCGTCCAGCGGGGCCGGACCTCCCTCTCCGCAGAGGAGAGCTCCGGGCCCGTCACGTGGCATACAGAAGCTGGACCTCCCCCTCCGCGGGGAGAGGTCCGGAGGCTCCACGTGCCCCGCAGGCCGGACCTTTCTCGCCTCAGAGAAGGGCTCCGGACCCGCCACGTGGTCAGAAGAACGGTGCTGCCTGCCCCCGAGCGGTAGGCAGCGGGCGTAAAGGCGCCCCACACCTTGCCCGTACAAGGTATTCAAGGCCCGCGTCTTCCCAAGACGCGGAAACGCGGAGCACGCGTCTGTCAGG
Source organism: Neostapfia colusana (assembly GCA_030760725.1). Lineage (NCBI taxonomy): Eukaryota > Viridiplantae > Streptophyta > Magnoliopsida > Poales > Poaceae > Neostapfia > Neostapfia colusana. The sequence continues at coordinate 52,487,112 of JASWHV010000019.1, forward strand.
TGCCGTTGCGCCCAGTCGCATCACAGACTGGCGCACAGTGTCAGAACCTGCCAGCTAATAAACGCCGCGACAAGACATCCCATGCCGCCTGCGCCGTCATCAACCACTACGACTAGCATGCGGCATTGGCAGGGCGGCAAGATGAAGACTCAGAAGCCTTCGACCAGAGACAACTACCGGAGTAACTACAGATACGGTAGATAATAGACAATCTTCCCAGGACCACCTGTCGGGTCCCGGATCCCCTTGTAAGCCACCCGAGTCTTGGACTATAAAAGGCTCGGGTAGGCATCGATAGCAGGGGTTCGCACTTTGCAACTCATACGCTAGCCATACACTCTCAAGCTGTAACTCACCCCCAAGCTCAGGCCTCCGGCCCTGAGCAGCAAGCAATACAGCGAGCTCCGTAGCTCGCCGTGGACGTAGGGTTTTACGCTCCGGCGGCCTGAACCACGTAAAACTCGCCGTGTCAAGCTCTCACTAACTCGTCCATCTGCGCAAGCTCTCCGCTAGGGACTAGCCCCTCCAAAAAAAGAACCTCCACGGGCTGCCCAGTGCAGGGGGAAGTGTCGATCGCACACTTCGACATTTGGCGCGCCAGGAAGGGGGCTTTTCCCCTAGCGCGACGAGTTTCCGCCGACGAAGATGACCAAGCTTCCTTCAACGGCAAACTCTCTCCCTCCGCGTTCACGGCGAACCGTGACCACTGGGGAGTACATGTCGACACACTCAGGACGGAGTGTGTCGGCACAAGCGGGTAGCCAGCAGCCGACTCCGGCAACGCCGACTCCGGCTATGCAGGCCCCGACCAGTGTGAGGTCTTCTGCAGCGCTGAGCGTACACCATGGAGGTGCGCTAGCTGCAGCAAGGGCGCTGCTGCGCAACCCACCTGCGGGGGATGCGCCCCATTCAGCGACCCAGCAATGGGTCCGCGAGGTGGACCGCCTCGTCGTCGCCGCCGCGAACCCTCGGTTTCGGCGAGGACGGCGCCCAGGGCAACCGGCTGTGTCGCTGACGCGCACACCCACGGTTGATGGGCTAACGGCGGATTCCAGCTCCTCCAGGCTCCTGTCGACGGACCTGCAAAGGGAACTGGAACGGTGCCACTTGGGGCAGGACGCCCGGGTGTACCTCGAGCGACGCTGAGAAAGGCGTCGCAACCATGAGGTAGGCGACAGCATGTCGTCGGCCTCGACACAACCAGAAGGGCAGGTCTTCACCATGCGAGCCCCGCCTCAGGCATATGCTGCGCAGCTTATGCCACAACCATATGCGCCGCAAGTAGCGGCCCCGGTCTATGGTGCAGCCTTGCCCATGCCGGGATACGCAGCGCCAGGTGCGAACCAAGCGTTCGCAGCGCCTATACCTGCGGCAGCAGGTGCAGGATGTGCGGCCCTTGCACCCCACCTTCGCTTCGCAAGGTGGCCATGCAAGTTCCGCCCGCACCTGCCCGAGAAGTACGACGGCAGCGTCAACCCAGCGGATTTCCTCCAGATCTACTCCACCGCCGTACTTGCCGCAGGAGGGGACCAGGCTGTCATGGCCAACCACTTCCCCGTCGCCTTGACCGGCCCATCTCGGTCTTGGCTCATGAACCTACCCCAGGGGTCCATAACCTCCTGGGGGGAGCTCTGCCGGCAGTTCGTCGCCAACTTCGGCAGCTCCTACACCCGTCCCGGCACGGAGCTTGACCTCCACGCTGTCAAACAGCAACCTGGGGAGTCGCTGCGCTCTTTCATCCAGCGGTTCTCTCAGGTGCGCAACACCATCCCACATATCCAAAGCGCCTCTGTGGTGGTGGCGTTCCGACAGGGTGTCCGGGACGAGAAAATGCTTGAGAAGCTCGCGACCAGAGAGGTCCGCGACGTCTCGGAGCTCTTCAGCCTGGCGGACAAGTGCGCCAGAGCAGCCGAAGGGCGTAACTGGCACGCTCTGCCGACCTCCTAGTCAGGAGGACAGCCCGGGTCCGGTGCTGCTGCCTATGGGGGTGGCAAGAAGACCAAGAACCGGGGGAGTGGAAAGATGAAGTCACCATTCACGGCCCCCGTCGCCGCAGCTGCGACGACCAGTGGAGCTCGGGGGCCACGCCCCGACAAGAGGCAGCGGCAATCACCGGCCCCAGACAGTGGCCAAGGCGGGCTATGCCCCGTGCATGGCGCTTGCAACCATACTGCTGCTGAGTGCCGGGAGATCCAGAGGCTCACAGAGCGCTTCCGCAATGGAAGATAGCAGAGGGCTGAAGCACCGCCCTACCCTCAGAGGGATGGCAAACAGAAGGCCGATGCTCCAGTCACCACTGCCCACCAGGTGGGGTTCCAGGAGCCTCAGCGTGTCATAAAGACAGTGCATGACGGTGAGAACTCCAGTTCCGACGGTGACGGGCCAGGGCGTTAGCCAACTACAGCACGCCTCCGTGCCTCGAACATACCTCTTGGGGGCCGCCTAAGGTCCGTCAACCCCTTGAAGGCCTTGCCAGAAGGGGAAGACGCCTTAGGTCATCCAAGGCGAGCCCGGGTCCACCTACCCCTTGAAGGCCTTAGCCAGAAGGGGAGAACTCCCCGGGGGCCCCCGAGATAAGCCGCGCAGGACCTGATCCAGCGTGAAGATAACAACCTCGACAAGACTCGGCTTGCAGGGAACACCCCACAACGCACGGTCTCGGCTAATGCTCTAAGCACTACCGCCAAAGAACCAAACGCGACGGGGGCCTACAAGAGGGCAACCTGGTTGTTGGTACCTGAGATATGGGGTACCCCCGCGCACAGGGTAAAATGCCTAAGGTACTCGCCCTTCTCTGCAGGGAGAGCTCCGAAGGCGCCACGCGTCCGGCGGGGCCGGACCTCCCTCTCCTCAGAGGAGAGCTCCGGGCCCGCCACGTGGCATACAGAAGCCGGACCTCCCCCTCCGCGGGAGAGAGGTCCGAAGACGCCACGCGTCCAGCGGGGCCGGACCTCCCTCTCCGCAGAGGAGAGCTCCGGGCCCGCCACGTGGCATACAGAGGCCGGACCTCCCCCTCCGCGGGGAGAGGTCCGGAGGCTCCACGTGCCCCGCAGGCCGGACCCTTCTCACCTCAGAGAAGGGCTCCGGACCCACCACGTGGCCAGAAGAACGGTGCTGCCTGCCCCCGAGCGGTAGGCGGCGGGCGTAAAGGCGCTCCTCACCTTGCCCGTACAAGGTATTCAAGGCCCGCGTCTTCCCAAGACGTGGAAACGCGGAGCACGCGTCTGTCAGGTGCCGTTGAGCCCAGTCGCATCACAGACTGGCGCGCGGTGTCAGAACCTGCCAGCCAATAAACGCTGCGACAAGACATCCCGTGCCGCCTGCGCCGTCATCAACCACTACGACTAGCACGCGGCATGGGCAGGGCGGCAAGATGAAGACTCAGAAGCCTTCGACCAGAGGCAGCTACCGGCGTAACTACAGATACGGTAGATAACAAGCAATCTTCCCAGGACCACCTGTCGGGTCCCGGCTCCCCTTGTAAGCCGCCCGAGTCTTGGACTATAAAAGGCTCGGGCAGGCGTCGATAGCAAGGGTTCGCACTTTGCAACTCATACACTAGCCATACACTCTCAAGCTGTAACTCACCCCCAAGCTCAGGCCTCCGGCCCTGAGCAGCAAGCAATACAGCGAGCTCCGTAGCTCGCCGTGGACGTAGGGTTTTACGCTCTGGCGGCCTGAACCACGTAAAACTCGCCGTGTCAAGCTCTCGCTAACTCGTCCATCCGCGCAAGCTTTCCGCTAGGAGACTAGCCCCGCCGAAAAAAGAACCTCCGCGGGCTGCCCAGTGCAGGCCCAGGGAAAGTGTCGATCGCACACTTCGACATTTGGCGCGCCAGGTAGGGGGCTTTTCCCCTAGCGCGACGAGTTTCCGCCGACGAAGATGACCAAGCTCCCTTCGGCGGCAAGCTCACCTCCCCCGCCTCCGCGGCGATCCGCGACCAGGGGGAGTACAAGCCAACACACTCGGGACGGAGTGTGTCAGTACAAGCTGGGAGCCAGCAACCGGCTCTGGCAGCGCCGACCCCGGCAATGCAGGCTCCAACCAGCGTCAGATCTTCAGTAGCGCCGGGCGTACCCGGAGGGGGTGCGCTAGCTGCAGCAAGAGCACTACTGCACAATCCGCCCGCTGGGGACGCGCCTCAGGAAGCGACCCAGCGGTGGATTCTCGAGGTAGACCGTCTTGTCGTCGCTGCCGCAAGCCCGCGACTCCGGCGGAGACGACACTCTGACCAGCCGGCCGTGTCGCTGATACGCACGCCGATGGTTGACAAACAGACGGCAGATTCCAGCTGTGCCAGCCCTCAATGGATGGATCTGAGGACAGAGCTGGAGCGGTGTCGCTCGGGTCAAGATGCCCGGGTATACCTCGAGCAACGCCGAGAAAGGCGTCGCTACCAAGAGGCTGATGACAGCATGATGTCGGCCTCGACCCAGCCTGAAGAGCAGACCTTCGCCATGCGATCTCTGCCCCAGGCCTGCGCCGTGCAGAATATGCCACAGTCATATGTACTGCAGATGGCGCCCCCGGCCTATGGTGCAGCTTTGCCCGTACCGGGGTACACTGTGCCTAGTGCGAACCCAGTGTTCGCGGCACCAGAACCTGCGGTGACAGAAGCAGGGTGTGCAGCCCTCGCGCCCCATCTTCGCTTAGCGAAGTGGCCGCGCAAGTTTCGGCCACACCTGCCCGAGAAGTACGACGGCAGCGTCAACCCGGCGGAGTTCCTCCGGATCTACTCCACCGCCATACTTGCCGCAGGAGGGAATGAAGCCGTCATGGCCAATTACTTCCCTGTCGCCTTGACCGGTCCAGCCCGGTCTTGGCTCATGAACCTCCCCCAGGGTTCCGTCACCTCCTGGGGAGAGCTTTGCCGACAGTTCGTAGCCAACTTCGGCAGCTCCTACACCCGGCCTGGCACGGAGCTCGACCTCCACGCCGTCCAGCAGCAACCTGGGGAGTCGCTGCGCTCTTTCCTCCAGCGGTTCTCCCAGGTGCGGAACACCATCTCACACATTCAAAATGCTTCTGTGGTGGTGACGTTCCGGCAAGGCGTCCGGGACAGGAAGATGCTCGAGAAGCTCGCGATCAGGGAGGTCCGCGATGTCTCAGAGCTCTTCAGCTTGGCAGACAAATGCGCCAGAGCTGCCGAAGGACGGAACTGGCACTCGCTGCCATCCTCCGAGTCAGGGGGGACTGCCCGGATCTAGTCCTACTCCCTGTGGAGGCAGCAGGAAGGCCAAGAACCGAGGCAGAAGCAAGATAGAGTCACCGACCGCAGCCCCAGTCGTCACTGCAGCGACGCTCGGTGGGGCTCGGGGGCCGCGCCCCGACAAGAAGCAGCAAAGATCACCAATCCCAGAAGGTGATAAAGATAATATGTGCCCCGTGCACGGCAGCTGTCGCCACACTGCTGCCGAGTGCCGGGAGATCCGAAGGCTCGCAGAGCGCTTCCACAAGGAGAAGCGGCAGCGGGCTGATGACCTGCCCTTCCGTCCAAAGGAAGATGAGCAGAGGGTGGATGTTCCAGACAACATCGACCACCCAGAGGAGATCCAGGAGCCTCTGCGTGTCGTGAAGGCGGCACGCAATCACGAGGATTCCGGCTCCAGCGACGATGAGCATCGGAAGAAGCTCTACGTCATATACGGCGGGTCCGCCGACCCCTCGTCCCGAAGTGCAGTCAAGACTCTGCGCCGAGCGGTAGCGTCGGTGGCGCCACTCCCAAGTGCTGCACCGCACCTAAAGTGGATGGGGACCCCCATCAGCTTTGATCCCACTGACTGCCCCAGGAACATGGCTGGGGCCGGCCAACTACCGCTCCTGGTGGCCCCTACCATCGCCAACGTGAGAATGTACCATGTTTTGGTGGATGGAGGGGCTGGGCTGAACCTCATCAGCCGTGCAGCTTTCCAGAAGCTGCAAATCCTGATGGCCAAGCTCACCCCGTCGAGTCCGTTCTTAGGGGTAGGGCCAGGACAGGTTATCCCCTACGGCAACATTAGTCTCCCGGTGACCTTCGGGGCTCCGGACAGCTATCGAACAGAGTACATTCTGTTCGACGTAGCGGAGATAGACCTCCCCTTCAACGCCATAATTGGCAGGCCAGCCCTGTACCGGTTCATGGCTGTAGCCCATTACGGCTACCTTGTCCTGAAGATGCCAACACCGACAGGTGTTCTCAGGATTCGAGGGGACCGCACTGCTGCAGTGTCGGCCCTGGAGAAGCTCCAAGCACTCGCAGCAGCTGGGGCATCAACCCCCAGCAGTACGGAGTCGGACCAGCTCCGCCCGAACGCACGTCACCGTGCTTCGACCACAGCACCCCGGGTGCAACCTCTCAACGAGGGCGGCGTCCCCTTAAAGGTCGTCCAAGTCGGCGCCAAAGCTACCCAGACCACCCGGGTAGCCGGGGGCCTGGATAGTAAATAGGAAGGCGCGCTCGTCACCTTCCTCCGGCACAACGTCGACGTGTTTGCATGGCAGCCGTCACAGATGCCGGGGATCCCCAGGAAGGTGATCGAGCACCACTTGAAAGTCTTTCCCGACGCCCGGCCGGTTCAACAGAAGCCCCGCAAGCAGTCAATCGAGCGGCAAAACTTCATCCGTGAAGAAGTCAAGAAGCTGCTGGACGCTGGCTTCATACGGGAAGTCCACCACCCCCGATGGCTGGCGAACCCCGTCGTTGTCCCGAAGGCTGGCGGGAAGCTCCGGATGTGCATCGACTACACCAGTCTCAATAAGGCATGTCCTAAAGATCCATTCCCTCTCCCTAGAATAGATCAAATAGTAGACTCAACGTCAGGCTGTGATATGCTGTGCTTCCTAGACGCCTACTCGGGTTTCCATCAGATCCCCATGTCTAGGGAGGACGAGGAGCACACCTCCTTCATCACAGTAGACGGCCTTTATTGCTATGTGTCTATGCCTTACGGCCTAAAGAATGCACTCCCCACCTTTGTGCGGGCAATGCACAAAACCTTTGGGGAGTTAATAAGAGACCTGGTTGAGGTGTATGTCGATGACATAGTTGTCAAGGTCAAGCAGGGTCCGTCCCTGCTAGATAACCTAGCTTTAGTCTTTGACAAGTTGCGCTCCACGCGCACCAAGCTGAACCCAGATAAATGTGTGTTCGGCGTGTCCTCTGAGAAGCTCTTAGGGTTCCTGGTCTCGCACCGAGGGATTGAGGCCAACCTAGAGAAGATCAAGGCCATCAACTTGATGCGGCCCCCTGCCCGCGTCAAGGATGTCCAGAAACTTGTCTAGCCGTGCTGAGTCGGTTTATACCGAGGCTAGCAGAGCGGGCACTCCCTTTCTTTAAGCTCCTGCGCAAGTCAGGCCCTTTTGCCTGGACTGACGAAGCAGAAGAGGCTTTCCAGGAGTTGAAGCGACTCCTGACGACCCTACCAATCATGGTAGCCCCTGAGCCCGGAGAGCACCTGTTGCTCTACATCGCGGCGACAACTGAAGTAGTGAGTATGGTCCTCGTCGCAGAGCGGCCGGACCCCTCATCTTCACAACCTGCTTCGGTAGCAGAAGACAGACGCCAGGAGGCCCCGCAGGACCAAGACGGTCTCCCGGGCCTCCAAGGCAACCTCCCGGAGGTCCAGGTCGGCCTCCCGGAGGTCCTGGGCAGTCTCCCGGACCTCCAAGATAAACCCCTGGGGGCCCCGCGGGACTCCCCGGGGGCCAAATGGGACCTCCCAGAGGTCCCCCAAGACCCCCCGGAGCTCCCGGACAATCAAGATAGCTTAAGGGCCTCCGGGTCCCAGCTCCCGGAGGCCCCCGTGGGTCCACCCACCTCCAGTGAGCCAGGGCCAATGGACGAGGACCTCCCAGGCCTGAGAAAGAGGGTTCGAACCGTCCAGAGGCCTGTCTACTACATCAGCGAAGTACTTCATGATGCCAAGACAAGGTACCTGGAAGTCCACAAGCTGCTGTATGCGGTGCTCGTGGCCTCCAGAAAGCTCCGCCATTACTTCCAGGCCCACCGGGTCTCGGTAGTCACCTCGTATCCACTGAAGACAATTCTTCACAGCCCCCATGCGACTGGCAACGTTGCTAAATGGGCGGCGGAACTGGCGGAGTTTGAGCTGGACTTCCTCCCATGCCATGCAGTCAAGAGCCAAGCACTGGCTGACTTTGTGGCGGAGTGGACACCAACGGAGACTGACCCAGGGGGCCAAGGGGGCGGAGAACCGGAGCACCAAGCTCCGGTCTTCACCGAACCCCACTGGACACTCTTCTTCGACGGCTCCTCGCGAAAGCAGGGGGCCGGTGCCGGCGTACTGCTCCTCATGCCATCGGGGGAACAGTTTGGGTATATGGTGCGTCTCAATTTCAAGGCAACCAACAACATGGCGGAGTATGAAGCACTCATCTTTGGCCTGCAGACAGCCCTGTCTTTAGGCGCTCGCCAGTTGTTGGCACAGGGCGACTCCCAGCTGGTCATCAAGCAAGTCAAGGGCGAATGCTCCTGCAATGACCCCCAGCTAGCTGCATATCTGCTACCTTTCTCGCCTCAGAGAAGGGCTCCGGACCCGCCACGTGGCCAGAAGAACGGTGTTGCCTGCCCCCAAGCGGTAGGCAGCGGGCGTAAAGGCGCCCCACACCTTGCCCGTACAAGGTATTCAAGGCCCGCGTCTTCCCAAGACGCGGAAACGCGGAGCACGCGTCTGTCAGGTGCCGTTGCGCCCAGTCGCATCACAGACTGGCGCACGGTGTCAGAACCTGCCAGCTAATAAACGCCGCGACAAGACATCCCATGCCGCCTGCGCCGTCATCAACCACTACGACTAGCATGCGGCATGGGCAGGGCGGCAAGATGAAGACTCAGAAGCCTTCGACCAGAGACAACTACCGGCGTAACTACAGATACGGTAGATAATAGACAATCTTCCCGGGACCACCTGTCGGGTCCTGGCTCCCCTTGTAAGCCGCCCGAGCCTTGGACTGTAAAAGGCTCGGGTAGGCGTCGATAGCAGGGGTTCGCACTTTGCAACTCATACGCTAGCCATACACTCTCAAGCTGTAACTCACCCCCAAGCTCAGGCCTCCGGCCCTGAGCAGCAAGCAATACAGCGAGCTCCGCAGCTCGCCGTGGACGTAGGGTTTTACGCTCCGGCGGCCTGAACCACGTAAAACTCGCCGTGTCAAGCTCTCGCTAACTCGTCCATCCGCGCAAGCTTTCCGCTAGGAGACTAGCCCCGCCGAAAAAAGAACCTCCGCGTGCTGCCCAGTGCAGGCCTGGGGGAAGTGTCGATCGCACACTTCGACAGCGTGGAACTGGCACGCCTTGCAGCTCTCGACCAGCTTGACGGCATCCTGGAGTGCTGTCGGCCAGTAGAAGCCATGCCAGAAGGCTTTACCGACAAGCGTGCGTGAGGAAGAATGACTTCCACATTCGCCTCCATGGATCTTAGCGAGCAAGTCGCAGCCTTCCCCCTGGGTTATACACCGCAATAGGATGTGGTTGGCGCCACGCCGGTAGAGATCCCCCTCTACCAGCGCGTACCTCTTAGCCATACGCACAATACGTTCAGCGGTTGCATGTTCATCAGGGAGGATATTGTCCTTCAAGTAGTCCCGGATCTCCGTGATCCATGCATCGGGTCTGACTTGAGCTTCTGGATCTTGAGCGCTGGGTTGCACGGAGCCCCCAGTGACGCTTACGATCCTAGGCGGCATCCGTGGCTGTAGGGCCGCCGGGACCGCCAGCTTCGAGGTGCTGGTCAAGCCCCCTTCGCCCGGCTCGGCGGGCCGGGCTGTGGGCCGCAGCAACGTCCTCTCGAAAACTCCTTCGGGCGCGGGGGCTCCGGTGGAAGCCTTCGTTGAAAGGTTGTCAGCTGCGGCATTACCAGCGCGCGGTACGTGATGCAGGTCCAAGGCGAGGAATTCTTTCTCCAACATCTGTACGTGAAGCAGATACGCAGCTAGCTGCGGGTCATTGCAGGAGCATTCGCCATTGACTTGCTTGATGACCAGTTGGGAGTCGCCCTGTGCCAACAACTGGCGAGCGCCTAAAGACAGGGCTGTCTGCAGGCCAAAGATGAGTGCTTCATACTCCACCATGTTGTTGGTTGCCTTGAAATTTAGACGCACCATATACCCAAACTGTTCCCCCGATGGCATGAGGAGCAGTACGCCGGCACCGGCACCCTGCTTTCGCGAGGAGCCGTCGAAGAAAAGTGTCCAGTGAGGTTCGGTGAAGACCGGAGCTTGGGGCTCTGGCTCACCGCCTTCATGGCCCCCTGGGTCAGTCTTCGTTGGTGTCCACTCCACCACAAAGTCAGCCAGTGCTTGGCTCTTGACTGCATGGTGTGGGAGGAAGTCCAGCTCAAACTCCGCCAGCTCCGCCGCCCATTTAGCAACGTTGCCAGTCGCATGGGGGCTGTGAAGAATTGTCTTCAGCGGATACGAGGTGACTACTGAGACCCGGTGGGACTGGAAGTAATGGCGGAGCTTCCTGGAGGCCACGAGCACCGCATACAGCAGCTTGTGAACTTCTAGGTACCTTGTCTTGGTATCATGAAGTACTTCGCTGATGTAGTAGACAAGCCTCTGTATGGTTCGAACCCTCTCTCTTAGGCTTGGGAGCTCCTCGTCCATTGGCCCCGGCCCGCTGGAGGTGGGTGGACCCACGGGGGCCTCCGGGAACTGGGACCCGGAGGCCCTTAAGCGTTCTTGATCATCCGGGAGCTCCGGGGGGTCTTGAGGGACCTCCGGGAGATCCCAATTGGACCCTGGAGATTTATCTCGGGCGTCCGGGAGGCCGTCCTGGGCCTCCGGGAGGTCGACTTGGACCTCCAGGGGGTCCGGGAGACCGTCTTGGCCCTGCAGGGCCCCCTGGCATCTGTCTTCTGCTACCGGAGCAGGTTGCGAGGGTGAGGGGTCTGGCCGCTCCGCGACAAGGACCTTACTCACCACTTCTGTTGTCGCCGCAATGTAGAGCAGCAAGTGCTCCCCGGGCTCAGGGGCTACCATGATAGGTAGGGTCGTCAGGAGTCGCTTTAACTCCTGGAAAGCCTCTTCTGCTTCGTCAGTCCAGGCAAAGGGGCCTGACTTGCGCAGGAGCTTAAAGAAAGGGAGTGCCCGCTCTGCTAGCCTCGGTATAAACCGACTCAGCGCGGCTAGACATCCCGTGAGTCTCTGAACATCCTTGACGCGGACAGGGGGCCGCATCAAGTCGATGGCCTTGATCTTCTCTGGGTTGGCCTCAATCCCTCGGTGCGAGACCAGGAACCCTAAGAGCTTCCCAGAGGACACGCCGAACACACATTTATCTGGGTTCAGCTTGGTGCGCGTAGAGCGCAACTTGTCAAAGACTAAAGCTAGGTTATCTAGTAGGGATGAACCCTGCTTGACCTTGACAACTATGTCATCGACATACACCTCAACTAGGTCTCTTATTAACTCCCCAAAGGTTTTGTGCATCGCCCGCAAAAAGGTGGGGAGTGCATTCTTTAGGCCGTAAGGCATAGACACATAGAAATAAAGGCCGTCTACTGTGATGAAGGAGGTGTGCTCCTCGTCCTCCCTAGACATGGGGATCTGATGGAAACCCGAGTAGGCGTCTAGGAAGCACAGCATATCACAGCCTGACGTTGAGTCTACTATTTGATCTATTCTAGGGAGAGGGAATGGATATTCGGTACATGCCTTATTGAGACTGGTGTAGTCGATGCACATCCGGAGCTTCCCGCCGGCCTTCGGGACAACGACGGGGTTCGCCAACCATCGGGGGTGGTGGACCTCCCTTATGAAGGCAGCGTCCAGCAGCTTCTTGACTTCTTCACGGATGAAGTTTTGCCGCTCGATGGACTGCTTGCGGGGCTTCTGTTGAACCGGCCGGGCGTCGGGGAAGACTTTCAAGTGGTGCTCGATCACCTCCCTGGGGATCCCCGGCATCTGTGACGGCTGCCATGCAAACACGTCGACGTTGTACCGGAGGAAGGTGACGAGCGTGCCTTCCTATTTGCTATCCAGGCCCCCGGCTACCCGGGTGGTCTGGGTAGCTTTGGCGCCGACTTGGATGACCTTTAAGGGGACGCCGCCCTCGTCGAGAGGTTGCACCATGGGGTGCTGTGGTGGAAGCACGGTGACGTGCGCTCGGGCGGAGCTGGTCCGGCTCCGTATTGCCGGGGGCTGATGCCCCAGCTGTTGCGAGCGCTTGGAGCTTCTCCAGGGCCGACACTGCAGCAGTGCGGTCCCCACGAATCCAGAGAACGCCCGTCGGTGTTGGCATCTTCAGGACGAGGTAGCCGTAGTGGGCTACAGCCATGAACCGGTACAGGGCTGGCCTGCCGATTATGGCGTTGAAGGGGAGGTCTATCTCCGCTATGTCGAACAGAATGTACTCTGTTCGATAGCTGTCCGGAGCCCCGAAGGTCACCGGGAGACTAATGTTGCCGTAGGGGATAACCTGTCCCGGCCCTACCCCTGAGAACGGGCTCGACGGGGTGAGCTTGGCCATCGGGACCTGCAGCTTCTGGAAAGCTGCACGGCTGATGAGGTTCAGCCCAGCTCCTCCATCTACCAAAACGTGGTACATTCTCACGTTGGCGATGGTAGGGGCCACCAGGAGCGGTAGTTGGCCGGCCCCAGCCATGTTCCTGGGGCAGTCGGTGGCGTCAAAGCTGATGGGGGTCCCCATCCACTTAAGGTGCGGTGCAGCACTTGGGAGTGGCGCCACCGACGCTACCGCTCGGCGCAGAGTCTTGACTGCGCTTTGGGACGAGGGGTCGACGGACCCGCCGTATATGACGTAGAGCTTCTTCCGACGCTCATCGTCGCTGGAGCCGGAGTCCTCATGATTGCGTGCCGCCTTCACGACACGCTGAGACTCCTGGATCTCCTCTGGGTGGTCGATGTTGTCAGGAACATCCACCCCCTGCTCGTCTTCCTTTGGACGGAAGGGCAGGGCATCAGCCCGCTGCCGCTTCCCCTTGCGGAAGCGCTCTGCGAGCCTTCGGATCTCCCGGCACTCGGCAGTAGTGTGGCGACAGCTGCCGTGCACGGGGCACATGTTGTCCTGGCTATCTTCCGGGGTCGGTGACTTTCGCTGCCTCTTGTCAGGGCGCGGCCCCCGAGCCCCACTGAGCGTCGCTGCAGTGACAACTGGGGTCGCGGCCGGTGGTCTTATATTGCTTCTACCTCGGCTCTTGGTCTTCCTGCTGCCTCCATAGGGAGTAGGACCAGATCCGGGCAGCCCTCCTGACTCGGAGGATGGCTGTGAGTGCCAGTTCCGTCCTTCGGCTGCTCTGGCGCACTTGTCCGCCAAGCTGAAGAGCTCCGAGGCATCGCGGACCTCCCTGGTCGCGAGTTTCTCAAGCATCTTCTTGTCTCGGACGCCTTGCCGGAACGCCACCACTACAGAAGCATTTTGAATGTGTGGGATGGTGTTCCGCACCTGGGAGAACCGCTGGATGAAAGAGCGCAGCGACTCCCCAGGTTGTTGTTGGATGGCGTGGAGGTCGAGCTCCGTGCCAGGCCGGGTGTAAGAACTGCCGAAGTTGGCTATGAACTGTCGGCAAAGCTCTCCCCAGGAAGTTACGGAACCCTGGGGGAGGTTCATGAGCCAAGACCGAGCTGGGCCAGTCAAGGTGACAGGGAAGTTGTCGGTACCTGAGATATGGGGTACCCCCGCGCACAGGGTAAAATGCCTAAGGAACTCGCCCTTCTCCGCAGGGAGAGCTCCGAAGGCGCCACGCGTCCGGCGGGGCCGGACCTCCCTCTCCTCAGAGGAGAACTCCGGGCCCGCCACGTGGCATACAGAAGCCGGACCTCCCCCTCCGTGGGAGAGAGGTCCGAAGGCGCCGCGTGTCCAGCGGGGCCGGACCTCCCTCTCCTCAGAGGAGAGCTCCGGGCCTGCCACGTGGCCAACAGAACCCGAGCCTCCCCCTCCGCGGGGAGAGGTCCGGGGGCTCCACGTGCCCTGCGGGGCTGACCCTCTTCTCCTCTGAGAAGGGCTCCGGGCCCGCCACGTGGCAGCAGAACGGCGCTGCCTGCCCCGAGCGGTAGGCAGCGGGCGTAAAGGCGCCTCATACCTTGCCCGTACAAGGTATTCAAGGCCCGCGTCTTCCCAAGACACGGAGACGCGGAGCACGCGTCTGTCAGGTGCTGTTGCGCCCAGTCGCATCACAGACTGGCGCGCGGTGTCAGAACCTGCCAGCCAATAAACACCGTGACAAGACATCCCATGCCGCCTGCGCCGTCATCAACCACTACGACTAGCATGCGGCATGGGCAGGGCGGCAAGATGAAGACTCAGAAGCCTTTGACCAGGGGCAACTACCGGCATAACTGCAGATACGGTAGATGATAGACAATCTTCCCGGGACCACCTGTCGGGTCCCGGCCCCCCTTGTAAGCTGCCCGAGCCTTGGACTATAAAAGGCTCGGGTAGGCGTCGATAGCAAGGGTTCGCACTTTGCAACTCATACGCTAGCCATACACTCTCAAGCTGTAACTCACCCCGAAGCTCAGGCCTCCGGCCCCGAGCAGCAAGAAATACAGCGAGCTCCATAGCTCGTCGTGGACGTAGGGTTTTACGCTCCGGCGGCCTGAACCACGTAAAACTCACCGTGTCAAGCTCTTACTAACTCGTCCATCTGCGCAAGCTCTCCACTAGAGATTAGCCCCACCGAAAAAAGAACCTCCGCGGGCTGCCCAGTGCAGGCCCGGGGGAAGTGTCGACTGAACACTTTGACATTTGGCGCGCCAGGAAGGGGGCTTTTCTCCTAGCGCGACGAGTTTCCGCCGACGAAGATGACCAAGCTTCCTTCAGCGGCGAACTCTCCCCCCTCACCTCTGCGGCAGACCGCGACCAGGTGGGAGTACATGTCGACACACTCGGGACGGAGTGTGTCGGTACGAGTTGGGAGCCGGCAACCGGCTCTGGCAGCGCTGACCCCGGCAATGCAGGCTCCAACCAGCTTCAAGTCTCTAGTAGCGCTGGGCGTGCCCAGTGGGGGTGCGTTAGCTGCGGCGAGAGCGCTACTGTACAATCTGCCCGCTGGGGACGTGCCTCAGGCAGCGACCTGGCAGTGGATCCGCGAGGTAGACCGTCTCGTCGTCGCTGCCGCAAACCCTCGACCTCGGCGGGGACTACGCTCTGGCCAATCGGTCGTGTCGCTGATGCGCGCACCATTGGATGGCGAGCAGACGGCAGACTCCAGCTCTACCAGCCCCCAATCAACAGATCTAAGGACAGAGCTGGAACGGTGTCACCTGGGTCAAGATGCCCGGGTATACCTTGAGCGGCGCCGAGAAAGGCGTCGCCACCAAGAGGCTGACGACAGCATGACGTCGGCCTCGACCCAGCCTGAAGAGCAGACCTTCGCCACGCGATCTCTGCACCAGGCCTGTGCCGTGCAGAATATGCCACAGTCATATGTCCTGCATATGGCGCCCCCGGCCTATGGTGCAGCCTTGCCCATGCAGGGGCATGCGGTGCTCAGTGCGAACCAAGCGTTCGCGGCATCAGAACCTGCGGCGACAGAAGCAGGGTGTGCGGCCCTCGCGCCCCACCTTCGCTTCGCAAAGTGGCCGCGCAAGTTTCGGCCGCTCCTGCCCGAGAAGTACGACGGCAGCATCAACCCGGCGGAATTCCTCCAGATCTACTCCACCGCCGTACTTGCCGCAGGAGGGAATGAAGCCGTCATGGCCAATTACTTCCCTGTCGCCTTGACTGGCCCAGCTCGGTCTTGGCTCATGAACCTCCCCCAGGGTTCCGTAACTTCCTGGGGAGAGCTTTGCCGACAGTTCATAGCCAACTTCGGCAGTTCTTACACCCGGCCTGGCACGGAGCTCGACCTCCACGCCATCCAACAACAACCTGGGGAGTCACTGCGCTCTTTCATCCAGCGGTTCTCCCAGATACGGAACACCATCCCACACATTCAAAATGCTTCTGTGGTGGTGGCGTTCCGGCAAGGCGTCCGAGACAAGAAGATGCTTGAGAAACTCGCGACCAGGGAGGTCCGCGATGCCTCGGAGCTCTTCAGCTTGGCGGACAAGTGTGCCAGAGCAGCCGAAGGACGGAACTGGCACTCACAGCCATCCTCCGAGTCAGGAGGGCTGCCCGGATCTGGTCCTACTCCCTATGGAGGCAGCAGGAAGAGCAAGAGCCGAGGCAGAAGCAAGATAAGACCGCCGGCCGCGACCCCAGTCGTCACTGCAGCGACGCTCAGTGGGGCTCGGGGGCCGCGCCCTGACAAGAGGCAGTGAAAGTCACCGACCCCGGAAGATAGCGAGGACAACATGTGCCCCGTGCACGGCAGCTGTCGCCACACTACTGCCGAGTGCCGGGAGATCCGAAGGCTCGCAGAGTGCTTCCGCAAGGGGAAGCGGCAGCGGGCTGATGCCCTGCCCTTCCGTCCAAAGGAAGACGAGCAGGGGGTGGATGTTCCAGACAACATCGACCACCCAGAGGAGATCCAGGAGTCTCAGCGTGTCGTGAAGGCGGCACACAATCATGAGGACTCCGGCTCCAGCGACGATGAGTGTCGGAAGAAGCTCTACGTCATATACGGCGGGTCCACCGACCCCTCGTCCCGAAGCGCAGTCAAGACTCTGTGCCGAGCGTTAGCGTTTATGGCGCCACTCCCAAGTGCTGCACCGCACCTTAAGTGGATGGGGACCCCCATCAGCTTTGACGCCACCGACTGCCCCAGGAACATGGCTGGGGCCGGCCAACTACCGCTCCTGGTGGCCCCTACCATCGCCAACGTGAGAATGTACCACGTTTTGGTAGATGGAGGAGCTGGGCTGAACCTCATCAGCCGTGCAGCTTTCCAGAAGCTGCAGGTCCCGATGGCCAAGCTCACCCCGTCGAGCCCGTTCTCAGGGGTAGGGCCGGGACAGGTTATCCCCTACGGCAACATTAGTCTCCCGGTGACCTTCGGGGCTCCGGACAGCTATCGAACAGAGTAATTCTGTTCGACGTAGCGGAGATAGACCTCCCCTTCAACGCCATAATCGGCAGGCCATCCCTGTACCGGTTCATGGCTGTAGCCCACTACGGCTATCTCGTCCTGAAGATGCCAACACCGACGGGCGTTCTCAGGATTCGTGGGGACCGCACTGCTGCAGTGTCGGCCCTGGAGAAGCTCCAAGCGCTCGCAACAGCTGGGGCATCAGCCCCCGGCAATACGGAGCTGGACCAGCTCCGCCCGAGCGCACGTCACCGTGCTTCCACCACAGCACCCCGGGTACAACCTCTCGACGAGGGCGGCGTCCCCTTAAAGGTCGTCCAAGTCGGCGCCGAAGCTACCCAGACCACCCGGGTAGCTGGGGGCCTGGATAGCAAATAGGAAGGCGCGCTCGTCACCTTCCTCCGGCACAACGTCGACGTGTTTGCATGGCAGCCGTCACAGATGCCGGGGATCCCCAGGGAGGTGATCGAGCACCACTTGAAAGTCTTCCCCGACACCCGGCCGGTTCAACAGAAGCCCCACAAGCAGTCCATCGAGCGGCAAAACTTCATCCGTGAAGAAGTCAAGAAGCTGCTGGACGCTGGCTTCATACGGGAGGTCCACCACCCCCGATGGTTGGCGAACCCCGTCGTTGTCCCGAAGGCCGGCGGGAAGCTCCGGATGTGCATCGACTACACCAGTCTCAATAAGGCATGTCCCAAAGATCCATTCCCTCTCCCTAGAATAGATCAAATAGTAGACTCAACGTCAGGCAGTGATATGCTATGCTTCCTAGACACCTAGGGTTTCCATCAGATCCCCATGTCTAGGGAGGACGAGGAGCACACCTCCTTCATCACAGTAGACGGCCTTTATTGCTATGTGTCTATGCCTTACGGCCTAAAGAATGCACTCCCCACCTTTGTGCGGGTGATGCACAAAACCTTTGGGGAGTTAATAAGAGACCTAGTTGAGGTGTATGTCGATGACATAGTTGTCAAGGTCAAGCAGGGTTCATCCCTACTAGATAACCTAGCTTTAGTCTTTGACAAGTTGCGCTCTACGCGCACCAAGCTGAACCCAGATAAATGTGTGTTCGGCGTGTCCTCTGGGAAGCTCTTAGGGTTCCTGGTCTCGCACCGAGGGATTGAGGCCAACCCAGAGAAGATCAAGGCCATCGACTTGATGCGGCCCCCTGTCCGCGTCAAGGATGTTCAGAGACTCACTGGATGTCTAGCCGCGCTGAGTCAGTTTATACCGAGGCTAGCAGAGCGGGCACTCTCTTTCTTTAAGCTCCTGCGCAAGTCAGGCCCCTTTGCCTGGACTGACGAAGCAGAAGAGGCTTTCCAGGAGTTAAAGCGACTCCTGACGACCCTACCTATCATGGTAGCCCCTGAGCCCGGGGAGCACTTGCTGCTCTACATTGCGGGGGCGACAACAGAAGTGGTGATTATGGTCCTTGTCGCGGAGCGGCCAGACCCCTCACCCTCGCAACCTGCTCCGGTAGCAGAAGACAGATGCCAGGGGGCCCCGCAGGGCCAAGACGGTCTCCCGGACCCCCTGGAGGTCCAAGTCGACCTCCCGGAGGCCCAGGACGGCCTCCCGGACCCCCGAGATAAATCTCCAGGGTCCAATTGGGATCTCCCGGAGGTCCCTCAAGACCCCCCGGAGCTCCCGGATGATCAAGAACGCTTAAGGGCCTCCGGGTCCCAGTTCCCGGAGGCCCCCGTGGGTCCACCCACCTCCGGCGGGCCGGGGCCAATGGACGAGGAGCTCCCAAGCCTAAGAGAGAGGGTTCGAACCATACAGAGGCCTGTCTACTACATCAGCGAAGTACTTCATGATGCCAAGACAAGGTACCTAGAAGTCCACAAGCTACTGTATGCGGTGCTCGTGGCCTCCAAGAAGCTCCGCCATTACTTCCAGGCCCACCGGGTCTCGGTAGTCACCTCGTATCCGCTGAAGACAATTCTTCACAGCCCCCATGCGACTGGCAACGTTGCTAAATGGGCGGCGGAGCTGGCGGAGTTTGAGCTGGACTTCCTCCCACGCCATGCAGTCAAGAGCCAAGCAGTGGCTGACTTTGTGGTGGAGTGGACACCAACGAAGACTGACCCAGGGGGCCATGAAGGCGGTGAGCCAGAGCCCCAAGCTCCGGTCTTCACCGAACCTCACTGGACACTTTTCTTCGACGGCTCCTCGCGAAAGCAGGGGGCCGGTGCCGGCGTACTGCTCCTCATGCCATCGGGGGAACAGTTTGGGTATATGGTGCGTCTAAATTTCAAGGCAACCAACAACATGGCGGAGTATGAAGCACTCATCTTTGGCCTGCAGACAGCCCTGTCTTTAGGCGCTCGCCAGTTGTTGGCACAGGGTGACTCCCAACTGGTTATCAAGCAAGTCAAGGGCGAATGCTCCTGCAATGACCCGCAGCTAGCTACGTATCTGCTTCACGTACAGATGTTGGAGAAAGAATTCCTCGCCTTGGACCTGCATCACGTACCGCGCGCTGGTAATGCCGCAGCTGACAACCTTTCAACGAAGGCTTCCACCGGAGCCCCCGCGCCCGAAGGAGTTTTCGAGAGGACGTTGCTGCGGCCCACAGCCCGGCCCGCCGAGCCGGGCGAAGGGGGCTTGACCAGCACCTCGAAGCTGGCGGTCCCGGCGACCCTACAGCCATGGATGCCGCCTAGGATCGTAAGCGTCACTGGGGACTCCGTGCAACCCAGCGCTCAAGATCCAGAAGCTCAAGTCAGACCCGATGCATGGATCACGGAGATCCGGGACTACTTGAAGGACAATATCCTCCCTGATGTGTGACGGACCGGAATCCGCTCATCCAGGATCACAGAGGGTGGTGCCCCGCGGTGCGACACCCGACAGCACACGTCATAAGAACACAATATATTACATGGGAAAAACAGCTGAAACTGTACAAACAAGTACAAACTTCAGTTACAATTTTTGTTCTATTACACAGCGGAAGACTACACTATACAACTCACGCCCGCCTATTTAGCAAAAGTCGGTTGCCCAGCCCTAGGGCAACCCACACTAGCTGCACGTCTCAGCTCAGCGCGGCGTGTACGGCTCCCACTCAGCCGTGGTCCCCGACGGAGGGTAACCCTCGCCGGTGGACTCGTACTCCAAGTCCG
The DNA here is from genome assembly GCA_030760725.1 of Neostapfia colusana. Classification (NCBI taxonomy): domain Eukaryota; kingdom Viridiplantae; phylum Streptophyta; class Magnoliopsida; order Poales; family Poaceae; genus Neostapfia; species Neostapfia colusana. The sequence goes on from JASWHV010000019.1 coordinate 52,507,178, forward strand.
TGGGTGGCTCCTCACCTGAAAAACACTTAAGCAGCAACCCTGAGCACGAAGGCTCAGCAAGGCTTAACCGACTCACCTAAGCATGAAACTCTACATGAGGTATACCAAGGTATAGGTTAGTAACATTTTAGCAAAACGACACGCCTACAAGTTCGTCCTTAGTTCATCTTTTAGCAACAAGTTAACAGTTCATGAAATCTGAAATTTAGTAAGCAGTATTTGGTGGCACACATGTAGCAATACAATTATATCAATCAGCATCATTGAATCAACATATTTCATCCATTAGTCTACGTTACGACGCAGTGAACAAGCAGTACTCGTCACCGCGAGGGACGGCGAATCGACTCGATATACACCTGCAGGGAAAACCCAAAAAGCACGTCACGTACGCCCACCCGTGGAGCTGCACAGCACGCTCACTCGATGTCGTACGGGACAACCTTTCACCCAACAGCCCAAACGTCGAACCGGTCGCACCGAAACGAGCAGGAGGTTCCCCACACGGAGCATCTCTCTATGCCCGTTGGCAGATTTCCACCTTGCTGCCCTCAACCTACACCTATAAATCGGTGTGCTATGCCTCGACGCCCGGAGGTTTAGGCTACATCGGTTTATCGGGGCCCATATATCCGATATGCCTTCGGTACATTCAATACTTGTTCAGCAGGGCCGCACACGGATCGGTCCTCAATCGACACGGGCAGGGCTGCGCACACAAGACTCTCTCTTGCTGCGCCCTAGCCCCTGCCTAGTCTCATTTTCATTACTAAAGTGATCTCACATCACTCAACCGAACCCGTGTGTCCCCAATGCCTATCTCGCGAGTAGATTCCAACTACTCGACTTGTACCGAAGTCCTATGACTCATTAAGTATAGCCTGTCTACTCGAGGTCTTAGACACTATCCTCACTCTTTTAGGAACCTTTGGTTATGCAAGTGGGGTTCCATTCCTACTACACCTAATGCACAATCATACTTCACATGACACATGTAAACAAAGTAAAGCTTTTAAAAAGGGTTAATGCAAACCGGGGCTTGCCTTGTTGCTGCTGGTCAGGAGTTAGTTCTTCGTCCGGAAGGAGGAAGTCCAGCACTTCCGGAGTCTCTTCTTCAATGGCTACACGTTAATGAAATACTACATGTTAATTTATATGCGAAAGTGAGTTTAGAGTAAGACTTCTACTCTTAGTTCTAATAACCAGCCTCTAATACCTGGAACTTTGTTTAAGAATTTAAATATGAACTGGTGTTGGTGGTTTTGCTTGAATTTAATCACATGGCTAAATGCTAAGTGATTTCCCCCCTTTTTCATCTTAATCCCTTAAGTGGGTAAACAGGACAGGGGTGATCTGGAGCTCCAATGGAGCTGAGAATTTTTGTGTGAGTTCCTTGTCACAAGAAAACTCTCTGGACCAAACATTAGCACTTTTCATGGAGTGGTTTGCTCAGAATAATTCTCTTGGCAAATCAGCAAGGAAGAATTAATTCTGAGGTAATACCCCTGTTCATGCTCAACTTAATGAACTACAATTTTTATTATAGCTCATAGAGTTTGCATGAATTTTCCTAGCATTTTGGGAGTCAAGGTTTGCCCAGAATTGAATTTCCAAGTTTTGGAAATTCTCTGAAAATGTTTCTGCATTCAAATGAACACAGCACCTTCCAATTTGAATTGCTCTGACCAATTCAACTCCAAATAGTCTGAAACTTTTACAGGGTTTTACTAATGTCCTAAAGAACATTCTGGCAAAATTTGGGGATTTTTGGATGAACCAAACTCCCTCTAAAATTCTTTTGCTGAAAAGCTTTAAAGAATTTTCCAGAATTAATTAATGGGTTTCATACAAATTGGGTTGTATATCTGGACAGAGCTAGGCAAGATGAATCCAACCCAATTTGAATCACTAAATTCGGAGCTTCCTAGCAAAAGTTATGCAGTTCCAAAGTTTGAACCGAATCTGGAATTCAAATTAATTCGGTAAAAGTTCAAACTCTGCCTGTGGGTCCACCCTACACGTGTCAACCGCCGGAATCACGCCACACGGGGGCCACAGACCCTTTCCCGCGCCACCACACGGAATCACACGCCACAGCTGATCCGGGGTTTTAATCTTCAGCTGCTGACACGTGGGCCCGGTGGGTCTTCTTCCTCCTCTCGCTCCCGCGCCTCCCCCTCGCCGGCGCTGTACTGGAGCTCGCCGGACCCAGCTTTCCAGCCACCTCTCGGCCGGAGGCTCGCCGCCTGGGGGTTTTCAGGGTCGGGGAACAAGTCTACGGGGTTGGCTCGGGCTGCCGGTGGCCGGAAGTAGGCTGGCAACGAGCCGCGGCCTTCGGTGACTATCGGCACCGTCGCTCGGGCACATTAGCCCGCCAAAAGCTCGGCGGATAGGCTCTACAGCACCGGGGGATCTCATGGAAGGTCGACAAGGCCATGCTAGGGATCGGGGAGAGCTCTAACCTAGTCGTCACCGTGAGCCCGACCTTTCCCGCCACAACTGCGGCTGGAAAACCTGGAAATACGCCGGCTATAGCCAAAATTAAGCTAGGGTTGCGGAGCAAACTTGGGCGCCGTCAAGCCTAGCTCCTGTGTGCACAGTTTAGCGAACTAATGACGAGAAGGGAGTGGGAATTCGGAGGTCTCATACCGGAACGTTGTTCTGTGGTCGCCGGCGGAGTTTCTCCAAATTCTTGCTCAGCTGTTCACGGTGGGTCCTGTGGTTTGGGTGGGAGCAGTAGTGCTCACCGGCGCGTCCGAAACCGTCCTTGCTCAGCTGTGAAAGGCCCTCTGCTGGGCTGTCACCGTGAGCCGAGTGGTGACGGTCTCTCGGGTGTTGCTCGGAAACGTGGAGCTAAGGCTGGGGAAGGGCTGAACTCGACTGCTCTCGTGCCGAGGAGGTAAAGGGCGAGTAGCTGGTGCGGTTTTGTGGCTAGGAGGGGCGCTGCTCGCGGTGAATTTCCGGGTTTCGATCGAACGACGTCGGCGGCGTGCGCTCGGTCGTTCCTTGGGCAACAGAACACGGCGCCTCTGCTCAGCGGTGTAGGCGCGTGATGATCGGCAGAAGCAGCTGGCCAGCGCGAGGGAGGAAGCAGGAGCTGGCTGCGTCGTCTCACGCGGGGGCGTCCGAAGAATCGGCTCGGTGGCACGCCGGGAGCGTTTGCTTCGGTGAGAAGCCGAACCCGTTCAGCTGCAACCACTTTTCCCCCACTGACCTGTGGGTCCCTCTCCCCTCTAATCCCCTTTCCAATTCTTTTCATTTCTGTTGGCACTCAATTATCTCCAGCTACTCACCATTTAATGTGAGACTTAGTCACCAAGTCTTTGTTTGAATTTGAATTCTCAAATTCAAACTTTGTTTGGTTAAATTTGCTTCATATTTAAACTGAAATTCAAATTCAGTTTTGAATTCTAGCAAATTTAGCTCTTGACAAGATGAACTCCAATGGGGATGAAAATTGGTGGGTTTACTCAGAAAAATATGCTGAGTGTAGATATGGGGCTAACTTTTGAATTTGGGTGATGAAAGTGGCTGCAATTTGAATTTACACTCAAATTGGCCTCTTTTTGAAATAACCCAAAAGTGCCTCAAAAATTGTTGAATTTGCATGAGCTTTGGACTGAACCTTCCCAAGACTTTTTAAATTCTAGGGGTGAGCTCAACTTCTCATGTTCATGTGTAGAAACCCTACTTTGTGAAAGTGAAGGCTTTCCCCTCTAATCATTCTTTTGATGGAGGTGATATGCTCTTCACAACATTTCCTAAGGTGTCCACAATGAAAATTGTGGTGTTGTGAGATGAAGAAAAGTTTTTAACAAGTCCCTTTTCTTGGGCTTTTACATGATGAACATGCAACCGCTGAACGGATTGTGCGTATGGCTAAGAGGTACGCGCTGGTAGAGGGGGATCTCTACCGGCGTGGCGCCAACCACATCCTATTGCGGTGTATAACCCAGGGGGAAGGCTGCGACTTGCTCGCTGAGATCCATGGAGGCGAATGTGGAAGTCATTCTTCCTCACGCACCCTTGTCGGTAAAGCCTTCCGGCATGGCTTCTACTGGCCGACAGCACTCCAGGATGCCGTCAAGCTGGTCGAGAGCTGCAAGGCGTGCCAGTTCCACGCCAAGCAGATCCATACACCGGCTCAGGCGGTACAGATGATCCCGCCCTCGTGGCCGTTTGCCGTATGGGGGCTGGACATCCTGGGACCATTTCCCAGAACCGTCAGGGGATTCCGGTACCTCTATGTCGCCATCGACAAGTTTCACCAAGTGGCCGGAAGCTACACCAGTTGTCACCATCAACAAACAATCCGCAGTAAAATTCATCAAGTCTATTGTCTGCTGGTTCGGGGTCCCAAACAGGATCATCACCGACAACGGGACCCAGTTCACCAGCGCAGCATTCCAAGACTACTGCGAGGACCTTGGTATTCAGGTATGCTATGCCTCTGTCGCCCACCCGAGGAGCAATGGGCAAGTTGAGAGGGCCAACGCGGAGATTCTCTGGGGCCTTAAGACTCGCACCTTCGCCAGCCTGAAGAAACATGGTGCCAATTGGGTAGATGAGCTTCCGAGCACACTATGGGCTAACCGGACATCCCAGAGCCGGGCCACCGGGGAGACACCCTTCTTCATGGTGTATGGGGCTGAAGTTATACTTCCCCCAGAAATCACCATGAAGTCTCACCGTGTCCGGGCTTACGACGAAGCCACGCAGGACAACCTCCGGCGTGGAGAAATCGACCTCGTCGACGAGGTCCGATTACATGCGGCACTCCGTAACGCGCGGTACAGACAAGCGCTTCGGCGCTACCACCAGAGGTCTGTGCGTGCCCGGGAGCTGCAGGAAGGTGACCTGGTGTTGCGGCGCATACTTTCTCGCGAAGGGGCCCACAAACTCTCCCCTAGTTGGGAAGGCCCCTTCCGAGTCGCGAAAGTATGCCGCCCCGGGTGTGTGCGCCTTTCCACCGAGGATGGGGACCTGCTCCCGAACCCTTGGAACATAGAACACCTCCGTAAGTTCTACCCCTAGAGCAAAAATAGGACAGTACATTCTTTTCGTAATAAACTCCATAGAGTCCAGGAGCAGCGCTCGGAGCAGCTAAACCCCAGGGGACGGTCCAGGACTACGTTCAGCTTTGTCTGGTTCCGACTCCAAGCGCGTAGAGTCTTGCTTCCCCTCTTAATGGGGTGGGTCGTGGCCTCCATGTTTAGCCTGCCTTCCTCCTGTGGAAAGTTGTACGAAAAGAAGTCTGCTCTACTTTGCTCTTTCCTTGTACTCATTTAAATTGTGAATTAAGTTTTTTAATCACCCTTGCAGTGCATGGTTGCCATGTGCTCAGCTCCCCCTCTCTACAAGTCCCCAAGCACCAAGCATATGGTTAGGGGCTATAAGTCAAATAAGACTATGAGATAAGGGAGGGGGAGCCCCCAAGGAGAATTACGTTTTCTCTACCTATGTGCAGGACCTCCACGTTGCGGCAACAGGGTCTGCATGAAGCAGGGGGAAAAAGAGCTACCAACTACTTCGGCCTAGGATTGGAAGGACCGGGTCCCGCCCCTTCAGCAGGGGCGGGACCCGAGGGCCCCACATGTCCAGCAGGCCCGGAACTCTCACCTCCCTTGAGGAGGGCTCCGGGCTCGCCACGTGGCAGGCGGAAACCGGACCTCCCCCCTCGGTGGGAGAGCTCCTAAAGCCCTACGTGTCCAGCATGGCCGGAGCTCCCGCCTCTTAAGGAGGAGCTCCGGACCCGCCACGTGGCAGGCAGATTTGGGGCTCCCCATAGGGCAAGATCTGGAAACCTCCGGGGGCCCCTAACACGGTTAGGACCCGGGGAGGGTGTCTGTGCAAAGCTCCGAGATTGGAGATGGCCTCTGAGTACCTTGCGGAGCTGAGGACTCAGTCAGGCAAGCCCAAGAAGGAGAGAAAAAGCATCACAGTCACAAATATCTCAAAAGAGTCAAACTATGCGAGGCTCCATGAGCTGGACTACAGACTCGATAAAAAGGAAGAAACAAGTCCCAAGGGTCTCCCGACACGACCAGAATCCAGAAGTTGCAACAACGGCCGCGTCACCAGGCTTCAGCCCTGGCGGAACTCTCTCGCTCTATGACCAGAGCGCAGGAATCGCCTCCCTCATCACCGGCGCAAAAACCAGTGACACCACGGGAGCACCTGAGGCCCCCTCTGCAGTATTCAGCGGTCTTCCTGGAGACTCTACCGTCTGGGATTCTCCATGGTGCATCGGCGGTTTCCTTCTCCTGAAGTTCCCTCATCACCTGCACAAAAGCCGGTGTCGTCAAGGGTGCCCCTGGAGCCCCCATCCCTCATCACCTGCGCAAAAGCTGGAGTCATCAAGGGTGCTCCTGAGTCCCTCTCCGCAGTATTCAGCGGTGTTCTTGGAGACTCTGCCGCCTGGGATTCTCCTCGGTGCTTCAGCGGTTCCTTTGAAGAGTCCACCACCCTCAGGGGCAGGGCAGGCAGGCTCCCTGAGTCCCAGGCTTGGTGCAGACGCAACCGCTGGAGGGAACCGAGAGCAATTCTTCCCCCATAAGGCGGGTTCAGAGCCATGGAAGAAGACAAGACTGCAGGGACCTGAGGGAGGCGCAGGGGCTTGAAGCCTTATAAGGGGAATGTACCCACATGGAGGTTTCATTTAACACCTTCCCGGGTGCAATCCCAAGCGATTCGGAACTCTTTGGATACACCGCGTCGGCGACCGCTTCGGTTCCTAGACCGAGTGCCGATGACGGGTGGGCCCAAGCCGCCTAGCTAAAGCGGTGGGGTCAAGGAGTCAGTCTCCTGAGAAGATGAGCCGGCAAGGCACTTCGGCGGTTCCCGAAGAAAGCGCCGCAACGTGCAGAAGCGGCAGTCTTGGGAACCGCTGCAGTAAAAGCATCCATCAAGTGAGCGCACCCTCCCACGATCCCGCGGCCGTTCGTGCTCCGGCAGCGGTCAATTCGGGACTTAGAGAAAGTGCGCGGATCGGAAGGGACGGAGGTCCCACCTCGGGCTCGCTAGGTCCCCCGAGATGGGCCCGGGGGCCACTGTCGGTACCTGAGATATGGGGTACCCCCACGCACAGGGTAAAATGCCTATGGAACTCGCCCTTCTCCGCAGGGAGAGCTCCGAAGGCGCCACACGTCCGGCGGGGCCGGACCTCCCTCTCCTCAGAGGAGAGCTCCGGGCCCGCCACGTGGCATACAGAAGCCGGACCTCCCCCTCCGTGGGAGAGAGGTCCGAAGGCGCCGCGTGTCCAGCGGGGCCGGACCTCCCTCTCCTCAGAGGAGAGCTCCGGGCCCGCCACGTGGCCAACAGAACCCGAGCCTCCCCCTCCGCGGGGAGAGGTCCGGAGGCTCCACGTGCCCCGCGGGGCTGACCCTCCTCTCCTCTGAGAAGGGCTCCGGGCCCGCCACGTGGCAGCAGAACGGTGCTGCCTGCCCCGAGCGGTAGGCAGCGGGCGTAAAGGCGCCCCATACCTTGCCCTTACAAGGTATTCAAGGCCCGCATCTTCCCAAGACGCGGAGACGCAGAGCACGCGTCTGTCAGATGCCGTTGCGCCCAGTCGCATCACAGACTGGCGCGCGGTGTCAGAACCTGCCAGCCAATAAACACCGCGACAAGACATCCCATGCCGCCTGCGCCGTCATCAACCACTACGACTAGCATGCGGCATGGGCAGGGCGGCAAGATGAAGACTCAGAAGCCTTCGACCAGGGGCAACTACCGGCATAACTGCAGATACGGTAGATGATAGACAATCTTCCCGGGACCACCTGTCGGGTCCCGGCCCCCCTTGTAAGCTGCCCGAGCCTTGGACTATAAAAGGCTCGGGTAGGCGTCGATAGCAAGGGTTCGCACTTTGCAACTCATACGCTAGCCATACACTCTCAAGCTGTAACTCAACCCCAAGCTCAGGCCTCCGGCCCCGAGCAGCAAGAAATACAGCGAGCTCCATAGCTCGCCGTGGACGTAGGGTTTTACGCTCCGGCGGCCTGAACCACGTAAAACTCACCGTGTCAAGCTCTTACTAACTCGTCCATCTGCGCAAGCTCTCCGCTAGAGACTAGCCCCACCGAAAAAAGAACCTCCGTGGGCTGCCCAGTGCAGGCCCGAGGGAAGTGTTGACTGAACACTTCGACAGAAGTAATTGGCCATGACGGCTTCATTCCCTCCTGCGGCAAGTACAGCGGTGGAGTAGATCTGGAGGAATTCCGCCGGGTTGATGCTTCCGTCGTACTTCTCGGGCAGGAGCGGCCGAAACTTGCGTGGCCACTTTGCGAAGCGAAGGTGGGGCGCGAGTGCCGCACACCCTGCTTCTGTTGCCGCAGGTTCTGATGCCGCAAACGCTTGGTTCGCACTGAGCACCGCGTGCCCCGGCATGGGCAAGGCTGCACCATAGGCCGGGGGCGCCATATGCAGGACATATGACTGTGGCATATTCTGCACGGCACAGGCCTGGTGCAGAGATCGCGTGGCGAAGGTCTGCTCTTCAGGCTGGGTCGAGGCCGATGTCATGCTGTCGTCAGCCTCTTGGTGGCGACGCCTTTCTCGGCGCCGCTCGAGGTATACCCGGGCATCTTGACCCAGGTGACACCGTTCCAGCTCTGTCCTCAGATCTGTTGATTGGGGACTGGTAGAGCTGGAGTCAGCCGTCTGCTCGCCATCCAATGGTGCGCGTATCAGCGACACGACCGATTGGCCAGAGCGTCGTCCCCGCCGAGGTCGAGGGTTTGCGGCGGCGACGACGAGACGGTCTACCTCGCGGATCCACTGCCGGGTCGCTGCCTGAGGCGCGTCCCCAGCGGGCGGATTGTACAGTAGCGCTCTCGCCGCAGCTAACGCACCCCCACTGGGCACGCCCAGCGCTACTGGAGACTTGAAGCTGGTTGGAGCCTGCATTGCTGGGGTCGGCACTGCCAGAGCTGGTTGCCGGCTCCCAGCTCGTACCAACACACTCCGTCCCGAGTGTGTCGACATGTACTCCCCCCTGGTCGCGGTCTGCCGCAGAGGCGAGGGGGGAGAGTTCGCCGCTGAAGGAAGCTTGGTCATCTTCGTCGGTGGAAACTTGTCGCGCTGGGAGAAAAGCCCCCTACCTGGCGTGCCAAATGTCGAAGTGTTCAGTCGACACTTCCCCCGGGCCTGCACTGGGCAGCCTGCGGAGGTTCTTTTTTCGGTGGGGCTAGTCTCTAGCGGAGAGCTTGCGCAGATGGACGAGTTAGTAAGAGCTTGACACGGTGAGTTTTACGTGGTTCAGGCCGCCGGAGCGTAAAACCCTACGTCCACGGCGAGCTATGGAGCTCGCTGTATTTCTTGCTGCTCGGGGCCGGAGGCCTGAGCTTGGGGGTGAGTTACAGCTTGAGAGTGTATGGCTAGCATATGAGTTGCAAAGTGCGAACCCTTGCTATCGACGCCTACCCGAGCCTTTTATAGTCCAAGGCTCGGGCAGCTTACAAGGGGGGCCGGGACCCGACAGGTGGTCCTGGGAAGATTGTCTATCATCTACCGTGTCTGCAGTTATGCCGGTAGTTGCCCCTGGTTGAAGGCTTCTGAGTCTTCATCTTGCCGCCCTGCCCGTGCCGCATGCTAGTCGTAGTGGTTGATGACGGCGCAGGCGGCATGGGATGTCTTGTCGTGGTGTTTATTGGCTGGCAGGTTCTGACACCGCGCGCCAGTCTGTGATGCGACTGGGCGCAACGGCACCTGACAGACGCATGCTCCGCGTCTCCGCGTCTTGGGAAGACGCGGGCCTTGAATACCTTGTACGGGCAAGGTATGGGGCGCCTTTACGCCCGCTGCCTACCGCTCGGGGCAGGCAGCACCGTTCTGCTGCCACGTGGCGGGCCCGGAGCCCTTCTCAGAGGAGAGGAGGGTCAGCCCCGCGGGGCACGTGGAGCCTCCGGACCTCTCCCCGCGGAGGGGGAGGCTCGGGTTCTGTTGGCCACGTGGCGGGCCCGGAGCTCTCCTCTGAGGAGAGGGAGGTCCGGCCCCGCTGGACACGCGGTGCCTTCAGACCTCTCTCCCGCGGAGGGGGAGGTCCGGCTTCTGTATGCCACGTGGCGGGCCCAGAGCTCTCCTCTGAGGAGAGGGAGGTCCGGCCCCGCCGGACGCGTGGCGCCTTTGGAGCTCTCCCTGCGGAGAAGGGCGAGTTCCTTAGGCATTTTACCCTGTGCGCGGGGGTACCCCATATCTTAGGTACCGACAGCGCACTTCCTTCAAACTTCTTTGAACCGTCGCTTGGGCAACGGAAGGTCGTGGGGACTTGACTCTTGCTTTGAAAGTTGCTTTTACTGCACCGGTTCCCAGGGCTGTCATTACTGCACGTCACAGCGCCTTGCCAGGAACCGCCGGGTTGCCCGCCTGAGTGGCTGACTTCCTGGCCCACCGCTTCTGCAGGACGGCTTGGGCCCACTTGTCATCATCGCTGGGGCTTGGATCTGGGGTGTCTGCCCTGAGCGGCACATACTAAGCGTTTCGAATCGCCTCTAGGAGGTCTAAAGGGGATTCCTTCTGCATCGCAGGCATCCCTTTGCACATCCCCCTTCATCGGAGCCTTCCGGATTCTTCCGTGCGCCCAAGCGTTCTCCGCCTTCCAAGTTCTTGCCCCTTCGTCTTCGATTGCTTCCTGCCTGCCTCTGCCGCGCATCACCCGAACAAAGGATCTTGGGTCAGCGTTGTCTTTGGAGGGGATCTCTCCCCCTGCGTCTGGATAGAGGGGAGACTGTCTTCTTCGCCGCCTACGCCTTGGCGGGGTTCGTCCCGCCGATTTCCTCCTTCTTCGTGACTCTGCTGGAGACCTATGGCCTCCAGCTTCATCACCTCTCCTTGAACTCCTTCGCTCTGGCCGCCGTCTTCGTGCACTTCTGTGAGATGTTCATGGGGGTGCACGCCTCGGTGACGCTCTTCCAGCACTTCTTCTTGCTGCGGATGACTGGGCGTGGCTCGAGGAAGCAGCTGGGAGCCTACTACTTCCAGCACCGCTGCAAGGATCCGAAGGTCTCCAAGTACCTCCTGCCCTTCAGCGCCTCGAGGTGGGAAGGCTGGAGGGATGACTGGGTGATCGTGAAGACTGATGAGCACGATCGCCTCCAGTTGTCGACTGGGGATCCAATCACCGGACGCCGCTTCTGGGAGGAGAGCCCCGAGCTGGAGCCGGAGTACGCGCCAGTCCTGGAGCGGATCCAGTCTCTGGCGGAGCAGGGGCTGACATCCCTGATGGTGCTGGCAGACTTCTTGTCGTGTCGCCTTGCGCCACTGCAGCAGCGTGATCGCTCGGTGTGGCACTACACCAGCGAGCACGACTGCACCAGGCTGGAGACGGGTTTGGGCTCTGACCCGTCCACCGAACTGCTGAGGGAGATGGTGACGAGGGTAAGCAGTGACTTCATTGACGACCGTTCCCTCACAGTTCCAGCTTCCTGCCTCCCTCTCTTCATGGAGCCGACATGGAGGGCGAAGCTGCTGCGGGAGCTGCCAACCTTGGACGATATTGGCCTTGCCTTTCGTCAGGTTGGTGATGCTTCTCGAGGGATCTCGATCTCCTAAGTTAACCGCTCCGGAGAGCGGCGCGAGGCGTCGGCAGATGCCCATCCCGCACCTAGGGGCGACGAAGCTCGGACCGTCGACAGGGGGAAAGGCAAGGCGCCGGCCTCCAGTTCGCAGAAGAGGAAGTTGATGAACCCAACGGGTACGGGGGACGCCCTATCTTTCGATGAGAGATGTTGGTAATGAACGAATTTGGTGGAGGCCAACGTTGGCTGCCCGACTACCACAACCAGAATGGTGTGGCGCCTTGAGCGACAGTTACACCATCTCCTGGTAACTACGATTTGGGTGGAGGTCGATGTTGTGCTACCCGACTACAACAACCACAAGGATGCTGCGCCTTGGCGATAGTTACACCGGCTCCTGTTGTTGCTGTACTTGCCGTGCCAAGAACAGCCTTGAACCTGCAAGCAATCGAAGAACAAGTAAGAACAAGATAACATGCAAACACTCACGGGTGTGAAAAAGTTGGGGTTCTGATTCAAGTAATCGAAAGGTCTCGTCGACACTTGCGTTATAAGGAAGTAGCAAATGGCTAAACTTACAGAAAACAAAACCCCCCTGTCAAGGAACTCTTGGACTACTTACATAGGGGAGGGAAGAGGAAAATTCGTCCAGCAACAAAGGTAGGACGTGATCTCCCTTATTCCCTTCCTTTTTCTGTGATAGACTACCATTTAATAGGGAAAGAAAGAGGGAAACCCATCCAGCAGCAAGGCAGGATATGATTTCCTCTATTTCTTTCCTTATTATAGCACATCTATCTTTAAATGGGGGAAGAAAGAGGGAATTTCGTCCAGCAGCAAAGTTGGACGAGATTTCCCTTATTCCTTTCCTTATTTGTCTAAATCTCTCTTTATTACATGGCCCCAGCCTCAAGATTTCTCCTCGGGTGGAGCAGCCTTTATTGCATTAATCCCTCCATCCCTCCTAGCTGGATCAATTCCCAAGCACCTGATAATTAAGTTGACGTGCACGAGCGCGTGTCATTGGATCTTGATTAGCTGAGTGGTGAGTGGGCTGGTGTTGTGGTTGTATCAACGGTAGCGATGTCCGCATCAGAAGTGCTCCCGGTCTCCGCCAAGGGCGCCATTTGCGCCGAGTCAGGGGACTGGAGTGCCCCTCGCCCTTCATCAGGGGGCATCGGCTCGTCGGGCGGTGACCCAAAGAGGCCTCGGGTCCTCCGCGCCGATGGGACTCCTCTTGGATAGTGGCGGTCGGAGGAGCCCCGGGCGTCCCACACTCCTTCCAGAGGTGGAGATCCGAGGCGGGACGCCGATGCTGCGGTGCCTGGGGCTGAGCCAGGGGCTCAGGCGCCCAGGTCGTCGAGTGTCCCTGCTGCAGGCTCTGTAAGTGGCGGTGCCGGAGGGGGCGCAGCTAGGACTCATCCGGCGGTGCAGGCACCCCGGGCTTCAGGTGCTCCAGGGGCTGGTACGACGAGCGGCGCCAGAGGTGCTGCCGGCGGGAGCTCCGCTGCTCCATCTCCTAGGGGGGGCTCCAGGAGCACCCCCTGCTCCGCCGGTCCAGGTGCCTTCAGCGCAGGCCCCGACGGCGGCAGCAGGCTCTGGCGGCCCTGCCCCGGCTCAGAAGCCAGGGCTTCATGCCCGCTGGAATGTTCGCGTTCCTCGGTAAGTTATACTTACCGGATCTTAGTACCTGCGTACTTTGATTCTTCTTTTCTTGACTTGAGAGCTTCCTGTGCTTGCAGGGATTCGTCGGCTGCCGGGGACACGTCTGTTCCCCGGTCACCTCTGGTTGGCAGGGGCCCAGTGCCACAGCGTCAGGACGCTGCGGCAGCTTCACCGGCCCACGTGCAGGTCCAGATGTCTCCTCTTCCTGGCCCGGTGGAACCGGCTTCTGTCACAGCGGCGGCGGCGCCTGCTCCTTCTCCTTCACCAGCTCGGGAGCTGGCTGTTGATGAAGACTTGGCGGAGCCGACTGGCGGCGACCAGCCCTCAGGTACTGATGTAGGAGGGGCCGATGGAGGTCCTCAGGTGGGCGATGAGCAGGGGCGCGTCAATACTGGCCCTGCCTCAGCGCCGTATTCTCCTGATCGGCGCATCGTCGCGGTTTTCGTGGAGGCTGCTGTGTTGGCGTCTCCACCAACGGATGGCGATGTCATGGAGGAGGTATGCGGCATGGCTTCGGCCTCCGCCGCCCCGGTGTCCCTGTCAGACGTACTGTGTGAGACCTATGTGTGCTAAATACATTGGCTTTGATGATAGAAGTTTTGAACACTACCAAAACAACTTTTTAACAATGTACGACTCTAGGTCCGAGCTCCTGCAAGGTCCGACGATAGGTCCGACTTGTTTTGGGTAGCTCCGGTAAGGTCCGACGTAAGGTCCGACTTGCTTTGTCTAGTTTAGCTCCGGTGCTAGGTCCGACTAGCTTTGGTAAGTTCTGTGCCAGGTCCGACTAAGCTTTAGTAAGCTCCAGCGCTGGGTCCGACTAGTTTTGGTAAGCTCCGGTTCAAGGTCCGGTTAGCTTTGGTAAGGTTCGGAGCTTGATTGCAATGGTTCTGCTTTTAACTTGCAATGTTTCGAACTTGCTTTACTATTATGGAAAGTTTGCTTAGTATTATTTTACTAAGTTTTCGGTGTGTTTTGGTGGTTATGGCTGATATCATTTTGCTATGGTTTACAACATGCTTATGTGAGGTGCTCACGTAAGATGTTGTAGTTTTGGAACTAACGAGAGTCAAGTCGAGGACTTGTGCTCGAAAGTATTGGTTATTTATTCATGTGCAGGTGTTGCTTGAGTTCAAGACATGGCTAGTGACGGGATCCATTGAACTAGTCTTAGGGAGAAGATGAGGTTCAACAACCAAGTTCGGGAGGAATTGTGGTTGAGTTGATCGGGAGGTCGCGCAGCATGTTTGGATCAAGAACAATGCATATGAAGGTATCGTGGACGTTGTTGGAAGGTGTTTGCACGTGTGCAAGGAGTGCATGGACGTGGCAACATAGTTCCAAGGCGTGGTGAAGAGATATGGAAGTGGAGATATGGTTGAAAAGGTTCAACCGGCTGGATTTTGCGCTCAGGCCGCGGCTGAGGCAGTTATGGTTTGTTTATGGAAAGTTTCGAGTTGGTTATAACAGGATTTCATGTTAGTCATGAAGTAGATGTGGCGGACCGGAATCCGCTCATACAGGATCGCAGAGGGTGGTGCCGCGCGATGCGACACCCGACAGCACACGTCATAAGAACACAATATATTACATGGGAAAAACAGCTGAAACTGTACAAACAAGTACAAACTTCAGTTACAATTATTGTTCTGTTACACAGCGGAAGACTACACTATACAACTCACGCCCGCCTATTTAGCAAAAGTCGGTTGCCCAGCCCTAGGGCAACCCACACTAGCTGCACTCCTCAGCTCAGCGCGGCGTGTACGGCTCCCACTCAGCCGTGGTCCCCGGCGGAGGGTAACCCTCGCCGGTGGACTCGTACTCCGAGTCCGTGGGTGGCTCCTCACCTGAAAAACACTTAAGCAGCAACCGTGAGCACGAAGGCTCAGCAAGGCTTAACCGACTCACCTAAGCATGAAACTCTACATGAGGTGTACAATGGACATAGGATAGTACATTTCAGCAAAACGACACGCCTACAAGTTCATCCTTAGTTCAACTTTTAGCAACAAGTTAACAGTTCATGAAATCTGAAATTTAGTAAGCAGTGTTTGGTGGCACATATGTAGCAATACAATTATATCAATCAGCATCATTGAATCAACATATTTCATCCATTAGTCTACGTTACGATGCAGTGAACAAGCAGTACTCGTCACCGCGAGGGACGGCGAATGGACTCGATATACACCTGCAGGGAAAACCCAAAAAGCACGTCACGTACGCCCACCCGTGGAGCTGCACAGCACGCTCACTCGATGTCGTACGGGACAACCTTTCACCCAACAGCCCAAACATCGAACCGGTCGCACCGAAACGAGCAGGAGGTTCCCCATACGGAGCATCTCTCTATGCCCGTTGGCAGATTTCCACCTTGCTGCCCTCAACCTACACCTATAAATCGGTGTGCTATGCCTCGACGCCCGGAGGTTTAGGCTACATCGGTTTATCGGGGCCCATATATCCGATATGCCTTCGGTACATTCAATACTTGTTCAGCAGGGCCGCACACGGATCGGTCCTCAATCGACACGGGCAGGGCTGCGCACACAAGACTCTCTCTTGCTGTGCCCTAGCCCCTGCCTAGTCTCATTTTCATTACTAAAGTGATCTCACATCACTCAACCGAACCCGTGTGTCCCCAATGCCTATCTCGCGAGTAGATTCCAACTACTCGACTTGTACCGAAGTCCTATGACTCATTAAATATAGCCTGTCTACTCGAGGTCTTAGACACTACCCTCACTCTTTTAGAAACCTTTGGTTATGCAAGTGGGGTTCCATTCCTACTACACCTAATGCACAATCATACTTCACATGACACATGTAAACAAAGTAAAGTTTTTAAAAAGGGTTAATGCAAACCGGGGCTTGCCTTGTTGCTGCTGGTCAGGAGTTAGTTCTTCGTCCGGAAGGAGGAAGTCCAGCACTTCCGGAGTCTCTTCTTCAACGGCTACACGTTAATGAAATACTACATGTTAATTTATATGCAAAAGTGAGTTTAGAGTAAGACTTCTACTCTTAGTTCTAATAACCAGCCTCTAATACCTGGAACTTTGTTTAAGAATTTAAATATGAACTGGTGTTGGTGGTTTGGCTTGAATTTAATCACATGGCTAAATGCTAAGTGATTTCCCCCCTTTTTCATCTTAATCCCTTAAGTGGGTAAACAGGACAGGGGTGATCTGGAGCTCCAATGGAGCTGAGAATTTTTGTGTGAGTTCCTTGTCACAAGAAAACTCTCTGGACCAAACATTAGCACTTTTCATGGAGTGGTTTGCTCAGAATAATTCTCTTGGCAAATCAGCAAGGAAGAATTAATTCTGAGGTAATACCCCTGTTCATGCTCAACTTAATGAACTACAATTTTTATTATAGCTCATAGAGTTTGCATGAATTTTCCTATCATTTTTGGAGTCAAGGTTTGCCCAGAATTGAATTTCCAAGTTTTGGAAATTCTCTGAAAATGTTTCTGCATTCAAATGAACACAGCACCTTCCAATTTGAATTGCTCTGACCAATTCAACTCCAAATGGTCTGAAACTTTTACAGGGTTTTACTAATGTCCTAAAGAACATTCTGGCAAAATTTGGGGATTTTTGGATGAACCAAACTCCCTCTAAAATTCTTTTGCTGAAAAGCTTTAAAGAATTTTCCAGAATTAATTAATGGGTTTCATACAAATTGGGTTGTATATCTGGACAGAGCTAGGCAAGATGAATCCAACCCAATTTGAATCACTAAATTCGGAGCTTCCTAGCAAAAGTTATGCAGTTCTAAAGTTTGAACCGAATCTGGAATTCAAATTAATTCGGTAAAAGTTCAAACTCTGCCTGTGGGTCCACCCTACACGTGTCAACCGCCGGAATCACGCCACACGGGGGCCACAGACCCTTTCCCGCGCCACCACACGGAATCACACGCCACAGCTGATCCGGGGTTTTAATCTTCAGCTGCTGACACGTGGGCCCGGTGGGTCTTCTTCCTCCTCTCGCTCCCGCGCCTCCCCCTCGCCGGCGCTGTACTGGAGCTCGCCGGACCCAGCTTTCCGGCCACCTCTCGGCCGGAGGCTCGCCGCCTGGGGGTTTTCAGGGTCGGGGAACAAGTCTACGGGGTTGGCTCGGGCTGCCGGTGGCCGGAAGTAGGCTGGCAACGAGCCGCGGCCTTCGGTGACTATCGGCACCGTCGCTCGGGCACATTAGCCCGCCAAAAGCTCGGCGGATAGGCTCTACAGCACCGGGGGATCTCATGGAAGGTCGACAAGGCCATGCTAGGGATCGGGGAGAGCTCTAACCTAGTCGTCACCATGAGCCCGACCTTTCCCGCCACAACTGCGGCTGGAAAACCGGGAAATACGCCGGCTATAGCCAAAATTAAGCTAGGGTTGCGGAGCAAACTTGGGCGCCGTCAAGCCTAGCTCCTGTGTGCACAGTTTAGCGAACTAATGACGAGAAGGGAGTGGGAATTCGGAGGTCTCATACCGGAACGTTGTTCTGTGGTCGCCGGCGGAGTTTCTCCAAATTCTTGCTCAGCTGTTCACGGTGGGTCCTGTGGTTTGGGTGGGAGCAGTAGTGCTCACCGGCGCGTCCGAAACCGTCCTTGCTCAGCTGTGAAAGGCCCTCTGCTGGGCTGTCACCGTGAGCCGAGTGGTGGCGGTCTCTCGGGTGTTGCTCGGAAACGTGGAGCTAAGGCTGGGGAAGGGCTGAACTCGACTGCTCTCGTGCCGAGGAGGTAAAGGGCGAGTAGCTGGTGCGGTTTTGTGGCTAGGAGGGGCGCTGCTCGCGGTGAATTTCCGGGTTTCGATCGAACGACGTCGGCGGCGTGCGCTCGGTCGTTCCTTGGGCAACAGAACACGGCGCCTCTGCTCAGCGGTGTAGGCGCGTGATGATCGGCAGAAGCAGCTGGCCAGCGCGAGGGAGGAAGCAGGAGCTGGCTGCGTCGTCTCACGCGGGGGCGTCCGAAGAATCGGCTCGGTGGCACGCCGGGAGCGTTTGCTTCGGTGAGAAGCCGAACCCGTTCAGCTGAAACCACTTTTCCCCCACTGACCTGTGGGTCCCTCTCCCCTCTAATCCCCTTTCCAATTCTTTTCATTTCTGTTGGCACTCAATTATCTCCAGCTACTCACAATTTAATGTGAGACTTAGTCACCAAGTCTTTGTTTGAATTTGAATTCTCAAATTCAAACTTTGTTTGGTTAAATTTGCTTCATATTTAAACTGAAATTCAAATTCAGTTTTGAATTCTAGCAAATTTAGCTCTTGACAAGATGAACTCCAATGGGGATGAAAATTGGTGGGTTTACTCAGAAAAATGTGCTGAGCGTAGATATGGGGCTAACTTTTGAATTTGGGTGATGAAAGTGGCTGCAATTTGAATTTACACTCAAATTGGCCTCTTTTTGAAATAACCCAAAAGTGCCTCAAAAATTGTTGAATTTGCATGAGCTTTGGACTGAACCTTCCCAAGACTTTTTAAATTCTAGGGGTGAGCTCAACTTCTCATGTTCATGTGTAGAAACCCTACTTTGTGAAAGTGAAGTCTTTCCCCTCTAATCATTCTTTTGATGGAGATGATATGCTCTTCACAACATTTCCTAAGGTGTCCACAATGAAAATTGTGGTGTTGTGAGATGAAGAAAAGTTTTTAACAAGTCCCTTTTCTTGGGCTTTTACAGTAGAGTTGTTTTAGGAATGTTTGGGATGTTCCTAAGGTGTTTATAAGTCTTAAGATTGCTTCTATCTGCGTATAGAAGAGTCTTGAGCAGTATTGGAAAGTTACAGTTTGAATCCAAGTAGGAGTAAAAGTCCTAGTTTGAATTGGATTGGCCATAGAGTTGGTTATATAAGCAAGGGAGGCTAAGGCTCGTGGAGAACACGACTTTGGGGCTGTTCCTCTTGTGTTTTGATAAATAAAATCTGTATTCTAAAGGAACTTTTGTGCCTTGTTCGTCCGACTTATTTCAGACAAGTTTTTCTCGTCGAGTTTCTGTTCAACACTATCTTGCTTCGGTGGTTTTATCATAACTAGAGTTTTACAGATCCAATTGATGTGATTCTTTTTAGCTTGCCTTCACAACTTGTTTATCTATCATCTATGAAAATTTAACGGTCATTGAATTTGTGGTTTCTGATCTACACGAGTTTCTTTGCAGTATTTCAGAACTGTTTTTCTCGCGTAGGACAGATTGACCTTTGTTTGATCTTTTGATTGTAACTTGAGTTTCTCTCAACGGATTTTGATGATCCTTGTTGTGACGTCTTCGTGACTTGATTCTCTACAATCCATACTAGTTTTGTCACAGTTGAACACATTTAGATTAGTCGCACATACGGTTTCTTTAACGGATTGGTTTTCTGCTGAGGGGTGTTTTGTTGCTTCCGCTGAAAAGTTTTTATCTACCATTCAGCCCCCCTCTGGTAGCTTTACACGTGTACTTCGATCCTACACACTGGAGATTGCCCAGTCTGGTGTCCGGCACGTCCAAGCTGCGCTTGAGCGTGAACGGGAGGCCTTGGCGGATGAGAGAGACCGCCTCCGCGGCTGGGGGCGACTCTTGAAGCTGCGGACCCGGGAGGTCGAGGAGGAGCTCGACACTAGGAGAGCGAGGCTCGATGCTGAGGAGGCGTTCCTCAATGTGCAGAGGAAGGCCATTGACCGCCTGGACACCGAGACCAGGAGGATTATGCAGGAGGCTCGTGAGGCCTATAACAGTGTCCGGGCCCGCTCCGACGCCAATGAGAAGATGCGGCTGCAGCTGGTGCGCTGCGAGTGCACCGTTGCGGAGCGGGAGTGCGTCGTGGTGGCCAAGGAGAAGGAGGTCGCCGAGCAGCTGGAGGCAGGCGAAGGCGACCTGAAGGCCAGGGCGAGAGAGCTGGAGCTCCGGGAGGCTTCCTTGGCCAAAAGGAGGAGCAGGTCGCCCGGGACCGCCAAGTGGTGCTGGACCGGGAGCTTGCTGCTGACTTCCGGGCGTCGGAGTTGGAGAGGCTTGCCCGGGACTTCGCGGCGAAGGAGAGGAGGTTTGTCGAGGAAGGTCCTGGCTCCCTTCTAGCGGTTCGCCAGGAGGTGGAGCAGCTCCGAGCTTCGCAGACCGTCGAGGCCCGAGCAGTCTGGGACTTCGTTGGCCAGGCGGAGTCTGCTCTGGTGCCTCTCGGCTTCAGCCCCGTGAGGACGGGGGCTCCGGCGGAAGAGGTGGTCCAGGTGATCCCAGCGCTCGAGTCCATCGGCACCAAGCTGGAGAGGTTGGAAGCCGTGGTCGCCGACGAGCTCGAGGTTGAGGGGAGGAGCTTGGCGAAGGAGGTCGCCGCGCATGTGCTGACGTGCTTCCGGAGCTGGGACTCCTCCATCTCTCTGGAGCCGGTGGTGCAGGGCCCTTTCACCGAGCAGGAGGAGGTCGCCAGGGCCGGAGTCAGCAACGTCGCTGCCCTCATTGCGTCTAGGTTCCAGCGGGAGGCCGGGGACTCCTAGACACTCGCCCTTGTAGCTGGAGGGCCTTGTATTTTTTGTTTTCTGTCTGTAATCCAGCTCGTGGAGCTTTTGAATGAACAGACTTTTGTCTTATGTGCCTGTGTTTTTTGTCTTCTTTTCTTGGCTTTTCCTGCCCGAGTCCTTAGCTCTATAAGGTCCCCGGGAGGTCTCCAGCGATCTCGAAGCTTGCACAGACACCTTCCTCGGGCCCTTGTTGACATAAGGATCCGAGGGGTCTTCGGAGCTCACCCCCACGAAGGGGGGAGGTCCGGCCCTTCTGCCCACGTGGCAGACCCGGAGCTCTCCTCTAAGGAGAGGGGGAGCTCCGACCCTGCTGGACACATGGTGCCTTCGGAGCTCGCCCCCGCGGAGGGGGAAGGTCCGACTCTTCTAGCTACGTGGCAGGCCCGGGGCTCTCCTCTGAGGAGATGGGGAGCTCCGGCCCTGCTGGGCACGTGGCGCCTTTGGAGCTCGCCCCCGCGGGGGTGGGCGAGGTCCGGCTTTTCTGGTCTTGGGTTGGAGTCGGAAACTCCGGTCTTGAGAAGCCCTGGGACTTCAGTGCCACCGGGTGCTCCGGCCTTCCCTTGTGCAGTCCCCGTAGTGGCCCCCTGGTAGGTGTGGCCAATGCTTTGGGCACACCTACCACATTCCTGCAGGGAAGCTAAGGCCAGGGCCCCCCTGTCCGCCCGGAGCATGCCGGTGTTGGAACCCCAGCTCCGGAGGTCCGGGAGGCCTCTCAGGAGGTCCTGCACACGAGTAGGGAAACGGTAATTCTGCTTGGGAGCTCTCCCTTCCCTGTCTCTTAGTCTTATTTGGCTTACGGTCCTCGGCCGGTATACGGGGCTTGGGTAGTTCAGTGCGCCCGGCACCGGAGGTCCGGCTCCCTCCGAGGTCAGGGTGCAACCATCCGGCCCCTAGTACTAGACCGTAGCGCTGGGGAGACAGAGTGCACACGCTTTGGGTACGAAACCAGACAAAGCAGGCTGCACACCCTGGACCTCCCGAGAGGCAGAGTGCGTACGCTTTGGGTTCGAAACCAGGCAAAGCAGGCTACAGACCCTGGATCCCCCATGACCGGCGTAGGTTTTTCCTGAAGGTGACCAACTGGCGTCACAGTATCTGACTGGGGGAGGTCCGAAAGGCCCCCTGGCCTTCGGCAGTTACCTCAAGCACAACTGACTTCGGTCAGGATAGCAAATGACGACTAGGTACGAGAGTGGGAAAGGAGAGCTGAGTGTACGATGGGCATACACTGTTTTTGAGCATGAGGAGGTGATCATAAAAATTAATTGCATAATTTAAATGAACACATGAGAGAGTGTGGTAGGACAAGGTTCTTTCCATATATAAACATCCATAGGAGGAAGGCAGGCTGCATTGAGGCAATTACCCATCCCATTATGAAGGGGGCAGGGCCTACGCGCTTAGGGTACGGAACCAGGCCAAGCTGGACGTAGTCCTGGACCGCCCCTTGGGGCTTAGTTGCTCCGAGCGCTGTTCCTGAGCTCTATGGGATCTATTACAGAAAGAAGAGAAAACCTGTCCTACTACTGCTCTAGTGATAGAACTTACGGAGATGTTCTATGTTCCAAGGTGAAATTGCCTAGAGGGGGTTAATAAGCTAAAATACCTGAAATAACTTAATTAAACGAGATTAGAACTCAGGAGCCGGACTAGTCTGGCTCAGGGGCGGACTAGTCTGATCAACCTGCTGGAAAGGCCCAAAAAGGTCGGACTAGTCTGCCTTTGAGGCGGACTAGTCTGGTCAAACTGTCGAAAAGATCTAAAACTTGATTTTTAAGGGTTTTTCTCCAAATTTTAGTTTAACAAAATATGGATGAGACAACTAGCATTTCTATACGATAAGTGTGACAGATATTGAAATGAATTGCAATAGTGTGACGATGTATAGCAAAATAATTAAAACAAACCATAAGCAATCTTGATCTTCAAAGAAATGTACATGCAAGAGAGACACTGATGATTTTTTTTTGAGGTTCGATTCCACTCAGGAATTTACGTCCCCGTTGAGTAGTCCACAAAGGACCGGGTCTAACAACCCTTTCCTCACCAAGTTGCCACTAAGGCCAACCCGGTTCTTCACTATCTCAAGGGTGAACTTAAAAAGTTTTGGGTCTGCTCACAATCCGAGGCTCCCACTTGATCACTTCCACAAACTTCATAGATCTCACAAGCCACAGATCACACCAAGTGCACGAGATCACTCCAAGAGTCTAAACGCGAAGTTCTTCCTTCTCCTCTTCTCACACACCCAAATTCACTTAAGAATTGGCTCTAGAGGGTGAGTAGGCAAGAGAGAAGGATTAAGGGGCTCTTGGATCACTGTGGCGGTGCTAGGGTTCCTGTTTTTTTTAAATGACGTCGGGGCATCTCCTTTTATAGAAGTCCCAAAGCCAACCGTTGCCACCTACCGAAAGTCTGAACTAGTCCGCCTCACACCGGACTAGTCCGATCACACACAGGAACTATTTGTCTGGGTGAGAACAGACAAGTCTGGCTAGCCCGGACTAGTCCGGCCACTCAGGCGGATAAGTCCGGTCTACCAGGACTTAGCCCCAAAAACACTCTCACCTAGAGAGAAACGGACTAGTCCGTCCAAAACGGACATGTCTGATCTCAGTCAGGAACTCTTAGTCCGCCCTAAAATGGACTAAGCCGTAGGACTTCCGGACTAGTGCGGCCTATTCCCCCGGACAAGTCCGGCCTGCCCAACTTTACCTCTCGACCTCTCTCCACTAAGGATTTGACACTTCTAATGCTTTGAGCTCTCTTCTATGATCTCAATGCACTTGACACACACACTCTTTCTTTTGCACGGCTAGCCTACTAAAGACTCAAGTGAAAACCTAATTTCTACTCTTTGAGTCTTCGATGCTGTTCTTCATCTTTTTCCTTTTTTTGAGAGTTTAGGTGCCCACCTTGGAAATGTCCTGTGCTTATGATCATTTCAGCTTATTAGTCTCTTAATTTGTCGTCATCAATCATCCAAAACCCACGGGGATGCCTAGATGCACTTACAATCTCCCCCTTTTTGGTGATTGATGACAACACATTAAGTTTCAACATAAGAGGTAAAAATTGTATTTTTATAACAAGTGTACATATGCAAAACTCCCTCTGAATATATGCAAGAGTAAAAGAGGGGAGTTGGCATACATTCACATGTTATGGTGGGGTGCCTACGTGTTGTGCTCAAAATAAAAAATATGATAAGACAATAAGCATAAAACAGCCATAAAATCTAACACGTAGTGTTACACAAAAGATAGGCATGCATAAAAACATAGAACATAGATAGCCATGTCCAAAAGATCTATTACAAGACTAGAAGATGATAAAAAATAGGACATCCTTTTCATATTTCTCCCCCTTTGGCATCAAGGCACCAAAAAGGAAAGGAGGGAGGAAGATACGCCTAAGTCTACTCGTCATCTTATTCGTCTTCTTCTTCATCGCCATTTTCATCGCTCTCTGTAGCCTTCGTATCCTCTTCTTCTTCGTCGGCGGTGGTGGAAGGAGGCACGGCCTTAGAAGAGCTTCCATCTTCCCTGAACTGGGCGAGCTCATCAGCGATGAACTCTGGATATGGAGTGAGTTCCCCACCACTCTCCTCAGGGGGAGACTTGGGTACCTCAAGCTTGTCACATACAACCTTGAGGTACTTCTCCTCACGCCTCTCCATGCGTCGAGTCCGGACCTCCACACGCCGACAGGAGGTGAAAAGTGTGTTGAAGCACTTGAAGAATCCGCTCATGGACTGCGGAGGAGGAGATGATGGGGGAGCCGTTGAGCTAGAAGGGGCCGCTGAGCTGGACGAAGGTTGAGCATTTTTTCTCCTTGAGGGTTCTAGCAGAATGAGGGGTAGCTGAGGACGAAGAGGTCGATGAGTGACATTCTTGACAAAGATTATCCCCGACACAGATGTACGGTGCATAACCACATGAGCGGTTGGGAGTGTGAGAGATGTTGAAAATGCCATCATAAATATGCTCAACAAGGTTGAACTTCTCTTCACCATCTATCAAGAGGAGGAGATGTCTTAAGTTTCCTTGAATTACCCCTGCATCTCCATCCTTGGGGGCAATGGTCCTCCTCAGAATCCGGTTGAGGATGCTATAGAATAGCTTGATGTTCCTAGCAAGCCCGGCCTCATAGGGAACATGACTATGATACATATAGTCAAGCTGATCCCTGTCCACTACCTTGAGATTGGAAATGATAATCTCATGATTCAAGTGCTCCTCGAGGCCAAGTATCTGTGCAAACCTCTCATAGGTGACTGAGTACTGCTCTCCATGAGTCATCTAGGTGATTTTCCGGTCACCGTAGATGGAGAAGTACACAGTGGTGTAGAACTGTACAATTACCTCAATGTTCCAGTCATACTTGAAGCTCATGATTTCCTTGATTCCATGGCGCTCTGCGGCTTCAATCACTGCATCAAAAGCTTTTGTGCTCCCTTTTGGCTATGTAGTCCCAATCTGCCCATTGAGCTTGAGTGACTGGGGTCTTCATTTTTAGTTACACCAAGCGATAGTAATCGCAGTGAAAGTCACACCAAAACCTAGGGTCGGCTATGTGCTTCTCATAGTCATAGACTTTATCCATCCTCAGCCTTCTCGCCTTTTCAGCCCCCTTTCCTTTGAATACAAATGCCGGATTGTTGGGCTGCCGGTTTGGGTCTCTAGCAGGGGCAGCCATCTTTAAGGGGTCGATGGACTTCGGTTGCCCTTTCTCTCTGATTTTTATCCCTCCTGCTCTGTTTGTCGGTGCTTTGGCAGTTGCCTTTTTGTTCTTGGGCTGCTCAGGAAGTAGAGCCTTACCCTTCTTTGGATCACGAGGAACCCTACCCTCGGATTCCTTTTCCTTCTCTTTATCTCCCAAGGTGACCAGCCTCTTTCTCTTACGCTCTTAGGCACTAGCAGCTTGGGAGCTCTGGGCTTCACGTTCGGCCCTTTTCTTTCTCAGTTGATCCTTCAAGAATTCTTCAACGGCTTGGGCAATTTGTGCCTCCTTGTCGAGATCATGCTTCTTCTTTGTTCTTGCCTCTCGACGGACGGCTTCTTTAGCCGCTTGGGCCTCCTTTGCTGCCCTTTATTCGGCAATGTGCCGATGAAGGGCTTGTCGAGCCTCCTCGGCCGTGTGACTTGGAAGGGGAGAGATTTGGTCGGAGTTCGACATATTTCCTGAGAGACAGGATATTAGAGGTCAAAGAAGTGGAATATTGCAAGAGAATTCATGAAAAATAGCTAAAGTTGGAGTTTGTTCTGTGTAAACCGGACTTGTCCATTAAAAGACCGGACTAGTCTGCTTGAGAACGGATTTGTCCGCCCAAAACTGGACTAGTCCAGGTTATACAGAATGAACCCTAACCCTAACAATTTTTTTGCAAGAACTTCGAATTAAGTTGCAATACTACTAGGCTATGATCGCATCGACACTAGGAACAACATTTGTGAAGAGGTTTTTATCAAAAGACCTAAGAGTGAAGAAAAGGAAGGATTTTTGGTTAGATCAAGAATACCTCTTGAAATCTTCAAATGTGATGAATTTTGGAGTTGAAACTTGAGTAACGAAGCCTGGGGAAGGGTTTCCACACTCCTTAGGTCTCCAATCCGTGGATTGGACAAGATTTTTGGTGGAGGAAAGCGAAAATTGCCAATTTGTGGGCGCTTCCGGCTTGAGAGAGGATGTGAGCGGACTAGTCTGTGAAGAGAGAAGTTTGACTGCCCCTGGGAGGTTAAGTCCCCAGGGGCTGGACTAGTCCGAGTTAAGTGTCCGGACAAGTCCGGTTGGCGGACTAGAGTTGGACTTCTTTGGGGTCGGACTTATCCGGCCTACCCAGACGGACTAGTCCGGTTTGGACTTGTCTGCTGTGAAGTCTGACCTTGCCACGTGGCCACTGCTAGGGTGAGCTCCGAAGACACCACGTGTCCAGCGGGGCCAGGCCTCCCCTCTCCAGAGAGGCAAGCTCCGAGGGTGCCACGTGTCCAACGGGGCCGGACCTCCCCTCTCCTCAGAGGCGAGCTCCGAGGGCACCACGTGTCTGGCGGGGCCGGACCTCCCCTCTCCTCAGAGGCGAGCTCCGAGGACGCAACGTGTCCGGCGGGACCGGACCTCCCCTCTCCTCAGAGGCGAGCTCCCGTGGCGACATGTGTCCAGCGGGCCGGGGTCTTTCCTCCCCTCGAAGGCGAGTTCCCATGGTGACATGTGTCCAGCGGGCCAGGGCCTTTCCTCTCCTCGGAGACGAGCTCCCGTGGCGACACGTGTCCAGCACGCCGAGGCCTTTCCTCTCCTCAGAGGCGAGCTCCGGTGGTGACACGTGTCCGACGGGATCGGACCTCATCCCTTCCACAGGGGTGAGCTCCGGTGGCGACACGTGTCTCGCGGGGCCGGTCCTCATCCCTTCCACAGCGGTGAGCTCCGGTGGCGACACGTGTCCCGTGGGGCCGGACCTCATCCCTTCCACAGGGGTGAGCTCCGGTGGTGACACGTGTCCCCCAGGGCCGGACCTCATCCCTTCCACAGAGGTGAGCTCCGGTGGCGACATGTGTCCCGTGGGGCCGGACCTCATCCCTTCCACAGGGGTGAGCTCCGGTGGCGACACGTGTCTGGCGAGGCTGGACCTCATCCCTTCCATACGGGTGAGCTCCGGTGGCGATATGTGTCTGGCGGGGCTGGACTAGTCCGGGTTTAGTGTCCGGACAACGTTTGACGGACCAGAGCCGAACTTCTCTTCCGGCCTCATAGGCGGACTAGTCTGGCTACAAGCTGGAATTCATATAATTTGAGTTTTAGTTTAAGAATATGATCCTTTTGGACAAGTTTTTGTAAATATCTTTGACAAACATGGTCAGTAAGCATACATCAAACAAACAATGACTATATTTGACAAAAGGGTCCTTTTGAACATAGTTTTTATAGAGTAAGAGAGATTAGAGTAGTATGTTGAAAACATGCGGTTTTTGAAGTTCATATACAAGCAACAAACAGATGTGCACACTTCAAGCAACATTTCGAGAATTTAGGATATTCAGTTCACTCCTTAGGTCACAAAAGTGTTTCTCATCAAGGGGTTTTGTGAAGATGTCCGCCAATTGTTTTTCACTCCTAACATGAGAGATAACGATATCTCCCTTGATAGAGTGATATCTCAGGAAATGGTGACAGATATCAATATATTTGGTTCTAGAATGCTCCACAGGACTGTGAGCAATCTTGATGGCACTCTCATTGTCATATAGGAGTGGAATATGGCTCAAAGTGTAAACATAGTCCCTAAGAGTTTGTCGCATCCATAGGAGTTATGCACAACAACTCCTGGTTGCGACGTACTCCACTTCGGCTGTGGATAGGGCAATGGAGTTTTGTTTTTTTGAAGACCACGAAACCAAGGACCTACCAAGAAATTGACAAGTCCCTAACGTGCTCTTCCTATCTACCTTACAACCGGCATAATCGGCATCGGAGTATCCAATGAGATTGAACTTGGATCCATTGGGATACCAAAGTCCTAGGTTAGGAGTGTGAACCAAATATCTAAGAATTCGCTCAACGGCCGTTGTCGAAGTGTTCAGTCGACACTTCCCCCGGGCCTGCACTGGGCAGCCCGCGGAGGTTCTTTTTTCGGTGGGGCTAGTCTCTAGCGGAGAGCTTGCGCAGATGGACGAGTTAGTAAGAGCTTGACACAGTGAGTTTTACGTGGTTCAGGCCGCCGGAGCGTAAAACCCTATGTCCACGGCGAGCTATGGAGCTCGCTGTATTTCTTGCTGCTCGGGGCCGGAGGCCTGAGCTTCGGGGTGAGTTACAGCTTGAGAGTGTATGGCTAGCGTATGAGTTGCAAAGTGCGAACCCTTGCTATCGACGCCTACCCGAGCCTTTTATAGTCCAAGGCTCGGGCAGCTTACAAGGGGGGCCGGGACCCGACAGGTGGTCCCGGGAAGATTGTCTATTATCTACCGTATCTGCAGTTATGCCGGTAGTTGTCTCTGGCGAAGGCTCCCGAGCCTTCATCTTGCCGTCCTGCCCATGCCGCATGCTAGTCGTAGTGGTTGATGACGGCGCAGGCGGCATGGGATGTCTTGTCGCGGTGTTTATTGGCTGGCAGGTTCTGACACCGCGCGCCAGTCTGTGATGCGACTGGGCGCAACGGCACCTGACAGAAGCGTGCTCCGCGTCTCCGCGTCTTGGGAAGACGCGGGCCTTGAATACCTTGTACGGGCAAGGTATGGGGCGTCTTTACGCCCGCTGCCTATCGCTCGGGGCAGGCAGCGTCGTTCTGCTGCCACGTGGCGGGCCCGGAGCCCTTCTCAGAGGAGAGAAGGGTCAGTCCCGCGGGGCACGTGGAGCCTCCGGACCTCTCCCCACGGAGGGAGAGGCTCGGCTTCTGTTGGCTACGTGGCGGGCCCGGAGCTCTCCTCTGAGGAGAGGGAGGTCCGGCCCCGCTGGACACGCGGCGCCTTCGGATCTCTCTCCCGCGGAGGGGGAGGTCCGGCTTCTGTATGGCACGTGGCGGGCCTGGAGCTCTCCTCTGAGGAGAGGGAGGTCCGGCCCCGCCGGACGCGTGGCGCCTTCGGAGCTCTCCCTGCGGAGAAGTGCGAGTTTCTTAGGCATTTTACCGTGTGCGCGGGGGTACCCCATATCTCAGGTACCGACAGCCGTCAAGTGGCACTCCTTAGGAGCTGCTTGGAACCGTGCACACATACACACACTAAGCATTATGTCGGGCCTAGATGCACAAAGGTAAAGTAAAGAGACTATTATGGAACGAAATACCTTTTGGTCCACACTTGGACCATCTTCATTAAGGTCAAGATGTCCATTGGTTCCCATGGGAGTCTTGATGGGTTCGGCTTTATCTATGTCGAACCTCTTAAGTATGTCTTGAGTATACTTGGTTTGACTTATGAACGTTCCTGCCTTGAGTTGTTTGACTTGGAATCATAGGAAGAACTTCAATTCCCCCACCATTGACACCTTGAACCTTTCAGTCATTATCTTTGAAAACTCATCATAAAAAGCTTTATTAGTAGAACCAAATATAATATCATCGACATATATTTGGCACACAAATAAATCATCGTTAAAATGCTTAGTGAAGAGTGTATAGTCTGTTTTTCCTATCATAAAACCATTTTTAATAAGAAAATCTCCAAGACACTCATATCAAGCTCTAGGAGCTTGTTTGAGGCCATAGATGGCTTTTCGAAGTTTGAAGACATGGTTAGGATACTTATCGTCCTCAAATCCGGATGTTTGCTCCACGTACATTTCCTCCATGATTGGACCGTTGAGGAAAGCGCTTTTCACATCCATTTGGTATAGCTTGAAATCATGGTGAGTTGCAAAAGCAAGCAAGATACGAATTGATTCAAGCCTAGCTACGGGAGCAAAAGTTTCATCATAATGCAAACCTTCTATTTGTGCATATCCTTTTGCAATAAGTCTTACCTTGTTTCTTGTTACAACCCCATACTCGTCTTGCTTGTTGCGGTACCCACTTGGTTCCCACAACATTTGCGTTGGGTCGTTTTACTACTTCCCACACTTGATTTCTTTCAAAATTATTGAGTTCCTCTTGCATGGCCACCACCCAATCTGGATCTTGTAGTGCTTCTTCTATCTTGCGGGGCTCTAAAGAGTAAACAAAAGAGTAATGTTTATAAAAATTAGCCACGAGTGGTCACCCCTTTGGAGATATCTCCTAGTATATTGTCGAAGGGATGATCTCGTTGAACACTTTGGTGCACTCTTGGATGAGGTGGTTGAACTCTTTGATCTTTATCTTCATTGTCACTCTTTTCTTCATCTCCCCCTTGATCCAATCCTATATCTTGACTTTGATTGTTTTGATCTTGTTGAGGTTGGCCTTGCTCATCTTAAGCTTGATCATGGGAGGGAGACATATTTTTGTTTGTTGGATGATCATTTGAGTCTTGAGAATATTCTTGAGGAAAAATTTCTCCAAGTGCCATCCTTTAAGTGCTTCTTGTGGAGCCTCTTCTTTATCTAGCACATTTTGATCAACTTGCTCCACTTGGGAGCCATTAGTCTCATCAAACACTACGTCTCTCGCTATTTCAACAATTCTGGAAGTTTTGTTGAAAACACGATAGTCGTAGGTGTTTGAGTCATAACCAAGCAAGAAACCTTCATCGGACTTTGAAGCAAACTTCTAAGTCATAGGTTTCTTGTTAAGAATATAACACTTGCTCCCAAAGACACGAAAATACGAGATGTTTGGTTTGTTACCGGTTAGAAGTTCATAAGACGTCTTCTTCAAAAGATGGTGAAGATACAACCAGTTTATGGCATGGCAAGCGGTTTTAACCGCTTCCGCCCAAAACCGGTTCGACATCTTGTACTCATCAAGCATGGTTCTTCCCATTTTAATGAGAGTTCTATTCTTCCTCTCAGCAATCCTATTTTGTTGAGGGGAGTAAGGGGCTAAAAACTCATGCTTGATACGTTCTTCATACAAGTATTCTTCCACTTGAGTGTTCTTAAACTCGGTGCCGTTATCGCTCCTTATATTCTTAATTCTTAAGAAGAACTCGTTTCGAGCTCTTCTCAAGAATTTTTTGAGCACACCTTGAGTTTCTCCTTTGTCATGCAAAAAGAACACCTAAGTGAAACAAGAATAATCATCTACAACAACAAGACCATATTTGTTACCGCTGATGCTTATGTAGGCGATTGGGCCAAAAAGGTCCATGTGAAGTAGCTCCAAGGGTCTTGTGGTCGTCATGACATTTTTGGATGGATGTTGAGTTCCAACTTGCTTTCCGGCTTGACAAGCACTACATGGCCTGTCCTTATCAAAAACAATATTTTCAAGCCTCGAATGTGTTCTCCCTTGAGAAGTTTTTGCATGTTCATCATCCCAATATGGGCTAGCCTTCTATGCCAAAGTCATCCCATGTTAGTCTTTGCCATTAAGCACGTGTCAAGTTGAGCTTTATCCGTGGTAAAATTCACAAGGTAAAGTTTTCCCTTGAGCACGCCCGTAAAGGTGATTGAGTCATTGCTTCTTCTCAAAACAGTCACACCCTCGTTAGTAAAAATATAATTATAACCTTTATCACATAGTTGGGATATGAATTGAAGGTTATAATCAAGGGAGTCAACATGCAAAACATTTGAGAGGGTATGATGGGGAGAGATAGCAATTTTACCGGTGCCAAGGATTTTCCCTTTGCTATTGTCCCCAAAATATATTCCTTCACTTGGATCTTCGTTTTCCTCATATTCAACAAAGATCCTTCTGTCTCCGGTCATATGGTTTATGCATCCACTGTCAAGCACTCATTTTGATCCACCGGAGGAGTATGCCTACAAAATAGAGTTATGCCTTACCTTTTGGTACCCAAGCGAGGTTGGGTCCTTTCACGTTAGTCAAGAGGCACTTGGGCACCCACAGACAAGGTTTTGGACTCTTGCGGAGTGGCCCAACATACCTAGCATAGATCTTTCCAAATTTGTTTCTCAATAAAACATATGAGGCATCAAAATCATGAAACAAAGGACGAGTTTTATTATTAGGCATGTTAGATGAGTTTGCAATGTTCTTTACACTTTCTTTGTTGGATGAACTTTCCTTGATAAAAACAATCAAGTCTTTTCTTGTAGAGGTCTTACATTGGTATATGCACTTCGTGCATATGCCACTTTTTACTTGTCAAAGATACCACCTTTCGATGACTGCTTGTTTTGTGCTAACTTAAGTTCATCTTTGAGTTTTAGGATTAAGTTTGAGCACTTGTAAGTTGAGTTGCTTCGGGAGATTTCTTTGAGGAGGGTGAAATCATAGAGAATAAGGTGCATTGATCTTGAGAGACTGAACTTGTGTTTCAAGGATCTTATTGACTTTTGTCAAGTTAACAATTTCATCCTTGAGCACAACAGTTGTGTCTTCAAGATTTGAGCAAGTTTCCTTGCTCAAAGCGAGTTCACGCTCAAGTGCCTTGCTTCTTTTCCTTTCAACCTCAAGGAGCTCTTCAAACTCATGACATCTCTCCTTTTCAAGGATGAGCATGTCTTCTTGACGGTTGATGAGTTCATCATTCTCAAAGATTTCTTCCGACAGCAATCTCATCTTTTTCAAGGTGCTCCTACTTAGATCCTTAAGCATGGATTCATTATCACTACTACTATCAAAGCTATCAAGTGAAGAGGTAGAGGAGGATGGTTTAGATTTAATCTTTCTTCTTCCCTCCTTAGCCATGAGACATGTAGATTTGAAGTCTTCAATTGTTTAGAAGAGCTTGCTCCTTCCAATGGCAAGTGTTGCCACTTTCTCTTCATCCTTGGAGGATGAGTCTTTGTTTGAGTCCTATTCCTTCCCAAAGTGAGCATGTCCTAATGGCTTCTTCTTCTTGAAGAATTTCTTCTCTTGAGACTTGCCATATTTCTTCTTCTTACTCTCTTCATATGGACAATCTACAATGAAGTGTCCATATTCATGACAGTTGTAGCATGCTCTTTTCGTCTTGGCCTTGGATCTTTCTTTGTTATTCTTCTCATAATGGTTGTTCCCCTTCCTTCTTCTCATCATCCTCTTGAATTTATTGATGAAGAGCGTGTCTCTTCTTCATCACTGTCGAGACCCTCGTCATCACTTGCTTCGAAGTCTTGTGATGAGGATGTTGATTTGAAAGCAACATCTTTCTTCTTTGAGGAGGCGAGCCTTTGGAGGTCGCTGTAGAACATGGCTTACTTCTCCATCATCTTGTTTTTGATGATTCTTCCAAGCACTTCTTCCAGGGTCATTTGAGCATATCCCGGACTCTCACGGATCAAAGAGCAAAGAGCAATGTTTCGAGTCATGAATGCCCGAAGCATCCTCTTCACTACCTCATGATCCGTCCACCGGGTGCATCCATAAGATCGGATCTTGTTGACGAGGATTTTGAGACGGTTGTACATGTCTTGAGGAGATTCACCATCCATGATGATGAACCTCCCAATCTCTCCTT
Organism: Neostapfia colusana; assembly: GCA_030760725.1. Classification (NCBI taxonomy): domain Eukaryota; kingdom Viridiplantae; phylum Streptophyta; class Magnoliopsida; order Poales; family Poaceae; genus Neostapfia; species Neostapfia colusana. The sequence continues at coordinate 52,540,818 of JASWHV010000019.1, forward strand.
CAATATCTCGATCTTGGCTTCCCTAATGTCTCGGTTTTCTTCATGCGCTGTCTTGAGTGTGTCCCATATGTCTTTGGCCACCTCTAATCCATCGACTCAGTTGAACTCTTCTCGAGTCTAGGATGAGGTGATCACCCCAACTGCTTGAGCATTGTGATGAAGTAGAATGGCTTGCTCCGGGGTAACGTCTTCTTTATTTCTTGGAAGATGGACACCTGTTAAGACAATTTGCCACAAGCTAGGGTTTAAGGATATTAGATGCATCTTCATATTATGCTTCCACATTGAGTAATCATTTCCTTCGAATTGAGGAGGTTTGTCCAGAGGAATAGATAAGTAGTGATTGTTGGAAGTTAATCGTTCATAGTTGAAAGGATATTGGAAGTAGTCTGGTTGACCACTCCTTTCTTGATCCTACGGCTTCTTCTTCTCTTTACTTGAGTGACCAAGCTTCTCGTGAAGTCGTGCCTTGAGCTGGCGAACTTCTTCATCGTCACTCGAGTGGTCATGCAGCACATCCATGTCCTTTTTCTTGTCATATGTGTTGTCACCTTGTGACGTCGACGGAATCTCGTATTCCTCCACTCTGGCCATCTTCTCTCCGAGTGGTTAGACTCTTGATGGAGAGACCTGCTCTGATACTAATTGAAATTGCCTAAAGGGGGTGAATAGGCTAAAATATCTGAAATAACTTAATTAAACGAGATTAGAACTCACGAGCCAGACTAGTCTGGCTCAGGGACGGACTAGTCCGATCAACCTGCTAGAAAGGCCCAAAAAGGCCGGACTAGTCTGCCTTGGAGGCGGACTAGTCTGGTCAAACTGTCGGAAAGATTTAAAACTTGATTTTTAAGGGTTTTTCTCCAAATTTTAGTTTAACAAAATATGGATGAGACAACTAGCACTTCTATACGACAAGTGTGACAGAATATTGAAATGAATTACAAGAGTGTGACGATGTATAGCGAAATAATTAGAACAAACCCTAAGCAATCTTGATCTTCAAAGAAATGTACATGCAAGAGAGACATTGAGGATTTTTTTTCTGAGGTTCGATTCCACTAAGGAATCTACATCTCTGTTGAGTAGTCCACAAAGGACCGGGTCTAACAACCCTTTCCTGACCAAGTCGCCACTAAGGCCAACCCGGTTCTTCACTATCTCAAGAGTGAACTTACAAAGTTTTGGGGCTGCTCACAATCCGAGGCTCCCACTTGATCACTTCTACAAACTTCACAGATCTCACAAGCCACAGATCACACTAAGTGCACGAGATCACTCCAAGAGTCTAAACACGAACTTTTTCCTTCTCCTCTTCTCACACACCCAAATTCACTTAAGAATTGGCTCTAGAGGGTGAGTAGGCAAGAGAGAAGGATTAAGGAGGCTCTTGGATCGCTGTGGCGGCGTTAGGGTTTCTGTTTTTTTTTAAATGACGTCGGGGCATCTTCTTTTATAGAAGTCCCAAAGCCAACCGTTGCCACCTACCGAAAGTCCGGACTAGTCCGCCTCACACCGGACTAGTCCGATCTCATATAGGAACTATTTGTCCGGGTGAGAACGGATAAGCCTGGCAGCCCAGACTAGTCCGGCTACTCAGGCGGATAAGTCTGGTCTATCAGGATTTAGCCCCAAAAACACTCTCACCTAGAGAGAAACGGATTAGTCCGTCCAAAACAGACAGGTCCGATCTCAGTTAGGAACTCTTAGTCTGCCCTAAAACGGACTAAGCCGTAGGACTTCTAGACTAGTCCGGCCTATTCCCCCAGACAAGTCCGGCCTGCCCAACTTTACCTCTCTTCCACTAAAGATTTGACACTTCTGATGCTTTGAGCTCTCTTCTATGATCTCAATGCACTTGACACACACACTCTTTCTTTTACACGGCTAGCCTACTAAAGGCTCAAGTGAAACTCTAATTTCTACTCTTCGAGTCTTCGACGCCGTTCTTCATCTTTTTCCTTTTTTTGAGAGTTTAGGTGCCCGCCTTGGAAATGTCATGTGCTTATGATCATCTCAGCTCATTACTCTCTTAATTTGTCGTCATCAATCATCCAAAACCCACGGGGATGCCTAGATGCACTTACACAAGGGTTTGGGAGCGGGTCCCCGTCCTCGGTGGAAAGACGCACGCACCCGGGGCGGCAAACTTTCGTGACTCGGAAGGGACCTTCCCAGCTGGGGGAGAGTTTGTTGGTCTCTTATCGAGAAAGTATGCGCCGCAGCACCAGGTCGCTGTCTTTGAGCTCCCAGACATGCACGGACCTCTGGTGGTAGCGCTAGAGCGCCTGCCGGTACCGTGCGTTGCGGAGCATTGCTTGCCATCTTGCCTCGTCGACGAGGTCGATGTCCTCACGTCGGAGCTGGTCCTACGCAGCTTCATCATAAGCTGGGACACGGGGGGACCCCATGGTGACCTCCGAGGGAAGCACGGCTTCAGCCCCGTAGACCATGAAGAAGGGTGTCTCCCCGGTGACCCGGCTCTGGGATGTACGGCTATCCCACAGTGCGCTCGGAAGCTCATCCACCCACTTGGCACCATGTTTCTTCAAGCTGGCATAGGTGCGAGTCTTGAGGCCCCAAAGGATCTCGGCGTTGACCCTCTCGACTTGCCTATTACTCTTTGGATGAGCGACAGAGGCATAACACACCTGGATGCCAAAGTCTTCGCAGTAATCCTGGAACGCTGCGCTAGTAAACTGGGTCCCGTTGTCGGTGATGAATCTGTTCGGGACCCTGAACCTGCAGACGATCGACTTGATGAACTTGACTGTGGATTGCTTGTTGATGGTGATGACTGGTGCAGCTTCCGGCCACTTGGTGAACTTGTTGATGGTGACGTAGAGGTACTGGAATCCCCCGACGGCTTTGGGGAAGGGTCCCAGGATTTCCAACCCCCATACCGCGAATGGCCACGAGGGTGGGATCATCTGTAGCGTCTGCGCCGGTGTGTGGATCTGCTTGGCGTGGAACTGGCACGCCTTGCATCTCTTGACCAGCTTGACGGCATCCAGGAGAGCTGTCGGCCAGTAAAAGCCATGCCGGAAGGCTTTACCGACCAGCGTGCGTGAGGAAGCGTGATTCCCGCACTCGCCTCCGTGGATCTCTGCGAGCAGGTCGCATCCTTCCTCCTGGGTTATGCACCGCAATAGGATGTCGTTGGCGCCACGCCGATAGAGATCCCCTTCTAACAGCGTGTATCTCTTAGCCATCCGCACAATCCGTTCAGCGGATGCATGTTCATCAGGAAGGACCCGGACCTCCGTGATCCATGCATTGGGACTGACTTGAGCTTCTGGATCTTGAGCACTGGGTAGCACGGAGTCCCCAGTGGTGCTTACGATCCTTGGCGGACACCATGGTTGTAGGGCCGCTGGGACCGCCAGCTTCGAGGTGCTGGTCTCGGCCCCTTTGCTCGGCTCGGCAGGCCGGGCTGTGGGCCGCGGCAACATCCTTTTGAAGGCTCCTTCGAGAACCGGGGCTCCGGTGGAGGCCTTCGTTGAAAGGTTGTCGGCCACAGTGTTTTCGGCGCGTGGTACATGGCACAGGTCCAAGGCATCAAAGTCTTTCTCCAGCATCTAGACGTGGAGGAGGTATGCAGCCAGTTGCGGGTCGTTGCAGGAGCATTCTCCCTTGACTTGTTTGATGATCAGGTGGGAGTTGCCCTTGACCAGCAACAGGCGGACACTGAGGGACAGCGCCGTCTTCAGGCCGAAGATGAGAGCTTCATACTCGGCCATGTTGTTGGTTGCCTTGAAGTTGAGACACACTTGAACTGCTCCCCCAATGGCATGAAGAGCAGTACGCCGGCTCCGTCCCCCTGCTTCCGCGAGGAGCCGTCGAAGTAGAGCATCCAGTGGGGCTCGGTGAAGACCGGTGCTCGAGGCTCCGGTTCGCCGCCTTCGGTGCCCCCTGGGTTGGTTGGTGATGGCGTCCACTCGACCACGAAGTCAGCCAGCGCTTGGCTCTTGACCATGTGACGTGGTAGGAAGTCTAGCTCAAACTCCGCCAGCTCCGCGGCCCACTTGGCGACGTTGTCAGTCGCATTGGGGCTGTGGAGGATGGTCCTCAGCGGGTAGGAGGTGACCACCGAGATCCGGTGGGCTTGGAAGTAGTGCCAGAGATTCCTGGACGCCACGAGCAATGCATACAGCAGCTTATGGACCTCCAGGTACCTTGTCTTGGCGTCGTGGAGGACTTCTGATATAGTAGACAGGCCTCTGGATGGTCCGGATCCTCCCTTGGGGACCTGGGGTGTCTTCCTCCGTTGGCTCAGGCCGACAGGAGGTAGACAGGTCCGGGGCAGCCTCCGACGGCTGGGACCTGGAGAATTCTTGGCTGTCTTGGACCTCCGGGAGGTTGTCTTGAACCTTCGGGAGGTCATCTTGGATCTTCGGGAGGTCGTCTTGGACTTCCGGGAGGTCCCCTTGGACCTACGGGAAGTTGTCTTGGACCTCCGGGGGGTCTCCTTGGACCTCCGGGAGGTTGTCTTGGAGCTTCGGGAGGTCGTCTTGGACCTCCGGGATCTCCTGGCTGTCGGGGCCCCCCATGGGGCCCGGGCAGCCTTGGTGCTTGACTTCAACTGCTGGAGCTGGTTGCAGTGATGAGGGGTCCGGCCGCTCTGCAACGAGGACCATGCTCACCACTTCTGTGTCGCCGCTATGTAGAGCAGTAGGTGCTCACCGAGCTCAGGAGCTACCATGATGGGCAGCGTCGTCAGGCGTTGCTTCAACTCATGGATTGCTTCTTCTGCTTCTTCGGTCCAAGCAAATGGACTGGCTTTGCACAGGAGCTTGAAGAAGGGAAGAGCTCGCTCAGCTAGCCTTGGTATGTACCGACTGAGCGCAACTAGACATCCCGTGAGCTTCTGGACATCCTTGATGTGGTCCGGGGGCCGCATCAGCTCGATGGCCTTGATGTTCTCTGGATTGGCCTCGATCCCTTTGTGTGAGACCAGGAATCCAAGGAGTTTTCCAGAGGATACGTCGAACACGCACTTGTCCGGGTTTAGCTTAGTGCGTGTGGTGCGCAGCTTGTCAAAGACTAGAGCTAGGTTATCTAACAAGGATGAGCTCTGTTTGACTTTGACAACAATGTCATCGACATACACATCAACTAAGTCTCGGATTAGCTCTCCAAATATTTTATGCATTGCGCGTACAAAGGTGGGGAGAGCATTTTTCAGACTATAAGGCATGGAGACATAACAATACAGGTTATCTACAGTGATAAAAGCAGTATGTTCTTCATCTTCTCTAGACATTGATATTTGGTGGAAGCCTAAGTAGGCGTCTAGGAAGCATAACATATCACAACCTGATGTAGAGTCTTCTATTTGATCTATTCTAGGGAGAGGGAATGGATCTTTGAGGCATGCCTTATTGAGATTGGTGTAGTTGACAATAGGGTTGGCCAACCACCGGGGGTGGTGGACCTCCCTTATGAATGCAGCATCAAGCAACTTCTTGATTTCTTCACGAATGAAGTTCTGCCGCTCAATGGACTGCTTTCGGGGCTTCTGCTGGATCGGCCGAGCATCGGGGAAGATCTTCAGATGGTGCTCAATCACCTCCCTAGGGATCTCGGGCATCTGTGACGGTTGCCATGCAAACACGTCGACGTTGTTCGGAGGAAGGTGATGATCGCATCTTCCTATTTGCTGTCCAGGCCCCCGGCTAGCCGGGTGGTCTGGGCAGCTTCGACGCCGACTTGGACGACCTTCAGGGTCGCCTTCATCGAGGGGTTGCACTCAAGGTGCAGAGGTTGAGGCACTGTGGCGTGCACTCGGGTGGAGCTGGCCCGGTTCTGCACCGCTAGGGGCAGGTGCTTGGGCTGTCGCAAGTGCTTGGAGCTTCTCTAGGCTGACACTGCAGCAGTGCGGTCTCCACGGATCCTGAGGACGTTGGTTGGTGTAGGCATCTTCAGGACGAGGTAGCCGTAGTGGGTTACAGCCATGAATTGGTACAGGGCTGGCCTGCCGATGATGGCGTTGAAGGGGAAGTCGACCTCCGCCACGTTGAACAGAATGTATTCTGTCCGGTAGTTGTCCGGTGCTCCGAAGGTCACCGGAAGGCTGATGTTGCCGTATGGGATGACTTGTCCTGTCCCTACCCCTGAGAACGGGCTCGACGGGAGAGCTTGGCCATCGGAATCTGCAGCTTCTGAAAAGCTGCGGGCTGATGAGGTTGAGGCCGGCCCCGCCATCCGCCAAGACGTGGTACATCTTCACGTTGGCGATGGTGGGAGCTACTAAGAGTGGTAGCTGTCCGGCTGCAGCCATGTCCTTGGGGCAGTCAGTGGCGTCGAAGCTGATGGGGGTCCCTACCCACTTGAGGTGCGGTGCTGCGCTTGGTGTAGGGGGCACCGACGCCACTGCTCGGCGCAGGGTCTTGACTGCATTCCAGGACGAGGGGTCCGAGGACCCGCTGTAGATGACGTGGAGTGCCTTCCGGTGCTCGTCTTCGCCGGAGCTGGAGTCCCCATGGTGATGGACCACTTTCAGAGTGCGCTAGGGCTCCTGGTACCCCATCTCTTGGTCGCCGACGTCTCGGGGGTCGACCTTCTGCTTGCCTCCCTCTGGCGGAAGGGAGAGCATCTGCGCGCGGCTGCCTCCCCTTGCGGAGGCGCTCCACAAGCTTCTTGATCTCCCGGCACTCACCAGCAGTGTGGCTTCTGGTGTTGTGCACCGGCCATGGCTCACTTCGGTCACCACGGCTGGGTGACTGTCGTGGCCTCTTGTCAGAGCGTGGCCCCCGAGCTCCGCTGGGTGCTGCAGTTGCAGCAACGGGAGCTCCGGCCAGCGGCTTGATCTTGTCACCACCTTTCTTCTTGATCTTCTTGCTGCTCCCATGGTGATGACGGGGTAGCCCGATCTTCTCGATGAACACGACAATGGGTGTGAAGATAACTAGTGAGACGCTCACGAACTCTTTGGCTGTTCCCGTGCTGCCAATGCAACAGATCTCAACCCTATGGATATTTGCAACACCACACACTTGTGTCCGTAATTGCCTGCCACGAAGCAGTTTGCAATCAACCAATTCCCAATGGAACGACAGATTACACTTGATTTTCAGAATAGAAGAATCACCAGATCGCAACAAAATGGTGAAGGGAAAAATACTCCAGATCAAAACAAAGTGGAATATTTAATCTCAGGGAATGCATACAGCAATTCAGTCTTGAATATTTTGATCACCCCCTAAAGCCACGACCCACAAGGGTATACATAGGACTCCTGGACGTACAAAGCATGTTTGGTAACAAATAAATCACAGTGCTAGCTTTCCTAATTAAAACATACTCCATTTGGAAAGAAACAGAAATGACTGTCAACTTGATGTGGTTGCCACGGCCTGTATATGTCTTCCCATGAAATGAGTCCATACTCATTGGAAAGTATGTATAATTATCTTTCCAACGGATATTTATTTGCATGATTCAAAGTTCGGGAAAGAAATCTGCAGCTGTTTCAAATTCTGAGCTTTTGTTGACATAACCGAACCCGAATTGATTTTTATGATTAATTCTTTAATGGTGGTGGTCCTGCCTCCCTGTCCTCCCCCATGTACTCCTTGGTGTGGGGATCCAACTTGCAATTGTCTTCGAATATATCCTCTCCTTCACATGCTATAAATGTTTCAGCCTCAAATCTAATCATGCAAACATGCAAAGATTGAGGTAGTATTAAATTCTCATTTGTAAAAGTAATATATTCAACTAGGAGTGAATTCACCTGGTGTTCTAATAATTTGGCACGTGCTCTTGTAATTGATCCAATACGTATATCACTGGGTTCATGTTGAACATCAACCGGACCAGCAATGTCATGAATAGGAGAAAATGGTAAAGAGTTAGGGATGACCTCATCATCCTCCCCCCCTTCAAAAGGCGTCGTCTACGACGCGCCACGATTGTTACCATCATATGGTGTCAAATCAGCAACATTGAAAGTGTTACTGACACCAAACTCATCTCTAGGAAGATCTATCTTGTAAGCATTATCATTGATCTTGGCAAGCACTTTATAAGGTCCATCACCTCGAGGCAGCAACTTAGACTTGCGCTGTTCAGGAAATCTGTCTTTATGGAAGTGTACCCACACCATGTCACCTGGCTGAAACAACACCTCCTTTCTCTTCTTGTTGACACGATCAGCATTGTACTTGCCCTTCTTTTCAATTTCTTCTTTTGTCTTCTCGTGTATCTTCCGCACAAAATCTGCCCGCTTGGACGCTTCCATGTTGACTCTCTCTTGAATTGGGAGGAGCAGCATATCAAGTGGTGTAATGGGTTTAAAACCATAGACCACCTCGAACGGACACAACCTTGTTGTTGAGTGCACCGCCCTATTATATGCAAACTCTACATGTGGAAAACACTCCTCCCACACTCGCAGGTTCTTCTTGATCATGGAACGCAACAATGTTGAAAGTGTGCGATTCACCACCTCCGTTTGTCCATCTGTTTGGGGGTTACAAGTAGTGCTGAATAATAACTTTGTCCCTAGCTTTACCCAAAGTGTCTTCCAAAAGTAGCTCATGAACTTCACATCACGATCAGAAATAATCGTCTTCGGTACTCCATGTAAGCGCACAATGTCCCTGAAAAATAGATTACCAATATGCGACGCATCGTCGCTCTTGTGGCGGGCAATAAAATGTGCCATCTTAGAAAATCGATCGACTACCACAAAAATTGAATCATGTCCTCTCTTGGTTCTAGGCAATCCTAACACAAAATCCATGCTTATATCTTCCCATGGTGTAGTAGGAGCAGGAAGAGGGGTATACAAACCGTGAGGTTTCAGCTTAGATTTCGATCTTTGACAAGTAATGCATCGCCGAACAAATCTGTCCACATCACGCCTCATCTTAGGCTAATAAAAGTGATCAGCAATCATAAGCAAAGTCTTCTCACATCCAAAATGTCCCATCAAACTGCCGGCATGGGATTCCTGCAATAACAACAAATGCACAGACGACTCGGGAATACATAGTTTATTACCTCTAAACAAGTACCCTTCATGTGTATGATATTTTTTCCATGCTTTCACATCTGTAAACAACTTATATGGTGTAGAAAAATCAGGATCAGTAGCATATAAGTCAGGAAAACTCTCTAAACTGGAGACTTTAACATCCAATTGTGTCAATAACATACTTTTTCGAGAGAGAGCATCAGCAACAACATTATCTTTACACTTCGTATACTTAATGATGTATGGAAAAGACTCAATAAATTCAACCCATTTAGCATGTCGTTTATTTAAATTGGACTGACTCTTCAAAAAATTTTAATGCCTCATGATCAGAATGTATGATGAATTCTTTTGGCCACAAATAATGTTGCCAAACCTCAAGGACACGGACAAGAGCATATAATTCTTTATCATAAACAGGATAATTCAATCGTGCACCATTCAATTTTTCAGAAAAATATGCAATCGGTCTACCCTCTTGCATCAACACACCCCCAATACCAAGTCCACTAGCATCACATGCAACCTCAAATTGTTTATTGAAATACGGAAGTGCAAGTAAAGGTGCAGCAATCAAACGACGTTTTAGTTCATCAAAAGCATTTTCTTGGGTTGTGCCCCACACAAAGTCAACACCTTTCTTTGTAAGCTCATTTAAAGGTGCAGCAACTGTACTAAAATCCTTCACAAAACGCCTATAAAACCAGCAAGACCATGAAAACTTCGTACTTGACTAACATTCAATGGCGTAGGCCAATTCTTTATAGCAGAAATTTTAGATTCATCTACCTCAACTCCATGTGCAGAAACAACATATTCTAAAAATGTCACCTTATCTTTGCAAAATGTGCACTTATCAAGATTACCATAAAGCTTGGCGTTACGCAACACATGCAAGACTTGTCGAATATGAGTGATATGTTCAGATTCATTGCGACTGTAAATAAGGATATCATCAAAATAAACAACCACAAACTTACCAATAAAATGTCTCAAAACATGATTCATTAGTCTCATGAAAGTACTAGGCGCATTAGTCAATCCAAAAGACATAACTAACCACCCATATAATCCAAATTTAGTTTTAAAAGCAGTCTTCCATTCATCCCCTTCCTTCATTCTAATTTAATGATAACCACTACGCAAATTAATTTTAGAAAACAACACAGCACCACTAAATTCGTCTAGCATATCTTCTAACCGTGGAATAGGATGACGATATCGAATAATAATGTTATTAATTGCTCTACAATGTACGCACATGCGCCATGTACCATCTTTTTTAGGAACTAAAATGACAGGAACAGCACAAGGACTTAAACTCACACGAATGTACCCTTTGTCGAGAAGCTCTTGTACTTGTTTCTGAATTTCTTTTGTCTCATCGGGGTTGGTGTGGTATGGCGCACTGTTGGGCAGCGACGCTCCTGAAATCAAATCAATTTGATGCTCTATCCGTCGCAATGGTGACAAACCAGCAGGGATCTCCTCCGGAAACACATCGCTGAATTCCTGCAAAACATTAGAGACACCAATGGAGAGAGGGGTCATATCATTAGAAAACAAAATTTCACCCTTGCACATAAGTACAAGAGATACAGCTGTAGGATCCTCACAAAACTCTCTCAAATCTGATTTGGTGGCTAGCATTACTAAGGAATTCACTCCCTCATGTTTCTTTTTACCATTCAGATTTGGCTTGTGGCTCTCGCTCACTGAAAGTGGAGTCTCTCGCCTATCTAATCTCTCACGCTCTTTGTCACAATTGACTTCAAATTTCTGGTGAGACTCATTGACAATATGTTGCGGTGTCATAGGTTGCAAAGTAATTTCCTTGCCATTCCAATTCAGGCTATAAGTGTTGGCTCTCCCATTGTGATGAACATCGTGATCATATTGCCAAGGGCGGCCCAACAGCAAGTGACATACAGTCATAGGAACCACATCACATTCAACAGTATCTTTATATGGTCTAATCTGAAACTCTACTTGCACCATGTAGCTGATCTTCATCTCTCCACTATCACTCAGCCACTGAATGTAATAAGGATTGGGGTACAGAAAGAATTTCAGGTTTAGCTTGGTACAGAGCTCTTTGCTAGCCAAATTATGATAACTACCGCCATCAATAATAACTTTGCACGCTTTGCCAGGATCAACGATGGCCTTTGTTTGAAACAAATTGCACCGCTGATCTGCACAACTAGGAGTAACACTCAATACCTTTGGCGAGCAAACAATAGTGGGTAAATGTGTCGCATAAGCATCTAATGAGCCATCCTCATCTTCCTCCCAACAATCTGATTCTGGATCAGCATCATCCCCGGTCTCGTACTCAGCAGTTTCTTCATTGATCAACATAACCTTTCTATTGGGGCAATCTTTCTTGAAGTGACGCCGGCCACCACATGTATGACAATTCATGTCCCTATTTCTGGGTGTGGAAATAGAGAAGCCAGCAGCACTAGCAGCAGGTTGTGATGGCTTCTTAGCATTCGAAACCATCAAATCTGATTTGTACGAAGTATTCCCATGGAACCCAGTAGTAGAGTTATGTGTAGGCTCCACACTAGGTGTTGTCCGCGGTGGAAAACGACCTCTATTCACGGAAGAACAAGGTGCAAACTTGGCATCATCAACCAATTGCAATTCTGCCTCACGTGCTTGATGTAATAAATCTGCCATGTCAAAGTACTGGTGATGCCGAACAATGCGTTAGATGTTATAATTCAAACCAGCAATGAAACGCTGCATTATTTTTTCGGGCTGTTCACGCACTCGAGCACGCTGCATGATCAACTCCATCTCCTGAAAATAATCATCAACAGACAAGGGGCCTTGCTTCAAATTCTGCAATCTGTCATAGAGAGAACGAATATAGTTACGTGGGACAAAACGACCACGCAACTCCTCCTTCATGGCTCTCCATGTGACAATGGGTGGATAACCATCTTCAATTCTGGACTGCACCAAGTAGTCCCACCAAATCAAAGCATAATCATCAAATTCAGAAGATGCTAACTTTATTTTCTTGTCCTCTGTGTACTCATGCATACGTCATAATTTTTCCACTTTCAGCTCCCAATTGACATACTCTTCAACTTCAGTAGAACACACAAATTTGGGCATGGTGAATTTTGGTTTGCCCAGCCCATCCTCATCACGTTGGACTGGTTGTGCAAAATTAGGATCATCACATTGACGACGCACACGGTGGGGAGCAAATCCATGGCCTCCACCAGCTTGATCTCCACCACGCCCTCCATTACCACGACCAACAGCTTGGCCAGTGAGATGGTCTCGAACATTGGAGGCGTGAGCATCACTACCACCTTGTACACCATTATCATCATGCTGACAATGTTGTTGACGATCAACCGATGCTTGCAAAGTTGTCATAGCTCGCTGCATTGCAGTGAGAGTTTGGTGAACTTCAGTAACTTGTCGTTGTGTGTCAGTGATGGTTTTAGTGGCATCTTTGAGGCTCAACTCCACATTCTGAACACCCTCATGAAGAGGATTTGTTGCATTCAACATTTGTCGTTGAATTTGATCACGAAGAGCCTCATATTCATTCCAATGTACCACATCAGTAGGACTCTTTTTCTGGGTCATATCGCTCTCCTTTAAAGACATGATTAGCCCGCACAAGAAAAAAATGTATATATATGTGGAAAACACTCAACTCACTTAAAACTGACAGAAACAAGGTATCTTACCGTTCCAAAGTGAATTAATATAGCTTACCAACTTGTATGGGCAGAACTTGCACGGATGTGATGTAGCGAATATTGAGGGTCAATAATATCACACGACAAACCAGGGTATATGGTGGAGCTTGGTTGGGATACCTAACAACACCAATTCGCAAATCCTAGTGCTGATCGTATGACAACGAGAAACAAGATGGAACACAACGGTGGAGGGGAAATGGCCAAATGCAACTCAGAAAATGAGATCAAACAATGATGTATGTTGGATTACTGCTCGTGTTGCAATGAACAAGGATGGATGCTTGCAAATAGTTCAGGTTATAACAGGCACAAGACTGCTCAATCTAAACAAGCTCCAAAACTGAAACTTAAAGCATGAAATTCTAGGCCGCTTTTTTTACTCTTCTTGCTTCTTTTTTTTTTACACTTTGAACTTGATAACAGAAATAAATACTTAGATGCAACAAGGAAAACGACCAGCAACTAGAAATTGAAAAGTGATGCCATCTAGGCTATGGCAAAAATCTACACCTGATGTATGTATTTTTATGGCTTTTTCTGGATAGGACAAAAAAAACTAATCTATGGGATGAAAAATTACTCACCGAGTGAACACTGGAATCTGATACCAAGATGATGAGGGGGTAGCCCGATCTTCTCGATGAACACGACAATGGGTGTGAAGATAACTTGTGAGACGCTCACGAACTCTCTGGCTATTCCCCTGCTGCCAATGCAACAGATCTCAACCCTATGGATATTCGCGACGCCACACACTTGTGCCCGTAATCGCCGGCCACGAAGCAGTTTGCAATCAACCATTTCCCAATGTAACGACATATTACACTTGATTTTCGGAACAGAAGAATCACAAGATCGCAACAAAATGGTGAAGGGAAAATACTGCAGATCGAAACAAAGTGGAATATTTAATCTCAGGGAATGCATACAGCAATTCAGTCTTGAATATTTTGATCACCCCCTAAAGCCACGACCCACAAGGGTATTCATAGGACTCCTGGACGTACAAAGCATGTTTGGTAACAAATAAATCACAGCGCTAGCTTTCCTAATTAAAACAGACTCCATCTAGAAAGAAACAGAAATGGTTGTCAACTTGATATGGTTGCCACAGCCTGTATATGTCTTCCCATAAAATGAGCCCATACTCATTGGAAGGTATATATAATTATCTTTCCAGCGGATATTTATTTGCATGATTCGGAGTTCGGGAAAGAAATCTGCAGCTGTTTCAAATATTGAGCTTTTGTTGTCATAACCGAACCCGAATTGATTTTCATGATTAATTCTTTAATGGTGGTGGTCCTGCCTCCCTCTCCTCCCCCACGTACTCCTTGGTGTGGGGATCCAACTTGCAATTGTCTTCGAATATATCCTCTCCTTCACATGCTATAGATGTTTCAGCCTCAAATCTGATCATGCAAACATGCAAAGATTGAGGTAGTATAAAATTCTCATTTGTAAAAGTATTATATTCAACTAGGAGTGAATTCACCTGGTGTTCTAATAATTTGGCACGTGCTCTTGTAATTGATCCAATACGTATATCACTGGGTTCATGTTGAACATCAACCGGACCAGCAATGTCATGAATAGGAGAAAATGGTAAAGAGTTAGGGATGACTTCATCATCCTCCCCCCCCCCTTCAAAAGGCGTCGTCTACGACGCGCCACGATTGTTACCATCATATGGTGTCAAATCAGCAACATTGAAAGTGTTACTGACACCAAACTCATCTCTAGGAAGATCTATCTTGTAAGCATTATCATTGATCTTGGCAAGCACTTTATAAGGTCCATCACCTCGAGGCAGCAACTTAGACTTGCGCTGTTCAGGAAATCTGTCTTTATGGAAGTGTACCCACACCATGTCACCTGGCTGAAACAACACCTCCTTTCTCTTCTTGTTGACACGATCAGCATTGTACTTGCCCTTCTTTTCAATTTCTTCTTTTGTCTTCTCGTGTATCTTCCGCACAAAATCTGCCCGCTTGGACGCTTCCATGTTGACTCTCTCTTGAATTGGGAGGAGCAGCATATCATCCCCTCCTGCCGCAAGGATGGCAGTGGAGTAGATCTGCAGAAACTCCGCCTGGTTGACGCTTCCGTCGTACTTCTCCGGCAGGTGTGGCCGGAACTTGTGTGGCCACCTTGCGAAGCGAAGGTGGGGCGCCAAGGCCGCACACCCCGCTCCTGCTTCTGCAGATCCCGGTGCCGCGAACGCTTGGTCCGCTGTTGGCACAGTGTACCCCGGCATGGGCAATGGTGCACCATACACCGGGGGCGCCGACTGCATGGCATATGGCTGCTGCATATGCTGTGTGGCGTACGCCTGGGGCTGAGGTCGCATGGCGAACGTCTGCAGCCCAGGCTGAGTCGAGGCGGTCGACATGCTGTAGTCGGCCTCGTGGTTGCGACGCCTTTCCCGCCATCACTCGATGGTCACGCGGGCATCCTCGCCCAGGTGACGTCGCTCCAGCTCTGACCTCAGGTCCGCCGCTGGGAGCCTGGTAGAGCGGGAGTCTGCCGTCTGCACGTCAACCGTTGGCGTGCGTGATAGTGACACATCCGGTTGACTAGGGCGTCTTTCCCGCTGCAATGGAGGGTTGACGGCGGCGACGACGAGGCAGTCGACATCGCGGATCCACTGCTGAGTGGCCCCCTCGGGAGCGTCCACAGGAGGTGGATGGTGCAGAAGGGCCCGTGCTGCAGCCAGTGCACTCCCTTGAGTAGCACTTAGCGCCGCAGCAGATCTTGGGCTTGCAGGAGTCCGCGTTGTTGGAGTTTGCTGCGGACTCCCGGCCTATCCCGACACACTCCTCCCTGAGTGCGTCGAGACGTAAGCCTCGCTTGTCATTGTTCGCCGGGAACGAGGGCGAGGAGAGCTTGCCGCTGAAGGAAGCTTGGTCATCTTCGTCGGCGAAGACTCGTTGCAAGAGGGAAAACCTCCCTACCTGGCGCGTCAAATGTCGAAGCATCTGCGGTTGACACTTCCCCCGGGCCTGCTCTGGGCAGCCAGCGGAGGTTCTTTTTTGGAGAGGCTAGTCCTCTCGCGAGTCTCGTCGTAGTGGACGAAGGAAGGAGATGGTTGACACAGTGATTTTTACGTGGTTCGGGCCGCCGAAGCGTAAAACACTACGTCCACGGGAGCAGAGTTGCTCGTTTTATTACTTGGTGCCTAGAACCGGAGTTCTCAGCTTGAAGGTCTGGGTGAGCTAAGGATCGAATGCCAATGGATCTGAACCCTTTGTAACGTTGCCTACCTGAGCCTTTTATAGTCCAAGGCTCAGGCGGCTTACAAAGTGGGCCCCGGGACCCGACAGGTGGTCCCGGGGTGATTTCCTGCCATCTACCTTATCTCGCAGTAAATGCCGATAGCTGTCTCTGGCGGTAACTTCTTAGCCTTCGTCCTGTCGCTCTGCCCACGCCGCAAGCTAGGCGTAGTGGTTGATGATGGTAGGGTCAGCAGGGCATGTCTTGTCGCTGTATTTATTGGAGTACAGCCTCTGATACTGTGCGCCTATCTCGACTGTGACTGGTCACAATGCCTCCTGACAGGTGTGCGCTGCATCTCCACGCCTTGGGAAGGCGCGGGTCTTTAATGTCGCATCTTGGGAAGGCGCGGGTCTTTACTCCTGCTGCCTACCGCGCCGGGCGGACAGCGCTGCTCTGCTGGCCACGTGGCGGGCCCGGAGCTCACCTCTGAGGAGAGGGGAGGTCCGGCCCCGCTGGACACGTGGAGCCTTCGGAGCTCACCCCCGCGGAGGGGGGAGGTCCGGCTCTGCTTGCCACGTGGCGAGCCCGGAGCTCACCTCTGAGGAGAGGGGAGGTCCGGCCCTGCTGGACACGTGGAGCCTTCGGAGCTCACCCCCACGGAGGGGGGAGGTCCGGCTCTGCTGACCATGTGGCAGGTCCGGAGCTCACCTCTGAGGAGTGGGGAGGTCTTGCCCCGCTGGACACGTGGAGCCTTCGGAGCTCACCCCCGCGAAGGGGAAGGTCCGGATCTGCTGGCCACATGGCGGGCCCGGAGCTCACCTCTGAGGAGAGGGGAGGTCCAGCCCCGCTGGACACGTGGAGCCTTCAGAGCTCACCCCCGTGGAGGGGGGGAGGTCCGGCTCTGCTGGCCACGTGGTGGGCCCAGAGCTCACCTCTGAGGAGAGGGGAGGTCTGGCCCCGCTAGACACGTGGAGCCTTTGGAGCTCACCCCCGCAGAGGGGGGAGGTCCGGCTCTGCTGGCCACGTGACGGGCCCGGAGCTCACCTCTGAGGAGAGGGGAGGTTAGGCCCTGCTGGACACGTGAAGCCTTCGGAGCTCACTCCGCGGAGGGGGGAGGTCCGGCTCCGCCTGGCCACGTGGCTGGCCTGAAGCTCTCCTATGAGGAGAGGGGGAGCTCCGGCCCGGCTGGACACGTGGTGCCCTCGGAGCTCACCCCTGCGGAAGGGGCGAGGTCCTTAGGCGGTTTTGTCCTGTGCGCGGGGTACCCTTTATTGAGGGTACCCACACGGACAGTGCAATTTGATGGTTTTGCAAGAGCGGATGGCCATCTGGATTGAAATCAGAAAAGTCAGAAAAACTCACGAACTCGGGTTCCGGGTGGCCGGACGGGACCTTGACAGAATACACGTCCGGATGGTGCAACTTGATGGTTTTGCATGCATGGGTTGCCATCTTGATCGAAATCGGGAAACTCGGGAACAAACTCAGATTCTGGGCGGCCGGACATGACCTTGACGGAATACACGCCCGGACGGTGCAACTTGATGGTCTTGCATGCGTGGATGGCTATCTGGATCCAAATCGGGAAAGTCGGTAAAACTCATAAACTCGATTCCAGGGCGGCCGGACGGAACCCTGACGGAATACACGTCCAGACGGTGTAACTTGATGGTTTTGCATGCGCGGATGGCCATCTGGGTCAAAATCAAGAAACACGGGAAAGTCTGTAAAACTAACGAACTCGGATCCCTGGCGGCCGGTTGAGACCTTGACGAAATATACGTTCGGATGGTGCAACTTGATGGTTTTGCATGCATAGATCTTTGCAAAAGTAGAGAAAGTCAGGAAAGATGGTAAAACTCATAAACTAGGATCCTGGGAGGCTGGACGGTACCTTGACGGAATACACGTCTGGATGGTGCAACTTGATAGTTTTGCATGCGCGGATGGTCATCTGGGTCCAAATCGGGAAAGTCGGTAATGATGCGGACATCGCTACCGTTGATACAACCACAACACCAGCCCATTCACCACTCTCAGCTAATCAAGGTCCAATGACACGCGCTCGTGCACGTCAACTTAATTATCAGGTGAATTCATTCCTGGCTGTTCAAAGTAATTATCCTTCAAATGGGGACCTATTAAAGCCTTGTGATGACCTTGTTATTATTAGGTGCTTGGGAATTGATCCAGCTAGGAGGGATGGAAGGATTAATGCAATAAAGGCTGCTCCACCCGAGGAGAAATCTTGAGGCTGGGGCCATGTAATAAAGAGAGATTTAGACAAATAAGGAAAGGAATAGAGGAAATCATATCCTGCCTTGCTGCTGGATGGGTTTCCCTCTTTCTTTCCCTATTAAATGGTAGTCTATCACAGAAAAAGGAAGGGAATAAGGGAGATCACGTCCTACCTTTGTTGCTGGACGAATTTCCCTCTTCTATTTAAGTAGTCCAAGAGCTCCTTGACAGGGCAGGTTTTTCTTTTCTGTAAGTTTAGCCATTGCTACTTCCTTGTAACGCAAGTGTCGACGAGACCTTCCGATTACTTGAATCAGAACCCCAACTTTTTCACACCCGTGAGTGTTTGCTTGTTATCTTGTTCTTGCTTGTTCTTTGATTACTTGCAAGTTCAAGGCTGTTCTTGGCACGGCAAGTACAGCAACAACAGGAGCCGGTGTAACTATCACTAAGGCGCAGCATCCTTGTGGTTTTTGTAGTCGGGTAGCACAACGACGACCTCCACCCAAATCGTAGTTACCAGGAGACGGTGTAACTGTCGCTCAAGGCGCCACACCATTCTGGTTGTGGTAGTCGGGCAGCCAACGTCGGCCTCCACCAAATTCGTTCATTACCAACATCTCTCATTGAAAGATAGGGCGTCCCCCGTACCCGTTGGGTTCATCAAGTGGTATCAGATTTCAGGTTGCTCGGTGAGAGATTTCCTTCTCCTTGTTATTCATTTACCTACAGTCCACTTTTGCCTACAAAAGTTTGCTCTAAAAAAATCCTAAAAACACTTTGAGCCTTTTGCTTGACTACTTAGCTCTCGACTTGTTGAATTCACGGTTGCCTTTTTGTGTCAAGTTGCTGGTCCTATGTTTTTCACCGCTAGAGTTTTGAGTTCGTGCCACTTTGTTCTCAGTCCATTTCCATTATCTACCCAAAGTTGAGAAAAAAAGGCAAGTGCAAAAGAAAAGCTGCACGGATCAGCAAGAAAAAGGCACGTGCAAAAAGAAAAGTCGCACTGATTACAATCACAAAAAAAAAGTTTCTAAGTACAAAAAAAAGAGACAATTTGTGTAACATTTGTTTCATGTTTCAAAGTTCAACTTGCTGTTTTCAACGTTGTTGAAACACAACGGATCGGGCTGTTCGAAGTTCCCTACCATAGTAATCCAACGTCACGTGGAGTTACGGCTCACGTCTCTAGTAAGGTTTGAGCTAGAACCAGCACAATACCATCGTAGAACGTTTATTCAACTTGTTGTGACTAATGTGGTACTAGTTGTTCCTTTGCACAAATTGTGTCTAGCAGCCACCTACAGCTCCACAAAATTGTCTACAACACCATAAGGTTGTGCTGGCAGCCACCGTTTGTTGTTGTTCTTGCTGATTGCCGGCGCCTCCTGCATCGCATGGTAAGAACTTGTAAGACCTTGATTTCTTGCTAGTGAGGAATTGTGCTGTCCTACCACCTGTTAGCAGCTGTTAGGATTAATCTGCTTGCTGTTGTATTTCCTTTCTTTACTAACCATGTCAGCTGATGCGAATGGGACATCTCCACATTCACCACGTACGAGGGGCATCATTCAGCGTTTCGAATGCTAAGTAAAGCTATACACAGATGCTCTCAATGAGGATATTCAAGTCACCAATGAACGCATTGGTCAATTAGAGTCGACGTAGATTTGCACCAACACCAAACTGACCACATTAGAAAGCACTGTTGGGGCTATTAACACTTCTCTTGCAGCAATCATTGAGCGATTGGAGAGGATGGAACAGGTTGGACGCGAAGAGAGGCAAAGACGTGTTGATGACAGCCACGACTCCATTGGCAGTGCTGCAAGATATGACGAGGCGGAGTATTCGGCGGATACCGAGCTTGATGATGGACCTTTCAGGTATCGACGGCAGCCACGTCGCGACCATCGTGGTATGGGTGGTCGAGCTCAACGACGCGAGGTACGTGACAATGATGATTCCCTACGCAGCATTAAATTCTCCATACCACCTTTTGATGGTAAATATGATCCGGATGCATATCTGTCTTGGGAATTGTCAGTAGATCAAAAATTTGCATGCCATGATTTCCCTGATGATAAAAAGGTTAGAGCTGCCACTAGTGAATTCACTGACTTTGCTTCTGTTTGGTGGCATGAATATCAAACTAAAAATCCAGCTACCGTACCACAAACTTGGAATGCTTTGAAACGAATCATGCGTCGTCGTTTTGTTCCTTCCTATCATGCTTGTGACCTGTTGCATAAATTACAACAACTTAGGCAAGGCAACAAATCTGTTGAGGAATACTATCAAGAACTTCAAATAGGGATGATGCGTTGTGGCCTAGTTGAAAATGAAGAGGCTGCAATGGCTAGGTTTATGGGTGGTTTAACAAGAGAAATTCAGGAAATATTGGCTTATAAGGAATACACTAACGTCACTCGATTATTCCATCTTGCTTGTAAGGCTGAAAGAGAAGTGCAGGGACGACGTACAAGAACTAACATTTCTGCAGGTCGAACTACCTCATAGCAGTTCCGCTCAAGTGCTGCTGGTACTAAGCATGATTCTCCAGACGATGCTTCCAATGGGTTGCCCAGGACTACATCAAAATCAGCAACTTCGCATGCAATCGAGACAACAAAAGGATCCACCCAAGTTGCAGCCAACACTTCTTCTTCCATTACTTCTACCGGGAGAACAAAAGACATTCAATGCCTCCAGTGCAAGGGTTTTGGGCACCTACGAAGGGACTGCCCAAGCAAGCGTGTGCTGGTTGTACGAGAAAATGGTGAGTACTCATCCGCTAGTGATTTAGATAATGAAACATATGCCATGCTTGCTGCACAAGCAGCAGGAAAGAAGAATGATGATGAAGAGCACATTGAGGCTGATCATGCTGCCCACTATGAGAGTCTTGTTGTGAGGCGTGTCTTGAGTGCCCAAATGATCAAAGCTGAACAGAACCAGCAACACAATCTATTCCAAACTAAGTGTGTAGTTTTGGAACGATTGTGTCGCATTATTATTGATGGAGGAAGCTGCAACAATTTAGCAAGTGCTACCATGGTAGAAAAGCTTGGGATGACAACACTTCCACATCCACATCCCTACTACATCCAATGGTTGAACGACAGTGGTAAGCCTTGTGATGACCTTGTTATTATTAGGTGCTTGGGAATTGATCCAGCTAGGAGGGATGGAGGGATTAATGCAATAAAGGCTGCTCCACCCAAGGAGAAATCTTGAGGCTGGGGCCATGTAATAAAGAGAGATTTAGACAAATAAGGAAAGGAATAAGAGAAATCATATCATGCCTTGCTGTTGGATGGGTTTCCCTCTTTCTTTCACTATTAAATGGTAGTCTATCACAGAAAAAGAAAGGGAATAAGGGAGATCACGTCCTATCTTTGTTGCTGTTCGAATTTCCCTCTTCCCTCCCCTATTTAAGTAGTGCAAGAGCTCCTTGACAGGGCAGGTTTTTCTTTTCTGTAAGTTTAGCCATTGCTACTTCCTTGTAACGTAAGTGTCGACGAGACCTTCCGATTACTTGAATCAGAACCCCAACTTTTTCACACCCGTGAGTGTTTGCTTGTTATCTTGTTCTTGCTTGTTCTTCAATTGCTTGCAGGTTCAAGGCTGTTCTTAGCACGGCAAGTATAGCAACAATAGAAGCCGGTGTAACTATCGCTAAGGCGCAGCATCCTTGTGGTTGTTGTAGTCAGGTAGCACAACGTCGACCTCCACCCAAATCGTAGTTACCAGGAGACGGCGAACATTCCAGCGGGCATGAAGCCCTGGCTTCTGAGCCGGGGCAGGGCCGCCAGAGCCTGCTGCCGCCGTCGGGGCCTGCGCTGAAGGCACCTGGACCGGCGGAGCAGGGGGTGCTCCTGGAGCCCCCCCTAGGAGATGGAGCAGCGGAGCTCCCGCCGGCAGCACCTCTGGCGCCGCTCGTCGTACCAGCCCCTGGAGCACCTGAAGCCCGGGGTGCCTGCACCCCCGGATGAGTCCTAGCTGCGCCCCCTCCGGCACCGCCACTTACAGAGCCTGCAGCAGGGACACTCGACGACCTGGGCGCCTGAGCCCCTGGCTCAGCCCCAGGCACCGCAGCATCGGCGTCCCGCCTCGGATCTCCACCTCTGGAAGGAGTGTGGGACGCCCGGGGCTCCTCCGACCGCCACTATCCAAGAGGAGTCCCATCGGCGCGGAGGACCCGAGGCCTCTTTGGGTCACCGCCCGACGAGCCGATGCCCCCTGATGAAGGGCGAGGGGCACTCCAGTCCCCTGACTCGGCGCAAATGGCGCCCTTGGCGGAGACCGGGAGCACTTCTGATGCGGACATCGCTACCGTTGATACAACCACAACACCAGCCCACTCACCACTCAGCTAATCAAGATCCAATGACACGCGCTCGTGCACATCAACTTAATTATCAGGTGCTTGGGAATTGATCCAGCTAGGAGGGATGGAGGGATTAATGCAATAAAGGCTGCTCCACCCGAGGAGAAATCTTGAGGCTGGGGCCATGTAATAAAGAGAGATTTAGAAAAATAAGGAAAGGAATAAGGGAAATCTCGTCCAACTTTGCTGCTGGACGAAATTCCCTCTTTCTTCCCCCATTTAAAGATAGATGTGCTATAATAAGGAAAGAAATAGAGGAAATCATATCCTGCCTTGCTGCTGGATGGGTTTCCCTCTTTATTTCCCTATTAAATGGTAGTCTATCACAGAAAAAGGAAGGGAATAAGGGAGATCACGTCCTACCTTTGTTGCTGGACGAATTTTCCTCTTCCCTCCCCTATGTAAGTAGTCCAAGAGCTCCTTGACAGGGGGGTTTTGTTTTCTGTAAGTTTAGCCATTTGCTACTTCCTTATAACGCAAGTGTCGACGAGACCTTTCGATTACTTGAATCAGAACCCCAACTTTTTCACACCCGTGAGTGTTTGCATGTTATCTTGTTCTTACTTGTTCTTCGATTGCTTGCAGGTTCAAGGCTGTTCTTGGCACGGCAAGTACAGCAACAACAGGAGCCGGTGTAACTATCGCCAAGGCGCAGCATCCTTGTGGTTGTTGTAGTCGGGTAGCACAACGTCGACCTCCACCCAAATCGTAGTTACCAGGAGATGGTGTAACTGTCGCTCAAGGCGCCACACCATTCTGGTTGTGGTAGTCGGGCAGCCAACGTCGGCCTCCACCAAATTCGTTCATTACCAACATCTCTCATCGAAAGATAGGGCGTCCCCCGTACCCTTTGGGTTCATCAAGTAAAACTCACGAACTCGGGTCTCGGGCGGTCGGACGGAATCTTGACAGAATACACGTCCGGACAGTGCAACTTGATGGTTTCGCATGTGCGTATAGCCATGTGGGTCAAAATCGAGAAAGTCAGAAAGTCGGTAAAACTCACAAACTCGGGTCTTGGGCGGCTAGATAGGGCCTTCGTGTAATACATGTCCGGAGTCCGGACGGTGCAACTTGATGGTTTTGCATGCGCAGATGGCCATCAGGGTCAAAATTGGGGAAGTCGGGAAAACTCATGAACTCGGGTCCCGGGACGCTGGACTGTACCTTAACGGAATAAAAGTTTAGATGGTGCAACTGGAAGGTTTTGCATGCGCAAATGGCCATCTGAGTAAAAATCGGGAATGTAGGGAAAGTCGATAAAACTCACTAACTCTGGTCCCAAGCGACCGGACAGGACCTTGACGGAATACACGTTCGGATGGTGCAACTAAATGGTTTTGCATGCGTGGATGTTCATCTGGCTCGAAATCGGGAAAGTCAGTACAACTCACGAATTTGGGTCCCGTGCGACCGGGCGAGACCTTGACGGACTACACGTTCGGACGGTGTAACTTGATGGTTTTGTATGCTCGGATGGCCATCTGCGTTGATATCTAGAAAGTAGGGAAAGTCGAGCAAAATCACGAAATCGGGTTCCAGGTGGCTGGACAGGAACTTGACGGAATACACGCCCGGATGGTGCAACTTGATGGTTTTGCATGTGCAGATGGCCATCTGGGTTCAAATAGGAAAAGTCGGTGAAACTTAGGAACTCGGGTTCCGGGCGGCCGAACGGAACCTTGACGGAATACACGTCCGGACGGTGCAACTTGATGGTTTTGCATGCGCGTATGGCCATCTGGGTCGAAATCGAGAAAGTCAAAAAGACGGTAAAACTCACGAACTCGGGTCTCGGGCGGCCAAACAGAGCCTTGACGGAATACAAGTCCGGATAGTGCAAGTTGATGGTTTTGCATGTGTCATTGGCTATTAGGGTCGAAATCAGGAAAGTCGGTAAAACTCACGAACTCGAGTCCCATGCGACCGGACGGGACATTGACGGAATACACGTCCGGATGGTGCAACTTGATGTTTTGCATGCATATATGGCTATCTAGGTTGAAATCGAGAAAGTCAGAAAAGACGGTAAAACTCACGAACTAGGATCTCGGGAGGCAGGACGGGAACTTGACGGATTACACGTCCGGATGGTGCAACTTAATAGTGTTGCATGCGCGGATGGCCATCTGGATCCAAATCGGGAAAGTCGGTAAAACTCACGAACTCGGGTCCCATACGGCCTGACGGAACCTTGATGGAATACACGTCCAAATGGTGCAACTTGATGGTTTTGCATGCGCCTATGGCCATCTGGGTCGAAATCGAGAAAGTAGGTAAAACTCAGGAAGTCGGATCTCGGGCGGCTGGACGGGGCCTTCATGGAATACACGTTCGGATGGTGCAACTTGATAGTTTTGCATGAGCGGATGGCCATCAAGGTCAAAATTGGGGAAGTCAAGAAAAACTCATGAACTCGGGTCCCGGGACGCCGGACTGTACCGTGACGGAATAAATGTTTGGATGGTGCAACTGGAAGGTTTTGCATGCGCGGATGACAATCTGAGTCAAAATCGGGAATTTAGGGAAAGTCAGTAAAACTCACGAATTTGGGTCCCCTGTGACCGTACGGGACCTTGACGGAATACATGTTCGGACGGTGCAACTTGATGGTTTTGCATACTCAGTTGGCCATCTGGGTTGAAATCTGGAAAGTCGGGAAAAATCACGAAATCGGGTCCCGGGTGGCTGGATGGGATTTTGACGGAATACATGTCCGGATGGTGCAACTTGATGGTTTTGCATGCGCGGATGGCCATCTGGGTCCAAATCAGGAAAGTCGGTAAAACTCACGAACTTGGATCCCGGGCGGCTGGACGGAACCTTGACGGAATACTCGTCCAGACGGGGCAACTTGATGGTTTTGCATGCGCGGATAGACATCTGGATCAAAATCGAGAAAGTCGGGAAAGTCGGTAAAACTTACAAACTTTGGTCCCGAGTGGCCGAAAGGGACCTTAAAGGAATACACGTGTGGATCGTCCAAGTTGATGGTTTTGCATGCGCGGATGGCGATCTGGGTCAAAATTGACAAAGTTGGAAAAGTAGGTAAAACTCACGAACTCCGGTCTCGCGCGACCAGACGGGGCCTTGATGGAATACACGTCCGGATAGTGTAACTTGATGGTTTTGCATGTGCGGTTGGCCATCGGGGTTGAAATCAGGAAAGTCGGTAAAATTCACAAACTCGGGTCCCGTGCGACCGGACGGGACCTTGACGGAATACACGTCCGGATGGTGCAACTTGATGGTTTTGCATGCATAGATAGCCATCTGGGTCAAAATCGAGAAAGTCGGGAAAGACGGTAAAACTCACGAACTAGGATCCTGGGAGGCTGGACGGAAACTTGACGGATACACTTCCGGACGGTGCAACTTGATAGTTTTGCATGCGCGGATTGCTATCTGGGTCCAAATCGGGAAAGTCGGTAAACTTACGAACCCATGTCCTTGGCGGACGGATGGAAACTTGATGGAATACACGTCTGAACGGTGCAATTTGATGGTTTTGCATGCGCGTGTGGCCATCTGGGTCAAAATCAAGAAAGTCAGAAAGTCGGTAAAACTCACGAAGTCGGTCTCGGGCGGCTGGACGGGGCCTTCATGGAATACACGTTCGGACGGTGCAAATTGATGTTTTTGCATGCGCGGATGGCCATCAGGGCCGAAATTGGGTAGGTCAAGAAACTCATGAACTCGGATCCGGGGACGCCGGACTGTATCTTTACGGAATAAACGTTTAGATGGTGCAACTGGAAGTTTTGCATGCGCGGATGGCAATCTGAGTCAGAATCGGGAATGTAAAGAAAGTCGGTAAAATTCACTAACTCGGGCCCCGAGCGACCGGACGAGAACTTGACGGAATACATGTTCGGATGGTGCAACTAAATGGTTTTGCATGCGTGTATGGCCATCTAGGTATAAATCGGGAAAGTCAGTAAAACTCACGAATTCGGGTCCGGTGCGACCGGACGGGACCTTGACGGAATACATGTTTGGACGGTGCAACTTGATGGTTTTGCATTCTCGGATGGCCATCTGGGTTGAAATCTGGAAAGTAGGGAAAGTCGAGAAAAATCACAAAATCGGGTCCTGGGTGGCTGGACGGGATCTTGACGGAATACACATTCGGATGGTGCAACTTGATGGTTTTGCATGCGCGGATGGCCATCTGGGTCCAAATCAGGAAATTCAGTAAAACTCACGAACTCGGGTCCCGGGCGGCCGGACGGAACTTTGATGGTATACACGTCCGGAAGGTGCAACTTGATGGTTTTGCAAGTGCCTATGGCCATCTGTGTCGAAATCGAGAAAGTCGGTAAAACTCCAGAACTCGGGTCTCGGGCGGCTGGACGAGACCTTCATGGAATAAAAGTCCGAATGGTGCAACTTGATGGTTTTGCATGCGCGAATGGCCATCAGGGTCAAAATTGGGGAAGTCAAGAAAACTCATGACCTCGGGTCTCGGGACGCCGGACTTACTTGACGGAATAAACATTCAGATGGTGCAACTAGAAGGTTTTGCATGCGCAGATTGTAATCTTCGTCAAAATCGGGAATGTAGAGAAAATCGGCAAAACTCACTAACTCGGGTTCCGAGCGACCGGACGGGACCTTGACAGAATACACGTTCAGATGGTGCAACTAAATCTTTGATTGCGTGGATGGCCATCTGGATCGAAATTGGGAAAGTCAGTAAAACTCTTGAATTTGGGCCTCGTGCGACCGGACAGGACCTTGATGAAATACACGTTCGCACGGTGCAACTTGATGGTTTTGCATACTCGAATGGCCATCTGGGTTGAAATCTGGAAAGTCAGGAAAAATCACGAAATCGGGTCCCGGGTAGCTGGACGGGATTTTGACGGAATACACGTCCGGATGGTGCAACTTGATGGTTTTGCATGCGCGGATGGTCATCTGGGTCCAAATCGGGAAGTCGGTAAAATTCACGAACTCGGATCCTGGGCGGCTAGACGGAACCTTGATGGAATACTTGTCCACACGGTGCAACTTGATGGTTTTGCATGCGCGGATAGACATCTGAGTCGAAATCGAGAACGTTGGGAAAGTCGCTAAACTTACGAACTTTGGTCCCGAGGGGCCGAAACGGACCTTAAAGGAATACACGTGCGGATTGTCCAAGTTGATGGTTTTGCATGCACGGATGACCACCTGGGTCGAAATTGACAAAGTTGGGAAAGTCGATAAAACTCACGAACTCGGGTCTCGAGCGGCCAAATGGGGCCTTGATGGAATAGACGTCCGGATAGTGCAACTTGATGGTTTTGCATTCGTGGCTGGCCATCAGGGTCAAATTAGGAAAGTCGGTAAAACTCATGAACTCAGTTCACGTGCGATCGGACGGGACCTCGACGAAATACACGTCCGGATGGTGCAACTTGATGGTTTCGCATGCATAGATAGCCATCTGGGTCGAAATTGAGAAAGCCGGGAAAGACGGTAAAACTCACGGACTAGGATCCCGGGAGGCTGGACAGAAACTTGACGGAATACACGTCCGGACGGTGCAACTTGATAGTTTTGCATGCGCGGATGGCCATCTGGGTCCAAATCAGGAAAGTCGGTAAAACTAATGAACTCGGGTCCCAGGCAGCCGAACGGAACCTTGATGGAATACACGTCCGAACGGTGCAACTTGATGGTTTTGCATGCGCGTATGGCCATCTGGGTCAAAATCGATAAAGTCAGAAAGTCGGTAAAACTCACGAAGTCGGGTCTCGGGCGGCTGGATGGGGGCCTTCATGGAATACACGTCCGGACGGTGCAACTTGATGGTTTTACATGCGCGGATGGCCATCAGGATCAAAATTGGAGAAGTAAGGAAAACTCATGAACTCGGGTACTGGGACGCCGGACTGTACCTTGACGGAATAAACGTTCAGATGGTGCAACTGGAAGGTTTTGCATGCACGGATGGCAATCTGAGTCAAAATCGAGAATGTAGGGAAAGACAGTAAAACTCACTAACTCGGGTCTCGAGCGACCAGACAGGACCTTAACGTAATACACGTTAGGATGGTGCAACTAAATGGTTTTGCATGCGTGGATGGTCATCTGGGTCGAAATCGGGAAAGTCAGTAAAACTCACGAATTTGGGTCCCTGACGACCGGACGGGACCTTGACGGAATACACGTTCGGACGGTGCAACTTGATGGTTTTGCATGCATAGATGGCAATCTGGGTCAAAATCAAGAAAGTCGGGAAAGTCTGTAAAACTCACGAACTCGGGTCCCTGGCGGCCGGATGGGACCTTGACAAAATATATGTTCGGATGGTGCAACTTGATGGTTTTGCATGCTTAGATGGCCATCTGGGTTAAAATCGAGAAAGTCAGGAAAGACGGTAAAATTCACGTCCTAGAATCCCCGGAAGCTGGACGGGAACTTGAGGGAATACACGTCCAGACAGTGCAACTTGATAGTTTTGCATGCGCGGATGGGCCATCTGGGTCGAAATCTAGAAAGTAGGGAAAGTCGGGAAAAATCACAAAATTGTGTCCCGGTTGGCTAGACGGGATCTTGACGGAATACACGTCCAGATGGTGCAACTTGATGGTATTGTATGCGCGAGGATGGGCATCTGTGTCCAAATCGGGAAAATCGGTAAAACTCATGAACGCGGATCACGGTCGGCCGGACGGAACCTTGACGGAATACTTGTCTAGATGGTGCAACTTGATGGTATTGCATGCGCGGATAGGCATCTGGGTCGAAATCGAGAAAGTCGGTAAAACTCACGAGCTTTGGTCCCGATCGGCCGAAAGGGACCCTAACGGAATACACGTGCGGATGGTGCAAGTTGATTGTTTTGCATGCGCGGATGGCCATCTAGGTCGAAATTAGGAAAGTCGGTGACACTCATGAACTCGGGTCCCGTGCGACCGGATGGGACCTTGACGGAATACATATTCGGACAGTGCAATTTGATGGTTTTGCATGCGCGTATGGCCATCTGGTTTGAAATCAGAAAAGTCGGGAAAACTCATGAACTCGGTTCCCGGGTGGCCGGACGGTTTCCTGACGGAATACACGTCTGGATGGTGCAACTTGATGGTTCTGCATGCGTGGGTTGCCATCTTGGTCAAAATCGGGAAACTTGGGAAAACTCACAAACTCAGGTTTCGGGCGGCCTGACATGACCTTGACGGAATACACGCCCGAACAGTGCAACTTGATGGCCTTGCATGCCGGATGAACTTGGGTCTCGAGCAGCCAGACGGGGCCTTGATGGAATAGACGTCCGGATAGTGCAACTTGATGGTTTTGCATGCGCGGCTGGCCATCAGGGTCGAAATCAGGAAAGTTGGTAAAACTCACGAACTCGGGTCTCATGCGACTGGACGGGACCGTGATGAAATACACGTCTAGATGGTGCAACTTGATGGTTTCGCATGCATAGATGGCCATCTGGGTCAAAATCGAGAAAGTCGGGAAAGACTGTAAAACTCACGGACTAGGATCCCGAGAGGCTGAACGGGAACTTGACGGAATACACGTCCGGACGGTGCAACTTGATAGTTTTGCTTGCACGGATGGCCATCTGGGTCCAAATCGGGAAAGTCGGTAAAACTCACGAACTCGGGCCTCGGGCGGTCGGACGGAACCTTAACAGAATACACGTCCGGACGGTGCAACTTGATGGTTTCGCATGCGCGTATGGCCAGTTGGGTCAAAATCGAGAAAGTCGGTAAAACTCACGAACTCGGGTCTCGGGTGGCTAGTGTAACACACTCAATTTCACTATCATGCATTGCATATATTTTTCATATAGAGAAGCATTTGAAAATCAATAGAAATGGAGAAAGAACCATAGAAATTGAGAAGAGAATACAGAAATGGAGAAGGGAATATAGAAATGGGGAAAGAAACATAGAAATAAAGAGAAATAGGATAAAACCCTGGCCGCATCTTAGAGATAAATTTTCTAGAAGAATTTTAGAGATAAAGCTTCTAGAAGAATTTTAGAAATAAATCTTCTAGAAGAATCTTGGGGATAAAGCTTCAAGAAGAATCTTGGAGATAAAGCTTCCAGAAGAATCTTGGAGATAAAGCTTCCAGAAGAATCTTGGAGATAAAACTTGTAGAATAATCTTGGAGATAAATTTTTGAGATAAAGCTTCTAGAAAAATATTGGAGATAAACCTTAGAGATAAAGCTTCTAGATGAATCTTAGAGATAAAGATTCTAGATAAGTTTAAAGATAGAGCTTAGAGATAAAGTTTTGGAGATAAAACACCCTGCTGGCCGCACCTCTTAGAGATAGAGTCCTTCTCCTCGAGTAGGAAATTGAATCTCTTGGAGATAGAGTCCCTCTCCTCCTCCAAACTGAGTAGGAGATCTCCCCCCTTATAAATACAGCCTTCCCTGGCCGCCACCCCTGCCAAAAAAAGCCGGTTGCCCCCTGCTGCCAAGCACTGGTCGTCACCCCTTTGCTGCTGCCTTGGACGCCATCGAAACTCTGCCCCGCCTCGCCGTCATCGGAGAAGAAGACCCCTCCTGTCAAGCACTGGCCGCAGCCCTATTCTTCTCCAAAGAAAAACCCCAGCTGCTGCCATTGCAAGGGAAGAAGTCCAGCTGCAAGGAGGAGAGGAGGAAGAAGAGAGGTAGGTCCCCGTCACCCCTCTTACCATGTTGTTGCTTTTGCTTCCAATCTATTTTCTTCGCCCCCTTCGAGCAGAAACTTTCACGTGTGGACAGATCATGTTTTGATCGATTTTTGATGGTGGAATTGATCTAGATCTTGTCTCAAGATCATCACCACATCCACACTTGATCCCTACACCCTTGTTTGTGACGCCCTTGTTCCGAGAAAACCTCAGAACCGAGCTGATGCATATGTGTGCCCAGGATGTTCATCACACATACACATATTATCCACAAACTGAATTTAGAATATATATAACCATGAATGAATAGGGTTTTATTACATTGCCTCATGAATTTCTAACTCATTCTAACAGCGGAAGTCTTTAATCTAGCAGCAGAAGTCTTCTAAACTATTGCGGAAGCAAACTAGACATGGCAGCAGTTCCATCTCCTACTCTACAAGCAAGTTGACGTTAGATCACACGCCTAGTACTCCACATGGTCTTTAAAGTACTTTTCTCCTGTTGCTGATGATGAAGTAATAATGTAAGTTATAGTACATGACGTACTCAGCAATTGCAGGAAAATATGATATGTAGCTTCCAACAAGGTAGGTATAAAAAGGCTCATTGCAGAAAGTAAGTTTATTTCACAAAACATGATAAAAACAGCAATTAGCTTAGAATGAATTTAATCCCAATATATATTAAAACATCAACATACCTCCATAATATTTCACTTTTCATGTCTCATCCAGACATTAATCTTTCTCATTTTTAATTTCATGCTCATGAATACAATCTCGTATTCACTACCATCTTATCTCATATTCAATTTTTTCATCTCATAACCAAGACCAAAGCTCATTATCAAGACTCAACAGTCCAAATTTCATTACCAAGACTCAACAGTCCTGAAACCAAAATCAAAGACCACCAAACCAAATATCCATCCTATCTAATCATGGAAGTTGGCCAGGCGCTTGTGACCCGAAACACGACTATCATGATAGTTTTACACTCTGCCGAGTTTGCACCACTTTACCCATAAGTTTGTGATTTTGTCACCCGTCGACGACTGCAGAACCTCCATTATACCAGTACACAATGATCGGTGTATGGCCAAGAGATCACAAAATAGCCTTTACAAAGGGATTACTAGATGTATGGACTCACTAAGGTTTCACCAGCAGGCTCGAATCACCATTCTCTTACCTACGGGCCCCCTCTTATGCCATGCAGTTCCCAGGGCAGTCCTCTCTCGACTCCCATTCCCCGCGCCTTCCACGGTCCATAACAATCTAGTAACTTACCTAATTAGTCAGCTAAGTCGCGCACATACTTGACCTTGTGGTGGCACTGTATTCCTGGCATGTGCTCGCATGAACCGGTCCTTAGATCTACGACAAGTAACCACCATATCATTCTACCACTTCCTCAAACCAAGCTTGCTTAGATCTCCCTCCG
The DNA here is from genome assembly GCA_030760725.1 of Neostapfia colusana. Classification (NCBI taxonomy): domain Eukaryota; kingdom Viridiplantae; phylum Streptophyta; class Magnoliopsida; order Poales; family Poaceae; genus Neostapfia; species Neostapfia colusana. The sequence goes on from JASWHV010000019.1 coordinate 52,573,452, forward strand.
ATTCATGTTCATTAACATCAAGTTCTCATTATCATTATTCTCATGAGTGCAGTAGCTAGACACATTCTATCGCTTCCCATAACCCGTAGATTAGCGAAGCAAAAAAGCAAATACCGACCATACCCGACTCATTAACTTTCCCGGCAACAAGGGTGGTTAACAAAACTAGTAAACTCTTATGAAAGGGTTTCCCATCAAGTTGACTCAAGCATTCACAATTTTCGCAAATAAAACAGCTTTCAAAACATGGGATCAATATGGTCAAGGGGCACTTGTCTTGTTCCTGTGGCTCTTGTTGCTCTTGTGTCTCGAGGTTTTGGTGCTGTAGTCCTTTGTAGATAGCTCCCTGAGCTTGCCCTTCTACTCATGATCACATGCATACAAGATTCACAGCAATCAATTATTATGCACAATCTTTACTCAAGATGCAATGGTGCACATGCATGCTAACCTATGATGCTGTCTTATTTAGATCGGTATGTTCTTGCATGTTTTAATAGGCTTGTATGGGGTTTTACGATAACAAGGGTGTATGGATCAAGTGCAGACGTGGTGATGATCTGGACTCAAGATCTAGATCAAACCGATCAACACGTGATCTGTCTACGAAAAAGCTTCTGTTCGACGAAATCGAAGAAACAGATGCGAAAAAACCGTGATGAGGTCGTAAGGTGGTAACGAAAACCTACCTCACTTCTCCTTGGTCTCAGGGTCTTCATTCTAGCAATACAGATCGTCGGGGCTATCTTCCAGCGACGGCGAGCTCGTCGGCGGTCTCCAGCGACTGAACTCCGGCGAAGGGGTGGAAAGTCTAACTCAGCGAGCTGGGGCTAGGGCTTCCAAGTCGCCGACTTAGGGAGGGGAAAATAAGAGTACGTGGTTGCAGCCAGGGGTTTCGGGTTCTATTTATAAGAGGTCAGAAAAGAGTCCTACTCTGATTGGAATTCGAATAAAAGTCCTATTCAATTCGTTTTAGATCTTAACAACTTATCTCTAATCGATTTGGTGCAGTAGCAATGTGGAAATCGTGTCGGTTTCCTCAGTACCGGTGTTCCCACGCGTACAGGAGAAAAACCACTTCAGATCTCGTCACCTCCGCAGTGATGAGCTCCGGAGGCTCCACGTGTCCAGCAGGGGTCGGACCTCCCTTTTCTGCAGAGGCGGACTCCGGTTGTGCCGCGTGTCAGGCGGGCGGGACCTCCCCTCTCCTCGAAGGTGAGCTCCGCGTGCGCCACGTGTCTTAGCGGGCAGGACCTCCCCTCTCCCTCAGAGGCGAGCTCCGCGTGCGCCACGTGTCCTGGCAGGCGGGATCTCCCTCTCCCTCAGAGGCGAGCTCCGCATACGACACGTGTCAGTGCCGGACCTCCCCTCTCTTCGGAGGTGAGCTCCGATAGTGCCACATCAGAACCGGACCTTCCGTCTCTTTGGAGGTGGGCTCCGAGAATGCCACGTGTCAGAGCCGGGCCTCCCCTTTCTTCGGAGGTGGGCTCCGAAAATGCCACGTGTCCAGTAGCCGGACCTCCTTTCTCCTCGGAGATGAGCTCCGAGATCGACACGTGTCCAACAGCGTCGGACCTCCCGGAGGTGAGCTCCGAAGGTGACACGTGTCCGGTAGTGTCGGACCTCCTGGAGGCGAGCTCCGAAGGTGACACGTGTCCAGTAGGACCAGACCTCTCAGAGGTTAGCTCTGAGAGCGACATGCGTTCAGCGGGTCGGACCTCGCCCCTTCCACAGAGGCTAGCTCCGAGCCTGCCATGTGTCTGGCGGTGCCGGGCCTCTCCCCACTATGCAGGGATGAGCTCCAAACATGGCACGTGGCCAGCAGGCCGCGGGAAGTGTCTACAGCGCTCCTCGGCGAATTGGAACTGGCTCTTTTTAGCTATCTTTTTTATTCATTCTGTGTTTCTACTTATTTAAAATATTTCTCTACATGAAATATGAATGCATGCATGATTACGAAATTGAGGGTGTTACAAACTTACCCTCCTTAAATTGAATCTCGCCCTCAATATTCGATAGAGTCGAGAATAGATGAGGGAACTCTGCCTTGAGGTCTTCTTCACGTTCCCATGTAGCTTCGGCTTCCGTGTGATGGCTCCATTTTACCTTGCACCAATGGATCACTTTGTTCCTCGTGACCCTTTCCTTCACGTCCAAACAATTCAGATAGGGTGGCTCTACATAGGTCAGATCCTCTTGAAACTCGAGCTCATGCATCGGTACTTGTTCTTCCGGTACTCTCAAGCACTTCTTGAGTTACTCTGTTGTGCTTGCTTAACCAATCCTTTTCAAGTATTATATCAAGCCCTTGGGAATCCCAGACAATGAGATTGACAAGGAAGTCTACCCCCTTATTTTAAGGTTTACTTTTCGACATACTATATTAGTCCTCATCTCTCCACCGGGAGAATTAACCAACATGGTATATTTCAAGTGTGATATGGGTAGATTATACTTGGCAACATACTTGGATGATATGAATGAATGCGATGCTCCGGAATTAAATAAAATAGTGGCTGTGTTGGAGTTGACAAGGAACATACCAATCACGACATCCTCAGTCTGTCGCGCTTCCTCAGCAGAGACATGATTCACGTTGCCACGAGCGTAGTTCTGCTGTCCACGGTTGCCTTGCGTAGCTCCTCCGTTCGGCCATGGGTTCTGCTTGGGCATGTTGCTTAGTTGTGTAGAAACTTTCCTCGGGCACTGACTTGCAAAGTGTCCCGTTTCTCCGCATGCAAAGCATGCCTTGTGTGGCGGACCAGGATCCGCTCATCCAGGATCGCAGAGGGTGGTGTCGCGCGATGCAACACTCGACAGCACACGTCATAAGGACACAATATATTACATGGGAAAACAAACTGAAACTGTACAAACAAGTACAATACTCAGTTACAAACTAGTGTCTTTATTACACAGCGGAAGTTTCTTTTATACAACTCACACCCGTCTATCTAGCAAAAGTCGGTTGCCTAGCCCTAGGGCAACCCACACTAGCTGCACTCCTCAGCTCAGCGCGGCGTGTACGGCTCCCACTCAGCCGCTGTCCCCGACGGAGGGTAACCCTCGCCGGTGGACTCGTACTCCGAGTCCGTGGGTGGCTCCTCACCTGAAAAACACTTAAGCAGCAACCGTGAGCACGAAGGCTCAGCAAGGCTTAACCGACTCACCTAAGCATGAAACTCTACATGAGATGTACCATGACATAGGATAGCAATGTTGCAGCTAATGGACACGCCTACAAATTCATCCTTAGTTAATCTTTTAGCAACAAGTTAACAGTTCATGAAGCTGAAATTTAGTGAGCAATATTTGGTGGCACACATGTAGCAATACAATTATATCATAACAGCAATATTGAATCCTAACATTTCATTCATTAGTCTACGTTACGACGCAGTGAACAAGCGGTACTCATCACCGCGAGGAACGGCGAATCGACTCGATATACACCTGCAGGGAAACCCAAAGAGCACGTCACGTACGCCCACCCGTGGAGCTGCACAGCACGCTCACTCGATGTCGTACGGGACAACCTTTCACCCAATAGCCCAAACGTCGAACCGGTCGCACCGAAACGAGCAGGAGGTTCTCCACACGGAGCATCTCTCTATGCCCGTTGGCAGATTTCCACCTTGCTGCCCTCAGCCTACACCTATAAATCGGTGCGTTATGCCTCGACGCCCGGAGGTTTAGGCTATATCGGTTTATCAGGGCCCATATATCCGATATGCCTTCGGTATGTTCAATACTTGTTCAGCAGGGCCGCACACGGATCGGTCCTCAATTGACACGGGCAGGGCTGCGCACACAAGACTTCCTCTTGCTGTGCCCTAGCCCCTACCTAGTCTCATTTTCATTACTAAAGTGATCTCACGTCACTCAACTGAACCCGTGTGTCCCAAACCTATCTCGCGAGTAGATTCTAACTACTCGACTTGTACCGAAGTCTTATGAATTATTAAGCATAGTCTGTCTACTCGAGATCTTAGACACTACCCTCACTCATATGGACAATTCCTGTTCATGCAAGTGGGGCTCCATCCATCCTATACCTAATGCACAATCATACCTCACATGACACATGTAAACAAATTAAAACTTATAAAAAGGTTAATGCAAACTGGGGTTTGCCTTGTTGCTGCTGGTCAGTAGTTAGCTCTTCTTCCGGAAGGAGAAAGTCCAGCACTTCCGGAGTCTCTTCTTCAGTGACGAAACGTTTAATGAAATATGATATGTAAATTTAAATGCAATGTGTAAACTTGAATACTTAACTACTAATAACTCTAGCTATCTCTCCCCTTTGGTTCTGAAATTTTTATTGTGGCTTGGTAGGGTCCTAACCAGAGTCTTGACCAAGTTTTATTTGAAACAAAGTTCATCTGAACCTTGTACAAATAAAAACCCATTTGTTCAATATTTGAGCCTTTGAATAATTCCAGGGGTTTTCATGGCTCCAACCATTGCTTTCTGGAAACTAGACTTTAAGATGGTTCTAATGGAATTGGTTTCATGTCATTTGAAGAATTCTACTGAAAGTTATGTCCTAATTAAGATTGGAGAAAATCTGAAAAATGTTTATGTACATTTTTCTATTTTCTCAGAGCAGTTCTCTTAATCACCCCATTAGGGTAACTAAATTAACTTGGATGAGTCAAAAAAATTTACTGGTATTCAGGGATTTTCCAATGAACCTCTTAGCCAAATTTCAGACTTTTTCATAAAGTAGTTCTCCAGATAAAATTCCCAACAGTTTAAACTTTAGGAATTTAATTCTGGAAAACTATTCACTTTTATGAGCTGAATTTGGTATTGCTGTAAAGTACTCAGAATTCTGAGGTCAGCAAAATTTGGTTTATCGAATTTGGAGTTTCCTAGCCAAAGTTCTATGCATTTGAAGTTTGAACTAAAACTGGAAATTCCAAAAATGTTTAAATCCTGCGGGTGGGTCCATCGCACACGTGTCGACCGCTGGAGCCGAGCCACACGGGGCCACAGACTCCTTCCCACGCGGCCGCACAGGATCCTGGACCACAGAGAATCCTGCATGCTACTTCCAGCCGCTGACGCGTGGGGCCTCCCCCCTTCGTCTTCCTTTGGCCACCCGCATGACCCCGCCGCCGAGCTCGCCGGAGCTCTCGCCGGAGAGGGGTCCGGCCCTCGGAGCTTGCTGATTCTCGCCGCCTGTGCCTATCCCGGCCTGGGGAACACGGTGGTGCCCACCCCAGAGCTTGACAACAACCGGAACAGTGCTCCCGCCGGCAACAGCGGCCGGGAGCTCACCGGCGATGTCCAACTCGGCATCCCTTGGACTTTTTTCGATGCGGTTTGCTCAGGGAGCTCCCCTGACACCTGCTGGTCACGGACATGGACACCGATCCCCGTGAAAACGGCTGCAACTACGACCTCATCGGCGACCTAGGCCGGATATCGGCTGTGCTCAGAAAACTTCGAAGAACCATAACCCTAGCCCACGGTTCTTACTGGTTTCCGATCCTACGTGGTCGTGGCAGTGTATAGAGCGTGTGCGTGACTTGGTATGCCCGGTGATGAGCTAACCCCCACGAATTTTGGGATTTGGTGGGAGCTCGGTCTTAGGACCCCCGAAACTTTCCTGGCGAAATACTCCCCCGACAGCCCATGAAATGAAGAACGGTTGGGACCAGAAGAATCAGCACCTCAAGGCGGTTCTTTCTTGTGTTGCTCGTCGGACACGAAGAAGCCTGTGCTGTCCGGGCACCGGCGATCAGAGGGCGGCGACTCCGGGTGCGCTGCTTCGGATGTGGGCGGGTGGAACCGAGAGAATGGGGAGGGAATTCACGCCGACCAGGGTGCGATCGCGTGTTTTGTAGCCGGCGCCCTCATCCCCCCGAGCAGGAGGTGGCGCGGTGGCCGCGTTGGGACGGGGTCGACCCCGTGCGCTGTCGGCCGTAGGGTGTTCGACCGCGTGCCCGAGTCGGTTTGCTCCCCGGGGTGGCTGACCAGTGGGCCCTCTTCTCCCCTCTAATTCTTTCTCCCCCTTTCTTTTGTAAATATCCCAGCTACTGAACATTGAATGGGAGACTTAGCCCCCAAGTATTGGTTTGAATTTGAGTTCTCAAATTTAAACTTTGTTGGGTTAAATTTGCTTCATGTTTAAACTGAAATTCAAATTCAGTTTTGAATTATTGCAAATTTAGCTCCCGACAAGATGAACTCCAATAGGGATAAAAATTGGTGGGCTAACTCAGAAACATATGCTGAGTTTGAATATGAAGCTAACTTTTGAACTTGAGTGATGAAGGTTGCTGCAATTTGAATTTACATTCAAATTGGCCTCTTTTTCAAATACCTCCAAAAGTGCCTCAAAAAGTATTGGATTTGCATGAAACTTGGCTTAAACCCTCCCAAGACTTTTTAAGTTCTAGGGACGAGCTCAACCTCTCATGTTCATGTGTACAAATCCCACTTTGTGAAAATGAAGGCTTTCCCCTCTAATCACTCTTTTGATGGAGGTTACTTGCTCTTCACAATATTTCCTAATATATCCACAATAAAAACTGTGGTGTTGTGAGGTGAAGAAAAAGTTTTTGCAAGTCCCTTTTCTTGGGCTTTTACATCCCTCCCCCCTTAAAAGAATCTCGTCCCGAGATTATAAAAGAAGAGATAGCGATGTAATAGGGACTTACCCGTGTTGAGAAGTCATGAACTCCGGGTAATTTGAGCGAAGGAACTCCTCGCTCTCCCACGTCGCTTCTTCGGCGGTGTGGTTACTCCAGAGTATTTTGTAGAACCACAACGTTCTGCGGTGTGTTCCAAACATATTTTGTTCTCTTCTTCAGCAATTCTGTCATCGGCTTGGCGAGCTTAGAGAAACTTGGAATGAATCTCCGATAGTATCCCGCTAACTCGAGGAAGCTTCTGACTTCATGGACTGAAGTGGGAGCTTTCCATTTCAGCACTTGCTCTATTTTGCTTGGGTCAACCGCAATGCCTTCTGCTGAGATATATGTCCCAAGAATGGCACTTGGCTGATCCAAAACTCGCATTTACTGAACTTAGCGTAGAGCTTGTGGTCTCGCAATCGTTGAAGAACGATCCACAAGTGTTCGGCATGTTCGGCTTCTGTCTTGGAGTAAACCAAGATATTGTCGATGAACACTACCACGAACTTGTCCAGATCCGGCATGAACACTGAGTTCATGAGATAATGAAATGGGCTGGAGCGTTTGTGAGACCAAAAGACATGACGAGATATTCGTATAAGCCGTATCTCGTCGAGAACGCCGTCTTCGCGATATCCTCCGCCCGGATCTTTATCTGATGATATCTAGAGCGAAGGTCCATCTTAGAGAACACACTTGCCCCCATAAGTTGATCAAACAGAATGTCAATACGGGGCAGTGGGTACTTATTCTTGATGGTGAAGGCGTTGAGCGGCCGGTAGTCCACACACAGTCTTAAGGTTTCATCCTTCTTCTTCACGAACAGCGCCGAGCATCCCCAAGGCGAGGAACTCGGCCTAATGAAACCCTTGCTCAACAGATCATTGAGCTGTTCTTTCAGTTCAGCCAGCTCATTTGGAGCCATTTTATATGGTCTCCGCGATATGGGTGTAGTCCCGGGTGCAAGTTCAATCTTGAACTCGACGTCCCGCTCAGGTGGCATGCCCAGAAGATCATCCGGGAACACGTCGGGGTACTCCCGGACTACGGGGATGTCCTCTAACTTGAGGGCTTCAGTATTGTTGATCGCTGAAACCTCTCTGACTAGATTATCTAATAGGAGGGACTGTGGACGGTGTAATGGGGAGTTGAGGTGAACCGTCCGTGATAGGGTTTCCAGGACAGCGCCATGGTAACTTAGCCATGACATTCCCAAGATTGCATCAATCTTCTGCCCCTCAAGGATAATCATAGTGGTGGGATATATCTTCCCACCTAAGCACAGTGGTGTATTCAGAACCATCATCGTTGCTGAAATCCTTCCTCCCGGTGAGCAGATCATATAAGAACACTCGGTTGGAAAGGCTTCCAGCTGATGCTTAACCACATATGATGCACTTATGAAGTTGTGGGTTGCACCAGAATCAAAAAGTATGATGATGGCTTGAGTGTTGAGAGTAAACGTACCTGCCAGCATGTTATCACCCTCCGGGGCGTCCTCATTGTCGAGGTTGCGGACGCCCCCAGTCCGCTGACCAACCTTCTTCACCAGAGGTCGTCCTCGAGCACCACCTTGGAACTGGGCTTGCCCGCTGCTTTGCTGCCCCTGGGGACAGTCCTTCGCGAAGTGGCCCGCCTGGCCACACGTGAAGCACGTGAAACGGGGTGGTCCCCCTCTGATCGGTGGACGGAATCCCGGGGCGTGTTGTGGCGGTGGAAATGCCCGGGGTACCGTCTGCTGCTGCTGTCTTGGTGGTGGCATCGGCGGTCGGAACGGGGGTGCTTGGAACGAACGTCCCCCGAACTGTTGAGGCCACGCCGGTGGTTGCCACTGCTGCCTGGATGGTGTCCGCTACACCATACGGTACTTCTGGGGCGCGCCACCACCACTGCTGGGTGGAGCGCTGCGCTTCCGCTGCTCAGCTGCCAACTCCCGCTGAGCGTCCTCCTGCATGATCGCGGCATTAACCAGGTCATTGAAAGTGCCGCGATTCCACTGAACGAGGTGTGTTTTCATTTCGGGGTGTAATCCCCGATAGAAATGTTCTCGCTTCTTCTCTTCAGTGGAGATATAGTCTGACGCATACTGCGCCAGATGGTTGAAGGCACGGGAGTAGTCATGGGCACTCCTCCCACCCTGCTTCAGTTCCAAAAATTCTTGGAACTTCCTCTTCATGATCCCGGGAGGAATTTGATAGGCGCGGAACGCCTCCCGGAACTCTTGCCATTCCACGGCATGGCCAGCCGGACGTGAGGCGACATAATTCGTCCACCACGCACCAGCGGCACCGTGGAGTTGCTGCGCTGCGAACAGAGTCTTCTGCCGCTCCGTACATTGGAGCAGCCCGAACTTGGACTCGATGGTCCGCAGCCAGTTGTCAGCCTCTAGTGGTTCTTCGGCTTCGGTGAACACTGGAGGGTGCGTACTCATGAAATCCGAGTACGACACTTCCCGGGGCTCACGAGGCCCTCTATCTTGACGTCCCCCCGCCTGGGACGTATTCTGCACGATCGTGCGGAGCAGGTCGCTCTGCTTCTCACGACCTCCCACCAGTGCCGCTATCACATCCGCTAGAGTAAGCGGAGGCAGCGGTGGTGGTTGCTGCTGCGGGGTGCTGTCGTAGGCCGGTGGCTGGGAGTCATCACCTCCCTGTTGGCTAGAGCCACCAACCTCGTGCGTGGTCCTAGTGCGAACCATCTGCAACCATACGACAATAAACATCAGTCCTGCAACATATTGCATGCAGTCCAAATGAAATAGGCGCAAAAACATAATGACAATGAAACATGCGATACATCTCGTATGTAGATAATGTAATAACTTTGCACAAGCTACACCATTACCAGACCAAATACAAGCTAGTTTAATCCAACTTGATGAACCTCCTCTTTGGAAGCTCGCCATAACTAGGTTTGGTCACTACGAGACATTACTATCGCGTTGTCATCACGTATACCACCCTTAGGGTACAACACCCTCTCCAATGAGTTCAACTGTCACTCCTCTGTCAGAATAACCAGTTTCTACCTATTCCAAGTTTTGATCTGATTCTGGGCATTTCCATAACTCAAGTTCAATATCAAAGTTAAAGTTAACTTCAGTATCTTTCCAACGAGTACTCATTTGCCCACAGATCAGCTCTGGTTAAAAAGTTATGATAATTCAAAGTCCACAGAATTTCTGGAAGAATTTCAACAGCACCTCCTTTGGAAGTTGCTGTTTTTCATTCGAGTTTCCACTGAAATCTGTGCTGAAATCTGAAATTGTGAATTGCAAAGATGTCACACATTTTTTACTCTTTCTAAGGATGTATCATATGAAATTTTTTTGATTTTTCTACTGGGGGTTATGTTTGAAAAACAGAACAGTTCAGAGAATGTTTTACTCTGTCCTGGTTCTGGACAGTTTACATTCCTCTGTGATTTCAGCCATCTTAAGGTGTGTTTCAGCTCTGGAAGTCTACAACAAAGTTGTAGGGCACTCAAATACCTTTCCAGAACTATATGCCACACCTCCCTCGGCTAAAAGACCCATGAGTTGTGCTCTATTGAAGATCAGCAACTTGCTGCCCAAAACAGAGCACTCTGTTTTTCAGTCTTTTGGAACTACACTCAAACCCCATCCAATTTCTCTACCCAACCAGGGTTCTAAATGTTGAACCTAGTGATTTTAATTCCTTGCTATCATTATTCTCATGCCTATGCCTACAATATCTCGATACTACGTTCCTCACAAATGAAAAATCCTACCCGGATTATACCGGCATATACGTCTCAAGTGTGGCACTAAACGGTCTCTCGCACACGTTTTCTACACGGATACATATGTGGTTAGTACCTGCAGAAGACCACACAATAATGATGCACACAATGGTTGTTCATTTCAGGCAGGACCATATTTAGAGGTAAATACAAACGCCCGTATCATTTCCATACGGCCGTCCTTGAGTTAGGTCACGTCTCAAGGTACGTGATCGTGTTTCAACACCACACGACGAGGAACCCGAGTATGTCATGAACGGGTTGTCACGGTTGGGAATGTTATCAACCCAACAGATACCACCTACTGCCCTGCAGGGCACGCCGATGGCAAGCGCTGCGTATGTCCTCCTGGGCCATTTCCAGACGAACACACTCTCGCGTTACTGACCACGCGATGGGGTCTCCACTTACTTGCCTAATGCACGCTAGGGATCAGCGTTTCATATGAACTCAGGAACATGAAGAGTCCAAGAGTTTCATATTAACGTCTCACACCAAGCTGTGAGACCTATCCCTGAACCACGTTCCTCATCAGGGGAGCTAACCGAAATTGAACCGCTTTTGGTGGCGTTCCTTACCATTCTTACCAGAGCGTAGGTGCGTCGTTACATAATTAAAATTCAGAATTATAACATATAGGTTAGTCTTTGCCACTTTAAGTAACTATGCTAATATGGTCCTTACTTGGGCAACTATCGAATCCTCACCGTAACCTAAGTTTTCCCATAATATAGTCCTTAAGTACTGTGCTATCCCCAATGCAGCTCTGATACCAGGCTGTGGCGGACCAGTATCCGCTCATCTAGGATCGCAGAGGGTGGTGCCACGCGATGCGACACTTGACAGCACACGTCATAAAGACACAATATCTTACATGGGAAAACAAACTGAAACTGTACAAACAAGTACAATACTCAGTTACAAACTAGTGTCTTTATTACACAGCGGAAGTTTCTTTTATACAACTCACGCCTGCCTATCTAGCAAAAGTCGGTTGCCCAGCCCTAGGGCAACCCACACTAGCTGCACTCCTCAGCTCAGCGAAGCGTGTACGGCTCCCACTCAGCCATGGTCCCCGACGGAGGATAACCCTCGCCGGTGGACTCGTACTCCGAGTCCGTGGGTGGCTCCTCACCTGAAAAACACTTAAGCAGCAACCGTGAGCACGAAGGCTCAGCAAGGCTTAACCGACTCACCTAAGCATGAAACTCTACATGAGGTGTACCATGACATAGGATAGCAATGTTGCAGCTAATGGACACGCCTACAAGTTCATCCTTAGTTCATCTTTTAGCAACAAGTTAACAGTTCATGAAGCTGAAATTTAGTGAGCAATATTTGGTGGCACACATGTAGCAATACAATTATATCATAACAGCAATATTAAATCCTAACATTTCATTCATTAGTCTACGTTACGACGCAGTGAACAAGCGGTACTCGTCACCGTGAGGGACAGCGAATCGACTCGATATACACCTGCAGGGAAACCCAAAGAGCACGTCACGTACGCCCACCCGTGGAGCTGCACAGCACGCTCACTCGATATCGTACGGGACAACCTTTCACCCAACAGCCCAAACGTCGAACCGGTCGCACCGAAACGAGCAGGAGGTTCTCCACACAGAGCATCTCTCTATGCCCGTTGGCAGATTTCCACCTTGCTGCCCTCAGCCTACACCTATAAATCGGTGCGTTATGCCTCGACGCCTGGAGGTTTAGGCTACATCGGTTTATCGGGGCCCATATATCCGATATGCCTTTGGTACGTTCAATACTTGTTCAGCAGGGCCGCACACGGATCGGTCCTCAATCGACACGGGCAGGGCTGCGCACACAAGACTTCCTCTTGCTGCGCCCTAGCCCCTACCTAGTCTCATTTTCATTACTAAAGTGATCTCACATCACTCAACTGAACCCGTGTGTCCCAAACCTATCTCGTGAGTAGATTCCAACTACTCGACTTGTACCGAAGTCCTATGAATTATTAAGCATAGCCTGTCTACTCGAGATCTTAGACACTACCCTCACTCATATGGACAATTCCTGGTCATGCAAGTGGGGCTCCATCCATCCTATACCTAATGCACAATCATACCTCACATGACACATGTAAACAAATTAAAACTTATAAAAAGGTTAATGCAAACCGGGCCTTGCCTTGTTGCTGCTGGTCAGTAGTTAGCTCTTCTTCCGGAAGGAGGAAGTCCAGCACTTCCGGAGTCTCTTCTTCAGTGACTACACGTTTAATGAAATATGATATGTAAATTTAAATGCAATGTGTAAACTTGAATACTTAACTACTAATAACTCTAGCTAGCTCTCCCCTTTAGTTCTGAAATTTTTATTGTGGCTTGGTAGGGTCCTAACCAGAGTCTTGTCCAAGTTTCATTTGAAACAAAGTTCATCTGAACCTTGTACAAATAAAAGCCCATTTGGTCAATATTTGAGCCTTTGAATAATTCCAGGGGTTTTCATGGCTCCAACCATTACTTTCTGGAAACTAGACTTTAAGATGGTTCTAATGGAATTAGTTTCATGTCATTTGAAGAATTCTACTGAAAGTTATGTCCTAATTAAGATTGGAGAAAATCTGAAAAATGTTTATGTATATTTTTCTATTTTCTCAGGGCAGTTCTCTTAATCACCCCATTAGGGTAACTAAATTAACTTGGATGAGTCTGAAAATTTTACTGGTATTCAGGGATTTTCCAATGAACCTCTCAGCCAAATTTCAGACTTTTTCATAAAGTAGTTCTCCAGAGAAAATTCTCAACAGTTTAAACTTTAGGGATTTAATTCTGGAAAACTATTCACTTTTATGAGCTGAATTTGGTATTGCTGGAAAGTTCTCAGAATTCTGAGTTCAGCAAAATTTGGTTCATCAAATTCGGAGTTTCCTAGCCAAAGTTCTATGCATTCGAAGTTTGAACTAAAACTGGAAATTCTAAAAATGTTTAAATCCTGCGGGTGGGTCCATCGCACACGTGTCGACCGCTGGAGCCGAGCCACACGGGGCCACAGACTCCTTCCCGCGTGGCCGCACTGGATCCTGGACCACAGAGAATCCCGCACGCTACTTCCAGCCGCTGACGCGTGGGGCCTCCCCCCTTCGTCTTCCTCCGGCCACCCGCGTGACCCCGCCGTCGAGCTCGCCGGAGCTCTCGCCAGAGAGGGGTTCCGGCCCTCGGAGCTTGCTGATTCTCGCCGCCTGTGCCTATCCCGGCCTGGGGAACACGGTGGTGCCCTCTCCAGAGCTTGACAACAACCGGAACAGTGCTCCCGCCGGCAACAGCGGCCGGGAGCTCACCGGCGACGTCCAACTCGGCATCCCCTGGACCTTTTTCGATGCGGTTTGCTCGGGGAGCTCCGCCGACACCTGCTGGTCACAGACATGGACACCGATCCCCGTGAAAATGGTTGCAACTACGACCTTATCGGCGACCTAGGCCGGATATCGGTTGTGCTCAGAAAACTTCGAAGAACCGTAACCCTAGCCCACGATTCTTACTGGTTTTCAATCCTAGGTGGTCGTGGCAGTGTATAGAGCGTGTGCGTGACTTGGTATGCCCGGTGATGAGCTAACCCCCACGAAATTTGGGATTTGGTGGGAGCTCGGTCTTAGGACCCCCGAAACTTTCCCGGTGAAATACTCCCCCGACAGCCCATGAAATGAAGAACGGTTGGGACCAGAAGAATCCGCACCTCAAGGCGGTTCTTTCTTATGTTGCTCGTCGGGCACGAAGAAGCCTGTGCTGTCCGGGCTCCGGCGATCAGAGGGCGGCGACTCCGGGTGCGCTGTTTCGGATGTGGGCGGGTGGAACCGAGAGAATGGGGAGAGAATTCACGCCGACCAGGGTGCGATCGCGTGTTTTGTAGCCGGCGCCCTAATCCTCCCGAGCAGGAGGTGGCGCGGTGGCCGCGTTGGGACGGGGTCGACCCCGTGCGCTGTCGGCCGTAGGGTGTTCGACCGCGTGCCCGAGTCGGTTTGCTCCCCGGGGTGGCTGACCAGTGGGCCCTCTTCTCCCCTCTAATTCTTTCTCCCCCTTTCTTTTGTAAATATCCCAGCTACTGAACATTGAATGGGAGACTTAGCCCCCAAGTATTGGTTTGAATTTGAGTTCTCAAATTTAAACTTTGTTGGGTTAAATTTGCTTCGTGTTTAAACTGAAATTCAAATTCAGTTTTGAATTATTGCAAATTTAGCTCCTGACAAGATGAACTCCAATAGGGATGAAAATTGGTGGGCTAACTCAGAAAAATGTACTGAGTTTGAATATGAAGCTAACTTTTGGACTTGAGTGATGAAGGTTGCTGCAATTTGAATTTACATTCAAATTGGCCTCTTTTTCAAATACCTCCAAAAGTGTCTCAAAAAGTGTTGGATTTGCATGAAACTTGGCTTGAACCCTCCCAAGACTTTTTAAGTTCTAGGGACGAGCTCAACCTCTCATGTTCATGTGTACAAATCCCACGTTGTGAAAATGAAGACTTTCCCCTCTAATCACTCTTTTGATAGAGGTTACTTGCTCTTCACAATATTTCGTAATATATCCACAATAAAAACTGTGGTGTTGTGAGGTGAAGAAAAGTTTTTGCAAGTCCCTTTTCTTGGGCTTTTACACCTTATTGCCCAAGACAGCGGGGACGTTGGGGTGGGGATTTTGTGCATAGGCGCCCATGTTAGGACGAGGCGTCAGAGGCATAGGCACACGCGGTGCTTGCATGACAGGGCGTTACTGTGGTGGTTGGTTAGGGCAAAAAGTAGAAGTAGTCGATCCATACTGTGGTGCAGCTGGGGGCATGTACCGAGGTCGTACATTGCTCTCTTGTGGCTAGTGTGGCATCTTTCTTTTGCTCTCTTACTCGATCTCTCGGATCTTGCTCTCAACCACTACGGATTTGTCAACTAGCTTCTGGAAGCTCACATAGTCATTGTTGAGGAGTTGAACCTGGATCTCATTGTCCAACCCTCTCATGAACAAATACTGCTTCCGTTGGTCAGAGTTGACATTTTTGGGGGCATACCGCGACAGTTGCATGAACTTGTTGAGGTACTCATTCACGCTCCTCCTACCTTGGTGGAGACCTTCAAACTGTTGCCTTTTGAGCATCATGACTCCAACAGGGATGTAATAAGAGCAAAAACTGTAAGTGCATCTAGAATATCCCTTGTGGGTTTTGGCTAATTGATGACAAGAATATGAGATCCTAATGAAATGATTGTAGGACAAACAAAGTGAACTAGCTCGGTGCACACAAAAAGGTGAAAAATAGAGTGGTGCCCGAAAAGGAAGACTTTAGTGAAATTTAGAAGAGCAAAGTAGATGTAAATATATAGGGTGTGTGTGAGAGACACATCCCAAGAGCTCATGACTTTGCGTAAGGGTAAGGGGTTTAAAAATCAACTAAAATCCACTGGACACCGGACTAGTCCGTTCATGGACCGGACTAGTCCGGTCAGCTTGCTGGAATGCGACCGGACAAGTCCGGTTTTAGACCGGACTAGTCCGCTCATGTTTCTGTTGTCCTCTTTAGAGGACTGCGGACTAGTCCATCCATGCGACAGGACTAGTCCGCTAAACTTTCTGGAACCCCACTTCACATAGCACCGGACAAGTCCGGTTTTAGACCGGACTAGTCCGGTTAACCCACTGGAAGTAGACCGGACAAGTCCGATCATATACCGGACTAGTCCGATATTAGGTTTTACAACGATAACTTTTTAGAAACCATATAAATGGGTGATCCACGGCCTCCCAAAGCAGAGACACGACTCATACTGCTGAAAAGAAAAACCCTAGCGCCGCCACCTGTCCCAAGAGCCCAAAAACACATCTCCCCACACATCTAAGGTGCAAAAAGGTGAAAATCAATCAAATACTTGGATTTGGGACTGGGAGATCGTCGTTCCTTCGTTGTGAGCTCTTGGGGTTTGATCTCTCTACGCTCATATTCTGCATTGTAATCCTTTTGAGTGTATTTTGATCGCTTTCTCATTGTAATTCTTGTGGGAGCCCTCAACGTGTGAGGTTGCCCCACAAACTCGGTGATTACCCGTGCTAGTGGAGTCAAGTCGGCCTTGTGTGGTGACTTGAAGAGGGAAAGGGTTAGAGACCCGGCTCTTTGTGAGCCTCCTCAACGAGGACGTAGATCTCTTGGTGAGATCGAACCTCGATAAAATCTATGTCTCGCATGCCTCCTTGTTTTTTGTTGATTATAACATCTAGTTGCTAAACTTCATAATTTGAGTTGCTAAGTCTCATTCACAGGCATAATCACACCTCACATTGTAAAATCAAAACAGAATAATTGTTGTTCTTATTTCCGCTGCTAAACAAGTTAATTCTTCTGCACAACACTTATACAATCTACACACTTCAGGCACACCGGACTAGTCTGCTCACACAACCGGACTAGTCCGGTCAATCAAGTTTTTGACGACTACTTTAAGTGTGCAGGAAACTCTATAAGGCCTATTCACCCCCCCTCTAGGCCACATTCAATTGGTATCAGAGCCAAGTTCTCCATCAACGAGACTCACATCTCGGAGAGATCAATGGACTCTGAGAAGAACAACGATATCCCGAAGACGAACAACAACGATGAGGAGCAAGAAGCCAAAGCCTTCGATGTGCTGAAAGAAAGTCCACATGACGATGATGAAGTGAGACAGCTAAAGGCATTTCTGAGAAAGAAATTAATGACACAAAAGGGAAAAGAGGAAGAAAAGACGATGGGGAGTGGTCATCACGACTACTCCCGATATCCTTACAACTACAACCGTCTCAATTCAAATAATCATTATCTCTCCATTCCTATGGGAAGACCCCCGCAGTTTGACGGAAATGACTATACCATGTGGAAGTACAACATGAAAATGCACCTAATATCCTTGAATCCCAGCCTTTGGTATATTGTCTGCACAGGAATAGATATCCCAGACACGGATGAAGAACTCACTCCGGAACAAGAACAAGAGATTCACAGAAATGCACAAGCTGTTGCAGTTTTCACATCGCCACTGAGCAGAGAAGAATTTACCAAGATCGATGGACTAGAGAGTGCAAAAGAAATCTGGGATACACTCAAAACAGCTCATGAAGGAAATAGGTCTGTACGTGAAGCCAAAATTGAGATGCTTGAAGGAGAGTTGGGGAGATTTGCTATTGAAGAAGGCGAATCACCTCAAGACATGTACAATCGGATGGAAGCACTCATTAACAAAATCCGTGCCTATGGAAGTAAGAAATGGACTGATCACGAGGTGGTCAAAAAGATGATAAGAGCCTTCATGCCAAGAAACGTCACACTTTGCTCAATGATCAGAGAGAGCCCCGGTTTTCACAAAATGACTCCCGATAAATTACTAGGGAAGATCATAAATCATGAAATGATGGAGAAAGAAGCCCAATACGTCAAAGACTTAGCCGAACTCACCTCATCCAAAAAGAAAGAAGTTGCTCTCAAAGCAACGTGCAGGCCCAAACTCAAAGAAACTCGTGAAGACCAAGACGATGGAGATACAAGCGACGAGAGCACCGATCTTGATGACGAAGAAATGGTACTCTTCATCAAAAAGTTCAAACGCATGATGAAGAGAAGACATGGCAACAATTCACATGAAGGCAAAAGCAAGGATAAAGGAAAAACCAAGGCTCGACGCACTTGCTACAACTGCGGAGAGTATGGTCACTTCATGGTGGACTGTACTTATGAAGAAAACAAAAAGAAGAAGGAAACAAGATCTTAAGAAAAGAAAAATTTCAGAAAAAGAAGACAAGTCCATCAAGCTCACATTGGAAAGGAGTGAGACTCAAACGACGAGTCCTCCTCTGATGAAGAAGAAGAGATGGCCACTATCGCAGTCAAGAAACCAACTATGAGAGCCACACTCTTTCCGAACATGGGAGAACGGGACATGAACAACCACACTTGTCTTATGGCTAAGGAAGGCAAGAAAAAGGTTCGACTTACTCCTCCTGTACTAAATTCCTCCATTGATGACTTTGATAGCTCTAGTGATAATGAAGTGATGTTTTGAGGGCTAAGTAAGATTGCTTTAAAGAAAATGGAAATATTGTCGAACGAAATCTTTGAAAAGGAGGAACTTGTCAACCGACAAGAAGATATGCTCATCCGTGAGAGGAAGAGATATCAAGAAGTTGAAAAGCTTCTTGAGCTTGAAAGAGAGAAGAATGAGTCACTTGAGTTAGAGCTAGCCTTGAGTAAGAAACTTACTCAAAGTTAGAGGACTCGCACATTGCAATCAAGGAAGAACTTGCTAACTTGTTAAAAGTTAACAAAATCCTTGAGGTGCAAGTTGAGTCGCTCAAACAAAGTGACTCCTCTTCCTCCAAGAGCTCTTCCTCCAAAGACATGAGTTCGACAACAATAAGAACCTGCACTTGCTCTAGTAAGAAGAATGTAATTTCTAATGCTTCAACCTCTCATGACATGCATTCTTCTCAAAACGGTATCTTTGATAAGGAGAAGATCAAATATGCACGAAGTGCATATATGATCACTAGACTTCCCCATGTCAAAGATGGTCTTGGTTTTGACAGGAACAAACACATGTCTACTCCTAATCATGCTAATAATAGAATCACTTTTGTTAAAGAAAAATCCCATGAATCTGAGTTACAAACACTGTTCCGTACATTTGATGCTTCTTATATTCTCATGAAAAACAAGTATGGAAAAGTCATTGCTAAATATACAGGGCCACGCCACAAGAACTTAAAAACTTGTGTGTGGGTGCCCAAGACTCTTGTGACTAAACTGAGAGGACCCAAGCAAGCTTGGGTACCTAAAACCAAGGAATAGTTCTATTTTGCAGGCTTACTCCTCCGGCGGATCTAAGTGGGTGCTAGATAGCGAATGCACAAATCATATGACCGGAGAGAGAGGTATGTTTGTGGAGTACGAGTGCAACAAGGATCCAAGTGAAGGTATATACTTTGGAGACAACAGCCAAGGAAAGGTCCTTGGTAGTGGTAACATTAAAATATCCTCTCAACACACCTTATCTAATGTTTTACACGTATACTCTCTAGATTATAATCTTTTATCAATATCTCAACTATGCGACAAAGGTTACAACTGTTTATTCACTAATGAGGGTGTGACCGTCTTTAGAAGAAGCGATGGCTCGATTGCATTCAAGGGATTATTGAAGGGAAAGCTTTATCTTGTTGACTTCAACAAAGATAAAGCCGAACTCAACACTTGCTTGGTTGCTAAGACCAACATGGGATGGCTGTGGCATAGATGACTAGCCCATGTTGGAATGAGAAATCTGTAGAAACTTCTAAAAGGTGGTCACATCCGTGGTCTTAAGGATGTGGTTTTTGAAAAAGACAGGCCGTGCAGCGCTTGTTAAGCAGGAAAACAGGTTAGAGCACCACACCCCGCCAAGAATGTGATGACCACCGCTAGACCGCTGGAACTTCTCCACATGGATCTCTTTGGTCCAATTGCGTACATCAGCATCGGCGGTAACAAATACGGTTTAGTAATTGTTGATGATTTTTCAAGATTTACCTGGGTATTTTTCTTGTATGATAAATCAGAAACTCAGGGAATCCTCAAGAAGTTCTTGAAAAGAGCTCAGAATGAATTCTCATCAACCGTAAAGAATATCAGAAGTGACAATGAGACAGAATTCAAGAACACCCAAGTTAAAGAATATCTCAATGAAGAATGTATAAAGCATGAATTCTCGGCACCCTACTCTCCTCAACAGAACGGGGTGGCCGAAAGGAAGAACAAAACATTGATCGAAATGGCGAGAACAATGTTGGATGAATACAAGACGTCAGACCGATTTTGGGCAGAAGCGGTGAACACCGCTTGTCATGCCACAAATCGGTTGTACCTTCATCGACTACTGAAGAAAACTCCATATGAGCTTCTCACGGTTAAAAAGTCTAATGTTTCTTATTTTAAAGTTTTTGGTTGCAAATGTTTTATTCTGAACAAGAAACCAAGTGCCTCAAAGTTCGCTTCGAAGTACGATGAAGGATTCTTGCTCGGATATGAATTGAATGCCTACGCCTATCGTGTCTTCAACAAGGTGTCTGGCCTTGTTGAAGTAGCACGTGACATAGTGTTCGATGAAACTAACGGCTCACAAGTGGAGCAAGTTGATAAGTTTATGCTAGATAAGGAGGAAGCTCCATGTGAAGCGCTGAAGAAAATGGCACTTGATGATATCCTACCACGAGAGGAAACACAAGACGAATTTCAACAAGGAAGCAATGATCAAGGGGGAGCTCCTACACAAGATCAGGTTGAGGAAGGTCAAGAAGATCAAGATGATCATGGAAGCAATGATCTAGGGGGAGACATGACACATGAAGACAATGAAGAACAAGCAACTATACAAATTCCACACCCAAGAGTACATCAGTGTGTGCAAAGAGACCATCCTGTCAATAATATCATTGGAGATATTGCTAAGGGAGTAACTACTAGGTCTCAAATTGCAAATTTTTGTGAACACCATTCTTTTGTGTCTTTTCTGGAGCCATACAGGGTAGAAGAAGCCTTAAGGGATTCAGACTGGGTGATTGCGATGCAAGAGGAGCTGAACAACTTCAAAAGAAATGAAGTGTGGGAGCTGGTGGAAAGACCAAGGGCGAACATCGTTGGAACCAAATGGGTCTTTCAGAACAAGCAAGATGAACATGGAGTAGTGACAAGAAATAAAACGAGGTTGGTGGCCAAAGGTTATTCTCAGGTGGAAGGTTTGGACTTCGATGAAACTTTCGCTCCTGTAGCTAGACTTGAGTCCATTCGCATTTTATTGGCATATGCTACTCACCATAATTTTAAGTTGTATCAAATGGACGTCAAGAGTGCCTTCCTCAATGGTCCGATAAAGGAGGAAGTCTATATGGAGCAGCCACCGGGGTTCGAAGATCAGGAGTATCTCAACCATGTCTATAAACTGCGTAAGGCTCTCTATGGCCTCAAACAGGCTCCTCGAGACTGGTATGAGTGCCTTAGAGATTTTCTGACTCAAAATAGATTCAAAATTGGTAAAATTGACTATACACTCTTTACTAAATATTTTGATGATCACTTATTCGTATGTCAAATTTATGTTGATGACATTATCTTTGGATCCACTAACAAGTCCTTCTGTGAAGAATTTAGCAAAATAATGACAGACAGGTTCGAGATGTCAATGATAGGTGAATTGAAGTTCTTCTTGGGATTTCAAGTGAAGCAACTGAGAGAAGGTACATTTATAAGCCAAACTAGATATACACAAGACATTCTAAAAAAAATTCAATATGGACAAAGCCAAGCCCATCAAGACACCCATGGTCATCAACGGACATCTCGACCTCAATGAAGACGGTCCAAATGTGGACCAAAAGGTATATCGGTCCATGATTGGCTCCTTACTTTATTTATGTGCATCTAAGCCAGATATTATGCTTAGCGTATGCATGTGTGCAAGGTTTCAAGCCGCACCTAAAGAGTGTCACTTAATTGCTGTAAAAAGAATCCTAAGGTACCTTGTGCACACACCCAACTTGAGCCTTTGGTATCCCAAAGGATCCAAGTTTAACTTGATAGGGTATTCCAACGCCGACTATGCAGGATGCAAAGTCGATAGAAAGAGCACGTCAGAGACTTGTCAATTTCTTGTTAGTTCCCTAGTTTCTTGGTCATCTAAAAAGCAGAACTCCATTGCTCTTTCCACAGCGGAAGCGGAGTATGTTGCAGCCGGTAGTTGTTGTGTGAAACTACTTTGGATGCGACAGACTCTTAGGGACTACGGCTACAATCTAAGTCATATCCCGCTTCTATGCGATAATGAAAGTGCTATAAAAATTGCACACAACCCTGTAGAGCACTCAAGAACTAAGCACATAGATATCCATCATCACTTTCTTAGAGATCATTCATTAAAAGGTGACATTGCTATTTCACATTTTAGTACTGAAAAACAACTTGCGGATATTTTTACCAAACCATTAGATGTGAAAAGGTTTTGTGAACTAAGAAATGAGCTAAACATTCTTGACTCTCGAAATGTGGCTTGAAACATTGCATACCTGGTTGCAACTTAAAATGTTCCTTTGTATTGTTAAAAATGCTCATCTTTCTCCTTTTCTACTCAGAAAACTATTTTAATGAAGAAATCTTGTGGATTATGACCATTGTTTGATTGCTGATTGCCTACTGGTAGTAATCACCAAGACTATTTGCAAAATTATTGTCCTTGGATCACTATTAATCATCTATATATGTATCAGGTCTGTTGGAAATGGACTAGTCCGATTTTCAACCGGACTAGTCCGGACAGACGACAATTAGGTTAACTCAGGGGCACCGGACTAGTCCGCTACCATGACCGGACTAGTCCGGTCAGTCGCATATAGAAGCAGTTGGCCGGACCAAACGCCTCCCTCTCCTCTCATGAAGGTCATTAGTGGAAGGAGACCATTCAATATTTTTGAGTATATCTACAACGACATCGTGAACATCTCAATCACCCCCAATAGGTCCTGTGGATATGCACCGTATATCATGTACATGATTGAGAAAGTGACGGGACTCGAGTTCGTCAAGGATGTCAAGCATGCGGGGTTGAAGCCGCAAAAACCCACCGAGTACACTCTCCCCCCGGCTCCAACTGCCCCGTCCTCTCCACCAGTGGAGAGGAGATCAAAGCAAGCTCATGATGTCACTAGATCTGCAGCTGCTCCTCCTGGGTCTCCACCTGCCCAAGAATCATCCAGTGGCATCCTCAAGGTGCTCTCCTACATCTTTGCCTGCTGCCGCAAGATCGAAGACAGGCAGCGCAAGGAAAAGGTTACAAGGAAGAAACATCAACAGTATGTCAATGCCAATATCAAGTCTATCTGTGCAAAGCTTGAGATTGAGCCCGTTGGATCACCGCCCGCCTCCGAGGACTCAGAGGAAGATCCTGCTCCCGTGGATGCCGAAGTTGGTGAAGATGAAGATCAGACTGAGACTGAAGGAGGAGGCAGCAATGAGTGATTCCCCTCAATTTTTCCCTTTTTGGTGCCTTGATGCGGGGGAGAGATTGAGATTAAATTTAGACTCGAACTATCTAGTATTAGTTATTAAGCTCTTTTGTGATCAAGGACATGTACCTATTTTAAAATTTTGTAATGCACCATTTATTTTCTTATATGTGATGCACTATGCTCTAATGCCTACTTATATGTTCACTATTGCTTGTCTTTAATTTATCATATTTTGTTTATCACACACCTGTTAGGCACCCCACCATAAGGTGTGTGCATATGTGAGAAGCTTTTTGTGAATTCTTTATTATTCTCATATGTGCACACCTTATGAAAATCAACTTTTTATTCTCAATTGTGATATCTCAAATAGTTGTCATCAATCACCAAAAAGGGGGAGATTGTAAGTGCATCTAGGATATCCCTTGTGGGTTTTGGCTAATTGATGACAAGCATATGAGATCCTAATGAAATGATTACAATGATAACTTTTTAGAAACCATATAAATGGGTGATCCACGACCTCCCAAAGCAGAGACATGACTCATACTGCTGAAAAGAAAAACCCTAGCGCCGCCACCTGTCCCAAGAGCCCAAAAACACATCTCCCCACACATCTAAGGTGCAAAATGGTGAAAATCAATCAAATACTTGGATTTGGGATTGGGAGATCGTCGTTCCTTCGTTGTGAGCTCTTGGGGTTTGATCTCTCTACACTCATATTCTGCATTGTAATCCTTTTGAGTGTATTTTGATCGCTTTCTCATTGTAATTCTTGTGGGAGCCCTCAACGTGTGAGGTTGCCCCACAAACTCGGTGATTACCCGTGCTAGTGAAGTCAAGTCGGCCTTGTGTGGTGACTTGAAGAGGGAAAGGGTTAGAGACCCGACTCTGTGTGAGCCTCCTCAACGAGGACGTAGATCTCTTGGTGAGATCGAACCTCGGTAAAATTTGTGTCTCGCACGCCTCCTTGTTTTTTGTTGATTATAACATCTAGTTGCTAAACTTCATAGTTTGAGTTGCTAAGTCTCATTCACAGGCATAATCACACCTCACATTGTAAAATCAAAATAGAATAATTGTTGTTCTTATTTCCGCTGCTAAATAAGTTAATTCTTCTGCACAACACTTATACAATCTACACACTTTAGGCACACCGGACTAGCCCGCTCACACAACCGGACTAGTCCGGTTAATCAAGTTTTTGACGACTACTTTAAGTGTGCAGGAAACTCTATAAGGCCTATTCACCCCCCCTCTAGGCCACATTCCAAAACTCTCCTTGAACTCAGTCAAGTGATAGTCACCTGGTTGACATGAGCGTTGCATAGAGCGTCCCACCAGTCAGCGGCTGCTCCCATAAGTTGGTGCAATACGAAGAGAACTTTCTCTCGATCATTGCACTGAACTATGGCAAGCTTATTCTCCATGGACTTTAACCAATCATCGGCCTCCATGGGATCATTAGCTTGTACAAAAGTGGGTGGTCGAGTTCTCATGAACTCTCTCAATCGGTTGTGAGCCGGTGGTGGTGGCGGTGGTAGTGGCGGTGGTGCAGGAACAGGGTTGTTGTTGTTGGCTTGCAGCTGACCCAAAGTTTGGATCATAGTTTGCACAAGCTGGTTCTGCATAGCCATCAACCTTTCAAGGTTGTTTCCACCAGCCTCGGGGTTGACATTCTCAGGAACTTCGACGTGATCATCCTCTTGGTTGTCACAGACGTTCCTACTTTATCGACCGGCGTTTTCTCTCACCATCTGTGAGAGAGTTGGATAGAATAGAGGTTAGAAGTTTAGATGGATTCCCCCCAACTATATGCATCAAGGGTGGATGGACTATATATCATCCTATACGAGGATGTGAACACATGCCGAAACATCTCACATCTCTCTACTATATGTGGATATGGACAACGCTGAAATGTCCCACAACTCACACTAAGCACACAATCACAAGAAATCATCACAAAAGTTTCACACAACTCCTATTCAAGCTTTATTCAATAGGAGTTCTATGTGTTTTTAGGGTGATATCAATCTGTGACTTCGTTCTATAGTCAATGTGGTTTGGGGTGATACATATGATACCAATCTGTGATCAATTTGTGACTTCTCCTAGGCTTGCATCCTACAGTCAAGATGGTTCTGATACCAATCTATACATTCTAGGCTTGTATCCTATAGTCAATTGTGGCTCTAATGCTAATCTGTGACTAGGCCTAGGCTTGCATCCTATATCAGCGTGTCTTCTAATACCAATCTGTGATTTCTACCTAGTTTTGTGACCTACAGTCAACCGTGCCTCTGATACCAATCTGTGACGCCTTTTTCCGAGAAAATCGCAGAACCAAGCTGATACATATGTGTGCCCAGGATGTTCATCACACCTACACATATCATCCACAAACTGAATTCAGAATATATATAACTATAAATGAATAGTATTTTATTACATTGCCTCATGAATTTTCTAACTCATTCTAAAAGCGGAAGTCTTTAATCTAGCAGCGGAAGTCTTCTAAACTATTGCGGAAGCAAACTAGACACGACAGCGGCTCCATCTCCTACTCCACAGGCAAGTTGACGTGATGCGGACATCGCTACCATTGATACAACTACAACACCAGCCCATTCACCACTCTCTGCTAATCAAGGTCCAATGACACGCGCTCGTGCACGCCAACTTAATTATCAGGTGAATTTATTCCGGGCTGTTCAAAGTAATTATCTTTCAAATGGGGACCTATTAAAACCTTGTGATGACCTTGTTATTATTAGGTGTTTGGGAATTGATCTAGCTAGGAGGGATGGAGGGATTAATGCAATAAAGGCTGCTCCACCCGAGGAGAAATCTTGAGGCTGGGGCCATGTAATAAAGAGAGATTTAGACAAATAAGGAAAGGAATAAGGAAAATCTCGTCCAACTTTGCTACTGGACGAAATTCACTCTTTCTTCCCCCATTTAAAGATAGATGTGATATAATAAGGAAAGAAATAGAGGAAATCATATCCTGCCTTGCTGCTGGATGGGTTTCCCTCTTTCTTTCCCTATTGAATGGTAGTCTATCACAGAAAAAGGAAGGGAATAAGGGAGATCACGTCCTACCTTTATTGCTGGACGAATTTCCCTCTTCCCTCCCTTATTTAAGCAGTCCAAGAGCTCTTTGACAGGGCGGGTTTTTGTTTTCTGTAAGTTTAGCCATTGCTACTTCCTTGTAACGCAAGTGTCGACGAGACCTTCCGATTAATTGAATCAGAACCCCAACTTTTTCACACCCATGAGTGTTTGCTTGTTACCTTGATCTTGCTTGTTCTTCGATTGCTTGCAGGATCAAGGTTGTTCTTGGCACGGCAAGTACAGCAACAACAGGAGCCGGTGTAACTATCGCTAAGGCGCAGCATCCTTGTGATTGTTGTAGTCGGGTAGCACAACATCGACCTCCACCCAAATCGTAGTTATCAGGAGACGGTGTAACTGTCGCTCAAGGCGCCACACCATTCTGGTTGTGGTAGTCGGGCAGCCAACGTCGGACTCCACCAAATTCGTTCATTGCCAACATTTCTCATCAAAAGATAGGGCGTCCCCCGTACCCGTTGGGTTCATCAAGTGGTATCAAATTTCAGGTTGCTCGGTGAGAGATTTCCTTCTCCTTGTTCTTCATTTACCTACAGTCCACTTTTGCCTACAAAAGTTCGCTCTAAAAAATCCTAAAAACACTTTGAGCCTTTTGCTTGGCTACTTAGCTCTCGACTTGTTGAATTCACGGTTGCCTTTTTGTGTCAAGTTGCTGGTCCTAAGTTTTTCACCGCTAGAGTTTTGAGTTCGTGCCACTTTGTTCTCGGTCCATTTCTATTATCTACCCAAAGTTGAGAAAAAAAGGCAAGTGCAAAAGAAAAGCTGCACGGATCAGCAAGAAAAAGGCACGTGCAAAAAAGAAAAGCCGCACTGATTACAATCACGAAAAAAAAGTTTCTAAGTACAAAAAAAGAGAGACAATTTGTGTAACATTTGTTTCATGTTTCAAAGTTCAACTTGCTGTTTTCAACGTTGTTGAAACACAACGTGTAAGGGCCTCAGTTTTTGACACACATTTGCAATGTTCATCATCACACCACACACCTCATTTGAGGAAGAATGATGAACACAAATGAAGAGCAAGTAACAATTATCAACATGCTCATTAGAGAACAAACTTACACATTGCAAAAGTGGTATTTCCCACATGTGATATAGATGGACTGGACATATGAAAACTCCTACACTTTACTAAGGATGTCCATGCCAAGTTTCACCCAAATTCAAAACCTTTTTGAGGTCAGTTTGGGTATAGTTAGGAAGAGGGCAGTTTGAAACCATATTCAAATTCAAACTGTTTTTATCCAATGAATTTAAAAGTGGGGGGCATATTCTTACTCAGCACATTTTTGTGAGCTCACACACCAATTTTCACTCCATTTGGAGTTGATCTGGACATGAGCTAAGTGGGAGAAATTCAAACTTTATTTGAATTTCAAACTGAACTTGTGCTGAAATTCATTCAAACCAAACCTCATTTGAACTTTGATCAATTCAAATAGCTCATGGGTGAATAATTTGAATTGCCAAGGGTAGTATGGGGTTCACTGTTTACAACAGTGATTAGGAGTAAATTTCAGAGGTTAAAACTGGAGGTGGGACCCACATGTCAGCCACTGCTCAGATCAAACCGACTGAGACTTTCTCACTCGGGTCGCCGAGCCGCAGCGGTGATCGCCACCGAGGCCAGCCGCTGCGCCACCAGCTGCTTGCCCACGCGCGGGCATGAGGCGGTGCAGAGCCTTCTTAAGGCGCCTGCCCCCTCCTCGGCCGAGGCACCACCGTTCTTCCCCGCAAGAACTCAGCGCCGGCCGAAAACTTCCGCAGCTCGGACTTGATCGGAGAACGCCGATCGCAGCTCCCTCCTTCCACTCCAGAGCCCCAGCAAGGTACTAGAGACCTTCCTCCATCCTCCCCGTTGCTAGAATTCGGTTGAAACCGAGTGATATCGGCTGTGCCGAAAGATCAAAATCGGAACTTGGAACCGCCGCACCTCGGGCTCTCGTGGATAGCTTAACCAGGGCGTTGTCACGCCCGAGCCAAGGCACCCTTGGACGCGCAGGTGACCGGTGCTGCTCATCCCCGAGCCACAGCTCGAGTGGTTGCTCACCGGCGGCGAATTTCCACTTTTCCCCTTTCTGTGTGCAGAACGACCTTCGGGTACGATTCTGTTTAATTCGTGCTCTAGAAAGGATTAGAGGGCCTCAGGCCGCTCTCACACGAGCTAGACACGGTAATGCACAAGTTGCCTTCACAACTCTGGGCCGGAGAACCTCTGTGCCCGGCATAATTTAAGGTCTACTAATGGCGGAACGAACGGGGGGTATCGGGCGCACGGTGAGGACCTATTTCGGGCCTTCCCCGAGCTGCCTCGAGCTTATGTCGACCTTCTCTAAGGTCCACTGATGCTCCCCGACCGATTTCCCAAGTAGCTGAGGTGCTAGGGTGGTCAGCCGACATGGCCGAAGTCGTTCCGAGGTGGCGGCTCGTCGCCGGCCATGCTCCGGCCATTGTCATGAGCAGCTGACCCTATAATCCTGTTCCCCGAGTAAAAGTAGGCAGGGGCGGCCAGAATCGAGAAGTTTGGAGCTGTACAGCAGCCGGCGGCGAGCTCTCCGGCGAGATCCCTCGGCGGCGGGGCGCGGGTGTCGCGAGGTTGAAGAAGGGGGTGGACCCCAGCTGTCAGCGGCCGATATTTTGAATCGGGATCCGGCTGCGGCCAGGATCGGGTGTGCTGGCGCGCAAAATCCTTGTGGGCCGCGATGTGCCATCACCTAGGCGTGCGACGCGTGTTCCCTGGGCCCACGCGCGAGTTTAAATTTCAGATCCATTTGAGCTCATTTAATCCACCTAATGGTGTGATTAGTGAAACTGTTCCAGAGAAAATAGAAAATGTTCAGGAACATTTTCAGAATTTTCTCTGAAATTGTTTAGCTCATATCTTTAGTTAGAGACTTCCAAATTAAGTGAGACCAACTCCATTAGAACCCTCTGAAAATCTAGTTTTCAGAAAGTCATAGTTTGTCTCATGAAAATTCCTAGAACACCCTAAGAGTTCCAATTAAGGTCAAGGACATAATTATTTATGGAGGGCTCAATTGAGCTTTGCTGCAACTAAAACTTGACCAAGTCTCTGTTTAGCTTGTAACCAAGCCACAGTAAAAGTTTTACAGTCATTAGGTCTGTCTAGCAAGGGTTATAGACTTCACAACTTCAAAGTTAATATAAATGCATTTAAATTGATACATATGCTTCTTATATCATGTAGTCGCTAAGGTCGAGGAGGAACCCGAAGTCCTAAACTTCGTTACTCCGGAGGAACAGCTAGCCTACGACCAAGAGCAGCAAGGCAAACTCCGGTTTGCATTAACCATTTTACAAATTTTTATTGTTTTGAGCACATACTTGTTTCCTTTATTCTGTGCATTAGAGTCTTGATTGGAAATCCAACTGCACAGCCAAGAAAACCATGGGTGGGGTTTAGGATTGAAAACCTCGTTAGTCACTGCATTGCTAGGATAGAGTAGGATTCGGTACAAGTCGAGTAGTTGGAACTACTCGCGAGAATAGGCTAGAGGCACATTGCTCGGGTAGAGATAGCACATGATACACATGGCAAGAAAATGAGACCGAGCGGAGAGTAAGGGCAGCAGGACTTTGGGGCCTGTGTGCTGTAGCTCCGCTTGTGTCGATTGAGGACCGAGCCGTGTGCGGGCCTGTTGAACAAGCTAGAACAGTACCGAAGACCTACCGGCTATATGGGAACCGGGAAACTGATGTAACTCGGGTAGCTGGGTATTGAGGCATTGCCCGTCGTTCAGAGGGTAGGTTGAGAGCTCGAGGTGTAAATCGGCTGGCGGCACAGAGATGCGCGTGCAGAGACCTCTTGCTCGGGACGATGGGACCGGTTCAATATTTGGCTAACGGGTGAAAGGTAGTCGCGTACGGCGTCCGTGATGGTTGTTGTAGGCAACATCGAGTACGGGCGTACGTGACGGGTTGTTCAGGTAACCCTGCAGGTGTAAATCGATTATAATCGCCGTCCCTCGCGGTCAGCGAGTACCACTTGTTCACTGTACCGTGACGTAGAAAGAACAGGCTAGACACATGTTAAAATGCTGCTGATTGAAAGATGGACATTGATTGTTAATGATATGCTGTAGTCTAGAGCTAACTAAAGTTCTTTTCAACTTTGGGCAAAGTACATGAGAGAAATGCGTTTCTTGTTTGATTGCGGCTCTCTCATGTACCTTAGCGTAAGGTTCTCCACAACCTGCTGCTAAAACTTGAAAGTAAGGTTCTACTAATTAGGCGAGTCCTTGCAAATGATTTTTACCTCATGTAACCCATTACCCTCATGTAGAAGTTCCATGTTTAGGTGAGACGGGTCAGACTTGCTGAGCCTTCGTGCTCACTGCTTGTGTTTGAAGCTTTTGCAGGGTTCTATGAGGAAGGTACTCCCGAAGAGGAGACGGAACCCCAGGAGGGGAACCCCGTCGAGTGGGAGTCGTGCACGCCGCAGAGTTAGTGTGCGTGTGTGCTAGCAAGGACACGTTCAAGGGCTGAACGTGCACTTGATGCTTAGTCTACGCCCGCGAGTGTGGACTAAACTTATTTTGATGTAAACATGTTCATAAACTTGTTTATGTAATAAAATTTCCGCTTCCGCTTTGTACCTTTGACGTGTGTTATACGGTGCTGTGCAATGCAGCACCCCTCAGTGTGATCCTGGCTCGACAGGACCTTGGGGTCGTGTCAGCGTTGGTATCAGAGCTCGCTTGAGGTTTAACACAGTACAAAGGTCTTCTTTTTCAAAAATCCAGTGAGGAACGAGTTAGTAGCCCGTATAAGGATGTTATTAGCATATAGAAAGTGGCATATTAACCTATTTGTTATGTCGGAAAACCGTGCATCTCGGGACGTTCATGTCTTGGGGGGTGCACGTAAGCGCTGTCCACCAGTGCGCACAAGCTGAAGGGTGGAGCCCCACGGGTGGCAGGTAACCCGACCCGCTTTAGTATCCTCTACGACTCTTCATGTCGTTTGGGGTATTCGAGCAATGTCTGTCCCTGGTGTGCGTGGTGCAACATGGGAGACCCCATCACGTGGTCTGAAACGTGAACACGTAACTCGAGGTGTGTTTGGCTTGAGAACATCCGGGCGAGTGATGACGGACGGGTGTACCAACTGTATGGATTCCGGGCTCGGTGTGCAGCCGAGTCTGATGATTGTTTGAGTTTCTGCAGGTAGCCTGACCACGAAACGGTAGACGTGTAGCATCCGTGTGCGAGTGACGTTTAGTTCCACTGAAATAACGAAGCCGGCTAAGTCCGGTATAGGTTTTTCTTTGTGAGGACGTAGTACCGACAAAATCTGGTGACGCATCGACATCACACCCAACTAAATAAACAACTTCATTGTAAAAACTGGAAGGTTTTAATCCAAAGTAGTAAAACTTGATGTAACTCCTTCCCTTAAACAGGATATTCAAAGTTAACAAGCTTTCAACTTATAGGATGTTAAGGACAGAGCACTCTGTTTTCAGCTGAATCAAGGCTGAAGTTAATCAGAGGTTAGAGGTTGAGCTCTTTCGAGGTTGGGGTCGTATGATACATTTCTGGAAAGCGTTGGAAGAGCTTTACAACTCTTCTGTTGAGGTCCAGAGGTGTTTCATCCCTTAACCACTCGAAAAATGCAGTAGAGTTGAAACTGTCCAGAAAACAGGACAGAGCAAAGACTCTCTGTAAACTCTCTGTAAATTAAGCATAACTTCCTGCTTAAAAATCCAAAAATAGGAAATGAGGTACTTCTGGAAAGCTTATGAGATGGGTTACGACTTTGTAACAGAAAGTTTTGTCAGATTGGGAACAGAATTAACTGGGATTCTTGGATCAATTCAGTACCTAAAGCAGGGAGGTGCTGTCCAATTGATTCCAGAAATTCTGTTAACTTTGACATCTCATAACTTTTGAACCAGGACAGATGTTAGGTCAACCAAATACTTTCTGGAAAGCTATTGAAGTTAGCTTCAACTTTGATGTTGAGCTCCAGAATTGATTTTGCTTTAAACCTGGCCTAAATCAGGTTGAAATGGAAACTGGTCAAGGCTGTCATGGAAACAGCAGATCAGCAGTCAAATTTGTTTAAAAATTTGAACTATGTTTCCAAGTGTCTATCAAGCCACAACCATCAGATTGGAAGACATTCCAGTGGTCCGAGAGTTCCCTGATGTATTCCCGGACGATTTGCCGGGGATGCCACCCGATAGAGAGGTGGAGTTCAAGATTGAACTTGCACCGGGAACCATGCCAATATCCTGAAGGCCGTACAAGATGGCGCCCAAGGAGTTGGCTGAACTGAAGACTCAGCTCACGGATCTTCTGGAGAAGGGTTTTATTAGGCCGAGCTCCTCGCCATGGGGCTGTTCGGCATTATTTGTCAAGAAAAAGGATGAAACGTTGCGGCTTTGCGTGGACTACCGTCCATTAAATGCCGTAACCATCAAAAACAAGTACCCGTTGCCACGGATCGACATGTTGTTTGATCAGTTGGTCGAAGCGAAGATCTTTTCCAAGATGGATTTAAGATCCGGGTACCATCAGATTAAGATAAGGGCGGAGGACATTCCAAAGACAGCTTTTTTGACAAGGTACGGACTTTATGAGTACCTGGTCATGTCCTTCGGCCTCACCAATGCTCCAGCTCATTTCATATACTTAATGAACTCGGTATTCATGCCGGAGCTGGACAAGTTTGTCGTGGTCTTCATTGACGACATCCTGGTATATTCCAAGTCGGAGGGAGATCACAAGAAACATCTGCGTATAGTCTTGCAACGGCTGCGAGATCACAAGTTATACGCAAAGTTCAGCAAATGCGAGTTTTGGATATCGCAAGTGCCTTTCCTCGGGCATATCATCTCAGCGGAGGGTATCGCTGTGGACCCGAGCAAGATCACGCAAGTGCTGAATTGGAAATCCCCGAGAACTGTTCATGAGGTACGGAGTTTCCTCGGACTCGCGGGATATTATCGGAGGTTCATTCCGAACTTCTCGAAGATTGCCAAGCCAATGACAGAGCTGCTGAAGAAGGCTACCAAATATGTTTGGAGTCCAACATATGAAGCAGCATTCAAGGCTTTAGTCAAGCACCTGACATCAGCACCGGTTTTGGCACAGCCAGACACAACAAAACCGTTCGATGTGTACTGCGATGCATCCGGCATTGGGCTCGGATGTGTGCTGATGCAAGACCGAAGAGTGGTCGCGTATGGATCACGGCAGCTTAGGAACCATGAGCAGAATTGTCCAACTCACGACTTGGAGCTCGCTGCCGTGGTACTTGCACTGAAGATGTGGAGGCACTACCTACTCGGTAACCTCGTACATTTATATACCGACCACAAAAGCCTCAAGTACATATTCACTCAAAAGGAGCTGAATATGAGGCAACGAAGATGGTTAGAACTGATAAAGGATTACAAGATAGAAATCCATTATCATCCGGGCAAGGCAAACGTAGTGGCAGATGCGCTGAGCCGCAAGTCACACGTCAATACTCTGACCATCACACCGTTGGAAGAGAGCGAACCACCACTACATGTGATTCCACACGGAGCTCTCTACAACCTAGCTTTGATCCCCACCATCCGTGAAGAGATAGCGGCAGCCCAGAAGAATGACAAGGGCATGTCACATTTGCGGAGACGTGTAGATAGTGGGGAGTTGAAATGTTTCCGGAAGGACGGAGATGGTGTCCTATGGTTCAAGGACCGGATTGTCGTACCCCGAAACCCGGAGTTACGGAAGAAAATCTTTGATGAGGCTCACTTATCAAAATTTTCTATTCACCCCGGCAGCAACAAAATGTATCAAGAACTCAGAAGAAAGTTTTGGTGGACACGGATGAAGCGAGAGACTGCAAAATACGTGTCCGAGTGTGATACATGTCGAAGGGTGAAGGCAGATCACATGCGGAAACCGGGACTGCTGCAACCACTGGGCATTCCTGCCTGGAAGTGGGAGAACGTGAGCAAGGATTTCGTCGTCGGTTTACCCACCACCTTACAGAAACATGATTTGGTGTGGGTGATCGTCGATCGGCTCACCAAGGTTGCCCATTTCATCCCGGTCAACACCAACTACAACGCCAAGAAGTACGCTGAACTGTACATCTCACGGATCCTATGCTTATACGGTGTACCCCGTACCATCATATCGGACCGGGGCACTTTATTTGTGTCCCGTTTTTGGGAGCAGCTGCACGCTGCCTTGGGGACGAAGCTGATCCGTAGTTCAGCCTACCACCCGTAGACGGATGGACAAACCGAGCGGGTAAATCAGATTATAGAAGACATGCTACGAGCTTGCGCTATCGACCACGGCAAGAATTGGGATGATCACTTGCCGTTAGCCGAGTTCTCGTACAACAATGGGTACCAAGCCAGCATCAAGATGGCGCCCTACGAGGCGCTATACGGGAGAAAATGCCGCACACCATTGAACTGGTATGAGTCTGGTGAAAGGGTTACCTTCGGGGTTGACCTTGTCAACAACGCGGAAGAAAAGGTTCGACTAATTCAAGCGAACCTAAAAGCCGCTCAATCCCGTCAGAAACAGTATGCGGACCGGAGAAGGCGCCCATTACAATTTGAAGTTGGAGATCACGTATATCTACGGGTGTCTCCAATGAAGGGCGTAAACAGATTTGGGGTGAGAGGAAAGTTGGCACCCCGATTCATCGGTCCATTCCAGATTACCGAAAGATGTGGATCGGTGGCATACCGGCTGAAATTACCAGAAGCACTTTCCGGTGTGCACGACGTCTTTCACATTTCCCAGCTGAGGAAGTGTCTCAAGCTATCAACTACCGTTCAGCTGGAAGACATTGAAGAACTGCAACCGGATCTCACCTATCGGGAGGAACCGGTGCAGATTATTGATGAAAAGGCCCGAACCACACGCAACCGTACGTTGTGGTTCTACAAGGTTCTATGGAGTAATCACTCCATGGACGAAGCGACATGGGAGAGCGAAGAATTCCTTCGCACTAACTACCCCGACTTTTTCACGTCGCATATCCGGTAATTTTCCACCGTCCTCTCTCTCATTTTCACCTTATAATCTCGGGACGAGATTCTTTTAAGGGGGGAGGAATGTAAGGGCCTCAGTTTTTGACACACATTTGCAGTGTTCATCACCACACCACACATCTCATTTGAGGAAGAATGATGAACACAAATGAAGAGCAAGTAACAATTATCAACATGCTCATTAGAGAACAAACTTACACATTGCAAAAGTGGTATTTCCCACATGTGATATAGATGGGCTGGACATATGAAAACTCCTACACTTTACTAAGGATGTCCATGCCAAGTTTCACCCAAATTCAAAACCTTTTTGAGGTCAGTTTGGGTATAGTTAGGAAGAGGGCAGTTTGAAACCATATTCAAATTCAAACTGTTTTTATCCAATGAATTTAAAAGTGGGGGGGCATATTCTTACTCGGCACATTTTTGTGAGCTCACACACCAATTTTCACTCCATTTGGAGTTGATCTGGACATGAGCTAAGTGGGAGAAATTCAAACTTTATTTGAATTTCAAACTGAACTTGTGCTGAAATTCATTCAAACCAAACCTCATTTAAACTTTGATCAATTCAAATGGCTCATGGGTGAATAATTTGAATTGCCAAGGGTAGTATGGGGTTCACTGTTTACAACAGTGATTAGGAGTAAATTTCAGAGGTTAAAACTGGAGGTGGGACCCACATGTCAGCCACTGCTCAGATCAAACCGACTGAGACTTTCTCACTCGGGTCGCCGAGCCGCAGCGGTGATCGCCACCGAGGCCAGCCGCCGCGCCACCAGCTGCTTGCCCACGTGCGGGCATGAGGCGGTGCAGAGCCTTCTTAAGGCGCCTGCCCCCTCCTCGGCCAAGGCACCACCGTTCTTCCCCGCAAGAACTCAGCGCCGGCCGAAAACCTCCGCAGCTCGGACTTGATCGGAGAACGCCGATCGCAGCTCTCTCCTTCCACTCCAGAGCCCCAGCAAGGTACTAGAGACCTTCCTCCATCCTCCCCGTTGCTAGAATTCGGTTGAAACCGAGTGATATCAGCTGTGCCGAAAGATCAAAATCGGAACTTGGAACCGCCGCACCTCGGGCTCTCGTGGACAGCCCAACCAGGGCGTTGTCACGCCCGAGCCAAGGCACCCTTGGACGCGCAGGTGACCGGTGCTGCTCATCCCCGAGCCACAGCTCGAGTGGTTGCTCACCGGTGGCGAATTTCCACTTTTCCCCTTTCTGTGTGCAGAACGACCTTCGGGTACGATTCTGTTTAATTCGTGCTCTAGAAAGGATTAGAGGGCCTCAGGCCGCTCTCACACGAGCTAGACACGGTAACGCACAAGTTGCCTTCACAACTCTGGGCCAGAGAACCTCTGTGCCCGGCATAATTTAAGGTCTACTAATGGCGGAACGAACAGGGGGTATCGGGCGCACGGTGAGGACCTATTTCGGGCCTTCCCCGAGCTGCCTCAAGCTCATGCCGACCTTCTCTAAGGTCCACTGATGCTCCCCGACCGATTTCCCAAGTAGCTGAGGTGCTAGGGTGGTCAGCCGACATGGCCGAAGTCGTTCCGAGGTGGCGGCTCGTCGCCGGCCATGCTCCGGCCATTGTCATGAGCAGCTGACCCTAGAATCCTGTTCCCCGAGTAAAAGTAGGCAGGGGCGGCCAGAATCGAGAAGTTTGGAGCTGTACAGCAGCCGGCGGCGAGCTCTCCGGCGAGATCCCTCGGCGGCGGGGCGCGGGTGTCGCGAGGTTGAAGAAGGGGGTGGACCCCAGCTGTCAGCGGCCGATATTTTGAATCGGGATCCGGCTGCGGCCAGGATCGGGTGTGCTGGCGCGCAAAATCCTTGTGGGCCGCGATGTGCCATCGTCTAGGCGTGCGACGCGTGTTCCCTGGGCCCACGCGCGAGTTTAAACTTTTCCCCGATTTTCAGATTTCCTTCAAACTTCAAATCCTTATAACTTTGGCTAGAAAGCTCCAAATTGAGTGAACCAAATTTTGCTGGATTCAGCTCTCTGAGTACTTTCCAGAAAATCAAGTTTCACTTCATGAAATTCCTTATTTCTCCAGAATTAATTCATTAAAGTTTAAACTATTAGGAATTTTAACTGGAGAATCCTTTGGAGGAAAATCCTGAAATTTTGCTGAGATGTTCACCAAAATATCTTTGAACTACCATAAAAATTTCAGATCCATTTGAGCTCATTTAATCTCCACCTAATGGTGTGATTAGTGAAACTGTTCCAGAGAAAATAGAAAATGTTCAGGAACATTTTCAGAATTTTCTCTGAAATTGTTTAGCTCATATCTTTAGTTAGAGACTTCCAAATTAAGTGAGACCAACTCCATTAGAACCCTCTGAAAATCTAGTTTTCAGAGAGTCATAGTTTGTCTCATGAAAATTCCTAGAACACCCTAAGAGTTCCAATT
Source organism: Neostapfia colusana (assembly GCA_030760725.1). Lineage (NCBI taxonomy): Eukaryota > Viridiplantae > Streptophyta > Magnoliopsida > Poales > Poaceae > Neostapfia > Neostapfia colusana. The sequence continues at coordinate 52,611,448 of JASWHV010000019.1, forward strand.
AAGGTCAAGGACATAATTATTTGTGGAGGGCTCAATTGAGCTTTGCTGCAACTAAAACTTGACCAAGTCTCTGTTTAGGTTGTAACCAAGCCACAGTAAAAGTTTCACAGTCATTAGGTCTGTCTAGCAAGGGTTATAGACTTCACAATTTCAAAGTTAATACAAATGCATTTAAATTGATACATATGCTTCTTATATCATGTAGTCGCTAAGGTCGAGGAGGAACCCGAAGTCCTAGACTTTGTTACTCCGGAGGAACAGCTAGCCTACGACCAAGAGCAGCAAGGCAAGCTCCGGTTTGCATTAACCATTTTACAAATTTTTATTGTTTTGAGCACATACTTGTTTCCTTTATTCTGTGCATTAGAGTCTTGATTGGAAATCCAACTGCACAACCAAGAAAACCATGGGTGGGGTTTAGGATTGAAAACCTCGTTAGTCACTGCATTGCTAGGATAGAGTAGGATTCGGTACAAGTCAAGTAGTTGGAACTACTCGCGAGAATAGGCTAGAGGCACATTGCTCGGGTAGAGATAGCACATGATACACATGGCAAGAAAATGAGACCGAGCAGAGAGTAAGGGCAGCAGGACTTTGGGGCCTGTGTGCTGTAGCAACGCTTGTGTCGATTGAGGACCGAGCCGTGTGCGGACTTGTTGAACAAGCTAGAACAGTACCGAAGACCTACCGGCTATATGGGAACCGGGAAACTGATGTAACTCGAGTAGCTGGATATTGAGGCATTGCCCGTCGTTCAGAGGGTAGGTTGAGAGCTCGAGGTGTAAATCGGCTGGCGGCACAGAGATGCGCGTGCAGAGACCTCTTGCTCGGGACGATGGGACCGGTTCAATATTTGGCTAACGGGTGAAAGGTAGTCGCGTACGGCGTCCGTGATGGTTGTTGTAGGCAACATCGAGTACGGGCGTACGTGACGGGTTGTTCGGGTAACCCTGCAGGTGTAAATCGATTATAATCGCCATCCCTCGCGGTCAGTGAGTACCACTTGTTCACTGTACCGTGATGTAGAAAAAACAGGCTAGACACATGTTAAAATACTGCTGATTGAAAGATGGACATTGATTGTTAATGATATGCTGTAGTCTAGAGCTAACTAAAGTTCTTTTCAACTTTGGGCAAAGTACATGAGAGAAATGCGTTTCTTATTTGATTGCGGCTCTCTCATGTGCCTTAGCGTAAGGTTCTCCACAACCTGCTGCTAAAACTTGAAAGTAAGGTTCTACTAATTAGGCGAGTCCTTGCAAATGATTTTTACCTCATGTAACCCATTACCCTCATGTAGAAGTTCCATGTTTAGGTGAGACGGGTCAGACTTGCTGAGCCTTCGTGCTCACTGCTTGTGTTTGAAGCTTTTGCAGGGTTCTATGAGGAAGGGACTCCCGAAGAGGAGACGGAACCCCAGGAGGGGAACCCCGTCGAGTGGGAGTCGTGCACGCCGCAGAGTTAGTGTGCGTGTGTGCTAGCAAGGACACGTTCAAGGGCTGAACGTGCACTTGATGCTTAGTCTACGCCCGCGAGTGTGGACTAAACTTATTTTGATGTAAACATGTTCATAAACTTGTTTATGTAATAAAATTTCCGCTTCCGCTTTGTACCTTTGACGTGTGTTATACGGTGCTGTGCAACGCAGCACCCCTCAGCGTGATCCTGGCTCGACAGGACCTTGGGGTCGTGTCACAACGGATCGGACTGTTCGAACTTCCCTACTATAGTAATCCAACGTCACGTGGAGTTACGGCTCACGTCTCTAGTAAGGTTTGAGCTAGGACCAGCACAATACCATCGTGGAACGTTTATTCAACTTGTTGTGACTAATATGGTACTAGCTGTTCCTTCGCATAAATTGTGTCTAGCAGCCACCTACAGCTCCACAAAATTGTCTACGACACCATAAGGTTGTGCTGGCAGCCACCGTTTGTTGTTGTTCTTGCTGATTGCCGGCGCCTCCTACATCGCATGGTAAGAACTTGTAAGACCTTGATTTCTTGCTAGTGAGGAATTGTGCTGTCCTACCACCTCTTAGCAACTGTTAGGATTAATCTGCTTGCTGTTGTATTTCCTTTCTTTACTAACCATGTCAGCTGATGCGAATGGGACATCTCCACATTCACCACGTACGAGGGGCATCATTCAGCATTTCGAACGCCAAATAAATCTACACACAGATGCTCTCAATGAGGATATTCAAGTCACCAATGAACGCATTGGTCAATTAGAGTCGACGTAGATTTGCACCAACACCAAACTGATCACATTAGAAAGCACTGCTGGGGCTATTAACACTTCTCTTGCAGCAATCATTGAGCGATTGGAGAGGATGGAACAGGTTGGACGCGAAGAGAGGCAAAGACGTGTTGATGACAGCCACGACTCCGTTGGCAGTGCTGCAAGATATGACGAGGCGGAGTATTCGGCGGATACCGAGCTTGATGATGGACCTTTCAGGTATCGAACAGCAGCCACGTCGCGACCATCGTGGTATGGGTGGTCGAGCTCAACAACGCGAGGTACCTAACAATGACGATACCCTACGCAGCATTAAATTCTCCATACCACCTTTTGATGGTAAATATGATCCGGATGCATATCTGTCTTGGGAATTATCAGTAGATCAAAAATTTGCATGCCATGATTTCCCTGATGATAAAAAGGTTAGAGCTGCCACTAGTGAATTCACTGACTTTGCTTCTGTTTGGTGGCATGAATATCAAACTAAAAATCCAGCTACCGTACCACAAACTTGGAATGCTTTGAAACGAATCATGCGTCGTCGTTTTGTTCCTTCCTATCATGCTCGTGACCTGTTGCATAAATTACAACAACTTAGACAAGGCAATAAATCTGTTGAGGAATACTTTCAAGAACTTCAAATAGGCATGATGCGTTGTGGCCTAGTTGAAAATGAAGAGGCTGCAATGGCTAGGTTTATGGGTGGTTTAACAAGAGAAATTCAGGAAATATTGGCTTATAAGGAATACACTAACGTCACTCGATTATTCCATCTTGCTTGTAAGGCTGAAAGAGAAGTGCAGGGACGACGTACAAGAACTAACATTTCTGCAGGTCGAACTACCTCATAGCAGTTCTGCTCAAGTGCTGCTGGTACTAAGCATGATTCTCCAGACGATGCTTCCAATGGGTTGCCCAGGACTACATCAAAATCAGCACCTTCGCGTGCAATCAAGACAACAAAATGATCCACCCAAGTTGCAGCCAACACTTCTTCTTCCATTGCTTCTACCGGGAGAACAAAAGACATTCAATGCCTCCAGTGCAAGGGTTTTGGGCACCTACGAAGGGACTGCCCAAACAAGCGTGTGCTGGTTGTACGAGAAAATGGTGAGTACTCATCTGCTAGTGATTTAGATAATGAAACATATGCCATGCTTGCTGCACAAGAAGCAGGAAAGAAGAATGATGATGAAGAGCACATAGGGGCTGATCATGCTGCCCACTATGAGAGTCTTGTTGTGAGGCGTGTCTTGAGTGCCCAAATGATCAAAGCTGAACAGAACCAGCGACACAATCTATTCCAAACTAAGTGTGTAGTTTTGGAATGATCGTGTCACATTATTATTGATGGAGGAAGCTGCAACAATTTAGCAAGTGCTACCATGGTAGAAAAGCTTGGGATGACAACACTTCCACATCCCTACTACATCCAATGGTTCAACGACAGTGGTAAGCTTAAGGTAACACGTCTGGTTCGTGTCGAATTTGCAATTGGTTCCTACCATGATTACATTGATTGTGATGTGGTACCTATGCAAGCTTGTTCTATGCTATTTGGTCGACCTTGGCAATTTGATAAAGATACATTATATCATAGTAAATCAAATCAATACTCTTTCATGCATCATGAGAAGAAACTTGTTTTGCACCCGATGTCCCCTGATGCTATTTTGAAGGATGACATTGCTAGAGCTTGCAAAGAGAAAAATAAGAAATCTGCTGAAAATGAAAATTCAGATGTCGTGAAGAAATCGGTACAGCCTAAGACTGACAATTCCAAATCTGCTCATATGAAGAAGAATGAAATAAAATTAACGAGCGCTTGTTTTTTTGCTTCCAAATCTGATTTGTTTGAATTAAAAAGTGATACTGCAATCTGCTATGTGTTTGTTTGCAAAGAAGCTTTGTTCTCACTTCACGACACACCATGTGTTTTGCCTCCTTCTATCACTAAGTTTTTGCAGGAATACGCTGATGTGTTTCCACAAGAGGTACCAGCCGGGCTGCCACCATTGAGAGGGATTGAGCATCAGATTGACCTTATCCCTGGGGCTTCTTTGCCCAACCGAGCACCATACAGGACCAATCCGGAAGAGACTAAGGAGATTCAGCAGCAAGTACAGGAATTACTCGACAAAGGTTATGTGCGTGAGTCCCTTAGTGCTTGCTCCGTTCCTGTCCTTTTGGTCCCAAAGAAAGATGAATCATGGCGCATGTGTGTAGATTGTTGAGCAATTAATAACATTACCATTAGATATCGTCATCCTATTCCTAGGTTAAATGATATGCTTGATGAACTTAGTGGCTCGATGATTTTCTCTAAAATTGATTTGCGTAGTGGATACCATCAAATTCGCATGAAGCTAAGTGATGAATGGAAAACAACGTTTAAAACAAAGTTTGGTTTGTATGAGTGGTTAGTCATGCCTTTTGGTCTCACGAATGCACCTAGCACTTTCATGAGATTAATAAATGAGGTTTTACGTGCTTTCATTGGAAGATTTGTGGTAGTATATTTCGATGACATCTTGATCTATAGCGCATCTCTCGAAGTTCATCTTGATCATCTCCGTCCTGTTTTCAATGCTTTATGTGATGCACGCTTATTTGGTAACATTGACAAGTGCACCTTTTGCACGGATCGAATTTCTTTTCTTGGCTATGTTGTGACAGCACAGGGAATTGAAGTTGATCAAGCCAAGGTGGAGGCGATACACAGCTGACCGACTCCTACCACGGTCACACAAGTATGAAGCTTTCTCGGACTTGCTGTATTCTATCGTCGTTTTGTGAAAGACTTCAGCACCATAGCAGGCCCACTGCATGAGCTTACAAAGAAGGGTGCTCCATTCACATGGGGCAAGGCGCAAGAGGCTGCATTTGCAACTTTGAAGAATAGGTTAACTCATACACCCCTTCTCCAATTACCAGATTTCAGTAAGACTTTTGAATTAGAATGTGATGCTAGTGGTATTGGATTGGGAGGTGTCTTGTTGCAAGAGGGGAAACCTATTGCTTATTTTAGCGAGAAACTGAATGGGCCTAGTCTGAACTATTCCACTTATGATAAAGAATTATATGCAATAGTACAAAATTTGGAAACATGACAACATTATTTATGGCCTAAAGAATTTGTTATACATTCTGATCATGAATCTTTGAAGCATATTAAGAACCAAACTAATCTGAACCGTAGGCATGCCAAGTGGGTAGAATTCATTGAGTCCTTTCCTTATGTCATCAAACACAAGAAAGGAAAAGATAATGTCATTGCGGATGCCTTATCTCGCCGTTACAATATGTTGTCCCAACTTGATTTTAAGATTTTTGGCTTGGAAATAATTAAAGAACAATATGCTTTTGATGCTGATTTCAAAGATGTGCTGCTGCAATATAAAGAAGGAAAAACATGGAACAAATTTATTCTCACTAATGGTTTTGTGTTTCGAACTAACAAATTGTGCATTCCACCTGGTTCTGTGTGTATCTTACTATTGCAGGAAGCATATGGTGGAGGATTGATGGTACACTTTGGTGGCAAAAAGACGGAAGACATCTTAGCAAGCCATTTTTTTTGCCAAAGATGAGGAGAGATATGGAGCGGTTTGTTGCTCGTTGCACCACCTGTCAAAAAGCTAAGTCCCGTCTTAATCCACATGGTTTATACATGCCTCTTCCTGTTCCTAGTGCTCCATGGGAGGATGTTTCTATGGATTTTGTTTTAGTATTGCCTAGAACAAAGAAGGGGAGGGATAGTATTTTTGTTGTTGTCGACAGATTTTCTAAAATGACACATTTCATACCATGCCACAAAACTGATGATGCTACCCATATTGCTGATTTGTTCTTTCGAGAAGTTGTTCGTTTGCATGGGGTTCCAAACACTATTGTTTCAGATAGAGATGCCAAATTTCTTAGTCATTTTTGGAAAATCTTATGAGCTATGTTGGGGACAAAATTACTCTTTTCTACCACTTGTCACCCTCAAACTGATGGACAGACTGAAGTAGTGAACCGTAGTTTATCTACCATGCTAAGTACTGTTTTGAAACATAACATCAAATTATGGGAAGAATGTTTGCCTTATATTGAATTTGCTTACAATCGTTAGCTGTATTCTACTACTAAATTGTGCCCTTTTCAGATTGTATATGGTTTTATTCCTCGTGCTCCCATTGATCTTTTGGCTCTGCCACCTTCAGAGAAATTGAATTTTGATGCTTCTCGCCGTGCTGAATTAATTCTTAAAATGCATGAGCAAACTAAAGCAAACATTGAGAGCATGAACGCTAAGTATCAATAAGGCGGTAGCAAGGGTAGGAAGCATGTTACTTTTGAATCTGGTGATTTGGTTTGGGTTCATTTGAGAAAGGATAGATTTAAAATCTAAATTACTACCTAGAGCTGCTGGACTCTTCAAAGTGCTTCGAAAAATTAATGATAATGCATATGAAATTGAGTTGTCTGCAAATTTTGGGGTTACTTCCTCTTTTAATATTGCAGATTTGAAACCATATATGGGCGAGGAAGACACATTTGAGTCGAGGACGACTCAATTGCAAGAAGGGGAGGATGATGCGGATATCGCTACCGTTGATACAACCACAACACCAGCCCATTCACCACTCTCAGCTAATCAAGGTCCAATGACACGCGCTCGTGCACGTCAACTTAATTATCAGGTGAATTCATTCCTGGCTGTTCAAAGTAATTATCCTTCAAATGGGGACCTATTAAAGCCTTGTGATGACCTTGTTATTATTAGGTGCAATAAAGATAGATGTGCTATAAAGGAGGGATGGAGGGATTAATGCAATAAAGGTTGCTCCATCCGAGGAGAAATTTTGAGGCTGGGGCCATGTAATAAAGAGAGATTTAGACAAATAAGGAAAGGAATAAGAGAAATCTCATCCAACTTTGCCGCTGGATGAAATTCCCTCTTTCTTCCCCCATTTAAAGATAGGTGTGCTATAATAAGGAAAGAAATAGAGGAAATCATATCCTGCCTTGCTGCTGGATGGGTTTTCCTCTTTCTTTCCCTATTGAATGATAGTCTATCACAGAAAAAGGAAGGGAATAAGGGAGATCACGTCCTACCTTTATTGTTGGACGAATTTCCCTCTTCCCTCCTCTATTTAAGCAGTCCAAGAGCTCCTTGATAGGGCGGGTTTTTATTTTCTGTAAGTTTAGCCATTGCTACTTCCTTGTAACGCAAGTGTCGACGAGACCTTCCGATTACTTGAATCAGAACCCCAACTTTTTCACACCCGTGAGTGTTTGCTTGTTATCTTGTTCTTGCTTGTTCATCGATTGCTTGCAGGATCAAGGCTGTTCTTCACACGGCAAGTACAGCAACAACAGGAGCCGGTGTAACTATCGCTAAGACGCAGCATCCTTGTGGTTGTTGTAGTCGGGTAGCACAACGTCGACCTCCACCCAAATCGTAGTTACAAGGAGACGGTGTAACTGTCGCTCAAGGTGCCACACCATTCTGGTTGTGGTAGTCGGGCAGCCAACGTCGGCCTCCACCAAATTCGTTCATTACCAACATCTCTCATTGAAAGATAGGGCGTCCCCCGTACCCGTTGGGTTCATCATGACGGTAGATCACACGCCTAATACTCCACATGGTTTTCGAAATACTCTTCTCCTGTTACTGATGATGAAGTAATAATGCAAGTTTAAGTACATGACGTACTCAGCAAGTACGGGAAAATATAATATGTAGCTTCCAACAAGGTAGGTATAAAAAGGATCATTGCAGAAAGCAAGATTTATTTCACAAAACATGATAAAAACAACAATTAGCTTAGAATGAATTTAATCCCAACATATATTAAAACATCAACATACCTCCATCATATTTCACTTTCCTTGTCTCATCCAGACATTAATCTTTCTCATTTTCATCTCATGCTCATGAATACCATCTCGTATTCACTACCATATTATCTCATATTCAAATTTTTCATCTCATAACCGAGACCAAAACTCATTATCACGACTCAATAGTCCAAATTTCATTACCAAGACTCAACAGTCCCGAAATCAAAACCAAATACCATCCATGACCAAACCAAATATCCACCCCAAAAACTATCCCATCTAATCATGGAAGTTGGCCAGGCGCTTGTGACCGGAAGCACGGCTATCATGATAGTTTTACACTCTACAGAGTTTGCACCACTTTACCCACAAGTTCGTGATTCGTCACCCGTCGGCGACTGCAGAACCTCCATTATACCAGTACACAACTGTCGGTGTATGGCCAAGAGATCACAAAATAGCCTTTACAAAGGGGTTACTAGATATATGGACTCACTAAGGTTTCACCGGCAGGCTCGAATCACCATTCTCCCACCTACGGGCCCCCTCTTGTGCCATGCAGTTCCCAGGGAAGTCCTCTCTCGACTCTCATTCTCCGTGCCTTCCACGGTCCATAATAATCTAGTAACTTACCTAATTAGTCAGCTAAGCCGCACCCATACTTGGCCTTGTGGTGGCACTATATTCCTGGCATGTGCTCGCATGAACCAGTACTTAGATCTACGGCAAGTAACCACCATATCATTCTATCACTTCCACGAACTAAGCTTGCCTAGATCTTCCTCCGATTCATGTTCATTAACATCAAGTTCTCATTATCATTATTCTCATGAGTGCAGTAGCTAGACACATTCTACAGCTTACCATAACCCGTAGATTAGCGAAGCAAAAAAGCAAATACTGACCATACCCGACTCATTAACTTTCCCGGCGACAAGTGTGGTTAACAAAACTAGTAAACTCCTATGAAAGGGTTTCCCATCAAGTTGACTTAAGCATTCACAGTTTTCGCAAACAAAACAGCTTTTAAAACATGGGATCAATATGGTCAAGGGGCACTTGGCTTGTTCATGTGGCTCTTGTTGCTCTTGTGTCTCTAGGTTTTGGTGTTGTATTCCTTCGTAGATAGCTCCCTGAGCTTGTCCTTCTACTCACGATCACGCACATACAAGATTCACAGCAATCAATCATCATGCACAATCTTTACTCAAGATGCAATGGTGCATGTCGGTACCCTCGATATGGGGTACCCCCGCGCACAGGGGAAAATGCCTAAGGACCTCGTCCTTCTCCGCAGGGAGAGCTCCAAAGGTGCCACGTGTCTAGCGGGGCCGGACCTCCCTCTCCTCACAGGAGAGCTCCGGACCCGCCACGTGGACAACTGAGCCGGACCTCCCCCCTCCGTGGGGAGAGCTCTGAAGGCTCCACGTGTCCTGCGGGGCTGGACCTCCCTCTCCTCAGAGGAGAGCTCCGGGCCCGCCACGTGGCCAGCAGCAGCCGGACCTCCCCCCTCCGCGGTGAGAGCTCCGAAGGCCCCACGTGTCCCGCGGGGCCGGATCTCCCTCTCCTCAGAGGAGAGCTCCGGGCTCCCTTTAGGTTGCTCGGTGAGAGATTTCCTTCTCCTTGTTCTTCATTTACCTACAGTCCACTTTTGCCTACAAAAGTTCGCTCCTCAGTTCTCCTCTGAGGAGAGGGAGATCCGGCCCCGCGGGACACGTGGGGCCTTCGGAGCTCTCCCCGCGAAGGGGGGAGGTCCTGCTGCTGCTGGCCACGTGGCGGGCCCGGAGCTCTCCTCTGAGGAGAGGGAAGTCCGGCCCCGCAGGACACGTGGAGCCTTCGGAGCTCTCCCCACGGAGGGGGGAGGTCCGGCTCAGTTGTCCACGTGGCGGGTCCGGAGCTCTCCTGTGAGGAGAGGGAGGTCCGGCCCCGCTAGACACGTGGCGCCTTTGGAGCTCTCCCTGCGGAGAAGGGCGAGGTCCTTAGGCATTTTCCCCTGTGCGCGGGGTTACCCCATATCGAGGGTACCGACATGCACCATTGCATCTTGAATAAAGATTGTGCATGATGATTGATTGCTGTGAATCTTGTATGTGCGTGATCGTGAGTAGAAGGACAAGCTCAGTGAGCTATCTATGAAGGAATACAACACCAAAACCTAGAGACACAAGAGCAACAAGAGCCACATGAACAAGCCAAGTGCCCCTTGACCATATTGATCCCATGTTTTAAAAGCTGTTTTGTTTGCGAAAACTGTGAATACTTAAGTCAACTTGATGGGAAACCCTTTCATAGGAGTTTACTAGTTTTGTTAACCACGCTTGTCGCCGGGAAAGTTAATGAGTCGGGTATGGTCAGTATTTGCTTTTTTGCTTTGCTAATCTACGGGTTATGGGAAGCAGTAGAATGTGTCTAGCTACTGCACTCATGAGAATAATGATAATGAGAACTTGATGTTAATGAACATGAATCGGAGGAAGATCTAGGCAAGCTTGGTTCGTGGAAGTGATAGAATGATATGGTGGTTACTTGCCGTAGATCTAAGTACCGGTTCATTCGAGCACATGCCAGGAATACAGTGCCACCACAAGGCCAAGTATGGGTGCGGCTTAGCTGACTAATTAGGTAAGTTACTAGATTATTATGGACCGTGGAAGGCACGGGGAATGAGAGTCGAGAGAGGACTTCTCTAGGAACTGCATGGCGCAAGAGGGGGCCCGTAGGTAGGAGAATGGTGATTCGAGCCTGCCGGTGAAATCTTAGTGAGTCCATATATCTAGTAACCCCTTTGTAAAGGCTATTTTGTGATCTCTTGGCCATACACCGACGGTTGTGTACTGGTATAATGGAGGTTCTGCAGTCGCCGACGGGTGACGAATCACGAACTTGTGGGTAAAGTGGTGCAAACTCTGTAGAGTGTAAAATTATCATGATAGCCGTGCTTCCGGTCACAAGCGACTGGCCAACTTTCATGATTAGATGGGATGATTTTTGGAGTGGATATTTGGTTTGGTCATGGATGGTCTTTGGTTTTGATTTCGGGACTGTTGAGTCTTGGTAATGAAATTTGGACTATTGAGTCGTGATAATGAGTTTTGGTTTCGGTTATGAGATGAAAAATTTGAATATGAGATAATATGGTAGTGAATACGAGATGGTATTCATGAGCATGAGATGAAAATGAGAAAGATTAATGTCTGGATGAGACAAGAAAAGTGGAATATGATGGAGGTATGTTGATGTTTTAATATATGTTGGGATTAAATTCATTCTAAGCTAATTGTTGTTTTTATCATGTTTTGTGAAATAAATCTTGCTTTCTGCAATGATCCTTTTTATACCTACCTTGTTGGAAGCTACATATTATATTTTCCCGTACTTGCTGAGTACGTCATATACTTAAACTTGCATTATTACTTCATCATCAGCAACAGGAGAAGAGTATTTCGAAAACCATGTGGAGTATTAGGCGTGTGATCTACCGTCATGATGAACCCAACGGGTACCGGGGACGCACTATCTTTCGATGAGAGATGTTGGTAATGAACGAATTTGCTGGAGGCCGACGTTGGCTGTCCGACTACCACAACCAGAATGGTGTGGCGTCTTGAGCAACAGTTACAACGTCTCCTGGTAACTACGATTTGGGTGGAGGTCGACGTTGTGCTACCCGACTACAACAACTACAAGGATGTTGCGCCTTAGCGATAGTTACACCGGCTCCTGTTGTTGCTGTACTTGCCGTGCCAACAACAGCCTTGAACCTGCAAGCAATCGAAGAACAAGCAAGAACAAGATAACAAGAAAACACTCACGGGTGTAAAAAAGTTGGGGTTCTGATTCAAGTAATCGTAAGGTCTCGTCGACACTTGCGTTATAAGGAAGTAGCAATGGCTAAACTTACAGAAAACAAAACCCGCCCTGTCAAGGAGCTCTTGGACTACTTAAATAGGGGAGGGAAGAGAGAAATTCGTCCAGCAACAAAGGTAGGACGTGATCTCCCTTATTCCCTTCCTTTTTCTGTGATAGACTACCATTTAACAGGGAAAGAAAGAGGGAAACCCATCCAGCAGCAAGGCAGGATATGATTTTCTCTATTTCTTTCCTTATTATAGCACATCTATCTTTAAATGGGGGAAGAAAGAGGGAATTTCGTCCAGCAGCAAAGTTGGACAAGATTTCCCTTATTTCTTTCCTTATTTGTCTAAATCTCTCTTTATTACATGGCCCCAGCCTCAAGATTTCTCTTCGGGTGGAGTAGCCTTTATTGCATTAATCCCTCCATCCCTCCTAGCTGGATCAATTCCCAAGCACCTGATAATTAAGTTGACGTGCACGAGCGCGTGTCATTGGACCTTGATTAGCTGAGAGTGGTGAATGGGCTGGTGTTGTGGTTGTATCAACGGTAGCGATGTCCGCATCAACTACATCTCGACACACTCTGGACGGAGTGTGTCGGCACAAGCTGGAAGCCAGCAGCCGACTCCGGCAGCGCCGACTCCGGCAACGCAGGCTCCAGCGAGCGTGAGATCCTCTGCAGCGCTGAGCGTCCACCACGGGGGCGCGCTAGCTGCAGCAAGAGCACTACTGCGCAATCCACCTGCTGGGGACGCGCCTCAGTCAGCGACCCAGCAGTGGATTCGCGAGGTAGACCGTCTCGTCGTCGCCGCCGCAAACCCTCGGCTTCGGCACGGACGACGTCCCGGCCAACCGGCTGTGTGGCTGACGCGCACGCCAACGGTTGACGGGCAGACGGCGGATTCCCGCTCCACCAGGCTCCCATCGACGGACCTGAGGACGGAGCTGGAACGATGCCACTTGGGCAAAGATGCCCGAGTGTTCATTGAGCGACAACGAGAAAGGCGTCGCAACCAGGAGGCTAGCGACAGCATGTCGACTGCCTCGACCCAGCCTTAGGCGCAGACGTTCGCCACGCGATCTCTGCCCCAGGCATACGCCACGCAGCATATGTCCTGCAAACGGCGCCCCCGGTCTATGGCGCAGCCTTGCCCATACCGGGGTACACAGTGCCAGCAGCGAACCAAGCGTTCGCGGCACTAATGCCTGCAGCAACAGGAGCAGGATGTGCGGCCCTGGCGCCGCACCTTCGCTTCGCGAGGTGGCCGCGCAAGTTTTGGCCTCACCTGCCCGAGACATACGACGGCAGTGTCAACCCGGCGGAGTTCCTCCAGATCTACTCCACCGCCGTCCTTGCTGCAGGAGGGGACGAGGCCATCATGGCCAACTACTTCCCCGTCGCCTTGACCGGCCCAGCCCGGTCTTGGATCATGAACCTCCCACAGGGTTCCATAACCTCTTGGGGAGAGCTCTGCCGGCAGTTCACTGCTAACTTCGGCAGCTCCTACACCCGGCCTGGCACGGAGCTCAACCTCCACACCGTCCAGCAACAACCTGGAGAGACGCTGCACTCCTTCATCCAGCGGTTCTCCCAGGTACGGAACACCATCCCGCATATCCAAAATGCTTCTGTGGTGGTGGCGTTCCGGCAGGGTGTACGAGACAAGAAGATGCTTGAGAAGCTCGCGACCAGAGAGGTTCGTGACGTCTCAGAGCTCTTCAGCCTGGCGGACAAGTGCACCAGAGCAGCAGAAGGGCGGAACTGACACTCTCTGTCAGCTTCCGAGTCAGAAGGACAGCCCAGATCTGGCGCTGCTTCCTATGGAAGTGGCAAGAAGATCAAGAACCATGGCGGTGGCAAGATGAAGCCACCAGCTGCGGCTCCCGTTGCTGCAGCAGCAGCACCCAGTGGAGCTCGGGGGCCACGCCCCGACAAAAGGCAGCGACAGTTACCAGCTCCAGATGGTGACCAAGGCGAGCTATGCCCCGTGCACGGCACCAGTTACCATACTGCTGCCGAGTGCCGGGAGATCCAGAAGCTCGCGGAGCGCTTCCGCAAAAGGAAGCAGCTGTGAACTGATGCCCCACCCTTCCGTCAAAGGGAGGGCAAGCAGAAGGTCGACGCCCCAGACAACGCCGACCACCAAGTGGAGTTCCAGAAGCCTCAGCGCGCTGTGGAGGCGGTGCGCAACCATGAGGACTCGAGCTCCAGCGATGACGAGCGCCGGAAGATGCTCTACGTCATCTACGGCGGGTCCGCTGACCCCTCGTCCCGAAGCGCGGTTAAGACTCTGCGCCGAGCGTAGCGTCGGTGGCTCCCCTCTCAAGTGCCGCGCCGCATCTCAAGTGGATGGGCACTCCCATCAGTTTCAATGCCACCGACTGCCCCAGGAACATGGCTGGGGCCGACCAACTACCGCTCTTGGTAGCGCCCACCTTTTCGCCAACGTGAGGATGTACCACGTTCTGGTAGATGGCGGGGCTGGGCTGAACCTCATCAGCCGTGCAGCTTTCCAGACGCTGCAGATCCCGATGGCCAAGCTCACCCCATTGTAAAAGCCCAAAAAAAGGGACTTGCAAAAACTTTTCTGCACCTCACAACACCACAGTCTTGTTGTGGATAGATTGTGAAATATTGTGAAGAGCATGTAACCTCCATCAAAAGAGTGATTAGAGGGGAAAGTCTTCACTTTCACAAAGTAGGGTTTATACACATATGATCACACATGAGAGGGTGATTCAAAACTGTTGCATTCCAATTCATGATTGCAGCAGCTAAAACAAGGATCAAAGTGCATAATTGGATTCCTCAGGTCCAAATTAGTGAGGAGGCAAAGTTTCAAAAATTTTTGAAAAGATTTGCTACCCATTTTTCCAAAAAGGATCCAAATATGCTAATAATTCAAATATACATTTGAATTTGAGGTAAATTTGCCAAACCATACCAATGTAGCTCAGTTTGAGATTTCCAACATTTGAATTCATCTTTTGTCAAGTTTTGGAGATCTTTTGAGAGGTGGTAGAGCACTGACCAGTGGGGCCCACATGTCATTGGGTGAAATAGACTTAGCCCCCAAGTCTTCTCTCTGTTTCTCAGTCAACCGAGCGCAGCCAGCTGCCGCGCGCGCACCGCCGGCCGAACGGCCACCTCCTGGTTCCCGTCGCTCGCGCTGGCAGCCGGGAAACGGCGCACCCTCTCCTCTACGTGACCCCCTCGCCAAGCCACCGAAGACGTACGCGTGCTTCTTTGCAAAACAGTGAGCCCCCGCTCTGCTCGGTCACCGACGCCGCTCCCCCGATCCTCCCCTGCACGCCGACGTCCGCTCGGCCTTTGCCCGAGCTCCCAACACAGAAAGGGAGCGCCGGTGTGTGCTCTAGCTAGCCATCTCACCACCCCGCGGTGTTAGCACCGCACTCGACCACAAATCGATGATCGCCACTGAGAGCTCAGGCCACCGGCGGAAAGGCGAGGACTGCTCCCCGTGGACAGCACGCCACGGCCAGTTTCACCGCCGGACCCCTACACGAAAAAGGTGCGCCGTGCTCTCTAGATCGTGTAGATGCAAGCCGAATAGCGGTTGAACCACCGGATGAAGAGTATTTCCAGTTCTTCCGAAACGTAGTGCATTCGGGTAGAGCGCGGTCTACCCCAAAATTCCTGTTACTTGTTTAGCTATTGGCCGCGCAGGCTTGCCAACACCTTCCTCACTCCCTAGCGGCCCTCCTCGACCAAGAATCAATGGAAATGAACCAGAAATGGCCGGGTTTAGGTTGTTTTTCGGGCCGCCATAGAATAACAGCTCGGTTCACCGTGGAGCTCTAGGTTGCCGACCTTTTCATGGGGTTTGGCGGCCATTTCCATCACCCTCGAGCTCCCGTGGTGCTCTCTGACCCTTTGCCAATCATTTTGATGCGTTGTAACGCATTCCCGACCACGCCGGAACCCTAACCGCCACTGTCACCGTCGGGAGCCCTGTTCCGGTGAGCTACGGCCGCCGGCGACGCCACCGACGAGTTCAGCGACATGAGTTAGGGCGGGGCGGCAAGTTTGGGGCCGGGAGACGGCCGGGAAAGCAGTTCCGGCGACGCTCGCCGGAGTGCGCCGCCGCGGGCCCCTGTTTGGCGCGAGGAAGGGGAAGACTGCCGGGTGGGACCCACCGGCAGACATTTAAACATTTTGAAATGTCCAGTTTGTAGTTCAAACTTTGGAGGACCACAACTTGGGTTAGGAGAATCCAAAAATCATGAAACAAATTTTGTTGGATTCCTCTAACAGAGTACAATCCAAATCTGAAACCCAATTTGTATGAAACCCATTAATTAATTCTGGAAATTCTTTAAAGCTTTTCAGCAAAAGAATTTTTGAGGGAGTTTGGTTCATCCAAAAATCCCCAAAATTTGCCAGAATGTTCTTTAGGACATTAGTAAACCCCTGTAAAAGTTTCATACCATTTGGAGTTGATTTGGTCAGAGGAATTCAAATTGGAAGGTGCTGTGTTCATTAGAATGCAGAAACATTTTCAGAGAATTTCCAAAACTTGGAAATTCAATTCTGGGCAAACCTTAACTCCAAAAATGCTAGGAAAATTCATGCAAACTCTATGAGCTATAATTGAAATTGTAGTTCATTAAGTTGAGCATGAACAGGGGTATTACCTCAGAATGAATTCTTCCTTGCTGATTTGTCAAGAGAATTATTCTGAGCAAACCACTCCATGAAAAGTGCTAATGTTTGGTCCAGAGGGTTTTCTTGTGACAAGGAACTCACACAAAAAAATTCTCAGCTCCATTGGAGCTCTAGATCACCCCTGTCCTGTTTACCCACTTAAGGGATTAATATGGAAAAGAGAGAAAACCACTTAGCATTTAACCATGTGATTAAGTCCAAGCCAAACCACCAACACCAGTTCATCTTTAAATTCTTAAACAAAGTTCCAGGTGTTCGAGGCTGGTTATTAGAACTAATAGTAGAAGTCTTACTCTAAAACTCACATTTGCATCTAAATTAACATGTAGTATTTCATTAACGTGTAGCCGTTGAAGAAGAGACTCCGGAAGTGTTGGACTTCCTTCTTCCGGACGAAGAACTAACTCCGGACCAGCAGCAACAAGGCAAGCCCCGGTTTGCATTAACCCTTTTATAAGTTTTCTTTTTTTCACATGAGTCATATGAAGTATGTATGTGCATTAGGTGTAGGATGAATGGAACCCCACTTGCATAACTAAAGGCTCCTAAAAGAGTGAGGGTAGTGTCTAAGACCTCGAGTAGACAGGCTATGCTTAATGATTTATAGGACTTCGGTACAAGTCGAGTAGTTGGAATCTACTCGCGAGATAGGCTTGGGACACACGGGTTCGGTTAAGTGATGTGAGATCATCTTAGTAATGAAAATGAGACTAGGCAGGGGCTAGGGCGCAGCAAGAGGGAGTCTTGTGTGCGCAGCCCTGTCCGTGTCGATTAAGGACCGAGCCGTGTGCGGCCCACGCTGATCAAGTTTGAACGTACCGAAGGCATATCGGATATATGGGCCCCGATAAACCGATGTAGCCTAAACCTCCAGGCGTCGATGCATAGCACACCGATTTATAGGTGTAGGTTGAGGGCAGCAAGGTGGAAATCTGCCAACGGGCATAGAGAGATGCTCCGTGTGGGGAACCTCCTGCTCGTTTCGGTGCGACCGGTTCGACGTTTGGGCTGTTGGGTGAAAGGTTGTCCCGTACGACATCGAGTGAGCGTGCTGTGCAGCTCCACGGATGGGCGTACGTGACGTGCTCTTTGGGTCTCCCTGCAGGTGTATATCGAGTCGATTCGCCGTCCCTCGCGGTGAAGAGTACCACTTGGTCACTGAGTCGTGACGTAGATTAATGGATGAAATATGTTGATTCAATGATGCTGATTGATATAATTGTATTGCTACATGTGTGCCACCAAATACTGCTTACTAAATTTCAGATTTCATGAACTGTTAACTTGTTGCTAAAAGATGAACTAAGGATGAACTTGTAGGCGTGTCCTTTTGCTGAAATGTTACTATCCTATGTCCATGGTACCCCTCATGTAGAGTTTCATGCTTAGGTGAGTCGGTTAAGCCTTGCTGAGCCTTTGTGCTCATGGTTGCTGCTTAAGTGTTTTTCAGGTGAGGAGCCACCCACGGACTCGGAGTACGAGTCCACCGGCGAGGGTTACCCTCCGTTGGGGACCACGGCTGAGTGGGAGCCGTACACGCCGCGCTGAGCTGAGGAGTGCAGCTAGTGTGGGTTGCCCTAGGGCTGGGCAACCAACTTTTGCTAGATAGGCGGGCGTGAGTTGTGTAGTGTAGACTTCCGCTGTGTAACATAAACAATAGTTGTAACTGAAGTTTGTACCTGTTTGTACAATTTCAGTTGTTTTTCCCATGTAATATATTATGTTCTTATGACGTGTGCTGTCGGGTGTCGCATCGCGTGGCACCACTCTCTGCGATCCTGGATGAGCGGATTCCGGTCCGCCACACCCATCGAGCCCATTCTCAGGGGTAGGGCCAGGACAAGTCGTTCCCTACGGCAACATCAGCCTTCTGGTGACCTTTGGGGCACCAGACAGCTATCGGACAGAGTACATTCTGTTCGACATGGCGGAGATCGACCTCCCCTTCAACGCCATAATCGGCAGGCCAGCCCTGTACCGATTCATGGCAGTAGCCCACTACGGCTACCTCGTCTTGAAGATGCCTACACCAACAGGCATCCTCAGGATTCGTGGAGACCGCACTGCTGCAGTGTCAGCCTTGGAAAAGCTCCAGGTACTTGCAACAGCTCGAGCACCAGCCCCTGGCAGTGCAAAACCGGACCGGCTCCACCCGAGTGCACGCCACCGTGCCTCTACCGCAGCACCCCGTGTGCAACCCCTCGATGAGGGCGACGTCCCCCTGAAGGTCGTCCAAGTCGGCGCCGATGCTGCCCAGACCACCCAGGTAGCCAGGGGCCTAGATAGCAAATAGGAAGGCGCGCTCGTCACCTTCCTCCGGCACAACGTCGACGTGTTTGCATGGCAGCCGTCACAGATGCCGGGGATCCCTAGGGAGGTGATCGAGCACCACTTGAAGGTCTTCCCCGACGCCCGGCCAGTCCAACAGAAGCCTCGCAAGCAGTCCATCGAGCAGCAAAACTTCATCCGAGAAGAAATCAAGAAGCTGCTGGACGCTGGCTTCATAGGGAAGTCCACCACCCCCGGTGGTTGGCGAACCCCGTCATTGTCCTGAAGGCTGGCGGGAAGCTCCGGATGTGCATCGACTACACCAGTCTCAATAAGGCATGTCCCAAAGATCCATTCCCTCTCCCTAGAATAGATCAAATAGTAGACTCGACATCAGGCTGTGATATGCTGTGCTTCCTAGACGCCTACTCGGGTTTCCATCAGATCCCTATGTCTAGAGAAGATGAAGAGCACACCTCCTTCATCATAGTAGACGGCTTGTATTGTTATGTCTCTATGCCTTATGGCCTAAAGAATGCTCTTTCCACCTTTGTACGTGCAATGCACAAAACCTTTGGAGAGTTAATAAGAGACTTAGTTGAGGTGTATGTCGATGACATCGTTATCAAGGTCAGGCAGACTTCATCCTTGTTAGATAACCTGGCCTTAGTCTTTGACAAACTGCGCTCCACGCGCACCAAGCTGAACCCCGACAAGTGTGTGTTCGGCGTATCCTCTGGAAAGCTCTTAGGATTCCTGGTCTCACACCGAGGAATTGAGGCCAACCGAGAGAAGGTCAAGGCCATCGACCTGATGCAGCCTCCCGCCCGCTTCAAAGAGTCCAGAAACTCACGGGATGCCTAGCCGCGCTGAGTTGGTTTATACCGAGGCTAGCAGAGCGAGTGCTCCCCTTCTTTAAGCTCCTGCACAAATCCGGACCATTTGCTTGGACCGACGAAGCAGAAGAAGCTTTCCAGGAGTTGAAGAAACTCCTGACGACCCTACCCATCATGGTAGCCCCCGAGCCCGAAGAGCATTTGTTGCTCTACATCGCGGCAACAACTGAAGTGGTGAGCATGGTCCTCGTCGCAGAGCGATCGGACCTCTCGTCACCACAGCCTGCTCCGGTAGCAGAAGACAAGCACCAGGAGACCCCGGAGGTCCAAGACGGCCTCCCGGACCTCCAAGACAACCTCCCGGAGGTCCAAGACGGACTCCCGGACCTCCACGACAACCTCCCAGAGGTCCAACGGGACCTCCCGGAACTCCTGGAAAACCAGCGGGATCTCCCGGAGGTCCAAGGCGGCTTAGGAGCCTTCGAGTCCCAGCTCCCAGAAGCCCCCCTGGACCCACCCACCTCCGGTAGGCCTGAGCCAATGGATGAAGACGTCTCCGGCCCAGGAGGGAGGGTCCGGACCATCCAGAGGCATGTCTACTACATCAGCGAAGTCCTCCACGACGCCAAGACAAGGTACCTAGAGGTCCATAAGCTGCTGTATGCAGTGCTCGTGGCATCCAGGAAGCTCCGCCACTACTTTGAAGCCCACCGGATCTCGGTGGTCACCTCCTATCCGCTGAAGGTGATCCTTCACAGCCCTCACGCGACCGGCAATGTTGCTAAATGGGCAGCGGAACTGGCGGAGTTTGAGTTGGACTTCCTTCCTCGCCATGCAGTCAAGAGCCAAGCACTGGCTGACTTCGTGGCTGAGTGGACGCCAACGAAGGCTGACCCAGGAGGCCACGAAGATGGTGAACCGAAGCACCGAGCTCCGGTCTTCACCGGGCCTCACTGGACGCTCTTCTTCGACGGCTCCTCATAAAAGCAGGGGGCCGGTGCAGGCGTACTGCTTCTCATGCCATCGGGGGAGCAGTTTGGGTACATGGTGCGTCTCAACTTCAAGGCAACCAACAACATGGCAGAGTATGAAGCACTCATCTTTGGTCTAAAGACAGCCCTGTCTCTGGGCGCTCCCCAGTTGTTGGCACAGGGCGACTCCCAGCTAGTCATCTAACAAGTCAAGGGTGAATGCTCCTGCAATGACCCACAGCTAGCTGCTTATCTTCTCCATGTGCAGATGTTGGAGAAAGACTTTCTCGCCTTGGACCTACGCCATGTACCGCGCGCTGGCAATGCCGCAGCTGACGACCTCTCAACGAAGGCCTCCACCGGAGCCCCTGTGCCCGAAGGAGTCTTCGAGAGGACGTTGCTGCGGCCCACAGCCCGGACTGCCGAGCCGGGCGAAGGGGGCTGGACCAGCACCTCGAAGCTGGCGGTCCTGGTGGCCCTGCAGCCATGGACGCCGCCAAGGATCGTAAGCGTCACTGGGGACTCCGTGCAACCCCAGCGCTCAAGATCCAGAAGCTCAAGTCAGACCCGATGCATAGATCACGGAGATCCGGGACTACTTGAAAGACAACATCCTCCCTGATGAACGTATATCCGCTGAACGGATCGTGTGCATGGCTAAGAGGTACACGCTGGTAGAAGGGGATCTCTACCTGCGTGGCGCCAACCACGTCCTATTGCGGTGCATAACCCAGGGGAAGGTTGCGACTTGCTCGCTGAGATCCATGGAGGCGAATGTGGGAGTCACTCTTCCTTACGCATGCTTGTCGGTAAAGCTTTCCGACATGGCTTCTACTGGTCGACAGCACTCCAGGATGCCGTCAAGCTGGTCGAGAGCTACAAGGCGTTCCAGTTCCACGCCAAGCAGATCCATACGCCGGCTCAGGCGGTTCAGATGATCCCGCCCTCATGGCCGTTCGCTGTATGGGGGTTGGACATCCTGGGACCATTCCCCAGAGCCGTCGGGGGATTCCGATACCTCTACGTCGCCATCGGCAAGTTCACCAAGTGGCCGGAAGCCACACCCGTCGTCACCATCAACAAGCAATCCGCAGTAAAGTTCATCAAGTCGATCGTCTGCCGGTTCAGGGTCCCGAACAGAATCTTCACTGACAAAGGGACCCAGTTCACCAGCGCAGCGTTCCAAGAATACTGCAAAGACCTCGGCATCCAGGTGTGCTATGCCTCCGTTGCTCATCCAAAGAGCAATGGACAAGTTGAGAGGGCCAACACCGAGATTCTTCGGGGCCTCAAGACCCGCACCTATGTCGGCTTGAAGAAACATGGCGCCAAGTGGGTGGACGAGCTTCAGAGCACACTATGGGCTAACCGGACATCCCAGAGCCGGGCCACTGGAGAGACACCCTTCTTCATGGTATACGGGGCCGAGGTTGTGCTTCCCCCAGAGATCACCATGGGGTCCCTCCGTGTCCGAGCTTACGACAAAGCCGCACAGGACAACCTCCGGCGTGAAGACATCGACCTTGTCGACGAGGCTCGATTACATGCAGCACTCCGCAACGCACGGTACCGACAAGCGCTCCGGCGCTACCACCAAAGGTCTGTGCGTGTCCGGGAGCTGCAGGAAGGCGACCTGGTGTTGCGGTGCAAACTTTCTTGCGAAGGGACCGGCAAACTTTCCCCCGGCTGGGATGGTCCCTTCCGAGTCACAAAAGTATGCCGTCCCGGGTGCGTACGCCTTTCCACCGAGGATGGGGACCCACTCCCGAACCCTTGGAACATAGAACACCTCCGTAGGTTCTACTCCTAGAGCAATAATAGGACAGTCTCTTCTTTTTGTAATAGATTCCATAGAGTCTAGGAACAGCACTCGGAGCAGCTAAGTCTCAGGGGACGGTCCAGGACAACGTTCAGCTTGGCCTGGTTCCGACCCTAAGCGCGTAGAGTCTTGCTTCCCTTCTTAATGGGGTGGGTCATTGCCTCCATGTTTAGCCTGCCTTCCACCTATGGAAATTTATATGAAAAGAAACCTGTCCTACTTTGCTCTTCCCTTGTGCTCATTTAAATCACGTATTAATTTTTATGACCGCACTTCCTGTGTATGCTCACCATGCACTCAGCTCCCTTTTCCCATTCTCACCTCTAGTCGGCATTTGCTATCCTACCGAAGGCGGTCGCGTTTGAGGTACCTGCCGATGGCCAGGGGGCCCCGAGCTCCCGGCACTTCGCGCCATGTAGTTCCCAACCACCGTACACCGGATCAGGACCGTAAGCCAAATAAGACTATGAGATAGGGAAGGAGGAGCCCCAAGGAGAATTACATTTTCCTTACTTATGTGCAGGACCTCTCGGCCTTAGCTCCCCGCAGGAGTATGGTAGGAGCGCCCAAACAATTGGCCACACCTACCAGGGGGCCACTACGGGACCGCGCAAGACCGGAGCTCCAATGCAAGACCGAAGGATCCGTACCTCGCCCCCTCCGCAGGGGCGAGCCCCAAAGGCCCCACGTGTCCAGCGGGGCCGGAGCTCCCCTCTCCTCAGGAGGAGCCCCGGGCCCGCCACGTGGCCGGCAGAAGCCAGACCTCCCCCCTCCGCGGGGAGAGCTCCGAAGGCTCCACGTCTCCCACGGGGCAGGATCTCCCTCCCCTCAGAGGAGAGCTCCGGGCCTGCCACGTGGTCGGCAGACCCGGACCTCCCCGTTCTCACGGGGCGAGTTCCGGAGACCTCCGCGGCCCTTAACACCATAAGGACCCGGGGAAGGTGTCTGTGCAGGGCTTCAAGATTGGTGAAGGCCTCTGTCAGTACCCGCGATATGGGGTACCCCCACGCACAGGGGAAAATGCCTAAGGATCTCGCCCTTCTCCGTAGGGAGAGCTCCGAAGGTGCCACGTGTCCAGCGGGGCCGGACCTCCCTCTCCTCAGAGGAGAGCTCCGGGCTTGCCACGTGGCCTGCATAAGCCGGACCTCCCCCTCCGCAGGGGAGAGGTCCGAAGGCGCCACGTGTCCAGCGGGGCCGGACCTCCCTCTCCTTAGAGGAGAGCTCCGGGCCCGCCACGTGGCCGACAGAGGCCGTACCTCCACCTCCGCGGGGAGAGGTCCGAAGGCTCCACGTGTCCTGTGGGGCCGGACCTCCCTCTCCTCAGAGGAGAGCTCCGGGCCCGCCACATGTCCAGCAGAAGAGCGCTGCCTGCCCCCGAGCGGTAGGCAGCGGGCGTAAAGACGCCCCATACCTTGCCCATACAAGGTATTCAAGACCCGCGCCTTCCCAAGACGCGGAGACGCGGAGCACGCCTCTGTCAGGTGCCGTTGTGCCCAGTCGCATCAGACTGGCGCGCGGTGTCAGAACCTGCCAGCCAATAAACATAGCGACAAGACATCCCCTGCTGCCTCCGCAGCCATCAACCACTACGGCTAGCATGCAGCATGGGCAGGGCGGAAAGACGAAGGCTCAGAAGCCTTCGCCAGAGACAACTACCGGCATAACTGCAGATACGGTAGATAACAGTCAATCTCCCTGGGACCACCTGTCGGGTCCCGGGCCCCCCTTGTAAGCCACCCGAGTCTTGGACTATAAAAGGCTCGGGTAGGCGACGTTAGTAAGGGTTCGCACTCCCGCAACTCACACACTAGACTTCAGTCATCCCCAAGCTCAGGACTCCGTTCTGAGCAACAAGCAATACAGCGAGCTCCATAGCTCGCCGTGGACGTAGGGTTTTACGCTCCGGCGGCCTGAACCACGTAAAACTTGCCGTGTCAAGCTCTTCCTAACTCGTCCATACGCTCAAGCTCTCCGCAAGTGACTAGCCCCACCGAAAAAAGAACCTCCGCGGGCTGCCAGGTGCAGGCCCGGGGGAAGTGTCGACCGAACACTTCGACATTTGGCGCGCCAGGTAGGGGGCTTTTCCCTTGCGCGACGAGCTTCTGCCGATGAGGATGACGAAGCTTCCTTCAGCATGGAGTACGTGTCGACACACTCAGGACGGAGTGTGTCGGCGCAAGCTGGTAGCCAGCAGCCGGCTTCTGCAATGCAGGCTCCAACCAGCGTGAGATCTTCTGCAGCGCTAAGCGTACCCCACAGGGGTGCGCTAGCTGCAGCAAGAGCGCTACTGCACAATCCACCTGCTGGGGACGCACCTCATTCAGCAACCCAGCAGTGGATACACGAGGTAGACCACCTCGTCGTCGCCACCGCAAACCCTCGACTTCGGCAGGGACGACACTCCGGCCAACCAGCTGTGTTGCTGACGTGCACGCCAACGGTTGACGGGCAGATGGCAGATTCCAGCTCCACCAGGCTTCCGTCGACGGACCTGAGGACAGAGCTGGAGCGGTGCCACTTGGGCCAGGATGCCCGGGTGTACCTTGAGCGACATTGGGAAAGGCGTCGCAACCAGGAGGATGGCGACAGCATGACGTCGGCCTCGACCCAGCCTGAAGAGCAGATCTTTGCCATGCGATCTCTGCCCTAGGCATACGCCGCGTAGCATATGCCACAGCCATATGCTTTGCAAACGGCGTCCCCGGTCTATGGCGCAGCCTTGTCCATACCGGGGTACACAGTGCCAGCGGCGAACCAAGCGTTCGCGGCACCAACACCTGCGGCAATAGGAGCAGGATGTGCAGCCCTGGCACCTCACCTTCGCTTTGCGAGGTGGCCGCGCAAGTTTCGGCTGCACCTACCCGAGAAGTACGACGGCAGCGTCAACCCGGCGGAGTTTCTCCAGATCTACTCCACCGCCGTACTTGCCGCAAGAGGGGATGAGGCTGTCATGGCCAACTACTTCCCCGTCGCCTTGACCGGTCCAGCCCGGTCTTGGCTCATGAACCTCCCTCAGGGTTCCATAACTTCCTGGGGAGAGCTCTGCCGGCAGTTCATCGCCAACTTCGGCAGCTCCTACACCCGTCCCGGCACGGAGCTTGACCTCCACGCCATCAAGCAACAGCCTGGGGAATCACTGTGCTCCTTCATTCAGCGGTTCTCCCAGGTACGCAACACCATCCCGCACATTCGAAGTGCTTCTGTGGTTGTGGCATTTCGGCAGGGTGTCCGGGACAAGAAGATGCTTGAGAAGCTTGCGACCAGAGAGGTCTGTGATGCCTCCGAGCTCTTCAGCCTGGCGGATAAGTGCGCCAGAGCAGCCGAAGAGCGGAATTGGCACTCACTGTCAGCTTCCGAAGCCGGAAGACAGCCCGAAGACGGCGGATGTCGAAGTGTGCGATCGACACTTCCCCTGGGCCTGCACTGGGCAGCCCGCGGAGGTTCTTTTTTCGGAGGGGCTAGTCCCTAGCGGAGAGCTTGCACAGATGGACGAGTTAGTAAGAGCTTGACACGGCAAGTTTTACGTGGTTCAGGCCGCCGGAGCGTAAAACCCTACGTCCACGGCGAGCTATGGAGCTCGCTGTATTGCTTGCTGCTCAGGGCCGGAGGCCTGAGCTTGGGGGTGAGTTACAGCTTGAGAGTGTATGGCTAGCGTATGAGTTGCAAAGTGCGAACCCTTGCTATCAACGCCTACCCAAGCCTTTTATAGTCCAAGACTCGGGCGGCTTACAAGGGGAGCCGGGACCCGACAGGTGGTCCCGGGAAGATTGTCTGTTATCTACCGTATCTGTAGTTACGCCGGTAGTTGCCTCTGGTCGAAGGCTTCTGAGTCATCATCTTGCCGCCCTGCCCATGCCGCATGCTAGTCGTAGTAGTTGATGACGGCGCAGGCGGCATGGGATGTCTTGTCGTGGCGTTTATTAGCTGGCAGGTTCTGACACCGCGCGCCAGTCTGTGATGCGACTGGGCGCAACGGCACCTGACAGACGCGTGCTCCGCGTTTCCGCGTCTTGGGAAGACGCGGGCCTTGAATACCTTGTACGGGCAAGGTGTGGGGCGCCTTTACGCCCGCTGCTTACTGCTCTGGGGCAGGCAGCACCATTCTTCTGGCCACGTGGCGGGTCCGGAGCCCTTCTATGAGGGGAGAAGGGTCCGGCCTGCGGGGCACGTGGAGCCTCCGGACCTCTCCCCACGGAGGGGGAGGTCCAGCTTCTGTATGCCACGTGGCGGGCCCGGAGCTCTCCTCTGAGGAGAAGGAGGTCCGGCCCCGCAGGACGCGTGGCGTCTTCGGACCTCTCTCCCGCGGAGGGGGAGGTCCGGCTTCTGCATGCCACGTGGCGGACCCGGAGCTCTCCTCTGAGGAGAGGGAGGTCCGGCCCCGCCGGACGCGTGGCGCCTTCGGAGCTCTCCCTGCGGAGAAGGGCGAGTACCTTAGGCATTTTACCCTGTGCGCGGGGGTACCACATATCTCAGGTACCGACAGTGGCCCCCGGGCCCATCTCGGGGGAGATAGCGAGCCCGAGGTGGGACCTCCGTCTCTTCCGATCCGCGCACTTTCTCTAAGTCCCGAATTTGACCGCTGCCGGAGCACGAACGGCCACGGGATCGTGAGAGCGTACGCTCACTTGATGATTGCTTTTACTGCGGCGGTTCCCAAGACTGCCACTTCTGCACGTTGCGGCGCTTTCTTCGGGAACCGCCGAAGTGCCTTGCCGGCTCATCTTCTTAGGGGACTGACCCCTTGCCCCCATCGCTTCAGTTAGGTGGCTTGGGCCCACCCGTCATCGGCATTCGGTCTAGGAACCGAAGCGGTTGCCGGTGCGGGATATTCGAAGAGTTCCAAATCGCTTGGAATTGCACCGGGAAGCTTTTTAGAGGGGGTCTTACCCACATTGCAGCTTCCCTTCACACTTCTCAGCGTTTCTTCTCGGACTCTTGTGCTTTTGCTCTCTTGCTTTTGAGTTCTCCCTTGCCATGGCTTCCAACCCGCTGCCAGAGAAGAAACGCGCTCGATCTCCTCCAGCAACGGCGTCGGTGCCAAGTCAGGATTCTGGGGTGCCTGACACTCCCTCCGGTGGTGACTCGAAGAGGCCCCGGGTTGATGCGCTGGGGGAAGCCTCTGGGGCGTCCCCTGTTCCGCCAGTCCAAGCGACTGCGGAGCGACCGTCTGCGATGGTTGCGGGCTCTGGAAGTCCTACCCCGGCTCGGAAGTCGGGGTTCAGAGCCCGCTGGAGTGTCCGCGCTTCCCGGCCTTCTCCGTCTTGTGGGGAATCTGTGCCGCAGCGTTCGGAGCCAGGGGCAACTGCCGCGGCCCCCAGGCCAGCGCGAACTTCTCCTGTTCCGGTGTGTCCGGACTCCTCGGCGGCGTCGTCTCTTCCTGCCGAGACGGCCACCGCGGCCCCCAAGCCGGCGCAGGTCGACCCTGCACTAGGCGGCCCGGCCTTTTCTCCAGCACCGCCTTCCCCGGTTCGCCCCTCTCCTCAGATCAAGGAGCCAGAAGCTGAAGAGAGCCCGGCAGGCCTGGCTGCCAGAGCCTCGGAGCCAGCTTCTCCTGATCGGCGTCTCGTCTCAGTTGCTGGTGCGTCGGCTCTCCCTGAGGACGAGGTAATGGAGGAGGTCGGGGGGACTGCCCCGGCCTCTGTTGCTCCATTGCCTCTGGCGGATGCCTTCGCGCTTGCCGAGACAAGCGTTCGGCAGGTCTTGGCTGCATTAGGGCGCGAGCGGGAGGAGTATACGGTTGAACGGGATCGCCTCCTCACCTGGGGGAACCTTTTGCGGGAGAGGACCGCGAAGGTTAAGAGTGAGCTCGACTCCAGGCAGGAGTTGCTCGACTTCAGGGAGGCGCTCGTCGACCGGATGAAGTGGGCTGTTGACCGCATGGACACCCAATCGCGGCGGATCAACAGGGAGGCCCTGGAGGCACACGCCCGGGCCGAAGAGAGCCTCTCTGCTGCTGTGGAAATACGGCAGCGGTTGGAGCGCCGTGAACTCGCCGTTGAGGAGCGGGAGCGTTCCGTGGCAGCTGAGGCAGAGAGGGTCGCCGCGCAGCTGGCTGCGGGCGAGGATGACCTCCGAGCTCAGATGGAGGAGCTGGAGATTCTGAAGGCAGACCTCGACTTGAGGGAGGAACAGGTCTCCCATGATCGCCGGGCGGTCTTGGACCGGGAGTTGACCACCGGCTTCAAGGCCGCTGAGTTGGAGCGGCTAGCCAAGACTCTCCACCTTCGGGAGAGTTCCCTGGCGGCCAAGGAGAAGGAATTCTCCGAGAGGAACCTGAAGGCTCTGCAGGCGGCCCGCCGCGAGGTGGAGGAGCTCTCAGCCTTGCGGTCCTCCGAGGCTCTTGCGGTCTCAAGCTTCGTGGATCGAGCGGGGTCCGCCCTGATCCCTCTTGGCTTCAGTCCGGTGAGGGCCGCGACTCCCGCATTGAAGGTGGCAGAGGTGATCCCTGCGTTGGAATCGATTGGCGCCAAGCTGGACAGACTCGACTCGGTGGTCGCCAGCGAGCTTGAGGCCGAGGGCCGCGGCTTAGCTTTAGAGGTCGCTTCGCATGTGCTGGCATGCTTCAAGAGCCGCGACCCCTCTTTTTCGCTAGAGCCAGCGAGAGAGGGCCCAGCCACGGAGCGGGAGGAAGCTGCCAGGGCTGAAGTCGAGGATGTGGCCGCCCTTGTAGCCGCAAGGTTCCGGCGAGAGCCGGGAGGTCCTTAGGACTTGTTTCTTCCTTTTTTATCGAGTCTGTAGTCCAGCTCATGGAGCCTTGCTTAATTTGACTCTCTTGGATACTTGTGTCTGTGATGCTTTTTCTCTCCTTCTTGGCTTTGCCTGGCTGAGTCCTTAGCTCCGCAAGGTACTTAGAGGCCATTTCCAATCTTGGAGCTTCGCACAGACACCCTCCCCGGGTCCTAACCGTGTTATGGGCCCCCGGAGGTCTCCGAACCTCGCCCTATGGGGGGCTCCAAATCCGCCTGCCACGTGGCGGGTCCGGAGCTCCTCCTCAAGAGACGGGAGCTCCGGCCATGTTGGACACGTAGGGCTTTCGGAGCCCTCCCACTGAGGGGGGAGGTCCGGTTCCTGCCTGCCACGTGGCGAGCCCGGAGCCCTCCTCAAGGAAGGAGAGAGTTGCGGGCCCGCTGGACACGTGGGGCCCCCGGGCCCCGCCCCTGCTGGAGGGGCAGGTCCCGGTCCTTCCAGTCCCAGGCCGGAGTAGCTGGTAGCTCCTCCCCCCCCCCCCCCTTCATGCAGTCCCTGTTGCCGTAACCTGGAGGTCCTGCACACAGGCAGAGGAAACGTAATTCTCCTCGGGGGGTCCTCCCCTCCCGTCTCCTAGTCTTATCCGTCTTATGGTCCTGACCCGCTATACGGGGCTTGGACAATTCTGTGCACGAGGCGCCGGAGCTCCGGCTCCCTCTGAGGTCCGGGTATGGCCGTCCGATCCCTAGTACCGGGCCATGCGCTGGGGAAGCAGAGTGCACGCGCTTTGGGTTCATGACCAGGCAAAGCGGACGTACTCCCCTGGACCTCCGGAGGGCAGGATGCGCATGCTTTGGGCTCTGGGCCGGCTAAGCTGGATACGCACCCTGGACCCCCCATGCACAACGCTGGCCTTTCCTAGAGGTGACCAACTGGCACCGCAACACCTGACTGGGGGAGGCCCGAGAGACTCACTCGGCCATCGGCAGGTGCCTCAAGGAATCATCATATTAGCTGAAATCTTCCCTCCCGGTGAGCAGATCATATAAGTGCAGTTGGTTGGGAAGACTTGCAATTGATGTTTAGCCACATAGGATGCACTTATAAAGCTGTGGGTTGCACCCGAATCAAATAATATAACGATGGCTTGATGGTTGAGAGTAAACGTACCCGCCAGCACGTTGTCTCCCTCTGGGGCGTCCTCATTGTCGAGGTTGCGGACGCCTCCAGTCCGCTGACCAACCTTCTTCGCCGGAGGTCGGCCTCGAGCACCGCCCTGAAACTGGGCTTGCCCGCTGCTCTGCTGCCCCTGGGGACAGTCCTTCGCAAAGTGGCCCGGCTGGCCACACGTGAAGCAGGTGAAACGGGGCGGTCCCCCGCTGATCGGTGGACGGAAACCTGGGGCGCGCTGTGGCGGTGGAAACGCCCGGGGTACCGTCTGCTGTTGCTGTCTTGGTGGTGGCATCGGCGGACGGAACGGAGGTGCCTGAAAGGGATGTCCCCCGAACCGTTGCGGTCGCGCCGGTGGTTGCCACTGCTGCCTGGATGGTGTCCGATACACCATACGGTACTTCTGGGGAGCGCCACTCCCACCGCTGCTAGGTGGAGCGCTGCGCTTCCTCTGCTCAGCTGCTAACTCCCGCTGAGCGTCCTCTTACATGATGGCGGCATTGACTAGGTCGTTGAATGTGCCGCGGTTCCATTGTACGAGGTGGGTCTTCATTTCGGGGTGTAACCCCCGATAGAAGTGCTCCCTCTTCTTCTCCTCCGTGGAGATGTAGTCTGACGCATACTGCACCAGATGGTTGAAGGCACGGGAGTAGTCGTGGGCACTCCTCCCGCCCTGCTTCAGTTCCAAAAATTCTTGGAACTTTCTCTTCATTATTCCGGGAGGAATGTGATAGGCGCGGAACGCCTCCCGGAACTCTTACCATTCCACGGCATGGCCAGCCGGACGTGAGGCGACATAATTCGCCCACCACGCACCAGCGGCACCGTGGAGCTGCTGTGCTGCGAACAGTGTCTTCTGCCGCTCCGTACACTGGAGCAGCCCGAACTTGGACTCGATAGTCCGCAGCCAGTTGTCCGCCTCGAGTGGTTCTTCAGCTTCGGTGAACACCGGAGGGTGCGTACTCATGAAATCCGAGTACGACACTTCGCGGGGCTCGCGAGGCCCTCGCTCTTGACGTCCTCCCGCCTGGGACGTATTCTGCACGATCGTGCGGAGCAGGTCGGTCTGCTCCTCACGACCTCCCTTGGAAGTGGCTGTTTTCAACCCTGATTTCCACTAAATTCTGTGCTGCAATTTCAGGAACTTTGAATTGCAAAGGTGTCACACATCTTCTACTCTTTCTAAGGAGGTATTATATGACAATTTTAGATTTTTCTACTGGGAGTTATCCTTGAAAAACAGAACAGTCCAGAGAATGTTTTAACACTGTCCTAATTCTGGATAGTTACATGTCTCTGGGATTAAGCCATCTTAAGGCGAGTTTCAGCTCTGGAAGTCTACAACAAAGTTGTAGAGGATTTGAATACCTTTCCAGAACTATATAGCACACCTCCCTGGGCTAAAAGACCTGTGAGTTATGCCCTGTTGAAGATCAGCAAACGTGCTGCCCAAAACAGAGCACTCTGTTTTTCAGTCTTTTTGGAACTACAATCATCACTATCCCATTCTTATACCCAACCAGGGTCCTAAATGTTGAACCTATAGATGTTAATTCTTTGTTATCATTATACTCATGCATATGCCTACAATGTCTCGGTACTATGTTCCTCACAAAAGAAAATCCTAACCGGATCATACCGGTATATACGTCTCGAGTGTGGCACTAAACGGTCCCTCACACACGTTTTCTACACGGATACATATGTGGTTAGTACCTGCAGAAGACCACACAATGATGGTGCACTCAAAGGTTGTTCATTTCAGGCAGTTCCATATTTAAAAGTAAATACAAACGCCCGTATCATTGTCATACGGCCGTCCTTGAGCTAAGTCACGTCTCAAGGCACGTGATCGTGTTTCAACACCACACGACGGGGAACCCGAGTATGTCATGAACGGATCGTCACGGTTGGGAATGTTATCAACCCAACAGATACCACCTACTGCCCTGCAGGGCACGCCGATGGCAAGCGCTGCGTATGTCCTCCTGGGCTATTTCCAGACGAACACACTCTCGCGTTACTGACCACGCGATGGGGTCTCCGCTTACTTGCCTAATGCACGAAGGCTCAGCAAGGCTTAACCGACTCACCTAAGCATGAAACTCTACATGAGGTATACCAAGACATAGGTTGGTAGCATTTCAGCAAAACGACACGCCTACAAGTTCATCCTTAGTTCATCTTTTAGCAACAAGTTAACAGTTCATGAAATCTGAAATTTAGTAAGCAGTATTTGGTGGCACACATGTAGCAATACAATTATATCAATCAGCATCATTGCATCAACATATTTCATCCATTAGTCTACGTTACGACGCAGTGAACAAGCAGTACTCGTCACCGCGAGGGACGGCGAATCGACTCGATATACACCTGCAGGGAAAACCCAAAGAGCACGTCACGTACGCCCATCCGTGGAGCTGTACAGCACGCTCACTCGATGTCGTACGGGACAACCTTTCACCCAACAGCCCAAACGTCGAACCGGTCGCACCGAAACGAGCAGGAGGTTCCCCACACGGAGCATCTCTCTATGCCCATTGGCAGATTTCCACCTTGCTGCCCTCAACCTACACCTATAAATCGGTGTGCTATGCCTCGACGCCCGGAGGTTTAGGCTACATCGGTTTATCGGGGCCCATATATCCGATATGCCTTCGGTACGTTCAATACTTGTTCAGCAGGGCCGCACACGGATCGGTCCTCAATCGACACGGGCAGGGCTGCGCACACAAGACTCTCTCTTGCTACGCCCTAGCCCCTGCCTAGTCTCATTTTTATTACTAAAGTGATGTCACATCACTCAACCGAACCCGTGTGTCCCAAGCCTATCTCGTGAGTAGATTCCAACTACTCGACTTGTACCGAAGTCCTATGACTCATTAAGCATAGCCTGTCTACTCGAGGTCCTTGACACTACCCTCACTCTTTTAGGAACCTTTGGTTATGCAAGTGGGGTTTCATTCATCCTATACCTAATGCACATACATACTTCATATGACACATGTAAACAAAGTAAGACTTATAAAAGGGTTAATGCAAACCGGGGCTTGCCTTGTTGCTGCTGGTCAGGAGTTAGTTCTTCGTTCGGAAGGAGGAAGTCCAGCACTTCCGGAGTCTCTTCTTCAACGGCTACACGTTAATGAAATACTATATGTTAATTTAGATGCAAATGTGAGTTTTTAGAGTAAAACTTCTACTATTGGTTCTAATAACTAGCCTCTAACACCTGGAACTTTGTTTAAGAATTTAAATATGAACTGGTGTTGGTGGTTTGGCTTGGACTTAATCACATGGTTAAATGCTAAGTGGTTTTCCCCCCTTTTCCATATTAATCCCTTAAGTGGTTAAACAGGACAGGGGTAATCTAGAGCTCCAATAGAGCTGAGAATTTTTGTGTGAATTCCTTGTCACAAGAAAACTCTCTGGACCAAACATTAGCACTTTTCATGGAGTGGTTTGCTCAGAATAATTCTCTTGGCAAATCAGCAAGGAAGAATTTATCCTGAGGTAATACCCATGTTCATGCTCAACTTAATGAACTACAATTTCTATTATAGCTCATAGAGTTTGCATAAATTTTACTAGCATTTTTGGAGTCAAGGTTTGCCCAGAATTGAATTTCCAAGTTTTGGAAATTCTCTGAAAATGTTTCTGCATTCAAATGAACACAGCACCTTCCAATTTGAATTGCTCTGACCAAATCAACTCCAAATGGTCTGAAACTTTTACAGGGGTTTACTAATGTCCTAAAGAATATTCTGGTAAAATTTGGGGATTTTTGGCTGAACCAAACTCCCTCTAAAATTCTTTTGCTGAAAAGCTTTAAAGAATTTTCCAGAATTAATTATTGGGTTTCATACAAATTGGGTTGTGTATTTGGACAGAACTAGGCAAGAGGAATCCAACCCAATTTGAATCACTAAATTTGGAGCTTCCTAGCAAAAGTTATGCAGTTCCAAAGTTTGAACCAATTCTGGAATTCAAATTAATTCGGGAAAAGTTCAAACTCTGCCTGTGTGTCCACCCTACACGTGTCACCCGCCGGACTCGCGCCACACGGGGGCCACAGACCTTTTTCCCGCGCCACCACACGGGATCACACGCCATAGCTGATCCGGGGTTTTAATCTTCAGCTGCTGACACGTGGGCCCGGTGGGTCTTCTTCCTCCTCTCGCTCCCGCGTCTCCCCCTCGCTGGCGCTGTACTGGAGCTCGCCGGACCCAGCTTCCCGGCCACCTCTCGGCCGGAGACTCGCCGCCTGGGGGTTTTCAGGGTCGGGGAACAAGTCTATGGGGTTGGCTTGGGCTGCCGGTGGCCGGAAGTAGGCTGGCGACGAGCCACGGCCTTCGGTGATGATCGGCACCGTCGCCCGAGCACATTAGCCCGCCAAAAGCTCGGCGGATCCGCTCTAAAGCATCAGTGGAGGTCAGGAAATCTCGGCGTGGCCTCAACCTGGCTCGGAAACGACGGCAAACCGGTCGTCACCGTGCGCCCGCGTGTTCCCGCCATGGCCGCCGACCGAAAAGCTCGAAATTAGCTGTAACCACGGCGTTTCTAGCTAGGGTTGTGGAGGGAAAAGGTTCCCTATCCTCTCTAGTTCTGGTGTGCGCAAAATGAACAACTTTAACCGAGAATTAAGCGTAAATTTCCACAGTTCTTACCCGCGGTCCGGTTTTCCTCGTCCGAGGGGAAAACTTGAAATTCCGAAGCTACGTCGCACGGATTGCTCTGGAATTTGGAGAGGAGCAGCGCAGGGAGTTGGCGCACCTTGGGGTGCTCTTGCTCAGTCGTGAAACTGGTTGGTGTGAGCTGCCCACGGGAGCACCTTTGCTCGGTTCTCACCGGCGGCCACGAAAACGTGGTTTTTCTCGGTGGGTAGTGGTTCACTTGACCGGAAGTGATGCGGGTAGTGCGTGGGAGGTCTGAGGATATAGGTTTGTTGCACTGCCGACGTTGGTACACGAGAGACGATCGCTCCCGAGTGAGTGGATCACAGCAGCGGCTCCTCGGCGCTCTGTCGTGCGAGAGGGCAGTGACTGGGGGTCAGCCCGTGGTCGTGGCGAGCTGGGGCACGGCTGGGAGTTACTGCGCCCGCACAAGGAGCTCGCCAGCGCGCGAGGGGAGAGCAGGAGGTGGCGTCCGGCGTTTTCACGGCGTGTCGCGGTGGAGCCTCGGCTCTGTTCCGAGTGCAACACTTAGCCCCTAAGGCTGTTGACTTTTGTGCCATTTTAACCTTCCCAATGACATGTGGGACCCACTTGTCAGTGCTCCCCCACCCCTCAAAAGATCTCCAAAGCTTAGCCAGAGATGAATCCAAATATTTGGAGTTTGAAACTGACCTACATTTGTATGGTTGAGCTCATTTCCCCTAAATTCAAATAAATATTTGAATTCTTGGCATATTTGGATCCTTTTTGGAAAAATGGGTAGCAAATCTTTTTGAAAATTTCTGAAACTTTGCCTCCCCACTAATCTGGACCTGAGGAATCCAATTATGCACTTTGATCCTTGGTTTAGCTGCTGAAATCCTGAATTTGAATGCAACAGTTTGGAAACACACTCTCATGTGTGATCATATGTGTATAATTTTCCCATGTTGTGAAAGTGTAAGTTTCCCCTCTAACCACTTCTTTGATAGAGGTTACTTGCTCCTCCCATTCCTTACCAGCCATCCACAACAAGAGCTGAGGTGTGGTGAAGTGAAGAAAAGTTTTTGCAAGTCCCATTTCTTGGGCCTTTTACACGTTGTGCCCAGTCGCATCAGACTGGCGCGCGGTGTCAGAACCTGCCAGCCAATAAACACAGCGACAAGACATCCCCTGCCGCCTCCGCAGCCATCAACCACTACGGCTAGCATGCGGCATGGGCAGGGCGGCAAGACGAAGGCTCAGAAGCCTTTGCCAGAGACAACTACCGGCATAACTGCAGATACGGTAGATAACAGTCAATCTTCCCGGGACCACCTGTCGGGTCCCAGGCCCCCCTTGTAAGCCACCCGAGTCTTGGACTATAAAAGGCTTGGGTAGGTGACGTTAGCAAGGGTTCGCACTCCCGCAACTCACACACTAGACTTCAGTCATCCCCAACCTCAGGACTCCGGTTCTGAGCAACAAGCAATACAGCGAGCTCCATAGCTCGCCGTGGACGTAGGGTTTTACGCTACGGTGGCCTGAACCACGTAAAACTCGCCGTGTCAAGCTCTTCCTAACTCATCCATACGCTCAAGCTCTCCGCAAGTGACTAGCCCCACCAAAAAAAGAACCTCCGCAGGCTGCCAGGTGCAGGCCCGGGGGAAGTGTCGACCGAACATTTCGACAGCCTCTGAGTACCTTGCGGAGCTAAGCGCTTGGTCAGGCCAAGCCAAGAAGAAGACTAAAGCACACAGACGCAGAAGATAACAAGAGTCTATTCATTCAAGGCTCCATGAGCTGGACTACAGACTCAACAAAAGTAAAAAAAGGGAAAAATATACAGGGCCTTGTGGCCACGGGGGCGGCTGCCTAAGAGTCCCCGGACTGCCGCTAGAACCTAGAGGCCACAAGGGCGGCCATGTCCCCGACTTCGGCCCTGGCAGCTTCCTCCCGCTCGACGGCGGGCCCTAGTCGGACTGGCTCCAGAGAGAAGGAAGGGTCTTGGCTCCAGAAGCACGCCAGCACATGCGTAGCGACCTCCTTCGCCAGGCCTCGTCCCTCCACCTCAAGCTCGTCGGCGATCACCGCTTCGAGCCGGCCCAGCTTGGCGCCGATGGACTCAAGCGCCGGGATTGCCCCCAGACACCTCCTGCGCTGGAGCCTCCGTCCGCACCGGGCTGAAACTGAGGAACCAAGGCGGACCCCGCCTCGGTAATGTGGCGGACCGGAATCCGCTCATCCAGGATCGCAGAGGGTGGTGCCGCGCGATGCGACACCCGACAGCACACGTCATAAGAACACAATATATTACATGGGAAAAACAGCTGAAACTGTACAAACAAGTACAAACTTCAGTTACAATTATTGTTCTATTACACAGCGGAAGACTACACTATACAACTCACGCCCGTCTATTTAGCAAAAGTCGGTTGCCCAGCCCTAGGGCAACCCACACTAGCTGCACGTCTCAGCTCAGCGCGGCGTGTACGGCTCCCACTCAGCCGTGGTCCCCGACGGAGGGTAACCCTCGCCGGTGGACTCGTACTCCGAGTCCGTGGGTGGCTCCTCACCTGAAAAACACTTAAGCAGCAACCGTGAGCACGAAGGCTCAGCAAGGCTTAACCGACTCACCTAAGCATGAAACTCTACATGAGGGGTACAATGGACATAGGATAGTAACACTTCAGCAAAAGGACACGCCTACAAGTTCATCCTTAGTTCATCTTTTAGCAACAAGTTAACCGTTCATGAAATCTGAAATTTAGTAAGCCGTATTTGGTGGCACACATGTAGCAATACAATTATATCAATCAGCATCATTGAATCAACATATTTCATCCATTAATCTACGTTACGACGCAGTGAACAAGCAGTACTCGTCACCTCGAGGGACGGCGAATCGACTCGATATACACCTGCAGGGAAAACCCAAAGAGCACGTCACGTACGCCCACCCGTGGAGCTGCACAGCACACTCACTCGATGTCGTACGGGACAACCTTTCACCCAACAGCCCAAACGTCGAACCGGTCGCACCGAAACGAGCAGGAGGTTCCCCACACGGAGCATCTCTCTATGCCCGTTGGCAGATTTCCACCTTGCTGCCCTCAACCTACACCTATAAATCGGTGTGCTATGCCTCGACGTCCGGAGGTTTAGGCTACATCGGTTTATCGGGGCCCATATATCCGATATGCCTTCGGTACGTTCAATACTTGTTCAGCAGGGCCGCACACGGATCAGTCCTCAATCGACACGGGCAGGGCTGCGCACACAAGACTCTCTCTTGCTGCGCCCTAGCCCCTGCCTAGTCTCATTTTCATTACTAAAGTGATCTCACATCACTCAACCGAACCCGTGTGTCCCCAGCCTATCTCGCGAGTAGATTCCAACTACTCGACTTGTACCGAAGTCCTATGACTCATTAAGCATAGCCTGTCTACTCGAGGTCCTTAACACTACCCTCACTCTTTTAGAAACCTTTGGTTATGCAAGTGGGGTTTCATTCATCCTATACCTAATGCACATACATACTTCATATGACACATGTAAACAAAGTAAAACTTTTAAAAAGGGTTAATGCAAACCGGGGCTTGCCTTGTTGCTGCTGGTCAGGAGTTAGTTCTTCGTCCGGAAGGAGGAAGTCCAGCACTTCCGGAGTCTCTTCTTCAACGGCTACACGTTAATGAAATACTATACGTTAATTTAGATGCAAATGTGAGTTTTAGAGTAAAACTTCTACTATTGGTTTTAATAACCAGCCTCTAACACCTGGAACTTTGTTTAAGAATTTAAATATGAACTGGTGTTGGTGGTTTGGCTTGGACTTAATCACATGGCTAAATGCTAAGTGGTTTTCCCCCCTTTTCCATATTAATCCCTTAAGTGATTAAACAGGACAGGGGTAATCTAGAGCTCCAATAGAGCTGAGAATTTTTGTGTGAGTTCCTTGTCACAAGAAAACTCTCTGGACCAAACATTAGCACTTTTCATGGAGTGGTTTGCTCAGAA
This sequence comes from Neostapfia colusana, assembly GCA_030760725.1. Taxonomy (NCBI): domain Eukaryota; kingdom Viridiplantae; phylum Streptophyta; class Magnoliopsida; order Poales; family Poaceae; genus Neostapfia; species Neostapfia colusana. The sequence continues at coordinate 52,650,465 of JASWHV010000019.1, forward strand.
TAATTCTCTTGGCAAATCAGCAAGGAAGAATTAATTCTGAGGTAATACCCCTGTTCATGCTCAACTTAATGAACTACAATTTCTATTATAGCTCATAGAGTTTGCATGGATTTTCCTAGCATTTTTGGAGTCAAGGTTTGCCCAGAATTGAATTTCCAAGTTTTGGAAATTCTCTGAAAATGTTTCTGCATTCAAATGAACACAGCACCTTCCAATTTTAATTGCTCTGACCAAATCAACTCCAAATGGTCTGAAACTTTTACAGGGGTTTACTAATGTCCTAAAGAACATTCTGGCAAAATTTGGGGATTTTTGGATGAACCAAACTCCCTCAAAAATTCTTTTGCTCAAAAGCTTTAAAGAATTTTCCAGAATTTATTAATGGGTTTCATACAAATTGGGTTGTATATCTGGACAGAGCTAGGCAAGATGAATCCAACCCAATTTGAATCACTAAATTCGGAGCTTCCTAGCAAAAGTTATGGGGTTCTAAAGTTTGCACTAAAACTGGAAATTCCAAAAATGTTTAAATCCTGCGGGTGGGACCCACTCCTCGAGCCGGCCCACTCAGAAAGCGGCCACACCGCGGCCCACGGGGTTTTACCCGCGCTGCCGCACCGAATCCCGGCCGCAAACCCGATCCCCGCGCGAGATCAGAGGCTGACCGGTGGACCCGGACCCCCCTTCGTCTACCTCGCGCTCTCCCGCAGTTCCCGCGGCGGCGCTTCACCGGAGCGCTCGCCGCTGGGCGTTTCCCCGCCCGACCTTTGACAAAACTTGCCGCCTGTGCCTAACTCGACTCGGAGAACACGCTGGTGCCCTCACCGGAGCTCGGCAATGGCCGGAACTATGCCCGCGACGGCGACAGAGCCTCCCTCTGCTCCGGTGACGTCGTCCGGGCTACTCCGGGCCTTATTTCTCAAGCGGTTTGCTCCTACAGCTCCACCGTGGCATGGTGCGCACGAATATGAGCTCGGTTGGCCATGGAAATAGCCGGAACTGGGACCTCACCGTCGACCTAGGCCCGATATCGACTGTTGCTCGAAAAACTTGGATATCAGCGCAAAGGCTCGATGGTTTTCGATAGTTTTGGATCCTAGGTGGCCGTGGGGGCGTGTAGAACCTATGCTCAGCTGGGTTTACGCTGTGCAGGACCGATCGCCACGAATTTCGGCATTTCTGCTCACTCGTTTTTGTCGAGCACCGAGGACTAGACGGGGAAATACTCCCCCTACAAAGCATGGAAGAGGGTAGGGTCTTCACCTTGAGCTCGAGCAGTCCCCGGCGCGTGTCTTTGCTGGTGAACTCCGGTCGCGAGGTCGCCTGGATCAACGGCGCGACGAGGAGCCGAGGGGAGCGGCGGTGTCGTTTTTGCGTTTCGGGTAGGAACGGGCAAAGCGGAGTAGATGAGGCTGGCTCACGTGGGCTGGGGACTTAAACCGCGTCGGGCACGCGTGCGCTCGGTCGTCGAGCAGGAGGTGGCGAGGTGAGGCGGTCGGACGCCGGTGCTGTCCGCAGCTGGCGCGAGGTGTTCGACCGACGTCGGGAGAAAACAGCCACGCTCGGTTTGTGAAACAGTCCTCCCACTGATTTGTGGGCCCCCTTTCCCCCCCTAATCTCTTTTTCCAAATTCTGCTGCAAATATCTCAGCTACTCTCCATTTAATGAGAGACTTAGCCTCCAAGTATTGGTTTGAATTTGAGTTCTCAAATTCAAACTTTGTTTGGTCAAGTTTGCTTCATATTCAAACTGAAATTCAAATTCAGTTTTGAATTCTTGCAAATTTAGCTCTTGACAAGATGAGCTCCAATGGAGATGAAACTTGGTGGGTTTACTCAGAAAAATGTGCTGAGTGTAGATATGGGGCTAACTTTTGAATTTGGGTGATGAAAGTTGCTGCAATTTGAATTTACATTCAAATTGGCCTCCTTTTGAAATAACCCAAAAGTGCCTCAAAAAGTGTTGAATTTGCATGAGCTTCGGACTGAACCTTCCCAAGACTTTTTAAATTCTAGGGGTGAGCTCAACTTCTCCTGTTCATGTGTAGAAACCCTACTTTGTGAAAGTGAAGACTTTCCCCTCTAATCATTCTTTTGATGGAGGTTATATGCTCTTCACAACATTTCCTAAGGTGTCCACAATAAAACTGTGGTGTTGTGAGGTGAAGAAAAGTTTTTGCAAGTCCCTTTTTTTTTGGGCTTTTACATCCCTCCCCCCTTAAAAGAATCTCGTCCCGAGATTATAAAAGAAGAGATAGCGATGTAATAGGGACTTACCCGTGTTGAGAAGCCATAAACTCCGGGTAATTTGAGCGAAGGAACTCCTCGCTCTCCCACGTCGCTTCCTTGGCGGTGTGGTTGCTCCAGAGTATTTTGTAGAACCACAACGTTCTGCTGCGTGTGGTTCTGGCTTTCTCATCAAGAATCCCCACCGGATATTCATCATATGTTAAATCCGGTTTCAGCTCGCCGATGTCTTCGGTAGGAACAGCAGTTGTATGCTTCAAGCATTTTCGCAGTTGCGAAACGTGGAAAATAGCATGGACACCAGCCAGAGATGCCGGTAGCTCCAATCGATACGCCGCTGATCCACACTTCTCGGTGATAGCGTAGGGTCCAATAAAACGGGGAGCGAGCTTCCCCTTTACACCGAATCAGTGCACGCCCTTCATTGGAGACACGCGGAGGTACACGTGTTCCCCAACGTCAAAGTGCAACGGCCTACGCCTCTTATCAGCGTAGCTCTTCTGTCGGGATTGAGCGGCCTTCAAATTGGCTTGAATTGTCCGAACGCGCTCTTCGGCGTCGTTCACCACATCAACTCCGAATGTGACCCTTTCACCGGACTCGCACCAATTTAACGGGGTGCGGCACTTGCGACCATAGAGAGCTTCATAGGGTGCCATTTTGATACTCGCCTGATAACCGTTGTTGTACGAGAATTCTGCCAATGGTAGGTGATCATCCCAATTCCTACCATGGTGGATGGCACACGCTCTCAACATGTCTTCCAGGACTTGATTCACCCTTTCTGTCTGGCCATCTGTCTGAGGGTGATAAGCGGAGCTCCTGATCAACTTAGTACCCAATGCAGCGTGTAGCTGCTCCCAAAAGCGAGATACAAATAATGCACCTCGATCTGAGACAATGGTCTTGGGTACCCCGTATAGGCATAGAATCTTTGCTATGTATAGCTCCGCATATTTGCCGGCATTGTAACGTGTATTCACCGGAATGAAGTGAGCTGTCTTGGTTAACCGATCAACAATTACCCATATGGAATCATGCTTGTTGGCTGTTAGGGGTAATCCCACAATGAAATCCATGCTCACATCTTCCCATTTCCATGCCGGGATCTTCAGGGGTTGCAACAGCCCTGATTTCTTCATGTGATCAGCTTTCACTCGTCTACACGTATCACACTTGGATACGTACTTAGCTACCTCCCGCTTCATCCGTGTCCACCAAAATTTCTTTTTTCAAATCTTGGTACATTTTGTTGCTGCCCGGATGAATGGAGTATTTGGACAAGTGAGCTTCATCGAGGATCTTTTTCCTCAATTCCATATCCCGGGGTACGACTATGCGGTCATTGAACCACAGCGTCCCCTCATCACCTTTCCGGAAACATTTAATTTCTCCATTGTCTATCCGTCTCCGGAGATGTGCCATGCCTTTATCCGTTTCCTGAGCTGCAATGATGTCCTCCCTAATAGTAGGGATGAGGGCAAGGTTGTACAGCGATCCATAAGGAACCAAGTATAAACTTGGCTCTTCCTCCTCCACCGGTGTAATGGTGAGGTGATGGACATGCGATTTCCGACTCAGCGCGTCGGCAACCACATTCGCCTTGCCGGGGTGGTAATGGATCTCAATCTCATAATCTTTGATCAGTTCTAACCACCTCCTCTGCCTCATGTTCAGCTCCTTCTGGGTGAAAATGTATTTCAAGCTCTTGTGGTCGGTGTAGAGATGCACCAAGTTCCCCAGGAGATAGTGCCTCCACATTTTCAGCGCCAACACCACGGCAGCAAGTTCAAGATCGTGAGTCGGGTAGTGCTGCTCATGGTTCCGAAGTTGACATGAGCCATAAGCGACCACACGTCCTTCCTGCATCAACACGCAGCCAAGCCCAATACCGGACGCGTCACAATACACGTCGAAGGGCTTTGTTGTATCCGGCTGAGCTAATACCGGGGCTGTTGTGAGATGCTTCACCAGTGTTCGGAACGCTCCTTCACACGCCGTGTCCCAAACATATTTTGTCCCTTTCTTCAGCAACTCTGTCATCGGCTTAGCGAGCTTGGAGAAACTTGGAATGAATCTCCGGTAGTATCCCGCTAACCCGAGGAAGCTTCTGACTTCATGGACTGGAGTGGGAGCTTTCCATTTCAACACTTGCTCTATTTTACTTGGGTCAACCGCAATGCCTTCAGCTGAGATGATATGTCCCAAGAATGGCACTTGGCTGATCCAAAATTCACATTTGCTGAACTTGCCGTAGAGCTTGTGGTCTCGCAATCGTTGAAGGACGATCCGTAAGTGTTCGGCATGCTCGGCTTCTGTCTTGGAGTAAACCAAGATATCGTCGATGAACACTACCACGAACTTGTCCAGCTCCGGCATGAACACCGAGTTCATGAGATACATGAAATGGGCTGGAGCATTTGTGAGACCAAAGGACATGACGAGATATTCGTATAAGCCGTATCTCGTCGAGAACGCCGTCTTCGGGATATCCTCCGCCCGGATCTTGATCTGGTGATATCCAGAGCGAAGGTCCATCTTTGAGAATACACTTGCCCCCACAAGTTGATCAAACAAGATGTCAATACGGGGAAGTGGGTACTTATTCTTGATGGTGACGGCGTTGAGCGGCCGGTAATCCACACACAGCCTCAGGGTCTCATCCTTCTTCTTCACGAATAGCGCCGAGCATCCCCAAGGCGAGGAACTCGGCCTAATGAAACCCTTGCTCAACAGATCATTGAGCTGTTCTTTCAGTTCCGCCAGCTCATTTGGAGCCATCTTGTATGGTCTCCGTGAGATGGGCGTAGTCCCGGGTGCAAGTTCAATCTTGAACTCGACATCCCGCTCAGGTGGCATGCCCGGAAGATCATCCGGGAACACATCAGGATACTCCCGGACTACGGGGATGTCTTCTAACTTGAGAACTTCAGCATTATTAATTGCTAAAACTTCCCGGATTGGCGTGTCTAATACCATGGAATGTGGACGGTGGAATGGAGAATTTAAGTGAACCGTCCGTGTCCGAGTCTCTAGGACAGCGCCATGGTATTGTAGCCATGACATCCCTAAGATTGCATCAATCTTTTGTCCCATAAGGATTATCAAGGTGGTGGGATATAGTTTCCCACCTAAGCACAGAGGTGCCTTTGGAATCATCATATTAGCTGAAATCTTCCCTCCCGGTGAGCATATCATATATGTGCAGTCGGTTGGGAAGACTTGCAATTGATGTTTAGCCACATAGGATGCACTTATAAAGCTGTGGGTTGCACCCGAATCAAATAATATGACGATGGCTTGATGGTTGAGAGTAAACGTACCCGCCAGCACGTTGTCTCCCTCTGGGGCGTCCTCATTGTCGAGGTTGCGGACGCCTCCAGTCCGCTGACCAACCTTCTTCGCCGGAGGTCGGCCTCGATCACCGCCCTGAAACTGGGCTTGCCCGCTGCTCTGCTGCCCCTGGGGACAGTCCTTCGCAAAGTGGCCCGCCTGGCCACACGTGAAGCAGGTGAAACGGGGCGGTCCCCCGCTGATCGGTGGACGGAAACCTGGGGCGCGTTGTGGCGGTGGAAACGCCCGGGGTACCGTCTGCTGTTGCTGTCTTGGTGGTGGCATCGGCGGACGGAACGGAGGTGCCTGAAAGGGACGTCCCCCGAACCGTTGCGGTCGCGCCGGTGGACGCCACTGCTGCCCGGATGGTGTCCGATACACCATACGGTATTTCTGGGGAGCGCCACTCCCACCGCTACTAGGTGGAGCGCTACGCTTCCTCTGCTCAGCTGCTAACTCCCGCTGAGCGTCCTCTTGCATGATGGTGGCATTGACTAGGTCGTTGAATGTGCCGCGGTTCCATTGTACGAGGTGGGTCTTCATTTCGGGGTGTAACCCCCGATAGAAGTGCTCCCTCTTCTTCTCCTCCGTGGAGATGTAGTCTGACGCATACTGCGCCAGATGGTTGAAGGCACGGGAGTAGTCGTGGGCACTCCTCCCGCCCTGCTTCAGTTCCAAAAATTCTTGGAACTTCCTCTTCATTATTCCGGGAGGAATGTGATAGGCGCGGAACGCCTCCCGGAACTCTTGCCATTCCACGGCATGGCCAGCCGGACGTGAGCGACATAATTCGCCCACCACGCACCAGCGGCACCGTGGAGCTGCTGTGCTGCGAACAGCGTCTTCTGCCGCTCCGTACACTGGAGCAGCCCGAACTTGGACTCGATAGTCCGCAGCCAGTTGTCCGCCTCCAGTGGTTCTTCAGCTTCGGTGAACACTGGAGGGTGCGTACTCATGAAATCCGAGTATGACACTTCGCGGGGCTCACGAGGCCCTCGCTCTTGACGTCCTCCCGCCTGGGACGTATTCTGCACGATCGTGCGGAGCAGGTCGGTCTGCTCCTCACGACCTCCCACCAATGTCGCTATCACATCCGCTAGAGTAAGCGGAGGCGGCGGTGGTGGCTGCTGCTGCGGGGTGCTGTCGTAGGCCGGTGGCTGGGAGTCATCGCCTCCACCTTGGCTAGAGCCACCTACCTCGTGCGTGGTCCTAGTGCGAACCATCTGCAATCATACGACAATAACATCAGTCCCGCAACACTTGCATGCAGTTCCATTATAATGGGCGTAAAAATATTATGACAACAAAAACATGCGATATATCTCGTAAGCCGATAATGTAATAACTTTGCACAAGCTACACCATTACCAGACCAAACACCAGCTAGTTTAATCCAACTTGATGAACCTCCACTTTGGAAGCTCAACATAACTAGGTTTGGTCACTACGAGACATTACTATCGCGTTGTCATCACATATCACACCCTTAGGGTACAACACCCTCTCCAATGAGCTCAACTGTCATTCTTCTGTCAGAATGACCAGTTGCTACCTATTCCAAGTTTTGATCTAGTTCTGTGCATTTTCATGACTCAAGTTGAATACCAAAGTTAAAGTTAACTTTAGTATCTTTCCAACGAGTACTCATTTGCCCCCAGATCAGCTTTGATTAAAAAGTTATGCTAATTCAAAGTTAGCAGAATTTCTGGAAGAATTTTAACAGCACCTCCCTTGGAAGTGGCTGTTTTCAATCCTGATTTCCACTAAATTCTGTGCTGAAACTTCAGAAACTTTGAATTGCAACAATGTCAAACATCTTCTACTCTTTCTAAGGATGTATTATATGACAATTTTAGATTTTTCTACTGGGAGTTATATTTGAAAAACAGATCAGTTCAGAGGATGTCTTACTCTGCCCTGATTCTGAACAGTTTAGATTTTAGCCATCTTAAGGCGAGTTTCAGATCTAGAAGTCTACAAAAAAGTTGTAGAGTACTTGAATACCTTCCCAGAACTATATAGCACACCTCCCTGGGCTAAAAGACCTGTGAGTTATGCCCTGTTGAAGATCAGCAAACTTGCTGTCCCAAAACCGAGCACTCTGTTTTTCAGTCTTTTTGGAACTACACTCATCCCTATCTCATTCTTATACCCAACCAGGGTCCTAACTGTTGAACCTATGGATTTTTAATTCTTCGTTATCATTATACTCATGCATATGCCTACAATATCTCGGTACTACGTTCCTCACAAAAGAAAATCCTAACCGGATCATACCGGTATATACGTCTCAAGTGTGGCACTAAACGGTCTCTCGCACACGTTTTCTACACGGATACATACGTGGTTAGTACCTGCAGAAGACCATACAATGATGGTGCACTCAAAGTTTGTTCATTTCAGGCAGTTCCATATCTAAAAGTAAATACAAACGCCCGTATCATTGTCATACGGCCGTCCTTGAGCTAAGTCACGTCTCAAGGCACGTGATCGTGTTTCAACACCACACGACGGGGAACCCGAGTATGTCATGAACGGGTCGTCACGGTTGGGAATGTTATCAACCCAACAGATACCACCTACTGCCCTGCAGGGCACGCCGATGGCAAGCGCTGCGTATGTCCTCCTGGGCTATTTCCAGACGAACACACTCTTGCGTTACTGACCACGCGATGGGGTCTCCACTTACTTGCCTAATCCACGCTAGGGATCAGCGTTTCATATGAACTCAGAGACATGAAGAGTCCAAGAGCTTCATATTGACATCTCACACCAAGCTGTGAGATCAATCCCTGAACCTCGTTCCTCGTCAGGGAGAGCTAACCGAAATTGAACCGCTTTCGGTGGCGTTCCTTACCATACTTACCAGAGCGTAGGTGCGTCGTTACATAATTGAAATTCAGAATTATAACAGATAAGTTAGTCTTTGCCACTTTAAGTAACTATGCTAATATAGTCCTTACTTGGGCAACTACCGAATCCTCACCGTAATACCTAAGTTTTTTTCCCATAATACAGTCCTTTAGTACTGTGCTATCCCCACTGCAGCTCTGATACCAGGCTGTGGCGGACCGGAATCCGCTCATCCAGGATCGCAGAGGGTGGTGCCGCGTGATGCGACACCCGACAGCACACGTCATAAGAACACAATATATTACATGGGAAAAACAGCTGAAACTGTACAAACAAGTACAAACTTCAGTTACAATTATTGTTCTATTACACAGCGGAAGACTACACTATACAACTCACGCCCGTCTATTTAGCAAAAGTCGGTTGCCCAGCCCTAGGGCAACCCACACTAGCTGCACGTCTCAGCTCAGCGCGGCGTGTACGGCTCCCACTCAGCCGTGGTCCCCGACGGAGGGTAACCCTCGCCGGTGGACTCGTACTCTGAGTCCGTGGGTGGCTCCTCACCTGAAAAACACTTAAGCAGCAACCGTGAGCACGAAGGCTCAGCAAGGCTTAACCGACTCACCTAAGCATGAAACTCTACATGAGGGGTACAATGGACATAGGATAGTAACACTTCAGCAAAAGGACACGCCTACAAGTTCATCCTTAGTTCATCTTTTAGCAACAAGTTAACCGTTCATGAAATCTGAAATTTAGTAAGCCGTATTTGGTGGCACACATGTAGCAATACAATTATATCAATCAGCATCATTGAATCAACATATTTCATCCATTAATCTACGTTACGACGCAGTGAACAAGCAGTACTCGTCACCGCGAGGGACGGCGAATCGACTCGATATACACCTGCAGGGAAAACCCAAAGAGCACGTCACATACGCCCACCCGTGGAGCTGCACAGCACGCTCACTCGATGTCGTACGGGACAACCTTTCACCCAACAGCCCAAACGTCGAACCGGTCGCACCGAAACGAGCAGGAGGTTCCCCACACGGAGCATCTCTTTATGCCCGTTGGCAGATTTCCACCTTGCTGCCCTCAACCTACACCTATAAATTGGTGTGCTATGCCTCGACGTCCGGAGGTTTAGGCTACATCGGTTTATCGGGGCCCATATATCCGATATGCCTTCGGTACGTTCAATACTTGTTCAGCAGGGCCGCACACGGATCGGTCCTCAATCGACACGGGCAGGGCTGCGCACACAAGACTCTCTCTTGCTGCGCCCTAGCCCCTGCCTAGTCTTATTTTCATTACTAAAGTGATCTCACATCACTCAACCGAACCCGTGTGTCCCCAGCCTATCTCGCGAGTAGATTCCAACTACTCGACTTGTACCGAAGTCCTATGACTCATTAAGCATAGCCTGTCTACTCGAGGTCCTTAACACTACCCTCACTCTTTTAGGAACCTTTGGTTATGCAAGTGGGGTTTCATTCATCCTATACCTAATGCACATACATACTTCATATGACACATGTAAACAAAGTAAAACTTTTAAAAAGGGTTAATGCAAACCGGGGCTTGCCTTGTTGCTGCTGGTCAGGAGTTAGTTCTTCTTCCGGAAGGAGGAAGTCCAGCACTTCCGGAGTCTCTTCTTCAACGGCTACACGTTAATGAAATACTATACGTTAATTTAGATGCAAATGTGAGTTTTAGAGTAAAACTTCTACTATTGGTTTTAATAACCAGCCTCTAACACCTGGAACTTTGTTTAAGAATTTAAATATGAACTGGTGTTGGTGGTTTGGCTTGGACTTAATCACATGGCTAAATGCTAAGTGGTTTTCCCCCCTTTTCCATATTAATCCCTTAAGTGATTAAACAGGACAGGGGTAATCTAGAGCTCCAATAGAGCTGAGAATTTTTGTGTGAGTTCCTTGTCACAAGAAAACTCTCTGGACCAAACATTAGCACTTTTCATGGAGTGGTTTGCTCAGAATAATTCTCTTGGCAAATCAGCAAGGAAGAATTAATTCTGAGGTAATACCCCTGTTCATGCTCAACTTAATGAACTACAATTTCTATTATAGCTCATAGAGTTTGCATGAATTTTCCTAGCATTTTTGGAGTCAAGGTTTGCCCAGAATTGAATTTCCAAGTTTTGGAAATTCTCTGAAAATGTTTCTGCATTCAAATGAACACAGCACCTTCCAATTTGAATTGCTCTGACCAAATCAACTACAAATGGTCTGAAACTTTTACAGGGGTTTACTAATGTCCTAAAGAACATTCTGGCAAAATTTGGGGATTTTTGGATGAACCAAACTCCCTCAAAAATTCTTTTGCTCAAAAGCTTTAAAGAATTTTCCAGAATTAATTAATGGGTTTCATACAAATTGGGTTGTATATCTGGACAGAGCTAGGCAAGATGAATCCAACCCAATTTGAATCACTAAATTCGGAGCTTCCTAGCAAAAGTTATGGGGTTCTAAAGTTTGCACTAAAACTGGAAATTCCAAAAATGTTTAAATCCTGCGGGTGGGACCCACTCCTCGAGCCGGCCCACTCAGAAAGCGGCCACACCGCGGCCCACGGGGTTTTACCCGCGCTGCCGCACCGAATCCCGGCCGCAAACCCGATCCCCGCGCGAGATCAGAGGCTGACCGGTGGACCCGGCCCCCCCTTCGTCTACCTCGCGCTCTCCCGCAGTTCCCGCGGCGGCGCTTCGCCGGAGCGCTCGCCGCCGGGCGTTTCCCCGCCCGACCTTTGACAAAACTTGCCGCCTGTGCCTAACTCGACTCGGAGAACACGCTGGTGCCCTCACCGGAGCTCGGCAATGGCCGGAACTATGCCCGCGACGGCGACAGAGCCTCCCTCTGCTCCGGTGACGTCGTCCGGGCTACTCCGGGCCTTATTTCTCAAGCGGTTTGCTCCTACAGCTCCACCGTGGCATGGTGCGCACGAATATGAGCTCGGTTGGCCATGGAAATAGCCGGAACTGGGACCTCACCGTCGACCTAGGCCCGATATCGACTGTTGCTCGAAAAACTTGGATATCAGCGCAAAGGCTCGATGGTTTTCGATGGTTTTGGATCCTAGGTGGCCGTGGGGGCGTGTAGAACCTATGCTCAGCTGGGTTTACGCTGTGCAGGACCGATCGCCGCGAATTTCGGCATTTCTGCTCACTCGTTTTTGTCGAGCACCGAGGACTAGACGGGGAAATACTCCCCCTACAAAGCATGGAAGAGGGTAGGGTCTTCACCTTGAGCTCGAGCAGTCCCCGGCGCATGTCTTTGCTGTTGAACTCCGGTCGCGAGGTCGCCTGGATCAACGGCGCGACGAGGAGCCAAGGGGAGCGGCGGTGTCGTTTTTGCGTTTCGGGTAGGAACGGGCAAAGCGGAGTAGATGAGGCTGGCTCACGTGGGCTGGGGACTTAAACCGCGTCGGGCACGCGTGCGCTCGGTCGTCGAGCAGGAGGTGGCGAGGTGAGGCGGTCGGACGCCGGTGCTGTCCGCAGCTGGCGCGAGGTGTTCGACCGACGTCGGGAGAAAACAGCCACGCTCGGTTTGTGAAACAGTCCTCCCACTGATTTGTGGGCCCCCTTTCCCCCCCTAATCTCTTTTTCCAAATTCTGCTGCAAATATCTCAGCTACTCTCCATTTAATGAGAGACTTAGCCTCCAAGTATTGGTTTGAATTTGAGTTCTCAAATTCAAACTTTGTTTGGTCAAGTTTGCTTCATATTCAAACTGAAATTCAAATTCAGTTTTGAATTCTTGCAAATTTAGCTCTTGACAAGATGAGCTCCAATGGAGATGAAACTTGGTGGGTTTACTCAGAAAAATATGCTGAGTGTAGATATGGGGCTAACTTTTGAATTTGGGTGATGAAAGTTGCTGCAATTTGAATTTACATTCAAATTGGCCTCCTTTTGAAATAACCCAAAAGTGCCTCAAAAAGTGTTGAATTTGCATGAGCTTCGGACTGAACCTTCCCAAGACTTTTTAAATTCTAGGGGTGAGCTCAACTTCTCCTGTTCATGTGTAGAAACCCTACTTTGTGAAAGTGAAGACTTTCCCCTCTAATCATTCTTTTGATGGAGGTTATATGCTCTTCACAACATTTCCTAAGGTGTCCACAATAAAACTGTGGTGTTGTGAGGTGAAGAAAAGTTTTTGCAAGTCCCTTTTTTTTTGGGCTTTTACAGGTAACAAAGCTCCAGACCGCCTGGGCCTCGACAGACCGCAAAGCCTGGAGCTTCTCGACCTCTTGGCGGGCTGCCAGCTCACGATCCAGCGCCGGCGCTCCCGGGAGGATTGCTCCTCCCTCGCGGCAACAGCCGACTCGCGGAGCTCCAGCTCCTCGGCCCGAGCCCTCAGCTTGCCCTCCCTAGCCTTGAGCCGTGCGGCGACCTTCTCCTCCTCGGCCACCACGACACGTTCCCGATCAGCGACGGCACACTCTCGGCAAACTACCTGCAGCCGCGACTCCTCCACGGTAGCAGAGCGCGCTTCGGCCTTGGCCTGAGCTTCATGGAAGGTAGCGTGGAGCCGCCGGGTCTGTGAGTCCAGGCGGCCGACACTTTCTTCTGAGCATCGAGCAGAGCACCCATGGCGTCAACCCTCGACTTCCTCGAGTCGAGCTCTGCCTTAGCCTCCTGGGTCCGCTGCTGCAGGAGATGCTCCCAGCTAAGGAGGCGCTCCCTCTCTCCAGCCAGCGCCCCCCGCTCCCGCTCAAAGGCGGCCTGGATCTGTCGGGCGCCAGCCTGAGCACGCCCCAAGGGATCTCATATGGGCAGCGGGGCGGCGGGGGAAGGAGTCATGCCCCTGACCTCCCCCGTCGCGTCCACGACCGGCGAAGGTGTCGGTGCCTCGGCAACTGAGGCAAGACGCTGACCTGGGGGAGCCAGGGAGCCAGCATCTGCGCCTACAGCAGCCCCTCCAGCCTCAGCACCGGACTTCCGGGCTAGCGAAGGAGGACGAGCAGGTGCTGCCGCAGCCACCACAGAGGGCGAACCCGCCGGCACAGAAGAAGCCCCCGCCGACTTGGGGGCCGTCGGAACCACCGCAGTTCCCGGATGCTGCGGCTCAGAGCCTCCACCAACTGGAGATGGCCGGGGAATAGGCTCGCCCCCGGCAGCCGGTGAGTCCCTGCAGGCCAAGAAAACTCTCAGGCTAAGAGAGGACAAGGGAACGCTACTCCTACAAGCCAGAAAGAGCAACACTTACTGGGCAACGTGAGCGCTCCAAAGGTCTTGGAGCCCCGGCCTCTGGGCTGGGGCAGAACCGCCAGGACCTGCAGCCGGAACGCTCGCTGGCTGTGGCGTCTGAGCCCCCGGCACACTCCTGGGCGTCGCCCCACCGGCGTCCTTCCTGGAAGCCCCTCCGCCTGAGGAAGAGTGGCGGGACGCTTGGGGTTCCTCGGACTGCCGCTGTCCGAGAAGAGACCCGCCGGAGTGGGACACCCGAGGTCTCTTTGGGTCGCCACTCGACGAACCAGCGCCTCCGGGAGATGGGCGCAAGGGTGCCCCGGCCCCCTGGCTCGGCGCAAGCGACGCTGTCGAAGTGTGTGGTTGACACTTTCCCCAGGCCTGCACTGGGCAGCCCGCGGAGGTTCTTTTTTCGGTGGGGCTAGTCCCTAGCGGAGAGCTTGCGCAGATGGATGAGTTAGTAAGAGCTTGACACGGCAAGTTTTACGTGGTTCAGGCCGCCGGAGCGTAAAACCCTACGTCCACGGCGAGCTATGGAGCTCGCTGTATTGCTTGCTGCTCAGGACCGGAGGCCTGAGCTTGGGGGTGAGTTACAGCTTGAGAGCGTATGGCTAGCGTATGAGTTGCAAAGTGCGAACCCTCGCTATCGACGCCTACCCGAGCCTTTTATAGTCCAAGACTCGGGTGGCTTACAAGGGGAGCCGGGACCCGACAGGTGGTCCCGGGAAGATTGTCTATTATCTACCGTATCTGCAGTTATGCCGGTAGTTGTCTCTGGTCGAAGGCTTCTGAGTCTTCATCTTGCCGCCCTGCCCATGCCGCATGCTAGTCGTAGTGGTTGATGACGGCGCAAACGGCATGGGATATCTTGTCGCGGTGTTTATTGGCTGGCAGGTTCTGACACCGCGCGCCAGTCTGTGATCCGACTGGGCGCAACGGCACCTGACAGACGCGTGCTCCGCGTCTCCGCGTCTTGGGAAGACGCGGGCCTTGAATACCTTGTACGGGCAAGGTATGGGGCGCCTTTACGCCTGCTGCCTACCGCTCGGGCAGGCAGCGCCGTTCTGCTGCCACGTGGCGGGCCCGGAGCCCTCCTCAGAGGAGAGGAGGGTCAGTCCCGCGGGGCACGTGGAGCCTCCGGACCTCTCCCCGCGGAGGGGGAGGCTCGGCTTCTGTTGGCCACGTGGCGGGCCCGGAGCTCTCCTCTGAGGAGAGGGAGGTCCGGCCCCGCTGGACACGCGGCGCCTTCGGACCTCACTCCCGCAGAGGGGGAGGTCCGGCTTCTGTATGCCACGTGGCGGGCCCGGAGCTCTCCTCTGAGGAGAGGGAGGTCCGGCCCCGCCGGACGCGTGGCGCCTTCGGAGCTCTCCCTGCGGAGAAGGGCGAGTTCCTTAGGCATTTTACCCTGTGCGCGGGGGTACCCCATATCTCAGATACCGACAGTGGCCCCCGGGCCCATCTTGGGGGAGATAGCGAGCCCGAGGTGGGACCTCCGTCTCTTCCGATCCGCGCACTTCCTCCAAGTCCCGAATTGACCGCTGCCGGAGCATGAACGGCCACGGGATCGTGGGAGCGTGCGCTCACTTGATGGTTGCTTTTACTGCGGTGGTTCCCAAGACTGCCACTTCTGCACGCTGCGGCGCTTTCTTCGGGAACCGCCGAAGTGCCTTGCCGGCTCATCTTCTCAGGAGACTGACTCCTTGACCCCACCGCTTCAGTTAGGCGGCTTGGACCCACCCGTCATCGGCACTCGGTCTAGGAACCAAAGCGGTTGCCGGTGCGGGGTATTCGAAGAGTCCCGAATCGCTTGGAATTGCACCCGGGAAGGTGTTAAATGAAACCTCCATGTGGGTGCATTCCTTTTATAAGGCTTCCAGCCCCTGCGCCTCCCTCAGGCCCCTGCAGTCTTGCCTTCTTCCATGGCTCTTAACCCGCCTTATGGGGGGAAGAATTGCTCTCGGTTCCCTCCAGCGGTTGCGTCTGCACCAAGCCTGGGACTCAGGGAGCTTGCCTGCCCTGCCCCTGAGGGTGGTGGAGTCTTCAAAGGAACCGCTGAAGCATCGAGAAGAATCCCAGGCGGCAGGGTCTCCAAGAACACCGCTGAGTACTGCGGAGAGGGCCTCAGGAGCACCCTTGATGACTCCAGTTTTTGGGCAGGTGATGAGGGTTGGGGGCTCCAGGGGCACCCTTGACGACACCGGCTTTTGCGCAGGTGATGAGGGAACTTCAGGAGAAGGAAACCGCCGATGCTCCATGGAGAATCCCAGACGGTAGAGTCTCCAGAAAGACCGCTGAATACTGCGGAGGGGGCCTCAGGAGCTCCCGTGGTGTCACTGGTTTTTGCACCGGTGATGAGGGAGGCGATTCCTGCGCTCTGGTCATAGAGCGAGAGAGTTCCGCCAGGGCTGAAGCCTGGTGACGTGGCCGTTGTCGCAACTTCCGGATTCTGGTTGTGTCGGGAGACCCTTGGGGCTTGTTTCTTTCTTCTTATCGAGTCTGTAGTCCAGCTCAAGGAGCCTTGCATAGTTTGACTCTTTTAGATATTTGTGCCTGTGACGCTCTTTCTCTCCTTCTTAGCTTTGCCTGTCTGAGTCCTTAGCTCCGCAAGGTACTCAGAGGCCATCTCCAATCTCGGAGCTCTGTGTAGACACCTTCCCCGGGTCCTAACCGTGTTAGGGGTCCCCGGGGGTCTCCGGATCCCGCCCCATGGGGAGCCCCAAGTCTGCCCGCCACGTGGCGTGCTCGGAGCTCTCCTCAAGGGAGGTGAGGGTTCCGAGCCTGCTACACATGTGGGGCCCTCGGGTCCCACCCCTGCTGGAGGGGCAGGTCCTGGTCCTTCCAGTCCTAGGTCGGAGTAGTTGGTAGCTCCTTTCCCCCTGCTTCATGCAGTCCCTGTTGCCGCAACCTGGAGGTCCTGCACATAGGTAGAGGAAACGTAATTCTCCTTGGGGGCTCCCCCTCCCTTATCTCATAGTCTTATTTGACTTATAGCCCCCAACCATACGCTTGGTGCTTGGGGACTTGTAGAGAGGGGGAGCTGAGCACATGGCAACCATGCACTGCATGGGTGATTAAAAAACTCAATTCACAATTTAAATGAGTACAAGGAAAGAGCAAAGTAGAGCAGATTTCTTTTCGTACAACTTTCCATAGGAGGAAGGCAGGCTAAACATGGAGGCCATGACCCACCCCATTAAGAGGGGAAGCAAGACTCTACGCGCTTGGAGTCGGAACCAGGCAAAGCTGAACGTAGTCCTGGACCGTCCCCTGGGGTTTAGCTGCTCCGAGCGCTGCTTCTGGACTCTATGGAGTTTATTATGAAAAGAAAGTACTGTCCTATTTTTGCTCTAGGGATAGAACTTACGGAGGTGTTCTATATTCCAAGGGTTCGGGAGCAGGTCCCCATCCTCGGTGGAAAGGCGCACACACCCGGGGCAGCATACTTTCGCGACTCGGAAGGGGCCTTCCCAACTAGGGGAGAGTTTGTGGGCCGCTTCGTGAGAAAGTATGCGCCGCAATACCAGGTCACCTTCCTGCAGCTCCCGTGCACGCACAGACCTCTGGTGGTAGCGCCGAAGCGCTTGTCTGTACCGCGCGTTACGGAGTGCCGCATGTAATCGGGCCTCATCGACGAGGTCGATTTCTCCACGCCGGAGGTTGTCCTGCGTGGCTTCATCGTAAGCCCGGACACGGTGAGACTTCATGGTGATTTCTGGGGGAAGTACAGCTTCAGCCCCGTACACCATGAAGAAGGGTGTCTCCCCAGTGGCCCGGCTCTGGGATGTCCGGTTAGCCCATAGTGTGCTCGGAAGCTCATCTACCCAATTGGCACCATGTTTCTTCAGGCTGGCGAAGGTGCGAGTCTTAAGGCCCCGGAGAATCTCCGCGTTGGCCCTCTCAACTTGCCCATTGCTCCTCGGGTGGGCGACAGAGGCATAGCATACCTGAATACCAAGGTCCTCGCAGTAGTCTTGGAATGCTGCGCTGGTGAACTGGGTCCCGTTGTCGGTGATGATCCTGTTTGGGACCCCGAACCGGCAGACAATAGACTTGATGAATTTTATTGCGGATTGTTTGTTGATGGTGACAACTGGTGTAGCTTCCGGCCACTTGGTGAACTTGTCGATAGCGACATAGAGGTACCGGAATCCCCCGACGGTTCTGGGAAATGGTCCAGGATGTCCAGCCCCCATACGGCAAACGGCCACGAGGGCGGAATCATCTGTACCGCCTGAGCCGGTGTATGGATCTGCTTGGCGTGGAACTGGCATGCCTTGCAGCTCTCGACCAGCTTGACGGCATCCTGGAGTGCTGTCGGCCAGTAGAAGCCATGCCGGAATGCTTTACCGACAAGCGTGCGTGAGGAAGAATGACTTCCACATTCGCCTCCATGGATCTCAGCGAGCAAGTCGCAGCCTTCCCCCTGGGTTATGCACCGCAATAGGATGTGGTTGGCGCCACGCCGGTAGAGATCCCCCTCTACCAGCGCGTACCTCTTAGCCATACGCACAATCCGTTCAGCGGTTGCATGTTCATCAGGGAGGATATTGTCCTTCAAGTAGTCCCGGATCTCCGTGATCCATGCATCGGGTCTGACTTGAGCTTCTGGATCTTGAGCGCTGGGTTGCACGGAGTCCCCAGTGACGCTTACGATCCTTGGCGGCATCCATGGCTGTAGGGCCGCCGGGACCGCCAGCTTCGAGGTGCTGGTCAAGCCCCCTTCGCCCGGCTCGGCGGGCCGGGCTGTGGGCCGCAGCAACGTCCTCTCGAAAACTCCTTCGGGCGCAGGGGCTCCGGTGGAAGCCTTCGTTGAAAGGTTGTCGGCTGCGGCATTACCAGCGCGCGGTACGTGGTGCAGGTCCAAAGCGAGGAATTCTTTCTCCAACATCTGTACGTGGAGCAGATACGCAGCTAGCTGCGGGTCATTGCAGGAGCATTCGCCCCTGACTTGCTTGATGACCAGTTGGGAGTCGCCCTGTGCCAACAACTGGCGAGCGCCTAAAGACAGGGCTGTCTGCAGGCCAAAGATGAGTGCTTCATACTCCGCCATGTTGTTGGTTGCCTTGAAATGTAGACGCACCATATACCCAAACTGTTCCCCCGATGGCATGAGGAGCAGTACGCCGGCACCGGCCCTCTGCTTTCGTGAGGAGCCGTCGAAGAAGAGTGTCCAGTGGGGTTCGGTGAAGACCGGAGCTTTGGGCTCTGGCTCACCGCCTTTATGGCCCCCTGGGTCAGTCTTCGTTGGTGTCCACTCCGCCACAAAGTCAGCCAGTGCTTGGCTCTTGACTGCATGGCGTGGGAGGAAGTCCAGCTCAAACTCCACCAGCTCCGCCACCCATTCAGCAACGTTGCCAGTCGCATGGGGGCTGTGAAGAATTATCTTCAGCGGGTACGAGGTGACTACCGAGACCCGGTGGGCCTGGAAGTAGTGGCGGAGCTTCCTGGAGGCCACGAGCACCGCATACAGCAGCTTGTGGACTTCTAGGTACCTTGTCTTGGCCTCATGAAGTACTTCACTGATGTAGTAGACAGGCCTCTGTATGGTTCGGACCCTCTCTCGTAGGCTTGGGAGCTCCTCGTCCATTGGCTCCAGCCCGCCGGAGGTGGGTGGACCCATGGGGGCCTCCGGGAACTGGGACCCGGAGGCCCTTAAGCTTTCTTGATCATCCGGGAGCTCCGGGGGGTCTTAGAGGGACCTCCGGGAGATCCCAATTGGACCCTGGAGATTTATCTTGGGGGTCCGGGAGGCCGTCCTGGGCCTCCGGGTGGTCGTCTTGGACCTCCAGGGGGTCCGGGAGACCGTCTTGGCCCTGCGGGGCCCCCTGGCATCTGGCTTCTGCTACCGGAGCAGGTTGCGAGGGTGAGGGGTCTGGCCGCTCCGCGACAAGGACCATACTCACCACTTCTGTTGTCGCCGCAATGTAGAGCAGCAAGTGCTCCCCGGGCTCAGGGGCTACCATGATAGGTAGGGTCGTCAGGAGTCGCTTCAACTCCTGGAAAGCTTCTTCTACTTCGTCAGTCCAAGCAAAGGGGCCTGACTTGCGCAGGAGCTTAAAGAAAGGGAGTGCCCGCTCTGCTAGCCTCGGTATAAACCGACTCAGCGCGGCTAGACATCCCGTGAGTCTCTGAACATCCTTGACGCGGACAGGGGGCCGCATCAAGTCGATGGCCTTGATCTTCTCTGGGTTGGCCTCAATCCCTCGGTGCGAGACCAGGAACCCTAAGAGCTTCCCAGAGGACACGCCGAACACACATTTATCTGGGTTCAGATTGGTGCGCGTAGAGCGCAACTTGTCAAAGACTAAAGCTAGGTTATCTAGTAGGGATGAACCCTGCTTGACCTTGACAACTATGTCATCGACATACACCTCAACTAGGTCTCTTATTAACTCCCCAAAGGTTTTGTGCATCGCCCGCACAAAGGTGGGGAGTGCATTCTTTAGGCCATAAGGCATAGACACATAGCAATAAAGGCCGTCTACTGTGATGAAGGAGGTGTGCTCCTCGTCCTCCCTAGACATGGGGATCTGATGGAAACCCGAGTAGGCGTCTAGGAAGCACAGCATATCACAGCCCGATGTTGAGTCTACTATTTGATCTATTCTAGGGAGAGAGAATGGATCTTTAGGACATGCCTTATTGAGACTGGTGTAGTCGATGCACATCCGGAGCTTCCTGCCGGCCTTCGGGACAACGACGGGGTTCGCCAACCATCGGGGGTGGTGGACCTCCCGTACGAAGCCAGCGTCCAGCAGCTTCTTGACTTCTTCACGGATGAAGTTTTGCCGCTCGATGGACTGCTTGCGGGGCTTCTGTTGAACCGGCCGGGCGTCGGGGAAGACTTTCAAGTGGTGCTCGATCACCTCCCTGGGGATCCCCGGCATCTGTGACGGCTGCCATGCAAACACGTCAACGTTGTGCCAGAGGAAGGTGACGAGTGCGCCTTCCTATTTGCTATCCAGGCCCCCTGCTACCCGGGTGGTCTGGGTAGCTTCGGCGCCGACTTGGACGACCTTTAAGGGGACGCCGCCCTCGTCGAGAGGTTGCACCCGGGGTGCTGTGGTGGAAGCGCGGTGACGTGCGCTCGGGCGGAGCTGGTCCGGCTCCGTATTGCCGGGGGCTGATGCCCCAGCTGTTGCGAGTGCTTGGAGCTTCTCCAGGGCCGACACTGCAGCAGTGCGGTCCCCACGAATCCTGAGAACGCCCGTCGGTGTTGGCATCTTCAGGACGAGGTAGCCGTAGTGGGCTACAGCCATGAACCGGTACAGGGCTGGCCTGCCGATTATGGCGTTGAAGGGGAGGTCTATCTCCGCTACGTCGAACAGAATGTACTCTGTTCGATAGTTGTCCGGAGCCCCGAAGGTCACCGGGAGACTAATGTTGCCGTAGGGGATAACCTGTCCCGGCCCTACCCCTGAGAACGGGCTCGACGGGGTGAGCTTGGCCATCGGGACCTGCAGCTTCTGGAAAGCTGCACGGCTGATGAGGTTCAGCCCAGCCCCTCCATCTACCAAAACGTGGTACATTCTCACGTTGGCGATGGTAGGGGCCACCAGGAGTGGTAGTTGGCCGGCCCCAGCCATGTTCCTGGGGCAGTCGGTGGCGTCAAAGCTGATGGGGGTCCCCATCCACTTAAGGTGCGGTGCAGCACTCGGGAGTGGCGCCACCGACGCTACCGCTCGGCGCAGAGTCTTGACTGCGCTTCGGGACGAGGGGTCGGTGGACCCGCCGTATATGACGTAGAGCTTCTTCCGACGCTCATCGTCGCTGGAGCCGGAGTCCTCATGATTGCGTGCCGCCTTCACGACACGCTGAGACTCCTGGATCTCCTCTGGGTGATCGATGTTGTCTGGAACATCCACCCCCTGCTCATCTTCCTTTGGACGGAAGGGCAGGGCATCAGCCCGCTGCCGCTTCCCCTTGCGGAAGCGCTCTGCGAGCCTTCGGATCTCCCGGCACTCGGCAGTAGTGTGGCGACAGCTGCCGTGCACGGGGCACATGTTGTCCTGGCTATCTTCCAGGGTCGGTGACTTTCGCTGCCTCTTGTCAGGGCGCGGCCCCCGAGCCCCACTGAGCGTCGCTGCAGTGACGACTTGGGTCGCGGCCGGCGGTCTTATCTTGCTTCTGCCCCGGCTCTTGGTCTTCCTGCTACCTCCAAAGGGAGTAGGACCAGATCCGGGCAGCCCTCCTGACTCGGAGGATGGCTGTGAGTGCCAGTTCCGTCCTTCGGCTGCTCTGGCGCACTTGTCCGCCAAGCTGAAGAGCTCCGAGGCATCGCGGACCTCCCTGGTCGCGAGTTTCTCGAGCATCTTCTTGTCTCGGACGCCTTGTCGGAACGCCACCACCACAGAAGCATTTTGAATGTGTGGGATGGTGTTCCACACCTGGGAGAACCGCTGGATGAAAGAGCGCAACGACTCCCCAGGTTGTTGTTGGATGGCGTGGAGGTCGAGCTCCGTGCCAGGCCGGGTGTAGGAACTGCCGAAGTTGGCTATGAACTGTCGGCAAAGCTCTCCCCAGGAAGTTACGGAACCCTGGGGGAGGTTCATGAGCCAAGACCGAGCTGGGCCGGTCAATGCGACAGGGAAGTAATTGGCCATGACGGCTTCATTCCCTCCTGCGGCAAGTACGGCGGTGGAGTAGATCTGGAGGAATTCCGCCGGGTTGATGCTGCCGTCGTACTTCTCGGGCAGGAGCGGCCGAAACTTGCGCGGCCACTTTACAAAGCGAAGGTGGGGCGCGAGGGCCGCACACCCTGCTTCTGTCGCCGCAGGTTCTGGTGCCGCGAACGCTTGGCTCGCACTGAGCACCGCATGCCCCGGCATGGGCAAGGCTGCACCATAGGCCGGAGGCGCCATATGCAGGACATATGACTGTGGCATATTCTGCACGGCACAGGCCTGGGGCAGAGATCGCGTGGCGAAGGTCTGCTCTTCAGGCTGGGTCGAGGCCGACGTCATGCTGTCGTCAGCCTCTTGGTGGCGACGCCTTTCTCGGCGCCGCTCGAGGTATACCCGGGCATCTTGACCCAGGTGACACCGTTCCAGCTCTGTCCTCAGATCTGTTGACTGGGGGCTGGTAGAGCTGGAGTCTGCCGTCTGCTCGCCATCCAAAGGTGCGCGCATCAGCGACACGACCGATTGGCCAGAGCGTCGTCCCCGCCGAGGTCGAGGGCTTGCGGCGGCGACGACGAGACGGTCTACCTCGCGGATCCACTGCCGGGTCGCTGCCTGAGGCGCGTCCCCAGCGGGCGGATTGTACAGTAGCGCTCTCGCCGCAGCTAACGCACCCCCACTGGGCACGCCCAGCGCTACTGGAGACTTGAAGCTGGTTGGAGCCTGCATTGCCGGGGTCGGCGCTGCCAGAGCCGGTTGCTGGCTCACAGCTCGTACCGACACACTCCGTCCCGAGTGTGTCGACATGTACTCCCCCCTGGTCGCGGTCTGCCGCAGAGACGGGGGGGGGGGGGGGGAGTTCGCCGCTGAAGGAAGCTTGGTCATCTTTGTCGGCGGAAACACGTCGCGCTAGGAGAAAAGCCCCCTACCTGGCGCGCCAAATGTCGAAGTGTGCGGTCGACACTTCCCCCGGGCCTGCACTGGGCAGCCCACGGAGGTTCTTTTTTCGATGGGGCTAGTCCCTAGCGGAGAGCTTGCGCAGATGGACGAGTTAGTAAGAGCTTGACACGGCAAGTTTTACGTGGTTCAGGCTGCCGGAGCGTAAAACCCTACGTCCACGGCGAGCTATGGAGCTCGCTGTATTGCTTGCTGCTCAGGACCGGAGGCCTGAGCTTGGGGGTGAGTTACAGCTTGAGAGCGTATGGCTAGCGTATGAGTTGCAAAGTGCGAACCCTCGCTATCGACGCCTACCCGAGCCTTTTATAGTCCAAGACTCAGGTGGCTTACAAGGGGAGCCGGGACCCGACAGGTGGTCCCGGGAAGATTGTCTATTATCTACCGTATCTGCAGTTATGCCGGTAGTTGTCTCTGGTCGAAGGCTTCTGAGTCTTCATCTTGCCGCCCTGCCCATGCCTCATGCTAGTCGTAGTGGTTGATGACGGCGCAGGCGGCATGGGATGTCTTGTCGCGGTGTTTATTGGCTGGCAGGTTCTGACACCGCGCACCAGTCTGTGATGCGACTGGGCGCAACGGCACCTGACAGACGCGTGCTCCGCGTCTCCGCGTCTTGGGAAGACGCGGGCCTTGAATACCTTGTACGGGCAAGGTATGGGGCGCCTTTACGCCTCCTGCCTACCGCTCGGGCAGGCAGCGCCGTTCTGCTGCCACGTGGCGGGCCCGGAGCCCTCCTCAGAGGAGAGGAGGGTCAGTCCCGCGGGGCACGTGGAGCCTCCGGACCTCTCCCCGCGGAGGGGGAGGCTCGGCTTCTGTTGGCCACGTGGCGGGCCTGGAGCTCTCCTCTAAGGAGAGGGAGGTCCGGCCCCGCTGGACACGCGGCGCCTTCGGACCTCACTCCCGCGGAGGGGGAGGTCCGGCTTCTGTATGCCACGTGGCGGGCCCGGAGCTCTCCTCTGAGGAGAGGGAGGTCCGGCCCCGCTGGATGCGTGGCGCCTTCGGAGCTCTCCCTGCGGAGAAGGGCGAGTTCCTTAGGCATTTTACACTGTGCGCGGGGGTACCCCATATCTCAGATACCGACAGACGCCCTCGGAGGAGACCGGGCACGTTTCTTCTCTGGCTGCCCGGGGGCCGGCTCCTTCCCCTTGTCGGCAGCCTGAGTTCCGTCGGCCCTCGGTGCGGGTTGGACAGTGACAGATGCCTCGTGCTCCGATCCAGAGCGCTCGGTCCCAGGGATCGAGATGCCCCGGAGGGCATCCCCAACCTGACGAACAGCGATCCCAATGTCGTCGAGGTTCGGCATCTTCCGCAACATCTCTAACCTCATCTGCGGCTCCAAGAAGAGGGGAGTGCCAGAGGCCGGGAAGGCGAGGTCGCCACCGGTGACGTAGTCGCTGCTCACCTTGGCCACCATCTTGTACAGCTCCTCATCGGAAGGATCAGAGCCGAGACCCCTCTCCAACCTGGTGCACTCGAGCTCGCCGGTGTAGTACCATGTCGAGCGGTTGCGCTGCTGCAAGGGTGCAATACGGCGCGACAAGAAATCCACTAGCACCATCAGGGACGTCAGCCCTCGTTGGCCAGGAACCGGATCCGCTCCAAGACCGGTGCGTACTCCTGCTCCAGCTCTGGGACCTCCTCCCAGAAGCGACGCTCGGTGGTTGGGCCGGCAGTTGGGAGCTGCAAGCGATCGTGCTCGTCGGTCTGCACGATCAGCCAGTTCTCCCTCCAGTTTTCCCACCTCGACGCACCGAAAGGTAGAAGGTACCCAGAGGTCTTCGGATCCTTGCAGCGATGCTGGAAGTAGTACGCGCCCAGCTGGGTCTTCGAGCTGCGCCCGGTCATCCGCAACACGAAGAAGTAGCGGAAGAGCGTCGCTGAAGCGTGCACCCCCACAAACATCTCACAGAAATGGACAAAGACGGCGGCCATCACGAAGGAGTTGGGGGAAAGGTGGTGGAGCTGGAGACCATACGTCTCCAGCAGCGTGACGAAGAAGGAAGAAATTGGTGGGACAAACCCCGCCATGGCGTAGGCAGTGAAGAAAACCATCTCCCCCTTTTTCAGGAGCAGGGGGAGAGATCCCTGGCGGAGCCGGCGTTTCTGCTCCTCCGCGTGCCAGCCCAGCAGCCTGCGCACTGGTCCGAGCTCGGCCGACCGAGCGAGACGCGGCGGAAGCAGGTTGGAAGCCATGGCAGGAGAGAGCTCAAGAACAGAGAAGACAAAGGCGCAAGAACTCGAGGAAGGTGCAAGCGCTGGGAAGTGCGAAGGGAAGCCGCAATGCAGGTAAGATCCCCTTTTAAAACTTCCCAGGCTCGATTTAAAGCGATTCGAAACTCTTCGAATACGCCGCTTGTGCAACCGCTTCGGCTCCAAGACCAAGCGTCGATGACAAGTGGACCCAAGTCGTCCAGCTGAAGCGGTGGGCCAAGAAGTAGTCTCCCAAGGAGACGAGCTGGCAAGGCGCTTCGGCGGTTCCCGAAAAAAACGCTGCGACGTGCAGAAGTGGCAGCCTTGGGAACCGCCACAGTAAAAGCAACCATCAAGTGGGTGCACGCTCCCACGATCCCGCGACTGTTCGTGCTCCGGCAACGGTCAATGCGGGACTTAGAGAAAGTGCGCGGAATGGAAGAGACGGAGCCCCCACCTCGGGCTCGCTATCTCTCCTGAGATGGGCCCGGGGGCCACTGTCGGTACCCTCGATATGGGGTACCCCCGCGCACAGGGGAAAATGCCTAAGGTGTAAAAGGCCCAAGAAATGGGACTTGCAAAAACTTTTCTTCACTTCACCACACCTCAGCTCTTGTTGTGGATGGCTGGTAAGGAATAGGAGGAGCAAGTAACCTCTATCAAAGAAGTGGTTAGAGGGGAAACTTACACTTTCACAACATGGGAAAATTATACACATATGATCACACATGAGAGTGTGTTTCCAAACTGTTGCATTCAAATTCAGGATTTCAGCAGCTAAACCAAGGATCAAAGTGCATAATTGGATTCCTCAGGTCCAGATTAGTGGGGAGGCAAAGTTTCAGAAATTTTCAAAAAGATTTGCTACCCATTTTTCCAAAAAGGATCCAAATATGCCAAGAATTCAAATATTTATTTGAATTTAGGGGAAATGAGCTCAACCATACAAATGTAGGTCAGTTTCAAACTCCAAATATTTGGATTCATCTCTGGCTAAGCTTTGGAGATCTTTTGAGGGGTGGGGGAGCACTGACAAGTGGGTCCCACATGTCATTGGGAAGGTTAAAATGGCACAAAAGTCAACAGCCTTAGGGGCTAAGTGTTGCACTCGGAACAGAGCCGAGGCTCCACCGCGACACGCCGTGAAAACGCCGGACGCCACCTCCTGCTCTTCCCTCGCGCGCTGGCGAGCTCCTTGTGCGGGCGCAGTAACTCCCAGCCGTGCCCCAGCTCGCCACGACCACGGGCCGACCCCCAGTCACTGCCCTCTCGCACGACAGAGCGCCGAGGAGCCGCCGCTGTGATCCACTCACTCGGGAGCGATCGTCTCTCGTGTACCAACGTCGGCAGCGCAACAAACCTATATCCTCAGACCTCCCACGCACTACCTGCATCACTTCCGGTCAAGTGAACCACTACCCACCGAGAAAAACCACGCTTTCGTGGCCGCCAGTGAGAACCGAGCAAAGGTGCTCCCGTGGGCAGCTCACACCAACCAGTTTCACGACTGAGCAAGAGCACCCCAAGGTGCGCCAACTCCCTGCGCTGCTCCTCTCCAAATTCCAGAGCAATCCGTGCGACGTAGCTTCGGAATTTCAAGTTTTCCCCTCGGACGAGGAAAACCGGACCGCGGGTAAGAACTGTGGAAATTTACGCTTGATTCTCGGTTAAAGTTGTTCATTTTGCGCACACCAGAACTGGAGAGGATAGGGAACCTTTTCCCTCCACAACCCTAGCTAGAAACGCCGTGGTTACAGCTAATTTCGAGCTTTTCGGTCGGCGGCCATGGCGGGAACACGCGGGCGCACGGTGACGACCGGTTTGCCGTCGTTTCCGAGCCAGGTTGAGGCCACGCCGAGATTTCCTGACCTCCACTGATGCTTTAGAGCGGATCCGCCGAGCTTTTGGCGGGCTAATGTGCTCGGGCGACGGTGCCGATCATCACCGAAGGCCGCGGCTCGTCGCCAGCCTACTTCCGGCCACCGGCAGCCCAAGCCAACCCCATAGACTTGTTCCCCGACCCTGAAAACCCCCAGGCGGCGAGTCTCCGGCCGAGAGGTGGCCAGGAAGCTGGGTCCGGCGAGCTCCAGTACAGCGCCGGCGAGGGGGAGGCGCGGGAGCGAGAGGAGGAAGAAGACCCACCGGGCCCACGTGTCAGCAGCTGAAGATTAAAACCCCGGATCAGCTATGGCGTGTGATCCCGTGTGGTGGCGCGGGAAAAAGGTCTGTGGCCCCCGTGTGGCGCGAGTCCGGCGGGTGACACGTGTAGGGTGGACCCACAGGCAGAGTTTGAACTTTTCCCGAATTAATTTGAATTCCAGAATTGGTTCAAACTTTGGAACTGCATAACTTTTGCTAGGAAGCTCCAAATTTAGTGATTCAAATTGGGTTGGATTCCTCTTTGTGGGACGCGCCCGGCCCGGGAATCGCAGTGGGTGGTGCCGTGCGATGCGGCACCCAACAGCATGCACGAAAAGACGATAAGAACATAACAGAACCCTTTTCTTTTTCAAGATAAGATCTTTTACAACATAATGTACACGCGCAGCGGAAATTAAAATTTGCTGGACAAACTACTCACTCTCGACCCTAACTACGCCGAAGAGAAGTCGTTCAGCCCGTGAACGCTTCCTACTAGCTTCACCAAAGAAAGGCAGCGGCTAGGTTTCCGATGAGTTGAACAAACCGTGAGGTTCATCGTCTCACCGAACAACCCTCTTCATAGCAGGCATCCTGCTACCTGCAAAAACAACTCAGAAGCAACCGTGAGCACTAAGGCTCAACAAGACTTACCCGTCAATCCTAAGCATGCAACTCTACATGCAGGGGTAGTAAGACAGTAGGCATAGGAATTTGCAAAATGCAGCTTGACTAAACTTGATCCTTATATTCAGATTCTTTTAGCCTTCATTTTAGTGGTCCTCACGCCTCACAACATCGGAAGTCCACAATCAAACAAGAAACGCTTATCCCGATGTTGCTAGCCTAAGGTGGAAATGAAATTTAGTTGGCTCTATATCTACTTCAGTCAAGGTTCCAATACAGTGATTAATCCACAAACAGCAAGTTAAGAGACTTAGTTCATCTTTTTACTAAGTCACGGCGCAGTGGGCAAGTATGCTCAATCCTCTTCCGCGAGCGACGGTGATTCGAATCAATAACAACCCGGAATACACGACACATACACCCGCCTCGAAAGACTCTCTCAAGAGCTCTTTCTTACGTTGTATGCAGCAACCTTTCACACGACACCCCGACATAGAAAAACGCTTCGCGTCGAGCAGGATGGTCCTCTACGCGGACACGTCGAAGTTGCCCGCTAAAGGATTTACACCTCCCGCCTTCTCAACGCCATTCCCACGCGAAGGATGAGTTTCTATATCACGGTCCATCGTGTTACATCGGTTTCATGGGTCCCATACCCCACTATATATCCGGTACAGCTCAATCTTGTCCAGCAGGGCCGCATACATACGGTCCTTAACCGACACAGACGGGGCTACAACCAACCTCCACATTTGCCTTACCATCCCGGTCCAGGCCAAATGCGGTCTCAAGCATTGTCACACCCATCGCAGGTCGAGACCAACCTTGAGCGCTCCATCCTACAGGAACATCCCCGTCCCCATCTCATATTCATGAGGGTGCTCTTATCATTTATCTCTCGCGAGTAACTCCCTTACTCGAACTTTCTCGCGAGTAGCTTTTTACTACTCGACTTCTACCGAGCTAGCTACAACATTAGCCTAGCATCTACAACGAGGCAAAGCCTACACTAAACCATCTAATGAGGGATGTAATAGGCATGCAAGTGGGTTTCAATCATCCTAGACATAATGCACTCAAGTCTAATAAACATGATGTGAAGTAAAGTAAAATTTAAAACGGTAACGATATGCAAACCGGGGCTTGCCTTGCTCAACGGTTTTTGTTACAAGCTAGAAGTTAGTCTTCCTCCGGAGAATCCGCCAAACTTGTCCCGAGATGGAGATCCTCGCTGTAGAGTCGAGTCCTCGTCGAACGTCGACGTCACGTGAGCTATTAAGTTGCAATGCACATATATTTTAGAAGCAATTTAGAAACTGTTTCAAAACTGTGGTTCAAGTTAACTCACACCTAAAAGGGACAAACAACAGCAAGGTTTCTGTTGTTGGATCTACAACCTTAGAGATGATGAAAGCTAGGTGAAAAGGAGAATCTAGTAATCACCATGTGATTAAGTCCATTATATGAACACTTAAACCTAAAAGCTGGTAGCCCAAGTTCCAGGGGTCCAATGAAGCTGAGAATTTAACCACAGCCTCTATGGAAGATATTTAGACAGTGTGCAAAGATTGAGCTCATGAAATGGCTCAAGGTGATCACAATAATTCCTTATGTGATTTTCACTAATCTGCCTTGACCCCCTAGATATTAAGCATTCCTATGCTGCAAAGTAGACTTTTTGTGAAGTACAAAATGTCCTGAGTCCATAGGAATTGGTTTTACCATTTTTGGAGTTTCCTACATGGATATATGGATTTTTCAAAGAATGGTGAAAAGCTGAAATTGTCTCTGTTTATTTTCCTATTTTTCAGAGACATAAGGAATGAACACATTATTTGACCAAGCAAATTAGGTCCAATGCCTCTGAAATTTTTACTGAAGTTCAAGGAATTTTGTAAGAATGTCCTGTCAAAATTTGGGAATTTTCCAATAAACAGAACTCCTGTAAAAATTCAGACAAGATTTTTCTTAAATGAATTAATGAGCCAAATTTAGGGATTTTCATAAACATTGGTCTGCACCCCTGGATAGTACTCTTTGAGAGGAATCCAACAAAATTTGTTTCACAATTTTTGGACATTCCTACACAAAGTTATGGCTCTCCAAAGTTTGAACTAGAGTGGGAAAATCTGGAAAATGTTTAAATGCTGACAGTGGGTCCCACCTGTCATCCCTAACCTCCAGCCACGCGCCAAAACAGAGCAGTGGCGGCTGCCTCCGGTGAGGTCGCCGGAAATGAGCTTCCCGGCCACCTCCGGACCCCCTGCTGGCCGCCCCCCCATTTTCCACCCTGCTGAACTCATTGGTGAGGTCCCCGGCGGCTGAAACTCGCCGGAAAGCAGTGCGCACCGGCCACAGCAAACCCTAGAGCTCCGGCGAGGTCTTGCACGGTGAATTCTCCACCAAATGGTTGGTTCTTGGGCTCTACAGCACCAGGGGATCATGTAGAAGACCGGCATGAGGTCTAAACCAGCTGGAGATGGCTCTAAACCCATCGGCACCGTGCACCCGATAGGGTCCAGCGGCAAAGCCTCTAAAAGAGCTCGGACTGCTCACTCTACACTCAATTTCTTGGTCTAAAATCGACGGAGGAGGTGTGCTAGGAAGTTAACAACCTGTGTGTGAAGTTTGAGACCCAACAAACACGAATTGAGGACGAATTTTACAGTTCCTTACCTCAAGGTCCGTTTCTGCCGCCCGGGAGAAAAACTTGAAATTCTCCCTCTGTGATCAATGGCTGGGGCTGAGCTTTGGAGGTGAGAAACTAGACTTGTTGGTGCACAGATGGGGTGGCTTGCTTGGGCGTGATCCCTTCTGGTTTGGGCTGTCCACGGCGTCCAGTTCCAGCTCCTTCAGTTTCAACTCGTGAGCAGCAGAAGCTTTGCTGTTTCTAGGCGCCAGCAAGCATGGAACAGCGGGGGAAGGGTGCTAGCCGGCCAGAGCACTCATGGGCGAAAGTCTTTGCTGTGGGAAGCTGGGGCAACGATGGCTTGGTTTGCTCTGTCGATCAGAGAAAGCAGAGAGCGGCTGGTTCTGTCTGCTCGGGAGAAAAGCCCACGGGAGCAGAACACTGAGGCTGAGATCGAGCTAGAAGAGGCAAATTAGCCTTGTGGCACTCGCTGGGGATCAGGATGAGGGGAAGTCGAGCAAGCAGGAGCTGGCTTAGTCCACGGGAGGTGGCGCGAGTGCGCTGCCCGCGTGATACAGAGAAGACTTCGGGTTGAAGTCTACTGACATGTGGGCCCCATGTTCCCCCTCTTATCCTCCAGTTCCGGATAAAATAGCAAACGAGCTCCGAATTTGATCAAACTTGGAGGATTGGTCAAAAGAATTATTAGGAACTCAAATCTGAAATCAGATTTTGAAATTGAGTTTGTTTGGTTCAAAATTCAAATTCAAGTTTGAATTTGAATGTGCCCTCATTTAATCCTCGGAATAAATAGTATATGAAACCTAAAATTCTCCAAATTTGAAACTTAGGCTCTTGAATATATGAGAAATGCATCTATGCTCTCACATATGGGCCTTTGTACAATCTGAATAGGAATCCTTTCAAAAGAATTCAAATTGCATTTAAATTTCCTCCACTCTACTCATAGAGAAGGTGCACATGAGTTAGAGTGTTTGGAAGTCTAATTCTTTCCCCTAGGTTAACATGTGTTGAGCATGTGCTAGAGAAAGTTTTTAACTCCCTCACATGTCCATATGTGTGTTCATCATTTCATGTGACACAATTATAGTCTTTTATCGCCTTAACTTTGTTTCATAGGTTGAAATAAAACTTTACAAAAGTTAGGGCTGTTACACTCTTGCCTAGTTCTGTCCAAATACACAACCCAATTTGTATGAAACCCAATAATTAATTCTGGAAAATTCTTTAAAGCTTTTCAGCAAAAGAATTTTAGAGGGAGTTTGGTTCAGCCAAAAATCCCCAAATTTTACCAGAATATTCTTTAGGACATTAGTAAACCCCTGTAAAAGTTTCAGACCATTTGGAGTTGATTTGGTCAGAGCAATTCAAATTGGAAGGTGCTGTGTTCATTTGAATGCAGAAACATTTTCAGAGAATTTCCAAAACTTGGAAATTCAATTCTGGGCAAACCTTGACTCCAAAAATGCTAGGAAAATTCATGCAAACTCTATGAGCTATAATAGAAATTGTAGTTCATTAAGTTGAGCATGAACATGGGTATTACCTCAGGATAAATTCTTCCTTGCTGATTTGCCAAGAGAATTATTCTGAGCAAACCACTCCATGAAAAGTGCTAATGTTTGGTCCAGAGAGTTTTCTTGTGACAAGGAATTCACACAAAAATTCTCAGCTCTATTGGAGCTCTAGATTACCCCTGTCCTGTTTAACCACTTAAGGGATTAATATGGAAAAGGGGGGAAAACCACTTAGCATTTAACCATGTGATTAAGTCCAAGCCAAACCACCAACACCAGTTCATATTTAAATTCTTAAACAAAGTTCCAGGTGTTAGAGGCTGGTTATTAGAACCAATAGTAGAAGTTTTACTCTAAAAACTCACATTTGCATCTAAATTAACATATAGTATTTCATTAACGTGTAGCCGTTGAAGAAGAGACTCCGGAAGTGCTGGACTTCCTCCTTCCGGACGAAGAACTAACTCCTGACCAGCAGCAACAAGGCAAGCCCCGGTTTGCATTAACCCTTTTATAAGTCTTACTTTGTTTACATGTGTCATATGAAGTATGTATGTGCATTAGGTATAGGATGAATGAAACCCCACTTGCATAACCAAAGGTTCCTAAAAGAGTGAGGGTAGTGTCAAGGACCTCGAGTAGACAGGCTATGCTTAATGAGTCATAGGACTTCGGTACAAGTCGAGTAGTTGGAATCTACTCGCGAGATAGGCTTGGGACACACGGGTTCGGTTGAGTGATGTGAGATCACTTTAGTAATGAAAATGAGACTAGGCAGGGGCTAGGGCGCAGCAAGAGAGAGTCTTGTGTGCGCAGCCCTGCCCGTGTCGATTGAGGACCGATCCGTGTGCGGCCCTGCTGAACAAGTGTTGAACGTACCGAAGGCATATCGGATATATGGGCCCCGATAAACCGATGTAGCCTAGACCTCCGGGCGTCGAGGCATAGCACACTGATTTATAGGTGTAGGTTGAGGGCAGCAAGGTGGAAATCTGCCAACGGGCATAGAGAGATGCTCCGTGTGGGGAACCTCCTGCTCGTTTCGGTGCGACCGGTTCGACGTTTGGGCTGTTGGGTGAAAGGTTGTCCCGTACGACATCGAGTGAGCGTGCTGTGCAGCTCCACGGGTGGGCGTACGTGACGTGCTCTTTGGGTTTTCCCTGCAGGTGTATATCGAGTCGATTCGCCGTCCCTCGCGGTGACGAGTACTGCTTGTTCACTGCGTCGTAACGTAGACTAATGGATGAAATATGTTGATGCAATGATGCTGATTGATATAATTGTATTGCTACATGTGTGCCACCAAATACTGCTTACTAAATTTCAGATTTCATGAACTGTTAACTTGTTGCTAAAAGATGAACTAAGGATTAACTTGTAGGCGTGTCGTTTTGCTGAAATGCTACCAACCTATGTCTTGGTATACCTCATGTAGA
This sequence comes from Neostapfia colusana, assembly GCA_030760725.1. Lineage (NCBI taxonomy): Eukaryota > Viridiplantae > Streptophyta > Magnoliopsida > Poales > Poaceae > Neostapfia > Neostapfia colusana. The sequence goes on from JASWHV010000019.1 coordinate 52,684,242, forward strand.
GTTTCATGCTTAGGTGAGTCGGTTAAGCCTTGCTGAGCCTTCGTGCTCATGGTTGCTGCTTAAGTGTTTTTCAGGTGAGGAGCCACCCATGGACTCGGAGTACGAGTCCACCGGCGAGGGTTACCCTCCGTCGGGGACCACGGCTGAGTGGGAGCCGTACACGCCGCGCTGAGCTGAGACGTGCAGCTAGTGTGGGTTGCCCTAGGGCTGGGCAACCGACTTTTGCTAGATAGGCGGGCGTGAGTTGTGTAGTGTAGACTTCCGCTGTGTAACATAAACAATAGTTGTAACTGAAGTTTGTACCTGTTTGTACAGTTTCAGTTGTTTTTCCCATGTAATATATTGTGTTCTTATGACGTGTGCTGTCGGGTGTCGCATCGCGTGGCACCACCCTCTGCGATCCTGGATGAGTGGATTCCGGTCCGCCACATAAGGACCTCACCCTTCTCTGCTGGGAGAGCTCCGAAGGCGCCACGTGTCCAGCGGGGCCGGATCTCCCTCTCCTCAGAGGAGAGCTCCGGACCCGCCACGTGGCCAACTGAGCCGGACCTCCCCCCTCCGTGGGGAGAGCTCCGAAGGCTCTACGTGTCCTGCGGGGCCGGACCTCCCTCTCCTCAGAGGAGAGCTCCGGGCCCGCCACGTGGCCAGCAGCAGCCGGACCTCCCCCCTCCGCGGGGAGAGCTCCGAAGGCTCCATGTGTCCCGCGGGGCTGGATCTCCCTCTCCTCAGAGGAGAGCTCCGGCCCGCCACGTCAGGTATTCAAGACGCGCCATACCTTGCCCGTACAAGGTATTCAAGGCTCGCGCCTTCCAAAGACGTGGAGACGCGGAGCACGCCTCTGTCAGGTGCTGTTGCGCCCAGTCACATCGCAGACTGGCGCGCCGTGACAGTGCCTGCCCACCAATAAACACAGCGAAAAGACATCCCCTGCCGCCCCTGCCATCATCAACCACTACAACTAGCTTGCGGCATGGGCAGGGCGGCAGAACGAAGACTCGGAAGCCTTCACCAGAGACAACTACCGGCATAACTGCAGATACGGTAGATGGCAGGAAATCTCCCCGGGACCACCTATCGGGTCTCGGGCCCACCTTGTAAGCCGCACGAGCCTTGGACTATAAAAGGCTCGGGTAGGCAACGTTAGCAAGTGTTCGAACTCTTTTGACTCGCACCATAGCCATCTCACACCCTCAAGCTCAGGACTCCGGTTATGACCAGCAAGCAATACAACGAGCATCTCTGCTCACCGTGGACGTAGAGTTTTACGCTCCGGCGGCCTGAACCACGTAAAACTCCCCATGTCAAGCTTCTCCCTCAGTCGTCCCTAACGCTGAAGCTCTCCGCGAGTGACTAGCCCCTCCGAAAAAGAACCTCCACGGGCTGCCCAGAGCAGGTCCGGGGGAAGTGTCAGCTACACACTTCGACAGCGCATATGCATGCTAACCTATGATGTTGTCTTATTTAGATCGGTGTGTTCTTGCATGTTTTAATAGGCTTGCATGTGGTTTTACGATGAACAAGGGTGTATGGATCAAGTGCGGACGTGGTGATGGTCTGGACTCAAGATCTAGATCAAACCGATCAATACGTGATCTGTCCACTAAAAAGCTTCTGTTCGACGGGATCGAAGAAACAGATGCGAAGAAAACCGCGACGAGGTCGTAAGGTGGTAACAAAAACCTACCTCACTTCTCCTTGGTCTCGGGGTCTTCCTCCTAGCAAGACAGATCGTCGGGGCTCTCTTCCGGCGATGGCGAGCTCGTCGGCTGTCTCTGGCGACTGAACTCCGGCAAAGGGGTGGAAAGTCTAACTCGGCGAGCTGGGGCTAGGGCTTCCAAGTCACCGACTTAGGGAGGGGAAAATAAGAGTACATGGTTGCAGCCAGGGGTTTCGGGTTCTATTTATAAGAGGTCAGAAAAGAGTCCTACTCTGATTGAAATTCAAATAAAAGTCTGATTCAATTCATTTTAGATCTTAACAACTTATCTCTAATCGATTTGGTGCGGTAGTAATGTGGAAATCATGTCGGTTTCCTCAGTACCGGGTGTTCCCGTGCGTACAGGAGGAAAACCGCTTCAGATCTCGTCACTTCCGCGGTGATGAGCTCCGGAGGCTCCACGTGTCTAGCAGGGGCTGGGCCTCCCTTTTCCGCAGAGGCGGGCTCCGGTTGTGCCGCGTGTCAGGCGGGCGGGACCTCCCCTCTCCTCGAAGGTGAGCTCCGTATGCGCCACGTGTCTTGGCGGGCGGGACCTCCCCTCTCCCTCAGAGGCCAGCTCCGCGTGCACCACGTGTCCTGGCGAGCGGGACCTCCCTCTCACTCAGAGGCGAGCTCCACGTATGCCACATGTCAGTGCCGGACCTCCCCTCTCTTTGGAGGTGAGCTCCGATAGTGCCACGTCAGAACCAGACCTCCCCTCTCTTTGGAGGTGGGCTCCGAGAATGCCACGTGTCAGAGCCGGACCTCCCCTTTCTTCGGTGGTGGGCTCCAAAAATGCCACGTGTCCAGTAGCGCCAGACCTCCTTTCTCCTCGGTGATGAGCTCCGAGATCGACACGTGTCCAACAGCGTCGGATCTCCCGGAGGTGAGCTCTGGAGATGACACGTGTCCGGTAGTGTCGGACCTCCTGGAGGCGAGCTCCGAAGGTGACACGTTTCCAGTAGGACCGGACCTCTCGGAGGTTAGCTCCGAGAGCGAAACGCGTCCAGCAGGTCGGACCTCGCCCCTTCCACAGAGGCTAGCTCCGAGTCTGCCAAGTGTCCTTCTTGCATGAGCACACATCCAAGCCGTTGTCTTGTTGCGTCACAATATATATCGAAGCTCTTGCTCACATCCAGCAATACCAAAACCGACGCTGTGATTAATCTCTTCTTTAGCTCCTCAAAACTTTCTTGACACGCTGGTGTCCACTGAAATGCTTTCCCCTTCATTAGCAATTCAGTCATAGGCTTCACTATTTTGGAGAATCCTTGATGAACCGGCTGTAGTATCCAGCCATCCCAAGGAAACTCCGAATATCTCTCACATTCTGCGGTTGGTTCCACTTCAGAACATCTCCCACTTTTCCGGGATCAACCGATACTCCTCCCTCGGAGATGATGTGGCCTAGGAACGATATCTCCTTTAGCCAAAATTGACACTTGCTGAACTTGGCATACAATTGATGCTCTCGTAGTTTCTGCAATGTCAACCTCAAGTGTTCTTCATGTTCTTTCTCGCTTTTTGAATACACCATGATATCGTCGATGAAAACCACGACGAGCTTGTCCAAGTACTCCATGAAGACCTTATTCATGAGGTACATAAAGTATGCGGGTGTATTCGTTAACCCAAAATACATAACGGTATACTAATACGAACTATACCGTGTTAGAAATGCAGTCCTGGGTATGTCGGAGTGATTAATCTTCAACTGGAAGTATCCCGACCGAAGATCAATCTTGGAGAAAATTCGGGCACCTTTCATTTGATCGAACAGTCCTCTATACGGGGAAGCGGGTACTTATTCTTGATCGTCACGTCATTGAGAGACATATAGTCCACACACATCCTTTGGATCCCATCTTTCTTGTCCACGAAGAGCATGGGGGCTCCTCACGGTGACGAGCTTGGGCGTATAAAGCCCTTTTCTAGCTGCTCCTGAATTTGCTTCTTGAGCTCCACTAACTCATTAGCAGTCATCCTATATGGCCTTTTCGCTATAGGTGCAGTTCTGGGTACTAAATCAATGGAAAACTCAGTGTCCCGGTCAGGTGGCATACCTAGAAGTTCTTTCAGGAACACATCTGAATATTCTTGAACCACCGGAATGCTTTCCAATGTCGCTTCTTCGATGTGGTTCAGCACTGCCTTCTCGGTTGCAGGTTGGGCTGCCTCGAACTCAATACGAGTACCGTGCCCACTCGTCAACTGCACGATCCTCTAAGCATATTGAATCACTCCGTTGTGCTTGCTTAACCAGTCAATTCCAAGTATTATGTCAATCCCTTGGAAATCCAAGACAATAAGGTTGGCGAGAAAGTCTACCCCCTTATTTTAAGGCTTACTTTCGGAAATACTATATGCGTCAAGGTGTATGAACTAAGCAATCTCTTTTATTAATATCATCCTATATGAGGATGTGAACAAGTGCCAAAACATCTCACATCTCTCCACTATGTGTGGATGTAGACATTCGCCGAAGCATCCAACAACTCACATCAGCACATAAACCATGCAATCATCACAAAAATTTCAGCACACCACTCTTATTCAAGCTACTACGATCTAAACGTTCCTATTATAACTTTATTCAATGGAAACCTAAACTTAAACGTGAGAACCGGTGCTGTTCTTGCCGTGTGACGGGGGTGGTCCCTATATGGGCACACGTCATGGTGAGTCGGCAGTCCATGTAGGGATAGATGACGCTGGTGCTCCATTTGCTTCTGTGTTGGCACGAGTTTCCTCTTGTTTCTCCAGCAAATACAGCTTCTTGCGGAGGTAACGGATCTCTTCTTATGCTCTTGCATAGCGGTTTCCTAACTCCACGAGCAACCTCTGAGACTTGTCAGCGGCTTGTGGGTTGGAAAGAGCTCCTCCATGGGGTCCAATAATCTCCCTTGTACCACTCTTTCGATATGGGTGCAGCTCAAAAGTAGTGTTCTCAAGCCGCTCATGGAAGGCGTAGCACAGTCCGGTAAGTGCATCCCATGCAACATCATCAATAGTTTGTGCCCTTGTAGCTCTCCATGTGGGTGTGAAGTGCTGTGTGATAACTATACCGTTAGATAGGATGGTTACTTCAGTCTTCCACTCTTCATGTCCGAGACGAGGGACTTGCTTGAGGTGATACTGTGACGCCCGGTCCCGTAAAACACGGAACCCAGCTAATGCATATGTGTGCCCAGAATGTTTATCACACATACACATGTAATCCACAAACTGAATTCAGAATATAACCACGAATAAATAGTGTTTAAGTACTTTATTACATGAATCTCTAACTTATTCTTGCAGCGGAAGTCTCTAAACGATAGCGAAAGCAACTAAACAGCAGCGGCTCCATCTCCAACTCCACAGGCAAGTTGACGGTAGTTCGCACTCCTAGTACTCGACATGATCTTCAAGTACTCCTCTCCCGTTGCTGATGTTTGTAAGATAATGTAAGGGTGAGTACATGTCTTACTAAGCAAGTGCGGGAAAAGTATGACATGTAGCTTACAGCAAGGTAGGAAATAAAAAGACTCACTGCAGAAAATAAATTTTATTTCACAAACATGATAAAAGCAGCGACTATCTTTAAGTGAATTTAATCCCAACATATATTTAAGTAAAACAGCAACATATCTCCTTCATAATTCACCACTTTTCATGTCTCAACTGTGGGAAACCCTTTCCAGGATCCACACTCCAGGATACACATTGGGTGGTGTCGTGCGATGCGGCACCCAACAGCATACATGAAAATAACCATAAAGTATAAAGTCTTTTATTTCTCGAGATAGTGTCATTTACAAAATAATGTACCACGAAGGTACACGCAGCGAAATATACATACACACTTACTCTCGGTCCTAACTATATAAACGAGAAGACGTCCAGTCCACGGATGCTTCTTACTAGCTTCCAGAAAGATGAGTGCAGCGGCAGGGTCTCCGGTGAGTCTCTGATGGCTCACCGAACAACTATCTTCCTAGCAAATTTTATAACCTGCAAAACACTAGTAATGCAACCGTGAGCACGATGGCTCAGCAAGACTTAACCGGCGCTCCTAACAATGAAACTCTACATGCAGAGATTACTAATATAGGAAAATTATGATGCAACAACGACACACCTACATATTGATCCTTACTTTCAAGTTTATAGCAGCAGATTATTATGCCTTAGCCAGCCCTCACATCAGAAGTCCACAATCAAACAAGAAACGCTTTCCTCCGATGTGGTGATGTCTAAAGAGGAAAATAAACTTAGTGAGCTCTACAATTACAGCATACATGGTTGGCAATACAATGAATTTAAGAACTTCACATCAGCAATGATTCATCACACTTTATCTGAAATTTATTACTACGTCACAACTCAGTGAACAAGTGGTACTCATATAACCGCGAGGGACGGTGATTGCAATCAGGACACACCTGGAATACAAAACACATACACCTGCCTCGAAAGACTCACGCGAGCTCTTTCTTACGTTGTATGCAGCGACCTTTCACTCGTCACTCCGATGCCGAACCAGTTCCGCCGACCCATCAGAAGCGCCACTACACGGAACACGTCGAAGTTGCTCCGCTAGGGTTTACACCTCTGACACCAACCCCCAAAGGACGGACGTATAAGTTTTGACATGTCCGCCGACCCATCAGAAGCGCCACTACACGGAACACGTCGAAGTTGCTCCGCTAGCGGGTTTACACCTCTGACACCAACCCCCAAAGGACGGACGTATAAGTTTTGACATGAGAGTACCCGAGTTACATCGGTTTATCGGGTCTCATATATCCCATATGCATCCGGTACTGTTCAAACTTGCTCAGCAGGGTGACATACGCATCGGTCCTTAACCGACACAAACAGAGCTATAGCCACACAGGCCCAACGTCCTGCTGTTCCTACTCTCTGCTCGGTCTTATTTTCCACTCCTGAACTTTCATTCTCTAGAATCATACCCCGCTGAACCAACATCCTAAACTCGTGTGTAGCTTCCAACTACCCGACTTGTACCAGATCCTATACAACTTTAGCCTAGCAGAAACTACACGAAGGTAACCCATTCTACCCTGTACTCCAAGGGTTTGTGGGTCATGCATTTGGAGTATCAATCACCTTGACCTAATGCACAATACATACTAGACCAATAAAAGTGATACACAGTAAAATATAACTAAAAGTTGTTAAATGCAAACCGGAGCTTGCCTTATGTTGCTGCAGGTTTAGTTCTACTTTAAGTCAGTAGCTTGGTGATGAGTTAAGCCTCAACTTGCTGCTCCGAGTCAAGTTGCTCGTCGACCTCCTCCGTCGTATTTCCTATCGACATGAATATGCATATATGTTTAGTTATAAAACTTTTACCAACAAGTTCTAAAGACAAGTTTTCAAAACTGGAACCTTGTTTAAAATTTAAAATAACACTGGTGCTAGTGGTTTGGATTTGGGTTGAAGTACTATGATCAAGTGATAAGTGGGGTTCATCACTTGGGTGGGCTCACTTCAGGAAGTTGAACAGAGTAGTACAGATCCAGGGCTCCAATGGAGCTAAATTTTTTTTTGTAAGTTCTTTGTCACAAGAAAATCATCTGGACCAAAATTCAGAATGATTCAATGATCAGATCACTCAGAACAATTCACTAAGCACTCAGGCAAAAAGGAATTAATTCTGAATAAATTTGCACGTTCATGCAGATTTAAGTGATCTAAAATTTCATACATAGCTCAGGGAGCCTGCATAAATTTTCCTGGAATTTTTTGGAGCTAAGGAATGCCAAGAATTGAATTTCTAAGTTTTGAAAATTCTCTAAAATTGTTTCTGTATGCATTTGAACACAGAAATTTGATTTCCTAATTATCCTAATTAAATCAGCTTCAAATGAGCTGAACTTTTTACAGGAGTCCCCTATCATCCTAAAGAATATTTTGGCAAAATTTGGGGATTTTTGGATGAACCAAACTCCCTCTAAAATTCTTTTGCTGAAAGGCCTTAAAGAATTTTTCGGAATTTTCTATTGATTTTCATACAAATTGGGTGGCATATTTGGATAGAGTTTTTCATCCTGAATTTAACCCAATTTGAATCACTAATTTTGGAGCTTCCTAGCAAAAGTTATGAGGTTGTAAAATTTGAACTGAACTTTGGAATTCAAATTAAATTGAGAATTGTTCAAACTCTGACTGTGGGCCACAGGGCCACGTGTCAACCGCTGGAACCTGAGCCACACGGGCCGCAGAGTTTTTCCCGCGTTGTCACAGACAGATCTGAGATCACAGAAAATCCCGCATGCTTAAATCTAGCCGCTGACAAGTGGGACCAACCCCCCTTTGTCTTCCTCCCGCTCCCGCGCGACCCCCACCGCCGGAGCTCGCCGGTAAACTTCGGAACCCTGTCTTCCGTTCACCTCTCATGCTCAAACTTGCCGTCAGCCCCTAATTTCATGCGCTGAACACGTGGAGAGGGTTTCCCCACACCGACGTCGGCCCTAACTGAGCTCGCGACGGTGTGGCGGCTTAACCGAGCTTTGGCGACGTAGCGCCGACGTTCTAGCTTGCCAAATACACGAAGGATTAGCGCTACAGCATCCGTGGAAGGTGTAGCTCATCGACGTGTGCCCAAATTTGCTTGGGGAGGCCACTAGCTATGCCGTAACCGTGCGCCCGAGGCGGTTTTTGCGGCGACAGAGAAAAACATGGCTTTCTTAGGCTAGGGTTGATGGAATCATGCTCTGTTTGGCCGAGGAGGTCTGTAGGAGGCTAAAGATCATGGCCCCAGAACACAACCGGGAGCCTCCACACCTCGGGGAAGAATTTCCCGGTCTGGAGCCAGCGACCCGAAGAACCCGCCGTGAGGGAAAACTCAAATTCCGGCTAGGTGGTCCAATGGAATGATCCCGAACTCGGTGGACAGCAAGGGGAGGTGGTAACCAACCTTATTCGTGGCTTTATTGTGCGTGAAACACCGGAGAGACTTGGTTTGAAGTGAAGCCGCCGAGGTTGGTCCGCCGGAGAAGAACCGGCTTGCCGAGGCGATTGTAGCCCGCTGCACCCTCAGAACTTGCTTTGACGGCTTCAGGGAGCGTGGGCGACGCCGCTTCCGAGCTTGTCCGGGTGTCACGGCTTGGGGAGATGGTTGACGACGGGAACCCGAGCGTGTGGACGCGGCGGCGGCAAAAACTCCCGGGAACGGCGCTGTGGCGTGGAAGAGGCATAGCTCGGACGTGGTCTCGGTGCTGTGAGGTGTACACTCTCGGTGGGAGACTGATAAGGGCGAGGGAAACCGCCTCTGAAGCTGCTCGGGAGCTGGCGGCAACGCTGCCTCGGTGGCGCGCGTGCTGCGTTCGGCGCTTCGAATGAAAAACAGAGAACGTTGCTTCGGGTATAAGTCTTCAGTGGCTCCCTGACCAGTGGGACCACCCTCCTTCTTATCCCTTCAACCTTCCCACAGATATCTCTCAAATTTGGCACAACGCAAATTTTAAACCCTGAAGAGATCAGATTCAAAAGCTGTTTGGAATTTGACATGGTGTACTTCAGTTCAAATTTGAATTCAAATTTTAAGGAAATTCATAAGCCCTTTGATACTAATATCAAAGCACCTCCAAATTTTCTCAAAATTTGGCTCCCTCATAATTTGGACCTGAAGAATTCAAATATGCCCTCTAGTTTTTGAGTTGGTCATTGCAAATACCACTTCTTGAACAACAGTTTGAATTTTCCTTTTTGAAAATGGCCCTCTTCTCTTTGGAGTGAGCCTTTTAGTTCAAACTGAATTTGAAGTCCTCTTGCACATACCAACACTTATATGATTAAACAAAAAGTTTTTACAAGTCCCATTTCTTGGATTAAACTCAACTTTATTTATAGCTCAAGTTTTCCATTTACAAGTTTTTGGGACTTTTACATCAACCAACCATTAATCTTTCTAAACTTTATCTCATGCTCATAATAACCATCTCTTGTTCATATCCATCTCATAACCATATAACTGAACCAAAACTTATTATCATGTCTTAACAGTCTCGAAACAAAACCCAAGACCATACCAATAACCATCCCGATAACCATCCCATATCTAATCATGTGAGTTGGTCAGGCGCTTGTGATCGTAAGCACGGCTATCATGATAGTTTTACACTCTTAAGAGGTGGCACCACTTTACCCACAAGTTTGTGATTTCGTCACCCGTCGGCGACTGCAGAACCTCCATTATACCAGTACACAACCGTCGGTGTATGGCCAAGAGATCACAAAATAGCCTTTACAAAGGGGCTACTAGATATATGGCCTCACTAAGGTTTCACCAGTAGTCTCGAATCACCATTCTTCCACCTACGGGCCCCCTCTTGTGCCATGCGGTTCCCAGGGAAGTCCTCTCTCGACTCTCATTCCTCGCGCCTTCCACGGTCCATAACAATCTAGCAAATTACCTAATTAGTCAGCTAAGCCGCACCCATATCCGGCCTTGTGATGGCACTGTTCTCCTGGCATGTGCTAGCATGAACCGATCCTTAGATCTATGGCAAATAAACCACCATCTCATTCACCTCATCCACGAACCAAGCTTGCCTAGATCTCCCTCGATTCTATGCTCATTATTAAGTTCTCATTATCATTATTCATATGAGTGCAGTAGCTAGACATGTGTGATACCCGGTTCCGTAGAACACGGAACCCAGCTGATGCATATGTGTGCCCAGAATGTTCATCACACATACACATATAATCCAGAAACTGAATTCAGAATAATACCACGAATAACAGGGTTTTATTACAATGTCTCATGAGTCTCTAACTCATTTTAGCAGCGGAAGTCTTATTCTAGCAACGAAAGTCTTCTAACTATTGCGGAAGCAACTAAGCAGCAGCAGCGGCTTCATCTCCTACTCCACAGGTAAGTTGACGGTGGATCACACGCCTAGTACTCCATGTGGTCTTCAAAATACTCTTCTCCTGTTGTTGATGATGAAATAATAATGTAAGTTTGAGTACATAATGTACTCAGCAAGTGCGGAAAAATATGATATGTAGTTTACAGCAAGGTAGGTATAAAAAGGATCATTGCAGCAAGCGAAATTGATTTCACAAAACATGGTAAAATAGAAACTAGCTTTTTAAGTGAATGTAATTCCAACATTTATTCAACTAAAACATCAACATACCTCCATCATATTCCACAACCTTTCATGTCTCATCCAGCCATTTATCTTTCTCAGCTTTTTCTCATGCTCATGAATACCATCTCGTATTCATTATTATCTCAACTCATATTCAATTCCGTCTCATAACCGAGACCAAATCTCATTATCACGACTCAACAGTCCAATTCTCATTACCAATTCTCAACAGTTCCGAAACCAAAACCAAAGACCAATCATGACCAAACCCATAACCAAACCAAATACCATTCGAATCACCATCCCATCTAATCATGTGAGTTGGCCAGGCGCTTGTGACCGTCAGCTCGACTATAATGATAGTTTTACACCCTGCAGAGGTTGCACCACTTTACCCACAAGTTTGTGATTTCGTCACCCGTCAGCGACTGTAGAACCTCCATTATACCAGTACACAACCATCGGTGTATGGCCAAGAGATCACAAAATAGCCTTTACAAAGTGTCTACTAGATGTATGGACTCACTAAGGTTTCACCAGCAGACTCGAATCACCATTCTCCCACCTATGGGCCCCCTCTTATGCCATGCAGTTCCTAGGGCAGTCCTCTCTCGACTCTCATTCCCCGCGCCTTCCACGGTCCATAACAATCTAGCAACTTACCTAATTAGTCAGCTAAGCCGCACCCATATTTGTCCTTGTGGTGGCACTGTATTTCTGGCATGTGCTGGCATGAACCGGTCCTTAGATCTACGGCAAGTAAACCACCATCTCATTCTACCACTTCCACGAACCAAGCTTGCCTAGATCTCCCCCGATTCATGTTCATTATCATCCTCAAGTTTTTATTATCATTATGAGTGCAGTAGCTAGACACATTTTATCGCTTCCCATATCCCGTAGATTAGCGAAGCAAAAAGCAGAAATCGACCATATTTGACTCATCAACTTCCCTGCCGACAAGGGTGGTTAACAAAACTAGTAAACTCCTATAAAAGGGTTTCCCATCAAGTTGACTCAAGCATACACAGTTTTAGCAAATAAAACAGTTTCAAAACATAGAATCAATATGGTCAAGGGGCACTTGCCTTGTTCCTGTGGCTTCTGTTGCTCAGGCGCTTCGAAGTCTTGGTGCTGTAGTCCTTCATAGGTAGCTCCCTTAGCTTGTCCTTCTACTCACGATCACGCACATACATAAGACAGCAATCAATCATTATGCACAAACTTTCCTCAAGATGCAATGGTGCATATGCATGCTAATCATATGATGCTATTTTATTAGGTCAGTTGATACGTGTTCTTGCATGTTTTAATAGGCTTGCATGGGGTTTTACAATGAACAAGGGTATAAGGATCTAGTGTGGACGTGGTGATAATCTTGTATCAAGATCTAGATCAACACGTGATCTGTCCATACGAAAAAGCTTCCGTTTGAAGAAACAGATGCACAATAATGTCGTAAGGTGGTAACAAAGACCTACCTCGCTTCTCCTTGGTGTCGGGGTCTTCCTCCTAGCAAGACAGATCGTCGAGGCTCTCTTCCGGCGACGGCGAGCTCGTTGGCGGTCTCCGGCGACTGAACTCCAGCGAAGGGAATTAACTCGACGAATTGGGGGCTAGGGCCTCTAAGTCGTCGACTTGGGAATAAATGTTACGAGCAAGCGGTTGCTTTGGGTTCTATTTATAATCGGGAAAAGAAGAGTCCTCCTCTGATTGGATTTCAAATAAGAGTCCTATTTAAATTGTTTTAGATCTTAACAACTTATCTCTAATCGATTTGGTGCGGTAGCAATGTGGAAATCGTGTCAATTTCCTCAGTACCGGGTGTTCCCGCGCGTACAGAACGAAAAACTGTCTAAGGATCTCGTCCTTCCTCAGGGATAAGCTCCGGAGGCTCCACGTGTCCAGCAGGGGCCTGGGCCTCCCTTTACCTCAGGGCGAGCTCTGGTTGCGCCATGTGTCAGGCGGGCGGGACCTCCCTCTCCCTCAGAGGCAAGCTCCGCACGCGCCACCTCGTTGAGAGACCTATAGTCCACGCACATTCTTTGGGTCCCATCCTTCTTGTCCACGAAGAGTACCGGAGCTCCCCATGGTGACGAGTTTGGACGGATAAAATCCTTCTCCAACTGTTCTTGAATTTGCTTCTTGAGTTTAACTAGCTCATTGACGGGCATCCTATATGGTCTCTTAGCTATGGGTGCAGTTCCAGGTACCAAATCTATGGCAAACTCGATATCCTGGTCAGTTGGCATACCTGGAAGCTCTTTCGGGAACACGTCCAAAAATTCATGAACCACTGGAATGCTGTTCAATGTTGCTCCTTTGACGTGGTTCAAATTTGCCCGTTCGGTTGTTTGCTTGTCTGACTCAAACTCGACACGAATACCGTGCTCGTTTGTCAACTGCACACTCCTTTCAGCACATTGGATTACTCCATTGTGCTTACTTAGCCAATCCATTCCGAGTATGATGTCAATCCCGTGGAAGTCCAAGACAATAAGGTTGACAAGAAAGTCTACCCCCCTTATTTTAAAGCTTACTTTAGGACATACTATATTAGTCCTCATTTCTCCTCCGGGAGAATTAACTAACATAGCACATTCTAAGTGGGATACGGGTAGATGATGTTTGGCAACGTATTTGGATGATATGAAGGAATGCAATGCTCCGGAATAAAAAAATGGTGGCTGGGTTGGAGTTGGCAAGGAACATACCAATTGCAACGTTCTCATCCTGTTGTGCTTCATCAGCAGTGACATGGTTCACGTGGCCGCGAGCATAGTTCTGCGGTCCACGGTTCCCTTGGTTGTCCCCTCCGTTCGGTCGCTGGTTCTGCTTGGGCACGTTACCTTGCTGTCCAGGGCCTCTCCTCGGGCACTGGTTAGCGAAGTGGCCTACTTCCCCGCATGCAAAGCATGCCCTGTTGCCTACGGCAGCAGGTACGTTGGGTGGGAGTTTTGAACAGGAGCACCATTGTTAGGTCGGGGCGCAGGAGGCATGGGCATACGAGGTGCCGGTGCAACGAATTGTTGCTGTGGTGGCTGACTAGGGCGGTACGCAGGAGTGGTCGATCCACACTGCGGTGCAGGGGGCATGTACCTAGGTCGTACGTTGCTCCCTTGGGGCTGGTATGGCATCTTCCTCTTGCACTCTCGCTCGATCTCTTGGATTTTGTTTTCAACCACAACAGCCTTGTCAACCAGCTTCTGGAAGCTTACATAGTCATTGTTGAGGAGTTGAACCTGGATCTCATTGTTCAACCCTCTCATGAACAGGTACTGCTTCCTCTGGTCTGAGTTGACATCTTCGGAGGCGTACCGGGACAGTTGTATGAACTTGTTGAGATACTCGTTCACACTCTTCTGTCCTTGGCGGAGACCTTCAAACTCCTGCCTCTTGAGCATCATTACACCAACAGGGATGTAATGGGAGCGGAAACTTTCCTTGAACTCAGTCCAAGTGATTGTCTCCGGATCGGCATGAGCGTTGCTCAGGGCATCCCACCAATCAGCAGCGGCTCCCATAAGTTAGTGCGACACTAAGAGAACCTTCTCTCGGTCATTGCACTGAACAATGGTAAGCTTTTTCTCTAATGATTTTAACCAAACATCGGCCTCCGTGGGATCACTAGCTTGAGCAAAAGTGGGTGGTCGAGTCCTCATGAACTCTCCCAACCTGTTGTGAGCAGGCGGTGGTGGTGGCGGCGGTGCCTGAACGGGGTTTTGTTTGGCCTGCAACTGACCCAAAGTATGGATCATGGTTTGCATAAGTTGGTTTTGCATAGCCAGCAGCCGTTCCAGGTGGTTTTCACCAGCTCCGGGGTTAGCAGGAACTTCGTCGTGGTCATCCTCCTGTACGTTCCTTCGGCTGGAGTTTCCTCTCACCATCCGTGAGAGAACGAAATAGAATAGAAGGTTAGAAGGTTAGGTAGGTCCCTTCAACTATATGCATCAAGGTGAGTTAGACTATGTATATATTATCCCATATGAGGATGTGAGCAAGTGCCGAGACATCTCACACCTCTTTCTTCTTACGTGTGGATATGGACAACGTTTTGAGACGTCCCACAACTCACACTAAGCACATAATCACGAATAACCATCACAAGGGCCAACACAACTCCTATTCAAGGATGGGTTTCCTATGCCAAGGTGGTTTTAAAGCCAATGTAAGCTATTCACCCTAGTACGCTTCCTTTGGTCAGCGTGGCTTAGCTACCTGTGACTCCTATTTAGGGGTGTAACTTGTTGTTAACCCGTGGCTCTAATATCAATCTAAGGTTCGTATCTAGGCGTGTAACCTACTGTCAACGCATGGCTCTGATACCAATCTGTGACGCCCTCAATTCCGTGGAAAAACCACAGAACCGAGAACTAATGCATATGTGTGCCCAGGATGTTCATCACACATACACATACGTTCCACAAACTAAATTCAGAATATATATATCCACGAATAACAGGGTTTATTACAATGTCTCATGAGTCTTGGACTCATGCTCACAGCGGAAGTCTTTATTTCTACGGAAGTCTTTATTCTAATGCGGGAGCAAAGCTAGTGCGGAAGCAAAACTAAGCAGTAGTGGCTCCATCTCTATTCCCTCCGCAGGCAAGGTTGAGAACAGATCACGCGCCTCAATGCTCCACTTGGTCTTTATAGTAGGCTTCTGCTGCTGTTGATGATGAAGTAATAATGCAAGTTTGAGTATAATGATGTACTCAGCAAGTGCGGGAAAAACACATGATATGCAGCTCATAACAAGGTAGGTATAAAAAGGCTCATTTGCAGAAAAGCAAATTTATAAAACCATGATAAAACAGCAACTTAACTTTAAATGAATGTAATCCCAGCATGTATTAAATCACCAACATACCTCCATCACTTCCCGTGTTCCATCCGAACATTAACCAACCTGTATTTATACTCACGAATACCTCCTCGTATTCGCTACCATCTCACGAATATCTTCCCGTATTCACTACCATCTCATCTCATAAAACAACCTCGTCTCACACCGAGACCAATCTCGTGTCATAACCCAACAGTCATGCAACTATCTCATCACCTGGACTCAACAGTCCCAACATCCCAACTATAACCAAACTCAATAAACATAACCAAAAACCTTCCCAATAACCATCCCAACTAATCATGGCAGTTTAGCCAGGTGCTCGTGACCGTAAGCTCGGCTATCATGATAGTTTTAGACTCTTCAGAGTTTGCACCTCTTTACCCACAAGTTTGTGATTTCGTCACCCGTCAACGACTGCAGAACCTCTATTATACCAGTACACATCCGTCGGTGTATGGTCAAGAGATCACAAAATAGTCTTTACAAATGGGTTACTATATGTATGGACTCACTAAGGTTTCACCGGCAGGCTAAAATCTTCAATTCTCCCACCCATGGGCCCCCTCTTGTGCCATGCGGTTCCCAGGGCAGTCCTCACTCGACTCCCATTCCCCGCCCTTCCACAGTCCATAACAATCTAGCAATTTACCTAATTACTCAGCTAAGCCGCACCCATACTTGGCCTTGTGGTGGCACTGTTATCCTGGCATGTGCATGCATGAACCGGTCCTTAGATCTAGGGCAAGTAAAACCACCATCTCATGCTACCTCATTCACAAACCCAGGCTTGTCTAGATCTCCCTCCGATCCATGTCCATTATTAACATCAGTTTCTCATTATCAATACAAGTGCAGTTAGCTAGACACATCTATCTCGCTTCCCAATCCCATGGACTCAACGAAGCATAAGCAAAAACCATACCCGACTCATAAACTTCCCAGGCGACAATGGTGCTTTAATCAAGACTAGTAAACTCCTATAAAAGGGTTTCCCATCATGTTTGACTCAGCACACACACATTTTCGCAAAACAAAACAGTTTTACCCAAAACATAAGATCAACATGGTCAAGGAGCACTTGCCTTGTTCTTGCGGTTCCGGGGCTTCTTGAATCTCAAAACCTGGTTGCTGCAGTTCGTCGTAGACAGCTCCCTGAGCTTGTCCTGCTAGGTAGGATCACGTGCATACAAGATTCACAGCAATCAATATCACGCACAATCCTTAAACTAAATGTGATGATGCATATGCATGCTATCTCATGATTAGTTTTATTAGATTGATCTGTACGTGTTCTTGCATGGCTTTGTATGAACAGAGGTGTTCGGATCAAAGGTGGATGTGGCGATGATCTTGTCTTTAGATCAATCTGATCAGTAAGTGATCTATCCATGAGAAGGTTTCTGTTCGAAAGGAATGGAAGAACAGATGTAAAGAAAAGAACACAATGATGTCGTAAGGTGGTATTGAAGTCCTACCTCACGTTCTTCTTGACTTCGAGGTCCTCCTCAGACTGCTCGGTTCTCCTCCGATGATCTCTCTTGTTGCGCTTCGGCGATGGTTTGCTCGGCGAGTTAGGGCTAGGGCTCTAAATCGTCGGCTCAGGAGTTGAAAAGAAGTTCATGGTTTCGGCCAGAGGTTTTGGGTTCTATTTATAATCGGGAAGAGAAGAGTCCTAATCTGATTGTATCCCGAGTAAGAGTCTTATTCAGATCTTTGTTGGATCCTACGTCTTATCTTTAGTAATATCGTGGAATTTAGATCGGTTTCTGTTGCGTACCGGTATCTTTACGCGTAAAAACCGCTCCAGAACTCGTTACCTCCGCGGTGATGAGCTCCGGAAGCTCCACGTGTCCTCTGGGCCTGGTATCTCCTTTCCCGCAGAGACGAGCTCCGGTTGTGCCGCGTGTCAAACGAGCGAGACCTCCCTCTTCTTCGGAGGTGAGCTCCGCACACGCCACGTGTCGGCGCCAGTCTTTCCTCAGGGATGGGCTCCGAGGTTAACACGTGTCCAGCAGCGATGGACCTCCTAGAGATAAGCTCCGGTGGCGACACGTGTTCGATAGAACCAGACCTCTCGGAGATGAGCTCCAAGATCGACATGTACCCCGTGCGACTGGTCCTCTGATTTCCGTGAGGATTAGCTCCGAAGGTGACATGTGTCCTACAAAAAAAATGTCTTTGCTTCTTCCGCAGAGGCTAGCTCCGTGGGCAACATGTGTCCCACAGGGTCGGACCTCTTTCCAATTGCGGGGGTGAGCCCCGAGCCTGCCACGTAGCCAGCTTGGCGACGGCCTCTCCCCACTTCGTAGGGATGAGCTCCGATCACGCCACGTGGCCAGCGGCCATGGTAAATTGTCTTCAGCGCTGGATTGGCTATCCTTTTGATAATTCTCTCTGTTCCTATTTTTCATTAAAATGTTTCCTCTTCATAGAACATGAGCATATGCTGACACCCGAGGCGAGGGTGTCACAAATCTACCCCCCTTAAATTAAATCTCGCCCTCGAGATTCGTTAGTAGGAAATAGATGGGGAAATTCTGCCTTGATATCTTCTTCACGCTCCCATGTGGCTTCAGCTTCGGTGTGATGGCTCCATTGTACCTTGCACCATCGAATCACCTTGTTCCAGGTGACCCTTTCCTTTACGTCCAAGATTCGGACAGGGTGTTCTGCGTAAGTCATGTCCTCTTGAAGTTCAAGCTCTCCCATTGACACTTGTTCCTCTGGTACTCTCAAGCACTTCTTGAGCTGGGAAACATGAAACACGTCATGTACGTCGGAGAGGTGGTTTGAGAGCTCTAGTTGATAGGCTACTTCTCCTCGCTTGTCCAAAATCTTAAATGGTCCGATGTAGCGAGGTGCTAGCTTGCCTTTGACGTTGAAACGTCGTTGGCCTCGGATAGGCGATACCTTAAGGTATACGAAGTCTCCTACTTCAAAGGTAAACTTCCTACGCCTATAGTCCGCATAGCCTTTCTGTCGTGACTGAGCAGCCTTTAAGTTCTCCCGTACCGTTTGGACCTGCTTTTCAGCTTCTTGTAGTACTTCGGGTCCAAACACCTGTTTCTCTCCGGTCTCGTTCCAGAACAGTGGCGTTCGACACCGTCTACCATATAAGGCTTCAAAAGGCGACATCTTCAAGCTAGCTTGATAGCTGTTGTTATAGGAGAATTCGGCATACGATAAACTCCTATCCCAACTACGCCCACGTTTCAAGGCGCAAGCTCGCAACATGTCCTCCAAAATTTGGTTTGTCCTTTCGGTTTGTCCATCTGTTTGTGGGTGGTAGGCGGAGCTAAAATCCAGTCGTGTACCCATGGCTTTCTGCAGCTTCCTCCAGAATCTAGAGGTAAACTGAGAACCTCGATCTGAGACTATCCTCTTCGGAACTCCGTGACGGCACACGATCCGCTCCATGTACAACTCTGCCAATTGTGCAACGTTGTAACTGGTCTTTACCGGAAGAAAATGGGCGGTTTTCGTCAATCGGTCCACAATGACCCAGATGGAGTCGTATCCCGACTGAGTACGTGGTAATCCGACGATGAAGTCCATACTGATGTCCTCCCACTTCCATTCGGGTATTCTCAAAGGTTGCAACAACCCAGCGGGTTTTTGATGTTCGGCCTTTACCCGTTGGCATGTGTCGCATAGGGCAACGTATTCGGCTATATCCCTCTTCATACCATCCCACCAATAGCAAGTTGTCAAGTCCTTTTACATTTTGGTGCTTCCGGGATGTATAGAATAGGGTGAATCATGTGCCTCCTTCAATATCATGTCGCGAAGGTGTCTTATGTTTGGCACACAAATCCTTTTCCTAGCCAAAGCGTACCCTTTTCGTCCTCCTTGAAATCCTTCTCTATCCCTTGTCGGATTCTTTCCTTGATCTCCTCGATCTCCTCGTCCGTTGCTTGGCCCTCTCTTATTTCTTGCTCCAATGAAGAGTGGATCTCCATTATTTCCATGTTGTTCAAAAATCTGAGGTGTAACCGTTTGAACTCCTTACGTAGTTCGGGTGGTAGCTCCTGAACCGTGAGTTGGTGACATGCTCCCTTTCGGCTCAATGCATCAGCTACTACATTGGCCTTTCCGGGGTGGTAGTTGATTCCAACATCATAATCCTTGATGAGTTCTAACCATCGACGTTGTCTCAAATTCAAGTCCGTTTGTGTAAATATGTACTTGAGGCTTTTATGATCCGTATAGATCTCACATCAATGACCAAGGATATAATGTCTCCAAATCTTCAATGCATGCACCACTGCTGCTAACTCCAAATCATGCGTAGGATAGTTAAGCTCGTGCTTCTTTAATTGTCGTGAGGCATAAGCTACCACTTGCCCTTCCTGCATGAGCACACATCCGAGCCCCTGTCTGGATGCGTCATAATATATGTCAAAGCTCTTGCTTACGTCTGGCAATACCAGAACTAGTGCTGTGGTTAGTCTTTTATTGAGTTCCTCAAAACTTTCTTGGCAGGCTTGTGTCCATTGAAAGACTTTTCTCTTTATTAGCAACTTCGTCATATGTTTTGCTATCTTAGAGAAGTCTTTAATGAAGCGTCGATAGTATCCTGCCATCCCAAGGAAACTCCGAATATCCCTCATGATCTTTGGTTGGTCCCACTTTAGAACATCTCTCACCTTTCCAGGATCAACCGATACCCCTTCCTCGGAGATAATGTGGCCAAGGAAAGATATTTCATTTAGCCAAAATTGGCACTTGTTGAGCTTGGCATATAATTGATGCTCACGCAACTTCTGCAAGGTCAATCCCAGATGTTCTTCATGCTCCTCCTCACTTTTTGAATACACCATAATGTCATCGATGAAAACCACGATGAACTTGTCCAAGTACTCCATGAAAACCTTGTTCATAAGGTACATGAAGTATGCGGGTGCATTTGTTAACCCAAAAGACATGACGGTATATTCATACGAACCATACCGTGTCCGAAAGGCTGTCTTGGGTATATCGGAGGGCTTAATCTTCAGCTGGAAATATCCCGACCGAAGATCAATCTTGGAGAACACTCGAGCTTCTTTCATTTGATCGAACAGGTCCTCTATACGGGGCAGAGCATATTTATTCTTGATTGTCACCTCGTTGAGAGACCTATAGTCCACGCACATTCTTTGGGTCTCATCCTTCTTGTCCACAAAGAGTACCGGAGCTCCCCATGGTGACGAGCTTGGACGGATAAAACCCTTCTCCAACTGTTCTTGAATTTGCTTCTTGAGTTCAACTAGCTCATTGACGGGCATCCTATATGGTCTCTTAGCTATGGGTGCAGTTCCGGGTACCAAATCTATGGCAAACTCGATGTCCCGGTCAGGTGGCATACCTGGAAGCTCTTTCAGGAACACGTCCGAAAATTCATGAACCACTGGAATGCTGTCCAATGTTGCTCCTTTGACGTGGTTCAAATTTGCCCGTTCGGTTGTTTGCTTGTCTGACTCAAACTCGACACGAATACCGTGCTCGTTTGTCAACTGCACACTCCTTTCAGCACATTGGATTACTCCATTGTGCTTACTTAGCCAATCTATTCCGAGTATGATGTCAATCCCGTGGAAGTCCAAGACAATAAGGTTGGCAAGAAAGTCTACCCCCTTATTTTAAGGCTTACTTTAGAACATACTATATTAGTCCTCATTTCTCCTCGGAAGAATTAACTAACATAGCATATTCTAAGTGGGATACGGGTAGATGATGTTTGGCAACATATTTGGATGATATGAAGGAATGCGATGCTCCGGAATCAAAAAAAATGGTGGCTGGGTTGGAATTGGCAAGGAACATACCAATTGCGACGTCCTCATCCTGTTGTGCTTCCTCAGCAGTGACATGGTTCACGTGGCCGCGAGCATAGTTTTGCGGTCCACGGTTCCCTTGGTTGTCCCCTCCGTTCGGTCGCTGGTTCTGCTTGGGCATGTTACCCTTACTGTCCAGGGCCTCTCCTCAGGCACTATTTAGCGAAGTGGCCTACTTCCCCGCATGCAAAGCATGCCCTGTTGCCTACGGCAGCAGGTACGTTGGGCGGGGATTTTGAACAGGAGCACCATTGTTAGGTCGGGGCGCAGGAGGCATGGGCATACGAGGTGCCGGTGCAACGAATTGTTGCTGTGGTGGCTGACTAGGGCGGTACGCAGGAGTGATCGATCCATACTGCGGTGCAGAGGGCATGTACCTAGATCGTACGTTGCTCTCTTGGGGCTGGTATGGCATCTTCCTCTTGCACTCTCGCTCGATCTCTCGGATCTTGTTTTCAACCACAACAGCCTTGTCAACCAGCTTCTGGAAGCTTACGTAGTCATTGTTGAGGAGTTGAACCTGGATCTCATTGTTCAACCCTCTCATGAACAGGTACTGCTTCCTCTGGTCTGAGTTGACATCTTCGGAGGCGTACCGGGACAGTTGTATGAACTTGTTGAGATACTCGTTCACACTCTTCTGTCCTTGGCGGAGACCTTCAAACTCCTGCCTCTTGAGCATCATTACACCAACAGGGATGTAATGGGAGCGGAAACTTTCCTTGAACTCAGTCCAAGTGATTGTCTCTGGATCGGCATGAGCGTTGCTCAGGGCATCCCACCAATCAGCAGCGGCTCCCATAAGTTAGTGCGACACTAAGAGAACCTTCTCTCGGTCATTGCACTGAACAATGGTAAGCTTTTTCTCTATGGATTTTAACCAATCATCGGCCTCCGTGGGATCATTAGCTTGAGCAAAAGTGGGTGGTCGAGTCCTCATGAACTCTCCCAACCTGTTGTGAGCAGGCGGTGGTGGTGGCGGCGGTGCCTGAACAGGGTTTTGGTTGGCCTGCAACTGACCCAAAGTTTGGATCATGGTTTGCATAAGTTGGTTTTGCATAGCCAGCAGCCGTTCCAGGTGGTTTTCACCAGCTCCGGGGTTAGCAGGAACTTCGTCGTGGTCATCCTCCTGTACGTTCCTTCGGCTGGCGTTTCCTCTCACCATCCGTGAGAGAACGAAATAGAATAGAAGGTTAGAAGGTTAGGTAGGTCCCTTCAACTATATGCATCAAGGTGAGTTAGACTATGTATATATTATCCCATATGAGGATGTGAGCAAGTGCCGAGACATCTCACACCTCTTTCTTCTTACATGTGGATATGGACAACGTTTTGAGACGTCCCACAACTCACACTAAGCACATAATCACGAATAACCATCACAAGGGCCAACATAACTCCTATTCAAGGATGGTTTTCCTATGCCAAGGTGGTTTTAAAGCCAACCTAAGCTATTCACCCTAGTACGCTTCCTTTGGTCAGCGTGGCTTAGCTACCTGTGACTCCTATTTAGGGGTGTAACTTGTTGTTAACCCGTGGCTCTAATATCAATCTAAGGTTCGTATCTAGGCGTGTGACCTACTGTCAACCCGTGGCTCTGATACCAATCTGTGACGCCCTCAATTCTGTGGGAAAACCACGGAATCGAGAACTAATGCATATGTGTGCCCAGGATGTTCATCATACATACACATACGTTCCACAAACTAAATTCAGAATATATATATCCACGAATAACAGGGTTTATTACAATGTCTCATGAGTTTTGGACTCATGCTCACAGCGGAAGTCTTTATTTCTACGGAAGTCTTTATTCTAATGCGGGAGCAAAGCTAGTGCGGAAGCAAAACTAAGCAGTAGTGGCTCCATCTCTATTCCCTCTGCAGGCAAGGTTGAGAACAGATCACGCACCTCAATGCTCCACTTGGTCTTCATAGTAGGCTTCTCCTGCTGTTGATGATGAAGTAATAATGTAAGTTTGAGTACAATGATGTACTCAGCAAGTGCGGGAAAAACACATGATATGCAGCTCATAACAAGGTAGGTATAAAAAGGCTCATTTGCAGAAAAGCAAATTTATAAAACCATGATAAAACAGCAACTTAACTTTAAATGAATGTAATCCCAGCATGTATTAAATCACCAACATACCTCCATCACTTCCCGTGTTCCATCCGAACATTAACCAACCTGTATTTATACTCACGAATACCTCCTCGTATTCGCTACCATCTCATGAATACCTTCCCGTATTCACTACCATCTCATCTCATAAAACAACCTCGTCTCACACCGAGACCAATCTCGTGTCATAACCCAACAGTCATGCAACTATCTCATCACCTGGACTCAACAGTCCCAACATCCCAACTATAACCAAACTCAATAAACATAACCAAAAACCTTCCCAATAACCATCCCAACTAATCATGGCAGTTTAGCCAGGTGCTCGTGACCGTAAGCTCGGCTATCATGATAGTTTTAGACTCTTCAGAGTTTGCACCTCTTTACCCACAAGTTTGTGATTTCGTCACCCGTCGGCGACTGCAGAACCTCCATTATACCAGTACACATCCGTCGGTGTATGGTCAAGAGATCACAAAATAGTCTTTACAAAGGGGTTACTATATGTATGGACTCACTAAGGTTTCACCGGCAGGCTAGAATCTCCAATTCTCCCACCCACGGGCCCCCTCTTGTGCCATGCGGTTCCCAGAGCAGTCCTCACTCGACTCCCATTCCCCACGCCTTTCACAGTCCATAACACTCTAGCAATTTACCTAATTACTCAGCTAAGCCGCACCTATACTTGGCCTTGTGGTGGCACTGTTATCCTGGCATGTGCATGCATGAACTGGTCCTTAGATCTAGGGCAAGTAAAACCACCATCTCATGCTACCTCATTCACAAACCCAGGCTTGCCTAGATCTCCCTCCGATCCATATCCATTATTAACATCAGTTTCTCATTATCAATACGAGTGCAGTTAGCTAGACACATCTATCTCGCTTCCCAATCCCATGGACTCAGCGAAGCATAAGCAAAAACCTTACCCGACTCATAAACTTCCCAAGCGACAATGGTGCTTTAATCAAGACTAGTAAACTCCTATAAAAGGGTTTCCCATCATGTTTGACTCAGCACACACACCTTTTCGCAAAACAAAACAGTTTTACCCAAAACATATGATCAACATGGTCAAGGAGCACTTGCCTTGTTCTTGCGGTTCCGGGGCTTCTTGAATCTCAAAACCTGGTTGCTGCAGTTCGTCGTAGACAGCTCCCTGAGCTTGTGCTGCTAGGTAGGATCACGTGCATACAAGATTCACAGCAATCAATATCACGCACAATCCTTAAACTAAATGTGATGATGTATATGCATGCTATCTCATGATTAGTTTTATTAGATTGATCTGTACGTGTTCTTGCATGGCTTTGTATGGACAGATGTGTTCGGATCAAAGGTGGATGTGGCGATGATCTTGTCTTTAGATCAACCTGATCAGTAAGTGATCTATCTATGAGAAGGCTTCTGTTCGAAAGGAATGGAAGAACAGATGCAAAGAAAAGAACACAATGATGTCGTAAGGTGGTATTGAAGTCCTACCTCACGTTCTTCTTGACTTCGAGGTCCTCCTCAGACTGCTCGGTTCTCCTCCGATGATCTCACTTGTTGCGCTTCGGCGATGGTTTGCTCGGCGAGTTAGGGCTAGGGCTCTAAATCGTCGGCTCAGGAGTTGAAAAGAAGTTCATGGTTTCGGCCAGAGGTTTCGTGTTCTATTTATAATCGGGAAGAGAAGAGTCCTAATCTGATTGTATCCCGAGTAAGAGTCTTATTCAGATCTTTGTTGGATCCTACGTCTTATCTTTAGTAACATCGTGGAATTTAGATCGGTTTCTGTTGCGTACTGGTATCTTTACGCGTAAAAACCGCTCCAGAACTCGTTACCTCTGCGGTGATGAGCTCCGGAAGCTCCACGTGTCCTCCGGGCCTGGTATCTTATTTCTCGCAGAGACGAGCTCCGGTTGTGCCGCGTGTCAAACGAGCGAGACCTCCCTCTTATTCGGAGGTGAGCTCCGCACACGCCACATGTCGGCGCAAGTCTTTCCTCAGGGACGGGCTCCGAGGTTAACACGTGTCCAGCAGCGACGGACCTCCTGGAGATAAGATCCAGTGGCGACACGTGTTCGATAGAACCAGACCTCCCGGAGATGAGATCCGAGATCAACACGTACCCCGTGCGACTGGTCCTCTGATTTTCGCAAGGACTAGCTCCGAAGGTGACATGTGTCCTACAAAAAAAATGCCTTTGCTTCTTCCGCAGAGGCTAGCTCCATGGGCAACACGTGTCCCACAGGGTCGGACCTCTTTCCAATTGCGGGGGTGAGCCCCGAGCCTGCCAGGTAGCCAGCTTGGCGGCGGCGTCTCCCCACTTCACAGGGATGAGCTCCGATCACGCCACGTGGCCAGCGGCCGCGGTAAGTTGTCTTCGGCGCTGTATTGGCTATCCTTTTGATAATTCTCTCTGTTCCTATTTTTCATTAAAATGTTTCCTCTTCATAGAACATGAGCATATGCTGACACCCGAGGCGAGGGTGTCACAATTGGGAGCTCTAGTTGATAGGCTACCTCTCCTCGCTTGCCCAAAATCTTAAATGGCCCGATGTAGCGAGGTGCTAGCTTGCCTTCGACGTTGAATCGTCGTTGGCCTCGGATAGGCGATACCTTAAGGTACACGAAGTCTCCTACTTCGAAGGTCAACTTTCTTCGCTTATTGTTCGCATAGCTTTTTTGTCGTGATTGAGCAGCCTTCAAGTTTTCCTGTATCGTTTGGACTTGCTTTTCAGCCTCTTGTAGCACTTCGGATCCAAATACTTGATTTTCTCTGATCTCATTCCAAAATATTGGTGTTCTACACCGTCTACCATACAATGATTCAAAAGGTGACATCTTCAAACTGGACTGGTAGATGTTGTTGTATGAGAACTCGGCATATGGCAAGCTCCTATCCTAACTACGCCCATTTTTCAAGGCGCAAGCTCTTAACATGTCTTCTAAAATTTGGTTTGTCCTCTCGGTTTGCCCATCGATCTACCGGTGGTAAGCAGAGTTAAAATTTAGCCGTGTACCCATGGCTTCATGCAGCTTCCTCCAGAACCTAGACGTAAACTGAGAACCCCGATCTGAAACTATCCTCTTCGGGACTCCATGACGGCACACGATTTGCTCCATGTACAGCTCGGCTAGTTGTGCAACGTTATACTTGGTCTTAACTGGAAGGAAATGAGCGGTTTTCGTCAATCGGTCCATGATAACCCAGATGGAGTCATAACCCGACAGAGTACGTGGCAATCCGATGATGAAATCCATACTGATGTCCTCCCATTACAACTCGGGTACTTTCAATGGTTGCAACAGTCCAGCGGGTCTTTGTTGTTTGGCCTTCACCCGTTGGCATGTGTCGCATAGGGCAATATACTCAGCTATGTCCCTTTTCATACCATCCCACCAATAACAAGTTTTTAAATCTTTGTACATTTTTATACTACCGGGATGTATGGAATAAGGTGAGTCATGTGCCTCCTTTAATATCGTGTCACGGATGCGCTTCACGTTAGGCACACAAATCCTTTTTCCTAACCAAATTGTACCCTTCTCGTCTTCTTTGAAGTCCTTTTCTATGTCTTGTCAGATTCTTTCCTTGATCTCCTTGATTTCCTCATCCGTTGCTTGGACATCTCGTATCTCTTGTTCCAACGAAGAATGGAGTTCCATTACTTCCATCTTGTTCAAGAAACCGAGATGTAACCATTCGAACTCCTTACGCAGCTCGGGCGGTAGCTCCCGAACCGTGAGTTGGTGACATGCTCCCTTTCGGCTAAATGCATCAGCTACTACATTGGCCTTTGTGAGGTGATAGTTGATTCCAACATCATAATCCTTGATGAATTCCAACCATTGACGTTGTCTCAAATTCAAATCCGTTTGGGTGAATATATATTTGAGGCTTTTGTGATCCGTATAGATCTCACATCGATGACCAAGGATATAATGTATCCAAATCTTTAATGCATGCACCACGACTGCGAGCTCGAAATCATGTGTGGGGTAATTCAGCTCGTGTTTCTTCAGTTGTCTCGACGCATAGGCTACCACTTGTCCTTCCTGCATGAGCACACATCCAAGCCCTTGTCTTTATGCGTCACAATATATGTCAAATCTCTTGCTCACGTCCGACAATACCAAAACCGGTGTTGGGGTTAGCCTTTTTTTTGAGCTCCTCAAAGCTTTTCTCGCATGCTGGGGTCCACTAGAACGTCTTTCCCTTCATTAGCAACTCCGTCATAGGCTTTGCTATCTTGGAGAAGTCTTTGATGAACCGGCGGTAGTATCCAACCATCCCAAGAAAACTCTGAATGTCTCTCACGTTCTGCCGTTGGTTCCACTTCAGAACATCTCCCACTTTTCCGGGATCAATTGATACTCCTTCCTCGGAGATGATGTGGCATAGGAACGATATCTCCTTTAGCCAAAATTGATATTTGCTGAGCTTGGCATATAATTGATGCTCTTGCAGCTTTTGCAATGTCAATATCAAATGTTCTTCATGTTCTTCCTCACTTTTTGAATACACCGTGATATCATCGATGAAAACCACGATGAACTTGTCCAAGTACTCTATGAAGACCTTGTTCATGAGGTACATGAAGTATGCAGGTACGTTCGTTAACCCAAAAGACATAACGATATACTCATACGAACCATACCGTGTTCGAAAGGTAGTCTTGGGTATATCGGAGGGTTTAATCTTCAGCTGGAAGTATCCCGACCGAAGATCAATCTTGGAGAAAACGTGGGCACCTTTCATTTGGTCGAACAGGTCCTCTATACGGGGCAGAGGGTACTTGTTCTTGATTGTCACCTCATTGAGAGACCTATAGTCCACGCACATCCTTTGGGTCCCATCCTTCTTGTCTACGAAGAGCACGGGGGCTCCCCATGGTGATGAGTTTGGACGTATAAATCCCTTCTCTAGCTGCTCCTGAATTTGCTTCTTAAGTTCCACTAGCTCGTTAACGGGCATCCTATATGGTCTCTTTGCTATAGGTGCAGTTCCGGATACCAAGTCAATGGCAAACTCAGTGTCCCGGTCAGGTGGCATACCTGGAAGTTCTTCCGTGAACACGTCCGAGAATTCTTGAACCACCGGAATGCTATCCAATGTTGTTTCTTCGATGTGATTCAACGTTGCCTTCTCGGTTGCCGGTTGGGCTGACTCGAACTCAATACGAGTACCGTGCTCGTTTGTCAACTGCACGCTCCTGTTAGCATATTGGATCACTCCGTTGTGCTTGCTTAACCAATCCATTCCAAGTATTATGTCAAGCCCTTGAGAGTCCAAGACAGTGAGGTTGGCAAGGAAGTTTACCCCCCTTATTTTAAGGTTTAGTTTTGGACATACTATATTAGTCCTCATCTCTCCACCCGGAGAATTAACTAACATAGTATTTTCAAATGTGATATGGGTAGATTGTACTTGGCAACATACTTGGATGATATGAATGAGTGCTATGCTCCAGAATCAAATAAAATGGTGGCTGGGTTGGAGTTGGTAAGGAACATATCAATCACGACGTCCTCAGTCTGTTGCGCTTCCTCAGCAGAGACATGGTTCACGTTGCCACGAACGTAGCTCGCTGTCCACGGTTGCCTTGCGTAGCTCCTCCGTTCGGCCGTGGGTTCTGCTTGGGCACGTTGCTTGGCTGTCCAGGACCTTTCCTCGGGCACTGACTCGCAAAGCGTCCTGTTTCTCCGCATGCAAAGCATGCCTTGTTGCCCACGACAGCAGGTACGTTGGGACGAGGGTTTTGAGAGTAGGCGTCCCTGTTAGGACGAGGCGCAGGAGGCAAGTGCACACGAGGTGCTTGCATGGTAGGACGTTGCTGTGGTGGCTGATTAGGGCGAAAAGTAGGAGCGGCCAAGCCATATGACGGTGCAGCTGGGGGCATGTAATGGGGATGTATGTTGCTCCCTTGTGTCTGGTATGGCATCTTTATTTTGCCCTCTTGCTCGATCTCTCGGGTCTTGCTCTCAACTACTATGGCTTTGTCAACTAGCTTCTGGAAGTTCGCATAGTCATTGTTGAGGAGCTAAACCCGGATCTCATTGTTCAACCCTCTCATGAACAAGTATTGCTTCCTCTGGTCCGAGTTGACATCTTCAGAGGCGTACCTTGAAAAGCTGTGTGAACTTGTTGAGGTACTCATTCCTTCTTTCCTTGGCGGAGACCCTCGAACTCTTGCCTTTTGAGCATCATAACACTAGCAGGGACGTAATGAGAGAGGGAACTCTCCTTGAACTCAGCCCAAGTGATAGTCTCCTGGTTGACATGAACGTTGCAGAGAGCGTCCCACCAGTCAGCGGCTGCTCCTATAAGTTGGTGTGATGCGAAAAGAACTTTCTCTCGATCATTGCACTGAACATTGGTAATATTCTTCTCCATGGACTTTAACCAATCATCGGCCTCCATGGGATCATTAGCTTGTGTAAAAGTGGGTGATCGAGTCCTCATGAACTCTCCCAATCAGTTGTGAGATGGCGGTGGTGGCAGTGGTGGTGGCGGTGGTGCAGGAACGGGGTTATTGTTGTTGTTGGCCTGCAGCTGACCCAAAGTTTGGATCATTGCATGAGCTGATTCTGCATAGCCATCAACCTTTCAAGATTGTTTCCACCAGCCTCGGGGTTGACATTCTCAGGAACTTCGACGTGGTCATCCTCTTGGTTGCCACGGACGTTCCTCCTTTGTCGGCCGGTGTTTTCTCTCACCATCTGTGAGAGAGAGTTTGATAGAATAGAAGCTAGAAGTTTTAGATGGATTCCTCCCAACTATATGCATCAAGGATATGAACTATATATCAAGCTATATGAGAATGTGAACACAAGCCGAAGCATCTCACATCTCTCTACTATGTGTGGATATGGACAACGCTGAAACGTCCCATAACTCACACTAAGCACACAATCACAAGCAATCATCACAAAAGTTTCACACAACTCCTATTCAAGCTTATTCAATGGGAATTCTATGTATTTTTAGGGTGATACCAATCTGTGACTTCGTCCTATAGTCAATATGGTTTGGGGTGATACCTATGATATCATTCTATGATCAATCTGTGACTTCTACCTGGGCTTGCATCCTACGGTCAAGGTGGTTCTGATGATAATATGTGACTAGGCCTAGGCTTGCGTCCTATGTCAGCGTGGCTTCTAATACCAATCTGTGATTTCTATCTAGACTTATAACATACAGTCAACCGTGGCTCTGATACCAATCTGTGACGCCCGGCTGATGCATATGTGTGCCCAGGATGTTCATCACACATACACATATAATCCACAAACTGAATTCAGAATAATACCATGAATAACAGGGTTTTATTACAATGTCTCATTAGTCGCTAACTCATTTTAGCAGCGGAAGTCTTATTCTAACAATGGAAGTCTTCTAACTATTGCGGAAGCAACTAAGCAGCAGCAGCAGCTTCATCTCCTACTCCACAGGCAAGTTGACAGTGGATCACACGCATAATACTCCACGTGGTCTTCGAAATACTCTTCTCCTGTTGCTGATGATGAAGTAATAATGCAAGTTTGAGTATATAATATACTCAGCAAGTGTGGGAAGATAAGATATGTAGCTTACAGCAAGGTAGGTATAAAAAGGCTCATTGTAGAAAGCGAAATTTATTTCACAAAACATGGTAAAACAATAACTATCTTTAAGTGAATGTAATCCCAACATTTATTCAACTAAAATATCAACATAACTCCATCATATTCCACAACCTTTCATGTCTCATCCACCCATTTATCTTTCTCAGCTTTTTCTCATGCTCATGAATACCATCTCGTATTCATTACCATCTCAACTCATATTCTATTCCGTCTCATAACCGAGACCAAAGCTCATCATCACGACTCAACAGTCCAATTCTCATTACCAATTCTCAACAGTTCTGAAACCAAAACCAAAGACCAATCATTTCCAAACCCATAACCAAATCAAATATCATCCCAATAACCATCCCATCTAATCATCTGAGTTGGCCAGACGCTTGTGACCATAAGATCGACTATCATGATAGTTTACACCCTGCAGAGGTTGCACCATTTTACCCATAACTTTGTGATTTCATCACCCGTCGGTGACTGCAGAACCTCCATTATACCAGTATACAACTATCGGTGTATGGCCAAAAGATCACATAATAGCCTTTACAAAGGGGCTACTAGATGTATGGACTCACTAAAGTTTCACCAGCAGGCTCGAATCACCATTCTCCCACCTACATGCCTCTTCTTGTGCCATGCAGTTCCGAGGGCAGTCCTCTCTCGACTCCCATTCCCCGGCCTTATGGGCCATAACAATCTAGCAACTTACATAATTAGTCAGCTAAGCCGCACCCGTATTTGGCCTTGTGGTGGCACTGTATTTCTGGCATATGCTGGCATGAACCGGTCCTTAGATCTACGGCAAGTAAACCACCATTTCATTCTACCACTTTCACGAGCCAAGCTTGCGTAGATCTCCCCTAATTCATGTTCATTATCATCCTCAAGTTTTCATTATCATTATGAGTGCAGTAGCTAGACACATTCTATCGCCTCCCTTATCCCGTAGATCAGCGAAGCAAAAAGTAAAAATCGACCATACCCGACTCATCAACTTCCCTGGCGACAAGTGTGGTTAACAAAACTAGTAAACTCCTATAAAAGGGTTTCCAATTAAGTTGACTCAAGCATACACAGTTTTCGCAAACAAAACAGTTTCAAAATATAGGATCAATATGGTCAAGGGGCACTTGCCTTGTTCCTATGGCTTCTGTTGCTCAGGCGCTTCAAAGTCTTGGTGCTGTAGTCCTTCGTAGGTAGCTCCCCGAGCTTGTCCTTCTACTCACGATCACGCACATACATGATTCACAACAATCAATCATTATGCACAAATTTTACTCAAAATACAATGGTGCATATGTATGCTAATCCTATGATGCTGTTTTATTAGGTCAGTTGGTACGTGTTCTTGCATATTTTAATAGGCTTGCATGGGGTTTTACAATGAATAAGGGTGTAAGGATCTAGTGTGGACGTGGTGATAATCTTGTATCAAGATCTAGATCAACACGTGATCTGTCCACACGAAAAAGCTTCTGTTCGAAGAAACAGATGCGCGATGATGTCGTAAGGTGGTAATGAAGACCTACCTCGCTTCTCCATGGTGTCGAGGTCTTCCTCCTAGCAAGACAGATCGTCGGGGCTCTCTTCCGACGACGGCGAGCTCGTTGGCGGTCTCCGGCGACTGAACTCCGGCATAGGGAATTAACTCGACGAATTGGGGGCTAGGGCCTCTAAGTCGTCGACTTGGGAATAAATGTTACGACCAAGGGGTTGCTTCGGGTTCTATTTATAATTGGGAAAAGAAGAGTCCTTCTCCGATTGGATTTCAAATAAGAGTCCTATTTAATTGTTTTAGATCTTAACGACTTATCTCTAATCGATTTGGTGCGGTAGCAATGTGGAAATCATGTCGGTTTCCTCAGTACCGGGTGTTCCCACACGTACAGAAGGAAAAACCGCCTAAGGACCTCGTCCTTCCTCAGGGATAAGCTCTGGAGACTCCACGTGTCCAGCGGGGGACTGGGCCTCCCTTTACCTCAGTGGCGAGCTCTGGTTGCGCCACGTGTCAGACAGGCGGGACCTCCCTCTCCCTCAGAGGCGAGCTCCGCATGCGCCACGCGTCCTGGCGGGCGGGACTTCCCTCTCCCCCAGAGGAGAGCTCCGAGAGTGCCACATGTCAGAGCTGGACCTCCCCTCTTCTTCGGAGGTGGGCTCCGAGAATGCCACGTGTCTATCAGCGTCGGACCTCCCGGAGGTGAGCTCTGAGGTCGACACGTGTCTGTCGGTACCTGAGATATGGGGTACCCCCGCGCACAGGGTAAAATGCCTAAGGAACTCGCCCTTCTCCGCAGGGAGAGCTCCGAAGGCGCCACGTGTCCGGCGGGGCCGGACCTCCCTCTCCTCAGAGGAGAGCTCCGGGCCCGCCACGTGGCATACAGAAGCCGGACCTCCCCCTCCGCGGGAGAGAGGCCCGAAGGCGCCGCGTGTCCAGCGGGGCCGGACCTCCCTCTCCTCAGAGGAGAGCTCCGGGCCCGCCACGTGGCATACAGAAGCCGGACCTCCCCCATCGCGGGGAGAGGTCCGGAGGCTCCACGTGCCCCGTGGGGCTGACCCTCCTCTTCTCTGAGAAGGGCTCCGGGCCCGCCACGTGGCAGCAGAGCGACGCTGCCTGCCCCGAGCGATAGGCAGCGGGCGTAAATATGCTCCATACCTTGCCCGTACAAGGTATTCAAGGCCCGTGTCTTCCCAAGACGCGGAGCACGCTTCTGTCATGTACCGTTGCGCCCAGTCGCATCATAGACTGGCGCGCGGTGTCAGAACCTGTCAGCCAATAAACACTGTGACAAGACATCCCATGCCGCCTGCGCCGTCATCAACCACTACGACTAGCATGCGGCATGGGCAGGGCGGCAAGATGAAGACTCAGAAGCCTTCGACCAGAGACAACCACCGGCATAACTGCAGATACGATAGATAATAGACAATCTTCCCGGGACCACCTGTCGGGTCCCGGCTTCCCTTGTAAGCCGCCCGAGTCTTGGACTATAAAAGGCTCGGGTAGGCGTCGATAGCAAGGGTTCGCACTTTGCAACTCATACGCTAGCCATACACTCTCAAGCTGTAACTCACCCCCAAGCTCAGGCCTCCGACCCTGAGCAGCAAGCAATACAGCGAGCTCCATAGCTCGCCGTGGACGTAGGGTTTTACGCTCCGGCGGCCTGAACCACGTAAAACTCGCCGTGTCAAGCTCTTACTAACTCGTCCATCTGCGCAAGCTCTCCACTAGGGACTAGCCCCTCCGAAAAAAGAACCTCCGCGGGCTGCCCAGTGCAGGCCCGGGGGAAGTTTCGACCGCACACTTCGACATTTGGCGCGCCAGGAAGGGGGCTTTTCTCCTAGCGCGACGAGTTTCCGCCAACGAAGATGACCAAGCTTCCTTCAGCGGCAAACTCTCCCCCTCCGCGTTCACGGCGAACCGTGACCACTGGGGAGTACATGTCGACACACTCAGGACGGAGTGTGTCGGCACAAGCTGGTAGCCAGCAGCCGACTCCGGCAACGCCGACTCCGGCTATGCAGGCCCCGACCAGTGTGAGATCTTCTGCAGTGCTGAGCGTACACCATGGAGGTGCGCTAGCTGCAGCAAGAGCGCTGCTGCGCAACCCACCTGCGGGGGATGCGCCCCATTCAGCGACCCAGCAATGGGTCCGTGAGGTGGACCGCCTCGTCGTCGCCGCCGCGAACCCTCGGTTTCGGCGAGGACAGTGTCCAGGACAACCGGCTGTGTCGCTGACGCGTACACCCACAGTTGACGGGCTAACGGCGGATTCCAGCTCCTCCAGGCTCCTGTCGACGAACCTGCGAAGAAAACTGGAACGGTGCCACTTGGGCCAGGACGCCCGGGTGTACCTCGAGCGACGCCGAGAGAGGCGTCGCAGCCATGAGGCAGGCGACAGCATGTCGTCGGCCTCGACACAACCAGAAGGGCAGGCCTTCGCCACACGAGCCCTGCCTCAGGCATATGCTGCGCAGCATATGCCACAGCTATATGTGCCGCAAGTAGCGGCCCCGGTCTATGGTGCAGCCATGCCCATGCCGGGATATGCGGTGCCAGGTGCGAACCAAGCGTTCGCAGCACCAGTACCTGCAGCAGCAGGTGCAGGATGTGCGGCCCTTGCACCCCACCTTCGCTTCGCAAGGTGGCCACACAAGTTTTGCCCGCATCTGCCCGAGAAGTACGACGGTAACGTCAACCCAGCGGAGTTCCTCCAGATCTACTCCACCGCCGTACTTGCCGCAGGAGAGGATGAGGCTGTCATGGCCAACTACTTCCCCGTCGCCTTGACCGGCCCAGCTCGGTCTTGGCTCATGAATCTACCTCAGGGGTCCATAACCTCCTGGGGAGAGCTCTGCCGGCAGTTCGTCGCCAACTTCGGCAGCTCCTACACCCATCCCGGCACGAAGCTTGACCTCCACGCCATCCAACAACAACCAGGGGAGTCGCTGTGCTCGTTCATACAGCGGTTCTCTCAGGTGCGGAACACCATCCCACGCATCCAGAACGCTTCTGTGGTGGTGGCGTTCCGGCAAGGCGTTCGGGACAAGAAGATGCTTGAGAAGCTCGCCACCAGGGAGGTCCACGATGTCTCAGAACTCTTCAGCCTGGCGGACAAGTGTGCCAGAGCAGCCGAAGGGCGGAACTGGCACTCTCTGCCGGCCCCCAAGCCAGGGGGTCAGCCGGGATCTGGCGGCGCTTCGTACGAAAGCGACAGGAAGATCAAGAGCGGAGGCGGAAGCAAGATAAAGTCATCAGCCGCGGTCCCCGTAGCCACAACGGCGGCGCCCAGTGGAGCTTGGGGGCCGCGCCCTGACAAGAGGCCGCGACAATCACCGGCCCCAGACGGGGGCCAGGATGAATTATGCCCTGTGCATGGCACCAGTTATCATACCACTGCCGAATGCCGGGAAATCCAGAAGCTCGTGGAGCGCTTCCGGAAAGGGAAGCAGCCCCTAACTGATGCCCCACCATACAGTCAAAGGGAGGGCAAGCAGAAGGTCGAGGCCCGAGACGGCGTCGACCGCCAGGTGGAGTTCCAGGAACTTCAGCACGCCGTAAAGGCAGTGCGTAATCATGGGAGCTCCAGCTCCAGTGACGACGAGCACCGGAAGATGCTCTATGTCATATTCGGCGGGTCCGCTGACCCCCCGTCCCGAAGCATGGCTAAGGCCTTGCGCCGAGCGGTAGCGTCGGTGGCTCCCCTCCCAGGTGCAGCACCGCACCTCAGATGGATGGGAACCCCCATCATCTTTGATGACACCGACTGCCCCAGGAACATGGCTGGGGCCGGCCAACTGCCGCTCGTGGTGGCCCCCACCATCGCCAACGTGAAGATGTACCACGTTTTGGTGGATGGCGGGGCTGGACTGAACCTCATCAGTTGCGCAGCCTTCCAGAAGCTGCAAATCCCGATGGCCAAGCTCGCCCCATCGAACCCGTTCTCAGGGGTAGGGCCGGGACAGGTCGTTCCCTACGGCCACATCAGCCTCCCGGTGACCTTTGGGGCACCGGACAGCTACCGGACAGAGTACATTTTGTTCGACGTGGCCGAGATTGACCTCCCCTTCAACGCCATAATCGGCAGGCCAGCCCTGTACCGATTCATGGCAGTAGCCCACTACGGCTACCTTGTCTTGAAGATGCCTACACCTACAGGCGTCCTCAAGGTTTGTGGAGACCGTGCTGCCGCAGTGTTAGCCTTGGAAAAGCTTCAGGCGCTTACAGCAAATAGAGCGCCAGCCCTCGGCAGTGCAGAACCAAATCAGCTCCACCCAAGTGCACGCCACCGTGCCTCTACCACAGCACCCCGCGTGCAACCCCTCGATGAGGACGACGTCCCCACAAGGCTCGTCGGAATCAGCGCCGATGCCACCCAGACCACCCGGGTAGCCGGGGGCCTGGATAGCAAATAGGAAGGCGCGCTCGTTGCCCCCCTCCGGCACAAGGTCGATGTGCTGCATGACAGCCGTCACCGAGGCCAGAGATCCCTAGGGAGGTGATTGAGCACTACTTAAAGGTCTTTCCTGACGCCCAGCCGTCCGACAAGACGGAGAGTCCGCCGCTCCCGGCACCTGGCAAACCAAGTTGTTATCCCGAAGGCCAGCGAGACGCTCCGGAGGCGCATCCACTACACCAGTCTCAATAAGGCATGCCCTAAAGACCTATTTCCTCTCCCTATGATAGACCAAATAGTAGACTCGATGCCGGGCTGTGATGTGCTGCGCCTCCCAAATGCTTGCTAAGGTTCCCATCAGACCCCTTGGCCTGGAGTAGTTGAAGGGCACCCTTTACCTACTAATCCCAGCATAAACCGACTCGGCATAGCTAGGGGTCCCGCGAATTTCTGGTCTTCGCGCCAATGGCTTTAACCCCATACCACCGTAACCTGTTTCGCTACCAAGAAGCAACCTTGGATCCCCGACACAACCTCCCGGAGGACCAGCAGGACCTCCCGGAGGTGCAATGGGACCCCTCCCCGGAGCTCCCGGGACATCAGCGGAGCTCCCCGGAAGGTCCAAAGCAACCTGGGGACCCTCGAGTATCGAGCACCCGGCGGTCACCTCAGGCTAAAAGCTATCCCCTATGCAGTGGACAATGCCGCCAAATGGGCGGCGGAGCCACTGAAGTTTGACCTAGGCTCCCTTTCCCGTCATGCAGACATTAACCGAGCACTAGTTGACTTGTGGCTGAAGTAGACGCACGCTCAGGGGGCCACAAAGACGATGAAACAGGACTCTGAGCCCTGACCTTCACCAGACCTTACCGAATTATGTTCGTCGACGGCTCCTTGCGAAAGCAGGGGGCCGATGCTAGCGTACTGTTCCTCACGCCATCGGGGGAGCAGTCTGGGTATGTGGCGCGTTTCAATTCCAAGGCAGCCAACAACATAGCAAAGTATGAAGTGCTCATCCTCCTTGCTAGTCGTTGGCTCAGGGCAACTCCCAGTCTGGTTATCAACCAAGATGGTGGAGACAGACCTCCTCGCCTTGGACCTGCACCACGTACCGCGCGCTAGCAAGGCCGCAGCTGACGACCTTTCAACGAAGACCCCCACCGGAGCCACTATGCCTGAAGGGGGCCTCGAGAGGACGTTGCCGTGGCCCACAGCCTGGCCCGCCGAGCCGGGCGAAGGGGGCTAGACCAGCACCTCGAAGCTGGCGGTCCCGGCGGCCATGGACGCCGCCAAGGATCATAAGCGTCACTGGGGACTCCGTGCAACCCAGCGCTCAAGATCCAGATGCTCAAGTCAGACCCGATGCATGGATCACGGAGGTCCGGGACTACTTGAAAGACAATATCCTCCCTGATGAACGTGTATCCGCTGAACGGATTGTGCGTATGGCTAAGAGACACATGGCGGTAGAGGGGGATCTCTACCGACGTGGCGCCAACCACATCCTATTGCGGTGCATAACCCAGGGGGAAGGCTGCGACTTGTTCGCTGAGATCCATGGAGGCGAATGTGGGAGTCACTCTTCCTCACGCACGTTTGTCGGTAAAGCCTTTCGGCATGGCTTCTACTAGCCGGCAACACTCCAGGATGCCGTCGAGCTGGTCGAGAGCTGCTAGGCGTTCCTGTTCCACGCCAAGCAGATCCATACACCGGCTTGGACGGTACAGATGATCCAGCCCACATGGCCATTTGCCATACTGGGGCTGGACATCCCGGGCCTGGGACCATTCCCCAGAACCGAGGACGGGGACCCGCTCCCGAACCTTCGGAACATGGAACACCGCTGTAAGTTCTACCCCTAGAGCAACAATAGGACAGGCCCTTCTTTTTATAATAAATTCCATAAAAGTCCAAAAACAGGGCTTGGAGCAACTAAGCCTCAAGGGACGGTCCAGGACTACGTTCAGCTTCGCCTGGTTCCGACCCCAAGCGCGTAGGGTCTTGCTTAACTTGAGGTGGGTCGTGGCCTACATATTTGGCCCACCTTCCCCCGTATGGAAATTTATATGAAAAGAAACCTACCCTACGTTGCTCTTCTTTGGTACTCATTTAATTTACTTATTAAATTTTTATGGTTACCCTACTAACGCGTGCTCACTATGCGTCCAACTCCCTCTTCTCATTCTCATCTTTAGTCGGAATCTGCTGCCCTGCCAAAGGTGGTTGCGCGGGAGGTACCGGCCGAAAGCCAGGGGGGCCCCAAGCCCCCGGCACTTCGCGCACGGTAGTTCCCAAGCACCATATAAGTGGACGGGGACCGTAAGCCAGATAAGACTAAGAGATAGAGGGGGGAGCCCCCAAGGAGAATTACTTTTTCCTTACTTGTGTGCAGGACCTCTCAGCCTCAGCTCCCCGCAGGA
Source organism: Neostapfia colusana (assembly GCA_030760725.1). Taxonomy (NCBI): domain Eukaryota; kingdom Viridiplantae; phylum Streptophyta; class Magnoliopsida; order Poales; family Poaceae; genus Neostapfia; species Neostapfia colusana. The sequence goes on from JASWHV010000019.1 coordinate 52,723,765, forward strand.
GTATGGTAGGCGCATCAATCCAGTAGAACGCACCTACCAGGGGGCCGCTACGGGATCGCGCAAGGCCAAAAAACCCCAAGGTAATATCAAAGAGCTAGACCTCACAGGGACGAGGCCCGAAGGCCCCACGTGTCCAGCAGGGCCAGACCTCCCACCTCCTTGAGAGTGGGAGCTCCGGGACCGCCGCGTGGTCTACAGAAGTCAGACCTTCCCCCCCCCCTCTGCGGGGAGGGGCCCGAGGACTCCACGTGCCCTGCAAGCCCAGACCTCCCCTCAGGCGATAGCTCCGGGCCCGCCACGTGACCAACAGACCCGGACCCCCCTCCGATCTCGAGAGGCGGGTCCTGGAGACCTCCGGAACCCTCAGTATACAGTGAGGACAAGAAGAAGGTGTCTATGCAGAGCTTCAAGATTGGTCAAGGCCTCCGAGTCCTTGCGGAGCTAAGGACTCGGTCAGGAAAGGCCAAGAAGAAGACTAGGACATGCAGACACAGAAAGAAACAGGAGTCTGTCCATACGAAGGCTCCACGAGCTGGGCTACAGACTCAACAAAAATAAAAAAGAAAGTACAGGGCTTTGTGGCCACAAGGGCAGATGCCTAGGGGTCCCCGGACTCCCGATGAAACCTAGAGGCCACGAGGGCAGCTAAGTCCTCGACTTCGGCCCTGGCAGCTTCCTCGGCGACGGGTCCTAGACGAACCGGCCCCAGAGAAAAGGAAGGGTCTCGGCTAACGAAGCACGACAGAACGTGCATCGCAACCTCCTTCGCGAGGCCCCGACCTTCTGCTTCCAGCTCGTCGGCGATCACTGATTCGAGCCGACCTAGCTCGTCGCCAAGAGACTCAAGGGCCGGGGCCGCTTCGGACATCGGCCGCGCTGGGGTCTCCACCTGCACAGGGCTGAAACCAAGAGGAGCCAAGGTGGACCCCGCCTTGGCAATGAAGCACCAGACCGCCTGGGCCTCGGCAGTTCGCAAGGACTGGAGCCTCTCTACCTCTTGGCGAGCCGCTAGCTCGCGAGCCATCGCCGCCTGACGCTCCTTGGAGAACTGCTCCTCCCTCGCGGCGACAGCCGACTCACGGAGCTCCAGTTCCTCGGACCGAGCCCTTAGCTCCTCCACCTTGGCCCTCAGCCGGGCGGTGGTCTTCTCCTCCTCGGCCGCAGTGGCGCGTTCCCGATCAGCGACGGCGTGCTCCCGACGGGCTACCTGCAGCTGCAACTCCTCCACAGCGGCGGAACACTCCTTGGCTTTGGCTTCAGCTTGGGCCAGAGCCTCGCGGTAGGTGGCACAAACCCGCTGGGCCTCTGACTCCAAGCGGCTAATGGCCTTCTTCTGAGTGCCAAGCAGAGCACTCATGGCCTCGAGCCTTGACTGCCTTGAGTCAAGGTCCGCCCAGGCCCGCTGCTGCCAGCTGAGAAGGCGTTCCCTCTCGCCGGCCAATGCCTTCCGCTCCTGCTCAAAGGCAGATTGGAGCTGCCGGGCGCTGGTCTGGACACGCCCCAGGGCGTCCCACACGGGCGTCGGAGCAGGGGGATAGGAGTTGCGCCGCTGGACCCCCCTGACGAGTCTAAGACCGGCAGGGGCGCCGGCGCCTCAGCAGCCACAGTGGGGCGCTGTCCTAAGCAGCCCAGGGGGTCAGCAGACGCACCTACAGCAGCCCTCCCGGTCTCAAGACCTGGCCTCTGGACTGGTGAAGGAGGGCGGGTAGGAGCAGATGCGGCCACCGCGGAAAATGAACCCGCTGGTGCAGAAGGTGCCCCTGTTGATTTGGGAGCCGTGGGGGCCGGCACGGTCCCCAGGTGCTGAGGCACGGAGCTCCCGCTGGTTGAAGGCGGCCGGATAAGAGGCCCGCCCCTGGCAGCCGGTCGGTCCCTGCAAAGAAGAAGAAGCCCTCAGAATAAGAGAAGAGGCAAGAGCTCTGCTCCTATAAACCAGAAAGAATAACACTTACTGGGCGGCATGAGCGCTCCAGCGAGCTTGCAGCACTGGCCTCTGGGCTGTAGCTGAACCACCAGGACCAGCGACTGGAACGGTCGCGGGATGGGATGCCTGGATCCCCGGCGCACTCGCCGGCGTCGCCCCACCAACATCCGTCCTGGGAGCCCCTCCGCTTGAGGAAGGATGGCGAGGTACTTGGGCTGATTCGGACGGCTGCTGTCTGGGGAGAGACCCGCCAGGGAGGGACACTCGGGACCTCTTCGGGTCGCCACCCGACGGACCAGCGCTTCCGGAGGATGGAGGCAAAGTAGCTCCGGCACCCTGACTCGGCACAGGCGGCACCCTCGGAGGAGACCAGGCGCGTTTCTTCTCTAGATGCCCGGGGGCCGGCTCTTTCCCTTTCCCTTTCCCTTTGTCGGCGGCTTGGGTTCCGTCGGCTCTGGGGGAGGGTTTGACAGCAGCGGATGCCTCATGCCCTGATCCGGGGTGCTCGGTTCCTGGAATGGTGATACCCCGGAAGGCATCCCCGACCTGCCGGACGGCGATCCCGATATCATCAAGGTTCGGCATCTTCCGCAGCAGCTCTGACCTCCTCTGAGGCTCCAAGAAGAGGGGAGTGGCAGAGGGCAGAAGGGCGGGGTCGCCATTGGGAATGTAGTCACCGCTCACCTTGCTCACCATCTCGTTCAGCTCCTCATCGGAAGGGTCAGAGCCGGGGCCTTTCTCCAGCCTGGTACAGTCCTGCTCGCCGGTGTAGTACCACGCTGGGCGGCTACGCTGCTGCAAGGGAGCAATGCGGCGCGACACAAAGTCCATCAGCACCATCAGAGACGTCAGCCCCTCGTTGGCCAAGAACCGGATCCGCTCCAAGACCGGGGTGTACTCCTGCTCCAGCTCAGGGATCTCCTCCCAGAAGCGGCGATCGGTGGTTGGGCTGGCGGTTGGGAGTTGAAGGCGATCGTGCTCGTCGGTCTGCACCACCACCCAGTTCTCCCTCCAGTTTTCCCACCTTGATGCGCTGAAGGGCAGGAGGTATCCGGAGATCTTGGGGTCTTTGCAGCGATGCTGGAAGTAGTATGCCCCCATCTGGGTCTTTGAGCCGCGCCCAGTCGTCCGCAGCACAAAGAAGTGGCGGAAGAGCGTCGCGGAGGCGTGCACCCCCACGAACATCTCACAGAAGTGAACAAAAACGGCAGCCATTGCGAAGGAATTGGGGGAAAGATGGTGGAGCTGGAGACCGTATGTCTCCAGCAGGGTGACAAAGAAGGAAGAAATCGGCGGAACGAACCCCGCCAGAGCATAAGCCGTGAAGAAGACTATCTCCCCCTTTTCCAGGACCAGGGGGAGAGATCCTCGGCGAAGCCGATGTTTCTGCTCTTCTGAGCGCCAGCCCAGCAGCCTGCGCACTGGCCCAAGCTCGGAAGAGCGGACGAGGCGCGTCGGGAGCAAGTTGGAAGCCATGGCGAAAGAGGACGCAAGGGCAGGAGAGCCGGGGCGCAAGAGTTCAAGGGAAGTACGAGCGCAATGCGAAGGGAAGCAGCGATGCGGGTGAGATCCCCTTTTAAAACTTTCTAGGGATGGTCCGGGGTAATTCAAAAACCTCCGGAATCATCACGTTGGCGACCTCGTTGGCTCCGAGACCGAGTGCCGATGATGGGTGGGCCCGAGCCGCCTGACTGAAGCGGTGGGGCAAGGAGTCAGTCTCCTGAGAAGATGAGCCGGCAAGGCACTTCGGCGGTTCCCGAAGAAAGCGCCACAACGTGCAGAAGTGGCAGTCTTGGGAACCGCTGCAGTAAAAGCAACCATCAAGTGAGCGCACGCTCCCGCGATCCCGTGGCCGTTCGTGCTCCGGCAGCGGTCAATTCGGGACTTAGAGGAAGTGCGCGGATCGGAAGAGACGGAGGTCCCACCTCGGGCTCGCTATCTCCCCCGAGATGGGCCCGGGGGCCACTGTCGGTACCTGAGATATGGGGTACCCCCGCGCACAGGGTAAAATGCCTAAGGAACTCGCCCTTCTCCGCAGGGAGAGCTCCGAAGGTGCCACGCGTCCGGCGGGGCCGGACCTCCCTCTCCTCAGAGGAGAGCTCCGGGCCCGCCACGTGGCATACAGAAGCCGAACCTCCCCCTCCGCGGGAGAGAGGCCCGAAGGCGCCGCGTGTCCAGCGGGGCCGGACCTCCCTCTCCTCAGAGGAGAGCTCCGGGCCCGCCACGTGGCATACAGAAGCCGGACCTCCCCCACCGCGGGGAGAGGTCCGGAGGCTCCACGTGCCCCGCGGGGCTGACACTCCTCTTCTCTGAGAAGGGCTCCGGGCCCGCCACGTGGCAGCAGAGCGACGCAGCCTGCCCCGAGCGATAGGCAGCGGGCGTAAATATGCTCCATACCTTGCCCGTACAAGGTATTCAAGGCCCGCGTCTTCCCAAGACGCGGAGCACGCTTCTGTCAGGTGCCGTTGCGCCCAGTCGCATCACAGACTGACGCGCGGTGTCAGAACCTGTCAGCCAATAAACACCGCGACAAGACATCCCATGCCGCCTGCGCCGTCATCAACCACTACGACTAGCATGCGGCATGGGCAGGGCGGCAAGATGAAGACTCAGAAGCCTTCGACCAGAGACAACCACCGGCATAACTGCAGATACGATAGATAATAGACAATCTTCCCAGGACCACCTGTCGGGTCCCGGCTTCCCTTGTAAGCCGCCCGAGTCTTGGACTATAAAAGGCTCGGGTAGGCGTCGATAGCAAGGGTTCGCACTTTGCAACTCATATGCTAGCCATACACTCTCAAGCTGTAACTCACCCCCAAGCTCAGGCCTCCGACCCTGAGCAGCAAGCAATACAGCGAGCTCCATAGCTCGCCATGGACGTAGGGTTTTACGCTCCGGCGGCCTGAACCACGTAAAACTCGCCGTGTCAAGCTCTTACTAACTCGTCCATCTGCGCAAGCTCTCCGCTAGGGACTAGCCCCTCCGAAAAAAGAACCTCCGCGGGCTGCCCAGTGCAGGCCCGGGGGAAGTGTCGACCGCACACTTCGACAGTGTCCATCAGCGTCGGACCTCCCGGAGGTGACACGCGTCCGGTAGTGTCGGACCTCCTGGAGGCGAGCTCCGAAGGTGACACGTGTCCAGTAGGACTGGACCTCCCGGAGGTGAGCTCCGAGAGTGACACGCGTCCCGCGGGTTGGACCTTGCTTTTCCGCAGTGAATAGCTCCGAAGGTGACACGCGTCCTGCGGGGCTGGCCTCGCTTCTCCGCAGAGGCTAGCTCCAGGGGAAACACGTGTCCCACGGAGTCGGACCTCGCCCCTTCCGCAGAGACAAGCTCCGAGCCTGCCTCGTGGCCAGTCAGCGGCGGACCTCTCCCCATCTGCAGGGATGAGCTTCGAAGGCGCCACATGGCCAGCGGACCGCGGGAAGTGTCTACAGCGCTCCTTGGTGAACTGGGATTGGCTCTTCTCGGCTATCTTTTAGATTATCTCTGTTTCTACTTCTTTTAAACTGTTTCTCTACATGAATTATGAATGCATGCATGGATACGAAATTGAGGGTGTTACAACATGTTCTATCTCGGCTTCCCGTAACCCATAAGCTAAGCGAAGCAAAAAGGAAAAAGACGACCATACCCAACTCATGAACTTTCCCGGCGACAAGGATGGTTAATAAAACTAGTAAACTCCTATAAAAGGGTTTCCCATCAAGTTGACTCAAGCAAACACGTTTTCACAAATAAAACAGTTTCCAAAACATGGGATCAATATGGTCAAGGGGCACTTGCCTTGTTTCTGTGGCTTTTGTTGCTCACGTGTCTCAAAGTCTTGGTGCTGTAGTCCTTCGTAGATAGCTTCCTGAGTGTTTCCTTCTACTCATGACCACGCACATACAAAATTATAGCAATCAAACATCATGCACGAACTTTACTCAAGATGCAATGGTGCAAATCCTATGATGCTGTTTTATTAGACCAGTTTGTACGTGTTCTTGTGTGTTTTAATGGCTTGCATGGGGCTTTATGGTGAACAAAGGTGTATGGATCAAGTATGGACGTGGTGATGATCTTGACTTAAGATCTAGATTTCTACCGTCAAAAACCGATCAACACGTGATCTGTCCACACGAAAAAGCTTCTGTTCGAAGAAAACAGATGTGTAGAAACCGCTATGATGTCGTAAGATGGTAACGAAGACCTACCTCAGCCTTCCTCCTAGCAATGGCAACAGGTCAGATCGTCGGCTCTCTTCCAGTGATGGCGAGCGTGACGGGGCTCGTCGGCCGTCTCACTGCTGGCTGAACTCCGGCGAAGGGGGTTAACTTGGCGAGTTGGGGGCTAGAGCCTCTAAGTCATCGACTCGGGAGGTGAAAAATAGATGCGTGGTTGCGGCCAGGGGTTTTGGGTTTTATTTATAAGGGGTCAAAGAAGAGTCCTACTCTGATTGGATTTCAAATAAGAGTCCTATTCAATTTGTTTTGGATCTTAACAACTTATCTCCAATTGATTTGGTGCGGTAGCAACGTGGAAATCGTGTCGGTTTCCTTAGTACCGGGTATTCCCACGCGCACAGGAGAAAAACCGCTTAAGTGCCTCGTCACCTCCGCAGGGTGAGCTCTGGAGGCGCCACGTGTCCAGCGGGGGCCGGGCCTCCCTTTTTTCTCAGAGGCGAGCTCCGGGTGCGCCACGTGTCTGGCAGAGCGGGGCCTCCCTTTTCCTCAGAGGCGAGCTCCGCGTTCGCCACGTGTCTGGCGGGCGTGACCTCCCTCTCCCTTAGAGGCAAGCTCTAGGGGCGCCATGTGTCAATGCCGGACCTCCCCTCTCCTCGGAGGTGGGCTCCGAGAGTGCCACGTGTCCAGCAGTGCCGGACTTCCTTTCTCCTCAGAGACGAGCTCTGAGGTCGACACGTGTCCAGCTAGGCGGACCTCTCAGACGTGAGCTCCGAGAGCGACACGTGTCCAACAGCGTAGGACCTCCCTTCTCCTCAGAGGGTAGTTTCGAGGACGATATGTATCCAGCAGTGTCGGACATCCTGGAGGCGAGCTCCGAGGGTGATACGTGTCCCGTGGGGCTGACCTCATCCCTTCCGCAGGGGTAAGCTCCGAAGTTGACACGTGTCCCGCTGGCTGGGCCTCGCTTCTCGGCAGAGACTAGCTCCAAAGGCGACTCGTGTCCCGCGGGGCTGAGCCTCGCTTCTCCGCAGAGACTAGCTCCGAAGGCAACACGTGTCTAGCGGGGTCGGACCTCGCCCCTTCTCCTGAGGCGAGCTCCGAGCCTGCCACGCGGCTTGCAGTGCCAGACCTCACCCCCTCCGTAGGGATGAGCTCCGAAGGCGCCACGTGGCCAGCAGGCCACGGGAAGTGTCAACGGCGCTCCTCGGCGAATTGGAATTGGCTCTTTTCAGGTATCTTTGTCCCATTTTTATAATTCTTTCCCATTTCTATTTCTTTTATAATGTTTTTATATGCAATGCGTGAATATGAAATTGAGGGTGTTACAAACCTAACCTCCTTAAACTGAATCTCGCCCTCGAGATTCGATAGAGTAGAGAATAGGTGAGGGAATTCTGCCTTGAGGTCTTCCTCACGCTCCCATGTAGCTTCGGCTTCCGTGTGATGGCTCCACTGTACCTTGCACCAACGGATCACTTTGTTCCTCGTGACCCTTTACTTCACGTTCAAAATTCGGACAGGGTGCTCTACATATGTCAGATCCTTTTGAAGCTCAAGCTCATCCATTGGTACTTGTTCTTCTGGTACTCTCAAGCACTTGTTGAGTTGGGATACGTGAAACACGTCCGAATATTCTTGAACCACCGGAATGCTTTCCAATGTTGCTTCTTCGACGTGGTTCAACGTTGCCTTCTCGGTTGCCGGTTGGGCGGACTCGAATTCAATACGAGTACCATGCTCATTTGTCAACTGCGCGCTCCTCTTGGCACATTGGATCACTCCGTTGTGCTTGCTTAACCAATCTATTCCAAGTATTATATCAAGCCTTGAGAATCCAAGACAATAAGGTTGGCAAGGAAGTCTACCCCTTATTTTAAGATTTACTTTTGGACATACTATATTAGTCCTCATCTCTCCACCGAGAGAAATAACCAACATAGTATATTTCATGTGTGATATGGGCAGATTATACTTAGAAACATACTTGGATGATATGAATGAATGAATGTGATGCTCCGGAATCAAATAAAACAGTAGCTGGGTTGGAGTTGGCAAGGAACATACCAATCACGACGTCCTTAGCCTGTTGCGCCTCCTCAGCGGAGACATGATTCACGTTGCCACGAGCGTAGTTCTTCTGCCCACGATTGCCTTGATTAGCTCCTCCGTTTGACCGTGGGTTCTGCTTGGGCGCGTTGCTTGGCTGTCCAAGGCCTTTCCTCGGGCACTGACTTGCAAAGTGCCCTGTCTCTCCGCATGAATAACATGCCTTGTTGCCTAAGACAGCAGGAACGTTAGGGCGGGGGTGGTTTTGAGCATAAGCACCCATGTTGGGACGGGGCACAGGAGGCAAAGGCATACGGGGTGTTTGCATAACATGACGTTGATGTGGTGGTTGATTAGAGCAAAAAGTAGAAGCGGACGAGCCATACTGCGGTGCAGCTGGGGGCATGAAACGAAGACGTACATTGCTCCCTTGTGGCTGATATGACATCTTTCTCTTGCCCTCTTGCTCGATCTCATGGATCTTGCTCTCAGCCACTATAGCTTTGTCAACTAGCTTCTGGAAGTTTGCATAGTCATTGTTGAGCAGTTGAACTCGGATCTCATTGTCCAACCCTCTCATGAACAAGTATTACTTCCTTTGATCCGAGTTGACATCCTCGGGGGGCATACCTTGACAGCTGCGTGAACTTGTTGAGATACTTATTCACGCTCTTCCTGCCTTGGCAGAGACCTTCAAACTCTTGCCTTTTAAGCATCATGACTCCAGCAGGGACGTAATGAGAACGGAAACTCTCCTTGAACTCAGCCCAAGTGATAGTCTCCTGGTCGACATGAGCATTGCAAAGAGCGTCCCACCAGTCAGCGGCTGCTCCCATAAGTTGGTGCGATGCGAAGACAACTTTCTCCCGATCATTGCACTGAACAATAGAAAGCTTCTTCTCCATGGACTTCAACCAATCGTCGGCCTCCATGGGATCATTAGCTTGTGCAAAAGTAGGCGGTCGAGTCCTCATGGACTCTCCCAGTCGGTTGAGACTCGGCGGTGATGGTGGTGGGGGTGGTGGTGGTGCAGGAATGGGGTTAGGATTGTTGTTGTTGTTGGATTGCAGCTGACCTAAAGTTTGGATCATAGTTTGCATGAACTGGTTCTGCATAGCAATCACCCGTTCAAGATTGTTTGCACCAGCCCCGGGGTTAACATTATCAGGAACTTCAACGTGGTCATCCTCTTGTGGTTCCGGGTTGCCACGAACGTTCCTCCTTTGTCAGCCGGCGTTTTCCCTCACCATCTGTGAGAGAGAGTTGAGTAGAATAGAAGTTTAGAAGTTTAGATTGATCCCCCCTCAACTATATGCATCAAGGTGGACGGACTAAATATATTTACTTTTATATGAGGATGTGAACACATGCCGAAGCATCTCACATCTCTCCACTATGTGTGGATGTGGACCTTCACGGAAGCGTGCCACAACTCACACTAAGCACTCAAACACAAGCAATCATCACAAAAATTCACACCACTCCTATTCAAGCTTATTTAATGGGAGTCCTAAACTTAATCATGTGAACTGGTGCTGTTCCCGCCATGTGACGGGGGTGGTCCATGCATGGGAGCACGCCACGGTGAGTTGACAGTCCATGTATGGTTAGATGGCGTTGATCGGGAACACGAGTGTCATTTATAAATGGGACATGAGAAAACCTTGAGAAGGAAGAAATAACTCCAAAACTTCAGAAGTTATGGAGCAAGAAAACAAAGGTGTTGTTGTCCAAAAGAAGAGACAAGGAGGGGCTTGAAAATAGCATCTTGCGGTGGCTGTATTGACAAGGAAAGTGTAGCAGCAAGCAATTTTTGAAAATAGCAGCTTTGAGGGGTGTTCCTATGTGTTTTAGGGTGTCCATTCTACCTAGACTTGCGTCCTACGGTCAATGTGGTTCTGATGTCAATCTGTGCATTCTATCTAGGCTTGCGTCCTACGGTCAACATGATTCTGATGCCAATCTGTGCATTCTACCAAGTCTTGCGTCCTACGGTCAATATGGTTCTGATGCCAATCTGTGCACTCTATCTAGGCTTGCGTCCTACAGTCAACGTGGCTCTGATACCAATCTGTGACGCCTGACCCGTAAAACACGGAACCCAGCTAATGCATATGTGTGCCCAGGATGTTTATCACACATACACATGTAATCCACAAACTGAATTCAGAATATAACCACGAATAAATAGTGTTTAAGTACTTTATTACATGAATCTCTAAATTATTCTTGCAGCAGAAGTCTCTAAACAATAGCGAAAGCAACTAAATAGCAGCAGCTCCATCTCCAACTCCACAGGCAAGTTGACGGTAGTTTGCACTCCTAGTACTCCACATGATTTTCGAAGTACTCCTCTCCTGTTGCTGATGTTTGTATGATAATGCAAGGGTGAGTACATGCCGTACTCAGCAAGTGTGAGAAAGTATGACATGTAGTTACAGCAAGGTAGGAAATAAAAGGCTCATTGCAGAAAGTAAATTTTATTTGACAAACATGATAAAAGCAGCAACTATCTTTAAGTGAATTTAATCCTAACATATATTTAAGTAAAACAGGAACATACCTCCTTCATAATTCACCACTTTTCATGTCTCAACCAACCATTAATCTTCCTCAACTTTATCTCATGCTCATAATAACCATCTCTTGTTCATATCCATCTCATAACCATATAGTCGAACCAAAACTCATTGTCATGTCTTAACAGTCCCGAAACCAAACCCAAGACCATACCATAACCATACCAATAACCATCCCATCTAATCATGTGAGTTGGCCAGACGCTTGTGACCGTAAGCACGACTATCATGATAGTTTTACACTCTTAAGAGGTGGCACCACTTTACCCACAAGTTTGTGATTTCATCAGCCGTCGGCGACTGCAGAACCTCCATTATACCAGTACACAACCATCGGTGTATGGTTAAGAGATCACAAAATAGCCTTTACAAAGGGGCTACTAGATGTATGGACTCACTAAGGTTTTACCAGCAGTCTCGAATCACCATTCTCCCACCTACGGCCCCCTCTTGGGCCATGCGGTTCCCAGGGCAGTCCTCTCTCGACTCCCATTCCCCGCGCCTTCCACAGTCCATAACAATCTAGCAACTTACCTAATTAGTCAGCTAAGCCGCACCCATATTTGGCCTTGTGGTGGCACTGTTCTCCTGGCATGTGCTGGCATGAACCGGTCCTTAGATCTACGGCAAGTAAACCACCATCTCATTCTATCTCATCCACGAACCAAGCTTGCCTAGATCTCCCCTGATTCTATGCTCATTATTAAGTTCTCATTATCATTATTTATATGAGTGCAGTAGCTAGACATGTTTTATGTCGGCTTCCCGTAACCCGTAAGCGAAGCAAAAAGGAAAAAAACGACCATACCCAACTCATGAACTTTCCCGATGACAAGGATGGTTAACAAAACTAGTAAACTCTTATAAAAGGGTTTCCCGTCAAGTTGACTGAAGAAAACACGTTTTTGCAAGCAAAATATTTTCCAAAACATGGGATCAATATGGTCAAGTGGCACTTACCTTGTTCCTGTGGCTTTTGTTGCTCACGTGTCTCAAAGTCTTGGTGCTGTAGTCCTTCGTAGATAGATTCCCGATCTTGTCCTTCTACTCACGACCACGCACATACAAAATTATAGCAATCAAACATCATGCACAAACTTTACTCAAGATGCAATTGTGCAAATCCTATGGTGCTGTTTTATTAAACCAGTTTGTATGTGTTCTTGCGTATTTTAATGGCTTGCATGGGGCTTTATGGTGAACAAAGGTGTAAGGATCAAGTGTGGACGTGGTGATGATCTTGATTCAAGATCTAGATCAATTCCACCATTAAAAACCGATCAACACGTGATCTGTCCACACGAAAAAGCTTCTATTCGAAGAAAACAGATGTGTAGAAACCACTATGATGTCGTAAGATGGTAACAAAGATCTACCTCGGCCTTCCTCTTATCAATGGCAGCAGGTCAGATCGCCGGCTCTCTTCCGGCGACGGCGAGCGTGACGGGGCTCGTCGGCATTCTCACCGGTGGCTGAACTCCGGCGAAGAGGGTTAACTCGGCGAGTTGGGGGCTAGGGCCTCTAAGTCGTCGACTCGGGAGGTGAAAAATAGGTACGCGGTTGCGGCCAGGGATTTTGGGCTTTATTTATAAGGGGTGAAAGAAGAGTCCTACTCCGATTGGATTTCAAATAAGAGTCCTATTCAAATTGTTTTAGATCTTAACAACTTATCTCCAATTGATTTGGTGCGGTAGCAACGTGGAAATCGTGTCGGTTTCCTCAGTACCGGGTATTCCCGCGCGCACAGGAGAAAAACTGCTTAAGGATCTCGTCACCTCCGAAGGGTGAGCTCCGGAGGGGCCACGTGTCTAGCGGAGGCCGGGCCTCCCTTTTTCCTCAGAGGTGAGCTCCGGGTGCGCCACGTGTCTGGCGGGGCGGGGCCTCCCCTTTCCTCAGAGGCGAGCTCCGCGTTCACCACGTGTCTGGCAGGCGGGACCTCCTCTCCCTCAGAGGCAAGCTCTGGGGGAGCCATGTGTCAGTGCCGAACTTCCCCTCTCCTCGGAGGTGGGCTCTGAGAGTGCCACGTGTCCAGCAGCGCTGGACTTCCTTTCTCCTCAGAGACGAGCTCCGATGTTGACACGTGTCTAGTGGGGCGGACCTCTTGGAGGCAAGCTCCGAGAGCGACATGTGTCCAACAGCGTCGGACCTCCCTTCTCCTCGGAGATGAGTTCCGAGGACGACACGTGTCCAGAAGTGTCGGACCTCCCAGAGGCAAGCTCTGAGGGTGACACATGTCCCATGGGGCTGACCTCATCCCTTCCGCAGGGGTGAGGTCCGAAGCCGACACATGTCACGCGGGCTGGGCCTAGCTTCTTAGCAGAGACTAGCTCCAAAGGTGACACGTGTCCCGCGGGGCTGAGCCTCGCTTCTCCGCAGAGACTAGCTCCGAAAGCAACACGTGTCCAGCGGGGTTGGAGGTTGCCCCTTCTCCTGAGGTGAGCTCCGAGCCTGCCACGCGGCTAGCAGTGCCGGACCTCACCCCCTCCGCAGGGATGAGCTCCGAAGGCGCCACGTGGCCAGCAGGCCTCGGGAAGTGTCGACAACGCTCCTCGGTGAATTGGAATTGACTCTTTTCAGCTATCTTTCTCACATTTTTATGATTCTTTCCCATTCCTATTTCTTTAATAATGTTTTTCTATATGCAGTGCATGAATATGAATTGAGAGTGTTACAAATACTTCGGGTATAAGCTGCAGCAATCCAGAAACTCTTTAAGCTCCTTAGATACGTGTCCTCCTTTCATCCCGTCGGACCAGAATTCTTGAACTGAACGGTTGGCCCGTTCATCACTTTCATTATTGGACTCAGCAAGGGTTGTCTCCTCTTCGGATTCATCTCCTCCTGACATAGCTTCATGAGGCTCCACGGGGTGTAAGCCCACGTGAAATTTCTCCTGAGGTGCGTACCAATGACGTTCTTGTGGATCATCCTCCATATCATCTTCGATTGGTTCCACCTCTTCCGAATCTTCTTCCTCATACATAGAGCTATTTACTTCCTATTTATCATGAGGTTTCATCTTCACCTCCTCCCAATATGGTCCATCAGATACCTCAATGGGGTTAAGTGCACTCCTACGTGGTGGTGGACGAGCCCTTATGCGTGCTGTGCTCCTGATCACCGGCATCTATAAATAGGAAATGAGAATCTTTAGAGAAGAACAAAATACTCCAAAACTTCAGAAGCTATGAAGCAAAAGAGCAAAAGTGTTGCTGTCCAAAAGAAGAGAAAAAGTGGGGCTAAAAATAGCACTTTGCGGTGGCTGAATTGATAAGTAAAGTGCAGCAGCAAGCAATTTTCAAAAATAGCAGTTTAGAGGGGTGTTCCTATATGTTTTAGAGTCTCCATTCTATCTAATCTTGTGTCCTACGGTCAACGTGGCTCTGATACCAATTTGTGACACCCGGTTCCAAAAATAGAACCAAGTGAATGCATATGTCTGCCCAGGATGTTAATCACACATACAGATGTAATTCACAAACTGAATTCAGAATATAACCATGAATAAATAGTGTTTAAGTACTTTATTACAATGACTCAATGTCTCACTTATGAATATCTAACTTATTCTAGCAGCAAAAGACACTAAATGACAGCGGAAATAACTAAACAACAGGCTCCAACTTCAACTCCACAAACATGTTGACGGTAGTGCGCACGCCTAGTACTCCACATGTTCCTCAAAGTACTCTTCTCCTGTTGTTGTTGTATATGTGAGAATGCAAGGGTGAGTACATGTCGTACTCAGCAAGTGCGGGAAAAGTATGATATGTAGCTTACAACAAGGTGTGCAATAAAAAGGCTCATTGCAGCAAGCAAATTTTATTTTACAAACATGGTAAAAACAACAACTAAGTCTAGATAAGTTTAATCTCAATATAAGCAAGTAAAACAGCAACATTCTTTCACCATAATTCACCATTTATCAAGTCTCAACCAACCATCAATCTTTCCAAGTTCATGTCATACTCATGAATATTCATAATCATCTCATATTCATATAACCGAAACCAAACTCATTGGCATGACCCAAAACAGTCCCAAAACCAATCCCAATGACCATACCCAAATATCCATACCATGTTTGGCCTCTAATCATGGAAGTTGGTCAGGTGCTTGTGAACGGAAGCACGGCTATCATGATAGTTTTACACTCTGCAGTCATCCAACGGTCCATAACAAGCTAGCAATACACCTAATTAGTCAGCTAAGCCACACCTATATTTGACATTGTGGTGGCACTGTTTTCTTGGCATGTGCTGGCATAAACCGGTCCTTAGATCTACGGCAAGTAAACTACCATCTCATTCAGCAACATCTATGAACTAAGCTTGCCTAGATCTCCCCGATTCCATGTTCATTAACATCATCAAGTTCTCATCATCATTATTCACATGAGTGCAGTAGCTAGACATGTTTTATTTTAACTTCTCGTATCCCGTAAGTTAAGCGAAGCAAAAAGGAAAAATGATCGTACCCAACTTATCAACTTTTCCGATGATAAGGATGGTTAACAAAACTAGTAAACTCCTATAAAAGGGTGTCCCATCAAGTTTACTCAAGCATACGAGTTTTCGCAAACAAAACAGTTTCGAAACATGGGATCAATTTGGTCAAGGGGCACTTGCCTTGCTCCCGTAGTTTGTGTTGCTCAAGCGCCTCGAAGTCTTCGTGCTGTAGTTTCTTGTAGATGGCCTCTTGAGCTTGTCCTTCTACTCACGACCACGCACATACAAAATTCACAGCAATCAATCATCATGCACAAACTTTACTCAAGATGTAATGGAAGTAGATGAATACAAATCCTATAGTGGAGTTTTATTAAACAAGTTTGTACGTGTTCTTGCATGTTTTAATGGGCTTCCATGGGATTTTATGGTGAACAAGAGTGTAGGGATCAAGTGTGGACGTGGTGATGATCTTGACACAAGATCTAGATCAATTCCACCATCAAAAATTGATCAAAACACGATCTGTCCATACGCAAAAGTTTCTGTTCGATGTGGGCGAAGAAAACAGATGTGTAGAAATAGCAGCGACGTCGTAAGATAGATAATGAAGACCTACCTCATTTCCTCCTTGTGGCAGGGCCTTTCTCCTAGCAACGGCAGCAGTGGAGAATTTTTCTATGGAAGATTAGGGTAGGGCAGATCGTCGTGCTTCTTTTCTGGCGACGACGAGGCGTGACGGGGCTCAAGGTGGCCAAATTCCGGTATGGGGAACTTGGCGACTTGGCAGCAAGGAAGGGGGCTTGGCAGCAGGAGGGACGATCAAAAGAGAGAGGGGTGCGGCTAGGGGGTGAGGGTTATATTTATAAGGAGAAGAAAGAGTCCTAGGGGTGGAAACAAAGAGTCCTAGAAGTATGGGACTCAACCAAAGAGTCCTAGGGGTGGTAACAAAGAGTTCTAGCGGTAGGGGACTCAACCAAAGAGTTCTAGGGGTGGGGAACTTCACCAAAGAGTCCTAGAGGTGGGGGACTAGGGCACCCCCCTCAAGGGCTGTAGCCAAGGGGTCTCCCCCCTAATTTGGTGCGGCCAATTCGGAGGAAAATTCCCCCCAAATATGGGGAAATTCCCCTAGGGGAATTTTGGGGAATTTCGGGAAAATCAGGAAAAATTGGAAAGAATTTGGGAATTTTTTTTGGGAAGAGGGAAATTTGGGATGGCTCAATTTAGCTATCTTATTTCCATTTCTCTCCATTTCTATGTTCCTTTCTCCATTTCTATGGTTATTTTCTCCATTTCTATGGTTCTTTTTTCATTTCTATGGTTCTTTCTCCATTTCTATATTTCTTTCTCCATTTCTACATTCCTTTATCCATTTCTACTTCTTTTTAAATGCTCCTCTACATGAAAAATGTATGCATTGCATGGTAGTGAAATTGAGTGTGTTACACTCATGAACTCGGGTCCTGGGACGCCGGACTATATCTTAACTGAATAAATGTTCAGATGGTGCAACTGGAAGGTTTTGCATGCGCGGATGGCCATGTGAGTCAAAATCGGGAAGGTAGGGAAAGTTGGTAAAACTCACTAATGTAAAATTCTCAAAAAGTGGTAGTAAGAAAATTCAGCTCATGTACACTTAGAAAAAAAGGGGGATTTAAAACTATGAATTATAACGGTATAATTTCAAAGTGGTGATTCAAACTTTCCAAAACTTCCAAACATGAAGATCTAATTGCATCACTTGAATCTTCATATTATAAATATTCAACCTTCCAAATTTTAGCTCATTTGGAGGAGTTTTAATATTTGTTTGGGATTAAAAGAGGAAGCCCTCTAATCTGAATTTGAATTTCAGTTTGAAATCCCAACTCCCTCAATTTGCAAATTTGGTTCCACAAATGTGTTCTCCACATTTGAATTAGCAGCCATGTCAAAAATAAGAAACTTTGGAGTGGTTTGCTATTTAAATCTAGGGTGACACTAAAACCCTTAGAATTCAAATTTGAATTTGGAACTTGAACCAAACTTGACCAAATGCAGCAGTGAAGTCAAAATTTGAATGCTACATATTTAATTTTGCTTCCCTGCAAATATCTAGAATTTTTGGACAAAAGTTGGTGGTAGAAATAGAGGAGCAGAAATATTAAGAGGGGAAAAGAGAGAATGACATGTGGGGTCAGCTGTTCAGCCTCCACCGAGCCAACATCGGTTCTCCCGGTTTCCTCCGCAGCCGCCACGGCGATTTAGCGTGCCACGGCGATGCCGTTTGCTTGGCGCAGAAGACACCGCTTCACTCGGTGCAGCCATGCTCGAGCCGAGCGTCGAAGCAGCTTTCAGGGTCTCCACTCACTCGGTGAAGAAACCGCGCATGTCGGTTCCTCTATTTTCACTGCCGAATGCGAACTCGCCCGTTCCTCTGCTCTCGCTGCGTTAGCCCGGGGTTTCTTCGGTTGAGCAAGGTCGCCGGCGGTGCGGGGTGCCACTGTCCAAGCTAGGGGCAGCTGCGGTTCCTCTCCAGCTGCAATCACGGACCGTTTGCTCCGAGCTACCGAAAGAACGGCCGACCGTCTATCCTGAAATTCGTTTCCAAGGTGAATCCGTAGTCTAATTGCTTTGGACCGATGCATCTACATGACCTAGCGCAGCTCCTCGACGAAGAACCATTGGAAACCGTAGAGAAATGAAGGTGTAGGCTGAGTTTTTCCGGCCGCCGACGCACAACCCTAGCTGCACCGTTGAGCTACACTTTGCACGAGTTTTCACCCATCTTTGGATGCAAAAACGTGTTCCTCACATCACCTTGGTGCTTGTGGTGCTCTCCCCAACCAGGATACTCGTCTCCCATGCGAGAACGATGGCGCCGGGGTGGAGTTTGCCGCTGCCGCCGCAGGGGAGGTATTCCCGGCCATTTAGCGCCACCACCGAGCTTACCAGCGTGTTCCTTGTCGGTTTTTAGGCACAGGAGGCGAGATTTGGGCCGTCTAGGGCACTGGGCAGCCGTTCCGGTGAGATACCACTGTTGCACCGGCGAGGGGGCCGCCCGGGCGCGAGGAAGACGACGGTGGAGGCCTGTCCCACCTGTCAGTGGCACGGTTTAGGCGTGAGATCGAGGTGCGGCACGGGATCAGCTGTGGCTGCACGGGTTAACCCGTAGCCCCCGGTGTTGCCGCAATTCCACTGGTCCGGTTTAAAACAGTGGGCCGGGCCACAATTATTTGAAGTTTCTGTTAGGCAAATAATTCCAGAAATTAGCTGATCTTTGCAAGCCCATAACTTTGTGTAGAAAACTCCAAAAAGGGTGAGACCAATTTTGTTGGAATCCTCATGAGTAATTCACAGAGGAACAAATTGCTTGCTAAAAAATGCCTAGGAATTTCTGTAGAATTGTTTTTAATAAATCCTTTAGAGATTTATTGCAGGGGCAATTCTTTATGAAACATTCTCAAATTTGGGCAGCTAATCCTTTTCATAGTAACTGATCTCCAGTAAAAATTTGAGATTCATTGGAGTTCATTTGCTAGGCTAAATTGCCTTCTAAAGTTCAGCCTTTATTTAAAAATTCAAATTTAAATAGAAACTTTTCAGAACTCCTGTCCAACTTCAAAAATTTATATCTCTATGTTGGTAGCTCCAAAAATGGTAAAACCAATTTTGTTAGAACCATGGAGACCTACCCTAATCAGATCTTCAACTGTTAGTCATGTCAAAGCTCCTGATTTGGGCTAAAAATTCAGAGAAGTCTTGTACTTGTAGGGATTTTGGAGACTACATTATGCAATGACATTTCTCCAAATTTGGCTCAGATCATACTTAGAGAGTCTAGTATCTACTGGAAAAATCCTAAAGCCAATTAAGGAACAGAAATAGCAGTAGCTATAGATAGAAGTGAATTCTTATAAGTCCTTAATACTTATACATATATTTTGTTACATTTCATAATAGTGACCGAAGTTGAGGACGCACCGGAGCCCTTGGACGTCCTCCCATAAGAAGTTGACTATCTATCTAACTCGCAACCAGGCAACCCCCGGTTTGCATTTAAGTACTTTTGCAAATTCTTTATTTGTATCACTTATATCGAAGCGTCTGCGGTCGACACTTCCCCCGGGCCTGCTCTGGGAAGCCCACGGAGGTTCTTTTTCGGGGGGGCTGGTCCTCTCACGAGTGTCTTGCCGGAGTGGACGAAGGAAGGAGATGATTGACACGGGGATTTTTACGTGGTTCGGGCCGCCGGAGCGTAAAACCCTACGTCCACGGGGAGTGCTTGGAGCACTAGTTTCCTTGAGCTTTCTGGTCGGGTGGCGAACTGCCGAACCCTTGGCCTAGAGGGAGCTGAACCCACGGGAGTTCGAACCCCTTGTAACGTTGCCTACCCGAGCCTTTTATAATCCAAGGCTCGGCGTCTTACAAGGTGGGCCCCGGGGCCCGACAGGTGGCCCCGGGATGATTTTCTACCAGCTACAAAGTCTTGGCGCTGGCTTCAAGGTCGTCGTCCTGCCGCCCTGCCCACGCTGCAAGCTAGGCATAGTGGCTGATGATGGCAGAGGCGGCAGGGCATGTCTTGTCGCGGCATTTATTGGTCTGTGGCTTCTGACACTGTGCGCCTGTCTTGACTGTGACTGGTCACGGTGCCTCCTGACAGGCGTGCGCCGCGCCTCTTCATCTTGGGAAGGTACGGGTCTTGAATGCTTTGTATGGTAAAGGCATGGCGCGCCTTTACTCCTGCTGCCTACCACGCCAAGGCGGGCAGTGCTGCACGTGGCCACGTGGCAGACCCGGAGCTGTCATCTGTGGAGAGGGGGGCTCTAGCCCTACTGGACACGTGGCGCCTTCGGAGCTCGCCCCTGCGGAGGGGGCGAGGTCCGGCCTTCTGGACACGTGGCACCTTCAGAGCTCGCCCCTGCGGAGGGGGTGAGGTCCGGCCTTCTGAGCCACGTGGCAGGCCCAGAGCTATCATCTGAGGAGAGGGGAGCTCCGGCCCTACTGGACATGTGGCGCCTTCGGAGCTCGCCCCTGCGGAGGGGGCGAGGTCCGACCTTCTGGGCACGTGGCAGGCCCGGAGCTATCCTCTGAGGAGAGGGGAGCTCCGGCCCTACTGGACACGTGGCGCCTTCGGAGCTCGCCCCTACGGAGGGGCGAGGTCCTTAGGCGGTTTCACCCTGTGCGCGGGGGTACCCGTTATTGGGGATACCGACAGTGGCCCCCGGGCCCACCTCAGGGGAGGTAACGATCCCGGGGTGGGGCCTTCTCCTTCCCACGCACTTTCTTGTCTTGTGTATTCCCTGTGCTGGTAGGGTCTCGATGGCTTCGGAGCTTAGCCTCTGAGAAGAGGGTGAGGTCTGGCATCGGAGCTCAGCCCTATGAAAGGGGGAGGTCCGGAGGTCATCGGAGCTCAGGCCAGCGGAGAGCGTGAGGTCCGGAGGTCATCGGTGCTCAGGCCAGCGGAGGGCGTGAGGTCTGGAGGTCATCGGAGCTCAGGCCAGCGGAGGGCGTGAGGTCCGGAGGTTATCGGAGCTCAGGCCAGCGGAGGGCGTGAGGTCCGGAGGTCATCGGAGCTCAGGCCAGCGGAGGGCGTGAGGTCCGGCATCAGGGCTCGCCTCTGAGAAGAGGGCGAGGGCTGGCATCGGAGCTTAGCCCTGCTGTGGGGGCGGGGGTCAAGTCATCGAAGCTCAGGCCAGCGGAGGGCGTGAGGTCCGGAGGTCATCGGAGCTCAGGCCAGCGGAGGGCGTGAGGTATGGAGGTCATCGGAGCTCAGGCCAGCGGAGGGCGTGAGGTCCGGAGGTCATCGGAGCTCAGGCCGGCGGAGGGTGTGAGGTCCGGAGGTCATCGAAGCTCAAGCCAGCGGAGGGCGTGAGGTCCGGCATCAGGGCTCGCCTCTGAGAAGAGGGCGAGGGCTGGCATCGGAGCTCGGCCCTGCTGTGGGCGTCGAGGTCCGGAAGTCATCGGAGCTCAGGCCAGCGGAGGGCGTGAGGTTCGGTGGTCATCGGAGCTCAGGCCAACGGAGGCTGTGAGGTCCGGAGGTTATCGGAGCTCAGGCCAGCGGAGGGTGTGAGGTCCGGAGGTCATCGGAGCTCAGGCCAGCAGAGGGCGTGAGGTCCGGAGGTCATCGGAGCTCAGGCCGGCAGAGGGCGTGAGGTCCGGAGGTCATCGAAGCTCAGGCCAGCAGAGGGCGTGAGGTCTGGCATTAGGGCTCGCCTCTGAGAAGAGGGTGAGGGCTGGCATCGGAGCTCGGCCCTGCTGTGGGAGCTGAGGTCCAGAAGTCATCGGAGCTAAGGCCAGCGGAGGGCGCGTGAGGTCCGACATCGGAGCTCGCCCCTGAAGATGGGGAGACGAGGTCCGGCTTCGGAGCTCACCCCTGCTGAGGGGGTGAGGTTCGGCACTTGCTCCGAGGTCCTCCTTTCCTTGTCTCTTAGTCTTATTTGGCTTATAGTCCTGGGCCGGTATACGGAGCTTAGGCCATCCAGTGCACTTGGTCCCGGAGATCCGGCTCCCGCCGTAGTCAGGGTGTAACCGTCCGGCCCAGTACTCAAACCGTAGCTCTGGGGAGGCAGAGTGCGCATGCTTTGGGTGCAGGACCCGGCAAAGCAAGGCTCCTGGACCTCCCGCTCTGGCGTAGGTCCTTTCCTGGAGGAGACCAACTGGCGTCACAATGCCCTAACTGGGGGAGGTCCGAGAGGCCCCCGGGCCTTTGACAGGTACCTCAAGCACGACGACACTCGGTAGGATAGCAAATGCCGACTAGTTATGAGATTGAGAAAGGAGGGCCGAGTGTACGATGGGCGTACACTGTCTAGAGCGCGGGGAGGTGATCATATAAATTAACGCGTAATTTAAATAAACACCTAAGTAAGTGTGGTAGGACTTACAGAGATAGGGCCGGAGCGCCTGCCTCGCGCTCCCATGCACGGGCCGGCAGTGGTAGCGCCGGAGCTCCCGCCAGCACCGTGCGATCCGGAGCATTGCTTGCCATCTTGCCTTGTCGACAAGGTAGATGACCTCACGCAGGAGCTGGTCCTGTATGGCTTTGTCGTACACTCGGACATGGGGGGACCCCCATGGTGATCTCCGAGGGAAGCATGGCTTCTGCCCCGCATACCATGTAGAAGGGTAATTCCCGTGACCCGGCCCTGGGATGTCCGGCTGGCCTCCGACGTAGAGGAGCCGATATCCTCCGACGGTTCTGGGTGCAGCGTCTGCACCAGTTGTGTGGGTCTGCTCGGCATGGACCTGGCATGCCTTGCATCTCCTAACCGGCTTGACGGCGTCCAGGAGGCTGTCGGTCTGTAGAAGCCATGGCGGATGGTTCTACCGACCAGCGTGTGGGATGGTGAGCGTTCCCAGCACTCGCCTCCGTGGATTACTGCGAGCAGGTCGCAGCCTTCCTCCTGGGTTATGCACCGCAATAGGATGCCGTGGCGCCACGCCAGTAAAGATACCAGCGCGTAGCACTTAGCCATCCACACAATCCGTTCAGCGAGTGCACGTTCATTAGGAAGGATCCTTTGGCGGGCACCATGGATGCAGGGCCGCCGGGACCGCCAGCTTCGAGGTGCTGGTCTCGCCCCCTTCGCCCGGTTCAGCACTCTGGGCTGTGAGTCGCGGCAACGTCCCTTCGAAGGCTCCTTGGGGCTCCGGGGCTCCGGTGGAGGCCTTCGTTGACAGGTTGTTGGCGACGGTGTCGTCGGCGCGTAGTACATGGCACAGGTTCAAGGTACCCAAACCGCTCCCCCGTTGGCATGAGGAGTGGCACGCCTTTGGAGTAAAACGTCCCGTGAGGCTCGGTAAAGGCCGGTGCTCGGAGCTCTGGTTCTCCACCTTTGGGCCCCCTGGGATGCTTGGTGGTGGCATCCACCTGACCACGAAGTCAGTCGGTGCTTGGCTCTTGACTGTCTGACGTGGTTGGGAGTCCAGCTTGAAATCCGCCATCTTCGGGCTGTCCTCCGGCTTCGGAGGCTGGCTGTAAGTGCCAGTGACGCCCTTCTTCTGCTCTGGCACACTTGTCCGCCAGGCCGAAGAGCTCTGAGACGTCTTGCACCTCCCTGGTGGCCAACTTCTCGAGCATCTTCTTGTCCCTCACACCCTGTCGGAATGCGACCACCACTGATGCATCTGGGATGTGGGGGATGGTGTTCCGTACTTAGGAGAACTGCTGGGTGAAGGAGCACAGTGATTCTCCCGGTTGTTGTCGTATGTCGTGGAGGTCCAGCTCCGTGCCGGGACGCGTGTAGGAGCTACTGAAGTTTGTCGTGAACTGTCGGCACAGCTCCACCCAGGAAGTTATAGAACCCTGAGGCAGGTTCATGAACCATGACCGCGCCGGGCCGGTCAAGGCAATTGGGAAGTAGTTGGCCATGATGGCTTCATCCCCTCCTACCGCTAGGATGGCAATAGAGTATACCTGCAGGAACTAACTGGCCACGTGGCAGGCTCGGAGCTTGCCTCTGCGGAAGGGGCGAGGTCCAACCCCGTGGGACACATGTTGCCCCCGGAGCTAGCCTCTGCGGAGGAGCGAGGCCAGACACGCAGGACACGTGTCGCCTTCAGAGCTAGTCACTGCGGAGAAGCGGGAGGTCCAACCCACGGTACAAGTGTCGCTCTCGGAGCTCGTCTCCGAGAGGTCCGGCCCTGATTGACACGTGTCGCTCTCGGAGCTCACCTCCGAGAGGTCCGATACTACTGAACACGTGTCATCCTCGGAGCTCACCTCCGAGGAGAAGGTCCCGATGGACACGTGTCATCCTCGGAGCTCACCTCCGGGAGGTCCGACACTTCTTGACACGTGTCGTTCTCGGAGCTTACCTCCGGCGAGAAGAGAGGTCTGACGCAGTTGGACACGTGTTGACCTCGGAGCTCATCTTTGAGCACAAAGGAGATCCGGCACTGTTAGGACACATGGAACTTCCGGAGCCCACCTCCAAAGAGAGGGGAGGTCCGACACTGACACGTGGCACTCTTGGAGCCACCTCCAAAGAGAGGGGAGGTCCGGCACTGACGTGGCACTCTCGAAGCTCACCTCCGAAGAGAGGGGAGGTCCGGCACTGACACTTGGCGCACGCAGAGCTTGCCTCTGAGGGAGAGGGGAGGTCCCGCCCACCAAGACACGTGGCACACGCGGAGCTCGCCTCTAAGGAGAGGGAGGTCCCGCCCGCCTGACACGT
The DNA here is from genome assembly GCA_030760725.1 of Neostapfia colusana. Lineage (NCBI taxonomy): Eukaryota > Viridiplantae > Streptophyta > Magnoliopsida > Poales > Poaceae > Neostapfia > Neostapfia colusana. Next base: position 52,748,092 of record JASWHV010000019.1, read on the forward strand.
GGCGAAACTAGAGCTCGCCTCTGGGGAAAAGGGAAGCCCAGGCCCCCGCTGGACACGTGGATCCTCCAGAGCTTATCTGTGCGAAAGGACGAGGTCCTTAAGCGGTTTTGCCGTGTGCGCGAGCGCCCTATACAGAAGAAACCGACCCGATTTCTTCTACGATTGATACCGCACCAAATCTATTGAAGATAAGTTGTTAAGATCTAAAAAAAAATCAAATAAGACTCTTATTTGAAATCCAATTGGAATAGGACTCTTCTTTTCTCGGTTATAAATAGAACCCGAAACACCCTTGGTCGTAACATCTTCCTAAGCCGACAACTTAAAGGCCCTAGCCCCAAACTCGTCGAGTTAAGCTATTTCGTCGGAGTCAACCATCGGTGAGACCATCGACGAGCCCGACACGATCGCCGGAGGAGAGCCGACGATCTGTTTTGCAGCCATTCCTAGAAGGAAGGACCCGAAGGAAGTAAGGTAGGTCTCGATTACCACCTTACGACATCATCGCGGTTTTCTTTGCATCTGTTTCTTCGATCCCTTTGAACATAAGTTTTTTTTCGAGTGGACAGATCACATGTTGATCGGTTTAATCTGGATCTTAAGTCAAGATCATTGCCACGTCCACACCTGATCCCTACATCTTTGTTCATAGTAAAATCCCATGCAAGCCATTAAAACATGCAAGAACACGTACAAACCGATCTAATGAAACAACGTCATAGGATTAGAATGCATATGCACCATTGCATCTTGAATAAGGATTATGCATAATGATTGATTACTGTAAATCTTGTATGTCCGTGATCGTAAGTAGAAGGACAAGCTCGGAAAGCTATCTACAAAGGATTACAGCACCGAGACTTCGAGATTCAAGAGCAACAGAAACCACAGGAACAAGACAAGTGCCCCTTGACCATCTTGATCCCTTGTTTTTTGGAGCTGTTTTGTTTGCAAAAACTGTGTATGCTTGAGTCAACTTTATGGGAACCCTTTTATAGGAGTTTACTAGTTTTATTAACCACCCTTATTGCCGGGAAAGTTTATGAGTCGGGTATGGTCGTTTCTTTTCTGCTTCGCTAATCTACGGGATATGGGAAGCGATAGAATGTGTCTAGCTACTGCACTCATAATGTTAATGAGAACTTGATGATAATGAAAATGAATCGGGGGAGATCTAGGGAAGCTTGGTTCGTGGATGTGGTAGAATGAGATGGTGGTTACTTGTCGTAGATCTAAGAACCAGTTCATGCGAGCACATGCCAGTAATACAGTGCCACCACAAGGACAAGTATGGGTGCGGCTTAGCTGACTAATTAGGTAAGTTGCTAGATTGTTATGGACCGTGGAAAGCGCGGGGAATGGGAGTCGAGTGAGGACTGCCCTGAGAACTGCATGGCACAAGAGGGGGCCCGTAGGTGGAAGAATGGTGATTCGAGCCTGCTGGTGGAACCTTAGTGAGTTCATACATCTACTAACCCCTTTGTAAAGGCTATTTTGTGATCTCCTGGTCATAAACCGACGGTTGTGTACTGGTACAATGGAGGTTCTGTAGTTGCCGACGGGTGACGAAATCACAAACTTGTAGGTAAAGTGGTGCCACCTCTGTAGAGTGTAAAACTATCATGATAGCCATACTTCCGGTCACAAGCACCTGGCCAACTTCCATGATTAGATGGGATGGTTTTTGAGATGGATGTTTGGTTTGGTTATGGTATGGTTTGGGATGGTCATTGGTGTGGTCATCGATTTGATTATGGTGTGGTCCTGGTAATGAAAATGGTTTCGGACTGTTGATTCGAAACAATGAGCTTTGGTTTCGAATATGAGATGGATACGATCATGAGATGGTCATTATGAGCATGAGAAGGAGTTGAGAAAGATAAATGTCTGGATGAGACATGAAAAATAGAGAATCATGATGGAGGTATGTTGATGTTTTAATTAGATACATGTTGGGAATAAATTCACTTAAAGGTGGTTGCTGTTTTTATCATGTTTGTGAAATAAATTTTGCTTTCTGCAATGAGCCTTTTAATCCTACCTTGCTGTAAGCTACATATCATATTTTCCTGCACTTGCTGAGTACGTCATGTACTCAAACTTGCATTATTACTTCATCATCAGCAACATGAGAAGAGTACTTCGAAGATCATGTGGAGTATTAGGCATGTGATCTACCGTCAAGTTGCCTGTGGAGTAGGAGATGGGGCTGCTGCTGCTGCTTAGTTTGCTTCCGCATTCGTTTAGAAGACTTCCGCTGCTAGAATAAAGATTTCCGCTGCTAGAATAAGACTTCCGCTGTTAGAATGAGTTAAAGACTCATGAGACATTGTAATAAAACCCTGTTATTCGTGGTATTATTCTGAATTCAGTTTATGGATTACATGTGTATGTGTGATGAATGTCCTGGGCACACATATGCATCAGCTCGGTTCCGAGGTTCTCGAAACAGGGGCGTCACAGATTGGTATCAGAGCCACCACGTTAACCGTAGGACGCAGTCCTAGTAACAGATTGGTATTAGAAGCCACGCTGAACATAGGACGCAGCCTAGGTAGAGGCCACAGATTGGCATTAGAACCCCATTGACCGTAGGACGAAGTCAAAGATTGGTATCACCCCAAACCACATAGGACTCCCATTAAATAAGCTTGAATAGGAGTGGTGTGAATTTTTGTGATGATTGCTTGTGTTTGAGTGTTTAGTGTGAGTTGTGGGACGTTTCAGCGTTGTCCATATCCACACATAATAGAGAGATGTGAGATGCTTCGGCATGTGTTCACATCCTCATATAAAATAAGATATATAGTCTATACACCTTGATGCATATAGTTGGAGGGATCCATCTAACCTTCTATCCTCTATTCTATCCAACTCTCACTCACAGATGGTGAGAGAAAACACCGGCTGACAAAGAAGGAACGTTCGTGGCAACCAAGAGGTTGACCACGTTGAGGTTCCAGAGAATGTCAATCCTGAGGCTGGTGCAAACAACCTGGAACGGATGATGGCTATGCAGAACCAGCTCATGCAAACTATGATCCAAACTTTTGGTCAGCTGCAGGCTAACAACAACAACAACCCTGTTCCTGCACCACTGCCATCACCACCGCCACCACCGCCGGCTCACAACCGATTGGGAGAGTTCATAAGGACTCGACCACCCACTTTTGCACAAGCTAATGATCCCATGGAGGCTGATGATTGGTTAAACTCCATGGAGAAGAAGCTTGTCATAGTTCAGTGCAATGATCGAGAAAAAGTTCTCTTCGCATCGCACCAACTCATGGGAGCAGCCGCTGACTGGTGGGACGCTCTTTACAACGCTCATGTCAACCAGGAGACTATCACTTGGACTGAGTTCAAGGAGAGTTTCCGCTCTCATTACGTCCCTGTTGGAGTCATGATGCTCAAAAGGTAAGAGTTTGAAGGTCTCCGCCAAGGCAAGAAAAGCGTGAATGAGTGATGCGGACATCGCTACCGTTGATACAACCACAACACCAGCCCACTCACCACTCTCAGCTAATCAAGGTCCAATGACACGCGCTCGTGCACGTCAACTTAATTATCAGGTGAATTCATTTCTGGCTGTTCAAAGTAATTATCCTTCAAATGGGGACCTATTAAAGCCTTGTGATGACCTTGTTATTATTAGGTGCTTGGGAATTGATCCAGCTAGGAGGGATGGAGGGATTAATGCAATAAAGGCTGCTCCACCCAAGGAGAAATCTTGAGGCTGGGGCCATGTAATAAAGAGAGATTTAGACAAATAAGGAAAGGAATAAGGGAAATCTCGTCCAACTTTGCTGCTGGACGAAATTCCCTCTTTTTTCCCCCATTTAAAGATAGATGTGCTATAATAAAGAAAGAAATAGAGGAAATCATATCCTGCCTTGCTGCTGGATGGGTTTCCCTCTTTCTTTCCCTATTAAATGGTAGTCTATCACAGAAAAAGGAAGGGAATAAGGGAGATCACGTCCTACCTTTGTTGCTGGACGAATTTCCCTCTTCCCTCCCCTATTTAAGTAGTCCAAGAGCTCCTTGACAGGGCGGATTTTTGTTTTCTGTAAGTTTAGCCATTGCTACTTCCTTGTAACGCAAGTGTCGACGAGACCTTCCGATTACTTGAATCAGAACCCCAACTTTTTCACACCCGTGAGTGTTTGCTTGTTATCTTGTTCTTGCTTGTTCTTCGATTGCTTGCAGGTTCAAGGCTGTTCTTGGCACGGCAAGTATAGCAACAACAGGAGCCGGTGTAACTATCGCTAAGGCGCAGCATCCTTGTGGTTGTTGTAGTCGGGTAGCACAACGTCGACCTCCACCCAAATCGTAGTTACCAGGAGACGGTGTAACTGTCGCTCAAGGCGCCACACCATTCTGGTTGTGGTAGTCGGGCAGCCAACGTCGGCCTCCACCAAATTCATTCATTACCAACATCTCTCATCGAAAGATAGGGCGTCCCCCGTACCCGTTGGGTTCATCAAGTGGTATCAGATTTCAGGTTGCTCGGTGAGAGATTTCCTTCTCCTTGTTATTCATTTACCTACAGTCCACTTTTGCCTACAAAAGTTCACTCTAAAAAAATCCTTAAAACACTTTGAGCCTTTTGCTTGACTACTTAGCTCTCGACTTGTTGAATTCACGGTTGCCTTTTTCTGTCAAGTTGCTGGTCCTAAATTTTTCACCGCTAGAGTTTTGAGTTCGTGCCACTTTGTTCTCAGTCCATTTCCATTATCTACCCAAAATTGAGAAAAAAAGGCAAGTGCAAAAGAAAAGCTACACGGATCAGCAAGAAAAAGGCACGTGCAAAAAGAAAAGCCGCACTGATTACAATCACAAAAAAAAGTTTCTAAGTACAAAAAAAAGAGAAACAATTTGTGTAACATTTGTTTCATGTTTCGAAGTTCAACTTGCTGTTTTCAACGTTGTTGAAACACAACGGATCGGGCTGTTCGAACTTCCCTACCATAGTAATCCAACGTCACGTGGAGTTACGGCTCACGTCTCTAGTAAGGTTTGAGCTAGGACCAGCACAATGCCATCGTGGAACGTTTATTCAACTTATTGTGACTAATGTGGTACTAGCTGTTGCTTTACACAAATTGTGTCTAGCAGCCACCTACAGCTCCACAAAATTATCTACGACACCATAAGATTGTGCTGCCAGCCACAGTTTGTTGTTGTTCTTGCTGATTGTCGGCGCCTCCTGCATCGCATGGTAAGAACTTGTAAGACCTTGATTTATTGCTAGTGAGGAATTGTGCTGTCCTACCACCTCTTAGCAACTGTTAGGATTAATCTGCTTGCTGTTGTATTTCCTTTCTTTACTAACCATGTCAACTGATGCGAATGGGACATCTCCACATTCACCACGTACGAGGGGCATCATTCAGCATTTCGAACGCCAAGTAAAGCTACATACAGATGCTCTCAATGAGGATATTCAAGTCACCAATGAACGCATTGGTCAATTAGAGTCGACGCAGATTTGCACCAACACCAAACTGACCATATTAGAAAGCACTGCTGGGGCTATTAACACTTCTCTTGCAGCAATCATTGAGCGATTGGAGAGGATGGAACAGGTTGGACGCGAAGAGAGGCAAAGACGTGTTGATGACAGCCACAACTCCGTTGGCAGTGCTGCAAGATATGACGAGGCGGAGTATTCGGCGGATACCGAGCTTGATGATGGACCTTTCAGGTATCGACGGCAGCCACGTTGCGACCATCGTGGTATGGGTGGTAGAGCTCAACGACGCGAGGTACGTGACAATGACGATTCACTACGCAGCATTAAATTCTCCATACCACCTTTTGATGGTAAATATGATCCGGATGCATATCTGTCTTGGGAATTGTCAGTAGATCAAAAATTTGCATGCCATGATTTCCCTGATGATAAAAAGGTTAGAGCTGCCACTAGTGAATTCACTGACTTTGCTTCTGTTTGGTGGCATGAATATCAAACTAAAAATCCAGCTACCGTACCACAAACTTGGAATGCTTTGAAACGAATCATGCGTCGTCGTTTTGTTCCTTCCTATCATGCTCGTGGTCTGTTGCATAAATTATAACAACTTAGACAAGGTAACAAATCTGTTGAGGAATACTATTAAGAACTTCAAATAGGCATGATGCGTTGTGGCCTAGTTGAAAATGAAGAGGCTGCAATGGCTAGGTTTATGGGTGGTTTAACAAGAGAAATTCAGGACATATTGGCTTATAAGGAATACACTAACGTCACTTGATTATTCCATCTTGCTTGTAAGGCTGAAAGAGAAGTGCAGGGACGACGTACAAGAACTAACATTTCTGCAGGTTGAACTACCTCATGGCAGTTCCGCTCAAGTGCTGCTGGTACTAAGCATGATTCTCCAGACGATGCTTCCAATGGGTTGCCCAGGACTACATCAAAATCAGCACCTTCGCGTGCAATCGAGACAACAAAAGAATCCACCCAAGTTGCAGCCAACACTTCTTCTTCCATTGCTTCTACCGGGAGAACAAAAGACATTCAATGCCTCCAGTGCAAGGGTTTTGGGCACCTACGAAGGGACTGCCCAAGCAAGCGTGTGCTGGTTGTACAAGAAAATGGTGAGTACTCATCCGCTAGTGATTTAGATAATGAAACATATGCCATGCTTGCTGCACAAGAAGCAGGAAAGAAGAATGATGATGAAGAGCACATTGGGGCTGATCATGCTGCCCACTATGAGAGTCTTGTTGTGAGGCGTGTCTTGAGTGCCCAAATGATCAAAGCTGAACAGAACCAGCGACACAATCTATTCCAAACTAAGTATGTAGTTTTGGAACGATCGTGTCGCATTATTATTGATGGAGGAAGCTGTAACAATTTAGCAAGTGCTACCATGGTAGAAAAGTTTGGGATGACAACACTTCCACATCCACATCCCTACTACATCCAATGGTTCAACGACAGTGGTAAGCTTAAGGTAACACGTCTGGTTCGTGTCGAATTTGCAATTGGTTCCTACCATGATTACGTTGATTGTGATGTGGTACCTATGCAAGCTTGTTCTATGCTATTTGGTCGACCTTGGTAATTTGATAAAGATACATTACATCATGGTAAATCAAATCAATACTCTTTCATGCATCATGAGAAGAAACTTGTTTTGCACCCGATGTCCCCTGATGCTATTTTGAAGGATGACATTGCTAGAGCTTGCAAAGAGAAAAAATAAGAAATCTGCTGAAAATGAAAATTCAGATGTCGTGAAGAAATCGGTACAGCCTAAGACTGACAATTCCAAATCTGCTCATATGAAGAAGAATGAAATAAAATTAAGGAGTGCTTGTTTTTTTGCTTCCAAATCTGATTTGTTTGAATTAAAAAGTGATACTGCAATCTGCGATGTGTTTGTTTGCAAAGAAGCTTTGTTCTCACTTCACGACACACCATGTGCTTTACCTCCTTCTATCACTAAGCTTTTGCAGGAATACGCTGATGTGTTTCCACAAGAGGTACCAGCCGGGCTGCCACCATTGAGAGGGATTGAGCATCAGATTGACCTCATCCCTGGGGCTTCTTTGCCCAACCGAGCACCATACAGGACCAATCCGGAGGAGACTAAGGAGATTCAGCGGCAAGTACAGGAATTACTCGACAAAGGTTATGTGCGTGAGTCCCTTAGTCCTTGCTCCGTTCCTGTCCTTTTGGTTCCAAAGAAAGATGGATCATGACGCATGTGTGTAGATTGTCGAGCAATTAATAACATTACCATTAGATATCGTCATCCTATTTCTAGGTTAGATGATATGCTTGATGAACTTAGTGGCTCGATGATTTTCTCTAAAATTGATTTCCGTAGTGGATACCATCAAATTCGCATGAAGCTAGGTGATGAATGGAAAACAGCGTTTAAAACAAAGTTTGGGTTGTATGAGTGGTTAGTCATGCCTTTTGGTCTCACAAATGCACCTAGCACTTTCATGAGATTAATGAATGAGGTTTTACGTGCTTTCATTGGAAGATTTGTGGTAGTATATTTTGATGACATCTTGATCTATAGCGCATCTCTCGAAGTTCATCTTAATCATCTCCGTGCTGTTTTCAATGCTTTACGTGATGCACGCTTATTTGGTAACATTGACAAGTGCACCTTTTGCACGGATCGAGTTTCTTTTCTTGGCTATGTTGTGACACCACAGGGAATTGAAGTTGATCAAGCCAACGTGAAGGCGATACACAGCTGGCCGACTCCTACCACGGTCACACAAGTACGAAGCTTTCTCGGACTTGCTGGATTCTATCGTCGTTTTGTGAAAGACTTCAGCACCATAGCAGGCCCACTGCATGAGCTTACAAAGAAGGGTGCTCCATTCACATGGGGCAAGGCGCAAGAGGCTGCATTTGCAACTTTGAAGAATAGGTTAACTCATACACCCCTTCTCCATACCAGATTTCAGTAAGACTTTTGAATTGGAATGTGATGCTAGTGGTATTAGATTGGGAGGTGTCTTGTTGCAAGAGGGGAAACCTATTGCTTATTTTAGCGAGAAACTGAATGAGGCTAGTCTAAACTATTCCACTTATGATAAAGAATTATATGCACTAGTACGAACTTTAGAAACATGGCAACATTATTTATGGCCTAAGGAATTTATTATACATTCTGATCATGAATCTTTGAAGCACATTAAAAACCAAACTAATCTGAACCGTAGGCATGCCAAGTGGGTAGAATTCTGTCACACCCGGTTTTTCCGAAGAACAACCAAGTGAATATCACATGTATGCCAGGATCATTTTCTCATACATGTGATGATAAATAGTGAAGCATCATTTATTACAAGCCAGGTGTCGAATATAAGTAAGTCTTACATAGTAAATGTCTCGATGGACAATAATAAGTTCATCACAAGTAAATAAACTAGCAGCGGAATATTATTCTTTAGGGCTCCATCACAGGCGTTGCCCGGGAGTCTTCATGAACCTAAAAACCTTCCTCGGGTCCAAAATCTTGGTCATTATACACCACCTCATTATCTTGACCTGAGCAGCAATATAAACCAACAAATATGCAAGGTTGAGTACCAATGGTACTCAGCAAGTGTGGGAAAATTATATCATGCATGGCTAGAACAAGGGGAGGTTGAACTCATGGTTAAAGCACTACGCAATAAATATCTATCACCTTAGCTTATTAAGCACCTACATTACTACACAGGTGAAATGGTCCCAATCTCCCATCCCATCATCATAATCCAATAATCATAACATCATTTCCAATGTTAAGCTCTCCGCTTAACTTCCAAAACCATCAATCCCTAATCATGAATAAGTCCAGGCCGCTCTTGACCGTGAGCACGGCTGTCAAGACAGTTTTGACTCTGCAGAGTTTGTACCACTGTACCCACATGTAGTGATTTCATCCCCCGTTGCCGGGTGGACTAAAAAAACCTCCATTATGCCAGTGGCTACGATCCACATTCACACTTCCCAGGTGTGTAGCCAGGAGATCACTACGAAGCCTTTACAAAGGGATTCCCGACGAGCGTGGGCCCACTGAGGTTTCACCCCTAACAGCATACAAGAGGCTCCAACCCCGCTGCAGTGGCCCCCTCTTGAGCCTTGCGGTTCATATGGTAGTCCAGCTGACACCTACTCCCCGCACCATCCAACACACCCATACTCCGCCGGGGATACACCTAATTAATTGGCCAAGCTGCCCCATCTCAGCATGTGGTTGGCACTGTAAAGCCGGGTTACATGCTCCATGAACCGGTCCTTAGGATCCAGGCAAGTACTAAACACAAACCCAAGTCTCGTGCACCCAGCACACAACCAAAACATCCAACTTGCCTTGATCCCTACCTCTTCATAACTCACAATAGCTCATTCAAGAGTATGGTATAATAAACTGATGATCCCATATCCCAAATATCTCATTCTAAGCATGGCTAAGCATATGCATGTAAATAAATGACATGACAAAACAAATCCCAACCCAAGCTACAAGGAAACAAGGTAATGCAATTCTAGGGAAACATCCTAGCATGGGTTTCATATTTCATTTGACAATACAAATAATTCTATCTACACATCCTAGCATAGGATCAAAGTGGTCAAGGACACTTGCCTCCTTCTTACTGCTCTTGAAATGGGTAGTCCTGATCTTGGAAAGGAATAACTTGCTCTTGAACAGGTTCTACTTCATACCATCACACATAGCAAAAGAAAAACAACAATCATAAGACATAGTTCACACTTCTTACTTCATACAAACCACACATTCATATTCATGAAATTCATTCACCATTATATGTGTTGTGATTACTTTGTGTGTTGATCTGTGGCTTACATACACTTTTATTTATATGTGTATGATTCCTACTTTGGTGTTCATATTTATACTTACATACTATATATATATATATGTGTGTGTTTCAGTTTTAAATAAATTCCTTATATTAAATTACCAAGTATGTATGAAAAGTATTTTTCTTCTCCATATGTGCCTTCATAATTTCTATCAATCCCTAAACTGAACTCTTTGGATTTTAAAAACTCCATTTATCAATCACTAGTTGCTATATTTTCAGATTTATATTCCTATGCATAATTATGTATTTTATTATGAAATTAGTAATACACATCATCTAAACAGTATAGGTTTTGGTCCTAAATAATTTAATAACATATTTTGACCTTGGCCTCTGATGTAAACTATTTTATAATTATTTTTCCTATTTTTCTATAGCTATTCTTTACTTAAAAATGTGTCCCTACACTAAATAATGTGAATAATAAATGAAACAGATTCATTTCAGCCCAAAAATATATTTTTATCTCACTCCAAAGTTTTCTAAGTACTGAGAAAGTTTTTAATTAATTTTGACAAATATGTTTGTCCCACTTTTTAATTTTTAAACACTAGTTACATATTCAATTTTCTAAATTAAATACTAAACAGGGCTAAAATAATGAATTCACCCCATTACAGGGTCTATAATATTATTTTCATAATTTCCAGGGGTCTAGCTACACTTATCAGAGGTGTTTTACCTAATTTTTATTAAGTCCAGGGGCTAAAACTGATTTTTAAATGAATTTACATGATTTTCTGGAGTTCCACGGGCTAGATTTGAAGTTTCCGGGGCTAGCTCTTATTTCTCGAGAACCCCAGGGGGTAGCACGTAAGAATTCCAGTCTTTATAACGCGGGGCTGACGTGGACCGTCCGATTTTAAACCGACGGCTGAGATTATAACATCGAACCGGTACGCGGGGTTTTAAAGTCTACCGTGCGATTTAAAATAAACGGCGCACAAGCGGCCACGTCGCTCCGATCGAGCGCGGGCGGCGCTGCCGGCGGCGCACGCCGGCGGGAAGCGGCGATCTCGCCGGAAAGTTTTGGATCCTCGAGAATTCTGCCTAACACTGTGATCTCATGGCATAGATCGGTAGAGGGGAGGTCAGGGATCTCACCTCGGGGGTTTTCTCGAGCTCGGGGGTCCTGGAAAGTGCTCGGCGGCGAGGTCCGAGGCAAAACCACGGCGAAGCTCGTCGGCGCTGAGTTTACACCGTAACTCTCCGAGTTTTCTGCACCTGCAAAGTTCCCCGGAGGCGGTGGATCAAAACCAGCGAGTTAGATCAGAATTTCCGAGCTTAGATCGGCCAGAATTCACCGGCGAAGTCTCGGTGCTCACCGGAGTAAAAATCGGCGATTGCGTGGGAAAAACCGTTCGGGTCTGGGGTTTTTATAGCCGGGGGAGGGCGGTGGGTCTGTTGCGATCGAGTTTGAGTCGTTTGGGACCAGAATTCGGACGGCGGGACGCGGAAATCCGGTCGGTTGCGATCGCGCGTGCGGGAGAGAGTCCGGGGTCGCGGGGTTAGGGATGACAGGCGGGTCCCACCCATCTGTGAGAGACAGCGCGGCGCGCGCGGGGGCGGGCTGGCGCGGGGAAACTGGGCCGGCTGGCGGGTTTCGGCCCACTGGCCGGTTTTTTTCCCGTTTCTCTTTTTCTTTTTCCATTTCTTTTCTGTTTTGAGTATAATTTGAATTCCAGTTTGAATTTGAATTTTTGCAAAACATGCAACACGTCCAAAAATTTTTAAATTCCCCTCTAAACATGGTTTAGAGTTTTGAATCAAAATTTGGGGTGTTACAGCTCTACCCCCCTTAAAAGAAATCTCGTCCACGAGATTGGTGTTTCTAAGAAAACAATTCCGGAAATTGTGCCTTGAGTTCATCTTCCCATTCCCAGGTGGCTTCCTCTTCTGAGTGATGCTTCCACTGCACCTTGCACATCCGGATTCTCTTATTTCTGGTGAAGCGTTCCATTGTCTCCAAAATCTTGTATGGTTGCTCGGCATAAGACAAATCTTCAGCTACATCCACTTCATTCATGGGTAACACCTCTTCAGGCGTCCTCAGGCATTTCTTGAGTTGTGACACATGAAATACATCGTGCACGTCCGATAGATGAACCGGTAACTCTAGTTGGTACGCCACTTCGCCTTTCCTTTCCAAAACTTGAAAGGGTCCGATGTATCGAGGTGACAACTTCCCTTTCACCTTGAACCGACGAAGTCCTCTGATAGGGGACACCTTGAGATAAACATAGTCTCCCACGTTGAAAACGAGTTCTCTTCTTCGTACATCAGCATAACTCTTCTGGCGTGTTTGTGCTATCCTCAAGTTGTTGCGAATCTCCCTCACCTTCGCCTCGGCTTCTTGTAGCACTTCTGGACCAAACACTTTACTTTCTCCTGTTTGGTTCCAAAATAGGGGAGTTCTGCACTTCCTTCCATACAAAGCTTCAAACGGTGACATCTTCATACTAGCTTGATAACTGTTGTTATAGGAAAACTCCGCATACGGTAGGTTCTTGTCCCAACTCCTATTGTTTTTGAGTGCACATGCCCTTAACATATCTTCAAGGATCTGATTGGTTCTCTCCGTCTGCCTGTCAGTTTGGGGATGATAGGCAGAGCTGAAATTCAGATGGGTTCCCATGGTTTCATGCAACTTTTGCCAAAACCTCGAGGTGAACTGTGTCCCTCGGTCCGACACTATCTTCTTTGGCACTCCATGGTAACACACAATCCTTGACATGTACAATTCTGCCAATTTGGATCCGCTGTAGCTTTCTTTCACCGGAATGAAATGAGCTACCTTGGTTAGCCTATCAATAATGACCCATATTGAATCATACCCGGATTGGGTCCTAGGCAATCCCACGACAAAATCCATGCTAATTTCTTCCCATTTCCATTCAGGCACTTTGAGTGGTTGCAGTAATCCCACGGGTCGTTGATGTTCAGCTTTCACCAACTGACATGTATCACATAGGGCAACATGTTCTGCGACATCTCGCTTCATGCCATACCACCAATACCTGCCTTTGAGGTCCTGGTACATCTTCGTACTCCCAGGATGAATGGAATAGTCGGAATCGTGAGCCTCCTTCAAAATTAATTCACGGATCTCCTTTACTTCTGGCACACAGATCCTTTTCCCGTGCCACACCGTTCCTTGTTCATCCTCTCTAAAACCAGGAGCTTTATTTTCCTTGAGGAGCTGTCTGATCTCTTGTATCTTCTCATCATTCTTTTGACCCTCGCGTATGTCTTGCTCGAGTGTGGAGTCCACTTCCATGGCGATGGCTTCACCACTATTTACTAGACATAGATTGAGCCTTATAACCTCGTCCTTCAATTCTGCAGGCATGTCCTTCAAGCTCAACTTATTGACCTGCACTTTCCGACTCAAAGCATCGGCCACGACGTTTGCTTTCCCGGGATGATAGTTGATGCCCACATCAAAGTCATTGATTAGCTCTAACCATCTCCTTTGTCTGAGGTTGAGATCTGGCTGTGTGAATATGTACTTCAAACTCTTATGATCCGTATATATCTCTGTCCTCTTCCCCATCAAATAGTGCCGCCAAATTTTCAACACGTGTACCACTGCAGCTAGTTCTAGGTCATGTGTAGGATAGTTCTTCTCGTGCTTCCGAAGCTGCCGGGATGCATATGCCACGACATGTCCTTCTTGCATGAGAACACATCCCAACACGTTTCCAGAGGCATCGCAGTACACTGTGAAATTCTTCTGCATATCTGGCATAACCAACACTGGGGCTGTTGTCAATCTCTTCTTTAGCTCTTGAAAGCTCGTCTCGCACTGTGGCGTCCAGGTGAATGTGATTCCCTTCTCCAACAGTTTAGTGAGAGGTCTCGAGATCTTGGAGAATCCCTCAATAAACCGTCGATAGTATCCAGCCAATCCCAAAAAGCTTCGAACTTCCCCGACATTTTCAGGGGTTTTCCACTTCTGGATATCTTCGATTTTGGCGGGATCTACGGAGATTCCTCCCTCCGAGATTATATGTCCTAGAAAGGGAACTCTCTTCAGCCAAAACTCACACTTGCTCAACTTAGCATATAGTTGGTGTTCTCTCAGCCTCTGTAACACCAACCTTAGATGTTTCTCATGTTCTTCTTCATCTTTGGAGAAGACGAGAATATCATCTATGAAAACCACCACAAATTTATCCAGATATTCCATGAATACCTTGTTCATGAGGTACATGAAATATGTCGGGGCATTGGTTAGCCCGAAAGGCATGACAGTGTATTCATACAGTCCGTACCGAGATACGAAAGCTGTCTTGGGAATATCAGATTGCCTTATCTTGAGTTGGTGGTATCCCGACCTGAGATCAATTTTCGAGAACACGCAAGCTCCCCTCAACTGATCAAACAAGTCTTCAATGCGGGGTAATGGGTACTTGTTTTTTATGGTTACCTCATTCAAGGCACGGTAATCCACGCATAACCTTTGGGTTCCGTCTTTCTTGGGCACAAATATCACCGGAGCTCCCCATGGTGAGGAACTAGGGCGAATATACCCCTTCTCCGTCAATTCTCTCAAATGATCCTTGAGCTCTTCTAGCTGCTTGGAGTCCATTCGATAAGGTCTCTTGTATATCGGGGCTGTTCCCGGTACTAGCTCAATTGCGAATTCCACGTCACCGTCGGGAGGCATACCTGGCAACTCCTCCGGAAAAACATCTGGATATTCCCTGATAGTTCTGATTTCCTCAACTTTCACCTCCACTTGATTTAATTTGATGTCCCTCCTAGGCTCGTGTATTGTTATGAACTTTACTCTGGTGCCATTAGGGTGAGTTAGTTCCACCGTTCTGGTCGAACAATGGATGATTCCTTTATGTTTGGTCAACCAATCCATACCCAAAATAATATCTATCCCTTGTGAATCTATCACTATGAGGTTAGCAGTAAATACTACCCCATTAATGTCTAGGTTCACTTTGGGACACACTTGTCTTGTCCTTATTTCTCCTCCTGGAGAGTTTACGGCTAGCATATGGTTCATTTGTGTGGTTGCTAGGTCATGTTTCTTAACAAACCCTTGAGCAATGAACGAGTGGGTAGCACCAGAATCAAACAGCAGAGTTGCAAGGTGTAAATTGGCAGGAAACTTACCAACTACCACGTCGGGTGCCTCTTGTGCTTCCTCCATAGTGACATGGTTCACCCGTCCTCTCATTACATTCTGCTGTTGTGGCGGCGCAGGCTTCTTCTTTGGGCATTTATGAGCGTAGTGCCCCACTTCACCACAGCTGAAACATTGCACCCCAATCTTAGATGTCTGGCCCTTGTTGTCTTGGGGTTGGTTTGGGGGTCCTTGCACTGCTGGTCGAGGTGGATTTGCGGGGCGGGGCTGCTGCACAAACTGACGTTGCGGCTGTGCTGGTGCTGCGGGAGGCCTGTAGTTTGGGTTGTACCCTCTTGGTGCTGAATAGGGTACCGCAGCACGACTCGTCTGCCCCGTAGGTTGCTGCATCAAACATGGGCGAGTGTTGCTCCCTGAGGGTTGATGTGACCACCCAGCCTTCCTCTTATTCTCATTTTCCAGGGCCTTTAGCTTCCTTTCCACCACAAATGCTCTGTCCACCATCTTTTGAAAACTTTCATACTCATTTGAGGACATTGCACACTGCATTTCTGCGGTAAGTCCTTCCACGAAACAATCTTGTTTATGCTCATCAGTTTCTATGTCTCGTGGAGCATAACGGGATAGTTGAGTAAATTTAGTGAGGTATTCCCTCACCGTCATGTTTCCCTGCTGCAGCCCCAAAAATTCCTTCCTCTTGTTTTTGAGTTCACCTCTTGGGATGTAATGGTTGCGGAAGCTACGCTTGAACTCTTCCCAAGTGATGTTCTCAGGGTCATGATGGGCGGCCACGTAAGCGGTCCATCAATCAGCAGCAGGTCCATGCAATTGATGAGAGGCAAACAGCACCCTCTCATACCCTTGGCATTGTATGATCCTCATCTTACTTTCAATGGTCTTCACCCAATCATCTGCCTCCAGAGGTTCAGCAGCACTTGCAAACTTTGGAGGTTGAGTTCCTAGAAACTCACTCAACCTTGGTTGGCGTGGTGCAGCTTGTGGAGGTGGAACTTGATGCAAGTTGGCTACCACTTGAGTCAAGTTCTGGATGAGCTGATTTTGATTCTCCAGCATTTGGTGGAGAGGGTCAACTTCTTCACGGCGACCACCCCGGTCCTGGCCTCCAGAAAGATGAGGGTTGCATGCCTCATCATTGTTGTTGGCGGGGTTGGCAGCACGTCCTTTTCCTCTTCCGGCCATTTGGCAGAATCAACCAATGTTAATTTGAAAGCATTTAGTATCATCTTACTACTTTCACTTGTTTGTACTTTGAAGTGTTGAGGCTTTGTTAAAATTTTACGAGGGTTTATATCTCACACCAAACAAATGCACTATTATTTCCTGTGGGTTTACACACCAAAGCAAAACAATTCGAAGACGAGGCTGTGGACAATTGCTCATGGCTTCCACAACTCACGTCACACACCAAGCATTATTGCACCATTAACTACGTAACGACTCGACTACTCGACCTCTTGTTAGCTAGGGGAAAGACTCTACACTACTCGTCCTCTTGAGCTGGCTCCTCGGGATCTTCCTCCTCATTTCGGCTACCTTCTGACTCTGCTTTGGGTGGGGAGGCTGCTGGTGGAGAAGTGCGACGACACCTGATTGCTCGGCGATCCGGGGAGTCAGGAGTCCATGCATCACTCACGGTGACACACAGTTCATTCCCATCTCCTCTTTCTCTCGCCTTTAAGCAAGCTCGCAGCAACGCCTCCGTTTCCTTTAGGGTGTCTCGGACATCCTGAAGCTCTTGTTGACACTCCTGCAGTCGAGTGCTGAGCATAGCAGCATCCTCCAAACACAAGTCCATGTGCTCATGGGAAGTCCCTTGCTGCACCGGTGGGTACTTGTACTCCGTGGTACCACTCTCACGTTGGAGGACATACATGTACTCAGTTTTGTCCAAGTAGCGACGATAGATGTGACTCTGGCAGGTGATGGCCTCCCAGGTGACATCTTTCTCCGCATCAACTTGTGTTGCTCGACAAGCTGGGGAGTGGTGAATCTTAAGCAGCTGATTCTCGTGTATAATCCTCATCTCCGAACTCCATTCTTCCCTCTTCTCACGGATGGTCCTGGTGGAGTTATAGTGGATGATGAGCTTGCCCGTATTGCCTGCGGCTTCGAGCATACGTCGAAGACGGCGCAACAAGTCTCCTACTGCCAATCCGTAGGAAAGGTACGTCACTGGACGACTCTCCTCTCTTTCGGCAAGGGCAACTACGGGAACTCTCCCTCCTGTGGACTTGCGAGCGGTGCGAATCATGCGAACCATCTAAAACAAAAAGAATTTAAAATTAGGTTAGATAAAATCTCAAACAAAAATCCTATTTTGAATGAAAGTTGGGGTAAGATGAAGAAAATAACTCTTTAAATAACGCTTTTCAACCCACACCTTGGAAAAATAGTTTTTTAAGAAAATAGGGCCCTTAAATACGTCCATTTCTACCTAGGTCCACGTTCCTACGGGCAACCTTGGCTCTGATACCACCTCTGTCACACCCGGTTTTTCCGAAGAACAACCAAGTGAATATCACATGTATGCCAGGATCATTTTCTCATACATGTGATGACAAATAGTGAAGCATCATTTATTACAAGCCAGGTGTCGAATATAAGTAAGTCTTACATAGTAAATGTCTCGATGGACAATAATAAGTTCATCACAAGTAAATAAACTAGCAGCGGAATATTATTCTTTAGGGCTCCATCACAGGCGTTGCCCGGGGGTCTTCATGAACCTAAAAACCTTCCTCGGGTCCAAAATCTTGGTCATTATACACCACCTCATTATCTTGATCTGAGCAGCAATATAAACCAACAAATATGCAAGGTTGAGTACCAATGGTACTCAGCAAGTGTGGGAAAATTATATCATGCATGGCTAGAACAAGGGGAGGTTGAACTCATGGTTAAAGCACTACGCAATAAATACCTATCACCTTAGCTTATTAAGCACCTACATTACTACACAGGTGAAATGGTCCCAATCTCCCATCCCATCATCATAATCCAATAATCATAACATCATTTCCAATGTTAAGCTCCCCGCTTAACTTCCAAAACCATCAATCCCCTAATCATGAATAAGTCCAGGCCGCTCTTGACCGTGAGCACGGCTGTCAAGACAGTTTTGACTCTGCAGAGTTTGTACCACTGTACCCACATGTAGTGATTTCATCCCCCGTTGCCGGGTGGACTAAAAAAACCTCCATTATGCCAGTGGCTACGATCCACATTCACACTTCCCAGGTGTGTAGCCAGGAGATCACTATGAAGCCTTTACAAAGGGATTCCCGCCGAGCGTGGGCCCACTGAGGTTTCACCCCTAACAGCATACAAGAGGCTCTAACCCCGCTGCAGTGGCCCCCTCTTGAGCCTTGCGGTTCATATGGTAGTCCAGCTGACACCTACTCCCTGCACCATCCAACACACCCATACTCCGCCGGGGATACACCTAATTAATTGGCCAAGCTGCCCCATCTCAGCATGTGGTTGGCACTGTAAAGCCGGGTTACATGCTCCATGAACCGGTCCTTAGGATCCAGGCAAGTACTAAACACAAACCCAAGTCTCGTGCACCCAGCACACAACCAAAACATCCAACTTGCCTTGATCCCTACCTCTTCATAACTCACAATAGCTCATTCAAGAGTATGGTATAATAAACTGATGATCCCATATCCCAAATATCCCATTCTAAGCATGGCTAAGCATATGCATGTAAATAAATGACATGACAAAACAAATCCCAACCCAAGCTACAAGGAAACAAGGTAATGCAATTCTAGGGAAACATCCTAGCATGGGTTTCATATTTCATTTGACAATGCAAATAATTCTATCTACACATCCTAGCAAAGGATCAAAGTGGTCAAGGACACTTGCCTCCTTCTTGCTGCTCTTGAAATGGGTAGTCCTGATCTTGGAAAGGAATAACTTGCTCTTGAACAGGTTCTACTTCATACCATCACACATAGCAAAAGAAAAACAACAATCATAAGACATAGTTCACACTTCTTACTTCATACAAACCACACATTCATATTCATGAAATTCATTCACCATTATATGTGTTGTCATTACTTTGTGTGTTGATCTGTGGCTTACATACACTTTTATTTATATGTGTATGATTCCTACTTTGGTGTTCATATTTATACTTACATACTATATATATATGTATGTGTTTGTTTCAGTTTTAAATAAATTCCTTATATTAAATTACCAAGTATGTATGAAAAGTATTTTTCTTCTCCATATGTGCCTTCATAATTTCTATCAATCCCTAAACTGAACTCTTTGGATTTTAAAAACTCCATTTATCAATCACTAGTTGCTATATTTTCAGATTTATATTCCTATGTATAATTATGTATTTTATTATGAAATTAGTAATACACATCATCTAAACAGTATAGGTTTTGGTCCTAAATAATTTAATAACATATTTTGACCTTGGCCTCTGATGTAAACCATTTCATAATTATTTTCCCTATTTTTCTATAGCTATTCTTTACTTAAAAATGTGTCCCTACACTAAATAATGTGAATAATAAATGAAACAGATTCATTTCAGCCCAAAAATATATTTTTATCTCACTCCAAAGTTTTCTAAGTACTGAGAAAGTTTTTAATTAATTTTGACAATTATGTTTGTCCCACTTTTTAATTTTTAAACACTAGTTACATATTCAATTTTCTAAATTAAATACTAAACAGGGCTAAAATAATGAATTCACCCCATTATATGGTCTATAATATTATTTTCATAATTTCCAGGGGTCTAGCTACACTTATCAGAGGTGTTTTACCTAATTTTTATTAAGTCCAGGGGCTAAAACTGATTTTTAAATGAATTTACATGATTTTCTGGAGTTCCAGGGGCTAGATCTGAAGTTTCCGGGGCTAGCTCTTATTTCCCGAGAACCCCAGGGGGTAGCACGTAAGAATTCCAGTCTTTATAACGCGGGGCTGACGTGGACCGTCCGATTTTAAACCGACGGCTGAGATTATAACATCGAACCGGTACGCGGGGTTTTAAAGTCTACCGTGCGATTTAAAATAAATGGCGCACAAGCGGCCACGTCACTCCGATCGAGCGCGGGCGGCGCTGCCGGCGGCGCACGGCGGCGGGAAGCGGCGATCTCGCCGGAAAGTTTCGGATCCTCGAGAATTCTGCCTAACACTGTGATCTCATGGCATAGATCGGTAGAGGGGAGGTCAGGGATCTCACCTCGGGGGTTTTCTCGAGCTCGGGGGTCCTGGAAAGTGCTCGGCGGCGAGGTCCGAGGCAAAACCACGGCGAAGCTCGTCGGTGCTGGGTTTACACCGTAACTCTCCGAGTTTTCTGCACCTGCAAAGTTCCCCGGAGGCGGTGGATCAAAACCAGCGAGTTAGATCAGAATTTCCGAGCTTAGATCGGCCAGAATTCACCGGCGAAGTCTCGGTGCTCACCGGAGTAAAAATCGGTGATTGCGTGGGAAGAACCGTTCGGGTCTGGGGTTTTTATAGCCGGGGGAGGGCGGTGGGTCTGTTGCGATCGAGTTTGAGTCGTTTGGGACCAGAATTCGGACGGCGGGACGCGGAAATCCGGTCGGTTGCGATCGCGCGTGCGGGAGAGAGTCCGGGGTCGCGGGGTTAGGGATGACAGGCGGGTCCCACCCGTCTGTGAGAGACAGCGCGGCGCGCGCGGGGGCGGGCTGGCGCGGGGAAACTGGGCCGGCTGGCGGGTTTCGGCCCACTGGCTGGTTTTTTTCCCGTTTCTCTTTTTCTTTTTCCATTTCTTTTCTGTTTTGAGTATAATTTGAATTCCAGTTTGAATTTGAATTTTTGCAAAACATGCAACACGTCCAAAAATTTTTAAATTCCCCTCTGAACATGGTTTAGAGTTTTGAATCAAAATTTGGGGTGTTACAAATTCATTGAGTCCTTTCTTATGTCATCAAACACAAGAAAGAAAAAGATAATGTCATTGCAGATGTCTTATCTCGTCGTTACAATATGTTGTTCCAACTTGATTTTAAGATTTTTGGTTTGGAAACAATTAAAGAACAATATGCTTTTGATGCTGATTTCAAAGATGTGCTGCTGCAATGTAAAGAAGGAAAAACATGGAACAAGTTTGTTCTCACTAATGGTTTTGTGTTTCGAACTAACAAATTGTGCATTCCAGCTGGTTCTGTGCGTATCTTACTATTGCAGGAAGCACATGGTGGAGGATTGATGGGACACTTTGGTGTCAAGAAGACGGAAGACATCTTAGCAAGCCATTTCTTTGGCCAAAGATGAGGAGAGATGTGGAGCGGTTTGTTGCTCGTTGCACCACCTGTCAAAAAGCTAAGTCCCGTCTTAATCCACATGGTTTATACATGCCTCTTCCTGTTCCTAGTGCTCCATGGGAGGATGTTTCTATGGATTTTGTTTTAAGATTGCCTAGAACAAAGAAGGGGACCGGAATCCGCTCATCCAGGATCGCAGAGGGTGGTGCCGCGCGATGCGACACCCGACAGCACACGTCATAAGAACACATGATATTACATGGGAACAACAAACTGAATGTACAATGTAGTACACTTCTCAGTTACAAACTAGGGTCTTTATTACACAGTGGAAGTTTTCGTTTATACAACTCACGCCCGCCTATCTAGCAAAAGTGGTTGCCCAGCCCTAGGGCAACCCACACTAGCTGCACTCCTCAGCTCAGCGTCGTGACGTGCTCTCTGGTTGTGGTAGTCGGGCAGCCAACGTCGGCCTCCACCAAAGAGTGGTCTGTTTTGCTACCATTGCTATGAGGAAGGACCCGAAGGAAGTAAGGTAGGTCTCCATTACCACCTTACGACATCATCACGGTTTTCTTTACATCTGTTTCTTTGATCACTTTGAACAGAAGTTTTTTTTTGAGTGGACAGATTACATGTTGATCGGGTTGATCTGGATCTTAAGTCAAGATCATCTTTACGTCCACACCTGATCCCTACACCTTTGTTCATAGTAAAATCCCATGCAAGCCATTAAAACATGCAAGAACACGTACAAACCGATCTAATAAAACAACGCCATAGGATTAGAATGCATATGCACCATTGCATCTTGAATAAGGATTGTGCATAATTATTGATTACTGTAAATCTTGTATGTGCATGATCGTAAGTAGCAGGACAAGCTCAGAAAGCTATCTACGAAGGATTACAGCACTGAGACTTCGAGATTCAAGAGCAACAGAAACCACAGGAACAAGGCAAGTGCCCCTTGACCATATTGATCCCATGTTTTTTGGAACTGTTTTGTGGGCGAAAACTGTTTATGCTTGAGTCAACTTGATGGGAACCCTTTTATAGGAGTTTACTAGTTTTGTTAACCACCCTTGTCGCCGGGAAATTTTATGAGTCGGGTATGGTCGTTTTTCTTTTCTGCTTCGCTAATGTACGGGATATGGGAAGCGATAGAATGTGTCTAGCTACTGCACTCATAATGTTAATGAGAACTTGATGATAATGAACATGAATCGGGGAAGATATAGGCAAGCTTGGTTCGTGGATGTGGTAGAATGAGATGGTGGTTACTTGCCGTAGATCTAAGGACCGGTTCATGCGAGCACATGCCAGGAATACAGTGCCAACACAAGGCCAAGTATGGGTGCGGCTTAGCTGACTAATTAGGTAAGTTGCTAGATTGTTATGGACGGTGGAAGGCGCGGGAATAGGAGTCGAGTGAGGACTGTCCTGGGAACTGCATGGTACAAGAGGGGACCCATAGGTGGGAGAATGGTGATTCGAGCCTACTGGTGGAACCTTAGTGAGTCCATACATCTAGTAACACCTTTGTAAAGGCTATTTTGTGATCTCTTGGCCATTCACCGACGGTTGTGTACTGGTATAATGGAGGTTCTGCAGTCACCGACGGGTGACGAAATCACAAACTTGTGGGTAAAGTGGTGCCACCTTTGCAGAGTGTAATACTATCATGATAGCCGTGCTTCCGGTCACAAGCACCTGGCCAACTTCCATGATTAGATGAGATGGTTTTTGGGATGGATGTTTGGTTTCTTTATGGTATGGTTTGGGATGGTCATTGGTGTGGTCATCGGTTTGGTTATGGTGTGATCTTTGGAATTTGGTTTCGGGACTGCTGAGTCCTGGTAATGAGAATGGTTTCGGACTGTTGAGTCGAAACAATAAGCTTTAATTTTGGAGATGAGATGGATATGATCATGAGATAGTCATTATGAGCATGAGAAGGAGTTGAGAAAGATAAATGTCTACATGAGACATGAAAAGAGGAGAATCATGATGGAGGTATGTTGATGTTTTAACTGGATACATGTTGGGAATAAATTCACTTAAAGGTGGTTGCTGTTTTTATCATGTTTGTGAAATAAATTTTGCTTTCTGCAATGAGCATTTTTCATCCTACCTTGCTGTAAGCTACATATCATATTTTCCCGCACTTGCTGAGTACGTCATGTACTCAAACTTGCATTATTATTTCGTCATCAGCAACATGAGAGAGTACTTCGAAGATCATGTGGAGTACTAGGCGTGTGATCTACCGTCAACTTGCCTGTGGAGTAGGAGACGGAGCCGCTGCTGCTGCTTAGTTTGCTTTCGCATTCGTTTAAAAGACTTCCGCTGCTAGAATAAAGACTTTCGCTGATAGAATAAGACTTCCACTGTTAGAATGAGTTAAAGACTCATGAGACATTGTAATAAAACCCTGTTTTCGTGGTATTATTCTGAATTCAGTTTATGGATTGCATGTGTATGTGTGATGAACGTCCTAGGCACACATATGTATCAGCTCGGTTCCGAGGTTCTCGGAACAGGGGCGTCACAGGACCTTCAAGGAATACAAGTCCGAACGGTGCAACTTGATGGTTTTGCATGCGCGAATGGCCATCAGTGTCGAAATTGCGGAAGTTAGGAAAACTCATGACCTCGGGTCCAGGGACGCCGGACTTACTTGACGGAATAAACGTTCAGATGGTGCAACTGGAAGGTTTTGCATGCGCAGATGGCAATTTGAGTCAAAATTGGGAATGTAGGGAAAGTCGGGAAAACTCACTAACTCGGGCCGAGCGACCGGACGGGACCTTGACAGAATACACGTTCGGATGGTGCAACTAAATGGTTTTGCATGCGTGGATGGCAATCTGGGTCAAAATCGGGAAAGTCAGTAAAACTCACGAATTTGGGTCCCGTGCAACCGGATGAGACCTTGATGGAATACACGTTCGGACGGTGCAACTTGATGGTTTTGCAAACTCGGATGGCTATCTGGGTTGAAATCTGGAAAGTCGGGAAAAATCACGAAATCGGGTCCCGGGTGGCTAGACAGGATTTTGATGGAATACACGTCCGGATGGTG
The DNA here is from genome assembly GCA_030760725.1 of Neostapfia colusana. Lineage (NCBI taxonomy): Eukaryota > Viridiplantae > Streptophyta > Magnoliopsida > Poales > Poaceae > Neostapfia > Neostapfia colusana. The sequence continues at coordinate 52,772,915 of JASWHV010000019.1, forward strand.
CAACTTGTTTGTTTTGCATGCGCGGATGGCCATGTGGGTCCACATCGGGAAAGTCGGTAAAACTCACGAACTCGGATTCCGGACGGCCGGACGGAACCTTGACGGAATACTCATCCAGACGGTGCAACTAGATGGTTTTGCATGCGCGGATAGACATTTGGGTCAAAATCGAGAAAGTTGGGAAAGTCGGTAAAACTTACAAACTTTAGTCCCGAGCGGCCGAAAGGGACCTTAAAGGAATACACGTGCGGATGGTCCAAGTTGATGGTTTTGCATGCGCGGATGGCCGTCTGGGTCAAAATTGACAAAGTTGGAAAAGTCGGTAAAACTCACGAACTTGGGTCTCAGGCTGCCAGACGGGGCCTTGATGGAATACACGTCCGGATAGTGCAACTTGATGGTTTTGCATGTGCGGTTGGCCATCAGGGTCGAAATCAGGAAAGTCGGTAAAACTCACGAACTCGGGTCCCGTGCGACCGGACGGGACCTTGACGGAATACACGTCTGGATGGTGCAACTTGATGGTTTCGCATGCGTAGATGGCCATCTGGGTCGAAATTGAGAAAGTCGGAAAAGACGGTAAAACTCACGAACTAGGATCCCGGGAGTCTGGACGGGAGAACTTGACGGAATACATGTCCGGATGGTGCAACTTGATAGTTTTGCATGCGCGGATGGCCATCTAGGTCCAAATCGGGAAAGATGGTAAAACTCACGAACTCGGGTCCCAGACGGCCGGACGAAACCATGATGGAATAAACGTCCGAACGGTGCAACTTGATGGTTTTGCATGCGCGTATGGCCATCTGGGTCGAAATCGATAAAGTCAGAAAGTTGGTAAAACTCACGAAGTCGGGTCTCGGCGGCTGGACGGGGGCCTTCAGAATACACGTCCGGACGGTGCAACTTGATGGTTTTACATGCGCGGATGGCCATCAGGGTCGAAATTAGAGAAGTCAGGAAAACTCATGAACTCAGGTCCCGGGACGCCGAACTGTACCTTGACGGAATAAACGTTCAGATGATGCAACTAGAAGGTTTTGCATGCGCGGATGGCAATCTGAGTCACAATCAGGAATGTAGGGAAAGTCGGTAAAACTCACTAACTCGGGTCCTGAGCGACTTGACGGGACCTTAACAGAATACACGTTCGGATGGTGCAACTAAATGGTTTTGCATGCGTGGATGGCCATCTTGGTTGAAATCGGGAAAAGTCAGTAAAACTCATGAATTTGGGTCCTTGGCGACCGGACGAGACCTTGGCAGAATACACGTCTGGACGATGCAACTTGATGGTTTTGCATGCATAGATGGTCATGTAGGTCAAAAATCGAGAAAGTCGGGAAAGTTTGTAAAACTCACAAACTCGGGTTACTAGCGGCCGGATGGGACCTTGACAGAATATATGTTCGGATGGTGCAACTTGATGGTTTTACATGGTTAGATGGCCATCTGGGTCAAAATCGAGAAATCAGGAAATACGGTAAAATTCATGACCTAGGATCCCTGGAAGCTGGACGGGAACTTGACGGAATACACGTCCGGACGGTGCAACTTGATAATTTTGCATGCGCGGATGGCCATCTGGTTCCAAATCGGGAAAGTCGGTAAAACTCGGAAACTCAAGTCCCAGGCGGTCGGACGGAACCTTGATGGAATACACGTACAAATAGTGTAACTTGATGGTTTTGCATGCGCGTATGGCCATCTGGGTCAAAATCAAGAAAGTCTGAAAGTCGGTAAAACTCACGAAGTTGGGTCTTGGGCGGCTGGACGGGGCCTTCATGGAATACACGTCCAGACGGTGCAACTTGATGGTTTTGCATGCGCGGATGGCCATCAGGGTCGAAATTGGGGAAGTCAGGAAAACTCATGAACTCGGCTCCCGGGACATCGGACTGTACCTTGACGGAATAAATGTTCAGATGGTGCATCTGGAAGGTTTTGCATGCGCGGGTGACAATCTGAGTCAAAATAGGGAATGTCGGTAAAACTCACTAACTCAGGTCCCGAGCGACCGGACGGGACCTTGACGGAATACACGTTCGGATGGTGCAACTAAATGGTTTTGCATGCGTGGATGGCCATCTGGGTGAAAATCGGGAAAGTCAGTAAAACTCACGAATTTAGGTCATGTGCGACCGGACGGGACCTTGACGGAATACACGTTCGGACGGTACAACTTGATGGTTTTGCATGCGCGGATGGCCATCAGGGTTAAAATTGGGGAAGTCAGGAAAACTCACGAACTCGGGTCCCGGGGCGCCGGACTGTACCTTGACGGAATAAACGTTCAGATGGTGCAACTGGAAGATTTTGCATGCGCGGATGGCAATCTGAGTCAAAATCGGGAATGTAGGGAAAGTCGGTAAAACTCACTAACTCGGGTGCCGAGCGACCGGAGGGGATCTTGACGGAATACACGTCCGGATGGTGGAACTAAATGGTTTTGCATGCGTGGATGGCCATCTTGGTCAAAATCGGGAAAGTCAGTAAAACTCACGAATTTGGGTCCCGTGCGACCGGACGGGACCTTAAAGGAATACATGTCCGGACGGTGCAACTTGATGGTTTCGCATGCTCGGATGGCCATCTGGGTTGAAATCTGGAAAGTAGGTAGAGTCTGGAAAAATCACGAAATCGGGTTCCGGTGGCTGGACGGAATCTTGACGGAATACACGTCCGGATGGTGCAATTTGATGGTTTTGCATGCGCGGATGACTATCTGGGTCCAAATCGAGAAAGTCGGTAAAACTTACGAACTCGGATCCCGAGCGGCCGGACAGAACTTTGACGGAATACTCGTCCAGACGGTGCAACTTGATCGTTTTGCATGCGTGGATAGATATCTGAGTCGAAATCGAGAAAGTCGGTAAAACTCATGAGCTTTGGTCCCGATCGGCCGAAAGGGACCTTAACGGAATACACGTGCAGATGGTGCAAGTTGATGGTTTTGCATGCGCGGATGGCCATCTGGGTCAAAATCAAGAAAGTCGGTAAAACTCATGAACTCGGGTCCCATGCGACCGGACGGGACCTTGACGGAATACATATTCGGACATTGCAATTTGATGATTTTCCATGCGCGGATGGCCATTTTGGTTGAAATCAGAAAAGTCGAGAAAACTCACGAACTCGGGTCCCGGGTGGCCGGACGGGACCTTAACGGAATACACGTCCAGATGGTGCAACTTGATGGTTTTGCATGCGCGGGTTGCCATGGAGGGACGAGCCCTCCATGGTGCCAGATCCTGTGCGCCAGGCCACCCTGTGGCTCTGTGTGGCAGCCTCAGCCACTTTAAAATTCTAGGAAATTGCCCCCACTTCCAAAATTCATAGAAAATTGTAAGAAACTCCAAAAATGATGAAACCAATTTTGTTGTGTCCACAAAAGTCTCCTCTACACATCTGTGTCCTTGCCCTGTCATGAAAGACTGTATAATTTTCTAGGTGATTTAATTTCTCTAAACACCATTATCCCAATTGTGGGCCCTCTATTGCTTGGATTGAGCCCAATTTTTGCCAGAATGCTGCCCCTATATATTATAGACTACCATAAAAATTTCAGCTTCATTTCTCTTTCAGAACTTTACTAATTGTGGCATAATAAGACATATTTACTTATTATTTTTACTGTGGATCCACACTTAAGTGGTTTGACCTCAAAGTTTGCAAGAACCCTTTTCATAATACCAGAAGCTTGTCGTAAAATTTCCAGCTCCATTTCGAATCTAAAACTATTTTTAGTTCTAGAATTTACAAAAAGGCCACATAAACACTAAAGTGAGAAAGTATATTCATGTTATTTCTCAAACTTTATTACCAGTTGCTATAGTTGATCATCATATTGCTAAAAACTCTCGAGCCACACTAAATTAATTATTAGATTCATCTTAATCACAATTACACCTTTATGCACCTATTAGCGGTTGATTTTCTTTTGGCATGCATGGCATAAATTAGGAACCGAGAAGCTCGAGGAGGTACGACAAGAGGAGGAGGAAGCTCAGCTGAACCTTAACTTAAGCACTAACATAGAGCAAGGCAAGCCCTGATTTTACTCATAATTCTTGGATTGAGTCCTTTTATATAATCTCATGAGTTCGGTTATTTTATTTGTTTTATGTGCATTATGTTTAGGTGTTGTATAAAATCTATTTGCATGACCATAAAGCTTTGGGTCTGAATGGGATTTAGAACCTACCCATGCTGCGCTAATCACTAGGTTTTACCACTAGGAATGAGTAAGTGGGGACTACTCATGAGGATATGGCATCCACATGAGGGTTTATGTGGAGTAATCATCCTTTAGTGAAGTTTGAGACCGAGCGAGCATGTAGGGTAGGGGCACATGGGTGTCGTCTGCATAGACTGCTCGTATCGATTGAGGACCGTGTCGTAGTCGGCCTCTTGAACAAGTATTGATTTTGTACCATAAGGATGCTAGTATTATGGGAACTAGTAAACCGATGTACCATAGAACCTCGTGTCGAACGATCCTGCGACCGACCTTGGTCAGGCGTTGAGAGGACAATAGATAATCCTGCACGGGGCGTGTCTTGGACATCACGTGAGGAACCCTTTGTCCGGGCCGGTCACCTTTTTTCGGCGTTGGGCAAAGCAGGAAAGGTTGCCACATACGACTTAAGTGAGCGCGTCGTGCGTTTTTCAAAAGTGCGTATGTGTCATTTTTCCGGGTTATGTTCTGCAGAATAAAACCAAGGGTTCGAAACGCCGTTCACTTGCGGTAAAAATGAGTCCGCTTGTTTAAGTCGTCGTCGCGTAGTAACAACTGGCATAATATTGAGATTTGATGATTGTGTGATTAATAAATTCTGAATTTGCTTGCACCCTTATGTGTTTAGTTATAGTTGCTAATTAAGTTTACACTTCTATTAATCGTTAACTTGAGGCTATAATATGATCACCCTCCTAATGATAATGCTTTTAAGCTATCCACTACCCTTTGAAATAAGCACTTGAGCATTGCATACTAAACTAGTATGGTCTAGAAATTATTTTCATCGGGTAAGTCTTGCTAAGCTTAGTAGCTTACCGGTTTGTTGATCTTATTTTTCAGGTGAGTCCCTCCTTTATGAGCATGATGCATATGAGGGCTTTCCTAAGATTGCACCACCGCCCGAGGGATGGGTGGCACAATGGGAGCCCGAGTCACCGCCGGCTTGATTTGTGTGTTGCTAGTACGGCGTGCCATTGGGCTAAGGCGCGCTGTTTTGCTAAATGTCTTTATGAGAGAATACTCGATTAGTACTCGTATTTTGCTACTCTCATATATTTTGCAACGTTTAACCTATGTACGACACTTTAAAACTTTATGTATGTTGTTTTTAAATTATGTCGCTTGTATATGCAATTGACGGTGATGCATCGCGTGTCATCATTCCGTGCAAAGATCCTGTGGCGGTGATTGTGTCGATTGCTTTCGGGTGACCGGCCGTCACAGCGTGGTATCAGAGTAGGTCGGGAACAATTGCATATTTTAAGTGACTTATTTTTGAAAATAAAACGTTACGGTGAGGATTAGTATTAAGTCCACATAAGGATGTTATTATAATATATTGAAGGTGGCAAAGCTAACATTATTTTCATACTTGCAACTACTGATATGATTGGAGTAGGAAGGTAAATTAGGTTGATTGATGAATTGATTTTTCGGTGTTTACTTATTTTACTGTTGGTGCTATTTTAGTATGATTAGGTTGTGAGGGTGACCTTATTTGGTTGTTTGTGGATGTTGTTTTATGGATTTTTTTGTGTCTTCATTCGCCTATGAGTTTTATGTAATGTTTATGATATGTTTAATAGTTTTTTTAGGAGTTGAGGTGAAGGATCTGTTGATGTGATCCATCTTCTGTAGGTACGCTAACTACGGTAGTACATATAGAATGCGTTTGTGAGAGACCGATTAGTGCCACCGATATATGTATACCAGGTATAATCCGGTCTAGAATTTTTATTTTGAGAGGCACATAGTACCGACATGTTTGTTTATAAATCGTGAACCTCCCTACATGCATCATTACCATTATGTGAAAAAACAATAATATGCATATATTATCAATGGTATTAAAAATCAAGTCTTTTACCAAATTGGGACTAAACAACCGGTCCGAGCCTCAAACCTTCTCATGGACCTTGATACTAGAAAAAGTATTCGACCTTGTAATACCTTATTATATATTTTTTTAAAGGGGACCACCTTGGTTGCCGCTGTTTTATGCTTATGAAAATAGGGTGAAATTTGTTTTCATAACAGATTTTTAGTCCGACTTTAACAGAGCACAACTTCTAATGCGTTTTAACCTACAGGGGTGTGTTGTACATTGTTGGAAAGGTACGGAAGTCATTTTACCATACATCGACAGAAAGAATGTGAGATACTCTACAACTTTGTAGTTTTGAGTATTTGTAGATTGTAATCAGAACTGTCTGGAAAATGACCGTGAAGTCAGATACCTCAATGGACAACCTGCTGCTGGAAATTTTCAGATTAGCTGTCAAACTTGGAATTTCATAACTTCTGACCATTAAATGATCTTGGTGTGTATTATAAATCATATAAAATGTGTTTAAGTTGCCTTTAACTTTGATGTTCACCTCAAACTCATATAGTGCTCTTAAGTCACCTTAAACTGATGATCTTTGACCCACTGTTCTGCGTACAGTAAAATAGTCATCCGTTTTCATCTTGAGCTGTCGAGCTTGCTTGTGACTAACACTAGACTTATTAAGTCTTATTGTTCTTATGTCACTTAAGAAAATATACTTGTGGAAATTAAGTTTTGATGTCTTTTTCAAAATTCTTTCCACAGATGGCCAATGACTTGGTGAGGTTCGACAATGGATGGTTCATGTCCGAACGACTCCATTGCCCCAGACTTTCCCTCATGTTTTGGAAGATCCTTCAAACCTTTGGCTACATCGAGCCACCCGCATATGTGGGGCAGGAGATAGATGAGCATGGGCAACCCTCGTACGCCATGAAAGTGCGTGTGTGAAGGACCTTATCCTCCGGGATGGGCACCCTTCACGGTGGAGGTGGCTGCACCAAACTTGGAGATTGCCTACGAGCTAGCTGCTCAAAAGGCGATGACTATCTTCTGCGATCTCCATGCGGTGGACGTGGAGAGCATCCCCTATGCTCTTCTTCCCCTTCGCGACTCCTCAAGCTTTGTGTGGATGCATCACTGACTTATGGTGCAGGACTGGACACACCCACACTACAACCCACGTGTCGAAGTGTTAAGCGACTACGCCACCTACATCTACTCCCTGTGTCAAGCCCAAGCAACACATAACCTCATGATGATGGAGTCGGTGAGGGCATCCCACATGTAGGGGAAGGATGTTGAGGCTTTGATGGAGGTGTTGGAGGATCAGAAAGGATGGTTTCAGGCAGCGCCTACAGGTGTGCCAGGCTGCGTTGCTGCAAAAAGATGCGGTGATCCATCAAAAGGACATGGAAATTCAAGAGAAGGAGATGGTAATTCATCAGAAGGATGAAATAATCGAAGAGCTCACCATTGAACATGATAACAATCAGTTTGATGCTGAGTTCTTTGAGGGAGAGATGATAGCTGCCCAAGATGACTTGGCGGAGTTTCTAACCAATCACCCACAACCGCGCGATGCGACCAATGCCATAGAGATACCCCTCGTGCATGGGCAGCCAGCTACTCCTCCCATCGTATCGGCCCTGGAGGAGGGAGGACCACCAAACGAGTAGACTTCATGTTTGTGTGTCATTGTGCATATGCGTATATATGCCACGTAGTAGGACGACCACTTTTGTACAACGCGATGTATGCATAGCCGTGGTATTTTGTGGGCTATGTATGGGTGCTTTTGGAAACTAGTCATCGTGTTGTGTAGTCATGAGAAACTTAGATGTGATGCTACCTGGTGATGAACCCAACGGGTACGAGGGACACCCTATCTTTCAATGAGAGATGTTGGTAATGAACGAATTTGGTGGAGGCCGACGTTGGCTGCCCGACTACCACAACCAGAATGGTGTGGCGCCTTGAGCGACAGTTACACCGTCTCCTGGTAACTACGATTTGGGTGGAGGTCGACGTTGTGCTACCCGACTACAACAACCACAAGGATGCTGCGCCTTAGCGATAGTTACACCGGCTCCTGTTGTTGCTGTACTTGCCATGCCAAGAACAGCCTTGAACCTGCAAGCAATCGAAGAACAAACAAGAACAAGATAACAAGCAAACACTCACGGGTGTGAAAAAGTTGGGGTTCTGATTCAAGTAATTGGAAGGTCTCGTCGACACTTGCGTTACAAGGAAGTAGCAATGGCTAAACTTACAGAAAACAAAAACCTGCCCTGTCAAGGAGCTCTTGGACTACTTAAATAGGGGAGGGAAGAGGGAAATTCATCCAGCAACAAAGGTAGGACGTGATCTCCCTTATTCTCTTCCTTTTTCTGTGATAGACTACCATTTAATAGAGAAAGAAATAGGGAAACCCATCCAGCAGCAAGGCAGGATATGATTTCCTCTATTTCTTTCCTTATTATAGCACATCTATCTTTAAATGGGGGAAGAAAGAGGGAATTTTGTCCAGCAGCAAAGTTGGACGAGATTTCACTTATTACTTTCCTTATTTGTCTAAATCTCTCTTTATTACATGGCCCCAGCCTCAAGATTTCTCCTCGGGTGGAGCAGCTTTTATTGCATTAATCCCTCCATCCCTCCTAGCTGGATCAATTCCCAAGATCCTAATAATAACAAGGTCATCACAAGGATTTAATAGGTCCCCATTTGAAGGATAATTACTTTGAACAGCCAGGAATGAATTCACCTGATAATTAAGTTGACGTGCACGAGCGCGTGTCATTGGACCTTGATTAGCTGAGAGTGGTGAATGGGCTGGTGTTGTGGTTGTATCAACGGTAGCGATGTCCACATCATCCTCCCCTTCTTGCAATTGAGTCGTCCTCGACTCAAATGTATCTTCCTCGCCCATATATGGTTTCAAATCTGCAATATTAAAAGAGGAAGTAATCCTAAAATGTGCAGGCAACTCAATTTCATATGCATTATCATTATTTTTTTGAAGCACTTTGAAGGGTCCAGCAGCTCTAGGTAGTAATTTAGATTTTCTCAAATCAGGAAATCTATCCTTTCTCAAATGCACCCAAATCAAATCACCAGGTTCAAAAGTAACATGCTTCCTACCCTTGCTACCAGCTTGTTGATACTTAGCGTTCATGCTCTCAATGTTTGCTTTAGTTTACTCATGCATTTTAAGAATTAATTCAGCACGGCGAGAAGCATCAAAATTCAATTTCTTTGAAGGTGGCAGAGCCAAAAGATCAATGGGAGCACGAGGAATAAAAGCATATACAATCTGAAAAGGGCACAATTTAGTAGTAGAATGCAGCGAACGATTGTAAGCAAATTCAACATGAGGCAAACATTCTTTCCATAATTTGATGTTATGTTTTAGCACAACCCTTAGCATGGTAGATAAACTACGGTTCACTACTTCGGTCTGTCCATCAGTTTGAGCGCGACAAGTGGTAGAAAAGAGTAATTTTGTCCTCAACTTAGCCCATAAGGTTTTCCAAAAATGACTAAGAAATTTGGCATCTCTATCTGAAACTATAGTGTTTGGAACCCCATGCAAACGAACAACTTCTCAAAAAAACAAATCAGCAATATGGGTAGCATCATCAGTTTTGTGGCATGGTATGAAATGTGCCATTTTAGAAAATCTGTCGACAACAACAAAAATACTATCCCTCCCCTTCTCTGTTCTAGGCAATCCTAAAACAAAATCCATAGAAACATCCTTCCATGGAGCACTAGGAACAGAAAGAGGCATGCATAAACCATGTGGATTAAGACGAGACTTAGCTTTTTGACAGGTGGTACAACGAGCAACAAACGGCTCCACATCTCTCCTCATCTTTGACCAAAAGAAATGGCTTGCTAAGATGTATTCCGTCTTCTTGACACCAAAGTGTCCCATCAATCCTCCACCATGTGCTTCCTGCAATAGTAAGATACGCACAGAACCAGCTGGAATGCATAATTTATTAGTTCGAAACACAAAACCATTAGTGAGAACAAACTTGTTCCATGTTTTTCCTTCTTTACATTGCAGCAGCACATCTTTGAAATCAGCATCAAAAGCATATTGTTCTTTAATTGTTTCTAAGCCAAAAATCTTAAAATCAAGTTGGGACAACATATTGTAACGGCAAGATAAGGCATCCGCAATGACATTATCTTTCCCTTTCTTGTGTTTGATGACATAAGGAAAGGACTCAATGAATTCTACCCACTTGGCATGCCTACGGTTCAGATTAGTTTGGTTCTTAATGTGCTTCAAAGATTCATGATCAGAATGTATAACAAATTCTTTAGGCCATAAATAATGTTGTCATGTTTCCAAAGTTCGTACTAGTGCATATAATTCTTTATCATAAGTGGAATAGTTCAGACTAGGCCCATTCAGTTTCTCGCTAAAATAAGCAATAGGTTTCCCCTCTTGCAACAAGACACCTCCCAATCCAATACCACTATCATCACATTCCAATTCAAAAGTCTTACTGAAACCTGGTAATTGGAGAAGGGGTGTATGAGTTAACCTATTCTTCAAAGTTGCAAATGCAGCCTCTTGCGCCTTGCCCCATGTGAATAGAGCACCCTTCTTTGTAAGCTCATGCAGTGGGCCTGCTATGGTGCTGAAGTCTTTCACAAAACGACGATAGAATCCAGCAAGTCCGAGAAAGTTTCGTACTTGTGTGACCGTGGTAGGAGTCGGCTAGCTGTGTATCGCCTCCACGTTGGCTTGATCAACTTCAATTCCCTGTGGTGTCACAATATAGACAAGAAAAGAAACTCGATCCGTGCAAAAGGTGCACTTGTCAATGTTACCAAATAAGCGTGCATCACGTAAAGCATTGAAAACAGCACGGAGATGATCAAGATGAACTTCGAGAGATGCGCTACAGATCAAGATGTCATCGAAATATACTACCACAAATCTTCCAATGAAAGCACGTAAAACCTCATTCATTAATCTCATAAAAGTGCTAGGTGCATTCATGAGACCAAAAGGCATGACTAACCACTCATACAAACCAAACTTTGTTTTAAACGCTGTTTTCCATTCATCACCTAGCTTCATGCGGATTTGATGATATCCACTACGCAAATCAATTTTAGAGAAAATCATCGAGCCACTAAGTTCATCAAGCATATCATCTAACCTAGGAATAGGATGATGATATCTAATGGTAATGTTATTAATTGCTCTACAATCTACACACATGCGCCATGATCCATCTTTCTTTGGGACCAAAAGGACAGGAACGGAGCAAGGACTAAGAGACTCACGCACATAACCTTTGTCGAGTAATTCTGTACTTGCCGCTGAATCTCCTTAGTCTCCTCCGGATTGGTCCTGTATGGTGCTCGGTTGGGCAAAGAAGCCCCAGGGATGAGATCAATCTGATGCTCAATCCCTCTCAATGGTGGCAGCCCGGCTGGTACCTCTTGTGGAAACACATCAGCGTATTCCTGCAAAAGCTTAGTGATAGAAGGAGGCAAAGCACATGGTGTGTCGTGAAGTGAGAACAAAGCTTCTTTGCAAACAAACACATCGCAGCTTGCAGTATCACTTTTTAATTCAAACAAATCAGATTTGGAAGCAAAAAAACAAGCGTTCGTTAATTTTATTTCATTCTTCTTCATATGAGCAGATTTGGAATTGTCAGTCTTAGGCTGTACCAATTTCTTCACGACATATGAATTTTCTTTTTTAGCAGATTTCTTATTTTTCTCTTTGCAAGCTTTAGCAATGTCATCCTTCAAAATAGCATCAGGGGACATCGGGTGCAAAACAAGTTTCTTCTCATGATGCATGAAAGAGTATTGATTTGATTTACCATGATGTAATGTATCTTTATCAAATTGCCAAGGTCGACCAAATAGCATAGAACAAGCTTGCATAGGTACCACATCACAATCAATGTAATCATGGTAGGAACCAATTGCAAATTCGACACGAACCAGACGTGTTACCTTAAGCTTACCACTGTCGTTGAACCATTGGATGTAGTAGGGATGTGGATGTGGAAGTGTTGTCATCCCAAGCTTTTCTACCATGGTAGCACTTGCTAAATTGTTGCAGCTTCCTCCATCAATAATAATGCGACACGATCGTTCCAAAACTACACACTTAGTTTGGAATAGATTGTGTCGCTGGTTCTGTTCAGCTTTGATCATTTGGGCACTCAAGATACGCCTCACAACAAGACTCTCATAGTGGACAGCATGATCAGCCCCAATGTGCTCTTCATCATCATTCTTCTTTCCTGCTGCTTGTGCAGCAAGCATGGCATATGTTTCATTATCTAAATCACTAGCGGATGAGTACTCACTATTTTCTCGTGCAACCAGCACACGCTTGCTTGAGCAGTCCCTTCGTAGGTGCCCAAAACCCTTGCACTGGAGGCATTGAATGTCTTTTGTTCTCCCGGTAGAAGCAATGGAAGAAGAAGTGTTGGCTGCAACTTGGGTGGATCCTTTTGTTGTCTCGATTGCACGCGAAGGTGCTGATTTTGATGTAGTACTGGGCAACCCATTGGAAGCATCGTCTGGAGAATCATGCTTAGTACCAGCAGTACTTGAGCGGAACTGCCATGAGGTAGTTCGACCTGCAGAAATGTTAGTTCTTGTACGTCGTCCCTGCACTTCTCTTTCAGCCTTACAAGCAAGATGGAATAATCGAATGATGTTAGTGTATTCCTTATAAGCCAATATATCCTGAATTTCTCTTGTTAAACCACCCATAAACCTAGTCATTGCAGCCTCTTCATTTTCAACCAGGTCACAACGCATCATGCCTATTTGAAGTTCTTGATAGTATTCCTCAACAGATTTGTTGCCTTGCCTAAGTTGTTGTAATTTATGCAACAGGTCACGAGCATGATAGGAAGGAACAAAACGACGACGCATGATTTGTTTCAAAGCATTTCAAGTTTGTGGTACGGTAGCTGGATTTTTAGTTTGATATTCATGCCACCAAACAGAAGCAAAGTCAGTGAATTCACTAGTGGCAGCTCTAACCTTTTTATCATCAGGGAAATCATGGCATGCAAATTTTTGATCTACTGACAGTTCCCAAGACAGATATGCATCCGAATCATATTTACCATCAAAAGGTGGTATGGAGAATTTAATGCTCCGTAGGGAATCGTCATTGTCACGTAACTCGCGTCGTTGAGCTCGACCACCCATACCACGATGGTCGCGACGTGGCTGCCGTTGATACCTGAAAGGTCCATCATTAAGCTCGGTATCCGCCGAATACTCCGCCTCGTCATATCTTGCAGCACTGCTAACGGAGTCGTGGCTGTCATCAACACGTCTTTGCCTCTTCTTCGCGTCCGACCTGTTCCATCCTCTCCAATCGCTCAATGATTGCTGCAAGAGAAGTGTTAATAGCCCCAGCAGTGCTTTCTAATATGGTCAGTTTGGTGTTGGTGCAAATCTGCGTCGACTCTAATTGACCAATGCGTTCATTGGTGACTTGAATATCCTCATTGAGAGCATCTGTGTGTAGCTTTACTTGGCATTTGAAATGCTGAATGATACCCCTCGTACGTGGTGAATGTGGAGATGTCCCATTCGCATCAGCTGACATTGTTAGTAAAGAAAGGAAATACAACAGCAAGCAGATTAATCCTAACAGTTGCTAAGAGGTGGTAGGACAGCACAATTCCTCACTAGCAAGAAATCAAGGTCTTACAAGTTCTTACCATGCGATGCAGGAGGCGCCGGCAATCAGCAAGAACAATAACAAACGGTGGCTGCCAGCACAACCTTATGGTGTCGTAGACAATTTTGTGGAGCTGTAGGTGGCTGCTAGACACAATTTGTGCAAAGCAACAGCTAGTACCACATTAGTCACAACAAGTTGAATAAACGTTCCACGATGGTATTGTGCTGGTCCTAGCTCAAACCTTACTAGAGACGTGATCCGTAACTCCACGTGATGTTGGATTACTATGGTAGGGAAGTTCGAACAGCCCGATCCGTTGTGTTTCAACAACGTTGAAAACAGCAAGTTGAACTTCGAAACATGAAATAAATGTTACACAAATTGTCTCTCTTTTTTGTACTTAGAAACTTTTTTTTGTGATTGTAATCAGTGCGGCTTTTCTTTTTGCACGTGCCTTTTTCTTGCTGATCCGTGCAGCTTTTCTTTTGCACTTGCCTTTTTTTCTCAACTTTGGGTAGATAATGGAAATGGACTGAGAACAAAGTGGCACGAACTCAAAACTCTAGCGGTGAAAAACTTAGGACCAGCAACTTGACACAAAAAGGCAACCGTGAATTCAACAAGTCGAGAGCTAAGTAGTCAAGCAAAAGGCTCAAAGTGTTTTTAGGATTTTTTTAGAGTGAACTTTTGTAGGCAAAAGTGGACTGTAGGTAAATGAATAACAAGGAGAAGGAAATCTCTCACCGAGCAACCTGAAATCTGATACCACTTGATGAACCCAACGGGTATGGGAGACGCCCTATCTTTCGATGAGAGATGTTGGTAATGAATGAATTTGGTGGAGGCCGACGTTGGCTGCCCGACTACCACAACCAGAATGGTGTGGCGCCTTGAGCGACAGTTACACCGTCTCCTGGTAACTACGATTTGGGTGGAGGTCGACGTTGTGCTACCCGACTACAACAACCACAAGGATGCTGCGCCTTAGCGATAGTTACACCGGCTCCTGTTGTTGCTGTACTTGCCGTGCCAAGAACAGTCTTGAACCTGCAAGCAATCGAAGAACAAACAAGAACAAGATAACAAGCAAACACTCACGGGTGTGAAAAAGTTGGGGTTCTGATTCAAGTAATCGGAAGGTCTCGTCGACACTTGCGTTACAAGGAAGTAGCAATGGCTAAACTTACAGAAAACAAAACCCGCCCTGTCAAGGAGCTCTTGGACTACTTAAATAGGGGAGGGAAGAGGGAAATTCGTCCAGCAACAAAGGTAGGACGTGATCTCCCTTATTCCCTTCCTTTTTCTGTGATAGACTACCATTTAATAGGGAAAGAAAGAGGGAAACCCATCCAGCAGCAAGGCAGGATATGATTTCCTCTATTTCTTTCCTTATTATAGCACATCTATCTTTAAATGGGGGAAGAAAGAGGGAATTTCGTCCAGCAGCAAAGTTGGATGAGATTTCCCTTATTCCTTTCCTTATTTGTCTAAATCTCTCTTTATTACATGGCCCCAGCCTCAAGATTTCTCCTCGGGTGGAGCAGCCTTTATTGCATTAATCCCTCCATCACTCCTAGCTGGATCAATTCCCAAGCACCTAATAATAACAAGGTCATCACAAGGCTTTAATAGGTCCCCATTTGAAGGATAATTACTTTGAACCGCCAGGAATGAATTCACCTGATAATTAAGTTGACGTGCACGAGCGCGTGTCATTGGACCTTGATTAGCTGAGAGTGGTGAATGGGCTGGTGTTGTGGTTGTATCAACGGTAGCGATGTCCGCATCACCTGGTGCTAACATTTCTCATGCTAGTATGATGATGTGGCTATTAGTGTGATGGTGCTTTTGTAAGTGGTCATCGTGTGGTGTACCCTTGGGCTGAAATGAGTTGTAATATCATCTTGTACCCAGGTTTATCATGCTAATGCGAAGTTGTTGCTGCCCATATAGATGTGATGTGCTTACTATGGCTATTAATCTTCGAGAGATGCTTATTATAGGACAAATCTTGGAAATTAACCATGTGTTCATCATTTCTTATACAGAATGCCTCGTATGCGTTCCGTGAACAAGCTCATTGGCACTAGCGGCGGCGATGATGACTCTTCGCAGCAGCCGCCGCCACATCGCAACAGCCACAGTCCTCACAGCAGCGACAGCAGTCACATCGACCACATGAGTAGCGGCAACAACAGCCACAAGGAGAGCAACAGCAGCCCCAGCAGGAGCCACCGCAGCCGCCGCCGCCACCCACCTTGGCGGAGGCGATTCTGACTATGTTGGGATCGCATCGAGAGAACATGGAACTTCTCCGTGCTCTTGTGCAGAACACTACTACCGGGCGTTGTCATGAGGGTGCTCCTCATCAACCTCAAGGGAGCACCTATGCTGACTTTCTCGCAACTCACCTGCCCGTGTTCACCAAGGCAGTTGAACCACTTGAAGTGGACAACTGGTTGAGGACCATTGAGTCAAAGTTTGGTCTGCTCCAATGCTCCGAAGTCCAAAAGACACTCTTTGCAGCACAACAACTCCATGGTTCGGCGGGAGATTGGTGGGCGAACTATATGGCCACGGTCCCCACCGGTCATCAAGTGACTTGGGCTGAATTTCGCGAAGCTTTCCGTGCCCATCACATCCCTATGGGTGTTATGCAAAAGAAGTTTCAAGAATTTCTCGAGCTAAAGCAAGGGAGCAAGAGTGCACTGGAATACTCGAAGGCATTTAACCACTTGGCCCAATATGCACCGGAGTACATGAATACTGACGCTAAGAAAAGAGAATGCTTCTTCCGTGGTCTCAACACCATGTTGAGGGATAAGCTTGCCTTACACCATGGTGGGTCTTTCCTTGACCTTGTGAATGCAGCGATCATTCAAGAAGAGGCACACCGCACTCATCAGGCTGAAAACAAAGAGGAGTATTGCTCAGAGTGGATTCGGTGGTGGCAGCTCTAGTGGACCACCACCAAAATACCGGTTGGTTTATCGCTCTCCGATCGGGCAGAAATTCAAGGCAATGTCAAGACCACAACAGGGCTGATTTTTCCAGCCAAACTACTCCTCAATTCAGCCCCAACAACAATACGTGCCACAACAACATCAGCAGCCCGCCCATATGATTCCTACTGCTTACCCGCAGCAGCAAGGCACCAATGGAAATCGTCCACCTCAGGGCGCCAGAAACCAGAGCCGGCACTGCTATACTTGTGGGCAGCCAGGCCATTTCTCACGTGATTGCAGGCAGGCAAAACGTCCTACTGTGGCCACTCAGTCCTCTCAAGGATCCAACTCGTCTGGTGCTGCACAAAGGAAAGTCACCTCAAAATCAGGACGAGTAAATTATGTTGAAGCCGAGGAAATTTCTGAGGGAGAACCGGTACTTGCGGGTATGTTCTTGGTCTTTGGTCACCCCACCCTCGTTCTTTTTGATTCTGGAGCAACTCATAGTTTCATTAGTAAATCCTACACTCAAAGGCATCAATTGCCAACAATCATAGTGGGCTCTCCCTTTATTATTCACTCTCCTGGTGGTGCAATTTCAGCAAACCATATGGTTCGTAGGGCCCCAATTCTCTTGAATGATAAAGTCTATCCTACTAATCTTTTGGTCTTGGAAGGTCAAGGGATAGATATCATACTCGGTGTGTCTTGGATGACTCAATACAAGGTTGTTTTGAATGTTGGGTCGCGTACTCTGCGATTAAATTCTCCCAAACATGGCCTATAATTCATATCTCTTCCAGAAACTTCTCATAAAATTTCAGCGGCCTATCACATCGAAGGAGCTCGACTTGAAGACATCCCGGTTGTATGGGAATATTCCGATGTCTTCCCTGATGATCTTCCGAGTATGCCACCTGATCGAGAGGTCGAGTTCAAGATCGAGTTGGTACCAGGAACTACTCCTATCTCATGGAGACCGTATAAAATGGCGCCTAATGAGTTGGACGAGTTGAAGGAGCAACTCAAATGGCTCATGGAGAAGGGATTTATCCGTCCAAGCTCTTCTCCTTGGGGTTGTCCAGCTTTATTTGTCAAGAAGAAAGATGAGTCATTATGGCTATGTGTGGACTACCGCCCACTAAACACCGTCACCATCAAGAATAAATATCCTCTACCTCGCATCGATATTCTCTTCAATTAACTCATTGGTGCCAATGTATTCTCCAAAATTGATCTTCGATCCGGATATCATCGAATCAAAATTCATCCCGAAGATGTTCCAAAAACGGCTTTCTCAACTAGGTATGGCCTATACGAATATCTGGTGATGTCATTTGGACTCACTAATGCACCGGCTTATTTCATGTATCTCATGAATTCGATTTTCATGCCGGAGTTGGACAAATTTATCGTGGTCTTCATTAACGGCATTCTTGTGTATTCTAAATCAGAGGAGGAACATTCTCAACACCTTCGCATTGTTCTCCAACGCCTTCGTGATTACAAGCTTTATGCCAAATTTAGCAAATGTGAGTTTTGGCTCACATCGGTTCCATTCCTTGGACATATCATTTCAGTCGAAGGGATTTCCGTAGATCCTAGTAAAATGAGGGATGTTCTCAAGTGGAAATCTTCCACCTCAATCCATGAAATTTGAAGTTTCTTGGGATTAGCCGGATATTACCGAAGGTTCATTCCGACCTTCTCAAAAATCTCCAAACCTATGACTGAGCTATTGAAGAAGGGTGTGAAATATTCTTGGAGTGATGAGTGTGAGTAAGCCTTTTAAACTCTCAAAAAGCATCTCATCACCGCGCCATTTCTAGCTCAATCGGACATCTTTAAACCCTTTGATGTATATTGTGATGCATCGGACACAGGACTAGGTTGTGTGCTCATGCAAAATGGAAGGGTGATCACCTACGCCTCTCGTCAACTTTGAAGGCACGAGCGACACTATCCCACTCATGATCTCGAGCTTGCCGCCGTAGTTCTTGCTCTTAAAATATGGCTCCATTATCTACTCGGGAACCTTGTTCATGTGTACTCTGATCACAAAAGTCTCAAATACTTCTTCACTCAAAAGGACCTCAACATGAGACAACGACTATAGTTGGAACTTATCAAAGATTATGAACTAGAAATCCATTATCATCTGGGAAAGGCCAATGTTGTAGCCGATGCTCTAAGCCGTAAGTCTCATGTTCATCACCTCTCTATCACTTCCGATGCAAATTTGGAACCTAGTATTCGTGTACTTCCTCGTGGAGCTCTCTACAACCTTGCTCTTGTACCAACCATAAGAGAAGAAATTGTAGCAGCTCAGAGGAGTGACAAGGGCATCTCTCATATTCGAAGATGAATAAACGAAGGTGAAGCTAAATGCTTCCGGGAGGATGAGGAAGGTGCTGTATGGTTCAATGACCGACTGGTGGTGCCAAAGAATATGGATTTTAGAAAGAAAATCCTAGATGAGGCTCATATGTCCACATACTCTATTCATCCGGGGAGTAATAAAATGTACAAAGACTTAAAAAGAAGGTTTTGGTGGACCCGTATGAAAAGAGAAATTGCAAGATACGCGTCTGAGTGTGATGTGTGTCGACGGGTGAAGGCCGACCACATCAAGAAGGTCGGGTTATTGCAACCACTAAGGGTACCGGAGTGGAAGTGGGATGATATTAGTATGGATTTCATCGTCGGGCTACCTTTCACCTTCCGCAAACATGATTCCATATGGGTAATTGTAGACCGTCTCACAAAGTCAGCTCATTTCATTCCAGTCAATAGCAATATGCGGAACTATACATATCTCGAATTGTATGCCTCCATGGAATTTCCCGAATCATTGTGTCTGACAGAGGGGAGCCTTTCGTATCTCAGTTCTAGGAACAGTTGCAAGAATCACTTGGTACTAAGCTCATTCGAGGATCCGCATACCACTCTCAAACGGATGGCCAAACCGAGAGGGTTAATCAAATATTAGAGGATATGCTTCGATCTTGTGCTCTCGTTCATGGTAAGAATTGAGATGATCACTTACCATTAGCAGAGTTGTCATATAACAATAGTTATCAAGAAAGTATCAGGATGGCCCCTTATGAAGCTCTCTATGGCCGCAAGTGTCGGACTCCATTAAATTGGTGTGAGTCTGGCAAAAGAGTTATATTTGGGGTTGATCTTGTGAAGGAGGCCGAAGAACAAGTAAGAATCATCCAAGCCAATCTCTGGGCCGCGAAGGCAAGATAAAAGAGCTATGCGGACAAGCGTCGCCGACCGCTTGAATTTGAGGTCAGAGACCACGTATACCTACCGTTTCTCCTCTGAAAGGGGTGCATCGTTTTGGGGTCAAAGGAAAGTTAGCTCCGCATTTAATCGGCCCCTTTCCCATCATCGAAAAATGTGAACCTGTTGCGTATCGTTTGCAACTGCCTACATCATTTATCAGGAGTGCATAATATTTTTCACATCTCCCAGCTACTAAAGTGTCTCAGGACACCGTCAGAAGTTCGCATGGAGGACATAAAAGCTCTTCAGCCCGATCTCACCTATACAGAGCGTCCCGTCAGGATTGTTGATGAAAAATCTCGAGTCACCCGAAATCAAACTTTGAGATTTTATAAAGTGCAATGGACTAATCATTCCAATGAGTAGGCAACTTGGGAGCAAGAAGATTATCTCCATCGCATTATCCGCAGCTATTAGCATCATATCTAGGTAAACATCTACCTTCTCTTTGAAAATACTTTTTCATTTTAATCTCGGGGCGAGATTTCTTTAAGGGGGGAGGGCTGTAACACTCCGAAACTGCAGAGCTGCAGTTAAAATTTATTTTTGAGAGCAGCGGGCCCCGTGTGTCATCCTCTCCTTCCCTCTGTTGCCTGCCACCTCGAAGCTGCAGCCGGCGCATGGGCGCCACGACGGTGGCATGCGAGGAGCAGCCGGCTTGCAGCGGCGTTAAGGCCCCAACTGTAAAATCCCCAAAAAGTGGTAGCAAAAATTTTCAGCTCATGTACACTTAGGAAAAATGAGGGGAATTAAAACTTTGAATTATAACGGTGTAGGTTCAAAGTGGGGATTCAAACTTACCAAAAACTTCCAAACATGGAGATCTAAATTCATAATTTGGATCTTCATAATCTAAATATTCATCCTTCCAAATTTCAGCTTATTTAGAGGAGTTTCAATATTTGTTTGGGATTAAAAGGAGAAGCCCTCTAATCTGAATTTCAAATTCAGTTTCAAACTCCAAATTCCCTCAATTTGCAGATTTGGTTTCACAAATGTGTTCTTCACATTTGAATTAGCAGCCATGCCAAAATTAGAAATTTTGGAGTTGGTTTGCTATGTTTTTGGAACAACATAAAATGGAGAATTCAAATTCCTTTTCAAATTCAAATAACCAAACCCAATTCAAACCTCACACCCGAATTCAAACTATTTGAATCTAGTAAGTTTAAACCATGACTTGGGGAGAAAGTATAGTCTTTTAAACCAAATTTGGGCAGCTAGTCCTTTTCATAGTTACGGATCTCCAGTAAAAATTTGGGCTTCATTGGAGTTTATTTGTTAGGCTAAACTGCCTTCCCAAGTTCAGCCTTTAATTAGAAATTCAAATTTAAACAGAAACTTTTCAGAACTCCTGCACAACTTCAAAAATTCACATCTCTCTGATGGTAGCTCCAAAAATGGTGAAACAAATTTTGTTAGAACCATGGAGACTTACCCTACTCAGATCTTCCAATATTAGCTATGTCAAAGCTCCTGATTTGGGCTCAAAATTCAGAGAAGCATTGTTCTTGTAGAAAATTTAAAGACTACATTGTGCAATGACATGTCTCCAAATTTTGCTCAGATCATCCTTAGAGGGTCTAGTATTCACTGTAAAAATCCCAAAGCCAATTAAGGATCCTAAATAGCAGTAGCTATGAATAGAAGTTCAATTCTTATAAGTCCTTAATGCTTACACATATATTTTGTTACATTTCATAATAGTGACCGAAGTTGAGGACGCACCGGAGCCCTTGGACGTCCTCCCACCAGAAGCTGACTTTCCATTTAACTCGCAACCAGACAAGCCCCGGTTTGCACTTAAGTACCTTTTATAAAGTTTTTCATTTGTATCACTTATGTCTAGGTTATAATGTATGCATTAGAGTTAGGGTGATTGAAACCCCACTTGCATAGCCTTTTTAACTCCTATAAAGGTTTGGTTAGTTTATAAACTCGACGAGTAGAGAATGCCATGCTAATGTTAGGATTCCGGTAGAAGTCGAGTGGTTGGAAGCTACTCGCGAGATAATACTTATCACACGGAATGAAAAGAGGTAGAAAATGGCTTGAGTTATAAAAATGAGACCTAGCAGGGGGGATAGGATGCAGTGAGCAGAGATCTCACGTGCGTAGCCCTGTTGGTGTCGGTTGAGGACCGTCCGTGTAAGGCCCTGCTGGACAAGTATCGAACAGTACCGGATGCATACTGTCATATGGGAACCAGGAAACCGATGTAATTGGTTAACCTGGGTGCCGAGGCTTACCCAACCGTAAATAGGAGTGGGTTGAGGGTAGCAAGGTGTAAATCTGCCGGTGGGCACAGTCACGCTCCATGCGGGGACCTCCTGCCCGTTACGGATGGACCGGTTCGGCATTTGGGTTGCATTTGAAAGGTTGTTACAAACAACAGAGTAGGAAGGGGTGTGGAATCACGCTTCTGAAAGTGGGTGTATGTGACGTGTTATCCGGGTGTGTCTTGATTGCAATCACCGTCCCTCACGGTTATTTGAGTACCCGCTTGTTCACTGCGCTATGACGTAGTAAGAAGTGAAATAAGGTAACTGAATATGCTGCATTGAATGATAAATGACTTGAAACCTTGTTTGCTGTAGTTATAGAGCTATTTAAGTTTATATTCCACTTAGGACATCACCACATCAGAGGAAAGTGTTTCTTGTTTGATTGTGGACTTCCGATGTAAGGGCTGCCTAAAGCTCATTAAACTGTTGCTATAAAACTGAAAGTAAGGATCAACTTATAGGCGTGTCTTTGACGCAAAGTCCTTTTTTCTATCTTACATATCCTTGCATGTAGAGTTTCATGCCTAGGCTAGATGGTTAAGCCTTGCTAAGCCATCGTGCTCACGGTTGCAATATTTGAGCTGTGTGCAGGTGAGAGTTATGAGGAGGGGCCCGAGGACGAGGCGATGCCCCCGTCGGGGTACACGGCCAAACTGGAGCCCTGCACGCCGCCGTGAATCTCCGGTTCCATGCTGCTAGTGTGTAGCGTCCCCGGGCTGGACGGCTGCACTTTTGCATAGTTAGGATGAGAGGCTACTTATGTAAATTACTTTCACTGTTAATTAAGTTTTGTAAAAGACTTCCGCTGTTTTATATCAAATAAAAAGTTTGTATGTTGTTTTTAATTCTTTTCGTGTGTGTTGTTGGGTGTTGCATCGCACGGCACCACCATATGCGATCCTGGAGTGGGTGAACCACGGGGTGGTCCCCACAGGCGTGGTATCAGAGCCGCATTGGGAATAGCACGCTCGAAAGGAGCCTATTTTGAAAACTTAGAAGTAGTCGAGTGAGGATTAGTCATTATGCCCACATAAGGTCTATGATAGTAGTAGTTATTAAAGTGGAAAAGCTAACTTATGTGTTATACATTCTGTAACGACGCTCCGACGTCAGGTAAGAGGTAAGGTACACCACCGCAGGCGGATCAATTGCGGTAACTCGCCATACGAGTAATGATATGGAAGGTTATACCGTGGCTTGGCATGGTAGTTAATATGAGTCTCTGAACCTTCTCATGGTTCTGAGAGCATATGAAAACGTTGATCTCCAGCGTGCTTTAGGCAAAAGTGAGAATACCCCATCTTGTGGTAAGCAACATGATAGTATGCAACTCTTGAACGTTCAATGTTCAAAGAGCCATACGCAGCGCTCGCCATCGGCGTGCCTCAACGGTCATGAGGCAGTAGGTGGTATCCGTTGGGTTGATAAAATTCCCAACCGTGACGACCCGTTCACGCTCTACTCGGGTTCCCTGTTGTGTGGTGTGAAAACACGACCATGTACCTTGAGACGTGGCTTGACTCAAGGACGATCCGTATGGTAATGATACGGACCGTATGTTTTTACTATGATATGGAACTGCCTAAAATGTCAAAAACCTTTGTGTGCACCATTATTGGGTGTTCTTCTGCAGGTACATTAACCACGTTAGTGCATGACGTTTAAAACCGTTTGTGAGTGACGTTCTTAGTTCCACCATTTGATACGTATATGCTGGAATACTGACTTAGGATTTTTCTTTAGTGAGGAAACATAGTACCGAGACTGCATAAAAGTATATTTTCAGAGAAAAGAGTTAAAAATGACGTTTAGGATTCAAATTAGGGGTTAGTAAACTCCTATATTGAACTAAGAGTCAATTGGGAGTATAGTTTCAATCTCAAAAACTTAGGAACAATCTCCCCTGTTTTCGGCAGAAATTTTGCTGAACTTGAACAGGGCATAACTTAAGATTGGTTGAACCAATGGAGGTGTGTGATACCATTCTGGAAAGTTTTTGAAGTCTTCTACAACTTTTCTGTAGAGCTCCAGAACAAAATCTCCCTCCAAAGGGGTGAAAATTTCAGATGAGTAGGTACTGTCAAGAAACAGGGCAGACCAAAATGCTCTCTGAAGTTTTCTGTATTTCAACCACAACTTCCTGTAGAAAAATTTCCAAGGGTCAAGCAAGACACCGTTGGAAAGTACAGGAAATGTACTACAACTTTTTGGTTGAACGCTAGTCCAGATTTTGCCTCTAAGGTAGTCAAGACTGTTGAATTATTCCAACTGGTCTGCTGGACCAGAAGCTGGACAGTGAACACCCTGTTGAAGTGTTTCAACCAAAACACTTAGTTTCACAATTCGACGTCCAGAGGCTGTTGTAAAACAACGAGTTGGAGTCGAAAAGTTTATGCATTTAGCATATCACTTCGAGTTAGGACATGTTTAGGTCCAGTACAATAGCGAGAAATTACGCATGCTAACACACTTAACATCCCATGGCGACCCCGATGGTCAAAATGAACTTTTAAACCATAAAGTTCAATACTTTGGAACTCGATCGTGTGACACGGTCCAGGGATGTATATGTTGTATAAAATTTATACTTTATCCATTGTGTGATTTTTATGCGCAGTATTTATTCCATTCTCGCACTACTATTGTATAAACTGGATAAAATAAACCAACATGTGCTAATCTTCTGAATGATGTGAATGCAGAATGGTGCATACACGGTCCACACAAGAGGAGGGAGGTCCGAGTCAGGTTCGTGGTGATGAGTCTCCACCTCCGGAGCAAACCACGACGCAGGAACAACCATCTCCTCCACCGCCGGAACTTCCAAGGAATCTTGTGGAGGTTCTTGCCACAGTGCTCGGCTCGCGCGACGAGCAAACCGAGCTGCTGCGGATGTTGGTCCAACAGAATGCGTCCCATCAGGGAGGACGCCAAGACAATGGGCAACACCAGCCCCAACAAAATTCTTATTCAGAATTCCTGGAGACCCATCTACCGGTCTTCACGGAGGCCGAAGAACCTTTGGAGGCGGACAGCTTTATCCGCACTCTGGAGGCGAGGTTCGGGCTGCTACGATGCACCGAATATCAGAAGACGCTGTATGCAGCACAACAGCTTCAAGAAGAAGCCGGTACTTGGTGGGTGAACTACACCGTCTCCTTACCGGCTGGCCATGCCGTCACATGGATGGAGTTCTGGGAGGCGTTCCGTGCCTATCACATACCTCCCGGTGTTATGGAAATGTAGCTCCAGGAGTTCCTAGCGCTACAACAGGGCGAGAGGAGTGCTCATGAGTACTCCAGGCTATCCAACCGGCTGGCGCAGTATGCGCCAGGATTTGTGGGGACGGAAGGCGACAAGCGTAACGCGTTCTTCCGGGGCCTGAATTCAAAGATGATGGTCCATCTCGCCCAAAGCAGTCGCGGCACATTCAACGACCTAGTTAATGCCGCAATTTTACAAGAGAATGCTCAGGGCGATCGCGGTTCTGACAATAGGAAACGCAGAGCGCTGACGAGCAGCAGTGATGGGGCGCCACAGAATTACCATGTGGTGTATCGCTCACCATCCGGTCAGAGATGGCAGCCACCGGCGTGACCGCCTCAGTTTCGCGGTCGGCAATATAATGCGCCAGGCTTCCAACCAACGTATCCACCGCAGCAACAGCAGCAGCAAAGGATGGTCCCGCGTGTGCCGCAGTTTCAGCAGCGTGCACCGGAATTCCATACTCAAGTCGGCGGGACCCTGACACCTTACACGTGCTTCACGTGTGGCCGTGTTGGGCACATTGCAAGGGATTGCCCCGAGCCACGACATGGCAGGGGTGCAGCACCATATCAGGGTGCTAATCAGCCCCGTAATCAGCCCAATAAACCAGCACGAAAACCCGGCAACGTCCACCACTTAGCTATCGAAGACGTGCCAGAAGGCGAACCCGTCCTCGTGGGTACGTTTTCTTACTTAGATCATCCCGTAGTCATACTTTTTTACTCCGGTGCCACCCATAATTTCATAAGTCAGTCTTATGTTATTAAATATCAATTGCCTATTATTCCCACAAATAGTTCATACTTAATATGTTCTCCGGGTGGAAAAATAACAGCTGACAGAATGGTCTATAGAGCGCTATTACAGTTGGGTGGAAATCTATATCCGACTTCTCTAATCATGTTAGAGAGTCAAAAACTTAATGTCATTTTAGGAATGTCATGGCTACATCGTCATGGTGCTGTTCTTGACATCATTCCATGTGTGGTTCATTTAAACTCTCCACTTCATGAACCACATGTTCTTATTCTTGACCGTTCGGTTCAAGAAACTCCAGCCACATATAACACGGAAGCCACAAAACTTGAGGATATTCGTGTGGTCCATGAATACCCGGATGTCTTTCCGGATGATCTTCTGGGCATGCCACCCGAAAGAGATGTCGAGTTCAAGATTGAACTTGTACCTGAGACGACACCGATATTACGGAGACCGTACAAGATGGCTCTGAATGAGCTGGGTGAACTGAAGGAGCAGCTCAATGATTTAATAAAGAAGGATTTCATTCGACCGAGTTCCTCGCCATGGGGATGCTCGGCGCTGTTTGTGAAGAAAAAGGATGAAACCTTGAGGTTGTGTGTGGACTACCGACCTCTCAACGCCGTCACCATCAAGAATAAATATCCACTGCCCCGCATCGATATATTATTTGATCCACTTGTGGGTGCGAGTGTATTTTCAAAGATGGATCTTCGCTCCGGATATCACCAAATCAAGATCCGAGCGGAGGATATTCCGAAGACGGCCTTCTCGACGAGATATGGGTTGTATGAATACCTCGTCATGTCCTTTGGTCTCACCAACGCCCCGGCACACTTCACGTATCTCATGTGTTCATGCCAGAGTTGGACAAGTTCGTGGTGGTGTTCATAGATGACATCTTAGTTTATTCCAATACTGCACAAGAACACACCGAACACCTGCATATCGTGCTTCAACGATTGCGAGACCATAAACTTTATGCCAAGTTCAGCAAGTGCGAGTTTTAGATCAGTCAAGTGCCATTCCTTGGTCACATTATTTCTGCAGAAGGCATTGCAATTGATCCAAGCAAAATCAAACAAGTGCTGAAATGGAAGTCCCCCACATCAGTCCACGAAGTCAGGAGTTTCCTCGGTTTAGCAGGATATTATCGGAGATTCATACCGAATTTCTCCAAGCTTGCTAAGCCAATGACTGAACTGTTGAAGAAGGGGATCAAATATGTTTGGAGCTCAGCTTGTGAAGAAGCTTTCCAAGCATTAGTGAAGCATCTTACAACAGCCCCGGTGTTAGTTCAACCAGATACAACCAAGCCCTTCGATGTATATTGTGATGCATCTGGCATCGGGCTTGGCTGTGTATTGATGCAAGGAGGAAGAGTGGTCGCCTATGGCTCACGTCAACTTCGTAACCACGAGCAGCACTATCCGACTCATGATCTCGAGCTCGCTGCTGTGGTGTTAGCACTGAAAATGTGGAGGCACTATATGCTTGGAAACTTAGTGCACCTCTACACCGACCACAAGAGTTTGAAGTATATATTCACTCAAAAGGAGTTGAATATGCGGCAACGGAGATGGCTAGAACTGATCAATGACTATGAGATAGAGATTCACTACCATCCCGAGAAGGCAAACGTGGTTGCCGATGCCTTAAGTCGCAAATCTCATGTCAACAATCTGTCTATCACCCCGCTTGAAGAGGAGAAGTTGAGTCTGTACTTGGTTCCATATAGGGCATTGTTTAATCTTGCTCTCGTCCCTATAATGCGAGAGGAGATTATGGAAGCGCAGAAGAAAGACGTGGGAATGTCGCACATTTGGAGAAGGATGAAGAATGGTGAAATAAAATGCTTCCGGAGAGATGAACACGACACTTTATGGTTTAAAGACCGTATAGTGGTACCGCGTGATATGAAGCTTTGGAGGAAAATCTTGGACGAAGCTCATTTGTCCAAGTATTCTATTCATCCGTGCAGAAACAAGATATACCAGGATCTGAAAATCAGGTTTTGGTGGACACAGATGAAAAGAGAAATCACAAAGTACGTATCCGAATGTGATACGTGTCGGTGTGTGAAAGCCGACCATATGCGTAAAGCCGGACAGCTGCAACCATTGAACATTCCAGCATGGAAGTGGAAGGATATCAGCATGGATTTCATAGTCGGGTTACCTCTCACGTCTCACAAGCATGACTCGATTTAGGTGATAGTCGATCGACTAACCAAGTCGGCTCATTTTATCCCCGTACATACAAAGTACGTGGTCAAGCAATCCATACCGCTGATGAGGCGACATGGGAAAGCGAGAAATATCTACGAACAAATTACCCGGACTTGCTATCATCATATACCCGGTAAAGTTTCCCCACTTATATTTTCCTTTGGAATCTCGGGATGAGATTCTTTTAAGGGGGAGGGATGTAAAATCCCCAAAAAGTGGTAGCAAGAATTTTCAGCTCATGTACAATTAGGAAAATAAGGGAAATTAAAACTTTGAATTATAACGGTGTAGGTTCAAAGTGAGGATTCAAACTTCCCAAAAACTTCTAAACATGGAGATCTAAATTCATAACTTGGATCTTCATAATCTAAATATTCATCCTTCTAAATTTCAGCTCATTTGGAGGAGTTTCAATATTTGTTTGGGATTAAAAGGAGAAGCCCTCTAATCTAAATTTCAAATTTAGTTTCAAACTCTAATTCCCTTAATTTACAAATTTGGTTCCACAAATGTGTTCTTCACATTTGAATTAGCAGACATGCCAAAAATCAGAAACTTTGTAGTTGGTTTGCTATGTTTTTGGAACAACACAAAATAGAGAATTCAAATTCCTTTTCAAATTCAAATAACCAAACCCAATTCAAACCTCACGCCCGAATTCAAACTATTTGAATTCAGTAAGTTTAAACCATGACTTGGGGTGAAAGTATAGTCTTAAATATTGAGTTGCTGAGGGAGAAATATCAGTAGAAAATTGGATAGGAATTAGGAGTGGTGGGACCCCTTTGTCAGCCACACACAAGTGCTGCCGCCTCAGCCGACGGCGGTTGAACAGCAGGAGCGCGCCAGCTCCCGGTTGAATCCACACCCGAAGGAGAGCACCGCACCACCTCCTGCTGCCTGGGTTTGCTCGGCTGGATCATGGAAAGGGGTGCACCGGAGCTGTTTCGCTATCCCTCAGCTATAACTCGCGCCTCAGCCGCTTTCTTTCGCCCAGAACACCTCCGCCGTTTCCTCCCGATCATGCCATAGCCACTGAGCTCGGTTGCTCGAGCCCTCAACAGCGAAGAGCTGCGCCCACCAGTGCTCTAGCTATCCAGCCCCTCTCCTTTCCTGTCCCGAGCTCGATTGCACCGGAAATTGGCAAAGTAGCCACGGTTCTCGGGTGAACACTAAAAACCCGAGAGAGTTCGCCGTGGACAGCTCACCCCGAGCAAGATCACGCCAAAACAAGTCAACCCCTCGGTGCATCCTCGACCCTAGCTGCTCGAGCCCAAAGCTCAGCCCTGGACATTGATCACAGCAGAAGAATTTCGGGTTTTTCTCCTGGGCGGTACCCACTGACCCTGAGGTAGAAATTTGCCAAATTCTTCGTTAATTCATGTTCTCGTTGATTCAAACTGTGCACAAAGCTTCCTAACTACTTGGTGCACTTTTTCCCTCGATCTTAGACCTAGATATGGGG
Source organism: Neostapfia colusana (assembly GCA_030760725.1). Taxonomy (NCBI): domain Eukaryota; kingdom Viridiplantae; phylum Streptophyta; class Magnoliopsida; order Poales; family Poaceae; genus Neostapfia; species Neostapfia colusana. The sequence continues at coordinate 52,802,925 of JASWHV010000019.1, forward strand.
TGTAGAGGGAGAATTTCCACGTCTTGATCATGGCGCACTGCCGGACCACATCGGGCGCACGGTGCCGATAGGATTACAGCGATCCTCGATCAGTTTAGGCTCCCTGTCGAGCTTCTACATCTTCCACTGGTGCTCTAGAGCCCGAGAACCGATCATTTGGTGGAGGGATGAGGGTTCCCGACCTCGCCGGAGTTCAAAACCCTGCTGTCACCGGTGCGCGGTGGTTTCTGATGAGCTACGGCCGCCGGCAACCCTCCCAGAGTGTTCAGCACGGTCAATAATGGAGGAGCGGCCAGTTTGGGCCCGGGAGATGGCCGGGAAAGCCCTTCCCGCCAACCTCGCCGGAGCAGCACCGCGGGCTCCTCTGTTTGGCGCGAGGAAGAAGAGAGAGCTGACGGGTGGGCCCCACAGACAGAATTTAAACATTTCCAGAATTTCCTAATACAGTTCAAACTTTGGAGACCCATAACTTTGTGTAGAAAGCTCTAAAAGGGTGGGACCAATTTTATTGGAATCCTTAGGATGAGCACTTCACAGGGGAACAAATTGCTTGCTATGAAAATACCCAAGAATTTCTGTAGAATTGTTTTTATTAAATCCTTTAGGGATTTATTACAGGAGCAATTCTTTATTAAATATTCCCAAATTTGGGCAGCTGGTCCTTTTCATAGTTACTGATCTCCAGTAAAAATCTGGTCTTCATTGGAGTTCATTTGTTAGGCTAAACTGCCTTCCCAAGTTCAGCCTTTAATTGGAAATTCAAATTTAAACAGAAACTTTTCAGAACTCCTGCCCAACTTCAAAGATTCATATCTCTCTTATGGTAGCTCCAAAAATGGTGAAACAAATTTTGTTAGAACCATGTAGACTTACCCTACTCAGATCTTCCAATATCAGCTATGTCAAAGCTCCTGATTTGGACTCAAAATTCATAGAAGTATTGTACTTGTAGAAATTTTAAAGACTACATTGTGCAATGACATGTCTCCAAATTTTGCTCAGATCATCCTTAGAGGGTCTAGTATTCACTGTAAAAATCCCAAAGCCAATTGAGGATCCTAAATAGCAGTAGCCATGAATAGAAGTTCAATTCTTATAAGTCCTTAATGCTTACACATATATTTTGTTACATATCATAATAGTGACCGAAGTTGAGTATGCACCAGAGCCCTTGGACGTCCTCTCACCAGAAGCTGACTTCCCATTTAACTCGCAACCAGGCAAGCCCCGGTTTGCACTTAAATACCTTTTATAAAGTTTTTCATTTGTATCGCTTATGTCTAGGTTATAATGTATGCATTAGAGTTAGGGTGATTGAAACCCCACTTGCATAGCCTTTTTAACTCATATAAAGGGTTGGTTAGTTTACAAACTCGACGAGTAGAGAATGCCATGCTAATATTTAGGATTCCGGTAGAAGTCGAGTGGTTGGAAGCTACTCGCGAGATAATACTTATCACACGGAATGAAAAGAGGTAGAAAATGACTTGAGTTATAAAAATGAGACCCAGCAGGGGGGATAGGATGCAGTGAGCAGAGGTCTCACGTGCGTAGCCCTGTTGGTGTCGGTTGAGGACCGTCCGTGTGCGGCCCTGCTGGACAAGTATCGAACATTACCGGATGCATACTGGCATATGGAAACCAGGAAACAGATGTAATTGGTTAACCTGGGTGTCGAGGCTTACCCAACCGTAAATAGGAGTGGGTTGAGGGTAGCAAGGTGTAAATCTGTTGGTGGGTACAGTCACGCTCCACGCGGGGACCTCCTGCCCGTTACGGATGGACCAGTTCGGCATTTGGGTTGCCTTTGAAAGGTTGTTGCATACAACAGAGTAGGAAGGGGTGTGGAATCACGCTTCTGAAAGTGGGTGTATGTGACGTGTTATCCGGGTGTGTCTTGATTGTAATCACCATCCCTCGCGGTTATTTGAGTAAACGCTTGTTCACTGTGCTGTGACGTAGTAAGAAGTGAAATAAGCCAACTGAATATGCTACATTGTATTATAAATAACTTGAAACCTTGTTTGCTGTAGTTATAGAGCTATTTAAGTTTATATTCCACTTTGGGCATCACCACATCGGAGGAAAGCGTTTCTTGTTTGATTGTGGACTTCCGATGTGAGGGCTGCCTAAGGCTCATTAAACTGTTGCTATAAAACTGAAAGTAAGGATCAACTTATAGGCGTGTCTTTGACGCAAAGTACTTTCTCCTATCTTATATATCCTTGCATGTAGAGTTCCATGCCTAGGCTAGACGGTTAAGCCTTGCTGAGTCTTCATGCTCAAGGTTGCAATATTTGAGCTTGTGCAGGTGAGAGTTATGAGGAGGGATCTGAGGACGAGGCGATGCCCCCGTCGAGGTACACGGCCGAACTGGAGCCCTGCACACCGCCGTGAATCTCCGGTTCCATGCTGCTAGTGTCTAGCGTCCCCGGACTGGACGGCTGCACTTTGCATAGTTAGGATGAGAGGATACTTATGTAAATTGCTTCCGCTGTTAATTAAGTTTTGTAAAAGACTTCCGCTTTTTTATATCAAATAAAAAGTTTGTATGTTATTCTTAATTCTTTTCGTGTGTGCTGTTGGGTCCCTCCTTTATGAGCATGATGCATATGAGGGCTTCCCTAAGATTGCACCACCGCCCGAGGGATGGGTGGCACAATGGGAGCTCGAGTCGCCGCCGGCTTGATTTGTGTGTTGCTAGTACGGCGTGCCATTGGGCTAAGGCGCGCTGTTTTGATAAATGTCTTTATGAGAGAATACTCAATTAGTACTCGTATTTTGCTACTCTCATTTATTTTGTAACGTTTAACCTATGTACGACACTTTAAAACTTTATGTATGTTATTTTTAAATTATGTCGCTTGTATATGTAATTGACGGTGATGCATCGCGTGTCACCATTCCGTGCAAAGATCATATGGCGTGATTGTTTCGGTTGCTTTCGGGCGACCGGCCGTCACATCTGGGTCCAAATCGGGAAAGTTGGTAAAACTCATGAACTCGGTTCCAGAGTGGCCGGACGAAACCTTGATGGAATACACGTTCGAACGGTGCAACTTGATGGTTTTTCATGTGCGGATGGTCATCTGGGTCAAAATCGAGAAAGTCGGGAAAGTCTGTAAAACTAACGAAGTCGGATCCCTGACGGCCGGATGGGACCTTGATGGAATATACGTTCGGATGATGCAACTTGATGGTTTTGCATGCATAGATCTTTGTCAAAATAGAGAAAGTCAGGAATGATGGTAAAACTCACGAACTAGGATCCTGGGTGGCTGGACGGTAGCTTGACGAATACATGTACGGACAGTGCAACTTGATAGTTTTGCATGCGCGGATGGCCATTTGGGTCTAAATCGGGAACTTTGGTAAAACTCACGAACTCGGGTCCCGGGCGGCCGGACCGAACCTTGGCAAAATACACGTCCGGAAAGTGCAACTTGATGGTTTCGCATGCGCGTATGGCCATCTGGGTCAAAATCGAGAAAGTCGGTAAAACTCACGAACTCGGGTCTCGGGCGGCTGGACGGGGCCTTGATGGATCACATGTTGGATTGTGCAACTTGATGGTTTTGCATGCGCGGATGGCCATTAGGGTCAAAATTTTTAAAGTCAGGAAAACTCATGAACTCGGGTCCCGGGACGCCGGAATGTACCTTGACGTAATAAACGTTTAGATGATGCAACTGGAAGGTTTTACATGCGCGGATGGCCATGTGGGTCAAAATCGGTAAAGTAGGGAAAGTCGGTAGGAGCGACGGAACGGGACTTTGACAGAATACACGTCCAGATGGTGCAACTAAATCGTTTTGCATGCATGGATGGTCATCTGGTTCAAAAGTGGGAAAGTCATTAAAACTCACGGATTTGGGTCCCGTGCGACCGGACGGGACCTTAATGGAATACACGTCCGGACGGTGCAACTAGATGGTTTTGCATGCTCGGATGACCATCTGGGTTGAAATCTTGAAATTAGGGAAAGTCAGGAAAAATCACGAAATTGGGTCTTGGGTGGCTGGACGGAATCTTGACGGAATACACGTCCGGATGCTGCAACTTGATGGTTTTGCATGCGTGGATGGCCATTTGGGTCCAAATCGGGAAAGTCAGTAAAACTCACGAACTCGGATCCCGGGCGGCCGGATGGAACTTTGATGGAATACTCGTCCAGACGGTGCAACTTGATGGTTTTGCATGCGCGGATAGACATCTGGGTCGAAATCAAGAAAGTCGGTAAAGTCGGTAAAACTTACGAACTTTTGTCCCAAACGGCTAGAAGGGACCTTAAAGGAATACACGTGCGGATGGTGCAAGTTGATGGTTTTGCATGCGCGGATGACCATCTGCGTCAAAATTTAGAAAGTCGGTAAAACTCACGAACTCAGGTCTCGGGTGGCCAGACGGAGCCTTGACGGAATACACGTCAGGATAGTGCAACTTGATGGTTTTGCATGCGCAGTTGGCTATGTGGGTTGAAATCAGAAAAGTCGGGAAAATTCACGAACTCGGGTCTCGTGTGGCCGGACGGGACCATGACGGAATACACCTTCGAATGGTGCAACTTAATGGTTTTGCATGGGCTGTTGGCCATCTGGGTTGAAATCAGAAAAGTCACGAAAATTCACGAACTCGGGTTCCGGGTGGCCGGATGGGACCTTGACGGAATACACCTCCGAATGGTGCAACTTGATGGTTTTGCATTCTCGGATGGCCATCTGGGTCAAATCGGAAAACTTGGAAACTCACAAACTCAGGTCCCGGGCGGCCGGATAGGACCTTGACTCACGTCCGGACTGTGCAACTTGATGGTTTTGCATGTGCGGATGGCATTCTGGGTCCAAATTGGGAAATTCGGTAAAACTCACGAACTCGGGTCCCATGCGGCCGGACCGAACCTTGACAGAATACATCTGGGTCAAAATCGAGAAAGTCGGTAAAATTCACAAACTCGGGTCTCGGGCAGCTGGACGGGGTCTTTATGGAATACAAATCTGAATGGTGCAACATGATGGTTTTACATGCACGGATATCCACAAGGGTCGAAATAGGGGAAGTCAAGAAAACTCATGACCTCGGGTCCCGAGACGCCAAACATACTTGACGGAATAAATGTTCAGATGGTGCAACCGGAAGGTTTTGCATGCGGATGGCCATCTGAGTCAAAATCGGGAATGTAGGGAAAGTCAGTAAAACTCACTAACTCGGGTCCCGAGCGACTGGACGGGACCTTGATGAAATACACGTTCGGATGGTGCAACTAAATGGTTCCGCATGCGTGGATGGCCATCTGGGTCGAAATCGGGAAAGTCAGTAAAACTCATGAATTTTGGCCCGTGCAACTGGACGGGACCTTCACGGAATATACATTCGGATGGTGCAACTTGATCGTTTTGCATAGTCGGATGGTCATCTGGGTTGAAATCTGGAAAGTAGGGAATGCCGGGAAAATCACGAAATCGGGTCCCAGGTGGCTGAACGGGATTTTGATGGAATACACGTCCAGATGGTGCAACTTGATTGATGAACCCAACGGGTACGGGGGACGCCCTATCTTTCGATGAGAGATGTTGGTAATGAACGAATTTGGTGGAGGCCGACGTTGGCTGCCCGACTACCACAACCAGAATGGTGTGGTGCCTTGAGCGACAGTTACACCATCTCCTGGTAACTACGATTTGGATGGAGGTCGACGTTGTGCTACCCGACTACAACAACCACAAGGATGCTGCGCCTTAGCGATAGTTACACCGGCTCCTGTTGTTGCTGTACTTGCCGTGCCAAGAACAGCCTTAAACCTGCAAGCAATCGAAGAACAAGCAAGAACAAGATAACAAGCAAACACTCACGGGTGTGAAAAAGTTGGGGTTCTGATTCAAGTAATCGGAAGGTCCCGTCGACACTTGCGTTACAAGGAAGTAGTGATGAACCCAACGGGTACGGGGGACGCCCTATCTTTCGTTGAGAGATGTTGGTAATGAACGAATTTGGTGGAGGCCGACGTTGGCTGCCCGACTACCACAACCAGAATGGTGTGGCGCCTTGAGCGACAGTTACACCGTCTCCTGGTAACTACGATTTGGGTGGAGGTCGACGTTGTGCTACCCGACTACAACAACCACAAGGATGCTGCGCCTTAGCGATAGTTACACCGGTTCCTGTTGTTGCTGTACTTGCCGTGCCAAGAACAGCCTTGAACCTGCAAGCAATCGAAGAACAAGCAAGAACAAGATAACAAGCAGACACTCACGGGTGTGAAAAAGTTGGTGTTCTGATTCAAGTAATCGGAAGGTCTCGTCGACACTTGCGTTACAAGGAAGTAGCAATGGCTAAACTTACAGAAAATAAAACCCGCCCTGTCAAGGAGCTCTTGGACTACTTAAATAGGGGAGGGAAGAGGGAAATTCGTCCAGCAACAAAGGTAGGACGTGATCTCACTTATTCCCTTCCTTTTTCTGTTATAGACTACCATTTAATAGGGAAAGAAAGAGGGAAACCCATCCAGCAGCAAGGCAGGATATGATTTTCTCTATTTCTTTCCTTATTATAGCACATCTATCTCTAAATGGGGGAAGAAAGAGTGAATTTCGTCCAGCAGCAAAGTTGGACGAGATTTCCCTTATTCCTTTCCTTATTTGTCTAAATCTCTCTTTATTACATGGCCCCAGCCTCAAGATTTCTCCTCGGGTGGAGCAGCCTTTATTGCATTAATCCCTCCATCCCTCCTAGCTGGATCAATTTCCAAGCACCTAATAATAACAAGGTCATCACAAGGCTTTAATAGGTCACCATTTGAAGGATAATTACTTTGAACAGCCAGGAATGAATTCACCTGATAATTAAGTTGACGTGCACGAGCGCGTGTCATTGGACCTTGATTAGCTGAGAGTGGTGAGTGGGCTGGTGTTGTGGTTGTATCAACGGTAGCGATGTCCGCATCATCCTCCCCTTCTTGCAATTGAGTCGTCCTCGACTCAAATGTGTCTTCCTCGCCCATATATGGTTTCAAATCTGCAATATTAAAAGAGGAAGTAACCCTAAAATGTGCAGGCAACTCAATTTCATATGCATTATCATTAGTTTTTCAAAGCACTTTGAAGGGTCCAGCAGCTCTAGGTAGTAATTTAGATTTTCTCAAATCAGGAAATCCATCCTTTCTCAAATGCACCCAAACCAAATCACCAGGTTCAAAAGTAACATGCTTCTTACCCTTGCTACCGGCTTGTTGATACTTAGCGTTCATGCTCTCAATGTTTGCTTTAGTTTGCTCATGCATTTTAAGAATTAATTCAGCACGGCAAGAAGCATCAAAATTCAATTTCTCTGAAAGTGGCAGAGCCAAAAGATCAATGGGAGCACGAGGAATAAAACCATATGCAATCTGAAAAGGGCACAATTTAGTAGTAGAATGCAGCGAACGATTGTAAGCAAATTCAATATGAGGCAAACATTCTTCCCATAATTTGATGTTATGTTTCAGAACAGCCCTTAGCATGGTAGATAAACTACAGTTCACTACTTCAGTCTGTCCATCAGTTTGAGGGTGACAAGTGGTAGAAAAGGGTAATTTTGTCCCCAACTTAGCCCATAAGGTTTTCCAAAAATGACTAAGAAATTTGGCATCTCTATCTGAAACAATAGTGTTTGGAACCCCATGCAAACGAACAACTTCTCGAAAGAACAAATCAGCAATATGGGTAGCATCATCAGTTTTGTGGCATGGTATGAAATGTGCCATTTTAGAAAATCTGTTGACAACAACAAAAATACTATCCCTCCCCTTCTTTGTTCTAGGCAATCCTCAAACAAAATCCATAGAAACATCCTCCCATGGAGCACTAGGAACAGGGAGAGGCATGTATAAACCATGTGGATTAAGACGGGACTTAGCTTTTTGACAGGTGGTGTAACGAGCAACAAACCGCTCCACATCTCTCCTCATCTTTGGCCAAAAGAAATGGCTTGCTAAGATGTCTTCCGTCTTCTTGACACCAAAGTGTCCCATCAATCCTCCACCATGTGCTTCCTGCAATAGTAAGATATGCACAGAACCAGCTGAAATGCACAATTTGTTAGTTCGAAACATAAAACTATTAGTGAGGACAAACTTGTTCCATTTTTTCCTTCTTTACATTGCAGCAGCACATCTTTGAAATCAGCATCAAAAGCATATTGTTCTTTAATTGTTTCCAAGCCAAAAATCTTAAAATCAAGTTGGGACAACATATTGTAACGGCGAGATAAGGCATCCGCAATGACATTATCTTTTCCTTTCTTGTGTTTGATGACATAAGGAAAGAACTCAATGAATTCTACCCACTTGGCATGCCTACGGTTCAGATTAGTTTGGTTCTTAATGTGCTTCAAAGATTCATGATCAGAATGTATAACAAATTCTTTAGGCCATAAATAATATTGCCATGTTTCCAAAGTTCGTACTAGTGCATATAATTATTTATTATAAGTGGAATAGTTCAGACTAGTCCCATTCAGTTTCTCGCTAAAATAAGCAATAGGTTTCCCCTCTTGCAACAAGACACCTCTCAATCCAATACCACTAGCATCACATTCAAATTCAAAAGTCTTACTGAAATCTGGTAGTTGGAGAAGGGGTGTATGAGTTAACCTATTCTTCAAAGTTGCAAATGCAGCCTCTTGCATCTTGCCCCATGTGAATGGAGCACCCTTCTTTGTAAGCTCATGCAGTGGGCCTGCTATGGTGCTGAAGCCTTTCACAAAACAACGATAGAATTCAGCAAGTCCGAGAAAGCTTCGTACTTGTGTGACCGTGGTAGGAGTCGGCCAGCTGTGTATCGCCTCCACATTGGCTTGATCAACTTCAATTCTCTGTGGTGTCACAACATAGCCAAGAAAAGAAACTCGATCCGTGCAAAAGGTGCACTTGTCAATGTTACCAAATAAGCGTGCATCACGTAAAGCATTGAAAACAGCACGGAGATGATCAAGATGAACTTCGAGAGATGCGCTATAGATCAAGATGTCATTGAAATATACTACCACAAATCTTCCAATGAAAGCACGTAAAACCTCATTCATTAATCTCATAAAAGTGCTAGGTGCATTCGTGAGACCAAAAGGCATGACTAACCACTCATACAACCCAAACTTTGTTTTAAATGCTGTTTTCCATTCGTCACCTAGCTTCATGCGAATTTGATAGTATCCACTACGCAAATCAATTTTAGAGAAAATCATTGAGCCACTAAGTTCATCAAACCTAGGAATAGGATGACGATATCTAATGGTAATGTTATTAATTGCTCGACAATCTACACACATGCGCCATGATCCATCTTTCTTTTGGACCAAAAGGACAGGAACGGAGCAAGGACTAAGGGACTCACACACATAACCTTGTCGAGTAATTCCTGTACTTGCCGCTGAATCTCCTTAATCTCCTCCGGATTGGTCCTGTATGGTGCTCGATTGGGCAAAGAAGCCCCAGGGATGAGGTCAATCTGATGCTCAATCCCTCTCAATGGTGGCATCCCGGCTGGTACCTCTTGTGAAAACACATCAGCGTATTCCTGCAAAAGCTTAGTGATAGAAGGAGGCAAAGCACATGGTGTGTCGTGAAGTGAGAACAAAGCTTCTTTGCAAACAAACACATAGCAGATTGCAGTATCACTTTTTAATTCAAACAAATCAGATTTGGAAGCAAAAAAATAAGCACTCGTTAATTTTATTTCATTCTTCTTCATATGAGCAGATTTGGAATTGTCAGTCTTAGGCTGTACCGATTTCTTAATGACATATGAATTTTCATTTTCAGCAGATTTCTTATTTTTCTCATTGCAAGCTCTAGCAATGTCATCCTTCAAAATAGCATCAGGGGACATCGGGTGCAAAACAAGTTTCTTCTCATGATGCATGAAAGAGTATTGATTTGATTTACCATGATGTAATGTATCTTTATCAAATTGCCAAGGTCGACCAAATAGCATAGAACAAGATTGCATAGGTACCACATCACAATCAATGTAATCATGGTAGGAACCAATTGCAAATTCGACACGAACCAGACGTGTTACCTTAAACTTACCACTGTCGTTGAACCATTGGATGTAGTAGGGATGTGGATGTGGAAGTGTTGTCATCCCAAGCTTTTCTACCATGGTAGCACTTGCTAAATTGTTGCAGCTTCCTCCATCAATAATAATGCGACACGATCGTTCCAAAACTACACACTTAGTGTCACACCCGGTTTTTCCGAAGAACGACCAAGTGAATATCACATGTATGCCAGGATCATTTTCTCATACATGTGATGACAAATAGTGAAGTATCATTTATTACAAGCCAGGTGTCGAATATAAATAAGTCTTACATAGCAAATGTCTCGATGGACAATAATAAGTTCATCACAAGTAAATAAACTAGCAGCGGAATATTATTTTTGAGGGCTCCATCACAGGTGTTGCCCGGGGGTCTCCATGAACCTAGAAACCTTCTTCGGGTCCAAAGTCTTGGTCGTTATACACCACCTCATTATCTTGACCTGAGCAGTAATATAAACCAACAAAATATGCAAGGTTGAGTACCAATGGTACTCAGCAAGTGTGGGAAAATTATATCATGCATGGCTGGAACAAGGAGAGGTTGAACTCATGGTTAAAGCACTATGCAATTAATACCTATCACCTTAGCTTATTAAGCACCTACATTACTACACAGGTGAAATGGTCCTAATCTCCCGTCCTATCATCATAATCAAATAACCATAACATAATTTCCAATGTTAAGCTCCCCGCTTAACACTCACACCCTCCAAGGCCATCATACTCTAATCATGAATAAGTCTAAGCCGCTCTTGACCGTGAGCACGGCTGTCATGACAGTTTGGACTCTGCAGAGTTTGTACCACTGTACCCACATGTAGTGATTTCATCCCCCGTTGCCGGGTGGACTAAAAAAACCTCCATTATGCCAGTGGCTACGAACCACATTCACACTTCCCAGGTGTGTAGCCAGGAGATCACTACGAAGCCTTTACAAAGGGATTCCCGACGAGCGTGGGCCCACTGAGGTTTCACTCCTAACAGCATACAAGAGGCTCCAACCCCGCTGCAGTGGCCCCCTCTTGAGCCTTGCGGTTCATATGGTAGTCCAGCTGACACCTACTCCCCGCACCATCCAACACACCCATACTACGCCGGGGATACACCTAATTAATTGGCCAAACTGCCCCACCTCAGCATGTGGTTGGCACTATAAAGCTAGGTTACATGCTCCATGAACCGGTCCTTAGGATCCAGGCAAGTACTAAACATAAACCCGAGTCTCGTGCACCCAACACACAACCAAAACATCCAACTTGTCTTGATCCCTACCTCTACATAACTCACAATATCTCATTCAAGAGTATGGTAAAATAAACTGATGATCTCATATCCCAAATATCCCATTCTAAGCATGGCTAAGCATTTGCATAATAATAATATGACATGATAAAATAAATCCCAACCCAAGCTACAAGGAAACAAGGTAATGCAATTCTAGGGAAACTTCCTAGCATGGGTTTCATATTTCATTTGACAATGCAAATAATTCTATCTACACATCCTAGCATAGTATCAAAGTGGTCAAGGACACTTGCCTCCTTCCTGCTGCTCTTGAAATGGGTAGTCCTGATCTTGGAAAGGGAGAACTTGCTCTTGAGCAGGTTCTACATCATACCATCACACATAGTAAAAGAAAAAAAATAATCCATAAGACATAGTTCACACTTCCACTTCAAACAAACCACACATTCACATTTATGAAAGTCATTCACAATTTTATGTGTTGTGGTTACTCTATGTGTGCTGATCTTTGGATTACATATACTTTTAATCATGTGTATATGATTCCTACTTTTGCATTCACATTTATGCTTACATACTATATATATGAGTTTCCAATTTTAAATAAATTCCTTATATTTAGTTACTATACCTTTTAGCTACCAAGTATAAATGAAAGGTATTTTCCTACTCCATATGTGACTTCAGAATTTCTACTAACCCTAAACTGAATTCTTTGGATTTTAGAAACTTCATTTATCATTTACTAGTTGCTATATTTTCAGATTTATTTCCTATGCCTAAATGTGAACTTTATTATGAAAATAACAAGACACATCATCTAAACAGAATAGGTTTTGATCTAAAATATTCACTAATATATTTTTGACCTTTTCCTCTGATGTAAACTATTTTACATTTATTTTCCCTATTTTCAAAACTATTCTTTACTTAAAAAAGTGTCTCTATAACTAATAAATGTGAATAATACATTTAAACAGATTCATTTCAGCCCCAAATATATTTTTATCTCACTCCAAAGTTTTCTAAGTACTGAGAAAGTTTTTAATTTACTTTTGACAATATGTTTGTCCCACTTTTTAAATTTTAATTACTAGCCACATATTCAATTTCCTAATTTAAATATTAAAAAGGTAAACTCACCCCACTACAGGGTCTATAATATTATTTAAGAATTTTCAGGGGTCTAGCTACTCATAACAGAGGAGTTTTTCCTAATTTTTATCAAGTCCAGGGGCTAAAACTGATTTTTAAATGAATTTACATGATTTTCTGAAGTTCCAGCGGCTAGATCAGAAGTTTCCGGGGCTAGCTCTTATTTCCCCAGAACCCCAGGGGGTAGCACGTAAGATTTCCAGTCTTTATAACGCGGGGCTGACGTGGACCGTCTGATTTTAAACCGACGGCTGAGATTATAACGTCGAACCGCTACGAGGGGATTTAAACCCTACCGTGCGATCTAAAATAAACGGCGCACAAGCGGCCACGTCGCTCTGATCGAGCGTGGGCGGCGCTGCCCGGCGGCGCACGGCGGCGGGAGGCGGCGATCTCGCCGGAAACTTTCGGATCTTCAAGAATTCTTCCTAGAACTGTGATCTTATGGCATAAATCGGTAGAGGGGAGGTCGGGGATCTCACCTCGGGGTTTTTCTTGAGCTCGGAGGTCCTGGAAGGTGATCGGCGACGAGGTCCGAGGTGAATTCACGGCGAGGCTCGTCGGCGCTGTGTTTACACCGCAAGTCCCCGAGTTTTCTGCACCTGCAAGGTTCCCCGGAGGCGGTGGATCAAGACCAGCGAGTTAGATCGGAATTACCGAGCGTAGATCGGCCAGAATTCGCCGGAGAAGGCTCGGGTTCTCACCGGAAGAAAAACAACAGATCGCGTGGGAAAAACAGAACGAGGCCGGGGTTTTTATAGACGGGGGAGGGCGGCGGGGTGGTTTAGATCGAGTTTGCATCGCCTACGAACGGAATTCGGCGGGAATGCGCAAGAATCCGGGTCGGTTTTGATTCGGGGTGAGAGAATCCGGCGCGGGCGCGAGGTAGAAGAAGGGCTGGCGGGCCCCGCCTGTCAGTGGGAGGAAAGAGCGCGCGCGGCTGCGGGTTGGCGCGGTTGCTAGGTGGGCCGGCTGCTGGGTTTCGGCCCACTGGCCGGTTTTTTTCTGTTTTCCTTTTTCTTTTTCTATTTCTTTTCTGTTTTGAGTTTAATTTGAATTCCAGTTTGAATTTGAATTTTTGCAAAACATGCAACACGTCCAAAAAATTTTAAATTCCCCTCTTAACATGATTTAGTGTCTTAACAAGATTTTTGGGGTGTTACACTTAGTTTGGAATAGATTGTGTCGCTGGTTCTGTTCAGCTTTGATCATTTGGGCACTCAAGACACGCCTCACAACAAGACTCTCATAGTGGGCAGCATGATCAGCCCCAATGTGCTCTTCATCATCATTCTTCTTTCCTGCTTCTTGTGCAGCAAGCATGGCATATGTTTCATTATCTAAATCACTAGCGGATGAGTACTCACCATTTTCTCGTACAACCAGCACACGCTTGCTTGGGCAGTCCCATCGTAGGTGCCCAAAACCCTTGCACTGGAGGCATTGAATGTCTTTTGTTCTCCCGGTAGAAGCAATGGAAGAAGAAGTGTTGGCTGCAACTTGGGTGGATCCTTTTGTTGTCTCGATTACACGCGTAGGTGCTGATTTTGATGTAGTCCTGGGCAACCCATTGGAAGCATCATCTGGAGAATCATGCTTAGTACCAGCAGCACTTGAGCGGAACTGCCATGAGATAGTTCGACCTGCAGAAATATTAGTTCTTGTACGTCGTTCCTGTACTTCTCTTTCAGCCTTACAAGCAAGATGGAATAATCGAGTGACGTTAGTGTATTCCTTATAAGCCAATATGTCCTGAATTTCTCTTGTTAAACCACCCATAAACCTAGCAATTGCAGCCTCTTCATTTTCAACTAGGCCACAACGCATCATGCCTATTTGAAGTTCTTGATAGTATTTCTCAACAGATTTGTTGCCTTGTCTAAGTTGTTGTAATTTATGCAACAGGTCACAAGCATGATAGGAAGGAACAAAACGACGACGCATGATTCGTTTCAAAGCATTCCAAGTTTGTGGTACGGTAGCTGGATTTTTAGTTTGATATTCATGCCACCAAACAGAAGCAAAGTCAGTGAATTCACTAGTGGCAGCTCTAACCTTTTTATCATCAGGGAAATCATGGCATGCAAATTTTTGATCTACTGACAATTCGCAAGACAGATATGCATCCGGATCATATTTACCATCAAAAGGTGGTATGGATAATTTAATGCTGCGTAGGGAATCGTCATTGTCACGTACCTCGCGTCGTTGAGCTCGACCACCCATACCACGATGGTCGCGACGTGGCTGCCGTCGATACCTGAAAGGTCCATCATCAAGCTCGGTATCCGCCGAATACTCCGCCTCGTCATATCTTGCAGCACTGCCAACGGAGTCGTGGCTGTCATCAACACGTCTTTGCCTCTCTTCGCGTCCAACCTGTTCCATCCTCTCCAATCGCTCAATTATTGCTGCAAGAGAAGTGTTAATAGCCCCAGCAGTGCTTTCTAATGTGGTCAGTTTGGTGTTGGTGCAAATCTGCGTCGACTCTAATTGACCAATGCGTTCATTGGTGACTTGAATATCCTCATTAAGAGCATCTGTGTGTAGCTTTACTTGACGTTCGAAATGCTGAATGATGCCCCTCGTACGTGGTGAATGTGGAGATATCCCATTCGCATCAGCTGACATGGTTAGTAAAGAAAGGAAATACAACACCAAGCAGATTAATCCTAACAGTTGCTAAGAGGTGGTAGGACAGCACAATTCCTCACTAGCAAGAAATCAAGGTCTTACAAGTTCTTACCATGCGATGCAGGAGGCGCCGGCAATCAGCAAGAACAACAACAAACGGTGGCTGTCAGCACAACCTTATGGTGTCGTAGACAATTTTATGGAGCTGTAGATGGTTGCTAGACACAATTTGTGCAAAAGAACAGCTAGTACCACATTAGTCACAACAAGTTGAATAAACGTTCCACGATAGTATTGTGCTGGTCCTAGCTCAAACCTTACTAGAGACGTGAGCCGTAACTCCACGTGACGTTGGATTACTATGGTAGGGAAGTTCGAACAGCCCGATCCGTTGTGTTTCAACAACGTTGAAAACAGCAAGTTGAACTTCGAAACATGAAACAAATGTTACACAAATTGTCTCTCTTTTTTTGTACTTAGAAACTTTTTTTTGATTGTAATCAGTGCGGCTTTTCTTTTTGCACGTGCCTCTTTCTTGCTGATCCGTGCAGCTTTTCTTTTGCACTTGCCTTTTTTCTCAACTTTGGGTAGATAATGGAAATGGACTGAGAACAAAGTGGCACGAACTCAAAACTCTAGCGGTGAAAAACTTAGGACCAGCAACTTGACACAAAAAGGCAACCGTGAATTCAACAAGTCAAGAGCTAAGTAGCCAAGCAAAAGGCTCAAAGTGTTTTTAGGATTTTTTTAGAGCGAACTTTTGTAGGCAAAAGTGGACTGTAGGTAAATGAAGAACAAGGAGAAGGAAATCTCTCACCGAGCAACTTGAAATCTGATACCACTTGATGAACCCAACGGGTACGGGGGACGCCCTATCTTTCGATGAGAGATATTGGTAATGAACGAATTTGGTGGAGGCCGACGTTGGCTGCCCGACTACCACAACTAGAATGGTGTGGCGCCTTGAGCGATAGTTACACCGTCTCCTGGTAACTACGATTTGGGTGGAGGTCGACGTTGTGCTACCCGACTACAACAACCACAAGGATGCTGCGCCTTAGTGATAGTTACACCGGCTCCTGTTGTTGCTGTACTTGCCGTGCCAAGAACAGCCTTGAACCTGCAAGCAATCAAAGAACAAGCAAGAACAAGATAACAAGCAAACACTGACGGGTGTGAAAAAGTTGGGGTTCTGATTCAAGTAATCAGAAGGTCTCGTCGACACTTGCGTTACAAGGAAGTAGCAAATGGCTAAACTTACAGAAAACAAAACCCGCCCTGTCAAGGAGCTCTTGGACTACATAAATAGGGGAGGGAAGAGGGAAATTCGTCCAGCAACAAAGGTAGGACGTGATCTCCCTTATTCCCTTCCTTTTTCTGTGATAGACTACCATTTAATAGGGAAAGAAAGAGGGAAACCCATACAGCAGCAAGGCAGGATATGATTTCCTCTATTTCTTTCCTTATTATAGCACATCTATCTTTAAATGGGGGAAGAAAGAGGGAATTTCGTCCAGCAGCAAAGTTGGACGAGATTTCCCTTGTTCCTTTACTTATTTTTCTAAATCTCTCTTTATTACATGGCCCTAGCCTCAAGATTTCTCCTCAGGTGGAGCAGCCTTTATTGCATGAATCCCTCCATCCCTCCTAGCTGGATCAATTCCCAAGCACCTGATAATTAAGTTGACGTGCACGAGCGCGTGTCATTGGACCTTGATTAGCTGACAGTGGTGAGTGGGCTGGTGTTGTGGTTGTAACAACGGTAGCGATGTCCGCATCATTGATGGTTTTGCATGCGCCGATGGCCATATGGGTCCAAATTAGGAATGTCGGTAAAACTCATGAACTCGGATCTCGGGCGGCCGTACGTAACCTTGACGAAATACTTGTCCAGATGGTGCAACTTGATGGTTTTGCATGCGCGGATAGACATCTGGGTCAAATTCAAGAAAGTCGGTAAAGTCGGTAAAACTTACGAACTTTGGTCTCGAGCGGCTAGAAGGGACCTTAAAGAAATACTTGTGCGGATGGTGCAAGTTGATGGTTTTGCATGCGCGGATGGCCATCTGGGTCAAAATTTAGAAAGTCGGGAAAGTCAGTAAAACTCACGAACTCGGGTCTCAGGCGGCCAGACGGGGCCTTGACGGAATACACGTCTGGATAGTGCAACTTGATGGTTTTGCATGCGCCTAGCGTAAGCCACGTGCACTAGGTCTCCGTGTGTGTTTTGGAGTATTGATAACGAACAATTAAAAATACTAATGAATTTGAATGAGCATGTGTGCAGATAGGTGGATGGCAATAAGAGATTAAGGGTTTTTCAAAAAGGAAAATGAAGAAGGCGGCATGAAGCTACACAATAGAATTAGGGTTTCTATTTTTCTTGAGTGTAGGAACGCCGCACTATTAAGAGGGACACGCCACACAGCAAAGAAAAGCAAGCTCAATCACTCAAAAACAACCCTTAGTGTAGAAAAGAGTTGTTAGGTCAAAAACCTCGAACATGTCAAAAAAATTCAGAAAAGTACTCTCTGTATAGAATCGGACATGTCCGAAGGTTTCGGAGAAGTACCTTCTGTTTAGGTTTGGACATATCCGAAGAATTTCGGACATGTCCAAAGTCTAGGGTTTCTGAAAATTCCTAAGTCCAGAAGGTCGGACATGTCAGAGATGTTCAAAGATGTACCTTCTTTTTAGGTTCGGACATATCCTAAGAATTTTGGACATCTACGAAGTCTACGGTTTCTGAAAATTCCTAAGTCCAGAAGGTCGGACATGTGAGAGATGTTCGGAGATGTACCTTCTGTTTAGGTTCGGACATATTCGAAGAATTTCGGACATGTCCGAAGTCTAGGGTTTCTGAAAATTTCTAAGTTCAGAAGGTCACACATGTCAAAGATGTTCGGAGATGTACCTTTCTGTTTAGGTTTTGACATATCCGAAGAATTTCAGACATGTCCGAAGTCTAAAGTTTATAAAAATTCCTAAGTCTAGAAGGTCGGACATATCAAAGATGTTCGGAGATGTACCTTATGTTTAGGTTCGGACATATCCGAAGAATTTTGGACATGTACGAAGTCTAGGGTTTCTGAAAATTCCTAAGTCTAGAAGGTCGGACATGTAAAGAAGTTCAGAGATGTACCTTCTATTTAGATTCGAACATATCCGAAATATGTCGGACATGTCCAAAGTGGAATCAATGGGACGGTCTTAATTAGTGTCAGTTAAGGACGTCATTTTACCGTTATGGTCCCCAAATTCGGACATGTTCGAAGATAGTTTTGCATGCGCGTATGGCCATCTCGGTCCAAATTGGGAAACTCGGTAAAACTTACGAACTCGGGTCCCGGGCGGCCGGACGGAACCTTGACGGAATACACGTCCGGACGGTGCAACTTGATGGTTGTGCATGCGCGTGTGGCCATCTGGGTCGAAATCGAGAAAGTCAGAAAGTTGGTAAAACTCACGAACTCGGGCCCCGTGCGACCGGACGGGACCTTGATGGAATACACAATTGGACGGTGCAATTTGATGGATTTGCATGCGTGGATGGCCATCTGGGTTGAAATCAGAAAAGTCGGGAAAACTCACGAACTCGGGTCCCGGGTGGCCGGAAGGGACCTCGACGGAATACACGTCCGGATGGTGCAACTTGATGGTTTTGCATGCGTGGGTTGCCATCTTGGTCGAAATTGGGAAACTCGGGAAAACTAACAAACTCAGGTCCCGGTCGGCCGGACATGACCATGACGGAATACACACCCGAAGGGTACAACTTAATGATCTTGCATGCGCGGATAGCTATCTTGGTCCAAATCGGGAAACTAGGTAAAACTCACGAACTCGGTTCCCAGGCGGCCGGACAGAACCTTGACGGAATACACGTCCGGACGGTGCAACTTGATGGTTTTGCACGCGCGGATGGCCATCTGGGTCAAAATCGAGAAAGTCAGGAAAGTTTGTAAAACTCACAAACTCGGGTCCCTGGCAGCCGGATGGGACCTTGACGGAATATGCGTTCGGATGGTGGTTTTGCATGCATAGATGGCCATCTGGGTTGAAATCGAGAAAGTCGTGGAAGACGGTAAAACTCACGAACTAGGATCCCGGGCGGTAGGATGGAACCTTGACGGAAGACATGTCGAGACGGTGCAACTTGATGGTTTTGCACGTGTGGATGACCATCTGGGTCAAAATCAAGAAAGTCGGGAAAGTCTGTAAAACTCACGAACTCGGGTCCCTAGCGGCCGGACGGAACCATGACGGAATATACGTTCGGATGGGTAAAACTCACGAACTCGGATCCCGGGCGGCCGGACGGAAACTTGACGGAATACTCATCCAGACGGTGCAACTTGATGGTTTTCCATTCGCAGATAGACATCTGGGTCAAAATCGAGAAAGTCGGGAAAGTCAGGAAAACTCATGACTCGGGTCTCGGGACGACGGACTGTATCTTGACGGAATAAACGTTCGGATGGTGCAACTGGAAGGTTTTGCATTTGCATATGGCCATCTGAGTCAAAATCAGGAAAGTAGGTGTAAGGGCCTAAGTTTTTGGCACATATTCAAAGTGTTCATCACCACACACACACTTCATTTGAAGAAACTTGATGAATACATTTGAAGAGCAAGTAAACACCATCAACATGCTCATTAGAGAATAAACTCACAAAATACAAAAGTGGTATTTCCCACATACATCATATAGGGGTTGGGCATATGAAAAACTCCCACACCTTGCTAGGAGTGTCCATGCCAAATTTTACCCAAATTCGGGACCTTTTTGAAGTCCTTTTGGGTATAACTAGAAAGAGGGTGGTTTGAACTCAAATTCAAATTCAAACTATTTCTATTCCATGAATTTAAAAGTGGGAGGCATATTCTTACTCAGCACATTTTTGTGAGATCACATACCAATTTTTACTTCATTTGGAGTTGATCTTGACATGAGCTAAGTTTAGCAAATTCAAACTTTATTTAAATTTCAAACTGCATATGTGCTGAATATATATTCAAACAAACCCCAATTTGAATTCTATCCAATTCAAATAGCCAAGGGGTAGATAATTCAAATGACCAAGGTTAATTGGGTCTCTACTGTTTATAGCAGTGGGGAAAATTCAATTTCAGAGGTTAAAACCGGAGTGGGACCCACATGTCAGCCTCACTAGTGTTTCAACCGACTGAAGTCACCGCAGCTCGGTTCCTGCGCGCGACCCCGCAGGCGCCACGGCGATTGCCGACCGCTGCCACCTCCTGGTCGCCGATCAGCGCCCAAAGACGTCCCCAGCCATTTAACTGCGAGCTGCCGCCGGCAGCAGCCTATCTTCCCACTGCCTTGACGTTTCCAGCGCCGAGAACACCGAGCTAATCGCCGCACAGCTCCACCACCTCACCTCGTCGTCGACCGGCCAAAGCAGTGCCTTCCACCATGAGTTGAGGCCACAAACAGCACCGCCGATCTTAGCTAGACGTGTTACAGCCCTCAGTTGCTCGTGATCAGCTTTCAGTGAAGCTTGTCTGAGCCGATCTTCCATCGCACTGTCAACCCGAGAGCTCCTCCGACTCGACGCCGTCGCCCGAGCAGCGCAAAGCTTCTCCAGCACGACCAACGCGTCTCTGAGGTTAGCATCCAAGTCTAGTAGCTCCTCCCGAACTCCCTAGGTCCCTCTTAGCGCCGGCTAGCCGGAATTTCAACTTTCCCCGATGATCGCTGGAAAGAACACCGAAAACCAAAACTCGAAATTCACCTCGATCAGTTGATCACCGAAAATCCTGGTCGAGCTGAAGCTAGAGTAGCACCTCACGGTAACTTCAGCCAAATCCTAGCGGTAATGATCGACCCAGTGAGCAGAACACCGGAATTTGGCCATCGCCGGTGAAAACAGCTCAGGTCGCCGGTGAGGTCTACTTTCCCGGCGATCTCCGGCCAAGAGGAGGGCAGGGATAGCTTCCTCGTGCCAAGAGGATCGATTTACACCTGCAGCGTTACCCGAATAACCCGTCACGTACGCCCGTACTCGATGTTGCCTACAGCAACCATCACGGACGCCGTACGCAACCACCTTTCACCCGTCACCCAAATGTTGAACTGGTCCAATCATCCCGAGCAAGAGGTCTCTGCACGCGCATCTCAGTGCCGCCAGCCGATTTACACCTCGAGCACTCAACCTACCCTCTGAACGACCAGCTATGCCTCAACACCCAGCTATCCGAGTTACATCGGTTTCATGGTTCCCATATAGCTGGTAGTGCTTCGGTACTGTTCTAGCTTGTTCAACAGGCCCACACACGGCTCGGTCCTCAATCGACACAAGCGGAGCTATAGCACACAGGCCCCAAAGTCCTGCTGCCCTTACTCTCCGCTTGGTCTCAATTTTTCTTGCCATGTGTATCATGTGCTATCTCTACCCGAGTCGAGTGCCTCTAGCCTATTCTCGCGAGTAGTTCCAACTACTCGACTTGTACCGAATCCTACTCTATCTTAGCATTGCAGTAGCTAACGGGGTTTTCAATCCTAATCCTAACCCATGGCTTTCTTGGCTTTGCATTTGGATTTCCAAACAAGACTCTAGTGCAAGAAACAACGATACTCAAGTAAGTGCTCAAAATAATAAAACTTTGTAAAAAGGTTAATGCAAACCGGAGCTTGCCTTGCTGCTCTTGGTCGTAGGCTAGCTGCTCTTCCGGAGTAACGAAGTCTAGGACTTGGGGTTCCTCCTCGACCTTAGCGACTACATGAGATAACAAGTACATGTATTAATTTAAATGCATTTGAATTGAATTTTAAACTTGTGAAGGCTATAAGTCCCACTAGACAGACTCAATGACTCTGAAATTTTTACTGTGGTTTGGATACGACCTAAACAGAGACTTGGTCAAGTTTTAGTTGCAGCAAAGCTCATTTGAGCTCTCCACAAATAATTATGTACTTGACCTTAATTGGAGCTCTTATGATGTTCTAGGGATTTTCATGGAGCAAGCCATGACTTTCTGAAAACTAGATTTTCAGAGGGTTCTAATGGAGTTGGTCTCACTTAATCTGAAGGTTCCTAGCTAAAGATATGAGCTAAACAATTTCAGAGAAAATTCTGAAAATGTTTCTGAACATTTTCTATTTTCTCGGGAACAGTTTTATTAATCACACCATTAGGTGGATCAAATAAGCTCAAATGGATCTGAAATTTTTATGGTAGTTCAGGGATATTTTGGTGATCATCCCAGCAAAATTTCAGGATTTTCCCCCGAAGGATTTTCCAGTTAAAATTCCAAACAGTTTAAATTTTGAGGAATCAATTCAGGAGAAATAGGGATTTTCATGAAGTGAAACTTGATTTACAGGAAAGTGCTCAGAGAGCTGAATCCAACAAAATTTGGTTCACTCGATTTGGAGATTTCTAGCCAAAGTTATGTGTGTTTGAAGTACTAACACTGAAAATCGAAAAAAAGTTTAAACTTCTGCCCATGGGCCCCGCATACAGTGCTTCGTCTCCCTCCTCGCGCCAAATGCTCGGTGGCGGCGGTCTCTGGCGACACTCACCGGAAGCGAGCTCCCGGCCACCCCCCAGCTCGAAACTCGCCGCCTGTCCCTTTCCTGACCTCCTGGACTCGATTTGTGGGCTCGTCGGCCGCCGGCGATGGCCGGAAACCCGTGCGCACCGGTAACAGCACCTGCTAGGGTTCCGGCGAGGTCGGTTTTGCTCTGCCATGCACCAAATTGATCGGAAATCGTTCGGAGAGCATCAGTGGAGCACGGCAACTATGCTCTCGACGGTGAGCCGAGGTACTTAGCCACGGCGGCGGGGAAAACGGCCATATCACGGCCGATTCTCGATGGTTTTCTTTGCTTCCTGTTCGAGCGTGTGCGCTAACATGTGTAGAATCTACTGGATAACGGGCTTGACCAACCCTAGTGTGTGGAGTACAAATTCCACTCAGAGGTGAACTCGGCTCCTATGAACTGGCCGAGAGTAAACTCGGAAATTCTTGACCGATGGTTGATCAATTGCCAAATGGATTTCGACTACTCCATCTGCATACGTCACGCACCTTTCTTGTGTAGAGAAGTGGACGTGACAACGGTCGTGCCGAGCTGCCCACGAGAGCCCGAACGGCGGCGACGTTTGGTCCGCCGGAGAAGATGTCCGGTGTAGCTCGAGGGCGCCTGCTCACTGGCCAACACGGGGTCTAGGATGTTGCTCACGAGCTCCCGGTGCCGTTTTGCTGCAGAGGAGGCTGGGCTCGCGAGTGATAGGACTGATCCCGGCAGAATTGAGAGAGCGGCTGGCTGCGGTGGAGCTCGGTGTGGGAAAGCAGACCGAACACGTCGGGCTCGGGAGATATATGATGGGGCACGCCGGGGAGGGATAAGGAGCCCGCGCGGCTGGTCTCCAGCTCGGGGAACGCAGCAGGAGCTGGCGCCGGCCAACCCCCTCGGTGGCGCGCTCGGGCTGCACCCGAGAACCGAATGTTCTGTTCTTCAGTCGGTTCAATTTGGTTCAGTGGCTGACATGTGGGTCCCACCTCCATTTTTAACCTCTGAAATTAACTTTGCTCTACTGCTCTAAACAGTAGAGATCAAATTAACGTCAAGTATTTGAATTATCTGCCCCTGGGCCATTTGAATGGAGTAGAATTCAAATTGGTTTGGGTTTGACTAAATTTCAGCACACATGTAGTTTGAAATTCAAATAAGGTTTGAATTTGTTATACTTAGCTCATGTCAAGATCAACTCCAAATAGAGTGAAAATTGGTGTGTGATCCCACTTTTGAATTCCTGGGGTAAAAATAGTTTGAATTTGAATTTGAGTTCAAACCACACTCTTTCAAGCTATACCCAAAAATATCTCAAAAAGGTTTTGAATTTGGGTGAAACTTGGCATGGACATCCCTAACAAGGTGTAGGAGTTTTCATATGCCCAGCCCCTAGATGATGCATGTGGAAAATACCACTTTTGCATTTTGTGAGTTTATTCAATAATGAGCATGTTGATAATGGTTACATGCTTTTCAAATGTGTTCATCAACTTTCTTCAAATGTGTTCATCAACTTTCTTCAAATGAGGTGTGTTGTGTGGTAATGAACACTTTAAATATGTGTCAAAAACTGAGGCCTTTACATTCCTCTCCCCTTAAAAGAATCTCGTCCCAAGATTATAAGGTGAAAATGAGAGAGAGGACGGTGGAAAGTTACCGAATATGCGACGTGAAAAAGTCGGGGTAGTTAGTGCGAAGAAATCCTTCGCTCTCCCATGTCGCTTCGTCCATGGAGTGATTACTCCACAGAACTTTGTAGAACCACAACGTACGGTTGCGTGTGGTTCGGGCTTTCTCGTCAATGATCTGAACCGGTTCCTCCCGATAGGTGAGATCTGGTTTCAGTTCTTCAATGTCCTCCAGCTGAACGATAGTTGATAGCTTGAGACACTTCCTCAGCTGGGAAATATGAAAGACGTCGTGCACACCGGAAAGTGCTTCTGGTAATTTCAGCCGGTATGCTACTGATCCACATCTTTGGGTAATCTGGAATGTACCGATGAATTGGGGTGCCAACTTTCCTCTCACCCGAATCTGTTCACGCCCTTCATTGGAGACACACGTAGGTATACGTGATCCCCGACTTCAAATTGTAATGGGCGCCTTCTCCGGTCCGCATATTGCTTTTGTCAGGATTGGGCGGCTTTTAGGTTCGCTTGAATCAGTCGAACCTTTTCCTCCGTGTTACTGACAAGATCAATCCCGAAGGTAACCCTTTCGCCAGACTCACACCAATTCAATGGTGTGCGGCATTTTCTCCCGTATAGCGCCTCGTAAGGCGCCATCTTGATGCTGGCTTGGTACCCATTGTTGTACGAGAATCGGCTAATGGTAAGTGATCATCCCAATTTTTGCCGTGGTTGATAGCACAATCTCGTAGCATGTCCTCTAGAATCTGATTTACCCGCTCGGTTTGCCCATCCGTCTGCGGGTGGTATGCTGAACTACGGATCAGCTTCGTCCCCAATGCAGTGTGTAGCTGCTCCCAAAAATGGGACACAAATAAAGTGCACCGGTCCGATATGATGGTACGGGGTCCGCCGTACAAGCATAGTATCCGTGAGATGTACAGCTCAGCATACTTCTTGGCGTTGTAGTTGGTGTTGACCGGGTTGAAATGGGCAACTTTGGTGAGCCGGTCGATGAAGTCCATGCTCACATCCTCTCACTTCCAGGAAGGAACGCCCAGTGGTTGTAGCAGTCCCGGTTTCCGCATATGATCTGCCTTCACCCTTCGACATGTATCACACTTGGACACGTACTTTGCGATCTCCCGCTTCATCCGTGTCCACCAAAACTTGCTTCTGAGTTCTTGATACATTTTGTTGCTGCCGGGGTGAATAGAAAATTTTGATAAGGTGAGTCTCATCAAAAAATTTCTTCCGTAACTCCGGGTTACGGGGTACGACGATCCGGTCCTTGAACCATAGGACGCCGTCTCCATCTTTCCAGAAACATTTCAGCTCCCCACTGTCTACACGTCTCCGCAAATGCGACATGCCCTTGTCATGTTTCTGAGCTGCCGCTATCTCTTCACGGATGGTGGGGATCAAAGCTAGGTTGTAGGGAGCTCCATGTGGAATTACATGCAGTGGTGGTTCGCTCTCTCCCAACGGTGTGATGGTCAGATTGTTGATGTGTGACTTGCGACTCAACGCATCCGCCACTACGTTTGCCTTGCCGGGGTGATAATGGATCTCTATTTCCTAATCCTTTATCAACTCTAACCATCTTAGCTGCCTTATGTTCATCTCCTTATGAGTGAATATGTACTTGAGGCTCTTATGGTCGGTATATAAATGTACGAGGTTACCGAGTAGGTAGTGCCTCCATATTTTCAGTGCAAGTACCACGGCAGCGAGCTCCAAGTCGTGAGTTGGATAATTCTGCTCATGGTTTCTAAGCTGCCGTGATCCATACGCGACCACTCTTTGGTCTTGCATCAGCACACATCCGAGCCTAATGCCGGATGCATCGCAGTACACATCGAACGGTTTTGTTGTGTCTGGCTGCGCCAAAACCGGTGCTGATGTTAGGTGCTTTACTAATGTCTCGAATGCTGCTTCACATGTTGGACTCCAAACATATTTGGTAGCCTTCTTTAGCAGCCCCGTCATAGGCTTGGCAATCTTTGAGAAGTTCGGGATGAACCTCCGATAATATCCCGCGAGTCCGAGGAAACTCCATACCTCGTGAACAGTTCTTGGGGACTTCCAATTCAGCACTTGTGTGATTTTACTTGGGTCTACAGTGATACCCTCCGCTGAGATGATATGTCCGAAAAAGGCACTTGCGATATCCAGAATTCGCACTTGCTGAATTTCGCGCATAGCTTGTGATCCTGCATCCGTTGCAAGACTATACGCAGATGCTTCTTGTAATCTTTCTCCGACTTGGAATATACCACCAGGATGTCGTCGATGAAGACCACGACAAACTTGTCCAGCTCTGTCATGAATACCGAGTTCATCAAATACATGAAATGAGCTGGAGCGTTGGTGAGGCCAAAGGACATGACCAGGTACTCATAAAGTCCGTACCTCGTCGAGAAAGCTGTCTTCTGAATATCCTTAGCCCGTATTTTAATCTGATGGTACCCGGATCTTAAATCCATCTTGGAAAAGATCTTTGCTTCGACCAACTGATCAAACAACATGTCGATCCGTGGCAACAGGTACTTGTTCTTGATGGTTGCGGCGTTTAGTGGACAATAGTCCACACAAAGCCGCAATGTCTCATCCTTCTTCTTCACAAATAATGCCGAACAGCCCTATGGCGAGGAGCTCGGCCTAATAAAACCCTTTTCCAGAAGGTCCATTAGCTGGGTCTTCAATTCAGCCAATTCCTTGGGCGCCATCTTGTACGGCCTCCGAGATATTGGCATGGTTCCCGGTGCAAGTTCAATCTTGAACTCCACCTCTATCGGGCGGCATCCCCGGTAAATCATCCGGGAACACGTCAGGGAACTCTCGGACCATTGGAATATCTTCCAATCTGATGGTTGTGGATTGATAGACACTTGGAAGTTTTATTTCTGGACTGTCCAGAAATAAAAAATGAGATTCGTGCACTTCTGAATTCAAGTGCACGATTCGGAGGACGGTGTCTAAAACAGCGCCGTGGCGGGTTAACCACGACATCCCTAAGATGACATCGACCTTTTGTCCCTCTAAAACTATGAGAGACGTAGGGTATACTCTACCCTCTAAGCACAATTGCGCTTTTGGGACCATCATGCTTGCTGAAATTTTCCCACCCGTTGAACAGATCACATAAGGACTATCGGTGGGTAGTATTTGCAAGCTATATCTATCAATGAAAGTTTGGCTAATGAAGCTATGTGTGACGTCTGAATCAAACAACACTATGGCGGGATGCTGGTAGAGTTGGAACATACCCGCAAGGATTGGCTCACCCTCCGGCACGTCCTCTATGGAAAGCTGGTGGACGGTGCCGGGCCTAAGGTTTGCCCGCCGCGCATTAGTAGGGTTCCGGGGCTGATTCCTCCCCGGAAGTTGCGGTGCAACTCCGCCGCCTTGTCTCTCCAGACAACTGCTGGCGAAGTGCCCTGGGCGACCACATTTGTAGCATGTGACCGCTGCTTGTCTGGTGCTTGGGGGACGAAAGCCCGGCATGCGCTGCTGAGGTGCATACGCACGCGGCATCGCCTGCTGCTGCTGTTGTTGTTGTGGAGGTGGTGCTGGCAGTGCCGGCCTGAATGCCGGTGAAGAATATGGCCGACTGCGGAATGGCATCGACCTCTGTGGTGGCTGCCAGCGTGGACCTGATGGTGGGCGATTCACCATCCGAAATTTTTGAGAAGGACTGCCTCCTTCTCCGCTGTTTTGCGGCGCGCTTCGCTTTCTTTCCGCCGCCGCTAACTCCTTGCCAGAGTCCTCCTGAACAACCGCAGCATCAATTATATCGTTGAGGCCGCCGCGATTGAACATCGCCAATTTGTCCTTCAGGAGCGGGTTAAGCCCCTGGTAGAGGTGGTCCCGCCGCTTCTCTTCAGTATCGGCGTGATATGACGCATAGAGCGCGAGATCGTTGAACGCACTGGAGTATTCCAGCGCGTTCCGACTCTCTTGCTGCAGGTGTAGAAACTCCTGCGTCTTCCTCTTCATCAAACCTGGCGGTATGTGATAGGCCCTGAAGGCCGTCCGGAACTCCACCCAGGTCATAACTCGGTCGGTGGGCTGTGAAGCACTGTAGTTTGCCCACCACGCGCTCGCGGATCTCTGGAGCTGCTGGACCGTGAACTGAATCTTGCGCTGCTCACTTATTTGGAGCAGCCCGAACTTCATCTCTATCGTGCGGAGCCAGTTGTCCGCATCGAGTGGTTCATCCGCCCTTGAGAATACTGGGGGATGAGTCGCTAGGAAGTCGGAGTAGGAGCTCTGTTGACGCTCCTCACGATCTTGACGTCTCTCAGGTTGAGACGTATTTGCAATAAGCGTCTGCAGTAACTCCGTGTGCTGCTGATGAGAATCTGCCATCGCCACAACGATGTCGGCCATTGTAACCGTTGGCGGTGGCGGTGTTTGCTGTTGCTGTTGCTGCTGTTGCTGCTGCTGTCCCGAGGAGTCCTCGGGAGGCTGTTGGGAGGTTTCTCCCCCTTGACTAGAACCCCCAACGTCCGGGTTTGCACGAGTACGAGTCACTCTAAAATTTAAAACAACAGCGGTCAGCACATGTCATACTTAAAGGTTCTATATGAAACAGTAGGTATTAAAGTGATGCATGAATAATTTGCACAACATTCACATATATTGATAAAGCATAAACTTTATACAAGATACATTCTTCTCGGGTCTCCGAGAGGTCGTGCTCATGTCGTCACTATCTATACATACGCTACTGCCTACACGACATGTCACCGATTACAAAAGTTTGGATTACACTACTCTAGCTACCCTACTTGGCATCGGTAACCCCCTACTCGGAGTAGAACTCGACCTCCTGTGGGTCGTCCTCCTCCAATACCTCTGCTGGTGGCTCTGGATCTACAACCTCCTCTCCCATCTCAGGTTCTCCCATTGCCGGAAGACCCAAGACCACCGGTATGTAACAGCTCTCTAGGATCATAGACTGGCCCCACATACCACCACTCGTCTTTTCTGCGCACTTTGTCCTCACTCGCGCGCACCCGGAAAACTTTCCGGTCGGTCACCCATCCCCAAATTCCTCCGGGCCAAGCACGCTTAACCACGGAGTCCTTTGCAGGTGGGCTTCCGGAAAAGAAGATATACCTTGGTGGTATGAGTACTCTATCAATCCTATTAAGCCGGGAGTCAGGATATCACACAATCCACCCCCCTTAGAAGACCAACGTCCTCGTCGGTCAACGCCAAGACAGGAACGTCCCCTCTTAGCCACGTCCGTACGTTCAGTGCTGGCATACGCATACCGTACGTCCGGTTAGCAGCATACGTACCATACCGTGTCTCACACAGAGGACCCACGCGTCATGCGTACGTACCCACGTCCATGACCCGTACGCTACCGTATCCTTCTCACTGACCCGTACGCACCCGTGAAACTGCGAGGGTCGGCTCTGATACCATTTGTAACAGCTCTCTAGGATCATAGACTGGCCCCACATACCACCACTCGTCTTTTCTGCGCACTTTGTCCTCACTCGCGCGCACCCGGAAAACTTCCCAGTCGGTCACCCATCCCCAAATTCCTCCGGGCCAAGCACGCTTAACCACGAAGTCCTTTGCAGGTGGGCTTCCGGAAAAGAAGATATACCTTGGTGGTATGAGTACTCTATCAATCCTATTAAGCCGGGAGTCAGGATATCACACAATAACAGCATTTCTGATGGCTCTCTAGGATCATAGACTGTCCCCACATACCGCCACTCGTCTTTTCTGCGCACTTTGTCCTCACTCGTCCGCACCCGGGAAAACTTCCCGGTCGGTCACCCATCCCCAAATTTCTCCGGGCCAAGCACGCTTAACCCCGGAGTTCTTTGCAGGTGGGCTTCCGGAAAAGAAGATATACCTTGGTGGTATGAGTACTCTATCAATCCTATTAACCCGGGAGCTAGGATATCACACAATCCACCCCCTTAGAAGACCGACGTCCTCGTCGGTCAACGCCAAGACAGGAACGTCCCCTCTTAGCCACGTCCGTACGTTCAGTACTGGCATACGCATACCGTACGTCCGGTTAGCAGCATACGTACCATATCGTGTCCCACACAGAGGACCCACGCGTCATGCGTACGTACCTGCGTCCCTGACCCGTACGCTACCGTATCCTTGTCACTGACCCGTACGCACCCGTGAAACTGCAAGGGTCGGCTCTAATACCATTTTTGATGGCTCTCTAGGATCATAGACTGTCCCCACATATCGTCACTCGTCTTTTCTGTGCACTTTGTCCTCACTCGTGCGCACCCGGGAAAACTTACCGGTCGGTCACCCATCCCCAAATTCCTCCGGGCCAAGCACGCTTAACCCCGGAG
Source organism: Neostapfia colusana (assembly GCA_030760725.1). Classification (NCBI taxonomy): domain Eukaryota; kingdom Viridiplantae; phylum Streptophyta; class Magnoliopsida; order Poales; family Poaceae; genus Neostapfia; species Neostapfia colusana. Next base: position 52,833,553 of record JASWHV010000019.1, read on the forward strand.
TTCTTTGCAGGTGGGCTTCCGGAAAAGAAGGTATACCTTGGTGGTATGAGTACTCTATCAATCCTATTAACCCGGGAGCTAGGATATCACACAATACTCCTGGCTTAATAGGATTGATAGAGTACTCATACCATCAAGGTATACCTTCTTTTCCGGAAGCCCACCTGCAAAGTACTCCGGGGTTAAGCGTGCTTGGCCCGGAGGAATTTGGGGATGGGTGACCGACCGGGAAGTTTTCCCGGGTGCGCACGAGTGAGGACAAAGTGCGCAGAAAAGACGAGTGGTGGTATGTGGGGCCAGTCTATGATCCTAGAGAGCTGTCAAAAATGGTATCAGAGCCGACCCTCGCAGTTTCACGGGTGTGTACAGGTCAGTGACAAGGATACGGTAGCGTACGGGTCAGGGACGCAGGTACGTAGGCATGACGCGTGGGTCCTCTGTGTGGGACACGGTATGGTACGTATGCTGCTAACCGGACGTACGGTATGCGTATGCTGGTACTGAACGTATGGACGTGGCTAAGAGGGGACGTTCCTGTCTTGGTGTTGACCGACGAGGACGTCGGTCTTCTAAGGGGGGTGGATTGTGTGATATCCTGACTCCCGGCTTAATAGGATTAATAGAGTACTCAGACCATCAAGGTATACCTTCTTTTTCAGAAGCCCACCTGCAAAGTACTACGGGGTTAAGCGTGCTTGGCCTGGAGGAATTTTGGGATGGGTGACCGACCGGGAAGTTTTCTCGGGTGCGCACGAGTGAGGACAAAGTGCGCAGAAAAGACGAGTGGTGGTATGTGGGGCCAGTCTATGATCCTAGAGAGCTGTCACACGGTATGCCCAATACCGGAGGTACGAGATCCTGCAACGCGTGGACCTCGTCCATGGCCTGGTTGTATAGTCTTCTTCCCAGCCTTGCCCTTCCTCAATAGCATCATCTCGCTCTTGAGTAAGGTCCTCATTCTGCTGGGTTAGAGTTTGCACCAGTTCTTGCAATGCCGCGATGTCAACACGGCCCTTCTTCTTCGCCTTCTTCAGACGATGCAACTGATTATGTTGTTCGTTCGGTCGCTTGATCGTCGGAAGGAGCACATTGCGGAGTGCGCTGTGAGCACTCTCGAAACGGTCTCCACGGCTTGTGCTCTTCTTGAGCTTTGCAGCGAGACACTCCGTATGAACAGCTTGGCTGTCCATCACGGCCTTTCCCGCCCTCATTTGGAGGCTGAGGTTTGCCTCCGCGGGGATGTACCTTGGGCAACACGGATCGGTTGCCTCCTGGTACCTCCCTTCCCACACATGATGAGCCCGCCCCTCCACCGGAACGAGCGTGTATGGAGTGCCCTCCATCGCTCTCACGTGTAGCTGGCAGAAACGTGACATGGTGTCACGGGCTGCTACTTGCCACATTCCCTCGGGTTGTCTACCTCTCACCGTGACGGTGAACAGCGCCCACCCGGGTGGCGTAGGTCCTGCAGGAACCTCGACATGGATTGTCCACGTCTTGTTTCCCTCCTCGCCTTCTTCCTTGGCGAAGTACTGCAGCATCTGGTTGTACCCAAAATATTGAAGCATCTGCCTCAATGCTTTCGGATAGCCGCTGTGGTGAGAACAGTGAGATTCCACCTACCCGTTCTCGAACTGTTTATCCGCTGTCATCTGTAAAAATATATTTGAGAAATGTCAAATATTTATCTGAACAGTAAATCATTGAGTTATAACATAAAACATGTCATTGAACCCATAAAACTTGGAAACATAGTTCAAATTTACATAAATTTGACTGCTGATCTGCTGTCCAACATGACAGTCCTGACCAGTTTCCATTTCAACCTAATTTAGGCCATGCTAAACGCAAAACCAATTCTGGAGCTCAACATCAAAGTTAAATCTAACTTCAATAGCTTTCTAGAAAGTATTTGCTTGGTCTAAGATCTGTCCTGGTTCAAGAGTTATGAGATGTCAAAGTTAACAGAATTTCTGGAGAAAATTGGACAGCACCTCCCTGCTGTAGGTACTGAATTGATCCAAGAATTCCAGTTAATTCTGCTCCCAATCTGACAAAACTTTTTGTTACAAAGTTATAACCCATCTCATAAGCTTTCCAGAACTACCTTATTTACTATTTTTGGATTTTTATGCAGGAAGTTATGCTCAATTTACAGAGAGTTTACAGAGAGTCTTTGCTCTGCCCTGTTTTCTGGACAGTTTCAACTCTACTGCTTTTTTGATTGGTTAACGGATGAAACACCTCTGGACCTCAATAGAAAAGTTGTAACGCTCTTCCAAAGCTTTCCATAAATGTATCATATGACCCCAACCTCGAAAGAACTCAACCTCTAACCTCTTATTAACTTCAGCCTTCTATTAGCTGAAAACAGGGTACTCTGTCCTTAATAGCCTATAAGTTAAAAACTTGTTAGCTTTGAATGTCCTGATTAAGGGAAGGAGTTACATCAAGTTTTAGTGCTCTGGATCAAAACTTTTAAGTTTTACAATGAAATTGTTCATTTAGTGGAGTGCGACGTCGATGCGTCACCAAAGCATGTTGGTACTACATCCTCACAAAGAAAAACCTATATTGGACTTAGCCGGCTTCGTTAGTTCAGTGGCACTAAACGTCACTCGCACACGGATGATACACGTCTACCGTTTCATGGTTAGACTACCTGCAGATAACTCACACAATCTTCAGACTCGGCTGCACACCGAGCCCGATATCCATACAGTTTGTACACCCGGCCGTGATCACTCGCCCGGATGTTCTCAAGCCAAACATGCCTTGAGCTACGTGTTCACATTACTGATCACGTGACGGGGTCTCCCAAATTGCACCACGCACGCCAGGGACAGACGTTGCTCGAATACCCCAAACGACATGAAGAGTCGTAGAGGATATTAAAGCGGGTCAGGTTACCTGCCACCCGTGGGCTCCACCATTCAGCTTGTGCGCACTGGTGGACAACGCTTACATGCACCCCCAAGACATAAAGCGTCCTGAGATGCACGATTTTTCCGACATAAGCAAATAGATTAGTATGTCACTTTCTATACACTAATAACGTCCTTATATGGGCTACTAACTCATTCCTCACTGGATTTTTGAAAAGGATGACCTTTTTAGTGCGTTAAGCCTCAAGCGAGCTCTGATACCAATGCTGACACGACCCCACGGTCTTGTCGAGCCAGGATCACGCTGAGGGGTGCTGCGTTGCACAGCACCAGATAACACACATCAAAGGTACAAAGCGGAAGCAAAGTTTATTACATAAAGAGGTTTATGAACATTTGTACAACAAAATATGTTCGGTCCACACTCGCTGGCTGAGAGGGGCCCGACCTCGATCACGGGGTCGTGCCGCCTCGCCCGGGGATCACATTGGGTGGTACCGTGTTATGCGGCACCCAACAGCACACATATAAGGAACAATGTATTATATAAATCAAAGCGGAAGCTTACAATTGTTCTTTGTAAATACTTTACATAAATAGCTACAGCGGAAGTCTATAAATAGCTCACGTCAAGTATCTAAGAAGCACTCGAGAAGAGGCCCAGCCCGCGGACTTCTCTCACTAGCAACACGAAGACATGGCAGCGGCTAGGTTCTCCAAGTGTGACATCACTCGGAAATTCCCGAGTCTTACCGGACAACCTTCTTTGTAGCATCGAGGTTTACCTGCAAAACCACTTATATAGCAAGAGTGAGCACAAAGGCTCAGCAAGACTTAATCGTCTCTCCTAAGACATGAAACTCTACAATAAAGTAACCTAATACTTAAGCCTGTTATTTGCGAAAAGACTCGCCTACGAGTTCATCCTTAACTTTCAGGTTTTAGCCATAACAGTAGTGACCTTGCGTCCAGCAACATTGGTACTCCACAATCAAACAAGAAACACTTCATTCCAATGTTACTTGTCCCAAGGTGAAAACTAAATTTAGTTTGTTCTATCTCTACTTCAAACATGGTTTTCATGCAATTAACAATTATCATAACAGCATTTAAAACTTTGCAAACTATTTCCACACAACTTGATTACTACGTCACAACACAGAGAGCAAGCGGTAATCAATAACCGCGATGGACGGTGATTCGAATCAAACACTACCCGGATAACTCGACACATACGCCCGCCTCTGAAGACCCAACTCTGGCGTCCTTCATTACGTCGTATGTGGCAACCTTTCTCAGCACACTAGACTGTAGAACCGGTCGCGCCGTCTCAGGCTCATAGGTCTAACGAGATGATGTGGTATGCCTCTACAACCCAGTGAACCTGGTACATCGATTTCCTGATTCCCATATGTCAGTAAGCATCCGGTACACAACTCAATACCTGGTCCTGGGTGCCGCACACGCATCGGTCCTTAACCGACATAGGCAGAGCTACTCGACCAAGACCTCGTCTTGTCGCTGCCTACCTATCCTGCCCGGTCTCATCTTTGGAAATGTAAACTTTAGTTTGCCCTCTTTTTCCATCTACACCCAGGTACTCCCGTCTATAGCTCGCGAGCAGATTCCAACTACTCAACTTCTACCGGATGTCCTAAGCTATTTAGCACGGCATTATTCTACAGCGATGACCCAATGCTACCCTTGACCTCAGGGTTCATGTTTGGTTATGCAAGTGGAGTATAAAACATCCTTGACCTAATGCACATACAAACTTTGACCAATAGTAGTGAACAAAGGAAAACTTTAAAAACAACTTAAGTGCAAACCGGGGCTTTCCTTGGTTTTGCAGGTGACTAAAGTCAGATAGTGAGATGTTAGTTGCTGCTGACTTGAAGCTCAATCCCTGCCTTCTTGCTCCTTGATCTAAGCTTAACTTCTCCTTCGCTCTTCCACGTTTAAACACTACACGTTATGAACATGCATACATGTTTAATTGTAAAACTTTTTGCTAACAAATGCTAAGGCCAAGTTTAAAACTGGAACTCTGTTCAAGAGTTTAAAATGACACTGGGGGTGGTGTTTGGGTGTGTGTCTAAGCACTATCATCAAGTGAGAAATGAGGTTTCATCACTCGGGTGGTGATCACCTAATTGGTTGAACAGAACACTACTGATCCAGGGCTCCAATGGAGCTGGAAATTTTCTTGTGAGTTCCTTATCACAAGAAAGTCCTCTGGACCAAAATTCAGAATATTTCATTGAGTAGATTACTCAGAACAATTCCCTAAGCATTTAGGCATAAAGGAATTTAATCCTGAATAAATTTGCACTTTCATGCAAATTCAAGTGAACTACATTCCATACATGGCTCAGGGAGCATGCATGATTTTTCCTAAGATTTTTTTTGGCGCTAAGGAATGGCTAGAACTGAATTTCCAAGTTTTGGAAATTCCCTAAAAATGTTTCTGTGCTTATTTGAATGCAGAAACTTGGAATTAGAATTACCCTAACTAAATCAACTTCAAATGAGCTGAAACTTTTACAGGAGTCTCCTAATATCCTAAAGAATATTCTGTCAAAATTTGGGGAATTTTGGATGAACCAAACTCCCTCTAAAATTCTTTTGCTGAAAAGCTTTTAAAGAATTTTCCAGAATTTTCTTTGGGTTTTCATGCAAATTGGGTTGCATATTTGGATAGAACTTTTCATCCTGAATCCAACCCAATTTGAATCACTAAATTTGGAGCTCACTAGCAAAAGTTATGCAGATCCAAAGTTTGAACCAAAACTGGAATTCAAATTAATTCAGGAAATGTTCAAACCCTTATTGTGGGTCCCCCCCTACACGTGTCAGTTGTCGGAGTTAAGCCACACGGGGCCACAGACCTTTTTCCGCGCCACCACACCGGATCACACGCCGCAGCCGATCCGGATTTTTAATCTTCAGCTGCTGACACGTGGGCCCGATGGGGTCTTCTTCTTCCCCTCGCTCCCGCGCCTCCCCCTCGCTCCCGCGCCTCCCCCTCGCCGGCGCTCCACTGGAGCTCGCCGGACCCGGCTTCCCGGCCGCCTCTCGGCCGGAGACTCGCCGCCTGGGGGTTTTCAGGGTCGGGGAACATGTCTACGAGGTTGGCTCGGGCTGCCGGTGGCCGGAAGTAGGCCGGCGACGTGCGCACACTTCGGTACCGCTTCGGCGCCGTGGCCCGAGCACCCTAACCCGCCAATGGCTCGGTAAATTTGCTCTAAAGCACCAGTGAGGGTCAGGCAAGCTCGGCACGGCCTTTAACTGGCTAGGAAATGCCGGCAACCCGGTTGTTGTGATATCCTAGCTCCCGGGTTAATAGGATTGATAGAGTACTCATACCACCAAGGTATACCTTCTTTTCCGGAAGCCCACCTGCAAAGAACTCCGGGGTTAAGCGTACTTGGCCCAGAGGAATTTGGGGATGGGTGACCGACCGGGAAGTTTTCCCGGGTGCACACGAGTGAGGATAAAGTGCGCAAAAAAGACGAGTGGTGGTATGTGGGGACAGTCTATGACCCTAGAGAGCCATCAGAAATAGTATCAGAGCCGACCCTCGCAGATTCACGGGTGCGTACGGGTCAGTGACAAGGATACGGTAGCGTACGGGTCAGGGACGCAGGTACGTATGCATGACGCGTGGGTCCTCTGTGTGGGACACGGTATAGTACGTATGCTGCTAACCAGACATACGGTATGCGTATGCCAGTACTGAATGTACGGACGTGGCTAAGAGAGGATGTTCCTGTCTTGGCGTTGACCGACGAGGACGTCGGTCTTCTAAGGGGGGTGGATTGTGTGATATCCTAGCTCCCGGGTTAATAGGATTGATAGAGTACTCATACCACCAAGGTATACCTTCTTTTCCGGAAGCCCACCTGCAAAGAACTCCGGGGTTAAGCGTGCTTGGCTTGGAGGAATTTGGGGATGGGTGACCGACCGGGAAGTTTTCCCGGGTGCGCACGAGTGAGGACAAAGTGTGCAGAAAAGACGAGTGGTGGTATGTGGGGACAGTCTATGATCCTAGAGAGCCATCAGAGTTGTCACCGTGCGCCCGCGCGTTCCCGCCATGGCCGCCGATCGGAAAGCTCGGAATTTGCCGCAGACATAGGGTTTCTAGCTAGGGTTGTGAAGGGGATCGGGTCGCTAGCCAGTCTAGTTTATTTGTGCATGATTTGATGAGCTAAGAACAAAGAACAAATGAGAATTTTGGGTTTTCATACCGGATCATCGGTCTGGGGCCGCCGACGATGTTTTCCCGAATTCTCGCTCGGTGGTTCACGGATTTGCTTGAGGTTTGGAGGTAAGCAGCATGGGTCACCTGCGCGTCCGGGGATGTTCTCGCTCGGGCGTGAAAGTGTCTGGTGTAGGCTGTCCACGTGAGCCCGTTCGGGTTTTTGCTCTTGGTCAGCACATGAACGCACGGTTCTTGGTCGGGGCAGCCGAAAACTTCTCGGGTTTGTGCTGAGAGAGCAGAGGGAAGTCCCCTGGTGTCGATTTTAGGCTTTTGAGGCGCTGTGGCACGAGCCTGGCGGTCTCCCGATCAAGAACTTGAGGAGGCTACGAGCGGCGGCCCGATTTTCTTTCTTGCGTGGGGAAGAAACAACGAACAGGGACTCGATCACTCGGGGATGGATCACGCCGAGAGTTAAGGTGCCACGAGCAGCTCTCCAGCGTGCTGCTTTGGTGAGGAGGTAGCGTCGGCCGCAGCCCTCGGTGTCGCCCTCGCTGGTTCTGCGGCCGAGCGAAACAGGGAGGGGAAACTTAGGCAGTAAGTTAGGCCCCCTCCTCTCAATGACCAGTGAGGCTCACAGCCCCCCTTCTGCCCCAAAATATCTCCAAATTTTTGACACATTGTAAATTCATCTATGAAGGATCCAAATCCAAAATCCATTTTGACATTGGACAATTTGTGCCACAGTTTCAAATTTAAATTCAAATTTGGATGAATTTTACAAGTTCCTTTGATATTCATATCAAAGGACCTCCAAATTTCCTCCAAATTGGTCTCCCTTATAATTTGAATCTGAGGAATTCAAATATGTCCTCTGATCTTTGAGTTGGCTATTGCAAATACACTTTTTCAAACAACAGTTTGAATTTTCTCTTTTGAAAATGCCCTTCTTCTTTTTGGAAGTGCACCTCTTAGTTCAAACTGAATTTCAAGTTTTATTGCACATGCCACACTTTCATGAGCAACACAAAAGTTTTTTGTAAGTCCCATTTCTTGTATTCAACTCAACTTTATTCATAGCCCAACTTTTCTATTTACAAGTTTTGGGACTTTTACATTCCTCCCCCCTGAAAAAGAATCTCGTCCCAAGATTCATGATTAAGGACAAAGTGGAGAGGACAACTACTACATAGAAGCCTCTAACAACTCCGGATGATTGCGCTGCAAATACTCCTCGCTTTCCCATGTAGCTTCGTCGGACGTGTGATTTTCCCATAGCACCTTGAAAAATCATAGCGTTCGGTTTCTGGTCTCGCGAGTCTTTTCATCAATTATCCGGGTTGGATGCTCAACATAGGTGAGGTCCGATTTCAAATCTGCTATGTCTCCCGTGAGGATCTCCGTTGGAATTTTCAAACACTTCCGCAACTGAGATATGTGGAAGACGTTATGAACTCCAGCTAAGGCTGCTGCCAGTTCCAAACAGTATGCCACGGGTCCACACCTTTCAATGATGGCGAAGGGACCGATAAAATGTGGAGCTAATTTCTCTTTCACTCCGAATCGGTGAATGCCCTTCATAGGAGATACGCGGAGGTATACGTGGTCCCCAACTTGAAATTCCAGAGGACGACGCCTCTTATCCGCATAGCTCTTCTGTCTGGACTGAGCGGCTTTAAGATTTTCCTGAATAAGCCTCACTCGCTCTTCAGCTTCATTTACGAGATCAATCCCGTAAATAACTCTCTCGCCGGATTCACACCAGTTCAAGGGTGTGCTGCACTTCCGGCCGTAGAGAGCTTCATAAGGCGCCATTTTGATACTTGATTAACACCCGTTGTTATATGAGAACTCTGCCAACGGTAAGTGATCATCCCAGCTCTTACCGTGGTGGATAGCACATGCTCTCAGCATATCTTTAAATATTTGATTCACCCTCTCTGTTTGCCCATCGGTTTGAGGGTGATACGCGGAGCTTCGAATCAATTTGGTTCCCAAGAATGCATGTAGCTGCTCCCAGAAACGAGCAACAAACAACACGCCTCGATCAGAGATGATCGTTCGGAGAACTCCATGTAGGCACAAGATCCGTGCTATGTATAACTCCGCATACTGCTTGGCGGTGTATCTGGTATGCACGGGGATGGATCGTGCTGATTTGGTTAACCGGTCCACGATTACCCAAATCGAATCATGGTGGTGGGAGGTCATCGGCAACCCAACGATGAAATCCATACTCAAGTCTTCCCACTTCCATGCTGGTATTTGTAGCGGTTGCAACAGGCCTGACTTCTTCACGTGGTCGGCCTTAATTCTTTGACACGTATCACATTCTGAAACGTATTTTGCAACTTCATGTTTCATACGTGTCCACAAAAATTTCTTCCGGAGGTCTTGGTACATTTTATTGCTGCCCGGGTGAATAGAAAATTTGGATAAGTGAGCCTCATCCAAAATTTTCTTTCACAGCCTCATATCACGGGGTACGACTATCCGGTCCTTGAACCATAGAGTGCCTTCATCATCTAACCGGAAACATTTCATCTCCCCGTCCTTCAACCTCCTTCTGATATGAGCCATGCCCTTGTCTTTCTTTTGAGCTTCTATGACCTCCTTTCTTATTGTAGGTATGAGAGCCAGATTATGTAAAGCTCCATATGGAACCAAGTAAAGACTTGGTTCTTCCTCTTCTATCGGCGTAATGGTCAGGTTATGAATATGAGACTTTCGGCTGAGTGCATCGGCAACCACATTTGCCTTGCCCGGATGATAATGAATTTCAATCTCATAGTCCTTGATCAGCTCCAACCATCGCCGTTGTCACATATTTAACTCTTTCTGAGTGAATATGTACTTCAAACTTTTGTGGTCGGTGTAGAGATGAACCAGATTTTCCAATAGATAATGTCTCCACATCTTCAAAGCTAAGTACCACGGCAGCAAGCTCGAGATCATGAGTTGGATAATGTTGCTCATGATTCCATAATTACCGTGATCCATATGCGACCACGTGTCCTCCTTGCATGAGTACACAACCAAGTCCGATGCCTGACGCATCACAATAAACATCAAATGGCTTGGTTGTATCCGGTTGAGCTAGAACCGGGGCTGTTGTGAGGTGTTTTACCAACGCTTGAAAAGCTTCCTCACATCGCTTGCTCCAATCATATTTGATGCCCTTCTTCAGTAGCTCCGTCATAGGTTTGGAGATTTTTGAGAAGCTCGGGATGAACCTCCGATAATATCTCGCCAAACCCAAGAAGCTACAAACTTCATGGACTGATGTTGGAGATTTCCACTTCAGCACTTGTTCAATCTTGCTTGGATCAACAGCAATGCCTTCCGCTGAAATAATATGTCCAAAAAACGGCACTTGGTTGATCCAGAATTCACATTTACTAAACTTTACATAGAGCTTGTGATCTCTCAAGCGTTGAAGCACAATATACAAATGTTTAGCGTGTTCCTCTTCAGATTTGGAATAAACCAAGATGTCGTCAATGAATACCACGACAAACTGATCCAGCTCCGGCATGAATACCGAGTTCATAAGGTACATAAAGTGAGCCGGAGCATTGGTCAACCCAAATGACATGACAAGATACTCATAGAGTCCATATCTTGTCGAGAATGCTGTTTTCGGGACATCTTCCGCGCGGATCTTGATTTGATGATATCCCGATCTTAAGTCCATCTTGGAGAAGACTTTAGCACCCACTAGTTGATCAAAAAGAATATCAATTCTTGGTAGTGGATACTTGTTCTTTATTGTCACAGCATTCAAAGGACGATAATCGACGCGTAGCCGCAGCGTCTCATCCTTCTTCTTCACAAATAAAGTTGAGCAACCCCATGATGATGAACTTGGACGAATAAACCCCTTGTCCATTAGATCTTTGAGTTGCTCCTTCAATTCTACTAACTCACTCGGAGCCATTTTGTAGGGTCTCCGAGAGATCGGCGTGGTTCCCGGTATCAACTCTATTTTGAATTCCACCTCGCGCTCAGGTGGTAAGCCTGGAAGATCTTCGGGAAATACGTCCGGATATTCACGGACTACCGGAATGTCTTCTAACTTGCACACCTCGGCATTACATACTTCCGGGCCTTTAGAAACCGCTTCGCCAAGATACAATGTTTGACGTCCGTGAAGTGGAGAGTCCAAGTGAACACTCCTGTTCTCGATGTCCAGGACAACCTTATGGAAGGTCAACCATGATATTCCCAATATGGCATTGATTCCTTGGTCTTCGAGAATGATGAGGGTAGTAGGATAAATTTTTCCACCCAAGCAGAGTGGTGCTCGAGAGACGACTTCATTAGTTGATATGTCTCCACCTGGCGAATGAATAAGGTAGGAACCTTTTGTGGTAGTGGTGGAGATCTGATCCCGGATCACCGTTGCCCTGCTAATGAAGTTATGTGTCGCACCAGAGTCGAATAAAATGACAACCGGCTTGTCATTTAAGGTGAACCTGCCGGCAAGAACAGGTCCTCCCTTTGGCAGATCATCGACTGACACATAATTGATTGTTCCCACTTTTGACATAGCTTTTCTGGGCTGCCCAAGATCACTTTTTGGAACTGGACCCGCAGACACGTTGTTGCTGTTCGGTTCAGTTGCTTCATTGACATTGAGCTCATTGTCAATATGAAGTGGGACAGCACTCGGTTCAGCTGAGAAATCACCTTGATCATCTTCAACCTCCTGAGGGAAAAAGTATTCTGGTGCACCTTGTTGATACGGAGGTGCATAGGAATTAAGTTGCTGCTGCGGTGGAGGTGAATAAGACCTCTGTGGAGTAGAAGAGTCGTCACACTCCCAGAATGATGGCACTTCTTGTGGAATCTCTCGACCGGAAGGTGAACGGATTACCAACCGATACTTCTGAGGCAGACGATTGTCTTCATCCTGTGATGAGTCCCTCTCCCTCTTCTCTTTAAGGTAGAGGTTGGAATAATATTCTTGAGCGATAGCACAGCTCACAAACTCATCAAAATTCTCTTGGCTAACTTGAGCCAATTCACATCGCAGCCTAGCGGTCAGCCCTCGGTAAAAGTGATAACCCTTCATGGCTGGTGACTTCACATAGTCAGGGACATATTGAGCTAAGCGATTGAATTCCTTCGCATACTCAATAACGCCCATGTCGCCTTGCTTTAGGTTCCAGAATTCATCATGGCTTGTTTGCATTATGCCCGCAGGGATGAAACGAGCACGAAATGCAGCCTAGAACTCCGCCCATGTGACACGATGCCTTGCTGGTTGGACAGAAAGGTAGTCTGCCCACCATGCTCCAGCAAAGTCATGAAGCTGTAGAGCGGCATATAGAGTCTTCGAGAATTCATCACATCGGATCAACCCAAGCTCGGACTCAATGACACGCAACCAGTGATTTGCTTCACAATGGTCAGCTGCCTCAGAGAATACCGGCGGTTGTGTCGCCAAGAAATTCAGATACGTGCTATGGGTTGGCATGTGACGTTGAACTTCTCGATCTATGCCTTGTTGAACTAGAGTTTAGAGAGTTTCATTCATCTTCGCCATAATTTCAGCCAATCCGGTTGGCGATGGCTCTTGTGATGAAGTCGAGTCATTCCCACCTCGACTTGAATCTCCACGCTCCATTTGAGAACGTGTGCGTACCACACTGCACGAAACAAAATTTTGAGTCAATCAAAATTCTATCTCAGTAGTAAGTAAAGATAAGTAAAACATGAACATGTCATGAACTTTATGGAAACATAACCACATTCATTTTAAACAAATCTTAAGTACGCTAAACTAATCAGCGGAACTACCCTGACCAGTTGTAACACCCCAAAATTTTGATTCAAAACACTAAACCATGTTCAGAGGGGAATTTAAAAATTTTTGGACGTGTTGCATGTTTTGCAAAAATTCAAATTCAAACTGGAATTCAAATTTAACTCAAATCAGAAAAGAAATGGAAAAAGAAAAAGAGAAAACGGAAAAAAACCGGCCAGTGGGCCGAAACCCGCCAGCCGGCCCAGTTTTCCCCGCGCCAGCCCGCAGCCGCGCGCGCCCGCGCTCTCTCACACAGACAGGTGGGACCCACCTGTCATCCCCAACCTCGCTCGCGCCGACCCCGGACTCTCTCCCGCGCGCACGCGATCTTAACCGATCGGAATACCGCGTCCCTCAGCCCGAATTTTGATCCCAGAAGACTCAAACTCGATCACAACTTACCCACCGCCCTCCCCCGGCTATAAAAACCCCAGCCCCGATCGGTTTTTCCCACGCGATCGTCGATTTTTACTCCGGTAAGAACCGAGACTTCGCCGGTGAATTCTGGCCGATCTAAGCTCGGAAACTCCGATCTAACTCGCTGGTCTTGATCCACCGCCTCCGGGGAGCTTTGCAGGTGCAGAAAACTCGGAGACTTACGGTGTAAACCCAGCGCCGACGAGCTTCGCCGTGGTTATGCCTCGGACCTCGCCGCCGATCACTTTCCAGGACCCCCGAGCTCAAGAAAACCCCCGAGGTGAGATCCCTGACCTCCCCTCTACCGATCTATGCCATAAGATCACAGTTCTAGGCAGAATTCTCGAGGATCCAAAACTTTCCGGCGAGATCGCCGCTTCCCGCCGCCGTGCGCCGCCGGCAGCGCCGCCCGCGCTCGATCAGAGCGACGTGGCCGCTTGTGCGCCGTTTATTTTAAATCGCACGGTAGACTTTAAAACCCCGCGTACCGGTTCGATGTTATAATCTCAGCCGTCGGTTTAAAATCGGACGGTCCACGTCAGCCCCGCGTTATAAAGACTGGAATTCTTACGTGCTACCCCCTGGGGTTCTCGGGAAATAAGAGCTAGCCCCGGAAACTTCTGATCTAGCCCCTGGAACTCCAGAAAATCATGTAAATTCATTTAAAAATCAGTTTTAGCCCCTGGACTTAATAAAAATTAGGAAAAACACCTCTGATAAGTTGTCACACCCGGTTTTTCCGAAGAACAACCAAGTGAATATCACATGTATGCCAGGATCATTTTCTCATACATGTGATGACAAATAGTGAAGCATCATTTATTACAAGCCAGGTGTCGAATATAAGTAAGTCTTACATAGTAAATGTCTCGATGGACAATAATAAGTTCATCACAAGTAAATAAACTAGCAGCGGAATATTATTCTTTAGGGCTCCATCACAGGCGTTGCCCGGGGGTCTTCATGAACCTAAAAACCTTCCTCGGGTCCAAAGTCTTGGTCGTTATACACCACCTCATTATCTTGACCTGAGCAGCAATATAAACCAACAAATATGCAAGGTTGAGTACCAATGGTACTCAACAAGTGTGGGAAAATTATATCATGCATGGCTAGAACAAGGAGAGGTTGAACTCATGGTTAAAGCACTACGCAATTAATACCTATCACCTTAGCTTATTAAGCACCTACATTACTACACAGGTGAAATGGTCCCAATCTCCCATCCCATCATCATAACCAAATAACCATAACATCATTTCCAATGTTAAGCTCCCCGCTTAACATCCACAACTCCCAAAAACCTTCACTCCTCTAATCATGAATAAGTCCAGGCCGCTCTTAACCGTGAGCACGGCTGTCAAGACAGTTTTGACTCTGCAGAGTTTGTACCACTGTACCCACAAGTAGTGATTTCATCCCCCGTTGCCGGGTGGACTAAAAGAACCTCCATTATGCCAGTGGCTACGATCCACATTCACACTTCCCAGGTGTGTGGCCAAGAGATCACTACGAAGCCTTTACAAAGGGATTCCCGACGAGCGTGGGCTCACTGAGGTTTCACCCCTAACAGCATACAAGAGGCTCCAACCCCGCTGCAGTGGCCCCCTCTTGAGCCTTGCGGTTCATATGGTAGTCCAGCTGACACCCTACTCCCCGCACCATCCAACACACCCATACTACGCCGGGGATACACCTAATTAATTGGCCAAGCTGCCCCATCTCAGCATGTGGTTGGCACTGTAAAGCCGGGTTACATGCTCCATGAACCGGTCCTTAGGATCCAGGCAAGTACTAAACACAAACCCAAGTCTCGTGCACCCAGCACACAACCAAAACATCCAACTTGCCTTGATCCCTACCTCTACATAACTCACAATGTCTCATTCAAGAGTATGGTAATTTAAACTGATGATTTCATGTCCCAAACATCCCATTCTAAGCATGGCTAAGCATATGCATGGACATAAATAACATGACAAAATAAATCCCAACCCAAGCTACAAGGAAAACAAGGTAATGCAACTCTAGGGAAACTTCCTAGCATGGGTTTCATATTTCATTTGACAATGCAAATAATTCTATCTACACATCCTAGCATAGGATCAAAGTGGTCAAGGACACTTGCCTCCTTCTTGCTGCTCTTGAAATGGGTAGTCCTGATCTTGGAAACTGATAGCTTGCTCTTGAAACAGGTTCTACTTCATACCATCACACATAGCAAAAGGAAAACAACAATCATAAGACATAGTTCACACTTCTACTTCATACAAACCACACATTCACATTTATGAAATTTTCTTTACCATTTTATGTGTTGTGGATACTCTATGTGTGTTGATTTGGGGCTTGCACACACTTTTATTTACATGTGTATGATTCCTACTTTGGTGTTCATATTTATACTCACATACTATATATATATATATATATATATATATATATATATATATATATATATATATATATATGTATATATGTGTGTTTCAGTTTTAAATAAATTCCTTATATATTAAACTACCAAGTATGTATGAAGAGTATTTTTCTTCTCCATATGTGCCTTCATAATTTCTATCAACCCTAAACTGAATTCTTTGTACTTTAGAAACTCCATTTATCATTTACTAGTTTCTATATTTTCAGATTTATATTCTTATGCATAATTGTGCATTTTATTATTAAATTAGTAATACACACTCCCTAAACAGATTAGGTTCTGGTCCTAAATAATTTAAGATCATATTTTGGACCTTGGCTTCTGATGTATACTATTTCATAATTATTTTTCCTATTTTTCTTTAACTATTCTTTACTTAAGAATGTGTCCCTATACTATTAAATGTGAATAATATATGAAACAGATTTATTTCAGCCCCAAAAATATATTTTTATCTCACTCCAAAGTTTTCTAAGTACTGAGAAAGTTTTTAATAATTTTGACAATTAGGTTTGTCCCCTTTTTTAATATTTAAACACTAGTTACATATTCAATTTTCTAAATTAAATACTAAACAGGGCTAAAATAATGAATTCACCCCATTACAGGGTATATAATATTATTTTCATAATCTCCAGGGATCTAGTTACACTTTTCAGAGGTGTTTTTCTTAATTTCTATTAAGTCTAGGGCTAAAACTGATTTTTAAATGAATTTACATGATTTTCTGGAGTTCCAGGGGCTAGATCTGAAGTTTCCGGGGCTAGCTCTCAATTCCAGAGAACCCCAGGGGGTAGCACGTAAGAATTCCAGTCTTTATAACGCGGGGCTGACGTGGACCGTCTGATTTTAAACCGACGGCTGAGATTATAACATCGAACCGGTACGCGGGGTTTTAAAGTCTACCGTGCGATTTAAAATAAACGGCGCACAAGCGGCCACGTCGCTCTGATCGAGCGCGGGCGGCGCTGCCGGCGGCGCACGGCGGCGGGAAGCGGCGATCTCGCCGGAAACTTTCGGATCCTCGAGAATTCTGCCTAGAACTGTGCTCTTATGGCCTAGATCGGTAGAGGGGAGGTCAGGGATCTCACCTCGGGGGTTTTCTCGAGCTCGGGGGTCCTGGAAAGTGCTCGGCGGCGAGGTCCGAGGCAAAACCACGGCGAAGCTCGTCGGAGCTGGATTTGCACCGTAAGTCTTCGGGTTTTCTGCACCTACAAAGTTCCCCGGAGGCGGTGGATCAAGACCAACGAGTTAGATCAGAGTTTCCGAGCTTAGATCGGCCAGAATTTACCGGCGAAGTCTCGGTGCTCACCGGAGTGAAAATCGGCGATCGCGTGAGAAAAACTGATCGGATCGGTTGTTTTTTATAGCCGGGGGAGGGCGGTGGTTCTGTTGTGATCGAGTTAGAGTCCTCAGGGTCCAGAATTCGGCTGCGAGACGCGGTTTCCCGATCGGTTGCGATCGCGCGCGCGGGGGAGAAGTCCGGGGTCGCGGGGTTAGGGATGACAGGCGGGTCCCACCCGTCAGCGAGGGGCAGCGCGGCGCGCGCGGGGGCGGGCTGCGCGGGGGTTTGCTGGGCCGGCTGGGGTTTCGGCCCACTGGCCAGTTTTTTTTCCGGTTTTCCTTTTTTTTCCATTTCTTTTCTGTTTTGAGTCTAATTTGAATTCCAGTTTGAATTTGAATTTTTGCAAAACATGCAACACGTCCAAAAATTTCTAAATTCCCCTCTGAACATGGTTTATGGTTCTAAATCAAAATTTGATAACTGTTGTTATAGGAAAACTCCGCATACGGTAGGTTCTTGTCCCAACTCCTATTGTTTTTGAGTGCACATGCCCTTAACATATCTTCAAGGATCTGATTGGTTCTCTCCGTCTGCCCGTCAGTTTGGGGATGATAGGCAGAGCTGAAATTCAGATGGGTTCCCATGGTTTCATGCAACTTCTGCCAAAACCTCGAGGTGAACTGTGTCCCTCGGTCCGACACTATCTTCTTTGGCACTCCATGGTAACACACAATCCTTGACATGTACAATTCTGCCAATTTGGATCCGCTGTAGCTTTCTTTCACTGGAATGAAATGAGCTACCTTGGTTAGCCGATCAATAATGACCCATATTGAATCATACCCGGATTGGGTCCTAGGCAATCCCACGACAAAATCCATGCTGATTTCTTCCCACTTCCATTCAGGCACTTTGAGTGGTTGCAATAATCCCGCGGGTCGTTGATGTTCCGCTTTCACCAACTGACATGTGTCACATAGGGCAACATGTTCCGCGACATCTCGCTTCATGCCATACCACCAATACCTGCCTTTGAGGTCCTGGTACATCTTCGTACTCCCAGGATGAATGGAATAGTCAGAATCGTGAGCCTCCTTCAAAATTAATTCACGGATCTCCTTTACTTCTGGCACACAGATCCTTTTCCCGTGCCACACCGTTCCCTGTTCATCCTCTCTAAAACCAGGAGCTTTATTTTCCTTGATAAGCTGTCTGATCTCTTGTATCTTCTCATCATTCTTTTGGCCCTCGCGTATGTCTTGCTCGAGTGTGGAGTCCACTTCCATGGCGATGGCTTCACCACTATTTACTAGACATAGATTGAGCCTTATAACCTCGTCCTTCAATTCTGCAGGCATGTCCTTCAAGCTCAACTTATTGACCTGCACTTTCCGACTCAAAGCATCGGCCACGACGTTTGCTTTCCCGGGATGATAGTTGATGCCCACATCAAAGTCATTGATTAGCTCTAACCATCTCCTTTGTCTGAGGTTGAGATCAGGCTGTGTGAATATGTACTTCAAACTCTTATGATCCGTATATATCTCTGTCCTCTTCCCCATCAAATAGTGCCGCCAAATTTTCAACGCGTGTACCACTGCAGCTAGTTCTAGGTCATGTGTAGGATAGTTCTTCTCGTGCTTCCGAAGCTGCCGGGATGCATATGCCACGACATGTCCTTCTTGCATGAGAACACATCCCAACCCGTTTCCAGAGGCATCGCAGTACACTGTGAAATTCTTCTGCATATCTGGCATAACCAACACTGGGGCTGTTGTCAATCTCTTCTTCAACTCCTGAAAGCTCGTATCGCACTGTGGCGTCCAGGTGAATGTGATTCCCTTTTCCAACAGTTTGGTGAGAGGTCTCGAGATCTTGGAGAATCCCTCAATAAACCGTCGATAGTATCCAGCCAATCCCAAAAAGCTTCGAACTTCCCCGACATTTTCAGGGGTTTTCCACTTCTAGATATCTTCGATTTTGGCGGGATCTACGGAGATTCCTCCCTCCGAGATTATATGTCCTAAAAAGGGAACTCTCTTCAGCCAAAACTCACACTTGCTCAACTTAGCATATAGTTGGTGTTCTCTCAGCCGCTGTAACACCAACCTTAGATGTTTCTCATGTTCTTCTTCATCTTTGGAGAAGACGAGAATATCATCTATGAAAACCACCACAAATTTGTCCAGATATTCCATGAATACCTTGTTCATGAGGTACATGAAATATGCCGGGGCATTGGTTAGTCCGAAAGGCATGACAGTGTATTCATACAGTCCGTACCGAGATACGAAAGCTGTCTTGGGAATATCAGATTGCCTTATCTTGAGTTGGTGGTATCCCGACCTGAGATCAATTTTCGAGAACACGCAAGCTCCCCTCAACTGATCAAACAAGTCTTCAATGCGGGGTAATGGATACTTGTTCTTGATGGTCACCTCATTCAAGGCACGGTAATCCACGCATAACCTTTGAGTTCCATCTTCCTTAGGCACAAATATCACCGGAGCTCCCCATGGTGAGGAACTAGGGCGAACATACCCTTTTTCCATCAATTCCCTCAAATGATCCTTGAGCTCTTCTAGCTGCTTGGAGTCCATTCGATAAGGTCTCTTGTATATCGGGGCTGTTCCCGGTACTAGCTCGATTGCGAATTCCACGTCACGGTCGGGAGGCATTCCTGGCAACTCCTCCGGAAAAACATCTGGATATTCCCTGATAGTCCTGATTTCCTCAACTTTTACCTCCACTTGATTTAATTTAAGGTCTCTCCTAGGCTCGTGTATCGTTATGAACTTTACTCTTGCGCCACTAGGGTGAGTTAGTTCCACCGTTCTGGTCGAACAATGGATGATTCCTTTATGTTTGGTCAACCAATCCATACCCAAAATAATATCTATCCCTTGTGAATCGATCACTATGAGGTTAGCGGTAAATACTACCCCATTAATGTCTAGGTTCACTTTGGGACACACTTGTCTTGTCCTTATTTCTCCACCTGGAGAGTTTACCGCTAGCATATGGTTCATTTGTGTGGTTGCTAGGTCATGCTTCTTAACAAACCCTTGAGCAATGAACGAATGGGTAGCACCAGAATCAAACAGCAGAGTTGCAAGGTGTAAATTGGCAGGAAACTTACCAACTACCACGTCGGGTGCCTCTTGTGCTTCCTCCATAGTGACGTGGTTCACCCGTCCTCTCATTACGTTCTGCTGCTGTGGCTGCGTGGGCTTCTTCTTTGGACACTTATGGGCGTAGTGCCCCACTTCACCACAGCTGAAACATTGCACCCCAATCTTAGATGCTTGGCCCTTGTTGTCTTGGGGTTGGTTTGGGGGTCCTTGCACTGCTGGTCGAGGTGGATATGCGGGGCGAGGCTGTTGCACAAACTGACGTTGCGGCTGTGCTGGAGCTGCGGGAGGCCTGTAGTTTGGGTTGTACCCTCTTGGTGCTGAATAGGATACCGCAGCACGGCTCGTCTGCCCCGTAGGTTGCTGCATCATACGTGGGCGGGTGTTGCTCCCTGAGGCTTGATGTGACCACCCAGCCTTCCTCTTATTCTCATTTTCCAGGGCCTTTAGCTTCCTTTCCACCACAAACGCTCTGTCCACCATCTTTTGAAAGCTTTCATACTCATTGGAGGACATTGCACACTGCATTTCTGCGGTAAGTCCTTCCACGAAACAATCTTGTTTCTGCTCATCTGTCTCTATGTCTCGTGGAGCATAACGGGATAGTTGAGTGAATTTAGTGAGGTATTCCCTCACCGTCATGTTTCCCTGCTGCAGTCCCAAAAACTCTTTCCTCTTGTTTTTGAGTTCACCTCTTGGGATGTAATGGTTGCGGAAGCTACGCTTGAACTCTTCCCAAGTGATGCTCTCCGGGTCATGATGGGCGGCCACGTAGGCGGTCCACCAATCAGCAGCAGGTCCTTGCAATTGATGAGAGGCAAACAGCACCCTCTCATACCCTTGGCATTGTATGATCCTCATCTTACTTTCAATGGTCTTCAGCCAATCATCTGCCTCCAGGGGTTCAGCAGCACTTGCAAACTTTGGAGGTTGAGTTCCTAGAAACTCACTCAACCTTGGTTGGCGTGGTGCAGCTTGTGGAGGTGGAACTTGATGCAAGTTGGCCACCACTTGAGTCAAGTTCTGGATGAGATGATTTTGATTCTCCAGCATTTGGTGGAGAGGATCAACTTCTTCACGGCGACCACCCCGGTCCTGGCCTCCAGAAAGATGAGGGTTGCATGCCTCATCATTGTTGTTGGCGGGGTTGGCAGCACGTCCTTTTCCTCTTCCGGCCATCTGGCAGAACCAACAAATGTTAATTTGATACCATTTAGTATCATCTCACTACTTTCACTTGTTGGTACTTTGAGGGGTTGAAGCTTTGTTAAAATTTTACGAGGGTTTATATCTCACACCAAATAAATGCACTATTATTTCCTGTGGGTTCACACACCAAAGCAAAACAATCTGAAGACGAGGCTGTGGACAATTGCTCATGGCTTCCACAACTCACGTCGCACACCAAGCATTATCACACCATTAACTACGTAACGACTCGACTACTCGACCTCTTGCTAGCTAGGGGAAAGACTCTACACTACTCATCCTCTTGAGCTGGCTCCTCGGGATCTTCCTCCTCATTTCGGCTACCTTCTGACTCTGCTTTGGGGGGGGGAGGCTGCTGGTGGAGAAGTGCGACGACGCTTGATCGCTCGGCGATCCGGGGAGTCAGGGGTCCATGGATCACTTATGGTGACACACAGTTCATTCCCATCTCCTCTTTCTCTCGCCTTTAAGCAAGCTCGCAGCAATGCCTCTGTCTCCTTCAGGGTATCTCGGACATCCTGAAGCTCTTGTTGACACTCCTGCAGTCGAGTGCTGAGCATAGCAGCATCCTCCAAGCACAAGTCCATGTGCTCATGGGAAGTCCCTTGCTGCACCGGTGGGTACTTGTACTCCGTGGTACCACTCTCACGTTGGAGAACATACATGTACTCAGTTTTGTCCAAGTGGCGACGATAGATGTGGCTCTGGCAGGTGATGGCCTCCCAAGTGACATCTCTCTCCGCGTCAACTTGTGTTGCTCGACAAGCTGGAGAGTGGTGGATCTTAAGCAGCTGATTTTCATGTATAATCCTCATCTCCGAACTCCATTCTTCCCTCTTCTCACGGATGGTCCTGGTGGAGTTATAGTGGATGATGAGCTTGCCCGTATTGCCGGCGGCTTCGAGCATACGTCGAAGACGGCGCAACAAATCTCCCACCGCCAATCCGTAGGAAAGGTACGTCACTGGACGACCCTCCTCTCTTTCAGCAAGGGCAACTACGGGAACTCTCCCTCCCGTGGATTTACGAGCGGTGCGAATCATGCGAACCATCTAAAACAAAAGAATTTAAAATTAGGTTAGATAAGATTTCAAACAAAAATCCTATTTTTGAATGAAAGTTGGGGTAAGATGAAGGAAATGACTCTTTTGCTAACACTTTTTCACCCACACCTTGGAAAATAGTTTTTAAGAAAATAGGGCCCTTAAATACGTCCATTTCTACCTAGGTCCACGTTCCTACGGGCAACCTTGGCTCTGATACCACCTCTGTCACACCCGGTTTTTCCGAAGAACAACCAAGTGAATATCACATGTATGCCAGGATCATTTTCTCATACATGTGATGACAAATAGTGAAGCATCATTTATTACAAGCCAGGTGTCGAATATAAGTAAGTCTTACATAGTAAATGTCTCGATGGACAATAATAAGTTCATCACAAGTAAATAAACTAGCAGCGGAATATTATTCTTTAGGGCTCCATCACAGGCGTTGCCCGGGGGTCTTCATGAACCTAAAAACCTTCCTCGGGTCCAAAGTCTTGGTCGTTATACACCACCTCATTATCTTGACCTGAGCAGCAATATAAACCAACAAATATGCAAGGTTGAGTACCAATGGTACTCAACAAGTGTGGGAAAATTATATCATGCATGGCTAGAACAAGGAGAGGTTGAACTCATGGTTAAAGCACTACGCAATTAATACCTATCACCTTAGCTTATTAAGCACCTACATTACTACACAGGTGAAATGGTCCCAATCTCCCATCCCATCATCATAACCAAATAACCATAACATCATTTCCAATGTTAAGCTCCCCGCTTAACATCCACAACTCCCAAAAACCTTCACTCCTCTAATCATGAATAAGTCCAGGCCGCTCTTAACCGTGAGCACGGCTGTCAAGACAGTTTTGACTCTGCAGAGTTTGTACCACTGTACCCACAAGTAGTGATTTCATCCCCCGTTGCCGGGTGGACTAAAAGAACCTCCATTATGCCAGTGGCTACGATCCACATTCACACTTCCCAGGTGTGTGGCCAAGAGATCACTACGAAGCCTTTACAAAGGGATTCCCGACGAGCGTGGGCCCACTGAGGTTTCACCCCTAACAGCATACAAGAGGCTCCAACCCCGCTGCAGTGGCCCCCTCTTGAGCCTTGCGGTTCATATGGTAGTCCAGCTGACACCCTACTCCCCGCACCATCCAACACACCCATACTACGCCGGGGATACACCTAATTAATTGGCCAAGCTGCCCCATCTCAGCATGTGGTTGGCACTGTAAAGCCGGGTTACATGCTCCATGAACCGGTCCTTAGGATCCAGGCAAGTACTAAACACAAACCCAAGTCTCGTGCACCCAGCACACAACCAAAACATCCAACTTGCCTTGATCCCTACCTCTACATAACTCACAATGTCTCATTCAAGAGTATGGTAATTTAAACTGATGATTTCATGTCCCAAACATCCCATTCTAAGCATGGCTAAGCATATGCATGGACATAAATAACATGACAAAATAAATCCCAACCCAAGCTACAAGGAAAACAAGGTAATGCAACTCTAGGGAAACTTCCTAGCATGGGTTTCATATTTCATTTGACAATGCAAATAATTCTATCTACACATCCTAGCATAGGATCAAAGTGGTCAAGGACACTTGCCTCCTTCTTGCTGCTCTTGAAATGGGTAGTCCTGATCTTGGAAACTGATAGCTTGCTCTTGAAACAGGTTCTACTTCATACCATCACACATAGCAAAAGGAAAACAAACAATCATAAGACATAGTTCACACTTCTACTTCATACAAACCACACATTCACATTTATGAAATTTTCTTTACCATTTTATGTGTTGTGGATACTCTATGTGTGTTGATTTGGGGCTTGCACACACTTTTATTTACATGTGTATGATTCCTACTTTGGTGTTCATATTTATACTCACATACTATATATATATATATATATATATATATATATATATATGTATGTATATATGTGTGTTTCAGTTTTAAATAAATTCCTTATATATTAAACTACCAAGTATGTATGAAGAGTATTTTTCTTCTCCATATGTGCCTTCATAATTTCTATCAACCCTAAACTGAATTCTTTGTACTTTAGAAACTCCATTTATCATTTACTAGTTTCTATATTTTCAGATTTATATTCTTATGCATAATTGTGCATTTTATTATTAAATTAGTAATACACACTCCCTAAACAGATTAGGTTCTGGTCCTAAATAATTTAAGATCATATTTTGGACCTTGGCTTCTGATGTATACTATTTCATAATTATTTTTCCTATTTTTCTTTAACTATTCTTTACTTAAGAATGTGTCCCTATACTATTAAATGTGAATAATATATGAAACAGATTTATTTCAGCCCCAAAAATATATTTTTATCTCACTCCAAAGTTTTCTAAGTACTGAGAAAGTTTTTAATAATTTTGACAATTAGGTTTGTCCCCCTTTTTAATATTTAAACACTAGTTACATATTCAATTTTCTAAATTAAATACTAAACAGGGCTAAAATAATGAATTCACCCCATTACAGGGTATATAATATTATTTTCATAATCTCCAGGGATCTAGTTACACTTTTCAGAGGTGTTTTTCTTAATTTCTATTAAGTCTAGGGCTAAAACTGATTTTTAAATGAATTTACATGATTTTCTGGAGTTCCAGGGGCTAGATCTGAAGTTTCCGGGGCTAGCTCTCAATTCCAGAGAACCCCAGGGGGTAGCACGTAAGAATTCCAGTCTTTATAACGCGGGGCTGACGTGGACCGTCTGATTTTAAACCGACGGCTGAGATTATAACATCGAACCGGTACGCGGGGTTTTAAAGTCTACCGTGCGATTTAAAATAAACGGCGCACAAGCGGCCACGTCGCTCTGATCGAGCGCGGGCGGCGCTGCCGGCGGCGCACGGCGGCGGGAAGCGGCGATCTCGCCGGAAACTTTCGGATCCTCGAGAATTCTGCCTAGAACTGTGCTCTTATGGCCTAGATCGGTAGAGGGGAGGTCAGGGATCTCACCTCGGGGGTTTTCTCGAGCTCGGGGGTCCTGGAAAGTGCTCGGCGGCGAGGTCCGAGGCAAAACCACGGCGAAGCTCGTCGGAGCTGGATTTGCACCGTAAGTCTTCGGGTTTTCTGCACCTACAAAGTTCCCCGGAGGCGGTGGATCAAGACCAACGAGTTAGATCAGAGTTTCCGTGCTTAGATCGGCCAGAATTTACCGGCGAAGTCTCGGTGCTCACCGGAGTGAAAATCGGCGATCGCGTGAGAAAAACTGATCGGATCGGTTGTTTTTTATAGCCGGGGGAGGGCGGTGGTTCTGTTGTGATCGAGTTAGAGTCCTCAGGGTCCAGAATTCGGCTGCGAGACGCGGTTTCCCGATCGGTTGCGATCGCGCGCGCGGGGGAGAAGTCCGGGGTCGCGGGGTTAGGGATGACAGGCGGGTCCCACCCGTCAGCGAGGGGCAGCGCGGCGCGCGCGGGGGCGGGCTGCGCGGGGGTTTGCTGGGCCGGCTGGGGTTTCGGCCCACTGGCCAGTTTTTTTTCCGGTTTTCCTTTTTTTTCCATTTCTTTTCTGTTTTGAGTCTAATTTGAATTCCAGTTTGAATTTGAATTTTTGCAAAACATGCAACACGTCCAAAAATTTCTAAATTCCCCTCTGAACATGGTTTATGGTTCTAAATCAAAATTTGAGTTTTGACTAAAAATTTGGGGTGTTACATAAGTGTAGCTAGACCCCTGGAAATTATGAAAATAATATTATAGACCCTGTAATGGGGTGAGTTCATTATTTTAGCCCTGTTTAGTATTTAATTTAGAAAATTGAATATGAAACTAGTGTTTAAAAATTAAAAAGTGGGACAACCATAATTGTCAAAATTAATTAAAAACTTTCTCAGTACTTAGAAAACTTTGAAGTGAGATAAAAATATATTTTTGGGCTAAAATGAATCTGTTTCATTTATTATTCACATTTATTAGTATAGGGACACATTTTTAAGTAAAGAATAGTTATAGAAAAATAGGGAAAATAAATATGAAATAGTTTACATCAGAGGCCAAGGTCAAAATATGTTATTAAATTATTTAGGACCAGAACCTATACTGTTTAGATGATGTGTATTACTAATTTCATAATAAAATACACAATTATGCATAGGAATATAAATCTGAGAATATAGCAACTAGTAAATAATAAATGGAGTTTTTAAAATCCAAAGAGTTCAGTTTAGGGTTGGTAGAAATTATGAAGGCACATATGGGGAAGAAAAATACTTTTCATACACACTTGGTAGTGAAAAGGTGTAGTAGTTGAATATAAGAAATTTATTGGAAACCCATATAAATAGTATGTAAGTATAAATGTGGACATAAAAGTAGGAATCATATACACATGGTTAAAAGTGCATGCAGGCCACAACTCAACACACATAAATTAACCACAACACATATAATGGTAAAGAACTTTTATAAAGGTGAATGTGTGGTTTGTATAAAGTAAGAAGTGTGAACTATGTCTTATGATTGTTGTTTTTCTTTTGCTATGTGTGATGGTATGATGTAGAACCTGCTCAAGAGCAAGTTATTCCTTTCCAAGATCAGGACTACCCATTTCAAGAGCAGCAAGAAGGAGGCAAGTGTCCTTGACCACTTTGATCCTATGCTAGGATGTGTAGCTAGAATTAATTGCATTGTCAATTTAAATATGAAACCCATGTTAGGAAGTTTCCCTAGAATTACATTACCTTATTTCCTTGTAGCTTGGATTGGGATTTATTTTATCATGTCATTTAATATTATGCATATGCTTAGCCATGCTAGAATGGGATAATTGGGATATGAGATCATCAGTTTATATTACCATACTCTTGAATGAGATATTGTGAGTTATGTAGAGGTAGGAATCAAGGCAAGTTGGATGTTTTGGTTGTGTGCTGGGTGCACGAGACTTGGGTTTGTGTTTAGTACTTGCCTGGATCCTAAGGACCGGTTCATGGAGCATGTAACCCGGCTTTACAGTGCCAACCACATACTGAGATGGGGCAGCTTGGCCAATTAATTAGGTGTATCCCCGGCGTAGTATGGGTGTGTTGGATGGTGCGGGGAATAGGTGTCAGCTGGACTACCATATGAACCGCAAGGCTCAAGAGGGGGCCACTGCAGCGGGGTTGGAGTCTCTTGTATGCTGTTAGGGGTGAAACCTCAGTGGGCCCACGCTCGTCGGGAATCCCTTTGTAAAGGCTTCGTAGTGATCTCCTGGCTACACACCTGGGAAGTGTGAATGTGGTTCGTAGCCACTGGCATAATGGAGGTTCTTTTAGTCCACCCGGCAACGGGGGATGAAATCACTACATGTGGGTACAGTGGTACAAACTCTGCAGAGTCAAAACTGTCTTGACAGCCGTGCTCACGGTCAAGAGCGGTCTGGACTTATTCATGATTAGAGGATTGATGATTTTGGAAGTTAAGCGGGGAGCTTAACATTGGAAATGATGTTATGGTTATTGGATTATGATGATGGGATGGGAGATTGGGACCATTTCACCTGTGTAGTAATGTAGGTGCTTAATAAGCTAAGGTGATAGGTATTAATTGCGTAGTGCTTTAACCATGAGTTCAATCTTGCCTTGGTCTAGCCATGCATGATATAATTTTCCCACACTTGCTGAGTACCATTGGTACTCAACCTTGCATATTTGTTGGTTTATATTGCTGCTCAGGTCAAGATAATGAGGTGGTGTATAATGACCAAGATTTTGGACCCGAGGAAGGTTTTTAGGTTCATGAAGACCCCCGGGCAACGCCTGTGATGGAGCCCTAAAAGAATAATATTCCGCTGCTAGTTTATTTACTTGTGATGAACTTATTATTGTCCATCGAGACATTTACTATGTAAGACTTACTTATATTCGACACCTGGCTTGTAATAAATGATGCTTCACTATTTGTCATCACATGTATGAGAAAATGATCCTGGCATACATGTGATATTCACTTGGTTGTTCTTCGGAAAAACCAGGTGTGACAGAGGTGGTATCAGAGCCAAGGTTGCCCGTAGGAACGTGGACCTAGGTAGAAATGGACTTATTTAAGGGCCCTAAAAAAAAGAAAGGGCAGCCCGGTGCATGTAGCTCCCGCTTGCGCAGGGTCCGGGGAAGGGTCCGACCCATTTGGGTCTTTTGTACGCAGCCTTTCCCTGCATTTCTGCAAGAGGCTGTTTCCAGGACTCGAACCCGTGACCTCATGGTCACAAGGCAACAACTTTACCGCTGCGCCAAGGCCCCCCTTCACTTATTTAAGGGCCCTATTTTCTTAAAAACTATTTTCCAAGGTGTGGGTTGAAAAGTGTTATTTAAAGAGTTATTTTCTTCATCTTACCCCAACTTTCATTCAAAATAGGATTTTTGTTTGAGATTTTATCTAACCTAATTTTAAATTCTCTTTGTTTTAGATGGTTCGCATGATTCGCACCGCTCGCAAGTCCACAGGAGAGAGAGTTCCCGTGGTTGCCCTTGCCGAAAGAGAGGAGAGTCGTCCAGTGACGTACCTATCCTATGGATTGGCAGTAGGAGGCTTGTTGCGCCGTCTTCGGCGTATGCTCGAAGCCGCCGGCAATACGGGCAAGCTAATCATCCACTATAACTCCACCAGGACCATCCGTGAGAAGAGGGAAGAATGGAGTTCGGAGATGAGGATTATACACGAGAATCAGCTGCTTAAGATTCACCACTCTCCAGCTTGTCGAGCAACACAAGTTGACGCGGAGAAAGATGTCACCTGGGAGGCCATCACCTGCCAGAGTCACATCTATCGTCGCCACTTGGATAAAACTGAGTACATGTATGTCCTCCAACGTGAGAGTGGTACCACGGAGTACAAGTACCCGCCAGTGCAGAAAGGGACTTCCCATGAGCTCATGGACTTGTGCTTGGAGGATGCTGCTATGCTCAGCACTCGACTGCAGGAGTATCAACAAGAGCTTCAGGATGTCCGGGACACCCTGAAGGAAACGAAGGCGTTGCTGCGAGCTTGCTTAAAGGCGAGAGAAAGAGGAGATGAGAATGAACTGTGCGTCACCGTGAATGATACATGGACCCCTGACTCCCCGGATCGCCGAGCGATCAGGCGTCGTCGCACTTCTCCACCAGCAGCCTCCCCACCCAAAGCAGAGTCAGAAGGTAGACGAAATGAGGAGGAAGATCCCGAGGAGCCAGCTCAAGAGAACGAGTAGTGTAGAGTCTTTCCCTTAGCTAGCAAGAGGTCGAGTAGTCGAGTCGTTACGAAGTTAATGGTGTGTTAATGCTTGGTGTGTGACGTGAGTTGTGGAAGCCATGAGCAATTGTCCACAGCCTCGTCTTTAGATTGTTTTGCTTTGGTGTGTGAACCCACATGAAATAATATTGCATTTGTTTTTGTATGAGAGATGAACCCTCAGAAAAGTATAACAAAGCCTCAACACTTCAAAGTACAAACAAATGAAAGTAGTAAGATGATACAAAATGCTTTCAAATTAACCTTGATTGATTCTGCCAGATGGCCGGAAGAGG
The DNA here is from genome assembly GCA_030760725.1 of Neostapfia colusana. Lineage (NCBI taxonomy): Eukaryota > Viridiplantae > Streptophyta > Magnoliopsida > Poales > Poaceae > Neostapfia > Neostapfia colusana. The sequence goes on from JASWHV010000019.1 coordinate 52,863,509, forward strand.
AAAAGGACGTGCTGCCAACCCCGCCAACAACAATGATGAGGCATGCAACCCTCATCTTTCTGGAGGTCAGGACCGGGGTGGTCGCCGTGAAGAAGTTGATCCTCTCCACCAAATGCTGGAGAATCAAAATCAGCTCATCCAGAACTTGACTCAAGTGGTGGCCAACTTGCATCAAGTTCCACCTCCACAAGCTGCACCACGCCAACCAAGGTTGAGTGAGTTTCTAGAAACTCAACCTCCAAAGTTTGCAAGTGCTGCTGAACCTCTGGAGGCAGATGATTGGCTGAAGACCATTGAAAGTAAGATGAGGATCATCCAGTGCCAAGGGTATGAGAGGGTGCTGTTTGCCTCTCATCAATTGCATGGACCTGCTGCTGATTGGTGGACCGCCTATGTGGCCGCCCATCATGACCCTGAGAACATCACTTGGGAAGAGTTCAAGCGTAGCTTCCGCAACCATTACATCCCAAGAGGTGAACTCAAAAACAAGAGGAAGGAGTTTTTGGGACTGCAGCAGGGAAACATGACGGTGAGGGAATACCTCACTAAATTTACTCAACTATCCCGTTATGCTCCACGAGACATAAAGACTGATGAGCAGAAACAAGATTGTTTCGTGGAAGGACTTACCGCAGAGATGCAGTGTGCAATGTCCTCCAATGAGTATGAAAGCTTCCAAAAGATGGTGGACCGAGCGTTTGTGGAAGAAAGGAAGCTAAAGGCCCTGGAAAATGAGAATAAGAGGAAGGCTGGGTGGTCACATCAAGCCTCAGGGAGCAACACCCGCCCACGTATGATGCAGCAACCTACGGGGCAGACGAGCCGTGCTACGGTACCCTATTCAGCACCAAGAGGGTACAACCCAAACTACAGGCCTCCCGCAGCACCCGCACAGCCGCAACGTCAGTTTGTGCAGCAGCCTCGCCCCGCATATCCACCTCGACCAGCAGTGCAAGGACCCCCAAACCAACCCCAAGACAACAAGGGCCAGGCATCTAAGATTGGGGTGCAATGTTTCAGCTGTGGTGAAGTGGGGCACTACGCCCATAAATGCCCAAAGAAGAAGCCTGCGCCGCCACAACAGCAGAATGTAATGAGAGGACGGGTGAACCATGTCAGTATGGAGGAAGCACAAGAGGCACCCGACGTGGTAGTTGGTAAGTTTCCTGCCAACTTACACCTTGCAACTCTGCTGTTTGATTCTGGTGCTACCCACTCGTTCATTGCTCAAGGGTTTGTTAAGAAGCATGACCTAGCAACCACACAAATGAACCATATGCTAGCGATAAACTCTCCAGGTGGAGAAATAAGGACAAGACAAGTGTGTCCCAAAGTGAACCTAGACATTAATGGGGTAGTATTTACGGCTAACCTCATAGTGATAGATTCACAAGGGATAGATATTATTTTGGGTATGGATTGGTTGACCAAACATAAAGGAATCATCCATTGTTCGACCAGAACGGTGGAACTAACTCACCCAGTGGCACCAGAGTAAAGTTCATAACAATACACGAGCCTAGGAGGGACATTAAATTAAATCAGGTGGAGGTGAAAGTTGAGGAAATCAGGACTATCAGGGAATATCCAGATGTCTTTCCGGAGGAGTTGCCAGGTATGCCTCCCGACCGTGACGTGGAATTCGCAATTGAGCTAGTACCGGGAACAGCCCCGATATACAAGAGACCTTATCGAATGGACTCCAAGCAGCTAGAAGAGCTCAAGGATCATTTGAGAGAATTGATGGAGAAGGGGTATATTCGCCCTAGTTCCTCACCATGGGGAGCTCCGGTGATATTTGTGCCCAAGAAAGACGGAACCCAAAGGTTATGCGTGGATTACCGTGCCTTGAATGAGGTAACCATCAAGAACAAGTACCCATTACCCCGCATTGAAGACTTGTTTGATCAGTTGAGGGGAGCTTGTGTGTTCTCGAAAATTGATATCAGGTCGGGATACCACCAACTCAAGATAAGGCAATCTGATATTCCCAAGACAGCTTTCGTATCTCGGTACGGACTGTATGAATACACTGTCATGCCTTTCGGGCTAACCAATGCCCCGGCATATTTCATGTACCTCATGAACAAGGTATTCATGGAATATCTGGACAAATTTGTGGTGGTTTTCATAGATGATATTCTCGTCTTCTCCAAAGATGAAGAAGAACATGAGAAACATCTAAGGTTGGTGTTACAGAGGCTGAGAGAACACCAACTATATGCCAAGTTGAGCAAGTGTGAGTTTTGGCTGAAGAGAGTTTCTTTTTTAGGACATATAATCTCGGAGGGAGGAATCTCCGTAGATCCCGCCAAAATCGAGGATATCTAGAAGTGGAAGCCCCTGAAAATGTCGAGGAAGTTCGAAGCTTTTTGGGCTTGGCTGGATACTATCGACGGTTTATTGAGGGATTCTCCAAGATCTCGAGACCTCTCACCAAACTGTTGGAAAAGGGAATCACATTCACCTGGACGCCACAGTGCGATACGAGCTTTCAGGAGCTAAAGGAGAGATTGACAACAGCCCCAGTGTTGGTTATGCCAGATATGCAGAAGAATTTCACAGTGTACTGCGATGCCTCTGGAAATGGGTTAGGATGTGTTCTCATGCAAGAAGGACATGTCGTGGCATATGCATCCCGGCAGCTTCAGAAGCACGAGAAGAACTATCCTACACATGACCTAGAACTAGCTGCGGTGGTACACGCGTTGAAAATTTGGCGGCACTATTTGATGGGGAAGAGGACAGAGATATATACGGATCATAAGAGTTTGAAGTACATATTCACACAGCCAGATCTCAACCTCAGACAAAGGAGATGGTTAGAGCTAATCAATGACTTTGATGTGGGCATCAACTATCATCCCGGGAAAGCAAACGTCGTGGCCGATGCTTTGAGTCGGAAAGTGCAGGTCAATAAGTTGAGCTTGAAGGACATGCCCGCAGAATTGAAGGACGAGGTTATAAGGCTCAATCTATGTCTAGTAAATAGTGGTGAAGCCATCGCCATGGAAGTGGACTCCACACTCGAGCAAGACATACGCGAGGGCCAAAAGAATGATGAGAAGATACAAGAGATCAGACAGCTCATCAAGGAAAATAAAGCTCCTGGTTTTAGAGAGGATGAACAAGGAACGGTGTGGCACGGGAAAAGGATCTGTGTGCCAGAAGTAAAGGAGATCCGTGAATTAATTTTGAAGGAGGCTCACGATTCTGACTATTCCATTCATCCTGGGAGTACGAAGATGTACCAGGACCTCAAGAGCAGGTATTGGTGGTATGGCATGAAGCGAGATGTCGCGGAACATGTTGCTCTATGTGACACATGTCAGTTGGTGAAAGCAGAACATCAACGACCCGCGGGATTGTTGCAACCACTCAAAGTGCCTGAATGGAAGTGGGAAGAAATCAGCATGGATTTTGTCGTGGGATTGCCTAGGACCCAATCCGGGTATGATTCAATATGGGTCATTATTGATAGGCTAACCAAGGTAGCTCATTTCATCCCTGTGAAAGAAAGCTACAGCGGATCTAAATTGGCAGAATTGTACATGTCAAGGATTGTGTGTTACCATGGAGTGCCAAGAAAGATAGTGTCGGACCGAGGGACACAGTTCACCTCGAGGTTTTGGCAGAAGTTGCATGAAACCATGGGAACCCATCTGAACTTCAGCTCTGCCTATCATCCCCAAACTGACGGGCAGACGGAGAGAACCAATCAGATCCTTGAAGGTATGTTAAGGGCATGTGCACTCAAAAACAATAGGAGTTGGGACAAGAACTTACCGTATGCGGAGTTTTCCAATAACAACAGCTATCAAGCTAGTATGAAGATGTCACCGTTTAAAACTTTGTATGGAAGGAAGTGCAGAACTCCCCTATTTTGGAACCAAACAGGAGAAAGTAAAGTGTTTGGTCCAGAAGTGCTACAAGAAGCCGAGGCGAAGGTGAGGGAGATTCGCAACAACTTGAGGATAGCACAAACACGCCAGAAGAGTTAAGCTGATGTACGAAGAAGAGAGCTCGTTTTCAACGTGGGAGATTATGTTTATCTCAAGGTGTCCCCTATCAGAGGACTTCGTCGGTTCAAGGTGAAAGGGAAGTTGTCACCTCGATACATCGGACCCTTTCAAGTTTTGGAAAGAAGAGGCGAAGTGATGTACCAACTAGAGTTACCGGTTCATCTATCGGACGTGCACGATGTATTCCATGTGTCACAACTCAAGAAATGCCTGAGGACGCCTGAAGAGGTGTTACCCATGAATGAAGTGGATGTAGCTGAAGATTTGTCTTATGCCGAGCAACCCTACAAGATTTTGGAGACAATGGAACGCCTCACCAGAAATAAAAGAATCCGGATGTGCAAGGTGCAGTGAAAGCATCACTCAGAAGAGGAAGCCACCTGGGAACGGGAAGATGAGCTCAAGGCACAATTTCCGGAATTGTTTTCTTAGAAACACCAATCTCGAGGACGAGATTTCTTTTAAGGGGGGTAGAGCTGTAACACCCCAAAATTTTGATTCAAAACACTAAACCATGTTCAGAGGGGAATTTAAAATTTTTTGGACGTGTTGCATGTTTTGCAAAAATTCAAATTCAAACTGGAATTCAAATTTAACTCAAATCAGAAAAGAAATGGAAAAAGAAAAAGAGAAAACGGAAAAAACCGGCCAGTGGGCCGAAACCCGCCAGCCGGCCCAGTTTTCCCCGCGCCAGCCCGCAGCCGCGCGCGCCCGCGCTCTCTCACACAGACAGGTGGGACCCACCTGTCATCCCCAACCTCGCTCACGCCGACCCCGGACTCTCTCCCGCGCGCACGCGATCTTAACCGATCGGAATACCGCGTCCCTCAGCCCGAATTCCGATCCCAGAAGACTCAAACTCGATCACAACTGACCCACCGCCCTCCCCCGGCTATAAAAACCCCAGCCCTGATCGGTTTTTCCCACGCGATCGCCGATTTTTACTCCGGTAAGAACCGAGACTTCGCCGGTGAATTCTGGCCGATCTAAGCTCGGAAACTCCGATCTAACTCGCTGGTCTTGATCCACCGCCTCCGGGGAGCTTTGCAGGTGCAGAAAACTCGGAGACTTACGGTGTAAACCCAGCGCCGACGAGCTTCGCCGTGGTTTTGCCTCGGACCTCGCCGCCGATCACTTTCCAGGACCCCCGAGCTCAAGAAAACCCCCGAGGTGAGATCCCTTACCTCCCCTCTACCGATCTATGCCATAAGATCACAGTTCTAGGCAGAATTCTCGAGGATCCGAAACTTTCCGGCGAGATCGCCGCTTCCCGCCGCCGTGCGCCGCCGGCAGCGCCGCCCGCGCTCGATCAGAGCGACGTGGCCGCTTGTGCGCCGTTTATTTTAAATCGCACGGTAGACTTTAAAACCCCGCGTACCGGCTCGATGTTATAATCTCAGCCGTCGGTTTAAAATCGGACGGTCCACGTCAGCCCCGCGTTATAAAGACTGGAATTCTTACGTGCTACCCCCTGGGGTTCTCGGGAAATAAGAGCTAGCCCCGGAAACTTCTGATCTAGCCCCTGGAACTCCAGAAAATCATGTAAATTCATTTAAAAATCAACTTTAGCCCCTGGACTTAATAAAAATTAGGAAAAACACCTCTGATAAGTGTAGCTAGACCCCTGGAAATTATGAAAATAATATTATAGACCCTGTAATGGGGTGAGTTCATTATTTTAGCCCTGTTTAGTATTTAATTTAGAAAATTGAATACGAAACTAGTGTTTAAAAATTAAAAAGTGGGACAACCATAATTGTCAAAATTAATTAAAAACTTTCTCAGTACTTAGAAAACTTTGGAGTGAGATAAAAATATATTTTTGTGCTAAAATGAATCTGTTTCATTTATTATTCACATTTATTAGTATAGGGACACATTTTAAGTAAAGAATATTTATAGAAAAATAGGGAAAATAATTATGAAATAGTTTACATCAGAGGCCAAGGTCAAAATATGTTATTAAATTATTTAGGACCAGAACCTATACTGTTTAGATGATGTGTATTACTAATTTCATAATAAAATACACAATTATGCATAGGAATATAAATCTGAGAATATAGCAACTAGTAAATGATAAATAGAGTTTTTAAAATCCAAAGAGCTCAGTTTAGGGTTGGTAGAAATTATGAAGGCACATATGGGGAAGAAAAATACTTTTCATACACACTTGGTAGTGAAAAGGTGTAGTAGTTGAATATAAGAAATTTATTGGAAACCCATATAAATAGTATGTAAGTATAAATGTGGACATAAAAGTAGGAATCATATACACATGGTTAAAAGTGCATGCAGGCCACAACTCAACACACATAAAGTAACCACAACACATATAATGGTAAAGAACTTTTATAAAGGTGAATGTGTGGTTTGTATAAAGTAAGAAGTGTGAACTATGTCTTATGATTGTTGTTTTTCTTTTGCTATGTGTGATGGTATGATGTAGAACCTTCTCAAGAGCAAGTTATTCCTTTCCAAGATCAGAACTACCCATTTCAAGAGCAGCAAGAAGGAGGCAAGTGTCCTTGACCACTTTGATCCTATGCTAGGATGTGTAGCTAGAATTAATTGCATTGCCAATTTAAATATGAAAACCATGTTAGGAAGTTTCCCTAGAATTGCATTACCTTATTTCCTTGTAGATTGGGTTGGGATTTATTTTATCATGTCATTTAATATTATGCATATGCTTAGCCATGCTAGAATGGGATAATTGGGATATGAGATCATCAGTTTATATTACCATACTCTTGAATGAGATATTGTGAGTTATGTAGAGGTAGGGATCAAGGCAAATTGGATGTTTTGGTTGTGTGCTGGGTGCACGAGACTTGGGTTTGTGTTTAGTACTTGCCTGGATCCTAAGGACCGGTTCATGGAGCATGTAACCCGGCTTTACAGTGCCAACCACATGCTGAGATGGGGCAGCTTGGCCAATTAATTAGGTGTATCCCCGGCGTAGTATGGGTGTGTTGGATGGTGCGGGGAATAGGTGTCAGCTGGACTACCATATGAACCGCAAGGCTCAAGAGGGGGCCACTGCAGCGGGGTTGGAGCCTCTTGTATGCTGTTAGGGGTGAAACCTCAGTGGGTCCACGCTCGTCGGGAATCCCTTTGTAAAGGCTTCGTAGTGATCTCCTGGCTACACACCTGGGAAGTGTGAATGTGGTTCGTAGCCACTGGCATAATGGAGGTTCTTTTAGTCCACCCGGCAACGGGGGATGAAATCACTACATGTGGGTACAGTGGTACAAACTCTGCAGAGTCAAAACTGTCTTGATAGCCGTGCTCACGGTCAAGAGCGGCCTGGACTTATTCATGATTAGAGGATTGATGATTTTGGAAGTTAAGCGGGGAGCTTAACATTGGAAATGATGTTATGGTCATTGGATTATGATGATGGGATGGGAGATTGGGACCATTTTACCTGTGTAGTAATGTAGGTGCTTAATAAGCTAAGGTGATAGGTATTAATTGCGTAGTGCTTTAACCATGAGTTCAATCTCGCCTTGGTCTAGCCATGCATGATATAATTTTCCCACACTTGCTGAGTACCATTGGTACTCAACCTTGCATATTTGTTGGTTTATATTGCTGCTCAGGTCAAGATAATGAGGTGGTGTATAATGACCAAGATTTTGGACCCGAGGAAGGTTTTTAGGTTCATGAAGACCCCCGGGCAACGCCTGTGATGGAGCCCTAAAAGAATAATATTCCGCTGCTAGTTTATTTACTTGTGATGAACTTATTATTGTCCATCGAGACATTTACTATGTAAGACTTACTTATATTCGACACCTGGCTTGTAATAAATGATGCTTCACTATTTGTCATCACATGTATGAGAAAATGATCCTGGCATAAATGTGATATTCACTTGGTTGTTCTTCGGAAAAACCGGGTGTGACACCAGTTCACACAAACTCCAAATTTTACTCAAGTTATCTACAGGTTCTTGACTTGAGTTCAATACCAAAGTTTTAGTAAATTTCAGTATCTTTCCAACGAAGTTATGGCTTAAAAACAGAATGACGGCTTATACCGGCATATACGTATTATCTTAAGGAATTTTCTTAAGGAATTTTCTACAAGAAGTTATGGCTTAAAAACAGAAAGGTCCAGAGAGGTTTTTGCTACTGTCCTAGTTCTGAACAGTTTGCCTTCAACTGGACTTTTCACCAACTTAACATGTGATTTTGCTCTGGAGGTCTACAAAGAAGTTGTAGAGCACTTGAAAATTTTTCCAGAACTGTATCATACACCTTAATTGAGTCAAGCTACTCAGAGTTATGCTCTGTTAAAGTCCAGCAAGAATTTTCGCCAGAAACAGAGCACTCTGTTTTTGAAAACTTTGATACCTAGTTATACTCTCATTTAAATCTTAGCTCAAAATAAGAGTTCATTAACTAATACTTGTTTCAAACTTCCATTTTTAGTTGAAAGTTAGTTCATGAATCATTTCTTCATAGGGAAGAGGATTATATGTTTAGTACGGTGTCGATGCACCGTAAGAAGCATGTCGGTACTACGTTACCTCACCAAAGAAAATCCTACCCGGATTATACCGGCATATACGTATTATCTGTGGCACTAAGACGGTCTCTCGCACACGTGTACTACATGGGATACGTACGTGGTTAGTACCTGCAGAAGATCACTCAATAGTGGTGCACTCAAAGGTTGTTCATTTCAGGCAGTTTCATATTTGAAAGTAAATACAAACGCCCATATCATTGTCATACGGCCGTCCTTGAGTTAAGCCACGTCTCAAGGTATGTGATCGTGTTTCAACACCACACAACGGGGAACCCGAGTATATCATGAACGGGTCGTCACGGTTGGGAATGTTATCAACCCAACGGATACCACCTACTGCCCTGCAAGGCACGCCGATGGCAAGCGCTGCGTATGTCCTCCTGGGCTCATTCCAGACGAATGCACTATCGCGTTACTGACCACACGATGGGGTCTCCACTTACTTGCCTAATGTACGCTAGGGATCAACGTTTCATATGAACTCAGGAACATGGAGAGTCCAAGAGTTCATATTGACGTCTCACACAAAGCTGTGAGACCTATCCCTGAACCACTTTCCTCGTCAGGGGAGCTAACCGAAATTGAACCGCTTTCGGTAGCGTTCCTTACTATTCTTACCTGAGCGTGGGTGCGTCGTTACATAATCAAAATTCAGAATTATAACAAGTATGTTAGTCCTGCCACTTAAGTAACTATACTACTATAGTCCTTATGTGGGCCTAATATCGTTTCCTCACCGTATTCTAAGTTTTTATCATAATACGATCCTTATTCCGTGTGCTATTACCAATGTGGCTCTGATACCACGCTAAGAGGGGCCCGACCTCGATCACGGGGTCGTGCCGCCTCGCCCGGGGATCGCATTGGGTGGTACCGTTGATGCGGACATCGCTACCGTTGATACAACCACAACACCAGCCCATTCACCACTCTCAGCTAATTAAGGTCCAATGACACGCGCTCGTGCACGTCAACTTAATTATCAGGTGAATTCATTCCTGGCTGTTCAAAGTAATTATCCTTCAAATAGGGACCTATTAAAGCCTTGTGATGACCTTGTTATTATTAGGTGCTTGGGAATTGATCCAGCTAGGAGGGATGGAGGGATTAATGCAATAAAGGCTGCTCCACCCGAGGAGAAATCTTGAGGCTGGGGCCATGTAATAAAGAGAGATTTAGACAAATAAGGAAAGGAATAAGGGAAATCTCGTCCAACTTTGCTGCTGGACGAAATTCCCTCTTTCTTCCCCCATTTAAAGATAGATGTGCTATAATAAGGAAAGAAATAGAGGAAATCATATCCTGCCTTGCTGCTGGATGGGTTTCCCTCTTTATTTCCTTATTAAATGGTAGTCTATCACAGAAAAAGGAAGGGAATAAGGGAGATCACGTCCTACCTTTGTTGCTGGACGAATTTCCCTCTTCCCTCCCCTATTTAAGTAGTCCAAGAGCTTCTTGACAGGGCGGGTTTTGTTTTCTGTAAGTTTAGCCATTGCTACTTCCTTGTAACGCAAGTGTCGACGAGACCTTCCGATTACTTGAATCAGAACCCCAACTTTTTCACACCCGTGAGTGTTTGCTTGTTATCTTGTTCTTGCTTGTTCTTCGATTGCTTGCAGGTTCAAGCCTGTTCTTGGCACGGCAAGTACACCAACAACAGGAGCCGGTGTAACTATCGCTAAGACGCAGCATCCTTGTGGTTGTTGTAGTCGGGTAGCACAACATCGACCTCCACCCAAATCGTAGTTACCAGGAGATGGTGTAACTGTCGCTCAAGGCGCCACACCATTCTGGTTGTGGTAGTCAGGCAGCCAACGTCGGCCTCCACCAAATTCGTTCATTACCAACATCTCTCATCGAAAGATAGGGCGTCCTCCGTACCCGTTGGGTTCATCAAGTGGTATCAGATTTCAGGTTGCTCGGTGAGAGATTTCCTTCTCCTTGTTCTTCATTTACCTACAGTCCACTTTTGCCTACAAAAGTTCGCTCTAAAAAAATCCTAAAAACACTTTGAGCCTTTTGCTTGACTACTTAGCTCTTGACTTGTTGAATTCACGGTTGCCTTTTTGTGTCAAGTTGCTGGTCCTAAGTTTTTCACCGCTAGAGTTTTGAGTTCGTACCACTTTGTTCTCAGTCCATTTCCATTATCTACCCAAAGTTGAGAAAAAAAAGGCAAGTGCAAAAGAAAAGCTGCATGGATCAGCAAGAAAAAGGCACGTGCAAAAAGAAAAGCCGCACTGATTACAATCACAAAAAAAAGAAAAAAAAAGTTTCTAAGTACAAAAAAAGAGAGACAATTTGTGCAACATTTGTTTCATGTTTCGAAGTTCAACTTGCTGTTTTCAACGTTGTTGAAACACAACGGATCGGGCTGTTCGAACTTCCCTACCATAGTAATCCAACGTGTGCAAGGGTTTTGGGCACCTACGAAGGGACTTCCCAAGCAAGCGTGTGCTGGTTGTACGAGAAAATGGTGAGTACTCATCCGCTAGTGATTTAGATAATGAAACATATGCCATGCTTGCTGCACAAGCAGCAGAAAAGAAGAATGATGATGAAGAGCACATTGGGGCTGATCATGCTGCCCACTATGAGAGTCTTGTTGTGAGGCGTGTCTTGAGTGACCAAATGATCAAAGCTGAACAGAACCAGCGACACAATCTATTCCAAACTAAGTGTGTAGTTTTGGAACGATCCTGTTGCATTATTATTGATGGAGGAAGCTGCAACAATTTAGCAAGTGCTACCATGATAGAAAAGCTTGGGATGACAACACTTCCACATCCACATCCCTACTACATCCAATGGTTCAACGACAGTGGTAAGTTTAAGGTAACACGTCTGGTTCGTGTCGAATTTGCAATTGGTTCCTACCATGATTACATTGATTGTGATCTGGTACCTATGCAAACTTGTTCTATGCTATTTGGTCGACCTTGGCAATTTGATAAAGATACATTACATCATGGTAAATCAAATCAATACTCTTTCATGCATCATAAGAAGAAACTTGTTTTGCACCCGATGTCCCCTGATGCTATTTTGAAGGATGACATTGCTAGAGCTTGCAAAGAGAAAAATAAGAAATCTGCTGAAACTGAAAATTCAGATGTCGTGAAGAAATCGGTACAGCCTAAGACTGACAATTCCAAATCTGCTCATATGAAGAAGAATGAAATAAAATTAACGAGTGCTTGTTTTTTTGCTTCCAAATCTGTTGTTTGAATTAAAAAGTGATACTGCAATCTGCTATGTGTTTGTTTGCAAAGAAGCTTTGTTCTCACTTCACGACACACCATGTGCTTTGCCTCCTTCTATCACTAAGCTTTTGCAGGAATACGCTGATGTGTTTCCACAAGAGGTACCAGCCGGGCTGCCACCATTGAGAGGGATTGAGCATCAGATTGACCTCATCCCTGGGGCTTCTTTGTCCAACCGAGCACCATACAGGACCAATCCGGAGGAGACTAAGTAGATTCAGCGGCAAGTACAGGAATTACTCGACAAAGGTTATGTGCGTGAGTCCCTTAGTCCTTGTGTCACACCCGGTTTCTCCGTAGAACAACCGAGTGAATATCACATGTATGCCAGGATCATTTTCTCATACATGTGATGACAAATAGTGAAGCATCATTTATTACAAGCCAGGTGTCGAATATAAATAAGTCTTACATAGCATATGTCTCGATGGACGATAATAAGTTCATCACAAGTAAATAAAATAGCAGCGGAATATTATTCTTAAGGGCTCCGTCACAGACGTTGCCCGGGGGACTCCATGAATCTAGAAACCTTCTTCGGGTTCAAAGTGTTGATCATTATACACCACCTCATTATCTTGACCTGAGCAGCAATATAAACCAACAAATATGCCAGGTTGAGTACCAATGGTACTCAGCAAGTGTGGGAAAGTTATGTCATGCATGGCTAGAACAAAGAGAGATTGAACTTAGGGTTAAAGCACTACGCAATTAATACCTATCAACTTAGCTTATTAAGCACCTACATTACTACACAGGTGAAATAGTCTCAATCTCCCATCCCATCATCATAATCAAATAACCATAACATTATTTCCAATGTTAAGCTCCCCGCTTAACACTCACAACTTCCAAAACCATCACTCCTCTAATCATGAATAAGTCCAAGCCCCTCTTGACCGTGAGCACGGCTGTCATGACAGTTTTGACTCTGCAAAGTTTGCACCACTGTACCCACATGTAGTGATTTCATCCCCCATTACCGGGTGGACTAAAAGAACCTCCATTATGCCAGTGGCTACGAACCACATTCACACTTCCCAGGTGTGTAGCCAGGAGATCACTACGAAGCCTTTACAAAGGGATTCTGGACGAGCGTGGGCCCACTGAGGTTTCACCTCTAACAGCATACAAGAGGCTCCAACCCACTGCAGTGGCCCCCTCTTGAGCCTTGCGGTTCATATGGTAGTCCAGCTGACACCTATTCCCCGCACCATCCAACACACCCATACTACGTCGGGGATACACCTAATTAATTGGCCAAGCTGCCCCATCTCAGCATGTGGTTGGCACGGTAAAGCCAGGTTACATGCTCCATGAACCGGTCCTTAGGATCCAGGCAAGTACTAAACACAAACCCGAGTCTCGTGCACCCAGCACCAACCAAATCATCCAACTTGCCTTGATCCCTACCTCTACATAACTCACAATATCTCATTCAAGAGTATGGTAAAATAAACTGATGATCTCATATCCCAAATATCTCATTCTAAGCATGGCTAAGCATATGCATAATAATAAATGACATGATAAAATGAATCCCAACCCAAGCTACAAGGAAACAAGGTAATGCAATTCTAGGGAAACATCCTAGCATGGGTTTCATATTTTCAATTGATAATGCAAATAATTCTATCTACACATCCTAGTATAGGATCAAAGTGGTCAAGGACACTTGCCTCCTTCCTGCTGCTCTTGGAATGGGTAGTCCTGATCTTGGAAAGGGAGAACTTGCTCTGGAGCAGGTTCTACATCATACCATCACACATAGCAAAAGAAAAACAACAATCCATAAGACATAGTTCACACTTCCACTTCATACAAACCACACATTCACAGTTATGAAAGCCATTCACAATTCTATGTTGTCAGTACCTGAGATATGGGGTACCCCCGCGCACAGGGTAAAATGCCTAAGTAACTCGCCCTTCTCCGCAGGGAGAGCTCCGAAGGCGCCACGCGTCCGGCGGAGCCGGACCTCCCTCTCCTCAGAGGAGAGCACCGGGCCCACCATGTGGCATACAGAAGCCGGACCTCCCCTCCGCGGGAGAGAGGTCCGAAGGCGCCACGCGTCCAGCGGGTCCGGACCTCCCTCTCCTCAGAGGAGAGCTCCGGGCTCGCCACGTGGCCAACAGAAGCCGAGCCTCTCCCTCCGCGGGGAGAGGTCCGGAGGCTCCACGTGCCCCGCGGAACGGGCCCTCCTCTCCTCTGAGAAGGGCTCCGGGCCCGCCACGTGGCAGCAGAACGGTGCTGCCTGCCCCCGAGCGATAGGCAGCGGGCGTAAAGACACCCCATACCTTGCCCGTACAAGTTATTCAAGGCCCGCGTCTTCCGGAGACGCGGAGACGTGGAGCACGCTTCTGTCAGGTGCTGTTGCGTCCAGTCGCATCACAGACTGGCGAGCGGTGTCAGAACCTGCCAGCCAATAAACACCGCGACAAGACATCCCATGCCGCCTGCGCCGTCATCAACCACTACGACTAGCATGCGGCATGGGCAGGGCGGCAAGATAAAGACTCAGAAGCCTTCGACCAGAGGCAACTACCGGCATAACTGCAGATACGGTAGATGACAGACAATCTTCCCGGGACCACTTGTCGGGTCCCGGCCTCCCTTGTAAGCTGCCCGAGTCTTGGACTATAAAAGGCTCGGGTAGGCGTCGATAGCAAGGGTTCGCACTCTGCAACTCATACGCTAGCCATACACTCTCAAGCTGTAACTCACCCCCAAGCTCAGGACTCCGGCCCTGAGCAGCAAGCAATACAGCGAGCTCCATAGCTCGCCGTGGACGTAGGGTTCTACGCTCCGGCGGCCTGAACCACGTAAAACTCGCCGTGTCAAGCTCTTACTAACTCGTCCATCTGCGCAAGCTCTCCGCTAGGGACTAGCCCCACCAAAAAAAGAACCTCCGTGGTCTGCCCAGTGCAGGCCAGGGGGAAGTGTCGACTGAACACTTCGACATTTGGCGCGCCAGGTAGGGGTCTTTTCTCCTAGCGCGACGAGTTTCCGCCGACGAAGATGACCAAGCTTCCTTCAGCGGCAAACTCTCCCCCTCCACGTTCACGGCGAACCGTGACCACTGGGGAGTACATGTCAACACACTCAAGACGGAGTGTGTCGGCACAAGCTGGTAGCCAGCAGCCGACTCCGGCAACGCCGACTCCGGCGATGCAGGCTCCGACCAGTGTGAGATCTTCTGCAGCGCTGAGCGTACACCATGGGGGTGCGCTAGCTGCAGCAAGAGCGCTGCTGCGCAACCCACCTGCGGGGGATGCGCCCCATTCGGCGACCCAGCAATGGGTCCGCGAGGTGGACCGCCTCGTCGTCGCCGCCGCGAACCCTCGGTTTCGGCGTGGACGGCGCCCAGGACAACCGGCTGTGTCACTGACGCGCACGCCCACGGTTGACGGGCTAACGGCGGATTCCAGCTCCTCCAGGCTCCTGTCGACGGACCTGAGAAGGGAGCTGGAACGGTGCCACTTGGGCCAGGACGCCCGGGTGTACCTCGAGCGACGCCGAGAAAGGCGTCGCAACCATGAGGCTGGCGACAGCATGTCGTCGGCCTCGACACAACCTGAAGGGCAGGTCTTCACCACGCGAGCCCTGCCTCAGGCATATGCCGCGCAGCATATGCCACAACCATATGCGCCGCAAGCAGCACCCCCGGTCTATGGTGCAGCCTTGGCCATGCCGGGATACGCGGTGCCAAGTGCGAACCAAGCGTTTGCAGCGCCAATACCTGCAGCAGCAGGTGCAGGATGTGCGGCCCTTGCACCCCACCTTCGCTTCGCGAAGTGGCCGCGCAAGTTCCGGCCGCACCTGCCCGAGAAGTACGACGGTAGCGTCAATCCAGCGGAGTTCCTCCAGATCTACTCTACCGCCGTACTTGCCGCAGGAGGGGACGAGGCTGTCATGGCCAACTACTTCCCCGTCGCCTTGACCGGCCCAGCTCGGTCTTGGCTCATGAATCTACCTCAGAGGTCCATAACCTCCTGGGGAGAGCTCTGCCGGCAGTTCGTTGCCAACTTCGGCAGCTCCTACACCCGTCCCGGCACGGAGCTTGACCTCCACGCCGTCAAGCAACAACCTGGGGAGTCGCTGCGCTCTTTCATCCAGCGGTTCTCCCAGGTACGCAACACCATCCCACATATCCAAACTGCCTCTGTGGTGGTGGCGTTCCGACAGGGTGTCCGGAACGAGAAAATGCTTGAGAAGCTCGCGACCAGAGAGGTCCGCGACGTCTCTGAGCTCTTCAGTCTGGCGGACAAATGCGCCAGAGCAGCTGAAGGGCGGAACTGGCACTCTCTGCCGACCTCCGAGCCAGGTGGACAACCCGGGTCTGGCGCTGCTGCCTATGGGGGTGGCAAGAAGGCCAAGAACCGGGGGAATGGCAAGATGAGGTCATCATTCACGGCTCCCGTCGCCGCAGCAGCGACGGCTAGTGGAGCTCGGGGGCCACGCCCCGACGAAAGGCAGCGGCAGTCACCGGCCCCAGACAGTGACCAGGGCGGACTATGCCCCGTACATGGCGCTGGCAACCATACTGCTGCCGAGTGCTGGGATATCCAGAGACTCGCAGAGCGCTTCCGCAAAGGAAGACAGCAAAGAGCTGAAGCACCGCCTTACCCTCAGAGGGATGGCAAACAGAAGGTCGATGCCCCAGTCACTGCCGCCCATCAGGTGGGGTTCCAGGAGCCTCAGCGCGTCATAAAGACAGTGCATAACGGCGAGGACTCCAGCTCTGACGGTGACGGGCCAGGGCGGTAGCCAACTGCGGCACGCCTCCGTGCTTCGGACATACCTCCCGGGGGCCGCCCAAGATCTGTCAACCCCTTGAAGGCCTTGCCAGAAGGGGAAGACGCCTTGGGTCATCCAAGACGAGCCCGGGTCCACCTACCCCTTGAAGGCCTTAGCCAGAAGGGGAGAACTCCCCGGGGGCCCCCAGGAGAAGCCGCGCAGGACCTGATCCAGCGCGAAGATGACAACCTCGTCGATGAGACTCAGCTGCAGGTAACACCCCACAACGTGCGGTCTCGGCTGATGCTCTAAGCACTACCGCCAAAGAACCGAACGCATCGGGGACCTGCAGGAGGGCAACCTGGTGTCGCGGCATGCTCTATTCCAAAAAGGACCCATAAACTCTCCCCCAGCAGGGAAGGTCCCTTCAGAATCATGAAAGCTGCCGCCCCAGGTACACATGCCTTTCAACCGAGTGCGGGATCCGTTCCCAAAAGACTATTGCCATGAAGCAACGCTGTAAGTCCTACTTCCCGAGCATCAGTAGAACAGGGTTATTCCCTTCTGTAATGAATCCCATAAAATTTAGGAACAGAGCTTGGGGCAGCTAAGTCTCAAGGGACGGTACAGGACTACGTCCAGTTTAGCCCGGTTCCGACCCTAAGCGCGTAGAGTCTTGCTTCCCTTGAAGACGAGGCGAAATATTGCCTCCATGTACAGCCAGAATTCCACCTATGGGCGTGAATACAGAAACCTGTTCTACTTAGCTCTCTCTCATGCGCTCATTTAAATTATGCATTAATTTTTATGACCGTACTACCTTTGTATATTCATCGTACATCTAGCTCCCCCTCTCCTGCGCTCATCCATAGTCGGCATTCGCTATCCTACCGAAGGCGGCTGCGCTTGAGGCACCTGCCGATGGCCGAGTGAGTCTCTCGGGCCTCCCCCAGTCAGGTGTTGCGGTGCCAGTTGGTCACCTCCAGGAAAGGCCTGCGTTGTGCATGGGGGGTCCAGGGTGCGTATCCAGCTTAGCAGGCTATGAGCCCAAAGCATGCGCATTCTGCCCTCCGGAGGTACAGGGGAGTACAACCGCTTTGCCTGGTCATGAACCCAAAGCACGTGCACTCTGCTTCCCCAGCGCATGGCCCGGTACTAGGGATCGGACGGCCGTACCCGGACCTCGGAGGGAGCCGGAGCTCCGGCGCCTCGTGCACAGAATTGCCCAAGCCCCGTATAACGGATCAGGATCGTAAGACGGATAAGACTAGGAGACGGGAGGGGAGGACCCCCCGAGGAGAATTACGTTTCCTCTGCCTGTGTGCAGGACCTCCAGGTTGCGGCAACAGGGTCTGCATGAAGCAGGGGGAAAGGAGCTACCAACTACTCCGGACTAGGATGGGAAGGACCGGGTCCAGCCCCTTCAGCAGGAGCGGGACCCGAGGGCCCCACGTGTCCAGCGGGTCCGGAGCTCTCACCTCCCTTGAGGAGGGCTCCGGGCTCGCCACGTGAAAGGCGGAAACCGGACCTCCCCCCTCGGTGGGAGAGCTCCGAAAGCCCTACGTGTCCAACATGGCCGGAGCTCCCGCCTCTTAAGGAGGAGCTCCGGACCCGCCACGTGGCAGGCAAATTTGGAGCTCCCCATAGGGCGAGATCCGGAGACCTCCGGGGGCCCCTAACACGGTTAGGACCCGGGGAGGGTGTCTGTGCAAAGCTCCGAGATTGGAGATGGCCTCTGAGTACCTTGCGGAGCTAAGGACCCAGTCAGGCAAAGCCAAGAAGGAGAGAAAAAGCATCACAGACACAAATATCCAAAAGAGTCGAACTAAGCGAGGCTCCATGAGCTGGACTACAGACTCGATAAAAAGGGAGAAACAGGTCCTAAGGACCTCCCGGCTCCCGCCGGAACCTTGCGGCTATAAGGGCAGCCACATCCTCGACTTCAGCCCTGGCAGCTTCCTCCCGCTCCGCGGCTGGGCCCTCTCTCGCTGGCTCTAGCGAGAAAGAGGGGTCGCGGCTCTTGAAGCATGCCAGCACATGTGAGGCGACCTCTAAAGCTAGGCCGCGGCCCTCGGCCTCAAGCTCGCCGGCAACCACCGAGTCTAGTCTGTCCAGCTTGGCGCCGATCGACTCCAGCGCAGGGATCACCTCCGCCACCTTCAATGCAGGAGCCGCGGCCATCACCGACTGAAGCCAAGAGGGATCAGGGCGGACCCCGCTCGATCCACGAAGCTTGAGACCGCAAGAGCCTCGGAGGACCGCAAGGCTGAGAGCTCCTCCACCTCGCGATGGGCCGCCTGCAGAGCCTCCAGGTTCCTCTCGGAGAATTCCTTCTCCTTGGCTGCCAGGGAGCTCTCCCGAAGATGGAGAGTCTGGGTGAGCCGCTCCAACTCAGCGGCCAACTCCCGGTCCAAGACCGCCCGGCGGTCACGGGAGACCTGTTCCTCCCTCAAGTCGAGGTCTGCCTTCAGGATCTCCAGCTCCTCGATCCGAGGTCGAAGGTCATCCTCGCCCGCCGCCAGCTGCGCGGCGACCCTCTCCGCCTCAGCTGCCGTGGAACGTTCCCGTTCCTCAACGGCGAGTTTACGGCGCTCCAACTGCTGCCGTATCTCTACAGCAGCAGAGAGGCTCTCCTCGGCCTGGGCGTGTGCCTCCAGGGCCTCCCTGTTGATCCGCCACGATTGGGTGTCCATGCGGTCGACAGCCCGCTTCATCCGGTCGAGGAGCGCTTCCCTGAAGTCGAGCAACTCCCCCCTGGAGTCGAGCTCACTCTTAACCTTCGCGGTCCTCTCCCGCAAAAGGTTCCCCCAGGTGAGGAGGCGATCCTGTTCAACCGTATACTCCTCCCGCTCGCGCCCTAGAGCAGCCAAGACCTGCCGAACGCTCGTCTCGGCAAGCGCGAAGGCATCCGCCAGGGGCAATGGAGCAACAGAGGCCGGGGCAGTCCCCCCGACCTCCTCCATTACCTCGTCCTCAGGAAGAGCCGACGCACCAGCAACCGAGACGAGACGCCGATCAGGAGAAGCTGGTTCCGAGGCTCTGGCAGCCCGGCCTGCCGGGCTCTCTTCAGCTTCTGGCTCCTTGATCTGAGGAGAGGGGCGAGCCGGGGAAGGCGGTGCTGGAGAAAAGGCCGGGCCGCCTAGTGCAGGGTCGACCTGCGCTGGCTTGGGGGCCGCGGTGGCCGTCTCGGCAGGAAGAGACGACGCCACCGCGGAGTCCGGGCACACCGGAACAGGAGAAGTTTGCGCTGGCCTGGGGGCCGCGGCAGTTGCCCCTGGCTCCAAGCGCAGCGGCACAGATTCCCCGCAAGTCGGGGATGGCCGGGAAGCGCGGACACTCCAGCGGGCTCTGAACCCCGACTTCCGAGCCGGGGTAGGACTCCCAGAGCCCGCTACCGTCACTGACGGCCGCTCCGCAGTCGCTTGAACTGGCGGAACAGGGGACGCCCCAGAAGCTTCCCCCAGCGCATCAGCCCGGGGCCTCTTCGAGTCGCCACCGGAGGGAGTGCCAGGCACCCCAGATTCCCGACTTGGCACAGACGCCGCTGCTGGAGGAGATCGAGCGCGCTTCTTCTCTGGTGGCGGGTTGGAAGCCATGGCGAGGGAGAACTCAAGGGCAAGAGAGCAAAAGCACAAGAGTCCGAGAAGAAACGCCGAGAAGTGCGAAGGGAAGCCGCAATGTGGGTAAGACCCCCTCTAAAAACTTCCCGGGTGCAATTCCAAGCGATTCGGAACTCTTCGAATACCCCACATCGGCAACCGCTTCGGTTCCTAGACCGAGTGCCGATGACGGGTGGACCCAAGCCGCCTAACTGAAGTGGTGGGTCAAGGAGACAGTCTCCTGAGAAGATGAGCCGGCAAGGCACTCCGGCGGTTCCCGAAGAAAGCGCCGCAACGTGCAGAAGTGGCAGTCTTGGGAACCGCCGCAGTAAAAGCAACCATCAAGTGAGCGCACGCTCCCACGATACCGCGGCCGTTCGTGCTCCGGCAGCGGTCAATTCGGGACTTAGAGAAAGTGCGCGGATCGGAAGAGACGGAGGTCCCACCTCGGGCTCGCTATCTCCCCCGAGATGGGCCCAGGGGCCACTGTCGGTACCTGAGATATGGGGTACCCCCGCGCACAGGGTAAAATGCCTAAGGAACTCGCCCTTCTCCACAGGGAGAGCTCCGAAGGCGCCACGCGTCTGGTGGGGCCGGACCTCCCTCTCCTCAGAGGAGAGCACCGGGCCCGCCACGTGGCATACAGAAGCCGGACCTCCCCTTCCGCGGGAGAGAGGTCCGAAGGCGCCACGCGTCCAGCGGGACCGGACCTCCCTCTCCTCAGAGGAGAGCTCCGGGCCCGCCACGTGGCCAACAGAAGCCGAGCCTCTCCCTCCGCGGGGAGAGGTCCGGAGGCTCTACGTGCCCCGCGGAACGGGCCCTCCTCTCCTCTGAGAAGGGCTCCGGGCTCGCCACGTGGCAGCAGAACGGCACTGCCTGCCCCCGAGCAATAGGCAGCGGGCGTAAAGACGCCCCATACCTTGCCCGTACAAGGTATTCAAGGCCCGCGTCTTCCCGAGACGCGGAGACGCGGAGCACGCTTCTGTCAGGTGCCGTTGCACCCAGTCGCATCACAGACTGGCGAGCGGTGTCAGAACCTGCCAGCCAATAAACACCGCGACAAGACATCCCATGCCGCCTGCGCCGTCATCAACCACTACGACTAGCATGCGGCATGGGCAGGGCGGCAAGATGAAGACTCAGAAGCCTTCGACCAGAGGCAACTACCGGAATAACTGCAGATATGGTAGATGATAGACAATCTTCCCGGGACCACCTGTCGGGTCCCGCCCCCCCTTGTAAGCTGCCCGAGTCTTGGACTATAAAAGGCTCGGGTAGGCGTCGATAGCAAGGGTTCGCACTCTGCAACTCATACGCTAGCCATACACTCTCAAGCTGTAACTCACCCCCAAGCTCAGGACTCCGGCCCTGAGCAGCAAGCAATACAGCGAGCTCCATAGCTCGCCGTGGACGTAGGGTTTTACGCTCCGGCGGCCTGAACCACGTAAAACTCGCCGTGTCAAGCTCTTACTAACTCGTCCATCTGCGCAAGCTCTCCGCTAGGGACTAGCCCCACCAAAAAAAAAGAACCTCCGCGGGCTGCCCAGTGCAGGCCTGGGGGAAGTGTCGACTGAACACTTCGACATATGTGTTGTGGTTACTCTATGTGTGTTGATTTTTGGCTTACATGCACTTTTAAACATGTGTATATGATTTCTACTTTTGTATTCATATTTATGTTTGTATACTATACATGTATTTCTAATTTAAATAAATCTCTTATATTTAATTGATACACATTTTAGCTACCAAGTACGCATGAAAGGTATTTTCCTA
This sequence comes from Neostapfia colusana, assembly GCA_030760725.1. NCBI lineage: Eukaryota > Viridiplantae > Streptophyta > Magnoliopsida > Poales > Poaceae > Neostapfia > Neostapfia colusana. Next base: position 52,885,442 of record JASWHV010000019.1, read on the forward strand.
CTTCATATGTGTCTTCAGACCTTCTACCATCCCTAAACTGAATTCTTTGGATTTTGGAAACTTCATTTATCATTTTCTAGTTATTTATCCTTAGCTTGCTATATTTTCAGATTTATTTTCTATGCCTAAATGTGAACTTTATTATAAAAATTGTAAGACACCTGTCGGTACCTGAGATATGGGGTACCCCCGCGCACAGGGAAAATGCCTAAGGAACTCGCCCTTCTCCGCAGGGAGAGCTCCGAAGGCGCCACGCGTCCGGCGGGGCCGGACCTCCCTCTCCTCAGAGGAGAGCTCCGGGCCCGCCACGTGGCAGCAGAACGGCGCTGCAGAAGCCGGGCCTCCCCCTCCGCGGGAGAGAGGTCCGAAGGCGCCGCGTGTCCAGCAGGGCCGGACCTCCCTCTCCTCAGAGGAGAGCTCCAGGCCCGCCACGTGGCCAACAGAACCCGAGCCTCCCCCTCCGCGGGAGAGGTCCGGAGGCTCCGCGTGCCCCGCGGGGCTGACCCTCCTCTTCTCTGAGAAGGGCTCTGGGCCCGCCATGTGGCAGCAGAACGGCGCTGCCTGCCCCGAGCGGTAGGCAGCGGGCGTAAAGGCGCCCCATACCTTGCCCGTACAAGGTATTAGAGGCCCGCGTCTTCCCAAGACGTGGAGACGCGGAGCACGCGTCTGTCAGGTGCCGTTGCGCCCAGTCGCATCACAGACTGGCACGTGGTGTCAGAACCTGCCAGCCAATAAACACCGCGACAAGACATCCCATGCCGCCTGCGCCGTCATCAACCACTACGACTAGCATGCGGCATGGGCAGGGCGGCAAGATGAAGACTCAGAAGCCTTCGACCAGGGGCAACTACCGGCATAACTGCAGATACGGTAGATGATAGACAATCTTCCCGGGACCACCTGTCGGGTCCCGGCCCCCTTGTAAGCTGCCCGAGCCTTGGACTATAAAAGGCTCGGGTAGGTGTCGATAGCAAGGGTTCGCACTTTGCAACTCATACGCTAGCCATACACTCTCAAGCTGTAACTCACCCCAAGCTCAGGCCTCCGGCCCGGAGCAGCAAGAAATACAGCGAGCTCCATAGCTCACCGTGGACGTAGGGTTTTACGCTCCGGCGGCCTGAACCACGTAAAACTCGCCGTGTCAAGCTCTTACTAACTCGTCCAACTACGCAAGCTCTCCGCTAGAGACTAGCCCCACCGAAAAAAGAACCTCCGCGGGCTGCCCAGTGCAGGTCCGGGGGAAGTGTCGACTGAACACTTCAACATTTGGCGCGCCAGGAAGGGGGGGCTTTTCTCCTAGCGCGACGAGTTTCCGCCGACGAAGATGACCAAGCTTCCTTCAGCGGCAAACTCTCCCCCCTCGCCTCTGCGACAGACCGCGACCAGGGGGAGTACATGTCGACACACTCGGGACGGAGTGTGTCGGTACGAGCTGGGAGCCGGCAACCGGCTCTGGCAGCGCCGACCCCGGCAATGCAGGCTCCAACCAGCTTCAAGTCTCCAGTAGCGCTGGGCGTGCCCAGTGGGGGTGCGTTAGCTGCGGCGAGAGCGCTACTGTACAATCCGCCCGCTGGGGATGCGCCTCAGGCAGCGACCCGGCAGTGGATCCGCGAGGTAGACCGTCTCGTCATCGCCGCCGCAAACCCTCGACCTTGGCGGGGACGACGCTCTGGCCAATCGGTCGTGTCGCTGATGCGCGCACCATTGGATGGCGAGCAGACGGCAGACTCCAGCTCTACCAGCCCCCAATCAACAGATCTGAGGACAGAGCTGGAACGGTGTCACCTGGGTCAAGATGCCCGGGTATACCTCGAGCGGCGCCGAGAAAGGCGTCGCCACCAAGAGGCTGATGACAGCATGACATCGGCCTCGACCCAGCCTGAAGAGCAGACCTTCGCCACGCGATCTCTGCACCAGGCCTGTGCCGTGCAGAATATGCCACAGTCATATGTCCTGCATATGGCGCCCCCGGCCTATGGTGCAGCCTTGCCCATGCCGGGGCACGCGGTGCTCAGTGCGAACCAAGCGTTCGCGGCATCAGAACCTGCGGCGACAGAAGCAGGGTGTGCGGCCCTCGCGCCCCACCTTCGCTTCGCAAAGTGGCCGCGCAAGTTTCGGCCGCTCCTGCCCGAGAAGTACGACGGCAGCATCAACCCGGCAGAATTTCTCCAGATCTACTCCACCGCCGTACTTGCCGCAGGAGGGAATGAAGCCGTCATGGCCAATTACTTCCCTGTCACCTTGACTGGCCCAGCTCGGTCTTGGCTCATGAAACTCCCCCAGGGTTCCGTAACTTCCTGGGGATAGCTTTGCCGACGGTTCATAGCCAACTTCCGCAGTTCTTACACCCGGCCTGGCACGGAGCTCGACCTCCACGCCATCCAACAACAACCTGGGGAGTCGCTGCGCTCTTTCATCCAGCGGTTCTCCCAGGTGCGGAACACCATCCCACACATTCAAAATGCTTCTGTGGTGGTGGCGTTCCGGCAAGGCGTCCGAGACAAGAAGATGCTTGAGAAACTCGCGACCAGGGAGGTCTGCGATGCCTCGGAGCTCTTCAGCTTGGCGGACAAGTGTGCCAGAGCAGCCGAAGGACGGAACTGGCACTCACAGCCATCCTCCGAGTCAGGAGGGCTGCCCGGATCTGGTCCTACTCCCTATGGAGGCAGCAGGAAGACCAAGAGCCGAGGCAGAAGCAAGATAAGACCGCCGGCCGCGACCCCAGTCGTCACTGCAGCGACGCTCAGTGGGGCTCGGGGGCCGCGCCCTGACAAGAGGCAGCGAAAGTCACCGACCCCGGAAGATAGCCAGGACAACATGTGCCCCGTGCACGGCAGCTGTCGCCACACTACTGCCGAGTGCCGGGAGATCCGAAGGCTCGCAGAGCGCTTCCGCAAGGGGAAGCGGCAGCGGGCTGATGCCCTGCCCTTCCGTCCAAAGGAAGACGAGCAGGGGGTGGATGTTCCAGACAACATCGACCACCCAGAGGAGATCCAGGAGTCTCAGCGTGTCGTGAAGGCGGCACGCAATCATGAGGACTCCGGCTCCAGCGACGATGAGCGTCGGAAGAAGCTCTACGTCATATACGGCGGGTCCGCCGACCCCTCGTCCCGAAGCGCAGTCAAGACTCTGCGCCGAGCGGTAGCGTCGGTGGCGCCACTCCCAAGTGCTGCACCGCACCTTAAGTTGATGGGGACCCCCATCAGCTTTGACGCCACTGACTGCCCCAGGAACATGGCTGGGGCCGGCCAACTACTGCTCCTGGTGGCCCCTACCATCGCCAGCGTGAGAATGTACCACATTTTGGTAGATGGAGGAGCTGGGCTGAACCTCATCAGCCGTGCAGCTTTCCAGAAGCTGCAGGTCCCGATGGCCAAGCTCACCCCGTCGAGCCCGTTCTCAGGGGTAGGGCCGGGACAGGTTATCCCCTATGGCAACATTAGTCTCCCGGTGACCTTCGGGGCTCCGGACAGCTATCGAACAGAGTATATTCTGTTCGACGTAGCGGAGATAGACCTCCCCTTCAACGCCATAATTGGCAGGCCAGCCCTGTACCGGTTCATGGCTGTAGCCCACTACGGCTACCTCGTCCTGAAGATGCCAACACCGACGGGCGTTCTCAGGATTCGTGGGGACCGCACTGCTGCAGTGTCGGCCCTGGAGAAGCTCCAAGCGCTCGCAACAGCTGGGGCATCAGCCCCCGGCAATACGGAGCCGGACCAGCTCCGCCCGAGCGCACGTCACCGTGCTTCCACCACAGCACCACGGGTGCAACCTCTCGACGAGGGCGGCGTCCCCTTAAAGGTCGTCCAAGTCGGCGCCGAAGCTACCCAGACCACCCAGGTAGCCGGGGGCCTGGATAGCAAATAGGAAGGCGCGCTCGTCACCTTCTTCCGGCACAACGTCGACGTGTTTGCATGGCAGCCATCACAGATGCCGGGGATCCCCAGGGAGGTGATCGAGCACCACTTGAAAGTCTTCCCCGACGCCCGACCGGTTCAACAGAAGCCCCGCAAGCAGTCCATCGAGCGGCAAAACTTCATCCGTGAAGAAGTCAAGAAGCTGCTGGACGCTGGCTTCATATGGGAGGTCCACCACCCCCGATGGTTGGCGAACCCCGTCATTGTCCCGAAGGCCGGCGGGAAGCTCCGGATGTGCATCGACTACACCAGTCTCAATAAGGCATGTCCCAAAGATCCATTCCCTCTCCCTAGAATAGATCAAATAGTAGACTCAACGTCAGGCTGTGATATGCTGTGCTTCCTAGACGCCTACTCGGGTTTCCATCAGATCCCCATGTCTAGGGAGGACGAGGAGCACACCTCCTTCATCACAGTAGACGGCCTTTATTGCTATGTGTCTATGCCTTACGGCCTAAAGAATGCACTCCCCACCTTTGTGCGGGCGATGCACAAAACCTTTGGGGAGTTAATAAGAGACCTAGTTGAGGTGTATGTCGATGACATAGTTGTCAAGGTCAGGCAGGGTTCATCCCTACTAGATAACCTAGCTTTAGTCTTTGACAAGTTGCGCTCTACGCGCACCAAGCTGAACCCAGATAAATGTGTGTTCAGCGTGTCCTCTGGGAAGCTCTTAGGGTTCCTGGTCTCGCACCGAGGGATTGAGGCCAACCCAGAGAAGATCAAGGCCATCGACTTGATGCGGCCCCCTGTCCGCGTCAAGGATGTTCAGAGACTCACGGGATGTCTAGCCGCGCTGAGTCGGTTTATACCGAGGCTAGCAGAGCGGGCACTCCCTTTCTTTAAGCTCCTGCGCAAGTCAGGCCCCTTTGCCTGGACTGACGAAGCAGAAGAGGCTTTCCAGGAGTTAAAGCGACTCCTGACGACCCTACCTATCATGGTAGCCCCTGAGCCCGGGGAGCACTTGCTGCTCTACATTGCGGCGACAACAGAAGTGGTGAGTATGGTCCTTGTCGCGGAGCGGCCAGACCCCTCACCCTCGCAACCTGCTCCGGTAGCAGAAGACAGATGCCAGGGGGCCCCACAGGGCCAAGACGGTCTCCCGGACCCCCTGGAGGTCCAAGTCGACCTCCCGGAGGCCCAGGACGGCCTCCCGGACCCCCAAGATAAATCTCCAGGGTCCAATTGGGATCTCCCGGAGGTCCCTCAAGACCCCCCGGAGCTCCCGGATGATCAAGAACGCTTAAGGGCCTCCGGGTCCCAGTTCCCGGAGGCCCCCGTGGGTCCACCCACCTCCGGCGGGCCGGGGCCAATGGACGAGGAGCTCCCAAGCCTAAGAGAGAGGGTTCGAACCATACAGAGGCCTGTCTACTACATCAGCGAAGTACTTCATGATGCCAAGACAAGGTACCTAGAAGTCCACAAGCTGCTGTATGCGGTGCTCGTGGCCTCCAGGAAGCTCCGCCATTACTTCCAGGCCCACCGGGTCTCGGTAGTCACCTCGTATCCGCTGAAGACAATTCTTCACAGCCCCCATGCGACTGGCAACGTTGCTAAATGGGCGGCGGAGCTGGCGGAGTTTGAGCTGGACTTCCTCCCACGCCATGCAGTCAAGAGCCAAACACTGGCTGACTTTGTGGCGGAGTGGACACCAACGAAGACTGACCCAGGGGGCCATGAAGGCGGTGAGCCAGAGCCCCAAGCTCCGGTCTTCACCGAACCTCACTGGACACTTTTCTTCGACGGCTCCTCGCGAAAGCAGGGGGCCGGTGCCGGCGTACTGCTCCTCATGCCATCGGGGGAACAGTTTGGGTATATGGTGCGTCTAAATTTCAAGGCAACCAACAACATGGCGGAGTATGAAGCACTCATCTTTGGCCTGCAGACAGCCCTGTCTTTAGGCGCTCGCCAGTTGTTGGCACAGGGCGACTCCCAACTGGTCATCAAGCAAGTCAAGGGCGAATGCTCCTGCAATGACCCGCAGCTAGCTGCGTATCTGCTTCACGTACAGATGTTGGAGAAAGAATTCCTCGCCTTGGACCTGCATCGCGTACCGCGCGCTGGTAATGCCGCAGCTGACAACCTTTCAACGAAGGCTTCCACCGGAGCCCCCGCGCCCGAAGGAGTTTTCGAGAGGACGTTGCTGCGGCCCACAGCCCGGCCCGCCGAGCCGGGCGAAGGGGGCTTGACCAGCACCTCGAAGCTGGCGGTCCCGGCGGCCCGACAGCCATGGATGCCGCCTAGGATCGTAAGCGTCACTGGGGACTCCGTGCAACCCAGCGCTCAAGATCCAGAAGCTCAAGTCAGACCCGATGCATGGATCACGGAGATCCGGGACTACTTGAAGGACAATATCCTCCCTGATGAACATGCAACCGCTGAACGGATTGTGCGTATGGCTAAGAGGTACGCGCTGGTAGAGGGGGATATCTACCGGCGTGGCGCCAACCACATCCTATTGCGGTGTATAACCCAGGGGGAAGGCTGTGACTTGCTCGCTGAGATCCATGGAGGCAAATGTGGAAGTCATTCTTCCTCACGCACGCTTGTCGGTAAAGCCTTCCGGCATGGCTTCTACTGGCCGACAGCACTCCAGGATGCCGTCAAGCTGGTCGAGAGCTGCAAGGCGTGCCAGTTCCACGCCAAGCAGATCCATACACCGGCTCAGGCGGTACAGATGATCCCGTCCTCGTGGCCGTTTGCCGTATGGGGGCTGGACATCCTGGGACCATTTCCCAGAACCGTCGGGGGATTCTGGTACCTCTATGTCGCCATCGACAAGTTCACAAAGTGGCCGGAAGCTACACCAGTTGTCACCATCAACAAACAATCCGCAGTAAAATTCATCAAGTCTATTGTCTGCCGGTTCGGGGTCCCAAACAGGATCATCACCGACAATGGGACCCAGTTCACCAGCGCAGCATTCCAAGACTACTGCGAGGACCTTGGTATTCAGGTATGCTATGCCTCTGTCGCCCACCCAAGGAGCAATGGGCAAGTTGAGAGGGCCAACGCAGAGATTCTCCGGGGCCTTAAGACTAGCACCTTCGCCAGCCTGAAGAAACATGGTGCCAATTGGGTAGATGAGCTTCCGAGCACACTATGGGCTAACCGGACATCCCAGAGCCGGGCCACCGGGGAGACACCTTTCTTCATGGTGTATGGGGCTGAAGCTATACTTCCCCCAGAAATCACCATGAAGTCTCACCGTGTCCGGGCTTACGAAGAAGCCACGCAGGACAACCTCCGGCGTGGAGAAATCGACCTCGTCGACGAGGTCCGATTACATGCGGCACTCCGTAACGCGCGGTACAGACAAGCGCTTCGGCGCTACCACCAGAGGTCTGTGCGTGCCCGGGAGCTGCAGGAAGGTGACCTGGTGTTGCGGCGCATACTTTCTCATGAAGGGGCCCACAAACTCTACCCTAGTTGGGAAGGCCCCTTCCGAGTCGCGAAAGTATGCCGCCCCGGGTGTGTGCGCCTTTCCACCGAGGATGGGGACCTGCTCCCGAACCCTTGGAACATAGAACACCTCCGTAAGTTCTACCCCTAGAGCAAAAATAGGACAGTACTTTCTTTTTGTAATAAACTCCATAGAGTCCAGGAGCAGCGCTCGGAGCAGCTAAACCCCAGGGGACGGTCCAGTACTACGTTCAGCTTTGCCTGGTTCCGACTCCAAGCGCGTAGAGTCTTGCTTCCCCTCTTAATGGGGTGGGTCGTGGCCTCCATGTTTAGCCTGCCTTCCTCCTGTGGAAAGTTGTACGAAAAGAAGTCTGCTCTACTTTGCTCTTTCCTTGTACTGTACGAAAAGAAGTCTGCTCTACTTTGCTCTTTCCTTGTACTCATTTAAATTGTGAATTAAGTTTTTTAATCACCCTTGCAGTGCATGGTTGCCATGTGCTCAGCTCCCCCTCTCTACAAGTCCCCAAGCACCAAGCATATGGTTAGGGGCTATAAGTCAAATAAGACTATGAGATAAGGGAGGGGGAGCCCCCAAGGAGAATTACGTTTTCTCTACCTATGTGCAGGACCTCCAGGTTGCGGCAACAGGGTCTGCATGAAGCAGGGGGAAAAAGAGCTACCAACTACTTCGGCCTAGGATTGGAAGGACCGGGTCCCGCCCCTTCAGCAGGGGCGGGACCCGAGGGCCCCACATGTCCAGCAGGCCCGGAACTCTCACCCCCCTTGAGGAGGGCTCCGGGCTCGCCATGTGGCAGGCGGAAACCGGACCTCCCCCTCGGTGGGAGAGCTCCTAAAGCCCTACGTGTCCAGCATGGCCGGAGCTCCCGCCTCTTAAGGAGGAGCTCCGGACCCGCCACGTGGCAGGCAGATTTGGGGCTCCCCATAGGGCAAGATCCGGAAACCTCTGGGGGCCCCTAACACGGTTAGGACCCAGGGAGGGTGTCTGTGCAAAGCTCCAAGATTGGAGATGGCCTCTGAGTACCTTGCGGAGCTGAGGACTCAGTCAGGCAAGCCCAAGAAGGAGAGAAAAAGCATCACAGTCACAAATATCTCAAAAGAGTCAAACTATGCGAGGCTCCATGAGCTGGACTACAGACTCGATAAAAAGGAAGAAACAAGTCCCAAGGGTCTTCCGACACGACCAGAATCCAGAAGTTGCAACAACGGCCGCGTCACCAGGCTTCAGCCCTGGCGGAACTCTCTCGCTCTATGACCAGAGCGCAGGAATCGACTCCCTCATCACCGGCGCAAAAACCAGTGACACCACGGGAGCACCTGAGGCCCCCTCCGCAGTATTCAGCGGTCTTCCTGGAGACTCTACCGTCTGGGATTCTCCATGGTGCATCGGCGGTTTCCTTCTCCTGAAGTTCCCTCATCACCTGCGCAAAAGCCGGTGTCGTCAAGGGTGCCCCTAGAGCCCCCATCCCTCATCACCTGCGCAAAAGCTGGAGTCATCAAGGGTGCTCTTGAGGCCCTCTCCGCAGTATTCAGCGGTGTTCTTGGAGACTCTGCTGCCTGGGATTCTCCTCGGTGCTTCAGCGGTTCCTTTGAAGACTCCACCACCCTCAGGGGCAGGGCAGGCAGGCTCCCTGAGTCCCAGGCTTGGTGCAGAAGCAACCGCTGGAGGGAACCGAGAGCAATTCTTCCCCCATAAGGCGGGTTAAGAGCCATGGAAGAAGACAAGACTACAGGGACCTGAGGGAGGCGCAGGGGCTGGAAGCCTTATAAGGGGAATGTACCCACATGGAGGTTTCATTTAACACCTTCCCGGGTGCAATCCCAAGCGATTCGGAACTCTTCGGATACCCCGCGTCGGCGACCGCTTCGGTTCCCAGACCGAGTGCCGATGACGGGTGGGCCCAAGCCGCCTAGCTAAAGCGGTGGGGTCAAGGAGTCAGTCTCCTGAGAAGATGAGCCGGCAAGGCACTTCGGCGGTTCCCGAAGAAAGCGCCGCAACATGCAGAAGCGGCAGTCTTGGGAACCGCCGCAGTAAAAGCAACCATCAAGTGAGCGCACGCTCCCACGATCCCGCGGCTGTTCGTGCTCCGGCAGCGGTCAATTCGGGACTTAGAGAAAGTGCGCGGATCAGAAGGGACGGAGGTCGCACCTCAGGCTCGCTAGCTCCCCCGAGATGGGCCCGGGGGCCACTGTCGGTACCTGAGATATGGGGTACCCCCGCGCACAGGGTAAAATGCCTAAGGAACTCGCCCTTCTCCGCAGGGAGAGCTCCGAAGGCGCCACGCGTCCGGCGGGGCCGGACCTCCCTCGCCTCAGAGGAGAGCTCCAGGCCCGCCACATGGCAGCAGAACGGCGCTGCAGAAGCCGGACCTCCCCCTCCGCGGGAGAGAGGTCCGAAGGCGCCGCGTCTCCAGCGGGGCCGGACCTCCCTCTCCTCAGAGGAGAGCTCCGGGCCCGCCACGTGGCCAACAGAACCCGAGCCTCCCCCTCCGCGGGGAGAGGTCCGGAGGCTCCGCGTGCCCCGCGGGGCTGACCCTCCTCTCCTCTGAGAAGGGCTCCGGGCCCGCCACGTGGCAGCAGAATGGCGCTGCCTGCCCCGAGCGGTAGGCAGCGTGCGTAAAGGCGCCCCATACCTTGCCCGTACAAGGTATTCAAGGCCCGCGTCTTCCCAAGACGCGGAGACGCGGAGCACGCGTCTGGCAGGTGCCGTTGCGCCCAGTCGCATCACAGACTGGCGCGCGGTGTCAGAACCTGCCAGCCAATAAACACCACGACAAGACATCCCATGCCGCCTGCGCCGTCATCAACCACTACGACTAGCATGCGGCATGGGCAGGGCGGCAAGATGAAGACTCAGAAGCCTTCGACCAGGGGCAACTACCGGCATAACTGCAGATACGGTAGATGATAGACAATCTTCCCGGGACCACCTGTCGGGTCCCGGCCCCCCTTGTAAGCTGCCCGAGCCTTGGACTATAAAAGGCTCGGGTAGGCGTCGATAGCAAGGGTTCGCACTTTGCAACTCATACGCTAGCCATACACTCTCAAGCTGTAACTCACCCCCAAGCTCAGGCCTCCGGCCCGGAGCAGCAAGAAATACAGCGAGCTCCATAGCTCGCCGTGGACGTAGGGTTTTACGCTCCGGCGGCCTGAACCATGTAAAACTCGCCATGTCAAGCTCTTACTAACTCGTCCAACTACGCAAGCTCTCCGCTAGAGACTAGCCCCACCGAAAAAAGAACCTCCGCGGGCTGCCCAGTGCAGGACCGGGGGAAGTGTCGACTGAACACTTCGACAACACCTCATCTGAACAGAATAGGTTTTGGGTCTAAAATATATAATAATATATTTTTAAACTTCTCCTCTGATGTAAACTATTTTACATTTATTTTACTAATTTTCAGAATTATTCTCTACTTAAAAATGTGTCCCTATAACTAATAAATGTGAATAATCAATTAAACAGATTCATTTCAGCCAAAAATCTATTTTTATCTTACTCCAAGGTTTTCTAAGTACTGGGAAAGTTTTTAATTTGAATTTGACAATATGTTTGTCCCACCTTTTAAATTTTAAATACTAGCCACATATTACAATTCCTAACTTTAATATCAAATAGGGTTAAAAAGGTAAACTCACCCCACTACAGGGTCTATTATATTATTTTAATAATTTTCAGGGGTCTAGCTACACATAACAGAGGGGTTTTTCCTAATTTTTATTAAGTCCAGAGGCTAAAACTGATTTTTAAATGAATTTACATGATTTTCTGAAGTTCCAGTGGCTAGATCAGAAGTTTCTGGGGCTAGCTCTTATTTTTCGAGAACCCCAGAGGGTAGCACGTAAGAATTCCAGTCTTTATAACGCGGGGCTGACGTGGACCGTCCGATTTAAAACATACGGCTGAGATTATAACATCGAACCGGTACGCGGGAATTTAAACTCTACCGTGCGATTTAAAATAGACGGCGCACAAGCGGCCACGTCGCTCTGATCGAGCGCGGGCGGCGCACGGTGGCGGGAGGCGGCGATCTCGACGGAGAGTTTCGGATCTTCGTCAATTCTTCCTAAAACTGTGATTTTATGGCATAGATCGGTGGAGGGGAGGTAGGGGATCTCACCTCGGGGGTTTTCTTGAGCTCGGAGGTCCTGGAAGGCGGTCGGCGACGAGGTCCGAGGTGAATTCACGGCGAGGCTCGTCGGCGCTGTGTTTGAACCGCAAACCACTGAGTTTTCTGCACCTGCGAGGTTCCCCGGAGGCGGTGGATCAAGACCAGCGAGTTAGATCAGAATTCCCGAGCGTAGATCGAGCAGAATTCGCCGGAGAAGCTTGGGTTCTCACCGGAGAGAAAAACGGCGGATCGTGGGGAAAAACGGGACGATGCCGGGGTTTTTATAGACGGGGGAGGGCGGCGGGTTGGTTTAGATCGAGCTGGAGTCTTCGGGGTCCGGAAGTCGGCTGGGAACGCGGGATTTTCCGGTCGGTTGCGATCGCGCGCGCGCGGGGAACAGTCCGGGTTTCGGACGATCGGGGGTTAGGGATGACAGGTGGGTCCCACCTGTCTGCGAGAGGGAGCGCAGGCGCGCGGCTGCGGGCTGCGCGGGGGGGGGGGGGGGGCTGGGTGGGCCGGCTGGTGGGTTTCGGCCCACTGGCCGGGAAGATTTGTTTTTTTCTTTTTCTTTTTCATTTCTGTTTTGAGTTTAATTTGAATTCCAGTTTGAATTTGAATTTTTGCAACACATGCAACACGTCCAAAAATTTTTAAATTCCCCTCTTGACAGGATTTTGGGGTGTTACAGCTCTACCCCCCTTAAAAGAAATCTCGTCCTCGAGATTGGTGGTTCTAAGAAAACAATTCCGGAAATTGTGCCTTAAGCTCATCTTCTCGCTCCCAGGTGGCTTCCTCTTCCGAGTGATGCTTCCACTGCACCTTGCACATCCGGATTCTTTTATTTCTTGTGAGGCGTTCCATTGTCTCCAAAATCTTGGATGATTGCTCGGCATAAGACAAATCCTCAGCTACGTCAACCTCATTCATGGGTAACACCTCTTCAGGTGTTCTCAGACATTTCTTGAGCTGTGACACATGGAATACATCGTGCACATCTGATAGACAAGCCGGTAACTCTAGTTGATACGCCACTTCGCCTTTCCTCTCCAGAACTTGAAAGGGTCCGATGTATCGAGGTGACAGCTTCCCTTTCACCTTGAACCGACGAAGTCCTCGGATAGGGGACACCTTGAGATAGACATAGTCTCCCACGTTGAAAACGAGCTCTCTTCTCCGTACATCGGCATAGCTCTTTTGTCGTGTCTGTGCTATCCTCAAGTTGTTGCGAATTTCCCTCACTTTTGCCTCGGCTTCTTGTAGTACTTCGGGACCAAACACTTTACTTTCCCCTGTTTGGTTCCAAAATAGGGGAGTTCTGCACTTCCTCCCATACAAAGCTTCGAACGGTGACATCTTCATACTAGCCTGATAGCTGTTGTTATAGGAGAATTCCGCATACGGTAAGTTCTTGTCCTAACTCCGATTGTTTTTGAGTGCACATGCCCTCAGCATATCCTCAAGAATCTGATTGGTTCTTTCCGTCTGCCCGTCAATTTAGGGATGATAGGCAGAACTAAAGTTTAGATGGGTTCCCATGGTTTCATGCAACTTCTGCCAAAACCTCGAGGTGAACTGTGTCCCTCGATCCGACACTATCTTCTTCGGCACTCCATGGTAACACACGATCCTTGACATGTAGAACTCCGCAATTTTGGATCCGCTGTAGCTTTCCTTCACGAGGATGAAGTGAGCTACCTTGGTTAGCCTGTCGACGATGACCCATATTGAATCATATCCGGATTGGGTCCTAGACAATCCCACTATGAAATCCATGCCGATTTCTCCCCATTTCCATTCAGACACTTTGAGTGGTTGCAATAATCCCGCGGGTCGTTGATGTTCCGCTTTCACCAACTGACATGTGTCACATAGGGCAACATGTTCCGCGACATCTCGCTTCATGTCATACCACCAATACCTGCTCTTGAGATCCTGGTACATCTTCGTACTCCCAGGATGAATGGAATAGTCGGAATCGTGAGCCTCCTTCAAAATCAATTCACGGATCTCCTTTACTTCAGACACACAGATCCTTTTCCCGTGCCACACCGTGCCTTGTTCATCCTCTCTGAAACCAGGGGCTTTATTTTCCTTGATGAGTTGACTGATTTCTTGTATCTTCTCGTCATTCTTTTGACCATCGCGTATGTCTTGCTCTAGTGTGGAGTCCACTTCCATGGCGATGGCTTCACCACTATTTACCAGGCATAAATTGAGTCTTATAATCTCGTCCTTCAACTCTGCAGGCATGTCCTCAAGCTCAACTTATTGACCTGCACTTTCCGACTTAAAGCATCGGCCACGACGTTTGCTTTCCCAGGATGATAGTTGATGCCCCACATCAAAGTCACTGATTAGCTCTAACCATCTCCTTTGTCTGAGGTTGAGATTGGCTATGTGAAAATGTACTTCAAACTCTTATAATCCGTATATATCTCTGTCCTCTTTCCCATCAAATAGTGCTGCCAAATTTTTAACGCGTGTACCACTGCGGCTAGTTCTAGGTCATGTGTAGGATAGTTCTTCTCGTGCTTCCGGAGCTGCCGGGATGCATAAGCCACGACATGTCCTTCTTGCATGAGAATGCATCCCAACCCGTTTCCATAGGCATCGCAGTACACCGTAAAGTTCTTCTGCATATCTGGCATAACGAGCACTGGGGTTGTTGTCAATCTTTCCTTTAACTCCTGAAAACTCGTCTCGCACTGCGGCGTCCATGTGAATGTAATTCCCTTCTCCAACAGTTTGGTGAGGGGTCTCGAGATTTTAGAGAATCCCTCAATAAACCGTCGATAGTATCCAGCCAATCCCAAGAAGCTTCGAACTTCCCCGATACTTTCAGGGGTCTTCCACTTCTGTATATCCTCGATTTTGGCGAGATCTACGGAGATTCCTCCCTCCGAGATTATATGTCCTAAGAAGGGAACTCTCTTCAGCCAAAACTCACACTTGCTCAACTTGGCATATAGTTGATGTTCTCTCAGCCTCTGCAACACCAACCTTAGTTTCTCATGTTCTTCTTCATCTTTGGAGAAGACGAGAATGTCATCTATGAAAACCACCACAAATTTATCCAGATATTCCATGAATACCTTGTTCATGAGGTACATGAAGTATGCCGGGGCATTAGTTAGCCCAAAAGGCATGACAGTGTATTCATACAGTCCGTACCGAGATACGAAAGTTGTCTTGGGAATATCAGATTGCCTTATCTTAAGTTGGTGGTATCCCGACCTGAGATCAATTTTCAAGAACACACAAGCTCCCCTCAACTGATCAAACAAGTCTTCAATGCGGGGTAATGGGTACTTATTCTTGATGTTTACCTCATTCAAGGCACGGTAGTCCATGCATAACCTTTGGGTTCCGTCCTTCTTGGGCACAAATATGACCGGGGCTCCCCAAGGTGAGGAACTAGGACGAATATACCCCTTCTCTGTCAATTCTCTCAAATGATCCTTGAGTTCTCCCAGCTGCTTGGAGTCCATCCGATAAGGTCTCTTGTATATCGGGGCTGTTCCAGGCACTAGCTCAATTGCGAATTCCACTTCACGATCGGGAGGCATACCTGGCAACTCCTCCGGAAAAACATCTGGATATTCCCTGATGACCCTGATCTCCTCCACTTTCACCTCAACTTGATTTAATTTAACGTCCCTCCTAGGCTCTTGTATTGTTATAAACTTTACTTTTGTGCCACTAGGGTGCGTTAGTTCCACCGTTCTGGTCGAACAATGGATGATTCCCTTATGTTTGGTCAACCAGTCCATGCCCAAAATAATATCGATCCCTTGGGAATCTATCACTATGAGGTTGGCAGTAAATACTACTCCATTAATGTCTAGATTCACCTTGGGACACACTTGTCTTGTCCTTATTTCTCCACCTGGAGAGTTTACTGCTAGCATATGGTTCATTTGTGTTGTTGCTAGATCATGCTTCTTAACAAACCCTTGAGCAATGAACAAGTGGGTAGCACCAGAATCAAACAACAGGGTTGCAATGTGTAAATTGGCAGGAAACTTACCAACTACCACGTCAGGTGCCTCTTGCGCTTCCTCCATGGTGACGTGGTTCACCCGTCCTCTCATTACATTCTGCTGTTGTGGCTGCGTGGACTTCTTCTTTGGGCACTTATGGGCGTAGTGCCCCACTTCACCACAGCTAAAACATTGCACCCCAACCTTAGGTGCCTGGCCTTTGTTGTCTAGGAGTTGGTTTGGAGATCCTTGTACTGCTGGTCGAGGTGGATATGCGGGGCGAGGCTGCTGTACAAACTGACGTTGTGGCTGTGCTGGTGCGGCCGGAGCCCTGAAGTTAGGGTTGTACCCTCTTGGTGCTGAGTAGGGTACCGCAGCACGGTTCGTCTGCCCTGCAAGTTGCTGCATCAGACGCGGGCGGGTGTTGCTCCCTGAGTCTTGATGTGACCACCCGGCCTTTCTCTTGTTCTCATTTTCCAAGGTCTTCAGCTTCCATTCTACCACAAACGCTCTGTCCACCATCTTTTGGAAGCTTTCATACTCGTTGGAGGATATTGCACACTGCATTTCTGCGGTAAGTCCTTCCACGAAACAATCCTGTTTCTGCTCATCAGTCTCTATGTCCCGGGGGGCATAATGGGAGCGTTGAGTAAATTTAGTGAGGTATTCCCTCACAGTCATGTTACCTTGCTGCAACCCCAAGAACTCCTTCCTCTTGTTTTTGAGTTCACCCCTTGGTATGTAATGGTTGCGGAAGCTACGCTTGAACTCTTCCCAAGTGATGTTCTCAGGGTCATGATGGGCGGCCACGTAGGCAGTCCACCAATCAGCAGCAGGTCCATGCAATTGATGAGAGGCAAACAGCACCCTCTCATATCCTTGGCACTGTATGATCCTCATCTTGCTCTCAATGGTCTTTAGCCAATCATCTGCCTCCAGAGGTTCAGCAGCACTTGCAAACTTTGGAGGTTGAGTTCCTAGAAACTCACTCAACCTTGGTTGGCATGGTGCAGATTGTGGAGGTGGAGCTTGGTGCAAGTTGGCCACCACTTGAGTCAGGTTCTGGATGAGCTGATTTTGATTCTCAAGCATTTGGTGGATGGGATCAACTCCTTTACGGCGACCACCCCTATCTTGGCCTCCAGAAAGATGAGGGTTGCAGGCCTCATCGTTGTTGTTGGCGGGGATAGGCAGCACGACCCTTTCCTCTTCCGGCCATCTGGCATGATCAACCAATGTTAATTTAAAGCATTACGTATCATCTTACTACTTGCACTTGTTTTTACTTTAAAGTGTTGAGGCTTTGTTATACTTTCTGGGGGTTCATGTCTCTCACAAAAATAAATGCACTATTATTTCATGTGGGTTCACACACCAAAGCAAAACAATCTGAAGACGAGGCTGTGGACAATTGCTCATGGCTTCCACGACTCACGTCACACACCAAACATTCATACACCATTAACTAAGATAACGACTCGACTACTCGACATCCTGCTAAACTAAGGGAAGGACTCTACACTACTCGTATCAATGAGCTGGCTCCTCAGGATCTTCCTCATTATTGCGGCTGCCCTCTGACTCCGCTTTGGGTGGGGAAGCTGCTGGTGGAGAAGTGCGACGACGCCTGATCGCTCGGCGATCTGGGGAGTCAGGAGTCCATGTGTCATTCACGGTGACACACAGTTCATTCCCATCTCCTCTCTCTCTCTCTCGCCCTCAAGCAGGCTCGAAGCAACGCCTCGGTTTCCTTCAGGGTGTCACGAACATCCTGAAGCTCCTGCTGACACTCCTGCAGTCGAGTGCTAAGCATAGCAACATCCTCCAAGCACAGGTCCATGTGCTCATGGGAAGTCCCCTGCTGCACTGGCGGGAACTTGTACTCCGTTGTACCACTCTCGCGCTGGAGGACATACATGTACTCGGTCCTGTCCAGGTGTCGGCGATAGATGTGACTCTGGCAGGTGATGGCCTCCCAGGTAACATCCTTCTCCGCATCGACCTGTGTCGCTCGACAAGCTGGAGAGCGGTGGATCTTGAGCAGCTGATTTTCATGGAAAATCCTCATCTCTGAACTCCATTCTTCCCGCTTCTCCCGGATGGTCCTGGTGGAGCTATAGTGTATGATTAGCTTGCCCGTATTGCCGGCGGCTTGGAGCATACGTCGAAGACGGCGCAACAAGCCTCCTACTGCCAATCCGTAGGAAAGGTACGTCACCGGACGGCTCTCCTCTCTTTGGGCAAGGGCAACTACGGGAACTCTCCCTCCTGTAGACTTGCGAGCGGTGCGAATCATGCGAACCATCTAAAACAAAAAACATTTAAACTTAGGTTAGATAAACTTTTAAACAAAAATCCTATTTTGAATGAAAGTTGGGATAAGATGAAGAAAGTGACTTCATTAAATAACATTTTTCAACACAGACCTTGTAAAATAGTTTTCTAGAAAATAGGCCCCTTAAATACGTCCATTTCTACCTAGGTCCACGTTCCTACGGGCAACCTTGGCTCTGATACCACTTCTGTCACATCCGGTTTCTCCGTAGAACAACCGAGTGAATATCACATGTATGCCAGGATCATTTTCTCATACATGTGATGACAAATAGTGAAGAATCATTTATTACAAGCCAGGTGTCGAATATAAATAAGTCTTACATAGCATATGTCTCGATGGACGATAATAAGTTCATCACAAGTAAATAAAATAGCAGCGGAATATTATTCTTGAGGGCTCCGTCACAGGCGTTGCCCGGGGGACTCCATGAACCTAGAAACCTTCTTCGGGTTCAAAGTCTTGATCATTATACACCACCTCATTATCTTGACCTGAGCAGCAATATAAACCAACAAATATGCAAGGTTGAGTACCAATGATACTCAGTAAGTGTGGGAAAGTTATGTCATGCATGGCTAGAACAAGGAGAGATTGAACTCAGGGTTAAAGCACTATGCAATTAATACCTATCATCTTAGCTTATTAAGCACCTACATTACTACACAGGTGAAATGGTCCCAATCTCCCATCCCATCATCATAATCAAATAACCATAACATCATTTCCAATGTTAAGCTCCCCGCTTAACACTCACAACTTCCAAAACCATCACTCCTCTAATCATGAATAAGTCCAAGCCGCTCTTGACCGTGAGCACGGCTGTCATGACAGTTTTGACTCTGCAGAGTTTGCACCACTGTACCCACATGTAGTGATTTCATCCCCCGTTGCCGGGTGGACTAAAAGAACCTCCATTATGCCAGTGGCTACGAACCACATTCACACTTTCCAGGTGTGTAGCCAGGATATCACTACGAAGCCTTTACAAAGAGATTCCCGACGAGCGTGGGCCCATTGAGGTTTCACCCCTAACAGCATACAAGAGGCTCCAACCCCGCTGCAGTGGCCCCCTCTTGAGCCTTGCGGTTCATATGGTAGTCCAGCTGACACCTATTCCTCGCACCATCCAACACACCCATACTACGCCGGGGATACACCTAATTAATTGGCCAAGCTGCCCCATCTCAGCATGTGGTTGGCACGGTAAAGCCAGGTTACATGCTGCATGAACCGGTCCTTAGGATCCAGGCAAGTACTAAACACAAACCCGAGTCTCGTGCACCCAGCACCAACCAAATCATCCAACTTGCCTTGATCCCTACCTCTACATAACTCACAATATCTCATTCAAGAGTATGGTAAAATAAACTGATGATCTCATATCCCAAATATCCTATTCTAAGCATGGCTAAGCATATGCATAATAATAAATGACATGATAAAATGAATCCCA
The DNA here is from genome assembly GCA_030760725.1 of Neostapfia colusana. NCBI lineage: Eukaryota > Viridiplantae > Streptophyta > Magnoliopsida > Poales > Poaceae > Neostapfia > Neostapfia colusana. The sequence goes on from JASWHV010000019.1 coordinate 52,904,665, forward strand.
ACGCAAGCTATAAGGAAACAAGGTAATGCAATTCTAGGGAAACATCCTAGCATGGGTTTCATATTTTCAATTGACAATGCAAATAATTCTATCTACACATCCTAGTATAGGATCAAAGTGGTCAAGGACACTTGTCTCCTTCCTGCTGCTCTTGAAATGGGTAGTCCTGATCTTGGAAAGGGAGAACTTGCTCTGGAGCAGGTTCTACATCATACCATCACACATAGCAAAAGAAAAACAACAATCCATAAGACATAGTTCACACTTCCACTTCATACAAACCACACATTCACAGTTATGAAAGCCATTCACAATTCTACGTGTTGTGGTTACTCTATGTGTGTTGATTTTTGGCTTACATGCACTTTTAAACATGTGTATATGATTTCTACTTTGTATTCATATTTATGTTTGTATACTATACATGTATTTCTAATTTAAATAAATCTCTTATATTTAATTGATACACATTTTAGCTACCAAGTATGCATGAAAGGTATTTTTCTACTTCATATGTGTCTTCAGACCTTTTACCAACCCTAAACTGAATTCTTTGGATTTTAGAAACTTCATTTATCATTTTTTAGTTATTTATCCTTAGCTTGCTATATTTTTCAGATTTATTTCCTATGCCTAAATGTGAACTTTATTATAAAAATAGTAAGACACCTCATCTGAACAGAATAGGTTTTGGGTCTAAAATATATAATAATATATTTTTAAACTTCTCTTCTGATGTAAACTATTTTACATTTATTTTACTAATTTTTAGAATCATTCTCTACTTAAAATGTATCCCTATAACTAATAAATGTGAATAATCAATTAAACAGATTCATTTCAGCCAAAAATCTATTTTTATCTCACTCCAAGATTTTCTAAGTACTGGGAAAGTTTTTAATTTGAATTTGACAATATGTTTGTCCCACCTTTTAAATTTTAAATACTAGCCACATATTTCAATTCCTAACTTTAATATCAAATAGGGTTAAAAAGGTAAACTCACCCCACTACAGGGTCTATTATATTATTTTAATAATTTTCAAGGGGCTAACTACAAACAACAGAGGGGTTTTTCCTAACTTTTATTAAGTCCAAGGGCTAAAACTGATTTTTAAATGAATTTACATGATTTTCTGAAGTTCGAGGGGCTAGATCAGAAGTTTCCGGGGCTAGCTCTTATTTTCCGAGAACCCTAGGGGGTAGCACGTAAGAATTCCAGTCTTTATAACGTGGGGCTGACGTGGACCGTCCGATTTAAAACAGACGGCTGAGATTATAACATCAAACCGGTACGCGGGGATTTAAACTCTACCGTGCGATTTAAAATAGACGGCGCACAAGCGGCCACGTCGCTCTGATCGAGCGCGGGCGGCGCTGCCCGGCGGCGCACGGCGGCGGGAGGCGGCGATCTCACCGGAGAGTTTCGGATCTTCGTCAATTCTTCCTAAAACTGTGATTTTATGGCATAGATCGGTGGAGGGGAGGTAGGGGATCTCACCTCGGGGGTTTTCTTGAGCTCGGAGGTCCTGGAAGGCGGTCGGCGATGAGGTCCGAGGTGAATTCACGGCGAGGCTCGTCGGCGCTGTGTTTGAACCGCAAACCACTGAGTTTTCTACACCTGCGAGGTTCTCCGGAGGCGGTGGATCAAGACCAGCGAGTTAGATCAGAATTCCCGAGCGTAGATCGAGCAGAATTTGCCGGAGAAGCTCGGGTTCTCATCGGAGAGAAAAACGGCGGATCGTGGGGAAAAATGGGACGATGCCGGGGTTTTTATAGACGGGGGAGGGCGGCGGGTTGGTTTAGATCGAGCTGGAGTCTTCGGGGTCCGGAAGTCGGCTGGGAACGCGGGATTTTCCGGTCGGTTGCGATCGCGCGCGCGCGGGGAACAGTCCGGGTTTCGGACGATCGGGGGTTAGGGATGACAGGTGGGTCCCGCCTATCTGCGAGAGGGAGCGCGGGCGCGCGTCTGCGGGCTGGCACGGTGGCTGGGTGGGCCGGCTGGTGGGTTTCGGCCCACTGGCTGGGAAGATTTGTTTTTTTCTTTTTCTTTTTCTTTTTCATTTCTGTTTTGAGTTTAATTTGAATTCCAGTTTGAATTTGACTTTTTGCAACACATGCAACACATCCAAAAAATTTTAAATTCCCCTCTTGACAGGATTTTGGGGTGTTACACCTTGCTCCGTTCCTGTCCTTTTGGTCCCAAAGAAAGATGGATCATGGCGCATGTGTGTAGATTGTCGAGCAATTAATAACATTATCATTAGATATCGTCATCCTATTCCTAGTTTAGATGTTATGCTTGATGAACTTAGTGGCTCGATGATTTTCTCTAAAATTGATTTGCGTAGTGGATACCATCAAATTCGCATGAAGCTAGGTGATGAATGGAAAACAGCGTTTAAAACAAAATTTGGTTTGTATGAGTGGTTAGTCATGCCTTTTGGTCTCACAAATGCACCTAGCACTTTCATGAGATTAATGAATGAGGTTTTACGTGCTTTCATTGGAAGATTTGTGGTAGTATATTTCGATGACATCTTGATCTATAGCGCATCTCTCGAAGTTCATCTTGATCATCTCCGTGTTATTTTCAATGCTTTACGTGATGCACGCTTATTTGGTAACATTGACAAGTGCACCTTTTACACGGATCGAGTTTCTTTTCTTGGCTATGTTGTGATACCACAGGGAATTGAAGTTGATCAAGCCAAGGTGGAGGCAATACACAGCTGGCCGACTCCTACCACGGTCACACAAGTACGAAGCTTTCTCGAACTTGCTGGATTCTATCGTCGTTTTGTGAAAGACTACAGCACCATAGCAGGCCCACTGCATGAGCTTACAAAGAAGGGTGCTCCATTCACATGGGGCAAGGCGCAAGAGGCTGCATTTGCAACTTTGAAGAATAGGTTAACTCATACACCCCTTCTCCAATTACCAGATTTCAGTAAGACTTTTGAATTGGAATGTGATGCTAGTGATATTGGATTGGGAGGTGTCTTGTTGCAAGAGGGGAAACCTATTGCTTATTTTAGCGAGAAACTGAATGGGCCTAGTCTGAACTATTCCACTTATGATAAAGAATTATATGCACTAGTACGAACTTTGGAAACATGGCAACATTATTTATGGCCTAAAGAATTTGTTATACATTCTGATCATGAATCTTTGAAGCACATTAAGAACCAAACTAATCTGAACCGTAGGCATGCCAAGTGGGTAGAATTCATTAAGTCCTTTCCTTATGTCATCAAACACAAGAAAGGGAAAGATAATGTCATTGTGGATGCCTTATCTCGCCGTTACAATATGTTGTCCCAACTTGATTTTAAGATTTTTGGCTTGGAAACAATTAAAGAACAATATGCTTTTGATGCTGATTTCAAAGATGTGCTGCTGCAATGTAAAGAAGGAAAAACATGGAACAAGTTTGTTCTCACTAATGGTTTTGTGTTTCGAACTAACAAATTATGCATTCCAGCTGGTTCTGTGCGTATCTTACTATTACAGAAAGCACATGGTGGAGGATTGATGAGACACTTTGGTGTCAAGAAGACGGAAGACATCTTAGCAAACCATTTTCTTTTGGCCAAAGATGAGGAGAGATGTGGAGCGGTTTGTTGCTCGTTGCACCACCTGTTAAAAAGCTAAGTCCCGTCTTAATCCACATGGTTTATACATGCCTCTTCCTGTTCCTAGTGCTCCATGGGAGGATGTTTCTATGGATTTTATTTTAGGATTGCCTAGAACAAAGAAGGGGAGGGATAGTATTTTTGTTGTTGTCGACAGATTTTCTAAAATGGCACATTTCATACCATGCCACAAAACTGATGATGCTACCCATATTGCTGATTTGTTCTTTCGAGAAGTTGTTCGTTTGCATGGGGTTCCAAACACTATTGTTTCAGATAGAGATGCCAAATTTCTTAGTCATTTTTGGAAAACTTTATGGGCTAAGTTGGGGACAAAATTACTCTTTTCTACCACTTGTCACCCTCAAACTGATGGACAGACCGAAGTAGTGAACCGTAGTTTATCTACCATGCTAAGGGCTGTTCTGAAACATAACATCAAATTATGGGAAGAATATTTGCCTCATATTGAATTTGCTTACAATCGTTCGCTGCATTCTACTACTAAATTGTGCCCTTTTCAGATTGTATATGGTTTTATTCCCCGTGCTCCCATTGATTTTTTGGCTCTGCCTCCTTCAGAGAAATTGAATTTTGATGCTTCTCGCCGTGCTGAATTAATTCTTAAAATGCATGAGCAAACTAAAGCAAACATTGAGAGCATGAACGCTAAGTATCAACAAGCCGGTAGCAAGGGTAGGAAGCATGTTACTTTTGAACATGGTGATTTGGTTTGGGTGCATTTGAGAAAGGATAGATTTCCTGATTTGAGAAAATCTAAATTACTATCTAGAGCTGCTGGACCCTTCAAAGTGCTTCGAAAAATTAATGATAATGCATATGAAATTGAGTTGACTGCATATTTTGGGGTTACTTCCTCTTTTAATATTGTAGATTTGAAACCATATATGGGCGAGGAAGACACATTTGAGTCGAGAACGACTCAATTGCAAGAAGGGGAGGATGATGCGGACATCGCTACGGTTGATACAACCACAACACCAGCCCATTCACCACTCTCAGCTAATCAAGGTCCAATGACACGCACTCGTGCACGTCAACTTAATTATCAGGTGAATTCATTCCTCGCTGTTCAAAGTAATTATCCTTCAAATGGGGACCTATTAAAGCCTTGTGATGACCTTGTTATTATTAGGTGTTTGGGAATTGATCCAGCTAGGAGGGATGGAGGGATTAATGCAATAAAGGCTGCTCCACCCGAGGAGAAATCTTGAGGCTGGGGCCATGTAATAAAGAGAGATTTAGACAAATAAGGAAAGGAATAAGGGAAATCTCGTCTAACTTTGCTGCTGGACGAAATTCCCTCTTTCTTCCCCTATTTAAAGATAGATGTGCTATAATAAGGAAATAAATAGAGGAAATCATATCCTGCCTTGCTGTTGGATGGGTTTCCCTCTTTCTTTCCCTATTAAATGATAGTCTATCACAGAAAAAGGAAGGGAATAAGGGAGATCACGTCCTACCTTTGTTGCTGGACGAATTTCCCTCTTCCCTCCCCTATTTAAGTAGTCCAAGAGCTACTTGACAGGGCGGGTTTTGTTTTCTATAAGTTATTCATTGCTACTTCCTTGTAACGCAAGTGTCGACGAGACCTTCCGATTACTTGAATCAGAACCCCAACTTTTTCACACCCGTGAGTGTTTGCTTGTTATCTTGTTCTTGCTTGTTCTTCGATTGCTTGCAGGTTCAAGGCTGTTCTTGGCACGGCAAGTACAGCAACAACAGGAGCCGGTGTAACTATCGCTAAGGCGCAGCATCCTTGTGGTTGTTGTAGTCGGGTAGCACAACGTCGACCTCCACCCAAATCGTAGTTACCAGGAGACGGTGTAACTGTCGCTCAAGGCGCCAACGTCGGCCTACACCAAATTCGTTCATTACCAACATCTCTCATCGAAAGATAGGGTGTCCCCCGTACCCATTGGGTTCATCAACCGTGTTATGCGGCACCTAACAGCACACATATAAGGAACAATGTATTACATAAATCAAAGCGGAAGCTTACAATTGTTCTTTGTAAATACTTTACATAAATAGCTACAGCGGAAGTCTATAAACAGCTCACGTCGAGTATCTAAGAAGCACTCGAGAAGAGGCCCAGCCCGCGGACTTCTCTCGCTAGCAACACGAAGACATGGCAGCGGCTAGGTTCTCCAAGTGTGACATCACTCGGAAATTCCCGAGTCTCACCGGACAACCTTTTTGTAGCATCGAGGTTTACCTACAAAACCACTTATATAGCAAGAGTGAGCACAAAGGCTCAGCAAGACTTAACCGTCCCTCCTAAAATATGAAACTCTACATGAAAGTAACCTAATACTTAAGACTGTTATTTGCGAAAAGACTCGCCTACAAGTTCATTCTTAACTTTCAGGTTTTAGCCATAACAGTAGTGACCTTGCGCCCAGCAACATTGGAACTTCACAATCAAACAAGAAACGCTTCATTCCAATGTTACTTGTCCCAAGGTGAAAACTAAATTTAGTTTGCTCTATCTCTACTTCAAACATGGTTTTCATGCAATTAACAATTATCATAATAGCATTTAAAACTTTGCAAACTATTTCCACACAACATGATTACTACGTCACAACACAGGGAGCAAGCGGTAATCAATAACCGCGATGGACGGTGATTCGAATCAAACACTACCCGGATAACTCGACACATACGCCCGTCTATGAAGACCCAACTCTGGCGTCCTTCATTACGTCGTATGTGGCAACCTTTCTCAGGACACTAGACTGTAGAACCGGTCGCGCCGTCTCGGGCTCATAGGTCTAACGAGACGATGTGGTATGCCTCTACAACCCAATGAACCTGGTACATCGGTTTCCTGATTCCCATATGTCAGTAAGCATCCGGTACACAACTTAATACCTGCTCCTGAGTGCCGCACACTCACCGGTCCTTAACCGACACAGGCAGAGCTACTCGACCAAGACCTCGTCTTGTCGCTGCCTACCCATCCTGCCCGGTCTCATCTTTGGAAATGTAAACTTTAGTTTGCCCTCTTTTTCCATCTACACCCAGGTACTCCCGTCTATAGCTCGCGAGTAGATCCCAACTAGTCGACTTCTACCGGATGTCCTAAACTATTTAGCACGGCATTATTCTACAGCGATGACCCAATGCTACCCTTGACCTCAGGGTTCATGTTTGGTTATGCAAGTGGAGTATAAAATATCCTTGACCTAATGCACATACAAACTTTGACCAATAGTAGTGAACAAAAGAAAACTTTAAAAACAACTTAAGTGCAAACCGGGGCTTGCCTTGATTTTGCAGGTGACTAAAGTCAGATAGTGAGATGTTAGTTGCTGCTGACTTGAAGCTCAATCCCTGCCTTCCTGCTCCTTGATCCAAGCTTAACTTCTCCTTCGCTCTTCCACGTTTAAACACTACACGTTATGAACATGCATACATGTTTAATTGTAAAACTTTTTGCTAACAAATGCTAAGGCCAATTTTAAAACTGGAACTCTGTTCAAGAGTTTAAAATGACACTGGGGGTGGTGGTTTGGGTGTGTGTCTAAGCACTATCATCAAGTGAGAAGTGAGGTTTCATCACTCGGGTGGTGATCACCTAATTGGTTGAACAGAACACTACTGATCCAGGGCTCCAATGGAGCTGGAAATTTTCTTGTGAGTTCCTTGTCACAAGAAAGTCCTCTGAACCAAAATTCAGAATATTTCATTGAGTAGATTACTCAGAACAATTCACTAAGCATTTAGGCATAAAGGAATTTAATCCTGAATAAATTTGCACTTTCATGCAAATTCAAGTGAACTACAATTCCATACATGGCTCAGGGAGCATGCATGATTTTTTCCTAGGATTTTTTTTGGCGCTAAGGAATGGCTAGAACTGAATTTCCAAGTTTTGGAAATTCCCTGAAAATGTTTCTGTGCTTATTTGAATGCAGAAACTTGGAATTAGAATTACCCTAACTAAATCAACTTCAAATAAGCTGAAACTTTTACAGGAGTCTCCTAATATCCTAAAGGATATTCTGGCAAAATTTGGGGAATTTTGGATGAACCAAACCCCCTCTAAAATTCTTTTGATGAAAAGCTTTAAAGAATTTTCAAGAATTTTCTGTGGGTTTTCATGCAAATTGGGTTGCATATTTGGATAGAACTTTTCATCCTGAATCCAACCCAGTTTGAATCACTAAATTTGGAGCTCCCTAGCAAAAGTTATGCAGATCCAAAGTTTGAACCAAATCTGGAATTCAAATTAATTCGGGAAATGTTCAAACCCTTACTGTGGGTCCCCCCTACACGTGTCAGTTGCCGGAGTTAAGCCACACGGGGCCACAGACCTTTTCCCGCGCCACCACACTGGATCACACGCCACAGCCGATCCGGATTTTTAATCTTCAGCTGCTGACACGTGGGCCCGATGGGGTCTTCTTCTTCCTCTCGCTCCCGCGCCTCCCCCTCGCCGGCGCTCCACTGGAGCTCGCCGGACCCGGCTTCCCGGCCGCCTCTCAGCTGGAGACTCGCCGCCTGGGGGTTTTCAGGGTCGGGGAACATGTCTACGGGGTTGGCTCGGGCTGCCGGTGGCCGGAAGTAGGCCGGCGACGTGCGCACACTTCGGTACCGCTTCGGCGCCGTGGCCCGAGCACCCTAACCCGCCAATGGCTCGGTAAATTTGCTCTAAAGCACCAGTGAGGGTCAGGCAAGCTCGGCACGGCCTTCAACTGGCTAGGAAATGCCGGCAACCCGGTTGTCACCGTGCGCCCGCGCGTTCCCGCCATGGCCGCCGATCGGAAAGCTCAGAATTTGCCGCAGACATGGGGTTTCTAGCTAGGGTTGTGAAGGGGATCGGATCGCTAGCCAGTCTAGTTTATTTGTGCATGATTTGATGAGCTAAGAACGAAGAACAAATGAGAATTTTGGGTTTTCATACCGGATCATCGGTCTGGGGCCGCCGGCGATGTTTTCCCGAATTCTCGCTCGGTGATTCACGGATTTGCTTGAGGTTTGGAGGGAAGCAGCATGGGTCACCTGCGCGTCCGGGGATGTCCTCGCTCGGGCGTGAAAGTGTCTGGTGTAGGCTGTCCACGCGAGCCCGTTTGGGTTTTTGCTCTCCGTCAGCACATGAACGCACGGTTCTTGGTCGGGGCAGCCGAAAACTTCTCGGGTTTGTGCCGAGAGAGCAGAGGGAAGTCCCCTGGTGTCGATTTTTGGCTTTTGAGGCACTGTGGCACGAGCCTGGCGGTCTCCTGATCAAGAACTCGAGGAGGCTACGAGCGGCGGCCCGATTTTCTTTCTTGCGTGGGGAAGAAACAACAAACAGAGACTCGATCACTCGGGGATGGATCACGCCGAGAGTTAAGGCGCCACGAGCAGCTCTCCAGCGTGCTGCTTCGGTGAGGAGGTGGCGTCGGCCGCAGCCCTCGGTGTCGCCCTCGCTGGTTCTGCGGCCGAGCGAAACAGGGAGGGGAAACTTAAGCAGTAAGTTAGGACCCCTCCTCTCAATGACCAGTGGGGCCCACAGCCCCCCTTCTGGCCAAAATATCTCCGAATTTTTGACACATTGTAAATTCATCTATGAAGGATCGAAATCCAAAAGCCATTTTGACATTGGACAATTTGTGCCACAGTTTCAAATTTAAATTCAAATTTGGATGAATTTTACAAGTTTCTTTGATATTCATATCAAAGCACCTCCAAATTTCCTCCAAATTGGTCTCTCTCATAATTTGAATCTGAGGAATTCAAATATGTCCTCTGATCTTTGAGTTGGCTATTGCAAATACACTTTTTCAAACAACAGTTTGAATTTTCTCTTTTGAAAATGCCCTTCTTCTTTTTGGAAGTGCACCTCTTAGTTCAAACTGAATTTCAAGTTTTATTGCACATGCCACACTTTCATGAGCAACACAAAAGTTTTTTGTAAGTCCCATTTCTTGTATTCAACTCAACTTTATTCATAGCCCAGGTTTTCTATTTACAAGTTTTGGGACTTTTACACTGGCGTAGACTACGCATCAAGTTCACATTCAGCCCGTGAACGTGTCCTTGCTAGCACACACGCACACTAACACGGCGGCGTGCACGACTCCCACTCGACGGGGTTCCCCTCCTGGGGTTTCGTCTCCTCCTCGGGAGTCCCTTCCTCATAGAACCCTGCAAAAGTTTCAAACACAAGTAGTGAGCACGAAGGCTCAGCAAGACTGACCCGTCTCTCCTAAACATGAAACTTCTACATGAGGGATGATAGGTACATGAGGTAAAACAAGTTGCAAAGGACTCACCTAATTAGTGGGACCTTACCTTCAAGTTTTAGCAGCAGGTTGTGGAGAACGTTACGCTAAGGCACATGAGAGAACCGCAATCAAACAAGAAACGCATTTCTCTCATGTACTTTGCCCAAAGTTGAAAGGAACTTTAATTAGCTCTAAACTATAGCAAATCATTAACAATCAAAGTCCATCTTTCAATCAGTAACATTTTAACATGTAACTAGCCTGTTCTTTCTACGTCACGCACAGTGAACAAGTGATACTCACTGACCGCGAGGGACGGCGATTATAATCGATTTACACCTGCAGGGTTACCCGAATAACCCGTCACGTACGCCCGTACTCGATGTTGCCTACAGCAACCATCACGGACGCCGTACGCAACCACCTTTCACCCGTCAGCCAAACGTTGAACCGGTTCAATCGTCCCGAGCAAGAGGTCTCTGCACGCGCATCTCAGTGCCGCCAGCCGATTTACACCTCGAGCTCTCAACCTACCCTCTGAACGACCAGCTATGCCTCAACACCCAGCTACCCGAGTTACATCGGTTTCCCGGTTCCCATATAGCCGGTAGGTCTTCGGTACTGTTCTAGCTTGTTCAACAGGCCCGCACACGACTCGGTCCTCAATCGACACAAGCGGAGCTATAGCACACAGTCCCCAAAGTCCTGCTGCCCTTACTCTCCGCTTGGCCTCAATTTTTCTTGCCATGTGTATCATGTGTTATCTCTACCCGAGTCGAGTGCCTCTATCCTATTCTCGCGAGTAGTTCCAACTACTCGACTTGTACCGAATCCTACTCTATCTTAGCATTGCAGTAGCTAACGTGGTTTTCAATCCTAATCCCAACCCATAGCTTTCTTTGCTATGCATTTGGGTTTCCAAACAAGACTCTAGTGCAAGAAACAATGATACTCAAGTAAGTGCTCAAAACAATAAAACTTTGTAAAAAGGTTAATGCAAACTGGAGCTTGCGTTGCTGCTCTTGGTCGTAGGCTAGCTGCTCTTCCGGAGTAACGAAGTCTAGGACTTCGGGTTCCTCCTCGACCTTAGCGACTACATGAGGTAACAAGTACATGTATTAATTTAAATGCATTTGAATTGAATTTTAAACTTGTGAAGGCTATAAGTCCCACTAGACAGACTCAATGACTCTGAAATTTTTACTGTGGTTTGGATACGACCTAAACAGAGACCTGGCCAAGTTTTAGTTGCAGCAAAGCTCATTTGAGCTCTCCACAAATAATTATGTACTTGACCTTAATTGGAGCTCTTATGGTGTTCTAGGATTTTCATGGAGCAAGCTATGACTTTCTGAAAACTAGATTTTCGGAGGGTTCTAATGGAATTGGTCTCACTTAATCTGAAGGTTCCTAGCTAAAGATATGAGCTAAACAATTTCAGAGAAAATTCTGAAAATGTTTCTGAACATTTTTTATTTTCTCTGGAACAGTTTTATTAATCACACCATTAGGTGGATCAAATGAGCTCAAATGGATCTGAAATTTTTATGGTAGTTCAGGAATATTTTGGTGATCATCCCAACAAAATTTCAGAATTTTCACCCAAAGGATTCCCCAGTTAAAATTCCAAACAGTTTAAACTTTGAGGAATTAATTCAGGAGAAATAGGGATTTTCATGAAGTGAAACTTATTTGCTGGAAAGTACTCAGAGAGCTAAATCCAACAAAATTTGTTTCACTCGATTTGGAGCTTTCTAGCCAAAGTTATGTGGGTTTGAAGTTTGAACTAACACTGAAAATCGAGAAAAAGTTTAAACTTCTGCCCGTGGGCCCCGCATACAGTGCTTTGTCTCCCTCCTCGCGCCAAATGCTCGGCGGCGGCGGTCTCCGGCGATACTCACTGGAAGTGAGCTCCCGGCCACCCCCGGCCCGAAACTCGCCGCCTGCCCCTTTCCTGACCTCCTGGACTCGATTGTGGGCTCGCCGGCCGCCGGCGATGGCCGGAAACCCGTGCGCACCGGTAACAGCACCTGCTAGGGTTCCAGTGAGGTCGGTTTTGCTGTCCGGTGCACCAAATTGATCGGAAAATCATTCGGAGAGCATCAGTGGAGCACGGTAACTATGCTCTCGACGGTGAGCCGAGGTACTTAGCCACGGCGGCGGGGAAAACGGCCATATCACGGCCGATTCTCGATGGTTTTCTTTGCTTCCTGTTCGAGCGTGTGCGCTAACATGTGTAGAATCTACTAGATAACGGGCTTGACCAACCCTAGTGTGTGAAGTACGAATTCCACTCGGAGGTGAACTCGGCTCCTATGAACTGGCCGTGAGTAAACTCGGAAATTCTTGACCGATGGTTGATCAATTGCCAAACGGCTTTCGGCTACTCCATCTGCGTACGATCACACACCTTTCTTGTGTAGAGAAGTGGACGTGACAACGCCCGAGCTGCCCACGAGAGCCCGAACGGCGGTGACATTTGGTCTGCCGGAGAAGATGTACGGTGTAGCTCGAGGGCGCCTGCTCACTGGCCAACACGGCGTCTAGGATGTTGCTCACGAGCTCCCGGTGCCATTTTGCTGTAGAGGAGGCTGGGCCCGCGAGTGATCGGACTGATCCCGGCAGAATTGGGAGAGCGGCTGGCTGCGGTGAAGCTCGGTGTGGGAAAGCAGACCGAACACGTCGGGCTCGGGAGATATATGATGGGGGCACGCCGGAGAGGGATAAGGAGCCCGGGCGGCTGGTCTCCAGCTCGGAAAACGCAGCAGGAGCTGGCGCCGGCCAACCCCCTCGGTGGCGCGCTCGGGCTGCACCCCGAGAACCGAATGTTCTGTTCTTCAGTCGGTTCAATTTGGTTCAGTGGCTGACATGTGGGTCCCACCTTCATTTTTAACCTCTGAAATTAACTTTGCTCTACTGCTCTAAACAGTAGAGACCAAATTAACCTCTAGTATTTGAATTTTCTGCTCCTGGGCCATTTGAATGTAGTAGAATTCAAATTGGTTTGGGTTTGACTAAATTTCGCACACATGTAGTTTGAAATTCAAATAAGGTTTGAATTTGCTATACTTAGCTCATGTCAAGATCAACTCCAAATGGAGTGAAAATTGATGTATGAGCTCACAAAAATGTGCTGAGTATGAATATGTTTCCCACTTTTGAATTCCTGGGGTAAAAACAGCTTGAATTTGAATTTGAGTTCAAACCACCCTCTTTCTAGCTATACCCAAAAATACCTCAAAAAATTTTGAATTTGGGTGAAACTTGGCATGGACATCCCTAGCAAGGTGTAGGAGTTTTCATATGCCCAGCCCCTAGATGATGCATGTGAGAAATACCACTTTTGCATTTTGTGAGTTTATTCTCTAATGAGCATGTTGATAATGGTTACTTGCTCTTCAAATGTGTTTACCAACTTTCTTTAAATGAGGTGTGTTGTGTGGTGATAACACTTTAAACATGTGTCAAAAACTGAGGCCGATAGCAAATAAAACACATAGCAAGAAAAATGAGACCGAGCGGAGAGTAAGGGCAGCAGGACTTTGGGGCCTGAGTGCTATAGCTCCGCTTGTGTTGATTGAGGACTGAGTCGTGTGCGGGCCTGTAGAACAAGATAAAACAGTACCGAAGACCTACCGGCTATATGGGAACCGGGAAACCGATGTAACTTGGGTAGCTGGGTATTGAGGCATTGCCTGTCGTTCAGAGGGTAGGTTGAGAGCTCGAGGTGTAAATCGGCTAGCGGCACTGCAGATGCGCGCGTAGAGACCTCTTGCTCGGGACGATAGGACCGGTTCAATATTTGGCTAACGGGTGAAAGGTGGTTGCGTACGACGTCCGTGATGGTTGCTGTAGGCAACATCGAGTACGGGCGTACGTGACGGGTTATTCGGGTAACCCTGCAGGTGTAAATCGATTATAATCGCCGTCCCTCGCGGTCAGTGAGTACCACTTGTTCACTGTACCGTGACATAGAAAGAACAGGCTAGATACATGTTAAAAGTTTGCTGATTTGAAAGATATACTTTGTTTGTTAATGTCTTGTTGTAGCTTAGAGCTAATTAAAGTTCTTTTCAACTTTAGTCAAAGTACATGAGAGAAATGCTTTTCTTGTTTGATTGCGGCTCTCTCATGTGCTTGACCGTAAGATTCTCCACCACCTGCTACTAAAACTTGAAAGTAAGATTCAAATAATTAGGCGAGTTCTTTGCAACTTATTTTAACTCATCTACCCTATCACCATTCATGTAGAAGTTTTATGTATAGGAAAGACGGGTCAGTCTTGCTGAGCCATCATGCTCACTGCTTTTGTTTGAAGCTTTTGCAGGGTTCTATGAGGAAGGGACTCCCGAGGAGGAGACGGAATCCCAGGAGGGGAACCCCGTCGAGTGGGAGTCATGCACGCCACCGTGTTAGTGTGTGCGTGTGCTAGTGGGGACACGTTCACAGGCTGAACGTGAACTCGATGCATAGTCAACGTCCGTGAGTGTGGACTGGACTATTTTGTTGTAAAAATGTTTATAAACTGGTTTATGTAATAAAACTTTGCTTCCGCTTTGTATCTTTGACGTGCGTTATCCGGTGTTATGCAACGCAGCACCCCTCAGCGTGATCCTGGCTCGACAAGCCCGATGGGATCGTGTCAGTAGGGAAAGTTGGTAAAACTAATTAACTCGAGTCCCGAGCGACCGGACGGGACTTTGACGGAATACACGTTCAGATGGAGCAACTAAATGGTTTTGCATGCGTGGATGACCATCTGGGTCGAAATCGGGAAAGTCACTAAAACTCACGAATTTAGGTCCTGTGCAACCAGATGGGACCTTAACGGAATACACGTCCGGATGGTGCAACTTGATGGTTTTGCATGTTTGGATGGCCATCTGGGTTGAAATTTGGAAAGTAGGTAGAGTCGGGAAAAATCACGAAATCGGGTCCCATTTGGCTGGATGGAATCTTGACGGAATACACGTCCGGATGGTGCAACTTGATGGTTTTGCATACACGGATGGTCATCTGGGTCCAAATCGGGGGATTCCGTAAAACTCACGAGCTCAGGTCCCGGGCGGCCAAACAGAAACTTGACGGAATACACGTTTGGACGGTGCAACTTGATGGTTTTGCATGCGCGTATGGCCATCTGGGTCGAAATCGAGAAAGTTGGAAAAACCACGAACTCGGGTCTTGGGCGGCTGGACGGGGCCTTCATGGAATACAAATCCGAATGGTGCAACATGATGGTTTTGCATGCGCGGATAGCCATCAGGGTCAAAATTGAGGAAGTCAGGAAAACTCATGACCTCCGGTCCCGGCACGCCGGACATACTTGACGGAATAAACGTTCAGATGGAGCAACTAGAAGGTTTTGCATGCGCGGATGGCCATCTGAGTCAAAATCGGGAATGTAGGGAAAGTCGGTAAAACTCACTAACTCGGGTCCCGAGCGGCCGGACGGGGCCTTGACGGAATACACGTTCGGATGGTGCAACTAAATGGTTTCGCGTGCGTGGATGGCCATTTGGGTCGAAATCGGGAAAGTCAGTAAAACTCACGAATTTTGGTCCCCTGCGACCGAATGGGACCTTGACGGAATACACGTTTGAACGGTGCAACTTGATGGTTTTGCATAGTCAGATGGCCATCTGGGTTGAAATCTGGAAAGTAGGGAAAGTAGGGAAAAATCACGAAATTGGGTCCCAGGTGGCTGGACGGGATATTGACGGAATACACGTCCGGATGGTGCAACTTGATGGTTTTGCATGCGCGGATGGCTATCTGGGTCCAAATCAGGAAAGTCGGTAAAACTCATGAACTCGAATCCTGAGCGGCCGGGCGGAACCTTGACGGAATACAAATCTAGACGGTGCAACTTTATGGTTTTGCATGCGCGGATACACATCTGGGTCAAAATCGAGAAAGTAGGTAAAGTCGGTAAAATTTATGAACTTTAGTCCCGGGCGGCTAGAAGGGACCTTAAAGGAATACACGTGCGGATGGTGCAAGTTGATGGTTTTGCATGCGCGGATGGCCATCTGGGTCGAAATTTAGAAAGTCGGGAAAGTCGGTAAAACTCACGAACTCGGGTCTCGGGTGGCCAGACGGGGCCTTGACGAAATACACGTCAGGATAGTGCAACTTGATGGTTTTGCATGCACTGTTGTCTATGTGGGTTGAAATCAAGAAAGTCAGAAAGTCGGGAAAATTCACGAACTCGGGTCCCGGGTGGCCGGACGGGACCGTGACGGAATATACCTTCGAATGGTGCAACTTAATGGTTTTGCATGCGCTGTTGGCCATCTGTGTTGAAATCAGAAAAGTCACAAAAATTCACGAACTCAGGTCCCGGGTGGCCGGACGAGATCTTGACGGAATACACGTCCGAATGGTGCAACTTGATGGTTTTGCATGCATTGTTGGCCATCTGGGTTGAAATAAAAAAGTCACGATAATTCACGAATCAGGTCCCGGGTGGCCGGACGGGACCTTGACGGAATACACCTCTGAATGGTGCAACTTGATGGTTTTGCATTCTCGGATGGTCATCTGGGTCAAATCGGGAAACTTGGGAAAACTCACAAACTCAGGTCCCGGGCGGCCGGACGAGACCTTGACTCACGTCTGGACTGCATGCGCGGATGGCCATTTGGGTCCAAATCGAGAAATTCGGTAAAACTCACGAACTCGGGTCCTGTGCGGCCGAACGGAACCTTGACGGAATAAACGTCCGGATGGTGCAACTTGATGGTTTTGCATGCGCGTATGGCCATCTGGGTCGAAATCGAGAAAGTCAAAAAGTCGGTAAAACTCACAAACTCGGGTCTTGTGCGGCTGGATGGGGCCTTCATGGAATACAAATCTGAATGGTGCAACATGATGGTTTTGCATGCGCGGATGGCCATAAGGGTCGAAATAGGGGAAGTTAGGAAAAGTCATGACCTCGGGTCCCGGGACGCCGAACTTACTTGACGGAATAAACGTTCAGATGGTGCAACTAGAAGGTTTTGCATGCGCGGATGGCCATCTGAGTCAAAATCGAGAATGTAGGGATAGTCGATAAAACTCACTAACTAGGGTCCCGAGCGACTGGACGAGACCTTGACGGAATACACATTTAGATGGTGCAACTAAATGGTTCCGCATGCGTAGATGGCCATCTGGGTCGAAATCGGGAAAGTCAGTAAAACTCACGAATTTTTGGTCCCGTGCAACTGGACGGGACCTTGACGGAATACACATTCGGACGGTGCAACTTGATGGTTTTGCATAGTCGGATGGCCATCTGGGTTGAAATCTGGAAAGTAGGGAATGTCGGGAAAAATCACGAAATCGGGTCCCAGGTGGCTGGACGGGATTTTGACGGAATACACGTCCGGATGGTGCAACTTGATGGTTTTACATGCACGGATGGCCATCTGGGTCCAAATCAGGAAAGTCGGTAAAATTCATGAACTCGGATCCCGGGCGGCCATACGGAACCTTGACGGAATACTCGTCCAGATGGTGCGACTTGATGGTTTTGCATGCGCGGATAGACATCTAGGTCAAAATCGAGAAAGTTGGTAAGGTCGGTAAAACTTGCGAACTTTGGTCCCGAGCGGCTAGAAGGGACTTTAAAGGAATACACATGCGATGGTGCAAGTTGATGGTTTTGCATGCGCGGATGGCCATCTAGGTCGAAATTTAGAAAGTCGGGAAAGTCGGTAAGACTCACGAACTCGGGTCTCAGGCGGCCAGACGGGGCCTTGACGGAATACACGTATGGATAGTGCAACTTGATGGTTTTGCATGCGCCTAGCGTAAGCCATGTGCCCTTGGCCCCATGGTCAGACGTGGGGCCTGAAAGTGCATCTAGGTCCCCGTGTGGGTTTTGGAGGATTGATGACGAACAAATAAAAATGCTAATGAATTTGAATGAGCATCTGTGCAGATAGGTGGATGACAATAAGAGATTAAGGTTTTTTCAAAAAGGGAAATGAAGAAGGTGGCATGAAGCTACAAAATAGAATTAGGGTTTCTATTTTTCTTGAGTGTAGGAATGCCGCACTATTAAGAGGGACACGATACGCAGCAAAGAAAAGCAAGCTCAATCTCTTAAAAACAACCCTTAGTGTAGAAAAGAGTTGTTAGGTCAAAAACCTCAGACATGTCAGAAAAAATTGGAAAAGTACTCTCTATATAGAATCACACATGTCCGATGGTTTCGGAGAAGTACCTTCTGTTTAGATTCGGACATATCCGAAGAATTTCGGACATGTCCGAAGTTTAGTGTTTCTGAAAATTTCTAAGTCCAGAAGGTCGGACATGTCAGAGATGTTCGGAGATGTACCTTCTGTTTAGTCCGAAGAATTTCGGACATGTACGAAGTCTAGGGTTTCTGAAAATTCCTAAGTCCAGAAGGTGGAACATATCAGAGATGCTCAGAGATGTACCTTCTGTTTAGGTTCGGACATATCCGAAGAATTTCCGATATGTCCGAAGTCTAGGGTTTTTGAAAATTCCTATGTCTAGAAGCTCAGTCATGTTAGAGATGTTCGGAGATGTACCTTTTGTTTAGGTTCGGACATATACGAAAAATTTCTGACATGTCTAAAGTCTAGGGTTTCTCAAAATTCCTAAGTCCAGAAGGTCGGACATGTCAGAGATGTTCGGAGATGTACCTTCTGTTTAGGTTCGAATATATCCAAAGAATTTCGGACATGTCTGAAATCTAGGGTTTCTGAAAATTCCTAAGTCTAGAAGGTTGGACATGTCAGAGAAGTTCGGAGATGTACCTTCTATTTAGATTCGGAAATATCCAAAATATGTCGGACATGTCCGAAGTCGAATCAATGGGACGGTCTTAATTAGTGTCAGTTAAGAACGTCATTTTACCGTTATGGTCCCCAAATTCGGACATGTCTGAAGTGGAGTTCGGACATGTCCGAACTTTAGTGGTTGGCAATGTCCATATTTTGGGGAGCCCTATAAAAGGAGGGATCTCGTCCCCATTTGATGTGTGATCAACCCCAGAGCTTTCAAAGGTGTTCTTGAGCATTCCTAGACCTCTCTCACGCCCTCTAGCATTCAAAAGTGAATCTTGAGAGGATTTGAGGATTTGTGAGGAGAATTAAGAAGAGGAGATCTTAGGGTTGATCTTGTTGAGCTGCACAGCTATTTGCTGCGTGATTTGTGTTTATTACTATTGGAGCTTTGTTCCTAGGCGGCTAGGTGTCGCCCGGTGACTCCCAACTTGTGGTGAGACCCGGGAAGTTTGTAATCACCTTGGCTTGATAGTGGGACAACCAAGTTTGATCTTTGTGATCACTTGGTGAGGGTTAGGGTTGAAAGAGACCCGATCCTTTATGGACACTTCAACGGAGACGTAGATTCCTGAGTGGAATCGAACTTCGGTAAACAAATCCTCGTGTTCACTTGCGCTCATCGACTTGTTCTTTAATTTTCATTTCATTGCTCTTGCTTATGATTGATTAAACCCTAGTATTGAACTACTGTAGTATTTAATTCATCAAGTTTGCTTAGTAGGTTGCTAGACTAGTATAAGAGCTACTTCTAGATCATATTGACAATACACTTGACCTAGAACTTGTTAGTTTTATTTCTGTTGCGATTGACTTCGGACATGATGAGGACATCACTACCACAGTTACACCCATAGCCCCTGCTACCACACATATGAGACCAATTACTAGAGCTCGCGCACGCCAGTTAAATTATCAGGTACTTTCGTTTCTTGGTAATGTTTCTAATATTTATGAGAACATGATGCTGCTTAAACTGTATACATTTGTTTTTCTTACAAACGAAGGGCCTAGCATGGACAAGAGGAATGAACATGAGAGCATCATCAAGCAGGGAGATGAAGGCGCGTGAGAAGGGAACCAGAACGGAGTTTCTAGTGGAGTTTTCAGTATTTTGAAGCCACCTTGATGACATACAAGGACATGGACGAAATATACAAGCTGGTGGACCAGAATAAAGTCAAGTGGATGAATAGGGTACTGTGCACCAAATCTTGAGGCTGGGGCCATGTAATAAAGAGAGATTTAGACAAATAAGGAAAGAAATAAGGGAAATCTCGTTCAACTTTGCTGCTGGACGAAATTTCTCTCTTTCTTCCCCCATTTAAATATATATGTGCTATAATGAGGAAAGAAATAGAGAAAATCATATCCTGCCTGGCTGCTGGATGAATTTCCCTCTTTCTTTCTGTAAGGGCCTCAGTTTTGACACATATTTAAAGTGTTCATCACCACACACACACACCTCTGAAGAAAGTTGATGAACACATTTGAAGAGCAAGTAACTACCATCAACATGCTCATTAGATAACAAACTCACATAGTGCAAAAGTGGTATCTCCCACATATGATATACAAGGGCTGGGCATATGAAAACTCCTACACATTGCTAGGAATGCCCATGCCAAGTTTAACCCAAATTCAAAACCTTTTTGAGGTCCTTTTGGGTATAGCTAGAAAGAGGGTGGTTTGAACTCATATTCAAATTCAAACTGTTTGTATCCCATAAATTCAAAAGTGGGGGGCATATTCCTACTCAGCACATTTTTGTGAGCTCACACACCAATTTTCACTCCATTTGGAGTTGATCTTTACATGAGCTAAGTGGGGCAAATTTAAACTTTATTTGATTTTCAAACTGAACATGTGCTCAAATTCATTCAAACCAACCCCAATTTGAATTCTAACCAATTCAAATGATTCAAGGGTAGATAATTCAAATCACCAGGGGTTTTGTGGGAACTACTGTTTACAACAGTGAATAGGAGTGTAAAGGTCCCAAAAAATTGTGAATACAAAGAAACACTTGTTTGCAAAAGTTAGTTTCATATGTATGAAATTTGGGACTTGTTAAAACTTTTCCACATGTGATAACACACATGAGGGTTTCTTTACACAAGTCAAATGTTTATTTGAGAACTTGGAACCCTAGAGGGGTCTAAAATAAAGATGGGAAGTTCCCATATGTGTGAGAAAACAAAATTCAGATTTGGAACAATTTGTTCAAACAAAAATTCAAATGAGAACAACACAATGGAATTCAAAACTGTTGTGCTGAAAATCTCATTTGCAGCAGCCAAAATAAAAATCAGATTTCATATTTGAATTCTTTGAGTCCAAATTAGGGGGTGTGCAAAGTTTCATGATTTATGTAAATGAATTGCAACCCATTTTCCAAAATGGACTTTAAATGACAAAGAATTCAAATGCATATTTGAATTTGGATAAAACTTGCCCAATTATCCAAATACCTCTCAGATTTAAACTTTCACAATTGAATTCCATCAATATTCAAATTTGGGAGTGTCGAAGTGTGCGATCGACACTTCCCCCGGGCCTGCACTGGGCAGCCCGCGGAGGTTCTTTTTTCGGAGGGGCTGGTCCCTAGCGGAGAGCTTGCGCAGATGGATGAGTTAGTAAGAGCTTGACACGGCGAGTTTTACGTGGTTCAGGCCGCCGGAGCGTAAAACCCTACGTCCACGGCGAGCTATGGGGCTCGCTGTATTGCTTGCTGCTCAGGGCCGGAGGCCTGAGCTTGGGGGTGAGTTACAGCTTGAGAGTGTATGGCTAGCGTATGAGTTGCAAAGTGCGAACCCTTGCTATCGACGCCTACCCGAGCCTTTTATAGTCCAAGGCTCGGGCGGCTTACAAGGGAAGCCGGGACCCGACAGGTGGTCCCGGGAAGATCGTCTATTATCTACCGTATCTGCAGTTATGCCGGTAGTTGTCTCTGATCGAAGGCTTCTGAGTCTTTGTCTTGTAGCTCTGCCCATGCCGCATGCTAGTCGTAGTGGATGATGACGGCGGGGCGGCATGGGATGTCTTGTCGCTGCGTTTATTGGCTGGCAGGCTCTGACACTGCGCGCCAGTCTGTGATGCGACTGGGCGCAATGGCACCTGACAGAGGCGTGCTCCGCGTCTCCGCGTCTTGGGAAGGCGCGGGTGTCAAATACCTTGTATGGGCAAGGTATGGGGCGTCTTTACGCCCACTGCCTATCGCTCGGGGGCAGGCAGCGCCGTTCTGCTGGCCACGTGGCGGGTCCAGAGCCCTCCTCAGACGAGAGGGGGGGGCCGGCCCCCCAGGACACGTGGAGCCTTCGGACCTCTCCCCGCGGAGGGGGAGGTTCGGCTTCTGTTGGCCACGTGGCGAGCCCGGAGCTCCTCTCTAAGGAGGGGGAGGTCTGGCCTCTCTGGACACGCGGCACCTTCGGACCTCTCTCCCGCGGATGGGGAGGTCCGGCTTCTGTATGCCACGTGGTGGGCCCGGAGCTCTCCTCTGAGGAGAGGGAGGTCCGGCCCCGCTGGACGCATGGCGCCTTCGGAGCTCTCCCTGCGGTGAAGGGCGAGATCCTTAGGCATTTTCCCCTGTGCGCGGGGGTACCCCATATCGAGGGTACCGACAGTGGCCCCCGGGCCCATCTCGGGGGAGATAGCGAGCCCGAGGTGGGACCTTCGTCTCCTCTGATCCGCGCACTTTCTTGTCTTGAGTACTCCCTGTGCTGGCAGGGTCTTAACGGCTTCGGTGTTCAGCCTCTTAGGAGAGGGTGAAGCCTGGCATCGGAGCTCGGCCCGGCTGTGGTGGCGGAGGTCCGGAAGTCATCGGAGCTCAGGCCAACAAAGGTCGTGAGGTCCAGCATCAGCGCTCGCCTCTGAAAGGAGGGTGAGCGCTGGCCTCGGAGCTCGGCCCAGCTGTGGGGGCGGAGTCCGGAAGTCATCGGAGCTCAGGCCAGCGAAGGGCGTGAGGTCCGGCATCAGCGTTCGCCTCTGAAAGGAGGGCGAGGGCTGGCCTCGGAGCTCGGCCCAGCTATGGGGGCGGAGTCCGGAAGTCATCGGAGCTCAGGCCAGCGAAGGGCGTGAGGTCCGGCATCAGCCCTCGCCTCTGAAAGGAGGGCGAGGGCTGGCCTCGGAGCTCGGCCCAGCTGTGGGGGCGGAGGTCCGGAACTGCTCAGTGGCCCCCCCCTTTCCTATCCCTTTGTCTCATTTGGCTTACTGTCCCAGGCCGGAATACGGGGCTTGGGTAATCCAGTGCACTTGGTCCCGGAGGTCTGGCCCCAGCCCCAGTCAGGGTGTAACCGCCCGGCCCCCTGGTACTCAGACCGTAGCGCCGGGAGGCAGAGTGCGCATACTTTGGGTGCAAGACCAGGCAAAGCAAGGCTCCTGACCCCCCGTTCTAGCGTATGTCTTTTCTCGGAGGAGACCAACTGGCGGTGAAGTACCCTTATAGGGGGAGATCCAAAAGGCCACCGGGCATCTGGCAGGTACCCCAAGCACTACCGCCTTCGGCAGGACGGCAAATATCGACTATGCATGAGAGCCGGAAAGAGGAGCCGAGTGTACAATGGACGCACACTGTCTAGAGCGTGGGGAGGTGTTCATATAAATTAATGCGTAATTTAAATAAACACCTAAGTAAGCATGGTGAACTTACTGGGTAGCGTCGGAGCGCCTGTCTTCACGCAGAGCGGGTCATGCGTGGCTTCGTCGTACGCCGGACACGGGGGGACCCCCATGGCTATATCAGGAGGAAGCATGGCTTCGGCCCCGCATACCATGTGGAAGGGTAGTTCCCATGACCCGGCCCTAGGAAGTCTGGCTGGCCCTCGACATGGAGGAGCCGGTATCCCCCGACGGCTCTGGGTGCGCGTCTGCACCGGTTGTGTGGGTCTGCTTGGCGTGGACCTGGCACGCATTGCATCCCTAACCGGTTTGACGGCGTCCAGGTGGCTCTCGGTCAGTAGGAGCCATGCCGGGTGGCTTAACCGACCAACGTGCGGGACGATGAGCGTTCCCAGCACTCGCCTCCTTGGACTACTGCGAGCTAATCACAGCCTTCCTCCTGGGTTATGCACCGCAATAGGATGTTGTGGCGCCACACCAGTAAAGATACCAGCGCGTAGCACTTAGCCATCCGCACCACCCGTTCAGCGGATGCACGTTCATCAGGAAGGATGTCCTTCAAGGAGTCCCGGACCTCCATGGTCCATGCATCGGGACTACTTGAGCTTCTGGATCTTGAGCGCTGGGTTGCACGGAGTCCCCAGTGACTCTTACGATCCTTTGGCGGCATCCAGGGCCGCCGGGACTGCCTAGCTTCGAGGCACTGGTTCAGCCCCCTTCGCCCGGCTCGGCGGGCCGGGCTGTGGACCGCAGCAACGTCCTCTCGAAGACTCCATCATGCGCAGGGGCTCCGATGGAGGCTTTTGTTGATAAGTCGTCAGCTGCGGCCGTGCAAGCGCGCGGTACATGGCGCAGGTCCAAGGCGAGGAATTCTTTCTCCAACGTCCGCACGTGAAGCAGATAAGCAGCTAGCTGTGGGTCATTGCAGGGGCATTCACCCTTAACTTGCTTGATAACTAGCTGGGAGTCGCCCTGCGCCAACAACTGGCGAGCGCCCAGAGACAGGACTGTCTTTTAGGCCAAAGATGAGTGCTTCATACTCTGCCAAGTTGTTGGTTGCCTTGGAATTGAGACGCACCATGTACCCAGACTGCTCCCCCGATGGCATGAGAAGCAGTACGCCGGCACCGGCCCCCTGCTTTCGCGAGGAGCCGTCGAAGAAGAGCGTCCAGTGAGGCCCGGTGAAGACCGGAGCTCGGTACTTTGGTTCACCGTCTTCGCGGCCCCCTGGGTTAGCCTTCGTTGGCGTCCACTCAGCCACGAAGCCAGCCAGTGCTTGGCTCTCGGCTGTCTGACGTGGTCGGGAGCTCAGCTTGAACTCCGCCGTCTTCGGGCTGTCTTCCGGCTTCGGAAGCTGGCAGTGAGTGCCAGCTCCGCCCTCCGGCTACTCTGGCGCACTTGTCCGCCAGGCTGAAGGGCTCGGAGGCATCGCAGACCTCTCTGGTTGGAAGCCTCCCAAGCATCTTCTTGTCCTGGACACTGTCGAGGTGCCGCCACCACAGAAGCACTTTGGATATGCGGAATGGTGTTGCGTACCTGGGAGAACCGCTGGATGAAGGAGCGCAGCGACTCCCCAGGTTGTTGCTTGATGGCTTGGAGGTCAAGCTCCGTGCCGGGACGGGTGTAGGAGCTGCCGAAGTTGGCGATGAACTGCCGGTAGAGCTCTCCCCAGGGAGTTATGGAACCCTGAGGGAGGTTCATTAGCCAAGACCGGGCTGGGCCGGTCAAGGCGATGGGGAAGTAGCTTGGCCATGACGGCCTCATCCCCTCCTGCGGCAAGTACGGTGGTGGAGTAGATCTGGAGGGACCCCGCCGGGTTGACGCTGCCGTCGTACTTCTCGGTCAGGTGCGGCCGAAACTTGCGCGGCCACCTCGTGAAGCGGAGGTGGGGCTCCAAGGCCGTACATCCTGCCCCTGTTGCTGCAGGTGTTGGTGCCGCGAATGCTTGGTTCGTCGCTGGCACAGTGCACCCCGGTATGGGCAAGGCTGCGCCATAGACCGGGGGCGCCGTTTGCAGGACATATGGCTGTGGCATATGCTGCGTGGCGTATGTCTGGGGCAGAGTTCGCGTGGCGAAAGTCTGCGCCTCAGGCAGGGTTGAGGCAGTCGTCATGCTGACGCCGGCCTCTTGGCTGCGACGCCTTTCTCGTCGCCGCTCGAGGAACATTCGGGCGCCTTGGCCCAGGTGGCATCGTTCCAGCTCAGTCCTCAGGTCCGTCGACGGAAGCCTGGTGGAGCTGGAATCCGCCATCTGTCCGTCAACCATTTGCGTGCGCATCAGCGACACAGCCGGTTGGCCGGAGCGTCGTCCCCGCCGAAGTCGAGGGTTTGCGGAGGCGACGACGAGACGGTCTATCTCGCGAATCCACTGCTGGGTCGCTGCCTGAGGCGCGTCCCCAACAGGCGGATTGTGCTGTAGCGCTCTTGCTGCGGCTGGTGCACCCCCGCTGGGTACGCCCAGCGCTACTGAAGACCTGATGCTGGTTGGAGCCTGCATTGCCGGGGTCGGCGCTGCCAGAGCCGGTTGCTGGCTCCCAGTGCAGGTACTGTCGACGCGAACGCTTGGTTGCGCCTGACACAGTGTACCCCGGTATGGGCAAGGCTGCACCATAGGCCGGGGACGCCGCTTGCAGAGCACATGGTTGTGGCTTATGCTGCGCGGCGTACGCCTGGGGCAGAGCTCGCGTGGCGAAGGTCCGCCCTTCAGGCTGGGTTGAGGCCGACGTCATGTTGTCGCCAGCCTCTTGAGTGCGACGCCTTTCTCGACGTCGCTCGAGGTACACCCGGGCATCCTGGCCCAAGTGACACCGTCCCAGCTCTGTCCTCAGATCCGTCGACTGGAGCCTGGTGGAGCTGGAATCTGCCGTCTGCTCGTCAACCATTGGTGTGCGCATCAGCGACACAGCCGGTTGGCCGGAGCGTCGTCCCCGCTGAAGTCGAGGGGTTGCAGCGGCGACGACGAGACGGTCTACCTCGCGAATCCACTGCTGGGTCGCTGCCTGAGGCGCGTCCCCAGCAGGCGGATTGTGCAGTAGCGCTCTTGTTGCGGCTAGCGCACCCCCGCCGGGTACGCCGAGCGCTACTGAAGACCTGACGCTGGTTGGAGCCTGCATTGCCGGGGTCGGCGCTGCCAGAGCCGGTTGCTGGCTCCCAGTGCAGGTACTGGTGCCGCGAACGCTTGGTTGCGCCTGGCACAGTGTACCCCGGTATGGGCAAGGTTGCACCATAGGCCGGGGACGCCGCTTGCAGAGTACATGGTTGTGGCTTATGCTGCGCGGCGTACGCCTGGGGCAGAGCTTGCGTAGCGAAGGTATGCCCTCCAGGCTGGGTCGAGGCCGACGTCATGTTGTCGCCAGCCTCTTGAGTGCGACGCCTTTCTTCGACGTCGCTCGAGGAACACTCGGGCATCTTGGCCCAAGTGGCACCGTTCCAGCTCTGTCCTCTGGTCCGTCGACGGAAGTTTGGTGGAGCTGGAACCCGCCGTCTGCCCGTCAACCGTTGGCGTGCGCGTCAGCGACACAGCCGGTTGGCCGGAGCGTCGTCCCCGCCGAAGTCAATGGTTTGCGGCGGCGACGACAAGACGGTCTACCTCGTGAATCCACTGCTGGGTCGCTGCCTGAGGCGCGTCCCCAGCAGGCAGATTGTGCAGTAGCGCGCTTGCTGCTGCTAGCGTACCCCCACCGGGTACGCCCAGCGCTACTGAAGGCCTGACGCTGGATGGAGCCTGCATTGCCCGGGTCGGCGTTGCCGGAGTCGGCTGCTGGCTACCAGCTTGTGCCGACACACTCCGTCCTGAGTGTGTCGACATGTACTCCCCAGTGGTCACGGTTCGCCGTGAACACGGAGGGGGAGAGTTTGCCGCTGAAGGAAGCTTGGTCATCTTCGTCGGCGGAAACTCGTCGCGCTAGGAGAAAAGCCCCCTACCTGGCGCGCTAAATGTCGATGTGTGCGATCGACACTTCCCCCGGGCCTGCACTGGGCAGCCCGCGGAGGTTCTTTTTTCGGAGGGGCTGGTCCCTAGCGGAGAGCTTGCGCAGATGGACGAGTTAGTAAGAGCTTGACACGGCGAGTTTTACGTGGTTCAGGCCGCCGGAGCGTAAAACCCTACGTCCACGGCGAGCTATGGGGCTCGCTGTATTGCTTGCTGCTCAGGGCCGGAGGCCTGAGCTTGGGGGTGAGTTACAGCTTGAGAGTGTATGGCTAGCGTATGAGTTGCAAAGTGCGAACCCTTGCTATCGACGCCTACCCGAGCCTTTTATAGTCCAAGGCTCGGGCGGCTTACAAGGGAAGCCGGGACCCGACAGGTGGTCCCGGGAAGATCGTCTATTATCTACCGTATCTGCAGTTATGCCGGTAGTTGTCTCTGGTCGAAGGCTTCTGAGTCTTCGTCTTGAAGCTCTGCCCATGCCGCATGCTAGTCGTAGTGGATGATGACGGCGGGGGTGGCATGGGATGTCTTGTCGCTGCGTTTATTGGCTGGCAGGCTCTGACACTGCGCGCCAGTCTGTGATGCGACTGGGCGCAACGGCACCTGACAGAGGCGTGCTCCGCGTCTCCGCGTCTTGGGAAGGCGCGGGTGTCGAATACCTTGTATGGGCAAGGCATGGGGCGTCTTTACGCCCACTGCCTATCGCTTGGGGGCAGGCAGCCGTTCTGCTGGCCACGTGGCGGGTCCGGAGCCCTCCTCAGACGAGAGGGGGGGGCCGGCCCCGCAGGACACGTGGAGCCTTCGGACCTCTCCCCGCGGAGGGGGAGGTTCGGCTTCTGTTGGCCACGTGGCGAGCCCGGAGCTCCTCTCTGAGGAGGGGGAGGTCCGGCCTCTCTGGACACGCGGCACCTTCGGACCTCTCTCCCGCGGAGGGGGAGGTCCGGCTTCTGTATGCCACGTGGTGGGCCCGGAGCTCTCCTCTGAGGAGAGGGAGGTCCGGCCCCGCTGGACGCATGGCGCCTTCGGAGCTCTCCATGTGGAGAAGGGCGAGATCCTTAGTCATTTTCCCCTGTGCGCGGGGGTACCCCATATCGAGGGTACCGACAGGGAGATATTTTAGAAGAGATAAGGAGGACTGACATGTGGGACCCACATGTCATTGGGAGAACTGGAATTTGCAAAAGATCTGCAGTCCACAGTCTCCATTTGATTTCCTCCCACGCGAAGCAACGGCCGAGCCGACCTTCCTCCGCTCGACACCGAGCTCAGCCGGCAGCCACCTCCTGCTGGCTCCCCTTCGCGCTGGAGAGCTGCTGGACGTCAGCAGCTACCGGCACACTCCCTCTCTCGCCTTTTTACCAAAGCCATGGGCTGTTCCTGCTCTCCCCATGCGTGAGACGAACAGAGACGCCGCTGAGCTCTAAACCGGTCGCCCACCGCCCAGCTCGCGTGCAAGCCCCGGCTGATCGGCAAAACCACACAACAGAACCCTCCACGACCTCCTCGCACCATCACCGAAGGAGTTCGTGCCCTCCACACCGAGTTCACCCAGTTTCCGCGGCGGCCGTCACACAACAGCGACGGGGTGCTCTCGTGGGCAGCACCCTAAAGCGGTTTTCACGACCAAACAAGGCCACCATGGGACACGCGACATCTCCCTGCAGCTTCCACCTGAAGCACAGAGCCTGTCTCTGCCTCTCAACGGCGAATTTTGAAAATCCTCTCCGGCCGGGGAAAACTGACCTTCCGGTATGATTCTGCAAAATTCCCGATGGATTGTCATTTAGACACCATGAAACTTCGCACACACGGGCTACACTTTAGGGCGCACCAGTTTTCTTTTGAAACCTCGCACGAAAACACGCTGTGCACGGTGCAATTTCAATTTTCACGACGGTGGTTATGGCGGGAAGGTGCGGATGCACGGTGAACCCTAGGTTGGAGCCATTCCCGAGCCCCTATGCGGCCATGCCGAGCTTGGCCAAACTCCACTGGTGCTGTAGAGCCTTTCTAGGGAGCTTTTGGCGGGCTATAGCGTCGAGGCGACGTCGCCGGACTTCGTCTGAACCGTTGCGCCGTCGTGGGCTAGTTTGGGGGCCCTGCTAGCTCGAGAAAACCCCACCAGCGTGTTACTCACGTTGAATTAGGGGCTAGCGGCAAGTTTCAGCAGTTGCGATGGCTGGACGACCGATCCCGGAGCTACTCCGGCGAGCCCGGCGACGGTATCGCGCGGGAGTGCGAGGTTGAAGAAGACCTCGCCGGTCCCGCCTGTCAGCGGCTCAGGGGAGCGGGCTGGATATTCTGTGACGCGGGATCGATTGTAACAGCGCGAGAATTAACCCTGTGACCCCGTGTGGCACGCTCCCGGCAGCAGACACGTGTCCCCCTGGTCCCACAGTCAGGTTTAAACATTTCTCGGATTTATTCAAATTCCAGATTTTTTCCCAAACTTTAGAAGAGCATAACTTTTGCTAGGAACCTCCACATTTAGTGATTCAAATTGAGTTAGATAGAGATTGACAAACTCTATCCAATTATACAACCCAATTTGTATGAAAGTCTTTATGTAATTCTGGAAAATTCTTTAAAGCTTTTCAGCAAAAGAATTTTAGAGGGAGTTTGGTTT
Source organism: Neostapfia colusana (assembly GCA_030760725.1). Classification (NCBI taxonomy): domain Eukaryota; kingdom Viridiplantae; phylum Streptophyta; class Magnoliopsida; order Poales; family Poaceae; genus Neostapfia; species Neostapfia colusana. The sequence continues at coordinate 52,934,505 of JASWHV010000019.1, forward strand.
ATCCAAAAATCCTCAAATTTTGCCAGAATATTCTTTAGGGTGTTATTAGACTCCTGTAATAGTTTCAGCTCATTTGGAGTTGAATTGATCAGGGTAATTCAGATTGTAAGTTCCTGTATTCAAATGAATACATAAACATTTTCGGAGAAATTTCCAAAACTTGTAAATTCAGTTTTGGGAAATTCTTAGCTCCAAAAATCCTAGGAAAATTCATGTAGACTCTATGAACTATAATTGAAATTGTGGTTCACTGAGTTTGACATGAGCATGAGTATTAACTCAGAATTAATTTATTTTTGACTAAACACTTAGATAATTATTCTGAATAAACCACTCCATGAAAAGTGCCAAATTTTGGTGCAGGGGACTTTCTTGTGACAAATAACTCACATGAAAATTCTCAGCTCCATTGGAGCTATGGATCACCACCGTTATGTGTAACCTCTTAAAGAGATTAACACTTAAGTGGGAGAAGCACTTAACATTTGATCATAATGTTCAAACCCAACCAAAACCCCTAGCACCAATGTCATTTTAAATTCTTAAACAGAGTTCCAGTTTTAAAAATGTCATTAGATCTTATTAGCAAAAGTTTTTTAATTAAATACATATGCATGATCATATCGTGTAGCATATACGTGAAGAAGGGAGAAGGACTTACAGTGAAGATCAAGGAGGGAGGAAAACAAGTGATCAAGCTCCAAGTGATCATCAGTAACTGATTGTAACCTTAGTCACCTGCAAAACAGGTAAGCCCCGGTTTGCATTTAAACAGTTTTATAAAGCATTTTCATTTGTAGAGATCATAGCTTTGCATCATTGATTGCAGTAAGTCCAGATGATATTGAAAACCCCACTTGCATGACCAGAAATATCTAAGAGAGAAAGGGTAGAATAGCACCTCCTCGAGTGGAACGCTAAATGTTAGTAGGAAAGGTCCGGTAGAAGTCAAGTAGTTGGAAGCTACTCGCAAGTTTAGGGCTGGTTTACTCGGAACGGGTCTGAATTAGAAAAGATGAGGAAAGTTCAAACATAAGAAATGGAGACCGGGCAGGAAGGTATAGATGCAGCAGGTTGCAGGCCGTGCGTGCATAGCCCTGCCTGTGTCGGTTAAGCTCCGTCCGTGCTTGATCCTGTTGGACAAGTTTGAGTTGTGCACTGGGCACATACTGGCTATATGGGACCCAGGAAACCGATGTACCTTAGGAGATCCATAGTGGAACTTTTCCAACTGTCTTAGGCTTTCGGCGTCACGGTAGCAGGAGGTACCTCGCTTAAGAACATACCACTGCGGGTATGTACCTTGAGGGAGCTTGCGTACTCGGGGCAGTTGGACTGCGTCCAATGTGGAAGATCTTGGGAAAGGTGGCCGCGTACAACGTCAGTTGAGGTTGCTGCCGGCAACTCGGAGTACGGGTGTACGTGTCGTGTAGTCCGGGCGTGTACTGATTCGAATCACCGTCGCTTGCGGTCATATGAGCATACTTGCCCACTGCGTCTTGACGTAGTAACAACTGAACTGGTTATCTTTGAACTGGATAAGGTTGTGTTGTAACTTGTATTGCAACCATGATTGAATTAGAGATAGGCGCATTAAACTTTACTTTCACTTTGTGCAAGGAGCATCGCAACAAAGCGTTTCTTGTTTGATTGTGGAGTTGCGATGCTTTTCGGCTCAAGGTCCACACAATGAGGTTTAAAATTCTGAAAGTTAAGGATCAACTTTAGGCGAGTCCTTTATGCAAATCTAGCCGACCCATTTGCAACCGTCGTGCATGTAGAGTTTCTTGTTTAGGAGAGACGGGTCAGACTTGCTGAGCCTATGTGCTCACACTTGCTATACAAGTGGTTTTGCATGTTAACATCGATGCTGAAAAGAAGGTTGTCCGATGAGACTCGGAGACTTCCGAGTCGTTTAACACAGGGAGAACCCAGCCGCTGCTGTTGTCTTCGTGTTGCTAGCGAGAGGAGTCCGCGGGCTGGACTTCACCTTGAGTGCTCTTAGTTATTCGACGTGAGTTGATATAGACTTCCGCTGTAGTTACTTGATGTAAAGTATTTACAAAGAAAAACTTGTAAGCTTCCGCTATTGTTTTATGTAATACATTGTTCCTCATATGTGTGTTGTTAGGTGCCGCACAACACGGCACCACCTAATGCGATTCCCGGGCGAGTGGCCTATCTCAGTTGGTCGGGCCGCGTCAGCATGGTATCAGAGCTGTTTCAGCTGGTATCAAAGCTGCGTCAGCGTGGTATCAGAGCTGTTTCAGCTAGTATCAGAGCTACGTCAGCGTGGTATCAGAGCCGCATTTGGTAATAGCGCACGGAATGAGGAAGGTATTACGACAAAAATTTAGGATACGGTGAGGAAACGGTATTAGACCCACATAAGGATTACTATTAGCTTATTATGAAGGTGTCAAACTAACCTATTTGTTATGTCGGAAAATCGTGCATCTCGGGACAAGTTATGTCTTGGGGGGTGCATGTAAGCGCTGTCCACCAGTGCACACAAGCTGAAGGGTGGAGCCCCATGGGTGGCAGGTAACCTGACCCGCTTTAGTATCCTCTACGACTCCTCATGTCGTTTGGGGTACTCGAGCAACGTCTGTCTCAGGCGTGCGTGCTGCAATTTGGGAAACCCCGTCACGTGGTTAGTAACGTGAACACGTAGCTCAAGGCGTGTTTGGCTTGAGAACACCTGTGCGAGTGATGACGGACGGGTGTAAGAACTGTATGTGTCGAAGTGTGCGATCGACACTTCCCCCGGGCCTGCACTGGGCAGCCCGCGGAGGTTCTTTTTTCGGCGGGGCTAGTCTCCTAGCGGAAAGCTTGCACGGATGGACGAGTTAGCGAGAGCTTGACACAGCGAGTTTTACGTGGTTCAGGCCGCCGGAGCGTAAAACCCTACGTCCACGGCGAGCTACGGAGCTCGCTGTATTGCTTGCTGCTCAGGGCCGGAGGCCTGAGCTTGGGGGTGAGTTACAGCTTGAGAGTGTATGGCTAGCGTATGAGTTGCAAAGTGCGAACCCTTGCTATCGACGCCTGCCCGAGCCTTTTATAGTCCAAGGCTCGGGCGGCTTACAAGGGAAGCCGGGACCCGACAGGTGGTCCCGGGAAGATTGCTTGTTATCTACCGTATCTGTAGTTACGCCGGTAGCTGCCTCTGGTCGAAGGCTTCTGAGTCTTCATCTTGCCGCCCTGCCCATGCCGCATGCTAGTCGTAGTGGTTGATGACGGCGCAGGCGGCATGGGATGTCTTGTCGCGACGTTTATTGGCTGGCAGGTTCTGACACCGCGCGCCAGTCTGTGATGCGACTGGGCGCAACGGCACCTGACAGACGCGTGCTCCGCGTTTCCGCGTCTTGGGAAGACGCGGGCCTTGAATACCTTGTACGGGCAAGGTGAGGAGCGCCTTTACGCCCGCCGCCTACCGCTCGGGGGCAGGCAGCACCGTTCTTCTGGCCACGTGGCGGGTCCGGAGCCCTTCTCTGAGGTGAGAAGGGTCCGGCCTGCGGGGCACGTGGAGCCTTCGGACCTCTCCCCGTGGAGGGGGAGGTCCGGCCTCTGTATGCCACGTGGCGGGCCCGGAGCTCTCCTCTGCAGAGAGGGGGGTCCGGCCCCGCTGGACGCGTGGCGTCTTCGGACCTCTCTCCCGCGGAGGGGGAGGTCCAGCTTCAGTATGCCACGTGGCGGGCCCGGAGCTCTCCTCTGAGGAGAGGGAGGTCCGGCCCCGCCGGACGCGTGGCGCCTTCGAAGCTCTCCCTGCGGAGAAGGGCGAGTACCTTAGGCATTTTACCCTGTGCGCGGGGGTACCCCATATCTCAGGTACTGACAGTGGCCCCCGGGCCCATCTCGGGGGAGATAGCGAGCCTGAGGTGGGACCTCCGTCTCTTCCGATCCGCGCACTTTCTTTAAGTCCCGAATTGTCCGCTGCCGGAGCACGAACGGCCGCGGGGTCGTGAGAGCGTGCGCTCATTTGATGATTGCTTTTACTGCGGCGGTTCCCAATGCTGCCACTCCTGCACGTCGCGGCGCTTTCTTCGGGAACTGCCGAAGTGCCTTGCCGGCTCATCTTCTCAGGAGGCTGACTCCTTGACCCCACCGCTTTAGCTAAGCGGTTTGGGCCCAGCTTTCATCGGCGCCCAGTCTCGGAGCCGACGAGGTCGCCGATGCCATGTTTCCGGAGGTTTTCAAATTACCTCGAACCATCCCTGGAAAGTTTTAAAAGGGGATCTCACCCGCATCGCGGCTTCCCTTCGCATTGCGCTCGTACTTCCCTTGAACTCTTGCGCCCCGGCTCTCCTGCCCTTGCGCCTTCTTTCGCTATGGCTTCCAACTTGCTTCCGACGCGCCTCGTTCGCTCCTCCGAGCTCGGGCCAGTGCGCAGGCTGCTGGGCTGGCGCTCGGAAGAGCAGAAGCATCAGCTCCGCCGAGGATCTCTCCCCCTGGTCCTGGAAAAGGGGGAGATAGTCTTCTTCACCGCTTATGCTCTGGCGGGGTTCGTTCCACCGATTTCTTCCTTCTTCGTCACCCTGCTGGAGACATACGGTCTCCAGCTCCACCATCTCTCCCCCAACTCCTTCGCAATGGCGGCCGTTTTCGTCCACTTCTGCGAGATGTTCGTGGGGGTGCACGCCTCCGTGACGCTCTTCTGCCACTTCTTTGTGCTGCGGACGACTGGACGCGGCTCAAAGACTCAGATGGGGGCATATTACTTCCAGCATCGCTGCAAAGACCCCAAGGTTTCCGGATACCTCCTGCCCTTCAGCGCATCAAGGTGGGAGAACTGGAGGGAGAGCTGGGTGGTAGTGCAGACCGACGAGCACGGCCGCCTACAACTCCCAACTGCCAGCCCGACCACCGATCGCCGCTTCTGGGAGGAGATCCCTGAGCTGGAGCAGGAGTATACTCCGGTCTTGGAGCGGATCCGGTTCTTGGCCAACGAGGGGCTGACGTCTCTAATGGTGCTGATGGACTTTGTCTCTCGCTGCATTGCTCCCTTGCAGCAACGCAGCCGCCCAGCGTGGTACTATACCGGTGAGCAGGACTGTACCAGGCTGGAGAGAGGCCCCGGCTCTGTCCCTTCCGACGAGGAGCTGGAGGAGATGGTGAGCAAGGTGAGCGGTGACTACATTCCCAGCGGCGTCCCCGCCTTTCCGCCTTCTGCCACCCCCCTCTTCTTGGAGCCTCAGAGGAGGTCAGAGCTCCTGCGGAAGATGCCGAATCTTGATGATATCGGGATTGCCGTTCGTCAGGTCGGGGATGCCTTCCGGGGTATCACCATTCCAGGAACCGAGCACCCCGGATCAGGGCATGAGGCATCCGCTGCCGCCAATCCCTCCCCCAAAGCCGACGGAACCCAAGCTGCCAACAAAGGGAAAGGGAAAGAGCCGGCCCCCGGGCATTCAGAGAAGAAACGCGCTCGGTCTCCTCCGAGGGTGCCGCCTGTGCCAAGCCAGGGTGCCGGAGCTACTTTGCTTCCATCTCTCGGAGGTGCTGGTCCATCGGGTGGCGACCAGAAGAGGTCCCGAGTGTCCCCCCCCCGGTGGGTCTCTCCCCAGACAGCTGCCGTCCGAATCAGCCCAAGTATCTCGCCATCTTCCCTCGAGCGGTGGGGCTCCCAGGACGGATGTTGGTGGGGCGGCGCCGACGAGCGCGCCAGAGGTCCAGGCGTCCCACTCCGCGACCGTTCCAGCCGCTGGTCCTGGCAGTTCAGCTACAGCCCAGAGGCCAGTGCTGCAAGCTCGCTGGAGCGCTCATGCCGCCCAGTAAGTGTTATCCTTTCTAACTTATAGGAGCAGAGCTCCTGCCTCTTCTCTTATTCTGAGAGCTTCTTCTTCTTTGCAGGGACCGACCGGCTGCCTGGGGCGGGCCTCTTATCCGGCCGCCTTCAACCAGCAGGGGCTCCGCGCCTCGGCACCTGGGGACCGCGGCGGCCCCCATAGCTCCCGAATCGGCGGGGGCAGTGGCCGCATCTGCTCCTACCCGCCCTCCTTCACCAGCCCAGAAGCCAGGTCTTGAGACCGGGAGGGCTGCTGTAGGTGTGCCTGCTGGCCCCCTGGCCTGCTTAGGACAGCGCCCCACCGTAGCTGCTGAGGCGCCGGCGCTCCCGCCGGCCTTGGACTCGTCCGGGGGGTCCAGCGGCGCAACTCTTGCCCCCCCTGCTCCGGTGCCCGTGTGGGACGCCATGGAGCGTGCCCAGACCAGCACCCGGCAGCTCCAATCTGCCTTTGAGCAGGAGCGGAAGGCATTGGCCGGCGAGAGGGAACGCCTTCTCAGCTGGCAGCAGCGGGCCCGAGCGGACCTCGACTCAAGGCAGTCAAGGCTTGAGGCTATGAGTGCTCTGCTTAGCACCCAGAAGAAGGCCATTAGCCGCTTGGAGTTAGAGGCCCAACGGGTTCGTGCCTCCTGCCGCGAGGCTCTGGCCAAAGCCGAAGCCAAAGCCAAGCAGTGTTCCACCGCCGCGGAGGAGTTGCAGCTGCAGGTAGCCTGTCGGGAACACGCCGTCGCTGAGCGGGAACGCGCTGCTGCGGCCGAGGAGGAGAAGACCACCGCTCAGCTGAGGGTCAAGGTGGAGGAGCTAAGGGCTCGGACTGAGAAGCTGGAGCTCCGTGAGTCGGGTCGCCACGAGGGAGGAACAGTCTTCCAAGGAGCTTCAGGCGGCGATGGATCGTGAGCTAGCGGCTCGCCAAGAGGTAGAGAGGCTCCAGTCCTTGCGGACTGCCGAGGCCCAGACGGTCTGGTGCTTCATTGCTAAGGCGGGATCCGCCTTGGCTCCTCTTGGTTTTAGCCCTGTGCAGGTGGAGACCCCAGCACGGCCGGTGTCCGAAGCGGTCCCAGCCCTTGAGTCCCTCGGCGACGAGCTAGGTCGGCTCGAATCAGTGATCGCCGACGAGCTGGAAGCGGAAGGTTGGGGCCTTGTGAAGGAGGTTGCGATGCACGTTCTGTTGTGCTTCGTTAGCCGAGACCCTTCCTTTTCTCTGGGGCCGGTCCGTTTAGGACCCATCGCCGACCGGGAGGAAGCTGCCAGGGCCGAAGTCGAGGACTTAGCTGCTCTTGTGGCCTCTAGGTTTCATCGGGAGTACGGGGACCCCTAAGCATCTGCCCTCGTGTCCACAAGGCCCTGTACTTCCTTTTTTATTTTTGTTGAGTTTGTAGCCCAGCTCGTGGAGCCTTTGTATGGACAGACTCTTGTTTCTTTCCGTGTCTGCATGCCCTAGTCTTCTTCTTGGCCTTTCCTGACCGAGCCCTTAGCTCCGCAAGGACTCGGGGGCCTTGACCGATCTCGAAGCTCTGCATAGACACCTTGTCCGGGTCCCCACTGTATAGTAAGGGTTTCGGAGGTCTCCAGGACCCGCCTTACGAGACCGGAGGTGGGTCCGAGCCTGTTGGCCACGTGGCGGGCCCGGAGCTCCCGCCTGAGAGGAGGTCCGGGCTTGCAGGGCATGTGGAGGCCCCGGGCCTCCCCTCGCAGAGGGGGGAGGTCCGACTTCTGTAGACCACGCGGCGGCCCCGGAGCTCCCCTCAAAAAGGTGGGAGGTCTGGCCTTGCTGGACACGTGGGGCCTTCGGACCTCGCCCCTGTGAGGGCTAGCCCTTTTGATCTTACCTTGGAGTTTTTGGCCTACCGTGATCCCGTAGCAGCCCCCTGGTAGGTGCGTTCTATTGGGTGGATGCGCCTACCATACTCCTGCGGGGAGCTGAGGCTGAGAAGTCCTGCACACAAGTAAGGAAAAAGTAATTCTCCTTGGGGGCCCCCCTCTATTCCTTAGTCGTATCTGCAGCAAATTCCGACTAAAGATGAGAATGGGAAGAGGGAGTTGAACGCATAGTGAGCACGCGTTAGTTGGGTAATCATAAAAACTTAATAAGTAAATTAAATGAGTACTAAAGTAGAGCAACGTAGGGTAGGTTTCTTTTCATATAAATTTCCATACGGGGGAAGGCGGGCCACGTATGTAGGCCACGACCCACCTCAAGGGAAGCAAGACTCTACGCGCTTGGGGTCAGAACCAGGCGAAGCTGAACGTAGTCCTGGACCGTCTCCTGAGGCTTAGTTGCTCCAAGCCCTGTTCACGGACTTTTATGGAAATTACTACAAAAAGAAAGTCCTGCCCTATTGTTGCTCTAGGGGTAGAACTTACAGCGGTGTTCCGTGTTCCGAAGGTTCGGGAGCGGGTCCCTGTCTTCGGTTCTGGAGAATGGTCCCAGGCCCGGGATGTCCAGCCCCAGTATGGCAAATGGCCATGCGGGCTGGATCATCTGTACCGTCCAAGCCGGTGTATGGATCTGCTTGGCGTGGAACAGGCACGCTTAGCAGTTCTCAACCAGCTCGACGGCATCCTGGAGTGTTGCCGGCTAGTAGAAGCCATGCCGAAAGGCTTTACCGACAAGCGTGCGTGAGGAAGAATGACTCCCACATTCGCCTCCATGGATCTCAGCGAACAAGTCGCAGCCTTCCCCCTGGGTTATGCACCGCAATAGGATGTGGTTGGCGCCACGTCGGTAGAGATCCCCCTCTACCGCCATGTGTCTCTTAGCCACACGCGCAATCCGTTCAGCGGATACACGTTCATCAGGGAGGATATTGTCTTTCAAGCAGTCCCGGACCTCCGTGATCTATGCATCGGGTCTGACTTGAGCATCTGGATCTTGGGCGCTGGGTTGCACGGAGTCCCCAGAGACGCTTATGATCCTTGGCGGCGCTCATGGCCGCTGGGACCGCCAGCTTCGAGGTGCTGGTCTAGCCCCCTTCGCCCGGCTCGGCGGCCCGGGCTGTGGGTCGCGGCAACGTCCTCTCGAGGCCCCCTCCAGGCACAGTGGCTCCGGTGGCAGTGGGGGCCCTCGTTGAAAGGTCGTCAGCTGCGGCCTTGCTAGCGCGCGGTACGTGGTACAGGTCCAAGGCGAGGGGGTCTGTCTCCGCTGTCTTGGTTGTTAACCAGACTGGGGATTGCCCTGAGCCAACGACTAGCGAGAAGGATGGGCACTCCATACTTTGCTATGTTGTTGGTTGCCTTGGAATTGAAACGCGCCACATACCCAGACTGCTCCCCCGATGGCGTGAGGAACAGTACGCTAGCATCGGCCCCCTGCTTTCACAAGGAGCCATCGACGAACATCATTCGATAAGGCCTGGTGAAGGTCTGGGCTCAGGGTACTGTTTCATCGTCTCCGTGGTCCCCTGAGCATGCGTCTACTTCAGCCATAAGTGAACTAATGCTTTGTTAATGTCTGTATGACGGGAAAGGGAACCTAGATCAAACTTCAGTAGTTCCGCCGCCCATTTGGCGGCATCGCCCACCGCGTGGAGCTGTGGGGGGTAGCTTTTAGCCTAGGGGGATCGCTGGGTGCCCGACACTCGGGGGTCCTCAGGCTGCTTTGGACCTCACGGGAAGCTCCGCTGACGTCCCGGGAGCTCCGGGAGGTCCTGCTGGTCCTCCGGGAGGTTGTGTTGGGGATCCGAGGTCTGGTCTTCTGGTGCTTGCTTCTTGGTAGCGAAACAGGTTACTGTGGTATGGGGTTAAAGCCATTGCGCGAAGACCGGAAATTTGCGGGACCCCTAGCTATGCCGAGTCGGTTTACGCTGGGATTAGCAGGTAAAGGGCGCCCTCCAACTACTTCAGACCCAGGGGTCTGATGGGAGTCCTAACAAGCATTTGGGAAGCGCAGCATATCACAGCCTGGTATCGAGTCTACTATTTGCTCTATCATAGGAAGAAAAAATAGGTCTTTAGGGCATGCCTTATTGAGACTGGTGTAGTGGATGTGCTTCCGGAGCTTCTCGCTGGCCTTCGGGATAATAACACGGTTTGCCAAGCGCCGGGAACGGCGGACTCTCCGTCTCGTCGGACGGCTGGACGTCGGGAAAGACCTTTAAGTAGTGCTCCATCACCTCCCTAGGGATCTCTGGCCTCGGTGATGGCTGTCATGCAGCACATCGACCTCATGCCGGAGGGGGGCAACGAGCGCGCCTTCCTATATGCTACCCAGGCCCCCGGCTACCCCGGTGGTCTGGGTGGCATCGGCGCTGATTCGGACGAGCCTTGTGGGGACGTCGTCCTCATCAAGGGGTTGCACACGGGGTGCGGTGGTAGAGGCACGATGGCATGCACTTAGGTGGTTTGGTGGAGCTGGTTTGGTTCTGTACTGCTGAGGGCTGGCGCTCTAGTTGCTGTAAGCGCCTGAAGCCTTTCCAAGGCTAATACTGTGGCAGCACAGTCTCCACAAACCTTGAGGGCGCCTGTTGGTGTAGGCATCTTCAGGACAAGATAGCCGTAGTGGGCTACTGCCATGAATCGGTACAGGGCTGGCCTACCGATCATGGCAATCTCGGCCACGTCGAACAGAATGTACTCCGTCCGGTAGCTGTCCGGTGCCCCAAAGGTCACCGGGAGGCTGATGCGGCCGTAGGGAACGACCTGTCCCGGCCCTACCCCTGAGAACGGGCCTGATGGGGCGAGCTTGGCCATCGGGATCTGCAGCTTCTGGAAGGCTGCGTGACTGATGAGGTTCAGTCCAGCCCCACCATCCACCAAAACGTGGTATATCTTCACGTTGGCGATGGTAAGGGCCACCACGAGCGGTAGTTGGCCGGCCCCAGCCATGTTCCTGGGGCAGTCGGTGTCATCGAAGCTGATGGGGGTTCCCATCCACCTGAGGTGCGGTACTGCACCTGGGAGGGGAGCCACCGACGCTACCGCTCGGCGCAAGGCCTTAGCCATGCTTCTGGACAGGGGGTCAGCGGACCCGCCGAAGATGTCACAGGGCATCTTCCATTGCTCGTCGTCACTGGAGATGGAGCTCCCATGATTGCGCGCTGCCTTTGCGGCGCGCCGGAGCTCCTGGAAATCCACCTGGCGGTCGTCGCCGTCTCGGGCCTCGACCTTCTGGTTGCCCTCCCTTACTATAGGATGGGGCATCAGCTAGGCTGCTTCCCCTTCCAGAAGCGCCCCGCGAGCTTCTGGATTTCCCGGCCTCTGGAGGAATTCCGCCGGGTTGATGCTGCCGTCGTACTTCTCAGGCAAGAGCGGCCGAAACTTGCGCGGCCATTTTGTGAAGCGAAGGCGGGGCGCGAGGGCCGCTCACCCTGCTTCTGTCGCCGCAGGTTCAGATGCCGCGAATGCTTGGTTCGCGCTGAGCACCGCATGCTCCGGCCGCCATACGTAGGACATACGACTGTGGCATATTGAGTAGCAGCGCGCTTTGCTGCGGCTAGCGCACCCTCACTAGGTACACCCAGCGCTACTGAAAACCTGACGCTGGTCGGAGCCTGCATTGCCGGGGTCGGCGCTGCCAGAGCCGGTTGCTGGCTCCCAGTGCAGGTATCGGCGCCGCGAACGCCTGGTTCTCCGCTGGCACAGTATGCCCCTGGGCCGCTCTATAGACCGGGGACGCCGTTTGCAGGGCATATGGTTGTGGCATATGCTGCACGACGTATGCCTGGGACAGAGCTCGCGTAGTGAAGATCTGCCCTTCAGGCTGGGTCGAGGCCGACGTCATGTTGTCGCCAGCCTCTTGAGTGCGACGCCCTTCTTGACGTCGCTCGAGGAACACTCGGGCATCTTGGCCTAAGTGACACCGTTCCAGCTCTGTCCTCAGGTCCGTCGATGGAAGCTTGGTGGAGCTGGAACTCCCCCGTCTGGCCGTCAACCGTTGGCGTGCGCGTCAGCGACACAGCCGGTTGGTCGGAGCGTCATCCCTGTCGAAGTCAATGGTTTGCGTCGGCGACGACAAGACGGTCTACCTCGCGAATCCACTGCTGGGTCGCTGCCTGAGGCGCGTCCCCAGCAGGCGGATTGTGCAGTAGCGCCCTTGCTGCAGCTAGCGCACCCCCACCGGGTACGCCCGGCGCTACTGAAGGCCTGACGCTGGATGGAGCCTGCATTGCCGGGGTCGGCGCTGCCAGAGCCGGTTGCTGGCTCCCAGCTTGCCCTGTCACACTCCGTCCTGAGTGTGTCATCATGTACTTTCCCCTGTGGTCACGGTTCGCCGTGACCGCGGAGGGGGAGAGTTTGCCGCTGAAGGAAGATTGGTCATCTTCGTCGGCGGAAACTCGTCGCGCTAGAGGAAAAGCCCCCTACCTGGCGCGCCAAATGTCGAAGTGTGCAATCGACACTTCCCCCGGGCCTGCACTGGGCAGCCTGCGGAGGTTCTTTTTTCGGCGGGGCTAGTCTCCTAGCGGAAAGCTTGCGCGGATGGACGAGTTAGCGAGAGCTTGACATGGCGAGTTTTACGTGGTTCAGGCCGCCGGAGCGTAAAACCCTACGTCCACGGCGAGCTACGGAGCTCGCTGTATTGCTTGCTGTTCAGGGCCGGAGGCCTGAGCTTGGGGGTGAGTTACAGCTTGAGAGTGTATGGCTAGCGTATGAGTTGCAAAGTGCGAACCCTTGCTATCGGACGCCTGCCCGAGCCTTTTATAGTCCAAGGCTCGGGCGGCTTACAAGGGAAGCCGGGACCCGACAGGTGGTCCCGGGAAGATTGCTTGTTATCTACCGTATCTGTAGTTACGCCGGTAGCTGCCTCTGGTCGAAGGCTTCTGAGTCTTCATCTTGCCGCCCTGCCCATGCCGCATGCTAGTCGTAGTGGTTGATGACGGCGCAGGCGGCATGGGATGTCTTGTCGCGACGTTTATTGGCTGGCAGGTTCTGACACCGCGCGCCAGTCTGTGATGCGACTGGGCGCAACGGCACCTGACAGACGTGTGCTCCGCGTTTCCGCGTCTTGGGAAGACGCGGGCCTTGAATACCTTGTACGGGCAAGGTGAGGAGCGCCTTTACGCCCGCCGCCTACCGCTCGGGGGCAGGCAGCACCGTTCTTCTGGCCACGTGGCGGGTCCGGAGCCCTTCTCTGAGGTGAGAAGGGTCCGGCCTGCGGGGCACGTGGAGCCTTCGGACCTCTCCCCGCGGAGGGGGAGGTCCGGCCTCTGTATGCCACGTGGCGGGCCCGGAGCTCTCCTCTACGGAGAGGGGGGTCCGGCCCCGCTGGACGCGTGGCGTCTTCGGACCTCTCTCCCGCGGAGGGGGAGGTCCAGCTTCAGTATGCCACGTGGCGGGCCGGAGCTCTCCTCTGAGGAGAGGGAGGTCCGGCCCCGCCGGACGCGTGGCACCTTCGGAGCTCTCCCTGCGGAGAAGGGCGAGTACCTTAGGCATTTTACCCTGTGTGCGGGGGTACCCCATATCTCAGGTACCGACAGTATGGATACCGGGTTCGGTGTGCAGCCGGACCTGACGATTGAGTGTGACTCATGCAGGGTTAACCATGAAACCGTAGTACGAATAGTACAAATTTGCGAGTGACCGTTATAGTGCCATGTAATATACGTTTATGCCGGTATAATCCGGTTAGGATTTTCTTTTGGTGAGGCTACGTAGTACCGACATGCTTCTTATGGTGCATCGACGCCGTACTAAACTTAATAACCGCTTTCCTTTGAAGAAATGACTCATGAACTAACTTTGGATTAAAAATGGAAATTTGAAACAAATATTAGTTACTGAACTCTTCTTTTGAGCTATGATTCAAATGAGAGGGACACTAGGCTTCAAAGATTTCAAAAACAGAGTGCTCTATTTTCGGCAGAAATTTTTGCTGGACTTTAATAGAGCATAACTCTAAGTAGCTTGACCCAATTAAGGTGTATGGTACAGTTCTGGAAATGTCTTCAAGATCTCTACAACTGCTTTGTATACCTCCAGAGCTAAATCACACGCTAAATGGGTAGAAAGTTCAGAGGAAGGTAAACTGTCAAGAACCAGGACAGCAAAAAAACCTCTCTGGACCTTTCTGTTTTTAAGCTATAACTTTCTGTAAAGAAACCCTTAAGAAGCCTATGATACACCATTGGATAGGTTATGAAATGTGCAACATTGATAGTTCAAAGTTTGTTCAGGTTCTTATTGTATTTACATATACAACTGTGATAAAATCAGCCACGTACAAAGGAGGTGTTGGCAAATTTTATCCAGGAATTCTGTCAACTTTGTTAAATCATAACTCTTAATTCAGAGATGATCTGCAGGCATATGAGTACTCGTTGGAAAGATACTAAAGTTAAATTTAACTTTGGTATTCAGCTTGAGGTACGAAAATGCTCTTAACCAGATCAAAATCTGGAGATAGTGCATAAAGGTCTGTTCTGTACAGATGGATTGGATAGCTATGCCTACTAAGGAGTTGTGTAAACATGAATTTGTGACTGCTTTCATAAAGTTGACATATTCATGTTTCCATTAGTCTCACATACTGATGAGTTCTTGTTTAACTCATCTCAACTACATTTTGCAGTATGGTTCGTACTCGCTCTAGGAGTAGGGCCGGGAGTTCTCGCCGAGACGGTGATGCTTTCATTCCACAATCGGAACCACCATCTACGGGATGGATGGGTCTTATGACTCGAGTTGTCGAGTCTAATCAAGAGAACGCTAGGCTACTCCAAGAAGCAACGCAAGAACACACATGCTTATTCCAAGCTTTGGTATAACAAGGCGTACTCCAGAACACGCAACAAACCGTTCCATCTCGGGACGCTTATCTGGATGTCTTGGCGACTCAACCGGCAATCTTTAATGAAGCCACCGAACCTGTGGAAGCAGATCAATGGCTTCGTGTCATGGAGTCAAAATTTGGAGTATTCAAGTGTGATGAATACCAGAAGACAAAGTTTGCCGCTCAACAACTCCATGGAGCCGCTGGAAACTGTTGGGTGGATCATCTTGCCACCATTCCGGAGGATCATCAAGTGACATGGAGTGGATTTTGTGAAGCCTTTCGTACTCGTTACATACCAATAGGTATTGTCAAGGCAAAGCGGGAGGAATTTTTGGGCTTGAGGCAAGGGGACATGAGTGTCCTCGAGTATGTCAGAAGATTTAACCTTTTGGCCCAATATGCTCCTGAATATGTGGCGAAAGAAGAAGCACGGTGTGACCTATTCTTCCATGGCCTGAGCGCCATATTACGGGAGAAGTTGGTCGTACACAATAACGGCAGTTACACCGACATGGTCGATGCGGCTTTCATTCAAGAGAAGCCGACACTTGAGTGGCAAGAGGAGAAGAGAAAGATGAGTGACATCGAGCAGGCTAGCACAAGTTATGTGCCTCAGAAGTACCGTTTGGTGTATCAAGCGCCACCTGGTGAAAGATGGAGGCCACCTGTACTATCAACTCCTCAGAGATTGATTACTGGTCAAGTTTTACAGCTTGCACCACCTCCACAGCCGCAGTATCAGACGGTGGTTTGTGCTCCATCACTGCAGCCATATGTACCTAGCAGTCCACCGCAAGTCAACGAAGAACCGGAGAGACATCCGTGTTTTACTTGTGGGCGCATGGGCCATTATGCTAGGCAATGTCCGGAGGGAACTCGAGGCTACGGGTCATCATATTTACAACAATACGACCCGTACCTCAATCTACAGACAGGAGGGCAGATAAGGGGCAACATTCACTATACTGTGATTGATGATGTTCCGGAAGGAGAAGCCGCTTTAGCAGGAATCTTTTCTCTGAATCAGCTACCGGTTTTAGTTCTCTTTGATTCCGGTGCCACACACAATTTCATTAGCCAATCTTTCATGGCTCAACATCAGCTCCAAACAGTTTATACAAAGAGGCAATACCTCATATCTTCGCCCGGGGGCAGCAGTACTGCAAGCGAGGTTGTCCCCCGAGCACCTCTTTGTTTGGAGGGTAAAATATACCCTACGACCCTCATTATTCTTGAAGGTCTGAAGATCGACATAATTTTGGGGATGTCATGGTTGAATTACCACTAGGCGGTTCTTAACATCAGCTCTAGGACCGTTGAGCTCAACTCCCCACAGCATGGTCTTCACATATTAATTCTGGGCGTCAGACGGCAACAGATTGCAACAGTGAACCACACGGAAGCTGTTAAGATAGAGGACATTCCGGTGATACGTGAGTATTCGTATGTGTTTCCCAAAGATTTACCGGGCATGCCACCCGAACGAGACGTTGAGTTCAAGATTGAACTCATACCGGGAACAACACCGATATCACGAAAGCCTTACAAGATGGCACCCAATGAACTGGTAGAATTGAAGACACAGCTGAATGACCTAATGAACAAGGGCTTTATGCGACCGAGTTCGTCACCTTGGGGTTGTTCAGCGTTGTTTGTCAAAAAGAAGGACGAAACACTACGGCTTTGTGTTGATTATTGTCCTTTGAACACCGTTACCATCAAGAACAAGTATCCACTACCTCGCATTGATATGCTCTTCGATCAATTAGTGGGTGCGAAGGTATTTTTGAAGATGGATCTTCTGTCTGGATATCACCAGATTAAAATCCGGACAGAAGATATTCCGAAGACGGCATTCTCAACGAGATACGGGCTGTATGAGTATCTCGTTATGTCTTTTGGTTTGACCAACGCCCCGGCACACTTTATGTACCTGATGAATTCAGTGTTCATGCCGGAGTTGGATAAATTCGTCGTTGTCTTCATCGACGATATCTTGGTGTACTCCAAGTCAGAGAAAGAACATGCTGAACATCTGCATATTGTGCTACAAAGATTGCAAGATCATCAGCTCTATGCAAAATTCAGCAAGTGTGAATTCTGGATTAATCAGGTACCATTTCTCGGACACATTATTTCAGCGGAGGGCATCGCTGTAGATCCGAGTAAGATTATCCAAGTGCAGAAATAGGAGTCAACAAAGTCAGTACATGAAATCCGTAGCTTCCTCGGTTTAGCGGGTTATTACCGGAGGTTCATTCCGGGTTTCTTCAAGATTGCTAAACCGATGACGAAATTATTAAAGAAGAATAGCAGATTTGTGTGGGGTGCTGCGTGTGAACAAGCTTTCAAGACTTTAGTGAAGCATCTCACAACAGCCCCAGTTCTTGCTCAGCCGGATAAAACGAAGCCATTCGACGTTTATTGCGATGCATCTGGCATCAGTCTTGGCTGTGTGCTGATGCAAGATAGACGAGTGATCGCTTATGGATCTCGTCAACTCAGAAATCACGAGCAGCATTATCCAACTCATGATCTTGAGTTGATTGTCGTGGTCCTTGCTTTGAAGATGTGGAGGCATTACTTGCTCGGAAATCTTGTACACCTCTACACCGACCACAAGAGATTGAAATACATCTTCACTCAGAAAGAATTGAACATGAGGCAACAAAGATGGCTAGAGCTCATTAAAGATTATGAACTGGAGATTCATTATCATCCAGGAAAGGCGAATGTGGTCGCCGATGCGCTCAGTCGTAAAGCGCATATCCATCACCTAACTATTGCTGAATTGGGTGATGAAGAACCAAGCCTCCGTGTCATTCCGTATGGAGCTCTCTATAATCTCGCTCTCATTCCTACAATCCGAGAGGAGATCATGGAAGCTCAACGAAAAGACAAGCGTATGTCTCACATACGGCAAAGATTAGACAACGGAGAAATAAAGTGCTTCCGGAAGGACGATGAGGGTACTTTGTGGTTTAACGACCGGATTGTAGTACCCCGGGATATGAGACTACGGAAAAAAATTTTGGATGAAGCTCATTTGTCCAAGTTTTTCATTCATCCGGGCAGTAATAAAATGTACCAAGACCTCCGGAAGAAGTTTTGGTGGACACGTATGAAACGTGAAGTTGCAAAATATGTTTCAGAGTGTGATACGTGTCGAAGAGTCAAGGCCGACCATATAAAGAAGTCAGGCCTGTTGCAACCACTGCAAGTACCGGCATGGAAGTGGGAAGATATAAGTATGGACTTCATCGTCGGGTTACCGATGACCTCCCACAACCATGATTCGATTTGGGTAATCGTTGACCCGTTAACCAAATCAGCATATTTCATCCCTGTGCACACTAGGTACAACGCAAAGCAGTATGCGGAGCTGTACATAGCACGGATTTTGTGCTTACATGGAGTTCCCCGCACCACTATATCAGATAGAGGATCGCTATTCGTAGCCCGTTTCTGGGAACAGCTACACGCGTCCTTGGGGACGAAGGTGATTCGAAGCTCTACGTATCACCCTCAAACCGATGGGCAAACTGATAGGGTGAATCAAATACTGGAAGATATGCTGAGAGCATGTGCAATCCACCACGGTAAGAACTGAGATGATCACTTACCGTTGGTGGAGTTCTCGTACAACAATGGATATCAGACGAGCATCAAAATGACACCATATGAAGCTCTATACGGCCGGAAGTGTCATACACCATTGAACTGGTGTGAGTCCGGTGAACAAGTAACGTTCGAGGTTGATATTGTCAATAAAGCCGAAGAGAGAGTTCGGATAATACAAGAGAATCTCAAAGCTGCCCAATCTCGTCAAAAGAGCTACGCGGACCAGAGACGTCGACCGCTGCATTTTGAAGTCGGAGAGCACGTGTATCTTCGTGTGTCTCCGATGAAAGGAATTCATCGGTCCGTTTACTATAACAGAGAAGTGCGGAAACGTAGCCTACCGACTAGAACTACCGGCAATCCTTGCCGGCATTCACGACATATTTCACGTGTCCCAGCTGCGGAAGTGTCTCAAGTTCACCGCTGCCATCCACACTGAAGACATCGACGAGTTAAAAGCCAGATCTCATCTATGTCGAGCGACCTGTACAGATTATCGACGAAAAGACCCGGACCACCAGGAACCGGATTTTAAAATTTTACAAAGTCCTGTGGAGTAATCATACCCCGGAAGAGGCGACGTGGAAGACCGAAGATTACATACACAAGAACTATCTGGAGCTTTTGTCATAAACTTTGTAATTACCTCCCCTCTCGTTCCTCTTTTGAATCTCGGGACGAGATTCCTTTTTAAGGGGGGAGGAATGTAAAGATCCCAAAAAATTGTGAATACAAAGAAACACTTGTTTGCAAAAGTTGGTTTCATATGTATGAAATTTGGGACTTGTTAAAACTTTTCCACATGTGATAACACATATGAGGGTTCTCCACACAAGTCAAATGTTTATTTGAGAACTTGGAACCTTAGAGGGGTCTAAAATAAAGATGGGAAGTTCCCATATGTGTGAGAAAACAAAAATCAGATTTGGAACAATTTGTTCAAAGAAAATTTCAAATGAGAACAACACAATGGAATTCAAAACTGTTGTGCTGAAAATCTCATTTGCAGCAGCTAAAATAAAAATCAGATTTCATATTTGAATTCCTTGAGTCCAAATTAGGGGGTGTGCAAAGTTTCATGATTTATGGAAATGAATTGCAACCCATTTTCCAAAATGGACTTTAAACGACAAAGAATTCAAATGCATATTTGAATTTGGATAAAACTTGCCCAATTATCCAAATGCCTCTCAGATTTAAACTTCCACAATTGAATTCCATCAATATTCAAATTTGGGAGATATTTTAAAAGAGATAAGGAGGACTGACATGTGGGACCCACATGTCATTGGGAGCACTGAAATTTGCAAAAGATCTGCAGTCCACAGTCTCCATTTGATTTCCTCCCACGCGAAGCAACGGCCGAGCCGACCTTACTCCGCTCGACACCGAGCTCAGCCGGCAGCCACCTCCTGCTGGCTCCCCTTCGCGCTTGAGAGCTGCTGGACGTCGGCAGCTACAGCCACACTCCCTCTCTCGCCTTTTTACCAAAGCCACGGGCTGTTCCTGCTCTCCCCACGCGTGAGACGAACAGAGACGCCGCTGAGCTCTAAACCGGTCGCCCACCGCCCAGCTCGCGTGCAAGCCCCGGCTGATTGGCAAAACAACACAACAGAACCCTCCACGACCTCCTCGCGCCATCACCGAAGGAGTTCGTGCTCTCCACACCGAGTTCACCTAGTTTCCGCGGCGGCCGTCACACAACAGCGACGGGGTGCTCTCGTGGGCAGCACCACAGAGCGGTTTTCACGACCAAACAAGGCCACCGTGGGACGCGCGACATCTCCCTGCAGCTTCCACCTGAAGCACAGAGCCTGTCTCTGCCTCTTGATGGTGAATTTCGAAGATCCTCTCCGGCCGGGGAAAACAGACCTTCCGGTATGATTCTGCAAAATTCCCAATGGATTGTCATTTAGACACCACGAAACTTCGCACACACGGGCTACACTTTAGGGCGCACCAGTTTTCTTTTGAAACCTCACACAAAAACACGCTGTGCACGGTGCAATTTCACTTTTTACGACGGCGGCTATGGCGGGAAGGTGCGGGTGCACGGTGAACCCTAGGTTGGAGCCGTTCCCGAGCCCCTATGTGGCCATGCGGAGCTTGGCCAACCTCCACTGGTGCTGTAGAGCCTTTCTAGGGAGCTTTTGCGGGCTATAGCATCGGGTCGACGTCGCCGGACTTCGTCCGAACCGTTTCGCCATCGCGGGCTAGTTTGGGGGCCCTGCGAGCTCGAGAAAACCCCACCAGTGTGTTCCTCACGTTGAATTAGGGGCTAGCGGCAAGTTTCTGCAGTTGCGATGGCCGGACGACCGATCCCGGAGCTACTCCGGCGAGCCCGGCGGCGGTATCGCGCGGGAGCGCGAGGTTGAAGAAGACCTCGCCAGTCTCGCCTGTCAGCGGCTCAGGGGAGCGGGCTGGATATTCTGTGACGCGGAACCGATTGTAACAGCACAGGAATTAACCCTGTGACCCCGTGTGGCACGCTCCCGGCAGCAGACACATGTCCCCCTGGTCCCACAGTCACGTTTAAACATTTCTCGAATTTATTCAAATTCCAGATTTTTCCCCAAACTGTAGAAGAGCATAACTTTTGCTAGGACCCTCCAAATTTAGTGATTCAAATTGGGTTAGATTCAGATTGACAAATTCTATCCAATTATGCAACCCAATTTGTATGAAAGTCTTTATGTAATTCTGGAAAATTCTTTAAATCTTTTTAGCAAAAGAATTTTAGAGGGAGTTTGGTTTATCCAAAAATTCTCAAATTTTGCCAGAATATTCTTTATGGTGTTATTAGACTCCTGTAAAAGTTTCAGCTCATTTTGAGTTGAATTGATCAGGGTAATTCAGATTGTAAGTTCCTGTATTCAAATGAATACAGAAACATTTTCAGAGAAATTTCTAAAACTTGTAAATTCAGTTTTGGGAAATTCTTAGCTCCAAAAATCTTAGGAAAATTCATGTAGACTCTATGAACTATATTTGAAATTGTGGTTCACTGAGTTTGATATGAACATGGGTATTAACTCAGAATTAATTCATTTTTGAGTAAACACTTAGAGAATTATTCTGAATAAACCACTCTATGAAAAGTGCTAAATTTTGGTCCAGAGGACTTTCTTATGACAAAGAACTCACATGAAAATTCCCAGCTCCATTGGAGCTCTGGATCACCACTGTTATGTGTAACCTCTTAAAGAGATCAACACTTAAGTGGGAGAAACACTTAACATTTTATCATAATGTTCAAACCCAACCAAAACCCCTAGCACCAGTGTCGTTTTAAATTCTTAAACAGAGTTCCAGTTTTAAAAATGTCATTAGATCTTATTAGCAAAATCTTTTCAATTAAATACATATGCATGATCATATCGTGTAGCATATACGTGAAGAAGGGAGAAGGACTTACAGTGAAGATCAAGGAGGGAGGAAAACAAGTGATCAAGCTCCAAGTGATCATCACTAACTGATTGTAACCTTAGTCACCTGCAAAACAGGCAAGCCCCGGTTTGCATTTAAAC
Organism: Neostapfia colusana; assembly: GCA_030760725.1. NCBI lineage: Eukaryota > Viridiplantae > Streptophyta > Magnoliopsida > Poales > Poaceae > Neostapfia > Neostapfia colusana. Next base: position 52,956,142 of record JASWHV010000019.1, read on the forward strand.
AGTTTTATAAAGCATTTTCATTTGTAGAGATCATAACTTTGCATTATTGATTGCAGTAAGTCCAGATGATATTGAAAACCCCACTTGTATGACCAGAAATATGTAAGAGAGAAAGGGTAGAATAGCACCTCCTCGAGTGGATTTGGCTACTGATGCGGACATCGCTACCGTTGATACAACCACAACACCAGCCCACTCACCACTCTCAGCTAATCAAGGTCCAATGACACACGCTCGTGCACGTCAACTTAATTATCAGGTGAATTCATTCCTGGCTGTTCAAAGTAATTATCCTTCAAATGGGGACCTATTAAAGCCTTGTGATGACCTTGTTATTATTAGGTGCTTGGAAATTGATCCAGCTAGGAGGGATGGAGGGATTAATGCAATAAAGGCTGCTCCACCCGAGGAGAAATCTTGAGGCTGGGGCCATGTAATAAAGAGAGATTTAGACAAATAAGAAAAGGAATAAGGGAAATCTCGTCCAACTTTGCTGCTGGACAAAATTCCCTCTTTCTTCCCCCATCTAAAGATAGATGTGCTATAATAAGGAAAGAAATAGAGGAAATCATATCCTGCCTTCTGCTGGATGGGTTTCCCTCTTTCTTTTCCTATTAAATGGTAGTCTATCACAGAAAAAGAAAGGGAATAAGGGAGATCATGTCCTACCTTTGTTGCTGGACGAATTTCCCTCTTCCCTCCCCTATTTAAGTAGTCCAAGAGCTCCTTGACAGGGCGGGTTTTGTTTTCTGTAAGTTTAGCCATTGCTACTTCCTTGTAACGCAAGTGTTAACGAGACCTTCCGATTACTTGAATCAGAAACCCAACTTTTTCACACCCGTGAGTGTTTGCTTGTTATCTTGTTCTTGCTTGTTCTTCGATTGCTTGCAGGTTCAAGGCTGTTCTTGGCACGGCAAGTACAGCAACAACAGGAGCCGGTGTAACTATCGCTAAGGCGCAGCAAGCATCCTTGTGGTTGTTGTAGTCGAGTAGCACAATGTCGACCTCCACCCAAATCGTAGTTACCAGGAGACGGTGTAACTGTCGCTCAAGGCGCCACACCATTCTGGTTGTGGTAGTCGGGCAGCCAACGTCGGCCTCCACCAAATTCGTTCATTACCAACATCTCTCATCGAAAGATAGGGCGTCCCCCGTACCCGTTGGGTTCATCAAGTGGTATCAGATTTCAGGTTGCTCGGTGAGAGATTTCCTTCTCCTTGTTCTTCATTTACCTCAGTCCACTTTTGCCTACAAAAGTTCGCTCTAAAAAAAATCCTAAAAACACTTTGAGCCTTTTGCTTGGCTACTTAGCTCTCGACTTGTTGAATTCACGGTTGCCTTTTTGTATCAAGTTGCTGGTCCTAAGTTTTTCACCGCTAGAGTTTTGAGTTCGTGCCACTTTGTTCTCAGTCCATTTCTATTATCTACCCAAAGTTGAGAAAAAAAGAAAGTGCAAAAGAAAAGCTGCACGGATCAGCAAGAAAAAGGCACGTGCAAAAAGAAAAGCTGCACTGATTACAATCACAAAAAAAAGTTTCTAAGTACAAAAAAAAGAAAGACAATTTGTGTAACATTTGTTTCATGTTTCGAAGTTCAACTTGCTGTTTTCAACGTTGTTGAAACACAACGGATCGGGCTGTTCGAACTTCCCTACCATAGTAATCCAACGTCACGTGGAGTTACGGCTCACGTCTCTAGTAAGGTTTGAGCTAGGACCAGCACAATACCATCGTGGAACGTTTATTCAACTTGTTGTGACTAATGTGGTACTAGCTGTTCCTTTGCAGAAATTGTGTCTAGCAGCCACCTACAGCTCCACAAAATTGTCTACGACACCATAAGGTTGTGCTGGCAGCCACCGTTTGTTGTTGTTCTTGCTGATTGCCGGCGCCTCCTGCATCGCATGGTAAGAACTTGTAAGACCTTGATTTCTTGCTAGTGAGGAATTGTGCTGTCCTACCACCTCTTAGCAACTGTTACGATTAATCTTCTTGCTGTTGTATTTTCTTTCTTTACTAACCATGTCAGCTGATGCGAATAAGACATCTCCACATTCACCACGTACGAGGGGCATCATTCAGCATTTCGAACGCCAAGTAAAGCTACACACAGATGCTCTCAATGAGGATATTCAAGTCACCAATGAATGCATTGGTCAATTAGAGTCGACTCAGATTTGCACCAACACCAAACTGACCACATTAGAAAGCACTGCTGGGGCTATTAACACTTCTCTTGCAGCAATCATTGAGCGATTGGAGAGGATGAAACAGGTTGGACACGAAGAGAGGCAAAGACGTGTTGATGACAGCCACGACTCCATTGGCAGTGCTGCAAGATATGATGAGGTGGAGTATTCGGCGGATACCGAGCTTGATGATGGACCTTTCAGGTATTGACGGCAGCCACGTCGCGACCATCGTGGTATGGGTGGTCGAGCTCAACGACGCGAGGTACGTGACAATGACGATTCCCTACGCAGCATTAAATTCTCCATATCACCTTTTGATGGTAAATATGATTCGGATGCATATCTGTCTTTGGAATTGTCAGTAGATCAAAAATTTGCATGCCATGATTTCCCTGATGATAAAAAGGTTAGAGCTGCCACTAGTGAATTCACTGACTTTGCTTCTGTTTGGTGGCATGAATATCAAACTAAAAATCCAGCTACCGTACCACAAACTTGGAATGCTTTAAAATGAATCATGCGTCGTCGTTTTGTTCCTTCCTTCATGCTCGTGACCTGTTGCATAAATTACAACAACTTAGACAAGGCAACAAATCTGTTGAGGAATACTATCAAGAACTTCAAATAGGCATGATGCCTTGTGGCCTAGTTGAAAATGAAGAGGCTGCAATGGCTAGGTTTATGGGTGGTTTAACAAGAGAAATTCAGGACATATTGGCTTATAAGGAATACACTAACGTCACTCGATTATTCCATCTTGCTTGTAAGGCTGAAAGAGAAATGCAGGGACAACGTACAAGAACTAACATTTCTGCAGGTCGAACTACCTCATGGCAGTTCCGCTCAAGTGCTGCTGGTACTAAGCATGATTCTCTAGACGATGCTTCCAATGGGTTGCCCAGGACTACATCAAAATCAGCACCTTCGTGTGCAATCGAGACAACAAAAGGATCCACCCAAGTTGCAGCCAACACTTCTTCTTCCATTGCTTCTACCGGGAGAACAAAAGACATCCAATGCCTCCAGTGCAAGGGTTTTGGGCACCTACAAAGGGACTGCCCAAGCAAGCGTGTGCTGGTTGTACGAGAAAATGGTGAGTACTCATCCGCTAGTGATTTAGATAATGAAACATATGCCATGCTTGCTGCACAAGAAGCAGGAAAGAAGAATGATGATGAAGAGCACATTGGGGCTGATCATGCTGCCCACTATGAGAGTCTTGTTGTGAGGCGTGTCTTGAGTGCCCAAATGATCAAAGCTGAACAGAACCAGCGACACAATCTATTCCAAACTAAGTGTGTAGTTTTGAAACGATCGTGTCGCATTATTATTGATGGAGGAAGCTGCAACAATTTAGCAAGTGCTACCATGGTAGAAAAGCTTGGGATGACAACACTTCCACATCCACATCCCTACTACATCCAATGGTTCAACGACAGTGGTAAGCTTAAGGTAACACGTCTGGTTCGTGTCGAATTTGCAATTGGTTCCTACCATGATTATATTGATTGTGATGTGGTACCTATGCAAGCTTGTTCTATGCTATTTGGTCGATCTTGGCAATTTGATAAAGATACATTACATCATGGTAAATCAAATCAATACTCTTTCATGCATCATGAGAAAAAACTTGTTTTGCACCCGATGTCCACTGATGCTATTTTGAAGGATGACATTGCTAGAGCTTGCAAAGAGAAAAATAAGAAATCTGCTGAAAATGAAAATTCAGATGTCGTGAAGAAATCGGTACAGCCTAAGACTGACAATTCCAAATCTGCTCATATGAAGAAGAATGAAATAAAATTAACGAGTGCTTGTTTTTTTGCTTCCAAATCCGATTTGTTGGAATTAAAAAGTGATACTACAATCTGCTATGTGTTTGTTTACAAAGAAGCTTTGTTCTCACTTCACGACACACCATGTGCTTCGCCTCCTTCTATCACTAAGCTTTTGTAGGAATACGCTGATGTGTTTCCACAAGAGGTACCAGCCGTGCTGCCACCATTGAGAGGGATTGAGCATCAGATTGACCTCATCCCTGGGGCTTCTTTGCCCAACCGAGCACCATACAGGACCAATCCGGAGGAGACTAAGGAGATTCAGCGGCAAGTACAGGAATTACTCGACAAAGGTTATGTGTGTGAATCCCTTAGTCCTTGCTCCGTTCCTGTCCTTTTGGTTCCAAAGAAAGATGGATCATGGCGCATGTGTGTAGATTGTCGAGCAATTAATAACTTTACCATTAGATATCGTCATCCTATTCCTAGGTTAGATGATATGCTTGATGAACTTAGTGGCTCGATGATTTTCTCTAAAATTGATTTGCGTAGTGGATACCATCAAATTCGTATGAAGCTAGGTGATGAATGGAAAACAGCGTTTAAAACAAAGTTTGAGTTGTATGAGTGGTTAGTCATGCCTTTTGGTCTCACGAATGCACCTAGCACTTTCATGAGATTAATGAATGAGGTTTTACGTGCTTTCATTGGAAGATTTGTGGTAGTATATTTCGATGACATCTTGATCTATAGCGCATCTCTCGAAGTTCATCTTGATCATCTCCGTGCTGTTTTCAATGCTTTACGTGATGCACGCTTATTTGGTAACATTGACAAGTGCACCTTTTGCACGGATCGAGTTTCTTTTCTTGGCTATGTTGTGACACCACAGGGAATTGAAGTTGATCAAGCCAAGGTAGAGGCGATACACAGCTGGCCGACTCCTACCACGGTCACACAAGTACGAAGCTTTCTCGGACTTGCTGGATTCTATCGTCGTTTTGTGAAAGACTTCAGCACCATAGCAGGCCCACTGCATGAGCTTACAAAGAAGGGTGCTCCATTCACATGGGGCAAGGCGCAAGAGGCTGCATTTGCAACTTTGAAGAATAGGTTAACTCATACACCCCTTCTCCAATTACCAGATTTCAGTAAGACTTTTGAATTGGAATGTGATGCTAGTGGTATTGGATTGGGAGATGTCTTGTTACAAGAGGGGAAACCTATTGCTTATTTTAGCGAGAAACTGAATGGCCCTAGTCTGAACTATTCCACTTATGATAAAGAATTATATGCACTAGTACGAACTTTGGAAACATGGCAACATTATTTATGGTCTAAAGAATTTGTTATACATTCTGATCATGAATCTTTGAAGCACATTAAGAACCAAACTAATCTGAACCGTAGGCATGCCAAGTGGGTAGAATTCATTGAGTCTTTTCCTTATGTCATCAAACACAAGAAAGGAAAAGATAATGTCATTGAGGATGCCTTATCTTGCTGTTACAATATGTTATCCCAACTTGATTTTAAGATTTTTGGCTTGGAAACAATTAAAGAACAATATGCTTTTGGTGCTGATTTCAAAGATGTGCTGCTGCAATGTAAAGAAGGAAAATCATGGAACAAGTTTGTTCTCACTAATTGTTTTGTGTTTCGAACTAACAAATTGTGCATTCCAGCTGGTTCTGTGCGTATCTTACTATTGCAGGAAGCACATGATGGAGGATTGATGGGACACTTTGGTGTCAAGAAGACGGAAGACATCTTAGCAAGCCATTTCTTTTGGCCAAAGATGAGGAGAGATGTGGAGCGGTTTGTTGCTCGTTGCACCACCTGTCAAAAAGCTAAGTCCCGTCTTAATCCACATGGTTTATACATGCCTCTTCCTGTTCCTAGTGCTCCATGGGAGGATGTTTCTATGGATTTTGTTTTAGGATTGCCTAGAACAAAGAAGGTGAGAGATAGTATTTTTATTGTTGTCGACAGATTTTCTAAAATGGCACATTTCATACCATGCCACAAAACTGATGATGTTACCCATATTGCTGATTTGTTCTTTCGAGAAGTTGTTCGTTTGCATGGGGTTTTAAACACTATTGTTTCAGATAGAGATGCCAAATTTCTTAGTCATTTTTGGAAAACTTTATGGGTTAAGTTGGGGACAAAATTACTCTTTTCTACCACTTGTCACCCTCAAACTGATGGACAGACCGAAGTAGTGAACCGTAGTTTATCTACCATGCTAAGGGCTGTTCTGAAACATAACATCAAATTATGGGAAGAATGTTTGCCTCATATTGAATTTGCTTACAATCGTTCGCTGCATTCTACTACTAAATTGTGCCCTTTTCAGATTGTATATGGTTTTATTCCTCGTGCTCCCATTGATCTTTTGGCTCTGCCACTTTCAGAGAAATTGAATTTTGATGCTTCTCGCCGTGCTGAATTAATTCTTAAAATGCATGAGCAAACTAGAGCAAACATTGAGAGCATGAATGCTAAGTATAAACAAGCCGGTAGCAAGGGTAGGAAGCATGTTACTTTTGAACATGGTGATTTGGTTTGGGTGCATTTGAGAAAGGATAGATTTCCTGATTTGAGAAAAATCTAAATTACTACCTAGAGCTGTTGGACCCTTCAAAGTGCTTCGAAAAATTAATGATAATGCATATGAAATTGAGTTGCCTGCACATTTTGGGGTTACTTCCTCTTTTAATATTGCAGATTTGAAACCATATATGGGCGAGGAAGACACATTTGAGTCAAGGACGACTCAATTGCAAGAAGGAGAGGATGATGTGGACATCGCTACCGTTGATACAACCATAACACCAGCCCACTCACCACTCTCAGCTAATCAAGATCCAATGACACGCGCTCGTGCACGTCAACTTAATTATCAGGTGAATTCATTCCTGGCTGTTCAAAGTAATTATCCTTCAAATGGGGACCTATTAAAACCTTGTGATGACCTTGTTATTATTAGGTGCTTGGGAATTGATCCAGCTAGGAGGGATGGAGGGATTAATGCAATAAAGGTTGCTCCATCCGAGGAGAAATCTTGAGGCTGGGGCCATGTAATAAAGAGAGATTTAGACAAATAAGGAAAGGAATAAGGGAAATCTCGTCCAACTTTGCTGCTGGACGAAATTCCCTCTTTCTTCCCCCATTTAAAGATAGATGTGCTATAATAAGGAAAGAAATAGAGGAAATCATATCATGCCTTGCTGCTGGATGAGTTTCCCTCTTTTTTCCCCTATTAAATGGTAGTCTATCACAGAAAAAGGAAGGGAATAAGGGAGATCACGTCCTACCTTTGTTACTGGACGAATTTCCCTCTTCCCTCCCCTATTTAAGTAGTCCAAGAGCTCCTTGACAGGGCGGGTTTTGTTTTCTGTAAGTTTAGCCATTGCTACTTCCTTGTAACGCAAGTGTCGACGAGACCTTCCGATTACTTGAATCAGAACCCCAACTTTTTCACACCCGTGAGTGTTTGCTTGTTATCTTGTTCTTGCTTGTTCTTCGATTGCTTGCAGGTTCAAGGCTGTTCTTGGCACGGCAAGTACAGCAACAACAGGAGCCGGTGTAACTATCGCTAAGGCGCAGCATCCTTGTGGTTGTTGTAGTCGGGTAGCACAACATCGACCTCCACCCAAATCGTAGTTACCAGGAGACGGTGTAACTGTCGCTCAAGGCGCCACACCATTCTGGTTGTGGTAGTCAGGCAGCCAACGTCGGCCTCCACCAAATTCATTCATTACCAACATCTCTCATCGAAAGATAGGGTGTCCCCCGTACCCGTTGGGTTCATCAGCTACGCTAAATGTTAGTAGGAAAGGTCTGGTAGAAGTCGAGTAGTTGGAAGCTACTCGCGAGTTTAGGGCTGGTTTACTCAGAATGGGTCCGAAATAGAAAAGATGAGGAAAGTTCAAACATAAGAAATGGAGACCGGGCAGGGAGGTTTAGATGCAGCAGGTTGCAGGCCGTGATTAATAGCCCTGCCTGTGTCGGTTAAGGCCCCTTCCGTGCTTAGCCCTGTTGGACAAGTTTGAGTTGTGTACCGGGCGCATACTGGCTATATGGGACCCAGGAAACCGATGTACCTTGGGAGATCCATAGTGGAACTTTTCCAACTGCCTTAGGCTTTCAGCGTCAGGGTAGCAGAAGGTACCTCGCTTAAGAACATACCACTGTGGGTATGTACCTTGAGGGAGCTTGCGTACTCGGGGCAGTTGGACTGCGTCCAATGTGGAAGATCTTGGGAAAGGTGGCCGCGTACAACGTCAGTCGAGGTTGCTGCCGGCAACTCGGAGTACGGGTGTACGTGTCGTGTAGTCCGAGCGTGTACTGATTCGAATCACCGTCGCTCGTGGTCATATGAGCATACTTGCCCACTGCGTCTTGACGTAGTAACAACTGAACTGGTTATCTTTGAACTGGATAAGGTTGTGTTGTAACTTGTATTGCAACCATGATTGAATTAGAGATAGGCGCATTAAACTTTACTTTTATTTGTGCAAGGAGCATCGCAACAAAGCGTTTCTTGTTTGATTGTGGAGTTGCGATGCTTTTCGGCTCAAGGTCCACACAATGAGGCTTAAAATTCTGAAAGTTAAGGATCAACTTTAGGCGAGTCCTTTATGCAAATCTAGCCGACCCAATTGTAACCGTCGTGCATGTAGAGTTTCTGGTTTAGGAGAGACGGGTCAGACTTGCTGAGCCTATGTGCTCACACTTGCTATACAAGTGGTTTTGCAGGTTAACATCGATGCTGAAAAGAAGGTTATCCGGTGAGGCTCGGAAACTTCCGAGTCGTTTAACATAGGGAGAACCCAGCCGTTGCTGTTGTCTTCGTGTTGCTAGCGAGAGGAGTCCGTGGGCTGGACTTCACCTCGAGTGCTCTTAGTTATTCGACGTGAGTTGATATAGACTTTCGCTGTAGTTATTTGATGTAAAGTATTTATAAAGAAAAACTTGTAAGCTTCCGCTATTGTCTTACGTAATACATTGTTCCTCATATGTGTGCTGTTGGGTGCCGCACAACACGGCACCACCCAATGCGATTCCCGGGCGAGTGGCCTGTCTCAGTTGGTCGGGCCGCGTCAGCGTGGTATCAGAGCTGTTTCAGCTGGTATCAGAGCTGCGTCAGCTTGGTATAAGAGCTATTTTAGCTGGTATCAGAGCTGCGTCAAGGAGTTAATCTCAGAGGTTAAAAATGAAAATGGGACCCACATGTCAGCCACTGGGATGATCCAACCGACTGAGACTTTCAGTACTCGGGTCCCCGAGCTCCTCCTGAGAGCGCCATCGAGGGAGGCCGCCGCGCCACCAGCAGCTTGCCCACGCGCGCGCCCAGGGTTGGTTCCGGACCCCTTCTTAAGGCGCCCCCCTCCTCGGCCGAAGCCCTCACCATTTTCTCACTGAACACAGCGCCGGGAAACTTTCTTCCGCCGCTCAGAACCGATCGGAGAGCTCCGATCACAGCCTCCCCGTTCCCTCCAGAGCTTCGGCAAGGTACTAGGAACCCTCCTCGTTCTTCCCCGTTACTAGAAGAACTCAGCTGAAACCTGTCGATCTCGGCTATACCGAGAGTTCAATTCGGTGACCTAAAACCGCCGCACTTCGGGCTCCCGTGGACAGCCCAACCGGGAGGTGATCATGCCCGAGACAAGGCACCCTTGGACGCGCTGGTGATTGGTGCTGCTCACCCCCGAGCCACAGCCCGAGTGTTTGCTCACCGGCGGCGAATTTCCAGTTTTCCCCTTTCTGGGTACAGACGGACCTTCGGGTGCGGTTCTGTCAAATCTATACTCTAGGAAGGATTAGAGGGCCTCAATGCGCTCCCACACAAACTAGACACGGTAGCGCACAAGTTGCCTTCACAACCTTTAGCCTGAGAACCTTTGTACCCGGCGTATTTCGAAGTTTACCGACGGCGGAGCATGCGGAAAGCATCGGGCGCACGGTGAGGGACTACTTCGGACCTCTCCCGAGCTGCCTTGAGCCCATGCCGAGGTTCCTGAGGTACCACTGATGCTTTCCGGCCGTTTGCTCGGTCAGTTGGGGTGCTAGGGAAGTCGGCCGACACGGCCGAAGTCTTTCCGAAGCCGCCGCTCGTCGCCGACCATGTGCCGGTCGTTGTGATGACGAGCTGAGCCCGGAATCGTGTTCTCCGAGTGAAAGTAGGCAGGGGTGGCCAGAATCATGAAGCTTGGAGCTCCACAGAGGCTGCCGGTGAGCTCTCCGGCGAGGTACCCCGGCGGCAGAGCGCGGGCGGCGGGAGGTAGACGAAGGGGGTGGACCCCGGTTGTCAGCGGTAGATATTTTAAATCGGGATCGGGCTGCGGCTGGGATCTGATGTGCTGGCGCGCAAAAACCCTGTAGGCCTCAGTGTGCTGACGCCTCCGCGCCCAACACGTGTCCCCGTGGCCCACCGGCCGATTTAAACTTTTCCCCGATTTTCAGATTTCATTCAAACTTCAAATCCTCATAACTTTGGCTAGGAAGCTCCAAATCGAGTGAACCAAATTTTGTTGTATTTAGATCTCTGAGCACTTTCCAGCAAATCAAGTTTCACTTCATGAAAATCCTTAATTCTCCAGAATTAATTCCTCAATGTTTAAAATGTTTGGAATTTTAACTGGAGAATCATTTGGAGGAAAATTCTGAAATTTTGCTGAGATGTTCACCAAAATATCCCTAAACTACCATAAAAATTTCAGGTCCACTTTAGCTCATTTGATCCACCTAATGGTGTGATTAGTGAAACTGTTCCAGAGAAAATAGAAAATGTTCAGAAACATTTTTAGAATTTTCTCTGAAATTGTTTAGCTTATATCTTTAGTTAGGAACCTTCAAATCAAGTGAGACCAACTCCATTAGAACCTTCTGAAAATCTAGTTTTCAGAAAGTCATGGCTTGCTCCATGAAAAATTCCTAGAATACCCTAAGAGGTCCAATTAAGGTCAAGGATATAATTAATTATGGAGGGCTCAAATGAGCTTTGCTGCAACTAAAACTTGACCAAGTCTCTGTTTAGGTTGTAACCAAGCCACAGTAAAAGTTTCACGGTATTTGGGTCGGTCTAGTGAGACTTAGAAGGTTCACAAGTTTAAAACTCAATTCAAATGCATTTAATTAATACATATACTTGTATCTCATGTAGTCGCTAAGGTCGAGGAGGAACCCGGAGTATTAGACTTTGTTACTCCGGAGGAGAAGCTAGTCTACGACCAAGAGCAGCAAGGCAAGCTCCGGTTTGCATCAACCTCTTTACAAATCTTTATTGTTTTGAGCACTTTCTTTGAGTATCACTTATTTCCTTGCATTAGAGTCTTGTTTGGAAACCCAATTGCATAGCCAAGAAAACCATGGGTTGGGTTTAGGATTGCAAACCCCGTTAGCTACTACAAAGCTAAATTAGGGTAGGATTCGGTACAAGTCTAGTAGTTGGAACTACTCGCGAGCATAGGCTAGAGGCACTCGACTCGGGTAGAGATAGCACATGATACACATGGCAAGAAAGATGAGACCGAGCGGAGAGTAAGGACAGCAGGACTTTGGGGCCTGTGTACGATAGCTCCGCTTGTGTCGATTGAGGACCGAGCCCTGTGCGGGCCTGTTGAACAAGCTAGAACAGTACCAAAGACCTACCGGCTATATGGGAACCGGGAAACTGATGTAACTCGAGTAGCTGGGTAGTGAGGCATTGCCCGTTGTTCAGAGGGTAGGTTGAGAGCTTGAGGTGTAAATCGGCTGGCGGCACTGAGATGCGCGTGCAGGGACCTCTTGCTCGGGACGATGGGACCGGTTCAATATTTGGCTGACCGGCGAAAGGTGGTTGCATACGACGTCCGTAATGGTTGCTGTAGGCAACATCAAGTACGGGCGTACGTGACGGGTTATTCAGGTAACCCTGCAGGTGTAAATCGATTATAATCGCCGTCCCTCGCGGTCAGTGAGTACCACTTGTTCACTGTACCGTGACGTAGAAAGAACAGGCTAGTTACATGTTAAAATATTGCTGATTGAAAGATGGACTTTGATTGTTAATAATTTGTTGTAGTTTAGAGCTAACTAAAGTTCTTTTCAACTTTGGGCAAAGTACATGAGAGAAATGCGTTTCTTGTTTGATTGCGGCTCTCTCATGTGACTTAGCGTAAGGTTCTCCACAACCTACTGCTAAAACTTGAAAGTAAGGTTCCACTAATTAGGCGAGTCCTTTGTAACTTATTTTACCTCATGTACCTATTACCTCTCATGTAGAAGTTTCATGTTTAGGAGAGACGGGTCAGTCTTACTGAGCCTTCGTGCTCACTGCTTGTGTTTGAAGCTTTTGCAGGGTTCTATGAGGAAGGGACTCCCAAGGAGGAGACGGAACCCCAAGAGGGGAACCCCGTCGAGTGGGAGTCGTGCACGCCGCCGTGTTAGTGTGCGTGCGTGCTAGCAAGGACACGTTCACGGGCTGAACGTGAACTTGATGTGTAGTATACGCCCGTGAGTGTAGACTGAACATATTTTGTTGTAAAAATGTTCATAAACTTGTTTATATAATAAAACTTTGCTTCCGCTTTAGGCCTTTGATGTGTGTTATCCGGTGCTGTGCAACGCAGCACCCCTCAGCGTGATCCTGGCTCGACAAGACCGTGGGGTCGTGTCAGCGTTGGTATCAGAGCTCGCTTGAGGTTTAACGCACTACAAAGGTCATCTTTTTCAAAAATCCAGTGAGAAACGAGTTAGTAGCCCATATAAGGATGTTATTAGCGTATAGAAAGTGGCATACTAACCTATTTGATTATGTCGGAAAATCGTGCATCTCGGGACATGAGCTGGTGACGCATCGACGTCACACCCCACTAAATGAGAAACTTCATTGTAAAAACTTGAAGGTTTTGATCAAAAGCACTAAAACTTGATGTAACTCTTTTCCTTAATCAGGATATTCAAAGTTAACAAGTTTTCAACTTATAGGTTGTTAAGGACAGAGCACTCTGTTTTCAGCTGAATCAAGGCTGAAGTTAATCAGTGGTTAGAGGTTGAGTTCTTTCGAGGTTGGGGTCATATGATACATTTCTGGAAAGCATTGGAAGAGCTTCACAACTTTTCTGTGGATGTCCAGAGGTGTTTCATCACTTAACCAATCGAAAAATGCAGTAGAGTTGAAACTGTCCAGAAAACAGGGCAGAGCCAATACTCTCTGTAAACTCTCTGTAAATTAAGCATAACTTCCTGCATAAAAATCCAAAAATAGAAAATGAGGTAGTTCTGGAAAGCTTATGAGATGGGTTACAACTTTGTAACAGAAAGTTTTGTCAGAGTGGGAACAGAATTAACTGGAATTCTTAGATCAAATTGGTACCTCAAGCAGGGAGGTGCTGTCCAATTTTCTCCAGAAATTTTGTTAATTTTGGCATCTCATAACTTCTGAACCAGGACAGATCTTAGGCCAAACAAATACTTTCTGGAAAGCTATTGAATTTAGCTTTAACTTTGATGTTGAGCTCCTGAATTGGTTTTGTCCTTAGCATGGCCTAAATCAGATTGAAATGGAAACTGGTCAGGGCTGTCATGTTAGACAGCAGATCGGCAGTCAAATTTGTTTAAATTTGAACTATGTTTCCAAGTTTATGGGCTCAATGACATGTCTTATGTTATAACTCAATGGTTTACTGTTTAAATAAATATTTGACATTTCTCAAATATATTTTTACAGATGACAGCGGATAAACAATTCAAGAACGGTTGGATGGAATCTCACTGTTCTCACCACAGCGGCTATCCGGAGGCATTGAGGCAGATGCTTCAATATTTCGGATACAACCAAATGCCGCAGTACTTCACCAAGGAAGAAGGCGAGGAGGGGAACAAGACGTGGACAATCCATGTCGAAGTCTCTGCAGGACCTACGCCACCCGGTTGGGTGCCGTTCACCGTCACGGTGAGAGGTAGACAACCGGAAGGGATGTGGCAGGTGGCACCCCGTGACACCATGTCACATTTCTGCCAACTACACGTGAAGGCTATGGAGGGCACTCCATACGTGCTCATTCCGGTGGAGGGACGGGCTCATCATGTGTGGGAAGGGAGGTACCAGGAGGCAGCCGATCTGGGTTGCCCAAGGTACAACCCCGCGGAGGCAAACCTTAGCCTCCAGATGTGGGCGGGAAACGCCGTGATGGACAGCCAAGCTGTTCATACGGAGCATCTCGCCGCAAGGCTCAAGGAGAGCACAAGCCGTGGAGACCATTTCGAGAGTGCCCACAGCGCACTCCGCAATGTGCTCCTTCCGACGATCAAGCGACTGAAAGAACAGCATAATCAGTTGCATCGTCTGAAGAGGGCGAAGAAGAAGAGCCGTGTCGACATCGCGACGTTACAAGAGCTGATGCAGACTTTAACTCAGCAGAATGAGGACCTTACTCAAGAGCGGGACGACGCTATTGAGGAAGGGCAAGGCTGGGAAGAAGACTACAACCAGGCCATGGACGAGGTACATTTATTGCAGGACCTCGTACCTCCGGTTTTGGGCATACCGATGGTCTTGGGCCTTCCAGCAATGGGAGAACCCGAGATGGGAGAAGAGGTGGTAGATCCAGAGCCACCAGCAGAGGTACCGGAGGCGGACGACCCGCAGGAGGTCGAGTTCTACTCCGAGTAGGGGGGTTACAGTTGCCAAGTAGGGCAGCTAGAGTAGTGTAACCCAACTTTTGTAAATAGTGACATGTCGTGTAGACAGTAGCGTATGTATAGGTAGTGACGACATGAGCACGACTTCTCGGAGACCTGAGAATAATGTATCTTGTATAAAGTTTATGCTTTATCAATATATGTGAATGTTGTGCAAATTATTCATGTGTCACTTCAATACCTACTGTTGCATATGGAATTTCAAGTATGACATGTGCTAATCGCTGCTGTTTTGAATTTCAGAATGACTCGTACTCGTGCCAACCCGGACGTTGGGTGTACTAGCCAAGGGGGAGAGACCTCCTAACCGCCTCCCGAGGACTCCTCGGGACAGCAGCAGCAACAGCAACAGCAAACACCGCCACCGCCACTGCCAATGGTTACATTGGCCGACATTGTCGCGGCAATGGCGGGTTCTCATCAGCAGCACACGGAGTTGCTGCAAACTCTCATCGCCAATACGTCTCGCCCAGAGAGACGTCAAGATCGTGAGGAGCGTCAACAGAGCTCCTACTCCGACTTCCTAGCGACTCATCCCCCGGTATTCTCAAGGGCGGATGAACCTCTCGACACGGAAAACTGGCTCCACGCGATAGAGATGAAGTTCGGGCTGCTCCAAATAAGTGAGCAGCGCAAGACTCAGTTCGCAGTCCAGCAGCTCCAAGGATCCGCGAGCGCGTGGTGGGCAAACTTATGTGCTTCACAGCCCACCGACCGAGTTATGACTTGGGCGGAGTTCCGGACGGCCTTCAGTGCCTATCACATACCGCCGGGTCTGATGAAGAGGAAGACGCAGGAGTTTATACGCCTGCAGCAAGGGAGCCGGAACGCGCTGGAATACTCCAGGGCGTTCAACGATCTCGCGCTCTATGCGTCGTATCACGCCAATACCGACGAGAAGCGGCGGGACCACTTTTACCAGGGGCTTAATCCGCTCCTGAAGGACAAATTGGCGATGTTCAATCGCGGCAGTCTCAACGACATCATTGATGCTGCTATTGTCCAGGAGGACTCCGGCAAGGAGTTGGCGGCGGCGGAGAGAAAGCGAAGCGCGCCGCAAAGCAGCGGAGAAGGAGGCGGTCCTTCTCAGAAATTTTGGATGGTGAATCGCCCACCATCAGGTCCACGGTGGCAGCCACCCCAGAGGTCGATGCCTTTCCGCAGTCGGCCGTATTCTTCAACGGCATTCAGGCCGGCACTGCCAGTACTACCTCCGCAACAACAGCAGCAGCGGGCGATGCCGCATGCGTATGCACCTCAGCAGCGCATCCCGGGCATTCGTCCCCTGAGCACCGCACAAGCAGCGGCCACATGTTACAAGTGTGGTCGTCCATGACACTTCGCCAGCAGTTGTCCGGAGAGGCAAGGCGGCGGAGTTGCACCGCAACTTCTGGGGAGGAATCAGCCCCGGAACCCTACTAATGCGCGGCGGGCAAACCCGAGGCCTGGCACCGTCCACCAACTTGCCATAGAGGACGTGCCGGAGGGTGAGCCAATCCTTGCGGGTATAGTTCCAACTCCACCAGTATCCCGCCATAGTACTATTTGACTCAGGCGCCACGCATAATTTTATTAGCCAAGCTTTCATTGCTAAACACAGCTTGCAAATACTACCCACCGATAGTCCATATTTGATTTGTTCACATGGTGGAAGGATTTCAGCAAGCGTAATGGTTTTCAAAGCACCATTATGCTTAGCGGGTAGAGTGTACCCTACGTCTCTGATAGTTCTAGAGGGACAGAAGGTCGATGTCATCATAGAAATGTCGTGGTTGACCCGCCACGGTGCATTTTTAGACACCGTCCTTCGAATCGTGCACTTGAACTCAGAAGTGCACGGATCTCTCCTTATTTCTGGACAGTCCAGAAATAAAACTTCCAAGTGTCTATCAATCCACAACCATCAGATTGGAAGATATTCCAGTGGTCCAAGAGTTCCCTGACGTGTTCCCGGATGATTTACTGAGGATGCCGCCCGATAGAGAGGTGGAGTTTAAGATTGAACTTGCACCGGGAACAATGCCAATATCCCGAAGGTCATACAAGATGGCACCCAAGGAATTGGCTGAACTGAAGACTCAGCTAACGGACTTGCTGGAGAAGGATTTTATTAGGCCAAGCTCCTCGCCATGGGGCTCTTCGGTATTATTTGTAAAGAAGAAGGATGAGACGTTGCGACTTTGTGTGGACTATCGTCCATTAAATGCCGTAACCAACAAGAACAAGTACCCGTTGCCACGGATCGACATGTTGTTTGATCAGTTGGTCGAAGCCAAGATCTTTTCCAAGATGGACTTAAGATCCGGGTACCATCAGATTAAGATAAGGGCTGAGGATATTCCGAAGACGGCTTTCTCGACGAGGTACGGACTTTATGAGTACCTGGTCATTTCCTTCGGCCTCACCAATGCTCCAGCTCACTTCATGTATTTAATGAACTCGGTATTCATGCCGGAGCTGGACAAGTTTGTCATGGTCTTCATCGACGACATACTGGTATATTCCAAGTCGGAGGAAGATCATAAGAAACATCTGCGTATAGTCTTGCAACGGCTGCGGGATCACAAGCTATACGCGAAATTCAGCAAGTGCAAATTCTTGATATCGCAAATGTCTTTCCTCGGGCATATCATCTCAGCGGAGGGTATCGCTACCCGAGCAAGATCACTCAAGTGCTGAATTGGAAATCCCCGAGAACTGTTCATAAGGTACGGAGTTTCCTCGGACTCGCGGGATATTATCGGAGGTTCATTCTGAACTTCTCGAAGATTGCCAAGCCAATGACGGAGCTGCTGAAGAAGGCTACCAAATATGTTTGGAGTCCGGCATGTGAAGCAGCATTCAAGGCTTTAGTTAAGCACCTAACATCAGCACCGGTGTCGGCGTAGCCAGAAACAACAAAACCGTTCGATGTGTACTGCGATGCATACGGCTGGGCTCGAATGTGTGCTGATGCAAGACCGAAGAGTGGTCGCGTATGGGTCACGGCAGCTTAGGAACCATGAGCAGAATTATCCAACTCACGACTTGGAGCTCGCTGCCGTGGTACTCGCACTCAAGATGTGGAGGCACTACCTACTTGGTAACCTCGTACATTTATATACCGATCACAAAAGCCTTAAGTACATATTCACTCAGAAGGAGCTGAACATGAGGTAGCGAAGATGGCTAGAATTGATAAAGGATTACGAAATAGAGATCCATTATCACCCCGGCAAAGCAAACGTAGTGGCGGATGCGCTGAGTCGCAAGTCACACGTCAACAATCTGACCATCACACCGTTGGAAGAGGGAACCACCACTGCATGTGATTCCACATGGAGCTCTCTACAACCTAGCTTTGATCCCCACCATCCGTGAAGAGATAGCGGCAGCTCAGAAACATGACAAGGGTATGCCGCATTTGCGGAGACATGTAGACAGTGGGGAGTTGAAATGTTTCCGGAAGGATGGAGACGGCGTCCTATGGTTCAAGGACCGGATCGTCGTACCCCGTAACCCGGAGCTACGGAAGAAAATTTTTGATGAGGCTCACTTATCAAAATTTTCTATTTACCCCAGCAGCAAAAAAATGTATCAAGAACTCAGAAGCAAGTTTTGGTGGACATGAATGAAGCGGGAGATCATAAAGTACGTGTCCGAGTGTGATACATGTCGAAGGGTGAAGGCAGATCATATGCGAAAACCGGGACTGCTACAACCACTGGGCGTTCCTGCCTGGAAGTGGGAGGATGTGAGCATGGACTTCATCGTCGGTTTACCCACCACCTTTCAAAAACATGATTCTATGTGGGTGATCATCGACCGGCTCACCAAAGTTGCCCATTTCATCCCGGTCAACACCAACTACAAGGCCAAGAAGTACGCTGAACTGTACATCTCACGGATCCTATGCTTGTACGGCGTACCCCGTACCATCATATTGGATCGGGGCACTTTATTTGTGTCCCGTTTTTGGGAGCAGCTACACGCTGCCTTGGGGACGAAGCTGATCCGTAGTTCAGCGTACCACCCGCAGACGGATGGGTAAACCGAGTGGGTAAATCAGATCTTAGAAGACATGCTACGAGCTTGCGCTATCAACCACGGCAAGAATTGGGATGATCACTTGCCGTTAGCTGAGTTCTCGTACAACAATGGATACCAAGCCAGCATAAAGATGGCGCCCTACGAGGCGCTATACGGGCGGAAATGTCGCACACCACTGAATTGTTGTGAGTCTGGCGAAAGAGTTATATTTGTGATTGACCTTGTCAACAACGCGGAGGAGAAGGTTCGACTGATTCAAGCTGTCACACCCGGTTTTCCGAAGAACAACTAAGTGAATATCACATGTATGCTAGGATCATTTTCTCATACATGTGATGACAAATAGTGAAGCATCATTTATTACAAGCCAGGTGTCGAATATAAATAAGTCTTACATAGCAAATGTCTCGATGGACAATAATAAGTTCATCACAAGTAAATAAACTAGCAGCGGAATATTATTCTTGAGAGCTCCGTCACAGGCGTTGCCCGGGGGTCTCCATGAACCTAGAAACCTTCTTCGGGTCCAAAGTCTTGGTCATTATACACCACCTCATTATCTTGACCTGAGCAGCAATATAAACCAACAAAATATGTAAGGTTGAGTACCAATGGTACTCAGCAAGTGTGGGAAAATTATATCATGAATGGCTAGAGCAAGGAGAGGTTGAACTCATGGTTAACGCACTACGCAATTAATATCTATCACCTTAGCTTATTAAGCACCTACATTACTACACAGGTGAAATGGTCCCAATCTCCCATCCCATCATCATAATCAAATAACCATAGCATCATTTCCAATGTTAAGCTCCCCGCTTAACATCCACAACTTCCAAAGCCATCAATCCTCTAATCATGAATAAGTCCAAGCCGCTCTTGACCGTGAGCACGGCTGTCATGACAGTTTTGACTCTGCGGAGTTTGCACCACTGTACCCACATGTAGTGATTTCATCCCCCGTTGCCGGGTGGACTAAAAGAACCTCCATTATGCCAGTGGCTATGAACCACATTCACACTTCCCAGGTGTGTAGTTAGGAGATCACTACGAAGCCTTTACAAAGGGATTCCCGACGAGCGTGGGCCCACTGAGGTTTCACCCCTAACAGCATACAAGAGGCTCCAACCCAGCTGCAGTGGTCCCCTCTTGAGCCTTGCGGTTCATATGGTAGTCCAGCTGACACCTACTCCCCGCACCATCCAACACACCCATACTACGTCGGGGATACACCTAATTAATTGGCCAAGCTGCCCCATCTCAGCATGTCGTTGGCACGGTAAAGCCAGGTTAAATGCTCCATGAACCGGTTCTTAGAATCCAGGCAAGTACTAAACACAAACCCGAGTCTCGTGCACCCATCACACAACCAAAACATCCAACTTGCCTTGATCCCTACCTCTACATAACTCACAATATCTCATTCAAGAGTATGGTAAAGTAAACTGGTGATCTCATATCCCAAATATCCCATTCTAAGCATGGCTAAGCATATGCATAATAATAAAGGACATGATAAAATAAATCCCAACCCAAGCTACAAGGAAACAAGGTAATGTAATTCTAGGGAAACATCCTAGCATGGGTTTCATATTTTCAATTGACAATGCAAATATTTCTATCTACACATCCTAGTATAGGATCAAATTGGTCAAGGACACTTGCCTCCTTCCTGCTGCTCTTGAAATGGATAGTCCTGATCTTGAAAAGGAATAACTTGCTCTTGAGCAGCTTCTACATCATACCATCACACATAGAAAAAGAAAAATAACAACCCATAAGACATAGTTCACACTTCCACTTCATACAAACCACACATTCATATTTATGAAAGTCATTCACCATTATGTGTGTTGTGGTTACTCTATGTGTGTTGATTTATGGTTTGCATGCACTTTTAATCATATGTATATGATTCCTACTTTTGTGTTTACATTTATAATTACATACTATATATATGAGTTTCCAATTTAAATAAATTCCTTATATTCAACTACTACACCTTTTTACTACCAAGTATGTATGAAAGGTATTTTTCTTCTCCATATGTGCCTTCAGAATTTCTACCAACCCTAAACTGAATTCTTTGGATTTTAGAAACTCCATTTATCATTTACTAGTTGCTATATTTTCAGATTTATTTTCCTATGCATAAATGTGTACTTTATTATGAAATTAGTAATACACATCATCTAAACAGAATAGGTTCTGGTCCTAAATAATTTAATAACATATTTTGACCTTTGCCTCTGATGTAAACTATTTCACAATTATTTTCCCTATTTTCTAAAACTATTCATTAATTAAAAATGTGTCCCTAAATGTGAATAATAAATTAAACAGATTCAATTCAGTCCAAAATATGTTTTTATCTCACTCCAAAGTTTCCTAAATACTGAGAAAGTCTTTAATTAAATTTTGACAATATGTTTGTCCCACTTTTTAATTTTTAAACACTAGCCACATATTCAATTTCCTAAATTAAATACTAAACAGGGCTAAAAAGGTAAACTCACCCCACTACAGGGTCTATAATATTATTTTCAGAATTTCCAGGGGTATAGCTACACTTATCAGAGGGGTTTTTCCTAATTTTTATTAAGTCCAAGGGCTAAAACTGATTTTTAAATGAATTTATATGATTTTCTGAAGTTCCAGGGGCTAGATCAGAAGTTTCCGGGGCTAGCTCTTATTTCCCGAGAACCCCAGGGGGTAGCACGTAAGAATTCCAGTCTTTATAACGCGGGGCTGACGTGGACCGTCCGATTTTAAACCGACGGTTGAGATTATAACGTCGAACCGGTACGCGGGGATTTAAACCCTACCGTGCGATTTAAAATAAACGGCGCACAAGCGGCCACGTCGCTCTGATCGAACACGGGCGGCGCACGGCGACGGGAAGCGGCGATCTCGCCGGAGACTTTCGGATCTTCGAGAATTCTTCCTAGAACTGTGATCTTATGGCATAGATCGGTGGAGGAGAGGTCGGGGATCTCACCTCGGGGGTTTTCTTGAGCTCGGAGGTCCTGAAAAGCGGTCGGCGACGAGGTCCGAGATGAATTCACGGCGAGGCTCGTCGGCGCTGTGTTTGAACCGCAAGTCACCGAGTTTCCTGCACCTGCAAGGTTCCCCGGAGGCGGTGGATCAAGACCAGCGAGTTAGATCGGAATTTCCGAGCTTAGATCGGCCAGAATTCGCTGGAGAGGCTCGGGTTCTCACCGGAGTAAAAACGGCGGATTGCGTTGGAAAAACAGAACGAGGTCGGGGTTTTTATAGACGGGGGAGGGCGGTGGGTTTGTTTAGATCGAGTGGGATCCTCCGGAACCAGAATTCGACCGGAAATCCGGTCGGTTGCGATCTCGCGCGCGCGGGTGAACAGTCCGAGTTTCGGACGATCGGGGGTTAGGGATGACAGGTGGGTCCCACCTGTCTGAGAGAGAGAGCGCGGGCGCGCGGCTGCGGGCTGGCGCGGGGGCAGGGTGGGCCGGCTGGTGGGTTGCGGCCCACTGGCCGGTTTTTTTCTGTTTTCTCTTTTTCTATTTCTTTTCTGATTTGAGTTTAATTTAAATTCCAGTTTGAATTTGAATTTTTGCAAAACATGCAACACGTCCAAATTTTTTTTAAATTCCCCTCTTAACATGATTTAGGGTCTTAACAAAATTTTGGGGTGTTACAGCTCTACCCCCTTAAAAGAAATCTCGTCCTCGAGATTGGTGTTTCTAAGAAAACAATTCCGGAAATTGTGCCTTGAGCTCATCTTCCCGCTCCCAGGTGGCTTCCTCTTCTGAGTGATGCTTCCACTGCACTTTGCACATCCGGATTCTTTTATTTCTGGTGAGGCGTTCCATTGTCTCCAAAATCTTGTATGGTTGCTCGGCATAAGACAAATCCTCAGCTACATCCACTTCATTCATGGGTAACACTTCTTCAGCCGTTCTCAGGCATTTCTTGAGTTGTGACACATGGAACACATCGTGCACATCCGATAGACGAGCCGGTAACTCTAGTTGATACGCCACTTCGCCTTTCCTTTCCAGAACTTGAAAGGGTCCGATGTATCGGGGTGACAACTTTCCTTTCACCTTAAACCGACGAAGTCCTCTTATAGGGGACACCTTGAGATAGGCATAGTCCCCCACGTTGAAAACGAGCTCTCTTCTTCGTACATCGACATAGCTCGTTTGGCGTGTCTGTGCTATCCTCAAGTTATTGCGAATTTCCCTCACCTTCGCCTTGGCTTCTTGTAGTACTTCTGGACCAAACACTTTACTTTCCCCTGTTTGATTCTAAAATAGGGGAGTTCTGCACTTCCTCCCGTACAAAGCTTCAAACGGTGACATCTTCATACTAGCTTGATAGCTGTTGTTATAAGAAAACTCCGCATATGGTAAGTTCTTGTCCCAACTCCGATTGTTTTTTAGTGCACATGCCCTCAGCATATCTTCAAGAATCTGATTGGTCCTTTCTGTCTGCCCATCAGTTTGGGGATGATAGGCAGAACTAAAGTTCAGATGGGTTCCCATGGTTTCGTGCAACTTCTGCCAGAACCTTGAGGTGAACTGTGTCCCTCGATCCGATACTATCTTCTTTGGCACTCCATGGTAACACACGATCCTTGACATGTACAACTCTGCCAATTTGGATCCGCTGTAGCTTTCCTTCACGGGGATGAAGTGAGCTACCTTGGTTAGCCTATCAATGATGACCCATATCGAATCATATCCTGATTGGGTCCTAGGCAATCCCACGATGAAATACATGCTGATTTCTTCCCATTTCCATTCAGGCACATTGAGTGGTTGCAATAATCCCGCGGGTCGTTGATGTTCTGCTTTCACCAACTGACATGTGTCACATAGAGCAACATGTTCTGTGACATCTCGCTTCATGCCATACCACCAATACCTGCTTTTGAGGTCCTGGTACATCTTCGTACTCCCAGGATGAATGGAATAGTCAGAATCGTGAGCTTCCCTCAAAATCAATTCACGGATCTCCTTTACTTCAGGCACACAGATTCTTTTCCCGTGCCACACCGTTTCTTGTTCATCCTCTCTAAAACTCGGAGCTTTATTTTCTTTGATGAGTTGTCTGATCTCTTGTATCTTCTCATCATTCTTTTGACCCTCGCGTATGTCTCGCTCTAGTGTGGAGTCCACTTCCATGGCGATGGCTTCACCACTATTTACTAGGCATAGATTGAGCCTCATAACCTCGTCCTTCAATTCTGCAGGCATGTCCTTCAATCTCAACTTATTGACCTGCACTTTCCTACTCAAAGCATCGACCACGACATTTGCTTTCCCGGGATGATAGTTGATGCCCACATCAAAGTCATTGATTAGCTCTAACCATCTCCTTTGTCTGAGGTTGAGATCTGGCTATGTGAAAATGTACTTCAAACTCTTATGATCCGTATATATCTCGGTCCTCTTCCCCATCAAATAGTGCCGCCAAATTTTCAACACATGTACCACTGCGGCTAGTTCTAAGTCATGTGTAGGATAGTTTTTCTCGTGCTTCCGAAGCTGCCGGGATGCATATGCCACGACATGCCCTTCTTGCATGAGAACACATCCCAACCCATTTCCAGAGGCATCGCAGTACACTGTGAAATTCTTCTGCATATCTGGCATAACCAATACTGGGGCTGTTGTCAATCTCTTCTTTAGCTCCTGAAAACTCGTCTCGCACTGTGGCGTCCAGGTGAATGTGATTCCCTTCTCCAACAGTTTGGTGAGAGGTCTCGAGATCTTGGAGAATCCTTCAATAAACCGTCGATAGTATCCAACCAATCCCAAGAAGCTTCGAACTTCCCCGACATTTTCAGGGGTCTTCCACTTCTGGATATCCTTGAAATTTTGGCGGGATCTACGGAGATTCCTCCCTCCGAGATTATATGTCCTAAGAAGGGAACTCTCTTCAGCCAAAACTCACACTTGCTAAATTTGGCATATAGTTGGTGTTCTCTTAGACTCTGCAACACCAACCTTAGATGTTTCTCATGTTCTTCTTCATCTTTGGAGAAGACGAGAATGTCATCTATGAAAACCACCACAAATTGTCCAGATATTCCATGAATACCTTGTTCATGAGATACATGAAGTATGCCGGGGCATTAGTTAGCCCGAAAGGCATGACGGTGTATTCATACAGTCCGTACCGAGATACGAAAGCTGTCTTGGGAATATCAGATTGCCTTATCTTGAGTTGGTGGTATCCCGACCTGAGATCAATTTTCGAGAACACACAAGCGCCTCTCAACTGATCAAACAAGTCTTCAATGCGGGGTAATGGGTACTTGTTCTTGATGGTTACCTCATTCAAAGCACGGTAATCCACGCATAACCTTTGGGTTCCATCCTTCTTGGGCACAAATATCACCGGAGCTCCCCAAGGTGAGGAACTAGGGCGAATATACCCCTTCTCCGTCAGTTCTCTCAAATGATCCTTGAGTTCTTCCAGCTGCTTGGAGTCCATCCGATAAGGTCTTTTGTAAATCGGGGCTGTTCCAGGTACTAGCTCAATTGCGAATTCCACTTCACGATCGGGAGGCATACCTGGCAACTCCTCCGGAAAAACATCTGGATATTCTCTGATGGTCCTGATTTCCTCAACTTTCACCTCAACTTGATTTAATTTAATGTCCCTCCTAGGCTCGTGTATTGTTATGAACTTTACTCTTGTGCCACTAGGGTGAGTTAGTTCCACCGTTCTGGTCGAACAATGAATGATTCCTTTATGTTTGGTCAACCAATCCATACCCAAAATAATATCTATCCCGTGTGAATCTATCACTATGAGGTTAGCAGTAAATACTACCCCATTAATGTCTAGGTTCACTTTGGGACACACTTGTCTTGTCCTTATTTCTCCACCTGGAGAGTTTACAGCTAGCATATGGTTCATTTGTGTTGTTGCTAGGTCATGCTTCTTAACAAACCCTTGAGCAATGAACGAGTGGGTAGCACCAGAATCAAACAACAGGGTTGCAAGGTGTAAATTGGCAGGAAACTTACCAACTACCACGTCGGGTGCCTCTTGCGCTTCCTCCATAGTGACGTGGTTCACCCGTCCTCGCATCATATTCTGCTGTTGTGGCTGTGCGGGCTTCTTCTTTGGGCATTTGTGGGCGTAGTGCCCCACTTCACCGCAGCTAAAACATTGCACCCCAACCTTAGGTGACTGGCCTTTGTTGTCTTGGGGTTGGTTTGGGGGTCCTTGCACTGCTGGTCGAGGTGGATATGCAGGGCGAGGCTGCTGTACAAACTGACGTTGTGGCTGCGCTGGTGCTGCCGGCGGCCTGTAGTTTGGGTTGTACCCTCTTGGTGCTGAGTAGGGTACCGCAGCACGGTTCGTCTTCCCTGCTGGTTGCTGCATCAGACGGGGGCGGGTGTTGCTACCCGAGGCTTGATGTGACCAACCGACCTTCCTCTTATTCTCATTTTCCAAGGCCTTTAGCTTCCTTTCTACCACAAATGCTCTGTCCACCATCTTTTGGAAGCTTTCATACTCATTTGAGGACATTGCACACTGCATCTCCGCGGTAAGCCCCTCCACGAAACAATCTTGTTTCTGCTCATCAGTCTCTATGTCCCGTGGGGCATAACGGGATAGTTGAGTAAATTTAGTGAGGTATTCCCTCACCGTCATGTTTCCCTGCTGCAGTCCCAAAAACTCCTTCCTCTTATTTTTGAGTTCACCTCTTGGGATATAATGGTTGCGGAAGCTACGCTTGAACTCTTCCCAAGTGATGTTTTCAGAGTCATGATGGGCGGCCACGTCGGCGGTCCACCAATCAGCAGCAGGTCCATACAATTGATGAGAGGCAAACAACACTCTCTCATACCCTTGGCACTGTATAATCCTCATCTTGCTCTCAATGGTCTTAAGCCAATCATCTGCCTCCAGAGGTTCAGCAGCACTTGCGAACTTTGGAGCTTGAGTTCCTAGAAACTCACTCAACCTTGGTTGGCGTGGTGCAGCTTGTGGAGGTGGAACTTGATGCAAGTTGGCCACCACTTGAGTCAAGTTCTGGATGAGCTGATTCTGATTCTCCAGCATTTGGTGGAGGGGATCAACTCCTTCACGGTGACCACCCCTGTCCTGGCCTCCAGAAAGATGAGGGTTGCATGCCTCATCGTTGTTGTTGGCGGGGTTGGCAGCACGTCTTTTTCCTCTTCCGGCCATCTGGCAGAATCAACCAATGTTAATTTGAAAGCATTTAGTATTATCTTACTAGTTTCACTTGTTTGTACTTTGAAGTGTTGAGGCTTGGTTATATTTTTCTGAGGGTTCATTTCTCACACAAAAATAAATGCAATATTATTTCATGTGGGTTCACACACAAAAGCAAAACAATCTAAAGACGAGGCTGTGGACAATTGCTCATGGCTTCCACAACTCACGTCACACACCAAGCATTAACACACCATTAACTTAACGTAACGACTCAACTATTCGATATCTTGCTAACTAAGGGAAGGATTCTACACTACTCGTTTTCTTGAGCTGGCTCCTCGGGATCTTCCTCATCATTTCGGCTGCCTTCTGACTCTGCCTTGGGTGGGGAGGCTGCTGGTGAAGAAGTGCAACAACGCCTGATCACTCGGCGATCCGGGGAGTCAGGAGTCCATGTATCATTCACGGTGACACACAGTTCATTCCCATCTCCTCTTTCTCTCGCCCTTAAGTAGGCTCGCAGCAACACCTCCGTTTCCTTCAGGGTGTCCCGGACATTCTGAAGCTCTTGTTGGCACTCCTGCAGTCGAGTGCTGAGCATAGAAGCATCCTCCAAGCACAAGTCCATGTGCTCATGAGAAGTCCCTTGCTGCACCGGCGGGTACTTGTATTCCGTGGTACCACTCTCACGCTGGAGGACATACATGTACTCAGTTTTGTCCAAGTGGCGACGATAGATGTGACTCTGGCAGGTGATGGCCTCCCAGGTGACATCTTTCTCCGCATCGACCTGTGTCGCTCTACAAGCTGGAGAGTGGTGGATCTTAAGCAGCTGATTTTCGTGTATAATCCTCATCTCTGAACTCCATTCTTCCTTCTTCTCACGGATGGTCCTGGTGGAGTTATAGTGGATGATTAGCTTGCCCGTATTGCCGGCGGCTTCGAGCATACGTCGAAGACGGCGCAACAAGCCTCCTACTGCCAATCCGTAGGAAAGGTACGTCACCGGACGGCTCTCCTCTCTTTGGGCAAGGGCAACTATGGGAACTCTCCCTCTTGTGGACTTGCGAGCGGTAAGAATCATGCGAACCATCTAAAACAGAAAGCATTTAAACTTAGGTTAGATAAACTTTTAAACAAAAATCCTATTTTGAATGAAAGTTGGGGTAAGATGAAGAAAGTGACTCCATTAAAAAACACTTTTCAACACACACCTTGTAAAATAGTTTTTAAGAAAATAGGGTCCTTAGATACGTCCATTTCTACCTAGGTCCACGTTCCTACGGGCAACCTTGGCTCTGATACCACTTCTGTCACACCCGGTTTTTCCGAAGAACAACCAAGTGAATATCACATGTATGCCAGGATCATTTTCTCATACATGTGATGACAAATAGTGAAGCATCATTTATTACAAGCCAGGTGTCGAATATAAATAAGTCTTACATAGCAAATGTCTCGATGGACAATAATAAGTTCATCACAAGTAAATAAACTAGCAACAGAATATTATTCTTGAGGGCTCCGTCACAGGCATTGCCCGGGGGTCTCCATGAACCTAGAAACCTTCTTCGGGTCCAAAGTTTTGGTCATTATACACCACCTCATTATCTTGACCTGAGCAGCAATATAAACCAACAAAATATGCAAGGTTGAGTACCAATGGTACTCAGCAAGTGTGGGAAAATTATATCATGCATGGCTAGAACAAGGAGAGGTTGAACTCATGGTTAACGCACTACGCAATTAATACCTATCACCTTAGCTTATTAAGCACCTACATTACTACACAGGTGAAATGGTCCCAATCTCCCATCCCATCATCATAATCAAATAACCATAGCATCATTTTCAATGTTAAGCTCCCCGCTTAACATCCACAACTTCCAAAGCCATCAATCCTCTAATCATGAATAAGTCCAAGCCGCTCTTGACCGTGAGCACGGCTGTCATGACAGTTTTGACTCTGCAGAGTTTGCACCACTGTACCCACATGTAGTGATTTCATCCCCCGTTGCCGGGTGGACTAAAAGAACCTCTATTATGCCAGTGGCTACGAACCACATTCACACTTCCCAGGTGTGTACCAGGAGATCACTATGAAGCCTTTACAAAGGGATTCCCGACGAGCGTGGGCCCACTGAGGTTTCACCCCTAACAGCATACAAGAGTCTCCAACCCCGCTGCAGTGGCCCCCTCTTGAGCCTTGCGGTTCATATGGTAGTCCAGCTGACACCTACTCCCCGCACCATCCAACACACCCATACTACGCCGGGGATACACCTAATTAATTGGCCAAGCTGCCCCATCTCAGCACGTGGTTGGCACGGTAAAGCCAGGTTACATGCTCTATGAACCGGTCCTTAGGATCCAGGCAAGTACTAAACACAAACCCGAGTCTCGTGCACCCAGCACACAACCAAAACATCCAACTTGCCTTGATCCCTACCTCTACATAACTCACAATATCTCATTCAAGAGTATGGTAAAGTAAACTGATGATCTCATTTCCCAAATATCACATTCTAAGCATGGCTAAGCATATGCATAATAATAAAGGACATGATAAAATAAATCCCAACCCAAGCTACAAGGAAACAAGGTAATGCAATTCTAGGGAAACATCCTAGCATGGGTTTCATATTTTCAATTGACAATGCAACTATTTCTATCTACACATCCTAGTATAGGATCAAATTGGTCAAGGACACTTGCCTCCTTCCTGCTGCTCTTGAAATGGGTAGTACTGATCTTGGAAAGGAATAACTTGCTCTTGAGCAGGTTCTACATCATACCATCACACATAGCAAAAGAAAAATAACAACCCATAAGACATAGTTCACACTTCCACTTCATACAAACCACACATTCATATTTATGAAAGTCATTCACCATTATGTGTGTTGTGGTTACTCTATGTTTGTTGATTTGTGGCTTGCATGCACTTTTAATCATATGTATATGATTACTACTTTTGTGTTTACATTTATACTTACATATTATATATATGAGTTTCTAATTTAAATAAATTCCTTATATTCAACTATTACACCTTTTTACTACCAAGTATGTATGAAAGATATTTTTCTTCTCCATATGTGCCTTCAGAATTTCTACCAACCCTAAACTGAATTCTTTGGATTTTAGAAACTCCATTTATCATTTACTAGTTGCTATATTTTCAGATTTATTTTCCTATGCATAAATGTGTACTTTATTATGAAATTAGTAATACACATCATCTAAACAGAATAGGTTCTGGTCCTAAATAATTTAATAACATATTTTGACCTTTGCCTCTGATGTAAACTATTTCACAATTATTTTTCCTATTTTCTAAAACTATTCATTACTTAAAAATATGTCCCTAAATGTGAATAATAAATTAAACAGATTCAATTCAGCCCAAAATATGTTTTTATCTCACTCCAAAGTTTCCCAAATACTGAGAAAGTCTTTAATTAAATTTTGACAATATGTTTGTCCCACTTTTTAATTTTTAAACACTAGCCACATATTCAATTTCCTAAATTAAATACTAAACAGGGCTAAAAAGGTAAACTAACCCCACTACAGGGTCTATAATATTATTTTCAGAATTTCCAGGGGTATAGCTACACTTATCAGAGGGTTTTTTCCTAATATTTATTAAGTCCAGGGGCTAAAACTGATTTTTAAATGAATTTACATGATTTTCTGAAGTTCCAGGGGCTAGATCAGAAGTTTCCGGGGCTAGCTCTTATTTCCCGAGAACCCCAGGGGGTAGCACGTAAGAATTCCAGTCTTTATAACGCGGGGCTGACGTGGACCGTCCGATTTTAAACCGACGGCTGAGATTATAATGTCGAACCGGTACGCGGGGATTTAAACCCTACCGTGCGATTTAAAATAAACGGCGCACAAGCGGCCACGTCGCTCTGATCGAACGCGGGCGGCGCTGCCGGCGGCGCACGGCGGCGGGAAGCGGCGATCTCGACGGAGACTTTCGGATCTTCGAGAATTCTTCCTAGAACTGTGATCTTATGGCATAGATCGGTGGAGGAGAGGTCGGGGATCTCACCTCTAGGGTTTTCTTGAGCTCGGAGGTCCTGAAAAGCGGTCGGCGACGAGGTCCGAGATGAATTCACGGCGAGGCTCGTCGGCGCTGTGTTTGAACCGCAAGTCACTGAGTTTCCTGCACCTGCAAGGTTCCCCGGAGGCGGTGGATCAAGACCAGCGAGTTAGATCAGAATTTCCGAGCTTAGATCGGCCAGAATTCGCCGGAGAGGCTCGGGTTCTCACCGGAGTAAAAACGGCGGATCGCGTGGGAAAAACAGAACGAGGTCGGGGTTTTTATAGACGGGGGAGGGCGGTGGGTTTGTTTAGATCGAGTGGGAGTCCTCCGGAACCAGAATTCGACCGGAAATCCGGTCGGTTGCGATCTCGCGCCCGCGGGTGAACAGTCCGAGTTTCGGACGATCGGGGGTTAGGGATGACAGGTGGGTCCCACCTGTCTGAGAGAGAGAGCGCGGGCGCGCGGCTGCGGGCTAGCGCGGGGGCAGGGTGGGCCGGCTGGTGGGTTGCGGCCCACTGGCCGGTTTTTTTCTGTTTTTCTTTTTCTATTTCTTTTCTGATTTGAGTTTAATTTGAATTCCAGTTTGAATTTGAATTTTTGCAAAACATGCAATATGTCCAAATTTTTTTTAAATTCCCCTCTTAACATGATTTAGGGTCTTAACAAAATTTTGGGGTGTTACACAAGCGAACCTAAAAGCCGCCCAATCCCGACAGAAACAGTATGCGGATCGGAGAAGACGCTCATTACAATTCGAAGTGGGGGATCACGTATACCTACGTGTGTCTCCAATGAAGGGTGTAAACAGATTTGGGGTGAGAGGAAAGTTGGCACCCCGATTCATCGGTCTATTCCAGATTTCCGAAAGATGTGGATCGGTAGCATACCGGCTGAAAATACCAGAAGCACTTTTCGGTGTGCATGATGTCTTTCATATTTCTCAGCTGAGGAAGTGTCTTAAGCTATCTACTACCGTTCAGCTGGAGGACATTGAAGAACTGCAACCGGATCTCACCTATCGGGAGGAACCGGTTCAGATCATTGACGAGAAGGCCCGAACCACATGCAACCGCACGTTGTGATTCTACAAAGTTCTATGGAGTAATCACTCCGTGGATGAAGCGACATGGGAGAGCGAAGGATTTCTTCGCGTTAACTATCCCGACTTTTTCACGTCGCATATCCGGTAATTTTCTACCGTTCTCTCTCTCATTTTCACCTTATAATCTCGGGACGAGATTCTTTTAAGGGGGAGGAATGTAAGGGCCTCAGTTTTGACACATATTTAAAGTGTTCATCACCACACACACACACCTCATTTGAAGAAAGTTGATGAACACATTTGAAGAGCAAGTAACTACATCAACATGCTCATTAGAGAACAAACTCACATAGTACAAAAGTGGTATCTCCCACATATGATATACAAGGGCTGGGCATATAAAAACTCCTACACATTGCTAGGAATGCCCATGCCAAGTTTCACCCAAATTCAAAACCTTCTTGAGGTCATTTTGGGTATAGCTAGAAAGAGGGTGGTTTGAACTCATATTCAAATTCAAACTGTTTGTATCCCATAAATTCAAAAGAGGGGGGCATATTCCTACTCAGCATATTTTTGTGAGCTCACACACCAATTTTCACTCCATTTGGAGTTGATCTTGACATGAGCTAAGTGGGGCAAATTCAAACTTTATTTGAATTTCAAACTGAACATGTGCTGAAATTCATTCAAACCAAACCCAATTTGAATTCTAACCAATTCAAATGGTTCAAGGGTAGATAATTCAAATCACCAGGGGCTTTGTGGGAACTACTGTTTACAACAGTGAATAGGAGTTAATCTCAGAGGTTAAAAATGAAAATGGGACCCACATGTCAGCCACTGGGATGATCCAACCTACTGAGACTTTCAGTACTCGGGTCCCCGAGCTCCTCCCGAGAGCGCCACCGAGGGAGGCCGCCGCGCCACCAGCAGCTTGCCCACGCGCGCGCCAAGGGTCGGTTCTGGACCCCTTCTTAAGGCCCCCCCTCCTCGGCCGAAGCCCTCGCCATTTTCTCACCGCAAGAACACAGCGCCGGGAAACTTTCTTCCGCCGCTCAGAACCGATCGGAGAGCTCCGATCACAGCCTCCCCATTCCCTCCAGAACTTCAGCAAGGTACTAGGAACCCTCCTCGTTCTTCCCCGTTGCTAGAACTCAGCTGAAACCTGTCGATCTCGGCTATACCGAGAGTTCAATTCGGTGACCCAAAACCGCCGCACTTCGGGCTCCCGTGGACATCCCAACTGGGAGGTGATCATGCCCGAGCCAAGGCACCCTTGGACGCGCTGGTGATCGGTGCTGCTCACCCCCGAGCCACAGCCCGAGTGTTTGCTCACCGGCGGCGAATTTTCAGTTTTCCCCTTTCTGGGTACAGACCAACCTTCGGGTGTGGTTCTGTCGAATCCATACTCTAGGAAGGATTAGAGGGCCTCAATCCGCTCCCACAAAAACTAGACACGGTAGCGCAGAAGTTGCCTTCACAACCTTTGGCCTGAGAACCTCTGTACCCGGCGTATTTCGAAGTTTACCGATGGCGAAGCATGCGTAAAGCATCGGGCACACGGTGAGGGACTACTTTGGACCTCTCCCGAGCTGCCTTGAGCCCATGCCGAGGTTCCTGAGGTACCACTGATGCTTTCCGGCCGTTTGCTCGGTCAGTTGGGGTGCTAGGGAAGTCGGCCGACACGGCCGAAGTCTTTCCGAAGCCGCCGCTTGTCGCCGACCATGTGCCGGTCGTTGTCATGACGAGCTGAGCCCGGAATCGTGTTCTCCGGGTGAAAGTAGGCAGGGGCGGCCGGAATCATGAAGCTTGGATCTCCACAGAGGCTGCCGGCGAGCTCTCCGGCAAGGTACCCCGGCGGCAGAGCGCGGGCAGCGGGAGGTAGACGAAGGGGGTGGACCCCAGCTGTCAGTGACAGATATTTTAAATCGGGATCGGGCTGCGGCTGGGATCTGATGTGCTGGTGCGCAAAAACCCTGTAGGCCTTAGTGTGCTGACGCCTCCGCGGCCAACACGTGTCCCCATGGCCCACCGGCCGATTTAAACTTTTCCCCGATTTTCAGATTTCATTCAAACTTCAAATCCTCATAACTTTGGCTAGGAAGCTCCAAATCGAGTGAACCAAATTTTTTTGGATTTAGCTCTCTGAGCACTTTCCAGCAAATCAAGTTTCACTTCATGAAAATCCTTAATTCTTCAGAATTAATTCCTCAAAGTTTAAAATGTTTGGAATTTTAACTGAAGAATCCTTAGGAAGAAAATTCTGAAATTTTGCTGGGATGTTCACCAAAATATCCCTGAACTACCATAGAAATTTCAGGTCCACTTGAGCTCATTTGATCCACCTAATGGTGTGATTAGTGAAACTGTTTCACAGAAAATAGAAAATATTCAGAAATATTTTCAGAATTTTCTCTGAAATTGTTTAGCTCATATCTTTAGTTAGGAACCTTCAAATCAAGTGAGACCAACTCCATTACAACCTTCTGAAAATTTAGTTTTCAGAAAGTCATGGCTTGTTCTATGAAAAATTCCTAGAATACCCTAAGAGGTCCAATTAAGGTCAAGGACATAATTAATTGTGGAGGGCTCAAATGAGCTTTGCTGCAACTAAAACTTGACCAAGTCTCTGTTTAGGTTGTAACCAAGCCACAGTAAAAGTTTCACAGTATTTGGGTCGGTCTAGTGAGATTTAGACGGTTCACAAGTTTAAAACTCAATTCAAATACATTTAATTAATACATATACTTGTATCCCATATAGTCGCTATGGTCGAGGAGGAACCCGAAGTCTTAGACTTCGTTACTCCAGAGGAGGAGCTAGCCTACGACCAAGAGCAGCAAGGCAAGCTCCGGTTTGCATCAACCTCTTTACAAATCTTTATTGTTTTGAGCACTTTCTTTGAGTATCACTTATTTCCTTGCATTAGAGTCTTGTTTGGAAACCCAATTGCATAGCCAAGAAAACCATGGATTGAGTTTAGGATTATAAACCCCGTTAGCTACTGCAAAGCTAAGTTTGGGTAGGATTCGGTACAAGTCGAGTAGTTGGAACTACTCGCGAGCATAGGCTAGAGGCACTCGACTCGGGTAGAGATAGCACATGATACACATGGAAAGAAAGATGAGACCGAGCGGAGAGTAAGGGCAGCAGGACTTTGGGGCCTTTGTGCGGTAGCTCTGCTTGTGTCGATTGAGGACCGAGCCGTGTGCGGGCCTGTTGAACAAGTTAGAACAGTACCGAAGACATACCGGCTATATGGGAACCGGGAAACTGATGTAACTCGGGTAGCTGGGTATTGAGGCATTGTCCGTCGTTCAGAGGGTAGATTGAGAGCTTGAGGTGTAAATCGGCTGGCGGCACTGAGATGCGCGTACAGAGACCTCTTGCTCAGGACGATGGGACCGGTTCAATATTTGGCTGACGGGCAAAAAGTGGTTGCATACGGCGTCCGTGATTGTTGTTGTAGGCAACATCGAGTACGGGCGTGCGTGACGGGTTATTCGGGTAACCCTGCAGGTGTAAATTGATTATAATCACCGTCCCTCACGGTCAGTGAGTACCACTTGTTCACTGTACCGTGACGTAGAAAGAACAGGCTAGTTACATGTTAAAATATTGCTGATTGAAAGATGGACTTTGATTGTTAATGATTTGTTTTAGTTTAGAGCTAACTAAAGTTCTTTTCAACTTTGGGCAAAGTACATGAGAGAAATGCGTTTCTTGTTTGATTGCGGCTCTCTCATGTGCCGTAGCGTAAGGTTCTCCACAACCTACTGTTAAAACATGAAAGTAAGGTTCCACTAATTAGGCGAGTCCTTTGTAACTTATTTTACCTCATGTACCTATTACCCCTCATGTAGAAGTTTCATGTTTAGGAGAGACGGGTCAGTCTTGTTGAGCCTTCGTGCTCACTGCTTGTGTTTGAAGCTTTTGCAGGGTTCTATGAGGAGAGACTCCCGAGGAGGAGACGAAACTCCAGGAGGGGAACCCCTTCGAGTGGGAGTCGTGCACGCCGCCGTGTTAGTATGCGTGCGTGCTAGCAAGGACACGTTCACGGGCTGAACGTGAACTTGATGCATAGTCTACGGCCGTGAGTGTAGATTGAACATATTTTGTTGTAAAAATGTTTATAAACTCGTTTATGTAATAAAATTTTGCTTCCGCTTTATGCCTTTGATGTGTGTTATCCGGTGCTGTGCAACGCAGCACCCCTCAGCGTGATCCTGGCTCGACAAGACCGTGGGGTCGTGTCACTTTCCCTATTAAAAGGTAGTCTATCTCAGAAAAAGGGAGAGAATAAGCGAGATCACGTCCTACCTTTGTTGCTGGACGAATTTCCCTCTTCTCTCCCCTATTTAAGTAGGCCAAGAGCTCCTTGAGAAGGCGTATTTTGTTTAGATTAAAGTTTGCCGTAGCTGCAACATGCGTACTTCGTTTGTGTCCAACGACCAGACCAGGACGTTTCAGAACCCCACTTTCATCAATAAACTTTTCTTCTTGAATTCGCAATATCCAGATTGCAATTCCAGTTTCTTGCTTGTTCTTCGTTTGCCTGTAAGAAATAGGCCCTCGTGGTCAGGTTGATCGTGCTCCGGCATGGTCAATAACCTCTTGGAGTTGGTCTAGCGATTGCTAAGGCGCGACGTTTTCACACGTTCTAGTCGGATCGTCAAAGTCTACTCCACCAAAAATGATAGTTACCATCTCATCGAGAGACGGTGGGGCACCTTCGTCTCTATCAAGTGGTATCAGATTTCTAGGTTGCTCAGTGAGATTTTACCAGATTTTCATAGTTTAGATCACATCTGTTCCTTTATACCTACAATCCACAAAAAAGCCAAAAAAACTAGGGTTAGATCATCATATCCGAACCAATCTGTGTCTTTTGCAATTTTCTTTTCAGTTTTGTTTTGCTTTGTTGAATAGTCGGTTGCATCGTTGTGTAAAAGTCCCAAAACTTGTAAATGGAAAACTTGAGCTGTGAATAAAGTTGAGTTTAAATTCAAGAAATGAGACTTGTTTAAACTTTTCCACATATGATAATACACATGAGAGTTCTTCTTAAACAAGTTTATGGTCACTTATAGGCTTGTACCATAGGTGGTTTAAAACCACATATGTGGAGTCTCTTGTGCAATGGAAAGTTTAAAAAATCAGATTTTAAACTAAGTTTTGATTTGAAGTTCAAATGAGGGAAACATAATAGGAATTTCAAACTATTGTATTCAAAAGCTCAATTGCAGCGGCCAAATTTAAAATCAGATTCCATATTTGAATTCCTTAGGTCCAAATTACGGGGGGTAGGTAAAGTCTCATGAATTTTTGAAGATATTTGCTATCCATTTTCCAAATGGACTTAAATTTGCAATGAATTCAAATGTACATTTGAATTTGGATGAAACTTGTCCAAATTATCCAAACACAATACAGATTGGAATTTCCCACAATTTTTGATTTCCAGCATTTGCCAAAATGAGCAGATATTTGTGAGAAAATGAGAGGGGATAAGGGGGAAGGTGAGGCCCACTTGTAATATGCCCAAAAAGATCTCAGTGTGCAGTCTTCATTTCTCCACTCACTGGTCACCGAGACAGCCGAGGCTCAGCGCAGCTCCGGGCGACACCGCGCGACCAATGGGACACCTCCCCAGCAGCTTAAGCTCCTCCATGGATTGCTCAACATGATCAGCAGCTGTACCGTGTCCCTCTTTACTCATGGACCGAACACTGAGACGCCTCTCCCTCGCACCCGAACAGAGCTCTGCTCTCACCACCGCGCTCTGCCTTTTCCCGATCACCACAGCAACCAAGCAACCTTTGCTCGAGCGCCCCACAGCAAAGAGCAGCACCAACGTGTGCTCTAGCCGGCCAGCAACTTTCCCCCACGGCCCCGAGCTCGTTAGCACCAAAAATCAGCAAAGAATCTGCAGCTCCCGGGTAAACGCTGAAAAACTGGAACTGATCATCGTGGGCAGCCCAAACCAGAAGTGATCACGCCCAAGAAAGCCACCCCATTGGTGCACCTGCAAGCCTAGTTGCTCAAGTCTGAAGCTCAGCCCTAGCCATTGATCACAGAGGGAGAATTTCAAGTATTTCTCCCGGGCGGCCGAAACTGACCTTGAGGTAAGGAATTGCAAAATTCATCCTCAATTCGTGTTGGTTGTGTTCCAAACTCCACACACAAGTTCTTAACTGCCTAGCACACCTCCTCCATCGATTTTAGACCGAGAAATTGAGTGTAGAGCGAGGAATTCGAGTTATTTTCGAGAGTATACCGCTGGACCATATCGGGCGCACGGTGCCAATAGGTTTGGAGCTCTTCCCGGCTTGTTTAGACCTCATGTTGGTCTTCTATACGATCCCCTGGTGCTTTAGAGCCCATAAACCGACCATTTGGTCGAGAATTCACCGTGCACGACCTCGCCGGAGCCCTAGGGTTTGCTGTTGCCGGTGCACCCGTTTTCCGGCGAGTTTCAGCCGCCGGCGACCTCACCAACATGTTCAGCGTGGGGGAAAATGGGGGAGCGGCCAGCAGGGGGTCCGTAGGTGGCTGGGAAGTGCCTTTCCGGCGACCTTGCCGGAGGGAGATGCCACTGCTCTGTTTGGCGCGAGGCTGAAGGTTAGGGATGATGAGTGGGACCCACTGTCGGTATTTAAGTATTTTCCAGATTTTTCCTAATTCGGTTCAAACTTTGGAGAGCCATAACTTTGTGTAGGAACCTCAAAAAATTGTGAAATAAATTTTTTGGATTCCTCTCAAAGAGTGCTATCCAGAGGTGCAGCCCAATATTTATGAAAATCCCTGGATTTGGCTCATTAATTCATTAAGGAAAATCTTGTAAGAATTTTTACAGGAGTTTTGTTTATTGGAAAATTACCAAATTTGGGCAGTACATTCTTCCGAAAATTCTTGAACTCCAGTAAAATTTTCAGAGTCATTGGACTCCATTTGCTTGGCCAAATATTGTTTCAATCCTCTATGTCTCTGAAAAATGGGAAAATGAACAGAGACATTTTCAGACTTTTAACCAAGTTTAGAAAATCCATGTCTCTGTGTAGGAAGCTCCGAAAATGGTGAAACCAAGTCCTATGGACTCATGAGACTCTCAAGTTTCTGAAAAAACAAATTTGGAGCATGACAAAACACTATAATTGCCATAGGATTTCAAAGAAGCCAAATAGTAAGAAAATTCCCTAGGCCACATCTTCCATCAACTTTGTCTGAAATTTTGCAAGCCATACCGATCTATGGAGCACTGTAAAAATTTTAGAGCAAGTTGAGATCATCTTCTCCAGTTTTCTGCCAATTATGTCCAGCTTCATATTTATGTCCAATAGCTATTTCTCTGAACTTTATTCCAAAGACCTCCATTGATCCAAAATGATTCTTTCTCTGTCCAACACATAATCAGAACCCAAATCTCAAGTCTTAGTTGGTTTAAATCATTCTTAAGTCATAACGCACATTTGTTTTATAATTCATATACTCGCAACATAAAACTGTGCATGTTCATTTCGGTAGGAAAAACGACGAAGGAGCTCGATGAGGCATTCGACTCAGAACAGAAACTTGAAACTTTACTCGTTGCAAAGCTACTGACTTTAAGTAGAACTAAATCTGCAGCAACATAAGGAAAGCCCCAGTTTGAATTTAACAGCTTTTAGTTATATTTTACTTTGTATCACTTTTATTAGTCTAGTATGTATTGTGCATTAGGTCAAGGTGATTGATACTCCAAATGCATGACCCACAAACCCTTGGAGTTAAAGGGTAGAACAGGTTACCTTCGTGTAGCTTTGGCTAGGCTTAAGTATAGGATCCGGTACAAGTCGGGTAGTTGGAAGCTGCTCGCGAGTTTAGGATGTTGGTTCAGCGGGGTATGATTCTAGAGAATGAAAGTTCTGGAATGAAAAATGATACCGAGCAGAGAATAGGAGCAGCAGGACGTTGGGCCTGTGTGGCTATAGCCCTGTTTGTGTCGGCTAAGGACCGATGCGTATGCCGCCCTGCTGAGCAAGTTTGAACAGTACCGGATGCATACTGGAATTATGGGGTCAAGGAAATCGATGTAACTCGGGTCCTCTCGTGTTGAAACTTATACGGCCGTCCATTGGGGGTTGGTGTCAGAGGTGTAAACCCGCTAGCGGAGCAACTTTGACGTGTTTCGGGTAGTGACCCTTCTGATGGGTCGGCGGAACTAGTTCGGCATTGAAGTGACGAGTGAAAGGTTGCTGCATACAACGTAAAAAAGAGCTCGCATGAGTCTTTCGAGGTGGGTGCATGTGTCGTGTATTCCGGGTGTGTCCTGATTGCAATCACCGTCCCTCGCGGTTCTATGGGTACCACTTGTTCACTGCGTTGTGACGTAGTAACAACTTCCAGATGAAGTGAAATGAATCATTGTTGTCGTAAAGTTATTAAGTTCATTGTATTGCAAACCATGTATGTTATAGTGTAGAGCTCACTAAGTTTATCTTCCACTTTGGGCATCACCACATCGGAGGAAAGTGTTTCTTGTTTGATTGTGGACTTCCGATGTGAGGGCTGCCTAAGGCATAATAATTTGCTGCTATAAATCTGAAAGTAAGGATCAATATTTAGGCGTGTCGTTGTTGCATCATATTTTTCCTATGTTAGGAATCTCTGCATGTAGAGTTTCATGGTTAGGAGTGTCGGTTAAGTCTTGCTGAGCCATCGTGTTCACGGTTGCATTATTAGTGTTTTGCAGGTTATAAAATTTGATATGAAGATGGTTCTTCGGTGAGCCATCAGCGACTCACCGGAAACCCTGCCGCGGCACACATCTTTGTGGAAGCTAGTAAGAAGCGTCCGCGGGCGGGACGTCTTCTCTTTTGCTTAGTTAGGACCGAGAGTAAGTGTGTATGTATATTCCGCTGCGTGTACCTTCGTGGTACATTATTTTATAAATGACACTATCTTGAGAAATAAAATACTTTGTACTTTATGGTTCTTTTCGTGTTTGCTGTTGGGTGGCGCATCGCACGGCACCACCCAATGTGTATCCTGGAGTGTGGATCCCAGAAGGGGTTCCCCACAAGCTTGATATCAGAGCCGCATTGGGAATAGCACGCATGAAAAGAGCTTATTTTCAAAAATTTCGAAGTATACGAGTGAGGAACGTGTAGTATGCCAACATAAGGACTATTATTAGCATAGTTACTTAAGGTGGCAAGCTAATAGTGTGTTACATTCAGTATTTCAATTCTGTAATGACGCACCTACGTCAGGTAAGAGGTAAGGTATGCCACCACAGGCGGATCAATTGTGGTAACTCGCCATACGAGTAATAGTATAGAATGGTATAATGTGGCTTGGCACGGTAGTTAATATGAGTCTCTGAACCTCTCTATTATTCTGAGAGCATATGAAAACGCTGATCTCCAGCGGGCTTTAGGCAAAAGTGAGAATACCCCATCGTGTGGTAAGCAACACGATAGTATACAACTCTTGAACGTTCAATGTTCAAAGGGTCATACGCCCTGCAGGGTAGTAGGTGGTATCCGTTGGGTTGATAACATTTCCAACCGTGATGACCCGTTCACGATCTACTCGGGTTTCCCGTTGTGTGGTGTGAAAACGCGACCATGTACCTTGAGACGTGACTTGACTAAGGACGGCCTGTATGGCAATGATACGTGGTGTATGTTTTTACTATGATATGGACCTGCCAGAAATAGAAAACCTTTGTGTGCATCACTATTGATTGTTTTTTTGCAGGTACCTTAACCACGAGTAGAACATGTCGTTCAGAACACGTGTGTGAGTGATCGCTTTAGTGCCACCATTTGAGACGTGATGCCGGTGTAACGCCGGTTAGGATTTTGATTTGGTGAGGAAACGCAGTACCGTAATATGTTTTAACTGCATGAAAAAGAAAGTTTTCAAAGGAAAGAGTAACTTTGGAGTCTAGGATTCCATTAGTGGTTAATGAACTCCTATATTGAACTAAGAATCAATTGGGAGTATAGAATCATTCACAAAGACATAGAAACAATCTCCCCTGTTTTAGGCAGAATTTTTGCTGAACTTGTACAGGGCCTAACTTTTGTTTGGTTGAACCAGTGGAGGTGAGGGATACATTTCTGGAAATGTTTTGAAGTCTTCTACAACTTTTTTGTAGAACTCCAGAACAGAATTCCCCTCCAAATGGATGAAAATCTCAGAGGAGTGTTAACTGTCCAAAAACAGGGCAGACCAAAAATGCTCTCTAGAATTTCTGGAAATGTTTTGAAGTCTTCTACAACTTTTTTGTAGAACTCCAGAACAGAATTCCCCTCCAAATGGATGAAAATCTCAGAGGAGTGTTAACTGTCCAAAAACAGGGCAGACCAAAAATGCTCTCTAGAATTTTCTGTATTTCGATCATAACTTCTTGTAGAAAATTTGTAAGGGTCATGTAAGACACCGTTGGAAAATTTGTGATATTTGCTACAACTTTGTAGTTCAAAGTTTCTCCATATTTGGGGTATAATTTTATGAAATCTTGCGGACAAAACAGACACTTTCAGAGGAGATGCTGTCAAAATTGTTTCAGATTTCTATCAACTTTGAAATGTCATGACGTCTGATCCAGTTCTGATATGAAGGTAAATAAATACTCGTTGGAAAGATATTGAAGTTATCAAAAATTTTGATATTCAACTTGAGTATGAAACTTCCATTTTTATAATCAAATTCTGGGATTAAGGCCAAATGGTCAATCTGAACAGAGCATTGTT
The DNA here is from genome assembly GCA_030760725.1 of Neostapfia colusana. Lineage (NCBI taxonomy): Eukaryota > Viridiplantae > Streptophyta > Magnoliopsida > Poales > Poaceae > Neostapfia > Neostapfia colusana. The sequence continues at coordinate 52,998,854 of JASWHV010000019.1, forward strand.
CATTGCCCATGTAACTTGAGACTTGTTGTGGACATGAAGGTTTTTATAATTCTCTAAGTTCCATGACAAAGTCATTAGTTATATTTCATTATTCTTTGTTGTTGGTTTAAGAGTTTGACAAACTTCAACAATCATTGGTTATATTTCGGAATTATCAAAAATCTTGTTTCCTTCACGTATGCTGCACTATTGATGTGATATTTTTGCGGTTAATAATTTTGAGTTCAAGTGGAGTACATCTTGGATATTAACCGTAAATTGGTCACTCTTGCAGTATGGATCATACTCATTCCGGGTATGAGGTTGGTGGTTCCAGTCGGGATGGAAATGATTCGTCGCAGTGACGATCACCGACATCATCAACCGGACTGGCGGAGGTGTTGGGAAGAATGAATGAGTCTCTTGAGATGTTGGTGCAGCAAGGCATCCGACAAGAGACCTCACCATAAAACCCCACACTGAATACGTATCTGGATTTTCTAGCAAGACAACCACCGGTCTTCTCTGAAGCTAAAGAAGCCTTGGAGGCAGATCATTGGCTCCGGGTGATTGAATCTAAATTAGGAATGCTCCAGTGTGATTAATATGAGAAACCTTTATTTGCCGCTCAGCAACTTCATGGATCCGCTGGGGCTTGGTGGTCTGAATATCTTGCTAAGATCGCTGAAGGTCATCGTATGACGTGGACGGAGTTTTGTGAGGCTTTCCGTGCACGTCATATTTGTGAAGGCATCGTCAAAACCAGAATTGAAGAGTTCTATAAACTCAAACAAGAAGGCATGAGTGTCATGAAGTACTTTATGGAATTTAACTGTTTAGTATAATATGCATCCGCTTATGTGCATAACGAGACGATGAAGTGTCATTACTCCTTCCGAGGCCTCGATGTGAAGCTTCGGACAAAAGTAGCACAATACAATAAAGGGAATTATAGCGAGTTAGTCAATGCCGCTATGATTCAAGAAATAGCTAAACTCGAGCATAAGGAAAGTAAGAGGAAGAGAAAATTATCACTGGCAAGTACGGATGATTATCATCAAGAACAACCGGTGATATATTACTTACCATCCGGGGTGGAAATTCAGTCCTTTGACGGGCCACCTCAGATCCAATACTGTTCATATTCACCTATAGATGTTCAGCCACTGCTGCAACAACAGTAACTGAGTAGTTGTGCACCCTCACTTCAACAAGGTGCACAAGAATATCAATCACTTTCATATTATGAAGATCCTGAGCTCGCATCGTACGGTACTTGTAGTGATGTTGAGCATATTTCTCAGGAGGGTCAAGTGACCCAGCAAAGTAGCAGTGACATATCATCTCAAGCTGCAAAGAAATCCTATGGTCGTCAAGGAGAACATCACTGAAAGTGGGAAGCGTAAACTATATGGTAGTTGAAGACGTTCCCGTAGGAGAACCCGTGTTAGCGGGCATGTTCAGCCTACGTGATCGGCCCACGCTCGTATTGTTCGACTCGGGTGCTACACATGATTTTATCAGCAAAGATTATGTGGTTAAGCACCAAGTACCATCAATCACCTTGGCCGCATCTTATCAGATTAATTCACCGGGAGGTAGTAGGACAACGGGCAGAATTGTTGCTCGAGCGCCTATATGTTTGGATGGGCGGATATTGAAAGTGCATCTAGGTAATCCCCGTGGGTTTTGATTGATTGATGACGACAATTAAGATACTAATAAGTTTCTACTGAGTATGAGCACAGGTGTTTATCAAAGAAATGGATATGGAGTCTCTCAAGAAGCAAAAGGAAAAGAAGAAGACTTGAAAGAGTAGAAAATAGAATTTTCTATTAATTTTCACATTTTCTAGTTGTGTACAGGGTATTCTCTTTTAGAGTGCTTGAGAATCATTAGAGAGCTCAAACGAAGGGTAGAAAGTTAGAATCATGAGACGAAGTAGTCATAGCTATGAAAAAAAAGTGAGACCAGACTTGTCAGGACCATGAGCCGGACTAGTCCGTTCAGACCCGGACTAATCCGTTTTGGACCGGATAAAGAGTCTCTAAGTCAGTTTAGACTTGTCCGTGCAAGGCCGGAATAGTCCGTTGTCGTGTGAGTCTGAGCCGTTATGAGACTAAGTCTCAGAAGGCCAGACTAGTCCGCTAAGCGGACTAAGCTGCTTAGGTCCGGAGAAGAAGTATCTGAGTGCCATCGGACTAGTCCGCTCCACAGGCCGGACTAGTCCGATCCTTTCAGACTAGTCCGAATTAGGACGGAACAAATATTCCTGTGTGAGCTCGGACTAGTCCGAAGTTGGGTGGACTAGTCCGCAGCTCTAGATTAGAGAGTTTTTAGACTAAGTCTGGTAAGACCGGACTAGTCCGCCCATACCAGACTAGTCCGTTCTCATACGGAACAAAGGTTCCTGACTGAGATCGGACTAGTCCGCTCTTGGCCGGACTAGTCCGTGGTTTCATGACCGTTTGAGTCCAACGGTCACTAAACTTTAGTTGGTAGCCTTGTGACGTGAGTAGTCCCCCAAGAACGGACTAGTCCGGGGTTGGGACCGGACTAGTCCGGACTTTAGTTGGTAACGGCTAGATGCTGAGATTTCTATAAAAGGAGACCCCCCGGCTGAGAATTTGAAAGACAACAAGCTAAGCGCTGAAAACTCATTCCTAGAGCTCTTCTAAGCCTCTTTCCTCACCTTCTAGACCCCTAAGATTGGATCTTAAGGAGTTAGTGGTTTTGTGAGAGGAAATACGTGGTGATCGACGTTTGAGCTCTCGATTTGATTCTCTTGCACTCTAACTGTTAATTTGAGTTCTTAACAGTTGTACTTTGATTTCTAGAACTGCTTGGTTGGTGTAGGGAGTCTCAAGGTGTGAGTAGCCCCTAAGAGCATTATATTCACATTTGATTGATAGTGAAAGAGCCCGGGCTTGATCTTGGTGATCGCTCGGTGAGGAAAGGGTTGGAAAAGACCCGGTCCTTGGTGGACTCCTCAACGAGGACGTAGATTCCTGTGTGGAATCGAACCTCGGGATAAATCGTGTCTATTGATTCCTTTACTATCTCACTCGCTCACTAGAATTACTTGTTAAGCTTTCATTTTGTCAATACTCGTAAATTGTTCTACTATCTCGCAATCCAATCATTCACAACTAATTAGTGATATTATTTGACTACCATATATTTTCGCTCAAACAAACCTAAAAGAAAACCTAAAACGCAAATTTATACTTAGACCGGACTAGTCCGGCCTGCTTCAAGTTTTATCCGCTGTTTGCAATAGTTTCAGGTTTTATCAGTCTATTCACCCCCCTTTAGGCTACTTTCAATTGGTATCAGAGCCTAACTCTCCACAAAAGCTTAACCTCTTGGAGAGGAGATGGGGGACAAGGTCGGTAGTCAAATTGATCTCAACAAGGGAAAAGGAGCAAGTTCGAGCAACCTTGAAGAACAAGGTTCTAACCCGCCTCCAGCGGTCACTCCTCCACAAGATGTTTCAAGCTCAAAAGAAGATGAAGAAGTTATTCGTCTCATGGCACTCCTTAAAAAGAAGAAGGAGGAGGCTAAAAAGAAAAAGAAGGAGAAGTTAGAAAAGAAGCTCAAGAGTAGTCAACAAGACTACTCGCGATATCCTTTTAACTATGAACGTCTAAATTCTAATTATAGTTATTTATCAATTCCTCTAGACAAACCACCTCACTTTGATGGAACCAACTATACAATGTGGAAACACAACATGAAGTTGCATCTAATTTCCTTGAATCCAAGTCTTTGGCATGTGTTATGTAGTATAGATATCCCCGAAGACGAGGATGAACTCACCCTAGAACAAGAACAACAAATCCATCGCAATGCACAAGCGGCAGCCTTGCTCAACTCATCTCTAAGCATTGAAGAATTTAACAAGTTAGATGGGTTGGAGCTGGCCAAAGATATTTAGGACACCCTCAAGATTGCACATGAAGGAAACAGATCCGTGAGGGAAGCCAAGATTGATATGATAGAAGGAGAGCTTAGAAGGTTCGCCGTGGAAGAAGGCGAAACACCTCAAGAAATATACAACCGACTTAAAACTCTTATCAACAAGAGTCGGGCGTATGGATGCAAGAAATGGAATGATCATGAGGTGGTCAAGAGAATGATAAGAGCATTTATGCCTCGCAATGTGACCTTATGCACCTTAATCTGGGAAAGTCCAAACTTTCACTTGATGACTCCGGATGAAGTGCTAGGGAAGATCATTAACCACGAGATGATGGAAAAGGAAGCCCAACACGTCAATGGCCTAGCAAAGATCACTTCATCCAATAAGAAGGGCATTGCTCTCAAGGCCACATCCAAGTCCAAGGCAAAAGAGACACAACTCACAAGTGAAGATGAAGAAAGTGATGATGAGATCACGGACATGGATGATGAAGAAATGACATTCTTCATCAAAAGATTCAAAAGGTTGATGAGGAGAAGGAGAAGCCATCACTATGAGAACAAGAGAAAAGACAAGGGCAAGTCAAGAACAAAGAAGACTTGCTACAACTGTGGAGAACATGGGCATTTTATTGTGAACTGCCCCCATAGCAAGGAAGATGACAAGAGAAAGAAGAAGGATGGGAAGCCTCAAGATAAGAAATTCTTCACAAAGAATGTAAATTCTATCGTATTTCATAATTCTGATGCATCTCATGTTCTTATGAAAAGTAAGTTTGGTAAAGTATATGCAAAATATGTTGGGCCACTCCACAAGAGCCCAAAAACTTGTGTGTGGGTGCCCAAATGACTAGCAACTAACCTCAAAGGACCCAACCAAGTTTGGGTACCTAAGAGCAAAGTTTAAATTGTTTTGCAGGCCTACTCCTCCGGTGGCACTAAATGGGTGCTAGATAGTGGGTGCACTAACCATATGACCGGAGAGAGAAAAATGTTTGTCGAGTATGAAGAAAATGATGATCCAAATGAAGGCATCTATTTTGATGAAAACAACCAAGGAAGGGTAATAGGTATTGGTAAAATTGCAATCTCTTATCAACACTTTCTTTCACATGTTCTACACGTTGAATCACTAGATTATAATCTATTGTCCATATCTCAACTATATGAGAAAGGTTATAATTGATTGTTTACTAACGAGAATGTGACCGTCTCTAGAAGAAGTGATAACTCAATTGCCTTTAAGGGTGTGTTAAAGGGAAAGATTTACTTGGTGGATTTTTCCACAGATAAAGCTCAACTTGACACATGCTTAATAGCAAAAACCAATATGGGATAGTTGTGGCATAGAAGACTAGCCCATGTTGGAATGAGTAACTTACAAAAACTTCTAAAGGGGGATCACATCCGTGGACTAAAAGATGTTGTTTTTGAAAAAGATAGACCATGTAGTGTGTGCCAAGCAGGAAAGCAAATTGGAACAGCTCATCCCGCCAAGAATGTGATGACGACAACAAGACAATTGGAGATGCTTCACATGGACCTCTTCGGCCCTGTCACCTATAGAAGCATTGGCGGTAATAAGTATGGTCTTGTAATTGTTGATGATTATTCTCGTTTCACTTGGGTATTTTTCTTGCATGATAAGGGGAAACTTAAGGTATCTTCAAGAAGTTCTTGAGGAGAGTTCAAAATGAGTTTTCCTCAAAAATCAAGAAGATAAGGAGTGACAACGGTTCTGAATTCAAGAACACGAAGAATATTTGGATGAATAGGGCATCAAACATGAGTTTTCAGCCCCTTATACTCCCGAACAAAATGGGGTGGCTGAAAGGAAGAACCGAACACTCATAGAGATGGCAAAAACCATGCTCGATGAATACAAGACCTCAGATCGATTTTGGACGGAGGCAGTCAATATCGCTTGTCATGCTACAAACCGCCTCTACCTCCATCGACTTTTGAAGAAAACCTCATACGAACTCTTAACTGGTAACAAACCTAATATCTTCTACTTTCGAGTTTTTGGAAGTAAATGCTATATTCTCAACAAGAAGTCTAGTACTTCAAAGTTTGCTTCGAAATCCGATGAAGGTTTCGTACTTGGTTATGACTCAAACACCTACGTTTATCGTGTCTTCAACAAAACCTCCGGGTGCGTTAAAATTGCACGTGACGTGGTGTTTGATGAAACTAATGGCTCCCAAGTGGAACAAGTTGATCAATGTGTATTAGATGAAGAAGAAGCACCATGTGAAGCACTAAGAAGAATGGAGCTTGGAGAAGTCCGCCCCCAAGAAAATATAGGACAAGATGCTACAAGCTCATCACAATTGGCACCTCTCACTCAAGATCAAACTCAACCATCCCAAGATCAAGACGGTCAATTTGAAAAAGGAGAAAATTGAAACCATGATGTCAATCAAGGGGGAGAAGAAGAAGAAGAAGAAAACCACTCAAAAAATCAAGTGCCTCACCCAAGGGTTTATCAAATTATTCAACGAGACCACCCCTTTGATAACATCCTTGGAGATATCACAAAAGGGGTAACAACACGTTCTCGAATAGCTAACTTTTGTGCACATTACTCTTTTGTGTCATCCTTGAAACCATTTAGGGTGGAAGATGCACTCAAGGATCCGGATTGGGTGGTAGCTATGCAAGAAGAGTTAAACAACTTTACAAGAAATTAAGTATGGGAGCTAGTGAAAAGACCAAATGCAAACGTGGTAAGCAAGACGAACACGGAGTGGTGACGAGAAATAAGGCCAGACTTGTGGCAAAGGGATATGCTCAAGTTGAAGGTTTGGATTTCGATGAAACCTTTGCTCCCGTAGCTAGGCTTGAGTCCATTTGTATTCTATTAGCCTATGCTACTCACCATGATTTTAAACTCTATCAAATGGATGTGAAAAGTGCCTTTCTAAAGGTCCAATCAAGGAGGAGGTGTACGTGGAGCAACCACCCGCCTTTAAAGACCAAGAATATCCTAATCATATGTTTAAGTTGCATAAAGTTCACTATGGCCTCAAACAAGCTCCTAGAGCTTGGTATAAGTGTCTTAGAGACTTTCTCATTGATAATGGGTTTAAGATAGGCAAAGCAGATTATACACTCTTCACAAAGAATGTAGACAACGATCTCTTTATGTGCCAAATATATGTCGATGATATTATATTTGGTTCTACTAATAAATCTTTTTGTAATGAGTTTAGTAAGATAATGACAGATAGGTTTGAGATGTCCATGATGGGGGAGTTGAAGTTCTTCCTAGAATTTCAAGTCAAGCAACTAAAGGAAGGCACGTTCATTAGTCAAACCAAGTACACACAAGACATACTCAAGAAGTTCGATATGGACAAAGCAAAACCCATCAAGACACCAATGGCAACAAATGGGCACCTTGACCTCAATGAAGATGGACCAAGTGTGGATCAAAAGGTATATCGCTCCATGATTAGCTCATTACTTTATCTTTATGCATCTAGGCCTGATATCATGCTTAGTGTATGTTTATTTGCAAGATTTCAAGCATCACCTAAAGAATGTCATTTAATAGCCATTAAAAGGAATCCAAAGGGATCTAAGTTTAATCTCATCGGATACTCCGATGCGGATTATGCTGGATGTAAAATAGATAGAAAAAACACCTCAGAGACTTGTCAATTTTTGGGTAAGTCCCTAGTATCATGGTCATCCAAGAAACAAAACTTCATTGCTCTCTTCACAGCTGAGGTGGAGTATGTCGCAGCCGGGAGTTGTTGTGCTCAACTTCTTTGGATGCGATAAACTCTAAGGGATTATGGTCACAATATGAACCACATTCCACTCCTATGTGACAATAAGAGTGCCATTAAGATAGCCCACAATCCCGTTGAGTACTCTAGGACCAAACATATAGACATCTGGCGTCACTTTTTGAGAGATCGTTCTATAAAGGGAGACATAGCTATCTCACATGTAAGAACTGAAAATTAACTAGTCGATATTTTCACCAAACCACTAGATGAAAAACGATTTTATAAACTTTGAAATGAGCTGAATATTCTAAACTCTAGGAATGTGAGTTGAAAAGTTGTGCAAATAGAAGTCCTCAAAATTTTTCACAACTTTCAAAAGTATGCACGATTGTGAAAAACTTGTTCCTCCTCTATTTCTCCTCTCATATTATTTTTAGCTATATTATGGTCATCATGTAATTTGTATATGGACCATATAGCAGGTGCAAGTAAATCCACTGCAAACAAAGGCAAAATTCTAATATATAAGAATTTTTTTAAGAGCCGGACTAGTCCGACATAGAGGCCGGACAAGTCCTGGCATCCTAAGAAGTCCGAGATGCAGCGGACAAGTCCACAACGGACTAGTCTGCCCAGCACCCGGACAAGTCCGGACTAGAGACTAGTTCGGACCTAGTCCGACAGACCGGACTAGTCTGGACTGAGGACCGGACTAGTCCGGGCATCCTAAGAAGTCTGAGATGCAGCGGACAAGTCCACAACGGACTAGTCCGCCCAGCACTCGGACAAGTCCGGAGTAGAGACTTGTCCGGACCTAGTCTGATAGACCGGACTAGTCCGGACTGAGGACCGGACTAGTCTGGCCCCTGGAGAGTTAACCTCCAAGGGTTGGGCTGATCCCTTCCCTCTCCCTCATTCACCTCCACTCCACTTCTCTCCTCCAAAACTCGCCCCCGTTGGCGATTTTGGAGTCCTCCCTCAAATCCCTCGAAGGCATCCTCGATTCAAGGCTTGTGGAGTGTGGGGAACTCTTCTCCGACCATCTCCGCTCCTTTGAACCGTGAATTTCATCAAATTTCTTCACTCTAAGGTACTTTTTAACCTAGCCTTGACTTTTCATAAAAATCTTATTTCTAGGACATACCTTTAGTACCTTAGGCCTTCTCTGATATTCCTATACCATATCATTGCACTCCCTCATAGTCTTGCGACTACTTTGCTAAATTAGTGATCAAATCACCTCAGTTAGGGTTTAAAACTGTAGAGTCCGGACTCCAACCGGACTAGTCCGGCCGGAGCGGACTAGTACGCCTCCTGCTCAGAAAAGTCCGGCTGATAGAGTCTTAGCCCCTAACTTTGGGATTGTAAACTAATTCAAACGCAATGCTCCATCAACTAAGTACTTCTTTTCTCACCAGATCATGTCAGGACCTAGCGACAGTCCTCTTCCAAACCCCGAGGCCAAAGCGGCTCGCCAAGCCGCTTATCGTGCGACAGCCGAGGCAGAGGCAGGAGAGGCTGCTGCAAGGGAGGCTCGGACAAAGAAACGGGCTGACAGGGAAGCACAAGTCTCTCAGTCCGTTGATCCTCCAAGGAGGAAGAGGCTAGTAACACTGAAAGACAAACAACATGCCGAGCCCCAAAAATCAACCCAAGACAAAGTAAAAGGCAAAGCGGCTGATCCTCCCAGGAAAAAGGCCTTAGCCAATAGGGGACTCGTCATTCGTGACAACCCTAGACGGGGAAGAGAAAATCCCCCACAGGGTTCTATTGGGCCTCTTGTAAGGGCACCTCCTATGCAGAACCCAAACTGTCAACCCAATTTGGCAAGTGCAACCTTCAAGGGGAAAGGAGCCGACAAAGCTAGAAGGTTCCGGGAAGAGGAGGTTTATAAGTACGAGGAGTCCACACCAGACCCTCGCTTCTGGTGCAACTTCCATTGTGACTACTACCGGCTTGTCTATCTCCCAATGAAGACACCGGTAGTTGATGCTCAGTGGGTGGACTGGCTATACATGGCAAACAAGAAGCATCAAGCTTTTGATGCAGTAATTGAAGCAACAGAACGCCATGGGATCAAGGACTTGATGGCCTTTCAGTATGATTGGAACATTGAGGTCATAGTCCAATTTTACACCACCTGCTACTTCCACACCTATGGAAACAGGAAAAACACTTAGATGACAAATGGTGTGGTTTACTCGGTCCTGTATGATGAGTTTGCTCGAATCCTTGGACTTGGGGAGCAGTTGAACTATGAGATCATAGTTCATAATGAGAGAACCTTGGAAAAGGATGACTTGGACTTCATGTACCCTTCATATGTCTCCTATGAGACATCCTCAACCCACAACATCAAACCCTTTTTTGGAGTGCTGAACAGGATTCTAAGAATGACTCTAGCTCCAAAAGATGGAGATGCGGGGATGATACAGAGGTATCTCAGAAACCTATTGAAGCTGTTCAATGAAGAAGAGAGATTCAATGTCTTTGACTACATATACAACGACATCTTCAACATCTCCCACACCCCGAACAGATCCTGTGGCTATGCACCATACATCATGTGCATGATAGAAAGAGTCACAGGACTGAAATTTGCAAAGGATGTGAAACACAGGAAGCTACATCCTCAGATGCCAACTCCTCTTCCTCGCCCTCCTGCGTCCTTGGGCAGGAGCTCCTCTGCAGCTCCATCCTCCTCTGCTGGACCATCCGTCCCTCCATCATCGAGCGGCTCCTCTAGTGGGCTGCTTAAAATTTTCAAGGTCATATTCTCCCCGTGCCGGAAGGTGGAAGTTCGCATGCAGAAAATGAGGCAACGCCAAGAGAAGTACCTCAAGTCCATGTGCGACAAGATGGAGATACCTATGTCTTCACCGTCATCAGATGATGACGAAGTGACAGAATTTCCCACTCTCACGGAGGACGAGCTTGCCTACTTTGGATCCTCCTCAGCTACTCCTCCTACCTCCCACACTCATCAAGAGGATGACAATGAAGATGATGATGAAGATGAGGACGAGAAGACTCAAAGTGACTAAGACGAAGATCAAGATGATAGTGATTAGGTTTTTCTCTCTTTTCTTTCCCTTTTTTGGTGCCTTGATGCCAAAGGGGGAGAGAATAAGGGGGAGTAGTCTAGTCATAGTCTTGCTCTTTAAACACTCACTTCATGATGGTTTGTAATAACTATGCCGCATTATGCCACGTTATGTTATTTTATAATGACTATGCTATTTCATGTCTTTATATTATGATATGTTTGCTCGTAAATGTTATATCTTTCTTAATACGGTTAATGCTCACATCACACTTAGCCACCCCACCATACCACATGTATGTATGAAATTCTTAAAAAACTCACTCTTATGCATATTTTCCTTTGACAATCCTTTGTGCACACATTTAGGGGGAGTGAATCATACACACATGTGTTATGAAAATAATCTACTATATCTATTTATCGAAAATCTTAATGAGTTGTCATCAATCACCAAAAAGGGGGAGATTGAAAGTGCATCTAGGTAATCCCCGTGGGTTTTGGTTGATTGATGACGACAATTAAGATACTAATAAGTTTCTACTGAGTATGAGCACAAGTGTTAATCAAAGAAATGGATATGGAGTCTCTCAAGAAGCAAAAGGAAAAGAAGAAGACTTGAAAGAGTAGAAAATAGAATTTTCTATTAATTTTCACATTTTCTAGTTGTGTACAGGGTCTTCTCCTTTAGAGTGCTTGAGAATCATTAGAGAGCTCAAACGAAGGGTAGAAAGTTAGAATCATGAGACAAAGTAGTCATAGGTATGAAAAAAAGGGAGACCGGACTTGTCCGGACCATGGGCCGGACTAGTCCGTTCGTGTGACACCCTCATCTCAGGTGTCAGCATATGTTCATGTTTTATGAAGAGGAAACATTTTAAGAAAAGAAGGAATAGAGAAAAATATCAAAAGGATAGGTAATAAGAGCCGAATCCCGCTCTCAAAAAGCGCCAAAGACAACTTACCGCGGCCGCTGGCCACGTGGCGTGTTCGGAGCTCGTCCCTGCGAGGTGGGGAGAGGTATGCTAAAATAGCTACGTGGCAGGTTCGGGACTCATCTCCGCGAAAGGAGAGAGGTCCGACCCTGGGGGACACGTGTTGATCTCGGAGCTTTCCTCTGCGGAAGGAGCAAAGGCGTTTCCGCAGGACACACGTCACCTGCGGAGCTAGTCATCACGGAAATCAGAGGACCGGTTGCACGGGATACGTGTCGATCTCGGAGCTCACCTCCGAGAGGTCCGGTTCTATCGGACACGTGTCGCCACCGGAGCTTATCTCCGGGAGGTCTGTCGCTGCTGGACACGTGTCGATCTCGGGGCATGTCCCTGAAGAAAGAAGAGAGGAAAGACCGGCGCCAATACGTGGCGTGCGCGGAGCTCACCTCCAAAGGAGGGGGAGGTCTCGCTCGTTGACACGCGGCACAACCGGAGCTCGTCTCTGCGGAGAAGGAGATACCAGGCCCCGGAAGGACACGTGGAGCCTCCGGAGCTCATCACCGCGAAGGTAACGAGTTCTGGAGCTGATGTTACGCGTAAGAATACCGGTACGTAAAGGAAACCGACCTGAATTCCACAACGTTACCACAGCAAATCAACTAAAGATAAGATGATAGGATCCAACGGCGATCTAAATAAGACTCTTATTCAGGATACAATCAGATTAGGACTCTTCTCTTCCCGATTAGAAATAGAACCCAGAACCCCTGGCCAAAATTACAAACTTCTTTTCCAACTCCTGAGCCGACGACTTAGAGCCCTAGTCCCAACCCGTTGAGTAGACCATCGCCGGAGTACAGCAGGGAAGATCGCCGGAGGAAGCCCAACGATCTGAGGAGGACCTCGAGACCGAGAAGAACGTAAGGTAGGTCTCCAATACCACCTTACGACATCGTTGTGTTTTCTTTGCATCTGTTCTTTGATTCCTTTCGAACAGAAGCCTTCTCATGGATAGATCACTTGATGATCAGGTTGATCTAAAGACAAGATCATCGCCACATCAACCTTTGATCCGAACACCTCTGTCCATGCAAGCCATGCAAGAATACGTACAAACCAATCTAATAAAATTAATCATAGGATAGCATGCATGTGCATCGTCACATCTAATTTAAGGTTTGTGCATGATATTGATTGCTGTGAATCTTGTATGCACATGATCCTACCTAGCAGAACAAGCTCAGGGAGCTGTCTACGACGAACTGCAGCAACAAAGTTTTGGGATTCAAGAACAACCGGAACCGCAAGAGCAAGGCAAGTGCTCCTAGACCATATTGATCCTATGTTTTGGGTAAAACTGTTTTGTTTTGCGAAAAGGTGTGCGTACTGAGTCAAACATGATGGGAAACCCTTTTATAGGAGTTTATTAGTTTTGGTTAAACCACCCTTGTCGTCAGGGAAGTTTATGAGTCGGGTATGGTTTTTGCTTTATGCTTCACTGAGTCTATGGGATTAGGAAGCGAGATAGATGTGTCTAGCTAACTGCACTCGTAATGATAATGAGAAACTGATGATGTTAATGAACATGGGTCGAAGAGAGATCTAGGCAAGCCTGGGTTTGTGAATGAGGTAGCATGAGATGGTGGTTTACTTGCCATAGATCTAAGGACCGGTTCATGCATGCACATGCCAGGATAATAGTGCCACCACAAGGCCAAGTATGGGTGCAGCTTAGCTGAGTAATTAGGTAAGTTGCTAGAGTGTTATGGACTGTGGAAGGCGCGGGGAATGGGAGTCGAGTGAGGACTGCCCTGGGAACTGCATGGCACGAGAGGGGGCCCATGGGTGGGAGAATTGGAGATTCTAGCCTGCCGGTGAAACCTTAGTGAGTCCATACATCTAGTAGCCCCTTTGTAAAAGATATTTTGTGATCTCTTGACCATACACCGATGGTTGTGTACTGGTATAATGGAGGTTCTGCAGTCGCCGACGGGTGACAAAATCACAAACTTGTGGGTAAAGAGGTGCAAACTCTACAGAGTCTAAAACTATCATGATAGCCGAGCTTACGGACACAAGCACCTGGCTAAACTACCATGATTAGTTGGGATGGTTATTTTGATGGTTATTGGGAAGGTTCTTGGTTATGGTTAATGAGTTTGTTATGGTCTGGTTATTGGGACTGTTGAGTCCGGGTGATAAGATGGTTGCATGACTGTTTGAGTCATGACAGCGAAACTGGTCTCGGTATGAGACAAGGTTGTTTATGAGATAAGATGGTAGCGAATACGTGAAGGTATTCGTGAGATGGTAGCGAATACGAGGAGGTATTCGTGAGTAAGAATGAGGTTGGTTAATGTTCGGGTGGAACATGAAAAGCGATGGAGGTATGTTGGTAATTTAATACATGCTGGGATTACATTCATCTAAAGTTAAGTTGCTGTTTTATCATGGTTTTATAAATCTGCTTTTCTGCAAATAAGCCTTTTTATACCTACCTTGTTTATGAGCTGTATATCATGTGTTTTCCCGCACTTGCTGAGTACATCATTATACTCAAACTTCCATTATTATTTCATCATCAGCAGCAGGAGAAGCCTAATATGAAGACCAAGTGGGGCATTAAGGCGTGTGATTTATTCTCAACCTTGCCTGTAGAGGGTGCAGAGATGGAGCCACTTCTGCTTAGATTTGCTTCCGCATTATTTAAATCGCTTTCGCATTAGAATAAAGACTTCCGCTGCGTAGAAATAAGACTTCCGCTGTGAGCATGAGTCCAAGACTCATGAGGTATTGTAATAAACTTTGTTATTCGTGGTAATATATAATCTGAATTCAGTTTGTGGAACGTATGTGTATGTGTGATGAATATCCTAGGCACACATATGCATTAGTTCTCGGTTCCGTAGTTTTTCCACAGAATCGAGGGCGTCACAGATTGGTATCAGAGCCACGGGTTGACAGTAGGTTACACACTTAGATTTAAACCTTAGATTGATATTAAATCCACGGGTTAACAGCAAGTTACACCCCTAAATAGGAGTCATGGATTGGTATTAGACCCAGACTGGTAGCTAAGCCACGCTGACCAAAGGAAGCGTCCTAGGGTGAATAGCTTAGATTGGCTTTAAACCACCTTGGCATAGGGAACCATCCTTGAATAGGAGTTGTGTGGGCCCTTGTGATGATTATTTGTGATTGTGTGCTTAGTGTGAGTTGTGGGACGTCTCAAAACGTTGTCCATATCGACACGTAAGAAGAAAGAGGTGTGAGATATCTCGGCACTTGCTCACATCCTCATATGGGCTAATATATATACATAGTCCAACTCACCTTGATGCATATAGTTGAGGGAATCTACCTAACCTTCTAACATTCTATTCTATTTTGATCTCTCTCACAGATGGTGAGAGGAAATGCCGGCCGAAGGAACGTCCAGGAGGATGACCATGATGAAGTTCCTGCTAACCCAGGAGCTGGCGAAAACCATCTGGAAAGGTTGATGGCCATGCAAAACCAGCTTATACAAACCATGATCCAAACTTTGGGTCAGTTACAGGCCAACCAAAACCCCGTTCCGGCACCGCCGCCACCACCACCGCCGGCTCATAACAGGTTGGGAGAGTTCATGAGGACTCGACCATCCACCTTTGCTCAAGCTAGTAATCCCATGGAGGCCGATGATTGGTTAAAATCCATGGAGAAAAAGCTTGCCATTGTTCAGTGCAATGACCGAGAGAAGGTTCTCTTCGCGTCACACCAACTTATAGGAGCCGCTGCTCACTGGTGGGATGCCCTGAGCAATGCTCATGCCAACCCGGAGACAATCACTTGGACTGAGTTCAAGAAAAGTTTCCGCTCTCACTACATCCCTGCTGGTGTAATGATGTTTAAAAGGCACAAGTTCGAAGGTCTCCGCCAAGGACAGAAAAGTGTGAATGAGTATCTCAACAAGTTCATACAACTGTCCCGGTATGCTCCCGAAGATGTCAACTCAGACTAAAGGAAGCAGTACCTGTTCATGAGAGGGTTGAACAATGAGATCCAGGTTCAGCTCCTCAACAATGACTACGTAAGCTTCCAGAAGCTGATTGACAATGCCATAGTGGTTGAAAACAAGATCCGAGAGATCGAGCGAGAGTGCAAGAGGAAGATGCCATACCAGCCCCAAGGGAGCAACGTACGACCTAGGTACATGCCTCCTGCACCGCAGTATGGATTGACCACTCCTGCATACCGCCCTGGTCAGCCACCACAGCAACAACTCGTTGCTCCAGCACCTCGTGTGCCCATGCCTCCTGCGCCCCGACCTAACAATGGCGCCCCTGTTCAAAACCCCCGCCCCAACATACCTGCTGCGGTAGGCAACATGGCATGCTTTGCATGCGGGGAAGTAGGACACTTCGCGAACCAGTGCCCGAGGAGAGGCCCTGGACAGAAAGGTAACATGCCCAAGCAGAACCCGTGACCAAACGGAGGAGACAATCAAGAGAACCGTGGACATCAGAACTATGCTCGCGGCCACGTGAACCATGTCACTGCCGAGGAGGCACAACAGGCTGAGGACGTCGCAATTAGTATGTTCCTTGCCAACTCCAACCCAGCCGCTATTTTATTTGATTCTGGAGCATCACATTCCTTCATATCATCCAAATATGTTGCCAAACATCATCTACCCGTATCCCACTTAGAATGTGCTATGTTAGTTAATTCTCCTGAAGGAGAAATGAGGACTAATATAGTATGTCCTAAAGTAAGCCTTAAAATAAGGGGGGTAGACTTCCTTACCAACCTTATTATCTTGGACTCCCAAGGAATTGACATCATACTCGGAATGGATTGGCTAAGCAAGCACAACGGAGTAATCCAATGTGCTGAAAGGAGCGTGCAGTTGACAAACGAGCACGGTATTCGTGTCGAGTTTGAGTCAGCCCAGCAAACAACCGAACGGGCAAATTTGAACCACGTCGAAGGAACAACATTGGACAGCATTCCAGTGGTTCAGGAATTTTCGGACGTATTCCCGAAAGAGCTTCCAGATATGCCACCTGACCGGGACATTGAGTTTGCCATAGATTTGGTACCCGGAACTGCACCCATAGTCAAGAGACCTTATAGGATGCCCGTCAACGAGCTAGTTGAATTCAAGAAGCAAATTCAAGAATAGTTGGAGAAGGGTTTTATCCGTCCAAGCTCGTCACCATGGGGAGCTCCGGTGCTCTTTGTAGACAAGAAAGATGGAACCCAAAGGATGTGCGTAGATTATAGGTCTCTCAACGAGGTAACAATCAAGAACAAATACCCTCTGCCCCGTATAGAGGACTTATTTGACCAAATGAAGGGAGCCCGAGTGTTCTCCAAGATTGATCTTCGGTCGGGATACTTCCAGCTGAAGATTAAGCCCTCCGATATACCTAAGACAGCCTTTCGGACACGGTATGGTTCGTATGAATATACCGTTATGTCTTTTGGATTGACAAATGCACCCGCATACTTCATGTACCTTATGAACAAGGTTTTCATGGAGTACATGGACAAGTTCGTCGTGGTTTTCATCGATGACATTATGGTGTATTCAAAAAGTGAGGAGGAGCATGAAGAACATCTGAGATTGACCTTGCAGAAGTTGCGTGAGCATAAATTGTATGCCAAGCTCAATAAGTGTCAATTTTGGCTAAAGGAAATATCTTTCCTAGACCACATTATCTCCAAGGAAGGGGTATCGGTTGGTCCTGAAAAGGTGAGAGATGTTCTGAAGTGGGACCAACCCAAGAGCGTGAGGGATATTCGGAGTTTTTTTGGGATGACAGGATACTATCGATGCTTCATTAAAGACTTCTCCAAGATAGCAAAACCTATGACGGAGTTGCTAATGAAGGGAAAGGTCTTTCAATAGACACCAGCCTGCCAAGAAAGTTTTGAGGAACTTAAGAAAAGGCTAACCATAGCACCAGTTCTGGTATTGCCAGACGTAAGAAAGAGTTTTGACATATATTGTGACGCATCCAGACAAGGGCTCGGATGTGTGCTCATGCAGGAAGGACAAGTGGTAGCCTATGCCTCACGGTAATTAAAGAAGCACGAGCTTAATTATTCTACACATGACTTGGAGTTAGCAGCAGTAGTGCATGCATTGAAGATTTGGAGACATTATATCCTTGGCCATCGATGTGAGATCTATACGGATCATAAAAGGCTCAAGTACATATTTACCCAAACGGATCTGAATTTGAGGCAACGTCGATGGTTGGAACTCATCAAGGATTATGATGTTGGAATTAACTATCACCCCGGGAAGGCCAATGTGGTAGCTGATGCATTGAGCAGAAAGGGAGCATGTCACCAACTCACGATTCGGGAACTACCACCCGAACTACGTAAGGAGTTCGAACGGTTACACCTCGGATTGTTGAACAACATGGAAATAATGGAGATCCACTCCTCATTGGAGCAAGGGATAAGAGAGGGCCAAGCAACGGATGAGGGGATCAAGGAGATCAAGGAAGAATCTGTAAAAGCCCAAGAAAAGGGACTTGCAAAAAACATTTTATCACCTCACAACACCACAGTTCTTGTTGAGGATAGATGGTGAAAAAGTGTGAAGAGCAAGTAACCTCCATCAAAAGAGTGGTTAGAGGGGAAAGCCTACACTTTCACAAAGTGGGAATTCTACACATATGATCACACATGAGAGGGTGATTCAAAACTGTTGCATTCAAATTCATGATTGCAGCAGCTAAAACAAGGATCAAAGGGCATAATTGGATTCCTCAGGTTCAATTTAGTGGGGAGGCAAAGTTTCAATAATTTTTGAAAAGGTTTTCTACCCATTTGTCCAAAAAGGATCCAAATGTGCAAGAATTCAAATATACATTTGAATTTGAGGGAAATTTGCCAAACCATACAAATGTAGTCCAGTTGGAGACTCCCAATATTTGAATTCACCATTTGTCAAGCTGTGGAGATCTTTTGAGAGGTGGTAGAGAACTGACCAGTGGGGCTCACATGTCATTGGGTGAAATAGACTTAGCCCCCAAGTCTTCTCTCTATTTCTCAGTCAACCGAGCGCAGCCAGCTGCCGCGCGCGCACCGCCGGCCGAATGGCCACCTCCTGGTTCCCGTCGCTCGCGCTGGCAGCCGGGAAACGGCGCGCCCTCTCCTCTACGTGACCCCCTCGCCAAGCCACCGAAGACGTACGTGTGCTTCTTTGCAAAACAGCGAGCCCCCGCTCTGCTCGGTCACCGGCGCCGCTCCCCCGATCCTTCCCTGCACGCCGACGTCCCCTCGGACTTTGCCCGAGCTCCCAACACAGAAAGGGAGCGCCTGTGTGTGCTCTAGCTAGCCATCCCACAACCTCACGGTGTTAGCACCGCATTCGACCACAAATCGACGATCGCCACTGAGAACTCAGGCCACCGGCGGAAAGCCGTGAACTGCTCCCCGTGGTCAGCACGCCACGGCCAGTTTCACCGCCGGACTCCTACAAGAAAAAGGTGCGTCGTGCTCTCTAGATCATGTAGATGCAAGCCGTTGAGCGGTTGATTCACCGGGTGCAGAGTATTTCCAATTCTTCCGGAACATAGTGTGTTCAGGTAGAGCGCGGTCTACCCCAAAATTCCTGCTACTCGTTTAGCTATTGGCCGCGCAGGCTTGTCAGCACCTTCCTCACTCCCTAGCGGCCCTCCTCGACCAAGAATCAAGGGAAATGACCCAGAAATGGCCAGGTTTGGGTTAATTTTCGGGCCGCCATAGAATTATAGCTCGGTTCACCGTGGATCTCTAGGTTGCCGACCTTTTCATGGGGTTTGGCGGCCATTTCCATCAACCTCGAGCTCCCGAGGTGCTCTCCAACCCTTTGCCGATCATTTTGATGCGTTGTAACGCATTTCCGACCATGCCGGAACCCTAACCGCCGCTGTCACCGTCGGGAGCCCTGTTCCGGTGAGCTACGGCCGCCGGCGACACCACCGACGAGTTCAGCGTCGTGAGTTAGGGCGGGGCGGCAAGTTTGGGATCGGGAGACGGCCGGGAAAGAAGTTCCGGCGATGCTCGCCGGAGTGTGCCGCCGCGGACCCCTGTTTGGCGCGAGGAAGGAGAAGACTGCCGGGTGGGACCCACTGGCAGACATTTAAACATTTTGAACTGTCCAGTTTGTAGTTCAAACTTTGGAGGACCACAACTTGGGGTAGGAGAAACTAAAAATTATGAAACAAATTTTTTTGGATTCCTCTAACTGAGTAAAATCCAAATCTGAAACCCAATTGGTATGAAACCTATTATTTAATTCTGCAAAATTCTTTAAAGCTTTTCAGCAAAAGAATTTTAGAGGCAATTTGGTGTATCCAAAAATCCTCAAATTTTGCTAGAATGTTCTTTAGGACATTAGTAAACCCCTGTAAAAGTTTCAGACCATTTGGAGTTGATTTGGTCAGAGCAATTCAAATTTGAAGGTGTTATGTTTATTTGAATACAGAAACATTTTCAGAGAATTTCCAAAACTTGGAAATTCAGTTCTGGACAAGTATTAGCTCCAAAAATGCTAGGAAAATTCATGCAAACTCTATGAGCTATAATTGAAATGGTAGTTCACTAAGTTGGGCATGAACAGGGGTACTACCTCAGAATTAATTCTTCTTTGCTTATTTGCTAAGAGAATTATTCTGAGCAAACCACTCCATGAAAAGTGCTAGAGTTTGGTCCAGGGAGTTTTCTTGTGACAAGGAACTCGCACAAAAATTCTCAGCTCCATTGGAGCTCTGGATCACCCTGTCCTGTTTAACTACTTGAGGGATTAATATGGAAAAGGGGGAAAAACCACTTAGCACTTAACCATGTACTTAGGTCCAGGCCCAAGCCACCCACACCCAGTTCATCTTTAAATTCTTAAACAGAGTTCCAGGTGTTAGAGACTGGTTATTAGAACTAATAGCAGTAACCTTACAACAAACTTGTATGCACTTTGCATTTAAATTTACATGTAGTCTTTGAATAACGTGTAGTCGCTGAAGGCGAGGAAGCTCCGGAGATTCTCGACTTCCTGCTTCCAGAGGAAGAATTAACTCCTGACCAGCAGCAACAAGGCAAGCCCCGGTTTGCATTAACCTTTTTATAATCTTTACTTTGTTCACATGTGTCATATGAAGTATGATTGTGCATTAGGTATAGGATGGATGGAACCCCACTTGCATTACCAAAGTTTCCTATAAGAGTGAGGGTAGTGTCTAAGACCTCAAGTAGACAGGCTATGCTTAATGTTTCATAGGACTTCGGTACAAGTCGAGTAGTTGGAATCTACTCGTGAGATAGGCTTGGGACACACGGGTTCGGTTGAGGGATGTGAGATCACATTAGTAATGAAAATGAGACTAGGCAGGGGCTAGGGCGCAGCAAGAGGGAGTCTTGTGTGCGCAGCCCTGTCCGTGTCGATTGAGGACCGATCCGTGTGCGGCCCACGCTGATCAAGTTTGAACGTACCGAAGGCATATCGGATATATGGGCCCCGATAAACCGATGTAGCCTAAACCTCCGGGCGTCGAGGCATAACGCACCGATTAGGTGTAGGCTGAGGGCAGCAAGGTGGAAATCTGCCAATGGGCATAGAGAGATGCTCCGTGTGGGGAACCTCCTGCTCGTTTCAGTGTGACCGGTTCGACGTTTGGACTGTTGGGTTAAAGGTTGTCCCGTACGACATCGAGTGAGCATGCTGTGCAGCTCCACGGTTGGGCGTACGTGACGTACTCTTTGGGTTTCCCTGCAGGTGTATATCGAGTCGATTCGCCGTCCCTCGCGGTGAAGAGTACCACTTGGTCACTGAGTCGTGACGTAGACTAATGTATGAAATATGGTGTTTCAATACTGCTGATATGATATAACATTGTATTGCTACATGTTTGCCACCAAATATTGCTTACTAAATTTCAGCTTCCTGAACTGTTAACGTGTTGCTAAAAGATGAACTAAGGATGAACGGGTAGGCGTGTCCATTTGCTGCAACATTGCTATCCTATGTCATTGTACACCTCATGTAGAGTTTCATGCTTAGGCGAGTCGGTTAAGCCTTGCTGAGCCTTCATGCTCACGGTTGCTGCTTAAGTGTTTTTCAGGTGAGGAGCCACCCACGGACTCGGAGTACGAGTCCACCGGCGAGGGTTACCCTCCGTCGGGGACCACGGCTGAGTGGGAGCCGTACACGCCGTGCTGAGCTGAGGAGTGCAGCTAGTGTGGGTTGCCCTAGGGCTGGGCAACCACTTTTGCTAGATAGGCGGGCGTGAGTTGTATAAACGAAAACTTCCGCTGTGTAATAAAGACCCTAGTTTGTAACTGAGAAGTGTACTACTTTGTACATTCAGTTTGTTGTTCCCATGTAATATCATGTGTTCTTATGACGTGTGCTGTCGGGTGTCGCATCGCGCGGCACCACCCTCTGCGATCCTGGATGAGCGGATTCCGGTCCGCCACAGCCTGGTATGAGAGCTGCAGTGGGGATAGCACAGTACTTAAGGACTGCATTATAGGAAAACTTAGGATTACAGTGAGGATTCGGTAGTAGCCCAAGTAAGGACTATATTAGTTTAGTTACTTAAAGTGACAAAGACTAACCTATGTGTTATAATTCTGAATTTCAATTATGCAACGCCGCACCTACCCTCTGGTAAGTATGGTAAGGAACGCCACCGAAAGTGGTTCAATTTCGGTTAGCTCCCCCTGACGAGGAACGTGGTTCAGGGATAGGTCTCACAGCTTGGTGTGAGACGTCAATATGAAACTCTTGGACTCTTCATGTTCCTGAGTTTATATGAAACGCTGATCCCTAGCGTGCACTAGGCAAGTAAGTGGAGACCCCATCGCGTGGTCAGTAACGCGAGAGTGTGTTCGTCTGGAAATAGCTCAGAAGGACATACGCAGCGCTTGCCATCGGCGTGCCCTGCAGGGCAGTAGGTGGTATCCGTTGGGTTGATAACATTCCCAACCGTGACGACCCATTCATGACATACTCGGGTTCCCCGTCGTGTGGTGTTGAAACACGATCACGTACCTTGAGACGTGACCTAACTCAAGGACGGCCGTATGACAATGATACGGGCGTTTGTATTTACTTTCCAATATGAAACTGCCTGAAATGAACAACCTTTGAGTGCATCACTATTGTGTGGTCTTCTGCAGGTACTAACCACGTATGTATCCGTGTAGTAAACGTGTGCGAGAGACCGTATAGTGCCACACTTGAGACGTATATGCGGTATAATCCGGTTAGGATTTTCTTTTGTGAGGAACGTAGTACCGAGATATTGTAGGCATATGCATGGAAATATTGATAACAAGGAACTAAAATCATTAGGTTCAACAATTAAGACCCTGGTTGGGAATAGGAATGGGATAGTGGAGCAGGATAGCCAAAAAGACTGAAAAACAAAGTGCTCTGTTTTGGGCAGCAAGTTTGCTGATCTTCAACGGGGCATAACTCACAGGCTTTTTAGCCCAGGGAGGTGTGGTACACAGTTCTGGAAAGGTATTGGAGTATACTACAACTTTGTTGTAGACTTCCAGAGCTGAAACTCACCTTAAGATGGCTTAAATCCCAGAGGAATGTAAATTGTCCAGAACCAGGACAGAGTAAAACATTCTCTGGACTGTTCTGTTTTTCAAACATAAATCCCAGTAGAAAAAATTAAAAATTTTCATATGATACATCCTTAGAAAGGGGAAAAGATGTGTGACATCTTTGCAATTCAAAGTTTCTGAAGTTTCAGCACAGAGTTCAGT
Organism: Neostapfia colusana; assembly: GCA_030760725.1. NCBI lineage: Eukaryota > Viridiplantae > Streptophyta > Magnoliopsida > Poales > Poaceae > Neostapfia > Neostapfia colusana. Next base: position 53,022,235 of record JASWHV010000019.1, read on the forward strand.
GGAAACTCGAATTGAAAACAGCAACTTCCAAGGGAGGCGCTGTTAAAATTCTTCCAGAAATTCTGCTGACTTTGAATTAGCGTAACTTTTTTAACCAAAGCTGATCTGGGGGCAAATGAATACTCGTTGGAAAGATACTGAAGTTAACTTTAACTTTGGTATTCAACTTGAGTCATGAAAATGCCCAGAACCAGATCAAAACTTGGAATAGGTAGAAACTGGTCATTCTGACAGAAGAATGACAGTTTGAACTCATTGGAGAGGGTGTTGTACCCTAAGGGTGGTATACGTGATGACAAAGCGATAGTAATATCTCGTAATGACCAAACCTAGTTATGGTGAGCTTCCAAAGTGGAGGTTCATCAAGTTGGATTATACTAGCTTGTGTTTGGTATGGTAATGGTGTAGCTTGTGCAAAGTTATTACATTATCTACTTACGAGATGTATCGCATATTTTTATTGTCATTATGTGGTTACTTCTATTGTTTTGGACTGCATGCAATATGTTGCAGGACTGATGTTTAATGTCGTATGGTTGCAGATGGTTCGCACTAGGACCACGCACGAGGTGGGTGGCTCTAGCCAACAGGGAGGCGATGACTCCCAGCCACCGGCCTACGACAGCACCCCGCAGCAGCAGCCACCACCGCCGCCTCCGCTTACTCTAGCGGATGTGATAGCGGCACTGGTGGGAGGTCGTGAGGAGCAGACTGACCTGCTCCGCACGATCGTGTAGAATACGTCCCAGGCGGGGGGGGGGGGGGGGGGCGTCAAGACAGAGGGCCTCGTGAGCCCCGGGAAGTGTCGTACTCGGATTTCATGAGTACGCACCCTCCAGTGTTCACCGAAGCCGAAGAACCACTGGAGGCGGACAACTGGCTGCGGACTATCGAGTCCAAATTCGGGCTGCTCCCATGTACGGAGCGGCAGAAGACTCTGTTCGCAGCGCAGCAACTCCACGGTGCCGCTGGTGCGTGGTGGGCGAATTATGTCGCCTCACGTCCGGCTGACCATGCCGTGGAATGGGCAGAGTTCCGGGAGGCGTTCCGCGCCTATCACATTCCTCCCGGAATCATGAAGAGGAAGTTCCAAGAATTCTTAGAGCTGAAGCAGGGCGGGAGGAGTGCCCATGACTACTCCCGTGCCTTCAACCATCTGGCGCAATATGCGTCAGACTATATCTCCACGGAGGAGAAGAAGAGGGAGCATTTCTATCGGGGGTTACACCCCGAAATGAAGACGCACCTCGTTCAGTGGAATTGCGGCACTTTCAACGACCTAGTCAATGCCGCGATTATGCAAGAGGATGCTCAGCGGGAGTTGGCAGCTGAGCAGCGGAAGCGCAGCGCTCCACCTAGCAGTGGGGGTGGCGCGCCCAGAAGTACCATATGGTGTATCGGACACCATCCGGGCAGCAGTGGCACCCACCGGCGCGACCTCAACGGTTCGGGGGACGTCCGTTCCAGTCACCCTCGTTCGCCCGCCGATGCCACCACCAATACAGCAGCAGCAACAGCAGCAGCAGACGGTACCCCGGGCGTTTCCACCGCCACAACGCGCCCCGGGATTCCGTCCACCAATCAGCGGGGGACCACCCCGTTTCACCTGCTTCACGTGTGGCCAAGCGGGCCATTTCGCGAAGGACTGTCCCCAGGGGCAGCAGAGCAGCGGGCAAGCCCAGTTTCAGGGCGGTGCTCGAGGCCGACCTCCGGTGAAGAAGGTTGGTCAGCGGACTGGAGGCGTCCGCAACCTCGATAATGAGGATGCCCCGGAGGGAGACAACGTGCTGGCGGGTACGTTCACTCTCAACAATCAAGCCATCATCATACTTTTTTATTCTGGTGCAACCCACAACTTTATAAGCGCATCATATGTGGTTAAGCATCAGCTGAAAACCTTTCCAACCGAGTGTTCGTATATGATCCGCTCACCGGGAGGAAAGATTTCAGCGACGATGATGGTTCCGAAAGCACCACTGTGCTTAGGTGGGGAGATATATCCCACCACTATGATTATCCTAGAGGGACAGAAGATTGATGCAATCTTGGGAATGTCATGGCTAAGCTACCATGGCGCTGTCCTGGAAACTCTATCACGGACGGTTCACCTCAACTCCCCATTACACCGTCCGCAGTCCCTCCTATTAGATAATCCAGTCAGAGAGGTTTCAGCGATCAATAGTGCTGAGGCTCTCAAGTTAGAAGACATCCCCGTAGTCCGGGAGTATCCCGACGTGTTCCCGGATGATATTCCGAGCATGCCACCTGAGCGGGATGTCGAGTTCAAGATCGAGCTCACACCCGGGACTACGCCCATATCACGGAGACCATACAAGATGGCTCCAAATGAGCTGGCGGAACTGAAAGAACAACTCAATAATCTGTTGAGCAAGGGTTTCATTAGGCTGAGTTCCTCGCCTTGGGGATGCTCGGCGCTGTTCGCGAAAAAGAAGGATGAAACCTTAAGGCTGTGTGTGGACTACCGGCCGCTCAACGCCGTCACCATCAAGAATAAGTACCCACTGCCCAGCATCGACATATTGTTTGATCAACTTGTGGGTGCAAGTGTGTTCTCCAAGTTGGACCTTCGCTCTGGATATCACCAGATTAAAATCCGGGCGGAGGATATTCCGAAGACGGCCTTCTCGACGAGATATGGACTATATGAATATCTCGTCATGTCTTTTGGTCTCACAAACGCTCCAGCTCCATTTCATGCCAGAGCTGGACAAGTTCGTGGTAGTGTTCATCGATGATATCTTGGTCTACTCCAAGACAGAAGCCGAACATGCCGAACACTTGCAGATCGTTCTTCAATGATTGCGAGACCACAAGCTCTACGCCAAGTTCAGCAAATGCGAGTTTTGGATCAGCCAAGTGCCATTCTTGGGACATATCATCTCAGCGGAAGGCATTGCGGTTGACCCAAGTAAAATAGAGCAAGTGCTGAAATGGAAAGCTCCCACTTCAGTTCATGAAGTCAGAAGCTTTCTCGGGTTAGCGGGATACTATAGGAGATTCATTCCAAGCTTCTCCAAGCTCGCTAAGCCGATGACAGAATTGCTGAAGAAAGGGACGAAGTATATTTGGAACACGGCGTGTGAAGGAGCGTTCCGAGCATTGGTGAAACATCTCACCACAGCCCCGGTATTAGCTCAGCCGGATACAACAAAGCCCTTCGACGTGTATTGTGACGCGTCCGGTATTGGGCTCGGCTGCGTGTTGATGCAGGAAGGACGTGTGGCCGCTTATGGCTCACGCCAACTTCGGAACCATGAGCAGCACTATCCGACTCATGATCTTGAGCTTGCTGCCGTGGTGTTGGCGCTAAAAACGTGGAGACACTATCTCCTGGAGAATCTAGTGCATCTCTACACCGACCACAAGAGCTTAAAATACATTTTCATCCAGAAGGAGCTGAACATGAGGTAAAGAAGGTGGTTAGAATTAATCAAGTATTATGAGATTGAGATTCACTACCACCCCGGCAAGGCGAATGTGGTCGCCGACGCGCTGAGTCGGAAATCACATGTCCATCACCTCACCATTACACCGGTGGAGGAGGAAGAGCCAAGTTTATACTTGGTTCCTTATGGATCGCTGTACAACCTTGCCCTCATCCCTACTATTAGGGAGGACATCATTGCAGCTCAGAAAGATGATAAAGGCATGGCACATCTCCGGAGACGAATAGACAATGGAGAGATTAAATGTTTCCGGAAGGATGATGAGGGGACGCTATGGTTCAACGACCGCATAGTCGTACCCCGGGACATGGAACTGAGGAAGAAAATCCTCGACGAAGCCCACTTGTCTAAATACTCCATTCATCCGGGAAGCAACAAAATGTACCAAGATTTGAAAAAGAAATTTTGGTGGACACGGATGAAGCGGGAGGTAGCTAAGTACGTATCCGAGTGCGATACGTGCCGACGAGTGAAAGCTGATCACATGAAGAAATCAGGGCTGTTGCAACCCCTGAAAATTCCAGCATGGAAATGGGAAGATGTGAGCATGGATTTTATTGTGGGATTAACCCTAACATCCAACAAGCATGATTCCATATGGGTAATCGTTGACCGACTAACCAAGTCAGCTCACTTCATCCCCGTGCATACACATTTCTATGCCAACCGATATGCAGAGTTATATATTGCCAGGATTCTATGCCTGCATGGTGTACCCAAGACCATAGTCTCAGACCGAGGTGCATTGTTTGTATCTCGCTTTTGGGAGCAGTTGCACGCTGCTTTGGGTACTAAACTGATTAGAAGCTCCGCCTAACACCCTCAGACAGATGGCCAAACAGAGAGGGTGAATCAGGTTTTAGAAGATATGTTGAGAGCATGTGTCATCCACCATGGTAGGAACTGGGATGATCATCTACCATTGGCGGAATTCTCGTACAACAATGGCTATCAGGCGAGTATCAAGATGGCACCCTATGAAGCTCTCTACGGTCGTAAATGCCGCACCCCATTAAACTGGTGCGAGTCCGGTGAAAGGGTCACATTCGGGGTTGATGTGGTGAACGACGCCGAAGAGCGTGTTCGGACAATTCAAGCCAATTTGAAGGCCGCTCAATCCCGGCAGAAGAGCTACGCTGATAAGAGGCGTAGACCGTTGCACTTTGACGTTGGTGAACACGTGTACCTCCGCGTGTCTCCAATGAAGGGCGTGCACCGGTTCGTGTGAAGGGGAAGCTCGCTCCCCGTTTTATAGGACCCTATGCTATCACCGAGAAGTGTGGGCCAGCGGCGTATCGATTGGAGTTACCGGCATCCCTTGCTGGTGTCCACGATGTTTTCTATGTTTCGCAACTACGAAAATTTTTGAAGCATACGGCTGCTGTTCCTACCGAAGACATCGGCGGTCTGAAACCGGATTTGACCTATGATGAGTATCCGGTGGCCATGCTTGATGAAAAAGCCAGGACCACGAGTAGCAGAACGTTGTGGTTCTACAAAATACTCTGGAGCAACCACACCGCCGAGGAAGCGACGTGGGAGAGCGAGGAGTTCCTTCGCTCAAATTACCCGGAGTTCATGGCTTCTCAACACGGTTAAGTCCCTATTACATCGCTATCTCTTCTTTTATAATCTCGAGACGAGATTCTTTTAAGGGGGGAGGGATGTAAAAGCCCAAGAAAAGAGACTTGCAAAAAACATTTTATCACCTCACAACACCACAGTTCTTGTTGAGGATAGATGGTGAAAAAGTGTGAAGACCAAGTAACCTCCATCAAAAGAGTGGTTAGAGGGGAAAGCTACACTTTCACAAAGTGGGAATTCTACACATATGATCACACATGAGAGGGTGATTCAAAACTGTTGCATTCAAATTCATGATTGCAGCAGCTAAAACAAGGATCAAAGGGCATAATTGGATTCCTCAGGTTCAATTTAGTGGGAGGCAAAGTTTCAATAATTTTTGAAAAGTTTTGCTACCCATTTGTCCAGAAAGGATCCAAATATGCAAGAATTCAAATATACATTTGAATTTGAGGGAAATTTGCCAAACCATACAAATGTAGTCCAGTTGGAGACTCCCAATCTTTGAATTCACCATTTGTCAAGCTGTGGAGATCTTTTGAGAGGTGGTAGAGCACTGACCAGTGGGGCCCACATGTCATTGGGTGAAATAGACTTAGCCCCCAAGTCTTCTCTCTGTTTCTCAGTCAACCGAGCGCAGCCAGCTGCCCCGCGCGCACCGCCGGCCGAACAGCCACCTCCTGGTTCCCGTCGCTCGCGCTGGCAGCCGGGAAACGGCGCGCCCTCTCCTCTACGTGACCCCCTCGCCAAGCCACCGAAGACGTACGCGTGCTTCTTTGCAAAACAGCGAGCCCCCGCTCTGCTCGGTCACCGGCGCCGCTCCCCCGATCCTTCCCTGCACGCCGACGTCCGCTCGGCCTTTGCCCGAGCTCCAAACACAGAAAGGGAGCGCCTGTGTGTGCTCTAGCTAGCCATCCCACCACCTCACGGTGTTAGCACCGCACTCGACCACAAATCGACGATCACCAATGAGAACTCAGGCCACCGGCGGAAAGCCGCGAACTGCTCCCCGTGGTCAGCACGCCACGGCCAGTTTCACCGCCGGACTCCTACACGAAAAAGGTGCGCCGTGCTCTCTAGATCGTGTAGATGCAAGCCGTTCAGCGGTTGATTCACCGGGTGCAGAGTATTTCCAATTCTTCCGGAACGTAGTGTGTTCGGGTAGAGCGCGGTCTACCCCAAAATTCCTGATACTCGTTTAGCTATTGGCCGCGCAGGCTTGTCAGTACCTTCCTCACTCCCTAGCGGCCCTCCTCGACCAAGAATCAAGGGAAATGACCCAGAAATGGCCAGGTTTGGGTTAATTTTTGGGCCGCCATAGAATTATAGCTCGGTTCACCGTGGAGCTCTAGGTTGCCAACCTTTTCATGGGGTTTGGCGGCTATTTCCATCAACCTCGAGCTCCCACGGTGCTCTCCGACCCTTTGCCAATCATTTTGATGCGTTGTAATGCATTTCCGACCACGCCGGAACCCTAACCGCCGCTGTCACCGTCGGGAGCCCTGTTCCGGTAAGATACGGCCGCCGGCGACACCACCGACGAGTTCAGCGTCGTGAGTTAGGGCGGGGCGGCAAGTTTGGGATCGGGAGACGGCCGGGAAAGAAGTTCCGGCGACGCTCGCCGGAGTGCGCCGCCGCGGACCCCTGTTTGGCGCGAGGAAGGAGAAGACTGCCGGGTGGGACCCACTGGCAGACATTTAAACATTTTGAACTGTCCAGTTTGTAGTTCAAACTTTGGAGGACCACAACTTGGGGTAGGAGAATCTAAAAATTATGAAACAAATTTTGTTGGATTCCTCTAACTGAGTAAAATCCAAATCTGAAACCCAATTGGTATGAAACCTATTATTTAATTCTGGAAAATTCTTTAAAGCTTTTCAGCAAAAGAATTTTCGAGTGAATTTGGTGTATCCAAAAATCCTCAAATTTTGCCAGAATGTTCTTTAGGACATTAGTAAACCCCTGTAAAAGTTTCAGACCATTTGGAGTTGATTTGGTCAGAGCAATTCAAATTTGAAGGTGCTGTATTCATTTGAATACAGAAACATTTTCAGAGAATTTCCAAAACTTGAAAATTCAGTTCTGGACAAATCTTAGCTCCAAAAATGCTAGGAAAATTCATGCAAACTCTATGAGCTATAATTGAAATGGTAGTTCACTAAGTTGGGCATGAACAGGGGTACTACCTCAGAATTAATTCTTCTTTGCTTATTTGCTAAGAGAATTATTCTGAACAAACCACTCCATGAAAAGTGCTAGAGTTTGGTCCAGGGAGTTTTCTTGTGACAAGGAACTCGCACAAAAATTCTCAGCTCCATTGGAGCTCTGGATCACCCTGTCCTGTTTAACTACTTGAGGGATTAATATGGAAAAGGGGGAAAAACCACTTAGCACTTAACCATGTACTTAGGTCCAGGCCCAAGCCACCCACACCCAGTTCATCTTTAAATTCTTAAACAGAGTTCCAGGTGTTAGAGACTGTTTATTAGAACTAATAGCAGTAACCTTACAATAAACTTGTATGCACTTTGCATTTAAATTTACATGTAGTCTTTCAATAACGTGTAGTCGCTGAAGGCGAGGAAGCTCCGGAGATTCTCGACTTTCTACTTCCAGAGGAAGAATTAACTCCTGACCAGCAGCAACAAGGCAAGCCCCGGTTTGCATTAACCTTTTTATAATCTTTACTTTGTTCACATGTGTCATATGAAGTATGATTGTGCATTAGGTATAGGATGGATGGAACACCACTTGCATTACCAAAGTTTCCTATAGAGTGAGGGTAGTGTCTAAGACCTCGAGCAGACAGGCTATGCTTAATGTTTCATAGGACTTCGGTACAAGTTGAGTAGTTGGAATCTACTCGCGAGATAGGCTTGGGACACACGGGTTCGGTTGAGGGATGTGAGATCACATTAGTAATGAAAATGAGACTAGACAGGGGCTAGGGCGCAGCAAGAGGGAGTCTTGTGTGCGCAGCCCTGTCCGTGTCGATTGAGGACCGATCCGTGTGCGGCCCACGCTGATCAAGTTTGAACGTACCGAAGGCATATCGGATATATGGGCCCCGATAAACCGATGTAGCCTAAACCTCCGGGCGTCGAGGCATAACACACCGATTTATAGGTGTAGGCTGAGGGCAGCAAAGTGGAAATCTGCTAACGGGCATAGAGAGATGCTCCGTGTGGGGAACCTCCTGCTCGTTTCGGTGCGACCGGTTCGACGTTTTGGCTGTTGGGTGAAAGGTTGTCCCGTACGATATCGAGTGAGCGTGCTGTGCAGCTCCACGGGTGGGCGTACGTGACGTGCTCTTTGGGTTTCCCTGCAGGTGTATTTTTCTCTTTGCAAGCTCTAGCAATGTCATCCTTCAAAATAGCATCAGGGGACATCGGGTGCAAAACAAGTTTCTTCTCATGATGCATGAAAGAGTATTGATTTGATTTACCATGATGTAATGTATCTTTATCAAATTACCAAGGTCGACCAAATAGCATAGAACAAGCTTGCATAGGTACCACATCACAGTCAATGTAATCATGGTAGGAACCAATTACAAATTCGACACGAATCAGACGTGTTACCTTAAGCTTACCACTGTCGTTGAACCATTGGATGTAGTAGGGATGTGGATGTGGAAGTGTTGTCATCCCAAGCTTTTCTACCATGGTAGCACTTGCTAAATTGTTGCAGCTTCATCAATAATAATGCGACACGATCGTTCCAAAACTACACACTTAGTTTGGAATAGATTGTGTCGCTGGTTCTGTTCAGCTTTGATCATTTGGGCACTCAAGACACGCCTCACAATAATACTCTCATAGTGGGCAGCATGATCAGCCCCAATGTGCTCTTCATCATCATTCTTCTTTCCTGCTTCTTGTGCAGCAAGCATGGCATATGTTTCATTATCTAAATCACTAGCGGATGAGTACTCACCATTTTCTCGTACAACCAGCACACGCTTGCTTGGGCAGTCCCTTCGTAGGTGCCCAAAACCCTTGCACTGGAGGCATTGAATGTCTTTTGTTCTCCCGGTAGAAGCAATGGAAGAAGAAGTGTTGGCTGCAACTTGGGTGGATCCTTTTGTTGTCTCGATTGTACGCAAAGGTGCTGATTTTGATGTAGTCCTGGGCAACCCATTGGAAGCATCGTCTGGAGAATCATGCTTAGTACCAGCAGCACTTGAGCGGAACTGGCATGAGGTAGTTCGACCTGCAGAAATGTTAGTTCTTGTACGTCGTCCCTGCACTTCTCTTTCAGCCTTACAAGCAAGATGGAATAATCGAGTGACGTTAGTGTATTCCTTATAAGCCAATATGTACTGAATTTCTCCTGTTAAACCACCCATAAACCTAGCCATTGCAGCCTCTTCATTTTCAACTAGGCCACAACGCATCATGCCTATTTGAAGTTCTTGATAGTATTCCTCAACAGATTTGTCGCCTTGTCTAAGTTGTTATAATTTATGCAACAGATCACGAGCATGATAGGAAGGAATAAAACGACGACACATGATTCGTTTCAAAGCATTCCAAGTTTGTGGTACGGTAGCTGGATTTTTAGTTTGATATTCATGCCACCAAACAGAAGCAAAGTCAGTGAATTCACTAGTGGCATCTCTAACCTTTTTATCATCAGGGAAATCATGGCATGCAAATTTTTGATCTACTGACAATTCCCAAGACAGATATGCATCCGGATCATATTTACCATCAAAAGGTGGTATGGAGAATTTAATGCTGCGTAGGGAATCGTCATTGTCACGTACCTCGCGTCGTTGAGCTCTACCACCCATACCACGATGGTCGCGACGTGGCTGCCGTCGATACCTGAAAGGTCCATCATCAAGCTCGGTATCCGCCGAATACTCCGGCTCGTCATATCTTGCAGCACTGCCAATGGAGTCGTGGCTGTCATCAACACGTCTTTGCCTCTCTTCGCGTCCAACCTGTTCCATCCTCTCCAATCGCTCAATGATTGCTGCAAGAGAAGTGTTAATAGCCCCAGCAGTGCTTTCTAATGTGGTCAGTTTGGTGTTGGTGCAAATCTGCGTCGACTCTAATTGACCAATGCGTTCATTGGTGACTTGAATATCCTCATTGAGAGCATCTGTGTGTAGCTTTACTTGGCGTTCGAAATGCTGAATGATGCCCCTCGTACGTGGTGAATGTGGAGATGTCCCATTCGCATCAGTTGACATGGTTAGTAAAGAAAGGAAATACAACAGCAAGCAGATTAATCCTAACAGTTGCTAAGAGGTGGTAGGACAGCACAATTCCTCACTAGCAAGAAATCAAGGTCTTACAAGTTCTTACCATGCGATGCAGGAGGCGCCGGCAATCAGCAAGAACAACAACAAACGGTGGCTGCCAGCACAACCTTATGGTGTCGTAGACAATTTTGTGTAGCTGTAGGTGGCTGCTAGACACAATTTGTGCAAAGGAACAGCTAGTACCACATTAGTCACAACAAGTTGAATAAACGTTCCACGATGGTATTGTGCTGGTCCTAGCTCAAACCTTACTAGAGACGTGAGCCGTAACTCCACGTGACGTTGGATTACTATGGTAGGGAAGTTCGAACAGCCCGATCCTTTGTGTTTCAACAACGTTGAAAACAGCAAGTTGAACTTCGAAACATGAAACAAATATTACATAAATTGTCTCTTCTTTTTTGTACTTAGAAACTTTTTTTTGATTGTAATCAGTGCGGCTTTTCTTTTTGCACGTGCCTTTTTCTTGCTGATCCGTGCAGCTTTTCTTTTGCACTTGCCTTTTTTTCTCAACTTTAGGTAGATAATGGAAATGGACTGAGAACAAAGTGGCACAAACTCAAAACTCTAGCGGTGAAAAACTTAGGACCAGCAACTTGACACAAAAAGGCAACCGTGAATTCAACAAGTCGAGAGCTAAGTAGCCAAGCAAAAGGCTCAAAGTGTTTTTAGGATTTTTTTAGAGCGAACTTTTGTAGGCAAAAGTGGACTGTAGGTAAATGAAGAACAAGGAGAAGGAAATCTCTCACCGAGCAACCTGAAATCTGATACCACTTGATGAACCCAACGGGTACAGGGGACGCCCTATCTTTCGATGAGAGATGTTGGTAATGAACGAATTTGGTGGAGGCCGATGTTGGCTGCCCGACTACCACAACCACAATGGTGTGGCGCCTTGAGCGACAGTTACACCGTCTCCTGGTAACTACGATTTGGGTGGAGGTCGACGTTGTCCTACCCTACTACAACAACCACAAGGATGCTGCGCCTTAGCGATAGTTACACCGGCTCCTGTTGTTGCTGTACTTGCCGTGCCAAGAACAGCCTTGAACCTGCAAGCAATCGAAGAACAAGCAAGAACAAGATAACAAGCAAACACTCACGGGTGTGAAAAAGTTGGGGTTCTGATTCAAGTAATCGGAAGGTCTCGTCGACACTTGCATTACAAGGAAGTAGCAAATGGCTAAACTTACAGAAAACAAAACCCGCCATGTCAAGGAGCTCTTGGACTACTTAAATAGGGGAGGGAAAAGGGAAATTCGTCCAGCACCAAAGGTAGGACGTGATCTCCCTTATTCCCTTCCTTTTTCTGTGATAGACTACCATTTAATAGGGAAAGAAAGAGGGAAACCCATCCAGCAGCAAGGCAGGATATGATTTCCTCTATTTCTTTCCTTATTATAGCACATCTATCTTTAAATGGGGGAAGAAAGAGGGAATTTCGTCCAGCAGCAAAGTTGGACGAGATTTCCCTTATTCCTTTCCTTATTTGTCTAAATCTCTCTTTATTACATGGCCCCAGCCTCAAGATTTATCCTCGGGTGGAGCAGCCTTTATTGCATTAATCCCTCCATCCCTCCTAGCTGGATCAATTCCCAAGCATCTAATAATAACAAGGTCATCACAAGGCTTTAATAGGTCCCCATTTGAAGGATAATTACTTTGAACAACCAGGAATGAATTCAGCTGATAATTAAGTTGACGTGCACGAGCGCGTGTCATTGGATCTTGATTAGCTGAGAGTGGTGAGTGGGATGGTGTTGTGGTTGTATCAACGGTAGCGATGTCCGCATCACTCATTCACGTTTTTCTTGCCTTGGCGGAGACCTTCAAACTCTTACCTTTTGAGCATCATGACTCCAACAGGGACGTAATGAGAGCGGAAACTCTCCTTGAACTCAGTCCAAGTGATAGTCTCCTGGTTGACATGAGCGTTGTAAAGAGCGTCCCACCAGTCAGCTGCTGCTCCCATGAGTTGGTGCGATGCGAAGAGAACTTTCTCTCGATCATTGCACTGAACTATGGCAAGCTTCTTCTCCATGGACTTTAACCAATCATCAGCCTCCATGGGATCATTAGCTTGTGCAAAAGTGGGTGGTCGAGTCCTCATGAACTCTCCCAATCGGTTGTGAGCCGGCGGTGGTGGCGGTGGTGATGGCAGTGGTGCAGAAACGGGGTTGTTGTTGTTGTTAGCCTGTAGCTGACCAAAAGTTTGGATCATGGTTTGCATGAGCTGGTTCTGCATAGCCATCATCCGTTCCAGGTTGTTTGCACCAGCCTTAGGATTGACATTCTCTGGAACCTCAACGTGGTCAACCTCTTGGTTGCCACGAACGTTCCTCCTTTGTCGGCCGGTGTTTTCTCTCACCATCTATGAGTGAGAGTTGGATAGAATAGAGGATAGAAGGTTAGATGGATCCCCCCAACTATATGCATCAAGCTGTATAGACTATATATCTTATTTTATATGAGGATGTGAACACATGCCGAAGCATCTCACATCTCTCTATTATGTGTGGATATGGACAACGCTGAAACGTCCCACAACTCACACTAAACACTCAAACACAAGCAATCATCACAAAAATTCACACCACTCCTATTCAAGCTTATTTAATGGGAGTCCTATGTGGTTTGGGGTGATGCCAATCTTTGACTTCGTCCTACGGTCAATGGGGTTCTAATGTCAATCTGTGGCCTCTACCTAGACTTGCGTCCTATGTTCAGCATGACTTCTAATACCAATCTGTTACTAGGCCTGCGTCCTACGGTTAACGTGGTAGCTCTGATACCAATCTGTGACGCCCATGTTCCGAGAACCTCGGAACCGAGCTGATGCATATGTGTGCCCAGGACATTCATCACACATACACATGTAATCCACAAACTGAATTCAGAATAATACCACGAATAACAGGGTTTTATTACAATGTCTCATGAGTCTTTAACTCATTCTAACAGCGGAAGTCTTATTCTAGCAGCGGAAATCTTTATTCTAGCAGCGGAAGTCTTCTAAACGAATGCGGAAGCAAACTAAGCAGCAGCAGCGGCCCCATCTCCTACTCCACAGGCAAGTTGACGGTAGATCACATGCCTAATACTCCACATGATCTTCGAAGTACTCTTCTCATGTTGCTGATGATGAAGTAATAATGCAAGTTTGAGTACATGACGTACTCAGCAAGTACAGGAAAATATGATATGTAGCTTACAGCTGTGACACCCTCATCTCGGGTGTCAGCATATGTTCATGTTTTATGAAGAAGAAAAACATTTTAAGAAAAAAAGGAACAGAGACAAGTATCAAAAGGATGGCCAATAAAGCTCTCCGAGAACACCGGAACGCAACTTCCACGGCCAGCAGACCACGTGGTGCGTTCGGAGCTCATCCCCGAGAGATTGGGAGAGGTCCGACGCTAAACTAGGCTACGTGGCAGGCTCGGGGGTCACCTCCGTGATTGGAAAGAGGTCCGACCCTGTGGGACATGTGCTGCCCGCGGAGCTAGCCTGTGCGGAAGAAGCAAAGGCATTTTCCATATGACGCGTGTTATCCTCGGATCTAGTCCTCGCGGAAATCAGAGGACCATCCGCGCGGGGTACATGTCAATCTCGGAGCTCATCTCAGAGAGAAGTCCGGGTCTATCGAACACGTGTCGCCACCGGAGCTTATCACCGGAGGTCCGTCGCTGCTAAACACGTGTCGACCTCGGAGCAGGTCCCTGAGGGAGGGAAAGGCGGAAAGACCGGCACCCACACGTGGCGTGCGCGGAGCTCACCTCCGAAGAAGAGGGGGATCTCGAATCACGACACATGGCACAACCGGAGCTCATCTCTGCGGATGAGGAGATACCAGGCCCGAGGACACGTGGAGCTTCCGGAGCTCATCACCGCGGAGGTAACGAGTCTGAAGCGGTTCTTACGAGTAAAGATACCGGTGCACAACGGAAACCGATCTAAATTCCACGATCCTTACCGAAGATAAGACGTCAGGATCTAACAAAGATCTGAATAAGACTCTTATTCGGGATCCAATCAGATTAGGACTCTTCTCTTCCCGATTATAAATAGAACCCAAAACCTCTGGCCGAAACCACGAACTTCCCTTTCAACTCCTAAGCCGACGACTTAGCGCTCTAGCCCTAACTCGCCGAGCAAAACATCACCGAAAGCACAACAAGGGAGATCATCGGAGGAGAACCAAGCGGTCTGAGGAGGACCCGAAGACAAGAAGAACGTGAGGTAGGACTTCAATACCACCTTACGACATCATGTTGTTCATCTCTTTGCATCTGTTTTTCGATTCCTTTCGAACAGAAGCGTTTTCGTGGGCAGATCACTTGATGATCAGTTTGATCTAAAAGCCAAGATCATCGTCACGTCCACCTTTGATCCGAATACCTCTGACCATGCAAGCCATGCAAGAATACGTACAGATCAATCTAATGAAACTAATCATAGGATAGCATGCATGTGCATCATCGCATCTAGTTTAGGGTTTTGTGCATGATATTGATTTCTGTGAAATTGTGTGCACGTGAATCCTACATAGCAGGACAAACTCAGGAAGCTGTCTACAACGAGCTGCAGCAACAAGGTTTTGAGAATCAAGAACAACCGGAACCGCAAGAACAAGTCAAGTGCTCCTTGACCATGTTGATCCTATGTTTGAGTAAAACTGTTTTGTTTTGCGAAAAGGTGTGTGTGCTGAGTCAAAAATGATGGGAAACCCTTTTTATAGGAGTTTACTAGTTTTGATTAAACCATCCTTGTCGCCAGGGAAGTTTATGAGTCGGGTATGGTTTTTGTTTTATGCTTCGCTGAGTCCATGGGATTGAGAAGCGAGATAGATGTGTCTAGCTAACTGCACTCGTAATGATAATGAGAAACTGATGTTAATAATGGACATGGATCGGAGGGAGATCTAGGCAAGCCTGAGTTTGTGAATGAGGTAGCATGAGATGGTGGTTTTACTTGCCGTAGATCTAAGGACCGGTTCATGCATGCACATGCCAGGATAACAGTGCCACCACAAGGCCAAGTATGGGTGCGGCTTAGCTGAGTAATTAGGTAAGTTGCTAGGGTGTTATGGACTGTGGAAGGCGCGGGGAATGGGAGTCGAGTGAGGACTGCCCTGGGAACTGCATGGCACAAGAGGGGGCCCGTGGGTGGGAGAATTGGAGATTCTAGCCTGCCGGTGAAAACTTAGTGAGTCCATACATCTAGTAACCCCTTTGTAAAGGCTATTTTGTGATCTCTTGACCATACACCGACGGATGTGTACTGGTATAATGGAGGTTCTGCAGTCGCCGACGGGTGACAAAATCACAAACTTGTGGGTAAAGAGGTACAAACTCTGCAGAGTTATTAAAACTATCATGATAGCCGAGCTTACGGTTACGAGCACTTGGCTAAACTGCCATGATTAGATGGGATGGTTATTGGGATGATTATTGGGATGGTTATTGGGATGGTTATTGGAATGGTTATTGGGATGGTTACTGGAATGGTTATTGGGATGGTTATTGGAATGGTTATTGGGAAGGTTCCTGGTTATGGTTATCGGTTATGGTTTGGTTTGGAATTTTTAAGTCTGGATGATGAGATGGTTGCATGACTGATGGGTCATAACATGAGATTGGTCTCGGTGCGAGACGAGGTTGTTTTATGAGACGAGATGGTAGCGAATACGAGGAGGTATTCGTGAGTATGAATAAAAGATTGGTTAATGTTCGGATGGAACACGGGGAGTGATGAAGGTATGTTGGTAATTCAATATATGCTGGGATTACATTCATCTAAAGTAAAGTTGCCGTTTTATCATGGTTTTACAAGATTGCTTTTCTGCAAATAAGCCTTTTATACCTACCTTGTTCATAAGCTGCATATCATGTGTTATTCCCGCACTTGCTGAATACATCATTGTACTCAACCTTGCATTATTATTTCTTCATCAGCAGCAAGAGAAGACTACTATGAAGACCGAGTAGAGCATTATGGCGTGTGATCTGTTCTCAACCTTGCCTGTGGAGGGAGTAGAGATGGAGCCACTTCTGTTTAGCTTTGCTTCCACATTAGTTTTTGCTTCCGCCTTTAAATAAGATTTCCGCTGCATAGAACCAAGACTTCCGCTGTGAGCATGAGTCCAAGACTCATGAGGATTTGTAATAAACTCTGTTATTCGTGGTAACATATAATCTGAATTCAGTTTGTGGAACGTATGTGTATGTGTGATGAACATCCTGGGCACACATATGCATTAGTTCTCGGTTCCGTGGTTTTCCACAGAATTGAGGGCGTCACAGATTGGTATCAGAGCCACGGGTTGACAGTAGGTTACACGCCTAGATAGAAACCTTGGGTTGATATTAGAATCACGGGTTAACAGCAAGTTATACCCCTAAATAGAAGCTACGCGGACCAAAGGAAGCATCCTAGGATGAATAGCTTAGATTGGCCTTAAAAACACCTTGACATAGGAAACCATCCTTGAATAGGAGTTGAGTGGGCCCTTGTGATGATTATTTGTGAATATGTGCTTAGTGTGAGTTGTGGGACGCCTCAACAACGTTGCCCATATCCACACGTAAGAAGAAAGAGGAGTGAAATGCTTCGGCACTTGATCACATCCTCATAAGGACTAATATATATAGTCCAAACTCCCCTTGATGCATATAGTTGAAAGGACCGACCTAACTTTCTAACCTTCTATTCTATTTCGTTCTCTCTCACAGATGGTGAGAGGAAACGCCAGCCGAAGGAACGTCCAGGAAGATGACCATGAGGAAGTTCCTGCTAACCCCGGAGCTGGCGAAAACAACCTAGAAAGGTTGATGGCCATGCAAAACCAGCTTATGCAAACCATGATCCAAACTTTGGGTCAGTTGCAGGCCAACCAACACCCCGTTCCGGCACCCCCGCCACCACCACCGTCGGCTCATAACAGGTTGGGAGAGTTCATGAGGACTCGACCACCCACCTTTGCTCAAGCAAGCGATCCAACGGAGGCCGAGGATTGGTTGAAATCCATGGAGAAGAAGCTTGCCATTGTACAGTGCAACGACCGAGAGAAGGTTCTCTTTGCGTCGCACCAACTGATGGGAGCAGCTGCTGACTGGTGGGATGCCTTGAGCAACGCCCATGCCAACCCGGAGACTATCACTTGGACTGAGTTCAAGGAAAGTTTCCGCTCCCACTACATCCCTGTTGGCGTAATGATGCTCAAGAGGCAGGAGTTTGAAGGTCTCCGCCAAGGGCAGAAGAGTGTGAACGAATACCTCAACAAGTTCATACAACTGTCCCGGTATGCCCCCGAAGATGTCAACTCAGATCAGAGGAAGCAGTACCTGTTCATGAGAGGGTTGAACAATGAGATCCAAGTTTAGCTCCTCAACAATGACTACGTAAGCTTCCAGAAGCTGGTTGATAAGGCTATTGTGGTGGAAAACAAGATCCGAGAGATCGAGCGCGAGTGCAAAAGGAAGATCCCATACCAGCCCCAAGGGAGCAACGTACGACCTAGATACATGCCCCCTGCACCACAGTATGGATCGACCGCTCCTATGTACCGCCCTGGTCAGCCACCACAGCAACGGCTCGTTGCACCGGCACCTCGTGTGCCCATGCCTCCTGCGCCCCGGCCTAACAATGGCGCTCCTGTTCAAAACCCCCGCCCCAACGTACCTGCTGCCATAGGCAACAGGGCATGCTTTGCATGCGGGGAAGCAGGCCACTTCGCTAACCAGTGCCCGAAGAGAGGCCCTGGACAGCAAGGTAACATGCCCAAGCAGAACCAGCGACCAAACGGAGGGGACCACCAAGGGAACCGTGGACCACAGAACTATGCTCGTGGCCATGTTAACCATGTCACTGCTGAGGAAGCACAACAGGCTGAGGACGTCGCAATTGGTATGTTCCTTGCCAACTCCAACCCAGCCACCATCTTATTTGATTCCGGAGCATCGCATTCCTTCATATCATCCAAATATGTTGCCAAGCATCATCTACCCGTATCCCGCTTAGAAGGTGCTATGTTAGTTAATTCTCCCGGAGGAGAAATGAGGACTAATATAGTATGTCCTAAAGTAAGCCTTAAAATAAGGGGGGTAGACTTCCTTGCCAACCTTATTGTTCTGGACTCCCACGGAATTGACATCATACTCGGAATGGACTGGTTAAGTAAGCACAATGGGGTAATCCAATGTGCTGAGAGAAGCGTGCAGTTGACGAACGAACACGGTATCCGTGTCGAGTTTGAGTCAGCCCAGCAAGCGACCGAACGGGCAAACCTGAACCATGTTGAAGGAGTAGCATTGGACAAAATTCCAGTGGTTCAGGAATTTTCGGATGTGTTCCCGGAAGAACTTCCAGGTATGCCATCTGACCGGGACATTGAGTTTGCCATAGATTTGGTACCTGGAACTGCACCCATAGCTAAGAGACCATATAGGATGCCCGTCAACGAGTTAGTTGAACTCAAGAAGCAAATTCAAGAACAGTTGGAGAAGGGTTTTATCCGTCCAAGTTCGTCACCATGGGGAGCCCCGGTACTCTTCGTGGACAAGAAGGACGGAACCCAAAGAATGTGCGTGGACTACAGGTCTCTCAACGAGGTAACAATCAAGAATAAATACCCTCTGCCCCGTATAGAGGACCTGTTCGATCAAATGAAAGGAGCCCAAGTGTTCTCCAAGATTGATCTTCGGTCGGGATATTTCCAGCTGAAGATTAAGCCCTCCGATATACCTAAGACAGCCTTTCGGACGCGGTATGGTTCATATAAATATACCGTTATGTCTTTTGGATTGACGAATGCACCCGCATACTTCATGTACCTTATGAATAAGGTTTTCATGGAGTACTTGGACAAGTTCGTCGTAGTTTTCATCGACGACATTAGGGTGTATTCAAAAAGTAAGGAGGAGCATGAAGAACATCTGAGATTGACGTTACAGAAGTTGCGCGAGCATCAGTTGTATGCCAAGCTCAACAAGTGTCAATTTTGGCTAAGGGAAATATCCTTCCTAGGCCACATCATCTCCAAGGAAGGGGTATCGGTTGATCCTGGAAAGGTGAGAGATGTTCTGAAGTGGGACCAACCGAAGAGCGTGAGGGATATTCGGAGTTTCCTTGGGATGGCAGGATACTATCGGCGCTTCATTAAAGACTTCTCTAATATAGCAAAACCTATGACGGAGTTGCTAATGAAGGGAAAAGTCTTTCAATGGACACAAGCCTGCCAAGAAAGTTTTGAGTAACTCAAGAAAAGGCTAACCACAGCACCAGTTCTGGTATTGCCAGACGTAAGCAAGAGCTTCGACATATATTGTGACGCATCCAGACAAGGGCTCAGATGTGTGCTCATGCAGGAAGGGCAAGTGGTAGCCTATGCCTCACGACAATTAAAGAAGCATGAGCTTAACTATCCTACTCATGATTTGGAGTTAGCAGCGGTAGTGCATGCATTGAAGATTTGGAGGCATTATATCCTTGGTCATCGATGTGAGATCTATACAGATCATAAAAGCCTCAAGTACATATTTACATAAACGGACTTGAATTTGAGGCAACATCGATGGTTAGAACTCATCAAGGATTATGATGTAGGAATCAATTACCACCCCGGGAAGGCCAATGTAGTAGCTGACGCATTGAGCAGAAAGGGAGCATGCCACCAACTCACGGTTCGGGAGCTACCACCCGAACTACGTAAGGAGTTCGAACGGTTACACCTCGGATTCTTGAATAACATGGAAATGATGGAAGTCCACTCCTCATTGGAGCAAGAAATAAGAAAGGGACAAGCAACAGACGAGGGGATTAAGGAGATTAAAGAAAGAATCCGATAAGGGATAGAAAAGGATTTCAAGGAGGATAAAAAGGGTACGCTTTGGCTAGGAAAAAGGATTTGTGTGCCAAACATAAAACATCTTCGCGACATGATATTGAAGGAGGCACACGACTCACCCTATTCCATACATCCAGGGAGCACCAAGATGTACAAGGATATGAAAACTTGCTATTGGTGGGATGGTATGAAAAGGGATATAGCCGAGTACGTTGCACTATGTGACACATGCCAACGGGTAAAAGCCGAACATCAAAGACCCGCTGGATTGTTGCAACCCTAGAAAATACCTGAATGGAAATGGGAGGACATCAGTATGGACTTCATTGTCGGATTGCCACGAACTCAGTCAGGATACGACTCCATCTGGGTCATTGTGGACCGGTTGACGAAGACCGCCCATTTTCTTCCGGTAAAGACAAGTTACAACGTTACACAGCTGGCAGAATTGTACATGGAGCAGATCGTGTGCCGTCATGGAGTTCCAAAGAGGATAATCTCAGATCGAGGTTCTCAGTTTACCTCTAGATTCTGGAGGAAGTTGCAGAAAGCCATGGGTACACGACTGGATTTTAGCTCTGCCTACCACCCACAAACAGATGGACAAACCGAAAGGACGAACCAAATTTTGGAAGACATGTTGAGAGCTTGCGCCTTGAAACGTGGGCGTAGTTGGGATAGGAGTTTACCATATGTCGAGTTCTCCTATAACAACAGCTATCAAGCTAGCTTGAAGATGTCGCCTTTCGAAGCCTTATATGGTAGACGGTGTAGAACGCCGCTGTTCTGGAACGAGACTGGAGAGAACCAGGTGTTTAGACCCGAAGTACTACAAGAGGCTGAAAAGCAAGTCCAAACGATACGGGAGAACTTAAAGGCTGCTCTGTCACGACAGAAAGGCTATGCGGACAATAGGCGTAGAAAGTTGACCTTTGAAGTTGGAGACTTCGTATACCTTAAGGTATCGCCTATCCGAGGCCAACGACGTTTTAACGTCAGAGGCAAACTAGCGCCTCGCTACATCGGACCATTTAAGATTTTGGGTAAGCGAGGGGAAGTAGCCTACCAACTAGAGCTCCCAAACCACCTCTCTGACGTACATGACGTGTTTCATGTATCCCAGCTCAAGAAGTGCTTGAGAATACCAGAGGAACAAGTGTCAATGGGAGAACTTAACCTTCAAGAGGACCTGACTTACGCAGAACACCCTGTCCGAATCTTGGACGTAAAGGAAAGGGTCACCCGAAACAAGGTGATTCGATGGTGCAAGGTACAATGGAGCCATCACACTGAAGCTGAAGCCACATGGGAGCGAGAAGAGGATATCAAGGCAGAATTTCCCTATCTATTTTCTACTAACGAATCTCGAGGACGAGATTCAATTTAAGGGGGGTAGATTTGTGACACCCTCATCTCGGGTGTCAGCATATGTTCATGTTTTATGAAGAAGAAAAACATTTTAAGAAAAAAAGGAACAGAGACAAGTATCAAAAGGATGGCCAATAAAGCTCTCCGAGAACACCGAAACGCAACTTCCACGGCCAGCAGATCACGTGGCGCGTTCGGAGCTCATCCCCGAGAGGTTGGGAGAGGTCCGACGCTAAACTAGGCTACGTGGCAGGCTCGGGGGTCACCTCCGTGATTGGAAAGAGGTCCGACCCTGTGGGACATGTGCTGCCCGCGGAGCTAGCCTCTGCGGAAGAAGCAAAGGCATTTTCCATATGACGCGTGTTATCCTCGGAGCTAGTCCTCGCAGAAATCAGAGGACCATCCGCGCGGGGTACATGTCAATCTCGGAGCTCATCTCAGAGAGAAGTCCGGGTCTATCGAACACGTGTCGCCACCGGAGCTTATCACCGGAGGTCCGTCGCTGCTAAACACGTGTTGACCTCGGGGCAGGTCCCTGAGGGAGGGAAAGGCGGAAAGACCGGCACCCACACGTGGCGTGCGCGGAGCTCACCTCCGAAGAAGAGGGGGGTCTCGAATCGCGACACATGGCACAACCGGAGCTCGTCTCTGCGGATGAGGAGATACCAGGCCCGAAGGACACGTGGAGCTTCCGGAGCTCATCACCGCGGAGGTAACGAGTCTGAAGCGGTTCTTACGAGTAAAGATACCGGTGCACAACGGAAACCGATCTAAATTCCACGATCCTTACCGAAGATAAGACGTCAGGATCTAACAAAGATCTGAATAAGACTCTTATTCGGGATCCAATCAGATTAGGACTCTTCTCTTCCCGATTATAATAGAACCCAAAACCTCTGGCAGAAACCACAAACTTCTCTTTCAACTCCTAAGCCGACGACCTAGCGCTCTAGCCCTAACTCGCCGAGCAAAACATCACCGAAAGCACAACAAGGGAGATCATCGGAGGAGAACCAAGCGGTCTGAGGAGGACCCGAAGACAAGAAGAACGTGAGGTAGGACTTCAATACCACCTTACGACATCATGTTGTTCATCTCTTTGCATCTGTTCTTCGATTCCTTTGGAACAGAAGCGTTTTCGTGGGCAGATCACTTGATGATCAGTTTGATCTAAAAGCCAAGATCATCGTCACGTCCACCTTTGATCCGAATACCTCTGACCATGCAAGCCATGCAAGAATACGTACAGATCAATCTAATGAAACTAATCATAGGATAGCATGCATGTGCATCATCGCATCTAGTTTAGCGTTTTGTGCATGATATTGATTGCTGTGAAATTGTGTGCACGTGAATCCTACATAGCAGGACAAATTCAGGAAGCTGTCTACAACGAGCTGCAGCAACAAGGTTTTGAGAATCAAGAACAACCGGAACCGCAAGAACAAGGCAAGTGCTCCTTGACCATGTTGATCCTATGTTTGAGTAAAACTGTTTTGTTTTGCGAAAATGTGTGTGTGCTGAGTCAAAAATGATGGGAAACCCTTTTTATAGGAGTTTACTAGTTTTGATTAAACCATCCTTGTCGCCAGGGAAGTTTATGAGTCGGGTATGGTTTTTGTTTTATGCTTCGCTGAGTCCATGGGATTGAGAAGCGAGATAGATGTGTCTAGCTAACTGCACTCGTAATGATAATGAGAAACTGATGTTAATAATGGATATGGATCGGAGGGAGATCTAGGCAAGCCTGAGTTTGTGAATGAGGTAGCATGAGATGGTGGTTTTACTTGCCGTAGATCTAAGGACCGGTTCATGCATGCACATGCCAGGATAACAGTGCCGCCACAAGGCCAAGTATGGGTGCGGCTTAGCTGAGTAATTAGGTAAGTTGCTAGGGTGTTATGGACTGTGGAAGGCGCGGGGAATGGGAGTCGAGTGAGGACTGCCCTGGGAACTGCATGGCACAAGAGGGGGCCCGTGGGTGGGAGTATTGGAGATTCTAGCCTGCCGGTGAAACCTTAGTGAGTCCATATATCTAGTAACCCCTTTGTAAAGGCTATTTTGTGATCTCTTGACCATACACCGACGGATGTGTACTGGTATAATGGAGGTTCTGCAGTCGCCGACGGGTGACAAAATCACAAACTTGTGGGTAAAGAGGTACAAACTCTGCAGAGTTATTAAAACTATCATGATAGCCGAGCTTACGGTTACGAGCACCTGGCTAAACTGCCATGATTAGATGGGATGGTTATTGGGATGATTATTGGGATGGTTATTGGGATGGTTATTGGAATAGTTATTGGGATGGTTACTGGAATGGTTATTGGGATGGTTATTGGAATGGTTATTGGGAAGGTTCTTGGTTATGGTTATCGGTTATGGTTTGGTTTGGAATTGTTAAGTCTGGATGATGAGATGGTTGCATGACTGATGGGTCATAACATGAGATTGGTCTCGGTGCGAGACGAGGTTGTTTTATGAGACGAGATGGTAGCGAATACGAGGAGGTATTCGTGAGTATGAATAAAAGATTGGTTAATGTTCGGATGGAACACGGGGAGTGATGAAGGTATGTTGGTAATTCAATATATGCTGGGATTACATTCATCTAAAGTAAAGTTGTCATTTTATCATGGTTTTACAAGATTGTTTTTCTGCAAATAAGCCTTTTATACCTACCTTGTTCATAAGCTGCATATCATGTGTTATTCCCGTACTTGCTGAATACATCATTGTACTCAACCTTGCATTATTATTTCTTCATCAGCAGCAAGAGAAGACTACTATGAAGACCGAGTAGAGCATTATGGCGTGTGATCTGTTCTCAACCTTGCCTGTGGAGGGAGTAGAGATGGAGCCACTTCTGTTTAGCTTTGCTTCCGCATTAGTTTTTGCTTCCGCCTTTAAATAAGATTTCCGCTGCATAGAACCAAGACTTCCGCTGTGAGCATGAGTCCAAGACTCATGAGGATTTGTAATAAACTCTGTTATTCGTGGTAATATATAATCTGAATTCAGTTTGTGGAACGTATGTGTATGTGTGATGAACATCCTGGGCACACATATGCATTAGTTCTCGGTTCCGTGGTTTTTCACAGAATTGAGGGCGTCACAACAGCAAGGTAGAATTAAAAGGCTCATTGCAGAAAGCAAAACTTATTTCACAAACATGATAAAAACAGCAACCACCTTTAAGTGAATTTATTCCCAACATGTATCTAATTAAAACATCAACATACCTCCATCATGATTCTCTATTCTTCATGTCTCATCCAGACATTTATCTTTCTCAACTCCTTCTCATGCTCATAATGACCATCTCATGATCGTATCCATCTCATATTCGAAACCAAAGCTCATTGTTTCGAATCAACAGTCCGAAACCATTTTTATTACCAGGACCACACCATAATCAAATCGATGACCACACCAATGACCATCCCAAACCATACCATAACCAAACCAAACATCCATCCCAAAAACCATCCCATCTAATCATGGAAGTTGGCCAGGTGCTTGTGACCGGAAGCATGGCTATCATGATAGTTTTACACTCTACAGAGGTGGCACCACTTTACCTACAAGTTTATGATTTCGTCACCCGTCGGCAACTACAGAACCTCCATTATACCAGTACACAACCGTCGGTTTATGACCAGGAGATCACAAAATAGCCTTTACAAAGGGGTTACTAGATGTATGAACTCACTAAGGTTCCACCAGCAGGCTCGAATCACCATTCTTCCACCTACAGGCCCCCTCTTGTGCCATGCAGTTCTCAGGGCAGTCCTCACTCGACTCCCATTCTCCGCGTCTTCCACGGTCCATAACAATCTAGCAACTTACCTAATTAGTCAGCTAAGCCGCACCCATACTTGGCCTTGTGGTGGCACTGTATTACTGGCATGTGCTCGCATGAACTAGTCCTTAGATCTACGACAAGTAACCACCATCTCATTCTACCACATCCACGAACCAAGCTTGCCTAGATCTCCCCCGATTCATTTTCATTATCATCAAGTTCTCATTAACATTATGAGTGCAGTACCTAGACACATTCTATCGCTTCCCATATCCCGTAGATTAGCGAAGCAGAAAAGAAACAACCATACCTGACTCATAAACTTTCCCAGCAATAAGGGTGGTTAATAAAACTAGTAAACTCCTATAAAAGGGTTCCCATAAAGTTGACTCAAGCATACACAGTTTTCGCAAACAAAACAGCTCCAAAAAACAAGGGATCAAGATGGTCAAGGGGCACTTGTCTTGTTCCTGTGGTTTCTGTTGCTCTTGAATCTTGAAGTCTCGGTGCTGTAATCCTTTGTAGATAGCTTCCTGAGCTTGTCCTTCTACTTACGATCACGGACATACAAGATTTACAGTAATCAATCATTATGCATAATCCTTATTCAAGATGCAATGGTGCATATGCATTCTAATCCAATGACGTTGTTTCATTAGATCGATTTGTACGTGTTCTTGCATGTTTTAATGGCTTGCATGGGATTTTACTATGAACAAAGGTGTAGGGATCAGGTGTGGACGTGGCAATGATCTTGACTTAAGATCCAGATCAAACCGACCAACACGTGATCTGTCCACTCGAAAAAAAACTTATGTTCGAAGGGATCGAAGAAACAGATGCAAAGAAAACCGCGATGATGTCGTAAGGTGGTAATGGAGACCTACCTTACTTCCTTCGGGTCCTTCCTTCTAGCAATGGCTGCAAAACAGATCGTCGGCTCTCCTCCGGCGATCGTGTCGGGCTCGTCGATGGTCTCACCGATGGTTGACTCCGACGAAATAGCTTAACTCGACGAGTTTGGGGCTAGGGCCTTTAAGTTGTCGGCTTAGGAAGATGTTACGACTAAGGGTGTATCGGGTTCTATTTATAACCGAGAAAAGAAGAGTCCTATTCCAATTGAATTTCAAATAAGAGTCTTATTTGATTTTTTTTTGGATCTTAACAGCTTATCTTCAATAGATTTGGTGCGGTATCAATCGTAGAAGAAATCGGGTCGGTTTCTTCTGTATAGGGCCCTCGCGCACACGGCAAAACCGCTTAAGGACCTCGTCCTTTCGCAGAGATAAGCTCCGGAGGATCCACGTGTCCAGCGGGGGCCTGGGCTTCCCTTTTCCCCAGAGGCGAGCTCTAGTTGTGCCACGTGTCAGGCGGGCGGGACCTCCCTCTCCTCAGAGGCGAGCTCCGCGTGCGCCACGTGTCTTGGTGGGCGGGACCTCCCCTCTCCCTCAGAGGCAAGCTCTGCGTGTGCCATGTGTCAGTGCCGGACCTCCTCTCTCTTCGGAGGTGAGCTTCGAGAGTGCCACGTCAGTGCCGGACCTCCCCTCTCTTTAGAGGTGGCTCCAAGAGTGCCACGTGTCAGTGCCGGACCTCCCCTCTCTTCGGAGGTGGGCTCCGGAAGTGCCATGTGTCCTAACAGCGCTGGATCTCCTTTGTGCTCAAAGATGAGCTCCGAGGTCAACACGTGTCCAACTGCGTCAGACCTCTCTTCTCGCCGGAGGTAAGCTTCGAGAATGACACGTGTCAAGAAGTGTCGGACCTCCCGGAGGTGAGCTCCGAGGATGACACGTGTCCATCGGGACCTTCTCCTCGGAGGTGAGCTCTGAGGATGACACGTGTTCAGTAGTATCGGACCTCTCGGAGGTGAGCTCCGAGAGCGACACGTGTCAATCAAGGCCGGACCTCTCGGAGACGAGCTCCGAGAGCGACACTTGTACCGTGGGTTGGACCTCCCGCTTCTCCGCAGTGACTAGCTCTGAAGGCGACACGTGTCCTGCGGGGCTGGCCTCGCTCCTCCGCAGAGGCTAGCTCCGGGGGCAACACGTGTCCCACGGGGTCGGACCTCGCCCCTTCCGCAGAGGCAAGCTCCGAGCCTGCCACGTGGCCAGTTAGTTCCTGCAGGTATACTCTATTGCCATTCTAGCGGTAGGAGGGGATGAAGCCATCATGGCCAACTACTTCCCAATTGCCTTGACCGGCCCGGCGCGGTCATGGTTTATGAACCTGCCTCAGGGTTCTATAACTTCCTGGGCGGAGCTGTGCCGACAGTTCACGGCGAACTTCAGTAGCTCCTACACGCGTCCCGGCACGGAGCTAGACCTCCACGACATACGACAACAACCGGGAGAATCACTGCGCTCCTTCACCCAGCGGTTCTCCTAAGTACGGAACACCATCCCCCACATCCCAGATGCATCAGTGGTGGTCGCATTCCGACAGGGTGTGAGGGACAAGAAGATGCTCGAGAAGTTGGCCACCAGGGAGGTGCAAGACGTCTCAGAGCTCTTCGGCCTGGCGGACAAGTGTGCCAGAGCAGAAGAAGGGCGTCACTGGCACTTACAGCCAGCCTCCGAAGCCGGAGGACAGCCCGAAGATGGCGGATTTCAAGCTGGACTCCCAACTACGTCAGACAGTCAAGAGCCAAGCACCGACTGACTTCGTGGTCAGGTGGACGCCACCACCAAGCATCCCAGGGGGCCCGAAGGTGGAGAACCAGAGCTCCGAGCACCGGCCTTCACCGAGCCTCATGGGACGTTTTACTCCAAAGGCGTGCCGCTCCTCATGCCAACGGGGGAGCGGTTTGGGTACCTTGGACCTGTGCCATGTACTATGCGCCGACGACACCGTCGCCAACAACCTGTCAACGAAGGCCTCCACCGGAGCCCCGAAGCCCCAAGGAGCCTTTGAAGGGACGTTGCCGCGACTCACAGCCCAGAGTGCTGAACCGGGCGAAGGAGGCGAGACCAGCACCTCGAAGCTGGCGGTCCCGGCGGCCCTGCAGCCATGGTGCCCGCCAAAGGATCCTTCCTAATGAACATGCACTCGCTGAACGGATTGTGTGGATGGCTAAGTGCTACGCGCTGGTATCTTTACTGGCGTGGCGCTACGGCATCCTATTGCGGTGCATAACCCAGGAGGAAGGCTGCGACCTGCTCGCAGTAATCCACGGAGGTGAGTGCTGGGAACGCTCACCATCCCACACGCTGGTCGGTAGAACCATCCGCCATGGCTTCTACAGACCGACAGCCTCCTGGACGCCGTCAAGCCGGTTAGGAGATGCTAGGCATGCCAGGTCCATGCCGAGCAGACCCACACAACCGGTGCAGACGCTGCACCCAAAACCGTCGGAGGATATCGGCTCCTCTACGTCGGAGGCCAACCGGACATCCCAGGGCCGGGTCACGGGAATCACCCTTCTACATGGTATGCGGGGCAGAAGCCATGCTTCCCTCGGAGATCACCATGGGGGTCCCCCCGTGTCCGAGCGTACGACAAAGCCTTACAGGACCAGCTCCTGCGTGAGGTCATCTACCTTGTCGACAAGGCAAGATGGCAAGCAATGCTCCGGATCGCACGGTGCTGGCGGGAGCTCCGGCGCTACCACCGCGGGCCCGTGCGTGGGAGCGCGAGGCAGGCGCTCTGGCCCTACCTCTGTAAGTCCTACCACACTTACTTAGGTGTTCATTTAAATTACGTGTTAATTTATATGATCACCTCCCCGCGCTCTAGACAGTGTACGCCCATCGTACACTCGGCCCTCCTTTCTCACTCTCATAACTAGTCGGCATTTGCTATCCTACCGAGTGCGGTCGTGCTTGAGGTATCTGTCAAAGGCCCGGGGGCCTCTCGGACCTCCCCCAGTTAGGGCATTGTGACGCCAGTTGGTCTCCTCCAGGAAAGGACCTACGCCAGAGCGGGAGGTCCAGGAGCCTTGCTTTGTGGGGTCCTGCACCTAAAGCATGCGCACTCTGCCTCCCAAGAGCTACGGTTTGAGTACTGGGCCGGACGGTTACACCCTGACTACGGCGGGAGCCGGATCTCCGGGACCAAGTGCACTGGATGGCCGAAGCTCCGTATACCAGCCCAGGACTATAAGCCAAATAAGACTAAGAGACAAGGAAAGGAGGACCTCGGAGCAAGTGCCAAACCTCACCCCCTCAGCAGGGGTGAGCTCCGAAGCCGGACCTCGTCTCCCCATCTTCAGGGGCGAGCTCCGATGCCGGACCTCACGCGCCCTCCGCTGGTCTGAGCTCCGATGACTTCCGGACCTCAGCCCCCACAGCAGGGCCGAGCTCCGATGCCAGCCCTCGCCCTCTTCTCAGAGGCGAGCCCTAATGCCAGACCTCACGCCCTCTGCTGGCCTGAGCTTCGATGACCTCCGTACCTCATGCCCTCTGCCGGCCTGAGCTCCGATGACCTCCAGACCTCACGCCCTCTGCTGGCCTGAGCTCCGATGACCTCCGGACCTCACGCCCTCCGCTGACCTGAGCTCCAATAACCTCCGGACCTCACGGTCTCCGTTGGCCTGAGCTCCGATGACCACCGAACCTCACGCCCTCCGCTGGCCTGAGCTCCGATGACTTCCGGACCTCGATGCCCACAGCAGGGCCGAGCTCCGATGCCAGCCCTCGCCCTCTTCTCAGAGGCGAGCCCTGATGCCGGACCTCACGCCCTCCGCTGGCTTGAGCTTCGATGACCTCTGGACCTCACACCCTCCGCCGGCCTGAGCTCCGATGACCTCCAGACCTCACGCCCTCCGCTGGCCTAAGCTCCGATGACCTCCATACCTCACGCTCTCCGCTGGCCTGAGCTCCGATGACCTCCGGACCTCACGCCATCCGCTGGCCTGAGCTTCGATGTCTTCTGGACCCCCGCCCCCACAGCAGGGCTAAGCTAAGATGCCAGCCCTCGCCCTCTTCTCAGAGGCGAGCCCTGATGCCGGACCTCACGCCCTCCGCTGGCCTGAGCTCCGATGACCTCCGGACCTCACGCCCTCCGCTGGCCTGAGCTCCGATGACCTCCGGACCTCACGCCCTCCGCTGGCCTGAGCTCCGATGACCTCCAGACCTCACGCCCTCCGCTGGCCTGAGCACCGATGACCTCCGGACCTCACGCCCTCCGCTGGCCTGAGCTCCGATGACCTCCGGACCTCCCCCTTTCATAGGGCTGAGCTCCGATGCCAGACCTTACCCTCTCCTCAGAGGCTAAGCTCCGAAGCCGTCGAGACCCTACCAGCACAGGGAATACACAAAGACAAGAAAGTGCATGGGAAGGAGAAGGCCCCACCCCGGGATCGTTACCTCCCCCGAGGTGGGTCCAGGGGCCACTGTCGGTATCCCCAATAACGGGTACCCCCGCGCACAGGGTGAAACCGCCTAAGGACCTCGCCCCTCCGTAGGGGCGAGCTCCGAAGGCGCTACGTGTCCAGTAGGGCCGGAGCTCCCCTCTCCTCAGAGGATAGCTCCGGGCCTGCCACGTGCCCAGAAGGCCGGACCTCGCCCCCTCCGCAGGGGCGAGCTCCAAAGGCGCCACATGTCCAGTAGGGCCGGAGCTCCCCCCTCCTCAGATGATTTCTCCGGGTCTGCCACGTGGATCAGAAGGCCGGACCTCACCCCCTCCGCAGGGGCGAGCTCCGAAGGTGCCACGTGTCCAGTAGGGCCGGAGCTCCCTTCTCCCCAGAGGATAGCCCCGGGCCTGCCACGTGGCCTAGAAGGCCGGACCTCACCCCCTCCGCAGGTGCGAGCTCCGAAGGCGCCACGTGTCCAGTAGGGCTAGAGCCCCCCTCTCCACAGAGGACAGCTCCGGGCCTGCCACGTGGCCACGTGCAGCACTGCCCGCCTTGGCGTGGTAGGCAGCAGGAGTAAAGGCGCGCCATGCCTTTACCATACAAAGCATTCAAGACCCGTACCTTCCCAAGATGAAGAGGCGCGGCGCACGCCTGTCAGGAGGCACTGTGACCAGTCACAGTCAAGATAGGCGCACAGTGTCAGAAGCCACAGACCAATAAATGCCGCGACAAGACATGCCCTGCCGCCTCT
Organism: Neostapfia colusana; assembly: GCA_030760725.1. Classification (NCBI taxonomy): domain Eukaryota; kingdom Viridiplantae; phylum Streptophyta; class Magnoliopsida; order Poales; family Poaceae; genus Neostapfia; species Neostapfia colusana. Next base: position 53,053,613 of record JASWHV010000019.1, read on the forward strand.
GCCATCATCAGCCGCTACGCCTAGCTTACAGCGTGGGCAGGGCGGCAGGACGACGACCTTGAAGCCAGCGCCAAGACTTTGTAGCTGGTAGAAAATAACCCCGGGGCCACCTGTCGTGCCCCGGGGCCCACCTTGTAAGCCGCCGAGCCTTGGATTACAATAGGCTCGGGTAGGCAATGTTACAAGGGGTTCGAACTCCCGTGGGTTCAGCTCCCTCTAGGCCAAGGGTTCGGCAGTTCGCCACCCGACCAGAAAGCTCAAGGAAACTAGTGCTCCAAGCACTCCCCGTGGACGTAGGGTTTTACGCTCCGGCGGCCCGAACCACGTAAAAATCCCCGTGTCAATCATCTCCTTCCTTCGTCCACTCCGGCAAGACACTCGCAAGAGGACCAGCCCCCCCCCCCCCCCCCCCCCCCCGAAAAAGAACCTCCGTGGGCTTCCTAGAGCAGGCCCGGGGGAAGTGTCGACCGCAGACGCTTTGACATAAGTGATAAAAATAAAGAATTTGCAAAAGTACTTAAATGCAAACCGGGGGTTGCCTGGTTGTGAGTTAGATAGATAGTCAACTTCTTATGGGAGGACGTCCAAGGGCTCCGGTGCGTCCTCAACTTCGGTAACTATTATGAAATGTAACAAAATATATGTATAAGTATTAAGGACTTATAAGAATTCACTTCTATCTATAGCTACTGCTATTTCTGTTCCTTAATTGGCTTTGGGATTTTTCCAGTAGATACTAGACTCTCTAAGGATGATCTGAGCCAAATTTGGAGAAATGTCATTGCATAATGTAGTCTCCAAAATCCCTACAAGTACAAGGCTTCTCTGAATTTTTAGCCCAAATCAGGAGCTTTGACATGACTAACAGTTGAAGATCTGATTAGGATAGGTCTCCATGGTTCTAACAAAATTGGTTTTACCATTTTTGGAGCTACCAACATAGAGATATGAATTTTTGAAGTTGGACAGGAGTTCTGAAAAGTTTCTATTTAAATTTGAATTTTTAAATAAAAACTTTAGAAGGCAATTTAGCCTAGCAAATGAACTCCAATGAATCTTAAATTTTTACTGGAGATCAGTTACTATGGAAAGGATTAGCTGCCCAAATTTGAGAATGTTTCATAAAGAATTGCCCCTGCAATAAATCTCTAAAGGATTTATTAAAAACAATTCTACAGAAATTCCTAGGCATTTTTTAGCAACCCTTAAAAGAATCTCGTCCTGAGATTCCAAAGGAAAAGTAAAGTGGGGAAACTTTACCGGATATATGATGATAGCAAGTCCGGGTAATTTGTTCGTAGATATTCCTCGCTTTCCCATGTCGCCTCATCAGCGGTATGGATTGCTTGGCCACGTACTTTGTATGTACGGGGATAAAATGAGCCGACTTGGTTAGTCGATCGACTATCACCTAAATCGAGTCATGCTTGTGAGAGGTGAGAGGTAACCCGACTATGAAATCCATGCTGATATCCTCCCACTTCCATGCCGGAATGTTCAATGGTTGCAGCTGTCCGGCTTTACGCATATGGTCGGCTTTCACACACCGACACGTATCACATTTGGATACGTACTTTGCGATTTCTCTTTTCATCTGTGTCCACCAAAACCTGATTTTCAGATCCTGGTACATCTTGTTTCTGCACGGATGAATAGAATACTTGGACAAATGAGCTTCGTCCAAGATTTTCCTCCGAAGCTTCATGTCACGCGGTACCACTATACGATCTTTAAACCATAAAGTGTCGTGTTCATCTCTCCGAAAGCATTTTATTTCGCCATTCTTCATCCTTCTCCAAATGTGCGACATTCCCACGTCTTTCTTCTGCGCTTCCATAATCTCCTCTCGCATTGTAGGGACGAGAGCAAGATTAAACGATGCCCCATATGGAACCAAGTACAGACTCAACTCCTCCTCTTCAAGCGGGGTGATAGACAGATTGTTGACATGAGATTTGCGACTTAAGGCATCGGTAACCACGTTTGCCTTCTCGGGATGATAGTGAATCTCTATCTCATAGTCCTTGATCAGTTCTAGCCATCTCCGTTGCTGCATATTCAACTTCTTTTGAGTGAATATATACTTCAAACTCTTGTGGTCGGTGTAGAGGTGCACTAAGTTTCCAAGCATATAGTGCCTCCACATTTTCAGTGCTAACACCACAGCAGCGAGCTCGAGATCATGAGTCGGATAGTGCTGCTTGTGGTTACGAAGTTGACATGAGCCATAGGCGACCACTCTTCCTCCTTGCATCAATACACAGCCAAGCCCGATGCCAGATGCATCATAATATACATCGAAGGGCTTGGTTGTATCCGGTTGAGCTAACACCGGGGCTGTTGTAAGATGCTTCACTAATGCTTGGAAAGCTTCTTCACAAGCTGAGCTCCAAACATATTTGATCCCCTTCTTCAACAGTTCAGTCATTGGCTTAGCAAGCTTGGAGAAATTCGGTATGAATCTCTGATAATATCCTGCTAAACCGAGGAAACTCCTGACTTCGTGGACTGATGTGGGGGATTTCCATTTCAGCACTTGTTCGATTTTACTTGGATCAATTGCAATGCCTTCTGCAGAAATAATGTGACCAAGGAATGGCACTTGGCTGATCCAAAATTCGCACTTGCTGAACTTGGTATAAAGTTTATGGTCTCGCAATCGTTGAAGCACGATATGCAGGTGTTCGGTGTGTTCTTGTTCAGTATTGGAATAAACCAAGATGTCATCTATGAACACCACCACGAACTTGTCCAACTCCGGCATGAACACATGAGATACGTGAAGTGTGCCGGGGCGTTGGTAAGACCAAAGGATATGACGAGGTATTCATACAACCCATATCTTGTCGAGAAGGTTGTCTTCGGAATATCCTCCGCTCGGATCTTGATTTGGTGATATCCGGAGCGAAGATCCATCTTTGAAAATACACTCGCACCCACAAGTTGATCGAATAATATATCGATGCGGGGCAGTGGATATTTATTCTTGATTGTGACGGCGTTGAGAGGTCGGTAGTCCACACACAACCTCAAGGTTTCATCCTTTTTCTTCACAAACAGCGCCGAGCATCCCCATGGCGAGGAACTCGGTCGAATGAAATCCTTCTTCATTAAATCGTTGAGCTGCTCCTTCAGTTCAGCCAGCTCATTCGGAGCCATCTTGTACGGTCTCCGTAATATTGGTGTCGTCTCAGGTACAAGTTCAATCTTGAACTCGACATCTCTTTCGGGTGGCATGCCCAGAAGATCATCCGGAAAGACATCCGGGTATTCATGGACCACACGAATATCCTCAAGTTTTGTGGCTTCCGTGTTATATGTGGCTGGAGTTTCTTGAACCGAACGGTTAAGAATAAGAACATGTGGTTCATGAAGTGGAGAGTTTAAATGAACCACACGTGGAACGATGTCAAGAACAGCACCATGACGATGTAGCCATGACATTCCTAAAATGACATTAAGTTTTTGACTCTCTAACATGATTAGAGAAGTCGGATATAGATTTCCACCCAACTGTAATAGCGCTCTATAGACCATTCTGTCAGCTGTTATTTTTCAACCCGGAGAACATATTAAGTATGAACTATTTGTGGGAATAATAGGCAATTGATATTTAATAACATAAGACTGACTTATGAAATTATGGTGGCACCGGAGTCAAAAAGTATGACTATGGGATGATCTAAGTAAGAAAACGTACCCGCGAGGACGGGTTCGCCTTCTGGCACGTCTTCGATAGCTAAGTGGTGGACGTTGCCGGGTTTTCGTGCTGGTTTCTTGGGCTGATTACGGGGCTGATTAGCACCCTGATATGGTGCTGCACCCCTGCCATGTCTCGGCTCGGGGCAGTCCCTTGCAATGTGCCCAACACGGCCACACGTGAAGCACGTGTAAGGTGTCGGGGTCCCGCCGACTTGAGGATGGAATCCCGGTGCACGCTGCTGAAACTGCGGCACACGCGGGACCATCCTTTGCTGCTGCTGTTGCTGCGGTGGATACGTTGGTTGGAAGCCCGGCGCATTATATTGCCGACCGCGAAACTGAGGCGGTCACGCCGGTGGCTGCCATCTCTGACCGGATGGTGAGCGATACACCACATGGTAATTCTGTGGTGCCCCACCACTGCTGCTCATCAGCGCTCTGCGTTTCCTATTGTCAGAACCGCGCTCGCCCTGAGCATTCTCTTGTAAAATTGCGGCATTAACTAGGTCGTTGAATGTGCCGCGATTGCTGATGGACCTTCATCTTTGAATTCAGGCCCCGGAAGAACGCGTTACGCTTGTCGCCTTCCGTCCCCAGAAATCCTGGCGCATACTGCGCCAGCCGGTTGAATAGCCTGGAGTACTCATGAGCACTCCTCTCGCCCTGTCGTAGCGCCAGGAACTCCTGGAGCTTTATTTCCATAACACCGGGAGGTATGTGATAGGCACGGAACGCCTCCCGGAACTCCATCCATGTGACGGCATGGCCAGCCGGTAAGGAGGCGGTGTAGTTCACCCACCAAGTACCGGCTTCTTCTTGAAGCTGTTGTGCTGCATACAGCGCCTGTCACACCCGGTTTTTCTGAAGAACAACCAAGTGAATATCACATGTATGCCAGGATCATTTTCTCATACACGTGATGACAAATAGTGAAGCATCATTTATTACAAGCCAGGTGTCGAATATAAGTAAGTCTTACATAGTAAATGTCTCGATGGACAATAATAAGTTCATCACAAGTAAATAAACTAGCAGCGGAATATTATTCTTTTTGGGCTCCATCACAGGCGTTGCCCGGGGGTCTTCATGAACCTAAAAACCTTCCTCGGGTCCAAAATCTTGGTCATTATACACCACCTCATTATCTTGACCTGAGCAGCAATATAAACCAACAAATATGCAAGGTTGAGTACCAATGGTACTCAGCAAGTGTGGGAAAATTATATCATGCATGGCTTGAACAAGGAGAGGTTGAACTCATGGTTAAAGCACTACGCAATTAATACCTATCACCTTAGCTTATTAAGCACCTACATTACTACACAGGTGAAATGGTCCCAATCTCCCATCCCATCATCATAATCCAATAACCATAACATCATTTCCAATGTTAAGCTCTCCGCTTAACTTCCAAAACCATCAATCCTCTAATCATGAATAAGTCCAGGCCGCTCTTGACCGTGAGCACGGCTGTCAAGACAGTTTTGACTCTGCAGAGTTTGTACCACTGTACCCACATGTAGTGATTTCATCCCCCGTTACCGGGTGGACTAAAAGAACCTCCATTATGCCAGTGGCTACGATCCACATTCACACTTCCCAGGTGTGCAGCCAGGAGATCACTACGAAGCCTTTACAAAGGGATTCCCGACGAGCGTGGGCCCACTGAGGTTTCACCCCTAACAGCATACAAGAGGCTCCAACGCCGCTGCAGTGGCCCCCTCTTGAGCCTTGCGGTTCATATGGTAGTCCAGCTGACACCTACTCCCCGCATCATCCAACACCCATACTACACCGGGGATACACCTAATTAATTGGCCAAGCTGCCCCATCTCAGCATGTGGTTGGCACTGTAAAGCCGGGTTACATGCTCCATGAACCGGTCCTTAGGATCCAGGCAAGTACTAAACACAAACCCAAGTCTCGTGCACCCAGCACACAACCAAAACATCCAACTTGCCTTGATCCCTACCTCTACATAACTCACAATAGCTCATTCAAGAGTATGGTAAAATAAACTGATGATCTCATATCCCAAATATCCCATTCTAAGCATGGCTAAGCATATGCATGCAAATAAATGACATGACAAAATAAATCCCAACCCAAGCTACAAGGAAACAAGGTAATGCAATTCTAGGGAAACTTTCCTAGCATGGGTTTCATATTTAACTTGACAATGCAAATAATTCTATCTACACATCCTAGCATAGGATCAAAGTGGTCAAGGACACTTGCCTCCTTCTTGCTGCTCTTGAAATGGGTAGTCCTGATCTTGGAAAGTGATAGCTTGCTCTTGAACAGGTTCTACTTCATACCATCACACATAGCAAAAGAAAAACAACAATCATAAGACATAGTTCACACTTCTACTTCATACAAACCACACATTCACATTTATGAAAGTTCTTTACCATTATATGTGTTGTGGATACTCTATGTGTGTTGATTTGTGGCTTGCATACACTTTTATTTATATGTGTATGATTCCTACTTTGGTGTTCATATTTATACTCACATACTATATATATATATATATGTATATATGTGTGTTTCAGTTTTAAATAAATTCCTTATATTAAACTACCAAGTATGTATGAAAAGTATTTTTCTTCTCCATATGTGCCTTCATAATTTCTATCAACCCTAAACTGAACTCTTTGGATTTTAAAAACTCCATTTATCATTTACTAGTTGCTATATTTTCAGATTTATATTCCTATGCATAATTGTGTATTTTATTATGAAATTAGTAATACACATCATCTAAACAGTATAGGTTCTGGTCCTAAATAATTTAATAACATATTTTGACCTTGGCCTCTGATGTAAACTATTTCATAATTATTTTCCCTATTTTTCTATAACTATTCTTTACTTAAAAATGTGTCCCTAAACTAATAAATGTGAATAATATATGAAACAGATTCATATCAGCCCAAAAATATATTTTTATCTCACTCCAAAGTTTTCTAAGTACTGAGAAAGTTTTTAATTAATTTTGACAATTATGTTTGTCCCACTTTTAATTTTTAAACACTAGTTACATATTCTATTTTCTAAATTAAATACTAAACAGAGCTAAAATAATGAACTCACCCCATTACAGGGTCTATAATATTATTTTCATAATTTCCAGGGGTCTAGCTACACTTATCAGAGGTGTTTTTCCTAATTTCTATTAAGTCCAGGGACTAAAACTGATTTTTAAATGAATTTACATGATTTTCTGGAGTTCCAGGGGCTAGATCTGAAGTTTCCGGGGCTAGCTCTCAATTCCAGAGAACCCCAGGGGGTAGCACGTAAGAATTCCAGTCTTTATAATGCGGGGTTGACGTGGACCGTCCGATTTTAAACCGACGGCTGAGATTATAACATCGAACCGGTACGCGGGGTTTTAAAGTCTACCGTGCGATTTAAAATAAACGGCGCACAATCGGCCACGTCGCTCTGATCGAACGCGGGCGGCGCTGCCGGCGGCGCACGGCGGCGGGAAGCGGCGATCTCGCCAAAAGTTTCGGATCCTCGAGAATTCTGCCTAAAACTGTGATCTCATGGCATAGATCGGTAGAGGGGAGGTCAGGGATCTCACCTCGGGGGTTTTCTCGAGCTCGGGGGTCCTGGAAAGTGATCGGCGGCGAGGTCCGAGGCAAAACCACGGCGAAGCTCGTCGGCGCTGGATTTACACCGTAAGTCTTCGGGTTTTCTGCACCTGCAAAGTTCCCCGGAGGCAGTGGATCAAGACCAGCGAGTTAGATCAGAGTTTCCGAGCTTAGATCGGCCAGAATTCACCGGCGAAGTCTCGGTGCTCACCGGAGTGAAAATCGGCGATAGCGTGAGAAAAACTGATCGGATCGGGGGTTTTTATAGCCGGGGGAGGGCGGTGGATCTGTTGTGATCAAGTTGGAGTCCTCTGAGACCAGAATTCGGGCGGCGGAACAGGTTTCCCGATCGGTTAAGATCGCGCGCGCTCGGGGGGAGAAGTCCGGGGTCGCGGGGGCTCGGGGTTAGGGATGACAGGTGGGTCCCACCCGTCGGTGAGAGGCAGCGCGGCGCGCGCGGGGGCGGGCTGGCGCGGGAGTAGTTGGGCCGGCTGGCGGTTTCGGCCCACTGGCCAGTTTTTTCCCGTTTTCTTTTTTTCTTTTTCCATTTCTTTTCTGTTTTGGGTATAATTTGAATTCCAGATTGAATTTGAATTTTTACAAAACATGCAACACGTCCAAAAATTTTTAATTTCGCCTCTGAACATGGTTTTGGGTTTTAAATCAAAATTTGGGGTGTTACAGCTCTACCCCCCTTAAAAGAAATCTCGTCCTCGAGATTTGTGTTTCTAAGAAAACAATTCCGGAAATTGTGCCTTGAGAAGGAAGAATTAATTCTGAGGTAATACCCCTGTTCATGCTCAACTTAATGAACTACAATTTTTATTATAGCTCATAGAGTTTGCATGAATTTTCCTAGCATTTTTGGAGTCAAGGTTTGCCCAGAATTGAATTTCCAAGTTTTGAAAATTCTCTGAAAATGTTTCTGCATTCAAATGAACACAGCACCTTCCAATTTGAATTGCTCTGACCAATTCAACTCCAAATGGTCTGAAACTTTTACAGGGTTTTACTAATGTCCTAAAGAACATTCTGGCAAAATTTGGGGATTTTTGGATGAACCAAACTCCCTCTAAAATTCTTTTGCTGAAAAGCTTTAAAGAATTTTCCAGAATTAATTAATGGGTTTCATACAAATTGGGTTGTATATCTGGACAGAGCTAGGCAAGATGAATCCAACCCAATTTGAATCACTAAATTCGGAGCTTCCTAGCAAAAGTTATGCAGTTCCAAAGTTTGAACCGAATCTGGAATTCAAATTAATTCGGTAAAAGTTCAAACTCTGCCTGTGGGTCCACCCTACACGTGTCAACCGCCGGAATCACGCCACACGGGGGCCACAGACCCTTTCCCGCGCCACCACACGGAATCACACGCCACAGCTGATCCGGGGTTTTAATCTTCAGCTGCTGACACGTGGGCCCGGTGGGTCTTCTTCCTCCTCTCGCTCCCGCGCCTCCCCCTCGCCGGCGCTGTACTGGAGCTCGCCGGACCCAGCTTTCCGGCCACCTCTCGGCCGGAGGCTCGCCGCCTGGGGGTTTTCAGGGTCGGGGAACAAGTCTACGGGGTTGGCTCGGGCTGCCGGTGGCCGGAAGTAGGCTGGCAACGAGCCGCAGCCTTCGGTGACTATCGGCACCGTCGCTCGGGCACATTAGCCCGCCAAAAGCTCGGCGGATAGGCTCTACAGCACCGGGGGATCTCATGGAAGGTCGACAAGGCCATGCTAGGGATCGGGGAGAGCTCTAACCTAGTCGTCACCGTGAGCCCGACCTTTCCCGCCACAACTGCGGCTGGAAAACCGAGAAATACGCCGGCTATAGCCAAAATTAAGCTAGGGTTGCGGAGCAAACTTGGGCGCCGTCAAGCCTAGCTCCTGTGTGCACAGTTTAGCGAACTAATGACGAGAAGGGAGTGGGAATTCGGAGGTCTCATACCGGAACGTTGTTCTGTGGTCGCCGGCGGAGTTTCTCCAAATTCTTGCTCAGCTGTTCACGGTGGGTCCTGTGGTTTGGGTGGGAGCAGTAGTGCTCACCGGCGCGTCCGAAACCGGGCCTTGCTCAGCTGTGAAAGGCCCTCTGCTGGGCTGTCACCGTGAGCCGAGTGGTGGCGGTCTCTCGGGTGTTGCTCGGAAACGTGGAGCTAAGGCTGGGGAAGGGCTGAACTCGACTGCTCTCGTGCCGAGGAGGTAAAGGGCGAGTAGCTGGTGCGGTTTTGTGGCTAGGAGGGGCGCTGCTCGCGGTGAATTTCCGGGTTTCGATCGAACGACGTCGGCGGCGTGCGCTCGGTCGTTCCTTGGGCAACAGAACACGGCGCCTCTGCTCAGCGGTGTAGGCGCGTGATGATCGGCAGAAGCAGCTGGCCAGCGCGAGGGAGGAAGCAGGAGCTGGCTGCGTCGTCTCACGCGGGGGCGTCCGAAGAATCGGCTCGGTGGCACGCCGGGAGCGTTTGCTTCGGTGAGAAGCCGAACCCGTTCAGCTGAAACCACTTTTCCCCCACTGACCTGTGGGTCCCTCTCCCCTCTAATCCCCTTTCCAATTCTTTTCATTTCTGTTGGCACTCAATTATCTCCAGCTACTCACAATTTAATGTGAGACTTAGTCACCAAGTCTTTGTTTGAATTTGAATTCTCAAATTCAAACTTTGTTTGGTTAAATTTGCTTCATATTTAAACTGAAATTCAAATTCAGTTTTGAATTCTAGCAAATTTAGCTCTTGATAAGATGAACTCCAATGGGGATGAAAATTGGTGGGTTTACTCAGAAAAATGTGCTGAGTGTAGATATGGGGCTAACTTTTGAATTTGGGTGATGAAAGTGGCTGCAATTTGAATTTACACTCAAATTGGCCTCTTTTTGAAATAACCCAAAAGTGCCTCAAAAATTGTTGAATTTGCATGAGCTTTGGACTGAACCTTCCCAAGACTTTTTAAATTCTAGGGGTGAGCTCAACTTCTCATGTTCATGTGTAGAAACCCTACTTTGTGAAAGTGAAGGCTTTCCCCTCTAATCATTCTTTTGATGGAGGTGATATGCTCTTCACAACATTTCCTAAGGTGTCCACAATGAAAATTGTGGTGTTGTGAGATGAAGAAAAGTTTTTAACAAGTCTCTTTTCTTGGGCTTTTACATCCCTCCCCCCTTAAAAGAATCTCGTCCCGAGATTATAAAAGAAGAGATAGCGATGTAATAGGGACTTACCCGTGTTGAGAAGCCAAGAACTCCGGGTAATTTGAGCGAAGGAACTCCTCGCTCTCCCACGTCGCTTCTTCGGCGGTGTGGTTACTCCAGAGTATCTTGTAGAACCACAACGTTCTGCTACGCGTGGTCCTGGCTTTCTCATCAAGAATTCCCACCGGATATTCATCATATGTTAAATCCGGCTTCAGCTCGCCGATGTCTTCGGTAGGAACAGCAGTTGTATGCTTCAAGCATTTTCGCAGTTGCGAAACATGGAAAATATCGTGGACACCAGCCAGAGATGCCGGTAGCTCCAATCGATACGCTGCTGGTCCACACTTCTCGGTGATAGCGTAGGGTCCAATGAAACGGGGAGCGAGCTTCCCCTTCACACCGAATCGGTGCACGCCCTTCATTGGAGACACGCGGAGGTACACGTGTTCCCCAACGTCAAAGTGCAACGGCCTACGCCTCTTATCAGCGTAGCTCTTCTGTCGGGATTGAGCGGCCTTCAAATTGGCTTGAATTGTCCGAACGCGCTCCTCGGCGTCGTTCACCACATCAACTCCGAATGTGACCCTTTCACCGGACTCGCACCAATTTAATGGGGTGCGGCATTTACGACCGTAGAGAGCTTCATAGGGTGCCATTTTGATACTCGCCTGATAACCGTTGTTGTACGAGAATTCCGCCAATGGTAGGTGATCATCCCAGTTCCTACCATGGTGGATGGCACATGCTCTCAACATGTCTTCCAGGACTTGATTCACCCTTTCTGTCTGGCCATCTGTCTGAGGGTGATAGGCGGAGCTCCTGATTAACTTAGTACCCAATGCAGCGTGTAGCTTCTCCCAAAAGCGAGATACAAATAATGCACCTCGATCTGAGACAATGGTCTTGGGTACCCCGTATAGGCATAGAATCTTCGCTATGTATAGCTCCGCATATTTGCCGGCATTGTAACGTGTATTCACCGGAATGAAGTGAGCCGTCTTGGTTAACCGATCAACGATTACCCATATGGAATCATGCTTGTTGGCTGTTAGGGGTAATCCCACAATGAAATCCATGCTCACATCTTCCCATTTCCATGCTGGGATCTTGAGGGGTTGCAACAGCCCTGATTTCTTCATGTGATCAGCTTTCACTCGTCTACACGTATCGCACTCGGATACGTACTTAGCTACCTCCCGCTTCATCCGTGTCCACCAAAATTTCTTTTTCAAATCTTGGTACATTTTGTTGCTGCCCGGATGAATGGAGTATTTGGACAAGTGAGCTTCATCGAGGATCTTTTTCCTCAACTTCATATCTCGGGGTACGACTATGCGGTCATTGAACCACAGCGTCCCCTCATCATCCTTCCGGAAACATTTAATTTCTCCAATGTCTATCCGTCTCCGGAGATGTGCCATGCCCTTATCCGTTTTCTGAGCTGCAATGATGTCCTCCCTAATAGTAGGGACGAGGGCAAGGTTGTACAGCGATCCATAAGGAACCAAGTATAAACTTGGCTCTTCCTCCTCCACCGGTGTAATGGTGAGGTGATGGACATGTGATTTCCGACTCAGCGCGTCGGCAACCACATTCGCCTTGCCGGGGTGGTAATGGATCTCAATCTCATAATCTTTGATCAGTTCTAACCACCTCCTCTGCCTCATGTTCAGCTCCTTCTGGGTGAAAATGTATTTCAAGCTCTTGTGGTCAGTGTAGAGATGCACCAAGTTCCCCAGGAGATAGTGCCTCCACATTTTCAGCGCCAACACCACGGCAGCAAGTTCAAGATCGTGAGTCGGGTAGTGCTGCTCATGGTTCCGAAGTTGGCGTGAGCCATAAGCGACCACACGTCCTTCCTGCATCAACACGCAGCCGAGCCCAATACCGGACGCGTCACAATACACGTCGAAGGGCTTTGTTGTATCCGGCTGAGCTAATACCGGGGCTGTTGTGAGATGCTTCACCAGTGTTCGGAACGCTCCTTCACACGCCGTGTTCCAAACATATTTTTGTCCCTTTCTTCAGCAACTCTGTCATCGGCTTAGCGAGCTTGGAGAAGCTTGGAATGAATCTCCGGTAGTATCCCGCTAACCCGAGGAAGCTTCTGACTTCATGAACTGAAGTGGGAGCTTTCCATTTCAACACTTGCTCTATTTTACTTGGGTCAACCGCAATGCCTTCAGCTGAGATAATATGTCCCAAGAATGGCACTTGGCTGATCCAAAATTCGCATTTGCTGAACTTGGCGTAGAGTTTGTGGTCTCGCAATCGTTGAAGAACGATCCGCAAGTGTTCGGCATGTTCAGCTTCGGTCTTGGAGTAAACCAAGATGTCGTCGATGAACACTACCACGAACTTGTCCAGCTCCGGCATGAACACCGAGTTCATGAGATACATGAAATGGGCTGGAGCATTTGTGAGACCAAAGGACATGACGAGATATTCGTATAAGCCGTATCTCGTCGAGAACGCCGTCTTCGGGATATCCTCCGCCCGGATCTTGATCTGGTGATATCCAGAGCGAAGGTCCATCTTTGAGAATACACTGGCCCCCACCAGTTGATCAAACAAGATGTCAATACGGGGCAGTGGGTACTTATTCTTGATGGTGACAGCGTTGAGCGGCCGGTAATCCACACACAGCCTCAGGGTCTCATCCTTCTTCTTCACGAATAGCGCCGAGCACCCCCAAGGCGAGGAACTCGGCCTAATGAAACCCTTGCTCAACAGATCATTGAGCTGTTCTTTCAGTTCCGCCAGCTCATTTGGAGCCATCTTGTACGGTCTCCGTGATATGGGCGTAGTCCCGGGTGCAAGTTCAATCTTGAACTCGACATCCCGCTCAGGTGGCATGCCCGGAAGATCGTCCGGGAACACGTCGGGATACTCCCAGACTACGGGGATGTCTTCTAACTTGAGAACTTCAGCATTATTAATTGCTAAAACTTCCCGGACTGGTGTGTCTAACACCATGGAATGCGGACGGTGAAATGGAGAATTTAAGTGAACCGTCCGTGTCCGAGTCTCTAGGACAGCGCCATGGTATTGCAGCCATGACATCCCTAAGATTGCATCAATCTTTTGTCCCATAAGAATTATCAAGGTGGTGGGATATAGTTTCCCACCTAAGCACAGAGGTGCCTTTGGAATCATCATATTAGCTGAAATCTTCCCTCCCGGTGAGCAGATCATATAAGTGCAGTCGGTTGGGAAGACTTGCAATTGATGTTTAGCCACATAGGATGCACTTATAAAGCTGTGGGTTGCACCAGAATCAAATAATATGACGATGGCTTGATTGTTGAGAGTAAACGTACCCGCCAGCACGTTGTCTCCCTCTGGGGTGTCCTCATTGTCGAGGTTGCGGACGCCTCCAGTCCGCTGACCAACCTTCTTCACCGGAGGTCGGCCTCGAGCACCGCCCTGGAACTGGGCTTGCCCGCTGCTCTGCTGCCCCTGGGGACAGTCCTTCGCAAAGTGGCCCGCCTGGCCACACGTGAAGCAGGTGAAACGGGGCGGTCCCCCGCTGATCGGTGGACGGAAACCTGGGGCGCGTTGTGGCGGTGGAAACTCCCGGGGTACCGTCTGCTGCTGCTGCTGTCTTGGTGGTGGCACCGGCGGACGGAACGGAGGTGCCTGAAAGGGACGTCCCCCGAACCGTTGCGGTCGCGCCGGTGGTTGCCACTGCTGCCCGGATGGTGTCCGATACACCATACGGTACTTCTGGGGAGCGCCACTCCCACCGCTGCTAGGTGGAGCGCTACGCTTCCTCTGCTCAGCTGCTAACTCCCGCTGAGCGTCCTCTTGCATGATGGCGGCATTGACTAGGTCGTTGAATGTGCCGCGGTTCCATTGAACGAGGTGGGTCTTCATTTCGGGATGTAACCCCCGATAGAAGTGCTCCCTCTTCTTCTCCTCCGTGGAGATGTAGTCTGACGCATACTGCGCCAGATGGTTGAAGGCACGGGAGTAGTCGTGGGCACTCCTCCCGCCCTGCTTCAGTTCCAAAAATTCTTGGAACTTTCTCTTCATTATTCCGGGAGGAATGTGATAGGCGCGGAATGCCTCCCGGAACTCTTGCCATTCCACGGCATGGCCAGCCGGACGTGAGGCGACATAATTCGCCCACCACGCACCAGCGGCACCGTGGAGCTGCTGTGCTGCGAACAGCGTCTTCTGCCGCTCCGTACACTGGAGCAGCCCGAACTTGGACTCGATAGTCCGCAGCCAGTTGTCCGCCTCCAGTGGTTCTTCAGCTTCGGTGAACACTGGAGGGTGCGTACTCATGAAATCCGAGTACGACACTTCGCGGGGCTCACGAGGCCCTCGCTCTTGACGTCCTCCCGCCTGGGACGTATTCTGCACGATCGTGCGGAGCAGGTCGGTCTGCTCCTCACGACCTCCCACCAATGCCGCTATCACATCCGCTAGAGTAAGCGGAGGCGGCGGTGGTGGCTGCTGCTGCGGGGTGCTGTCGTAGGCCGGTGGCTGGGAGTCATCGCCTCCACCTTGGCTAGAGCCACCAACCTCGTGCGTGGTCCTAGTACGAACCATCTGCAACCATACGACATTAACCATCAGTCCCGCACATTTTGCATGCAGTCCAATAGAACTGGGCGGAAAAACATTATGACAACAAAACATGCGAAATATCTCGTAAGCAGATAATGTAATAACTTTGCACAAGCTACACCATTACCAGACCAAACACAAGTTAGTTTAATCCAACTTGATGAACCCCTTCTTTGGAAGCTCACCATAACTGGGTTTGGTCTCTACGAGACATTATTATCGCCCTTAGGGTTCAACACCCGCTCCAATGAGTTCAACTGTCATTCTCCCGTCAGAATGACCAGTTTCTACCTATTCCAAGTTTTGATCCGGTTATGGGCATTTTCATGACTCAAGTTGAATACCAAAGTTAAAGTTAACTTTAGTATCTTTCCAACGAGTACTCATTTGCCCCTAGATCAGCTTTGACTAAAAAGTTATGCTAATTCAAAGTTAGCAGAATTTCTGGAAGAATTTTAACAGCACCTCCCTTGGAAGTGGCCGTTTCCAACCCTGATTCCCACTAAATTCTGTGCTGAAATTTCAGGAACTTTGAATTACAAAGATGTCAAACATCTTCTACTCTTTCTAAGGATGTATTATATGACAATTTTAGATTTTTCTACTGGGAGTTATATTTGAAAAACAGATCAGTTCAGAGGATGTTTTACTCTGCCCTGATTCTGAACAGTTTACATTCCTCTGGGATTTTAGCCATCTTAAGGCGAGTTTCAGCTCTGGAAGTCTACAACAAAGTTGTAGAGTACTTGAATACCTTCCCAGATAGAGCACACCTCCCTGGGCTAAAAGACCTGTGAGTTATGCCCTGTTGAAGATCAGCAAACATGCTGCCCAAAACAGAGCACTCTGTTTTTCAGTCTTTTTGGAACTACACTCATCACTATCCCATTCTTATACCCAACCAGGGTCCTAACTGTTGAACCTATAGATTTTAATTCTTTGTTATCATTATACTCATGCATATGCCTACAATATCTCGGTACTACGTTCCTCACAAAAGAAAATCCTAACCGGATTATACCGGTATATACGTCTCGAGTGTGGCACTAAACGGTCTCTCGCACACGTTTTCTACACGGATACAATACGTGGTTAGTACCTGCAGAAGACCACACAATGATGGTGCACTCAAAGTTTGTTCATTTCAGGCAGTTCCATATTTAAAAGTAAGTACAAACGCCCGTATCATTTCCATACGGCCGTCCTTGAGCTAAGTCACGTCTCAAGGCACGTGATCGTGCTTCAACACCACACGACGGGGAACCCGAGTATGTCATGAACGGGTCGTCACGGTTGGGAATGTTATCAACCCAACAGATACCACCTACTGCCCTGCAGGGCACGCCGATGGCAAGCGCTGCGTATGTCCTCCTGGCTATTTCCAGACGAACGCACTTTCGCGTTACTGACCACGCGATGGGGTCTCCACTTACTTGCCTAATGCACGCTAGGGATCAGCGTTTCATATGAACTCAGGAACATGAAGAGTTCAAGAGGTTCATATTGACGTCTCACACCAAGCTGTGAGACTCTATCCCCGAACCACGTTCCTCGTCAGGGAGAGCTAACCGAAATTGAACCGCTTTCGGTGGCGTTCCTTACCATACTTACCAGAGCGTAGGTGCGTCGCTACATAATTGAAATTCAGAATTATAACACATAAGTTAGTCTTTGCCACTTTAAGTAACTATGCTAATATAGTCCTTACTTGGGCAACTACCGAATCCTCACCGTATACCTAAGTTTTTCCCATAATGCAGTCCTTTAGTACTGTGCTATCCCCACTGCAGCTCTGATACCAGGCTGTGACGGACCGGAATCCGCTCATCCAGGATCACAGAGGGTGGTGCCGCGCGGTGCGACACCCGACAGCACACGTCATAAGAACACAATATATTACATGGGAAAAACAGCTGAAACTGTACAAACAAGTACAAACTTTAGTTACAATTATTGTTCTATTACACAGCGGAAGACTACACTATACAACTCACGCCCGCCTATTTAGCAAAAGTCGGTTGCCCAGCCCTAGGGCAACCCACACTAGCTGCACGTCTCAGCTCAGCGCGGCGTGTACGGCTCCCACTCAGCCGTGGTCCCCGACGGAGGGTAACCCTCGCCGGTGGACTCGTACTCCGAGTCCGTGGGTGGCTCCTCACCTGAAAAACACTTAAGCAGCAACCCTGAGCACGAAGGCTCAGCAAGGCTTAACCGACTCACCTAAGCATGAAACTCTACATGAGGTATACCAAGGTATAGGTTAGCAACATTTTAGCAAAACGACACGCCTACAAGTTCGTCCTTAGTTCATCTTTTAGCAACAAGTTAACAGTTCATGAAATCTGAAATTTAGTAAGCAGTATTTGGTGGCACACATGTAGCAATACAATTATATCAATCAGCATCATTGAATCAACATATTTCATCCATTAGTCTACGTTATGACGCAGTGAACAAGCAGTACTCGTCACCGCGAGGGACGGCGAATCGACTCGATATACACCTGCAGGGAAAACCCAAAAAGCACGTCACGTACGCCCACCCGTGGAGCTGCACAGCACGCTCACTCGATGTCGTACGGGACAACCTTTCACCTAACAGCCCAAACGTCGAACCGGTCGCACCGAAACGAGCAGGAGGTTCCCCACACGGAGCATCTCTCTATGCCCGTTGGCAGATTTCCACCTTGCTGCCCTCAACCTACACCTATAAATCGGTGTGCTATGCCTCGACGCCCGGAGGTTTAGGCTACATCGGTTTATCGGGGCCCATATATCCGATATGCCTTCGGTACATTCAATACTTGTTCAGCAGGGCCGCACACGGATCGGTCCTCAATCGACACGGGCAGGGCTGCGCACACAAGACTCTCTCTTGCTGCGCCCTAGCCCCTGCCTAGTCTCATTTTCATTACTAAAGTGATCTCACATCACTCAACCGAACCCGTGTGTCCCCAATGCCTATCTCGCGAGTAGATTCCAACTACTCGACTTGTACCGAAGTCCTATGACTCATTAAGTATAGCCTGTCTACTCGAGGTCTTAGACACTACCCTCACTCTTTTAGGAACCTTTGGTTATGCAAGTGGGGTTCCATTCCTACTACACCTAATGCACAATCATACTTCACATGACACATGTAAACAAAGTAAAGCTTTTAAAAAGGGTTAATGCAAACCGGGGCTTGCCTTGTTGCTGCTGGTCAGGAGTTAGTTCTTCGTCCGGAAGGAGGAAGTCCAGCACTTCCGGAGTCTCTTCTTCAACGGCTACACGTTAATGAAATACTACATGTTAATTTATATGCAAAAGTGAGTTTAGAGTAAGACTTCTACTCTTAGTTCTAATAACCAGCCTCTAATATCTGGAACTTTGTTTAAGAATTTAAATATGAACTGGTGTTGGTGGTTTGGCTTGAATTTAATCACATGGCTAAATGCTAAGTGATTTCTCCCCTTTTTCATCTTAATCCCTTAAGTGGGTAAACAGGACAGGGGTGATCTGGAGCTCCAATGGAGCTGAGAATTTTTGTGTGAGTTCCTTGTCACAAGAAAACTCTCTGGACCAAACATTAGCACTTTTCATCGAGTGGTTTGCTCAGAATAATTCTCTTGGCAAATCAGCAAGGAAGAATTAATTCTGAGGTAATACCCCTGTTCATGCTCAACTTAATGAACTACAATTTTTATTATAGCTCATAGAGTTTGCATGAATTTTCCTAGCATTTTTGGAGTCAAGGTTTGCCCAGAATTGAATTTCCAAGTTTTGGAAATTCTCTGAAAATGTTTCTGCATTCAAATGAACACAGCACCTTCCAATTTGAATTGCTCTGACCAATTCAACTCCAAATGGTCTGAAACTTTTACAGGGTTTTACTAATGTCCTAAAGAACATTCTGGCAAAATTTGGGGATTTTTGGATGAACCAAACTCCCTCTAAAATTCTTTTGCTGAAAAGCTTTAAAGAATTTTCCAGAATTAATTAATGGGTTTCATACAAATTGGGTTGTATATCTGGACAGAGCTAGGCAAGATGAATCCAACCCAATTTGAATCACTAAATTCGGAGCTTCCTAGCAAAAGTTATGCAGTTCCAAAGTTTGAACCGAATCTGGAATTCAAATTAATTCGGTAAAAGTTCAAACTCTGCCTGTGGGTCCACCCTACACGTGTCAACCGCCGGAATCACGCCACACGGGGGCCACAGACCCTTTCCCGCGCCACCACACGGAATCACACGCCACAGCTGATCCGGGGTTTTAATCTTCAGCTGCTGACACGTGGGCCCGGTGGGTCTTCTTCCTCCTCTCGCTCCCGCGCCTCCCCCTCGCCGGCGCTGTACTGGAGCTCGCCGGACCCAGCTTTCCGGCCACCTCTCGGCCGGAGGCTCGCCGCCTGGGGGTTTTCAGGGTCGGGGAACAAGTCTACGGGGTTGGCTCGGGCTGCCGGTGGCCGGAAGTAGGCTGGCAACGAGCCGCGGCCTTCGGTGACTATCGGCACCGTCGCTCGGGCACATTAGCCCGCCAAAAGCTCGGCGGATAGGCTCTACAGCACCGGGGAATCTCATGGAAGGTCGACAAGGCCATGCTAGGGATCGGGGAGAGCTCTAACCTAGTCGTCACCGTGAGCCCGACCTTTCCCGCCACAACTGCGGCTGGAAAACCGGGAAATACGCCGGCTATAGCCAAAATTAAGCTAGGGTTGCGGAGCAAACTTGGGCGCCGTCAAGCCTAGCTCCTGTGTGCACAGTTTAGCGAACTAATGACGAGAAGGGAGTGGGAATTCGGAGGTCTCATACCGGAACGTTGTTCTGTGGTCGCCGGCGGAGTTTCTCCAAATTCTTGCTCAGCTGTTCACGGTGGGTCCTGTGGTTTGGGTGGGAGCAGTAGTGCTCACCGGCGCGTCCGAAACCGTCCTTGCTCAGCTGTGAAAGGCCCTCTGCTGGGCTGTCACCGTGAGCCGAGTGGTGGCGGTCTCTCGGGTGTTGCTCGGAAACGTGGAGCTAAGGCTGGGGAAGGGCTGAACTCGACTGCTCTCGTGCCGAGGAGGTAAAGGGCGAGTAGCTGGTGCGGTTTTGTGGCTAGGAGGGGCGCTGCTCGCGGTGAATTTCCGGGTTTCGATCGAACGACGTCGGCGGCGTGCGCTCGGTCGTTCCTTGGGCAACAGAACACGGCGCCTCTGCTCAGCGGTGTAGGCGCGTGATGATCGGCAGAAGCAGCTGGCCAGCGCGAGGGAGGAAGCAGGAGCTGGCTGCGTCGTCTCACGCGGGGGCGTCCGAAGAATCGGCTCGGTGGCACGCCGGGAGCGTTTGCTTCGGAGAGAAGCCGAACCCGTTCAGCTGAAACCACTTTTCCCCCACTGACCTATGGGTCCCTCTCCCCTCTAATCCCCTTTCCAATTCTTTTCATTTCTGTTGGCACTCAATTATCTCCAGCTACTCACAATTTAATGTGAGACTTAGTCACCAAGTCTTTGTTTGAATTTGAATTCTCAAATTCAAACTTTGTTTGGTTAAATTTGCTTCATATTTAAACTGAAATTCAAATTCAGTTTTGAATTCTAGCAAATTTAGCTCTTGACAAGATGAACTCCAATGGGGATGAAAATTGGTGGGTTTACTCAGAAAAATGTGCTGAGTGTAGATATGGGGCTAACTTTTGAATTTGGGTGATGAAAGTGGCTGCAATTTGAATTTACAATCAAATTGGCCTCTTTTTGAAATAACCCAAAAGTGCCTCAAAAATTGTTGAATTTGCATGAGCTTTGGACTGAACCTTCCCAAGACTTTTTAAATTCTAGGGGTGAGCTCAACTTCTCATGTTCATGTGTAGAAACCCTACTTTGTGAAAGTGAAGGCTTTCCCCTCTAATCATTCTTTTGATGGAGGTGATATGCTCTTCACAACATTTCCTAAGGTGTCCACAATGAAAATTGTGGTGTTGTGAGATGAAGAAAAGTTTTTAACAAGTCCCTTTTCTTGGGCTTTTACATCCCTCCCCCTTAAAAGAATCTCGTCCCGAGATTATAAAAGAAGAGATAGCGATGTAATAGGGACTTACCCGTGTTGAGAAGCCAAGAACTCCGGGTAATTTGAGCGAAGGAACTCCTCGCTCTCCCACGTCGCTTCTTCGGCGGTGTGGTTACTCCAGAGTATCTTGTAGAACCACAACGTTCTGCTACGCGTGGTCCTGGCTTTCTCATCAAGAATTCCCACCGGATATTCATCATATGTTAAATCCGGCTTCAGCTCGCCGATGTCTTCGGTAGGAACAGCAGTTGTATGCTTCAAGCATTTTCGCAGTTGCGAAACATGGAAAATATCGTGGACACCAGCCAGAGATGCCGGTAGCTCCAATCGATACGCTGCTGGTCCACACTTCTCGGTGATAGCGTAGGGTCCAATGAAACGGGGAGCGAGCTTCCCCTTCACACCGAATCGGTGCACGCCCTTCATTGGAGACACGCGGAGGTACACGTGTTCCCCAACGTCAAAGTGCAACGGCCTACGCCTCTTATCAGCGTAGCTCTTCTGTCGGGATTGAGCGGCCTTCAAATTGGCTTGAATTGTCCGAACGCGCTCCTCGGCGTCGTTCACCACATCAACTCCGAATGTGACCCTTTCACCGGACTCGCACCAATTTAATGGGGTGCGGCATTTACGACCGTAGAGAGCTTCATAGGGTGCCATTTTGATACTCGCCTGATAACCGTTGTTGTACGAGAATTCCGCCAATGGTAGGTGATCATCCCAGTTCCTACCATGGTGGATGGCACATGCTCTCAACATGTCTTCCAGGACTTGATTCACCCTTTCTGTCTGGCCATCTGTCTGAGGGTGATAGGCGGAGCTCCTGATTAACTTAGTACCCAATGCAGCGTGTAGCTGCTCCCAAAAGCGAGATACAAATAATGCACCTCGATCTGAGATAATGGTCTTGGGTACCCCGTATAGGCATAGAATCTTCGCTATGTATAGCTCCGCATATTTGCCGGCATTGTAACGTGTATTCACCGGAATGAAGTGAGCCGTCTTGGTTAACCGATCAACGATTACCCATATGGAATCATGCTTGTTGGCTGTTAGGGGTAATCCCACAATGAAATCCATGCTCACATCTTCCCATTTCCATGCTGGGATCTTCAGGGGTTGCAACAGCCCTGATTTCTTCATGTGATCAGCTTTCACTCGTCTACACGTATCGCACTCGGATACGTACTTAGCTACCTCCCGCTTCATCCATGTCCACCAAAATTTCTTTTTCAAATCTTGGTACATTTTGTTGCTGCCCGGATGAATGGAGTATTTGGACAAGTGAGCTTCATCGAGGATCTTTTTCCTCAACTTCATATCTCGGGGTACGACTATGCGGTCATTGAACCACAGCGTCCCCTCATCATCCTTCCGGAAACATTTAATTTCTCCAATGTCTATCCGTCTCCGGAGATGTGCCATGCCCTTATCCGTTTTCTGAGCTGCAATGATGTCCTCCCTAATAGTAGGGACGAGGGCAAGGTTGTACAGCGATCCATAAGGAACCAAGTATAAACTTGGCTCTTCCTCCTCCACCGGTGTAATGGTGAGGTGATGGACATGTGATTTCCGACTCAGCGCGTCGGCAACCACATTCGCCTTGCCGGGGTGGTAATGGATCTCAATCTCATAATCTTTGATCAGTTCTAACCACCTCCTCTGCCTCATGTTCAGCTCCTTCTGGGTGAAAATGTATTTCAAGCTCTTGTGGTCGGTGTAGAGATGCACCAAGTTCCCCAGGAGATAGTGCCTCCACATTTTCAGCGCCAACACCACGGCAGCAAGTTCAAGATCGTGAGTCGGGTAGTGCTGCTCATGGTTCCGAAGTTGGCGTGAGCCATAAGCGACCACACGTCCTTCCTGTATCAACACGCAGCCGAGCCCAATACCGGACGCGTCACAATACACGTCGAAGGGCTTTGTTGTATCCGGCTGAGCTAATACCGGGGCTGTTGTGAGATGATTCACCAGTGTTCGGAACGCTCCTTCACACGCCGTGTTCCAAACATATTTTTGTCCCTTTCTTCAGCAACTCTGTCATCGGCTTAGCGAGCTTGGAGAAGCTTGGAATGAATCTCCGGTAGTATCCCGCTAACCCGAGGAAGCTTCTGACTTCATGAACTGAAGTGGGAGCTTTCCATTTCAACACTTGCTCTATTTTACTTGGGTCAACCGCAATGCCTTCAGCTGAGATAATATGTCCCAAGAATGGCACTTGGCTGATCCAAAATTCGCATTTGCTGAACTTGGCGTAGAGTTTGTGGTCTCGCAATCGTTGAAGAACGATCCGCAAGTGTTCGGCATGTTCAGCTTCGGTCTTGGAGTAAACCAAGATGTCGTCGATGAACACTACCACGAACTTGTCCAGCTCCGGCATGAACACCGAGTTCATGAGATACATGAAATGGGCTGGAGCATTTGTGAGACCAAAGGACATGACGAGATATTCGTATAAGCCGTATCTTGTCGAGAACGCCGTCTTCGGGATATCCTCCGCCCGGATCTTGATCTGGTGATATCCAGAGCGAAGGTCCATCTTTGAGAATACACTGGCCCCCACCAGTTGATCAAACAAGATGTCAATACGGGGCAGTGGGTACTTATTCTTGATGGTGACAGCGTTGAGCGGCCGGTAATCCACACACAGCCTCAGGGTCTCATCCTTCTTCTTCACGAATAGCGCCGAGCACCCCCAAGGCGAGGAACTCGGCCTAATGAAACCCTTGCTCAACAGATCATTGAGCTGTTCTTTCAGTTCCGCCAGCTCATTTGGAGCCATCTTGTACGTTCTCCGTGATATGGGCGTAGTCCCGGGTGCAAGTTCAATCTTGAACTCGACATCCCGCTCAGGTGGCATGCCCGGAAGATCGTCCGGGAACACGTCGGGATACTCCCGGACTACGGGGATGTCTTCTAACTTGAGAACTTCAGCATTATTAATTGCTAAAACTTCCCGGACTGGTGTGTCTAACACCATGGAATGCGGACGGTGAAATGGAGAATTTAAGTGAACCGTCCGTGTACGAGTCTCTAGGACAGCGCCATGGTATTGCAGCCATGACATCCCTAAGATTGCATCAATCTTTTGTCCCATAAGGATTATCAAGGTGGTGGGATATAGTTTCCCACCTAAGCACAGAGGTGCCTTTGGAATCATCATATTAGCTAAAATCTTCCCTCCCGGTGAGCAGATCATATAAGTGCAGTCGGTTGGGAAGACTTGCAATTGATGTTTAGCCACATAGGATGCACTTATAAAGCTGTGGGTTGCACCAGAATCAAATAATATGACGATGGCTTGATTGTTGAGAGTAAACGTACCCGCCAGCACGTTGTCTCCCTCTGGGGCGTCCTCATTGTCGAGGTTGCGGACGCCTCCAGTCCGCTGACCAACCTTCTTCACCGGAGGTCGGCCTCGAGCACCGCCCTGGAACTGGGCTTGCCCGCTGCTCTGCTGCCCCTGGGGACAGTCCTTCGCAAAGTGGCCCGCCTGGCCACACGTGAAGCAGGTGAAACGGGGCGGTCCCCCGCTGATCGGTGGACGGAAACCTGGGGCGCGTTGTGGCGGTGGAAACGCCCGGGGTACCGTCTGCTGCTGCTGCTGTCTTGGTGGTGGCACCGGCGGACGGAACGGAGGTGCCTGAAAGGGACGTCCCCCGAACCGTTGCGGTCGCGCCGGTGGTTGCCACTGCTGCCCGGATGGTGTCCGATACACCATACGGTACTTCTGGGGAGCGCCACTCCCACCGCTGCTAGGTGGAGCGCTACGCTTCCTCTGCTCAGCTGCTAACTCCCGCTGAGCGTCCTCTTGCATGATGGCGGCATTGACTAGGTCGTTGAATGTGCCGCGGTTCCATTGAACGAGGTGGGTCTTCATTTCAGGATGTAACCCCCGATAGAAGTGCTCCCTCTTCTTCTCCTCCGTGGAGATGTAGTCTGACGCATACTGCGCCAGATGGTTGAAGGCACGGGAGTAGTCGTGGGCACTCCTCCCGCCCTGCTTCAGTTCCAAAAATTCTTGGAACTTTCTCTTCATTATTCCGGGAGGAATGTGATAGGCGCGGAACGCCTCCCGGAACTCTTGCCATTCCACGGCATGGCCAGCCGGACGTGAGGCGACATAATTCGCCCACCACGCACCAGCGGCACCGTGGAGCTGCTGTGCTGCGAACAGCGTCTTCTGCCGCTCCGTACACTGGAGCAGCCCGAACTTGGACTCGATAGTCCGCAGCCAGTTGTCCGCCTCCAGTGGTTCTTCAGCTTCGGTGAACACTGGAGGGTGCGTACTCATGAAATCCGAGTACGACACTTCGCGGGGCTCACGAGGCCCTCGCTCTTGACGTCCTCCCGCCTGGGACGTATTCTGCACGATCGTGCGGAGCAGGTCGGTCTGCTCCTCACGACCTCCCACCAATGCCGCTATCACATCCGCTAGAGTAAGCGGAGGCGGCGGTGGTGGCTGCTGCTGCGGGGTGCTGTCGTAGGCCGGTGGCTGGGAGTCATCGCCTCCACCTTGGCTAGAGCCACCAACCTCGTGTGTGGTCCTAGTACGAACCATCTGCAACCATACGACATTAACCATCAGTCCCGCACATTTTGCATGCAGTCCAATAGAACTGGGCGGAAAAACATTATGACAACAAAACATGCGAAATATCTCGTAAGCAGATAATGTAATAACTTTGCACAAGCTACACCATTACCAGACCAAACACAAGTTAGTTTAATCCAACTTGATGAACCCCTTCTTTGGAAGCTCACCATAACTGGGTTTGGTCTCTACGAGACATTATTATCGCCCTTAGGGTTCAACACCCGCTCCAATGAGTTCAACTGTCATTCTCCCGTCAGAATGACCAGTTTCTACCTATTCCAAGTTTTGATCCGGTTATGGGCATTTTCATGACTCAAGTTGAATACCAAAGTTAAAGTTAACTTTAGTATCTTTCCAACGAGTACTCATTTGCCCCTAGATCAGCTTTGATTAAAAAGTTATGCTAATTCAAAGTTAGCAGAATTTCTGGAAGAATTTTAACAGCACCTCCCTTGGAAGTGGCCGTTTCCAACCCTGATTCCCACTAAATTCTGTGCTGAAATTTCAGGAACTTTGAATTACAAAGATGTCAAACATCTTATACTCTTTCTAAGGATGTATTATATGACAATTTTAGATTTTTCTACTGGGAGTTATATTTGAAAAACAGATCAGTTCAGAGGATGTTTTACTCTGCCCTGATTCTGAACAGTTTACATTCCTCTGGGATTTTAGCCATCTTAAGGCGAGTTTCAGCTCTGGAAGTCTACAACAAAGTTGTAGAGTACTTGAATACCTTCCCAGAACTATAGAGCACACCTCCCTGGGCTAAAAGACCTGTGAGTTATGCCCTGTTGAAGATCAGCAAACATGCTGCCCAAAACAGAGCACTCTGTTTTTCAGTCTTTTTGGAACTACACTCATCACTATCCCATTCTTATACCCAACCAGGGTCCTAACTGTTGAACCTATAGATTTTAATTCTTTGTTATCATTATACTCATGCATATGCCTACAATATCTCGGTACTACGTTCCTCACAAAAGAAAATCCTAACCGGATTATACCGGTATATACGTCTCGAGTGTGGCACTAAACGGTCTCTCGCACACGTTTTCTACACGGATACAATACGTGGTTAGTACCTGCAGAAGACCACACAATGATGGTGCACTCAAAGTTTGTTCATTTCAGGCAGTTCCATATTTAAAAGTAAGTACAAACACCCGTATCATTTCCATACGGCCGTCCTTGAGCTAAGTCATGTCTCAAGGCACGTGATCGTGTTTCAACACCACACGACGGGGAACCCGAGTATGTCATGAACGGGTCGTCACGGTTGGGAATGTTATCAACCCAACAGATACCACCTACTGCCCTGCAGGGCACGCCGATGGCAAGCGCTGCGTATGTCCTCCTGGCTATTTCCAGACGAACGCACTTTCGCGTTACTGACCACGCGATGGGGTCTCCACTTACTTGCCTAATGCACGCTAGGGATCAGCGTTTCATATGAACTCAGGAACATGAAGAGTTCAAGAGGTTCATATTGACGTCTCACACCAAGCTGTGAGACTCTATCCCCGAACCACGTTCCTCGTCAGGGAGAGCTAACCGAAATTGAACCGCTTTCGGTGGCGTTCCTTACCATACTTATCAGAGCGTAGGTGCGTCGCTACATAATTGAAATTCAGAATTATAACACATAAGTTAGTCTTTGCCACTTTAAGTAACTATGCTAATATAGTCCTTACTTGGGCAACTACCGAATCCTCACCGTATACCTAAGTTTTTCCCATAATGCAGTCCTTTAGTACTGTGCTATCCCCACTGCAGCTCTGATACCAGGCTGTGACGGACCGGAATCCGCTCATCCAGGATCACAGAGGGTGGTGCCGCGCGGTGCGACACCCGACAGCACACGTCATAAGAACACAATATATTACATGGGAAAAACAGCTGAAACTGTACAAACAAGTACAAACTTCAGTTACAATTATTGTTCTATTACACAGCGGAAGACTACACTATACAACTCACGCCCGCCTATTTAGCAAAAGTCGGTTGCCCAGCCCTAGGGCAACCCACACTAGCTGCACGTCTCAGCTCAGCGCGGCGTGTACGGCTCCCACTCAGCCGTGGTCCCCGACGGAGGGTAACCCTCGCCGGTGGACTCGTACTCCGAGTCCGTGGGTGGCTCCTCACCTGAAAAACACTTAAGCAGCAACCCTGAGCACGAAGGCTCAGCAAGGCTTAACCGACTCACCTAAGCATGAAACTCTACATGAGGTATACCAAGGTATAGGTTAGTAACATTTTAGCAAAACGACACGGCTACAAGTTCGTCCTTAGTTCATCTTTTAGCAACAAGTTAACAGTTCATGAAATCTGAAATTTAGTAAGCAGTATTTGGTGGCACACATGTAGCAATACAATTATATCAATCAGCATCATTGAATCAACATATTTCATCCATTAGTCTACGTTACGACGCAGTGAACAAGCAGTACTCGTCACCGCGAGGGACGGCGAATCGACTCGATATACACCTGCAGGGAAAATCCAAAAAGCACGTCACGTACGCCCATCCGTGGAGCTGCACAGCACGCTCACTCGATGTCGTACGGGACAACCTTTCACCCAACAGCCCAAACGTCGAACCGGTCGCACCGAAACGAGCAGGAGGTTCCCCACACGGAGCATCTCTCTATGCCCGTTGGCAGATTTCCACCTTGCTGCCCTCAACCTACACCTATAAATCGGTGTGCTATGCCTCGACGCCTGGAGGTTTAGGCTACATCGGTTTATCGGGGCCCATATATCCGATATGCCTTCGGTACATTCAATACTTGTTCAGCAGGGCCGCACACGGATCGGTCCTCAATCGACACGGGCAGGGCTGCGCACACAAGACTCTCTCTTGCTGCGCCCTAGCCCCTGCCTAGTCTCATTTTCATTACTAAAGTGATCTCACATCACTCAACCGAACCCGTGTGTCCCCAATGCCTATCTCGCGAGTAGATTCCAACTACTCGACTTGTACCGAAGTCCTATGACTCATTAAGTATAGCCTGTCTACTCGAGGTCTTAGACACTACCCTCACTCTTTTAGGAACCTTTGGTTATGCAAGTGGGGTTCCATTCCTACTACACCTAATGCACAATCATACTTCATATGACACATGTAAACAAAGTAAAGCTTTTAAAAAGGGTTAATGCAAACCGGGGCTTGCCTTGTTGCTGCTGGTCAGGAGTTAGTTCTTCGTCCGGAAGGAGGAAGTCCAGCACTTCCGGAGTCTCTTCTTCAACGGCTACACGTTAATGAAATACTACATGTTAATTTATATGCAAAAGTGAGTTTAGAGTAAGACTTCTACTCTTAGTTCTAATAACCAGCCTCTAATACCTGGAACTTTGTTTAAGAATTTAAATATGAACTGGTGTTGGTGGTTTGGCTTGAATTTAATCACATGGCTAAATGCTAAGTGATTCCCCCCTTTTTCATCTTAATCCCTTAAGTGGGTAAACAGGACAGGGGTGATCTGGAGCTCCAATGGAGCTGAGAATTTTTGTGTGAGTTCCTTGTCACAAGAAAACTCTCTGGACCAAACATTAGCACTTTTCATGGAGTGGTTTGCTCAGAATAATTCTCTTGGCAAATCAGCAAGGAAGAATTAATTCTGAGGTAATACCCCTGTTCATGCTCAACTTAATGAACTACAATTTTTATTATAGCTCATAGAGTTTGCATGAATTTTCCTAGCATTTTTGGAGTCAAGGTTTGCCCAGAATTGAATTTCCAAGTTTTGGAAATTCTCTGAAAATGTTTCTGCATTCAAATGAACACAGCACCTTCCAATTTGAATTGCTCTGACCAATTCAACTCCAAATGGTCTGAAACTTTTACAGTGTTTTACTAATGTCCTAAAGAACATTCTGGCAAAATTTGGGGATTTTTGGATGAACCAAACTCCCTCTAAAATTCTTTTGCTGAAAAGCTTTAAAGAATTTTCCAGAATTAATTAATGGGTTTCATACAAATTGGGTTGTATATCTGGACAGAGCTAGGCAAGATGAATCCAACCCAATTTGAATCACTAAATTCGGAGCTTCCTAGCAAAAGTTATGCAGTTCCAAAGTTTGAACCGAATCTGGAATTCAAATTAATTCGGTAAAAGTTCAAACTCTGCCTGTGGGTCCACCCTACACGTGTCAACCGCCGGAATCACGCCACACGGGGGCCACAGACCCTTTCCCGCGCCACCACACGGAATCACACGCCACAGCTGATCCGGGGTTTTAATCTTCAGCTGCTGACACGTGGGCCCGGTGGGTCTTCTTCCTCCTCTCGCTCCCGCACCTCCCCCTCGCCGGCGCTGTACTGGAGCTCGCCGGACCCAGCTTTCCGGCCACCACCTCTCGGCCGGAGGCTCGCCGCCTGGGGGTTTTCAGGGTCGGGGAACAAGTCTACGGGGTTGGCTCGGGCTGCCGGTGGCCGGAAGTAGGCTGGCAACGAGCCGCGGCCTTCGGTGACTATCGGCACCGTCGCTCGGGCACATTAGCCCGCCAAAAGCTCGGCGGATAGGCTCTACAGCACCGGGGGATCTCATGGAAGGTCGACAAGGCCATGCTAGGGATCGGGGAGAGCTCTAACCTAGTCGTCACCGTGAGCCCGACCTTTCCCGCCACAACTGCGGCTGGAAAACCGGGAAATACGCCGGCTATAGCCAAAATTAAGCTAGGGTTGCGGAGTAAACTTGGGCGCCGTCAAGCCTAGCTCCTGTGTGCACAGTTTAGCGAACTAAAGACGAGAAGGGAGTGGGAATTCGGAGGTCTCATACCGGAACGTTGTTCTGTGGTCGCCGGCGGAGTTTCTCCAAATTCTTGCTCAGCTGTTCACGGTGGGTCCTGTGGTTTGGGTGGGAGCAGTAGTGCTCACCGGCGCGTCGGAAACCGTCCTTGCTCAGCTGTGAAAGGCCCTCTGCTGGGCTGTCACCGTGAGCCGAGTGGTGGCGGTCTCTCGGGTGTTGCTCGGAAACGTGGAGCTAAGGCTGGGGAAGGGCTGAACTCGACTGCTCTCGTGCCGAGGAGGTAAAGGGCGAGTAGCTGGTGCGGTTTTGTGGCTAGGAGGGGCGCTGCTCGCGGTGAATTTCCGGGTTTCGATCGAACGACGTCGGCGGCGTGCGCTCGGTCGTTCCTTGGGCAACAGAACACGGCGCCTCTGCTCAGCGGTGTAGGCGCGTGATGATCGGCAGAAGCAGCTGGCCAGCGCGAGGGAGGAAGCAGGAGCTGGCTGCGTCGTCTCACGCGGGGGCGTCCGAAGAATCGGCTCGGTGGCACGCCGGGAGCGTTTGCTTCGGTGAGAAGCCGAACCCGTTCAGCTGAAACCACTTTTCCCCCACTGACCTGTGGGTCCCTCTCCCCTCTAATCCCCTTTCCAATTCTTTTCATTTCTGTTGGCACTCAATTATCTCCAGCTACTCACAATTTAATGTGAGACTTAGTCACCAAGTCTTTGTTTGAATTTGAATTCTCAAATTCAAACTTTGTTTGGTTAAATTTGCTTCATATTTAAACTGAAATTCAAATTC
Organism: Neostapfia colusana; assembly: GCA_030760725.1. Lineage (NCBI taxonomy): Eukaryota > Viridiplantae > Streptophyta > Magnoliopsida > Poales > Poaceae > Neostapfia > Neostapfia colusana. The sequence continues at coordinate 53,084,813 of JASWHV010000019.1, forward strand.
AGTTTCAAATTCTAGCAAATTTAGCTCTTGACAAGATGAACTCCAATGGGGATGAAAATTGGTGGGTTTACTCAGAAAAATGTGCTGAGTGTAGATATGGGGCTAACTTTTGAATTTGGGTGATGAAAGTGGCTGCAATTTGAATTTACACTCAAATTGGCCTCTTTTTGAAATAACCCAAAAGTGCCTCAAAAATTGTTGAATTTGCATGAGCTTTGGACTGAACCTTCCCAAGACTTTTTAAATTCTAGGGGTGAGCTCAACTTCTCATGTTCATGTGTAGAAACCCTACTTTGTGAAAGTGAAGGCTTTCCCCTCTAATCATTCTTTTGATGGAGGTGATATGCTCTTCACAACATTTCCTAAGGTGTCCACAATGAAAATTGTGGTGTTGTGAGATGAAGAAAAGTTTTTAACAAGTCCCTTTTCTTGGGCTTTTACACTCCGGTCTTCACCGAACCCCACTGGACACTTTTCTTCGACAGCTCCTCGCGAAAGCAGGGGCCGGTGCCGGCGTACTGCTCCTCATGCCATCGGGGGAATAGTTTGGGTATATGGTGCGTCTCAATTTCAAGGCAACCAACAACATGGCGGAGTATCAAGCACTCATCTTTGGCCTGCAGACAGCCCTGTCTTTAGGCGCTCGTCAGTTGTTGGCACAGGGCGACTCCCAACTGGTCATCAAGCAAGTCAAGGGCGAATGCTCCTGCAATGACCCACAGCTAGCTGCGTATCTGCTTCACGTGCAGATGTTGGAGAAAGAATTCCTCGCCTTGGACCTGCATCACATACCGTGCGCTGGTAATGCCGCAGCTGACAACCTTTCAACGAAGGCTTCCACCAGAGCCCCTGCGCCCGAAGGAGTTTTCAAGAGGACGTTGCTGTGGCCTACAGCCCGGCCCGCCGAGCCGGGCGAAGGGGGCTTGACCAGCACCTCGAAGCTGGCGGTCCCGGTGGCCCTACAGCCATGGATGCCGCCAAGGATCGTAAGCGTCACTGGGGACTCCGTGCAACCCAGCGCTCAAGATCCAGAAGCTCAAGTCAGACCCGATGCATGGATCACGGAGATCCGGGACTACTTGAAGGACAATATCCTCCCTGATAAACATGCAACCGCTGAACAGATTGTGCGTATGGCTAAGAGATACGCACTGGTAGAGGGGGATCTCTACCGGCGTGGCGCCAACCACATCCTATTGCGGTGCATAACCCAGGGGGAAGGCTGCGACTTGCTCGCTGAGATCCATGGAGGCGAATGTGGAAGTCACTCTTCCTCACGCATGCTTGTCGGTAAAGCCTTCCGGCATGGCTTCTACTGGCCGACAGCACTCCAGGATGCCGTCAAGCTGGTCGAGAGCTGCAAGGCGTGCTAGTTCCACGCCAAGCAGATCCATACACCGGCTCAGGCGGTACAGATGATCCCGCCCTCGTGGCCATTTGCCGTATGGGGGCTGGACATCTTGGGACCATTTCCCAGAACCGTCGGGGGATTCCGGTACCTCTATGTCGCCATCGACAAGTTCACCAAGTGGTCGGAAGCTGCACCAGTTGTCACCATCAACAAACAATCCGCAGTAAAGTTCATCAAGTCTATTGTCTGCCGGTTCGGGGTCCCGAACAGAATCATCACCGACAACGGGACCCAGTTCACCAGCGCAGCATTCCAAGACTACTGCGAGGACCTTGGTATTCAGGTGTGCTACGCCTCTTTCGCCCACCCAAGGAGCAATGGGCAAGTTGAGAGGGCCAACGCGGAGATTCTCCGGGGCCTTAAGACTCGCACCTTCGCCAGCCTGAAGAAACATGGTGCCAATTGGGTAGATGAGCTTCCGAGCACACTATGGGCTAACCGGTCATCCCAGAGCCGGGCCACCGGGGAGACACCCTTCTTCATGGTGTATGGGGCTGAAGCTGTACTTCCCCCAGAAATCACCATGAAGTCTCACCGTGTCCGGGCTTACGACGAAGCCGCGCAGGACAACCTCCGGCGTGGAGAAATCGACCTCGTCGACGAGGTCCGATTGCATGCAGCACTCCGTAACGCGTGGTACAGACAAGCGCTTCGGCGCTACCACCAGAGATCTGTGCGCGCCCGGGAGCTGCAGGAAGGTGACCTGGTGTTGCGGCGCATACTTTCTCGCAAAGGGGCCCACAAACTCTCCCCTAGTTGGGAAGGCCCCTTCCGAGTCGTGAAAGTATGCCGCCCCGGGTGTGTGCGCCTTTCCACCAAGGATGGGGACCTGCTCCCAAACCCTTGGAACATAGAACACCTCCGTAAGTTCTACCCCTAGAGCAAAAATAGGACAGTACTTTCTTTTCGTAATAAACTCCATAGAGTCCAGGAGCAGCGCTCGGAGCAGCTAAGCCCCAGGGGACGGTACAGGACTACGTTCAGCTTTGCCTGGTTCCGACTCCAAGCGCGTAGAGTCTTGCTTCCCCTCTTAATGGGGCGGGTCGTGGCCTCCATGTTTAGCCTGCCTTCCTCCTGTGGAAAGTTGCACGAAAAGAAATCTGCTCTACTTTGCTCTTTCCTCGTACTCATTTAAATTGTGTATTAAGTTTTTTAACCACCCTTGCAGTGCATGTTTGCCATGTGCTCAGCTCCCCCTCCCTACAGTCCCCAAGCACCAAGCATATGGTTAGGGGCTATAAGTCAAATAAGACTGAGATGAGGGAGGGGGAGCCCCCAAGGAGAATTATGTTTCCTCTACCTGTGTGCAGGACCTCCAGGCTATGGCGACAGGGACTACATAAAGCGGGGGGAAAGGAGCTATCAACAGCACCGGCCCAGGACTGGAAGGAGGGGCTCCGGACCCGCCACATGGCAGGCAGATTTGGAGCTCCCCATAGGGCGAGATCCGGAGACCCCCGGGGGCCCCTAACACGGTTAGAACCCGGGGAAGGTATCTATGCAGAGCTCCGAGATTGGAGATGGCCTCTGAGTACCTTGCGGAGCTAAGGACTCAGACAGGCAAAGCCAAGAAGGAGAGAAAGAGCATCACAGACACAAATATCTAAAAGAGTCAAACTATGCGAGGCTCCATGAGCTGGACTACAGACTCGATAAAAAGAAAGAAACAAGTCCCAAGGGTCTCCTGACACGACCAGAATCTAGAAGTTGCAAGAACGGCCGCATCACCAGGCTTCAGCCCTGGCGGCACTCTCTCGCTCCATGACCCGAGCGCAGGAATCGCCTCCCTCATCACCGGCGCAAAAGCCGGTGTCACCAAGGGAGCTCCTGAGGCCCCCTCCGCAGTATTCAGCGGTCTTCCTGGAGACTCTGCCGTCTGGGATCCTCCATGGTGCATCGGCGGCTTCCTTCTCCTGAAGTTCCCTCATCACCGGCGCAAAAGCCGGTGTCATCAAGGGTGCCCCTGGAGCCTCCTTCCCTCATCACCTGCACAAAAGCCGGTGTCATCAAGGGTGCTCCTGAGGCCCCCTCTCCGCAGCTTCAGCGGTCTTCTCGGAGACTCTGCCGCCTGGGATTCTCCTCGGTGCTTCAGCGGTTTCTTTGAAGACTCCACCACCTGGGAAGGGACGCAACGCCAAGGAGCTTTCTGCCTGCCGTCACCAAGGAAGGTGTCGGTACCTGAGATATGGGGTACCCCCGCGCACAGGGTAAAATGCCTAGGGTACTCGCCCTTCTCCGCAGGGAGAGCTCCGAAGGCGCCACGCGTCCAGCGGGGCCGGACCTCCCTCTCCTCAGAGGAGAGCTCCGGGCCCGCCACGTGGCATACAGAAGCCGGACCTCCCCCTCCGCGGGAGAGAGGTCCGAAGACGTCACGCGTCCAGCGGGGCCGGACCTCCCTCTCCGCAGAGGAGAGCTCCGGGCCCGCCACATGGCATACAGAGGCTGGACCTCCCCCTCCGCGGGGAGAGGTCCGGGGGCTCCACGTGCCCCGCAGGCCGGACCCTTCTCGCCTCAGAGAAGGGCTCCGGACCCGCCACGTGGCCAGAAGAACGGTGCTGCCTGCCCCCGAGCGGTAGGCGGCGGGCGTAAAGGCGCCCCACACCTTGCCCGTACAAGGTATTCAAGGCCCGCGTCTTCCCAAGACGCGGAAACGCGGAGCACGCGCCTGTCAGGTGCCGTTGCGCCCAGTCGCATCACAGACTGGCGCGCGGTGTCAGAACCTGCCAGCTAATAAACGCCGCGACAAGACATCCCATGCCGCCTGCGCTGTCATCAACCACTACGACTAGCATGCGGCATGGGCAGGGCGGCAAGATGAAGACTCAGAAGCCTTCGACCAGGGGCAACCACCGGCGTAACTACAGATACGGTAGATAATAGACAATCTTTCTGGGACCACCTGTCGGGTCCTGGCTTCCCTTGTAAGCCGCCCAAGTCTTGGACTATAAAAGGCTCGGGCAGGCGTCGATAGCAAGGGTTCGCACTTTGCAACTCATACGCTAGCCATACACTCTCAAGCTCTAACTCACCCCCAAGCTCAGGCCTCCGGACCTGAGCAGCAAGCAATACAGCGAGCTCCATAGCTCGCCGTGGACGTAGGGTTTTACGCTCCGGCGGCCTGAACCACGTAAAACTCGCCGTGTCAAGCTCTCGCTAACTCGTCCATCCGCGCAAGCTTTCCGCTAGGAGACTAGCCCCGCCGAAAAAAGAACCTCCGCGGGCTGCCCAGTGCAGGCCCGGGGGAAGTGTCGATCGCACACTTCGACATTTGGCGCGCCAGGTAGGGGGCTTTCCCCCTAGCGCGACGAGTTCCCGCCGACGAAGATGACCGAGCTTCCTTCAGCGGCAAACTCTTCCCCCTGCGCCCACGGTAAACCGTGACCAGGGGAGAGTACATGATGACACACTCAGGACGGAGTGTGACAGGGCAAGCTGGGAGCCAGCAACCGGCTCTGGCAGCGCCGACCCCGGCAATGCAGGCTCCATCCAGCGTCAGGCCTTCAGTAGCGCCGGGCGTACCCGGTGGGGGTGCGCTTAGCCGCAGCAAGGGCGCTACTGCGCAATCCACCTGCTGGGGACGCGCCTCAGGCAGCGACCCAGCAGTGGATTCGCAAGGTAGACCGTCTTGTCGTCGCCGCCGCAAGCCATTGACTTCGGCGGGGACGACGCTCCGACCAACCGGCTGTGTCGCTGACGCGCACGCCAACGGTTGACGGCCAGACGGGGGAGTTCCAGCTCCACCAAGCTTCCGTCGACGGACCTGGGGACAGAGCTGGAACGGTGTCACTTAGGCCAAGATGCCCGAGTGATCCTCGAGCAGCGTCAAGAAAGGCGTCACACTCAAGAGGCTGGCGACAACATGACGTCGGCCTCGACCCAGCCTGAAGGGCAGATCTTCGCTACGCGAGCTCTGCCCCAGGCATACGACGTGCAGCATATGCCACAACCATATGCCCTGCAAACGGCGTCCCCGGTCTATGGAGCGGCCCTGCCCATACCGGGACACACTGTGCCAGCGGAGAACCAAGCGTTCGCGGCACCGATACCTGCACTGGGAGCCAGCAACCGGCTCTGGCAGCGCCGACCCCGGCAATGCAGGCTCCGACCAGCGTCAGGTTTTCAGTAGCGCTGGGTGTACCTAGTGAGGGTGCGCTAGCCGCAGCGAAGAGCGCTGCTACTCAATATGCCACAGTCGTATGTCCTACGTATGGTGGCCGGAGCATGCGGTGCTCAGCGCGAACCAAGCATTCGCGGCATCAGAACCTGCAGAGACAGAAGCAGGGTGTGCGGCCCTCGCGCCCCGCCTTCGCTTCACAAAATGGCCGCGCAAGTTTCGGCCGCTCTTGCCTGAGAAGTACGACGGCAGCATCAACCAGGCGGAATTCCTCCAGATGCCGGGAAATCCAGAAGCTCGCGGAGCGCTTCCGGAAGGGGAAGCAGCCCCTAGCTGATCCCCCACCCTATAGTCAAAGGGAGGGCAAGCAGAAGGTCGAGGCCCGAGACGGTGACGACCGCCAGGTGGAGTCCCAGGAGCTCCAGCGCGCCGTAAAGGCAGTGCGCAATCATGGGAGCTCCAGCTCCAGTGACGACGAGCACTGGAAGATGCCCTGTGACATCTCCGGCGGGTCCGCTGACCCCCTGTCCCGAAGCATGGTTAAGGCCTTGCGCCGAGCGGTAGCGTCGGTGGCTCCCCTCCCAGGTGCAGTACCGCACCTCAGGTGGATGGGAACCCCCATCAGCTTCGATGGCACCGACTGCCCCAGGAACATGGCTGGGGCCGGCCAACTACCGCTCGTGGTGGCCCTTACCATCGCCAACGTGAAGATGTACCACGTTTTGGTGGATGGTGGGGCTGGACTGAACCTCATCAGTCACGCAGCCTTCCAGAAGCTGCAGATCCCGATGGCCAAGCTCACCCCGTCAAGCCCGTTCTCAGGGGTAGGGCCGGGACAGGTCGTTCCCTACAGCCGCATCAGCCTCCCGGTGACCTTTGGGGCACCGGACAGCTACCGGACAGAGTACATTCTGTTCGACGTGGCTGAGATTGACCTCCCCTCCAATGCCATAATCGGTAGGCCAGCCCTGTACCGATTCATGGCAGTAGTCCACTACGGCTATCTTGTATTGAAGATGCCTACACCAACAGGCGTCCTCAAGGTTTGTGGAGACCGTGCTGCCGCAGTATTAGCCTTGGAAAGGCTCCAGGCGCGTACAGCAGCTAGAGCGCCAGCCCTCGGCAGTACAGAACCAAACCAGCTCCACCTAAGTGCACGCCACCGTGCCTCTACCACCGCACCCCTCGTGCAACCCCTTGATGAGGACGACGTACCCACAAGGCTCGTCCGAATCAGCGCCGATGCCACCCAGACCACCCGGGTAGCCAGGGGCCTGGGTAGCATATAGGAAGGCGCGCTCGTTGCCTCCCTCCGGCATGAGGTCGATGTGCTGCATGACAGCCATCACCGAGGCCAGAGGTCCCTAGGGAGGTGATGGAGCACTACTTAAAGGTCTTTCCCGACGTCCAGCCGTCCGACGAGACGGAGAGTCCGCCGCTCCCGGCGCTTGGCAAACCGTGTTATTATCCTGAAGGCCAGGGAGAAGCTCCGGAAGCGCATCCACTACACCAGTCTCAATAAGGCATACCCTAAAGACCTGTTTTCTCTTCCTATGATAGAGCAAATAGTAGCCTCGATACCAGGCTGTGATATGCTGCGCTTCCCAAATGCTTGCTAGGGCTCCTATCAGACCCCTGTGTCTGAAGTAGTTGAAGGGCGCCCTTTACCTGCTAATCCCGGCGTAAACCGACTCGGCATAGCTAGGGGTCCCGCGAATTTCCAGACCTCAGTGATATAGCTTTAACCCCATACCACAGTAACCTGTTTCGCTACCAAGAAGCAAGCACCAGAAGACCAGACCTCGGATTCCCGACACAACCTCCCGGAGGACCAGCAGGACCTCCCGGAGCTCCCGGGACGTCAGCGGAGCTTCCCGCAAGGTCCAAAGCAGCCTGAGGACCCCCGAGTGTCGGGCACCCGGCGATCTCCCCAGGCTAAAAGCTATCCCCCACAGCTCCACGCGGCGGGCGATGCCACCAAATGGGCGGCGGAACTACTGAAGTTTGATCTAGGTTCCCTTTCCCGTCATACAGACATTAACAGAGCATTAGTTCACTTGTGGCTGAAGTAGACGCACGCTCAGGGGGCCACGAAGACGATGAAACAGGACCCTGAGCCCTGACCTTCACCAGGCCTTATCGAATGATGTTCGTCGACGGCTCCTCGCGAAAGCAGGGGGCCGATGCTAGCGTACTGTTCCTCACGCCATCGGGGGAGCAGTCTGGATATGTGGCGCGTTTCAATTCCAAGGCAACCAACAACATAGCAAAGTATGGAGTGCTCATCCTTCTCGCTAGTCGTTGGCTCAGGGCAATCCCCAGTCTGGTTATCAACCAAGACGGCGGAGACAGACCCCCTCGCCTTGGACCTGCACCACGTACCGCGCGCTAGCAAGGCCGCAGCTGACGACCTTTCCACGAGGGCCCCCACTGCCACCGGAGCCACTGTGCCTGAAGGGGGCCTCGAGAGGACGTTGCCGCGACCCACAGCCCGGCCCGCCGAGCCGGGCGAAGGGGGCTAGACCAGCACCTCGAAGCTGGCGGTCCCGGCGGCCATGAGCGCCGCCAAGGATCATAAGCGTCACTGGGGACTCCGTGCAACCCAGCGCTCAAGATCCAGATGCTCAAGTCAGACCCGATGCATGGATCACGGAGGTCCGGGACTACTTGAAAGACAATATCCTCCCTGATGAACGTGTATCCGCTGAATGGATTGCGCGTATGGCTAAGAGACACATGACGGTAGAGGGGGATCTCTACCGACGTGGCGCCAACCACATCCTATTGCGGTGCATAACCCAGGGGGAAGGCTGCGACTTGTTCGCTGAGATCCATGGAGGCGAATGTGGGAGTCATTCTTCCTCACGCACGCTTGTCGGTAAAGCCTTTCGGCATGGCTTCTACTAGCCGGCAACACTCCAGGATGCCGTCGAGCTGGTCGAGAGCTGCTAGGCGTGCCTGTTCCATGCCGAGCAGATCCATACACCGGCTTGGACGGTACAGATGATCCAGCCCGCATGGCCATTTGCCGTACTGGGGCTGGACATCCCGGGCCTGGGACCATTCCCCAGAACCGAAGACAGGGACCTGCTCCCGAACCCTTGGAACAAAGAACACCTCCGTAAGTTCTACCCCTAAGAGCAAAGATAGGACAGTACTTTCTTTTCGTAATGAACTCCATAGAGTCCAGGAGCAGCGCTCGGAGCAGCTAAACCCCAGGGGACGGTCCAGGACTACGTTCAGCTTTGCCTGGTTCTGACTCCAAGCGCGTAGAGTTTTGCTTCCCCTCTTAATGGGGTGGGTCGTGGCCTCCATGTTTAGCCTGCCTTCCTCCTATGGAAGGTTGTACGAAAAGAAGTCTGCCCTACTTTGCTCTTTCCTTGTACTCATTTAAATTGTGAATTGAGTTTTTTTATCACCCTTGCAGTACATGGTTGCCATGTGCTCAGCTCCCCCACTCTACAAGTCCCCAAGCACCAAGCATATGGTTGGGGCTGTAAGTCAAATAAGACTATGAGATAAGGGAGGGGGAGCCCCCAAGGAGAATTACGTTTCCTCTACCTGTGTGCAGGACTTCCAGGTTGCGGCAACGGGGACTGCACGAAGTAGGGGGAAAGGAGCTACCAACTACTTCGACCCAGGGCTAGAGGGGGCGGAACCCGGGGGCCCCACGTGTCCAGCAGGCCCGGAACTCTCTCCTACCTTGAGGAGGGCTCCGGGCTCGCCATGTGGCAGGCGGAGACCGGACCTCCCCCCGCGGTGGGAGAGCTCCAAAAGCCCTGCATGTTAAACATGGCCGGGGCTCCCGTCTCCACGGTAAAAGCAATCATCAAGTGAGCGCACGCTCTCACGATCCCGTGGCCGTTCGTGCTCTGGCAGCGGTCAATTTGGGACTTAGAGAAAGTGTGCGGATCGGAAGAGACAAAGGTCCCACCTCGGGCTCGCTATCTCCCCCGAGATGGGCCCGGGAGCCACTGTCGGTACCTGAGATATGGGGTACCCCCGCGCACAGGGTAAAATGCCTAGGGTACTCGCCCTTCTCCGCAGGGAGAGCTCCGAAGGCGCCACACGTCCGGCGGGGCCGGTCCTCCCTCTCCTCAGAGGAGAGCTCCGGGCCCGCCACGTGGCATACAGAAGCCGGACCTCCCCCTCCGCGGGAGAGAGGTCCGAAGACGTCACGCATCCAGCGGGGCCGGACCTCCCTCTCGCAGAGGAGAGCTCCGGGCCCGCCACGTGGCATACAGAGGCTGGACCTCCCCCTCCGCGGGGAGAGGTCCGGGAGCTCCACGTGCCCCGCAGGCCGGACCCTTCTCGCCTCAGAGAAGGGCTCCGGACCCGCCACGTGGCCAGAAGAACGGTGCTGCCTGCCCCCGAGCGGTAGGCGGCGGGCTTAAAGGCGCCCCACACCTTGCCCGTACAAGGTATTCAAGGCCCGCGTCTTCCCAAGACGCGGAAACGCGGAGCACGCGCCTGTCAGGTGCCGTTGCACCCAGTCGCATCACAGACTGGCGCGCGGTGTCAGAACCTGCCAGCTAATAAACGCCGCGACAAGACATCCCATGCCGCCTGTGCTGTCATCAACCACTACGACTAGCATGCGGCATGGGCAGGGCGGCAAGATGAAGACTCAGAAGCCTTCGACCAGGGGCAACCACCGGGGTAACTACAGATACGGTAGATAATAGACAATCTTTCCGGGACCACCTGTCGGGTCCTGGCTTCCCTTGTAAGCCGCCCAAGTCTTGGACTATAAAAGGCTCGGGCAGGCGTCGATAGCAAGGGTTCGCACTTTGCAACTCATACGCTAGCCATACACTCTCAAGCTGTAACTCACCCCCAAGCTCAGGCCTCCGGCCCTGAGCAGCAAGCAATACAGCGAGCTAGATAGCTCGCCGTGGGCGTAGGGTTTTACGCTCCGGCGGCCTGAACCACGTAAAACGCGCCGTGTCAAGCTCTCGCTAACTCGTCCATCCGCGCAAGCTTTCCGCTAGGAGACTAGCCCCACCGAAAGAAGAACCTCCGCGGGCTGCCCAGTGCAGGCCCGGGGGAAGTGTCGATCGCACACTTCGACAGAAGGGTTCCGTCGGGAGGACAAACCAGAGACCCCTTGGTGGCGCCACCCTCAGAGGCAAGGCAGGCAGGCTCCCTGAGTCCCAGGCTTGGTGCAGACGCCATCGCTGGAGGAAATCGAGAGCGATTCTCCCCCCATAAGGCGGGTTACGAGCCATGGAAGAAGACAAGACTGCAGAGACTCAAGGGAGGCGCAGGGGCTGGAAGCCTTATAAGGGAAGCGTACCCACATGGGGGTTTCATTTCACACCTTCCCGGGTGCAATCCCAAGCGATTCGGAACTCTTCGAATACACCGCATCGGCAACCGCTTCGGCTCCTAGACCGAGTGCCGATGACGGGTGGACCCAAGCCGCCCAACTGAAGCGGTGGGTCAAGGAGTCAGTCTCCTGAGAAGATGAGCCGGCAAGGCACTTCGGCGGTTCCCGAAGAAAGCGCCGCAACGTGCAGAAGTGGCAGTCTTGGGAACCGCCGCAGTAAAAGCAACCATCAAGTGAGCGCACGCTCCCACGATCCCGCGGCCGTTCGTGCTCCGGCAGCGGTCAATTCGGGACTTAGAGAAAGTGCGCGGATCGGAAGAGACGGAGGTCCCACCTCGGGCTCGCTATCTCCCCCGAGATGGGCCCGGGGGCCACTGTCGGTACCTGAGATATGGGGTACCCCCGCGCACAGGGGGAAATGCCTAAGGAACTCGCCCTTCTCCGCAGGGAGAGCTCCGAAGGCGCCACGCGTCCGGCGGGGCCGGACCTCCCTCTCCTCAGAGGAGAGCTCCGGGCCCGCCACGTGGCATACAGAAGCCGGACCTCCCCCTCCGCGGGAGAGAGGTCCGAAGGCGCCACGCGTCCAGCGGAGCCGGACCTCTCTCTCCTCAGAGGAGAGCTCCGGGCCCGCCACGTGGCCAACAGAAGCCGAGCCTCCCCCTCCGCGGGGAGAGGTCCGGAGGCTCCACGTGCCCCGCGGACCGGACCCTCCTCTCCTCTGAGAAGGGCTCCGGGCCCGCCACGTGGCAGCAGAACGGCGCTGCCTGCCCCCGAGCGATAGGCAGCGGGCGTAAAGACGCCCCATACCTTGCCCGTACAAGGTATTCAAGGCCCGCGTATTCCCAAGACGCGGAGCACACTTCTGTCAGGTGACGTTGCGCCCAGTCGCATCACAGACTGGCGCGTGGTGTCAGAACCTGCCAGCCAATAAACACCGCGATAAGACATCCCATGCCGCCTGCGCCGTCATCAACCACTACGACTAGCATGCGGCATGGGCAGGGCGGCAAGACGAAGACTCAGAAGCCTTCAACCAGAGACAACTACCGGTATAACTGCAGATACGGTAGATGATAGACAATCTTCCCGGGACCACCTGTCGGGTCCCGCCCCCCCCCCCTTGTAAGCTGCCCGAGTCTTGGATTATAAAAGGCTCGGGTAGGCGACGATAGCAAGGGTTCGCACTCTGCAACTCATACGCTAGCCATACACTCCCAAGCTGTAACTCACCCCCAAGCTCAGGACTCCGGCCCTGAGCAGCAAGCAATACAGCGAGCTCCATAGCTCGCCATGGACGTAGGGTTTTACGCTCCGGCGGCCTGAACCACGTAAAACTCACCGCGTCAAGCTCTTACTAACTCGTCCATCCGTGCAAGCTCTCCGCAAGGGACTAGCCCCACCAAAAAAAGAACCTCCGCGGGCTGCCCAGTGCAGGCCCGGGGGAAGTGTCGACCGAACACTTCGACAGTACTGGACCTAAACATGTCCTAACTCAAAGTGATATGCTAAATGCATAAACTTTTCGACTCCAACTCACTGTTTTACAACAGCCTCTGGACGTCGAATTGTGAAACTAAGTGTTTTGGTTGAAACACTTCAACAGGGTGTTCACTGTCCAGCTTCTGGTCCAGCAGACCAGTTGGAATAATTCAACAGTCTTGACTACCTTAGAGGCAAAATCTGGACTAGTGTTCAACCAAAAAGTTGTAGCACATTTCCTGTACTTTCCAACGGTGTCTTGCTTGACCCTTGAAAATTTTTCTACAGGAAGTTGTGGTTGAAATAAGAAAACTTCAGAAAGCATTTTGGTCTGCCCTGTTTCTTGACAGTACCTACTCATCTGAAATTTTCACCCCTTTGGAGGGAGCTTTTGTTCTGGAGCTCTACAGAAAAGTTGTAGAAGACTTCAAAAACTTTCCAGAATGGTATCCCACACCTCCATTGGTTCAACCAATCTTAAGTTATGCCCTGTTCAAGTTCAGTAAAATTTCTGCCAAAAACAGGGGAGATTGTTCCTAAGTTTTTGCGATTGAAACTATACTCCCAATTGACTCTTAGTTCAATATAGGAGTTTACTAACCCCTAATTTGAATCCTAAACGTCATTTTTAACTCTTTTCTCTGAAAATATACTTTTATGCAGTCTCGGTACTATGTTTCCTCACTAAAGAAAAATCCTAAGTCAGTATTCCGGCATATACGTATCAAATGGTGGAACTAAGAACGTCACTCACAAACGGTTTTAAACGTCATGCACTAACGTGGTTAATGTACCTGCAGAAGAGCACCCAATAATGGTGCACACAAAGGTTTTTGACATTTCAGGCAGTTCCATATCATAGTAAAAACATACGGTCCGTATCATTGCCATACGGATCGTCCTTGAGTCAAGCCACGTCTCAAGGTACATGGTCGTGTTTTCACACCACATGACAGGGAACCTGAGTAGAGCGTGAACGGGTCGTCACGGTTGGGAATTTTATCAACCCAACGGATACCACCTACTGCCTCATGACCGTTGAGGCACGCCGATGGCGAGCGCTGCATATGGCCCTTTAAACATTGAACGTTCAAGAGTTGCATACTATCGTGTTGCTTACCACAAGATGGGGTATTCTCACTTTTGCCTAAAGCACGCTGGAGATCAGCGTTTTCATATGCTCTCAGAACCATGAGAAGGTTCAGAGACTCATATTAACTACCATGCCAAGCCACGGTATAACCTTCCATATCATTACTCGTATGGTGAGTTACCGCAATTGATCCGCCTGTGGTGGTCTACCTTAACTCTTACCTGACGTCGGAGCGTCGTTACAGAATGTATAACACATAAGTTAGCTTTTCCACTTTAATAACTACTACTATCATAGACCTTATGTGGGCATAATTACTAATCCTCACTCGACTACTTCTAAGTTTTCAAAATAGGCTCCTTTCGAGCGTGCTATTCCCAATGCGGCTCTGATACCACGCCTGTGGGGACCACCCCGTGGTTCACCCACTCCAGGATCACATACGGTGGTGCCGTGCGATGCAGCACCCAACAACACACACGAAAAGAATTAAGAACAACATACAAACTTTTCATTTGATATAAAACAGCGAAAGTCTTTTACAAAACTTAATTAATAGTGGAAGTAATTTACATAAGTAGTCTCTCATTCTAACTATGCAAAAGTGCAGCCGTCCAGCCCGGGGACGCTACACACTAGCAGCATGGAACCGGAGATTCACGGCGGCGTGCAGGGCTCCAGTTCGGCCGTGTACCCCGACAGGGGCATCGCCTCGTCCTCGGATCCCTCCTCATAACTCTCACCTGCACACAGCTTAAATATTGCAACCGTGAGCACGATGGCTCAGCAAGGCTTAATCATCTAGCCTAGGCATGAAACTCTATATGCAAGGATATGTAAGATAGAAAAAAGGACTTTGCGTCAAAGACACGCCTATAAGTTGATCCTTACTTTCAGTTTTATATTATAACAACAGTTTAATGAGCCTTAGGCAGCCCTTGCATCAGAAGTCCACAATCAAACAAGAAACACTTTCCTCCGATGTGGTGATGTCCAAAGTGGAATATAACCTTAAATAGCTCTATAACTACAGCAAACAAGGTTTCAAGTCATTTATCATTAAATGCAGCATATTCAGTTGGCTTATTTCACTTCTTACTACGTCACAGCGCAGTGAACAAGCGGGTACTCAAATAACCGCGAGGGACGGTGATTGCAATCAAGACACACCCGGATAACACATCACATACACCCACTTTCAGAAGTGTGATTCCACACCCCTTCCTACTCTGTTGTATGTAACAACCTTTCAAATGCAACCCAAATGCCGAACCGGTCCATCCGTAACGGGCAGGAGGTCCCCGCGTGGAGCGTGACTGTGCCCACCAGCAGATTTACACCTTGCTACCCTCAACCCACTCCTATTTACGGTTGGGTAAGCCTCGGCACCCAGGTTAACCAATTACATCGGTTTCCTGGTTCCCATATGCCAGTATGCATCCGGTACTGTTCGATACTTGTCCAGCAGGGCCTTACATAGACGGTCCTCAACCGACACCAACAGGGCTACGCACGTGAGATCTCTGCTCACTGCATCCTATCCCCCCTGCTGGGTCTCATTTTTATAACTCAAGCCATTTTCTACCTCTTTTCATTCCGTATGATAAGTATTATCTCGCGAGTAACTTCCAACCACTCGACTTCTACCAGAATCCTAATATTAGCATGGCATTCTCTACTCGTCGAGTTTGTAAACTAACCAAACCTTTATAGGAGTTAAAAAGGCTATGCAAGTGGGGTTTCAATCACCCTAACTCTAATGCATATATTATAACCTAGACATAAGTGATACAAATAAAAAACTTTATAAAAGATACTTAAGTGCAAACCGGGGCTTGCCTGGTTGCGAGTTAAATGGAAAGTCAGCTTCTGGTGGGAGGACGTCCAAGGGCTCCGGTGCGTCCTCAACTTCGGTCACTATTATGAAATGTAACAAAATATATGTGTAAGCATTAAGGACTTATAAGAATTGAACTTCTATTCATAGCTACTGCTATTTAGGATCCTTAGTTGGCTTTGGGATTTTTACAGTGAATACTAGACCCTCTAAGGATGATCTGAGCAAAATTTGGAGACATGTCATTGCACAATGTAGTCTTTAAATTTTCTACAAGAACAATGCTTCTCTGAATTTTGAGCCCAAATCAGGAGCTTTAACATAGCTAATATTGGAAGATTTGAGTAGGGTAAGTCTCCATGGTTCTAACAAAATTTGTTTCACCATTTTTGGAGCTACCATCAGAGAGATGTGAATTTTGAAGTTGTGCAGGAGTTCTGAAAAGTTTCTGTTTAAATTTGAATTTCTAATTAAAGGCTGAACTTGGAAAGGCAGTTTAGCCTAGCAAATGAACTCCAATGAAGCCCAAATTTTTACTGGAGATCCGTAACTATGAAAAGGACTAGCTGCCCAAATTTGGTTTAAACATTTAAGGCTATACTTTCTCCCCAAGTCATGGTTTAAACTTACTAGATTCAAATAGTTTGAATTCGGGTGTGAGGTTCGAATTGGGTTTGGTTTTTTGAATTTGAAAAGGAATTTGAATTCTCCATTTTATGTTGTTCCAAAAATATAGCAAACCAACTCCAAAATTTCTAATTTTTGGCATGGCTGCTAATTCAAATGTGAAGAACACATTTGTGAAACCAAATCTGCAAATTGAGGGAATTGGAGTTTGAAACTGAATTTGAAATTCAGATTAGAGGGCTTCTCCTTCTAATCCCAAACAAATATTGGAACTCCTCCAAATAAGCTGAAATTTGGAAGGATGAATATTTAGATTATGAATATCCAAGTTATGAATTTAGATCTCCATGTTTGGAAGTTTTTGGGAAGTTTGAATCCTCACTTTGAACCTACACCGTTATAATTCAAAGTTTTAATTCCCCTTATTTTTCCTAAGTGTACATGAGCTGAAAATTTTTGCTACCACTTTTTGGGGATTTTACAGTTGGGGCCTTAACGCCGCTGCAAGCCGGCTGCTCCTCGCACACCACCGTCGTGGCGCCCATGCGCCGGCTGCAGCTTCGAGGTGGCAGGCAACAGAGGGAAGGAGAGGATGACACACGGGGCCCGCTGCTCTCAAAAAAAATTTTAAACTGCAGCTCTGCAGTTTCGGAGTGTTACAGCCCTCCCCCCTTAAAGAAATCTCGTCCCGAGATTAAAATGAAAAAGTATTTTCAAAGAGAAGGTAGATGTTTACCGTAGATATGATGCTAATAGCTGCGGATAATGCGATGGAGATAATCTTCTTGCTCCCAAGTTGCCTCCTCATTGGAATGATTAGTCCATTGCACTTTATAAAATCTCAAAGTTTGATTTCGGGTGACTCGAGATTTTTCATCAACAATCCTGACGGGACGCTCTGTATAGGTGAGATCGGGCTGAAGAGCTTTTATGTCCTCCATGCGAACTTCTGACGGTGTCCTGAGACACTTTAGTAGCTGGGAGATGTGAAAAATATTATGCGCTCCTGATAAATGATGTAGGCAGTTGCAAACGATACGCAACAGGTCCACATTTTTCGATGATGGGAAAGGGGCCGATTAAATGCGGAGCTAACTTTCCTTTGACCCCAAAACGATGCACCCCTTTCAGAGGAGAAACGCGTAGGTATACGTGGTCTCTGACCTCAAATTCAAGCGGTCGGCGACGCTTGTCCGCATAGCTCTTTTGTCTTGCCTTCGCGGCCCAGAGATTGGCTTGGATGATTCTTACTTGTTCTTCGGCCTCCTTCACAAGATCAACCCTAAATATAACTCTTTTACCAGACTCACACCAATTTAATGGAGTCCGACACTTGCGGCCATAGAGAGCTTCATAAGGGGCCATCCTGATACTTTCTTGATAACTATTGTTATATGAGAACTCTGCTAATGGTAAGTGATCATCTCAATTCTTACCATGAACGAGAGCACAAGATCGAAGCATATCCTCTAATATTTGATTAACCCTCTCAGTTTGGCCATCCGTTTGAGGGTGGTATACGGATCCTCGAATGAGCTTAGTACCAAGTGATTCTTGCAACTGTTCCTAGAACCGAGATACGAAAGGCTCCCCTCTGTCAGATATAATGATTCGGGGAATTCCATGGAGGCATACAATTCGAGATATGTACAGTTCCGCATATTGCTTTCTCTATATCGTGTATTGACTGGAATGAAATGAGCTGACTTTGTGAGACGGTCTACAATCACCCATATGGAATCATGTTTGCGGAAGGTGAAAGGTAGTCCGACGATGAAATCCATACTAATATCATCCCACTTCCACTCCGGTACCCTTAGTGGTTGCAATAACCCGACCTTCTTGATGTGGTCAGCCTTCACCCGTCGACACACATCACGCTCAGACACATATCTTGCAATTTCTCTTTTCATACGGGTCCACCAAAACCTTCTAAGTCTTTGTACATTTTATTACTCCCCGGATGAATAGAGTATGTGGACATATGAGCCTCATCTAGGATTTTCTTTCTAAAATCCATATTCTTTGGCACCACCAGTCGGTCATTGAACCATACAGCACCTTCCTCATCCTCCCGGAAGCATTTAGCTTCACCTTCCTTTATTCGTCTTCGAATATGAGAGATGCCCTTGTCACTCCTCTGAGCTGCTACAATTTCTTCTCTTATGGTTGGTACAAGAGCAAGGTTGTAGAGAGCTCCACGAAGAAGTACACGAATACTAGGTTCCAAATTTGCATCGGAAGTGATAGAGAGGTGATGAACATGAGACTTACGGCTTAGAGCATCGGCTACAGCATTGGCCTTTCCCAGATGATAATGGATTTCTAGTTCATAATCTTTGATAAGTTCCAACTATCGTCGTTGTCTCATGTTGAGGTCCTTTTGACTGAAGAAGTATTTTAGACTTTTGTGATCAGAGTACACTTGAACAAGGTTCCCGAGTAGATAATGGTGCCATATTTTAAGAGCAAGAACTACGGCGGCAAGCTCGAGATCATGAGTGGGATAGTGTCGCTCGTGCCTTCAAAGTTGACGAGAGGCGTAGGTGATCACCCTTCCATTTTGCATGAGCACACAACCTAGTCCTGTGTCCGATGCATCACAATATACATCAAAGGGTTTAGAGATGTCCGATTGAGCTAGAAATGGCGCGGTGGTGAGATGCTTTTTGAGAGTTTGAAAGGCTTGCTCACACTCATCACTCTAAGAATATTTCACACCCTTCTTCAATAGCTCAGTCATAGGTTTGGAGATTTTTGGGAAGGTCGGAATGAACCTTCGGTAATATCCGGCTAATCCCAAGAAACTTCGAATTTCATGGACTGAGGTTTAAGATTTCCACTTGAGAACATCCCTCACTTTACTAGGATCTACGGAAATCCCTTCGACTGAAATGATATGTCCAAGGAATGGAACCGATGTGAGCCAAAACTCACATTTGCTAAATTTGGCATAAAGCTTGTGATCACGAAGGCGTTGGAGAACAATGCGAAGGTGTTGAGAATGTTCCTCCTCTGATTTAGAATACACAAGAATGTCTTTAATGAAGACCACGACAAACTTGTCCAACTCCGGCATGAAAATCGAATTCATAAGATACATGAAATAAGCCGGTGCATTAGTGAGTCCAAATGACATCACCAGATATTCGTATAGGCCATACCTAGTTGAGAAAGCCGTTTTTGGAACATCTTCGGGATGAATTTTGATTCGATGATATCCGGATCGAAGATCAATTTTGGAGAATACCTTGGCACCAATGAGTTAATCGAAGAGAATATCGATGCGGGGTAGATGATATTTATTCTTGATGGTGACGGCGTTTAGTGGGCGGTAGTCCACACATAGCCATAATGACTCATCTTTCTTCTTGACAAATAAAGCTGGACAACCCCAAGGAGAAGAGCTTGGACGGATAAATCTCTTCTCCATGAGTCATTTGAGTTGCTCCTTCAACTCGTCCAACTCATTAGGCGCCATTTTATACGGTCTCCATGAGATAGGAGTAGTTCCTGGTACCAACTCGATCTTGAACTCGACCTCTCGATCAGGTGGCATACCTGGAAGATCATCAGGGAAGACATCGGAATATTCCCATACAACCGGGATGTCTTCAAGTCGAGCTCCTTCGATGTGATAGGCCGCTGAAATTTTATGAGAAGTTTCTAGAAGAGATATGAATTATAGGCCATGTTCGGGAGAATTTAATCGCAGAGTACGCGACCCAACATTCAAAACAAACTTGTGTTGAGTCATCCAAGACACACTGAGTATGATATCTATCCCTTGACTTTCCAAGACCAAAAGATTAGTAGGATAGACTTTATCATTCAAGAGAATTGGGGCCCTACGAACCATATGGTTTGCTGAAATTGCACCACCAGGAGAGTGAATAATAAAGGGAGAGCACACTATGATTGTTGGCAATTGATGCCTTTGAGTGTAGGATTTACTAATGAAACTATGAGTTGCTCCAGAATCGAAAAGAACGAGGGTGGGGTGACCAAAGACCGAGAACATACCCGCAAGTACCGGTTCTCCCTCAGGAATTTCCTCGGCTTCAACATAATTTACTCGTCCTGATTTTGAGGTGACTTTCCTTTGTGCAGCACCGGACGAGTTGGATCCTTGAGAGGACTGAGTGGCCACAGTAGGACGTTTTTCCTGCCTGCAATCACGTGAGAAATGGCCTGGCTGCCCACAAGTATAGCAGTGCCGGCTCTGGCTTCTGGCGCCCTGAGGTGGACGATTTCCATTGGTGCCTTGCTGCTGCGGGTAAGCAGTAGGAATCATATGGGCGGGCTGCTGATGTTGTTGTGGCACGTATTGTTGTTGGGGCTGAATTGAGGAGTAGTTTGGCCGGAAAAATCGGCCCTGTTGTGGTCTTGGCATTGCCTTGAATTTCTGCCCGATCGGAGAGCGATAAACCAACCGGTATTTTGGTGGTGGTCCACTAGAGCTGCCACCACCGAATCCACTCTGAGCAATACTCCTCCTTTTCTTTTCAGCCTGATGAGTGCGGTGTGCCTCTTCTTGAATGATCGCTGCATTCACAATGTCGGTAACTGAGATATGGGGTACCCCCGCGCACAGGGTAAAATGCCTAAGGAACTCGCCCTTCTCCGCAGGGAGAGCTCCGAAGGCGCCACACGTCCGGCGGGGCCGGACCTCCCTCTCCTCAGAGGAGAGCTCCGGGCCCGCCACGTGGCATACAGAAGCCGGACCTCCCCCTCCGCGGGAGACAGGTCCGAAGGCGCCACGCGTCCAGCGGGGCCGGACCTCCCTCTCATCAGAGGAGAGCTCCAGGCCCGCCACGTGGCCAACAGGAGAACGGCGCTGCCTGCCCCCGAGCGATAGGCAGCGGGCGTAAAGACGCCCCATACCTTGCCCGTACAAGGTATTCAAGGCCCGCGTCTTCCCAAGACGTGGAGACGCGGAGCACGCTTCTGTCAGGTGCCGTTGCGCCCAGTCGCATCACAGACTGGCGCGCGGTGTCAGAACCTGCCAGCCAATAAACACCGTGACAACACATCCCATGCCGCCTGCGCCGTCATCAACCACTACGACTAGCATGCGGCATGGGCAGGGCGGCAAGATGAAGACTCAGAAGCCTTCGACCAGAGGCAACTACCGGCATAACTGCAGATACGGTAGATAATAGACAATCTTCCCGGGACCACCTGTCGGGTTCCGGCCCCCCTTGTAAGCTGCCCGAGTCTTGGACTATAAAAGGCTCGGGTAGGCGACGATAGCAAGGGTTCACACTCTGCAACTCATACGCTAGCCATACACTCCCAAGCTGTAACTCACCCCCAAGCTCAGGACTCCGGCCCTGAGCAGCAAGCAATACAGCGAGCTCCATAGCTCGCCGTGGACGTAGGGTTTTACGCTCCGGCGGCCTGAACCACGTAAAACTCACCGCGTCAAGCTCTTACTAACTCGTCCATCCACGCAAGCTCTCCGCTAGGGACTAGCCCCACCGAAAAAAGAGCCTCCGCGGGCTGCCCAATGCAGGCCCGGGGGAAGTGTCGACTGAACACTTCGACACACAAGGTCGAGGAAAGACCCACCATGGTGTAAGGCAAGCTTATCCCTCAACTTGGTGTTGAGACCACGGAAGAAGCATTCTCTTTTCTTAGCGTCAGTATTCATGTACTCCGGTGCATATTGGGCCAAGTGGTTAAACGCCTTCGAGTATTCTAGTGCACTCTTGCTCCCTTGCTTTAGCTCGAGAAATTCTTGAAGCTTCTTTTGCATAACACCCATAGGGATGTGATGGGCACGGAAAGCTTCGCGAAATTCAGCCCAAGTCACTTGATGACCGGTGGGGACCGTGGCCATATAGTTCGCCCACCAAGCTCCCGCCGAACCATGGAGTTGTTGTGCTGCAAAGAGTGTCTTTTGGACTTCGGAGCATTGGAGCAGACCAAACTTTGACTCAATGGTCCTCAACCAGTTGTCCGCTTCAAGTGGTTCAACTGCCTTGGTGAACACGGACGGGTGAGTTGCGAGAAAGTCAGCATAGGTGCTCCCTTGAGGTTGACGAGGAGCGCCCTCATGACAACGCCCGGTAGTAGTGTTCTGCACAAGAGCACGGAGAAGTTCCATGTTCTCTCGATGCGATCCCAACATAGTCAGAATCGCCTCCGCCAAGGTGGGCGGCGGCGGCGGCTGCGGTGGCTCCTGCTGGGGCTGCTGTTGCTCTCCTTGTGGCTGTTGTTGCCGCTACTCATGTGGTCGATGTGACTGCTGTCGCTGCTGTGAGGACTGTGGCTGTTGCAATGTGGCGGCGGCTGCTGCGAAGAGTCATCATCGCCGCCGCTAGTGCCAATGAGCTCGTTCACGGAACGCATATGAGGCATTCTGTATAAGAAATGATGAACACATGGTTAATTTCCAAGATTTGTCCTATAATAAGCATCTCTCGAAGATTAATAGCCATAGTAAGCACATCACATCTATATGGGCAGCAACAACTTCGAATTAGCATGATAAACCTGGGTACAAGATGATATTACAACTCATTTCAGCCCAAGGGTACACCACACGATGACCACTTACAAAAGCACCATCACACTAATAGCCACATCATCATACTAGCATGAGAAATGTTAGCACCAGGTGATGCGGACATCGCTACCGTTGATACAACCACAACACCAGCCCATTCATCACTCTCAGCTAATCAAGGTCCAATGACACGCGCTCGTGCACGTCAACTTAATTATCAGGTGAATTCATTCCTGGCTGTTCAAAGTAATTATCCTTCAAATGGGGACCTATTAAAGCCTTGTGATGACCTTGTTATTATTAGGTGCTTGGGAATTGATCCAGCTAGGAGGGATGGAGGGATTAATGCAATAAAGGCTGCTCCACCCGAGGAGAAATCTTGAGGCTGGGGCCATGTAATAAAGAGAGATTTAGACAAATAAGGAAAGGAATAAGGGAAATCTCGTCCAACTTTGCTGCTGGACGAAATTCCCTCTTTCTTCCCCCATTTAAAGATAGATGTGCTATAATAAAGAAAGAAATAGAGGAAATCATATCCTGCCTTGCTGCTGGAT
This sequence comes from Neostapfia colusana, assembly GCA_030760725.1. Classification (NCBI taxonomy): domain Eukaryota; kingdom Viridiplantae; phylum Streptophyta; class Magnoliopsida; order Poales; family Poaceae; genus Neostapfia; species Neostapfia colusana. The sequence goes on from JASWHV010000019.1 coordinate 53,107,768, forward strand.
GGGTTTCCCTCTTTCTTTCCCTATTAAATGGTAGTCTATCACAGAAAAAGGAAGGGAATAAGGGAGATCACGTCCTACCTTTGTTGCTGGACGAATTTCCCTCTTCCCTCCCCTATTTAAGTAGTCCAAGAGCTCCTTGACAGGGCGGATTTTTGTTTTCTGTAAGTTTAGCCATTGCTACTTCCTTGTAACGCAAGTGTCGACGAGACCTTCCGATTACTTGAATCAGAACCCCAACTTTTTCACACCCGTGAGTGTTTGCTTGTTATCTTGTTCTTGCTTGTTCTTCGATTGCTTGCAGGTTCAAGGCTGTTCTTGGCACGGCAAGTATAGCAACAACAGGAGCCGGTGTAACTATCGCTAAGGCGCAGCATCCTTGTGGTTGTTGTAGTCGGGTAGCACAACGTCGACCTCCACCCAAATCGTAGTTACCAGGAGACGGTGTAACTGTCGCTCAAGGCGCCACACCATTCTGGTTGTGGTAGTCGGGCAGCCAACGTCGGCCTCCACCAAATTCATTCATTACCAACATCTCTCATCGAAAGATAGGGCGTCCCCCGTACCCGTTGGGTTCATCAAGTGGTATCAGATTTCAGGTTGCTCGGTGAGAGATTTCCTTCTCCTTGTTATTCATTTACCTACAGTCCATTTTTGCCTACAAAAGTTCACTCTAAAAAAATCCTTAAAACACTTTGAGCCTTTTGCTTGACTACTTAGCTCTCGACTTGTTGAATTCACGGTTGCCTTTTTCTGTCAAGTTGCTGGTCCTAAATTTTTCACCGCTAGAGTTTTGAGTTCGTGCCACTTTGTTCTCAGTCCATTTCCATTATCTACCCAAAATTGAGAAAAAAAGGCAAGTGCAAAAGAAAAGCTACACGGATCAGCAAGAAAAAGGCACGTGCAAAAAGAAAAGCCGCACTGATTACAATCACAAAAAAAAGTTTCTAAGTACAAAAAAAAGAGAAACAATTTGTGTAACATTTGTTTCATGTTTCGAAGTTCAACTTGCTGTTTTCAACGTTGTTGAAACACAACGGATCGGGCTGTTCGAACTTCCCTACCATAGTAATCCAACGTCACGTGGAGTTACGGCTCACGTCTCTAGTAAGGTTTGAGCTAGGACCAGCACAATGCCATTGTGGAACGTTTATTCAACTTATTGTGACTAATGTGGTACTAGCTGTTGCTTTACACAAATTGTGTCTAGCAGCCACCTACAGCTCCACAAAATTATCTACGACACCATAAGATTGTGCTGCCAGCCACAGTTTGTTGTTGTTCTTGCTGATTGTCGGCGCCTCCTGCATCGCATGGTAAGAACTTGTAAGACCTTGATTTCTTGCTAGTGAGGAATTGTGCTGTCCTACCACCTCTTAGCAACTGTTAGGATTAATCTGCTTGCTGTTGTATTTCCTTTCTTTACTAACAATGTCAGCTGATGCGAATGGAACATCTCCACATTCACCACGTATGAGGGGCATCATTCAATATTTCGAACGCCAAGTAAAGCTACACACAGATGCTCTCAATGAGGATATTCAAGTCACCAATGAACGCATTGGTCAATTAGAGTCGACGCAGATTTGCACCAACACCAAACGGACCACATTAGAAAGCACTGCTGGGGCTATTAACACTTCTCTTGCAGCAATCATTGAGCGATTGGAGAGGATGGAACAGGTTGGACGCGAAGAGAGGCAAAGACGTGTTGATGACAGCCACGACTCCGTTGGCAGTGCTGCAAGATATGATGAGGCGGAGTATTCGGCGGATACCAAGCTTAATGATGGACCTTTCAGGTATCGACGGCAGCCACGTCGCGACCATCGTGGTATGGGTGGTCGAGCTCAACGACGCAAGGTACGTGACAATGACGATTCCCTACGCAGCATTAAATTCTCCATACCACCTTTTGATGGTAAATATGATCCGGATGCATATCTGTCTTTGGAATTGTCAGTAGATCAAAAATTTGCATGCCATGATTTCCCTGATGATAAAAAGGTTAGAGCTGCCACTAGTGAATTCACTGACTTTGCTTCTGTTTGGTGGCATGAATATCAAACTAAAAATCCAGCTACCGTACCACAAACTTGGAATGCTTTGAAACGAATCATGCGTCGTCGTTTTGTTCCTTCCTATCATGCTCGTGACCTGTTGCATAAATTATAACAACTTAGGCAAGGCAACAAATCTGTTGAGGAATACTATCAAGAACTTCAAATAGGCATGATGCGTTGTGGCCTAGTTGAAAATGAAGAGGCTGCAATGGCTAGGTTTATGGGTGGTTTAACAAGAGAAATTTAGGACATATTGGCTTATAAGGAATACACTAACATCACTCGATTATTCCATCTTGCTTGTAAGGCTGAAAGAGAAGTGCAGGGACGACGTACAAGAACTAACATTTCTGCAGGTCGAACTGCCTCATGGCAGTTCCGCTCAAGTACTGCTGGTACTAAGCATGATTCTCCAGACGATACTTCCAACGGGTTGCCCAGTACTACATCAAAATCAGCACCTTCACGTGCAATCGAGACAACAAAACGATCCACCCAAGTTGCAGGCAACACTTCTTCTTTCATTGCTTCTACCGGGAGAACAAAAGACATTCAATGCCTCCAGTGCAAGGGTTTTGGGCATATACGAAGGGACTGCCCAAGCAAGCGTGTGTTGGTTGTACGAGAAAATGGTGAGTACTCATCCGCTAGTGATTTAGATAATGAAACATATGCCATGCTTGCTGCATAAGCAGCAGGAAAGAAGAATGATGATGAAGAGCACATTGGGGCTGATCATGCTGCCCACTATGAGAGTCTTGTTGTGAGGCGTGTCTTGAGTGCCCAAATGATCAAAGCTGAACAGAACCAGCGACACAATCTATTCCAAACTAAGTGTGTAGTTTTGGAACGATCGTGTCGCATTATTATTGATGGAGGAAACTGCAACAATTTAGCAAGTGCTACCATGGTAGAAAAGTTTGGGATGACAACACTTCCACATCCACATCCCTACTACATCCAATGGTTCAACGACAGTGGTAAGCTTAAGGTAACACGTCTGGTTCGTGTCGAATTTGCAATTGGTTCCTACCATGATTACATTAATTGTGATGTGGTACCTATGCAAGCTTGTTCTATGCTATTTGGTCGACCTTGGCAATTTGATAAAGATACATTACATCATGGTAAATCAAATCAATACTCTTTCATGCATCATGAGAAGAAACTTGTTTTGCACCCGATGTCCCCTGATGCTATTTTGAAGGATGACATTGCTAGAGCTTGCAAAGAGAAAAATAAGAAATCTGCTGAAAATGAAAATTCATATGTCATGAAGGAATTGGTACAGCCTAAGACTGACAATTCCAAATCTGCTCATATGAAGAAGAATGAAATAAAATTAACGAACGCTTGTTTTTTTGCTTCCAAATCTGATTTGTTTGAATTAAAAAGTGATACTGCAAGCTGCGATGTGTTTGTTTGCAAAGAAGCTTTGTTCTCACTTCATGACACACCATGTGCTTTGCCTCCTTCTATCACTAAGTTTTTGCAGGAATAGGATTGAGCATCAGATTGACCTCATCCCTGGGGCTTCTTTGCCCAACCGAGCACCATACAGGACCAATCCGGAGGAGACTAAGGAGATTCAGCGGCAAGTACAGAATTACTCGACAAAGGTTATGTGCGTGAGTCCCTTAGTCCTTGCTCCGTTCCTGTCCTTTTGGTCCCAAAGAAAGATGGATCATGGCGCATGTGTGTAGATTGTCGAGCAATTAATAACATTACCATTAGATATCGTCATCCTATTCCTAGGTTAGATGATATGCTTGATGAACTTAGTGGCTCGATGATTTTCTCTAAAATTGATTTGCGTAGTGGATACCATCAAATTCGCATGAAGCTAGGTGATGAATGGAAAGCAGCGTTTAAAACAAAATTTGGTTTGTATGAGTGGTTAGTCATGCCTTTTGGTCTCATGAATGCACCTAGTACTTTTATGAGATTAATAAATGAGGTTTTACGTGCTTTCATTGGAAGATTTGTGGTAGTATATTTCGATGACATCTTGATCTATAGCGCATCTCTCGAAGTTCATCTTGATCATATCCGTGCTGTTTTCAATGCTTTACGTGATGCACGCTTATTTGGTAACATTGACAAGTGCACCTTTTGCACGGATCGAGTTTCTTTTCTTGGCTATGTTGTGACACCACAGGGAATTGAAGTTGATCAAGCCAACGTGGAGGCGATACACAGCTGGCCGACTCCTACCACGGTCACACAAGTACGAAGCTTTCTCGGACTTGCTGGATTCTATCGTCGTTTTGTGAAAGACTTCAGCACCATAGCAGGCCCACTGCATGAGCTTACAAAGAAGGGTGCTCCATTCACATGGGGCAAGGCGCAAGAGGCTGCATTTGCAACTTTGAAGAATAGGTTAACTCATACACCCCTTCTCCAATTACCAGGTTTTAGTAAGACTTTTGAATTGGAATGTGATGCTAGTGGTATTGGATTGGGAGGTGTCTTGTTGCAAGAGGGGAAACCTATTGCTTATTTTAGCGAGAAACTGAATGGGCCTAGCCTGAACTATTCCACTTATGATAAAAAAATTATATGCACTAGTACGAACTTTAGAAACATGGCAACATTATTTATGGACTAAAGAATTTGTTATACATTCTGATCATGAATCTTTGAAGCACATTAAGAACCAAACTAATCTAAACCGTAGGCATGCCAAGTGGGTAGAATTCATTGAGTCCTTTCCTTATGTCATCAAACACAAGAAAGGGAGAGATAATGTCATTACGGATGCCTTATCTTGCCGTTACAATATGTTGTCCCAACTTGATTTTAAGATTTTTGGCTTGGAAACAATTAAAGAACAATATGCTTTTGATGCTGATTTCAAAGATGTGCTGCTGCAATGTAAAGAAGGAAAAACGTGGAACAAGTTTATTCTCACTAATGGTTTTGTGTTTCGAACTAACAAATTGTGCATTCCAGCGGGTTCTGTGTGTATCTTACTATTGCAGAAAGCACATGGTGGAGGATTGATGGGACACTTTGGTGTCAAGAAGACGGAAGACATCTTAGCAAGCCATTTCTTTTGGCCAAAGATGAGGAGAGATGTGGAGCGGTTTGTTGCTCGTTGCACCACCTGTCAAAAAGCTAAGTCCCGTCTTAATCCACATGGTTTATACATGCCTCTTCCTGTTCCTAGTGCTCCATGGGAGGATGTTTCTATGGATTTTGTTTTAGGATTGCCTAGAACAAAGAAGGGGAGGGATAGTATTTTTGTTGTTGTCGACAGATTTTCTAAAATGGCACATTTCATACCATGCCACAAAACTGATGATGCTACCCATATTGCTGATTTGTTCTTTCGAGAAGTTGTTCATTTGCATGGAGTTCCAAACACTATTGTTTCAGATAGAGATGCCAAATTTCTTAGTCATTTTTGGAAAACCTTACGGGCTAAGTTGGGGACAAAATTACTCTTTTCTACCACTTGTCACCCTCAAACTGATGGACAGACCGAAGTAGTGAACCGTAGTTTATCTACCATGCTAAGGGCTGTTCTAAAACATAACATCAAATTATGGGAAGAATGTTTGCCTCATATTGAATTTGCTTACAATCGTTCGCTGCATTCTACTACTAAATTGTGCCCTTTTCAGATTGTATATGCTTTTATTCCTCGTGCTCCCATTGATCTTTTGGCTCTGCCACCTTCAGAGAAATTGAATTTTGATGCTTCTCGCCGTGCTGAATTAATTCTTAAAATGCATGAGCAAACTAAAGCAAACATTGAGAGCATGAACGCTAAGTATCAACAAGCCGGTAGCAAGGGTAGGAAGCATGTTACTTTTGAACCTAGTGATTTGGTTTGGGTGCATTTGAGAAAGGATAGATTTCCTGATTTGAGAAAATCTAAATTACTACCTAGAGCTGCTGGACCCTTCAAAGTGCTTCGAAAAATTAATGATAATGCATATGAAATTGAGTTGCCTGCACATTTTGGGGTTACTTCCTCTTTTAATATTGCAGATTTGAAACCATATATGGGCGAGGAAGATACATTTGAGTCGAGGACGACTCAATTGAAAGAAGGGGAGGATGATGCGGACATCGCTACCGTTGATACAACCACAACACCAGCCCATTCACCACTCTCAGCTAATCAAGGTCCAATGACACGCGCTCGTGCACATCAACATTATTATCAGGTGAATTCATTCCTGGCTGTTCAAAGTAATTATCCTTCAAATAGGGACCTATTAAAGCCTTGTGATGACCTTGTTATTATTAGGTGCTTGGAAATTGATCCAGCTAGGAGGGATGGAGGGATTAATGCAATAAAGGCTGCTCCACCCGAGGAGAAATCTTGATGCTGGGGCCATGTAATAAAGAGAGATTTAGACAAATAAGGAAAGGAATAAGGGAAATCTCGTCCAACTTTGCTGCTGGACGAAATTCCCTCTTTATTCCCCCATTTAAAGATAGATGTGCTATAATAAGGAAAGAAATAGAGGAAATCATATCCTGCCTTGCTGCTGGATGGCTTTCCCTCTTTCTTTCCCTATTAAATGGTAGTCTATCACAGAAAAAGGAAGGGAATAAGGGAGATCACGTACTACCTTTGTTGCTGGATGAATTTCCCTCTTCCCTCCCCTATTTAAGTAGTCCAAGAGCTCCATGACAGGGCGGGTTTTTGTTTTCTGTAAGTTTAGCCAGCCATTGCTACTTTCTTGTAACGCAAGTGTCGACGAGACCTTCCGATTACTTGAATCAGAACCCCAACTTTTTCACACCCGTGAGTGTTTGCTTGTTATCTTGTTCTTGCTTGTTCTTCGATTGTTTGCAGGTTCAAGGCTGTTCTTGGCACGGCAAGTACAGCAACAACAGGAGCCAGTGTAACTATCGCTAAGGCGCAACATCCTTATGGTTGTTATAGTCGGGTAGCACAATGTCGACCTCCACCCAAATCGTAGTTACCAGGAGACGGTGTAACTGTCGCTCAAGGCGCCACACCATTCTGGTTGTGGTAGTCGGGCAGCCAACGTCGGCCTCCACCAAATTCGTTCATTACCAACATCTCTCATCGAAAGATAGGGTGTCCCTCGTACCCGTTGGGTTCATCACCAGGTGGCATCACATCTAAGTTTCTCATGACTACACAACACGATGACTAGTTTCCAAAAGCACCCATACATAGCCCACAAAATACCACGGCTATGCATACATCGCGTTGTACAAAAGTGGTCGTCCTACTACGTGGCATATATACGCATATGCACAATGACACACAAACATGAAGTCTACTCGTTCGGTGGTCCTCCCTCCTCCAGGGCCGACACGATGGGAGGAGTAGCTGGCTGCCCATGCACGAGGGGTATCTCTATGGCATTGGTCGCATCGCGCGGCTGTGGGTGATTGGCTAGAAACTCCGCCAAGTCATCTTGGGCAGCTATCATCTCTCCCTCAAAGAACTCAGCATCAAACTGATTGTTATCATGTTCAATGGTGAGCTCTTCGATTATTTCATCCTTCTGATGAATTACCATCTCCTTCTCTTGAATTTCCATGTCCTTTTGATGGATCACCGCATCTTTTTGCAGCAACGCGGCCTGGCACGCCTGTAGGCGCTGCCTGAAACCATCCTTCTGATCCTCAAACACCTCCATCAAAGCCTCAACATCCTTCCCCTACATGTGGGATGCCCTCACCGACTTCATCATCATGAGGTTATGTGTTGCTTGGGCTTGACACAGGGAGTAGATGTAGGTGGCGTAGTCGCTTAACACTTCGACACGTGGGTTGTAGTGTGGGTGTGTACAGTCCTGCACCATAAGTCAGTGATGCATCCACACAAAGCTTGAGGAGTCGCGAAGGGGAAGAAGAGCATAGGGGATGCTCTCCACGTCCACCGCATGGAGATCGCAGAAGATAGTCATCGCCTTTTGAGCAGCTAGCTCGTAGGCAATCTCCAAGTTTGGTGCAGCCACCTCCACCGTGAAGGGTGCCCATCCCGGAGGATAAGGTCCTTCACACACGCACACTTTCATGGCGTACGAGGGTTGCCTATGCTCATCTATCTCCTGCCCCACATATGCGGGTGGCTCGATGTAGCCAAAGGTTCGAAGGATCTTCCAAAACATGAGGGAAAGTCCGGGGCAATGGAGTCGTTCGGACATGAACCATCCGTTGTCGAACCTCACCAAGTCATTGGCCATCTGTGGAAAGAATTTTCAAAAAGACATCAAAACTTAATTTCCACAAGTATATTTTCTTAAGTGACATAAGAACAATAAGACTTAATAAGTCTAGTGTTAGTCACAAGCAAGCCCGACAGCTCAAGATGAAAACGGATGACTATTTTACTGTACGCAGAACAGTGGGTCAAAGATCATCAGTTTAAGGTGACTTAAGAGCACTATATGAGTTTGAGGTGAACATCAAAGTTAAAGGCAACTTAAACACATTTTATACGATTTATAATACACACCAAGATCATTTAATGGTCAGAAGTTATGAAATTCCAAGTTTGACAGCTAATCTGAAAATTTCCAGCAGCAGGTTGTCCATTGAGGTATCTGACTTCACGGTCATTTTCCAGACAGTTCTGATTACAATCTACAAATACTCAAAACTACAAAGTTGTAGAGTATCTCACATTCTTTCTGTCAATGTATGGTAAAATGACTTCCGTACCTTTCCAACAATGTACAACACACCCCTGTAGGTTAAACGCATTAGAAGTTGTGCTCTGTTAAAGTCGGACTAAAAATCTGTTATGAAAACAAATTTCACCCTATTTTCATAAGCATAAAACAGCGGCAACCAAGGTGGTCTCCTTTAAAAAAATATATAATAAGGTATTACAAGGTCGAATACTTTTTCTAGTATCAAGGTCCATGAGAAGGTTTGAGGCTCGGACTGGTTGTTTAGTCCCAATTTGGTAAAAGACTTGATTTTTAATACCATTGATAATATATGCATATTATTATTTTTTTCACATAATGGTAATGATGCATATAGGGAGGTTCACGATTTATAAACAAACATGTCGGTACTACGTGCCTCTCAAAATAAAAATTCTAGACCGGATTATACCTGGTATACATATATCGGTGGCACTTAATCGGTCTCACAAACGCATTCTATATGTACTACCGTAGTTAGCGTACCTACAGAAGATGGATCACATCAACAGATTCTTCACCTCAACTCCTAAAAAAACTATTAAACATATCATAAACATTGCATAAAACTCATAGGCGAATGAAGACACAAAAAAGATCCATAAAACAACATCCACAAACAACTAAATAAGGTCACCCTCACAACCTAATCATACTAAAATAGCACCAACAATAAAATAAGTAAACACTGAAAAATCAATTCATCAATCAACCTAATTTACCTTCCTACTCCAATCATATCCGTAGTTGCAAGTATGAAAATAATGTTAGCTTTGCCACCTTCCATATATTATAATAACATCCCTATGTGGGCTTAATACTAATCCTCACCGTAATGTTTTATTTTCAAAAATAAGTCACTTAAAATATGCAATTGTTCCCGACCTACTCTGATACCACGCTGTGACGGCCGGTCGCCCGAAAGCAATCGACACAATCACCGCCACGGGATCTTTGCACGGAATGGTGACACGCGATGCATCACCGTCAATTGCATATACAAGCGACATAATTTAAAAACAACATACATAAAGTTTTAAAGTGTCGTACATAGGTTAAACGTTGCAAAATATATGAGAGTAGCAAAATACGAGTACTAATCGAGTATTCTCTCATAAAGACATTTAGCAAAACAGCGCGCCTTAGCCCAATGGCACGCCGTACTAGCAACACACAAATCAAGCCGGCGGCGACTCGAGCTCCCATTGTGCCACCCATCCCTCGGGCGGTGGTGCAATCTTAGGGAAGCCCTCATATGCATCATGCTCATAAAGGAGGGACTCACCTGAAAAATAAGATTAACAAACTGGTAAGCTACTAAGCTTAGCAAGACTTACCCGATGAAAATAATTTCTAGACCATACTAGTATGCAATGCTCAAGTGCTTATTTCAAAGGGTAGTGGATAGCTTAAAAGCATTATCATTAGGAGGGTGATCATATTATAGCCTCAAGTTAACGATTAATAGAAGTGTAAACTTAATTAGCAACTATAACTAAACATACAAGGGTGCAAGCAAATTCGGAATTTATTAATCACACAATCATCAAATCTCAATATTATGCCAGTTGTTACTACGCGACGACGACTTAAACAAGCGGACTCATTTTTACCGCGAGTGAACGGCGATTCGAACCCATGGTTTTATTCTGCAGAACATAACCCGGAAAAATGACACATACGCACTTTTGAAAAACGCACGGCGCGCTCACTTAAGTCGTATGTGGCAACCTTTCCCGCTTTGCCCAACGCCGAAAAAAGGTGACTGGCCCAGACAAAGTGTTCCTCACGTGATGTCCGAGACACGCCCCGTGCAAGATTACCTATTGTCCTCTCAACGCCTGACCAAGGTCGGTCGCAGGATCGTTCGACACGAGGTTCCATGGTACATCGGTTTACTAGTTCACATAATACTAGTTCCCATAATACTAGCATCCTTCTGGTACAAAATCAATACTTGTTCAAGAGGCCGACTACGACACGGTACTCAATTGATACGAGCAGCCTATGCAGACGACACCCATGTGCCCCTACCCTACATGCTCGCTCGGTCTCAAACTTCACTAAAGGATGATTACTCCACATAAACCCTCATGTGGATGCCATATCCTCATGAGTAGTCCCCACTTACTCATTCCTAGTGGTAAAACCTAGTGATTAGTGCAGCATGGGTAGGTTCTAAATCCCATTCAGACCCAAAGCTTTATGGTCATGCAAATAGATTTTATACAACACCTAAACGTAATGCACATAAAACAAATAAAACAACCGAACTCATGAGATTATATAAAAGGACTCAATCCAAGAATTATGAGTAAAATCGGGGCTTGCCTTGCTCTATGTTAGTGCTTAAGTTAAGGTTCAGCCGAGCTTCCTCCTCCTCTTGTCGTACCTCCTCGAGCTCCTCGGTTCCTAATTTATGCCATGCATGCCAAAAGAAAATCAACCGCTAATAAGTGCATAAATGTGTAATTGTGATTAAGATGAATCTAATAATTAATTTAGTGTGGCTCGAGAGTTTTTAGCAATATGATGATCAACTATAGCAACTGGTAATAAAGTTTGAGAAATAACATGCATATACTTTCTCACTTTAGTGTTTGTGTGGCCTTTTTGCAAATTCTAGAACTAAAAGTAGTTTTAGATTCGAAATGGAGCTGGAAATTTTATGACAAGCTTCTGGTATTATGAAAAGGGTTCTTGCAAACTTTGAGGTCAAACCACTTAAGTGTGGACCCACAGTAAAAATAATAAGCAAATATGTCTTATTATGCCACTATTGCAATTAAATTAGTAAAGTTTTGAAAGAGAAATGAAGCTGAAATTTTTACGGTAGTCTATAATATATAGGGGGAGCATTCTGGCAAAAATTGGGCTCAATCCAAGCAATAGAGGGCCCACAATTGGGATAATGGTGTTTAGAGAAATTAAATCACCTAGAAAATTATACAGTCTTTCATGACAGGGCAAGGACACAGATGTGTAGAGGAGACTTTTGTGGACTCAACAAAATTGGTTTCATCATTTTTGGAGTTTCTTACAATTTCCTATGAATTTTGGAAGTGGGGGCAATTTCCTGGAATTTTAAAGTGGCTGAGGCTGCCACACAGAGCCACAGGGTGGCCTGGCGCACAGGATCTGGCACTGGCCACACCAGATCCCGGCTGGAGCTCGACAAGCCATGGCTGGCGTGGCTGCTCCTCGCCGGAGGTTGGACGGAGGCTCGCCGGAGCGGCGCTCAGCAGCGGGGAGGAGCCCAGCCGAACCGCAGCGCCCAGGGCACCTCTCCACTGGGTAGCAGCAGCACCGGGGCAGGCTGCAGCACGCCGGCGATGAGCCCTCCATGGCGCCGAGCTTCAGCGGCGGCTTTCGCTCATTCCTTGGGGAGAGGAATGGGGGAAACGGCACGGGGAGCTTCACCTAGAGGTAAGGAAGGCCGGCGTGAACCCAAATTGCGGCGGAGATGAGCGGAAGATGGAGGTCGACGTTTAGGTGGGCACGGGTGAGGGCCGGTGGCGGGGAAGGCGCTGATTTTCTACCTCCTCGACCACAGAAAATTGGGGAAAACTGGTCAGGGAGATGAGTCCGGAAGTCGGCTAGCTCGGAGTGAAAGGAATTGAGGTGAGACTCACCGTGTACGACAAATTTTTCCGACGAAGCTGCAAAGGTCCGACAGCTGTTCCTTGCAAAGGGCGGCGAAATCCACTCGATTCTCAGCGAACGGAGGCGAACACAGTAGGCTAGGGAGGTGGAGGACGAGCGGGCGCAGCCGGTGGTGCGCTCGGTTTCGCCCGGCAAACTGGGACGGCCCGGCGCGGCGGTGGAGAAGCGAGCTTTGCTTGGCAACAATGGAGGCACGGTGCACAGTGAGGGAAGAAGACAGTGGAGGGGGCGAACTGCTCGAGAGGGGGGATGTTGGGGCCTTAACGCCGCTGCAAGCTGGCTGCTCCTCGCACGCCACCGTCGTGGCGTCCATGCATCGGCCGCAGCTTCGAGGTGGCAGGCAACAGAGGGAAGGATAGGATGACACACGGGGCCCGCTGCTCTCAAAAAAAAAATTTAAACTGCAGCTCTGAAGTTTCGGAGTGTTACACCAGATAGTCATCCGCGCATGCAAGATCATCAAGTTGCACCGTCCGGGCGTGTATTCCGTCAAGGTCATGTCCGGCCGCCCGGAACCTGAGTTTGTGAGTTTTCCCGAGTTTCCCGATTTTGACCAAGATGGCAACCCGCGCATGCAAAACCATCAAGTTGCACCATCTGGACATGTATTCCGTTAAGGTCCCGTCCGGCCACCCGGGACCCGAGTTCGTGAGTTTTCTCGACTTTTCTGATTTCAACCAAAATGGCCATCCGCGCATGGAAAATCATCAAATTGCAATGTCCGAATATGTATTCCGTCAAGGTCCCGTCCGGTCGCATGGGACCCGAGTTCATGAGTTTTACCGACTTTCTTGATTTTGACTCAGATGTCCATCCGCGCATGCAAAACCATCAACTTGCACCATCCGCACGTGTATTCCGTTAAGGTCCCTTTCGGCCGATCGGGACCAAAGCTCATGAGTTTTACCGACTTTCTCGATTTCAACTCAGATATCTATCCACGCATGCAAAACCATCAAGTTGCACCGTCTGGACGAGTATTCCGTCAAAGTTCTGTCCGGCCGCTCGGGATCCGAGTTCGTAAGTTTTACCGACTTTCCCGATTTGGACCCAGATAGTCATCCGCGCATGCAAAACCATCAAATTGCACCATCCGGACGTGTATTCCGTCAAGATTCCGTCCAGCCACCGGAACCCGATTTCGTGATTTTTCCCGACTCTACCTACTTTCTAGATTTCAACCCAGATGGCCATCCGAGCATGCGAAACCATCAAGTTGCACTGTCCGGACATGTATTCCTTTAAGGTCCCGTCCGGTCGCACGGGACCCAAATTCGTGAGTTTTACTGACTTTCCCGATTTCGACCAAGATGGCCATCCACGCATGCAAAACCATTTAGTTCTACCATCCGGACGTGTATTCCGTCAAGATCCCTCCGGTCGCTCGGCACCCGAGTTAGTGAGTTTTACCGACTTTCCCTACATTCCCGATTTTGACTCAGATTGCCATCCGCGCATGCAAAATCTTCCAGTTGCACCATCTGAACGTTTATTCCGTCAAGGTACAGTCTGGCGCCCCGGGACCCGAGTTCGTGAGTTTTCCTTACTTCCCCAATTTTAACCCTGATGGCCATCCGCGCATGCAAAACCATCAAGTTGTACCGTCCGAACGTGTATTCCGTCAAGGTCCCGTCCGGTCGAACAGGACCTAAATTCGTGAGTTTTACTGACTTTCCCGATTTTCACCCAGATGGCCATCCACGCATGCAAAACCATTTAGTTGCACCATCCGAACGTGTATTCCGTCAAGGTCCCGTCCGGTCGCTCGGGACCTGAGTTAGTAAGTTTTACCGACATTCCCTATTTTGACTCAGATTGTCACCCGCGCATGCAAAACCTTCCAGATGCACCATCTGAACATTTATTCCGTCAAGGTACAGTCCGATGTCCCGTGACCCGAGTTCATGAGTTGTCCTGACTTCCCCAATTTCGACCCTGATGGCCATCCGCGCATGCAAAACCATCAAGTTGCAGGCCCCATCCAGCCGCCTAAGACCCAACTTCGTGAGTTTTACCGACTTTTAGACTTTCTTGATTTCGACCCAGATGGCCATACGCGCATGCAAAACCATCAAGTTACACTATTTGTATGTGTATTCCATCAAGGTTCCGTCCGACCGCCTGGGACTTGAGTTTCCGAGTTTTACCGACTTTCCTGATTTGGAACCAGATGGCCATCCGCGCATGCAAAATTATCAAGTTGCACCGTCCGGACGTGTATTCCGTCAAGTTCCCGTCCAGCTTCCGGGGATCCTAGGTTATGAATTTTACCGTATTTTCTGATTTTCTCGATTTTGACCCAGATGGCCATCTAACCATGTAAACCATCAAGTTGCACCATCCGAACGTATATTCTGTCAAGGTCCCATCCGGCCGCTAGTGACCCGAGTTCGTGAGTTTTACAAACTTTCCCGACTTTCTCGATTTTTGACCTACATGGCCATCTATGCATGCAAAACCATCAAGTTGCATCGTCCAGACGTGTATTCTGCCAAGGTCTCGTCCGGTCGCCAAGGACCCAAATTCATGAGTTTTACTGACTTTTCCCGATTTCAACCAAGATGGCCATCCACGCATGCAAAACCATTTAGTTGCACCATCCGAACATGTATCCCGTTAAGGTCCCGTCAAGTCGCTCAGGACCCAAGTTAGTGAGTTTTACCGACTTTCCCTACATTCCTGATTGTGACTCAGATTGTCATCCGCGCATGCAAAACCTTCTAGTTGCATCATCTGAACGTTTATTCCGTCAAGATACAGTTCGGCGTCTCGGGACCTGAGTTCATGAGTTTTCCTGACTTCTCCAATTTCGACCCTGATGGCCATCCGCGCATGCAAAACCATCAAGTTGCACCGCCCGGATGTGTATTCCATGAAGGCCCCCATCCAGCCGCCCGAGACCCGACTTCGTGAGTTTTACCGACTTTCTGACTTTATCGATTTCGACCCAGATGGCCATACGCGCATGCAAAACCATCAAGTTGCACCGTTCGGACGTTTATTCCATCATGGTTTCGTCCGGCCGTCCGGGACCTGAGTTCGTGAGTTTTACCATCTTTCCCGATTTGGACCTAGATGGCCATCCGCGCATACAAAACTATCAAGGTGCACCATCCGGACATGTATTCCGTCAAGTTCCCGTCCAGACTCCCGGGATCCTAGTTTGTGAGTTTTACCGTCTTTTCCGACTTTCTCAATTTCGACCCAGATGGCCATCTACGCAATGCGAAACCATCAAGTTGCACCATCCAGACGTGTATTCCGTCAAGGTTCCGTCCGGTCGCACGGGAGCCGAGTTCGTGAGTTTTACCGACTTTCCTGATTTCGACCCCGATGGCCAACCGCACATGCAAAACCATCAAGTTGCACTATCCGGACGTGTATTCCATCAGGGCCCCGTCTGGCAGCCTGAGACCCAAGTTCGTGAGTTTTACCGACTTTTTCAACTTTGTCAATTTTGACCCAGACGGCCATCCGCGCATGCAAAACCATCAACTTGGACGATCCGCACGTGTATTCCTTTAAGGTCCCTTTCGACCGCTCGGGACCATAGTTTGTATGTTTTACCGACTTTCCCAACTTTCTCGATTTCGATCCAGATGTCTATCCGCGCATGCAAAACCATCTAGTTGCACCGTCTGGATGAGTATTCCGTCAAGGTTCCGTCCGGCCACCCGGAATCCGAGTTCGTGAGTTTTACCGACTTTCCCGATGTGGACCCACATGGCTATCCGCGCATGCAAAACAAACAAGTTGCACCATCCGGACGTGTATTCCGTCAAAATCCCGTCTAGCCACCCGGGACCCGATTTCATGATTTTTCCCGACTTTCCAGATTTCAACCCAGATAGCCATCCGAGTTTGCAAAACCATCAAGTTGCACCGTCCGAACGTGTATTCTATCAAGGTCTCATCCGGTTGCACAGGACCTAAATTCGTGAGTTTTACTGACTTTCCCGATTTTGACCCAGATTGCCATCCACGCATGCAAAACCATTTAGTTGCACCATCCGAACGTGTATTCTGTCAAGGTCCCGTCCGGTCGCTTGGCCCGAGTTAGTGAGTTTTCCCGACTTTCCCTACATTCCCGATTTTGACTCAAATTGCCATCTGCGCATGCAAAACCTTCCAGTTGCACCATCTGAACGTTTATTCCGTCAAGTAAGTCCGGCGTCCCTGGACCCGAGGTCATGAGTTTTCCTAACTTCCCCAATTTCAACACTGATGGCCATTCGCGCATGCAAAACCATCAAGTTGCACCGTTCGGACTTGTATTCCTTGAAGGTCCTGTGACGCCCCTGTTCCGAGAACCTCAGAACCGAGCTGATGCATATGTGTGTCCAGGACGTTCATCACACATACACATGTAATCCATAAACTGAATTCAGAATAATACCACAAAAACAGGGTTTTATTACAATGTCTCATGAGTCTTTAACTCATTCTAACAGTGGAAGTCTTATTCTATCAGCGGAAGTCTTTATTCTAGCAGCGGAAGTCTTCTAAACGAATGCGAAAGCAAACTAAGCAGCAGCAGCGGCTCCGTCTCCTACTCCACAGGCAAGTTGACGGTAGATCACACGCCTAGTACTCCACATGATCTTCAAAGTACTCTTCTCATGTTGCTGATGATGAAGTGATAATGCAAGTTTGAGTACATGACGTACTCAGCAAGTGCGGAAAAATATGATATGTAGCTTACAGCAAGGTAGGATGAAAAATGCTCATTGCAGAAAGCAAAATTTATTTCACAAACATGATAAAAACAGCAACCACCTTTAAGTGAATTTATTCCCAACATGTATCCAGTTAAAACATCAACATACCTCCATCATGATTCTCCTCTTTTCATGTCTCATCTAGACATTTATCTTTCTCAACTCCTTCTCATGCTCATAATGACTATCTCATGATCATATCCATCTCATCTCCAAAATCAAAGCTTATTGTTTCGACTCAACAGTCCGAAACCATTCTCATTACCAGGACTCAGCAGTCCCGAAACCAAATTCCAAAGATCACACCATAACCAAACCGATGACCACACCAATGACCATCCCAAACCATACCATAACCAAACCAAACATCCATCCCAAAAACCATTCCATCTAATCATAGAAGTTGGCCAGGTGCTTGTGACCGGAAGCACGGCTATCATGATAGTTTTACACTCTGCAAAGGTGACACCACTTTACCCACAAGTTTGTGATTTCGTCACCCGTTGGTGACTGCAGAACCTCCATTATACCAGTACACAACCGTCGGTGAATGGCCAAGAGATCACAAAATAGCCTTTACAAAGGTGTTACTAGATGTATGGACTCACTAAGGTTCCACCAGTAGGCTCGAACCACCATTCTCCCACATACGGGCCCCCTCTTGTACATGCAGTTCCCAGGGCAGTCCTCACTCGACTCCCATTCCCGCGCCTTCCACGGTCCATAACAATCTAGCAACTTACCTAATTAGTCAGCTAAGCCGCACCCATACTTGGCCTTGTGTTGGCACTGTATTCCTGGCATGTGCTCGCATGAACCGGTCCTTAGATCTACGGTAAGTAACCACCATCTCATTCTACCACATCCACGAACCAATCTTGCCTAGATCTTCCCCGATTCATGTTCATTATCATCAAGTTCTCATTAACATTATGAGTGCAGTAGCTAGACACATTCTATCGCTTCCCATATCCCGTACATTAGCGAAGCAGAAAAGAAAAACAACCATACCCAACTCATAAACTTTCCCGGCGACAAGGGTGGTTAACAAAACTAGTAAACTCATATAAAAGGGTTCCCATTAAGTTGACTTAAGCATACACAGTTTTTGCAAACAAAACAGTTCCAAAAATCATGGGATCAATATGGTCAAGGGGCACTTGCCTTGTTCCTGTGGTTTCTGTTGCTCTTGGATCTCAAAGTCTCAGTGCTGTAGTCCTTCGTAGATAGCTTTCTGAGCTTGTCCTTCTACTTACGATCATGCACATACAAGATTTACAGTAATCAATCATTATGCACAATCCTTATTCAAGATGCAATGGTGCATATGCATTCTAATCCTATGGCGTTGTTTCGTTAGATCGGTTTGTACGTGTTCTTGCATGTTTTAATGGCTTGCATGAGATTTTACTATGAACAAAGGTGTAGGGATCAGGTGTGGATGTGAAGATGATCTTGACTTAAGATCTAGATCAACCCGATCAACATGTAATCTGTCCACTCGAAAAAAAACTTCTGTTCAAAGTGATCAAAGAAACAGATGCAAAGAAAACCGTGATGATGTCGTAAGGTGATAATGGAGACCTACCTTACTTCCTTCGGGTCCTTCCTCCTAGCAATGGTAGCAAAACAGATCATCGGCTCTCCTCCGGCGATCGTGTCGGGCTCGTCGGCGGTCTCACCGGTGGTTGACTCCAACGAAAGGGGTTAACTCGGCGAGTTTGGGGCTAGGGCCTTTAAGTTGTCGGCTTAGGAAGATGTTACGACCAAGGGTGTTTCGGGTTCTATTTATAACCGGGAAAAGAAGAGTCCTATTCCGATTGGATTTCAAATAAGAGTCCTATTTGATTTGTGTTTGGAGCTTAACAACTTATCTCCAATAGATTTGGTGCGGTATCAATTGTAGAAGAAATTGTGTCGGTTTCTTCTGTATCGGACGCTCGCGCACAGGGCAAAACCGCTTAAGGACCTCGTCCTTCTGCAGTGATAAGCTCCATTGGCTCCATGTGTCCAGCGAGGGCCTGGGCTTCCCTTTTCCCTAGAGGCGAGCTCTGGTTGCGCCACGTATCTTGGCGGGCGGGACCTCCCCTCTCCCTTAGAGGCGAGCTCCGCGTACGCCACGTGTCAGTGCCAGACCTCCCCTCTATTCGTAGGTGAGCTCTGAGAGTGCCACGTCAGTGCCGGACCTCCCCTCTTTTTGGAGGTGGCTCCAAGAGTGCCACGTGTCAGTGCCGGACCTCCCCTCTCTTTGGAGGAGGGCTCCGGAAGTGCCACGTGTCCTACTGTGTCGGACCTCTCTTCTCCCCAGAGGTAAGCTCCGAGAACGACACGTGTCAAGCAGTGTCGGACCTCCCGGAGGTGAGCTCTGAGGATGACACGTGTCCATCGGGACCTTCTCCTCGGAGGTGAGCTCCAAGGATGACATGTGTTAAGTAGTATCGGACCTCTCGGAGATGAGCTCCGAGAGCGACACGTGTCAAACAGGGCCAGACCTCTCGGAGACGAGCTCCGAGAGCGACACGTGTCCTGTGGGTTGGACCTCCCGCTTCTCCGCAGTGACTAGCTCTGAAGGCGACACGTGTCCTGTGAGGCTGGCCTCGCTCCTCCGCAGAGGCTAGCTCCGGGGGCAACAAGTGTCCCATGGGGTCGGACCTCGCCCCTTCCGCAGAGGCAACCTCCGAGCCTGCCACGTGGCCAGTTAGCGGCAGACCTCTCCCCCTCCGCGGGGATGAGATCCGAAGGCGCCACGTGGCCAGCGGGCCGCAGGGAAGTGTCTATGGCGCTCCTCGGCGAACTGGATTTGGCTCTTTTTAGCTATCTTTCTGATTCTTTCTCCGTTTCTACTTCTTTTAAAATGTTTCTCTACATTAATATGAATGCATGCATGAATTACGAAGTTGAGGGTGTTACAAAACTACCCCCTTAAATTGAATCTCACCCTCAAGATTCGATAGTGTAGAATAGATGAGGGAAATCTGCCTTGAGGTCTTCCTCACGCTCGCATGTAGCTTCGGCTTCCGTGTGATGGCTCCATTGTACTTTGCACCAACGGATCACTTTGTTCCTTGTGACCTTTTCCTTCACGTCCAAAATTTGGACAGGGTACTCTACATAGGTCAGATCCTCTTGAAGTTCGAGCTCTTCCATTAGTACTTGCTCTTCTGGTACTCTCAAGCACTTCTTGAGCTGGGATACATGAAACACGTCATGCACGTCAGAGAGGTGCATTAGGAGCTCTAGTTGATAGGCTACCTCTGATGAACCCAATGGGTACGGGGGACGCCCTATCTTTCAATGAGAGATGTTAGTAATGAACGAATTTGGTGGAGGCCGACGTTGGCTGCCCGACTACCACAACCAGAGAGCACGTCACGTACGCTGAGCTGAGGAGTGCAGCTAGTGTGGGTTGCCCTAGGGCTGGGCAACAACTTTTGCTAGATAGGCGGGCGTGAGTTGTATAAACGAAAACTTCCGCTGTGTAATAAAGACCCTAGTTTGTAACTGAGAAGTGTACTACTTTGTACATTCAGTTTGTTGTTCCCATGTAATATCATGTGTTCTTATGACGTGTGCTGTCGGGTGTCGCATCGCGCGGCACCACCCTCTGCGATCCTGGATGAGCGGATTCCGGTCCGCCACAGAATCCGACAAGGAATAGAGAAGGATTTTAGGGAGGATGAGAAGGGTAGGCTTTGACTAGGAAAAAGGATTTGTGTGCCGAACATAAGACACCTCCGCGACATGATATTGAAAGAGGCACATGACTCACCCTATTCCATACATCCCGGAAGCACCAAAATGTACAAGGACTTAAAAACTTGTTATTGGTGGGATGGTATGAAAAGGGATATAGTCGAATACGTTACCCTATGCGACACATGCCAACGGGTGAAGGCCGAACATCAAAGACCCGCTGGATTGTTGCCACCCTTAAAGATACCCAAATGGAAGTGGGAGGACATCAGTATGGATTTCATCATCGGATTGCCACGTACTCAGTCGGGTTATGACTCCATCTGGGTTATCGTGGACCGATTGACAAAAACCGCCCATTTTCTCCTTGTAAAGGCCAGTTACAACGTTGCACAATTAGCCGAGTTGTACATGGAACAGATCGTGCGCCTTGAAACATGGGCATAGTTGGGATAGGAGTTTACCGTATGCCGAGTTCTCCTATAACAACAGCTATCAAGCTAGTTTGAAGATGTTGCCTTTCGAAGCATTATATGGTAGACGGTGTGAAACGTCACTGTTCTGGAACGAGACCGGAGAGAACCAGGTGTTTGGATCCGAAGTGCTACAAGATGCTAAAAAGCAAGTCCAAATGGTACGGGAGAACTTAAAGGCTGCTCAGTCACGACAGAAAGGCTATGCAGACAATAGGCGTAGGAAGTTGACCTTCGAAGTAGGAGACTTCGTATATCTTAAGGTGTCGTCTATCCGAGACCAACGACGTTTTAATGTCAAAGGCAAGCTAGCACCTCGCTACATCGGACCATTTAAAATTTTGGACAAGCGAGGAGAAGTAGCCTATCAACTAGAGCTCTCAACCCACCTCTCCGACGTACATGACGTGTTTCATGTATCCCAGCTCAAGAAGTGCTTGAGAGCACCAGAGGAACAAGTATCAATGGGAGAGCTTGAATTTCAAAAGGACCTAACTTATACAGAACACCCTGTCCGAATCTTGGACGTAAAGGAAAGGGTCACCCGGAACAAGGTGATTCGATGGTGCAAGGTCCAATGGGGCCATCACACCGAAGCTGAAGCCACATGGGAACGTGAAGAGGATATCAAGGCAGAATTTCCCCATCTATTCTCCATTAATGAATCTCGAGGGCGAGATTCAATTTAAGGGGGGTAGATTTGTGACACCCTCATCTCAGGTGTCAGAATATGTTCATGTTTTATGAAGAGGAAACATTTTAAGAAAAGAAGGAACAGAGAAAAATATCAAAAGGATAGTCAATAAGAGTCGAATCCCACTCTCAAAAAGCGCCGAAGACAACTTACCGCGGCCGCTGGCCACGTGGCATGTTCGGAGCTCGTCCCTGCGAGGTGGGGAGAGGTCCGCCGCTAAAATAGCTACGTGGCAGGTTCGGGACTCATCTCCGCAAAAGGGGAGAGGTCCGACCCTGGGGGACACGTGTTGCTCTCGGAGCTTTCCTCTGCGGAAGAAGCAAAGGCGTTTCCGCAGGACACATGTCACCTGCGGAGCTAGTCATCACGGAAATCAGACGACCGGTCGCACGGGATACGTGTCGATCTCGGAGCTCACCTCCGAGAGGTCCGGTTCTATCGGACACATGTCGCCACCGGAGCTTATCTCCGGGAGGTCTGTCGCTGCTGGACATGTGTCGACCTCAGGGCATGTCCCTGAAGAAAGAAGAGAGGAAAGACCGGCGCCAACACGTGGCGTGCGCGGAGCTCACCTCCAAAGGAGGGGGAGGTCTCGCTCGTTGACACGCGGCACAACCGGAGCTCGTCTCTGCGGAGAAGGAGATACCAGGCCCCGGAAGGACACGTGGAGCCTCCGGAGCTCATCGCCGCGAAGGTAACGAGTTCTGGAGCGGATGTTATATGTAAGAATACCGGTACGTAAAGGAAACCGACCTGAATTCCACAACGTTACCGTACTAAATCAACTAAAGATAAGATGATAGGATACAACGACGATCTGAATAAGACTCTTATTCAGGATACAATCAGATTAGGACTCTTCTCTTCCCGATTATAAATAGAACCCAGAACCCCTGGCCGAAATTACAAACTTCTTTTCCAACTTCTGAGCCGACGATTTAGAGCCCTAGTCCCAACCCGCTGAGTAGACCATCGCCGGAGTACAGCAGGAAAGATCACCGGAGGAAGCCCAACGATCTGAGGAGGACCTCGAGACCGAGAAGAACGTAAGGTAGGTCTCCAATACCACCTTACGACATCGTTGTGTTTTCTTTGCATCTGTTCTTTGATTTCTTTCGAACAGAAGTCTTCTCGTGGATAGATCACTTGATGATCAGGTTGATCTAAAGACAAGATCATCACCACATCCACCTTTGATCCGAACACCTCTGTCCATGCAAGCCATGCAAGAATACGTATGTAAGGGCCTCAGTTTTTGACACAAAATTGAAGTGTTCATCACCACACCACACACCTCATTTGAGGAAAGATGATGAACACAAATGAAGAGCAAGTAACCACCATCAACATGCTCATTAGAGAACAAACTCACACATTGCAAAAGTGGTATTTCCCACATGTGATATAGGTGGGCTGGAAATATGAAAACTCCTACACTTTGCTAAGGATGTCCATGCCAAGTTTCACCCAAATTCAAAACCTTTTTGAGGTCATTTTGGGTATAGTTAGAAAGAGGGCAGTTTAAAACCATATTCAAATTCAAACTGTTTTTATCCCATGAAATTAAAAGTGGGGGGCATATTCTTACTCAGCATATTTTTATAAGCTCACAAACCAATTTTCACTCTATTTGGAGTTGATCTTGACATGAGCTAAGTGAGACAAATTCAAACTTTATTTGAATTTAAAACTGAACTTGTGCTGAAATTCACTTAAACCAAACCCAATTTGAATTATACTCAATTCAAATGGCTCATGGGTGAATAATTTAAATTACCAGGGGTAGTATGGGGTTCACTGTTTACAACAGTGATTAGGAGTAAATTTCAGAGGTTAAAATGGGGAGTGGGACCCACATGTCAGCCTCTACTTCAAATCAAACCGACTGAGACTTTCTCACTCGGTTAACCGCGCCGCCGCTGCGATCGCCACCGAGGGAAGCCGCCGCGCCAGCATCTGCTTGGCCACGCGTGGGCGTGAGGCGGTGCAGAGCCTTCTTAAGGCACCTTTCCCCCTCCTCGGCCGAAGCATCGCCCGTTTCTTCCCCCGCAAGAACTCAGCGCCGGCAGAAACTTCCCGCAGCTCGGAATCGATCGGAGAGCGCCGATCACAGCTTCCTCTGTCCCCTCCAGAGCCCCGGCAAGGTACTAGAGACCTTCCTCCGTCTTCCCCGCTGCTAGAATTCAGTTGAAACCGATTGATATCGGCTGTGTCGAAAGATCAATTCGGTGACTTAGAACCGCCGCACCTCGGGCTCCCGTGGACAGGCCAACCAGGGCGTTGTCATGCTCGAGCCAAGGAACCTTTGGACGCGCTGGTGACCAGTGCTGCTCACCCCCGAGCCACAGCACGAGTGGTTGCTCACCGGCGGCGAATTTCCAGTTTTCCCCTTTCTGTGTGCAGAACGACCTTCGGGTGCGATTCCGTTGAATTCGTGCTCTAGAAAGGATTAGAGGGCCTCAATCCGCTCTCACACAAACTAGACACGGTAACACACAAGTTGCCTTCACAACCCTTGGCCGGAGAACCTCTGTACCCGGCGTAATTCGAGGTTTACCAATGGCGGAATAAACGGGAGGCATTGGGCGCACGGTGAGGACCTACTTCGGGCCTTCCCCGAGCTGCCTCAAGCTCATGTCGACCTTCCCTGAGGTCCACTGATGCTTCCCGACCGGTTCCTCGAGTAGTTGAGGTGCTACGGAAGTCAGCCGACATGGCCGAAGTCTTTTCGAGGTGGCGGCTCGTCGCCGACCATGCACCGGCCATTGTCATGAGTAGCTGACCCTAGAATCATGTTCCCCGAGTGAAAGTAGGCAGGAGCGGCCAAAATCGTGAAGTTTGGAGCTGTACAGAAGCCGGCGGCGAGCTCTCCGGCGAGGTCCCTCGGCGGCGGAGCGCGGGCGTCGCGAGGTTGAAGAAAGGGGTGGAACCCAGCTGTCAGCGGCCGATATTTTGTATCGGGATCGGGCTGCGGCCGGGATCGGGTGTGCTGGCGCGCAAAATCCTTGTGGGCTGCGGTGTGCTGTCGCCTCGGCGTGCGACGCGTGTCCCCGGGACCCACTTGCGAGTTTAAATTTTTCCCCGATTTTCAGATTTCCTTCAAACTTCAAATTCTCATAACTTTGGCTAGAAAGCTCCAAATCGAGTGAACCAAATTTTGCTGGATTCAGCTCTCTGAGCACTTTTCAGTAAATCAAGTTTCACTGCATTAAATTCCTTATTTCTCCAGAATTAATTCTTCAAAGTTTAAAATGTTTGGAATTTTAACTGGAGAATCCTTTGGCGGAAAATCTTGAAATTTTGCTGGGATGTTCACCAAAATATCCTTGAACTACCATAAAAATTTCAGATCTATTTGAGCTCATTTGATCCACCTAATGGTGTGATTAGTGAAACTGTTGCAGAGAAAATAGGAAATGTTCAGAGACATTTTCAGAATTTTCTCTGAAATTGTTTAGCTCATATTTTTAGCTAAGAACCCTCAAATTAAGGGAGACCAAGTCCATTAGAACCCTCTGAAAATCTAGTTTTCAGAAAGTCATAATTTGTTTCATGAAAATCCTTAGAACACCCTAAGAGTTCTAATTAAGGTCAAGGGCATAATTAATTGTGGAGGGCTCAAATGAGCTTTACTGCAACTAAAACTTGACCAAACCTCTGTTTAGGTTGTAACCAAGCCACAGTAAAAGTTTCACAGTCATAGAGTCTGTCTAGTGGGACTTATAAGCTTCACAAATGCAAACTTAATACAAATGCATTCAAATTAATACATGTACCTCTCTTATCATGTAGTCGCTAAGGTCGAGGAGGAACCCGAAGTCCTAGACTTCGTAACTCCGGAGGAGCAGCTAGCCTATGACCAAGAGCAGCAAGGCAAGCTCCGGTTTGCATTAACCGTTTTACAAATTTTTATTGTTTTAAGCACATACTTGTTTACTTTATTCTTTGCATTAGAGTCTTGTTTGGAAGCCCCACTACATAGCCAAGAGAACCATGGGTTGGGTTTAGGATTGCAAACCCCGTTAGCTACTGCATTGCTATGATAGAGTAGGATTCGGTACAAGTCGAGTAGTTGGAACTACTCGCGAGCATAGGCTAGAGGCACTCGACTCGGTTAGTGATAGCACATGAAACACATGGCAAGAAAATGAGACTGAGCGGAGGGTAAGGGCAGCAGGACTTTGGGGCCTGTGTGCTGTAGCTCTGCTTGTGTCGATTGAGGACCGAGCCGTGTGCGGGCCTGTTGAACAAGCTAGAACAGTACCGAAGACCTACCGGCTATATGGGAACCGGGAAACTGATGTAACTCGGGTAGCTGGTTATTGAGGCATTGCCCGTCGTTCAGAGGGTAGGTTGAGAGCTTGAGGTGTAAATCGGCTGGCGGCACTGAGATACGCGTGCAGAGACCTCTTGCTCGGGACGATGGGACCGGTTCAATATTTGGCTAACGGGTGAAAGGTAGTTGCGTACGGCGTCCGTGATAGTTGTTGTAGGCAACATCAAGTACGGGCGTACGTGACGGGTTGTTCGGGTAACCCCGCAGGTGTAAATCGATTATAATCGCCGTCCCTCGCGGTCAGTGAGTACCACTTGTTCACTGTACCGTGACGTAGAAAGAACAGGCTAGTTACATGATAAAATGTTGCTGGTTGAATTATGGACATTGATTGTTAATGGTTTGCTGTAGTTTAGAGCTAACTAAATTTCTTTTTCAACTTTGGGCAAAGTACATGAGAGAAATGCGTTTCTTGTTTGATTGCGGCTCTCTCATGTACCTTAGCGTAAGGTTCTCCACAACCTGCTGCTAAAATGTGAAAGTAAGGTTCTACTAATTAGGCGAGTCCTTGCAAATGATTTTTACCTCATATAAACCACCACCCCTCATTTAAAAGTTCCATATTTAGGTGAGACGGGTCAGACTTGCTGAGCCTTCGTGCTCACTGCTTGTGTTTGAAGCTTTTGCAGGGTTCTATGAGGAAGGGACTCCCGAAGAGGGGACGGAACCCCAGGAGGGGAACCCCGTCGAGTGGGAGTCGTGCACGCCGCAGAGTTAGTGTATGTGTGTGCTAGCAAGGACACGTTCAAGGGCTGAACGTGCACTTGATGCGTAGTCTACGCCCGTGAGTGTAGACTGAACTTATTTTGATGTAAACATGTTCATAAACTTGTTTGTATAATAAAATTTTGCTTCCGCTTTGTACCTTTGACGTGTGTTATCCGGTGCTGTGCAATGCAGCACCCCTCAGCGTGATCCTGGCTCGACAAGACCGTGGGGTCGTGTCAGCATTGGTATTAGAGCCCGCTTGAGGTTTAACACACTACAAAGGTCATCTTTTTCAAAAATCCAGTGAGGAACGAGTTAGTAGCCCGTATAAGGATGTTATTAGCATATAGAAAGTGGCATACTAACCTAATTGTCTATGTCGGAAAATCGTGTATCTCGGGACGTTTATGTCTTGGGGGGTACACGTAAGCGCTGTCTACCAGTGCGCACAAGCTGAAGGGTGGAGCCCCACGGGTGGCAGGTAACCCGACTCGCTTTGATATCCTCTACGACTCTTCATGTTGTTTGGGATATTCGAGCAACGTTTATCCCTGGCGTACGTGGTGCAACTTGGGAGACCCCGTCACATGGTCTGAAACATGAACACGTAACTCAAGGCGTGTTTGGCATGAGAACATCCGGGCGAGTGATGACGGCCGGGTGTACGAACTGTATGGATTCCGGGCTCGGTGTGCAGCCGAGTCTGATGATTGTTTGAGTTTCTGCAGGTAGCCTGACCACGAAACGGTAGACGTGTAACATCCGTGTGCGAGTGACGTTTAGTGCCACTGAAATAACGAAGCCGGCTAAGTCCGGTATAGGTGTTTCTTTGTGAGGACGTAGTACCGACATAATCTGGTGACGCATCGATGTCACACCCCATTAAATGAACAACTTCATTTAAAAACTTGAAGGTTTTGATCCAAAGCAGTAAAACTTGATGTAACTCCTTCCCTTGAACAGGATATTCAAAGTTAACAAGTTTTCAATTTATAAGTTGTTAAGGACAGAGCACTCTGTTTTCAGCTGAATTAAGGCTGAAGTTAATCAGAGGTTAGAGGTTGAGTTCTTTCGAGGTTGGGGTCATATGATACATTTCTGGAAAGCTTTGGAAGAGATTTACAACTTTTCTGTTGAGGTCAGAGGTTTTTCATCCCTTAACCCATCGAAAAATGCAGTAGAGTTGAAACGGTCCAGAAAATAGGACAGAGTAAAGACTCTCTGTAGACTCTATGTAAATTAAGCATAACTTCCTGCATAAAAATCCAAAAATAGAAAATGAGGTAGTTCTGGAAAGATTATGAGATAGATTACAACTTTGTAACAGAAAGTTTTGTCAGATTAGGAACAGAATTAACTGGGATTCTTGGATCAAATCAGTACCTAAAGCAGGAAGGTGCTGTCCAATTTTCTCCAGAAATTCTGTTAACTTTGACATCTCATAACTTTTGAACCAGGACAGATCTTAGGCCAAGCAAATACTTTCTGGAAAGCTATTGAAGTTAGCTTTAACTTTGATGTTGAGCTCCAGAATTGGTTTTGCCTTCGACATGGCCTAAATCAGTTTGAAATGGAAACTGGTCAGGGCTGTCATGGGAACAGCAGATCAGCAGTCAAATTTGTTTAAAATTTGAATTATGTTTCCAAGTTTTATGGGTTCAATGACATGTCTTATGTTATAACTCAATGGTTTACTGTTTAAATAAATATTTGACATTTCTCAAATATATTTGTACAGATGACAGCAGATAAGAAGTTGGAGAACGGGTGGGTGATGTCTCACTGTTCTCACCGTAGCGGCTACCCGGAAGCATTGCGGCAAATGCTCCAATATTTCGGGTACAACCAGATGCCGCAATACTTTGCCAAGGAAGAAGGCGAAGAGGGGAACAAGACGTGGACAATCCATATCGAAGTCCCTGCAGGACCTATGCCACCCGGTTGGGTGCCGTTCACCGTCACGGTGAGAGGAAGACAACCGAAAGGGATGTGGCAAGTGGCAGCCCGTGACACCATGTCACGTTTCTGCCAACTACACGTGCAGGCTATGGAGGGCACTCCATACGCGCTCGTTCCGGTGGAGGGACGGGCTCAGCATGTGTGGGAAGAGAGGTATCTGGGGGCAACGGACCCGAGTTGCCCAAGGTACAACCCCGCGGAGGCAAATCTCAGCCTCCAGATGAGGGCAGGAAACGTCGTGATGGACAGCCAAGCTGTTCATACGGAGCATCTCACCACGAAGCTCAAGGAGAGCACGAGCTGTGGAGACCATTTCGAGAGTGCTTACAGCGCGCTCCGAAATGTGCTCCTTCCGACGATCAAGCGACTGAATGAACAACACAATCAGTTGCGTCGTCTGAAGAAGGCAAAGAAGAAGAGCCGTGTTGACATCGCGGCATTGCAAGAACTGGTACAAAATCTGACCCAGCAAAACGAGGAACTTACTCAAGAGCGGGACGACGCTATTGAGGAAGGGCAAGGCTGGGAAGAAGATTATAACCAGGCTATGGACGAGGTGCATGCTTTGCAGGACCTCGTACCTCCGGTATTGGGCATACCGGTGGTCTTGGGTCTTCCAGCAATGGGAGAACCCGCGATGGGAGAAGAGGTGGTAGATCCAGAGCCACCAGCAGAGGTACCGGAGGAGGACGACCCACAGGAGGTCGAGTTCTACTCCGAGTAGGGGGTTACGGTTGCCAAGTAGGGCAGCTAGGATAGCGTAACCCAACTTTTGTAATCGGTGTCATGTCGTGTAGACAGTAGTGTATGTATAGGTAGTGACGACATGAGCACGACTTCTCGGAGACCCGAGAATAATGTATCTTGTATAAAGTTTATGCTTTATCAATATATGTGAATGTTGTGCAAATTAATCATTTGCCACTTTAATACCTACTGTTGCTTATGGAATTTTAAGTAAGACATGTGTTAATTGCTGCTGTTTTGAATTTCAGAATGACGCATACTCGTGCCAACCCTGATGTTGGGGGTACTAGCCAAGGAGGAGAGACCTCCCAACCACCTCCCGAGGACTCCTCGGGACAGCAGCAGCAACAGCAACAGCAAACACCGCCACCGCCACTGTCAACGGTTACATTGGTCGACATCGTCGCGGCAATGGCGGGTTCACATCAGCAGCACACGGAGTTGCTGCAAACGCTTATCGCCAAAACGTCTCGCCCAGAGAGACATCAAGATCGTGAGGAGCGCCAACAGAGCTCCTACTCCGACTTCCTGGCTACTCATCCCCCGGTATTCTCAAGGGCGGATGAACCACTTGACGCGGACAACTGGCTCCGCACGATAGAGATGAAGTTCGGGCTGCTCCAGATAAGCGAGCAGCGCAAGACTCAGTTCGCGGTCCAGCAGCTCCAAGGATCCGCGAGCGCGTGGTGGGCCAACTTCTGTGCTTCACAACCCACCGACCGAGTGATGACCTGGACGGAGTTT
The DNA here is from genome assembly GCA_030760725.1 of Neostapfia colusana. Taxonomy (NCBI): domain Eukaryota; kingdom Viridiplantae; phylum Streptophyta; class Magnoliopsida; order Poales; family Poaceae; genus Neostapfia; species Neostapfia colusana. Next base: position 53,138,213 of record JASWHV010000019.1, read on the forward strand.
CGGACGGCCTTCAGGGCCTATCATATACCACCAGGTTTAATGAAGAGGAAGACGCAGGAGTTCCTACACCTGCAGCAAGGGAGCCGGAACGCGCTGGAATATTCCAGGGCGTTCAACGATCTCGCGCTTTACGCGTCATATCACGCAGATACTGACGAGAAGCAGCGGGACCACTTCTACCAGGGGCTTAACCCGCTCCTGAAGGACAAGTTGGCGATGTTCAATCGCGGCAACCTCAACGACATCATTGATGCTGCGATTGTTCAGGAGGACTCCGGCAAGGAGTTAGCGGCGGTGGAGCGAAAGCGAAGCGCGCCGCAAAGCAGCGGAGAAGGAGGCGGTCCTTCTCAGAAGTTTCGGATGGTGAATCGCCCACCATCAGGTCCACGCTGGCAACCACCACAGCGGTCGATGCCGTTTCGCAGTCGGCCGTACTCTTCACCGGCATTCCTGCCGGCACTGCCAGTACCACCGCAACAACAACAGCAGCAGCGGGCGATGCCGCATGCGTTTGCACCTCAGCAACGCATGCCGGGCTTTCGTCCCCCGAGCACTACACCAGCAGCGGCCACATGTTACAAGTGTGGTCATCCAGGACACTTCGTGAGCAGTTGCCGGAGAGGCAAGGCGGCGGAGTGGCACCACAGTTTTCGGGGAGGAATCAACCCCGGAACCCTACTAATGCACGGCGGGCAAACCCTAGGCCCGGTACCGTCCACCAGCTTGCCATTGAGGACGTGTCGGAGGGCGAGCCAATCCTTGCGGGTATGTTTCAACTCCACCAGCATCCTGCTATAGTACTGTTTGATTCAGGCGCTACGCATAATTTTATTAGCCAAGCTTTCATTGCTAAACACAGCTTGCCAATACTATCCACCGATAGTCCATATTTAATTTGTTCACCGGTGGGAAGATTTCAGCAAGCGTAATGGTTTCCAAGGCGCCATTATGCTTAGCGGGTAGAGTGTACCCCACGTCTCTCATTATCTTAGAGGGACAGAAGGTCGATGTCATTCTAGGGATGTCGTGGTTAACCGGCCACGGCGTTGTTTTAGACACCGTCCTTCGAGTCGTGCACTTAAACTCAGAGGTGCACGGTTCTCACTCATTATTTCTGGACAGTCCAGAAATAAAACTTCCAAGTGTCTATCAAGCCACAACCATCAGATTGAAATATATTCCAGTGGTCCGAGAGTTCCCTGACGTATTCCCGGATGATTTGCCCGGGATGCCACCCGATAGAGAGGTGGAGTTCAAGATTGAACTTGCACCGGGAACCATGCCGATATCCCGAAGGCCGTACAAGATGGCGCCCAAGGAGTCGACTGAACTGAAGACTCAGCTCATGGACCTTCTGGAGAAGGGTTTTATTAGGCCGAGCGCCTCACCATGGGGATGTTCGGCATTGTTTGTGAAGAAGAAGGATGAGACGTTACGGCTTTGCATGGACTATCATCCATTAAATGCCGTAACCATCAAGAACAAGTACCTGTTGCCACGGATCGACATGTTGTTTGATCAGTTGGTTGAAACAAAGATCTTTTCCAAGATGGACTTAAGATCCGGGTACCATCAGATTAAGATAAGGGCTGAGGACATTCCGAAGACGGCTTTCTCGATGAGGTACGGACTTTATGAGTACCTGGTTATGTCCATCAGCCTCACCAATGCTCCAGCTCACTTCATGTACTTGATGAACTCGATATTCATGCCAGAGCTGGACAAGTTTGTCATGGTCTTCATCGACGACATTCTGGTATATTCCAAGTCGGAAGAAGATCACAAGAAACATCTGCGTATAGTCTTACAACGGCTGCGGGATCACAAGTTATACGCAAAATTCAGCAAATGCAAGTTTTGGATATCGCAAGTGCCTTTCCTCGGGCATATCATCTCAGCGGAGGGTATCGCTGTGGACCCGAGCAAGATCACTCAAGTGCTGAATTGGAAATCCCCGAGAACTGTTCATGAGGTACGGAGTTTCCTCGGACTCGCGGGATATTATCGGAGGTTCATTCCGAACTTCTCGAAGATTACCAAGCCAATGACAGAGCTGCTGAAGAAGGCTACCAAATATGTTTGGAGTCCAACATGTAAAGCAGCATTCAAGGCTTTAGTCAAGCACCTGACATCAGCACCGATTTTGGCGCAGCCAGACACAACAAAACCGTTCGATGTGTATTGCGATGCATCCGGCATTAGGCTTGGATGTGTGCTGATGCAAGACTGAAGAGTGGTCGCGTATGGATCACGGCAGCTTAGAAACTATGAACAAAATTATCCAACTCACGACTTGGAGCTCGTTGCCATGGTACTTGCACTGAAAATGTGGAGGCACTACCTACTCGGTAACCTCGTACATTTATATACTGACCACAAAAGCCTCAAGTACATATTCACTCAGAAAGAGCTGAACATGAGGCAACGAAGATGGTTAGAACTGATAAAAGTTTACGAAATAGAGATCCATTATCATCCGGGCAAGGCAAACGTAGTGGCAGATGCGCTGAGCCGCAAGTCACACGTCAACAATCTGACCATCACACCGTTGGAAGAGAGCGAACCACCACTACATATAATTCCACATGGAGCTCTCTACAACCTAGCGTTGATCCCCACCATCCGTGAAGAGATAGCGGCAGCCCAGAAGAATGACAAGGGCATGTCGCATTTGCGGAGACGTGTAGACAGTGGGGAGTTGAAATGTTTCCGGAAGGACGGAGACGGCGTCCTATGGTTCAAGGACCGGATCGTCGTACCCCGTAACCCGGAGTTACGGAAGAAAATCTTTGATGAGGCTCACTTGTCAAAGTTTTCTATTCACCCCGGCAGCAACAAAATGTATCAAGAACTCAGAAGCAAGTTTTGGTGGACACGGATGAAGCGTGAGACTGTAAAATACGTGTCCGAGTGTGATACATGTCGAAGGGTGAAGGCAGACCACATGCGGAAACCGGGACTACTACAACCACTGGGCATTCCTGCCTGGAAGTGGGAGGATGTGAGCATGGACTTCATCGTCGGTTTACCCACCACCTTGCAGAAACATGATTCTGTGTGGGTGATCGTCGATCGGCTCACCAAAGTTGCCCATTTCATCCCGGTCAACACAAACTAAAACGCCAAGAAGTACGCTGAACTGTACATCTCACGGATCCTATGCTTGTACGGCGTACCCCGTACTATCATATCGGATCGGGGCACTTTATTTGTGTCCCGTTTTTGGGAGCAGCTGCACGCTACCTTGGGGACGAAGCTGATCCGTAGTTCAGCATACCACCCGCAGACGGATGGGCAAACCGAGCGGGTAAATCAGATCCTAGAAGACATGCTACGAGCTTGTGCTATCAACCACGGCAAGAATTGGGATGGTCACTTGCCGTTAGCCGAATTCTCGTACAATAATGGGTACCAAGCCAGCATCAAGATGGCGCCTTGTGAGGCGCTATACGGAAGAAAATGCCGCACACCATTGAACTGGTGTGAGTCTGGCGAAAGGGTTACCTTCGGGATTGACCTCGTCAACAACGCGGAAGAGAAGGTTCGACTGATTCAAGCGAACCTAAAAGTCGCCCAATCCCGTCAAAAACAGTATGCGGACCGGAGAAGGCGCCCATTACAATTCGAAGTTGGAGATCACATATATCTACGGGTGTCTCCAATGAAGGGCATAAACAGATTTGGGGTGAGAGGAAAGTTGACACCCTGATTCATCGGTCCATTCCAGATTACCGAAAGATGTGGATCAGTGGCATACCAGCTGAAATTACCAGAAGCACTTTCCGGTGTGCACGACGTCTTTCACATTTCCCAGCTGAGGAAGTGTCTCAAGCTATCAACTGCCGTTCAGCTAGAAGACATTGAAGAACTGCAACTGGATCTCACCTATCGGGAGGAACTGGTGCAGATTATTGATGAAAAGGCCCGAACCACATGCAACCGTACGTTGTGGTTCTACAAGGTTCTATGGAGTAATCACTACATGGACGAAGCGACATGGGAGAGCAAAGAATTTCTTCGCGCTAACTACCCCGACTTTTTCACGTCGCATATCCGGTAATTTTCCACCGTCCTCTCTCATTTTCACCTTATAATCTCGGGACGAGATTCTTTTAAGGGGGGAGGAATGTAAGGGCCTCAGTTTTTGACACAAAATTGAAGTGTTCATCACCACACCACACACCTCATTTGAGGAAAGATGATGAACACAAATGAAGAGCAAGTAACCACCATCAACATGCTCATTAGAGAACAAACTCACACATTGCAAAAGTGATATTTCCCACATGTGATATAGGTGGGCTGGACATATGAAAACTCCTACACTTTTCTAAGGATGTCCATGCCAAGTTTCACCCAAATTCAAAATCTTTTTGAGGTCATTTTGGGTATAGTTAGAAAGAGGGCAGTTTGAAACCATATTCAAATTCAAACTGTTTTTATCCCATGAATTTAAAAGTGGGAGGCATATTCTTACTCAGCACATTTTTTTGAGCTCACACACCAATTTTCACTCCATTTGGAGTTGAACTTGACATGAGCTAAGTGGGACAAATTCAAACTTTATTTGAATTTAAAACTGAACTTGTGCTGAAATTCACTCAAACCAAACCCAATTTGAATTCTACTCAATTCAAATGGCTCATGGGTGAATAACTTGAATTACCAGGGGTAGTATGGGGTTCACTGTTTACAACAGTGATTAGGAGTAAATTTCAGAGAATAAAATTGGGAGTGGGACCCACATGTCAGCCTCTACTTCAAATCAAACCGACTGAGACTTTCTCACTCGGTTAACCACGCCGCCGCTGCGATTGCTACCGAGGGAAGCCGCCGCACCAGCAGCTGCTTGGCCACGCGCGCACGTGAGGCGGTGCAGAGCCTTCTTAAGGCACCTTTCCCCCTCCTCGGCCGAAGCATCGCCCGTTTCTTCCCCCGCAAGAACTCAGCGCCGGCAGAAACTTCCCGCAGCTCGAAATCGATCGGAGAGCGCCGATCACAGCTTCCTCCGTCCCCTCCAGAGCCCTGGCAAGGTACTAGAGACCTTCCTTCATCTTCCCCGTTGCTAGAATTCAGTTGAAACCAATTGATATCGGCTGTGCCGAAAGATCAATTCGGTGACTTAGAACCGCCGCACCTCGGGCTCCCGTGGACAGCCCAACCAGGGCGTTGTCACGCCCGAGCCAAGGCACCTTTGGACGTGCTGGTGACCGGTGCTGCTCACCCCCGAGCCACAGCTCGAGTGGTTGCTCACCGGCGGCGAATTTCCAGTTTTCCCCTTTCTGTGTGCAGAACGACCTTCGGGTGCGATTCTGTTGAATTCGTGCTCTAGAAAGGATCAGAGGGCCTCAATCCGCTCCCACACAAACTAGACACGGTAACGCACAAGTTGCCTTCACAACCCTTGGCCGGAGAACCTCTGTACCCGGCGTAATTCGAGGTTTACCAATGGCGGAATAAACGGGAGGCATCGGGCGCACGGTGAGGACCTACTTCGGACCTTCCCCAAGCTGCCTCAAGCTCATGTCGACCTTCCCTGAGGTCCACTGATGCTTCCCGACCGGTTCCTCGAGTAGTTGAGGTGCTAGGGAAGTCAGCCGACATGGCCGAAGTCTTTCCGAGGTGGCGGCTCGTCGCCGACCATGCACCGGCCATTGTCATGAGTAGCTGACCCCAGAATCCTGTTCCCCGAGTGAAAGTAGGCAGGGGCGGCCAAAATCGTGAAGTTTGGAGCTGTACAGAAGCCGGCGGCGAGCTCTCCGGCGAGGTCCCTCGGCGGCGGACCGCGGGCGTCGCGAGGTTGAAGAAAGGGGTGGACCCCAGCTGCAGCGGCCGATATTTTGAATCGGGATCGGGCTGCGGCCGGGATCGGGTGTGCTGGCGCGCAAAATCCTTGTGGGCCGCGGTGTGCTGTCGCCTCGGCGTGCGACGCGTGTCCCCGGGACCCACTCGCGAGTTTAAATTTTTCCCCGATTTTCAGATTTCCTTCAAACTTCAAATCCTCATAACTTTGGCTAGAAAGCTCCAAATCGAGTGAACCAAATTTTGCTGAATTCAGCTCTCTGAGCACTTTTCAGCAAATCAAGTTTCACTGCATTAAATTCCTTATTTCTCCAGAATTAATTCCTCAAAGTTTAAACTGTTTGGAATTTTAACTGGAGAATCCTTTGGCGGAAAACCTTGAAATTTTGCTGGGATGTTCACCAAAATATCCTGAACTACCATAAAAATTTCAGATCCATTTAAGCTCATTTGATCCACCTAATGGTGTGATTAGTGAAACTGTTCCAGAGAAAATAGAAAATGTTCAGAGACATTTTCAGAATTTTCTCTGAAATTGTTTAGCTCATATCTTTAGCTAAGAACCCTCAAATTAAGGGAGACCAAGTCCATTAGAACCCTCTGAAAATCTAGTTTTCAGAAAGTCATAATTTGTTTTATGAAAATCCTTAGAACATCCTAAGAGTTCCAATTAAGGTCAAGTGCATAATTAATTGTGGAGGGGTCAAATGAGCTTTACTGCAACTAAAACTTAACCAAAGCTCTGTTTAGGTTGTAACCAAGCCACAGTAAAAGTTTCACAGTCATAGAGTCTGTCTAGTGGGACTTATAAGCTTCACAAGTGCAAACTTAATACAAATGCATTCAAATTAATACATGTACCTCTCTTATCATGTAGTCGTTAAGGTCGAGGAGGAACCCAAAGTCCTAGACTTCGTAACTCTGGAGGAGCAGCTCGCCTACGACCAAGAGCAGCAAGGCAAGCTCCGGTTTGCATTAACCGTTTTACAAATTTTTATTGTTTTGAGCACATACTTGTTTACTTTATTCTTTGCATTAGAGTCTTGTTTGGAAGCCCCACTGCATAGCCAAGAGAACCATGGGTTGGGTTTAGGATTGCAAACCCTGTTAGCTACTGCATTGCTATAATAGAGTAGGATTCGGTACAAGTCGAGTAGTTGGAACTACTCGCGAGCATAGGTTAGAGGCACTCGACTCGGTTAGTGATAGCACATGAAACACATGGCAAGAAAATGAGACCGAGCGGAGGGTCAGGGCAGCAGGACTTTGGGGCCTGTGTGCTGTAGCTCCGCTTGTGTCGATTGAGGACCGAGCCGTGTGCGAGCCTGTTGAACAAGCTAGAACAGTACCGAAGACCTACCGGCTATATGGGAACCGGGAAACTGATGTAACTCGGGTAGCTGGTTATTGAGGCATTGCCCGTCGTTCAGAGGGTAGGTTGAGAGCTTGAGGTGTAAATCGGCTGGCGGCACTGAGATGCGCGTGCAGAGACCTCTTGCTCGGGACGATGGGACCGGTTCAATATTTGGCTAACGGGTGAAAGATAGTTGCGTACGGTGTCCGTGATGGTTGTTGTAGGCAACATCGAGTACGGGCGGACGTGACGGGTTGTTCGGGTAACCCTGCAGGTGTAAATCGATTTTAATTGCCGTCCCTCGCGGTCAGTGAGTACCACTTGTTCACTGTACCGTGACGTAGAAAGAACAGGCTAGTTACATGATAAAATGTTGCTGATTGAATTATGGACATTGATTGTTAATGGTTTGCTGTAGTTTAGAGCTAACTAAAGTTCTTTTTCAACTTTGGGCAAAGTACATGAGAGAAATGCGTTTCTTGTTTGATTGCGGCTCTCTCATGTACCTTAGCGTAAGGTTCTCCACAACCTGCTGCTAAAATGTGAAAGTAAGGTTCTACTAATTAGGCGAGTCCTTGCAAATGATTTTTACCTCATATAAACCACCACCCCTCATTTAAAAGTTCCATGTTTAGGTGAGACGGGTCAGACTTGCTAAGCCTTCGTGCTCACTGCTTGTGTTTGAAGCTTTTGCAGGGTTCTATGAGGAAGGGACTCCCGAAGAGGGGACGGAACCCCAGGAGGGGAACCCCGTCGAGTGGGAGTCGTGCACGCCGCAGAGTTAGTGTATGTGTGTGCTAGCAAGGACACGTTCAAGGGCTGAACGTGCACTTGATGCGTAGTCTACGCCCGTGAGTGTAGACTGAACTTATTTTGATGTAAACATGTTCATAAACTTGTTTGTATAATAAAATTTTGCTTCCGCTTTGTACCTTTGACGTGTGTTATCCGGTGCTGTGCAATGCAGCACCCCTCAGCGTGATCCTGGCTCGACAAGACCGTGGGGTTGTGTCAACGTACAGGCCAATCTAATAAAATTAATCATAGGATAGCATGCATGTGTATCGTTACATCTAGTTTAAGGTTTGTGCATGATATTGATTGCTGTGAATCTTGTATGCACATGATCCTACCTAGCAGAACAAGCTCGGGGAGCTATCTACGACGAACTGCAGCCACAAGGTTTTGGGATTCAAGAACAACCGGAACCGCAAGAGCAAGGCAAGTGCTTCTAGACCATATTGATCCTATGTTTTGGGTAAAACTGTTTTGTTTTGTGAAAAGGTGTGCGTACTGAGTCAAACATGATGGGAAACCCTTTTATAGGAGTTTATTAGCTTTGGTTAAACCACCTTTGTCGCCAGGGAAGTTTATGAGTTGGGTATGTTTTTTGCTTTATGCTTCGCTGAGTCTATGGGATTGGGAAGCGAGATAGATGTGTCTAGCTAACTGCACTCGTAATGATAATGAGAAACTGATGATGTTAATGAACATGGGTCGAAGAGAGATCTAGGCAAGCCTGGGTTTGTGAATGAGGTAGCATGAGATGATGGTTTACTTGCCATAGATCTAAGGACCGGTTCATGCATGCACATGCCAGGATAACAGTGCCACCACAAGGCCAAGTATGGGTGCGGCTTAGCTGAGTAATTAGGTAAGTTGCTAGAGTGTTATGGACTGTGGAAGGCGCGGGGAATGGGAGTCGAGTGAGGACTGTCCTGGGAACTGCATGGCACAAGAGGGGGCCTATGGGTGGGTGAAACCTTAGTGAGTCCATACATCTAGTAGCCCCTTTGTAAAGGCTATTTTGTGATCTCTTGACCATACACCGACAGTTGTGTACTGGTATAATGGAGCTTCTGCAGTCGCCGACGGGTGACAAAATCACAAACTTGTGGGTAAAGAGGTGCAAACTCTACAGAGTCTAAAACTATCATGATAGCCGAGCTTACAGACACAAGCACCTGGCTAAACTGCCATGATTAGTTGGGATGGTTATTTTGATGGTTATTGGGAAGGTTCTTGGTTATGGTTAATGAGTTTTTTATGGTCTGGTTGTTGGGACTGTTGAGTCCGGGTGATGAGATGGTTGCATGACTGTTGAGTCATGGCAGCGGAACTGGTCTCGGTATGAGACAAGGTTGTTTATGACATAAGATGGTAGCGAATACGTGAAGGTATTCGTGAGATGGTAGCGAATACGAGGAGGTATTCGTGAGTAAGAATGAGGTTGGTTAATGTTCGGGTGGAACATGAAAAGCGATGGAGGTATGTTGGTAATTTAATACATGCTGGGATTACATTCATCTAAAGTTAAGTTGTTGTTTTATTATGATTTTATAAATCTGCTTTTCTGCAAATAAGCCTTTTTATACCTACCTTGTTTATGAGCTGCATATCATGTGTTTTCTCGCACTTGCTGAGTACATCATTATACTCAAACTTCCATTATTATTTCGTCATCATCAGCAGGAGAAGCCTACTATGAAGACCAAGTGGGGCATTAAGGCGTGTGATTTATTCTCAACCTTGCCTATGGAGGGTGTAGAGATGGAGCCACTTCTGCTTAGATTTGCTTCCGCATTAGAATAAAGACTTCCGCTGCGTAGAAATAAGACTTCCGCTGTGAACATGAGTCTAAGACTCATGAGGTATTATAATAAACTCTGTTATTCGTGGTACTATATAATCTGAATTCAGTTTGTGGAACGTATGTGTATGTGTGATGAACATCCTGGACACACATATGCATTAGTTCTCGGTTCCGTGGTTTTTCCACAAAATTAAGGGCGTCACAGTTCGGACCCAGACTAATCCGTTTTGGACCGGATAAAGAGTCTCTGAGTCAGTTCGGACTTGTCCGTGCAAGGCCGGACTAGTCCGTTGTCGTGTGAGTCTGAGCAGTTATGAGACTAAGTCTCAGAAGGCCGGACTAGTCCGCTAAGCGGACTAAGCCGCTTAGGTCCGGAGAAGAAGTCTCTGAGTGCTATCGGACTAGTCCGCTCCATAGGCTGGACTAGTCCGATCCTTTCAGACTAGTCCGAATTAGGACGGAACAAAGGTTCCTGTGTGAGCTCGGACTAGTCCGCAGCTCTAGATTAGAGAGTTTTTAAACTAAGTCTGGTAAGATCGGACTAGTCCGCCCCTTGGGGCCGAACTAGTCCACCCATACCAGACTAGTCCGTTCTCATACTGCCGAAGTGTGCGATCGACACTTCCCCCGGGCCTGCACTGGGCAGCCCGCAGAGGTTCTTTTTTCGGCGGGGCTAGTCTCCTAGCGGAAAGCTTGCGCGGATGGACGAGTTAGCGAGAGCTTGACACGGCGAGTTTTACGTGGTTCAGGCCGCCGGAGCGTAAAACCCTACGTCCACGGCGAGCTATGGAGCTCGCTGTATTGCTTGCTGCTCAGGGCCGGAGGCCTGAGCTTGGGGGTGAGTTACAGCTTGAGAGTGTATGGCTAGCGTATGAGTTGCAAAGTGCGAACCAACAGGGTTTGACCCCCTGCTAACGTTGCCTACCCGAGCCTTTTATAGTCCAAGACTCGGGTGGCTTACAAGGGGGGCTGGGACCCGACAGGTGGTCCCGAGGAGATTGTCTATTATCTACCGTATCTGCAGTTATGCCGGTAGTTGTCTCTGGCGAAGGCTTCTGAGTCTTCGTCTTGCAGCCCTGCCCATGCCGCATGCTAGTCGTAGTGGTTGATGACGGCGGGGGCAGCATGGGATGTCTTATCGCTGCGTTTATTGGCTGGCAGGCTCTGACACCGCGCGTCAGTCTGTGATGCGACTAGGTGCAACGGCACTTGACAGAGGCGTGCTCCGCGTCTCCGCGTCTTGGGAAGGCGCGGGCCTTGAATACCTTGTACGGGCAAGGTGTGGGGCGCCTTTACACCCGCCGCCTACCGCTCGGGGGCAGGCAGCACCGTTCTTCTGGCCACGTGGCGGGTCCGGAGCCCTTCTCTGAGGCGAGAAGGGTCCGGCCTGCAGGGCACGTGGAGCCTTCGGACCTCTCCCCGCGGAGGGGGAGGTCCGGCCTCTGTATGCCACGTGGCGGGCCCGGAGCTCTCCTCTGCAGAGAGGGAGGCCCGGCCTTGCTGGACGCGTGGCGTCTTCGGACCTCTCTCCCGCGGAGGGGGAGGTCCGGCTTCTGTATGCCACGTGGCGGGCCCGGAGCTCTCCTCTGAGGAGAGGGAGGTCCGGCCCCGCCGGACGCGTGGCGCCTTCGGAGCTCTCCCTGCGGAGAAGGGCGAGTACCTTAGGCATTTTACCCTGTGCGCGGGGGTACCCCATATCTCAGGTACCGACACATACGGAACAAAGATTCCTGACTGAGATCGGACTAGTCCGCTCTTGGCCGGACTAGTCTGTGGTTTCATGACCGTTTGAGTCTAACGGTCACTAAACTTTAGTTGGTAGCCTTGTGACATGAGTGGTCCCTCAAGAACGGACTAGTCCAGCGTTGGGACCGGACTAGTCCGGACTTTAGTTGGTAACGGCTAGATGCTGAGATTTCTATAAAAGGAGACCCCTCGGCTGAGAATTTGAACAACCTAAACGCTGAAAACTCATTTCTAGAGCTCTTCTAAGCTTCTTTCCTCACCTTCTAGACCCCTAAGATTGGATCTTAAGGAGTTAGTTGTTTTGTGAGAGGAAAGACGTGGTGATCGACGTTTGAGCTCTCGGTTTAATTCTCTTGCACTCTAACTGTTAATTTGAGTTCTTAAAAGTTGTACTTTGATTTCTAGAACTGCTTGGTTGGTGTAGGGAGCCTCAAGGTGTGAGTAGCCCCTAAAATCATTGTATTCACATTTGATTGATAGTGAAAGAGTCCGGTCTTGATCTTGGTGATCGCTCGGTGAGGGAAGGGTTGGAAAAGACCCGGTCCTTAGTGGACCCCTCAACGAGGACGTAGATTCCTATGTGGAATCGAACCTCGGGATAAATCGTGTCTCTTGGTTCCTTTACTATCTAACTCGCTCACTAGAATTACTTATTAAGCTTTCATTTTGTCAATACCCGTAAATTGTTCTACTATCTCACAATCTAATCATTCATAACTAATTAGTGATATTATTTGACTACCATATATTTTCGCTTAAACAAACTTAAAAAGAAACCTAAAATGCAAATTTATACTTAGACCGGACTAGTCCGCCCTCAGACCGGACTAGTCCGGCCTGCTTTAAGTTTTATCCGCTGTTTGCAATAGTTTCAGGTTTTATCAGCCTATTCACCCCCCTCTAGGCTACTTTCAGATAGATCCTACTACTCTTATCATCCTGGAAGGCTTGCGGATTGACATCATCTTGGGAATGTCTTGGTTGATACATCACCAAGCTATCTTTGATATTAGTTCACGAACGGTGCAGCTGAATTCAAAGAAGCACGGGCAACAAACGTTGTTTTTGAGAAATGTTGCACCGGAAGTCACTACTGTCCACACGGTTGAAACTAAGAAACTGGAGGACATTCCAGTGGTCCGGGAATATCCGGATGTGCTTTCCGATGATCTACTGGGCATGCCGCCCTATCGTGAAGTGGAGTTCAAAATTGAACTAGCACCGGGAACCACACCCATATATCGGAGGCCGTATAAAATGGCACCGAAGGAACTCGTGGAGCTGAAGGAGCAGCTGAATGATTTGTTAAGCAAAGGTTTCATTCGACCCAGATCATCACCATGGGGATGCTCCACATTGTTCGTCAAGAAAAAGGACAAGATTTTGAGGTTATGTGTGGATTATCGTTCGCTCAATGCCGTAACTATCAAGAACAAGTATCCACTACCACGTATCGATATGCTTTTCAATCAATTAGTGGGTGCTAAGGTTTTCTCGAAGATGGATCTTCGATCCGGATATCACCAGATAAAAATCCGGGTGGAAGACATACCTAAGACGGCATTCTCGACGAGATACGGGTTATATGAGTATCTCGTCATGTCATTCGGACTCACTAATGCTCTGGCCCATTTTATGTACTTGATGAATTCAGTTTTCATGCCGGAGCTGGACAAGTTCGTCGTGGTCTTCATCGATGATATCTTGGTATATTCTAAATCGGAAGAAGAACACGCTGAACATCTGCATATTGTGCACCAATGCCTACGGGATCACAAACTGTATGCAAAATTCAGCAAGTGCGAGTTCTGGATCAACCAAGTGCCATTTCTTGGGCACATTATTTCTGCGGAGGGCATCGCAGTTGATCCGAGCAAAATTGTCCAAGTGCTGAATTGGAGTTCACCGAAATCAGTCCATGAAATCTGTAGTTTTCTCGGTTTAGCGGGTTACTACCGGAGATTCATTCCGAATTTCTCCAAAGTCTCTAAACCGATGGCGGAACTTTTGAAGAAGGGCAACAAATATGTGTGGAGTGAATCATGTGAGGAGGCGTTCAAAGCATTTGTAAAGCATCTCACAACAGCCCCGGTGTTGGTGCAGCCCAACACGACTAAAGCTTTTGATATGTATTGCGATACATCCGGCATCGGCCTTGGCTGCGTGCTCATGCAAGAAGGGCGAGTGGTCGCATATGGATCCAGGCAGCTTCTGAATCATGAGCAGAATTATCCGACACATGATCTTGAGCTAGCTGCTGTGGTCCTTGCTCTAAAGATGTGGAGACACTATTTGCTTGGGAACTTAGTCCACCTCTACACCGACCACAAGAGTTTAAAGTACATCTTCACACAAAAGGAGCTAAATATGAGGCAGCGAAGATGGTTAGAGTTAATGAAGGATTATGAACTGGAGATTCATTATCATCCTGGTAAAGCGAATGTGGTGGCCGACGCACTTAGTCGGAAATTACATGTGCATAACCTAACCATGGCTGCAATGGAAGAAGAAGAACCGAGCCTGGGCTTGGTTCCCTATGGGTCATTGTTTAACCTTGCCCTCATTCGTACAATTCGTGATGAAATTGTAGAGGCTCAAAAGAAAGATAAGGGCATGGCCCATATCCGGAAGAGAATCGACAAAGGAGAAGCTAAGTGCTGCCGGGAAGATGATAATGGTACGGTATGGTTCGAGAACCGTATAGTCGTACCGAGGGACATGAAGCTTTGTAAGAAAATACTAGACGAAGCTCATCTATCTAAATTTTCCATTCATCCAGGAAGCAACAAGATGTACCAAGATTTGAGAAACAAGTTTTGGTGGACACGGATGAAGCGGAAAATAGCTAAAAAATACATATCCGAGTGTGATACGTGTCGAAGGGTGAAAGCAAATCACATGAAGAAACCTGGTTTGCTGCAGCCCCTTCATATTCTGGTATGGAAGTGAGAAGATGTGAGTATGGATTTTATTGTTCGGTTACCGCTCACATCTCGGAAGCATGATTCAGTTTGGGTAATCGTTGACCAATTAACTAAGTCAGCACACTTCATACCGGTGAATGTGAGATTCAATGCAAAGAAATATGTGGAGTTATATATCGAGCGGATATTATGCCAGCATGGAGTTCCAAGAACAATAGTTTCAGATCATGGTGCACTGTTTGTTTCTCATTTCTGGAAACAGCTGCACGCATCTTTGGGAACCAAATTGCTTAGAAGCTCCGCATATCACCCTCAAACCGATGGGCAAACTGAGAGGGTGAATCAAGTCTTGGAAGATATGCTAAGAGCATGTGCCATCCACCACGGTAAGAGCTGGGATGATCATTTACCGTTGGTGTAGTTCTCGTATAACAACGGTTATCAAACGAGCATAAAAATGGCACCTTATGAAGCTCTCTATGGCCGGAAGTGCCGCATACCCTTGAACTGGTGTGAATCCGGCGAGAGAGTGGTTTACGGGATTAATCTCATAAATGAAGCAGAAGAGCAGATAAGGCTTATTCAAGCGAATCTTAAAGCCGCTCAGTCCAGACAAAAGAGCTATGCGGCTAGAAGACGTCGTTCTCTGGAATTTCAAGTTGGGGACCATGTATACCTCCGTGTATCTCCTATGAAGGGCATTCACCGATTCGGAGTGAAAGGGAAATTAACTCCGCGTTTTATCGGTCCCTTTGTCATCATTGAAAGGTGTGGACCCGTGGCATACCGTTTAGAGCTACCGGTAGCCTTAGCCGGAGTTCATAACGTCTTCCACTTATCTCAGTTGCGGAAGTGTTTGAAAGTTCCAACAGAGATTCTCACGGGAGGCATAGCAGATTTGAAGCCGGACCTCACATATGTTGAGCATCCAACCCGGATAATTGATGAAAAGACTCACGAAACCAGAAACCGGATGCTGCGATTTTTCAAGGTGCTATGGGAAAATCACACGTCCGACGAAGCTACATGGGAAAGCAAGGAGTATTTACAACGCAATCATCCGGAGTTATTAGAGGCTTATGTTTAGTAGTCGTCCTCCCCGCATTGCTCTTAATCATGAATCTCAGGATGAGATTCTTTTTAAGGGGGTAGGATGTAAAAGTTCCAAAACATGTAAATGGAAAACTTGAACTGTGAATAAAGTTGAGTTTAAACTCAAGAAATGGGACTTGTTTAAAATTTTTCACATATGATAATACACATGAGAGTTCTTCTTAAACAAGCTTATGGTCACTGTCGGTACCCTCGATACGGGGTACCCCCGCGCACAGGGAGAAATGTCTAAGGACCTCGCCCTTCTCCGCAGGGAGAGGTCCTAAGGCGCCACATGTCCAGCGGGGCCGGACCTCCCTCTCCTCAGAGGAGAGCTCCGGACCTGCCACGTGGCCAACTGAGCCGGACCTCCCCCCTCCGCGGGGAGAGCTCTGGAGGCTCCACGTGTCATACAGGGCCGAACCTCCCTCTCCATAGAGGAGAGCTCCGGGCCCGCCACGTGGCCAGCAGCAGCCGGACCTCCCCCCTCCGCGGGGAGAGCTCCGAAGGCTCCAGTGTTCCGCGGGGCCGGACCTCCCTCTCCTCAGAGGAGAGCTCCGGGCCCGCCACCTGGCCAACAGAGAGGCGCTGCCTGCCCCCACGCGGTAGGCAGCAGGAGTAAAGACGCGCCATACCTTGCCCGTACGAGGTATTCAAGGCCCGCGCCTTCCCAAGGCGCGGAGACGCGGAGCACGCCTCTGTCAGGTGCCGTTGCGTCTAGTCACATCGCAGACTGGCGCGCCATGTCAGAGCCTGCCTGCCAATAAACGCAGCGACAAGACATCCCCTGCCGCCCCTGCCATCATCAACCACTACGGCTAGCTTGCGACATGGGCAGGGCGGCAGAACGAAGACTCGGAAGCCTTCACCAGAGACAACTACCGGCATAACTGCGGATACGGTAGATGGCAGGCAATCTCCGCGGGACCACCAGTCGGGTCCCGGGCCCACCTTGTAAGCCGCTCGAACCTTGGACTATAAAAGGCTCGGGTAGGCGACGTTAGCAAGGGTTTGCACTCCAGCCATTCGCACCCTTAGGTTCGACTCATCCTCAAGCTCAGGACTCCGGTTCTGAGCAACAAGCAATACAACGAGCACCTCTGCTCACCGTGGACGTAGGGTTTTATACTCTTGCGGCCTGAACCACGTAAAACTCCCTGTGTCAAGCTTCTCCCTCAATCGTCCCTAACACTGAAGCTCTCCGCGAGTGACTAGCCCCTCCGAAAAAGAACCTTCGCGGGCTGCCCAGAGCAGGCCCGGAGGAAGTGTCGGCTACACACTTCGACATTTGGCGCGCCAGGTAGGGGGCTTTTCCCTTGCGCGACGAGCTTCTACCGGCGAAGATGACGAAGCTTCCTTCAGCGGCATGCTCTCCTCCCCCACGTTCACAATGAACGGTGACTAGCGGGGACTACGTCTCGACACACTCTGGACGGAGTGTGTCGGCGCAAGCTGGAAGCCAGCAGCCGACTCCAGCAGCGCCGACTCCGGCAACGCAGGCTCCAGCAAGCGTGAGATCCTCTGCGGTGCTGAGCGTCCCCCACAGGGGCGCGCTAGCTGCAGCAAGAGCGCTACTGCACAATCCACCTGCTGGGGACGCGCCTCAGTCAACAACCCAGCAGTGGATTCACGAGGTAGACCGTCTCATCGTCGCCGCCGCAAACCCTTGGCTTCGGCGGGGACGACGTCCCAGCCAACCGGCTGTGTCACTGACGTGCACGCCAACGGTTGACGGGCAAACGGCAGATTTCCGCTCCACCAGGCTCCCATCGACGGACCTGAGGACGGAGATGGAACGATCCCACTTGGGCAAAGATGCCCGAGTGTTCATTGAGCTACGACGAGAAAGGCGTCACAACCAGGAGGCTGGCAACAGCATGTCGACTGCCTCAACCCAGCCTGAGGCGCAGACGTTCGCCACGCGATCTCTGCCCCAGACATACGCAACGCAGCATATGCCCCAGCCATGTGCCCTGCAAACGGCGCCCCCGGTCTATGGTGCAGCCTTGCCCATACCGGGGTACGCAGTGCTAGCAGCGAACCAAGTGTTCGCGGCACCTACGCCTGCAGCAACAGGAGCAGAATGTGCGGCTCTGGCGCCACACCTTCGCTTCGCGAGGTGGCCGCGCAAGTTTTGGCCGCACCTGCCCGAGAAGTACGATGGCAGTATCAACCCGGTGGAGTTCCTCCAGATCTACTCCACCGCCATCCTTGCTGCAGGAGGGGACGAGGCCATCATGGCCAACTACTTCCCCGTCGCCTTGACTGGCCCAGCCCGGTCTTGGCTCATGAACTTCCCCCAGGGTTCCATAACCTCTTGGGGAGAGCTCTGCCGGCAGTTCACTGCTAACTTCGGCAGCTCCTACACCCGGCCTGGCACGGAGCTTGACCTCCACGCCATCCAGCAACAACCTGGAGAGACGCTGCGCTCCTTCATCCAGCGGTTCTCCCAGGTACGGAACACCATCCCGCACATCCAAAATGCTTCTGTGGTGGTGGCGTTCCGGCAGGGGGTACGGGACAAGAAGATGCTCGAGAAGCTTGCGACCCGAGAGGTTCGCGACGTCTCAGAGCTCTTCAGCCTGGCGGACAAGTGCGCCAGGGCAGCAGAAGGGCGGAACTGGCACTCGCTGCCAGCCTCCGAGTCAGGAGGACAGCCCGGATCTGGTGCTGCTTCCCATGGAAGCGGCAAGAAGACCAAGAACCGGGGCGGTGGCAAGATGAAGCCACCGACCGTGGCTCCCGTTGCTGCAGCAGCAGCACCCAGTGGAGCTCGGGAGCCACATCCCGACTAAAGGCAGCGACAGTCACCAGCTCCAGATGGTGACCAAGGCGAGCCATGTCCCGTGCACGACACCAGCTACCATACTGCTGCTGAGTACCGGGGTATTCAGAAGCTCGCAGAGCGCTTCAGCAAAGGGAGGCAGCGGCGAGCTGATGCCCCACCTTTCCGTCAAAGGGAGGGCAAGCAGAAGGTCGACGCCCCAGACAATGTCGGCTACCAGGTGGGGTTTCAGGAGCCTCAGTCCGCCATAAAGACGGTTGTCGAAGTGTGCGATCGACACTTCCCCCGGGCCTGCACTGGGCAGTCCGCGGAGGTTCTTTTTTCGGCGGGGCTAGTCTCCTAGCGGAAAGCTTGCGCGGATGGACGAGTTAGCGAGAGCTTGACATGGCGAGTTTTACGTGGTTCAGGCCGCCGGAGCGTAAAACCCTACGTCCACGGCGAGCTGCGGAGCTCGCTGTATTGCTTGCTGCTCAGGGCCGGAGGCCTGAGCTTGGGGGTGAGTTACAGTTTGAGAGTGTATGGCTAGCGTATGAGTTGCAAAGTGCGAACCCCTGCTATCGACGCCTACCCGAGCCTTTTATAGTCCAAGGCTCGGGCGGCTTACAAGGGGAGCCGGGACCCGACAGGTGGTCCCGGGAAGATTGCTTGTTATCTACCGTATCTGTAGTTACGCCGGTAGCTGCCTCTGGTCGAAGGCTTCTGAGTCTTCATCTTGCCGCCCTGCCCATGCCGCGTGCTAGTCGTAGTGGTTGATGACGGCGCAGGCGGCATGGGATGTGTTGTCGCAGCGTTTATTGGCTGGCAGGTTCTGACACCACGCGCCAGTCTGTGATGCGACTGGGCGCAACGGCACCTGACAGACGCGTGCTCCGCGTTTCCGCGTCTTGGGAAGACGCGGGCCTTGAATACCTTGTACGGGCAAGGTGAGGAGCGCCTTTACGCCCGCCGCCTACCGCTCGGGGGCAGGCAGCACCGTTCTTCTGGCCACGTGGCGGGTCCGGAGCCCTTCTCTGAGGTGAGAAGGGTCCGGCCTGCGGGGCACGTGGAGCCTCCGGACCTCTCCCCGCGGAGGGGGAGGTCCGGCCTCTGTATGCCACGTGGCGGGCCCGGAGCTCTCCTCTGAGGAGAGGGAGGTCCGGCCCCACCGGACGCGTGGCGCCTTCGGAGCTCTCCCTGCGGAGAAGGGCGAGTACCTTAGGCATTTTACCCTGTGCGCGGGGGTACCCCATATCTCAGGTACCGACAGTGGCCCCCGGGCCCATCTCGGGGGAGATAGCGAGCCCGAGGTGGGACCTCCGTCTCTTCCGATCCGCGCACTTTCTTTAAGTCCCGAATTGGCCGCTGCCGGAGCACGAACGGCCGCGGGGTCGTGAGAGCGTGCGCTCACTTGATGATTGCTTTTACTGCGGCGGTTCCCAAGGCTGCCACTTCTGCACGTTGCGGCGCTTTCTTCGGGAACCGCTGAAGTGCCTTGCCGGCTCATCTTCTCAGGAGGCTGACTCCTTGACCCCACCGCTTTAGCTAAGCGGTTTGGGCCCACCCGTCATCGGCATTCGGTCTAGGAACCGAAGCGGTTGCCGGTGCGGGATATTCGAAGAGTTCCGAATCACTTGGAATTGCACCGGGAAGCTTTTTAGAGGAGGTCTTACCCCCATTGCAGCTTCCCTTCGCACTTCTCAGCATTTCTTCTCGGACTCTTGTGCTTTTGAGTTCTCCCTTGCCATGGCTTCCAACCCGCTGCCAGAGAAGAAACGCGCTCGATCTCCTCCAGCAACGGCGTCGGTGCCAAGTCGGGATTCCGGGGTGCCTGAAACCCCCTCCGGTGGCGACTCGAAGAGGCCCCGGGTTGATGCGCTGGGGGAAGCCTCTGGGGCGTCCCCTGTTCCGCCAGTCCAAGCGACTGCGGAGCGGTCGTCGGCGACGGTTGCGGGCTCTGGAAGTCCTACCCCGGCTCGGAAGTCGGGGTTCAGAGCCCGCTGGAGTGTCCGCGCTTCCCGGCCTTCCCCGTCTTGCGGGGAATCTGCACCGATGCGCTCGGAGCCAGGGGCAACTGCCGCGGCCCCCAGGCCAGCGCGGACTTCTCCTGTTCCGGTGTGCCCGGACTCCGCGGCGGCGTCGTCTCTTCCTGCCGAGACGGCAACCGCGGCCCCCGAGCCAGCACAGGTTGATCCTGCACTAGGCGGTCTGGCTTCTTCTCCAGCACCGCCTTCCCCGGCTCGTCCCTCTCCTCAGGTCAAGGAGCCAGAAGCTGAAAAGAGCCCGGCTGGCCTGGCTGCCAGAGCCGCGGAGCCAGCTTCTCCTGATCGGCGTCTCATCTCAGCTGCTGGTGCGTCGGCTCTTCCTGAGGACGAGGTAACGGAGGAGGTCGGAGGGACTGCCCCAGCCTCCGTTGCTCCATTGCCTCTGGCGGACGCCTTCACGCTTGCCGAGTCGAGCGTCCGGCAGGTCTTGGCTGCGCTAGGGCGCGAGCGGGAGGAGTATACGGTTGAACGGGACCGCCTCCTCATCTGGGGGAACCTTTTGCGGGAGAGGACCGCGAAGGTTAAGAGCGAGCTCGACTCCAGGCGGGAGTTGCTTGACTTCAGGGAAGCGCTCGTCGACTGGATGAAGCGGGCTGTCGACCGCATGGACACCCAGTCGCGGCGGATCAACAGGGAGGCCCTGGAGGCACACGCCCGGGCCGAAGAGAGCCTCTCTGCTGCTGTGGAAATACGGCAGCGGTTGGAGCGCCGCGAACTCGCCGTTGAGGAGCGGGAGCGTTCCGTGGCAGCTGAGGCAGAGAGGGTCGCCGCGCAGCTGGCCGCAGGCGAGGATGACCTCCGAGCTCGGATGGAGGAGCTGGAGATTCTGAAGGCAGACCTTGACTTGAGGGAGGAACAGGTCTCCCATGATCGCCGGGCGGTCTTGGACCGGGAGTTGACTGCCGGCTTCAAGGCCGCTGAGTTGGAGCGGCTAGCCAAGACTCTCCACCTTCGGGAGAGTTCCCTGGCGGCCAAGGAGAAGGAATTCTCCGAGAGGAACCTGGAGGCTCTGCAGGCGGCCCGCCGCGAGGTGGAGGAGCTCTCCGCCTTGCGGTCCTCCGAGGCCCTTGCGGTCTCAAGCTTCGTGGATCGAGCGGGGTCCGCCCTGATCCCTCTTGGCTTCAGTCCGGTGAGGGCCATGACTCCCGCGCTGAAGGTGGCAGAGGTGATCCCTGCGTTGGAGTCGATCGGCGCCAAGCTGGACAGGCTCGACTCGGTGGTCGCCAGCGAGCTTGAGGCCGAGGGCCGCAGCTTAGCTTTAGAAGTTGCTTCGCATGTGTTGGCATGCTTCAAGAGCCGCGACCCCTCTTTTTCACTAGAGCCAGCGAGAGAGGGCCCAGCCGCGGAGCGGGAGGAAGCTGCCAGGGCTGAAGTTGAGGATGTGGCCGCCCTTGTAGCCGCAAGGTTCCGGCGAGAGCCGGGAGGTCCTTAGGACTTGTTTCTCCCTTTTTTATCGAGTCTGTAGTCCAACTCATGGAGCCTTGTTTAATTTGACTCTCTTGGATACTTGTGTCTGTGATGCTTTTTCTCTCCTTCTTGGCTTTGCCTGGCTGAGTCCTTAGCTCCGCAAGGTACTCAGAGGCCATTTCTAATCTCGGAGCTTCGCACAGACACCCTCCCCGGGTCCTAACCGTGTTAGGGGCCCCCGGAGGTCTCCGAACCTCGCCCTACGGGGGGCTCCAAATCTGCCTGCCACGTGGCGGGTCCGGAGCTCCTCCTCAAGAGACGGGAGCTCCGGCCATGTTGGACACGTAGGGCTTCCGGAGCCCTCCCACTGAGGGGGGGAGGTCCGGTTCCTGCCTGCCACGTGGCGAGCCCGGAGCCCTCCTCAAGGAAGGAGAGAGTCCCGGGCCCGCTGGACACGTGGGGCCCCCGGGCCCCACCCCTGCTGGAGGGGCAGGTCCCGGTCCTTCCAGTCCCAGGCCGGAGTAGCTGGTAGCTCCTTTCCCCCCGCTTCATGCAGTCCCTGTTGCCATAACCTGGAGGTCCTGCACACAGGTAGAGGAAACGTAATTCTCCTCAGGGGGTCCTCCCCTCCTGTCTCTTAGTCTTATTCGTCTTATGGTCCTGACCCGCTATACGGGGCTTGGGCAATTCTGTGCACGAGGCGCCGGAGCTCCGGCTCCCTCCGAGGTCCGGGTACGGCCGTCCGATCCCTAGTACCGGGCCATGCGCTGGGGAAGCAGAGTGCACGCGCTTTGGGTTCATGACCAGGCAAAACGGACGTACTCCCCTGGACCTCCAGAGGGCAGGATGCGCATGCTTTGGGCTCTGGGCCGGCTAAGCTGGATACGCACCCTGGACCCCCCATGCACAACGCTGGCCTTTCCTGGAGGTGACCAACTGGCACCGCAACACCTGACTGGGGGAGGCCCGAGAGACTCACTCGGCCATCGGCAGGTGCCTCAAGCGCAGCCGCCTTCGGTAGGATAGCAAATGCCGACTATGGATGAGCGCAGGAGAGGGGGAGCTAGATGTACGATGAACATACATAGATGGTGCGATCATAAAAATTAATGCATAATTTAAATGAGCGCATGAGAGAGAGCTAAGTAGAACAGGTCTCTGTATTCATACCCATAGGTGGAATTCTGGCTGTACATGGGGGCAATGTTCCGCCTCGTCTACAAGGGAAGCAAGACTCTACGCGCTTAGGGTCAGAACCAGGCTAAACTGGACGTAGTCCTGTACCGTCCCTTGAGACTTAGCTACCCCAAGCTCTGTTCCTAAATTCTATGGGGTTTATTACAGAAGTGGATAACCCTGTTCTACCGATGCTCAGTAAGTAGGACTTACAGTGTTGCTTCATGGCAAGGATTTTTTGGGAATGGATCCCATTCTCGGTTGAAAGGCATGTGTACCTGGGGCGGCAGCTTTCATGATTCGGAAGGGACCTTCCCTGCTGGGGGAGAGCTTATGGGTCCTTCTTGGAATATAGCGTGCCGCTTCACCAGGTTGCCTTCTTGCGGGCCCCCGTCGCGTTTGGTTCTTTGGCGGTAGTGCTTAGAGCATTAGCCGAGACCGTGCATTGTGGGGTGTTCCCTGCAAGCCGAGTCTTGTCGAGGTTGTTATCTACGCTGGATCAGGCCCTGCGCGGCTTCTCTCGGGGGCCCCCGGGGAGTTCTCCCCTTCTGGCTAAGGCCTTCAAGGGGTAGGTGAACCCGGGCTCACCTTGGATGACCTAAGGCGTCTTCCCCTTCTGGCAAGGCCTTCAAGGGGTTAACGGACCTTAGGCGGCTCCCGAGAGGTATGTTCGAGGCACGGAGGCGTGCTGTAGTTGGCTAACGCCCAGGCTCGTCACCGTCGGAACTGGAGTCCTCACCGCCATGCACTGTCTTTATGACACGCTGAGGCTCCTGGAACCCCACCTGGTGGGCAGCGGTGACTGGGGCGTCGGCCTTCTGTTTGCCATCCCTCTGAGGGTAGGGCGGTGCTTCAGCCCTCTGCTGTCTTCCTTTGCGGAAGCGCTCTGCGAGCCTCTGGATCTCCCAGCACTCGGCAGCAGTATGGTTGCAGGTGCCGTGCACGGGGCATAGCCCGCCTTGGTCACTGTCTGGGGCCGGTGACTGCCGCTGCCTTTTGTCAGGGCGTGGCCCCGAGCTCCACTGGTCGTCGCAGCTGCGGCGACGGGGGCCGTGAATGGTGACTTCATCTTGCCACCCCCCCGGTTCTTGGTCTTCTTGCCACCCCCATAGGCAGCAGCACCGGACCCGGGCTGCCCTCCTGACTCGGAGGTTGGCAGTGCGTGCCAGTTCCGCCCTTCAGCTGCTCTGGCGCACTTGTCCGCCAGGCTGAAGAGCTCCGAGACGTCGCGGACCTCTCTGGTCGCGAGCTTCTCGAGCATTTTCTCGTCCCGGACACCCTGTCGGAACACCACCACCACAGAGGCGCTTTGGATATGTGGGATGGTGTTGCGCACCTGAGAGAACCGCTGGATGAAAGAGCGTAGCGACTCCCCAGGTTGTTGTTTGACGGCGTGGAGGTCGAGCTCCGTGCCGGGACGGATGTATGAGCTGCCGAAGTTGGCGACGAACTGCCGGCAGAGCTCACCCCAGGAGGTTATGGACCCCTGAGGTAGATTCATGAGCCAAGACCGGGCTGGGCCGGTCAAGGCGACGGGGAAGTAGTTGGCCATGACAGCCTCGTCCCCTCCTGCGGCAAGTACGGCGGTGGAGTAGATCTGGAGGAACTCCGCCGGGTTGACGCTGCCGTCGTACTTCTCGGGCAGGTGCGGGTGGAACTTGCGTGGCCACCTTGCGAAGCGAATATGGGGTGCAAGGGCCGCACATCCTGCACCTGCTGCGGCAGGTATAGGTGCTGCGAACACTTGGTTCACACCTGGCGCTGCGTATCCCAGCATGGCAAAGGCTGCACCATAGACCGGGGCCGCTAGTTGCGGCGCATATGGTTGTGGCATATGCTGCGCAGCATATGCCTGTGGCGGGGCTCGCATGGCGAAGACCTGCCCTTCTGGTTGTGTCGAGGCCGACGACATGCTGTCGCCTGCCTCCTGGTTGCGACGCCTTTCTCGGCGTCGCTCGAGGTACACCCGGGCGTCCTGCCCCAAGTGGCACCGTTCCAGTTCCCTTCGCAGGTCCATCGACAGGAGCCTGGAGGAGCTGGAATCCGCCGTTAGCCCGTCAACCGTGGGTGTGCGCGTCAGCGACACAGCCGGTTGCCCTGGGCGTCGTCCTCGCTGAAACCGAGGGTTCGCGGCGGCGACGACGAGGCGGTCCACCTCGCGGACCCATTGCTGGGTCACTGAATGGGGGCGCATCCCCCGCAGGCGGGTTGCGCAGCAGCGCTCTTGCTGCAGCTAGCGCACCTCCATGGTGTACGCTCAGCGCTGCAGAAGACCTCACGCTGGTCGGGGCCTGCATAGCCGGGGTCGGCGTTGCCGGAGTCGGCTGCTGGCTGCCCGCTTGTGCCGACACACTCCGTCCTGAGTGTGTCGACATGTACTCCCCAGTGGTCACGGTTCGCTGTGAACGCGGAGGGGGAGAGTTTGCCGTTGAAGGAAGCTTGGTCATCTTCGTCGGCGGAAACTCGTCGCGCTAGGGGAAAAGCCCCCTACCTGGCGCGCCAAATGTCGAAGTGTGAGATCGACACTTCCCCCGGGCCTGCACTGGGCAGCCCGCGGAGGTTCTTTTTTCGGCGGGGCTAGTCTCCTAGCGGAAAGCTTGCGCGGATGGACGAGTTAGCGAGAGCTTGACACGGCGAGTTTTACGTGGTTCAGGCCGCCGGAGCGTAAAACCCTACGTCCACGGCGAGCTGCGGAGCTTGCTGTATTGCTTGCTGCTCAGGGCCGGAGGCCTGAGCTTGGGGGTGAGTTACAGCTTGAGAGTGTATGGCTAGCGTATGAGTTGCAAAGTGTGAACCCCTGCTATCGACGCCTACCCGAGCCTTTTATAGTCCAAGGCTCGGGCAGCTTACAAGGGGAGCCGGGACCCGACAGGTGATCCCGGGAAGATTGCTTGTTATCTACCGTATCTGTAGTTACGCCGGTAGCTGCCTCTGGTCGAAGGCTTCTGAGTCTTCATCTTGCCGCCCTGCCCATGCCGCGTGCTAGTCGTAGTGGTTGATGACGGCGCAGGCGGCATGGGATGTCTTGTCGCAGCGTTTATTGGCTGACAGGTTCTGACACCACGCGCCAGTCTGTGATGCGACTGGGCATGACAGACGCGTGCTCCGTGTTTCCGCATCTTGGGAAGACGCGGGCCTTGAATACCTTGTACGGGCAAGGTGAGGAGCGCCTTTACGCCCGCCGCCTACCGCTTGGGGGCAGGCAGCACCGTTCTTCTGTCCACGTGGCGGGTCCGGAGCCCTTCTCTGAGGTGAGAAGGGTCCGGCCTGCGGGGCACGTGGAGCCTCCGGACCTCTCCCCACGGAGGGGGAGGTCCGGCCTCTGTATGCCACGTGGCGGGCCCGGAGCTCTCCTCTGAGGAGAGGGAGGTCCGGCCCCGCCGGACGCGTGACGCCTTCGGAGCTCTCCCTGCGGAGAAGGGCGAGTACCTTAGGCATTTTACCCTGTGCGCGGGGGTACCCCATATCTCAGGTACCGACAACGGTGCACAACGGTGAGGACTCCAGCTCCAGTGACGACAAGTCAGGGCGGTAACCGACTATGGCTGCCCTGAAAAGATCTGTGGAGACTGCACTGCTGCGATATCAGCCTTGGAGAAGTTCCAAGCAGTTGCAGCAGCCTGAGCACCAGCCCAGGCGGTGCAGAACCGGGCCAGCTCTACCCGAGTGCACATCTCTGTGCCTCGGCCTTACCTCCCGGGGGGCGCTCAGGATCCGTCAACCTCCTGTCGGCCTGAGCCAATGGAGGAAGACATCCTGGGTCTCCCGAGAAGAGTCCGGGTCCTCCTACCTCTTGTGGGCCTGAGCCGATAGGGGAAGGTACCCCGGCGTCCTGGGAGAAGCCGCGCAGGACCCGCTCCAGCGTGAAGATATCGACCTCGTAACAGCCTTGGAGAAGCTCCAAGCAGTTGCAGCAGCAGAAGCACCAGCCCCCAGCGGTGTAGAACCGGGCCAGCTCCGCCCGAGTGCACGACTCTGTGCCTCGGCCTTACCTCCCGGGGGCCGCTCAGGATCCGTCAACCTCCTGTCGGCCTAAGCCAATGGAGGAAGACATCCAGAGTCTCCCAAGAAGAGTCTGGGTCCTCCTACCTCTTGTGGGCCTTAGCCGAAAGGGGAAGGTACCCCGGGGCTCTCGGGAGAATCCGTGCAGGACCCACTCCAGCGTTATGATATCAACCTCATCGGTGAGGCACGATTGCAGGCAACACCTCACAACGCACGGCCCCGGCTAGTGCTCCGGCACTACCGCCAAAGGACCAAGCGCGTCTGGGAGCTGCAAGAAGGCGACCTGGTGCCGCGGCGCATACTTTCCCGCGAAGGACCTATAAACTCTCCCCCAGCCGGGAAGGTCCCTTCCGAGCCATGAAAGTTGCCGTCCCAGGTACATACGCCTTTCCACCAAGGATGGGATCTGCTCCCGAACCCTTGGAGCATGGAACATCACAGTAAGTTCCACCTCCTGAGCATTAGTAGAACAGGCCTTTACCTTTCTGTAATAGATTCCATAGAGTCCAGGAACAGCGCTCGGAGCAGCTAAGCCTTAGGGGGTGGTCCTGAACTACGTCCAGCTTGGCCTGGTTCCGACCCCAAGCGCGTAGAGTCTTGCTTCCCTTCTTAATGGGGCGGGTCGTTGCCTCCATGTACAGCCTGCCTTCCTCCTATGGGCATTTACACAGAAACCTGTTCTACCACGCTCTCACTTATGTGCTCATTTAAATTACGCATTAGTTTCTATGACCGCACTTTCTATGTATGCTCATCGTACATTTAGCTCCCCTTTTCTGCTCTCATCCATAGTCAGCATTTGCTATCCTACCGAAGGCGGTTGCGCTTGAGTCACCTGCCGATGGCCAGGGGGCCTTTCAGGCCTCCCCCAGTCAGGTGTTGAGGTGCCAGTTGGTCACCTCCAGGAAAGGCCTGCGCCGTGCATGGGGGGTCCAGGGTGCGTAGCCTGCTTAGCCGGTTCCGTACCCAAAGCGTGCGCACCCTGCTCTTTGGAGGTCCAGGGGAGTACAGCCGCTTTGCCTGGTTCCGTACCCAAAGCCTGTGCACTCTGCTTCCCTGGCATACGGTCCGGTACTAGGGGCCGGACGGTCGTACCCTGACCTCGGAGGGAGCCGGAGCCTTGGTGCCTCGCGCACAGAATTGCCCAAGCCCCGTATACCAGACTAGGACCGTAAGCCGAATAAGACTAAGAGACGGGGATGAGAGGGCCCCCCGAGGAGAATTACGCTTCCTCTACCTCTGTGCAGGATCACCAGGTTTCAGCCACGGGGGTGCATGGAGGGGGCGGGGCAAGGAGCTATCGACTACTCCAGCGCAAGACCGGAGGATCCGGGTTTCGCCCTTTCTGCAGGGACGAGCCCCGAAGGCCCCACGTATCCAGCGGGGCCGGAGCTCCCCTCTCCTCAGGAGGAGCTCCGGGCCCGCAACGTGGCTGGCACAAGCCGGACCTCCCCCTCCGTGGGGAGAGCTCCGAAGGCTCCACGTGTCCCACGGGGCCGGACCTCCCTCTCCTCAGAGGGGAGCTCCAGGCCCGCCATGTGGTCGGCAGATCTGGACCTCCCCATTCTCGTGGGGCGAGTTCCGGAGACCTCCGGGGCCCTTAACACAATAAGGACCCAGGGAAGGTGTCTATCCAGAGCTTCAAGATTGGTGAAGGCCTCTGAGTACCTTGCGGAGCTAAGGGCTTGGTCAGGCTAAGCCAAGAAGAAGACAAGAACACACAGACACAGAAAGTCACAAGAGTCTATTTATTCAAGGCTCCATGAGCTGGACTACAGACTCAATAAAAAAAGAGATACAAGTCCTAGGGTTTCCCTGGCTCGCGCCGGAACCTAGAGGCTACAAGGGCGGCCACGTCCCCGACTTCAGCCCTGGCGGCTTCCTCCCGCTCCGCGGCAGGGCCCTGCCTCACTGGCTCTAGTGAGAAGGAAGGGTCCCGGCTCCGGAAGCATGCCAACACGTGCGTGGCAACCTCCACGGCGAGACCCCGTCCCTCTGCCTCGAGCTCACTGGCGACCACCGCATCCAGCCTGCTCAGCTTGGCGCCGATTGACTCGAGCGCGGGGATCACCTCGGTCACATTCAGCGCAGGGGCCGCTGTCTTCACCGGGCTGAAGCCGAGGGGGACCAGGGCGGACCCTGCCTGGTCGATGAAGCTCGAGACCGCATGGGCCTCGGAGGACCGCGAGGCCAAGAGCTCCTCTACCTCGCGGCGGGCTGCCAGCAAGGCGTCGTCGCTCCCCTCAGAGAATTCCTTCTCCTTGGTGGCCAGGGAGCTTTCCCGAAGGTGGAGAGTCTGGGCAAGCCGCTCCAACTCTGAAGCCCGGAAGTCGGCAGCCAGCTCCCGATCCAGGATCGCCTGGCGCTCCCGGGAGACCTGCTCCTCCCTCGTGGCAAGGTCTGCCTTCCGGGTCTCTAGCTCCGTAGCCCGGGCTCGCAGGTCGCCCTCGCCCGCCGCCAGCTGCGCGGTGACTTTCTCCGCTTCGGCCGCCACGGAGCGCTCCTGATCCGCAACGGCGCGCTCACGGCGCGACAGCCTCTGCCGCACCTCCTCCAGGGCAGAGAAGTTCTCCTCGGCCCGGGCATGTGCCTCAAGGGCCTCCTTGTGGAGCCGCCGCGTCTCGGAGTCCAGATGGTCGACGGCCCGCTTCTGTCGGTCGAGGAGCGCCTCCATGATATCAAGCGACTCCCGCCTGGAGTTGAGCTCCCCCTTGACCTTCTCGGTCCGCTCCCTCAAAAGGCTCCCCCAGGTGAGGAGGTGATCCCTCTCAACCACCTGCTCCTCCCACTCACGACCGAGCGCGGCCAAGACCTGCCGGACGCTCGTCTGGGCGAGCACGAGAGCGTCTGCCAGGGGCAGCGGGGCAGCAGCGGCCGGTGCGGCGCCCCCGACCTCCTCCATCACATCGTCTTCAGGAGAAGTCGACGCACCGGCAACCGGGATGAGATGGCAGTCAGGAGAAGCCGGCGCTGGGACGGGCTCGCTCCCATCACGCCCTGGTTCGATGCCCACCATAAGGCCGGTGGCAGTTCCTTCCGCTCCGGCAACAGGAGGTGGGACTTCGACAACCGGACCCGCCGAACCCTCACCGACAGCTGGCTCCTGAGCCGGTGAAGAAGGTCGAGTGGGAGCAATCGATGCTGCCATAGAAGCCGGGCTGACCAGCACAGGAGGAACTTGTGCTGGCTTGGGGGCCGCGGCGACCGTCTCGGCAAGAGGAGTCGACGCTGTCATAGAAGCCGGGCTGACCGGCACAGGAGAAACTTGCGCTGGCTTGGGGGCCGCGGCGACCGTCTCGGCTACCGAGCGCTGCAGCGCAGACCCCCCGTCAGTCGGGGATGGCCGGGAAATGGGAGCGTTACCGGCACTCGGGGAGTCCCTACAAACATGGGAAACTCGTAAGTTAAGAAAAGACGAAGACAACACAGACTCTAGAATCCGGTAGGCGTCGCTTACCGAGAGACACGAGAACTCCAACGGGCTCTGAACCCCGGCTTCCGAGCCAGGGTAGGTCCACTAGAGCCCGCCGTCGCTGCTGACGGCTGCCCCGCAGTCGCCCGGGCTGGCGGAGCAGGGGATGCTTCTGAAGCCCCCCTGGACGCCGGCCCGACTCCTGAAGCCCGGGGCGCCTGAGCTCTTGGATCGCCCCTGGGCATCGACGCGCCAGCAGTTTCCCTCGAGCCTCCACCGCCTGAGGAGGGAGGACGCGACGCCCGGGAACTTTCAGCCCGTCGTCGCTCAAGAGGAGTCCCGTCGGGATGATGAGCCCGAGACCTCTTGGGGTCGCCACCGGACGGGGCGCCGTCTCCAGAAGCAGGGCGCGCAGGCACCCTGGATCCCTGACTTGGCACAGACGCCGCCGCCAGAGGAGATCGAGCGCGCTTCTTCTCCGGAGGCGGGTTGGAAGCCATGGCAGGAGAGAGCTCAAGAACAGGGAAGACAAAGGCGCAGGAACTCAAGGAAGGTGCAAGCGCTGGGAAGTGCGAAGGGAAGCCGCGATGCGGGTAAGATCCCCTTTTAAAACTTCCCAGGTGCGATTCAAAGCGATTCGAAACTCTTCAAATACGCCGCTTGTGCAACCGCTTCGGCTCCGAGACCAAGCGTCGATGACAAGTGGACTCAAGTCGTCCAACTGGAGCGGTGGGCCAAGAAGTCAGTCTCCCAAGGAGACGAGCCGGCAAGACGCTTCAGCGGTTCCCAAAAAAAGTGATGCGACGTGCAGAAGTGGCAGCCTTGGGAACCGCCGCAGTAAAAGCAACCATCAAGTTGGCACACGCTCCCACGATCCCGCGACTGTTCGTGCTCCGGCAACGGTCAATGTGAGTCTTAGAGAAGGTGCGTGGAATGGAAGAGACGGAGGCCCCACCTCGGGCTCCCTATCACCCCCGAGATGGGCCCGGGGGCCACTGTCGGTACCCTCGATACGGGGTACCCCCGCGCACAGGGAGAAATGCCTAAGGACCTCGCCCTTCTCCGCAGGGAGAGCTCCTAAGGCGCCACGTGTCCAGCGGGGCTGGACCTCCCTCTCCTCAGAGGAGAGCTCCGGACCCGCCACGTGGCCAACTGAGCCGGACCTCCCCCCCTCCGTGGGGAGAGCTCCGGAGGCTCCACGTGTCCTGCAGGGCCGGACCTCCCTCTCCACAGAGGAGAGCTCCGGGCCCGCCACGTGGCCAGCAGCAGCCGGACCTCCCCCCTCCGCGGGGAGAGCTTCGAAGGCTCCACGTGCCCCGCGGGGCCGGACCTCCCTCTCCTCAGAGGAGAGCTCCGGGCCCGCCACGTGGCCAGCAGAGCGGCGCTGCCTGCCCCCCACGCGGTAGGCAGCAGGAGTAAAGACGCGCCATACCTTGCCCATACGAGGTATTCAAGGCCCGCGCCTTCCGAAGGCGCGGAGACGCGGAGCACGCCTCTGTCAGGTGTCGTTGCGTCCAGTCACATCACAGACTGACGCGCCGTGTCAGAGTCTGCCCGCCAATAAACGCAGCGGCATAGGCAGAGCAGCAGAACGAAGACTCGGAAGCCTTCGCCAGAGACAACTACCTTGTAAACCGCTAGAGCCTTGGACTATAAAAGGCTCCGGTAGGCGACGTTAGCAAGGGTTCGCACTCCAGCCATTCGCACCCTTAGGTTCGACTCATCCTCAAGCTCAGGACTCCGGTTCTGAGCAACAAGCAATACAACGAGCACCTCTGCTCACCGTGGGCGTAGGGTTTTACGCTCCTGCAGCCTGAACCACGTAAAACTCCTCGTGTCAAGCTTCTCCCTCAATCGTCCCTAACGCTAAAGCTCTCCGCAAGTGACTAGCCCCTCCGAAAAAGAACCTCCGCGGGCTGCCCAGAGCAGGCCCGGAGGAAGTGTCAGCTACACACTTCGACAGTCACTTATAGGCTTGTACCGTAGGTGGTTTAAAACCACATATGTGGAGTCTCTTGTGCAATGGAAAGTTTAAAAAATCAGATTTTAAACTAATTTTTGATTTGAAGTTCAAATTAGGGAAACATAATAGGAATTTCAAACTATTGTATTCAAAAGCTCAATTGCAGCAGCCAAATTTAAAATCAGATTCCATATTTGAATTCCTTAGGTCCAAATTAGGGGGTAGGCAAAGTCTCATGAATTTTTGAAGATATTTGCTATCCATTTTCCAAATGGACTTAAATTTGCAATGAATTCAAATATACATTTGAATTTGGATGAAACTTATCCAAATTATCCAAACACAATACAGATTGGAATTTCCCACAATTTGATTTGCAGCATTTGCCAAAATGAGGCGATATTTATGAGAAAATGAGAGGGGATAAGTGGGAAGGTGGGGCCCACTTGTCATATGCCCAAAAAGATCTGTAGGATCGAAGTACATGTTAAAGCTACCAGAGGGGGTGAATGGTAGATAAAAACTTTTCAGCGGAAGCAACAAAACAACCCTCAGCAGAAAACTAATTTGTTAAAAAAACCATGTGCGCGACTAATCTAAACGTGTTCAACTGTGACAAAACTAGTATAGATTGTAGAGAATCAAGTCACGAAGACATTACAACAAGAATCATGAAAATCCGTTGAGAGAAACTCAAGTTACGATCGAAAGATCAAACAAATGTCAATCTGTCCTACGTGAGAAAAACAGTTCTGGAATACTGCAAAAAAACTCGTGTAGATCAGAAACCACAAATTCAATGACCGTGAAATTTTCACAGATGATAGATAATCAAGTTGTTAAGACAACCCAAAAAGAACCATATCAATTGGATCTGTAAAACTTGAGTTATGATAAAACCACCAAAGCAAGGTAGTGTTGAACAGAAACTCGACGAGAAAAACTTGTCTGAAACAAGTCGGACGAACAAGGCACAAAAGTTTCTTTAGAATATGAATTTTATTTATCAAAACACAAGAGGAACAGCCCCAAAGTCGTGCCCCCACGAGCCTTGGCCTCCCTTGCTTATATAACCAGCCCGAAGGTCAACTCAACTCAAACTAGGACTCCTACTACTATTTGGATTCAAACTGTAACTTTCCAATACTGCTTAGTACTCTTCTATATGCAGATAGAAGCAATCTTAAGACTTTCAAACACCTTCGGAATGTATCCCACATTCCTAAAATAACTCAAATTTGTGACCCACACGAAATCCTATCATAACCAACTCAAACCTTTCCGACCAATTCTTTACGTCCACATCTCTTCATCACGCCTTGGAATCATGCAGCCACGTCCATGCACTCCTTGCACACGTGCAAACATCTTCCAACGACGTCCAAGATACCTTCATATGCATTGTTCTTGATTCAAACATACTGCGCAACCTCCCGATCAACTCAACCACAATTCCTCCCGAACTTGGTTGTTGAACCTCATCTTCTCTCTAAGACTAGTTCAATGGATCCCGTCACCAGCCATGTCTTAAACTCAAGCAACATCTGCACATGAATAAACAACCAATACTTCCGAGCACAAGTCCTCGACTTGACTCTCGTTAGTTACGAAACTACAACATCTTACGTGAGCACCTCACATAAGCATGTTGTAAACCATAGCAAAATGATATCGTCCATAACCACCAAAACATACCAAAACTTAGTAAAATAATACTAAGCGAACTTTCCATAAGAGTAAAGCAAGTTCGAAACATTGCAAGTTAAAAGCAGAACCATTGCAATCAAGCTCCGAACCTTACCAAAGATAACAGGACCTTGAACCGGAGCTTACCAAAGCTAGTCGGACCCAGCGCCGGAGCTTACTAAATCTTAGTCGGACCTAGCACGGAACTTACCAAACCTAGTCGAACCTAGCACCGGAGCTAGCAAAAACAAGTCGGACCTAGCCAAAATAAGTCAGACCTAGACAAAGCATGTCGGACCTTACGTCGGACCTTGTTAAAAAGGTGTTTTGGTAGTATTCAAAACTTTTATCGTTAAAGCTAATGTATTCAGCACACATAGGTCTCACAATCTTCCCCTTGATGAATGCATTGGCAACACCACTTAAAATCCGAACATTGCCTTATTCAAATGAAAAGTTTTGAAAACATTTTCTCCCCTTTTGTAAATCAGAAATAAAATAAGAAGAAAAATAAAAATACCAAAAATTCTCCCCCTGAGAAGAATCGCGTCAAAACATTTGTGAATGTGTGCAATGTGTGATCAATTTCTCCCCCTTTGACAATATATTCAGCAAGGTACAAAAGAGAAATTTTAATTTGTTATGAGTACATTATAATATATACATATAAAACAAAGCTCATCCAAATCATACTATCAAATAACTTACACTAACACATCAATGAGATACATAAAGTAGTATAAGCCTGCTAGAGATCAAGTGTTTCAATTTAAGCAAGTCATGATCTCACAAACTTAACTATTTCAAGACCTGAAAGTTTGACACTTGTTGCTGCATTTTATTTAACATTTAAAGCACAAATTTTTATCTTATGACATTTGTCAGAGATTATATGCAACATCAGCCTTATTCTAACTAACCAAATCGAACCTATGTCATTTGACAGTCAGAAGCTTAAGGACATGGTTTTAGTCATACACAACTCCTTTCAAGTTCATATCTAAGTGCAATGATAAGCCATCTCAAAAGAAGAAGTGCGATGCATGCATATTCTCTTGATCTTTTCTCATTTTTTTATTTGAATATAAAAACTCAACATGTGAGTTGATTACTTGATTAATTCTTTATGATTAAAAGCACTTGTGAGCATGCAACAAGTTCAAAACAGCAAGAAAGTTTAACCATGACCAGATTTAGTGTAAGTAATTATTCCAATTACTAGATATGGTAAAAATTACAAAATACATAACACGAGTAATGTAGTAAGAACTTTTAGAATGAAAAAGGAATCACAAAGTCATATATGCATGAAATACTATGCTTATATTATTTTAATTTCAGATTCACACATAGACTTCCTAAGTTTCAAAATTCTCCCTCAATTTAAGCCATGAGGATGTATAACCCCTATTTCACTACGAATGTAACAAAAACGAGTGAAATCTAAAGGTTTTGTAAAAATGTCAGACAATTGTTGTTCGATATCTACATGGTGAAGCACAATGTTCTCTTTTTCGATATTATCACGAAGAAAGTGATACCTAATGTCAATGTGCATAGTTCTCGAATGTTGCACGGGGTTTTTAGCAATGCAAATGGCACTAGTGTTATCACAAAACAGTGGAACACTATCTAGATCAACCCCATAGTCCTTAAGTGTTTGAACAACCCAAAGAATTTGTGAGCAAGCACTAGCAGCAGCTACATATTCAGATTTGGCTGTGGATTGTGCAACTGAACTTTGTTTTCTACAGGACCAGGCAACAAGTGAATTACAAAAAAATGACAAGCACCAGAAGTACTTTTCCTATCAGTCCTACAACCCCCAAAATCAGCATCGGAAAAAGATTTCAAAGTAACGGTTGAGAAAGAAGGAATAAAAATGCCAAATTCTTGAGTTCCATGTAAGTACCTGAGAATCTTTTTGACGGCTTGACGATGTGAAGCACGTGGGGAGGCTTGAAACCGTGCACAAAGATATACGCTGAATTGTATGTCCGGTCTTAATGCTGTGAGATACAAAAGTGATCCGATCATGCTTCTATATTCTTTTTTATCAACGAGATCACAATCTTCATTAAGTTTAAGTGTTGTTACTGTTCCCATTTGTGTCCAAAGAGGCTTGCTTTTGTCCATGTTGAAGCGACTTAGGAGGTCTTTTGTATACTTTGTTTGATGCACAAAGGTACACTCCTTAGTTTGCTTGATTTGCAGCCCCAAAAAGTACGTGAGTTCTCCCATCATACTCATCTCAAATTTTGAACTCATCATAACTGAAAACTTGGACACAAGATCATGAGAAGCACACCAAAGATAATATCATCCACATACACTTGAACGAATAATGAGTCATTGTCATGCTTAAGCACAAAAAGAGTTTTATCAACCTTGCCCATGGTAAACCCCTTTTCAAGTAAGAATATTTTTAACCTATCATACCATGCTCTAGGGGCTTGTTTGAGACCATACAAGGCTTTGGACAGTTTGTAAACATGATTAGAAAAATTTGGAAAAACCAGATGGTTGTTTGACATAAACCTCCTCATCTATGTAGCCATCAAAAAAAGCACTTTTAACATCCATTTGATATAGCTTAAAACCTTTAGATGCAGCAAAAGCTAACAAAATTCTTATGGCTTCTAATCTAGCAACAGGAGCAAAAGTTTCATCAAAATCTAGACCTTCAACTTGTGTGAAATCTTGAGCAACCAACCTAGCCTTATTCCTAACCATAACTCTATCCTCATTTTGTTTATTTTTAAACACCTATTTAGTTTCAATTAAAGTATGACCTTGAGGTGGAGGTACAAGTTTCCAAATATTATTTCTTTCAAAATTTTCTAACTCTTCTTGCATGGGAATAATCCAAGATTCATTAGTGAGTGTGTGTGATATATCTTTGGGTTCAAAAGAAGCAATAAAAGCGGAATGAACATGAGAATTGACGTCGAAAAAACTGGATCTTGTAACTCGTTCATGGAAGCTTCTAATAATTTGTTGTGGAGGATGACTTTTGAGAATCCGGAGGGGAGTGAACACTTCACAAGCTTCTTCTTCTTCTTCAACAAAAATACTCTCCCCCTACGAATATGGATCCAAACCTGTAATATTTGAACTAGTACGTGGGCTAGCTTCATCAAAAGAAACCTCACAGGTCTCCACAATTTTGTTAGTATCAAGTAAAAGCACACGGTAGCCTCTAGTATGAGATGGATAACCAAGAAACATGCCATCAACAGATCTAGATTCAAATTTATCAAGATTATCATGTTTCTTAACAAAGTATTTACAACCAAATACCCTAAAGTGTGTGAAACTAGGCCTATGTCTAAACCTGAGCTCATATGGTGTTTTACCTAGCTTAGCACGCAAGAAAACATGATTTGAGACATAACAAGTGGTTGCAATTGCATCAGCCCAAAATTTCCTAGGAGTTTGATATTCATCAAATATAGTCCTAGCCATCTCAACTAAGATTTTGTTCTTTCTCTCTACAACACCGTTTTGTTGAGGTACATATGGTGAAGAAAATTGATAATCTATTGCATTTTCAGCACAAAAGTGATCAAACGATTGATTTATAAATTCGGTTCCATTATCACTTCTAATTGCTCTTAAAGATCCTGGGTGATCAATTGATAATTTAAGAAATAAGTTCTAAAGTGACTAAAAGCTTCATTCTTAGATGTCATAAAGTAAACCCAAGAGTATCTAGAATAGTCATCAACAATCACAAAAACATACCATTTACCTCCGAAGGATTGAACACGTGAAGGTCCTACGGTGTCAAGGTATAAAAGTTGACCCGGTTCAGTTGTCATGGTTATTGTGAGAGGAGCATGTGAACCTGCAACTATCTTAGCATGTCTACAATAAGAGCACATAATTTCTTTGTCCCCTTTAAGCTTAGTCAGCCCACGTATGCGATCAAGAGCACTAACACGCGTGAGATGATCAAAGCCTACGTGACTGTAACACCCCAAATTTTGATTTAAAACTCTAAACCATGTTTAGAGGGGAATTTAAAAATTTTTGGACGTGTTGCATGTTTTGCAAAAATTCAAATTCAAACTGGAATTCAAATTATACTCAAAACACAAAAGAAATGGAAAAAGAAAAAGAGAAAACGGGAAAAAAACTGGCCAGTGGGCCGAAAACCCGCCAGCCGGCCCAGTTACTCCCGCACCAGCCCGCCCCCGCGCGCGCCGCGCTGCCCCTCACCGACGGGTGGGACCCACCTGTCATCCCTAACCCCGAGCCCCCGCGACCCCGGACTTTTCTCCCGAGCGCGCGAAATCGCAACCGACCGGGAAAGCCCGTCCCGCAGCCGAATTCTGGTCCCAGAGGACTCCAACTCGATCACAACAGACCCACCGCCCTCCCCCGGCTATAAAACCCCCCGATCCGATCAGTTTTTCTCACGCGATCGCCGATTTTCACTCCGGTGAGCACCGAGACTTCGCCGGTGAATTCTGGCCGATCTAAGCTCGGAAACTCTGATCTAACTCGCTGGTCTTGATCCACCGCCTCCGGGGAACTTTGCAGGTGCAGAAAACCCGAAGACTTACGGTGTAAATCCAGCGCCGACGAGCTTCGCCGTGGTTTTGCCTCGGACCTCGCCGCCGATCACTTTCCAGGACCCCCGAGCTCGAGAAAACCCCCGAGGTGAGATCCCTGACCTCCCCTCTACCGATCTATGCCATGAGATCACAGTTTTAGGCAGAATTCTCGAGGATCCGAAACTTTCCGGCGAGATCGCCGCTTCCCGCCGCCGTGTGCCGCCGGCAGCGCCGCCCGCGTTCGATCAGAGCGACGTGGCCGCTTGTGCGCCGTTTATTTTAAATCGCACGGTAGACTTTAAAACCCCGCGTACCGGTTCGATGTTATAATCTCAGCCGTCGGTTTAAAATCGGACGGTCCACGTCAACCCCGCATTATAAAGACTGGAATTCTTACGTGCTACCCCCTGGGGTTCTCTGGAATTGAGAGCTAGCCCCGGAAACTTCAGATCTAGCCCCTGGAACTCCAGAAAATCATGTAAATTCATTTAAAAATCAGTTTTAGCCCCTGGACTTAATAGAAATTAGGAAAAACACCTCTGAAAGTGTAGCTAGACCCCTGGAAATTATGAAAATAATATTATAGACCCTGTAATGGGGTGAATTCATTTATTTTAGGCCTGTTTAGTATTTAATTTAGAAAATTGAATATGTAACTAGTGTTTAAAAATTTAAAAAGGGGGACAAACATAATTGTCAAAATTAATTAAAAACTTTCTCAGTACTTAGAAAACTTTGGAGTGAGATAAAAATATATTTTTGAGCTGAAATGAATCTGTTTCATCTATTATTCACATTTATTAGTATAGGGACACATTTTTAAGTAAAGAATAGTTGTAGAAAAATAGGGAAAATAATTATGAAATAGTTTACATCAGAGGCCAAGGTCAAAATATGTTATTAAATTATTTAGGACCAGAACCTATATTGTTTGGATGATGTGTATTACTAATTTCATAATAAAATACACAATTATGCATAGGAATATAAATCTGAAATTATAGCAACTAGTAAATGATAAATGTAGTTTTTAAAATCCAAAGAGTTCAGTTTAGGGTTGATAGAAATTATGAAGGCACATATGGAGAAGAAAAATACTTTTCATACATACTTGGTAGTTTAATATAAGGAATTTATTTAAAACTGAAACAAACATATATACATATATATATATAGTATGTGAGTATAAATGTGAACACCAAAGTAGGAACCATACACATATAAATAAAAGTGTATGTAAGCCACAGATCAACACACAAAGTAACCACAACACATATAATGGTGAATGAATTTCATCAATATGAATGTGTGGTTTGTATGAAGTAAGAAGTGTGAACTATGTCTTATGATTGT
The DNA here is from genome assembly GCA_030760725.1 of Neostapfia colusana. Taxonomy (NCBI): domain Eukaryota; kingdom Viridiplantae; phylum Streptophyta; class Magnoliopsida; order Poales; family Poaceae; genus Neostapfia; species Neostapfia colusana. Next base: position 53,178,091 of record JASWHV010000019.1, read on the forward strand.
TATTTTTCTTTTGCTATGTGTGATGGTATGAAGTAGAACCTGTTCAAGAGCAAGTTATTCCTTTCCAAGATCAGGACTACCCATTTTAAGAGCAGCAAGAAGGAGGCAAGTGTCCTTGACCACTTTGATCCTATGCTAGGATTGTGTAGATAGTATTATTTGCATTGTCAAATGAAATATGAAACCCATGCTAGGAAGTTTCCCTAGAATTGCATTACCTTATTTCCTTGTAGCTTGGGTTGGGATTTATTTTATCATGTCATTTAATATTATGCATATGCTTAGCCATGCTTAGAGTGGGATGATTGGGATATGAGATCATCAGTTTATACTACCATACTCTTGAATGAGATATTGTGAGTTATGTAGAGGTAGGGATCAAGGCAAGTTGGATGTTTTGGTTGTGTGCTGGGTGCACGAGACTTGGGTTTGTGTTTAGTACTTGTCTAGATCCTAAGGACCGGTTCATGGAGCATGTAACCCGGCTTTACAGTGCCAACCACATGCTGAGATGGGGCAGCTTGGCCAATTAATTAGGTGTATCCCCGGCGTAGTATGGGTGTTGGATGGTGCGGGGAGTAGGTGTCAGCTGGACTACCATATGAACCGCAAGGCTCAAGAGGGGGCCACTGCAGCGGGGTTGGAGCCTCTTGTATGCTGTTAGGGGTGAAACCTCAGTGGGCCCACGCTCGTCGGGAATCCCTTTGTAAAGGCTTCGTAGTGATCTCCTGGCTACACACCTGGGAAGTGTGAATGTGGTTCGTGGCCACTGGCATAATGGAGGTTCTTTTAGTCCACCCGCCAACGGGGGATGAAATCACTATATGTGGGTACAGTGGTACAAACTCTGCAGAGTCAAAACTGTCTTGACAGCCGTGCTCACGGTTAAGAGCGGCCTGGACTTATTCATGATTAGAGGATTGATGGTTTTGGAAGTTAAGCGGGGAGCTTAACATTGGAAATGATGTTATGGTTATTGGTTTATGATGATGGGATGGGAGATTGGGACCATTTCACCTGTGTAGTAATGTAGGTGCTTAATAAGCTAAGGTGATAGGTATTAATTGCGTAGTGCTTTAACCATGAGTTTAACCTCTCCTTGTTCTAGCCATGCATGATATAATTTTTCCCACACTTGCTGAGTACCATTGGTACTCAACCTTGCATATTTGTTGGTTTATATTGCTGCTCAGGTCAAGATAATGATGTGGTGTATAATGACCAAGACTTTGGACCCGAAGAAGGTTTCTAGGTTCGTGGAGACCCCGGGCAACGCCTGTGATGGAGCCCAAAAAGAATAATATTCCGCTGCTAGTTTATTTACTTGTGATGAACTTATTATTGTCCATCGAGACATTTACTATGTAAGACTTACTTATATTCGACACCTGGCTTGTAATAAATGATGCTTCACTATTTGTCATCGCATGTATGAGAAAATGATCCTGGCATACATGTGATATTCACTTGGTTGTTCTTCGGAAAAACCGGGTGTGACAGTGACCAAGTCTACGATGCCAAAAATATAAATTCTTAACATCATTTGCAACTAGACATCTAAGCTTAGAGGAAGACATATCAAAATCAGCTTTAAAAACTCTTCCAAACCGAGATATGTTAAAAATAAGCTCACTATTTGAATCTACAACTTTGCAGCAGTTTTTATTGAAAATAATTTCCAGATTTTTATCTAGCAATTGTGAAACAGAAAGCAAGTTGTATTTTAAATATTTGACAAGTGCCACATCCTTCAAAGTATAGTGATCATTTACTCTAACCTTTTACCGTTCTCTACACGTGACACAAAAGAGAGAGAGGAGAACCATTCCTTGTTACCGGTCATGTGGCATGAGCAACCTGAATCCACAATCTAAATGTTCTCCTTCCTCATGCGTGTAACCTACATAGAAGCACAATACGTCGATGACTCAATATTGGGGTTAGTTAAAAGGCATTTAGGAATCCAGTACTGAGTCACTGGATGTCCAGCAGGAATAACATGCGAAAGCTGAGATAAAACAGCAGGTTTATGAGTCAAAGTTTGAGATTTTTTGTTCTTAACTACTGACCTATGAGGTGTTACTTGTGTAGCACAAAAATTAGTAGCTCCGGAGGCAAAAACAGAAGGTCAGGAGGCAAAAACTGAAGCTCTGGAGGTAAACTTTGAATATTTATGACTCATAACAGCAGGTTGCATGTTCCTGACATTCGGTTTAGTATGTGCAGCAAATTTTGCATTAGAGTTATAAGATCTAGCTTGTATTCTTTCCTTTTTATGTTGTTTAGCTAGTCTATAACAAAAATCTATGACATGACCATCTCTACCACAATAGGTACAATGAAATTTAACTTTGTGTTCATGTCTAGATGAGCATGCAGTATACTTATTTGAACCCGAATGTGACAACACTCCTGCAGATCTAAAAACCACTTCTTTTTGTTTAGGAACTGTTTGAATCAAACCACTTCCTAATGATTTTACAATTTTAGATGGATGTTCCTTAGCATGAGCATGTGAATCAAAAACTAAACCAGTTTTATCATTGCAAGACTTGGAAGAATTCAGCAGCAAGTTTAGATTCTTATTCCTATTACAAAACCGATCTAATGTCTTATACATGTTATTAAGTTTATTTGATAGATCAAGTCAATTTTCACATGAAGTTTTTCCTTTTAATTTACAATTGGAACAATATTTAACTTCATGAGAACGTAAAGCATTGTTCAATATAGAAATTTCTTTGATACCATCTTGTAGTTTCTAATCAAGATCATCACAAGTAGAACAATGCAAATCAATTGTAGATCAACAAGCATCTTTCAAGTTTTTATCATTAAGTGCAGCAAGCTTTTTGTTCTTTTCGATTTCAAATTCAAGTTTATCAAGTGTGGAGGTGTGTGCATTTCTTAGAGAGGACAATTGTTCATATATTAAAGCACATGAGGAACAAGAATCATCACTAGGAGTGATTTTAAACGATTAATTTCAGATTCTAGTGAAGCATTGTCCCTAAGTTTTTTGTCCTTTTTAACAATAATAGTGGATCCCCGGCACAGCCCGGGGGAAGTGTCGGTACCTGCGATATGGGGTACCCTCGCGCACAGGGGAAAATGCCTAAGGAACTCGTCCTTCTCCGCAGGGAGAGCTCCGAAGGCGCCACGCATCTTGCGGGGCCGGACCTCCCTCTCCTCAGAGGAGAGCTCCGGGCCCGCCACGTGTCGTACAAAGGCCGGACCTCCCCCTCCGCGGGAGAGAGGTCCAAAGGTGCCACGTATCCGGCGGGGCCGGACCTCCCTCTCCTATGAGAGGGAGGAGCTCCGGGCCCGCCACGTGGCCGACAGAAGGCGAACCTCCCCCTATGCGGGGAGAGGTCCGAAGCGGGGCCGGACCCTCCTCTCCTCTGAGAAGGGCTCCGAGCCCGCCACGTGGCCAGCAGAACGGCGCTGCCTGCCCCCGAGCGATAGGCAGCTGGCGTAAAGACGCCCCATACCTTGCCCGTACAAGGTATTCAAGGCCCGCGTCTTCCCAAGACGCGGAGACACGGAGCACGCCTCTGTCAGGTGCCGTTGCACCCAGTCGCATCACAGACTGGCGCGCGGTGTCAGAGCCTGCCAGCCAATAAACGCAGCGACAAGACATCCCATGCCGCCCCGCCGTCATCATCCACTACGACTAGCATGCGGCATGGGCAGGGCTGCAAGACGAAGACTCAGAAGCCTTCGCGAGAGACAACTACCGGCATAACTGCAGATACGATAGATGATAGACAATCTCCCCGGGACCACCTGTCGGGTCCCGGACCCCCTTGTAAGCCACCCGAGTCTTGGACTATAAAAGGCTCGGGTAGGCGACGATAGCAAGGGTTCGCATCTCTGCAACTCATACGCTAGCCATTCACACCCAAGCTGTAACTCACCCCCAAGCTCAGGACTCCGGTTCTGAGCAGCAAGCAATACAGCGAGCTCCATAGCTCGCCATGGACGTAGGGTTTTACGCTCCGGCGGCTTGAACCACGTAAAACTCACCGTGTCATGCTCTTACTAACTCGTCCATCCGCGCAAGCTCTCCGCAAGGGACTAGCCCCACAGAAAAAAGAACCTCCGCGGGCTGCCCAATGCAGGCCCGGGGGAAGTGTCGACCGAACACTTCGACATTTGGCGCGCCAGGTAGGGGGCTTTTCCCCTTGCGCGACGAGTTTCCGCCGACGAAGATGACCAAACTCCCTTCAGCGGCAAACTCACCTCCCCCGCCTCCGCGGCGAACCGCGACCAGGGGGGAGTACATGTCAACACACATGTCGGTACAAGCTGGGAGCCAGCAACCGGCTCTGGCAGCGCCGACCCTGGCAATGCAGGCTCCAACCACCGTCAGGTCTTCAGTAGCACTGGGCGTACCCGGTGGGGGTGCGCTAGCTGCAGCAATAGCGCTACTGCACAATCCGCCCGCTGGGGACGCGCCTCAGACAGCGACCCAGCAGTGGATTCGCGAGGTAGACCGTCTCGTCGTCGCCGCCGCAAACCCTCAACTTCGGCGGGGACGACACTCTGGCCAACCGACCGTGTCGCTGATGCGCACGCCAATGGTTGACGAACAGACGGCAGATTCCAGCTCTACCAGGCTCCAATCGACGGATCTGAGGACAGAGCTGGAGCGGTGTCTCTTGGATCAAGATGCCCGGGTATACCTCGAGCAACGCCGAGAAAGGCGTCGCTACCAAGAGGCTGACGACAGCATGACGTCGGCCTCGACCCAGCCTGAAGAGCAGACCTTCGCCACGCGATCTCTGTCCCAGGCCTGCGCCGTGCAGAATATGCCACGGTCATATGTCCTGCAGATGGCGCCCCTGGCCTATGGTGCAGCCTTGCCCGTACCGGGGTACACTGTGCCCAGTGCGAACCAAGCGTTTGCGGCACCAGAACCTGTGGCGACAGAATCAGGGTGTGCGGCCCTCGCGCCCCACCTTCGCTTCGCGAAGTGGCCGCGCAAGTTTCGGCCGCACCTGCCCAAGAAGTACGACGGCAGCGTCAACCCGGCGGAGTTCCTCCAGATCTACTCCACCGCCGTACTTGCCGCAGGAGGGAATGAAGCCGTCATGGTCAATTACTTCCCAGTCGCCTTGACCGGTCCAGCCCGGTCTTGGCTCATGAACCTCCCCCAGGGTTCCGTAACTTCCTGGGGAGAGCTTTGCCGGCAGTTCATCGCCAACTTCGGCAGTTCCTACACCCGGCCTGGCACGGAGATCGACCTCCACGCCATCCAGCAACAACCTGGGGAGTCGCTGCGCTCTTTCATCCAGCGGTTCTCTCAGGTACAGAACACCATCCCACACATTCAAAATACTCTGTGGTGGTGGCGTTCCGGCAGGCGTCCGGGACAAGAAGATGCTCGAGAAGCTCGCGACCAGGGAGGTCCGCGATGTCTCAGAGCTCTTCAGCCTGGCAGACAAGTACGCCAAGGCAGCCGAAGGGCGAAACTGGCACTCACTGCCGTCCTCCGAGTCAGGAGGACAGCCTGGATCTGGTCCTACTCCCTGTGGAGGCAGCAGGAAGGCCAAGAACCGAGGCAGAGGCAAGATAGAATCACCAACCACAGCTCCAGTCGTCACTGCAGCGACGCTCAGTGGGGCTCGGGGGCCGCGCCCCGACAAGAGGCAGCGAAGATCACCAATCCCAGAAGGTGATCAAGACAATATGTGCCCCGTGCACGGCAGCTGTCGCCACACTACTGCCGAGTGCCGGGAGATCCGAAAGCTCGCAGAGCGCTTCCGCAAAGGGAAGCAGCAGCGGGCTGATGCCCCACCCTTCCGTCCAAAGGAGGGCAAACAGAGGGTGGATGTCCCAGACAGCATCGACCACCCAGAGGAGACCCAGGAGCCTCAGCGCGCCGTGAAGGCGGCACGCAATCATGAGGACTCCAGCTCCAGCGACGATGAGCGTCGAAAGAAGCTCTACGTCATATACGGCGGGTCCACCGACCCCTCGTCCCGAAGCGCAGTCAAGACTCTGCGCCGAGCGGTAGCGTCGGTGGCGCCACTCCCAAGTGCCGCATCGCACCTTAAGTGGATGGGGACCCCCATCAGCTTTGATGCCACCGACTGCCCCAGGAACATGGCTGGGGCCGGCCAACTACCGCTCTTAGTAGCTCCTACCATCGCCAACGTGAGAATGTACCACGTTTTGGTAGATGGTGGAGCTGGGCTGAACCTCATCAGCCGTGCAGCTTTCCAGAAGCTGCAGATCCTGATGGCCAAGCTCACCCCGTCGAGCCCGTTCTCAGGGGTAGGGCCGGGACAGGTCATCCCTACGGCAACATTAGCCTCCCGGTGACCTTCGGGGCTCTGTACAGCTATCGGACAGAGTACATTCTGTTCGACATAGCGGAGATAGACCTCCCCTTCAACGCCATAATCGGCAGGCCAGCCCTGTACCGGTTCATGGCAGTAGCCCACTACGGCTACCTCATCCTGAAGATGCCAACACCGACGGGCGTCCTCAGGATTCGTGGAGACCACACTGCTGCAGTGTCGGCCTTAGAGAAACTCCAAGCGCTCGCAACAGCTGGGGCATCAGCCCCCGGCAGTGCAGAGCCGGACCAGCTCCGCCCGAGCGCACGCCACCGTGCCTCCGCCACAGCACCCCGGGTGCAACCTCTCGACGAGGGCGGCGTCCCCTTAAAGGTCGTCCAAGTCGGTGCCGAAGCCACCCAGACCACCCGGGTAGCCGGGAGCCTGGATAGCAAATAGGAAGGCGCGCTCGTCACCTTCCTCCGGCACAACGTCGACGTGTTTGCATGGCAGCCGTCACAGATGCCGGGGATCCCCAGGGAGGGTGATCGAGCACCACTTAAAAGTCTTCCCCGACGCCCGGCCGGTTCAACAGAAGCCCCGCAAGCAGTCTATCGAGCGGCAAAACTTCATTCGTGAAGAAGTCAAGAAGCTGCTGGACGCTGGCTTCATACGGGAGGTCCACCACCCCCGGTTGTTGGCGAACCCCGTCGTTGTCCCGAAGGCCAGCGGGAAGCTCCGGATGTGCATCGACTACACCAGTCTCAATAAGGCATATCCCAAAGATCCATTCCCTCTCCCTAGAATAGATCAAATAGTAGACTCAACCTCAGGCTGTGATATGCTGTGCTTCCTAGACGCCTACTCGGGTTTCCATCAGATCCCCATGTCTAGGGAGGATGAGGAGCACACCTCCTTCATCACAGTAGACGGCCTTTATTGTTATGTGTCTATGCCTTACGGCCTAAAGAATGCGCTCCCCACCTTTGTGCGAGCAATGCACAAAACCTTTGGGGAGTTAATAAGAGACCTAGTTGAGGTGTACGTCGATGACATAGTTGTCAAGGTCAAGCAGGGTTCATCTTTGTTAGATAACCTAGCCTTAGTCTTTGACAAGTTGCGTTCTACGCGCACCAAGCTGAACCCCGATAAATGTGTGTTTGGTGTGTCCTCTGGGAAGCTCTTAGGATTCCTGGTCTCGCACCGAGGGATTGAGGCCAACCCAGAGAAGATCAAGGCCATCGACTTGATGCGGCCCCCTGCCCGCGTCAAGGATGTCCAGAAACTCACGGGATATCTAGCCGCGCTGAGTCGGTTTATACCGAGGCTAGCAGAGCGGGCACTCCCTTTCTTTAAGCTCCTGCGCAAGTCAGGCCCTTTTGCCTGGACTGGTGAAGCAGAAGAGGCTTTCCAGGAGTTGAAGCGACTCCTGACGACCCTACCTATCATGGTAGCCCCTGAGCCCGGAGAGCACCTGCTGCTCTACATCACGGCGACAACTGAAGTGGTGAGTATGGTCTTCGTCGCAGAGCGGCCGGACCCCTCATCTTCACAACCTGCTCCGGTAGCAGAAGACAGACGCCAGGAGGCCCCGCAGGACCAAGGCAGTCTCCCGGACCTCCAAGGCAACCTCCCGGAGGTCCAGGTCGGCCTCCCGAAGGTCCAGGGCGGTCTCCCGAACCCCCAAGATAAACCCCCGGGGGTCCTGCGGGACCCCCCGGGGGCCAAATGGGACCTCCCGGAGGTCCCTCAAGACACCCCGGAGCTCCCGGATAACCAAGATAGCTTAAGGGCCTCCGGGTCCCAGCTCCCGGAGGCCCCCGTGATTCCACTCACCTCCAGCGGGCCAGGGCCAATGGACGAGGACCTCCCAGGCCTAAGAGAGAGGGTTCGAACCATCCAGAGGCCTGTCTACTACATCAGCGAAGTACTTCATGATGCCAAGACAAGGTACCTAGAAGTCCATAAGCTGCTGTATGCGGTGCTCGTGGCCTCCAGGAAGCTCCGCCATTACTTCCAGGCCCACCGGGTCTCGGTAGTCACCTCGTATCCGCTGAGGACAATTCTTCACAGCCCCCATGCAACTGGCAACGTTGCTAAATGGGCGGCGGAGCTGGCGGAGTTTGAGCTGGACTTCCTCCCACGCCATGCAGTCAAGAGCCAAGCACTGGCTGACTTTGTGGCAGAGTGGACACCAACGAAGACTGACCCAGGGGGCCATGAAGGCGGTGAACCAGAGCACCAAGCTCTGGTCTTTACCGAGCCCCACTGGACACTTTTCTTCGACGGCTCCTCGCGAAAGCAGGGGGCCGGTGCCGGCGTACTGCTCCTCATGCCATCGGGGGAACAGTTTGGGTACATGGTGCGTCTCAATTTCAAGGCAACCAACAACATGGCAGAGTATGAAACACTCATCTTTGGCCTGCAGACAGCCCTGTCTTTAGGCGCTCGCCAGTTGTTGGCACAGGGCGACTCCCAGCTGGTCATCAAACAAGTCAAGGGCGAATGCTCCTGCAATGACCCACAGCTAGCTGCGTATCTGCTTCACGTGCAGATGTTGGAGAAAGAATTCCTCGCCTTGGACCTGCACCACATACCGTGCGCTGGCAATGCCGCAGCTGACAACCTCTCAACGAAGGCTTCTACCGGAGCCCCCGCGCCCGAAGGAGTTTTCGAGAGGACGTTGCTGCGGCCTACAGCACGGCCCGCCGAGCCGGGCGAAGGGGGCTTGACCAGCACCTCGAATCTGGCGGTCCCGACGTCCCTACAGCCATGGATGCCGCCAAGGATCGTAAGCGTCACTGGGAACTCCGTGCAACCCAGCGCTCAAGATCCAGAAGCTCAAGTCAGACCCGATGCATGGATCATGGAGATCCGGGACTACTTGAAGGACAATATCCTCCCTGATGAACATGCAACCGCTGAGCGGATTGTGCGTATGGCTAAGAGATACGCGCTGGTAGAGGGGGATCTCTACCGGCGTGGCACCAACCACATCCTATTGCGGTGCATAACCCTGGGTGAAGGCTGCGACTTGCTCGCTGAGATCCATGGAGGCGGATGTGGAAGTCACTCTTCCTCACGCACGCTTGTCGGTAAAGCCTTCCGGCATGGCTTCTACTGGCCGACAGCACTCCAGGATGCCGTCAAGCTGGTCGAGAGCTGCAAGGCGTGCCAGTTCCACGCCAAGCAGATCCATACACCGGCTCAGGCAGTACAGATGATCCCGCCCTCATGGCCATTTGCCGTATGGGGGCTGGACATCTTGGGACCATTTCCCAGAACTGTCGGGGGATTCCGGTACCTCTATGTCGCCATCGACAAGTTCACCAAGTGGCCAGAAGCTACACCAGTTGTCACCATCAACAAAAAATCCGCAGTGAAGTTCATCAAGTCTATTGTCTGCCGGTTCGGGGTCCCGAACAGAATCATCACCGACAACGGGACCCAGTTCACCAGCGCAGCTTTCCAAGACTACTGCGAAGACCTCGGCATTCAGGTGTGCTATGCCTCTGTCACCCACCCAAAGAGCAATGGGCAAGTCGAGAGGGCCAACGCGGAGATTCTCCGGGGCCTCAAGACTCGCACCTACGCCAGTCTGAAGAAACATGGTGCCAATTGGGTAGATGAGCTTCCGAGCACACTATGGGCTAACCGAACATCCCAGAGCCGGGCCACCGGAGAGACACCCTTCTTCATGGTGTATGGGGCCGAAGCTGTGCTTCCTCCAGAAATCACCATGAAGTCTCACCGTGTCCGGGCTTACGACGAAGCCGTGCAGGACAACCTCCGGCGTGGAGAAATCGACCTCGTTGACGAGGTCCGGTTGCATGCAGCACTCCGTAACGCGTGGTACAGACAAGCGCTTCGGCGCTACCACCAGAGATCTGTGTGTGCCCGGGAGCTGCAGGAAGGTGACCTGGTGCTGCGGCGCATACTTTCTCGCGAAGGGGCCCACAAACTCTCTCCTAGTTGGGAAGGTCCCTTCCGAGTCGCGAAAGTATGCCGCCCCAGGTGCGTGCGCCTTTGCACCGAGGATGGGGACCTGCTCCCAAATCCTTGGAACATAGAACACCTCCGTAAGTTCTACCCCTAGAGCAAAGATAGGACAGTACTTTCTTTCCGTAATAAACTCCATAGAGTCCAGGAACAGCGCTCGGAGCAGCTAAGCCCCAGGGGACGGTACAGGACTACGTTCAGCTTTGCCTGGTTCCGACTCCAAGCGCGTAGAGTCTTGCTTCCCCTCTTAATGGGGCGGGTCGTGGCCTCCAAGTTTAGCCTGCCTTCCTCCTGTGGAAAGTTGTATGAAAAGAAACCTGTTCTACTTTGCTCTTTCCTCATACTCATTTAAATTGTGTACTAAGTTTTTTATAACTACCCTTGCGGTGCATGGCTGCCATGTGCTCAGCTCCCCCTCCCTACAGTCCCCAAGCACCAAGCATATGGTTAGGGACTATAAGTCAAATAAGGCTATGAGATAAGGGAGGGGGAGCCCCCAAGGAGAATTACTTTTTCCCTACTTGTGTGCAGGACCTCTCGGCCTCGAATCCCTACAGGAATGTGGTAGGAGCACCTGACCAATGGGACGCCCCGGCCAGGGGGCCACTACGGGATCACGCAAGACCGGAACTCCAAGGCAAGACCGAAGGATCCACGGGTCCAGCGGGACCGGACCCCCCCTCTGAGGGGAGGGGCCCGGAGACCCCACGTGTACCGCGGGTCCGGACCTCCCTCTCCTCAGAGGAGAGCTCCGGATCCGCCACGTGGCCGGCTGACCAGGGCCTCCCCATCCTCGTGAGGCGGGGCCTGAGGACCTCTGGGGCCCTTCATGTAATGAGGACCCGGGGAAGGCGCCGGAGCAGAACGTCGAGATTGGTGAAGGCCTCTGAGCACCTTGCGGAGCTAAGGGCTCAGTCAGGCAAAACCAGGAAGAAGACGGAAAACGTCACAGGCACGAAGGGTCATAGGAGTTCATGTATTCATGGCTCCATGAGCTGGGCTACAAACTCGATGAAAAAGAAAGAAGCAAGCCCCAAGGGTCCCCTGACACGACCAGAGTCTAGAAGTTGCAAGAACGGCTGCTTCACCAGGCTTCAGCCCTGGCGGCACTCTCCCGCTCCATGACCCAAGCGCAGGAATCGCCTCCCTCATCACCGGCGCAAAGGCCGGTGTCACCAAGGGAGCTCCTGAGGCCCCCTCCGCAGCTTCAGCGGTCTTCTTGGAGACTCTGCCACCTGGGATCCTCCATGGTGCATCAGCGGTTTCCTTCTCCTGACGTTTCCTCATCACCGGCGCAAAAGCCGGTGTCATCAAGGGTGCTCCTGAGGCCCCCTTCCCTCATCACCGGCGCAAAAGCCGGTGTCATCAAGGGTGCTCCTAAGGCCCCCTCCGCAGCTTCAGCGGTCTTCTCGGAGACTCTGCCGCCTGGGATTCTCCTTGGTGCTTCAGCGGTTTCTTTGAAGACTCCACCATCTGAGAAGGGACGCAACGCCAGGGAGCTTTCTGCCTACCGCGACCAAGGAGGGGCCCGTCAGGAGGACAAACCAGAGACCCCTTGGAGGCGCCACCTCCTGAGGCGCGTCCCCACCAGGCGGATTGTGCAGTAGCGCTCTGGCTGCAGCTAGCACACCCCCACTGCGTACGCCCAGCGCTACTGAAGACCTGACGCTGGTTGGAGCCTGCATTGCCGGGGTCGGCGCTGCCAGAGCTGGCTGCTGGCTCCCAGCTTGTGCCGACACACTCCGTCCTGAGTGTGTCGACATGTACCCCCCCTGGTCACGGTTCGCCGTGAACGCGGAGGAGGAGAGTTTGCCGCTGAAGGAAGCTTGGTCATCTTCGTTGGCGGAAACTCGTCGCGCAAGGGGAAAAGCCCCCTACCTGGCACGCCAAATGTCGAAGTGTTCGGTCGACACTTCCCCCGGGCCTGCACTGGGCAGCCCGTGGAGGTTCTTTTTTCGGTGGGGCTAGTCCCTTGCGGAGAGCTTGCGCGGATGGACGAGTTAGTAAGAGCTTGACACGGTGAGTTTTACATGGTTCAGGCCGCCGGAGCGTAAAACCCTACGTCCACGGCGAGCTATGGAGCTCGCTGTATTGCTTGCTGCTCAGAACCGGAGTCTTGAGCTTGGGGGTGAGTTACAGCTTGGGTGTGAATGGCTAGCGTATGAGTTGCAGAGATGCGAACCCAGGGGTGCGGATGGCTAGAGTCCAAACCCCTGCTACCGTTGCCTATCCGAGCCTTTTATAGTCCAAGGCTCGAGTGGCTTACAAGGGGGGCCCGGGACCCGACAGGTGGTCCCGAGGAGATTGCCTGTAGACTACCGTATCCGCAGTTATGTCAGTCGTTGTCTCTGGCGAAGGCTTCTGAGTCTGCCCTGCCCATGCCGCATGCTAGTCGTAGTGGGTGATGATGGCGGGAGCGGTATGGGATGTCTTGTCGCTGCGTTTATTGGCTGGCAGGCTCTGACACCGCGCGCCAGTCTGTGATGTGACTGGGCGCAACGGCACCTGACAGAGGCGTGCTCCGCGTCTCCGCGTCTTGGGAAGGCGCGGGCCTTGAATACCTTGTACGGGCAAGGTATGGGGCATCTTTACGCCTGCTGCCTACCGCTCGGGGGCAGGCAGCGCTGTTCTGCTGGACACGTGGCAGTCCCAGAGCCCTCCTCAGTGGAGAGGGAGGTCCGGCCCCGCAGGACACGTGGAGCCTTCGGACCTCTCCCTGCGGAGGGGGAGGTCCGGCTTCTGCCGGCCACGTGGCGGGCCTGGAGCTCTCCTCTGAGGAGAGGGAGGTCCGGCCCCGCGGGACATGTGGCACCTTCAGAGCTCTCCCCACGGAGGGGGGAGGTCTGGCTGATGTACGCCACGTGGCGAGCCCGGAGCTCTCCTCTGAGGAGAGGGAGGTCCGGCCCCACTGGACACGTGGCGCCTTCGGAGCTTTCCCTTGGTGTCCGCTGGGGTGAGATCCTTAGGCATTTTCCCCTGTGCGCGGGGTACCCCATATTGCGGGTACCGACACCACTAAACACACAAGGTTTGGCGGAGTATTTCTCCATGATGATTAGTCAAAACACGTGCAAATCACAAAGATTAGAGCAATCTGGATCTGATACCAATTGTAGGATCGAAGTACACGTGTAAAGCTACCAGAGGAGGGTGAATGGTAGATAAAAACTTTTCAGCGGAAGCAACAAAACACCCCTCAGCAGAAAACCGATCTGTTAAAGAAACCGTGTGTGCGACTAATCTAAACGTGTTCAACTGTGACAAAACTAGTATAGATTGTAGAGAATCAAGTCACGAAGACGTCACAACAAGAATCATGAAAATCCGTTGAGAGAAACTTAAGTTACAATCGAAAGATCGAACAAAAGTCAATCTATCCTACGCGAGAAAAATAGTTCTGGAATACTGCAAAGAAACTCGTGTAGATCAGAAACCACAAATTCAATGACCGTGACATTTTCACAAATGATAGATAATCAAGTTGTGAAGACAACCCAAAAAAATCACATCAATTGGATCTGTAAAACTCGAGTTATGATAAAACCACCGAAGCAAGGTAGTGCTGAACAGAAACTCGACGAGAAAAACTTGTATGAAACAAGTCGGACGAACAAGGCACAAAAGTTCCTTTAGAACATGAATTTTATTTATCAAAACACAAGAGGAACAACCCCAAAGTCGTGCCCCCACGAGCCTTGGCCTCCCTTGCTTATATAACCAGCCCGAAGGCAAAATCAACTCAAACTAGGACTCCTACTCCTACTTGGATTTAAATTGTAACTTTCCAATACTGCTTAGAACTCTTCTATATGCAGATAGAAGCAATATTAAGACTTCCAAACACCTTAGGAACGTATCCGACATTCCTAAAATAACTCAAATTCGTGACCCACACGAAATCCTATCATAACCAACTCAAAACTTTCCATATTTGAATCAAACACGACTCAGCCGCAGCCTGAGTCCATAATCTAGTCGGTTGGACCTTTCCGACCAATTCTTTACGTCCACATCTCTTCATCACGCCTTGGAACCATGCAGCCACGTCCATGCACGCCTTGTGCACGTGCAAACATCTTCCAACGACGTCCAAGATACCTTCATATGCATTGTTCTTGATTCAAACATACTGCATAACCTCCCGATCAACTCAACCACAATTCCTCCCGAACTTGGTTATTGAAACTCATCTTCTTCCTAAGACTAGTTCAATGGATCCCTTCACCAGCCATGTCTTGAACTCAAGCAACACCTGCACATGAATAAACAACCAATACTTCCGAGCACAAGTCCTTGACTTGACTCTCGTTAGTTCCGAAACTACAACATCTTACGTGAGCAACTCACATAAGCATGTTGTAAAGCATAGCAAAATGATATCATCCATAACCACCAAAACACACCAAAAACTTAATAAAATAATACTAAGCAAACTTTCTATAAGAGTAAAGCAAGTTCGAAAGACTGCAAGTTAAAAGCAGAACCATTGCAATCAAGCTCTGAACCTTACCAAAGCTAACCGAACCTTGAACCGGAGCTTACCAAAGCTAGTCGGACCCAACGTCGGAGCTTACTAAAACTTAGTCGGACCTAGCACGGAACTTACCAAAGCTAGTCGGACCTAACACCGGAGCTAGCAAAAACAAGTCGTACCTAGCCAAAATAAGTCAGACCTAGACAAAGCAAGTCGGACCTTACGTCGGACCTTGTTAAAAAGGTATTTTGGTAGTATTCAAAACATTTATCGTCAAAGCCAATGTATTCAGCACACATAGGTCTCACAAGATCTCAGTGTGCATAGGTCTCACAAGATCTCAGTGTGCAGTCTTCATTTCTCCACTCACTGGTCACCGAGACAGCCGAGGCTCAGCGCAGCTCCAAGCGACACCGCGCGGCCAACGGTACACCTCCCCAGCAGCTTAAGATCCTCCGTGGATTGCTCAACGTGATCAGCAGCTGTACCGTGTCCCTCTTTACTCACGGACCGAACACTGAGACGCCTCTCCCTCGCACCCGAATAGAGCTCTGCTCTCACCACCGCGCTCTGTGTTTTCCCGATCACCACAGCAACCAAGCAACCTTTGCTCGAGCGCCCCACAGCAAAGAGCAGCGCAACGCGTGCTCTAGCTGGCCAGCAACTTTCCCCCACGGCCCCGAGCTCGTTAGCACCGGAAATCAGCAAAGAATCTGTAGCTCTCGGATAAACGCTGAAAAACCGGAACTGATCATCGTGGGCAGCCCAAACCAGAAGTGATCACGCCCAAGCAAGCCACCCCATCGGTGCACCTGCAAGCCCAGTTGCTCACCTCTGAAGCTCAGTCCTAGCCATTGATCACAGAGGGAGAATTTCAAGTTTTTCTCCCGGGCGGCCGAAACTGACCTTGAGGTAAGGAATTGCAAAATTCGTCCTCAATTCGGGTTGGTTGTGTTTCAAACTCTGCACACAAGTTCTTAACTGCCTAGCACACCTCCTCCATCGATTTTAGACCGAGAAATTGAGTGTAGAGCGAGGAATTCAAGTTCTTTTCGAGAGTATATCGCTGGACCATATCGGGCGCATGGTACCGATAGGTTTGGAGCTCTCCCCGACTTGTTTAGACCTCATGTCGGTCTTCTATACGATCCCCTGGTGCTTTAGAGCCCATGAACCGACCATTTGATGGAGAATTCACCGTGCACGGCCTCGCCGGAGCACTAGGGTTTGCTATTGCCGGTGCGCCCCGTTCTCCGGCAAGTTTCAGCCGCCGGCGACCTCACCAACGTGTTCAGCGTGGGGTAAAATGGGGGGGGGGCGGCCAGCAGGGGGTCCGGAGGTGGCTGGGAAGTGCCTTTCCGGCGACCTCGCCGGAGGGAGACGCCACTGCTCTGTTTGGCGTGAGGCTGAAGGTTAGGGATGACGAGTGGGACCCACTGTCGGTATTTAAATATTTTCCAGATTTTTCCTAATTCGGTTCAAACTTGGAGAGCCATAACTTTGTGTAGGAACCTCCAAAAATTGTGAAATAAATTTTGTTGGATTCCTTTCAAAGAGTAATCTCCAGAGGTGCAGCCCAATATTTATGAAAATCCCTAGATTTGGCTCATTAATTCATTTAAGGAAAATTTTGTAGGAATTTTTACAGGAGTTCCGTTTATTAGAAAGTTCCCAAATTTGGGCAGGACACTCTTCCGAAAATCCTTTAACTCCAGTAAAATTTTCAGAGCCATTGGACTCCATTTGCTTGGCCAAATATTGTTTCAATCCTCTCTGTCTCTGAAAAATGGGAAAATAAACAGAGACATTTTCAGACTTTTAACCAAGTTTGGAAAATCTATATCTCTGTGTAGGAAGCTCCAAAAATGGTGAAACCAAGTCCTATGGACTCATGATACTCTCAAGTTTCTGAAAAACCAAATTTGGAGCATGACAAGACAATATAGTTGCCATAGGATTTCAGAGAAGCCAAATAGTAAGAAACTTCCCTAGGCCACATCTTCCATCAACTTTGTCTGAAATTTTGCAAGCCATACCTCTGTATGATCTATGGAGCACTGTAAAAATTTCAGAGCAATTTTAGATCATCTTCTCCAGTTTTCTGCCAATTATGTCCAGCTTCATATTTATGTCCAATAGCTATTTCTTTGAACTTTATTCCAAAGACCTCCATTGATCCAAAATGATTCTTTCTCTGTTCAACACATAACCAGAACCCAAATCTCGAGTCTTAGTTGGTTTAAATCATTCTTAAGTCATAACACATATTTGTTTTATAATTCATATACTCGCAACATAAAACTGTGCATGTTCATATCGGTAGGAAAAACGACGAAGGAGCTCGACGAGGCATTTGACTCAGAACAGAAATTTGAAGCTTTACTCGTTGCAAAGCTACTGACTTTAAGTAGAACTAAACCTGCAGCAACATAAGACAAGCTTCGGTTTGCATTTAACAGATTTTAGTTATATTTTACTTTGTATCACTTTTATTGGTCTAGTACGTATTGTGCATTAGGTCAAGGTGATTGATACTCCAAATGCATGACCCACAAACCCTTGGAGTTAAAGGTGATGAACCCAACGGGTACCGGGGACGCCCTATCTTTCGATGAGAGATGTTGGTAATGAACGAATTTGGTGGAGGCCGACGTTGGTTGCCCGACTACCACAACCAGAATGGTGTGGCGCCTTGAGCGACAGTTACACCGTCTCCTGGTAACTACGATTTATGTGGAGGTCGACGTTGTGCTACCCGACTACAACAACCACAAGGATGCTGCGCCTTAGCGATAGTTACACCGGCTCCTGTTGCTGCTGTACTTGCCGTGCCAAGAACAGACTTGATCCTGCAAGCAATCGAAGAACAAGCAAGAACAAGATAACAAGCAAACACTCACGGGTGTAAAAAAGTTGGGGTTCTGATTCAGGTAATCGGAAGGTCTTGTCGACACTTGCGTTACAAGGAAGTAGCAATGGCTAAACTTACAGAAAACAAAAACCCGCCCTGTCAAGGAGCTCTTGGACTACTTAAATAGGGGAGGGAAAAGGGAAATTCGTCCAGCAACAAAGGTAGGACGTGGTGTCCCTTATTCCCTTCCTTTTTCTGTGATAGACTACCATTTAATAGGGAAAGAAAGAGGGAAACCCATCCAACAGCAAGACAGGATATGATTTCCTCTATTTCTTTCCTTATTATAGCACATCTATCTTTAAATGGGGGGAGAAAGAGGGAATTTCGTCCAGCAGTAAAGTTGGATGAGATTTCCCTTATTTCTTTCCTTATTTGTCTAAATCTCTCATTATTACATGATCCCAGCCTCAAGATTTCTCCTCGGGTGGAGCAGCCTTTATTGCATTAATCCCTCCATCTCTCCTAGCTGGATCAATTCACAAGCACCTAATAATAACAAGGTCATCACAAGGCTTTAATAGGTCCCCGTTTGAAGGATAATTACTTTGAACAACCAGGAATGAATTCACCTGATAATTAAGTTGACGTGCACGAGCGCGTGTCATTGGACCTTGATTAGCTGAGAGTGGTGAATGGGCTGGTGTTGTGGTTGTATCAACGGTAGCGATGTCCGCATCATCCTCCCCTTCTTGCAATTGAGTCGTCCTCGACTCAAATGTGTCTTCCTCGCCCATATATGGTTTCAAATCTGCAATATTAAAAGAGTAAGTAACCCCAAAATGTGCAGGCAACTCAATTTCATATGCATTATCATTAATTTTTGAAGCACTTTGAAGGGTCCAGAAGCTCTAGGTAGTAATTTAGATTTTCTCAAATCAGGAAATCTATCCTTTCTCAAATGCACCCAAACCAATCACCAGGTTCAAAAGTAACATGCTTCGTACCCTTGCTACCGGCTTGTTGATACTTAGCGTTCATGTTCTCAATGTTTGCTTTAGTTTGCTCATGCATTTTAAAAACTAATTCAGCACGGCGAGAAGCATCAAAATTAAATTTCTCTAAAGGTGGCAGAGCCAAAAGATCAATGGGAGCACGAGGAATAAAACCATATACAATCTGAAAAGGGCACAATTTAGTAGTAGAATGCAGCGAACGATTGTAAGCAAATTCAATATGAGGCAAACATTCTTCCCATAATTTGATGTTATGTTTCAGAATAGCCCTTAGCATGGTAGATAAACTACGGTTCACTACTTCAGTCTGTCCATCAGTTTGAAGGTGACAAGTGGTAGAAAAGAGTAATTTTATCCCCAACTTAGCCCATAAGGTTTTCCAAAAATGACTAAGAAATTTGGCATCTCTATCTGAAACAATAGTGTTTGGAACCCCATGCAAACGAACAACTTCTCGAAAGAACAAATCAGCAATATGGGTAGCATCATCAGTTTTGTGGCATGGTATGAAATGTGCCATTTTAGAAAATCTGTCGATAATAACAAAAATACTATCCCTCCCCTTCTTTGTTTTAGGCAATTCTAAAACAAAATCCATAGAAACATCCTCCCATAGAGCACTAGGAACAGAAAGAGGCATGTATAAACCATGTGGATTAAGACGGGACTTAGCTTTTTGACAGGTGGTGCAACGAGCAGCAAATCGCTCCACATCTCTCCTCATCTTTGGCTAAAAGAAATGGCTTGCTAAGATGTCTTCCGTCTTCTTGACACCAAAGTGTCCCATCAATCCTCCACCATGTGCTTCTTGCAATAGTAAGATACGCACAGAACCAGCTGGAATGCATAATTTGTTAGTTCAAAACACAAAATCATTAGTGAGAACAAACTTGTTCCATGTTTTTCCTTCTTTACATTGCAGCAGCACATCTTTGAAATCAGCATCAAAAGCATATTGTTCTTTAATTATTTCCAAGCCAAAAATCTTAAAATCAAGTTAGGACAACATATTGTAACGGCGAGATAAGACATCCGCAATGACATTATCTTTCTCTTTCTTCTGTTTGATGAAATAAGAAAGGACTCAATGAATTCTACCCACTTGGCATGCCTACGGTTCAGATTAGTTTGGTTCTTAATGTGCTTCAAAGATTCATGATCAGAATGTATAACAAATTCTTTAGGCCATAAATAATGTTGCCATGTTTCTAAAGTTCGTACTAGTGCATATAATTCTTTATCATAAGTGGAATAGTTCAGACTAGGCCCATTCAGTTTCTCGCTAAAATAAGCAATAGGTTTCCCCTCTTGCAACAAGACACCTCCCAATCCAATACCACTAGCATCACATTCCAATTCAAAAGTCTTACTGAAATCTGGTAATTGGAGAAGGAGTGTATGAGTTAACCTATTCTTCAAAGTTGCAAATGCAGCCTCTTGCGCCTTGCCCCATGTGAATGGAGCACCCTTCTTTGTAAGCTCATGCAGTGGGCCTGCTATGGTGCTGAAGTCTTTCACAAAACGACGATAGAATCCAGCAAGTCCGAGAAAGCTTCGTACTTGTGTGACCGTGGTAGGAGTCGGCCAGCTGTGTATCGCCTCCACCTTGGCTTGATCAACTTTAATTCCCTGTGGTGTCACAACATAGCCAAGAAAAGAAACTTGATCCGTGCAAAAGGTGCACTTGTCAATGTTACCAAATAAGCGTGCATTACGTAAAGCATTGAAAACAGCACGGAGATGATCAAGATGAACTTCGAGAGATGCGCTATAGATCAAGATGTCATCGAAATATACTACCACAAATCTTCCAATGAAAGCACGTAAAACCTCATTAATTAATCTCATAAAAGTGCTATGTGCATTCGTGAGACCAAAATACATGACTAACCACTCATACAAACCAAACTTTGTTTTAAACGCTGTTTTCCATTCATCACCTAGCTTCATGCGAATTTGATGATATCCACTACGCAAATCAATTTTAGAGAAAATCATCGAGCCACTAAGTTCATCAAGCATATCATCTAACCTAGGAATAGGATGACGATATCTAATGGTAATGTTATTAATTGCTCGACAATCTACACACATGCGCCATGATCCATCTTTCTTTGGGACCAAAAGGACAGGAACGGAGCAAGGACTAAGGGACTCACGCACATAACTTTGTCGAGTAATTCCTGTACTTGCCGTTGAATCTCTTTAGTCTCCTCAGGATTGGTCCTGTATGGTGCTCGGTTGGGCAAAGAAGCCCTAGGGATGAGGTCAATCTGATGCTCAATCCCTCTCAATGGTGGCAACCCGGCTGGTACCTCTTGTGGAAACACATCAGCGTATTCCTGTAAAAGCTTAGTGATAGAAGGAGGCAAAGCACATGGTGTGTCGTGAAGTGAGAACAAAGCTTCTTTGCAAACAAACACATAGAAGCTTGCAGTATCACTTTTTAATTCAAACAAATCAGATTTGGAAGCAAAAAACAAGCGCTCGTTAATTTTATTTCATTCTTCTTTATATGAGCAGATTTAGAATTGTCAGTCTTAGAATGTACCGATTTCTTCACGACATCTGAATTTTCATTTTCAACAGATTTCTTATTTTTCTCTTTGCAAGCTCTAGCAATGTCATCCTTCAAAATAGCATCAGGGGACATCGGGTGCAAAACAAGTTTCTTCTCATGATGCATGAAAGAGTATTGATTTGATTTACCATGATGTAATGTATCTTTATCAAATTGCCAAGGTCGACCAAATAGCATAGAACAATTTTGCATAGGTACCACATCACAATCAATGTAATTATGGTAGGAACCAATTGCAAATTCGACACGAACCAGATGTGTTACCTTAAGCTTACCACTGTTGTTGAACCATTGGATGTAGTAGGGATGTCGGTGGAAGTGTTGTCATCCCAAGCTTTTCTACCATGGTAGCCCTTGCTAAATTGTTGCAGCTTCCTCCATCAATAATAATGCGACACGATCGTTCCAAAACTACACACTTAGTTTGAAATAGATTGTGTCGCTGGTTCTGTTCAGCTTTGATCATTTGGGCACTCAAGACACGCCTCACAACAAGACTCTCATAGTGGGCAGCATGATCAGCCCCAATATGCTCTTCATCATCATTCTTCTTTCCTGCTGCTTGTGCAGCAAGCATGGCATATGTTTCATTATCTAAATCACTAGCGGATGAGTACTCACTATTTTCTCGTACAACCAGCACACGCTTGCTTGGGCAGTCCCTTCGTAGGTGCCCAAAACCCTTGCACTGGAGGCATTGAATGTCTTTTGTTCTCCCGGTAGAAGCAATGGAAGAAGAAGTGTTGGCTGCAACTTGGGTGGATCCTTTTGTTGTCTCGATTGCACGCAAAGGTGCTGATTTTGATGTAGTCCTGGGCAACCCATTGGAAGCATCGTCTGGAGAATCATGCTTAGTACCAGCAGTACTTGAGCGGAACTGCCATGAGGTAGTTCGACCTGCAGAAATGTTAGTTCTTGTACGTCGTCCCTGCACTTCTCTTTCAACCTTACAAGGAAAATGGAATAATCGAGTGACGTTAGTGTATTCCTTATAAGCCAATATGTCCTGAATTTCTCTTGTTAAACCACCCATAAACCTAGCCATTGCAGCCTCTTCATTTTCAACTAGGCCACAACGCATAATGCCTATTTGAAATTCTTGATAGTATTCCTCAACAGATTTGTTGCCTTGTCTAAGTTGTTGTAATTTATGCAACAGGTCACGAGCATGATAGGAAAGAACAAAACGATGACGCATGATTCGTTTCAAAGCATTCCAAGTTTGTGGTACGGTAGCTGGATTTTTAGTTTGATATTCATGCCACCAAACAGAAGCAAAGTCAGTGAATTCACTAGTGGCATCTCTAACCTTTTTATCATTAGGGAAATCATGGCATGCAAATTTTTAATCTACTGACAATTCCCAAGACAGATATGCATCCGGATCATATTTACCATCAAAAGGTGGTATGGAGAATTTAATGCTGCGTAGGGAATCGTCATTGTCACGTACCTCGCGTCGTTGAGCTCGACCACCCATACCACGATGGACGCGACGTGGCTGCCGTCGATACCTGAAAGGTCCATCATCAAGCTCGGTATCCGCCGAATACTCCACCTCGTCATATCTTGTAGCACTGCCAACGGAGTCGTGGCGGTCATCAACACGTCTTTGACTCTCTTCGCGTCCAACCTGTTCCATCCTCTCCAATCGCTCAATGATTGCTGCAAGAGAAGTGTTAATAGCCCCAGCAGTGCTTTCTAATATGGTCAGTTTGGTGTTGGTGCAAATCTGCGTCGACTCTAATTGACCAATGCGTTCATTGGTGACTTGAATATCCTCATTGAGAGCATCTGTGTGTAGCTTTACTTGGCGTTCGAAATGTTGAATGATGCCCCTCGTACATGGTGAATGTGGAGATGTCCCATTCGTATCAGCTGACATGGTTAGTAAAGAAAGGAAATACAACAGCAAGCAGATTAATCCTAACAGTTGCTAAGAGGTGGTAGAACAGCACAATTCCGCACTAGCAAGAAATCAAAGTCTTACAAGTTCTTACCATGCGATGCAGGAGGCGCCGGCAATCAACAAGAACAACAACAAACGGTGGCTGCCAGCACAACCTTATGGTGTCGTAGACAATTTTGTGGAGCTGTAGGTGTCTGCTAGACACAATTTGTGCAAAGGAACAGCTAGTACCACATTAGTCACAATAAGTTGAATAAACGTTCCACGATGGTATTGTGCTGGTCCTAGCTCAAACCTCACTAGAGACGTGATCCGTAACTCCACGTGACGTTGGATTACTATGGTAGGGAAGTTCGAACAGCCCGATCCGTTGTGTTTCAACAACGTTGAAAACAGCAAGTTGAACTTCGAAGCATGAAACAAATGTTACACAAATTGTCTCTCTTTTTTTGTAGTTAGAAACTTTTTTTTGTGATTGTAATCAGTGCGGCTTTTCTTTTTGCACATGCCTTTTTCTTGCTGATCCTTGCAGCTTTTCTTTTGCACTTGCCTTTTTTTCTCAACTTTGGGTAGATAATGGAAATGGACTGAGAACAAAGTGGCACGAACTCAAAACTCTAGCGGTGAAAAACTTAGGACCAGCAACTTGACACAAAAAGGCAACCATGAATTCAACAAGTCGAGAGCTAAGTAGTCAAGCAAAAGGCTCAAAGTGTTTTTAGGATTTTTTTAGAGTGAACTTTTGTAGGCAAAAGTGGACTGTAGTTAAATGAATAACAAGGAGAAGGAAATCTCTCACCGAGCAACCTGAAATTTGATACCACTTGATGAAACCAACGGGTACGGGGGACGCCCTATCTTTCAATAAGAGATGTTGGTAATGAACGAATTTGGTGGAGACCGACGTTGGCTGCCCGACTACCACAACCAGAATGGTGTGGCGCCTTGAGCGACAGTTACACCGTCTACTGGTAACTAAGATTTGGGTAGAGGTCGACGTTGTGGTACCCGACTATAACAACCACAAGGATGCTGCGCCTTAGCGATAGTTACACCGGCTCCTGTTGTTGCTGTACTTGCCATGCTAAGAACAGCCTTGATCCTGCAAGCAATATAAGAACAAGCAAGAACAAGATAACAAGCAAACACTCACGGGTGTGAAAAAGTTGGGGTTCTGACTCAAGTAATCGGAAGGTCTCGTCGACACTTGCGTTACAAGGATGTAGCAATGACTAAACTTACAGAAAACAAAAACCCGCCCTTTCAAGGAGCTCTTGGACTACTTAAATAGGGGAGGGAAGAGGGAAATTCGTCCAGCAACAAAGGTAGGACGTGATCTCCCTTATTCCCTTCCTTTTTCTGTGATAGACTACCATTTAATAGGGAAAGAAAAAGGGAAACCCATCCAGCAGCAAGGCAGGATATGATTTCCTCTATTTCTTTTCTTATTATAGCACATCTATCTTTAAATGGGGGAAGAAAGAGAGAATTTTGTCCAGCATCAAATTTGGACGAGATTTCCCTTATTCCTTTCCTTATTTGTCTAAATATCTCTTTATTACATGGCCCCAGCCTCAAGATTTCTCCTCGGGTGGAGCAGCCTTTATTGCATTAATCCCTCCATCCCTCCTAGCTGGATCAATTCCCAAGCACCTAATAATAACAAGGTCATCACAAGCCTTTAATAGATCCCCATTTGAAGAATAATCACTTTGAACAGCCAGGAATGAATTCACCTGATAATTAAGTTGACGTGCACGAGCGCGTGTCATTGGACCTTGATTAGCTAAGAGTGGTGAATGGGCTGGTGTTGTGGTTGTATCAACGGTAGCGATATCCGCATCATCCTCCCCTTCTTGCAATTGAGTCGTCCTCGACTCAAATGTGTCTTCCTCGCCCATATATGGTTTCAAATCTGCAATATTAAAAGAGGAAGTAACCCCAAAATATGCAGGCAACTCAATTTCATTTGCATTATCATTAATTTTTCGAAGCACTTTGAAGGGTCCAGCAGCTCTAGGTAGTAATTTAGATTTTCTCAAATCAGGAAATCTATGCTTTCTCAAATGCACCCAAACCAAATCACCAGGTTCAAAAGTAACATGTTTCCTACCCTTGCTACCGGCTTGTTGATACTTAGCGTTCATGCTCTCAATGTTTGCTTTAGTTTGCTCATGCATTTTAAGAATTAATTCAGCACGGCGAGAAGCATCAAAATTCAATTTATCTGAAGGTGGCAGAGCCAAAAGATCAATGGGAGTACGAGGAATAAAACCATATACAATATGAAAAAGGGCACAATTTAGTAGTAGAATGCAGCGAACGATTGTAAGCAAATTCAATATGAGGCAAACATTCTTCCCATAATTTGATGTTATGTTTCAGAACAGCCCTTAGCATGGTAGATAAACTACGGTTCACTACTTCGGTCTGTCCATCAGTTTAAGTGTGACAAGTGGTAGAAAAGAGTAATTTTGTCCCCAACTTAGCCCATAAGGTTTTCCAAAAATGACTATGAAATTTGACATCTCTATCTGAAACAATAGTGTTTGGAATCCCATGCAAACGAACAACTTCTCGAAAGAACAAATCAGCAATATGGGTAGCATCATCAGTTTTGTGACATGGTATGAAATGTGCCATTTTAGAAAATCTGTCGACAACAACAAAAATACTATCCCTCCCCTTCTTTGTTCTAGGCAATCCTAAAACAAGATCCATAGAAACATCCTTCCATAGAGCACTAGGAACAGGAAGAGGCAAGTATAAACCATGTGGATTAAGACAGGACTTAGCTTTTTGACAGGTGGTGCAACGAGCTACAAACCGCTCCACATCTCTCCTCATCTTTGGCCAAAAGAAATGGCTTGCTAAGATGTCTTCCGTCTTCTTGACACCAAAGTGTCCCATTAATTCTCCACCATGTGCTTCCTGCAATAGTAAGATACGCACAGAACCAGCTGGAATGCACAATTTGTTAGTTCAAAACACAAAACCATTAGTGAGAACAAACTTGTTCCATGTTTTTCCTTTTTTACATTGCAGCAGCACATCTTTGAAATCAGCATCAAAAGCATATTGTTCTTTAATTGTTTCCAAGACAAAAATCTTAAAATCAAGTTGGGACAACATATTGTAACGGCGAGATAAGGCATCCGCAATGATATTATCTTTCCCTTTCTTGTGTTTGATGACATAAGGAAAGGACTCAATGAATTCTACCCACTTGGCATGCCTACGGTTCAGATTAGTTTGGTTCTTAATGTGCTTCAAAGATTCATGATCAGAATGTATAACAAATTCTTTAGGCCATAAATAATGTTGCCATGTTTCTAAAGTTCGTACTAGTGCATATAATTCTTTATCATAAGTGGAATATTTCAGACTAGGCTCATTCAGTTTCTCGCTAGAATAAGCAATAGGTTTCCCCTCTTGCAACAAGACACCTCCCAATCCAATACCACTAGCATCACATTCCAATTCAAAAGTCTTACTGAAATCTGGTAATTGCAGAAGGGGTGTATGAGTTAACCTATTCTTCAAAGTTGCAAATGCAGCCTCTTGCGTCTTGCCCCATGTAAATGGAGCACCCTTCTTTGTAAGCTCATGCAGTGGGCCTGCTATGGTGCTGAAGTCTTTCACAAAACGACGATAGAATCCAGCAAGTCCGAGAAAGCTTCGTACTTGTGTGACCGTGGTAGGAGTCGGCCAGCTGTGTATCGCCTCCACCTTGGCTTGATCAACTTCAATTCCCTGTGGTGTCACAACATAGCCAAGAAAATAAACTCGATCCGTGCAAAAGGTGCACTTGTCAATGTTACCAAATAAGCATGCATCACGTAAAGCATTGAAAACAGCACGGAGATGATCAAGATGAACTTCGAGAGATGCGCTATAGATCAAGATGTCATCGAAATATACTACCACAAATCTTCCAATGAAAGCACGTAAAACCTCATTCATTAATCTCATGAAAGTGCTAGATGCATTCGTGAGACCAAAAGACATGACTAACCACTCATACAAACCAAACTTTGTTTTAAACGCTATTTTCCATTCATCACCTAGCTTCATGCAAATTTGATGGTATCCACTACGCAAATCAATTTTAGAGAAAATCATTGAGCCACTAAGTTCATCAAGCATATCATCTAACCTAGGAATAGGATGACGATATCTAATGGTAATGTTATTAATTGCTCGACAATCTACACACATGCGCCATGATCCATCTTTCTTTGGGACCAAAAGGACAGGAACGGAGCAAGGACTAAGGGACTCACGGACATAACCTTTGTCGAGTAATTCCTGTACTTGCCGCTGAATCTCCTTAGTCTCCTCCGGATTGGTCCTGTATGGTGCTCGGTTGGACAAAGAAGCCCCAGGGATGAGGTCAATCTGATGCTCAATCCCTCTCAATGGTGGCAACCCGGCTGGTACCTCTTTTGGAAACACATCAGCGTATTCCTACAAAAGCTTAGTGATAGAAGGAAGCAAAGCACATGGTGTGTCGTGAAGTGAGAACAAAACTTCTTTGCAAACAAACACATAGCAGCTTGCAGTATCACTTTTTAATTCAAACAAATCAGATTTGGAAGCAAAAAAACAAGCGCTCGTTAATTTTATTTCATTCTTCTTCATATGAGCAGATTTGGAATTGTAAGTCTTAGGCTATACCGATTTCTTCATGACATCTGAATTTTCATTTTCAGCAGATTTCTTATTTTTCTCTTTGCAAGCTCTAGCAATGTCATCCTTCAAAATAGCATCAGGGGTCATCGGGTGCAAAACAAGTTTCTTCTCATGATGCATGAAATAGTATTGATTTGATTTACCATGATGTAATGTATTTTTATCAAATTGCCAAGGTCGACCAAATAGCATAGAACAAGCTTGCATAGGTACCACATCATAATCAATGTAATCATGGTAGGAACCAATTGCAAATTCGACATGAACCAGACATGCTACCTTAAGCTTATCACTGTCGTTGAACCATTGGATGTAGTAGGGATGTGGATGTGGAAGTGTTGTCATCCCAAGCTTTTCTACCATGGTAGCACTTGCTAAATTGTTGCAGCTTCCTCCATCAATAATAATGCGACACGATCGTTCTAAAACTACACACTTAGTTCAGAATAGATTGTGTCGCTGGTTCTGTTCAGCTTTGATCATTTGGGCACTCAAGACACGTCTCACAACAAGACTCTCATAGTGGGCAGCATGATCAGCCCCAATGTGCTCTTCATCATCATTCTTCTTTCCTGCTGTTTGTGCAGCAAGCATGCCATATGTTTCATTATCTAAATCACTAGCGGATGAGTACTCACCATTTTCTTGTACAACCAGCACACGCTTGCTTGGGCAGTCCCTTCGTAGGTGCCCAAAACCCTTGCACTGGAGGCATTGAATGTCTTTTGTTCTCCCGGTAGAAGCAATGGAAGAAGAAGTGTTGGCTGCAACTTGGGTGGATCCTTTTGTTGTCTCGATTGCACGCGAAGGTGCTGATTTTGATGTAGTCCTGAGCAACCCATTGGAAGCATCGTCTGGAGAATCATGCTTAGTACCAGCAGTACTTGAGCGGAACTGCCATGAGGTAGTTCGACCTGCAGAAATGTTAGTTCTTGTACGTCGTCCCTGCACTTCTCTTTCAGCCTTACAAGCAAGATGGAATAATCGAGTGACGTTAGTGTATTCCTTATAAGCCAATATGTCCTGAATTTCTCTTGTTAAACCACCCATAAACCTAGCCATTGCAGCCTCTTCATTTTCAACTAGGCCACAACGCATCATGCCTATTTGAAGTTCTTGATAGTATTCGTCAACAGATTTGTTGCCTTGCCTAAATTGTTGTAATTTATGCAACAGGTCACGAGCATGATCGGAAGGAACAAAACAACGACGCATGATTCGTTTCAAAGCATTCCAAGTTTGTGGTACGGTAGCTGGATTTTTAGTTTGATATTCATGCAACCAAACAGAAGCAAAGTCAGTGAATTCACTAGTGGCATCTCTAACCTTTTTATCATCAGGGAAATCATGGCATGCAAATTTTTGATCTACTGACAATTTCCAAGACAGATATGCATCCGGATCATATTTACCATCAAAAGGTGGTATGGAGAATTTAATGCTGCGTAGGGAATCGTCATTGTCACGTACCTCGCGTCGTTGAGCTCGACCACCCATACCACGATGGTCGCGACGTGGCTGCCATCGATACCTGAAAGGTCCATCATCAAGCTCGGTATCCGCCGAATACTCCGCCTCGTCATATCTTGCAGCACTGGCAACGGAGTCGTGGCTGTCATCAACACGTCTTTGCCTCTCTTCGCGTCCAACCTGTTCCATCCTCTCCAATCGCTCAATGATTGCTGCAAGAGAAGTGTTAATAGCCCCAGCAGTGCTTTCTAATGTGGTCAGTTTGGTGTTGGTGCAAATCTGCATCGACTCTAATTGACCAATGCGTTCATTGGTGACTTGAATATCCTCATTGAGAGCATCTGTGTGTAGATTTACTTGGCGTTCGAAATGTTGAATGATGCCCCTCGTACGTGGTGAATGTGGAGATGTCCCATTCGCATCAGCTGACATGGTTAGTAAAGAAAGAAAATACAACAGCAAGCAGATTAATCCTAACAGTTGCTAAGAGGTGGTAGGACAGCACAATTCCTCACTAGCAAGAAATCAAGGTCTTACAAGTTCTTACCATGCGATGCAGGAGGCGCCGGCAATCAGCAAGAACAACAACAAACGGTGGCTGCCAGCACAACCTTATGGTGTTGTAGACAATTTTGTGGAGCTGTTGGTGGCTGCTAGACACAATTTGTGTAAAGGAACAGCTAGTACCACATTAGTAAGAACAAGTTGAATAAACGTTCCACGATGGTATTGTGCTGGTCTTAGCTCAAACCTTACTAGAGACGTGAGCCGTAACTCCACGTGACGTTAGATTACTATGGTAGGGAAGTTCGAACAGCCCGATCCGTTGTGTTTCAACAACGTTGAAAACAGCAAGTTGAACTTCGAAACATGAAACAAATGTTACACAAATTGTCTCCCTTTTTTTGTACTTAGAAACTTTTTTTTGTGATTGTAATCAGTGCGGCTTTTCTTTTTGCACGTGTCTTTTTCTTGCTGATCCGTGCAGCTTTTCTTTTGCACTTGCCTTTTTTTCTCAACTTTAGGTAGATAATGGAAATGGACTGAGAACAAAGTGGCACGAACTCAAAACTCTAGCGGTGAAAAACTTAGGACCAGCAACTTGACACAAAAAGGCAACCGTGAATTCAACAAGTCGAGAGCTAAGTAGTCAAGCAAAAGGCTCAAAGTGTTTTTAGGATTTTTTAGAGCGAACTTTTGTAGGCAAAAGTGGACTGTAGGTAAATGAATAACAAGGAGAAGAAAATCTCTCACCGAGCAACCTGAAATCTGATACCACTTGATGAACCCAACGGGTACGGGGGACACCCTATCTTTCGATGAGAGATGTTGGTAATGAACGAATTTGGTGGAGGCTGACGTTGGCTGCCCGGCTACCACAACCAGAATGGTGTGGCGCCTTGAGCGACAGTTACACCGTCTCCTGGTAACTACGATTTGGGTGGAGGTCGACGTTGTGCTACCCGACTACAACAACCACAAGGATGCTGCGCCTTAGCGATAGTTACACCGGCTCCTGTTATTGCTGTAGTTGCCGTGCCAAGAACAGCCTTGAACCTGCAAGCAATCGAAGAACAAGCAAGAACAAGATAACAAGCAAACACTCACGGGTGTGAAAAAATTGGGGTTCTGATTTAAGTAATCGAAAGGTCTCGTCGACACTTGCGTTACAAGGAAGTAGCAATGGCTAAACTTACAGAAAACAAAAACCCGCCCTGTCAAGGAGCTCTTGGACTACTTAAATAGGGGAGGGAAGAGGAAAATTCATCCAGCAACAAAGGTAGGATGTGATCTCTCTTATTCCCTTCCTTTTTCTGTGATAGACTACCATTTAATAGGGAAAGAAAGAGGGAAACCCATCCAGCAGCAAGGCAGGATATGATTTCCTCTATTTCTTTCCTTATTATAGCACATCTCTCTTTAAATGGGGGAAGAAAGAGGGAATTTCGTCCAGCAGCAAAGTTGGACGAGATTTCCCTTATTCCTTTTCTTATTTGTCTAAATCTCTCTTTATTACATGGCCTCAGCCTCAAGATTTCTCCTCGGGTGGAGCAGCCTTTATTGCATTAATCCCTCCATCCCTCCTAGCTGGATCAATTACCAAGCACCTAATAATAACAAGGCCATCACAAGGCTTTAATAGGTCCCCATTTGAAGGATAATTACTTTGAACAGCCAGGAATGAATTCACCTGATAATTAAGTTGACGTGCACGAGCGCGTGATTGGACCTTGATTAGCTGAGAGTGGTGAATGGGCTGGTGTTGTGGTTGTATCAACGGTAGCGATGTCCGCATCACTTCTTTTTTCTTTATAAATAGAACCTGAAAACCCCCTTGGCCGTAACACCTTTCCCAAGTCGACAACTTAGAGGCCCTAGCCCCAAACTCACCGAGTTGAACCCCTGCCGGAGTTCAGTCACCGGTGAGCCCTACCGGTGAGCCCGCCGATGAGCGCCGTCACGCCTCGCCGTCGTTGCTGCCATTGCTAGGAGGAAGACCCTGCCAGCAAAAAGAAGTGAGGTAGGTCTTTTTTACCCATCTTATGACATCATCGCGGTTTCTACGCATCTGTTTTCTCCGTCCCCTTCGAACAGAAGCTTTTTCGTGTGGACAGATCATGTTTTGATTGGTTTTTGACGGTGGAATTGATCTAGATCTTGAGTCAAGATCATCACCACGTCCACACTTAATCCCTACATCCTTGTTAATCATAAAACCCCATGCAAGCCTATTAAAACATGCAATAACACGTACAAACTAGTTTAATAAAACAGCACCAGAGGATTTGCATCCATCTACACCATTGCATCTTGAGTAAAGTTTGTGCATGATGTTTGATTACTATAAATCTTGTATGGGCGTGGTCGTGAGTAGAAGGACAAGCTCAGGAAGCCATTTACGAAGGACTACAGCATCAAGACTTCGAGACGCTTGAACAACAAGAGCCACAGGAGCAAGACAAGTGACCTTTGACCATATTGATCCCATGTTTTGAAAATTGTTTCATTTGCGAAAATGTGTATGCTTGAGTCAACTTGATAGAAAACCCTTTTATAGGGGTTTACTAGTTTTGTTAACCATCCTTATCACCGAAAAAGTTGATGAGTCTGGTATGGTCATTTTTACTTTTTGTTTCGCTTAGCTTACGGGTTACGGGAAGCCGAGAAAGAACATGTCTAGCTACTGCACTCATATGAATAATGATAATGAGAACTTGATGATGATAATGAGCATAGAATCGGGAGAGATCTAGGCAAGCTTGGTTTGTGGATGTGGTAGAATGAGATGGTGGTTTACTTGTTGTAGATCTAAGGACCGGTTCATGCCAGCACATGCCAGGAAAACAGTGCCACCACAAGGCCAAATATGGGTGCGGTTTAGCTGACTAATTAGGTAAGGTGCTAGATTGTTATGGACCGTGGAAGACGCGGGGAATGGGAGTCAAGAGAGGACTGCCCTGGGAACTGCATGACACAAGAGGGAGCCCGTAGGTGGGAGAATGGTGATTCTCGCCTGCTGGTGAAACCTTAGTGAGTCCATACATCTAGTAGCCTCTTTGTAAATGCTATTTTGTGATCTCTCGGTCATACATCGACGGTTGTGTAATGGTATAATGGAGGTTCTGCAGTCGCCGACGGGTGACGAAATCACAAACTTGTGGGTAAAGTGGTGCCACCTCTGCAGAGTGTAAAACTATCATGATAACATTGCTTACGGTCACAAGTGCCTGGCCAACTCACATGATTAGATGGGAGAACTTGAGATGGTTATTCGATATGGTTATGGTATGGTCATTGGGATTGGTTTTGGGACTGTTTTGAGTAATGACATTGAGTCCGGTTTCGGTTATGAGAATATGTGATGGTTATAAGCATGAGATGAACTTGAGAAAGATCAATGGCTGGTTGAGACTTGAGAAAAAGTGAATTATAATAAAATAATGTTGAGACTTGAGAAAAAGTGATTTATCATGGAGGTATGTTGCTGTTTTATATGGTTGTATTGTGATTAAATTCACCTAGACATAGATGCTGTTTTTATCATGTTTACGAAATAAAATTTGCTTGCTGCAATGAATATTTTTATTCCTACCTTGTTGTAAGCTACATGTCATACTTTTCCCGCATTTACTGAGTATGATATGTACTCACCCTTGCATTAACATACAAACATCAGCAACAGGAGAAGAGTACTTCGAGGATCATGTAGAGTACTAGGCGTGCGAACTACCGTCAACTTGCCTGTGGAGTTGGAGATGGAGCCGCTGCTGTTTAGTGGCTTCCGCTATCGTTTAGAGACTTCCGCTGCTAGAATAAGTTAGAGACTTCCGCTGCAAGAATAAGTTAGAGATTGATGTAATAAAGTACTTAAACCCTATTATTCGTGGTTATATTCTGAATTCAGTTTGTGGATTACATGTGTATGTGTGATGAACATCTTAGTCACACATATGCATTAGCTGGGTTCCGTGTTCTAAGGGACTGGGCATCACATCGGTAAAACTCACGAGCTTTGGTCCCGATCGGCGAAAATGGACCTTAATGGAATATACGTGCAGATGGTGCAAGTTGATGGTCCTGCATGCGCGGATGACCATCTGGGTCGAAATCAGGAAAGTTGGTAAAACTCACGAACTCGGGTCCCATGCAACCGGATGGGACCTTGACGGAATACACATTCCGACAGTGCAATTTGATGTTTTGCATGCGAGGATGACCATCTGGGTTGAAATCAGAAAAGTCGGGAAAACTCACGAACTCGGGTCCCGGGTGGCAGGACGGGACCTTGACGGAATACACGTCCGGATGGTGCAACTTGATGGTTTTGCATGCGTGGGTTGCCATCTTGGTCGATATCAGGAAACTCAGGAAAACTCACAAACTCGGGTTCCGGGCGGCCGGATATGACAGAATACACGCCCGGACGGTGCAACTTGATGGTCTTGCATGCGCGGATGGCTATCTGGCTCCAAATCGGGAATATCGGTAAAACTCATGAACTTGGATCCAGGATGGCCGGATGGAACCTTGATGGAATACACGTCCGGACGGTGTAACTTGATGGTTTTGCATGTACGGATGGCCATCTGGGTCAAAATCGAGAAAGTCGGAAAAGAGTGTAAAACTAAAAAACTCGGGACCGTGGTGGCTGGATGGGACCTTAATGGAATATACGTTCGGATGGTGCAACTTGATGGTTTTGGATGCACGGATGGCAATCTGAGTCAAAATCGGGAATGTAAGGAAAGTTAGTAAAACTCACTAACTCGGATCCCGAGCGACCGGACGGGACCTTAACGGAATACACGTTCGGATGGTGCAACTAAATAGTTTTGCATGCGTGGATGGCCATCTAGGTCAAAATCAGGAAAGTTAGTAAAGCTCACGAATTTCGGTTCCTGACGACCAGACGGGACCTTGACGGAATACACGTTCGGACGGTGCAACTTGATGGTTTTGCATGCATAGATGGCCGTCTGGGTCAAAATCGACAAAGTCGGGAAAGTCTGTAAAACTCACAAACTCGGGTCCCTGGCGGCCGGATGGGACCTTGACGGAATATACATTCGGACGGTGCAACTTGATGGTTTTGCATGCTTAGATGGACGGTGCAACTTGATGGTTTTGCATGCATAGATGGCCATCTGGGTAAAAATCGAGAAAGTCAGGAAAGACGGTAAAATTCACGTCCTAGGATCCCCGGAAGCTGGACGGGAACTTGACGGAATACACGTCCGGACCGTGCAACTTGGTAGTTTTGCATGCGCGGATGGCCATCTGGTTCCAAATCACGAAAGTCGGTAAAACTCACGAACTCGGGTCCCGAGCGGCCAGATGGAAATTTGATGGAATACACCTCCAAACGGTGCAACATGATGGTTTTGCATGCGCGTATGGCTATCTGGGTCAAAATCGAGAAAGTTAGAAAGTTGGTGAAACTCACGAAGTCGGGTCTTGGGCGGCTGGACGGGGGCCTTCATGGAATACACGTCCGTACGGTGCATTTTGATGGTTTTGCATGCGCGGATGGCCATCAGGGTCAAAATTTTGGAAGTCAGGAAAACTCATGAACTCGGGCCCTGGGACCCGGACTGTACCTTGACGGAATAAATATTCAGATGGTGTAACTGGAAGGTTTTGCATGCGCAGATGGCAATCTGAGTCAAAATCGGGAATGTAGGGAAAGTCGGTAAAACTCACTAACTTGGGTCCCCAGCGACCGTACGGGACCTTGACCGAAAACAAGTTCGGATAGTGAAACTAAATGGTTTTGCATGCGTGGATGGCCATCTGGGTCGAAATCAAGAAAGTCAGTAAAACTCACGAATTCGGGTCCCGTGCGACCGGATGGGACCTTGACGGAATACATGTTTGGACGGTGCAACTTGATGGTTTTGCATGCGCGGATGGCCATCAGGGTCAAAATTGGGGAAGTTAGGAAACCTCATGAACTCGGGTCCCGGGGCACCGTACTGTACCTTGTCGGAATAAACATTCTGATGGTGCAACTGGAAGGTTTTGCATGCGCAGATGGCAATCTGAGTCAAAATCGGGAATGTAGGGAAAGTCGGTAAAACTCACTAACTCGGGTGCCGAGCGACCGGATGGGACCTTAACGGAATACACGTTCGGATGATGCAACTAAATAGTTTTGCATGCGTGGATGGCCATCTATGTCGAAATCGGGAAAGTCAGTAAAACTCACGAATTTGGGTTCCTGACGACCGGACGGGACCTTGACGGAATACACGTTCGGACGGTGCAACTTGATGATTTTGCATGCATAGATGGCCGTCTGGGTCAAAATCGACAAAGTCGGGAAAGTCTGTAAAACTCACAAACTCGGGTCCCTGGCGGCCGGATGGGACCTTGACGGAATATACATTCGGACGGTGCAACTTGATTGTTTTGCATGCTTAGATGGACGGTGCAACTTGATGGTTTTGCATGCATAGATGGCCATCTGGGTAAAAATCGAGAAAGTCAGGAAAGAATTCACGTCCTAGGATCCCCGGAAGCTGGACGGGAACTTGACGGAATACACGTCCAGACCGTGCAACTTGGTAGTTTTGCATGCGCGGATGGCCATCTGGTTCCAAATCACGAAAGTCGATAAAACTCACAAACTCGGGTCCCGAGCAGCCAGATGGAAATTTGATGGAATACACCTCCAAAAGGTGCAACATGATGGTTTTGCATGCGCGTATGGCTATCTGAGTCAAAATCGAGAAAGTTAGAAAGTCGGTGAAACTCACGAAGTCGGGTCTTGGGCGGCTGGACGGGGCCTTCATGGAATACACGTCCGTACGGTGCATTTTGATGGTTTTGCATGCGCGGATGGCCATCAGTGTCGAAATTTTGGAAGTCAGGAAAACTCATGAACTCGGGTCCTGGGACCCGGACTGTACCTTGACGGAATAAATATTCAGATGGTGTAACTGGAAGGTTTTGCATGCGCAGATGGCAATCTGAGTCAAAATCGGGAATGTAGGGAAAGTCGGTAAAACTCACTAACTTGGGTCCCCAGCGACCGTACGGGACCTTGACGGAAAACAAGTTCGGATAGTGAAACTAAATGGTTTTGCATGCGTGGATGGCCATCTGGGTCGAAATCAGGAAAGTCAGTAAAACTCACGAATTCGGGTCCCGTGCGACCGGATGGGACCTTGACGGAATACATGTTTGGACGGTGCAACTTGATGGTTTTGCATGCGCGGATGGCCATCAGGGTCAAAATTGGGGAAGTTAGGAAACCTCATGAACTCGGGTCCCGGGGCACCGTACTGTACCTTGTCGGTATAAACATTCTGATGGTGCAACTGGAAGGTTTTGCATGCGCGGATGGCAATCTGAGTCAAAATCGGGAATGTAGGGAAAGTCGATAAAACTCACTAACTCGGGTGCCGAGCGACCGGATGGGACCTTAACGGAATACACGTTCGGATGGTGCAACTAAATAGTTTTGCATGCGTGGATGGCCATCTATGTCGAAATCGGGAAAGTCAGTAAAACTCACGAATTTGGGTTCCTGACGACCGGACGGGACCTTGACGGAATACACGTTCGGACGGTGCAACTTGATGATTTTGCATGCATAGATGGCCGTCTGGGTCAAAATCGACAAAGTCGGGAAAGTCTATAAAACTCACAAACTCGGGTCCCTGGCGGCCGGATGGGACCTTGACGAAATATACATTCGAACGGTGCAACTTGATTGTTTTGCATGCTTAGATGGACGGTGTAACTTGATGGTTTTGCATGCATAGATGGCCATCTGGGTAAAAATCGAGAAAGTCAGGAAAGAATTCACGTCCTAGGATCCCCGGAAGCTGGACGGGAACTTGACGGAATACACGTCCAGACCGTGCAACTTGGTAGTTTTGCATGCGCGGATGGCCATCTGGTTCCAAATCACGAAAGTCGATAAAACTCACAAACTCGGGTCCCGAGCAGCCAGATGGAAATTTGATGGAATACACCTCCAAAAGGTGCAACATGATGGTTTTGCATGCGCGTATGGCTATCTGAGTCAAAATTGAGAAAGTTAGAAAGTCGGTGAAACTCACGAAGTCGGGTCTTGGGCGGCTGGACGGGGCCTTCATGAAATACACGTCCGTACGGTGTATTTTGATGGTTTTGCATGCGCGGATGGCCATCAGTGTCGAAATTTTGGAAGTCAGGAAAACTCATGAACTCGGGTCCTGGGACCCGGACTGTACCTTGATGGAATAAATATTCAGATGGTGTAACTGGAAGGTTTTGCATCCGCAGATGGCAATCTGAGTCAAAATCGGGAATGTAGGGAAAGTCGGTAAAACTCACTAACTTGGGTCCCCAGCGACCGGACGGGACCTTGACGGAATACAAGTTCGAATAGTGAAACTAAATGGTTTTGCATGCGTGGATGGCCATCTGGGTCGAAATCGGGAAAGTCAGTAAAACTCACGAATTCGGGTCCCGTGCGACCGGATGGGACCTTGACGGAATACATGTTTGGACGGTGCAACTTGATGGTTTTGCATGCGTGGATGGCCATCAGGGTCAAAATTGGGGAAGTTAGGAAAACTCATGAACTCGGGTCCCGGGGCACCATACTGTACCTTGTCGGAATAAACATTCTGATGGTGCAACTGGAAGGTTTTGCATGCGCGGATGGCAATCTGAGTCAAAATCGGGAATGTAGGGAAAGTCGGTAAAACTCACTAACTCGGGTGCCGAGCGACCGGACGGGATCTTGACGGAATACACGTTCGGATGGTGGAATTAAATGGTTTTGCATGCATGGATAGCCATCTGGGTCGAAATCAGGAAAGTCAGTAAAACTCACGAATTTGGGTACTGTACGACCGGACCGGACCTTGACGAAATACACGTTCGGACGGTGCAACTTGATGGTTTTGCATGCTCGGATGGGCCATCTGGGTTGAAATATAGAATGTATGGAATGTCGGGAAAAATCACGAAATCGGGTCCTGGGTGGCTGGACGGGATCTTGAAGGAATACACGTCTCGGTCCAAATCGGAAAAGTCGGTGAAACTCAGGAACTCGGGTTCCGGGCGGCGGAACAGAATCTTGACGGAATACACGTCCGAACGATGCAACTTGATGGTTTTGCATGCACGTATGGCCATCTGGGTCGAAATCGAGAAAGTTGGAAAGTCGGTAAAACTCACGAACTCGGGTCTCGGGCAGCCAGACGGGGTCTTGACGGAATACAAGTCCGGATAGTGCAACTTGATTGTTTCGCATGTGCCGTTGGCCATCAGGGTCGAAATCAGGAAAGTCCGTAAAACTCAGGAACTCGAGTCCCGTGCAACCGGACGGGACCTTCACGGAATACACGTCCGGTGGTGCAACTTGATGGTTTTGCATGCATAGATGGTCATCTAGGTCGAAATCGAGAAAGTGGGAAAGACGGTAAAACTCACGAACTAGGATCACGGGAGGCAGAACGGGAACTTGACGGAATACACGTCCGGATGGTGCAACTTAATAGTTTTGCATGTGTGGATGGCCATCTGGGTCCAAATTGGGAAAGTCGGTAAAACTCAAGAACTCGGGTCCTAGGCGGCCTGACGGTACCTTGATGGAATACATGTTCGAAGGTTGCAACTTGATGGTTTTGCATGCGCCTATGGCCATCTGGGTCGAAATTGAGGAGGTCAGAAAGTCTGTAAAATTACAAAGTCGGGTCTCGGGCGGCTGGACCGGGCCTTCACGGAATAAACATTCGGACGGTGCAACTTGATGATTTTGCATGCGCGGATGGCCATCAGGGTCAAAATTGGGGAAGTCAGGAAAACTCATGAACTCGGGTCCTGGGACGCTGAACGGTAACTTGACGGAATAAATGTTCAGATGGTGTAACTGGAAAGTTTTAAATGCGCGACTGGCAATCTGAGTCAAAATCTTGAATGTAGGGAAAGTCGGTAAAACTCATTAACTCGGGTCCCGTGCGACCGGACGGGACCTTGACGGAATACACGTTCGGACGGTGCAACTTGATGGTTTTGCATACTCGGTTGGCCATATGGTTTGAAATCTGGAAAGTCGGGAAAATCATGAAATCTGGTCCCGGGTGGCTGGACGGGATTTTGACAGAATACATGTCCGGATGGTGCAACTTGATGGTTTTACATGCGCGAATGGCCATCTGGGTCAAAATCGGGAAAGTCGGTAAAACTCACGAACTCGGATCCCGGGCAGCCGGAGGGAACCTTGACGGAATACTTGTCCAAATGGTGCAACTTGAAGGTTTTGCATGCGCGGATAGACATCTGGGTCGAAATCGAGAAAGTCGGAAAAGTCGGTAAAACTTACGAACTTTGGTCCTGAGCAGCCGAAAGGGACGTTAAAGGAATACACTTGCGGATGGTCCAAGTTGATGATTTTGCATACACGGATGGCCATCTAGGTCAAAATTGACAAAGTTGGGAAAGTCGGTAAACCTCACGAACTCGGGTCTCGGGTGACAAGACAGGGCCTTGATGGAATACACGTCCAGATAGTGCAACTTGATGGTTTTGCATGTGCTGTTGGCCATCGGAGTCGAAATCAGGAAAGTCGGTAAAACTCACGAACTCGAGTCCCGTGCGACCGGACGGGACCTTGACGGAATACACGTCCGGATGGTGCAACTTGATGGTTTTGCATGCATAGATGGCCATCTGTGTCGAAATCGAGAAAGTCGGGAAAGACATTAAAACGAACTAGGATCCCAGAAGGCTGGACGTGAACTTGACGGAATACACGACCGGACGGTGCAACTTGATATTTTTGCATGCGTGGATGGCCATCTGGTTCCAAATCGCGAAAGTCAATAAAACTCACGAAGTCGGGTCTCGAGCAGCCAGACGGAACCTTGATGGAATACACGTCCAAACGGTGCAACAAGATGGTTTTGCATGCGCGTATTGCCATCTGGATCGAAATCGAGAAAGTCAGAAAGTCGGTAAAACTCATGAAGTCGGGTCTCGGGCGGCTGGACGGGGCCTTCATGGAATACACTTCGGATGGTGCAACTTGATGGTTTTGCATGCGTGGATGGCCATCAGAGTCGAAATTTGGGAAGTCAAGAAAACTCATGAACTCGGGTCCTGGGACGCCGGACTGTACCTTGACGGGATAAATGTTTAGATGGTGTAACTGGAAGGTTTTGCATGCGCGGATGGCAATCTGAGTCAAAATCAGAAATGTAGGGAAAGTCGGTAAAACTCACTAACTCAGGTCCCCAGCGACCGTACGGGACCTTTACGGAATATACGTTCGGATGGTGCAACTACATGGTTTTGCATGCAAGGATGACCATCTAGGTCGAAATCGGGAAAGTAAGTAAAACTCACGAATTCAGGTCCCGTGCGACCGGACGGGACCTTGACGGAATACACGTTCCGACGGTGCAACTTGATGGTTTTGCATGCGCAGATGGCCATCAGGGTCGAAATTGGGGAAGTCAGGAAAACTCATGAACTCGGGTCCCAGGACGCCGGACTGTATCTTAACGAAATAAACTTTCAGATGGTGCAACTGGAAGGTTTTGCATGCACGGATGGCAATCTGAGTCAAAATCGAGAAAGTCGGTAAAACTCACGAACTCGGATCTCGGGCGCCTGGATGGAACCTTGACAGAATACACGTCCGGACGGTGCAATTTGATAGTTTCGAATGCACGTATGGCCATCTGGGTCAAAATTGAGAAAGTCGGAAAGTCGGTAAAACTCACAAACTCGGGTATCAGACGGCTAGACGGGGCCTTCGTGGAATACACGTCCGGAGTCCGGAAGGTGCAACTTGATGGTTTTGCATGCGCGGATGGCCATCAGGGTCGAAATTGGGGAAGTCAGAAAAACTCATGAAATTGGGTCCCTGGACGCCGGACTGTACCTTAACGGAATAAAAGTTCAGATGGTGCAACTGGAATGTTTTGCATGCGCGGATTGCCATTTGAGTAATAATTGGAAATGTAGGGAAAGTCGGTAAAACTCACTAACTCGGGTCCCGAGCGACCGGACGGGACCTTGACGGAATGCACGTTTGGCTGGTGCAACTAAATGGTTTTGCATGCGTGGATGTTCATCTGGGTCAAATCGGGAAAGTCAGTAAAACTCACGAATTTGGGTCCCGTGCGACCGGACGGGACCTTGACGGAATACACGTTCGAACGGTGCAACTTGATGGTTTTGCATGCTCGGATGGCCATCTGGGTTGATATCTGGAAAGTAGGGAAAGTCGAGCAAAATCACGAAATCGGGTTCTAGGTGGCTGGATGGGATCTTGACGGAATACACGCCCGGATGGTGCAACTTGATGGTTTGGCATGTGCGGATGGCCATCTGGGTCCAAATCGGAAAAGTCGTTGAAACTCAGGAAATCGAGTTTCAGGCGGCCGAACGGAACCTTGACGGAATACACGTCCGGACGGTGCAACTTGATGGTTTTGCATGCACAGATGGCCATCTGGGTTGAAATCGAGAAAGTCGGAAAGTCGGTAAAACTCATGAACTCGGGTCTCGGACAGCCAGACGGGGCCTTAACGGAATACAAGTCCGGATAGTGCAACTTGATGGTTTTGCATGTGCCATGGGCCATTAGGGTTGAAATCAAGAAAATCAGTAAAACTCATGAACTTGAGTCCCGTGCGACCGAACGGGACATTGACGGAATACATGTCCGGATGGTGCAACATGATGGTTTTGCATGCATAGATCTAGGTCGAAATCGAGAAAGTCAGGAAAGACGGTAAAACTCACGAACTAGGATCCCGGGAGGCAGGACGGGAAATTGACGGAATACACGTCTGGATGGTGCAACTTAATAGTTTTGCATGCGCGGATGACCATCTGGGTTCGAATCGGGAAAGTCGGTAAAACTGACGAACTCTAGTCCTCGGCGGCCTGACGGAACCTTGATGGAATATACGTCCGAACGTTGCAACTTGATGATATTGCATGCGCCTATGGCCATATGGGTCGAAATCGAGAAAGTCAGAAAGTCGGTAAAACTCACGAAGTCGGGTCCCAAGCGGATGGACACGGAATACACGTTCGGACGGTGCAGCTTGATAGTTTCGCATGCGTGGATGGCCATCTGAGTCAAAATTGGGGAAGTCAGGAAAACTCATGAACTCGGGTCCCGGGACGCTGGACTGTACCTTGACGGAATAAACGTT
This sequence comes from Neostapfia colusana, assembly GCA_030760725.1. Lineage (NCBI taxonomy): Eukaryota > Viridiplantae > Streptophyta > Magnoliopsida > Poales > Poaceae > Neostapfia > Neostapfia colusana. Next base: position 53,221,037 of record JASWHV010000019.1, read on the forward strand.
CAGATGGTGCAACTGGAAGGTTTTGCATGCGCGGAAGGCAATCTGAGTCAAAATCGGGAATTTAGGAAAAGTCGGTAAAACTCATTAACTCGGGTCCCATGCGACCGGACGGGACCTTGACGGAATACACTTTCAGACGGTGCAACTTGATGATTTTGCATACTTGGTTGGTCATCTGGGCTGAAATCTGGAAAGTCAGGAAAAATCACGAAATTGGGTCCCGGGTGTCTGGACGAGATTTTGACGGAATACATGTCTGGATGGTGCAACTTGATGGTTTTGCATGCGCGGATGGTCATCTGGGTCCAAATCGGGAAAGTCGATAAAACTCACGAACTCGGATCCCGGGCGGCCGGACGGAACCTTGACGGAATACTCGTCGAGACTGTGCAACTTGATGGTTTTGCATGCGCGGATAGACATCTGGGTCGAAATCAAGAAAGTCGGTAAAACTTATGAACTTTGGTCCCGAGCGGCCGAAAGGGACCTTAAAGGAATACACGTGTGGATGGTCCATGTTGATGGTTTTGCATGCGCAGATGGCCATCTCGGTCGAAATTGACAAAGTTGGGGAAGTCGGTAAAACACACGAACTCGGGTGTCAGGCGGCCAGACGGAGCCTTAATGGAATACACGTCCGGATAGTGCAACTTGATGCTTTTGCATGTGTGGTTGGCCATCGGGGTCGAAATCAGGAAAGTCGGTAAAACTCACAAACTCGGGTCCCGTGCGACCGGACGGGACTTTGACGGAATACACGTCGGATGGTGCAACTTGATGGTTCTGCATGCATAGATGGCCATCTGGGTCAAAATCGAGAAAGTCGGGAAAGACGGTAAAACTCACGTACTAGGATCCCGGGAGGCTGGACGGGAACTTGACGGAATACACGTCCGGACGGTGCAACTTGATAGTTATGCATGCACGGATGGTTATCTGGGTCCAAATCGGGAAAGTCGGTAAACTCACGAACTCAAGTCCTGGGTGGCCGGACGGAAACTTGATGGAATACACGTCAGAACAGTGCAACTTGATGGTTTTCCTTGCGCGTATGGCCATCTGGGTCGAAATCAAGAAAGTCAGAAACTCGGTAAAACTCAGGAAGTTGGGTCTCGGGCGGCTGGACGGGGCCTTCATTGAATACACGTTCGGACAGTGCAACTTGATGGTTTTGCATGCGCGAATGGCCATCAGGGTCGAAATTAGGGAAGTCAGCAAAACTCATGAACTCGGGTCCGGGGACGCCAGACTGTATCTTTACGGAATAAACATTTAGATGGTGCAACTAGAAGGTTTTGCATGCGCGGATGGCAATCTGAGTCAAAATCGGGAATGTAGGGAATGTCGGTAAAACTAACTAACTCAGGTCCCGAGCGATCGGACGGGACCTTGACGGAATACATGTTCGGATGGTGCAACTAAATGGTTTTGCATGCGTGTATGGCCATCTGGGTCGAAATCAGAAAATTCAGTAAAACTCACGAATTTGGGTCTCGTGCGACCGGACGAGACCTTGACGGAATACATGTTTGGACGGTGCAACTTGATGGTTTTGCATTCTCAGATGGCCATCTGGGTTAAAATCTGGAAAGTAGGAAAAGTCGGGAAAAATCACGAAATTGGGTCCCTGGTGGCTGGACGGGATCTTGACGGAATACACGTCCGGATGGTGCAACTTGATAATTTTGCATGCGCGGATGGCCATTTGGGTGCAAATCGAGAAATTCAGTAAAACTCACGAACTCGGGTCCCGGGCGGCCGGATGGAACTTTGATGGAATACACGTCCGGACTGTGCAACTTGATGGTTTTGCATGCGCCTATGGCCATCTGGGTCGAAATCGAGAAAGTCGAAAAGTCGGTAAAACTCCAGAACTCGGGTCTCATGAGGCTGGATGGGACCTTCAAGGAATACAAGTCCGAACGGTACAATTTGATGGTTTTGCATGCGCGAATGGCCATTAGGGTCAAAAATTGGGGAAGTCAGGAAAACTCATGACCTCGGGTCTCGGGACGTCGGACTTACTTGACGGAATAAACGTTCATATGGTGCAACTGGAAGGTTTTGCATGTGCAGATGGCAATGTGAGTCAAAATCGGTAATGTAGGGAAAGTTGGCAAAACTCACTGACTCGGGTTCCGAGCGACCGGACAGGACCTTGACAGAATACATGTTCGGATGGTGCAACTAAATGGTTTTGATGCGTGGATGACCATCTGGGTCGAAATCGGGAAATTCAGTAAAATTTACGAATTTGGGTCCCGTGAGACCGGACGGGACCTTGATGGGATACACGTTCAGACGGTGCAACTTGATGGTTTTGCATACTCGGATGGCCACCTGGGTTGAAATCTGGAAAGTCAGAAAAAATCACGAAACAGGGTCCCGGGTGGCTGGACGGGATTTTGATGGAATACACGTCCGGATGGTGCAACTTGATGGTTTTGCATGTTCGGATTGTCATCTGGGTCCAAATTGAGAAAGTCGGTAAAACTCACGAATTCGGATTCCGGGAGGCTGGACGGAACCTTGACGGAATACTCGTCCAGACGGTGCAACTTGATGGTTTTGCATGCACGGATAGACATCTGGGTCAAAATCGAGAAAGTAGGGAAAGTCGTAAACTTACGAACTTTGGTCCCGAGGGGCCGGAAAGGGACCTTAAAGGAATACACGTGCGGATTGTCCGAGTTGATGTTTTGCATGCGCGGGTGCCCATTTGGGTCGAAATTGACAAAGTCGGGAAAGTCAGTAAAACTCACGGACTTGGGTCTCGGGCGGCCAGACGGGGCTTAGATGGAATAGACGTCCGGATAGTGCAACTTGATGGTTTTGCATGTGCGGCTGGCCATCAGGGTCGAAATCAGGAAAGTCGGTAAAACTCACGAACTCGGGTCCCGTGCGACCGGGCGGGACCTTGACAAAATACACGTCCGGATGGTGCAACTTGATGGTTTCGCATGCATAGATGGTCATGTGGGTCGAAATTGAGAAAGTCAGGAAAGACGGTAAAACTCATGAACTAGGATCCTAGGAGACTGGACGGGAACTTGACGGAATACACGTCCGGACTGTGCAACTTGATAGTTTTGCATGCGCGGATGGCCATGTGGGTCCAAATCGGGAAAGTTTGTAAAACTCACGAACTCGGGTCCCAGGCAGCCAGACGGAACCTTGATGGAATACACGTCCGAACGGTGCAACTTGATGGTTTTGCATGCGCGTATGGCTATCTGGGTCGAAATCGATAAAGTCAGAAATTCGGTAAAACTCACGAAGTCAGGTCTCGGGCGGCTGGACGGGGGCCTTCATGGAATACACGTCCGGACGGTGCAACTTGATGGTTTTGCATGCTTGGATGGCCATCAGGGTCGAAATTTTAGAAGTAAGGAAAACTCATGAACTCCGGTACCAGGACACCGGACTGTACCTTGACGGAATAAACATTCAGATGGTGCAACTGGAAAGTTTTGCATGCGCGGATGGCAATCTGAGTCAACATCGTGAATGTAGGGAAAGTCGGTAAAACTCACTAACTCGGGTCCCAAACGACCGGACGGGACCTTAACGGAATACACGTTTGGATGGTGCAACTAAATGGTTTTGCATGCGTGGATGGTCGTCTGGGTCGAAATCGGGAAAGTCAGTAAAACTCACGAATTTGGGTCCCTGGCGACCGGACGGGACCTTGACGGAATACACGTTCGGACGCTGCAACTAGATGGTTTTGCATGCATAGATGGCCATCTAGGTCAAAATCGAGAAAGTCGGGAAAGTCTGTAAAACTTATGAACTCAGGTCCCTGACGGCCGGATGGGACCTTGACGGAATATACGTTCGGATGGTGCAACTTGATGGTTTTGCATGCTTAGATGGCCATCTGGGACAAAATCGAGAAAGTCAGGAAAGACGGTAAAATTCACGTCCTAGGATCCCTGGAAGCTGGACGAGAACTTGAGGAAATACACATCCGGACGGTGCAACTTGATAGTTTTGCATGCGCGGATGGTCATCTGGTTCCAAATCGTGAAAGTCGGTAAAACTCACAAACTCGGGTCCCCGGCGGCCGGACGGAACCTTGATGGTATACATGTCTGTCGAAGTGTTCAGTCGACACTTCCCCCGGGCCTGCACTGGGCAGCCCGCGGAGGTTCTTTTTTCGGTGGGGCTAGTCTCTAGCGGAGAGCTTGCGCAGATGGACGAGTTAGTAAGAGCTTGACACGGCCAAGTTTACGTGGTTCAGGCCGCCGGAGCGTAAAACCCTACGTCCACGGCGAGCTATGGAGCTCGCTGTATTGCTTGCTGCTCAGGACCGGAGGCCTGAGCTCGGGGGTGAGTTACAGCTTGAGAGTGTATGGCTAGCGTATGAGTTGCAAAGTGCGAACCCTTGCTATCGACGCCTACCCTAGCCTTTTATAGTCCAAGACTCGGGCAGCTTACAAGGGGGGCCGGGACCCGACAGGTGGTCCCGGGAAGATTGTCTATTATCTACCGTATCTGCAGTTATGCCGGTAGCTGCCTCTGGTCGAAGGCTTCTGAGTCTTCATCTTGCCGCCCTGCCCATGCCGCATGCTAGTCGTAGTGGTTGATGACGGCGCAGGCGGCATGGGATGTCTTGTCGCGGTGTTTATTGGCTGGCAGGTTCTGACACCGTGCGCCAGTCTGTGATGCGACTGGGTGCAACGGCACCTGACAGAAGCGTGCTCCGCGTCTCCGCGTCTCGGGAAGACGCAGGCCTTGAATACCTTGTACGGGCAAGGTATGGGGCGTCTTTACGCCCGCCGCCTACCGCTCGGGGCAGGCAGCGCCGTTCTGCTGCCACATGGCGGGCCTGGAGCCCTTCTCAGAGGAGAGGAGGTTCAGCTCCGCGGGGCACGTGGAGCCTCCGGACCTCTCCCCGCGGAGGGGGAGGCTCAGCTTCTGTTGGCCACGTGGCGGGCCCGGAGCTCTCCTCTGAGGAGGGGGAGGTCCGGTCCCGCTGGACGCGTGGCGCCTTCGGACCTCTCTCCCGCGGAGGGGGAGGTCCGGTTTCTGTATGCCACGTGACGGGCCCGGAGCTCTCCTCTGAGGAGAGGGAGGTCCGGCCCCGCCGGACGCGTGGCGCCTTCAGAGCTCTCCCTGCGGAGAAGGGCGAGATCCTTAGGCATTTTCCCCTGTGCGCGGGGGTACCCCATATCGAGGGTACCGACAGTGGCCCCCGGGCCCATCTCGGGGGAGATAGCGAGCCCGAGGTCTTGACGGCTTCGGTGTCCAGCCTCTTAGGAGAGGGTGAAGCCTGGCATCGGAGCTTGGCCCGGCTGTGGGGGCGGAGGTCCGGAAGTCATCGGAGCTCAGGCCAGCGAAGGGCGTGAGGTCCGGCATCAGCGCTCGCCTCTGAAAGGAGGGCGAGGGCTGGCCTCGGAGCTCGGGCTGGCTGTGGAGGCGGAGTCCGAAAGTCATCGGAGCTCAGGCCAGCGAAGGGCGTGAGGTCCGGCATCAGCGCTCGCCTCTGAAAAGAGGGCGAGGGCTGGCCTCGGAGCTCGGCCCAGCTATGGGGGCGGAGTCCAGAAGTCATCGGAGCTCAGGCCAGCGAAGGGCGTGAGGTCCGGCATCAGCGCTCGCCTCTGAAAGGAGGGCGAGGGCTGGCCTCGGAGCTCGGCCTGGCTGTGGAGGCGGAGTCCGAAAGTCATCGGAGCTCAGGCCAGCGAAGGGCGTGAGGTCCGGCATCAGCGCTCGCCTCTGAAAGGAGGGCGAGGGCTGGCCTCGGAGCTCGGCCTGGCTGTGGAGGCGGAGTCCGGAAGTCATCGGAGCTCAGGCCAGCGAAGGGCGTGAGGTCCGGCATCAGCGCTCGCCTCTGAAAGGAGGGCGAGGGCTGGCCTCGGAGCTCGGCCCAGCTGTGGGGGCGGAGGTCCGGAACTGCTCAGTGGTCCCCCCTTTCCTATCCCTTAGTCTCATTTGGCTTACTGTCCCAGGCCGGAATACGGGGCTTGGGTAATCCAGTGCACTTGGTCCCGGAGGTCTGGCCCCAGCCCCAGTCAGGGTGTAACCGCCCGGCCCCCTGGTACTCAGACCGTAGCCGCCGGGAGGCAGAGTGCGCATGCTTTGGGTGCAAGACCGGGCAAAGCAAGGCTCCTGACCCCCCGTTCTAGCGTAGGTCTTTTCTCGGAGGAGACCAACTGGCGGTGAAGTACCCTTATAGGGGGAGATCCAAAAGGCCACCGGGCCTCTGGCAGGTACCCCAAGCACTACCGCCTTTGGCAGGACGGCAAATATCGACTATGCATGAGAGCCAGAAAGAGGAGCCGAGTGTACAATGGACGCACACTGTCTAGAGCGTGGGGAGGTGTTCATATAAATTAATGCGTAATTTAAATAAACACCTAAGTAAGCATAGTGAACTTACTGGGTAGCGTCAGAGCGCCTGTCTTCACGCAGAGCGGGTCATGCGTGGCTTCGTCGTACGCCGGACACGGGGGGACCCCCATGGCTATATCAGGGGGAAGCATGGCTTCGGCCCCGCATACCATGTGGAAGGGTAGTTCCCGTGACCGGCCCTGGGAAGTCCGGCTGGCCCTCGACATGGAGGAGCCGGTATCCCCCGACGGCTCTGGGTGCGCGTCTGCACCGGTTGTGTGGGTCTGCTTGGCGTGGACCTGGCACGCATTGCATCCCTAACCGGTTTGACGGTGTCCAGGTGGCTCTCGGTCAGTAGGAGCCATGCCGGGTGGCTTAACCGACCAACGTGCGGGACGATGAGCGTTCCCAGCACTCGCCTCCTTGGACTACTGCGAGCTAATCGCAGCCTTCCTCCTGGGTTATGCACCGCAATAGGATGTCGTGGCGCCACGCCAGTAAAGATACCAGCGCGTAGCACTTAGCCATCCGCACCACCCGTTCAGCGGATGCACGTTCATCAGGAAGGATGTCCTTCAAGGAGTCCCGGACCTCCGTGGTCCATGCATCGGGACTACTTGAGCTTCTGGATCTTGAGCGCTGGGTTGCACGGAGTCCCCAGTGACTCTTACGATCCTTTGGCGGCATCCAGGGCCGCCGGGACTGCCTAGCTTCGAGGCACTGGTTCAGCCCCCTTCGCCTGGCTCGGCGGGCCGGGCTGTGGACCGCAGCAACGTCCTCTCGAAGACTCCTTCATGCGCAGGGGCTCCGATGGAGGCTTTCGTTGAGAGGTCGTCAGCTGCGGCCGTGCAAGCGCGCGGTACATGGCGCAGGTCCAAGGCGAGGAATTCTTTCTCCAACATCCGCACGTGAAGCAGATAAGCAGCTAGCTGCGGGTCATTGCAGGGGCATTCACCCTTAACTTGCTTGATAACTAGCTGGGAGTCGCCCTGCGCCAACAACTGGCGAGCGCCCAGAGACAGGACTGTCTTTTAGGCCAAAGATGAGTGCTTCATACTCTGCCAAGTTGTTGGTTGCCTTGGAATTGAGACGCACCATGTACCCAGACTGCTCCCCCGATGGCATGAGAAGCAGTACGCCGGCACCGGCCCCCTGCTTTCGCGAGGAGCCGTCGAAGAAGAGCGTCCAGTGAGGCCCGGTGAAGACCGGAGCTCGGTACTTTGGTTCACCGTCTTCGCGGCCCCCTGGGTCAGCCTTCGTTGGCGTCCACTCAGCCACGAAGCCAGCCAGTGCTTGACTCTCGGCTGTCTGACGTGGTCGGGAGCTCAGCTTGAACTCCGCCGTCTTCGGGCTGTCTTCCGGCTTCGGAAGCTGGCAGTGAGTGCCAGCTCCGCCCTCCGGCTGCTCTGGCGCACTTGTCCGCCAGGCTGAAGGGCTCGGAGGCATCGCAGACCTCTCTGGTTGCAAGCCTCCCAAGTATCTTCTTGTCCTGGACACTGTCGAAGTGCCGCCACCACAGAAGCACTTTGAATATGTGGAATGGTGTTGCGTACCTGGGAGAACCGCTGGATGAAGGAGCGCAGCGACTCCCCAGGTTGTTGCTTGATGGCTTGGAGGTCAAGCTCCGTGCCGGGACGGGTGTAGGAACTGCTGAGGTTGGCGATGAACTGCCGGTAGAGCTCTCCCCAGGAAGTTATGGAACCCTGAGCGAGGTTCATTAGCCAAGACCGGGCTGGGCCGGTCAAGGCGACGGGGAAGTAGCTTGGCCATGACGGCCTCATCCCCTCCTACGGCAAGTACGGCGGTGGAGTAGATCTGGAGGAACCCCACCGGGTTGACGCTGCCGTCGTACTTCTCGGGCAGGTGCGGCCGAAACTTGCGCGGCCACCTCGTGAAGCGGAGGTGGGGCTCCAGGGCCGTACATTCTGCCCCTGTTGCTGCAGGTGTTAGTGCCGCGAACGCTTGGTTCACCGCTGGCACAGTGTACCCCCGGTATGGGCAAGGCTGCGCCATAGACCGGGGGCGCCGTTTGCAGGACATATGGCTGTGGCATATGCTGCGTGGCGAATGTCTGGGGCAGAGTTCACGTGGCGAAAGTCTGCGCCTCAGGCAGGGTTGAGGCAGTCGTCATGCTGACGCCGGCCTCTTGGCTGCGACGCCTTTCTCGTCGCCGCTCGAGGAACATTCGGGCGTCTTGGCCCAGGTGGCATCGTTCCAGCTCAGTCCTCAGGTCCGTCGATGGAAGCCTGGTGGAGCTGGAATCTGCCGTCTGTCCGTCAACCGTTGGCGTGTGCGTCAGCGACACAGCCGGTTGGCTGGAGCGTCGTCCCCGCCGAAGTCAAGGGTTTGCGGCGGCGACAACAAGACGGCGCACCCCCGCCGGGTACGCCCAGCGCTACTGAAGACCTGACGCTGGTTGGAGCCTGCATTGCCGGGGTCGGCGCTGCCAGAGCCGGTTGCTGGCTCCCAGTGCAGGTACTGGTGCCGCGAACGCTTGGTTGCGTCTGGCACAGTGTACCCCGGTATGGGCAAGGTTGCGCCATAGGCCGGGGACGCCGCTTGTAGAGCACATGGTTGTGGCTTATGCTGTGCGGCGTACGCCCGGGGCAGAGCTCGCGTAACGAAGGTCTGCCCTCCAGGCTGGGTCGAGGCCGACGTCATGTTGTCGCCAGCCTCTTGAGTGCGACGCCTTTCTCGACGTCGCTCGAGGAACACTCGGGCATCTTGGCCCAAGTGGCACCGTTCCAGCTCTGTCCTCAGGTCCGTCGATGGAAGTTTGGTGGAGCTGGAAACCGCCGTCTGCCCGTCAACCGTTGGCGTGCGCGTCAGCGACACAGCCGGTTGGCCGGAGCGTCGTCCCCGCCGAAGTCAATGGTTTGCGGCGGCGACGACAAGACGGTCTACCTCGCGAATCCACTGCTGGGTCGCTGCCTGAGGCGCATCCCCAGCAGGCGGATTGTGCAGTAGCGCCCTTGCTGCTGCTAGCGCACCCCCACCGGGTACGCCCGGCGCTACTGAAGGCCTGACGCTGGTTGGAGCCTGCATTGCCGGGGTCGGCGCTGCCAGAGCCGGTTGCTGGCTCCCAGCTTGCCCTGACACACTCCGCCCTGAGTGTGTCATCATGTACTCTCCCTTGGTCACGGTTTGCCGCGGACGCAGGGGGGGAGAGTTTGCCGCTGAAGGAAGCTTGGTCATCTTCGTCGGCGGAAACTCGTCGCGCAAGGAGAAAAGCCCCCTACCTGGCGCGCCAAATGTCGAAGTGTTCAGTCGACACTTCCCCCGGGCCTGCACTGGGCAGCCCGCGGAGGTTCTTTTTTCGGTGGGGCTAGTCTCTAGCGGAGAGCTTGCGCAGATGGACGAGTTAGTAAGAGCTTGACACGGCCAAGTTTACGTGGTTCAGGCCGCTGGAGCGTAAAACCCTACGTCCACGGCGAGCTATGGAGCTCGCTGTATTGCTTGCTGCTCAGGACCGGAGGCCTGAGCTCGGGGGTGAGTTACAGCTTGAGAGTGTATGGCTAGCGTATGAGTTGCAAAGTGCGAACCCTTGCTATCGACGCCTACCCGAGCCTTTTATAGTCCAAGACTCGGGCAGCTTACAAGGGGGGCCGGGACCCGACAGGTGGTCCCGGGAAGATTGTCTATTATCTACCGTATCTGCAGTTATGCCGGTAGCTGCCTCTGGTCGAAGGCTTCTGAGTCTTCATCTTGCCGCCCTGCCCATGCTGCATGCTAGTCGTAGTGGTTGATGACGGCGCAGGTGGCATGGGATGTCTTGTCGCGGTGTTTATTGGCTGGCAGGTTCTGACACCGCGCGCCAGTCTGTGATGCGACTGGGCGCAACGGCACCTGACAGACGCGTGCTCCGCGTCTCGGGAAGACGCGGGCCTTTAATACCTTGTACGGGCAAGGTATGGGGCGTCTTTACGCCCGCCGCCTACCGCTCGGGGCAGGCAGCGCCGTTCTGCTGCCACGTGGCGGGCCCGGAGCCCTTCTCAGAGGAGAGGAGGTTCAGCTCCGCGGGGCACGTGGAGCCTCCGGACCTCTCCCTGCGGAGGGGGAGGCTCAGCTTCTGTTGGCCACGTGGCGGGCCCGGAGCTCTCCTCTGAGGAGGGGGAGGTCCGGTCCCGCTGGACGCGTGGCGCCTTCGGACCTCTCTCCCACGGAGGGGGAGGTCCGGCTTCTGTATGCCACGTGACGGGCCCGGAGCTCTCCTCTGAGGAGAGGGAGGTCCGGCCCCGCCGGACGCGTAGCGCCTTCAGAGCTCTCCCTACGGAGAAGGGCGAGATCCTTAGACATTTTCCCCTGTGCGCGGGGGTACCCCATATCGAGGGTACCGACAATGTCCAAACAGTGCAACATGATGGTTTGCATGCACGTATGTCCATCTGGGTCGAAATCGAGAAAGTTAGAAAGTCGGTAAAACTCACGAAGTCGGTTCTCGGGCGGTTGGACTTCATGGAATACACGTCCAGACGGTGCAACCTGATGTATTTGCATGCACGGATGGCCATCAGGGTCGAAATTTGGGAAGTCAGGTAAACTCATGAACTCGGGTCCCGGGACGCCGGACTGTACCTTGACGGAATAAATGTTCAGATGGTGTAACTGGAAGGTTTTGCATGCGCGGGTGGCAATCTGAGTCAAAATCGGGAATGTAGGGAAAGTCGGTAAAACTAACTAACTCGGGTCCCCAGCGACCGGACGGGACCTTGATAGAATACATGTTCGGATGGTGCAACTAAATGGTTTTGCATGCGTGGATGACCATCTGGGTCAAAATTGAGAAAGTCAGTAAAACTCACGAATTCGGATCCCGTGCGACCGGACGGGACTTTGACAGAATACACGTTCGAACGGTGCAACTTGATGGTTTTGCATGCATGGATGACCATCAGGATCGAAATTGGGGAAGTCAGGAAAACTCATGAACTCGGGTCCCGGGGCACCGGACTGTACCTTGACGGAATAAACGTTCAGGTGGTGCAAATGGAAGGTTTTGCATGCCCGGATGGCAATCTGAGTCAAAATTGTGAATGTACGGAAAGTCGGTAAAACTCACTAACTCGGGTGCCGAGCGACCGGACGGGACCTTGACGGAATACACATTCGGATGGTGGAACTAAATGGTTTTGCATGTGTGGGGACCCCTTCTAGGATCCACACTCCAGGATACACATTGGGTGGTGCCGTGCGATGCGGCACCCAACACCATACACGAAAAGAACCATAAAGTACAAAATCTTTTATTTCTCAAGATAGTGTCATTTACAAAATAAGGTACCACGAGGGTACATGCAGTGCAATATACATGCACACTTACTCTCGGTCCTAACTATGCAAAAGAGAAGACGTCCAGCCTGTGAACGCTTCTTACTAGCTTCCACAAAGATGAGTGCAACGGTAGGGTTTCCGGTGAGTCGCTGATGACTCACCAAACAACCGTCTTCATAGCAAATTTTATAATCTGCAAAACACTAATAATGCAACCGTGAGCACAATGACTCAGCAAGACTTAACCAACACTCCTAAACCATGAAACTCTACATGCAGGGATTACTAACATAGGGAAAGTATGATGCAATAACAACACGCCTACATGTTAATCATTACTTTCAGTTTAATAGCAGCAGATTAATATGTCTTAGGCAGCGCTCACATCGGAAGTCCACAATCAAATAAGAAATGCTTTCCTCCCATGTGGTGATGCCCAAAGTGACTTACAACTATAGCATACATGGTTGGCAATACAATGAATTTAAGAACTTCACGACAGCAATGATTCATTTTACTTCATATGGAAATAATTACTACGTCACAACTCAGTGAACAAGTGGTACTCATATAACCGCGAGGGATGGTGATTCGAATAAGGACACACCCGGAACACACAACACATATACCCACCTCGAAAGACTCACGCGAGCTCTTTCTTATGTTGTATGCAGCAACCTTTCACCCGTCACTCCAATACCGAACCGGTTCTGCCGACCCATCAGAAGGGTCACTACATGGAACACGTGGAAGTTTCTCCGCTAGCGGGGTTACACCTCTGACACCAACCCCCAAAGGACGGCCGTATAAGTTTCGACACGAGAGTACCCGAGTTACATCGGTTTCCTGGACCCCATAATTCCAGTATGCATCCGGTACTGTTCAAACTTGCTCAGCAGGGCGGCATACGCATCGGTCCTTAACCGACACAAACAGAGCTACAGCCACACAAGCCCAACGTCCTGCTGCTCCTACCCTCTGCTCGGTCTCATTTCCATTCCAGAACTTTCATTCTCTAGAATCATACCCCTCTGAACCAATATCCTAAACTCGCGAGTAGCTTCCAACTACCCGACTTGTACCGGATCTTATACAACTTAAGCCTAACAGAAAACTACACGAAGGTAACCTGTTCTACCCATTTACTCTAAGGGTTTGTGGGTCATGTATTTGGAGTTTTAATCACCTTGACCTAATACACAATACATACTTGACCCATAAAATTGATACAAAGTAAAATATAAGTAAAAGTTGTTAAATGCAAACCGGGGTTTGCCTTATGTTGCTGCAGGTTTATTTCTACTTTAAAGTCAGTATCTTGACGATGATTAAATCTTTAACTTGCTGATCCGAGTCAAGTTCCTCGTCAAACTCCTTCGTCGTGTTTCCTACCGATATGAATATGCACAGTTTTAATACGAGTAATTGAATTATAAAACAAATGTGTTTTAGTAACTAAGAATGGTTTAGACCAACTCTAAAGTGAGTGAAGAGCTCTGTTATGGACAAAAATAGAGAACTTTAGCTGGGCAGTAGATGTTGGTTGGAGTAAAGTTCAAAAAGTGACATATAAGGAACATAAGAAAGATATTGGAAAAAACCAGCAGAAAACTGGAGAAGATGATCTCAAATTGCTTGGAAATTTTTACAGGGGTCCATAGATAATACAGAGGTATGGCTTGCAAAATTTCAGACAAAGTTGATGGAAGATGTGGCCTAGGGAATTTTTCTTACTATTTGGCTTCTCTGAATTCCTATGGCAATTATAATTCTGGTCATGCTCCAAATTTGTTTTTTCAGAAACTTGGGAGTCTCATCCATAGGACTTGGTTTCACCATTTTTGGAGCTTCCTACACAGAGATATGGATTTTAGAAGTTTGGGCTAAAAGCTGAAAATCTTTCTATTATTTTTCCTAATTTTCAGAGACATACAAGATTGAATCAACATTTGGCCAAGCAAATAAAATCCAATGACTCTAAAAATTTTACTGGAGGTCAAGGATTTTTGTAAGAATGTTCTGCCCTAATTTGAGAATTTTCCAACAAACAGAACTCCTGTAAAAATTCCTACAATATTTTCCTTAAATGAATTAAGGAGCCAAATCTAGGGATTTCCATAAATATTGAGTTGTACCCCTGGATAGTACTCTTTGAGAGGAACCCAACAAAAATTATTTGACAATTTCTGGACATTCCTACACAAAGTTATGGCTCTCCAAAGTTTGAACAAAATTTGAAAAATCTGGAAAAGTTTAAACACTGTCCATGGGCCCCACCTGTCATCCCTAACCTTCAGCCTCACGCCAAACAGGGCAGTGGCGGCTCCCTCCGGCGAGGGTCGCCGGAAAGGACCTTCTCGGCCACCTCCAGTCCCCCTGCTGGACGCCCCCCCCCCCCCCCCGTTTTCCCCCACGTTGAACCTGTTGGTGAGGTCAACGGCAGCTGAAACTCGCTGGAAAACAGGACGCACCGGCAACAGCAAACCCTAGTGCTCCGGCGAGGTCGTGCATGGTAAATTCTCCACCAAATGGTCGGTTCTTGGGCTCTATAGCACCGTGGGGGATCACTCATCACTGGCATGAGCTCAAATCAGCTCAAGAATGGCTGCAAATAGGACTTCATCGGCGACCTAGGGTGAAAATCGGTGCCGACCTGAAATTCTCGAAGAACAGCACCAAATCTTGATGATTTTTGATCCTAGAGGGGCGTGGGGGTGTTTAGATCATGTTTGTAGCTCGGCACACGTGATGGTGGACTGATCACGACGAATTTTGAAGATTGGTGAGGCTTGGTTCTAGGCATACCGAAGCAAAGAATTACAAAATTCATCCACAGCGATGCACGAAAGGAGAAGAGGGTTGCACCGTCGGTTTGCACACCTGATGGCGCTCCTTTTTGGTGTAGACCGTCGGGCACGAAGAAGCTCGTGGAGCTCGGTCGCTGGAGAACAGAGGGTCGGCTGCAGTGGCTTTTCTTCGGGACTGAGCGAGGAGAAACTGGGGAGGGCACAGGAGAGGGAACTGGTTCACGTGGAGGAAGCGCTGCGCTCTTATCCTTCGGATGCGGGATGAAACAAGCAGGAGGTGGCGCTGTTGGAGAGTCGGTGGTTGCCGGCGAGCAGGAGCTGTCGGGCCTGGGTGAAGGAAAACAGAGCACATCGTGTGGAATCTGTCCAGTGGGATCCATCCAGCCACAATTCTCCCTCTTATCCCCCATTTTGATTTAAAATAACAAATGAGCTCTAAATTTGATGAAACTTGGAGGATAGGCCAAAAGAAATATGAGCAACACAATGGTGCACTCAAATTTGAATTTCGGTGAAGTTGGAATTCGAAACTGAGATTTAAATTCAAATTCAAATTTTCTCCTGTTTAAATTCCAACAAATAGGAAATCCTTTTTAAATGCTCTGAAAATTTGCCGGGCTATTATTGGATGTGTGGAGAACCAAATGATAGCTTTAGATCTCCGTGTTCAGGAATTTTTGCAAGTTCAAGTTTAGACTTAGAGCTCACACCTTTAAATTCAAGAGTTTAAATTCCCTCTCATTTTTCGTGTGATTTGCAGCTCCACTTGCTAGAATTTTCGGGATTTCACATCCCTTCCCCCTTAAAAAGAATCTCGTCCCGAGATTCATAAAGAAGAGACGAAGCGGTGGAGAAAGAATTACCAGATATAAGCGGACAACAAGTCCGGATAGTTTGAACGGAGGTATTCTTCACTGTTGCTTCCTCCGCGGTATGATTGCTCCATAATACCTTATAGAATTGGAGCGTCCGATTCCTTGTCGATCGATACTTTTCATCAATAATCCAGATTGGATGCTCGGTATAGGAGAGATCCGGTTGCAATGTCTCGAGATCTTCATTGCGGAAAGCAGTGGTATTCTTGAGATCTTTTGGAAGCTGAGAGTCGTGGAATATATCATGCACCCCAGTGAGATTCGTCGGTAGCTCAAGCCGGTAAGCTACGGGTCCACGTTTCTCTGTGATAGCAAATGGACCGATAAACCGGGAAGCGAGCTTTCCTTTTACACCGAATCGGTGAACTTCCTTCATTGGAGGTACGCGGAGATATACGTACTCCCCGACATTGAAGTACAGCGGTCGATGTCGCTGGTCTGCATAACTCTTCTGTCGAGATTGAGCAGCCTTTAAATTTGCTTGTACGATCCGAACTCGTTTTTCGGCGTCACTGACAAGGTCAATCCTGAATGTCACTCTTTCACCGGATTCACACCAATTCAACGGTGTGCGACATCTCCGGCCGTAGAGAGACTCATACGGTGCCATCTTGATACTCGTTTGATAGCTGTTGTTGTACAAGAATTCCGCCAACGGTAGATAAGCATCCTAATTCTTACCGTGGTGGATGACACACGCTCTCAACATATCTTCTCAGACTTGATTCACCCTCTCAGTTTGTCCATCAGTTTGAGAGTGATATGCGGAGCTTCTAAGCAACTTGGTTCCTAAAGATGCATGCAGCTGTTCCCAGAAACGAGAAACGAACAGTGCACCATGATCTGAAACTATGGTTCTTGGAACTCCAAGCTGGCATAATATCCGTTCAATGTATAACTCCACATATTTCTTGGCGTTGAATCCCACATTCACCGGTATGAAGTGTGCTGACTTGGTTAATCGGTCAACGATTACCCAAACCGAATCATGCTTCTGAATGTGAGCGGTAACCTGATAATAAAATCCATACTCACATCTTCCCACTTCCATGCCGGAATATGAAGGGGTTGCAGCAAACCAGGTTTCTTCATGTGATCTGCTTTCACACTTCGACAAGTATCGCACTCGGATACGTATTTAGCTATTTCCCGCTTCATCCGTATCCACCAAAACTTGTTTCTCAAATCTTGGTACATCTTGTTGATTCCTAGATGAATGGAAAATTTTGATAGATGAGCTTCGTTTAATATTTTCTTACGAAGCTTCATGTCCCTCGGTACGACTATACGGTTCTTGAACCATAGCGTACCATTCTCATCTTTCCGGAAGCACTTAGCTTCTCCTTTGTCTAAGGGAACCAAGCGCAGGCTCGGTTCTTCTTCTTCCATTGCAGCCATGGTTAGATTATGCACATGTAATTTCTGACTAAGTGCGTTGGTAACCACATTCGCTTTTCCAGGATGGTAATGAATCTCCAGTTTATAATCCTTGATTAACTCTAACCATCTTCGCTGCCTCATATTTAGCTCCTTTTATGTGAAGATATCCTTTAAACTCTTGTGGTCGGTGTAGAGGTGAACTAAGTTTCCAAGTAAATAGTGTCTCCACATCTTTAGAAAAAGAACCACAGCAGCTAGCTCGAGATCATGTGCCAGATAATTCTGCTCATGATTCCAAAGCTGCCTGGATCCATATGCGACCACTCGCCCTTCTTACGTAAGCACGCAGCCAAGGCCGATGCCGGATGCATCGCAATACACATCAAAAGCTTTAGTGGTATCGGGCTGCGCCAACACGGGGGCTGTTGTGAGGTGCTGTACCAATGCTTTGAACGCCTCCTCACATGCTTCACTCCACACATATTTGTTGCCTTTCTTTACAAGTTCCGTCATCGGTTTAGAGACTTTGGAGAAATTCGGAATGAATCTCCGGTAGTACCCCGCTAAACCGAGAAAGCTACGGACTTCGTGAACTGATTTTGGTGAACTCCAATTCAGCACTTGGACGATCTTGCTCGGATCGACCGCAATGCCTCCCAAAAAAATAATGTGTCCAAGAAATGGCACTTGGTTGATCTAGAACTCGCACTTACTGAATTTTGCATATAGTTTGTGATCTCGTAGGCGTTGGAGCATAATATGTAGATGCTCGGCGTGTTCTTCTTCCGACTTAGAATATACCAAAATATCATCGATGAAGACCACGACGAACTTGTCCAACTCCGGTATGAAGACTGAATTCATCAAATACATAAAATGAGCCGGAGCATTAGTGACTCCGAATGACATGACGAGATACTCATATAACCCGTATCTCATCGAGAATACCGTCTTCGGTATATCTTCCGCCCGGATTTTTATCTGGTGATATCCGGACCGAAGATCCATCTTCGAGAAAACCTTAGCACCCACTAGTTGATCGAAAAGCATATCGGTACGCGGTAGTGGATACATGTTCTTGATCGTTACGACATTTAGCGGACGATAGTCCACACATAACCTCAGAGTCTCGTCCTTTTTCTTGACGAACAGCGCGGAGCATCCCCATGGTGATGAACTGGGTCGAATGAAGCCTTTGCTTAACAAATCATTCAGCTGCTCCTTCAGCTCCGTGAGTTCCTTCGGTGCCATTTTATACGGCCTCCGAGATATGGGTGTGGTTCCCGGTGCTAGTTCAATTTTGAACTCCACTTCACGTTCGGGCGGCATGCCCGGTAGATCATCGGGAAACATGTCCGGATATTCCTGGACCACTGGAATGTCCTCCAGTTTCCTAGGCTTCAACGGTGTGGACAGCAGTGACTTCCGGTGCAACATTTCTCAGAATTAACGTGTGTTGCCCGTGCTTCTTTGAATTCAGCTGCAGCGTTCATGAACTAATATCAAAGATAGCTTGGTGATGTGTCAACAAAGATATTCCCAATATTATGACAATCCGCAAGCCTTCCAGGATGATAAGAGTAGTAGCATATATCCGCCCATCCAAACATATAGGCGCTCGAGCTACAATCCTGCCCGCTGTCCTACTACCTCCTGGTGAATTAATCTGATAAGATGTGGCCAAGGTGGTTGATGGTACTTGGTGCTTAACTACATAATCTTTGCTGATAAAATCATGTGTAGCACCCGAGTCAAACAACACGAGCGTGGGCTGATCACGTAGGCTGAACATGCCCGCCAACACGGGTTCTCCTACGAGAACGTCTTCAACTGTCATATAGTTTACGTTTCTCACTTTCAGTGATGTTCTCCTTGACCGACCATAGAATTTCTTTGCAGCTTGCGATGATATGTTACTGCTGCTCGGCTTGGTCACAGAAAACTCCTGAGGAATATGCTCTACATCGCTACGAGTGTCATATGATGCGAGCTCAGGATCTTCACCATATGGAAGTGGTTGGTATACTTGTGCACTTTGCTGAGGTGAGGGTGCACCAATACTCATTTGCTGCTGTTACAGCAGTGGCTGAACATCCATAGGTGAATATGAACAGTATTTGATCTGAGGTGGCCCGTTAAAGTACTGAATTTGCACCCCTGATGGTAAGCAATATATCACCGGTTGTTCTTGATGATAATCATCCGTACTTGCCAGTGATAATTTTCTCTTCCTCTTACTTTCCTTGTGCTCGAGTTCAGCTATTTCTTGAATCATAGTGGCATTTACTAACTCGCTATAATTCCCTTTATTGCATTGTGCCACTTTTGTCCGAAGCTTCACATCGAGGTCTCGGAAGAAGTAATGACACTTCATCGTCTCGTTATGCACATAAGCGGGTGCATATTGTACTAAATGGTTAAATTCCGTAAAGTACTTCATGACACTCATGCCTTCTTGTTTGAGTTCATAGAACTCTTCAATTCTAGTTTTGACAATGCCCTCATAAATATGACGTGCACGGAAAGGCTCACGAAACTCCGTCCACGTCACAAGATGACCTTCAGCAATTAGCAAGATATTCAGACCACCAAGCCCTAGTGGATCCATGAACTTGCTGAGCGGCAAATAAAGCCTTCTCATATTCATCAAACTGGAGCATTCCCAATTTAGATTCAATCACCCGGAGCCAATGATCTGCCTCCAAGGCTCCTTTAGCTTCAGAGAATACCGGTGGTTGTCTTGCTAGAAAATCCAAATAAGTGTTCAATGTGGGGTGTTGCTGTGAGGTCTTTTGTCGGATGCCTTGCTGCACCAACAACTCAAGAGACCTAGCCATTCTTCCCAACACCTCCGCCAGTCCGGTTGATGATGGCGGTGATCGTCGCTGCGACGAATCATTTCCATCCAGACTGGAACCACCAATTCCATAACCGGAATGAGTATAATCCACACTGCAAGAGTGAGCAAATTATGGTTAATATCCAAGAGTGTACTCAGCTTTAACTCGAAATTATTAACCGCAAAAGCACCACATCAACTGTGCAGCATATATAAAGGAAACAAGGTTTTTGACAATTCTGAAATACGACCAATGATTGTTCAAGTTTGTCAAACACTTAAATCAACAGCAAGGAATGATGAAAGATAACTAATGACTATGTCAAGGAACTTAGAGAAGTATAAAAATCTTCATGTCCATAACATGTCTCAAGTTACATGGGAAACGAACAATGCTCTGTTCAGATTGACCATTTGACCTAATTCCCAGAATTTGATTATGCAAATGGCAGTTTCATGTCTCAAGGTGAATATAAAAGGTATATGTAACTTCAATATCTTTCCAACGAGTATTTATTTGCCTTCATACCAATCCTGGATCAGGAGTTATGATATTTCAAAGTTGAGAGAAATCTGAAATAATTTTGATAGCACCTCCTCTGAAAGTGTCTGTTTGTCCGAAAGATTTCATAAAGTTCTACACCAAATCTGTAGAAACTTTGAACTACAAAGTCGTAGCACATATCACAAAATTTCCAACGGTGTATTACGTGACCCTTAGAAGTTTTTCTACAGGAAGTTATGGTCGAAATACAGAAAATTCCAGAGAGTATTTTTGGTCTGCCCTGTTTCTGGACAGTTAACACTCATCTGAGATTTTCATCCATTTGGAGGGAGATTCTGTTCTGGAGCTCTACTCGTAGTTAAGGTACCTGCAGAAAAACAATCAATAGTGATGCACCCAAAGGTTTTCCTTTTCAGGCAGGTCTATATCATAGTAAAAATATACGCCCCGTATCATTGTCATACAGGCCGTCCTTGAGTCAAGTCACGTCTCAAGGTACATGGCCGCGTTTTAACACCACACGACGGGGAACCCGAGTAGAGCGCGAACGGGTCATCAGGGTTGGAAATTTTATCAATCCAACAGATACCACCTACTGCCTCATGACCGTTGAGGCACGCCGATGGCGAGTGCTGCATATGGCCCTTTGAACATTAAATGTTGAAGAGTTGCATACTATCGTGTTGCTTACCACACGATGGGGTATTCTCACTTTACGCTGGAGATCAGTGTTTTCATGTGCTATCAGAACCATAGAGAGGTTCAGAGACTCATATTAACTACCATGCCAAGTCACGGTATACCATTCCATACTATTACTCGTATGACGAGTTACCGCAATTGATCCGCCTGCGGTGGCGTACCTTACCTCTTACCTCCACGTAGGTGCGTTGTTACAGAATTGAAATATTGAATATTAACACATGTTAGCTTGCCACCTTAAGTAACTATACTACTAATAGTCCTTGTGTGGGCATACTATACGTTCCTCACTCGTATACTTCTAAGTTTTCAAAAATAAGCTCTTTTCATATGTGCTATTTCCAATGCGGCTCTGATACTACGCCTGTGGGGAACCCCTTTCAGGATCCACACTCGAGGATACACATTGGATGGTGCCGTGCGATGTGGCACCCAACAGCATACATGAAAAGAACCATAAACGTACAAAGTCTTTTATTTATCAACATAGTGTCTTTTACAAAATAATGTACCACGAGGGTACTCGCAGCGGAATATACATACACACTTACTCTCGGTCCTAACTAAGCAAAAGAGAAGACGACCAGCCCGCGGACGCTTCTTACTAGCTTCCACAAAGATGAGTGCAGCGGCAGGGTTTCCGGTGAGTCTCTGATGGCTCACCGAACAACCATCTTCATAGTAAATTTTATAACCTGCAAAACACTAATAATGCAACCGTGAGCATAATGGCTCAACAAGAGTTAACCGACACTCCTAAATATGGAACTCTATATGCAGGGATTACTAACATAGAAAAAGTATGATGCAATAACGACACGCCTACACAGTAATCCTTACTTTCAGTTTAATAGCAGCAGATTATTATGCCTTAGGCAGCCCTCACATCGGAAGTTCACAATCAAATAGAAAACGATTTCCTCCGATATGGTGCTGCCCAAAGAGGAAAATAAACTTAGTTAGCTCTATAACTACAGCATACATGGTTGGCAATACAATAAATTTAAGAACTTCACATCAGCAATGATTCATAACACTATATCTGGAAATAATTACTACGTCACAACTCAGTGAATAAGTGTTACTCATATAACCGCGAGGGACGGTGATTGCAATCAGGACACACCTGGAACACACGACACATACACCCGCCTCGAAAGACTCACACGAGCTCTTTCTTATGTTGTATGCAGCAACATTTCACCCGTCACACCAATGCCGAACCAGTTCTGCCGACCCATCAGAAAGGTCACTACCAGGAACACGTCGAAATTACTCCGCTAGCAGGTTTACACCTCTGACACCAACCCCCAAAGGATGGCCGTATAAGTTTTGACACGAGAGTACTCGAGTTACATCGGCTTCCTGGACCCCATAATTCCAGTATGCATCCGGTACTGTTCAAACTTGCTCAGCAGCGTGGCATACGCATCGGTCCTTAACCGACACAAACAGGGCTACAGCCACACAGGCCCAACGTCCTGCTGCTCCTACTCTCTGCTCGGTCTCATTTTCCATTCCAGAACTTTCATTCTCTAAAATCATACCCCGCTGAACCAACATCCTAAACTCGCGAGTAGCTTCTAACTACCCAACTTGTACTGGATCCTATACAACTTAAGCCTAGCAAAAACCTACACGAAGGTAACCTATTCTACCCTGTAACTCCAAGGTTTTGTGGTCATGCATTTGAAGTATCAATCACGTTGACCTAATGCACAATACATACTAGACCCATAAAAGTGATACAAAGCAAAATATAACTAAAAGGCTGTTAAATACAAACCGGGGCCTGCCTTATGTTGCTGCAGGTTTAGTTCTACTTTATAGTCAGGTTGGCGATGAGTTAAGCCTCAACTTGCTGCTCCGAGTCAAGTTGCTCGTCGACCTCCTTCGTCGTATTTCCTACCGACATGAATATGCACAGTTTTATGTTGCAAGTAAAGACATTATAAAACAAAAATGTTTTATGACTTAAGAAAGGGTTCTAATTAACTAAGACTCGAGAATTTGGTTTGTCTATGTGCTAGAACAGAGACAGGAACATTGTGAGCATTGGAGAATTTTGGAACTCAAGTTCAAAGAACTAGATAAAGGATATAGTGATGAAATTAGAAAGGATTAGCAGAAACTTGAGAAGATGATCTCAACTTGCTCTAAAATTTTTACAGTGGTCCATAGATCATACAGAGGTATGGCTTGCAATTTCAAACAATGTTGATGTAAGATGTGGCCTAAAGAATTTCCTTAGCTATTTGGCTTCTCTAAATTCCTATGGCATGCTCCAAATATGTTTTTTCAGAAACTTGAGAGTGTCATGAGTCAATATGACTTGGTTTCACCATTTTTGGAGCTTCCTACGCAGAGATATGGAATTTAGAAGTTAGAGCTAAAAGCTGAAAATCTTTCTGCTATTTTTCCTAATTTTCAGAGATATACAAGATTGAATCAACATTTGGCCAAGCAAATGAAGTCCAATGCCTCTGAAAATTTTACTGGAGTTCAAGGGTTTCTGGAAGAATGTCCTGCCCAAATTTGGAAATTTTCCAATAAACAGAACTTCTATAAAAATTCCTACAAGCTTTTCTTTAAATGAATTAATGAGCCAAATCCAGGGATTTTCATAAATATTGGGCTGCACCTCTGGATAGTACTCGTTGAGGGGAATCCAACAAAATTTATGTCATAATTTTTTAAGGTTCCTACACAAAGTTATGGCTCTCCAAAGTTTGAACTGAAATGAGAAAATCTGGAAAATGTTTAAATGCCGACAACGGGTCCCACTCATTATCCCTAACCTTCAGACTCACGCCAAACAGAGCAGTGGCGGCTTCCTCCGGCGAGGTCGCCGGAAAGGCACTTCCCAGCCACCTCCGGACCCCTGCTGGCCGCCCCTCCATATTCCCCCACGCTGAATACGTTGGTGAGGTCGCCGGCGGCTGAAACTCGCCGGAAAACAGGGTGCACCTGCAACAGCAAACCCTAGTGCTCCGGTGAGGTCGTGCACGGTGAATTCTCCATCAAATGGTCGGTTCTTGGGCTCTAAAGCACCAGGGAATCGTGTAGAAGACCGACATGAGGTATAAACAAGCCGGCGTGCACTCCAAATCTATCGGCACCATGCGCCCGATATGGTCCAGCGGTATACCCTCGAAAAGAACTCGGATTCCTTGCTCTACACTCAATTTCTTGGTCTAAAATCGATGGAGGAGGTGTGCTAGGCAGTTAAGATCCTGTGTGTGAAGTTTGAAACACAGCAAACACGATTTGAGGATGAATTTTGCACTTCCTTACCTCAAGGTCAGTTTCTGCCACCCGGGAGAAAATCTTGAAATTCTCCCTCTGTGATCAATGGCTAGGGCTGAGCTTCGGAGGTGAGCAACTAGGCTTGTAGGTGCACCTATGGGGTGGCTTGCTTGGGCGTCATCACTCCTGGTTTGGGCTGGCCACGGCGACCAGTTCGGTTTTCCGGTGTTCCACACAGAAGCTGCAGCAACTTGCTGTTTTCCGGTGCAAACAAGCTCGGGACAGGGGAGGAAAAGGGCTGGCCGGCTAGAGCACTGGTGGGCTTAGCTTTTTTGTGTGGAGAGCTCAGACAAAGAAGGAGCAGCGCCGGTATGTGATCGATCCAAACAGAGCCAGCGCTGTGTTCTTCTCAGGAGGGAAGCAGAGAACGTGCACGAGCGAGAGAAAGCAAAAGAGGGATGTGGCACTCGTTGTGTGTTGATCAGACAAGGCAAAGCAAGAGGTGGCACCCAAAACTTGCCCCCAAAGTCTCCTGCCGGTGTGCTGTCGGAAGCTGGAGCGAGGGAGGAAAGACAGAGTCGGTTGAAGCCTTGTGTGTATGACATGTGGGGTCCACCTCTCCCCCTTATCTCCTAATTTCTGTTTAAAAATAGCAAACAAGCTCCAAATTTGATCAACTCGGAGGGTAGGCCAAAAGAAATGTGAGCAACACAAAGGTGCACTCAAATTTGAATTTCGGTGAAGTCAGAATTTGAAACTGAGATTTAAATTCAAATTCGAATTTTTTCTCCTGTTTAAATTCCAACAAATAAGAAACCCTTTTCAAATGCTCTGAAAATTTGCCGGGCTATTATTGGATGTGTGGAGAACCAAATGATAGCTTTAGATCTCCGTGTTCTGGAATTTTTGTAAGTTCAAGTTTAGACTTGGAGCTCACACCGTTAAATTCAAAAGTTTAAAGTTCCTCTCATTTTCTCAGTGTGACTTGTAGCTCCACTTGCTAGAGTTTTGGGATTTCACACATGCAAAACCATCAAGTTGCATCATCCGGACAGGTATTCCGTCAAGGTTCCATTCGGCCACACGGAACCCGAGATCGTGAGTTTCACCGACTTTTCCGATTTGGACCCAGATGGCCATCCACACATGCAAAACCATCAAGTTGCACCATCCGGGCGCCCTCAAGATCCCGTCCAGCCACCCGGAACCCGATTTCGTGATTTTGCTGGACTTTCCCTACTTTCCAGATATCAACCATATGGCCATCCGAGCATGCAAAACCATCAAGTTGCACCGTCCGAACGTGTATTCCGTCACGGTCCCGTCCGGTCGCACGGGACCCAAATTCGTGAGTTTTATTGACTTTCCCGATTTGGACCCAGATGAACTTCCACGCATGCAAAACCATTTAGTTGCACCATCTGAACGTGTATTCCATCAAGGTCCCATCCGGTCGCCCGGGACCCGAATTAGTGAGTTTTACCGACTTCCTCTACATTCCCGATCTTGACTCAGATGACCATCCGCGCATGCAAAATCTTCCAGTTGCACCAACTGAACGTTTATTCCGTTAAGGTGCAGTCCGACATCCCGGGACCCAAGTTCATGAGTTTTCCGGACTTCCCTAATTTCGACCTTGATGGCCATCCGCGCATGCAAAACCATCAAGTTGCACCGTCCGGACCCCGGACGTATATTCCATGAAGGCCCCGTCCAGCCGCCGAAACCCGAGTTCGTGAGTTTTACCGACTTTCTCAATCTCGACCCAGATGGCCATACGCGCATGCGAAAACATCAAGTTGCACCATCCGGACGTGTATTCTGTCAAGGTTCTATCCGGCCGCCCGAGACCCGAGTTCGTGAGTTTTACCGACTTTCCTGATTTGGATCCAGATGGCCATCCGCGCATGGAAAACTATCAAGTTGCACCGTCCGAGCGTGTATTCCGTCAAGGTACCGTCCAGCCTCCCAGGATCCTAGTTTGTGAGTTTTACCGTCTTTCCCGACTTTCTCTATTTTGACAAAGATCTAGGCATGCAAAACCATCAAGTTGCACCATCCGAACGTATATTCTGTCAAGGTCCCCATCCGGCCGCCAGGGACCCGAGTTTGTTAGTTTTAAAGGCTTTCCCGACTTTCTCGATTTTGACCCAGATGTCCATCCGCGCATGCAAAACCATCAAGTTACACCGTCCGGACGTGTATTCCATCAAGGTTCCGTCAGGCCACCCTGGAACTGAGTTCATGAGTTTTATCGACTTTCCTGATTTGGACCCCGATAGCCATCCGTGCTTGCAAGACCATCAAGTTGCACCGTCCGGGCGTGTATTCCATCAAGGTCATGTCCGGCCGCCCGGTACCTGAGTTTGTGAGTTTTCCCGAGTTTCCCGATTTCGACCAAGATGGCAACCCACGCATGCAAAACCATCAAGTTGCATGATACGGACGTGTATTCCGTCAAGGTCCCGTCCGGCCACCCGGGACCCGAGTTCGTGAGTTTTCCCGACTTTTCTGATTTCAACCCAGATGACCATCCGCGCATGCAAAACCATCAAATTGCACTGTCCGAATGTGTATTCCATCAAGGTCCCGTCTGGTCGCACGGGACCCGAGTTCGTGAGTTTTACCGACTTTCCTGATTTCGACCTAGATGGCCATCCACGCATGCAAGACCATCAACTTGCACCTTCCACACGTGTATTCTGTTAAGGTCCATTTCGGCCGATCGGGACCAAAGCTTGTGATTTTTACCAACTTTCTCGATTTCGACCCAGATGTCTACCCGCGCATGCAAAACAATCAAGTTGCACAGCCTAGACGAGTATTACGTCAAGGTTCCGTCCGACCGCCCGGGATCTGAGTTCTTGAGTTTTACCGACTTTCTCGATTTGGACCCAGATGCCCATCCTCGCGCATGCAATACCATCAAGTTGCACCATACGGACGTGTATTCCGTCATGGTCCCGTCCAGCCACCCGGGACCCAATTTCGTGATTTTTCCCGACTTTCCCTACTTTCCAGATTTCAACCTAGATGGCCCATCCGAGCATGCAAAACCATCAAGTTGCACTGTCCGAACATGTATTTCGTCAAGGTCCGGTCCGTTCGCACGGGACCCAAAATCGTGAGTTTTTCTAACTTTCCCGATTTCGACCCAGATGGCCATCCACGCATGCAAAACCATTTAGTTCCAACATCCGAACATGTATTCCGTCAAGGTCCCGTCCGGTCGCTCGGCACCCGAGTTAGTGAATTTTACCAACTTTCCCTATATTCCCGATTTTGACTCAGATTGCCATCCGCGCATGCAAAACCTTCCAGTTGCACCATCTAAATGTTTATTCTGTCAAGGTACAGTCCGGTGCCCCGGGACCCGAGTTCTTGAGTTTTCCTGACTTCCCCAATTTTGGCCCTGATGGACATCCACGCATGCAAAACTATCAAGTTGCACCGTCCGAACATGTATTCCGTCAAGGTCCCGTCCGGTCGCACGGGACCTAAATTCGTGAGTTTTACCGACTTTCCCGATTTCGACCCAGATGGTCATCCACGCATGCAAAACCAATTAGTTGCACCATCCGAACGTGTATTCCGTCAAGGTCCCGTCCGGTCGCTGGGGACCCGAGTTAGTGAGTTTTACCGACTTTCCCTACATTCCCGATTTTAACTCAGATTGCCATCATCGCATGCAAAACCTTCCAGTTACACCATCTTAACATTTATTCCGTCAAGGTACAGTCTGGCGTCCTGGGACCCAAGTTCAAGAGTTTTCTAGACTTCCGAAATTTCGACCCTGATGGCCATCCGCGTATGCAAAACCATCAAGTTGCACCGTCCGGACGTGTATTCCATGAAGGCCCCGTCCAGCCGCCCGAGACCCGACTTCGTGAGTTTTACCGACTTTCTGACTTTCTCGATTTCGACCTAGATGGCCATAAGCGCATGCAAAACCATCATGTTGCACCGTTTTGACGTGTATTCCATCAAGGTTCTATCTGGCCGCCCGGGATCCGAGTTCGTGAGTTTTACCGACTTTCACGATTTGGAACCAGATGGCCATCCGCGCATGCAAAACTATCAAGTTGCACCATCCGGACGTTTATTCCGTCAAAATCCCGCCCAGCCACCCGGGACCCGATTTTCGTGATTTTTCCAGACTTTCCAAATTTCAACCCAGATGGCCAACCAAGTATGCAAAACAATCAAGTTGCACCATACGAACGTGTATTGTGAAAGTCCCAAAAGTGTATATGAATAAAACCGAGGTTTGAATTCATATGTGTGGCAAAGGCATGAAAAATAGGACTTGCTAAAACTTTTGTTCATGCAAAGTGTTACATGGATGATCATCCAAAATGAGGCTCACATGTTTATTTGAAGGTGTTGAACCAATAAGGATTTAAATACCTCTTTGCATGAAAGTTTAAAATCAGATTTTAAATTCAAAGTTCACACAAATGGTGGCCAAAACTTTGAATAACATGCAGCCATATAGTTTGGAAATTGTGTAAAAAGTTTGATGACAAACTTGTCATTTGAGGGTGGGCTCAAAAAGGAGTTAAATAGGAGCATTTTCAAATTACAACCAAATTCAAATTTGCTATGCAAGTTCAAACTGAATTTGGGGGAATTCAAATGTTAGCCCACATTTAAAATTGAAAACGTTGGAATTTGGGAGATCAACATGAGAAGATATTTTGGGAGGAAAATGTGGTTTGGGACCCACATGTCAGTGAGCTAATTGTAACTTCCAAAGGAAGCAATTGCTCTCTGTTTTCAACTCACCGAGGAGCTTCTCACCGTGTGTCACAGAGGAGGTTGCCGAGCCACCTCCTCATTGCATTTCTCAAGCGCTGGCACCGTGTGTGGTTTCTCTTCTCTCATGTGATCTACTTCCCCCACAAACCTAGCAACCGACGTGGTTTCTTCTCCTCATGAGCAAATGCACAGGCCGAGATCCCCACAGCGCCACCTCCTCGGGAGCAACCGGGAAACACTCGCGCCACTGCCTCCGAGCTGCAAAACAGCGCAGCGCACCCGTTGCTCACCTCCCCGACCCAAAAACCACTGAGTTTCGGCGTTCCCGAGCCCCTAAAGCGCTCCTCCGCGGCGACCTAAAAAGAACCGGCGGTCGGCTTCACGTGGACAGCGCTCCACAGAAGCTTTCATGCCCGATCAAGCATGGCCACGGGAGCGCGCTACTGTGGTGCTGCTCTCGACCGAAGCTCAAGCCAATCCGTGGAGTCCCGCCGGTGAATTTGAAGTTTTTGTCCCGACGCCTTCAAACCGAGCGTCTGGTACTTGCTGCCAAAATTCTCACACTCTAATCTTCCATAGCTTGTCAAATCTTGCACACATGGGCCGGACTAGCCGGCGATCATTTCTATTTTAGCAATTTTGACTTGAAACCGACTCGGGGCGGCCTATTCCGAGCTCTACCAACGTATTCATGGAGGCACACCGCGGGCGCACGGTGACCGACTTGCGTTCGTTCCAGAGCCATTTGGAGGCCATGCCAAGCTTGGTGATCAACCACTGGTGCTTTAGAGCGTTTTGGTCGACGTTTTGGCAGGCTAGAACCCACGGCCGACGGCGTCGAAGGGCATCCGAGGCCGCCGCACGTCGCCGACCATCTTCCGGTTACCGGCGGCCCTAGAACGCCCCACCATCCTGTTTCTCGACATCAAAAACCCCCTGGCAGCGAGTTTCCGGTCGGATGGCGGCCGGCAACGCCGGTCCGGCGGGCCACCGATTACTCCGGCGAGGGGGAACGCGCGGGTGCGCGAAGGCAGCCGGAGGAAGAAGAAGACCGGGTGGGTCCCGGCTGTCAGCGACTCGATTTTAAATCTGGGATCAGCTGTGGCTGCGCGCCAAAATGCCGTGGCCCCGGTGTGGCCCATTTCCTATTGGCTGGATTTAAATAGCGGGCCCAGTTAAATTTCAGTAAGCAAAATAATTCCAGAGAATGTTCCAACTTTGGAAAATCATATCTCTATGTAGAAACCTTCAAATTGAGTTATTCTAATTGGGTTGGATTCATTTTGTAAAGGTCTATCCAAATATGAACTCAAATTTGTATGAAAGTCAATATTGTATTCTGGAAAATCCTTTGAAGGTTTTCTGAAAAAGAATTATTGAGGGAGTTTGGTTCATCTAGAAATCCTCAAATTTTTCCCGAATATTATTTAGCATATTGTTGACCTTCTAGCAAATTTGCAGCTCATTGGAAGATCATTTGAGTAGGAATTTTCTAAATACAAACTGTTGTGTTCACAAGAGTCCAGAAATATATTCAGAAAATATTTTCCACTTGTAAAATCTATTCTAGTCAATTCATAGCTTCAAAAATCATAAGAAAATTTAGAAAAGCTCTCTGAAACATACTTGAAATTGTAGTTCACTTAATTGGGCATGAAAATGCACATTAACTCCAGAATTAATTCTTTGAATAGAAATGCTTAAGGAATTATTCTGGGAGAAATACTCGAGTTTAAGGTCTGAATTTTGGACCAAATATCTTTCATGTGACCAGGAACTCACATGTAAATTATCAGCTCAAGTTGAGCACTAGAACTCTCTGTGCTTGTTCTCCATGCTTATGTATGTGGGAAAATACATAAAGACTCTTGGGAGAATTATGGAGAGCACAATTGTATTCCACATTAGCTGCAATTTGGCAACCTAAATCTCTAGGTAGTATAGAATCTACTGTAAAAGTTTTGAAGCTATTGGAGTTCTTGTTCTTCAGTTGCATTCAAATCTTTTCAGCTCATCTATTATGTTCCTTAAGGAAAGTAGTTAGTGTATAGCTAAAACATTAAGACCAAGTTAGTTCATTCCTAGTTCTTTGCACAACAGAGGCAAAACAAGCCATTCTTGGCTTTTCCACACAAGCTCTGTTACTAAGAAATCAAGTCTTAACTTCTTTCCATTACATTCTATAAAAAATGTGCATTTACATTTTCATAGAAAACACAACGAAGGGGATTCGAAGGAGCGATTCATTGAAGTGGATCATACTCCGGAGAATCAAGGGTTGACCAGCAAGGATCACTAACTTCATATATACTACTACACTACAAAACAGGCAAGCTCCGGTTTGCATTTAATAGCTTTTAAGTTTTTACTTTGTATTCACTTTCGGTTAAGATATGAAATGTGCATTAGGTCTAGTATTTGATACTCCTCTTGCATGACCAAATAAACTCATAGAGTATTGGGTAGATATCTTTCATCATATAGAACTGACATACTTAAGTAAGGTTCGGTAGAAGCCGAGTCGTGAGATGCTACTCGCATGATCAGGACAACAGGTGCATACGGGATTGGTCCAAAAATGAATTAGTAAGTTAAAGTTGAGACCGTAAGGTTGTAGGGGCAGCAGGACATAGGAGCCTGGGTGCTATAGACCTGTCCATGTCAGTCAAGGACCGATCCGTATGCGGCCCTGTTGAACAAGTTTGAGTTGTGTACCAGACTCATGCTGGCTAGATGCGACCCAGTAAACCGATGTACCTCGGGAAGCTTGCGTTGAACCTTTTCGGGTCGCTTCAGGCGAGACGGCCGGTGTGCAGTATGTGGGTAACATTCTCATGACATCTCATGTCGGTAGGTGCACCATGAGAGTGGCTACTGTGCGGGGCGACTTGATCGATTCAACGGGTGTGAAACGGGGGAAAGGCTGCCACGTATGACGTTAGTGATGGTTGCTGTAGGCAACGTCGAGTATGGGCGTACGTGTCATGTAGTTCGGGTGTTCTTGATTCAAATCACCGTCGATCACGGAATGGACCGAGCATACTTGTTCTCACAGTCGTGACATAGTAAGAACTTGCATGAGAAAGGAACTAATCACATTTGTTTGAAGTTTCATACTAGCTTTGTGATGTATCTTGATGAATAGACTAGTGCAAACTCGATTCTTTTATGCCGTGAGCAAATTACATCGGGGGAAAACATTTCTTGTTTGATTATAGACTCCCGATGTGGCGTGCCCAAGGTTACTTAAATTGCTGCAAATAATACCTGAAAGTAAGGAGTCACTTTTAGGCGAGTTTTATTATGTATTATACCATCATATTTTATATTCATAACCTCATGTAGAGTTTCATGACTAGGGTGATGGTTAAGTCTTGGTGAGCGTTATGCTCACGGATGCTATCCGAGTTATTTTGCGGGATTGACTTCATACTTATGAGAAGGGATGCCAATGAAACTCGGGAACCTCCGAGTGGTTACTCAAGAGCATCCTCGCCGATGCAGACTGTTCTTCGTGTTGCTAGTAAGAAACCTCCGCGGGCTGGACTGTTTCTTTGTTGCTATGTTAGAAATGAGTCGTGAGAGTTATATTCTTTCGCTGTAGCTTATTTTGAGATAAGTAGTTGTAAAATACTCTTGTACGCTTCCGCAAATAATTTATGTAATGTGATGTGTTTCTTCGACCCGTGTATTGTTGGGTGCTGCATATCACGACACCACCAGGTCCTGACGGGGTGTCGTCCGTCCGTTGGTAGGTGTTCCCCCACAGCGTGGTATCAGAGCTACGTTGGGAATAGCGCACGGATTGAGCATCGTATTACATTAAAACTTAGGATACGGTAAGATCACGGTATTAGGCCCGCATAAGGACTACTATTAGCATATTCTAAAGGTCGCAACCTAACCTATTTGTTATGTCAGAAAATCATGCATCTTAGGGCGGTTTATTTCTTGGGGGGTGCACGTAAGCGCTGTCCACCAGTGCGCACAAGCTGAAGGGTGAAGCCCCACGGGTGGCAAGTAACCCGACTCGCTTTAGTATCCTTTATGACTCTTCATGTTGTTTGGGGTATTCGAGCAACGCCCTTCTCTGGTGTGCTTCCGGCAAGTATGGGAGACCCCGTCATGTGGTCAGTAACGTGAACACGTATCTCAAGGCGTGTTTGGTGTGAGAACACCTGGGCGAGTGATGACGGACGGGTGTACAAACTGTATTGGGACCGGGTTCGGTGTGCAGCCGAACCTAATGATTGTGTGTCTTATGTAGGTACTAACCACGAAAACCATAGTACGTGTAGAACATGTTTACAAGTGACCGTTTTAGTGCCACCTAAGCATACGTATATGCCGGTGTAATCCGATTAGCTTTTTCTTTTGTGAGTCAACGTAGTACCGTCATATGTCTTACGGTGCATCGCCACCGTACTACACTGGATAGCTTTCTTTCCTATGAAGAAATCATTCATGACTAACTTTCAAACTAAAAATGGATGTTGGAAAACACGTATTAGTTACTGAGCTCTTCATTTGAACTAAGTTTCAAAGAAGAGAATTGCTAGGCTTCTTTTGATCTCAAAAACAGAGTGCTCTGTTCTGACAGAATTTTTTGCTGGACTTTGATAGAGCATAACTCTGAGTAGTTTGACCCAAGTGAGGTGTATAATACAGTTATGGAAAGGTTTTTAAGTGCTCTACAACTTTTCTGTAGACTTCTAGAGCAGACTCAGAAGCCAAACTGGTTGAATGTCCAGATGAATGCAAACTGTTCAGAAAACAGAACAGCTGCAACCTTCTCTGGATGTTTCTGTAAATTGACCATAACTTTCTGTAGAAAAATCTCTAAAGGTCATATAATACACCACTGGAAAGGTTATGAAATTTTCAAAAATTTTGTAGTTCATAGTTTGTTCAGAATTGTACTCCCTTTTTATGTACAACTGTGATGAAAACAGCCACATACAAATGAGATGCTGGCAAATTTTATCCAGAAATTCTGTCAATTTTGAACAATCATAAATTTTGATCCAGAAATGATCTAGGGGCATGTGAGTACTATTTGAAAAGACACAAAAGTTAACTTTAATTTTGGTATTCAACTTGAGTTATGAAAATGCTGATAACCGGATCAAAATCTAGGTTAAGTACAGGAAGGTCTGTTCTGTACAGAATAGGGGACTGATTCTGTTGGCTTTAGTAAGATGTGTAAACATGAAATTTTGTTATGCTTTCATAAAGTTTTAGCATGTTCATGTTTTACATACTTTCACATACTGCTGATATCAGGTTTTGACTCTCCTCAAAATTATTCTTTTGCAGTATGGTACGTACTCATTCTCTGAGTAGGACTGAAGGTTCTCGCCGAGACGGTGATGACTCGACTCCACCATGGGCACCGCCATCAACGGTATGGGTGGATGTCATGGCTCAGATGGTCGAGTCAAGTCAAGAGAACACAACAAGTCGTTCCACCTCGGAACGCCTATTTGGACTTCTTGGCGACACAACCGCCAATTTTCATGGAAGCCAACGAACCAGTGGAAGCTGATCAGTGGCTTCGAGTTATGGAGTCCAAGTTTGGAGTGTTTGAGTGTGATGAATATCGGAAGATGTTATTTGCAGCTCAACAGCTCCATGGAGCCACCGGAAATTGGTGGTTCACTTATCTCGCTACCGTTTCGGAAGGCCATCAAGTGGAATGGACGGAATTTCGTGAAGCATTCCGTGCTCGTCACATCCCTATGGGTTTTATTAAGGCCCAGCAGCAGGAATTTAGGAACTTGAAGCAGGGGGACATGCGTGTCCTCGATTATGTCAAACGGTTCAACCATTTGGCACAATAT
The DNA here is from genome assembly GCA_030760725.1 of Neostapfia colusana. Taxonomy (NCBI): domain Eukaryota; kingdom Viridiplantae; phylum Streptophyta; class Magnoliopsida; order Poales; family Poaceae; genus Neostapfia; species Neostapfia colusana. The sequence continues at coordinate 53,255,593 of JASWHV010000019.1, forward strand.
GCTCCTGCTTATGCGACGAGTGAAGTTGCAAGGTGTGACTACTTCTTCCATGGCCTGAGTGCCATATTAAAAGAGAGGGTTGCTTTGTTTAATCAAGGCAATTACACCGAGTTGACCAGTGCTGCCCTGCTGCAAGAACAAGCGACACTCGAGCGTCAAGCAGAGAAGAGGGACTGAGATGATGTGCAAGAAGACACACCATCCGATGAACTATGGCAAGCACCAATAAGATCAACTCAATCCATATTTTCTGCTCAAGAATCATGTCTTGAAGCAACACCACTGCCGCAGCAACAATAGAATTCTGGTGTATCATTGTTGCAGCCAAGTACATCAACTTCTCAACCCCAAATCAACGAAGAACCGGAGAAACATCGGTGTTTTTATTGCCACCGTTTTGGGCATTTTAGGAAAAAATGCGGGGAGAAGTTGTTGAACAGCGGGCAACCATCATTATCAGGTGGTATGCCGCCACATGCTCAAGTCAATATAACAGCATGTCAATCCGGGAGTGTGCAACATCTTGCTATTGAGGATGTCCCGGAGGGAGCACCGGTGTTAGCGGGCATGTTTACTCTCAAAGGCGTGCCTGTGCTTGTACTTTTTTATTCCGGTACCACCCATAACTTTATCAGCAAAACATGCGTGGATCAGCACCAACTATCCACCAATACTCCCATAACGAGTTATCTTATTCGTTCACCGGGAGGAAATGTCTCTGCTAATCAGATTGTGTCCCGAGCAGCTTTGTGTTTGGGAGAAAAAAATATACCCAACATTGCTGATTATGTTAGATAGGCAGAAGATATATGTAATATTGAGAATGTCTTGGTTAAATAGTCACGGTGCCGTTCTCAATATCGGTAACCGGACTGTCCAGATTGACTCACCGATTCACGGACAGCACACGCTGTTTTTAGATAGCGAAGACCCAGATATGGTAGAGTCCTACCACACGGAAGCGCTTAAGCTTGAAGATATTCCGCTGGTACGTGATTATCTCGACGTGTTTCTCGATGACTTACCGGGCATGCCGCCCGAATGGGACGTCGAGTTTAAGATTGAACTGGCGCCGAGAACAACACCTATCTCACGAATGCCTTACAAGATGGCACCTAATGAGCTAGCGGAGTTGAAGGATCAACTAAATGAACTCATGAGCAAGGGTTTCATACGATCAAGTTCTTCACCTTGGGGTTGCTCTGCGCTGTTCATTAAGAAGAAGGACGAAACGCTGCGGCTATGTGTTGATTACCGTCCTCTAAATGCTGTCACGATAAAGAACAAGTATCCTTTGCCCCGCATCGACATCTTGTTCGATCAACTTATAGGTGCAAAGGTATTTTCGAAGATGGATCTTCGGTTAGGATATCATCAAATCAAGATCCGGCCGGAGGACATACCGAAGACAGCATTCTTGACGAGATACAGACTCTATGAGTACCTTGTCATGTCATTTGGGTTAACTAATGCTCCGGCACACTTCATGTACTTGATGAATTCGGTGTTTATGCCGGAGTTAGATAAGTTCGTCGTGGTATTCATCGACGACATATTGATTTACTCCAAATATGAAGAAGGGCACGCTGAACATTTGCGTATCGTGATACAACGGTTGAGGGAGCATAAATTATACACCAAGTTCAGCAAGTGCGAGTTCTGGATTGATCGAGTGCCTTTCCTAGGCCATATTATTTCAGCAGAGGGCATTGCTGTGGACCCAGCAAAATTGAACAAGTGCTGAAGTGGGAATCTCCCAAATCAGTCCACGAGGTCCAAAGTTTTCTAGGTTTAGCGGAGTATTATCGGAGGTTCATTCCGAGCTTCTCAAAAATTGCTAAACCAATGATGGAGCTGCTGAAGAAGGGCACTAAATACATGTGGAATGCAGCATGTGAAGCTACATTCAAAACTCTGGTGAAACATCTCACAACAGCTCCAGTTCTTCCTCAGCCGGACACGACAAAGCCATTTGATGTATATTGTGATGCATCCGGCATCGGTCTCGGCTGTGTTCTGATACAAGAAGGGCGTGTAGTCGCCTATGGGTCTCGTCAACTGCGAAACCACGAGCAGCATTATCCAACTCACGATGTCGAGCTTGCTGCAGTGGTGTTGGCGTTAAAGATGTGGAGGCATTATCTACATAGTAATCTTGTTCACCTTTACACCGACCATAAAAGCTTGAAGTATATCTTCACGTAGAAGGAGCTGAATATGAGACAATGGAGGTGGTTGGAGCTCATCAAAGATTATGAAATTGAGATCCACTACCATCTGAGAAAAACGAACGTGGTTGCCGACGCGCTTAGTCGAAAAGCCCACGTTCACAACTTGGTGATTGCTGAGTTGGAAGATGAAGAACCAAGTCTCTGTGTCATTCCGTATGGCGCGCTTTATAATCTCGCGCTCATTCCAACGATCTGTGAAGAGATTGTTGAGGCTCAAAGAAGAGACAGGGGTATGTCTCACATATGGAGAAGACTGGACAACAGAGAGGTGAAATGTTTTCGGAAGTATGAGAATGGTACGATATGATTTAACGCACCGTAAGAACGTGTATTGTAAACGTCCCAAAAGTGTATATGAATAAAACCGAGGTTTGAATTCATATGTGTGGCAAAGGCATGAAAAGGGACTTGCTAAAACTTTTCTTCATGCAAAGTGTTACATGGATGATCATCCAAAATGAGGCTCACATGTTTATTTGAAAGTGTTGAACCAATAAGGATTTAAATAACTCTTTGCATGAAAGTTTTAAATCAGATTTTAAATTCAATGTTCACACAAATGGTGGGACCAAAACTTTGAATAACCATGCAGCCATATAGTTTGGAAATTGTGGAAAAAGTTTGATGATAAACTTATAATTTGAGGGTGGGCTCAAAAAGGAGTTAAATAGGAGCATTTTCAAATTACAACCAAATTCAAATTTGCTATGCAAGTTCAAACTGAATTTGGGGGAATTCAAATGCTAGCCCACATTTAAACTTCAAAACGTTGGAATTTGGGAGATCAACATGAGAAGATATTTTGGGAGGAAAATGTGGGGTGGGACCCATATGTCAGTGAGCTAATTGTGACTTGCAAAGAAAGCAATTGCTCTCTGTTTTCAATTCACCGAGGAGCTTCTCACCGTGTGCCACAGAGGAGGTTGCCGAGCCACCTCCTCGTTGAATTTCTCAAGCGCTGGCACCGTGTGTGGTTTCTCTTCTCTCGTGTGATCTACTTCCCCCACAGACCGAGCAACCGACGTGGTTTCTTATCCTCGCGAGCAAACGCACAGGCCGAGAGCCCCACAGCGCCACCTCCTCGGGAACAACCGGGAAACACTCGCGCCACTGCCTCCGAGCTGCAAAACAGCGTAGCGCACCCGTTGATCACCTCCCCGACCCAAAAACCACTGAGTTCCGACGTTCCCGAGCCCCTAAAGCGTTCCTCCACGGCGACCTAAAAAGAACCGACGGTCGGCTTCACGTGGACAGCGCTCCACAGAAGCTTTCATGCCCGATCAAGCACGGCCACGGGAGCGCGCTACTGTGGTGCTGCTCTCGACCGAAGATCAAGCCAATCCGTGGAGTCTCGCCGGCGAATTTGAAGTTTTTGTCCCAGCGGCTTCAAACTGAGCGTCCGGTACTGGCCGCCAAAATTCTCACTCTCTAATCTTCCATAGCTTGTCAAATCTTGCACACACGGGCCGGACTAGCCGGTGATCATTTCTCTTTTAGCAATTTGGACTTGAAACTGACTCGGGGCGCCCTATTCCGAGCTCTACCGAACGTGTTCATGGCGGCACACCGCGGGCGCATGGTGATGACTGACATGCGGCCGTTCCAGAGCCATTTGGAGGCCATGCCGAGCTTGGTGATCAACCACTGGTGCTGTAGAGCGTTTTGGTCGATGTTTTGGCGGGCTAGAACCCATGGACGACGGCGCCAAAGGGCATCCGAGGCCACCGCACATCACCGACCATCTTCCGGTCACCGGTAGCCCTAGAACGTCCCACCATCATGTTCCTTGACATCAAAAACCCCCTGGCGGCGAGTTTCGGGTCGGATGGCGGCCGGCAACGCCTGTCCGGCGAGCCACCGATTACTTCGGCGAGGGGGAACGCGCGGGCGCAGGAAGGCAGCCGGAGGAAGAAGAAGACCGGGTGGGTCCCGGCTGTCAGCGACTCGATTTTAAATCTGAGATCAGCTGAGGCTCGGGGATCGGCTGTGGTTGCGCGCCAAAATGCCGTGGCCCGGTGTGGCCCATTTCCTATTGGCTGGATTTAAATAGCGGGCCCAGTTAAATTTCAGTAAGCAAAATAATTCCTGAGAATGTTCTAACTTTGGAAAATCATATCTCTTTGTAGAAACCTCCAAATTGAGTGATTCCAATTGGGTTGAATTCATTTGCGAAGGTCTATCCAAATATGAACTCAAACTTGTATGAAAGTCAATATTGTATTCTGGAAAATTCTTTGAAAATTTTATAAAAAGAATTATTGAGGGAGATTGGTTCATCTAAAAATGCTCAAATTTTGCCAGAATATTTATTAGCATATTGTTGACCTTATAGCAAATTCTAAGCTCATTTAAAGATCATTTGAGTAGGAATTTGCTAAATACAAACTGCTGTGTTCAAAGAGTCCAGAAACATTTTCAGAAAATGTTTCTCACTTGTAAAATATATTCTAGGCAATTCATAGCTCCAAAAATCATAGGAAAATTTAGACAAGCTCTTTGAGACATATTTGAATTGTAGTTCACTGAATTGGGCATGAAAATGCACATTAACTTCAGAATTTATTCTTTGAGTAGAAATGTTTAAGGAATTATTCTGGGAGAACTACTCGAGTTTAAGGTCTGAATTTTGGACCAAATGACTTTCATATGACCAGAAACTCACATATGAATTATCAGTTCAAGTTGAGCCCTAGAAATCTCTGTGTTTGTTCTCCATGCTTATGTATGTGGGAAAATACATAAAGACTCTTGGGAGAATTATGGAGAGCACAATTGTATTCCACATTAGCTACAATTTGGCAAGCTAAATCTCTAGGTAGTATAGAACCTGCTGTAAAAGTTTTGAAGTCATTGGTGTTCTTGTTTTTCAGTTGCATTCAAATCTTTTCAGCTCATCTATTATGTTTATTAAGGAAAGTAGTTAGTGTATAGCTAAAATATTAAGACCAAGCTAGTTCATTTCTGGTTCTTTGCACAACAGAGGCAAACCAAGCCATTCTTGGCTTTTCCACACAACCTGTGTTGCTAAGAAATCAAGTATTAACTTCTTTCCATTACATTCTATAAAAATTGTGCATTTATATTTCAATAGGAATCACAACGAAGGGGATTCGAAGGAGCGATTTATTGAAGTGGATCATACTCCGAAGAATCAAGGGTTGATCAGCAAGGATCACTAACTGCATATATACTACTTCACTGCAAAACAGGAAAGCTCCATTTCGCATTTAACAGCTTTTAAGTTTTTACTTTGTATTCACTTTCGGTTAAGATATGAAATGTGCATTAGGTCTAGTATTTGATACTCCTCTTGCATGACGAAATAAACCCATGGAGTATTAGGTAGATGTCTTTCGTCGTGTAGAACTGACATGCTTAAGTAAGGTTTGGTAGAAGCCGAGTGGTGAGATGCTACTCGCATGACCAAGACAACAGAAGTGTACGGGATTGGTTAAAAAATGAATTAGCATGTTAAAGTTGAGACCGGAAGGTTGTAGGGGCAGCAGGACATAGGGGGCTGGGTGCTATAGACTTGTCCGTGTCGGTCAAGGACCGATCCGTATGTGGCCCTGTTGAACAAGTTTGAGTTGTGTACCGGACTCATGCTGGCTATATGGGACCCAGTAAACCAATGTACCTCGAGAAGCTTGCGTTGAGCCTTTTTGGGTCGCCACAGGCGAGACAGCCGGTGTGCAGTATGTGGGTAACATTCTCATGACATCTCATGTCGGTAGGTGCACCATAAGAGTGGCTACTGTACGGGGTGACTTGATCGATTCAACGGGAGTGAAAACAGGGGAAAGGCTGCCACGTACGACGTCAGTGATGGTTGCTGTAGGCAACATCGAGTACGGGCGTACGTGTAGCCCGGGTGTTATTGATTCGAATCACTGTCGCTCATGGAATGGACCGAGCATACTTGTTCTCACAGTCGTGATGTAGTAAGAACTTGCATGAGAAAGAAACTAATCACATTGGTTTGAAGTTTCATACTAGCTTTGTGATGTATCTTTATAAATAGGCTAGTGCAAACTCGATTCTTTTATGCCGTGAGCAAATTACATCGGGGGAAAGCGTTTCTTGTTTGATTATGGACTTCCAATGTGGCGTGCCCAAGTAGTTGTAAAATATTCTTGTACGCTTCTGCAAATAATTTAGGTAATGTGATGTGTTTCTTCTACCCGTGTGCTGTTGGGTGACGCATATCACGGCACCACCCAATGAGGTCCTGACGGGGCGTTGTCCATCCGTTGGCGGGTGTTCCCCCACATGTATTCCGTCAAGGTCCCGTCCAGTCGCACGGGACCCAAGTTAATGAGTTTTACCGACTTTTCTTACATTTCTGATTTTGACTCAGATTGCCATCCGCGCATTTAAAACTTTACAGTTGCACAATCTGAACGTTTATTCCGACAAGGTACAGTCCGGCATCCCGGGACCCGAGTTCATAAGTTTTCCTGACTTCCCCAATAAGGTTTTCCCTTTAGAACCGACTACAACAAGCTCGCGATTCTAAAATGTTGACCCTGATGGCCATCCGCGCATGCAAAACCATCAAATTGCACCGTCCGAACGTGTATTCCGTGAAGGCCCGGTCCAGCCGCCCGAGACCCGACTTCGTGAGTTTTACCGACTTTCTGACTTTCTCGATTTTGACCCAGATGACCACAGGCGCATGCAAAACCATCAAGTTGCAACGTTCGGACGTGTATTGCATCAAGGTTCCGTCAGGCCGCCCGGGACCCGAGTTCGTGAGATTTTCTGACTTCCCCGATTTGGACCCAGATGGCCATCCACGCATGCAAAACCCGGACGTGTATTCCGTCAAGTTCCCGTCCTGCCTCCCGAGATCCTAGTTCGTGAGTTTTACCGCCTTTCCTGACTTTCACGATTTCGACCTAGATGGTCATCTATGGATGCAAAACCATCAAGTTGCACCATTCGGACGTGTATTCCATCAAGGTCTCGTCCGGTCGCACGGGATTCGAGTTCGTGAGTTTTTCCTACTTTTCTGATTTCGACCCTGATGGACAACGGCACATGCAAAACCATCAATTTGCACTATCCAGACTTGTATTCCGTCAAGGCCCCATCTGGCCGCCCGAGACCCGAGTGATGAACCCAACGGGTACGGGGGACGCCCTATCTTTCGATGAGAGATGTCGGTAATGAACGAATTTAGTGGAGGCCGACGTTGGCTGCCTGACTACTACAACCAGAATGGTGTGGTACCTTGAGCGACAGTTACACCGTCTCCTGGTAACTATGATTTGGATGGAGGTCGATGTTGTGCTACTCGACTACAACAACCACAAGGATGTTGCGCCTTAGCGATAGTTACACCGGCTCCTGTTGTTTCTGTACTTGCCGTGCCAAGAACAGCCTTGAACCTGCAAGCAATCGAAGAACAAGCAAGAACAAGATAACAAGCAAACACTCACGGGTGTGAAAAAGTTGGGGTTATGATTCAAGTAATCGGAAGGTCTCGTCGACACTTGCGTTACAAGAAAGTAGCAATGGCTAAAGGAGCTCTTGGACTACTTAAATAGGGGAGGGAAGAGAGAAATTCGTCCAGCAATAAAGGTAGGACGTGATCTCCCTTATTCCCTTCCTTTTTCTGTGATAGACTACCATTTAATAGGGAAAGAAAGAGGGAAACCCATCCAGCAGCAAGGCAGGATATGATTTCCTCTATTTCTTTCCTTATTATAGCACATCTATCTTTAAATAGGGGAAGAAAGAGGGAATTTCGTCCAGCAGCAAAGTTGGACGAGATTTCCCTTATTTCTTTCCTTATTTGTCTAAATCTCTCTTTATTACATGGCCCCAGCCTCAAGATTTCTCCTCGGGTGGAGCAACCTTTATTGCATTAATCCCTCCATCCCTCCTAGCTGGATCAATTCCCAAGCAGCTAATAATAACAAGGTCATCACAAGTCTTTAATAGGTCCCCATTTGAAGGATAATTACTTTGAACAGTCAGGAATAAATTCACCTGATAATTAAGTTGACGTGCACGAGCGCGTGTCATTTGACCTTGATTAGCTGAGAGTGGTGAATGGGCTGGTGTTGTGGTTGTATCAACGGTAGCGATGTCCGCATCATCCCCCCTTCTTGCAATTGAGTCGTCCTCGACTCAAATGTGTCTTCCTCGTCCATATATGGTTTCAAATCTGCAATATTAAAAGAGGAAGTAACCCCAAAATGTGCAGGCAACTCAATTTCATATGCATTATCATTAATTTTTCGAAGCACTTTGAAGGGTCCAGCAGCTCTAGGTAGTAATTTAGATTTTCTCAAATCAGGAAATATATCCTTTCTCAAATGCACCCAAACCAAATCACCAGGTTCAAAAGTAACATGCTTCCTACCCTTGCTACCGGCTTGTTGATACTTAGCGTTCATGCTCTCAATGTTTGCTTTAGTTTGCTCATGCATTTTAAGAATTAATTCAACACGGCGAGAAGTATCAAAATTCAATTTCTCTGAAGGTGGCAGAGCCAAAAGATCAATGGGAGCACGAGGAATAAAACCATATACAATCTGAAAAGGCCACAATTTAGTAGTAGAATGCAGCGAATGATTGTAAGCAAATTCACTTCCCATAATTTGATGTTATGTTTCAGAACAGCCCTTAGCATGGTAGATAAACTACGGTTCACTACTTCGGTCTGTCCATCAGTTTGTGGGTGACAAGTGGTAGAAAAGAGTAATTTTGTCCCCAACTTAGCCCATAAGGTTTTCCAAAAATGACTAAGAAATTTGACATCTCTATCTGAAATAATAGTGTTTGGAACCCCATGCAAACGAACAACTTCTCGAAAGAACAAATCAGCAATATGGGTAGCATCATCAGTTTTGTGGCATGGTATGAAATGTGCCATTTTAGAAAATCTGTCGACAACAACAAAAATACTATTCCTCCCCTTCTTTGTTCTAGGCAATCCTAAAACAAAATCCATAGAAACATTCTCCCATGGAGCACTAGGAACAGGAAGAGGCATGTATACACCATGTGGATTAAGACGGGACTTAGCTTTTTGACAGATGGTGCAACGAGCAACAAACCGCTCCACATCTCTCCTCATCTTTGGCCAAAAGAAATGGCTTGCTAAGATGTCTTCCGTCTTCTTGACACCAAAGTGCCCCATCAATCCTCTACCATGTGCTTCCTGCAATAGTAAGATACGCACAGAACCAGCTGGAATGCATAATTTGTTAGTTCGAAACATAAAACCATTAGTGAGAACAAACTTGTTCCATGTTTTTCCTTCTTTACATTGCAGCAGCACATCTTTGAAATCAGCATCAAAAGCATATCGTTCTTTAATTGTTTCCAAGCCAAAAATCTTAAAATCAAGTTGGGACAATATATTGTAATGGCCAGATAAGGCATCCGCAATGACATTATCTTTTCCTTTCTTGTGTTTGATGACATAAGGAAAGGACTCAATGAATTCTACCCACTTGGCATGCCTACGGTTCAGATTAGTTTGGTTCTTAATGTGCTTGAAAGATTCATGATCAGAATGTATAACAAATTCTTTAGGCCATAAATAATGTTGCCATGTTTCCAAAGTTCGTACTAGTGTATATAATTCTTTATCATAAGTGGAATAGTTTAGACTAGGCCCATTCAGTTTCTCGCTAAAATAAGCAATAGGTTTCCCCTCTTGCAACAAGACACCTCCCAATCCAATATCACTAGCATCACATTCCAATTCAAAAGTCTTACTGAAATCTGGTAATTGGAGAAGTGGTGTATGAGTTAACCTATTCTTCAAAGTTGCAAATGCGGCCTCCTGCGCCTTGCCCCATGTGAATGGAGCACCCTTCTTTGTAAGCTCATGCATAGGGCCTGCTATGGTGCTGAAGTCTTTCACAAAATGACGATAGAATCCAGCAAGTCCGAGAAAGCTTCGTACTTGTGTGACCGTGGTAGGAGTCGGCCAGCTGTGTATCGCCTCCACCTTGGCTTGATCAACTTCAATTCCCTGTGGTGTCACAACATAGCCAAGAAAAGAAACTCGATCCGTGCAAAAGGTGCACTTGTCAATGTTACCAAATAAGCGTGCATCACGTAAAGCATTGAAAACAGCATGGAGATGATCAAGATGAACTTTGAGAGATGCGCTATAGATCAAGATGTCATCGAAATATACTACCACAAATCTTCCAATGAAAGCACGTAAAACCTCATTCATTAATCTCATGAAAGTGCTAGGTGCATTCGTGAGACCAAAAGGCATGACTAACCACTCATACAAACCAAACTTTGTTTTAAACGCTGTTTTCCATTCATCACCTAGCTTCATGCGAATTTGATGGTATCCACTACGCAAATCAATTTTAGCGAAAATCATCGAGCCACTAAGTTCATCAAGCATATCATCTAACCTAGGAATAGGATGACGATATCTAATGGTAATGTTATTAATTGCTCGACAATCTACACACATGCACCATGATCCATCTTTCTTTGGGACCAAAAGGACAGGAACGGAGCAAGGACTAAGGGACTCACGCACATAACCTTTGTTGAGTAATTCCTGTACTTGCCTCTGAATCTCCTTAGTCTCCTCCAGGTTGGTCCTGTATGGTGCTTGGTTGGGCAAAGAAGCCCCAGGGATGAGGTCAATCTGATGCTCAATCTCTGTCAATGGTGGCAGCCCGGCTGGTACCTCTTGTGGAAACACATCAGCGTATTCCTGCAAAAGCTTAGTGATAGAAGCAGGCAAAGCACATGGTGTGTAGTGAAGTGAGAATAAAACTTCTTTGCAAACAAACACATAGCAGATTGCAGTATCACTTTTTAATTCAAACAAATCAGATTTGGAAGCAAAAAACAAGCGCTCGTTAATTTTATTTCATTCTTTTTCATATGAGCAGATTTGGAATTGTCAGTATTAGGCTGTACCGATTTCTTCACGACATCTGAATTTTCATTTTCAGCAGATTTCTTATTTTTCTCTTTGCAAGCTCTAGCAATGTCATCCTTCAAAATAGCATCAGGGGACATCGGGTGCAAAACAAGTTTCTTCTCATGATGCATGAAAGAGTATTGATTTGATTTACCATGATGTAATGTATCTTTATCAAATTGTCAAGATCGACCCAATAGCATAGAACAAGCTTGCATAGGTACCACATCACAATCAATGTAATCATGGTAGGAACCAATTGCAAATTCGACACGAACCAGACGTGTTACCTTAAGCTTACCACTGTCGTTGAACCATTGGATGTAGTAGGGATGTGGATGTGGAAGTGTTGTCATCCCAAGCTTTTCTACCATGGTAGCACTTGCTAAATTGTTGCAGCTTCCTCCATCAATAATAATGTGACACGATCGTTCCAAAACTACACACTTAGTTTGGAATAGATTGTGTCGCTGGTTCTGTTCAGCTTTGATCATTTGGGCACTCAAGACACGCCTCACAACAAAACTCTCATAGTGGGCAGGCAGCATGATCAGCCCCAATGTGATCTTCATCATCATTCTTCTTTCCTGCTTCTTGTGCAGCAAACATGGCATATGTTTCATTATCTAAATCACTAGCGGATGAGTACTCACCATTTTCTCGTACAACCAGCACACGCTTGCTTGGGCAGTCCCTTTGTAGGTGCCCAAAACCCTTGCACTGGAGGCATTGAATGTCTTTTGTTCTCCCGGTAGAAGCAATGGAAGAAGAAGTGTTGACTGCAACTTGGGTGGATCCTTTTGTTGTCTCGATTGCACGCGAAGGTGCTGATTTTGATGTAGTCCTGGGCAACCCATTGGAAGCATCGTCTGGAGAATCATGCTTAGTACTAGCAGCACTTGAGCGGAACTGCCATGAGGTAGTTCGACTGCAGAAATGTTAGTTCTTGTACGTCGCCCTGCACTTCTCTTTCAGCCTTACAAGCAAGATGGAATAATCGAGTGACGTTAGTGTATGTCGGTACCTGAGATATGGGGTACCCCCGCGCACAGGGTAAAATGCCTAAGGTGCTCGCCCTTCTCCGCAGGGAGAGCTCCGAAGGCGCCACGCGTCTGGCGGGGCCGGACCTCCCTCTCCTCAGAGGAGAGCTCCGGGCCCGCCACGTGGCATACAGAAGCCGGACCTCCCCCTCCGCGGGAGAGAGGTCCGAAGACGCCACGCGTCCGGCGGGGCCGGACCTCCCTCTCCTCAGAGAAGAGCTCCGGACCTGCCACGTGGCTGGAGGAACGGTGCTGACTGCCCCCGGGCGGTAGGCAGCGGGCGTAAAGGCGCCCCTCACCTTGCCCGTACAAGGAATTCAAGGCCCGCGTCTTCCCAAGACGCGGAAACGCGGAGCACGCACCTGTCAGGTGCCGTTGCGTCCAGTCGCATCACAGACTGGCGCGCGGTGTCAGAACCTAACAGGTAATAAACGCCGCGACAAGACATCCCATGCCGCCTGCGCCGTCATCAACCACTACGACTAGCGCACGGCATGGGCAGGGCGGCAAAAGGAAGACTCAGAAGCCTTCGACCGGAGGCAACCACCGGCATAACTGCAGATACGTTAGATAATAGACAATCTTCCCAGGACCACCTGTCGGGTCCCGGCTTCCCTTGTAAGCCGCCCGAGCCTTGGACTATAAAAGGCTCGGGTAGGCGTCGATAGCAAGGGTTCGCATTCTGCAACTCATACGCTAGCCATACACTCTCAAGCTGTAACTCACCCCCGAGCTCAGGCCCCCGGCCCTGAGCAGCAAGCAATACAGCGAGCTCCATAGCTCGCCGTGGACGTAGGGTTTTACGCTCCGGCGGCCTGAACCACGTAAAACTTCCTGTGTCAAGCTCTCACTAACTCGTCCATCCGCGCAAGCTCTCCGCTAGGAACTAGCCCCTCCGAAAAAAGAACCTCCGCGGGCTGCCCAGTGCAGGCCCGGGGGAAGTGTCGATCGCACACTTCGACATTTGGCGCGCCAGGAAGGGGGGCTTTTCCCCTAGCGCGACGAGTTTCCGCCAACGAAGATGACCAAGCTCCCTTCGGCGGCAAGCTCACCTCCCCCGCCTCCGCGGCAAGCCGCGGCTAGGGGGGAGTACAAGCCAACACACTCAGGACGGAGTGTGTCAGTACAAGCTGGGAGCCAGCAACCGGCTCTGGCAGCGCCGACCCCGGCAATGCAGGCTCCAACCAGCGTCATATCTCCAGTAGCGCCGGGCGTGCCCGGGAGGGGCGCGCTAGCTGCAGCAAGAGCGCTACTGCACAATCCGCCTGCTGGAGACGCGCCTCAGGCAGCGACCCAGCGGTGGATTCTCGAGGTAGACCGTCTTGTCGTCGCTGCCGCAAGCCCACGACTCCGGCGGAGACGACACTCTAACCAGCCGGCCGTGTCGCTGATACGCACGCCGATGGCTGATGAACAGACGGCAGATTCCAGCTCTGCCAGCCCTCAATCGATGGATCTGAGGACAGAGCTGGAGCGGTGTCGCTCGGGTCAAGATGCCCGGGTATACCTCGAGCAACGCCGAGAAAGGCGTCGCTACCAAGGAGCTGATGACAGCATGACGTCGGCCTCGACCCAGCCTGAAGAGCAGACCTTCGCCATGCGATCTCTGCCCCAGGCCTGCGCTGTGCAGAATATGCCACAGTCATATGTACTGCAGATGGCGCCCCCGGCCTACGGTGCAGCTTTGCCCGTACCGGGGTACACTGTGCCTGGTGCGAACTCAGCGTTCGCGGCACCAGAACCTGCGGTGACGGAAGCAGGGTGTGCAGCCCTCGTGCCCCATCTTCGCTTTGCGAAGTGGCCGCGCAAGTTTCGGCCACACCTGCCCGAGAAGTACGACGGCAGCGTCAACCCGGCGGAGTTTCTCCAGATCTACTCCACTGCCGTACTTGCCGCAGGAGGGAATGAAGCCGTCATGGCCAATTACTTCCCTGTCGCCTTGACCGGTCCAGCCCGGTCTTGGCTCATGAACCTCCCCCAAGGTTCCGTCACCTCCTGGGGAGAGCTTTGCCGACAGTTCGTAGCCAACTTCGGCAGCTCCTACACCCGGCCTGGCACGGAGCTCGACCTCCACGCCGTCCAGCAGCAGCCTGGGGAGTCGCTGCGCTCTTTCATCCAGCGGTTCTCCCAGGTGCGGAACACCATCCCACACATTCAAAATGCTTCTGTGGTGGTGGCGTTCCGGCAAGGCGTGCGGGACAAGAAGATGCTCGAGAAGCTCGCGACCAGGGAGGTCCGCGACGTCTCAGAGCTCTTCAGCTTGGCGGACAAATGCGCCAGAGCTGCCGAAGGACGGAACTGGCACTCGCTGCCATCCTCCGAGTCAGGGGGACTGCCCGGATCCAGTCCTCCCTGTGGAAGCAGCAGGAAGGCCAAGGGCCGAGGCAGAAGCAAGATAGAGTCACCGACCGCAGTCCCAGTCGTCACTGCAGCGACGCTCGGTGGGGCTCGGGGGCCCCGCCCCGACAAGAAGCAGCGAAGATCACCAATCCCAGAAGGTGATAAAGACAGTATGTGCCCCGTGCACGGCAGCTGTCGCCACACTGCTGCCGAGTGCTGGGAGATCCGAAGGCTCGCAGAGCGTTTCCGCAAGGAGAAGCGGCAGCGGGCTGATGACCTGCCCTTCCGTCCAAAGGAAGATGAGCAGAGGGTGGATGTTCCAGATAACATCGACCACCCAGAGGAGATCCGGGAGCCTCCGCGTGTCGTGAAGGCGGCACGCAATCATGAGGATTCCGACTCCAGCGGCGATGAGCGTCGGAAGAAGCTCTACGTCATATACGGCGGGTCTGCCGACCCCTCGTCCCGAAGCGCAGTCAAGACTCTGCGCCGAGCGGTAGCGTCGGTGGCGCCCTCCCAAGTGCTGCACCGCACCTAAAGTGGATGGGGACCCCCTCAGCTTTGATGCCACCGACTGCCCCAGGAACATGGCTGGGGCCGGCCAGCTGCCGCTCCTGGTGGCCCCTACCATCGCCAACGTGAGAATGTACCATGTTTTGGTGGATGGAGGGGCTGGGCTGAACCTCATCAGCCGTGCAGCTTTCCAGAAGCTGCAGATCCCGATGGCCAAGCTCAACCCGTCGAGTCCGTTCTCAGGGGTAGGGCCGGGACAGGTTATCCCCTACGGCAGCATTAGTCTCCCGGTGACCTTCGGGGCTCCGGACAGCTATCGAACAGAGTACATCCGGTTCGACGTAGCGGAGATAGACCTCCCCTTCAATGCCATAATCGGCAGGCCAGCCCTGTACCGGTTCATGGCTGTAGCCCATTACGGCTACCTTGTCCTGAAGATGCCAACACCGACAGGTGTTCTCAGGATTCGTGGGGACCGCACTGCTGCAGTGTCGGCCCTGGAGAAGCTCCAAGCACTCGCGACAGCTGGGGCCTCAGCCCCCGGCAATACGGAATCGGACCAGCTCCGCCCGTGTGCACGTCACCATGCTTCCACCACAGCACCCCGGGTGCAACCTCTCGACGAGGGCGGCGTCCCCTTAAAGGTCGTCTAAGTCAGCGCCGAAGCTACCCAGACCACCCGGGTAGCCGGGGGCCTGGATAGTAAATAGGAAGGCGCGCTCGTCACCTTCCTCCGGCACAACGTCGACGTGTTTGCATGGCAGCCGTCACAGATGCCGGGGATCCCCAGGAAGGTGATCGAGCACCACTTGAAAGTCTTCCCCGACGCCCGGCCGGTTCAACAGAAGCCCCGCAAGCAGTCCATTGAGCGGCAGAACTTCATCCGTGAGGAAGTCAAGAAGCTGCTGGACGCTGGCTTCATACGGGAGGTCCACCACCCACGATGGTTGGCGAACCCCGTCGTTGTCCCGAAGGCCGGCGGGAAGCTCCGGATGTGCATCGACTACACCAGTCTCAATAAGGCATGTCCTAAAGATCCATTCCCTCTCCCTAGAATAGACCAAATAGTAGACTCAACGTCAGGCTGTGATATGCTGTGCTTCCTAGACGCCTATTCGGGTTTCCATCAGATCCCCATGTCTAGGGAGGACGAGGAGCACACCTCCTTCGTCACAATGGACGGCCTTTATTGCTATGTGTCTATGCCTTACGGCCTAAAGAATGCACTCCCCACCTTTGTGCGGGCAATGCACAAAACCTTTGGGGAGTTAATAAGAGACCTGGTTGAGGTGTATGTCGATGACATAGTTGTCAAGGTCAAGCAGGGTCCGTCCCTGCTAGATAACCTAGCCCTAGTCTTTGACAAGTTGCGCTCTACACGCACCAAGCTGAACCCAGATAAATGTGTGTTCGGTGTGTCCTCTGGGAAGCTCTTAGGGTTCCTGGTCTCGCACCGGGGGATTGAGGCCAACCCAGAGAAGATCAAGGCCATCGATTTGATGCGGCCCCCTGCCCCCGTCAAAGATGTCCAGAAACTCACAGGATGTCTAGCCGTGCTGAGTCGGTTTATACCGAGGCTAGCAGAGCGGGCACTCCCTTTCTTTAAGCTCCTGCGCAAGTCGGGCCCCTTTGCCTGGACTGACGAAGCGGAAGAGGTTTTTCAGGAGTTGAAGCGACTCCTGACGACCCTACCAATCATGGTAGCCCCTGAGCCCGGAGAGCACCTGTTGCTCTACATCGCGGCGACAACTGAAGTAGTGAGTATGGTCCTCGTCGCAGAGCGGCCGGATCCCTCATCTTCACAACCTGCTCCGGTAGCAGAAGACAGACGCCAGGAGGCCTCGCAGGACCAAGACGGTCTCCCGGGCCTCCAAGGCAACCTCCCGGAGGTCCAGGTCGGCCTCCCGGAGGTCCTGGGCAGTCTCCCGGACCTCCAAGATAAACCCCTGGGGGCCCCACGGGACCCCCCGGGGGCCAAATGGGACCTCCCAGAGGTCCCCCAAGACCCCCCGGAGCTCCCGAACAATCAAGATAGCTTAAGGGCCACCGGGTCCCAGCTCCCGGAGGCCCCTGTGGGTCCGCCCACCTCCAGAGGGCCAATGGACGAGGACCTCCCAGACCTGAGAAAGAGGGTTCGAACCGTACAGAGGCCTGTCTACTACGTCAGCGAAGTACTTCATGATGCCAAGACAAGGTACCTGGAAGTCCACAAGCTGCTGTATGCGGTGCTCGTTGCCTCCAGGAAGCTCCGCCATTACTTCCAGGCCCACCGGGTCTCGGTAGTCACCTCGTATCCACTGAAGACAATTCTTCACAGCCCCCATGCGACGGGCAACGTTGCTAAATGGGCGGCGGAGCTAGCGGAGTTTGATCTGGACTTCCTCCCACGCCATGCAGTCAAGAGCCAAGCATTGGCTGACTTTGTGGCGGAGTGGACACCAACGGAGGCTGACCCAGGGGGCCATGGGGGCGGAGAACCGGAGCACCAAGCTCCGGTCTTCACCGAACCCCACTGGACACTCTTCTTCGACGGCTCCTCGCGAAAGCAGGGGGCCGGTGCCGGCGTACTGCTCCTCATGCCAACGGGGGAACAGTTTGGGTATATGGTGCGTCTCAATTTCAAGGCAACCAACAACATGGCGGAGTATGAAGCACTCATCTTTGGCCTGCAGACAGCCCTGTCTTTAGGCGCTCGCCAGTTGTTGGCACAGGGCGACTCCCAGCTGGTCATCAAGCAAGTCAAGGGCGAATGCTCCTGCAATGAACCCCAGCTAGCTGCATATCTGCTTCACGTGCAGATGTTGGAGAAAGAATTCCTCGCCTTGGACCTGCACCACGTACCGCGCGCCGGTAATACCGCAGCCGACGACCTTTCAACGAAGGCTTCCACCGGAGCCCCTGCGCCCGAAGGAGTCTTTGAGAGGACGTTGCTGCGGCCCACAGCCCGGCCCGCCGAGCCGGGCGAAGGGGGCTTGACCAGCACCTCGAAGCTGGCGGTCCCGGTGGCCCTACAACCGTGGGCGCCGCCAAGGATTGTAAGCGTCACTGGGGACTCCGTGCAACCCAGCGCTCAAGATCCAGAAGCTCAAGTCAGACCCGATGCATGGATCACGGAGATCCGGGACTACTTGAAGGACAATATCCTCCCTGATGAACATGCAACCGCTGAACGGATTGTGCGTATGGCTAAGAGGTACGCGCTGGTAGAGGGGGATCTCTACCGGCGTGGCGCCAACCACATCCTATTGCGGTGTATAACCCAGGGGGAAGGCTGCGACTTGCTCCCTGAGATCCATGGAGGCGAATGTGGAAGTCATTCTTCCTCACGCACGCTTGTCGGTAAAGCCTTCCGGCATGGCTTCTACTGGCCGACAGCACTCCAGGATGCCGTCAAGCTGGTCGAGAGCTGCAAGGCGTGCCAGTTCCACGCCAAGCAGATCCATACACCGGCTCAGGCGGTACAGATGATCCCGCCCTCGTGGCCGTTTGCCGTGTGGGGGCTGGACATCCTGGGGCCATTCCCCAGAACCGTCGGGGGGTTCCGGTACCTCTATTCGCCATCGACAAGTTCACCAAGTGGCCGGAAGCTACACCAGTTGTCACCATTAATAAACAATCAGCAGTAAAATTCATCAGATCCATTGTCTGCCGGTTCGGGGTCCCAAACAGGATCATCACTGACAATGGGACCCAGTTCACCAGCGCAGCATTTCAAGACTACTGTGAGGACCTTGGCATTCAGGTATGCTATGCCTCGGTCGCTCACCCGAAGAGCAATGGGCAAGTCGAGAGGTCCAATGCGGAGATTCTCCGGGGCCTCAAGACTCGTACCTTCGCCAGCCTGAAGAAACATGGTGCCAATTGGGTAGATGAACTTCCGAGCACGCTATGGGCTAACCGGACATCCCAGAGCCGGGCCACCGGGGAGACACCCTTCTTCATGGTGTACGGGGCCGAAGCTGTACTTCCTCCAGAAATCACCATGAAGTCTCACCGTGTCCGGGCTTACGACGAAGCCGCGCAGGACAACCTCCGGCGTGGAGAAATCGACCTCGTCGACGAGGTCGATTACATGCGGCACTCCGTAACGCGCGGTACAGACAGGCGCTTCGGCGCTACCACCGGAGGTCTGTGCGTGCCCGGGAGCTGCAGGAAGGTGACCTGGTGTTACGGCGCATACTTTCTCGCGAAGGGGCCCACAAACTCTCCCCTAGTTGGGAAGGCCCCTTCCGAGTCACGAAAGTATGCCACCCTGGGTGTGTGCGCCTTTCCACCGAGGATGGGGACCTGCTCCCGAATCCTTGGAACATAGAACACCTCCGTAAGTTCTACCCCTAAGAGCAAAAATAGGTCAGTACTTTCTTTTCGTAATGGACACCATAGAGTCCAGGAGCAGCGCTCGGAGCAGCTAAACCCCAGGGGACGGTCCAGGACTACGTTTAGCTTTGCCTGGTTCCGACTCCAAGCGCGTAGAGTCTTGCTTCCCCTCTTAATGGGGTGGGTCGTGGCCTCCATGTTTAGCCTGCCTTCCTCCTATGGAAGGTTGTGCGAAAAGAAGTCTGCCCTACTTTGCTCTTTCCTTGTACTCATTTGAATTGTGGATTGAGTTATTTTTTTATCACCCTTGCAGTACATGGCTGCCGTGTGCTCAGCTCCCCCTCTCTACAAACCCCCAAGCATCAAGCGTATGGTTGGGGGCTGTAAGTCAAATAAGACTGTAAAACAAGGGAGGGGGAGCCCCCAAGGAGCATTACGTTTCCTCTACCTGTGTGCAGGACTTCCAGGTTGCGGCAACGGGGACTGCGTGAAGTAGGGGGAAAGGAGCTACCAACTACATTGACCCAGGGCTAGAGGGGGCGGGACCCGGGGGTCCCACGAGTCCAGCAGGCCCGGAGCTGGTGGCCCATGCAGGTGGCAGACGGAAGCCGGACCTCCCCCCGCGGTGGAAGAACTCCGAAAGCCCTGCGTGCTCAACATGGCCGGGGCTCCCGTCCCTGCAGTAAAAGCAATCATCAAGTGGGCGCACGCTCTCACGACCCCGCGGCCGTTCGTGCTCCAGCAGCGGTCAAGTCGGGACTTAGAGAAAGTGTGCGGATCGGAAGAGACGGAGGTCCCACCTCGGGCTCGCTATCTCCCCCGAGATGGGCCTGGGGGCCACTGTCGGTACCTGAGATATGGGGTACCCCCGCGCACAGGGTAAAATGCCTAAGGTGCTCGCCCTTCTCCGCAGGGAGAGCTCCGAAGGCGCCACGCGTCTGGCGGGGCCGGACCTCCCTCTCCTCAGAGGAGAGCTCTGGGCCCGCCACGTGGCATACAGAAGCCGGACCTCCCCCTCCGCGGGAGAGAGGTCCGAAGACGCCACGCATCCGGCGGGGCCGGACCTCCCTCTCCTCAGAGGTGAGCTCCAGGCCCGCCACGTGGCATGCAGAAGCCGGACCTCCCCCTCCGTGGGAGAGAGGTCCGAAGGCGCCACGCGTCCAGCGGGGCCGGACCTCCCTCTCCTCAGAGAAGAGCTCCGGACCTGCCACGTGGCTGGAGGAACGGTGCTGACTGCCCCCGGGCGGTAGGCAGCGGGCGTAAAGGCGCCCCTCACCTTGCCCGTACAAGGAATTCAAGGCCCGCGTCTTCCCAAGACGCGGAAACGCGGAGCACGCGCCTGTCAGGTGCCGTTGCGTCCAGTCGCATCACAGACTGGCGCGCGGTGTCAGAACCTGACAGGTAATAAACACCGCGACAAGACATCCCATGCCGCCTGCGCCGTCATCAACCACTACGACTAGCGCACGGCATGGGCAGGGCGGCAAAAGGAAGACTCAGAAGCCTTCGACCGGAGGCAACCACCGGCATAACTGCAGATACGGTAGATAATAGACAATCTTCCCGGGACCACCTGTCGGGTCCCGGCTTCCCTTGTAAGCCGCTCGAGCCTTGGACTATAAAAGGCTCGGGTAGGCGTCGATAGCAAGGGTTCGCATTCTGCAACTCATACGCTAGCCATACACTCTCAAGCTGTAACTCACCCCCGAGCTCAGGCCCCCGGCCCTGAGCAGCAAGCAATACAGCGAGCTCCATAGCTCACCGTGGACGTAGGGTTTTACGCTCCGGCGGCCTGAACCACGTAAAACTTCCTGTGTCAAGCTCTCACTAACTCGTCCATCCGCGCAAGCTCTCCGCTAGGAACTAGCCCCTCCGAAAAAAGAACCTCCGCGGGCTGCCCAGTGCAGGCCCGGGGGAAGTGTCGATCGCACACTTCGACAGTGTATTTCTTATAAGCCAATATGTCCTGAATTTCTCTTGTTAAACCACCCATAAACCTAGCCATTGCAGCCTCTTCATTTTCAACTAGGCCACAACGCATCATGCCTATTTGAAGTTCTTGATAGTATTCCTCAACAGATTTATTGTCTTGTCTAAGTTGTTGTAATTTGTTCAACAGGTCACGAGCATGATAGGAAGGAACAAAACGACGACGCATGATTCGTTTCAAAGCATTCCAAGTTTGTGGTACGGTAGCTGGATGTTTAGTTTGATATTCATGCCACCAAACAGAAGCAAAGTCAGTGAATTCACTAGTGGCAGCTCTAACCTTTTTATCATCAGGGAAATCATGGCATGCAAATTTTTGATCTACTGACAATTCCCAAGACAGATATACATCCGGATCATATTTACCATCAAAAGGTGGTATGGAGAATTTAATGCTGCGTAGGGAATCGTCATTGTCACGTACCTCGCGTCGTTGAGCTCGACCACCCATACCACGATGGTCGCAACGTGGCTATCATCGATACCTGAAAGGTCCATCATCAAGCTCGGTATCCGCCGAATACTCTGCCTCGTCATATCTTGCAGCACTGCCAACGGAGTCGTGGCTGTCATCAACACGTCTTTGCCTCTCTTCACGTCCAACCTGTTCCATCCTCTCCAATCGCTCAATGATTGTTGCAAGAGAAGTGTTAATAGCCCCAACAGTGCTTTCTAATGTGGTCAGTTTGGTGTTGGTGCAAATCTGCGTCGACTCTAATTGACCAATGCGTTCATTGGTGACTTGAATATCCTCATTGAGAGCATCTGTGTGTAGCTTTACTTGGCGTTCGAAATGTTGAATGATGCCCCTCGTATGTGGTGAATGTGGATATGTCTCATTCGCATCAGCTGACATGGTTAGTAAAGAAAGAAAATACAACAGCAAGCAGATTAATCCTAACAGTTGCTAAGAGGTGGTAGGACAGCACAATTCCTCACTAGCAAGAAATCAAGGTCTTACAAGTTCTTACCATGCGATGCAGGAGGCGCCGGCAATCAGCAAGAACAACAACAAACGGTGGCTGCCAGCACAACCTTATGGTGTCGTAGACAATTATGTGGAGTTGTAGGTGGCTGCTAGACACAATTTGTGCAAAGGAACAGCTAGTACCACATTAGTCACAACAAGTTGAATAAACGTTCCACGATGATATTGTGCTGGTCCTAGCTCAAACCTTACTAGAGACGTGAGCCGTAACTCCACGTGACGTTGGATTACTATGGTAGGGAAGTTCGAACAACCCGATCCGTTGTGTTTCAACAACGTTGAAAACAGCAAGTTGAACTTTGAAACATGAAACAAATGTTACACAAATTGTCTCTCTTTTTTTTGTACTTAGAAACTTTTTTTTGTGATTGTAATCAGTGCGGCTTTTCTTTTGCACTTGCCTTTTTTCTCAACTTTGGGTAGATAATGGAAATGGACTGAGAACAAAGTGGCACGAACTCAAAACTCTAGCGGTGAAAAACTTTGGACCAGCAACTTGACACAAAAAGGCAACCGTGAATTCAACAAGTCGAGAGCTAAGTAGCCAAGCAAAAGGCTCAAAGTGTTTTTAGGATTTTTTTAGAGCGAACTTTTGTAGGCAAAAGTGGACTGTAGGTAAATGAAGAACAAGGAGAAGGAAATCTCTCACCGAGCAACCTGAAATCTGATACCACTTGATGAACCCAACGGGTACGGGGGACGCCCTATCTTTCGATGAGAGATGTCGGTAATGAACGAATTTAGTGGAGGCCGACGTTGGCTGCCCGACTACCACAACCAGAATAGTGTGGCGCCTTGAGCGACAGTTACACCGTCTCCTGGTAACTACGATTTGGGTGGAGGTCGACGTTGTGCTACCCGACTACAACAACCACAAGGATGCTGCGCCTTAGCGATAGTTACACCGGCTCTTGTTGTTGCTGTACTTGCCGTGCCAAGAACAGCCTTGAACATGCAAGCAATCGAAGAACAAGAAAGAACAAGATAACAAGCAAACACTCATGGGTGTGAGAAAGTTGGGGTTCTGATTCAAGTAATCGGAAGGTCTCGTCGACACTTGCGTTACAAGGAAGTAGCAATGGCTAAACTTACAGAAAACAAAACCCGCCCTGTCAAGGAGCTCTTGGACTACTTAAATAGGGGAGGGAAGAGGGAAATTCGTCCAGCAACAAAGGTAGGACGTGATCTCCCTTATTCCCTTCCTTTTTCTGTGATAGACTACCATTTAATAGGGAAAGAAAGAGGGAAACCCATCCAGCAGCAAGGAAGGATATGATTTCCTCTATTTCTTTCCTTATTATAGCATATCTATCTTTAAATAGGGGAAGAAAGAGGAAATTTTGTCCAGCAGCAAAGTTGGACGAGATTTCCCTTATTTCTTTCCTTATTTGTCTAAATCTCTCTTTATTACATGGCCCCAGCCTCAAGATTTCTCCTCGGGTGGAACAGCCTTTATTGCATTAATCCCTCCATCCCTCCTATCAATTCCCAAGCACCTAATACTAACAAGGTCATCACAAGGCTTTAATTGGTCCCCATTTGAAGGATAATTATTTTGAACAGCCAGGAATGAATTCACCTAATAATTAAGTTGACGTGCACGAAAGCGTGTCATTGGACCTTGATTAGCTGAGAGTGGTGAATGGGCTGGTGTTGTGGTTGTAGCAAAGGTAGCGATGTCCGCATCACCGAGTTCGTGAGTTTTACCGACTATCCGACTTTCTCGATTTTGACCCAGATGGCCATACGCGGATGCAAAACCATCAAGTTGCACCGTCCGGATGTGTATTCCGTCAAGGTTCTCTTTGGCCGCCCGGAACCTGAGTTATTGAGTTTCACCGACTTTTCCGATTTGGACCCAGATGGCCATCCACACATGCAAAACCATCAAGTTGCACCATCCGGGCGTGTATTCTGTCAAGATCCTGTCCAACCACCTTTTATTACATGGGAAACCAACTGAACTGTACAAACAGGTACAATCTTCAGTTACAAACTATTGTTTATATTACACAGTGGAAGTCTAAATTATACAACTCACGCCGCCTATCTAGCAAAAGTCAGCTGCCTAGCACTAGGGCAACCCACACTAGCTGCACTTCTCAGCTCAGCGCGGCGTGTACGGCTCCCACTCAGCTGTGGTCCCCGACGGAGGGTAACCCTCGTCGGTGGACTCGTAACCCGAGTCCGTAGGTGGCTCCTCACCTGAAAAACACTTAAGCAGCAACCATGAGCGCGATGGCTCAACAAGACTTAACCGACTCACCTAGGCATGAAACTCTACATGTAGTGTACAATGAACATGGGACGTTGAGATTGCAGCAACTGGACACGCCTACAAGTTTATCCTTAGTTCATCTTTTAGCCACAAGTTAACAGTTCATGAATATGAAATTTAGTGAGCAATATTTGATGGCACACATGTAACAATACAATTATATCATAACAGCAATATTGAATCATCACATTTCATATATTAGCCTACGTCACGACTCAGTGAACAAGCGGTACTCGTCACCGCGAGGGACGGCGAGTCGACTCGATATACACCTGCAGGGATACCCAAAGAGCACATCACGTACGCCCACCCGTGGAGCTGCACAGCACGCTCACTCGATGTCGTACGGGACAATCTTTCACCCAAGAGTCCAAACGTCGAATCGGTCGCACCGAAACGGACAGTAGGTTCCCTACACGGAGCATCTCTCTATGCCCGTTAGCAGATTTCCACCTTCCTGCCCTCAACCTACACCTATAAATTGGTGTGCTATGCCTCAACGTCCGGAGGTTTAGATTACATCGGTTTATCAGGGCCCATATATCCGATATGCCTTCGGTACGTTCAATACTTGCTCAGCAGGGCCGCACACGGATCGGTCCTCAATCGACACGGACAGGGCTGCACACACAAGACTTCCTCTTGCTGCGCCCTAGCCCCTGTCTAGTCTCATTTTTGTTACTAAAGTGATCTCACATCACTCAACCGAACCCGTGCGTCCCAAACGTAAACTCGCGAGTAGATTCCAACTACTCGACTTGTACCGAAGTCCTATGAATCATTAAGCATAGCCTGTCTACTCGAGGTCTTAGACACTACCCTCACTCTTATAGGAAACTTTGGAGTTACGCAAATGGGGTTCCATCCATCCTATACCGGATGCACATTCATACTTCACACTAGACATGTGGACAAAGCAAAACTTTATGAAAGAGGTTAATGCAAACCAGGGTTTGCCTTATTAATGCTGGTCAGTGGTTAGATCTTCTCCGGAAGGAGGAAGTCAAGTACTTCCAGAGTCTCCTCGCCTTCGGTGACTACACGTTAATGAGATACTACATGTCAATTCAAATGCAATGTGTAAACTTGAATAAGTAATTATTATACCTCTAGCTAACCCTCCCCTTTGGTTCTGAAATTTTTTTATGGTGGCTTGGTAGGGTCCTAACCAGAGTCTTGACCAGGTTTCATTTGAAACAAAGTTCATTTGAGCCTTGTACAAATAAAAGCCTTTTTGGTCAATATTTGAGCCTCTAAGTAATTTCAGGGCTCCAACCATTACTTTCTGGAAACTAGAATTTAAGATGGTTCTAATGGAATTAGTTTCATGTAATTTGAAGAATTCTAGAGGGAGTTATGCCCTAAACAAGTTTTTGAGAAAATCTGAAAAATGTTTCTGTTCATTTTTCTATTTTCTCAGGGCAGTTCTCTTAATCACTCCATTAGGGGGACTAAATGAACTTGAATGAGTCTGAAAATTTTACTGTGGCTCAAGGATTTTCCAATGAACCTCTCTGCCAAATTTCAGCATTTTTCATAAAGTAATTCTCCAGATAAAATTCCTAACAGTTTAAACTTTTGGGATTTAATTCTGGAAAACTATTAGTTTTCATGAGCTGAAATTTGTATCGCTGGAAAGTACTCAGAATCCTGAGTTCAGCAAAAATTGGTTCGCTGAATTTGGAGTTTCCAGCAAAAGTTCTAATGATATGTAAATGCACATGTTCTTTTAATGCAATTCCAAAGAAGTAAAGACTCGACGCGTTAATAACAGGGAACTGTGTGGGAGTACTAAGAATGAAGTTCTTGTCCCTGTGGTGCAAATGAATTAGAGAAAAACCACCTGTCCATAAGGATTTCCATTAACAAGTTCTATGGTTCCTAATGGACATGTGACATGAGTTGAAACAGGTTGAAAAGAACCAAAGGTCCTGATCTCCAATGACTTCGAAATTTTTACATGAAGTTATAAACTACACAGAGACTTAGCTCGCCAAATTGCAGCTAATGTGGGTGGGAATTGTGTCTTCCATAATTCCCACCATAATTCTCTGTGTTGCTTGTATATATAAGCATGGAAAACATGAATAGGTAGATCTAAAGTTCAATCTGAGCTAAAACTTTAAAGGTGAGTTCCTGGTCACATGATAGTACTTTGGTAAAAAATTCAGACTTTTTACTCGAGTAGTTCTTCCAGAAAAATTCTAGAAGCAGTTATGCTATAAAGAATTAATTTTGGATTAAGGTGCATTTTCATGCCCAATCACATGAACTACCCTTTCAAGTATGGCTAATAGAGCATGTCTAAATTTTTTCTATGATTTTTGAAGCTAAGGATTTTCCAGAACTGATTTTGACAAAGGAAAACTAATTTCTGGAAAAGCTTCTGGATAATTTTTTAGTACAGCAGATTGTACTCTGGAAATTCCTACTCAATTCAACTCCAAATGAGCTGAAACTTTGCTGAAGGTTTAACAACATACTATGATATATTCTGGCAAAATTTGAGGATTTTTAAATAAACCAAACTCCCTTAATAATTCTTTTTCAGAAAAAAAATAAAAGAATTATACAGAATTTAATATTGACTTTCATACAAATTGGGGTTCATATTTGGATAGATCTTTGCAAAAGGAATCTAACCCAATTTGAATCACCCAATTGGAGTTTCCTACACAACGTTATGAATTTCCTAAGTTGGAGCTAAAACTGGATTTGTTTTACTATTGAAAAAGGACTTGGGCCCATGTTTTAAATTCTCAGCCAATGAAATCTGAGAACACACGGGGCTACACGGTTCCAGCGCACAGACACAGTGGATCCACAGCCACAGCAGATCAAATTTTTAAACCGCAGTCACTGACAACTAGGCCCGGCCGTTTCTTCTTCCTCCCGCCCGCGCTCTCGCGCGCGCCGCCGCCCCCTCGCCGGACTGAGGTGGTGCCTCGTCGGAGGGGCGTTCCCGGCTGCCATCCGACCAGAGGGTCACCGCCTGTGTGCCGGCATCGTGCGGCGGTCTTCGGTGGAGTTCGGCACCGTCGCCCGGTGGTCCCAGCCCGCCAAACTTTCAAGAAATCGGTTCTACAGCATCCTTGGATGCTAGGGAAGCTCGGCGTAGCCTTGGAATTGCTCGGCAGCAGCGGCAAATGGGTCTTCACCGTGCACCCAAGACACCTTCCATGTTTGAGCTCAGAAAACTCAGAATTTGTGCGGTCTACATGCGTTTCTAAGCTAAGGTTGTGAAGAACAAATGTTCGCCGACTAGTTTCGGTTCTTTGTGCAAGGTTTGGAGAACTAAGAGCAAAAATTGAGATCAAATCTGAGAGTGCCTTATCGGAAGGTCGTTTTATGACCACCGGAGCCATTTTCTCGAATTCGCGCTCTGTCATCCACGTCATGGCTTGAGCTTCGGAGGTGAGCATCACCGAGTACTAGCGCGTCCGAGAATGCTCTGGCTGGGGCATGAGAAGCTCTTTGTAGAGCTGTCCATGGGAGACCTTGCCGTTGGTTTCTCTCGGCCACCCCTAGGTATCGATTTGCTCGGCAGAGGGAGGGCTTAGCGCGCTCGGTGGTGCGTCCATGAGGTGGTAGACGATCACAGGGTGCCGTTTTTCTCTTCACTGGGCGCTGTTCAAGTGAGTGCAGCCATCTTCCGAGGGAACTCGAGATGGCGGCGCCGGAGGTGTTCGGTTCGGTGTGAGAGAGAGTGCGCATCGGTGTCCTGTTTGTGAGCAAAGAGAGCCACGTCTTGAGCTGCTGATCACGTTGAGAAATCCACGTAGAAGCTCCAGCTGCTGAGGAGGTGTCCCGATCACCCCTCGGTGTCGCCCAGAGCTGGTTCGGTTTGGTTGCTTCGAGTGGATCAGAGGGGTGCAGGTCACACTTTTTTTTTACCCAATGACATGTGGGCCCCACTGTCCCCCCTTATCCCCTCACTTTTCTTCTCAAAATTGGAAAATGACTCCCTTCAATTGTGGGAAAGTTTGAACCCGGTCGGAATGCAAAGATTTGGACAAGTTTCATCCAATTTCACATTTGAATTTGAATTCTTATGCAATTTAAAGTCCATTTGACAAATGAGTAGCAAATCATTTCAAAAAGTCATGAAACTTTGTCTACCCACTTATTTGGACCTAAGGAATACAATTATGAAATCTGCTTTTGGTTTTTGGCTGCTGCAATGAGGTTTTATGCACAACAGTTTGCATTCCTATTTGTTGCCCTCATTTGCAATTTGACTTGAATATTTTGAGTTCAAACTCTGAATTTCATTTCCGCTGGCACCTGAGAGCTTACATATGAGTTTTAACTTAACTTTGTCCCACAAACACCCACTTGATCCTAGGCTAGAGTGGTGGGACACTCATGTGTGTCATCACATGTGGAAAATTTTAAACAAGTCCCAATTTTTACAAACTTAAACCCAAATGATATTCCAACTTCAGTTCATTTGTATTCAAAATTTTGGGACCTTTACAACCGACTTTCCCGATTTAGACCGCGCATGCAAAACTGTCAAGTTGCACCATCCGGACATTTATTCCATCAAGGTACCGTCCAGCCTCCTAGGATTCTAGTTCGTGAGTTTTACCGTCTTTCCCGTCTTTCTCTATTTTGACAAAGATCTATGCATGCAAAACCATCAAGTTGCACCATCCGAACGTATATTCCGTCAAGGTCCCATCCGGCTTCCAGGGACCTGAGTTCGTTAGTTTTACAGACTTTCCCGACTTTCTCGATTTTGACCCAGATGGCCATCTGCGCATACAAAACCATCAAGTTGCACCAGCCGGACGCGTATTCCGTCAAGGTTTCGTCTGGCCACCCTAGAACCGAGTTCATGAGTTTTACCGACTTTCCCGATTTGGACCCAGATAGCCATCCACGCATGCAAGACCATCAAGTTGCACAGTCCGGGTGTGTATTCCGTCAAGGTCATGTCCGGCCTCCCGAAACCTGAGTTTGTGAGTTTTCTCGAATTTGCCGATCTCGACCAAGATGACAACCCACACATGCAAAAACATCAAGTTGCACCATCTAGACGTGTATTCCGTCAAGGTCCCGTCCAGTTGCACGGGACCCGAGTTCATGAGTTTTACCAACTTTACTGATTTCGACCCAGATGGCCATCCGCGCATGCAAAACCATCAACTTGCACCATCCGCACGTGTATTCCGTTAAGGTCCATTTTGGCCGATGGGACTAAAGCTCGTGAGTTTTACCGACTTTATCGATTTCGACCCAGATGTCTATCCGCGCATGCAAAACCATCAAGTGGCACCGTCTGGACGAGTATTCCGTCAAGGTTCCGTCCGGCAGCCCGGAATCCGAGTTTATGAGTTTACGGACTTTCCTGAGTTGGACCCAGATTCCCATTCTCGTGCATGCAATACCATCAAGTTGCACCATCCGTACGTGTATTCGTCATGATCCCGTCCAGCCACCCGTGACCCGATTTTGTGATTTTTCCCGACTTTCCCTAATTTCCATATTTCAACCCAGATGGCCCATCCGAGCATGCAAAACCATCAAGTTGCACCGTCCGAACGTGTATTCCGTCAAGGTCCGGTCCGGTTGCACGGGACCCAAATTCGTGAGTTTTACTAACTTTCCGGATTTCGACCCAGATGGCCATCCACGCATGCAAAACCTTTTAGTTCCACCAGACGAACGTGTATTCCGTCAAGGTCCCGTTCGGTCGCTCGGCACCCGAGTTAGTGAGTTTTTGAAACTTTCCCTACATTCCCGATTTTTACTCAGATCGCCATCCGCACATGCAAAACCTTCTAGTTGCACCATCTGAATGTTTATTCCGTCAAGGTACAGTCCGGCGCCCCGGGATCCAAGTTCAGGAGCTTTTTTGACTTCCCCAATTTCGACCCTGATGGTCATCCGCGCATGCAAAACCATCAAGTTGCACCGTCCAAATGTGTATTCCGTCAAGGTCCCGTCCGGTCGCACGGGACCCGAATTCGTGAGTTTTACTGACTTTCCCGATTTTGACCCAGATAGCCATCCACGCATGCAAAACCATTTAGTTGCACCATGCGAATGTGTATTCCGTCAAGGTCCCGTCCGATCGCTGGGGACCCGAGTTAGTGAGTTTTACCGACTTTCCCTACATTTCCGATTTTGACTCAGATTGCCATCATCGCATGCAAAACCTTCCAGTTACACCATCTTAACATTTATTTCTTCAAGTGACACGACCCCACGGTCTTGTCGAGCCAGGATCACGCTGAGGGGTGCTGCGTTACACAGCACCGGATAACACACATCAAAGGTATAAAGCGGAAGCAAAGTTTATTACATAAAGAGGTTTATGAACATTTGTACAACAAAATATGTTCGGTCCACACTCGCGGGCGTAGACTACGCATCAAGTTCACGTTCAGCCCGTGGACGTGTCCTTGCTAGCACACACGCACACTAACACGGCGGCGTGCACGACTCCCACTCGACGGGGTTCCCCTCCTGGGGTTCCGTCTCCTCATCGGGAGTCCCTTCCTCATAGAACCCTGCAAAAGCTTCAAATACAAGCAGTGAGCACGAAGGCTCAGCAAGACTGACCCGTCTCTCCTAAACATGAAATTTCTACATGAGGGATGATAGGTACATGAGGTAAAACAAGTTGCAAAGGACTCGCCTAATTAGTGGGACCTTATTTTCAAGTTTTAGCAGCAGGTTGTGTAGAACCTTACGCTAAGGCACATGAGAGAGCCGCAATCAAACAAGAAACGTATTTCTCTCATGTACTTTGTCCAAAGTTGAAAGAATCTTTAATTAGCTCTAAACTACAGCAAATCATTAACAATCAAAGTCCATCTTTCAATCAGCAACATTTTAACGTGTAACTAGCCTGTTCTTTCTATGTCACGGTACAGTGAACAAGTGGTACTCACTGACCGCAAGGACGGCGATTATAATCGATTTACACCTGCAGGGTTACCCGAATAACCCGTCACGTACGCCCGTACTCGATGTTGCCTACAGTATCCATCACGGACGCCGTACGCAACCACCTTTCACCCGTCAGTCAAATGTTGAACCGGTCTAATCATCCCGAGCAAGAGGTCTCTGCACGCGCATCTCAGTGCCGCCAGCCGATTTACACCTCGAGCTCTCAACCTACTCTCTGAACGACCAGCTATGCCTCAACACCCAACTACCTGAGTTACATCGGTTTCCTGGTTCCCATATAGCCGGTAGGTCTTCGGTACTGTTTTAGCTTGTTCAATAGCCCGCACACGACTCGGTCCTCAATCGACACAAGCGAAGCTATAGCACACAGGCCCCAAAGTCCTGCTGCCCTTACTCTCCGCTTGGTCTCAATTTTTCTTGCCATGTGTATCATATGCTATCTCTACCCGAGTCGAGTGCCTCTAGCCTATTCTCGCGAGTAGTTCCAACTACTCGGCTTGTACCGAATCCTACTCTATCTTAGCATTGCAGTAGCTAACGGGGTTTTTAATCCTAATCCCAACCCATGGCTTTCTTGGCTATGCATTTGGATTTCCAAACAAGACTCTAGTGCAAAAAACAATGATACTCAAGTAAGTGCTCAAAACAATAAAACTTTGTAAAAAGGTTGATACAAACTGGAGCTTGCCTTGCTGCTCTTGGTCGTAGGCTAGCTGCTCTTCCGGAGTAACAAAGTCTAGGACTTTGGGTTCCTCCTCGACCTTAGCGACTACATGAGGTAACAAGTACATGTATTAATTTAAATGCATTTGAATTGAAATTTAAACTTGTGAAGGCTATAAGTCCCAGTAGACAGACTCAATGACTCTGAAATTTTTACTGTGGTTTGGATACGACCTAAATAAAGACTTGGCCAAGTTTTAGTTTGCAGCAGAGCTCATTTGAGCTCTCCACAAAAAATTATGTACTTGAACTTAATTGGAGCTCTTATGGTGTTCTAGAGATTTTCATGGAGCAAGCCATGACTTTCTGAAAACTAGATTTTCAGAGGGTTCTAATGGAGTTGGTCTCACTTAATCTTAAGGTTCCTAGCTAAAGATATGAGCTAAACAATTTCAGAGAAAATTCTGAAAATGTTTCTGAACATTTTATATTTTCTTTGGAACAGTTTTATTAATCACACCATTAGGTGGATCAAATTAGCTCAAATGGATCTGAAATTTTT
The DNA here is from genome assembly GCA_030760725.1 of Neostapfia colusana. NCBI lineage: Eukaryota > Viridiplantae > Streptophyta > Magnoliopsida > Poales > Poaceae > Neostapfia > Neostapfia colusana. The sequence continues at coordinate 53,288,355 of JASWHV010000019.1, forward strand.
ATGGTAGTTCAGGGATATTTTAGTGATCATCCCAACAAAATTTCAGAATTTCCCCCAAAGAATTCTCCAGTTAAAATTCCAAACAGTTTAAACTTTGAGGAATTAATTCAGAAGAAATAGGGATTTTCATAAAGTGAAACTTGACTTGCTGGAAAGTACTCAGAGATTTGAATCCAACAAAATTTGGTTCACTCAATTTGGAGCTTTCTAGCTAAAGTTATGTGGGTTTGAAGTTTGAACTAACACTAAAAATTGAGAAAAACTTTAAACTTCTGCCCGTGGGCCCCGCATACAGTGCTTCGTCTCCCTCCTCGCACCAAATGCTCGGCGGCGGCGGTCTCCGGTGACACTCGCTGGAAGCGAGCTCCCGGCCACCCCCCGGCCCGAAACTCGCCGCCTGCCCCTTTCCTGACCTCCTGGACTCGATGGTGGGCTCGCCGGCCGCCGGCGATGGCCGGAAACCCGTGCGCACCGGTAACAGCACCTGCTAGGGTTCCGGCGATGTCGGTTTTGCTCTGCCGTGCACCAAATTGATCGGAAATCGTTTGGTGAGCATCAGTGGAGCACGGGGAACATGAACCAGAGCGGGGTGGAACCTAGAAACGCCGGCAACTATGCTCTCGATGGTGAGCCGAGGTACTTAGCGACGGCGGCAGGAAAACGGCCATATCACGGCCGATTCTCGATGGTTTTCTTTGCTTCCTGTTCAAGCATGTGCGCTAACACGTGTAGAATCTACTGGATAACGGGCTTGACCAACCCTAGTGTGTGGAGTACGAATTCCACTCGGAGGTGAACTCGGCTCCTATGAACTGGCCGAGAGTAAACTCGGAAATTCTTGACCAATGGTCGATCAATTGCCAAACGGCTTTCGGCTACTCCATCTGCATACGATCATGCACCTTTCTTGTGTAGAAAAGTGGACGTGACAACGGCCGTGCCGAGCTGCCCATGAGAGCCCGAACGGCGGCGACGTTTGGTCCACCGGAGAATATGTCCGGTGTAGCTCGAGGGCGCCTGCTCACTGGCCAACACGGGGTCTAGGATGTTGCTCACGAGCTCCCAGTGCCGTTTTGCTGCAGAGGACGCTGGGCTCGCGAGTGATCGGACTGATCCCGGCAGAATTGAGAGAGCGGCTGGCTGCGGTGGAGCTCGGTGTGGGAAAGCAGACCGAACAAGTCGGGCTCAGGAGATATATGACGGGGGCACGCCGGGGAGGGCCAAGGAGCCCGGGCGGCTGGTCTCCAGCTCGGGGAACGCAGCAGGAGCTAGCACCGGCCAACCCCCTCGGTGGCGCGCTCGGGCTGCAGCCGAGAACCGAATGTTCTGTTCTTCAGTCGGTTCAATTTGGTTCAGTGGCTGACATGTGGGTCTCACCTCCAATTTTAACCTCTGAAATTAACTTTGCTTTACTGCTCTAAACAGTAGAGACCAAATTAACCTCAAGTATTTGAATTATCTGCCCCTGGGCCATTTGAATTGACTAGAATTCAAATTGGTTTGGGTTTGACTAAATTTCAGCACACATGTAGTTTGAAATTCAAATAAGGTTTGAATTTGCTATACTTAGCTCATGTCAAGATCAACTCCAAATGGAGTGAAAATTGGTGTGTGAGCTCACAAAACTGTGCTGAGTATGAATTTTTTTTCCACTTTTGAATTCCTGGGGTAAAAAGAGTTTGAATTTTAATCTGAGTTCAAACCACCCTCTTTTTAGCTATACCCAAAAATATCTCAAAAAAGTTTTGAATTTGGGTGAAACTTGGCATGGACATCCCTAGCAAGGTGTAGGAGTTTTCATATGCCCAACCCCTAGATGATGCATGTGGGAAATACCACTTTTGCATTTTGTGAGTTTATTCTCTAATGAGCATGTTGATAATGGTTACTTGCTCTTCAAATGTGTTCATCAACTTTATTCAAATGAGGTGTGTTGTGTGGTGATGAACACTTTAAACATGTGTCAAAAACTGAGGCCTTTACATTCCTCCCCCTTAAAAGAATCTCGTCCCGAGATTATAAGGTGAAAATGAGAGAGAGGATGGTGGAAAATTACCGGATATGCGACGTGAAAAAGTCGGGGTAGTTAGCGTGAAGAAATCCTTCGCTCTCCCATGTCGCTTCGTCCATGGAGTGATTACTTCACAGAACTTTGTAGAACCACAACGTACGGTTGCGTGTGGTTCGGGCCTTCTCGTCAATGATCTAACCGGTTCCTCCCGATAGGTGAGATCTGGTTTCAGTTCTTCAATGTCCTCCAGCTGAACGGTAGTTGATAGCTTGAGACACTTACTCAGCTGGGAAATATGAAAGAAGTCGTGCACACCGGAAAGTGCTTCTGGTAATTTCAGCTGGTATGCTACTGATCCACATCTTTCGGTAATCTAGAATGGACCGATGAATCAGGGTGCCAACTTTCCTCTCACCCCGAATCTGTTCACGCCCTTCATTGGAGACACACGTAGGTATACGTGATCCACGACTTCAAATTATAATGGGCGCCTTCTCCAGTCCGCATATTGCTTTTGTCGTGATTGGACGGATTTTAGATTCGCTTGAATCAGTCGAACCTTTTCCACCGTGTTACTGACAAGATCAATCCCGAAGGTAACCCTTCCGCCAGACTCACACCAATTCAATGGTGTACGACATTTTCTCCCGTATAGCGCCTCGTAAGGCACCATCTTGATGCTGGCTTGGTACCCATTGTTGTATGAGAACTCAGCTAACGGCAAGTGATCATCCCAATTCTTGCCGTGGTTGATAGCACAAGCTCGTAGCATGTCCTCTAGAATCCGATTTACCCGCTCGGTTTGCCCATCCGTCTGCGGGTGGTATGCTGAACTACGTATCAGCTTCGTCCCCAATGCAGCGTGTAGCTGCTCCCAAAAATGGGACACAAATAAAGTGCCCCGGTCCGATATGATGATACGGGGTACGCCGTACAAGCATAGTATCCGTGAGATGTACATCTCAGCGTACTTCTTGGCGTTGTAGTTGGTGTTGACCGGGATGAAATGGGCAACTTTGGTGAGCTGGTCGACGATCACCCACACAGAATCATGTTTCTGAAAGGTGGTGGGTAAACCGACGATGAAGTCCATGCTCACATCCTCCCACTTCCAGGAAGGAACGCCCAGTGGTTGTAGCAGTCCCAGTTTCCGCATATGATCTGCCTTCACCCTTCGACATGTATCAAACTCGGACATGTTCTTTGCGATCTCCCGCTTCATCCGTCTCCATCAAAACTTGCTTCTGAGTTCTTGATACATTTTGTTGCTGCCGGGGTGAATAGAAAATTTTGATAAGTGAGCCTCATCAAAAATTTTCTTCCGTAACTCCGGGTTACAGGGTACGATGATCCGGTTCTTGAACCATAAGACGCCGTCTCCGTCTTTCTGGAAACATTTCAACTCCCCACTGTCTACACGTCTCCGCAAATACGACATGCCCTTGTCATGTTTCTGAGCTGCCGCTATCTCTTAACGGATGGTGGGGATCAAAGCTAGGTTGTAGAGAGCTCCATGTGGAATTACATGCAGTGATGGTTCGCTCTCTCCCAACGGTGTGATGGTCAGATTGTTGACGTGTGACTTGCGACTCAGTGCATCCGCCACTACGTTTGCCTTGCCGGGGTGATAATGGATCTCTATTTCGTAATCCTTTATCAACTCTAACCATCTTCGCTGTCTCATGTTCATCTCTTTCTGAGTGAATATGTACTTGAGGATCTTATGGTCAGTATATAAATGTACGAGGTTACCGAGTAGGTAGTGCCTCCACATTTTCAGTGCAAGTACCACGGCAGCGAGCTCCAAGTCGTGAGTTGGATAATTCTGCTCATGGTTTCTAAGCTGCCGTGATCCATACGCGACAACTCTTCGGTCTTGCATCAGCACACATCCGGGCCTAATGCCGGATGCATCGCAGTACACATCAAACGGTTTTGTTGTGTCTAGCTGCGCCAAAACCGGTGCTGATGTTAGGTGCTTTACTATACCTTGAATGCTGCTTCACATGTTGGACTCCGAACATATTTGGTAGCCTTTTTTAGCAGCTCCGTCATAGGCTTGACAATCTTTGAGAAGTTCGGGATGAACCTCCGATAATATCCCGCGAGTCCGAGGAAACTCCCTACCTCGTGAACAGTTCTCGGGGACTTCCAATTCAGCACTTGTGTGATTTTACTCGGGTCTACAACGATACCCTCCGCTGAGATGATATGCCCGAGAAAAGGCACTTGCGATATCCAAAATTCGCACTTGCTAAATTTCGCGTATAGCTTGTGATCCCGTAGCCGTTGCAAGACTATACGCAGATGCTTCTTGTGATCTTCCTCCGACTTGGAATATACCAGGATGTCGTCGATGAAGACCACGACAAACTTGTCCAGCTCCGCCATGATTACCGAGTTTATCAAATACATGAAATGAGCTGGAGCGTTGGTGAACCAAAGAACATGACCAGGTACTCATAAAGTCCGTACCTCGTCGAGAAAGCCGTCTTCAGAATGTCCTCAGCCCGTATTTTAATTTGATGGTACCCGGATCTTAAATCGATCTTGGAAAAGATTTTGCTTCGACTAACTGATCAAATAACATGTCGATCCGTGGCAACGGGTACTTGTTCTTGATGGTTACGGCGTTTAGTGGACGATAGTCCACACAAAGCCGCAATGTCTCATCCTTCTTCTTCATAAATAATATCGAACAACCCCATGGCGAGGAGCTCGGCCTAATAAAACCCTTCTTCAGGAGGTCCGTTAGCTGGGTCTTCAATTCAGCCAATTCCTTGGGCGCCATCTTGTATGTCCTCCGGGATATTGGCATGGTTCCCGGTGCAAGTTCAATCTTGAACTCCACCTCTCTATCGGGCGGCATCCCCGGTAAATCATCTGGGAACACGTCAGGGAACTCTCGGACCACTGGAATATCTTCCAATCTGATGGTTGTGAATTGATAGACACTTGGAAGTTTTATTTCTGGACTGTCCAGAAATAAAGAATGAGATTCGTGCACTTCTGAATTCAAGTGCACAATTCAGAGAATGGTGTCTAAAACAGCGCCGTGGCGGGTTAACCACGACATTCCTAAGATGACATCGACCTTTTGTCCCTCTAAAATTATGAGAGACGTAGGGTATACTCTACCCTCTAAGCACAATGGTGCTTTTGGGACCATGATGCTTGCTGAAATTTTCCCACCCGGTGAACAGATCACATAAGGACTATCAGTGGGTAGTATTTGCAAGCTATATCTATCAATGAAAGCTTGGCTAATAAAGCTATGCGTGGCGCCTGAATCAAACAACACTATGGCGGGATGCTGGTGGAGTTGGAACATACCCGCAAGGATTGACTCACCCTCCGCCACGTCCTCTATGGCAAGCTGGTGGACGGTGCCGGGCCTAGGTTTTGCCCGCTGCGCATTAGTAGGGTTCCGGGGCTGATTCCTCCCCAAAGTTGCAGTGCAACTCCGCCGCCTTGTCTCTCCGGACAACTGCTGGCGAAGTGCCATGGGCGACCACATTTGTAGCATGTGACCGCTGCTTGTCCGGTGCTTGGGGGACGAAAGCCCTGCATGCGCTGCTGAGGTGCATACGCACGCGGCATCGCCCGCTGCTGCTGTTGTTGTTGTGGAGGTGGTGCTGGCAGTGCCGGCCTGAATGCTGGTGAAGAATATGGCCGACTGCGGAATGGCATCGACCTTTTTGGTGGCTGCCAGCGTAGACCTGATGGTGGGTGATTCACCATCTGAAATTTTTAAGAAGGACCGCCTCCATCTCCGCTGTTTTGCGGCGTGCTTCGCTTTCTTTCCTCCGCCGCTAACTCCTTGCTAGAGTCCTCCTAAACAATCGCAGCATTAATTATGTCGTTGAGGCTGCCGCGATTGAACATCGCCAATTTGTCCTTCAGGAGCGGGTTAAACCCCTGGTAGAAGTGGTCCCGCCGCTTCTTGTCAGTATTGGCGTGATACGACGCATAGAGCGCGAGATCGTTGAACGCCCTGGAGTATTTCAGCGCGTTCCGGCTCCCTTGCTGCAGGTGTAGAAATTCCTGCGTCTTCTTCTTCATCAAACCTGGTGGTATGTGATAGGCCCTGAAGGCCGTTCGGAACAAAGCCCAGGTCATAACTCGGTCGGTGGGCTGTGAAGCACTGTAGTTTGCCCATCACGCGCTCGCGGATCCCTGGAGCTGCTGGACCGCGAACTGAGTCTTGCGCTGCTCACTTATTTGGAGCAGCCCGAACTTCATCTCTATCGTGCGGAGCTAGTTGTCCACATCGAGGGGTTCATCCGCCCTTGAGAATACCGGGGGATGAGTCGCTAGGAAGTCGGAGTAGGAGCTCTGTTGACGCTCCTCACGATCTTGGCGTCTCTCAGGTCGAGACGTATTTGCAATAAGGGTCTGCAGCAACTCCGTGTGCTGCTGATGAGAACCCGCCATCGTCGTAACGATGTCGGCCAATGTAACCGCTGGCGGTGGCGGTGTTTGCTGTTGTTGTTGCTGCTGCTGTCCCGAGGAGTCCTCGGGAGGCTGTTGGGAGATTTCTCCCCCTTGACTAGAACCCCCAACGTCCGGGTTGGCAAGAGTACGAGTCATTCTGAAATTTAAAACAGCAGCGGTCAGCACATGTCATACTTAAAGGTTCCATATAAAACAGTAGGTATTGATAAAGCATAAACTTTATACAAAATACATTTTTCTCGGGTCTCCAAGAGGTCGTGCTCATGTCGTCACTATCTATACATACGCTACTGCCTACACGACATATCACCGATTACAAAAGTTTGGGTTACACTACTCTAGCTGCCCTACTTGGCAACGGTAACCCCCTACTCGAGTAGAACTCGACCTCCTGTAGGTCGTCCTCCTCTGGTACCTCTGCTGGTGGCTCCGGATCTACAACCTCCTCTCCCATCTCAGGTTCTCCCATTGACGGAAGACCCAAGACCACCGGTATGCCCAATACCAGAGGTACGAGATCCTGCAACGCGTGGACCTCGTCCATGGCCTGGTTGTAGTCTTCTTCCCAGCCTTGCCCTTTCTCAATAGCATCATCTCGCTTTTGAGTAAGGTCCTCATTCTGCTGGGTTAGAGTCTGCACCAGTTCTTGCAATGCCGCGATGTCAACACGGCTCTTCTTCTTTGCCTTCTTCAGACGATGCAACTGATTATGCTATTCGTTCAGTCGCTTGATCGTCGGAAGGAGCACATTGCGGAGTGCGCTGTGAGCACTCTCGAAATGGTCTCCACGGCTTGTGCTCTCCTTGATCTTTGCGGCGAGACACTCCATATGAACAGCTTGGCTGTTCATCATGGCCTTTCCCGCCCTTATTTGGAGGCTGCGGTTTGCCTCCGCGGGGCTGTACCTTGGGCAACCCGGATCGGTTGCCTCCCGGTACCTCCCTTCCCACACATGATGAGCCCGTCCCTCCACCGGAACGAGCGCGCATGGAGTGCCCTCCATCGCTCTCACGTGTAGCTGGCAGAAACGTGACATGGTGTCACGGGCTGCTACTTGCCACATTCCCTCGGGTTGTCTACCTCTCACCGTGACGGTGAACGGCGCCCACCCGGGTGGCGTAGGTCCTGCAGGAACCTCAACATGGATTGTCCACGTCTTGTTCCCCTCCTCGCCTTCTTCCTTGGTGAAGTACTGCGGCATCTGGTTGTACCTGAAATATTGAAGCATCTGCCTCAATTCTTCTGGATAGCCGCTGTGGTGAGAACAGTGAGATTCCACCCACCCGTTCTCGAACTGTTTATCCGCTGTCATGTGTAAAAATATATTTGAGAAATATCAAATATTTATTAGAACAGTAAACCATTGAGTTATAACATAAAACATTTCATTAAACCCATAAAACTTGGAAACATAGTTCAAATTTACACAAATTTGACTGCTGATCTGCTGTCCAACATGACAACACTGACCAGTTTCCACTTCAACCTAATTTAGGCCATGCTAAAGGCAAAACCAATTCTGGAGCTCAACATCAAAGTTAAAGCTAACTTCAATAGCTTTCCAGAAAGTATTTGCTTGGCCTAAGACCTGTCCTGGTTCAAGAGTTATGAGATGTCAAAGTTAACAGAATTTCTGGAGAAAATTGGACAGACCTCCCTGCTGTAGGTATTGATTTGATCCAAGAATTCCAGTTAATTCTGCTCCCAATCTGACAAAACTTTCTGTTACAAAGTTGTAACCCATCTCATAAGATTTCCAGAACTACCTAATTTGCTATTTTTGGATTTTTATGCAGGAAGTTATGCTCAATTTACAGAGAGTTTACAGAGAGTCTTTGCTCTGCCCTGTTTTCTGGTCAGTTTCAACTCTACTACATTTTTTGATTGGTTAAGTGATGAAACACCTCTAGACCTCAACAGAAAAGTTGTAATGCTCTTCCAAAGCTTTCCAGAAATGTATCATATGACCCCAACCTCGAAAGAACTCAACCTCTAACCTCTTATTAACTTCAGCCTTCTATTAGCTGAAAACAGGGTACTCTGTACTTAATAGCGTATAAGTCGAAAACTTGTTAGCTTTGAATATCCTGATTAAGGGAAGGAGTTACATCAAGTTTTAGTGCTCTGGATCAAAACTTTCAAGTTTTACAATGAAGTTGTTCATTTAGTGGAGTGTGACATCGATGCGTCACCAAAGCATGTCGGTACTACGTCCTCACAAAGAGAAACCTATACCGGACTTAGCCGACTTCGTTAGTTCAGTGGCACTAAACGTCACTCGCACACGGATGCTAAACGTCTACCGTTTCGTGGTTAGACTACCTGCAGATAACTCACACAATCGTCAGACTCGGCTGCACACCGAGCCTGGTATCCATACAGTTTGTACACCCGACCGTCATCACTCGCCCGGATGTTCTCAAGCCAAACACGCCTTGAGCTACGTGTTCACGTTACTGACCACGTGACAGGGTCTCCCAAATTGCACCACGCACGCTAGGGACAGACGTTGCTCGAATACCCCAAACGACATGAAGAGTCGTAGAGGATATTAAAGCGGGTCGGGTTACCTGCCACCCGTGGGGCTCCACCCTTCAGCTTGTGCGCACTGGTGGACAGCGCTTACGTGCAGCCCCCAAGACATAAAGCGTTCCGAGATGCATGATTTTTCTGACATAAGCAAATAGATTAGTATGCCACTTTCTATACACTAATAACATCCTTATATGGGCTACTAACTCGTTCCTCGCTGGATTTTTAAAAAGGATGACCTTTTTAGTGCATTAAGTCTCAAGCGAGCTCTGATACCAACGCTGACACGACCCCGCGGTCTTGTCGAGCCAGGATCACGCTGAGGGGTGCTGCGTTGCACAGCACCGGATAACACACATCAAAGGTACAAAGCGGAAGTAAAGTTTATTACATAAAGAGGTTTATAAACATTTGTACAACAAAATATGTTCGGTCCACACTCGCGGGCGTAGACTACGCATCAAGTTCACGTTCAGCCCGTGAACGTGTCCTTGCTAGCACACACGCACACTAACACGGCAGCGTGCACGACTCCAACTCGACGGGGTTCCCCTCCTGGGGTTCCGTATCCTACTCGGGAGTCCCTTCCTCATAGAACCCTGCAAAAGCTTCAAACATAAGCAGTGAGCACGAAGGCTCAGCACGACTGACCCATCTCTTCTAAACATGAAACTTCTACATGAGGGATGATAGGTATATGAGGTAAAACAAGTTGCAAAGGACTCGCCTAATTAGTGGGACTTTACTTTCAAGTTTTAGCAGCAGGTTGTGGAGAATCTTACGCTAAGGCACATGAGAGAGCCGCAATCAAACAAGAAACGCATTTCTCTCATGTACTTTGCCCAAAGTTGAAAGGGACTTTAATTAGCTCTAAACTACAGCAAATCATTAACAATAAAAGTCCATCTTTCAATCAGCAACATTTTAACATGTAACTAGCCTATTCTTTCTACGTCACGGTACAGTGAACAAGTGGTACTTACTGACCGCGAGGGACGGGGATTATAATCGATTTACACCTGCAGGGTTACCCGAATAACCCGTCACGTACGCCCGTACTCGATGTTGCCTACAGCAACCATCACGGACGCCATACGCAACCACCTTTCACCCGTCAGCCAAATGTTGAACCGGTCCAATCATCCCGAGCAAGAGGTCTCTGCACGCGCATCTCAGTGCCGCCAGCCGATTTACACCTCGAGCTCTCAAACTACCCTCTGAACGACCAGCTATGCCTCAACACTCAGCTACCCGAGTTACATCGGTTTTCCGGTTCCCATATAGCCGGTAGGTCTTCGGTACTGTTCTAGCTTGTTCAACAGGCCCGCACACGGCTCGGTCCTCAATCGACATAAAGTGAAGCTATAGCACACAGGCCCCAAAGTCCTGCTGCCCATACTCTCCGCTTGGTCTCAATTTTTCTTGTCATGTGTATCATGTGCTATCTCTACCCGAGTCGAGTGCCTCTAGCCTATTCTCGCGAGTAGTTCCAACTACTCGACTTGTACCGAATGCTACTCTATCTTAGCATTGCAGTAGCTAACGGGGTTTTCAATCCTAATCCCAACCCATGGCTTTCTTGGCTATGCATTTGGGTTTCCAAACAAGACTCTAGTACAAGAAACAATGATACTCAAGTAAGTGCTCAAAACAATAAAACTTTGTAAAAAGGTTAATGCAAACCGGAGCTTGTCTTGCTGCTCTTGATCGTAGACTAGCTGCTCTTCCGGAGTAACGAAGTCTAGGACTTCGGGTTCCTTCTCGACCTTAGCAACTACATGAGGTAACAAGTACATGTATTAATTTAAATGCATTTGAATTGAATTTTAAACTTCTGAAGGCTATAAGTCCCACTAGACAAACTCAATGACTCTGAAATTTTTACTGTGGTTTGGATACGACCTAAACAGAGACTTGGCCAAGTTTTAGTTTGCAGGAAAGCTCATTTGAGCTCTCCACAAATAATTATGTACTTCACCTTAATTGGAGCTCTTATGGTGTTCTAGAGATTTTAATGGAGCATGCCATGACTTTCTGAAAACTAGATTTTTAGAGGGTTCTAATAGACTTGGTCTCACTTAATCTGAAGGTTCCTAGCTAAAATATGAGCTAAACAATTTCAGAGAAAATTTTGAAAATGTTTCTGAACATTTTCTATTTTCTCTGGAATAGTTTTATTAATCACACCATTAGGTGGATCAAATGAGCTCAAATGGATCTGAAATTTTTATGGTCGTTCAGAGATATTTTGGTGATCATCCCAGTAAAATTTCAGAATTTTCCCCCAAAGGATTCTCCAGTTAAAATTCCAAACAATTTAAACTTTGAGGAATTAATTCAGGAGAAATATGGATTTTCATGAAGTGAAACTTGATTTGCTGGAAAGTACTCAGAGAGATGAATCCAACAAAATTAGGTTCACTCGAGTTGGAGCTTTCTAGCCAAAGTTCTGTGGGTTTGAAGTTTGAACTAACCCTGAAATTCGAGAAAAAGTTTAAACTTCTGCCCGTGGGCCCTGCATACAGTGCTTCGTCTCCCTCCTCGCGCCAAATGATCGGCGGTGGCGGTCTCCGGCGACACTCGCCGGAAGCGAGCTCCCGGACCGAAACTCACCGCCCGCCACTTTCCTGACCTCCTGGACTCGATTGTGGTCTCGCCGGCCGCCGGCGATGGCCGGAAACCCGTGCGCACCGGTAACAGCACCTGCTAGGGTTCCGGCGAGGTCGGTTTTGCTCTGCCGTGCACCAAATTAAACGGAAATTGTTCGGAGAGCATCAGTGGAGCATGGGGAACATGGACCAGGGCGGGGTGGAAGCTAGAAACGCTGGCAACTATGCTCTCGACGGTGAGCCGAGGTACTTAACCACTGCGGTGGGGAAAACAGCCATATCACGGCCGATTCTCGATGGTTTTCTTTGCTTCCTGTTCGAGCGTGTGCGCTAACATGTGTAGAATCTACTGGATAACGGGCTTGACCAACCCTATTATGTGGAGTACGAATTCCACTCGGAGGTGAACTCGGCTCCTATGAACTGGCCAAGAGTAAACTCGGAAATTCTTGACCGATGGTTGATCAATTGCCAAACGGCTTTCGGCTACTCCATCTGCATACGATCACGCACCTTTCTTGTGTAGAGAAGTGGACGTGACAACGGCCGTGCCGAGATGCCCACGAGAGCCCGAACGGCGGTGACGTTTGGTCCGTCGGAGAAGATGTCCGGTGTAGCTCGAGGGCGCCTGCTCACTGGCCAACACAGGGTCTAGGATGTTGCTCACGAGCTCCCGGTGCCGTTTTGCTGCAGAGGAGGCTGGGCTCGCGAGTGATCGGACTGATCCCGGCAGAATTGAGAGAGCGGCTGGCTGTGGTGGAGCTCGGTGTGGGAAATCAGACCGAACACGTCGGGCTCGGGAGATATATGACGGGGGCACGCCGGGGAGGGATAAGGAGCCCGGGCGGCTGGTCTCCAGCTCGGGGAACGCAGCAGGAGCTGGCGCCGGCCAACCCCCTCGGTGGCGCGCTCGGGCTGCACCCGAGAACCGAATGTTCTGTTCTTCAGTCGGTTCAATTTAGTTCAGTGGCTGACATGTGGGTCCCACCTCCATTTTTAACCTCTGAAATTAACTTTGCTCTACTGCTCTAAACAGTAGAGACCAAATTAACCTCAAGTATTTGAATTATCTACCCCTGGGCCATTTGAATGGAGTAGAATTCAAATTGGTTTGGGTTTGACTAAATTTCAGCACACATGTAGTTTAAAATTCAAATAAGGTTTGAATTTGCTATACTTAGCTCATGTCAAGATCAACTCCAAATGGAGTGAAAATTGGTGCGTGAGCTCACAAAAATGTGTTGAGTATTAATATGTTTCCCACTTTTGAATACCTGGGGTAAAAACAGTTTGAATTTGAATTTGAGTTCAAACCACCCTCTTTCTAGTTATACCCAAAAATACCTCAAAAAGGTTTTGAATTTGGGTGGAACTTGGCATGGACATCCCTAGCAAGGTGTAGGAGTTTTCATATGCCCAGCCTCTAGATGATACATGTGGGAAATACCACTTTTGCATTTTGTGAGTTTATTCTCTAATGAGCATGTTGATAATGGTTACTTGCTCTTCAAATGTGTTCATCAAATTTCTTCAAATGAGGTGTGTTGTGTGGTGATGAAAACTTTAAACATGTGTCAAAAACTGAGGCCTTTACATCAAGGTACAGTCCGGCGTCCCGGGACCCGAGTTCATGAGTTTTCCAGACTTCCCAAATTTCGACCCTGATGGCCATCCACGCATGCAAAACCATCAAGTTGCATCGTCCGAACGTGTATTCCATGAAGGCCCCGTCCGGTCGCTCGAGACCCGACTTCATGAGTTTTACCGACTTTCTGACTTTCTCGATTTTGACCCAGATGGCCATACGCGCATGCAAAACCATCATGTTGCACCGTTTGGATGTGTATTCCATCAAGGTTCCGTCCGACCGCCCGGGACCCGAGTTCGTGAGTTTTACCGACTTTCGCGATTTGGATACAGATAGCCATCCGCGCATGCAAAACCATCAAGTTGCATCATCCGAACGTATATTGTGTCAAGGTCCCATTCGGCCGCCAGGTACCCGAGTTCGTGAGTTTTATATACTTTTCCGACTTTCTCGATTTTGACCCAGATGGCCATCTATACATACAAAACCATCAAGTGGCACCGTTCGAACCTGTATTCCGTCAAGGTCCCGTCCAGTCGCCAGGGATCGAAATGTGAGTTTTACTGACTTTCCCGATTTCGACCCAGATGACCATCCACACATGCAAAACCATTTAGTTGCACCATCCAAACGTGTATTCCAGTAAGGTCCCGTGCGGTCGCTCGGCACTCGAGTTAGTGAGTTTTACCGACTTTCCCTACATTCCCAATTTTGACTCAAATTTCCATCCACGCGTGAAAGACCTTCCAGTTGCACCATCTGAACGTTTATTCCGTCAAGGTACAGTCCAGTGCCCCCAGGACACGAGTTCATGAGTTTTCCTGACTTCCCCAATTTTGACCCTGATGGACATCCGCGGATGCAAAACCATCAAGTTGCACCGTCCGAACATGTATTCCGTCAAGGTCCCGTCCGGTCGCACGGGACGCAAACTCGTGAGTTTTACTGACTTTTCCGATTTCGACCCAGATGGCCATCCATGCATGCAAAACCATTTAGTTGCACCGTCCGAACGTGTATTCCATCAAGGTCCCGTCCGGTCGCTGGGGACCCGAGTTAGTGAGTTTTACCGACTTTCCCTACATTCCCGATTTTGACTCAGATTGTCATCCACGCATGCAAAACCTTCCAGTTACACTGTCTGAACATTTATTCCGTCAAGTACAGTCTGGCGTACCGGTACCTGAGTTCATGAGTTTTCCTGACTTTCCAAATTTCGACCCTGATGGCCATCCGCGCATGCAAAACCATCAAGTTGCACCATCCGAACGTATATTCCATCAAGGTTCCTCCGGCCGCCCGGGATCCGAGTTCGTGAGTTTTACCGACTTTCCCGATTTGGACCCAGATGGCCATCCACGCATGCAAAACCATCAATTTGCACCATCCGGACATGTATCCCGTCAAAATCCCGTCGAGCCACCCAGGACCCGATTTCGTGATTCCTGACTTTCCAGATTTCAACCTAGATGGCCAACCGAGTATGCAAAACCATCAAGTTGCACCGTCCGAACGTGTATTCTGTCAAGGTCCCGGTAGGTCGCACGGGGCCCGAGTTAATGAGTTTTACCGACTTTCCCTACATTCCCGACTTTAACTCAGATTGCCATCCGCGCATTTAAAACTTTCCAGTTGCACCATCTGAACGTTTATTCCATCTGGGTACAGTCCGGCGTCCCGGGACCCGAGTTCATGAGTTTTCCTGAGTTCCCCAATGTTGACCCTGATGGCAATCCGCGCATGCAAAACCATCAAGTTGCACCGTCCGAATGTGTATTTCGTGAAGGCCCGGTCCAGCCGCTCGAGACCCGACTTTGTAAGTTTTACCGACTTTCTGACTTTCTCGATTTGGACCCAGATGGCCACAGGCGCATACAAAACCATCAAGTTGCAGCGTTCGGACGTGTATTCCATCAAGGTTCCGTCAGGCCGCCCAGGACCCGAGTTCGTGAGTTTTACCGACTTTCCCGATTTGGACCCAGATGGCCATACGCGCATGCAAAACTATTAAGTTGCACCATTCGGATGTGTATTCCATCAAGTTCCCGTCCTACCTCCTGGGATCCTAGTTCGTGAGTTTTACCGTCTTCCCCGATTTCTCGATTTCGACCTAGATGGTCATCTATGCATGCAAAACTATCAAGTTGCACCATCCAGACGTGTAGTCCGTCAAGGTCATGTCCGGTCGCATGGGACTCGAGTTCGTGAGTTTTACTGACTTTCCTAATTTCGTCCCTGATGGCCAACGGCACATGCAAAACCATCAAGTTGCACTATCCGGACTTGTATTCCGTCAAGTCCCCGTCTGGCCACCCGAGACCTGAGTTCGTGAGTTTTACCGACTTTTTGACTTTCTCGATTTTGACCCAGATGGCCATACGCGCATGCAAAATCATCAAGTTGCACCATCCGGACGTGTATTCCATCGAGAATCCGTTCGGCCGCCCGGAACCCGAGTTACTGAGTTTCACCGAATTTTCCGATTTGGACCTAGATGGCCATCCACACATGCAAAACCATCAAGTTGCACCATCCCGGCGTGTATTCCATCAGGATCCCATCCAGCCACCTAGAACCCAATTTCGTGATTTTGCTAGACTTTCCCTACTTTCCAGATATCAACCCATATGGCCATCCGAGCATGCAAAACCATCAAGTTGCACCGTCCAAACGTGTACTCCGTCAAGGTCTCGTCCGTCGCACGGGACCCAAATTCGTGAGTTTTATTGACTTCCCGATTTCGACCCAGATGAACATCCACGCATGCAAAACCATTTAGTTGCACCATCCGAACGTGTATTCCATCAAGGTCCCATCCGGTCGCTAGGGACCCGAGTTAGTGAGTTTTACCGACTTTCCCTACATTCCCTATCTTGACTAATATGACAATCCGCGCATGCAAAACCTTCCAGTTGCACCATCTGAACATTTATTCCGTTAAGGTACAGTCCGGCGTCCCGGGACCCAAGTTCATGAGTTTTCCGGACTTCCCCAATTTTGACCATGATGGCCATTCGCGCATGCAAAACCATCAAGTTGCACCGTACGGACTCCGGACATGTATTCCACGAAGGTCCCGTCCAGACGGCCGAGACTCGAGTTTGTGAGTTTTACCGACTTTTTAACTTTCTCGATTTTGACCCAGATGGCCATACGCGCATGCGAAACAATCAAGTTGCACAGTCCGGAAGTGTATTATGTCAAGGTACCGTCCATCCTCCCACGATCCTAGTTCGTGAGTTTTACCATCCTTCCCGACTTTCTCTATTTGAAAAAGATCTATGCATGCAAAACCATCAAGTTGCACCATTCAAACGTATATTCCGTCAAGGTCCCATCCGGCCGCCAGGGACACGAGTTCGTTAGTTTTACCGACATTTTGACTTTCTCGATTTCGACCCAGATGGCCACAGGCGCATGCAAAACCATCAAGTTGCATCGTCCGAACGTGTATTCCGTCAGGGTCCCTTCCGGTCGCTCGGGACCCAAGTTAGTGAGTTTTACCGACTTTCCCTACATTTATGATTTTGGCTCAGATTGCCATCTGCACATGCAAAACCTTCCAGTTGCACCATCTGAACGATTATTCCGTCAAGATACAGTCCGGTGTCCCGGGACCCGAGTTCATGAGTTTTCCTGACTTATCCAATTTCGACCCTGATGGCCATTCGCGCATGCAAAACCATCAAGTTGCACCTTCCGGATGTGTATTCCATGAAGGCCCCCGTCCAACAACCCTAGACCTGAAATTTCTGACTTTCAATTTCGACCCAGATGGCCATACGCGAATGCAAAACCATCAAGTTGCTCCGTTCGGACGTGTATTCCATCAAGTTTTCGTCCGGCCGCCTGGGACCTGAGTTCGTGAGTTTACCGACTTTCCTGATTTGGACCCAGATAGCCATCCGCACATGCAAAACTATCAAGTTGCACCGTCCGGACATGTATTTCGTCAAGTTCCCGTCCAGCCTCCCGGGATCCTAGTTCGTGAGTTTTATCGTCTTTCCCGACTTTCTCAATTTCGACCCAGATTGCCATCTATGCATGCAAAACCATCAAGTTGCACCATCCGGACGTGTGTTCCGTCAAGGTCCCGTCCAGTCGCACGGGACCCGAGTTCGTGATTTTACCCACTTTCCTAATTTCGACTCCGATGGCCAACCGCACATGCAAAACCATCAAATTGCACTATCCGGACGTGTATTCCATCAAAGCCCCGTCTGGCCCCCGAGACCCGAGTTCATGAGTTTTACCGATTTTTCCAACTTTGTCAATTTTGACCCAGATGGCCATCCGCGCATGCAAAACCATCAACTTGGACCATCGGCATGTGTATTCCTTTAAGGTCTCTTTTGGCCGCTCGGACCAAAGTTCGTATGTTTTACCGACTTTCTCGACTTTCTCGATTTCGACCCAGATGTCTATCCGTGCATGCAAAACTTTCAAGTTACACCGTCTGGACGAGTATTCCGTCAAGGTTCCATCCGGCCGCCCGGGATCCGAGTTCGTGAGTTTTACCGACTTTCCCGATTTGGACCCAGATGGCCATCCGCGCATGCAAAACCATCAAGTTGCACCATCCGTACATGTATTCCATCAAAATTCTGTCCAGCTACCCGGGACCCGATTTTGTGATTTTCTTGACTTTCCAGATTTCAACCCAGATGGACAACCGAGTATGCAAAACCATCAAGTTGCATCGTCCGAATGTGTATTCCGTAAAGGTCCCGTCCAGTCGCACGGGACCCGAGTTAATGAGTTTTACCGACTTTCCCTACATTCCCGATTTTGACTCAGATTGCCATCCGCGCATGCAGAACCATCAAGTTGCAACGTTCGGACGTGTATTCCATCAAGGTTCCGTCAGGCCGGCCGGGACCCGAGTTCGTGAGTTTTACCGACTTTCCGACTTTCTCGATTTCGACCCAGATGGCCATACGCGCATGCAAAACCATCAAGTTGCACCGTCCGGACGTGTATTCCGTCAAGGTTCCATTTGGCCGCCCAGAACCCGAGTTCCTGAGTTTCACCGACTTTTTTGATTTTGACCTAGATGGGCATTCGCATATGCAAAACCATGAAGTTGCACCATCCGGACGTGTATTCCATCAAGATCCCATCCATCCACCCGGAACCCGATTTCGTGATTTTGCTCGACTTTCCCTACTTTCTAGATATCAACCCAGATGGCCATCCGAGCATGCAAAACCATCAAGTTGCATCGTCCGAACGTGTATTCCGTCAAGGTCCCGTCCGGTCGCACGGGATCCAAATTCGTGAGTATTACTGACTTTCCCAATTTCGACCCAGATGAACATCCACGCATGCAAAACCATTTAGTTGCACCATCCGAACGTGTATTTCCGTCAAGGTCCCATCCGGTCGCTCGGGACCCGAGTTAGTGAGTTTTACCGACTTTCCCTACATTCCCAATTTTTACTCAGATGGCCACCCGCGCATGCAAAACCTTCGAGTTGCACCATCTGAACGTTTATTCCGTTAAGGTACAGTCCGTCGTCCTGGGACCCGAGTTCATGAGTTTTCCTGACTTCCCCAATTTCGACCCTGATGGCCATCCGCGCATGCAAAACCATCAAGTTGCATCGTCCGGACGTGTATTCCACCAAAGCCCCATCCAGCCGCCCGAGACCCGAGTTCGTGAGTTTTATCGAGTTTACCGATTTCGATCAAGATGGCAACCCACGCATGCAAAACTATCAAGTTGCACCATCCGAACGTGTATTCCGTCAAGGTCCCGTCCGGCCACCCGGGACCCGAGTTCGTGAGTTTTCTCGACTTTTCTGATTTCAACCCAGATGGCCATCCCCGCATGCAAAACCATCAAATTGCACTATCCGAATGTGTATTCCGTCAAGGTCCCGTCCGGTCACACGGGTCCCGAATTCGTGAGTTTTACCGACTTTCCGTATTTGGACCCAGATGGCCATCCGCGTATGCAAAACAATCATGTTGCACCGTCCGGACGTGTATTCCATCAAGATTCCGTCCTACCGCCATGGAACAAAGTTCATGAGTTTACCGACTTTCCCAATTTGAACCCAGATAGCCATCCGCGCATGCAAGACCATCAAGTTGCACCGTCTGGACGTGTATTCTGTCAAGGTCCTGTCCGACTGCTGGGACCTGAGTATGTGAGTTTTCCCGAGTTTCCCGATTTGACCTAGATGGCCATCCGCGCATGCAAAACCATCAAGTTGCACCATCCGGGCGTGTATTCCATCAAGGTCCCATCCGGCCACCTGGGACCCGAGTTCGTGAGTTTTCGCACTTTTCTGATTTAACCCAGATGGCAATCCGCGTATGCAAAACCATCAAATTGCACCGTCCGAATATGTATTCCGTCAAGTTCCTATTCGGTCGCACGGGACCCAAGTTCGTGAGTTTTACCGACTTTCCTGATTTTTACCACGATGTCCAATCGCGCATGCAAAACCATCAAGCTTCACTATCCGAATGTGTATTCCGTCAAGGCCCCGTCTGGTCGCCCGAGACCTGAGTTCGTGAGTTTTACCGACTTTCCCAACTTTCTCAATTTCGACCCAAATGGCCATTCGCGCATGCAAAACCATCAACTTGGACCATCCGCACGTTTATTCCTTTAAAGTCCCTTCCGGCCGCTAGAGACCAAAGTTCGTAAGTTTTACCGACTTTCCAGACTTTCTCGATTTCGACCCAGATGTCTATCCATGCATGCAAAACCATTAAATGTACCGTCTGGACGAGTATTCCATCAAGGTTCCGTCCGGCTGCCCGGGATCCGAGTTAGTGACTTTTACCAATTTTCCTGATTTTGACCCAGATGGCCATCCGCGCATGCAAAACAATCAAGTTGCACAATCCGGACGTGTATTTCGTCAAAATCCCGTCTAGGTTTGTGACCTACAGTCAACCGTGGTAGCTTGATACCAATCTATGAATTGTACCAATCTGTGACTAGGCATGGCAGCTCTAATATCAATCTGTGACCTATCTAGGTGTGTGATCTACGATCAACCGTGGCAGGTTGATACCAATTTGTGTTTTCTATCTAGGCGTGTATCCTACCGTCAACCCATGGCTTTAATGCCAACTTGTGACTTATCTAGGCTTGTGTTCCACCGTCAACCATGGCTCTGATACCAATCTGTGACGCCCTCAATTCTGTAGAACAAAGAACCGAGAACTGATGCATATGTGTGCCCAGGATGTTCATCACACATATACATATATTCCATAAACTGAATTCAGAATATATATCACCACGAATAACAGGGTTTATTACAATGTCTCATGAGTCTTGGACTCATTCTAGCAGCGGAAGTCTAATCTTAGCAGCGGAAGTCTATATTCTAACTAGTGCGGAAGCAAACTAAGCAGCAGTAAGGCTCCATCTCTACTCCATCCCCACAGGCAAGTTGACGGGGTTCACACTCCTAGTACTCCACGGGGTCTTCATAGAGCTCCTCTCCTATTGCTGATGATGTATGATAATGCAAGTTTGAGTACATGATGTACTCAGCAAGTGCGGGAAAAGATAATATGTAGCTCACAACAAGGAAGGTAATAAAAAGGCTCATTGCAGAAAGCAAAGTTTATTTCACAAAACGCGATAAAAACAGCAACTCAGGTTAAGTGAATGTAATCCCAACATGTATTTAAACATTAACATACCTCCATTATGGTTCATCCCTTTCCATGTCTCAACCAGACATTAATCTTTCTTAACTTTGCTCATGAATACCATCTCATGAATACCATATCGTATTAACTACCATTCTGTCTCATACCGAGACCAATTCTCGTTGCCATGACTCAACACTCATGCAACCTGTCGAAGTGTTCGGTCGACACTTCCCCCGGGCCTGCACTGGGCAGCCCGCGGAGGTTCTTTTTTCGGTGGGGCTAGTCCCTTGCGGAGAGCTTGCGCGGATGGACGAGTTAGTAAGAGCTTGACGTGGTGAGTTTTACGTGGTTCAGGCCGCCGGAGCGTAAAACCCTACGTCCACGGCGAGCTATGGAGCTCGCTGTATAGCTTGCTGCTCAGGGCCGGAGTCCTGAGCTTGGGGGTGAGTTACATCTTGGGAGTGAATGTCTAGCGTATGAGTTGCAGAGTGCGAGCCCAGGGTGCTGATGGCTAGAGTGCGAACCCTTGCTATCGTCGCCTACCCGAGCCTTTTATAGTCCAAGACTCGGGCAGCTTACAAGGGGGGCCGGGACCCGACAGGTGGTCCCGGGAAGATTGTCTATTATCTACCGTATCTGCAGTTATGCCGGTAGTTGCCTCTGGTCGAAGGCTTCTGAGTCTTCATCTTGCCGCCCTGCCCATGCCGCATGCTAGTCGTAGTGGTTGATGACGGCGTAGGTGGCATGGGATGTCTTGTCGCGGTGTTTATTGGCTGGCAGGTTCTGACACCGCGCGCCAGTCTGTGATGCGACTGG
This sequence comes from Neostapfia colusana, assembly GCA_030760725.1. Classification (NCBI taxonomy): domain Eukaryota; kingdom Viridiplantae; phylum Streptophyta; class Magnoliopsida; order Poales; family Poaceae; genus Neostapfia; species Neostapfia colusana. The sequence goes on from JASWHV010000019.1 coordinate 53,309,989, forward strand.
GCGCAACGGCACCTGACAGAAGCGTGCTCCGCGTGTCCGTGTCTTAGGAAGACGTGGGCCTTGAATACCTTGTACGGGCAAGGTATGGGGCGTCTTTATGCCCGCTGCCTATCGCTCGGGGGCAGGCAGCACCGTTCTGCTGCCACGTGGCGGGCCCGGAGCTCTCCTCTGAGGAAAGGGAGGTCCGGCCCCGCTGGACGCGTGGCGCCTTCGGACCTCTCTCCCGCGGAGGGGGAGGTCCGGCTTTTGTATGCCACGTGGCGGGCCCGGAGCTCTCCTCTGAGGAGAGGGAGGTCCGGCCCCGCCGGACGCGTGGCGCCTTCGGAGCTCTCCCTGCGGACAAGGGCGAGTTCTTTAGGCTTTTTCCCCTGTACGCAGGGGTACCCCATATCTCAGGTACCAACACAACCAATCACCAAGACTCAACAGTCTTGAAACCAATTTTATTACCCGGACTCAACAGTCCCAAAAACTAAACCATAACCAAACCAATAACCAAACCATCCCAAAAACCATCCCAACTAATCATGTGAGTTGTCCAGTCGCTCGTGACTGTAAGCTTGGCTATCATGATAGTTTTAAGAACCCTGCAGAGTTTGTACCACTTTACCCACAAGTTTGTGATTTCGTCACCCGTCGGCCACTGCAGAACCTCCATTATACCAGTACACAACCGTCGGTGTATGGCTAAGAGATCACAAAATAGCCTTTACAAAGGGGCTACTAGATGTATGGACTCACTAAGGTTTCACCGGCAGTCTAGATTCTCTAATTCTCCCACCCACGGGCCCCCTCTTGTGCCATGCAGTTCCAAGGGCAGTCCTCACTCGACTCCCATTCCCCGCGCCTTTCATGGTCCATAACAATCAAGTAACTTACCTAATTAGTCAGTTAAGCCGCACCCATACTTGGCGTTGTGGTGGCACTGTTATCCTGGCATGGCTGGCATGAACCAGTCCTTAGATCTACGGCAAGTAACCACCATCTCATTCTACCTCATTCACAAACCTAGACTTGCCTAGATCTCCCTCTGATTCACGTTCATTAACAATATCCGTTTCTCATTATTCATACGAGTGCAGTTAGCTAGACACATCTATCTCGCTTCCCATATCCCATGGACTCAGCGAAGTATAAAAGTAAAAATCATACCCGACTCAATAACTTTCCCGTTGACAAGGGTGGCTAACAAAACTAGTAAACTCCTATGAAAGGGTTTCCCATCATGTTTGACTCAAGCACACACACCTTTTCGCAAACAAAACAATTTTCCAAAATATGGGATCAATATGGTCAAGGGGCACTTGCCTTTTTCTTTCGGTTCCTGTTGCTCAAATTCTTGCTGTTGTTGTCCGTCGTAGGTAGCTCCCTGAGCTTGTCCTTCTATACGCGATCACGCACATACAAGATTCATAGCAATCAATCATCATGCACAAACTCTACTTTAAGATGTGATGATGCATATGCATGTTAATCCTATGATGCAGTTTAGTTTGTTCATGTTCTTGCACGGCTTGCATAAGATGAACAAAGGTGTAAAAATCAACTGTGGACGTGGTGATGATCTGGACTCAAGATCTAGATCAAACCGATCAACACGTGATCTGTCCACGAAAAAGCTTCTGTTCGGAAGGATCGAAGAACAGATGCAAAAAAACACAATGATGTCGTAAGGTGGTATTGGAGACCTATCTTACTTCCTTCAGGTCTTTCCTCAGATCGTCGGCTCTCCTCCGGTGATGGCAATCGTCTCTGCGCTCGTCGGTGATCTCTCTGGTGGTCAAACTCTGGCGAAGGGGTTTACTCGGCGAGTTTGGTGGCTAGGGCTCTAAGTTGTCGGCTTGGGAGGTGGAAAAGAAGTTCGTGATTGCAGCCAAAGGTTTTCAGTTCTATTTATATTCGGGAAGAGAAGAGTCCTAATCTGATTGGATTTCGATTAAGAGTCATATTCAAATTGTTTTTGAATCTTAACAATTTATCTTCAATAGATTTGGTGCGGTAGCGATGTGGAGTTCGTGTCGGTTTCCTCCGTACCGGTATTCCTACGCATACAGAAGAAAAACCGCTTCAGATCTCATCACCTTCGTGGTGATGAGCTCCAGAAGCTCCATTTGTCCTGCGGGAACCTGGGCTCCCTTTTTCCGCAGAGACAAGCTCCGGTTGTGCCGCGTGTCAGGCGGGCGAGACCTCCCTCTCCTCAGAGGCTAGCTCCGCGTGCGCCACGTGTCTGGTGGGTCGGGACCTTCCCTCTCAACAGAGGCGAGCTCCGCGAACGCCACGTGTCAGTTTCAGACCTCCCCCTCTCTTCGGAGGTGGCTCTGAGTGTGCCATGTGTCAATTCCGCACCTCCCCTCTCTTCGAAGGTGAGCTCCGAGGTTGACACGTGTCCAGTAGCGCCAGACTTCCTTTATTCTCGGAGGTGAGCTCCGAGGTTGACACGTGTCCAACAGTGATGGACCTCCCGGAGGTGAGCTCCGGAGATGACACGTGTCCGATAGTGTCGGACCTCCCGGAGACGAGCTCCGGAGGTGACACATGTCCAATAGGACCGGACCTCTCGGAGGTGTGCTCCGAGAGCGACATGTGTCCCATGCGACTGGTCCTCTCTTTTCTGCGGTGACTAGCTCCGAAGGCGACATGTGTCCTGCGGGCTGACCTCGCTCCTCAGCAGAGGCTAGCTTCGGGGGTAACACGTGTCCCACGGGGTCAGACCTCTCCCCTTTTATAGGGATGAGCTCCGAGCCTGCCACGTAGCCAGTTTAGCGGCGGACCTCTCCCCATTTGCGGAGATGAGCTCCGAATGCGCCACGTGGCCAGCGGCCGCGGAAATTTTCTACAGCGCTCCTCGGCGAACTGTTATTGGCTCCTTTTTAGCTATATTTTTAATATTTTCTCTATTTCTACTTATTTTAAAATATTTTCTCTATATAAAATATGAATATATGCAGAAATAAAAAATGAGGGTGTCACATCAAATCAGCAAACTTTTAACATGTATCTAGCCTGTTCTTTCTACGTCACGGTATAGTGAACAAGTAGTACTCACTGACCGTGAGGGACGACGATTATAATCGATTTACACCTGCAGGGTTACCCGAATAACCCGTCACGTACGCTCGTACTCGATGTTGCCTACAGCATCCATCACGGACGTCGTATGCAACCACCTTTCACCCGTCAGCCAAATTTTGAACCGGTCCAATCGTCCCGAGCAAGAGGTCTCTGCGCGCGCATCCACAGTGCCGCCGGCCGATTTACACCTCGAGCTCTCAAACTACCCTCTGAACGCCCAGCTATGCCTCAACACCCAGCTACCCGAGTTACATCGGTTTCCCGGTTCCCATATAGCCGGTAGGTCTTCGATACTGCTAGCTTGTTCAACAGGCCCGTACATGGCTCGGTCCTCAATCGACACAAGTGGAGCTATAGCACCCAGGCCCCAAAGTCCTGCTGCCCTTACTCTCTGCTCGGTCTCATTTTTCTTGCCATGTTTTTCATTTGCTATCTTTACCCGAGTCGAGTGCCTCTAGCCTATCCTCGCGAGTAGTTCCAACTACTCGACTTGTACCGAATCATACACTCTTAGCATTGCAGTAGCTAAACAGAGTTTTCAATCCTAATCCCAACCCATGGTTTTCTTGGCTATGCATTTGGGTTTCAAACAAGACTCTAACGCAAAAAGTAAGTGGTGCTCAAAGTAAGTTCTCAAAACAATAAAAAATTATAAAAAGGGTTAATGCAAACTGGATCTTGCCTTGCTGCTCTTGGTCGTAGGCTAGCTGCTCTTCCGGAGTGACGAAGTCTAAGACTTCAGCCTCCTCCTCAACTTTAGCGACTACATGCGATAACAAGTATATGTATCAATTTAAATGCATTTGAATTGGATTTAAACTTGTGAAGACTATAAATCTCACTAGATAGACCCAATAACTCTGAAATTTTTACTGCGGCTTGGTTACAACCTAAACAGAGACTTGGCCAAGTTTTATTTGCAGCAAGACTCATTTGAGCTCTCCACAAATAATTATGTGCTTGGCCTTAATTGGAGCTCTTAGGGTGTTCTAGTGATTTTCATGGAGCAAACCATGCCTTTCTGAAAACTAGATTTTCAGAGAGTTCTAATGGATTTGGTTTCACTTAATTTGAAGATTTCTAGCTAAGTATATGAGCTAAAAAATTTCAGAAAATTCTGAAAATGTTTCTGGATATTTTCTATTTTCTCTGGAACAGTTTTATTAATTACACTATTAGGTGGATAAAATGAGCTCAAATGGACCTGAAATTTTTATGGTTGCTCAGGGATATTTTGGTGAACATCCTAGCAAAATTTCAGAAATTTCCTCCAAAGGGTTCTCCAATTAAAATTCTAACTAATTTGAACTTTTGAAGAATTAATTATAGAGAAATAATGATTTTCATGAAGTGAAACTTGATTTGCTGGAAAGTACCCAGAGAGCTGAATCCAAAAAAATTTGGTTCACTCGATTTGGAGTTTCCTAGCCACAGTTATGTGGGTTTGAAGTTTGAACTAAACCTAAAAATCTATAAAAAGTTTAAATCGCTGCGCGTGGGACCGAGGCTACGTGTCAACTTTTCAGCGGTTGACACACGGGGCTACGAAATTCTTCGCACGCAGCCGCACTTGATCCGGTGCCACAGCAGATCCCGGTTTTAAAACATCAGCCGCTGACGTGGGACCGGGGGCTTCGTCTACCTCCGGCCTCCCGCGCTCGGCCGCCGCGACCCCTCGCCGGAGAGCTCGCCGGTGGCCTCTGTCGTGCGCAAAACTCCATTATCTTGGCCGCCTCTGCCTAAATCCATCCGGGAAAACACGATGCTGGGCTCAGCTCATCACGACAATCACCAGAACACAGCCGGCGATGAGCGGTGGCTTTGGAAGAACTTCGGCCGTGTCGGCCGGCCTTCCTAGTACCCCCAACCGATCGAGCAAAAGGCCGGAGAGCATAAGTGGTCCCTAGGGAAGCTCGGCATGGGCTCGAAGCAGCTCAGGAGAGGTCCTAAGTAGGCTCTCACCGTGCGCCCGATGCTTCCCGCATAAGCCGCCGTTGGCAAGCTTGGAATTACGCCATGTAGAGGGGTTCTCATGCTAGAGGTTGTGAAGGCAACTTGTGTGCCACTAAGTCTAGTTTGTGTAGAAACGGATTGAGACTCTCTAAATATTTCTGGAGTGTGAATTTGGCGGATCCGCACCCGAAGGTCGGTCTGCACCGAGTGAAAGGGGAAACTGAAATTTGTCGTTGGTGATCAAACACTCGGGCTGTGGTTCGGGGGTGAGCAGCACCAGCCTCTAACGCGTCCGAGGTCGCCTTAGCTTGGGCGTGGCATGCTCCCGTTTGGGCTGTCCACGGGAGCCCGAGGTGCGACGGACTTAGGTCGTCGAACAGAACTTCCGGTAGGGACGAGATCATCCAAGTTCAGCTAATTTCCTACGGTGGGGGAGGAGAAGGAGAGTCCTTAGTACCGTTTTGCAGCTTGGAGGGAGTGGAGAGGCTGTGATCGTGGGCTCTTACGATAAACAGAGAGAGCGGCAGCAAGAGCTGCGTTTCTTGCGCGAGGGAGCAGAGAAGCAGCCGAATGCGCCTCTTGCCGGCTCGGGCTCAGGGATAAGAAGGCAGCGAGGCGGTTCAGCGGGTCGGGGCGGCAAGCAGCTGCTGTCCCGATCAATCTTTTGCCGTGGCGGCCGCTGGATCGCACGCAAGTAACCGAGCTCGGGCTTCAGTCGGTTGTTTTTACTGCTGAGGCTGACATGTCAGTCCCACCCGGGTTTTAACCTGTAAAAGCCCAAGAAAAGTGACTTGCAAAAATTTTCCATCACCTCACAACACCACAGCTTTTGTTGTGGATATCTTGTGAATACTTGTGAAGAGACAGTAACCACCATCAAAAGTGTGATTAGAGGGGAAAGTCCTAATTTTCAAAAAGTAGGATTTCTACACATGAACATGCAAGGTTGAGCTCACCCCTAGACCTTAAATAGTCTTGGGAAGGCTCAGGCCAAAGTTAGTGCAAATCCAATACTTTTTGAGGCACTTTTGAAGACAATTCAAAAAGGGCCAATTTGAATGCAAATTCAAATTGCAACAACTTTCATCACTTGAATTCAAAAGTTGACTTCATATTCAAACTCAGCATAATTTTCTGAGTTATCCCACCAATTTTTATCCCCATTGGAATTTATCTTGTCGGGAGCTAAATTTGCAATAATTCAAAACTGAATTTAAATTTCAGTTCAAATGTGAAGCAAATGTAGCCAAACCAATTTCAAATTTAGGAAACCAAATTAAAAAATAAATTGGAGGTTAAGTCTCACATTTAATTGTGAGTAACTGGGGATATTTTCAGCAAAAACAGAAAATGAAAAATAGGAAAAGGAATTAGAGGGGGGAGGGCCCACTGGTCAGTGACTGTGTTCAGAAGCAAAACCGACTCGGCGGTCGTCGGTCAGCCGCCGGGGCTGGTTGCCGCCTCACGGCTCGCCAGCGCGCGCCTGGATTAGCTCGTGCCCCCCTCCCGATCACCACGTACACGACACAAACCGAGTTTGCTGCATCCCTCGCCTGCGCTGCCCTGCTCAACGCTCGCGCGAGCGAAAAGCTTGCCGCAGCGACTGCGCCTCTGAGCCCCGGCGCGCACCCGTGCTGATCATCGATCACTTGCGGTCGCTGCAGCAAAAAGGAGCGCCAAGGTGTGCTCTAGCTGTTCCCCGTACTGCACCAGCAAGCTGCACTCGGTTGTGCGCGGTGTAAAGCCGTCCAAGTCGAGAAACCGGAAGGAACCGGCGGAGCTGTACTTCGGCGCACCGGTGACAGCCCCATCCGGCCATCTTCGCTGACCGCGTTCTACACAAGAAAGGTGCGTGGGGATCCCTAGATGGTGTAGCCGCAAACCATTCGGCAAATAATCCATCGGGTAGCAAGAATTTTAGAAAGTCCCGAACCCTAGTGCAACTGATCGAGCTCGGCAAAAACAAAAAATTCGGCTTACACGCTGAATCAATGGTCAAGCTAGCTCGCAAGTAGCTCCTACACCTCCTAGCATCCCTCCTCGAGGAAGAACTGAGCACAACCATCCAGAAATGGCCGAGTTATAGCAGTTTCCGTAGCTACCGGTGCAAACACGGCTCGGGTCACCGACGAGGGTGGATTTGCAGGCATTTTTAGCTTCCGGGGCTGCTCACGTCGGGTTCCTCGTGACCCACTGGTGCTCCCCGAGCAAACCGTAACTCTTTTCATGCCTCAGAGAGAGAGAACGACCTCGCCGGAGCCCTAGACTCTGCGGTGGACGTCGCACAGCCGTTTCCTGTCACCGCCGGCGAGCTCTGACCCCCGAGGCAAGTTTCACATGGCGAGATAAGGCTAGGCGGCCAGTTCCAGCGCTGGGGGCGGTCGGGAAGGCAGTTCCGGCGAGCCTCGCCGGAGTGCACCGCCGCTGAACTCGCGGGCGCGCGCAAGGAGGAAGAAGGCGGGTGGTGGGACCCACCCGCAGAGTTTGAACTTTTCTAGGATTTTCCAATTTTAGTGCAAACTTCAAATGCACATAACTTTTGCTAGGAAGCTCCAAATCCAGTGAATCAAATTTTGATGAACTCAGCTTTTTGAGTACTTTCCAGCAACTCAAATTTCAGCTCATGAAACTTAATAGTTTTCCATAATTAATTCTCTAAACTTTAAACTGTTAGGAATTTTATCTGGAGAATTACTCTATGAAAAATTCTGAAATTTGGCTGGGTGGTTCATTGGAAAATCCTTGAGTCACAATAAAATTTTCAGACTCATCCAAGTTAATTTAGTCCCCCTAATGGTGTGATTAAGTGAACTGCCCTGAGAAAATAGAAAAATATACAGAAACATTTTTCAGATTTTCTCAAATCTTGTTTAAGGCATAACTTCATCTAGAATTCTTCAAATGACATGAAACCAATTCCATTAGAACCATCTCAAATTCTAGTTTCTAGAAAGTAATGGTTGAAGCTATGAAAAACCTTGGGAGTTCTTAGAGCTGCTAATATTGACCAAATAGACTTTTATTTGTACAAAGCTCAAATGAACTTTGTTTCAAATGAGACTTGGTCAAGACTATGGTTAGGACCCTATCAAGTCACCATAAAAATTTCAGAACCAAAGGGGAGGGATAGCTAGAGTTATGTTAATTACTTATTCAGTTCTAAACATTGCATTTAAATTAACATATAGTATATCGTTTACGTGTAGTCGCTGAAGGCGAGGAGACTCCGGAAGTACTCGACTTCCTTCTTCCGGACGAAGCCCTAACTACTGACTAGCAGCAACAAGGCAAGCCCCGGTTTGCATTAGACCGTTTTACAAAGTTTTGCTTTGTTTACATACTTAGTATGAGGTATGTATATATGCATTAGGTGTAGGATGGATGAAACCCCAAATGCATAACCAGATGTTTCCCATCAGAGTGAGGGTAGTGTCTAAGTCCTCGAGTAGACAGGCTATGCTTAATCATTCATAGGACTTCGGTACAAGTCGAGTAGTTGGAATCTACTCGCGAGTTAGGCTTGGGACACACGGGATTGGTTCGAGTGATGTGAGATCACTTTAGAAATGAAAATGAGACTAGGCAGGGGCTAGGGCGCAGCAAGAGGAAGTCTTGTATGCGCAGCCCTGTCCATGTCGATTGAGCACCGATCCGTGTGCGGCCCTGCTGAGCAAGTATTGAACGTACCGAAGGCATATCGGATATATGGGCCCCGGTAAACTGATGTAACCTAAACCTCCGGGCGTCAAGGCATAGCACACCGATTTATAGGTGTAGGTTGAGGGCAGCAAGGTAGAAATCTGCTAACGGACATATAGAGATGCTCCATGTAGGGAACCTCCTGTCCGACGTTTGGGCTGTTGGGTGAAAGGTTACCCCGTACGACATCGAGTGAGCGTGCTGTGCAGCTCCACGGGTGGGCGTACGTGACGTTCTTTTCGGGTATCCCTGCAGATGTATATCGAGTCGAATTCACCGTCCCTCGCGGTGACGAGTACCGCTTGTTCACTGAGTCGTGACGTAGGCTAATATATGAAATATGCTGATTCAATATTGCTGTTATGCTATAATTGTATTGCTACATGTGTGCCACCAAATATTGCTTACTAAATTTCATATTCATGAACTGTTAACTTGGGACTAAAAGATGAACTAAGGATGAACTTGTAGGCGTGTCTATTTGCTGAAATTTACCATCCCATGATCGTTGTAGAGTTTCATGTCTAGGTGAGTCGGTTAAGTCTTGTTGAGCCATTGTGCTCATGGTTGCTGCTTGAGTGTTTTTCAGGTGAAGAGCCACCCACGGACTCGGGTTACGAGTCCATCGGCGAGGGTTACCCTCCGTCGGGGACCACGGCTGAGTGGGAGCCGTACACGCCGCGCTAAGCTGAGGAGTGCAGCTAGTGTGGGTTGCCCTAGGGCTGGGCAATCGACTTTTGCTAGATAGGCGGGCGTGAGTTATACAAATTTAACTTCCGCTGTGTAATATAAACACTAGTTTGTAACTACGTAGTGTACTACTTTGTACATTTCAGTTGGTTTTTAATGTAATACAATGTATCCTTATGATGTGTGCTGTCGGGTGTCGCATCGTGCGGCACCACCCTCTGCGATCCTGGATGAGCGGATTTCAGTCCGCCACAGGCTGGTATCAGAGCTACATTGGGGATAGCACATTAATTAAGGACTGTATTACGGGAAAACTTAGGTTTACAGTAAGGATTCGGTAGATTGCCCAAGTAAGGACTATATTAGCATAGTTACTTAAAGTGGCAAGACTAACATATGTGTTATAATTCTGAATTTTAATTATGTAACGACGCACCTACGCTCTGGTAAGAATGGTAAGGAACGCCACAAAAAACGGTTCAATTTCGGTTAGCTCCCCTGACGAGGAACGTGGTTAAGGGATAGGTCTCACAGCTTGGTGTGAGACGTTAATATGAAACTCTTAGACTCTTCATGTTCCTGAGTTCATATGAAATGTTGATCCCTAGCGTGCATTAGGCAAGTAAGTGGAGACCCCATCATGTGATCAGTAACGCGATAGTGTGTTTGTCTGGAAATAGCTCAGGAGGACATACGCAGCGCTTGCCATTGGCGTGCCCTGCAGGGCAGTAGGTGGTATCTGTTGGAGTGATAAAATTCCCAACCGTGACGACCTGTTCGCGCTCTACTCAGGTTCCCCGTCGTGTGGTGTTAAGACACGATCACGTACCTTGAGACGTGGATTAACTCAAGGACGACCGTATGACAATGATACGGGCATTTGTATTTACTTTCAAATATGGACCTGCCTGAAATAAAAATAACCTTTGAGTGCATCATTATTGTGTGGTCTTCTGCAGGTACTAACCACGTATGTATCCCGTGTAGTATACGTGTGCGAGAGCCCGTTTAGTGCCACAATTGAGACGTATATGACGGTATAATCCGGTTAGGATTTTCTTTTTGTGAGGAACGTAGTACCGACATATCATAGGCATATGCATGAAAGATAATGATAACAAGGAATTAAAATCACTAAGTTTCAACATTTAGAACCCTGGTTGGGTAGAAAAATTTAATAGTTGATCAGTGCAGTCAAAGGGATGGAAAAACAGAGTGCTATATTTTGAGCAGCAAGTTTGTTGAACTTTGATAGAGCATAACTCACAGATCAGTTAGCCAATGGAGGTGTGGGATATAGTTCTGGAAAGCTGTTTAAGCGCTCTACAACTTTGTTGTAGACTTCCAGAGCTAAATCACACCTTAAGATGGCTTAATTCCCAAAGGATTGTAAACTGTCCAGAACCAGGACAGATTTAAACACTCTCTGGACTGTTCGGTTTTTCAAGCGTAACTTCCTGTAGAAAAATCTGAAATTATCATATGATACATCTTTGAAAAGGGTAGGAGTTGTTTATTTTGTAATTCAAAGTTTCTGTATTTTCAGCACGGAATTCAGTGGAAACCAGAGCTGAAAACAGCAAGTTCTAAGGGAGGTGCTGTTGAAATTATTCCAGAAATTCTGTTAACTTTGAATTATCATAACTTTTAAACCAGAGCTGATCTGAGGGCAAATAAATAATCATTGGAAAGATACTGAAGTTTACTTTAACTCTGGTATTCGGCTTGAGTCAGAAAAATGCCCAGAACCAGATCAAAATCTAGGATACGTAGAACATGGTCATTCTGATAGAGGGATGACGGTTGAACTTATTCGAGAGGTTGTTGTACCCTAGGGGGTTTAAGTACTTCCAACGGGGTAGAACATACTCATGAGTGGTTATCTTCAACTAGTGAAAGATTTGAGTATATGTCTTACTCAAGATTCTTTTGCTAGAGACCATATTTGTATCGTATTGAAGATAAAAGGGTAGTATACGTGATGACAAAGTGATAGTAACGTCTCGTAGTGACCAAACCTAGTTGAGATGAACTTCCAAAGAGAGAGTCCATCAAATTGGATTTAACTAGATTGTATTTGGTCTGGTAATGGTGCAGCTTGTGCAAAGTTATTACATTATCTGTATACGAGATGTATCACATGTTTTACTGTCATTATGTTTACACCTATTTTATTGGACTGCATGAAGTTTGTTGCGGGACTGATGTTATTGTCGTATGGTTGCAGATGGTTCGCACTCGGACCACGCATGACATTGGTGGCTCTAGCCAGCAGGGGGGTGACGGCTCCCAGCCACCTGCCTACGACAGCACCCCGCAGCAACAACCACCACCGCCGCCTCCGCTTACGCTAGCGGATGTGATTGCGGCACTGGTGGGTGGTCATGAGGAGCAGACCGACATGCTCCGCACGATCGTACATAATACGTCCCAGGCGGGGGGGGGGGGGGTGGCGTCAAGATAGGGGGCCTCGTGAGCCCCGTGAGGTGATGTACTCGGACTTCATGAGTATGCACCCTCCGGTATTCACAGAAGCAGCAGAACCACTGGAGGCCGACAACTGGCTGCGGACAATTGAGTCCAAGTTCAGGCTGCTCCAATGTACGGAGTGGCAAACGACTCTGTTCGCGGCGCAGCAGCTTCACAGTGCCGCTGGTGCGTGGTGGGCGAATTAGGTTGCCTCACGTCCGGCTGGCCATGCCGTGGAGTGGGAAGAATTCCGGGAGGCGTTCCACACCTACCATATCCCTCCCGGGATAATGAAGCAGAAGTTCCAAGAGTTCTTGGAGCTGAAGCAGGGCCGGAGGAGTGCCCATGACTACTCCCGTGCCTTCAACTATCTGGTGCAATATGCGTCGGATTACGTCTCCACCGAGGAGAAGAAACGGGAGCACTTCTATCGGGGGTTACACCTCGAGATGAAGACGCATCTCGTCCAATGCAATCACGGCACCTTCAACGATCTCGTTAATGCCGCGATCATGCAAGAAGAAGCTCAGCGAGAATTGGCGGCTGAGCAGCGTAAGCGCAGCACTCCACCCAGCTGTGGGGGTGGAGCTCCCCAGAAATACCGTATGATGTATCGGACACCATCCGGTCAGCAGTGGCATCCACCGGCGCGGCCTCAACAGTTTGGGGGTCGTTCTTTTCAGCCATCCCCGTTCCGACCGCCGATGCCACGACCGCGACCGCAACAACAGCAGCAGCAGCAGCAGACCGTACCTCGGGCGTTTCCACCGCCACAACGCGCCCCGGGTTTCCGTCCGCCGATTAGCGGAGGACCGCCTCGCTACACATGTGTCGAAGTGTTCAGTCGACACTTCCCCCGGGCCTGCACTGGGCAGCCCGCGGAGGTTCTTTTTTCGGTGGGGCTAGTCTCTAGCGGAGAGCTTGCGCAGATGGACGAGTTAGTAAGAGCTTGACACGGCGAGTTTTACGTGGTTCAGGCCGCCGGAGCGTAAAACCCTACGTCCACGGCGAGCTATGGAGCTCGCTGTATTTCTTGTTGCTCGGGGCCGGAGGCCTGAGCTTAGGGGTGAGTTACAGCTTGAGAGTGTATGGCTAGCGTATGAGTTGCAAAGTGCGAACCCCTGCTATCGACGCCTACCCGAGCCTTTTATAGTCCAAGGCTCGGGCAGCTTACAAGGGGGGCCGGGACCCGACAGGTGGTCCCGGGAAGATTGTCTATTATCTACCGTATCTGCAGTTATGCCGGTAGTTGTCTCTGGTGAAGGCCTCCGAGTCTTCATCTTGCCGTCCTGCCCATGCCGCATGCTAGTCGTAGTGGTTGATGACAGCGCAGGCGGCATGGGATGTCTTGTCGCGGCGTTTATTGGCTGGCAGGTTCTGACACCGCGCGCCAGTCTGTGATGCGACTGAGCGCAACGGCACCTGACAGACGCGTGCTCCGCGTCTCCGCATCTTGGAAAGACGCGGGCCTTGAATACCTTGTACGGGCAAGGTATGGGGCGCCTTTACGCCCGCTGCCTACCGCTCGGGGCAGGCAGGGCCGTTCTGCTGCCACGTGGCGGGCCCGGAGCCCTTCTCAGAGGAGAGGAGGGTCAGCTCCGCAGGGCACGTGGAGCCTCCGGACCTCTCCCCGCGGAGAGGGAGGCTCAGCCTCTGTGGCCACGTGGCGGGCCCGGAGCTCTCCTCTGAGGAGACGGAGGTCCGGCCCCGCTGGACACGCGGCGCCTTCGGACCTCTCTCCCGCGGAGGGGGAGGTCCAGCTTCTGTATGCCACGTGGCGGGCCCGGAGCTCTCCTCTGAGGAGAGGGAGGTCCGGCCCCGCCGGACGCGTGGCGCCTTCGGAGCTCTTCCTGCGGAGAAGGGCGAGTTCCTTAGGCATTTTACCCTGTGCGCGGGGGTACCCCATATCTCAGGTACCGACAGTGGCCCCCGGGCCCATCTCGGGGGAGGTAGCGAGCCCGAGGTGGGACCTCCGTCTCTTTCAACCCGCGCACTTTCTCTAAGCCCCGAATTGACCGCTGCCGGAGCACGAACGGCCGCGGGATCATGGGAGCGTGTGCTCACTTGATGGTTGCTTTTACTGCGGCGGTTCCCAAGACTGCCACTTCTGCACGTTGCGGCGCTTTCTTCGGGAACCGCCGAAGTGCCTTGCCGGCTCATCTTCTCAGGAGACTGACTCCTTGACCCCACCGCTTCAGTTAGGCGGCTTGGGCCCACCCGTCATCGGCACTCGGTCTAGGAACCGAAGCGGTTGCCGGTGTGGGGTATTCGAAGAGTTCCGAATCGCTTGGAATTGCACCCGGGAAGTTTTTAGAGGGGTCTTACCCACATTGCAGCTTCCCTTCGCACTTCTCTGCGTTTCATCTCGGACTCTTGTGCTTTTGCTCTCTTGCCCTTGAGTTCTCCCTTGCCATGGCTTCCAACCCGCCACCAGAGAAGAAGCGCGCTCGATCTCCTCCAGCAGCAGCGTCTGTGCCAAGTCGGGATTCTGGGGTGCCTGACACTCCCTCCGGTGGCGACTCGAAGAGGCCCCGGGCTGATGCGCTGGGGGAAGCTTCTGGGGTGTCCCCTGTTCCGCCAGTTTAAGCGACTGCGGAGCGGCCGTCAGTGACGGTAGCGGGCTCTGGGAGTCCTACCCTGGCTCGGAAGTCGGGGTTCAGAGCCCACTGGAGTGTCCGCGCTTCCCGGCCTTCCCCGACTTGCGGGGAATCTGTGCCGCTGCGCTCGGAGCCAGGGGCAACTGCCACGGCCCCCAGGCCAGCACGAACTTCTCCTGTTCCGGTGTGCCCGGACTCTGCGGCGGCGGCGTCTCTTCCTGCCGAGACGGCCACCGCGGCCCCCAAGCCAGCGCAGGTTGACCCTGCACTAGGCGGCCCGGCCTTTTCTCCAGCACCGCCTTCCCCGGCTCGCCCCTCTCCTCAGATCAAGGAGCCAGAAGCTGAAGAGAGCCCGGCTGGCCTGGCTGCCAGAGCCTCGGAGCCAACTTCTCCTGATCGGCGTCTCGTCTCGGTTGCTGGTGCGTCGACTCCTCTTGAGGATGAGGTAATGGAGGAGGTCGGGGGGACTGCCCCAGCCTCTGTCGCTCCATTGCCCCTGGCGGATGCCTTCGCGCTTGCCGAGACGAGCATTCGGCAGGTCTTGGCTGCACTAGGTCGCGAGCGGGAGGAGTATACGGTTGAACGAGATCGCCTCCTCACCTGGGGGAACCTTTTGCGGGAGAGGACCGTGAAGGTTAAGAGCAAGCTCGACTCCAGGCGGGAGCTGCTCGACTTCAGGGAAGTGCTCCTCGACCGGATGAAGCGGGCTGTCGATCGCATGGACACCCAATCGCGGCGGATCAACAGGGAGGCTCTGGAGGCACACGCCCGGGCCGAAGAGAGCCTCTCTGCTGCTGTGGAGATGCGGCAGCGGTTTGGAGCGCCGTGAACTCGCCGTTGAGGAACGGGAGCGTTCCATGGCAGCTGAGGCGGAGAGGGTCACCGCGCAGCTGGCGGCGGGCGAGGATGACCTTCGAGCTCGGATCGAGGAGCTGGAGATCCTGAAGGCAGACCTCGACTTGAGGGATGAACAGGTCTCCCGTGATCGCCGGGCGGTCTTGGACCGGGAGTTGACCGCCGACTTCAAGGCCGCTGAGTTGGAGCGGCTCGCCAAGACTCTCCACCTTTGGGAGAGCTCCCTGGCGGCCAAGGAGAAGGAATTCTCCGAGAGGAACCTGGAGGCTCTGCAGGCGGCCCGCCGCGAGGTGGAGGAGCTTTCGGCCTTGCGGTCCTCCGAGGCTCTTGCGGTCTCGAGCTTCGTGGATCGAGCGGGGTCCGCCCTGATCCCTCTTGGCTTCAGTCCGGTGAGGACCGCGGCCCCTGCGTTGGAGGTGATCCCCGCGCTGGAGTCGATCGGCGCCAAGCTGGACAGGCTAGACTCGGTGGTCGCCAGCGAGCTTGAGGCCGAGGGGCGCGGCCTAGCCTTAGAGGTCGCCTCACATGTGCTGGCATGCTTTAAGAGCCGCGACTCCTCTTTTTCGCTAGAACCAGCGAGAGAGGGCCCAGCCGCAGAGCGGGAGCAAGCTGCCAGGGCAGAAGTCGAGGATGTGGCCGCCCTTATAGCCGCAAGGTTCCGGCGGGAGCCGAGAGGTCCTTAGGACTTGTTTCTCCCTTTTTATCGAGTCTGTAGTCCAGCTCATGGAGCCTCGCTTAATTTGACTCTTTTGGATATTTGTGTCTGTGATGCTTTTTCTCTCCTTCTTGGCTTTGCGTGACTGAGTTCTTAGCTCCGCAAGGTACTCAGAGGCCATCTCCAACCTCGGAGCTTTGTACAGACACCCTCCCCGGGTCCTAACCGTGTTAGGGGCCCCCGGAGGTCTCCGGATCTCGCCCTATGGGGAGCTCCAAATCTGCCTGCCACGTGGCGGGTCCGGAGCCCCTCCTTAAGAGGCTGGGGCTCCGGCCGTGCTGGACACGTAGGGCTTTCAGAGCCCTCCCACCGGGGGGGGGGGGAGGCTCCTCAAGGGAGGTGAGAGTTCCGGGCCTGCTGGACACGTGGGGCCCTCGGGTCCCGCCCCTGCTGGAGGGGCAGGTCCCGGTCCTTCCAGTCCTAGGCCGGAGTAGTTGGTAGCTCCTTTCCCCCTGCTTCATGCAGTCCCTGTTGCCGTAACCTGGAGGTCCTGCACACAGGCAGAGGAAACGTAATTCTCCTCGGGGGGTCCTCCCATCCCGTCTCCTAGTCTTATCCGTCTTACGATCCTGATTCGCTATACGGGGCTTGGGCAATTCTGTGCACGAGGCGCCGGAGCTCCGGCTCCCTCCGAGGTCCGGGTACGGCCGTCCGATCCCTAGTACCGGGCCATGCGCTGGGGAAGCAGAGTGCACGTGCTTTGGGTTCATGACCAGGCAAAGCGGTTGTACTCCCCTGTACCTCCGGAGGGCAGGATGCGCATGCTTTGGGCTCATGGCCGGCTAAGCTGGATACGCACCCTGGACCTCCCATGCACAACGCAGGCCTTTCCTGGAGGTAACCAACTGGCACCGCAACACCTGACTGGGGGAGGCCCGAGAGACTCACTCGGCCATCGGCAGGTGCCTCAAGCGCAGCCGCCTTCGGTAGGATAGCGAATGCCGACTATGGATGAGCGCAGGAGAGGGGGAGCTAGATGTACGATGAACATACAGAGATAGTGCGATCATAAAAATTAATGCATAATTTAAATGAGCGCATGAGAGAGAGCTAAGTAGAACAGGTCTCTGTATTCGTGCCCATAGATGGAATTCTGGCTGTACATGGAGGCAATGTTCCGCCTCATCTACAAGGGAAGCAAGACTCTACGCGCTTAGGGTCGGAACCAGGCTAAACTGGACGTAGTCCTGTACCGTCCCTTGAGACTTAGCTGCCCCAAGCTCTGTTCCTAAATTCTATGGGATCCATTACAGAAGGGAATAACCCTGTTCTACTGATGCTCAGGATGTAGGACTTACAGTGTTGCTTCATGGCAAGGATTTTTGGGAATGGATCCCACTCTCGGTCGAAAGGCATGTGTACTTGGGGCGGCAGCTTTCATGATTCGGAAGGGACCTTCCCTGCTGGGGGAGAGCTTATGGGTCCTTCTTGGAATAGAGCGTGCCGCTACACCAGGTTGCCCTCCTGCAGGCCCCCGACGCGTTTGGTTCTTTGGCGGTAGTGCTTAGAGCATTAGCCGAGACCGCGTGTTGTGGGGTGTTCCCTGCAGCCGAGTCTTGTCGATGAGGTTGTTATCTTCGCGCTGGATCAGGTCCTGCGCGGCTTCTCCTGGGGGCCCCCGGGGAGTTCTCCCCTGCTGGCTAAGGCCTTCAAGGGGTAGGTAGGCCCGGGCTCGTCTTGGATGACCTAAGGCGTCTTCCCCTTCTGGCGAGGCCTTCAAGGGGTTGACAGACCTTAGGCGGCTCCCGAGAGGTATGTTCGAGGCACGGAGGCTCGCCGCAGTTGGCTAACGCCCTGGCCTGTCACCGTCAGAACTGGAGTCCTCACCGTCATGCACTGTCTTTATGACACGCTGAGGCTCCTGGAACCCCACCTGATGGGCAGCGGTGACTGGGGCATCGACCTTCTGTTTGCCATCCCTCTGAGGGTAGGGCGGTGCTTCAGCCCTCTGCTGTCTTCCTTTGCGGAAGCGCTCTGCAAGCCTCTGGATCTCCCAGCACTCGGCGGCAGTATGGCTGCCGGTGCCATGCACAGGGCATAGCCCGCCCTGGTCACTGTATGGGACCGGTGATTGCCGCTGCCTTTTGTCGGGGCGTGGCCCCCGAGCTCCACTGGTCGTCGCAGCTGCAGCGACGGGGGCCGTGAATGGTGACTTCATCTTGCCACTCCCCCGGTTCTTGGTCTTCTTGCCACCCCCATAGGCAGCAGCACCGGACCCGGGCTGTCCTCCTGACTCGGAGGTCGGCAGAGCGTGCCAGTTCCGCCCTTCAGCTGCTCTGGCGCACTTGTCCGCCAGGCTGAAGAGCTCTGAGACGTCGCGGACCTCTCTGGTCGCGAGCTTCTCAAGCATTTTCTCGTCCCGGACACCCTGTTGGAACGCCACCACCACAGAGGCACTTTGGATATGTGGGATGGTGTTGCGTACCTGAGAGAACCACTGGATGAAAGAGCGCAGCGACTCCCCAGGTTGTTGCTTGACGGCGTGGAGGTCAAGCTCCGTGCCGGGACGGGTGTAGGAGCTGCCGAAGTTGGCGACGAACTGCCGGCAGAGCTCTCCCCAGGAGGTTATGGACCCCTGAGGTAGATTCATGAGCCAAGACCGAGCTGGGCCGGTCAAGGCGACGGAGAAGTAGTTGGCCATGACAGCCTCGTCCTCTCCTGCGGCAAGTACCACGGTGGAGTAGATCTGGAGGAACTCCGCCGGGTTGACGCTGCCGTCGTACTTCTCGGGCAGGTGCGGGCGAAACTTGCGTGGCCACCTCGCGAAGCGAAGGTGGGGTGCAAGAGCTGCACATCCTGCACCTGCTGCTGCAGGTATTGGCGCTGCGAACGCTTGGTTCGCACTTGGCACCACGTATCCCGGCATGGGCAAGGCTGCACCATAGATCGGGGCCGCTGCTTGCGGCGCATATGGTTGTGGCATATGCTGCGCAGCATATGCCTGAGGCAGGGCTCGCGTGGCGAAGACCTGCCCTTCAGGTTGTGTCGAGGCCAACGACATGCTGTCGCCAGCCTCATGGTTGCGACGCCTTTCTCGGCGTCGCTCCAGGTACACCCGGGCGTCCTGGCCCAAGTGGCACCGTTCCAGTTCCCTTCGCAGGTCCGTCGACAAGAGCCTGGAGGAGCTGGAATCCGCCGTTAGCCCGTCAACCGTGGGTGTGCGCGTCAGCGACACAGCCGGTTGTCCTGGGCGCCGTCCTCGCCGAAACCGAGGGTTCGCGGCGGCGACGACGAGGCGGTCCACCTCGCGGACCCATTGCTGGGTCGCTGAATGGAGCACATCCCCCACAGGTGGGTTGCGCAGCAGCGCTCTTGCTGCAGCTAGCGCACCTCCATGGTGTATGCTCAGCGCTGCCGAAGATCTCACACTGGTCGGGGCCTGCATAGCCGGAGTCGGCATTGCCGGAGTCGGCATTGCCGGAGTCGGCTGCTGGCTACCAGCTTGTGCCGACACACTCCGTCCTGAGTGTGTCGACATGTACTCCCCAGCGGTCACGGTTCGCCGTGAACGCGGAGGGGGAGAGTTTGCCGCTGAAGGAAGCTTGGTCATCTTCGCCGGTGGAAACTCGTCGCGCTAGGAGAAAAGCCCCCTACCTGGCGCGCCAAATGTCGAAGTGTTCAGTCGACACTTCCCCCGGGCCTGCACTGGGCAGCCCGCGGAGGTTCTTTTTTCGGTGGGGCTAGTCTCTAGCGGAGAGCTTGCGCAGATGGACGAGTTAGTAAGAGCTTGACACGGCGAGTTTTACGTGGTTCAGGCCGCCGGAGCGTAAAACCCTACGTCCACGGCGAGCTATGGAGCTCGCTGTATTTCTTGTTGCTCGGGGCCGGAGGCCTGAGCTTGGGGGTGAGTTACAGCTTGAGAGTGTATGGCTAGCGTATGAGTTGCAAAGTGCGAACCCCTGCTATCGACGCCTACCCGAGCCTTTTATAGTCCAAGGCTCGGGCAGCTTACAAGGGGGGCCGGGACCCGACAGGTGGTCCCGGGAAGATTGCCTATTATCTACCGTATCTGCAGTTATGTCGGTAGTTGTCTCTGGCGAAGGCCTCCGAGTCTTCATCTTGCCGTCCTGCCCATGCCGCATGCTAGTCGTAGTGGTTGATGACGGTGCAGGCAGCATGGGATGTCTTGTTGCGGCGTTTATTGGCTGGCAGGTTCTGACACCGCGCGCCAGTCTGTGATGCGACTGGGCGCAACGGCACCTGACAGACGCGTGCTCCGCGTCTCCGCGTCTTGGGAAGACGCGGGCCTTGAGTACCTTGTACGGGCAAGGTATGGGGCGCCTTTACACCCGCTGCCTACCGCTCGGGGCAGGCAGCGCCATTCTGCTGCCACGTGGCGGGCCCGGAGCCCTTCTCAAAGGAGAGGAGGGTCAGCTCCGCGGGGCACGTGGAGCCTCCGGACCTCTCCCTGCGGAGGGGGAGGCTCGGCCTCTGTTGGCCACGTGGCGGGCCCGGAGCTCTCCTCTGAGGAGAGGGAGGTCCGGCCCCGCTGGACACGCGGCGCCTTCGGACCTCTCTCCCGCGGAGGGGGAGGTCCGGCTTCTGTATGCCATGTGGCGGGCCCGGAGCTCTCCTCTGAGGAGAGGGAGGTCCGGCCCCGCCGGACGCGTGGCGCCTTCGGAGCTCTTCCTGCGGAGAAGGGCGAGTTCCTTAGGCATTTTACCCTATGCGCGGGGGTACCCCATATCTCAGGTACCGACAACATGCTTTACGTGTGGCCAGGCGGGTCATTTCTCGAAGGACGGTCCCCAGGGGCAGCAGAGCAGCGGGCAAGCCCAGTTCCAGGGCAGTGCTCGAGGCCGACCTCCGGTCAAGAAGGTTGGTCAGCGGACTGGGGGCATTCGCAACCTCGACCATGAGGACGCCCCAGAGGGAGACAACATGCTGGCGGGTACATTGATGAACCCAACGGGTACGGGGGACGCCCTATCTTTCGATGAGAGATGTTGGTAATGAACGAATTTGGTGGAGGCCGACGTTGGCTGCCCGACTACCACAACCAGAATGGTGTGGCGCCTTGAGCGACAGTTACACCGTCTCCTGGTAACTACGATTTGGGTGGAGGTCGACGTTATGCTACTCGACTACAACAACCACAAGGATGCTGCGCCTTAGCGATAGTTACACCGGCTCCTGTTGTTGCTGTACTTGCCGTGCCAAGAACAGCCTTGAACCTGCAAGCAATCGAAGAACAAGCAAGAACAAGATAACAAGCAAACACTCACGGTGTGAAAAAGTTGGGGTTCTGATTATGGTAATCGGAAGGTCTCGTTGACACTTGCGTTACAAGAAAGTAGCAAATAGCTAAACTTACAGAAAACAAAACCCGCCCTGTCAAGGAGCTCTTGGACTACTTAAATATGGGAGGGAAGAGGGAAATTCGTCCAGCAACAAAGGTAGGACGTGATCTCTCTTATTCCCTTCCTTTTTCTGTGATAGACTACCATTTAATAGGGAAAGAAAGAGGGAAACCCATCCAGCAGCAAGGCAGGATATGATTTCCTCTATTTCTTTTCTTATTATAGCACATCTATCTTTAAATGGGGGAAGAAAGAGGGAATTTCGTCCAGCAGCAAAGTTGGACGAGATTTTCCTTATTCCTTTCCTTATTTGTCTAAATCTCTCTTTATTACATGGCCCCAGTCTCAAGATTTCTCCTCGGGTGGAGCAGCCTTTATTGCATTAATCCCTCCATCCCTCCTAGCTGGATCAATTCCCAAACACCTAATAATAACAAGGTCATCACAAGGCTTTAATAGGTCCCCATTTGAAGGATAATTACTTTGAACAGCCAGGAATGAATTCACCTGATAATTAAGTTGACGTGCACGAGCGCGTGTCATTGGACCTTGATTAGCTGAGAGTGGTGAGTGGGCTGGTGTTGTGGTTGTATCAACGGTAGCGATGTCCGCATCATACATTCACTCTTAATGACCAAGCAATCATCATTTTATTCGATTCTGGTACAACCCACAGTTTTATAAGTGCATCCTATGTGGCTAAGCATCAAATGCAAGTCTTCCCAACCGACTGCACATATATGATCTGCTCATCGGGAGGGAAGATTTCAGCAAATATGATGATTCCAAAAGCACCTCTGTGCTTAGGTGGGAAGCTATATCCCACCACCTTGATAATCCTTACAGGACAAAAGATTGATGCAATCTTAGTGATGTCATGGTTACGCTACCATGGCGCTGTCCTGGACACTCGGACACGGGCGGTTCATTTGAATTCTCCATTCCACCGTCCGCATTCCATGGTGCTAGACAATCCAGTCCGGGAAGTTTCAGAAATTAATAATGCTGAAGCTCTCAAGTTAGAGGACATCCCCGTAATCCGGGAGTACCCCGACGTGTTTCCGGATGATCTTCCGGGCATGCCACCTGAGCGGGATGTCGAGTTCAAGATTGAGCTTGCACCCGGGACTACGCCAATATCAGAGACCATACAAAATGGCTCCAAACGAGCTGGCTGAACTAAAAGAACAGCTCAATGATCTGTTGAGCAAAAGTTTCATTAGGCCGAGTTCCTCACCTTGGGGATGCTCGGCACTGTTCGTAAAGAAGAAGGATGAAACCTTGAGGCTGTGTGTGGATTACCGGCCGCTCAACACCGTCACCATCAAGAACAAATACCCACTGCCCCGCATTGACATCCTGTTTGATCAGCTTGTGGGTGCAAGTGTGTTCTCCAAGATGGACCTCCGCTCCGGGTATCATCAAATAAAAATCCGGGCAGAGGATATTCCGAAGACGGCTTTCTCGATGAGATATGGCTTATACGAATATCTTGTCATGTCTTTTGGTCTCAATAATGCTCCAGCACATTTCATGTATCTCATGAACTCGGTGTTCATGCCGGAGCTGGACAAGTTTGTGGTGGTGTTCATTGATGATATCTTGGTTTACTCCAAGACAGAAGCAGAACACGCCAAACACTTGAGGATTGTTCTTCAACGATTGCGAGACCACAAGCTCTACGGCAAGTTCAGCAAATATGAGTTTTGGATCAGCCAAGTGCCATTTTTGGGACGTATCATCTCAGCGGCAGACATTGCGGTTGACCCAAGCAAAATCGAGCAAGTGCTAAAATGGAAAGCTCCCACTTCAGTCCACGAAGTCAGAAGCTTCCTCGGTTTTGCGGGATATTATCGGAGATTCATTTCAAGCTTCTCCAGGCTTGCTAAGCCGATAACAGAATTGCTGAAGAAGGGAACAAAATATGTTTGGAACACGACGTGTGAATGAGCATTCCAAGCATTAGTGAAGCATCTCACAACAGCCCCGGTCTTGGCTCAACCGTATACAACTAAGCCCTTCGATGTGTATTGTGATGCGTCCGGTATCGGGCTCGGCTGCGTGTTGATGCAAGAAGGACGTATGGTCGCATATGGATCACGCCAACTTTGGAACCATGAGCAGCATTACTCAACTCATGATCTTGAGCTTGCGGCTGTGGTTTTGGCGTTAAAAATGTGGAGGCACTATCTCCTGAGAAACTTGGTGCATATCTACACTGACCACAAGAGTCTGAAGTATATTTTTACCCAGAAGAAGCTGAATATGAGGCAAAGGAGGTGGTTAGAACTAATAAAAGATTATGAGATGAGATTCATTACCACCCTGGCAAGGTGAATGTGGTTGCCGACGCGCTGAGTCAGAAATCACATGTCCATAACCTCACCATTACACCGGTGGAGGAGGAATAGCCGAGTTTATACTTGGTTCCTTATAGATCACTCTACAACCTTGCCCTCATCCCTACCATTAGAGAGGACATCATTGCAGCTCAGAAGGTTGATAAGGGTATGGCACATCTCCAAAGACGGATAGACAACGGAGAAATCAAATGTTTCCGGAAGGATGATGAGGGGACGTTGTGATTTAATGACCGCATAGTGGTACCCCGGAACATAGAGCTGAGGAAGAAAATTCTTGATGAAGCTCACTTGTCTAAATACTCCATTCATCCGGACAGCAACAAAATGTACCAAGATTTGAAAAAGACATTTTGGTGGATGCAGATGAAGCGGGAGGTAGCGCAGTACGTATCCGAGCGTGATACGTGTAGACGAGTGAAAGTTGATCATATAAGAAAATCAGGGCTGCTGCAACCCCTAAAAATTCCGGCATGAAAATGGGAAGATGTGAGCATGGATTTCATTCTGAGATTACCCCTCACTTCCAACAAGTATGATTCCATTTGGATAATCATTGACCGATTAACCAAGTCGGCTCACTTCATTCATGTACATACGCATTACAATGCCGGCAAGTACGCGGAGCTGTGCATAGCGAGAATTCTATGCTTATATGGGGTACCCAAGACCATAATCTCAGATTGAGGTGCGTTATTTGTGTCTCGTTTTTGGGAGCAGTTACACGCTGCATTGGGTACTAAGCTGATTAGGAGCTCCGCCTATCACTCTCACACAGATGGGCAAACAGAGAGGGTAAATCAAGTACTAGAAGATATGTTGAGAGCATGTGCCATCCACCACGGTAGGAACTGGGATGATCACCTACCGTTGGCGGAATTCTTGTACAATAACGGCTATCAGACGAGTATCAAGATGGCACCCTACGAAGGTCTCTACGGTCGCAAATGTCACACCCTATTAAACTGGTGCGAGTCCGGTGAAAGGGTCACATTCGGGGTTGATGTGGTGAATGACGCCGAAGAGCGCGTTCGGGTGATTCAAGCCAACTTGAAGGTTGTTCAATCCTGGCAGAAAAGCTACGCTGATAAGAGGCGTAGACCGCTGCACTTTGACGTCGGAGAGCACGTGTACCTCCGTGTATCTCCGATGAAAGGCGTGCACCAGTTCGGTATGAAGGGAAAACTCGCTCCCTGATTCATTGGACCCTATGCTATCACCGAGAAGTGTGGACCAGCGGCGTATAGACTGGAGCTATCGGCATCTCTTGCTGGTGTTCATGACATTTTCCATGTTCCACAACTGCGAAAATGTCTGCAGCATACGGCTTCTATTCCCGCTGAAGACGTCGGCGAGCTGCAACCGGATTTGACATATGATGAATATCCGGTGGCAATTATTGATGATAAAGCTCGGACCACACGTAGCCGAACGTTGTTGGTCTACAAGATACTCTGGAGCAACCACACCGCCGAAGAAGCAACGTGGGAAAGCGAGGAATTCCTTCGCTCAAACTACCCGGAGTTCATGGCTTCTCAGCACGGGTGAGTTCCTATTACATCGTTGTCTCTTCTTTTGTAATCTCGGGACGAGATTCTTTTAACGGGGGAGGGATGTAAAAGACCAAGAAAAGGGATTTACAAAAATTTTCCATCACCTCACAACACCACATCTTTTGTTGTGGATATCTTGTGAATACTTGTGAAGAGCAAGTGACCATCATCAAAAGGGTGATTAGAGTGGAAAGCCCTAACTTTCCAAAAGTAGGATTTCTACACATGAACATGCAAGGTTGAGCTCACCCCTAGACCTTAAATAGTCTTGGGAAGGCTCAGGCCAAAGTTCATGCAAATCCAATACTTTTTGAGGCACTTTTAGAGACAATTCAAAAAGGGGCCAATTTGAATGCAAATTCAAATTGCAGCAACTTTCATCACTTGAATTCAAAAGTTGACTTCATATTCAAACTCAGCATAATTTTCTGAGTTATCCCACCAATTTTCATCCCCATTGGAATTTATCTTGTCGGGAGCTAAATTTGCAATAATTCAAAACTGAATTTGAATTTCAGTTCAAATGTGAAGCAAATTTAGCCAAACCAATTTCAAATTTAGGAAACCAAATTCAAACAATGACTTGGAGGTTAAGTCTCACATTTAATTGTGAGTAGCTGGGGATATTTTCAGCAAAAACAGAAAATGAAAAATTGAAAAAGGAATTAGAGGGGGGAGGGCCCACTGGTCAATGACTGTTTCAGAAGGAAACCGACTCGGTGGTCGTCAGTCAGCCGCCGGAGCTAGTTGCCACCACACGGCTCGCCAGCGCGCGCCTGGATTAGCTCGTGCCCCCCTCCCGATCACCACGTACACGGCACAAACCGAGTTTGCTGCCTCCCTCGCCTGCGCTGCCCTGCTCAACGCTCGCGCGCTCGAAAAGCTTGCCGCAGCGACTGCGCCTCCGAGCCCCGGCGCGCACCCGTGCTGATCATCGGTCACTCGCGGTCCCTGCAGAAAAAAGGAGCGCCAAGGTGTGCTCTAGCTGTTCCCCGTACTGCACCAGCAAGCTGCACTCGGTTGTGCCCGGTGTAAGCCGTCGAAGTTGAGAAACCGGAAGGAACCGGCGGAGCTGTGCTTCGGCTCACCGGTGACAGCCCCATCCGGCCATCTTCGCCGACCGCGTTCTACACAAGAAAGATGCGTGGGGATCCCTAGATGGTGTAGCCGCAAACCATTCGGCAAATAATCCATTGGGTAGCAAGAATTTTAGAAAGTCCCAAACCCTAGTTCAACTGACCGAGCTCGGCAAAAACCAAAAATTTGGCTTACACGCTGAATCAATGGTCAAGCTAGCTCGCAAGTAGCTCCTACACCTCCTAGCATCCCTCCTCGAGGAAGAACTGGGCACAACCGTCCAGAAATGGCTGAGTTATAGCAGTTTCCATAGCCGTCGGTGCAAACACGGCTCGGGTCACCGACGAGGGTGGGTTTGCAGGCATTTTTAGCTTCCAGGGCTGCTCACGGCGGGTTCCTCGTGACTCACTGGTGCTCCCCGAGCAAACCGTAACTCTTTTCATGCCTCAGAGAGCGAGAACGACCTCGCCGGAGCCCTAGCATCCGCGGTGGACATCGCACAGCCGTTTCCGGTCACCGCCGGCGAGCTCCGACGCCCGAGGCAAGTTCCACATGGCGAGATAAGGCTAGGCGGCCAGTTCCAATGCTGGGGGCGGTCGGGAAGGCAGTTCCGGCGAGCCTCATCGGAGTGCACCGCCGCTGAACTCGCGGGCGCGCGCAAGGAGGAAGAAGGCGGGTGGTGGGACCCACCCGCAGAGTTTGAACTTTTCCAGGATTTTCCAATTTTAGTGCAAACTTCAAATGCACATAACTTTTGCTAGGAAGCTCCAAATTCAGTGAATCAAATTTTGCTGAACTCAGCTTTTTGAGTACTTTCTAGCAACACAAATTTCAGCTCACGAAACTTAATAGTTTTACAGAATTAATTCCCTAAATTTAAACTTTTAGGAATTTTATCTGGAGAATTACTCTATGAAAAATTCTGAAATTTGGCTGGGAGGTTCTTTGGAAAATCCTTGAGTCACAGTAAAATTTTCAGACTCATCCAAGTTAATTTAGTCCCTCTAATGGTGTGATTAATTGAACTGCCCTGAGAAAATAGAAAAATTTACAGAAACATTTTTTAGATTTTCTCAAATCTTGTTTAGGGCATAACTTCATCTAGAATTCTTCAAATGACATGAAACCAATTCCATTTGAACCATCTCAAATTCTAATTTCTAGAAAGCAATGGTTGAAACCATGAAAAACCCTGGGAGTTCTTAGAGGTGCTAATTTGACCAAATAAACTTTTATTTGTACAAAGCTCAAATAAACTTTGTTTCAAATGAGACTTGGTCAAGACTCTGGTTAGGAACCTACCAAGCAACCATAAAAATTTTAGAACCAAAGGGGAGGGCTAGCTAGAGTTATGGTAATTACTTATTCAGTTCTAAACATTGCATTTAAATTAACATATAGTATATCGTTTGCGTGTAGTCGCTGAAGCCGAGGAGACTCCGGAAGTACTCGACTTCCTTCTTCCGGACGAAGCCCTAACCACTGACCAGCAGCAACAAGGTAAGCCCCAGTTTGCATTAAACCGTTTTACAAAGTTTTGCTTTGTTTACATACTTCGTATGAGGTATGTATATGTGCATTAGGTGTAGGGTGGATGAAACCCCAAATGCATAACCAGATGTTTCCCATCAGAGTGAGGGTAGTGTCTAAGTCCTCGAGTAGACAGGCTATGCTTAATCATTTATAGGACTTCGGTACAAGTCGAGTAGTTGAAATCTACTCGCGAGTTAGGCTTGGGACACACAAGATTGGTTTGAGTGATGTGAGATCACTTTAGAAATGAAAATGAGGCTAGACAGGGGCTAGGGCAGCAAGAGGAAGTCTTGTGTGTGCAGCCCTGTCCGTGTCGATTGAGGACCGATCCGTGTGCGGCCTTGCTGAGCAAGTATTGAACGTACCGAAGGCATATCAGATATATGGGCTGTAAAAGTCCCAAAAATAGGAATGCAAAGAAACAGGTGATTGAACGTCAAGTTCATGGAAAATGGGACTTACAAAAACTTTCTTACATGGGATGGTAAACATGAGGTTCGACAACACGGGTTCGAGCATTCATTTGAATGTGTTGGACCAAGGTGGAGTTAAACTCATGTGTAATCATACATGTATAGGAGAAAGAACAAAATAAGGTCTTTAGACTCAAAGGCTCAGCTCAAATTGCCGCCAAACTTTTGTATACACATGGAGCCTCATACATTTGAAATTGAGGAGATTATGGTGGCAACTTTCTGATTTGAGGGTGAGCTAAAAAGGAATGGATTATGATCATGTTCAGTTCATGTCGAATTCAAAACATGTTAAGGCAAGGGAATGACTTGAGTTATGTCATATAAAATCATAAACTCAAACATGGACATGTGGGGAAAGCTAAATTATTCTTTAGCTCATACTGAACACATGTTAACCCAGAGAAGAATTTCACTCCCAAAAATCTAACTTATGTGCACATTCTCTATGAGTAGAGGGGAGGGAAATTTAAACCCAATTTTGAACCCTTGCAAAGGATTCATATTCAGATTGTCCAAAAACTTATATGTGAGATGACCATTGCAGTCCTCAAGTATAAAAGAGCTTAAGTTCTAAATTTGGAGAAATTTTGAGCTCATATACCATGTGTTCAAAGCATTATTTGAGATCACCTTCAAACTCAAATTTGAGGGGCATAGTCAAACTGAACTTGTGAAGTTAATATTAGGACTAAGGTTGATCAAGCATGGGATAGGAGCAAACCAAAGTTTTTCACCCAAATTCAAATGGGTCACCATAAAAGAGGACTTAAATATTCAGTTTGAATCAAATGGTTCACTTCAGGGAAAAGAAGGCCATGTCCAAAAGAAGGAAATTCAAACTGTTGGTTAAGAATTTTTATCTGCAATGGCCAACTCAAAAATCAGAGTTCATATTTGAACTTCTTAGGTCCAAATAAGTGGGTGCACAAAGTTTCATGAATTTTTGAGCTAGTTTGCTAGCCATTTAAAAGAGGACTTTAAATTGCATAGGAGTTCAAATACGAATTTAAATGAAACATGTCCAAATACCCCAAATACAGTTCAGATTCAAACTTCCCACAATTGGGTGGATTCATTTGCCAATTTTGAGAGGTTTGGAAGATCTTTTGAGGGATAAGGAGGGACTGCCTTGTGAGTCCCATTTGTCATTGAGAGGGGAAGACTGACCACCCAAGTCTCTGTTTTGCAACCGAACCGACTGAGCTACGGATCAGCAGCTCGCGCCACCGAGCCGGGGGGGGGGGGGGGGGGGGGAGGGGCTGCCGCCACTTCCCAGCTGCTTGAGCAGCGCTGGAGAGCTGCTCGTGGGTCTCCTGCGCCCTCAGCGTGATCGTCTTGCCTCCTTATCCGAAGCCTCGGTGCCTTGCCCTCCCTCTCATGCAGAAACAGAACAGAGCGCCCACGCCAGCCTCGGTTGATTCGGGAGCTGGCGATTTTGTGCGCACGAGGCCTCAGCCAGCTGCAAAACAGCACCACAGACTCGTCCTTTACCTCCTCAGCTTGAGAACCAGCAGCTTCCGGCGTCCTAGGGTTGGCACATGAATATTTTTCTTCTCCTCAGTTCCATACAACGTTGCCTCACTGTTCTTCGTCTTCCTGTCACTCCAGTGCCTCTCCGGCACAACAAACTTCGCCCTAAGGTGCGCCCTGACATGTAGCTACTCCTCCTGAACCCTCCTTGCTCGTCCCCACTGCCGGCTTGCCGGAATTTACATTTTTGCGCCGGCGAACGTGAAGAACCGAGCGTGAGTAAATCGGGAAATTCATCCAAACGGGTTGATCATCTCTCATGCGGTTCAAACCACAGCTACTAGGGTTCCTAGCGCCCTTCCACGCTGAAGCACGAAGCAAACCGACCCTCCTCCGCCCCGGGCAACGAGAAATCGCCGCCGGCGGCTAAAACCGCTGCGGTCCACGGTGACGACTAGTTTGCAGCCATTTTCTATAAGAGTTCATCTCTGTTCCACGTTCCTCGACCACTAGGGATGCTTTAGGGCATCGTAGCTCACCGGGAGGAGCTTTGGACACGCTGAAACGCGTCAATGCCGAGCTCCCGAGCCGCCCCGCCGATGCCGACCCATCTACGGCCGTTTTCATGCGGGGAAACCTTGCCCGGCTGCTAGGCCACGGTGTGAGGAGCGTGTAGGGAAAAAGCGGGGCAAAAAACGGTGGAGACATGCGGGAAAACGGGGCGCGCCACCCTTCTGTCCAGCGTGCACCCACGGGCTCTGGCGAGAGGTTGAAGAAACACCTGACCTGTGAGCCCCACTTTTGAATTGTTCTGTGTAGAATTCAAACAGAAAGTGTTCAAACTTTAGAACCTCATAACTTTGGCTAGGAAGCTCCAAATTTAGTGAGTCAAATTGGTTTGGGTTCAGGATGAAAAGCTCTATCCAAATCTGCAACCCAATTTGCATGGAAATCAATAGAAAATTCTGGAAAATTCTTTAAGCTTTTCAGCAAAAGAATTTTAGAAAGCAAAAGAATTTTAGAGAGAGTTTGGTTCATCCGAAAATCCTCAAATTTTGCCAGAATAGTCTTTAGGATATTAGTGAACTCCTGTAAAAGTTCCAGCTCATTTAGAGTTGATTTAGTTAGGATAATTCTGAAATCAAATTTTTATGTTCAAATGAATACATAAACAATTTCAGAGAATTTCCAAAAGTAGAAATTCAGTTCTGGGCAGTTCTTAGTTCCAAAATCCTAGAAAAATTCATGCATGCTCCCTAAGCTATGTCTGAAATTTTAGTTCACCTGAACTTGCATGAAAGTGCATGTTTATTCAGAATTAATTCCTTGTTGCCTAAATGCTTAGGAAATTGTTCTGAGTGATCTACTCAGTGAAAAATACTAAATTTTGGTCCAGATGACTTTCTTGTGACAAGGAACTCACAAGAAAATTTTCAGCTCCATTGGAGTCCTGGATCAATACTATCCTGTTTAACCTTATAGATGATCAACACCACCCAAGTGATGATCTCACTTATCACTTGATCGTAGTGCTTATCCCCAATCCCAAACCACTAGCACCAGTGTCATTTTAAATTCTTAAATAGGGTTCCAGTTTTAAACTTGTCTTTAGAACTTGTTAGCAAAAGTTTTATAATTAAACATGTATGCATATTCATAACGTATAGTGATTAAACATGAAAAGTGAAGGAGAAGTTAAGCTTGGATCAAGGAGCAAGAAGGGTAGGGATTGAGCTTCAAGTCATCACCAACTAACTTCAAAATTATCTGACTTTAGTCAACTGCAAAACCAAGGCAAGTTCCGGTTTGCATTTAAGTTGTTTTATAAAGTTTTTCCTTTGTTCACTACTATGGGTCAAAGGGTATGTGCATTAGGTCAAGAATGTTTTACACCCCACTTGCATAACAAAAAATGAACCCTGGAGTCAAGGGTAGAGTATAGTTCCTGCTGTAGAGAGTTGCTGTGCTAAATAGGTTATAACATCCGGTAGAAAACGAGTAGTTAGAATCTACTCGCGAGCTATAGTTTAGGATTACATAAGTATGGTTGGAAACGAGGCAAACTAAAGTTTACATTTCTAAAGATGAGACCGGGCAGGAGGGTTAGGCAGCGAAAAGACGAGGTCTTGGTCG
Organism: Neostapfia colusana; assembly: GCA_030760725.1. NCBI lineage: Eukaryota > Viridiplantae > Streptophyta > Magnoliopsida > Poales > Poaceae > Neostapfia > Neostapfia colusana. Next base: position 53,341,941 of record JASWHV010000019.1, read on the forward strand.
AGTAGCTCGGCCTGTGTCGGTTAAGGACCGAAGCGTGTGCGGCCCTGAGAGCAAGTATTGAGTTATGTACCGGATGCTTACTGCTATATGGGAACCAGGAAACCGAGGTACCGGGTTCACTGGATTGTAGAGGCATACCACATCGTCTCATTAGACCTGTGAGCCCGAGATGGCGCGACCGGTTCTACAGTCGAGTGTCCTACGAAAGGTTGCCACATACGACGTAATGAAGGACGCCAGATTTGGGTCTTCAGAGGCGGGCGTATGTGTCGAGTTATCCGGGTAGTGTTTGATTCGAATCACCGTCCCTCGCGGTTATGAGTACCGCTTGCTCACTACGCTGTGACCCGGTAATCAAGTTGTGTGGAAACAGTTTGCAAAAGTATAATTGCTGCTATGATTATGTTAAATTGCATGAAAACCCTGTTTGAAGTAGAGAAGAGCAAACTAAAGTTAATTTCCACCTTGGGACAAGTAATATTAGAATGAAGCATTTCTTGTTTGATTGTGGAGTTCCAATGTTGCTGGCCGCAAGGTCACTACTATTATGGCTAAAATCTGAAAGTTAAGGATGAACTCGTAGGCAAGTCTTTTCGCAACTTATATGTTTAGGTCGTAAGTCCCTTTCATGTAGAGTTGCATGTCTTAGGAGAGACGGTTAAGTCTTGCTGAGCATTTGTGTTCACTCTTGCTATATGAGTGGTTTTGCAGGTTAACACGACGCTATAAAGAAGGTTGTCCGGTGAGACTTGGAAACTGCCGAGTCGGTAACACATGGAGAACTTAGCCGCTGCAATGTTTTCGTGTTGCTAGCGAGAGGAGTCCGCGGGCTGGACCTCTTCTCGAGTGCTTCTTAGAAATTCGACGTGAGCTGTTTGTAGACTTCCACTGTAGCTAATTTATATAATTTTTTACAAAGAACATTTGTAAGCGTCCGCTTTTGAGTTATGTGACACATTGTTCCTTATATGTGTGCTGTTGGGTGCTGCATAATACGACACCACCCAATGCGATTCCCGGGTGAGGTGCCCCGTCCCCGTGAACCGGGATGACGGGCCCTGTCAACGTGGTATCAGAGCCGCATTGGTAATAGCGCACGGAGTAAGGATCGTATTACGACAAAAACTTAGGACACGGTGAGGAAACGGTAATAGGCCCACATAAGGACTATAGTAGTATAGTTACTTAAAGTGTCAGGACTAACATACTGTGTTAAAATTCTGAACTTTGATTATGTAACGACGCACCTACGTCCGGGTAAGAATGGTAAGGAACGATACCGAAAGCGGTTCAATTTCGATTAGCTCCCCTGACGAGGAAAGTGGTTCAGGGATAGGTCTCACAGCTTGATGTGAGACGTTAATATGAAACTCTTGGACTCTTCATGTTCCTGAGTTCATATGAAACGTTAATCTCTAGCGTGCATTAGGCAAGTGAGTGGAGACCCCATCGTGTGGTCAGTAACACGATAGTGTGTCTGTCTGGAAATAGCCTAGGAGGACATACGCAGGGCAGTAGGTGGTATCCGTTGGGTTGATAACATTCTCAACCGTGATGACCCGTTCATGATATACTCGGGTTCTCCATCGTGTGATGTAAAAACATGATCACGTACCTTGAGACGTGGTTTAACTCAAGGACGGCCATATGGCAATGATACGGGCGTTTGTATTTACTTTCAAATATGAAACTGTCTGAAATGAAAACAACCTTTGAGTGCACCACTATTGAGTGTTCTTCTGCAGGTACTAACCACGTACGTATCCCTTGCAGTACACGTGTGCGAGAGACCGTCTTAGTGCCACTGATAATACGTATATGCCGGTATAATCTGGTTAGGATTTTATTTTGGAGAGGCAACGTAGTACCGATATGTTTCTTACGGTGCATCGACACCGTAATACACTTAATAATCTCTTCTCTATGAAGAAATGATTCATGAACTAACTTTCAATTAAAAATATAAGTTTGAAATAAATATTAGTTACTGAACTCTTATTTTGAGCTAAGATTCAAATGAGAGAATGACTAAGCTTCAAAGATTTAAAAAACAGAGTGCTCTGTTTCTGGCAGGAATTCTTGCTAGATTTTAATGGAGCATAACTCTGAGTAGATTTAACCCATTAAGGTGTATGATACGGTTCTGGAAAGATTTTCAAGTGCTATACAATTTCTTTGTAGACCTCCAGGGCAAAAGCACAAGTTAAGTTGGTGAAAAGTCCAGTTGAAGGCAAACTGTTCAGAACAAGGACAATAGCAAAAACCTCTCTGGACCTTTCTGTTTTTAAGCCATAACTTCCTATAGAAAAATTCTTAAGGAGCCTATGATACACCGTTGGAAAGGTTATGAAATGTGCAACATTATTGTAGTTCAAAGTTTTCTCAGATTCTTATTGTATTTGCATATCAACTGTGATAAAGGTAGCCACATACAAAGGAGATGCTGGCAAATTTTATCCAAAAATTCTATCAACTTTGGAACATCATAACTTTTAATACAGGGATGATCTGAAGGCATATGAATACTCGTTGGAAAGATACTAAAGTTAACTCTAACTTTTGTATTCAACTTGAGTGATGAAAATGCTGTTAAGCTGAGGAAAATTTCGGTCAAGACAGAAGAATACGTTCTGTACAGCAAAGAGAATGGGTTAGGCCTACCACACGGAAGTGATTAAACTCGAGGATTTTCTGGTGGGACGTGAAGAACCGAGGTGCTTATGATGAGTTACCGGGCATGCCGGCTAATGGGACGTCAAGTTCAAGATTGAACTGACGTCGGAAACAACACCGATTTCAAGAAGGCCGTATAAGATGGCACCCAATGAACTAGCGGAGTTGAAGGAGCAACCAAGTGAACTTATGAGCAAAGGTTTTATATAACCAAGCTCATCACCTTGGGTTGGTCTGCGCTGTTCGTTAAGAAGAACGACGAGACACTAAGATTAAGTGTTGATTATCATACGCTCAATGCCGTCATTATAAAGAATAAGTACCCTGCCCCGCATCGATAGTTTACTCGATCAACTAGTGGGTGCAGCGGTATTCTTGAAGATGGTTGGAGCTCACCAAAGATCATAACTTCGAGATCCACTACTAAGTGAACGTGGTTGCTGACACGTTTAGTCGAAAAGCCCATGTTCACGACTTGGCGATTTCTAAGTTAGAAGAAGAAAAACCTAGTCTCCGTGTCATTCGTATGGAGTACTTTATAACATAGCTCTCATTCCAACGATCTGAGGAAGGATTGCTGAGGTTCAAAGGGGAGATAAAGGTACGACTCACATACAGAGAGGAATAGACAACGGAGAGATAGGGTGGTTCAGGAAGGACAATGAGGGTACTCTATGGTTTAAGGACCGTACAGTTATACCTCGTAAGATGAAACTCTACAGCCGGAAATGTCGCACACCGCGGAAGTGGTGTGAGTACGGTGAAAGAGTACTGTTCAGGGTTGATTTGTCAACAAAGCCGATGACCGAGTTTGGACAATAGAAGCGAACTTGAAGGCTGTACAATCCCGATAGAAAAGTCACGATGGTCGAAGGCATAGACCGTTGCATTTCGATGGCGGAGAACACGTTTATTTTTGCGTGCCTTCGATGAAAGGAATTCATCGGTCCCCGAGCCCTAGATCCATTTGCTATCACAGAGAAGTGTGGACCCGTAGCTTACCGGCTGGAACTACCGGCAAGCTTTACTGGTGTTTACGACATATTTCATATGTCACAGCTACGGAAGTGCCTTAAAGCTACCATCGCTGGCCGCACCAAAGAAATCGACTAGTTGAAGCCGGATCGTGCTTACACCGAGCGACCGGTTCAAACTATCAATGGAAAGATCCGAAACACCTGGAAATCGGACATTAAGCTTTTACAAGGTGCTGTGAAGTAATCATACCACGGAAGAAGTCACGTGGAAAGCAAAGGTAACCTCCACAGGAACAATCCAGAGCTTTTATCGTCAAACAACTTGGAATTACCTCTCCCGTCTCGTTCTTTTTTTGGAATCTCGGGACGAGATTCTTTTAAGGGGGGGGGGGAATGTAAAAGTCCCAAAAACAGGAATGCAAAGAAATAGGTGATTGAACGTCATTGTGTTTCTGGTTCATTAAAATGGGACTTACAAAAACTTTCTTACATGGGATGGTATACGTGAGGTTCGACAACACGGATTCGAGCATTCATTTGAATGTGTTGGACCAAGGTGGAGTTAAACTCATGTGTAATCATACTTGTATAGGAGAAAGAAAAAAATAAGGTCTTTAGACTCAAAGGCTCACCTCAAATTGCCGCCAAACTTTTGTATACACATGGAGCCTCATACATTTGAAATTGAGAAGATTATGGTGGCAACTTTCTGATTTGAGGGTGAGCTAAAAAGGAATGGATTATGATCATGTTGAGTTCATGCTGAATTCAAAACATGTTAAGGCAAGGGAATGACTTGAGTTATGTCACATGAAATGATAAACTCAAACATGGACATGTGGGGAAAGCTAAATTGTTCTTTAGCTCATACTGAACACATGTTAACCCAGAGAAGAATTTCACTCCCAAAAATCTAACTCATGTGCACATTCTCTATGAGTAGAGGGGAGGGAAATTTAAGCCCAATTTTGAACCCTTGCAAAGGATTCATATTCAGATTGTCCAAAACCCTATATGTGAGATGACCATTGCAGTCCTCAAGTATAAAAGAGCTTAAGTTCTAAATTTGGAGAAATTTTGAGCTCATATATCATGTGTTCAAAGCATTATTTAAGATCACCTTCAAACTCAAATTTGAGGGGCAGTCAAACTGAACTTGTGAAGTTCAGATTAGGACTAAGGTTGATCAAGCATGGGCTAGGAGCAAACTAAAGTTTTTCACCTAAATTTAAATGGGTCACCACAAAAGAGGACTTAAATATTCAGTTTGAATCAAATGGTTCACTTCAAGGAAAAGAAGGCCATGTCCAAAATAAGGAAATTCAAACTGTTGGTTAAGAATTTGTATCTGCAATGGCCAACTCAAAAATTAGAGTTCATATTTGAATTTTTTAGGTCCAAATAAGTGGGTGGGCAAAGTTTTATGAATTTTGGAGATAGTTTGCTAGCCATTTAAAAGAGGACTTTAAATTGCATAGGAGTTCCAATATGAATTTAAATGAAACCTGTCCAAATGCCCCAAATAGAGTTCAGATTCAAATTTCCCACAATTGAGTGGATTCATTTGCCAATTTTGAGAGGTTTGGAAGATCTTTTGAGGGATAAGGAAGGACTGCCTTGTGGGTGTGGCGGGCCGGAATCCGCTCATCCAGGATCGCAGAGGTTGGTGCCGCACGATGCGACACCTGACAGCACACATTATAAGGACACCTTTTATTACATAGGAAACCAACTGAACTGTACAAACAGGTAAAATCTTCAGTTACAAACTATTGTTTATATTACACAGCGGAAGTCTAAATTGTACAACTCACGCCCGCCTATCTAGCAAAAGTCGGTTGCCCAGCCGTAGGGCAACCCACACTAGCTGCACTCCCCAGCTCAGCGCGGCGTGTACGGTTCCCACTCAGCCGTGGTCCCCGCCGAAGGGTAACCCTCGCCGGTGGACTCATAACCCGAGTCCGTGGGTGGCTCCTCACTTAAAAAATACTTAAGCAGCAACCATGAGCACGATGACTCAACAAGACTTAACCGACTCACCTAGGCATGAAACTCTACATGTAGTGTACAATGAACATGGGACGGTAAGATCGCAGCAAATGGACACGCCTACAAGTTCATCCTTAGTTCATCTTTTAGCCACAAGTTAACAGTTCATGAATGTGAAATTTAGTGAGCAATATTTGGTGGCACACATGTACAATACAATTATATCATAACAGCAATATTGAATCATCACATTTCATACATTAGCCTACGTCACAACTCAGTGAACAAGCGGTACTCGTCACCGCGAGGGACGGTAAATCGACTCGATATACACCTGCAGGGAAACCCAAAGAGCACGTCACGTACGCCCACCCATGGAGCTGCACAGCACGCTCACTCGATGTCGTATGGGACAACCTTTCACCCAACAGCCCAAACGTCGAACCGGTCGCACCGAAACAGACAGGAGGTTCCCTACACAGAGCATCTCTCTATGCCCGTTAGCGAATTTCTACCTTGCTGCCCTCAACCTACACCTATAAATCGGTGTGCTATGCCTCTACGTCCGGAGGTTTAGGTTACATCGGTTTATCGGGACCCATATATCCGATATGCCTTCGATACGTTCAATACTTGCTCAGCAGGGCCGCACATGGATCGGTCCTCAATCGACACGGACAGCACTGCGCACACAAGACTTCCTCTTGCTGCGCCCTAGCCCCTGCCTATTCTCATTTTCATTACTAAAGTGATCTCACATCACTCGAACCAATCCCGTGTGTCCCAAGCCTAACTCGCGAGTAGATTCCAACTACTCGACTTGTACTGACGTCCTATGAATCATTAAGCATAGCCTGTCTACTTGAGGCCTTAGACACTAGCCTCACTCTTATAGGAAAATTCTGGTCATGCAATTGGGTTTCATCCATCCTACACCTATTGCACATACATACTTCACACTAGACATGTAAACAAAGCAAAACTTTATAAAAAGGGTTAATGCAAACCGAGGCTTGCCTTGTTGCTGCTGGTCAGTGGTTAGATCTTCGTCCGGAAGGAGGAAGTCAAGTACTTCCGGAGTCTCCTCGCCTTCGGCGACTACACGTTAATGAGATACTACATGTCAATTCAATGCAATGTGTAAACTTGAATAAGTAACTACTATAACTCTAGCTAACCCTCCCCTTTAGTTCTGAAATCTTTATGGTGGCTTAGTAGGGTCCTAACCAGAGTCTTGACCAAGTTTTATTTGAAAACAGGTTCATTTGAGCCTTGTACAAATAAAAGCTTATTTGGTCAATATTTGAGTCTCTAAGTAATTCCAGGGGTTTTCATGGCTCCAACCATTACTTTCTGGAAAATAGAATTTAAGATGGTTCTAATGGAATTGGTTTCATATGATTTGAAGAAACCTAGATAAAGTTATGCCCTAAACAAGTTTTTGAGAAAATCTAAAAATATTTCTGTTCATTTTTTCTATTTTCTCAGGGCAATCCTCTTAATCACCCCCATTAGAGGGACTAAATAAACTTGGATGAGTCTGAAAATTTTACTGTGACTCTAGGATTCTCCAATAACCCTCTCAGCCAAATTTCAGCATTTTTCATAAAGTAATTCTCCAGATAAAATTCCCAACAGTTTAAATTTTAGGGAATTAATTCTGGAAAACTATTAGGTTTCATGAGCTGAAATTGGTATTGCTGGAAAGTACTCAGAATTCTGAATTCAGCAAAATTTGGTTCACTGGATTTGGAGTTTCCTAGCAAAAGTTCTAAGCATTTAAAGATTGAACCGAATCTGAAAATTCAAATAAAGTTAAAACTGTCGGGTGGGGTCCCCGGGCTACGTGTCAGCCTCCCAGCTAACCCACACAGGAGCCCGCAGAATCACCCGCGCAGTCGCACGGGATCCCGGTACCGCAGCAAATCTGGGGTGCTCTCAGCAGAGACCGACATGCGAGGCCAGCGAGGCTTCTTCAACCTCGCGCTCCCGCGGCTCCCCGCCGCCCACCTCGCCGGAATACTTGCCGCCGGGCATTCTGCTGCCCGACCTCCGACGAAACTCATCGTCTGTGCATATCTCGGCCTGGGGAACACGGTGGTGCCCTCACCAGAGCTCGGCAACGGCCGGAACAGTGCTCCCGATGGTAACAGCGGCTGGGAGCTCATCGGCGACGTCGAACTCGGCGTCCCCTGCATCTTTTTCGACGCGGTTTGCTCGAGGTGCTCCACTGACACCTGCTGATCACGGACATGGGCACTGATCCCCGTGAAACGGCCGCAACTACGATCTCACCGGCGAGGTGCCCTGTTCTCCGCCGCCAAGCCAAAATTTTGACAGAACTAAGGCCCTAATGCATGGAACTGGCTGCTACTTGATCGATGAGGTGCGCTAGGTATTCTAGAGCGTGTGTACGCTATAGCTTGATCGGCGGTTCCTCTTGTGCAACAAATTTCGCCGTAGACTGACTTCTAACCCTAACATGTACCGAGGAGGAAAACCAGAAATTCTCTCTCTACATCGCCGGAACTGGCGCACGGTTTCCTCCTACGGCTTCAGCACAAGTAGGCGCACCTTTTCTTCTCTGTTGACGGCGCGTGAAACCGTCAGGATCTGCCGATCGCTGGTGATCAGAGGAGGCGGCGTCGAGTTCTTGCGCGGACACGGGAGAGTAGCTTGGTATCTGCTCGTTTTCACTCGGGAAACCGAAGGAGGGGCGAAGCAGCTCGTGCGCTGGCCTTTGAGCCACAATTTTTCACCGTGAGGTGGACGCCCGAGCGCTGCTGGCGGTCGGGGCGCTGTCGTGCTGGCGCGCGCGGCTTCGGTCGAAGGAAATATCACCCGAGGGAAAACTTCAGAGTGAAGTCTGCTGACATGTGGGCCTCCTCTCTAATTTCTTTTTTTCCACTTTTTCATTTCTGTTTTTGCTGAATATATCCCCAGCTACTCACCATTGAATGTGAGACTTAGCCCCCAAGTGTTGGTTGGAATTTGAGTTCTCAAATTTGAACCTTGTTTGGCTAAATTTGCTTCCTGTTTGAACTGAAATTCAAATTCAGTTTTGAATTCTTGCAAATTTAGCTCCCGACAAGATGAACTTCAATGGGGATGAAAAATGGTAGATTAACTCAGAAAAATATGCTGAGTTTGAATGTGAAGCTAACTTTTGAATTTAAGTGATGAAAGTTGCTGCAATTTTAATTTATATTCAAATTGACCTCTTTTTCAAATGCCTCCAAAAGTGTTGGATTTACATAGAATTTGGCCTGAACCTTCCTAAGACTTTTTAAGTTCTAGGGGTGAGTTCAACCTCTCATGTTCATGTGTAGGAACCTACTTTGTGAAAGTTAGGTCTTTTCCTTCTAATCATCCTTTTGATGGAGGTTACTTGCTCTTCATAATTCTTCACAAGATATTCACAACAAAAATTGTGGTGTTGTGAGGTGATGAAAAGTTTTTACAAGTCCCTTTTCTTGGGCTTTTACATCCCTCCCCCTTTAAAAGAATCTCGTCCCAATATTACAAAGGAAGAGACAGCGATGTAATAGGGACTTACCTGTGCTGAGACGCCATGAACTCCGGGTAATTTGAGCGAAGGAATTCCTCGCTCTCCCACGTCTCTTCTTCGGCGGTGTGGTTGCTCCAGGGTATTTTTTAGAACCACAACGTTCGGCTACGCATGGTCCAGGCTTTCTCATCAATAATTGCCACCGGGTATTCATCATATGTCAAATCCGGTTGCAACATACCGATGTCTTCAGTAGGAACCGCAGCTGTATGCTTTAGACATTTTCGCAGTTGTGAAACATGGAAAACGTCATAGAAACCAGCAAGAGATGCCAGTAACTCCAGTCTATACGCCGCTGGTCCACACTTCTCGGTGACAGCATAGGGTCCAATGAAATGGGGAGCGAGTTTCCCCTTCGCGCCGAACCGGTGCACGCCCTTTATCGGAGACACACGGAGATACACGTTTTCTCCGACGGCAAAGTGCAGCGGTCTACGCCTCTTATCAGCGTAGCTCTTCTGTCGGGATTGAGCGGCCTTTAAGTTGGCTTGAATCATCCGAACACGCTCTTCGGCGTTGTTCACCACGTCAACCCCGAATGTGACCCTTTCACCGGACTCGCACCAGTTTAATGGGGTGCGGCATTTGCGACCGTAAAGAGCTTCGTAGGGTGCCATCTTGATACTCGCCTGATAGCCATTGTTGTATGAGAATTTCGCCAACGGTAGGTGAGCATCCCAGTCACTACCGTGGTGGATGACACACGCCCTCAACATGTCTTCTAGTACTTGATTCACCCTCTCTGTTTGCCCATCTGTCTGAGGGTGATAGGCAGAGATTCTAATCAGCTTGGTACCCAATGCAGCGTATAACTGCTCCCAAAAGCGAGATACAAATAATGCACCTCGATCTGAGACGATGGTCTTGGGTACACCATATAAGCATAGAATCTTCGCTATGTACAGGTCCGTGTATTTGCCGGCATTGTAATGTGTATGCACCGGGATGAAGTGAGCCGTCTTTGTTAACCGGTCAATGATTACCCAAATGGAATCATGTTTGTTGGAAGTCAAGGGTAATCCCACAATGAAATCCATGCTCACATCTTCCCATTTCCATGCCGGAATTTTCAGGGGTTGCAGCAGCCCTGATTTCTTCATATGATCAACTTTCACTCGTCTACACGTATCACACTCAGATACGTACTTTGCCACTTCCCGTTTCATCCGTGTTCACCAAAATTTCTTTTTTAAATCTTGGTACATTTTGTTGCTGCCTGGATGAATGGAGTATTTAGACAAGTGAGCTTCATTGAGGATCTTTCTCCTCAGCTCCATATTCCGGGGTACGACTATGCGGTCATTGAACCATAGCGTCCCCTCATCATCTTTCCGGAAACACTTGATCTTCCCATTGTCTATCCGTCTCCGGAGATGTGTCATGCCCTTATCAATCTTCTGAGCTGCAATAATGTCCTTCCTAATAGTAGGGATGAGGGCAAGGTTGTACAGCGATCCATAAGGAACCAAGTATAAACTCGGCTCTTCCTCCACCACCGGTGTCATGGTGAGGTTATGGACATGTGATTTCTGACTCAGCGCGTCGGCAACCACATTCGCCTTGCCGGGGTGGTAGTGAATCTCAATCTCATAAGCTTTGATTAGTTCTAACCACCTCCTTTGCCTCATGTTCAGCTCCTTCTAGGTGAAAATATACTTCAAGCTCTTGTGGTCGGTGTAGAGATGCACCAAGTTCCCCAGGAGATAGTGCCTCCACATTTTTAGCGCTAAAACCACTGCAGCAAGCTCAAGATCATGAGTCGGATAGTGCTGCTCATGGTTCCGAAGTTGGCGTGACCATATGCGACCACACGTTCTTCCTGCATCAACACGCAGCCGAGCCCAATACCGGACGTGATGCAGACATCGCTACCGTTGATACAACCACAACACCAGCCCATTCACCACTCTCAGCTAATCAAGGTCCAATGACACGCGCTCGTGCACGTCAACTTAATTATCAGGTGAATTCATTCCTGACTGTTCAAAGTAATTATCCTTCAAATGGGGACCTATTAAAGCCTTGTGATGACCTTGTTATTATTAGGTGCTTGGGAATTGATCCAGCTAGGAGGGATGGAGGGATTAATGCAATAAAGGCTGCTCCACCCGAGGAGAAATCTTGAGGCTGGGGCCATGTAATAAAGAGAGATTTAGACAAATAAGGAAGGAATAAGGGAAATCTCGTCCAATTTTGCTGCTGGACAAAATTTCCTCTTTCTTCCCTCATTTAAAGATAGATGTGCTATAATAAGGAAAGAAATAGAGGAAATCATATCCTGCCTTGCTGCTGGATGGGTTTCCCTCTTTTTTTCCCTATTAAATGGTAGTCTATCACAGAAAAAGGAAGAGAATAAGGGAGATCACGTCCTACCTTTGTTGCTGGACAAATTTCCCTCTTCCCTCCCCTATTTAAGTAGTCCAAGAGCTCCTTGACAGGGCAGGTTTTGTTTTCTGTAAGTTTAGCCATTGCTACTTCCTTGTAACGCAAGTGTGGACGAGACCTTCTGATTACTTGAATCAGAACCCCAACTTTTTCACACCCGTGAGTGTTTGCTTGTTATCTTGTTCTTGCTTGTTCTTCGATTGCTTGCAGGTTCAAGGCTGTTCTTGGCACGGCAAGTACAGCAACAACAGGAGCCGGTGTAACTATCGCTAAGGCGCAGCATCCTTGTGGTTGTTGTAGTCGGGTAGCACAACGTCGACCTCCACCCAAATCGTATTTACCAGGAGATGGTGTAACTGTCGCTCAAGGCGCCACACCATTCTGGTTGTGGTAGTCAGGCAGCCAACGTCGGCCTCCACCAAATTCGTTCATTACCAACATCTCTCATCGAAAGATAGGGCGTCCCCCGTACCCGTTGGGTTCATCAAGTGGTACCAGATTTCAGGTTGCTCGGTGAGAGATTTCCTTCTCCTTGTTCTTCATTTACCTACAGTCCACTTTTGCCTACAAAAGTTCGCTCTAAAAAAATCCTAAAAACACTTTGAGCCTTTTGCTTGACTACTTAGCTCTCGACTTGTTGAATTCACGGTTGCCTTTTTGTGTAAAGTTGCTGGTCCTAAGTTTTTCACCGCTAGAGTTTTGAGTTGGTGTCACTTTGTTCTCAGTCCATTTCCATTATCTACCCAAAGTTGAGAAAAAAGGCAAGTGCAAAAGAAAAGCTGCATGGATCAGCAAGAAAAAGGCACGTGCAAAAAGAAAAGCCGCACTGATTACAATCACAAAAAAAATGTTTCTAAGTACAAAAAAAGAGATAATTTGTGTAACATTTGTTTCATGTTTCGAAGTTCAACTTGCTGTTTTCAACGTTGTTGAAACACAACGGATCGGGCTGTTCAAACTTCCCTACCATAGTAATCCAACGTCACGTGGAGTTACGGCTCACGTCTCTAGTAAGGTTTGAGCTAGGGCCAGCACAATACCATCGTGGAACGTTTATTCAACTTGTTGTGACTATTGTGGTACTAGTTGTTCCTTTGCACAAATTGTGTCTAGCAGCCACCTACAGCTCCACAAAATTGTCTACGACACCATAAGGTTGTGCTGGCAGCCACCGTTTGATGTTGTTCTTGCTGATTGCCGGCGCCTCCTGCATCGCATGGTAAGAACTTGTAAGACCTTGATTTCTTGCTAGTGAGGAATTGCGCTGTCCTACCACCTCTTAGCAACTGTTAGGATTAATCTGCTTGCTGTTGTATTTCCTTTCTTTACTAACCATGTCAGCTAATGCGAATGGGACATCTCCACATTCACCACATACGAGGGGCATCATTCAGCATTTCGAACGCCAAGTAAAGCTACACACAGATGCTCTCAATGAGGATATTCAAGTCACCAATGAACGTATTGGTCAATTAGAGTCGATGCAGATTTGCACCAACACTAAACTGACCACATTAGAAAGCACTGCTGGGGCTATTAACACTTCTCTTGCAGCAATCATTGAGCGATTGGAGAGGATGGAACAGGTTGGACGCGAAGAGAGGCAAAGACGTGTTGATGACAGCCACGACTCCGTTGGCAGTGCTGCAAGATATGACGAGGTGGAGTATTCGGCGGATACCGAGCTTGATGATGGACCTTTCAGGTATCGACGGCAGCCACGTCGCGACCATCGTGGTATGGGTGGTCGAGCTCAACGACGCGAGGTACGTGACAATGACGATTCCCTACGCAGCATTAAATTCTCCATACCACCTTTTGATGGTAAATATGATCCGAATGCATATCTGTCTTGGGAATTGTCAGTTGATCAAAAATTTGCATGCCATGATTTCTCTGATGATAAAAAGGTTAGAGCTGCCACTAGTGAATTCACTGACTTTGCTTCTGTTTGGTGGCATGAATATCAAACTAAAAATCCAGCTACCGTACCATAAACTTGGAATGCTTTGAAACGAATCATGCGTCGTTATTTTGTTCCTTCCTATCATGCTCGTGACCTGTTGCATAAATTACAACAACTTAGGCAAGGCAACAAATCTGTTGAGAAATACTATCAAGAACTTCAAATAGGCATGATGCGTTGTGGTCTAGTTGAAAATGAAGAGGCTGCAATGGCTAGGTTTATGGGTGGTTTAACAAGAGAAATTCAGGACATATTGGCTTATAAGGAATACACTAACGTCACTCGATTATTCCATCTTGCTTGTAAGGCTGAAAGAGAAGTGCAGGGACGACGTACAAGAACTAACATTTCTGCAGGTCGAACTACCTCATGGAAGCTCCGCTCAAGTGCTGCTGGTACTAAGCATGATTCTCCAGACGATGCTTCCAATGGGTTGCCCAGGACTACATCAAAATCAGCACCTTCACGTGCAATCGAGACAACAAAAGGATCCACCCAAGTTGCAGCCAACACTTCTTCTTCCATTGCTTCTACCGGGAGAACAAAAGACATTCAATGCCTCTAGTGCAAGGGTTTTGGGCACCTACGAAGGGACTGACCAAGCAAGCGTGTGCTGGTTCTACAAGAAAATGGTGAGTACTCATCCGCTAGTGATTTAGATAATGAAACATATGCCATGCTTGCTGCACAAGCAGCAGGAAAGAAGAATGATAATGAAGAGCACATTGGGGCTGATCATGCTGCCCACTATGAGAGTCTTGTTGTGAGGCGTGTCTTGAGTGCCCAAATGATCAAAGCTGAACAGAACCAGCGACACAATCTATTCCAAACTAAGTGTGTAGTTTTGGAACGATCGTGTCGCATTATTATTGATAGAGGAAGCTGCAACAATTTAGCAAGTGCTACCATGGTAGAAAAGCTTGGGATGACAACACTTCCACATCCACATCCCTACTACATCCAATGGTTCAACGACAGTGGTAAGCTTAAGGTAACACGTCTGGTTCGTGTCGAATTTGCAATTGGTTCCTACCATGATTACATTGATTGTGATGTGGTACCTATGTAATCTTGTTCTATGCTATTTGGTCGATCTTGGTAATTTGATAAAGATACATTACATTATGGTAAATCAAATCAATACTCTTTCATGCATCATGAGAAGAAACTTGTTTTGCACCTGATGTCCCCTGATGCTATTTTGAAGGATGACATTGCTAGAGCTTGCAAAGAGAAAAATAAGAAATCTGCTGAAAATGAAAATTCAGATGTCGTGAAAAAATCGGTACAGCCTAACACTGACAATTCCAAATCTGCTCATATGAAGAAGAATGAAATAAAATTAACGAGCGCTTGTTTTTTTGCATCCAAATCTGATTTGTTTGAATTAAAAAGTGATACTGCAATCTGCTATGTGTTTGTTTGCAAAGAAGCTTTGTTCTCACTTCACGACACACCATGTGCTTTGCCTCCTTCTATCACTAAGCTTTTACAGGAATACACTGATGTGTTTCCACAAGAGGTACCAGCCGGGCTGCCACCATTGAGAGGGATTGAGCATCAGATTGACCTCATCCCTGGGGCTTCTTTGCCCAACCGAGCACCATACAAGACCAATCCGGAGGAGACTAAGGAGATTCAGCGGCAAGTACAGGAATTACTCGACAAAGGTTATGTGCGTGAGTCCCTTAGTCCTTGCTCCGTTCCTGTCCTTTTGGTCCCAAAGAAAGATGGATCATGACGCATGTGTGTAGATTGTCGAGCAATTAATAACATTACCATTAGATATCGTCATCCTATTACTAGGTTAGATGATATGCTTGATGAACTTACTAGCTCGATGATTTTCTCTAAAATTGATTTGCGTAGTGGATACCATCAAATTCGCATGAAGCTAGGTGATGAATGGAAAATAGCGTTTAAAACAAAGTTTGGTTTGTATGAGTGGTTAGTCATGCCTTTTGGTCTCACGAATGCACCTAGCACTTTCATGAGATTAATGAATGAGGTTTTACGTGCTTTCATTGGAAGATTTGTGGTAGTATATTTCGATGACATCTTGATTTATAGCGCATCTCTCGAAATTCATCTTGATCATCTCCGTGCTGTTTTCAATGCTTTACGTGATGCACGGTTATTTGGTAACATTGACAAGTGCACCTTTTGCACGGATCGAGTTTCTTTTCTTGGCTATGTTGTGACACCACAGGGAATTGAAGTTGATCAAGCCAAGGTGGAGTCGATACACAGCTGGCCGACTCCTACCACGGTCACACAAGTACGAAGCTTTCTCAGACTTGCTGGATTCTATCGTCGTTTTGTGAAAGACTTCAGCACCATAGCAGGCCCACTGCATGAGCTTACAAAGAAGGGTGCTCCATTCATATGGGGCAAGGCGCAAGAGGCTGCATTTGCAACTTTGAAGAATAGGTTAACTCATACACCCCTTCTCCAATTACCAGATTTCAGTAAGACTTTTGAATTGGAATGTGATGCTAGTGGTATTGGATTAGGAGGTGTCTTGTTGCAAGAGGAGAAACCTTTTGCTTATTTTAGCGAGAAACTGAATGGGCCTAGTCTGAACTATTCCACTGATGATAAAGAATTATATGCACTAGTACGAACTTTGAAAACATGGCAACATTATTTATGGCCTAAAGAATTTGTTATACATTCTGATCATGAATCTTTGAAGCACATTAAGAACCAAACTAATCTGAACCGTAGGCATGCCAAGTGGGTAGAATTCATTGAGTCCTTTCCTTATGTCATCAAACACAAGAAAGGGAAAGATAATGTCATTGCGGATGCCTTATCTCGCCGTTACAATATGTTGTCCCAACTTGATTTTAAGATTTTTGGCTTGGAAACAATTAAAGGACAATATGCTTTTAATGCTAATTTCAAAGATGTGCTGCTGCAATATAAAGAAGGAAAAACATGGAACAAGTTTGTTCTCACTAATGGTTTTGTGTTCCGAACTAATAAATTATGCATTCCAGCTGGTTCTGTGCGTATCTTACTATTGCAGGAAGCACATGGTGGAGAATTGATGGGACACTTTGGTGTCAAGAAGACGGAAGACATCTTAGCAAGCCATTTCTTTTAGCCAAAGATGAGGAGAGATGTGGAGCGGTTTGTTGCTCGTTGCACCACCTGTCAAAAAGCTAAGTCCCGTCTTAATCCACATGGTTTATACATGCCTCTTCCTGTTCCTAGTGCTCCATGGAAGGATGTTTCTATGGATTTTGTTTTAGGATTGCCTAGAACAAAGAAGAGGAGGGATAGTATTTTTGTTGTTGTCGACAGATTTTCTAAAATGGCACATTTCATACCATGCCACAAAACTGATGATGCTACCCATATTGCTGATTTGTTCTTTCGAGAAGTTGTTCGTTTGCATGGGGTTCCAAACACTATTGTTTCAGATAGAGATGCCAAATTTCTTAGTCATTTTTGGAAAACCTTATGGGCTAAGTTGGGGATAAAATTACTCTTTTCTACCACTTGTCACCCTCAAACTGATGGACAGACCGAAGTAGTGAACCGTAGTTTATCTATCATGCTAAGGGCTGTTCTGAAACATAACATCAAATTATGGGAAGAATGTTTGCCTCATATTGAATTTGCTTACAATCGTTCGCTGCATTCTACTACTAAATTGTGCCCTTTTTAGATTGTATATGATTTTATTCCTCGTGCTCCCATTGATCTTTTGGCTCTACCACCTTCAGAGAAATTGAATTTTGATGCTTCTCACCGTGCTGAATTAATTCTTAAAATGTATGAGCAAACTAAAGCAAACATTGAGAGCATGAACGCTAAGTATCAACAAGCCGGTAGCAAGGGTAGGAAGCATGTTACTTTTGAACCTGATGATTTGGTTTGGGTGCATTTGAGAAAGGATAGATTTCCTGATTTGAGAAAATCTAAATTACTACCTAGAGCTGCTGGACCCTTCAAAGTGCTTCGAAAAATTAATAATAATGCATATGAAATTGAGTTGGCTGCACATTTTGGGGTTACTTTCTCTTTTAATATTGCAGATTTGAAACCATATATGGGCGAGGAAGACACATTTGAGTCGAGGGCGACTCAATTGCAAGAAGGGGAGGATGATGCGGACATCGCTACCGTTGATACAACCACAACACCAGCCCATTCACCACTCTCAGCTAATCAAGGTCCAATGACACGCGCTCGTGCACGTCAACTTAATTATCAGGTGAATTCATTCCTGGCTGTTCAAAGTAATTATCCTTCAAATGGGGACCTATTAAAGCCTTGTGATGACCTTGTTATTATTAGGTGCTTGGAAATTGATCCAGCTAGGAGGGATGGAGGGACTAATGCAATAAAAGCTGCTCCACCCGAGGAGAAATCTTGAGGCTGGGGCCATGTAATAAAGAGAGATTTAGACAAATAAGGAAAGGAATAAGGGAAATCTCGTCCAACTTTGCTGCTGGACGAAATTCCCTCTTTCTTCCTCCATTTAAAGATAGATGTGCTATAATAAGGAAAGAAATAGAGGAAATCATATCCTGCCTTGCTGCTGGATGGGTTTTCCTCTTTTTTTCCGTATTAAATGGTAGTCTATCACAGAAAAAGGAAGGGAATAAGGGAGATCACGTCCTACCTTTGTTGCTGGACAAATTTCCCTCTTCCCTCCTCTATTTAAGTAGTCCAAGAGCTCCTTGACAGGGCGTGTTTTGTGTAAAAGTCCCAAAAACGTGTATGAATAAAAACTAAAGTTTAAGTTCATATGTGTGGCAATGACATGAAAAATGTGACTTGCTAAAACTTTCTTCATGCAAAGTAATACATGGATGATCATCCATGATGAGGCTCACCTTTTTATTTAAAAGTGTTGAACCAATAAGGAGTAAATACCTCTTTGCATGTAAGTTTAAAATTCAGATTTGAAATTCAAAGTTCACACATAGGGTGGGCAAAAACTTTGAATAAACATGCAACCCTATAGTTGGGATTATAGGGAAAAGTTTGCTCTCAAACTTTTCAATTGTAGAGGGCTCAAAAAGGAGTTAAAGAGGAGAATTTGCAAACTTCAACCAAATTCAAATTTGGCAAGCAAATTCAAACTGAATTGGAAGGATTCAAATTCTAACCCCCATTTTAAAACTCAGAATTGTGGGAATCAAGAGGATCAGCTTGAGAAGATATTTGGGGAGGAACTGTGGAGTGGGACCCACATGTCATAGAGCTAAAAGAGGAGCCTTGCACCTTAAGTCTCAGCCCCAGTGGGGAAAATCGTCGAGCAGCACGTGGGCCAAGAGCTGCTCCCACCGTGGAGCCACGGGGGCGCTCGGCAGCGCCACCAGCTGCTGCATATTCCCCACACACGGCGCCCAGAGGCGGTTCTGCGACCTGATAAACCCCCCCTGGACGAAGCAAAGGCCGTCCCTTCTTCTCTCCTCGCGAGCGCACGGCCAGCGACCGTCTTCCCCGCCGCCTCTCGGTCCGAGCGGAAGAACGGCGAAACCACCACGCTCTTTCCTCCCCTGACCTGCTAAACAGCACCGCGAGCTCGGCCTCCACCTCCCTGACCCGCAAGCCAGCGAGCTGCGGCCTCCAGTGCCCGAGAACAACCGCCACCGCGGCGACCTAAGCCGAGGAAGTGATCGGGCGCTCGTGGACAGCCCTCCACAACGGGTTTCACGGCCGAGCGATCACACCTACGGACGCGCACGGGTGCGGTGCTGCTCTCAGCCCAAGCTCGGGCCATACCGTGAAGCATCGCCGGCGAATTTCGAAGTTTTGCTCCGGCGACCCCATTCCGAGCTTCCGGTATGACTTTTTCAAATTCTTGCCCTCTGATCCTCCTTAAGTCATCAAATTTGGCACATGGACGCTGGATTAGACGGCGGTCATTTCTCCTTTAGGATCCAGCGCATGAAAACACCTCAGCACGACGGAATTCGAGCTCGACTAGGGGTGTTCATGGCGGACCCATTCGGTCGCACGGCGACAACCTATTTACCGCCGCTCCCGAGCCATTTTGAGGTCGTGCCGATCTTCCTAGAGCTGCGCTGGTGCTGTAGGGCGCGTCGGCGCAGGTTTTGGCTGGCCGGAAACCCTAGGCGACGCTGCCGAACTACCACAGAGGCAGTCACACGTCGCCGGCCATGTTCCGGTCGTCGACAGCCCTAGCCAACCCCACCGCCGTGTTCCTCGGGGTCACAAACTCCCTGGCGGCGAGTTTCAGCTCAGGCGGTGGCCGGAAACGGCGAGCCGGCGAGCTCCGGCGTCGGGTCGGCGAGGGACAGCGCGGGTGCGGGGAAGAAGCGGGAGGTAGAAGACGAAGCGTGGGCCCCGTCTGTCAGCAGCTCAAATTTTAAACCCGGGATCGGGTGTGGCCGGGATCCCGTGTGTTGGCGCGCAGAGACGCTGTGGCCCGGTGTGGCTTCGTTTCTATTGGCTGGAATTCAAAACTGTGGGTCCAGCCGAATTTGCTGTAGGGAAATAATTCCAGACTTAGCTCAATCTTTGGAAATTCATATCTCCCTGTAGAAAACTCCAATTTGAGTGATTCCAATTGGGTTGGATTCATCTCTCTGAGTTCTAACCAAATATGAACCTAGATTTCTATGAAAGTCAATATTATATTCTGGAAAATTCTTTGAAGGTTTTCTGAAAAAGAATTATTGAGGGAGTTTGGGTTACCCAAAAATACCCAAATTTTGCCAGAATATTCTTTAGCATATTTTTGACCTTATAGCAAATTTTCAGCTCATTTGAAGATCATGTGAGTAGGAATTTGCTAAAAACAATCTGCTGTGTTCATAAGAGTCCAGAAACATTTTCAGAAAATGTTTCCCACTTCCAAAAATCTGTTCTGAGCAATCCATAGCTCCAAAAATCATAGGAAAATTTAGACAAGATCTCTGGGACATACTTGGAATTGTAGTTCACTTAGTTGGGCATGAAAATGCACATTACTACAGAATTAATTCTATTGAGTACAAATGCTTAAAGAATTGTTCTGGGAGAACTACCCAAGTAAAAGGGCTGAATTTTGGACCAGATGAATCTCATGTGATCAAGAACTCACATGTAAATTATCAGCCCAAGATGAGTCCTGGAACTCCCTGTCCTTATTCTCCATACTTATGTATAAGGGAAAAATACATAAGAGATATTGTGAGAATTATGGAGGACACAATATGACTCCACATTAGCTGCAATTTGGCAAGATAAATCCTTAGGTAGTATAGAACCTGCTGTAAAAGTTTTGAGTCCATTGGAGTTCTTGTTCTTCAGTTGCACTCAAATCTTTTCAGCTTATCTATTATGTTCATTAGAGAAAAGGGTTAGTGTATAGCTAAGGGCCTTAAGGTCAAATTAGTTTAATTCTGTTCTTTGCACCACAGAGGCAAACCAAGCCATGCTTGGCTTTTCCACACAACCTCTGTTCTTAAGAAAGTAATTCTATAACTTCTTTCCATTACATTCTATAAAATATGTGCATATGCATTTCAATAGGAACCACAACGAAGGGGACTCAAAAGAGTGATTCATCAAAGTGGATCAAGCTCCGGAGAGTCAAGGGTGGATCTGCAAGGACACTAACTGTTATATACGACTACCCTGCAAAACAGGCAAGCTCCGGTTTGCATTTAACAGCTGTTAAGTTTTTATTTTGTATTCACCTTTGGTTAAGATTTGAACTGTGCATTAGGTCTAGTGTTTGATACTCCTCTTGCATAGCCAAATGACCCATGGAGTATTGGGTAGGTGTCTTTCACCGTGTAGAACTGCCATGCTTAAGTACGGTTCGGTAGAAGTCGAGTGGTGAGATGCTACTCGCAGATTTAGGAACAACAGGGCCATACGGGATTGGTTCGTAATTAAATTAGCAAGTTAAAGTTGAGACCGGAAGGTTGTAGGAGCAGCAGGACATAGGGGCCTGGGTGCTGTAGACCTGTCCGTGTCAGTCAAGGACCGATCCGTATGCGGCCCTGTTGAACAAGTTTGAGTTGTGTACCGGACTCATGCTGGCTATATGGGACCCAGTAAACCGATGTACCTCGGGAAGCTGTCGTTGGGACTTTTCGGGTCGCCTCAGGCGGACGGCCGGTGTGCAGTATGTGGGGAATATTCTCATGACATCTCACGTCGGAAGGTGCACCATGAGAGTAGCTACTGTACGGGGCGACTTGATCGATTCAGCGGGGGTGAAACGGGGGAAGGCTGCCACGTACGACGTCAGTGATGGTTGTTGTAGGCAACGTCGAGTACGGGCGTACGTGTCGTGTAGTCCGGGTGTTATTGATTCGAATCACCGTCGCTCGCGGAATGGACCGAGCATACTTGTTCTTACAGTCGTGACGTAGTAAGAACTTGCATGAGAAAGGAACTAATCATATTGATGTGAAGTATTATACTAGTGTTGTATTGGATCTCGATGAATAGGCTAGTGCAAACTCGATTCTTTTATGCCATGAGCAATTTACATCGGGGGAAAACGTTTCTTGTTTGATTGTGGACTCCCGATGTAGCGTGCCCAGGGTTACTTAAAATGCTGCAATTAATACTTGAAAGTAAGGATTCACTTTTAGGCGAGTTAATTATGCTTATGCCATCCTATGTTAGGTTCATAACCTCACTTAGAGTTTCATGTTTAGGGTGACGGTTAAGTCTTGCTGAGCGTTATGCTCACGGATGCTATCCGAGTTGTTTTGCAGGTAATTGACTCGCTGATTATGAGAAGGGGTGCCGATGAGACTCGGGAACCTCCGAGTGCTTACTCTAAGAGCATCCTCGCCGCTGCAGATTGTCTTTGTGTTGCTAGTAAGAAACGTCCGCGGGCTGGACCGTTTCTTTGTTGCTAGTTTAGATATGAGTCGTGAGAGTGATAGTCTTCCGCTGTAGGTTACTCTGATATACTTATTTGTAAAATATTCTTGTACACTTCCGCAAACTATTTATGTAATATGATGTATGTTCATCGACCCGTGTGCTGTTGGGTGCCGCATAACACGGCACCACCCGACGTGGTCCCGTGGGGCCGTCTCAGCGTGGTATCAGAGCTGCGTTGGGAACAGAGCACGGATTGAGCATCATATTATGTCAAAAACTTAGGATACGGTGAGATAACGGTACTAGGCCCACATAAGGACTACTATTAGCATAATATGAAGGTGGCAAGCTAACCTATTTGTTATGTCGGAAAATCGTGCATCTCGGGACGAGTATGTCTTGGGGGGTGCACGTATGCGCTGTCCACCAGTGCGCACAAGCTGAAGGTGGAGCCCCACGGGTGGCAGGTAACCCGACCCGCTTTAGTATCCTCTACGACTCTTCATGTTGTTTGGGGTATTCGAGCAACGTCTTCCCAGGCGTGCGTGGTGCAATTTGGGAGACCCCGTCACGTGGTCAGTAACGTGAACACGTAGCTCAAGGCGTGTTTGGCTTGAGAACACCTGGGCGAGTGATGACGGCCGGGTGTACGAACTGTATGGATACCGGGTTCGGTGTGCAGCCGGGCCTGATGATTGAGTGTGTTTTATGTAGGTACTAACCACGAAAAACCTTAGTGCGTGTAGAACACGTTTGTGAGTGATCGTTTTAGTGCCACCTAAGGATACGTATATGCCGGTGTAATCCGGTTAGGTTTTTCTTTGGTGAGGCGACGTAGTACCGTCATATGTCTTACGGGGCATCGTCACCGTACTACACTGGATAGTATTCTTACCTATGAAGAAATCATTCATGACTAACTTTCAAACTAAAAATGGATGTGATAAAGCACATATTAGTTACTGAACTCTTCATTTGAACTAAGTTTCAAAGAAGAGAATTACTAGGCTTCTTTTGATCTCAAAAACAGAGTGCTCTGTCCTGGCAGAAGTTTTGCTGAAATTTAACAGAGCATAACTCTGATTAGTTTGACCCAATGGAGGTGTTTGATACAGTTCTGGAAAGTTTATTAAGTGCTCTACAACTTTTCTGTAGAACTCCAGAGCCAAATCCGACACCAACTTGGTTGAACGTCCAGATGAATGCAAACTGTTCAGAAAACAGAGCAGCTGCAGACTTCTCTGGATGTTGCGGTAAATTAGCCGTCACAGTCTGTAGAAAAATTTCTAAGGGTCATATGATACACCGTTGGAAAGGTTAGGAAATTTGCAACGATTTTGTAGTTCATAGTTTGTTCAGAATTGTACCCCAGTTGTATGTAAAACTGTGATGAAAACA
This sequence comes from Neostapfia colusana, assembly GCA_030760725.1. NCBI lineage: Eukaryota > Viridiplantae > Streptophyta > Magnoliopsida > Poales > Poaceae > Neostapfia > Neostapfia colusana. Next base: position 53,365,714 of record JASWHV010000019.1, read on the forward strand.
GCCACATACAAAGGAGGTGCTGGCAAATTTTAGCCAGAAATTCTGTCAACTTTGAACAATCCTAACTTCTGTTCCAGAAATGATCTAGGGGCATGTGAGTACTCGTTGAAAATATACTGAAGTTAACTTTAACTTTGGTATTCAACTTGAGTTATGAAAATGCTAATAAATGGATCAAATTCTGGGTTAAGTACAGAAGGGTCTGTTTTGTACCGAATGAGGGACTGGATATGTTGGCTTTAGAAAGATGTGTAAACATGAAATTTTGTTATGCTTTCATAAAGTTTTAGCATGTTCATGTTTTACATACTTTCACATACTGCTGAGATCATGTTTTGACTTCCCTCAAAAATTCTCTTTGTGCAGTATGGTGCGTACTCATTCTCCGAGTAGGGTTGATAGTTCTCGTCAAGACGATGATGACTCGACTCCACCACGGGCACCGCCATCAACGGTATGGGCGGATGTCATGGCTCAGATGGTCGAGTCAAGTCAAGAGAACACAAGACTACTCCAAGCCTTGGTACAACAGGGCTTACTCCAGCGTGCACAACAGGACGTTCCACCTCGGAACGCCTACTTGGATTTCTTGGCGACACAACCGCCGATCTTCACGGAAGCCCATGAACCAGTGGAAGCTGATCAGTGGCTTCGAGTTATGGAGTCCAAGTTTGGAGTGTTTGAGTGTGACGAGTATCAGAAGACATCATTTGCAGCTCAACAGCTCCATGGAGCCGCCGGAAATTGGTGGTTCGCTTATCTTGCCACCGTTCCGGAAGGTCATCAAGTGGAATGGACGGAATTTCGTGAAGCATTCCGGGCTCGTCACATTCCTATGGGTTTTATCAAGTCCCAGCAGCAGGAATTCAGAAACTTGAAGCAGGGGGACATGAGTGTCCTCGATTATGTCAGACGATTAAATCTTCTAGCACAATACGCTCCTGCTTATGCGACGAGCGAAGCTGCAATGTGTGACTACTTTTTCTATGGCTTGAGTGCCATACTAAAAGAGAAGTTAGCTTTGTTCAATCAAGGCAGTTACACCGAGTTGATCAGTGCTGCTCTGCTGCAAGAACAAGCGACACTTGAGTGTCAAGCAGAGAAGAGGGACCGGGAGGATGTGCAAGAAGACACACCAATCGTTCCTCGTAAATACCGTGTGGTGTATCACACACCATCCGAGGAGATATGGCAAGCACCAGGGAGATCAACTCCGTACAGATTTCCTGCTCAAGAATCTTATCTTGAAGCAGCGCCATTTCCGCAGCAACGAATGATACCTGTTGCATCATTGCTGCAGCCAAGTGCCTCAACTTCTCAACCACAAGTCAACGAAGAACCGGGGAAACCTCCGTGTTCTTATTGCCACCGTTTTGGGCATTTTAGGCAGGAATGCCGGGAGAAGTTGGTAAACACCAGACAGCCATCATCATCAGGTGGTATGCCGCCACCTGCTCCAGTCAACATAACAGCATTGCAATCCGAGAGTGTGCAACATCTTGCGATTGAGGATGTCCCGGAGGGAGCACCGGTGTTAGCGGGCATGTTTACTCTCAAGGACGTGCCCGTATTGGTACTTTTTGATTCAGGTGCAACCCACAATTTTATCAGCAAAACATGCGTGGATCAGCACCAATTATCCACCAATACTCCCACAACGAGTTTTCTCATACGTTCACCGGGAGGAAATATCTCTGCCAATCAGATTGTGTCCCGAGCAGCTTTGTGTTTGGACGGAAAAATATACCCAACATCGCTGATTATGTTGGATAGGCAGAAGATAGACATTATATTGGGGATGTCTTGGTTAAAGCGTCACGGTGCCGTTCTCAATATCGGTAACCGGACTGTTCAGGTTGACTCGCCGATTCACGGACAGCACACGCTGTTGTTAGACAGCGAAGATCCAGATATGGTAGAGGCCTACCACACGGAAGCGCTGAAGCTTGAAGATATTCCGGTGGTACGTGATTATCCCGACGTATTTCCCGATGACTTACCGGGCATGCCGCCCGAACGGGACGTCGAGTTCAAAATTGAACTGGCGCCAGGAACGACGCCTATTTCACGAAGGCCTTACAAGATGGCACCTAACGAGCTAGCAGAGTTGAAAGAGCAACTGAATGAACTTATGAGCAAGGGTTTCATACGACCAAGTTCTTCACCTTGGGGTTGCTCAGCGCTGTTCGTTAAGAAGAAGGACGAAACACTACGGCTATGTGTTGATTACCGTCCTCTCAATGCTGTCACAATAAAGAACAAGTATCCTTTGCCCCGCATTGACATCCTGTTTGATCAACTTGTGGGTGCAAAGGTATTTTCGAAGATGGATCTTCGGTCGGGCTATCATCAAATCAAGATCCGGCCGGAGGACATACCAAAGACAGCTTTCTCGACGAGATACGGACTCTACGAGTATCTCGTCATGTCATTTGGATTAACCAATGCTCCGGCACACTTCATGTATTTGATGAATTCTGTGTTCATGCCGGAGTTAGACAAGTTCGTCGTGGTATTCATCGACGACATATTGGTTTACTCCAAATCTGAAGAAGAGCATGCTGAACATCTGCGCATTGTGCTACAACGGTTGCGGGAGCACCAGTTATATGCCAAGTTCAGCAAGTGCGAGTTCTGGATCGATCAAGTGCCTTTCCTAGGCCATATTATTTCAGCAGAAGGTATCGCCGTGGACCCCAGCAAGATTGAACAAGTGCTGAAGTGGGAATCTCCCAAATCGGTCCACGAGGTCCGAAGTTTCTTAGGTTTAGCAGGGTATTATCGGAGGTTTATTCCGAGCTTCTCAAAGATTGCTAAACCAATGACGGAGCTGCTGAAGAAGGGCACTAAATACATGTGGAATGCAGCATGTGAAGCCGCATTCAAAACTTTGGTGAAACATCTCACAACGGCTCCAGTTCTTGCTCAGCCGGACACGACGAAGCCATTCGATGTATACTGTGATGCATCCGGCATCGGTCTCGGCTGCGTTATGATGCAAGAAGGGCGTGTAGTCGCCTATGGGTCTCGTCAACTGCGAAACCACGAGCAGCATTATCCAACTCACGATCTTGAGCTTGCTGCAGTGGTGTTGGCGTTAAAGATGTGGAGGCATTACCTACTTGGTAATCTTGTTCACCTCTACACCGACCACAAAAGCCTGAAGTATATCTTCACGCAGAAGGAGCTAAATATGAGACAACGGAGATGGTTGGAGCTCATCAAAGATTATGAAATTGAGATCCACTATCATCCAGGAAAAGCAAACGTGGTTGCCGACGCGCTGAGTCGGAAGGCCCATGTTCACAACTTAGCGGCTGCTGAGTTAGAAGACGAAGAACCAAGCCTCCGTGTCATTCCGTATGGCGCGCTTTATAATCTCGCGCTCATTCCAACAATCCGCGAAGAGATTGTTGAGGCTCAAAGAAGAGACAGAGGCATGTCTCACATACGGAGAAGACTGGACAATGGAGAGGTGAAATGTTTCCGGAAGGATGAGAACGGTACGATATGGTTTAACGACCGTATAGTGGTACCGCGTAATATGAAACTCCGGAAGAAGATCTTGGATGAAGCCCACCTGTCTAAGTTTTCCATTCATCCTGGAAGTAACAAGATGTACCAAGATTTGAAACAGAAATTTTGGTGGACGAGGATGAAGAGGGAGGTTGCTAAATACGTATCCGAATGCGATACGTGTAGACGGGTCAAGGCTGATCATATGCGGAAAGCCGGACCGCTACAACCTTTGAAGATTCCGGCGTGGAAATGGGAGGATGTGAGTATGGACTTCATCGTCGGATTACCGCTCACATCCAGGAAGCATGACTCGATATGGGTGATTGTCGACCGGTTGACAAAGTCGGCTCATTTCATACCGGTGAACACTCATTATCGAGCAAGGCAATATGCGGAGTTATTCATCTCCAGAATTATTTGCTCACATGGTGTCCCAAAGACCATCGTTTCAGATCGAGGTGCGTTGTTCGTTGCTCGGTTTTGGGAGCAGCTGCATGCCTCGTTGGGCACCAAGCTAATTAGAAGCTCCGCATATCACCCTCAAACCGATGGACAAACTGAGAGGGTAAATCAAGTGCTCGAGGACATGTTGAGAGCATGTGCCATCCACCACGGTAGGAATTGGGACGATCACCTACCGCTGGCGGAGTTTTCATACAACAACGGTTATCAAGCGAGTATTAAAATGGCACCGTATGAAGCTCTCTATGGCCGGAAGTGTCGCACACCACTGAATTGGTGTGAGTCCGGCGAAAGAGTTCTGTTTGGGATTGATCTTGTCAACGAAGCCAAAGACCGAGTTCGGTTGATACAAGAGAACTTAAAGGCTGCACAATCCCGACAGAAGAGCTACGCGGATCAGAGGCGTAGGCCATTACATTTTGACGTTGGAGAACACGTTTATCTTCGTGTATCCCCGATGAAGGGAATGCACCGGTTCGGTGTAAAGGGGAAGCTCGCTCCCCGTTTTATTGGTCCTTTTGCTATCACGGAGAAGTGCGGACCCGTAGCCTACCGGCTGGAATTACCGGCAAGTCTAGCGGGTGTTCATGATGTATTTCATGTTTCACAGCTGCGAAAGTGCCTCAAATTCACCGCTTCTGTTCGCACTGAGGACATCGACGAATTGAAACCGGACCTGACCTACACCGAGCGACCGGTTCGGATTTTGGATGAAAAGACCCGGGTAACCCGGAACCGGACGATCCGATTTTTCAAGGTACTGTGGAGTAATCACACCGCGGAAGAGGCGACGTGGGAAAGTGAAGATTATCTCCGCACCAACTACCCGGAACTTTTATCTTTGTACAGTTTGTAATTACCTCTCCCGTCTCGTTCCTCTTTTGTAATCTCGGGACGAGATTCTTTTAAGGGGGGAGGAATGTAAAAGTCCCAAAAACGTGTATGAATAAAAACTAAAGTTTAAGTTCATATGTGTGGCAATGACATGAAAAATGGGACTTGCTAAAACTTTCTTCATGCAAAGTAATACATGGATGATCATCCATGATGAGGCTCACCTTTTTATTTAAAAGTGTTGAACCAATAAGGAGTAAATACCTCTTTGCATGTAAGTTTAAAATTCAGATTTGAAATTCAAAGTTCACACATAGGGTGGGCAAAAACTTTGAATAAACATGCAACCCTATAGTTGGGATTATAGGGAAAAGTTTGCTCTCAAACTTTTCAATTGTAGAGGGCTCAAAAAGGAGTTAAAGAGGAGAATTTGCAAACTTCAACCAAATTCAAATTTGGCAAGCAAATTCAAACTGAATTGGAAGGATTCAAATTCTAACCCCCATTTTAAAACTCAGAATTGTGGGAATCAAGAGGATCAGCTTGAGAAGATATTTGGGGAGGAACTGTGGAGTGGGACCCACATGTCATAGAGCTAAAAGAGGAGCCTTGCACCTTAAGTCTCAGCCCCAGTGGGGAAAATCGTCGAGCAGCACGTGGGCCAAGAGCTGCTCCCACCGTGGAGCCACGGGGGCGCTCGGCAGCGCCACCAGCTGCTGCATATTCCCCACACACGGCGCCCAGAGGCGGTTCTGCGACCTGATAAACCCCCCCTGGACGAAGCAAAGGCCGTCCCTTCTTCTCTCCTCGCGAGCGCACGGCCAGCGACCGTCTTCCCCGCCGCCTCTCGGTCCGAGCGGAAGAACGGCGAAACCACCACGCTCTTTCCTCCCCTGACCTGCTAAACAGCACCGCGAGCTCGGCCTCCACCTCCCTGACCCGCAAGCCAGCGAGCTGCGGCCTCCAGTGCCCGAGAACAACCGCCGCCGCGGCGACCTAAGCCGAGGAAGTGATCGGGCGCTCGTGGACAGCCCTCCACAACGGGTTTCACGGCCGAGCGATCACACCTACGGACGCGCACGGGTGCGGTGCTGCTCTCAGCCCAAGCTCGGGCCATACCGTGAAGCATCGCCGGCGAATTTCGAAGTTTTGCTCCGGCGACCCCATTCCGAGCTTCCGGTATGACTTTTTCAAATTCTTGCCCTCTGATCCTCCTTAAGTCATCAAATTTGGCACATGGACGCTGGATTAGACGGCGGTCATTTCTCCTTTAGGATCCAGCGCATGAAAACACCTCAGCACGACGGAATTCGAGCTCGACTAGGGGTGTTCATGGCGGACCCATTCGGTCGCACGGCGACAACCTATTTACCGCCGCTCCCGAGCCATTTTGAGGTCGTGCCGATCTTCCTAGAGCTGCGCTGGTGCTGTAGGGCGCGTCGGCGCAGGTTTTGGCTGGCCGGAAACCCTAGGCGACGCTGCCGAACTACCACAGAGGCAGTCACACGTCGCCGGCCATGTTCCGGTCGTCGACAGCCCTAGCCAACCCCACCGCCGTGTTCCTCGGGGTCACAAACTCCCTGGCGGCGAGTTTCAGCTCAGGCGGTGGCCGGAAACGGCGAGCCGGCGAGCTCCGGCGTCGGGTCGGCGAGGGACAGCGCGGGTGCGGGGAAGAAGCGGGAGGTAGAAGACGAAGCGTGGGCCCCGTCTGTCAGCAGCTCAAATTTTAAACCCGGGATTGGGTGTGGCCGGGATCCCGTGTGTTGGCGCGCAGAGACGCTGTGGCCCGGTGTGGCTTCGTTTCTATTGGCTGGAATTCAAAACTGTGGGTCCAGCCGAATTTGCTGTAGGGAAATAATTCCAGACTTAGCTCAATCTTTGGAAATTCATATCTCCCTGTAGAAAACTCCAATTTGAGTGATTCCAATTGGGTTGGATTCATCTCTCTGAGTTCTAACCAAATATGAACCTAGATTTCTATGAAAGTCAATATTATATTCTGGAAAATTCTTTGAAGGTTTTCTGAAAAAGAATTATTGAGGGAGTTTGGGTTACCCAAAAATACCCAAATTTTGCCAGAATATTCTTTAGCATATTTTTGACCTTATAGCAAATTTTCAGCTCATTTGAAGATCATGTGAGTAGGAATTTGCTAAAAACAATCTGCTGTGTTCATAAGAGTCCAGAAACATTTTCAGAAAATGTTTCCCACTTCCAAAAATCTGTTCTGAGCAATCCATAGCTCCAAAAATCATAGGAAAATTTAGACAAGATCTCTGGGACATACTTGGAATTGTAGTTCACTTAGTTGGGCATGAAAATGCACATTACTACAGAATTAATTCTATTGAGTACAAATGCTTAAAGAATTGTTCTAGGAGAACTACCCAAGTAAAAGGGCTGAATTTTGGACCAGATGAATCTCATGTGATCAAGAACTCACATGTAAATTATCAGCCCAAGATGAGTCCTGGAACTCCCTGTCCTTATTCTCCATACTTATGTATAAGGGAAAAATACATAAGAGATATTGTGAGAATTATGGAGGACACAATATGACTCCACATTAGATACAATTTGGCAAACTAAATCCTTAGGTAGTATAGAACCTGCTGTAAAAGTTTTGAGTCCATTGGAGTTCTTATTCTTCAGTTGCACTCAAATCTTTTCAGCTTATCTATTATGTTCATTAGAGAAAAGGGTTAGTGTATAGCTAAGGGCCTTAAGGTCAAATTAGTTTAATTCTGTTCTTTGCACCACAGAGGCAAACCAAGCCATGCTTGGCTTTTCCACACAACCTCTGTTCTTAAGAAAGTAATTCTATAACTTCTTTCCATTACATTCTATAAAATATGTGCATATGCATTTCAATAGGAACCACAACGAAGGGGACTCAAAGGAGTGATTCATCAAAGTGGATCAAGCTCCGGAGAGTCAAGGGTGGATCTGCAAGGACACTAACTGTTATATACGACTACCCTGCAAAACAGGCAAGCTCCGGTTTGCATTTAACAGCTGTTAAGTTTTTATTTTGTATTCACCTTTGGTTAAGATTTGAACTGTGCATTAGGTCTAGTGTTTGATACTCCTCTTGCATAGCCAAATGACCCATGGAGTATTGGGTAGGTGTCTTTCACCGTGTAGAACTGCCATGCTTAAGTACGGTTCGGTAGAAGTCGAGTGGTGAGATGCTACTCGCAGATTTAGGAACAACAGGGCCATACGGGATTGGTTCGTAATTGAATTAGCAAGTTAAAGTTGAGACCGGAAGGTTGTAGGAGCAGCAGGACATAGGGGCCTGGGTGCTGTAGACCTGTCCGTGTCAGTCAAGGACCGATCCGTATGCGGCCCTGTTGAACAAGTTTGAGTTGTGTACCGGACTCATGCTGGCTATATGGGACCCAGTAAACCGATGTACCTCGGGAAGCTGTCGTTGGGACTTTTCGGGTCGCCTCAGGCGGACGGCCGGTGTGCAGTATGTGGGGAATATTCTCATGACATCTCACGTCGGAAGGTGCACCATGAGAGTAGCTACTGTACGGGGCGACTTGATCGATTCAGCGGGGGTGAAACGGGGGAAAGGCTGCCACGTACGACGTCAGTGATGGTTGTTGTAGGCAACGTCGAGTACGGGCGTACGTGTCGTGTAGTCCGGGTGTTATTGATTCGAATCACCGTCGCTCGCGGAATGGACCGAGCATACTTGTTCTCACAGTCGTGACGTAGTAAGAACTTGCATGAGAAAGGAACTAATCATATTGATGTGAAGTATTATACTAGTGTTGTATTGGATCTCGATGAATAGGCTAGTGCAAACTCGATTCTTTTATGCCATGAGCAATTTACATCGGGGGAAAACGTTTCTTGTTTGATTGTGGACTCCCGATGTAGCGTGCCTAGGGTTACTTAAAATGCTGCAATTAATACTTGAAAGTAAGGATTCACTTTTAGGCGAGTTAATTATGCTTATGCCATCCTATGTTAGGTTCATAACCTCACTTAGAGTTTCATGTTTAGGGTGACGGTTAAGTCTTGCTGAGCGTTATGCTCACGGATGCTATCCGAGTTGTTTTGCAGGTAATTGACTCGCTGATTATGAGAAGGGGTGCCGATGAGACTCGGGAACCTCCGAGTGCTTACTCTAAGAGCATCCTCGCCGCTGCAGATTGTCTTTGTGTTGCTAGTAAGAAACGTCCGCGGGCTGGACCGTTTCTTTGTTGCTAGTTTAGATATGAGTCGTGAGAGTGATAGTCTTCCGCTGTAGGTTACTCTGATATACTTATTTGTAAAATATTCTTGTACGCTTCCGCAAACTATTTATGTAATATGATGTATGTTCATCGACCCGTGTGCTGTTGGGTGCCGCATAACACGGCACCACCCGACGTGGTCCCGTGGGGCCGTCTCATTTTGTTTTCTGTAAGTTTAGTCATTGCTACTTCCTTGTAACGCAAGTGTCGACGAGACCTTCCGATTACTTGAATCAGAACCCCAACTTTTTCACACCCGTGAGTGTTTGCTTGTTATCTTGTTCTTGCTTGTTCTTCGATTGCTTGCAGGTTCAAGGCTGTTCTTGGCACGGCAAGTACAGCAACAACAGGAGCCGGTGTAAGTATCGCTAAGGCGCAGCATCCTTGTGGTTGTTGTAGTCGGGTAGCACAACGTCGACCTCCACCCAAATCGTAGTTACCAGGAGATGGTGTAACTGTCGCTCAAGGCGCCACACCATTCTGGTTGTGGTAGTCGAGCAGCCAACGTCGGCCTCCACCAAATTCGTTCATTACCAACATCTCTCATCGAAAGATAGGGCGTCCCCCGTACCCATTGGGTTCATCAGGACGCGTCACAATACACGTCGAATGACTTGGTTGTATCCGGTTGAGCCAAGACCGGGGCTGTTGTGAGATTCTTCACTAATGCTTGGAACGCTCCTTCACACGCCGTGTTCCAAACATATTTTGTTCCCTTCTTCAGCAATTCTGTCATCGGCTTAGCAAGTTTGGAGAAACTCGGAATGAATCTCCGATAGTATCCCGCTAAGCGGAGGAAGCTTCTGACTTCATGGACTGAAGTGGGAGCTTTCCATTTCAGCACTTGCTCTATTTTTCTTGGGTCAACCGCAATACCTTCCGCTGAGATGGTATGTCCCAGGAATGGCACTTGGCTGATCTAAAACTCACATTTGCTAAGATTGACGTATAGCTTATGGTCCCGTAGGCGTTGAAGAACAATCCTCAAGTGTTTGGCGTGTTCTGCTTCTGTCTTGGAATAAACCAAGATATCATCAATGAATACCACCACGAACTTGTCCAGCTCCGGCGTGAACACCGAGTTCATGAGATACATAAAATGTGCTGGAGCACTTGTGAGACCAAAAGACATGACGAGATATTCGTATAAGCCATATCTCGTCGAGAAAGCCGTCTTCAGGATATCCTCCGCCCGGATCTTTATCTGATGATATCCAGAGCGAAGGTCTATCTTGGAGAACACATTTGCACCCACAAGTTGATCAAACAAAATGTCAATGCAGGGCAGTGGGTACATATTCCTGATGGTGACGGCGTTGAGCGGCCGGTGGTCCACACACAGCCTCAAGGTTTCATCCTTCTTCTTCACGAACAGCGTCGAGCATCCCCAAGGCGAGGAACTCGGCCTAATGAAACCTTTGCTCAACATGTCATTGAGCTGTTCTTTCAGTTCAGCTAGCTCATTTGGAGCCATTTTGTATGGCCTCTGTGATATGGGCGTAGTCTCGGGTGCAAGTTCAATCTTGAACTCGACATCCCGCTCAGTTGGCATGCCCGGAAGATCATCCGGGAACACGTCGGGGTACTCCCGGACTACGGGGATGTCCTCTAACTTGAGAGCTTCAGTATTATTAATTTCTGAAACTTCCCGGACTGGATTATCTAACACCATGGAGTGTGGACGGTGGAATGGAGAATTCAGATGAACCGTCCGTGTCCGAGTGTTCAGGACAGCGCCATGGTAGTTTAGCCATGACATCCCTAAGATTGCATCAATCTTTTGCCCCCTAAGGATTATTAAGATGGTGGGATATAGCTGCCCACCTAAGCACAGAGGTGCTTTTGTAATCATCATATTTGCTGAAATCTTCCCTCCCGGTGAGCAGATCATATATGTGCAGTCGGTTGGGAAGACTTGCATTTGATGCTTAGCCACATGGATGCACTTATAAAACTGTGGGTTGCACCAGAATCGAACAATATGATGATGGCTTGACATTGAGAGTGAACGTACCCGCCAGCACGTTGTCTCCCTCCGGGGCGTCCTCATTATCAAGGCTGCGAACGCCCCCAGTCCGCTGACCAACCTTCTTGACCGGAGGTCGGCCTCGAGCACCTCCCTGGAACTGGGCTTGCCTGCTGCTTTGCTGCCCCTGGGGACAGTCCTTCGCGAAATGTCCCGCCTGGCCACACGTGAAGCAAGTGAAGCGGGGCGGTCCTCCGCTGATCGGCGGACGGAAACCCGGGGCGCGTTGTGGTGGTGGGAACGCCCGGGGTGTCGTCTGCTACTGCTGCTGTCTCGGTGGTGGCATCGGTGGTCAGAACAGAGGTGACTGAAAAGGACGACCCCCAAACCGCTGAGGTCGCGCCGGTGGATGCCACTGCTGTCCGGATGGTGTCCGATACACCATGCGGTACTTCTGGGGAGCGCCACCCCCACTGCTGGGTGGAGTGCTGCGCTTCCGCTGCTCAGCCGCCAACTCCCGTTGAGCATTTCCTTGCATTATCACGGCATTGACGGGGTCATTGAAGGTGCCGCGATTACTTTGGGCGAGATGTGTCTTCATCTCGGGGTGTAACCCCCGATAGAAATGCTCCCGCTTCTTTTCTTCGGTGGAGACGTAATCCGACACATATTGCGCCAGATGGTTGAAGGCACGGTAGTAGTCGTGAGCACTCCTCCCGCCCTGCTTCAGCTCCAAGAATTCTTGGAACTTCCTCTTCAATATCCCGGGAGGAATATGATAGGCGCGGAACGCCTCCCGGAACTCTTCCCACTCCACGGCATGGCCAACCGGCCGTGAGGCGACATAGTTCGCCCACCACGCACAAGCGGCACCGTGAAGCTGTTGCACTGCGAACAGAGTCTTTTGCCGCTCCGTGCATTGGAGCAGCCCGAACTTGGACTCAATTGTCCGCAGCCAGTTGTCGGCCTCCAGTGGTTCTTCTGCTTCAGTGAACACTGGAGGGTGCGTACTCATGAAGTCCGAGTACGTCACCTCACGGGGCTCACGAGGCCTCCTCTCTTGACGCCCCCCCACCTGGGACGTATTCTGCACAATCGTTCGGAGCAGGTCGGTCTGCTCCTCACGATTCCCCACCAGTGCCGCTATCACATCCGCTAGGATAAGCGGAGGCGGCGGTGGTGGTTGCCGCTGCGGGGTTCTGTCGTAGGCAGGTAGCTGGGAGTCATCGTCTTCCTGCTGGCTAGAGCCACCAATCTCGTGCGTGGTCCGAGTGTGAACCATATGCAACCATACGACAATAAACATCAGTCCCGAAACATGTTGCATGCAGTCCAATAAATAGGCGTAAAACATAATGACATTAAAACATGCGATACATCTCATATTCGGATAATGTAATAAATTTGCACAAGCTACACCATTAACAGACCAAATACAAGCTAGTTAAATCCAACTTGATGAACCTCCTCTTTGGAAGCTCAGCACAACTAGGTTTGGTCACTACGAGACATTACTATCGCTTGGTCATCACGTACTTAAACCCCCTAGGGTACAACAATCTCTCTAATGAGTTCAACTATCATCACTCTGTCAGAATGACCAGTTTCTACACATTCCAGATTTTGACCTGGTTCTGGGCATTTTTATGACTCAAGTTGAATATCAAAGTTAAAGTTAACTTCAGTATCCTTCCAACAAGTATTTATTTGCCCTCAGATCAGCTCTGGTTAAAAAGTTATGGTAATTCAAAGTTAACAGAATTTCTGGCAGAATTTCAATAGCACCTCCTTTGGAAGTTGCTGTTTCCAACTTCTGTTTCCACGGAATTCTGTGCTGCAAATACAGACACTTTGGATTACAAAGATGTAACACATCTCCTACCCTTTCTAAAGATGTATGATATGACAATTTTTCATTTTCTATAATAAGTTATGTTTGAAAAACAGATCAGTCCAGAGAGTGTTTAAATCTGTCCTGGTTCTGGACAGTTTACATCCCTCTGGAATTTAGGCCACCTTAAAATGTGATTCAGCTCTGGAAGTCTACAACAAAGTTGTAGAGTAATTAAACACATTTCCAGAACTATATCCCACACCTCCATTGGCTAAATAATTTGTGAGTTATGCCCTGTCAAAGTTCAGCAAACTTGCTGACCAAAACAGAGCACTCTATTTTCAATCCTTTAGAACTACACTGATCAACTATCAAATTTTTCTACCACCCAGGGTCCTAAATGTTGCAACTTAGTGATTTTAGTTCTTTGTTATTATTACCTTTCATGCACATGCCTATGATATGTCAGTACTACGTTTCTCATAATGGAAAATCCTAACTGGATTATACCGGCATATACGTCTCAAGTGTGGCACTAAACGGTCTCTCGCACACGTTTACTACACGGATACATACGTGGTTAGTACCTGCAGAAGACCACACAATAGTGATGCACTCAAAGGTTGTGTTTCCATTTCAGGCAGGACCATAATTGAAATTAAATACAAACGCCCGTATCATTGCCATACGGCCGTCCTTGAGCTACGTCACGTCTCAAGGTACGTGATCGTGTTTCAACACCACACGATGGGGAACCCGAGTAGATCATGAACGGGTCGTCACGGTTGGGAATGTTATCAACCCAACAGATACCACCTACTGCCCTGCAGGGCACGCCGATGGCAAGCGCTACGTATGTCCTCCTGGGCTAGTTCCAGATGAACACACTCTCGTATTACTGACCACGCGATGGGGTCTCCATTTACTTGCCTAATGCATGCTAGGGATCAGCGTTTCATATGAACTCAGGAACATGAAGAGTCCAAGAGTTTCCTATTGACGTCTCACACCAAGCTGTGAGACCTATCCCTGAACCACGTTCCTCGTCAGGGGAGCTAACCGAAATTGAACCGCTTTTGGTGGCGTTCCTTACCATTCTTACCAGAGCGTAGGTGCATCGTTACATAATGAAAATTCAGAATTATAACACATATGTTAGTCTTTCCACTTTAAGTAACTACGCTAATATAGTCCTTACTTGGGCAAACTACCGAATCCTCACCGTAAGCCTAAGTTTCCCCGCAATACAGTCCTTAAGTACTGTGCTATCCCCGATGCAGCTGTGATACTAAGGCTGTGGCGGACCGGAATCCGCTCATCCAGAATCGCAGAGGGTGGTGCCGCATGATGCGACACCTGACAGCACACATCATAAGGACATCTTTTATTACATGGGAAACCAACTGAAATGTACAAACAGGTACAATCTCCAGTTACAAACTATTGTTTATATTACACAGCGGAAGTCTAAATTGTACAACTCACGTCCGCCTATCTAGCAAAAGTCAGTTGCCCAGCTCTAGGTCAACCCACACTAGCTGCACTCCTCAGCTCAGCACGGTGTGTACGGCTCCCACTCAGCCGTGGTCCCCGACGGAGGGTAACCCTCGCCGGTGGACTCATAACCCGAGTCCGTGGGTGGCTCCTCACCTGAAAAACACTTAAGCAGCAACCATGAGCACGGTGGCTCAATAAGACTTAACCGACTTACCTAGGAATAAAACTCTACATATAGTGTACAATGAACATGGGACGGTAAGATTGCAGCAAATGGACACGCCTACAAGTTCATCCTTAGTTCATCTTTTAGCCACAAGTTAACAGTTCATGAATGTGAAATTTAGTGAGCAATATTTGGTAGCACGCATGTACAATACAATTATATCATAACAACAATATTGAATCATCACATTTCATACATTAGCCTACGTCACAACTCAGTGAACAAGCGGTACTCGTCACCGCGAGGGACGGCGAATCGACTCGATATACACCTGCAGGGAAACCCAAAGAGCACGTCACGTACGCCCACCCGTGGAGCTGCACAGCACACTCACTCAATGTCGTACAGGACAACCTTTCACCCAACAGCCCAAACATCAAACCGGTCGCACCGAAACGGACAGGAGGTTCCCTACACGGAGCATCTCTCTATGCCCGTTAGTGGATTTCCACCTTGCTGCCCTCAACCTACACCTATAAGTCGGTGTGCTATGCCTCGACGTCCGGAGGTTTAGGTTACATTGGTTTATCGGGACCCATATATCCGATATGCCTTCGGTACGTTTAATACTTGCTCAGCAGGGCCGCACACGGATCAGTCCTCAATCGACACGGACAGGGCTGCGCACACAAGACTTCCTCTTGCTGTGCCCTATCCCCTGCCTAGTCTCATTTTCATTACTAAAGTGATCTCACATCAGTCGAACCAATCCCGTGTGTCCCAAGCCTAACTCGCGAGTAGATTCCAACTACTCGACTTGTACCGACGTCCTATGAATCATTAAGCATAGTCTATCTACTCGAGGCCTTAGACACTATCCTCACTCTTATAGGAAAATTCTAGTTATGCAATTGGGTTTCATCCATCCTACACCTAATGCACATACATACTTCAAACTAGACATGTAAACAAAGCAAAACTTTATAAAAAGGGTTAATGCAAACCGTGGCTTGCCTTGTTGCTGCTGGTCAGTGGTTAGATCTTCGTCCGGAAGGAGGAAGTCAAGTACTTCCAGAGTCTTCTCGCCTTCAGCGACTACACGTTAATGAGATACTACATGTCAATTTAATGCAATGTGTAAACTTGAATAAGTAACTACTATAACTCTAGCTAACCCTCCCCTTTGGTTCTAAAATTTTTATGGTGGCTTGGTAGAGTTCTAACCAGAGTCTTGACCAAGTTTCATTTGAAACCAGATTCATTTGAGCCTTGTACAAATAAAAGCCTATTTGGTCAATATTTGAGCCTCTAAGTAATTCCAGGGGTTTTCATAGCTCCAACCATTACTTTCTAGAAACTAGAATTTAAGATGGTTCTAATGAAATTAGTTTCATATGATTTGAAGAATACTAGAGAAAGTTATGCCCTAAACAAGTTTTTGAGAAAATCTGAAAAATGTTTCTATTCATTTTTTTCTATTTTCTCAGGGCAGTCCTCTTAATCACCCCATTAGGGGGACTAAATGAACTTGGATGAGTCTAAAAATTTTACCGTGACTCAAGAATTTTCCAATGACCCCCTCAGCCAAATTTCAGCATTTTTTGTAAAGTAATTCTCCAGATAAAATTCCCAACAGTTTAAACTTTAGGGAATTAATTCTGGAAAACTATTAGGTTTCATGAGCTGAAATTGGTATTGCTGGAAATTACTCAGAATTCTGAGTTCAGCAAAATTTGGTTCACTGGATTTGGAGTTTTCTAGCAAAAGTTCTAAGCATTTGAAGATTGAAGCGAATCTGAAAATTCAAATAAAGTTTAAACTGTCGGGTGGGGTCCCCGGGCTACGTGTCAGCCTCCCAGCTAACTCACACAGGAGCCCGCAGAATCACCCGCACAGTCGCACGGGACCCCGGTACCGCAGCAAATCTGGGATGCTCTCAGCAGAGACCGATACGCGGGGCCCGCGAGGCTTCTTCAACCTCGTGCTCCTGCGGCTCCCCGCCACCCACCTCGACGGAATACTCGCCGCCGGGCGTTCTTCTGCCCGACCTCTGACGAAACTCACCGCCTGTGCATATCTCGGCCTGGGGAACATGGTGGTGCCCTCACCAGATCTCGGCAACGGCCGGAACAGTGCTCCCGACGGTAACAGCGGCCGGGAGCTCATCGGCGACGTCGAACTCGGCGTCCCCTGCATCTTTTTCGACGTGGTTTGCTCAGGGAGCTCCGCTGACACCTGCTGATCACAGACATGGACACCGATCCCCGTGAAAACGGCCGCAACTACGACCTCACCGGCGAGGTGCCCTGTTCTCCGCCGCCGAGGCAAAATTTTAACAGAACTAAGACCCTAGTGCATGGAACTGGATGTTGATCGGCGGTTGCTCCTGTGCAACAAATTTCGCCGTAGACCTAATTGTAACCCTAACGCTAGGTATTCTAGAGCGTGTGTACGCTATAGCTTGATCGGCGGTTCCTCTTGTGCAACAAATTTCACCGTAGACTGACTTCTAACCCTAACATGTACTGAGGAGGAAAACCAGAAATTCTCTCTCTACATCGCCGGAACTGGCGCACGGTTTCCTCCTACGGCTTCAGCACAAGTAGGCGCACATTTTCTTCTCTGTTGACGGCGCATGAAACCGTCGGGATCGGCCAGTCGCCGGCGATCAGAGGAGGCGGCGTCGAGTTCTTGCGCGGACACGGGAGAGTAGCTCGGTATCTGCTCATTTTCACTCGGGAAACCGAAGGAGGGGCGAAGCAGCTCGTGCGCTGGCCTTTGAGCCGCGATTTTTCACCGTGAGGCGGACGCCCGAGCGCTGCTGGCAGTCGGGGCGCGGTCGTGCTGGAGCGCGCGGCTTCGGTCGAAGGAAATATCACCCGAGGGAAAACTTCAGAGTGAAGTCTGCTGACATGTGGGCCTCCTCTCTAATTTCTTTTTTCCACTTTTTCATTTCTGTTTTTGCTGAATATATCCTCAGCTACTCACCATTGAATGTGAGACTTAGCCCCCAAGTGTTGGTTTGAATTTGAGTTCTCAAATTTGAACCTTGTTTGGCTAAATTTGCTTCCTATTTGAACTGAAATTCAAATTCAGTTTTGAATTCTTGCAAATTTAGCTCCCGACAAGATGAACTCCAATGGGGATGAAAATTGGTGGATTAACTCAGAAAAATGTGCTAAGTTTGAATGTGAAGCTAACTTTTGAATTTAAGTGATGAAAGTTGCTGCAATTTGAATTTATATTCAAATTGTCCTCTTTTTCATCCAAAAGTGTTGGATTTACATGGAATTTGGCCTGAACCTTCTCAAGACTTTTTAAGTTCTAGGGGTGAGTTCAACCTCTCATGTTCATGTGTAGGAATCCTACTTTGTGAAAGTTTGGGCTTTCCCCTCTAATCATCCTTTTGATGGAGGTTACTTGCTCTTCACAATTCTTCACAAGATATTCACAACAAAAATTGTGGTGTTGTGAGGTGATGAAAAGTTTTTACAAGTCCCTTTTCTTGGGATTTTACAGTGGGCCCATTTATCATTGAGAGGGGGAAGACTTACCACCCAAGTCTCTGTTTTGCAACCGAACCGACTGAGCTACGGATCAGCAGCTCACGCCACCGAGCGGGGGGGAGGGGCTGCCGCCACCTCCCAGCTGCTTGAGCAGCGCTGGAGAGCTGCTCGTGGGTCTCCTGCGCCCTCAGCGTGATCGTCTTGCCTCCTTATCCGAAGCCTCGGTGCCTTTCCCTCCCTCTCACGCAGAAACGGAACAGAGCGCCCACGCCAGCCTCGGTTGATTCGGGAGCCGGCGGTTTTGTGCGCACGAGGCCTCAGCCAGCTGCAAAACAGCACCACGGACTCGTCCTTTACCTCCTCAGTGTGAAAACCAGCAGCTTCCGGCGTCCTAGGGTTGGCACATGAAGATTTTTCTTCTCTTCAGTTCCATACAATGTTGCCTCACTGTTCTTCGTTTTCCGGTCACTCCAGTGCCTCTCCGGCACAACAAACTTCGCCCTAAGGTGCACCCTGACATGTAGCTACTCCTCCCGAACCCTCCTTGCTCATCCCAACTGCCGGCCTGCCGGAATTTACATTTTTGCACCGGCGAACGTGAAGAACCGAGCGTGAGTAAATCGGGAAATTCATCCAAACGGGTTGATCATCTCTCATGCGGTTCAAACCACAGCTACTAGGGTTCCTAGCGCCCTTCCATGCCGAAACACGAAGCAAACCGACCCTCCTCTGCCCCAGGCGACGAGAAATCACCGCCGGCGGCTAAAACCGCCGCGGTCCACGGTGACGACTAGTTTGCAGTCATTTTCTGCGAGAGTTCATCTCCGTTCCACGTTCCTCGACCACTAGGGATGCTTTAGGGCATCGTAGCTCGCCGGGAGGAGCTTTGGACACGCTGGAACGCGTCAATGCTGAGCTCCTGAGCCGCCCCGCCGATGTCGACCCACCTACGGCCGTTTTCATGCGGGGAAACCTTGCCCGACTGCTAGGCCACGGTGTGAGGAGCGTGCAGGGCAAAACCGGAGCAAAAAACGGTGGAGAAATGAGGGAGAACGGGGCGCACCACCCTTCTGTCCAGCGTGCACCCGCGGGCTCTGGCGAGAGGTTGAAGAAACACCTGACCTGTGGGCCCCACTTTTGAATTGTTCTGTGTAGAATTCAAACAGAAAGTTGTTCAAACTTTAGAACCTCATAACTTTGGCTAGGAAGCTCCAAATTTAGTGAATCAAATTGGGTTGGGTTCAGTATGAAAAGCTCTATCCAAATATACAACCCAATTTGCATGAAAACCAATAGAAAATTTTGGGAAATTCTTTAAAGCTTTTCAGCAAAAGAATTTTAGAGCGAGTTTGGTTCATCCGAAAATCCTCAAATTTTGCCAGAATAGTCTTTAGGATATTAGTGGACTACTATAAAAGTTCCAGCTTATTTGGAGTTGATTTAGTTAGGATAATTCTGAAATCAAGTTTCTGTGTTCAAATGAATACAGAAACAATTTCAGAGAATTTCCAAAAGTGGAAATTCAGTTCTGGGCAGTTCTTAGCTCCACAAATCCTAGAAAAATTCATGCATGCTCCCTAAGCTATGTCTGAAATTGTAGTTTACTTGAACTTGCATGAAAGTGCATGTTTATTCAGAATTTATTTCTTGTTGCCTAAATGCTTAGGAAATTGTTCTGAGTGATCTACTTAGTGAAAAATTCTAAATTTTCGTCCAGATGACTTTCTTGTGACAAGGAACTCATAAGAAAATTTTCAGCTCCATTGGAGTCCTGGATCAATACTATCCTGTTTAACCTTATAGATGATCAACACCACCCAAGTGATGAACGCACTTATCACTTGATCGTAGTGCTTAGCCCCAAATCCCAAACCACTAGTACCAGTGTCATTTTAAATTCTTAAACAGGGTTTAGTTTTAAACTTGTCTTTAGAACTTGTTAGCAAAAGTTTTATAATTAAATATGTATGCATATTCATAACGTATAGTGATTAAACGTGAAAAAGTGAAGGAGAAGTTAAGCTTGGATCAAGGAGCAAGAAGGGCAGGGATTGAGCTTCAAGTCATCAGCAACTAATTTAAAAATTATCTGACTTTAGTCACCTGCAAAACCAAGGCAAGTTCCGGTTTGCATTTAAGTTGTTTTATAAAGTTTTTCCTTTGTTCACTACTATGGGTCAAAGGGTATGTGCATTGGGTCAATGATGTTTTACCTCCACTTGCATAACCAAAAATGAACCCTAGAGTCAAGGGTAGAGTATAGTTCCCGCTGTAGAGAGTTGCTGTGCTAAATAGGTTATAACATCCGGTAGAAGACGAGTAGTTGGAATCTACTCGCGAGCTATAGTTTAGGATTACATAAGTATGGTTGGAAACGAGGCAAACAAAAGTTTACATTTCTAAAGATGAGACCGGGCAGGAGGGTTAGGCAGTGACAAGACGAGGTCTTGGTCGAGTAGCTCTGTCTGTGTCGGTTAAGGACCGAAGCGTGTGCGGCCCTGGGAGCAAGTATTGAGTTGTGTACCAGATGCTTACTGCTATATAGGAACCAGGAAAGCGAGGTACCAGGTTCACTGGATTGTAGAGACATACCTCATCGTCTCGTTAGACCTATGAGCCCAAGACAGTGCGACCGGTTCTACAGTCGAGTGTCCTGCGAAAGGTTGCCACATACGATGTAATGAAGGACGCCAGATTTGGGTTTTCAGAGACGGGCGTATGTGTCGAGTTATTCAGGTAGTGTTTGATTCGAATCACCATCCCTCGCGGTTATGAGTACTGCTTGCTCACTGCGCTGTGACATAGTAATCAAGTTGTGTGGAAACAGTTTGCAAAAGTATAATTGCTGCTATGATTATGTTAAATTGCATGAAAACCCTGTTTGAAGTAGAGATAGAGCAAACTAAAATTAATTTCCACCTTGGGACAAGTAACATTGGAATGAAGCATTTCTTGTTTGATTCTGGAGTTCCAATGTTGCTGGACGCAAGGTCACTACTGTCGAAGTGTTCAGTCGACACTTCCCCCGGGCCTGCACTGGGCAGCCCGCGGAGGTTCTTTTTTCGGTGGGGCTAGTCTCTAGCGGAGAGCTTGCGCAGATGGACGAGTTAGTAAGAGCTTGACACGACGAGGTTTACGTGGTTCAGGCCGCCGGAGCGTAAAACCCTACGTCCACGGCGAGCTATGGAGCTCGCTGTATTGCTTGCTGCTCAGGACCGGAGGCCTGAGCTCAGGGGTGAGTTACAGCTTGAGAGTGTATGGCTAGCGTATGAGTTGCAAAGTGCGAACCAACAGGGTTCGAGCCCTTGCTAACGTTGTCTACCCGAGCCTTTTATAGTCCAAGACTCGGGTGGCTTACAAGGGGGGGCCCGGGACCCGACAGATGGTCCCGGGGAGATTGTCTATTATCTACCGTATCTGCAGTTATGCCGGTAGTAGTCTCTGGCGAAGGCTTCTGAGTCTTCGTCTTGCAGCCCTGCCCATGCCGCATGCTAGTCGTAGTGGTTGATGACGGCGGGGGCGGCATGGGATGTCTTGTCGCTGTGTTTATTGGCTGGCAGGCCCTGACACCGCGCGCCAGTCTGTGATGCGGCTGGGCGCAACGGCACCTGACAGAGGTGTGCTCCGTGTTTCCGCGTCTTGGGAAGGCGCGGGCCTTGAATACCTTGTATGGGCAAGGTATGTGGCGTCTTTACGCCCGCTGCCTACCGCTCGGGGGCAGGCAGCGCTGTTCTGCTGGACACGTGGCGGGCCCGGAGCTCTCCTCTGAGGAGGGGGAGGTCCGGCCCCCGCAGGACACGTGGAGCCTTCGGACCTCTCCCCCACGGAGGGGGGAGGTCCGGCTTCTGTCGGCCACGTGGCGGGTCCGGAGCTCTCCTCTAAGGAGGGGGAGGTCCGGCCCCGCGGGACATGTGGCACCTTCGGAGCTCTCCCCACGGAGGGGGGGTCTGGCTGCTGTAGGCCACGTGGCGAGCCCGGAGCTCTCCTCTGAGGGGAGGGAGGTCCGGCCCCACTGGACACGTGGCGCCTTCGGAGCTTTCCCTGCGGAGAAGGGCGAGACCCTTAGGCATTTTCCCCTGTGCGCGGGAGTACCCCATATCGCGGGTACCGACAGTGGCCCCCGGGCTCACCTCGGGGGAGGTAACGAGCCCGAGGTGAGGCCTTCTCCTACCCGCGCACTTTCTTGTCTTGAGCACTCCCTGTGCTGGCAGGGTCTTGATGGCTTCGGAGTTCAGCCTCTTAGGAGAGGGTGAAGCCTGGCATCGGAGCTTGGCCCGGCTGTGGGGGCGGAGGTCCGGAAGTCATCGGAGCACAGGTCCATGAAGGGCGTGAGGTCCGGCATCAGGGCTCGCCTCTGAAAGGAGGGCAAGGGCTGGCATCGGAGCTCGGCCCAGCTGCGGGGGCGGAGGTCCGGAAATCGTCGGAGCTCAGGCCAGCGAGGGGCGTGAGGTCCGGAGGTCATCGGAGCTCAGGCCAGCGAAGTGCGTGAGGTCCGGCATCAGCGCTTGCCTCTGAAAGGAGGGCGAGGGTTGGCCTCAGAACTTGGCCCAGCCGTGGGGGCGAAGGTCCAGAAGTCATCGGAGCTCAGGCCAGCGAAGGGCGTGAGGTCCGGCATCAGCACTCGCCTCTGAAAGGAGGGCGAGGGCTGGCCTCGGAGCTCGGCCCAGCTGCGGGGGCGGAGGTCCGGAAGTCATCGGAGCTCGTGCCAGCGAAGGGCGTGAGGTCCGGCATCAGCGCTCGCCTCTGAAAGGAGGGCGAGGGTTGGCCTCGGAGCTCGGCCTGGCTGTGGAGGCGGAGTCCGGCACTGCTCAGTGGTCCCCCTTTCCTGTCCCTTAGTCTCATTTGGCTTACTGTCCCAGGCCGGAATACGGGGCTCGGGTAATCCAATGCACTTGGTCCCGGAGGTCTGGCCCCAGCCCCAGTCAGGGTGTAACCGTCCGGCCCCCTGGTACTCAGACCGTAGCGCTGGGGGGCAGAGTGCGCATGCTTTGGGTGCAAGACCGGGCAAAGCAAGGCTCCTGACCCCCGGTCTAGAGTAGGTCTTTTCTCGGAGGAGACCAACTGGCGGTACAGTACCCTCACAGGGGGAGATCCAAAAGGCCACCGGGCCTTTGGCAGGTACCCCAAGCACTACCGTTTTCGGCAGGACGGCAAATATCGACTATGCATGAGAGCAGGAAAGAGGAACCAAGTGTACAATGGACGCACACTTTCTAGAGCGTGGGGAGGTGTTCATATAAATTAATGCGTAATTTAAATGAACACCTAAGTAAGCATGGTGAACTTACTGGGGTAGCGTCGGAGCGCCTGTCTTCACGCAGAGCGGGTCATGCGTGGCTTCGTCGTACGCCGGACACGGGGGGACCCCCATGGCGATCTCAGGGGGAAGCATGGCTTCGGCCCCGCATACCATGTGGAAGGGTAGTTCCCGTGACCCGGCCCTGGGAAGTCCGGCCGGCCCTCGACATGGAGGAGCCGGTATCCCCCGACGGCTCTGGGTGCGCGTCTGCACCGGTTGTGTGGGTCTGCTTGGCGTGGACCTGGCACGCATTGCATCCCTAACCGGTTTGACGGCGTCCAGGTGGCTCTCGGTCAGTAGGAGCCATGCCGGGTGGCTTAACTGACCAACGTGCGGGACGATGAGCGTTCCCAGCACTCGCCTCCTTGGACTACTGCGAGCTAATCGCAGCCTTCCTCCTGGGTTATGCACCGCAATAGGATATCGTGGCGCCACGCCAGTAAAGATACCAGTGCGTAGCACTTAGCCATCCGCACCACCCGTTCAGCGGATGCACGTTCATCAGGAAGGATGTCCTTCAAGGAGTCCCGGACCTCCGTGGTCCATGCATCGGGACTACTTGAGCTTCTGGACCTTGAGCCCTGGGTTGCACGGAGTCCCCAGTGACTCTTACGATCCTTTGGCGGCATCCAGGGCCGCCGGGACTGCCTAGCTTCGAGGCACTGGTTCAGCCCCCTTCGCCCAGCTCGGCGGGCCGGGCTGTGGACCGCAGCAACGTCCTCTCGAAGACTCCTTCGTGCGCAGGGGCTCCGATGGAGGCTTTCGTTGAGAGGTCGTCAGCTGCGGCCGTGCAAGCACGCGGTTCATGGCGCAGGTCCAAGGCGAGGAATTCTTTCTCCAACATCCGCACGTGAAGCAGATAAGCAGCTAGCTGTGGGTCATTGCAGGGGCATTCACCCTTAACTTGCTTGATAACTAGCTGGGAGTCGCCCTGCGCCAACAACTGGCGAGCGCCCAGAGACAGGACTGTCTTTTAGGCCAAAGATGAGTGCTTCATACTCTGCCAAGTTGTTGGTTGCCTTGGAATTGAGATGCACCATGTACCCAGACTGCTCCCCCGATGGCATGAGAAGCAGTACGCCGGCACCGGACCCCTGCTTTCGCGAGGAGCCGTCGAAGAAGAGCATCCAGTGAGGCCCGGTAAAGACCGGAGCTCGGTACTTTGGTTCACCGTCTTCGCGGCCCCCTGGGTCAGCCTTCGTTGGCGTCCACTCAACCACGAAGTCAGCCAGTGCTTGGCTCTTGGCTGTCTGACGTGGTCGGGAGCTCAGCTTGAACTCCGCCGTCTTCGGGCTGTCTTCCGGCTTCGGAAGCTGGTAGTGAGTGCCAGCTCCGCCCTCTGGCTGCTCTGGCGCACTTGTCCGCCAGGCTGAAGGGCTCGGAGGCATCGCAGACTTCTCTGGTTGCAAGCCTCTCAAGCATCTTCTTGTCCTGGACACTGTCGAAGTGCCGCCACCACAGAAGCACTTTGAATATGTGGAATGGTGTTGCGTACCTGGGAGAACCGCTGGATGAAGGAGCGCAGCGACTCCCCAGGTTGTTGCTTGATGGCTTGGGGGTCAAGCTCCGTGCCGGGACGGGTGTAGGAGCTGCCGAAGTTGGTGATGAACTGCCGGCAGAGCTCTCCCCAGGAAGTTATGGAACCCCGAGGGAGGTTCATTAGCCAAGACCGGGCAGGGCCGGTCAAGGCGACGGGGAAGTAGTTTGGCCATGACGACCTCATCCCCTCCTGCGGCAAGTACGGCGGTGGAGTAGATCTGGAGGAACCCCACCGGATTGACGCTGCCATCGTACTTCTCGGGCAGGTGCGGCCGAAACTTGCGCGGCCACCTCATGAAGCGAGGTGGGGCTCCAGGGCCGTACATCCTGCCCCTGTTGCTGCAGATGTTGGTGCCGTGAACGCTTGGTTCACCGCTGGCACAGTGTACCCCGGTATGGGCAAGGTTGCGTCATAGACCGGGGGCGCCGTTTGGAGGACATATGGCTGTGGCATATGCTGCGTGGCGTATGTCTGGGGCAGAGTTCGCGTGGCGAAAGTCTGCGCCTCAGGCAGGGTTGAGGCAATCGTCATGCTAACGCCGGCCTCTTGGCTGCGACGCCTTTCTCGTTGCCGCTCGAGGAACATTCGGGCGTCTTGGCCCAGGTGGCATCGTTCCAGCTCAGTCCTCAGGTCCGTCGATGGAAGCCTGGTGGGGCTGGAATCCGCCGTCTGTCCGTCAACTGTTGGCGTGCGCGTCAGCGACACAGCCGGTTGGCCGGAGCGTCGTCCCCGCCGAAGTCAAGGGTTTGCAGCGGCGACAACAAGACGGTCTACCTCGCGAATCCACTGCTGGGTCGCTGCCTGAGGCGCGTCCCCAGCAGACGGATTGTGCAGTAGCGCTCTTGTTGCGGCTAGCGCACCCCCGCCGGGTACGCCCAGCGCTACTGAAGACCTGATGCTGGTTGGAGCCTGCATTGCCGGGGTCGGTGCTGCCAGAGCCGGTTGCTGGCTCCCAGTGCAGGTACTGGTGCCGCGAACGCTTGGTTGCGCCTGGCACAGTGTACCCCGGTATGGGCAAGGTTGCGCCATAGGCTGGGGACGCCGCTTGCAGAGCACATGGTTGTGGCTTATGCTGTGCGGCGTACGCCTGGGGCAGAGATCGCGTAGCGAAGGTCTGCCCTCCAGGCTGGGTCGAGGCCGACGTCATGTTGTCGCCAGCCTCTTGAGTGCGACGCCTTTCTCGACGTCGCTCGAGGAACACTCGGGCATCTTGGCCCAAGTGGCACCGTTCCAGCTCTGTCCTCAGGTCCGTCGACGGAAGTTTGGTGGAGCTGGAACCCGCCGTCTGCCCGTCAACCGTTGGCGTGCGCGTCAGCGACACAGCCGGTTGACCGGAGTGTCGTCCCCGCCGAAGTCGAGGGTTTGCGGCAGCGACGACGAGACGGTCTACCTCGCGAATCCACTGCTGGGTTGCTGCCTGAGGCGCGTCCCCAGCAGGCGGATTGTGCAGTAGCGCCCTTGCTGCTGCTATCGCACCCCCACCGGGTACGCCCGGCGCTACTGAAGGCCTGACGCTGGTTGGAGCCTGCATTGCCGGGGTCGGCGCTGCCAGAGCCGGTTGCTGGCTCCCAGCTTGCCCTGACACACTCCGTCCTGAGTGTGTCATCATGTACTCTCCCCTGGTCACGGTTTGCCGCGGACGCGGAGGGGGAGAGTTTGCCGCTGAAGGAAGCTTGGTCATCTTTGTCGGCGGAAACTCGTCGCGCTAGGAGAAAGCCCCCTTCCTGGCGCGCCAAATGTCGAAGTGTTCAGTCGACACTTCCCCCGGGCCTGCACTGGGCAGCCCGCGGAGGTTCTTTTTTCGGTGGGGCTAGTCTCTAGCGGAGAGCTTGCGCAGATGGACGAGTTAGTAAGAGCTTGACACGGCGAGGTTTACGTGGTTCAGGCCGCCGGAGCGTAAAACCCTACGTCCACGGCGAGCTATGGAGCTCGCTGTATTGCTTGCTGCTCAGGACCGGAGGCCTGAGCTCGGGGGTGAGTTACAGCTTGAGAGTGTATGGCTAGCGTATGAGTTGCAAAGTGCGAACCAACAGGGTTCGAGCCCTTGCTAACGTTGCCTACCCGAGCCTTTTATAGTCTAAGACTCGGGTGGCTTACAAGGGGGGGCCGGGACCCGACAGGTGTTCCCGGGGAGATTGTCTATTATCTACCGTATCTGCAGTTATGCTGGTAGTTGTCTCTGGCGAAGGCTTCTGAGTTTTCGTCTTGCAGCCCTGCCCATGCCGCATGCTAGTCGTAGTGGTTGATGACGGCGGGGGCGGCATGGGATGTCTTGTCGCTGTGTTTATTGGCTGGCAGGCCCTGACACCACGCGCCAGTCTGTGATGCGACTGGGCGCAACGGCACCTGACAGAGGTGTGCTCCGCGTCTCCGCGTCTTGGGAAGGCGCGAGCCTTGAATACCTTGTACGGGCAAGGTATGGGGCGTCTTTACGCCCGCTGCCTACCGCTCGGGGGCAGGCAGCGCTGTTCTGCTGGACACGTGGCGGGCCCGGAGCTCTCCTCTGAGGAGGGGGAGGTCCGGCCCCGCAGGACACGTGGAGCCTTCGGACCTCTCCCCCGCGGAGGGGGGAGGTCCGGCTTCTGTCGGCCACGTGGCAGGTCCGGAGCTCTCCTCTAAGGAGGGGGAGGTCCGGCCCCGCGGGACATGTGGCACCTTCGGAGCTCTCCCCACGGAGGGGGGGGGGGTCTGGCTGCTGTAGGCCACGTGGCGAGCCCGGAGCTCTCCTCTGAGGGGAGGGAGGTCCGGCCCCACTGGACACGTGGCGCCTTCGGAGCTTCCCTGCGGATAAGGGCGAGAGCCCTTAGGCATTTTCCCCTGTGCGCGGGGGTACCCCATATCGTGGGTACCGAAAACTACTATTATGGCTAAAATCTGAAAGTTAAGGATGAACTCGTAGGCGAGTCTTTTCGCAACTTATATGTTTAGGTCGTAAGTCCCTTTCATGTAGAGTTGCATGTCTTAGGAGAGACGGTTAAGTCTCGCTGAGCCTTTGTGCTCACTCTTGCTATATGAGTGCTTTTGCAGGTTAACACGACGCTATAAAGAAGGTTGTCCGGTGAGACTCGGAAACTGCCGAGTCGGTAACACATGGAGAACCTAGCCGCTGCAATGTCTTCGTGTTGCTAGCGAGAGGAGTCCGCGGGCTGGACCTCTTCTCGAGTGCTTCTTAGAAATTCGACGTAAGCTGTTTATAGACTTCCGTTGTAGCTAATTTATGTAAATTATTTACAAAGAACATTTGTAAGCGTCCGCTTGAGTTATGTGACACATTGTTCCTTATATGTGTGTTGTTGGGTGCCACATAACACGGCACCACCCAATGCGATTCCCGGGCGAGGTGCCCCGTCCCCGTGAACCGGGACGACGGGCCCTGTCATGGGCCCCGGTAAACTGATATAACCTAAACCTCCGGGCGTCGAGGCATAACACACCGATTTATAGTTGTAGGTTGAGGGCAGCAAGGTGGAAATCTGCTAACAGACATAGAGAGATGCTCCGTGTAGGGAACCTCCTGTCCGTTTCGGTGCGACCGGTTCGCTGTTTGGGCTGTTGGGTGAAAGGTTGTCCCGTACGACATCGAGTTAGCGTGCTGTGCAGCTCCACGGGTGGGCGTACGTGACGTGCTTTTCGGGTATCCCTGCAGGTGTACATCGAGTTGATTCACCGTCCCTCGCGGTGACGAGTACCGCTTGTTCACTGAGTCATGACGTAGGCTAATATATGAAATGTGCTGATTCCATATTGCTGTTATGCTATAATTATATTGCTACATGTGTGCCACCAAATATTGCTTACTAAATTTCATATTCATGAACTGTTAACTTGTGGCTAAAAGATGAACTAAGGATGAAGTTATAGGCGTGTCCATTTGCTGAAATTTACCATCCCATGATCGTTGTACACTACATGTAGAGTTTCATGCCTAGGTGAGTCAGTTAAGTCTTGTTGAGCCACTGTGCTCATGGTTGATGCTTAAGTGTTTTTCAGGTGAGGAGCCACCCACGGACTCGGGTTACGAGTCCACCGGCGAGGGTTACCCTCCGTCGGGGACCACGGCTGAGTGGGAGCCGTACACGCCGCGCTAAGCTGAGGAGTGCAGCTAGTGTGGGTTGCCCTAGGGCTGGGCAACCGACTTTTACTAAATAGACGGGCGTGAGTTGTACAAATTTAACTTCCGCTATGTAATATAAACACTTGTTTGTAACTGCGTAGTATACTACTTTGTACATTTCAGTTGGTTTTCAATGTAATACAATGTATCCTTATGATGTGTGCTGTCGGGTGTCGCATCGTGCGGCACCACCCTCTGCGATCCTGGATGAGCGGATTCCGGTCCGCCACATAACCTCTGAAATTAAAATTTTCCCACTGCTCTAAACAGTAGAGACCCAATTAATGTTGGTCATTTGATTTATCTACCCCTAGGCCATTTGAATTGGAAAGAATTCAAATTGGGTTTTGTTTGACTAAATTTCAGCATATATGCAGTTTGAAATTCAAATAAAGTTTGAATTTGCTAAACTTAGCTCATGTTAAGACCATCTCCAAATGGAGTAAAAATTGGTGGGTGAGCTCACAAAAATATGCTGAGTAAGAATATGCCTCCCACTTTTGAATTCATGGGATGGAAATAGTTTGAATTTGAATTTGAGTTTAAACCACACTCTTTCTAGACATACCTAAAAAGATCTAAAAAGGGTTTTAGATTTGGGTGAAATTTGGCATGGACGTTCCTAGCAAGGTGTAGGACTTCTTTATATGTCCAGCCCCTATATGATGCATGTGGGAAATGCCACTTTTGCATTTTGTGAGTTCATTCTCTAATGAGCATGTTGATGGTGTTTACTTGCTCTTCAAATGTATTCATCAAGTTTCTTCAAATGAAGTGTGTGTGGTGATGAACACTTTGAATATGTGCCAAAAACTTAGGCTCTTATAGGAATTTCCTTAGCTATTTGGCTTGTCTAAATTCCTATAGTCCATAGATCATACAGAGGTATAGCTTGCAAAATTTCAGACAGTTGATGTAAGATGTGACCTAGGGAATTTCCTTAGCTATTTGGCTTCTCTAAATTCCTATGGCAATTCTAGGGTCTTGGCATGCTCCAAATGTGGTTTTTCAGAAACTTGAGAGTCTCATGAGTCCATAGCACTTGGTTTCACCATTTTTGGAGCTTACTACACAGAGATATGGAATTTAGAAGTTGGAGCTAAAAGTTGAAAATCTTTCTCTTATTTTTCCTAATTTTCAGAGACATACAAGATTGAATCAACATTTGGCCAAGCAAATGAAGTCCAATGCCTCTGAAAATTTTACTAGAGTTCAAGGATTTTTGGAAGAATGTCCTGCCCAAATTTGGGAATTTTCTAATAAACAAAACTCCTTTAAAAATTCCTACAAGGTTTTATTTAAATGAATTAATGAGACAAATCCATGAATTTTCATAAATATTGGGCTGCACCCCTGGATAGTACTCTTTGAGAGGAAACAACAAACTTTATTTCACAATTTTTGGAGGTTCCTACACAAAGTTATGGCTCTCCAAAGTTTAAACCGAATTAGAAAAATCTGGAAAAGTTTAAACACTGCCCGTGGGTCCCACCTGTTATCCCTCATCTTCAACCTCGTGCCAGACAGGGTCAGTGGCGGCTCCCTTCGGCGAGGGTCACCGGACTGGCCTTCCCGGACACCTCCTGACCCCCTGCTGGCCGCCCCCCCCCCCCCCCCCCCATTTTCCACCACCCTGAACATGTTGGTGAGGTCGCCGGTGGCCGAATCTCACCGGAAACCATGGCGGACCGGCAACAGCGAGAACTAGGGCTCCGATGAGGTTGTGCATGGTGAATTCTCCACCAAATGATCGGTTCTTGCGCTCTAATGCACCTTGAGGGATCCCTCATCACCGGCATGAGCTCAAATTGGCTCAAAAATGGCTGCAAATAGGAGCTCATCAGCGACCTAGGGCGAAAATCGGTGCTGGCCCAAAATTCTCGAAGAACAGCGCCAAATCTTGATGATTTTTTGATGGTTTTTGATCTTAGAGGAGCGTGGGAGTGTCTAGATCATGTTTGTAGCTCGGCACACATGATGGTGGACTGATTACGATGAATTTTGAAGATTGGTGAGGCTCGGTCCTAGGTATAACAAAACAATAAACGGCAAAATTCATCCTTAGCGATGCACGAAAGGAGAAGAGAGTTGCACCGTCGGTTTGCACACCTGAGGGCGCTCTTTTTTCATGTAGAACGTCGGGCACGAAGAAGCCTCTAGCGGGCAGTCACCGGGGAACAGAGAGAGTCGGGTGTGGGACTTTCTTCGGCTGTGTTTTTGCTTCGAGCTCTGCGAGGAGACGGTGGCGAGCGAGGAGAACCGGTTCACAGGGAAGGCAGCGTGTTGCTCACTCTTTACTCGGTGTTCTCATCCATGAGCAGGAGCTGGCGCTCGGGCGACGGGAGGTGGCACTCTTCCGGTTGCTGAGAAACAGAGCACGGCAACAGCTACTACGTGTATCTCTGACAAGTGGGGTCCACGGTCCCTCTCCCTCTTATCCTCCAATTCTGTTTAAAATAGCAAACGAGCTCTGAATTTGATCAAACTCGGAGGATAGGCCAAAACAAATGTGAGCAACACAACGGTGCACTCAAATTTGAATTTTGGTGAAGTCAGAATTTGAAACTGAGATTTAAATTCAAATTTGAATTTTCTCCCGTTTAAATTCCAACAAATAGGAAATCCTTTTCAAATGCTCCAAAAATTTGCCAGGCTACCCGTGGATGTGCGGAGAACCAAATGGTTGGTAGCTTTAGACTCCATGTTCCGGAATTTTTGCAAGTTCAAGTTTAGACTTGGAGCTCACACCTCTAAATTCAAAAGTTTAAATTCCCTCTCCTTTTCTTGGTGTGAATTGCAGCTCCACTTGCTAGAGTTTTGGGATTTCACATCCCTCCCCCCTTAAAAAGAATCTCGTCCCGAGATTCATAAAGAAGAGATACAGCGATAGAGAAGGAGTTACTGGATATAAGCGGACAGCAAGTACGGATAATCTGAACCGAGGTATTCTTCACTCTCCCATGTTGCTTCCTCCGTGGTATGATTGCTTCATAATACCTTATAAAATTGGAGCGTCCGATTCCTGGTTGACTGAGACTTTTTATCAGTAATCCGGATTGGATGCTCAGTATAAGAGAGATCCGGTTGCAATGTCTTGAGATCCTCAGTGCGGACAACAGTGGTATTCTTGAGACATTTCTGAAGTTGGGAGACGTGAAATATGTCATGCACCCCAGTGAGATTCGTCAGTAGCTCAAGTCAGTAGGCTACGGGTCCATATTTCTCCGTGATAGCAAATGGATCGATAAATCGGGGAGCGAGGTTTCATTTT
The DNA here is from genome assembly GCA_030760725.1 of Neostapfia colusana. Taxonomy (NCBI): domain Eukaryota; kingdom Viridiplantae; phylum Streptophyta; class Magnoliopsida; order Poales; family Poaceae; genus Neostapfia; species Neostapfia colusana. Next base: position 53,397,972 of record JASWHV010000019.1, read on the forward strand.
ACACCGAAGCGATGAACTCCCTTCATTGGAGATACGGGAAGATATACGTACTCTCCGATGTTGAAGTTCAGCGGTCGACGTCGCTGGTCTGCATAACTCTTCTATCGAGATTGAGCAGCCTTTAAATTTGCTTGTATGACCCGAACTCGTTCTTCGGCGTCATTGACAAGGTCAATCCTGAATGTCACTCTTTCACCGGATTCGCACCAGTTCAGCGGTGTGCGACGTCTCCGACTGTAGAGAGCCTCATACGGTGCCATCTTGATACTCGTTTGATAGCTGTTATTGTACGAGAGTTCCACCAACGGTAAATACGCATCCTAGTTCTTACCGTGGTGGATGACACACGCTCTTAACATATCTTCCAAGACTTGATTCACCCGCTCGGTTTGTCCATCAGTTTGAGGGTCATATGCGGAGCTTTTCAACAATTTTGTTCCCAACAATGCGTGCAGCTGTTCCTAGAAACGAAAAACGAGCAATGCACCACGATCTGAAACTATTGTTCTTGGAACTTCATGCTGGCATAATATCCGTTCAATGTATAACTCCGCATATTTCTTGGCGTTGAATCCCACATTCACCGGTATGAAGTGTGCTGACTTGGTTAATCGGTCAACAATAACCCAAACCGAATCATGCTTCCGAGATGTGAGCGGCAATCTGACGATGAAATCCATACTCACATCTTCCCACTTCCATGCCAGAATATGGAGGGGCTGCAGCAAACCAGATTTCTTCATGTGATCTGCTTTCACCCTTCGACATGTATCGCACTCAAAAGTATTTAGCTATTTCCTACTTTATCCGTGTCCACCAAAACTTGTTTCTCAAATCTTAGTATATCTTGTTACTTCCTGGATGAATGAAAAAATTTGATAAATGAGCTTCGTCTAATATTTTCTTCCGAACCTTCATGTCACGGGGCACGACTATACGGTTTTTAAACCATAGCGTACCATTCTCATCTTTCCGGTAGCACTTAGCTCTCCTTTGTCGATTCTCTTCCTGATATGGGTCATGCCCTTATCTTTCTTTTGCACCTCTACAATTTCATCAGGAATTTTAGGAATGAGGGCAAGGTTAAACAATGACCCATAGGGAACCAAGCGCAGGCTCGGTTCTTCTTCTTCCATTGCAGCCATGGTTAGATTATGCACATGTGATTTCTGACTAAGTGTGTCGGCAACCATATTCGCTTTTCCAGGATGGTAATAAATCTCTAGTTTATAATTCTTGATTAACTCTAACCATCTTCGCTGCCTCATATTTAACTCTTGTGTGAAGATATATTTCAAACTTTTGTGGTCGATGTAGAGGTGGACTAAGTTTCCAAGTAAATAGTGACTCCACATCTTTAGAGCAAGAATCACAACAGCTAACTCGAGATCATGTATCGGATAATTTTGCTCATGATTCCGAAGCTGCCTGGATCCATATGCGACCACTCGCCCTTCTTGCATAAGCACGCAGCCAAGGCCGATGCCGGATGCATCGCAATAAACATCAAAAGCCTTAGTCTATCAGGCTGCGCCAACACTGGGGCTGTTGTGAGGTGCTTTACCAATACTTTGAATGCCTCCTCACATGCTTCACTCCACACATATCCTTATCTTTCTTCAAAAGTTCCGTCATCGGTTTAGAGACCTTGGATAAATTCGGAATGAATCTCCGGTAGTAACCCGCTAAACCAAGAAAACTACGGACTTCATAGACTGACTTTGGTGAACTCCAATTCAGCACTTGGACGATCTTGCCCGGATCAACTGCAATGCCCTCCGCAGAAATAATGTGCCCAAGAAATGGCACTTGGTTGATCCAAAACTCACACTTGCTGAATTTTGCATATAGTTTGTGATCCCGTAGGTGTTGGAGCACAATATACAGATGTTCGGCGTGTTCTTCCTCTGACTTAGAATATACCAAGATATCATCGATGAAGACCACGACGAACTTGTCCAGCTCCGGTATGAAGACTGAATTCATCAAGTACATAAAATGAGCCGGAGCATTAATGAGCCCGAATGACATGACGAGATACTCATATAACCCTTGTCTCGTCGGGAATGCCGTCTTGGGTATGTCTTCCGCTCGGATTTTTATCTGATGATATCCGGATCAAAGATCCATCTTCGATAAAACCTTAGCACCCACTAGTTGATCAAAAAGCATATCGATACGTGGTAGTGGATACTTGTTCTTGATCATTACAGCATTTAGTGGACGATAGTCCACACATAGCCTCAAAGTCTCATCCTTTTTCTTGACGAACAGCGCGGAGCATCTCCATGTTGATGAACTGGGTCGAATGAAGCCTTTGCTTAACAAATCATTTAGCTGCTCCTTCAGCTCCGTGTGTTCCTTCGGTGTCATTTTATACGGCCTCAGAGAGATGGGTGTGGTTCCCGGTGCTAGTTCAATTTTGAACTACACTTCACGTTCAGGCGGCATGCCTGGTAGATCATCGGGAAACACGTCCGGATATTCCCGGACCACTGGAATGTCCTCCAGTTTCTTGGCTTCAACGGTGTGTACAGCAGTGACTTCTGGTGCAACATTTCTCAGAATCAACGTGTGTTGCCCGTGCTTCTTTGAATTCAGATGCACCGTTCGTGAACTAATATCAAAGATAGCTTGGTGATGTGTCAACCAAGCCATTCCCAAGATGATGTCAATCCACAAGCCTTCCAGGATGATAAGAGTAGTAGGATATATCCGTCCATCCAAAATATAGGTGCTCGAGCAACAATCCTGCCCGCTGTTCTACTACCTCCCGGTGAATTAATTTGATACGATGCACCCAAGGTGGTTGCTGGTATTTGGTGCTTAACCACATAATCTTTGCTGATAAAATCATGTGTAGCACCCGAGTCGAACAACACGAACGTGGGCTGATCATGTAGGCTGAACATACCCGCAAACACGGGTTCTCCCACAGGAACATCTTCAACTGCCATATAGTTTATGTCTCCCACTTTTAATGCTGTTCTCCTTGGCTGATCATGAAATTTCTTTGCAGCTTAAGATGACATGTGACTGCTGCTCTGTTTGGTCAAGTTTGTCAAACGTTCCAACTAACAACAAGGAATGATGAAAGATAACGAAGGAATATGTCATGGATCTTAGAGAAGTATAAAAACCTTCATGTCCACAACAAGTCCTAAGTTACATGGGCAATGAGCAATGCTCTGTTCAGATGACCATTTGGCCTTAATCCCAGAATTTGATTATGAAAATGGCAGTTTCATGTCTCAAGTTGAATATCAAAGTTATAGATAACTTCAATATTGTCGGCACCCTCAGTACCGGGTACCCCCGTGTAAAAGTCCCAAAAATGCAAAGTCAATAAAGTGAATGTTGATTCTCATTTGTGTTGGAATGCATGAAAATGGGACTTATAAAAATTTTTGTATACATGATGATGCACATGGGTGTCCAACCAAACGAGCTCTTACATTCATTTGAAGGTGTTAAGCGAAGGTTGGATTAAACACCATGTGTAAAGTTCTCACATGTAAGGAGGATATCAAATTCAGATTTTGAACTAAATTGTTCCCCTCAAATTGCTGCCAAAAATTTGGAGCATACAAGTATCCTCACATTGTTGAATTCGAGGAAATTCATGGTGGCCACATCCTGATTTCAGGGTGGGCTAAAAAGGTGTCAAATATGACCATTTCCAGATGTGAGCTGAATTCAAAGTTGAAATTGAACTTTACACTGAATTCGGTTTATTCAAACTTCAGCCCACGTTTAAACCCCCGAAATATCAGATTGAGGGGATTTACTGGAATAAAGACCTTTTGGAAACAATTGGAGGATAAGAAGAGGAGTAAAGGGGGTAGACCCCACATATGTCATTGGGCCGTTTTAACTTGCTCCCGAAGACTTCCTCTGTTCGGTGTCGAACACCACCCGAGCCTCCTCAGAGCACCACCGAGGGCAGCCACCTCCAGCTTCTTACATCAAGCTAGCGACCTGCTCGTGGCTTCAACACCCCACGGTGTGATCCTCTCACTCACCAACTGAGCTGCAAGCGGATGCCTCCTCCTCGCTGTTTCTGTCGCGCTGGCGACCAGCTCGTGGGATTGAGTAGCTCCCGACGTGATCTTTTGCTCACAAAAACAGCAACCCTGGGCGTTATTTTCTCCTCGCACATGAACTGAACCGAGAGCTCCGAATTTAAAGTTTTGAACCTAACGGAAGGTTAACTCCCGGTAATCAAATTCAGTTTGTGGGAATAGCTGCGAATTTTGAGTTTGAAGTTGGGGAGCTGTCGAAGTGTGCGGTTGACACTTCCCCCGGACCTGCACTGGGCAGCCCGCGGAGGTTCTTTTTCGGAGGGGCTAGTCACTTGCGGAGAGCTTAAGCGTATGGACGAGTTAAGGAAAAGCTTGACACGGCGGGTTTTACGTGGTTCGGGCCGCCGGAGCGTAAAACCCTACGTCCACGGTGAGCTGAGGAGCTCGCTGTATTGCTTGCTGCTCAGAACCGGAGTCCTGAGCTTGGGGATGACTGATGTCTAGCGTATGAGTTGTGGGAGTGCGAACCCCTGCTAACGTTGCCTACCGGAGCCTTTTATAGTCCAAGACTCGGGTGGCTTACAAGGGGGGCCCGGGACCCGACAGGTGGTCCCGGGAAGATTGCCTGCAGACTATCGTATCCGCAGTTATGTCGGTAGTTGTCTCTGGCGAAGGCTTCTGAGTCTTCGTCTTGCCGCCCTGCCCATGCCGCATGCTAGTCGTAGTGGTTGATGACGGCGGGGGCGGCATGGGGTGTCTTGTAGCTGCGTTTATTGGCTGGCAGGCTCTGACACTGCGCGCCAGTCTGTGATGCGACTGGGCGCAACGGCACCTGACAGAGGCGTGCTCCGCGTCTCTGCGTCTTGGGAAGATGCGGGCCTTAAATACCTTGTACGGGCAAGGTATGGGGCGTCTTTACGCCCGCCGCCTACCGCTCGGGGGCAGGCAGCGCTCTTCTGCTGGACACGTGGCAGGCCCGGTGCCCTCCTCAGAGAAGAGGGAGGTCCGGCCTCGCAGGACACGTGGAGCCTTCGGACCTCTCCCCGCGGAGGGGGAGGTCCGGCTTCTGTTGGCCACGTGGCGAGCCCGGAGCTCCTCTCTGAGGAGAGGGAGGTCCGGCCCCGCTGGACACGTGGCGCCTTCGGACCTCTCTCCCGCGGAGGGGGGAGGTCCGGCTTCTGCAGGCCACGTTGCGAGCCCGGAGCTCTCCTCTGAGGAGAGGGAGGTCCGGCCTTGCAGGACGCGTGGCGCCTTCGGAGCTCTCCCTGCGGAGAAGGGCGAGATCCTTATGCATTTTCCCCTGTGCGCGGGGGTACCCCATATCGCGGGTACCGACAGTGGCCCCCAGGCCCATCTCGGGGGAGATTGCGAGCCCGAGGTGGGACCTCCGTCTCTTCTGACACGCGTATTTTCTCTAAGTCTCGCATTGACCACTGCCGGAGCATGAACAGTCGCGGGGTCGTGGGAGCGTGCGCCCACTTGATGGTTGCTTTTACTGCGGCGGTTCCCTAGGCTGCCACTTCTGCATGTTGCGGCGCTTTCTTCGGGAACCGCCGGAGTGCCTTGCCGTCTCGTCTTCTTGGGAGGCTGACTCCTTGACCCACCGCTTCAGCTGGGCGGCTTGGGTCCACTTGCCATTGGCACTCTGTCTCGGAGCCGAAGCGGTTGCCGATGCGGCGTATTCGAAGAGTTTCGAATCGCTTTGAATTGTACCTGAAAGGTGCGAAAGGAGACCGCAACGTGGGCAGGCTCCCCTTATAAGGCTTCCAGCACTTGCACCTTCCTTGAGTCTCTGCGGCCTTGTCTTCTCCCATGGATTCTAACCCGTCTTTGGGGGGAATCGCTCCCGATTTCCTCCGGCGACGGCGTCTGCACCAAGTCTGGGACCCAGAGAGCCTGCATGCCTTGCCTCTGGAGGTGGCGCCTCCAAGAGGTCTCAGGTTCGTCCTTCTGACGGGACTCTTCCTAGGCGACGGCAGGCTGAAAGTTCCCTGGCGTTGCGTCCCTTCTTAGATGGTGGAGTCTTTAAAGAAACTGCTGATACGCCGAGGCGACTTTAGGCGGAGGAGTCTCCAAGGAAACTGCTGAAGCACCAAGGGGGACCCCAGGCGGCAGAGTCTCCAAGAAGACCGCTGAAGCAGCGGAGGGGGCTTCAGGAGCACCCTTGATGACACCGGCTTTTGCGCTGGTGATGGGGGAAGTCTCCCAAGGAAACCACTGAAGCAACGGAGGGGGCTTCAGGAGCATCCTTGATGATACCGGCCCTCGCGCTGGTGATGGCCGAGGTGATTCCTGCGCTCGAGTCACGGAGCGGGAGAACGCCGCCAGGACTGAAGCCTGATGACGTAGCCGTCCTTGCAACTTCTAGGCTCTGGTCGTGCCAGGGGAACCCTGGGGCTTGTTTCTTTCTTTTTTATCGAGTCTGTAGTCCAGCTCATGGAGCCATGAATACATGAACTCTTATGACCCTTCGTGCCTGCGATGTTTTCTGTATTCTTCTTGGTTTTGCCTGGCCGAGCCCTTAGCTCCGCAAGGTGCTCAGAGACCTTCACCAATCTCAACGTTCTGCTCTGGCACTTTCCCCGGGTCCTTACTGTATTAAGGGCCCCGGAGGTCTTCGGGGAATGCCTTATGAGGATGGGGAGGCCCGGATGTGCCGGCCACGTGGCGGGCCCGCAGCTCTCCTCTGAGGAGAGGGAGGTCCGGCCCCGCGGGACACGTGGGGCCTTCGGACCCCTCCCCTCAGAGAGGGGGGGGGGGGAGATCCGGTCCCGCTGGACACGCAGATCCTTCGGTCTTGCCTTGGAGTTCCGGTCTTGCATGATCCCGTAGTATGTGGCCCCCTGGTAGGGGTGTCCCATTGGTCGGGTGCTCCAACCATACTCCTGTAGGGATTTGAGGCCGAGAGGTCCTGCACACAAGTAAGAGAAACGTAATTCTCCTTGGGGGCTCCCCTTCCTTTATCTCATAGTCTTATTTGGCTCACGATCCCTAACCATATGCACGGTGCTTGGGGACTGTAGTGCGCGAAGTGCCGGGGGCTCGGGGCCCCTTCGACTATCGGCAGGTACCTCCAACGCAACCACCTCTGGTAGGGCAGCAAATGCCGACTAGGGGTGAGAATGAGAAGAGGGAGCTAAGCGCATGGCGGCCATGCACCGGAAGTGTAGTCATAAAAAATATAGTACATAATTTAAATGAGTACAAGGAAAGAGCAAAGTAGAACAGGTTTCTTTTCGTATAATTTTCCACAGGAGGAAGGCAGGCTAAACATGGAGGCCACGACCCGTCCCATTAAGAAGGGAAGCAAGACTCTACGCGCTTGGAGTCGGAACCAGGCAAAGCTGAACGTAGTCCTGTACCGTCCCCTGGGGCTTAGCTGCTCTGAGCGCTGTTCCTGGACTCTATGGAATTTATTACGAAAAGAAGAGACTGTCCTATCTTTGCTCTAGGGGTAGAACTTACGGAGGTGTTCTATGTTCCAAGGGTTTGGGAGCAGGTCCCCATCCTCGGTGGAAAGGCGTACGCACCTGGGGCGGCACACTTTGCGACTCGGAAGGGACCTTCCCAACTAGGGGAGAGTTTGTGGATCCCTTCACGAGAAAGTATGCGCCGCAGCACCAGGTCACCTTCCTGCAGCTCCCGGGCACGCACTGATCTCTGGTGGTAGCGACGGAGCGCTTGTCTGTACCGTGCGTTACGGAGTGCTGCATGCAATCGGACCTCGTCGACGAGGTCGATTTCTCCACGCCGGAGGTTGTCCTGCGTGGCTTCGTCGTAAGTCCGGACACGGTGAGACTTCATGGTGATCTCTGGGGGAAGTACAGCTTCGGCCCCATACACCATGAAGAAGGGTGTCTCTCCGGTGGCCCGGCTCTGGGATGTCCGGTTAGCCCATAGTGTGCTCGGAAGCTCATCCACCCAATTGGCACCATGTTTCTTCAGACTGGCGTAGGTGCGGGTCTTAAGGCCCCGGAGAATCTCCGCGTTGGCCCTATCGACTTGCCCATTGCTCTTTGGATGGGCAACATAGGCATAGCACACCTGAATGCCGAGGTCTTCGCAGTAGTCTTGGAAGGCTGCGCTGGTGAACTGGGTCCCATTGTCGGTGATGATCCTGTTCGGGATCCCAAACTGGCAGACAATAGACTTGATGAACTTTACTGCGGATTGCTTGTTGATGGTGACAACTGGTGTGGCTTCCGGCCACTTGGTGAACTTGTCGATGGCGACATAGAGATACCGGAATCCCCCGACGGTTCTGGGGAATGGTCCTAAGATGTCCAGCCCTGTACGGCAAACGGCCATGAGGGTGGGATCATCTGTATCGCCTGAGCCGGTGTATGGATCTGCTTGGCGTGGAACTGGCACGCCTTGCAGCTCTCGACCAGCTTGACGGCATCCTGGAGTGCTGTCGGCCAGTAGAAGCCATGCCGGAAGGCTTTACCGACAAGCGTACGTGAGGAAGAGTGACTTCCACATTCGCCTCCATGGATCTCAGCGAGCAAGTCACAGCCTTCCCCCTGGGTTATGCACCGCAATAGGACGTGGTTGGTGCCACGCCGGTAGAGATCCCCCTCTACCAGCGCGTATCTCTTAGCCATACGCACGATCCGTTCAGCGGTTGCATGTTCTTCAGGGAGGATGTTGTCTTTCAAGTAGTCCCGGATCTCCGTGATCCATGCATTGGGTCTGACTTGAGCTTCTGGATCTTGAGCGCTGGGTTGCACGGAGTCCCCAGTGACGCTTACGATCCTTGGCGGCATCCATGGCTGCAGGGCCGCCGGGACCGCCAGCTTCGAGGTGCTGGTCAAGCCCCCTTCGCCCGGCTCGGCGGGCCGGGCTGTGGGCTGCAGCAACGTCCTCTCGAAGACTCCTTCGTGCACAGGATCTCCGGTGGAAGCCTTCGTTGAAAGGTTATCAGCTGCGGCATTGCCAGCGCGCGGTACATGGCGCAGGTCCAAGGCGAGGAAGTCTTTCTCCAACATCTGCACGTGAAGCAGATAAGCAGCTAGCTGTGGTCATTGCAGGAGCATTCACCCTTGACCTGCTTGATAACCAGCTGGGAGTCGCCCTGTGCCAACAACTGACGAGCGCCTAAGGACAGGGCTGTCTGTAGGCCAAAGATGAGTGCTTCATACTCTGCCATGTTGTTGGTTGCCTTTAAATCAAGACGCACCATGTACCCAAACTGTTCCCCCGATGGCATGAGGAGCAGTACGCCGGCACCGGCCCCCTGCTTTCGCGAGGAGCCGTTGAAGAAAAGCGTCCAGTGGGGCTCGGTGAAGACCGGAGCTTGGTGCCCTGGTTCACCGCCTTCGTGGCCCCTGGGTCAATCTTCGTTGGTGTCCACTCTGCCACAGAGTCGGCCAGTGCTTGGCTTTTGACTGCATGGCGAGGAAGGAAGTCCAGCTCGAACTCCACCAGCTCCGCCGCCCATTTAGCAACGTTGCCAGTCGCATGGGGGCTGTGAAGAATCGTCTTCAGCGGATAGAAAGTGATTACCGAGACCCGGTGGGCCTGGAAGTAATGGCGGAGCTTCCTGGAGGCCACGAGCACCGCATACAGCAGCTTGTAAACTTCTAGGTACCTTGTCTTGGCATCATGAAGTACTTCGCTGATGTAGTAGACAGGCCTCTGGATGGTTCGAACCCTCTCTCTCAGGTCTGGGAGGTATTCATCCATTGGCCCTGGCATGCTGGAGATGAGTGGACCCACGGGGGCCTCCGGGAGTTGGAACCCGGAGGCCCTTAAGCTATCTTGGCTCTCCGGGGGGCCCCGCTGGTTCTCCGGGAGCTCCGGAGGGCCTTGAGGGATCTTCGGGAGGCCCCGTTGGGCCCCCGGGGGGTTCCACAGGACCCCCGGGGGTTTATCTTGGGGGTCCGGGAGACCGCCCTGGACCTCCGGGAGGCCGACCTGGACCTCCGGGAGGTTGCCTTGGAGGTCCGAGAGACCGTCTCGGTCCTGCGGGGCCTCCTAGCGTCTGTCTTCTGCTGCCGGAGCAGGTCGTGAAGATGAGAGGTCCGGCCGCTCTGCGACGAGGACCATACTCACCATCTCGGTTGTTGCCGTGATGTAGAGCAACAGGTGCTCTCCGGGCTCTGGGGCTACCATGATAGGTAGGGTCGTCAGGAGCCGCTTCAACTCCTGAAAAGCCTCTTCTGCTTCGTCAGTCCAGGCGAATGGGCCAGACTTGCGCAGGAGCTTAAAGAAAGGGAGTGCCCGCTCTGCTAGCCTCGGTATAAACCGACTCAGCGCGGCTAGGCATCCCGTGAGTTTCTGGACATCTTTGACGCGGGCAGGAGGCCGCATCAAGTCGATGGCCTTGATCTTCTCTGGGTTGGCCTCAATCCCCCGGTGCGAGACCAGGAATCCTAAGAGCTTCCCAGAGGACACACCGAACACACATTTGTCGGGGTTCAGCTTGGTGCGCGTAGAGCGCAATTTGTCAAAAACTAAGGCTAGGTTATCTAACAAAGATGAACCCTGCTTGACCTTGACAACGATTCATCGACGTACACCTCAACTAAGTCTCTTATTAACTCTCCAAAGGTTTTGTGCATTGCTCGCACAAAGGTGGGGAGAGCATTCTTTAGGCCGTAAGGCATAGAGACATAACAATAAAGGCCATCTACTGTGATGAAGGAGGTGTGCTCTTCATCCTCCCTAGACATGGGGATCTGATGGAAACCCGAGTAGGCGTCTAGGAAGCACAGCATATCACAGCCTGATGTTGAGTCTACTATTTGATCTATTCTAGGGAGAGGGAATGGATCTTTGGGACATGCCTTATTGAGACTGGTGTAGTCGATGCACATCCGGAGCTTCCCGCCGGCCTTCAGGACAACGACGGGGTTCGCCAACCACTGGGGGTGGTGGACTTCCCGTATGAAGCCAGCGTCCAGCAGCTTCTTGATTTCTTCATGAATGAAGTTTTGCCGCTCGATGGACTGCTTGCGGGGCTTCTGTTGAACTGGCCGGGCGTCGGGGAAGACTTTTAAGTGGTGCTCGATCACCTCCCTGGGGATCCCCGGCATCTGTGACGGCTGCCATGCAAACACGTCGACGTTGTGCTGGAGGAAGGTGACGAGCGCGCCTTCCTATTTGCTATCCAGGCCCCCGGCTACCCGGGTGGTCTGGGTGGCTTCGGCGCCGACTTGGACGACCTTTAAGGGGACGCCGCCCTCGTCGAGGGGTTGCACCCGGGGTGCTGTGGCGGAGGCACGGTGGCGTGCACTCGGGTGGAGCTGGTACGGCTCTGCACTGCCAGGGGCAGGTGCCCCAGCTGTTGCGAGCGCTTGGAGTTTCTCTAAGGCCGACACTGCAGCAGTGCGGTCTCCACGAATCCTGAGGACGCCCGTTGGCGTAGGCATCTTTAGGACGAGGTAGCCGTAGTGGGCTACTGCCATGAATCGGTACAGGGCTGGCCTGCCAGTTATGGCGTTGAAGGGGAGGTCGATCTCCGCTACGTCGAACAGAATGTATTCTGTCCGATAGCTGTCCGGAGCTCCGAAGGTCACCGGGAGGCTGATGTTGCCGTAGGGAACGACCTGTCCCGGCCCTACCTCTGAGAACGGGCTCGACGGGGTGAGCTTGGCCATCGGGATCTGCAGCTTCTGGAAAGCTGCACGGCTGATGAGGTTCAGCCCAGCTCCACCATCTACCAAAACATGGTACATCCTCACATTGGCGATGGTAGGAGCTACCAAGAGCGGTAGCTGGCCGGCCCCAGCCATGTTCCTGGGGCAGTCGGTGGCGTCAAAGCTGATGGGGGTTCCCATCCACTTGAGGTGCGCTGCGGCACTTGGGAGTGGAGCCACCGACGCTACCGCTCGGCGCAGAGTCTTGACTGCGCTTTGAGACGAGGGGTCGGCGGACCCGCCATATATGACGTAGAGCTTCTTTCGACGCTCATCGTCGCTGGAGCTGGAGTCCTCATGGTTGCGTACCGCCTTCACGGTGCGCTGAGGCTCCTGGAACTCCATTTGGTGGTCGACGCTGTTCGGGACGTCGACCTTCTGCTTGCCCTCCCTTTGACGGAAGGGTGGGGCATCAGTCCGCTGCTGCTTCCCTTTGCGGAAGCGCTCTGCGAGCTTTCGGATCTCCCGGCACTCGGCAGTAGTGTGGCGATAGCTGCCGTGCACGGGGCATAGCTTGTCTTGATCACCTTCTGGGGTTGGTGACCTTCGCTGCCTCTTGTCGGGGCGCGGCCCCCGAGCCCCACTGAGTGCCGCTGCTGCGGCGACAGGAGCTGCGGTCGGTGATTCTATCTTGCCTCTGCCTCGGTTCTTGGCCTTCTTGCTGCCTCCATGGGGAGTAGGGCCAGATCTGGGCTGTCCTCCTGACTTGGAGGTCGGCAGTGAGTGCCAGTTTCGCCCTTCGGCTGCTCTGGCGCACTTGTCTGCCAGGTTGAAGAGCTCGGAGACATCGCGAGCTTCTCGATCATCTTCTTGTCCCGGACGCCTTGCCGGAATGCCACCACCACAGAAGCGTTTTGGATGTGTGGGATGGTGTTCCGCACCTGGGAGAACCGCTAGATGAAGGAGCGCAGCGACTCCCCAGGTTGTTGCTGGATGGCGTGGAGGTCGAGCTCCGTGCCAGGCCGGGTGTAGGAACTGCCGAAGTCGGCGATGAACTGCCGGCAGAGCTCTCTCCAGGAAGTTATGGACCCCTGGGGGAGGTTCATGAGCCAAGACCGAGCTGGACCGGTCAAGGCGACAGGGAAGTAATTGGCCATGACGGCCTCATCCCCTCCTGCGGCAAGTACGGCGGTGGAGTAGATCTGGAGGAACTCCGCCGGGTTGACGCTGCCGTCGTACTTCTCGGGCAGGTGCGGCCGAAACTTGCGCGGCCACCTCGCGAAGCGAAGGTGGGGTGCAAGGGCCGCACATCCTGCTCCTGTTGCCGCAGGTATTGGTGCCGCGAACGCTTGGTTCGCACCTGGCACAGTGTACCCCGGTATGGGCAAGACTGCGCCATAGGCCGGGGGCGCCGTTTGCAGGACATATGGCTGTGGCATATTCTGCGCGGCGTAAGCCTGGGGCAGAGATCGCGTGGCGAAAGTCTGCTCTTCAGGCTGGGTCGAGGCCGACGTCACGCTGTCGCCAGCCTCTTAGTTGCGACGCCTTTCTCGACGTCGCTCAAGGTATACCCGGGCATCCTGGCCCAAGTGACACCGTTCCAGCTCTGTCCTCAGATCCGTCGACTGGAGCCTGGTGGAGCTGGAATCTGCCGTCTGCTCGCCAACCATTGGCGTGCGCATCAGCGACACAGCCGGTTGGCCGGAGCGTCGTCCTCGCCGAAGTCGAGGGTTTGTGGCGGCGATGACGAGACGGTCTACCTCGTGAATCCACTGCTGGGTCGCTGCCTGAGGTGCGTCCCCAGCAGACGGATTGTGCAGTAGCGCTCTTGCTGCAGCTAGCGCACCCCCGCGGGGTACGCCCAGTGCTGCTGAAGACCTGACGCTGGTTGGAGCCTGCATCGCCGGGGTCGGCGCTGCCAGAGCCGGCTGCTGGCTCCCAGCTTGCGCCGACACACTCCGTCCTGAGTGTGTCGACATGTACTCCCCCCTGGTCACGGTTCGCCGCGAACGCGGGGGAGGAGAGTTTGCCGCTGAAGGAAGCTTGGTCATCTTCGTCGGTGGAAACTCGTCGCGCAAGGGAAAAGCCCCCAACCTGGCGCGCCAAATGTCGAAGTGTGCGGTCGACACTTCCCCGGACCTGCACTGGGCAGCCCGCGGAGGTTCTTTTTCGGAGGGGCTAGTCACTTGTGGAGAGCTTAAGTGTATGGACGAGTTAAGGAAAAGCTTGACACGGCAGGTTTTACGTGGTTCGGGCCGCCGGAGCGTAAAACCCTACGTCCACGGTGAGCTGAGGAGCTCGCTGTATTGCTTACTGCTCAGAACCGGAGTCCTGAGCTTGGGAATGACTGATGTCTAGCGTATGAGTTGCGGGAGTGCGAACCCCTGCTAACGTTGCCTACCCGAGCCTTTTATAGTCCAAGACTCGGGCGGCTTACAAGGGGGGCCCGGGACCCGACAGGTGGTCCCAGGGAGATTGCCTGCAGACTATCGTATCCGCAGTTATGTCGGTAGTTGTCTCTGGCTAAGGCTTCTGAGTCTTCGTCTTGCCGCCCTGCCCATGCCGCATGCTAGTCGTAGTGGTTGATGATGGCGGGGGTGGCATGGGGTGTCTTGTCTCTGCGTTTATTGGCTGGCAGGCTCTGACACTGCGCGCCAGTCTGTGATGCGACTGGGCGCAACGGCACCTGACAGAGGCGTGCTCCGCGTCTCTGCGTCTTGGGAAGACGCGGGTCTTGAATACCTTGTACGGGCAAGGTATGGGGCGTCTTTACGCCCGCCGCCTACTGCTCGGGGGCAGGCAGCGCTCTTCTGCTGGACACGTGGCAGGCCCGGAGCCCTCCTCAAAGAAGAGGGAGGTCCGGCCTCGCAGGACACGTGGAGCCTTCGGACCTCTCCCCGCGGAGGGGGAGGTCCGGCTTCTGTTGGCCACGTGGCGAGCCCGGAGCTCCTCTCTGAGGAGAGGGAGGTCTGGCCCCGCTGGACACGTGGCGCCTTCGGACCTCTCTCCCGCGGAGGGGGGAGGTCCGGCTTCTGCAGGCCACGTGGCGAGCCCGGAGCTCTCCTCTGAGGAGAGGGAGGTCCGGCCCCGCAGGACACGTGGCGCCTTCGGAGCTCTCCTTGCGGAGAAGGGCGAGATCCTTAGGCATTTTCCCCTATGCGCGGTGGTACCCCATATCGCGGGTACCGACAGGAGCCACTGAGTGGGGGGAGACTGCTTATGGGACCCACCTGTCATTGGCACAGAGTCAACAAATGAGCTTTTGTTCGGTGTGCGCTTGACACCGAGAAGCATGCATCTCCACCGAGCTGCTTGTATGCATGCTGCCTCCGAGTCGGTTCAATCCGTGGCCTATATCAGGGATCAAACGAAGTTCTTTTTCCCTGCTCGCTACTCCACAGCACAGCGCTCGTACGCACGCGCTCAGAAGGAAAATGGCGCCGCCTCCTCTCTGATCACATCCCCGATCACCATCTGAGGATTGTGGCACCCAGCTGACTCGACTAGGAGCTGCGCCGACCTCCACTGGACGTCATCCACCACTCCTCAGCTCGTCCCCGGCCTCCCCTCGCTGTGCCCCAGCTGTTCTTCACCGGCGAAAACAGAGTCGACGTCGCCCTCACTGCTCCTCACCTTCCGGCCACTCCAACGCCTCTCCCGCATGTCCAGCACCTCCCTAAGGTGCGCCAAGGTGTGTAGATCATGCTACCGCAGTCCCCTTGCTCTTCCGCATCGCTGGCTCGCCGGAATTTGGGTTTTGGCGCTGGTACACCAGAAGAACCGACCCACACCAAAACTGGAAATTCGTCCAACGTGGTTGATCATCGGTTCTACAATTCAAGCCACAGAAACTAGTGACCCTAGCGCCCTACCATGCCAAAGCACGCATCAAACCGTCCACCACACGCCCCGGGCGACGAGAAATCGGCGGCGGCGGCAAAACGGGTCGGTCCTCCAGTGAACCCCATGTTCCGGCCATTTTCTGCAAGGTTTAGCCTGCGTTCCATGTTCCCCGATCATTGGTGATGCTTTAGGGCAAGGTAGCTCGCTGGGAGAAGCTTCGGACACACCAGAACGCGTTGATGCCGAGCTCCTGAGCCGCCCCACCGGTGCCGGCCTGTTTTTGGCCGTTTTCATGCGTGGAAACCTTGCCCGGCAGCTGCGCCATGTTCCCAGGAGCATGTAGGGCGAAACCGGAGCTAATTTGGTGGAGAAATGAGGGAGAACGATCCATGCCAGAATTTGAGCTGATGTGCACGCGCGTCTCTGGCGGGAGGTTGAAGAAGGACCTGACGAGTGGGTCCCCCTGTTAAGTCTCAGTGTAGGTTTTAAACAGAGAGCTATCACAGTTTGAAAAATTCATAACTTTGTGTAGACAACTCCAAAAATGGTGAGACCAATTTTGTTTGAATCCTTAGGAGAAGTACTTCACACAGAAACAAATTTCATGCTATTAAAATGCCCAGGAATTTCTGTAGAATTGTTCTTATTAAATCCTTTAGGGATTTATTACAGGAGCAATTCTTTATGAAATATTCCCAAATTTGGGCAGCTAGTCCTTTTCATAGTGCCTGACCTCCAGTACAAAGTTTAGGATTTTTGGAGCTTATTTAGAGGGCTTAATCAGTAGGTTATCTTAGGATTAAATAAATTAGCTAAAAATCATAGAATTGATTTCTAGAAAAATGGTTCATCGTTCATACCTCCATAACTTTCTGTAGGGATGTCCAAAATTTGTAAAACAAATTTTGTTGGATTTCTCTCAGTCAGTACTTTGCAGAAATGCAAAGAAATTGATCTGAAGATCTCTGGATATTTCTCTAAGATTCATCAAAGTTAAATTTTTGGGAATTTAGTCCAGAATACCTCTGTTATGGAATTTCTTCAAATTTGGCCAGAAAGTTCCTCATGAGATTACTGATCTCCAGTAAAAATTTGAGCTTCATTGGAGTTCATTTGCTAGGTCAAATTACCTTCCAAAGTTCAGCTTTTATTTAGAAATTTAAATTTAAACAGAAACTTTTCAGAACTCCTGTCCAACTTAAAAAATTCATATCTCTCTGATGGTAGCTCCAAAAATGGTGAAATAAATTTTGTTAGAACCATGGAGACTTACCCTAATCAGATCTTCCACTATTAGCTATGTCAAAGCTCCTTAATTGGGCTCAAAATTCAGAGAAGCATTATACTTGTAGGAATTTTAAAGACTACATTGTGCAATGACGTGTCTCCAAATTTGGCTCAAATCATCCGTAGAGAGTCTAGTATCTACTGTAAAAATCCCAAAGCCAATTAAGTATCCTAAATAGCAATAACTATGAATAGTAGTTCAATTCTTATAAATCCTTAATACTTATACATCTATTTTGCTACATTTCATTTCGTGACCGAAGTTGAGGACACACCGGAGCCTTTGGACGTCCTGCCACCTAAAGTTGACTTCCCATCTAACTCGCAACCAGGCAAGCCCCGGTTTGCACTTAAGTACCTTTTATAAAGTTTTTCATTTGTATCACTTATGTCTAGGTTGAAATGTATGCATTAGAGTTAGTGTCATTGAAACCCCACTTGCATAGCCTTTTAAATACTATAAAGGGTTGGGTAGTTTACAAACTCGACAAGTAGAGAATGTCATGCTAATGTTTAGGATCTCGGTAGAAGTCGAGTGGTTGGAAGCTACTCGCGAGATAATACTTATCACACGGAATGAAAAGAGGTAGAAAATGGCTTGAGTATAAAAATGAGACCTAGCCGTGGGGATAGGATGCAGTGAGTAGAGGTCTCATGTGCGTAGCCCTGTTGGTGTCGGTTGAGAACCGTCCGTGTGCGGCCCTGCTGTACAAGTATCGAACAGTACCGATGCATACTGGCATATGGAAACCAGGAAACCGATGTAATTAGTTAACCTGGGTGCCGAGGCTTACCCAACCGTAAATAGGAGTGGGTTGAGGGTAGCAAGGTGTAAACCTGCCGGTGGGCACAGTCACGCTCCACGCGGGGACCTCCTGCCCGTTACGGATGGACCGGTTCGGCATTTGGGTTGCCTTTGAAAGGTTGTTGCATACAACAGAGTAGGAAGGGGTGTGGAATCACGCTTCTGAAAGTGGGTGTATGTAACGTGTTATCTGGGTGTGTCTTGATTGCAATCACCGTCCCTCGCGGTTATTTGAGTACCCGCTTGTTCACTGCGCTGTGACGTAGTAAGAAGTGAAATAAGCCAAATGAAAATGCTGTATTGAACTATTAAATGTCTTGAAACCTTGTATGCTGTAGTTATAGAGCAAATTAAGTTTATATTCTACTTTGGGCATCACCACATCGGAGGAAAGCGTTTCTTATCTGATTGTGGACTTCCGATGTGAGGGCTGCCTAAGACACATGAATCTGCTGCTATAAAACTGAAAATAAGGATCAACTTATAGGCGTGTCTTTATTGCAAAGTCCTTTCCTACCTTACACATCCTTGCATGTAGAGTCCCATGCCTAGGATTGACGGTTAAGACTTGCTGAGCCTTCGTGCTCACGGTGGCAATATTTGAGATGTGTGCATGTGAGAGTTATGAGGAAGATTCTGAGGACGAGGCGATGCCCCCGTCGGGGTACACGGCCGAGCTGGAGCCCTGCACGCAGCCGTGATTCTCCGGTTCCATGCTGCTAGCGTGTAGCGTCCCCAGGCTGGACGACTACACTTTTGCATAGTTAGGATGAGAGGCTACTAATGTACATTACTTCCGCTGTATAGTTATATTTTGTAAAAGACTTCCGCTGCTTTATATCAAATAAAAGTTTGTATGTTGTTCTCTAATCTTTTCGTGTGTGCTGTTGGGTGTCGCATCGCACGGCATCACCCTATGTGATCTTGGAGTGGGTGAACCACGGGGTGGTCCCTACAGTCGTGGTATCAGAGCCGTATTGGGAATAGCATGCTCGAAAAGAGCCTATTTTGAAAACTTAGAAGTAGTCGAGTGAGGAGTAGTCATTAAGCCCACATAAGGTCTATGATAGTACTAGTTATGATGGTAGAAAGCTAACATATTTGTTATACATTCTGGAACGACACTCCGGCGTCAGGTAAGAGGTAAGGTATGCCACCGCAGGCGGATCAATTGCGGTAACTCGCCATACGAGTAATGGTATGGAAGGTTATACCGTGGCTTGGCACGGTAGTGAATATGAGTCTCTGAACCTCTTAATGGTTCTGAGAGCATATGAGAACACTATTCTCCAGCGTGCTTTAGGCAAAAGTGAGAATACCCCATTGTGTGGTAAGCAACACGATAGTATGCGACTCTTGAACGTTCAATGTTCAAAGGGCCATACGCAGCGCTTGCCATCGGCGTGCCTCAACGGTCATGAGGCAGTAGGTGGTATCCGTTGGGTTGATAAAATTCCCAACCGTGACGACCCGTTCACGTTCTACTCGGGTTCCCTGTCGTGTGGTGTGAAAACACGACCATGTACCTTGAGACGTGGCTTGACTCAAGGACGATCCGTATGGCAATGATACGGACCGTATATTTTTATTATGATATGGAACTGCCTGAAATGTTAAAACCTTTGTGTGCACCATTATTGTGTGTTTTTCTGCAGGTACATTAACCACGTTAGCGCATGACATGTAGGATCCGTTTGTGAGTGATGTTCTTAGTTCCACCATTTGACATGTATATGCCGGAATACTGGTTTAGGATTTTTCTTTGGTGAGGAAACGTAGTACCGAGATTGCATAAAAGGATATTTTTCAAAGAAAAGAGTCAAAATGGAGTTAGGATTTCATTCAGGGGTTAGTAAACTCCTATATTGAACTAAGAGTCAATTGGGAGTATAGATTCAATTTCAAAAACTTAGGAACAATGTCCCCTGTTTTTGGCAGAATTTTTTCTGAACTTGAACAGGGCATAACATAAGATTGGTTAAACCAATAAAGGTGTGGGATACCATTCTGGAAATGTTTTGAAGTCCTCTACAACTTTTATGTAGAGATCTAGAACAAAATCTCCCTTCAATTGGATGAAAATCTCAGAGGAGTATGTACTGTCCAGAAACAGGACAGGCCAAAAATGCTCTCTAGAATTTTCTGTATTTCGACCACAACATTCTGTAGAAAAATTCCTAAGGGTCAGGAAAGACACCTTTGGAAAGGGAATGAGATATGCTACAACTTTGTAATTCAAAGCTTTGCCAAAAACTGGAGCAGAATTAATTGGAATTGTGGATTGAAACTAGGTACCTCTAGGGAGGTGCTGTCAAAATCCTGCCAGAATTCTGTTAACTTTGAACCATCATATCTTTTGATCTAGGAATGCAAATAGATCATATAAATACATTTTTGGAGAGCTTGGGAAGTTATTTACAATTTTTCTGTTCAATCCCAGGATAAAATCCTCCTGTAAAGAGGTGAAATTCACAGTACAAGTGAAACTGTCCAGAGTATCAAAGTCTGTCCATAGTTTCTATACTGAATTGGATCTTGCTCATGACTTCCTGTATAAGAATTGTAAAAGGTGAAATCTTACAATTATAGAAAGCTTATGAATCATGTTTGACTTTGTAAGTATGAGTTCGGTCCATACATATTTCTAACTGTATGGAAAAATTGACCTAAAGTGAGCACTTACAGGGGAGGTGCTGTTGAAATTCCTCGTGAATTTCTGTCAACTTTAGAAGCTCATAGCTTTCGATCTAGAACTTGGTTGAATGCAAATAAACATTCGTTGGAAAGATATGGAAGTCTGATCCAACTTTTCTGTTCACTGCCACAACAGTTCAAACATTGAATTAGGATTTAAACCATCGAACAGAAGATGGTTCAGTTTCTGTATGTTGCTGTTGTTGGACCATAACTTCAGTTATACCTTGTTACCAAAGGCTGTGTCATATAGCTCTGGAAGGTTATGGTTATGCATTACCTTCCCATAAGGAGATTATGGATTAAGTTTTCAATTTCCTACATTGGAACTTAAGGAGGGAGGAGTGCATCCATGTAAACCGTAGCATTGATAACCAAGGGGCTATACACCGAAGTAGGACATTACCAAGAGGCAAGAGGAAATTACATTTTTATGTAATCAAAGTTCAAGTACAAGATCCGTCATCATCGAGAAAGATGTAGTTTTAGCATCTTCACCATGTACACACAAATGCTCGCCATAATCACAAGACTTGAGAGAACAAGACTAGGAGCTAGAACTAGTAGCTGGTGTTTCACGCTAAACGGGTATTGTGAAGTCTCAGAATAAAAGAGAAAGTGAAGTCAAAGTAAGAATAGAGATTTCTAGGTTAAGTTATTATGGAGTATTTTCCAATGATTGTGTCAAACATTTGACGTACTTTTCTTAAACTTGGTCACCACATGAAAGTGGCATGCCTTGTTTAGCACTTTTCTTGACCAAGTTATCTGTACTTGGTAAAGTTTGGGATGCTTCTTAACCATGTTTGAATTATCGTACTAATTCTTGCTCAGACTATAAAAAGATGATGCACCATACATATTAAAAAGCATTGAGAGATGTGCAACCTATTGTGCGCAATGCATTGTATGCACCATTTTGCATCATACATATGCATCATGTTGCATCATACATATGCACCATTTTGCATCATACATATGCACCATTTGCACCATACCATATGCATATGCATTGCACCATATAATATGTGAAATACCAATGTACATTACTTCCGCTGTATAGTTATATTTTGTAAAAGACTTCCGCTGCTTTATATCAAATAAAAGTTTGTATGTTGTTCTCTAATCTTTCCGTGTGTGCTGTTGGGTGCCGCATCGCACGACACCACCCTATGCGATCTTGGAGTGGGTGAACCACGGGGTGGTCCCCACACCCCGTGCACAGGAGAAAACCGCCTAAGGACCTCGCCCCCTCCGCAGATGTCAGCTCCAAAGGCGCCACGTGTCCAGCAGGGCCGGGCCTTCCCTCTCCTCAGAGGCGAGCCCCGTGCCTGCCACGTGGCCAGCAGTGCCGGACCTCACCCCCTCCGCAGGTGAGAGCTTCGAAGGCGCCACGTGTCCAGCAGGGCCAGGCCTCCCCTCTCCTCAGAGGTGAGCCCCGGGCCTGCCACGTGGCCAGCAGTGCCGGACCTCACCCCCTCCGCAGGGGCGAGCTCCGAGGGTGCCACGTGTCCAGCGGGGCAGGGCCTCCCCTCTCCTCAGAGGCGAGCCCCGGGCCTGCCACATGGCCAGCAATGCCGGACCTCACCCCCTCCGCAGGGGTGAGCTCCGAAGGCGCCACGTGCTGTGCCGCCCATCCCAGCTCGGTAGGCAGCAGGAGTAAAGGCATGCCATGCCTTGTCCGATCAAGACATTCAAGACCCACGCCTTCCCAAGACGCGGAGACGCGGCGCACGCCCCTGTCAGGTGGCAGTGTGACCAGTCGCGTCACAGTTAAGACAAGCACACCATGTCAGAAGCTGTTGACAAATAGATACGGGGACAAGACGTTCTCTGCCGTCCCTGCCATCATCAACCACCACGCCTAGCTTGTGGCACGGGCAGGACGGTAGAACAACGACTAAGAAGCCATTGCCAGAGACAACTACCAGCATTCACTGCAAGATACATTAGATGGCAGGAAATCTCCCCGGGTCCACCTGTC
This sequence comes from Neostapfia colusana, assembly GCA_030760725.1. NCBI lineage: Eukaryota > Viridiplantae > Streptophyta > Magnoliopsida > Poales > Poaceae > Neostapfia > Neostapfia colusana. The sequence continues at coordinate 53,420,187 of JASWHV010000019.1, forward strand.
GGGCCCCAGGGCCCACCTTGTAAGCCGCTCGAGCCTTGAAGTATAAAAGACTTGGGTTGGCAACGTTGCAAGGGGTTCGGTTAGAAAGCAGGCAACTCAGTTCATCCAGATGATCAAGCTTAGAACTCCAGTTCTAAGCTCCGAGCAATACAACTCCCGTGGACGTAGGGTGTTACGCTCCGGCGGCCCGAACCACGTAAAAATCCTTGTGTCAATCCTCTCATGACCAACGTAACCTCCCGAGAGAACTAGCCCCTCCGAAAAAGAACCTCCGCGGGTTGCTCCTGAAGCAGGCCCGGGGGAAGTGTCGACGGCACACTTCGACATTTGGCGCGCCAGGTAGGGGGCTTTTTTCTCTCGAGACAGGTCTGCGCCAATGAAGATGACCAAGCTTCCTTCAGCGGCTGGCTCTTCGCGCCCTCATTCCCGACGAACGATGACCAGTGAGGGTCATGTCTCGACACACTCAGGGAGGAGTGTGTCGGGACAGGTTGGGAGCCCGCGTCGGACTCTAACAACGCGGACTCCTACAATCTCAAGATCTGCTGCGGCGCAGAATGCTACTCAAGCAAGTGCACTAGCTGCCGCACGAGCGCTCCTGCACAATCCGCCTGCTGTGGACGCTCCCCAGGGGGCCGCCCAGTAGTGGATCCGCGACGTCAACCACCTCGTCGCTGCTGCCTTCAACCCTCCGCTGTGACGGGGACGACGCCCCGGTCAACCAGATGTGTCGCTGTCGCGCACACAAACAGTTGACATGCAGACAGCAGACTCCCGTTCCACCAGGCTCTCAACGGCGGACCTGAGGACAGAGCTGGAGCGACATCGCTTGGGGGAAGATGGTCGCGTGACCATCGAGCGACAGCGGAAAAGGCGTCGCAAACACGAGGCCGACTACAGCATGTCGACTGCCTCGACTCAGCCTGGGCCTCAAACGTTCGCCATGCGACCTCTGCCCCAGGCGTACGCCACGCAGCATATGCAGCAGCCATATGTGTTGCAGTCGACGCCCCCGGTATATGGTGCACCATTGCCCATGTCGGGGTACACCGTGCCAGCAGCGGACAAGGGATCGCGGCACCAGGATCTGCAGCAGCAGGATGGGGTGTGCGGCCCTGGCGCCACACCTTCGCTTTGTAGTGTGGTCACGCAAGTTCCGGCCAGACCTGCCGGAGAAGTACGACGGAAGAGTCAACCCTGCAGAGTTCCTGTAGATCTACTCTACTGCCATCCTCGCGGCAGGAGGGGATGAGGCCATCATGGACAACTACTTCCCCGTCACCTTGACCGGCCCGGCACGGTCATGGCTCGTGAACCTGCCCCAGGGTTCCATAACTTCCTGGGGGGAGCTATGCCGACAGTTCACGGTGAACTTAGGCAGCTCCTACATGCGTCCCGGTACGGAGCTGGACCTCCACGCCGTGCGACAGCAACCAGGGGAATCACTGCGCTCTTTCATCCAGCGATTCTCCCAGGTACGGAACACCATCCCCCACATCCAGAATGCATCAGTTGTGGTTGCATTTCGACAGGGTGTTAAGGACAAGAACATGCTCAAGAAGTTGGCCACCAGGGAGGTGCGAGACGTCTCGGAGCTCTTCAGTCTGGCGGACAAGTGCGCCAGAGCAGCAGAAGTGCGTAACTGGCACTCACAGCCAGCCTCCGAAGCAGGAGGGCAGCCCGGAGCTAGTGCTGCGCCCCAAGGGAGCAGCAAGAAGAACAAGAAGAAAGGTGGTGGCAAGGTCAAGCCGCCGGCCGGAGCTCCCGTTGCTGCAGCTGCAGCACCCGGCGGAGCTCGGGGGCCGCGCCTCGACATGAGGCCACGGCAGTCACCCGACGGTGATGACCGTAGTGAACCGTGCCAGGTACACAACACCAGGGGCCACACTGCTGGTGAGTGCCGGGAGATCAAGAAGCTCACGGAGCGCTTCCACGAGGGGAAGCAACCGCACACAGATGGTGCACCCTTCCGCCAGAGGGAGGGCAAGCAGAAGGTCGACCCCCGGGACAATGGTGACCAAGAAATGGAGTACCAGGAGCCTCCGCGCACCGTGAAGGTGGTCCACAACCATGAGGACTCCAGCTCCGGTGAAGACGAGCACCGGAAGGCGCTCCATGTCATCTACGGAGGGTTCTCGGACCCCTTGTCTCGGAACGCAGTCAAGTCCCTGCGCCGAGCAATGGCGTCGGTGGCTCCTACCCCAAGTGCAGTGTAACACCCCAAATTTTGATTTAAAACCCAAAACCATGTTCAGAGGGGAAATTAAAAATTTTTGGACGTGTTGCATGTTTTGCAAAAATTCAAATTCAAACTGGAATTCAAATTATACCCAAAACAGAAAAGAAATGGAAAAAGAAAAAAGAAAACGGGAAAAAACTGGCCAGTGGGCCGAAACCGCCAGCCGGCCCAACTACTCCCGCGCCAGCCCGCCCCCGCGCGCGCCGCGCTGCCTCTCACGACGGGTGGGACCCACCTGTCATCCCTAACCCGAGCCCCCGCGACCCCGGACTTCTCCCCCCGAGCGCGCGCGATCTTAACCGATCGGGAAACCCGTTCCGCCGCCCGAATTCTGGTCTCAGAGGACTCCAACTCGATCACAACAGATCCACCGCCCTCCCCCGGCTATAAAAACCCCCGATCCGATCAGTTTTTCTCACGCTATCGCCGATTTTCACTCCGGTGAGCACCGAGACTTCGCCGGTGAATTCTGGCCGATCTAAGCTCGGAAACTCTGATCTAACTCGCTGGTCTTGATCCACCGCCTCCGGGGAACTTTGCAGGTGCAGAAAACCCGAAGACTTACGGTGTAAATCCAGCGCCGACGAGCTTCGCCGTGGTTTTGCCTCGGACCTCGCCGCCGATCACTTTCCAGGACCCCCGAGCTCGAGAAAACCCCCGAGGTGAGATCTCTAACCTCCCCTCTACCGATCTATGCCATGAGATCACAGTTTTAGGAAGAATTCTCGAGGATCCAAAACTTTCCGGCGAGATCGCCGCTTCCCGCCGCCGTGCGCCGCCGGCAGCGCCGCCCGCGTTCGATCAGAGCGACGTGGCCGCTTGTGCGCCGTTTATTTTAAATCGCACGGTAGACTTTAAAACCCCGCGTACCGGTTCGATGTTATAATCTCAGCCGTCGGTTTAAAATCGGACGGTCCACGTCAACCCCGCATTATAAAGACTGGAATTCTTACGTGCTACCCCCTGGGGTTCTCTGGAATTGAGAGCTAGCCCCGGAAACTTCAGATCTAGCCCCTGGAACTCCAGAAAATCATGTAAATTCATTTAAAAATCAGTTTTAGCCCCTGGACTTAATAGAAATTAGGAAAAACACCTCTGATAAGTGTAGCTAGACCCCTGGAAATTATGAAAATAATATTATAGACCCTGTAATGGGGTGAGTTCATTATTTTAGCTCTGTTTAGTATTTAATTTAGAAAATAGAATATGTAACTAGTGTTTAAAAATTAAAAGTGGGACAAACATAATTGTCAAAATTAATTAAAAACTTTCTCAGTACTTAGAAAACTTTGGAGTGAGATAAAAATATATTTTTGGGCTGATATGAATCTGTTTCATATATTATTCACATTTATTAGTTTAGGGACACATTTTTAAGTAAAGAATAGTTATAGAAAAATAGGGAAAATAATTATGAAATAGTTTACATCAGAGGCCAAGGTCAAAATATGTTATTAAATTATTTAGGACCAGAACCTATACTGTTTAGATGATGTGTATTACTAATTTCATAATAAAATACACAATTATGCATAGGAATATAAATCTGAAAATATAGCAACTAGTAAATGATAAATGGAGTTTTTAAAATCCAAAGAGTTCAGTTTAGGGTTGATAAAAATTATGAAGGCACATATGGAGAAGAAAAATACTTTTCATACATACTTGGTAGTTTAATATAAGGAATTTATTTAAAACTGAAACACACATATATACATATATATATATAGTATGTGAGTATAAATATGAACACCAAAGTAGGAATCATACACATATAAATAAAAGTGTATGCAAGCCACAAATCAACACACATAGAGTATCCACAACACATATAATGGTAAAGAACTTTCATAAATGTGAATGTGTGGTTTGTATGAAGTAGAAGTGTGAACTATGTCTTATGATTGTTGTTTTTCTTTTGCTATGTGTGATGGTATGAAGAAGAACCTGTTCAAGAGCAAGCTATCACTTTCCAAGATCAGGACTACCCATTTCAAGAGCAGCAAGAAGGAGGCAAGTGTCCTTGACCACTTTGATCCTATGCTAGGATGTGTAGATAGAATTATTTGCATTGTCAAGTTAAATATGAAACCCATGCTAGGAAGTTTCCCTAGAATTGCATTACCTTGTTTCCTTGTAGCTTGGGTTGGGATTTATTTTACCATGTCATTTATTTACATGCATATGCTTAGCCATGCTTAGAATGGGATATTTGGGATATGAGATCATCAGTTTATTATACCATACTCTTGAATGAGCTATTGAGAGTTATGTAGAGGTAGGGATCAAGGCAAGTTGGATGTTTTGGGTTGTGTGCTGGGTGCACGAGACTTGGGTTTGTGTTTAGTACTTGCCTGGATCCTAAGGACCGGTTCATGGAGCATGTAACCCGGCTTTACAGTGCCAACCACATGCTGAGATGGGGCAGCTTGGCCAATTAATTAGGTGTATCCCCGGCGTAGTATGGGTGTGTTGGATGGTGCGGGGAGTAGGTGTCAGCTGGACTACCATATGAACCGCAAGGCTCAAGAGGGGGCCACTGCAGCGGGGTTGGAGCATCTTGTATGCTGTTAGGGGTGAAACCTCAGTGGGCCCACGCTCGTCGGGAATCCCTTTGTAAAGGCTTCGTAGTGATCTCCTGGCTGCACACCTGGGAAGTGTGAATGTGGATCGTAGCCACTGGTATAATGGAGGTTCTTTTAGTCCACCCGGCAACGGGGGATGAAATCACTATATGTGGGTACAGTGGTACAAACTCTGCAGAGTCAAAACTGTCTTGACAGCCGTGCTCACGGTCAAGAGCGGCCTGGACTTATTCATGATTAGAGGATTGATGGTTTTGGAAGTTAAGCGGGGAGCTTAACATTGGAAATGATGTTATGGTTATTGGTTTATGATGATGGGATGTGAGATTGGGACCATTTCACCTGTGTAGTAATGTAGGTGCTTAATAAGCTAAGGTGATAGGTATTAATTGCGTAGTGCTTTAACCATGAGTTCAACCTCTCCTTGTTCTAGCCATGCATGATATAATTTTTCCCACACTTGCTGAGTACCATTGGTACTCAACCTTGCATATTTGTTGGTTTATATTGCTGCTCAGGTCAAGATAATGATGTGGTGTATAATGACCAAGACTTTGGACCCGAAGAAGGTTTCTAGGTTCGTGGAGACCCCGGGCAACGCCTGTGATGGAGCCCAAAAAGAATAATATTCCGCTGCTAGTTTATTTACTTGTGATGAACTTATTATTGTCCATCGAGACATTTACTATGTAAGACTTACTTATATTCGACACCTGGCTTGTAATAAATGATGCTTCACTATTTGTCATCACGTGTATGAGAAAATGATCCTGGCATACATGTGATATTCACTTGGTTGTTCTTCGGAAAAACCGGGTGTGACATGCAGTGTCACACCTCAAGTGGGTAGGGACCCCCATCAGCTTCAACGCCTCCGACTGCCCCAAGAACATGGCTGGGGCTGGACAGCTACCTCTCTTGGTAGCCCCAACCATATCCAACGTGAAGATGTATCACGTACTGGTGGATGGCGGGGCCAGCCTCAACCTCATCAGCCGTGCAGCTTTCCAGAAGCTACAGATTCCCATGGCCAAGCCCACCCCGTCGAGCCCGTTCTCAGGGGTAGGGCCGGGACAGATCATCCTATATGGGAACATAAGTCTCCCGGTGACCTTCGGAGCTCCGGACAACTACCAGACAAAATGTGTTCTGTTCGACTTCGCAGAGGTCGACCTCCCCTTCAACGCCATCATCGGCAGACCGACCTTGTACTGGTTTATGGCGATAGCCCACTACGGCTACCTGGTCCTGAAGATGCCTACACCCACCGGTGTCCTCAGGATCCGTGGAGACCGCACCGCCACAGTGTCAGCCTTGGAGAAGCTCCAAGCACTTGCGATGGCCCAAGCACCAGCCCCTGGCGGTGCAGAACCGGGTTGGGTCCACCCGAGTGCACGCCATCGTGCCTTGACCTCTGCACCCCAAGTGCAACCCTCCGACGAAGACGACATCCCCCTGATGGTCATCCAAGTCGGCTCCGAGGCTGCCCAGACCACCCGCATAGCCAGGGGCCTCGACAGCAAATAGGAATGCACGCTCATCACCTTCCTCCGGGACAACGTCGACGTGTTTGCATGGCAACCGTCACAGATGCCCGGGATCGCTAGGGAGGTGATTGAGCACCATCCGAAGATCTACCCCGATACTCGGCCGATCCAGCAGAAGCCCCGGAAGCAGTGCATCAAGCGGCAGAACTTCATCCGTGAAGAGATAAAGAAGCTGCTCGATGCTGGCTTCATACGGGAGGTCCACCACCCCCGGTGGTTGGCAAATCCTGTTGTCGTCCCAAAGGCCAGCGGGAAGCTCCGGATGTGCCTCGACTACACCAGTCTCAATAAGGCATGCCCGAAAGATCCATTCCCTCTCCTAGAATAGATCAAATTGTAGACTCTACATCAGGCTCTGATTTATTATGCTTCCTAGACGCCTACTCAGGTTTCCACCAAATACCAATGTCTAGAGAAGATGAGGAACACACTACTTTCATAACAGTAGATAGCCTGCATTGTTATGTCTCCATGCCTTATGGTTTGAAAAATGTTCTTCCTACCTTTGTACGTGCTATGCATAAAACATTTGGAGAGCTAATCCGAGAATTAGTAGAGGTGTATGTCGATGACATCGTTGTCAGAGTCAGAGAGAGCACATCTGTCGAAGTGTGTGATCGACACTTCCCCCGGGCCTGCACTGGGCAGCCCGCGGAGGTTCTTTTTTCGGCGGGGCTAGTCTCCTAGCGGAAAGCTTGCGCGGATGGACGAGTTAGCGAGAGCTTGACACGGCGAGTTTTACGTGGTTCAGGCCGCCGGAGCGTAAAACCCTACGTCCACGGCGAGCTACGGAGCTCGCTGTATTGCTTGCTGCTCAGGGCCGGAGGCCTGAGCTTGGGGGTGAGTTACAGCTTGAGAGTGTATGGCTAGCGTATGAGTTGCAAAGTGCGAACCCTTGCTATCGACGCCTGCCCGAGCCTTTTATAGTCCAAGACTCGGGCGGCTTACAAGGGGAGCCGGGACCCGACAGGTGGTCCGGGAAGATTGCTTGTTATCTACCGTATCTGTAGTTACGCCGGTAGCTGCCTCTGGTCGAAGGCTTCTGAGTCTTCATCTTGCCGCCCTGCCCATGCCGCGTGCTAGTCGTAGTGGTTGATGACGGCGCAGGCGGCATGGGATGTCTTGTCGCAGCGTTTATTGGCTGGCAGGTTCTGACACCACGCGCCAGTCTGTGATGCGACTGGGCGCAACGGCACCTGACAGACGCGTGCTCCGTGTTTCCGCGTCTTGGGAAGACGCGGGCCTTGAATACCTTGTACGGGCAAGGTGAGGAGCGCCTTTACGCCCGCCGCCTATCGCTCGGGGGCAGACAGCACCGTTCTTCTGGCCACGTGGCGGGTCCGGAGCCCTTCTCTGAGGTGAGAAGGGTCCGGCCTGCGGGGCACGTGGAGCCTCCGGACCTCTCCCCGCGGAGGCGGAGGTCCGGCCTCTGTATGCCACGTGGCGGGCCTGGAGCTCTCCTCTGCGGAGAGGGAGGTCCAGCCCCGCTGGACGCGTGGCGTCTTCGGACCTCTCTCCCGCGGAGGGGGAGGTCCGGCTTCTGTATGCCACGTGGCGGGCCTGGAGCTCTCCTCGGAGGAGAGGGAGGCCCGGTCCCGCCGGACGCGTGGCGCCTTCGGAGCTCTCCCTGCGGAGAAGGGCGAGTACCTTAGGCATTTTACCCTGTGCGCGGGGGTACCCCATATCTCAGGTACCGACAGTGGCCCCCGGGCCCATCTCGGGGGAGATAACGAGCCCGAGGTGGGACCTCCGTCTCTTCCGATCCACGCACTTTCTCTAAGTCCCGAATTGGCCGCTGCCGGAGCACGAACGGCCGCGGGGTCGTGAGAGCGTGCGCTCACTTGATGACTGCTTTTACTGCGGAGACGGGAGCCCCGGCCATGTTGAACACGCAGGGCTTTCGGAGCTCTCCCACCGCGGGGGCAGGTCCGGTTTCCGCCTGCCATGTGGCGAGCCCAGAGCCTTTCTCAAGGGAGGAGAGAGTTCCGGGCCTGCTGGACACGTGGGGCCCTTGGGTCCCACCCCCTCTAGCCCTGGGTCGAAGTAGTTGGTAGCTCCTTTCCCCCTACTTCATGCAGTCCCCGTTGCCGCAACCTGGAAGTCCTGCACACAGGTAGAGGAAACACAATTCTCCTTGTGGGCTCCCCCTCCCTTATCTCATAGTCTTATTTGACTTACAGCCCCAACCATATGCTTGATGCTTGGGGACTTGTAGAGAGGGGGAGCTGAGCACATGGCAACCATGTACTGCAAGGGCGATAAAAAAGAACTTAATTCACAATTTAAATGAGTACAAGGAAAGAGCAAAGTAGGGCAGACTTCTTTTCGTACAACCTTCCATAGGAGGAAGGCAGGCTAAACATGGAGGCCATGACCCACCCCATTAAGAGGGGAAGCAAGACTCTACGCGCTTGGAGTCGGAACCAGGCAAAGCTGAACGTAGTCCTGGACCGTCCCCTGGGGTTTAGCTGCTCCGAGCGCTGCTCCTGGACTCTATGGGGTTCATTACGAAAAGAAAGTACTGACCTATTTTTGCTCTTAGGGGTAGAACTTAAGGAGGTGTTCTATGTTCCAAGGATTCGGGAGCAGGTCCCCATCCTCGGTGGAAAGGCGCACACACCCGGGGCGGCATACTTTCGTGACTCGGAAGGGGCCTTCCCAACTAGGGGAGAGTTTGTGGGCCCCTTCGCGAGAAAGTATGCGCCGCAACACCAGGTCACCTTCCTGCAGCTCCCGGGCATGCACAGACCTCTGGTGGTAGCGCTGAAGCGCCTGTCTGTACCGCGCGTTACGGAGTGCCGCATGTAATTGGACCTCGTCGACGAGGTCGATTTCTCCACGCCGGAGGTTGTCCTGCCTGGCTTCGTCGTAAGCTCGGACACGGTGAGACTTCATGGTGATTTCTGGAGGGAGTACAGCTTCAGCCCCGTACACCATGAAGAAGGGTGTCTCCCCGGTGGCCCGGCTCTGGGATGTCCGGTTAGCCCATAGTGTGCTCGGAAGTTCATCCACCCAATTGGCACCATGTTCCTTCAGGCTGGCGAAGGTACGAGTCTTGAGGCCCCGGAGAATCTCCGCATTGGCCCTCTCGACTTGCCCATTGCTCTTCGGGTGGGCGACAGAGGCATAGCATACCTGAATGCCAAGGTCCTCGCAGTAGTCTTGGAACGCTGCACTAGTGAACTGGGTCCCATTGTCAGTGATGATCCTGTTTGGGACCCCGAACCGGCAGACAAAAGACCTGATGAATTTTACTGCTGATTGTTTATTGATGGTGACAACTGGTGTAGCTTCCGGCCACTTGGTGAACTTGTCGATAGCGACATAGAGGTACCGGAACCCCCCGACGGTTCTGGGGAATGGTCCCAGGATGTCCAGCCCCCACACGGCAAACGGCCACGAGGGCGGGATCATCTGTACCGCCTGAGCCGGTGTATGGATCTGCTTGGCGTGGAACTGGCACGCCTTGCAGCTCTCGACCAGCTTGACGGCATCCTGGAGTGCTGTCGGCCAGTAGAAGCCATGTCGGAAGGCTTTACCGACAAGCGTGCGTGAGGAAGAATGACTTCCACATTTGCCTCCATGGATCTCAGCGAGCAAGTTGCAGCCTTCCCCCTGGGTTATACACCGCAATAGGATGTGGTTGGCGCCACGCCGGTAGAGATCCCCCTCTACCAGCGCGTACCTCTTAGCCATACGCACAATCCGTTCAGCGGTTGCATGTTCATCAGGGAGGATATTGTCCTTCAAGTAGTCCCGGATCTCCGTGATCCATGCATCGGGTCTGACTTGAGCTTCTGGATCTTGAGCACTGGGTTGCACGGAGTCCCCAGTGACGCTTACGATCCTTGGCGGCGCCCACGGTTGTAGGGCCGCCGGGACCGCCAGCTTCGAGGTGCTGGTCAAGCCCCCTTCGCCCGGCTCGGCGGGCCGGGCTGTGGGCCGCAGCAACGTCCTCTCGAAGACTCCTTCGGGCGCAGGGGCTCCGGTGGAAGCCTTCGTTGAAAGGTCGTCGGCTGCGGTATTACCGGCGCGCGGTACGTGGTGCAGGTCCAAGGCGAGGAATTCTTCTCCAACATCTGCACGTGAAGCAGATATGCAGCTAGCTGGGGGTCATTGCAGGAGCATTCGCCCTTGACTTGCTTGATGACCAGCTGGGAGTCGCCCTGTGCCAACAACTGGCGAGCGCCTAAAGACAGGGCTGTCTGCAGGCCAAAGATGAGTGCTTCATACTCCGCCATGTTGTTGGTTGCCTTGAAATTGAGACGCACCATATACCCAAACTGTTCCCCCGATGGCATGAGGAGCAGTACGCCGGCACCGGCCCCCTGCTTTCGCGAGGAGCCGTCGAAGAAGAGTGTCTAGTGGGGTTCGGTGAAGACCGGAGCTTGGTGCTCTGGTTCTCCGCCCTCTTGGCCCCCTGGGTCAGTCTCCGTTGGTGTCCACTCCGCCACAAAGTCAGGCAGTTCTTGGCTCTTGACTGCATGGCGTGGGAGGAAGTCCAGCTCAAACTCCGCCAGTTCTGCCGCCCATTTAGCAACGTTGCCAGTCGCATGGGGGCTGTGAAGAATTGTCTTCAGTGGATACGAGGTGACTACCGAGACCCGGTGGGCCTGGAAGTAATGGCGGAGCTTTCTGGAGGCCACGAGCACCGCATACAGCAGTTTGTGGACTTCCAGGTACCTTGTCTTGGCATCATGAAGTACTTCGCTGATGTAGTAGACAGGCCTCTGGACGGTTCGAACCCTCTTTCTCAGGCCTGGGAGGTCCTCGTCCATTGGCCCTGGCCCACTGGAGGTGGGTGGACCCACGGGGGCCTCCGGGAGCTGGGACCCGGAGGCCCTTAAGCTATCTTGATTGTCCGGGAGCTCCGGGGGGTCTTGGGGGACCTCTGGGAGGTCCCATTTGGCCCCCAGGGGGTCCCGCGGGGCCCCCGGGGGTTTATCTTGGAGGTCCGGGAGACTGCCCAGGACCTCCGGGAGGCCGACCTGGACCTCCGGGAGGTTGCCTTGGAGGCCCGGGAGACCGTCTTGGTCCTGCGGGGCCTCCTGGCGTCTGTCTTCTGCTACCGAAGCAGGTTGTGAAGATGAGGGGTCCGGCCGCTCTGCGACGAGGACCATACTCACTACTTCAGTTGTCGCCGCGATGTAGAGCAACAGGTGCTCTCCAGGCTCAGGGGCTACCATGATTGGTAGGGTCGTCAGGAGTCGCTTCAACTCCTGGAAAGCCTCTTCTGCTTCGTCAGTCCAGGCAAAAGGGCCTGACTTGCGCAGGAGCTTAAAGAAAGGGAGTGCCCGCTCTGCTAGCCTCGGTATAAACCGACTCAGCGCGGCTAGACATCCTGTGAGTTTCTGGACATCCTTGACGCGGGCAGGGGGCCGCATCAAGTCGATGGCCTTGATCTTCTCTGGGTTGGCCTAAATCCCTCGGTGCGAGACCAGGAACCCTAAGAGCTTCCCAGAGGACACGCCGAACACACATTTATCTGGGTTCAGCTTGGTGCGCGTGGAGCGCTGTCGGTACCTGAGATATGGGGTACCCCCGCGCACAGGGTAAAATGCCTAAGGTGCTCGCCCTTCTCCGCAGGGAAAGCTCCGAAGGCGCCACGCGTCTGGCGGGGCCGGACCTCCCTCTCCTCAGAGGAGAGCTCCGGGCCCGCCACGTGGCATGCAGAAGCCGGACCTCCCCCTCCGCGGGAGAGAGGTCCGAAGACGCCACGCGTCTAGCGAGGCCGGACCTCCCTCCCCTCAGAGGTGAGCTCTGGGCCCGCCACGTGGCATGCAGAAGCCGGACCTCCCCCTCCGCAGGAGAGAGGTCCGAAGACGCCACGCGTCCAGCAGGGCCGGACCTCCCTCTCCTCAGAGGTGAGCTCCGGACCCGCCACGTGGCTGGGAGAACGGTGCTGCCTGCCCCCGGGCGGTAGGCAGCGGGCGTAAAGGCGCCCCTCACCTTGCCAGTACAAGGAATTCAAGGCCCGCGTCTTCCCAAGACGCGGAAACGCGGAGCACGCGCCTGTCAGGTGCCGTTGCGTCCAGTCGCATCGCAGACTGGCACGCGGTGTCAGAACCTGACAGGTAATAAACGCCGCGACAGGACATCCCATGCCGCCTGCGCCGCCATCAACCACTACGACTGGCGCACGGCATGGGCAGGGCGGCAAAAGGAAGACTCAGAAGCCTTCGGCCGGAGGCAACCACCGGCATAACTACAGATACGGTAGATAATAGACAATCTTCCCGGGACCACCTGTCGGGTCCCGGCTTCCCTTGTAAGCCGCCCGAGCCTTGGACTATAAAAGGCTCGGGTAGGCGTCGATAGCAGGGGTTCGCATTCTGCAACTCATACGCTAGCCATACACTCTCAAGCTGTAACTCACCCCCAAGCTCAGGCCCCCGGCCCTGAGCAGCAAGCAATACAGCGAGCTCCATAGCTCGCCGTGGACGTAGGGTTTTACGCTCCGGCGGCCTGAACCACGTAAAACTTCCTGTGTCAAGCTCTCTCTAACTCGTTCTTCCGCGCAAGCTCTCCGCTAGGAACTAGCCCCACCGAAAAAAGAACCTCCGCGGGCTGCCCAGTGCAGGCCCGGGGGAAGTGTCGATCGCACACTTTGACATTTGGCGCGCCAGGAAGGGGGCTTTTCCCCTAGCGCGACGGGTTTCCGCCAACGAAGAGGACCAAGCTTCCTTCAGCGGCAAACTCTCCCTCTCCGTGGTCACGGCGAACCGTGACCACAGGGGAGAGTACATGGTGACACACTCAGAACGGAGTGTGACGATGCAAGCTGGGAGCCAGCAACCGGCTCTGGCAGCGCCGACCCCGGCAATGCATGCTCCATCCAGCGTCAGGCCTTCAGTAGCGCCGGGCGTACCCGGTGGGGGTGCGCTAGCCTCAGCAAGGGCGCTACTGCGCAATCCGCCTGCTGGAGACGCGCCTCAGGCAGCGACCCAGCAGTGGATTCGCGAGGTAAACGATCTTGTCATCGCCGTCGCAAACCATTGACTTCGGCGGAGATGACGCTCCGACCAACCAGCTGCATAGCTGACGCGCACGCCAACGGTTGACGACCAGACGAAGAAGTTCCAGCTCCACTAAGCTTCCGTCGAAGGACCTGGGGACAGAGCTGGAACAGTGTCGCTTAGGCCAAGATGCCCGAGTGTTCCTCGAGCGACGTCAAGAAAGGCGTCGCACTCAAGAGGCTGGCGACAATATGACGTCGGCCTCGACCCAGCCTGAAGGGCAGATCTTCGCTACGCGGGCTCTGCCCCAGGCATACGTCGTGCAGTATATGTCACAACCATATGCCCTGCAAACGGCGCCGATACCTGCACTGGGAGCCAGTAACCGGCTCTGGCAGCACCGACCCCGGCAATGTGGGCTCCGACCAGGCGTTCGTGGCGCCGATACCTGCACTGGGAGCCAGTAACCGGCTCTGGCAGCGCCGACCCCGGCAATGCGGGCTCCGACCAGTGTCAGGTTTTCAGTAGCACTGGGTGTACCTAGTGAGGGTGCGCTAGCTGCAGCGAAGAGCGCTGCTACTCAATATGCCACAGTCGTATGTCCTAAGTATGGCCGCCGGAAGCATGCGGTGCTCGGCGCGAACCAAGCATTCGCGGCATCAGAACATGCGGCAACAGAAGCGGGGTGTGCGGCCCTCGCGCCCCGCCTTCGCTTCACGAAATGGCCATGCAAGTTTCGGCCACTCTCGCCTGAGAAGTACGACGGCAGCATCAACCCGGCGGAATTCCTCCAGAGGCCGGGAAGTCCAGAAGCTCGCGGGGCGCTTCCGGAAGGGGAAGCAGCCCCTAGCTGACTCCCCATCCTATAGTAAGGGAGGGCAACCGGAAGGTCGAGGCCCGAGACGGCGACGACCGCCAGGTGGATTTCCAGGAGCTCCGGCGCGCCGCAAAGGCAGTGCGCAATCATGGAAGCTCCATCTCCAGTGATGACGAGCACTGGAAGATGCCCTGTGACGTCTTCGGCGGGTCCGCTGACCCCCCAGTCCAGAGGCATGGCTAAGACCTGCGACGAGCGGTAGCGTCGGTGGCTCCCCTCCCAGGTGCAGTACCGCACCTCAGGTGGATGGGAACCCCCATCAGCTCCAATGACACCGACTGCCCCAGGAACATGGCTGGGGCCGGCCAACTACTGCTCATGGTGGCCCTTACCGTCGCCAACGTGAAAATGTACCACGTTTTGGTGGATGGTGGGGCTGGACTGAACCTCATCAGTCACGCAGCCTCCCAGAAGCTGCAGATCCCGATGGCCAAGCTCGCCCCATCAAGCCCGTTCTCAGGGGTAGGGGTAGGGCCGGGACAGGTCGTTTCCTGTGGCCGCATCAGCCTCCCGGTGACCTTTGGGGCACCGGGCAGCTACCGGATGGAGTACGTTCTGGTCGACGTGGCCAAGACTGACCTCCCCTTCAATGCCATAATCGGTAGGCAAGCCCTGTACCGATTCATGGCAATAGCCCACTACGGCTACCTTGTCTTGAAGATGCCTACACCGACAGGCGTCCCCAAGGTTTGTGGAGACCGTGTGGCCGCAGTATTAGCCTTGGAAGGGCTTCGGGCGCTTACAGCAACTAGAGCGCCAGCCCTCAGCAGTACAGGACCAAACCAGCTCCACCCAAGTGCACGCCACCGTGCCTCTACCGCCGCACCCCGCGTGCAACCCCTTGTTGAGGACGACACCCCCACAAGGCTCATCCGAATCAGCGCCGGTGCCACCCAGACCACCCGGGTAGCCGGGGGCCAGGGTAGCATATAGGAAGGCGCGCTCGTTGCCCCCCTCCAGCATGAGGTCGATGTGCTGCATGACAGCCATCACCGAGGCCATAGATCCCCAGGGAGGTGATGGAGCATTACTTAAAGGTCTTTCCCGACGTCCAGCCGTCCGACGAGACGGAGGGTCCGCCGCTCGCGGCGCTTGGCAAACCGTGTTATTATCCCGAGGGCCGGCGAGAAGCTCCGGAAGCGCATCCACTGCACCAGTCTCAATAAGGCATGTCCTAAAGACCTATTTTCTCTTTGGCTGATAGAGCAAATAGTAGACTCGATACCAGGCTGTGATATGCTGCGCTTCCCAAATGCATGCTAGGGCTCCCATCAGACCCCTGAGTCTGAAGTAGTTGAAGGGCGCCCCCTACCTACTAATCTCGGCGTAAGCCGACTCGGCATAGCTAGGGGTCCCGCGAATTTCTGGTTTTCGCGCAATGGCTTTAACCCCACACCACAGTAACCTGTTCCGCTACCAAGAAGCAAGCACCAGGAGACCAGACCTCGGATCCCTGATACGACCTCCCGGAGCCCCCGGACGACAGCGGAGCTTCCCGCGAGGTCCAAAGCAGCCTGAGGACCCCCGAGCGTCGGGCACCCGGCGATCTCCCCAGACTTAGAGCTATCCCTCACAGCTCCATGCGGCGGGCGATGCCGCCAAATGGGTGGCGGAGCTACTGAAGTTTGATCTAGGTTCCCTTTCCCGCCATACAGACATTAACCGAGCATTAGTTCACTTGTGGCTGAAGTAGACGCACGCCCAGGGGGCCATGAAGACGATGAAACAGGACCATGAGCCCTGACCTTCATCAGGACCCATCAAATGATGTTCGTCCACGGCTCCCCGCGAAAGCAGGGGGCCGATGCTAGCATACTGTTCTCATGTCATCGGGGGAGCAGTCTGGGTATATGGCGCGTTTCAATTCCAAGGCAGCCAACACCATAGCAGAGTATGGAGTGCTTATCCTTCTCGCTAGTCGTTGGCTCAGGGCAATCCCCAGTCTGGTTATCAACCAAGACGGCGGAGACAGACCCCCTCGCCTTGGACCTGCACCATGTACCGCGCGCTAGCAAGGCCGCAGCTGACGACCTTTCAACGAGGGCCCCCACTGCCACCGGAGCCCCTGTGCTTGAAGGGGGCCTCGAGAGGACGATGCCGCGACCCACAGCCCGGCCCGCCGAGCCGGGCGAAGGGGGCTAGACCAGCACCTCGAAGCTGGCGGTCCCGGCAGCCATGAGCGCCGCCAAGGATCATAAGCGACACTGGGGACTCCGTGCAACCCAGCGCTCAAGATCCAAATGCTCAAGTCAGACCCGATGCATGGATCACGGAGGTCCGGGACTACTTGAAAGACAATATCCTCCCTGATGAACGTGTATCCGCTGAACGGATGGCGCGTGTGGCTAAGAGACACATGGCGGTAGAGGGGGATCTCTACCGACGTGGCGCCAACCACATCCTATTGCGGTGCATAACCCAGGGGGAAGGCTGCGACTTGTTCGCTGAGATCCATGGAGGCGAATGTGGGAGTCATTCTTCCTCATGCACGCTTGTCGGTAAAGCCTTTCGGCATGGCTTCTACTAGCCGGCAACACTCCAGGATGCCGTCGAGCTGGTCGAGAGCTGCTAGGCATGCCTGTTCCATGCCAAGCAGATCCATACACCGGCTTGGACGGTACGGATGATCCAGTCCGCATGGCCATTTGCCGTACTGGGGCTGGACATCCCGCGCCTGGGACCATTCCCCAGAACCGAAGACAGGGACCCGCTCCCGAACCTTCGGAACACGAAACACCGCTGTAAGTTCTACCCCTAGAGCAACAATAGGGCAGGCCCTTCTTTTCGTAGTAATTTCCATAAAAGCCCGTGAACCGGGCTTGGAGCAACTAAGCCTCAGGGGACGGTCCAGGACTACGTTCAGCTTCGCCTGGTTCCGACCCCAAGCGCGTAGAGTCTTGCTTCCCTTGAGGTGGGTCGTGGCCTACATATGCGGCCCCCCTTCCCCCGTATGGAAATTTATATGAAAAGAAGCCCACCCTACGTTGCTCTTCTTTGGTACTCATTTAATTTACTTGTTAAATTTCTATGATTACCCTACTAACGCGTGCTCACTATGCGTTCAACTCCCTCTTCTCATTTTCATCTTTAGTCGGAATTTGCTGCAGATATGACTAAGGAATAGAGGGGGGAGCCCCCAAGGAGAATTACTTTTTCCTTATGTGCAGGATTTTTCAGCCTCAGCTCCCCGCAGGAGTATGGTAGGCACATCCACCCAATAGAACGCACCTACCAGGGGGCCGCTACGGGATCGCGGTAGGCCAAAAACCCTAAGGAAAGATCAAAGGGCTAGCCCTCACAGGGGTAGGGTCCGAAGGCCCCACGTGTCCGGCAGGGCCGGAGCTCCCACAGCCGGACCTCCCACCTCTTCGGGGGGAGCTCCAGGACCGCCGCGTGGTCTACAGAAGTCGGACCCCCCCTCCCTCTGCGGGGAGAGGCCCGGGACCTCCACGTGCCTTGCGAGCCCGGACCTCCTCCCAGGCAGGAGCTCCGGGCCCGCCACGTGACCAACAAGCTCGGGCCCCCCTCCGATCTCGTGAGGTGGGTCCTGGAGACCTCCAGAACCCTTGGTATACAGTGGGGACCCGGACAAGGTGTCCATGCAGAGCTTCGAGATTGGTCAAGGCCTCCGAGCCCTTGCGGAGCTAAGGGCTCGGTCAGGAAAGGTCAAGAAGAAGACTAGGGCATGCAGACACAGAAAGAAACAGGAGTCTGTCCATACAAAGGCTCCACGAGCTGGGCTACAGACTCAACAAAAATAAAGAAAGGAAGTACAGGGCCTTGTGGACACGAGGGCGGGTGCCTAGGGGTCCCCGGACTCCCGATGAAACCTAGAGGCCACGAGGGCAGCTAAGTCCTCGACTTCGGCCCGGGCAGCTTCCTCCTGGTCGGCGATGGGTCCTAAACGGACCGGCCCCAGGGAAAAGGAAGGATCTCGGCTAACAAAGCATGACAGAACGTGCATCGCAACCTCCTTAGCAAGACCCCGACCTTCCGCTTCCAGCTCGTCGGCGATCACTGATTCGAGCTGACCTAGCTCGTCGCCGAGAGACTCAAGGGCTGGGGCCGCTTCGGACACCGGCCGTGCTGGGGTCTCCACCTGCACAGGGCTAAAACCAAGGGGAGCCAAGGCGGATCCCGCCTTAGCAATGAAGCACCAGACCGCCTGGGCCTCGGCAGTCCGCAGGGACTGGAGCCTCTCTACCTCTTGACGGGCCGCTAGCTCGCGATCCATCGCCACCTGAAGCTCCTTGGAAGATTGCTCCTCCCTCGCGGCGACAGCCGACTCACGGAGCTCCAACTCCTCAGTCCGAGCCCTTAGCTCCTCCACCTTGGCCCTCAGCCGAGCGGTGGTCTTCTCCTCCTCGTCCGCAGCAGCGCGTTCCCGATCAGCGACGGCATGCTCCCGACGGGCTACCTGCAGCTGCAACTCCTCCGCGGCGGCGGAACACTCCTTGGCTTTGGCTTCAGCTTTGGCCAGGGCCTCGCGGTAGGTGGCACGAACTCGCTGGGCCTCTAGCTCCAAGCGGCTAATGGCCTTCTTCTGGGCGCCAAGCAGAGCACTCATGGCCTCAAGCCTTGACTGCCTTGAGTCGAGGTCCGCCCGGGCCCGCTGCTGCCAGCTGAGAAGGCGGTCCCTCTCGCCGGCCAATGCCTTCCGCTCCTGCTCAAAGGCAGATTGGAGCTGCCGGGAGCTAGTCTGGGCACGCTCCATGGCGTCCCACACGGGTACCGGAGCAGGGGGAGCGGGAGTTGCGCCGCTGGACCCCCCGGACGAGTCCAAGACCGGCGGGAGCGCCGGCGCCTCGGCAGCTACAGGGGGGCGCTGTCCTGAGCAGGCCAGGGGGCCAGCAGGCACACCTACAGCGGCCCTCCCGATCTCAAGACCTGGCTTCTGGGCTGGTGAAGGAGGGCGGGTAGGAGCAGATGCGGCCACTGAGGCCACTGCCCCCGTCGATTTGGGAGCTATGGGGGCCGCCGCGGCCCCCAAGTGCCGAGGCGCGGAGCCCCCGCTGGTTGAAGGCGGCCGGATAAGAGGCCCGCCCCTGGCAGCCGGTCGGTCCCTGCAAAGAAGAAGAGGCACTCAGAATAAGAGAAGAGGCAGGAGCTCTACTCCTATAAGTCAGAAAGAATAACACTTACTGAGCGGCATGAGCGCTCCAGCGAGCTTGCTGCACTGGCCTCTGGGCTGTAGCTGAACTACCAGGACCAGCGGCTGGAACGGTCGCGGAATGGGACGCCTGGACCTCTGGCGCGCTCGCCGGCGTTGCCCCACCAACATCCGTCCTGGGAGCCCCGCCGCTCGAGAGAGGATGGCGAGATACTTGGGCTGATTCGGACGGCTGCTGTCTAGGGAGAGACCCGCCGGGGAGGGACACTCGGGACCTCTTCGGGTCACCACCCGATGGACCAGCACCTCCGGGAGATGGAAGCAAGGTAGCTCCGGCACCCTGGATTGGCACAGGCGGCACCCTTGGAGGAGACCGAGCGCGTTTTTTCTCTAGATGCCCGGGGGCCGGCTCTTTACCTTTCCCTTTATCGGCGGCTTGGGTTCCGTCAGCTCTGGGGGAAGGTTTGGCAGCAGTGGATGCCTCATGCCCTGATTCGGGGTGCTCGGTTCCTGGAATGGTGATACCCCGGAAGGCATCCCCGACCTGACGAACGGCAATCCCAATATCATCAAGGTTCGGCATCTTCCGCAGGAGCTCTGACCTCCTCTGAGGCTCCATGTAGAGGGGAGTGGCAGAAGGCGGAAGGACGGGGACGCCGCTGGGAATATAGTCACCGCTCACCTTGCTCACCATCTCCTCCAGCTCCTCGTTGGAAGGGACAGAGTCGGGGCCTCTCTCCAGCCTGGTACAGTCCTGTTCACCGGTGTAGTACCACGCTGGGCGGCTGCGTTGCTGCAAGGGAGCAATGCGGCATGACATGAAGTCCATCAGCACCATCAGAGATGTCAGCCCCTCGTTGGCCAAGAATCGGATCCGCTCCAAGACCGGAGTGTACTCCTGCTCCAGCTCAGGGATCTCCTCCCAGAAGCGACGATCGGTGGTTGGGCTGGCGGTTGGGAGTTCTAGGCGATCGTGCTCATCGGCCTGCACTACCACCCAGCTCTCCCTCCAGTTCTCCCACCTTGATGCGCTGAAGGGCAGAAGGTATCCGGAGACCTTGGGGTCTTTGCAGCGATGCTGGAAGTAATACGCCCCCATCTGAGTCTTTGAGCCGCGTCCAGTCGTACGCAGCACAAAGAAGTGGCGGAAGAGCGTCACGGAGGCGTGCACCCCCACGAACATCTCGCAGAAGTGGACAAAAACTGCCGCCATTGCGAGGGAGTTGGGGGAGAGATAGATGGTGGAGTTGGAGACCGTATGTCTCCAGCAGGGTGACGAAGAAGGAAGAAATCGGCGGAACGAACCCCGCCAGAGCATAAGCAGTAAAGAAGACCATCTCCCCCTTTCCCAGGACCAGGGGGAGAGATCCTCGGCGGAGCCGATGCTTCTGCTCTTCCGAGCGCCAGCCCAGCAGCCTGCGCACTGGCCCGAGCTCGGAGGAACGAACGAGGCGCGTCGGAAGCAAGTTGGAAGCCATAGCGAAAGAAGGCGCAAGGGCAGGAGAGCCGGGGCGCAAGAGTTCAAGGGAAGTACGAGCGCAATGCGAAGGGAAGCCGCGATGCGGGTGAGATCACCTTTTAAAACTTTCCAGGGATGGTTCGAGGTAATTCGAAAACCTCCGGAAACATCGCATCGGCGACCTCGCCGGCTCCGAGACTGGGCGCCAATGAAAGCTGGGCCCAAGCCGCTTAGCTAAAGCGGTGGGGTCAAGGAGTCAGTCTCCTAAGAAGATGAGCCGGCAAGGCCCTTCGGCGGTTCCCGAAGAAAGCGCCGCAACATACAGAAGTGGCAGCCTTGGGAACCACCGCAGTAAAAGCAATCATCAAGTGGGCACACGCTCTCATGACCCGCGGCCGTTCGTGCTCCAGCAGTGGTCAAGTCGGGACTTAGAGAAAGTGCGCGGATCGGAAGAGACGGAGGTCCCACCTCGGGCTCGCTATCTCCCCCGAGATGGGCCCGGGGGCCACTGTCGGTACCTGAGATATGGGGTACCCCCGCGCACAGGGTAAAATGCCTAAGGTGCTCGCCCTTCCCCGCAGGGAAAGCTCCGAAGGCGCCACGCGTCTGGCGGGGCCGGACCTCCCTCTCCTCAGAGGAGAGCTCCGGGCCTGCCATGTGGCATGCAGAAGCCGGACCTCCCCCTCCGCGGGAGAGAGGTCCGAAGACGCCACGCGTCCAGCGAGGCCGGACCTCCCTCCCATCAGAGGTGAGCTCCGGGCCCGCCATGTGGCATGCAGAAGCCGGACCTCCCCCTCCGCGGGAGAGAGGTCCGAAGACGCCACGCGTCCAGCGGGGCCGGACCTCCCTCTCCTCAGAGGTGAGCTCCGGACCCGCCACGTGGCTGGGAGAACGGTGCTGCCTGCCCCCGGGCGGTAGGCAGCGGGCGTAAAGGCGCCCCTCACCTTGCCAGTACAAGGAATTCAAGGCCCGCGTCTTCCCAAGACGCGGAAACGCGGAGCACGCACCTGTCAGGTGCCGTTGCGTCCAGTCGCATCGCAGACTGGCACGCGGTGTCAGAACCTGACAGGTAATAAACGCCGCGACAGGACATCCCATGCCGCCTGCGCCGCCATCAACCACTACGACTGGCGCACGGCATGGGCAGGGCGGCAAAAGGAAGACTCAGAAGCCTTCGGCCGGAGGCAACCACCGGCATAACTACAGATACGGTAGATAATAGACAATCTTCCCGGGACCACCTGTCGGGTCCCGGCTTCCCTTGTAAGCCGCCCGAGCCTTGGACTATAAAAGGCTCGGGTAGGCGTCGATAGCAGGGGTTCGCATTCTGCAACTCATACGCTAGCCATACACTCTCAAGCTGTAACTCACTCCCATAGCTCGCCGTGGACGTAGGGTTTTACGCTCCGGCGGCCTGAACCACGTAAAACTTCGTGTGTCAAGCTCTCTCTAACTCGTTCTTCCGTGCAAGCTCTCCGCTAGGAACTAGCCCCACCGAAAAAAGAACCACCGCGGGCTGCTCAGTGCAGGCCCGGGGGAAGTGTCGATCACCTTCCTGAGGATCCCCGGCATCTGTGACGGCTGCCATGCAAACACGTCGACGTTGTGCCGGAGGAAGGTGACGAGCGCGCCTTCCTATTTACTATCCAGGCCCCCGGCTACCCTGGTGGTCTGGGTAGCTTCGGCGCCGACTTGGACGACCTTTAAGGGGACGCTGCCCTCGTCGAGAGGTTGCACCCGGGGTGCTGTGGTGGAAGCACGGTGACGTGCGTTCGGGCGGAGCTGGTCCGACTCCGTACTGCCGGGGGTTGATGCCCCAGCTGCTGCGAGTGCTTGGAGCTTCTCCAGGGCCGACACTGCAGCAGTGCGGTCCCCTCGAATCCTGAGAACACCTGTCGGTGTCGGCATCTTCAGGACAAGGTAGCCGTAATGGGCTACAGCCATGAACCGGTACAGGGCTGGCCTGCCGATTATGGCGTTGAAGGGGAGGTCTATCTCTGCTACGTCGAACAGAATATACTCTGTTTGATAGCTGTCCGGAGCCCCGAAGGTCACCGGGAGACTAATGTTGCCGTAGGGGATAACCTGTCCCGGCCCTACCCCTGAGAACGGACTCGACGGGGTGAGCTTGGCCATCGGGATTTGCAGCTTCTGGAAAGCTGCACGGCTGATGAGGTTCAGCCCAGCCCCTCCATCCACCAAAATGTGGTACATTCTCACGTTGGCGATGGTAGGGGCCACCAGGAGCGGTAGTTGGCCGGCCCCAGCCATGTTCCTGGGGCAGTCGGTGGCATCAAAGCTGATGGGGGTCCCCATCCACTTTAGGTGCGGTGCAGCACTTGGGAGTGGCACCACCGACGCTACCGCTCGGCGCAGAGTCTTGACTGCGCTTCGGGACGAGGGGTCGGCGGACCCGCCGTATATGACGTAGAGCTTCTTCCGACGCTCATCGTCGCTGGAGCCGGAATCCTCGTGATTGCGTGCCGCCTTCACGACACGCAGAGGCTCCTGGATCTCCTCTGGGTGGTCGATGTTGTCTGGAACATCCACCCTCTGCTCATCTTCCTTTAGACGGAAGGGCAGGTCATCAGCCCGCTGCCGCTTCTCCTTGCGGAAGCGCTCTGCGAGCCTTCGGATCTCCCGGCACTCGGCAGCAGTGTGGCGACAGCTGCCGTGCTCGGGGCACATATTATCTTTATCACCTTCTGGGATTGGTGATCTTTGCTGCTTCTTGTCGGGGTGCGGCCCCCGAGCCCCATCGAGCGTCGCTGCAGTGACGACTGGGGCTGCGGTCGGTGACTCTATCTTGCTTCTGCCTCGGTTCTTGGCCTTCCTGCTGCCTCCACAGGGAGTAGGACTAGATCCGGGCAGTCCCCCTGACTCGGAGGATGGCAGCGAGTGCCAGTTCCGTCCTTCAGCAGCTCTGGCGCATTTGTCTGCCAAGCTGAAGAGCTCTGAGACGTCGCGGACCTCCCTGGTCGCGAGCTTCTCGAGCATCTTCCTGTCCCGGACGCCTTGCCGGAACGCCACCACCACAGAAGCATTTTGAATGTGTAGGATGGTGTTCCGCACCTGGGAGAACCGCTGGATGAAAGAGCGCAGCGACTCCCCAGGTTGCTGCTGGACGGCGTGGAGGTCGAGCTCCGTGCCAGGCCGGGTGTAGGAGCTGCCGAAGTTGGCTACGAACTGTCGGCAAAGCTCTCCCCAGGAGGTGACGGAACCCTGGGGGAGGTTCATGAGCCAAGACCGGGCTGGACCGGTCAAGGCGACAGGGAAGTAATTGGCCATGACGGCTTCATTCCCTCCTGCGGCAAGTACGGCGGTGGAGTAGATCTGGAGGAACTCCGCCGGGTTGACGCTGCCGTCGTACTTCTCGGGCAGGTGTGGCCGAAACTTGCGCGGCCACTTCGCAAAGCGAAGATGGGGCGCGAGGGCTGCACACCCTGCTTCTGTCACCGCAGGTTCTGGTGCCGCGAACGCTGTGTTCGCACTAGGCACAGTGTACCCCGGTACGGGCAAAGCTGCACCATAGGCCGGGGGCGCCATCTGCAGTACATATGACTGTGGCATATTCTGCACGGCGCAGGCCTGGGGCAGAGATCGCATGGCGAAGGTCTGCTCTTCAGGCTGGGTCGAGGCCGACGTCATGCTGTCGTCAGCCTCTTGGTAGCGACGCCTTTCTCGGCGTTGCTCGAGGTATACCCGGGCATCTTGACCCGAGCGACACCGCTCCAGCTCTGTCCTCAGATCCATTGATTGAGGGCTGGCAGAGCTGGAATCTGCCGTCTGTTCGTCAACCATCGGCGTGCGTATCAGCGACACGGCCGGCTGGTCAGAGTGTCGTCTCCGCCGGAGTCGCGGGCTTGCGGCAGCGACGACAAGACGGTCTACCTCGAGAATCCACCGCTGGGTCGCTGCCTGAGGCGCGTCCCCAGCGGGCGGATTGTGCAGTAGCGCTCTTGCTGCAGCTAGCGCACCCCCTCCGGGTACGCCCGGCGCTACTGAAGATCTGACGCTGGTTGGAGCCTGCATTGCCGGGGTCGGCGCTGCCAGAGCCGGTTGCTGGCTCCCAGCTTGTACTGACACACTCCGTCCCGAGTGTGTTGGCTTGTACTCCCCCCTGGTCGCGGTTCGCTGCGGAGGCGGGGGAGGTGAGCTTGCCGCCGAAGGGAGCTTGGTCATCTTCGTCGGCGGAAACTCGTCGCGCTAGGGGAAAAGCCCCCTACCTGGCGCGCCAAATGTCGAAGTGTGCGATCGACACTTCCCCCGGGCCTGCACTGGGCAGCCCGCGGAGGTTCTTTTTTCGGCGGGGCTAGTCTCCTAGCGGAAAGCTTGCGCGGATGGACGAGTTAGCGAGAGCTTGACACGGCGAGTTTTACGTGGTTCAGGCCGCCGGAGCGTAAAACCCTACGTCCACGGCGAGCTACGGAGCTCGCTGTATTGCTTGCTGCTCAGGGCCGGAGGCCTGAGCTTGGGGGTGAGTTACAGCTTGAGAGTGTATGGCTAGCGTATGAGTTGCAAAGTGCGAACCCTTGCTATCGACGCCTGCCCGAGCCTTTTTTAGTCCAAGACTCGGGCGACTTACAAGGGGAGCCGGGACCCGACAGGTGGTCCCGGGAAGATTGCTTGTTATCTACCGTATCTGTAGTTACGCCGGTAGCTGCCTCTGGTCGAAGGCTTCTGAGTCTTCATCTTGCCGCCCTGCCCATGCCGCGTGCTAGTCGTAGTGGTTGTTGACGGCGCAGGCGGCATGGGATGTCTTGTCGCAGCGTTTATTGGCTGGCAGGTTCTGACACCGCGTGCCAGTCTGTGATGCGACTGGGCGCAACGGCACCTGACAGACGCGTGCTCCGCGTTTCCGCGTCTTGGGAAGACGCGGGCCTTGAATACCTTGTACGGGCAAGGTGAGGAGCACCTTTACACCCGCCGCCTACCGCTCGGGGGCAGGCAGCACCGTTCTTCTGGCCACGTGGGGGGTCCGGAGCCCTTCTCTGAGGTGAGAAGGGTCCGGCCTGCGGGGCACGTGGAGCCTCCGGACCTCTCCCCGCGGAGGGGGAGGTCCGGCCTCTGTATGCCACGTGGCGGGCCTAGAGCTCTCCTCTGCGGAGAGGGAGGTCCGGCCCCGCTGGACGCGTGGCGTCTTCGGACCTCTCTCCCGCGGAGGGGGAGGTCTGGCTTCTGTATGCCACATGGCGGGCCTGGAGCTCTCCTCGGAGGAGAGGGAGGCCTGGCCCCGCCGGACGCGTGGCGCCTTCGGAGCTCTCCCTGCGGAGAAGGGCGAGTACCTTAGGCATTTTACCCTGTGCGCGGGGGTACCCCATATCTCAGGTACCGACAACATCCTTGTTAGATAACCTAGCTCTAGTCTTTGACAAATTGCGCTCAACGCGCACCAAGCTAAACCCGGACAAATGTGTGTTTGATGTCTCCTCTGGACAGCTCCTTGGATTCCTGGTCTCACACCGAGGGATCGAGGCCAACCCAAAGAAGATCTAGGCCATCGAGGTGATGTGGCCCCCAGCTCGCATCAAGGACGTCCAGAAGCTCATGGGATGTCTAGCTGCGCTCAGTCGGTTTATATCTAGGCTAGCTGAGGTGGCTCTTCCCTTCTTCAAGCTCCTGCGCAAAGCCGATCCATTTGTATGGACCGAAGAAGCAGAAGAAGCATTCCAGGGGTTGAAGCAGCACCTATCGACGCTGCCCATCATGGTTGCCCCTGAACCCGGTGAGCATCTACTGCTCTACATTGCGGCGATGACAGAAGTGGTGAGCATGGTCCTAGTCGCAGAGCGGTCGGACCCCTCACCATTACAACCTGCTCCTGCTGCAGAAGTCAAGCACCAAAGCTGTCTGGACCCCATGGGAGGCCATGACACCAGGAGATCTCTGAGGCCCAGCCCCTGGAGACCACAGTCGCCCTCCTAGAGGTCCAAGAGGGCTGAGAAGTCCCCGGTTCCCAGCCCCCGGAGGTTGCCCCAGACCTAGAGGACAGGAGGTCCCAGGGTCCGGTGCCAATGGAGGAAGACGTCCCGGATCCCCCAGGGAGGGTTCGGACCGTCCAAAGGCCCATCTACTAGATCAGTGAAGTCCTCCACGACGCCAAGACCAGGTACCTGGAGGTACATAAACTGTTGTATGCAGTGCTCGTGGCGTCCAGGAAGCTCCTGCACTACTTCCCAGCCCACAGGATCTCGGTGGTCACCTCCTATCCGCTGAGGACCATCCTCCACAGCCCTAACGCGACCGGCAATGTCGCCAAGTGGGCAGCGGAGCTGACGGAGTTCGAGCTGGACTTCCTACCACGTCATGCAGTCAAGAGGCAAGCACTGGCTGACTTCGTGACCGAGTGGACGCCATCACCAAGCAACCCAGGGGGGCCTGAAGGTGGAGAACCGGAGCCCCGGGTGTGGGGAACCCCTTCCGGGATCCACACTCCAGGATACACATTGGGTGATGCCGTGCGATACGGCAACCAACAGCATACACGAAAAGAACCATAAACGTACAAAGTCTTTTATTTATTGAGAGGGCCCGACCTCGATCACGGGGCCGTGCCGCCTCGCCCGAGGATCGCATTGGGTGGTGCGGCACCGAACAACACACATATAAGGAACACTGTATTACATAAATCAAAAGCGAAAGCTTACATTTATTCTTTGTAAATAATTTATATAAAATAGCTATAGCGGAAGTCTATAACAGCTCACGTTGAATATCTAAGAAGCACTCCAAAAGAGGTCCGGCCCGCGGACTCCTCTCGCTAACAACACGAAGACATAGCAGCGGCTAGGTTCTCCAAGAGTGACCTGACTCGGGAGTTCCGAGTCTCACCGCACAACCTTCTTTATAGCATTGATGTTTACCTGCAAAACAACTTATATAGCAAGAGTGAGCACAAAGGCTCAACAAGACTTAACCGTCTCTCCTATAGCATGGAACTCTATATGAAAGTAACCTAAGACTTAAGCCTGTCCTTTGCGAAAAGACTCGCCTACGAGTGCATCCTTAACTTTTAGATTTTAGCCATAATAGTAGTGACCTTGCGCCCAGCAACATTGGAACTCCACAATCAAACAAGAAACGCTTCATTCTAATGTTACGTGTACCAATGTGAAAAATAAATTTAGTTTGCTTTATCTCTACCTCAAACAAGGTTCTCATGCAGTTTAACATAATCATAGCAGCAATTATACTTTTGCAAACTGTTCCCACACAACTTGCTTACTATGTCACAACACAGTGAGCAAGCGATACTCATAACCGCGAGGGACGGTGATTCGAATCAAACTCTACCTGGATAACTCGACACATACGTCCGCCTCTGAAGACCCACATCTGGCGTCCTTCATTACGTCGTATGCGGCAACCTTTCGCAGGACACTAGACTGTAGAACCGGTCGCGCTGTCTCGGGCTCATAGGTCTAACGAGACGATGTGGTATGCCTCTACAATCCAGTGAACCTGGTACATCAGTTTTCTGGTTCCCATATATCAGTAAGCATCCGGTACACAACTCAAAACTTGCTCAGCGGGGCTGCACGCTTTGGTCCTTAACCGACACAGGCAGAGCTACTCAACCAAGACCTTGTCTTGTCACTGCCTAACCCCTCTGCCTGGTCTCATCTTTAGAAATGTAAACTTTAGTTTGCTTTCTTTTCTTAACCACACTTATGATATTGTCACACCCGGTTTTTCCGAAGAACAACCAAGTGAATATCACATGTATGCCAGGATCATTTTCTCATACACGTGATGACAAATAGTGAAGCATCATTTATTACAAGCCAGGTGTCGAATATAAGTAAGTCTTACATAGTAAATGTCTCGATGGACAATAATAAGTTCATCACAAGTAAATAAACTAGCAGCGGAATATTATTCTTTTTGGGCTCCATCACAGGCGTTGCCCGGGGTCTCCATGAACCTAGAAACCTTCTTCGGGTCCAAAGTCTTGGTCATTATACACCACCTCATTATCTTGACCTGAGCAGCAATATAAACCAACAAATATGCAAGGTTGAGTACCAATGGTACTCAGCAAGTGTGGGAAAATTATATCATGCATGGCTAGAACAAGGAGAGGTTGAACTCATGGTTAAAGCACTACGCAATTAATACCTATCACCTTAGCTTATTAAGCACCTACATTACTACACAGGTGAAATGGTCCCAATCTCCCATCCCATCATCATAATCCAATAACCATAACATCATTTCCAATGTTAAGCTCCCCGCTTAACTTCCAAAACCATCAATCCTCTAATCATGAATAAGTCCAGGCCGCTCTTAACCGTGAGCACGGCTGTCAAGACAGTTTTGACTCTGCAGAGTTTGTACCACTGTACCCACATGTAGTGATTTCATCCCCCGTTGTCGGGTGGACTAAAAGAACCTCCATTATGCCAGTGGCTACGATCCACATTCACACTTCCCAGGTGTGTAGCCAGGAGATCACTACGAAGCCTTTACAAAAGGATTCCCGACGAGCGTGGGCCCACTGAGGTTTCACCCCTAACAGCATACAAGAGGCTCCAACCCCGCTGCAGTGGCCCCCTCTTGAGCCTTGCGGTTCATATGGTAGTCCAGCTGACACCTACTCCCCGCACCATCCAACACCCATACTACGCCGGGGATACACCTAATTAGTTGGCCAAGCTGCCCCATCTCAGCATGTGGTTGGCACTGTAAAGCCGGGTTACATGCTCCATGAACCGGTCCTTAGGATCCAGGCAAGTACTAAACACAAACCCAAGTCTCGTGCACCCAGCACACAACCAAAAACATCCAACTTGCCTTGATCCCTACCTCTACATAACTCACAATAGCTCATTCAAGAGTATGGTAAAATAAACTGATGATCTCATATCCCAAATATCCCATTCTAAGCATGGCTAAGCATATGCATGTAAATAAATGACATGGTAAAATAAATCCCAACCCAAGCTACAAGGAAACAAGATAATGCAATTCTAGGGAAACTTCCTAGCATGGGTTTCATATTTCATTTGACAATGCAAATAATTCTATCTACACATCCTAGCATAGGATCAAAGTGGTCAAGGACACTTGCCTCCTTCTTGCTGCTCTTGAAATGGGTAGTCCTGATCTTGGAAAGTGATAGCTTGCTCTTGAACAGGTTCTACTTCATACCATCACACATAGCAAAAGAAAAACAACAATCATAAGACATAGTTCACACTTCTACTTCATACAAACCACACATTCACATTTATGAAAGTTCTTTACCATTATATGTGTTGTGGATACTCTATGTGTGTTGATTTGTGGCTTGCATACACTTTTATTTATATGTGTATGATTCCTACTTTGGTGTTCATATTTATACTCACATACTATATATATATGTATATATGTGTGTTTCAGTTTTAAATAAATTCCTTATATTAAACTACCAAGTATGTATGAAAAGTATTTTTCTTCTCCATATGTGCCTTCATAATTTCTATCAATCCTAAACTGAACTCTTTGGATTTTAAAAACTCCATTTATCATTTACTAGTTGCTATATTTTCAGATTTATATTCCTATGCATAATTGTGTATTTTATTATGAAATTAGTAATACACATCATCTAAACAGTATAGGTTCTGGTCCTAAATAATTTAATAACATATTTTGACCTTGGCCTCTGATGTAAACTATTTCATAATTATTTTCCCTATTTTTCTATAACTATTCTTTACTTAAAAATGTGTCCCTAAACTAATAAATGTGAATAATATATGAAACAGATTCATATCAGCCCAAAAATATATTTTTATCTCACTCCAAAGTTTTCTAAGTACTGAGAAAGTTTTTAATTAATTTTGACAATTATGTTTGTCCCACTTTTAATTTTTAAACACTAGTTACATATTCTATTTTCTAAATTAAATACTAAACAGAGCTGAAATAATGAACTCACCCCATTACAGGGTCTATAATATTATTTTCATAATTTCCAGGGGTCTAGCTACACTTATCAGAGGTGTTTTTCCTAATTTCTATTAAGTCCAGGGGCTAAAACTGATTTTTAAATGAATTTACATGATTTTCTGGAGTTCCAGGGGCTAGATCTGAAGTTTCCGGGGCTAGCTCTCAATTCCAGAGAACCCCAGGGGGTAGCACGTAAGAATTCCAGTCTTTATAATGCGGGGTTGACGTGGACCGTCCGATTTTAAACCGACGGCTGAGATTATAACATCGAACCGGTACGCGGGGTTTTAAAGTCTACCGTGCGATTTAAAATAAACGGCGCACACGCGGCCACGTCGCTCTGATCGAACGCGGGCGGCGCTGCCGGCGGCGCACGGCGGCGGGAAGCGGCGATCTCGCCGGAAAGTTTCGGATCCTCGAGAATTCTGCCTAAAACTGTGATCTTATGGCATAGATCGGTAGAGGGGAGGTCAGGGATCTCACCTCGGGGGTTTTCTCGAGCTCGGGGGTCCTGGAAAGTGATCGGCGGCGAGGTCCGAGGCAAAACCACGGCGAAGCTCGTCGGCGCTGGATTTACACCGTAAGTCTTCGGGTTTTCTGCACCTGCAAAGTTCCCCGGAGGCGGTGGATCAAGACCAGCGAGTTAGATCAGAGTTTCCGAGCTTAGATCGGCCAGAATTCACCGGCGAAGTCTCGGTGCTCACCGGAGTGAAAATCGGCGATAGCGTGAGAAAAACTGATCGGATCGGGGGTTTTTATAGCCGGGGGAGGGCGGTGGGTCTGTTGTGATCGAGTTGGAGTCCTCTGGGACCAGAATTCGGCTGCGGGACGGGCTTTCCCGGTCGGTTGCAATTTCGCGCGCTCGGGAGAAAAGTCCGGGGTCGCGGGGGCTCGGGGTTAGGGATGACAGGTGGGTCCCACCCGTCGGTGAGGGGCAGCGCGGCGCGCGCGGGGGCGGGCTGGTGCGGGAGTAGCTGGGCCGACTGGCGGGTTTCGGCCCACTGGCCAGTTTTTTCCCGTTTTCTCTTTTTCTTTTTCCATTTCTTTTCTGTTTTGATTATAATTTGAATTCCAGTTTGAATTTGAATTTTTGCAAAACATGCAACACGTCCAAAAATTTTTAAATTCCCCTCTAAACATGGTTTAGAGTTTTAAATCAAAATTTGGGGTGTTACAGCTCTACCCCCCTTAAAAGAAATCTCGTCCTCGAGATTGGTGTTTCTAAGAAAACAATTCCGGAAATTGTGCCTTGAGCTCATCTTCCCGTTCCCAGGTGGCTTCCTCTTCTGAGTGATGCTTCCACTGCACCTTGCACATACGGATTCTTTTATTTCTGGTGAGGCGTTCCATTGTCTCCAAAATCTTGTAGGGTTGCTCGGTATAAGACAAATCTTCAGCTACATCCACTTCATTCATGGGTAACACCTCTTCAGGCGTCCTCAGGCATTTCTTGAGTTGTGACACATGGAATACATCGTGCACGTCCGATAGATGAACCGGTAACTCTAGTTGGTACGCCACTTCGCCTTTTCTTTCCAAAACTTGAAAGGGTCCGATGTATCGAGGTGACAACTTCCCTTTCACCTTGAACCGACAAAGTCCTCTGATAGGGGACACCTTGAGATAAACATAGTCTCCCACGTTGAAAACGAGCTCTCTTCTTCGTACATCAGCATAACTCTTCTGGCGTGTTTGTGCTATCCT
The DNA here is from genome assembly GCA_030760725.1 of Neostapfia colusana. NCBI lineage: Eukaryota > Viridiplantae > Streptophyta > Magnoliopsida > Poales > Poaceae > Neostapfia > Neostapfia colusana. The sequence goes on from JASWHV010000019.1 coordinate 53,452,600, forward strand.
CAAGTTGTTGCGAATCTCCCTCACCTTCGCCTCGGCTTCTTGTAGCACTTCTGGATCAAACACTTTACTTTCTCCTGTTTGGTTCCAAAATAGGGGAGTTCTGCACTTCCTTCCATACAAAGCTTCAAACGGTGACATCTTCATACTAGCTTGATAGCTGTTGTTATAGGAAAACTCCGCATACGGTAAGTTCTTGTCCCAACTTCTATTGTTTTTGAGTGCACATGCCCTTAACATATCTTCAAGGATCTGATTGGTTCTCTCCGTCTGCCCGTCAGTTTGGGGATGATAGGCAGAGCTGAAGTTCAGATGGGTTCCCATGGTTTCATGCAACTTCTGCCAAAACCTCGAAGTGAACTGTGTCCCTCGGTCCGACACTATCTTCTTTGACACTCCATGGTAACACACAATCCTTGACATGTACAATTCTGCCAATTTGGATCCGCTGTAGCTTTCTTTCACAGGGATGAAATGAGCTACCTTGGTTAGCCTATCAATAATGACCCATATTAAATCATACCCGGATTGGGTCCTAGGCAATCCCACGATAAAATCCATGCTGATTTCTTCCCACTTCCATTCAGGCACTTTGAGTGGTTGCAGCAATCCCGCGGGTCGTTGATGTTCTGCTTTCACCAACTGACATGTGTCACATAGGGCAACATGTTCCGCGACATCTCGCTTCATGCCATACCACCAATACCTGCTCTTGAGGTCCTGGTACATCTTCGTACTCCCAGGATGAATGGAATAGTCGGAATCGTGAGCCTCCTTCAAAATTAATTCACGGATCTCCTTTACTTCTGGCACACAGATCCTTTTCCCGTGCCACACCGTTCCTTGTTCATCCTCTCTAAAACCAGGAGCTTTATTTTCCTTGATGAGCTGTCTGATCTCTTGTATCTTTTCATCATTCTTTTGACCCTCGCGTATGTCTTGCTCGAGTGTGGAGTCCACTTCCATGGCGATGGCTTCACCACTATTTACTAGACATAGATTGAGCCTTATAACCTCGTCCTTCAATTCTGCAGGCATGTCCTTCAAGCTCAACTTATTGACCTGCACTTTCCGACTCAAAGCATCGGCCACGACGTTTGCTTTCCCGGGATGATAGTTGATGCCCACATCAAAGTCATTGATTAGCTCTAACCATCTCCTTTGTCTGAGGTTGAGATCTGGCTGTGTGAATATGTACTTCAAACTCTTATGATCCGTATATATCTCTGTCCTCTTCCCCATCAAATAGTGCCGCCAAATTTTCAACGCGTGTACCACTGCAGCTAGTTCTAGGTCATGTGTAGGATAGTTCTTCTCGTGCTTCCGAAGCTGCCGGGATGCATATGCCACGACATGTCCTTCTTGCATGAGAACACATCCCAACCCATTTCCAGAGGCATCGCAGTACACTGTGAAATTCTTCTGCATATCTGGCATAACCAACACTGGGGCTGTTGTCAATCTCTTCTTTAACTCCTGAAAGCTCGTATCGCACTGGGGCGTCCAGGTGAATGTGATCCCCTTCTCCAACAGTTTGGTGAGAGGTCTCGAGATCTTGGAGAATCCCTCAATAAACCGTCGATAGTATCCAGTCGATCCCAAAAAGCTTCGAACTTCCCCGACATTTTCAGGGGTTTTCCACTTCTGGATATCTTCGATTTTGGCGGGATCTACGGAGATTCCTCCCTCCGAGATTATATGTCCTAAAAAGGGAACTCTCTTCAGCCAAAACTCACACTTGCTCAACTTGGCATATAGTTGGTATTCTCTCAGCCTTTGTAACACCAACCTTAGATGTTTCTCATGTTCTTCTTCATCTTTGGAGAAGACGAGAATATCATCTATGAAAGCCACCACAAATTTGTCCAGATATTCCATGAATACCTTGTTCATGAGGTACATGAAATATGCCGGGGCATTGGTTAGCCCGAAAGGCATGACAGTGTATTCATACAGACCGTACCGAGATACGAAAGCTATCTTGGGAATATCAGATTGCCTTATCTTGAGTTGGTGGTATCCCGACCTGAGATCAATTTTCGAGAACACGCAAGCTCCCCTCAACTGATCAAACAAGTCTTCAATGCGGGGTAATGGGTACTTGTTCTTGATGGTTACCTCATTCAAGGCACGGTAATCCACGCATAACCTTTGAGTTCCATCTTTCTTAGGCACAAATAGCACTGGAGCTCCCCATGGTGAGGAACTAGGGCGAACATACCCCTTCTCCGTCAATTCTCTCAAATGGTCCTTGAGCTCTTCTAGCTGCTTGGAGTCCATTCGATAAGGTCTCTTGTATATCGGGGTTGTTCCCGGTACTAGCTCAATCGCGAATTCCACGTCACGGTCAGGAGGCATACCTGGCAACTCCTCCGGAAAAACATCTGGATATTCCCTGATAGTCCTGATTTCCTCAACTTTCACCTCCACTTGATTTAATTTAATGTCCCTCCTAGGCTCGTGTATCGTTATGAACTTTACTCTTGTGCCACTAGGGTGAGTTAGTTCCACCATTCTGGTCGAACAATGGATGATTCCTTTATGTTTGGTCAACCAATCCATACCCAAAATAATATCTATCCCTTGTGAATCGATCACTATGAGGTTAGCAGTAAATACTATCTCATTAATGTCTAGGTTCACTTTGGGACACACTTGTCTTGTCCTTATTTCTCCACCTGGAGAGTTTACGGCTAGCATATGGTTCATTTGTGTGGTTGCTAGGTCATGCTTCTTAACAAACCCTTGAGCAATGAACGAATGGGTAGCACCAGAATCAAACAGCAGAGTTGCAAGGTGTAAATTGGCAGGAAACTTACCAACTACCACGTCGGGTGCCTCTTGTGCTTCCTCCATAGTGACGTGGTTCACCCGTCCTCTCATTACGTTCTGCTGCTGTGGCTGCGTGGGCTTCTTCTTTGGACACTTATGGGCGTAGTGCCCCACTTCACCGCAGCTAAAACATTGCACCCCAATCTTAGATGCTTGGCCCTTGTTGTCTTGGGGTTGGTTTGGGGGTCCTTGCACTGCTGGTCGAGGTGGATATGCGGGGCGAGGCTGCTGCACAAACTGACGTTGCGGCTGTGCTGGTGCTGCGGGAGGCCTGTAGTTTGGGTTGTACCCTCTTGGTGCTGAATAGGGTACCGCAGCACGGCTCGTCTGCCCCGTAGGTTGCTGCATCATACGTGGGCAGGTGTTGCTCCCTGAGGCTTGATGTGACCACCCAGCCTTCCTCTTATTCTCATTTTCCAGGGCCTTTAGCTTCCTTTCCACCACAAACGCTCTGTCCACCATCTTTTGAAAGCTTTCATACTCATTTGAGGACATTGCACACTGCATTTCTGCGGTAAGCCCTTCCACGAAACAATCTTGTTTCTGCTCGTCAGTCTCTATGTCCCGTGGGGCATAACGGGATAGTTGAGTGAATTTAGTGAGGTATTCCCTCACCGTCATGTTTCCCTGCTGCAGTCCCAAAAACTCTTTCCTCTTGTTTTTGAGTTCACCTCTTGGGATGTAGTGGTTGCGGAAGCTACGCTTGAACTCTTCCCAAGTGATGCTCTCAGGGTCATGATGGGCGGCCACGTAGGCGGTCCACCAATCAGCAGCAGGTCCATGCAATTGATGAGAGGCAAACAGCACCCTCTCATACCCTTGGCACTGTATGATCCTCATCTTACTTTCAATGGTCTTCAGCCAATCATCTGCCTCCAGAGGTTCAGCAGCACTTGCAAACTTTGGAGGTTGAGTCCCTAGAAACTCACTCAACCTTGGTTGGCGTGGTGCATCTTGTGGAGGTGGAACTTGATGCAAGTTGGCCACCACTTGAGTCAAGTTCTGGATGAGCTGATTTTGATTCTCCAGCATTTGGTGGAGAGGGTCAACTTCTTCACGGCGACCACCCCGGTCCTGACCTCCAGAAAGATGAGGGTTGCATGCCTCATCATTGTTGTTGGCGGGGTTGGCAGCACGTCCTTTTCCTCTTCCGGCCATCTGGCAGAATCAACCAATATTAATTTGAAAGCATTTAGTATCATCTTACTACTTTCACTTGTTTGTACCTTGAAGTGTTGAAGCTTTGTTAAAATTTTACGAGGGTTTATATCTCACACCAAACAAATGCACTATTATTTCCTGTGGGTTTACACACCAAAGCAAAACAATCTGAAGACGAGGCTGTGGACAATTGCTCATGGCTTCCACAACTCACGTCACACACCAAGCATTATCACACCATTAACTACGTAACGACTCGACTACTCGACCTCTTGCTAGCTAGGGGAAAGACTCTACACTACTCGTCCTCTTAAGCTGGCTCCTCGGGATCTTCCTCCTCATTTCGGCTACCTTCTGACTCTGCTTTGGGTGGGGAGGCTGCTGGTGGAGAAGTGCGACGACGCCTGATTGCTCGGCGATCCGGGGAGTCAGGGGTCCATGGATCACTCACGGTGACACACAGTTCATTCCCATCTCCTCTTTCTCTCGCCTTTAAGCAAACTTGCAGCAATGCCTCCGTTTCCTTCAGGGTGTCTCGGACATCCTGAAGCTCTTGTTGACACTCCTGCAGTAAAGTGCTGAGCATAGCAGCATCCTCCAAGCACAAGTCCATGTGCTCATGGGAAGTCCCTTGCTGCACCGGTGGGTACTTGTACTCCGTGGTACCACTCTCACGTTGGAGGACATACATGTACTCAGTTTTGTCCAAGTGGCGACGATAGATGTGACTCTGGCAGGTGATGGCCTCCCAGGTGACATCTCTCTCCGCGTCAACTTGTGTTGCTCGACAAGCTGGAGACTGGTGAATCTTAAGCAGCTGATTCTCGTGTATAATCCTCATCTCCGAACTCCATTCTTCCCTCTTCTCACGGATGGTCCTGGTGGAGTTATAGTGGATGATGAGCTTGCCCGTATTGCCGGCGGCTTCGAGGATACGTCGAAGACGGCGCAACAAATCTCCTACTGCCAATCCGTAGGAAAGGTATGTCACTGGACGACTCTCCTCTCTTTCAGCAAGGGCAACTACGGGAACTCTCCCTCCCGTGGACTTACGAGCGGTGCGAATCATGCGAACCATCTAAAACAAAAGAATTTAAAATTAGGTTAGATAAAATCTCAAATAAAAATCCTATTTTGAATGAAAGTTGGGGTAAGATGAAGAAAATAACTCTTTAAATAACACTCTTCAACCCACACCTTGGAAAATAGTTTTTAAGAAAATAAGGCCCTTAAATACGTCCATTTCTACCTAGGTCCACGTTCCTACGGGCAACCTTGGCTCTGATACCACCTCTGTCACACCCGGTTTTTCCGAAGAACAACCAAGTGAATATCACATGTATGCCAGGATCATTTTCTCATACACGTGATGACAAATAGTGAAGCATCATTTATTACAAGTCAGGTGTCGAATATAAGTAAGTCTTACATAGTAAATGTCTCGATGGACAATAATAAATTCATCACAAGTAAATAAACTAGCAGCGGAATATTATTCTTTTTGGGCTCCATCACAGGCGTTGCCCGGGGTCTCCATGAACCTAGAAACCTTCTTCGGGTCCAAAGTCTTGGTCATTATACACCACCTCATTATCTTGACCTGAGCAGCAATATAAACCAACAAATATGCAAGGTTGAGTACCAATGGTACTCAGCAAGTGTGGGAAAATTATATCATGCATGGCTAGAACAAGGAGAGGTTGAACTCATGGTTAAAGCACTACGCAATTAATACCTATCACCTTAGCTTATTAAGCACCTACATTACTACACAGGTGAAATGGTCCCAATCTCCCATCCCATCATCATAATTCAATAACCATAACATCATTTCCAATGTTAAGCTCCCCGCTTAACTTCCAAAACCATCAATCCTCTAATCATGAATAAGTCCAGGCCGCTCTTAACCGTGAGCACGGCTGTCAAGACAGTTTTGACTCTGCAGAGTTTGTACCACTGTACCCACATGTAGTGATTTCATCCCCCGTTGTCGGGTGGACTAAAAGAACCTCCATTATGCCAGTGGCTACGATCCACATTCACACTTCCCAGGTGTGTAGCCAGGAGATCACTACGAAGCCTTTACAAAGGGATTCCCGACGAGCGTGGGCCCACTGAGGTTTCACCCCTAACAGCATACAAGAGGCTCCAACCCCGCTGCAGTGGCCCCCTCTTGAGCCTTGCGGTTCATATGGTAGTCCAGCTGACACCTACTCCCCGCACCATCCAACACCCATACTACGCCGGGGATACACCTAATTAGTTGGCCAAGCTGCCCCATCTCAGCATGTGGTTGGCACTGTAAAGCCGGGTTACATGCTCCATGAACCGGTCCTTAGCATCCAGGCAAGTACTAAACACAAACCCAAGTCTCGTGCACCCAGCACACAACCAAAAACATCCAACTTGCCTTGATCCCTACCTCTACATAACTCACAATAGCTCATTCAAGAGTATGGTAAAATAAACTGATGATCTCATATCCCAAATATCCCATTCTAAGCATGGCTAAGCATATGCATGTAAATAAATGACATGGTAAAATAAATCCCAACCCAAGCTACAAGGAAACAAGATAATGCAATTCTAGGGAAACTTCCTAGCTTGGGTTTCATATTTCATTTGACAATGCAAATAATTCTATCTACACATCCTAGCATAGGATCAAAGTGGTCAAGGACACTTGCCTCCTTCTTGCTGCTCTTGAAATGGGTAGTTCTGATCTTGGAAAGTGATAGCTTGCTCTTGAACAGGTTCTACTTCATACCATCACACATAGCAAAAGAAAAACAACAATCATAAGACATAGTTCACACTTCTACTTCATACAAACCACACATTCACATTTATGAAAGTTCTTTACCATTATATGTGTTGTGGATACTCTATGTGTGTTGATTTGTGGCTTGCATACACTTTTATTTATATGTGTATGATTCCTACTTTGGTGTTCATATTTATACTCACATACTATATATATATATGTATATATGTGTGTTTCAGTTTTAAATAAATTCCTTATATTAAACTACCAAGTATGTATGAAAAGTATTTTTCTTCTCCAGAGCTCCAATGGAGCTGGAAATTTTCTTGTGAGTTCTTTGTCACAAGAAAGTCATCTGGACCAAAATTCAGAATGTTTCACTAAGTAGATCACCCAGAATAATTCACTAAGCATTTAAGCAAAAAAGGAATTAATTTTGAATAAATTTACACTTTCATGCAAATTCAATTGAACTAAAATTTCAAGCATGGTTCAGAGAGTATGCCTGAATTTTCCTAGAATTTTTGGATCTAAGGATTGGCTAGAACTGAATTTCCAAGTTTTGCAAATTCTCTAAAAAATGTTTCTGTATTTATTTGAATGCAGAAACTTGGAATTAGAATTACCCTAACTAAATCAACTCCAAATGAGCTGAAACTTTTACAGGGGTCTCCTAATATCCTAAAGAATATCCTGGCAAAATTTGGGGAATTTTGGATGAAATAAACTCCCTCTAAAATTCTTTTGCTGAAAAGCTTTAAAGAATTCTCCAGAATTTTCTATTGGTTTTCATGCAAATTGGGTTGCATATTTGGATAGAGATTTTCATTCTGAATCCAACCCAATTTGAATCACTAAATTTGGAGCTTCCTAGCAAAAGTTATGTGGTTCTAAATTTTGAACCAAATATGGAATTCAATTTAATTCGGGAAATGTTCAAACACTGACAGTGGGTCCCTTCTACACGTGTCGGTTGCCGGAGCTAAGCCACACGGGGCCACAGACTACTTCCCGCACTGTCGCAAAGGATCCCGGGGCCACAGCTGATCAGCAGTTTAAACCCTCCGTCGCCGACACGCGGGGGCCGCCGGACCTTCTTCCTCCTCGGGCCGTTTTCTTTCCCGCGCCGCTCCCTCGCTGGAAATTCGTCGGGGCTCGCCGGAGTCGGCTTCCCGGCCGTCTCGCGGCTCGGTACTCGCCGCCTGGGGGTTTTCAGGGGCGAGCAACTCATCTACGGGGTCAGCACAAGCTAAAGGAGCTCGGAACTAGGTCGGCGACGTGCGCACCCTTCGGTGAAGCTTCGGCGCCGTGGTCCGAGCATCCTAGCCTGCCAAAGGGTCAGAGAATTTGCTCTAAAGCATCAAAGAGTCATGGGGGTGCTCGGCTTTGGCTCAAACTGGGTCTGTAACGGCTCGGGTTGGGGTCTCACCGTGCGCCCGGCGGTTCCCACCATGATCGCCGCTCGAAAAGCTTAAAATTAGCTGTAACCATGGGGTTTCCAGCTAGGGTTGTGAAGGGGATTGGACCGCCGTTAAGCCTAGACCCTTTGTGCACGAGTTGGTGATCTCTAAGTGCAAATTAAGCGCGAATTTGAGAAATCCTTACCAGAGGGTCCGTGGTCGTGCTCCGGAGGAAAAACTTCAAATTCTGTCACTGAGGATCACCGTTTGAGATGTGCTCCGGGGAGAAGTACCGCGGTGGTACGACGCACCTCTGAGCGTTGCTGCTGGAGCGTGAAACCCATGGTGGTGAGCTGCCCACGAGAACCCGACGTCGGTTTCCAACGTTTACCCCTCGGCTTCGGCGCTGATCCTCAGATTACGGCCAACAGCAGCCCCGAACGCCGGAGCTGAGCTGGGGAAACTCTTGCGCACACGCTGGCGCTCCTCTTTCAGGTTGCAAGCTCGGGCAGCCGGGGAACGACGCTGGCTCACGATCGGGACGAACAGGCGCGGCGCCGGCAGCTTGTTTTCTCGGGAGGAAAGAGAACAGGGGCTCGTGGGGCGGTTTTGTGGCCGACAGAGCACGGCGTAGGGGAGATAAGGGCGCGGGGGAACCGACTTTGAAGCAGCTCGGGAGCTGGCTGCGTCGTCGCCTCGGTGGCGCGCGCGTGGGCGTCGGCCGTTCAGCGCCTTCGAGCAAAACAGGGAGCCGGTTTGAGTCTGAATAGAGGAAAATATTGCTTAAGTGCTAAGTCTTCCCCTCTCCTCAATGACAATTGGGTCCCACTCATCTCCTCTCCTAAATATCTAAATTTTGGCACATTGTAAACTTCAGCTATTAGGGATCCAAATTCAAAGGTCATTTTGCCATTTGACAATTTGTGCCACAGTTTTAAATTTAAATTCAAATTTGGGTGAATCTTACAAGTTCCTTTGATATTCATATCAAAGCCTCTCCAAATTTGTTCAAAACTTGGCACCCTCATAATTTGTACCTGAGGAATTCAAATATGTCCTCTGATCTTTGAGTTGGCTATTGCAAATATACTTTTCTAACAACAGTTTGAATTTCCTTTTTGGAAAGGGGCTTCTCCTCTTTGAAGTAACTCCTTTAATTCAAACTGAATATTTAAGTCCTCTTTGGTGATGACCCATCTGAATTTGGGTGAAACACTTTAGTTTGCTCCTAGTCCATGCTTGATCAATCTTGGTCCCATGCTGAACCTCACAAGTTTAGTTTTGACCATGCCCCTCAAATTTGAATTTGAAGGTGATCTCAACCAAGGCTTTGAACAAATGGTATATGAGCTCAAAATCTCACTAATTTTGGAACTTAAGCTCTTTAACACCTGAGGACTGCAATGGTCATCTCACATATATGCTTATGGACCATCTGAACATGAATGCTTTGCAAGGGTTCAAGAATGATGTTTAAACTCCCCCCCCCCCTCTTCTCATAGACAATACGCATAAGAGTTAGCTTTTTGGGAGTGAAATCCTTTCCCGGGTTAACATGTGTTCAACAGGAGTTAAAGAAGATTTTAGCTCTTCCCACATGTCCATATTTGAGTTTATCATTTTATGTGACATAAATCAAATCATTCCCTTGTCTAACAGATTTGAATTCAGCATGAACTCAACATGATCATAGTTCATTCCCTTTTTGGCTCACCCTCAAATCAGAAAGTTGCCACCACATTCTCCTCAATTCAAAGGTATGAGGCTCCATGTATATCCAAAAGTTTGGCAGCAATTTGAGTTGAGCCTTTGAGACTAAAGAACTTACTGTTGTTATTTCTCATGTACATGTATGATTAAACATGAGTTTAACTCCACCCTGGTCCACACATTTAAAGGCATGCTTGAACCCATGTGGTTGCACCTCATGTACACCATTCTATGTAAGAAAGTTTTTGTAAGTCCCATTTTTCATGAACCAGAGACACGATGATGTTCAATCACACGTTTCTTTGCATCCACGTTTTTGGGACTTGTATCCCCCCCCTTAAAAAGAATCTCGTCCCGAGATTCCAAAAGAAAAACGAGACGGGAGAGGTAATGCCAAGTGGTATGATGATAAAAATTCCTGATAGTTCATGCGGAGATAATCTTTGCTTGCCACGTTGTCCCTTCCGTGGTAAGATTACCCCACACCACCTGGTACAACCTTAATATCTGATTCCAGGTCGCTTGGTGTAGGTATGATCCGGCTTCCACTAGTCAATTTCTTTGGTGTGGACAGCGATGGTAGCTTTAAAGTACTTCTGGAACTGTGACATATGAAATCTGTCCTGAACGGCAGTAAGGCTTGCCGGTAGTTCCAGCCGGTAAGCTATGATTCCACACGTCTCCATGATAGCAAGTGGGTCTAAGGCTCTGGGAGCAAAATCCCCCCTTTACATTGGACCGGTGAATTCCTTTCATCGGAGACACGCAAGGACAACGTGTTCTCCACCGTCGAAATGCAACGGTCTATGCCTTTGACCCTCATGACTTTTCCTTCGGGATTTAACAGCCTCCAAGTTCGCTTCTACCGTTCGAACTCGGACATTGTCTTTGTTGACTAACCAACCCCAAACAGTACTCCTTCACCGTACTCACACCACTTCCGCGGTGTGCAACATTTCCGGCGGTAGAACCTCATCTTACGAGATATAACTGTACGGTCCTTAAACCATAGAGTACCCTCATTGTCCTTTCTGAACCACCTCATCTCTCCGTTGTCTATTCCCATCTGTAGGTGAGACCTACCTTTGTCTCTTCTCCGCACTTTAGCAATCTTTCCCCCGATTGTTGGAATGAGAGCAGTGTTACAAAGTACTCTCTACGGAATGACACGGAGAGTTGGTTCCTCTTCTTCCAACTCAGCAATCGCCAAGTTGTGAACGTGGTTTCTTCCAACTAACACGTCGGTAACCACTTTCACGTTTCCCAGATGGCATTGGATCTTGAAGTTATGATCTTAGGAGCTCCAACCATCTCTGAGAATACCCTTGCACCCACTAGTTGATCAGTTAAACCATAGATGCGGGGCAGGGTACTTGTTCTTTATAGTGATGGCATTGAACGAACGATAAGCAATACTTAATTTTAGTGTCTCATCGCTCTTCTTAACGAATAGCGCAGAGCAACCCCAAGGTGATGAGCTTGGTAATATAAAATCTTTGCTCATAAGTTCACTTAGTTGCTCCTTCACTCCACTAGTTCATTGGTCGCCATCTTATACAGCCTTCGTGAAATAGGTGTTGTATCCGGCGTCAGTTCAATCTTGAACTTGATGTCCCGTTAGCCGACATTGCCCGGTAACTCATCGGAACACCTTTAATATTCACGTCCCACCGGAAACTCCTCGAGTTTAATCACTTCGTGGGATAGGCCTAGCCAGTCCTCTTTTCTGTTCAGAGTGGATTCTCCTGTCTTTACCCAGATTTTGATCAGTTTAGCAGCATTTTCATAACTCAAGTCGAATACCAAAGTTAAAGTTAACTTCCGTATCTCTCCAATGAGTACTCAAATGCTTCCAGATCATCTCTGGATCAAAAGTTATGATTTCTCAAAGTTGACAGAATTCCGGGATAAAATTCGCCAGCATCTCCTTTGTATGTGGCTGACTTTATCACAGTTGTATATAAACATACAATAAGAATCTGCGCAAACTCTGAACTACAACAATGTTGCAAATTTCATAACCTTTCTAACGGTGTATTATAGGCTCCTTAAGGATTTTTTTACAGAAAGTTATGGCTTAAAACAGAAAGGTCCAGAGAGGTTTTTGGTACTGTTCTGGTTCTGAACAGTTCGCCTTCAACTGGACTTTTCACCCATGTAACGTGTGATTCTGCTCTGGAGGCCTACAATGAAGTTGTAGAGCACTTGAAAATCTTTCCAGAACTGTATTATACACCTTAATTGGTTAAATATACTCAGAGTTATGCTCTGTTAAATCCCAGCAAGAATTCCTATCAGAAACAGAGCGCCCTGTTTTTTGAAAACTTTGACACCTAGTCATACTCTCATTTGAATCTTAGCTTAAAATAGGAGTTCAGTAACTAATACTTGTTTCAAACTTCCAGTTTTAGTTGAAAGTTAGTTCATGACTCATTTCTTCTTAGGGAAGAGGATTATATGTTTAGTACGGTGTTGATGCACCGTAAGACTCATGTCGGTGATACGTTACCTCACCAAAGAAAATCCTAAACCGGATTATACCGGCATATCCGTTTTATCAGTGGCACTAAGACGGTCTCTCGCATACATGTACTACACGGGATATGTACGTGGTTAGTACCTGCAGAAAAAACACTCAATAGTGGTGCACTCAAAGGTTTGTTTCATTTCACACAGTTCCATATTTGAAAGTAAATACAAACGCCCGTATCATTGTCATACGGCCGTCCTTGAGTTAAGTCACGTCTCAAGGTACGTGATCATGTTTCAACACCACACGACGGGGAACCCGAGTATATCATGAACGGGTCGTCATGGTTGGGAATGTTATCACCCAACGGATACCACCTACTGTCCTGCAGGGCACGCCGATGGCAAGCGCTGCGTATGTCCTCCTGGGCTATTTCCAGACGAACACACTATCGTGTTACTGACCACACGATGGGGTCTCCACTTACTTGCCTAATGCACGCTAGGGATCAGCGTTTCATATGAACTCAGGAACATGAAGAGTCCAAGAGTTTCATATTGACGTCTCACACCAAGCTGTGAGACCTATCCCTGAACCACTTTCCTCGTTAGGGGAGCTAACCGAAATTGAACCGCTTTCGGTGGCGTTCCTTACCATGTTTACCTGAGCGTAGATGTGTCGTTACATAATGAAAATTCAGAATTAAAACACATATGTTAGTCTTGCCACTTTAAGTAACTACACTACTATAGTCCTTATGTGGGCCTAATATCGTTTCCTCATCGTATCCTAAGTTTTTGTCGTAATATCATCCTTATTCCGAGCGCTATTACCAATGCAGCTCTGATACCACGCTGAGGGGGCCCGACCTCGATCACGGGGCCGTGCCGCCTCGCCGGGGGATCGCATTGGGTGGTGCCGTGTTATGCGGCACCAAACAGCACACATATAAGGAACACTGTATTACATAAATCAAAAGCGAAAGCTTACAATTGTTCTTTGTAAATAATTTACATAAAATAGCTACAGCATAACAGCTCACGTTGAATATCTAAGAAGCACTCGAAAAGAGGTCCAGCCCGCGGACTCCTCTCGCTAGCAACACGAAGACATGGCAGCGGCTAGGTTCTCCAAGGGTGACCTGACTCGGGAGTTCCCGAGTCTCACCGGACAACCTTCTTTATAGCGTCGATGTTTACCTGCAAAACCATTTATATAGCAAGACCGAGCATAAAGGTTCAGCAAGACTTAACCGTCTCTCCTATAGCATGGAACTCTATATGAAAGTAACCTAAGACTTAAGCCTGTCCTTTGCGAAAAGACTCGCCTACGAGTGCATCCTTAACTTTCAGATTTTAGCTATAATAGTAGTGATCTTGTGCCCAGCAACATTGGAACTCCACAATCAAACAAAAAACGCTTCATTCCAATGTTACTTGTACCAAGGTGAAAAATAAATTTAGTTTGCTCTATCTCTACCTCAAACAAGGTTCTCATGCAGTTTAACATAATCATAGCAGCAATTATACTTTTGCAAACTGTTCCCACACAACTTGCTTACTACGTCACAACACAGTGAGCAAGCGGTACTCATAACCGCGAGAGATGGTGATTCGAATCAAACACTACCCGGATAACTCGACACATACGCCCGCCTCTGAAGACCCACATCTAGCGTCCTTCATTACATCGTATGTGGCAACCTTTCGCAGGACACTAGACTGTAGAACCGGTCGCGCCGTCTCGGACTCATAGGTCTAACGAGATGATGTGGTATGCCTCTATAATCCAGTGAACCTGGTACATTGGTTTCCTGGTTCCCATATATCAGTAAGCATCCGGTACACAACTCAAAACTTGCTCAGCGGGGCTGCACACGCTTCGATCCTTAACCGACACAGACAGAGCTACTCGACCAAGACCTCATCTTGTCGCTGCCTAACCCCTCTGCCCGGTCTCATCTTTAGAAATGTAAACTTTAGTTTGCTTTCTTTTCCTAACCACACTTATGATATTCTGAACTATAGCTCGAGAGTAGATTCCATCTACTCGTCTTCTACCGGATGCCCTAGTCTATTTAGCATGGCCTTATTCTACAGCGATGACACCATTCTACCCTCGACCTCAGGGTTTATTTTTTTTTGTTATGCAAGTGGGGTATAAAACATCCTTGACCTAATGCACATACAAACTGAGACCCATAGTAGTGAACAAAGTAAAAACTTTAGAAAATAACTTAAATGCAAACCGGGGATTGCCTTGGTTTTGCAGGTGACTTAACTCAGATAAGATGAAGTTAGTTGCTGATGATGACTTGAAGCTTAATCCTTGCCTTTTTGCTCCTTGATCAAATCTTCACTTATCCACGTTTAATCACTACAAGTTATGAGTATGCATACATGTTTAATTATAAAACTTTTGCTAACAAGTGTTAAAGACAAGTTTAAAACTGGAACTCTGTTTAAGAATTTAAAATAACACTGGGGTGGTGGTTTGGGTGTGTGTTTAAGCATTATCATCAAGTGATGAATGGGGTTTCATCACTTAGGTGGTGATCACCTAATTGGTTGAACAAAACACTACTGATCCAGGGCTCCAATGGAGCTGGAAATTTTCTTGTGAGTTCTTTGTCACAAGAAAGTCCTCTGGACCAAAATTCAGAATGTTTCACTAAGTAGATCACCCAGAATAATTCCCTAAGCATTTAAGCAAAAAGGAATTAATTTTGAATAAATTTGCACTTTCATGCAAATTCGATTGAACTAAAATTTCAAGCATGGTTCAGAGAGTATGCCTGAATGTTTCTAGGATTTTTGGAGCTAAGGAATGGCTAGAACTGAATTTCCAAGTTTTGGAAATTCTCTGAAAATGTTTCTGTATTTATTTGAATGCAGAAACTTGGAATTAGAATTGCCCTAACTAAATCAACTCCAAATGAGCTGAAACTTTTACAGGGGTCTCCTAATATCCTAAAGAATATCCTGGCAAAATTTGGGGAATTTTGGATGAACTAAACTCCCTCTAAAATTCTTTTGCTGAAAATTTTTAAAGGATTCTCCAGAATTTTCTATTGGTTTTCATGCAAATTGGGTTGCATATTTGGATAGAGATTTTCATCCTAAATCCAACCCAATTTGGATCACTAAATTTGGAGCTTCCTAGCAAAAGTTATGGGGTTCTAAAGTTTGAACCAAATCAAGAATTCAATTTAATTCGGGAAATGTTCAAACTCTGACGGTGGGTCCCTTCTACACGTGTCGGTTGCCGGAGCTAAGCCACACGGGGCCACAGACTACTTCCCGCACTGTCGCAAAGGATCCCGGGGCCACAGCTGATCAGCAGTTTAAACCCTCCGTCGCTGACACGCGGGGGCCGTCGGACCTTCTTCCTCCTCGGGCCGTTTTCTTTCCCGCGCCGCCCCCTCGCCAGAAATTCGTCGGGGCTCGCCGGAGTCGGCTTCCCGGCCGTCTCCCGGCTCGGTACTCGCCGCCTGGGGGTTTTCAGGGGCGAGCAACTCATCTAGGGGGTCAGCACAAGCTAAAGGAGCTCGGAACTATGTCAGCGACGTGCGCACCCTTCGGTGAAGCTTCGGCGCCGTGGTCCGAGCATCCTAGCCCACCAAAGGGTCAGAGAATTTGCTCTAAAGCATCAGGAGTCATGCGGGTGATCGGCTTTGGCTCAAACTGGGTCTGTAACGGCTCGGGATGGGGTCTCACCATGCGCCCGGCGGTTCCCGCCATGGTCGCCGCTCGAAAAGCTTAAAATTAGCTGTAACCACGGGGTTTCCAGCTAGGGTTGTGAAGGGGATCAGACCGCCGTTAAGCCTAGACCCTTTGTGCACGAGTTGGTGATCTCTAAGTGTAAATTAAGCGAGAATTTGAGAAATCCTTACCAGAGGGTCCGTGGTCGTGCTCCGGAGGAAAAACTTCAAATTCTGTCACTGAGGATCACCGTTTGAGCTGAGCTACGGGGAGAAGTACCGTGGTGGTACGGCGCACCTCTGAGCGTTGCTGCTTGAGCGTGAAACCCACGGTGGTGAGCTGCCCACGAGAACCCGACGTCGGTTTCCAACGTTTAGCCCTCGGTTTCGGCGCTGATCCTCAGATTACGGCCAACAGCAGCCCCGAACGCTGGAGCTGAGCTGGGAAAACTCTTGTGCACACGCTGGCGCTTCTCTTTCGTGTTGCGAGCTCGGGCAGCCGGGGAACGACGCTGGCTCACGATCGGGACGAACAGGCACAGCGCCGGCGGCTTGTTTTCTCGGGAGGAAAGAGAACAGGGGCTCGTGGGGCGGTTTTGTGGCCGACAGAGCACGGCGTTGGGGAGATAAGGGCGCGGGGGAACCGACATTGAAGCAGCTCGGGAGCTGGCTGCGTCGTCGCCTCGGTGGCGCGCGCGTGGGCGTCGGCCGTTCAGCGCCTTCGAGCAAAACAGGGAGCCGGTTTGAGTCTGAACAGAGGAAAATATTGCTTAAGTGCTAAGTCTTCCCCTCTCCTCAATGACAATTGGGTCCCATTCATCTCCTCTCCTAAATATCCAAATTTTGGCACATTGTAAACTTCAGCTATTAGGGATCCAAATTCAAAGGTCATTTTGCCATTTGACAATTTGTGCCACATTTTCAAATTTAAATCTAAATTTGGGTGAATCTTATAAGTTCCTTTGATATTCATATCAAAGCCTCTCCAAATTTGTTTAAAACATGGCTCCCTCATAATTTGGACCTGAGGAATTTAAATATATCCTCTGATCTTTGAGTTGGCTATTGCAAATACACTTTTCTAACAACAGTTTGAATTTTCTTTTTGGAAAGGGGCTTCTTCTCTTTGAAGTAACTCCTTTAATTCAAACTGAATATTTAAGTCCTCTTTGGTGATGACCCATCTGAATTTAGGTGAAACACTTTGGTTTGCTCCTAGCCCATGCTTGATCAATATTGGTCCCAAGCTGAACCTCACAAGTTCAGTTTTGACCATGCCCCTCAAATTTGAATTTGAAGGTGATCTCAACCAAGGCTTTGAACAAATGGTATATGAGCTCAAAGTCTCTCTAATTTTGGAACTTAAGCTCTTTAACACCTAAAGACTGCAATGGTCATCTCACATATATGCTTATGGACGATCTGAATATGAATGCTTTGCAAGGGTTCAAAAATGAGGTTTAAACTTCTCTCCCCTCTACTCATAGAGAATGTGCATATGAGTTAGCTTTTTGGGAGTGAAATCCTTTCCCGGGTTAACATGTGTTCAACAGGAGTTAAAAAAGATTTTAGCTCTTCCCACATGTCCATGTTTGAGTTTATTATTTTATGTGACATAACTCAAATCATTCCCTTGTCTAACAGGTTTGAATTCAGCATGAACTCAACATGATCATAGTTCATTCCCTTTTTGGCTC
The DNA here is from genome assembly GCA_030760725.1 of Neostapfia colusana. Classification (NCBI taxonomy): domain Eukaryota; kingdom Viridiplantae; phylum Streptophyta; class Magnoliopsida; order Poales; family Poaceae; genus Neostapfia; species Neostapfia colusana. The sequence continues at coordinate 53,470,331 of JASWHV010000019.1, forward strand.
ACCCTCAAATCAGAAAGTTGCCACCACATTCTCCTCAATTCAAAGGTATGAGGCTCCATGTGTATCCAAAAGTTTGGCAACAATTTGAGTTGAGCTTTTGAGACTAAAGACCTTACTGTTGTTCTTTCTCATGTACATGTATGATTAAACATGAGTTTAACTCCACCCTGGTCCACACATTCAATGGCATGCTTGAACCCATGTGGTTGCACCTCATGTACACCATTTTATGTAAGAAAGTTTTTGTAAGTCCCATTTTTTCATGAACCAGAGACACGATGATGTTCAATCACATGTTTCTTTGCATCCACGTTTTTGGGACTTTTACATTTATCAACATAGTGTCTTTTATAAAATAATGTACCACGAGGATACTCGCAGCGGAATATACATACACACTTACTCTCGGTCCTAACTAAGCAAAAGAGAAGACGTCCAGCCCGCGGACGCTTCTTACTAGCTTCCACAAAGATGAGTGCAGCGGCAGGGTTTCCGGTGAGTCTCTGATGGCTCACCGAACAACCATCTTCATAGCAAATTTTTATAACCTGAAAAACACTAATAATGCAACCGTGAGCACGATGGCTCAGCAAGACTTAACTGACACTCCTAACCATGAAACTCTACATGCAGTGATTACTAACATAAGAAAAATATGATGCAACAACGACACGCCTACACGTTAATCCTTACTTTCAGTTTAATAGCAGCATATTATTATGCCTTAGGCAGCCCTCACATCGGAAGTCCACAGTCAAACAAGAAACGCTTTCCTCCGATGTGGTGCTGCCCAAAGAGGAAAATAAACTTAGTGAGCTCTATAACTACAACATACATGGTTGGTAATACAATGAATTTAAGAACTTCACATCAGCAATGATTCATCACACTATATCTGGAAATAATTACTACGTCACAACTCAGTGAACAAGTGGTACTCATATAACCGCGAGGGATGGTGATTGCAATCAGGACACACCCGGAATACATGACACAAACACCTGCCTCGAAAGACTCAAACAAGAGCTCTTTCTTATGTTGTATGCAGCAACCTTTCACACATCACTCCAATGCCGAACCAGTTCCGCTGACCCATCAGAAGGGCCACTACATGGAACACGTCGAAGTTGCTCCGCTAGCGGGTTTACACCTTTGACACCAAGCCCCAAAGGACAGCCGTATAAGTTTCGACACGAAAGTACCCGAGTTACATCGGTTTCCAGGACCCCATAATTCTAGTATGCATCCAGTATTGTTCAAACTTGCTCAGCAGAGAGGCATACACATCGTGACAAGACCCCACGGTCTTGTCGAGCCAGGATCACGCTGAGGGGTGCTGCGTTGCACAGCACCGGATAACACACATCAAAGGTACAAAGTGGAAGCAAAATTTTATTACATAAACGAGTTTATGAACATGTTTACAACAAAATATGTCCAGTCTACACCCACGGGCGTAGACTACGCATCAAGTTTACGTTCAGCCCTTGAACGTGTCCTTGCTAGCACACACACACTAACTCTGCGGCGTGCATGACTCCCACTCAACGGGGTTCCCCACCTGGGGTTCCGTCTCCTCTTTGGGAGTCCCTTCCTCATAGAACCCTGCAAAAGCTTCAAACACAAGCAGTGAGCACGAAGGCTCAACAAGTCTGACCCATCTCACCTAAACATGGAACTTCTACATGAGGGGTGATAGGTTACATGAGGTAAAAATCATTTGCATGGACTCACCTAATTAGTAGAACCTTACTTTCAAGTTTTAGCAGCAGGTTGTGGAGAACCTTACGCTAAGCCACATGAGAGAGCCGCAATCAAACAAGAAACGCATTTCTCTTATGTACTTTGCCCAAAGTTGAAAGAAACTTTAATTAGCTCTAAACTACAGCATCTCATTAACAATCAAGTCCGTCTTTCAATCAGCAACATTTTAACATGTACCTAGTCTGTTCTTTCTACGTCACGGTACAGTGAACAAGTGGTACTCACTGACCGCAAGGGACGGAGATTATAATCAATTTACACCTGCAGGGTTACCCGAATAATCCGTCACGTACGCCCGTACTCGATGTTGCCTACAACAACCATGACGGATGCCATACGCAACCACCTTTCGCCCGTCAACTAAATATTGAACCGGTCCCATCGTCCCGAGCAAGAGGTCTCTGCACGTGCATCTCAGTGCCGCCAGCCGATTTACACCTCGAGCTCTCAACCTACCCTCTGAACGACGGGCAATACCTCAATACCCAGCTACCCAAGTTACATCGGTTTCCCAGTTCCCATATAGACGGTAGGTCTTCGGTACTGTTCTAGCTTGTTCAACAGGCCCGCACACGGCTCGGTCCTCAATCGACACAAGCGGAGCTACAGCACACAGGCCCCAAAGTCCTGCTGCCCTTACTCTCCGCTCAGTCTCATCTTTCTTGCCATGTGTATCATGTGCTATCTCTACTCGAGTCGAGTGCCTCTAGCCTATGCTCGCGAGTAGTTCCAACTACTCGACTTGTACCGAATCCTACACTATCTTAGCATTGCAGTAGCTAACGGGGTTTGCAATCCTAAACCTAACCCATGGTTTTCTTGGCTATGCAATTGGGTTTCCAAACAAGACTCTAATGCAAGGAATAATAGTATTCAAGTATGTGCTCAAAATAATAAAAATTTATAAAAAGGTTAATGCAAACCGGAGCTTGCCTTGCTGCTCTTGGTCGTAGGCTACCTTCTCCTCCAGAGTAATGAAATCTAGGACTTCGGGTTCCTCCTCGACCTTAGCGACTATATGATAGAAGCAGTACATGTATTAATTTAAATGCATTTGTATTAACTTTTAAACTTGTGAAGTCTATAACTCTTTCTAGACAAGCCCAATGAATGTGAAACTTTTACTGTGGCTTGGTTACAACCTAAACAGAGACTTGGTCAAGCTTTAGTTGCAGCAAAGCTTATTTGAGCCCTCCACAATTAATTATGTCCTTGACCTTAATTGAAGACTCTTAGGGTGTTCTAAGGATTTTTATAAAACAAACTATAACTTTCTGAAAACTAGATTTTCAGAGCGTTCTAATGAAGTTGGTCTCACTTAATTTGAAGGTTCCTAGCTAAAGATATGAGCTAAATAATTTCAGAGAAAATTCTGAAAATGTTTCTGAACATTTTCTATTTTCTCTGGAACAGTTTCATTAATCACACCATTAGGTGGATCAAATGAGCTCAAATGGATCTGAAATTTTTATGGTAGTTCAGAGATATTATGTTAAACATTCCAGCAAAATTTCAGAATTTTCCTCCAAAGGATTCTCCAGTTAAAATTCCAAACAGTTTAAATTTTGAGGAATTAATTCTGGAGAAATAAGGATTTTCATGAAGTGAAACTTGATTTGCTGGAAATACTCAGAGAGCTGAATCCAAAAAAATTTGGTTCACTCGATTTAGAGTTTTCTAGCCAAAGTTATGAGGATTTGAAGTTTGAATGAAATCCGAAAATCAGGGGAAAAGTTTAAATCTGCCAGGGTCCGCGGGGACACGTGTTAAACGCGGAGCCGACAGCACACTGAGGCCCACAGGGTTTTTGCGCACTAGCACACCCGATCCCGGCCGCAGCCCGATCCCAATTCAAAATATCTCCCGCTGACAGCTGGGGGCCACCCCCTTCGTCAACCTCTCGCCGCCCGTGCTCTGCCGCCGGGGGACCTCGCCGGCAGCTTCTGTGGAGCTCCAAACTTCATGATTTCGCCGCCCCTGCCTACTTTCACTCAGGAAACAGGATTCTGGGGTCAGCTCGTCATGACAACGGCCGGTACATGGTCGGCGACGAGCCGTCGCCTCGGAAAAACTTCGGCCGTGTCGGCTGACTTCCCTAGCACCTCAACTACGCGAGCGATCGGTCGGGAAGCATCAGTGGACCTCAGGGAAGGTCGACATGAGCTTGAGGCAGCTCGGGGGAGGCCCGAAGTAGGTCCTCACCGTGCGCCTGATGCCTCCCGTTTGTTCCGCCGTCGGTAAACTTCGAATTACGCCGGGTACAGAGGTCCTCCGGCCAAAGGTTATGAAGGAAACTTGTGCGTTACCATGTCTAGTTTGTGTGAGAGCGGATTGAGGCCCTCTAATCCTTTCTAGAGTACGAATTCGACGGAACCGCACCCGAAGGTCGTTCTGCACAAGAAAGGGGAAAACTGAAAATTCGCCGCAGGCGAGCAAACACTCGGGCTGTGGCTCGGGGGTGAGCAGCACCGGTCACCATCGCGTCCAAGGGTGCCTTGGATCGGGCGTGACAACTCCCCGGTTGGGCTGTCCACGGGAGCCCGAGGTGCGGCGGTTTTAAGTCACCGAATTGATCTTTCGGTATAGCCGAGATCGATCGGTTTCAGCTGAGTTTTAGCAACGGGGAGGAAGGAGAAGAGTTCCTAGTACCTTGCCGTAGCTCTGGAGGGAACGGGAAGGCTGTGATCGGCGCTCCCGATCGGTTCCAAGCTGCGGAAGGAGTTTGCCGGCGCTGTGTTCTTGCGGGGGAAGAAACTGGCGAGGCTTCAGCCGAGGAGGGGGCGAGATGCCTTAAGAAGGCTCTGAACCGCCTCACGCCCGCACGTGGCCAAGCAGCTTCTGGCGCGGCGGCTCCCCTCGGTGGCGATCGCAGCGGCGGCTCGGCGACCTGAGTGGAGAAAGTCTCAGTCGGTTGCTTTGAACCAGTGACTGACATGTGGGTCCCACCTGGGGTTTTAACCTCTGAAATTCACTCCTAATCACTGTTGTAAACAGTGAGCCCCAAAATACTCATGGTGATTCAAATTATTCACCCATGAGCCATTTGCATTGGTTAGAATTCAAATTGGGTCTGGTTTGAATGAATTTCAGCACATGTGCAGTTTGAAATTCAAATAAAGTTTGAATTTGCCCCACTTAGCTCATGTCAAGATCAACTCCAAATGGAGTGAAAATTGGTGTGTGAGCTCACAAAAATATGCTGAATAAGAATATGCCTTCCACTTTTGAATTCATGGGATAAAAACAGTTTGAATTTGAATATGGTTTCAAACTGCCATCTTTCTAGCTATACCCAAAATGACCTCAAAAAGGTTTTGAATTTGGGTGAAACTTGGCATGGACATCCTTAGCAATGTGTAGGAGTTTTCATATGCCCAGCTCCTCTATATCAAATGTGGAAAATACCACTTTTGCAATATGTGAGTTTGTTCTCTAATGAGCATGTTGATGGTGGTTACTTGCTCTTCATTTGTGTTCATCATCTTTTCTCAAATGAGGTGTGTGTATGGTGATGAACACTTCAAATATGTGTCAAAAACTGAGGCCCTTACATTCCTCCCCCCTTAAAAGAATCTCGTCCCGAGATTATAAGGTGAAAATGAAAGAGAGGACGGTGGAAAATTACCGGATATGCGACGTGAAAAAGTTGGGGTAGTTGGCGCGAAGAAATCCTTCGCTCTCTCATGTCACTTCGTCCACAGAGTGATTACTCCATAGAACCTTGTAGAACCACAATGTACGGTGGCGTGTGGTTCGGGCCTTTTCATCAATAATCTGCACCGGTTCCTCTCGATAGGTGAGATCCGGTTGCAGTTCTTCAATGTCTTCCAGCTGAATGGTAGTTGATAGCTTGAGACACTTCCTCAGCTGGGAAATGTTAAAGACGTCGTGCACACCGGAAAGTGCTTCTGGTAATTTCTGCCGGTATGCCACTGATACACATCTTTCAGTAATCTGGAATGGACCGATAAATCGGGGTGCCAACTTTCCTCTCACCCTGAATCTGTTTACGCCCTTCATTGGAGACACCCGTAGATATACGTGATCTCCAACTTCGAATTGTAATGGGTGCCTTCTCCGGTCCGCATACTGTTTCTGACGGGATTGAGCGGCTTTTAGGTTCGCTTGAATCAGTCGAACCTTTTCTTCCGCGTTGTTGACGAGGTCAATCCCGAAGGTAACCCTTTCGCCAGACTCACACTAATTCAATGGTGTGCGGCATTTTCTCCCGTATAGCGTCTCGTAGGGCGCCATCTTGATGCTGGCTTGGTACCCATTGTTGTACGAGAATTAGCTAACAGCAAGTGATCATCCCAATTCTTGCCGTGGTCGATAGCGCAAGCTCGTAGCATGTCTTCTAAGATCTGGTTTACCCGCTCCGTTTGCCCATCCGTTTGCGGGTGGTATGCTGAACTACGGATCAGCTTCGTCCCCAAGGCAGCGTGCAACTGCTCCCAAAAACGGGACACAAATAAAGTGCCCTGATCCGATATAATGGTACGGGGTACGCAGTACAAGTATAGGATCCGTGAGATGTACAGTTCAGCGTACTTATTGGCATTGTAGTTTGTGTTGATCGGGATGAAATGGGCAACTTTGGTGAGCCGATCGACGATCACCCACACAGAATCATACTTTTGAAGAGTGGTGGGTAAACCGACGATGAAGTCCATGCTCACATCCTCCCACTTCCAGGCAGGAATGCCCAGTGGTTGCAGCAGTCCCGGTTTCCGCATATGATCTGCCTTCACCCTTCGACATGTATCGCACTCGGACACGTACTTTGTGATCTCCCACTTCATCTGTGTCCATCAAAACTTGCTTCTGAGTTCCTGATACATTTTGTTGCTGCCGGGGTGAATAGAAAACTTTGACAAGTGAGTCTCATCAAAGATCTTCTTCCGTAATTCCAGGTTACGGGGTACGACGATCCGGTCCTTGAACCATAGGACGTCATCTCCGTCCTTCCGGAAACATTTCAGCTCCCCACTGTCTACAAGTCTCCGCAAATGTGACATGCCCTTGTCATTCTTCTGAGCTGCCGCTATCTCTTCCCGGATGGTGTGGAATCACATGCAGTGGTGGTTCGCTCTCTTCCAACGGTGTGATGGTCAGATTGTTGACGTGTGACTTGCGGCTCAGCGCATCTGCCACTACGTTTGCCTTGCCCGGATGATAATGGATCTCTATTTCGTAATCCTTTATCAATTCTAACCATCTCCGCTGCCTCATGTTCAGCTCCTTCTGAGTGAATATGTACGCGAGACTTTTGTGGTCGGTGTGGCGCCTTGAGCGACAGTTACACCGTCTCCTGGTAACTACGATTTGGGTGGAGGTCGACGTTGTGCTATCCGACTACAACAACCACAAGGATGCTGCGCCTTAGCGATAGTTACACCGGCTCCTGTTGTTGCTACACTTGCCGTGCCAAGAACAGCCTTGATCCTGCAAGCAACCGAAGAACAAGCAAGAACAAGATAACAAGCAAACACTCACGGGTGTGAAAAAGTTGGGGTTCTGATTCAAGTAATCGGAAGGTCTCGTCGACACTTACGTTACAAGGAAGTAGCAATGGCTAAACTTACAGAAAACAAAAACCCGCCCTGTCAAGGAGCTCTTGGACTACTTAAATAGGAGAGGGAAGAGGGAAATTCGTCCAGCAACAAAGGTAGGACGTGATCTCCCTTATTCCCTTCCTTTTTCTGTGATAGACTACTATTTAATAGGGAAAGAAAGAGGGAAACCCATCCAGCAGCAAGGCAGGATATGATTTCCTCTATTTCTTTCCTTATTATAGCACATCTATCTTTAAATGGGGGAAGAAAGAGGGAATTTCATCCAGCAGCAAAGTTGGACGAGATTTCCCTTATTCTTTTCCTTATTTTTCTAAATCTCTCTTTATTACATGGCCCCAGACTCAAGATTTCTCCTCGGGTGGAGCAGCCTTTATTGCATTAATCCCTCCATCCCTCCTAGCTGGATCAATTCCCAAGCACCTAATAATAACAAAGTCATCACAAGGCTTTAATAGGTCCCCATTTGAAGGATAATTACTTTGAACAGCCAGGAAAGAATTCACCTGATAATTAAGTTGACGTGCACGAGCGCGTGTCATTGGACCTTGATTAGCTGAGAGTGGTGAATGGGCTGGTGTTGTGGTTGTATCAACGGTAGCGATGTCCGCATCATCCTCCCCTTCTTGCAATTGAGTCGTCCTCGACTGAAATGTGTCTTCCTCGCCCATATATGGTTTCAAATCTACAATATTAAAAGAGGAAGTAACCCCAAAATGTGCAGGCAACTCAATTTCATATGCATTATCATTATTTTTTTGAAGCACTTTGAAGGGTCCAGCAGCTCTAGGTAGTAATTTAGATTTTCTCAAATCAGGAAATCTATCCTTTCTCAAATGCACCCAAACCAAAATTACCAGGTTCAAAAGTAACATGCTTCCTACCCTTGCTACCGGCTTGTTGATACTTAGCGTTCATGCTCTCAATGTTTGCTTTAGTTTGCTCATGCATTTTAAGAATTAATTCAGCATGGCGAGAAGCATCAAAATTCAATTTCTCTGAAGGTGGCAGAGCCAAAAGATCAATGGGAGCACGAGGAATAAAACCATATACAATCTGAAAAGGGCACAATTTAGTAGTAGAATGCAGCGAACGATTGTAAGCAAATTCAATATGAGGCAAACATTCTTCTCATAATTTGATGTTATGTTTCAGAACAGCCCTTAGCATGGTAGATAAACTACGGTTCACTACTTCGGTCTGTCCATCAGTTTGAGGGTGACAAGTGGTAGAAAAGAGTAATTTTGTCCCCAACTTAGCCCATAAGGTTTTCCAAAAATGACTAAGAAATTTGGCATCTCTATCTGGAACAATAGTGTTTGGAACCCCATGCAAACGAACAACTTCTCGAAAGAACAAATCAGCAATATGGGTAGCATCATCAGTTTTGTGGCATGGTATGAAATGTGCCATTTTAGAAAATCTGTCGACAACAACAAAAATACTATCCCTCCCCTTCTTTGTTCTAGGCAATCCTAAAACAAAATCCATAGAAACATCCTCCCATGGAGCACTAGGAACAGGAAGAGGCATGTATAAACCATGTGGATTAAGACGGGACTTAGCTTTTTGACAGGTGGTGCAACGAGCAATAAACCGCTCCACATCTCTCCTCATCTTTGGCCAAAAGAAATGGCTTGCTAAGATGTCTTCCATCTTCTTGACACCAAAGTGTCCCATCAATCCTCCACCATGTGCTTCCTGCAATAGTAAGATACGCACAGAACCAGCTGGAATGCACAATTTGTTAGTTCAAAACACAAAACCATTAGTGAGAACAAACTTGTTCCATGTTTTTCCTTCTTTACATTGCAGCAGCACATCTTTGAAATCAGTATCAAAAGCATATTGTTCTTTAATTGTTTCCAAGCCAAAAATCTTAAAATCAAGTTGGGACAACATATTGTAACGGCGAGATAAGACATCCGCAATGACATTATCTTTCTCTTTCTTGTGTTTGATGACATAAGGAAAGGACTCAATGAATTCTACCCACTTGGCATGCCTACGGTTCAGATTAGTTTGGTTCTTAATGTGCTTCAAAGATTCATGATCAGAATGTATAACAAATTCTTTAGGCCATAAATAATGTTGCCATGTTTCTAAAGTTCGTACTAGTGCATATAATTCTTTATCATAAGTGGAATAGTTCAGACTAGGCCCATTCAGTTTCTCGCTAAAATAAGCAATAGGTTTCCCCTCTTGCAACAAGACATCTCCCAATCCAATACCACTAGCATCACATTCCAATTCAAAAGTCTTACTGAAATCTGGTAATTGGAGAAGGGGTGTATGAGTTAACCTATTCTTCAAAGTTGCAAATGCAGCCTCTTGCGCCTTGCCCCATGTGAATGGAGCACGCTTCTTTGTATGCTCATGCAGTGGGCCTGCTATGGTGCTGAAGTCTTTCACAAAACGACGATAGAATCCAGCAAGTCCGAGAAAGCTTCATACTTGTGTGACCGTGGTAGGAGTCGGCCAGCTGTGTATCGCCTCCACCTTGGCTTGATCAACTTCAATTCCCTGTGGTGTCACAACATAGCCAAGAAAAGAAACTCGATCCGTGCAAAAGGTGTACTTGTCAATGTTACCAAATAAGCGTGCATTACGTAAAGCATTGAAAACAGCACGGAGATGATCAAGATGAACTTCCAGAGATGCGCTATAGATCAAGATGTCATCGAAATATACTACCACAAATCTTCCAATGAAAGCACGTAAAACCTCATTCATTAATCTCATGAAAGTGCTAGATGCATTTGTGAGACCAAAAGGCATGACTAACCACTCATACAAACCAAACTTTATTTTAAACGCTGTTTTCCATTCATCACCTAGCTTCATGCGAATTTGATGGTATCCACTATGCAAATCAATTTTAGAGAAAATCATCGAGCCACTAAGTTCATCAAGCATATCATCTAACCTAGGAATAGGATGACGATATCTAATGGTAATGTTATTAATTGCTCGACAATCTACACACATGCGCCATGATCCATCTTTCTTTGGGACCAAAAGGACAGGAACGGAGCAAGGGCTAAGGGACTCACGCACATAACCTTTGTCGAGTAATTCCTGTACTTGCCGCTGAATCTCCTTAGTCTCCTCCGGATTGGTCCTGTATGGTACTCGGTTGGGCAAAGAAGCCCCAGTGATGAGGTCAATCTAATGCTCAATCCCTCTCAATGGTGGCAACTCGGCTGGTACCTCTTGTGGAAACACATCAGCGTATTCCAGCAAAAGCTTAGTGATAGAAGGAGGCAAAGCACATGGTGTGTCCTGAAGTGAGAACAAAGCTTCTTTACAAACAAACACATAGCAGCTTGCAGTATCACTTTTTAATTCAAACAAATCAGATTTTGAAGCAAAAAAAATAAGCGCTCGTTAATTTTATTTCATTCTTCTTCATATGAGCAGATTTGGAATTGTCAGTCTTAGACTGTACTGATTTCTTCACGACATCTGAATTTTCATTTTCAGCAGATTTCTTATTTTTCTCTTTGCAAGCTCTAGCAATGTCATCCTTCAAAATAGCATCAGGGGACATCGGGTGCAAAACAAGTTTCTTCTCATGATGCATGAAAGAGTATTGATTTGATTTACCATGATGTAATGTATCTTTATCAAATTGCCAAGGTCGACCAAATAGTATAGAACAAGCTTGCATAGGTACCACATCACAATTAATGTAATCATGGTAGGAACCAATTACAAATTCGACACGAACCAGACGTGTTACCTTAAGATTACCACTGTCGTTGAACCATTGGATGTAGTAGGGATGTGGATGTGGAAGTGTTGTCATCCCAAGCTTTTCTACCATGGTAGCACTTGCTAAATTGTTGCAGCTTCCTCCATCAATAATAATGCGACACGATCGTTCCAAAACTACACACTTAGTTTGGAATAGATTGTGTCGCTGGTTCTGTTCAGCTTTGATCATTTGGGCACTCAAGACACGTCTCACAACAAGACTCTCATAGTGGGCAGCATGATCAGCCCCAATGTGCTCTTCATCATCATTCTTCTTTCCTGCTTCTTGTGCAGCAAGCATGGCATATGTTTTATTATCTAAATCACTAGCGGATGAGTACTCACCATTTTCTCGTACAACCAGCACACGCTTGCTTGGGCAGTCCCTTCGTAGGTGCCCAAAACCCTTGCACTGGAGGCATTGAATGTCTTTTGTTCTCCCGATAGAAGCAATGGAAGAAGAAGTGTTGGCTGCAATTTGGGTGGATCCTTTTGTTGTCTCGATTGCACGCGAAGGTGCTGATTTTGATGTAGTCCTGGGCAACCCGTTGGAAGCATCGTCTGGAGAATCATGCTTAGTACCAACAGCACTTGAGCGGAACTGCCATGAGGTAGTTTGACCTGCAGAAATGTTAGTTCTTGTACGTCGTCCCTTCACTTCTCTTTCAGCCTTACAAGCAAGATGGAATAATCGAGTGACGTTAGTGTATTCCTTATAAGCCAATATGTCCTGAATTTCTTTTGTTAAACCACCCATAAACCTAGCCATTGCAGCCTCTTCATTTTCAACTAGGCCACAACGCATCATGCCTATTTAAAGTTCTTGATAGTATTCCTCAACAGATTTATTGCCTTGCCTAAGTTGTTGTAATTTATGCAACAGGTCACGAGCATGATAGGAAGGAACAAAACAATGACGCATGATTCGTTTCAAAGCATTCCAAGTTTGTGGTACGGTAGCTGGATTTTTAGTTTGATATTCATGCCACCAAACAGAAGCAAAGTCAGTGAATTCACTAGTGGCAGCTCTAACCTTTTTATCATCAGGGAAATCATGGCATGTAAATTTTTGATCTACTGACAATTCCCAAGACAGATATGCATCCGGATCATATTTACCATCAAAAGGTGGTATGGAGAATTTAATGCTGCGTAGGGAATCGTCATTGTCACGTACCTCGCGTCGTTGAGCTCGACCACCCATACTACGATGGTCGCGACATGGCTGCCATCGATACCTGAAAGGTCCATCATCAAGCTCGGTATCCGCCGAATACTCCGCCTCGTCATATCTTGCAGCACTGCCAACGGAGTCGTGGCTGTCATCAACACGTCTTTGCCTCTCTTCGCGTCCAACCTGTTCCATCCTCTCCAATCGCTCAATGATTGCTGCAAGAGAAGTGTTAATAGCCCCAGCAGTGCTTTCTAATATGGTCAGTTTGGTGTTGGTGCAAATCTGCGTCGACTTTAATTGACCAATGCATTCATTGGTGACTTGAATATCCTCATTGGGAGCATCTGTGTGTAGCTTTACTTGGCGTTTAAAATGCTGAATGATGCCCCTCGTACGTGGTGAATGTGGAGATGTCCCATTCACATCAGCTGACATGGTTAGTAAAGAAAGGAAATACAACAGCAAGCAGATTAATCCTAACAGTTGCTAAGAGGTGGTAGGACAGCACAATTACTCACTAGCAAGAAATCAAGGTCTTACAAGTTCTTACCATGCGATGCAGGAGGCGCCGGCAATCAGCAAGAACAACAACAAACGGTGGCTGCCAGCACAACCTTATGGTGTCGTAGACAATTTTGTGGAGCTGTAGGTGGCTGCTAGACACAATTTGTGCAAAGGAACAGCTAGTACCACATTAGTCACAACAAGTTGAATAAATGTTCCACGATGGTATTATGCTGGTCCTAGCTCAAACCTTACTATGGTAGGGAAGTTCGAACAGCCCGATCCGTTGTGTTTCAACAACGTTGAAAACAGCAAGTTGAACTTCGAAACATGAAACAAATGTTACACAAATTGTCTCTCTTTTTTTTGTACTTAGAAACTTTTTTTGTGATTGTAATCAGTGCGGCTTTTCTTTTTGCACGTGCCTTTTTCTTGCTGATCCGTGCAGCTTTTCTTTTGCACTTGCCTTTTTTTCTCAACTTTGGGTAGATAATGGAAATGGACTGAGAACAAAGTGGCACGAACTCAAAACTCTAGCGGTGAAAAACTTAGGACCAGCAACTTGACACAAAAAAGAAACCGTGAATTCAACAAGTCGAGAGCTAAGTAGTCAAGCAAAAGGCTCAAAGTGTTTTTAGGATTTATTTTTAGAGTCAACTTTTGTAGGCAAAAGTGGACTGTAGGTAAATGAATAACAAGGAGAAGGAAATCTCTCACCGAGCAACCTGAAATCTGATACCACTTGATGAACCGAACGGGTACGGGGGACGCCCTATCTTTCGATGAGAGATGTTGGTAATGAACGAATTTGGTGGAGGCCGACGTTGGCTGCCCGACTACCACAACCAGAATGGTGTGGCGCCTTGAGCGACAGTTACACCGTCTCCTGGTAACTACGATTTGGGTGGAGGTCGACGTTGTGCTATCCGACTACAACAACCACAAGGATGTTGCGCCTTAGCGATAGTTACACCGGCTCCTGTTGTTGCTGTACTTGCCGTGTCAAGAACAGTCTTGATCCTGCAAGCAACCGAAGAACAAGCAAGAACAAGATAACAAGCAAACACTCACGGGTGTAAAAAAGTTGGGGTTCTGATTCAAGTAATCGGAAGGTCTCATCGACACTTGCGTTACAAGAAAGTAGCAATGGCTAAACTTACAGAAAACAAAAACCCGCCCTGTCAAGGAGCTCTTGGACTACTTAAATAGGGGAGGGAAGAGGGAAATTCGTCCAGCAACAAAGGTAGGACGTGATCTCCCTTATTCCCTTCCTTTTTCTGTGATAGACTACCATTTAATAGGGAAAGAAAGAGGGAAACCCATCCAGCAGCAAGGCAGGATATGATTTCCTCTATTTCTTTTCTTATTATAGCACATCTATCTTTAAATGGGGGAAGAAAGAGGGAATTTCGTCCAGAAGCAAAGTTGGGCGAGATTTCCCTTATTCCTTTCCTTATTTGTCTAAATCTCTCTTTATTACATGGCCCCAGACTCAAGATTTCTCCTCGGGTGGAGCAGCCTTTATTGCATTAATCCCTCCATCCCTCCTAGCTGGATCAATTCTCAAGCACCTAATAATAACAAGGTCATCACAAGGCTTTAATAGGTCCCCATTTGAAGGATAATTACTTTGAACAGCAAGGAATGAATTCACCTGATAATTAAATTGACGTGCACGAGCGCGTGTCATTGGACCTTGATTAGCTGAGAGTGGTGAATGGGCTGGTGTTGTGGTTGTATCAACGGTAGCGATATCCGCATCATATATAAATGTACGAGTTTACCGAGTAGGTAGTGCCTCCACATTTTCAATGCAAGTACCACGGCAGCGAGCTCCAAATAGTGAGTTGGATAATTTTGCTCATGGTTTCTAAGCTACCGTGACCCATACGCGACCACCCTTCGGTCTTGTATCAGCACACATCCGAGCCCAATGCCGGATGCATCGTAGTACACATCGAACGGTTTTGTTGTGTCTGGCTGCGCCAAAACCGGTGCTGATGTCAGGTGCTTGACTAAAGCCTTGAATGTTGCTTCACATGTTGGACTCCAAACATATTTGGTAGCCTTCTTCAGCAGATCCGTCATAGGCTTGGCAATCTTTGAGAAGTTTGGAATGAACCTCTGATAATATCCCGCGAGTCCGAGGAAACTCCGTACCTCATGAACAGTCCTCGGGGATTTCTAATTCAGCACTTGAGTGATCTTGCTCAGGTCTACAGCGATACCCTCCGCTGAGATGATATGCCCGAGAAAAGGCACTTGCGATATCCAAAACTCACATTTGCTGAATTTCGCGTATAGCTTGTGATCCCGCAGCCATTGCAAGACTATACGCAGATGCTTCTTGTGATCTTCCTCCGACTTGGAATATACCAGGATGTCGTCGATGAAGACCACGACAAACTTGTCCAGCTTCTGCATGAATACCGAGTTCATCAAGTACATGAAGTGAGCTGGAGCATTGGTCAGGCCGAAGGACATGACCAGGTACTCATAAAGTCCGTACCTCATTGACAAAGCTGTCTTTGGAATGTCCTCCGCCTTTATCTTAATATGATGGTACCCGGATCTTAAGTCCATCTTGGAAAAGATCTTTGCTTCGACCAACTGATCAAACAACATGTTGATCCGTGGCAACGGGTACTTGTTCTTGATGGTTACGGCATTTAATGGACGATAGTCCACGCAAAGCCGCAACGTCTCATCCTTCTTCTTCACAAATAATGCCGAACAGCCCCATGGCGAGGAGCTCGGCCTAATAAAACCCTTCTCCAGAAAGTCCATGAGCTGAGTCTTCAGTTCAGCCAACTCCTTGGGCGCCATCTTGTACAGCCTTCGGGATATTGGCATGGTTCCCGGTGCAAGTTCAATCTTAAACTCCACCTCTCTATCGGGCGGCATTCCCGGTAAATCATCCGAGAACACATCAGGGAACTCTCGGACCACTGGAATATCTTCCAATCTGATGGTTGTGGCTTGATAGACACTTGGAAGTTTTATTTCTGGACTGTCCAGAAATAATGAGTGAGACCCGTGCACTTCTGAGTTTAAGTGCACAACTCGAAGGACGGTGTCTAAAACAGCGCCGTGGCGGGTTAGCCACGACATCCCTAGGATGACATCGACCTTTTGTCCCTTTAAGATTATGAGAGACGTAGGGTATACTCTACCCGCTAAGCATAATGGTGTTTTGGAAACCATTACGCTTGCTGAAATCTTCCCACCCGGTGAACAAATTAAATATGGACTATCGGTGGGTAGTATTGGCAAGCTGTGTTTAGCAATGAAAGCTTGGCTAATAAAATTATGCGTGTCGCCTGAATCAAACAGTACTATAGCGGGATGCTGGTGGAGTTGGAACATACCCGCAAGGATTGGCTCGCCCTTCGGCACGTCCTCTATGGCAAGCTGGTGGACGGTGCCGGGCCTAGGGTTTGCCCGCAGCGCATTAGTAGGGTCCCGGGTTTGATTCCTCCCCTGAAACTGCGGTGCCACTCCGCCGCCTTGCCTCTCCGGGCAACTGCTCGCAAAGTGTCCTAGACGACCACACTTGTAACATGTGGCCGCTGCTGGTGTAGTGCTCGGGGGACGAAAGCCTGGCATGCGCTGCTGAGGTGCATACGCACGTGGCGTCGCCCGCTGCTGCTGTTGTTGCGGAGGTGGTACTGGCAGTGCCGGCCTGAATGCCGGTGAAGAGTATGGCCGATGCGAAACGGCATCGACTGCTGTGGTGGCTGCCAGCGTGGACCTGATGGTGGGTGATTCACCATCCGAAACTTCTGAGAAGGACCGCCTCCTTCTCCGCTGCTCTGCGGCGCGCTTCGCTTTCTCTCCGCCGCCGCTAACTCCTTGCCGGAGTCCTCCTGAACAATCACAGCATCAATGATGTCGTTGAGGCTGCCGCGATTGAACATCGCCAACTTGTCCTTCAGGAGCGGGTTAAGCCCCTGGTAAAAGTGGTCCCACCGCTTCTCGTCAGTATCTACGTGATACGACGCGTAGAGCGCGAGATTATTGAACGCCCTAGAGTATTCCAGCGTGTTCCGGCTCCCTTGTTGCAGGTGTAAGAATTCCTGTGTCTTCCTCTTCATTAGACCTGGCGGTATGTGATAGGCCCTGAAGGCCGTCCGGAACTCTGTCCAGGTCATAACTCGATCGGTGGGCTGTGAAGCACAGAAGTTTGCCCACCACGCGCTCGCGGATCCTTGGAGCTGCTGGACCGCAAACTGAGTCTTGCGCTGCTCACTTATCTGGAGCAGCCCGAACTTCATCTCTATTGCGCGGAGCCAGTTGTCCGCGTCAAGAGGTTCATCTGCCCTTGAGAATACCTGGGGATGAGTAGCCAGGAAGTCAGAGTAGGAGCTCTGTTGACGCTCCTCACGATCTTGACGTCTCTCTGGTGCAGCAACTCCGTGTGCTGCTGATGTGAACCCGCCATTGCCGTGACGATGTCGGCCAATGTAACCGTTGGCAGTGGCGGTGGCGGTGTTTGCTGTTGCTGTTGCTGCTGCTGTCCCGAGGAGTCCTCGGGAGGCTGTTGGGAGGTCTCTCCCCCTTGGCTAGTACCCCCAACGTCCGGGTTGGCACGAGTACGCGTCATTCTGAAATTCAAAACAACAGCGATTAGCACATGTCATACTTAGAATTCCATATGCAACAGTAGGTATTGAAGTGACACATGATTATTTTGCACAACATTCACATATATTGATAAAGCATAAACTTTATACAAAATATATTATTCTCGGTTCTCCGAGAAGTCGTGCTCATGTCGTCACTACCTATACATACGCTACTGTCTACACGACATGTCACCGATTACAAAAGTTGGGTTACACTACCCTAGCTGCCCTACTTGGCAACTGTAACCCCCTACTCGGAGTAGAACTCGACCTCCTGCGGGTCGTCCTCCTCCGGTACCTCTGCTGGTGGCTCTGGATCTACCACCTCTTCTCCCATCTCGGGTTCTCCCATTGCTGGAAGGCCCAAGACTACCGGTATGCCCAATACTGGAGATACGAGGTCCGGCAATGCATGCACCTCGTCCATAGCCTGGTAGTAGTCCTCTTCCCAGCCTTGCCCTTCCTCAATGGCGTCGTCTCACTCTTGAGCAAGGTCCTCATTCTGCTGGGTTAGGGTCTGCACCAGCTCTTGCAACGCCGTGATGTCGACACAGCTTTTCTTCTTCACCTTCTTCAGACGATGCAACTGATTGTGTTGTTCATTCAGTCGCTTGATCGTCGGAAGGAGCACATTGCGGAGTGTGCTGTGAGCACTCTCGAAATGATCTCCACGGCTTGTGCCCTCCTTGAGCTTTGCGGCGAGATGCTCTGTATGAACAGCTTGGCTGTCCATCACGGTGTTTCCCGCCCTCATCTGGAGGCTAAGGTTTGCCTCCGCGGGGCTGTACCTTGGGCAACCCGGATCGGCTGCCTCCCGGTAACTCTCTTCCCACACATGCTGAGCCCATCCCTCCACCGGAACGAGCACGTATGGAGTGCCCTCCATAGCATGCATGTGTAGTTGGCAAAAACGTGACATAGTGTCACGGGCTGCCACTTGCCACATCCCTTCCGGTTGTCTTCCTCTCACCGTGACGGTGAACGTCACCCAACCGGGTGGCGTAGGTCCTGCAGGGACTTCGACACGGATTGTCCACGTCTTGTTCCCCTCTTCACCTTCTTCCTTGGCGAAGTACTGCGGCATCTGGTTATATCTGAAATATTGAAGCATCTGCCTCAATGTTTCCGGATAGCCGCTACGATGAGAACAGTGGGATACCACCCACCGTTCTCCAACTGTTTGTCTGCTGTCATCTGTAAAAATATATTTGATAAATGTCAAATATTTATTTAAACAGTAAAACACTGAGTTATAACATAAGACATGTCATTGAACGCATAAAACTTGGAAACATAGTTCAAATTTTAAACAATTTGACTGCTGATCTGCTGTCCAACATGACAGCCCTGACCAGTTTCCATTTCAACCTGATTTAGGCCATGCTAAAGGCAAAACCAATTCTGGAGCTCAACATCAAAGTTAAAACTAACTTCAATAGCTTTCCAGAAAGTATTTGCTTGGCCTAAGATCTGTCCTGGTTCAAAAGTTATGAGATGTCAAAGTAAACAGAATTTCTGGAGAAAATTGGACAGCACCTCCCTGCTTTAGTCACTGATTTGATCCAAGAATTCCAGTTAATTCTGCTCCCAATCTGTCACGCCCGGTATTCCATAATGAACACCGAGCGTATACTCACATGTATGCCAGGATCAGTTGATTCATACATATGCCGACAAGAGTGTAATATCATTATATTACAAGCCAAGTTCAACGTACATTATAATATTACATCATAGTACATAAAATATCAACTAATAGTACCATTACACTAAACACAACAGCGGAAGACTACATCGTGGGTGCTCCAATTCCACAGGCATTGCCCGGGGGTTTCATCAACCTAGAACAACTCCTCGGGATCGAAGTCCTCCTCATCAAAGTCTACATCTTCATTTGCACCTGAGCAGCATACGACATCCAACAAAAGCAAGTTTGAGTACCAAAGGTACTCAGCAAGTGTAGGAAAGAATGTTATGAAGGCCAATAGCAAGGGAAGGCTAACCTGATTAAGCACTATGCATTAATCCTAAGCCTTAGCTTTAATTAGCAACCTATCTTACTAAGTGATAATCCCGCCATCATCATAATTAAGTCATTAATGTTATGTTACACCACCCAACAACCTCTTATGACTCACATCCATGTTTCTCTAATCATGGACAAGTCCAAGCCGCTCTTGACCGTGAGCACGGCTGTTATGACAGTTTGGTTCTCTGCAGAGATTGTACCACTTTACCCACAAGTAGTGATTTCATCCTCTGTTGCCAGGTGGACTAAGAAACCTCCCTGATATCCGTGGTTGCAAGCCACATTACACACTTCCTTTGGTGTGCGATCAGGAGATCACTACATGGCCTTTACAAAGGGTCTACCGGCAAGTACAAGCCCACTAAGGTTTCACCGCTGTAGTTCCTGGGAGTAACCCTCCCCTACAGAAGCCCCCTCTTGAGCCTTGCAGTTCCCAGGGCAGTCAAAAATGGACTCTCATTCCCCGCACCATCCAAACACTCATACTATACTGGCAAACTCCTAATTAATTGGTCAAGCTGCCCCATCTCAGTCTTGTGGTGGCACTGTAAAGCCGGGTAACTGTTCCATGAACCGGTCCTTAGAATCTAAGACAGGCACTAACTCATTCCCGAGTCTCGTGCACGAAGCACCAACCAACCAACCAGCCTGCCTAGATTCCCAACACCATGACACACTCTTGTGTCCTTTATATAACCCCACAAGACTATCCATATAATGTTTCATTCATTCTCTAAGTTCTAAGCATGCTTAGCTAAGCACATAAAATAATAACCAACAACTATCAACTAAGTCCCTCTATGGTTCAACAAGGAATGATAAAGGAATATAACTAAGGAAACAACCTAAATTAGGTTTCATGTTAATGACATCATGCAAATAATCTAACTATTCATCCTAGAATAGGAACAAAGTGGTCAAGGAACACTTGCCTTTGAATGAAGGGTGATGCACTTCAAACTCTTGCTCTTGAAGATTGGGAATTAGTTCTTGGTTTGGTTCTATCCATGCATTTGCACCCACAAAACAGTGACAAACATGCCATAAGAATCATATCAAAGCATTTCAATCACATAGGTTTGGTTACACACATGCAACTATTGATTTCTTGTCATTTCATGTGTTTTGAATTGAATATGAGTTTCAATTGGGCATCTATATCCTTCTATTTTATCTTTGTTATAGCCAAACACTCATTTTATAATCTCATAATGATATTAATGATTTCTAGACTTTTATGTATATATATGTAAATTTTCATAATTAATTAAATCCTATAAGTTATTTTAATCATTACTACAATTATTTTCAGAACCCATATTTCTATTTTCTACCTTTCAGAACCTATTTATGTATTTAGAACAATTTCCAAAATTTTTCTTTGATATATACTATTTTTATCTATATTTCAGCATTTATTTTATACTTAAAAATGCATTTTCAGCCATTTAAATAATTATTCTGGACTACAGAAATTTCAAATGCATAAAAACATAAAAACAGAACAATATTGTGTTGTTTGATAAATTTTTACAATTTTTCTGATATTTATGTTATTTTTGTTTACAGTTTTAGAATTAATTTGTCCTTATATAATTAATTTCAATCTTTGGAACTAATTACTTTTAATTTCTAATTTAATATTCTGATCAAAACATTTAATCAGGACTTTTAATAATTTTAATTTATTTAGTCTCATTTGATTAATTACAGAATTAAAAACAATCTTTTAAACTGTTTTGGGCTGATTTGTATTAATTCCAAACTTTCTGGGGTTCAAATTGAAAATATAGGACTGCTTTATCAATTTCCATAGTATACAGGGGCTAATTGGTTATTTTAAACTGGGTTTACTAATTTCTAATAAGCCTAGGGTTTGTTCTGCAAAGAACAGAGGCTATTTCCTATTTATTTGAATCTCCAGGGGCCTAATCAGAAGATTCCTAACGTTTATAACTGTTTTGAATGTGGGCCGTTGGATCTGAGATCAACGGCCCAGATTTAATTTAACCGAACCGGTACTCATTTCTAATCTGAACCGTTCACGAGAGATGGACGCTCCCGATTGCGCCACGTTGCCCTAACCCCTTCTCCCCCGCGTCCGGCGGCTGCGCGATCGCCGGCGAGCGGCGGCGGTGGCCGGAATCTCTCGGGTTTTGCCGTTTCTCCACCATTTCTCAATCTACTTGCACCAGAAGAGAGAGGAGAGTGTGGGGAACTCACCTAGATCGATCTTTGGACCCAGAAACAGCCGGATGAGCGTGATCGACGGCGACCGTGAAGGATCTCCGGCGATCTTCGTCGACAATGATCTCCAGGCACTTTTCCTCAGGGAATTTGATCGGGAATCCTCTCTGGGGGTTGTTGGAGTATGTAGGAATCACTAGAATCAAAGATCTCCGAGTGTTTTCGAGAAATTCGACTTTGGGGCGGTTTTTCAAATCGGGAGGAGTGAGGGCGGTTCTCAGGGCAGAAATGGCCGGCGTCGGGGGGGGGGGGGGTATTTGTAGGGGAGAGCGAGGCGGCGGTTGCTTGGGCGTCGGTTGATGAAGGGGCGCGCGAAATCGGCCATGTGCCGGCGGTTTTCTCCACATGCGATAATAGGGCGGTAATGAGAGGGAGAGAGGGAAGGAGGCGGTTGCTCGGGGAAGAAGGCCGTCGGCTGGGCCCTGGTGGCAGTGGGGAAGAGAGGGGGGAGGGGTTTGGTCACGTTTTTGTAAAATCGGGGTGTTACAAACTCTACCCCCCTTAAGAAAAATCTCGTCCTCGAGATTTGTAATTATAAAAGAAACAAGTTGGGAAATTGTGACTTGAGTTCATCTTCCCTTTCCCATGTAGCTTCTGCCTCGGAATGATGTTTCCATTGAACCTTGCACATACAAATTATTTTATTTCTTGTAACCTTTTCCATTGTGTCAAGAATTCTGACGGGATATTCGGTATATGAAAGATCTTCTTGTACATCCAATTCATCCATTGGTAATTGCTCTTCTGGTTTTCTCAAACACTTCTTGAGCTGTGATACGTGGAACACATCGTGTACGTCCGACAATCGGGAGGGTAACTCTAACTGATAGGCTACCTCTCCTTTGCGTTCCAGTATCTTGAATGGTCCGATATACCGAGGTGCTAGTTTTCCTCTTACTTTAAATCTCTTCAGTCCACGCATGGGTGACACTTTGAGATATACATAGTCTCCCACTTCGAAGACTAGTTCTCTTCGCCTTGTGTCTACATAGCTCTTTTGTCTTGTTTGAGCTATCTTTAGATTATTGCGAATTTCTCTTACTTTCTTTTCTGCATCTTTTAATACTTCAGGTCTAAACACCTTATTCTCACCTATTTGATCCCAAAATAATGGAGTTCTACATCTTCTTCCATAGAGAGCCTCAAATGGGGACATTTTCATACTTGCTTGGTAGCTATTATTGTAGGAGAATTCTGCATATGGCAAATTCTTATCCCAACTCCTACTATTCTTGAGTGCACAAGCTCGGAGCATATCTTCAAGAATCTGGTTGGTCCTTTCGGTCTGCCCATCAGTTTGTGGATGGTATGCAGAACTGAAATTTAATCGAGTCCCCATAGACCCATGTAATTTCTGCCAAAACCTTGAAGTGAACTGTGTACCTCTATCTGATACTATCTTTTTGGGTACACCATGTAGGCAGACTATTCTCGACATATACAGTTCTGCTAATTTGGAACCATTATAATTTTCTTTCACTGAAATAAAGTGAGCAACTTTTATCAATCTATCCACTATCACCCATATCGAGTCATACCCTGTTTGTGTCCTGGGCAAACCCACTATGAAGTCCATCCCAATTTCTTCCCACTTCCATTCAGGTATCTTTAGTGGTTGTAATAGCCCTGCAGGCCTTTGGTGTTCTGCTTTGACTAGTTGACATGTGTCGCACAATGCCACATGCTCTGCAACATCTCTTTTCATTCCATACCACCAATACCTTGTTTTAAGATCATGATACATCTTTGTACTTCCAGGATGGATAGAATAATCAGAATCATGAGCTTCTTTTAATATTAACTTCTTTATTTCCTTGATGTCTGGTACACATATTCTTTTACCATGCCATATGATACCATTCTCATCTTCTCTAAATCCCGGAGCCTTGTTTTCTTTGATCAACTGCTTAATTTCTTTGATCTTTTCATCATCCTTTTGACCTTTTCGTATATCTTGTTCCAGGGTTGAATCAACCTCCATTGCTATGGCTTCTGTATGATTCACTAAGCATAAGTTGAGCTTTGCGAACTCTTCACAAAGTTGGGGTTGTAGATCTCTTATGGTCAACATGTTAACATGTGTCTTTCTGCTTAAGGCATCTGCAACCACATTAGCTTTTCCAGAATAGTAATTGATTCCCACATCAAAATCGTTAATGAACTCTAACCATCTCCTTTGTCGAAGGTTGAGATCTGGCTGAGTGAAGATATACTTCAAACTCTTATGATCGGTATAGATCTCAGTTCTTTTACCCATTAGGTAATGTCTCTGTCGGTACCTGAGATATGGGGTACCCCCGCGCACAGGGTAAAATGCCTAAGGAACTCGCCCTTCTCCGCAGGGAGAGCTCCGAAGGCGCCACGCGTCCGGCGGGGCCGGACCTCCCTCTCCTCAGAGGAGAGCTCCAGGCCCGCCACGTGGCATACAGAAGCCGGACCTCCCCCTCCGCGGGAGAGAGGCCCGAAGGCGCCGCGTGTCCAGCGGGGCCGGACCTCCCTCTCCTCAGAGGAGAGCTCCGGGCTCGCCACGTGGCATACAGAAGCCGGACCTCCCCCTCCGCGGGTAGAGGTCCGGAGGCTCCACGTGCCCCGCGGGGCTGACCCTCCTCTTCTCTGAGAAGGGCTCCGGGCCCGCCAAGTGGCAGCAGAGCGACGCTGCCTGCCCCGAGCGATAGGCAGCGGGCGTAAATACGCCCCATACCTTGCCCGTACAAGGTATTAAAGGCCCGCGTCTTCCCAAGGCGCGGAGACGCGGAGCACGCTTCTGTCAGGTGCCGTTGCGCCCAGTCGCATCACAGACTGGCGCGTGGTGTCAGAACCTGTCAGCCAATAAACACGGAGACAAGACATCCCATGCCGCCTGCGCCGTCATCAACCACTACGACTAGCATGCGGCATGGGCAGGGCGGCAAGATAAAGACTCAGAAGCCTTCGACCAGAGACAACTACCGGCATAACTGCAGATACGGTAGATAATAGACAATCTTCCCGGGACCACCTGTCGGGTCCCGGCTTCCCTTGTAAGCCGCCCGAGTCTTGGACTATAAAAGGCTCGGGTAGGCGTCGATAGCAAGGGTTCGCACTTTGCAACTCATACGCTAGCCATACACTCTCAAGCTGTAACTCACCCCCAAGCTCAGGCCTCCGGCCCTGAGCAGCAAGCAATACAGCGAGCTCCATAGCTCGCCGTGGACGTAGGATTTTACGCTCCGGCGGCCTGAACCACGTAAAACTCGCCGTGTCAAGCTCTTACTAACTCGTCCATCTGCGCAAGCTCTCCGCTAGGGACTAGCCCCTCCGAAAAAATAACCTCCGCGGGCTGCCCAGTGCAGGCCCGGGGGAAGTGTCGACCGCACACTTCGACATTTGGCGCGCCAGGTAGGGGGCTTTTCTCCTAGCGCCACGAGTTTCCGCCGACGAAGATGACCAAGCTTCCTTCAGCGGCAAACTCTCCCCCTCCGCGTTCACGGCGAACCGTGACCACTGGGGAGTACATGTCGACACACTCAGGACGGAGTGTGTCGGCACAAGCTGGTAGCCAGCAGCCGACTCCGGCTATGCAGGCCCCAACCAGTGTGAGATCTTCTGCAGCGCTGAGCGTACACCATGGAGGTGCGCTAGCTGCAGCAAGAGCGCTGCTGCGCAACCCACCTGCGGGGGATGCGCCCCATTCAGCGACCCAGCAATGGGTCCGCGAGGTGGACCGCCTTGTTGTCGCCGCCGCGAACCCTCGGTTTCGGCGAGGACGACGCCCAGGACAACCGGCTGTGTCGCTGACGCGCACACCCACGGTTGACGGGCTAACGGCGGATTCCAGCTCCTCCAGGCTCCTGTCGACGGACCTGCGAAGGAAACTGGAACGGTGCCACTTGGGCCAGGACGCCCGGGTGTACCTCGAGCGACGCCGAGAGAGGCGTCGCAGCCATGAGGCAGGCGACAGCATGTCGTCGGCCTCGACACAACCAGAAGGGCAGGTGTCGGTACCTGAGATATGGGGTACCCCCGCGCACAGGGTAAAATGCCTAAGGTACTCACCCTTCTCTGCAGGGAGAGCTCCGAAGGCGCCACGCGTCCGGCGGGGCCGGACCTCCCTCTCCTCAGTGGAGAGCTCCGGGCCCGCCACGTGGCATACAGAAGCCGGACCTCCCCCTCCGCAGGAGAGAGGTCCGAAGACGCCACGCGTCCAGCGGGGCCGGACCTCCCTCTCCGCAGGGGAGAGCTCCGGGACCGCCACGTGGCATACAGAGGCTGGACCTCCCCCTCCGCGGGGAGAGGTCCGGAGGCTCCACGTGCCCCGCAGGCCGGACCCTTCTCACCTCAGAGAAGGGCTCCGGACCCGCCACGTGGCCAGAAGAACGGTGCTGCCTGCCCCCGAGCGGTAGGCGGCGGGCGTAAAGGCGCTCCTCACCATGCCCGTACAAGGTATTCAAGGCCAGCGTCTTCCCAAGACGCGGAAACGCGGAGCATGCGTCTGTCAGGTGCCGTTGCGCCCAGTCGCATCACAGACTGGCGCGCGGTGTCAGAATCTGCCAGCCAATAAACGCCGCGACAAGACATCCCATGCCGCCTGCGCCGTCATCAACCACTACGACTACCACGCGGCATGGGCAGGGCGGCAAGATGAAGACTCAGAAGCCTTCGACCAGAGGCAACCACCGGCGTAACTACAGATACGGTAGATAATAGACAATCTTCCTGGGACCACCTGTCGGGTCCCGGCTTCCCTTGTAAGCCGCCCGAGCCTTGGACTATAAAAGGCTCGGGTAGGCGTCGATAGCAAGGGTTCGCACTTTGCAACTCATACGCTACCATACACTCTCAAGCTGTAACTCACCCCCAAGCTCAGGCCTCCGGCCCTGAGCAGCAAGCAATACAGCGAGCTCCGTAGCTCGCCGTGGACGTAGGGTTTTACGCTCCGGCGGCCTGAACCACGTAAAACTCGCCGTGTCAAGCTCTCGCTAACTCGTCCATCCGCGCAAGCTTTCCGCTAGGAGACTAGCCCCGCCGAAAAAAGAACCTCCGCGGGCTGCCCAGTGCAGGCCCGGGGGAAGTGTCGATCGCACACTTCGACATCGCGCGCCAGGAAGGGGGCTTTTCCCCTAGCGCGACGAGTTTCCGCCGACGAAGATGACCAAGCTTCCTTCAACGGCAAACTCTCCCCCTCCGGGTTCACGGCGAACCGTGACCACTGGGGAGTACATGTCGACACACTCAGGACGGAGTGTGTCGGCACAAGCGGGCAGCCAGCAGCCGACTCCGGCAACGCCGACTCCGGCTATGCAGGCCCCGACCAGCGTGAGGTCTTCTGCAGCGCTGAGCGTACACCATGGAGGTGCGCTAGCTGCAGCAAGAGCGCTGCTGTGCAACCCGCCTGCGGGGGATGCACCCCATTCAGCGACCCAGCAATGGTTCCGCGAGGTGGACCGCCTCGTCGTCGCCGCCGCAAACCCTCGGTTTTGGCGAGGACGACGCCCAGGGCAACTGGCTGTGTCGCTGACGCGCACACCCATGGTTGACGGGCTAACGGCGGATTCCAGCTCCTCCAGGCTCCTGTCGACGGACCTGCGAAGGGAGCTGGAACGGTGTCACTTGGGGCAGGACGCCCGGGTGTACCTCGAGCGACGCCGAGAAAGGCGTCGCAACCAGGAGGCAGGCGACAGCATGTCGTCGGCCTCGACACAACCAGAAGGGCAGGTCTTCGCCATGCGAGCCCCGCCACAGGCATATGCTGCGCAGCATATGCCACAACCATATGCGCCGCAAGTAGCGGCCCCGGTCTATGGTGCAGCCTTGCCCATGCCGGGATACGCAGCGCCAGGTGCGAACCAAGTGTTCGCAGCGCCTATACCTGCCGCAACAGGTGCAGGATGTGCGGCCCTTGCACCCCATCTTCGTTTCGCAAGGTGGCCACGCAAGTTCCGCCCGCACCTGCCCGAGAAGTACGACGGCAGCGTCAACCCGGCGGAGTTCCTCCAGATCGACTCCACCGCTGTACTTGCCGCAGGAGGGGACGAGGCTGTCATGGCCAACTACTTCCCCGTCGCCTTGACCAGCCCAGCCCGGTCTTGGCTCATGAATCTACCTCAGGGGTCCATAACCTCCTGGGGTGAGCTCTGCCGGCAGTTCGTCGCCAACTTCGGCAGCTCCTACACCCGTCCCGGCACGGAGCTTGACCTCCACGCCGTCAAGCAACAACCTGGGGAGTCGCTGCGCTCTTTCATCCAGCGGTTCTCTCAGGTGCGCAACACCATCCCACATATCCAAAGCGCCTCTGTGGTGGTGGCGTTCCGACAGGGTGTCCGGGACGAGAAAATGCTCGAGAAGCTCGCGACCAGAGAGGTCCGCGATGTCTCGGAGCTCTTCAGCCTGGCGGACAAGTGCGCCAGAGCAGCTGAAGGGCGGAACTGGCACGCACTGCCGACCTCCGAGTCAGGAGGGCAGCCCGGGTCCGGTGCTACTGCCTATGGGGGTGGCAAGAAGACCAAGAACCGGGGGGGGGGGGGGTGGCAAGATGAAATCACCATTCACGGCCCCTGTCGCCGCAGCTGCGACGACCAGTGGAGCTCGGGGGCCACGCCCTGACAAAAGGCAGCGGCAGTCACCGGCCCCAGACAGTGACCAAGGCAGGCTATGCCCTGTGCACGGCACCTGCAACCATACTGCTGCCGAGTGCTGGGAGATCCAGAGGCTTGCAGAGCGCTTCCGCAAAGGAAGGCAGCAGAGGGCTGAAGCACCGCCCTACCCTCAGAGGGATGGCAAACAGGAGGCCGGCGCCCCAGTCACCGTTGCCCACTAGGTGGGGTTCCAGGAGCCTCAGCGTGTCATAAAGACAGTGCATGGCGGTGAGGACTCCAGTTCCGACGGTGACGGGCCTGGGCGTTAGCCAACTACAGCACGCCTCCGTGCCTCGAACATACCTCTCGGGAGCCGCCTAAGGTCCGTCAACCCCTTGAAGGCCTTGCCAGAAGGGGAAGACGCCTTAGGTCATCCAAGGTGAGCCCGGGTCCACCTACCCCTTGAAGGCCTTAGCCAGAAGGGGAGAACTCCCCGGGGGCCCTCGAGGGAAGCCGCGCAGGGCCTGATCCAGCATGAAGATAACAACCTTGACAAGACTCGGCTTGCAGGGAACACCCCACAACGCACGGTCTCGGCTAATGCTCTAAGCACTACCGCCAAAGAACCAAACGCGATGGGGGCCTGCAAGAAGGCAACCTGGTGAAGCGGCACGCTATATTCCAAGAAGGACCCATAAGCTCTCCCCCAGCAGGGAAGGTCCCTTCCAAATCATGAAAGCTGCCGCCCCAGGTACACATGCCTTTCAACCGAGAGTGGGATCCATTCCCAAAAAATCCTTGCCATGAAGCAACACTGTAAGTCCTACTTACTGAGCATCGGTAGAACAGGGTTATCCACTTCTGTAATAGACCCCATAGAATTTAGGAACAGAGCTTGGGGTAGCTAAGTCTCAAGGGACGGTACAGGACTACGTCCAGTTTAGCCTGGTTCCGACCCTAAGCGCGTAGAGTCTTGCTTCCCTTGTAGATGAGGCGGAACATTGCCCCCATGTACAGCCAGAATTCCACCTATGGGTACGAATACAGAGACCTGTTCTACTCAGCTCTCTCTCATGCGCTCATTTAAATTATGCATTAATTTTTATGATCGCACTATCTCTGTATGTTCATCGTACATCTAGCTCCCCCTCTCCTGCGCTCATCCATAGTCGGCATTTGCTATCCTACCGAAGGCGGCTGCGCTTGAGGCACCTGCCGATGGCCGAGTGAGTCTCTCGGGCCTCCCCCAGTCAGGTGTTGCGGTGCCAGTTGGTCACCTCCAGGAAAGGCCAGCGTTGTGCATGGGGGGTCCAGGGTGCGTATCCAGCTTAGCCGGCCCAGAGCCCAAAGCATGCGCATTCTGCCCTCCGGAGGTCCAGGGGAGTACGTCCGCTTTGCCTGGTCATGAACCCAAAGCGCGTGCACTCTGCTTCCCCAGCGCATGGCCCGGTACTAGGGATCGGACGGCCGTACCCGGACCTCGGAGGGAGCCGGAGCTCCGGCGCCTCGTGCACAGAATTGCCCAAGCCCCGTATAGCGGGTCAGGACCATAAGACGAATAAGACTAAGAGACAGGAGGGGAGGACCCCCCGAGGAGAATTATGTTTCCTCTACCTGTGTGCAGGACCTCCAGGTTATGGCAACAGGGACTGCATGAAGCGGGGGGGAAGGAGCTACCAGCTACTCCGGCCTGGGACTGGAAGGACCGTGACCTGCCCCTCCAGCAGGGGCGGGGCCCGGGGGCCCCACGTGTCCAGCGGGCCCGGAACTCTCTCCTTCCTTGAGGAGGGCTCCGGGCTCGCCACGTGGCAGGCAGGAACCGGACCTCCCCCCCTCAGTGAGAGGGCTCCGGAAGCCCTACGTGTCCAACATGGCCGGAGCTCCCGTCTCTTGAGGAGGAGCTCCGGACCCACCACGTGGCAGGCAGATTTGGAGCCCCCCATAGGGCGAGGTTCGGAGACCTCCGGGGGCCCCTAACACGGTTAGGACCCGGGGAGGGTGTCTGTGCGAAGCTCCGAGATTGGAAATGGCCTCTGAGTACCTTGCGGAGCTAAGAACTCAGCCAGGCAAAGCCAAGAAGGAGAGAAAAAGCATCACAGACACAAGTATCCAAGAGAGTCAAATTAAACAAGGCTCCATGAGCTGGACTACAGACTCGATAAAAAAGGGAGAAACAAGTACTAAGGACCTCCCGGCTCTCGCCGGAACCTTGCGGCTACAAGGGCGGCCACATCCACAATTTCAGCCTTGGCAGCTTCCTCCCGCTCCGCGGCTGGGCCCTCTCTCGCTGGCTCTAGCGAAAAAGAGGGGTCGCGGCTCTTGAAGCATGCCAGCACATGCGAAGCGACCTCTAAAGCTAAGCTACGGCCCTCGGCCTCAAGCTCGCTGGCGACCACCGAGTCGAGTCTGTCCAGCTTGGCGCCGATCGACTCCAACGCAGGGATCACCTCTGCCACCTTCAGTGCGGGAGTCGCGGCCCTCACCGGACTGAAGCCAAGAGGAATCAGGGCGGACCCCGCTCGATCCATGAAGCTTGAGACCGCAAGAGCCTCGGAGGATCGCAAGGCTGAGAGCTCCTCCACCTCGCGGCGGGCCGCCTGCAGAGCCTCCAGGTTCCTCTCAGAGAATTCCTTCTCCTTGGCCGCCAGGGAACTCTCCCGAAGGTGGAGTGTCGGTACCCTCGATATGGGGTACCCCCGCGCACAGGGGAAAATGCCTAAGGATCTCGCCCTTCTCCGCAGGGAGAGCTCCGAAGGCGCCACGCGTCCAGCGGGGCCGTACCTCTCTCTCCTCAGAGGAGAGCTCCGGGCCCACCACGTGGCATACAGAAGCCGGACCTCCCCCTCCGCGGGAGAGAGGTCCGAAGGTGCCGCGTGTCCGGAGAGGCCGGACCTCCCTCTCCTCAGAGAGGAGCTCCGGGCTCGCCGCGTGGCCAACAGAAGCCGAACCTCCCCCTCCGCGGGGAGAGGTCCGAAGGCTCCACATGTCCTGCAGGGCCGGACCCCCCTCTCTTCTGAGGAGGGCTCCGGGCCCGCCACGTGGCCAGCAGAACGGTGCTGCCTGCCCCCGAGCGATAGGCAGCGGGCGTAAAGACGCCCCATACCTTGCCCGTACAAGGTATTCAAGGCCCACGCCTTCCCAAGACGCGGAGACGCGGAGCACGCCTCTGTCAGGTGCCGTTGCGCCCAGTCGCATCACAGACTGGCGCGCAGTGTCAGAGGCTGCCAGCCAATAAACGCAGCGACAAGACATCCCATGCCGCCCCCGCCGTCATCACCCACTACGACTAGCATGCGGCATGGGCAGAGCTACAAGACGAAGACTCAGAAGCCTTCGGCAGAGACAACTACCGGCATAACTGCAGATACGGTAGATATCAGTCAATCTCCCCGGGACCACCTGTCGGGTCCCGGCCCCCCTTGTAAGCCACCCGAGTCTTGGACTATAAAAGGCTCGGGTAGGCGACGTTAGCAGGGGTTCGTACTCTAGCCATCCGCACCCCTGGGTTCGCATTCTGCAACTCATACGCTAGCCATACACTCTCAAGCTGTAACTCACCTCCAAGCTCAGGCCCCCGGCCCTGAGCAGCAAGCAATACAGCGAGCTCCATAGCTCGCCGTGGACGTAGGGTTTTACGCTCCGGTGGCCTGAACCACGTAAAACTCCCCGTGTCAAGCTCTCACTAACTCGTCCATCTGCGCAAGCTCTCCGCTAGGAACTAGCCCCTCCAAAAAAAGAACCTCCGCGGGCTGCCCAGTGCAGGCCCGGGGGAAGTGTCGATCGCACACTTCGACATTTGGCGCGCCAGGTAGGGGGCCTTTCTCCTAGCGCGACGAGTTTCCGCCGACAAGATGACCAAGCTTCCTTCAGCGGCAAACTCTCCTCCTCCGCGTTCATGGCGAACCGTGACCACTGGGGAGTACATTTCGACAAACTCAGGACGGAGTGTGTCGGCACAAGCTGGTAGCCAGCAGCCGACTCCGGCAACGCCGACTCCGGCGATGCAGGCCCTGACCAGTGTGAGATCTTCTGCAGCGCTGAGCGTACACCATGGAGGTGCGCTAGCTGCAGCAAGAGCGCTGCTGCGCAACCCACCTGCGGGGGATGCGCCCCATTCAGCGACCCAGCAATGGGTCCGCGAGGTGGACCGCCTCGTCGTCGCCACCGCGAACCCTCGGTTTCGGCGGGGACGACGCTCCGGCCAACCGGCTGTGTCGCTGACGCGCACGCCAACGGTTGAAGGACAGACGCTGGATTCCAGCTCCACCAGGCTTCCATCGACGGACCTGAGGACTGAGCTGGAATAATGCCACCTGGGCCAAGACGCCCGAATGTTCCTTGAGCGACGTCGAGAAAGGCGTCGCACTCAAGAGGCTGGCGACAACATGACGTCGGCCTCGACCCAGCCTGGAGGGCAGACCTTCGCTACGCGAGCTCTGCCCCAGGCGTACGCCGCACAACATAAGCCACAACCATGTGCTCTGCAAGCGGCGTCCCCGGCCTATGGCGTAACCTTGCCCATACTGGGGTACACTGTGCCAGGCGCAACCAAGCGTTCGCGGCACCAGTACCTGCACTGGGAGCCATCAACCGGCTCTGGCAGCGCCGACCCCGGCAATGCAGGCTCCAACCAGCGTCAGGTCTTCAGTAGCGCTGGGCGTACCCGGCGGGGGTGCACTAGCCGCAACAAGAGCGCTACTGTACAATACGCCTGCTGGGGACGCGCCTCAGGCAGCGACCCAGCAGTGGATTCACGAGGTAGACCGTCTTGTCGTCGCCACTGCAGACCCTTGACTTCGGCGGGAACGACGCTCCGGGCAACCAGCTGTGTCGCTGACGCGCACGCCAACGGTTGATGGACAGACGGCGGATTCCAGCTCCACCAGGCTTCCGTCGACGGACCTGAGGACTGAGCTGGAACGATGCCACCTGGGCCAAGATGCCCGAATGTTCCTCGAGCGGCGACAAGAAAGGCGTCGCAGCCAAGAGGCCGGCGTCAGCATGACGACTGCCTCAACCCTGCCTGAGGCGCAGACTTTCGCCACGCGAACTCTGCCCCAGACATACGCCACGCAGCATATGCCACAGCCATATGTCCTGCAAACGGCGCCCCCGGTCTATGGCGCAGCCTTGCCCATACCGGGGTACACTGTGCCAGCGGCGAACCAAGCGTTCGCGGCACAAACACCTGCAGCAACAGGGGCAGGATGTACGGCCCTGGAGCCCCACCTCCGCTTCACGAGGTGGCCGCGCAAGGTTTGGCCGCACCTGCCCGAGAAGTACGACGGC
Organism: Neostapfia colusana; assembly: GCA_030760725.1. NCBI lineage: Eukaryota > Viridiplantae > Streptophyta > Magnoliopsida > Poales > Poaceae > Neostapfia > Neostapfia colusana. Next base: position 53,503,846 of record JASWHV010000019.1, read on the forward strand.
AGCGTCAACCCGGCGGGGTTCCTCCAGATCTACTCCACCGCCGTACTTGCTGCAGGAGGGGATGAGGCCGTCATGGCCAAGCTACTTCCCCGTCACCTTGACCGGCCCAGCCCGGTCTTGTCTAATGAACCTCCCTCAGGGTTCCATAACTTCCTGGGGAGAGCTCTGCCGGCAGTTCATCGCCAACTTCGGCAGCTCCTACACCCGTCCCTGCACGAAGCATGACCTCCAAGCCATCAAGCAACAACCTGGGAAGTCGCTGCGCTCCTTCATCCAGCGGTTCTCCCAGGTACGCAACACCATTGCGCATATTCAAAGTGCTTCTGTGGTGGCGGCACTTCGACAGTGTCCAGGACAAGAAGATGCTTGGGAGGCTTGTAACCAGAGAGGTCTGCGATGCCTCCGAGCCCTTCAGCCTGGCGGACAAGTGCGCCAGAGCAGCCGGAGGGCGGAGCTGGCACTCACTGCCAGCTTCCGAAGCCGGAAGACAGCCCAAAGACGGCGGAGTTCAAGCTGAGCTCCCAACCACGTTAGACAGCCAAGAGCCAAGCACTGGCTGACTTCGTGGCTGAGTGGACGCCAACGAAGGCTGACCCAAGGGGCCGCGAAGACGGTGAACCAAAGTACCGAGCTCCGGTCTTCACCGGGCCTCACTGGACGCTCTTCTTCGACGGCTCCTCGCGAAAGCAGGGGGCCGGTGCCGGCGTACTGCTTCTCATGCCATCGGGGGAGCAGTCTGGGTACATGGTGCGTCTCAATTCCAAGGCAACCAACAACTTGGCAGAGTATGAAGCACTCATCTTTGGCCTAAAAGACAGTCCTGTCTCTGGGCGCTCGCCAGTTGTTGGCACAGGGCGACTCCCAGCTAGTTATCAAGCAAGTTAAGGGTGAATGCCCCTGCAATGACCCACAGCTAGCTGCTTATCTGCTTCACGTGCGGATGTTGGAGAAAGAATTCCTCGCCTTGGACCTGCGCCATGTACCGCGCGCTTGCACGGCCGCAGCTGACGACCTCTCAGCGAAAGCCTCCATCAGAGCCCCTGCTCATGAAGGAGTCTTTGAGAGGACGTTGCTGCGGTCCACAGCCCGGCCCGCCGAGCAGGGCGAAGGGGGCTGAACCAGTGCCTTGAAGCTAGGCAGTCCCGGCGGCCCTGGATGCCGCCAAAGGATCGTAAGAGTCACTGGGAACTCCGTGCAACCCAGCGCTCAAGATCCAGAAGCTCAAGTAGTCCCGATGCATGGACCACGGAGGTCCGGGACTCCTTGAAGGACATCCTTCCTGATGAACGTGCATCTGCTGAACGGGTGGTGCGGATGGCTAAGTGCTACGCGCTGGTATCTTTACTGGCGTGGCGCCACGACATCCTATTGCGGCGCATAACCCAGGAGGAAGGCTGCGATTAGCTCGCAGTAGTCCAAGGAGGTGAGTGCTGGGAACGCTCATCGTCCTGCACGTTGGTCGGTTAAGCCACCCGGCATGGCTCCTACTGACCGAGAGCCACCTGGACGCCGTCAAACCGGTTAGGGATGCAATGCGTGCCAGGTCCACGCCAAGCAGACCCACACAACTGGTGCAGACGCGCACCCAGAGCCATCGGGGGATACCGGCTCCTCCATGTCGAGGGCCAGCCGGACTTCCCAGGGCCGGGTCACAGGAACTACCCTTCCACATGGTATGCGGGGCCGAAGCCATGCTTCCCCCTGATATAGCCATGGGGGTCCCCCCGTGTCCGGCGTACGACGAAGCCACGCATGACCCGCTCTGCGTGAAGACAGGCGCTCCGACGCTACCCAGTAAGTTCACCATGCTTACTTAGGTGTTTATTTAAATTACGCATTAATTTATATGAACACCTCCCCACGCTCTAGACAGTGTGCCTCCATTGTACACTCGGCTCCTCTTTCCGGCTCTCATGCATAGTCGATATTTGCCATCCTGCCGAAGGCGGTAGTGCTTGGGGTACCTGCCAGAGGCCCGGTGGCCTTTTGGATCTCCCCCTATAAGGGTACTGCACCGCCAGTTGGTCTCCTCCGAGAAAAGACCTACGCTAGAACGGGGGGTCAGGAGCCTTGCTTTGCCCGGTCTTGCACCCAAAGCATGCGCACTCTGCCTCCCGGCGCTACGGTCTGAGTACCAGGGGGCCGGGCGGTTACACCCTGACTGGGGCTGGGGCCAGACCTCCGGGACCAAGTGCACTGGATTACCCAAGCCCCGTATTCTGGCCTGGGACAGTAAGCCAAATGAGACTAAGGGATAGGAAAGGGGGGACCACTGAGCAGTTCCGGACCTCCGCCCCCACAGCTGGGCCGAGCTCCGAGGCCAGCCCTCGCCCTCCTTTCAGAGGCGAGCGCTGATGCCAGACCTCATGCCCTTCGCTGGCCTGAGCTCCGATGACTTCCGGACTCCGCCTCCACAGCCAGACTGAGCTCCGAGGCCAGCCCTCGCCCTCCTTTCAGAGGCGAGCGATGCCGGACCTCACGCCCTTCGCTGGCCTGAGCTCCGATGACTTCCGGTCCTCCGCCCCCACAGCCGGGCCGAGCTCCGATGCCAGGCTTCACCCTCTCCTAAGAGGCTAAACACCGAAGCCGTCAAGACCCTGCCAGCACAGGGAGTACTCAAGACAAGAAAGTGCGCGGATCAGAAGAGACGAAGGTCCCACCTCGGGCTCGCTATCTCCCCCAAGATGGGCCCGGGGGCCACTGTCGGTACCCTCGATATGGGGTACCCCCGCGCACAGGGGAAAATGCCTAAGGATCTCGCCCTTCTCCGCAGGGAGAGCTCCGAAGGTGCCACGCGTCCAGCGGGGCCGTACCTCCCTCTCCTCAGAGGAGAGCTCCGGGCCCACCACGTGGCATACAGAAGCCGGACCTCCCCCTCCGCGGGAGAGAGGTCCGAAGGTGCCGCGTGTCCGGAGAGGCCGGACCTCCCTCTCCTCAGAGAGGAGCTCCGGGCTCGCCGCGTGGCCAACAGAAGCCGAACCTCCCCCTCCGCGGGGAGAAGTACGAAGGCTCCACGTGTCCTGCGGGGCCGGACCCCCTCTCTTCTGAGGAGGGCTCCGGGCCCGCCATGTGGCCAGCAGAACGGTGCTGCCTGCCCCCGAGCGATAGGCAGCGGGCGTAAAGACGCCCCATACCTTGCCCGTACAAGGTATTCAAGGCCCACGCCTTCCCAAGACGCGGGGACGCGGAGCACGCCTCTGTCAGGTGCCGTTGCGCCCAGTCGCATCACAGACTGGCACGCAGTGTCAGAGGCTGCCAGCCAATAAACGCAGCGACAAGACATCCCATGCCGCCCCCGCCGTCATCACCCACTACGACTAGCATGCGGCATGGGCAGAGCTACAAGACGAAGACTCAGAAGCCTTCGGCAGAGACAACTACCGGCATAACTGCAGATACGGTAGATATCAGTCAATCTCCCCGGGACCACCTGTCGGGTCCCGGCCCCCCTTGTAAGCCACCCGAGTCTTGGACTATAAAAGGCTCGGGTAGGCGACGTTAGCAGGGGTTCATACTCTAGCCATCCGCACCCCTGGGTTCGCATTCTGCAACTCATATGCTAGCCATACACTCTCAAGCTGTAACTCACCTCCAAGCTCAGGCCCCCGGCCCTGAGCAGCAAGCAATACAGCGAGCTCCATAGCTCGCCGTGGACGTAGGGTTTTACGCTCCGGTGGCCTGAACCACGTAAAACTCCCCGTGTCAAGCTCTCACTAACTCATCCATCTGCGCAAGCTCTCCGCTAGGAACTAGCCCCTACGAAAAAAGAACCTCCGCGGGCTGCCCAGTGCAGGCCCGGGGGAAGTGTCGATCGCACACTTCGACATGGAGAGTCTTGGCTAGCCGCTCCAACTCAGCGGCCTTGAAGCCGGCGGTCAACTCCTGGTCCAAGACCGCCCGGCGATCATGGGAGACCTGTTCCTCCCTCAAGTCAAGGTCTGCCTTCAGAATCTCCAGCTCCTCCATCCGAGCTCGGAGGTCATCCTCGCCCACGGCCAGCTGCGCGGCGACCCTCTCTGCCTCAGCTGCCACGGAACGCTCCCGCTCCTCAACGGCGAGTTCGCGGCGCCCCAACCGCTGCCGTATTTCCACAGCAGCAGAGAGGCTCTCTTCGGCCCGGGCGTGTGCCTCCAGGGCCTCCCTGTTGATCCGCCGTGACTGGGTGTCCATGCGGTCAACAGCCCGCTTCATCAGGTCGACGAGCGCTTCCCTGAAGTCGAGCAACTCCCGCCTGGAGTCGAGCTCGCTCTTAACCTTCGCGGTCCTCTCCCGCAAAAGGTTCCCCCAGATGAGGAGGCGGTCCCGTTCAACCGTATACTCCTCCCGCTCGCGCCCTAGCGCAGCCAAGACCTACCGGACGCTCGACTCGGCAAGCGCGAAGGCGTCCGCCAGAGGCAATGGAGCAACAGAGGCTGGGGCAGTCCCTCCGACCTCCTCCATTACCTCGTCCTCAGGAAGAGCCGACGCACCAGCAGCCGAGACGAGACGCCGATCAGGAGAAGCTGGCTCCGCGGCTCTGGCAGCCAGGCCAGCCGGACTCTTTTCAGCTTCCGGCTCCTTGACCTGAGGAGAGGGACGAGCCGGGGAAGGCGGTGCTGGAGAAGAAGCCAGGCCGCCTAGTGCAGGATCAACCTGTGCTGGCTCGGGGGCCGCGGTTGCCGTCTCGGCAGGAAGAGACGACGCCGCCGCGGAGTCCGGGCACACCGGAACAGGAGAAGTTCGCGCTGGCCTGGGGGCCGCGGCAGTTGCCCCTGGCTCCAGACGCTGCGGCACAGACTCCCAGCAAGACGGGGAAGGCCGGGAAGCGCGGACACTCCAGCGAGCTCTGAACCCCGACTTCCGAGCCGGGGTAGGACTTCCAGAGCCCGCAACCGTCGCCGACGACCGCTCCGCAGTCGCTTGGACTGGCGGAACAGGGGACGCCCCAGAGGCTTCCCCCAGCGCATCAACCCGGGGCCTCTTCGAGTTGCCACCGGAGGGAGTGTCAGGCACCCCAGAATCCCGACTTGGCACCGACGCCGTTGCTGGAGGAGATCGAGCACGTTTCTTCTCTGGCAGCGGGTTGGAAGCCATGGCAAGGGAGAACTTAAAAACACAAGAGTCCGAGAAGAAATGCTGAGAAGTGCGAAGGGAAGCTGCAATGGGGGTGAGACCCCCTCTAAAAAGCTTCCCGGTGCAATTCCAAGCGATTCGGAACTCTTCGAATATCCCGCACCGGCAACCGCTTCGGTTTCTAGACCGAATGCCGATGACGGGTGGGCCCAAACCGCTTAACTAAAGCGGTGGGGTCAAGGAGTCAGTCTCCTGAGAAGATGAGCCGGCAAGGCACTTCGGCGGTTCCCGAAGAAAGCGCCGCAACGTGCAGAAGTGGCAGCCTTGGGAACCGCCGCAGTAAAAGCAATCATCAAGTGAGCGCACGCTCTCACGACCCCGCGGCCGTTCGTGCTCCGTCAGCGGTCAATTCGGGACTTAGAGGAAGTGCGCGGATCAGAAGAGACGGAGGTCCCACCTCGGGCTCGCTATCTCCCCCGAGATGGGCCCGGGGGCCACTGTCGGTACCTGAGATATGGGGTACCCCCGCGCACAGGGTAAAATGCCTAAGGTACTCACCCTTCTCCGCAGGGAGAGCTCCGAAGGCGCCACGCGTCCGGCGGGGCCGGACGTCCCTCTCCTCAGAGGAGAGCTCCGGGCCCGCCACATGGCATACAGAAGCCGGACCTCCCCCTCCGCAGGAGAGAGGTCCGAAGACGCCACGCGTCCAGCGGGGCCGGACCTCCCTCTCCGCAGAGGAGAGCTCCGGGCCCGCCACGTGGCATACAGAGGCTGGACCTCCCCCTCCGCGGGGAGAGGTCCGGAGGCTCCACGTGCCCCGCAGGCCGGACCCTTCTCACCTCAGAGAAGGGCTCCGGACCCGCCACGTGGCCAGAAGAACGGTGGTGCCTGCCCCCGAGCGGTAGGCGGCGGGCGTAAAGGCGCTCCTCACCTGGCCCGTACAAGGTATTCAAGGCCCGCGTCTTCCCAAGACGCGGAAACGCGGAGCACGCGTCTGTCAGGTGCCGTTGCGCCCAGTCACATCACAGACTGGCGCGCGGTGTCAGAATCTGTCAGCCAATAAACGCCGCGACAAGACATCCCATGCCGCCTGCGCCGTCATCAACCACTACGACTAGCACGCGGCATGGGCAGGGCGGCAAGATGAAGACTCAGAAGCCTTCGACCAGAGGCAACCACCGGCGTAACTACAGATACGGTAGATAATAGACAATCTTCCCGGGACCACCTGTCGGGTCCCGGCTTCCCTTGTAAGCCGCCCGAGCCTTGGACTATAAAAGGCTCGGGTAGGCGTCGATAGCAAGGGTTCACACTTTGCAACTCATACGCTAGCCATACACTCTCAAGCTGTAACTCACTCCCAAGCTCAGGCCTCCGGCCCTGAGCAGCAAGCAATACAGCGAGCTCCGTAGCTCGCCGTGGACGTAGGGTTTTACGCTCCGGCGGCCTGAACCACGTAAAACTCACCATGTCAAGCTCTCGCTAACTCGTCCATCCGCGCAAGCTTTCCGCTAGGAGACTAGCCCCGCCGAAAAAAGAACCTCCGCAGGCTGCCCAGTGCAGGCCCGGGGGAAGTGTCGATCGCACACTTCGACAGCAGGCCTTCGCCACGCGAGCCCTGCCTCAGGCATATGCTGCGCAGCATATGCCACAGCTATATGCGCCGCAAGTAGCGGCCCCGGCCTATGGTGCAGCCTTGCCCATGCCGGGATACGCGGTGCCAGGTGCGAACCAAACGTTTGCAGCGCCAGTACCTGCAGCAGCAGGTGCAGGATGTGCGGCCCTTGCACCCCACCTTCGCTTCGCAAGGTGGCCACGCAAGTTTCGCCCGCATCTGCCCGAGAAGTACGACGGTAGCGTCAACCCAGCGGAGTTCCTCCAGATCTACTCCACCGCCATACTTGCCGCAGGAGGGGGTGAGGCTGTCATGGCCAACTACTTCCCCGTCGCCTTGACCGGCCCAGCTCGGTCTTGGCTCATGAACCTACCTAAGGGGTCCATAACCTCCTGGGGAGAGCTCTGCCGGCAGTTCCTCGCCAACTTCGGCAGCTTCTACACCCGTCCCGGCACGGAGCTTGACCTCCACGCCGTCAAGCAACAACCTGGGGAGTCGCTGCGCTCTTTCATCCAGCGGTTCTCTCAGGTACGCAACACCATCCCGCATATCCAAAGTGCCTCTGTGGTGGTGGCGTTCCGACAGGGTGTCCGGGACGAGAAAATGCTTGAGAAGCTCGCGACCAGAGAGGTCCGCGACGTCTCGGAGCTCTTCAGCCTGGCGGACAAGTGCGCCAGAGCAGCTGAAGGGCGGAACTGGCACGCTCTGCCGACCTCCGAGTCAGGAGGACCGCCCGGGTCCGGTGCTGCTGCCTATGGGGGTGGCAAGAAGACCAAGAACCGGGGGGGTGGCAAGATGAAGTCACCATTCACGGCCCCCGTCGCCGCAGCTACGACGACCAATGGAGCTCGGGGGCCACGCCCCGACAAAAGGCAGCGGCAATCACCGGCCCCAGACAGTGACCAAGGCGGGCTATGCCCCGTGCATGGCACCTGCAACCATACTGCTGCCGAGTGCTGGGAGATCCAGAGGCTCGCAGAGCGCTTCCGCAAAGGAAGACAGCAGAGGGCTGAAGCACCGCCCTACCCTCAGAGGGATGGCAAACAGAAGGTCAATGCCCCAGTCACTGCTGCCCACCAGGTGGGGTTCCAGGAGCCGCAGCGTGTCATAAAGACAGTGCATGACGGTGAGGACTCCAGTTCCGACGGTGACAGGCCAGGGCGTTAGCCAACTGCGGTGTGCCTCCGTGCCTCGAACATACCTCTCGGGGGCTGCCTAAGGTCTGTCAACCCCTTGAAGGCCTCGCCAGAAGGGGAAGACGCCTTAGGTCATCCAAGACGAGCCCGGGTCTACCTACCCCTTGAAGGCCTTAGCCAGAAGGGGAGAACTCCCCGGGGGCCCCCAGGAGAAGCCGCGCAGGACCTGATCCAGCGCGAAGATAACAACCTCGTCGACAAGACTCGGCTGCAGGAAACACCCCGCAACGCACGGTCTCGGCTAATGCTCTAAGCACTACCGCCAAAGAACCAAAAGCGTCGGGGGCCTGCAGAAGGGCAACTTGGTGAAGCGGCACGCTCTATTCCAAGAAGGACCCATAAGCTCTCCCCCAGCATGGAAGGTCCCTTCCGAATCATGAAAGCTGCCGCCCCAAGTACACATGCCTTCCAACCGAGAGTGGGATCCGTTCCCAAAAATCCTTGCCATGGAGCAACACTGTAAGTCCTACTTCCTGAGCATCAGTAGAACAGGGTTATTCCCTTCTGTAGTAGATCCCATAGAATTTAGGAACAGCGCTTGGGGCAGCTAAGTCTCAAGGGACGGTACAGGACTACGTCCAGTTTAGCCTGGTTTCGACCCTAAGCACGTAGAGTCTTGCTTCCCTTGAAGACAAGGCGGAACATTGCCTCCCTGTACAGCCAGAATTCCACCTATGGGTACGAATACAGAGCCCCGTTCTACTTAGCTCTCTCTCATGTGCTCATTTAAATTATGCATTAATTTCTATGATCGCGCTATCTCTGTATGTTCATCGTACATCTAGCTCCCCCTCTCCTGCGCTCATCCATAGTCGGCATTCGCTATCCTACCGAAGGCGGCTGCGCTTGAGGCACCTGCCGATGGCCGAGTGGGTCTCTCGGGCCTCCCCCAGTCAGGTGTTGCGGTGCCAGTTGGTGACCTCCAGGAAAGGCCTGCGTTGTGCATGGGGGGTCCAGGGTGCGTATCCAGCTTAGCCGGCCCAGAGCCCAAAGCATGCGCATCCTGCCCTCCAGAGGTCCAGGGGAGTACGACCGCTTTGCCTGGTCATGAACCCAAAGCGCGTGCACTCTGCTTCCCCAGCGCATGGCCCGGTACTAGGGATCGGACGGCCGTACCCGGACCTCGGAGGGAGCTGGAGCTCCGGCGCCTCGTGCACAGAATTGCCCAAGCCCCGTATAGCGGATCAGGGTCGTAATACGGATAAGACTAGGAGACGGGAGGGGAGGACCCCCCGAGGAGAATTACATTTCCTCTACCTGTGTGCAGGACCTCCAGGTTATGGCAACAGGGACTGCATGAAGCGGGGGGAAAGGAGCTACCAGCTACTCCGGCCTGGGACTGGAAGGACCGGGACCTGCCCCTCCAGCAGGGGCGGGGCCCGGGGGCCCCACGTGTCCAGCGGGCCCAGAACTCTCTCCTTCCTTGAGGAGAGCTCCGGGCTCGCCACGTGGCAGGCAGGAACCGGACCTCCCCCCCTCAGTGGGAGGGCTCCGGAAGCCCTACGTGTCCAACATGGCCGGAGCTCCCATCTCTTGAGGAGGAGCTCCGGACCCGCCACGTGGCAGGCAGATTTGGAGCCCCCCATAGGGCGAGGTTCGGAGACCTCCGGGGGCCCCTAACACGGTTAGGACCCGGGGAGGGTGTCTGTGCGAAGCTCCGAGATTGGAAATGGCCTCTGAGTACCTTGCGGAGCTAAGGACTCAGCCAGGCAAAGCCAAGAAGGAGAGAAAAAGCATCACAGACACAAGTATCCAAGAGAGTCAAATTAAACAAGGCTCCATGAGCTGGACTACAGACTCGATAAAAAAGGGAGAAACAAGTCCTAAGGACCTCCCGGCTCTCGCCGGAACCTTGCGGCTACAAGGGCGGCCACATCCACAACTTCAGCCTTGGCAGCTTCCTCCCGCTCCGCGGCTGGGCCCTCTCTTGCTGGCTCTAGCAAAAAAGAGGGGTCGCGGCTCTTGAAGCATGCCAGCACATGCGAAGCGACCTCTAAAGCTAAGCTACGGCCCTCGGCCTCAAGCTCGCTGGCGACCACTGAGTCGAGTCTGTCCAGCTTGGCGCCGATCGACTCCAACGCAGGGATCACCTCTGCCACCTTCAGTGCGGGAGTCGCGGCCCTCACCAGACTGAAGCCAAGAGGAATCAGGGCGGACCCCGCTCGATCCACGAAGCTTGAGACCGCAAGAGCCTCGGAGGATCGCAAGGCTGAGAGCTCCTCCACCTCGCGGCGGGCCGCCTGCACAGCCTCCAGGTTCCTCTCGGAGAATTCCTTCTCCTTGGCCGCCAGGGAACTCTCCCGAAGGTGGAGAGTCTTGGCTAGCCGCTCCAACTCAGCGGCCTTGAAGCCGGCGGTCAACTCCCGGTCCAAGACCGCCCGGCGATCATGGGAGACCTGTTCCTCCCTCAAGTCAAGGTCTGCCTTCAGAATCTCCAGCTCCTCCATCCGAGCTCGGAGGTCATCCTCGCCCGCGGCCAGCTGCGCGGCGACCCTCTCTGCCTCAGCTGCCACGGAACGCTCCCGCTCCTCAACGGCGAGTTCGCGGTGCCCCAACCGCTGCCGTATTTCCACAGCAGCAGAGAGGCTCTCTTCGGCCCGGGCGTGTGCCTCCAGGGCCTCCCTGTTGATCCGCCGCGACTGGGTGTCCATGCGGTCAACAGCCCGCTTCATCCGGTCGACGAGCGCTTCCCTGAAGTCGAGCAACTCCCGCCTGGAGTCGAGCTCGCTCTTAACCTTCGCGGTCCTCTCCCGCAAAAGGTTCCCCCAGATGAGGAGGTGGTCCCGTTCAACCGTATACTCCTCCCGCTCACGCCCTAGCGCAGCCAAGACCTGACGGACGCTCGACTCGGCAAGCGCGAAGGCGTCCGCCAGAGGCAATGGAGCAACAGAGGCTGGGGCAGTCCCTCCGACCTCCTCCATTACCTCGTCCTCAGGAAGAGCCGACGCACCAGCAGCCGAGACGAGACGCCGATCAGGAGAAGCTGGCTCCGCAGCTCTGGCAGTCAGGCCAGCCGGGCTCTTTTCAGCTTCCGGCTCCTTGACCTGAGGAGAGGGACGAGCCGGGGAAGGCGGTGCTGGAGAAGAAGCCAGGTCGCCTAGTGCAGGATCAACCTGTTCTGGCTCGGGGGCCGCGGTTGCCGTCTCGGCAGGAAGAGACGACGCCGCCGCGGAGTCCGGGCACACCGGAACAGGAGAAGTTCGCGCTGGCCTGGGGGCCGCGGCAGTTGCCCCTGGCTCCGGACGCTGCGGTACAGACTCCCCGCAAGACGGGGAAGGCCGGGAAGCGCGGACACTCCAGCGAGCTCTGAACCCCGACTTCCGAGCCGGGGTAGGACTTCCAGAGCCCGCAACCGTCGCCGACGACCGCTCCGCAGTCGCTTGGACTGGCGGAACAGGGGACGCCCCAGAGGCTTCCCCCAGCGCATCAACCCGAGGCCTCTTCGAGTCGCCACCGGAGGGAGTGTCAGGCACCCCAGAATCCCGACTTGGCACCGACGCCGTTGCTGGAGGAGATCGAGCACGTTTCTTCTCTGGCAGCGGGTTGGAAGCCATGGCAAGGGAGAACTTAAAAACACAAGAGTCCGAGAAGAAATGCTGAGAAGTGCGAAGGGAAGCTGCAATGGGGGTGAGACCCCCTCTAAAAAGCTTCCCGGTGCAATTCCAAGCGATTCGGAACTCTTCGAATATCCCGCACCGGCAACCGCTTCGGTTCCTAGACCGAATACCGATGACGGGTGGGCCCAAACCGCTTAACTAAAGCGGAGGTCAAGGAGTCAGTCTCCTGAGAAGATGAGCCGGCAAGGCACTTCGGCGGTTCCCGAAGAAAGCGCCGCAACGTGCAGAAGTGGCAGCCTTGGGAACCGCCGCAGTAAAAGCAATCATCAAGTGAGCGCACGCTCTCACGACCCCGCGGCCGTTCGTGCTCCGGCAGCGGTCAATTCGGGACTTAGAGGAAGTGCGCGGATCGGAAGAGACGGAGGTCCCACCTCGGGCTCGCTATCTCCCCCGAGATGGGCCCGGGGGCCACTGTCGGTACCTGAGATATGGGGTACCCCCGCGCACAGGGTAAAATGCCTAAGGTACTGACCCTTCTTCGCAGGGAGAGCTCCGAAGGCGCCACGCGTCCGGCGGGGCCGGACCTCCCTCTCCTCAGAGGAGAGCTCCGGTGTAACACCCTCATCTCGGATATCAGCATATGTTCATGTTTTATGAAGAAGAAAAACATTTTAAGAAAAGGAGGAATAGAGACAAGTATCAAGAGGATGGCCAATAAAGCTCTCCGAGAACACCGAAACGCAACTTCCACGGCCAGCAGACCACGTGGCGCGTTCGGAGCTCATCCCCGAGAAATTGGGAGAGGTCCGACGCTAAACTAGGCTACGTGGCAGGCTCGGGGGTCACCTCCGTGATTGGAAAGAGGTCCGACCCTCTGGGACATGTGCTGCCCGCGGAGCAAGCCTCTGCGGAAGAAGCAAAGGCATTTTTCATAGGATACGTGTCAATCTCGGAGCTCATCTCAGAGAGAAGTCCGGGTCTATCGAACACGTGTCGCCACCGGAGCTTATCACCGGAAGGTCCGTCGCAAAACATGTAGCGTGCGCGGAGCTCGTCTCCGAAGATGAGGGAGGTCTCGCTCGTGACACGTGGCACAACCGGAGCTCGTCTCTGCGGGAGAAGAGATACCAGGCTCGGAAGGACACGTGGAGCTTCCGGAGCTCATTACCGCGGAGATAACGAGTCTGGAGCGATTTTTACACATGAAGATATCGGTACGCAACGGAAACCGATCTAAATTCCACGATGTTACCGAAGATAAGACGTCAGGATCTAACAAAGATCTGAATAAGACTCTTATTCGGGATCCAATCAGATTAGGACTCTTCTCTTCCCGATTATAAATAGAACCCAAAACCTCTGGCCGAAACCACGAACTTCTCTTTCAACTCCTGAGCCGACGACTTAGCGCTCTAGCCCTAACTCGCCGAGCAAAACATCACCAAAAGCACAACAAGGGAGATCATTGGAGGAGAACCAAGCGGTCTGAGGAGGACCCGAAGACAAGAAGAACGTGAGGTAGGACTTCAATACTACCTTACGACATCATGTTGTTCATCTCTTTGCATCTGTTCTTCGATTCCTTTCGAACAGAAGCGTTTTCGTGGGCAGATCACTTGATGATCAGTTTGATCTAAAAGCCAAGATCATCGTCACGTCCACCTTTGATCCGAATACCTCTGACCATGCAAGCCATGCAAGAATACGTACAGATCAATCTAATGAAACTAATCATAGGATAGCATGCATGTGCATCATCGCATCTAGTTTAGGGTTTTGTGCATGATATTGATTGCTGTGAATCTTGTATACACGTGAATTCTACGTAGCAGGACAGGTTCAAGAAGCTGTCTACGACGAGCTGCAGCAACAAGGTTTTGAGAATCAAGAACAACCGGAACCGCAAGAACAAGGCAAGTGCTCCTTGACCATGTTGATCCTATGTTTGAGTAAAACTGTTTTGTTTTGCGAAAAGGTGTGTGTGCTGAGTCGAAAATGATGGGAAACCCTTTTTATAGGAGTTTACTAGTTTTGATTAAACCATCCTTGTCGCCAGGGAAGTTTATGAGTCGGGTATGGTTTTTGCTTTATGCTTCGCTGAGTCCATGGGATTGGGAAGCGAGATAGATGTGTCTAGCTAACTGCACTCGTAATGATAATGAGAAACTGAGGTTAATAATGGACATGGATCGGAGGGAGATCTAGGCAAGCCTGGGTTTGTGAATGAGGTAGCATGAGATGGTGGTTTTACTTGCCGTAGATCTAAGGACCGGTTCATGCATGCACATGCCAGGATAACAGTGCCACCACAAGGCCAAGTATGGGTGCGGCTTAGCTGAGTAATTAGGTAAGTTGCTAGGGTGTTATGGACTGTGGAAGGCGCGGGGAATGGGAGTCGAGTGAGGACTGCCCTGGGAACTGCATGGCACAAGAGGGGGCCCGTGGGTGGGAGAATTGGAGATTCTAGCCTGCCGGTGAAACCTTAGTGAGTCCATACATCTAGTAACCCCTTTGTAAAGGCTATTTTGTGATCTCTTGACCATACACCGACGGATGTGTACTGGTATAATGGAGGTTCTGCAGTCGCCGACGGGTGACGAAATCACAAACTTGTGGGTAAAGAGGTACAAACTCTGCAGAGTTATTAAAACTATCATGATAGCCGAGCTTACGGTTACGAGCACCTGGCTAAACTGCCATGATTAGATGGGATGGTTATTGGGATGGTTATTGGAATGGTTATTGGGAAGGTTCTTGGTTATGGTTATCAGTTATGGTTTGGTTTGGAATTGTTAAGTCTGGATGATGAGATGGTTGTATGACTGATGGGTCATAACATGAGATTGGTCTCGGTGCGAGACGAGGTTGTTTTATGAGACGAGATGGTAGCGAATACGAGGAGGTATTCGTGAGTATGAGTAGAGGATTGGTTAATGTTCGGATGGAACACGGGAAGTGATGGAGGTATGTTGGTAATTTAATACATGCTGGGACTACATTCATCTAAAGTTAAGTTGCTGATTTTATCATGATCTTATAAATTTTGCTTTTCTGCAAATAAGCCTTTTATACCTACCTTGTTTATGAGCTGCATATCATGTGTTATTCCCGCACTTGCTGAGTACATCATTGTGCTCAAACTTGCATAACTATTTCTTCATCAACAGCAAGAGAAGGCTACTACGAAGATCAAGTAGAGCATTATGGCGTGTGATCTGTTGTAGGATTAAAGATGGAGCCACTTCTGCTTAGCTTTGCTTCCGCATTAGTTTTTGCTTCCGCCTTTAAATAAGATTTCCGCTGCATAGAAATAAGACTTCCGCTGTGAGCATGAGTCCAAGACTCATGAGGATTTGTAATAAACTCTGTTATTCGTGGTAATATATAATCTGAATTCAGTTTGTGGAACGTATGTGTATGTGTGATGAACATTCTGGGCACACATATGCATTAGTTCTCGGTTCCGTGGTTTTCCACAGAACTGAGGGTGTCACATCCGGGCCTGCCACATGGCATACAGAAGCCGGACCTCCCCCTCCGCAGGAGAGAGGTCCGAAGACGCCACGCATCCAGCGGGGCCGGACCTCCCTCTCCGCAGAGGAGAGCTCCGGGCCCGCCACGTGGCATACAGAGGCTGGACCTCCCCCTCCGCGGGGAGAGGTCCGGAGGCTCCACGTGCCCCGCAGGCCGGACCCTTCTCACCTCAGAGAAGGGCTCCGGACCCGCCACGTGGCCAGAAGAACGGTGCTGCCTGCCCCCGAGCGGTAGGCGGCGGGCGTAAAGGCGCTCCTCACCTTGCCCGTACAAGGTATTCAAGGCCCGCGTCTTCCCAAGACGCGGAAACGCGGAGCACGCGTCTGTCAGGTTCCGTTGCGCCCAGTCGCATCACAGACTGACGTGCGGTGTCAGAATCTGCCAGCCAATAAACGCCGCGACAAGACATCCCATGCCGCCTGCGCCGTCATCAACCACTACGACTAGCACGCGGCATGGGCAGGGCGGCAAGATGAAGACTCAGAAGCCTTCGACCAGAGGCAACCACCGGTGTAACTACAGATACGGTAGATAATAGACAATCTTCCCGGGACCACCTGTCGGGTCCCGGCTTCCCTTGTAAGCCGCCCGAGCCTTGGACTATAAAAGGCTCGGGTAGGCGTCGATAGCAAGGGTTTGCACTTTGCAACTCATACGCTAGCCATACACTCTCAAGCTGTAACTCACCCCCAAGCTCAGGCCTCCGGCCCTGAGCAGCAAGCAATACAGCGAGCTCCGTAGCTCGCCGTGGACGTAGGGTTTTACGCTCCGGCAGCCTGAACCACGTAAAACTCACCGTGTCAAGCTCTCGCTAACTCGTCCATCCGCGCATGCTTTCCGCTAGGAGACTAGCCCCACCGAAAAAAGAACCTCCGCGGGCTGCCCAGTGCAGGCCCGGGGGATGTGTCGATCGCACACTTCGACAGAGTACCTTGCGGAGCTAAGGACTCAGCCAGGCAAAGCCAAGAAGGAGAGAAAAAGCATCACAGACACAAGTATCCAAAAGAGTCAAATTAAGTGAGGCTCCATGAGCTGGACTACATACTCGATAAAAAAGGGAGAAACAAGTCCTAAGGACCTCCCGGCTCCCGCCGGAACCTTGCGGCTATAAGGGCGGCCACATCCTCGACTTCTGCCCTGGCAGCTTGCTCCCGCTCTGCGGCTGGGCCCTCTCTCGCTGGTTCTAGCGAAAAAGGGGGGTCGCGGCTCTTAAAGCATGCCAGCACATGTGAAGCGACCTCTAAGGCTAGGCCGCGCCCCTCGGCCTCAAGCTCACTGGCGACCACCGAGTCTAACCTGTCCAGCTTGGCGCCGATCGACTCCAGCGCGGGGATCACCCCCAACGCAGGGGCCGCGGCCCTCACCGGACTGAAGCCAAGAGGGATCAGGGCGGACCCCGCTCGATCCACGAAGCTCGAGACTGCAAGAGCCTTGGAGGACCGCAAGGCCGAAAGCTCCTCCACCTCGCGGCGGGCCGCCTGCAGAGCCTCCAGGTTCCTCTCGGAGAATTCCTTCTCCTTGGCCGCCAGGGAGCTCTCCCGAAGGTGGAGAGCCTTGAAGAGCCGCTCCAACTCAGCGGCCTTGAAGCCGGCGGTCAACTCCCGGTCCAAGACCGCCCGGCGATCACGGGAGACCTGTTCCTCCCTCAAGTCGAGGTCTGCCTTCAGGATCTCCAGCTCCTCCATCCGAGCTCGAAGGTCATCCTCGCCCGCAGCCAGCTGCGAGGCGACCCTCTCCTCCTCAGCTGCCATGCAACGCTCCCGTTCCTCAACGGCGAGTTCACGGCGCTCCAACCGCTGCCGTATCTCCACAGCAGCAGAGAGGCTCTCCTCGGCCCGGGCGTGTGCCTCCAGGGTCTCCCGGTTGATCCGCCGCGACTCGGTGTCCATGCAGTCGACAGCCCGCTTCATCCGGTCGAGGAGCGTTTCCCTGAAGTCGAGCAACTCCCGCCTGGAGTCGAGCTCACTCTTAACCTTCGCGGTCCTCTCCCGCAAAAGGTTCCCCCAGATGAGGAGGCGGTCCCGTTCAACCGTATACTCCTCCCGCTCGCGCCCTAGTGCAGCCAAGACCTGCCGGACGCTTGACTCGGCAAGCGCAAAGGCGTCCGCCAGAGGCAATGGAGCAACAGAGGCCGGGGCAGTCCCCCCGACCTCCTCCATTACCTCGTCCTCAGGGAGAGCCGACGCACCAGCAACCGAGACGAGACGCTGATCAGGAGAAGCTGGCTCCGAGGCTCTGGCAGCCAGGCCAGCCGGGCTCTCTTCAGCTTCTGGCTCCTTTACCTGAGGAGAGGGGCGAGCCGGGGAAGGCGGTGCTGAAGAAGAGGCCAGGCCATCTAGTGCAGGGTCAACCTGCGCTGGCTTGGGAGCCGCGGTGGCCGTCTCGGCAGGAAGAGACGACGCCGCCACGGAGTCCGGGCACACCGGAACTGGAGAAGTTCGCGCTGGCCTGGGGGCCGCGGCAGTTGCCCCTGGCTCCGAGTGCAGCGGCACAGATTCCCCACAAGTCGGGGAAGGCCGGGAAGCGCGGACACTCCAGCGGGCTCTGAACCCTGACTTCCGAGCCGGGGTAGGACTTCCAGAGCCCGCTACCGTCACCGACGGCCGCTCCGCAGTCGCTTGGACTGGCGGAACAGGGGGCGCCCCAGAGGCTTCCCCCAGCGCATCAACCCGGGGCCTCTTCGAGTCGCCACTGGAGGGAGTGTCAGGCACCCCAGAATCCCGACTTGGCACAGACGCCGCTGCTAGAGGAGATCGAGCTCGCTTCTTCTCTGGCGGCGGGTTGGATGCCATGGCAAGGGAGAACTCAAAGGCAAGAGAGCAAAAGCACAAGAGTCCGAGGAGAAACGCAGAGAAGTGCGAAGGGAAGCTGCAATGTGGGTAAGACCCCCTCTAAAAAACTTCCCAGGTACAATTCCAAGCGATTCGGAACTCTTCGAATACCCCGCACCGGCAACCGCTTCGGTTCCCAGACCGAGTGCCGATGACGGGTGGGCCCAAGCCGCCTAACTGAAGCGGTGGGGGCAAGGAGTCAGTCTCCTGAGAAGATGAGCCGGCAAGGCACTTCGGCGGTTCCCGAAGAAAGCGCCGCAACGTGCAGAAGTGGCAGTCTTGGGAACCGCCGCAGTAAAAGCAACCATCAAGTTAGCCCATGCTCCCACGATCCCGTGGCCGTTCGTGCTCCGGCAGCGGTCAATTCGGGACTTAGAGGAAGTGCGCGGATCGGAAGAGACGGAGGTCCCACCTCGGGCTCGCTATCTCCCCCGAGATGGGCCCGGGGGCCACTGTCGGTACCTGAGATATGGGGTACCCCCGCGCACAGGGTAAAATGCCTAAGGAACTCGCCCTTCTCCGCAGGGAGAGCTCCGAAGGCGCCACGCGTCCGGCGGGGCCGGACCTCCCTCTCCTCAGAGGAGAGCTCCGGGCCCGCCATGTGGCATACAGAAGCCGGACCTCCCCCTCCGCGGGAGAGAGGCCCGAAGGCGCCGCGTGTCCAGCAGGGCCGGACCTCCCTCTCCTAAGAGGAGAGCTCCGGGCCCGCCACGTGGCATACAGAAGCCGGACCTCCCCTCCGAGGGTAGAGGTCCGGAGGCTCCACGTGCCCCGCGGGGCTGACCCTCCTCTTCTCTGAGAAGGGCTCCGGGCCCGCCACGTGGCAGCAGAGCGACTCTGCCTGCCCCGAGCGATAGGCAGCGGGCGTAAATACGCCCCATACCTTGCCCGTACAAGGTATTCAAGGCCCGCGTCTTCCCAAGGCGCCGAGACGCGGAGCACGCTTCTGTCAGGTGCCGTTGCACCCAGTCGCATAACAGACTGGCGCGCGGTGTCAGAACCTGTCAGCCAATAAACACCGCGACAAGACATCCCATGCCGCCTGCGCCGTCATCAACCACTACGACTAGCATGCGGCATGGGCAGGGCGGCAAGATGAAGACTCAGAAGCCTTCGACCAGAGACAACTACCGGCATAACTGCAGATACGGTAGATAATAGACAATCTTCCTGGGACCACCTGTCGGGTCCCGGCTTCCCTTGTAAGCCGCCCGAGTCTTGGACTATAAAAGGCTCGGGTAGGCGTCGATAGCAAGGGTTCGCACTTTGCAACTCATACGCTAGCCATACACTCTCAAGCTGTAACTCACCCCCAAGCTCAGGCCTCCGGCCCTGAGCAGCAAGCAATACAGCGAGCTCCATAGCTCGCCGTGGACGTAGGGTTTTACGCTCCGGCGGCCTGAACCACGTAAAACTCGCCGTGTCAAGCTCTTACTAACTCGTCCATCTGCACAAGCTCTCCGCTAGGGACTAGCCCCTCCGAAAAAAGAACCTCCGCGGGCTGCCCAGTGCAGGCCCGGGGGAAGTGTCGACCGCACACTTCGACAGTCTCCATAGTTTCAATGCATGTACAACTGCTGCCAACTCTAGGTCATGGGTAGGGTAGTTCTTCTCATGCTTCCGAAGTTGTTGGGAAGCATAGGCAATGACATGCCCTTCTTGCATAAGTACACATCCTAACCCTTGCCCTGAAGCATCACAATATACAGAGAATGATTTCTCCATATCGGGCATAACCAAGACTGGGGCAGTTGTTAACTTCTTCTTTAATTCTTGGAAGCTTGATTCGCACTCTTGAGACCATATAAAAGCAGCTCCTTTTTCCAACATCTTTGTGAGTGGCTTGGCTATTTTTGAAAATCCTTCAATAAACCTGCGGTAATAGCCTGCCAATCCTAAGAAGCTTCGGATTTCATGTAACACCCCAAATTTTGATTTAAAACCCAAAACCATGTTCAGAGGGGAAATTAAAAATTTTTGGACGTGTTGCATGTTTTGCAAAAATTCAAATTCAAACTGGAATTCAAATTATACCCAAAACAGAAAAGAAATGGAAAAAGAAAAAAAGAAAACGGGAAAAAACTGGCCAGTGGGCCGAAACCGCCAGCCGGCCCAACTACTCCCGCGCCAGCCCGCCCCCGCGCGCGCCGTGCTGCCTCTCACCGACGGGTGGGACCCACCTGTCATCCCAAACCCGAGCCCCCGCGACCCCGGACTTCTCCCCCCGAGCGCGCGCGATCTTAACCGATCGGGAAACCCGTTCCGCCGCCCGAATTCTGGTCTCAGAGGACTCCAACTCGATCACAACAGATCCACCGCCCTCCCCCGGCTATAAAAACCCCCGATCCGATCAGTTTTTCTCACGCTATCGCCGATTTTCACTCCGGTGAGCACCGAGACTTCGCCGGTGAATTCTGGCCGATCTAAGCTCGGAAACTCTGATCTAACTCGCTGGTCTTGATCCACCGCCTCCGGGGAACTTTGCAGGTGCAGAAAACCCGAAGACTTACGGTGTAAATCCAGCGCCGACGAGCTTCGCCGTAGTTTTGCCTCGGACCTCGCCGCCGATCACTTTCCAGGACCCCCGAGCTCGAGAAAACCCCCGAGGTGAGATCCCTAACCTCCCCTCTACCGATCTATGCCATAAGATCACAGTTTTAGGCAGAATTCTCGAGGATCCGAAACTTTCCGGCGAGATCGCCGCTTCCCGCCGCCGTGCGCCGCCGGCAGCGCCGCCCGCGTTCGATCAGAGCGACGTGGCCGCTTGTGCGCCGTTTATTTTAAATCGCACGGTAGACTTTAAAACCCCGCGTACCGGTTCGATGTTATAATCTCAGCCGTCGGTTTAAAATCGGACGGTCCACGTCAACCCCGCATTATAAAGACTGGAATTCATACGTGCTACCCCCTGGGGTTCTCTGGAATTGAGAGCTAGCCCCGGAAACTTCAGATCTAGCCCCTGGAACTCCAGAAAATCATGTAAATTCATTTAAAAATCAGTTTTAGCCCCTGGACTTAATAGAAATTAGGAAAAACACCTCTGATAAGTGTAGCTAGACCCCTGGAAATTATGAAAATAATATTATAGACCCTGTAATGGGGTGAGTTCATTATTTTAGCTCTGTTTAGTATTTAATTTAGAAAATAGAATATGTAACTAGTGTTTAAAAATTAAAAGTGGGACAAACATAATTGTCAAAATTAATTAAAAACTTTCTCAGTACTTAGAAAACTTTGGAGTGAGATAAAAATATATTTTTGGGCTGATATGAATCTGTTTCATATATTATTCACATTTATTAGTTTAGGGACACATTTTTAAGTAAAGAATAGTTATAGAAAAATAGGGAAAATAATTATGAAATAGTTTACATCAGAGGCCAATGTCAAAATATGTTATTAAATTATTTAGGACCAGAACCTATACTGTTTAGATGATGTGTATTACTAATTTCATAATAAAATACACAATTATGCATAGGAATATAAATCTGAAAATATAGCAACTAGTAAATGATAAATGGAGTTTTTAAAATCCAAAGAGTTCAGTTTAGGGTTGATAGAAATTATGAAGGCACATATGGAGAAGAAAAATACTTTTCATACATACTTGGTAGTTTAATATAAGGAATTTATTTAAAACTGAAACACACATATATACATATATATATATATATATATAGTATGTGAGTATAAATATGAACACCAAAGTAGAAATCATACACATATAAATAAAAGTGTATGCAAGCCACAAATCAATACACATAGAGTATCCACAACACATATAATGGTAAAAAACTTTCATAAATGTGAATGTGTGGTTTGTATGAAGTAGAAGTGTGAACTATGTCTTATGATTGTTGTTTTTCTTTTGCTATGTGTGATGGTATGAAGTAGAACCTGTTCAAAAGCAAGCTATCACTTTCCAAGATCAGGACTACCCATTTCAAGAGCAGCAAGAAGGAGGCAAGTGTCCTTGACCACTTTGATCCTATGCTAGGATGTGTAGATAGAATTATTTGCATTGTCAAGTTAAATATGAAACCCATGCTAGGAAAGTTTTCCTAGAATTGCATTACCTTGTTTCCTTGTAGCTTGGGTTGGGATTTATTTTGTCATGTCATTTATTTACATGCATATGCTTAGCCATGCTTAGAATGGGATATTTGGGATATGAGATCATCAGTTTATTTTACCATACTCTTGAATGAGCTATTGTGAGTTATGTAGAGGTAGGGATCAAGGCAAGTTGGATGTTTTGGGTTGTGTGCTGGGTGCACGAGACTTGTGTTTGTGTTTAGTACTTGCCTGGATCCTAAGGACCGGTTCATGGAGCATGTAACCCGGCTTTACAGTGCCAACCACATGCTGAGATGGGGCAGCTTGGCTAATTAATTAGGTGTATCCCCGGCGTAGTATGGGTGTGTTGGATGGTGCGGGGAGTAGGTGTCAGCTGGACTACCATATGAACCGCAAGGCTCAAGAGGGGGCCACTGCAGCGGGGTTGGAGCCTCTTGTATGCTGTTAGGGGTGAAACCTCAGTGGGCCCACGCTCGTCAGGAATGCCTTTGTAAAGGCTTCGTAGTGATCTCCGGGCTGCACACCTGGGAAGTGTGAATGTGGATCGTAGCCACTGGCATAATGGAGGTTCTTTTAGTCCACCCGGCAACGGGGGATGAAATCACTACATGTGGGTACAGTGGTACAAACTCTGCAGAGTCAAAACTGTCTTGACAGCCGTGCTCACGGTCAAGAGCGGCCTGGACTTATTCATGATTAGAGGATTGATGGTTTTGGAAGTTAAGCGGGGAGCTTAACATTGGAAATGATGTTATGGTTATTGGATTATGATGATGGGATGGGAGTTTGGGACCATTTCACCTGTGTAGTAATGTAGGTGCTTAATAAGCTAAGGTGATAGGTATTAATTGCGTAGTGCTTTAACCATGAGTTCAACCTCTCCTTGTTCTAGCCATGCATGATATAATTTTCCCACACTTGCTGAGTACCATTGGTACTCAACCTTGCATATTTGTTGGTTTATATTGCTGCTCAGGTCAAGATAATGAGGTGGTGTATAATGACCAAGACTTTGGACCCGAAGAAGGTTTCTAGGTTCATGGAGACCCTGGGCAACACCTGTGATGGAGACCAAAAAGAATAATATTCCGCTGCTAGTTTATTTACTTGTGATGAACTTATTATTGTCCATCGAGACATTTACTATGTAAGACTTACTTATATTCGACACCTGGCTTGTAATAAATGATGCTTCACTATTTGTCATCACGTGTATGAGAAAATGATCCTGGCATACATGTGATATTCACTTGGTTGTTCTTCGGAAAAACCGGGTGTGACATTTCACCAACATTCTCTGGTGTCTTCCACTTTTGCACACCAGATATCTTTTCTGGGTCTACTGTGATTCCTCTTTCAGAGATGATATGTCCCAGAAAAGCAACTTTCTTAAGCCAAAATTCACACTTACTAAATTTGGCATAAAGTTGGTTTTCCCTTAGCTTTTGTAATACTATTCTCAGGTGCTCTTCATGTTCTTTCTCATTCTTTGAGTATATGAGGATATCATCAATGAACACTACTACAAATTTGTCCAAATATTTCATGAACACCTTGTTCATAAGGTACATAAAATATGCCAGATCATTTGTTAGTCCAAAAGGCATAACGGTATATTCATACAGTCCATACCTAGAAACAAATGTCGTCTTTGGGATATCCGATTCTCTTATCTTTAGTTGATGATATCCGGAACGGAGGTCAATCTTGGAGAATACGCATGCACCTCTTAATTGATCAAACAAGTCCTCAATACGAGGTAAAGGGTACTTTTTTTTTATTGTCACTTCATTGAGGGCACGGTAATCTACACATAGCCTCTTGGTTCCATCCTTCTTTGGTACAAATATGACCGGAGCTCCCCATGGTGAGGAACTAGGACGGATATACCCTTTTTCCGATAACTCTCGGATATGATCCTTGAGTTCTGCTAGTTATTGGGTATCCATCCGGTATGGCCTTTTATATAGAGGAGCAGTACCAGGCACTAATTCTATTATGAACTCTACTTCTCGATCCGGTGGCATACCTGATAACTCCTCAGGAAATACATCTGGAAATTCATTGACCACCTTTATGTCCTTAATAACTACTTCAGTCTTGTTAAGTTGAACATTTCCGGAGGGTACTTGAATAGATGTGAACTCAACTTTTGTTCCATCCGTATGTGTTAGTTCCACTGTTCTCGTTGAGCAATGTATAACTCCTTTATACTTGGTTAACCAGTCCATCCCCAAGATGATATCTATCCCTTGTGATTCTATCACAATGAGATTTGCAAGGAATTCTACACCATTAACTCCTAGCTTTATCTTAGGACATACTTGTTTTGTCTTTATTTTTCCTCCAGGAGAATTTACTAGTAACACTTGATTCATAGATGTAATTGGTAATTTGTGCTTGGTTATAAATTCCTTGGCTATGAATGAGTGTGTTGCACCAGAGTCAAACAGAATTGTAGCAGGATAAGTATTGACAGAGAACATACTAATCACCACATCTGGTGCCTCTTGTGCTTCTTCCATAGTCACATGATTCACCTTGCCACGCACAAGATTCTGTGGTGGAGTTGGCTTCTTATTGGGGCACCGGTTGACATAGTGTCCTGTTTCTCCGCAGCTGAAGTATTGCCCCGTGACCTTGTTCATTGGTGCTTTGTTGCCCGATTGTGTATTTGGAGGATTTGGCCCTGAAGGACGAGGTTGAAAGGCAGGACGTTGTTGCTGCACTTGTTGTCTCTGCTGTTGTGGTTGGAAAGTTGGGTTCCTAGCAGCAGGGTTGTAGCCCCTCTGAAACTGATTGGGAGCCATAGGTCGATTCATTGGTCCCGTCGGTGGTGATGAGAAATGGGGCCGACTGTTGCTGCTGGAAGACTGTCCTTGCCAATTCATTTTCCTCTTTCGCTCTTCAACTAACTTCTGTCTTTTTCTTTCCACTATGAAAGCCTTGTTGATGAGCTTTTGGAAACTTTCATAGTCACTTGAGGACATAGCATATTGTATTTCTGAGTTCAATCCCTCAATGAAACAATCTTGTTTCTTTTCATCGGTGTCTATGTCTCCCGGAGCATAGCGAGATAACTGTGTGAACTTGGTAAGGTACTCTCGCACGGACATGCTACCTTGCTTCAGGTTGAGGAATTCCTTCCGCTTGTTCTTGATCTCTCCTGCTGTAACATAGTGATTGCGGAAGGCAAGTTTGAACTCATTCTATGAGATACTTTCTGGATCCTCATGGGCTTCTTTGTATGCCGTCCACCAGTCTGCTGCAGATCCATATAGTTGGTGAGAAGCAAAAAACACTCTCTCACAACCTGGGCACTGTATGATCTGCAACTTGTTCTCAATACTCTTAAGCCAATCATCAGCTTCCAATGGCTCTATAGCGTTGTCGAACCTTGGTGGTTGAGTGCTTAGAAACTCATTTAATTTGGGTTGACGCGGCGCATTCTGAATTTGTGGTTGCATGTTGGCCACCACTTGTGTCAAGTTCTGAAGGAGTTGGTTTTGCATGTTCATCATTTGTTTTATAACCTCTCCATCTGCTCTGCGTGCAACTCGTGGCTGTCATCCAGACAAAGGGAACTCTGCAGCCTCATTGTTGTTGTTTCCTTCATTGCGTCTCCTTCTTCCTGCCATCTATTGTGAAAGACTATGTTTAAAATTAATGTATAGATATTCTCTTAGGTGTATTACGTTGTATACTTACTTCATCCATTCTATACAAGAGTTACTAAAGTTTCTACTTCGTTCATTAGATGGTCATGATTGAAACAAACTAAGCACTTATATTCCTTTATAGATATTTACATACACTAACGAGGTTGTGAACATAAGCCTACGGCTTTCACAACTCACGTTCATACATTAACATACATTACATCATCATTCTAAACAAGTTCATTAATCAAGCATTACACACTAGTCAATACACTACCATACATACGTACTACACGAGTTACTACATGAACAAGGACACCTATCCTAGTTGTCCCCTGGGTTCTGTGCATCCTCCTGTGGGTTTCCGCCATCACCATCAGGGTTGCTAGCCTCTGACTCAGCTGTGGAGTCTTAGGTGCTGGAGTAATATGAGGGCGTTTGGCTGCCCTACGGTCTGGAGAGTCCGGAGTCTAAGTGTCTCCATCCGAAGCATAGAGATCACTCACTTCTCCATCCCTCATCCTCATCAGTCCACGCATAATGGCCTCCGTCTTCTTTAGAAGGTCCCGGACGTCTTGGAGTTCCTGTTGGCAGTTCTGCAGCCTCGTACTGACGTCCACTCCTACCTGGAGACTCATATCCATCTGTACCACGTCACAACCTTCATGGATGGGCTCGTAGTTGAATACCGCACTTCCACTTTGTCGCCGAGGGGTGTACATGTATTGGGTCCCCTCAAGGCGGCCACGGTTGGTGTAGCTCTGGCAAGTGATTGCCTCTCAAGTGGCGTCCTTCTCAGCCTCTGCCATGATGGACCTCCATGCTGGCGAGTTGTGAATCTTGAGCAGCTTGTTCTCATAGTAGATCCTCGCCTGCGACTTCCACTCGTCTCGTTCTGCACGAGAGACTCGAGTGGTGTCGTATTGCACCTCTAGCTTACCGGTATAACCAGCACAGCGAAGGAGGTGTCTAAGGCGATCCACCATGCCTCTAGTGGACTCCCCGTGGGTCTGGTAGGTGGCGGGGTTGTCCACCTCCTCAGTAGTGCGCTCAGCCAGCTGGTGTCGAGGAACTCGTCCTCCGGTAGACTTACGAGCCGTGAGACGTGTGTGTGCCATCTGTTTCAAGAAAAATTTAAAAATGTATTAGAAAATAAATAATAATATAATTTTGAGTATAGATGAGGTTAGACAACATATATATAATTTAAATAATCCTCATTCTAACAAAATATTTAGTAAAATAGTTTTTAATAAAATAGTGATGTCTATCCCGTCCATTTCTAACTAGGTTTGCGTCCTACGGGCAACCTTGGCTCTGATACCACTTTGTCACGCCCGGTATTCCATAATGAACACCGAGCGTATACTCACATGTATACCAGGATCAGTTGATTCATACATGTGCCGACAAGAGTGTAATATCATTATATTACAAGCCAAGTTCAACGTACATCATAATATTACATCATAGTACATAAAATATCAACTAATAGTACCATTACACTAAACATAACAGCGGAAGACTACATTGTGGGTGCTCCAATTCTACAGGCGTTGCCCGGGGGTTTCGCCAACCTAGAACAACTCCTCGGAATCGAAGTCCTCCTCATCAAAGTCTACATCTTCATTTGCACCTGAGCAGCATACGACATCCAACAAAAGCAAGTTTGAGTACCAAAGATACTCAGCAAGTGTAGGAAAGAATATTATGAAGGCCAATAGCAAGGGAAGGCTAACCTGGTTAAGCACTATGCATTAATCCTAAGCCTTATCTTTAATTAGCAACCTATCTTACTAAGTGATAATCCCACCATCATCATAATTAAGTCATTAATGTTAGGTTACACCACCCAACAACCTCTTATGACTCACATCCATGTTTCTCTAATCATGGACAAGTCCAAGCCGCTCTTGACCGTGAGCACGGCTGTCATGACAGTTTAGTTCTCTGCAGAGATTGTACCACTTTACCCACAAGTAGTGATTTCATCCCCTATTTCCAGGTGGACTAAGAAACCTCCCTGATATCCGTGGTTGCAAGCCACATTACACACTTCCTTTGGTGTGCGATCAGGAGATCACTACATGGCCTTTACAAAGGGTCTACCGGCAAGTACAAGCCCACTGAGGTTTCACCGCTGTAGTTCCTGGGAGTAACCCTCCTCTACAGAAGCCCCCTTCTTGAGCCTTGCAGTTCCCAGGGCAGTCAAAAATGGACTCCCATTCCCCGCACCATCCAAACACTCATACTATACCAGCAAACTCCTAATTAATTGGCCAAGCTGTCCCATCTCAGTCTTGTGGTGGCACTGTAAAGCCCGATTAACTGTTCTATGAACCGGTCCTTAGAATCTAAGACAGGCACTAACTCATTCCTGAGTCTCGTGCACGAAGCACCAACCAACCAACCAGCCTGCCTAGATTCCCAACACCATGACACACTCTTGTGTCCTTTATATAACCCCACAAGACTATCCATATAATGTTTCATTCATTCTCTAAGTTCTAAGCATGCTTGGCTAAGCACATAAAATGATAACCAACAACTATCAACTAAGTCCCTCCATGGTTCAACAAGGAATGATAAAGGAATATAACTAAGGAAACAAACTAAATTAGGTTTCATGTTAATGACATCATGCAAATAATCTAACTATTCATCCTAGAATAGGAATAAAGTGGTCAAGGAACACTTGCCTTTAAATGAAGGGTGATGCACTTCAAACTCTTGCTCTTGAAGATTGGGAATTAGTTCTTGGTTTGGTTCTATCCATGCATTTGCACCCACAAAACAGTGACAAACATGCCATAAGAATCATATCAAAGCATTTCAATCACATAGGTTTGGTTACACACATGCAACTATTGATTTCTTGTCATTTCATGTGTTTTGAATTGAATATGAGTTTCAATTGGGCATCTATATCCTTCTATTTTATCTTTGTTATAGCCAAACACTCATTTTCTAATCTCATAATGATATTAATGATTTCTAGACTTTTATGTGTATATATGTAAATTTTCATAATTAATTAAATCCTATAAGTCATTTTAATCATTACTACAATTATTTTCAGAACCCATATTTCTATTTTCTACCTTTCAGAACCTATTTATGTATTTAGAACAATTTCCAAAATTTTTCTTTGATATATACTATTTTTATCTATATTTCAGCATTTATTTTATACTAAAAATGCATTTTCAGCCATTTAAATAATTATTCTGGACTACAGAAATTTTAAATGCATAAAAACATAAAAACAGAACAATATTGTGTTGTTTGATAAATTTTTACAATTTTTCTGATATTTATGTTATTTTTGTTTACAGTTTTAGAATTAATTTGTCCTTATATAATTAATTTCAATCTTTGGAACTAATTACTTTTAATTTCTAATTTAATATTCTGATCAGAACATTTAATCAGGACTTTTAATAATTTTCTAACATTTTTCAGAATTTATTTAGTCTCATTTGATTAATTACAGAATTAAAAACAAACTTTTAAACTGTTTTGGGCTGATTTGTATTAATTCCAAACTTTCTAGTGTTCAAATTGAAAATATAGGACTGCTTTATCAATTTCCATAGTATACAGGGGCTAATTGGTTATTTTAAACTGGGTTTACTAATTTCTAATAAGCCTAGGGTTTGTTCTGCAAAGAACCGAGGCTATTTCCTATTTATTTGAATCTCCAGGGGCCTAATCAGAAGATTCCTAACGTTTATAATTGTTTTGAATGTGGGCCGTTGGATCTGAGATCAACGGCCCAGATTTAATTTAACCGAACCGGTACGCGTTTCTAATCTGAACCGTTCACGCGAGATGGACGCTCCCGATTGCGCCACGTCGCCCTAACCCCTTCTCCCCCACGTCCGGCGGCCGCGCGATCGCCGGCGAGCGGCGGCGGTGGCCGGAATCTCTCGGGTTTTGCCGTTTCTCCACCATTTCTTAATCTACTTGCACCAGAAGAGAGAGGAGAGTGTGGGGAACTCACCTAGGTCGATCTTTGGACCCAGAAACAGCCGGATGAGCGTGATCGACGGCGACCGTGAAGGATCTCCGGCGATCTTCGTCGACAATGATCTCCAGGCACTTTTCCTCAGGGAATTTGATCGGGAATCCTCTCTGGGGGTTGTTGGAGTATGTAGGAATCACTAGAATCAAAGATCTCCGAGTGTTTTCGAGAAATTCCACTTTGGGGCGGTTTTTCAAATCGGGAGGAGTGAGGGCGGTTCTCAGGGCAGAAATGGCCGGCGTCGGGGGGGGGGGGGGGGGGGGGTATTTGTAGGGGGGAGCGAGGCGGCGGTTGCTGGGGCGTCGGTTGATGAAGGGGCGCGCGAAATCGGCCATGTGCCGGCGGTTTTCTCCACATGCGATAATAGGGCGGTAATGAGAAGGAGAGAGGGAAGGAGGCGGTTGCTCGGGGAAGAAGGCCGTCGGCTGGGCCCTGGTGGCAGGGGGGAAGAGAGGGGGGAGGGGTTTGGTCACGTTTTTGTAAAATCCGGGTGTTACACAATCTGACAAAACCTTCTGTTACAAAGTTGTAACCCATCTCATAAGATTTCCAGAACTACCTCCTTTTCTATTTTTGGATTTTTATGCAGGAAGTTATACTCAATTTACAGAGAGTTTACAGAGAGTGTTTGCTCTGCCCTGTTTTTTTTGATAGTTTCAACTCTACTGCATTTTTCGATGGGTTAAGGGATGAAACACCTCTGGACCTCAACAGAAAAGTTGTAAAGCTCTTCCAAAGCTTTCCATAAATGTATCCTATGACCCCAACCTCGAAATAACTCAATCTCTAACCTCTGACTAACTTCAGCCTTAATTCAGCTGAAAACAGAGTGCTTGTCCTTAACAACCTATAAGTTGAAAACTTGTTATCTTTGAATATCCTGATTAAGGGAAAGAGTTACATCAAGTTTTAGTGCTTTGTATCAAAACCTCCAAGTTTTTACAATGAAGTTGTTCATTTAGTTTGGTGTGACGTCGATGCGTCACCAGAGCATGTCGGTACTACGTCCTCACAAAGAAAAACCTATACCGGACTTAGTCAGCTTCGTTAATTCAGTAGCACTAAACTTCACTCGCACACGGATACTACAGTCTACCGTTTTGTGGTTAGACTACCTGCAGAAACTCAAGCAATCGTCAGACTCGGCTGCACACCAAGCCCGGAATCCATACAGTTCGTACACCTGACCGTCATCACTCGCTCGGATGTTCTCAAGCCAAACACGCCTTGAGTTGCGTGTTCACGTTTCAGACCACGTGACGGGGTCTCCCAAGTTGCACCACGCACGCCAGGGACAGACGTTGCTCGAATACCCCAAACAACATGAAGAGTCGTAGAGGATACTAAAGCGGGTCGGGTTACCTGCCACCCGTGGGACTCCACCCTTCAGCTTGTGCGCACTGGTGGACAGCGCTTACGTGCACCTCCCAAGACATAAACGTCCCGAGATGCACGATTTTTCCGGCATAGACAAATAGGTTAGTATGCCACTTTCTATATGCTAATAACATCCTTATACGGGCTACTAACTCGTTCCTCACTGGATTTTTGAAAAAGATGACCTTTGTAGTGCGTTAAACCTCAAGCGAGCTCTGATACTGTCGAAGTGTGCGATCGACACTTCCCCCGGGCCTGCACTGGGCAGCCCGCGGAGGTTCTTTTTTCGGCGGGGCTAGTCTCCTAGCGGAAAGCTTGCGCGGATGGACGAGTTAGCGAGAGCTTGACACGGCGAGTTTTACGTGGTTCAGGCCGCCGGAGCGTAAAACCCTACGTCCACGGCGAGCTACGGAGCTTGCTGTATTGCTTGCTGCTCAGGGCCGGAGGCCTGAGTTTGGGGGTGAGTTACAGCTTGAGAGTGTATGGCTAGCGTATGAGTTGCAAAGTGCGAACCCTTGCTATCGACGCCTGCCCGAGCCTTTTATAGTCCAAGGCTCGGGCGGCTTACAAGGGAAGCCGGGACCCGACAGGTGGTCCTGGGAAGATTGCTTGTTATCTACCGTATCTGTAGTTACGCCGGTAGCTGCTTCTGGTCGAAGGCTTCTGAGTCTTCATCTTGCCGCCCTGCCCATGCCGCATGCTAGTCGTAGTGGTTGATGACGGCGCAGGCGGCATGGGATGTCTTGTCGCGACGTTTATTGGCTGGCAGGTTCTGACACCGCGCGCCAGTCTGTGATGCGACTGGGCGCAACGGCACCTGACAGACGTGTGCTCCGCGTTTCCACGTCTTGGGAAGACGCGGGCCTTGAATACCTTGTACGGGCAAGGTGAGGAGCGCCTTTACGCCCGCCACCTACCGCTCGGGGGCAGGCAGCACCGTTCTTCTGGCCACTTGGCGGGTCCGGAGCCCTTCTCTGAGGTGAGAAGGGTCCGGCCTGCGGGGCACGTGGAGCCTTCGGACCTCTCCCCGCGGAGGGGGAGGTCCGGCCTCTGTATGCCACGTGGCGGGCCCGGAGCTCTCCTCTGCGGAGAGGGGGGTCCGGCCCCGCTGGACGCGTGGCGTCTTCGGACCTCTCTCCCGCGGAGGGGGAGGTCCAGCTTCAGTATGCCATGTGGCGGGCCCGGAGCTCTCCTCTGAGGAGAGGGAGGTCCGGCCCCGCCGGATGCGTGGCGCCTTCGGAGCTCTCCCTGCGGAGAAGGGCGAGTACCTTAGGCATTTTACCCTGTGCGCGGGGGTACCCCATATCTCAGGTACCGACAGTGGCCCCCGGGCCCATCTCGGGGGAGATAGCGAGCCCGAGGTGGGACCTCCGTCTCTTCCGATCCGCGCACTTTCTTTAAGTCCCGAATTGGCCGCTGCCGGAGCACGAACGGCCGCGGGGTCATGAGAGCGTGCGCTCATTTGATGATTGCTTTTACTGCGGCGGTTCCCAAGGCTGCCACTCCTGCACGTCGCGGTGCTTTCTTCGGGAACCGCCGAAGTGCCTTACCGGCTCATCTTCTCAGGAGGCTGACTCCCTGACCCCACCGCTTTAGCTAAGCGGTTTGGGCCCACCCGTCATCAGCATTCGGTCTAGGAACCGAAGCGGTTGCCGGTGCGGGATATGCGAAGAGTTCCGAATCGCTTGGAATTGCACCGGGAAGCTTTTTAGAGGAGGTCTTACCCCCATTGCAGCTTCCCTTCGCACTTCTCAGCACTTCTTCTCGGACTCTTGTGCTTTTAAGTTCTCCCTTGCCATGGCTTCCAACCCGCTGCCAGAGAAGAAACGCGCTCAATCTCCTCCGGCAACGGCGTCGGTGCCAAGTCGGGATTCCGGGGTGCCTGACACCCCCTCCGGTGGCGACTCGAAGAGGCCCCGGGTTGATGCGCTGGGGGAAGCCTCTGGGGCGTCCCCTGTTCCGCCAGTCCAAGCGACTGCGGAACGGTCGTCGGCAACGGTTGCGGGCTCTGGAAGTCCTACCCCGGCTCGGAAGTCGGGGTTCAGAGCCCGCTGGAGTGTCCGCACTTCCCGGCCTTCCCCGTCTTGCGGGGAATCTGCGCCGATGCGCTCGGAGCCAGGGGCAACTGCCACGGCCCCCAGGCCAGCGCGGACTTTTCCTGTTCCGGTGTGCCCGGACTCCGCGGCGGCGTCGTCTCTTCCTGCCGAGACGGCAACCGCGGCCCCCGAGCCAGCACAGGTTGATCCTGTACTAGGCGGTCTGGCTTCTTCTCCAGCACCGCCTTCCCCGGCTCGTCCCTCTCCTCAGGTCAAGGAGCCAGAAGCTGAAAAGAGCCCGGCTGGCCTGGCTGCCAGAGCTGCGGAGCCAGCTTCTCCTGATCGGCGTCTCGTCTCAGTTGCTGGTGCGTCGGCTCTTCCTGAGGACGAGGTAATGGAGGAGGTCGGAGGGACTGCCCCAGCCTCTGTTGCTCCATTGCCTCTGGCGGACGCCTTCGCGCTTGCCGAGTCGAGCGTCCGGCAGGTCTTGGCTGCGCTAGGGCGCGAGCGGGAGGAGTATACGGTTGAACGGACCACCTCCTCATCTGGGGGAACCTTTTGCGGGAGAGGACCGCGAAGGTTAAGAGCGAGCTCGACTCCAGGCGGGAGCTGCTCGACTTCAGAGAAGCGCTCGTCGACCGGATGAAGCGGGCTGTCGACCGCATGGACACCCAGTCGCGGCGGATCAACAGGGAGGCCCTGGAGGCACACGCCCGGGCCGAAGAGAGCCTCTCTGCTGCTGTGGAAATATGGCAGCGGTTGGAGCGCCGCGAACTCGCCGTTGAGGAGCGGGAGCGTTCCGTGGCAGCTGAGGCAGAGAGGGTCGCCGCGCAGCTGGCCGCAGGCGAGGATGTCCTCCGAGCTCGGATGGAGGAGCTGGAGATTCTGAAGGCAGACCTTGACTTGCGGGAGGAACAAGTCTCCCATGATCGCCGGGCGGTCTTGGACCGGGAGTTGACTGCCGGCTTCAAGGCCGCTGAGTTGGAGCGGCTAGCCAAGACTCTCCACCTTCGGGAGAGTTCCCTGGCGGCCAAGGAGAAGGAATTATCCGAGAGGAACCTGGAGGCTCTGCAGGCGGCCTGCCGCGAGGTGGAGGAGCTCTCCGCCTTGCGGTCCTCCGAGGCCCTTGTGGTCTCAAGCTTCGTGGATCGAGCGGGGTCCGCCCTGATCCCTCTTGGCTTCAGTCCGGTGAGGGCCGCGACTCCCGCGCTGAAGGTGGCAGAGGTGATCCCTGCGTTGGAGTCGATCGGCGCCAAGCTGGACAGGCTCGACTCGGTGGTCGCCAGCGAGCTTGAGGCCGAGGGCCGCAGCTTAGCTTTAGAGGTCGCTTCGCATGTGCTGGCATGCTTCAAGAGCCGCGACCCCTCTTTTTCGCTAGAGCCAGCGAGAGAGGGCCCAGCCACGGAGCGGGAGGAAGCTGCCAGGGCTGAAGTTGAGGATGTGGCCGCCCTTGTAGCCGCAAGGTTCTGGCGAGAGCCGGGAGGTCCTTAGGACTTGTTTCTCCCTTTTTTATCGAGTCTGTAGTCCAGCTCATGGAGCCTTGTTTAACTTGACTCTCTTGGATACTTGTGTCTGTGATGCTTTTTCTCTCCTTCTTGGCTTTGCCTGGCTGAGTCCTTAGATCTGCAAGGTACTCAGAGGCCATTTCCAATCTCGGAGCTTCGCACAGACACCCTCCTCGGGTCCTAACCGTGTTAGGGGCCCCCGGAGGTCTCCGAACCTCACCCTATGGGGGGCTCCAAATCTGCCTGCCACGTGACGGGTCCGGAGCTCCTCCTCAAGAGACGGGAGCTTTGGCCATGTTGGACACATAGGGCTTCCGGAGCCCTCCCACTGAAGGGGGGGAGGTCCGGTTCCTGCCTGCAACGTGGCGAGCCCGGAGCCCTCCTCAAGGAAGGGGAGAGTTCCGGGCCCGCTGGACACGTGGGGCCCCCGGGCCCCGCCCCTGCTGGAGGGGCAGGTCCCGGTCCTTCCAGTCCCAGGCCGGAGTAGCTGGTAGCTCCTTTCCCCCCGCTTCATGCAGTCCCTGTTGCCGTAACCTGGAGGTCCTGCACACAGGTAGAGGAAACGTAATTCTCCTCGGGGGGTCCTCCCCTCCTGTCTCTTAGTCTTATTCGTCTTATGGTCCTGACCCGCTATACGGGGCTTGGGCAATTCTGTGCACGAGGCGCCGGAGCTCCGGCTTCCTCCGAGGTCCGGGTACGGCCGTCCGATCCCTAGTACCGTGCCATGCGCTGGGGAAGCAGAGTGCACGCGCTTTGGGTTCATGACCAGGCAAAGCGGACGTACTCCCCTGGACCTCCGGAGGGCAGGATGCGCATGCTTTGGGCTCTGGGCCGGCTAAGCTGGATACGCACCCTGGACCCCCCCATGCACAATGCTGGCCTTTCCTGGAGGTGACCAACTGGCACCGCAACACCTGATTGAGGGAGGCCCGAGAGACTCACTCGGCCATCGGCAGGTGCCTCAAGCGCAGCCGCCTTCGGTAGGATAGCAAATGCCGACTATGGATGAGCGCAGGAGAGGGGGAGCTAGGTGTACGATGGACATACATAGATAGTGCGATCATAAAAATTAATGCATAATTTAAATGAACGCATGAGAGAGAGCTAAGTAGAACAGGTCTCTGTATTCGTACCCATAGGTGGAATTCTGGCTGTACATGGGGGCAATGTTCCGTCTCGTCTACAAGGGAAGCAAGACTCTACGCGCTTAGGGTCGGAACCAGGCTAAACTGGACGTAGTCCTGTACCGTCCCTTGAGACTTAGGTACCCCAAGCTCTGTTCCTAAATTCTATGGGATCTATTACAGAAATGGATAACCTGTTCTACCTATGCTCAGTAAGTAGGACTTACAGTGTTGCTTCATGGCAACGATTTTTTGGGAATGGATCCCACTCTCGGTTGAAAGGCATGTGTACCTGGGGCGGCAGCTTTCATGATTCGGAAGGGACCTTCCCTGCTGGGGGAGAGCTTATGGGTCCTTCTTGGAATATAGCGTGCCGCTTCACCAGGTTGCCTTCTTGCGGGCCCCCGTCGCGTTTGGTTCTTTGGCGGTAGTGCTTAGAGCATTAGCCGAGACCGTGCGTTGTGGAGTGTTCCCTGCAAGCCGAGTCTTGTCGAGGTTGTTATCTTCACGCTGGATCAGGCCCTGCGCGGCTTCTCTCGGGGGCCCCCGGAGAGTCCTCCCCTTCTGGCTAAGGCCTTCAAGGGGTAGGTGGACCCGGGCTCGGCTTGGATG
Organism: Neostapfia colusana; assembly: GCA_030760725.1. Classification (NCBI taxonomy): domain Eukaryota; kingdom Viridiplantae; phylum Streptophyta; class Magnoliopsida; order Poales; family Poaceae; genus Neostapfia; species Neostapfia colusana. The sequence continues at coordinate 53,540,048 of JASWHV010000019.1, forward strand.
ACCTAAGGTGTCTTCCCCTTCTGGCAAGGCCTTCAAGGGATTGACGGACCTTGGGCGGCTCCCGAGAGGTATGTTCGAGGCACGGAGGCGTGCTGTAGTTGGCTAACGCCCAGGCCCGTCACCGTCGGAACTGGAGTCCTCACCGCCATGCACTGTCTTTATGACACGCTGAGGCTCCTGGAACCCCACCTGGTGGGCAGTGGTGACTGGGGTGTCGGCCTTCTGTTTGCCATCCCTCTGAGGGTAGGGCGGTGCTTCAGCCCTCTGCTGTCTTCCTTTGCGGAAGCGCTCTGCGAGCCTCTGGATCTCCCAGCACTCGGCAGCTGTATGGTTGCAGGCGCCATGCACAGGGCATAGCCCGCCCTGGTCACTGTCTGGGGCCGGTGACTGCCGCTGCCTTTTGTCAGGGCGTGGCCCCCGAGCTCCACTGGTCGTCGTAGCTGCGGCGACGGGGGCCGTGAATGGTGACTTCATCTTGCCACCCCCCCGGTTCTTGGTCTTCTTGCCACCCCCATAGGCAGCAGCACCAGACCCGGGCTGCCCTCCTGACTCGGAGGTCGGCAGTGCGTGCCAGTTCCGCCCTTCAGCTGCTCTGGCGCACTTGTCCGCCAGGCTGAAGAGCTCCGAGATGTCACGGACCTCTCTGGTCGCGAGCTTCTCGAGCATTTTCTCGTCCCGGACACCCTGTCGGAACGCCACCACCACAGAGGCGCTTTGGATATGTGGGATGGTGTTGCGCACCTGAGAGAACCGCTGGATGAAAGAGCGCAGCGACTCCCCAGGTTGTTGCTTGACGGCGTGGAGGTCAAGCTCCGTGCAGGGACGGGTGTAGGAGCTGCCGAAGTTGGCGACGAACTGCCGGCAAAGCTCACCCCAGGAGGTTATGGACCCCTGAGGTAGATTCATGAGCCAAGACCGGGCTGGGCCGGTCAAGGCGACGGGGAAGTAGTTGGCCATGACAGCCTCGTCCCCTCCTGCGGCAAGTACGGCGGTGGAGTAGATCTGGAGGAACTCCGCCGGGTTGACGCTGCCGTCGTACTTCTCGGGCAGGTGCGGGCGGAACTTGCGTGGCCATCTTGCGAAGCGAAGGTGGGGTGCAAGGGCCGCACATCCTGCTCCTGCCGCGGCAGGTATAGGCGCTGCGAACACTTGGTTCGCACCTGGCGCTGCGTATCCCGGCATGGGTAAGGCTGCACCATAGACCGGGGCCACTACTTGCGGCGCATATGGTTGCGGCATATGCTGTGCAGCATATGCCTGTGGCGGGGCTCGCATGGCGAAGACCTGCCCTTCTGGTTGTGTCGAGGCCGACGACATGCTATCGCCTGCCTCCTGGTTGTGACGCCTTTCTCGGCGTCGCTCGAGGTACACCCGGGCGTCCTGCCCCAAGTGGCACCGTTCCAGTTCCCTTCGCAGGTCCGTCGACAGGAGCCTGGAGGAGCTGGAATCCGCCGTTAGCCCGTCAACCGTGGGTGTGCGCGTCAGCGACACAGCCGGTTGCCCTGGGTGTCGTCCTCGCCAAAACCGAGGGTTCGCGGCGGCGACGACGAGGCGGTCCACCTCGCGGACCCATTGCTGGGTCGCTGAATGGGGCGCATCCCCCGCAGGCGGGTTGCGCAGCAGCGCCCTTGCTGCAGCTAGCGCACCTCCATGGTATACGCTCAGCGCTGCAGAAGACCTCACGCTGGTCGGGGCCTGCATAGCCGGAGTCGGCGTCGCCGGAGTCGGCTGCTGGCTGCCCGCTTGTGCCGACACACTCCGTCCTGAGTGTGTCGACATGTACTCCCCAGTGGTCACGGTTCGCCGTGAACGCGGAGGGGGAGAGTTTGCCGTTGAAGGAAGCTTGCTCATCTTCGTCGGTGGAAACTCGTCGCGCTAGGGGAAAAGCCCCCTACCTGGCGAGCCAAATGTCGAAGTGTGCGATCGACACTTCCCCCGGGCCTGCACTGGGCAGCCCGCGGAGGTTCTTTTTTCGGCGGGGCTAGTCTCCTAGCGGAAAGCTTGCGCGGATGGACGAGTTAGCGAGAGCTTGACACGGCGAGTTTTACGTGGTTCAGGCTGCCGGAGCGTAAAACCCTACGTCCACGGCGAGCTACGGAGCTCGCTGTATTGCTTGCTGCTCAGGGCCGGAGGCCTGAGTTTGGGGGTGAGTTACAGCTTGAGAGTGTATGGCTAGCGTATGAGTTGCAAAGTGTGAACCCTTGCTATCGACGCCTGCCCGAGCCTTTTATAGTCCAAGGCTCGGGCGGCTTACAAGGGAAGCCGGGACCCGACAGGTGGTCCCGGGAAGATTGCTTGTTATATACCGTATCTGTAGTTACGCCGGTAGCTGCCTCTGGTCGAAGGCTTCTGAGTCTTCATCTTGCCGCCCTGCCCATGCCGCATGCTAGTCGTAGTGGTTGATGACGGCGCAGGCGGCATGGGATGTCTTGTCGCGACGTTTATTGCCTGGCAGGTTCTGACACCGCGCGCCAGTCTGTGATGCGACTGGGCGCAACGGCACCTGACAGACGCGTGCTCCGCGTTTCCGCGTCTTGGGAAGACGCGGGCCTTGAATACCTTGTACGGGCAAGGTGAGGAGCGCCTTTACGCCCGCCGCCTACCGCTCAGGGGCAGGCAGAACCGTTCTTCTGGCCACGTGGCGGGTCCGGAGCCCTTCTCTGAGGTGAGAAGGGTCCGGCCTGCGGGGCACGTGGAGCCTTTGGACCTCTCCCCGTGGAGGGGAAGGTCCGGCCTCTGTAGGCCATGTGGCGGGCCCGGAGCTCTCCTCTGCGGAGAGGGGGGTCCGGCCCCGCTGGACGCGTGGCATCTTCGGACCTCTCTCCCGCGGAGGGGGAGGTCCAGCTTCAGTATGCCACGTGGCGGGCCCGGAGCTCTCCTCTGAGGAGAGGGAGGTCCGGCCCCGCCGGACGCGTGGCGCCTTCGGAGCTCTCCCTGCGGAGAAGGGCGAGTACCTTAGGCATTTTACCCTGTGCGCGGGGGTACCCCATATCTCAGGTACCGACAGATACCAACGCTGACACGACCCCACGGTCTTGTCGAGCAAGGATCACGCTGAGGGGTGCTGCGTTGCACAGCACCGGATAACACACATCAAAGGTACAAAGCGGAAGCGAAATTTTATTACACAAACGAGTTTATGAACATGTTTACAGCAAAATATGTCCAGTCTATACTCACGGGCGTAGACTATGCATCAAGTTCACGTTCAGCCCTTGAACGTGTCCTTGCTAGCACACACACACACTAACTCTGCAGCGTGCACGACTCCCACTCGACGGGGTTCCCCTCCTGGGGTTCCGTCTTCTCTTCGGGAGTCCCTTCCTCATAGAACCCTGCAAAAGCTTCAAACACAAGTAGTGAGCACGAAGGCTCAGCAAGTCTGACCCGTCTCACCTAAACATGGAACTTTTACATGAGGGGTGATGGGTTACATGAGGTAAAAATTATTTGCAAGGACTCGCCTAATTAGTAGAACCTTACTTTCAAGTTTTAGCAGCAGGTTGTGGAGAACCTTACACTAAGGCACATGAGAGAGCCGCAATCAAACAAGAAACGCATTTCTCTCATGTACTTTGCCCAAAGTTGAAAGGAACTTTAATTAGCTCTAAACTACAACATCTCATTAACAATCAAGTCCGTCTTTCAATCAGCAACATTTTAACATGTACCTAGCCTGTTCTTTCTACGTCACGGTACAGTGAACAAGTGGTACTCACTGACCGCGAGGGACGGCGATTATAATCGATTTACACCTACAGGGTTACCCGAATAACCCGTCATGTACGCCCGTACTCGATGTTGCCTACAACAACCATCACGGACGCCGTACGCAACCACCTTTCGCCCGTCAGCCAAATATTGAACCGGTCCCATCGTCCCGAGCAAGAGGTCTCTGCACGCGCATCTCAGTGCCGCCAGCCGATTTACACCTCGAGCTCTCAACCTACCTCTGAACGACAGGCAATGCCTCAATACCCAGCTACCCGAGTTACATCGGTTTCCCGGTTCCCATATAGCCGGTAGGTCTTCGGTACTGTTCTAGCTTGTTCAACAGGCCCGCACATGGCTCGGTCCTCAATCGACACATGCGGAGCTACAACACACAGGTACCAAAGTCCTGCTGCCCTTACTCTCCGCTCGGTCTCATCTTTTTGATATGTTGGAAATACCACTTTTACAATATGTGAGTTTGTTCTCTAATGAGCATGTTGATGGTGGTTACTTGCTCTTCATTTGTGTTCATCATCTTTCCTCAAATGAGGTGTGTGTGTATGGTGATGAACACTTCAAATATGTGTCAAAAACTGAGGCCCTTACACATCGGTCCTTAACCGACACAAACAGAGCTATAGCCACACAGGCCCAACGTCCTACTGCTCCTACTCTCTGCTCGGTTCCATTTTCCATTCCAGAACTTTCATTCTCTAGAATCATACCCTGCTGAACCAACATCCTAAACTCGTGAGTAGCTTCCAACTACCCGACTTGTACCGGATCCTATACAACTTAAGCCTAACAGAAAACTATACGAAGGTAACCTATTCTACCCTGTAACTCTAAGGTTTTGTGGTCATTCATTTGGAGTATCAATCACCTTGACCTAATGCACAATACATACTAGACCCATAAAATGTAACTAAAAAGCTGTTACATGCAAACCGGGGCTTGCATTATGTTGCTGCAGGTTTAGTTCTACTTTATAGTCAGTAGCTTGGCGATGAGTTAAGCCTCAACTTACTGCTCCGAGTCAAGTTGCTCGTTTATCTCCTTCATCGTATTTCCTACCGACATGAATATGAACAGTTTTTATGTTGCAAGTAAAGACATTATAAAACAAAAATGTTTTATGACTTAAGAAATGGTTCTAATTCACTAAGACTCGAGAATTTGGTTTGCCTATGTGCTGGAACAGAGACAGGAACATTGTGAGCATTGGAGAATTTTGGAACAGAGACTAGATAAAGGATATAATGATGAAACTAGAAAGGATTAGCAGAAAATTGAGAAGATGATCTCAACTTGCTCTGAAATTTTTATAGTGGTCCATAGATCATACAGAGATATGGCTTGCAATTTCAAACAATGTTGATGTAAGATGTGGCCTAAAGAATTTCCTTAGCTATTTGGCTTCTCTAAATTCCTATGGCAATTCTAGGGTCTTGGCATGCTCCAAATGTGGTTTTTCAGAAACTTGAGAGTCTCATGAGTCCATATGACTTGGTTTCACCATTTTTGGAGCTTCCTACACAGAGATATGGAATTTAAAAGTTGGAGCTAAAAGCTGAAAATCTTTCTGCTATTTTTCCTAATTTTCAGAGACATACAAGATTGAATCAACATTTGGCCAAGCAAATGAAGTCCAATGCCTCTGAAAATTTTACTGGAGTTCAAGAATTTTTGGAAGAATGTCCTGCCCAAATTTGGGAATTTTCCAATAAACAGAACTCCTGTAAAAATTCCTACAAACTTTTAATTAAATGAATTAATGAGCCAAATCCAGAGATTTTCATAAATATTGGGCTGCAACTCTGGATAGTACCCTTTGAGGGGAATCCAACAAAATTTATTTCATAATTTTTGGAGGTTCCTACACAAAGTTATGGCTCTCCAAAGTTTGAACTGAAATGGGAAAATCGAGAAAATGTTTTAAATGCTGACAGTGGGTCCCACTCATCATCCCTAACCTTCAGCCTCGCGCCAAACAGAGCAGTGGTGGCTCCCTCCCGTGAGATCACCGGAAAGGCACTTCCCAGCCACCTCCGGACCCCCTGCTGCCCCCCCCCCCCCCCGATTTTCCCCCACGCTGAACACGTTGGTGAGGTCGCCGGCGGCTGAAACTCACCGGAAAACAGGGCGCACCGGCAACAGCAAACCCTAGTGCTCTGGCGAGGTCGTGCACGGTGAATTCTCCACCAAATGGTCGGTTCCTGGGCTCTAAAGCACCAGGGGATCGTGTAGAAGACCAACATGAGGTATAAACAAGCTGGGGTGCGCTCCAAACCTATCGGCACCGTGCGCCCGATATGGTCCAGCGGTATACCCTCGAAAAGAACTCGGATCCTCGCTATACACTCAATTTCTTGGTCTAAAATCGATGGAGGAGGTGTGTTAGGCAGTTAAGATCCTGTGTGTGAAGTTTGAAACACAGCAAACACGATTTGAGTATGAATTTTGTACTTCCTTACCTCAAGGTCAGTTTCTGCCGTCCGGGAGAAAATCTTGAAATTCTCCCTCTGTGATCAATGGCTAGGGCTGAGCTTCGGAGGTGAGCAACTAAGCTTGTAGGTGCACCTATGGGGTGGCTTGCTTGGGTGTGAACACTCCTGGTTTGGGCTGGCCACAGCGACCTGTTCGGTTTTTCGATGTTCCACACAGAAGCTGCAGCAACTTGTTGTTTTCCAGTGCAAACAAGCTCAAGACAGTGGAGGAAAAGGGCTGGCCGGCTAGAGCACTGGTGGGCGCAGCTTTTTCGTGTGGAGAGCTCGGGCAAAGAAGGAGCAGCGCCGGTGTGTGATCGATCCAAACAGAGCCAGCGTTGTGTTCTTCTCGGGAGGGAAGCAGAGAACGTGCACGAGCAAGAGAAAGCAAAAGAAGGCTGTGGCACTCGTTGTGTGTTGATCAGACCAGGTAAAGGATCAGGCAAAGCAGGAGGTGGCGCCCAAAACTTGCCCCCGAAGTCTTCTGCCGGTGTGCTATCGGGAGCTGGAGCGAGGGAGGAAAGACAGAGTCGGTTGAAGCCTTGTGTGTATGACATGTGGGGTCCACCTCTCCCCCTTATCCCCCAATTTCCGTTTAAAAATAGCAAACGAGCTCCAAATTTGATCAAACTCGGCGGGTAGGCCAAAAGAAAGGTGAGCAACACAACAGTGCACTCAAATTTGAATTTCGGTGAAGTCGGAATTTGAAACTGAGATTTAAATTCAAATTCGAATTTTCTCCCGTTTAAATTCCAACAAATAGGAAACCCTTTTCAAATGCTCTGAAAATTTGCCGGGCTATTATTGGATGTGTGGAGAACCAACTGATAGCATTAGATCTCCGTGTTCGGGAATTTTTGCAAGTTCAATTTTAGACTTGGAGCTCACACCGTTAAATTCAAAAGTTTAAATTCCCTCTCATTTTCTCGGTGTGACTTGTAGCTCCACTTGCTAGGGTTTTGGGATTTCACACCGGGCACCACTGGACGCTCTACTTCGACGGCTCCTCACGGAAGCAGGGGGCCGGAGCCGGCGTACTGCTCCTCACGCCGACGGAGGAGCAGTTCAAGTACATGGTGCGCCTCAACTTCAAGGCAACCAACAACGTGGCCGGGTATAAAGCTTTTATCTTCGGCCTGAAGATGGCGTTGTCTCTCGGCGTTCACCAGTTGTTGGTCAAGGGTGACTCCCAGCTAATCATCAAGCAAGTCTAGGGTCAATGCTCCTGCAACGACCCACAATTAGCTACCTATCTGCTCTACGTGCAGATGCTGGAGAAGGACTTTGAAGCCTTGGACCTGTGCCATGTACCACGTGCTGACAACACAGTCGCCAACGACCTGTCAATGAAGGCCTCCACCGGAGCCCCGGTGCTTGAAGGAGCCTTCAAAAGGACGTTGCCGTGACCCACAGCTCGGCCTGCTGAACCGGGCGAAGGGGGCGAGACCAGCACCTCGAAGCTGGCGGTCCCGGCGGCCCTGCAGCCATGGTGCCCGCCAAGGATCGTATGCGCCACTGGGTACTCCGTGCTACCCAACGCCCAAGATCCAGAAACGCAAGTAAACCCCGATGCATGGATCACGGAGGTCCGGGACTACTTGAAAGACAGCATCCTTCCTGATGAACATGCATCTGTTGAACGGATTGTGCAGATGGCTAAGAGATACACGCTGGTAGAAGGGGATCTCTACTGGCGTGGTGCCAACAGCATCCTATTGCGGTGCATAACCCAGGAGAAAGGTTGCGAACTGCTCGCAGAAATTCATGGAGGCGAGTGCGGGAACCACGCATCTTCACGCACGCTGATCGGTAAAGCCTTCCGGCATGGCTTCTACTGGCCGACAGCCCTCCTGGACGCCGTCAAGCTGGTTAAGAGATGCAAGGCGTGCCAGTTCCATGCCAAGCAGATCCACACACCAGCGCAGACGCTGCAGATGATCCCACCCTCGTGGCCGTTCGCGGTATGGGGGTTGGACATCCTGGGGCCCTTCCCCAGAGCTGTCGGGGGATACCGGTTCCTCTACATCGCCATCGACAAGTTCACCAAGTGGCCAGAAGCTGCACCATTCATCACCATCAACAAGCAATCCGCAGTCAAGTTCATCAAGTCAATCGTCTGCAGGTTCGGGGTCCCGAACAGGATCATCACCAACAACGGGACCTAGTTCACCAGTGCAGCGTTCCAAGAGTACTGCGAAGACCTTGGCATCCAGGTGTTCTATGCATCTGTTGCTCATCCAAAGAGCAACGGGCAAGTCGAGAGAGCCAACACCGAGATCCTTCGGAGCCTCAAGACTTGCACCTATGCCAGCTTGGAGAAGCATGGTGCCAAGTGGGTGGACGAGCTCCCGTGTGCACTGTGGGCCAGCCGGACATCCTAGAGCTGGGCAACAGGGGAAACACCCTTCTTCATGGTATACGGGGCCGAAGTCGTGCTTCCCCCGAAGGTCACCATGGGGTCCCCTCGTGTTCGAGCTTACGACGAAGCCACGCAGGACCAGCTCCGACATGAGGACATCGACCTCGTCGACGAGGAAAGATGGCAAACAACGCTCTGAAATGCATGGTACCGGCAGGCGCTCCGACGCTACCACCAGAGGTCCGTGCATGCTCGGGAGCTCAAGGAAGGCGACCTGGTGCTGCAACGCATACTTTCTCGAGAAGGGGCCAATAAACTCTCCCCCAGCTGGGAAGGTCCATTCTGAGTCATGAAAGTTTGTCGCCCCGAGTGCGTGCGCCTTGCTACGGAGGCATACTTTAGAACATAGAACACCTCTGTAAGTTCTACCCTTAGAGCAGTGGTACAACAGGTTTTTTCTTTTTTTCTGTAACAGATCCCATAGAGCCCAGAAGCTGCGCTCTGAGCAACTAAGCCCCAGGGGGTGGTCCAGGACTACGTTCGGCTTAGCTTGGTCCTGTACCCTAAGCGCGTAGGCCCTGCCCCCCTTCACAATGGGGTGGGTCGTTGCCTCCATGTACAGCCTGTTTTCCTCCTATGGACTTATATGAATGAAAAGAACTCTGTCCTACCACGCTTACTTATGTGTTCATTTAAATTACACATTAATTTTTATGATCACCTTCCCATACTCAAGACAGTGTACGTTCATCGTAACTCGACTCTCCTTTCCCACCCTCATGCCTAGTCGGCATTTGCCATTCTGCCGAAGACGGTTGTGCTTGAGGTACCTGCCAAAAGCTCGGGGGCCTCTCAGACCTCCCCCTGTTAGGGTACTGTGACGCCAGTTGGTCTCCTCCAGGAAAGACCTACGCTAGTGCGGGAGGTCCAGGGTGTTGTAAAAGCCCAAGAAAAGGGACTTGCAAAAACTTTTATGCACCTCACAACACAACAGTTTTGTTGTGTGTAGATTGTGAAATATTGTGAAGAGCAAGTGGGCTCCATCAAAGGAGTGATTAGAAAGGAAAGCCTTCACTTTCACAAAGTAGGGTTTCTGTACATGAGCATGAGAGGTTGAGCTCACCCTAGGATTTACAAAGTCTTGGGAAGGTTCAGTCCAAAGCTCATGCAAATTCAACAATTTTTGAGGCACTTTTGGGTTATTTCAAAAGGAGGCCAATTTGAATGTAAATTCAAATTGCAGCAACTTTCATCACCCAAATTCAAAAGTTAGCCCCATATCTACACTCAGCACATTTTTCTGAGTAAACCCACCAAGTTTCATCTCCATTGGAGCTCATCTTGTCAAGAGCTAAATTTGCAAGAATTCAAAACTGAATTTGAATTTCAGTTTGAATATGAAGCAAACTTGACCAAACAAAGTTTGAAATTGAGAACTCAAATTCAAACCAATACTTGGAGGCTAAGTCTCTCATTAAATGGAGAGTAGCTGAGATATTTGCAGCAGAATTTGGAAAAAAGGATTAGGGGGGGAGAGGGGGGCCCACAAGTCAGTGGGAGGACTGTTTCCCAAACCGAGCGTGGCTGTTTTCTCCCGACGTCGGTCGAACACCTCGCGCCAGCTGCGGACAGCACCGGCGTCCGACCGCCTCGCCTCGCCACCTCCTGCTCGACGACCGAGCGCACGCGTGCCCGACGCGGTTTAAGTCCCCAGCCCACGTGAGCCAGCCTCATCTCCTCCGCTTTGCCCGTTCCTACCCGAAACGCAAAAACGACACCGCCGCTCCCCTCGGCTCCTCGTCGCGCCGTTGATCCAGGCGACCTCGCGACCGGAGGTCAACAGCAAAGACACGCGCCGGGGACTGCTCGAGCTCAAGGTGAAGACCCTACCCTCTTCCATGCTTTGTAGGGGGAGTATTTCCCCGTCTAGTCCTCGGTGCTCGACAAAAACGAGTGAGCAGAAATGCCGAAATTCGCGGCGATCGGTCCTGCACAGCGTAAACCCAGCTGAGCATAGGTTCTACACGCCCCCACGGCCACCTAGGATCCAAAACCATCGAAAACCATCGAGCCTTTGCGCTGATATCCAAGTTTTTCGAGCAACAGTCGATATCGGGCCTAGGTCGACGGTGAGGTCCCAGTTCTGGCTATTTCCATGGCCAACCGAGCTCATATTCATGCGCACCATGCCACGGTGGAGCTGTAGGAGCAAACCGCTTGAGAAATAAGGCCCGGAGTAGCCCGGACAACGTCACCGGAGCAGAGGGAGGCTCTGTCGCCGTCGCGGGCATAGTTCCGGCCATTGCCGAGCTCCGGTGAGGGCACCAGCGTGTTCTCCGAGTCGAGTTAGGCACAGGCGGCAAGTTTTGTCAAAGGTCGGGCGGGGAAACGCCCGGCGGCGAGCGCTCCGGCGAAGCGCCGCCGCGGGAACTGCGGGAGAGCGCGAGGTAGACGAAGGGGGGGCCGGGTCCACCGGTCAGCCTCTGATCTCGCGCGGGGATCGGGTTTGCGGCCGGGATTCGGTGCGGCAGCGCGGGTAAAACCCCGTGGGCCGCGGTGTGGCCGCTTTCTGAGTGGGCCGGCTCGAGGAGTGGGTCCCACCCGCAGGATTTAAACATTTTTGGAATTTCCAGTTTTAGTGCAAACTTTAGAACCCCATAACTTTTGCTAGGAAGCTCCGAATTTAGTGATTCAAATTGGGTTGGATTCATCTTGCCTAGCTCTGTCCAGATATACAACCCAATTTGTATGAAACCCATTAATTAATTCTGGAAAATTCTTTAAAGCTTTTGAGAAAAAGAATTTTTGAGGGAGTTTGGTTCATCCAAAAATCCCCAAATTTTGCCAGAATGTTCTTTAGGACATTAGTAAACCCCTGTAAAAGTTTCAGACCATTTGGAGTTGATTTGGTCAGAGCAATTCAAATTGAAAGGTGCTGTGTTCATTTGAATACAGAAACATTTTCAGAGAATTTCCAAAACTTGGAAATTCAATTCTGGGCAAACCTTGACTCCAAAAATGCTAGGAAAATTCATGCAAACTCTAGGAGCTATAATTGAAATTATAGTTCACTAAGTTGGGTATGAACAGGGGTATTACCTCAGAATAAGTTCTTCCTTGCTTATTTGCTAAGGAAATTATTCTGAGCAAACCACTTCATGAAAAGTGCTAAGGTTTGGTCCAGAGAGTTTTCTTGTGACAAGGAACTCACACAAAAATTCTCAGCTCCATTGTAGCTCTAGATCACCCCTGTCCTGTTTACCCACTTAAGGGATTAAGATGGAAAAAGGGGGAAAACCACTTAGCATTTGACCATGTGATTAAGTCCAAGCCAAACCACCAACACCAGTTCATCTTTAAATTCTTAAACAAAGTTCCAGGTGTTAGAGGCTGGTTATTAGAACTAATAGTAGAAGTCTTACTCTAAAACTCACATTTGCATCTAAATTAACATGTAGTATTTCATTAACGTGTAGCCGTTGAAGAAGAGGCTCCGGAAGTGCTGGACTTCCTTCTTCCGGACGAAGAACTAACTCCTGACCAGCAGCAACAAGGCAAGCCCCGGTTTGCATTAACCCTTTTATAAATCTTACTTTGTTTACATGTATCATATGAAGTATGTATGTGCATTAGGTATAGGGTGAATGAAACCCCACTTCCATAACCAAAGGTTCCTAAAAGAGTGAGGGTAGTGTCAAGGACCTCGAGTAGACAGGCTATGCTTAATGAGTCATAGGACTTCGGTACAAGTCGAGTAGTTGGAATCTACTCGCGAGATAGGCTTGGGACACACGGGTTCGGTTGAGTGATGTGAGATCACTTTAGTAATGAAAATGAGACTAGGCAGGGGCTAGGGCGCAGCAAGAGAGAGTCTTGTGGGCGCAGCCCTGCCCGTGTCGATTGAGGACCGATCCGTGTGCGGCCCTGCTGAACAAGTATTGAACGTACCGAAGGCATATCGGATATATGGGCCCCGATAAACCGATGTAGCCTAAACCTCCGGGCGTCGAGGCATAGCACACCGATTTATAGGTGTACGTTGAGGGCAGCAAGGTAGAAATCTGCCAACGGGCATAGAGAGATGCTCCGTGTGGGGAACCTCCTGCTCGTTTCGGTGCGACCGGTTCGACGTTTGGGCTGTTGGGTGAAAGGTTGTCCCGTACGACATCGAGTGAGCGTGCTGTGCAGCTCCACGGGTGGGCGTACGTGACGTGCTCTTTGGGTTTTCCCTGCAGGTGTATATCGAGTCGATTCGCCGTCCCTCGCGGTGACGAGTACTGCTTGTTCACTGCGTCGTAACGTAGACTAATGGATGAAATATATTGATTCAATGATGCTGATTGATATAATTGTATTGCTACATGTGTGCCACCAAATACTGCTTACTAAATTTCAGATTTCATGAACTGTTAACTTGTTGCTAAAAGATGAACTAAGGACGAACTTGTAGGCGTGTCGTTTTGCTAAAATGTTACTAACCTATCCCTTGGTATACCTCATGTAGAGTTTCATGCTTAGGTGAGTCGGTTAAGCCTTGCTGAGCCTTCGTGCTCAGGGTTGCTGCTTAAGTGTTTTTCAGGTGAGGAGCCACCCACGGACTCGGAGTACGAGTCCACCGGCGAGGGTTACCCTCCGTCGGGGACCACGGCTGAGTGGGAGCCGTACACGCCGCGCTGAGCTGAGACGTGCAGCTAGTGTGGGTTGCCCTAGGGCTGGGCAACCGACTTTTGCTAAATAGGAGGCGTGAGTTGTATAGTGTAGTCTTCCGCTGTGTAATAGAACAATAATTGTAACTGAAGTTTGTACTTGTCTGTACAGTTTCAGCTGTTTTTCCCATGTAATATATTGTGTTCTTCTGACGTGTGCTGTCGGGTGTCGCATCGCGCGGCACCACCCTCTGCGATCCTGGATGAGCGGATTCCGGTCCGCCACAGCCTGGTATCAGAGCTGCAGTGGGGATAGCACAGTACTTAAGGACTGCATTATGGGAAAAACTTAGGTATACGGTGAGGAATCGGTAGTTGCCCAAGTAAGGACTATATTAGCATAGTTACTTAAAGTGGCAAAGACTAACTTATGTGTTATAATTCTGAATTTCAATTATGTAACGACGCACCTACGCTCTGGTAAGTATGGTAAGGAACGCCACCGAAAGCGGGTCAATTTCGGTTAGCTCTCTCTGACGAGGAACGTGGTTCAGGGATTGATCTCACAGCTTGGTGTGAGATGTCAATATGAATCTCTTGGACTCTTCATGTCTCTGAATTCATATGAAACGCTGATCCCTAGCGTGCATTAGGCAAGTAAGCGGAGACCCCATCGCGTGGTCAGTAACGCGAAAGTGTGTTCGTCTGGAAATAGCCCAGGAGGACATACGCAGCGCTTGCCATCGGCGTGCCCTGCAGGGCAGTAGGTGGTATCTGTTGGGTTGATAACATTCCCAACCGTGACGACCCGTTCATGACATACTCGGGTTCCCCGTCGTGTGGTGTTGAAACACGATCACGTGCCTTGAGACGTGACTTAGCTCAAGGACGGCCGTATGGAAATGATACGGGCGTTTGTACTTACTTTTAAATATGGAACTGCCTGAAATGAACAAACTTTGAGTGCACCATCATTGTGTGGTCTTCTGCAGGTACTAACCACGTATTGTATCCGTGTAGAAAACGTGTGCGAGAGACCGTTTAGTGCCACACTCGAGACGTATATACCGGTATAATCCGGTTAGGATTTTCTTTTGTGAGGAACGTAGTACCGAGATATTGTAGGCATATGCATGAGTATAATGATAACAAAGAATTAAAATCTATAGGTTCAACAGTTAGGACCCTGGTTGGGTATAAGAATGGGATAGTGATGAGTGTAGTTCCAAAAAGACTGAAAAACAGAGTGCTCTGTTTTGGGCAGCATGTTTGCTGATCTTCAACAGGGCATAACTCACAGGTCTTTTAGCCCAGGGAGGTGTGCTCTATAGTTCTGGGAAGGTATTCAAGTACTCTACAACTTTGTTGTAGACTTCCAGAGCTGAAACTCGCCTTAAGATGGCTAAAATCCCAGAGGAATGTAAACTGTTCAGAATCAGGGCAGAGTAAAACATCCTCTGAACTGATCTGTTTTTCAAATATAACTCCCAGTAGAAAAATCTAAAATTGTCATATAATACATCCTTAGAAAGAGTAGAAGATGTTTGACATCTTTGTAATTCAAAGTTCCTGAAATTTCAGCACAGAATTTAGTGGGAATCAGGGTTGGAAACGGCCACTTCCAAGGGAGGTGCTGTTAAAATTCTTCCAGAAATTCTGCTAACTTTGAATTAGCATAACTTTTTAATCAAAGCTGATCTAGGGGCAAATGAGTACTCGTTGGAAAGATACTAAAGTTAACTTTAACTTTGGTATTCAACTTGAGTCATGAAAATGCCCATAACCGGATCAAAACTTGGAATAGGTAGAAACTGGTCATTCTGACGGAAGAATGACAGTTGAACTCATTGGAGAGGGTGTTGTACCCTAAGGGCGATACTAATGTCTCGTAGAGACCAAACCCAGTTATGGTGAGCTTCCAAAGAGGGGGTTCATCAAGTTGGATTAAACTAACTTGTGTTTGGTCTGGTAATGGTGTAGCTTGTGCAAAGTTATTACATTATCTACTTACGAGATATTTCGCACGTTTGGTTGTCATAATGTTTTTACGCCCAGTTCTATTGGACTGCATGCCAAATGTTGCGGGACTGATGTTTAATGTCGTATGGTTGCAGATGGTTCGTACTAGGACCACGCACGAGGTTGGTGGCTCTAGCCAAGGTGGAGGCGATGACTCCCAGCCACCGGCCTACGACAGCACCCCGCAGCAGCAGCCACCACCGCCGCCTCCGCTTACTCTAGCGGATGTGATAGCGGCATTGGTGGGAGGTCGTGAGGAGCAGACCGACCTGCTCCGCACGATCGTGCAGAATACGTCCCAGGCGGGAGGACGTCAAGAGCGAGGGCCTCGTGAGCCCCGCGAAGTGTCGTACTCGGATTTCATGAGTACGCACCCTCCAGTGTTCACCGAAGCTGAAGAACCACTGGAGGCGGACAACTGGCTGCGGACTATCGAGTCCAAGTTCGGGCTGCTCCAGTGTACGGAGCGGCAGAAGACGCTGTTCGCAGCACAGCAGCTCCACGGTGCCGCTGGTGCGTGGTGGGCGAATTATGTCGCCTCACGTCCGGCTGGCCATGCCGTGGAATGGCAAGAGTTCCGGGAGGCGTTCCGCGCCTATCACATTCCTCCCGGAATAATGAAGAGAAAGTTCCAAGAATTTTTGGAACTGAAGCAGGGCGGGAGGAGTGCCCACAACTACTCCCGTGCCTTCAACCATCTGGCGCAGTATGCGTCAGACTACATCTCCACGGAGGAGAAGAAGAGGGAGCACTTCTATCGGGGGTTACATCCCGAAATGAAGACCCACCTCGTACAATGGAACCGCGGCACATTCAACGATCTAGTCAATGCCGCCATCATGCAAGAGGACGCTCAGCGGGAGTTAGCAGCTGAGCAGAGGAAGCGTAGCGCTCCACCTAGCAGCGGTGGGAGTGGCGCTCCCCAGAAGTACCGTATGGTGTATCGGACACCATCCGGGCAGCAGTGGCAACCACCGGCGCGACCGCAACGGTTCGGGGGACGTCCCTTTCAGGCACCTCCGTTCCGTCCGCCGGTGCCACCACCAAGACAGCAGCAGCAGCAGCAGACGGTACCCCGGGCGTTTCCACCGCCACAACGCGCCCCAGGTTTCCGTCCACCGATCAGCGGGGGACCGCCCCGTTTCACCTGCTTCACGTGTGGCCAAGCGGGCCACTTTGCGAAGGACTGTCCCCAGGGGCAGCAGAGCAGCGGGCAAGCCCAGCTCCAGGGCGGTGCTCGAGGCCGACCTCCGGTGAAGAAGGTTGGTCAGCGGACTGGAGGCGTCCGCAACCTCGACAATGAGGACGCCCCAGAGGGAGACAACGTGCTGGCGGGTACGTTTACTCTCAACCATCAAGCCATCGTCATATTATTTGATTCTGGTGCAACCCACAGCTTTATAAGTGCATCCTATGTGGATAAACACCAATTGCAAGTCTTCCCAACCGACTGCACTTATATGATATGCTCACCGGGAGGGAAGATTTCAGCTAATATGATGATTCCAAAGGCACCTCTGTGCTTAGGTGGGAAACTATATCCCACCACCTTGATAATCCTTATGGGACAAAAGATTGATGCAATCTTAGGGATGTCATGGCTGCAATACCATGGCGCTGTCCTAGAGACTCGGACACGGACGGTTCACTTAAATTCTCCATTTCACCGTCCGCATTCCATGGTGTTAGACACACCAGTCCGGGAAGTTTTAGCAATTAATAATGCTGAAGTTCTCAAGTTAGAAGACATCCCCGTAGTCCGGGAGTATCCCGACGTGTTCCCGGACGATCTTCCGGGCATGCCACCTGAGCGGGATGTCGAGTTCAAGATTGAACTTGCACCCGGGACTACGCCCATATCACGGAGACCGTACAAGATGGCTCCAAATGAGCTGGCGGAACTGAAAGAACAGCTCAATGATCTGTTGAGCAAGGGTTTCATTAGGCCGAGTTCCTCGCCTTGGGGGTGCTCGGCGCTATTCGTGAAGAAGAAGGATGAGACCCTGAAGCTGTGTGTGGATTACCGGCCGCTCAACGCTGTCACCATCAAGAATAAGTACCCACTGCCCCGTATTGACATCTTGTTTGATCAACTGGTGGGGGCCAGTGTATTCTCAAAGATGGACCTTCGCTCTGGATATCACCAGATCAAGATCCGGGCGGAGGATATCCCGAAGACGGCGTTCTCGACGAGATACGGCTTATACGAATATCTCGTCATGTCCTTTGGTCTCACAAATGCTCCAGCCCATTTCATGTATCTCATGAACTCGGTGTTCATGCCGGAGCTGGACAAGTTCGTGGTAGTGTTCATCGACGACATCTTGGTTTACTCCAAGACCGAAGCTGAACATGCCGAACACTTGCGGATCGTTCTTCAACGATTGCGAGACCACAAACTTTACGCCAAGTTCAGCAAATGCGAATTTTGGATCAGCCAAGTGCCATTCTTGGGACATATTATCTCAGCTGAAGGCATTGCGGTTGACCCAAGTAAAATAGAGCAAGTGTTGAAATGGAAAGCTCCCACTTCAGTTCATGAAGTCAGAAGCTTCCTCGGGTTAGCGGGATACTACCGGAGATTCATTCCAAGCTTCTCCAAGCTCGCTAAGCCGATGACAGAGTTGCTGAAGAAAGGGACAAAATATGTTTGGAACACGGCGTGTGAAGGAGCGTTCCGAACACTGGTGAAGCATCTCACAACAGCCCCGGTATTAGCTCAGCCGGATACAACAAAGCCCTTCGACGTGTATTGTGACGCGTCCGGTATTGGGCTCGGCTGCGTGTTGATGCAGGAAGGACGTGTGGTCGCTTATGGCTCACGCCAACTTCGGAACCATGAGCAGCACTACCCGACTCACGATCTTGAACTTGCTGCCGTGGTGTTGGCGCTGAAAATGTGGAGGCACTATCTCCTGGGGAACTTGGTGCATCTCTACACCGACCACAAGAGCTTGAAATACATTTTCACCCAGAAGGAGCTGAACATGAGGCAGAGGAGGTGGTTAGAACTGATCAAAGATTATGAGATTGAGATCCATTACCACCCCGGCAAGGCGAATGTGGTTGCCGACGCGCTGAGTCGGAAATCACATGTCCATCACCTCACCATTACACCGGTGGAGGAGGAAGAGCCAAGTTTATATTTGGTTCCTTATGGATCGCTGTACAACCTTGCCCTCGTCCCTACTATTAGGGAGGACATCATTGCAGCTCAGAAAACGGATAAGGGCATGGCACATCTCCGGAGACGGATAGACATTTGAGAAATTAAATGTTTCCGGAAGGATGATGAGGGGACGCTGTGGTTCAATGACCGCATAGTCGTACCCCGAGATATGAAGTTGAGGAAAAAGATCCTCGATGAAGCTCACTTGTCCAAATACTCCATTCATCCGGGCAGCAACAAAATGTACCAAGATTTGAAAAAGAAATTTTGGTGGACACGGATGAAGCGGGAGGTAGCTAAGTACGTATCCGAGTGCGATACGTGTAGACGAGTGAAAGCTGATCACATGAAGAAATCAGGGCTGTTGCAACCCCTGAAGATCCCAGCATGGAAATGGGAAGATGTGAGCATGGATTTCATTGTGGGATTACCCCTAACAGCCAACAAGCATGATTCCATATGGGTAATCGTTGATCGGTTAACCAAGACGGCTCACTTCATTCCGGTGAATACACGTTACAATGCCGGCAAATATGCGGAGCTATACATAGCGAAGATTCTATGCCTATACGGGGTACCCAAGACCATTGTCTCAGATCGAGGTGCATTATTTGTATCTCGCTTTTGGGAGCAGCTACACGCTGCATTGGGTACTAAGTTGATCAGGAGCTCCGCCTATCACCCTCAGACCGATGGTCAGACAGAAAGGGTGAATCAAGTCCTGGAAGACATGTTGAGAGCATGTGCCATCCACCATGGTAGGAACTGGGATGATCACCTACCATTGGCGGAATTCTCGTACAACAACGGTTATCAGGCAAGTATCAAGATGGCACCTTACGAAGCTCTCTACGGTCGTAAATGCCGCACCCCATTAAATTGGTGCGAGTCCGGTGAAAGGGTCACATTCGGAGTTGATGTGGTGAACGACGCCGAAGAGCGCGTTCGGACAATTCAAGCCAATTTGAAGGCCGCTCAATCCCGACAGAAGAGCTACGCTGATAAGAGGCGTAGGCCGTTGCACTTTGACGTTGGGGAACACGTGTACCTCCGCGTGTCTCCAATGAAGGGCGTGCACCGATTCGGTGTGAAGGGGAAGCTCGCTCCCCGTTTCATTGGACCCTACGCTATCACCGAGAAGTGTGGACCAGCAGCGTATCGATTGGAGCTACCGGCATCTCTGGCTGGTGTCCATGATATTTTCCATGTTTCGCAACTGCGAAAATGCTTGAAGCATACAACTGCTGTTCCTACCGAAGACATCGGCGAGCTGAAACCGGATTTAACATATGATGAATATCCGGTGGGAATTCTTGATGAGAAAGCCAGGACCACGCGTAGCAAAACGTTGTGGTTCTACAAAATACTCTGGAGCAACCACACCGCCGAAGAAGCGACGTGGGAGAGCGAGGAGTTCCTTCGCTCAAATTACCCGGAGTTCATGGCTTCTCAACACGGGTAAGTCCCTATTACATCGCTATCTCTTCTTTTATAATCTCGGGACGAGATTCTTTTAAGGGGGGAGGGATGTAAAAGCCCAAGAAAAGTGACTTGCAAAAACTTTTATGCACCTCACAACACAACAGTTTTGTTGTGTGTAGATTGTGAAATATTGTGAAGAGCAAGTGGGCTCCATCAAAGGAGTGATTAGAAAGGAAAGCCTTCACTTTCACAAAGTAGGGTTTCTGTACATGAGCATGAGAGGTTGAGCTCACCCTAGGATTTACAAAGTCTTGGGAAGGTTCAGTCCAAACAAAGCTCACGCAAATTCAACAATTTTTGAGGCACTTTTGGGTTATTTCAAAAGGAGGCCAATTTGAATGTAAATTCAAATTGCAGCAACTTTCATCACCCAAATTCAAAAGTTAGCCCCATATCTACACTCAGCATATTTTTCTGAGTAAACCCACCAAGTTTCATCTCCATTGGAGCTCATCTTGTCAAGAGCTAAATTTGCAAGAATTCAAAACTGAATTTGAATTTCAGTTTGAATATGAAGCAAACTTGACCAAACAAAGTTTGAAATTGAGAACTCAAATTCAAACCAATACTTGGAGGCTAAGTCTCTCATTAAACTGAGAGTAGCTGAGATATTTGCAGCAGAATTTGGAAAAAAGGATTAGGGGGGGAGAGGGGGGCCCACAAGTCAGTGGGAGGACTGTTTCCCAAACCGAGCGTGGCTGTTTTCTCCCGACGTCGGTCGAACACCTCACGCCAGCTGCGGACAGCACCGGCGTCCGACCGCCTCGCCTCGCCACCTCCTGCTCGACGACCGAGCGCACGCGTGCCCGACGCGATTTAAGTCCCCAGCCCACGTGAGCCAGCCTCATCTCCTCCGCTTTGCCCGTTCCTACCCGAAACGCAAAAACGACACCGCCGCTCCCCTCGGCTCCTCGTCGCGCCGTTGATCCAGGCGACCTCGCGACCGGAGGTCAACAGCAAAGACACGCGCCGGGGACTGCTCGAGCTCAAGGTGAAGACCCTACCCTCTTCCATGCTTTGTAGGGGGAGTATTTCCCCGTCTAGTCCTCGGTGCTCGACAAAAACGAGTGAGCAGAAATGCCGAAATTCGCGGCGATCGGTCCTGCACAGCGTAAACCCAGCTGAGCATAGGTTCTACACGCCCCCACGGCCACCTAGGATCCAAAACCATCGAAAACCATCGAGCCTTTGCGCTGATATCCAAGTTTTTCGAGCAACAGTCGATATCGGGCCTAGGTCGACGGTGAGGTCCCAGTTCCGGCTATTTCCATGGCCAACCGAGCTCATATTCGTGCGCACCATGCCACGGTGGAGCTGTAGGAGCAAACCGCTTGAGAAATAAGGCCCGGAGTAGCCCGGACAACGTCACCGGAGCAGAGGGAGGCTCTGTCGCCGTCGCGGGAATAGTTCCGGCCATTGCCGAGCTCCGGTGAGGGCACCAGCGTGTTCTCCGAGTCGAGTTAGGCACAGGCGGCAAGTTTTGTCAAAGGTCGGGCGGGGAAACGCCCGGCGGCGAGCGCTCCGGTGAAGCGCCGCCGCGGGAACTGCGGGAGAGCGCGAGGTAGACGAAGGGGGGGCCGGGTCCACCGGTCAGCCTCTGATCTCGCGCGGGGATCGGGTTTGCGGCCGGGATTCGGTGCGGCAGCGCGGGTAAAACCCCGTGGGCCGCGGTGTGGCCGCTTTCTGAGTGGGCCGGCTCGAGGAGTGGGTCCCACCTGCAGGATTTAAACATTTTTGGAATTTCCAGTTTTAGTGCAAACTTTAGAACCCCATAACTTTTGCTAGGAAGCTCCGAATTTAGTGATTCAAATTGGGTTGGATTCATCTTGCCTAGCTCTGTCCAGATATACAACCCAATTTGTATGAAACCCATTAATTAATTCTGGAAAATTCTTTAAAGCTTTTGAGCAAAAGAATTTTTGAGGGAGTTTGGTTCATCCAAAAATCCCCAAATTTTGCCAGAATGTTCTTTAGGACATTAGTAAACCCCTGTAAAAGTTTCAGACCATTTGGAGTTGATTTGGTCAGAGCAATTCAAATTGAAAGGTGCTGTGTTCATTTGAATACAGAAACATTTTCAGAGAATTTCCAAAACTTGGAAATTCAATTCTGGGCAAACCTTGACTCCAAAAATGCTAGGAAAATTCATGCAAACTCTAGGAGCTATAATTGAAATTATAGTTCACTAAGTTGGGTATGAACAGGGGTATTACCTCAGAATAAGTTCTTCCTTGCTTATTTGCTAAGGAAATTATTCTGAGCAAACCACTTCATGAAAAGTGCTAAGGTTTGGTCCAGAGAGTTTTCTTGTGACAAGGAACTCACACAAAAATTCTCAGCTCCATTGGAGCTCTAGATCACCCCTGTCCTGTTTACCCACTTTAGGGATTAAGATGGAAAAAGGGGGAAAACCACTTAGCATTTGACCATGTGATTAAGTCCAAGCCAAACCACCAACACCAGTTCATCTTTAAATTCTTAAACAAAGTTCCAGGTGTTAGAGGCTGGTTATTAGAACTAATAGTAGAAGTCTTACTCTAAAACTCACATTTGCATCTAAATTAACATGTAGTATTTCATTAACGTGTAGCCGTTGAAGAAGAGGCTCCGGAAGTGCTGGACTTCCTTCTTCCGGACGAAGAACTAACTCCTGACCAGCAGCAACAAGGCAAGCCCCGGTTTGCATTAACCCTTTTATAAATCTTACTTTGTTTACATGTGTCATATGAAGTATGTATGTGCATTAGGTATAGGGTGAATGAAACCCCACTTGCATAACCAAAGGTTCCTAAAAGAGTGAGGGTAGTGTCAAGGACCTCGAGTAGACAGGCTATGCTTAATGAGTCATAGGACTTCGGTACAAGTCGAGTAGTTGGAATCTACTCGCGAGATAGGCTTGGGACACACGGGTTCGGTTGAGTGATGTGAGATCACTTTAGTAATGAAAATGAGACTAGGCAGGGGCTAGGGCGCAGCAAGAGAGAGTCTTGTGGGCGCAGCCCTGCCCGTGTCGATTGAGGACCGATCCGTGTGCGGCCCTGCTGAACAAGTATTGAACGTACCGAAGGCATATCGGATATATGGGCCCCGATAAACCGATGTAGCCTAAACCTCCGGGCGTCGAGGCATAGCACACCGATTTATAGGTGTAGGTTGAGGGCAGCAAGGTGGAAATCTGCCAACGGGCATAGAGAGATGCTCCGTGTGGGGAACCTTCTGCTCGTTTCGGTGCGACCGGTTCGACGTTTGGGCTGTTGGGTGAAAGGTTGTCCCGTACGACATCGAGTGAGCGTGCTGTGCAGCTCCACGGGTGGGCATACGTGACGTGCTCTTTGGGTTTTCCCTGCAGGTGTATATCGAGTCGATTCGCCGTCCCTCGCGGTGACGAGTACTGTTTGTTCACTGCGTCGTAACGTAGACTAATGGATGAAATATGTTGATTCAATGATGCTGATTGATATAATTGTATTGCTACATGTGTGCCACCAAATACTGCTTACTAAATTTCAGATTTCATGAACTGTTAACTTGTTGCTAAAAGATGAACTAAGGACGAACTTGTAGGCGTGTCGTTTTGCTAAAATGTTACTAACCTATCCCTTGGTATACCTCATGTAGAGTTTCATGCTTAGGTGAGTCGGTTAAGCCTTGCTGAGCCTTCGTGCTCAGGGTTGCTGCTTAAATGTTTTTCAGGTGAGAAGCCACCCACGGACTCGGAGTACGAGTCCACCGGCGAGGGTTACCCTCCGTCGGGGACCACGGCTGAGTGGGAGCCGTACACGCCGCGCTGAGCTGAGACGTGCAGCTAGTGTGGGTTGCCCTAGGGCTGGGCAACCGACTTTTGCTAAATAGGAGGCGTGAGTTGTATAGTGTAGTCTTCCGCTGTGTAATAGAACAATAATTGTAACTGAAGTTTGTACTTGTCTGTACAGTTTCAGCTGTTTTTCCCATGTAATATATTGTGTTCTTCTGACGTGTGCTGTCGGGTGTCGCATCGCGCGGCACCACCCTCTGCGATCCTGGATGAGCGGATTCCGGTCCGCCACAGGTGTGCAGCCTGCTTTGCCTGGTCCTGCACCCAAAGCGTGCGCACTCTGCCTCCCCAGCGCTACGGTCTAAGTACTAGGGGTCAGACGGTTACACCCTGACCAAGGAGGGAGCTGGACCTTCGGTACCAAGTGCACTGAATTACCCAAGTCCCGTATACCGGCCCAGGACTGTAAGCCATGTAACACTAAGAGACAGGGAAGGGAGGATCTCTGAGCAGAATTACCGTTTCTCTACTCGTGTGCAGGACCTCCTGAGAGGCCTCCCGGACCTCCGGCGCCGGAGCTCCAACACGGGCGTGCTCCGGGCGGTCAGGGGGCCCTGGCCTTGGCTCCCCCGCAGGAATGTGGTAGGTGTGCCTAATGCATTGGCCACACCTACCAGGGGGCCACTACGGGGACTACACAAGGGAAGGCCGGAGCACCCGGTTGTATTGAAGTCCCAAGACTTCTCAAGACCAGAGCTCCAGACTCCAACTGAAGACCCATTGGGTCCTTATAAGAACAAGGGCCCAAGGGAGGTGTCTGTGCTAAAAAAGCTTCGGGATCGTTGGAGACCTCCCGGGATCCTTGCGGAGCTAAGGGTTCGGGCAGGGCAAGCCAAGAAAAGGAAGCAAAAATCACAGGCACATAAAACAACAAGTTTATTCATTGAAGAGCTCCATGAGCTGGTCTACAGACAGAAGACAAAAGGAAAAATACAAAATCCCTCCAGCTACAAGGGCAAGCGTCTAAGAGTCCCCGGCCTCCCGCTGGAACCGAGACGCGACGAGGGCGGCGACATCTCCAACTCCGGCCCTGGCAATCTCCTCCCGCTCGGCGACGGGGCCCCGCACCACCGACTCCAGAGAGATGGAGGAGTCCCAGCTCCGGAAGCACGTAAGCACGTGCGCGGCGACCTCCTTTGCCAAGCCCCTCCCCTCGACCTTCAGCTCGTCGCCGATCACAGCTTCCAGCCTCTCCAGCTTGGCGTCGATGGACTCGAGTGCCGGGAGCGCCTGGGCCATCTCTTGCACCGGTGCCCCCATCTTCGCGGGGATGAAGCCGAGAGGCACTAGAGCAGACTCTGCCTGGCCAACGAAGTCCCAGACTCTCTGGGCCTCGACGGTCTGTGAAGCCCGGAGCTGCTCCACCTCCTGACGAGCCGCTAGCAGGGCGCCAAGTCCTTCCTCGGTGAACCTCCTCTCCTTGGCCGCCAGGTCGTTCTCCCGGAGCTGGAGGTCCCGGGTAAGGCTCTCCAATTCCGACACTCGGAAGTCAGCAGCAAGCTCCCGGTTCAGCACCATCTGGCATTCCTTGGCGACCTGCTCCTGCCTTTCGGCCAAGGCTGCCTCCGGGAGTTCCAGCTCCCCGTCCCTGACCCTCAGGTCGCCTTGTCCCGCCTGCAGCTGCTCGGTGACCTCCTTCTCCTTATCCACCACGGCGCTCTCCCGCTCCGCGACGGCACACTCGCGCCGCACCATGATCCCCTCGTTGGCGACGATGTGAACCCGAACACTGTCATAGGCCTCGCTGGCCTCCTGCATGATCTTCCGGGTCTCGGTGTCCAGGCGGTCGACGGTGTTCTTCTGCGCAATGAGGAGTTTCTCCTCAGTGTTGAGCCTCGTCCTCTTAGCGTCGAGCTCCTCCTCGACCTCCCTGGTCCGCAGCTTCAAGAGCCGCCCCCAGCTGCGGAGGCGGTCCCTCTCATCCACCAAGTCCTCCCGCTCGCGCTCGAGCGCAGCCTGAACCTGCCGGACACTGGACTGGACAAGTTCCATGGCGTCCGACAGGGACAGTGGAGCAGCAGAGGCCGAAGCTGCGCCGCGAACCTCCTCCATGGCATCATCATCCGACGGAGGAGACGCCGGCGCCACAAAACCCGGGGGAGCCACGACGATGCGCCGATCAGGAGAAGACGGTGCTGAGGCAGGGCTAGTCCCGATGCGCTCCTGTTCACCACCCACCTGGGGACCCGTGTCAGCTCCTCCTGCGTCAGCACCCGAAGGCTGGTCGCGGCCAGCCTGCTCCGCTGAGTCTTCACCAGCAGCCAGCTCCCAAGCTGGCGAAGGAGGAGGTTCCGACACAACACTAGGAGCGGGAGCCTGAGTACTTGGGCTCGCCGGTGCACCCGCAGGAAGAGGCGCCGCCGTCGTCGTAGAGGCCGGTCCTGCTGGGCTAGAAGGAGAAGAGGCCTGGACTTGCACGGGGGCCGGTGAAGCTGCCGTGGTGTCCGGACGCTGCAGCACTGGGATGCTACCAGCCGAAGTTGGCTGAGGGACAGGCGCGTCACCGTCAGCCGACGAGACCCTACAAGCACAGGGAACACTCAAGACAAGAATAAAAGAAGAACTAGAGTACGCAAGTACTAAGACTCGATAAGTACAACTTACCGAGGGACACGAACATTCCAGCGGGCATGAAGCCCTGGCTTGCGAGGCGGGGCAGGGCCGCCAGAACCTGCCGTCGCAGACGGGACCTGCGCCGAAGGCACCTGGACTGGCGGAACAGGGGGCACACCCGTAGCCCCCCTGGGAGCTAGAGCAGTGGAGCTCCCGCCGGCAGCACCGCTGGCGCCGCTCGCCGTGCCAGTCCCTGAAGCATCTGAAGGACGGAGCGCCTACCAGCAGCTCCGCTAGCACCGCTCGACACGCCGGCTGACGGAACATTTGAGGGCCGGGGCGCCTGCGCCTCCGGTTGAGTCCCGGCTGCGCTCCCTCCGGCACCGCCGCTTGCCGAGCCTGCAGCGGGGACACTCGACGACCGGGGCACCTGAGCCCTGGCTGAGCCCCAGACACCGCGACAACGGCGTCCCTCCTCGGAGCTCCACCTGTGGAAGGAGTGTTGGTCACCCAGGGCTCCTCCGACCGCCGCTGACCGAAGGGAATTCCGTCGGCACGAAAGACCCGAGGTCTCTTTGGGTCGCCACCTGACAGACCGGCGCCTCCTGATGAAGAGCGCGAGGACACTCCGGTCCCCTGACTCGGCGCGAACGATGCCCTAGGCGGAGACCGAGAGCGCTTCCTCATCGGCGGGCTGGAGGCCGGCACCTTGCCCTTCCCCTTATCGACAGTCAGCGCCCTGTCGCTCCTCGGCGTGGGTTGGGCGTCGGCGATGCCTCGCGCTGCGCTCTGGAGCAGTCAACCTCAGTGATTGAGATCCCCCGGAGAGCATCACCGATCTGGTGCACGGCAACGCCGATATCGTCCAAGGTTGGTATCTCCCGGAGCAGCCTCGACCTCAGCGTTGGCTCCACGAAGAGGGGGAGGCAGGAAGGAGGAATTGATAGAGAGCGGTTGTCGGTACCTGAGATATGGGGTACCCCCGCGCACAGGGTAAAATGCCTAAGGTACTCGCCCTTCTCCGCAGGGAGAGCTCTGAAGGCGCCACGCGTCCGGCGGGGCCGGACCTCCCTCTCCTCAGAGGAGAGCTCCGGGCCTGCCACGTGGCATACAGAAGCCAGACCTCCCCCTCCGCGGGAGAGAGGTCCGAAGACGCCACGCGTCCAGCGGGGCCGGACCTCCCTCTCCGCAGAGGAGAGCTCCGGGCCCGCCACGTGGCATACAGAAGCTGGACCACCCCCTCCGCGGGGAGAGGTCCGGAGGCTCCACGTGCCCCGCAGGCCGGACCCTTCTCGCCTCAGAGAAGGGCTCCGGACCCGCCACGTGGCCAGAAGAACGGTGCTGCCTGCCCCCGAGCGGTAGGCAGCGGGCGTAAAGGCGCCTCACACCTTGCCCGTACAAAGGTATTCAAGGCCCGCGTCTTCCCAAGACGCGGAAACGCGGAGCACGCGTCTGTCAGGTGCCGTTGCACCCAGTCGCATCACAGACTGGCGCGCGGTGTCAGAACCTGACCAGCTAATAAACGCCACGACAAGACATCCCATGCCGCCTGCGCCGTCATCAACCACTACGACTAGCATGCGGCATGGGCAGGGCGGCAAGATGAAGACTCAGAAGCCTTCGACCAGAGACAACCACCGGCATAACTGCAGATACGGTAGATAATAGACAATCTTTCCGGGACCACCTGTCGGGTCCCGGCTTCCCTTGTAAGCCGCCCGAGTCTTGGACTATAACAGGCTCGGGTAGGCGTCGATAGCAAGGGTTCGCACTTTGCAACTCATACGCTAGCCATACACTCTCAAGCTGTAACTCACCCCCAAGCTCAGGCCTCCGGCCCTGAGCAGCAAGCAATACAGCGAGCTCCATAGCTCGCCGTGGACGTAGGGTTTTACGCTCCGGCGGCCTGAACCACGTAAAACTCGCCGTGTCAAGCTCTTACTAACTCGTCCATCTGCGCAAGCTCTCCGCTAGGGACTTGCCCCTCCGAAAAAAGAACCTCCGCGGGCTGCCTAGTGCAGGCCCGGGGGAAGTGTCGATCGCACACTTCGACATTTGGCGTGCCAGGTAGGGGACTTTTCCCCTAGCGCGACGAGTTTCCGCCGACAAAGATGACCAAGCTTCCTTCAACGGCAAACTCTCCCCCTCCGTGTTCACGGCGAACCGTGACCACTGGGGAGTACATGTCGACACACTCAGGACGGAGTGTGTCGGCACAAGCGGGTAGCCAGCAGCCGACTCCGGCAACCCCGACTCCGGCTATGCAGGCCCCGACCAGTGTGAGGTCTTCTGCAGCGCTGAGCGTACACCATGGAGGTGCGCTAGCTGCAGCAAGAGCGCTGCTGCGCAACCCACCTGCGGGGGATGCGCCCCATTCAGCGACCCAGCAATGGGTCCGCGAGGTGGACCGCCTCGTCGTCGCCGCCGCGAACCCTCGGTTTCGGCGAGGACGGCGCCCAGGGCAACCGGCTGTGTTGCTGACACGCGCACCCACGGTTGACGGGCTAACGGCGGATTCCAGCTCCTCCAGGCTCCTGTCGACGGACCTGCGAAGGGAACTGGAACGGTGCCACTTGGGGCAGGACGCCCAGGTGTACCTCGAGCGACGCCAAGAAAGGCGTCGCAACCATGAGGCAGGCGACAGCATGTCGTCGGCCTCGACACAACCAGAAGGGCAGGTCTTCACCATGCGAGCCCCGCCTCAGGCATATGCTGCGCAGCATATGCCACAACCATATGCGCCGCAAGTAGCGGCCCCGGTCTATGGTGCAGCCTTGCCCATGCCGGGATACGCAGCGCCAGGTGCGAACCAAGCGTTCGCAGCGCCTATACCTGCGGCAGCAGGTGCAGGATGTGCGGCCCTTGCACCCCACCTTCGCTTCGCAAGGTGGCCACGCAAGTTCCGCCCGCACCTGCCCGAGAAGTACGACGGCAGCGTCAACCCAGCGGAGTTCCTCCAGATCTACTCCACCGCCGTACTTGCCGCAGGAGGGGACGAGGCTGTCATGGCCAACTACTTCCCCGTCGCCTTGACCGGCCCAGCTCGGTCTTGGCTCATGAACCTACCTCAGGGGTCCATAACCTCCTGGGGGGAGCTCTGCCGGCAGTTCGTCGCCAACTTCGGCAGCTCCTACACCCGTCCCGGCACGGAGCTTAACCTCCACGCCGTCAAACAACAACCTGGGGAGTCGCTGCGCTCTTTCATCCAGCGGTTCTCTCAGGTGCGCAACACCATCCCACATATCCAAAGCGCCTCTGTGGTGGTGGCGTTCCGACAGGGTGTCCGGGACGAGAAAATGCTTGAGAAGCTCGCGACCAGAGAGGTCCGCGACGTCTCGGAGCTCTTCAGCCTGGCGGACAAGTGCGCCAGAGCAGCCGAAGGGCGTAACTGGCACGCTCTGCCGACCTCCGAGTCAGGAGGACAGCCCGGGTCCGGTGCTGCTGCCTATGGGGGTGGCAAGAAGACCAAGAACCGGGGGAGTGGAAAGATGAAGTCACCATTCACGGCCCCCATTGCCGCAGCTGCGACGACCAGTGGTGCTCAGGGGCCATGCCCCGACAAAAGGCAACGGCAATCACCGGTCCCTGACAGTGACCAGGGCGGGCTATGCCCTGTGCATGGCACCGGCAACCATACTGCCGCCGAGTGCTGGGAGATCCAGAAGCTTGCAGAGCGCTTCCGCAAAGGGAGACAGCAGAGGGCCGAAGCACCGCCCTACCCTCAGAGGGATGGCAAACAGAAGGCCGATGCCCCAGTCACCGCTGCCCACCAGGTGGGGTTCCAGGAGCCTCGGCGTGTCATAAAGACAGTGCATGAAGGAGAAGACTCCAGTTCCGACGGTGACGGGCCAGGGCGTTAGCCAACTACAGCACGCCCCCGTGCCTCGAACATACCTCTCGGGGGCCGCCTAAGGTCCGTCAACCCCTTGAAGGCCTTGCCAGAAGGGGAAGACGCTTTAGGTCATCCAAGGCGAGCCCGGGTCCACCTACCCCTTGAAGGCCTTAGCCAGAAGGGGAGAACTCCCCGGGGGCCCCCGAGAGAAGCCGCGCAAGACCTGATCCAGCGTGAAGATAACAACCTCGACAAGACTCGGCTTGCAGGGAACACCCCACAACGCACGGTTCTGGCTAATGCTCTAAGCACTACCGCCAAAGAACCAAACGCGACGGGGGCCTGCAAGAGGGCAACCTGGTGAAGCGGCACGCTATATTCCAAGAAGGACCCATAAGATCTCCCCCAGCAGGGAAGGTCCCTTCCGAATCACGAAAGCTGCCGCCCCAGGTACACATGCCTTTCAACCGAGAGTGGGATCCATTCCCAAAAAATCCTTGCCATGAAGCAACACTGTAAGTCCTACTTACTGAGCATCGGTAGAACAGGGTTATTCACTTCTGTAATAGACCCCATAGAATTTAGGAACAGAGCTTGAGGTAGCTAAGTCTCAAGGGACGGTACAGGACTACGTCCAGTTTAGCCTGGTTCCGACCCTAAGCGCGTAGAGTCTTGCTTCCCTTGTAGACGAGGCGGAACATTGCCCCCATGTACAGCCAGAATTCCACCTATGGGCACGAATACAGAGACCTGTTCTACTTAGCTCTCTCTCATGCGCTCATTTAAATTATGCATTAATTTTTATGATCGCACTATCTCTGTATGTTCATCGTACATCTAGCTCCCCCTCTCCTGCGCTCATCCATAGTCGGCATTTGCTATCCTACCGAAGGCGGCTGCGCTTGAGGTACCTGCCGATGGCCGAGTGAGTCTCTCGGGCCTCCCCCAGTCAGGTGTTGCGGTGCCAGTTGGTCACCTCCAGGAAAGGCCAGCGTTGTGCATGGGGGGTCCAGGGTGCGTATCCAGCTTAGCCGGCCCAGAGCCCAAAGCATGCGCATCCTGCCCTCCGGAGGTCCAGGGGAGTACGTCCGCTTTGCCTGGTCATGAACCCAAAGCGCTTGCACTCTGCTTCCCCAGTGCATGGCCCGGTACTAGGGATCGGACGGCCGTACCCGGACCTCGGAGGGAGCCGGAGCTCCAGCGCCTCGTGCACAGAATTGCCCAAGCCCCGTATAGCGGGTCAGGACCATAATACGGATAAGACTAGGAGACGGGAGGGGAGGATCCCCCCGAGGAGAATTACGTTTCCTCTGCCTGTGTGCAGGACCTCCAGGTTACGGCAACAGGGACTGCATGAAGCGGGGGGAAAGGAGCTACCAGCTACTCCGGCCTGGGACTGGAAGGACCGGGACCTGCCCCTCCAGCAGGGGCGGGGCCCGGGGGCCCCACGTGTCCAGCGGGCCCGGAACTCTCTCCTTCCTTGAGGAGGGCTCCGGGCTCGCCACGTGGCAGGCAGGAACCGGACCTCCCCCCTCAGTGGGAGGGCTCCGAAAGCCCTACATGTCCAACATGGCCGGAGCTCCCGTCTCTTGAGGAGGAGCTCCGGACCCGCCACGTGGCAGGCAGATTTGGAGCCCCCCATAGGGCGAAGTTCGGAGACCTCCGGGGGCCCCTAACACGGTTAGGACCCGGGGAGGGTGTCTGTGCGAAGCTCCGAGTTTGGAAATGGCCTCTGAGTACCTTGCGGAGCTAAGGACTCAGCCAGGCAAAGCCAAGAAGGAGAGAAAAAGCATCACAGACACAAGTATCCAAGAGAGTCAAATTAAGCAAGGCTCCATGAGCTGGACTACAGACTCGATAAAAAAGGGAGAAACAAGTCCTAAGGACCTCCCGGCTCTCGCCAGAACCTTGCGGCTACAAGGGCGGCCACATCCTCAACTTCAGCCCTGGCAGCTTCCTCCCGCTCCGCGACTGGGCCCTCTCTCGCTGGCTCTAGCGAAAAAGAGGGGTCGTGGCTCTTGAAGCATGCCAGCACATGCGAAGCGACCTCTAAAGCTAAGCCGCGGCCCTCGGCCTCAAGCTCGCTGGCGACCACCGAGTCGAGTCTGTCCAGCTTGGCGCCGATCGACTCCAACGCAGGGATCACCTCTGCCACCTTCAATGCGGGAGTCGCGGCCCTCACCGGACTGAAGCCAAGAGGGATCAGGGCGGACCCCGCTCGATCCACGAAGCTTGAGACCGCAAGAGCCTCGGAGACCGCAAGGCTGAGAGCTCCTCCACCTCGCGGCGGGCCGCCTGCAGAGCCTCCAGGTTCCTCTCGGAGAATTCCTTCTCCTTGGCCGCCAGGGAACTCTCCCGAAGGTGGAGAGTCTTGGCTAGCCGCTCCAACTCAGTGGCCTTGAAGCCGGTGGTCAACTCCCGGTCCAAGACTGACCGGCGATCATGGGAGACCTGTTCCTCCCTCAAGTCGAGGTCTGCCATCAGAATCTCCAGCTCCTCCATCTGAGCTCGGAGGTCATCCTCGCCCGCAGCCAGCTGCGCGGCAACCCTCTCTGCCTCAGCTGCCACGGAACGCTCCCGCTCCTCAACGGTGAGTTCACGGCGCTCCAACCGCTGCCGTATTTCCACAGCAGCAGAGAGGCTCTCTTCGGCCCGGGCGTGTGCCTCCAGGACCTCCCTGTTGATCCGCCGCGATTAGGTGTCCATGCGGTCAACAGCCCGCTTCATCCGGTCGACGAGCGCTTCCCTGAAGTCGAGCAACTCCTGCCTGGAGTCGAGCTCACTCTTAACCTTCACGGTCCTCTCCCGCAAAAGGTTCCCCCAGGTGAGGAGGCGATCCCGTTCAACCGTATACTCCTCCTGCTCGCGCCCTAATGCAGCCAAGACCTGCCGAACGCTCGTCTCGGCAAGCGCGAAGGCATCCGCCAGAGGCAATGGAGCAACAGAGGCCGGGGCAGTCCCCCCGACCTCCTCCATTACCTCGTCCTCAGGGAGAGCCAACGCACCAGCAACTGAGACGAGACGCCAATCAGGAGAAGCCGGCTCCGAGGCTCTGGCAGCCAGGCCTGCCGGGCTCTCTTCAGCTTCTGGCTCCTTGGTCTGAGGAGAGGGGCGAACCGGGGAAGGCGGTGCTGGAGAAAAGGCCGGGCTGCCTAGTGCAGGGTCGACCTGCGCCGGCTTGGGGGCCGCGGTGGCCGTCTCGGCAGGAAGAGACGACGCCGCCACGGAGTCCGGGCACACCGGAACAGGAGAAGTTCGCGCTGGCCTGGGGGCCGTGGCAATTGCCCCTGACTCCAAACGCTGCGGCACAGATTCCCCGCAAGACGGGGAAGGCCGGGAAGCGCGGACACTCCAGCGGGCTCTGAACCCCGACTTCCGAGCCGGGGTAGGACTTCCAGAGCCCGCAACCGTGGCCGACGGTCGCTCCGCAGTCGCTTGGACTGGCGGAACAGGGGATGCCCCAGAGGCTTCCCCCAGCGCATCAACCCGGGGCCTCTTCGAGTCGCCACCGGAGGGAGTGTCAGGCACCCCAGAATCCCGACTTGGCACCGACACCGTTGCTGGAGGAGATCGAGCGCGTTTCTTCTCTGGCAGCGGGTTGGAAGCCATGGAAGGAGAACTTAAAAGCACAAGAGTCCGAGAAGAAACGCTGAGAAGTGCAAAGGGAAGCTGCAATGTGGGTAAGACCCCCTCTAAAAAGCTTCCCGGTGCAATTCCAAGAGATTCGGAACTCTTCGAATATCCCGCACAGGCAACCGCTTCGGTTCCTAGACCGAATGCCGATGATGGGTGGGCCCAAGCCGCCTAACTGAAGCGATGGGGGCAAGGAGTCAGTCTCCTAAGAAGATGAGCCGGCAAGGCACTTCGGCGGTTCCCAAAGAAAGCGCCGCAACGTGCAGAAGTGGCAGTCTTGGGAACCGCCACAGTAAAAGCAATCATCAAGTGAGCGCACGCTCTCACGACCCCGCGGCCGTTCGTGCTCCGGCAGCGGTCAATTCGGGACTTAGAGAAAGTGCGCGGATCGGAAGAGACGGAGGTCCCACCTCGGGCTCGCTATCTCCCCCGAGATGGGCCCAGGGGCCACTGTCGGTACCTGAGATATGGGGTACCCCCGCGCACAGGGTAAAATGCCTAAGGTACTCGCCCTTCTCCGCAGGGAGAGCTCCGAAGGCGCCACGTGTCCGGCGGGGCCGGACCTCCCTCTCCTCAGAGGAGAGCTCCGCGCCCGCCACGTGGCATACAGAAGCCGGACCTCCCCCTCCGCGGGAGAGAGGTCCGAAGACGCCACGCGTCCAGCGGGGCCGGACCTCCCTCTCCGCAGAGGAGAGCTCCGGGCCCGCCACGTGGCATACAGAAGCTGGACCACCCCCTCCGCGGGGAGAGGTCCGGAGGCTTCACGTGCCCCGCAGGCCGGACCCTTCTCGCCTCAGAGAAGGGCTCCGGACCCGCCACGTGGCCAGAAGAACGGTGCTTCCTGCCCCCGAGCGGTAGGCAGCGGGCGTAAAGGCGCCTCACACCTTGCCCGTACAAAGGTATTCAAGGCCCGCGTCTTCCCAAGACGCAGAAACGCGGAGCACGCATCTGTCAGGTGCCGTTGCGCCCAGTCGCATCACAGACTGGCGCGCGGTGCCAGAACCTGACCAGCTAATAAACGCCGCGACAAGACATCCCATGCCGCCTGCGCCGTCATCAACCACTACGACTAGCATGCGGCATGGGCAGGGCGGCAAGATGAAGACTCAGAAGCCTTCGACCAGAGACAACCACCGGCATAACTGCAGATAATAGGCAATCTTCCCGGGACCACCTGTCGGGTCCCGGCTTCCCTTGTAAACCGCCCGAGTCTTGGACTATAAAAGGCTCGGGTAGGCATCGATAGCAAGGGTTCGCACTTTGCAACTCATACGCTAGCCATACACTCTCAAGCTGTAACTCACCCCCAAGCTCAGGCCTCCGGCCCTGAGCAGCAAGCAATACAGCGAGCTCCATAGCTCGCCGTGGACGTAGGGTTTTACGCTCCGGCGGCCTGAACCACGTAAAACTCGCCGTGTCAAGCTCTTACTAACTCGTCCATCTGCGCAAGCTCTCCGCTAGGGACTAGCCCCTCCGAAAAAAGAACCTCCGCGGGCTGCCCAGTGCAGGCCCGGGGGAAGTGTCGATCGCACACTTCGACAGCGGTTGTCGGTACCTGAGATATGGGGTACCCCCGCGCACAGGGTGAAATGCCTAAGGTGCTCGCCCTTCTCCGCAGGGAGAGCTCCGAAGGCGCCACGCGTCTGGCGGGGCCGGACCTCCCTCTTTTCAGAGGAGAGCTCCGGGCCCGCCACGTGGCATACAGAAGCCGGACCTCCCCCTCCGCGGGGGAGAGGTCCGAAGGCGCCACGCGTCCAGCGGGGCCGGACCTCCCTCTCCTCAGAGGTGAACTCCGGGCCCGCCACGTGGCATGCAGAAGAGGGACCTCCCCCTCCGCGGGAGTAAGGTCCGAAGGCGCCACGCGTCCAGCGGGGCCGGACCTCCCTCTCCTCAGAGAAGAGCTCCGGACCCGCCACGTGGCTAGAAAAACGGTGCCGCCTGCTCCCGAGCGGTAGGCAGCGGGCGTAAAGGCGCCCCTCACCTTGCCCGTACAAGGTATTCAAGGCCCGCGTCTTCCCAAGACGCGGAAACGCGGAGCACGCGCCTGTCAGCTGCCGTTGCGTCCAGTCGCATCACAGACCGGCGCGCGGTGTCAGAACCTGACAGATAATAAACGCCGCGACAAGGCATCCCATGCCGCCTACGCCGCCATCAACCACTACAACTGGCGCACGGCATGGGCAGGGCGGCAAAAGGAAGACTCAGAAGCCTTCGACCGGAGGCAACCACCGGCATAACTACAGATACGGTAGATAATAGATAATCTTCCCGGGACCACCTGTCGGGTCCCGGCTTCCCTTGTAAGCCGCCCGAGCCTTGGACTATAAAAGGCTTGGGTAGGCGTCGATAGCAAGGGTTCGCATTCTGCAACTCATACGCTAGCCATACACTCTCAAGCTGTAACTCATCCCCAAGCTCAGGCCCCCGGCCCTGAGCAGCAAGCAATACAGCGAGCTCCATAGCTCGCCGTGGACGTAGGGTTTTACGCTCCGGCGGCCTGAACCACGTAAAACTTCCTGTGTCAAGCTCTCACCAACTCGTCCATACGCGCAAGCTCTCCGCTAGGAACTAGCCCCTCCGAAAAAAGAACCTCCGCGGGCTGCCCAGTGCAGGCCCGGGGGAAGTGTCGATCGCACACTTCGACATTTGGCGCGCCAGGTAGGAGAGCTTTTCCCCTAGCGCGACGAGTTTCCGCCAACGGAGATGACCAAGCTCCCTTCGGCGGCAAGCTCACCTCCCCCGCCTCCGCGGCAAGCCGCGGCTATGGGGGAGTACAAGCCAACACACTCAGGACGGAGTGTGTCAGTACAAGCTGGGAGCCAGCAACCGGCTCTGGCAGCGCCGACCCCGGCAATGCAGGCTCCAACCAGCGTCATATCTCCAGTAGCGCTGGGCGTACCCGGAAGGGGCGCGCTAGCTGCAGCAAGAGCGCTACTGCACAATCCGCCCGCTGGAGACGCGCCTCAGGCAGCGACCCAGCGGTGGATTCTCGAGGTAGACCGTCTTGTCGTCGCTGCCACAAGCCCGCGACTCCGGCGGAGATGACACTCTAACCAGCCGGCCGTGTCGCTGATACGCACGCCGATGACTGATGAACAGACGGCAGATTCCAGCTCTGTCAGCCCTCAATCGATGGATCTGAGGACAGAGCTGGAGCGGTGTCGCTCGGGTCAAGATGCCCGGGTATACCTCGAGCAACGCCGAGAAAGGCGTCGCTACCGAGGAGCTGACGACAGCATGAAGTTGGCCTCGACCCAGCCTGAAGAGCAGACCTTCGCCATGCGACCTCTGCCCCAGGCCTGCGCTGTGCAGAATATGCCACAGTCATATGTACTGCAGATGGCGCCCCCGGCCTACGGTGCAGCTTTGCCCGTACCGGGGTACACTGTGCCTGGTGCGAACTCAGCGTTCGCGGCACCAGAACCTGCGGTGACGGAAGCAGGGTGTGCAGCCCTCGCGCCCCATCTTTGCTTTGCGAAGTGGCCGCGCAAGTTTCGGCCACACCTGCCCGAGAAGTACGACGGCAGTGTCAACCCGGCGGAGTTTCTCCAGATCTACTCCACCGCCGTACTTGCCGCAGGAGGGAATGAAGCCGTCATGGCCAATTACTTCCCTGTCGCCTTGACCGGTCCAGCCCGGTCTTGGCTCATGAACCTCCCCCAAGGTTCCGTCACCTCCTGGGGAGAGCTTTGCCGACAGTTCGTAGCCAACTTCGGCAGCTCCTACACCCGGCCTGGCACGGAGCTCGACCTCCACGCCGTCCAGCAGCAGCCTGGGGAGTCGCTGCGCTCTTTCATCCAGCGGTTCTCCCAGGTGTGGAACACCATCCCACACATTCAAAATGCTTCTGTGGTGGTGGCGTTCCGGCAAGGCATCCGGGACAAGAAGATGCTCGAGAAGCTCGTGACCAGGGAGGTCTGCGACGTCTCAGAGCTCTTCAGCTTGCAGACAAATGCGCCAGAGCTGCCGAAGGACGGAACTGGCACTCGCTGCCATCCTCCGAGTCAGGGGGACTGCCCGGATCCAGTCCTACTCCCTGTGGAAGCAGCAGGAAGGCCAAGGGCCGAGGCAGAAGCAAGATAGAGTCACCGACCGCAATCCCAGTCGTCACTGCAGCGACGCTCGGTGGGGCTCAGGGGCCGCGCCCCGACAAGAAGCAGCGAAGATCACCGATCCCAGAAGGTGATAAAGACAGTATGTGCCCCGTGCACGGCAGCTGTCGCCACACTGCTGCCGAGTGCCGGGAGATCCGAAGGCTCGCAGAGCGTTTCCGCAAGGAGAAGCGGCAGCGGGCTGATGACCTGCCCTTCCGTCCAAAGGAAGATGAGCAGGAGGTGGATGTTCCAGATAACATCGACCACCCAGAGGAGATCCGGGAGCCTCCGCGTGTCGTGAAGGCGGCACGCAATCACGAGGATTCCGACTCCAGCGGCGATGAGCGTCGGAAGAAGCTCTACGTCATATACGGCGGGTCCGCCGACCCCTCGTTCCGAAGCGCAGTCAAGACTCTGCGCCGAGCGGTAGCGTCGGTGGCGCCACTCCCAAGTGCTGCACCGCACCTAAAGTGGATGGGGACCCCCATCAGCTTTGATGCCACCGACTGCCCCAGGAACATGGCTGGGGCCGGCCAGCTGCCGCTCCTGGTGGCCCCTACCATCGCCAACGTGAGAATGTACCACGTTTTGGTGGATGGAGGGGCTGGGCTGAACCTCATCAGTCGTGCAGCTTTCCAGAAGCTGCAGATCCCGATGGCCAAGCTCACCCCGTCGAGTCCGTTCTCAGGGGTAGGGCCGGGACAGGTTATCCCCTACGGCAGCATTAGTCTCCCGGTGACCTTCGGGGCACCGGACAGCTATCGAACAGAGTACATCCGGTTCGACGTAGCGGAGATAGACCTCCCCTTCAACGCCATAATCGGCAGGCCAGCCCTGTACCGGTTCATGGCTGTAGCCCATTACGGCTACCTTGTCCTGAAGATGCCAATACCGACAGGTGTTCTCAGGATTCGTGGGGACCGCACTGCTGCAGTGTCGGCCCTGGAGAAGCTCCAAGCACTCGCGACAGCTGGGGCCTCAGCCCCCGGCAATACGGAATCGGACCAGCTCCGCCCGTGTGCACGTCATCGTGCTTCCACCACAGCACCCCGGGTGCAACCTCTCGACGAGGGCGGCGTCCCCTTAAAGGTCGTCCAAGTCGGCGCCGAAGCTACCCAGACAACCCGGGTAGCCGGGGGCCTGGATAGTAAATAGGAAGGCGCGCTCGTCACCTTCCTCCGGCACAACGTCGACGTGTTTGCATGGCAGCCGTCACAGATGCCAGGGATCCCCAGGAAGGTGATCGAGCACCACTTGAAAGCCTTCCCCGATGCCCGGCCGGTTCAACAGAAGCCCCGCAAGCAGTCCATCGAGCGGCAGAACTTCATCCGTGAAGAAGTCAAGAAGCTGCTGGACGCTGGCTTCATACGGGAGGTCCACCACCCACGATGGTTGGCGAACCCCGTCGTTGTCCCGAAGGCCGGCGGGAAGCTCCGGATGTGCATCGACTA
The DNA here is from genome assembly GCA_030760725.1 of Neostapfia colusana. Taxonomy (NCBI): domain Eukaryota; kingdom Viridiplantae; phylum Streptophyta; class Magnoliopsida; order Poales; family Poaceae; genus Neostapfia; species Neostapfia colusana. The sequence continues at coordinate 53,579,300 of JASWHV010000019.1, forward strand.
CACCAGTCTCAATAAGGCATGTCCTAAAGATCCATTCCCTCTCCCTAGAATAGACCAAATAGTAGACTCAACGTCAGGCTGTGATATGCTGTGCTTCCTAGACGCCTATTCGGGTTTCCATCAGATCCCCATGTCTAGGGAGGACGAGGAGCACACCTCCTTCATCACAGTAGACGGCCTTTATTGCTATGTGTCTATGCCTTACGGCCTAAAGAATGCACTCCCCACCTTTGTGCGGGCAATGCACAAAACCTTTGGGGAGTTAATAAGAGACCTGGTTGAGGTGTATGTCGATGACATAGTTGTCAAGGTCAAGCAGGGTCCGTCCCTGCTAGATAACCTAGCCTTAGTCTTTGACAAGTTGCGCTCTACGCGCACCAAGCTGAACCCAGATAAATGTGTGTTCGGCGTGTCCTCTGGGAAGCTCTTAGGGTTCCTGGTATCGCACCGGGGGATTGAGGCCAACCCAGAGAAGATCAAGGCCATCGATTTGATGCGGCCCCCTGCCCGCGTCAAAGATGTCCAGAAACTCACAGGATGTCTAGCCGCGCTGAGTCGGTTTATACCGAGGCTAGCAGAGTGGGCACTCCCTTTCTTTAAGCTCCTGCGCAAGTCGGGCCCCTTTGCCTGGACTGACGAAGCAGAAGAGGCTTTCCAGGAGTTGAAGCGACTCCTGACGACCCTACCAATCATGGTAGCCCCTGAGCCCGGAGAGCACCTGTTGCTCTACATCGCGGCGACAACTGAGGTAGTGAGTATGGTCTTCGTTGCAGAGCGGCCGGACCCCTCACCTTCACAACCTACTCCGGTAGCAGAAGACAGACGCCAGGAGGCCCCGCAGGACCAAGACGGTCTCCCGGGCCTCCAAGGCAACCTCCCGGAGGTCCTGGGCAGTCTCCCGGACCTCCAAGATAAACCCCCGGGGGCCCCACGGGACCCCCCGGGGGCCAAATGGGACCTCCCAGAGGTCCCCCAAGACCCCCCCGGAGCTCCCGAACAATCAAGATAGCTTAAGGGCCACCGGGTCCCAGCTCCCGGAGGTCCCCGTGGGTCCGCCCACCTCCGGAGCGCCAATGGACGAGGGCCTCCCAGACCTGAGAAAGAGGGTTCGAACCGTACAGAGGCCTGTCTACTACGTCAGCGAAGTACTTCATGATGCCAAGACAAGGTACCTGGAAGTCTACAAGCTGCTGTATGCGGTGCTCGTTGCCTCCAGGAAGCTCCACCATTACTTCCAGGCCCACCGGGTCTCTGTTGTCACCTCGTATCCACTGAAGACAATTCTTCACAGCCCCCATGCGACGGGCAACGTTGCTAAATGGGCGGCGGAGCTAGCGGAGTTTGAGCTGGACTTCCTCCCGCGCCATGCAGTCAAGAGCCAAGCACTGGCTGACTTTGTGGCGGAGTGGACACCAACGGAGGCTGACCCAGGGGGCCATGGGGGCGGAGAACCGGAGCACCAAGCTCCGGTCTTCACCGAACCCCACTGGACACTCTTCTTCGACGGCTCCTCGCGAAAGCAGGGGGCCGGTGCCGGCGTACTGCTCCTCATGCCATCGAGGGAACAGTTTGGGTATATGGTGCGTCTCAATTTCAAGGCAACCAACAACATGGCGGAGTATGAAGCACTCATCTTTGGCCTGCAGACAGCCCTGTCTTTAGGCGCTCGCCAGTTGTTGGCACAGGGCGACTCCCAGCTGGTCATCAAGCAAGTCAAGGGCGAATGCTCCTGCAATGACCCCCAGCTAGCTGCATATCTGCTTCACGTGCAGATGTTGGAGAAAGAATTCCTCGCCTTGGACCTGCACCACGTACCACGCGCCGGTAATACTGCAGCCGACGATCTTTCAACGAAGGCTTCCACCGGAGCCCCTGCGCCCGAAGGAGTCTTTGAGAGGACGTTGCTGCGGCCCACAGCCCGGCCCGCCGAGCCGGGCGAAGGGGGCTTGACCAGCACCTCGAAGCTGGCGGTCCCGGCGGCCCTACAACCGTGGGCGCCGCCAAGGATTGTAAGCGTCACTGGGGACTCCGTGCAACCCAGCGCTCAAGATCCAGAAGCTCAAGTCAGACCCGATGCATGGATCACGGAGATCCGGGACTACTTGAAGGACAATATCCTCCCTGATGAACATACAACCGCTGAACGGATTGTGCGTATGGCTAAGAGGTACGCGCTGGTAGAGGGGGATCTCTACCGGCGTGGCGCCAACCACATCCTATTGCGGTGTATAACCCAGGGGGAAGGCTGCGACTTGCTTGCTGAGATCCATGGAGGCGAATGTGGAAGTCACTCTTCCTCACGCACGCTTGTCGGTAAAGCCTTCCGGCATGGCTTCTACTGGCCGACAGCACTCCAGGATGCCGTCAAGCTGGTCGAGAGCTGCAAGGCGTGCCAGTTCCACGCCAAGCAGATCCATACACCGGCTCAGGCGGTACAGATGATCCCGCCCTCGTGGCCGTTTGCCGTGTGGGGGCTGGACATCCTGGGGCCATTCCCCAGAACCGTCGGGGGGTTCCGGTACCTCTATTTCGCCATCGACAAGTTCACCAAGTGGCCGGAAGCTACACCAGTTGTCACCATTAATAAACAATCAGCAGTAAAATTCATCAGATCCATTGTCTGCCGGTTCGGGGTCCCAAACAGGATCATCACTGACAATGGGACCCAGTTCACCAGCGCAGCATTTCAAGAGTACTGCGAGGACCTTGGCATTCAGGTATGCTATGCCTCGGTCGCTCACCCGAAGAGCAATGGGCAAGTCGAGAGGGCCAATGCGGAGATTCTCCGAGGCCTCAAGACTCGTACCTTCGCCAGCTTGAAGAAACATGGTGCCAATTGGGTAGATGAACTTCAGAGCACACTATGGGCTAACCGGACATCCCAGAGCCGGGCCACCGGGGAGACACCCTTCTTCATGGTGTACGGGGCCGAAGCTGTACTTCCTCCAGAAATCACCATGAAGTCTCACCGTGTCCGGGCTTACGACGAAGCCGCGCAGGACAACCTCCGGCGTGGAGAAATCGACCTCGTCGACGCGGTCCGATTACATGCGGCACTCCGTAACGCGTGGTACAGACAGGCACTTCGGCGCTACCACCAGAGGTCTGTGCGTGCCCGGGAGCTGCAGGAAGGTGACCTGGTGTTGCGGCGCATACTTTCTCGCGAAGGGGCCCACAAACTCTCCCCTAGTTGGGAAGGCCCCTTCCGAGTCTCGAAAGTATGCCGTCCCGGGTGTGTGCGCCTTTCCACCGAGGATGGGGACCTGCTCCCGAATCCTTGGAACATAGAACACCTCCGTAAGTTCTACCCCTAAGAGCAAAGATAGGTCAGTACTTTCTTTTCGTAATGGACCCCGTAGAGTCCAGGAGCAGCGCTCGGAGCAGCTAAACCCCAGGGGACGGTCCAGGACTACGTTCAGCTTTGCCTGGTTCCGACTCCAAGCGCGTAGAGTCTTGCTTCCCCTCTTAATAGGGTGGGTCGTGGCCTCCATGTTTAGCCTGTCTTCCTCCTATGGAAGGTTGTGCGAAAAGAAGTCTGCCCTACTTTGCTCTTTCCTTGTATTCATTTGAATTGTGAATTGAGTTCTTTTTTTTATCACCCTTGCAGTACATGGCTGCCGTGTGCTCAGCTCCCCCTCTCTACAAACCCCCAAGCATCAAGCGTATGGTTGGGGGTTGTAAGTCAAATAAGACTGTAAAACAAGGCAGGGGGAGCCCCCAAGGGGAATTACGTTTCCTCTACCTGTGTGCAGGACTTCCAGGTTGCGGCAACGGGGACTGCGTGAAGTAGAGGGACAGGAGCTACCAACTACATCGACCCAGGGCTAGAGGGGGTGGGACCCGGGGGTCCCACGAGTCCAGCAGGCCCGGAACTCTCCCCTTCCTTGAGAGGGGCTCCGGGCTCGTCATGTGGCAGACGGAAGCCGGACCTCCCCCCGCGGTGGAAGAGCTCCGAAAGCCCTGCGTGCTCAACATGGCCGGGGCTCCCGTCCCTGCAGTAGAAGCAATCATCAAGTGGGCGCACGCCCTCATGACCCTACGGCCGTTCGTGCTCTGGCAGCAGTCAGGTCGGGACTTAGAGAAAGTGCGCGGAGCGGAAAAGACGGAGGTCCCACCTCGGGCTCGCCAACTCCCCCGAGATGGGCCCGGGGGCCACTGTCGGTACCTGAGATATGGGGTACCCCCGCGCACAGGGTGAAATGCCTAAGGTGCTCGCCCTTCTCCGCAGGGAGAGCTCCGAAGGCGCCACGTGTCTGGCGGGGCCGGACCTCCCTCTTCTCAGAGGAGAGCTCCGGGCCCGCCACGTGGCATACAGAAGCCGGACCTCCCCCTCCGCGGGAGAGAGGTCCGAAGGCGCCACGCGTCCAGCGGGGCCGGACCTCCCTCTCCTCAGAGGTGAACTCCGGGCCCGCCACGTGGCATGCACAAGAGGGACCTCCCCCTCCGCGGGAGTGAGGTCCGAAGGCGCCACGCGTCCAGCGGGGCCGGACCTCCCTCTCCTCAGAGAAGAGCTCCGGACCCGCCACGTGGCTAGAAGAACGGTGCCGCCTGCTCCCGAGCGGTAGGCAGCGGGCGTAAAGGCGCCCCTCACCTTGCCCGTACAAGGTATTCAAGGCCCGCGTCTTCCCAAGACGCGGAAACGCGGAGCACGCACCTGTCAGCTGCCGTTGCGTCCAGTCGCATCACAGACCGTCGCGGTGTCAGAACCTGACAGGTAATAAACGCCGCGACAAGGCATCCCATGCCGCCTGCGCCGCCATCAACCACTACGACTGGCGCACGGCATGGGCAGGGCGGCAAAAGGAAGACTCAGAAGCCTTCGACCGGAGGCAACCACCGGCATAACTACAGATACGGTAGATAATAGATAATCTTCCCGGGACCACCTGTCGGGTCCCGGCTTCCCTTGTAAGCCGCCCGAGCCTTGGACTATAAAAGGCTCGGGTAGGCGTCGATAGCAAGGGTTCGCATTCTGCAACTCATACGCTAGCCATACACTCTCAAGCTGTAACTCATCCCCAAGCTCAGGCCCCCGGCCCTGAGAAGCAAGCAATACAGCGAGCTCCATAGCTCGCCGTGGACGTAGGGTTTTACGCTCCGGCGGCCTGAACCACGTAAAACTTCCTGTGTCAAGCTCTCACCAACTCGTCCATACGCGCAAGCTCTCCGCTAGGAACTAGCCCCTCCGAAAAAAGAACCTCCGCGGGCTGCCCAGTGCAGGCCCGGGGGAAGTGTCGATCGCACACTTCGACAGCGGTCATCGAGGATGTCACTGCTTACCCTCATTACCATCCCCTTCAGCACCTTTATGGACGGGTCAGAGTCTATGCCCGTCTCCATCCTGGTGCAGTCATGCACGCCGGTGTAGTACCATGCCGGGCGGTTGCGCTGCTGCAGAGGCGCAAGGCGGCGCGACAGGAAGTCCGACAACACCATCAGGGACGTCAGCCCCTGCTCCGCCAGGAACTGGATTCGCTCCAGGACTGGCGTGTACTCCGGCTCCAGCTCCGGGCACTCCTCCCAGAAGCGGCGCCTGGTGGATGAGGCCTCAGTCGGCAGCTGAAGACAATCGTGTTCATCAGCCTTCACGATCACCCAGTCATCCCTCCAGTTCTCCCACCTCGAGGCACTGAAGGGTTGAAGGTACTTGGAGACCTTCGGATCCTTGTTGCGGTGCTGGAAGTAGTATGCTCCCAGCTGGTTCTTCGAGCCGCGCCTGGTCGCCCGCAGCAAGAAGAAGTGACGAAAGAGCGTCACTGAGGCGCGGACCCCCACGAACATCTCGCAGAGGTGCATGAAGACAGTAACCAAAGCGAAAGAGTTTGGGGAAAGGTGGTGGAGCTAGAGACCATAAGTCTCCAGGAGAGTCACGAAGAAGGAAGAGATCGGGGGGACAAACCCGGCCAAGGCGTAGGCGAGGAAGAGGACAGTCTATCCTCTCCCCAGGCGTAGGGGAAGAGATCCCCGCCGAAGGCAAAGCTTCTGCTCCTTGGAGTGCCATCCAAGGAGCCAGCGCACCGGCCCAAGGTTCCTTGTCCGGGCGATGCGCGGCGAGGGTAGGTTGGAAGCCATCCGAGGCGAAGAAGCAGGAACATGGAAAACAAAGGAGGCTTGGGTGCATGAAAGAACAAGGAAGGCTCAGGCGTAGGGAGATGTGCGAAGGGAAGCCTACGATGCAGAAGGGGTTCCCTTTGAACCTCCTAGAGGCAATTCGAAACGCCTCGCATGCGCCGCTCGGGGCCGACGCCCCAGGTCCAAGCCCCAGCGACAATGACAAGAGGGCCCAAGCCGTCCTGCGGAAGCACTGGACCAAGAAGTCAGTCCCTCAAGCGGACAACCCGGAGGTTCCTGACAAGGTGCTGCGACATGCAGTAGTGGCAGCATCGGGAACCACCGCGGTTAAAGCAACTATCAAGCAGGGATCACGTCCCCACGACCCTCCTCCCAGAATAAAACACGTGGCCACACGCCAGGGGGTGCTGTCCCGGTAACTGCCCCGCATGCCGGCACATCGCATTAATGGGGAGTATGCATGGGCCCGCGCGGTTGGGTTGTGCTGCTCTTGCAACGGCCTAAATGAGTTTCCAAGAAAGTGTGCAGGGTAGAAAAGAAGAAGGCCCCACCCAGGGGATCGTTATCTCCCCCGAGGTGGGCCCAGGGGCCACTATCGGTACCCTCAGTACCGGGTACCCCTGCGCACAGGAGAAAATACGCCTAAGGACCTCACCCCCTCCGCAGGGGTGAGCTCCAAAGGCGCCACGTGTCCAGCAGGGCCGGGCCTCGCCTCTCCTCAGAGGTGAGCTCCGGGCCTGCCACGTGGCCAGCAGTGCCGGACCTCATCCACTCCGCAGGGGCGAGCTCCCGAAGGCACCACGTGTCCAGCGGGGCTGGGCCTCACCTATCCTCAGAGGCGAGCCCTGGGCCTGCCACGTGGCCAGCAGTGCCGGACCACGCTCCCTCCGCAGGGGCGAGCTCCAAAGGCGCCACGTGTCCAGCGGGGCCGGACCTCCTCTCTCCTCGGAGGCGAGCCCCGGGCCTACCACGTGGCCAGCAGTGCCGGACCTCACCCCACCACAGGGGCGAGCTCCGAGGGCGCCACGTGTCCAGCGGGGCCGAGCCTCCCCTCTCCTCAGAGGCGAGCCCCGGGCCTGCCACATGGCCATCAGTGCCGGACCTCATCCGCTCCGTAGGGGTGAGCTCCGAAGGTGCCACGTGCCGTGCTGCCCACCCCGGCTCGGTAGGCAGCAGGAGTAAAGGCACGCTATGCCTTGTCCGATCAAGACATTCAAGACCCACGCCTTCCCAAGACGCGGAGACGTGGCGCACGCCCCTGTCAGGTGGTACTGTGACCAGTCACGTCACAGTTAAGACAAGCACACCATGTTAGAAGCTGTTGACCATTAGATACGGCGACAAGACGTTCCCTGCCGTCCCTACCATCATCAACCACTACGTCTAGCTTGCGGCACGAGCAGGACGGCAGAACGACGACTAAGAAGCCATTGCCAGAAATAACTACCAGCATTCACTGCAAGATATGATAGATGGCAGGAAATCTCCCCGGGGCAACCTGTCGGGCCCCGGGGTCCACCTTGTAAGCCGCCTGAGCCTTGAAGTATAAAAGACTCGGGTTGGCAATGTTGCAAGGGGTTTGGTTCGAAAGCGGGCAACTCAGTTCATCCAGATCACCAAGCTTAGAACTCCGGTTCTAAGCTCCGAGCAATACAGCTCCCGTGGATGTAGGGTGTTACACTCCGGCGGCCCGAACCACGTAAAAATCCTTGTGTCAATCCTCTCACGACCAACGTGACCTCCCGAGAGAACTAGCCCCTCCGAAAAGAACCTCCGCGGGTTGCTCCTGAAGCAGGCCCGGGAGAAGTGTCGACGGCAGACTTTGACAAATATCTTTCCAACGAGTATTTATTTGCCTTCATATCAATTCTGGATTAGGAGTTATCATATTTCAAAGTTGACAGAAATCTGAAACAATTTTAACAGTAGCTCCTTTGAAAGTAGCTGTTTTGTCCGCAAGATTTCATAAAGTTCTACCCTAAATCTCTAAAAACTTTGAACTACAAAGTCGTAGCACATATCAGAAACTTTCCAATGATGTCTTACATGACCCTTAGAAATTTTTCTAAGGAAGCTATGGTCAAAATACAGAAAATTCCAGGGAGCATTTTTTGGGCTGCCCTGTTTCTGGACAGTTAACACTCATCTGAGATTTTCATCCATTTGGAAGGCAATTCGGTTCTGGAGTTCTACAGAAAACTTGTAGAAGACTTCAAAACCTTTCCAGAAATGTATCCCTCACCTCCATTGGTTCAACCAATCAAAAGTTATGCCCTGTTCAACTTTAGCAAAAATTTTGCCAAAAACAGAGAGCTGGTTTCTAAATATTTGAGATGGAAACTATACTCCCAATTGACTCTTAGTTCAATATAGGAGTTTATTAACTCCTAATGGAATCCTAAACTCCAAAATTTCTCTTTTCTTTGAAAACTTTCTTTTCCATGCAGTTAAGAACATATTACGGTACTACGTTGCCTCACCAAATCAAAAATCCTAACCGACATTACACCGGCATATACGTCTCAAGTGGTGGCACTAAAAGGATCACTCACACACATTTTCTAAATGACATGTAATACTCGTGGTTAAGGTACCTGCAGAAAAACAATCAATAATGATGCACACAAGAGAGTTGTCATTTCAGGCAGATCCATATCATAGTAAAAACATACGCCCCGTATCATTGCCATACGGGCCATCCTTGAGTGAAGCCACATCTCAAGGTACATGGTCGCGTTTTCACACCACACGACGGGGAACCCGAGTAGAGCGTGAATGGGTCATCATGGTTGGTAATGATATCAACCCAACGGATACCACCTACTGCCTGCAGGGCACGTCGATGGCAAGCGCTGTGTATGTCCTCCTAGGCTATTTCCAGAAAAACACACTATCGTGTTACCGACCACACGATGGGGTTTCCACTTTCTTGCCTAATGCATGCCAGGGACCAGCGTTTTAAATGAACTCAGGAACATGAAGAGTTCAAGAGCTTCATATTGACGTCTCACACCAAGCTGTGAGACCTATACCCTGAACCACTTTCCTCGTCAGGGAGAGCTAACCGAAATTGATCCGCTTTCGGTAGTGTTCCTTACTATTCTTACCTCCACGTAGGTGCGTCATTACAGAATTGAAATGCTGAATGTAACACATTGTTAGCTTGCCAATTGAAATGCTGAATGTAACACACTGTTAGCTTGCCACCTTAAGTAATGCTACTAATAGTACTTATGTGGGCATACTATACATTCCTCACTCATATACTTCTATGTTTTCAAAAATAAGCTCTTTTCATGCGTGCTATTCCCAATGCGGCTCTGATACCGCGCTTGTGGGTAACCCCTTCCGGGATCCACACTCCAGGAACATTGGATGGTGCCGTGCAATGCGGCACCCAACAACATACACGAAAAGAACCATAAAGTACAAAGTCTTTTATTTCTCAAGATAATGTCATTTACAAAATATTGTACCACGAGGGTACACGCAGCGGAATATACATATACACTTACTCTAGGTCCTAACTATACAAAAGAAAAGACGTCCAGCCCGCGGACGCTTCTTACTAGCTTCCACAAAGATGAGTGCAGCGGCAGGGTTTCCGGTGAGTCGCTGATGGCTCACCGAACAACCATCTTCATAGAAAATTTTATAACCTGCAAAACACTAATAATGCAACCGTGAGCACGATGGCTCAGCAAGACTTAACCGACACTCCTAAACCAGGAAACTCTACATGCAGAGATTACTAACATAGGAAAAGTGTGATGCAATAACGACACGCCTACATGTTAATCCTTATTTTCAGTTTTATAGCAGCAGATTAATATGCTTTAGGCAGCACTCACATCGGAAGTCCACAATCAAACAAGAAACGCTTTCCTCCGATGTGATGATGCCCAAAGTGGAAGATAAACTTAGTGAGCTCTACACTATAACATACATGGTTTGCAATATAATGATCTTAAGAACTTCACGACAGCAATGATTCATTTCACTTCATCTTTAAGTTGTTACTACGTCACAACGCAGTGAACAAGTGGTACTCATATAACCGCGAGGGATGATGATTCGAATCAGTACACACACGGAATACACGACACATACACCCGCCTTGAAAGACTCACGCGAGCTCTTTCTTACGTTGTATGCAGCAACCTTTCACCCATCACTCCAATGCCAAACCAGTTCTGCCGACCCATCAGATGGGCCACTACAGGAAACACGTCGAAGTTGCCCCGCTAGCGGGTTTACACCTCTGACACCAACTCCCAAAGGACGGCCGTATAAGTTTCGACATGAGAGTACCCGAGTTACATCGGTTTCCTAGACCCCATAATTCCAGTATGCATCCGGTACTGTTTAAACTTGCTCATCAGGGTGGCATACGCATCGGTCCTTAACCGACACAAATAGAGCTACAGCCACACAGGCCCAACGTCCTACTGCTCCTACTCTCTTCTCGGTCTCATTTTCCATTCCAGAACTTTCATTCTCTATCATACCCCGCTGAACCAACATCCTAAACTCGCGAGTAGCTTCCAACTACCCGACTTGTACTGGATCCTATACAACTTAAGGCTAGCAGAAAACTACACGAAGGTAACCTATTCTACCCTGTAACTCCAAGGTTTTGTGGTCATGCATTTGGAGTATAATCTACCTTGATCTAATGCACAATACATACTAGACCCATAAAAGTGATACAAAGCAAAATGTAACTAAAAAGCTGTTAAATGCAAACCGGGTCTTGTCTTATATTGCTGCAGGTTTATTTCTACTTAAAGTCAGTAGGTTGCCGATGGTTAAATCCTCAACTTTCAACTCCGAGTCGAGTTCCTCGTCGAACTCCTTCGTCGTGTTCCCTACCGATATGAATATGCACAGTTTTAATACGAGTAATTGAATTATAAAACAAATGTGTTTTATGAACTAAGATTGATTTAGACCAACTCTAAAGTGAGATATGAGCTCTGTTATGGACAGAGACAGAGAAGAACTTTAGGTGGGCAGTGGATGTTTGTTGGAGTAAAATTCAAAGAGTTGTATCTAATGGACAAAAGAAAGGTAGTGGAAAGAACCAGCAGAAAACTTGAGAATATGATCTCAACTTTCTCTGAAATTTTTACAGTGGTCCATAGATCATACAGAGGTATGGTTTGAAAAATTTCAGACAATGTTGATGTAAGATGTGGCCTAGGTAATTTCCTTAGCTATTTGGCTTCTCTAAATTCCTATGGCAATTCTAGGGTCTTGGCATGCTCCAAATGTAGTTTTCAGAAACTTGAGAGTCTCATGAGTCCATAGGACTTGGTTTCACCATTTTTGGAGCTTCCTACACAGAGATATGAAATTTAGAAGTTGGAGCTAAAAGCTGAAAATCTTTCTGTTATTTTTCCTAATTTTCAGAGACATACAAGATTGAATCAACATTTGGCCAAGCAAATGAATTCAAATGCCTCTAAAAATTTTACTGGAGTTCAAGGACTTTTGGAAGAATGTCCTGCCCAAATTTGGGAATTTTCCAATAAACAGAACTCCTGTAAAAGTTCCTACAAGATTTTACTTAAACGAATTAATGAGCCAAATCCATGAATTTTCATAAATATTGGGCTGCACCCCTGGATAGTACTCTTTGAGAGGAACAAAAAAAATTACTTCACAATTTTTGGAGGTTCCTACACAAAGTTATGACTCTCCAAAGTTTGAACCGAACTAGGAAAATCTGGAAAAGTTTAAACACTGCCCGTGGGCCCCACCTATCATCCCTCATCTTCAACCTCGCGCCGGACAGGGTCAGTGGCGGCTCCCTACGGCGAGGGCCGCCGGACCGGCCTTCCCGGACACCTCCTGACCCCCTGCTGCCCCCCCCCCCCCCCCCCCGCATTTTCCACCACCCTGAACATGTTGGTGAGGTCGCCGGCGGCCGAATCTCACCGGAAACCATGGCACACTGGTAACAGCGAGAACTAGGGCTCTGGCGAGGTCGTGCACGGTGAATTCTCCACCAAATGGTCGGTTCTTGGGCTCTAAAGCACCGTGGGGGATCCCTCATCACCGGCATGAGCTTAAATCGGCTCAAAAATGGCTGCAAATACGAGCTCATCGGCGACCTAGGGCGAAAATCGGTGCTGGCCCGAAATTCTCGAAGAACAGCGCCGAATCTTGATGATTTTTGGTGGTTTTTGATTCTAGAGGAGCGCGGGAGTGTCTAGATCATGTTTGTAACTCGGCACACGTGATGGTGGACTGATTACAATGAATTTTGAAGATTGGTGAGGCTCGATCCTAGGTGTACCGAAACAATAAATGGCAAAATTCATCCTCGGCGATGCACGAAAGGAGAAGAGGGTTGCACCGTCGGTTTGCACACCTGAGGGTGCTCCTTTTTCATGTAGAACGTCGGGCACGAAGAAGCCTCTAGCGGGCAGTCACCGGGGAAGAGAGAGGGACGGGTGTGGGACTTTCTTCGGCTGTGTTTTTGCTTCGAGCTGTGTGAGGAGACGGTGCGGAGCGAGGAGAACCGGTTCAAAGGGAAGGCAGCGTGTTGCTCACTCTTTACTCGGTGTTCTCATCTGTGAGCAGGAGCTGGCGCTCGGGCGACGGGAGGTGGCGCTCTTCCGGTCGCTGAGAAACAGAGCACGGCAACAGCTACTACGTGTATCTCTGACCAGTGGGGTCCACAGCCCCTCTCCCTCTTATCCTCCAATTCCTTAAAATAGCAAACGAGGTCTGAATTTGATCAAACTCGGAGGATAGGCCAAAACAAATGTGAGCAATGTAAAATCCCCAAAAAAATGGTAGCAAAAATTTTCAGCTCATGTACACTTAGCAAAAATGAGGGGAATTAAAACTTTGAATTATAACGGTGTAAGTTCAAAGTGAGGATTCAAACTTTCCAAAATTTCCAAACATGGAGATCTAAATTCATAACTTGAGTCTTCATATTTCAAATATTCAACCTTCCAAATTTCAGCTCATTTGGAGGAGTTTTAATATTTGTTTGGGATTAAAAGGAGAAGCCCTCTAATCTGAATTTCAAATTCAGTTTCAAATCTCAATTTCCTCAATTTGCAAATTTGGTTCCACAAATGTGATCTCTACATTTGAATTATCAGCCATGCCAAAAAAATCAGAAACTTTGGACTTGGTTTGCTATATTTTTGGAGCAATGCAAAAAGGAGAATTCAAATTCCAATTTCAAATTTAAATGACTATACTTAATTCAAACTCCACACCAGAATTCAAATCATTTGAATTCAAAGATTTCAAACCATAACTTTGGAAGGAAGCAAAAGATTTAATTTGGAGGAAAATATCAGAGCTATTAGGTGGGGTGGGACCCACATGGCAGTGACACATGAAATAACAGGGGCAATTTGCTTCTGTACCAGTGCTTCTCGAGCTTCCACCACGCTGGATTTTTCCTCCACCGAGCTGCTTGCATCAGCTTGCTCCCGAAGGCAGCATTTCATGTGTGGATTGCTATCAAAGCAGAGGCACAACTCCAGTTTTTCTCCTCTGCACACTGAAGTTTTCATCTGTGCTCCAGCGCCCAGCGAAGAAAACCACTCTGCGCCTCTGATCGTCACTAGGCAGCCTCCAGCACTCTCTAGCACCAGTTGATCGCCCTAGGAGCTGCGCCGGCGACTCCTCGACGTGTTCCACCAATCCTCAGCTCGTCCCCGGCCTCCCCTTGCCGTGCCCGAGCTGTTCTTCACCGGCAAAAACAGAGTCGACGTCGCACCTTGCTGCTCCACGTCTTCCGGCCGTTCCAGCGCCTCTCCTGCACGACCAACACCTCCCTAAGGTGCGCCAAGGTGCGTAGATCATGCTACCGCAGTCCCCTTGCCCTTCCCCGTCGCCGGCTCGCCAGAATTTGGGTTTTGGCGCCTGTACACATGAAGAACCGATCCAAACCAAAACTAGAAATTCGTCCAACACGCATGATCATTTGTTCTTCGGTTCAAACCATAGCATCACACCATCCTAGCGCCCTCCCACACCAAATACCACAGCAAACCATACACCACACGCCCCGGGCGACGAGAAATCGCCAGCGGCAGCAAAAAACGGGTCGGTCCTCCGGTGAACCTCATTTTCCGGCTGTTTGCTGCAAGGTTTGGCATGCGTTCCATGTTCTCCAATCACTGGTGATGCTTTAGGGCAACGTAGCTCGCCGGGAGAAGCTTCGGACATGCCAGAATGCGTTGATGCCGAGCTCCCGAGCCGCCCCGCCGGTGCTGACCTGTTTTCGGCTGTTTTCATGCGAGGAAACCTTGCCCGGCAGCTGCGCCACGTTGCAAGGTTCGTGTAGGGCGAAACCAGAGCTAATTTGGTGGAGAAATGAGGGAGAACGAGCCACGCCACGATCTATAATGGTGTTCATGCGCATCCTCTGGCGAGAGGTTGAAGAAAGACCTGGCGAGTGGGCCCCACGTTGAGTGCTCTGTAAAATTCAAACAGAAAGTTAGTGAAACTTGAAAAATCCATAACTTTGGGTAGAAAGCTCCAAAATTAGTGAGACAAATTTTGTTGGAATCCTCATGAGGAGTACTTCACAGAGGAACAAATTGCTTGCTATTAAAATGCCCAAGAATTTCTGTAGAATTATTTTTATTAAATCCTTTAGAGATTTATTACAGGAGCAATTCTTTATGAAACATTTCCAAATTTGGGAAGCTAATCCTTTTCATAGTTCCTGATCTCCAGTAAAAATTTGGGCTTCATTGGAGTTAATTTGCTAGGCTAAATTGCCTTCCAAAGTTCAGTCTTTATTTGAAAATTCAAATTTAAACAAAAACTTAGACCTCCTATCCAACTTCAAAAATTCATATCTCTCTGTTGGTAGCTCCAAAAATGGTGAAACAAATTTTGTTAGAACCATGGGGACTTACCCTAATCAGATCTTACACTGTGGGCTATGTCAAAGCTCCTGATTTGGGCTCAAAATTCAGAGAAACCTTGTGCTTGTGAGAATTTTGGAGACTACAAGGTGCAGTGAAACTTCTCCAAATTTTACTCAGATCATTCTTAGAGAGTCTAGTATCCACTGTAAAAATTCCAAAGTCAATTAAGGATCCTAAATAGCAATAGCTATGAATAGAAGTTTACTTCTTACAAGTCCTTAATACTTATACATATATTTTGTTACATTTCATAATAGTGACCGAAGTTGAGGATGCACCGGAGCCCTTGGATGTCGTCCCATCAGAAGCTAACTTCTCCTCTGACTCACAACCAGGCAAGCCCCGGTTTGCACTTAAGTACCTTTTATAAAGTTTTTTATTTGTATCACTTATGTTTAGGTTGAAATGTATGCATTAGAGTTAGGGTGATTGAAACTCCACTTGCATAACCTATTTAACTCTCCTATAAAGGGTTGGATAGTTTACAAACTCGACGAGTAGAGAATGTCATGCTAATATTTAGGATCTCGGTAGAAGTCGAGTGGTTGGAAGCTACTCGCGAGATAGTACTTGTCACACGGAATGAGAAGAGGTAGAAAATGGCTTAAGTTGTGAAAATGAGACCCAGCAGGGGGATAGGAGGCAGTGAGCAGAAGTCTCACGTGCGTAGCGCTGTTGGTGTCTGTCGGTACCTGAGATATGGGGTACCCCCGCGCACAGGGTAAAATGCCTAAGGTACTCACCCTTCTCCGCAGGGAGAGCTCCGAAGGCACCACGCGTCCGGCGGGGCCGGACCTCCCTCTCCTCAGAGGAGATCTCCAGGCCCGCCACGTGGCATACAGAAGCCGGACCTCCCCCTCCGCGGGAGAGAGGTCCGAAGACGCCACGCATCCAGCGGGGCCGGGCCTCCCTCTCCGCAGAGGAGAGCTCCGGGCCCGCCACGTGGCATACAGAGGCTGGACCTCCCCCTCCGCGGGAAGAGGTCCGGAGGCTCCACGTGCCCCGCAGGCCGGACCCTTCTCACCTCAGAGAAGGGCTCCGGACCCGCCACGTGTCCAGAAGAACGGTGCTGCCTGCCCCCGAGCGGTAGGCGGCGGGCGTAAAGGCGCCCCACACCTTGCCCGTACAAGGTATTCAAGGCCCACGTCTTCCCAAGACGCGGAAACGCGGAGCACGCGTCTGTCCGGTGCCGTTGCGCCCAGTCGCATCACAGACTGGCGCGCGGTGTCAGAACCTGCCAGCCAATAAACGCCGCGACAAGACATCCCATGCCGCCTGCGCCGTCATCAACCACTACGACTAGCACGCGGCATGGGCAGGGCGGCAAGATGAAGACTCAGAAGCCTTCGACCAGAGGCAACCACCGGCGTAACTACAGATACGGTAGATAATAGACAATCTTCCCGGGACCACCTGTCGGGTCCCGGCTTCCCTTGTAAGCCGCCCGAGCCTTGGACTATAAAAGGCTCGGGTAGGCGTCGATAGCAAGGGTTCACACTTTGCAACTCATACGGTACCCATACACTCTCAAGCTGTAACTCACCCGCAAGCTCAGGCCTCCGGCCCTGAGCAGCAAGCAATACAGCGAGCTCCATAGCTCGCCGTGGACGTAGGGTTTTACGCTCCGGCGGCCTGAACCACGTAAAACTCGCCGTGTCGAGCTCTCGCTAACTCGTCCATCCGCGCAAGCTTTCCGCTAGGAGACTAGCCCCACCAAAAAAAGAACCTCCGCGGGCTGCCCAGTGCAGGCCCGGGGGAAGTGTCGATTGCACACTTCGACAGTGTCGATTGAGGACCGTCCCTGTGCGACCCTGCTGGACAAGTATTGAATAGTACCGGATGCATACTAGCATATGGGAACCAGGAAACCGATGTAATTGGTTAACCTGGGTGCCGAGGCTTACCCAACCGTAAATAGGAGTGGGTTGAGGGTAGCAAGGTGTAAATCTGCTGGTGGGCACAGTCACGCTCCACGCGGGGACCTCCTGCCCGTTACGGATGGACCGGTTCGGCATTTGGGTTGCCTTTAAAAGGTTGTCGCATACAACAGAGTAGGAAGGGGTGTGGAATCACGCTTCTGAAAGTGGGTGCATGTGACGTGTTATCCGGGTGTCTCCTGATTGCAATCACCGTCCCTCGCGGTTATTTGAGTACCGCTTGTTCACTGTTCTATGACGTAGTAAGAAGAAAAATAAGCCAGAGGAATGATAATATGCTGTGATGAAATATTTATGTTTTGGAAACCATGTCTGCTGTAGATATAGAGCCAATTAAGTTTATTTTCTGCTTTGGACATCACCACAACGGAGGAAAGCGTTTCTTGTTTAATTGTGGACTTCTGATGTGAAGGCTGTCTAGGGTACATGAATCTGTTGCTATAAAACTGAAAGTAAGGATCAACATGTAGGCGTATTTTTATTGCAAGTCCCTTTTCCTATCTTACACATCTTTGCATGTAGAGTTCAATGCTTAGGGTTGTCGGTTAAGCCTTGCTGAGCCTTCGTGCTCACGGTTGCAATATTTATGCTGTGTGCAGGTGAGAGTTATGAGGAAGGTTCTGAGAACGAGGCGATGCCCCCGTTGGGGTACACCGCCGAGCTGTAGCCTTGCACGCCGCCGTGATCTCCGGTTCCATGCTGTTAGTGTGTAGCGTCCCCAGGCTGGACGGCTGCACTTTTGCTTAGTTAGAATTTGAGAGTATCTATGTATATAACTTCCGCTGTATAATTAAGTTTTGTGAAAAGATTTCCGCTGTTTTATATTAAATAAAAGTTTGTATGTTGTTCTTTATTTTTTTCGTGTGTGCTGTTGGGTGCCGCATCGCACGGCACCACCCTCTATGATCCTGGAGTGGGTGAACCATGGGGTGGTCCCCTCAGTCGTGGTATCAGAGCCGTATTGGGAATAGCACGCTCGAAAAGAGCCTACTTTCGAAAACTTAGGAGTAGTTGAGTGAGGATTAGTCATTAAACCCACATAAATTCTATGATAGTAGTAGATACTAAGGTGGAAAAGCTAACATATTTATTATACATTCTGTAACGACGCTCCGACATCAGGTAAGAGGTAAGGTACGCCACCGCAGGCGGATCAATTGCGGTAACTCGCCATACGAGTAATAGTATGGAAGGTTATACCGTGGCTTGGCACGGTAGTTGATATGAGTCTATGAACCTCTCAATGGTTCTGAGAGCATATGAAAATGCTGTTCTCCAGCGTGCTGTAGGCAAAAGTGAGAATACCCCATCGTGTGGTAAGCAACACGATAGTATGCAACTCTTGAACGTTCAATGTTCAAAGGGTCATACGTAGTGCTCGCCATCGGCGTGCCTCAACAGTCATGAGGCAGTAGGTGGTGTCCGTTGAGTTGATAAAATTCCCAACCGTGACGACCCGTTCACGCTCTACTCGGGTTCCCCGTCGTGTGGTGTGAAAACACGACCATGTACCTTGAGACGTGGCTTGACTAAAGAACGATCCGTATGGCAATGATATGGACCGTATGTTTTTACTATGATATGGAACTGCCTGAAATATCAAAAACCCTTGTGTGCACAATTATTGTGTGTTCTTCTGCAGGTACATTAACCACGTTAGTTAATGACGTTTAGAAACCATTTGTGAGTGACGTTCTTAGTTCCACCATTTGACACGTATATGCCGGAATACCGGTTTAGTATTTTTCTTTGGTGAAGAAACGTAGTACCGAGATTGCGTAAAAGGATATTTTTCAAATAAAAGAGTTAAAATGAAGTTTAGGATTCTATTTAGGGGTTATTAAACTTCCATATTGAACTGAGAATTGGGAGTATAGATTCAATCTCTAAGACTTAGGAACGACCTCCCCTGTTTCGGCAGAAATTTTACTGAACTTAAGCAGGGTATAACTTAGGATTGGTTGAACCAATGGAGGTATGGGATACCTTTCTGTAAAAGGTTTGAAGTCCTCTACAACTTTTCTGTAGAGCTCCAGAACATAATGTCCCTCCAAATAGATGAAAATCTCAGAGGAATATGCACTGTCCAGAAACAGGGCAGACCAAAAATGCTCTAGAATTTTCTGTATATCAACCACAACTTTCTGTTGAAAAATTTCTAAGGGTCAAGAAAGACATCATTGGAAAGTATAGGAAATGTGCTACAACTTTGTAGTTCAGTATTTTCCTAGATTGAGGGCAGAATATGATGTAATTTTGTGAACACTACAACCACTTGCAAAGGAGGTGCTGTCAAAAGTCCTAAGAAAATTCTGTCAATTTGTAGAGGTCATAACTCATAAATTAGGAAGGCCCTAGAGGCAAATAAATACAATTTGGATTTCTTGTTGAGTCTAATACAACTTTGTTGTTGAACTCTAGTCCCAATTCTGCCTCCAAGGTGGCCAAAACAGTTAAATTCTTCCAACTGGTCTGCTGGGCCAGAAAATGGATAGAACACCATGTTGTAGTGTTTCAACCAAAACACTTAGTTTCACAATTCGACGTCCAGAGGCTGTTGTAAAACAACGAGTTGGAGTCAAAAGTTTATGCATTTAACATATCACTTCGAGTTAAGACATGTTTGGGTCCAGTACAATAGCGAGGAATTACGCATGCTAACACACTTAACATCCCGTGGCGACCCCGATGGTCGAAATGAACTTTTAACCATAAAGTTCAATACTTTGGAACTCGATCGTGTGACACGGTCAAGGGATGTATATGTTATTTAAAGTGTATACTTTATCCATATGTGTGACTGTTATGCGTATTATTTATTCCATTCTCGCACTATTATTGTATAGACTGGATGAAATAAACCAACATGGGCTGATCATTTGAATGATGTGAATGCAGAATGGTGCGTACACGGTCCACACAAGAGGAGGGAGGTCCGAGTCAGGTTCGTGGTGATGAGTCTTCACCTCCGGAGCAAACCACGACGCAGCAACAACCACCTCCTCCACCGCCAGAACTTCCAAGAAACCTTGCGGAGGTTCTCGCCGCAGTGCTCGGCTTGCGCGACGAGCAAACCGAGCTGCTGCGGATGTTGGTGCAGCAGAATGCGTCCCATCAGGGAGGACGCCAAGACAATGGGCAACACCAGCCTTAACAAAGTTCATATTCAGACTTCCTGGCGACCCATCCACCGGTCTTCATGGAGTCCGAAGAGCCTTTGGAGGCGGACAACTTTATCCGCACTCTGGAGGCAAAGTTCGGGCTGCTACGATGCACTGAACACCAGAAGGCGCTGTATGCAGCGCAACAGCTTCAAGGAGAAGCCGGTACATGGTGGGCGAACTATACCGCCTCCTTACCGGCTGGCCATGCCGTCACATGGACGGAGTTCCGGGAGGCGTTCCGCGCCTATCACATACCTCCCGGTGTTATGGAAAGGAAGCTCCAGGAGTTCCTGGCGCTGAAACAAGGCGAGAGGAGTGCTCATGAGTACTCCAGGTTATTCAACCGACTGGCGCAGTATTCGCCAGGATTTGTGGGAACAGAAGACGACAAGCGCAACGCATTCTTCCAGGGCCTGAATTCAAAAATGAAGGTCCATCTCGCCCAAAGTAATCGTGGCACCTTCAACGACCTAGTTAATGCCGCGATTCTACAAGAGAATGCTCAGCGCGAGCGCGGTTCTGATAAGAGAAAACGCAGCGCGCTGACGAGCAGCATTGGTGGAACGCCACAAAAATACCGCGTGGTGTATTGCTCACCATCCGGTCAGACATGGCAGCTACCGGGGCGACCTCCTCAGTTTCGCGGTCGGCAATATAATGCGCCGGACTTCCGACCAACGTATCCACCACAGCAACAGCAGCAGCAAAGGATGGTTCCGCGTGCACCTCCATTTCAGCAGCGTGCACCGGGATTCCGTCCTCAAGTCGGCGTGACCCCGACACTTTACACGTGCTTCACGTGTGGCCGTGTAGGGCATATTTCAAGGGACTGCCCTGAGCCGCGATAGGGCAGGGGTGCAGCACCGTATCAGGGTGCTAATCAGCCCCGTAATCAGCCCAAGAAACCAGCA
The DNA here is from genome assembly GCA_030760725.1 of Neostapfia colusana. Taxonomy (NCBI): domain Eukaryota; kingdom Viridiplantae; phylum Streptophyta; class Magnoliopsida; order Poales; family Poaceae; genus Neostapfia; species Neostapfia colusana. The sequence continues at coordinate 53,600,296 of JASWHV010000019.1, forward strand.
CCAAAACCCGGCAACTTCCACCACTTAGCCATCGAAGACGTGCCGGAAGGCGAACCCGTCCTCACGGGTATGTTTTCTTACTTAGATCATCCCGTAGTCATAATTTTTTACTCCGGTGCCACCCATAATTTTATAAGTCAGTCTTATACTATTAAATATCAATTGCCTATCATTCCCATAAATAATTCATACTGGATATGTTCTCCGGGTGGGAAAATAACAGCTGATAGAATGGTCTATAGAGCACCATTACAGTTGGGTGGAAGTCTATATTCGACTTCTCTAATCATGTTAGAGAGTGAAAAACTTGATGTCATTTTAGGAATGTCATGGCTACATCGCCATGGTGCTGTTCTTGACATCATTCCACGTGTGGTTTGTCTAGACTCTCCACTTCATGAACCACATGTTCTTATTCTTGACCGTTCGGTTCAAAAAGTTCCAGCCACATATAACACGGAGGCCACAAAACTTGAGGATATTCGTATGGTCCGTGAATACCCGGATGTCTTTCCGTATAATCTTCCGGGCATGCCACCCGAAAGAGATGTCGAGTTCAAGATTGAACTTGTACCTGGGACGACGCCGATATCACGGAGACCGTACAAGATGGCTCTGAATGAGCTAGCTGAACTGAAGGAGCAGCTCAACAATTTAATGAAGAAGGGTTTTATTCGGCCGAGTTGCTCGCCATGGGGATGCTCGGCGCTGTTTGTGAAGAAGAAGGATGAAACCTTGAGGTTGTGTGTGGACTACCGACCTCTCAACGCTGTCACCATCAAGAATAAATATCCACTGCCCCGCATCAATATTCTCTTTGATCAACTTGTGGGTGCGAGTGTATTTTCAAAGATAGATCTTCGCTCTGGATATCACCAAATCAAGATCCGAGCGGAGGATATTCCAAAGACGGCCTTCTCGACGAGATATGGGCTATATGAATACCTCGTCATGTCCTTTGGTCTCACCAACGCCCCAGCACATTTCATGTACCTCATGAACTCAGTGTTCATGCCGGAGTTGGACAAGTTTGTGGTGGTGTTCATAGACGACATCTTGGTTTACTCCAAGTCTGAAGAAGAACACGCCAAACACTTGCATATCGTGCTTCAACGATTGCGAGACCATAAACTTTATGCCAAGTTCAGCAAGTGTGAGTTTTGAATCAGCCAAGTGTCATTTCTTGGTCATATTATTTCTACAGAAGGCATTGTAGTTGATCCAAGCAAAATCGAACAAGTGCTGAGATGGAAGTCCCCCACATCAGTCCACGAAGTCAGGAGTTTCCTCGGGTTAGCATGATATTATCGGATATTCATACCGAACTTCTCTAAGCTTGCTAAGTCGATGACTGAACTGTTGAAGAAGGGGGTCAAATATGTTTGGAGCTCAGCTTGTGAAGAAGCTTTCCAAGCATTAGTGAATTCTTACAACCGCTCCAGTGTTAGCTCAACCGGATACAATCAAGCCCTTCGACGTATATTGTGATGCGTCCGGTATCGGTCTCGGCTGTGTATTGATGCAAGGAGGAAGAGTGGTCGCCTATGGCTCACGTCAACTTTGTAACCACGAGCAGCACTACCTGACTCATGATCTTGAGCTTGCTGCTATGGTGTTAGCCTTGAAAATGTGGAGGCACTATTTACTTGGGAACTTAGTGCACCTCTACACCGACCATAAAAGTTTGAAGTATATATTCACTCAAAAGGAGTTGAATATGCGGCAACGGAGATGGTTAGAATTGATCAAAGACTATAAAATCGAGATTCATTACCATCCTGGGAAGGCAAACGTGGTTGCCTACGCCTTAAGCCGCAAATCCCATGTCAACATTCTGTCCATCACCCCACTTGAAGAGGAGGAGCCAAGTCTGTACTTGGTTCCGCATGGGGCATTGTATAATCTTGCTCTCGTCCCTACAATACCAGAGGAAATTATGGAAGCTCAGAAGAAAGACGTGGGAATGTCGCACATTTGAAGGAGGATGAAGAATGACAAAATAAAATGCTTCCGGAGAGATGAACACGACACTCTATGGTTTAAAGACCGTATAGTAGTACCCCGTGACATGAAGCTTCGGAAGAAAATCTTGGATGAAGCTTATTTATTCAAGTATTCTATTCATCCGGGCAGCAACAAGATGTATCAGGATCTGAAAATCAGGTTTTGGTGGACACGGATGAAAAGAGAAATAGCAAAGTACGTATCCGAATATAATATGTGTCGGCGTGTGAAAGCCGACCATATGCGTAAAGCCGGACAGCTGCAACCATTGAATATTCCGGCGTGAAAGTGGGAGGATATCAGCATGGACTTCATTGTTGGTTTACCTCTCACGTCTCACAAGCATGACTCGATTTGGGTAATAGTCGATCGACTAACCAAGTCGGCTCATTTTATCCCCGTACATACAAAGTACGTGGCCAAGCAATATGTGGACCTGTATATTGCAAGGATCTTGTGCTTGCACGGTGTTCCCCGCTCCATTATTTCAGATCACAGTGTGCTATTCATCTCTCGGTTTTGGGAACAGCTGCACGCGTCGTTGGGGATCCAACTGATCCGAAGCTCCGCGTATCACTCGCAGACGAATGGTCAAACTGAACGGGTGAATCAAGTGCTTGAAGACATGCTACGCGCTTGTGCCATCCACCACAGCAAGAATTGGGACGATCATTTGCCGTTGGCGGAGTTCTCTTACAATAATGGCTATCAAGCTAGCATTAAGATGGCGCCGTATGAAGCTCTCTACGGTCGGAATGTCGCACCACTCAACTGGTGCGAGTCCGGCGAGCGAGTTATCTACGGCATTGAACTTGTGAATGAAGCTGAAGAATGAGTGCGAGTAATACAAGCCAACCTCAAGGCTGCTCAATCTCGTCAGAAAAGCTATGCGGATAAAAGACGCCGCCCTCTCCACTTCGACATCGGGGACCAGGTTTATGTCCGTGTGTCTCCGATGAAGGGAGTTCATCATTTCGGCGTGAAGGGTAAACTTGCGCCGCGGTTCATTGGCCCGTTCGCCGTCATTGAAAGATGCGGACCCGTGGCCTATCGCTTGGATTTACCGGCGTCGCTCACAGGAATTGACAACGTCTTCCATATCTCTCAGCTGAGGAAGTGCCTCAAACCCTCAGCTGAAATCCGCACAGAAGACATAGAAGTTCTTCAACCAGACCTCACGTACACGGAGTATCGAATCCGGATTATCGATGAAAAGACTCGCGCCACAAGAAACCGGACCTTATGGTTCTACAAGATCTTGTGGAGTAACCATACCTCTGATGAGGCGACATGGAAAAGCGAGGACTATCTACAAACATATTATCCGGACTTGCTATCATCGTATACCCGGTAAAGTTTCCCCCACTTTGCATTTCTTTTGGAATCTCGGGACGAGATTCTTTTTAAGGAGGGAGGGATGTAAAATCCCCAAAAAAACAGTAGCAAGAATTTTCAGCTCATGTACACTTAGCAAAAATGAGGGGAATTAAAACTTTGAATTATAACGGTGTACGTTCAAAGGAGGATTCAAACTTCCCAAAACTTCCAAAGATGGAGATCTAAATTCATAACTTAGGTCTTCATATTTCAAATATTCAACCTTCCAAATTTCAGCTCATTTGGAGGAGTTTTAATATTTGTTTGGGATTAAAAGGAGATGCCCTCTAATCTGAATTTCAAATTCAGTTTCAAATCCCAATTTCCTCAATTTGCAAATTCGGTTCCACAAATGTGATCTCCACATTTGAATTATCAGCCGTCGATACCCGCGATATGGGGTACCCCCGCGCACAGGGGAAAATGCCTAAGGAACTCGCCCTTCTCCGCTGGGAGAGCTCCGAAGGCGCCACGCGTCCGGCGGGGCCGGACCTCCCTCTCCTCAGAGGAAAGCTCCGGGCCCACCACGTGGCCTACAGAAGCCGGACCTCCCCCCTCCGCGGGGGAGAGGTCCGAAGGCGCCACGTGTCCAGCAGGGCCGAACCTCCCTCTCCTCAGAGGATAGCTCCGGGCTTGCCACGTGGCCGACAGAAGCCGGACCTCCCCCTCCGCGGGGAGAGGTCCGAAGGCTCCACGTGTCCTGCGGGGCCGGACCCCTCTCCTCTGAGGAGGGCTCCGGATCCGCCACGTGTCCAGCAGAACAGCGCTGCCTGCCCCCGAGCGATAGGCAGCGGGCGTAAAGACGCCCCATACCTTGCCCGTACAAGGTATTCAAGTCTCGCGCCTTCCCAAGACGCGGAGACGCGGAGCACGCCTCTGTCAGATGCGTTGCGCCCAGTCGCATCACAGACTAGCGGGGGGTGTCAGAGCCTGCCAGCCAATAAACACAGCGACAAGACATCCCCTGCTGCCTCCGCCGTCATCAACCACTACGGCTAGCATGCGGCATGGGCAGGGCGGCAAGATGAAGACTCAGAAGGCTTCGCCAGAGACAACTACCGACATAACTACGGATACGATAGTCTGCAGGCAATCTCCCCGGGACCACCTGTCGGGTCCCGGGCCCCCCTTGTAAGCCACACGAGCCTTGGACTATAAAAGGCTCGGGTAGGCGACGTTAGCAAGGGTTCATACTCCAGCAACTCATACGTTAGACATCACTCATCCCCAAGCTCAGGACTCCGGTTCTGAGCCACAAGCAATACAGCGAGCTCCTCAGCTCACCGTGGACGTAGGGTTTTACGCTCCGGCGGCCTGAACCACGTAAAACCCGCCGTGTCAAGCTCTTCCTTAACTCGTCCATACGCTTAATCTCTCCGCAAGTGACTAGCCCCTCCGGAAAAGAACCTCCACGGGCTGCCCAGTGCAGGTTCGGGGGAAGTGTCGACCGCACACTTCAACATTTGGCGCGCCAGGAAGGGGGCTTTTCCCTTGCGCGACGAGCTTCTGCCGACGAGGATGACGAAGCTTCCTTCAGCGGCAAGCTCTCCCCCCCGCGTTCACGGCGAACCGTGACCAGAGGGGAGTACAAGTCGACACACTCAGGACGGAGTGTGTCGGCACAAGCTGGTAGCCAGCAGCTGACTCCGGCAACGCCGACTCCGGCAATGCAGGCTCCAACCAGCATCTGATCTTCTGCAGCGATAAGCGTACCCCACAGGGGTGCGCTAGCTGCAGCAAGAGCTCTACTGTGTAATCCACCTGCTGGGGACACACCTCATTCAGCAACCCAGCAGTTGATACGCGAGGTAGACCGCCTCGTCGTCGCCGCCGCAAACCCTCGACTTCAGCGGGGACGACACTCCGGCCAACCGGCAGTGTCGCTGACGCGCACGCCAACGGTTGACGGGCAGACGGCAGATTCCAGCTCCACCAGGCTTCCGTCGACGGACCTGAGGACAGAGCTGGAGCGGTGCCACTTGGGCCAGGATGCCCGGGTGTACCTCGAGCGACGTCGGGAAAGGCGTCGCAACCAAGAGGCTGGCGACAGCATGACATCGGCCTCGACTCAGCCTGAAGAGCAGGTCTTCGCCTCGCGGACTCTGCCCCAGGCATACGCCGCGCAGCATATGCCACAGCCATATGCTTTGCAAACGGCGTCCCCGGTCTTTGGCGCAGCCTTGCCCATACCAGGGTACACTGTGCCAGGTGCGAACCAAGCGTTCGTGGCACCAATACCTGCGGTAACAGGGGCAGGATGTGCGGCCCTCGCACCCCACCTTCGCTTCACGAGGTGGCCGCGCAAGTTTCGGCCGCACCTGCCCGAGAAGTACGACGGCAGCGTGAACCCGGCGAAGTTCCTCCAGATCTACTCCACCGCCGTACTTGCCGCAGGAGGGGATGAGGCCATCATGGCCAACTACTTCCCCATCGCCTTGACCGTCCCAGCCCGGTCTTGGCTCATGAACCTCCCTCAGGGTTCCATAACTTCCTGGGGAGAGCTCTGCCGGCAGTTCATCGCCAACTTCGGCAGCTCCTACACCCGTCCCGGCACGGAGCTTGACCTCCACGCCATCAAGCAACAACCTGGGGAATCACTGCGCTCCTTCATCCAGCGGTTCTCCCAGGTACGCAACACCATCCCGCATATTCAAAGTGCTTCTGTGGTGGTGGCGTTCCGGCAGGGTGTCCGGGACGAGAAAATGCTTGAGAAGCTCGTGACCAGAGAGGTCCACGACGTCTCCGAGCTCTTCAGCCTGGCGGACAAGTGCGCCAGAGCAGCTGAAGGGCGGAACCGGCACTCTCTGCCAGCCTCCGAGTCAGGAGGGCAGCCCGGGTCCGGCGCTGCTTCCTATGGAGGTGGCAAGAAGGCCAAGAACCGGGGGAGTGGCAAGATGAGGTCATCGACCGCGGCTCCCGTCGCCGCAGCAGCGACACCATGTGGAGCTCGGGGGCCACGCCCCGACAAAAGGCAGCGGCAGTCGCCAACCCCAGATGGTGACCAGGGCGGGCTATGCCCCGTGCATGACGCCGGCAATCATAGTGCTGCTGAGTGCTGGGATATCCAGAGGCTCGCAGAGCGCTTCCGCAAAGGGAAGCAGCAGAGAGCTGAGGCACCGCCCCTCCCTCAGAGGGAGGGCAAGCAGAAAGTTGACGCTTCAGTCAGCGCCGGCCACCAGGTGGGGTTTCAGGAGCCTCAGCGTGTCATGAAGACAGTGCACAATGGTGAGGACTCCAGCTCCGATGGTGACGGGCCGGGGCAGTAGCCAACTGTGGATACCCCGAAAAGTCAGTGGAGGCAGCACTGCTGCGGCGTCAACCTTGGAGAAGCTCCGAGTAGTCGCAGCAGCCCAAGCACCAATCACAATGGTGCAAAATCGGGCCAGCCCCACCCGAGAGCACGCATTCGTGCCTCGGTCGTACCTACTGGGGGCTGCCCAGGGTCTGTTAACCCCTTGAAGGCCTTGCTAGAAGGGGAAGACGCCTTGGGTCTCCCAAGAAGAGCCCGGGTCCACCTAGCCCTTGAAGGCCTTAGCCAGAAGGGGAGAACTCCCTGGGGCGCCCAGGAGAAGCCGCACAAGACCTGACCCCGCGTGAAGAAGACAACCTCAGTGGAGACTGCACTGCTGCGATACCAACCTCGGAGGAGCTCCAAGTAGCCGCAGCAGCCCAAGCGCCAGCCCTGATTGTGCAGAACCGGGCCAGCTCCACCCGAGTGCACGCCTCCGTGCTTCGGTCGTACCTCCAGGGGGGGCCGCCCAGGGTCTGTCAACCCCTTGAAGGCCTTGCCAGAAGGGGAAAGACGCCTTGGGTCTCCCAAGAAGGGTCCGGGTACTCCTACCCCTTGAAGGCCTTAGCCAAAAGGGGAGAACTCTCCGGGGCGCCCAGGAGAAGCCGTGCAGGACCTGATCCAGCGTGAAGATGACAACCTCGTCGATGAGGCTCGGCTGCAGGTGACACCCCACAACGCATGGTCTCGGCTGCTGCTCTAGCACTACCGCCAAAGAACCAAACGCGTCAGGGACCTGCAGAAAGGCAACCTGGTGCCGCGGCACGCACTTTCCCGAGAAGGACCTATAAACTCTCCCCCAAGCCGGGAAGGTCCCTTCCGAGTCACGAAAGCTGCCGTCCCAGGTACACATGTCTTTCAACCGAGTGTGGGATCCGTTTCAAAAAACCCTTGGCATGGAACAACACTGTAAGTCCTACCCCCCGAGTGTTAGTACAACAGGGTTATACTCTTCTGTAATAAATCCCATAGAGTCTAGGAACAGCGCTTGGGGTAGCTAAGTCTCAAGGGACGGTACAGGACTACGTTCAGCTTAGCCTGGTTCCAACCCTAAGCGCGTAGAGTCTTGCTTCCCTTCTTGACGAGGCGGGTCATTGCCTCCATGTACAGCCTGACTTCCACCTATGGGCATTAACACAGAAACCTGTTCTACTTCGCTCTCTCTCATGTGCTCATTTAAATTACGCATTAATTTTTATGATTGCACTCTTTATGTATGTCCATCGTACATCTAGCTCCCTCTCTCCCGCGCTCATCCATAGTCAGCATTTGCTATCCTACCTGTCGGTACCTGAGATATGGGGTACCCCCGTGCACAGGGGAAGATGTCTAAGGAACTCGCCCTTCTCCGCAGGGAGAGCTCCGAAGGCGCCACGCGTCCGGCGGGGCCGGACCTCCCTCTCCTCAGAGGAGAGCTCTGGGCCCGCTACGTGGCATACAGAAGCCGGACCTCCCCCTCCGCGGGAGAGAGGTCCGAAGGCGCCACGCGTCCAGCGGGGCCGGACCCCCCTCTCCTCAGAGGAGAGCTCCGGGCCCGCCGCGTGGCGAACAGAAGCCGAGACTCCCCCTCCGCGGGGAGAGGTCCGGAGGCTCCACGTGCCCCGCAGGCCGGACCCTTCTCTCCTCAGAGAAGGGCTCCGGGCCCGCCACGTGGCCAGAAGAACGGTGCTGCCTGCCCCCGAGAGATAGGCAGCGGGCGTAAAGGCGCCCCATACCTTGCCCGTACAAGGTATTCAAGGCCCGCGTCTTCCCAAGACGCGGAGACGCGGAGCACGCCTCTGTCAGGTGCCGTTGCGACCAGTCGCATCACAGACTGGCGCGCGGTGTCAGAACCTGCCAGCCAATAAACTCCGCGACAAGACATCCCATGCCGCCTGCGCCGTCATCAACCACTACGACTGGCATGCGGCATGGGCAGGGCGGCAAGATGAGGACTCAGAAGCCTTCGACCAGAGACAACTACCGGCATAACTGCAGATACGGTAGATAGTAGACAATCTTCCCGGGACCACCTGCCGGGTCCCGGCTCCCCTTGTAAGCCGCCCGAGTCTTGGACTATAAAAGGCTCGGGTAGGCGTCGATAGCAAGGGTTCACACTTTGCAACTCATACGTTAGCCATACACTCTCAAGCTGTAACTCACCCCCAAGCTCAGGCCTCCGGCTCCGAGGAGCAAGAAATACAGCGAGCTCCATAGATTGCCGTGGACGTAGGGTTTTATGCTCCGGCGGCCTGAACCACGTAAAACTCGCCGTGTCAAGCTCTTACTAACTCGTCCATCTGCTCAAGCTCTCCGCTAGAGACTAGCCCCACCGAAAAAAGAACCTCCGCGGGCTGCCCAGTGCAGGCCCGGGGGAAGTGTCGACTGAACACTTCGACATTTGGCGCGCCAGGTAGGGGGCTTTTCTCCTAGCGCGACGAGTTTCCGCCGACGAAGACGACCAAGCTTCCTTCAGCGGCAAACTCTCCCACTCCACGTTCACGGCGAACCGTGACCACTGGGGAGTACATGTCGACACACTCAGGACGGAGTGTGTCGGCACAAGCTGGTAGCCAGCAGCCGACTCCGGCAACGCCGACTCCGGCTATGCAGGCCCCGACCAGTGTGAGATCTTCTGCAGCGCTGAGCGTACACCATGGAGGTGCGCTAGCTGCAGCAAGAGTGCTCCTGCGCAACCCACCTGCGGGGGATGCGCCCCATTCAGCGACCCAACAGTGGGTCCGCGAAGTGGACCGCCTCGTCGTCGCCGCCGCGAACCCTCGGTTTCGGCGAGGGCGACGTCCCAGTCAACCGGCTGTGTCGCTGACGCGCACGCCAACGGTTGACGGGGAAACGTCGGATTCCAGTTCCTCCAGGCTCCCGTCAACGGACCTGAGAAGGGAACTGGAACGGTGCCACTTGGGCCAGGACGCCCGGGTGTACCTCGAGCGACGCCGAGAAAGGCGTCGCAACCATGAGGCTGGCGACAGCATGTCGTCGGCCTCCACACAACCTGAAGGGCAGGTCTTCGCCACGCGAGCCCTGCCTCAGGCATATGCCGTGCAGCATATGCCACAACCATATGCACAGCAAGCAGCGGCCCCGGTCTATGGTGCAGCCTTGCCCATGCCGGGATACGCGGTGCCAAGTGCGAACCAAGCGTTCGCAGCGCCAATACCTGCAGCAGCAGGAGCAGGATGTGTAGCTCTTGCACCCCACCTTCGCTTCGCGAGGTGGCCATGCAAGTTTCGCCCGCACCTGCCCGAGAAGTACGACGGCAGCGTCACCCAGCGGAGTTCCTCCAGATCTACTCCACCGCCGTACTTGCCGCAGGAGGAGACGAGGCTGTCATGGCCAACTACTTCCCTGTCGCCTTGACCGGCCCAGCTCGGTCTTGGCTCATGAATCTACCTCAGGGGTCCATAACCTCCTGGGGAGAGCTCTGCCGGCAATTCGTCGCCAACTTCGGCAGCTCCTACACCCGTCCCGGCACGGAGCTTGACCTCCACGCCGTCAAGCAACAACCTGGGGAGTCGCTGCGCTCTTTCATCCAGCGGTTCTCTCAGGTACGCAACACCATCCCACATATCCAAAGTGCCTCTGTGGTGGTGGCGTTCCGACAGGGTGTCCGGGACGAGAAAATGCTTGAGAAGCTCGCGACCAGAGAGGTCCGCGACGTCTCGGAGCTCTTCAGCCTGGCGGACAAGTGCGCCAGAGCAGCTGAAGGGCGGAACTGGCACGCTCTGCCGACCTCCGAGTCAGGAGGACAGCCCGGGTCCGGCACTGCTGCCTATGGGGGTGGCAAGAAGGCCAAGAACCGGGGGAGTGGCAAGATGAAGTCACCATTCACGGCTCCCGTCGCTGCAGCTGCGACGACTAGTGGAGCTCGGGGGCCACGCCCCGACAAAAGGCAGCGGCAATCACCGGCCCCAGACAGTGACCAAGGCGGGCTATGCCCTGTGCATGGCACCGGCAACCATACTGCTGCCGAGTGCTGGGAGATCCAGAGGCCCGCAGAGCGCTTCCGCAAAGGAAGACAGCAGAGGGCTGAAGCACCGTCCTACCCTCAGAGGGATGGCAAACAGAAGGTCGACGCCCCAGTCACCGCTGCCCATCAGGTGGGGTTCCAGGAGCCTCAGCGCGTCATGAAGACAGTGCATAACGGTGGGGACTCCAGTTCTGACGGTGACGGGCCAGGGCGATAGCCAATGGCGGCGCGCCTCCGTGCCTCGAACATACCTCTCGGGAGCCGCCTAAGGTCTGTCATGAAGACGAGGCGGAACATTGCCTCCATGTACAGCCAGAATTCCATCTATGGGCACGAATACAGAGACCTGTTCTACTTAGCTCTCTCTCATGCGCTCATTTAAATTATGCATTAATTTTTATGATCGCACTATCTCTGTATGTTCATCGTACATCTAGCTCCCCCTCTCCTGCGCTCATCCATAGTCGGCATTCGCTATCCTACCGAAGGCGGCTGCGCTTGAGGCACCTGCCAATGGCCGAGTGAGTCTCTCGGGCCTCCCCCAGTCAGGTGTTGCGGTGCCAGTTGGTTACCTCCAGGAAAGGCCTGCGTTGTGCATGGGGGGTCCAGGGTGCGTATCCAGCTTAGCCGGCCATGAGCCCAAAGCATGCGCATCCTGCCCTCCGGAGGTACAGGGGAGTACAACCGCTTTGCCTGGTCATGAACCCAAAGCACGTGCACTCTGCTTCCCCAGCGCATGGCCCGGTACTAGGGATCGGATGGCCGTACCCGGACCTCGGAGGGAGCCGGAGCTCCGGCGCCTCGTGCACAGAATTGCCCAGGACCCGTATAGCGAATCAGGATCGTAAGACGGATAAGACTAGGAGACGGGAGGGGAGGACCCCCCGAGGAGAATTATGTTTCCTCTGCCTGTGTGCAGGACCTCCAGGTTACGGCAACAGGGACTGCATGAAGCAGGGGAAAAGGAACTACCAACTACTCCAACCTAGAACTGGAAGGACCGGGACCTGCCCCTCCAGCAGGGGCGGGACCCGAGGGCCCCACGTGTCCAGCAGGCTCGGAACTCTCACCTCCCTTGGGGAGGGCTCCGGGCTCACCACGTGGCAGGCGGAAACCGGACCTCCCCCCCCCCCCCCCCGGTGGGAGGGCTCTGAAAGCCCTACGTGTCCAGCATAGCTGGAGCTCCAGCCTCTTGAGGAGGGGCTCCGGACCCGCCATGTGGCAGGCATATTTGGAGCTCCCCATGGGGCGAGATCCGGAGACCCCCGGGGGCCCCTAACACGGTTAGGACCCGGGGAAGGTGTCTATGCGGAGCTCCGAGATTGGAGATGGCCTCTGAGTACCTTGCGGAGCTAAGGACTCAGTCAGGCAAAGCCAAGAAGGAGAGAAAAAGCATCACAGACACAGATATCTAAAAGAGTCGAACTAAGCGAGGCTCCATGAGCTGGACTACAGACTCGATAAAAAAGGAGAAACAAGTCCTAAGGACCTCCCGGCCCCCGCCGGAATCTTGCGGCTACAAGGGCGGCCACATCCTCGACTTCTGCCCTGGCAGCTTGTTCCCGCCCTGCGGCTGGGCCCTCTCTCGCTGGTTCTAGCGAGAAAGAGGGGTCTCGGCTCTTAAAGCATGCCAGCACATGTGAGGTGACCTCTTACGCTAGGCCGCGCCCCTCGGCCTCAAGCTCGCTGGCGATCACCGAGTCTAGCCTGTCCAGCTTGGCGCCGATCGACTCCAGTGCGGGGATCACCTCCGCCATCTTCAACGCAGGGGCCGCGGCCCTCATCGGGCTGAAGCCAAGAGGGATCAGAGCGGACCCCGCTCGATCCACGAAGCTCGAGACCGCAAGAGCCTCGGAGGACCGCAAGGCCGAAAGCTCCTCCACCTCGCGGCGGGCCGCCTGCAGAGCCTCCAGGTTCCTCTCGGAGAATTCCTTCTCCTTGGCCGCCAGGGAGCTCTCCCGAAGATGGAGAGTCTTGGCGAGCCGCTCCAACTCAGCAGCCTTGAAGTCGGCGGTCAACTCCCAATCCAAGACCGCCCGGCGATCACGGGAGACCTGTTCCTCCCTCAAGTCGAGGTCCGCCTTCAGGATCTCCAGCTCCTCGATCCAAGCTCGAAGGTCATCCTTGTCCGCCACCAGCTGCGCGGCGACCCTCTCCGCCTCAGCTGCCATGGAACGCTCCCGTTCCTCAACGGCGAGTTCATGGCGCTCCAACTGCTGCCGTATCTCCACAGCAGCAGAGAGGCTCTCTTCGGCCCGGGCGTGTGCCTCCAGAGCCTCCCTGTTGATCTGCCGCGATTGGGTGTCCATGCGGTCGACAGCCCGCTTCATCCGGTCGAGGAGCACTTCCCTAAAGTCGAGCAACTCCCGCCTGGAGTCGAGCTCGCTCTTAACCTTCGCGGTCCTCTCCCACAAAAGGTTCCCCCAGGTGAGGAGGCAATCCCGTTCAACCGTATACTCCTCCCGCTCGCGACCTAGTGCAGCCAAGACTTGCCGAATGCTCGTCTCGGCAAGCGCGAAGGCATCCGCCAGGGGCAATGGAGCAACAGAGGCCAGGGCAGTCCCCTCGACCTCCTCCATTACCTCATCCTCAAGAGGAGTCGACGCACCAGCAACCGAGACGAGACGCCGATCAGGAGAAGCTGGCTCCGAGGCTCTGGCGGCCGGACCTGCCGGGCTCTCTTCAGCTTCTGGCTCCTTGACCTGTGGAGAGGGGCGAGCTGGGGAAGGCGGTGCTGGAGTAAGGGCCGGGTCGCCTGGTGCAGGGTCGACCTGCGCTGGCTTGGGGGCCGCGGTGGCCATCTCGGCAGGAAGAGACGACGCCGCCGCGGAATCCGGGCACACCAGAACAGGAGAGGTTCGTGCTGGCCAGGGGGCCACGGCAGTTGCCCCTGGCTCCGAGCGCAACGGCACAGACTCCCCGCAAGTCGGGGATGGCCGGGAAGCGCGGACACTCCAGCGGGCTCTGAACCCCGACTTCCGAGCCGGGGTAGGACTCCCAGAGCCCGCTACCGTCATTGACGGCCGCTCCGCAGTCGCCCGGGGCCTCTTCGAGTCGCCACCGGAGGGAGTGCCAGGCACCCCAGATTCCTGACTTGGCACCGACGCCGTCACTGGAGGAGATCGAGTGCGCTTCTTCTCTGGTGGCGGGTTGGAGGCCATGGCTAGGGAGGACAAAAGCACAAGAGTCCGAGAAGAAACGCTGGGAGGTGCGAAGGGAAACCGCAATGTGAGTAAGATCCCCTCTAAAGACCTTCCCGGGTGCAATCCCAAGCGATTCGGAACTCTTCGAATACACCGCGTCGGCAACCGCTTCGGCTCCTAGACCGAGCGCCAATGACGGGTGGGCCCGAGCCGCCCGACCGGAGCGGTGGGCCAAGGAGTCAGTCTCCTAAGAAGACAAGCCGGCAAGGCTCTTCGGCGGTTCCTGAAGAAAGCGCCGCATCATGCAGAAGTGGCAGCCTTGGGAACCACCGCAGTAAAGGTAACCATCAAGTGGGCGCGCGCTCCCACGATCCTGCGACTCTTCATGCTCCGGCAGCGGTCAATACGGGACTTAGAGAAAGTGCGCGGATCGGAAGAGACGGAGGTCCCACCTCGGACTCGCTATCTCCCCCGAGATGGGCCCGGGGGCCACTGTCGGTACCTGAGATATGGGGTACCCCCGCGCACAGGGGAAGATGTCTAAGGAACTCGCCCTTCTCCGCAGGGAGAGCTCCGAAGGCGCCACGCGTCCGGCGGGGCCGGACCTCCCTCTCCTCAGAGGAGAGCTCCGGGCCCGCCATGTGGCATACAGAAGCCGGACCTCCCCCTCCGCGGGAGAGAGGTCCGAAGGCACCACGCGTCCAGCGGGCCGGACTCCCCTCTCCTCAGAGGAGAGCTCCGGGCCCGCCGCGTGGCCGACAGAAGCCGAGCCTCCCCCTCCGCGGGGAGAGGTTCGGTGGCTCCACGTGCCCCGCAGGCCGGACCCTTCTCTCCTCAGAGAAGGGCTCCGGGCCCGCCACGTGGCCAGAAGAACGGTGCTGCCTGCCCCCGAGAGATAGGCAGCGGGCGTAAAGACGCCCCATACCTTGCCCGTACAAGGTATTCAAGGCCCGCGTCTTCCCAAGACGCGGAGACGCGGAGCACGCCTCTGTCAGGTGCCGTTGCGACCAGTCGCATCACAGACTGGCACGCAGTGTCAGAACCTGCCAGCCAATAAACTCCGCGACAAGACATCCCATGCCGCCTGCGCCGTCATCAACCACTACGACTGGCATGCGGCATGGGCAGGGCGGCAAGATGAGGACTCAGAAGCCTTGGACCAGAGACAACTACCGGCATAACTGCAGATACGGTAGATAGTAGACAATCTTCCCGGGACCACCTGTCGGGTCCCGGCTCCCCTTGTAAGCCGCCCGAGTCTTGGACTATAAAAGGCTCGGGTAGGCGTCGATAGCAAGGGTTCGCACTTTGCAACTCATACGCTAGCCATACACTCTCAAGCTGTAACTCACCCCCAAGCTCAGGCCTCCGGCCCCGAGCAGCAAGAAATACAGCGAGCTCCATAGCTCGCCGTGGACGTTGGGTTTTACGCTCCGGCGGCCTGAACCACGTAAAACTCGCCGTGTCAAGCTCTTACTAACTCGTCCATCTGCTCAAGCTCTCCGCTAGAGACTAGCCCCACCGAAAAAAGAACCTCCGCGGGCTGCCCAGTGCAGGCCCGGGGGAAGTGTCGACTGAACACTTCGACACTACCGAAGGCGGCTGCGCTTGAGGCACCTGCCATTGGCCAAGTGGGTCTCTTGGGCCTCCCCCAGTCAGGTGTTGCGGTGCCAGTTGGTCACCTCCAGGAAAGGTCTGCGCCGTGCATGAGGGATCCAGGGTGTGTATCCCGCTTAGCCGGCTCAGTACCCAAAGCGTGCGCATCCTGCCCTCCGGAGGTCCAGGGGAGTACAGCCGCTTTGCCTGGTCCTGAACCCAAAGCCTGTGCACTCTGCTTCCCCGGCGCACGGTCCGGTACTAGGGATCGGATGGTCGTACCTGGACCTTGGAGGGAGCTGGAGCTCCGGCGCCTCGCACACAGAATAGCCCAAGCCCCGTATAACGGATCAGGATCGTAAGCCGAATAAGACTAGGAGACGGGAGGGGAGGACCCCCCGAGGAGAATTACGTTTCCTCTACCTATGTGCAGGACCTCCAGGATACAGCAACGGGGACTGCACGAAGCGGGGGGGGGGGGGGGGGGGAGGAGCTACCAACTACTCCGACATAGGACTGGAAGGACCGGGTTCCGCCCCTTCAGCAGGGGCGAGGCCCGAAGGCCCCACGTGTCCAGCGGGTCCGGAGCTCCCGCCTTCCCAGAGGGGGCTCCGGACTCGCCATGTGGCAGGCGGAAACCGGACCTCCCCCTCTGGGGGGGGGGGGGAGGGGCTCCGGACCCGCCACGTGGCCGGCAGATCCGGACCTCCCCATGGGGCGGGATCCGTAGACCCCCGGGGGCCCTTAATACAGTTAGGATCCATGGAAGGTGTCTGTGCGGAGCTCCGAGATTGGTGAAGGCCTCTGAGTACCTTGCGGAGCTAAGGACTCGGTCAGGCAAAACCAAGAAGGAGATAAAAGGCATCACAGGCACAAACATTCAAGAGAGTCTATTTATTCGAGGCTCCATGAGCTGGACTACAGACTCAATAAAAAGAAAGAAGCGAGTCCTAAGGGCCTCCTGGCTCGCGTCGGAACCTGGAGGCTACAAGGGCGGCCACTTCCCCGACTTCGGCCCTGGCCATCTCCTCCCGCTCCGCGGCAGGACCGTCTTTCACTGGCTCCAGTGAGAAGGAGGGGTCCCGGCTCTTGAAGCAGACCAGCACATGCGTGGCAACCTCCAAGGCCAGGGCCCGTCCCTCTGCCTCAAGCTCGCTGGCGACCACTGAGTCCAGCCTGCTCAGCTTGGCGCCAAGTGACTCCAGCGCGGGAATCACTTCAGCCACCTTCAGCGCAGGAGCCGCCGCCCTCACCGGGCTGAAGCCTATAGGGACCAAGGCGGACCCCGCCTGGTCGACGAAGCTCAAAACAGCACGGGCCTCGGAGGACTGTGAAGCCAAGAGCTCCTCTACCTCACGGCAGGCAGCTCGCAGGGCGTCGCGGCTTCTCTCGGAGGACTCCTTCTCCCTGGCCACCAAGGAGCTTTCCCAAAGGCGAAGAGACCGGGCAAGCCGCTCCAGTTCAGAAACCCGGAAGTCGGCAGCCAATTCCCGATCCAGTATCGCCTGGCGTTCGCGGGAGACCTGTTCCTCCCTCATGGCCAGGTCTGCCTCCAGGGCCTCTAGCTCCCTGGCCCGAGCTCGCAGGTCAGCCTCACCCGCCGCCAGCCGTGCAAGGACTCCCAGAGCCCGCTGTCGTCACTGACGGCCGCTCCGCAGCCGCCTGGACTGGAGGAGCAGGGGACGCTCCAGAAGCTCCCCTCAACGCATCAGCTCGGGGCCTCTTTGTGTCGCCACCGGAAGGAGTGCCATCTCCAGAAGCAGGAGGTGCAGGCACCCCAGATCCCCGACTTGGCACTGATGCCGCCACTGGAGGAGATCGAGCGCGTTTCTTCTCTGATGGTGGGTTGGAGGCCATGACGAGGGAGGACTCAAAGGCAAGAAGACAAAGGCACAAGAGTCCAAGAAAAAGCGCTGGGAAGTGCGAAGGGAAGCCGCAATGCGGGTAAGATCCCCTCTTAAAACTTCCCAGGTGCAATTCCAAGCGATTCGAAACTCTTCGAATACGCCGCATCGGCAACCGCTTCGCTCCAAGACCAAGCGCCAATGACAGGTGGACCCAAGCCGCCCAGCTGGAGCGGTGGGTCAAGGAGTCAGTCTCCCAAGAAGACGAGCCGGCAAGGCACTCCGGCGGTTCCCGAAGAAAGCGCCACAACATGCAGAAGTGGCAGTCTTGGGAACCGTCGCAGTAAAAGCAACCATCAAGTGGGCGCACGCTCCCACGATCCCGCGCGACTGTTCGTACTCCGGCAGCGGTCAATGCGGGACTTAGAGAAAGTGCGCGGAACAGAATGAGACGGAGGTCCCACCTCGGGCTCGCTATCTCCCCCGAGATGGGCCCGGGGGCCACTGTCGGTACCCGCGATATGGGGTACCCCCGCGCACAGGGGAAAATGCCTAAGGAACTCGCCCTTCTCCGCAGGGAGAGCTCCGAAGGCACCACGTCCAGCGGGGCCGGACCTCCCTCTCCTCAGAGGAGAGCTCCGGGCTCGCCACGTGGCCTGCAGAAGCCAGACCTCCCCCCTCCGTGGGGGAGAGATCCGAAGGTGCCACGTGTCCAGCGGGGCCAGACCTCCCTCTCCTCAGAGGAGAGCTCCGGGCTCGCCACGTGGTCGACAGAAGCCGGACCTCCCCCTCCGCGGGGAGAGGCCCGAAGGCTCCACGTGTCCTGCGGGGCCGGACCTCCCTCTCCTCTGAGGAGAGCTCCGGGCCCACCACGTGTCCAGCAGAAGAGCGCTGCCTGCCCCCGAGCGGTAGGCAGCGGCCGTAAAGACGCACCATACCTTTCCCGTACAAGGTATTCAAGGCCCGCGCCTTCCCAAGACGTGGAGACGCGGAGCACGCTTCTGTCAGGTGCCGTTGCGCCCAGTCGCATCACAGACTGGCGCACGGTGTCAGAACCTGCCAGCCAATAAACGCAGCGACAAGACATCCCCTGCCGCCTCCGCCGTCATCAACCACTATGACTAGCGTGCGGCATGGGCAGGGCGGCAAGACGAAGACTCAGAAGCCTTCGCCAGAGACAACTACCGACATAACTGCGGATACGATAGTCTGCAGGCAATCTCCCCGGGACCACCTGTCGGGTCCCGGGCCCCCCTTGTAAGCCACCCGAGCCTTGGACTATAAAAGGCTCGGGTAGGCGACGTTAGCAAGGGTTCGCACTCCAGCAATTCATACGCTAGACATCACTCATCCCCAAGCTCAGGACTCCGGTTCTGAGCAACAAGCAATACAGCGAGCTCCTCAGCTCACCGTGGACGTAGGGTTTTACGCTCCGGCGGCCCAAACCACGTAAAACCCGCCATGTCAAGCTCTTTCTTAACTCGTCCATACGCTTAAGCTCTCCGCAAGTGACTTGCCCCTCCGAAAAAGAACCTCCGCGGGCTGCCCAGTGCAGGTCCCGGGGAAGTGTCGACCACACACTTCGACATCAGCCATGCCAAAAAAATCAGAAACTTTGGACTTGGTTTGCTATGTTTTTGGAGCAATGCAAAAAGGAGAATTCAAATTCCAATTTCAAATTCAAATGACCATACTTAATTCAAACTCCACACCAGAATTCAAATAATTTGAATTCAAAGATTTCAAACCATGACTTTGGGAGCAAGCAAAAGATTTAATTTGGAGGAATATATCAGAGCTATTAGGTGGCGCGGGACCCACATGGCAGTGACACATGAAATAACAGGGGCAATTTGCTTCTGTACCAGTGCTTCTCGAGCTGCCACCACGCTGGATTTTTCCTCCACCGAGCTGCTTGCATCAGCTTGCTCCCGAAGGCAGCACTTCATGTGTGGATTGCTATCAAAGCAGAGGCACAACTCCAGTTTTTCTCCTCTGCACACTGAAGTTTTCATCCGTGCTCCAGCGCCCAGCGAAGAAAACCACTATGCGCCTCTGTGATCGTCACTAGGCAGCCTCCATCACTCTCTAGCACCAGTTCATCGCCCTAGGAGCTGCTCCAGCGACTCCTCGACGTGTTCCACCAATCCTCAGCTCGTCTCCGGCCTCCCCTCACCGTGCCCGAGCTGTTCTTCACCGGCAAAAACAGAGTCGATGTCGCACCTCACTGCTCCACGTCTTCCGGCCATTCCAACGCCTCTCCTGCACAACCAACACCTCCCTAAGGTGCGCCAAGGTGCGTATATCATGCTACCGCAGTCCCCTTGCCTTTCCCCGTCGCCGGCTCGCCGGAATTTGGGTTCTGGCGCCGGTACACGTGAAGAACCGATCCAAACCAAAACTGAAAATTTGTCCAACGCGCATGGTCATTTGTTCTTCGGTTCAAACCATATCATTACACCATCCTAGCGCCCTCCCAAGCCAAATACCGCAGCAAACCATCCACCACACGCCCCAGGCGACGAGAAATCACCGGCGGCGGCAAAAATGTGTCGGTCCTCCGGTGAACCCCATTTTTTGGCTGTTTGCTGCAAGGTTTGGCATGCGTTTCATGTTCCCCGATCACTGGTGATGCTTTAGGGCAACGTAGCTCGCCGTGAGAAGCTTCGGACATGCCAGAACGCGTTAATGCCAAGCTCCCGAGCCGCCCCGCCGGTGCTGACCTGTTTTTGGCCGTTTTCATGCGAGGAAACCTTGCCCGGCAGCTGCGCCACGTTGCATGGTTCGTGTAGGGCGAAACCGGAGCTAATTTGGTGGAGAAATGAGGGAGAACGAGCCACGCCACAATCTATGCTGGTGTTCACGCGCGTCCTCTGGCGGGAGGTTGAAGAAAGATCTGACTAGTCGGCCCCATGTTGAGTGCTCTGTAAAATTCAAACAGAAAGTTAGTGAAACTTGAAAAATCCATAGCTTTGGGTAGAAAGCTCCAAAATTAGTGAGACAAATTTTGTTGGAATCCTCATGAGGAGTACTTTACAGAGGAACAAATTGCTTGCTATGAAAATGCTCAGGAATTTCTGTAGAATTGTTTTTACTAAATCTGTCGATGTGTGTGGTCAACACTTCCCCCGGACCTGCACTGGGCAGCCCACGGAGGTTCTTTTTCGGAGGGGCTAGTCACTTGCGGAGAGCTTAAGCGTAGGGACGAGTGAGGGAGGAGCTTGACACGGTGAGTTTTACGTGGTTCAGGCCGCCGGAGCGTAAAACCCTACGTCCACGGCGAGCAGAGGTGCTCGCTGTATTGCTTGTTGCTCAGAACCGGAGTTCTGAGCTTGAGGGTGAGTTATGCCTAGGGTGTGAGTTGCTGGAGTGCGAACCCCGGGTGTGAATGGCTAGAGTGCCAACCCTTGCTAACGTTGCCTACCCGAGCCTTTTATAGTCCAAGGCTCGTGTGGCTTACAGGGGGGCCCGGGACCCGACAGGTGGTCCCAGGGAGATTTCCTGCCGACTATCGTATCCGCAGTTATGTTGGTGGTTGTCTCTGCCGAAGGCTTCCGAGTCTTTGTTCTGCCGCCCTGCCCATGCTGCATGCTAGTCGTAGTGGTTGATGACGGCGGGGGCGGCTGGGGATGTCGTGTCGCTGCGTTTATTGGCTGACAGGCTCTGACACGGCGCGCCAGTCTGTGACATGACTGGGTGCAACGGCACCTGACAGAGGCGTGCTCCGTGTCTTCGCGTCTCGGGAAGGCGCGGGCCTTGAATACCTTGTACGGGCAAGGTATGGTGCGTCTTTACGCCCGTTGCCTACCGCGCGGGGGCAGGCAGCGCTTGTCCTGCTGGACACGTGGCGGGCCCGGAGCTCTCCTCTGAGGAGAGAGGGGTCCGGCCCCGCAGGACACATGGAGCCTTCGGACCTCTCCCCGCGGAGGGGGAGGTCTGGCTTCTGTCGGCCACGTGGCGGGCTCGGAGCTCTCCTCTGCGGAGGGGGAGGTACGGCCCTGCGGGACACATGGCGCCTTCGGAGCTCTCCCCATGGAGGGGGGAGGTCCGGCTGCCGCTGGCCACGTGGCTGGCCTGGAGCTCTCCTTTGAGGAGAGAGAGGTCCGGCCCCGCTGGACACGTGGCGCCTTCGGAGCTCTCCCTGCGGAGAAGGGCGAGAACCTTAGGCATTTTCCCCTGTGCGCGGGGGTACCCCATATCGCGGGTACCGACAGTGGCCCCCGGGCCCATCTCGGGGGAGATAGCGAGCCCGAGGTGGGGCCTCCGTCTCTTCTGTTCCGCGCACTTTCCCTAAGTCCCGCATTGACCGCTGCCGGAGCACGAACAGTCGCGGGATCGTGGGAGCGTGCACCCACATGATGGTTGCTTTTACTGCGGCGGTTCCCAAGGCTGCCACTTCTGCATGTTGCGGTGCTTTCTTCGGGAACCGCCGAAGCGCCATGCCGGCTCGTCTTCTTGGGAGACTGACTCCTTGACCCACCGCTTCAACTGGGCGGCTTGGGTCCACCTGTCTTCGGCGTTCGGTCTTGGAGCCAAAGCGGTTGCCAATGCGGCATATTCAAAGAGTTTCGAATCGCTTTGAATTGTACCTGGAAGGTGTGAAAGGAAGCCGCAACGTGGGTAGGCTCCCTTTATAAGGCTTCCAGCACTTGCATCTTCCTTGAGTCTCTGCGGCCTTGTCTTCTCCCATGGCTTCTAACCCGCCTTCAGAGGGGGATCGCGCTCGATTTCCTCCGGCGGCAGCGTCTGCACCAAGTCAGGGATCCAGGGAGCCTGCATGCCTTGCCTCTGGAGGTGGCGCCTCCAAGAGGCCTCAGGTTTATCATCCCGACGGGACTCTTCTTGAGCGACGACAGGCTGAAAGTTCCCTGGCGTCGCGTCCTTTCTCCTCCGGCAGTGGAGCCTCCAAAGAAACTGCTGACACGTCGAGGAGGCTTCAGGCGGAGGAGTCTCCAAGGAAGCTGCTGAAGCACCAGGAGGACTCCAGGCGGCAGAGTCTCCAAGGAAACTGCTCAAGCGGTGGAGGGGGCTTTAGAAACATCCTTGATGACACCGGCCCTTGCGCTGGTGATGACCGAGGTGATCACTACGCCCGGGTCAGAGGAGTCTTCAAGGAAGCTGCATCCTCTCTCCTTGATGACACCGGCCCTTGCGCTGGTGATGGCCGAGGTGATCCCTGCGTCCAGGTCAGAGGAGTCTTCAAGGAAGCTGCGTCCTCTCTCCTCAGGCGGTGGAGTCTCCAAAGAAACTGCTGACACGCCGAGGTCTCCAGGCGGCAGTCTCCAAGGAAACTGCTCAAGCGGCGGAGGGGGCTTCAGAAGCATCCTTGATGACACCGGCCCTTGCGCTGGTGATGGCCGAGGTGACCCCTACGCTCGGGTCACGGAGTGGGAGAACGCCGCCAGGGCTGAAGCCGGGGACGAGACCACTCTTGCAGCCTCCAGGTTCCGGCGCGAGCCAGGGGGACCCTAGGGCTTGTTTATTTCTTTTTATCGAGTCTGTAGTCCAGCTCATGGAGCCATGAATAAATAGAGTCTCTTGAATATTTGTGCCTGTGATGCTTTTTGTCTTCTTCTCGGTTTTGCCTGGCCAAGCCCTTAGCTCCGCAAGGTACTCAGAGGCCTTCACCAATCTCGAAGCTCTGCACAGACACCTTCCCCGGGTCCTCACTGTATTAAGTGCCCCGGAGGTCTCCGGAGCCCGCCCCATGAGGATGGGGAGGTCCGGATCTGCCGGCCATGTGGCGACCCCGGAGCTCCCCTCTAAGGAGAAGGAGGTCCGGCCCCACGGGACACGTGGAGCCTTCGGACCTCTCCCCGCGGAGGGGGGGTCCGGCTTCTGTTGGCCACGTGGCAGGCCCGGAGCTCCCCCCTGAGGAGAGGGAGGTCTGGCCCCGCTGGATACGTGGGACCTTCGGGTCTCGCCCCTGCGGAGGTGGCGAGGTCCGGATTCTTCGGTCTTACCTTGGAGTTCTGTTCTTGCGCGATCCCGTAGCGGCCCCCTGGTAGGTGTGTCCCATTGGTTGGGTGCACCTACCATACTCCTGCGGGGAGCTGAGGCCGAGAGGTCCTGCACACAAGTAAGGGAAACGTAATTCTCCTTGGGGGCTCCCCCTCCTCTATCTCATAGTCTTATTTGGCTTACGGTCCCCATCCACTTGTACGGTGCTTGGGGACTACAGTGCACGAAGTGCCTGGGGCTCGGGGCCCCCCTGGCCATCGGCAGGTACCTCCAATGCAACCGCCTTTGGTAGGGCAGCAAATGCTGACCAGAGGTGAGAATGAGAAGAGGGAGCTGAGCGCATGGTAAGCATACGCCGGAATTGCAGTCATAAAATTTTAATACGTAATTTAAATGAGCACAAGGGAAGAGCAAAGTAGGACAGGTTTCTTTTCATATAGATTTCCATAGGAGGAAGCCAGGCTAAACATGGAGACCACGACCCGCCCCATTAAGAAGGGAAGCAAGACTCTACGCACTTGGGGTCAGAACCAGGCAAAGCTGAACATAGTCCTGGACCGTCCCATGAGGCTTAGCTGCTCCGAGCGCTGTTCCTGGACTCTATGGAATCTATTACAAAAAGAAAAGACTGTCCTATTATTGCTCTAGGGGTAGAACTTACGGAGGTGT
The DNA here is from genome assembly GCA_030760725.1 of Neostapfia colusana. Classification (NCBI taxonomy): domain Eukaryota; kingdom Viridiplantae; phylum Streptophyta; class Magnoliopsida; order Poales; family Poaceae; genus Neostapfia; species Neostapfia colusana. The sequence goes on from JASWHV010000019.1 coordinate 53,624,146, forward strand.
TCTATGTTCCAAGGGTTCGGAAGTGGATCCCCATCCTCGGTGGAAAGGCGTACGCACCCGGGGCGGCACACTTTTGTGACTCGGAAGGGACCTTCCCAACTAGGGGAGAGTTTGTGGGTCTTTTCGCGAGAAAGTATGCGCCGCAGCACCAGGTCGCCTTCCTGCAGCTCCCGGGCACGCACAGACCTCTGGTGGTAGCGGCGGAGCGCTTGTCTGTACCGTGCGTTACGGAGTGCTGCATGCAATCGGACCTCGTCAACGAGGTTGATTTCTCCACGGGAGGTTGTCCTGCGCGGCTTCGTCGTAAGCTCGGACACGGTGAGACTTCATGGTGATCTCTGGGGGAAGCACAGCTTCGGTCCCATACACCATGAAGAAGGGTGTCTCTCCGGTGGCCCGGCTCTGGGATGTCCGGTTGGCCCATAGTTTGCTCGGAAGCTCATCCACCCAATTGGCACCATGTTTCTTCAGGCCGGCATAGGTGCGAGTCTTGAGGCCCTGAAAAATCTCGGCGTTGGCCCTCTCGACTTGCCCATTGCTCTTTGGGTGAGCAACGGAGGCATAGCACACCTGGATGCCGAGATCTTCGCAGTAGTCTTGGAACGCTGCGCTGGTGAACTGGGTCCCGTTGTCGGTGATGATTCTGTTCGGGACCCCCAACCGGCAGACAATCGACTTGATGAACTTTACTGCGGATTGCTTGTTGATGGTGACGACTGGTGTGGCTTCCGGCCACTTGGTGAACTTGTCGATGGTGACATAGAGGTACCGGAATCCCCCGACTGCTCTGGGGAATGGTCCCAGGATGTCCAACCCCCATACGGCAAACGGCCATGAGGGCGGGATCATCTGTACCGTCTGAGCCGGTGTATGGATCTGCTTGGTGTGGAACTGGCACGCCTTGCAGCTCTCGACCAGCTTGACGGCATCCTGGAGTGCTGTCGGCCAGTAGAAGCCATGCCGGAAGGCTTTATCGACAAGCGTGCGTGAGGAAGAGTGACTCCCACATTCGCCTCCATGGATCTCAGCGAGCAAGTCGCAGCCTCCCCCCTGGGTTATGCACCGCAATAGGACGTGGTTGGCGCCACGCCGGTAGAGATCCCCTTCTACCAACGCGTATCTCTTAGCCATGCGCACGATCCGTTCAGCGGATACACGTTCATCAGGGAGGATGTTGTCTTTCAAGTAGTCTCGGATCTCCGTGATCCATGCATCGGGTCTGACTTGAGCTTCTGGATCTTGAGCGCTGGGTTGCAAGGAGTCCCCAGTGACGCTTACGATCCTTGGCAGCGTCCATGGCTGCAGGGCCGCCGGGACCGCCAGCTTCGAGGTGCTGGTCCAGCCCCCTTCGCCCGGCTCGGCGGGCCGGGCTGTGGGCCGCAGCAACGTCCTCTCGAAGACTCCTTCGGGCGCAGGGGCTCCGGTGGAGGCCTTCGTTGAGAGGTCGTCAGCTGCGGCATTGCCAGCACGCGGTACGTGGCGCAGGTGCAAGGCGAGGAAGTCTTTCTCCAACATCTGCATGTGGAGCAGGTAAGCAGCTAGCTGTGGGTCATTGCAGGAGCATTCACCCTTAACTTGCTTGATAACTAGCTGGGAGTCGCCCTGTGCTAACAACTTGCGAGCGCCCAGAGACAGGGCTGTCTTTAGGCCAAAGATGAGTGCTTCATACTCTGCCATGTTGTTGGTTTCCTTGAAATTGAGACGCACTGTCGAAGTGTGCGATCGACACTTCCCCCGGGCCTGCACTGGGCAGCCCGCGGAGGTTCTTTTTTCGGCGGGGCTAGTCTCCTAGCGGAAAGCTTGCGCGGATGGACGAGTTAGCGAGAGCTTGACACGGCGAGTTTTACGTGGTTCAGGCCACCGGAGCGTAAAACCCTACGTCCACGGCGAGCTATGGAGCTCGCTGTATTGCTTGCTGCTCAGGGCCAGAGGCCTGAGCTTGGGGGTGAGTTACGGCTTGAGAGTGTATGGCTAGCGTATGAGTTGCAAAGTGCGAACCTTGCTATCGACGCCTGCCCGAGCCTTTTATAGTCCAAGACTTGGGCGGCTTACAAGGGAAGCCAGGACCCAACAGGTGGTCCCGGAAAGATTGTCTATTATCTACCGTATCAGTAGTTACGCCTCCGCAGCTAGGCCGAGCTCCGAGGTCAGCCCTCGCCATCCTTTCAGAGGCGAGTGCTGATTCCGGACCTCACGCCCTTGCTGGCCTGAGCTCCGATGACCTCCGGACCTCACGCCCTTCGTTGGCCTGAGCTCCGATGACTTCCGGGTCTCCGCCTCCACAGCTAGGCTGAACTCCGAGGCCAGCCCTCGCCCTCCTTTCAGAGGCGAGTGCTGATTCCGGACCTCACGCCCTTGCTGGCCTGAGCTCCGATGACCTCCAGATCTCACGCCCTTCGCTGGCCTGAGCTCCGATGACTTCCGGGTCTCCGCCCCCACAGCTGGGCCGAGCTCCGATGCCAGCCCTCGCCCTCCTTTCAGAGGCGAGCGCTGATGCCGGACCTCACGCCCTTCGCTGGCCTGAGCTCCGATGACCTCCGGACCTCACGCCCTTCGCTGGCCTGAGTTCCGATAACTTCCGGACTCCGCCTCCACAGCCAGGCCGAGCTCCGAGGCCAGCCCTCGCCCTCCTTTCAAAGGCGAGCGCTGATGCCGGGCCTCACGCCCTTCGCTGGCCTGAGTTCCGATGACTTCCGGACCTCCGCCTCCACAGCTAGGCCGAGCTCCGAGGCCAGCCCTTGCCCTCCTTTCAGAGGCGAGTGCTGATTCCGGACCTCACGCCCTTGCTGGCCTGAGCTCCGATGACCTCCGGACCTCACGCCCTTCGCTGGCCTGAGCTCCGATGACTTCCGGGTCTCTGCCCCCACAGCTGGGCCAAGCTCCGATGCCAGCCCTCGCCCTCCTTTCAGAGGTGAGCCCTGATGCCGGACCTCACGCCCTTCGTGGACCTGAGCTCCGATGACTTCCGGACCTCCGCCCCCACAGCCGGGCCGAGCTCCGATGCCAGGCTTCACCCTCTCCTAAGAGGCTGAACTCCGAAGCCGTCAAGACCCTGCCAGCACAGGGAGTACTCAAGACAAGAAAGTGCACGGGTAGGAGAAGGCCTCACCTCGGGCTCGTTACCTCCCCCGAGGAGAGCCCGGGGGCCACTGTCGGTACCCGCGATATGGGGTACCCCCGCGCACAGGGGAAAATGCCTAAGGATCTCGCCCTTCTCCGCAGGGAGAGCTCCGAAGGCGCCACGCGTCCGGCGGGGCCGGACCTCCCTCTCCTCAGAGGAGAGCTCCGAGCCCGCCACGTGGCATACAGAAGCCGGACCTCCCCCTCCGCGGGAGAGAGGTCCGAAGGTGCCACGTATCTGGCAGGGCCGGACCACCCTCTCCTCAGAGAGGAGCTCCGGGCCCGCCACGTGGCCGACAGAAGCCGAACCTCCCTCTCCGCGGGGAGAGGTCCGAAGGCTCCATGTGTCCTGCGGGGCCGGACCCCCCCTCTCCTCTGAGGAGGGCTCCGGGCCCGCCACGTGGCCAAGAGAACGGCGCTGCCTGCCCCTGAGCGATAGGCAGCGGGCGTAAAGACGCCCCATACCTTGCCCGTACAAGGTATTCAAGGCCCGCGTCTTCCCAAGACGCGGAGCACGCCTCTGTCAGGTGCCGTTGCGTCCAGTTGCATCACATACTGGCGTGCAGTGTCAGAGCCTGCCAACCAATAAACACAGCGATAAGACATCCCATGCCGCCCCCGCCGTCATCATCCACTACGACTAGCATGCGGCATGGGCAGGGCTGCAAGACGAAGACTCAGAAGCCTTCGCCAGAGACAACTACCAGCATAACTGCAGATACGGTAGATAACAGTCAATCTCCCCGGGACCACCTGTCGGGTCCCAGGCCCCCCTTGTAAGCCACCCGAGTCTTGGACTATAAAAGACTCGGGTAGGCGACGATAGCAGGGGTTCGCACCTCCGCAACTCTAGTCGTTCGCACTCTAGCCATTCACACCCAAGCTGTAACTCATCCTCAAGCTCAGCACTCCGGTCCTGAGCAGCAAGCAATACAGCGAGCTCCATAGCTCGCCGTGGACGTAGGGTTTTACGCTCCGGCGGTCTGAACCACGTAAAACTCGCCGTGTCAAGCTCCTACTAACTCGTCCATACGCTCAAGCTCTCCGTAAGGGACTAGCCCCACCGAAAAAAGAACCTCCGCGGGCTACCCAGTGCAGGCCCGAGGGAAGTGTCGACCGAACACTTCGACACACGGGTACCGACAAAATCCTTTAGAGATTTATTACAGGAGCAATTCTTTATGAAACATTCCCAAATTTGGGAAGCTGATCCTTTTCATAGTTACTTATCTCCAGTAAAAATTTGGGCTTCATTGGAGTTAATTTGCTATGCTAAATTACCTTCCAAAGTTCAGCCTTTATTTCAAAATTCAAAATTTAAACAGAAACTTAGAACTCCTGTCCAACTTTAAAAATTCATATCTCTCTGTTGGTTGCTCCAAAAATGGTGAAACAAATTTTGTTAGAATCATGGGGACTTACCCTAATCAGATCTTCCACTGTGGGCTATGTCAAAGCTCCTGATTTGGGCTCAAAATTCAGAGAAACCTTATGCTTGTGGGAATTTTGGAGACCACAAGGTGCAATGAAACTTCTCCAAATTTTACTCAGATCATTCTGAGATAGTCTAGTATCCACTGTAAAAATCCCAAACCTAATTAAGGATCCTAAATAGCTGTAGCTATGAATAGAACTTTACTTCTTACAAGTCCTTAATACTTATACATATATTTTGTTACATTTCATAATAGTGACCGAAGTTGAGGACGCACCGGAGCCCTTGGACGTCCTCCCACCAGAAGCTAACTTCTCCTCTGACTCGCAACCAGGCAAGCCCCAGTTTGCACTTAAGTACCTTTTATATAGTTTTTCATTTGTATCACTTATGTCTAGCTTGAAATGTATGCATTAGAGTTAGGGTGATTGAAACCCCACTTGCATAACCTATTTAACTCTCCTATAAAGGGTTGGGTAGTTTACAAACTTGATGAGTAGAGAATGCCATGCTAATGTTTAGGATCGAAGTCGAGTGGTTGGAAGCTACTCGCGAGATAGTACTTATCACACGGAATGAGAAGAGGTAGAAAATGACTTAAGTTGTAAAAATGAGACCCAGCAGGGGGGATAGGAGGCAGTAAGCAGAGGTCTCACGTGCGTAGCCCTGTTGGTGTCGATTGAGGATCGTTCGTGTGCGGCACTGCTGGACAAGTATCGAACAGTACCGGATGCATACTGGCATATGGGAACCAGGAAACCGATGTAATTAGTTAACCTGGGTGCCGAGGCTTACCCAACCGTAAATAGGAGTGGGTTGAGGGTAGCAAGGTGTAAATCTGTCAGTGGGCACAGTTACGCTCCACGCGGGGACCTCCTACCCGTTACGGATGGACCGGTTTGACATTTAGGTTGCCTTTAAAATGTTGTCGCATACAACAGAGTAGGAAGGGGTGTGGAATCACGCTTCTGAAAGTAGGTGTATATGACGTGTTATCCGGGTGTCTCCTGATTGCAATCACCGTCCCTCACGGTTATTTGAGTACCGCTTGTTCACTGTTCTATGACGTAGTAAGAAGAAAAATAAGCCAGAGAAATGATAATATGCTGTGATGAAATATTTATGTTTTGGAAACCATGTCTGCTGTAGATGTAGAGCTAATTAAGTTTATTTTCCGCTTTGGGCATCACCACATTGGAGGAAAGGGTTTCTTGTTTGATTGTGGTGAGGGCTGCCTAGGGTACATGAATCTGTTGATATAAAACTGAAAGTAAGGATCAACATTTAGGTGTGTCTTTATTGCAAGTCCCTTTTCCTATCTTACACATCCTTGCATGTAAAGTTCCATGCTTAGGGTTGTCGGTTAAGCCTTGCTGAGCCCTCGTGCTCACGATTGCAATATTTTAAGCTGTGTGCAGGTGAGAGTTATGAGGAAGATTCTGAGGACGAGACGATGCCCCCGTCAGGGTACACGGCCGAGCTGGAGCCTTGCACGACGCCGTGATCTCCGGTTCCATGCTGCTAGTGTGTAGCGTCCCCGGACTGGACGGCTGCACTTTTTCTTAGTTAGGATTTGAGAGTATCTATGTATATAACTTCCGCTGTATAATTAAGTTTTGTGAAAAGACTTCCGCTGTTTTATATTAAATAAAAGTTTATATGTTGTTCTTTATTCTTTCCGTGTGTGCTGTTGGGTGCCGCATCGCACGGCACCATCCTCTGCGATCCCGGAGTGGGTGAATCACGGGGTGGTCCCCACAAGCAACACAACGGTGCACTCAAATTTGAATTTTAGTGAAGTCAGAATTTGAAACTGAGATTTAAATGCAATTTGAATTTCCCCCATTTAAATTTCAACAAATAGGAAATACTTTTCAAATGCTCCGAAAATTTGCCAGGCTACCCGTGGATGTGTGGAGAACCAAATGGTAGCTTTAGATCTCCATGTTCGGAAATTTTTGCAAGTTCAAGTTTAGACTTGGAGCTCACACCTTTAAATTCAAAATTTTAAATTCCCTCTCCTTTTCTCGGTGTGAATTGCAGCTCCACTTGCTAGAGTCTTGGGATTTCACAGTCCCGTCCCATCGCACGGGACCTAAATTCGTGAGTTTTACTGACTTTCCTTATTTCGACCCAGATGGCCATCCACCCATGCGAAACCATTTAGTTGCACTATCCGAAGGTGTATTCCGTCAAGGTCCCGTTCGGTCGTCCGGGACTCGAGTTAGTGAGTTTTACCGACTTTCCCTACATTCCCGATTTTGACTCAGATGGCCATTCGCGGATGCAAAACCTTCCATTTGCACCATCTGAAGCTTTATTCCATCAAGTAATTCCGGCGTCCCGAGACCCAAGATCATGAGTTTTCCTGACTTCCCTAATTTCAACCCTGATGGCCACCCACGCATGCAAAACTATCAAGTTGAACCGTCCGGATTTGTATTCCATGAAGGCCCCGACTAGCTGCTCGAGACCCGAATTCGTGAGTTTTACCAACTTTCCGACTTTCTCGATTTCGACCAAGATGACCATACGCGCATGCAAAACTATCAAGTTGCACCGTCCGGACGTGTATTACGTCAAGGTCCCGTTCGGCCGCCCGGGACCCGAGTGTAAGGGACCCAATTTTTGACACATATTTGGAGTGTTCATCACCACACCACACCTCATTTGAAGTGAGTTGATGAACACAAATGAAGAGCAAGTAACCACCATCAACATGCTCATTAGAGAACAAACTCACATATTGCAAAAGTGGTATTTCCCACATGTGATATAGAGGGGCTGGACATATAAAAACTCCTACACATTGCTAAGGGTGTCCATGCCAAGTTTCTCCCAAATTCAAAACCTTTTTGAGGTCATTTTGGGTATAGCTAGAAAGAAGGCAGTTTGAAACCATATTCAAATTCAAACTGTTTTTATCGCATGAATTCAAAAGTGGGAGGCATATTCTTATTCAGCACATTTTTGTGAGCTCACACACCAATTTTCACTCCATTTGGAGTTAATCTTGACATGAGCTAAGTGGGGCAAATTCAAACTTTATTTGAATTTCAAACTGAACATGTGCTGAAATTCATTCAAACCAAACCCAATTTGAATCCTTCTCAATTCAAATGGTTCATGGGTTAATAATTTGAATCACCATGGGTATTTTGGAGCTCACTGTTTACAACAATTATTAGGAGTGAATTTCAGAGGTTAAAACCCCGGGTGGGACCCACATGTCAGCCACTGAAGCAAAAGAAACCGACTGAGAGCTCAGCTCGGGTAACCGCGCGCGCTGCAGCTGCCGCCACGGCGATGCCACCAACTGCTTGCCGATCTCAGCCGTGGAACCGACTCTCTGGGTCTTTATCTACCCGCCCGAGCAGTCACCGGCGCCTTCCACCGCTGCCTCGTCGCACTTCCACCCAAAAAGCCGAAGCACCTCGCCGCCCGAGTGAACGTTCGGTTCCTCATCGCCCGGCCAATCCAGTGACCCTCTCGGCGACCTGAGACTAGCCCCGGGTGCGCCAATCCGTCTTCAACACCTTCGCATCGGTTCCAGACCCTGCGCGGTATTTCCCGAGCTCCACCGCGGCGATCTTGTCTCTGCCGGTTCAGCTCGAGCCGCCGCTGCGGGAACCGTCCTTCCGGCTACCACAGCCCACCGTTCACGGAGCTGTGAACAGCAAAGAGGTTCGCCTCCAACCCCTCTTTCATTTTCGCAAGCTCCGGCGACGTGACAAGCACTGCTCCGGCCGGAATTTCATATTTTCACGACGGTGTGCAAAAGTGAGGTCGGTACCGATCCGAGAAATTTGTAAGCCACACTACATCACTCATCCTCTCATGGAGGGGATCACTTTTAGTAGCCCGTGTCCATAGGAGCAGGAACCACAAAGAACCGTGGAGGGAGACCGCTGTTCTTTGAGTTTTAGTAGAAATCCCGATTTCCGGCCTAGGTCGCACGGTGACAGCCCAACACAGCCCTTTCTGAGCTCTGTAGAGCTCATGTCGACCTTTCCTATGGTCCACTGATGCTCGACGACCCTTAGCTTGATCGGGGGAGGTGCTAGGGAGGGTAGACAACGCGACCGAAGTTCTCCCGAGGCTGCGGCTTGTCGCCGACCATGTGGCGGCCGTTGTCATGACGAGCTGACCCCAGAATCCTGTTCCCCAAGTGGAAGTAGGCAGGGGCGGCCAAAATCGTGAAGTTTGGAGCTTTACAGAAGCCGGCGGCAAGCTCTCCGGCGAGGTTCCTCGGCGGCAGAACGCGGGCAGCGGGAGGTTGACGAAGGGGTGGACCCCTGCTGTCAGCGGGAGATATTTTCAATCTGGATCGGGCTGCGACCGGGATCTGGTGTGCTGGCGCGCAAATACCCTGTGGGCCTCAGTGTGCCGGACACCTCCGCGCTCAACACGTGTCCCCGCGGGCCCCCGCGAGTTTAAACTTTTCCCCCGATTTTCAGATTTCTTCCAAACTTCAAATCCTCATAACTTTGGCTAGGAAGCTCCAAATCGAGTGAACCAAATTTTGTTGGATTCAGCTCTCTGAGCAATTTCCAGCAAATCAAGTTTCACTTCATGAAAATCCTTATTTCTCCAGAATTAATTCCTTAAAGTTTAAACTGTTTGGGATTTTAACTGGAGAATCCTTTGGAGGAAAATCCTGAAATTTTGCTTGGATGTTCACCAAAATATCCCTGAACTACCATAAAAATTTCAGATCCATTTGAGCTCATTTGATCCACCTAATAATGTGATTAGTGAAACTGTTCCAGAGAAAATAGAAAATATTCAGAAACATTTTTAGAATTTCCTCTGAAATTGTTTAGCTCATATCTGTAGTTAGGGACCTTCAAAATAAGTGAGACCAACTCCATTAGAACCCTCTGAAGATCTAGTTTACAGAAAGTCATAGTTTGTTTCATGAAAATCCTTAGAACACCCTAAAAGCCTTCAATTAAGGTCAAGTACATTATTAATTGTGGAGAGCTCAAATGAGCTTTGCTGCAACTAAAACTTGACCAAATCTCTGTTTAGCTTGTAACCAAGCCCTAGTAAAAGTTTCACAGTCATAGAGTCTGTCTAGTAAGAGTTATAGACTTCACAACTTCAAACTTAATGCAAATGCATTTAAATTGATACATATGTTTCTTCTATCATATAGTCGCTAAGGTCGAGGAGGAACCCGAAGTCCTAGACTTCGTTACTCCGGAAGAACAGCTAGCCTATGACCAAGAGCAGCAAGGCAAGCTCTGGTTTGCATTAACCATTTTACAAATTTTTGTTGTTTTGAGCATTTACTTGATTATTATGATTCTTTGCATTAGAGTCTTGTTTGGAAACCCAATTGCATAGCCAAGAAGACCATGAGTTGGGTTTAGGATTGCAAACCCCGTTAGCTACTGCAATGCTAAGATAGAGTAGGATTCGGTACAAGTTGAGTAGTTGGAACTACTCGCGAGCATAGGCTAGAGGCACTCGACTCGGGTAGTGATAGCACATGAAACATATGGCAAGAAAATGAGACCAAGCGGAGGGTAAGGGCAGCAGGACTTTGGGGCCTGTGTGCTATAGCTCCGTTTGTGTCGATTGAGGACCGAGCCGTGTGCAGGCATGTTGAACAAGCTAGAACAGTACCGAAGACCTACCGGATATATGGGAACCGGGAAACCGATGTAACTCGGGTAGCTGGGTGTTGAGGCATAGCTGGTCGTTTAGAGGGTAGCTTGAGAGCTCGAGGTGTAAATCGGCTGGCGGCACTGAGATGCGCGTGCAGAGACCTCTTGCTCGGGACGATTGGACCGGTTCAACATTTGGCTAACGGGTGAAAGGTAGTTGCGTACGGCATCCGTGATGGTTGCATGTTAAAATGTTGCTGATTGAATGATGGACATTGATTGTTAATGATATGCTGTAGTTTAGAGCTAACTAAAGTTCCTTTTAACTTTGGGCAAAGTACATGAGAGAAATGTGTTTCTTGTTTGATTGCGGCTCTCTCATGTGACTTAGCGTAAGGTTCTCCACAACCTGCTGCTAAAACTTGAAAGTAAGGTTCTACTAATTAGGCGAGTCCTTGCAAATGACTTTACCTCATGTTATCACCCCTCATGTAGAAGTTCCATGTTTAGGTGAGACGGGTCAGACATGCTGAGCCTTCGTGCTCACTGCTTGTGTTTGAAGCTTTTGCAGGGTTCTATGAGGAAGGGATTCCTGAAGAGGAGACGGAACCCCAGAAGGGGAACCCCGTTGAGTGGGAGTCGTGCACGCCGCAGAGTTAGTGTGCGTGTGTGTGCTAGCAAGGACACATTCAAGGGCTGAACGTGGACTTGATGCGTAGTCTACGCCCGTGAGTATAGACTGAACTTATTTTGATGTAAACATGTTCATAAACTTGTTTATGTAATAAAATTTCGCTTCCGCTTTGTACCTTTGATGTGTGTTATACGGTGTTGTGCAACGTAGCACCCCTCAGCGTGATCCTGGCTCGACAAGACCGTGGGGTCGTGTCACCGAGTTCGTGAGTTTTACCGACTTTCCTGATTTGGACCCAGATGGCCATCCGCTCATGCAAAACCATTAGGATGCACCATCCGAACGTGTATTCCGTCAAGACCCCGTCCAACCACCCGGGACCCGATTTCGTGATTTTTCCCGAATTTCCCCACTTTCCAAATTTCAACCTAGATGGTCATCCGAGCATGCAAAACAATCAAGTTGCACCGTCAGAACATGTATTCTGTCAAGTCCCTTCCGGTCGCACGGGACTAAAATTTGTGAGTTTTACTGATTTTCCCGATTTCGACTCAGATGGTCATCCACGCATGCAAAACCATTTACTTGCACCATCCAAATGTGTATTCCGTCAATGTCCCTTCCAGTCGCTCGGGGACCTGAGTTAGTGATTTTTACTGACATTCCCTACTTTCCCGATTTTGACTCAGATGGGCATCCGCGCATACAAAACCTTCCAGTTGCACCATCTGAACGTTTATTCCGTCAAGGTACAGTCCGGCGTCTTGGGATCCGAGTTCATGAGTTTTTCTGACTTTCCCAGTTTCGACCGTGATGGCCATCCGCACATGCAAAACCGTCAAGTTGCACCGTCCGGACATGTATTCCATCAAGGCCCCGTCCAGCCGCCCGAGACCCGAGTTCGTGAGTTTTACCGACTTTCCGACTTTCTTGATTTTGACCCCGATGGCCATACACGTAAGCAAAACCATCAACTTGCACCGTCCAGACGTGTATTCCGTCAAGGTTCCGCCCGGCCGACCAGGACCCGAGTTCGTGAGTTTTACCGACTTTCCCGATTTGGACCCAGATGACCATCCGCGCATGGAAAACTATCAAGTTGCACCGTCCAGACGTGTATCCTATCATGGTCCCGTCCAGCCTCCAGGGATCCTAGTTTGTGAGTTTTACCGTCTTTTCCGACTTTCTCGATTTCAACCTAGATGGCCATCCGCGCATGCAAAACCATTAGGTTGCACCGCCAGACGTGTATTCTGTCAAGTTCCGTTCGACCGCCCCGGAACCGAGTTCATGAATTTTACCGACTTTCCCGATTTGGACCCAGATAGCCATCCGCGCATGCAAGACCATCAAGTTGCACCGTCCGAACGTGTATTCCATCAAGGTCCTATCCGTCCGCCCGAGACCTAAGCTTGTGAGTTTTCCCGAGTTTCACGATTTGACCCAGATGGCCATCCGCGCATGCAAAAACCATCAAGTTGCACTATCCGGACGTGTATTCCGTCAAGGTCCTGTCCGGTCACCCGGGAGCCGAGTTCGTGAGTTTTCCCGACTTTTCTAATTTCAACCCAGATGGCCATTCACGCATGCAAAATCATCAAATTTCACAGTCCGAATGTGTATTCCGTCAAGGTGCCATCCGGTCGCACGGGACCCGAATTTGTGAGTTATACCAACTTTTTCGATTTTGACCCCGATGGCCATCCGCGCATGTAAAACAATCAAGTTGCACCTTCCGGACGTGCATTCAGTCAGAATCCCGTCCAGACACCCGGGACCCGATTTCGTGATTTTTCCCGACTTTCCCCACTTTCCAGATTACAACCCAGATCGCCATCCGACTATGCAAAACCATCAAGTTGCACCGTCCGAAAATGTATTCCATCAAGGTCCCGTCCGGTCGCATGGGACCATAATTCGTGAGTTTTACTGACTTTCCCGATTTTGGATGGCCATCCACACATGCGAAACCATTTAGTTGCATCATCCGAATGTGCATTCCATCAAGATCCCATCCGGTCGCGCGGAACCCGAGTTAGTGAGCATTACCGACTTTCCCTACTTTCCCGGTTTTGACTTAGATGGCCATCCGCTCATGCAAAACCTTTTAGTTGCACCATCTGAACGTTTATTCCATCATGGTACAGTCAGGCGTCCTAGGACCTCAGTTCATGAGTTTTTCTGACTTTCCATGAAGGCCCTGTCCAGCCGTCCGAGACCCGACTTCATGAGTTTTACTGACTTTCTCGATTTCGACCCAGATGGCCATACGCACATGCAAAACCATCAAGTTGCACCGTTCGAACGTGTATTCAATCAAGGTCCCATCTAGCCTCCCGGGATCCTAGTTTGTGAGTTTTACCGTATTTCATGACTTTCTCGATCTCGACCCAGATGGCCATCTATGCATGGAAAACCATCAAGTTGCACCATCCGAACGTATATTCCATCAAGGTCCCGTCTGGCCGACAGAGTCCCGAGTTCGTGAGTTTTGCAGACTTTCCCGACTTTATCGATTTTGACCCAGATGGCCATCCGCGCATGCAAAACCATTAAGTTGCACCGTCTGGACGTGTATTCCGTCAAGGTTCCGTCCAACCGCCCGAGAACAGAGTTCATGAGTTTTACCGACTTTCCTTATTTAGACCCAGATAGCCATCCGCGCATGCAAGACTATCAAGTTGCACCGTCCAGACGTGTATTCCGTCAAGATCCTGTCCGGCCGCCCGGAACCTGAGTTTGTGAGTTTTTCCGAGTTTCCCGATTTGACCCAAATGGCCATCCGCGCATGCAAAACCAGCAAGTAGCACCATCCGGACGTGTATTCCGTCAAGGTCCTGTCCGGCCACCCGGGACCCGAGTTCGTGAGTTTTCCCGACTTTTCTGATTTCAACCCAGATGGCCGTCTGCGCATGCAAAACCATCAAATTGCACCGTCCGAATGTGTATTCCGTCAAGGACCCGTCCAGTCGCACGGGACCCGAGTTCGTGAGTTTTATCGACTTCCCTAATTTCCACCCTGATGGCCATCCACGCATGCAAAACCATCAAGTTGCACTGTCATGAGGTGTAATCCGTCAAGGCCCTGTTTGGCCACTCGAGACCCGAGTTTGTGAGTTTTACTGACTTTCCCGATATTCTCAATTTCGACCCAGATGGTCATTTGTGACACCCGGTTCCGAAAATAGAACCAAGTGAATGACTATGTGTGCCCAGGATGTTCATCAAATATACACATGTAATTCACAAACTGAATTTAGAATATAACCATGAATAAATAGTGTTTAAAATACTTTATTACAATGACTCAATGTCTCACCCATGAATCTCTAACTTATTCTTACAGTGGAAGACTCTAAACGACAGCGGAAAATGACTAAGATAGCAGGCTCCATCTTCAACTCCATAGGCATGTTGACGGTTGTGTGCACGGCTAGTACTTCACATGTTCCTCGAAGTACTCTTCTCCTGTAGCTGATGTATATGTGAGAATGCAAGGGTGAGTACATGTCATACTCAGCAAGTGCGGGAAAAGTATGACATGTAGCTTACAACAAGGTAGGCAATAAAAAGGTTCATTGCAGCAAGCAAATTTTATTTCATAAACATGGTAAAAATAACAACTATTCTTAGGTGAGTTTAATCCCAATATAACCAAGTAAATCAGCAACATTCTTTCATCATAATTCACCATTTATCAAGTCTCAACCAGCCAATAATCTTTCTCAACTTTATCTCATACTCATAAATATTCATAACCACATATTCATATAACCGAAACCAAACTCATTGTTATGACTCAAAAGAGTCACAAAACCAATCCAAATGACCATACCCAAATGTCCATCCCATGTTTACGCTCTAATCATGGAAGTTGGTCAGATGCTTGTGACCGAAAGTACGGCTATAATGATAGTTTTATGCCCTGTAGGCACCACTTTACCTACAAGTTTGTGATTTCGTCACCCATCGGCGACTAGAAAGAACCTTCATTATACCAGTACATAACCATCGGTGTATGGCCAAGAGATCACAAAATAGACTTTACAAATAGGCTACTAGGATGTACAGACCCACTGAGGTTTCATCGGCATGCACAAATCTCCATTCTCCCACTACGGGCCCCCTCTTGTGCCATGCAGTTCACAGGGCAGTCCCTCTCAACTCCCATTCCCCGCACCATCCAACGGTCCATAACAAGCTAGCAACACACCTAATTAGTAAGCTAAGCCGCACCCATATTTGGCCTTGTGGTGGCACTATTTTTCTGGTATGTGATCGCATGAACCGGTTCTTAGATCTATGGCAAGTAAACCACCATCTCATTCAGCAACATTCACGAACCAAGCTTGCCTAGATCTTCCCGATTCCATGCTTATCAACATCATCAAGTTCCCATCATCATTATTCATATGAGTGCAGTAGCTAACCATATTTTAATTCAGCTTCTCATATCCCATAAATTAAGCGAAGCAAAAAGGAAAAACGACCATATCCGACTCATTAACTTTCCTGGCGACAAGGATGGTTAACAAAACTAGTAAACTCCTATAAAAAAGGTGTCCTATCAAGTTGACTCAAGCATACACGTTTTCACAAACAAAATAGTTTCAAAACATGGATCAATATGGTCAAGGGGCACTTGCCTTTCTCCCATGGCTCTTGTTTCTCAAGCATCTCAAAGTCTTGGTGCTGTAGTTCCTCGTAGATGGCCTCTTGAGCTTGTGCTTTTACTCACGACCATGCACATACAAGGTTTACAGCAATCAATCATCATGCACAAACTTTACTCAAGATGCAATGGGGTAGATGAATACAAATCCTATAGTGCAGTTCTATTAAACAAGTTTGTACGTGTTCTTGCATGTTTTAATGGGCTTTCATGGGATTTTATGATGAACAAGGGTGTAGAGATCAAGTGTGGACGTGGTGATGATCTTGACTCAAGATCTAGATCAATTCCACCATCAAAAATTGATCAAAACACGATCTGTCCACACGCAAAAGTTCCTGCTCGAAGGGGCGAAGAAAACGGATGCGTAGAATCGGCGACGATGTCATAAGATTGGTAATGGAGACCTACCTCACTTCCTTCTTGTGCCTAGGCCTTTCTCCTAGCAACGGCAGCAGCGGAGGATTTTCTATGGAAAATTATTGTAGGACAGATCATGAGTATTACAGACTTTGCTGACTTTCTCGATTTTGACCCAGATGACCATCCACGCGTGCAAAACCATCAAGTTTCACCGTCCGGACGTGTATTCCGTTAAGGTTCTGTCCTACCGCTCGGGATCCGAGTTCATGAGTGATGCGGACATCGCTACCGTTGATACAACCACAACACCAGCCCATTCACCACTCTCAGCTAATCAAGGTCCAATGACACGCGCTCGTGCACGTCAACTTAATTATCAGGTGAATTCATTCCTGACTGTTCAAAATAATTATCCTTCAAATAGGGACCTATTAAAGCCTTGTGATGACCTTGTTATTATTAGGTGTTTGGGAATTGATCCAGCTAGGAGGGATGGAGGGATTAATGCAATAAAGGCTGCTCCACCCGAGGAGAAATCTTGAGGCTGGGGCCATGTAATAAAGAGAGATTTAGACAAATAAGGAAAGGAATAAGGAAAATCTCGTCCAACTTTGCTGCTGGACGAAATTCCCTCTTTCTTCCCCATTTAAAGATAGATGTGCTATAATAAGGAAAGAAATAGAGGAAATCATATCCTGCCTTGCTGCTGGATGGGTTTCCCTCTTTCTTTCCCTATTAAATAGTAGTCTATCACAGAAAAAGGAAGGGAATAAGAGAGATCACATCCTACCTTTGTTGCTGGACGAATTTCCCTCTTCCCTCCCCTATTTAAGTAGTCCAAGAGCTCCTTGACAGGGCGGGTTTTTATTTTCTGTAAGTTTAGCCATTGCTACTTCCTTGTAATGCAAGTGTCGACGAGACCTTCCGATTACTTGAATCAGAACCCCAACTTTTTCACACCCGTGAGTGTTTGCTTGTTATCTTGTTCTTGCTTGTTCTTCGATTGCTTGCAGGTTCAAGGCTGTTCTTGGCACGGCAAGTACAGCAACAACAGGAGCCGGTGTAACTATCGCTAAGGCGCAGCATCCTTGTGGTTGTTGTAGTCGGGTAGCACAACGTCGACCTCCACCCAAATCGTAGTTACCAGGAGACGGTGTAACTGTCACTCAAGGCGCCACACCATTCTGGTTGTGGTAGTCGGGCAGCCAACGTCGGCCTCCACCAAATTCGTTCATTACCAACATCTCTCATCGAAAGATAGGGCGTCCCCCGTACCCGTTGGGTTCATCAATGAGTTTTACCGACTTTTCCGATTTGAACCTAGATAGCCATCCGTGCATGGAAGACCATCAAGTTGCATTGTCCGGACGTGTATTCCGTCAATGTCCTGTCCGGCCGCCCGGACCTGAGTTTGTGAGTTTTCTGGAGTTTCCCGATTTGACCCAGATGGCCATCCGCGCATGCAAAACCATCAAATTGCACTATCCAAATGTGTATTTCGTCAAGATCCCGTTCGGTCATACGGGACCTGAGTTCGTGAGTTTTACAGACTTTCCGACTTTCTCAATTTCGACCCAAATAGCCATCTATGCATGCAAAACCATCAAGTTGCACCATCCGAACTTATATTCCATCAAGGTCTCGTCCGGCCGCCAGGACTCGAGTACGTAAGTTAAACAGACATTCCTGACTTTCTCGATTTTGACTCAGATGGCCATCCGCGCGTGCAAAACCATTAAGTTGCACCGTCCGGACGTGTATTTCATCAAGGTTCCGTCCTACCACCCGGGAACCAAGTTCATGAGTTTTACCGACTTTTCCGATTTGGACCTAGATAGCCATCCGCGCATGCAAGACCATCAAGTTGCACCGTCCGGACGTGTATTCCGTCAAGTCCCTGTCCGGCCGCCGGGACCTGAGTTTGTGAGTTTTCCCGAGTTTTCTGATTTGACCCAGATGGCCATTCGCGCATGCAAAACCATCAAGTTGCACTATCCGGACGTGTATTCCGTCATGGTCCCATCCGGCCACCAGGGACCCGAGTTCGTGAGTTTTTCAGACTTTTCTGATTTAACCCAGATTGCAATCTGCGCATGCAAAACCATCGAATTGCACCGTCCGAATGTGTATTCTGTCAAGGTCCCGTCCGGTCAAACGGGACCTGAGTTTGTGAGTTTTACCGAATTCCTGATATTGACCACGATGTCCAACCGCGCATGCAAAACCATCAAGTTTTTTCACTACCCGAACGTGTATTCCGTCAAGGCCTCGTCTGGCCGCCCGAGACCCGAGTTCATGAGTTTTACCGACTTTCCAGACTTTCTCGATTTCGACCGAGATGTCTATCCGCGCATGCAAAACCATTAGATGCACCGTGTGGACGAGTATTCCGTCAAGGTTCCATCCGGCCGCCCGGGATCTGAGTTCGTAAGTTTTACCAATTTTCCTGATTTGGACCCAGATGGCCATCCGCGCATGCAAAACCATCAAGTTGCATCATCCGGACGTGTATTCCGTCAAAATCCCGTCCAGCCACCCGGGACCCGATTTCGTGATTTTTCCCAACTTTCCCTAGTTTCCAGATTTTAACCCAGATGGCCATCCAACTATGCAAAACCATCAAGTTGCACCGTCCGACGTGTATTCCATCAAGGCCGCGCCGGTCGCACGGGACCAAAATTCGTAAGTTTTACTGACTTTCCCGATTTCAACCCAGATTGCCATCCACGAATGCAAAACCATTTAGTTGCACCATCTGAACATGTATTCCTTCACGGTCCCGCTCGGTCGCTCGGGACCCTAGTTAGCGAGTTTTACCGACTTTCCCTACCTTACTGATTTTGACTCAGACAGCCATCCGCGTATGCAAAGCCTTCCAGTTACACCATCTGAATGTTTATTCCTTCACGGTATAGTTCGGCGTCCCGGGACCCGAGTTCATGAGTTTTCCCAACTTCCCCAATTTCAACACTGATGGCCATCCGCGCATGCAAAACCATCAAGTTGCACCGTCCGGACGTGTATTCCATGAAGGCCCTTTCCAGCCGCCCGAGACTTGACTTTGTGAGTTTTATCGACTTTCTAACTTTCTCAATTCCGACCCAGATGGCCATACACGCATGCAAAACCATCAAGTTGCACCGTCTGGACACGAATTCCGTCAAGGTTCTATTCGGCCGTCTAGGACCCGAGTTCGTGAGTTTTACTGACTTTCCTGATTTGGACCCAAATGGCCATTCACACATGCAAAACTATCAAGTTGTACCGTCTGGACGTGTATTCCGTCAAGATCTCGTCCAGCCACCCGGGACTCGATTTTGTGATTTTTCCCAACTTTCCCTACTTTCCAGATTTCAACCCAGATGGCCATCCGAGCATGCAAAACCATCAAGTTGCACCGTCCGAACGTGTAATCTGTCAAGGTCCCCTCCGGTCGCATGAGACCCAAATTCGTGAGTTTTACTGACTTTCCTGATTTGACCCAGATGGGCATCCACGCATGCAAAACCATTTAGTTGCACCATCCGAATGTGTATTCCGTTAAGGTCCCGTTCGGTCGCTCGGGAACCGAGTTAGTGAGTTTTACCGATTTTCCCTACCTTCCTGATTTTGACTCAGACGGCCATCCGCGCATGCAAAGCCTTCCAGTTGCACCATCTGAACGTTTATTCCTTCAAGGTACAGTCAAGCGTCCCGGAACCCGAGTTCATGAGTTTTCCCAACTTCCTCAATTTCGACCCTGATGGCCATCCGGGCATGCAAAACAATCAAGTTGCACCGTACGGATGTGTATTCCGTGAAGGCCTTGTCCAGCCGCCCGAGACCCGACTACGTGAGTTTTATCGACTTTCTAACTTTCTCGATTTTGACCCAGATGGCCCTACGCGCATGCAAAATCATCAAGTTGCACCGTTCGGACGTGTATTCCATTAAGGTTCTGTCCGGCCGCCCGGGACCCGAGTTTGTGAGTTTTACCGACTTTCTCGATTTGGACCCAGATGGCCATCCGCGCATGCAAAACAATCATGTTGCACCGTCCGGACGTGTATGCCGTCAAGTTCCCATCCAACCTCGCGGGATCCTAGTTCGTGAGTTTTACCGTCTTTCCCGACTTTCTCAATTTTGAACCAGATGGCCATCTATGCATGCAAAACCATCAAGTTGCACAATACAAACGTATATTCCATCTAGGTCCCGTCCGACCGCCAGGGACCCGAGTTCGTGAGTTTTACAGACTTTCCCGACTTTCTTGATTTTGATCCAGATGGCCATTCGCGCGTTCAAAACCATCAAGTTGCACCATCCAGACGTATATTCCATCAAGGTTCCGTCCTACCACCCGGGAACTGAGTTTATAAGTTTTACCGACTTTCCCGATTTGAACCCAGATAGCCATCCGCGCATGCAAGACCGTCAAGTTGCACCGTCCGGGTGTGTATTCCGTCAAGGTCATGTCCGGCCGCCCGAAACCTGAGTTTGTGAGTTTTCCCTAGTTTCCCGATTTGGACCAAGATGGCAACCCACGCATGCAAAACCATCAAGTTGCACCATCCGGACGTGTATTCCGTCAAGATCCCGTCCGGCCACCCGGGTCCCGAGTTCGTGAGTTTTCCCACTTTTCTGATTTCAATTCACATGGCCATCCGCGCATGCAAAACCATCAAATTGCACAGTCCAATTGTGTATTCCGTCAAGGTCCCGTCCGGTGACCTGAGTTCGTGAGTTTTACCGACTTTCCCGATTTGGACCCAGATGGCCATCCGCGTATGCAAAACAATCACGTTGCACCGTCCGGACGTGTATTCCGTTAAGGTTCCGTCCTACCGCCCGGGAACCTTGTTCATGAGTTTTACCGACTTTCCCGATTTAAACCCAGATATCCGACCGCGCATGCAAGACCATCAAGTTGCACCGTCCGGACGTGTATTCGTCAAGGTCCTGTCCGGCTGCCGGGACCTGAGTTTGTGAGTTTTACCGACTTTCCTAATTTGGACGCAGATAGCCATCCGCGCATGCAAAACCATCAAGTTGCACCATACGGACGTGTATTCCGTCAAGGTCCCGTCCGGCCACCTGGGACCCGAGTTCGTGAGTTTTCTGAACTTTTCTGATTTAACCCAAATGGCAATCCGCGCATGCAAAACCATCAAAATGCACCATCCGAATGTGTATTCCGTCAAGGTCCCGTTTGGACACACGGGACCCGAGTTCATGAGTTTTACCGACTTTCCTAATTTTGACCACGATGTCCAACCGCACATGCAAAACCATCAAGTTTCACTATTCGAACGTGTATTCCATCAAGGCCCCGTCTGGTCGCCCGAGACCCGAGTTCGTGAGATTTACCGACTTTCCCAACTTTGTCAATTTCAACCCAGATGGCCATCCGCGCATGCAAAACCATCAACTTGAACCATCCGCACGTTTATTCTTTTAAGGTCCCTTCCAGCCGCTAGATACCAAAGTTTGTAAGCTTTACCGACTTTCCAGACTTTCTCGATTTCGACCCAGATGTCTATCCGCGCATGCAAAACCATTAGATGCACCGCCTGGACGAGTATTCCGTCAAGGTTCCGTCCGGCCGCCGGGGATCCGAGTTCTTCAGTTTTACCGACTTTCCTGATTTGGACCCAGATGGCCATCCGCGCATGCAAAACCATCAAGTTGCACCATCCGGACGTGTATTCCGTCAAAATCTGTCACACCCGGTTTTTCCGAAGAACAACCAAGTGAATATCACATGTATGCCAGGATCATTTTCTCATACATGTGATGACAAATAGTGAAGCATCATTTATTACAAGCCAGGTGTTGAATATAAATAAGTCTTACATAGCAAATGTCTCGATGGACAATAATAAGTTCATCACAAGTAAATAAACTAGCAGCGGAATATTATTCTTGAGGGCTCCGTCACAGACGTTGCCCGGGGGTCTCCATGAACCTAGAAACCTTCTTCGGGTCCAAAGTCTTGGTCATTATACACCACCTCATTATCTTGACCTGAGCAGCAATATAAACCAACAAATATGCAAGGTTGAGTACCGATGGTACTCAGCAAGTGTGGGAAAGTTATATCATGCATGGCTAAAGCAAGGAGAGATTGAACTCAGTGTTAAAGCACTATGCAATTAATACCTATCACCTTAGCTTATTAAGCACCTACATTACTACACAGATGAAATGGTCCCAAACTCCCATCCCATCATTATAATCAAATAACCATAACATCATTTCCAATGTTAAGCTCCCCGCTTAACATTCACAACTTCCAAAGTCATCATCCTCTAATCATGAATAAGTCCAAGCCGCTCTTGACCGTGAGCACGGCTGTCATGACAGTTTTGACTCTGCAGAGTTTGTACCACTGTACCCACATGTACTGATTTTATCCCCCGTTGCCGGGTGGACTAAAAGAACCTCCATTATGCCAGTGGCTACGAATCACATTCACACTTCCCAGGTGTGTAGACAGGAGATCACTACGAAACCTTTACAAAGCGATTCCCGACGAGCTTGGGCCCACTGAGGTTTCACCCCTAACAGCATACAAGAGGCTCCAACCCCGCTGCAGTGGCCCTCTCTTGAGCCTTGCGGTTCATATGGTAGTCCAGCTGACACCTATTCCCCGCACCATCCAACACACCCATAATACGCCGGGGATACACCTAATTAATTGGCCAAGCTGTCCCATCTCAGCATGTGGTTGGCACGGTAAAGCCAGGTTACATGCTCCATGAACCGGTTCTTAGGATCCAGGCAAGTACTAAACACAAACCCGAGTCTCGTGCACCCAACACTAACCAAAACATCCAACTTGCCTTGATCCCTACCTCTACATAACTCACAATATCTCATTCAAGAGTATGGTAAAATAAACTGATGATCTCATATCCCAAATATCCCATTCTAAGCATGGCTAAGCATATGCATAATAATAAATAACATGATAAAATGAATCCCAACCCAAGCTACAAGGAAACAAGGTAATACAATTCTAAGGAAACTTCCTAGCATGGGTTTCATATTTAACTTGACAATGCAATAATTCTATCTAAACATCCTAGTATAGGATCAAAGTGGTCAAGGACACTTGTCTCCTTCCTGCTACTCTTGGAATGGGTAGTCCTGATCTTGGAAAGGGAGAACTTGCTCTGGAGCAGGTTCTACATCATACCATCACACATAGCAAAAGAAAAACAACAATCCATAATACATAGTTTACACTTCCAATTCATACAAACCACACATTCACATTTATGAAAGCTATTCACAAATTCTATGTGTTGTGGTTACTCTATGTGTGTTGATCTTTGGCTTACATGTACTTTTAATCATGTGTATATGATTCCTACTTTTGTATTCACATTTATGCTTACATACTATATATATGAGTTTCCAATTTAAATAAATTCCTTATATTTAATTACTACACATTTTAGCTACCAAGTATGCATGAAAGGTATTTTCCTACTCCATATGTGTCTTCAGTCCTTCTACCAACCCTAAACTGAATTCTTTGGATTTTAGAAACTTCATTTATAATTTTCTATTTATTCATACCTAGTTTGCTATATTTTCAAATTTAGTTCTTATGCCTAAATGTGAATTTTATTATGAAAATAGTATGACACATCATCTAAACATAATAGGTTCTAATCCAAAATAGTTAATAATATATTTTTGATCTTTTCCTCTGATGTAAACTATTTTACATTTATTTTATAAATTTTCAGAATTATTCTCTACTTAAAAATGTGTCCATATAACTAATAAATGTGAATAATAAATTAAACAGATTCATTTCAGCCAAAAATCTATTTTTATCTCAGTCCAAAGTTTTCCAAGTACTAGGAAAGTTTTTAATTTGAATTTACAATGTTTTTGTCCCCAATTTAAATTTTAAATACTAATCACATATTCAAATTCCTAAATTTAGTATCAAATAGGGTTAAAAAGTTAAACTCACCCCACTACAGGGTCTATAATATTATTTTAAGAATTTTCAGGGGTCTAGCTACACATAACAGAGGGGTTTTTTCCTAATTTTTATTAAGTCCAGGGGCTAAAACTGATTTTTAAATAAATTTACATGATTTTCTGAAGTTCCAAGTGCTAGATCAGAAGTTTCCGGGGCTAGCTCTTATTTTCCGAGAACCCCAGGGGGTAGCACGTAAGAATTCCAGTCTTTATAAAGCGGGGCTGACGTGGACCGTCCGATTTAAAACAGACGGCTGAGATTATAACGTTGAACCGGTACGCGGGGATTTAAACTCTACCGTGTGATTTAAAATAAACGGCGCACAAGCGGCCACGTCGCTCTGATCGAGCGCGGGCTGCGATGCCCGGCGGCGCACGGCAGCGGGAGGCGGCGATCTCGCCAGAGAGTTTCGGATCTTCGTCAATTCTTCCTAGAACTATGATTTTATGGCATAGATCGGTAGCGGGGAGGTCGGGGATCTCACCTCGGGGGTTTTCTTGAGCTCGGAGGTCCTGGAAGGCGGTCGGCGACGAGGTCCGAGGTGAATTCACGGCGAGGCTCGTCGGCGCTGTGTTTGAACCGCAAATCACCGAGTTTTCTGCACCTGCAAGGCTCCCCGAAGGCGGTGGATCAAGACCAGCGAGTTAGATCGGAATTTTCGAGCGTAGATCGGGCAGAATTCGCCGGAGGGGCTCGGGTTCTCACCGGAGAGAAAATCGGCAGATCGTGGGGAAAAACGGGACGATACCGGGGTTTTCATAGACGGGGGAAGGGCGGCGTCCGGTTGTGATCGAGTTTGCGTCGCCCACGAACGAAATTCGGCTGGGATACGCAGGGATCCGGGTCGGTTTTGATTCGGGGTGAGAGAGTCCGGCCGAGCGCGGGCGCGAGCGCGAGGAGGAAGAAAGACTGGCGGGCCCCGCATGTCAGTGGGAAGAAGGGGGGCGCGCGCGGCTATGGGCTGGCGTGGGATCGGTTGGGCCGGCTGGTGGGTTTCGGCCCACTGGCCGGTTTTTTTTCTGTTTTCCTTTTTCTTTTTCTATTTCTTTTCTGTTTTGAGTTTAAATTGAATTCCAGTTTGAATTTAAATTTTTGCCATACATGCAACACGTTCAAAAAATTTTAAATTCCCCTCTTAACAGGATTTTGGGGTGTTACAGCTCTACCCCCCTTAAAAGAAATCTCGTCCTCGAGATTGGTGGTTCTAAGAAAACAATTCCAGAAATTGTGCCTTAAGCTCATCTTCTCGCTCCCAGGTGGCTTCCTCTTCTGAGTGATGCTTCCACTGCACCTTGCACATCCGGATTCTTTTATTTCTGGTGAGGCGTTCCATTGTCTCCAAAATCCTGAATGGTTGCTCGGCATAAGACAAATCCTTAGCTACGTCAACGTCATTCATGGGTAACATCTCTTCAGGCGTTCTCAGACATTTCTTGAGCTGTGACACATGGAATACATCGTGCACATCCGATAGGCGAGCCGGTAATTCTAGTTGATACTCACTTCGCCCTTCCTCTCCAGAACTTGAAAGGGTCCGATGTATCGAGGTGACAACTTCCCTTTCACCTTGAACCGACGAAATCCTCGGATAGGGGACACCTTGAGATAGACATAGTCTCCCACGTTGAAAACGAGCTCTCTTCTTCGTACATCGGCATAGCTCTTTTGGCGTGTCTGTGCTATCCTCAAGTTGTTGCAAATTTCCCTCACTTTCGCCTCGGCTTCTTGTAGTACTTTGGGACCAAACACTTTACTTTCCCCTGTTTGGTTCCAAAATAGGGGAGTTCTGCACTTCCTCCCGTACAAAGCTTCAAACGGTGACATCTTCATACTAGCTTGATAGCTGTTGTTATAGGAGAATTCCGCATACGGTAAGTTCTTGTCCCAACTCCGATTGTTTTTGAGTGCACATGCCCTCAGCATATCCTCAAGAATCTGATTAGTTCTTTCCGTTTGCCCATCAGTTTGGGGATGATAGGCAGAACTAAAGTTCAGATGGGTTCCCATGGTTTCGTGCAACTTCTGCCAGAACCTCGAGGTGAATTGTGTCCCTCGATCCGACACTATCTTCTTCGGCACCCCATGGTAACACACGATCCTTGACATGTACAACTCCGCCAATTTGGATCCACTGTAGCTTTCCTTCACGGGGATGAAGTGAGCTACTTTGGTTAGCCTGTCAATGATGACCCATATTGAATCATATCCTGATTGGGTTCTAGGCAATCCCACTATGAAATCCATACCGATTTCTTCCCATTTCCATTCAGGCACTTTGAGTGGTTGCAATAATCCCGCGGGTCGTTGATATTCTGCTTTCACCAACTGACATGTGTCACATAGGGCAACATGTTCCGCGACATCTCGCTTCATGCCATACCACCAATATCTGCTCTTGAGATCTGGTACATCTTCGTACTCACAGGATGAATGGAATAGTCAGAATCGTGAGCCTCCTTCAAAATTAATTCACGGATCTCCTTTACTTCAGGCACACAGATCCTTTTCCCTTGCCACACCGTACCTTTTTCATCCTCTCTGAAACCAGGAGCTTTATTTTCCTTGATGAGTTGCCTGATTTCTTGTATCTTCTCGTCGTTCTTTTCACCATCGCGTATGTCTTGCTCTAGTGTGGAGTCCACTTCCATGGCGATGGCTTCACCACTATTCACAAGGCATAGATTGAGCCTTATAACCTTGTCCTTCAATTCTGCAGGCATGTCCTTCAAGCTCAACTTATTGACCTGCACTTTCTGACTTAATGCATCGGCCACGACGTTTACTTTCCCAGGATGATAGTTGATGCCCACATCAAAGTCATTGATTAGCTCTAACCATCTCCTTTGTCTGAGGTTGAGGTCTGGCTGTGTGAAAATGTACTTCAAACTCTTATGATCCGTATATATCTCGGTCCTCTTCCCCATCAAATAGTGCCACCAAATTTTCAACGCGTGTACCACTGCGGCTAGTTCTAGGTCATGTGTAGGATAGTTTTTCTCGTGCTTCCGGAGTTGTCGGGATGCATAAGCCACGACATTCCCTTCTTGCATGAGAACACATCCCAACCCATTTCCAGAGGCATCGAAGTACACCGTGAAGGTCTTCTGCATATCTGGCATAACCAGCACTGGGGCTGTTGTCAATCTTTTCTTTAACTCCTGAAAACTCGTCTCGCACTGTGGTGTCCATGTGAATGTGATTCCCTTCTCCAACAGTTTGGTAAGGGGTCTCGAGATCTTAGAGAATCCCTCAATAAACCGTCGATAGTATCCAGCCAATCCCAAAAAGCTTCGAACTTCCCCGACATTTTCAGGGGTCTTCCACTTCTGTATATCCTCGATTTTGGCGGGATCCACGGAGATTCCTCCCTCCGAGATTATATGTCCTAAGAAGGGAACTCTCTTCAGCTAAAATTCACACTTGCTCAACTTGGCATATAGTTGGTGTTCTCTCAGCCTCTGCAACACCAACCTTAGATGTTTCTCATGTTCTTCTTCATTTTTAGAGAAGACGAGAATGTCATCTATGAAAACCACCACAAATTTGTCCACATATTCCATGAATACCTTGTTCATGAGATACATGAAGTATGCCGGGGCATTAGTTAGCCCGAAAGGCATGACAGTGTATTCATACAGTCCGTACCGAGATACGAAAGCTGTCTTGGGAATATCAGATTGCCTTATCTTGAGTTGGTGGTATCCCGACCTGAGATCAATTTTCGAGAACACACAAACTCCCCTCAACTGATCAAACAAGTCTTCAATGCGGGGTAATGGGTACTTGTTCTTGATGGTTACCTCATTCAAGGCACGGTAGTCCACGTATAACCTTTGGGTTCCGTCCTTTTTGGGCACAAATATCACTGGAGCTCCCCATGGTGAGGAACTAGGACGAATATACCCCTTCTCCGTCAATTCTCTCAAATGATCCTTGAGTTCTCCCAGCTGCTTGGAGTCCATCCGATAAGGTCTCTTGTATATCGGGGCTGTTTCAGGCACTAGCTCAATTGCGAATTCCACTTCACGATCGGGAGGCATACCTGGCAACTCCTCCGGAAAAACATCTGGATATTCTCTGATGGTCCTGATCTTCTCAACTTTCACCTCAACTTGATTTAATTTAATGTCCCTCCTAGGCTCGTGTATTGTTATGAACTTTACTCTTGTGCCACTAGGGTGAGTTAGTTCCACCGTTCTGGTCAAACAATGGATGATTCCTTTATGTTTGGTCAACCAATCCATACCCAAAATAATATCTATCCCTTGTGAATCTATCACTATGAGGTTAGCAGCAAATACTACCCCATTAATGTCTAGGTTCACTTTGGGACACACTTGTCTTGTCCTTATTTCTCCACCTGGAGAGTTTACGGCTAGCATATGGTTCATTTGTGTTGTTGCTAGATCATGCTTCTTAACAAACCC
This sequence comes from Neostapfia colusana, assembly GCA_030760725.1. Classification (NCBI taxonomy): domain Eukaryota; kingdom Viridiplantae; phylum Streptophyta; class Magnoliopsida; order Poales; family Poaceae; genus Neostapfia; species Neostapfia colusana. Next base: position 53,652,390 of record JASWHV010000019.1, read on the forward strand.
TTGAGCAATGAACGAGTGGGTAGCACCAGAATCAAACAGCAGGGTTGCAATGTGTAAATTGGCAGGAAACTTACCAACTACCACGTCGGGTGCCTCTTGCGCTTCCTCCATAGTGACGTGGTTCACCCGTCCTCTCATTACATTCTGCTGTTGTGGCTGCATGGGCTTCTTCTTTGGGCACTTATGGGCGTAGTGCCCCACTTCACCACAGCTAAAACATTGCACCCCAACCTTAGGTGTCTGGCCTTTGTTGTCTTGGGGTTGGTTTGGAAGTCCTTGTCCTGCTGGTCGAGGTTGATATGTAGGGCGAGGCTGCTGTACGAACTGACGTTGTGGCTGTATTGGTGCTGCCGGAGGCCTGTAGTTCGGGTTGTACCCTCTTAGTGCTGAGTAGGGTATCGCAGCACGGTTCGTCTGCCCTACGGGTTGCTGCATCAGACGTGGGCGGGTGTTGCTCCCTGAGGCTTAATGTGACCACCCGACCTTCCTCTTATTCTCATTTTCCATGTCCTTCAGCTTCCTTTCTACCACAAACGCTCTGTCCACCATCTTTTGGAAGCTTTCGAACTCGTTGGAGGACATTGCACACTGCATTTCTGCTGTGAGTCCTTCCACAAAACAATCTTGTTTCTGCTCATCAGTCTCTATGTCCCGTGGGGCATAACGGGAGAGTTGAGTAAATTTAGTGAGGTATTCCCTCACAGTCATGTTACCTTGCTGCAACCCCAAAAACTCCTTCCTCTTGTTTTTGAGTTCACCCCTTGGGATGTAATGGTTGCGGAAGCTACGTTTGAACTCTTCCCAAGTGATATTCTCAGGGTCATGATGGGCGGCCATGTAAGCGGTCCACCAATCAGCAGCAGGTCCATGCAATTGATGAGAGGCAAACAACACCCTCTCATACCCTTGGCACTGTATGATCCTCATCTTGCTCTCAATGGTCTTAAGCCAATCATCTGCCTCCAGAGGTTCAGCAGCACTTGCAAACTTTGGAGGTTGAGTTCCTAGAAACTCACTCAACCTTGGTTGGCGTGGTGCAGCTTGTGAAAGTGGAACTTGATGCAAGTTGGCCACCACTTGAGTCAAGTTCTGGATGAGCTGATTTTGATTCTCCAGCATTTGGTGGAGGGGATCAACTCCTTCACGGCGACCACCCCTCTCCTGGCCTCCAGAAAGATGAGGGTTGCAGGCCTAATCGTTGTTGTTGGCGGGGTTGGCAGCATGACCTTTTCCTCTTCCAGCCATCTAGCATGATCAATCAAATGTTAATTTAAAGCATTACTTATTACCTTGCTACTTTCACTTGTTTGTACTTTAAAGTGTTGAGACTTTGTTATACTTTTCTGAGGGTTCATATCTCACACAAAAATAAATGCAATATTATTTCATGTAGGTTCACACACCAAAGCAAAACAATCTGAAGACGAGGCTATGGACAATTGCTCATGGCTTCCACAACTCACGTCACACACCAAGCATTAACACACCATTAACTAAGGTAACGACTCGACTATTCAACATCTTGCTAACTGAGGGGAAAAACTCTACACTACTCGTATCACTGAGCTGGCTCCTCGGGATCTTCCTCATTATTGTGGCTGCCTTCTGACTCTGCTTTGGGTGGGGAGGCTGCTGGTGGAGAAGTGCGACGACGCCTGATCGCCCGGCGATCTGGGGAGTCAGGAGTCCATGTATCATTCACGGTGACACACAGTTCATTCCCATCTCCTCTTTCTCTCGCCCTCAAGCAGGCTCGCAGCAATGCCTCCGTTTCCTTCAGGGTGTCCTGAACATCCTGAAGCTCTTGCTGACACTCCTGCAGTCGAGTGCTGAGCATAGCAGCATCCTCCAAGCACAAGTCCAGGTGCTCATGGGAAGTCCCTTGCTGCACTGGCGGGTACTTATACTCTGTTGTACCACTCTCGCGCTGGAGGACATACATGTACTCAGTCCTGTCTAGGTGTCGACGATAGATGTGACTCTGGCAGGTGATGGCCTCCCAGGTGACATCCTTTTCCGCATCGACCTGTGTCGCTCGACAAGCTGGAGAGCAGTGGATCTTGAGCAGCTGATTTTCGTGGATAATCCTCATCTCTGAATTCCATTATTCTCTCTTCTCACGGATGGTCCTGGTGGAGCTATAGTGTATGATTAGCTTGCCTGTATTGCCGGCGGCTTGGAGCATGCGTCGAAGACGGCGCAGCAAGCCTCCTACTGCCAATCCATAGGAAAGGTACATCACCGGACGGCTCTCCTCTCTTGGGCAAGGGCAACTACGGGAACTCTCCCTCCTGTGGACTTGCGAGCGGTGCGAATCATGCGAACCATCTAAAACAAAAAGTATTTAAACTTAGGTTAGATAAACTTTTAAACAAAAATCCTATTTTGAATGAAAGTTGGGGTAAGATGAAGAAAGTGACCCCATTAAATAACACTTTTCAACCCACACCTTGTAAAATAGTTTTTAAGAAAATAGGGTCCTTAGCTTCGTCCATTTCTACCTAGATCCACGTTCCTACGGGCAACCTTGGCTCTGATACCACTTCTGTCACACCCGGTTTTTCCGAAGAACAACCAAGTGAATATCACATGTATGCCAGGATCATTTTCTAATACATGTGATGACAAATAGTGAAGCATCATTTATTACAAGCCAGGTGTCGAATATAAATAAGTCTTACATAGCAAATGTCTCGATGGACAATAATAAGTTCATCACAAGTAAATAAACTAGCAGCGGAATATTATTCTTGAGGGCTCCGTCACAGGCGTTGCTCGGGGGTCTCCATGAACCTAGAAACCTTCTTCGGGTCCAAAGTCTTGGTCATTATACACCACCTCATTATCTTGACCTGAGCAGCAATATAAACCAACAAATATGCAAGGTTGAGTACCGATGGTACTCAGCAAGTGTGGGAAAGTTATGCCATGCATGGCTAAAGCAAGGAGAGATTGAACTCAGGGTTAAAGCACTACGTAATTAATACCTATCACCTTAGCTTATTAAGCACCTACATTACTACACAGGTGAAATGATCCCAAACTCCCATCCAATCATCATAATCAAATAACCATAACATCATTTCCAATGTTAAGCTCCCCGCTTAATATTCACAACTTCCAAAGTCATCATCCTCTAATCATGAATAAGTCCAAGCCGCTCTTGACCGTGAGCACGGCTGTCATGACAGTTTTGACTCTGCAGAGTTTGTACCACTGTACCCACATGTAGTGATTTCATCCCCCGTTGCCAAGTGGACTAAAAGAACCTCCATTATGTCAGTGGCTACGAACCACATTCACACTTCCCAGGTGTGTAGCCAGGAGATCACTACGAAGTCTTTACAAAGGGATTCCCGACGAGCGTAGGCCCACTGAGGTTTCACCTCTAACAGCATACAAGAGGCTCCAACCCCGCTGCAGTGGCCCCCTCTTGAGCCTTGCGGTTCATATGGTAGTCCAGCTGACACCTATTCCCCGCACCATCTAACACACCCATACTACGTCGGGGATACACCTAATTAATCGGCCAAGCTGCCCCATCTCAGCATGTGGTTGGCACAGTAAAACCAGGTTACATGCTACATGAACCGGTCCTTAGGATCCAGACAAGTACTAAACACAAACCCGAGTCTCGTGCACCCAGCACCAACAAAAATATCCAACTTGCCTTGATCCCTACCTCTACATAACTCACAATATCTCATTCAAGAGTATGGTAAAATAAACTGATGATCTCATATCCCAAATATCCCATTCTAAGCATGGCTAAGCATATGCATAATAATAAATGACATGATAAAATGAATCCCAACCCAAGCTACAAGGAAACAAGGTAATGCAATTCTAGGGAAACTTCCTAGCATGAGTTTCATATTTAACTTGACAATGCAATAATTCTAACTAAACATCCTAGTATAGGATCAAAGTGGTCAAGGACACTTGTCTCCTTCCTGCTGCTCTTGGAATGGGTAGTCCTGATCTTGGAAAGGGAGAACTTGCTCTGGAGCAGGTTCTACATCATACCATCACACATAGCAAAAGAAAAACAACAATGCATAAGACATAGTTCACACTTCCAATTCATACAAACCATACATTCACATTTATGAAAGCTATTCACAAATTATATGTGTTGTGGTTACTCTATGTGTGTTGATCTTTGGCTTACATGTACTTTTAATTATGTGTATATGATTCCTACTTTTGTATTCACATTTATGCTTACATACTATATATATGAGTTTCCAATTTAAATAAATTCCTTATATTTAATTACTACACCTTTTAGCTACCAAGTATGCATGAAAAGTATTTTCCTACTCCATATGTGTCTTCAGTCCTTCTACCAACCCTAAACTGAATTCTTTGGATTTTAGAAACTTCATTTATAATTTTCTAGTCATTCATACCTAGTTTGCTATATTTTCAAATTTAGTTCTTATGCCTAAATGTGAATTTTGTTATGAAAATAGTATGATACATCATCTAAACAGAATAGGTCCTGATCCAAAATAGTTAATAATATATTTTTGATCTTTTCCTCTGATGTAAACTATTTTACATTTCTTTTACAAATTTTCAGAATTATTCTTAAAAATGTGTCCATATAACTAATAAATGTGAATAATCAATTAAACAGATTCATTTCAGCCAAAAATCTATTTTTATCTCACTCCAAAGTTTTCCAAGTACTAGGAAAGTTTTTAATTTGAATTTACAATGTGTTTGTCCCCTCTTTTAAATTTTAAATACTAATCACATATTCAAATTCCTAAATTTAGTATCAAATAGGGTTAAAAAGGTAAACTTACCCTACTACAGGGTCTATAATATTATCTTAAGAATTTTCAGGGGTCTAGCTACACATAACAGAGGGGTTTTTCCTAATTTTTATTAAGTCTAGGGGCTAAAACTGATTTTTAAATGAATTTACATGATTTTCTGAAGTTCCAGGGGCTAGATCAGAAGTTTCCGGGGCTAGCTCTTATTTTCCGAGAACCCCAGGGGGTAGCACGTAAGAATTCCAGTCCTTATAATGTGGGGCTGACGTGGACCGTCCGATTTAAAACAGACGGTTGAGATTATAACGTCGAACCGGTACGCGGGGATTTAAACTCTACCGTACGATTTAAAAGAAACGGCGCACAAGCTGCCACGTCGCTCTGATCGAGCGCGGGCGGCGCTGCCCGGCGGCGCACGGCGGCGGGAGGCGGCAATCTCGCCAGAGAGTTTCGGATCTTCGTCAATTCTTCCTAGAACTGTGATTTTATGGCATAGATCGGTAGCGGGGAGGTCGGGGATCTCACCTCGGGGTTTTCTTAAGCTCGGAGGTCCTGGAAGGCGGTCGGCGACAAGGTCCGAGGTGAATTCACGGCGAGGCTCGTCGGCGCTGTGTTTGAACCGCAAATCACCGAGTTTTCTGCACCTGCAAGGCTCCCGGGAGGTGGTGGATCAAGACCAGCGAGTTAGATCGGAATTTCCGAGCGTAGATCGGGCAGAATTCGCCGGAGGGGCTCGGGTTCTCACCGGAGAGAAAATCGGCAGATCGTGGGGAAAAACGGGACGATGCCGGGTTTTTTATAGACGAGGGAAGGGCGGCGTTCAGTTGTGATCGAGTTTGCGTCGCCCACGAACGAAATTCGGCTGGGATATGTAGGGATTCGGGTCGGTTTTGATTCGGGGTGAGAGAGTCCGGCCGAGCGCGGGCGCGAGCGCGAGGAGGAAGAAAGACTGGCGGGCCCCGCATGTCAGTGGGAAGAAGGGGGCGCGCGCGGCTACGGGCTGGCGCGGGATCGGTTGGGCCGGCTGGTGGGTTTCGGCCCACTGGCCGTTTTTTTTTCTGTTTTCCTTTTTCTTTTTCTATTTCTTTTCTGTTTTGAGTTTAAATTGAATTCCAGTTTGAATTTAAATTTTTGCAATACATGCAACACGTCCAAAAATTTTTAAATTCCCCTCTTAACAGGATTTTGGGGTGTTACAAAATCCCGTCCAGCCACCCGGGACCCGATTTCGTGATTTTTCCCAACTTTCCCTAATTTCCAGATTTCAACCCAGATGGCCATCCGACTATGCAAAACCATCATGTTGCACCGTCCGACATGTATTCTGTCAAGGTCCCATCCGGTTGCACGGGACCAAAATTTGTGAGTTTTACTGACTTTCCCGATTTCAACCCAGATGGCCATCCACGCATGTGAAACCATTTAGTTGCACCATCCGAACGTGTATTCCATCAAGGTCCCGTTCGGTTGCTCGGGACCCGAGTTAGCGAGTTTTACCGACTTTCCCTACCTTCCTGATTTTGACTCAGATGGCCATCCGAGCATGCAAAGCCTTCCAGTTGCACCATCTAAACATTTATTCCTTCAAGGTACAGTCCGGCGTCCCTTGACTCGAGTCCATGAGTTCTCCTAACTTTCCCAATTTTGACACTGATGGCCATCCGCGCATGCAAAACCATCAAGTTGCATAGTCCGGACGCGTATTCTATGAAGGCCCTGTCCAGCCGCCCGAGACCCGACTTCGTGAGTTTTATCGACTTTTAAACTTTCTCGATTTCGACCCAGATGGCCATACGCACATGCAAAACCATCAAGTTGCACCGTTTGGACGTTTATTCCATTAAGGTTCTGTCCGGCCGCCCGGGACCCGAGTTTGTGAGTTTTACCGACTTTCCCGATTTGGAACCAGATGACCATCCGCGTAAATCATGTTGCACCGTCCGTACGTGTATGCCGTCAAGTTCCTGTCCAGCCTCGCGGGATCCTAGTTCGTGAGTTTTACCATCTTTCTCGACTTTCTCGATTTTGACCCAGGTGACCATCTATGCATGCAAAACCATCAAGTTGCACCAGACAAACACATATTCCATCAAGGTCCTGTTTGGCCGCCAGGGACGCGAGTTTGTGAGTTTACATACTTTCCCGACTTTCTCGATTTTGACCCAGATGGCCATACGCGCGTGCCAAACCATCAAGTTGCAGTGTCCGGACATGTATTCCGTCAAGGTTTCGTCCTTTCGCCTGAGAACCGAGTTCATGAGTTTTACTGACTTTCCCTATCTGAACTCAGATAGCCATCCGCGCATGCAAGACCATCAAGTTGCATCGTCTGGACGTGTATTCCGTCATGGTTCTGTCTGGCCGCCCGAGACCTGAGTTTGTGAGTTTTCCCAAGTTTCCCGATTTGACCCAGATGGCCATCCGTGCATGCAAAACCATCAAGTTGCACCATCCGGACGTGTATTCCGTCAAGGTCCCATCCGGACATCCGGTACCCAAGTTAGTGAGTTTTCCGAAGTTTTCTAATTTCAACCCAGATGGTCATCAGCGCATGCAAAACCATCAAATTTCACCGTCCGAATGTGTATTCCATCAAGGTCCCATCCGGTCGCACGGGACCCGAGTTCGTCAGCTTTACCAACTTTCCTGATTTCGCCCCGATGGCCATCCGCGCATTCAAAACCATCAAGTTGCACTATCCGGACGTGTATTCCATCAAGGCCCCATCTGGCCGCCCGAGACCCGAGTTGGTGAGTTTTACCGACTTTCCCGACTTTCTCAATTTCGACCCAGATGGCCATCCGCGCATGCAAAACCATCAATTTGCATCATCCGCACGTGTATTCCTTTTAGGTCTTTTCCGGTCGCTCGGGACCAAAGTTCGTAAGTTTTATCGACTTTCCCGACTTTCTTGATTTTGACCCAGTTGTCTATCCGTGCATGCAAAACCATCAAGTTGCACCGTCTGGACGAGTATTCCGTGATGTTCCGTCCGGCCGCCTAGGATCCAAGTTCGTGAGTTTTTCCGACTTTCCTGATTTGGACCCTGATGGCCATCCGCGCATGCAAAACCATCAAGTTGCATTATCTGGACGTGTATTCCGTCAAAATCCCGTCCAGCCACCCGGGACTCGATTTCGTGATTTTTCCCGACTTTCCCTACTTTCCATATTTCAACCAAGATTGCCATCCTACTTTGCAAAACCATCAAGTTGTACCATCCGGAAATGTATTCCGTCAAGGTCCCGTCCGGTCGCACGGGACCAAAATTCATGAGTTTTACTGACTTTCCCGATTTCGACCCAGATGGCCATCCATGCATGCGAAACCATTTAGTTGCACTATCCGAACGTGTATTCCGTCAAGGTCCCGTCTGGTCGTCCGGGACCTGAGTTAGTGAGTTTTACCGACTTTCCGTATATTCCCAATTTTGACTCAGATGGCCATTCGCGGATGCAGAACCTTCCAGTTGCACCATTTGAACCTTTATTCCATCAAGTAAGTCCGGCACCCCGGGACCCGAGGTCATGAGTTTTTCTGACTTCCCCAATTTCGACCCTGATGGCCATCCGCGCATGAAAAACCATCAAGTTGCACCGTTCGAATTTGTATTCCCTCAAGGCCCCGACCAGCCGCCCGAGACCCGAGTTCGTGAGTTTTACTGACTTTCTAACTTTCTTGATTTCGACCCAGATGGCCATACACACATGCAAAACTATCAAGTTGCACCGTCCGGATTGTATTACGTCGAGGTTCCGTTCGGCCGTCCAGGACCCGAGTTCGTGAGTTTTACCGACTTTCCTGGTTTGGAACCAGATGGCCATCCGTGCATGCAAAACCATCAAGTTGCACCACCCGAACGTGTATTCCGTCAAGATCCCGCCGAGCCACCCGGGACCCGATTTAGTGATTTTTTTCCGACTTTCCCTACTTTCCAAATTTGAACCCAGATGAACATCCGAGAATGCAAAACCATCAAGTTGCACCGTCCGAACGTGTATTCCGTCAAGTCCCATACGGTCGCACGGGACCCAAATTGAGTTTTATTGATTTTCCCAATTTCAACTCAGATGGCCATCCACGCATGCGGAACCATTTAGTTGCACCATCCGAACGTGTATTCCGTCAAGGTCCCATCCGGTCACTCGAGACCTGAGTTAGTGAGATTTACCAACTTTCCCTACCTTCCTGATTTTTACTCAAATGGCCATCCGCGCATGCAGAACCTTCCAGTTGCACCATCTGAGCGTTTATTCCTTCAAGGTACAGTCCAGCGTTCCGGGACCCGAGTTCATGAGTTTTCCCAATATCCTCAATTTTGACCCTGATGGTCATCTGCGCACGCAAAACCATCAAGTGCATTGTCCGTACGTGTATTCCATGAAGGCCCCGTCCAGCCGCCCGAGACCCGACTTTGTGAGTTTTATCAACTTTTTGACTTTTTTGATTTCGACTCAAATGGCTATTCACGCATGCAAAACCATCAAGTTGCACCGTTGGGACGTGTATTCAATTAAGGTTCTGTCCGGCCGTCCAGGACCCGAGTTTGTGATTTTTACCAACTTTCCCGATTTGGACCCAGATGGCCATCCGCGCATGGAAAACTATCAAGTTGCACCGTCTGGACGTGTATTCCGTCAAGGTCCAGTCCATCCTCCCGGGATTCTAGTTTGTGAGTTTTTCTTTCCCGAATTTCTTGATTTCAACCTAGATGACCATCCGCACATGTAAAACCATTAAGTTGCACCGTCCGGACGTGTATTCTGTCAAGGTTCCGTCCGACCGCCTGGGAACCGAGTTCATAAGTTTTATCGACTTTCCCGATTTGGACCCAGCTAGCCATCCGCGCATACAATACCATCAAGTTGCACCGTTCGGACGTGTGTCAAGGTCCTGTCCGGCCGCCCGGGACCTGAATTTGTGAGTTTTCCCAAATTTCCCAATTTGACCCAGACGGCCATCCGGGAATGCAAAACCATCAAGTTGCACCATTCGGACGTGTATTCCATCAAGGTCCCGTCTGGCCACCTGGGACCCGAATTCGTGAATTTTCCCGACTTTTCTGATTTCAACCCAGATGGCAATCCGCATAATGAAAACCATCAAAATGCACCGTCCAAATGTGTATTCCGTAAAGGTCCCATCTGGTCGTACGGGACCCGAGTTCGTGAGTTTTACCGATTATCCTGATTTCGACCCCGATGGCCATCCACGCATGCAAAACCATCAATTTCCACTGTCCGGTCGTGTATTCTGTCAAGGCCCCGTCTGGCCGCCCGAGACCCGATTTCATGAGTTTTCTCGACTCTCTCAATTTTGACTCAGATGGCCATCTGCACATGCAAAATCATCAACTTGCACCATTCGCATGTGTATTCTGTTAAGGTCCCTTCCGGCCGATCGGGACCAAAGTTCGCCAGTTTTACCGACTTTCCCGACTTTCTCAATTTCAACCCAGATGTCTATCGCGCTTGCAAACAAATCAAGTTGCACTATCTGGACGAGTATTCCGTCAAGGTTCCGTCCGGCCGCCCAGGACCCGAGTTCGTGAGTTTTACCGACTTTCCTGATTTGGATCCAGATGGCCATCCGCGCATGCAAAACCATCAAGTTGCACCATCCAGACGAGTATTCCGTCAAGATTCCGTCCAGCCACTCGGGACCCGATTTCGTGATTTTTCCCGACTTTCTCTACTTTCCAGATTTCAACCCAGATAGCCATCCGAGCATGCAAAACCATCAAGTTGCACCGTCCGGACATGTATTCCATGAAGGCCCCGTCCAGCCGCCCGAGACCCGAGTTCGTGAGTTTTACCGACTTTCCGACTTTCTCGATTTCGACCAAGATGGCCATACGCACATGCGAAACCATCAAGTTGCACTCTCCGGACGTTTATTCTGTTAAGGTTACGTCCAGCCGCCCGAGACCCGACCTCGTGAGTTTTATTGACTTTCTAACTTTCTCGATTTCGACCCAGGTGGCCATACGGGCATGCAAAACCATAAAGTTGCACCGTTCGGACGTGTATTCCATCAAGGTTCTGTCCGGCCGCCTGGGATCCGAATTCGTGAGTTTTACCGACTTTCCCAACTTGGACCCACATGGCCATCCGCACATGCAAAACTATCAAGTTGCACCGTCCGGACATGTATTCCGTCAATGTCCCGTCTAGCCTCCCGGGATCCTAGTTTGTGAGTTTTACCGTCTTTCATGACTTTCTAGATCTCGACCCAGATGGGCATCTATGCATGGAAAACCATCAAGTTGCACCATCCGAACGTATATTCCGTCAAGGTCCCGTCCGGCCGGCAGAGACCCGAGTTCGTGAGTTTTACAGACGTTCCCGACTTTGTCGATTTTGTTCCAGATGGCCATCTGCATGCAAAACCATCAAGTTGCACCGTCCGGACGTGTATTCCGTCAAGGTTCCGTCCGACCGCCTGAGAACCGAGTTCATGAGTTTTACCGACTTTCTCGATTTAGACCCAGATAACCATCCGCACATGCAAGACCATCAAGTTGCACCGTGCGGGCGTCTATTCCGTCAAGGTCCTGTCCGGCCGCACGGGACCTGAGTTTGTGAGTTTTCTCGAGTTTCCCGATTTGACCCAGATGGTCATCCGCGCATGCAAAACCAGCAAGTAGCACCATCCGGATGTGTATTCCGTCAAGGTCTTGTCCGGCCATCCGGGACCCGAGTTCGTGAGTTTTCCCAACTTTTCTGATTTTAACCAAGATGGCCGTCCGCGCATGCAAAACCATCAAATTGCACCATCCGAATGTGTATTCCGTCAAGGTCCCGTCCGGTCGCACGGGACCCGAGTTCGTGAATTTTACCGACTTTCTTGATTTCCACTCCGATGGCCATCCGCGCATGTAAAACCATCAAGTTGCACTGTCATGAAATGTAATCCGTCAAGGCCCTGTCTGGCCGCCCGAGACCCGAGTTTGTGAGTTTTACCGACTTTCCCGACTTTCTCAATTTCGACCCAGATGGCCATCTGTGACACCCGGTTTTGAAAATAGAACCAAGTGAATTCATATGTGTGCCCAGGGTGTTTATCAAACATACACATTTAATCTACAAACTGAGTTCAGAATATAATCACGAATAAATAGTGTTTAAGTACTTTATTATAATGACTAAATATCTCACTTATGAATCTCTAACTTTTCTTACAGCGGAAGACTCTAAACGACAGCGGAAAATGGCTAAAACAGCAGATTCTATCTTCAACTCCATAGGCATGTTGACGGTAGTGCGCACGCTTAGTACTCCACATGTTCCTCGAAGTACTCTTCTCCTGTAGCTGATGTATATGTGGGAATGCACATGTTGTACTCAGCAAGTGCGGGAAAAGTATGACATGTAGCTTACAACAAGGTAGACAATAAAAAGGCTCATTGCAGCAAGCAAATTTTATTTCATAAACATGGTAAAATTAGCAACTATTTTAGGTGAGTTTAATCCCAATATAACTAAGTAAATCAGCAACATTCTTTTATCATAATTCACCATTTATCAAGTCTCAACCAGCCAATAATCTTTATCAAGTTCATCTCATACTCATAAATATTTATAACCACATATTCATATAACTGAAACCAAACTCATTGTTATGACTCAAAACAGTCCCAAAACCAATCCAAATGACCATACCCAAATGTCTATCCTAAGTTTAGCATCTAATCATAGAAGTTGGCCAGGTGCTTGTGACCGGAAGCACGGCTATCATGATAGTTTTATGTTCTGCAGAGGTGGCACCACTTTACCCACAAGTTTGTAATTTTATCACCTGTCAGCGATTAGAAAGAACCTCCATTATACCAGTACACAACCGTCGGTGTATGGCTAAGAGATCACAAAATAGCATTTACAAAAGGGCTACTAGGATGTACGGACCCACTGAGATTTCACTGGCAGGCTCAAATCTCCATTCTCCCACCTACGGGCCCCCTCTTGTGCCATGCAGTTCCCAGGGCAGTCCCTCTCGACTCCCATTACCCGCGTCATCCAAAGGTCTATAACAAGCTAGCAACACAGCTAGTTAGTAAGCTAAGCCGCACCCATATTTGGCCTTGTGGTGGCACTGTTTTCCTGGCATGTGCTCGCATGAACCGGTTCTTAGATCTACGGCAAGTAAACCACCATCTCATTCAGCAACATCCACAAACCAAGCTTGCCTAGATCTCTCTGATTCCATGCTTATCAACATCATCAAGTTCTCATCATCATTATTCATATGAGTGTAGTAGCTAACCATGTTTTAATTCAGCTTCCCGTATCCCGTAAATTAAGCGAAGCAAAAAGGAAAAACAACCATACCCGACTCATCATCTTTCCTGGTGACAAGGATGGTTAACAAAACTAGTAAACTCCTATAAATAAGGTGTCCCATCAAGTTGATTCAAGCATATATGTTTTTGCAAACAAAGCAGTTTCAAAATATGGGATCAATATGGTCAAGGGGCACTTGCCTTTCTCCCGTGGCTCATGTTGCTCAAGCGTCTCAAAGTCTTGATGATGTAGTTCCTCGTAGACGGCCTCTTGAGCTTGTGCTTCTACTCACGACCATGCACATACAAGATTTACAGAAATCAATCATCATACACAAACTTTACTCAAGATGCAATGGGGTAGATGAATGCAAATTCTATAGTGCAGTTTTATTAAACCAGTTTGTACGTGTTCTTACATGTTTTAATGGGCTTTCATGGGATTTTATGATGAACAAGGTTGTAGGGATTAAGTGTGGATGTGGTGATGATCTTGACTCAAGATCTAGATCAATTCCACCGTCAAAATCGATTAAAACACGATCTGTCCACACGCAAAAGTTCCTGCTCGAAGGGGGCGAAGAAAACGGATGCGTAGAAACGGCGGCGACATCGTAAGATGGGTAATGGAGATCTACCCACTTCCTTCTTGTGGCAGAGCCTTTCTCCTAGCAACGGCAGCAGCGGGGAATTTTTCTATGGAAAATTATGGTAGGACAGATCGTCGGGCTTCTTCTCCGGCGACGGCGAGGCGTGACGGGGCTCGTCGGCAGGTTTTGATGGCGGCGCTCGATGGCGGGGCTCGATGACGGGGCTCGACGGCACGGCTCGACGACGAGGCTCGACAGCGGGGCTCAACGACGGGGCTCGATGGCGAGGCTTGTCGGCGGGGCTCACCGGCAATCAAACTCCAGCAGGGGGGTGTGGCCAACACAGCGAGTTGGGGGGGCAGGGCCGACTCGGCGACTATAGGGGGGAGGAGGGGGCTGCGGCCAGAGGTGGGGGCTGGGGGTTGTATTTATAAGAGGGAGAAAAGAAGAGTCCTAGTCCAATTGGAACTCAACCAAAGAGTCCTAATCCAATTGGGACTCAACCAAAGAGTCCTAGGGGCTTTTCCCCCCTCTAGGCTACGGCTACATTGTGAAAAAATTCCCCCCAAATGTGGGGAAATTATCCCTTGGGGAATTGGGGAATTTTGGAATTTTAGGGGAAATTTGGGAATGACTTATTTCAGCTATGTTATTTCCATTTCTCTCCATCTCTATGTCTCTTTTTCCATTTCTATATTTCCCTCTCTATTTCTATGTCGCTTTCTCCATTTCTATATTCACTTCTCCATTTCTATGGTTCTTTCTCCATTTCTAGTTCTTTTCAAATGCTTCTCTACATAAAAAACGTATGCAATGCATGGTAATGAATTTGAGGGTGTTACACTATCTCCACATGCAAAACCATCAACTTGCACCATCCGCACGTGTACTCCGTTGAGGTCCCTTCAGGCCGCTCGAGACCAAAGTTCATGAGTTTTACCGACCTTCCCGACTTTCTCGATTTCGATTCAGATGATCATCCGCGCATGCAAAACCATCAACTTGCACCATCCACACGTGTATTCCGTTAAGGTCTCTTCCGGCCGCTCGGGACCAAAGTTCGTGAGTTTTACTGACATTTCCGACTTTCTCGATTTCAACCCAAATGTCTATCAGCGCAATCAAAACCATCAAGTTGCAACGTCTAGACGAGTATTCCGTCAAAGTTCCGTCCCGCCGCCTGGGACCAGAGTTCGTGAGTTTTACCGACTTTCCCGATTTGGACCACGATGGTCATCCGTGCATGCAAAACCATCAAGTTGCACCATCTTGACATGTATTTCGTCAAGATTCCGTCCAGCCACCCAGGACCCGATTTCGTGATTTTTCCTGATGTTACCTACTTTCCAGATTTCAACTGTGACACCCTCATCTCGGGTATCAGCATACGTTCATGTTTTATGAAGGAGAAAAACATTTTAAGAAAAGAAGGAACAGAGACAAGTATCAAAAGGATAGCCAATAAAGCTCTCCAAGAGCGCCGAAGGCAACTTCCACGACCAGCAGACCACGTGGCGTGTTCGGAGCTCATCCTCGAGAGATTGGGGGAGGTCCGACGCTAAACTGACTACTTGGCAGGCTCGGGGGTCACCTCCGCATTTGGAAAGAGGTCCGACCGTGTGGGACACGTGCTGCCCGCGGAGCTAGCCTCTGCGGAAGAAGCAAAGGCATTTTTCATAGGACACATGTCATCCTCGGAGCAAGTCCTCGCGGAAATAAGAGGACCAGTCGCGTGGGATACGTGTCGATCTCGGAGCTCATCTCAGAGAAGTCCGGATCTATTGAACACGTGTCGCCACTGGAGCTTATCTCCGGAGGTCCCTCGCTGCTGGACACGTGCCGACCTCGGGGCATGTCCCTGAGGAAAAAGAAGAGGAAGACCGGCGCCAACACGTGGCGTGCACCTCCGAAGAAGAGGGAGGTCTCGATCGATTGACACGCAGCACAATCGGAGCTCGTCTCTGCGGGCGAGGAGATAACAGGCTCGAAAGAACACGTGGAGCTTCCGGAGCTCATCACTGCGGAGGTAACAAGTCTGGAGCGGTTTTTACGCGTAAAGATACCGGTACGCAACGGAAACCGATCTAAACTCCACGATGTTGCCAAAGATAAGATATCAGGATCTAACAAAGATCTGAGTAAGACTCTTATTCGGGATCCAATCAGATTAGGACTCTTCTCTTCCCGATTATAAATAGAACCCAAAACCTCTGGCCGAAACCACAAAGTTCTCTTTCAACTCCTGAGCCGACGACTTAGAGCCCTAGCCCTAACTCGCCGAGCAAAACATCGCCGAAGCGCAACAAGGGAGATCATCGGAGAAGAACCGAGCGGTCTGAGGAGGACCTAGAAGTCAAGAAGAGCGTAAGGTAGGACTTCAATACCACCTTACGACATCATTGTGTTCATCTCTTTGCATCTGTTCTTCAATTCCTTCCGGACAGAAGCTTTCTCGTGGGCAGATCACTCGATGATCAGTTTGATCTAAGAGACAAGATCATCGCCACGTCCACCTTTGATCCGAACACCTCTGACCATGCAAGCCATGCAAGAACACGTACAGATCAATCTAATAAAACTAATCATAGGATAGCATGCATGTGCATCATCGCATCTAGTTTAGTGTTTGTGCATGATATTGATTGCTGTGAATCTTGTATGCACATGAATCCTACATAGCAGGACAAGCTCAGGAAGCTGTCTACGACGACCTGCAACAACAAGGTTTTGAGAATCAAGAACAACCGGAACCGCAAGAACAAGGCAAGTGCTCCTTGACCATGTTGATCCTATGTTTTGGGTAAAACTATTTTGTTTTGCGAAAAGGTGTGTGTGCTGAGTCAAACATGATGGGAAAACCCTTTCATAGGAGTTTACTAGTTTTGGTTGAACCATCCTTGTCGTCTGGGAAGTTTATTTGTCAGGTATGATTTTTGCTTTATGCTTCGCTGAGTCCATGGGATTGGGAAGCGAGATAGATGT
This sequence comes from Neostapfia colusana, assembly GCA_030760725.1. Taxonomy (NCBI): domain Eukaryota; kingdom Viridiplantae; phylum Streptophyta; class Magnoliopsida; order Poales; family Poaceae; genus Neostapfia; species Neostapfia colusana. The sequence continues at coordinate 53,669,024 of JASWHV010000019.1, forward strand.
GTCTAGCTAACTGCACTCGTAATAATAATAAGGAACTGATGAGGTTAATGAACATGGATCGGAGGGAGATCTAGGTAAGCCTGGGTTTGTGAATGAGGTAGCATGAAATGGTGGTTTTACTTGCCGTAGATCTAAGGACCGGTTCATGCATGCACATGCCAGGATAACAGTGCCACCACAAGGCCAAGTATGGGTGCGGCTTAGCTGAGTAATTAGGTTGTTACTAGGGTGTTATGGACTGTGGAAGGTGCGGGGAATGGGAGTCGAATGAGGACTGCACTGGGAACTGCATGGCACAAGAGGGGGCCCGTGGGTGGGAGAATTGGAGATTCTAGCCTGCCGGTGAAACCTTAGTGAGTCCATACATCTAGTAACCCCTTTGTAAAGGCTATTTTGTGATCTCTTGACCATACACTGACGGTTGTGTACTGGTATAATGGAGGTTCTACAGTCGCCGACGGGTGACGAAATCACAAACTTGTGGGTAAAGAGGTGCAAACTCTGCAGAGTTACTAAAACTATCATGATAGCCGAGCTTACGGTCACGAGCACCTGGCTAAACTGCCATGATTAGATGAGATGGTTATTGAGATGGTTATTGGGAAGGTTCTTGGTTATGGTAATGGGTTTGGTTATGGTTTGGTTTGGAACTGTTGAGTCCGGGGGCCGAGATGGTTGCATGACTGATGGGTTATGACATGAGATTGGTCTCAGTGCGAGATGAGGTTGTTTTATGAGGTGAGATGGTAGCGAATACGAGGAGGTATTCGTGAGTATGAATAAAGGATTGGTTAATGTTCGGATGGAACACGGGAAGTGATGGAGGTATGTTGGTAATTTAATACATACTGGGATTACATTCATCTAAAGTTAAGTTGCTGTTTTATCATGGTTTTATAAATCTGCTTTTCTGCAAATAAACCTTTTTATGCCTACCTTGTTTATGAGCTACATATCATGTGTTATTCCCGCACTTGCTGAGTACATCATTGTGCTCAAACTTGCATTATTATTTTCTCATCAACAGCAAGAGAAGGCTACTATGAAGATCAAGTAGAGCACTATGGCGTGTGATCTGTTCTCAACCTTGCCTGTGAAAGGAGTAGAGATAGAACCACTTCTGCTTAGTTTTGCTTCCGCATTAGTTTTTGCTTCCGCATTTAAATAAAGATTTCCGCTGCATAGAATAAAGACTTCCACTGTGAGCATGAGTCCAAGACTCATGAGGTGTTGTAATATACTCTGTTGTTCGTGGTAATATATAATCTGAATTCAGTTTGTGGAACGTATGTGTATGTGTGATAAACATCCTGGGCACACATATGCATTAGTTCTCAGTTCCGTGGTTTTTCCACAGAATTGAGGGCGTCACAGATTGGTATCAGAGCCACGAGTTGACAGTAGGTTACACGCCTAGATAGAAAACTTAGATTGACATTAGAGCCACGGGTTAACAGCAAGTTACACCCCTAAGTAGAAGACACAGGTAGCCAAGCCACGCTGACCAAAGGAAGCATCCTAGGATGAATAGCTTAGATTGGCCTTGAAACCACCTTGGCATAGGGAACCATCCTTGAATAGGAGTTGAGTGGGCCCTTGTGATGATTATTTGTGAATATGTGCTTAGTGTGAGTTGTGGGACGTCTTAAAAACGTTGTCCATATCCACACATAAGAAGGAAGAGGTGTGAGATGTTTTGGCATTTGCTCACATCCTCATAAGGGCTAATATATATAGTCCAACTCATCTTGATGCATATAGTTGAAAGGACCTACCTAACCTTCTAACCTTCTATTCCATCCCGTTCTCTCTCACAGATGGTGAGAGGAAACGCCAGCCGAAGGAACGTCCAGGAAGATGACCACGAGGAAGTTCCTGCTAACCCCGGAGCTGGCGAAAACAATCTAGAAAGGTTGATGGCCATGCAAAACCAGCTTATGCAAACCATGATCCAAACTTTGGGTCAGTTGCAGGCCAACCAACACCCCGTTCCGGCACCACCGCCACCACCACCGCCGGCTCATAACAGGTTGGGAGAGTTCATGAGGACTCAACCACCCACCTTTGCTCAAGCAAGCGATCCAATGGAGGCCGATGATTGGTTGAAATCCATAGAGAAGAAACTTGCCATTGTTCAGTGCAACGATCGAGAGAAGGTTCTCTTTGCTACGCACCAACTAATGGGAGCAGCTGCTGACTGGTGGGATGCCTTGAGCAACGCCCATGCCAACCCGGAGACAATCACTTGGACTGAGTTCAAGGAAAGTTTCCGCTCCCACTACATTCTTGTTGGCGTAATGATGCTCAAAAGGCAGGAGTTTGAAAGTCTCCACCAAGGACAGAAAAGTGTGAATGAATATCTCAAATAGTTCATACAACTGTCCCGGTATGCCCCTGAAGATGTCAACTCAGATCAGAGGAAGCAGTACCTGTTCATGAGAGGGTTGAACAATGAGATCCAAGTTCAGCTCCTCAACAATGACTATGTAAGCCTCCAGAAACTGGTTGATAAGGCTATTGTGGTGGAAAACAAGATCCGAGAGATTGAGCGCGAGTGCAAAAGGAAGAGGCCATACCAGCCCCAAGGGAGCAACGTACGACCTAGGTACATGCCCCCTGCACCGCAGCATGGACCGACCACTCCTACGTACCGCCCTGGTCAGGCACCACAGCAACGATTCGTTGCACCGGCACCTCGAGTGCCCATGCCTCCTGCGCCCCGACCTAACAATGGCGCTCCTGTTCAAAACCCCCGCACCAACGTACCTGCTGCCGTAGGCAACAGGGCATGCTTTGCATGTGGGGAAGTAGGCCACTTCGCTAACCAGTGCCCGAAGAGAGGCCCTGGACAGCAAGGTAACGTGCCTAAACAGAACCAGCGACCAAACGGAGGGGACAACCAAGGGAACCGTGGACCGCAGAACTATGCTCGTGGCCACGTTAACCTTGTCACTGCTGAAGAAGCACAACAGGCTGAGGACGTCGCAATTGGTATGTTCCTTGCCAACTCCAACCCAGCCACCATTTTATTTGATTCTGGAGCATCACATTCCTTCATATCATCCGAATATGTTGCCAAACATCATCTACCCGTATCCCACCTAGAATATGCTATGTTAGTTAATTCTCCCGGAGGAGAAATGAGGACTAATATAGTATGTCCTAAAGTAAGCCTTAAAATAAGGGGGGTAGACTTCCTTGCCAACCTTATTGCCTTGGACTCCCACGAAATTGACATCATACTCGGAATGGACTGGTTAAGCAAGCACAAAGGAGTAATCCAATGCGCTGAGAGAAGCGTGCAGTTGACAAACAAACACGGTATCCATGTCGAGTTTGAGTCAGCCCAGCAAACAACCGAACGGGCGGATTTGAACCATATTGAAGGAGTAGCATTAGACAACATTCCAGTGGTTCAGGAATTTTCGGACGTATTCCCGGAAGAACTTCCAGGTATGCCACCTGACCGGGACATTGAGTTTGCCATAGATTTGGTACCTGGAACTGCACCCATAGCTAAGAGATCATATAGGATGCCCGTCAACGAGTTAGTTGAACTCAAGAAGCAAATTCAAGAACAGTTGGAGAAGGGTTTTATCCGGCCAAGCTCATCACCATGGGGAGCTCCGGTACTCTTCGTGGACAAGAAGGACGGAACCCAAAGAATGTGCGTGGACTACAGGTCTCTCAACGAGGTGACAATCAAGAATAAATACCCTCTGCCCCGTATAGAGGACCTGTTCGATCAAATGAAAGGAGCCCAAGTATTCTCCAAGACTGATCTTCGGTCGGGATATTTCCAGCTGAAGATTAAGCCCTCCGATATACCTAAGATAGCCTTTTGGACACGGTATGGTTCATATGAATATACCGTTATGTCTTTTGGATTAACGAATGCACCCGCGTACTTCATGTACCTTATGAACAAGGTTTTTATGGAGTACTTGGACAAGTTCGTCGTGGTTTTCATCGATGACATTTTGGTGTATCCAAAGAGTGAGGAGGAGCATGAAGAACATCTGAGATTGACCTTGCAGAAGTTACGTGAGCATCAATTGTATGCCAAGCTCAACAAGTGTCAATTTTGGCTAAAGGAAATATCTTTCCTAGGCCACATCATCTCCAAGGAAGGGGTATCGGTTGATCCTGGAAAGGTGAGAGATGTTCTAAAGTGAGACCAACCGAGGAGCGTGAGGGATATTCGAAGTTTCCTTGGAATGGCAGGATACTATCGGCGCTTTATTAAAGACTTCTCCAAGATAGCAAAACCTATGACGGAGTTGCTAATGAGGGGAAAAGTCTTTCAATGGACACAAACCTGCCAAGAAAGTTTTGAGGAGCTCAAGAAAAGGCTAACCACAGCACCAGTTCTGGTATTGCCAGACGTAAGCAAGAGCTTTGACATATATTGTGACGCATCCAGACAAGAGCTTGGATGTGTACTCATGCAGGAAGGACAAGTGGTAGCCTATGCCTCACGACAATTAAAGAAGCATGAGCTTAATTATCCTACGCATGATTTGGAGTTAGCAGCAGTGGTGCATGTATTGAAGATTTGAAGATATTATATCTTTGGTCATCGATGTGAGATCTATACGGATCATAAAAGCCTCAAGTACATATTTACACAAACGGACTTGAATTTGAGGCAACGTCGATGGTTAGAACTCATCAAGGATTATGATGTGGGAATCAACTACCACCCCGGGAAGGCCAATGTAGTCGCTGACGCATTGAGTAGAAAGGGAGCATGCCACCAACTCACGGTTCGGGAGCTACCACCCGAACTACGAAAGGAGTTCGAACGGTTACACCTCGGATTCTTGAATAACGTAGAGACAATAGAGATCCACTCCCCATTGGAGTAAGAAATAAGAGAGGGCCAAGCAACAGACGAGGGGATCAAGGAGATCAAGGAAAGAATCCGACAAGGGATAGAAAAGGATTTCAAGGAGGATGAAAAGGGTACGCTTTGGCTAGGAAAAAGGATTTGTGTGCCAAACCTAAAACACCTTCGCGACATGATATTAAGGGAGGCACATGATTCACCCTATTCCATACATCCAGGGAGCACCAAAATGTACAAGGACTTGAAAACTTGCTATTGGTGGGATGGTATGAAGAGGGATATAGCCAAATACGTTGCCCTATGCGACACATGCCAACGGGTGAAAGCTGAACATCAAAAACCCGCTGGATTGTTGCAACCTTTGAAAATACCCAAATGGAAATGGGATGACATCGGTATGGACTTCATTGTCGGATTGCCACGAACTCAGTCAGGATACGACTCCATCTGGGTTATTGTGGACCGGTTGACGAAAACCGCCCATTTTCTTCCGGTAAAGACCAGTTACAACGTTACACAGTTGGTAGAGTTGTACATGGAGCAGATCGTGTACCGTCATGGAGTTTCAAAGAGGATAGTCTCAGGTCGAGGTTCCCAGTTTACCTCTAGATTCTGGAGGAAGCTGCAGAAAGCCATGGGTACACGACTGGATTTTAGCTCCGCCTATCACCCACAAACAGATGGGCAAACCGAAAGGACGAACCAAATTTTGGAGGACATGCTGAGAGCTTGCGCCTTGAAACATGGGCGTAATTGGGATAAGAGTTTACGTATGCCGAGTTCTCCTATAACAACAGCTACCAAGCTAGGTTGAAGATGTCGCCTTTCGAAGCCTTATATGGCAGACGGTGTAGAACGCCGCTGTTCTGGAACGAGACTGGAGAGAACCAGGTGTTTGGACCTGAAGTACTACAAGAGGCCGAAAAGCAAGTCCAAACGATACGGGAGAACTTAAAGGCTGCTCAGTCATGACAGAAAGGCTATGCGGACAATAGGCGTAGGAAGTTGACCTTTGAAGTAGGAGACTTCGTATACCTTAAGGTATCGCCTATCCGAGGCCAACGACGTTTTAATGTCAAAGGCAAACTGGCGCCTCGCTACATCGGACCATTTAAGATTTTGGACAAGCGAGGGGAAGTAGCCTACTAACTAGAGCTCCCAGACCACCTTTCCGACGTACATGAAGTGTTTCATGTATCTCAGCTCAAGAAGTACTTGAGAATACTAGAGGAACAAGTGTCAATGGGAGAACTTGAACTTTAAGAGGACCTGACTTACGCAGAACACCCTGTCCGAATCTTGGACGTAAAGGAAAGGGTCACCCGGAACAAAGTAATTCGATGGTGCAAGGTACAATGGAGCCATCACATTGAAGCTGAAGCCACATGGGAACGTGAAGAGGATATCAAGGCAGAATTTCCCCATCTATTTCCTACTAACAAATCTCGAGGGCGAGATTTAATTTAAGGAGGGTAGATTAGTGACACCCTCATCTCGGGTATCAGCATACATTCATGTTTTATGAAGAAGAAAAACATTTTAAGAAAAGAAGGAACAGAGACAAGTATCAAAAGGATAGCCAATAAAGCTCTCCAAGAGCGCCGAAGGCAACTTCCACGACCAGCAGACCACGTGGCGTGTTCGGAGCTCATCCTCGAGAGATTGGGGGAGTCCGACACTAAACTGACTACGTGGCAGGCTCGGGGGTCACCTCCGCATTTGGAAAGAGGTCCGACCCTGTGGGACACGTGCTGCCCGCGGAGCTAGCCTCTGCGGAAGAAGCAAAGGCATTTTTCATAGGACACATATCATCCTCGGAGCTAGTCCTCGCGGAAATAAGAGGACCAGTCGCGTGAGATACGTGTCGACCTCGGAGCTCATCTCAGAGAAGTCCGGATCTATTGAACATGTGTCGCCACAGGAGCTTATCTCCAGAGGTCTCTCGCTGCTGGACACGTGCCGACCTCGGGGCATGTCCCTGAGGAAAAAGAAGAGGAAGACCGGCGCCAACACGTGGTGTGCACCTCCGAAGAAGAGGGAGGTCTCGATCGATTGACACGCGGCACAATCGGAGCTCGTCTCTGCGGGCGAGGAGATAACAGGCTCGGAAGGACACGTGGAGCTTCCGGAGCTCATCACTGCGGAGGTAACAAGTCTGGAGCGGTTTTTACGTGTAAAGATACCGGTACGCAATGGAAACGGATCTAAACTCCACGATGTTGCCAAAGATAAGACGCCAGGATCTAACAAAGATCTAGTAAGACTCTTATTCGGGATCCAATCAGATTAGGACTCTTCTCTTCCCCATTATAAATAGAATCCAAAACCTCTGGCCGAAACCACAAACTTCTCTTTCAACTCCTGAGCCGACGACTTAGAGCCCTAGCCCTAACTCGCTGAGCAAAACATCGCCGAAGCGCAACAAGGGAGATCATCGGAGAAGAACCGAGCGGTCTGAGGAGGACCTAGAAGTCAAGAAGAGCGTAAGGTAGGACTTCAATACCACCTTACGACATCATTGTGTTCATCTCTTTGCATCTGTTCTTCAATTCCTTCCGGACAGAAGCTTTGTCGTGGGCAGATCACTCGATGATCAGTTTGATCTAAGAGACAAGATCATCGCCACGTCTACCTTTGATCCGAACACCTCTGACCATGCAAGCCATGCAAGAACACGTACAGATCAATCTAATAAAACTAATCATAGGATAGTATGCATGTGCATCATCGCATCTAGTTTAGGGTTTGTGCATTATATTGATTGCTGTGAATCTTGTATGCACATGAATCCTACATAGCAGGACAAGCTCAGGAAGCTGTCTACGACGAGCTGCAACAACAAGGTTTTGAGAATCAAGAACAACCGGAACCGCAAGAACAAGGCAAGTGCTCCTTGACCATGTTCATCCTATGTTTTGGGTAAAACTATTTTGTTTTGCGAAAAGGTGTGTGTGCTGAGTCAAACATGATGGAAAAACCCTTTCATAGGAGTTTACTAGTTTTGGTTGAACCATCCTTGTCGTCTGGGAAGTTTATGAGTCGGGTATGGTTTTTGCTTTATGCTTCGCTGAGTCCATGGGATTGGGAAGCGAGATAGATGTGTCTAGCTAACTACACTCGTAATGATAATAAGGAACTGATGAGGTTAATGAACATGGATCAGAGGGAGATCTAGGCAAGCCTGGGTTTGTGAATGAGGTAGCATGAGATGGTAGTTTTACTTGCCGTAGATCTAAGGATCAGTTCATGCATGCACATGCCAGGATAACAGTGCCACCACAAGGCCAAGTATGGGTGCGGCTTAGCTGAGTAATTAGGTAAGTTGCTAGGGTGTTATGGACTGTGGAAGGTGCGGGGAATGGGAGTCGAGTGAGGACTGCCCTGGAAACTGCACGGCACAAGTGGGGGCCCGTGGGTGGGAGAATTGGAGATTCTAGCCTGCCGGTGAAACCTTAGTGAGTCCATACATCTAGTAACCCCTTTGTAAATGTTTTTTCTCAAACTTGTGGGTAAAGAGGTGCAAACTCTGCAGAGTTACTAAAACTATCATGATAGCCGAGCTTACGGTCACGAGCACCTGGCTAAACTGCCGTGATTAGATGGGATGGTTATTGGGATGGTTATTGGGAAGGTTCTTGGTTATGGTAATGGGTTTGGTTATGGTTTGGTTTGGAACTGTTGAGTCCGGGGGACGAGATGGTTGCATGACTGATGGGTCATGACATGAGATTGGTCTCAGTGCGAGATGAGGTTATTTTATGAGGTGAGATGGTAGCGAATACGAGGAGGTATTCGTGAGTATGGATAAAGGATTGGTTAATGTTCGGATGGAACACGAGAAGTGATGGAGGTATGTTGGTAATTTAATACATACTGGGATTACATTCATCTAAATTTAAGTTGCTGTTTTATCATGGTTTCATAAATCTGTTTTTCTGCAAATAAACCTTTTATGCCTACCTTGTTTATGCGCTGCATATCATGTGTTATTCCCGCACTTGCTGAGTATATCATTATGCTCAAACTTGCATTATTATTTCCTCATCAACAGCAAGAGAAGGCTATTATGAAGATCAAGTAGAGCACTATGGCGTGTGATCTATTCTCAACCTTGCCTGTGGAAGGAGTAGAGATGGAGCCACTTCTGCTTAGTTTTGCTTCCGCATTAGTTTTTGCTTCCGCGTTTAAATAAAGATTTCCGCTGCATAGAATAAAGACTTCCGCTGTGAGCATGAGTCCAAGACTCATGAGGTGTTGTAATAAACTCTGTTATTCGTGGTAATATATAATCTGAATTCAGTTTGTGGAACGTATGTGTATGTGTGATAAACATCCTGGGCACACATATGCATTAGTTCTCGGTTCCGTGGTTTTTCCACAGAATTAAGGGCGTCACATCAACCCAGATGGTCATCCGAGCATGCAAAACCATCAAGTTGCACCGTCCGGAAGAGTATTCCGTTAAGGTCCCATCCGGTCGCACGGGACCCAAATTCGTGAGTTTTAATGACTTTCCTGATTTCGACCCAGATGGCCATCCACACATGCAAAATCATTTAGTTGCACCATCCGAACGTGTACTCCATCAAAGTCCCGTTCGGTCGCTCGGGATCCGAGTTAGTGAGTTTTACCGACTTCTCCTACTTTCCCGATTTTGACTCAGATGGCCATCCGAGCAAGCAAAACCATCAAATTGCACCGTCCGATGTGTATTCCGTCAATGTCCCGTCCGACTGCACGGGACCCGAGTTCGTGAGTTTTACCGACTTTCCGGATTTCGACCCCGATAGCCATCCGCGAATGCAAAACCATCAAGTTACACTGTCCAGACGTGTATTCCTTCAAGGCCCCATCTGGCTGCCCGAGACCCGAGTTCGTGAGTTTTACCGACTTTCACGACTTTCTCAATTTCGACCCAGATGGCCATCCGCGCCTGCAAAACCATCAACTTGCACCATCCACACGTGTATTCCGTTAAGGTCCCTTCCGGCCGCTCGGGACCAAAGTTGTGAGTTTTATCGACTTTCTCGATTTCGACCCAAATGTCTATCCGCGCATGCAAAACCATCAAGTTGCACTGTCTGGACAAGTATTCTGTCAAGGTTCCATCCGGCCGCTCGGGACCTGAGTTCGTGAGTTTACCGACTTTCCCGATTTGGACCCAGATGGCCATCCACGAATGCAAAACCATCAAGTTGCACCATCCGGACTTGTATTCTGTCAAGATCCCATCCAGCCACCCGGGACCCGGTTCGTGATTTTTTCCGACTTTCCTTACTTTCCAAATTTCAACCCAGATGGCCATACGAGCATCCAAAACCATCAAGTTGCACCGTCCCAATGTGTATTTCGTCAAGGTCTCGTCTCGTTGCATGGGCCCCAAATTTGTGAGTTTTACTGACTTTCCCGATTTGGATCCAGATGGACATCCACGCATGCAAAACCATTTAGTTGCACCATCCGAAGGTGTATTCCGTTAAGGTCCCATCCGGTCGCTCGGGGACCCGAGTTAGTGAGTTTTACCGACTTTCCCGATTTTGACTCACATGACCATCCGCGCATGCAAAATCTTCCAGTTGCACCATCTGAACGTTTATTCCGTCAAGGTACCGGCGTCCGGGGACCCGAGTTCATGAGTTTTCCTGACTTTCCCAATTTTGACCCTGGTGGCCATCCACGCATACAAAACTATCAAGTTGCACCGTCGGGGCGTGTATTCCATCAAGGCCCCGTCTAGCCGCCCGAGACCCGAGTTCATGAGTTTTGCCGACTTTTTGACATTCTCGATTTCGATCCAGATCGCCATATGCGCATGCAAAACCATCAAGTTGCATCGTACGGACGTGCATTCTTTGAAGGTTCCGTCCTGCTGTCCGGGACCTGAGTTCGTGAGTTTTACCGACTTTCCTGATTTGGACCCAAATGGCCATCTGCGCATGCAAAACTATCAAGTTGCACCGTCCGGACGTGTATTCTATCAAGGTACCGTCCAGCCTCCCGGGATCCTAGTTCGTGAGTTTTACAAGCTTTCCCGACTTTCTCGATTTTGACCCAGATGGCCATCCACGCATGCAAAACCATCAAGTTGCACCGTCCGAACGAGTACTCCATCAAGGTTCCGTCCGGCTGCCTGGGAACCGAGTTCATGAGTTTTACTGACTTTCCCGATTTGGACCGAGATAGTCATCCGCGCATGCAAGAGCATTAAGTTTCATCGTCCGGACGTGTATTCCATCAAGGTCCTGTCCGGCCGCCCGGGACCTGATTTTGTGAGTTTTCCCGAGTTCGTGAGTTTTCCGACTTTTCTGATTTCAACCAAGTTGGCCATCTACGCATGTAAAACCATCAAATTGCACCGTCCGAATGTGTATTCCGTTGAGATCCCGTCCGGTCGCACGAGACCCGAGTTCATGAGTTTTACCAACTTCCCTAATTTCGACCCCAATGGCCATCCGCGCATGAAAACCATCAAGTTGCACTGTCCGGACGTGCATTCCCTCAAGGCCTCTTCTGGCCACCCGAGACCCGAGTTCGAGAGTTTTACCGACTCTCCCGACTTTCTCACATTCGACACAGATGGCCATCCGCGCATGCAAAACCATCAACTTGCACCATCTGCACGTGTATTCCGTTAAGGTCCCTTCAGGCCGCTCGGGGCCAAAGTTTGTGAGTTTTACCGACGTTCCCGAATTTCCCAATTTGGACCCAGATGGCCATCCGCCCATGCAAAACTATCAAGTTGCACCATCCGGACGTGTATTCTGTCAAGATTCTGTCTAGCCACCTGGGACCTGATTTCATGTTTTTTCCTGACTCTCCCTACTTTTCAGATTCCAACCTAGATGGCATCCGAGCATGCAAAACCGTCAAGTTGCACCGTACGAACGTGTATTCCATCAAGGTCCCGTCCCATCGCATGGGACCCAAATTCAAGAGTTTTACTGACTTTCTCGATTTTGACCCAGATGGTCATCCACGCATGCAAAACTATTTAGTTGCACAATCCGAACGTATATTCCGTCAAGGTCCCGTACGGTCGCTCGGGACCTGAGTTAGTGGATTTTAGCGATTTTGACTCAGATGGCCATCCCCGCATGTAAAACCTCCAGTTGCACCATCTGAACGTTTATTCCGTCAAGTAATTCCCGCGTCCCGGGACCCGAGGTCATGAGTTTTCCTGACTTCCCCAATTTCGACCCTGATGGCCATCCACGCATGCAAAACCATGAAGTTGCACCGTTTGGACTTGTATTCTATAAAGGCCCCGTCCAGCAGCGCTAGACCCGAGTTCGTGAGTTTTACCGACTTTCCGACTTTCTCAATTTCGATCCAGATGGCCATACGCGCATGCAAAACCATCAAGTTGCACCGTCCGGATGTTTATTCTGTCAAGGTTCCGTTTAGCCGCCAGGGACCCGAGTTCGTGAGTTTTACCGACTTTCCCGATTTGGACCCAGATGGCCATCCGCTAATGCAAAACCATCAAGTTGCACTATCCGGACGTGTATTCCGTCAAGATCCCGACCATCCACCCAGGACCCGATTTCGTGATTTTTCCCGACTTTCCCTACTTTCCCGATTTTAACCCAGATAGCCATTGGAGCATGCAAAACCAGCAAGTTGCACCGTCCGAACGTGTATTCCGTCAAAGTCCCATCCGGTTGCACGGGGCCCAAATTCGTGGGTTTTACTAACTTTCCCGATTTCCACCCAGATGGTCATTCACGCATGCAAAACCATTTAGTTAAACCATCCGACCTAAAACTCCATCAAGGTCCCGTCCGGTCGCTTGGGACTCGAGTTAGTGAGTTTTACCGACTTTCCTTACATTCCCGATTTTGACTCAAATGACCATCCGCGAATGAAAAACCTTCCAGTTGCATCATCTGAACGTTTATTCATCAAGGTACAGTCTGGCGTTCCGGGACCCGAGTTCATGAGTTTTTGTGACTTCCCCAATTTCGACCCTGATGGCCATCCGCGCATGCAAAACCATCAAGTTGCACCGTCTGGACGTGTATTCCATGAAGGCCCCGTCCAGCCGCCCGAGACCCGAGTTCATGAGTTTTACCGACTTTCTGACTTTCTCTATTTCAACCCAGATGGCCATACGCGCATGCGAAAATATCAAGTTGCACCGTTCGGACCTGTATTTCGTCAAGGTTCCATCATGCCGCCTGGCAACCGAGTTTGTGAGTTTTACCGAATTTTCCGATCTGGACCCAGATGACCATCCATGCATGCAAAACTATCAAGTTGCCCCGTCAGGATGTCTATTCCGTCAAGGTCCTGTCCAGCCTCTAGGGATCCTAGTTTGGGAGTTTTACCGTCTTTCCCGACTTTGTCGATTTCGACCCAGATGGCCATCTATGCATGCAGAACCATCAAGTTACACCACCAGAATGTATATTTTGTCAAGGTCCCGTCTAGCTGCCAGAGACCCAAGTTCGTGAGTTTTACAGACTTTCCCGACTTTTTCGATTTTGACCCAGATGGCCATCCACACATGCAAAACCATCAAGTTGCACTGCCCAGACGTGTATTACGTCAAGGTTCTGTCCGAGTTCATGAGTTTTCCCAACTTCCCCAATTTCAACACTGATGGCCATCCGCGCATGCAAAACCATCAGGTTGCACCGTCCGGATTGGTATTCCATGAAGGCCCCGACCAGCCGCTCGAGACCCAAGTTCGTGAGTTTTACCGACTTTCCGACTTTCTCGATTTTGACCAAGATGGCCATACGTGCATGCAAAACTATCAAGTTGCACCGTCCGGACGTGTATTACGTCAAGGTTCCGTTCGGCCGCCCGGGACCCGAGTTCGTGAGTTTTACCGACTTTCCTGATCTGGACCCAGATGGCCATCCGCGCATGCAAAACCATTAGGATGCACCATCCGAACGTGTATTCCGTCAAGATCCCGTCCAACCACCCGGGACCCGATTTCGTGATTTTTCCCGACTTTCCCTACTTTCAAAATTTCAACCTAGATGGTCATCCGAGCATGCAAAACCATCAAGTTGCACCGTCAGAACGTGTATTCCGTCAAGTCCTGTTTAGTCGCACGGGACTAAAATTCGTGAGTTTTATAGACTTTCCCGATTTCGACTCAGATGGCCATCCACTCATGCAAAACCATTTACTTGCACCATCCAAACGTGTATTCCATCAAGGTCCCGTCCGGTCGCTCGGGGACCTGAGTTAGTAATTTTTACTGACATTCCCTACTTCCCCGATTTTCACTCAGATGACCATCAGCGCATGCAAAACCTTCCAGTTGCACCATCTGAACGTTTATTCCGTCAAGTTACAATCCGGCATCCCGGGACCCGAGTTCATGACTTTTTCTGATTTTCCCAATTTCGACCATGATGGCAATCCGCACATGCAAAACCATCAAGTTGCACCGTCCGGACATGTATTTCATCTAGTCCCCGTCCAGCCGCCCGAGACCCGAGTTCTTGAGTTCTACCGACTTTCCGACTTTCTCAATTTTGACCCAGATGGCCATACACGTATGCAAAATCATTAAGTTACACCGTCCAGACGTGTATTCCGTCAAGGTTCCGCCCGACCGACCAGGACGCGAGTTCGTGAGTTTTACCGACTTTCCCGATTTGGACCCATATGGCCATCCGCGCATGGAAAAATATCAAGTTGCACCGTCCAGACGTGTATTCTATCATGGTCCCGTCCAACCACCCGGGATCCTAGTTTGTGAGTTTTATCGTCTTTCCCGACTTTCTCGATTTCGACCTAGATGGACATCCGCGCATGCAAAACCATTAGGTTGCACCGCCAGACGTCTATTCTGTAAAGGTTCCGTCCGACCGCCCCGGAACCGAGTTCATGAGTTTTACCGACTTTCCCGATTTGGACACAGATAGCCATCCGTGCATGCAAGACCATCAAGTTGCACCGTCCGGACGTGTATTCCATCAAGGTCCTGTCCGCCGGCCGAGACCTGAGCTTGTGAGTTTTCTCGAGTTTCACAATTTGACCCAGATAGCCATCCGCGCATGCACAACCATCAAGTTGCACCATCCGAATGTGCATTCTGTCAACGTCCCGTCAGGCCACCCGGGACCCGAGTTCGTGAGTTTTCCCGACTTTTCTAATTTCAACCCAGATGGCCATCCGCGCATGCAAAACCATCAAATTTCACAGTCCGAATGTGTATTCCATCCAGGTCCCGTCCAGTCGCACGGGATCCGAGTTTGTGAATTTTACCAACTTTTTTTATTTTGACCATGATGGCCATCCACGCAGGCAAAACAATCAATTTGCACCTTCCGGACGTGCATTTTGTCAAAATCCCGTCCAGCAACCCGGGACCCAATTTCGTGATTTTTCCCGACTTTCCCCACTGTCGAAGTGTTCGGTCGACACTTCCCCCGGGCCTGCACTGGGCAGCCTGCGGAGGTTCTTTTTTCGGTGGGGCTAGTCACTTGCGGAGAGCTTGAGCGTATGGACGAGTTAGTAAGAGCTTGACACGGTGAGTTTTACGTGGTTCAGGCCACCGGAGCGTAAAACCCTACGTCCACGGCGAGCTATGGAGCTCACTGTATTGCTTGTTGCTCGGAACCGGAGTCCTGAGCTTGAGGATGAGTTACAGATTGGGTGTGAATGGCTAGCGTATGAGTTGCGGGAGTGCGAACCCTTGCTAACGTTGCCTACCCGAGTCTTTTATAGTCTAAGACTCGGGTGGCTTACAAGGGGGGCCCGGGACCCGACAGGTGGTCCTGGGGAGATTGTCTGTCATCTACCGTATCTGCAGTTATGCCGGTAGTTGTCTCTGGCGAAGGCTTCTGAGTCTTCGTCTTGCAGCCCTGCCCATGCCGCATGCTAGTCGTAGTGGATGATGACGGCGGGGGCGGCATGGGATGTCTTGTCGCTGCGTTTATTGGCTGACAGACTCTGACACTGCGCGCCAGTCTGTGATGCGACTGGGCGCAACGGCACCTGACAGAGGCGTGCTCCGTGTCTCCACGTCTTGAGAAGGCGTGGGCCTTGAATACCTTGTACGGGCAAGGTATGGGGCATCTTTACGCCCGCTGCCGATCGCTCGGGGGCGGGCAGCGCCGTTCTGCTGGCCACATGGCGGGCCCGGAGCCCTCCTCAAAGGAGAGGGGGGGTCCGGCCCCGCAGGACACGTGGAGCCTTCGGACCTCTCCCCGCGGAGGGGGAGGTTCGGCTTCTGTCGGCCACGTGGCGAGCCCGGAGCTCCTCTCTGAGGGGAAGGAGGTCCGGCCCCGCCCGACACGTGGCACCTTCGGACCTCTCTCCCACGGAGGGGGAGGTCCGGCTTCTGTATGCCACGTGGCGAGCCCGGAGCTCTCCTCTGAGGAGAGGGAGGTCCGGTCCCGCCGGACGCGTGGCACCTTCGGAGCTCTCCCTGCGGAGAAGGGCGAGTTCCTTAGGCATTTTCTCCTGTGTGCGGGGGTACCCCATATCGCGGGTACCGACAGTGGCCCCCGGGCCCATCTCGGGGGAGATAGCGAGCCCGAGGTGGGACCTCCGTCTCTTCTGATCCGCGCACTTTCTCTAAGTTCCGCATTGACCGCTGCCAGAGCATGAACGGCCGCGGGATCGTGGGAGCGTGCGCCCACTTGATGGTTGCTTTTACTGTGGCAGTTCCCAAGACTGCCACTTCTGCATGTTGTGGCGCTTTCTTCCGGAACCGCCGAAGCGCCTTGCCGGCTTGTCTTCTGGGGCGACTGACTCCTCGACCCACCGCTTCAGTTGGGCAGCTTGGGTCCACCTGTCATCGGCGCCCGGTCTCGGAGCCAACGCGGTCGCCGATGCGATGTACTCGAAGATTTTCGAATCACCTCGAATCATTCCTGCAAAGTTTTAAAAGGGGATCTCACCCGCATCGCGGCTTCCCTTCGCATTTCCTAGCGCTCGTTCTTCCCTTGAACTCTTGCGCCTCGGCTTTCCTGTCCTTGTGCTCTCTTTCGCCATGGCTTCCAACTTGCTCCCGACGCGCCTCGTTCGTTCCTCCGAGCTTGGGCCAGTGCGCAGGCTGCTGGGCTGGCGCACAGAAGAACAGAAACACCGGCTTTGCCGGGGATCTCTCCCCCTGATCCTGGAAAAGGGGGAGATGGTCTTCTTCACTGCTTATGCTCTGGCGGGGTTCGTTCCGCCGATTTCTTCCTTCTTTGTCACACTGCTGGAGACATATGGGCTCCAGCTCCACCATCTTTCTCCCAACTCCTTCGCAATGGCTGCTGTCTTTGTCCACTTCTGCGAGATGTTTGAGGGGTGCACGCTTCTGTGACGCTCTTCCGCTACTTCTTTGTGTTGCGGACGACTGGGCGCGGCTCGAAGACTCAGATGGGGGCATACTACTTTCAGCATCGCTGCAAGGACCCAAAGGTGTCTGGATACCTTCTGCCCTTCAGCACATCAAGGTGGGAAAACTGGAGGGAGAGCTGGGTGGTAGTGCAGACCGACGAGCACGATCGCCTACAACTCCCGACCGCCAGCCCAACCACCGATCGTCGCTTCTGGGAGGAGATCCCTGAGCTGGAGCAGGAGTACGCCCCGGTCTTGTGGCGGATCCGTTCTTGGCCAACGAGGGGCTGACGTCTCTGATGGTGCTGATGGACTTCATGTCCCGTCGTATTGCACCCTTGCAGCAGCGCAGTCGCCCAGCGTGGTACTATACTGGCGAGCAGGACTGTACCAGGCTGGAGAGGGGCCCCGGCTCTGACCCCTCCGACGAGGAGCTGAACGAGATGGTGGGCAAGGTGAGCGGCGACTACATTCCCAGTGGCGACCCCGCCCTTCCGCCCTCTGCCACCCCCCTCGCCTTGGAGCCACAGAGGAGGTCAGAGCTCCTGCAGAAGATGCCGAACCTTGACGACATCGGGATCGCCGTCCGGCAGGTCGGGGATGCCTTCCGGGGTATTACAATTCCAGGAACCGAGCGCCCGGCAACCGAGCGCTCCGGATCAGGGCACGAGGCGTCTGCTGCTGTCAAACCCTTCCCAAGAGCCGACGGAACTCAAGCCACCGACAAAGGGAAGGGGAAGGAGCCGGCCCCCGGGCATCCAGAGAAGAAACGCGCCCGGTCTCCTCCGAGGGTGCTGCCTGCGCCGAGTCAGGGTGCCGGAGCAACCTTGCTCCCATCTCCCGGGGGTGCTGGTCCATCGGGTGGCGACCCGAAGAGGCCCCGGGTGTCCCTCCCCAGCGGGTCTCCCCGGACAGCGGCCGTCCGAAGTAGCCCAAGTACCTCGTCATCCTTCCTCAAGCAGAGGGGTTTCCAGGACGGATGCTGGTGGGGCGACGCCGGCGAGTGTGCCGGGGATCCAGGCGTCACGTTTCGCGACCGTTCCAACCGCTGGTCCCGGCGGTTCAGCTACAGCCCAGAGGCCGGTGCTGCAAGCCCGTTGGAGCGCTCATGCCGTCCAGTAAGTGTTGCTCCTTCTGGCTTGTAGGAGCAGTGCTCTTGTCTCTTCCCTTAGCCTGAGGGCTTTCTCTTCTTGCAGGGACCGACCAGCCGCCGGGGGCGGGCCTCTTACCCGGCCGCCTTCAACCGACGGAGGCTCCGCGCCTCAGCATCTGGGGACCGTGGTGGCTCCCATGGTCCCCAAATCGGCGGGGGCTTCCTCTGTGCCGGCGAGTTCACCCTCCGTGGTGGCCGCATCCGCTCCTATCCACCCTCCTTCACCAGTCCAGAAGTCCGGTCCTGAGACTGGGAGGGCCACTGTAGGTGTGCCTGCTGGCCCCCTGGCCTCCTTAGGACAGCGCCCCACTCTGGTTGCTGAGGCACCGGCGCCTCCGCCCGTCTTAGACTCGACAGGGGGGATCAGTGGCGTGACTCCTGTCCCCTCTGTCCCGGCGCCCGTGTGGGATGCCCTGGGGCGTGTCCAGACCAGCGCCCGGCAGCTCCAATCCGCCTTTGAGCAGGAGCGGGGGGCGCTGGCCGGCGAGAGGGAACGCCTTCTCAGCTGGAAGCAGCGGGCCCAGGAGGCTAAGGCGGACCTTGACTCGAGGCAGTCAAGGCTTGAGGCCATGAGTGCTCTGCTTGACACTCAGAAGAAGGCCATTAGCCGCTTGGAGTCAGAGACCCGGCGGCTCCGTGCCTCCTACCGCGAGGCTCTGGCCCACGTTGAAGCCAAAGCCGAGGAGCGTTCCGCCGCCGCGGAGGAGTAGCGGCTGCAGGTAGCCCGTCGAGAGTGCGCCGTCGCCGATTGGGAACGCGCTGCAGCGGCCGAGGAGGAGAAGACCACCGCCCGGCTGAGAGCCAAAGTGGAGGAGCTAAGGGCTTGGACCGAGGAGCTGGAGCTCCGTGAGTCGGCTGTTGGCACGAGGGAGGAGCAGTTCTCCCAGGAGCGCCAGGCAGCGATGGATCGCGAGCTGGCGGCTCGCCAAGAGGTAGAGAAGCTCCAGTCCTTGCGGTCTGCCGAGGCCCAGGCAGTCTGGGGCTTTATTGCCAAGGCGGGGTCCGCCTTGGCTCCTCTTGGTTTCGGCCCTGTGCAGATGGAGGCTCCGGCGCGGCCGATGTCCGAAGCGATCCCGGCACTTGAGTCCATCGGCGACGAGCTGGGTCGGCTCGAAGCAGTGATCGCCGACGAGCTTGAAGCGGAAGGTCAGGGCCTTGCGAAGGAGGTCGCTATGCACGTACTGTCGTGCTTCCGGAGCCGAGACCCTTCCTTTTCTCTGGGGCCAGTCCGTCTAGGACCCGTTGCCGATCGGGAGGAAGCTGCCAGGGGCGAGGTCGAGGACGTGGCTGCCCTCGTGGCCTCTAGGTTTCATCGGGAGTCCGGGGACTCTTAGGCATCTGCCCCCGTGGCCACAAGGCCCTGTACTTCCTTTTTATTTTTGTTGAGTCTGTAGCCCAGCTCGTGGAGTCTTTGTATGAACAGACTCCTGTTTCTTTCTGTGTCTGCATGTCCTAGTCTTCTTCCTGGTTTTTCCTGGCCGAGTCCTTAGCTCCACAAGGTACTCGGAGGCCTTGACCAATCTCGAAGCTCTGCATAGACACCTTCTCCGGGTCCTCACTGTATACTAAGGGCCCCGGAGGTCTCCAGGACCCGCCTCACGAGAACGGGGGGGGGGGGGTCCGGGCCTGTTGGCCACGTGGCGGGCCCGGAGCTCCCCTCTGAGGGGAGGTCCGGGCTTGTGGGGCACGTGGAGTCCTTGGACCTCTCCCCGCGGAGGGGGGAGGTCCGGCTTCTGTAGGCTACGTGGCGGGCCCGGAGCTCCCCCTCAAGGAGGTGGATGGTCTGGCCCCGCTGGACACGTGGGACCTTCGGGCCTCGCCCCTGCGGAAGCGGTGAGGTCTAGTTCTTTGATCTTACCTTGGGGTTTCGGTCTTGCGCGATCCCGTAGCGGCCCCCTGGTAGGTGCGTTCCATTGGATGGATGTGCCTACCATACTCCTGCGGGGAGCTGAGGCCGAGAGGTCCTGCACACAAGTAAGGGAAACGTAATTCTCCTTGGGGGCTCCCCCTCCTCTATCTCATAGTCTTATTTGGCTTACGGTCCCCGTCCACCTATACGGTGCTCCGTGCACGAATTGCCGGGGGCTCGGGGCCCCCCTGGCTATTGGCCGGTACCTCCAACGCCACCACCTTTGGTAGGGCAGCAAATGCCGACTAAAGGTGAGAATGAGAAGAGGGAGCTGAACGCATGGTGGGCACGCGGTAGTAGTGCAGTCATAAAAATTTAATAAGTAAATTAAATGAGCACCAAAGAAGAGCAAAGTAGGACAGGTTTCTTTTCATATAAATTTCCATAGGAGGAAGGCAGGCTGAGTATGGAGGCCATGACCCGCCTCAAGAGAAGCAAGACTCTACGCGCTTGGGTTCGGAACCAGGCGAAGCTGAACGTAGTCCTGGACCGTCCCCTGAGGCTTAGCTGCACCCAGCACTGTTCCTGGACTTTATGGAATTTATTATAAAAAGAAGAGTCTGTCCTATTGTTGCTCTAGGGGTAGAACTTACAGAGGTGTTCTGGGGAATGGTCCCAGGTCCCAGGATGTCCAGCCCCCGTACGGCAAATGGCCATGTGGTCTGGATCATCTGTACCGTCCAAGACGGTGTATGGATCTACTTGGCGTGGAACAGGCACGCCTTGCAGTTCTCGACCAGCTTGACGGCATCCTGGAGTGTCGTCGGCTAGTAGAAGCCATGCCGAAAGGCTTTACCGACAAGCGTGCGTGAGGAAGAGTGACTCCCACATTCGCCTCTGTCGGTACCTGAGATATGGGGTACCCCCGCTGTCGGTACCTGAGATATGGGGTACCCCCGCGCACAGGGTAAAATGCCTAAGGTACTCGCCCTTCTCCGCAGGGAGAGCTCCGAATGCGCCACGCGTCCAGCGGGGCCGGACCTCCCTCTCCTCAGAGGAGATCTCCGGGCCCGCCACATGGCATACAGAAGCCGGACCTCCCCCTCCGCGGGAGAGAGGTCCGAAGACGCCACGCGTCCAGCGGGGCCGGACCTCCCTCTCCGCAGAGGAGAGCTCCGGGCCCGCCACGTGGCATACAGAGGCCGGACCTCCCCCTCCGCGGGGAGAGGTCCGGAGGCTCCACGTGCCCCGCAGGCCGGACCCTTCTCACCTCAGAGAAGGGCTCCGGACCCGCCACGTGGCCAGAAGAACGGTGCTGCCTGCCCCCGAGCGGTAGGCGGCGGGCGTAAAGGTGCTCCTCACCTTGCCCGTACAAGGTATTCAAGGCCCGCGTCTTCCCAAGACGCGGAAACGCGGAGCACGCGTCTGTCAGGTGCCGTTGCGCCCAGTCGCATCACAGACTGGCGCGCGGTGTCAGAACCTGCCAGCCAATAAACGCCGCAACAAGACATCCCATGCCGCCTGCGCCGTCATCAACCACTACGACTAGCATGTGGCATGGGCAGAGCGGCAAGATGAAGACTCAGAAGCCTTCGACCAGAGGCAGCTACCGGCGTAACTACAGATACGGTAGATAACAAGCAATCTTCCCGGGACCACCTGTCGGGTCCCGGCTCCCCTTGTAAGCCGCCCGAGTCTTGGACTATAAAAGGCTCGGGCAGGCGTCGATAGCAGGGGTTCGCACTTTGCAACTCATACGCTAGCCATACACTCTCAAGCTGTAACTCACCCCAAGCTCAGGCCTCCGGCCCTGAGCAGCAAGCAATACAGCAAGCTCCGTAGCTCGCCGTGGACGTAGGGTTTTACGCTCCGGCGGCCTGAACCACGTAAAACTTGCCGTGTCAAGCTCTCGCTAACTCGTCCATCCGTGCAAGCTTTCCGCTAGGAGACTAGCCCCACCGAAAAAAGAACCTCCGCGGGCTGCCCAGTGCAGGCCCGGGGGAAGTGTCGATCGCACACTTCGACACCCGCGCACAGGGGAAAATGCCTAAGGAACTCGCCCTTCTCCGCAGGGAGAGCTCCGAAGGCGCCACGCGTCCGGCGGGGCCGGACCTCCCTCTCCTCAGAGGAGAGCTCCGGACCCGCCATGTGGCATACAGAAGCCGGACCTCCCCCTCCGTGGGAGAGAGGTCCGAAGGCGCCACGCGTCCAGCGGGGCCGGACCTCCCTCTCCTCAGAGGAGAGCTCCGGGCCCACCATGTGGCCGACAGAAGCCGAGCCTCCCCCTCCGCGGGGAGAGGTCCGGAGGCTCCACGTGCCCCGCAGGCCGGACCCTCCTCTCCTCTGAGAAGGGCTCCGGGCCCGCCACGTGGCAGAAGAACGGCGCTGCCTGCCCCCGAGCGATAGGCAGCGGGCGTAAAGACGCCCCATACCTTGCCCGTACAAGGTATTCAAGGCCCGCGTCTTCCCAAGACACGGAGACGCGGAGCACGCTTCTGTCAGGTGCCGTTGCGCCCAGTCGCATCACAGACTGGCGCGCGGTGTCAGAACCTGCCAGCCAATAAACACCGCGACAAGACATCACATGCCGCCTGCGCCGTCATCAACCACTACGACTAGCATGCGGCATGGGCAGGGCGGCAAGACGAAGACTCAGAAGCCTTCGACCAGAGACAACTACCGGCATAACTGCAGATACGATAGATGATAGACAATCTTCCCGGGACCACCTGTCGGGTCCCGGCCCCCCTTGTAAGCTGCCCGAGTCTTGGATTATAAAAGGCTCGGGTAGGCGACGATAGCAAGGGTTCGCACTCTGCAACTCATACGCTAGCCATACACTCCCAAGCTGTAACTCACCCCCAAGCTCAGGACTCCGGCCCTGAGCAGCAAGCAAATACAGCGAGCTCCATAGCTCGCCGTGGACGTTGGGTTTTACGCTCCGGCGGCCTGAACCACGTAAAACTCACCGCGTCAAGCTCTTACTAACTCGTCCATCCGCGCAAGCTCTCCGCAAGGGACTAGCCCCACCAAAAAAAGAACCTCCGCGGGCTGCCCAGTGCAGGCCCGGGGGAAGTGTCGACCGAACACTTCGACATTTGGCGCGCCAGGTAGGGGGTTTTTCTCCTAGCGCGACGAGTTTCCGCCGACGAAGATGACCAAGCTTCCTTCAGCGGCAAGCTCTCCTCCCCCGCGTTCACGGCGAACCGTGACCAGCGGGGAGTACATGTCGACACACTCAGGACGGAGTGTGTCGGCACAAGCTGGTAGCCAACAGCCGACTCCGGCAACGCCGACCCCGGCGATGCAGGCTCCGACCAGTGTGAGATCTTCTGCAGCGCTGAGCGTACACCATGGGGGTGCGCTAGCTGCAGCAAGAGCACTGCTGTGCAACCCACCTGCCGGGGATGCGCCCCATTCAGCAACCCAGCAATGGGTCCGCGAGGTGGACCGCCTCGTCGTCGCCGCCGCGAACCCTCGGTTTCGGCGAGGACGGCGCCCCGGACAACCAGCTGTTCGCTGACGCGCACGCCCACGGTTGACGGACAAACGGTGGATTCCAGCTCCTCCAGGCTCCCATCGACGGACCTGAGAAGGGAGCTGGAACGGTGCCACTTGGGCCAGGATGCCCGGGTGCACCTCGAGCGACGTCGAGAAAGGCGTCGCAACCATGAGGCTGGCGACAGCATGACGTTGGCCTCGACACAACCTGGAGGGCAGGTCTTCGCCACGCGAGCCCTGCCTCAGGCATATGCCGCGCAGCATATGCCACAACCATATGCGCCGCAAGCAGCGCCCCCGGTCTATAGTGCAGCCTTGCCCATGCCGGGATACGCGGTGCCAAGTGCAAACCAAGCGTTCGCAGTGCCAATACCTGCGGCAGCAGGAGCGGGATGTGCAGCTCTTGCACCCCACCTTCGCTTCGCGAGGTGGCCACGCAAGTTTCACCCGCACCTGCCTGAGAAGTACGACGGTAGCGTCAACCCGGCGGAGTTCCTCCAGATCTACTCCACCGCCGTACTTGCTGCAGGAGGGGACGAGGCTGTCATGGCCAACTACTTCCCCGTCCCCTTGACCGGCCCAGCTCGGTCTTGGCTCATGAATCTACCTCAGGGGTCCATAACTTCCTGGGGAGAGCTCTGCCGGCAGTTCGTTGCCAACTTCAGCAGCTCCTACACCCGTCCCGGCACGGAGCTTGACCTCCACGCCGTCAAGCAACAACCTGGGGAGTCGCTGCGCTCTTTCATCCAGCGGTTCTACCAGGTACGCAACACCATCCCGCATATCCAAAGTGCTTCTGTGGTGGTGGCGTTCTGACAGGGTGTCCGGGACGAGAAAATGCTTGAGAAGCTCGCGACCAGAGAGGTCCGTGACGTCTCTGAGCTCTTCAGCCTGGCGGACAAATGCGCTAGAGCAGCTGAAGGGCGGAACTGGCACTCTCTGCCGACCTCCGAGCCAGGTGGACAACCCGGGTCCGGCGCTGCTGCCTATGGGGGTGGCAAGAAGGCCAAGAACCGGGGGAGTGGCAAGATGAAGTCATCGTTCACGGCTCCCGTCGCCGCAGCAGCGACGGCTAGTGGAGCTCGGGGGCCACGCCCCGACAAAAGGCAGCGGCAGTCACCGGCCCCAGATAGTGACCAGGGCGGGCTATGCCCCGTGCATGGCGCCGGCAACCATACTGCTGCCGAGTGCTGGGATATCCAGAGGCTCGCAGAGTGCTTCCGCAAAGGAAGACAGCAGAGAGCTGAAGCACAGCCCTACCCTCAGAGGGATGGCAAACAGAAGGTCGATACCCCAGTCACCGCCGCCCATCAGGTGGGGTTCCAGGAGCCTCAGTGTGTCATAAAGACAGTGCATAACGGCGAGGACTCCAGCTCTGACGGTGACGGGCCAGGGCGGTAGCCAACTGCGGCACGCCTCCGTGCTTCGGACATACCTCCCGGGGGCCGCCCAAGATCTGTCAACCCCTTGAAGGCCTTGCCAGAAGGGGAAGACGCCTTGGGTCATCCAAGACGAGCCCGGGTCCACCTACCCCTTGAAGGCCTTAGCCAGAAGGGGAGAACTCCCCGGGGGCCCCCAGGAGAAGCCACGCAGGACCTGATCCAGCGCGAAGATGACAACCTCGTCGACGAGACTCGGCTGCAGGTAACACCCCACAACGCGCGGTCTCGGCTGATGCTCTAAGCACTACCGCCAAAGAACCGAACGCATCGGGGACCTGCAGGAGGGCAACCTGGTGTCGCGGCACGCTCTATTCCGAAGAGGACCCATAAGCTCTCCCCCAGCAGGGAAGGTCCCTTCCGAATCATGAAAGCTGCCGCCCCAGGTACACATGCCTTTCAACCGAGTGTGGGATCCGTTCCCAAAAAACCATTGCCATGAAGCAACACTGTAAGTCCTACTTCCCGAGCATCAGTAGAACAGGGTTATTCCCTTCTGTAATGAATCCCATAGAATTCAGGAACAGAGCTTGGGGCAGCTAAGTCTCAAGGGACGGTACAGGACTACGTCCAGTTTAGCCTGGTTCCGACCCTAAGCGCGTAGAGTCTTGCTTCCCTTGTAGACAAGGCGGAATATTGCCTCCATGTACAGCCAGAATTCCACCTATGGGCATGAATACAGAAACCTGTTCTACTTAGCTCTCTCTCATGCGCTCATTTAAATTATGCATTAATTTTTATGACCGCACTATCTTTGTATGTTCATCGTACATCTAGCTCCCCCTCTCCCGCGCTCATCCATAGTCGGCATTCGCTATCCTACCGAGGGCGGCTGCGCTTGAGGTACCTACCGATGATCGAGTGAGTCTCTCGGGCCTCCCCCAGTCAGGTGTTGCGGTGCCAGTTGGTCACCTTCAGGAAAGGCCTGCGTTGTGCATGGGGGGTCCAGGGTGCGTATCCAGCTTAGTAGGCCATGAGCCCAAAGCATGCGCATTCTGCCCCCCGGAGGTACTGGGGAGTACAACTGCTTTGCCTGGTCATGAACCCAAAGCACGTGCACTCTGCTTCCCCAGCGCATAGCCCGGTACTAGGGATCGGACGACCGTACCCGGACCTCGGAGGGAGCCGGAGCTCCGGCGCCTCGTGCACAGAATTGCCCAAGCCCCGTATAACATATCAGGATCATAAGACGAATAAGACTAGGAGACGGGAGGGGAGGACCCCCCGAGGAGAATTATGTTTCCTCTGCCTGTGTGCAGGACCTCTAGGTTACGGCAACAGGGACTGCATGAAGCGGGGGGAAAGGAGCTATCAACTACTCCGGCCTAGGACTGGAAGGACCGGGTCCTGCCCCTTCAGCAGGGGCGGGGCCCGAGGGCCCCACGTGTCCAGCGGGCCTGGAGCTCTCGCCTCCCCTGAGAAGGGCTCCGGGCTCGCCACGTGGCAGGCGGAAACCGGACCTCCCCCCCCCCTGGTGGGAGGGCTCCAAAAGCCCTACGTGTCCAGCATGGCCGGAGCTCCCGCCTCTTAAGGAGGGGCTCTGGACCCGCCACGTGGCAGGCAGATTTGGAGCTCCCCATAGGGCGAGATCTGGAGACCCCCGAGGGCCCCCAACACGGTTAGGACCCGGGGAAGGTGTCTATGCAGAGCTCCGAGATTGGACATGGCCTCTGAGTACCTTGCGGAGCTAAGGACTCAGTCAGGCAAAGCCAAGAAGGAAAGAAAAAGCATCACAGACACAAATATCCAAAAGAGTTGAACTAAGCGAGGCTCCATGAGTTGGACTACAGACTCGATAAAAAGGGAGAAACAAGTCCTAAGGACCTCCCGGCTCCCGCCGGAACCTTGCGGCTACAAGGGCGGCCACATCCTCGACTTCAGCCCTGGCAGCTTCCTCCCGCTCCGCGGCTGGGCCCTCTCTCGCTGGTTCTAGCGAGAAAGAGGGGTCGCGGCTCTTGAAGCATGCCAGCACATGTGAGGCGACCTCTAAGGCTAGGCCGCGTCCCTCGGCCTCAAGCTCGCTGGCGACCACCGAGTCTAGCCTGTCCAGCTTGGCGCCGATCGACTCCAGCGCAGGGATCACCTCCGCCACCTTCAACGCAGGAGCCGCGGCCCTCACCGGACTGAAGCCAAGAGGGATCAGGGCGGACCCCGCTCGATCCATGAAGCTCGAGACCGCAAGAGCCTCGGAGGACCGCAAGGCCGAGAGCTCCTCCACCTCGCGGCGGGCCGCCTGCTGAGCCTCCAGGTTCCTCTCGGAGAATTCCTTCTCCTTGGCCGCCAGGGAGCTCTCCCGAAGATGGAGAGTCTTGGCAAGCCGCTCCAACTCAGCAGCCTTGAAGTCGGCGGCCAACTCCCGGTCCAAGACTGCCCGACGTTCACGGGAGACCTGTTCCTCCCTCAAGTCGAGGTCTGCCTTCAGAATCTCCAGCTCCTCGATCCGATCTCGAAGGTCATCCTCGCCCACCGCCAGCTGCGCGGCGACCCTCTCCGCCTCAGCTGCTGTGGAACGCTCCCGTTCCTCAACGGCGAGTTTACGGTGCTCCAACTGCTGCCGTATCTCCACAGCGGCAGAGAGGCTCTCCTCGGCCCGGGCGTGTGCCTCCAGGGCCTCCCTGTTGATCCGCCGCGATTCGGTGTCCATGCGGTCGACAGCCCGCTTCATCCGGTCGAGGAGCACTTCCCTGAAGTCGAGCAACTCCCGCCTGGAGTCGAGCTCGCTCTTAACCTTCGCGGTCCTCTCCCGCAAAAGGTTCCCCCAGGTGAGGAGGCGATCCCGTTTAACCGTATACTCCTCCCGCTCGCGACCTAGTGCAGCCAAGACCTGCCGAACGCTCGTCTCGGCAAGCGCGAAGGCATCCGCCAGGGGCAATGGAGCAACAGAGGCCGGGGCAGTCCCCCCCCACCTCCTCCATTACCTCGTCCTCAAGAGGAGTCGGCGCACCAGCAACCGAGACGAGACGCCGATCAGGAGAAGCTGGCTCCGAGGCTCTGGCAGCCGGACCTGCCGGACTCTCTCCAGCTTCTGGCTCCTTGACCTTTGGAGAGGGGCGAGCCGGGGAAGGCGGCGCTGGAGTAAAGGCCGGGCCGCCTGGTGCAAGGTCGACCTGCGCTGGCTTGGGGGCCACGGTGGCCGTCTCGGCAGGAAGAGACGACGCCGCCGCGGAGTCCGGGCACACCGGAACAGGAGAAGTTCGCGCTTGCCTGGGGGCCGCGGCAGTTGCCCCTGGCTCCGAGCGCAACGGCACAGACTCCCCGCAAGTCGGGGATGGCCGGGAAGCGCGGACACTCCAGCGGGCTCTGAACCCCAACTTCCGAGCCGGGGTAGGACTCCCAGAGCCCGCTACCGTCACTGACGGCCGCTCCGCAGTCGCTTGAACTGGCGGAACAGAGGACGCCCCAGAAGCTTCCCTCAACGCATCAGCCCGGGGCCTCTTCGAGTCGCCACCGGAGGGAGTGCCAGGCACCCCAGATTCCCGACTTGGCACAGACGCCGCCGCTGGAGGAGATCAAGCGCGCTTCTTCTCTGGTGGCGGGTTGGAGGCCATGGCGAGGGAGAACTCAAGGGCAAGAGAGCAAAAGCACAAGAGTCCGAGAAGAAACGGAGAGAAGTGCGAAGGGAAGCCGCAATGTGGGTAAGATCCCCTCTAAAAACTTCCCGGGTGCAATTCCAAGCGATTCGGAACTCTTCGAATACACCGCATCGGCAACCGCTTCGGCTCCTAGACCGAGTGCCGATGACGGGTGGACCCAAGCCACCCAACTGAAGCGGTGGGTCAAGGAGTCTCCTGAGAAGATGAGCCAGCAAGGCACTTCGGCGGTTCCCGAAGAAAGCGCCGCAACGTGCAGAAGTGGCAGTCTTGGGAACCGCTGCAGTAAAAGCAACCATCAAGTGAGCGCACGCTCCCACGATCCCGCGGCCGTTCGTGCTCCGGCGGCGGTCAATTCGGGACTTAGAGAAAGTGCGCGGATCGGAAGAGACGGAGGTCCCACCTCGGGCTCGCTATCTCCCCCGAGATGGGCCCGGGGGCCACTGTCGGTACCTGAGATATGGGGTACCCCCGCGCACAGGGGAAAATGCCTAAGGAACTCGCCCTTCTCCGCAGGGAGAGCTCCGAAGGCGCCACGCGTCCGGCGGGGCCGGACCTCCCTCTCCTCAGAGGAGAGCTCCGGACCCGCCACGTGGCATACAGAAGCCGGACCTCCCCCTCCGCGGGAGAGAGGTCCGAAGGCGCCACGCGTCCAGCGGGGCCGGACCTCCCTCTCCTCAGAGGAGAGCTCCGGGCCCGCCATGTGGCCGACAGAAGCCGAGCCTCCCCCTCCGCGGGGAGAGGTCCGGAGGCTCCACGTGCTCCGCATGCCGGACCCTCCTCTCCTCTGAGAAGGGATCCGGGCCCGCCACGTGGCAGCAGAACGGCGCTGCCTGCCCCCGAGCGATAGGCAGCGGGCGTAAAGACGCCCCATACCTTGCCCGTACAAGGTATTCAAGGCCCGCGTCTTCCCAAGACGCGGAGACGTGGAGCACGCTTCTGTCAGGTGCCGTTGCGCCCAGTCGCATCACAGACTGGCGCGCGGTGTCAGAACCTGCCAGCCAATAAACACCGCGACAAGACATCCCATGTCGCCTGCGCCGTCATCAACCACTACGACTAGCATGCGGCATGGGCAGGGCGGCAAGACGAAGACTCAGAAGCCTTCGACCAGAGACAACTACCGGCATAACTGCAGATACGATAGAACCGAACGCATCGGGGACCTGCAGGAGGGCAACCTGGTGTCGCGGCACGCTCTATTCCGAAAAGGACCCATAAGCTCTCCCCCAGCAGGGAAGGTCCCTTCCGAATCATGAAAGCTGCCGCCCCAGGTACACATGCCTTTCAATCGAGTGTGGGATCCGTTCCCAAAAAACCATTGCCATGAAGCAACACTGTAAGTCCTACTTCCCGAGCATCAGTAGAACAGGGTTATTCCCTTCTGTAATGAATCCCATAGAATTCAGGAACAGAGCTTGGGGCAGCTAAGTCTCAAGGGACGGTACAGGACTACGTCGAGTTTAGCCTGGTTCCGACCCTAAGCGCGTAGAGTCTTGCTTCCCTTATAGACAAGGCGGAATATTGCCTCCATGTACAGCCAGAATTCCACCTATGGGCATGAATAGAGAAACCTGTTCTACTTAGCTCTCTCTCATGCGCTCATTTAAATTATGCATTAATTTTTATGACCGCACTATCTTTGTATGTTCATCGTACATCTAGCTCCCCCTCTCCCGCGCTCATCCATAGTCGGCATTCGCTATCCTACCGAGGGCGGCTGCGCTTGAGGCTCCTACCGATGACCGAGTGAGTCTCTCGGGCCTCCCCCAGTCAGGTGTTGCGGTGCCAGTTGGTCACCTTCAGGAAAGGCCTGCGTTGTGCATGGGGGGTCCAGGGTGCGTATCCAGCTTAGTAGGCCATGAGCCCAAAGCATGCGCATTCTGCCCCCAGGAGGTACTGGGGAGTACAACCGCTTTGCCTGGTCATGAACCCAAAGCACGTGCACTCTGCTTCCCCAGCGCATAGCCCGGTACTAGGGATCGGACGACCGTACCCGGACCTCGGAGGGAGCCGGAGCTCCGGCGCCTCGTGCACAGAATTGCCCAAGCCCCGTATAACATATCAGGATCATAAGACGAATAAGACTAGGAGACGGGAGGGGAGGACCCCCCGAGGAGAATTACGTTTCCTCTGCCTGTGTGCAGGACCTCTAGGTTACGGCAACAGGGACTGCATGAAGCGGGGGGAAAGGAGCTATCAACTACTCTGGCCTAGGACTGGAAGGACCGGGTCCTGCCCCTTCAGCAGGGGCGGGGCCCGAGGGCCCCACGTGTCCAGCGGGCCCGGAGCTCTCGCCTCCCCTGAGAAGGGCTCCGGGCTCGCCACGTGGCAGGCGGAAACCGGACCTCCCCCCCCCCCCCCCCCCCCGGTGGGAGGGCTCCGAAAGCCCTACGTGTCCAGCATGGCCGGAGCTCCTGCCTCTTAAGGAGGGGCTCTGGACCCGCCACGTGGCAGGCAGATTTGGAGCTCCCCATAGGGCGAGATCCGGAGACCCCCGAGGGCCCCCAACACGGTTAGGACCCGGGGAAGGTGTCTATGCAGAGCTCCGAGATTGGAGATGGCCTCTGAGTACCTTGCGGAGCTAAGGTCTCAGTCAGGCAAAGCCAAGAAGGAGAGAAAAAGCATCACAGACACAAATATCCAAAAGAGTCGAACTAAGCGAGGCTCCATGAGTTGGACTACAGACTCGATAAAAAGGGAGAAACAAGTCCTAAGGACCTCCCGGCTCCCGCCGGAACCTTGCGGCTACAAGGGCGGCCACATCCTCGACTTCAGCCCTGGCAGCTTCCTCCCGCTCCGCGGCTGGGCCCTCTCTCGCTGGTTCTAGCGAGAAAGAGGGGTCGCGGCTCTTGAAGCATGCCAGCACATGTGAGGCGACCTCTAAGGCTAGGCCGCGTCCCTCGGCCTCAAGCTCGCTGGCGACCACCGAGTCTAGCCTGTCCAGCTTGGCGCCGATCGACTCCAGCGCAGGGATCACCTCCGCCACCTTCAACGCAGGAGCCGCGGCCCTCACCGGACTGAAGCCAAGAGGGATCAGGGCGGACCCCGCTCGATCCATGAAGCTCGAGACCGCAAGAGCCTCGGAGGACCGCAAGGCCGAGAGCTCCTCCACCTCGCGGCGGGCCGCCTGCTGAGCCTCCAGGTTCCTCTCGGAGAATTCCTTCTCCTTGGCCGCCAGGGAGCTCTCCCGAAGATGGAGAGTCTTGGCGAGCCGCTCCAACTCAGCAGCCTTGAAGTCGGCGGCCAACTCCCGGTCCAAGACCGCCCGACGTTCACGGGAGACCTGTTCCTCCCTCAAGTCGAGGTCTGCCTTCAGAATCTCCAGCTCCTCGATCCGATCTCGAAGGTCATCCTCGCCCACTGCCAGCTGCGCGGCGACCCTCTCCGCCTCAGCTGCTGTGGAACGCTCCCTTCCTCAACGGCGAGTTTACGGTGCTCCAACTGCTGCCGTATCTCCACAGCGGCAGAGAGGCTCTCCTCGGCCCGGGCGTGTGCCTCCAGGGCCTCCCTGTTGATCCGCCGCGATTCGGTGTCCATGCGGTCGACAGCCCGCTTCATCCGGTCGAGGAGCACTTCCCTGAAGTCGAGCAACTCCTGCCTGGAGTCGAGCTCGCTCTTAATCTTCGCGGTCCTCTCCCGCAAAAGGTTCCCCCAGGTGAGGAGGCGATCCCGTTTAACCGTATACTCCTCCCGCTCGCGACCTAGTGCAGCCAAGACCTGCCGAACGCTCGTCTCGGCAAGCGCGAAGGCATCCGCCAGGGGCAATGGAGCAACAGAGGCCGGGGCAGTCCCCCCCCACCTCCTCCATTACCTCGTCCTCAAGAGGAGTCGGCGCACCAGCAACCGAGACGAGACGCCGATCAGGAGAAGCTGGCTCCGAGGCTCTGGCAGCCGGACCTGCCGGGCTCTCTCCAGCTTCTGGCTCCTTGACCTGTGGAGAGGGGCGAGCCGGGGAAGGCGGCGCTGGAGTAAAGGCCGGGCCGCCTGGTGCAGGGTCGACCTGCGCTGGCTTGGGGGCCACGGTGGCCGTCTCGGCAGGAAGAGACGACGCCGCCGCGGAGTCCGGGCACACCGGAACAGGAGAAGTTCGCGCTGGCCTGGGGGCCGCGGCAGTTGCCCCTGGCTCCGAGCGCAACGGCACAGACTCCCCGCAAGTCGGGGATGGCCGGGAAGCGCGGACACTCCAGCGGGCTCTGAACCCCAACTTCCGAGCCGGGGTAGGACTCCCAGAGCCCGCTACCGTCACTGACGGCCGCTCCGCAGTCGCTTGAACTGGCGGAACAGAGGACGCCCCAGAAGCTTCCCTCAACGCATCAGCCCGGGGCCTCTTCGAGTCGCCACCGGAGGGAGTGCCAGGCACCCCAGATTCCCGACTTGGCACAGACGCCGCCGCTGGAGGAGATCGAGCACGCTTCTTCTCTGGTGGCGGGTTGGAGGCCATGGCGAGGGAGAACTCAAGGGCAAGAGAGCAAAAGCACAAGAGTCCGAGAAGAAACGCAGAGAAGTGCGAAGGGAAGCCGCAATGTGGGTAAGATCCCCTCTAAAAACTTTCCGGGTGCAATTCCAAGCGATTCGGAACTCTTCGAATACACCGCATCGGCAACCGCTTCGGCTCCTAGACCGAGTGCCGATGACGGGTGGACCCAAGCCACCCAACTGAAGCGGTGGGTCAAGGAGTCTCCTGAGAAGATGAGCCAGCAAGGCACTTCGGCGGTTCCCGAAGAAAGCGCCGCAACGTGCAGAAGTGGCAGTCTTGGGAACCGCCGCAGTAAAAGCAACCATCAAGTGACCGTACGCTCCCACGATCCCGCGGCCGTTCGTGCTCCGGCAGCGGTCAATTCGGGACTTAGAGAAAGTGCGCGGATCGGAAGAGACGGAGGTCCCACCTCGGGCTCGCTATCTCCCCCGAGATGGGCCCGGGGGCCACTGTCGGTACCTGAGATATGGGGTACCCCCGCGCACAGGGGAAAATGCCTAAGGAACTCGCCCTTCTCCGCAGGGAGAGCTCCGAAGGCGCCACGCGTCCGGCGGGGCCGGACCTCCCTCTCCTCAGAGGAGAGCTCCGGACCCGCCACGTGGCATACAGAAGCCGGACCTCCCCCTCCGCGGGAGAGAGGTCCGAAGGCGCCACGCGTCCAGCGGGGCCGGACCTCCCTCTCCTCAGAGGAGAGCTCCGGGCCCGCCATGTGGCCGACAGAAGCCGAGCCTCCCCCTCCGCGGGGAGAGGTCCGGAGGCTCCACGTGCTCCGCATGCCGGACCCTCCTCTCCTCTGAGAAGGGCTCCGGGCCCACCACGTGGCAGCAGAACGGCGCTGCCTGCCCCCGAGCGATAGGAAGCGGGCATAAAGACGCCCCATACCTTGCCCGTACAAGGTATTCAAGGCCCGCGTCTTCCCAAGATGCGGAGACGCGGAGCACGCTTCTGTCAGGTGCCGTTGCGCCCAGTCGCATCACAGACTGGCGCGTGGTGTCAGAACCTGCCAGCCAATAAACACCGCGACAAGACATCCCATGTCGCCTGCGCCGTCATCAACCACTACGACTAGCATGCGGCATGGGCAGGGCGGCAAGACGAAGACTCAGAAGCCTTCGACCAGAGACAACTACCGGCATAACTGCAGATACGATAGATGATAGACAATCTTCCCGGGACCACCTGTCGGGTCCCGGCCCCCCTTGTAAGCTGCCCGAGTCTTGGATTATAAAAGGCTCGGGTGTGGCGGACCGGAATCCGCTCATCCAGGATCGCAGAGGGTGGTGCCACGCGATGCGACACCCGACAGCACACGTCATAAGAACACAATATATTACATGGGAAAAACAACTGAAACTGTACAAACAGGTACAAACTTCAGTTACAACTATTGTTTATGTTACACAGCGGAAGTCTACACTACACAACTCACGCCCGCCTATCTAGCAAAAGTCGGTTGCCCAGCCCTAGGGCAACCCACACTAGCTGCACGTCTCAGCTCAGCGCGGCGTGTACGGCTCCCACTCAGCCGTGGTCCCCGACGGAGGGTAACCCTCGCCGGTGGACTCGTACTCCGAGTCCGTGGGTGGCTCCTCACCTGAAAAACACTTAAGCAGCAACCATGAGCACGAAGGCTCAGCAAGGCTTAACCGACTCACCTAAGCATGAATCTCTACATGGTATACCAAGACATAGGTTGGTAGCATTTCAGCAAAACGACACGCCTACAAGTTCATCCTTAGTTCATCTTTTAGCAACAAGTTAACAGTTCATGAAATCTGAAATTTAGTAAGCAGTATTTGGTGGCACACATGTAGCAATACAATTATATCAATCAGCATCATTGCATCAACATATTTCATCCATTAGTCTACGTTACGACGCAGTGAACAAGCAGTACTCGTCACCGCGAGGGACGGCGAATCGACTCGATATACACCTGCAGGGAAAACCCAAAGAGCACGTCACGTACGCCCATCCGTGGAGCTGCACAGCACGCTCACTCGATGTCGTACGGGACAACCTTTCACCCAACAGCCCAAACGTCGAACCGGTCGCACCGAAACGAGCAGGAGGTTCCCCACACGGAGCATCTCTCTATGCCCGTTGGCAGATTTCCACCTTGCTGCCCTCAACCTACACCTATAAATCGGTGTGCTATGCCTCGACGCCCGGAGGTTTAGGCTACATCGGTTTATCGGGGCCCATATATCCGATATGCCTTCGGTACGTTCAATACTTGTTCAGCAGGGCCGCACACGGATCGGTCCTCAATCGACACGGGCAGGGCTGCGCACACAAGACTCTCTCTTGCTGCGCCCTAGCCCCTGCCTAGTCTCATTTTTATTACTAAAGTGATCTCACATCACTCAACCGAACCCGTGTGTCCCAAGCCTATCTCGCGAGTAGATTCCAACTACTCGACTTGTACCGAAGTCCTATGACTCATTAAGCATAGCATGTCTACTCGAGGTCCTTGACACTACCCTCACTCTTTTAGGAACCTTTGGTTATGCAAGTGGGGTTTCATTCATCCTATACCTAATGCACATACATACTTCATATGACACATGTAAACAAAGTAAGACTTATAAAAGGGTTAATGCAAACCGGGGCTTGCCTTGTTGCTGCTGGTCAGGAGTTAGTTCTTCGTCCGGAAGGAGGAAGTCCAGCACTTCCGGAGTCTCTTCTTCAACGGCTACACGTTAATGAAATACTATATGTTAATTTAGATGCAAATGTGAGTTTTTAGAGTAAAACTTCTACTATTGGTTCTAATAACCAGCCTCTAACACCTGGAACTTTGTTTAAGAATTTAAATATGAACTGGTGTTGGTGGTTTGGCTTGGACTTAATCACATGGTTAAATGCTAAGTGGTTTTCCCCCCTTTTCCATATTAATCCCTTAAGTGGTTAAACAGGACAGGGGTAATCTAGAGCTCCAATAGAGCTGAGAATTTTTGTGTGAATTCCTTGTCACAAGAAAACTCTCTGGACCAAACATTAGCACTTTTCATGGAGTGGTTTGCTCAGAATAATTCTCTTGGCAAATCAGCAAGGAAGAATTTATTCTGAGGTAATACCCATGTTCATGCTCAACTTAATGAACTACAATTTCTATTATAGCTCATAGAGTTTGCATGAATTTTCCTAGCATTTTTGGAGTCAAGGTTTGCCCAGAATTGAATTTCCAAGTTTTGAAAATTCTCTGAAAATGTTTCTGCATTCAAATGAACACAGCACCTTCCAATTTGAATTGCTCTGACCAAATCAACTCCAAATGGTCTGAAACTTTTACAGGGGTTTACTAATGTCCTAAAGAATATTCTGGTAAAATTTGGGGATTTTTGGCTGAACCAAACTCCCTCTAAAATTCTTTTGCTGAAAAGCTTTAAAGAATTTTCCAGAATTAATTATTGGGTTTCATACAAATTGGGTTGTGTATTTGGACAGAACTAGGCAAGAGGAATCCAACCCAATTTGAATCACTAAATTTGGAGCTTCCTAGCAAAAGTTATGCAGTTCCAAAGTTTGAACCAATTCTGGAATTCAAATTAATTCGGGAAAAGTTCAAACTCTGCCTGTGGGTCCACCCTACACGTGTCACCCGCCGGACTCGCGCCACACGGGGGCCACAGACCTTTTTCCCGCGCCACCACACGGGATCACACGCCATAGCTGATCCGGGGTTTTAATCTTCATCTGCTGACACGTGGGCCCGGTGGGTCTTCTTCCTTCTCTCGCTCCCGCGCCTCCCCCTCGCTGGCGCTGTACTGGAGCTCGCCGGACCCAGCTTCCCGGCCACCTCTCGGCCGGAGACTCGCCGCCTGGGGGTTTTCAGGGTCGGGGAACAAGTCTATGGGGTTGGCTTGGGCTGCCGGTGGCCGGAAGTAGGCTGGCGACGAGCCGCGGCCTTCGGTGATGATCGGCACCGTCGCCCGAGCACATTAGCCCGCCAAAGCTCGGCGGATCCGCTCTAAAGCATCAGTGGAGGTCAGGAAATCTCGGCGTGGCCTCAACCTGGCTCGGAAACGACGGCAAACCGGTCGTCACCGTGCGCCCGCGTGTTCCCGCCATGGCCGCCGACCGAAAAGCTCGAAATTAGCTGTAACCATGGCGTTTCTAGCTAGGGTTGTGGAGGGAAAAGGTTCCCTATCCTCTCTAGTTCTGGTGTGCGCAAAATGAACAACTTTAACCGAGAATTAAGCGTAAATTTCCACAGTTCTTACCCGCGGTCCGGTTTTCCTCGTCCGAGGGGAAAACTTGAAATTCCGAAGCTACGTCGCACGGATTGCTCTGGAATTTGGAGAGGAGCAGCGCAGGGAGTTGGCGCACCTTGGGGTGCTCTTGCTCAGTCGTGAAACTGGTTGGTGTGAGCTGCCCACGGGAGCACCTTTGCTCGGTTCTCACCGGCGGCCACGAAAACGTGGTTTTTCTCGGTGGTTAGTGGTTCACTTGACCGGAAGTGATGCGGGTAGTGCGTGGGAGGTCTGAGGATATAGGTTTGTTGCGCTGCCGACGTTGGTACACGAGAGACGATCGCTCCCGAGTGAGTGGATCACAGCGGCGGCTCCTCGGCGCTCTGTCGTGCGAGAGGGCAGTGACTGGGGGTCGGCCCGTGGTCGTGGCGAGCTGGGGCACGGCTGGGAGTTACTGCGCCCGCACAAGGAGCTCGCCAGCGCGCGAGGGAAGAGCAGGAGGTGGCGTCCGGCGTTTTCACGGCGTGTCGCGGTGGAGCCTCGGCTCTGTTCCGAGTGCAACACTTAGCCCCTAAGGCTGTTGACTTTTGTGCCATTTTAACCTTCCCAATGACATGTGGGACCCACTTGTCAGTGCTCCCCCACCCCTCAAAAGATCTCCAAAGCTTAGCCAGAGATGAATCCAAATATTTGGAGTTTGAAACTGACCTACATTTGTATGGTTGAGCTCATTTCCCCTAAATTCAAATAAATATTTGAATTCTTGGCATATTTGGATCCTTTTTGGAAAAATGGGTAGCAAATCTTTTTGAAAATTTCTGAAACTTTGCCTCCCCACTAATCTGGACCTCAGGAATCCAATTATGAACTTTGATCCTTGGTTTAGCTGCTGAAATCCTGAATTTGAATGCAACAGTTTGGAAACACACTCTCATGTGTGATCATATGTGTATAATTTTCCCATGTTGTGAAAGTGTAAGTTTCCCCTCTAACCACTTCTTTGATAGAGGTTACTTGCTCCTCCTATTCCTTACCAGCCATCCACAACAAGAGCTGAGGTGTGGTGAAGTGAAGAAAAGTTTTTGCAAGTCCCATTTCTTGGGCCTTTTACATCCCTCCCCCCTTAAAAGAATCTCGTCCCGAGATTACAAACGAAGAGATGGCGATGTAATGAGGACTTACCCGGGTTGAGAAGCCATGAACTCCGGGTAGCTTGAGCGAAGGAACTCCTCGCTCTCCCACGTCGCTTCTTCGGCGGTGTGGTTACTCCAGAGTATCTTGTAGAACCACAACGTTCTGCTACGCGTGGTCCTGGCTTTCTCATCAAGAATTCCCACCGGATATTCATTATATGTTAAATCCGGTTTCAGCTCGTCGATGTCTTCGGGAGGAACAGCAGCTGTATGCTTCAAGCATTTTCGCAGTTGCGAAACATGGAAAATATCATGGATACCAGCCAGAGATGCGGGTAGCTCCAATCGATACGCTGCTGGTCCACACTTCTCGGTGATAGCGTAGGGTCCAATAAAACGGGGAGCGAGCTTCCCCTTCACACCGAACCGGTGTACGCCCTTCATCGGAGACACGCGGAGGTACACGTGTTCCCCAACGTCAAAGTGCAACGGCCTACGCCTCTTATCAGCGTAGCTCTTTTGTCGGGATTGAGCGGCTTTTAAATTGGCTTGAATTGTTCGAACGCGCTCTTCGGCGTCGTTCACCACATCAACTCCGAATGTGACCCTTTCACCGGACTCGCACCAATTTAATGGGGTGCGGCATTTACGACCATAGAGAGCTTCGTAAGGCGCCATTTTGATACTCGCCTGATAACCGTTGTTGTACGAGAATTCCGCCAATGGTAGGTGATCATCCCAGTTCCTACCATGGTGGATGGCACATGCTCTCAACATGTCTTCCAGAACTTGATTCACCCTCTCTGTCTGGCCATCTGTCTGAGGGTGATAGGCGGAGCTCCTGATCAACTTAGTACCCAATGCAGCGTGTAGCTGCTCCCAAAAGCGAGACACAAATAATGCACCTCGATCTGAGACAATGGTCTTGGGTACCCCGTATAGGCATAGAATCTTCGCTATGTATAGCTCCGCATATTTGCCGGCATTGTAACGTGTATTCACCGGGATGAAGTGAGCCGTCTTGGTTAACCGATCAACGATTACCCATATGGAATCATGCTTGTTGGTTGTTAGGGGTAATCCCACAATGAAATCCATGCTCACATCTTCCCATTTCCATGCCGGGATCTTCAGGGGTTGCAACAGCCCTGATTTCTTCATGTGATCAGCTTTCACTCATCTACACGTATCGCACTCGGATACGTACTTAGCTACCTCCCGCTTCATCCGTGTCCACCAAAATTTCTTTTTCAAATCTTGGTACATTTTGTTGCTGCCCGGATGAATGGAGTATTTGGACAAGTGAGCTTCATCGAGGATCTTTTTCCTCAACTCCATATCTCGGGGTACGACTATGCGGTCATTGAACCACAATGTCCCCTCACCATCTTTCCGGAAACATTTGATCTCCCCATTGTCAATTCGTCTCCGGAGATGTGCCATGCCTTTATCATTTTTCTGAGCTGCAATGATGTCCTCCCTAATAGTAGGGACGAGGGCAAGGTTGTACAGCGATCCATAAGGAACCAAGTATAAACTTGGCTCTTCCTCCTCCACCGGTGTAATGGTGAGGTGATGGACATGTGATTTCCGACTCAGCGCGTCGGCAACCACATTCGCCTTGCCGGGGTGGTAATGGATCTCAATCTCATAATCTTTGATCAGTTCTAACCACCTCCTCTGCCTCATGTTCAGCTCCTTCTGGGTGAAAATGTATTTCAAGCTCTTGTGGTCGGTGTAGAGATGCACCAAGTTCCCCAGGAGATAGTGCCTCCACATTTTCAACGCCAAAACCACTGCAGCAAGCTCCAGGTCATGAGTAGGATAATGCTGCTCATGGTTCCGAAGTTGGCGTGAGCCATAAGCGACCACACGTCCTTCCTGCATCAACACGCAGCCGAGCCCAATACCGGACGCGTCACAATACACGTCGAAGGGCTTTGTTGTATCCGGCTGAGCTAACACCGGGGCTGTTGTGAGATGCTTCACCAATGTTCGGAATGCTCCTTCACACGCCGTGTTCCAAACATATTTTGTCCCTTTCTTCAGCAACTCTGTCATCGGCTTAGCGAGCTTGGAGAAACTTGGAATGAATCTCCGGTAGGATCCCGCTAACCCGAGGAAGCTTCTGACATCATGGACTGAAGTGGGAGCTTTCCATTTCAACACTTGCTCGATTTTACTTGGGTCAACCGCAATGCCTTCAGCTGAGATGATATGTCCCAAGAATGGCACTTGGCTGATCCAAAATTCGCATTTGCTGAACTTGGCGTAGAGCTTGTGGTCTCGCAATCGTTGAAGAACGATCCGTAAGTGTTTGGCATGCTCGGCTTCTGTCTTGGAGTAAACCAAGATATCGTCGATGAACACTACCACGAACTTGTCCAGCTCCGGCATGAACACCGAGTTCATGAGATACATGAAATGGGCTGGAGCATTTGTGAGACCAAAGGACATGACGAGATATTCGTATAAGCCGTATCTCGTCGAGAACGCCGTCTTCGGGATATCCTCCGCCCGGATCTTGATCTGGTGATATCCAGAGCGAAGGTCCATCTTTGAGAATACACTTGCCCCCACAAGTTGATCAAACAAGATGTCAATACGGGGCAGTGGGTACTTATTCTTGATGGTGACGGCGTTGAGCGGCCGGTAATCCACACACAGCCTCAGGGTCTCATCCTTCTTCTTCACGAATAGCGCCGAGCATCCCCAAGGCGAGGAACTCGGCCGAATGAAACCCTTGCTCAACAGATCATTGAGCTGTTCTTTTAGTTCAGCCAGCTCATTTGGAGCCATCTTGTATGGTCTCCGTGATATGGGCGTAGTCCCGGGTGCGAGCTCGATCTTGAACTCGACATCCCGCTCAGGTGGCATGCCCGGAAGATCGTCCGGGAACACGTCGGGATACTCCCGGACTACGGGGATGTCTTCTAACTTGAGAACTTCAGCATTATTAATTGCTAAAACTTCCCGGACTGGCGTGTCTAACACCATGGAATGCGGACGGTGGAATGGAGAATTTAAGTGAACCGTCCGTGTCCGAATCTCTAGGACAGCACCATGGTATTGCAGCCATGACATCCCTAAGATTGCATCAATCTTTTGTCCCATAAGGATTATCAAGGTGGTGGGATATAGTTTTCCACCTAAGCACAGAGGTGCCTTTGGAATCATCATATTAGCTGAAATCTTCCTCCCGGTGAGCAGATCATATAAGTGCAGTCGGTTGGGAAGACTTGCAATTGATGTTTAGCCACATAGGATGCACTTATAAAGCTGTGGGTTGCACCCGAATCAAATAATATGACGATGGCTTGATGGTTGAGAGTAAACGTACCCGCCAGCACGTTGTCTCCCTCTGGGGCGTCCTCATTGTCGAGGTTGCGGACACCCCCAGTCCGGTGACCAACCTTCTTCGCCGGAGGTCGGCCTCGAGCACCGCCCTGAAACTGGGCTTGCCCGCTGCTCTGCTGCCCCTGGGGACAGTCCTTCGTAAAGTGGCCTGCCTGGCCACACGTGAAGCAGGTGAAACGGGGCGGTCCCCCGCTGGGCGCGTTGCGGCGGTGGAAACGCCCGGGGTACCGTCTGCTGTTGCTGTCTTGGTGGTGGCATCGGCGGACGGAACGGAGGTGCCTGAAAGGGACGTCCCCCGAACCGTTGCGGTCACGC
This sequence comes from Neostapfia colusana, assembly GCA_030760725.1. Lineage (NCBI taxonomy): Eukaryota > Viridiplantae > Streptophyta > Magnoliopsida > Poales > Poaceae > Neostapfia > Neostapfia colusana. Next base: position 53,711,183 of record JASWHV010000019.1, read on the forward strand.
CGGTGGTTGCCACTGCTGCCCGGATGGTGTCCGATACACCATACGGTACTTCTGGGGAGCGCCACTCCCACCGCTGCTAGGTGGAGCGCTGCGCTTCCTCTGCTCAGCTGCTAACTCCCGCTGAGCGTCCTCTTGCATGATAGCGGCATTGACTAGGTCGTTGAATGTGCCGCGGTTCCATTGTACGAGGTGGGTCTTCATTTCGGGGTGTAACCCCCGATAGAAGTGCTCCCTCTTCTTCTCCTCCGTGGAGATGTAGTCTGACGCATACTGCGCCAGATGGTTAAAGGCACGGGAGTAGTCGTGGGCACTCCTCCCGCCCTGCTTCAGTTCCAAAAATTCTTGGAACTTTCTCTTCATTATTCCGGGAGGAATGTGATAGGCGCGGAACGCCTCCCGGAACTCTTGCCATTCCACGGCATGGCCAGCCGGACGTGAGGCGACATAATTCGCCCACCACGCACCAGCGGCACCGTGAAGCTGCTGTGCTGCGAACAGTGTCTTCTGCCGCTCCGTACACTGGAGCAGCCCGAACTTGGACTCGATGGTCCGCAGCCAGTTGTCAGCCTCCAGTGGTTCTTCAGCTTCGGTGAACACTGGAGGGTGCGTACTCATGAAATCCGAGTACGACACATCACGGGGCTCCCGAGGCCCTCGCTCTTGACGTCCTCCCGCCTGGGACGTATTCTGCACGATCGTGCGGAGCAGGTCGGTCTGCTCCTCACGACCTCCCACCAATGCCGCTATCACATCCGCTAGAGTAAGCGGAGGCGGCGGTGGTGGCTGCTGCTGCGGGGTGCTGTCGTAGGCCGGTGGCTGGGAGTCATCGCCTCCCTGTTGGCTAGAGCCACCAACCTCGTGCGTGGTCCTAGTACGAACCATCTGCAACCACACGACATTACACATCAGTCCCGCAACATTTTGCATGCAGTCCCATAGAAATGGGCGTAAAAATATTATGACAACAAAACATGCGAAATATCTCGTAAATAGATAATGTAATAACTTTGCACAAGCTACACCATTACCAGACCAAACACAAGTTAGTTTAATCCAACATGATGAACCCCCTCTTTGGAAGCTCACCATAACTGGGTTTGGTCTCTACGAGACATTACTATCGCGTTGTCATCACGCGTACCACCCTTAGCGTACAACACCCCCTCCAATGAGTTCAACTGTCATTCTTCCGTCAGAATGACCAGTTCCTACCTATTCCAAGTTTTGATCTGGTTCTGGCATCCTCATGACTCAAGTTGAATACCAAAGTTAAAGTTAACTTCAGTATCTTTCCAACTAGTACTCATTTGCCCCCAGATCAGCTTTGGTTAAAAAGTGATGCTAATTCAAAGTTAGCAGAATTTCTGGAAGAATTTCAACAGCACCTCCCTTGGAAGTGGCTGTTTTCAACCCTGATTTCCACTAAATTCTGTGCTGCAATTTCAGGAACTTTGAATTGCAAAGGTGTCACACATCTTCTACTCTTTCTAAGGAGGTATTATATGACAATTTTAGATTTTTCTACTGGGAGTTATCCTTGAAAAACAGAACAGTCCAGAGAATGTTTTAACACTGTCCTAATTCTGTATAGTTACATGTCTCTGGGATTAAGCCATCTTAAGGCGAGTTTCAGCTCTGGAAGTCTACAACAAAGTTGTAGAGGATTTGAATACCTTTCCAGAACTATATAGCACACCTCCCTGGGCTAAAAGACCTGTGAGTTATGCCCTGTTGAAGATCAGCAAACGTGCTGCCCAAAACAGAGCACTCTGTTTTTCAGTCTTTTTGGAACTACAATCATCACTATCCCATTCTTATACCCAACCAGGGTCCTAAATGTTGAACCTATAGATTTTAATTCTTTGTTATCATTATACTCATGCATATGCCTACAATGTCTCGGTACTACGTTCCTCACAAAGGAAAATCCTAACCGGATCATACCGGTATATACGTCTCGAGTGTGGCACTAAACGGTCCCTCGCACACGTTTTCTACACGGATACATACGTGGTTAGTACCTGCAGAAGACCACACAATGATGGTGCACTCAAAGGTTGTTCATTTCAGGCAGTTCCATATTTAAAAGTAAATACAAACGCCCGTATCATTGTCATACGGCCGTCCTTGAGCTAAGTCACGTCTCAAGGCACGTGATCGTGTTTCAACACCACACGACGGGGAACCCGAGTATGTCATGAACGGGTCGTCACGGTTGGGAATGTTATCAACCCAACAGATACCACCTACTGCCCTGCAGGGCACGCCGATGGCAAGCGCTGCGTATGTCCTCCTGGGCTATTTCCAGACGAACACACTCTCGCGTTACTGACCACGCGATGGGGTCTCCGCTTACTTGCCTAATGCACGCTAGGGATCAGCGTTTCATATGAACTCAGGGACATGAAGAGTCCAAGAGGTTCATATTAACGTCTCACACCAAGCTGTGAGATCAATCCCTGAACCACGTTCCTCGTCAGGGAGAGCTAACCGAAATTGAACCGCTTTCGGTGGCGTTCCTTACCATACTTACCAGAGCGTAGGTGCGTCGTTACATAATTGAAATTCAGAATTATAACACATAAGTTAGTCTTTGCCACTTTAAGTAACTATGCTAATATAGTCCTTACTTGGGCAACTACCGAATCCTCACCGTATACCTAAGTTTTTCCCATAATGCAGTCCTTTAGTACTGTGCTATCCCCACTGCAGCTCTGATACCAGGCTGTGGCGGACCGGAATCCGCTCATCCAGGATCGCAGAGGGTGGTGCCACGCGATGCGACACCCGACAGCACACGTCATAAGAACACAATATATTACATGGGAAAAACAACTGAAACTGTACAAACAGGTACAAACTTCAGTTACAACTATTGTTTATGTTACACAGCGGAAGTCTACACTACACAACTCACGCCCGCCTATCTAGCAAAAGTCGGTTGCCCAGCCCTAGGGCAACCCACACTAGCTGCACGTCTCAGCTCAGCGCGGCGTGTACGGCTCCCACTCAGCCGTGGTCCCCGACGGAGGGTAACCCTCGCCGGTGGACTCGTACTCCGAGTCCGTGGGTGGCTCCTCACCTGAAAAACACTTAAGCAGCAACCATGAGCACGAAGGCTCAGCAAGGCTTAACCGACTCACCTAAGCATGAAACTCTACATGGTATACCAAGACATAGGTTGGTAGCATTTCAGCAAAACGACACGCCTACAAGTTCATCCTTAGTTCATCTTCTAGCAACAAGTTAACAGTTCATGAAATCTGAAATTTAGTAAGCAGTATTTGGTGGCACACATGTAGCAATACAATTATATCAATCAGCATCATTGCATCAACATATTTCATCCATTAGTCTACGTTACGACGCAGTGAACAAGCAGTACTCGTCACCGCGAGGGACGGCGAATCGACTCGATATACACCTGCAGGGAAAACCCAAAGAGCACGTCACGTACGCCCATCCGTGGAGCTGCACAGCACGCTCACTCGATGTCGTACGGGACAACCTTTCACCCAACAGCCCAAACGTCGAACCGGTCGCACCGAAACGAGCAGGAGGTTCCCCACACGGAGCATCTCTCTATGCCCGTTGGCAGATTTCCACCTTGCTGCCCTCAACCTACACCTATAAATCGGTGTGCTATGCCTCGACGCCCGGAGGTTTAGGCTACATCGGTTTATCGGGGCCCATATATCCGATATGCCTTCGGTACGTTCAATACTTGTTCAGCAGGGCCGCACACGGATCGGTCTTCAATCGACACGGGCAGGGCTGCGCACACAAGACTCTCTCTTGCTGCGCCCTAGCCCCTGCCTAGTCTCATTTTTATTACTAAAGTGATCTCACATCACTCAACCGAACCCGTGTGTCCCAAGCCTATCTCGCGAGTAGATTCCAACTACTCGACTTGTACCGAAGTCCTATGACTCATTAAGCATAGCCTGTCTACTCGAGGTCCTTGACACTACCCTCACTCTTTTAGGAACCTTTGGTTATGCAAGTGGGGTTTCATTCATCCTATACCTAATGCACATACATACTTCATATGACACATGTAAACAAAGTAAGACTTATAAAAGGGTTAATGCAAACCGGGGCTTGCCTTGTTGCTGCTGGTCAGGAGTTAGTTCTTCGTCCGGAAGGAGGAAGTCCAGCACTTCCGGAGTCTCTTCTTCAACGGCTACACGTTAATGAAATACTATATGTTAATTTAGATGCAAATGTGAGTTTTTAGAGTAAAACTTCTACTATTGGTTCTAATAACCAGCCTCTAACACCTGGAACTTTGTTTAAGAATTTAAATATGAACTGGTGTTGGTGGTTTGGCTTGGACTTAATCACATGGTTAAATGCTAAGTGATTTTCTCCCCTTTTCCATATTAATCCCTTAAGTGGTTAAACAGGACAGGGGTAATCTAGAGCTCCAATAGAGCTGAGAATTTTTGTGTGAATTCCTTGTCACAAGAAAACTCTCTGGACCAAACATTAGCACTTTTCATGGAGTGGTTTGCTCAGAATAATTCTCTTGGCAAATCAGCAAGGAAGAATTTATTCTGAGGTAATACCCATGTTCATGCTCAACTTAATGAACTAAAATTTCTATTATAGCTCATAGAGTTTGCATGAATTTTCCTAGCATTTTTGGAGTCAAGGTTTGCCCAGAATTGAATTTCCAAGTTTTGGAAATTCTCTGAAAATGTTTCTGCATTCAAATGAACACAGCACCTTCCAATTTGAATTGCTCTGATCAAATCAACTCCAAATGGTCTGAAACTTTTACAGGGGTTACTAATGTCCTAAAGAATATTCTGGTAAAATTTGGGGATTTTTGGCTGAACCAAACTCCCTCTAAAATTCTTTTGCTGAAAAGCTTTAAAGAATTTTCCAGAATTAATTATTGGGTTTCATACAAATTGGGTTGTGTATTTGGACAGAACTAGGCAAGAGGAATCCAACCCAATTTGAATCACTAAATTTGGAGCTTCCTAGCAAAAGTTATGCAGTTCCAAAGTTTGAACCAATTCTGGAATTCAAATTAATTCGGGAAAAGTTCAAACTCTGCCTGTGGGTCCACCCTACACGTGTCACCCGCCGGACTCGCGCCACACGGGGGCCACAGACCTTTTTCCCGCGCCACCACACGGGATCACACGCCATAGCTGATCCGGGGTTTTAATCTTCAGCTGCTGACACGTGGGCCCGGTGGGTCTTCTTCCTCCTCTCGCTCCCGCGCCTCCCCCTCGCCGGCGCTGTACTGGAGCTCGCCGGACCCAGCTTCCCGGCCACCTCTCGGCCGGAGACTCGCCGCCTGGGGGTTTTCAGGGTCGGGGAACAAGTCTATGGGGTTGGCTTGGGCTGCCGGTGGCCGGAAGTAGGCTGGCGACGAGCCGCGGCCTTCGGTGATGATCGGCACCGTCGCCCGAGCACATTAGCCCGCCAAAGCTCGGCGTATCCGCTCTAAAGCATCAGTGGAGGTCAGGAAATCTCGGTGTGGCCTCAACCTGGCTCGGAAACGACGGCAAACCGGTCGTCACCGTGCGCCCGCGTGTTCCCGCCATGGCCGCCGACCGAAAAGCTCGAAATTAGCTGTAACCATGGCGTTTCTAGCTAGGGTTGTGGAGGGAAAAGGTTCCCTATCCTCTCTAGTTCTGGTGTGCGCAAAATGAACAACTTTAACCGAGAATTAAGCGTAAATTTCCACAGTTATTACCCGCGGTCCGGTTTTCCTCGTCCGAGGGGAAAACTTGAAATTCCGAAGCTACGTCGCACGGATTGCTCTGGAATTTGGAGAGGAGCAGCGCAGGGAGTTGGCGCACCTTGGGGTGCTCTTGCTCAGTCGTGAAACTGGTTGGTGTGAGCTGCCCACGGGAGCACCTTTGCTCGGTTCTCACCGGCGGCCACGAAAACGTGGTTTTTCTCGGTGGTTAGTGGTTCACTTGACCGGAAGTGATGCGGGTAGTGCGTGGGAGGTCTGAGGATATAGGTTTGTTGCGCTGCCGACGTTGGTACACGAGAGACGATCGCTCCCGAGTGAGTGGATCACAGCGGCGGCTCCTCGGCGCTCTGTCGTGCGAGAGGGCAGTGACTGGGGGTCGGCCCGTGGTCGTGGCGAGCTGGGGCACGGCTGGGAGTTACTGCGCCCGCACAAGGAGCTCGCCAGCGCGCGAGGGAAGAGCAGGAGGTGGCGTCCGGCGTTTTCACGGCGTGTCGCGGTGGAGCCTCGGCTCTGTTCCGAGTGCAACACTTAGCCCCTAAGGCTGTTGACTTTTGTGCCATTTTAACCTTCCCAATGACATGTGGGACCCACTTGTCAGTGCTCCCCCACCCCTCAAAAGATCTCCAAAGCTTAGCCAGAGATGAATCCAAATATTTGGAGTTTGAAACTGACCTACATTTGTATGGTTGAGCTCATTTCCCCTAAATTCAAATAAATATTTGAATTCTTGGCATATTTGGATCCTTTTTGGAAAAATGGGTAGCAAATCTTTTTGAAAATTTCTGAAACTTTGCCTCCCCACTAATCTGGACCTGAGGAATCCAATTATGCACTTTGATCCTTGGTTTAGCTGCTGAAATCCTGAATTTGAATGCAACAGTTTGGAAACACACTCTCATGTGTGATCATATGTGTATAATTTTCCCATGTTGTGAAAGTGTAAGTTTCCCCTCTAACCACTTCTTTGATAGAGGTTACTTGCTCCTCCTATTCCTTACCAGCCATCCACAACAAGAGCTGAGGTGTGGTGAAGTGAAGAAAAGTTTTTGCAAGTCCCATTTCTTGGGCCTTTTACATCGGGTAGGCGACGATAGCAAGGGTTCGCACTCTGCAACTCATACGCTAGCCATACACTCCCAAGCTGTAACTCACCCCCAAGCTCAGGACTCCGGCCCTGAACAGCAAGCAATACAGCGAGCTCCATAGCTCGCCGTGGACGTAGGGTTTTACACTCCGGCGGCCTGAACCACGTAAAACTCACCGCGTCAAGCTCTTACTAACTCGTCCATCCGCGCAAGCTCTCCACAAGGGACTAGCCCCACCAAAAAAAGAACCTCCGCGGGCTGCCCAGTGCAGGCCCGGGGGAAGTGTCGACCGAACACTTTGACAGCCTCCATGGATCTCAGCGAGCAAGTCGCAGCCTTCCCCCTGGGTTATGCACCGCAATAGGACGCGGTTGGCGCTGCGTCCGTAGAGATCCCCTTCTACCGTCACGTGTCTCTTAGCCATACGCACGATCCGTTCAGCGGATACACGTTCATCAGAGAGGATATTGTCTTTCAAGTAGTCCCGGATCTCCGTGATCCATGCATCGGGTCTGACTCGAGCATCTGGATCTTGAGCGCTGGGTTGCACGGAGTCCCCAGTGACGCTTACGATCCTTGGCGGCGTCCATGGCCGCCAGGACCGCCAGCTTCGAGGTGCTGGTCTAGCCCCCTTCGCCCGGCTCGGCGGGCCGGGCTGTGGGCCGTGGCAACGTCCTCTCGAAGCCCCCTTCGGGCACAGGGGCTCCGGTGGGGGTCTTCGTTGAGAGGTCGTCAGCTGCGGCCTTGCTAGCGCGCGGTACATGGCGCAGGTCCAAGGCGAGGAAGTCTGTCTCCACCCTCTTGCTTGATAACTAGCTGGGAGTTGCCCTGTGCCAACGACTGGCGAGCGCCTAGTGACAGGGCTGTCTTTAGGCCAAGGATGAGTGCTTCATACTCTGCCATGTTGTTGGTTGCCTTGGAATTGAGACGCACCATATACCCAGACTGCTCCCCCGATGGCATGAGGAACAGTATGCTAGCACCGGCCCCCTGCTTTCGCAAGGAGCCGTCGAAGAAGAGCATCCAGTAAGGCCCGGTGGAGGCCATGGCTCAGGGTCCTGGTTCACCGTCTTCATGGCCCCCTGGGTCAGCCTGCGTTGGCATCCACTTCAGCCACGAAGTCAGCTAGTGCTTGGCTGTTGCCTGCGTGACGAGGAAGGAAGCCTAGCTCAAACTCCAGTAGCTCCGCTGCCCATTTGGCGGCATCGTCCGTTGCGTGGGGGCTGTGGAGGATAGGTTTCAGCCCGGGAAGGCCGCCGGGAGCTGATACTCGGAGGTCCCCAGGCTGTCTTGGACCTCTGGGGGAAGGGGGTCCCGCTGATTTCCTGGGAGCTCCGTGGGGTCCCGTTGGACGTCCAGGAGGTGCTGTTGGGCCTCCGGGGGGGGGGGGGGGGGTCCCGTTGCACCTCCGGGAGATCCTGCTGGTCCTCCGGGAGGTTGTGTCGGGGGTCCGGGGTCCGTTTTGGACCTCCGGGGGGTTGCCTCGGAGACCCGGGGGGTCGTCTCGGACCTCCAGGGTTTCCTGGCGCTTGTTTCCCGATACCGAAGCAGGTTGCGGTGGTGAGGGGTCCGGCCGCTCTGCGGCGAGGACCATACTCACCTCTGCAGCCGTCGCCGCGATGTAGAGCAACAGATGCTCTTCGGGCTCGGGGACTACAATTACGGGTAGGGTCATCAGGAGCTGGTTCAGCTCCAGGGGAGCTTCCTCCGCTTTGTCGGTCCAAGCGAATGGGCCGGATTTGCGTAGGAGCTTAGAGAAGTGGAGCGTTCACTTTGCTAACCACGGTATAAACCGACTCAGCACAGCTAGGCATCCCGCGAATTTCTGGACTTTTTTGATGCGGGCGGGGGGCCGCCTCGAGCCGATGGCTTTGACCCTCTCTGGGTTAGCCTCAGTTCCTTGGCGCGAGGCCAGGAATTCTAAGGGTTTTCCAGAGGGTACACCGAGCTCACATTTGTCGGACGGACGAAGACTAAGGCCAGGTTATCTAGTAGGGATGAACTCTGCCTGACCTTAACAACAATGTCTTCGACACACACCTCAACTGAGTCTCTCATTAGCTCTCCTAAGGTCTTGTGCATTGCACGTACGAAGGTAGGGAGAGCGTTCCTTAGGCCATAAGGCATAGAGGCATAACAGAACAGACAGACTACTGTGGTGAAGGGTGTGTGCTCTTTATCTTCTCTAGACATAGGGGTCTGGTGGAAACCCGAGTAAGCATCTAGGAAGCACAGTATATCGCAGCCTGACATCGAGTCTACTATTTGATCTATCATAGGGAGAGAAAATAGATCTTTAGGACATGCCTTATTGAGACTGGTGTAGTCGATGCACTTCCGGAGCTTCCCGCCAGCCTTTGGGACAACAACGGGGTTCGCCAAGCACCGGGGGTGGCGGACTTTCCGTATGGAGCCAGCGCCCAGCAGCTTCTTGGTTTCTTCCCAGATGGGGCTTTACTGCTCGGTGGACTGCTTGAGGGGCTTCTGTCGGACTGGCCGGGCGTCGGGGAAGACCTTTAGATAGTGCCCAATCACCTCCCTAGGGATCTCTGGCATCTGCGACAGCTGTCATGCAGCACATCGGCATTGTGTCGGAGGGAGGTAACGAGCGCGCCTTCCTATCTGCTATCCAGGCCCCAGGCTACCCGGGTGGTCTGGGTGGCAGCGGCGCTGATTCGGACGAGCCTCAAGGGGACGTCGTCCTCGTCAATGGGTTGCACATGGGGTGCTGTGGTAGAGGCACGGTGGCGTGCACTTGGGTGGAGCCGGTTTGGTTCTGCACTGCCTGGGGTTGGTGCTCTAGCTGCTGTAAGCGCCTGGAGCTTTTCCAAGGCTAACACTGTGGCAGCACGGTCTCCACAAACCTTAAGGACGCCTGTTGGTGTAGGCATCTTCAAGACAAGGTAGCCGTAGTGGGCTACTGCCATGAATCGGTACAGGGCTGGCCTGCCAATTATGGCGTTGAACGGGAGGTCGATCTCGGCCACGTCAAACAGAATGTACTCTGTCCGATAGCTGTCCGGTGCCCCAAAGGTCACCGAGAGGCTGATGTGGCCGTAGGGAACGACCTGTCCCGGCCCTACCCCTGAGAACGGGCTCGATGGGGTGAGCTTGGCCATCGGGATCTGCAGCTTCTGGAAGGCTGCGCGACTGATTAGGTTCAGTCCAGCCCCGTCATCCACCAAAACATGGTACATCTTCACGTTGGCGATGGTGGGGGCCACCACGAGTGGTAGTTAGCCAGCCCCAGCCATGTTCCTGGGGCAGTCGGTGGCATCGAAGCTGATGGGGGTTCCCATCCACCTGAGGTGCGGTGCTGTACTCGGGAGGGGAGCCACCGACGCTACCGCTTGGCGCAAGGCCTTAGCCGCGCTTCGGGACGGGGGGTCAGCGGACCCGCCGAAGATGACGTAGAGCATCTTCCGGTGCTCGTCATCACTGGAGCTGGAGCTCTCATGATTGCGCACCGCCTTCAAGGCGCGCTGAAGCTCCTGGAACTCCACCTGGCGGTCGATGCTGTCTAGGGCTTCGACCTTCTGCTTGCCCTCCCTTTGACGGTAAGGTGGGGCATCAGTTAGGAGCTGCTTCCCTTTCCGGAAGCGCTCCGCGAGCTTCTGGATTTCCCGGCACTCGGCAGCAGTATGGTAACTGGTGCCGTGCACGGGGCATAACTCGCCCTGGCCCCCGTCTGGGGCCGGTGATTGTCGCGGCCTCTTGTCGGGGCGCGGCCCCCGAGCTCCACTGGGCGCCGCTGTTGTGGCAACGGGGGCCGCGGCTGGCGGCTTTATCTTGCCTCCGCCCCTGTTCTTGATCTTCCTGCCGCTTCCATAGGAAGCGGCGCCAGATCCCAGCTGACCCCCTGGCTCGGAGGCTGGCAGTGAGTGCCAGCTCCGCTCTTCGGCTGCTCTGGCACACTTGTCCGCCAGGCTGAAGAGTTCCGAGACGTCGCGGACCTCTCTAGTCGCGAGCTTCTCGAGCATCTTCTTGTCCCGAATGCCTTGTCGGAATGCCACTACCACAGAAGCGTTCTGGATGTGTGGGATGGTGTTCCGCACCTGGGAGAACCGCTGGATGAAGGAGCGCAGCAACTCCCCTGGTTGTTGCTGGATGGCGCTCCGTGCCTGGCCGGGTATAGGAACTGCCGAAGTTGGCGACGAACTGCCAGCAGGGCTCTCCCCAGGAGGTTATGGAATCCTGGGGTAGGTTCATGAGCCAAGACCGGGCTGGGCCGGTCAAGGCGACGGGGAAATAGTTGGCCATGACAGCCTCATCCCCTCCTGCGGCAAGTACGGCGGTGGAGTAGATCTGAAGGAACTCCGCCAGGTTGACACTGCCGTCGTACTTTTCGGGCAGGTGCGGCCGAAACTTGCGCGGCCACTTTGCGAAGCGAAGGTGGGGTGCAAGAGCCGCACATCCTGCTCCTGTTGCCGCAGGTATTGGTGCCGCGAACGCTTGGTTCGCGTCTGGCACTGTGTACCCCGGTACGGGCAAGGCTGCGCCATAGACCGGGGACGCCATTTGCAGGGCATATGGTTGTGGCATATGCTGTGCGGCGTACGCCTGGGGCAGAGCTCGCATGGCGAAGATCTGCCCTTCAGGCTGGGTTGAGGCCGACGTCATGCTGTCGCCAGCCTCTTGGATGCGACGCCTCTCTCGACGTCGCTCGAGGAACACTCGAGCATCTTGGCCCAAGTGGCATTGCTCCAGCTCTGCCCTCAGGTCCGTCGTCGGAGGCCTGGTGGAGCTGGAGTTCGCCGTCTGCCCGACAACCATGGGCGTGCGCGTCAGCGACACTGCCGGTTGACCAGAGTGTCGTCCCCACCGAAGTTGAGGGTTTGTGGTGGCGACGACGAGACGGTCTACCTCGCGTATCCACTGCTGGGTTTTCTGAATGTGGTGCGTCCCCAGCAGGTGGGTTGCGCAGTAGCGCTCTTGCTGCAGCTAGCGCACCCCTGTGGGGTTCGCTTATCGCTGCAAAGGATCTCACGCTGGTCGGAGCCTGCATTGCCGGGGTCGGCACTGCCAGAGCCGGCTGCTGGCTCCCAGCTTGCGCCGACACACTCCGTCCTGAGTGTGTCAACATGTACTCCCCCCTGGTCACGGTTCGCCGCGAACGCGGGGGAGGAGAGTTTGCCGCTGAAGAAAGCTTGGCCATCTTCGTCGGCGGGAACTCGTCGCGCAAGGGAAAGCCCCCTACCTGGCGCGCCAAATGTCGAAGTGTTCGGTCGACACTTCCCCCGGGCCTGCATTGGGCAGCCGGCGTGTGGCGGATCGGAATGCGCTCATCCAGTCTCGCAGAGGGTGGTGCCACGCGATGCGACACCCGACAGCACACGTCATAAGAACACAATATATTACATGGGAAAAACAACTGAAACTGTACAAACAGGTACAAACTTCAGTTACAACTATTGTTTATGTTACACAGCGGAAGTCTACACTACACAACTCACGCCCGCCTATCTAGCAAAAGTCGGTTGCCCAGCCCTAGGGCAACCCACACTAGCTGCACGTCTCAGCTCAGCGCGGCGTGTACGGCTCCCACTCAGCCGTGGTCCCCGACGGAGGGTAACCCTCGCCGGTGGACTCGTACTCCGAGTCCGTGGGTGGCTCCTCACCTGAAAAACACTTAAGCAGCAACCATGAGCACGAAGGCTCAGCAAGGCTTAACCGACTCACCTAAGCATGAAACTCTACATGAGGTATACCAAGACATAGGTTGGTAGCATTTCAGCAAAACGACACGCCTACAAGTTCATCCTTAGTTCATCTTTTAGCAACAAGTTAACAGTTCATGAAATCTGAAATTTAGTAAGCAGTATTTGGTGGCACACATGTAGCAATACAATTATATCAATCAGCATCATTGCATCAACATATTTCATCCATTAGTCTACGTTACGACGCAGTGAACAAGCAGTACTCGTCACCGCGAGGGACGGTGAATCGACTCGATATACACCTGCAGGGAAAACCCAAAGAGCACGTCACGTACGCCCATCCGTGGAGCTGCACAGCACGCTCACTCGATGTCGTACGGGACAACCTTTCACCCAACAGCCCAAACGTCGAACCGGTCGCACCAAAACGAGCAGGAGGTTCCCCACACGGAGCATCTCTCTATGCCCGTTGGCAGATTTCCACCTTGCTGCCCTCAACCTACACCTATAAATCGGTGTGCTATGCCTCGACGCCCGGAGGTTTAGGCTACATCGGTTTATCGGGGCCCATATATCCGATATGCCTTCGGTACGTTCAATACTTGTTCAGCAGGGCCGCACACGGATCGGTCCTCAATCGACACGGGCAGGGCTGCGCACACAAGACTCTCTCTTGCTGCGCCCTAGTCTCATTTTTATTACTAAAGTGATCTCACATCACTCAACCGAACCCGTGTGTCCCAAGCCTATCTCGCGAGTAGATTCCAACTACTCGACTTGTACCGAAGTCCTATGACTCATTAAGCATAGCCTGTCTACTCGAGGTCCTTGACACTACCCTCACTCTTTTAGGAACCTTTGGTTATGCAAGTGGGGTTTCATTCATCCTATACCTAATGCACATACATACTTCATATGACACATGTAAACAAAGTAAGACTTATAAAAGGGTTAATGCAAACCGGGGCTTGCCTTGTTGCTGCTGGTCAGGAGTTAGTTCTTCGTCCGAAAGGAGGAAGTCCAGCACTTCCGGAGTCTCTTCTTCAACGGCTACACGTTAATGAAATACTATATGTTAATTTAGATGCAAATGTGAGTTTTTAGAGTAAAACTTCTACTATTGGTTCTAATAACCAGCCTCTAACACCTGGAACTTTGTTTAAGAATTTAAATATGAACTGGTGTTGGTGGTTTGGCTTGGACTTAATCACATGGTTAAATGCTAAGTGGTTTTCCCCCCTTTTCCATATTAATCCCTTAAGTGGTTAAACAGGACAGGGGTAATCTAGAGCTCCAATAGAGCTGAGAATTTTTGTGTGAATTCCTTGTCACAAGAAAACTCTCTGGACCAAACATTAGCACTTTTCATGGAGTGGTTTGCTCAGAATAATTCTCTTGGCAAATCAGCAAGGAAGAATTTATCCTGAGGTAATACCCATGTTCATGCTCAACTTAATGAACTACAATTTCTATTATAGCTCATAGAGTTTGCATGAATTTTCCTAGCATTTTTGGAGTCAAGGTTTGCCCAGAATTGAATTTCCAAGTTTTGGAAATTCTCTGAAAATGTTTCTGCATTCAAATGAACACAGCACCTTCCAATTTGAATTGCTCTGACCAAATCAACTCCAAATGGTCTGAAACTTTTACAGGGGTTTACTAATGTCCTAAAGAATATTCTGGTAAAATTTGGGGATTTTTGGCTGAACCAAACTCCCTCTAAAATTCTTTTGCTGAAAAGCTTTAAAGAATTTTCCAGAATTAATTATTGGGTTTCATACAAATTGGGTTGTGTATTTGGACAGAACTAGGCAAGAGGAATCCAACCCAATTTGAATCACTAAATTTGGAGCTTCCTAGCAAAAGTTATGCAGTTCCAAAGTTTGAACCAATTCTGGAATTCAAATTAATTCGGGAAAAGTTCAAACTCTGCCTGTGGGTGCACCCTACACGTTCACCCGCCGGACTCGCGCCACACGGGGGCCACAGACCTTTTTCCCGAGCCACCACACGGGATCACACGCCATAGCTGATCCGGGGTTTTAATCTTCAGCTGCTGACACGTGGGTCTTCTTCCTCCTCTCGCTCCCGCGCCTCCCCCTCGCCGGCGCTGTACTGGAGCTCGCCGGACCCAGCTTCCCGGCCACCTCTCGGCCGGAGACTCGCCGCCTGGGGGTTTTCAGGGTCGGGGAACAAGTCTATGGGGTTGGCTTGGGCTGCCGGTGGCCGGAAGTAGGCTGGCGACGAGCCGCGGCCTTCGGTGATGATCGGCACCGTCGCCCAAGCACATTAGCCCGCCAAAAGCTCAGCGGATCCGCTCTAAAGCATCAGTGGAGGTCAGGAAATCTCGGCGTGGCCTCAACCTGGCTCGGAAACGACGGCAAACCGGTCGTCACCGTGCGCCCGCGTGTTCCCGCCATGGCCGCCGACCGAAAAGCTCGAAATTAGCTGTAACCACGGCGTTTCTAGCTAGGGTTGTGGAGGGAAAAGGTTCCCTATCCTCTCTAGTTCTGGTGTGCGCAAAATGAACAACTTTAACCGAGAATTAAGCGTAAATTTCCACAGTTCTTACCCGCGGTCCGGTTTCCTCGTCCGAGGGGAAAACTTGAAATTCCGAAGCTACGTCGCACGGATTGCTCTGGAATTTGGAGAGGAGCAGCACAGGGAGTTGGCGCACCTTGGGGTGCTCTTGCTCAGTCGTGAAACTGGTTGGTGTGAGCTGCCCACGGGAGCACCTTTGCTCGGTTCTCACCGGTGGCCACGAAAACGTGGTTTTTCTCGGTGGTTAGTGGTTCACTTGACCGGAAGTGATGCGGGTAGTGCGTGGGAGGTCTGAGGATATAGGTTTGTTGCGCTGCCGACGTTGGTACACGAGAGACGATCGCTCCCGAGTGAGTGGATCACAGCGGCGGCTCCTCGGCGCTCTGTCGTGCGAGAGGGCAGTGACTGGGGGTCGGCCCGTGGTCGTGGCGAGCTGGGGCACGGCTGGGAGTTACTGCGCCCGCACAAGGAGCTCGCCAGCGCGCGAGGGAAGAGCAGAAGGTGGCGTCCGGCGTTTTCACGGCGTGTCGCGGTGGAGCCTCGGCTCTGTTCCGAGTGCAACACTTAGCCCCTAAGGCTGTTGACTTTTGTGCCATTTTAACCTTCCCAATGACATGTGGGACCCACTTGTCAGTGCTCCCCCACCCCTCAAAAGATCTCCAAAGCTTAGCCAGAGATGAATCCAAATATTTGGAGTTTGAAACTGACCTACATTTGTATGGTTGAGCTCATTTCCCCTAAATTCAAATAAATATTTGAATTCTTGGCATATTTGGATCCTTTTTGGAAAAATGGGTAGCAAATCTTTTTGCAAATTTCTGAAACTTTGCCTCCCCACTAATCTGGACCTGAGGAATCCAATTATGCACTTTGATCCTTGGTTTAGCTGCTGAAATCCTGAATTTGAATGCAACAGTTTGGAAACACACTCTCATGTGTGATCATATGTGTATAATTTTCCCATGTTGTGAAAGTGTAAGTTTCCCCTCTAACCACTTCTTTGATAGAGGTTACTTGCTCCTCCCATTCCTTACCAGCCATCCACAACAAGAGCTGAGGTGTGGTGAAGTGAAGAAAAGTTTTTGCAAGTCCCATTTCTTGGGCCTTTTACATCCCTCCCCCCTTAAAAGAATCTCGTCCCGAGATTACAAACGAAGAGATGGCGATGTAATGAGGACTTACCCGGGTTGAGAAGCCATGAACTCCGGGTAGCTTGAGCGAAGGAACTCCTCGCTCTCCCACGTCGCTTCTTCGGCGGTGTGGTTACTCCAGAGTATCTTGTAGAACCACAACGTTCTGCTACGCGTGGTCCTGGCTTTCTCATCAAGAATTCCCACCGGATATTCATTATATGTTAAATCCGGTTTCAGCTCGCCGATGTCTTCGGGAGGAACAGCAGCTGTATGCTTCAAGCATTTTCGCAGTTGTGAAACATGGAAAATATCATGGATACCAGCCAGAGATGCGGGTAGCTCCAATCGATATGCTGCTGGTCCACACTTCTCGGTGATAGCGTAGGGTCCAATAAAACGGGGAGCGAGCTTCCCCTTCACACCGAACCGGTGTACGCCCTTCATCGGAGACACGCGGAGGTACACGTGTTCCCCAACGTCAAAGTGCAACGGCCTACGCCTCTTATCAGCGTAGCTCTTTTGTCGGGATTGAGCGGCTTTTAAATTGGCTTGAATTGTTCGAACGCGCTCTTCGGCGTCGTTCACCACATCAACTCCGAATGTGACCCTTTCACCGGACTCGCACCAATTTAATGGGGTGCGGCATTTACGACCATAGAGAGCTTCGTAAGGCGCCATTTTGATACTCGCCTGATAACCGTTGTTGTACGAGAATTCCGCCAATGGTAGGTGATCATCCCAGTTCCTACCATGGTGGATGGCACATGCTCTCAACATGTCTTCCAGAACTTGATTCACCCTCTCTGTCTGGCCATCTGTCTGAGGGTGATAGGCGGAGCTCCTGATCAACTTAGTACCCAATGCAGCGTGTAGCTGCTCCCAAAAGCGAGACACAAATAATGCACCTCGATCTGAGACAATGGTCTTGGGTACCCCGTATAGGCATAGAATCTTCGCTATGTATAGCTCCGCATATTTGCCGGCATTGTAACGTGTATTCACCGGGATGAAGTGAGCCGTCTTGGTTAACCGATCAACGATTACCCATATGGAATCATGCTTGTTGGTTGTTAGGGGTAATCCCACAATGAAATCCATGCTCACATCTTCCCATTTCCATGCCGGGATCTTCAGGGGTTGCAACAGCCCTGATTTCTTCATGTGATCAGCTTTCACTCGTCTACACGTATCGCACTCGGATACGTACTTAGCTACCTCCCGCTTCATCCGTGTCCACCAAAATTTCTTTTTCAAATCTTGGTACATTTTGTTGCTGCCCGGATGAATGGAGTATTTGGACAAGTGAGCTTCATCGAGGATCTTTTTCCTCAACTCCATATCTCGGGGTACGACTATGCGGTCATTGAACCACAATGTCCCCTCACCATCTTTCCGGAAACATTTGATCTCCCCATTGTCAATTCGTCTCTGGAGATGTGCCATGCCTTTATCATTTTTCTGAGCTGCAATGATGTCCTCCCTAATAGTAGGGACGAGGGCAAGGTTGTACAGCGATCCATAAGGAACCAAGTATAAACTTGGCTCTTCCTCCTCCACCGGTGTAATGGTGAGGTGATGGACATGTGATTTCCGACTCAGCGCGTCGGCAACCACATTCGCCTTGCCGGGGTGGTAATGGATCTCAATCTCATAATATTTGATCAGTTCTAACCACCTCCTCTGCCTCATGTTCAGCTCCTTCTGGGTGAAAATGTATTTCAAGCTCTTGTGGTCGGTGTAGAGATGCACCAAGTTCCCCAGGAGATAGTGCCTCCACATTTTCAACGCCAAAACCACTGCAGCAAGCTCCAGGTCATGAGTAGGATAATGCTGCTCATGGTTCCGAAGTTGGCGTGAGCCATAAGCGACCACACGTCCTTCCTGCATCAACACGCAGCCGAGCCCAATACCGGACGCGTCACAATACACGTCGAAGGGCTTTGTTGTATCCGGCTGAGCTAACACCGGGGCTGTTGTGAGATGCTTCACCAATGTTCGGAATGCTCCTTCACACGCCGTGTTCCAAACATATTTTGTCCCTTTCTTCAGCAACTCTGTCATCGGCTTAGCGAGCTTGGAGAAACTTGGAATGAATCTCCGGTAGTATCCCGCTAACCCGAGGAAGCTTCTGACTTCATGGACTGAAGTGGGAGCTTTCCATTTCAACACTTGCTCGATTTTACTTGGGTCAACCGCAATGCCTTCAGCTGAGATAATATGTCCCAAGAATGGCACTTGGCTGATCCAAAATTCGCATTTGCTGAACTTGGCGTAGAGCTTGTGGTCTCGCAATCGTTGAAGAACGATCCGTAAGTGTTCGGCATGCTCGGCTTCTGTCTTGGAGTAAACCAAGATATCATCGATGAACACTACCACGAACTTGTCCAGCTCCGGCATGAACACCGAGTTCATGAGATACATGAAATGGGCTGGAGCATTTGTGAGATCAAAGGACATGACGAGATATTCGTATAAGCCGTATCTCGTCGAGAACGCCGTCTTCGGGATATCCTCCGCCCGGATCTTGATCTGGTGATATCCAGAGCGAAGGTCCATCTTTGAGAATACACTTGCCCCCACAAGTTGATCAAACAAGATGTCAATACGGGGCAGTGGGTACTTATTCTTGATGGTGACGGCGTTGAGCGGCCGGTAATCCACACACAGCCTCAGGGTCTCATCCTTCTTCTTCACGAATAGCGTCGAGCATCCCCAAGGCGAGGAACTCGGCCGAATGAAACCCTTGCTCAACAGATCATTGAGCTGTTCTTTTAGTTCAGCCAGCTCATTTGGAGCCATCTTGTATGGTCTCCGTGATATGGGCGTAGTCCTGGGTGCGAGCTCGATCTTGAACTTGACATCCCGCTCAGGTGGCATGCCCGGAAGATCGTCCGGGAACACGTCGGGATACTCCCGGACTACGGGGATGTCTTCTAACTTGAGAACTTCAGCATTATTAATTGCTAAAACTTCCCGGACTGGCGTGTCTAACACCATGGAATGCGGACGGTGGAATGGAGAATTTAAGTGAACCGTCCGTGTCCCAATCTCTAGGACAGCACCATGGTATTGCAGCCATGACATCCCTAAGATTGCATCAATCTTTTGTCCCATAAGGATTATCAAGGTGGTGGGATATAGTTTCCCACCTAAGCACAGAGGTGCCTTTGGAATCATCATATTAGCTGAAATCTTCCCTCCCGGTGAGCAGATCATATAAGTGCAGTCGGTTGGGAAGACTTGCAATTGATGTTTAGCCACATAGGATGCACTTATAAAGCTGTGGGTTGCACCCGAATCAAATAATATGACGATGGCTTGATGGTTGAGAGTAAACGTACCCGCCAGCACGTTGTCTCCCTCTGGGGCGTCCTCATTGTCGAGGTTGCGGACACCCCCAGTCTGCTGACCAACCTTCTTCGCCGGAGGTCGGCCTCGAGCACCGCCCTGAAACTGGGCTTGCCCGCTGCTCTGCTGCCCCTGGGGACAGTCCTTCGCAAAGTGGCCCGCCTGGCCACACGTGAAGCAGGTGAAACGGGGCGGTCCCCCGCTGATCGGTGGACGGAAACCTGGGGCGCGTTGTGGCGGTGGAAACGCCCGGGGTACCGTCTGCTGTTGCTGTCTTGGTGGTGGCATCGGCGGACGGAACGGAGGTGCCTGAAAGGGACGTCCCCCGAACCGTTGCGGTCGCGCCGGTGGTTGCCACTGCTGCCCGGATGGTGTCCGATACACCATACGGTACTTCTGGGGAGCGCCACTCCCACCGCTGCTAGGTGGAGCGCTGCGCTTCCTCTGCTCAGCTGCTAACTCCCGCTGAGCGTCCTCTTGCATGATGGCGGCATTGACTAGGTCGTTGAATGTGCCGCGGTTCCATTGTATGAGGTGGGTCTTCATTTCGGGGTGTAACCCCCGATAGAAGTGCTCCCTCTTCTTCTCCTCCGTGGAGATGTAGTCTGACGCATACTGCGCCAGATGGTTAAAGGCACGGGAGTAGTCGTGGGCACTCCTCCCGCCCTGCTTCAGTTCCAAAAATTCTTGGAACTTTCTCTTCATTATTCCGGGAGGAATGTGATAGGCGCGGAACGCCTCCCGGAACTCTTGCCATTCCACGGCATGGCCAGCCGGACGTGAGGCGACATAATTCGCCCACCACGCACCAGCGGCACCGTGGAGCTGCTGTGCTGCGAACAGTGTCTTCTGCCGCTCCGTACACTGGAGCAGCCCGAACTTGGACTCGATGGTCCGCAGCCAGTTGTCAGCCTCCAGTGGTTCTTCAGCTTCGGTGAACACTGGAGGGTGCGTACTCATGAAATCCGAGTACGACACATCACGGGGCTCCCGAGGCCCTCGCTCTTGACGTCCTCCCGCCTGGGACGTATTCTGCACGATCGTGCGGAGCAGGTCGGTCTGCTCCTCACGACCTCCCACCAATGCCGCTATCACATCCGCTAGAGTAAGCGGAGGCGGCGATGGTGGCTGCTGCTGCGGGGTGCTGTCGTAGGCCGGTGGCTGGGAGTCATCGCCTCCCTGTTGGCTAGAGCCACCAACCTCGTGCGTGGTCCTAGTACGAACCATCTGCAACCACACGACATTACACATCAGTCCCGCAACATTTTGCATGCAGTCCCATAGAAATGGGCGTAAAAATATTATGACAACAAAACATGCGAAATATCTCGTAAATAGATAATGTAATAACTTTGCACAAGCTACACCATTACCAGACCAAACACAAGTTAGTTTAATCCAACATGATCAACCCCCTCTTTGGAAGCTCACCATAACTGGGTTTGGTCTCTACGAGACATTACTATCGCGTTGTCATCACGCGTACCACCCTTAGCGTACAACACCCCCTCCAATGAGTTCAACTGTCATTCTTCCGTCAGAATGACCAGTTCCTACCTATTCCAAGTTTTGATCTGGTTCTGGCATCCTCATGACTCAAGTTGAATACCAAAGTTAAAGTTAACTTCAGTATCTTTCCAACTAGTACTCATTTGCCCCCAGATCAGCTTTGGTTAAAAAGTGATGCTAATTCAAAGTTAGCAGAATTTCTGGAAGAATTTCAACAGCACCTCCCTTGGAAGTGGCTGTTTTCAACCCTGATTTCCACTAAATTCTGTGCTGCAATTTCAGGAACTTTGAATTGCAAAGGTGTCACACATCTTCTACTCTTTCTAAGGAGGTATTATATGACAATTTTAGATTTTTCTACTGGGAGTTATCCTTGAAAAACAGAACAGTCCAGAGAATGTTTTAACACTGTCCTAATTCTGGATAGTTACATGTCTCTGGGATTAAGCCATCTTAAGGCGAGTTTCAGCTCTGGAAGTCTACAACAAAGTTGTAGAGGATTTGAATACCTTTCCAGAACTATATAGCACACCTCCCTGGGCTAAAAGACCTGTGAGTTATGCCCTGTTGAAGATCAGCAAACGTGCTGCCCAAAACAGAGCACTCTGTTTTTCAGTCTTTTTGGAACTACAATCATCACTATCCCATTCTTATACCCAACCAGGGTCCTAAATGTTGAACCTATAGATTTTAATTCTTTGTTATCATTATACTCATGCATATGCCTACAATGTCTCGGTACTACGTTCCTCACAAAGGAAAATCCTAACCGGATCATACCGGTATATACGTCTCGAGTGTGGCACTAAACGGTCCCTCGCACACGTTTTCTACACGGATACATACGTGGTTAGTACATGCAGAAGACCACACAATGATGGTGCACTCAAAGGTTGTTCATTTCAGGCAGTTCCATATTTAAAAGTAAAACAAACGCCCGTATCATTGTCATACGGCCGTCCTTGAGCTAAGTCACGTCTCAAGGCACGTGATCATGTTTCAACACCACACGACGGGGAACCCGAGTATGTCATGAACGGGTCGTCACGGTTGGGAATGTTATCAACCCAACAGATACCACCTACTGCCCTGCAGGGCACGCCGATGGCAAGCACTGCGTATGTCCTCCTGGGCTATTTCCAGACGAACACACTCTCGCGTTACTGACCACGCGATGGGGTCTCCGCTTACTTGCCTAATGCATGCTAGGGATCAGCGTTTCATATGAACTCAGGGACATGAAGAGTCCAAGAGGTTCATATTAACGTCTCACACCAAGCTGTGAGATCAATCCCTGAACCACGTTCCTCGTCAGGGAGAGCTAACCGAAATTGAACCGCTTTCGGTGGCGTTCCTTACCATACTTACCAGAGAGTAGGTGCGTCGTTACATAATTGAAATTCAGAATTATAACACATAAGTTAGTCTTTGCCACTTTAAGTAACTATGCTAATATAGTCCTTACTTGGGCAACTACCGAATCCTCACCGTATACCTAAGTTTTTCCCATAATGCAGTCCTTTAGTACTGTGCTATCCCCACTGCAGCTCTGATACCAGGCTGTGGCGGACCGGAATCCGCTCATCCAGGATCGCAGAGGGTGGTGCCACGCGATGCGACACCCGACAGCACACGTTATAAGAACACAATATATTACATGGGAAAAACAACTGAAACTGTACAAACAGGTACAAACTTCAGTTACAACTATTGTTTATGTTACACAGCGGAAGTCTACACTACACAACTCACGCCCGCCTATCTAGCAAAAGTCGGTTGCCCAGCCCTAGGGCAACCCACACTAGCTGCACGTCTCAGCTCAGCGCGGCGTGTACGGCTCCCACTCAGCCGTGGTCCCCGACGGAGGGTAACCCTCGCCGGTGGACTCGTACTCCGAGTCCGTGGGTGGCTCCTCACCTGAAAAACACTTAAGCAGCAACCATGAGCACGAAGGCTCAGCAAGGCTTAACCGACTCACCTAAGCATGAAACTCTACATGAGGTATACCAAGACATAGGTTGGTAGCATTTCAGCAAAACGACACGCCTACAAGTTCATCCTTAGTTCATCTTTTAGCAACAAGTTAACAGTTCATGAAATCTGAAATTTAGTAAGCAGTATTTGGTGGCACACATGTAGCAATACAATTATATCAATCAGCATCATTGCATCAACATATTTCATCCATTAGTCTACGTTACGACGCAGTGAACAAGCAGTACTCGTCACCGCGAGGGACGGCGAATCGACTCGATATACACCTGCAGGGAAAACCCAAAGAGCACGTCACGTACGCCCATCCGTGGAGCTGCACAGCACGCTCACTCGATGTCGTACGGGACAACCTTTCACCCAACAGCCCAAACGTCGAACCGGTCGCACCGAAACGAGCAGGAGGTTCCCCACACGGAGCATCTCTCTATGCCCGTTGGCAGATTTCTACCTTGCTGCCCTCAACCTACACCTATAAATCGGTGTGCTATGCCTCGACGCCCGGAGGTTTAGGCTACATCGGTTTATCGGGGCCCATATATCCGATATGCCTTCGGTACGTTCAATACTTGTTCAGCAGGGCTGCACACGGATCGGTCCTCAATCGACACGGGCAGGGCTGCGCACACAAGACTCTCTCTTGCTGCGCCCTAGCCCCTGCCTAGTCTCATTTTTATTACTAAAGTGATCTCACATCACTCAACCGAACCCGTGTGTCCCAAGCCTATCTCGCGAGTAGATTCCAACTACTCGACTTGTACCGAAGTCCTATGACTCATTAAGCATAGCCTGTCTACTCGAGGTCCTTGACACTACCCTCACTCTTTTAGGAACCTTTGGTTATGCAAGTGGGGTTTCATTCATCCTATACCTAATGCACATACATACTTCATATGACACATGTAAACAAAGTAAGACTTATAAAAGGGTTAATGCAAACCGGGGCTTGCCTTGTTGCTGCTGGTCAGGAGTTAGTTCTTCGTCCGGAAGGAGGAAGTCCAACACTTCCGGAGTCTCTTCTTCAACGGCTACACGTTAATAAAATACTATATGTTAATTTAGATGCAAATGTGAGTTTTTAGAGTAAAACTTTTACTATTGCTTCTAATAACCAGCCTCTAACACCTGGAACTTTGTTTAAAAATTTAAATATGAACTGGTGTTGGTGGTTTGGCTTGGACTTAATCACATGGTTAAATGCTAAGTGGTTTCCCCCCCTTTTCCATATTAATCCCTTAAGTGGTTAAACAGGACAGGGGTAATCTAGAGCTCCAATAGAGCTGAGAATTTTTGTGTGAATTCCTTGTCACAAGAAAACTCTCTGGACCAAACAATAGCACTTTTCATGGAGTGGTTTGCTCAGAATAATTCTCTTGGCAAATCAGCAAGGAAGAATTTATCCTGAGGTAATACCCATGTTCATGCTCAACTTAATGAACTAAAATTTCTATTATAGCTCATAGAGTTTGCCTGAATTTTCCTAGCATTTTTGGAGTCAAGGTTTGCCGAGAATTGAATTTCCAAGTTTTGGAAATTCTCTGAAAATGTTTCTGCATTCAAATGAACACAGCACCTTCCAATTTGAATTGCTCTCACCAAATCAACTCCAAATGGTCTGAAACTTTTACAGGGGTTTACTAATGTCCTAAAGAATATTCTGGTAAAATTTGGGGATTTTTGGCTGAACCAAACTCCCTCTAAAATTCTTATGCTGAAAAGCTTTAAAGAATTTTCCAGAATTAATTATTGGGTTTCATACAAATTGGGTTGTGTATTTGGACAGAACTAGGCAAGAGGAATCCAACCCAATTTGAATCACTAAATTTGGAGCTTCCTAGCAAAAGTTATGCAGTTCCAAAGTTTGAACCAATTCTGGAATTCAAATTAATTCGGGAAAAGTTCAAACTCTGCCTGTGGGTCCACCCTACACGTGTCACCCGCCGGACTCGCGCCACACGGGGGCCACAGACCTTTTTCCCGCGCCACCACACGGGATCACACGCCATAGCTGATCCGGGGTTTTAATCTTCAGCTGCTGACACGTGGGCCCGGTGGGTCTTCTTCCTCCTCTCGCTCCCGCGCATCCCCCTCGCCGGCGCTGTACTGGAGCTCGCCGGACCCAGCTTCCCGGCCACCTCTCGGCCGGAGACTCGCCGCCTGGGGGTTTTCAGGGTCGGGGAACAAGTCTATGGGGTTGGCTTGGGCTGCCGGTGGCCGGAAGTAGGCTGGCGACGAGCCGCGGCCTTCGGTGATGATCGGCACCGTCGCCCGAGCACATTAGCCCGCCAAAAGCTCGGCGGATCCGCTCTAAAGCATCAGTGGAGGTCAGGAAATCTCGGCGTGGCCTCAACCTGGCTCGGAAACGACGGCAAACCGGTCGTCACCGTGCGCCCGCGTGTTCCCGCCATGGCCGCCGACCGAAAAGCTCGAAATTAGCTGTAACCACGGCGTTTCTAGCTAGGGTTGTGGAGGGAAAAGGTTCCCTATCCTCTCTAGTTCTGGTGTGCGCAAAATGAACAACTTTAACCGAGAATTAAGCGTAAATTTCCACAGTTCTTACCCGCGGTCCGGTTTTCCTCGTCCGAGGGGAAAACTTGAAATTCCGAAGCTACGTCGCACGGATTGCTCTGGAATTTGGAGAGGAGCAGCGCAGGGAGTTGGCGCACCTTGGGGTGCTCTTGCTCAGTCGTGAAACTGGTTGGTGTGAGCTGCCCACGGGAGCACCTTTGCTCGGTTCTCACCGGCGGCCACGAAAACGTGGTTTTTCTCGGTGGTTAGTGGTTCACTTGACCGGAAGTGATGCGGGTAGTGCGTGGGAGGTCTGAGGATATAGGTTTGTTGCGCTGCCGACGTTGGTACACGAGAGACGATCGCTCCCGAGTGAGTGGATCACAGCGGCGGCTCCTCGGCGCTCTGTCGTGCGAGAGGGCAGTGACTGGGGGTCGGCCCGTGGTCGTGGCGAGCTGGGGCACGGCTGGGAGTTACTGCGCCCGCACAAGGAGCTCGCCAGCGCGCGAGGGAAGAGCAGGGGGTGGCGTCCGGCGTTTTCGCGGCGTGTCGCGGTGGAGCCTCGGCTCTGTTCCGAGTGCAACACTTAGCCCCTAAGGCTGTTGACTTTTGTGCCATTTTAACCTTCCCAATGACATGTGGGACCCACTTGTCAGTGCTCCCCCACCCCTCAAAAGATCTCCAAAGCTTAGCCAGAGATGAATCCAAATATTTGGAGTTTGAAACTGACCTACATTTGTATGGTTGAGCTCATTTCCCCTAAATTCAAATAAATATTTGAATTCTTGGCATATTTGGATCCTTTTTGGAAAAATGGGTAGCAAATCTTTTTGCAAATTTCTGAAACTTTGCCTCCCCACTAATCTGGACCTGAGGAATCCAATTATGCACTTTGATCCTTGGTTTAGCTGCTGAAATCCTGAATTTGAATGCAACAGTTTGGAAACACACTCTCATGTGTGATCATATGTGTATAATTTTCCCATGTTGTGAAAGTGTAAGTTTCCCCTCTAACCACTTCTTTGATAGAGGTTACTTGCTCCTCCCATTCCTTACCAGCCATCCACAACAAGAGCTGAGGTGTGGTGAAGTGAAGAAAAGTTTTTACAAGTCCCATTTCTTGGGCCTTTTACACCGCGGAGGTTCTTTTTTCGATGGGGTTAGTCACTTGCGGAGAGCTTGAGCGTATGGACGAGTTAGTAAGAGCTTGACACGGTGAGTTTTACATGGTTCAGGCCGCCAGAGCGTAAAACCCTACGTCCACGGCGAGCTATGGAGCTCGCTGTATTGCTTGTTGCTCGGAACCAGAGTCCTGAGCTTGAGGATGAGTTACAGCTTGGGTGTGAATGGCTAGCGTATGAGTTGCGGGAGTGCGAACCCTTGCTAACGTTGCCTACCCGAGTCTTTTATAGTCCAAGACTCGGGTGACTTACAAGGGGGGCCCGGGACCCGACAGGTGGTCCCGGGGAGATTGTCTGTCATCTACCGTATCTGCAGTTATGCCGGTAGTTGTCTCTGGCGAAGGCTTCTGAGTCTTCGTCTTGCAGCCCTGCCCATGCCGGATGCTAGTCGTAGTGGATAATGACGGCGGGGGCGGCATGGGATGTCTTGTCGCTGCGTTTATTGGCTGGCAGGCTCTGACACCGCGCGCCAGTCTGTGATGCGACAGGGCGCAACGGCACCTGACAGAGGCGTGCTCCGCGTCTCCGCGTCTTGGGAAGGCGCGGGCCTTGAATACCTTGTACGGGCAAGATATAGGGTGTCTTTACGCCCGCTGCCTATCGCTCAGGGGCGGGCAGCGCCGTTCTGCTGGCCACGTGGCGGGCCCGGAGCCCTCCTCAGAGGAGAGGGGGGTCCGGCTCCGCAGGACACATGGAGCCTTCGGACCTCTCCCCGCGGAGGGGGAGGTTCGGCTTTTGTCGGCCACGTGGCGAGCCCGGAGCTCCTCTCTGAGGGGAAGGAGGTCCGGCCCCACCGGACACGTGGCACCTTCGGACCTCTCTCCCGCGGAGGGGGAGGTCCGGCTTCTGTATGCCACGTGGCGAGCCCGGAGCTCTCCTCTGAGGAGAGGGAGGTCCGGTCCCGCCGGACGCGTGGCGCCTTCGGAGCTCTCCCTGTGGAGAAGGACAAGTTCCTTAGGCATTTTCTCCTGTGCGCGGGGGTACCCCATATCGCGGGTACCGACACCCACTTTCCAGATTTCAACCCAGATCGCCATCCGACTATGCAAAACCATCAAGTTGTACCGTCCGAAAATGTATTCCGTCAATGTCCTGTCCGGTCGCACGGGACCATAATTCGTGAGTTTTACTGACTTCCTCGATTTCGGATGGCCATCCATGCATGCAAAACCATTTAGTTGCACCATCCGAACGTGTATTCCATCAAGGTCCCGTCCGGTCACGCGGAACCCGAGTTAGTGAGCATTACCGACTGATGAACCCAACGGGTACGGGGGACGCCCTATCTTTCGATGAGAGATGTTGGTAATGAACGAATTTGGTGGAGGCCGACGTTGGCTGCCCGACTACCACAACCAGAATGGTGTGGCGCCTTGAGCGACAGTTACACCGTCTCCTGGTAACCACGATTTGGGTGGAGGTCGACGTTGTGCTACCCGACTACAACAACCACAAGGATGCTGCGCCTTAGCGATAGTTACACCGGCTCCTGTTGTTGCTGTACTTGCCGTGTCAAGAACAGCCTTGAACCTGCAAGCAATCGAAAAACAAGCAAGAACAAGATAACAAACAAACACTCACGGGTGTGAAAAAGTTGGGGTTCTGATTCAAGTAATCGGAAGGTCTCATCGACACTTGCGTTACAAGGAAGTAGCAATGGCTAAACTTACAGAAAACAAAAACCCGCCCTGTCTAGGAGCTCTTGGACTACTTAAATAGGGGAGGGAAGAGGGAAATTCGTCTAGCAACAAAGGTAGGACATGATGTCACTTATTCCCTTCCTTTTTCTGTGATAGACTACCATTTAATAGGGAAAGAAAGAGGGAAACCCATCCAGCAGCAAGGCAGGATATGATTTCCTTTATTTCTTTCCTTATTATAGCACATCTATCTTTAAATGGGGGAAGAAAGAGGGAATTTCGTCCAGCAGCAAAGTTGGACGAGATTTCCCTTATTCCTTTTCTTATTTGTCTAAATCTCTCTTTATTACATGGCCCCAGCCTCAAGATTTCTCCTCGGATGGAGCAGCCTTTATTGCATTAATCCCTCCATCCCTCCTAGCTGGATCAATTCCCAAGCACCTAATAATAACAAGGTCATCACAAGGCTTTAATAGGTCCCCATTTGAAGGATAATTACTTTGAACAGCCAGGAATGAATTCACCTGATAATTAAGTTGACGTGCACGAGCGCGTGTCATTGGACCTTGATTAGCTGAGAGTGGTGAATGGGCTGGTGTTGTGGTTGTATCAACGGTAGCGATGTCCGCATCACCGACTTTCCCTACTTTCCCGGTTTTGACTTAGATGGCCATCTGCGCATGCAAAACCTTCCAGTTGCACCATCTGAACGTTTATTCCATCATGGTACAGTAAGGCGTCCCGGAACGCGAGTTCATGAGTTTTACCGACTTTCTAACTTTCTCGATTTCGACCCAAATGGCCATACGCGCATGCAAAACCATCAAGTTGCACCGTTCGGACCTGTATTCCATCAAGGTCCCGTGTGGCCTCCTGGGATCCTAGTTTATGAGTTTTACCGTATTTCATGACTTTCTCGATCTCGACCCAAATGGCCATCTATGCATGGAAAACCATAAAGTTGCACCATCCGAACGTATATTCCGTCAAGGTCCCGGCCGGCCGGCAGAGTCCCGAGTTCGTGAGTTTTACAGACTTTCCCGACTTTGTCGATTTTGACCCAGATGGCCATCCGCGCATGCAAAACCATCAAGTTGCACCGTCCGGACGTGTATTCCGTCAAGGTTCTGTCCAACCGCCTGAGAACGAATTTCATGAGTTTTACCAACTTTCCTGATTTCGACCCAGATAGCCATCCACGCATGCAAGATCATCAAGTTGCACCATTCGGACGTGTATTCTATCAAGGTCCTGTCCGGCCGCCCGGAACCTGAGTTTGTGAGTTTTACCGAGTTTCCTGATTTGACCTAGATGGTCATCCGCGCATGCAAAACCAGCAAGTAGCATCATCCGGACGTGTATTTCGTCAAGGTCCTGTCCGGCCACCCGGGACCCGAGTTCGTGAGTTTTCCCGACTTTTCTGATTTCAACCCAGATGGCCATCCGCGCATGCAAAACCATCAAATTGCACCGTCCGAATGTGTATTCCGTCAAGGCCCCGTCCGGTCGCACGGGACCCGAGTTCGTGAGTTTTACCAACTTTCCTAATTTCTACCCCGATGGGCATCCGCGCATGCAAAACCAGCAAGTTGCACTGTCATGAGGTATAATCTGTCAAGGCCCTGTCTGGTCGCCCGAGACCCGAGTTTGTGAGTTTTACCGACTTTCCCGATATTCTCAATTTCGACCCAGATGGCCATCTGTGACACCCGGTTCCAAAAATGGAACCAAATGAATGCATATGTGTGCCTAGAATGTTCATTAAATATACAAATGTAATCCAGAAAATGAATACAGAATAACCACGAATAAATAGTGTTTAAGTACTTTATTACAATGGTTCAATGTCTCACTTATGAATCTCTAACTTATTCTTGCAGCGGAAGACTCTAAACGACAGCGGAAAATGGCTAAGACAGTTGGCTCCATCTTCAACTCCACAGGCATGTTGACAGTTGTGCGCACGCCTAGTACTCCACATGTTCCTCGAAGTACTCTTCTCCTGTAGCTGATGTATATATGGGAATGCAAGAGTGAGTACATGTCGTACTCAGCAAGTGTGGGAAAAGTATGACATGTAGCTTACAGCAAGGTAGAAAAGGCTCATTGCAGCAAGCAAATTTTATTTTATAAACATGGTAAAAACAGCAACTATTTCTAGGTGAGTTTAATCCCAATATAACTAAATAAATCAGCAACATTCTTTCATCATAATTCACTATTTATTAAGTCTCAATCAGCAAATAATTTTTCCCAAGTTTATCTCATACTCATAAATACTCATAACCACATATTCATATAACCGAAACCAAACTCATTGTTATGACTCAAAACAGTCCCAAAACCAATCCAAATGACCAAACCCAAATGTCCATCCCATGTTTACGCTCTAATCATGGAAGTTGGCCAGATGCTTGTGACCGGAAGCACGGCTATCATGATAGTTTTACGCCCTGCAGAGGTGGCATCATTTTACCCACAAGTTTGTGATTTCGTCACCCGTCGGCGACTAGAAAGAATCTCCATTATACCAGTACACAACCGTCGGTGTATGGCCAATATATCACAAAATAGTCTTTACAAAGGGGCTACTAGGATGTACGGATCCACTGAGGTTTCACGGGCAGGCTCAAATCTCTATTCTCCCACCTACGGGCCCCCTCTTGTGCCATGCAGTTCAGAAGACAGTCCCTCTCGACTCCCATTCCTTGCACCATCCAACGGTCCATAACAAGCTAGCAACACACCTAATTAGTTAGCTAAGTCGCACCCATATTTGGCCTTGTGGTGGCACTGTTTTCCTGGCATGTGCTCGCATGAACCGGTCCTTAGATCTACGGCAAGTAAACCACCATCTCATTCAATAACATTCACGAACCAAGCTTGTCTAGATCTCCCCGATTCCATGCTTATCAACATCATCAAGTTCTCATCATCATTATTCATATGAGTGCAGCAACTAACCATGTTTTAATTCAGCTTTCCGTATCCCGTAAATTAAGCGAAGCAAAAAGAAAAAACGACCATACCCGACTCATCAAATTTCCTGGCGACAAGGATGGTTAACAAAACTAGTAAACTCCTATAAAAAAGGTGTCCCATCAAGTTGACTCAAGCATACACGTTTTCACAAACAAAACAGTTTCAAAACATGGATCAATATGGTCAAGGGGCACTTGCCTTTCTCCCACGGCTCTTGTTTCTCAAGCGTCTCAAAGTCTTGGTGCTGTAGTTCCTCGTAGACGGCCTCTTGAGCTTGTGGTTCTACTCACGACCACGCACATACAAAATTTACAGCAATCAATCATCATGCACAAACTTTACTCAAGATGTAATGGGGTAGATGAATGCAAATCCTATAGTGCAGTTTTATTAAACCAGTTTGTACGTGTTCTTACATGTTTTAATGGACTTTCAAGGGATTTTATGATGAACAAGGGTGTAAATATCAAGTGTGGATGTGGTGCTGATCTTGAGTCATGATCTAGATCAATTCCACCGTCAAAATCAATCAAAACATGATCTGTCCACACGCAAAAGTTCCTGCTCGAAGGGGCGAAGAAAACGGATGCGTAGAATCGGCGGTGACGTTATAAGATGGGTAATGGAGACCCTACTCACTTTCTTCTTGTGACAGGGCCTTTCTCCTAGCAACGGCAGCAGCGGGAAATTTTTTCTATGGAAAATTATGGTAGGACAGATCGTGAGTTTTATAGACTTTCCCGACTTTCTCGATTTTGACCCAGATGGCTATCCATGCGTGCAAAACCATCAAGTTGCACCGTCCGGACGTGTATTCCGTCAAGGTTCCGTCCTACCGCTCGGGATCCGAGTTCATGAGTTTTACCGACTTTTCCAATTTGAACCCAGATAGCCATCCGCGCATGGAAGACCATCAAGTTGCATTGTCCGGACGTGTATTCCTTCAAGATCCTGTCCGGCTACCCGGACCTGAGTTTGTGAGTTTTCTGGAGTTTCCCGATTTGACCCAGATGGCCATCCGCGTATGCAAAATCATCAAATTGCACTGTCCAAATGTGTATTCCATCAAGGTCCCGTCCGGTCGCACGGGATCCGAGTTCTTGAGTTTTACAGACTTTCTGACTTTCTCCATTTTGACCCAGACAGCCATTTATGCATGCAAAACCATCAAGTTGCACCATCCAAACTTATATTCCGTCAAGGTCCTGTCCGGCCGCACGGGACCCGAGTTCGTAAGTTTAGAGACATTCCTCACATTCTCGATTTTG
Organism: Neostapfia colusana; assembly: GCA_030760725.1. Classification (NCBI taxonomy): domain Eukaryota; kingdom Viridiplantae; phylum Streptophyta; class Magnoliopsida; order Poales; family Poaceae; genus Neostapfia; species Neostapfia colusana. Next base: position 53,743,749 of record JASWHV010000019.1, read on the forward strand.
ACCCAGATAGCCGTCCGCGCGTGCAAAACCATCAAGTTGCACCGTCCAGACTTGTATTCCATCAAGGTTCCGTCCTACCACCCGGGAACCGAGTTCATGAGTTTTACCGACTTTCCCGATTTGAACCCAGATAGCCATCCGCGCATGCAAGATCATCAAGTTGCACCGTCCGGACGTGTATTCCGTCAACATCCTGTCCGGCCGCCGGGACCTGAGTTTGTCAGTTTTCCCGAGTTTCCCGATTTGACCCAGATGGCCATCCGCACATGCAAAACCATCAAGTTGCACTATCCAGACGTGTATTCCGTCAAGGTCCCGTCCGGCCACTTGGGACCCGAGTTCGTGAGTTTTCCGGACTTTTCTGATTTAACCCAGATGGTAATCCACGCATGCAAAACCATCGAATTGCACCGTCCGAATGTGTATTCTGTCAAGGTCCCGACCGGTCGCACGGGACCTGAGTTCGTGAATTTTACCAACTTTCCTGATTTTGACCACGATGTCCAACTGCGCATGCAAAACCATCAAGTTTCACTATCCGAATGTGTGTTCCGTCAAGGCCTCGTCTGGCGGCCCGAGACCCGAGTTCATGAGTTTTACCGACTTTCCAGACTTTCTCAATTTTGACCGAGGTGTCTATCCGCGCATGCAAAACCATTAGATGCACCGTCTGGACGAGTATTCCGTCAAGGTTCCGTCCGGCCGCCCGGGATCCGAGTTAGTGAGTTTTACCAATTTTCCTGATTTTGACCCAGATGGTCATCCGCGCATGCAAAACCATCAAGTTGCACCATCCGGACGTGTATTCCGTCAAAATCCCGTCCAGCCACCCGGGACCCGATTTCGTGATTTTTCTCAACTTTCCCTACTTTCCAGATTTCAACCCAGATGGCCATCCGACTATGCAAAACCATCAAGTTGCACCGTCCGACGTGTATTCCATCAAGGTCCCGTCCGGTCGCACGGGACCAAAATTCGTGAGTTTTCTGACTTTCCCAATTTTAACACAGATGGCCATCCACGAATGCAAAACCATTTAGTTGCACCATCCGAACGTGTATTCCTTCACGGTCCCGTTCGGTCGCTCGGGACCCGAGTTAGCGAGTTTTACCGACTTTCGCTACTTCCCGATTTTGACTCAGATGGCCATCCGCGCATGCAAAGCCTTCCAGTTGCACCATCTGAACGTTTATTCCTTCACGGTACAGTTCGGCGTCCCGGGACCCGAGTTCATGAGTTTTCCCAACTTCCCCAATTTCAACACTGATGGCCATCCGCGCATGCAAAACCATCAAGTTGCACCGTCCGAACGTGTATTGCATGCAGGCCCTGTCCAGCCGTCCGAGACCCGACTTCGTGAGTTTTATCGACTTTCTAACTTTTTCGATTTCGACCCAGATGGCCATATGCGCATGCAAAACCATCAAGTTGCACCGTCCGGGCACGAATTCCGTCAAGGTTCCATTCGGCCGCCTGAGACCCGAGTTCGTGAGTTTGACTGACTTTCCCGATTTGGATCCAAATGGCCATCCGCGCATGCAAAACTATCAAGTTGCACCATCTGGACGTGTATTCCGTCAATATCCTGTCCAGCCACCCGGGACTCGATTTCGTGATTTTTCCCAACTTTCTCTACTTTCCAGATTTCAACCCAGATGGCCATCCGAGCATGCAAAACCATCAAGTTGCACCGTCCGAACGTGTAATCTGTCATGGTCCCATCCTGTCGCACGAGACCCAAATTTGTGAGTTTTACTGACTTTCCCGATTTGACACTGATGGCCATCCACGCATGAGAAACCATTTAGTTGCACCATTCGAACGTGTATTCTGTTAAGGTCCGTTTGGTTGCTCGGGACCCGTACCGACTTTCCCTACCTTCCCGACTTTGACTCAGACGGCCATCCACGCATGCAAAGGCTTCGAGTTGCACCATCTGAACATTTATTCCTTCAAGGTACAGTCAAGCGTCGCGGGACCTGAGTTCATGAGTTTTCCCAACTTCCTCAATTTCGACTCAGATGGCCATCCGCGCATGCAAAACCATCAAGTTGCACCGTACGGACGTGTATTCCATGAAGGCCCTGTCCAGCCGCACGAGACCCGACTATGTGAGTTTTATCGACTTTCTAACTTTCTCGATTTTGACCCAGATGGCCATACGCGCATGCAAAACCATCAAGTTGCACAGTTCGGACGTGTATTCCATCAAGGTTCTGTCCGGCCACCTGGGATCCAGTTCACGAGTTTTACCGACTTTCCCGATTTGGACCCAAATGGCCATCCGCGCATGCAAAACTATCAAGTTGCACCATCCGGACATGTATTCCGTCAATGTCCCATCTAGCCTCCCGGGATCCTAGCTTGTGAGTTTTACCGTCTTTCATGATTTTCTAGATCTCGACCCAGATGGCCATCTATGCATGGAAAACTGTCGAAGTGTTCAGTCGACACTTCCCCCGGGCCTGCACTGGGCAGCCCGCGGAGGTTCTTTTTTCGGTGGGGCAAGTCTCTAGCGGAGAGCTTGCGCAGATGGACGAGTTAGTAAGAGCTTGACACGGCGAGATTTACGGGGTTCAGGCCGCTGGAGCGTAAAACCCTACGTCCACGGCGAGCTATGGAGCTCGCTGTATTGCTTGCTGCTCGGGGCCGGAGGCCTGAGCTTGGGGGTGAGTTACAGCTTGAGAGTGTATGGCTAGAGTATGAGTTGCAAAGTGCGAACCCTTGCTATCGTCGCCTACCCGAGCCTTTTATAGTCCAAGACTCAGGCGGCTTACAAGGGGAGCCGGGACCCGACAGGTGGTCCCGGGAAGATTGTCTATCATCTACCGTATCTGCAGTTATGCCGGTAGTTGCCTCTGGTCGAAGGCTTCTGAGTCTTCATCTTGCCGCCCTGCCCATGCTGCATGCTAGTCGTAGTGGTTGATGGCGGCGCTGGCGGCATGGGATGTCTTGTCGCGGTGTTTATTGGCTGGCAGGTTCTGACACCGCGCGCCAGTCTGTGATGTGACTGGACGCAACGGCACCTGACAGAAGCGTGCTCCGCGTCTCCGCGTCTCAGGAAGACGCGGGCCTTGAATACCTTGTACGGGCAAGGTATGGGGCGTCTTTATGCCCGCTGCCTATCGCTCGGGGGCAGGCAGCGCCGTTCTGCTGCCACGAGGCGGGCCCGGAGCCCTTCTCAGAGGAGAGGAGGGTCCGTTCCGCGGGGCACGTGGAGCCTCCGGACCTCTCCCCGCGGAGGGAAAGGCTCGGCCTCTGTTGGCCATGTGGCGGGCCCGGAGCTCTCCTCTGAGGAGAGGGAGGTCCGGCCCCGCTGGACGCGTGGCGTCTTCGGACCTCTCTCCCGCGGAGGGGGAGGTCCGGCTTCTGTATGCCACGTGGCGGGCCCAGAGCTCTCCTCTGAGGAGAGGGAGGTCCGGCCCCGCCGGACGCGTGGCGCCTTCAGAGCTCTCCCTGCGGAGAAGGGCGAGTTCCTTAGGCATTTTACCCTGTGCGCGGGGGTACCCCATATCTCAGGTACCGACAGTGGCCCCCGGGCCCATCTCGGGGGAGGTAGCGAGCCCGAGGTGGGACCTCCGTCTCTTTCGATCCGCGCACTTTCTCTAAGTCCCGAATTGACCGCTGCCGGAGCACGAACGGCCGCGGGATCGTGGGAGCGTGCGCTCACTTGATGGTTGCTTTTACTGCGGCGGTTCCCAAGACTGCCACTTCTGCACGTTGCGGCGCTTTCTTCGGGAACCGCCGAAGTGCCTTGCCGGCTTATCTTCTCAGGAGACTGACTCCTTGACCTCACCGCTTCAGATGGGCGGCTTGGGGCCACCCATCATCGGCACTCGGTATAGGAACCGAAGCGGTTGCCAATGCGGAGTATTCGAAGAGTTCCGAATCGCTTGGAATTGCACCCGGGAAGTTTTTAGAGGGGGTCTTACTCACATTGTAGCTTCCCTTCGCACTTCTCTGCGTTTCTTCTCGGACTCTTGTGCTTTTGCTCTCTTGCCCTTGAGTGCTCCCTCGCCATGGCTTCCAACCCGCCACCAGAGAAGAAGCGCGCTCGATCTCCTCTAGCAGCGGCGTCTATGCCAAGTCGGGATTCTGGGGTGCCTGACACTCCCTCCGGTGGTGACTCGAAGAGGCCCCGGGCTGATGCGCTGGGGGAAGCTTCTTGGGCGTCCCCTTTTCCGCCAGTTCAAGCGACTGCGGAGCGGCCGTCAGTGACGGTAGCGGGCTCTGGGAGTCCTACCCCGGCTCGGAAGTCGGGGTTCAGAGCTCGCTGGAGTGTCCGCGCTTCCCGGCCATCCCCGACTTGCGGGGAATCTGTGCCGCTGCGCTCGGAGCCAGGGTCAACTGCCGCGGCCCCCAGGCCAGCGCGAACTTCTCCTGTTCCGGTGTGCCCGGACTCCGCGGCTGCGTCGTCTCTTCCTGCCGAGACTGCCACCGCGGCCCCCAAGCCGGCACAGGTCGACCCTGCACTAGGCGGCCCGGCCTTTTCTCCAGCACCGCCTTCCCCGGCTCGCCCCTCTCCTCAGATCAAGGAGCCAGAAGCTGAAGAGAGCCCGGCTGGCCTGGCTGCCGGAGCCTCGGAGCCAATTTCTCCTGATCGGCGTCTCGTCTCGGTTGCTGGTGCGTCGGCTCTTCCTGAGGACGAGGTAATGGAGGAGGTCGGGGGGACTGCCCCGGCCTCTGTTGCTCCATTGCCCCTGGCGGATGCCTTCCCGCTTGCCGAGGCGAGCGTTCGGCAGGTCTTGGCTGCACTAGGGCGCGAGCGGGAGGAGTATACGGTTGAACGGGATCGCCCCCTCACCTGGGGGAACCTTTTGCTGGAGAGGACCGCGAAGGTTAAGAGCGAGCTCGACTCCAGGCGGGAGTTGCTAGACTTCAGAGAAGTGCTCCTCGACCGGATGAAGCGGGCTGTCGACCGCATGGGCACCTAATCGCGGCGGATCAACAGGGAGGCTCTGGAGGCACACGCCCGGGCCGAAGAGAGCCTCTCTGCTGCTGTGGAGATACGGCAGCGGTTGGAGCGCCGTGAACTCGCTGTTGAGGAACGGGAGCGTTCCATGGCAGCTGAGGCGGAGAGGGTCGTCGCGCAGCTGGCGGCGGGCGAGGATGACCTTCGAGCTCGGATCGAGGAGCTGGAGATCCTGAAGGCAGACCTCGACTTGAGGGAGGAACAGGTCTCCCGTGATCGCCGGGCGGTCTTGGACCGGGAGTTGACCGCCGACTTCAAGGCTGCTGAGTTGGAGCGGCTCGCCAAGACTCTCCATCTTCGGGAGAGCTCCCTGGCAGCCAAGGAGAAGGAATTCTCCGAGAGGAACCTGGAGGCTCTGCAGGCGGCCCGCCGCGAGGTGGAGGAGCTTTCGGCCTTGCGGTCCTCCGAGGCTCTTGCGGTCTCGAGCTTCGTGGATCGAGCGGGGTCCGCCCTGATCCCTCTTGGCTTCAGTCCGGTGAGGGCCACGGCCCCTGCGTTGGAGGTGATACCCGCGCTGGAGTCGATCGGTGCCAAGCTGGACAGGCTAGACTCGGTGGTCACCAGCGAGCTTGAGGCCGAGGGACGCGGCCTAGCCTTAGAGGTCGCCTCACATGTGCTGGCATGCTTTCAGAGCCGCGACCCCTCTTTCTCGCTAGAACCAGCGAGAGAGGGCCCAGCCGCAGAGCGGGAGCAAGCTGCCAGGGCAGAAGTCGAGAATGTGGCCGCCCTTGTAGCCGCAAGGTTCCGGCGGGAGCCGGGAGGTCCTTAGGACTTGTTTCTCCCTTTTTATCGAGTCTGTAGTCCAGCTCATGGAGCCTCGCTTAGTTCGACTCTTTTAGATATCTGTGTCTGTGATGCTTTTTCTCTCCTTCTTGGTTTGCCTGACTGAGTCCTTAGCTCCGCAAAGTACTCAGAGGCCATCTCCAATCTTGGAGCTCTGCATAGACACCTTCCCCGGGTCCTAACCGTGTTAGGGGCCCCCGGGGGTCTCCGGATCTCGCCCCATGGGGAGCTCCAAATCTGCCTGCCACGTGGCAGGTCCGGAGCCCCTCCTTAAGAGGCTGGAGCTCCGGCCATGCTGGACACGTAGGGCTTTCGGAGCCCTCCCACCGGGGGGGGGGGGGGGGGGGGGGGGGGGGAGGTCCGGTTTCCGCCCGCCATGTGGCGAGCCCGGAGCCCTCCTCAGGGGAGGCGAGAGCTCCGGGCCCGCTGGACACGTGGGGCCCTCGGGCCCCACCCCTGCTGGAGGGGCAGGTCCCGGTCCTTCCAGTCCTAGGCCAGAGTAGATGGTAGCTCCTTTCCCCCTGCTTCATGCAGTCCCTGTTGCCGTAACCTGGAGGTCCTGCACACAGGCAGAGGAAACGTAATTCTCCTCGGAGGGTCCTCCCCTCCCGTCTCCTAGTCTTATCCGTCTTACGATCCTGATCCGTTATACGGGGCTTGGGCAATTCTGTGCACGAGGCGCCGGAGCTCCGGCTCCCTCCGAGGTCCGGGTACGGCCGTCCGATCCCTAGTACCGGGCCATGCGCTGGGGAAGCAGAGTGCACGTGCTTTGGGTTCATGACCAGGCAAAGCGGTTGTACTCCCCTGTACCTCCGGAGGGCAGGATGCGCATGCTTTGGGCTCATGGCCTGCTAAGCTGGATACGCACCCTGGACCCCCCATGCACAACGCAGGCCTTTCCTGGAGGTAACCAACTGGCACCGCAACACCTGACTGGGGGAGGCCCGAGAGACTCACTCGGCCATCGGCAGGTGCCTCAAGCGCGGCCTTCGGTAGGATAGCGAATGCCGACTATGGATGAGCGCAGGAGAGGGGGAGCTAGATGTACGATGAACATACAAAGATAGTGCGATCATAAAAATTAATGCATAATTTAAATGAGCGCATGAGAGAGAGCTAAGTAGAACAGGTCTCTTTATTCGTGCCCATAGATGGAATTCTGGCTGTACATGGAGGCAATATTCTGCCTCGTCTACAAGGGAAGCAAGACTCTACGCGCTTAGGGTCGGAACCAGGCTAAACTGGACGTAGTCCTGTACCGTCCCTTGAGACTTAGCTGCCCCAAGCTCTGTTCCTAAATTCTATGGGGTCCATTACAGAAGGGAATAACCCTGTTCTACTGATGCTCGGGAAGTAGGACTTACAGTGTTGCTTCATGGCAAGGATTTTTGGGAATGGATCCCACTCTCGGTTGAAAGGCATGTGTACCTGGGGCGGCAGCTTTCATGATTCGGAAGGGACCTTCCCTGCTGGGGGAGAGCTTATGGGTCCTTCTTGGAATAGAGCGTGCCGCTACACCAGGTTGCCCTCCTGCAGGCCCCCGACGCGTTCGGTTCTTTGGCGGTAGTGCTTAGAGCATCAGCCGAGACCGCGCGTTGTGGGGTGTTCCCTGCAGCCGAGTCTTGTCGACGAGGTTGTTATCTTTGCGCTGGATCAGGTCCTGCGCGGCTTCTCCTGGGGCCCCCCGGGGAGTTCTCCCCTTCTGGCTAAGGCCTTCAAGGCGTAGGTGGGCCCGGGCTCGTCTTGGATGACCTAAGGTGTCTTCCCCTTCTGGCAAGGCCTTCAAGGGGTTGACAGACCTTAGGCGGCTCCCGAGAGGTATGTTCGAGGCACGGAGGCGCGCCGCAGTTGGCTAACGCCCTGGCCCGTCACTGTCGGAACTGGAGTCCTCACCGTTATGCACTGTCTTTATGACACGCTGAGGCTCCTGGAACCCCACCTGATGGGCAGCGGTGACTGGGGCATCGACCTTCTGTTTGCCATCCCTCTGAGTGTAGGACGGTGCTTCAGCCCTCTGCTGTCTTCCTTTGCGTAAGCGCTCTGCGAGTCTCTGGATCTCCCAGCACTCGGCAGCAGTATGGTTGCCGGTGCCATGCATGGGGCATAGCCCGCCCTGGTCACTGTCTGGGGCCGGTGATTGCCGCTGCCTTTTGTCGGGGCGTGGCCCCCGAGCTCCACTAGTCGTCGCAGCTGCGGTGACGGGGGCCGTGAACGGTGACTTCATCTTGCCACTCCCCCGGTTCTTGGCCTTCTTGCCACCCCCATAGGCAGCAGCGCCGGACCCGGGCTGTCCTCCTGACTTCGGAGGTCGGCAAAGCGTGCCAGTTCCGCCCTTCAGCTGCTCTGGCGCATTTGTCCGCCAGGCTGAAGAGCTCCGAGAAGTCACGGACCTCTCTGGTCGCGAGCTTCTCAAGCATTTTCTCGTCCCGGACACCCTGTCGGAACACCACCACCACAGAGGCACTTTGGACATGTGGGATGGTGTTGCGTACCTGGGAGAACCGCTGGATGAAAGAGCGCAGCGACTCCCCAGGTTGTTGCTTTACGGCGTGGAGGTCAAGCTCCGTGCCGGGACGGGTGTAGGAGCTGCCGAAGTTGGCGACGAACTGCCGGCAGAGCTCTCCCCAGGAGGTTATGGACCCCTGAGGTAGATTCATGAGCCAAGACCGAGCTGAGCCGGTCAAGGCGACGGGGAAGTAGTTGGCCATGACAGCCTCGTCCCCTCCTGCGGCAAGTACGGCGGTGGAGTAGATCTGGAGGAACTCCGCCGGGTTGACGCTACCGTCGTACTTCTCGGGCAGGTGCGGGCGAAACTTGCGTGGCCACCTCGCGAAGCGAAAGTGGGGTGCTAGAGCTGCACATCCTGCTCCTGCTGCCGCAGGTATTGGCAGTGCGAACGCTTGGTTTGCACTTGGCACCGTGTATCCCGGCATGGGCAAGGCTGCACCATAGACCGGGGGCGCTGCTTGCAACGCACATGGTTGTGGCATATGCTGCGCGGCGTATGCCTGAGGCAGGGCTCGCGTGGCAAAGATCTGCCCTCCAGGTTGTGTTGAGGCCGACGTCATGCTGTCGCCAGCCTCATGGTTGCGGCGCCTTTCTCGGCGTCGCTCGAGGTACACTCGGGCATCCTGGCCCAAGTGGCAACGTTCCAGCTCCCTTCTCAGATCCATCGACGGGAGCCTGGAGGAGCTGGAATCCGCCGTTTGCCCGTTAACCGTTGGCGTGCGTGTCAGCGACACAGCCGGTTGACCGGGGCGTCGCCCTCGCCGAAACCGAGGGTTCGCGGCGGCGACGACGACGCGGTCCACTTCGCGGACCCACTGTTGGGTCACTGAATGGGGCGCATCCCCAGCAGGTGGGTTGCGCAGCAGTGCTCTTGCTGCAGCTAGCGCACCCCCATGGTGTACGCTCAGCGCTACAGAAGATCTCACACTGGTCTGAGCCTGCATCGCCGGAGTCGGCTGCTAGCTACCAGCTAGTGCCGACACACTCCGTCCTGAGTGTGTCGACATGTACTCCCCACTGGTCACGGTTCGCCGTGAACGCGGAGGGAGAGAGTTTGCCGCTGAAGGAAGCTTGGTCATCTTCGTCGGCGGAAACTCGTCGCGCTAGGAGAAAAGCCCCCTACCTGGCGCGCCAAATGTCGAAGTGTTCAGTCGACATTTCCCCCGGGCCTGCACTGGGCAGCCCGCGGAGGTTCTTTTTTCGGTGGGGCAAGTCTCTAGCGGAGAGCTTGCGCAGATGGACGAGTTAGTAAGAGCTTGACACGGCGAGATTTACGTGGTTCAGGCCGCCGGAGCGTAAAACCCTACGTCCACGGCGAGCTATGGAGCTCGCTGTATTGCTTGCTGCTCGGGGCCGGAGGCCTGATCTTGGGGGTGAGTTACAGCTTGAGAGTGTATGGCTGGCGTATGAGTTGCAAAGTGCGAACCCTTGCTATCGTCGCCTACCCGAGCCTTTTATAGTCCAAGACTCGGGCGGCTTACAAGGGGAGCCGGGACCCGACAGGTGGTCCCGGGAAGATTGTCTGTCATCTACCGTATCTGCAGTTATGCCGGTAGTTGCCTCTGGTCGAAGGCTTCTGAGTCTTCATCTTGCCGCCCTGCCGCATGCTAGTCGTAGTGGTTGATGGCGGCGCTGACGGCATGGGATGTCTTGTCGCGGTGTTTATTGGCTGGCAGGTTCTGACACCGCGCGTCAGTCTGTGATGCGACTGGACACAACGGCACCTGACAGAAGCGTGCTCCGCGTCTCCGCATCTCGGGAAGACGCGGGCCTTGAATACCTTGTACGAGCAAGGTATGGGGCGTCTTTACGCCCGCTGCCTATCGCTCGGGGGCAGGCAGCGCCGTTCTGCTGCCACGTGGCGGGCCCGGAGCCCTTCTCAGAGGAGAGGAGGGTCCGTTCCGCGGGGCACGTGGAGCCTCCGGACCTCTCCCCGCGGAGGGAGAGGCTCGGCCTCTGTTGGCCACGTGGCGGGCCCGGAGCTCTCCTCTGAGGAGAGGGAGGTCCGGCCCCGCTGGACGCGTGGCGTCTTCGGACCTCTCTCCCGCGGAGGGGGAGGTCCGGCTTCTGTATGCCACGTGGCAGGCCCAGAGCTCTCCTCTGAGGAGAGGGAGGTCCGGCCCCGCCGGATGCGTGGCGCCTTCGGAGCTCTCCCTGCGGAGAAGGGCGAGTTCCTTAGGCATTTTACCCTGTGCGGGGGGGTACCCCGTATCTCAGGTACCGACAAAAACCATCAAGTTGCATCATCCGAGTTCGTGAGTTTTACAGACTTTCCCAACTTTGTCGATTTTGTCCCAGATGGCCATCTGCATGCAAAACCATCAAGTTGCACCGTCCGGACGTGTATTCCGTCAAGGTTCGTCCGACCGCCCGAGAACCGAGTTCATTAGTTTTACCGACTTTCCCGATTTAGACCCAGATAGCCATCCGCGCATGCAAGACCATCAAGTTGCACCGTCCGGACATGTATTCCGTCAAGGTCCTGTCCGGCCGCACGGGACCTGAGTTTGTGAGTTTTCCCGAGTTTCCCGATTTGACCCAGATGGCCATCCGCGCATGCAAAACCATCAAGTAACACCATCCGGACGTGTATCCCGTCAAGGTCTTGTCCGGCCACCCACGACCCGAGTTCCTGAGTTTTCCCGACTTTCATGATTTCAACCCAGATGGCCGTCCGCGCATGCAAAATCATCAAACTGCACCGTCCGAATGTGTATTCCGTCAAGGTCCCGTCCGGTCGCACGGGACCCGAGTTTGTGAGTTTTACCGACTTTCTCGATTTGGACCCAGATGGCCATCCGCGCATGCAAAACAATCATGTTGCACCGTCCGGACATGTATGCCATCAAGTTTCCGTCCAACCTCGTGGGTTCCTAGTTCGTGAGTTTTACCGTCTTTCCTGACTTTCTCGATTTTGACCCAGATGGCCATCTATGCATGTAAAACCATCAAGTTGCACCATACGAACGTATATTCCATCAAGGTCCCGTCCGGCCGCCAGGGACACAAGTTCGTGAGTTTTACAGATTTCCTGACTTTCTTGATTTTGATCCAGATGGCCATTCGCGCGTTCAAAACCATCAGTTTGCACCATGCGGATGTATATTCCGTCAAGGTTTCGTCCTACCACCCAGGAACTGAGTTCATAAGTTTTACCGACTTTCTCGATTTGAACCCAGATAGCCATCCGCACATGCAAGACCATCAAGTTGCACCGTCCGGGTGTGTATTCCGTCAAGGTCATGTCCGGCCGCTCGAAACCTGAGTTTGTAAGTTTCCCGAGTTTCCCGATTTTGACCAAGATGGCAACCCACGCATGCAAAACTATCAAGTTGCACCATCCCGACGTGTATTCCGTCAAGGTCCCATCCGGCCACCCGGGACCCGACTTCGTGAGTTTTCCCGACTTTTCTGTTTTCAACCCAGATGGCCATCCGCGCATGCAAAACCATCAAATTGCACAGTCCGATTGTATATTCCGTCAAGGTCCCGTCCGGTCGCACGGGACCCGAGTTCGTGAGTGTCGGTACCTGAGATATGGGGTACCCCCGCGCACAGGGTAAAATGCCTAAGGTACTCGCCCTTCTCCGCAGGGAGAGCTCCGAAGGCGCCACGCGTCCGGCGGGGCCGGACCTCCCTCTCCTCCGAGGAGAGCTCCGGGCCCGCCACGTGGCATACAGAAGCCGGACCTCCCCCTCCGCGGGAGAGAGGTCCGAAGACGCCACGCGTCCAGCGGAGCCGGACCTCCCTCTCCGCAGAGGAGAGCCCCGGGCCCGCCACGTGGTATACAGAGGCTGGACCTCACCCTCCGCGGGGAGAGGTCCGGAGGCTCCACGTGCCCCGCAGGCCGGACCCCTCTTGCCTCAGAGAAGGGCTCCGGACCCGCCACGTGGCCAGAAGAACGGTGCTGCCTGCCCCCGAGCGGTAGGCGGCGGGCGTAAAGGCGCCCCGCACCTTGCCCGTACAAGGTATTCAAGGCCCGCGTCTTCCCAAGACCCGGAAACGCGGAGCACGCGTCTGTCAGGAGCCGTTGCGCCCAGTCGCATCACAGACTGGCGCGCGGCGTCAGAACCCGCCAGCTAAATAAACGCCGTGACAAGACATCCCATGCCGCCTGCGCCGTCATCAACCACTACGACTAGCATGCGGCATGGGCAGGGCGGCAAGATGAAGACTCAGAAGCCTTCGACCAGAGGCAACCACCGGCGTAACTACAGATACGGTAGATAATAGACAATCTTCCCGGGACCACCTGTCGGGTCCCGGCTTCCCTTGTAAGCCGCCCGAGCCTTGGACTATAAAAGGCTCGGGTAGGTGTCGATAGCAAGGGTTCGCACTTTGCAACTCATACGCTAGCCATACACTCTCAAGCTGTAACTCACCCCCAAGCTCAGGCCTTCGGCCCTGAGCAGCAAGCAATACAGCGAGCTCCATAGCTCGCCGTGGACGTAGGGTTTTACGCTCCGGCGGCCTGAACCACGTAAAACTCGCCGTGTCAAGCTCTCGCTAACTCGTCCATCCGCGCAAGCTTTCCGCTAGGAGACTAGCCCCGCCAAAAAAAGAACCTCCGCGGGCTGCCCAGTGCAGGCCCGGGGGAAGTGTCGATCGCACACATCGACATTTGGCGCGCCAGGTAGGGGGCTATTCCCCTAGCGTGACGAGTTTCCGCCGACGAAGATGACCAAGCTCCCTTCGGCGGCAAGCTCACCTCCCCCGCCTCTGCGGCGAACCGCGACCAGGGGGGAGTACAAGCCAACACACTCGGGACGGAGTGTGTCAGTACAAGCTGGGGGCCAGCAACCGGCTCTGGCAGCGCCGACCCCGGCAATGCAGGCTCCAACCAGCGTCAGATCTTCAGTAGCGCCGGGCGTGCCCGGAGGGGGTGCGCTAGCTGCAGCAAGAGCGCTACTGCACAATCTGCCCGCTGGGGACGCGCCTCAGGCAGCGACCCAGCGGTGGATTCTCGAGGTAGACCGTCTTGTCGTCGCTGCCGCAAGCCCACGACTCCTGCGGAGACGACACTCTGACCAGCCGGCCGTGCCGCTGATACGCACGCCGATGGTTGACGAACAGACGGCAGACTCCAGCTCTGCGAGCCCTCAATCGATGGATCTGAGGACAGAGCTGGAGCGGTGTCGCTCGGGTCAAGATGCCCGGGTATACCTCGAGCAACGCCGAGAAAGGCGTCGCTACCAAGAGGCTGACGACAGCATGACGTCGGCCTCGACCCAACCTGAAGAGCAGACCTTCGCCATGCGATCTCTGCCCCAGGCCTGCGCCGTGCAGAATATGCCACAGTCATATGTACTGCAGATGGCGCCCCCGGCCTATGGTGCAGCTTTGCCCGTACCAGGGTACACTGTGCCTAGTGCGAACCCAGCGTTCGTGGCACCAGAACCTGCGGTGACAGAAGCAGGGTGTGCAGCCCTCGCGCCCCATCTTCGCTTTGCGAAGTGGCCGCGCAAGTTTCGGCCACACCTGCCCGAGAAGTACGACGGCAGCGTCAACCCGGCGGAGTTCCTCCAGATCTACTCCACCGCCGTACTTGCCGCAGGAGGGAATGAAGCCATCATGGCCAATTACTTCCCTGTCGCCTTGAACGGTCCAGCCCGGTCTTGGCTCATGAACCTCCCCCAGGGTTCCGTCACCTCCTGGGGAGAGCTTTGCCGACAGTTCGTAGCCAACTTTGGCAGCTCCTACACCCGGCCTGGCACGGAGCTCGACCTCCACGCCGTCCAGCAGCAACCTGGGTTGTCGCTGCGCTCTTTCATCCAGCGGTTCTCCCAGGTGCGGAACACCATCCCACACATTCAAAATGCTTCTGTGGTGGTGGCGTTCCGGCAAGGCGTCCGGGACAGGAAGATGCTCGAGAAGCTCGTGACCAGGGAGGTCCGCGACGTCTCAGAGCTCTTCAGCTTGGCAGACAAATGCGCCAGAGCAGCCGAAGGACGGAACTGGCACTCGCTGCCATCCTCCGAGTCAGGGGGGACTGCCCGGATCTAGTCCTACTCCCTGTGGAGGCAGCAGGAAGGCCAAGAACCGAGGCAGAAGCAAGATAGAGTCACCGACCGCAGCCCCAGTCGTCACTGCAGCGACGCTCGGTGAGGCTCGGGGGCCGCGCCCCGACAAGAAGCAGCGAAGATCACCAATCCCAGAAGGTGATAAAGACAATATGTGCCCCGTGCACGGCAGCTGTCGCCACACTGCTGCCGAGTGCCGGGAGATCCGAAGGCTCGCAGAGCGCTTCCGCAAGGAGAAGCGGCAGCGGGCTGATGCCCTGCCCTTCCGTCCAAAGGAAGATGAGCAGAGGGTGGATGTTCCAGACAACATCGACCACCCAGAGGAGATCCAGGAGCCTCCGTGTGTCGTGAAGGCGGCACGCAATCACGAGGATTCTGGCTCCAGCGACGATGAGCATCGGAAGAAGCTCTACGTCATATACGGCGGGTCCGCCGACCCCTCGTCCCGAAGCGCAGTCAAGACTCTGCGCCGAGCGGTAGCGTCGGTGGCGCCACTCCCAAGTGCTGCACCGCAATTAAAGTGGATGGGGACCCCCATCAGCTTTTATGCCACCGACTGCCCCAGGAACATGGCTGGGGCCGGCCAACTACCGCTCCTGGTGGCCCCTACCATCGCCAACGTGAGAATGTACCACGTTTTGGTGGATGGAGGGGCTGGGCTGAACCTCATCAGCCGTGCAGCTTTCCAGAAGTTGCAAATCCCGATGGCCAAGCTCACCCCGTCGAGCCCGTTCTCAGGGGTAGGTCCGGGACAGGTTATCCCCTACGGCAACATTAGTCTCCCGGTGACCTTCGGGGCTCCGGACAGCTATCGAACAGAGTACATTCTGTTCGACGTAGCGGAGATAGACCTCCCCTTCAACGCCATAATCGGCAGGCCAGCCCTGTACCGGTTCATGGCTGTAGCCCATTACGGCTACCTTTTCCTGAAGATGCCGACACCGACAGGTGTTCTCAGGATTCGAGGGGACCGCACTGCTGCAGTGTCGGCCCTGGAGAAGCTCCAAGCACTCGCAACAGCTGGGGCATCAACCCCCGGCAATACGGAGCCGGACCAGCTCCGCCCGAACGCACGTCACCGTGCTTCCACCACAGCACCCCGGGTGCAACCTCTCGACGAGGGCGGCGTCCCCTTAAAGGTCGTCCAAGTCGGCGCCGAAGCTACCCAGACCACCCGGGTAGCCGGGGGCCTGGATAGTAAATAGGAAGGCGCGCTCGTCACCTTCCTCCGGCACAACGTCGACGTGTTTGCATGGCAGCCGTCACAGATGCCGGGGATCCCCAGGAAGGTGATCGAGCACCGCTTGAAAGTCTTCCCCGACGCCCGGCCGGTTCAACAGAAGCCCCGCAAGCAGTCCATCGAGCGGCAAAACTTCATCCGTGAAGAAGTCAAGAAGCTGCTGGACGCTGGCTTCATACGGGAAGTCCACCACCCCCGATGGTTGGCGAACCCCGTCGTTGTCCCGAAGGCTGGCGGGAAGCTCCGGATGTGCGTCGACTACACCAGTCTCAATAAGGCATGTCCTAAAGATCCATTCCCTCTCCCTAGAATAGATCAAATAGTAGACTCAACGTCAGGCTGTGATATGCTGTGCTTCCTAGACGCCTACTCGGGTTTCCATCAGATCCCCATGTCTAGGGAGGACGAGGAGCACACCTCCTTCATCACAGTAGACGGCCTTTATTGCTATGTGTCTATGCCTTACAGCCTAAAGAATGCACTCCCCACCTTTGTGCGGGCAATGCACAAAACCTTTGGGGAGTTAATAAGAGACCTGGTTGAGGTGTATGTCGATGACATAGTTGTCAAGGTCAAGCAGGGTCCGTCCCTGCTAGATAACCTAGCTTTAGTCTTTGACAAGTTGCGCTCTACGCGCACCAAGCTGAACCCAGATAAATGTGTGTTCGGCGTGTCCTCTGGGAAGCTCTTAGGGTTCCTGGTCTCGTACCGAGGGATTGAGGCCAACCCAGAGAAGATCAAGGCCATCGACTTGATGCGGCCCCCTGCCCGCGTCAAGGATGTCCAGAAACTCACGGGATGTCTAGCCGCGCTGAGTCGGTTTATACCGAGGCTAGCAGAGCGGGCACTCCCTTTCTTTAAGCTCCTGCGCAAGTCAGGCCCTTTTGCCTGGACTGACGAAGCAGAAGAGGCTTTCCAGGAGTTGAAGCGACTCCTGACGACCCTACCAATCATGGTAGCCCCTGAGCCCGGAGAGCACCTGTTGCTCTACATCGCGGCGACAACTGAAGTAGTAAGTATGGTCCTCGTCGCAGAGCGGCCGGACCCCTCATCTTCACAACCTGCTCCAGTAGCAGAAGACAGACGCCAGGAGGCCCTGCAGGACCAAGACGGTCTCCCGGGCCTCCAAGGCAACCTCCCGGAGGTCCAGGTCGGCCTCCCGGAGGTCCTGGGCAGTCTCCCGGACCTCCAAGATAAACCCCCGGGGGCCCTGCGGGACCCCCCGGGGGCCAAATGGGACCTCCCAGAGGTCCCCCAAGACCCCCCGGAGCTCCCGGACAATCAAGATAGCTTAAGGGCCTCCGGGTCCCAGCTCCCGGAGGCCCCCGTGGGTCCACCCACCTCCAGTGGGCCAGGGCCAATGGACGAGGACCTTCCAGGCCTGAGAAAGAGGGTTTGAACCGTCCAGAGGCCTGTCTACTACATCAGCGAAGTACTTCATGATGCCAAGACAAGGTACCTGGAAGTCCACAAGCTGCTGTATGCGGTGCTCGTGGCCTCCAGAAAGCTCCGCCATTACTTCCAGGCCCACCGGGTCTCGGTAGTCACCTCATATCCACTGAAGACAATTCTTCACAGCCCCCATTCGACTGGCAACGTTGCTAAATGGGCGGCGGAGCTGGTGGAGTTTGAGCTGGACTTCCTCCCACGCCATGCAGTCAAGAGCCAAGCACTGGCTGACTTTGTGGCGGAGTGGACACCAACAGAGACTGACCCAGGGGGCCATGGGGGCGGAGAACCGGAGCACCAAGCTCCGGTCTTCACCGAACCCCACTGGACACTCTTCTTCGACGGCTCCTCGCGAAAGCAGGGGGCCGGTGCCGGCGTACTGCTCCTCATGCCATCGGGGGAACAGTTTGGGTATATGGTGCGTCTCAATTTCAAGGCAACCAACAACATGGCGGGGTATGAAGCACTCATCTTTGGCCTGCAGACAGCCCTGTCTTTAGGCGCTCGCCAGTTGTTGGCACAGGGCGACTCCCAGCTGGTCATCAAGCAAGTCAAGGGCGAATGCTCCTGCAATGACCCCCAGCTAGCTGCATATCTGCTTCACGTGCAGATGTTGGAGAAAAAATTCCTCGCCTTGGACCTGCACCACGTACCGCGCGCCGGTAATGCCGCGGCCGACAACCTTTCAACGAAGGCTTCCAATGGAGCCCCTGCGCCCGAAGGAGTCTTCGAGAGGACGTTGCTGCGGCCCACAGCCCGGCCCGCCGAGCTGGGCGAAGGGGGCTTGACCAGCACCTCGAAGCTGGCGGTCCCGGCGGCCCTACAACCGTGGGCGCCGCCAAGGATCGTAAGCGTCACTGGGGACTCCGTGCAACCCAGCGCTCAAGATCTAGAAGCTCAAGTCAGACCCGATGCATGGATCACGGAGATCCAGGACTACTTGAAGGACAATATCCTCCCTGATAAACATGCAACCGCTGAACGGATTGTGCGTATGGCTAAGAGGTACGTGCTGGTAGAGGGGGATCTCTACCGGCGTGGTGCCAACCACATCCTATTGTGGTGTATAACCCAGGGGGAAGGCTGCGACTTGCTCGCTGAGATCCATGGAGGCGAATGTGGAAGTCATTCTTCCTCACGCACGCTTGTCGGTAAAGCCTTCCGGCATGGCTTCTACTGGCCGACAGCACTCCAGGATGCCGTCAAGCTGGTCGAGAGCTGCAAGGCGTGCCAGTTTCACGCCAAGCAGATCCATACACCGGCTCAGGCGGTACAGATGATCCCGCCCTCGTGGCCGTTTGCCGTGTGGGGGCTGGACATCCTGGGACCATTTCCCAGAACTGTCGGGGGGTTCCGGTACCTCTATGTCGCTATCGACAAGTTCACCAAGTGGCCGGAAGCTACACCAGTTGTCACCATCAATAAACAATCCACAGTAAAATTCATCAGGTCTATTGTCTGCCGGTTCGGGGTCCCAAACAGGATCATCACTGACAATGGGATTCAGTTCACCAGCGCAGCGTTCCAAGACTACTGCGAGGACCTTGGCATTCAGGTATGCTATGCCTCTGTCGCCCACCCGAAGAGCAATGGGCAAGTCGAGAGGGCCAATGCGGAGATTCTCCGGGGCCTCAAGACTCGTACCTTCGCCAGCCTGAAGAAACATGGTGCCAATTGGGTAGATGAACTTCCGAGCACACTATGGGCTAACCGGACATCCCAGAGCCGGGCCACCGGGGAGACACCCTTCTTCATGGTGTATGGGGCTGAAGCTGTACTCCCTCCAGAAATCACCATAAAGTCTCACCGTGTCCGGGCTTACGACGAAGCCACGCAGGACAACCTCCGGCGTGGAGAAATCGACCTCGTCGACGAGGTCCGATTACATGCGGCACTCCGTAACGCGCGGTACAGACAGGCGCTTCGGCGCTACCACCAGAGGTCTGTGCGTGCCCGGGAGCTGCAGGAAGGTGACCTGGTGTTGCGGCGCATACTTTCTCGTAAAGGGGCCCACAAACTCTCCCCTAGTTGGGAAGGCCCCTTCCGAGTCGCGAAAGTATGCCGCCCCGGGTGTGTGCGCCTTTCCACCGAGGATGGGGACCTGCTCCCGAACCCTTGGAACATAGAACACCTCCGTAAGTTCTACCCCTAAGAGCAAAAATAGGACAGTACTTTCTTTTCGTAATGAACCCCATAGAGTCCAGGAGCAGCGCTCGGAGCAGCTAAACCTCAGGGGACGGTCCAGGACTACGTTCAGCTTTGCCTGGTTCCGACTCCAAGCGCGTAGAGTCTTGCTTCCCCTCTTAATGGGGTGGGTCGTGGCCTCCATGTTTAGCCTGCCTTCCTCCTATGGAAGGTTGTACGAAAAGAAGTCTTCCCTACTTTGCTCTTTCCTTGTACTCATTTAAATTGTGAATTGAGTTCTTTTTTATCGCCCTTGCAGTACATGGTTGCCATGTGCTCAGCTCCCCCTCTCTACAAGTCCCCAAGCATCAAGCATATGGTTGGGGCTGTAAGTCAAATAAGACTATGAGATAAGGGAGGGGGAGCCCCCAAGGAGAATTACGTTTCCTCTACCTGTGTGCAGGACTTCCAGGTTGCGGCAACGGGGACTGCATGAAGTAGGGGGAAAGGAGCTACCAACTACTTCGACCCAGGGCTAGAGGGGGCGGGACCCGGGGGCTCCACGTGTCCAGCAGGCCCGGAACTCTCTCCTCCCTTGAGAAGGGCTCCGGGCTCGCCACGTGGCGGGCGGAAACCGGACCTGCCCCCGCGGTGGGAGAGCTCCGAAAGCCCTGCGTGTTCAACATGGCCGGGGCTCCCGTCTCCGCAGTAAAAGCAGTCATCAAGTGAGCGCACGCTCTCACGACCCCGCGGCTGTTCGTGCTCCGGCAGCGGCCAATTCGGGACTTAGAGAAAGTGCGCGGATCGGAAGAGACGGAGGTCCCACCTCGGGCTCGTTATCTCCCCCGAGATGGGCCCGGGGGCCACTGTCGGTACCTGAGATATGGGGTACCCCCACGCACAGGGTAAAATGCCTAAGGTACTCGCCCTTCTCCGCAGGGAGAGCTCCGAAGGCGCCACGCGTCCGGCGGGGCCGGACCTCCCTCTCCTCCGAGGAGAGCTCCGGGCCCGCCACGTGGCATACAGAAGCCGGACCTCCCCCTCCGCGGGAGAGAGGTCCGAAGACGCCACGCGTCCAGCGGGGCCGGACCTCCCTCTCCGCAGAGGAGAGCCCCGGGCCCGCCACGTGGTATACAGAGGCTGGACCTCCCCCTCCGCGGGGAGAGGTCCGGAGGCTCCACGTTCCCCGCAGGCCGGACCCCTCTTGCCTCAGAGAAGGGCTCCGGACCCGCCACGTGGCCAGAAGAACGGTGCTGCCTGCCCCCGAGCGGTAGGCGGCGGGCGTAAAGGCGCCCCGCACCTTGCCCGTACAAGGTATTCAAGGCCCGCGTCTTCCCAAGACGCGGAAACGCGGAGCACGCGTCTGTCAGGAGCCGTTGCGCCCAGTCGCATCACAGACTGGCGCGCGGCGTCAGAACCCGCCAGCTAAATAAACGCCGCGACAAGACATCCCATGCCGCCTGCGCCGTCATCAACCACTACGACTAGCATGCGGCATGGGCAGGGCGGCAAGATGAAGACTCAGAAGCCTTCGACCAGAGGCAACCACCGGCGTAACTACAGATACGGTAGATAATAGACAATCTTCCCGGGACCACCTGTCGGGTCCCGGCTTCCCTTGTAAGCCGCCCGAGCCTTGGACTATAAAAGGCTCGGGTAGGCGTCGATAGCAAGGGTTCGCACTTTGCAACTCATACGCTAGCCATACACTCTCAAGCTGTAACTCACCCCCAAGCTCAGGCCTCCGGCCCTGAGCAGCAAGCAATACAGCGAGCTCCATAGCTCGCCGTGGACGTAGGGTTTTACGCTCCGGCGGCCTGAACCACGTAAAACTCGCCGTGTCAAGCTCTCGCTAACTCGTCCATCCGCGCAAGCTTTCCGCTAGGAGACTAGCCCCGCCGAAAAAAGAACCTCCGTGGGCTGCCCAGTGCAGGCCCGGGGGAAGTGTCGATCGCACACTTCGACAGTGAGTTTTACCGACTTTCCCGATTTGGACCCAGATGGCCATCCGTGTATGCAAAACACAATCATGTTGCACCGTCCGGACGTGTATTCCGTCAAGGTTCCGTCCTACCGCCCGGGAACCGAGTTCATGAGTTTTACCGACTTTCCCGATTTGAACCCAGATAGCCATCCGCACATGCAAGACGATCAAGTTGCATCGTCCGGACGTGTTTTCCGTCAAGGTCCTATCCGGCCGCTGGGACCTGAGTTTGTGAGTTTTTCCGAGTTTCCCGATTTGACCCAGATGACCATCCGCGCATGCAAAACCATCAAGTTGCACCATCCGGACGTGTATTCCGTCAAGATCCCGTCCGGCCACTTGGGACCCGAGTTTGTGAGTTTTCTGGACTTTTCTGATTTAACCCAGATGGCAATCCGCGCATGCAAAACCATCGAATTGCACCGTCCGAATGTGTATTCTGTCAAGGTCCCGTCCGGTCGCACGGGACCTGAGTTCGTGAATTTTACCGACTTTCCTGATTTTGGCCACAATGTCCAACTGCACATGCAAAACCATCAAGTTTCACTATCCGAACTGTATTCCGTCAAGGCCTCGTCTGGCCGCCCGAGACCCGAGTTCATGAGTTTTACCCACTTTCCAGACTTTCTCAATTTTGACCGAGATGTCCATCCGCGGATGCAAAACTGTTAGATGCACCGTTTGGACGAGTATTCCGCCAAGGTTCCGTCCGGTCGCCTAGGATCCAAGTTCGTGAGTTTTACCAATTTTTCTGATTTTGACCCAGATGGCCATCCGCGCATGCAAAACCATCAAGTTGCACCATCCGGACGTGTATTCCGTCAAAATCCCGTCCAGCCACCCGGGACCCGATTTCATGATTTTCCCAACTTTGCCTACTTTCCAGATTTCAACATAGATGGCCATCTGACTATGCAAAACCATCAAGTTGCACCGTCCGACGTGTATGCCATCAAGGTCCCGTCCGGTCTAACGGGACCAAAATTCGTGAGTTTTACTGACTTTCCCGATTTCAACACAGTTTGCCATCCACGAATGCAAAACCATTTAGTTGCACCACCCGAACGTGTATTCCTTCACGGTCCCATTCGGTCGCTCGGGACCCGAGTTAGCGACTTTTACCGACTTTCCCTACCTTCCCGATTTTGACTCAGATGGCCATCCGCGCATGAAAAGCCTTCCAGTTGCACCATCTAAATGTTTATTCCTTCATGGTACAGTTCGGAGTCCCGGTACCCGAGTTCATGAGTTTTCCCAACTTCCCCAATTTCAACACTGATGGCCATCCGCGCATGCAAAACCATCAAGTTACACCGTCCGAACGAGTATTCTATCAAGGTTGCGCCCCGCTGCCTGGGAACCGAGTTCATGAGTTTTACCGACTTTCCCGATTTGGACCGAAATAGCCATCTGCGCATGCAAGAGCATCAAGTTTTATCGTCCGGACGTGTATTCCGTCAAGGTCCTGTCCGGCCGCCCAGGACCTGATTTTGTGAGTTTTCCCAAGTTCCTGAGTTTTCCCGACTTTTCTGATTTCAACCAAGTTGACCATCTGCGCATGTAAAACCATCAAATTGCACCGTATAAATGTGTATTCCGTTGAGGTCCCGTCCGGTCACATGAGACCCGAGTTCGTGAGTTTTAACAACTTTCCTAATTTCGAGCCCGATGGCCATCCGCGCATGAAAACCATCAAGTTGCACTTTCCAGGCGTATATTCTGTCAAAGCCCCGTCTGGCCACCCGTGACCCGAGTTCGGGAGTTTTACCGACTCTCCCGACTTTCTCAAATTCGACACAGATGGCCATCCGCGCATGCAAAACCATCAACTTGCACCATCTGCACATGTATTCTGTTAAGGTCCCTTCCGGCCGCTCGGGAACAAAGTTTGTGAGTTTTACCGACTTTCCTGACTTTCTCGATTTCGACCCGGATGTCTATCCGCGAATGCAAAACCATCAAGTTGCACCATTTGGACGAGTATTCCGTCAAGGTTTCGTCCGGCCGCCCGGATCCCGAGTTTGTGAGTTTTACCAACTTTCCCGATTTAGACCGAGATGGCCATCTGCGCCTGCAAAACTATCAACTTGCACCATCCACACGTGTATTACGTTAAGGTCCCTTCCGGCCGCTCGGGACCAAAGTTCTTGAGTTTTACCGACTTTCTCGATTTTGACCCAAATGTCTATCCGCGCATGCAAAACCATCAAGTTGCACCGTTTGGACGAGTATTCTGTCAAGGTTTCATCCGGCCGCCAGAGACCCTAATTTGTGAGTTTTACCGTCTTTCCCGACTTTGTCGATTTCGACCCAGATGGCCATCTAGGCATGCAAAACCATCAAGTTGCACCACCCGAACGTATATTCCATCAAGGTCCCGTCTGGCTGCCAGAGACCCGAGTTTGTGAGTTTCAGACTTTCCCGACTTTTTTGATTTTGACCCAGATGGCCATCCGCGCATGCAAAACCATCAGGTTGCACCGTCCAGACGTGTATTCCGTCAATGTTCCGTCCGACCGCCCGGGAACCGAGTTCATGAGTTTTACTGACTTTCCCGATTTGGACCCAGATAGCCATCCATGCATGCAAGACCATCAAGTTGCACCGTCCGTACGTGCGTCAAGGTCCAGTCCGGTTGCCCGGGACCTGAGTTTGTGAGTTTTCACTAGTTTCCCGATTTGACCGAGATGGCCATCCGCGCATACAAAACCATCAAGGTGCACCATTCGGACGTGTATTCCGTCAAGGTCTCGTCTGGCCACCCGGGACCCGAGTTCGTGAATTTTCCCGACTTTTCTGATTTCAACCCAGATGGCTATCAGCATATGCAAAACCATCAAATTGCACCGTCTGAATGTGTAGTCCGTCAAGGTCCCGTCCGGTCCCACGAGACTCGACTTTGTGAGATTTACCAAGTTTACTGATTTTGACCGCGATGGCCATCCGCGCATGCAAAACCATCAAGTTGCAGTGTCCAGTCGTGTATTCCATCAAGGCCTCGTCTGGCCGCCCGAGACCTGAGTTCATGAGTTTTCCCGACTTTCTGAACTTCGACCAAGATGGCCATCCGCGCATGCAAAACCATCAACTTGCACCATCTGCACGTGTATTCCGTTAAGGTCCCTTCCGGCCGCTCGGGACCAAAGTTTGTGAGTTTTACCGACTTCCCTAACTTTCTCGATTTCGACCCAGATGTCTATCCGCGAATGCAAAACCAACAAGTTACACCATTTGGACGAGTATTCCGTCAAGGTTTCGTCCAGCCGCCAGGGACCCAAGTTCGTGAGTTTTACCAACTTTCCCGATTTAGACCGAGATGACCATCTGCGCCTGCAAAACCATCAACTTGCACCATCCACACGTGTATTCCGTTAAGGTCCCTTCCGGCCGCTCGGGACCAAAGTTCGTGAGTTTTACCGACTTTCTCGATTTCGACCCAAATGTCTATCCACGCATGCAAAACCATCATGTTGCACTGTTTGGACGAGTATTCTGTCAAGGTTTCATCCGGCCGCCCGGGACCCGATCTCGTGAGTTTTAACGACTTTCTCGATTTGGACCCAGATGGCCATCCGCGCATGCAAAACCATCAAGTTGCACCATCCGAACGTGTATTCTGTCAAGATCCTGTCCAGCCACCCGGGACCCGGTTTCGTGATTTTTCCCTACTTTCCGGATTTCAACCCAGATGGCCATCCGAGTATGCAAAAACATCAAGTTGCACCATCCGAACGTGTATTCCGTCAAGGTCCCGTCCGGTCGCACGGGACCCAAATTCGTAAGTTTTACTGACTTTTCCGATTTCGAACCAGATGGTTATCCATGCATGCAAAACCATTTACTTCCACCATCCGAACGTGTATTCCGTCAAAGTCCCATCCGGTCGCTCGGGGACCCGAGTTTGTGATTTTTACTAACTTTCCCTACTTTCCCGATTTTGACTCAGATGACCATCCGCGCATGCAAAACCTTCCAGTTGCCACATCTGAACATTTATTCCATGAAGTACAGTCCAGCGTCCCGAGAGACCCGAGTTCATGAGTTTTCTAAGACTTTCCCAATTTCGACCGTGATGGCCATCCGCATATGCAAAACCATCAAATTGCACCATTCGGACATTTATTCCATCAAGGCCCCATCCAGCCGCCCGAGACCCGAGTTCGTAAGTTTTACCGACTTTCCGACTTTCTCGATTTCGACCCAGATGTCCATACACATATGCAAAACCATCAAGTTGCACCGTCCGGATGTGTATTCCATCAAGGTTCCGTCTGGCCGAATGGGACCCGAGTTCGTGAGTTTTACCGACTTTCCTGATTTGGACCCAGATGACCATCCGCGCATGCAAAACTATCAAGTTGTACCGTCTGGACGTGTATCCCGTCAAGTTCCCGTCCAGCCTCCCGGGATCCTAGTTCGTGAGTTTTACCGTCTTTCCCGACTTTCCCGATTTCGACTCAGTAGACCATCTGTGCATGCAAAACCATGAAGTTGCACCATCCAAACTTATATTCCGTCAAGGTTCGTGAGTTTTACAGACTTTCTCGACTTTCTCGATTTTTACCCAGATGGCCATCCGCGCGTGCAAAACCATCAAGTTGCACCGTCCGGACGTGTATTCCGTCAAAGTTCCGTCCTATCGCCCGGGAACCGAGTTCGTGAGTTTTACCGACTTTCCCGATCTGAACCCATATAGCCATCCACGCATGCAAGACCATCAAGTTGCACTGTCCGGATGTGTATTCCGTCAAGGTCCCGTTCGGCCACCCGGGACCCGAGTTCGTGAGTTTTCCCGCCTTTTCTGATTTAACCCAGATGGCTATCCGCGCATGCAAAACCATCAAATTGCACCATCGGAATGTGTATTCTCTCAAGGTCCCTTCCGGTTGCACGGGACCCGAGTTCGTGAGTTTTACTGACTTTCCTGATTTTGACCCCGATGGCCAACCGCGCATGCAAAACCATCAAGTTCCACTATGTGGACATGTATTCCGTCAAGGCCCCGCCTGGCTACCCGAGACCCGAGTTCGTGAGTTTTACCGACTTTCTTGACTTTCTCAATTTCGACCCAGATGGCCATCCGCGCATGCAAAACTATTAACTTGCACCATCCGCATGTGTATTCCTTTAAGGTCCCTTCTAGCCGCTTGGGACCAAAGTTCGTAAGTTTTAACGACTTTCCCTACTTTCTCGATTTCGACCCAGATGTCTCTCCGCACATGCAAAACCATCAAGTTGCACCGTCTGGACCAGTATTCCGTCAAGTTTCCGTCCGACCGCCCGGGATCCGAGTTTGTGAGTTTTACCGACTTTCCTGATTTTGTCCCAGATGGCCATCAACACATGCAAAACCATCAAGTTGCACCATCCGTACGTGTATTCTGTCAAAATCCCGTCCAGGTACCCTGGACCCGATTTCGTGATTTTTCCCGACTTTCCCTACTCTCCATATTTCAACCCAGATGGTCATCCGAGTAAGCAAAACCATAAAGTTGCACCGTCCGAACGTGTATTCCGTCATGGTCCCATCCGGTCGCACGGGACCAGAATTCGTGAGTTTACTGACTTTTCTGATTTCGACCGAGATGGTCATCCACGCATGCGAAACCATTTAGTTGCACCGTTTGAATGGGTATTCTGTCAAGGTCCCGTCCGGTCGCTCGGGACCCGAGTTAGTGAGTTTTTACCGACTTTCCCTACATTCCCATTTTTGACTCAAATGACCATCTGCGCATGCAAAACCTTTCAGTTGCACCATCTGAACGTTTATTCCGTCAAGTGAGTCCGGCGTCCTGGGACCCAAGGTCATGAGTTTTCCTGATTTCCCCAATTTCGACCCTGATGGCCATCCGCGAATGCAAAACCATCAAGTTGCACCGTTCGGATATGTATTCCATGACGGCCCCGTCCAGCCGCCTGAGACCCGAGTTCATGAGTTTTACCAGCTTTCTCAATTTCAACCCAGATGGCCATACGCGGATGCAAAACCATAAAGTGGCACCGTCCGGACGTGTATTCCGTCAAGGTCCTGTCCGGCCGCCCGGGACCTGAGTTTGTGAGTTTTCCCATGTTTCCCGATTTGACCTAGATGGTCATTCGCGCATGCAAAACCATCAACTTGCACCATCCGCACGTGTCTTCCGTTAAGGTCCCTTCCGACCGCTCGGAGCAAAAGTTTGTGAGTTTTACCAACTTTCTTGACTTTCTTGATTTCGACCGAGATGTCTATCCGCGAATGCAAAACCATCAATTTGCACCGTCTGGACAAGTATTCCGTCAAGGTTCCGTCCGGCCGCCCGGGACCCAAGTTCGTGAGTTTTACCGACTTTCCTGATTTGGACCCAGATGGTCATCTGCACATGCAAAACTATCCAATTGAAGCGTGCGCACGTGTATTCCGTCAAGTTCCCGTGCAGCCTCTCGGGATCCTAGTTCGTGAGTTTTACAGTCTTTACCGACTTTCTCGATTTCGACCCAGATGGCTATCTATGCATGCAAAACCATCAAGTTGCACCATCCGAACGTATATTCCGTCAAGGTCCCGTCTGACCGCCAGGGACCCAAGTTCATGAATTTTACAAACTTTTCCGACTTTCTCGATTTTGAGCCACATAGCCATCCGCGTGTGCAAAACCATCAAGTTGCACCGTCCGGATGTGTATTCCTTCAAGGTTTCGTCATACCGCACGGGAACCGAGTTAATGAGTTTTACCGACTTTCCCGATTCGAACTCAGATAGCCATCCGCGCATGCAAGACCATCAAGTTGCACCGTCTGGACATGTATTCCGTCAAGGTCCTATGCGGCCGCCCGGGACCTTAGTTTGTGGGTTTTCCCAAGTTTCCCGACTTGACCCAGATGGCCATCCGCGCATGCAATACCATCAAGTTGCACCGTCCGAACGTGTATTCCGTCAAGGTTCCGTCCAGTCGTACAGGACCAAAATTCGTGAGTTTTATTGACTTTCCCTATTTTGACCAACAAGGCCATCCACGCATGCGAAACCATTTAGTTGTACCATCCGAACGTGTATTCCGTCATGGTCCCGTTCGATCGCTCGGGACCCGAGTTAGTGATTTTACTGACTTTCTCTACTTTCTCGATTTTGACTCAGATGGCCATCCGCGCATGCAAAACCTTCCAGTTGCACCATCTGAACATTTATTCCATCAGTAAGTCCGGCGTCCCGGGACCCGAAGTCATGAGTTTTCCTGACTTCCCCAATTTCGACCATGATGGCAACCGCGCATGCATAACCATCAAGTTGCAGCGTTCGGACTTGTATTCCTAAAGGCCCCGTCCAGCCGCCGAGACCCGAGTTCGTGAGTTTTACCGGCTTTCTCGATTTCGACCCAGATGGCCATACGCGCATGCAAAACAATCAAGTTGCACCGTCCGGACATTTATTCCGTCAAGGTTCCGTCCGGCCGCCCGGGACCCGAGGTCATGAGTTTTACTGACTTTCCCGATTTGGACCTAGATGGCCATCCGCTCATGCAAAACCATAAAGTTGCACGGTCCGGACGTGTATTCTGTCAATGTTCCGTCCGACCGCTCTGGAACCGAGTTCATGAGTTTTACCGACTTTCCTGATTTGGACCCAGATAGCCATCCGCGCATGCAAGACCATCAAGTTGCTCTGTCCGGACGTGCGTCAAGGTCCTGTTCGGCCGCCCGGGACCTGAGTTTATGAGTTTTCCCGAGTTTCCCGATTTGACCCAGACGGCCATCCGCGCATACAAAACTATCAAGTTCAACCAGTCGGACCTGTATTCCGTCAAGGTCCCGTTCGGACACCCGAGACCCGAGTTCGTGAATTTTCCTGACTTTTCTGATTTCACCCCAGATGGCCATCCGCGCATGCAAAACCATCAAATTGCACCGTCCGGATGTGTATTCCGTCAAGGTCCCATCTGGTCACACGAGACTCGATTTCTTGAGTTTTACCGACTTTCCTGGTTTTGACCTCGATAGCCATCTACGCATGAAAAACCATCAAGTTGCACTGTCCGGTCGTGTATTCCGTCAAGGCCCCGTCTGGCTGCCAGAGACCCGAGTTCATGTGTTTTCCCGACTTCCTCAATTTCGACATAGATGACCATCTGCGCATGCAAAACCATCAACATGCACCATCCACACGTGTATCCCGTTAAAGTCCCTTCCGGCCGCTCGGGACCAAAGTTTGTGAGTTTTACCGACTTTCGCAACTTTCTTGATTTCGACCCAGATGTCTATCTGCGAATGCAAAACCATCAAGTTGCACCGCCTGGACGAGTATTACGTAAAGGTTCCGTCTGGCCGCCCAGCACCCGAGTTCGTGAGCTTTACCGACTTTCCCGATTTGGACCCAGATGACCATCCGTGCATGCAAAACCATCAAGTTGCACTATCCGGACGTGTAGTCTGTCAAGATCCTGTCCAGCAACCCGGGACCCGGTTTCGTGATTTTTCCCGACTTTCCCTACTTTCCGGATTTCAACCCATATGGCCATTCAAGTATGCAAAATCATCAAGCTGCACCGTCCGAACGTGTATTCCGTCAAGGTCCCGTCTGGTCGAATGGGACCAAAATTTGTGAGTTTAACTTACTTTCCCGATTTTGACCCAGAAGGCCATCCACGCATGCGAAACCATTTAGTTGCACATCTGAACGTGTATTCCGTCAAGGTCCCGTCCGGTAGTTCGGGACCCAAGTTAGTAATTTTTACTGACTTTACCTACTTTCCCAATTTTTACTTAGATGGCCATCCGCGCATGCAAAACCTTCCAAATGCACCATCTGAATGTTTATTCCGTCAAGGTACAGTTCGGCGTCCCGGGACCCAAGTTCATGAGTTTTTCTGACTTTCCCGACTTTCCTGACTTTCTCGATTTCGACCCAGATGTCTATCTGCGAATGCAAAACCATCAAGTTGCACCATCCGGACATGTATTCCTTTATGGTCCCTTCTAGCCGCTCGGGACCAAAGTTCGTAAGTTTTACCGACTTTCTTGATTTTGACCCAGATGTACCCCAATGGCCAACAGTGCATGCAAAACCTTCCAATTGCACCATCTGAACATTTATTCCTTCAAGGTACAGTCCAGCATCCCGGGACCCGAGTTCATGAATTTTCCTGACTTCCCCAATTTCAACCCTGATGGCCATCCGTGTATGCAAAACCATTAAGTTGCACCGTCCGAACGTGTATCCCATGAAGGCCCCGTCCAGCCGCCCGAGACCCGACTTCTTGTGTTTTATCGACTTTCTGACTTTCTCGATTTCGATCCAGATGACCATACGCGCATGCAAAACCATCAATTTGCACCGTTCGGACGTGTATCCACTCAAGGTTCTGTCCGGCCGCCTGGACCGAGTTCATGAGTTTTACCGACATTCCCGATTTTGACCCAGATGGGCATCCGCGCATGGAAAACTATCATGTTGCACCGCCCGTACGTGTATTCCGTCAAGGTCCCGTCCAGCCTCCCGGGATCCTAGTTTGTGAGTTTTACCGTCTTTCCCGACTTTCTCGATTTGGACCCAGATGGCCATCTATACAGGCAAAACCATCAAGTTGCACCATTCGTATGTATATTTCGTCAATGTCCCGTTCGGCGGCCAGAGACTCGAGTTTGTGAGTTTTACAGACTTTCCTGACTTTCTAGATTTTGACCCAGATGGCCATCCGCGCATGTAAAACCATTAAGTTGCACTGTACTGACGTGTATTCCGTCAAGGTTCCGTCTGACCGCCCGTGAACCGACTTCATGAGTTTTACCGACTTTCTGGATTTGGACCCAGATAGCCATCAGCGCATGCAAGACCATCAAGTTGCACCTTCCAGACGTTATTCAAGGTCCTGTCCGGCCGCCCGTGACCTGAGTTTGCGAGTTTTCCCAAGTTTCCCCATTTGATCCTGACGGCCATCTAGGAATGCAAAACCATCAAGTTGCATCATTTGGACATGTATTCCGTCAAGGTCCTGTCCGGCCACCCGGGATCCGAGTTCATGAATTTTCCCGACTTTTCTGATTTCAACCCAGATGGCCTTCAGCGCATGCAAAACCATCAAAATGCACCATCCAAATGTGTATTCCGTCAAGGTCCCGTCCGGTCGCAAGGGACCCGAGTTCGTGAGTTTTACTGACTTTCCTTATTTTGACCCTAATGGCCATCCGCGCATGCAAAACCATCAATTTGCACTGTCCGGTACTGTATTTCGTCAAGGCCCCATCTGGCCGCTCGAGACCCCGAGTTTGTGAGTTTTCCTGACTTTCTCAATTTCGACCCAGATGGCCATTCGCGCATGCAAAACTATCAACTTGCACTATCCGCACATGTATTCCGTTAAGGTCCCTTTCAGCCACTCGGTACCAAAGTTCGTGAGTTTTACTGACTTCCTGACTTTCACGATTTCGACCCAGATATCTATCTCCGCATGCAAAACAAGTTGCACCGTCTGGACGAGTATTCCATCAAGGTTTGTAAGGATCGAAATGCCCAAGAGGGGGGGTGAATTGGGCTTTTTCAAATTTTAGAGCAATTTAAAACTTAATGGTTGAAGCCCAATTCCCTATGTGAACTAACTACACAAGCAAGAGTATTAAGTGCGGAATAGTAAATGCGTAATAGTAAGAGGGTGAGGAGAGAGATGCAAACTCCCGCGGAGACTCGGAGACACGGCGATTTTTCCCGTGGTTCGGTAAGATCACAAAGATCTACCTACGTCCACGTTGTGGCACCCACCAAAGGGTATAGCCACTCCCAAGTCACCAAGACAAGGGAATCCACTATCTTTCTCCGTTCGCCATCTCCGGCAAGGTGGAGCTCAAGCCTTGTACAATGGTGATCCTCCGGGCTTCCACAAACGCCTTGGTAAGCTCCGGAGCGATCTCTTCTTCCTCCAACTTTTACAAGGTGAGAGAAGTCACCAAGACACTCTCTCTCACTAGCCTAGAGATTCCAATCACCAAGAATGGATGCACACAAGCTTCTCTCTAGCTAGATCTAGCCTATAGTTGGAGTACAAGAGGTTTTGAGGTGTGGAAGTGGTAGCTCTTGGTCTTGAATGCTTGAGGATGTGTAGTGAGGCTCTGGTGATCAAGACTTGACGAAATGGCCGGTTGGAGGGGTATTTATAGCCAGCCCACACGAGATAGCCGTTGGAAAAGTAGGCAGACTTTTTCTGTGAACATCGGATCATCCGATGCACCCCTTTATTTGAGCATCGGTCGAATTCCAAATTAGCTGATGTCATGTGTCAGATGTGACCGTTGGATATAACCGTTGGATCTGACTGTTTAATCGACCGATGTTACTTCAACTTCATCATCGGGTGATCCGGTGAGTTGATCTTCAGAATTGGTTCAGAAATAATGTCTCTGTTGAAATTGACCGATGTACACTTACTTCATCATCGGATTATCCGGTGTGTACTTCTTCAGAATAACTCAGAAATCATCCTTCAGTTGAAATCAACCGATGTGCCACTTCCTTTACATCGGATGATCCGGTGTGTACTGGGCTCTGAGGTCTTCTTCTTCTGCCAACTCAAACTTGACCGATGTAGTCATTTTGCAAGACATCGGATGATCCGGTGAGTGCAACTTGTTTGCTTCAAGTTGTTTTGAGTTGATCTTTTGGAATCTTCTTGAGTGACCTCTTTGACACTTGTTTGAAATGATATTTTGATGAAGTGTAAGCTTCTTGTGTTGCCAATTTTGATAGAATAGAGTCGTTGTATGAGTTCTTCATTTAGTCTTCATGAGTATCGAATAACCCCTTAGAATAGATCGTTGAGGGGTCTCCATTTGTATCCAATATGGTGTGAATAGATAGTTCATTAACGTTTGATGTGATATACGTAAAACCTCGCATCCACAAACTCATTAGTAATAACGAATGGTTGTCATTAATCACCGAAACCATACCTCACGGGGGCCTAGATGCTTTCAATCTCCCCTTTTTGGTGATTGATGACAACACAACGAGTAGAGCATAGAATTAATGGAATTAAAACGCAATGCTCAAAAAAGAAATATAACAAGTACAAATTGCAACACAAGTGGCTCAAAGGCTCAAATAATAAACAATAAAGCGCAAGAGCACAAAGTAGCACCCGGAGTACAATAATAGCAAATAATAATAACAGGCAATCTCAAATAGATAACAATAAGTAGCAAAAGGATAAACACTCCCCCTAAAACCAAGAACTCCCCCTAGAACTGAGCTAACCCTCCCCCTGACTCTAACTCTTCTCCCCCTTTGGCATCAAGACACCAAAAAGGGAAGTCGAGTGCCTACGACTCAGGCGCGCTCCTGGCGATGGTGAAGCGGTCGGTGTCGACGATGCTGTCGCCGGAGCTGCTGGAGGTGGAGGTCGCTGGCGCTGGAGTTGGAGCGAGGGGAGCTGGAGCTGGAGCTGCTAGGGGATCCGCTGAGACTGCTGGCGCCGGTGGAGAAGGTACTGCCGGAAGAGGTGAGGACTGGAACGACGTCGGCGGCAGTACTGTGAGTGAACGGGCGCTGTCGAGGCGAGCAGAGGTGGTATACTGAAGCTGGGGATCGACGAGGACGGTGCTGAAGCTGGTGCCAATGGGGGTGCACCTGGAGCCTGACTGAGTCCCGAGTGCTGAGGTGGAAGGGCGACTCCC
Organism: Neostapfia colusana; assembly: GCA_030760725.1. Classification (NCBI taxonomy): domain Eukaryota; kingdom Viridiplantae; phylum Streptophyta; class Magnoliopsida; order Poales; family Poaceae; genus Neostapfia; species Neostapfia colusana. The sequence continues at coordinate 53,777,465 of JASWHV010000019.1, forward strand.
GTCTGCTGGTAGAGGTTGGTGACCAACCCCAGGACGCCCAACAACATCTGCTGAGTCTGCTGCTGCTGGTCCAGAGTGCGTCTCGTCATCTGGTCGACAAGGTTGGTGTACCTGTCGATGTCCTCTCGCCTCTGACGGGCGATCTCCAGCTGCATCTCCTGCTGCTGCCTCTGAAGCTGCTCCTGTCGAGCTGCCTGCTGCTCCTGCTGCTGAGCCATCCGCTGAAGTAAAGCAGTGAGCTCTGACGGCTGAGTCACCTGAGCCTCTGACACTGGAGGAGGTGCAGGTGGTGGAGCTGCTGAGCCTCCTGCCTCTACGTCGTGCTGCCTCGGTGAAGGAGGAGCAGGAGGGAAGTACTCCTCGACACTGTCGCTGGTGTCGCTGTCCGACCATATATGTTGTAGGTCTCCTCCCTGAGCCTCTGCCTGTGCCAGCTCTGCATCCTCCTGAGTCAGCTCTGCCCAGTCCTCCTCTGACAGTCTGGCTCGAACCTCACGCTCGACGGGACGGCCAAGGCGGCGGTCTCCCGGAGTGGGGACTCGGTAGTGGCTGAACCGGGTCACGTGCATCTCCGTCAGCTGAGAAACTCCTGGAGTGTCCTCTGGAACCAACTGGTGGAGAAGGTGACAGATCCAGTGACCGAAGACCAACTGTCGAAGCATCCCAACTCCGTCGGTGATCACGTCCTCCATCTCGCAGATCAGAATATCCACGATGTCGAACTCCATCCCGTTCATCACATAGAACAGGATGGTCTGCTGAAGGCTCGTGAAGCCCTCCAAGTAGCCAGACCTCGGTAGTAGGGTACGCCTGAGGACGTGGTGAACTGTCCGAGCTGCTGGGGTGAGAAGCGCTGGCACCCTCGGCTGGTCAGGAGTGAACGGCTGAGTGAACAGACCTCTGATCTCCTCGAAAGGCGGTGCCACTCCTCCAGTCAGTGGCCTCCTTGGCGGGTCTGCGTCTCCGTAGACTATCTGGTGCAGGCACGTAGTAGAGAGCTCCACACCAAGCAGTCTGCCCAACAAGTCTCGAGACACGTCGTGGATCTGCCCCATGAACATGAAGTGAATCGAGCGACGGCCCTCAGAGACGTAGAGTGTCACGTAGAACACCCTGACCCACTCCTCGACGTAGGCACTCCTCTGGTGCGAGAGCAAGTCCACAAGTCCTCTGTATCTCTCAAAGAGTGGCCTGATCCCGTGTCCTGCTGCCACTGCAAGCTGATCCCAGTCGATGCTGTTATGCTGGAAGAGCTTGTGGCCCCAACGCCTGTAAGTCTCGTACAGGGACGCCTGTGTCAGGGTCCAGAAGCGGGAGTCAACTCGAGCGTCCCTAGGCCGCGGGAACCACTCCTCAGGCATCGCTGACCATCTGAGCTTCTTCAGTTGCCTTGCCTTCATTTTCCTGCAGTCGGTGAGTCTGACATCCTCGGCAACAAGGACTGCTGTGTCCATCAGGTGGATGGCCCTTTGGGCCTCTCTGTCCTCGGCGCGGTCAGCCGCAGAGGAGCGCCGACTCGCCGTAGGAGTCTGTCCACCCCCACGAGTCCTCGGGGTGCGCCGGCGGATGAGAGGCGACACCTCGGTCTCCTCCTCGTCGGAGCCCTCGGGAGGCACCGGCTGGACCGGAGGCTGCTCCTGCCTCTGCCGGGACTCGCGGATCCGTAAGGAACCGCGATGGCACGCTCACGCTCCTCGGCGGCACGAGCGGCCAACTCCGCACGACGAGCGTCCTTGGACATCTTGCGCTTCTTCGCGGCGGGCTCCTCAATAGCCTTGCCCTTTCCTTTGCGATCGCGACCCATCTTGATGCAATTGAGAGCTAGGGTTAGCGACGGTGAAGATGAACGACGAAAAACAACGAAGGACGTCGCGCGGCACGGAGCAAACCTTAGCGACGAACGGCGAAGCACGGTGAAACCCTAGCGGAGAGGGTGATGCGCGGTGGTGGAAGCCGGTGGCGAGTGGTGGTGCGGCTGGTGGTGGAGGGGAGACGGCGAGGGAGGCGTGGCGGAGGAGGGAGCTGCGGCGGCGCGGTGGAACGGCGGCGGCGCGCGAGGGAGAGGCGGCGGCGCGGGCACGGGCGGCGCCTAGGCGGCGGCGGCCGAAGGGCGGCGGCGGCGGCGCCTGGAAGGCGGCGGCGGCGACCGGAGGTGGCCGGAGGGCGCGAGGACGGCGGCGAGGGCGACGGGCGGCGAGAGAAGAGGGCGGCGGCGGAGGTCGGAGGCCAAACCGCTATTTAAACCGTACGGGCAAACCCTAGCCGCGCACAAAACACCGGATGGACCGATGATCATCGGAGGATGCATCGGTCGAGTTCAACAGAGAGTTGTTCCAAAAACTCTCTTTGAACACCGGATGAGCCGACGTTGAGGTGTCGATCATCGGTCGATTTCTGCAGGGCACTAGAAAACTGAACACCGGATGCTCCGATGTCTTCTGAAATGAACTCATCGGTTGATTTGTGACATCTGACTTGATCTGAGCACTGAACTGAAGCACAAGTGATCCGATGATCTGCTGGCCCTAGCATCGGATAATCCGATGACTACAGAAAACCTAAGACTGCCCATATGTGTCCTTGGACTTAAACACACAAAGATAAGGATGGGTCCTAGGACTTTTTGGGCAACTCCTTACCTCTAATATAAGGCTTCAAATATAGTGCCACATATTGGCTAAGCCCTTAAGCAAAGAGAACACACAAGGTTAGGAGGGAAACCACGAAAATGTAAGGCCCATGCTTTGTGAGCTAGAGTATGGAAAACTTCTATCTCTTTAAAGCATGTACCTTTAGAATTTTGCTCTATCCACATCATATGAGTTGAGATATTGCATTTTGAACAAGTCTCCTTCTCATGATGTGGGTTCCCCTTTGTGACAATCTACCGTATGCAATGCCAAACAAAATAATGCAAGATATTAAATGAGTGCAAGTCTATATGGCAGGAATCATGCAAAGCATAATGTAAATCTATCTTGCCAAGTTTAAACCTTCCAAAGGCTTCCTCAGGGAAAACTATTTCTAGCTCGCCCCTATCCTTTGGGAGTTAGACAAGACCTATTTGATATGCAACCTTACATGAACATGGCAACTTACATGACGTTAGATGCATCTAGCACATTTAATTCACTTCTAAGTCTAAAAAAAATTTTCTCATCAAGTAGTTTAGTGAAGATATCCGCCAATTGTTCTTCGGACCTAACACCTTGCAAAGAGATATCTCCTTTAGCCTCATGGTCCCGCAAGAAGTGATGGCGAATATCAATGTGCTTAGTGCGGGAGTGTTGAACGGGGTTTCTAGCTATCTTAACCGCACTTTCATTGTCATAAAGGAGAGGCACACAATCAAATTTAATTCCAAAGTCCAAAAGGGTTTGCTTCATATATAGAATTTGGGCACAACATGCACCTGCCGCTATATACTCTGCCTCCGCGGTGGACAAAGCCACGGAGTTTTGCTTTTTGCTCGACCAAGATACTAGGGAACGCCCAAGTAAATGGCACCCACCGGAGGTACTCTTGCGATCCACACGGCATCCGGCAAAGTCCGAATCCGAGTAACCCAAGAGATGGAAACTAGCGTTCTTGGGGTACCACAAACCTACACTTGGGGTATGCTTGAGATACCTAAGTATCCTAAAGACCGCCTTACGATGCGATTCTTTAGGTGCCGCTTGAAAGCGAGCACACAAGCACACACTAAACATGATATCGGGCCTAGATGCGGTAAGATATTACAATGAACCAATCATGGAACGGTAATGAGATTGATCAATAGGTTTACCGTCCATGTCCGCGTCGAGATGACAATTTGTCGCCATTGGAGTACTTCTTAAGCTACAATCTTCCATTTCAAACTTCTTCAAGAGGTCCTTGGTGTACTTCTCTTGGTAGATGAAAGTCCCCTCTTGAAGTTGCTTGATTTGAAATCCTAAGAAGAAATTGAGTTCTCCAATCATTGACATCTCGAACTCCCTAGACATCATGGTGCCAAACTCAAGGCTAAGAGATTTGTTAGTTGAGCCAAAAATAATGTCATCAACGTAAATTTGACAAAGAAATAAATCCCCGTTGATGTCCTTGGTGAAAAGTGTGGTATCCACCCTCCCGATCTTGAATCCTTGCATGACTAGGAAATCCCTTAGACGTTCATACCATGCCCTAGGTGCTTGCTTGAGCCCGTAGAGCGCCTTGTGTAACCTATACACATGGTTAGGATTCCTCGGATCTTCAAACCCGGGAGGTTGCTCAACGAAAACAAATTCGTTAATATAACCATTGAGGAAGGCACTTTTAACATCCATTTGATAAAGCATAATATTGTGATGCGAAGCAAAAGCAAGGAGTATGCGAATAGTTTCTAACCGTGCGACCGGGGCGAATGTCTCTCCAAAATCTAGTCCTTCAACTTGTGAAAAACCCTTGGCCACAAGCCTTGCCTTGTTGCGGACCACCACGCCATTCTCGTCTTGCTTGTTGCGGTACACCCACTTCGTTCCGATGACGTTCTTGTCCTTAGGTCGCTCCTCCAATACCCAAACTTCGTTGCGGGTGAAGTTGTTGAGTTCTTCTTGCATAGCCATCACCCAATTGGGATCTTGGAGTGTTTCCTCAATATTTGTGGGTTCTACACACGAAACAAAAGAGTAGTGCTCACAAAATGAAGCAACATGGCAAGAACGAGTACTTACTCCCCGTGACGGACTTCCGATGATTTGATCCATCGGATGTGCCTTGGAGATGCGCCCATGCCTCATAAGAGGTTGTGAGGCACTTGGCGGTGGTGAGGCATCTCGCTCGTCTTGTGGTTGGACTTGACCTTGGACTTCTTCTTCTTCTTGGTGTTGTGTGGCATGTGAATCTTGCATTGGCAATGGATCATCTTTCTCTTCTTCTTCATCAATTTGAGGCGCCATGGAGATGTTGATGTTGGAACTTGAGGCTCCCCCTTGATCATGGCTCTCCTCAACTTCGGGCTTGATGTCTCCTATGGTCATGTTCTTCATAGCTTCTCGTAGAGGCTCATCATCTATATCATCATGACCAAAACTCTCCTCTTGGGAGCCATTAGTCTCATCAAACTCAACATCACAACTTTCTTCAACTAACCCGGAGGTTTGGTTGAATACTCGATATGCTTTTGAGTTTGACGCATAACCAAGAAAGATACCAACATCACACCTTCTTTCAAACTTACCGAGCCTTTTCTTGCGGTAGATGTAGCACTTGCACCCGAAGACTCGGAAGTAGGAGATGTTGGGCTTTCTCCCAATGAGGAGCTCATATGGGGTCTTTTGAAGTAGTCGATGAAGATAGACCCTATTTGCGGCATGGCACACCGTGTTGATTGCTTCGGCCCAAAACTTCTCCGACGTGCCATAGTCATCAAGCATTGCTCTTGCAAGGGTGATGAGAGTCTTGTTTTTCCTTTCAACGACACCATTTTGTTGAGGGGTGTATGTGGCCGAAAACTCGTGCTTCACGCCTTCACGATCACACCACTCCCCAATGTTGTAGTTCTTGAACTCGGTGCCGTTGTCACTCCGGACCTTGATGATGGGAAGTTGAAATTCCCTTTGAGCTCGTTTAGCGAAGGTCTTGAAGATTTCCGGAGTTTCACCCTTGTCACCTAGAAACAATGTCCAAGCATAGCGAGAGTAGTCATCAACAATAACAAGACAATAGAGATTACCGCCAAGGCTTTAGTATGTGGACGGTCCGAAAGAGGTCCATGTGAAGTAGTTCAAGTGGCTTGGAGGTTGACACCATTGTCTTCATCGGATGGTGTGAGGCAACTTGCTTCCCGGCTTGACACGCGCTACAAAGCTTGTTCTTCTCAAATGTGACATCCTTCACGCCGGTCACCATCCCAAGCTTGAATGACTTCTTGAGCTTGCTCATCCCAATGTGAGCAATGCGCCGATGCCATAGCCATCCCAAACTTATCTTGGTGAAAAGACAAGTGGTCAAGCTAGCATCCTTGTTGGAGAAGTCCACCAAGTAAAGATGTCCATGCCGAAAACCTTTGAATATTAGTTCTTTGCTTGATTCACTAGTCACCACAACACCATTCTTGTCAAATGTGCATGTTAGTCCAAGATCACATAATTGTGCAATAGAAAGTAAATTGAAACTAAGAGACTTAACGTAAAGCACATTAGAGATAGACAAATCATGAGAAATAGCAATTTTACCCAAACCAATTACCTTCTCCTTTGAGTTATCACCAAAGGTGACTTGTTCATGATTGCCGGGTTCTCTATGGAGGTGAACATACCATCATTGCCGGTCATATGTTGAGTGCACCCACTATCGAGTACCCAATGCTTTCCTCCAGCTTTGTAGTTCACCTACACACATGAAGTTAGTTTTTGAGTTTAGGAACCCAAGCCAACTTAGGTCCTTGTATGTGTGATACAAGTGATTTTGGGACCCAAAGTTGCTTGGGGAGCTTCCTCTTTATGCCCTTGATGTCTTTGCCGATGAACCTTGCCTTCACCTTTCCACCTACTTTGCTCAATAGATAGTGATAATCATTGAAAGTAGATTTGTAGTTAGGAGGCAATTTGGGAGAAGGACGTTTGGGAAGAGGACACTCCCTCGTGTGATGTCCGGTGACCTCACAATGTTGGCAATAGGAACCAACTTCCTTGATGAAGCTTGTCCTAAGCTCCGGTGAGGGCACCTTTCCTTTGTTGGGCACCGGGAAGGATCCAAGTCCCCTCTTGTTGAAGCCTTTAGCTTGTTGGTAGAGGATTTCCTTGTGCTTGTCCTCCCCCTTAGAGAGTCTTGCCATACTAGTGCGAACACTTTCAATTTCGTCCATTAGCTCCTTCTCCCTAGGGCTTGCTTTCAAAGGCAAAGACTTATCCAAAATATTAGTGGCATGTGAATTAGATGATATTTTACCATCAAGGGTTTCTTTCTTTGTGTTTTTTAATTTAAGTTCAATCGCTTCATAAGCAAGGTTAAGCACTTCATGTTCTTGAACCAACTCATTGTGCTTTGCCAAGAGTGCTAAGTTAGCTAAGTCAAGCTCATGATACTCAAACTTGATTTGAGCATTCTCCTCCTCGATTTGCTTGACATTTGATTTGAGCGTGTCATGCTCTTTAAGTATGGTTACATACTTGTCATGCAAATCGAGGTTAGCACTTTCAAGCTTAGCACGAGCTAGCTCAAGAGCCTTAACCTTAGCCTTTTCCCTTTTTATAATGGCATGATATTCATTAATCATAGATGCTAATTCATCGGGTGAAAGCTCATCATCATCATCGCTAGAATCTTCACATACCTTTGAGTTACCTTTCGCCATTAGCCACATAGGAGGTGGACGAAGAGGTGAGTCATCCTTGTTGACGATGGCGAGGCCCGCCAAGTTTTCTTCATCTTCACTATCTTCATCGCTTGACTCTTCATCCGTGATCCACTCATTGGCTTCACACATGAAGACCTTTTGAGGCCCTCTTCTCTTCTTTGGAAAGAGCTTGGTTTTCTTGCCTTTGTCAAATTTCTTCTTTCCAAAAGAGCGCTTGGGCTTGACCTCCTCTTCATCATCACTTTCTTCTAGCTTGTGATGCTTGCCATTATCCTTCCTTTTGTCCGGTCTTGGACAATCATATGATATGTGGCCTAGATCACCACAATTGTAGCACGTCTTGTTTTCATCTTTTCTTGGCAAGAAGGCTTTCTTCTTGGGATCATAAGAGTATCCCTTCTTTGCAATCTTGGAGTTGAGGCGTGAGAATTTCCTCATCATCAAAGCAAGCTCATCATCATCATCTTCGCTTGTTTCTTGCTCTTCTTCACTTGAGCTAGGCTCAACCACTTTCTTCTTCTTGGGAGTTGTCTTCTTGGTTGAAGCCTTGAGAGCAATGGTTTTTGATGATGACTCCTCCATCATTCCAAGTACGCTTATCTCATGAGCATGGATTTCTCCAATGAGCTCCGAAACTTCAATGTTGTCTAGTGACTCTTTTTGGAGCATTGAATTGATAATGTTGTACTTGGACTTGGGTAGAAGCATGAGGATCTTGCGATTGATAAGTCCCTTACCAAGAGAAGCAATGTCAAGTGCGTTAATTTCCTCAATGAGCACATTTAAACGAGAAAACATTTGGTTAACATTCTCATGAGGAAACATCTTAAATTCATCATATTTTGATTTAAGCATGTGATATTTGAGTTCTTTAACACCAGATGAGCCCTCATGTATTTCAATTAGACATGCCCAAATTTCACATGCTTTTTTCCTTACTAGCAATCCTAGCAAAGACATCTTGACTAATGCATTCATATATGGCATTTCTAGCCTTAGCATCCCATTTTAATTGGTCACCAACATAGTCAAGATTTCTGAACCCCGCATGGGTCGCTTCCCACAATTCGGGAGCAATTGCCTCAAGGTAAGCGCGCATGCGTGCTTTCCAATAAGCAAAATTCTTGCCCTCGAAGGTAGGAACCGAACCCCCATTCTTGGCCATTTTCGCTCTCTAGCGGTGAAGCTAGAATGATCCAATGAGCAACCTAGCTTTGATACCAATTGTAAGGATCGAAACGCCCAAGAGGGGGGGTGAATTGGGCTTTTTCAAATTTTAGAGCAATTTAAAACTTAATGGTTGAAGCCCAATTCCCTATGCGAACTAACTACGCAAGCAAGAGTATTAAGTGCGGAATAGTAAATGCGTAATAGTAAGAGGGTGAGGAGAGATATGCAAACTCCCGCGGAGACTCGGAGACACGGCGATTTTTCCCGTGGTTCGGTAAGATCACAAAGATCTACCTACGTCCACGTTGTGGCACCCACCAAAGGGTATAGCCACTCCCAAGTCACCAAGACAAGGGAATCCACTATCTTTCTCCGTTCGCCATCTCCGGCAAGGTGGAGCTCAAGCCTTGTACAATGGTGATCCTCCGGGCTTCCAAAAACGCCTTGGTAAGCTCCGGAGCGATCTCTTCTTCCTCCAACTTTTACAAGGTGAGAGAAGTCACCAAGACACTCTCTCTCACTAGGCTAGAGATTCCAATCATCAAGAATGGATGCACACAAGCTTCTCTCTAGCTAGATCTAGCCTATAGTTGGAGTACAAGAGGTTTTGAGGTGTGGAAGTGGTAGCTCTTGGTCTTGAATGCTTGAGGATGTGTAGTGAGGCTCTGGTGATCAAGACTTGACGAAATGGCCGGTTGGAGGGGTATTTATAGCCAGCCCACACGAGATAGCCGTTGGAAAAGTAGGCAGACTTTTTCTGTGAACATCGGATCATCCGATGCACCCCTTTATTTGAGCATCGGTCGAATTCCAAATTAGCTGATGTCATGTGTCAGATGTGACCGTTGGATATAACCATTGGATCTGACTGTTTAATCGACCGATGTTACTTCAACTTCATCATCGGATGATCCGGTGAGTTGATCTTCAGAATTGGTTCAGAAATAATGTCTCTGTTGAAATTGACCGATGTACACTTACTTCATCATCGGATGATCCGGTGTGTACTTCTTCAGAATAACTCAGAAATCATCCTTCTGTTGAAATCAACCGATGTGCCAGTTCCTTTACATCGGATGATCCGGTGTGTACTGGGCTCTGAGGTCTTCTTCTTCTGCCAACTCAAACTTGACCGATGTAGTCATTTTGCAAGACATCGGATGATCCGGTGAGTGCAACTTGTTTGCTTCGAGTTGTTTTGAGTTGATCTTTTGGAATCTTCTTGAGTGACCTCTTTGACACTTGTTTGAAATGATATTTTGATGAAGTGTAAGCTTCTTGTGTTGCCAATTTTGATAGAATAGAGTCGTTGTATGAGTTCTTCATTTAGTCTTCATGAGTATCGAATAACCCCTTAGAATAGATCGTTGAGGGGTCTCCATTTGTATCCAATGAGCAGTAGATGGTGTGAATAGATAGTTCATTAACATTTGATGTGATGTACGTAAAACCTCGCATCCACAAACTCATTAGTAATAACGAACGGTTGTCATTAATCACCGAAACCATACCTCACGGGGGCCTAGATGCTTTCAAGGTTCCATCCGGCCGTCCGGGACCTGAGTTCGTGACTTTTACCGACTTTCGCGATTTGGACCCAGATGGCCATCTGCGCATGCAAAACCATCAAGTTGCTCCATCCGGACGTGCATTCTGTCAAGATTCCGTCCAGCCACCCGGGATCCGATTTCGTGAATTTCCCGACTTTCCATACTTTTCAGATTTCAACCCAGATAGCCATCCGACTATGCAAACAATCTAGTTGCACCGCCTGAACGTGTATTCCTTCAACTTCCCGTCCGGTCGCACGAAATCCAAAATTGTGAGTTTTACTGACTTTCCTGATTTCGACCCAGATGGCCATCCATGCATGCAAAATTATTTAGTTGCACCATCCGAACGTGTATTCCGTCAAGGTCCCGTCCGGTCACTCGGGACCTGAGTTAGTGAGTTTTACAGACTTTCCCTACTTTTCCGATTTTGACTCAGATGGCCATCCGCGCATGCAAAAACTTCCAGTTGCACCATATGAACATTTATTCCTCATGGTACAGTCCGGCGTCCCGGGACCCGAGTTCATGAGTTTTCCTGACTCCCCCAATTTCGACCCTGATGGTCATCTGCGCATGCAAAACCAACAAGTTGCACCGTCCGGACGTGTATTCCATGAAGGCTCCGTCCAACCGCCCGAGACCTAACTTCGTGAGTTTTACCGACTTTCTGACTTTCTCGATGTCGACCCAGATGGCCATACGCGCATGCAAAACCATCAAGTTGCACCGTTTGGACGTGTATTCCATCAAGGTTCCATCCGGCTGCCCGGAACCCGAGTTCGTGAGTTTTACCGACTTTCCGATTTGGAGCCAGATGGCCATCCGCGCATGCAAATCTATCAGGTTGCACCGTCCAGACGTGTATTCCGTCAAGGTTTCGTCCAGTCTCCCGGGATCCTATTTTGTGAGTTTTACCGTCTTTCACGACTTTCTCGATTTTGACCTAGATGGCCATCTATGCATGCAAAACCATCAAGTTGCACCATCCGAACGTATTCCATCAAGGTCCCGTCCGGCCGCCAAGGACTCAAGTTTGTGAGTTTTACTGATTTTCCCGACTTTCTCGATTTTGACCCACATGGCCATCCGAGCGTGCAAAACCATCAAGTTGCACCGTTCGGATGTGTATTCCGTCAAGGTTCTTTCCTACCGCCCGGGAAACGAGTTCATGAGTTTTACCAACTTTCTCGATTTTGAACCCACATAGCCATCCACGCATGCAAGACCATCAAATGCACCGTCCGGACGTGTATTCCTTCAAGGTCCTGACCGGCCGCCCGGGACCCGAGTTTGTGAGTTTTCCTTAGTTTCCCGATTTGACCCAGATTGTCATCCGCGCATGCAAAACCATAAAGTTGCATCATCCCGACGTGTATTCCGTCAAGGTCCCGTCCGGCCACCCGGGACCCAAATTCGTGAGTTTTCTCAACTTTTCTGATTTAACACAGATGGCCATCAGCGCATGCAAAACCATCAAATTGCACCGTCCGAATGTGTATTCCGTCAAGGTCCCGTCCGATCGCACGGGACACGAGTTCGTGAGTTTTACCAACTTTCCTGATTTGGACCCCGATAGCCAACCACACGTGCAAAACCATCAAGTTGCACCTATCCGGACGTGTATTCCGTCAAGGCCCCATCTGGCCGCCGGAGACCCGAGTTTGTGAGTTTTACTGGCTTCCCCGACTTTCTAAATTTTGACCTAAATGGCCATCCACGTATGCAAAACCATCAACTTGCACCATCCGCACGTGTATTCCTTTAAGGTCTATTCTAGCCGCTCGGGACCAAAGTTCGTAAGTTTTACCGACTTTCCTGACTTTCTTGATTTCAACCCAGATGTCTATCCGCGCATGCAAAACCATCAAGTTGCACCGTCTAGACGTGTATTCCTTCAATGTTCCGTCCGGCCACCCGAGATCCGAGTTCGTGAGTTATACCGACTTTCCTGATTTCAATCCAGATGGCCATCCGCGCATGCAAAACCATCAAGTTGCACCATCCGGACGTGTATTCCATCAAAATGCCGTCCAGCCACCCGGGGCCCGATTTCTTGATTTTTCCCGACTTTCCCTACTTTCCATATTTCAACCTCGATGGTTATCTGACAATGCAAAACCATCAAGTTGCACCGTCCGGTCGCACTGGACAAAAATTCATGAGTTTTACTGACTTTCTGGATTTTGACCCAGATGGCCTTCCATGCATGTGAAACCATTTAGTTGCACAATCCGAACGTGTATTTGGTCAAGGTCCCGTCCGGTCGCTCGGGACGCGAGTTAGTGAGTTTTACCGACATTCCCTACATTCTTGATTTTGACTCAGATGGCCATCCTCGCATGCAAAACCTTCCAGTTGCACCATCTGAACGTTTATTCCGTCAAGTAAGTCCGTTGTCCCGAGACCCGAGGTCGTGCGTTTTTCTGTCTTCCCCAATTTTGACCCTGATGGCCATCCGCGCATGCAAAACCATCAAGTTGCACTGCTCAGATTTGTATTCCATGAAGGCCCCGTCCCGCCGCCCGAGACCAGAGTTCATGAGTTTTACCGACTTTCCAACTTTCACGATTTCTACCGAGATGGCCATACGCGCATGCAAAACCATCAAGTTGCACCGTCCGGACGTGTATTCCGTCAAGTTTTCATTCGGCTGCCCAGGACCCGAGTTCGTGAGTTTTACCGACTTTCCCGATTTGGACTCAGATGGCCATCCACGCATGCAAAACCATCAAGTTGCACCATCCGGACGTGTATTCTGTAAAGATTCCGTCCAGCCACCCGGGACCCAATTTCATGATTTTTCCCTTCTTTCCCTACTTCCCAGATTTCAACCCGGCCATCCGAGAATGCAAAACCATCAAGTTGCACCGTCCAGACGTGTATTCCGTTATGGACCCGTCCGGTCGCACGGGACCCAAATTCGTGAGTTCTAATGACTTTCCCCATTGCGACCCAGATGGGCATCCACGCATGCAAAACCATTTAGTTGCACCATCCGAATGTGTATTCCGTCAAAGTCCCGTCCTGTAGCTCGGGACCAGAGTTAGTGAGTTTTACCGACTTTCCCTACTTTCCTGATTTTGACTCAGGTGGTCATCCGCGCATGCAAAACCTTTCAGTTGCACCATCCGAACGTCTATTCCGTCAAGGTACAGTCCGGCGTCCCGGGACCTGAGTTCATGAGTTTTCCTGACTTTTCCGACTTTCCCGACTTTCTCGATTTCGACCCAGATGTCTATCCGCGCATGCAAAACCATTAAGTTGCACCGTCTGGACGAGTATTCCTTCAAGGTTCTGTCCGTCCGCCCGGGACCCGAGTTTGTTAATTTTATCGACTTTCCCAATTTGGACCTAGATGGCCATCCGCGCATGCAAAACTATCAAGTTGCACCATCCGGATGTGTATTCCGTAAAGATCCCGTCCAGCCACTCGGGACTCGATTTCATGTTTTTTCCCAACTTTCCCTACTTTCCAGATTTCAACCCAGATGGCCATCCGAACATGCAAAACCATCAAGTTGCACTGTCCGACCGTGTATTCCGTCAAGGTCCCGTCCTGTCGCACGGGACCTAAATTCATGTGTTTTACTGACTTTTTCGACTTCGACCCACATGGCCATCCACGCATGCAAAACTATTTTGTTGCACCATCCGAACGTGTATTCCGTCAAGGTCCCGTCCGGTCGCTCGAGACCTGAGTTAGTGAATTTTACCGACTTTTCCTACAATCCTGATTTTGACTCAGATGGCCATACAAGCATGCAAAACCTTCCAGTTGCACTATTTGAACGTTTATTCCGTCAAGTAAGTCTGGCGTCCCGGAACCCGAGGTTATGAGTTTTCCTAAATTCCCCAATTTTGACCTTGATGGCCATCGGCGTATGCAAAACCATCAAGTTGCTCCGTTCGGACTTGTATTCCATGAAGTCCCCGTCCACCCGCCGAGACCCGAGTTCGTGAGTTTTACCGGCTTTCTCGATTTTGACCCAGATGGCCATACGTGCATGCAAAACCATCATGTTGCACGGTCCGGACTTTTATTCTGTCAAGGTCCCGTCCGGCCACCCGGGGCCCGAGTTTGTGAATTTTACTGACTTTTCTGATTTCAACCCAGATGGCCATCCGCGCATGCAAAACCATCAAATTGCACCGTCTAAATGTGTATTCCGTCAAGGTCCCGTCCGGTCACACGGGACTCGACTTCGTGAGTTTTACCAACTTTCGTGGTTTTGACCTTGATGGCCATCCGCGCATGCAAAACCATCAAGTTGCACTGTTTGGTCCTGTATTCCATCAAGGCCTCGTCTGGCAGCCCGAGACCCGAGTTCGTGTGTTTTCCCGACTTTCTTAATTTCGACCCATATGGCCATCCGCACATGCAAAACCATCAACATACACCAGCCGCACGTATATTCCGTTAAGATCCCTTCCGGCCGCTCGGGACCAAAGTCTGTAAGTTTTACCGACTTTCCCGACTTTCTTGATTTCGACAAAGATGTCTATCCACGAATGCAAAACCATCAAGTTGCACCGTCTGGATGACTATTCCGTCAAGGTTCCGTCCGGCCGCCCAGGACCCGAGTTCGTAAGTTTTACCGACTTTTCCAATTTGGAACCAGATGGCCATCCCCGCATGCAAAATCATCAAGTTGCACTATCCGGATGTGTAGTCTTTCTAGATCCCGTCCAGCCACCCGGGACCCGGTTTCATGATTTTTCCTGACTTTCCCTACATTCCGGATTCAATCCAGATGGCCATTCGAGTATGCAAAACCATCAAGTTGCATCGTCCGAACGTGTATTCCATCAAGGTTCCGTCCGGTCATACGGGACCAAAATTTGTGAGTTTTATTGACTTTCCCTATTTTGACCCACAAGGCCATCCACGCATGCGAAACCATTTAGTTGCACCATCCGAACGTGTATTCCGTCATGGTCCCGTTCGATCGCTCGGGACCCGAGTTAGTGATTTTACTGACTTTCTCTACTGTTTCGATTTTGACTCAGATGGCCATCCGCGCATGCAAAACCTTCCAGTTGCACCATCTGAACATTTATTCCATCAGTAAGTCCGGCGTCCTGGGACCCGAAGTCATGAGTTTTCCTGACTTCCCCAATTTCGACTATGATGGCCATCCGCGCATGCATAACCATCAAGTTGCAGCGTTCGGACTTGTATTCCTAAAGGCCCCGTCCAGCCGCCGAGACCCGAGTTCGTGAGTTTTACCGGCTCTCTCGATTTCGACCCAGATGGCCATACGCGCATGCAAAACCATCAAGTTGCACCGTTCGGACGTGTATTCCATCAAGGTTCTGTCCGGCCGCTCGGGACCCGAGTTCGTGAGTTTTATCTACTTTCCGGATTTTGACCCAGATAGCCATCCGTGCATGGAAAACTATCAAGTTGCACCGTCCAGACGTGTATTTCATCAAGGTCCCGTCCAGCCTATCGGGATCCTAGTTTGTTAGTTTTATCGTCTTTCCCGACTTTCTCGATTTCGACCCAGATGGCCATCTATGCATGCAAAACAATCAAGTTGCTCCATCCGAACGTATATTCCGTCAATGTCCCGTCCGGTTGCCAGGCATGCGAGTTTGTGAGTTTTACAGACTTTCCCGACTTTCTTGATTTTGACCCAGATGGCCATCCGCGCATGCAAAACCATTAAGTTGCACCGTTCGGACGTGTATTCCGTCAAGGTTCCGTCCGACCGTCCGGGAACCGAGTTCATGAGTTTTACCAACTTTCCCGATTTGGACCTAGATAGCCGTCCACGCATAAGGACCATCAAGTTGCAACGTCCGGACGTGAGTCAAGGTCCATTCCGGCCGCCCGGGACCTCAGTTTGTGAGTTTTTCCATGTTTCCCATTTTGACCCAGATGGCCATCCGGGAATGCAAAACCATCATGTTGCACCTTTTGGATGTGTATTCAATCAAGGTCATGTCCGGCAACCCGGGACCCGAGTTCGTGAATTTTCCCTACTTTTCTGATTTCAACCCAAATGGCCAACCGCGCATGCAAAACCATCAAGTTGCACTATTCGGAGGTGTATTCGTTCAAGGTCCCGTCCGGCCACAACGGACCAGATGTGTATCCGCGGATGCAAAACCATCAAGTTGCACCATCTCGATGAGTATTCCGTCAAGGTTCCGTCCGGCCGCCCGAGATCGAGTTCATGAGTTTTACTGACTTTCCTAATTTGGACCCAGATGGTCATCCGCGCATGCAAAACCATCAAGTTGCACCATCCAGACGTGTATTCCGTCAAAATCCCGTCCAGCCACCTGGGACCCGATTTCGTGATTTTTCATGTCTTTTTCCTACTTTCCATATTTCAACCCAGATGGCCATCCTACTATGCAAAACCATCAAGTTGCACCATCTGAACGTGTATTCCGTCAAGGTCCCATCCGGTCGCACGGGACCAAAATTCGTGAGTTTTACCGACTTTCCCGATTTCGACCTAGATGGCCATCCACGCATGCGAAACCATTAAGTTGCACCATCCGAATGTGTATTCCGTCAAGGTCCTGTCCGGTCACTCGGGACCCGACTTAGTGAGTTTTACCGACTTTCTCTACATTCCCGATTTTGACTCAGATGGCCATCCGCGCATGCAAAACCTTCCGGTTGCACAATCTGAACGTTTATTCCGTCATGTATTTCCAGCGTCCCGGGACCTGAGGTCTTGAGTTTTCTTGACTTCCCAATTCGACCCTGATGGCCATCCACGCATGCAAAACCATCATGTTGCACCGTTCGGATTTGTATTCTATGAAGACCCCCGTCCAGCCTCCTGAGACCCGAGTTTGTGAGTTTTACCGACTTTCTCGATTTCGTCTCAGATGGTCCTATGCGCATGCAAAACCATCAAGTTGCACCGTCCGGACGTGTATTACGTCAAAGTTCCGTTCGGCCGCCCAGGACTCGAGTTCGTGAGTTTTACCGACTTTCCCGATTGGACCCAGATGGCCATCCACGCATGCAAAACTTTAAAGTTGTACCATCAGGATGTGTATTCCATCAAGATTCTGTCCAGCCACCCGGGACCCGATTTCGTGATTTTCCTGTCTTTCCCTACTTTCCAGATTTCAACATAGATGGCCATCCGGGCATCCAAAACCATCAAGTTACACCGTCTGGACGTGTATTCCATTAAGGTCCCGTCCGGTCGCACAGGACCCAAATTCGTGAGTTTTAATGACTTTCCCGATTTCAACCCAGATGGCCATCCTCGCATGCAAAACCATTTAGTTGCACCATCCGAACGTGTATTCCATCAAGGTCCCGTCCGTTCGCTCGGGACCCGAGTTAGTGAGTTTTACCGACTTCCCTACTTTCCTGATTTTGACTCAGATGGTCATCAGCGCATGCAAAACCTTCCAGTTGCACCATCCGAACGTTTATTCAGTCAAGGTATAGTCCGGCATTCCGGGACCCGAGTTCATGAGTTTCTTGACTTTCCTGATTTGGACGCAGATGGCCATCCGCGCATGCAAAACCACCAAGTTGCACCATTCGGACGTGTATTCCGTCAATATCATGTCCAGCCACCTGGGACCCGATTTCGTGATTTTTCCCGACTTTCCCTACTTTCTAGATTTCAACCCAGATGGCCAACCGACTATGCAAAACCATCAAGTTGCACCGTCCGAACGTGTATTCTGTCAAGGTCCCGTGCGGTCACAAGGGACCAAAATTCGTGAGTTTTACTGACTTTACTGATTTCAACCCAGATGGTCATCCACACATGCGAAACCATTTAGTTGTACCTTCCGAATGTGTATTCCATCAAGGTCATGTCCGGTCGTTCGGGACTCGAGTTAGTGAGTTTTATCAACTTTTCCTACATTCCCGATTTTGACTCAGATGGCCATCCACGCATGCCAAACCTTCTGGTTGCACCATCTGAACGTTTTATTCCGTCAAGTATGTCCAGTGTTCTTGGACCCGAGGTCATTAGTTTTTCTGACTTCCCCAATTTCGACTATGATGGCCATCCACGCATGCAAAACCATCATGTTGCACCGTTTGGATTTGTATTCCATAAAGGCCCCGTCTAGACGCCCGCGACCAAAGTTCGTGAGTTTTACCGACTTTCCGACTTTCTCGATTTTGACCCAGATGGCCATACGAGCATGCAAAATCATCAAGTTGCACCATCCGGACGTGTATTCCGTCAAGGTTCCGTTTGGCCGCCCGGGACCTGAGTTCGTGAGTTTTACCGAATTCCCCGATTTGGATCCAGATGGTCATCCGCGCATGCAAAACCATCAAGTGGCACCATCCACACGTGTATTCCGTCAAGATTCCGTCCAGCCACCCGGGACCGATTTCGTGATTTTTCTTGACTCTACCTACTTTATAGATTTCAGCCCAGATGGCCATCCGAGCATGCAAAATCATCAAGTTGCACCGTCCGGACGTGTATTCCGTTAAGGTCCCGTCCGGTCGCACGGGACCCAAATTCGTGAGTTTTAATGACTTTCCCGATTTCAACCCAGATGGCCATCCACACATGCAAAACTATTTAGTTGCTCCATCCAGACGTGTATTCCGTCAAAGTCCCATCCGGTCGCTCGGGACCCGAGTTAGTGAGTTTTACCAACTTTCCCTACTTTCCTGATTTTGACTCTGATGGCCATCCGCGCATCCAAAACCTTCCAGTTGCACATTCCTATTCCGTCAAGGTACTGTCCGGCATCCCGGGACCCGAGTTATGAGTTTTCCTGACTTTCCCGACTTTCTCGATTTTGACCCAGATGTCTCTCTGCGAATGCAAAACCATCAAGTTGCACCACCTTGACGAGTATTCCATCAAGGTTCCATCCGGCCGCCTGGGACCTGAGTTCGTGAGTTTTACCGAACTTCCTGATTTGAACGCAGATGGCCATCCGAGCATGCAAAATAATCAAGTTGCACCATCTTGAGGTGTATTCCGTCAATATTCCGTCCAGCCTCCCGGGACCCGATTTCATGATTTTTTCCGACTTTCCCTACTTTCCAGATTTCAACCCAGATGACCATCCGAGCATGCAAAACCATCAAGTTGCACCATCCAAACGTGTATTCCGTCAAGGTCCTGTCCGGTCGCACGGAACCCAAATTCCTGAGTTTTATTAACTTTTCTGATTTCGACCCAGATGGCCATCCACGCATGCAAAACTATTTAGTTGCACCATCCAAACGTGTATTCCGTAAGGTCCCGTTCGGTCGCTCGGGACCCGAGTTAGTGAGATTTACCGACTTTCCCTACCTTCCCGATTTTGACTCAGATGGCTATTCACGCATGCAAAACCTTCCATTTGCACCATTTGAACGTTTCTTCCTTCAAGGTACAGTCCGATGTCCTGGGACCCAAGTTCATGAGTTTTCCCGACTTCTCCAATTTCGATCCTGATGGCCATCCGCGTATGAAAAACCATCAAATTGCACCGTCCGACGTGTATTCCATGAAGGCCCGTCCAGCCGCCGGAGACCCGACTTCGTGAGTTTTATCGACTTTCTGACTTTCACGATTTTGACCCAAATGACCATACGTGCATGCAAAACCATCAAGTTGCACAGTTCGGACGTGTATATCAAGGTTCTGTTCGGTCGCCCGGGACCCAAGTTCGTGAGTTTTACCGACTTTCCCGATCTTGACCTAGATGGCCACCCGCGCATGGAAAACTATCAAGTTGTACCGTCCGGATGTGTATTCCGTCAAGGTCCCGTCCAGCCACCCGGGATCCTAGTTTGTGAGTTTTACTGTCTTTTCTGACTTTCTCGATTTTAACCCATATGGCCATCTATGCATGCAAAACCATCAAGTTGCACCATCCGAACGTATATTCTGTCAATGTCCCGTCCGTCCGCCAGAGACCCAAGTTCGTGAGTTTTACACAATTTCCCAACTTTCTTGATTTGGCCCAAATAGCTATCCGCGCATACAAAACCATTAAGTTGCACCGTCCGAGCATGTATTCTGTCAAGGTTCCGTTCGACCGCCCGGAAACCGACTTCATGAGTTTTACCGACTTTCCCGATTTGAACCCATATAGCCATCCGCGCATGCAAGACCATCAAGTTGCACCGTCCGGACGTGAGTCAAGGTCCTGTCCGGGCACCCGGGACCTGAGTTTGTGAGTTTTCCCAAGTTTCCCAATTTGACCCAGATGGCCAACAGCACATGCAAAACCATCATGTTGCATCATTCGGAGATGTATTCCTCCAAGGTCCCGTCCAGCCACCCGGGACCCGAGTTCATGAATTTTCCTGACTTTTCTGATTTCAACCTAGATAGCCAACTGCGCATGCAAAACCATTAAGTTGCACTATCCAAACGTGTATTCCGTCAAGACCCCGTCTGGCCACCAGAGACCTGAGTTCGTAAGTTTTACCGACTTTCCTGACTTTCTAAATTTTGACCCAGATGGCCATCGGGGCATGCAAAACCATCAACTTGAACCATCCGCACGTGTATTTCTTTAAGGTTCATTCTAGCCGCTCGGGACCAAAGTTCGTAAGTTTTACCGACTTTACCAACTTCCTCGATTTCGACCTAGATGTGTATCTGCGCATGCTTAACCATCAAGTTGCACCGTCTGGATGATTACTCCGTAAAGGTTCGGTCCGGCCGCCCGTGATCTGAGTTCATGAGTTTTACCGACTTTCCTAATTTGGACGCAGATGGCCATCCACGCATGCAAAATCATCAAGTTGCATCATCCGGACGTGTATTCCGTCAATATCCCATCCAGCCACCTAGGACCCGATTTCGTGATTTTTCCCGACTTTCCATACTTTTCAGATTTCAACCCAGATGGTCATCCGACTATGCAAAACCATCAAGTTGCACCGTTCGAACCTGTATTCCGTCAAGGTCCCGTCCGGTCGCATGGGACTAAAATTCGTGAGTTTTACTAACTTTCCTGATTTCGACCCAGATGGTCATCCACGCATGTGAAACCATTTAGTTGCACCATCCGAACGTGTATTCCGTCAATGTCCCGTCCGGTCGCTCGAGACCCGACTTAGAGAGTTTTACTGACTTTCCCTACATTCCCAATTTTGACTCAGATGGCCATCCGCGCATGCAAAATCTTCCGGTTGCACCATCTGAACGTTTATTCCGTCAAGTATGTCTGTCGTTCCGGGACCTGAGGTCATGAATTTTCCTGACATCCCCAATTTTGACTATGATGGCCATCCGCGCATGTAAAACCATCATGTTGCACCGTTTGTATTTGTATTCCATGAAGGCCCTGTCCAACCGCCCGAGACCCGAGTTCGTGAGTTTTACCGACTTTCCGACTTTCTCGATTTGACCCAGATGGCCATACGAGCATGCAAAACCATCATGTTGCACCATCCGGACGTGTATTCCGTCAAGGTTCTGTTCGGCCGCCCTGGACCCGAGTTCGTGAGTTTTACCGAATTTCCCGGTTTGGACCTAGATGGCCAACCGCGCATGCAAAACCATCAAGTTGCACCATCCGAACGTGTATTCCGTCAAGATTCCGTCCAGCCATCCGGGACCGATTTCGTGATTTTTCCCGACTCTACCTACTTTCCAGATTTCAGCCTAGATGGCCATCCGAGCATGCAAAACCATCAAGTTGCACCGTCCGGACGTTTATTCTGTTAAGGTCCCGTCTGGTCGCACGGGACCCAAATTCATGAGTTTTAATGACTTTCCCGATTTTGACCCTGATGGTCATCTACGCATGCAAAACCATTTAGTTGCTCCATCCGAACGTGGATTCCGTCAAAGTCCCGTTCGGTCGCTCGGGACCCGAGTTAGTGAGTTTTACCGACTTTCCCTACTTTCCTGATTTTGACTAAGATGGCCATCCGCGCATCCAAAACCTTCCAGTTGCACCTTTCTATTCGGTCAAGGTACAGTCCGGCGTCCCCCTGAGTCATGAGTTTTCCTGACTTTCCCGAGTTTTTTTATTTTGACCCAGATGTCTATCTGCGAATGCAAAACCATCAAGTTGCACCGTCTGGACGAGTATTTCGTTAAGGTTCCGTCCGGCCGCCCGGGACCCGAGTTCGTAAGTTTTACCGACTTTCCTGATTTGGACCTAGATAGCCATCCGCGCATGCAAAACATTCAAGTTGCACCATCTAGACGTGTATTCCGTCAAGATTCCGTCCAACCACCCGGGACCCGATTTCGTGATTTTTCTCGACTTTCCATATTTCAATCCAGATGGCCATCCGAGCATGCAAAACCATCAAGTTGCACCGTTCGAACGTGTATTCCATCAAGGTCCCGTCCGGTCGCATGGGATCCAAATTCGTGAGTTTTATTGACTTTCCCATTTTCGACCCAGGTGGCCATCCACGCATGCAAAACAATTTAGTTGCACCATCCGAACGTGTATTCGGTCAAGATCCCGTCCGATCGCTCGGGATCCGAGTTAGTGAGTTTTACCGACTTTCCCTACCTTTTCAGTTTTGACTTAAATGGCCATCCACGCATTCAAAACCTTCCAGTTGCACCTTCTGAACGTTTATTCCTTCAAGGTGCATTTATGAGTTTTCCCGACTTTCCCAATTTTGACACTGGTGGCCATCCGCGTATGCAAAACCATCAAGTTGCACCCTCCGGACGTGTATTCCATGAAGGCTTCGTCCAGATGCCCGAGACTCGACTTTGTGAGTTTTATCGACTTTCTGACTTTCTCGATTTCGACTCAGATGGCCACACGCGCATGCAAAACCATCAAGTTACACCGTTCAGACGTGTATTCCATCAAGGTTCTGTCAGTACGCCCAGGACCCGATTTTGAGAGTTTTACCGACTTTCCCGATTTAGATCCAGATGGCCATCCGCGCATGGAATACTATCAAGTTGCACCTTCCGGACGTGTATTCCGTCAAGGTCCCGTCCAACCTCCCGGGATCCTAGTTTGTGAGTTTTATCGTCTTTCCCGACTTTCTCGATTTCGACCCAGATGGCCCTCTATGCATGCAAAACCATCAAGTTACACCATTCGAACGTATATTCCGTCAATGTCCCGTTCGGCCGCAAGAGACCCGAGTTTGTGAGTTTTACAGACTTTCCCGACTTTCTCGATTTTGACCCAGATGGTCATCCGCGCATGCAAAACCATTAAGTTGCACCGTCAGTACATGTATTCCGTCAAGGTTCCGTCCGACCGCCTGGGAACCGAGTTCATGAGTTTTACCGACTTTCTCAATTTGGACCCAGATAGCCATCCGCGCATGCAAGACCATCAAGTTGCACCGTTCGGATGTCAGTCAAGGTCCTGTCCGGCCGGCCGGGACCTGAGTTAGTGAGTTTTGCCAAGTTTCCCGATTTGACCCAAATAGCCATCTGGGAATGCAAAACAATCAAGTTGTACCATTCGGATGTGTATTAAGTCAATGTCCTGTCCGGCCACCCGGACCCGAGTTCGTGAATTTAACCGACTTTTCTGATTTCAACCCAGATGGCCAACAGCGCATGCAGAATCATCAAGTTGCACCATTCGGAGGTGTATTCCATAAAGGTCCCGTCCAGCCACCCGGGACCCGAGTTCGTGAATTTTTCCCAACTTTTCTGATTTCAACCTAGATAGCCAACCGTGCACGTAAAACCATTAAGTTGCACTATCCGGACGTGTATTCCGTCAAGACCCCGTCTGGCCGCCCAAGACCTGAGTTCGTGAGTTTTACCGACTTTCTAAATTCTGACCCAAATGGCCATCCGCGCATGCAAAACCATCAACTTGAACCATCCGTACGTGTATTCCTTTAAGGTCCCTTCTAGCTGCTCGGGACCAAAGTTCGTAAGTTTTACCGACTTTACCGACTTTCTCGATTTTGACCCAGATGTGTATCCACGCAAGCAAAACCATCAAGTTGCACCGTCCACATGAGTTATCTGTCAAGGTTTCGTGCGGCCGTCCGGGATCTGAGTTCATGAGTTTTACCGACTTTCCTAATTTGGACGCACATAGCCATCCGAGCATGCAAAACCATCAAGTTGCACCATCCGGACGTATATTCCGTCAATATCCCATCCAGCCACCTGGGACCCGATTTCGTGATTTTTCCCGACTTTCCCTAATTTCCAGATTTGAACCGAGATGGCCATCCGACTATGCAAAACCATCAAGTTGCACCATCCGAATGTGTATTCCGTCAAGGTCGCGTCCGGTCGCACGGGATCAAAATTCGTGAGTTTTACTGACTTTCCCGACTTCGACCCAGATGGTCATCCACGCATGCGAAACCATTTAGTTGCACCATCCAAACATGTATTCCGTCAACGTCCCATCCGGTCGCTCGGGACCCGAGTTAGTGAGTTTTACCGACTTTCCCTACATTCCCAATTTTGACTCACATGGCCATCCACGCATGCAAAACCTTCCGGTTGCACCATCTGAACGTTTATTCCGTCAAGTATGTCCGGCGTTCCGGGACACGAGGTCATGAGTTTTCCTTACTTCCCCAATATCGACTCTGATGGTCATCCACGCATGCAAAATCATCAAGTTGCACCGTTTGGATTTGTATTCCATGAAGGCCCCATCCAGCCGCCCGAGACCCGAGTTCGTGAGTTTTACCGACTTTCCAACTTTCTCGATTTCGACCCAGATGGCCATACGCGCATACAAAACCATCAAGTTGCACCATCCGGACGTGGTTTCCATCAAGGTTCCGTTCAGCCGCCCGGGACCCAAGTTCGGGAGTTTTACCGAAGTTCCTGATTTGGACCCAGATGGCCATCTGCGCATGCAAAACCATCAAGTTGTACCATCCGGACGTGTATTCCATCAAGATTCCGTCCAGACACCCGGGACCAATTTTGTGATTTTTCCCGACTCTACCTACTTTCCAGATTTCAGCCCAGATGGCCATTCGAGCATGCAAAACCATCAAGTTGCACCGTTCGAACGTGTATTCCGTTAAGGTCCCGTCCGGTCGCACGGGACCCAAATTCGTGAGTTTTAATGACTTTCCCGATTTCGACCCAGATAGCCATCCACGCATGCAAAACCATTTAGTTGCTCCATCTGAACGTGTATTCTGTTAAAGTCCCGTCCGGTCGTGGGACCTGAGTTATTGAGTTTTACTGACTTTCCTAATTTCCTGATTTTGACTCAGATGGCCATCCCCGCATCCAAAACCTTCCAGTTGCACCTTCATATTCCGTCAAGGTACAGTCCAGCGTCCCGGGACCCGAGTCATGAGTTTTCCTGACTTTCTCGACTTACATGACTTTCTCGATTTTGACCCAGATGTCTATCTGCGAATGCAAAACCATCAAATTGCACCATCTGGACGAGTATTCCGTCAAGGTTCTGTCCGGCCGCCCGAGACCCGAGTTCGTGAGTTTTACCGACTTTCTCGATTTGAACCCACATGGCCATCCGCGCATGCAAAACATTCAAGTTGCACCATCTGGACGTGATTCCGTCAAGATTCCATCCAGCCACCCGGGACCCGATTTCGTGATTTTTCCCGACTTTCCCTACTTTCCAGATTTTAACTCAGATGGCCATCCGAGCATGTAAAACCATCAAGTTGCACCGTTCCGAACGTGTATTCCGTCAAGGTCATTTCCGGTCGCATGGGACCCAAATTTGTGACTTTTACTGACTTTCCCGATTTTGACCCAGATGGCCATCCACGCATGCAAAACAATTTAGTTCCACCATCCGAACGTGTATTCAGTCAAAGTCCTGTCCGGTCGCTCGGGACCCGAGTTAGTGAGTTTTACTGGCTTTCCCTACGTTCCCAGTTTTGACTCAGATGCCATCCGTGCATGCAAAACCTTCCAGTTGCACCATCTGAATGTTTATTCCTTCAAGGTACAGTCCGGCGTCCCGGGACCCGAGTTCATGAGTTTTCCCGAGTTTCCCAATTTCGACACTGATGGCCATCCGCGTATGCAAAACCATCAAGTTGCACCCTCCGGATGTGTATTCCATGAAGGCCCCGTCCAGCCACCCGAGACCCGACTTCGTGAGTTTTATCGACTTCCTGACTTTCTCGATTTCGACCCAGATGGCCATACGCGCATGCAAAACCATCAAGTTGCACCGTTCGGATGTGTATTCTATCAAGGTTCTGTCAGGCTGCCCAGGACCCGATTTCGTGAGTTTTACAAACTTTCCGGATTTAAACCCAGATGGCCATCCGTGCATGGAAACTATTAAGTTGCACCGTCCGGACGTGTATTCCGTCAAGGTCCCGTCCAGCCTCCCGGGATCCTAGTTTGTGAGTTTTTCCGTCTTTCCTGACTTTCTCGATTTCGACCCAGATGGCCGTCTATGCATGCAAAACCATCAAGTTGCACCATCCGTACGTATATTCCGTCAATGTCCCGTCCGGTCGCCAGAGACCCGAGTTTGTGAGTTTTACGGACTTTCCCGACTTTCTCGATTTTGACCCAGATGGTCATCCGTGCATGCAAAACCATTAAGTTGCACCGTCAGTTCATGTATTCCATCAAGGTTCCGTCCGACCGCCCGGGAACCGAGTTCATGAGTTTTACCGACTTTCTCAAGTTGGACCCAGATAGCCATCCGCGCATGCAAGACCATCATGTTGCACCGTCCGGACGTGAGTCAAGGTCCTGTCCGGCCGCCCGGGACCTGAGTTTGTGAGTTTTTCCATGTTTCCCGATTTGACCCAGACAGCCATCTGTGATATCCTGACTCCTGGCTTAATAGGATTGATAGAGTACTCATATCACCAAGGTATACCTTCTTTTCCGGAAGCCCACCTGCAAAGGACTCTGGGGTTAAGCGTGCTTGGCCCGGGGTAATTTGGGGATGGGTGACCGACCGGGAAGTTTTCCCGGGTGTGCACGAGTGAGGAAAAAGTGCGCAGAAAAGACGAGTGGTGGTATGTAGGGCCAGTCTATGATCCTAGAGAGCTGTTATAAATGGTATCAGAGCCGATCCTCGCAGTTTCACGGGTGCGTACGGGTCAGTGAGAAGGATACGGTAGCGTACGGGTCAGGGACGTGGGTACGTACGCATGACGCGTGGGTCCTCTGTGTGGGACACGGTATGGTACGTATGCTGCTAACCGGACGTACGGTATGCGTATGCCAGTACTGAACGTACGAACGTGGCTAAGAGGGGACGTTCCTGTCTTGGCGTTGACTGATGAGGACGTCGGTCTTCTAAGGGGGGTGGATTGTGTGATATCCTGACTCTCAGCTTAATAGGATGGATAGAGTACTCATATCACCAAGGAATACCTTTTTTTCCGGAAGCCCACCTGCAAAGGACTCCGGGGTTAAGCGTGCTTGGCCCGGAGGAATTTGGGGATGGGTGACCGACCGGGAAGTTTTCCCGGGTGTGCACGAGTGAGGACAAAGTGCGCAGAAAAGATGAGTGGTGGTATGTGGGGACAGTCTATGATCCTAGAGAGCTGTTATACCATCTAGGAATGCAAAACCATCAAGTTGCACCATTCGGGGGTGTATCCCGTCAAGATCCCGTCCGGCCACATGGGACCCGAGTTCATGAATTTTCCCAACTTTTCTGATTTCAACCCAGATGGCCAACCGCCCATGCAAAACCATCAAGTTGCACCATTCAGAGGTGTATTACGTTAAGGTCCCGTCCGGCCACCCAAGACCCGAGTTCGTGAATTTTCCTGACTTTTCTGATTTCAGCCCAGATAGCCAAACGCGCATGCAAAACCATTAAGTTGCACTTTCCGGACGTGTATTCCGTCAAGACCCCGTTTGGCCACCGACCTGAGTTTGTGAGTTTTACCGACTTTCCCGACTTTCTAAACGTTGACCCAGATGGCCATCCGCACATGCAAAACCATCAACTTGAGCCATTCGCACGTGTATTCCTTTAAGGTCCCTTCTAGCCGCTCGGGACCAAAGTTCGTAAGTTTTACCAACTTTATCGACTTTCTCGATTTCGACCCAGATGTGTATCCGTGCATGCAAAACCATCAAGTTGAACCACCTGGATGAGTATTCTGTCAAGGTTCCGTCCGGCCGCCTAGCATCCGAGTTCATGAGTTTTACCGACTTTCCTAATTTGGACGCAGATGGCCATCCGCGCATGCAAAACCATCAAGTTGCACCATCCGGACGTGTATTACGTCAATATCCCGTCCAACCACCTGGGACCCGATTTCCTGATTTTTCCTGACTTTCCCTACTTTCTAGATTTCAACCCAGATGACCATCCGACTATGCAAACTCATCAAGTTGCACCGTCCGAACGTGTATTCCGTCAGGGTCTCGTCTGGTCGCAGGGGACCAAAATTCGTGAGTTTTACTTACTTTCCCGATTTTGACCCAGATGGTCATCCCTGCATGCGAAACGATTTAGTTGCACCATCCGAACATGTATTCCGTCAAGGACCCATCCGGTCGCTCGGACCCGAGTTAGTGAGTTTTACCGACTTTCCCTACATTTCTGATTTTGACTCAGATGGCCATCCGCGCATGCAAAACCTTCCGGTTCCACCATCTGAACGTTTATTCCATCAAGTATGTCCGGCGTTCCGGGACCCGAGGTCATGAGTTTTCCTGACTTCCCCAATTTCGACTCTGATGGCCATCCGCACATGCAAAACCATCATGTTGCACCGTTTGGATTTGTATTTCATGAAGGCCCCGCCCAGCCGCCCGAGACCCGAGTTCGTGAGTTTTACCTACTTTCCGACTTTCTCGATTTTGACCTAGATGGTCATACGCGCATGCAAAACCATCAAGTTGCACCATCCGGACGTGTATTCCGTCAAGGTTTAGTTCAGCCACCCGGGACCCGAGTTTGTGAGTTTTACCAAATTTCCCGATTTCGACCCAGATGGTCATCCACGCATGCAAAACCATCAAGTTGCACCATCCGGACGTGTATTCCATCAAGATTCTGTCCAGCCACCCGGGACCGATTTCGTGATTTTTCCTGACTCTACCTACTTTCCAGATTTCAGCCCAGATGGCCATCCGAGCATGCAAAACCATCAAGTTGCACCATCCGGACGTGTATTTCATCAAGATTCTGTCCAGCCACCCGGGACCAATTTCGTGATTTTTCCTGACTCTACCTACTTTCCAGATTTCAGCCCAGATGGCCATCCGAGCATGCAAAACCATCAAGTTGCACCATCCGGACGTGTATTCCGTTAAGGTCCCGTCCGGTCGCACAGGACCAAAATTCGTGAGTTTTAATGACTTTCCCGATTTCGACCCAGATATGCATCCATGCATGCAAAACCATTTAGTTGCTCCATCCGAACATGTATTTCGTCAAAGTCCCGTCCGGTCGCTTGAGGCCCGAGTTAGTGAGTTTTACTGAATTTCCCTACTTTCCTGATTTTCACTCAGATGGCCATCCGTGCATCCAAAACCTTCCAGTTGCACCTTCCTATTTTGTCAAGGTACAATCTGGCATCCCGGGACCCGAGTCATGAGTTTTCCTAACTTTCTCAACTTTCCCGAGTTTCTCGATTTCGATCCAGATGTCTATCTGTGAATGCAAAACCATCAAGTTGCACCGTCTGGACGAGTATTCTGTCAAGGTTCCGTCCGGCCACCCGGGACCCGAGTTTGTGAGTTTTACCGACTTTCCCGATTTGGACCCAGATGGCTATCCGCGCATGCAAAATATTCAAGTTGCACCATCTGGACGTGTATTCCGTCAAGATTCCGTCCATCCACCCGGGACCCAATTTCGTGATTTTTCCCGACATTCCCTACTTTCCAGATTTCAACCCAGATGACCATCTGAGCATGCAAAACCATTAAGTTGCATCGTTCGAACGTGTATTCCGTCAAGGTCACGTCCGGTCGCATGGGACCCAAATTCGTGAGTTTTACTGACTTTCCCGATTTTGATCCAGATGGCCATCCACGCATGCAAAACAATTTAGTTGCACCATTTGAACCTGTATTCAGTCAAGGTCCCGTCCGGTCGCTCGGGACCCGAGTTAGTGAGTTTTACCGACTTTCCATACCTTCCCAGTTTTGACTCAGATGGCAATCCGCGTATGCAAAACCTTTAAGTTGCACCATCTGAACGTTTATTCCTTCAAGGTACAGTCCGGCGTCCTGGGACCCGGGTTCATGAGTTTCCCCACTTTCCTAATTTCGACACTGATGGCTATCCGCGTAAGCAAAATCATCAAGTTGCACCCTCCGGACGTGTATTCCATGAAGGCCCCGTCCAGCCGCCCGAGACCCGACTTCGTGAGTTTTATCGACTTTCTGACTTTCTCGATTTTGACCCAGATGGCCATACGCGCATGCAAAACCATCAAGTTGCACGGTTCGGACGTGTATTCCATCAAGGTTCTGTCAGGCCGCCCAGGACCCGATTTCGTGAGTTCTACTGACTTTTCTGATTTAAACCCAGATGGTCATCCGCGCATGGAAAACTATCAAGTTACACCGTCCGGACGTGTATTCCGTCAAGGTCCCGTCCAGCCTCCCGGGATCCTAGTTTGTGAGTTTTACCGTCTTTTCCGACTTTCTCGATTTCGACCCAGATGGCCATCTATGCATGCAAAACCATCAAGTTGCACCATCCGAATGTATATTCCGTCAATGTCACATCCAATCGCCAGAGACCCGAGTTTGTGGGTTTTACAGACTTTCCTGACTTTCTTAATTTTGATCCAGATGGCCATCCGCGCATGGAAAATCATTAAGTTGCACCGTCAGTACATGTATTCCGTCAAGGTTCCGTCCGACCGCCTGAGAACCGAGTTCATGAGTTTTACAAAATTTCTCAATTTGGACCCAGATAGCCATCCGCGCATGCAAGACCAACAAGTGTGCACCGTCTGGACGTGAGTTAAGGTCCTGTCCGGCCGCCCGGGACTTGAGTTTGTGAGTTTTCCCATGTTTCCCGATTTGACCCTGATGGCAATCCTGGATTGTAAAACCATCAAACTGCACCATTTGGAGGTGTATTCCGTCAAGGTCCCGTCCGGCCTCACGGGACCCGAGTTCATGAATTTTCCCGACTTTTCTGATTTCAACCCAGATAGCCAACTAGCCCGCCTCAGCGGGGAGGCGGGGCCCAGACTGTCTTTTACCCACTATGCGGGGGTACCCGGTCTGTAGGATACCGACAGTGGACCCCGGGCCCATCTTGGGGGAGGCATCGAGCCCACAGGTGGGGCCCCCATCTCTCCCACGTGGTTGTTTTGAACCAGGTGGGGGAGAGTTTGTTCCCTCTTTCTCGAGAAAGTAACCGTCGTAGCACCAGGTCATCCACCTCGAGCAGTCTACTCCGCACGAACCACTGCTGATAACGCCGGAGCGCTTGACGGTATTGAGAGTTTCAGACAGCTGCTTGCCATCTTCACGCTGGAGCTGGTCATGCGTGGATTCATCGTACACTCGGACACGGGATGAGCCCATGGTGATTTCCGGGTGGGAGGACGGCCTCAGCCCCATACACTAAGAAGAAGGGTGTTTCCCCTGTCGAGCAATTGAGGGACGTCCGGCTAGCCCACAGTGTACACGAAAGCTCTTCAACCCAATTGGCACCGTGCTTTTTCAAGCTATTGTAGATGCACGTCTTGAGTTCCCTGAGAATCTCGGCGTTGGCTCTTTCGGTTTGACCGTTACTCTCTGGGCGAGCAACGGAAGCATAGCAAACTAGGATGCCGAGGTCTTCACAGCAGTCTTGGAATACTGCACTAGTGAACTGGGTCCCGTTATCGGTGATGATTCTATTTGAGACCCTGAACCTGAAGACAATTGACTTGATGAACTTGATGACACGACCCCACGGTCTTGTCGAGCCAGGATCACGCTGAGGGGTGCTGCGTTGCACAGCACCAGATAACACACGTCAAAGGCACAAAGCGGAAGCAAAGTTTATATTACATAAAGTGGTTTATGAACATGTTTACATCAAAATAAGTCCAGTCTACACTCGCGGGTGTACACTACGCATCAAGTCCACGTTCAGCCCTTGAACGTGTCCTTGCTAGCACACACGCACACTAACTCTGCGCCATGCACGACTCCCACTCAACGGGGTTCCCCTCCTGGGGTTCCGTCTCTTCTTCGGGAGTCCCTTCCTCATAGAACCCTGCAGAAGCTTCAAACACAAGCAGTGAGCACGAACGCTCAGCAAGTCTGACCCGTCTCACCTAAACATGGAACTTCTACATGAGGGGTGATGGTTTACATGAGGTAAAAATCATTTGCAAGGACTCGCCTAATTAGTAGAACCTTACTTTCAAGTTTTAGCAGCAGGTTGTGGAGAACCTTACGCTAAGGCACATGAGAGAGCCGCAATCAAACAAGAAACACATTTCTCTCATGTACTTTACCCAAAGTTGAAAGGAACTTTAATTAGCTCTAAATTACAGCATCTCATTAACAATCAAGTCCGTCTTTCAATCAGCAACATTTTAACATGTACCTGACCTGTTCTTTCTACGTCACGGTACAGTGAACAAGTGGTGCTCACTGATCGCGAGGGACGACGATTATAATCGATTTACATATGCAGGGTTACCCGAATAACCCGTCACATACGCCCGTACTCGATGTTGCCTACAACAACCATCACGAACGCCGTACGCAACCACCTTTCGCCCGTCAGCCAAATATTGAACTGGTCCCATCGTCCCGAGCAAGAAGTCTCTGTACGCGCATCTCAGTGCCGCCAGCCGATTTACACCTCAAGCTCTCAACCTACCCTCTGAACAGGCAATGCCTCAATACCCAGCTACCCGAGTTACATCGGTTTCCCGGTTCCCATATAGCCGGTAGGTCTTCAGTACTGTTCTAGCTTGTTCAACAGGCCCGCACACGGCTCGGTCCTCAATCGACACAAAGCGGAGCTACAGCACACAGGCCCCAAAGTCCTGCTGCCCTTACTCTCCGCTCGGTCTCATCTTTCTTGCCATGTGTATCATGTGCTATCTCTACCCGAGTCGAGTGCCTCTAGCCTATGCTCGCGAGTAGTTCCAACTCCTCGACTTGTACCAAATCCTACACTATCTTAGCGTTGCAGTAGCTAACGGGGTTTGTAATCCTAAACCCAACCCATGGTTTTCCTGGCTATGCAATTGGGTTTCCAAACAAGACTCTAATGCAAGGAATAATAGTATTCAAGTATGTGCTCAAAACAATAAAAATTTATAAAAAGGTTAATGCAAACCGGAGCTTGCCTTGCTGCTCTTGGTCGTAGGCTAGCTGCTCCTCCGGAGTAACGAAGTCTAGGACTTCGGGTTCCTTCTCGACCTTAGCGACTACATGATAGAAGCAGTACATGTATTAATTTAAATGCATTTGTATTAACTTTTAAACTTATGAAGCCTATAACTCTTACTAGACAAGCCTAATGACTCTGAAACTTTTACTGTGGCTTGGTTACAACCTAAACAGAGACTTGGTCAAGCTTTAGTTGCAGCAAAGCTCATTTGAGCCCTCCACAATTAATTATGTGCTTGACCTTAATTGAAGGCCCTTAGGGTGTTCTAAGAATTTTCATGAAACAAACTATGACTTTCTGAAAACTAGATTTTCAGAGGGTTCTAATTGAGTTAGTCTCACTTAATTTGAAGGTTCCTACCTAAAGATACGAGCTAAACAATTTCAGAGAAAATTCTGAAAATATTTCTGAACATTTTCTATTTTCTCTGGAACAGTTTCACTAATAACACCATTAGGTGGATCAAATGAGCTCAAATGGATCTGAATATTTTATGGTAGTTCAGGGATATTTTGGTGAACATTCCAGCAAAATTTCAGGATTTTTCTCCAAAGGATTCTCCAGTTAAAATTCCAAACAGTTTAAATTTTGAGGAATTAATTCTGGAGAAGTATTTTCATGAAGTGAAACTTGATTTGCTGTAAAGTACTCAGAGAGCTGAATCCAACAAAATTTGGTTCACTCGATTTGGAGTTTTCTAGCCAAAGTTATGAGGATTTGAAGTTTGAATGAAATCTGAAAATCGGGGGAAAAGTTTAAATCTGCCGGGGCCCGCGGGGACACGTGTTGAGCGCGGAGCCGACAGCACACTGAGGCCCACAGGGTTTTTGCGCGCCAGCACACCCGATCCTGGCCACAGCCCGATCCCGATTCAAAATATCTCCCGCTGACAGCTGGGGTCCACCCCCTTCATCAACCTCTCGCCGCCCGCGCTCTGCCGCCGGGGGACCTCGCCGGAGAGCTCGCCGGCAGCTTCTGTGGAGCTCCAAACTTCACGATCTTGGCCGCCCCTGCCTACTTTCACTCGGGGAACAGGATTCTAGGGTCAGATCGTCATGACAACGACCGGTACATGGTCGGCGACGAGCCGCCGCCTCGGAAAAACTTCGGCCGTGTTGGCTGACTTCCCTAGCACCTCAACTACTCGAGCGATCGGTCGGGAAGCATCAGTAGACCTCAAGGAAGTTCGACATGAGCTTGAGGCAGCTCGGGGGAGGCCCGAAGTAGGTCCTCACCGTGCACCCGATGCCTTACGCCGGGTACAGAGGTCCTCCGGCCAAAGGTTGTGAAGGCAACTTGTGCGTCACCGTGTCTAGTTTGTGTGAGAGCGGATTGAGGCCCCCTAATCCTTTCTAGAGTATGAATTCGACGGAACCGCACCCGAAGGTCGTTCTACACACAGAAAGGGGAAAACTGGAAATTCGCTGCCGGTGAGCAAACACTCGGGCTGTGGCTCGGGGTTGAGCAGCACCGGTCACCAGCGCGTCCAAGGGTGCCTTGGCTCGGGCGTGAAAACTCCCTGGTTGGGCTGTCCACGGGAGCCCGAGGTGCGGCGGTTTTAAGTCACCCAATTGATCTTTCGGTATAGCCGAGATCAATCGGTTTCAGCTGAATTTTAGCAACGGGGAGGAAGGAGAAGAGTTCCTAGTACCTTGCCGTAGCTCTGGAGGGGACGGGAAGGCTGTGATCGGCGCTCCCGATCGGTTCCAAGCTGCGGAAGGAGTTTGCCGGCGCTGTGCTCTTGCAGGGGAAGAAACTGGCGAGGCTTCGGCCGAGGAGGGGGGAGATGCCTTAAGAAGGCTCTGAACCGCCTCACGCTCGCGCGTGGCCAAGCATCTGCTAGCGTGGCGGCTCCCCTCGGTGGCGATCGCAGCGGCGGCTCGGCGACCAGAGTGAAGAAAGTCTCAGTCGGTTGCTTTGAACCAGTGACTGACATGTGGGTCCCACCCAGGGTTTTAACCTCTGAAATTCACTCCTAATCACTATTGTAAATAGTGAGCCCTAAAATACCCATGGTGATTCAAATTTTTCACCCATGAGCCATTTGAATTGGTTAGAATTTAAATTGGGTCTGGTTTGAATGAATTTCAGCACATGTGCAGTTTGAAATTCAAATAAAGTTTGAATTTGCCCCACTTAGCTCATGTCAAGATCAACTCCAAATGGAGTGAAAATTGGTGTGTGAGCTCACAAAAATGTGCTGAATAAGAATATGCCTCCCACTTTTGAATTCATTGGAAAAAACAGTTTGAATTTGAATATGGTTTCAAACTGCCATCTTTCTAGCTATACCCAAAATGACCTCAAAAAGGTTTTGAATTTGGGTGAAACTTGTCATGGACATCCTTAGCAATGTGTAGGAGTTTTCATATGCCCAGCCCCTCTATATCACATGTGGGAAATACCACTTTTGCAATATGTGAGTTTGTTCTCTAATGAGCATGTTGATGGTGGTTACTTGCTCTTCATTTGTGTTCATCATCTTTTCTCAAATGAGGTGTGTGTGTATGGTGATGAACACTTCAAATATGTGTCAAAAACTGAGACCCTTACATTCTCCCCCCTTAAAAGAATCTCGTCCCGAGATTATAAGGTGAAAATGAGAGAGAGAACGGTGGAAAATTACCAGATATGCGATGTGAAAAAGTTGGGGTAGTTGGCGCGAAGAAATCCTTCGCTCTCCCATGTCGCTTCGTCCACGGAGTGATTACTCCATAGAACCTTGTAGAACCACAACGTACGGTGGCGTGTGGTTCGGACCTTTTCATCAATAATCTGCACCGGTTCCTCTCGATAGGTGAGATCCGGTTGCAGTTCTTCAGTGTCTTCCAGCTGAATGGTAGTTGATAGCTTGAGACACTTCCTCAGCTTGGAAATGTGAAAGACGCCGTGCACACCGGAAAGTGCTTCTGGTAATTTCAGCCGGTATGCCACTGATCCACATCTTTCGGTAATCTGGAATGGACCGATGAATCGGGGTGCCAACTTTCCCGTCACCCCGAATCTGTTTACGCCCTTCATTGGAGACACCCGTAGATATACGTGATCTCCAACTTCGAATTGTAATGGGCGCCTTCTCCGGTCCGCATACTGTTTCTGACGGGATTGAGCGGCTTTTAGGTTCGATTGAATCAGTCGAACCTTTTCTTCCGCGTTGTTGACGAGGTCAATCCCGAAGGTAACCCTTTCGCCAGACTCACACCAATTCAATGGTGTGCGGCATTTTCTCCCATATAGCGCTTCGTAGGGCGCCATCTTGATGCTGGCTTGGTACCCATTGTTGTACGAGAACTCGGCTAACGGCAAGTGATCATACCAATTCTTGCCGTGGTCGATAGCGCAAGCTCGTAGCATGTCTTCTAAATCTGATTTACCTGCTCCGTTTGCCCATCCGTCTGCGGGTGGTATGCTGAAATACGGATCAGCTTCGTCCCCAAGGCAGCGTGCAGCTGCTCCCAAAAACGGAACACAAATAAAGTGCCCCGATCCAATATAATGGTACGGGGTACGCCGTACAATCATAGGATCCGTGAGATGTACAGTTCAGCGTACTTCTTGGCGTTGTAGTTTGTGTTGACCGGGATGAAATGGGCAACTTTGGTGAGCCGATCGACGATCACCCACACAAAATCATGCTTTTGAAGAGTGGTGGGTAAACCGACGATGAAGTCCATGCTCACATCCTCCGTCTTCTAGGCAGGAATGCCCAGTGGTTGCAGCAGTCCCGGTTTCCGCATATGGTCTGCCTTCACCCTTCGACATGTATCGCACTCGGACACGTACTTTACGATCTCCCGCTTCATCCATGTCCACCAAAACTTGCTTCTGAGTTCCTGATACATTTTGTTGCTGCCGGGGTGAATAGAAAACTTTGACAAGTGAGCCTCATCAAAGATCTTCTTCGTAATTCCGGGTTACGGGGTATGACGATCCGGTCCTTGAACCATAGGACGCCGTCTCCGTCCTTCCGGAAACATTTCAGCTCCCCACTGTCTACACGTCTCCGCATATGTGACATGCCCTTGTCATTCTTCTGGGCTGCCGCTATCTCTTCCCGGATGGTGGGGATCAAAGCTAGGTTGTAGAGAGCTCCGTATGGAATCACATGTAGTGGTGGTCCGCTCTCTTCCAACGGTGTGATGGTCAGATTGTTGACGTGTGACTTGCGGCTCAGCGCATCTGCCACTACGTTTGCCTTGCCCGGATGATAATGGATCTTTATTTCGTAATACTTTATCAATTCTAACCATCTCCGCTGCCTCATGTTCAGCTCCTTCTGAGTGAATATGTACTTGAGGCTTTTATGGTCGGTATATAAATGTATGAGGTTACCGAGTAGGTAGTGCCTCCACATTTTCAATGTAAGTACCACGGCAGCGAGCTCTAAATCGTGAGTTGGATAATTTTGCTCATGGTTTCTAAGCTGCCGTGACCCATACGCGACCACCCTTCGGTCTTGCATCAGCACACATCCGAGCCCAATGCCGGATGCATCGCAGTACACATCGAACGGTTTTGTTGTGTCTGGCTGCGCCAAAACCGGTGCTGATGTCAGGTGCTTGACTAAAGCCTTGAATGCTGCTTCACATGTTAGACTCCAAACATATTTGGTAGCATTCTTCAGCAGCTCCGTCATAGGCTTGGCAATCTTCGAGAAGTTCGGAATGAACCTCCGATAATATCCCGCGAGTCCGAGGAAACTCCGTACCTCATGGACAGTCCTCGGCATCCGAGCCCAATGCCGGATGCATCGCAGTACACATCGAACGGTTTTGTTGTGTCTGGCTGCGCCAAAACCGGTGCTGATGTCAGGTGCTTGACTAAAGCCTTGAATGCTGCTTCACATGTTAGACTCCAAACATATTTGGTAGCATTCTTCAGCAGCTCCGTCATAGGCTTGGCAATCTTCGAGAAGTTCGGAATGAACCTCCGATAATATCCCGCGAGTCCGAGGAAACTCCGTACCTCATGGACAGTCCTCGGGAATTTCCAATTCAGCACTTGAGTGATCTTGCTCGGGTCTACAGCGATACCCTCTGCTGAGATGATATGCCCGAGAAAAGGCACTTGCGATATCCAGAGCTCACATTTGCTGAATTTCGCGTATAGCTTGTGATCCCGCAGCCGTGGCAAGACTATACGCAGATGCTTATTGTGATCTTCCTCCGACTTAGAATATACCAGGATGTCGTCGATGAAGACCACGACAAACTTGTCCAGCTCCGGCATGAATACCGAGTTCATCAAGTACATGAAGTGAGCTGGAGCATTGGTGAGGCCGAAGGACATGAGCAGGTACTCATAAAGTCCGTACCTCGTTGAGAAAGCTGTCTTTGGAATGTCCTCCGCCCTTATCTTAATCTGATGGTACCCGGATCTTAAGTCCATCTTGGAAAAGATCTTTGCTTCGACCAACTGATCAAACAACATGTCGATCCGTGGCAACGGGTACTTGTTCTTGATGGTTACGGCATTTAATGGACGATAGTCCACGCAAAGCCGCAATGTCTCATCCTTCTTCTTCACAAATAATGCCGAACAGCCCCATGGCGAGGAGCTGGACCTAATAAAACCCTTCTCCAGAAGGTCCGTAAGCTGAGTCTTCAGTTCAGCCAACTCCTTGGGCGCCATCTTGTACGGCCTTCGGGATATTGGCATGGTTCCTGGTGCAAGTTCAATCTTGAACTCCACCTCTCTATCGGTCGGCATTCCCGGTAAATCATCCGGGAACACATCAGGGAACTCTCAGACCACTGGAATATCTTCCAATCTGATGGTTGTGGCTTGATAGACATTTGGAAGTTTTATTTCTGGACTGTCCAGAAATAATGAGTGAGACCCGTGCACTTCTGAGTTTAAGTGCATGACTCGAAGGACGGTGTCTAAAACAGCGCCGTGGCGGGTTAGCCACGACATCCCTAGGATGACATCGACCTTTTGTCCCTCTAATATTATGAGAGACGTAGGGTAGACTCTACCCGCTAAGCATAATGGTGCTTTGGAAACCATTACGCTTGCTGAAATCTTCCCACCCGGTGAACAAATTAAATATGGACTATCGGTGGATAGTATTGGCAAGCTGTGTTTAGCAATGAAAGCTTGGCTAATAAAATTATGTGTGGCGCCTGAATCAAACAGTACTATAGCGGGATGCTGGTGGAGTTGGAACATACCCGCAAGGATTGGCTCGCCCTCCGGCACGTCCTCTACGGCAAGCTGGTGGACGGTGCTGGGCCTAGGGTTTGCCCGCCGCGCATTAGTAGGGTTCCGGGGTTGATTCCTCCCCGGAAACTGCGGTGCCACTCCACCGCCTTGCCTCTCCGGGCAACTGCTCGCGAAGTGTCCTGGATGACCACACTTATAATATGTGGCCGCTGCTGGTGTAGTGCTCAGGGGGCGAAAGCCCGGCATGCGCTGCTGAGGTACATACGCACGCGGCGTCACCCGCTGCTGCTGTTGTTGCGGAGGTGGTACTGGCAGTGCCGACCTGAATACCGGTGAAGAGTACGGCCGACTGCGGAACGACATCGACCGCTGTGGTGGCTGCCAGTGTGGACCTGATGGTGGGCGATTCACCATCCGAAACTTCTGAGAAGGACCGCCTCCTTCTCCGCTGCTCTGCGGCGCGCTTCGCTTTCTCTCCGCCGCCGCTAACTCCTTGCCGGAGTCCTCCTGAACAATCGCAGCATCAATGATGTCGTTGAGGCTGCCGCGATTGAACATCGCCAACTTGTCTTTCAGGAGCGGGTTAAGCCCCTGGTAAAAGTGGTCCCGCCGCTTCTCGTCAGTATCTGCGTGATACGACACGTAGAGCGCGAGATCGTTGAACGCCCTATAGTATTCCAGCGCGTTCCGGCTCCCTTGTTGCAGGTGTAAGAATTCTTGCGTCTTCCTCTTCATTAGACCTGGCGGTATGTGATAGGCCCCGAAGGCCGTCCGGAACTCCGTCCAGGTCATAACTCGATCGGTGGGCTGTGAAGCACAGAAGTTTGCCCACCACGCGCTCGCAGATCCTTGGAGCTGCTGGACCGCGAACTGAGTCTTGCGCTGCTCACTTATCTGGAGCAGCCCGAACTTCATCTCTATTGCGCGGAGCCAGTTGTCCGCATCAAGAGGTTCATCCGCCCTTGAGAATACCGGGGGATGAGTAGCCAGGAAGTCGGAGTAGGAGCTCTGTTGACGCTCCTCACAATCTTGATGTCTCTCTGGGCGAGACGTGTTAGCGATGAGAGTCTGCAGCAACTCCGTGTGCTGCTGATGTGAACCCGCCATTGCCGCGACGATGTCGGCCAATGTAACCGTTGGCAGTGGTGGTGGCGGTGTTTGCTGTTGCTGCTGCTGTCCCGAGGAGTCCTCGGGAGGCTGTTGGGAGGTCTCTCCCCCTTGGCTAGTACCCCCAACGTCAGGGTTGGCACGAGTACGCGTCATTCTGAAATTCAAAACAGTAACGATTAGCACATGTCTTACTTAAAATTCCATATGTAACAGTAGGTATTGAAGTGACACATGATTAATTTGCACAACATTCACATATATTGATAAAGCATAAACTTTATACAAGATACATTATTCTCGGGTCTCCGAGAAGTCGTGCTCATGTCATCACTACCTATACATACGCTACTGTCTACACGACATGTCACTGATTACAAAATTTGGGCTACACTACCCTAGCTGCCCTACATGGCAACTGTAACCCTCTACTCGGAGTAGAACTTGACCTCCTGTCGGTCGTCCTCCTCCGGTACATCTGCTGGTGGCTCTGGATCTACCACCTCTTCTCCCATCCCGGGTTCTCCCATTGCTGGAAGACCCAAGACCACCGGTATGCCCAATACCGGAGGTACGAGGTCCTGCAAAGCATGCACCTCGTCCATAGCCTGGTTGTAGTCCTCTTCCCAGCCTTGGCCTTCCTCAATAGCGTCGTCTCGCTCTTGAGAAAGGTCCTCGTTCTGCTGGGTCAGATTATGTACCAGTTCCTGTAACGCCGCGATGTCGACACGACTCTTCTTCTTTGCCTTCTTCAGACGATGCAACTGATTGTGCTGTTCATTCAGTCGCTTGATCGTCGGAAGGAGTACATTGTGGAGTGCGCTGTGAGCACTCTCAAAATGGTCTCCACGGCTCGTGCCCTCTTTGAGCTTTGTGGCGA
The DNA here is from genome assembly GCA_030760725.1 of Neostapfia colusana. Taxonomy (NCBI): domain Eukaryota; kingdom Viridiplantae; phylum Streptophyta; class Magnoliopsida; order Poales; family Poaceae; genus Neostapfia; species Neostapfia colusana. Next base: position 53,818,827 of record JASWHV010000019.1, read on the forward strand.
GATGCTCCGTATGAACAGCTTGGCTGTCCATTACAGCGTTTCCCGCCCTCATCTGGAGGCTGAGATTTGCCTCCGCGGGGTTGTACCTTGGGCAACTCGGGTCCGTTGCCTCCAGGTACCTCTCTTCCCACACATGCTGAGCCCGTCCCTCCACCAGAACAAGCGCGTATGGAGTGCCCTCCATAGCCTGCACGTGTAGTTGGCAGAAACGTGACATGGTGTCACGGGCTGCCACTTGCCACATCCCTTCCGGCTGTCTACCTCTCACCGTGACGGTGAACGGCACCCAACTGGGTGGCGTAGGTCCTGCAGGGACTTCGACATGGATTGTCCACGTCTTGTTCCCCTCTTCACCTTCTTCCTTGGCGAAGTACTGCGGCATCTGGTTATATCCGAAATATTGAAGCATCTGCCTCAATGTTTCCGGATAGCCGCTGCGGTGAGAACAGTGGGATACCACCCACCCGTTGTCCAACTTTTTGTCTGCTGTCATCTGTAAAAATATATTTGATAATTGTCAAATATTTATTTAAACAGTAAACCACTGAGTTATAACATAAGACATGTCATTGAACCCATAAAACTTGGAAACATAGTTCAAATTTTAAACAATTTGACTGCTGATCTGTTGTCCAACATGACAACCCTAACCAGTTTCCATTTCAACCTGATTTAGGCCATTCTAAATGCAAAACCAATTCTGGAGCTCAACATCAAAGTTAAAGCTAACTTCAATAGCTTTCCAGAAAGTATTTGCTTGGCCTAAGATCTGTCCTGGTTCAAAAGTTGTGAGATGTCAAAGTAAACAGAATTTCTGGAGAAAATTGGACAGCACCTCCCTGCTTTAGGCACTGATTTGATCCAAGAATTCCAGTTAATCTGTTCCTAATCTGACAAAACTTTCTGTTACAAAGTTGTAACCCATCTCATAAGCTTTCCATAACTACCTCATTTTATATTTTTGGATTTTTATGCAGGAAGTTATACTCAATTTACAGAGAGTTTATAGAGAGTCTTTGCTCTGTCCTGTTTTCTGGACAGTTTCAACTCCACTGCATCTTTCGATTGGTTAAGGGATGAAACACCTCTGGACCTCAACAGAAAAGTTGTAAAGCTCTTCCAAAGCTTTCCATAAATGTATACTATGACCCCAACCTCGAAATAACTCAATCTCTAAGCTCTGACTAACTTCAGCCTTAATTCAGCTGAAAACAGAGTGCTCTGTCCTTAACAACCTATAAGTTGAAAACTTGTTAACTTTGAATATCCTGATTAAGAGAAAGAGTTACATCAAGTTTTAGTGCTTTGGATCAAAACCTCCAAGTTTTTACAATGAAGTTGTTCATTTAGTTGGGTGTGACGTCGATGCGTCACCAGAGCATGTCGGTACTACGTCCTCACAAAGAAAAACCTATACCAGACTTAGCCGGCTTCGTTAATTCAGTGGCACTAAACGTCACTCACAAACGGATACTACACGTCTACCATTTTGTGGTTAGACTACTTGCAGAAACTCAAGCAATCGTCAGACTCGGCTGCACACCGAGCCCAGAATCCATACAGTTCGTACACCCGGCCGTCATCACTCGCCCGGATGTTCTCAAGCCAAACACGCCTTGAGTTGCGTGTTCACATTTCAGACCACGTGACGGGGTCTCCCAAGTTGCACCACGAACGCCAGGGACAGACGTTGCTCGTATACCCCAAACGACATGAATAGACGTAGAGGATAACAAAGCGGGTCGGGTTACCTGCCACCCGTGGGGCTCCACCCTTCAGCTTGTGCGCACTGGTGGACAGCGCTTACGTGCACCCCCAAGACATAAACGTCCCGAGATGCATGATTTTTCTGGCATAGACAAATAGGTTAGTATGCCACTTTCTATATGCTAATAACATCCTTATACGGGCTACTAACTCGTTCCTCACTGGATTTTTGAAAAAGATGACCTTTGTAGTGCGTTAAACCTCAAGCGAGCTCTAATACCAACGCTGACATGACCCCACGGTCTTGTCGAGCCAGGATCACGCTGAGGGGTGCTGCGTTGCACAGCACCGGATAACACACGTCAAAGGCACAAAGCGGAAGCGAAGTTTATATTACATAAAGTGGTTTATGAACATGTTTACATCAAAATAAGTCCAGTCTACACTCACGGGTGTAGACTACGCATCAAGTCCACGTTCAGCCCTTGAACGTGTCCTTGCTAGCACACACGCACACTAACTCTGCGGCGTGCATGACTCCCACTCGATGGAGTTCCCGTCCTAGGGTTCCCCTCCTAGGGTTCCGTCTCTTCTTCGGGAGTCCCTTCCTCATAGAACACTGCAAAAGCTTCAAACACAAGCAGTGAGCACGAAAGCTCAGCAAGTCTAACCCGTCTCACCTAAACATGGAAGTTCTACATGAGGGGTGATGGTTTACATGAGGTAAAAATCATTTGCAAGGACTCGCCTAATTAGTAGAACCTTACTTTCAAGTTTTAGCAGCAGGTTGTGGAGAGCCTTACGCTAAGGCACATGAGAGAGCCGCAATCAAAAAAGAAACCCATTTCTCTCATGTACTTTGCCCAAAGTTGAAAGGAACTTTAATTAGCTCTAAACTACAGCATCTCATTAACAATCAAGTCCATCTTTCAATCACCAACATTTTAACATGTACCTAGCCTGTTCTTTCTACGTCACGGTACAGTGAACAAGTGGTACTCACTGACCGCGAGGGACGGTGATTATAATCCATTTACACCTGCAGGGTTACGCGAATAACCCGTCACGTACGCCCGTACTCGATGTTGCCTACAACAACCATCACGGACGTCGTACGCAAGCACCTTTCGCCCATCAGCCAAATATTGAACCGGTCCCATCGTCCCGAGCAAGAGGTCTCTGCACGCGCATCTCAGTGCCGCCAGCTGATTTATACCTCGAGCTCTCAACCTACCCTCTAAACGACGGGCAATGCCTCAATATCCAGCTACCCGAGTTACCCGGTTTCCCTGTTCCCATATAGCCGGTAGGTCTTCGGTACTGTTCTAGCTTGTTCAACAGGCCCGCACACGGCTCGGTCCTCAATCGACACAAGCGGAGCTACAGCACACAGGCCCCGAAGTCCTGCTGCCCTTACTCTCCGCTCGGTCTCATCTTTCTTGCCATGTGTATCATGTGCTATCTCTACCCGAGTTGAGTGCCTCTAGCCTATGCTCGCGAGTAGTTTCAACTACTCGACTTGTACCGAATCCTACACTATCTTAGCATTGTAGTAGCTAACGGGGTTTGCAATCCTAAACCCAACCCATGGATTTCTTGGTTATGCAATTGGGTTTCCAAACAAGACTCTAATGCAAGGAATAATAGTATTCAAGTATGTGCTCAAAACAATAAAAATTTATAAAAAGGTTAATGCAAACCGGAGCTTGCCTTGCTGCTCTTGATCGTAGGCTAGCTGCTCCTTCGGAGTAACGAAGTCTAGGACTTTGGGTTCCTCCTCGACCTTAACGACTACATGATAGAAGCAGTACATGTATTAATTTAAATGCATTTGTATTAACTTTTAAACTTGTGAAGTCTATAACTCTTACTAGACAAGCCCCAATGACTGTGAAACTTTTACTGTGACTTGGTTACAACCTAAATAAATACTTGGTCAAACTTTAGTTGCAGCAAAGCTTATTTGAGCCCTCCACAATTAATTATGTCCTTGACCTTAATTGAAGGCTCTTAGGGTGTTCTAAGGATTTTCATGAAACAAACTATGACTTTATGAAAACTATATTTTCAGAGGGTTCTAATGGAGTTGGTCTCACTTAATTTGAAGGTTCCTAGCTAAAGATATGAGCTAAACAATTTCAGAGAAAATTCTGAAAATGTTTCTGAACATTTTCTATTTTCTCTGGAATAGTTTCACTAATCACACCATTAGGTGGATCAAATTAGCTCAAATGGATCTGAAATTTTTATGGTAGTTCAGTGATATTTTGTTGAACATTCCAGCAAAATTTCAGGATTTTCCTCCAAAGGATTCTCCAGTTAAAATTCCAAAAATTTAAATTTTGAGGAATTAATTCTGGAGAAATAAGGATTTTCATGAAGTGAAACTTGATTTTCTGGAAATTACTCAGAGAGCTGAATCCAGCAAAATTTGGTTCACTCGATTTGGAGTTTTCTAGCTAAAGTTATGAGGATTTGAAGTTTGAATGAAATCTGAAAATCGAGGGAAAAGTTTAAATCTGCCGGGGCCCGCGGGGACACGTGTTAAGCGCGGAGCCGACAGCACACTGAGGCCCACAGGGTTTTTGCGTGCCAGCACACCCAATCCTGGCCGCAGCCCGATCCCGATTCAAAATATCTCCCGCTGACAGCTGGGGTCCACCCCCTTCGTCAACCTCTCGCCGCCCGCGCTCTGCCGCCGGGGGACCTCGCCGGAGAGCTCGCCGGCAGCTTCTGTGGAGCTCCAAACTTCACGATCTTGGCTGCCCCTGCCTACTTTCACTCGGGGAACAGGATTCTGGAGTCAGATCGTCATGACAATGGCCGGTACATGGTCGGCGACGAGCCGCCGCCTCGGAAAAACTTCGGCCGTGTCGGCTGACTTCCCTAGCACCTCAACTACTCGAGCGATCGGTCGGGAAGCATCAGTGGACCTCAGGGAAGGTCGACATGAGCTTGAGGCAGCTCGGGAGAGGCCCGAAGTAGGTCCTCACCGTGCGCCCGATGCCTCCCGTTTGTTCCGCCGTCGGTAAACTTCGAATTACGCCGGGTACAGAGGTCCTCCGGCCAAAGGTTGTGAAGGCAACTAGTGTGTTACCGTGTCTAGTTTGTGTGAGAGCGGATTGAGGCCCTCTAATCCTTTCTAGAGTATGAATTCGACGGAACCGCACCCGAAGGTCGTTCTGCACACAGAAAGGGGAAAACTGGAAATTCGCCGCCGGTGAGCAAACACTCGGGCTGTGGCTCGGGGGTGAGAAGCACCGGTCACCAATGCGTTCAAGGGTGCCTTGGCTCGGGCGTGACAACTCCCCGGTTGGGCTGTCCACGGGAGCCCGAGGTGCGGCGGTTTTAAGTCACCGAATTGATCTTTCGGTATAGCCGAGATCAATCGGTTTCAGCTGAGTTTTAGCAACGGGGAGGAAGGAGAAGAGTTCCTAGTACCTTGCCGTAGCTCTGGAGGGGACGGGAAGGCTGTGATCGGCGCTCCCGATCGGTTCCAAGCTGCGGAAGGAGTTTGCCGGCGCTGTGTTCTTGCGGGGGAAGAAACTGGCGAGGCTTCGGCCGAGGAGGGGGGAGATGCCTTAAGAAGGCTCTGAACCGCCTCACGCCCGCACGTGGCCAAGCAGCTGCTGGCGCGGCGGCTCCCCTCGGTGGCGATCGCAGCGGCGGCTCGGCGACTCGAGTGGAGAAAGTCTCAGTCGGTTGCTTTGAACCAGGGACCTACATGTGGGTCCCACCCGGGGTTTTAACCTCTGAAATTCACTCCTAATCACTGTTGTAAACAGTGAGCCCCAAAATACCCATGGTGATACAAATTATTCACCCATGAGCCATTTGAATTGGTTAGAATTCAAATTAGGTCTGGTTTGAATGAATTTCAGCACATGTGCAGTTTGAAATTCAAATAAAGTTTGAATTTGCCCCACTTAGCTCATGTCAAGATCAACTCCAAATGGAGTGAAAATTGGTGTGTGAGCTCGAAAAAATATGCTGAATAAGAATATGCCTCTCACTTTTGAATTCATGGGAAAAAACAGTTTGAATTTGAATATGGTTTCAAATTGCCATCTTTCTAGTTATACCAAAAATGACCTCAAAAAGGTTTTAAATTTGGGTGAAACTTGGCATGGACATCCTTAGCAATGTGTAGGAGTTTTCATATGCCCAGCCCCTCTATATCACATGTGAGAAATACCACTTTTGCAATATGTGAGTTTGTTCTCTAATGAGCATGTTGATGGTGGTTACATGCTCTTTATTTGTGTTCATCATCTTTTCTCAAATGAGGTGTGTGTGTATGGTGATGAACACTTCAAATATGTGTCAAAAACTGAGGCCCTTACACTTGACTGCTGACTGCTTGTTGATGGTTACTACAGGGGTAGCTTTCAGCCACTTGCACTAGAGCAATACGACTCACTTACGACGGCTAAAACCATCGTAAGTAAGGTCTAAACTGTTGTAATTAACTTAATTATGACAGGTTAAGCTTAATTATGCCAGTATTTAGCCGTCATCAGGATTTGGGCGTACGTTAAGTAACTTACGACGACCACCGTCGTAAGTTACGCAACTTACGACGGCGGCCCATAGCCGCCGTATGTAAGCGTCTAGACCACGTGGTGTGCTGGGCCATACCATTTACGACGGCCTGAACCGGCCACCGTCGTAAGTTATTTGGGCTTACTTACGACTGCCACAGCAGCCGTTGTAAGTAACATAGGTTAACTTACGATGGTCTGTATACAAGACGTCGTAAGTTATGGTTTTAATTTTTTTTAAAAAATAGAAACTAGCTGTGCTGGCACAGTTGTCAGCTGAGACAAATCAAACAGGCATTCACACAGACAAACAATACAATACACAATCGACGATTCATTCAAAAAGTCCAAGAAAATATAAAAACACATAACGGCTACACACTCCCCTCACGACTACCTCCAGAGCCGTGAACGCGTCATCTTCGCACGTCCCTCTCAGTGCCGGTAGCTATGGAGATGGAGTTTGCGCCTCTGTCGGTGAACCCTGCAAAGTAAATAAAAGTTAGACAGTCTATTCCTCTCTTTCCCTCTCTCTACCTCATTCTCTCTCTCTTCCACTCTCGGTACTCCTCTTTCACTCTCTTTCTCGCTCTCATTGTCCCTCTCCCCATCCCCCTCTCCCTTCTCTCTCTCTCTCTCTCTCTCTCGCTCTCAATGTCCCTCTCCCCATCCCCCTCTCCCTTCTCTCTATCGCTCTCGTTGTCCCTCCCTCCATCCCCCTCTCCCTTCTCTCTCTCTCACTCTCGTTATCCCTCTCCCCATCCCCCTCTCTCTTCTCTCTCTCTCACTCTCGTTATCCCTCTCCCCATCCCCCTCTCTCTTCTCTCTCTCTCGCTCTCGTTATTCCTCTCCCCACCCCCTCTCCCTTCTCTCTCTCTCTCGCTCTCATTGTCCCTCTCCCCATACCCCCTCTCCCTTCTCTCTCTCTCTCTCTCGTTGTCCCTCTCCCCATCCCCTTCTTCCTTCTCTCTCTCTCTCGCTCTCGTTGTCTCTCTCCCCATCCCCCTCTCTCTTCTCTCTCTATTTCACTCTCTCTACTCCTCTTTCACTCTCTCCCCATCCCTCGATCTCTTTCACTATCGCTTCCCCTCTCTCTCTATCACTTTATCTCCCTCACTGTATTAAATAGTATTAAAGATTTATACAGTGCCATTTGTACTTGCGCTGGGAGCGGCTGTGACGAATGCGCCTGTGACGGCTGCGGCCACGAAGGAAACGGGAGCTCCTGGCCACTCTGTCGAGCTAAAGCTTGTCATTGCAACATATTAGAACACATGTATATTACTGAAATAATAATAAATTAAAATACAGTAATTTAAATTACTTACCTCCATCGCTGCCTGCATTTGAGCCATGAGGTTGGTCTCGTACTCCTGGACGGCCCTCGTCCTGTCAAGCTCCTCTTGGGTCTGCGCAAACCTATCCTCCATGGTACGGAACTCCAAGTCCATCTGCTATAGACGGCCACTCGACGGTCCAACAGACGAAGCCTCCATCGATGGAGTGCCTCTCGAAGGCCGCGCCGCCCTCGAGACGACAACTCCATCAAAAATGGCAAACCTACGAAAGATAGAAAAATAATAAGTAGAAGAAGGAAGTTTTAAAAAATGAAATAGTTGACCAACTCATCGTCCATGGGCCTTCCTGCCGCCGCTTGCGTACATGGCTCTAGACTCGATTGGCGCATTTTCGCAATCTTAGCCTTCGTCGTGTATCTTCTTCACCTTCTGTGCGTACTTTTCCTAAAAACAAAGAAATGATGCAAGTGTGTCAATACTAGTATTACTTATAATTAAATTGATGAATTTTGAAAACTTACCAGTCGGTCGGCCGCGACCTGACTACACTGCCCAGGCTGGGAAGGGTCACTTCCCCTGTGATCTCTCTTCCAAACCTCGGTTGGTGTCGACTCCTGACTGGTTTGTCGCTCTTGTAGATACGTGTTAGTTGAAGAAATATATTATCAACACAAGAACGAACTTAAAATATACTTATCATGTGTTTAGCCATATGCACATAGCTATCACCGCCATAGCTGTGCTGGCCGTCTGTTCCTCTGCAGGCTCGAGCCCTCGTGGACTTACCGATGAAGTCTTGGCTAGCCCAGTACCGACAAAGAGCTCGGTACGTGTCGGGCTGGCTCTCTAACCAGCTAATATTAACCTGCACATATTTAATATTTCAACAATATTGTTAACATAAGTAATTATTGTAAATAGTTAACAATAATAACTTACCTTCGCGTATTGCTCCTCGGTCAAGTACGTGTCAGATTCCTTTTTAAACGGACCCCCTTGCTGCTGCTGATAACGCTTGTTGTACTCATTGATGGCCTGGATGCGGACGTATGACAACACCTGCACCACGAGCATCCGAGCATTGTTATGGAACACGACAGTCGCATGCTCCATCATGCTCTTGCTCGAGTCCTCTAGCTGGTACCGCAGCTTTAAGAAAACAAAATTTTGATTGATCCGCATGAATAATTTAAATGAGTGTGAAAAATGCAAACATTTAAACTTACCATAAAATTGTTCCACACGCCACCCTGAAGGGTGTCGTGGACCTCGTGAGGAACACGAGCGTAGTCGTCCCATGATAAAGCAGGGACACCTTCGATGACATCGGGATAGTGCAACCACACTAAAGCCCCGATGACACTGTTAACCAGCTTGTGGTGTCCCTGATCCACGAACGAACAGTCGTGACAAGATCTGCAAAATTTGTTAACTTATTATGTATCGGTAGACAATATCTAATATTTAGTACTATACAATTTGTTTAACTAACTCCAAGTGGATGAATGGTGATCCGCTCACGAGGAACGGTAGGAGGAGCAGCAAAGTGGGTCCTCCTCGTGCGTCGCCTCATCGGCGGCACCACGTCCGGTGACCTGGACGGCTGGTCACCACTGGAGCCCAAAGGATCCACACTCGTCGGTTCCGAGGGCTGCGTAGCCGGCTCCGAGGGCTGGGTAGCCCCAACCTCCGGCTCTGACTCAAAAGACTCTAAGTCAGACTGCGAAAATAAATGATTCATAAGAAAAAATAATTGATAAATGCAATTTCAAATAACGTGATTGGCAACTAAAATTTACCTCCGTGTGCTAGAAGGCCACAACTCGGTTCAAAAAGTCTTGAAGATGCCTTATCAGCTGAGAGCGCCTGCTCGCACCAAATGACGTACCTGAGAAGACCAAGTCCCGAGGCTAGGTGGGGAACCCTCTCACCCGTTTCCTCCCCTTCCCCTTTCCATTTGACGACGACATCCTGATGCAACGAGTAATTGATAAATATACTAAGATAATATACAAAATTCATGATAAGTTAGTGAAGAAAATGTTTCTTCATCAATTTCAAAATTCATCAACGTCACGATCATGTACCCTACTCCGTAAACCAGACCATCGATCTTCTTTTCTGAGTCTGGGCTAGATTTTGTTTTCGTTTCCGCATATCATAAGTCTCGACATCTTGAGCGTCTCCAACCAAGTCATCGAGTCCGATACCAGGCTCGACGATGAACGAATCTGACAACTCTTCTTCTTGGTAAGCCTTATCAACTTCATTAGTATCATGATATCCATCATCTCCTGGAGTGAATAACCGCTCACGGGGGTTCACCTTATGTACCACCCACCAAGCTTTAAGTTTTTTGCATGGATAAGATAGATAATACACTTCCTCCACTGAGTGAGCAAGAACAAATGAATCATATCCTCGTAGCTGTTCCTTGTGTTTGACTTTCACCATGCCAAATCAGTTTTGTCGAATTCCATGATTGTTATCAAATCAATCATAGTCAAAGAATACTACTCGAAGATCCTTATTACCGATGAAAGCAAATTGAAGAATTTTTTTAATGATCCCATTGTAATTAGTTTCACATCCTTGAGAGTCGATTGCACTCGTCATAACTCCGGTATTTGACGTTGCCGCGAGTGGACGATAAGATTCAAATTAAGTTTTACGGAATCGGAAGACATTGACGCCATATCGATCATAACTTCTAACTTTAACCAATCCGTAGGATATTTGTTACAAGTCTTCATGGATGTTGGCATCTTTCATGCACTATTTAAAATATGAACTTACAAGAAAATTTTGTAAATACTCGTAAGTTATAAGAAATACTCGTATGTTATAAGAAATTGTTACATGATCACGAAACCATGATAGAAAGTTAGGTCTTCCGTTTATTCCATCTCATCACATCGCTTCCACTTGTTTGCTCGTAGGTTGATGTTTATGTGTCCAATTCTGTTTGTGAAACTCTCTGTACGAAAAGAAAAATTTTACAATAGATCTGTTCCATTTATGATTAGTAGCATAAATGTAGGACAAACACTTACTCAAAATATTTGTCCATCTCATCTATATTAGCATACATGAACAGGGAAGCAACATTCCTTTCTTCTGCGGTAGAGTTGTAGGAATTACAACTACCAACTGTAGTGCCTCTTGGTTCAAAAATGGAGAGATCACTACAAGGAGGTTGATCATCCATATTGTACCGTATTGCCGAAGTATTGACATTATGTTCCTCTGCAAAGTAAACACTTAAAAAAATCCTACTTCCTTAAGAGTAAATGTTTTGGCGATGCACCCTTTTACATTTGCCCTGTTAGGAACCATTGATTTCAGATATCTTAGCGCTCTTTAAATATGACACATCCACCTATATTGCGCGGGACCACCCACTTTAGCTTCATATGGAAGATTAATAAGGAGATGTTGCATTGGATTCAAGAAGTCTGGAGGAAACTTTTTTCCCGTCTTACATAATAATACCGGTATCTCTTTGTCCAACTTACTCATCATCTCTATCGTGATTTCTTTAGCACAGAGCTGTCCATAGAAGTGGCTAAACTCGGCTACCACCTTCCACACCACATCGTCAAAATAACCTCGAAACATAACAGGTAGAAGTTTTTCCATGATTATGTGATAATCATGACTCTTCAACTCAGTTAGTTTTTTCGTTTGCATATTCACTTGTTTCACACTAGCTGCGTAACCATTTGAGAATTTCAAACTTTTCGACTTCTTTCTTTTTCTTTGGGTCGAAGACAGAAGGAAGCATGTGGTTTACAACCACTTTCAGAAAAGCTCAAGAGTTGGACGGTTACAAAGCTCAGCCTGATCCTGTCGGTACTCTCAATACCGGGTACCCCCGGGCACAGGAAAAACCGCCTAAGGACCTCGCCCCCTACGCAGGGGTGAGCTCCGAAGGCGCCACATGTCCAGCAAGACCGATCCTCCCCTCTCCTCAGAGGAGAGCTCCGGGCCTGCCACGTGGCTAGAAAAGCCGGACCTCACGCCCTCCGTAGGGGTGAGCTCCGAAGGCGCCACGTGTCCAGCAGGGCCAGGCCTCCCCTCTCCTCAGAGGCGAGCCCCGAGCCTGCCACATGGCCACCACTACCGGACCTTGTCCCCTCCGCAGGGGCGACCTCCGAGGGCGCCACGTGTCTAGCGGGGCCAGGCCTCCCCTCTTCTTAGAGGCGAGCCCCGGGCCTGCCACGTAGCCAGCAGAGCCGGACCTCTGTAAGGGCCTCAGTTTTTGACACACATTTGCAGTGTTCATCACCACACCACACACCTCATTTGAGGAAGAATGATGAACACAAATGAAGAGCAAGTAACAATTATCAACATGCTCATTAGAGAACAAACTTACACATTGCAAAAGTGGTATTTCCCACATGTGATATAGATGGGCTGGACATATGAAAACTCCTACACTTTACTAAGGATGTCCATGCCAAGTTTCACCCAAATTCAAAACCTTTTTGAGGTCAGTTTGGGTATAGTTAGGAAGAGGGCAGTTTGAAACCATATTCAAATTCAAACTGTTTTTATCCAATGAATTTAAAAGTGGGGGGCATATTCTTACTCAGCACATTTTTGTGAGCTCACACACCAATTTTCACTCTATTTGGAGTTGATCTGGACATGAGCTAAGTGGGAGAAATTCAAACTTTATTTGAATTTCAAACTGAACTTGTGCTGAAATTCATTCAAACCAAACCTCATTTGAACTTTGATCAATTCAAATGGCTCATGGGTGAATAATTTGAATTGCCAAGGGTAGTATGGGGTTCACTGTTTACAACAGTGATTAGGAGTAAATTTCAGAGGTTAAAACTGGAGGTGGGACCCACATGTCAGCCACTGCTCAGATCAGACCGACTGAGACTTTCTCACTCGGGTTGCCGAGCCGCAGCGGTGATCGCCACCGAGGCCAGCCGCCGCGCCACCAGCTGCTTGCCCACGCGCGGGCATGAGGCGGTGCAGAACCTTCTTAAGGCGCCTGCCCCCTCCTCGGCCGAGGCACCACCGTTCTTCCCCGCAAGAACTCAGCGCCGGCCGAAAACTTCCGCAGCTCGGACTTGATCGGAGAACGCCGATCGCAGCTCCCTCCTTCCACTCCAGAGCCCCAGCAAGGTACTAGAGACCTTCCTCCATCCTCCCTGTTGCTAGAATTCGGTTGAAACTGTTAACAAGCTTTCAACTTATAGGATGTTAAGGACAGAGCACTCTGTTTCAGCTGAATCAAGGCTGAAGTTAATCAGAGGTTAGAGGTTGAGCTCTTTCGAGGTTGGGGTCGTATGATACATTTCTGGAAAGCGTTGGAAGAGCTTTACAACTCTTCTGTTGAGGTCCAGAGGTGTTTCATCCCTTAACCACTCGAAAAATGCAGTAGAGTTGAAACTGTCCAGAAAACAGGACAGAGCAAAGACTCTCTGTAAACTCTCTGTAAATTAAGCATAACTTCCTGCTTAAAAATCCAAAAATAGGAAATGAGGTACTTCTGGAAAGCTTATGAGATGGGTTACGACTTTGTAACAGAAAGTTTTGTCAGATTGGGAACAGAATTAACTGGGATTCTTGGATCAACTCAGTACCTAAAGCAGGTAGGTGCTGTCCAATTGATTCCAAAAATTCTGTTAACTTTGACATCTCATAACTTTTGAACCAGGACAGATCTTAGGTCAACCAAATACTTTCTGGAAAGCTATTGAAGTTAGCTTCAACTTTGATGTTGAGCTCCAGAATTGGTTTTGCTTTAAACCTGGCCTAAATCAGGTTGAAATGGAAACTGGTCAAGGCTGTCATGGGAACAGCAGATCAGCAGTCAAATTTGTTTAAAAATTTGAACTATGTTTCCAAGTGTCTATCAAGCCACAACCATCAGATTGGAAGACATTCCAGTGGTCCGAGAGTTCCCTGATGTATTCCCGGACGATTTGCCGGGGATGCCACCCGATAGAGAGGTGGAGTTCAAGATTGAACTTGCACTGGGAACCATGCCAATATCCCGAAGGCCGTACAAGATGGCACCCAAGGAGTTGGCTGAACTGAAGACTCAGCTCACGGATCTTCTGGAGAAGGGTTTTATTAGGCCGAGCTCCTCGCCATGGGGCTGTTCGGCATTATTTGTCAAGAAAAAGGATGAAACGTTGCGGCTTTGCGTGGACTACCGTCCATTAAATGCCGTAACCATCAAAAACAAGTACCCGTTGCCACGGATCGACATGTTGTTTGATCAGTTGGTCGAAGCGAAGATCTTTTCCAAGATGGATTTAAGATCCGGGTACCATCAGATTAAGATAAGGGCGGAGGACATTCCAAAGACAGCTTTTTCGACAAGGTACGGACTTTATGAGTACCTGGTCATGTCCTTCGGCCTCACCAATGCTCCAGCTCACTTCATATACTTAATGAACTCGGTATTCATACCGGAGCTGGACAAGTTTGTCGTGGTCTTCATCGACGACATCCTGGTATATTCCAAATCGGAGGGAGATCACAAGAAACATCTGCGTATAGTCTTGCAACGGCTGCGAGATCACAAGTTATACGCAAAGTTCAGCAAATGCGAGTTTTGGATATCGCAAGTGCCTTTCCTCGGGCATATCATCTCAGCGGAGGGTATCGCTGTGGACCCGAGCAAGATCACGCAAGTGCTGAATTGGAAATCCCCGAGAACTGTTCATGAGGTACGGAGTTTCCTCGGACTCGCGGGATATTATCGGAGGTTCATTCCGAACTTCTCGAAGATTGCCAAGCCAATGACAGAGCTGCTGAAGAAGGCTACCAAATATGTTTGGAGTCCAACATGTGAAGCAGCATTCAAGGCTTTAGTCAAGCACCTGACATCAGCACCGGTTTTGGCGCAGCCAGACACAACAAAACCGTTCGATGTGTACTGCGATGCATCCGGCATTGGGCTCGGATGTGTGCTGATGCAAGACCGAAGAGTGGTCGCGTATGGATCACGGCAGCTTAGGAACCATGAGCAGAATTATCCAACTCACGACTTGGAGCTCGCTGCCGTGGTACTTGCACTGAAGATGTGGAGGCACTACCTACTCGGTAACCTCGTACATTTATATACCGACCACAAAAGGCTCAAGTACATATTCACTCAGAAGGAGCTGAATATGAGGCAACGAAGATGGTTAGAACTGATAAAGGATTACGAGATAGAAATCCATTATCATCCGGGCAAGGCAAACGTAGTGGCAGATGCGCTGAGCCGCAAGTCACACGTCAATACTCTGACCATCACACCGTTGGAAGAGAGCGAACCACCACTACATGTGATTCCACACGGAGCTCTCTACAACCTAGCTTTGATCCCCACCATCCGTGAAGAGATAGCAGCAGCCCAGAAGAATGACAAGGGCATGTCACATTTGCGGAGACGTGTAGATAGTGGGGAGTTGAAATGTTTCCGGAAGGACGGAGACGGCGTCCTATGGTTCAAGGACCGGATTGTCGTACCCTGAAACCCGGAGTTACGGAAGAAAATCTTTGATGAGGCTCACTTATCAAAATTTTCTATTCACCCCGGCAGCAACAAAATGTATCAAGAACTCAGAAGAAAATTTTGGTGGACACGGATGAAGAGAGAGACTGCAAAATACGTGTCCGAGTGTGATACATGTCGAAGGGTGAAGGCAGACCACATGCGGAAACCGGGACTGCTGCAACCACTGGGCATTCCTGCCTGGAAGTGGGAGGACGTGAGCATGGATTTCGTCGTCGGTTTACCCACCACCTTACAGAAACATGATTTGGTGTGGGTGATCGTCGATCGGCTCACCAAGGTTGCCCATTTCATCTTGGTCAACACCAACTACAACGCCAAGAAGTACGCCGAACTGTACATCTCACGGATCCTATGCTTATACGGCGTACCCCGTACCATCATATCGGACCGGGGCACTTTATTTGTGTCCCGTTTTTGGGAGCAGCTGCACGCTGCCTTGGGGACGAAGCTGATCCGTAGTTCAGCCTACCACCCGCAGACGGATGGACAAACCGAGCGGGTAAATCAGATTCTAGAAGACATGCTACGAGCTTGCGCTATCGACCACGGCAAGAATTGGGATGATCACTTACCGTTAGCCGAGTTCTCGTACAACAATGGGTACCAAGCCAGCATCAAGATGGCGCCCTACGAGGCGCTATACGGGAGAAAATGCCGCACACCATTGAACTGGTGTGAGTCTGGTGAAAGGGTTACCTTCGGGGTTGACCTTGTCAACAACGCGGAAGAAAAGGTTCGACTAATTCAAGCGAACCTAAAAGCCGCTCAATCCCGTCAGAAACAGTATGCGGACCAGAGAAGGCGCCCATTACAATTCGAAGTTGGAGATCACGTATATCTACGGGTGTCTCCAATGAAGGGCGTAAACAGATTTGGGGTGAGAGGAAAGTTGGCACCCCGATTCATCGGTCCATTCCAGATTACCGAAAGATGTGGATCGGTGGCATACCGGCTGAAATTACCAGAAGCACTTTCCGGTGTGCACGACGTCTTTCACATTTCCCAGCTGAGGAAGTGTCTCAAGCTATCAACTACCGTTCAGCTGGAAGACATTGAAGAACTGCAACCGGATCTCACCTATCGGGAGGAACCGGTGCAGATTATTGATGAAAAGGCCCGAACCACATGCAACCGTACGTTGTGGTTCTACAAGGTTCTATGGAGTAATCACTCCATGGACGAAGCGACATGGGAGAGCGAAGAATTCCTTCGCACTAACTACCCCGACTTTTTCACGTCGCATATCCGGTAATTTTCCACCGTCCTCTCTCTCATTTTCACCTTATAATCTCGGGACGAGATTCTTTTAAGGGGGGAGGAATGTAAGGGCCTCAGTTTTTGACACACATTTGCAGTGTTCATCACCACACCACACACCTCATTTGAGGAAGAATGATGAACACAAATGAAGAGCAAGTAACAATTATCAACATGCTCATTAGAGAACAAACTTACACATTGCAAAAGTGGTATTTCCCACATGTGATATAGATGGGCTGGACATATGAAAACTCCTACACTTTACTAAGGATGTCCATGCCAAGTTTCACCCAAATTCAAAACCTTTTTGAGGTCAGTTTGGGTATAGTTAGGAAGAGGGCAGTTTGAAACCATATTCAAATTCAAACTGTTTTTATCCAATGAATTTAAAAGTGGAGGGCATATTCTTACTCAGCATATTTTTGTGAGCTCACACACCAATTTTCACTCTATTTGGAGTTGATCTGGACATGAGCTAAGTGGGAGAAATTCAAACTTTATTTGAATTTCAAACTGAACTTGTGCTGAAATTCATTCAAACCAAACCTCATTTGAACTTTGATCAATTCAAATGGCTCATGGGTGAATAATTTGAATTGCCAAGGGTAGTATGGGGTTCACTGTTTACAACAGTGATTAGGAGTAAATTTCAGAGGTTAAAACTGGAGGTGGGACCCACATGTCAGCCACTGCTCAGATCAAACCGACTGAGACTTTCTCACTCGGGTCGCGGAGCCACAGCAGTGATCACCACCGAGGCCAGCCGCCGTGCCACCAGCTGCTTGCCCACGCACGGGCATGAGGCGGTGCAGAGCCTTCTTAAGGCGCCTGCCCCCTCCTCGGCCGAGGCACCACCGTTCTTCCCCGCAAGAACTCAGCGCCGGCCGAAAACTTCCGCAGCTCGGACTTGATCGGAGAACACCGATCGCAGCTCCCTCCTTCCACTCCAGAGCCCTGCAAAGTACTAGAGACCTTCCTCCATCCTCCCCGTTGCTAGAATTCGGTTGAAACCGAGTGATATCGTCTATGCCGAAAGATCAAAATCGGAACTTGGAACCGCCGCACCTCGGGCTCTCGTGGACAGTCCAACCAGGGCGTTGTCACGCCCGAGCCAAGGCACCCTTGGACGCGCAGGTGACCGGTGCTGCTCATCCCCGAGCCACAGCTCGAGTGGTTGCTCACCGGCGGCGAATTTCCACTTTTCCCCTTTCTGTGTGCAGAATGACCTTCGGGTACGATTCTGTTTAATTCGTGCTCTAGAAAGGATTAGAGGGCCTCAGGCTGCTCTCACACGAGCTAGACACGGTAACGCACAAGTTGCCTTCACAACTCTGGGCCGGAGAACCTCTGTGCCCGGCATAATTTAAGGTCTACTAATGGCGGAACGAATGGGGGGTATCAGGCGCACGGTGAGGACCTATTTCGGGCCTTCCCCGAGCTGCCTCGAGCTCATGTCAACCTTCTCTAAGGTCCACTGATGCTCCCCGACTGATTTCCCAAGTAGCTGAGGTGCTAGGGTGGTCAGCCGACATGGCCGAAGTCGTTCCGAGGTGGCGGCTCGTTGCCGGCCATGCTCCGGCCATTGTCATGAGCAGCTGACCCTAGAATCCTGTTCCCCGAGTAAAAGTAGGCAGGGGCGGCCAGAATCGAGAAGTTTGGAGCTGTACAGCAGCCGGCGGCGAGCTCTCCGGCGAGATCCCTCGGCGGCGGGGCGCGGGTGTCGCGAGGTTGAAGAAGGGGGTGGACCCCAGCTGTCAGCGGCCGATATTTTGAATCGGGATCCGGCTGCGGCCAGGATCGGGTGTGCCGGCGCGCAAAATCCTTGTGGGCCGCGATGTGCCATCGCCTAGGCGTGCGACGCGTGTTCGCTGGGCCCACGCGCGAGTTTAAACTTTTCCCCGATTTTCAGATTTCCTTCAAACTTCAAATCCTTATAACTTTGGCTAGAAAGCTCCAAATTGAGTGAACCAAATTTTGCTGGATTCAGCTCTCTGAGTACTTTCCAGAAAATCAAGTTTCACTTCATGAAATTCCTTATTTCTCCAGAATTAATTCCTTAAAGTTTAAACTGTTAGGAATTTTAACTGGAGAATCCTTTGGAGGAAAATCCTGAAATTTTGCTGAGATGTTCACCAAAATATCCTTGAACTACCATAAAAATTTCAGATCCATTTGAGCTCATTTAATTCACCTAATGGTCTGATTAGTGAAACTGTTCCAGAGAAAATAGAAAATGTTCAGAAGCATTTTCAGAATTTTCTCTGAAATTGTTTAGCTCATATCTTTAGTTAGAGACTTCCAAATTAAGTGAGACCAACTCCATTAGAACCCTCTGAAAATCTAGTTTTCAGAAAGTCATAGTTTGTCTCATGAAAATTCCTAGAACACCCTAAGAGTTCCAATTAAGGTCAAGGACATAATTATTTGTGGAGGGCTCAATTGAGCTTTGCTGCAACTAAAACTTGACCAAGTCTCTGTTTAGGTTGTAACCAAGCCACAGTAAAAGTTTCACAGTCATTAGGTCTGTCTAGCAAGGGTTATAGACTTCACAACTTCAAAGTTAATACAAATGCATTTAAATTGATACATATGCTTCTTATATCATGTAGTCGCTAAGGTCGAGGAGGAACCCGAAGTCCTAGACTTCGTTACTCCGGAGGAACAGCTAGCCTACGACCAAGAGCAGCAAGGCAAGCTCCGGTTTGCATTAACCATTTTACAAATTTTTATTGTTTTGAGCACATACTTGTTTCCTTTATTCTGTGCATTAGAGTCTTGTTTGGAAACCCCACTGCATAGCCAAGAAAACCATGGGTTGGGGTTTAGGATTGCAAACCCCGTTAGCTACTGCATTGCTAGGATAGAGTAGGATTCGGTACAAGTCGAGTAGTTGGAACTACTCGCGAGAATAGGCTAGAGGCACATTGCTCGGGTAGAGATAGCACATGATACACATGGCAAGAAAATGAGACCGAGCGGAGAGTAAGGGCAGTAGGACTTTGGGGCCTGTGTGCTGTAGCTCCGCTTGTGGCGATTGAGGACCGAGCCGTGTGCGGGCCTGTTGAACAAGCTACAACAGTACCGAAGACCTACCGGCTATATGGGAACCGGGAAACTGATGTAACTCGGGTAGCTGGTTATTGAGGCATTGCCCGTCGTTCAGAGGGTAGGTTGAGAGCTTGAGGTGTAAATCGGCTGGCGGCACGGAGATGCGCGTGCAGAGACCTCTTGCTCGGGACGATGGGACCGATTCAATATTTGGCTAACGGGTGAAAGGTAGTCGCGTACGGCGTCCGTGATGGTTGTTGTAGGCAACATCGAGTACGGGCGTACGTGACGGGTTGTTCGGGTAACCCTGCAGGTGTAAATCGATTATAATCGCCGTCCCTCGCGGTCAGTGAGTACCACTTGTTCACTGTACCGTGACGTAGAAAGAACAGGCTAGACACATGTTAAAATGCTGCTGATTGAAAGATGGACATTGATTGTTAATGATATGCTGTAGTCTAGAGCTAACTAAAGTTCTTTTCGACTTTGGGCAAAGTACATGAGAGAAATGCGTTTCTTGTTTGATTACGGCTCTCTCATGTGCCTTAGCGTAAGGTTCTCCACAACCTGCTGCTAAAACTTGAAAGTAAGGTTCTACTAATTAGGCGAGTCCTTGCAAATAATTTTTACCTCATGTAACCCATTACCCTCATGTAGAAGTTCCATGTTTAGGTGAGACGGGTCAGACTTGCTGAGCCTTCGTGCTCACTGCTTGTGTTTGAAGCTTTTGCAGGGTTCTATGAGGAAGGGACTCCCGAAGAGGAGACGGAACCCCAGGAGGGGAACCCCGTCGAGTGGGAGTCATGCACGCCGCAGAGTTAGTGTGCGTGTGTGCTAGCAAGGACACGTTCAAGGGCTGAACGTGCACTTGATGCTTAGTCTACGCCCGCGAGTGTGGACTAAACTTATTTTGATGTAAACATGTTCATAAACTTGTTTATGTAATAAAATTTCCGCTTCCGCTTTGTACCTTTGACGTGTGTTATACGGTGCTGTGCAACGCAGCATCCCTCAGCGTGATCCTGGCTCGACAGGATCTTGGGGTCGTGTCAACCTCGCCCCCTCCGTAGGGGCGAGCTCCGAGGGCGCCACGTGTCCAGCAGGGTCGGGCCTCCCCTCTCCTCAGAGGCAAGCCCCGAGCCTGCCACGTGGCCAGGAGAGCCGGACCTCACGCTCTCCGTAGGGGTGACCTCCGAAGGCGCCACGTGTCCAGCAGGACCGGGCCTCCCCTCTCCTCAGAGGCGAGCCCCGGGCCTGCCACATGGCCAGCAGTGCCGGACCTCACCCCCTCAGCAGGGGCGAGCTCCGAGGGCGCCACGTGTCCAGCGGGCCGGGCCTCCCCTCTACTCAGAGGCGAGCCCCGGGCCTGCCATGTAGCAAATAGAGCCGGACCTCGCCCCCTCCACAGGGGCGAGCTCCGAGGGCGGCACGTGTCCAGCGGAGCCGGGCCTCCCCTCTCCAAAGAGGCGAGCCCCGGGCCTGCCACGTGGCCAGCAGAGCCGGGCCTCGCCTCCTCCGCAGGGGCGAGCTCCGAAGGCGCCACGTGTCCAGTAGGGCCGGCGGCCTCCCCTCTCCTCAGAGGCGAGCCCCGGGCCTGCCATGTGGCCAGGAGAGCCGGACCTCACGCCCTCCGCAGGGGTGAGTTCCGAAGGCGCCACGTGTCCAGCAGGGCCGGGCCTCCCTCTCCTCAGAGGCGAGCCCCGGGCCTGCCATGTGGCCAGCAGTGCCGGACCTCACCCCCTCCGTAGGGGCGAGCTCCGAGGGCGCCACGTGTCCAGCGGGGCCGGGCCTCCCCTCTCCTCAGAGGAGAGCTCCGGGCCTGCCACGTGGCTAGAAAAGCCGGACCTCACGCCCTCCGCAGGGGTGAGCTCCGAAGGCGCCATGTGTCCAGCAGGGCCAGGCCTCCCCTCTCCTCAGAGGCGAGCCCCGGGCCTGTCACATGGCCACCACTGCCGGACCTCGTCCCCTCTGCAGGGGCGATCTCCGAGGGCGCCACGTGTCCAGCGGGGCCGGGCCTCCCCTCTTCTCAGAGGCAAGCCCCGGGCCTGCCACGTAGCCAGCAGAGCCGGACCTCGCCCCCTCCCTAGGGGCGAGCTCCGAGGGCGCCACGTGTCCAGCAGGGTCGGGCCTGCCACGTGGCCAGGAGAGCCGGACCTCACGCCCTCCGTAGGGGTGACCTTCGAAGGCGCCACGTGTCCAGCAGGACAAGGCCTCCCCTCTCCTCAGAGGCGAGCCCCGGGCCTGCCACATGGCCAGCAGTGCCGGACCTCGCGCCCTCCGCAGGGGCGAGCTCTGAGGGCGCCACGTGTCCAGCGGGTCAGGCCTCCCCTCTCCTCAGAGGCGAGCCCTGGGCCTGCCACGTAGCCAACAGAGCCCGACCTCGCCCCCTCCACAGGGGCGAGCTCCGAGGGCGCCACGTGTACAGCGGAGCCGGGCCTCCCCTCTCCAAAGAGGCGAGCCCCGGGCCTACCACGTGGCCAGCAGAGCCGGGCCTCGCCCCCTCCGCAGGGGTGAGCTCCGAAGGCGCCACATGTCCAGTAGGGCCGGGCCTCCCCTCTCCTCAGAGGCGAGCCCCGTGCCTGCCATGTGGCCAGGAGAGCCGGACCTCACGCCCTCCGCAGGGGTGAGCTCCGAAGGCGCCACGTGTCCAGCAGGGCCGGGCCTCCCCTCTCTTCAGAGGCGGGCCCCGGGCCTGCCATGTGGCCAGCAGTGCCAGACCTCGCCCCCTCCGTAGGGGCGAGCTCCGAGGGCGCCACATGTCCAGCGGGGCCGGGCCTCCCCTCTCCTCAGAGGCGAGCCCCGGGCCTGCCACGTAGCCAGCAGAGCCGGACCTCACCCCCTCCGCAGGGGCGAGCTCCGAGGGCGCCACCTGTCCAGCGGGGCCGGGCCTCCCCTCTCCTTAGAGGCGAGCCGCGGGCCTGCCACGTGGCCAGCAGTGCCGGACCTCGCCCCCTCCGCAGGGGTGAGCTCCAAAGGCACCACGTGCCGTGCTGCCCACCCCGGCTCGGTAGGCAGCAGGAGTATAAGCGCACCATGCCTTGTCCGATCAAGACATTCAAGACCCGCGCCTTCCAAGGACGCGGAGACGCGGCGCACGCCATGTCAGAAGCTGTTGGCCAATGTCGGTACCTGGGATATGGGGTACCCCCGCGCACAGGGTAAAATGCCTAAGGAACTCGCCCTTCTCTGCAGGGAGAGCTCCGCCTGCGCCGTCATCAACCACTACGACTAGCATGCGGCATGGGCAGGGCGGCAAGATGAAGACTCAGAAGCCTTCGACCAGAGACAACTACCGGCATAACTGCAGATACGGTAGATAATAGACAATCTTCCCGGGACCACCTGTCGGGTCCCGGCTCCCCTTGTAAGCCGCCCGAGTCTTGGACTATAAAAGGCTCGGGTAGGCGTCGATAGCAAGGGTTCGCACTTTGCAACTCATACGCTAGCCATACACTCTCAAGCTGTAACTCACCCCCGAGTTCAGGCCCCCGGTCCGGAGCAGCAAGCAATACAGCGAGCTCCATAGCTCGCCGTGGACGTAGGGTTTTACGCTCCGGCGGCCTGAACCACGTAAAACTCGCCGTGTCAAGCTCTTACTAACTCGTCCATCTGCGCAAGCTCTCCGCTAGAGACTAGCCCCACCGAAAAAAGAACCTCCGCGGGCTGCCCAGTGCAGGCCCGGGGGAAGTGTCGACTGAACACTTCGACATTTGGCGCGCCAGGTAGGGGGCTTTTCTCCGAGCGCCACGAGTTTCCGCCGACGAAGATGACCGAGCTTCCTTCAGCGGCGAACTCTCCCCCCTCGCCTCTGCGGCAGACCGCGACCAGGGGGGAGTACATGTCGACACACTCGGGACGGAGCGTGTCGGTACGAGCTGGGAGCCAGCAACCGGCTCTGGCAGCGCCGACCCCGGCAATGCAGGCTCCAACCAGCTTCAAGTCTCCAGTAGCGCTGGGCGTGCCCAGTGGGGGTGCGTTAGCTGCGGCGAGAGCGCTACTGTACAATCCGCCCGCTGGGGACGCGCCTCAGGCAGCGACCCGGCAGTGGATCCGCGAGGTAGACCGTCTCGTCGTCGCCGCCACAAACCCTCGACCTCGGCGGGGACGACGCTCTGGCCAATCGGTCGTGTCGCTGATGCGTGCACCATTGGATGGCGAGCAGACGGCAGACTCCAGCTCTACCAGCCCCCAATCAACAGATCTGAGGACAGAGCTGGAACCGTGTCACCTGGGTCAAGATGCCCGGGTATACCTCGAGCGGCGCCGAGAAAGGCGTCGCCACCAAGAGGCTGACGACAGCATGACGTCGGCCTCGACCCAGCCTGAAGAGCAGACCTTCGCCACGCGATCTCTGCCCCAGGCCTGTGGCATGCAGAATATGCCACAGTCATATGTCCTGCATATGGCGCCCCCGGCCTATGGTGCAGCCTTGCCCATGCCGGGGCACGCGGTGCTCGGTGCGAACCAAGCATTCGCGGCATCAGAACCTGCGGCAACAGAAGCAGGGTGTACGGCCCTCGCGCCCCACCTTCGCTTCGCAAAGTGGCCGCGCAAGTTTCGGCCACTCCTGCCCGAGAAGTACGATGGCAGCATCAACCCGGCGGAGTTTCTCCAGATCTACTCCACCGCCGTACTTGCCGCAGGAGGGAATGAAGCCGTCATGGCCAATTACTTCCCTGTCGCCTTGACTGGCCCAGCTCGGTCTTGGCTCATGAACCTCCCCCAGGGTTCCGTAACTTCCTGGGGAGAGCTTTGCCGACAGTTCATAGCCAACTTTGGCAGTTCCTACACCCGGCCCGGCACGGAGCTCGACCTCCACGCCATCCAACAACAACCTGGGGAGTCGCTGCGCTCTTTCATCCAGCGGTTCTCCCAGGTGCGGAACACCATCCCACACATTCAAAATGCTTCTGTGGTGGTGGCGTTCCGGCAAGGCGTCCGAGACAAGAAGATGCTTGAGAAACTCGCGACCAGGGAGGTTCGCGATGCCTCAGAGCTCTTCAGCTTGGCGGACAAGTGCGCCAGAGCAGCCGAAGGACGGAACTGGCACTCACAGCCATCCTCCGAGTCAGGAGGGCTGCCCGGATCTGGTCCTACTCCCTATGGAGGTAGCAGGAAGACCAAGAGCCGAGGCAGAAGCAAGACAAGACCGCCGGCTGCAACCCCAGTCGTCACTGCAGCGACGCTCAGTGGGGCTCGGGGGCCGCGCCCTGGCAAGAGGCAGCGAAAGTCACCGACCCCGGAAGATAGCCAGGACAACATGTGCCCCGTGCATGGCAGCTGTCGCCACACTACTGCCGAGTGCCGGGAGATCCGAAGGCTCGCAAAGCGCTTCCGCAAGGGGAAGCGGCAGCGGGCTGATGCCCTGCCCTTCCGCCAAAAGGAAGACGAGCAGGAGGTGGATGTTCCAGTCAACATCGACCACCCAGAGGAGATCCAGGAGTCTCAGCGTGTCGTGAAGGCGGCACGCAATCATGAGGACTCCGGCTCCAGTGACGATGAGCGTCGGAAGAAGCTCTACGTCATATACGGCGGGTCCGCCGACCCCTCGTCCCGAAGCACAGTCAAGACTCTGCGCCGAGCGGTAGCGTCGGTGGCACCACTCCCAAGTGCTGCACCGCACCTTAAGTGGATGGGGACCCCCATCAGCTTTGACACCACCGACTGCCCCAGGAACATGGCTGGGGCCGGCCAACTACCGCTCCTGGTGGCCCCTACCATCGCCAACGTGAGAATGTACCACATTTTGGTAGATGGAGGAGCTGGGCTGAACCTCATCAGCCGTGCAGCTTTCCAGAAGCTGCAGGTCCCGATGGCCAAGCTCACCCCGTCGAGCCCGTTCTCAGGGGTAGGGCCGGGACAGGTTATCCCCTACGGCAACATTAGTCTCCCGGTGACCTTCGGGGCTCCGGACAGCTATCGAACAGAGTACATTCTGTTCGAGTAGCGGAGATAGACCTCCCCTTCAACGCCATAATCGGCAGGCCAGCCCTGTACCGGTTCATGGCTGTAGCCCACTACGGCTACCTCGTCCTGAAGATGCCAACACCGACGGGCGTTCTCAGGATTCGTGGGGACCGCACTGCTGCAGTGTCGGCCCTGGAGAAGCTCCAAGCGCTCGCAACAGCTGGGGCATGAGCCCCCGGCAATGCGGAGCCGGACCAGCTCCGCCCGAGCACACGTCACCGTGCTTCCACCACAGCACCCCGAGTGGAACCTCTCGACGAGGGCGGCGTCCCCTTAAAGGTTGTCCAAGTCGGCGCCGAAGCTACCCAGACCACCCAGGTAGCCGGGGGCCTGGATAGCAAATAGGAAGGCGCGCTCGTCACCTTCCTCCGGCACAACGTTGACGTGTTTGCATGGCAGCCGTCACAGATGCCGGGGATCCCAGGGAGGTGATCGAGCACCACTTGAAAGTCTTCCCCGACGCCCGGCCGGTTCAACAGAAGCCCCGCAAGCAGTCCATCGAGCGGCAAAACTTCATCCGTGAAGAAGTCAAGAAGCTGCTGGACGCTGGTTTCATACGGGAGGTCCACCACCCCCGATGGTTAGCGAACCCCGTCGTTGTCCCGAAGGCCGGCGGGAAGCTCCGGATGTGCATCGACTACACCAGTCTCAATAAGGCATGTCCCAAAGATCCATTCCCTCTTCCTAGAATAGATCAAATAGTAGACTCAACGTCAGGCTGTGATATGCTGTGCTTCCTAGACGCCTACTCGGGTTTCCATCAGATCCCCATGTCTAGGGAGGACGAGGAGCACACCTCCTTCATCACAGTAGACGGCCTTTATTGCTCTGTGTCTATGCCTTACGGCCTAAAGAATGCACTCCCCACCTTTGTGTGGGCGATGCACAAAACCTTTGGGGAGTTAATAAGAGACCTAGTTGAGGTGTACGTCGATGACATAGTTGTCAAGGTCAAGCAGGGTTCATCCCTACTAGATAACCTAGCTTTAGTCTTTGACAAGTTGCGCTCTACGTGCACCAAGCTGAACCCAGATAAATGTGTGTTCGGCGTTGTCGAAGTGTGCGATCGACACTTCCCCCGGGCCTGCACTGGGCAGCCCGCGGAGGTTCTTTTTTCGGAGGGGCTAGTTCCTAGCGGAGAGCTTGCGCAGATGGACGAGTTAGTGAGAGCTTGACACGGGGAGTTTTACGTGGTTCAGGCCGCCGGAGCATAAAACCCTACGTCCACGGCGAGCTATGGAGCTCGCTGTATTGCTTGCTGCTCAGGGCCGGGGGCCTGAGCTTGGAGGTGAGTTACAGCTTGAGAGTGTATGGCTAGCGTATGAGTTGCAGAATGCGAACCCTTGCTATCGACGCCTACCCGAGCCTTTTATAGTCCAAGGCTCGGGCGGCTTACAAGGGAAGCCGGGACCCAACAGGTGGTCCCGGGAAGATTGTCTATTATCTACCGTATCTGTAGTTATGCCGGTGGTTGCCTCTGGTCGAAGGCTTCTGAGTCTTCCTTTTGCCGCCCTGCCCATGCCGTGCGCTAGTCGTAGTGGTTGGTGACGGCGCAGGCGGCATGGGATGTCTTGTCGCGGCGTTTATTACCTGGCAGGTTCTGACACCGCGTGCCAGTCTGTGATGCGACTGGGCGCAACGGCTCCTGACAGGCGCGTGCTCCGTGTTTCCGCATCTTGGGAAGACGCGGGCCTTGAATACCTTGTACGGGCAAGGTGAGGAGCGCCTTTACGCCCGCCACCTACCGCTCGGGGGCAGGCAGCACCGTTCTTCTGGCCACGTGGCGGGTCCGGAGCTCTTCTCTGAGGAGAGGGAGGTCCGGCCCCGCTGGACGCGTGGCGCCTTCGGACCTCTCTCCCGCGGAGGGGGAGGTCTGGCTTCTGCATGCCACGTGGCGGGCCCGGAGCTCACCTCTGAGGAGAGGGAGGTCCGGCCCCGCTGGACGCGTGGCGCCTTCGGACCTCTCTCCCGCGGAGGGGGAGGTCCGGCTTCTGTATGCCACGTGGCGGGCCCGGAGCTCTCCTCTGAGGAGAGGGAGGTCCGGCCCCGCCAGACGCGTGGCGCCTTCGGAGCTCTTCCTGCGGAGAAGGGTGAGCACCTTAGGCATTTCACCCTGTGCGCGGGGGTACCCCATATCTCAGGTACCGACAGTGGCCCCCGGGCCCATCTCGGGGGAGATAGCGAGCCCGAGGTGGGACCTCCGTCTCTTCCGATCCGCGCACTTTCTCTAAGTCCCGACTTGACCGCTGCCGGAGCACGAACGGCCGCGGGGTCGTGAGGGCGTGCGCCCACTTGATGACTGCTTTTACTGCGGCGGTTCCCAAAGCTGCCACTTCTGCACGTTGCGGCGCTTTCTTCGGGAACCGCCGAAGGGCCTTGCCGGCTCATCTTCTCAGGAGACTGACTCCTTGACCCCACCGCTTTAGTTAAGCGGCTTGGGCCCAGCTTTCATTGGCGCTCGGTCTAGGAACCGAAGCAGTTGCGGGTGCGGGGTATTCGAAGAGTTCCGAATCGCTTGGAACTGCACCGGGAAGCTTTTTAGAGGGGGTCTCACCCACATTGTAGCTTCCCTTCGCACTTCTCTGCGTTTCTTCTTGGACTCTTGCGCTTTTGCTCTCTTGCCTTTGAGCTCTCCCTTGCCATGGCTTCCAACCCGCTTCCAGAGAAGAAACGCGCTCGATCTCCTCCAGCAACGGCGCCGGTGCCAAGTCGGGATTCTGGGGTGCCTGACACTCCCTCTGGTGGCGACTCGAAGAGGCCCCGGGCTGATGTGCTGGGGGAAGCCTCTGAGGCGTCCCCTGTTCCGCCAGTCCAAGCGATTGTGGAGCGGTCGTCGGAGACGGTAGCGGGCTCTGGAAATCCTACCCCGGCTCGGAAGTCGGGGTTTAGAGCCCGCTGGAGTGTCCGTGCTTCCCGGCCTTCCCCGTCTTGCGGGGAATCTGTGCCGATGCGCTCGGAGCCAGGGGCAACTGCTGCGGCCCCCAGGCCAGCGCGGACTTCTCCTGTTCCGGTGTGCCCGGACTCCGCGGCGGCGTCGTCTCTTCCTGCCGAGCCAGCCACCGCGGCCCCCGAGCCAGCACAGGTTGATCCTGCACTAGGCGGCCTGGCTTCTTCTCCAGCACCGTCTTCCCCGGCTCGTCCCTCTCCTCAGGTCAAGGAGCCTGAAGCTGAAGATAGCCCGGCTGGCCCGGCTGCCAGGGCCGCTGGGCCAGTTTCTCCTGATCGGCGTCTCGTCTCGGCGGCTGGCGCGTTGGCTCTTCCCGAGGACGAGGTAATGGAGGAGGTCGGAGGGACTGCCCCAGCCTCTGTTGCTCCATTGCCTCTGGCGGACGCCTTCGCGCTTGCCGAGTCGAGCGTCCGGCAGGTCTTGGCTGCGCTAGGGCGCGAGCGGGAGGAGTATACAGTTGAACGGGACTGCCTCCTCACCTGGGGGAACCTTTTGCGGGAGAGGACCGCGAAGGTTAAGAGCGAGCTCGACTCCAGGCGGGAGTTGCTCGACTTCCGGGAAACGCTCATCGACCGGATGAAGCGGGCTGTTGACCGCATGGACACCCAGTCACGGCGGATCAACAGGGAGTCCCTGGAGGCTCACACCCGGGCCGAAGAGAGCCTCTCTGCTGCTGTGGAAATACGGCAGCGGTTGGAGCACCGCGAACTCACCGTTGAGGAGCGGGAGCGTTCCGTGGCAGCTGAGGCAGAGAGGGTCGCCGCGCAGCTGGCCGCGGGCGAGGATGACCTCCGAGCTCGGATGGAGGAGCTGGAGATTCTGAAGGCAGACCTTGACTTGAGGGATGAACAGGTCTCCCATGATCGCCGGGCGGTCTTGGACCGGGAGTTGACTGCCGGCTTCAAGGCCGCTGAGTTGGAGCGGCTAGCCGAGTCTCTCCGTCTTCGGGAGAGTTCCCTGGCGGCCAAGGAGAAGGAATTCTCCGAGAGGAACCTGGAGGCTCTGCGGGCGGCCCGCCGCGAGGTGGAGGAGCTCTCAGCCCTACGGTCCTCCGAGGCCCTTGCGGTCTCAAGCTTCGTGGATCGAGCGGGGTCCGCCCTGATCCCTCTTGGCTTCAGTCCGGTGAGGGCCGCAACTCCCGCATTGCAGGTGGCAGAGGTGATCCCTGCATTGGAGTCGATCGGCGCCAAGCTGGACAGACTCGACTCAGTGGTCGCCAGCGAGCTTGAAGCCGAGGGCCGCGGCTTAGCTTTAGAGGTCGCCTCGCATGTGCTGGCATGCTTCAAGAGTCGCGACCCCTCTTTCTCACTGGAGCCAGCAAGAGAGGGCCCAGCCGCGGAGCGGGAGGAAGCTGCCAGGGCTGAAGTCGAGGATGTGGCCGCCCTTGTAGCCGCAAGGTTCCGGCGAGAGCCGGGAGGTCCTTAGGACTTGCTTCTCCCTTTTTTATCGAGTCTGTAGTCCAGCTCAAGGAGCCTTGCTTAATTCGACTATCTTGGATACTTGTGTCTGTGATGCTTTTTCCCTCCTTCTTGGCTTTGCCTGGCTGAGTCCTTAGCTCCGCAAGGTACTCAGAGGCCATTTCCAATCTCGGAGCTTCGCACAGACATCCTCCCCGGGTCCTAACCGTGTTAGGGGCCCCCGGAGGTCTCCGAACC
Organism: Neostapfia colusana; assembly: GCA_030760725.1. NCBI lineage: Eukaryota > Viridiplantae > Streptophyta > Magnoliopsida > Poales > Poaceae > Neostapfia > Neostapfia colusana. Next base: position 53,848,787 of record JASWHV010000019.1, read on the forward strand.
TCGCCCTATGGGGGGCTCCAAGTCTGCCGGCCACGTGGCGGGTCCGGAGCTCCTCCTCAAGAGACGGGAGCTCCGGTCATGTTGGACACGTAGGGCTTTCGGAGCCCTCCCGCTGAGGGGGGAGGTCCGGTTCCTGCCTGCCACGTGGCGAGCCCGGAGCCCTCCTCAAGGAAAGAGAGAGTTCCGGGCCTGCTGGACACGTGGGCCCCCCGGGCCCCGCCCCTGCTGGAGGGGCGGGTCCCGGTCCTTCCAGTCCCAGGCCGGTGTAGCTGGTAGCTCCTTTCCCCCCGCTTCATGCAGTCCCTGTTGCCGTAACCTGAAGGTCCTGCACACAGGTAGAGGAAACGTAATTCTCCTCGGGGGGTCCTCCCTTCCTGTCTCCTAGTCTTATCCGTCTTATGGTCCTGACCCACTATACGGGGCTTGGGCAATTCTGTGCATGAGGCGCCGGAGCTCCGGCTCCCTCCGAGGTCCGGGTACGGCCGTCCGATCCCTAGTACCGGGCCATGCGCTGGGGAAGCAGAGTGCACGCGCTTTGGGTTCATGACCAGGCAAAGCGGACGTACTCCCCTGGACCTCCGGAGAGCAGGATGCACATGCTTTGGGCTCTGGGCCGGCTAAGCTGGATACGCACCCTGGACCCCCCATGCACAACGCTGGCCTTCCCTGGAGGTGACCAACTGACACCGCAACACCTGACTGGGGGAGGCCCGAGAGACTCACTCGGCCATCAGCAGGTGCCTCAAGCGCAACCGCCTTCGGGAGGATAGCAAATGCCGACTATGGATGAGCGCAGGAGAGGGGGAGCTAGACGTATGATGAACATACAGAGATAGTGCGATCATAAAAATTAATGCATAATTTAAATGAGCGCATGAGAAGGAGCTAAGTAGAACAGGTCTCTGTATTCACGCCCATAGGTGGAATTCTGGCTGTACGTGGGGGCAATGTTCCGCCTTGTCTACAAGGGAAGCAAGACTCTACGCGCTTAGGGTCGGAACCAGGCTAAACTGGACGTAGCCCTGTACCGTCCCTTGAGACTTAGCTACCCCAAGCTCTGTTCCTAAGTTCTATGGGGTCTATTACAGAAGTGAATAACCCTGTTCTACCAATGCTCAGTAAGTAGGACTTACAGTGTTGCTCCATGGAAAGGATTTTTGGGAATGGATCCCGCTCTCGGTTGAAAGGCATGTGTACCTGGGGCGGCAGCTTTCATGATTCGGAAGGGACCTTCCCTGCTGGGGGAGAGCTTATGGGTCCTTCTTGGAATATAGCGTGCCGCTTCACCAGGATGCCCTCTTGCGGGCCCCTGTCGCGTTTGGTTCTTTGGCGGTAGTGCTTAGAGCATTAGCCGAGACCGTGCGTTGTGGGGTGTTCCCTGCAAGCCGAGTCTTGTCGAAGTTGTTGTCTTCACGCTGGATCAGGTCCTGCGTGGCTTCTCTCCGGGGCCCCCGGGGAGTTCTCCCCTTCTGGCTAAGGCCTTCAAGGGGTAGGTGGACCCGGGCTCGCCTTGGATGACCTAAGGCGTCTCCCCCTTCTGGCAAGGCCTTCAAGGGGTTGACGGACCCTAGGCGGCCCCCGAGAGGTATGTTCGAGGCACGGAGGCGTGCCGCAGCTGGCTAACGCCTTGGCCCGTCACCGTCGGAACTGGAGTCCTCACCGTCATGCACTGTCTTTATGACACGCTGAGGCTCCTGGAACCCCACTTGGTGGGCGGCGGTGACTGGGGCATCGGCCTTCTGTTTGCCATCCCTCTGAGGGTAGGGCGGTGCTTCAGCCCTCTGCTGTCTTCTATTGCGGAAGCGCTCTGCGAGCCTCTGGATCTCCCAGCACTCGGCAGCTGTATGGTTGCAGGTGCCATGCACGGGGCATAGCCCGCCTTGGCCACTGTCTGGGGCCGGTGATTGCCGCTGCCTCTTGTCGGGGCGCGGCCCCCGAGCTCCACTGGTTGTCGCAGATGCGGCGACGGGGGCCGTGAATGGTGACTTCATCTTCCCACTCCCCCGGTTCTTGGTCTTCTTGCCACCCCCATAGGCAGCAGCACCGGACCCGGGCTGCCCTCCTGACTCGGAGGTCGGCAGTGCGTGCCAGTTCCGCCCTTCGGCTGCCCTGGCGCACTTGTCCGCCAGGCTAAAGAGCTCCGAGACATCGCGGACCTCTCTGGTCGCGAGCTTCTCGAGCATTTTCTCGTCCCGGACACCCTGTCGGAACGCCACCTAAACAGAGGCGCTTTGGATATGTGGGATGGTGTTGCGCACCTGAGAGAACCGCTGGATGAAAGAGCGCAGCGACTCCCCAGGTTGTTGCTTGACGGCGTGGAGGTCGAGCTCCGTGCCGGGACGGGTGTAGGAGCTGCCGAAGTTGGCGACGAACTGCCGGCAGAGCTCACCCCAGGAGGTTATGGACCCCTGGGGTAGATTCATGAGCCAGGACCGGGCTGGGCCGGTCAAGGCGACGGGAAAGTAGTTGGCCATGACAGCCTCATCGCCTCCTGCAGCAAGTACGGCAGTGGAGTAGATCTGGAGGAACTCCGCCGGGTTGACGCTTCCGTCGTACTTCTCGGGCAAGTGCGGGCGAAACTTGCGCGGCCACCTTGCAAAGCGAAGGTGGGGTGCAAGGGCCGCACATCCTGCACCTGCTGCTGCAGGTACTGGTGCTGCGAACAGGTGGTTCACACCTGGCACCACGTATCCCGGCATGGGCAAGGCTGCACCATAGGCCGGGGCCGCTACTTGCGGCGCATATGGTGGTGGCATATGTTGCGCAGCATATGCCTGAGGCGGGGCTCGCATGGCGAAGGCCTGCCCTTCTGGTTGCGTCGAGGCCGATGACATGCTGTCGCCTGCCTCATGGTTGCGACGCCTTTCTCGACGTCGCTCGAGGTACACTCGGGCGTCCTGCCCCAAGTGGTACCGTTCCAGTTTCCTTCGCAGGTCCTTCGACAGGAGCCTGGAGGAGCTGGAATCCGCCGTTAGCCCGTCAACCGTGGGTGTGCGCGTCAGCGACACAGCCGGTTGCCCTGGGTGCCGCCCTCACCGAAACCGAGGGTTCGCGGCAGCGACGACGAGGCGGTCCACCTCGCGGACCCATTGCTGGGTCGCTGAATGGGGCGCATCCCCTGCAGGTGGGTTGCGCAGCAGCGCCCTTGCTGCAGCTAGCGCACCTCCATGGTGTACGCTCAGCGCTGCAGAAGACCTCACGCTGGTCGGGGCCTGCATAGCCGGAGTCGGCGTTGCCGGAGTCGGCTGCTGGCTACCCGCTTGTGCCGACACACTCCGTCCTGAGTGCGTCGACATGTACTCTCCGCTGGTCACGGTTCGCCGTAGATGCGGAGGGGGAGAGTTTGCCACTGAAGGGAGCTTGGTCATCTTCGCCGGCGGAAACTCGTCGCGCTAGGGGAAAAGCCCCCTACCTGGCACGCCAAATGTCGAAGTGTGCGATCGACACTTCCCCCGGGCCTGCACTGGGCAGCCCGCGGAGGTTCTTTTTTCGGAGGGGCTAGTTCCTAGCGGAGAGCTTGCGCAGATGGACGAGTTAGTGAGAGCTTGACACGGGGAGTTTTACGTGGTTCAGGCCGCCGGAGCGTAAAATCCTACGTCCACGGCGAGCTATGTTGCTCGCTGTATTGCTTGCTGCTCAGGGCCGGGGGCCTGAGCTTGGAGGTGAGTTACAGCTTGAGAGTGTATGGCTAGCGTATGAGTTGCAGAATGCGAACCCTTGCTATCGACGCCTACCCGAGCCTTTTATAGTCCAAGGCTCGGGCGGCTTACAAGGGAAGCCGGGACCCGACAGGTGGTCCCAGGAAGATTGTCTATTATCTACCGTATCTGTAGTTATGCCGGTGGTTGCCTCTGGTCGAAGGCTTCTGAGTCTTCCTTTTGCCGCCCTGCCCATGCCGTGCGCTAGTCGTAGTGGTTGGTGACGGCGCAGGCGGCATGGGATGTCTTGTCGCGGCGTTTATTACCTGGCAGATTCTGACACCGCGCGCCAGTCTGTGATGCGACTGGGCGCAACGGCTCCTGACAGGCGCGTGCTCCGTGTTTCCGCGTCTTGGGAAGACGCGGGCCTTGAATACCTTGTACGGGCAAGGTGAGGAGCGCCTTTACGCCCGTCACCTACCGCTCGGGGCAGGCAGCACCGTTCTTCTGGCCACGTGGCGGATCCGGAGCTCTTCTCTGAGGAGAGGGAGGTCCGGCCCCGCTGGACGCGTGGCGCCTTCGGACCTCTCTCCCGCGGAGGGGGAGGTCTGGCTTCTGCATGCCACATGGCGGGCCTGGAGCTCACCTCTGAGGAGAGGGAGGTCCGGCCCCGCTGGACGCGTGGCGCCTTCGGACCTCTCTCCCGCGGAGGGGGAGGTCCGGCTTCTGTATGCCACGTGGCGGGCCCGGAGCTCTCCTCTGAGGAGAGGGAGGTCCGGCCCCGCCAGACGCGTGGCGCCTTCGGAGCTCTCCCTGCGGAGAAGGGCGAGCACCTTAGGCATTTCACCCTGTGCGCGGGGTACCCCATATCACAGGTACCGACAGGCGTGTCCTCTGGGAAGCTCTTAGGGTTCCTGGTCTCGCACCGAGGGATTGAGGCCAACCCAGAGAAGATCAAGGCCATCGACTTGATGCGGCCCCCTGTCCGCGTCAAGGATGTTCAGAGACTCACGGGATGTCTAGCCGCGCTGAGTCGGTTTATACCGAGGCTAGCAGAGCGGGCACTCCCTTTCTTTAAGCTCCTGCGCAAGTCAGGCCCCTTTGCCTGGACTGACGAAGCAGAAGAGGCTTTCCAGGAGTTGAAGCGACTTCTGACGACCCTACCTATCATGGTAGCCCCTGAGCCCGGAGAGCACTTGCTGCTCTATATTGCAGCGACAACAGAAGTGGTGAGTATGGTCCTTGTCGCGGAGCGGCCAGACCCCTCACCCTCGCAACCTGCTCGGTAGCAGAAGACAGATGCCAGGGGGCCCCGCAGGGCCAAGACGGTCTCCCGGACCCCCTGGAGGTCCAAGTCGACCTCCCGGAGGCCCAGGACGGCCTCCCGGACCCCCAAGATAAATCTCCAGGGTCCAATTGGGGTCTCCTGGAGGTCCCTCAAGACCCCCCGGAGCTCCCGGATGATCAAGAAAGCTTAAGGGCCTCCGGGTCCCAGTTCCCGGAGGCCCCTATGGGTCCACCCACCTCCAGCGGGCCGGGGCCAATGGACGAGGAGCTCCCAAGCCTAAGAGAGAGGGTCCGAACCATACAGAGGCCTGTCTACTACATCAGTGAAGTACTTCATGAGGCCAAGACAAGGTACCTAGAAGTCCACAAGCTGCTGTATGCGGTGCTCGTGGCCTCCAGGAAGCTCCGCCACTACTTCCAGGCCCACCGGGTCTCGGTAGTCACCTCGTATCCGCTGAGGACAATTCTTCACAGCCCCCATACGACTGGCAACGTTGCTAAATGGGCGGCGGAGCTGGCGGAGTTTGAGCTGGACTTCCTCCCACGTCATGCAGTCAAGAGCCAAGCACTGGCTGACTTTGTGGCGGAGTGGATACCAACGAAGACTGACCCAGGGGGCCATGAAGGCGGTGAGCCAGAGCCCAAAGCTCCGGTCTTCACCGAACCCCACTGGACACTCTTCTTCGACGGCTCCTCGTGAAAGCAGGGGGCCGGCGCCGGCGTACTGCTCCTCATGCCATCGGGGGAACAGTTTGGGTATATGGTGCGTCTAAATTTCAAGGCAACCAACAACATGGCGGAGTATGAAGCACTCATCTTTGGCCTGCAGACAGCCCTGTCTTTAGGCGCTCGCCAGTTGTTGGCACAGGGCGACTCCCAACTGGTCATCAAGCAAGTCAAGGGCGAATGCTCCTGCAATGACCTGCAGCTAGCTGCGTACCTGCTCCACGTACAGATGTTGGAGAAAGAATTCCTCGCTTTGGACCTGCACCACGTACCGCGCACTGGTAATGCCGCAGCCGACAACCTTTCAACGAAGGCTTCCACCGGAGCCCCTGCGCCCGAAGGAGTTTTCGAGAGGACGTTGCTGCGGCCCACAGCCCGGCCCGCCGAGCCGGGCGAAGGGGGCTTGACCAGCACCTCGAAGCTGGCGGTCCCGGCGGCCCTACAGCCATGAATGCTGCCAAGGATCGTAAGCGTCACTGGGGACTCCGTGCAACCCAGTGCTCAAGATCCAGAAGCTCAAGTCAGACCCGATGCATGGATCACGGAGATCCGGGACTACTTGAAGGACAATATCCTCCCTGATGAACATGCAACCGCTGAACGAATTGTGCGTATGGCTAAGAGGTACGCGCTGGTAGAGGGGGATCTCTACCGGCGTGGCGCCAACCACATCCTATTGCGGTGCATAACCCAGGGGGAAGGCTGCGACTTGCTCGCTGAGATCCATGGAGGCGAATGTGGAAGTCATTCTTCCTCACGCACGCTTGTCGGTAAAGCCTTCCGGCATGGCTTCTACTGGCCGACAGCACTCCAGGATGCCGTCAAGCTGGTCGAGAGCTGCAAGGCGTGCCAGTTCCACGCCAAGCAGATCCATACACCGGCTCAGGCGGTACAGATGATCCCGCCCTCGTGGCCGTTTGCCGTATGGGGGCTGGACATCCTGGGACCATTTCCCAGAACCGTCGGGGGATTCCGGTACCTCTATGTCGCCATCGACAAGTTCACCAAGTGGCCGGAAGCTACACCAGTTGTCACCATCAACAAATAATCCGCAGTAAAATTCATCAAGTCTATTGTCTGCCGGTTCGGGGTCCCAAACAGGATCATCACTGTCGAAGTGTGCGATCGACACTTCCCCCGGGCCTGCACTGGGCAGCCCGCGGAGGTTCTTTTTTTTGGAGGGGCTAGTTCCTAGCGGAGAGCTTGCGCGGATGGACAAGTTAGTGAGAGCTTGACACAGGAAGTTTTACGTGGTTCAGGCCGCCGGAGCGTAAAACCCTACGTCCACGGCGAGCTATGGAGCTCGCTGTATTGCTTGCTGCTCAGGGCCGGGGGCCTGAGCTTGGGGGTGAGTTACAGCTTGAGAGTGTATGGCTAGCGTATGAGTTGCAGAATGCAAACCCCTGCTATCGACGCCTACCCGAGCCTTTTATAGTCCAAGGCTCGGGCGGCTTACAAGGGTAGCCGGGACCCGACAGGTGGTCCCGGGAAGATTGTCTATTATCTACCGTATCTGTAGTTATGCCAGTGGTTGCCTCCGGCCGAAGGCTTCTGAGTCTTCCTTTTGCCGCCCTGCCCATGCCGTGCGCCAGTCGTAGTGGTTGATGGCGGCGCAGGCGGCATGGGATGTCCTGTCGCGGCGTTTATTACCTGTCAGGTTCTGACACCGCGCGCCAGTCTGCGATGCGACTGGACACAACGGCACCTGACAGGCGCGTGCTCCGCGTTTCCGCGTCTTGGGAAGACGCGGGCCTTGAATTCCTTGTACTGGCAAGGTGAGGAGCGCCTTTACGCCCGCAACCTACCGCTCGGGGGCAGGCAGCACCGTTCTTCTGGCCACGTGGCGGGTCCGGAGCTCTTCTCTGAGGAGAGGGAGGTCCGGCCCCGCTGGACGCGTGGCATCTTTGGACCTCTCTCCCGCGGAGGGGGAGGTCCGGCTTTTGCATGCCACGTGGCGGGCCCGGAGCTCACCTCTGAGGGGAGGGAGGTCCGGCCTCGCTGGACGCGTGGCGTCTTCGGACCTCTCTCCCGCGGAGGGGGAGGTCCGGCTTCTGCATGCCACGTGGCGGGCCCGGAGCTCTCCTCTGAGGAGAGGGAGGTCCGGCCCCGCCAGACGCGTGGCGCCTTCGGAGCTTTCCCTGCGGAGAAGGGCGAGCACCTTAGGCATTTTACCCTGTGCGCGGGGGTACCCCATATCTCAGGTACCGACAGTGGCCCCCGGGCCCATCTCGGGGGAGATAGCGAGACCGAGGTGGGACCTCCGTCTCTTCCGATCCGCGCACTTTCTCTAAGTCCCGACTTGACCACTGCTGGAGCACGAACGGCCGCGGGTCGTGAGAGCGTGCGCCCACTTGATGATTGCTTTTACTGCGGTGGTTCCCAAAGCTGCCACTTCTGCACGTTGCGGCGCTTTCTTCGGGAACCGCCGAAGGGACTTGCCGGCTCATCTTCTTAGGAGACTAACTCCTTGACCCCACCGCTTTAGCTTAGCGGCTTGGGCCCAGCTTTCATTGGCGCCCAGTCTCGGAGCCAGCGAGGTCGCCGATGCGATGTTTCCGGAGGTTTTCGAATTACCTCGAACCATCCCTGGAAAGTTTTAAAAGGTGATCTCACCTGCATCGCGGCTTCCCTTCGCATTGCGCTCGTACTTCCCTTGAACTCTTGCGCCCCGGCTCTCCTGCCCTTGTGCCTTCTTTCGCTATGGCTTCCAACTTGCTTCCGACGCGCCTCGTTCGTTCCTCCGAGCTCGGGCCAGTGCGCAGGCTGCTGGGCTGGTGCTCGGAAGAGCAGAAGCATCGGCTCCGCCGAGGATCTCTCCCCCTGGTCCTGGGAAAGGGGGAGATGGTCTTCTTTACCGCTTATGCTCTGGTGGGGTTCGTTCCGCCGATTTCTTCCTTCTTCGTCACCCTGCTGGAGACATACGGTCTCCAACTCCACCATCTCTCCCCCAACTCCCTCGCAATGGCGGCAGTTTTTGTCCACTTCTGCGAGATGTTCGTGGGGGTGCACGCCTCCGTGACGCTCTTCCGCCACTTCTTTGTGCTGCGTACGACCGGACGCGGCTCAAAGACTCAGATGGGGGCGTATTACTTCCAGCATCGCTGCAAAGACCCCAAGGTCTCCGGATACCTTCTGCCCTTCAGCGCATCAAGGTGGGAGAACTGGAGGGAGAGCTGGGTGGTAGTGCAGGCCGATGAGCACGATCGCCTAGAACTCCCAACCGCCAGCCCAACCACCGATCGCCGCTTCTGGGAGGAGATCCCTGAGCTGGAGCAGGAGTACACTCCGGTCTTGGAGCGGATCCGGTTCTTGGCCAACGAGGGGCTGACATCTCTGATGGTGCTGATGGACTTCATGTCACGCCGCATTGCTCCCTTGCAGCAACGCAGCCGCCCAGCGTGGTACTACACCGGTGAACAGGACTGTACCAGGCTGGAGAGAGGCCCCGACTCTGTCCCTTCCGACAAGGAGCTGGAGGAGATGGTGAGCAAGGTGAGCGGTGACTATATTCCCAGCGGCGTCCCCGTCCTTCCGCCTTCTGCCACTCCCCTCTACTTGGAGCCTCAGAGGGGGTCAGAGCTCCTGCGGAAGATGCCGAACCTTGATGATATCGGGATTGCCGTTCGTCAGGTCGGGGATGCCTTCCGGGGTATCACCATTCCAGGAACCGAGCACCCCGAATCAGGGCATGAGGCATCCACTGCTGCCAAACCTTCCCCCAGAGCCGACGGAACCCAAGCCGCCGATAAAGGGAAGGGTAAAGAGCCGGCCCCCGGGCATCTAGAGAAAAAACGTGCTCGGTCTCCTCCAAGGGTGCCGCCTGTGCCAATCCAGGGTGCCGGAGCTACCTTGCTTCCATCTCCCGGAGGTGCTGGTCCATCGGGTGGCGACCCGAAGAGGTCCCGAGTGTCCCTCCCCAGCGGGTCTCTCCCTAGACAGCAGCCGTCCGAATCAGCCCAAGTATCTCGCCATCCTCTCTCGAGCGGCGGGGCTCCCAGGACGGATGTTGGTGGGGCGACGCCGGCGAGCGCGCCGGAGGTCCAGGCGTCCCATTCCGCGACCGTTCCAGCCGCTGGTCCTGGTAGTTCAGCTACAGCCCAGAGGCCAGTGCAGCAAGCTCGCTGGAGCGCTCATGCCGCTCAGTAAGTGTTATTCTTTCTGACTTACAGGAGTAGAGCTCCTGCCTCTTCTCTTATTCTGAGTGCCTCTTCTTCTTTGCAGGGACCGACCGGCTGCCAGGGGCGGGCCTCTTATCCGGCCGCCTTCAACCAGCGGGGGCTCCGCGCCTCGCCACTTGGGGGCCGCGGCGGCCCCCATAGCTCCCAAATCGACGGGGGCAGTGGCCTCAGTGGCCGCATCTGCTCCTACCCGCCCTCCTTCACCAGCCCAGAAGCCAGGTCTTGAGACCGGGAGGGCCGCTGTAGGTGTGCCTGCTGGCCCCCTGGCCTGCTCAGGACAGCGCCCCCCCGTAGCTGCCGAGGCGCCGGCGCTCCCGCCGGTCTTGGACTCATCCGGGGGGTCCAGCGGCGCAACTCCCGCTCCCCCTGCTCCGGTACCCATGTGGGACGCCATGGAGCGTGCCCAGACCAGCTCCCGGCAGCTCCAATCTGCCTTTGAGCAGGAGCGGAAGGCATTGGCCGGCGAGAGGGACCGCCTTCTCAGCTGGCAGCAGCGGGCCCGGGCGGACCTCGACTCAAGGCAGTCAAGGCTTGAGGCCATGAGTGCTCTGCTTGGCGCCCAGAAGAAGGCCATTAGCCGCTTGGAGCTAGAGGCCCAGCGAGTTCGTGCCACCTACCGCGAGGCCCTGGCCAAAGCTGAAGCCAAAGCCAAGGAGTGTTCCGCCGCCGCGGAGGAGTTGCAGCTGCAGGTAGCCCGTCGGGAGCATGCCGTCACTGATCGGGAACGCGCTGCTGCGGACGAGGAGGAGAAGACCACCGCTCGGCTGAGGGCCAAGGTGGAGGAGCTAAGGGCTCGGACTGAGGAGTTGGAGCTCCGTGAGTCGGCTGTCGCCGCGAGGGAGGAGCAATCTTCCAAGGAGCTTCAGGCGGCGATGGATCGCGAGCTAGCGTCCCGTCAAGAGGTAGAGAGGCTCCAGTCCCTGCGGACTGCCGAGGCCCAGGCGGTCTGGTGCTTCATTGCTAAGGCGGGATCCGCCTTGGCTCCCCTTGGTTTTAGCCCTGTGCAGGTGGAGACCCCAGCACGGCCGGTGTCCGAAGCGGCCCCAGCCCTTGAGTCTCTTGGCGACGAGCTAGGTCGGCTCGAATCAGTGATCGCCGACGAGCTGGAAGCGGAAGGTCGGGGTCTTGCGAAGGAGGTTGCGATGCACGTTCTGTCGTGCTTTGTTAGCCGAGATCCTTCCTTTTCCCTGGGGCCGGTCCGTTTAGGACCCATCGCCGACCAGGAGGAAGCTGCCCGGGCCGAAGTCGAGGACTTAGCTGCCCTCCTGGCCTCTAGGTTTCATCGGGAGTCCGGGGACCCCTAGGCACCCGCCCTTGTGTCCACAAGGCCCTGTACTTCCTTTCTTTATTTTTGTTGAGTCTGTAGCTCAGCTCGTGGAGCCTTTGTATGGACAAACTCCTGTTTCTTTCTGTGTCTGCATGCCCTAGTCTTCTTCTTGGCCTTTCCTGACCGAGCCCTTAGCTCCGCAAGGGCTCGGAGGCCTTGACCAATCTCGAAGCTCTGCATGGACACCTTGTCCGGGTCCCCACTGTATACCAAGGGTTCCGGAGGTCTCCAGGACCCGCCTCACGAGATCGGAGGGGGGCCCGAGCTTGTTGGTCACGTGGCGGGCCCGGAGCTCCTGCCTGGGAGGAGGTCCGGGCTCGCAAGGCACGTGGAGGTCCCGGGCCTCTCCCCGCAGAGGGAGGGGGGAGGTCCGACTTCTGTAGACCACGCGGCGGTCCCGGAGCTCCCCCCGAAGAGGTGGGAGGTCCGGCTGTGGGAGCTCCGGCCCTGCCGGACACGTGGGGCCTTCGGACCCTACCCCTGTGAGGGCTAGCCCTTTGATCTTTCCTTAGGGTTTTTGGCCTACCGCGATCCCGTAGCGGCCCCCTGGTAGGTGCGTTCTATTGGGTGGATGCGCCTACCATACTCCTGCGGGGGAGCTGAGGCTGAGAAATCCTGCACATAAGGAAAAAGTAATTCTCCTTGGGGGCTCCCCCCTCTATTCCTTAGTCATATCTGCAGCAAATTCCGACTAAAGATGAAAATGAGAAGAGGGAGTTGAACGCATAGTGAGCACGCGTTAGTAGGGTAATCATAGAAATTTAACAAGTAAATTAAATGAGTACCAAAGAAGAGCAACGTAGGGTGGGCTTCTTTTCATATAAATTTCCATACGGGGGAAGGGGGGCCGCATATGTAGGCCACGACCCACCTCAAGGGAAGAAGGACTCTACGCGCTTGGGGTCGGAACCAGGCGAAGCTGAACGTAGTCCTGGACCGTCCCCTGAGGCTTAGTTGCTCCAAGCCCGGTTCACGGGCTTTTATGGAAATTACTACGAAAAGAAGGGCCTGCCCTATTGTTGCTCTAGGGGTAGAACTTACAGCGGTGTTCCGTGTTCCGAAGGTTCGGGAGCGGGTCCCTGTCTTCGGTTCTGGGGAATGGTCCCAGGCCCGGGATGTCCAGCCCCAGTTCGGCAAATGGCCATGCGGTCTGGATCATCCGTACCGTCCAAGCCGGTGTATGGATCTGCTTGGCATGGAACAGGCATGCCTAGCAGCTCTCGACCAGCTTGACGGCATCCTGGAGTGTTGCCGGCTAGTAGAAGCCATGCCGAAAGGCTTTACCGACAAGCGTGCATGAGGAAGAATGACTCCCACATTCGCCTCCATGGATCTCAGCGAACAAGTCGCAGCCTTCCCCCTGGGTTATGCACCGCAATAGGATGTGGTTGGCGCCACGTCGGTAGAGATCCCCCTCTACCGCCATGTGTCTCTTAGCCACACGCGCCATCCGTTCAGCGTATACACGTTCATCAGGGAGGATATTGTCTTTCAAGTAGTCCCGGACCTCCGTGATCCATGCATCGGGTCTGACTTGAGCATTTGGATCTTGAGTGCTGGGTTGCACGGAGTCCCCAGTGTCGCTTATGATCCTTGGCGGCGCTCATGGCCGCCGGGACCGCCAGCTTCGAGGTGCTGGTCTAGCCCCCTTCGCCCGGCTCGGTGGGCCGGGCTGTGGGTCGCGGCATCGTCCTCTCGAGGCCCCCTTCAAGCACAGGGGCTCCGGTGGCAGTGGGGGCCCTCGTTGAAAGGTCGTCAGCTGCGGCCTTGCTAGCGCGCGGTACGTGGTGCAGGTCCAAGGCGAGGGGGTCTGTCTCCGCCGTCTTGGTTGATAACCAGACTGGGGATTGCCCTGAGCCAACGACTAGCGAGAAGGATAAGCACTCCATACTCTGCTATGGTGTTGGCTGCCTTGGAATTGAAACGCACCATATACCCAGACTGCTCCCCCGATGGCATGAGGAACAGTACGCTAGCATCGGCCCCCTGCTTTTGCGGGGAGCCGTGGACGAACATCATTTGATGGGTCCTGATGAAGGTCAGGGCTCATGGTCCTGTTTCATCGTCTTCATGGCCCCCTGAGCGTGCGTCTACTTCAGCCACAAGTGAACTAATGCTCGGTTAATGTCTGTATGGCGGGAAAGGGAACCTAGATCAAACTTCAGTAGCTCCGCCGCCCATTTGGCGGCATCGCTCGCCGCATGGAGCTGTGAGGGATAGCTTTAAGTCTGGGGAGATCGCCGGGTGCCCGACGCTCGGGGGTCCCCAGGCTGCTTTGGTACCTCGCGGGAAGCTCCGCTGTCGTCCCGGGGGCTCCGGGAGGTCGTATCAGGGATCTGAGGTCTGGTCTCCTGGTGCTTGCTTCTTGGTAGCGGAACAGGTTACTGTGGTGTGGGGTTAAAGCCATTGCGCGAAAACCAGAAATTCACGGGACCCCTAGCTATGCCGAGTCGGCTTACGCCGAGACTAGTAGGTAGGGGGCGCCCTTCAACTACTTCAGACTGAGGGGTCTGATGGGAGCCCTAGCATGCATTTGGGAAGCGCAGCATATCACAGCCTGGTATCGAGTCTACTATTTGCTCTATCAGCCAAAGAGAAAATAGGTCTTTAGGACATGCCTTATTGAGACTGGTGCAGTGGATGCGCTTCCGGAGCTTCTCGCCGGCCCTCGGGATAATAACACGGTTTGCCAAGCGCCGGGAGCGGCGGACCCTCCGTCTCGTTGGACGGCTGGACGTCGGGAAAGACCTTTAAGTAATGCTTCATCACCTCCCCGGGGATCTCTGGCCTCGGTGATGGCTGTCATGCAGCACATCGACCTCATGCTGGAGGGGGGCAACGAGCGCGCCTTCCTATATGCTACCCTGGCCCCCGGCTACCCGGGTGGTCTGGGTGGCACCGGCGCTGATTCGGATGAGCCTTGTGGAGGCGTCGTCCTCAACAAGGGGTTGCACGCGGGGTGCGGCGGTAGAGGCACGGTGGCGTGCACTTGGGTGGAGCTGGTTTGGTCCTGTACTGCCGAGGGCTGGCGCTCTAGTTTCTGTAAGCGCCTGAAGCCCTTCCAAGGCTAATACTGCGGCCACACGGTCTCCACAAACCTTGGGGACGCCTGTCGGTGTAGGCATCTTCAAGACAAGGTAGCCGTAGTGGGCTATTGCCATGAATCGGTACAGGGCTGGCCTACCGATTATGGCATTGAAGGGGAGGTCAGTCTCGGCCACGTCGACCAGAATGTACTCCGTCCGGTAGCTGCCCAGTGCCCCAAAGGTCACCGGGAGGCTGATGCGGCCGCAGGAAACGACCTGTCCCGGCCCTACCCCTACCCCTACCCCTGAGAACGGGCTTGATGGGGCGAGCTTGGCCATCGGGATCTGCAGCTTCTGGGAGGCTGCGTGACTGATGAGGTTCAGTCCAGCCCCACCATCCACCAAAATGTGGTACATCTTCACGTTGGCGACGGTAAGGGCCACCATGAGCGGTAGTTGGCTGGCCCCAGCCATGTTCCTGGGGCAGTCGGTGTCATTGGAGCTGATGGGGGTTCCCATCCACCTGAGGTGCGGTACTGCACCTGGGAGGGGAGCCACCGATGCTACCGCTCGTCGCAGGTCTTAGCCATGCTTCTGGACAGGGGGGTCAGCGGACCCGCCGAAGATGTCACAGGGCATCTTCCAGTGCTCGTCATCACTGGAGATGGAGCTTCCATGATTGCGCGCTGCCTTTGCGGTGCGCCGGAGCTCCTGGAAATCCACCTGGCGGTCGTCGTCGTCTCGGGCCTCGACCTTCCGGTTGCCCTCCCTTACTATAGGATGGGGTGTCAGCTAGGGGCTGCTTCCCCTTCCGGAAGCGCCCCGCGAGCTTCTGGACTTTCCGGCCTCTGGAGGAATTCCGCCGGGTTGATGCTGCCGTCGTACTTCTCAGGCGAGAGTGGCCGAAACTTGCACGGCCATTTTGTGAAGCGAAGGCGGGGCGCGAGGGTCGCACACCCCGCTTCTGTTGCCGCAGGTTCTGATGCCGCGAATGCTTGGTTCGCGCCGAGCACCGCATGCTTCCGGCGGCCATACATAGGACATACGACTGTGGCATATTGAGTGGCAGCGCTCTTCGCTGCAGCTAGCGCACCCTCACTAGGTACACCCAGCGCTACTGAAAACCTGGCACTGGTCGGAGCCCGCATTGCCGGGGTCGGCGCTGCCAGAGCCGGTTACTGGCTCCCAGTGCAGGTATCGGCGCCGTTTGCAGGGCATATGGTTGTGACATATACTGCGCAACGTATGCCTGGGGCAGAGCCCGCGTAGCGAAGATCTGCCCTTCAGGCTGGGTTGAGGCCGACGTCATATCGTCGCCAGCCTCTTGAGTGCGACGCCTTTCTTGACGTCGCTCGAGGAACACTCGGGCATCTTGGCCTAAGCAACACTGTTCCAGCTCTGTCCCCAAGTCCTTCGACGGAAGCTTAGTGGAGCTGGAACTTCCTCGTCTGGTCGTCAACCGTTGGCGTGCGCGTCAGCGACGCAGCTGGTTGGTCGGAGCGTCATCCCCGCCGAAGTCAATGGTTTGCGACGGCGACGACAAGACGGTTTACCTCGCGAATCCACTGCTGGGTCGCCGCCTGAGGCGCGTCCCCAGCAGGCGGATTGCGCAGTAGCGCCCTTGCTGAGGCTAGCGCACCCCCACTGGGTACGCCCGGCGCTACTGAAGGCCTGACGCTGGATGGAGCCTGCATTGCCGGGGTCGGCGCTGCCAGAGCCGGTTGCTGGCTCCCAGCTTGCCTCGTCACACTCCGTTCTGAGTGTGTCACCATGTACTCTCCCCTGTGGTCACGGTTCGCCGTGACCACGGAGAGGGAGAGTTTGCCGCTGAAGGAAGCTTGTCCTCTTTGTTGGCGGAAACCCGTCGCGCTAGGGGAAAAGCCCCCTGCCTGGCGCGCCAAATGTCGAAGTGTGCGATCGACACTTCCCCCGGGCCTGCACTGGGCAGCCCGCCGAGGTTCTTTTTTTCCGAGGGGCTAGTTCCTAGCGGAGAGCTTGCGCGGATGGACGAGTTAGTGAGAGCTTGACACAGGAAGTTTTACGTGGTTCAGGCCGCCGGAGCGTAAAACCCTACGTCCACGGCGAGCTATGGAGCTCGCTGTATTGCTTGCTGCTCAGGGCCGGGGGCCTGAGCTTGGGGGTGAGTTACAGCTTGAGAGTGTATGGCTAGCGTATGAGTTGCAGAATGCGAACCCCTGCTATCGACGCCTACCCGAGCCTTTTATAGTCCAAGGCTCGGGCGGCTTACAAGGGTAGCCGGGACCCGACAGGTGGTCCCGGGAAGATTGTCTATTATCTACCGTATCTGTAGTTATGCCGGTGGTTGCCTCCGGCCGAAGGCTTCTGAGTCTTCCTTTTGCCGCTCTGCCCATGCCGTGCGCCAGTCGTAGTGGTTGATGGCGGCGCAGGCGGCATGGGATGTCCTGTCGCGGCGTTTATTACCTGTCAGGTTCTGACACCGCGCGCCAGTCTGCGATGCGACTGGACGCAACGGCACCTGACAGGCGCGTGCTCCGCGTTTCCGCATCTTGGGAAGACGCGGGCCTTGAATTCCTTGTACTGGCAAGGTGAGGGGCGCCTTTACGCCCGCTGCCTACCGCCCGGGGGCAGGCAGCACCGTTCTCCCAGCCACGTGGCGGGTCCGGAGCTCACCTCTGAGGAGAGGGAGGTCCGGCCCCGCTGAACGCGTGGCGTCTTCGGACCTCTCTCCCGCAGAGGGGGAGGTACGGCTTCTGCATGCCACGTGGCGGGCCCGGAGCTCACCTCTGAGGGGAGGGAGGTCCGGCCTCGCTGGACGCGTGGCGTCTTCGGACCTCTCTCCCGCGGAGGGGGAGGTCCGGCTTCTGCATGACACGTGGCGGGCCCGGAGCTCTCCTCTGAGGAGAGGGAGGTCCGGCCCCGCCAGACGCGTGGCGCCTTCGGAGCTTTCCCTGCGGAGAAGGGCGAGCACCTTAGACATTTTACCCTGTGCGCGGGGGTACCCCATATCTCAGGTACCGACAATCACCGACAACGGGACCCAGTTCACCAGCGCAGCATTCCAAGACTACTGCGAGGACCTTGGTATTCAGGTATGCTATGCCTCTGTCGCCCACCCGAGGAGCAATGGGCAAGTTGAGAGGGCCAACACGGAGATTCTCCGGGGCCTTAAGACTCGCACCTTTGCCAGCCTGAAGAAACATGGTGCCAATTGGGTAGATGAGCTTCCGAGCACACTATGGGCTAACCGGACATCCCAGAGCCGGGCCACCGGGGAGACACCCTTCTTCATGGTGTATGGGGCCGAAGCTGTACTTCCCCCAGAAATCACCATGAAGTCTCACCGTGTCCGGGCTTACGACGAAGCCGCGCAGGACAACCTCCAGCGTGGAGAAATCGACCTCGTCGACGAGGTCCGATTACATGCGGCACTCCGTAACGCGCGGTACAGAAAAGCGCTTCGGCGCTACCACCAGAGGTCTGTGCGTGCCCGGGAGCTGCAGGAAGGTGACCTGGTGTTGCGCCGCATACTTTCTCGCGAAGGGGCCCACAAACTCTCCCCTAGTTGGGAAGGCCCCTTCCGAGTCGCGAAAGTATGCCGTCCCAGGTGTGTGCGCCTTTCCACCAAGGATGGGGACCTGCTCCCGAACCCTTGGAACATAGAACACCTCCGTAAGTTCTACCCCTAGAGCAAAAATAGGACAGTACTTTCTTTTCGTAATAAACTCCATAGAGTCCAGGAGCAGCGCTCGGAGCAGCTAAACCCCAGGGGACGGTCCAGGACTACGTTCAGCTTTGCCTGGTTCCGACTCCAAGCGCGTAGAGTCTTGCTTCCCCTCTTAAAGGGGTGGGTCGTGGCCTCCATGTTTAGCCTGCCTTCCTCCTGTGGAAAGTTGTACGAAAAGAAATCTGCTCTACTTTGCTCTTTCCTTGTACTCATTTAAATTGTGAATTGAGTTTTTTTAATCACCCTTGCAGTGCATGGTTGCCATGTGCTCAGCTCCCCCTCTCTGCAAGTCCCCAAGCACCAAGCATATGGTTGGGGGCCATAAGTCAAATAAGACTATGGGATAAGGGAGGGGGAGCCCCCAAGGAGAATTACGTTTCCTCTACCTATGTGCAGGACCTCCAGGTTGCGGCAACAGGGACTGCATGAAGCAGGGGGAAAGGAGCTACCAACTACTCCGACCTAGGACTGGAAGGACCGGGACCTGCCCCTCCAGCAGGGGCGGGACCCGAGGGCCCCACGTGTCCAGCAGGCTCAGAACCCTCACCTCCCTTGAGGAGAGCTCCGGGCTCGCCACGTGGCGGGCGGAAACCGTACCTCCCCCCCCCCCCCCCCCCCCGGTGGGAGAGCTCCGAAAGCCCTACGTGTCCAGCACGGCCGGAGCTCCAACCTCTTAAGGAGGGGCTCCGGACCCGCCACGTGGCGGGCAGACCTGGGGGCCCCCCATGGGGCGAGATCCGGAGACCCCCGGGGACCCCTAACACGGTTAGGACCCGGGGAAGGTGTCTACGCAGAGCTCCGAGATTGGAGATGGCCTCTGAGTACCTTGCGGAGCTAAGGACTCAGACAGGCAAAGCCAAGAAGGAGAGAAAGAGCGTCACAGACACAAATATCTAAAAGAGTCAAACTATGCTAGGCTCCTTGAGCTGGACTACAGACTCGATAAGAAGAAAGAAACAAGCCCCAAGGGTCTCCTGACATGACCAGAATCTAGAAGTTGCATGGACGGCCACGTCGCCAGGCTTCAGCCCTGGCGGCACTCTCCCGCTCCATGACCCGAGCGCAGGAATCGCCTCCCTCATCACCGGCGCAAAAAGCCGGTGTCACCAAGGGGGCTTCTGGGGCCCCCTCCGCAGTATTCAGCGGTCTTCCTGGAGACTCTGCCGTCTGGGATCCTCCATGGTGCATCGGCGGCTTCCTTCTCCTGAAGTTCCCCCATCACCGGCGCAAAGGCCGGCGTCATCAAGGGTGCCCATGGAGCCTCCTTCCCTCATCACCTGTGCAAAAGCCGGTGTCATCAAGGGTGCTCCTGAGGCCCTCTCTCCACAGCTTCAGCGGCCTTCTCGGGGACTCTGCCGCCTGGGATTCTTCTCGGTGCTTCAGCGGTTTCTTTGAAGACTCCACCACCCGAGAAGGGACGCAACGCCAAGGAGCTTTCTGCCTGCCGTCACCAAGGAAGGGCTCCGTCAGGAGGACGAACCAGAGACCCCTCAGGGGCAAGGCAGGCAGGCTCCCCGAGTCCCAGGCTTGGTGCAGACGCCATCGCTGGAAGAAATCGACAGCGATTCTCCCCCCATAAGGCGGGTTGAGAGCCATGAAAGAAGACAAGACTGCAGAGGCTCGAGGGAAGCACAGGGGCTGGAAGCCTTATAAGGGAGCGTACCCATATGGGGGTTTCATTTCACACCTCCCCGGGTACAATCCCAAGCGATTCGGAACTCTTCGGATACACTGCATCGGCAACCGCTTTGGCTCCTAAACCAAGTGCCGATGACGGGTGGGCCCAAGCCGCCCAACTGAAGCGGTGGGTCAAGGAGTCAGTCTCCTGAGAAGATGAGCCGGCAAGGCACTTCGGTGGTTCCCGAAGAAAGCGCCGCAACGTGCAGAAGCGGCAGTCTTGGGAACCGCCGCAGTAAAAGCAACCATCAATTGAGCACACGCTCCCACGGTCCCGTGGCCGTTCGTGCTCCGGCAGCGGTCAATTCGGGACTTAGAGAAAGTGCGCGGATTGGAAGAGAGGTCCGGAGGCTCCACGTGCCCCGCGGGACTGACCCTTCTCTTCTCTGAGAAGGGCTCCAGGCCCGCCACGTGGCAGCAGAGCGACGCTGCCTGCCCCGAGCGATAAGCAGCGGGCGTAAATACGCCCCATATCTTGCCTGTACAAGGTATTCAAGGCCCGCGTCTTCCCAAGACGCGGAGACGCGGAGCACGCTTCTGTCAGGTGCCGTTGTGTAAAAGCCCAAGAAAAGGGACTTGTTAAAAACTTTTCTTCATCTCACAACACCACAATTTTCATTGTGGACACCTTAGGAAATGTTGTGAAGAGCATATCACCTCCATCAAAAGAATGATTAGAGGGGAAAGCCTTCACTTTCACAAAGTAGGGTTTCTACACATGAACATTAGAAGTTGAGCTCACCCCTAGAATTTAAAAAGTCTTGGGAAGGTTCAGTCCAAAGCTCATGCAAATTCAACAATTTTTGAGGCACTTTTGGGTTATTTCAAAAAGAGGCCAATTTGAGTGTAAATTCAAATTGCAGCCACTTTCATCACCCAAATTCAAAAGTTAGCCCCATATCTACACTCAGCACATTTTTCTGAGTAAACCCACCAATTTTCATCCCCATTGGAGTTCATCTTGTCAAGAGCTAAATTTGCTAGAATTCAAAACTGAATTTGAATTTCAGTTTAAATATGAAGCAAATTTAACCAAACAAAGTTTGAATTTGAGAATTCAAATTCAAACAAAGACTTGGTGACTAAGTCTCACATTAAATTGTGAGTAGCTGGAGATAATTGAGTGCCAACAGAAATGAAAAGAATTGGAAAGGGGATTAGAGGGGAGAGGGACCCACAGGTCAGTGGGGG
This sequence comes from Neostapfia colusana, assembly GCA_030760725.1. Lineage (NCBI taxonomy): Eukaryota > Viridiplantae > Streptophyta > Magnoliopsida > Poales > Poaceae > Neostapfia > Neostapfia colusana. Next base: position 53,869,543 of record JASWHV010000019.1, read on the forward strand.
AAAAGTGGTTGCAGCTGAACGGGTTCGGCTTCTCACCGAAGCAAACGCTCCCGGCGTGCCACCGAGCCGATTCTTCGGACGCCCCCGCGTGAGACGACGCAGCCAGCTCCTGCTTCCTCCCTCGCGCTGGCCAGCTGCTTCTGCCGATCATCACGCGCCTACACCGCTGAGCAGAGGCGCCGTGTTCTGTTGCCCAAGGAACGACCGAGCGCACGCCGCCGACGTCGTTCGATCGAAACCCGGAAATTCACCGCGAGCAGCGCCCCTCCTAGCCACAAAACCGCACCAGCTACTCGCCCTTTACCTCCTCGGCACGAGAGCAGTCGAGTTCAGCCCTTCCCCAGCCTTAGCTCCACGTTTCCGAGCAACACCCGAGAGACCGCCACCACTCGGCTCACGGTGACAGCCCAGCAGAGGGCCTTTCACAGCTGAGCAAGGACGGTTTCGGACGCGCCGGTGAGCACTACTGCTCCCACCCAAACCACAGGACCCACCGTGAACAGCTGAGCAAGAATTTGGAGAAACTCCGCCGGCGACCACAGAACAACGTTCCGGTATGAGACCTCCGAATTCCCACTCCCTTCTCGTCATTAGTTCGCTAAACTGTGCACACAGGAGCTAGGCTTGACGGCGCCCAAGTTTGCTCCGCAACCCTAGCTTAATTTTGGCTATAGCCGGCGTATTTCCCGGTTTTCCAGCCGCAGTTGTGGCGGGAAAGGTCGGGCTCACGGTGACGACTAGGTTAGAGCTCTCCCCGATCCCTAGCATGGCCTTGTCGACCTTCCATGAGATCCCCCGGTGCTGTAGAGCCTATCCGCCGAGCTTTTGGCGGGCTAATGTGCCCGAGCGATGGTACCGATAGTCACCGAAGGCCGCGGCTCGTTGCCAGCCTACTTCCGGCCACCGGCAGCCCGAGCCAACCCCGTAGACTTGTTCCCCGACCCTGAAAAACCCCAGGCGGCGAGCCTCCGGCCGAGAGGTGGCCGGAAAGCTGGGTCCGGCGAGCTCCAGTACAGCGCCGGCGAGGGGGAGGCGCGGGAGCGAGAGGAGGAAGAAGACCCACCGGGCCCACGTGTCAGCAGCTGAAGATTAAAACCCCGGATCAGCTGTGGCGTGTGATTCCGTGTGGTGGCGCGGGAAAGGGTCTGTGGCCCCCGTGTGGCGTGATTCCGGCGGTTGACACGTGTAGGGTGGACCCACAGGCAGAGTTTGAACTTTTACCGAATTAATTTGAATTCCAGATTCGGTTCAAACTTTGGAACTGCATAACTTTTGCTAGGAAGCTCCGAATTTAGTGATTCAAATTGGGTTGGATTCATCTTGCCTAGCTCTGTCCAGATATACAACCCAATTTGTATGAAACCCATTAATTAATTCTGGAAAATTCTTTAAAGCTTTTCAGCAAAAGAATTTTAGAGGGAGTTTGGTTCATCCAAAAATCCCCAAATTTTGCCAGAATGTTCTTTAGGACATTAGTAAAACCCTGTAAAAGTTTCAGACCATTTGGAGTTGAATTGGTCAGAGCAATTCAAATTGGAAGGTGCTGTGTTCATTTGAATGCAGAAACATTTTCAGAGAATTTCCAAAACTTGGAAATTCAATTCTGGGCAAACCTTGACTCCAAAAAATGCTAGGAAAATTCATGCAAACTCTATGAGCTATAATAAAAATTGTAGTTCATTAAGTTGAGCATGAACAGGGGTATTACCTCAGAATTAATTCTTCCTTGCTGATTTGCCAAGAGAATTATTCTGAGCAAACCACTCCATGAAAAGTGCTAATGTTTGGTCCAGAGAGTTTTCTTGTGACAAGGAACTCACACAAAAATTCTCAGCTCCATTGGAGCTCCAGATCACCCCTGTCCTGTTTACCCACTTAAGGGATTAAGATGAAAAAGGGGGGAAATCACTTAGCATTTAGCCATGTGATTAAATTCAAGCCAAACCACCAACACCAGTTCATATTTAATTTCTTAAACAAAGTTCCGGGTATTAGAGGCTGGTTATTAGAACTAAGAGTAGAAGTCTTACTCTAAACTCACTTTTGCATATAAATTAACATGTAGTATTTCATTAACGTGTAGCCGTTGAAGAAGAGACTCCGGAAGTGCTGGACTTCCTCCTTCCGGACGAAGAACTAACTCCTGACCAGCAGCAACAAGGCAAGCCCCGGTTTGCATTAACCCTTTTATAAATCTTACTTTGTTTACATGTGTCATATGAAGTATGTATGTGCATTAGGTATAGGGTGAATGAAACCCCACTTGCATAACCAAAGGTTCCTAAAAGAGTGAGGGTAGTGTCAAGGACCTCGAGAAGACAGGCTATGCTTAATGAGTCATAGGACTTCGGTACAAGTCGAGTAGTTGGAATCTACTCGCGAGATAGGCTTGGGACACACGGGTTCGGTTGAGTGATGTGAGATCACTTTAGTAATGAAAATGAGACTAGGCAGGGGCTAGGGCGCAGCAAGAGAGAGTCTTGTGGGCGCAGCCCTGCCCGTGTCGATTGAGGACCGATCCGTGTGCGGCCCTGCTGAACAAGTATTGAACGTACCGAAGGCATATCGGATATATGGGCCCCGATAAACCGATGTAGCCTAAACCTCCGGGCGTCGAGGCATAGCACACCGATTTATAGGTGTAGGTTGAGGGCAGCAAGGTGGAAATCTGCCAACGGGCATAGAGAGATGCTCCGTGTGGGGAACCTCCTGCTCGTTTCGGTGCGACCGGTTCGACGTTTGGGCTGTTGGGTGAAAGGTTGTCCCGTACGACATCGAGTGAGCGTGCTGTGCAGCTCCACGGGTGGGCGTACGTGACGTGCTCTTTGGGTTTTCCCTGCAGGTGTATATCGAGTCGATTCGCCGTCCCTCGCGGTGACGAGTATTGCTTGTTCACTGCGTCGTAACGTAGACTAATGGATGAAATATGTTGATTCAATGATGCTGATTGATATAATTGTATTGCTACATGCGTGCCACCAAATACTGCTTACTAAATTTCAGATTTCATGAACTGTTAACTTGTGGCTAAAAGATGAACTAAGGATGAACTTGTAGGCGTGTCTTTTTGCTGAAATGTTACTATCCTATGTCCATTGTACCCCTCATGTAGAGTTTCATGCTTAGGTGAGTCGGTTAAGCCTTGCTGAGCCTTTGTGCTCACGGTTGCTGCTCAAGTGTTTTTCAGGTGAGGAGCCACCCACGGACTCGGAGTACGAGTCCACAGGCGAGGGTTACCCTCCGTCGGGGACCACGGCTGAGTGGGAGCCGTACACGCCGCGCTGAGCTGAGACGTGCAGCTAGTGTGGGTTGCCCTAGGGCTGGGCAACTGACTTTTGCTAAATAGGCGGGCGTGAGTTGTATAGTGTAGTCTTCCGTTTTGTAATAGAAAAATAATTGTAACTGAAGTTTGTACTTGTTTGTACAGTTTCAGCTGTTTTTCCCATGTAATATATTGTGTTCTTATGACGTGTGCTGTCGGGTGTCGCATCGCGCGGCACCACCCTCTGCGATCCTGGATGAGCGGATTCCGGTCCGCCACAGCCTGGTATCAGAGCTGCAGTGGGGATAGCACAGTACTAAAGGACTGCATTATGGGAAAAACTTAGGTATACGGTGAGGATTCGGTAGTTACCCAAGTAAGGACTATATTAGCATAGTTACTTAAAGTGGCAAAGACTAACTTATGTGTTATAATTCTGAATTTCAATTATGTAGCGACGCACCTACGCTCTGGTAAGTATGGTAAGGAACGCCACCGAAAGCGGTTCAATTTCGGTTAGCTCTCCCTGACGAGGAACGTGGTTCGGGGATTGATCTCACAGCTTGGTGTGAGACGTTAATATGAACCTCGTGGACTCTTCATGTCCCTGAGTTCATATGAAACGCTGATCCGTAGCATGCATTAGGCAAGTAAGCGGAGACCCCATCGCATGGTCAGTAACGCGAGAGTGTTTTCGTCTGGAAATAGCCCAGGAGGACATACGCAGCGCTTGCCATCGGCGTGCCCTGCAGGGCAGTAGGTGGTATCTGTTGGGTTGATAACATTCCCAACCGTGACGACCCGTTCATGACATACTCGGGTTCCCCGTCGTGTGGTGTTGAAACACGATCACGTATCTTGAGACGTGACCTAACTCAAGGACGGCCGTATGACAATGATACGGGCGTTTGTATTTACTTTCAAATATGGAACTGCCTGAAATGAATAACCATTGAGTGCACCATTATTGTGTGGTTTTCTGCAGGTACTAACCACGTATGTATCCGTGTAGAAAACGTGTGCGAGAGACCGTTTAGTGCCACACTTGAGACGTATATGCCGGTATGATCCGGTTAGGATTTTCTTTTGTGAGAAACGTAGTACCGAGACATTGTAGGCATATGCATGAGTATAATGATGACAAAGAATTAAAATCTATATGTTCAACAGTTAGGACCCTGGTTGGGTATAAGAATGGGATGGTGATGAGTGTAGTTCCAAAAGAGACTGAAAAACAGAGTGCTCTGTTTTGGGCAGCATGTTTGCTGATCTTCAACAGGGCATAACTCACAGGTCTTTTAGCCCAGGGAGGTGTGCTATATAGTTCTGGAAAGGTATTCAAGTACTCTACAACTTTGTTGTAGACTTCCAGAGCTGAAACTCGCCTTAAGATGGCTGAAATCCCAGAGGAATGTAAACTGTCCAGAATCAGGGCAGAGTAAAACATCCTCTGAACTGATCTGTTTTTCAAATATAACTCCCAGTAGAAAAATCTAAAATTGTCATATAGTCCATCCTTAGAAAGAGTAGAAGATGTTTGCCATCTTTGTAATTCAAAGTTCCTGAAATTTCAGCACAGAATTTAGTGGATATCAGGATTGGAAACAGCCACTTCCAAGGGAGGTGCTGTTAAAATTCTTCCAGAAATTCTGCTAACTTTGAATTAGCATAACTTTTTAATCAAAGCTGATCTGGGGGCAAATGAGTACTTGTTGGAAAGATACTAAAGTTAACTTTAACTTTGGTATTCAACTTGAGTCATGAAAATGCACAGAACCAGATCAAAACTTGGAATAGGTAGCAACTGGTCATTCTGACAGAAGAATGACAGTTGAGCTCATTGGAGAGGGTGTTGTACCCTAAGGGTGTGATATGTGATGACAACGCGATAGTAATGTCTCGTAGTGACCAAACCTAGTTATGTTGAGCTTCCAAAGTGGAGGTTCATCAAGTTGGATTAAACTAGCTGGTGTTTGGTCTGGTAATGGTGTAGCTTGTGCAAAGTTATTACATTATCGGCTTACGAGATATATCGCATGTTTTTGTTGTCATAATATTTTTACGCCCATTATAATGGAACTGCATGCAAGTGTTGCGGGACTGATGTTATTGTCGTATGATTGCAGATGGTTCGCACTAGGACCACGCACGAGGTAGGTGGCTCTAGCCAAGGTGGAGGCGATGACTCCCAGCCACCGGCCTACGACAGCACCCCGCAGCAGCAGCCACCACCGCCGCCTCCACTTACTCTAGCGGATGTGATAGCGGCATTGGTGGGAGGTCGTGAGGAGCAGACCGACCTGCTCCGCACGATCGTGCAGAATACGTCCCAGGCGGGAGGACGTCAAGAGCGAGGGCCTCGTGAGCCCCGCGAAGTGTCGTACTCGGATTTCATGAGTACGCACCCTCCAGTGTTCACTGAAGCTGAAGAACCACTGGAGGCGGACAACTGGCTGCGGACTATCGAGTCCAAGTTCGGGCTGCTCCAGTGTACGGAGCGGCAGAAGACACTGTTCGCAGCACAGCAGCTCCACGGTGCCGCTGGTGCGTGGTGGGCGAATTATGTCGCCTCACGTCCGGCTGGCCATGCCGTGGAATGGCAAGAGTTCCGGGAGGCGTTCCGCGCCTATCACATTCCTCCCGGAATAATGAAGAGAAAGTTCCAAGAATTTTTGGAACTGAAGCAGGGTGGGAGGAGTGCCCACGACTACTCCCGTGCCTTTAACCATCTGGCGCAGTATGCGTCAGACTACATCTCCACGGAGGAGAAGAAGAGGGAGCACTTCTATCGGGGGTTACACCCCGAAATGAAGACCCACCTCGTACAATGGAACCGCGGCACATTCAACGATCTAGTCAATGCCGCCATCATGCAAGAGGACGCTCAGCGGGAGTTAGCAGCTGAGCAGAGGAAGCGTAGCGCTCCACCTAGCAGCGGTGGGAGTGGCGCTCCCCAGAAGTACCGTATGGTGTATCGGACACCATCCGGGCAGCAGTGGCGTCCACCGGCGCGACCTCAACAGTTCGGGGGACGTTCGCTCCAAGCACCCCCGTTCCGTCCGCCGATGCCACCACCAAGACAGCAGCAGCAGCAGACGGTACCCCGGGCGTTTCCACCGCCACAACGCGCCCCAGGTTTCCGTCCACCGATCAGGGGGGGACCGCCCCGTTTCACCTGCTTCACGTGTGGCCAGGCGGGCCACTTTGCGAAGGACTGTCCCCAGGGGCAGCAGAGCAGCGGGCAAGCCCAGTTCCAGGGCGGTGCTCGAGGCCGACCTCCGGTGAAGAAGGTTGGTCAGCGGACTGGAGGCGTCCGCAACCTCGACAATGAGGACGCCCCAGAGGGAGACAACGTGCTGGCGGGTACGTTTACTCTCAACAATCAAGCCATCGTCATATTATTTGATTCTGGTGCAACCCACAGCTTTATAAGTGCATCCTATGTGGCTAAACATCAATTGCAAGTCTTCCCAACCGACTGCACTTATATGATCTGCTCACCGGGAGGGAAGATTTCAGCTAATATGATGATTCCAAAGGCACCTCTGTGCTTAGGTGGGAAACTATATCCCACCACCTTGATAATCCTTATGGGACAAAAGATTGATGCAATCTTAGGGATGTCATGGCTGCAATACCATGGCGCTGTCCTAGAGACTCGGACACGGACGGTTCACTTAAATTCTCCATTTCACCGTCCGCATTCCATGGTGTTAGACACACCAGTCCGGGAAGTTTTAGCAATTAATAATGCTGAAGTTCTCAAGTTAGAAGACATCCCCGTAGTCCGGGAGTATCCCGACGTGTTCCCGGACGATCTTCCGGGCATGCCACCTGAGCGGGATGTCGAGTTCAAGATTGAACTTGCACCCGGGACTACGCCCATATCACGGAGACCGTACAAGATGGCTCCAAATGAGCTGGCAGAACTGAAAGAACAGCTCAATGATCTGTTGAGAAAGGGTTTCATTAGGCCGAGTTCCTCGCCTTGGGGGTGCTCGGCGCTATTCGTGAAGAAGAAGGATGAGACCCTGAGGCTGTGTGTGGATTACCGGCCGCTCAACGCTGTCACCATCAAGAATAAGTACCCACTGCCCCGTATTGACATCTTGTTTGATCAACTGGTGGGGGCCAGTGTATTCTCAAAGATGGACCTTCGCTCTGGATATCACCAGATCAAGATCCGGGCGGAGGATATCCCGAAGACGGCGTTCTCGATGAGATACGGCTTATACGAATATCTCGTCATGTCCTTTGGTCTCACAAATGCTCCAGCCCATTTCATGTATCTCATGAACTCGGTGTTCATGCCGGAGCTGGACAAGTTCGTGGTAGTGTTCATCGACGATATCTTGGTTTACTCCAAGACAGAAGCCGAGCATGCCGAACACTTACGGATCGTTCTTCAACGATTGCGAGACCACAAACTCTACGCCAAGTTCAGCAAATGCGAATTTTGGATCAGCCAAGTGCCATTCTTGGGACATATCATCTCAGCTGAAGGCATTGCGGTTGACCCAAGTAAAATCGAGCAAGTGTTGAAATGGAAAGCTCCCACTTCAGTTCATGAAGTCAGAAGCTTCCTCGGGTTAGCGGGATACTACCGGAGATTCATTCCAAGCTTCTCCAAGCTCGCTAAGCCGATGACAGAGTTGCTGAAGAAAGGGACAAAATATGTTTGGAACACGGCGTGTGAAGGAGCGTTCCGAACACTGGTGAAGCATCTCACAACAGCCCCGGTATTAGCTCAGCCGGATACAACAAAGCCCTTCGACGTGTATTGTGACGCGTCCGGTATTGGGCTCGGCTGCGTGTTGATGCAGGAAGGACGTGTGGTCGCTTATGGCTCACGCCAACTTCGGAACCATGAGCAGCACTACCCGACTCACGATCTTGAACTTGCTGCCGTGGTGTTGGCGCTGAAAATGTGGAGGCACTATCTCCTGGGGAACTTGGTGCATCTCTACACCGACCACAAGAGCTTGAAATACATTTTCACCCAGAAGGAGCTGAACATGAGGCAGAGGAGGTGGTTAGAACTGATCAAAGATTATGAGATTGAGATCCATTACCACCCCGGCAAGGCGAATGTGGTTGCCGACGCGCTGAGTCGGAAATCACATGTCCATCACCTCACCATTACACCGGTGGAGGAGGAAGAGCCAAGTTTATACTTGGTTCCTTATGGATCGCTGTACAAAATTGCCCTCGTCCCTACTATTAGGGAGGACATCATTGCAGCTCAGAAAACGGATAAGGGCATGGCACATCTCCGGAGACGGATAGACATTGGAGAAATTAAATGTTTCCGGAAGGATGATGAGGGGACGCTGTGGTTCAATGACCGCATAGTCGTACCCCGAGATATGAAGTTGAGGAAAAAGATCCTCGATGAAGCTCACTTGTCCAAATACTCCATTCATCCGGGCAGCAACAAAATGTACCAAGATTTGAAAAAGAAATTTTGGTGGACACGGATGAAGCGGGAGGTAGCTAAGTACGTATCCGAGTGCGATACGTGTAGACGAGTGAAAGCTGATCACATGAAGAAATCAGGGCTGTTGCAACCCCTGAAGATCCCAGCATGGAAATGGGAAGATGTGAGCATGGATTTCATTGTGGGATTACCCCTAACAGCCAACAAGCATGATTCCATATGGGTAATCGTTGATCGGTTAACCAAGACGGCTCACTTCATTCCGGTGAATACACGTTACAATGCCGGCAAATATGCGGAGCTATACATAGCGAAGATTCTATGCCTATACGGGGTACCCAAGACCATTGTCTCAGATCGAGGTGCATTATTTGTATCTCGCTTTTGGGAGCAGCTACACGCTGCATTGGGTACTAAGTTAATCAGGAGCTCCGCCTATCACCCTCAGACAGATGGCCAGACAGAAAGGGTGAATCAAGTCCTGGAAGACATGTTGAGAGCATGTGCCATCCACCATGGTAGGAACTGGGATGATCACCTACCATTGGCGGAATTCTCGTACAACAACGGTTATCAGGCGAGTATCAAAATGGCACCCTATGAAGCTCTCTACGGTCGTAAATGCCGCACCCCATTAAATTGGTGCGAGTCCGGTGAAAGGGTCACATTCGGAGTTGATGTGGTGAACGACGCCGAGGAGCGCGTTCGGACAATTCAAGCCAATTTGAAGGCCGCTCAATCCCGACAGAAGAGCTACGCTGATAAGAGGCGTAGGCCGTTGCACTTTGACGTTGGGGAACACGTGTACCTCCGCGTGTCTCCAATGAAGGGCGTGCACCGATTCGGTGTGAAGGGGAAGCTCGCTCCCCGTTTCATTGGACCCTACGCTATCACCGAGAAGTGTGGACCAGCAGCGTATCGATTGGAGCTACCGGCATCTCTGGCTGGTGTCCACGATATTTTCCATGTTTCGCAACTGCGAAAATGCTTGAAGCATACAACTGCTGTTCCTACCGAAGACATCGGCGAGCTGAAGCCGGATTTAACATATGATGAATATCCGGTGGGAATTCTTGATGAGAAAGCCAGGACCACGCGTAGCAGAACGTTGTGGTTCTACAAGATACTCTGGAGTAACCACACCGCCGAAGAAGCGACGTGGGAGAGCGAGGAGTTCCTTCGCTCAAATTACCCGGAGTTCTTGGCTTCTCAACACGGGTAAGTCCCTATTACATCGCTATCTCTTCTTTTATAATCTCGGGACGAGATTCTTTTAAGGGGGGAGGGATGTAAAAGCCCAAGAAAAGGGACTTGTTAAAAACTTTTCTTCATCTCACAACACCACAATTTTCATTGTGGACACCTTAGGAAATGTTGTGAAGAGCATATCACCTCCATCAAAAGAATGATTAGAGGGGAAAGCCTTCACTTTCACAAAGTAGGGTTTCTACACATGAACATGAGAAGTTGAGCTCACCCCTAGAATTTAAAAAGTCTTGGGAAGGTTCAGTCCAAAGCTCATGCAAATTCAACAATTTTTGAGACACTTTTGGGTTATTTCAAAAAGAGGCCAATTTGAGTGTAAATTCAAATTGCAGCCACTTTCATCACCCAAATTCAAAAGTTAGCCCCATATCTACACTCAGCACATTTTTCTGAGTAAACCCACCAATTTTCATCCCCATTGGAGTTCATCTTGTCAAGAGCTAAATTTGCTAGAATTCAAAACTGAATTTGAATTTCAGTTTAAATATGAAGCAAATTTAACCAAACAAAGTTTGAATTTGAGAATTCAAATTCAAACAAAGACTTGGTGACTAAGTCTCACATTAAATTGTGAGTAGCTGGAGATAATTGAGTGCCAACAGAAATGAAAAGAATTGGAAAGGGGATTAGAGGGGAGAGGGACCCACAGGTCAGTGGGGGAAAAGTGGTTGCAGCTGAACGGGTTCGGCTTCTCACCGAAGCAAACGCTCCCGGCGTGCCACCAAGCCGATTCTTCGGACGCCCCCGCGTGAGACGACGCAGCCAGCTCCTGCTTCCTCCCTCGCGCTGGCCAGCTGCTTCTGCCGATCATCACGCGCCTACACCGCTGAGCAGAGGCGCCGTGTTCTGTTGCCCAAGGAACGACCGAGCGCACGCCGCCGACGTCGTTCGATCGAAACCCGGAAATTCACCGCGAGCAGCGCCCCTCCTAGCCACAAAACCACACCATCTACTCGCCCTTTACCTCCTCGGCACGAGAGCAGTCGAGTTCAGCCCTTCCCCAGCCTTAGCTCCACGTTTCCGAGCAACACCCGAGAGACCGCCACCACTCGGCTCACGGTGACAGCCCAGCAGAGGGCCTTTCACAGCTGAGCAAGGACGGTTTCGGACGCGCCGGTGAGCACTACTGCTCCCACCCAAACCACAGGACCCACCGTGAACAGCTGAGCAAGAATTTGGAGAAACTCCGCCGGCGACCACAGAACAACGTTCCGGTATGTGACCTCCGAATTCCCACTCCCTTCTCGTCATTAGTTCGCTAAACTGTGCACACAGGAGCTAGGCTTGACGGCGCCCAAGTTTGCTCTGCAACCCTAGCTTAATTTTGGCTATAGCCGGCGTATTTCCCGGTTTTCCAGCCGCAGTTGTGGCGGGAAAGGTCGGGCTCACGGTGACGACTAGGTTAGAGCTCTCCCCGATCCCTAGCATGGCCTTGTCGACCTTCCATGAGATCCCCCGGTGCTGTAGAGCCTATCCGCCGAGCTTTTGGCGGGCTAATGTGCCCGAGCGACGGTACCGATAGTCACCGAAGGCCGCGGCTCGTTGCCAGCCTACTTCCGGCCACCGGCAGCCCGAGCCAACCCCGTAGACTTGTTCCCCGACCCTGAAAAACCCCAGGCGGCGAGCCTCCGGCCGAGAGGTGGCCGGAAAGCTGGGTCCGGCGAGCTCCAGTACAGCGCCGGCGAGGGGGAGGCGCGGGAGCGAGAGGAGGAAGAAGACCCACCGGGCCCACGTGTCAGCAGCTGAAGATTAAAACCCTGGATCAGCTGTGGCGTGTGATTCCGTGTGGTGGCGCAGGAAAGAGTCTGTGGCCCCCGTGTGGCGTGATTCCGGCGGTTGACACGTGTAGGGTGGACCCACAGGCAGAGTTTGAACTTTTACCGAATTAATTTGAATTCCAGATTCGGTTCAAACTTTGGAACTGCATAACTTTTGCTAGGAAGCTCCGAATTTAGTGATTCAAATTCGGTTGGATTCATCTTGCCTAGCTCTGTCCAGATATACAACCCAATTTGTATGAAACCCATTAATTAATTCTGGAAAATTCTTTAAAGCTTTTCAGCAAAAGAATTTTAGAGGGAGTTTGGTTCATCCAAAAATCCCCAAATTTTTCCAGAATGTTCTTTAGGACATTAGTAAAACCCTGTAAGAGTTTCAGACCATTTGGAGTTGAATTGGTCAGAGCAATTCAAATTGGAAGGTGCTGTGTTCATTTGAATGCAGAAACATTTTCAGAGAATTTCCAAAACTTGGAAATTCAATTCTGGGCAAACCTTGACTCCAAAAAATGCTAGGAAAATTCATGCAAACTCTATGAGCTATAATAAAAATTGTAGTTCATTAAGTTGAGCATGAACAGGGGTATTACCTCAGAATTAATTCTTCCTTGCTGATTTGCCAAGAGAATTATTCTGAGCAAACCACTCCATGAAAAGTGCTAATGTTTGGTCCAGAGAGTTTTCTTGTGACAAGGAACTCACACAAAAATTCTCAGCTCCATTGGAGCTCCAGATCACCCCTGTCCTGTTTACCCACTTAAGGGATTAAGATGAAAAAGGGGGGAAATCACTTAGCATTTAGCCATGTGATTAAATTCAAGCCAAACCACCAACACCAGTTCATATTTAAATTCTTAAACAAAGTTCCAGGTATTAGAGGCTGGTTATTAGAACTAAGAGTAGAAGTCTTACTCTAAACTCACTTTTGCATATAAATTAACATGTAGTATTTCATTAACGTGTAGCCGTTGAAGAAGAGACTCCGGAAGTGCTGGACTTCCTCCTTCCGGACGAAGAACTAACTCCTGACCAGCAGCAACAAGGCAAGCCCCGGTTTGCATTAACCCTTTTATAAATCTTACTTTGTTTACATGTGTCATATGAAGTATGTATGTGCATTAGGTATAGGGTGAATGAAACCCCACTTGCATAACCAAAGGTTCCTAAAAGAGTGAGGGTAGTGTCAAGGACCTCGAGTAGACAGGCTATGCTTAATGAGTCATAGGACTTCGGTACAAGTCGAGTAGTTGGAATCTACTCGCGAGATAGGCTTGGGACACACGGGTTCGGTTGAGTGATGTGAGATCACTTTAGTAATGAAAATGAGACTAGGCAGGGGCTAGGGCGCAGCAAGAGAGAGTCTTGTGGGCGCAGCCCTGCCCGTGTCGATTGAGGACCGATCCGTGTGCGGCCCTGCTGAACAAGTATTGAACGTACCGAAGGCATATCGGATATATGGGCCCCGATAAACCGATGTAGCCTAAACCTCCGGGCGTCGAGGCATAGCACACCGATTAATAGGTGTAGGTTGAGGGCAGCAAGGTGGAAATCTGCCAACGGGCATAGAGAGATGCTCCGTGTGGGGAACCTCCTGCTCGTTTCGGTGCGACCGGTTCGACGTTTGGGCTGTTGGGTGAAAGGTTGTCCCGTACGACATCGAGTGAGCGTGCTGTGCAGCTCCACGGGTGGGCGTACGTGACGTGCTCTTTGGGTTTTCCCTGCAGGTGTATATCGAGTCGATTCGCCGTCCCTCGCGGTGACGAGTATTGCTTGTTCACTGCGTCGTAACGTAGACTAATGGATGAAATATGTTGATTCAATGATGCTGATTGATATAATTGTATTGCTACATGCGTGCCACCAAATACTGCTTACTAAATTTCAGATTTCATGAACTGTTAACTTGTGGCTAAAAGATGAACTAAGGATGAACTTGTAGGCGTGTCTTTTTGCTGAAATGTTACTATCCTATGTCCATTGTACCCCTCATGTAGAGTTTCATGCTTAGGTGAGTCGGTTAAGCCTTGCTGAGCCTTTGTGCTCACGGTTGCTGCTCAAGTGTTTTTCAGGTGAGGAGCCACCCACGGACTCGGAGTACGAGTCCACCGGCGAGGGTTACCCTCCGTCGGGGACCACGGCTGAGTGGGAGCCGTACACGCCGCGCTGAGCTGAGACGTGCAGCTAGTGTGGGTTGCCCTAGGGCTGGGCAACCGACTTTTGCTAAATAGGCGGGCGTGAGTTGTATAGTGTAGTCTTCCGCTGTGTAATAGAAAAATAATTGTAACTGAAGTTTGTACTTGTTTGTACAGTTTCAGCTGTTTTTCCCATGTAATATATTGTGTTCTTATGACGTGTGCTGTCGGGTGTCGCATCGCGCGGCACCACCCTCTGCGATCCTGGATGAGCGGATTCCGGTCCGCCACACGTTGCACCCAGTCACATCACAGACTGGCACGCGGTGTCAGAACCTGCCAGCCAATAAACACCGCGACAAGACATCCCATGCCGCCTGCGCCATCATCAACCACTACGACTAGCATGCGGCATGGGCAGGGCGGCAAGATGAAGACTCAGAAGACTTCGACCAGAGACAACTACCGGCATAACTGCAGATACGGTAGATAATAGACAATCTTCCTGGGACCACCTGTCGGGTCCCGGCTCCCCTTGTAAGCCGCCCGAGTCTTGGACTATAAAAGCCTCGGGTAGGCGTCGATAGCAAGGGTTCGCACTTTGCAACTCATACGCTAGCCATACACTCTCAAGCTGTAACTCACCCCCGAGCTCAGGCCCCCGGTCCGGAGCAGCAAGCAATACAGCGAGCTCCATAGCTCGCCGTGGACGTAGGGTTTTACGCTCCGGCGGCCTGAACCACGTAAAACTCACCGTGTCAAGCTCTTACTAACTCGTCCATCGGTGCAAGCTCTCCGCTAGAGACTAGCCCCACCAAAAAAAGAACCTCCGCGGGCTGCCCAGTGCAGGCCCGGGGAAAGTGTCGACTGAACACTTCGACAGCCAATAAATACGGCGACGAGACATGCCCTGCCGTCCCTGCCATCATCAACCACTACGCCTAGCTTGCGGCACAGGCAGGACGGCAGGACGACGACTAAGAAGCCCTTGCCAGAGACAACTACCAGCATTCACTGTAAGATATGGTAGATTGTAGGAAATCTCCCTAGGGCCACCTGTCGGGCCCCAGGGCCCACTTTGTAAGCCGCCCGAGCCTTGAAGTATAAAAGACTCGGGTTGGTGTAAAAGCCCAAGAAAAGGGACTTGCAAAAGTGATCATTTTGATCACCTCACAACACCACAGCTCATCTTGTGGATATCTTGTGAACACTTGTGAAGAGCAAGTAACCACTGTTGAAGTGTGCGGTCGACACTTCCCCCGGGCCTGCACTGGGCAGCCCGCGGAGGTTCTTTTTTCGGAGGGTCTAGTCCCTAGCGGAGAGCTTGCGCAGATGGACGAGTTAGTAAGAGCTTGACACGGCAAGTTTTACGTGGTTTAGGCCGCCGGAGCGTAAAACCCTACGTCCACGGCGAGCTATGGAGCTCGCTGTATTGCTTGCTGCTCAGGGCCAGAGGCCTGAGCTTGGGGGTGAGTTACAGCTTGAGAGTGTATGGCTAGCGTATGAGTTGCAAAGTGCGAACCCTTGCTATCGACACCTACCTGAGCCTTTTATAGTCCAAGACTCGGGCGGCTTACAAGGGGAGCCGGGACCCGACAGGTGGTCCCGAGAAGATTGTCTATTATCTACCGTATCTGCAGTTACGCCGGTAGTTGTCTCTGGCCGAAGGCTTCTGAGTCTTCATCTTGCCGCCCTGCCCATGCCGCATGCTAGTCGTAGTGGTTGATGACGGCGCAGGCGGCATGGGATGTCTTGTCGCGGTGTTTATTGGCTGACAGGTTCTGACACCGCGCGCCAGTCTGTGATGCGACTGGGCGCAATGGCACTTGACAGAAGCGTGCTCCGCGTCTCCGCGTCTTGGGAAGACGCGGGCCTTGAATACCTTGTACGGGCAAGGTATGGGGCGTATTTACGACCGCTGCCTACCGCTCGGGGCCGGCAGCGTCGTTCTGCTGCCACGTGGCGGGCCCGGAGCCCTTCTCAGAGGAGAGGGGGGTCAGTCCCGCAGGGCACGTGGAGCCTCCGGACCTTTCCCCGTGGAGGGGGAGGCTCGGCTTCTGTTGGCCACGTGGCGGGCCCGGAGCTCTCCTCTGAGGAGAGGGAGGTCCGGCCCCGCTGGACACGCGGCGCCTTCGGGCCTCTCTCCCGCGGAGGGGGAGGTCCGGCTTCTGTATGCCACGTGGCTGGCCCGGAGCTCTCCTCTGAGGAGAGGGAGGTCCGGCCCCGCCGGACGCGTGGCGCCTTCGGAGCTCTCCCTACGGAGAAGGGCGAGTTCCTTAGGCATTTTACCCTGTGCGCGGGGTACCCCATATCTCAGGTACCGACAGTGGCCCCCGGGCTCATCTCGGGGGAGATAGCGAGCCTGAGGTGGGACCCCCGTCTCTTCCGATCCGCGCACTTCCTCTGAGTCCCGAATTGACCGCTGCCGGAGCACGAACGGCCACGGGATCGTGGGAGCGTGCGCTCACTTGATGGTTGCTTTTACTGCGGCGGTTCCCAAGACCGCCACTTCTGCACGTTGCGGCGCTTTCTTCGGGAACCGCCGAAGTGCCTTGCCGGCTCATCTTCTCAGGAGACTGACTACTTGACCCCACCGCTTCAGTTTGGCGGCTTGGGCCCACCCGTCATCGGCACTCGGTCTAGGAACCGAAGCGGTTGCCGGTGCGGGGTATTCGAAGAGTTCCGAATCGCTTGGAATTGCACCCGGGAAGGTGTTAAATGAAACCTCCATGTGGGTGCATTCCTTTTATAAGGCTTCCAGCCCCTGCGCCTCCCTCAGGCCCCTGCAGTCTTGTCTTCTTCCATGGATCTTAACCCGCCTTATGGGGGGAAGAATTGCTCTCGGTTCCCTCCAGCGGTTGCGTCTGCACCCAGCCTGGGACTCAGGGAGCTTGCCTGCCCTGCCCCTGAGGGTGGTGGAGTCTTCAAAGGAACCGCTGAAGCATCGAGAAGAATCCCAGGCGGCAGGGTCTCCAAGAACACCGCTGAATACCGCGGTGCGGGCCTCAGGAGCACCCTTGATGACTCTAGTTTTTGCGCAGGTGATGAGGGTTGGGGGCTCCAGGGGCACCCTTGACGACACCGGCTTTTGCGCAGGTGATGAGGGAACTTCAGGAGAAGGAAACCGCCGATGCTCCATGGAGAATCCCAGATGGTAGAGTCTCCAGGAAGACCGCTGAATACTGCGGAGGGGGCCTCAGGAGCTCCCGTGGTGTCACTGGTTTTTGCGCCGGTGATGAGGGAGGCGATTCCTGCGCTCTGGTCATAGAGCGAGAGAGTTCCGCCAGGGCTGAAGCCTGGTGACGCGGCTGTTGTTGCAACTTCCGGATTCTGGTTGTGTCAGGAGACCCTTGGGGCTTGTTTCTTTCTTCTTATCGAGTCTGTAGTCCAGCTCAAGGAGCCTTGCATAGTTTGACTCTTTTAGATATTTGTGCCTGTGACGCTCTTTCTCTCCTTCTTGGCTTTGCCTGTCTGAGTCCTTAGCTCCACAAGGTACTCAGAGGCCATCTCCAATCTCGGAGCTCTGCGTAGACACCTTCCCCGGGTCCTAACCGTGTTAGGGGTCCCCGGGGGTCTCCGGATCCCGCCTCATGGGGAGCCCCAAGTCTGCCCGCCACGCGGCGTGCCCGGAGCTCTCCTCAAGGGAGGTGAGGGTTCCGAGCCTGCTGGGCACGTGGGGCCCTCGGGTCCCGCCCCTGCTGGAGGGGCAGGTCCTGGTCCTTCCAGTCCTAGGTCGGAGTAGTTGGTAGCTCCTTTCCCCCTGCTTCATGCAGTCCCTGTTGCCGCAACCTAGAGGTCCTGCACATAGGTAGAGGAAACGTAATTCTCCTTGGGGGCTCCCCCTCCCTTATCTCATAGTCTTATTTGACTTATAGCCCCCAACCATACGCTTGGTGCTTGGGGACTTGTAGAGAGGGGGAGCTGAGCACATGGCAACCATGCACTGCAAGGGTGATTAAAAAACTCAATTCACAATTTAAATGAGTACAAGGAAAGAGCAAAGTAGAGCAGATTTCTTTTCGTACAACTTTCCATAGGAGGAAGGCAGGCTAAACATGGAGGCCACGACCCACCCCATTAAGAGGGGAAGCAAGACTCTACGCGCTTGGAGTCGGAACCAGGCAAAGCTGAACGTAGTCCTGGACCGTCCCCTGGGGTTTAGCTGCTCCGAGCGCTGCTCCTGGACTCTATGGAGTTTATTACGAAAAGAAAGTACTGTCCTATTTTTGCTCTAGGGATAGAACTTACGGAGGTGTTCTATGTTCCAAGGGTTCAGGAGCAGGTCCCCATCCTCGGTGGAAAGGCGCACACACCCGGGGCAGCATACTTTTGTGACTCGGAAGGGGCCTTCCCAACTAGGGGAGAGTTTGTGGGCCCCTTCGCGAGAAAGTATGCGCCGCAACACCAGGTCACCTTCCTGCAGCTCCCGGGCACGCACAGACCTCTGGTGGTAGCGCCGAAGCGCTTGTCTGTACCGCGCGTTACGGAGTGCCGCATGTAATCGGGCCTCATCGACGAGGTCGATTTCTCCACGCCGGAGGTTGTCCTGCATGGCTTCGTCGTAAGCCCGGACACGGTGAGACTTCATGGTGATTTCTGGGGGAAGTACAGCTTCAGCCCCGTACACCATGAAGAAGGGTGTCTCCCCGGTGGCCCGGCTCTGGGATGTCCGGTTAGCCCATAGTGTGCTCGGAAGCTCATCTACCCAATTGGCACCATGTTTCTTCAGGCTGGCGAAGGTGCGAGTCTTAAGGCCCCGGAGAATCTCCGCGTTGGCCCTCTCAACTTGCCCATTGCTCCTCGGGTGGGCGACAGAGGCATAGCATACCTGAATACCAAGGTCCTTGCAGTAGTCTTGGAATGCTGCGCTGGTGAACTGGGTCCCGTTGTCGGTCATGATCCTGTTTGGGACCCCGAACCGGCAGACAATAGACTTGATGAATTTTACTGCGGATTGTTTGTTGATGGTGACAACTGGTGTAGCTTCCGGCCACTTGGTGAACTTGTCGATAGCGACATAGAGGTACCGGAATCCCCCGACGGTTCTGGGAAATGGTCCCACGATGTCCAGCCCCCATACGGCAAACGGCCACGAGGGCGGGATCATCTGTACCGCTTGAGCCGGTGTATGGATCTGCTTGGCGTGGAACTGGCACGCCTTGCAGCTCTCGACCAGCTTGACGGCATCCTGGAGTGCTGTAGGCCAGTAGAAGCCATGCCGTAAGGCTTTACCGACAAGCGTGCGTGAGGAAGAATGACTTCCACATTCGCCTCCATGGATCTCAGCGAGCAAGTCGCAGCCTGGAACCCTGGGTTATGCACCGCAATAGGATGTGGTTGGCGCCACGCCGGTAGAGATCCCCCTCTACCAGCGCGTACCTCTTAGCCATACACACAATCCGTTCAGCGGTTGCATGTTCATCAGGGAGGATATTGTCCTTCAAGTAGTCCCGGATCTCCGTGATCCATGCATCGGGTCTGACTTGAGCTTCTGGATCTTGAGCGCTGGGTTGCACGGAGTCCCCAGTGACGCTTACGATCCTTGGCGGCATCCATGGCTGTAGGGCCGCCGGGACCGCCAGCTTCGAGGTGCTGGTCAAGCCCCCTTCGCCCGGCTAGGCGGGCCGGGCTGTGGGCCGCAGCAACGTCCTCTCGAAAACTCCTTCGGGCGCAAGGGCTCCGGTGGAAGCCTTCGTTGAAAGGTTGTCAGCTGCGGCATTACCAGCACGCGGTACGTGGTGCAGGTCCAAAGCGAGGAATTCTTTCTCCAACATCTGTACGTGGAGCAGATACGCAGCTATCTGCGGGTCATTGCAGGAGCATTCACCCCTGACTTGCTTGATGACCAGTTGGGAGTCGCCCTGTGCCAACAACTGGCGAGCGCCTAAAGACAGGGCTATCTGCAGGCCAAAGATGAGTGCTTCATACTCCGCCATATTATTGGTTGCCTTGAAATGTAGACGCACCATATACCCAAACTGTTCCCCCGATGGCATGAGGAGCAGTACGCCGGCACCGGCCCCCTGCTTTCGCGAGGAGCCGTCGAAGAAGAGTGTCCAGTGGGGTTCGGTGAAGACCGGAGCTTTGGGCTCTGGCTCACCGCCTTCATGGCCCCCTGGGTCAGTCTTCGTTGGTGTCCACTCCGCCACAAAGTCAGCCAGTGCTTGGCTCTTGACTGCATGGCGTGGGAGGAAGTCCAGCTCAAACTCCGCCAGCTCCGCCGCCCATTTAGCAACGTTGCCAGTCGCATGGGGGCTGTGAAGAATTGTCTTCAGCGGGTACGAGGTGACTACCGAGACCCGGTGGGCCTGGAAGTAGTGGCGGAGCTTCCTGGAAGCCACGAGCACCGCATACAGCAGCTTGTGGACTTCTAGGTAACTTGTCTTGGCCTCATGAAGTACTTCACTGATGTAGTAGACAGGCCTCTGTATGGTTCAAACCCTCTCTCGTAGGCTTGAGAGCTCCTCGTCCATTGGCTCCGGCCCGCCGGAGGTGGGTGGACCCATGGGGGCCTCCGGGAACTGGGACCCGGAGGCCCTTAAGCTTTCTTGATCATCCGGGAGCTCCGGGGGGTCTTGAGGGACCTCCGGGAGATCCCAATTGGACCCTGGAGATTTATCTTGGGGGTCCGGGAGGCCGTCCTGGGCCTCTGGGTGGTCGTCTTGGACCTCCAGGGGGTCCGGGAGACCGTCTTGGCCCTGCGGGGCCCCCTGGCGTCTGGCTTCTGCTACCGGAGCAGGTTGCGAGGGTGAGGGGTCTGGTCGCTCTGCGACAAGGACCATACTCACCACTTCTGTTGTCGCCGCAATGTAGAGCAGCAAGTGCTCCCCGGGCTCAGGAGCTACCATGATAGGTAGGGTCGTCAGGAGTCGCTTCAACTCCTGGAAAACTTCTTCTGCTTCGTCAGTCCAGGCAAAGGGGCCTGACTTGTGCAGGAGCTTAAAGAAAGGGAGTGCCCGCTCTGCTAGCCTCGGTATAAACCGACTCAGCGCGGCTAGACATCCCGTGAGTCTCTGAACATCCTTGACGCGGAAGGGGGCCGCATCAAGTCGATGGCCTTGATCTTCTCTGGGTTGGCCTCAATCCCTCGGTGCGAGACCAGGAACCCTAAGAGCTTCCCAGAGGACACGCCGAACACACATTTATCTGGGTTCAGCTTGGTGTGCGTAGAGCGCAACTTGTCAAAGACTAAAGCTAGGTTATCTAGTAGGGATGAACCCTGCTTGACCTTGACAACTATGTCATCGACATACACCTCAACTAGGTCTCTTATTAACTCCCCAAAGGTTTTGTGCATCGCCCGCACAAAGGTGGGGAGTGCATTCTTTAGGCCATAAGGCATAGACACATAGCAATAAAGGCCGTCTACTGTGATGAAGGAGGTGTGCTCCTCGTCCTCCCTAGACATGGGGATCTGATGGAAACCCGAGTAGGCGTCTAGGAAGCACAGCATATCACAGCCCGACGTTGAGTCTACTATTTGATCTATTCTAGGGAGAGGGAATGGATCTTTAGGACATGCCTTATTGAGACTGGTGTAGTCGATGCACATCCGGAGCTTCCCGCCGGCCTTCGAGACAACGACGGGGTTCGCCAATCATCGGGGGTGGTGGACCTCCCGTATGAAGCCAGCGTCCAGCAGCTTGTTGACTTCTTCACGGATGAAGTTTTGCCGCTCGATGGACTGCTTGCGGGGCTTCTGTTGAACCGGCCGGGCATCGGGGAAGACTTTCAAGTGGTGCTCGATCACCTCCCTGGGGATCCCCAGCATCTGCGACGGCTGCCATGCAAACACGTCGACGTTGTGCCGGAGGAAGGTGACGAGCGCGCCTTCCTATTTGCTATCCAGGCCCCCGGCTACCCGGATGGTCTAGGTAGCTTCGGCGCCGACTTGGACGACCTTTAAGGGGACGCCGCCCTCGTCGAGAGGTTGCACCCGGGGTGCTGTGGTGGAAGCGCGGTGACGTGCGCTCGGGCGGAGCTGGTCCGGCTCCGTATTGCCGGGAGCTGATGCCCCAGCTGTTGCGAGTGCTTGGAGCTTCTCCAGGGCCGACACTGCAGCAGTGCGGTCCCCACGAATCCTGAGAACGCCCGTCGGTGTTGGCATCTTCAGGACGAGGTAGCCGTAGTGGGCTACAGCCATGAACCGGTACAGGGCTGGCCTGCCGATTATGGCGTTGAAGGGGAGGTCTATCTCCGCTACGTCGAACAGAATGTACTCTGTTCGATAGCTGTCCGGAGCCCCAAAGGTCACCGGGAGACTAATGTTGCCGTAGGGGATAACCTGTCCCGGCCCTACCCCTGAGAACGGGCTCGACGGGGTGAGCTTGGCCATCAGGACCTGCAGCTTCTGGAAAGCTGCACGGCTGATGAGGTTCAGCCAAGCCCCTCCATCTACCAAAACGTGGTACATTCTCACGTTGGCGATGGTAGGGGCCACCAGGAGCGGTAGTTGGCCGGCCCCAGCCATGTTCCTGGGGCAGTCGGTGGCGTCAAAGCTGATGGGGGTCCCCATCCACTTAAGGTGCGGTGCAGCACTCGGGAGTGGCGCCACCGACGCTACCGCTCGGCGCAGAGTCTTGACTGCGCTTCGGGACGAGGGGTCGGCGGACCCGCCGTATATGACGTAGAGCTTCTTCGGACGCTCATCGTCGCTGGAGCCGGAGTCCTCATGATTGCGTGCCGCCTTCACGACACGCTGAGGCTCCTGGATCTCCTCTGGGTGGTCGATGTTGTCTGGAACATCCACCCCCTGCTCATCTTCCTTTGGACGGAAGGGCAGGGCATCAGCCCGCTGCCGCTTCCCCTTGCGGGAGCGCTCTGCGAGCCTTCGAATCTCCCGGCACTCGGCAGTAGTGTGGTGACAGCTGCCGTGCACGGGGCACATGTTGTCCTGGCTATCTTCCGGGGTCGGTGACTTTCGCTGCCTCTTGTCAGGGCGCGGCCCCCGAGCCCCACTGAGCGTCGCCATAGTGACGACTTGGGTCGCGGCCGGCGGTCTTATCTTGCTTCTGCCCCGGCTCTTGGTCTTCCTGCTACCTCCAAAGGGAGTAGGACCAGATCCGGGCAGCCCTCCTGACTCGGAGGATGGCTGTGAGTGCCAGTTCCGTCCTTCGGCTGCTCTGGCGCACTTGTCCGCCAAGCTGAAGAGCTCTGAGGCATCGCGGACCTCCCTGGTCGCGAGTTTCTCGAGCATCTTCTTGTCTCGGACGCCTTGCCGGAACGCCACCACCACAGAAGCATTTTGAATGTGTGGGATTGTGTTCCGCACCTGGGAGAACCGCTGGATGAAAGAGCGCAACGACTCCCCAGGCTGTTGTTGGATGGCGTGGAGGTCGAGCTCCGTGCCAGGCCGGGTGTAGGAACTGCCGAAGTTGGCTATGAACTGTCGGCAAAGCTCTCCCCAGGAAGTTACGGAACCCTGGGGGAGGTTCATGAGCCAAGACCGAGCTGGGCCGGTCAATGCGACAGGGAAGTAATTGGCCATGACGGCTTCATTCCCTCCTGCGGCAAGTACGGCGGTGGAGTAGATCTGGAGGAATTCCGCCGGGTTGATGCTGCCGTCGTACTTCTCGGGCAGGAGCGGCCGAAACTTGCGCGGCCACTTTACGAAGCGAAGGCGGGGCGCGAGGGCCGCACACCCTGCTTCTGTCGCCGCAGGTTCTGGTGCCGCGAACGCTTGGCTCGCACTGAGCACCGCATGCCCCGGCATGGGCAAGGCTGCACCATAGGCCGGAGGCGCCATATGCAGGACATATGACTGTGGCATATTCTGCACGGCACAGGCCTGGGGCAGAGATCGCGTGGCGAAGGTCTGCTCTTCAGGCTGGGTCGAGGCCGACGTCATGCTGTCGTCAGCCTCTTGGTGGCGACGCCTTTCTCGGCGCCGCTCGAGGTATACCCGGGCATCTTGACCCAGGTGACACCGTTCCAGCTCTGTCCTCAGATCTGTTGACTGGGGGCTGGTAGAGCTGGAGTCTGCCGTCTGCTTGCCATCCAAAGGTGCGCGCATCAGCGACACGACCGATTGGCCAGAGCGTCGTCCCCGCCGAGGTCGAGGGCTTGCGGCGGCGACGACGAGACGGTCTACCTCGCGGATCCACTGCCGGGTCGCTGCCTGAGGCGCGTCCCCAGCGGGCGGATTGTACAGTAGCGCTCTCGCCGCAGCTAACGCACCCCCACTGGGCACGCCCAGCGCTACTGGAGACTTGAAGCTGGTTGGAGCCTGCATTGCCGGGGTCGGCGCTGCCAGAGCCGGTTGCTGGCTCCCAGCTCGTACCGACACACTCCGTCCCGAGTGTGTCGACATGTACTCCCCCCTGGTCGCGGTCTGCCACAGAGACGGGGGGGAAGAGTTCGCCGCTGAAGGAAGCTTGGTCATCTTCGTTGGCGGAAACTCGTCGCGCTAGGAGAAAAGCCCCCTTCCTGGCGCGCCAAATGTCGAAGTGTGCGGTCGACACTTCCCCCGGGCCTGCACTGGGCAGCCCACGGAGGTTCTTTTTTCGGAGGGGCTAGTCCCTAGCGGAGAGCTTGCGCAGATGGACGAGTTAGTAAGAGCTTGACACGGCGAGTTTTACGTGGTTCAGGCCGCCGGAGCGTAAAACCCTACGTCCACGGCGAGCTATGGAGCTCGCTGTATTGCTTGCTGCTCAGGGCCGGAGGCCTGAGCTTGGGGGTGAGTTACAGCTTGAGAGTGTATGGCTAGCGTATGAGTTGCAAAGTGAGAACCCTTGCTATCGACGCCTACCCGAGCCTTTTATAGTCCAAGACTCGGGCGGCTTACAAGGGGAGCCGGGACCCGACAGGTGGTCCCGGGAAGATTGTCTATTATCTACCGTATCTGCAGTTATGCCGGTAGTTGTCTCTGGCCGAAGGCTTCTGAGTCTTCATCTTGCCGCCCTGCCCATGCCGCATGCTAGTCGTAGTGGTTGATGACGGCGCAGGCGGCATGGGATGTCTTGTCGCGGTGTTTATTGGCTGACAGGTTCTGACACCGCGCGCCAGTCTGTGATGCGACTGGGCGCAACGGCACTTGACAGAAGCATGCTCCGCGTCTCCGCGTATTGGGAAGACGCGGGTCTTGAATACCTTGTACGGGCAAGGTATGGGGCGTATTTACGACCGCTGCCTACCGCTCGGGGCCGGCAGCGTCGTTCTGCTGCCACGTGGCGGGCTCGGAGCCCTTCTCAGAGGAGAGGGGGGTCAGTCCCGCGGGGCACGTGGAGCCTTCGGACCTCTCCCCGTGGAGGGGGAGGCTCGGCTTCTGTTGGCCACGTGGCGGGCCCGGAGCTCTCCTCTGAGGAGAGGGAGGTCCGGCCCCGCTGGACACGCGGCGCCTTTGGGCCTCTCTCCCGCGGAGGGGGAGGTCCGGCTTCTGTATGCCACGTGGCGGGCCCGGAGCTCTCCTCTGAGGAGAGGGAGGTCCGGCCCCGCCGGACACGTGGCGCCTTCGGAGCTCTCCCTGCGGAGAAGGGCGAGTTCCTTAGCCATTTTACCCTGTGCACGGGGGTACCCCATATCTCAGGTACCGACAACCACCATCAAAAGAGGAACATGAACATGAAAGGTTGAGCTCACCCCTAGAACATAAATAGTCTTGGGAAGGCTCAGGCCAAATTTTATGCAAATCCAATACTTTTTAAGGCACTTTTGGAGACATTTGAAAAAGGGGCCAATTTGAATGTAAATACAAATTGCACTCACTTTCATCACTTGAATTCAAAAGTTGACTTAATGTTCAAACTCAGCACATTTTTATGAGTTAGTCCACCAATTTTCATCCTCATTGGAGTTGATCTTGTCGGGAGCTAAATTTGTATTATTCAAAAGCTGAATTTGAATTTTAGTTCAAATGTGCAACAACTTTAGCCAAATCAATTCCAAATTGAGGAAACCAAATTCAAACTATGACATGGTGATTAAGTCTCTCATTCAATCGTGAGTAGCTGGGATATTTTCAGTAAAATCAGAGATGAAAAATTAGAAGACAATTAGAGGGGAGGGACCCACTTGTCAGTAGCCTTCACACTGAAGTTTTCATCGGGTTGATCTTTTTCGCTCGGCCGAAGCTGCGCGCGCCAGCCAGCCCCGACGTCGGCGCCCGACCGACTTGCCATCGCCACCTCTTGCTCGAGGGAAGCACTGAGTGCAACACGTGATCAGCACGTTGTGCCACGTGAATCTTCACTCTCTTCTTCACCGTCTCCTTCGCCACCGAAAGCCGAACTCGCGCCAGCGCCGACCTCCTCTGCTCCCCGGCGTCCGAAAGCTAGAAGCCGTTTCACGCACGATGAGCTACACGAAAAAGGTCCGTTCCAAGGTGCTTGACACGCTCGTGCCGACCGCTCCTCCTCTCGTGCTTCGCCGGGGTAGAATTTGTCCGGTTAGTCATTCGGGGTTCCAAGGATCGAATCGTTCAAAACTCGGAAATTTGTAATGAGTAGTTCACCACAGAGGATTCCGAGCTACACACACGGTCTGCACTGGTCCACGGCCACCTAGGATAAAAAACCAGCAAAAGCCATGGACTAGGGTTTCTGTTCTTCGAAACTTTCCCGGTCACGGCCATTTTAGCCCTAGGTCGACGGTGAGGTCACAGTTGCGGTCATTTTCACGGGGATCAGTGCTCATATCTGTGATCAGCTAGTCTCAGCGGAGCTCTCCGAGCAAACCACGTCGAAAAAGGTGCAGAGGACACCGAGTTCGATGTCGCCGATGAGCTCCCGGCCGCTGTCACTGTCGCGAGCACTATTCCGGCCGTCGCCGAGCTCCAGGGAGTGCACCACCGTGTTTCACAGGCAGAAATATGCATAGGCGGCAAGTCTCATCGAAGGTCAGGCAGCAGAACGCCTGGCGGCGAGCTCTCCGGTGAAGGGGGCGGCGGGGAGCTGCAGGAGCGCGAGGTAGACGAAGCCCCACGGGCCCCATGTGTTAGCCTCTGTTTAAACAGCGCTGGATCGGCTGTGGCACCGGGATCTCGTGCGACTGCACGGGAGACTCTGCAGACCCCCGTGTGGTTTGGTTGTGGTGCTGAGACGTAGCCCGGGGACCCCACCAGCCGGTTTAAACTTTCTTTGAATTTTCAGTTTAGTTCAAACTTCAAATGCACTTAACTTCTGCTAGGAAGCTCCAAATTCAGTGAACCAAATTTTGCTGAACTAACCTTTTTGAGTACTTTCCAGCAACACAAAGTTCAGCTCATGAAACTTAATAGTTTTTGTAGAATTAATCCCTAAATTTTAAACTGTTAGGATATTTATCTGGAGAAATACTGTATGAAAAATTTTGAAATTTCGCTGGGAGGTTCACTGAAAAATCCTTGAGTCACAGTAAAATTTTCAGACCCATCCAAGTTTATTTAGTCCCCCTAATGGTGTGATTAAGTGAACTGCCCTGAGAAAATAGAAAATATACAGAAACATTTTTTCAGATTTTCTCTAATCTTGTCTAGGGCATAACTAAGTAAGGGTTGGAGCCATGAAAACCCCTGGAATTCCTTAGAGGCTCTAATATTGACCAAATGGGATTTTATTTGTACAAGGCTCAAATGAACTTTGTTTCAAATGAAGCTTGGTCAAGACTCTTGTTAGGACACTACCAAGCCATCATAAAAATTTCAGAGCTGTCGAAGTGTTCGGTCGACACTTCCCCCAGGCCTGCACTGGGCAGCCCGTGGAGGTTCTTTTTTCGGTGGGGCTAGTCCCTTGCGGAGAGCTTGCGCGTATGGACGAGTTAGTAAGAGCTTGACATGGCAAGTTTTACATGGTTCAGGCCGCCGGAGCGTAAAACCCTACGTCCACGGCGAGCTATGGAGCTCGCTGTATTGCTTGCTGCTCAGAACCGGAGTCCTGAGCTTGGGGGTGAGTTACAGCTTGGGTGTGAATGGCTAGCGTGTGAGTTGCGGGAATGCGAACCCTTGCTATCGTCGCCTACCCGAGTCTTTTATAGTCCAAGACTCGGGTGGCTTACAAGGGGGGCCCGGGACCCGACAGGTGGTCCCGGGGAGATTGTCTGTCATCTACCGTATCTGCAGTTATGCTGGTAGTTGTCTCTAGCGAAGGCTTCTGAGTCTTCGTCTTGCAGCCCTGCTGTCGGTACCCGCGATATGGGGTACCCCCGCGCACAGGGGAAAATGCCTAAGGAACTCGCCCTTCTCCGCAGGGAGAGCTCCGAAGGCGCCACGCGTCCGGCAGGGCCGGACCTCCCTCTCCTCAGAGGAAAGCTCCGGGCCCACCACGTGGCATACAGAAGCCGGACCTCCGCCTTCCGCGGGAGAGAGGTCCGAAGGCGCCGCGTGTCCAGCAGGGCCGGACCTCCCTCTCCTCAGAGGAAAGCTCCGGGCTTGCCACGTGGCCGACAGAAGCCGGGCCTCCCCCTCCGCTGGGAGAGGTCCGAAGGCTCCACGTGTCCTGCGGGGCCGGACCTCCTCTCCTCTGAGGAGAGCTCCGGGCCCGCCACGTGTCCAGCAGAAGAGCGCTGCCTTCCCCCGAGCGGTAGGCGGCGGGCGTAAAGACGCCCCATACCTTGCCCGTACAAGGTATTCAAGGCCCGCGTCTTCCCAAGACGCGGAGACGCGGAGCATGCCACTGTCAGGTGCCGTTGCGCCCAGTCGCATCACAGACTGGCGTGCAGTGTCAGAGTCTGCCAGCTAACGCAGCGACAAGACATCCCATGCCGCCCCCGCCGTCATCATCCACTACGACTAGCATGCGGCATGGGCAGGGCTGCAAGACGAAGACTCAGAAACCTTCGCCAGAGACAACTACCGGCATAACTGCAGATACGGTAGATAATAGTCAATCTCCCCGGGACCACCTGTCGGGTCCCGGGCCCCCCTTGTAAGCCAACCGAGTCTTGGACTATAAAAGACTCGGGTAGGCGACGTTAGCAAGGGTTCGCACTTTGCAACTCATACGCTAGCCATACACTTTCAAGCTGTAACTCACCCCCAAGCTCAGGCCTCCGGCCCTGAGCAGCAAGCAATACAGCGAGCTCCATAGCTCGCCGTGGACGTAGGGTTTTACGCTCCGGCGGCCTGAACCACATAAAACTCGCCGTGTCAAGCTCTTACTAACTCGTCCATCTGCGCAAGCTCTCCGCTAGGGACTAGCCCCTCCGAAAAAAGAACCTCCGTGGGCTGCCCAGTGCAGGCCCGGGGGAAGTGTCGACCGCACACTTCGACATTTGGCGCGCCAGGAAGGGGGCTTTTCCCTTGTGCAACGAGTTTCCGCCGACGAAGATGACCAAGCTCCCTTCAGCGGCAAACTCTCCCCCTCCGCGTTCACGGCGAACTGTGACCAGCGGGGAGTACATGTCGACACACTCAGGACGGAGTGTGTCGGCACAAGCTGGTAGCCAGCAGCCGACTCCGGCAACGCTGACTCCGGCAATGCAGGCTCCGACCAGTGTGAGATCTTCTGCAGCGCTGAGCGTGCACCATGGGGGTGCGCTAGCTGCAGCAAGAGCACTACTGCACAACCCACCTGCTGGGGATGCGCCCCATTCAGCGACCCAGCAGTGGGTCCGCGAGGTGGACCTCCTCGTCGTCGCCGCCGCGAACCCTTAACTTCGGCGGGGACGACGCTCCGGCCAACCGGCTGTGTCGCTGACGCGCACGCCGACGGTTGACGGACAGACGGGGGATTCCAGCTCCACCAGGCTTCCATCGACGGACCTGAGGACTGAGCTGGAACGATGCCACTTGGGCCAAGATGCCCGAGTGTTCCTCGAGCGACGTCGAGAAAGGCGTCGCACTCAAGAGGCTGGCGACAACATGACGTCGGCCTCGACCCAGACTGAAGGGCAGACCTTCGCCACGTGAGCTCTGCCCCAGGCGTACGCCGCGCAGCATAAGCCGCAACCATGTGCTCTGCAAGCGGCGTCCCCGGCCTATGGCGCAACCTTGCCCATACCGGGGTACACTGTGTCAGGCGCAACCAAGCGTTCGCAGCACCAGTACCTGCACTGGGAGCCAGCAACCGGCTCTGGCAGCGCCGACCCTGGCAATGCAGGCTCCAACCAGCGTCAGGTCTTCAGTAGCGCTGGGCGTACCCGGCGGGGGTGCGCCAGCCGCAGCAAGAGCGCTACTGCGCAATTCGCCTGTTGGGGACGCGCCTCAGGCAGCGACCCAGCAGTGGATTCGCGAGATAGACCATCTCGTCATTGCCGCCGCAAACCCTCGACTTCGGCGGGGACGACGCTCCGGCCAACCGGCTGTGTCGCTGATGCGCACGCCAATGGTTGGCGAGCAGACGGCGGACACCAGCTCCACCAGGCTTCCGTCGACGGACCTGAGGGCAGAGCTGGAGCGATGCCGCTTGGGCCAAGATGCCCGAGTGTTGTAACTTCCGCATCCTTGGTGCCGGTGATCACCAAGTCATCGATGTAGACACCCACCAGTAGGGTATTTCCTCCATTGCCCCGCCGGTAGATGGCCGCCTTGTGCGGGCTTTGTTCGAAGCCCATCCCCTTGAGCGTGGAGTCCAACTTGGCATTCCACGCCCTTGGTGCCTGCCGCAGGCCATAGAGGGCCTTGCGCAGACGCAACACCTTGCCCTCCTTGCCAGGAACCGTAAATCCGGGCGGCTGGTGCACATAGACCTCCTCCTTTAAATCACTGTTAAGAAACGCCGACTTGACATTCATGTGCTGGTTCACGCCAGCCTCCTTGAGCAGCCAGCGCAAGGAGGAGTCGCACAGATTCCATACGCGCCACGGGCATGATAGCATCGTCGAAGTCAATCCCCTCCTGTTGCACGAAACCGCGTGCCACCAAGCGAGCCTTGTGCTTGACGATGGCGCTGGCTTCATCCCTCTTCAGCTTGAACACCCACTTAAGGGTGATCGCGCGGTGACCATGAGGGAGGTCAGCAAGCTCCCAGGTGCGGTTGCTCTCAACCGTGTCCATCTCCGACTGCATCGCGGCACGCCATGCCGCATGTCTCTCAGCCTTTGCGAAAGACCCAGGATCGCTGTCGTCGCACGCAAGGTGCAACTGCGCCTCTAGATCATGAGGGATCAGTCCCGGCACCGACTGGTCACCGAGAAGATCCTCCATCATATGATACCGCAACGGCTGGCCATCATGGTACGCATAGATGCGCTCCTCATCGTGGGAGAGCGGAGTAACGAACTCCACCGGTTTGTGCTGGACACGAGCTGTTGTCGGAGTGGACGTACCCGGAGGGATGGCAGTCGGTGCTGGAGTGCATGGTGTCGCTGGCTGTGGTGGTGGAGAGGTCATAGCAGCCGAGGTTGTGACTGGGGAGCGTGGTGCTGAAGTTGGTGGAGAAGAGCTGCCGACTCCCCCAGTTCCCTTGAAGTGGACGTACTCGACGATGAAGTTGTCCTATGTCGGAGTCGAGTCGTCGTCTACCGCCTTGTCCCATGCCAATCCTCGCCCTTCATTGAACACTACATCACGTGCCGTGCGCACGCGCTGTGTTCCTGGGTCGAGAATGTGGTAGAACTTTGAGCCCTCTGCGTAGCCGATGAACACCCCTGGAGTGCTCCTGTCGTCGAGCTTGCTGATGTGGCCAAGCTCCTTGGCGAACGCTAGGCAGACGAAGACCCGTAGGTGAGAGACTGTCGGCTTGCGCCCATGCCAAGCCTCGTACGACGTCCTGCCATTGAGAGCCTTGGTGGGCGAGCGGTTGAGGATGTAGACCGCCGTCACCACCGCCTCTCCCCAGAAGATAGCCGGCATTCCCCTCTGCTTGAGGAGGGCCCGAGCCATCCCCACAACCGTCTGGTTGCATCGCTCGACGATGCCGTTCTGCTGCGGGCTGTACGGCACTGAACACCCTCATCCATGCAGTACGACGCGAATTCAGCCGCTGTGAATTCACCGCCGTTGTCGGTGCGCAGCACGCGCAGCTTGTGGCCGCACTCCGCCTCCGCAATGGCCTGCGCGTGCCTGATGGCGTTCGCAGCCTCTCCCTTGCTGCCGAGGACCATCACCCACATGTAGTGGGAGAGGTCATCGACAAGCAGCAGGATGTAACATCGTCCTCCTAGTGTAGCCGGTGTCACCGGGCCACACAAGTCCCCGTGCACGAAGTCGAACCGCTCCTTGGCTCGGAAGCTCGAATGCTGGCGAAAGGGGAGCCGCCTCTGCTTTGTCACTACGCAGA
Organism: Neostapfia colusana; assembly: GCA_030760725.1. Classification (NCBI taxonomy): domain Eukaryota; kingdom Viridiplantae; phylum Streptophyta; class Magnoliopsida; order Poales; family Poaceae; genus Neostapfia; species Neostapfia colusana. The sequence continues at coordinate 53,901,549 of JASWHV010000019.1, forward strand.
CATCACAGAACTGCTCCACATGGTCAAGGCACCGCAGGCCCCGTACCATCTCCTTGGCACTGAGCCGCTTCAGGGCCTTGAAGTGAAGGTGCCCAAAGCGCTCATGCCACTGCAACGCCTCGTCATGCCGGCGAGAAGCAAGGAAGAGAGGTTGTGCTACCTGCACGTTAAGGACGTAGAGTCGATTGGTGCCTCTGGTTACCTTGGCAAGAAGGCGACGATGGCGATCCCAAATCCTCATGACTCCGTCCTTGATCTCCACGCGTGAACCATTCTCATCCAGCTGTCCCTGGCTGATGATAGAGTTCCTCAACGCGGGGATGTAGTAGACTCTGACGAGCAGCCTGTGCTCACCAGATTCAGCGGTGAGGATGATGGAGCCGATGCCCTTGATCTCCACACCAGAGGCGTCCCCAAACTTGACGGAGCCTCGAACATTGGGGTCGAACTCATTGAAGAACTCCCGTCGACCAGTCATGTGATGGGTGGCGCCGGTGTCGAGGCACCACACCCGTCAGCCTTGTCGTTGCTGGAGCCATCACCGAGAACGGCGTGTGCTCTCGGCTCATCGATGTGGAGGAGAGCCGCTGCGGCTGATGCCACTGGAGGTGGCTCGATGCTTGCGTGTGCTAGGAGCAGAGCCAGCTCCTCCTCCTCCACCTGTGCGACGTGGGCCTGGCCACGTCGTTGCTGCCGACACTCCCTGGCCCAATGACCAAGCTTTCCACAGTTGTGGCAGGTGTCGTCTCGTGCTGGCTTCCGGTTGCCAGTGGCGCCGCTTTGGGTGCCTCCGTGGGCGCCACCCTCGGCACGTCTCTGCGCCCCAGCTTGGGCACCTCCGCGCCCCTTGCTTGGCTTGCCGCTCTTGCGGCCGCCTTTTGAGGAGGAGGGCTCCCCCTTCTTCCCGTCACCTTGGCAGGCATCCCACTGCTCCTGAGTGAGATGTAGCTTCCCGCCGATGGTGATAGGCCCCGAGAGAGGCTGAGATTCGTCGCTGTCGATGACCTTGAGGCAGCCTATCGCCTCTTCGATCGACATCGTGGAGAGGTCTAGCAGGGACTCGATCGAGCGAGCGATCTGCTTGTACTTCTCAGGGACGCACCGGAAGAGCTTCTCGATGGCTTTCTCCTTGTTGTAGGTGTCATCGAAGAACTGCACCATCTTCTGCAGTAGTGTGTTGAGACAGAGAGCAAAGTCATCAACATCCTCACCTCGTTTGAAGGTCAGGTTCTCCCACTCCTTGCGGAATGCCTGCAGTGTGGTCTTGCGGGCGCGGTCGCTGCCGATGCGTGCCGCAGCGATGGCATCCCAGGCCTCCTTGGCAGTCCGCTTATTGGAAAGCGAGAACTGCATCTCGGGCGGTACTGCAGCAATGAGAGCATCCAGTGCCCGTCGATCCTCATAGTAGTCGATGTCGCCGTATCGGACTGCTTCCCACTTGTGCCGCACATGGAGCCGTATCCTCATCACCGCGGCCCACTCGACGTAGTTTGTCTTGGTGAGGGTAGGCCACCCACCGCCAGGACCAACGTCCATGACAACGGCTTGGATCCCGTGGTGACCATGGTACCTGTTCGGGGAGGGAGAGTCGTGCCGCCTGTAAATGCTTCGATCTTCATCGACCCAACCACCCCTGCCGGGAGCATCGCTAGCGCGTCCGCGTCCATCTGGGCTGCAGCCACCGCGCTCTTGGGGGTGCGCGTCTGCCCACTGTGGCGTCTGTGGTCGTGCTACCTTCCTTGCCAGCCTGAGGTCTTCATTGATGCCGTCGTCGGTAGAATCAGAGCCTCTGTCGCTACCGCTACGCAGAGCCTCAAGCTCTGTTGCAGCCGCATACGCTGCATCCGCAGCCGCTGCTGCTTCTACTTCTGTCTTCGCCGCTGCCGGTTCCGCCGCCGCCAGCCTCGCCGCCCTCGCTGCAGCCTCTGCCGCTGCTCGCTCGCGTTTTTCTGCCGCGGCGACCTCGGCCTCCTGCCGATGCCGCGCGCTTGAAGAGACCGAGTGCTGAGACTGTCCTTCGGACATGGCACGCTAGTGAGGGAGTGCTGTGTGGGGAAGAGGCTATCTCAGACAAGCTGTTGCTTGTCTGTGCAGAAGAGGAGGAATGAGTTGAAACAACCGGTGTTATTGCTGCCGGCTGAAGACGAAGAGAGGCGTGGGAGGGAGACGAGCAGGAGACGTCAATGCTACAGGATAGAACGGCTCTGATACCACTTGTTAGAATCTGAAGTATTACTCTCATGGAGAGGATGACACTAAGAGTTAGGAATTTTTTCTGGTTTCATTTCACACACAATGCCATGCTCAACCTAGGGGTTGGGGCTACATATTTATAGCTGAGGCAGCCAAGCATATTCTTAGATGCTAGTCTAAGATGCTATCCTACCAAAGGACTAATATGCTGTCCTAACAAGGACTGAGATGCTGTTCTCTTGGTCTTAGATGCTTTCCTACCATAGTACTAATATTCTGTCCTAACAAGGACTGAGATGCTGTCCTTTTAGTCTAAGATGCTGTCCTAATAAAGACTAAGATGCTGTCCAAACTAGGGGCCACACAGACCAAGAGTACAAGACTTATTCCTTCATCACGGGATTGGTTCGAGTGAGGTGAGATCATTTTAGTGATGAAAATAAGACTAGGTAGGGGCTAGGGCGTAACAAGAGGAAGTCTTGTGTGCGCAGCCCTATCCATGTCGATTGAGGACCGATCCGTGTGTGGCCCACGCTGATCAAGTTTGAACGTACCGAAGGCATATCGGATATATGGGCCCTGGTAAACCGATGTATTCTAAACCTCCGGGCGTCGAGGCATAACGCACTGATTTATAGGTGTAGGGCTGAGGGCAGCAAGGTGGAAATCTACTAACGGGCATAGAGAGATGCTCTGTGTACGGAACCTTCTGCTCGTTTTGGTGCGACCGATTCGACGTTTGGGCTGTTGGGTGAAAGGTTGTCCCGTACAACATCGAGTGAGCATGCTGTGCAGCTCCAAGGGTGGGTGTACGTGACGTGCTCTTCGGGTATCCCTGCAGGTGTATATCGAGTTGATTCGCCGTCCCTCGCGGTGAAGAGTACCACTTAGTCACTGAGTCGTGACGTAGGGTAATATATGAAATATGATGATTCAATATTGCTGTTATGATATAATTGTATTGCTACATATGTGCCACCAAATATTGCTCACTAAATTTCATATTTATGAACTGTTAACTTGCGGCTAAAAGATGAACGAAGGATGAACGTGTAGGCTTGTCCACTTGCTAAAAGTTACTATCCCATGTTCGTGTAAACTACATGTAGAGTTTCATGCCTAGGGGAGTCGGTTAAGTCTTGTTGAGCCATCGTGCTCACGGTTGCTGCTATAAGTGTTTTCAGGTGAGGAGCATCCCACGGACTCAGGGTACGAGTCCACCGGCGAGGGTTACCCTCCGTCGGGGACCATGGCTGAGTGGGAGCCGTACACGCTGCGCTGAGCTGAGGAGTGCAGCTAGTGCGGATTGCCTTAGGGCTGAAAAACCGACTTTTGCTAGATAGACGGACGTGAGTTGTACAAATTTAGTTTCCGCTGTGTAATATAAACACTAGTTTGTAACTGGAGTATTGTACGACTTTGTACATTTCAGTTGGTTTTCTATGTAATACAATGTGTCCTTATGATGTGTGCTGTCGGGTGTCGCATCGTGCGGCACCACCCTCTGTGATCCTGGATGAGCGGATTCCGGTCCGTCACAGGCTGGTATCAGAGCCGCATTGGGGATAACATGCTAACTAAGGACTGTATTACGGGAAAAATTAGGTTTACGATGAGGATTAGCTAGTTTGCCCAAATAAGGACTATATTAGCATAGTTACTTAAAGTGGCAATACTAACATATGTGTTATAATTTTGAATTTCAATTATGCAACGACGCACCTACGTTCTGGTAAGAATGGTAAGGAACGCTACTGAAAGCGGTTCAATTTCGGTTAGCTCCCCTGACGAGGAACGTGGTTCAGGGATAGGTCTCACAGCTTGGTGTGAGACATTAATACGAAACTCTTGGAATCTTCATGTTCCTGAGTTCATATGAAACGCTGATCTCCAGCGTACATTAGGCAAGCAAGTGGAGACCCCATCGTGTGGTCAGTAACGCATAGTGTGTTCGTCTGGAAATAGCCATTAGGACATACGCAGCGCTTGCCATCGGCGTGCCCTGCAGGGCAGTAGGTGGTATCTGTTAGGGTGATAAAATCCCAACCGTGATGACCCGTTCGCGCTCCACTCGGGTTCCTCGTCGTGTGGTGTTAAAACATGATCATATACCTTGAGACGTGGCTTAACTCAAGGACGGCCGTATGGCAATGATACGGGCGTTTGTATTTACTTTCAAATATGGTCCTGCCTGAAATAAAAATGACCTTTGAGTGCATCATTATTGTGTGGTCTTCTGCAGGTACTAACCACGTATGTATGCCGTGTAGTATACGTGTGCGAGAGACTGTTTAGTGCCACAATTGAGACGTATATGCCGGTATAATCCGGTTAGGATTTTCTTTTTGTGAGCAACATAGTACTGACATATTATAGGCATGTGCATGAAACATAATGATACACAAGGAATTAAAAACCACTAAGTTTCAACATTAAGGACCCGGGTTGGGTAGAAAAGTTCAATAGTTGATCAGTGTAGTCAAAAGGGATTGAAAAACAGAGTGCTCTGTTTTCGGCAGTAAGTTTGCTGAACTTTGACAGGGCATAACTCAAGATTATTTAGCCAATGGGGGTGTGGGATATAGTTCTAGAAAGGAATTTAAGTGCTCTACAACTTTGTTGTAGACTTCCAGAGCTGAATCACACCTTAAGCTGGCTGGAATTCCAGATGATTGTAAATTGTCCAAGAACCAGGACAGATTCAAAACACTTTCTGGACTGTTCTGTTTTTCAAGCATAACGTCCTGTAGAAAAATCTAAAATTTTCATATCATACATCTTTGGAAAGGGTAGGAGATGTGTTACATCTTTGTAATTCAAATTTTCTGAAATTTCAGCACAGAACTCAGTGGAAACCAGAGTTGAAAACAACAACTTCCAAAGGAGGTGCTGTTGAAATTCTTCCAGAAATTCTGTTGACTTTGAATTATCATAACTTTTAAACCAGAGCTGATCTAAGGGCAAGTAAGTACTAGTTGGAAAGATACTGAAGTTGACTTTAACTTTGGCATTCAGCTTGAGTCATGAATATGCTCAGAACCAGGTCAAAATCTGGAATATGTAGGAACTGGTCATTCGGGCAGAGGGATAACAGTTGAACTCAATTGAGAGATTGTTGTACCCTAGGGGGTTTAAGTACTTCCAATGGGGTAGAATATACTCATGAGCGGTTATCTTCAACTAGTGAAAGATTTGAGTGTATATCCTGCTCAGAGCTTCTTTTGCTAGAGACAATGTTTATGTCATATTGAAGATAAAAGGGTAGTATACGTGATGACAAAGCAATTTTAACGTCTCGTAGTGACCAAACCTAGTTGAGATGAACTTCCAAAGAGGAAGTCCATCAAATTGGATTTAACTAGCGTGTATTTGGTCTGGTAATGGTGTAGCTTGTGCAAAGTTATTACATTATCTGTATACGAGATGTATCGCATGTTTTTACTGTCATTATGTTTTACACCATTTTATTAGACTGCATGAAGTATGTTGCGGGACTGATGTTTATTGTCGTATGGTTGCAGATGGTTCGCACTTGGACCACGCATGAGATTGGTGGCTCTAGCCAGCAGGGGGGTGATGACTCCCAGCCACCTGCCTACGACAGCACCCCGCAGCAACAACCACCACCGCCGCCTCCGTTTACGCTAGCGGATGTGATTGTGGTACTGGTGGATGGTCGTGAGGAGCAGACCGACCTGCTCCGCACGATCGTGCAGAATACGTCCCAGACGGGGGGGGGGGGGCGTCAAGAGAGGGGGGCCTCTGTGGCGGACCGGGATCCGCCCATCCAGGATCGCAGAGGGTGGTGCCGCACGATCGGAAGTCTACTGTACAAAAAGGTACAACTTCAGTTACAAACTAGTATTTATTTTACACAGCGGAAGTATACTCTGTACAACTCATGCCCGCCTATCTAGCAAAAGTCGGTTGCCCAGCCCTAGGGCAACCCACACTAGCTGCACGTCTCAGCTCAGCGCGGCGTGTACGGCTCCCACTCAGCCGTGGTCCTCGACGGAGGGTAACCCTCGCTGGTGGACTCATACTCCGAGTCCGTGGGTGGCTCCTCACCTGAAAAACACTTAAGCAGCAACCGTGAGCACGATGGCTCAACAAGGCTTAACCGACTCGCCTAAGCATGAAATTCTACATGAGGTGTGTAAAAGCCCAAGAAAAGGGACTTGTAAAAACTTTTCTTCACCTCACAGTACCACAGTTGTTATTGTGGATATCTTAGGAAATATTGTGAAGAGCAAGTAACCTCCATCAAAAGAGTGATTAGTGGGGAAAGTCTTCACTTTCACAAAGTAGGAGTTGTACACATGAACATGAGAGGTTGAGCTCACCCCTAGGACTTGAAAATTCCTGGGAAGGTTCAAGCCTAATTTCATGTAAATCTAACACTTTTTGAGGCACTTTTTGAGGTATTTGAAAAAGAGGCCAATTTGAATGTAAATTCAAATTGCAGCGACTTTCATCACTCAAATTCAAAAGTTAGCTTCATATTCAAACTCAGCACATTTTTCTGAGTTAGCACACCAATTTTCATCCCTATTGGAGTTCATCTTGTTGGGAGCTAAATTTGCAATAATTCAAAACTGAATTTGAATTTCAGTTTAAACATAAAGCAAATTTAGTCAAACATAGTTTGAATTTGAGAACTCAAATTCAAACCAAGACTTGGGGGCTAAGTCTCTCATTCAATGTTAGTTGCTGGGATATTTACAAAAGAAATGGAGAAGAGAGGATTAGGGGGAAGGTTGGGCCCACAGGTCAGTGGGGAGGAACTGTTCCCCAAACGAGAGCTGCCTGTTTCTCCCCGACGCTGGTCGAACACATCACACCAGCTCCTGCTCCCGCGCCCGAGGGGGAGGGACACCGCACGAGCCAGCGCGTCGTGGAAGACCGACCGCAGCGGTGATAACACGAGCAGCCACGTGAAGATCGTCACTGCTCCCGTGCCTCGCGCTGAACCAACCCGACTGCCGCCGATCGACTTCCCGTGAGGATTCGGCCGAGCTCTCGCGTGCAGCACCCCCCCTAGCCAAAAACCACACCAGCTACTCGCCCTCTACCTCCTCCAGCCGAAGAAAGTCGAGTTTAGCTGCCCAGAACCTAGCCCGGAGACTCTTGGTGGTGACCGAGAAGAACAGCCGACACGGGCTCACCGTGGGCAGCTCGAACCAGAAGCTTTTCCGGCCGAGCTAGGACACTCAGAGACGCGCGGGATAGTCACGCTGCTACTAGCCAAGCCACAGCCCCGACGGTGGACCATCGAGCGTCAATTTGACGTTTTTCTCCCGGCGCATCCATTCGGACCTCCGGGTAAGAATCCATCGAATTCGTCCTTAATCTTTGTTCTTAGGCCACCAAATCGTGCACACATGACCTAGACTGGCTAGCGGTCAATTTCTCTTCGCAACCCTAGCTAGAAAACTGACGCAGTGTGGGGTATTTCATGTCGTCCCACGCTCAACCGCGCAGCAGGGGTCGGGCGCACGGTGAGAACCCCTCTGGAGATGTTGCCATGCGCCGGCCTTTACTTGCCGTGTTTCCCTAGCACCCACTGGTGCTCTAGAACGGATGGGCTGAGTCATTGGCAGGCTAGGACCACCGGGCGACGATGCCGATCATCCCCCGAGGCCGCCGCACGCTGCCGGCACAGTTCCGATCCTCTAGCGCCTGAACCGAGCCCACAAACATGTCTCCCGACCCCATAAACCCCCAGGAAGCGAGCCTCCGGCCGGGAGACAGCCGGAGACACTCAGCCGGTGAGGCGCCGCCTCGGTCCGGCGAGGTTAGCGCGCGCGCGGGAAGGAGGGCTCGGATGAAGAAGGGTGGGGCGGGCCCACCAGTCAGTGAGGGAGAGTTTAAAACAGGATCAAATATGGCCCAGGATTCCGTGTGGCTGTGTGCAGGGTAACCCTGTGGCCCGTGTGTTCTTGGTTCTCACTGGCTGGGATTTAAAGAGTGGGCCCAGGTTCTTTTCCAATAGCAAAACAAATCAAGTTTCGGCCCAATGTTTAGAAATTCATAACTTTGGCTAGGAAGCTCCATATTTAGTGATTCAAATTGGGTTGGATTCAGCTTGCATGGCTCTATCCAAATAGGCAAACCAATTTGTATGAAACCTATTATTTAATTCTGGAAAATTCTTTAAATCTTTTCAGCAAAAGAATTTTAGAGGGAGTTTGGTTCATCCAAAAATCCCCAAATTTTGCCAGAATGTTCTGTAGGATGTTAGTGAACCCCTGTAAAGGTTTCAGACCATTTGGAGTTGATTTGATCAGAGCAATTCAAATATGAAGGTGCTGTGTTCATTTGAATACAGAAACATTTTCAGAGAATTTCCAAAATTTGGAAATTCAGTTCTGGGAAAATATTAACTCCAAAAATGCTAGGAAAATTCATGCAAACTCTATGAGCTCTAATTGAAATGGTAGTTCATTAAGTTGGGCATGAACAGGAGTGTTACCTCAGAATTAATTCTTCTTTACTTAATTGCTAAGAGAATTATTCTGAACAAACCACTCAATGAAAAGCGCTAATGTTTGGTTCAGAGGGTTTTCTTGTGACAAGGAACTCACACAAAAATTCTCAGCTCCATTGGAGCTCTGGATTACCCCTGTCCTGTTTAACCACTTGAGGGATTAACATGGAAAAGGGGGAAAACCACCTAGCACTTAACCATGTGCTTAGGTCTAAGCCCAAACCACCGACAACTAGTTCATCTTTAAATTCTTAAACAGAGTTCCAGTTGTTAGAGACTGGTTATTAGAACTAATAGCAGAAGTATTACCCTAAACTCATGTGCATATCCATTAACATGTAGTATTTTATTAACGTGTAGTCGCTGAAGGCGAGGAGACTCCGGAAGTGCTGGACTTCCTTCTTCCGGACGAAGAACTATCTCCTGACCAGCAGCAACAAGGCAAGTCCCGGTTTGCATTAATCGCTTTTATAAAGTTTTACTTTGTTCACATGGCTAGTATGACGTATAAATGTGCATTAGGTGTAGGGTGGATGGAACCCCACTTGCATGACCAAAAGTCTCCATAAGAGTGAGGGTAGTGTCTAAGATCTCGCATAGACAAGCTAGGCTTAATGTTTCATAGAACTTCGGTACAAGTCGAGTAGTTGGACTCTACTCGCGAGATAGGCTTGGGTCACATGGGTTCGGTGGAGTGATGTGAGATCACTTTAGTAATGAAAATGAGACTTGGCAGGGGTTAGGGCGCAGCAAGAGAGAGTCTTGTGTGCGCGGCCCTGTCCGTGTCGATTGAGGACCGATCCGTGTGTGGCCCACGCTGATCAAGGTTGAACGTACCGAAGGCATATCGGATATATGGGCCCCGATAAACTGATGTAGCCTAAACCTCCGGACGTCGAGGCATAACGCACCGATTTATAGGTGTAGGCTGAGGGCAGCAAGGTGGAAATCTGCCAACGGGCATAGAGAGATGCTCCGTGTGGGGAACTTCCTGCTCGTTTCGGTGCGACCGGTTCGACGTTTGGGCTGTTGGGTGAAAGGTTGTCCCGTACGACATCGAGTGAGTGTGCTGTGCAGCTCCACGGATGGGCGTACGTGACGTGCTCTTTAGGTTTCCCTGCAGGTGTATATCGAGTCGATTCGCCGTCCCTCACGGTGAAGAGTACCACTTGGTCACTGAGTTGTGACGTAGATTAATGTATGAAATATGATGATTCAATATTGCTGATTGATGTAATTGCATTGCTACATGTGTGCCACCAAATATTGCTTACTAAATTTCAGATTCATAAATTATTAACTTGTTGCTAAAAGATGAACTAAGGATGAACTTGTAGGCGTGTCCATTTGCTCCAATATTACTATCCTATGTCATTGTACACCTCATGTAGAGTTTCATGTTTAGGTGAGTCGGTTAAGCCTTGGTGAGCCTTCGTGCTCACGGTTGCTGCTTAAGTGTTTTTCAGGTGAGGAGCCACCCACAGACTCGGAGTACGAGTCCACCGGCGAGGGTTACCCTCCGTCGGGGACCACGGTTGAGTGGGAGCCGTACACGCCGCGCTGAGCTGAAGAGTGCAGCTAGTGTGGGTTGCCCTAGGGCTGGGCAGCCGACTTTTGCTAGATAGGCGGGCGTGAGTTTATAGTGTAGACTTCCGCTGTGTAAGATAAATAATATTTTGTAACTGGAGTTTGTACTACTTTGTACAGTTCAGTTGTTTTCCCATGTAATATAATATGTTCTTATGACGTGTGCTGTCGGGTGTCGCATCGCGCGGCACCACCCTCTGCGATCCTGGATGAGCGGATTCCGGTCCGCCACAGCCTGGTATCAGAGCTGCATTGGGGATAGCACAGTACTTAAGGACGGTATTACGGGAAAACTTAGGTTTACGGTGAGGATCCGGTAGTGTGCCCAAGTAAGGACTATATTAGCATAGTTACTTAAAGTGGCAAGACTAACATATGTGTTATAATTCTGAATTTCAATTATTGTAAAGACGCACCTATGCTCTGGTAAGAATGGTAAGGAACGCCACCGAAAGCGGTTCAATTTCGGTTAGCTCCCCTGACGAGGAACGTGGTTCAGGGATAGGTCTCACAGCTTGGTGTGAGAAGTCAATATGAAACTCTTGGACTCTTCATGTTCCTGAGTTCATATGAAACGCTGATTCCTAGCGTGCATTAGGCAAGTAAGTGGAGACCCCATCGCGTGGTCAGTAACGCGAGAGTGTGTTCGTCTGGAAGTAGCCCAGGAGGACATACACAGCGCTTGCCATTGGCGTGCCCTGCAGGGCAGTTGGTGGTATCTGTTGGGTTGATAACATTCCCAACCGTGACGACCCGTTCATGACATACTCGGGTTCCCCGTCGTGTGGTGTTGAAACACGATCACGTACCTTGAGACGTGACCTAACTCAAGGACGGCCGTATGGCAATGATACGGGCGTTTGTATTTAATTTCTAATACGGTTCTGTCTGAAATGAAAACAACCATTGAGTGCACCATTATTGTGTGGTCTTCTGCAGGTACTAACCACGTATGTATCCGTGTAGAAAACGTGTGCGAGAGACTGTTTAGTGCCACACTTGAGACGTATATACCGGTATAATACGGTTAGGATTTTCTTTTGTGAGGAACGTAGTACCAAGATATCATAGGCATATGCATGAAAAATAAAGAAAACAAGGAATTAAAATCATTAGGTTCAACATTTAGGACCCTGGTTGGGTAGACAAATTGGATAGTGATGAGTGTAGTTCCTAAAAAGACTGAAAAACAAAATGCTCTGTTTTGGGCAGCAAGTCTGCTGATCTTCAACAGTGCATATCTCACAGGTCTTTTGCCCAGGGAGGTGTGGTATATAGTTTTGGAATAGGTATTGGAGTATCCTACAAATTTGTTGTAGACTCCAGTACTAAAACACACCTTGAGATGGCTTAAAACCCAGAGGGGTGTAAACTGTCCAGAACCAGGACAGGGTTAAACCCTCTCTGAACTGTTCTGTTTTTCAAACATAACTCCCAGAATAAAAATCTAAAATCGTCATGTGATACATCCTTAGAAAGGGTATAAGATGTGTTACATCTTTGCAATTCAAAGTTTCTGAAATTTCAGCACAGATTTCAGTGGAAACTCGAATTGAAAACAGCAACTTCCAAGGGAGGTGCTGTTAAAATTCTTCCAGAAATTCTGTTGACTTTGGATTACCATAACTTTTTAATCAGAGCTGATCTGAGGGCAAATGAATACTCTTCGTAAAGATACTGAGGTTAGCTTTAACTTTGGTATTCAACTTGAGTCATGAAAATGCCCAAAACCAGATCAAAACTTGGAATAGGTAGAAACTGGTCATTCTGACAGAGGAGTGACAGTTGAACTCATTGGAGAGGGTGTTGTATCCTAAGGGTGGTTTACGTGATGACAACGCGATAGTAATGTCTCGTAGTGACCAAACCTAGTTATGGTGAGCTTCCAAAGAGGAGGTTCATCAAGTTGGATTAAACTAGCTTGTATTTGGTCTGGTAATGGTGTAGCTTGTGCAAAGTTATTACATTATCTACATACGAGATGTATCGCACGTTTTAGTGTCATTATGTTTTCCACGCTTACTGTTATTGGACTGCATGCAATATGTTGCGGGACTAATGTTATTGTCGTATGATTGCAGATGGTTCGTACTAGGACCACACACGAGGTTGGTGGCTCTAGCCAACAGGGAGGTGATGACTCCCAGCCACTGGCCTACGACAGCACCCCGCAGCAGCAGCCACCGCCGCCGCCTCCGCTTACTCTAGCGGATGTGATAGCGGCACTGGTGGGTGGTCGTGAGGAGCAGATTGAACTGCTCCGCACGATCGTGCAGAATACGTCCCAGGCGGGGGGGCGTCAAGACAGAGGGTCTCGTGAGCGCCGTGAAGTGTCGTACTCGGACTTCATGAGTACGCACCCTCCAGTGTTCACCGAAGCTGAAGAACCACTGGAGGCTGACAACTGGCTGCGGACCATCGAGTCCAAGTTTGGGCTGCTCCAATGTACGGAGCGGCAGAAGACCCTGTTCGCAGCACAGCAGCTTCACGGTGCCGCTGGTGCATGGTAGGCGAACTATGTCGCCTCACGTCCGGCTGGCCATGCCGTGGAATGGCAAGAATTCCGGGAGGCGTTCCACGCCTATCACATTCCTCCCGGAATCATGACGAGGAAGTTCCAAGAATTTTTGGAACTGAAGCAGGGCGGGAGGAGTGCCCATGACTACTCCCGTGCCTTCAACCATCTGGTGTAGTACGCGTCAGACTATATCTCCACTGAGGAGAAGAAGCGGGAGCATTTCTATCGGGGGTTACACCCCGAAATGAAGACACATCTCGTTTAGTGGAATCGCGGCAGTTGGCAGCTGAGCAGAGGAAGCGTAGCGCTCCACCTAGCAGTGGTGGTGGCGCGCCTCAGAAGTACCGTATGGTGTATCGGACACCATCCGGGCAGCAGTGGCATCCACCGGTGCGACCTCAGTGGTTCGGGGGACGTTCGTTTCAGTCACCTCCGTTCCGTCCACCGATGCCACCACCAAGACAGCAGCAGCAGCAGCGGCAGATGGTACCCCGGGCGTTTCCACCGCCACAACGCGCCCCTGGATTCCGTCCACCGATCAGCGGGGGACCGCCCCGTTTCACCTGCTTCACGTGTGGCCAGGCGGGCCACTTCGCGAAAGACTGTCCCCAGGGGCAGCAGAGCAGCGGGCAAGCCCAGTTCCAGGGTGGTGCTCGAGGCCGACCTCCGGTGAAGAAGGTTGGTCAGCGGACTGGTGGCATCCGCAACCTCGACAATGAGGACGCCCCCGAGGGAGACAACGTGCTGGCGGGTACATTTACTCTCAACAATAAGGCCATCATCATACTTTTTTATTCTGGTGCAACCCACAATTTTATAAGCGCATCATATGTGGTCAAGCATCAGCTGGAAGTCTTTCCAACCGAGTGTTCTTATATGATCTGCTCACCGGGAGGAAGGATTTCAGCAACGATGATGGTTCCAAAAGCACCACTGTGCCTAGGTGGGAAGATATATCCCACCACTATGATTATCCTTGAGGGGCAGAAGATTGATGCAATCTTGGGAATGCCATGGCTAAGCTATCATGGCGCTGTCCTGGAAACCCTATCACGGACGGTTCACCTCAACTCCCCACTACACCGTCCGCAGTCCCTCTTATTAGATAATCCAGTCCAGGAGGTTTCAGCGATCAACAATACTGAAGCTCTCCAATTAGAGGACATCCCCGTAGTCCGGGAGTAGCCCGACGTGTTCCCGGATAATCTTCCGGACAAGCCACCAGAGCGGGACATCGAGTTCAAGATTGAACTTGCACCCGGGACTACGCCCATATCTCGGAGACCATACAAGATGGCTCCAAATGAGCTGCCTGAACTGAAAGAACAACTCAATGATCTGTTGAGCAAGGGTTTCATTAGGCCGAGTTCCTCGCCTTGGGGATGCTCGGCGCTGTTTGTAAAGAAGAAGGATGAAACCCTGAGGCTGTGTGTGGACTACCGGCCACTCAACGCCGTCACCATCAAGAACAAGTACCCACTGCCCCGCATCGACATATTGTTTGATCAACTTGTGGGTGCAAGTGTGTTCTCAAAGATGGACCTTCGCTCTGGATATCACCAGATAAAGATCCGGGCGGAGGATATCCCGAAGACGGCCTTCTCGATGAGATACGGATTGTATGAATATCTCGTCATGTCCTTTGGTATCACAAATGCTCCAGCCCATTTCATGTATCTCATGAACTCGGTGTTCATGCCGGAGCTGGACAAGTTCGTGGTAGTGTTCATCGACGATATCTTGGTTTACTCCAAGACGGAAGCCGAACATGCCGAACACTTGCGGATCGTTCTTCAACGATTGCGAGACCACAAGCTCTATGCCAAGTTCAGCAAATGCGAGTTTCGGATCAGCCAAGTGCCATTCTTAGCACATATCATCTCAGCTGAAGGCATCGCGGTTGACCCAAGCAAGATAGAGCAAGTGCTAAAATGGAAAGCTCCCACTTCAGTTCATGAAGTCAGAAGCTTCCTCGGGTTAGCGGGATACTATCGGAGATTCATTCCAAGCTTCTCCAAGCTCGCTAAACCGATGACAGAATTGCTGAAGAAGGGAACGAAATATGTTTGGAACACGGCGTGTGAAGGAGCGTTCCAAGCATTGGTTAAGCATCTCACCACAGCCCCGGTTTTAGCTCAGCCGGATACAACAAAGCCCTTCGACGTGTATTGTGACGCGTCTGGTATTGGGCTCGGCCGCGTGTTGATGCAGGAAGGATGTGTGGTCGCATATGGCTCATGCCAACTTCGGAACCATGAGCAGCATTATCCCACCCATGATCTTGAGCTTGCTGCAGTGGTTTTGGCGCTGAAAATGTGGAGGCACTATCTCCTGGGGAATCTGGTGCATCACTACACCGACCACAAGAGCTTGAAATACATTTTCACCCAGAAGGAGCTGAACATGAGGCAAAGAAGGTGGTTGGAGCTGATCAAAGATTATGAAATTGAGATTCACTACCACCCCAGCAAGGCGAATGTGGTTGCCGACGCGCTGAGTCGGAAATCACATGTCCATCACCTCACCATTACACCGGTGGAGGAGGAAGAGCCAAGTTTATACTTGGTTCCTTATAGGTCGCTTTACAACCTTGCCCTCATCCCTACTATTAGGGAGGACACCATTGCAGCTTAGAAAACTGATAAAGGCATGGCACATCTCCGGAGACGGATAGACAATGGGGAGATCAAATGTTTCCGGAAGGATGATGAGGGGACGCTATGGTTCAATGACCGCATAGTCGTACCCCGGGATATGGAGCTGAGGAAGAAAATCCTTGACGAAGCCCACTTGTCTAAATACTCCATTCATCCGGGCAGCAACAAAATGTACCAAGATTTGAAAAAGAAATTTTGGTGGACACGGATGAAGCGGGAGGTAGCGAAGTACGTATCCGAGTGCGATACGTGTAGACGAGTGAAGGCTGATCACATGAGGAAATCAGGGCTGCTGCAACCCCTGGAAATTCCAGCATGGAAATGGGAGGACGTGCGCATGGATTTTATTGTGGGATTACCCTTAACATCCAACAAACATGATTCCATTTGGGTGATCGTTGACCGACTGACCAAGTCAGCTCACTTCATCCCCGTACACACACATTTCCATGCCAACAGATATGCGGAGCTATACATTGCCAGGATTCTATGCCTGCATGGTGTACCCAAGACCATAGTCTCAGACCGAGGTGCATTGTTTGTATCTCGCTTTTGGGAGCAGTTGCATGCTGCTTTGGGTACTAAACTGATTAGAAGCTCCGCCTACCACCCTCAAACAGATGGCCAGACAGAGAGGGTGAATCAAGTTCTGGAAGATATGTTGAGAGCATGTGCCATCCACCAAGGTAGGAACTGGGATGATCACCTACCATTCGCGGAATTCTCGTACAACAATGGCTATCAGGCGAGTATCAAGATGGCACCCTACGAAGCTCTCTACGGTCGCAAATGCCGCACCCCATTAAACTGGTGCGAGACAGGTGAAAGGGTCACATTTGGGGTTGATGTGGTGAACGACGCCGAAGAGCGCGTTCGGACGATTCAAGCCAACTTGAAGGCCGCTCAATCCCGGCAGAAGAGCTACGCTGATAAGAGGCATAGACCGTTGCACTTTGACGTTGGTGAACACGTGTACCTCCGCGTGTCTCCGATGAAGGGCGTGCACCGGTTCGGTGTGAAGGGGAAGCTCCCTCCCCGTTTCATTGGACCCTACGCTATCACTGAGAAGTGCGGACCAGCGGCGTATCGATTGGAGCTACCGGCATCCCTTGCTGGTGTGCATGATGTTTTTCATGTTTCGCAACTGCGAAAATGTTTAAAGGATACAGCTGCTGTTCCTACTGAAGACATCGACGAGCTGAAACCGGATTTAACATATGATGAGTATCCGGTGGAAATTCTTGATGAGAAAGCCCGAACCACGCGTAGCAGAACGTTGTGGTTCTACAAGATCCTCTGGAGCAACCACACCGCTGAAAAAGCGACGTGGGAGAGCGAGGAGTTCCTTCGCTCAAATTACCCGGAGTTCATGGCATCTCAACGTGGGTAAGTCCCTATTACATCACTATCTCTTCTTTTGTAATCTCGGGACGAGATTCTTTTAAGGGCGGAGGGATGTAAAAGCCCAAGAAAAGGGACTTGCAAAAACTTTTCTTCACCTCACAGCATCACAGTTGTTATTGTGGATATCTTAGGAAATATTGTCAAGAGCAAGTAACCTCCATCAAAAGAGTGATTAGAGGGGAAAGTCTTCACTTTCACAAAATAGGAGTTCTACACATGAACATGAGAGGTTGAGCTCACCCCTAGGACTTGAAAAGTCCTGGGAAGGTTCAAGCCTAATTTCATGTAAATCCAACACTTTTTGAGGCACTTTTGGAGGTATTTGAAAAAGAGGCCAATTTGAATGTAAATTCAAATTGCAGCAACTTTCATCACTCAAATTCAAAAGTTAGCTTCATATTCAAACTCAGCATATTTTTCTGAGTTAGCCCACCAATTTTCATCCCTATTGGAGTTCATCTTGTCGGGAGCTAAATTTGCAATAATTCAAAACTGAATTTGAATTTCAGTTTAAACATAAAGCAAATTTAGTCAAACAAAGTTTGAATTTGAGAACTCAAATTCAAACCAAGACTTGGGAGCTAAGTCTCTCATTCAATGTTAGTTGCTGGGATATTTACAAAAGAAATGGAGAAGAGAGGATTAGGGGGAAGGTTGGGCCCACAGGTCAGTGGGGAGGAACTGTTCCCCAACCGAGAGCTGCCTGTTTCTCCCCGACGCTGGTCGAACACATCACGCCAGCTCCTGCTCCCGCGCCCGAGGGGGAGGGACACCGCACGAGCCAGCGCGCCGTGGAAGACCGACCGCAGCGGTGATAACATGCGCAGCCACGTGAAGATCGTCACTGCTCCCGTGCCTCGCGCTGAACCGACCCGACTGCCGCCGATCGACTTCCCGTGAGGATTCAGCCGAGCTCTCGCATGCAGAACCCACCCCCCCCCCCCCCTAGCCAAAAACCACACAAGCTACTCGCCCTCTACCTCCTCCGGCCGAAGACAGTCGAGTTTAGCTGCCCAGAACCTAGACCGGAGACTCTTGGTGGTGACCGAGAAGAACAGCCGACACGGGCTCACCGTGGGCAGCTCGAACCAGAGGCTTTTCCGGCCGAGCTAGGCCACTCGGAGACACGCCGGATAGTCACGCTGCTACTAGCCAAGCCACAGCCCCGACGGTGGACCATCGAGCGTCAATTTGACGTTTTTCTCCCGGCGCATCCATTCGGACCTCCGGGTAAGAATCCATCGAATTCGTCCTTAATCTTCGTTCTTAGGCCACCAAATCGTGCACACATGACCTAGACTGGCTAGCGGTCAATTTCTCTTCGCAACCCTAGCTAGAAAACTGACGCAGTGCGGGGTATTTCATGTCGTCCCATGCTCAACCGCGCGGCAGGGGTCGGGCGCACGGTGAGAACCCCTCTGGAGATGTTGCCATGCGCCGGCCTTTACTTGCCGTGTTTCCCTAGCACCCACTGGTGCTCTAGAACGGATGGGCTGAGTCGTTGGCAGGCTAGGACCACCGGGCGACGATGCCGATCATCCCCCGAGGCCGCCGCACGCTGCCGGCACAGTTCCGATCCTCTAGCGCCTGAACTGAGCCCACAAACATGTCTCCCAACCCCATAAACCCCAGGCGGCGAGCCTCCGGCCGGGAGACGGCCGGGGACACTCAGCCGGCGAGGCGCCGCCTCGGTCCGGCGAGGTTAGCGCGCCCGCGGGAAGGAGGGCCTGGAGGAAGAAGAAGGGTGGGGCGGGCCCACCAGTCAGTGAGGGAGAGTTTAAAACTGGATCGAATATGGCCCAGTATTCTGTGTGGCTGTGCGCAGGGTAACCCTGTGGCCCGTGTGTTCTCGGTCCTCACTGGCTGGAATTTAAAGAGTGGGCCCAGGTTCTTTTCCAATAGCAAAACAAATCAAGTTTCGGCCCAATGCTTAGAAATTCATAACACTGACTAGGAAGCTCCAAGGTTAGTGATTCAAATTGGGTTGGATTCAGATTGCATGGCTCTATCCAAATATGCAACCCAATTTGTATGAAACCTATTATTTAATTCTGGAAAATTCTTTAAATCTTTTCAGCAAAAGAATTTTAGAGCGAGTTTGGTTCATCCAAAAATCCCCAAATTTTGCCAGAATGTTCTTTAGGATGTTAGTGAACCACTGTAAAAGTTTCAGACCATTTGGAGCTGATTTGTTCAGAGCAATTCAAATTTGAAGGTGCTGTGTTCATTTGAATACAGAAACATTTTCAGAGAATTTCCAAAACTTTGAAATTCAGTTCTGGGAAAATATTAACTCCAAAAATTCTAGAAAAATTCATGCAAACTCTATGAGCTCTAATTGAAATGGTAGTTCATTAAGTTGGGCATGAACAAGGGTGTTACCTCAGAATTAATTCTTCTTTACTTAATTGCTAAGAAAATTATTCTGAGTAAACCAATCAATGAAAAGTGCTAATGTTTGGTCCAAAGGGTTTTCTTGTGACAAGGAACTCACACAAAAATTCTCAGCTCCATTGGAGCTCTGGATCACCCTGTCCTGTTTAACCACTTGAGGGATTAACATGAAAAAGGGGGAAAACCACCTAGCACTTAACCATGTGCTTAGGTCTAAGCCCAAACCACCAACAACCAGTTCATCTTTAAATTCTTAAACAGAGTTCCAGTTGTTAGAGACTGGTTATTAGAACTAATAGCAGAAGTATTACCCTAAACTCATGTGCATATCCATTAACATGTAGTATTTTATTAACGTGTAGTCGCTGAAGGCGAGGAGACTCCGGAAGTACTGGACTTCCTTCTTCCGGACGAAGAACTAACTCCTGACCAGCAGCAACAAGGCAAGCCCCGGTTTGCATTAATCGCTTTTATAAAGTTTTACTTTGTTCACATGGCTAGTATGAAGTATAAATGTGCATTAGGTGTAGGGTGGATGGAACCCCACTTGCATGACCAAAAGTCTCCATAAGAGTGAGGGTAGTGTCTAAGACCTCGCGTAGACAAGCTAGGCTTAATGTTTCATAGAACTTCGGTACAAGTCGAGTAGTTGGACTCTACTCGCGAGATAGGCTTGGGTCACACGGGTTCGGTGAAGTGATGTGAGATCACTTTAGTAATGAAAATGAGACTTGGCAGGGGTTAGGGCGCAGCAAGAGAGAGTCTTGTGTGCGCGGCCCTGTCCGTGTCGATTGAGGACCGATCCGTGTGCGGCCCACGCTGATCAAGGTTGAACGTACCGAAGGCATATCGGATATATGGGCCCCGATAAACCGATGTAGCCTAAACCTCCGGGCGTCGAGGCATAACGCACCGATTTATAGGTGTAGGCTGAGGGCAGCAAGGTGGAAATCTGCCAACAGGCATAGAGAGATGCTCCGTGTGGGGAACTTCCTGCTCGTTTCGGTGCGACCGGTTCGACGTTTGGGCTGTTGGGTGAAAGGTTGTCACGTACGACATCGAGTGAGCGTGCTGTACAGCTCCACGGATGGGCGTACGTGACGTGCTCTTTGGGTTTCCCTGCAGGTGTATATCGAGTCGATTCGCCGTCCCTCGCGGTGAAGAGTACCACTTGGTCACTGAGTCGTGACGTAGATTAATGTATGAAATATGATGATTCAATATTGCTGATTGATGTAATTGCATTGCTACATGTGTACCACCAAATATTGCTTACTAAATTTCAGATTCATGAACTGTTAACTTGTTGCTAAAAGATGAACTAAGAATGAACTTGTAGGCGTGTCCATTTGCTCCAATATTACTATCATATGTCATTGTACACCTCATGTAGAGTTTCATGTTTAGGTGAGTGGGTTAAGCCTTGCTGAGCCTTCGTGCTCACGGTTGCTGCTTAAGTATTTTTCAGGTGAGGAGCCACCCATGGACTCGGAGTACGAGTCCACCAGTGAGGGTTACCCTCCGTCGGGGACCACAGCTGAGTGGGAGCCGTACACGCCGCGCTGAGCTGAAGAGTGCAGCTAGTGTGGGTTGCCATAGGGCTGGGCAGCCGACTTTTGCTAGATAGGCGGGCATGAGTTGTATAGTGTAGACTTCCGCTGTGTAAGATAAATAATATTTTGTAACTGGAGTTTGTACTACTTTGTACAGTTCAGTTGTTTTCCCATGTAATATAATATGTTCTTATGACATGTGCTTTCGGGTGTCGCATCGCTCGGCACCACCCTCTGCGATCCTGGATGAGCGGATTCCGGTCCGCCACAAGGTGTACAATGACATAGGATGGTAATATTGCAGCAAAAGGACACGCCTACAAGTTCATCCTTAGTTCATCTTTTAGCAACAATTAACAGTTCAGGAAGCTAAAATTTAGTAAGCAATATTTGGTGGCAAACATGTAGCAGTACAATATTATATCATAACAGCAATATTGAATCATCCCATTTCATAAATTAATCTACGTCACGATTCAGTGACCAAGTGGTACTCTTCACCACGAGGGACGGCGAATCGACTCGATATACACCTGCAGGGAAACCCAAAGAGCACGTAACGTACGCCCACCCGTGGAGCTGCACAGCACGCTCACTCGATGTCGTACGGGACAACCTTTCACCCAACAGCCCAAACGTCGAACCGGTCGCACCGAAATGAGCAGGAGGTTCCCCACATGGAGCATCTCTCTATGCCCGTTGGCAGATTTCCACCTTGCTGCCCTCAGCCTGCACCTATAAATCGGTGCGTTATGCCTCGACGCCCAGAGGTTTAGGCTACATCGGTTTATCGGGGCCCATATATCCGATATGCCTTCGGTACGTTCAAACTTGATCAGCGTGGGCCGCACATGGATCGGTCCTCAATCGACACGGACAGGGCTGCGCACACAAGACTTCCTCTTGCTGTGCCCTAGCCCCTGCCTAGTCTCATCTTCATTACTAAAGTGATCTCACATCACTCAACCGAACCCGTGTGTCCCAAGCCTATACTCGCGAGTAGATTCCAACTACTCGACTTGTACTGAAGTCCTATGAATCATTAAGCATAGCCTGTCTACTCGAGGTCTTAGACACTACCCTCACTCTTATGGAAATTTTCTGGTCATGCAAGTGGGGTTCCATTCATCCTACACCTAATGCACATTCATACATCACCCTAATTATGTGAACAAAGAAAAACTTGATAAAAGAGTTAATGCAAACCGAGGCTTGCCTTGTTGCTGCTGGTCAGGGGTTAGTTCTTTTTCCGGAAGTAGGAAGTCGAGTACTTCCGGAGCCTCCTCGCCTTCAGCGACTACACGTTAATAAAATACTACATGTTAATGAATATGCACATAAGTTTATTGTAATGCTTCTGCTATTAGTTCTAATAACCAGTTTCTAACAACTAGAACTCTGTTCAAGAATTTAAAATGAAACTGGGGTTTAGTGGTTTGGGTTTGTACCTATGCACATGATCAAGTGCTAAGTGGTTTTTCCCCTCTTCCATATTAATCCCACAAGTGGTTCCACAGGATAGGGGTGATCCAGAGCTCCAATGGAGCTGAGAATTTTTGTGTGAGTCCCTTGTCACAATACAACTCTCTGGATCAAAATTTAGCACTTGTCATTGAGTGGTTTGTTCAGAATAATTCTTTTAGCACATAAGCAAAGAAGAATTAATTCTGAGGTAACACCCTGTTCATGCCCAACTTAGTGAACTACAATTTCAATTATAGCTCATAGAGTGTGCATGAATTTTCCTAGCATTTTTTGAGCTAAGATTTGCCCAGAACTGAATTACCAAGTTTTGGAAATTCTCTGAAAATGTTTCTGTATTCAAATGAACACAACACCTTCAAATTTGAATTGCTCTGATCAAATAAAATCCAAATGGTCTGAAACTTTTATAGGGTTCCAGTAACATCCTAGAGAACATTCTAGCAAAATTTGGGGATTTTTGGATGAACCAAACTCCCTCTAAAATTCCTTTTCTGAAAAGCTTTAAAGACTTTTCCAGAATTAATTAATGGGTTTCATACAAATTGGGTTGTTTATTTGGACAGAGCTAGGCAAGATGAATCCAACCCAATTTGAATCACCAAATTTGGATCTTCCTAGCAAAAGTTATGGGGTTCTAAAGTTTGGGGAAATTCTGGAATTTGAATTAACCGGGGAAAAGTTCAAATTCCTGACAGCGGGCCCGGCCCCCATGTGTCACCACCTCGGCTGCGCCACACG
Organism: Neostapfia colusana; assembly: GCA_030760725.1. NCBI lineage: Eukaryota > Viridiplantae > Streptophyta > Magnoliopsida > Poales > Poaceae > Neostapfia > Neostapfia colusana. Next base: position 53,924,565 of record JASWHV010000019.1, read on the forward strand.
GGGCCACAGGGCTGTTCTCCGCGTGGTCACAGCTGATCCAGTGCAACAGAAAATTCCCACGCTGTGCATCGAGGGACTGACGAGCGGGCCCAGCCGGCTCGTCTTCTTCCTCGCGCCCGCCCTTTTTCCCGCGCCACCCCCTCGCCGGCACACCTCTGAAGCTCGCCGGACTTGGCTTCCCGACCGCCTCTTGGCCAGAAACTCGCCGCCTGGGCCTAATTTCGTGCGCTGAACACGATGGCACCGACTGCTCCGGTCGGCGGTGGCCCTAACCTAGCCGGCGACGGTGCAGCGGCTCGGACTCCCTTCGGTTATGGCACCCGGCCAACTCAGCCCGCCAAAACCTCGGTGGAAGGGCTCTTCAGCACCGGGGGATCTCAGAGAAGGTCGACAAGGCCATGCAAGGGCTCGGGAAGAGCTCTAACCTAGCCATCACCGTGAGCCCGACCCTTCCCGCCATAACCGCGGTTGGAAAACCGGGAAATACGCCGGCTACAGCCAAAATTAAGCTAGGGTTGCGAAGCAAACTTGGGCGCCGTCAAGTCTAGCTCCTGTTAGTGCAGTTTGATAAACTCTAAGCAAGCATATGTCGGGAATTTGTGGGTTTCTTACCCGAAGGTAGTTCTGCACCGGCTGGAAGTGCTTTGCGAAATTCGCCGGCGATGATCGTTCACTGGTTCTAGGCTTTGGGGTCAAGCAGCGTGGAGCCTAGACGCGTCCAAAACCACTCCTTCTTGGTCGTGACAAGCCCTCTGCCGAGCTGCCCACGGGGACACCTTGGCTCGGTTCTTCCCGGCTGCCGCGAAGAACGTCGTTTGCTCGGTTTGTGGTGGCTCAGCGCGACTGGAACTGGTGCGGGGAGATTGTGGGAGATCTGAGGATGTTGTTTTGCTGGGCTGCCGATGCTTGCACATGAGCTGAGGTCGCTCCCGAACATTTTGGCGATGGCGGCGGCGCTTCTGTTCTCTGGTGGTGGGAGCGAGGGAAAAACGGGTTTCTCTCGGTGCTGTGGCTCGCTGAGGCGCGGCTGAGAGTTAAAGCCCCCACGAGGAGCTCGCCAGCGCGAGAGGGAGGAGCAGGAGGTGGCGTCTGGCGCTCCTCGGTGAGTCACGGTGGAGCCTCGGCTCTGTTCCGAGTGCAACACTTAGCCCCTAAGGCTATTGGTCTTTGTGCAATTTTGACCTCCCCAATGACATGTGGGTCCCACTTGTCAGTGCTCCCCCACCTCTCAAAAGATCTCCAAAGACTTGGCAAGTGATGAATTCAAATGTTTGGAGTCTCAAACTGAGCTACACTTGTATGGTTGGGCAAATTTCCCTCAAATTCAAATGTATATTTGAATTCTTTGCATGTTTGGATCCTTTTTGGAAAAATGGGTAGCAAACCTTTTCAAAAATTATTGAAACTTTACCTCCCCAGTAATTTGAACCTAAGGAATCCAATTATGCACTTTGATCCTTGGGTTGGCTGCTGCAACCATGAGTTTGAAAGCAACAGTTTTGAATCACCCTCCCATGTGTTATCATAAGTGTAGAAAGTTTGAACTAACACCTTTTTGATGGAGGTTACTTGCTCTTCCCCATTTTTCACAAGATATCCACAACAAAAGTGTGGTGTTGTGAGGTGAGGAAAAATTTTTGCAAGCCCCTTTTCTTGGGCTTTTACGTCCCTCCCCCCTTAAAAGAATCTCGTTCCGAGATTATAAAAGAAGAGGCAGTGATGCAATAGGGACTTACCCGTGTTGAGACGCTATGAACTCTGGGTAATTGGAGCGAAGGAATTCCTCGCTCTCCCACGTCGCTTCTTCGGTGGTGTGGTTGCTCCAGAGTATTTTGTAGAACCACAACGTTCTGCTACGCGTGGTTCTGGCTTTCTCATCAAGAATTGCCACCGGATATTCCTCATATGTCATGTCCGGTTGCAACTCGCCGATGTCTTCGGTAGTAACAGCAGCGGTATGTTTCAGACATTTTCTCAGCTGGGAGACATGGAAAATGTCATGGACGCCAGCAAGAGATGCCGGTAGCTCCAGTCTATACACTGCTAGTCCACACTTCTCGGTGATAGCATAGGGTCCAATGAAACGGGGAGCGAGCTTCCCCTTGACACCGAACCGGTGCACACCTTTCATTGGAGACACGCGGAGGTACACGTGTTCACCAACGTCAAAGTGCAACAGTCTACGCCTCTTATCGGCGTAGCTCTTCTGCCGGGATTGAGCGGCCTTCAAATTAGCTTGAATCGTCCGAACGCGCTCTTCGGCGTCGTTCACCACATCAACCCCGAATGTGACCCTTTCACCGGTCTCACACCAGTTTAATGGGGTGCGGCATTTACGACCGTAGAGAGCTTCGTAGGGTGCCATCTTGATACTTGCCTGATAGGGGTTGTTGTACGAGAATTCCGCCAATGGTAGGTGATCATCCCAGTTCCTACCGTGGTGGATGGCACATGCTCTCAACATGTCTTCCAGAACTTGATTCACCCTCTTTGTCTGGCCATCTGTCTGAGGGTGGTAGGCGGAGCTCCTGATCAGCTTAGTACCCAATGCAGCGTGTAGCTGCTCCCAAAAGCGAGACACAAACAATGCACCTCGGTCTGAGACTATGGTTTTGGGTACGCCATGCAAGTATAGAATCCTAGCAATATATAACTCCACATATCTGTTGGCATGGAAATGTGTATGCACGGGGATGAAGTGAGCTTGGTTAGTCGGTCAACGATTACCCATATGGAATCATGCTTGTTGGATGTTAGGGGTAATCCCACAATGAAATCCATGCTCACATCATCCCATTTCCATGCCGGGATCTTCAGGGGTTGTAACAGCCCTGATTTCCTCATATGATCAGCCTTCACTCGTCTACACGTATCGCACTAGGATACATACTTCGCTACCTCCCGCTTCATCCGTGTCCATCAAAATTTCTTTTCCAAATCTTGGTACATTTTGTTGCTGCTCGGATGAATGGAGTATTTAGACAAGTGGGCTTCATCGAGGATCTTTTTCCTCAACTCCATATCCCGGGGTACGACTATGCGGTCATTGAACCATAGCGTCCCCTCATTATCCTTCCGGAAACATTTGATCTCCCCGTTGTCTATCCGTCTCCGGAGATGTGTCATGCCTTTATCATCTTTCTGAGATGCAATGATGTCCTCCCTAATAGTAGGGATGAGGGCAAGATTGTACAGCGATCCATAAGGAACCAAGTATAAACTCAGCTCTTCCTCCTCCACCGGTGTAATGGTGAGGTTATGGACATGTGATTTCCGACTCAGCGCGTCGGCAACCACATTCGCCTTGCCGGGGTGGTAATGGATCTCAATCTCATAATCTTTGATCAGTTCTAACCACCTCCTTTGCCTCATGTTCAGCTCCTTCTGGGTGAAAATGTACTTCAAGCTCTTGTGGTCGGTGTAGAGATGCACCATATTCCCCAGGAGATAGTGCCTCCACATTTTTAGCGCCAACACCACGGCAGCAAGCTCAAGATCATGAGTCGGATAATGCTGCTCATGGTTCCGAAGTTGGCGTGAGCCATATGCGACCACCCGTCCTTCCTGCATCAACACGCAGCCGAGCCCAATACCGAACGCGTCACAATACACGTCGAAGGGCTTTGTTGTATCCGGCTGAGCTAAAACCGGGGCTGTGGTGAGATGCTTCACCAATGCTTGGAACGCTCCTTCACATGCCATGTTCCAAACATATTTTGTCCCTTTCTTCAGCAATTCTGTCATCGGCTTAGCGGGCTTGGAGAAGCTTGGAATGAATCTCCGATAGTATCCCGCTAACCCGAGGAAGCTTCTGACTTCATGAACTGAAGTGGGAGCTTTCCATTTCAGTACTTGCTCTATCTTGCTTGGGTCAACTGCAATGCCTTCCGCTGAGATGATATGTCCCAAGAATGGCACTTGGCTGATCCAAAACTCGCATTTAGTGAACTTGGCATAGAGCTTATGGTCTCGTAATCGTTGAAGAACGATCCCCAAGTGTTTGGCATGTTCGGCTTCTGTCTTGGAGTAAACCAAGATATCATCGATAAACACTACCACGAACTTGTCCAGCTCCGGCATGAACACCGAGTTCATGAGATACGTGAAATGGGCTGGAGCGTTTGTGAGACCAAAGGACATAACGAGATATTCGTATAAGCCGTATCTCATTGAGAAAGCCGTCTTCGGGATATCCTCCGCCCGGATCTTGATCTGATGATATCCAGAGCAAAGGTCCATCTTGGAGAACACACTTGCACCCACAAGTTGATCAAACAATATGTCGACGCGGGGCAGTGGGTACTCATTCTTGATGGTGACGGCGTTGAGCGGCCGGTAATCCACACACAGCCTCAGGGTTTCATCTTTCTTCTTTACAAACAGCGCCGAGCATCCCCAAGGCGAGGAACTCGGCCTAATGAAACCCTTGCTCAACAGATCATTGAGCTGTTCTTTCAGCTCAGCCAGCTCATTTGGAGCCATTTTGTATGGTCTCCGTGATATGGGCGTAGTCCCGGGTGCATGTTCAATCTTGAACTCGACATCCCGCTCAGGTGGCATGCCCGGAAGATCATCCGGAAACACGTCAGGATACTCCCGGACTACGGGGATGTCCTCTAATTTGAGAGCTTCAGTATTGTTGATCGCTGAAACCTCCCGGACTGGATTATCTAATAGGAGGGACTGCGGACGGTGTAATGGGGAGTTGAGGTGAACCATCCGTGGTAGGGTTTCCAGGACAGCGTCATGATAGCTTAGCCATGACATTCCCAAGATTGCATCAATCTTCTGCCCCTCAAGGATAATCATAGTGGTGGAATATATCTTCCCACCTAAGCACAGTGGTGCTTTCGGAACCATCATCGTTGCTGAAATCTTTCCTCCCGGTGAGCAGATCATATAAGAACACTCGGTTAGAAAGGCTTCCAGCTGATGCTTAACCACATATGATGCACTTATGAAGTTGTGGGTTGCACCAGAATAAAAAAGTATGATGATGGCTTGATGGTTGAGAGTGAACGTACCCGCCAGCACGTTGTCTCCCTCTGGGGCGTCCTCATTGTTGAGGTTGTGAACGCCCCCAGTCCGCTGACCAACCTTCTTGACCGGAGGTCGGCCTCGAGCACCACCCTGGAACTGGGCTTGCCCGCTGCTCTGCTGCCCCTTTGGACAGTCCTTCGCGAAGTGGCTCGCCTGGCCACACGTGAAGCACGTGAAACGGGGCGGTCCCCCGCTGATCGGTGGACGGAATCCCGTGGCGCGTTGTGGCGGTGGGAACGCCCGGGGTACCGTCTGCTGCTGCTGCTGTCTTGGTGGTGGCATCGGTGGACGGAACGGAGGTGACTGAAAAGGACGTCCCCCGAACCGTTGAGGTCGCGCCGGTGGGTGCCACTGCTGCCCGGATGGTGTCCGATACACCATGCGGTACTTCTGGGGAGCGCCACCCCCACTGCTAGGTGAAGCGCTGTGCTTCCACTGCTCAGCTGCCAACTCCCGCTGAGCGTCCTCTTGCATGATCGCGGCATTGACTAGGTCATTGAAGGTGCCGCGATTCCACTAAACGAGATGCGTCTTTATTTCGGGGTGTAACCCCCGATAGAAGTGCTCCCGCTTTTTCTCCTCGGTGGAGATGTAGTCTGACGCATATTGCGCCAGATGGTTGAAGGCACGGGAGTATTCATGGGCACTCCTCCCGCCCTGCTTCAGCTCCATGAATTCTTGGAACTTCCTCTTCATTATCCCGGGAAGGATATGGTAGGCGTGGAACGCCTCCCGGAACTCTTCCCACTCCACGGCATGGCCAGCCGGACGTGAGGTGACATAATTCACCCACCATGCACCAGCGGCACCGTGAAGTTGCTGCGCTGCGAACAAAGTCTTTTGCCGCTCCGTGCATTGGAGCAGCCCGAACTTGGACTCGATGGTCCGCAGCCAGTTGTCGGCCTCCAGTGGTTCTTCAGCTTCAGTGAACACTGGAGGGTGCGTACTCATGAAATCCGAGTACGACACCTCACGGGGCTCCCGGGGCCCTCTGTCTTGATGCCCCCCACCTGGGACGTATTCTGCACGATCGTGCGGAGCAGGTCGGTCTGCTCCTCACGACCCCCCACCAGTGCCGCTATCACATCCGCTAGAGTAAGCGGAGGCGGCGGTGGTGGCTGCTGCTGCGGGGTGCTGTCGTGGGCCGGTGGCTGGGAGTCATCACCTCCCTGTTGGCTAGAGCCACCAACCTCGTGCGTGGTCCTAGTGCGAACCATCTACAACCATACGACAATAACCATCAATCCCGCAACATATTGCATGCAGTCCAAATAGAATAGGTGTAAAAACAAAATGACAATAAAACATGTGATACATCTCGTGTGTAGATAATGTAATAACCTTGCACCAGCTACACCATTACCAGACCAAATACAAGCTAGTTTAATCCAACTTGATGAACCTCCTCTTTGGAAGCTCACCACAACTAGGTTTGGTCACTACGAGACGTTACTATCGCGTTGTCATCACGTATACTACCCTTTTATCTTCAATACGACCCAAACATGGTCTCTAGTAAAAGAAACTCAAGTGAGACCTATACTCAGATCTTTCACTAGTTGAAGATAACCTCTCAGGAGTATGTTCCACCCCATTGGAAGTATTCAAACCCCCTCTAGGGTACAACAACCTCTCAACTGAGTTCAACTGTCATTCCTCTGTCAGAATGACCAATTTCTACATATTCCAGATTTTGACCTGGTTCTGGGCATTTCCATGACTCAAGTTGAATACCAAAGTTAAAGTTAACTTCAGTATATTTCCAACGAGTACTAATTTGCCCCCAGATCAGCTCTGGTTAAAGAGTTATGGTAATTCAAAGTCAGCAGAATTTCTGGAAGAATTTTAACAGCACCTCCCTTGAGAAGTTGCTGTTTTCACTCTGATTTCCACTGAATTCTGTGCTGAAATTTCAGAAAATTTGAATTTCAAAGATGTAACACATCTTCTACACTTTCTAAGGACGTTTTACCTGAAAATTTTAGATTTTTCTACTGGGAGTTATGTTTGAGAAACAGAACAGTCCAGAGAGTGTTTAACTCTGTCCTGAATCTGGACAGTCTACCTCTCTCTGGGTTTTAAGCCATCTTAAGGTGGGTTTCCACTCTGAAAATCTACAACAAAGTTGTAGAGTACTTAGATATCTTTCCAGAACTATATACCACACCTCCCTGTGCTAAAATACCTGTGAGTTATGACCTTTTGAAGATCAGCAACTTGCTGCCCCAAAACAGAGCACTCTGTTTTTCAGTCTTTTGGAACTACACTCAACACCCTCCAATTTTTCTACCCAACCAGGGTCTTAAATGTTGAACCTAGTGATTTTAATTCCTTGTTATCATTATTTTCATGCATATGCCTACAATATCTCAGTACTACGTTCCTCACAAAAGAAAATCCTAACCGGATCATACCGATATATACGTCTCAAGTGTGGCACGAAACGGTCTCTCGCACACGTTTACTACACGCATACATACGTGGTTAGTACCTGCAGAAAACCACACAATAGTGATGCACGCAAAGGTTGTTCATTTCAGGCAGTTCCATATTTAAAAGTAAATACAAACGCCCGTATCATTGCCATACGGCTGTCCTTGAGTTAAGTCACGTCTCAAGGTACGTGATCGTGTTTCAACACCACAGGACGGGGAACCCGAGTATGTCATGAACGGGTCGTCACGGTTGGGAATGTTATCAACCCAACAGATACCACCTACTGCCCTGCAGTGCACGCCGATGGCAAGTGCTGCGTATGTCCTCCTGGACTATTTCCAGACGAACACACTCTCGCGTTACTTGATACGACCCCACGGTCTTGTCGAGCCAGGATCACGCTGAGGGGTGCTGCGTTGCACAGCACCGTATAACACATGTCAAAGGTACAAAGCGGAAGTGGAATTTTATTACATAAACAGGTTTATGAACATGTTTACATCAAAATAAGTTCAGTCTACACTCGCGGGCGTAGACTACGCATCAAGTCCACGTTCAGCCCTTGAATGTGTCCTTGCTAGCACACACGCACACTAACTCTGCGGCGTGCACGACTCCCACTCGACGGGGTTCCCCTCCTGGGGTTCCGTCTCCTCTTCGGGAGTCCCTTCCTCATAGAACCCTTCAAAAGCTTCAAACACAAGCAGTGAGCACGAAGGCTCAGCAAGTCTGACCCGTCTCACCTAAACATGGAACTTCTACATGAGGGGTGATAGGTACATGAGATAAAATCATTTGCAAAGGACACGCCTAATTAGTGGAACCTTACTTTCAAGTTTTAGCAGCAGGTGGTGGAGAACCTTACGCTAAGGCACATGAGAGAGCCGCAATCAAACAAGAAACACATTTCTCTCATGTACTTTGCCCAAAGTTGAAAAGAACTTTAGTTAGCTCTGGACTACATCAAATCATTAGCAATAAAGTTCATCTTTCAATCAGCAACATTTTAACATGCAACTAGCCTGTTCTTTCTACGTCACGGTACAGTGAACAAGTGGTACTCACTGACCATGAGGGACGGCGATTATAATTGATTTACACCTGCAGGGTTACCCGAACAACCCGTCACGTACGCCCGTACTCGATGTTGCCTACAACAACCATCACGGACGCCGTACGCAACCACCTTTCGCCCGTCAGCCAAATATTGAACCGGTCCCATCATCCCGAGCAAGAGGTCTCTGCACGCGCATCTCCGTGCCGCCAGCCGATTTACACCTCAAGCTCTCAACCTACCCTCTGAACGACGGGCGATGCCTCAATACCCAGCTACCCGAATTACATCGGTTTTCCGGTTCCCATATAGCCGGTAGGCTCAAGTTATGAGGATTTGAAGTTTGAAGGAAATCTGAAAATTGGGGGAAAAGTTTAAACTTGCGGGTGGGCCCCGGGGACACGCGTCGCACACCGAGGCGACAGCACACCGCGGCCCACAAGGTTTTTGCGCGCCAGCACACCCAATCCCGGCCGCAGCCCGATCCTGATTTAAAATATCGGTCGCTGACAGCTGGGGTCCACCCCCTTCTTCAACCTCCCGCCGCCCGCGCTCTGCCGCCGAGGGACCTCGCCGGAGAGCTCACCGGCAGCTTCTGTGGAGCTTCAAACTTCACGATCTTGGCTGCCCCTGCCTACTTTTGTAAAAGCCCAAGAAAAGGGACTTGCAAAAACTTTTTCTTCACCTCACAACACCACAGTTTTTATTGTGGAAATCTTAGGAAATATTGTGAAGAGCAAGTAACCTCCATCAAAGGAGTGATTAGAGGGGAAAACCTTCACTTTCACAAAGTAGGGTTTCTACACATGAACATGAGAGGTTGAGCTCACCCCTAGAATTTAAAAAGTCTTGGGAAGGTTCAGTCCAAAGCTCATACAAATTCAATACTTTTTGAGGCACTTTTGGGTTATTTCAAAAAGAGGCCAATTTGAATGTAAATTCAAATGGCAGCAACTTTCATCACCCAAATTCAAAAGTTAGCTTCATATTCAAACTCAACACAAGAAACGATAGCCACAAGGTGCTGGTTCTGCCTGCCCTTACCGTTCGGCATTTCATGCACCGTCGGGGGAGAATTTCTTCCGGGAACGCTTCGGTGTTCTTAAGGCCGAGCTCCCCCAAATCCCAAAATTCACGAGTATTGGCTTATCACCGGGCGTACCGAGCTAAACACACGATCTACACCCTGCCACGACCACCTAGGATCGAAAACCAGCAAGAATCATGGGCTAGGGTTGCGGTTATCCAAGTTTTTCGAGCAACAGCCGATATCCGGCCTAGGTCGCCGACGAGGTCATAGTTGCAGCCGTTTTCACGGGGATTGGTGCCCATATCCATGATCAGCAGGTGTCAGCGGAGCTCCCCGAGCAAACCGCATCGAAAAAAATGCAGGGGAGGCTGAGTTCGACGTCGCCGGTGAGCTCCCGGCCGCTGTTGCCGTCGGGAGCCCTGTTCCGGCCGTTGTCAAGCTCCGGGAAGGGCACCACCGTGTTCCCCAGGCCGGGATAGGCACAGGCGGCGAGAATCAGCAAGCTCCGAAGGCCGGAACCCCTCTCCGGCGAGAGCTCCGGCGAGCTCGGCGGCTGGGTCGCGCGGGTGGCCGGAGGAGGACGAAGGGGTAGGCCCCACGCGTCAGCGGCTGGAAATAAAGGGGTGGGATTCTCTGTGGTCCGGGATCCAGTGCGGCCACGCGGGAAGGAGTCTGTGGCCCAGTGTGGCTCGGATCCAGCGGTCGACACGTGTACGTGGACCCACCCGCAGGATTTAAACATTTCTGGAATTTCCAGTTTTAGTGCAAACTTTAGAACCCCATAACTTTTGCTAGGAAGCTCCAAATTTAGTGATTCAAATTGGGTTGGATTCATCTTGCCTAGCTCTGTCCAGATATACAACCCAATTTGTATGAAACCCATTAATTAATTCTGGAAAATTCTTTAAAGCTTCTCAGCAAAGGAATTTTAGAGGGAGTTTGGTTCATCCAAAAATCCCCAAATTTTGCCAGAATGTTCTTTAGGACATTATTAAACCCCTGTAAAAGTTTCAGACCATTTGGAGTTGATTTGGTCAGAGCAATTCAAATTGGAAGGTGCTGTGTTCATTTGAATACAGAAACATTTTCAGAGAATTTCAAAAACTTGGAAATTCAGTTCTGGGCAATTCTTAACCCCAAAAATGTTAGGAAAATTCAGGTAAACTCTATGAGCTATAATTGAAATTGTAGTTCATTAAGTTGAGCATGAACAGGGGTATTACCTCAGAATAAATTCTTCCTTGCTGATTTGCCAAGAGAATTATTCTGAGCAAACCACTCCATGAAAAGTTCTAATGTTTGGTCCAGAGAGTCTTCTTGCGACAAGGAACTCACACAAAAATTCTCAGCTCCATTGGAGCTCTAGATCACCCCTGTCCTGTTTAACCACTTAAGGGATTAATGTGGAAAAGGGGGGAAAACCACTTAGCATTGAACCATGTGATTAAGTCCAAGCCAAACCACCAACCCCAGTTCATCTTTAAATTCTTAAACAAAGTTCCAGGTGTTAGAGGCTGGTTATTAGAACTAATATTAGAAGTCTTACTCTAAAACTCACATTTGCATCTAAATTAACATGTAGTATTTCATTAACGTGTACCGTTGAAGAAGAGACTCCGGAAGTGCTGGACTTCCTTCTTCCGGACGAGGAACTAACTACTGACCAGCAGCAACAAGGCAAGCCCCGGTTTGCATTAACCCTTTTATAAGTCTTACTTTGTTTACATGTGTCATATGAAGTATGTATGTGCATTAGGTATAGGATGAATGAAACCCCACTTGCATAACCAAAGGTTCCTAAAAGAGTGAGGGTAGTGTCAAGGACCTCGAGTAGACAGACTATGCTTAATGAGTCATAGGACTTCGGTACAAGTCGAGTAGTTGGAATCTACTCGCGAGATAGGCATTGGGGCATACGGGTTCGGTTGAGTGATGCGAGATCTCTATAATAATGAAAATGAGCAGGGGCTAGGGCGCAGCAAGAGGAAGTCTTGTGTGCGCAGCCCTGTCCGTGTCGATTGAGGACCGAGCCGTGTGCGGCCCTGCTGAACAAGTATTGAACGTACCGAAGGCATATCGGATATATGGGCCCCGATAAACCGATGTAGCCTAAACCTCCGGGCGTCGAGGCATAGCACACCGATTTATAGGTGTAGGTTGAGGGCAGCAAGGTGGAAATCTGCCAACGGGCATAGAGAGATGCTCCGTGTGGGGAACCTCCTGCTCATTTCGGTGCAACCGGTTCGACGTTTGGGCTGTTGGGTGAAAGGTTGTCCCGTACGACATCGAGTGAGCGTGCTGTGCAGCTCCACGGGTGGGCGTACGTGACGTGCTCTTTGGGTTTTCCCTGCAGGCGTACATCGAGTCGATTCACTGTCCCTCGCGATGACGAGTACCGCTTGTTCACTGCGTCGTAACGTAGACTAATGGATGAAATATGTTGATTCAATGATGCTGATTGATATAATTGTATTGCTACATGTGTGCCACCAAATACTGCTTACTAAATTTCAGATTTCATGAACTGTTAACTTGTTGCTAAAAGATGAACTAAGGATGAACTTGTAGGCGTGTCGTTTGGCTGAAATGTTACTAACCTATGTCTTGGTATACCTCATGTAGAGTTTCATTCTTAGGTGAGTCGGTTAAGCCTTGCTGAGCCTTCGTGCTCATGGTTGCTGCTTAAGTGTTTTTCAGGTGAGGAGCCACCCACGGACTCGGAGTACGAGTCAACCGGCGAGGGTTACCCTCCGTCGGGGACCACGGCTGAGTGGGAGCCGTACACGCCGCGCTGAGCTGAGGAGTGCAGCTAGTGTGGGTTGCCCTAGGGCTGGGCAACCAACTTTTGCTAGATAGGCGGGCGTGAGTTGTGTAGTGTAGACTTCCGCTGTGTAACATAAACAATAGTTGTAACTGAAGTTTGTACCTGTTTGTACAGTTTCAGTTGTTTCCCATGTAATATATTATGTTCTTATGACGTGTGCTGTCGGGTGTCGCATCGCGCGGCACCACCCTCTGCGATCCTGGATGAGCGGATTCCGGTCCGCCACAACTTTCACACGGGGAACAGGATTCTGGGGTCAGCTCGTCATGACAACGGCCGGTACATGGTCGGCGACGAGCCGCCGCCTCGGAAAGACTTCGGCCGTGTCGGCTGACTTCCCTAGCACCTCAACTACTCGAGCAATCGGTCGGGAAGCATCAGTGGACCTCAGGGAAGGTCGACATGAGCTTGAGGCAGCTCGGGGGAGGCCCGAAGTAGGTCCTCAACGTGCGCCCGATGCCTCCCGCATATTCCACCGTCGGTAAACTTCGGAATACGTCGGTTGCAGAGGTTCTTAGACCAAAAGTTGTGAAGGCAACTTGTGCGCTACCGTGTCTAGTTTATGTGAGAGCGGATTGAGGTCCTCTAATCCTTCCTAGGGTAAGAATTTGATAGAACCGCACCCGAAGGTCGTTCTGCACACAGAAAGGGGAAAACTGAAAATTCGCCGCTGGTGAGTAAGCACTTGGGCTGTGGCTCGGGGGTGAGAAGCACCGGTCACCAGCGCGCCCAAGAGTGCCTTGGCTCGGGCGTGACAACTACCCGGTTGGGCTGTCCACGGGAGCCCGATGTGCGGCGGTTTTAAGTCACCGAATTGATCTTTCGGTATAGCCGAGATCAATCGGTTTCAGCTGAGTTTTAGCAATGGGGAGGAAGGAGAAGAGTTCCTAGTACCTTGCCGTAGCTCGATAGGGGATGGGAAGGCTGTGATCGGCGCTCTCTGATCGATTCCGAGCTGCGGAAGGAGTTTGCCGGCGCTGAGTTCTTGCGGGGGAAGAAAGTGGCGAGGCTTCGGCCGAGGAGGAGGAAACACCTTAAGAAGGCCCTGAACCGCCTCACGCCCGCGCGTGGCCAAGCAGCTGCTGGCGCGGCGGCTCCCCTCGGTGGTGATCGCAGCGGCGGCTCGGCGACCCGAGTGAGAAAAGTCTCAGTCGGTTGATTCTTCTCTGTGGCTGACATGTGGGACCCACCCGGGGTTTTAACCTCTGAAATTCACTCCTAATCACTGTTGTAAACAGTGAGCCCCAAAATATGGGTATTCAAATCATTCACCCATGAGCCATTTGAATTGAGTAGAATTCAAATTGGGTTTGGTTTGAATGAATTTCAGCACAAGTTCAGTTTTGAATTCAAATAAAGTTTGAATTTGTCCCACTTAGCTCATGTCAAGATCAACTCCAAATGGAGTGAAAATTGGTGTGTGAGCTCACAAAAATGTGCTGAGTAAGAATATGCCTCCCACTTTTAAATTCATGGTATAAAAACAGTTTGAATTTGAATATGGTTTCAAACTGCCCTCTTTCTAGCTATACCCAAAATGACCTCAAAAAGGTTTTGAATTTGGGTGAAACTTGGCATGGACATCCTTAGCAATGTGTAGGAGTTTTCATATGTCCATCCCTTCTATATCACATGTGGGAACTACCACTTTTGCAATATGTGAGTTTGTTCTCTAATGAGCATGTTGATGGTGGTTACTTGCTCTTCATTTGTGTTCATCAACTTACTTCAAATGAGGTGTGTGGTGTGGTGATGAACACTTCAACTAGGTGTCAAAAACTGATGCCCTTACATTCCTCCCCCCTTAAAAGAATCTCGTCCCGAGATTATAAGGTGAAAATGAGAGAGGACAGTGGAAAATTACCGGATATGCGACGTGAAAAAGTCGGGGTAGTTGGCGCGAAGAAATCCTTCGCTCTCCCATGTCGCTTCGTCCACGGAGTGATTACTCCATAGAACCTTGTAGAACCACAACATACGGTTGCGTGTGGTTCGGGCCTTTTCATCGATAATATGAACCGGTTCCTCCCAATAGGTGAGATCCGGTTGCAGTTCTTCAATATCTTCCAGCTGAACGGTAGTTGATAGCTTAAGACATTTCCTCAGCTGGGCAATGTGAAAGACGTCGTGCACACCGGAAAGTGCTTCTGGTAATTGTAGCCGGTATGCCACTGATCCACATCTTTCGATAATCTGAAATGGACCGATAAATTGGGGTGCCAGCTTCCCTCTCACCCCGAATCTGTTTACGCCCTTCATTGGAGACACACGTAGGTATACGTGATCCCCGACTTTGAATTGTAATGGGCGTCTTCTCCGGTCCGCATACTGTTTTTGCCGGGATTGGGCGGCTTTTAGGTTCGCTTGAATCAGTCGAACCTTTTCTTCCGCGTTGTTGACAAGGTCAATCCCGAAAGTAACCCTTTCGCCCGACTCACACCAGTTCAATGGTGTGCGGCATTTTCTTCCGTATAGCGCCTCATAGGACGCCATCTTGATACTGACTTGGTACCCATTGTTGTACGAGAATTCGGCTAACGGCAAATGATCATCCCAATTCTTGCCGTGGTTGATAGCGCACGCTCGTAGCATGTCTTCCAAGATCTGATTTACCCGCTCCGTTTGCCCGTCCGTCTGCGGGTGGTAGGCTGAACTACGGATCAGCTTCGTCCCCAAGGCAGCGTGCAGCTGCTCCCAAAAACGGGACACAAATAAAGTGTCCCGATCCGATATGATGGTACGGGGTACGCCGTACAAGCATAGGATCCATGAGATGTATAGTTCAGCGTACTTCTTGGCGTTGTAGTTGGTGTTGACCGGGATGAAATGGGCGACTTTGGTGAGCCGATCGACGATCACCCACACAGAATCATGTTTCTGCAAGGTGATGGGTAAACCGATGATGAAATCCATGCTCACGTCCTCCCACTTCTAGGCAGGAATGCCCAGTGGTTGTAGCAGTCCCGGTTTCCGCATATGGTCTGCCTTCACCTTTCGACATGTATCACACTCGAACAGTATTTTGCAGTCTCCCGCTTCATCCGTGTCCACCAAAACTTGCTTCTGAGTTCTTGATACATTTTGTTGCTGCCGGGGTGAATAGAAAACTTTTACAAGTGAGCCTCATCAAAGATCTTCTTCCGTAATTCCGGGTTACGGGGTACGACGATCCGGTCCTTGAACCATAGGACGCCGTCTCCGTCCTTCCGGAAACATTTCAGCTCCCCACTGTCTACGCGTCTCCGCAAATGTGACATGCCCTTGTCATGTTTCTGAGCTGCCGCTATCTCTGCACGGATGGTGGGGATCAAAGCTAGGTTGTAGAGAGCTCCATGTGGAATTACATGTAGTGGTGGTTCGCTCTCTTCCAACGGTGTGATGGTCAGATTGTTGACGTGTGACTTGTGGCTCAGCACATCTGCCACTACGTTTGCCTTGCCCGGATGATAATGGATCTCTATTTCGTAACCCTTTATTAATTCTAACCATCTTCGTTGCCTCATGTTCAACTCCTTCTGAGTGAATATGTACTTGAGGCTTTTGTGGTCGGTATATAGATGTACGAGGTTACCGAGTAGGTAGTGCCTCCACATCTTCAGTGCAAGTACCACGGCAGCGAGCTCCAAATCGTGAGTTGGATAATTCTGCTCATGGTTTCTAAGCTGCCGTGATCCATACGCGACCACTCTTCGGTCTTGCATCAGCACACACCCGAGCCCAATGCCGGATGCATCGCAGTACACATCGAACGGTTTTGTTGTGTCCGGCTGCGCCAAAACCGGTGCTGATGTCAGGTGCTTGACTAAAGCCTTGAATGCTGCTTCACATGCTGGACTCCAAACATATTTGGTAGCCTTCTTCAGCCGCTCTGTCATTGGCTTGGCAATCTTCAAGAAGTTTGGAATGAACCTCCGATAATATCCCGCGAGTCCGAGGAAACTCCGTACCTCGTGAACAGTTCTCAGGAAATTCCAATTCAGCACCTGAGTGATCTTGCTCGGGTCTACAGCGATACCCTCCGCTGAGATGATATGCCCGAGAAAAGGCACTTGCGATATCCAAAACTTGCATTTGCTGAATTTTGTGTATAACTTGTGATCCCACAGCCGTTGCAAGACTATACGCAGATGCTTCTTGTGATCTTCTTCCGACTTGGAATATACCAGGATGTCGTCGATGAAGACCACGACAAACTTGTCCAGCTCCGGCATGAATTCCGAGTTCACCAAGTACATGAAGTGAGCTGGAGCATTGGTGAGGCCAAAGGACATGACCAGGTACTCATAAAGTCCGTACCTCGTTGAGAAAGCTGTCTTTGGAATGTCCTCCGCCCTTATCTTAATCTGATGGTACCCGAATCTTAAGTCCATCTTGGAAAAGATCTTCGCTTCGACCAACTGATCGAACAACATGTCGATCCGTGGCAACGGGTACTTGTTTTTGATGGTTACGGCATTTAATGGAAAATAGTCCACGCAAAGCCGCAACGTCTCATCCTTCTTCTTTACAAATAATGCCGAACAGTTCCATGGTGAGGAGCTTGGCCTAATAAAACCCTTTTCCAGGAGGTTCGTGAGCTGAGTCTTCAGTTCAGCCAACTCCTTGGGCGCCATCTTGTACGGCCTTCGGGATATTGGCATGGTTCCTAGTGCTAGTTCAATCTTGAACTCCACCTCTCTATCGGGCGGCATCCCCGGTAAATCGTCCGGGAATACATCAGGGAACTCTCGGACCACTGGAATATCTTCCAATCTGATGGCTGTGGCTTGATAGACACTTGGAAGTTTTATTTCTGTACTGTCCAGAAATAATGAGTGAGAACCGTGCACCTCCGAGTTTAAGTGCACGACTCGAAGGACGGTGTCTAAAACAGTGCCATGGCGGGTTAACCACGACATCACTAGGATGACATCGACCTTCTGTCCCTCTAAGATAATGAGAGACGTGGGGTACACTCTACCCGCTAAGCATAATGGTGCTTTGGAAACCATTACGCTTGCTGAAATCTTCCCACCCGGTGAACAAATTAAATATGGACTATCGGTAGGTAGTATTGGCAAGCTGTATTAGCAATGAAAGATTGGCTAATGAAATTATGCATGGCGCCTGAATCAAACAGTACTATAGCGGGATGCTGGTGGAGTTGGAACATACCCGCAAGGATTGGCTCGCCCTCCGGCACGTCCTCTATGGCAAGCTGGTGGATGGTGCCGGGCCTAGGGTTTGCCCGCTGCGCATTAGTAGGGTTCCGGGGTTGATTCCTCCCCGGAAACTGTGGTGCCACTCCGCCGCCTTGCCTCTCCAGGCAACTGCTCGCGAAGTGTCCTGGACGACCACACTTGTAACATGTGGCCGCTGCTGGTGTAGTACTTGGGGGACGAAAGCCCGGCATGCGCTGCTGAGGTGCATACGCACGCGGCATCGCCCGCTGCTGCTGTTGTTGCGGAGGTGGTACTGGCAGTGCCGGCCTGAATGCCGGTGTAGAGTACGGCCGACTGCGGAACGGCATCGACCGCTGTGGTGGCTGCCAGGGTTGACCTGATGGTGGGCGATTCACCATCCAAAACTTCTGAGAAGGACCGTCTCCTTCTCCGCTGCTCTGCGGCGCGCTTCGCTTCCTCTCCGCCGCCGCTAACTCCTTGCTGGAGTCCTCCTGAACAATCGCAGCATCAATGATGTCGTTGAGGCTGCCGCGATTGAACATCGCCAACTTGTCCTTCAGGAGCAGGTTAATCCCTTGGTAAAAGTGGTCCCACCGCTTCTCGTCAGTATCTGCGTGATACGACGCGTAGAGCGCGAGATCGTTGAACGCCCTGGAGTATTCCAGCGCGTTCCGGCTCCCTTGTTGCAGGTGTAAGAACTCCTGCGTCTTCCTCTTCATCAAACCTGGCGGTATGTGATAGGCCCTAAAGGCCGTCCGAAACTCTGTCCAGGTCATCACTCGGTCGGTGGGCTGTGAAGCACAGAAGTTGGCCCACCACGCGCTCGCGGATCCTTAGAGCTGCTGGACCGCAAACTGAGTCTTGCGCTGCTCGCTTATCTGGAGCAGCCCGAACTTCATCTCTATTGCGCGGAGCCAGTTGTCCGCGTCAAGAGGTTCATCCGCCCTTGAGAATACTGGGGGATGAGTCGCCAGGAATTCGGAGTAGGAGCTCTGTTGACGCTCCTCACGGTTTTGACGTCTCTCTGGGCGAGACGTATTGGCGATGAGAGTCTGCAGCAACTCTGTGTGCTGCTGGTGTGAACCCGCCATTGCTGCGACGATGTCGGCCAATGTAACCGTCGGCAGTGGCGGTGGCGGTGTTTGCGGTGGCTGTTGCTGCTGTTGCTGTTGTTGTGCCGAGGAGTCCTCGGGAGGTGGTTGGGAGGTCTCTCCCCCTTGGCTAGTACCCCCAACGTCAGGGTTGGCACGAGTACGCGTCATTCTGAAATTCAAAACAGCAGCGATTAACACATGTCATACTTAAAATTCCATATGCAACAATAGGTATTGAAGTGATACATGAATACTTTGCACAACATTCACATATATTAATAAAGCATAAAATTTATACAAGATACATTATTCTCGGGTCTCCGAGAAGTCGTGCTCATGTCGTCACTACCTATACATATGCTACTGCCTACACAACATGTCACTGATTACAAAAGTTGGGTTACACTACCCTAGCTGCCCTACTTGGCAACGGGAACCCTCTACTCAGAGTAGAACTCGACCTCCTGCGGGTCGTCCTCCTCCGGTACTTCTGCTGGTGGCTCTGGATCTACCACCTCTTCTCCCATCCCGGGTTCTCCCATTGCTTGAAGGCCCAAGACCACCGGAGGTACGAGGTCCTGCAAAGCATGCACCTCGTCCATGGCCTGGTTGTAATCTTCTTCCCAGCATTGCCCTTCCTCAATAGCGTCGTCCCGCTCTTGAGTAAGTTCCTCATTCTGCTGGGTCAGATTCTGTACCAGTTCTTGCAACGCCGCGATGTCGACATGACTCTTCTTCTTTGCCTTCTTCAGACGATGCAACTGATTGTGTTGTTCATTCAGTCGCTTGATCGTCGGAAGGAGCACATTGCGGAGTGCGCTGTGAGCACTCTCGAAATGGTCTCCACGGGTCGTGCTCTCCTTGAGCTTCATGGTGAGATGCTCCGTATGAACAGCTTGGCTGTCCATCACGGCGTTTCCCGCCCTCATCTGGAGGCTAAGGTTTGCCTCCGCGGGGTTGTACCTTGGGCAACTCGGGTCCGCTGCCTCCAGGTACCTCTCTTAACACACATGCTGAGCCCGTCCCTACACCGGAACGAGCACGTATGGAGTGCCCTCCATAGCCTGCACGTGTAGTTGGCAGAAACGTGACATGGTGTCACGGGCTGCCACTTGCCACATCCCTTCCAGTTGTCTTCCTCTCACCGTGATGGTGAACGGCACCCAACCGGGTGGCGTAGGTCCTGCAGGGACCTCGACATGGATTGTCCACGTCTTGTTCCCCTCTTCGCCTTCTTCCTTGGCGAAGTACTGCGGCATCTGGTTGTACCCGAAATATTGGAGCATTTGCCACAATGCTTCCGGGTAGCCGCTACGGTGAGAACAGTGGGACACTACCCACCCGTTCTCCAACTGTTTATCTGCTGTCATCTGTAAAAATATATTTGAGAAATGTCAAATATTTATTTGAACAGTAAACCACTGAGTTATAACATAAGACATGTCATTGAACCCATAAAACTTGGAAATATAGTTCAAATTTTAAACAAATTTGACTGCTGATCTGCTGTTCCCATGACAGCCCTGACCAGTTTCCATTTCAACCTGATTTAGACCATGTTAAAGGAAAAACCAATTCTAGAGATCAACATCAAAGTTAAAGCTAACTTCAATATCTTTCCAGAAAGTATTTGCTTGGCCTAAGATCTGTCTTGGTTCAAAGGTTATGAGATGTCAAAGTTAACAGAATTTCTGGAGAAAATTGGACAGCACCTCCCTGCTTTAGGCACTGATTTGATCCAAGAATTCCAGTTAATTCTGTTCCTAATCTGACAAAACTTTCTGTTACAAAGTTGTAACCTATCTCATAAGCTTTCCAGAACTACCCCATTTTCTAATTTTGGATTTTTAAGCAGGAAGTTATGCTTAATTTACAGAGAGTTTACAGAGAGTGTTTGTTCTGCCCTGTTTTCTGGACAGTTTCAACTCTACTGAATTTTTCAAGTGGTTATAGGATGAAACACCCCTGGACCTCAACAGAAGAGTTGTAAATCTCTTCCAAAGCTTTCAAGAAATGTATCATATGACCCTAACATCGAAATAACTCAACCTCTAACCTCTGATTTACTTCAGCCTTGATTCAGCTGAAAACAGAGTGCTCTGTCCTTAACAACCAATAAGTTAAAAACTTGTTAACTTTGAATATCCTGATTAAGGGAAGGAGTTACATCAAGTTTTACTACTTTGGATCAAAACCTTCAAGTTTTAAATGAAGTTATTCATTTAATGGGGTGTGACGTCGATGCGTCACCAGATTATGTCGGTACTACGTCCTCACAAAGAAAAACCTATACCGGACTTAGCCGGCTTCGTTATTTCAGTGGCACTAAACCTCACTCGCACACGGATGCTACACGTCTACGTTTCGTGGTCAGACTACCTGCAGACACTCAAATAATCGTCAGACTCGGCTGCACACCGAGCCCGGAATCCATACAGTTCGTACACCCGGCCGTCATCACTCACCCGGATATTCTCAAGCCAAACACGCCTTGAGTTACGTGTTCACGTTTCAGACCACGTGACGGGGTCTCCCAAGTTGCACCACGCACGCCAGGGACAGACGTTGCTCGAATACCCCAAACGACATGAAGAGTCGTAGAGGATATCAAAGTGGGTCGGGTTACCTGCCACCCGTGGGGCTCCACCCTTCAGCTTGTGCACTGATGCGGACATCGCTACCGTTGATATAACCACAACACCAGCCCATTCACCACTCTCAGCTAATCAAGGTCCAATGACACGCGCTCGTGCACGTCAACTTAATTATCAGGTGCTTGGGAATTGATCCAGCTAGGAGGGATGGAGGGATTAATGCAATAAAGGCTGCTCCACCCGAGGGGAAATCTTGAGGCTGGGGCCATGTAATAAAGAGAGATTTAGACAAATAAGGAAAGGAATAAGGGAAATCTCGTCTAACTTTGCTGCTGGATGAAATTCCCTCTTTCTTCCCCCATTTAAAGATAGATGTGCTATAATAAGGAAAGAAATAGAGGAAATCATATCCTGCCTTGCTGCTGGATGGGTTTCCCTCTTTCTTTCCCTATTAAATGGTAGTCTATCACAGAAAAGGAAGGGAATAAGGGAGATCACGTCCTACCTTTGTTGCTGGATGAATTTCCCTCTTCCCTCCCCTATTTAAGTAGTCCAAGAGCTCCTTGACAGGGCGGGTTTTGTTTTATGTAAGTTTAGCCATTGCTACTTCCTTGTAACGCAAGTGTCGACGAGACCTTCCGATTACTTGAATCAGAACCCCAACTTTTTCACACCCGTGAGTGTTTGCTTGTTATCTTGTTCTTGCTTGTTCTTCTATTGCTTGCAGGTTCAAGGCTGTTCTTGGCACGGCAAGTACAGCAACAACACTAGCCGGTGTAACTATCGCTAAGGCGCAGCATCCTTGTGGTTGTTGTAGTCGGGTAGCACAACGTCGACCTCCACCCAAATCGTAGTTACCAGGAGACGGTGTAACTGTCGCTCAAGGCGCCACACCATTGTGGTTGTGGTAGTCGGGCATCCAACGTCGGCCTCCACCAAATTCGTTCATTACCAACATCTCTCATCGAAAGATAGGGCGTCTCCCGTACCCGTTGGGTTCATCAAGTGGTATCAAATTTCAGGTTGCTCGGTGAGAGATTTCCTTCTCCTTGTTCTTCATTTACCTACAGTCCACTTTTGCCTACAAAAGTTTGCTCTAAAAAAAATCCTAAAAACACTTTGAGCCTTTTGCTTGGCTACTTAGCTCTCGACTTGTTGAATTCACGGTTGCCTTTTTGTGTCAAGTTGCTGGTCCTAAGTTTTTCACCGCTAGAGTTTTGAGTTCGTGCCACTTTGTTCTCAGTCCATTTCCATTATCTACCCAAAGTTGAGAAAAAAGGCAAGTGCAAAAGAAAAGCTGCACGGATCAGCAAGAAAAAGGCACGTGCAAAAAGAAAAGCCGCACTGATTACAATCACAAAAAAAAGAGTTCTAAGTACAAAAAAAAGAAAGACAATTTGTGTAACATTTGTTTCATGTTTCGAAGTTCAACTTGCTGTTTCCAACGTTGTTGAAACACAACGGATCGGGCTGTTCGAACTTTCCTACCATAGTAATCCAACGTCACGTGGAGTTACGGCTCACGTCTCTAGTAAGGTTTGAGCTAGGACCAGCACAATACCATCGTGGAACGTTTATTCAACTTGTTGTGACTAATGTGGTACTAGCTGTTACTTTGCACAAATTGTGTCTAGCAGCCACCTACAGCTCCACAAAATTGTCTACGACACCATAAGGTTGTGCTGGCAGCCACTGTTTATTGTTGTTCTTGCTGATTGCCGGCGCCTCCTGCATCGCATGGTAAGAACTTGTAAGACCTTGATTTCTTGCTAGTGAGGAATTGTGCTGTCCTACCACCTCTTAGCAACTGTTAGGATTAATCTGCTTGCTGTTGTATTTTCTTTCTTTACTAACCATGTCAGCTGATGCGAATAAGACATCTCCACATTCACCACGTACGAGGGGCATCATTCAGCATTTCGAACGCCAAGTAAAGCTACACACAGATGCTCTCAATGAGGATATTCAAGTCACCTATGAACGCATTGGTCAATTAGAGTCGACGCAGATTTGCACCAACACCAAACTGACCACATTAGAAAGCACTGCTGGGGCTATTAACACTTCTCTTGCAGCAATCATTGAGCGATTGGAGAGGATGGAACAGGTTGGACGCGAAGAGAGGCAAAGACGTGTTGATGACAGCCACGACTCCGTTGGCAGTGCTGCAAGATATGACGAGGCGGAGTATTCGGCGGATACCGAGCTTGATGATGGACCTTTCAGGTATCGACGGCAGCCACGTCGCGACCATCGTGGTATGGGTGGTCGAGCTCAACAACGCGAGGTACGTGACAATGACGATTCCCTACGCAGCATTAAATTCTCCATACCACCTTTTGATGGTAAATATGATCCGGATGCATATCTGTCTTGGGAATTGTCAGTAGATCAAAAATTTGCATGCCATGATTTCCCTGATGATAAAAAGGTTAGAGCTGCCACTAGTGAATTCACTGACTTTGCTTCTGTTTGGTGGCATGAATATCAAACTAAAAATCCAGCTACCGTACCACAAACTTGGAATGCTTTGAAACGAATCATGTGTCATCGTTTTGTTCCTTCCTATCATGCTCGTGACCTGTTGCATAAATTACAACAACTTAGGCAAGGCAACAAATCTGTTGAGGAATACTATCAAGAACTTCAAATAGGCATGATGCGTTGTGGCCTAGTTGAAAATGAAGAGGCTGCAATGGCTAGGTTTATGGGTGGTTTAACAAGAGAAATTCAGGACATATTGGCTTATAAGGAATACACTAACGTCACTCGATTATTCCATCTTGCTTGTAAGGCTGAAAGAGAAGTGCAGGGACGATGTACAAGAACTAACATTTCTGCAGGTCGAACTACCTCATGGCAGTTCCGCTCAAGTGCTGCTGGTACTAAGCATGATTCTCCAGACGATGCTTCCAATGGGTTGCCCAGGACTACATCAAAATCAGCACCTTCGCGTGCAATCGAGACAACAAAAGGATCCACCCAAGTTGCAGCCAACACTTCTTCTTCCATTGCTTCTACCGGGAGAACAAAAGACATTCAATGCCTCCAGTGCAAGGGTTTTGGGAACCTACGAAGGGACTGCCCAAGCAAGTGTGTGCTGGTTGTACGAGAAAATGGTGAGTACTCATCCGCTAGTGATTTAGATAATGAAACATATGCCATGCTTGCTGCACAAGAAGCAGGAAAGAAGAATGATGATGAAGAGCACATTGGGGCTGATCATGCTGCCCACTATGAGAGTCTTGTTGTGAGGCGTGTCTTGAGTGCCCAAATGATCAAAGCTGAACAGAACCAGCGACACAATCTATTCCAAACTAAGTGTGTAGTTTTGGAAAGATCGTGTCGCATTATTATTGATGGAGGAAGCTGCAACAATTTAGCAAGTGCTACCATGGTAGAAAAGCTTGGGATGACAACACTTCCACATCCACATCCCTACTACATCCAATGGTTCAACGACAGTGGCAAGCTTAAGGTAACACGTCTGGTTCGTGTCGAATTTGCAATTGGTTCCTACCATGATTACATTGATTGTGATGTGGTACCTATGCAAGCTTGTTCTATGCTATTTGGTCGACCTTGGCAATTTGATAAAGATACATTACATCATGGTAAATCAAATCAATACTCTTTCATGCATCATGAGAAGAAACTTGTTTTGCACCCGATGTCCCCTGATGCTATTTTGAAGGATGACATTGCTAGATCTTGCAAAGAGAAAAATAAGAAATCTGCTGAAAATGAAAATTTAGATGTTGTGAAGAAATCGGTACAGCCTAAGACTGACAATTCCAAATCTGCTCATATGAAGAAGAATGAAATAAAATTAAAGAGCGCTAGTTTTTTTGCTTCCAAATCTGATTTGTTTGAATTAAAAAGTGATACTGCAATTTGCTATGTGTTTGTTTGCAAAGAAGCTTTGTTCTCACTTCACGACACACCATGTGCTTTGCCTCCTTCTTTCATTCCAATGTTACTTGTCCCAAGGTGAAAGATAAATTTAGTTTGCTCTATCTTTACTTCAAACAAGGTTCTCATGCAGTTTAACATAATCATAGCAGCAATTATACTTTTGCAAACTGTTCCCACACAACTTGCTTACTACGCCACAACATAGTGAGCAAGCGGTACTCATAACCGCGAGGGACGGTGATTCGAATCAAACACTACCCGGATAACTCGACACATATGCCCGCCTCTGAAGACCCAACTCTGGCGTCCTTCATTACGTCGTATGTGGCAACCTTTCTCAGGACACTAAACTGTAGAACCGGTCGCGCCGTCTCGGGCTCATAGGTCTAACGAGACGATGTGGTATGCCTCTACAATCCAGTGAACCTGGTACATCGGTTTCCTGGTTCCCATATATTAGTAAGCATCCGGTACACAACTCAATACTTACTCAGCGGGGCTGCATACGCTTCGGTCCTTGACCTACACGGGCAGAGCTACTCGACCAAGACCTCGTCTTGTCGCTACCTAACTCTCCTGCCCGGTCTCATCTTTAGAAACGTAAACTTTAGTTTGCCTCTCTTTCCAATCCCACTTATGTGATCCTAAAACAAAGCTCGCGAGTAGATTCCAACTACTCGTCTTCTACCGGATGTCCTAGCCAATTTAGCACGGCCTTATTCTACAGCGATGAGACAAAACTACCATTGACCTCAGTGTTCATGTTTGGTTATGCAAGTGGAGTATCAACATCCTTGACCTAATGCACATACAAACCTTGACCAATAGTAGTGAACAAAGGGAAAACTTCAAAAACAACTTAAGTGCAAACCGGGGCTTGCCTTGGTTTTGCAGGTGACTAAAGTCAGATAAGTTTGAAGTTAGTTGCTGATGCTGACTTGAAGCTTAATCCCTGCCTTCTTGCTCCTTGATCCAAGCTCAACTTCTTCTTTACTTCTCTACGTTTAATCACTACACGTTATGAATATGCATACATGTTTAATTATAAAACTTTTTGCTAACAAATGCTAAAGCCAAGTTTAAAACTGGAACTCTGTTCAAGAATTTACAATGACACTGGGGGTGGTGGTTTGGGTGTGTGTCTAAGCACTATCATCAAGTGAGAAGTGAGGTTCATCACTTGGGTGGTGATCACCTAATTGGTTGAACAGAAAACTACTGATCCAGGGCTCTAATGGAGCTGGAAATTTTCTTGTGAGTTCCTTGTCACAAGAAAGTCCTCTGGACCAAAATTCAGAATATTTCATTAAGTAGATCACCCATGACAATTCCTTAAGCATTTAGGCTAAAAGGAATTAATTCTAGATAAATCCGCACTTTCATGCAAATTCAAGTGAATTACAATTTCATACCTAGCTCAGGGAGTATTCATGAATTTTCTTAGGATTTTTGGAGCTAAGGAATGGCCAGAACTGAATTTCCAAGTTTTGGAAATTTCCTGAAAATGTTTCTGTATTTATTTGAATGCAGAAACTTGGAATTAGAATTACCCTAACTAAATCAACTCCAAATGATCTGAAACTTTTACAGGAGTCTCCTAATATCCTAAATAATATCCTGGCAAAATTTGGGGAATTTTGGATGAACCAAACTCCCTCTAAAATTCTTTTTCTGAAAAGCTTTAAAGAATTCTCCAGAATTTTCTATTGGTTTTCATGCAAATTGGGTTGCATATTTGGATAGAGTCTTTCATCATGAATCCAACCCAATTTGAATCACTAAATTTGGAGCTTCCTAGCAAAAGTTATGAGGTTCTAAAGTTTGAACTAAATCTGGAATTCAAATTAAATCGGGAAAATGTTTAAACTCTGACAGTGGCCCCATCCCCGCGTGTCAGCTGCTGAACTCAAGCCACATGGGGCCACAGACCCGTCCCTGCGTTGTCACAGACCGATCTGAGGCCACAGAAAATCCCATTCCCTCGCAACAGAGACTGACGCGTGGGCCAGCCCCCGTCTTCGTCTTCCTCCGGCTCCCGCGCGACCCCGTCGCCGGGCTCTCCGGAGACCTCGCCGGGAAGGGGTTCCGGTCCTCGGAACTTGTTTATTTTCGCCGCCACTGCATATTTTCGCGCGAGGAACACGTTGCCGTCCTTACCTCCGATCGAAGGTGGCCGGAACCCTAGACGCGACGGTGACAGTGGCTTCGGCAACTTCGGCGACGTTGCTAGGGCGTTGTACTGCCACAACCTTGCTCCGGTTAGCTCCTACAGCATCGCCACGACCTAGGGAGCAACGTTCCGGGTTCTGATCTCACGAGAAACCTCGGTAACTAGGAGCTCACCGTGCAACCTAGGTGGATTTCGGTGAAAACTCGAAAAACCCGAAGAAGCGAAGATTTCCTCGACGGTTCTCTCTAGTTCTTGATCCCACGTGCCCGCACGGGTGTCTACAGCTGAGTTTCTAAGCCTGGTGATGAGTGGTGCACCGTGTTGCCCGAATTTCCCGGTTTTCTGCATGCGGTTCATATTGCACGTCCACGGGAAAAACCAAATTCCGGCGTGCACGGCCGGTGACAAGCTACCAGCGCGTCTGTGGAGCAAGAAGGGTTACAGGCGCACCTTTTTTGCTTTTGCAGCACGACGGGAGGTGCTCTGTGGTGGCCGGGCGACTTTGATCTTGTCGTGGCGGCTTCCTTCGGTGCTGTGGAGGAGAACCGAGCTCGACGCTGCGTTCCCGTGGGAGAAACGTCGGTCTCTGGTGCTGAACACCTCGAGGGAGACCCGGCGACACCGTGGGGAAGCTTAGATCGGCGTGGGAGCTACTGAGGCGGCCGGTCGCCATTGCTCTGATGGGTGCGGTAGTGGCGGGAGGAGCTGTACACACGGGAGCGGCCACGGGAGTGGGAAAACGCGATCAGTTCTCCTACGTGTAGCAGCCGTCCGTGGGTAATATCGGGGCTGAGGCGGTGCTGCTGCTGTCGTGCGCTCAGCAGAGGAGAAACGAAGACCGGGCTCCCTCTCACAGACAGCTGGGCCCCAGTGACAGGCAGAGAGACTTAAGGAGCAAGTTTATTTGACTCAATGGCAAGTGGGTCCACCCTTGCTCCTCCTAAAAGATCTTCCAAAATTTGGCACAAAGCAAATTTAACTTATGAAGAGCTCAGATTCAAAAGTTGTTTGGAATTTTGACCTGTGTCCTTCAGTTCAAATTTAAATTTGAATTTGAAGGAAATTCCTAAGCCCCTTTGATACTCATATCAAAGCTCCTCCAAATTTTCTCAAAATTTGTCTCCCTCATAATTTGGACCTAAGGAATTCAAATATGCCATCTGATCCTTAAGTTGGCCATTGCAAATACAAATTTTCAAACAACAGTTTGAATTTCCTTTTTGAAAAAGGGCCTTCTTTGCCTTGAAGTAAACCATTTAATTCAAACTGAAATTTAAGTCCTCTTTGGTGATGACCCATCTGAATTTGGGTAAAACACTTTGGTTTGCTCCTAGCCCATGCTTAATCAACCTTGGTCCCAACCTGAACCTCACCAGTTCAGTTTTGACCATGCCCCTCAAATTTGAATTTGAAGGTGATCTCAAACAATGCTTTGAACAAATGGTATATGAGCTCAAACACTCTCCAATTTTGGAACCTAAGCTCTTTAATACCCGAGGACTGCAATGGTCATCTCATATATATGCTTTTGGACCATCTGACCATGAATTCTTTGCAAGGGTTCAAAAATGGGGTTTAAACTTCCCTCCCCTCTGCTCATAGAGAATGTGTATATGAGTTATATATTGGGAGTGAAATTCTTCCCTAGGTTAATATGTGTTCAGTATGAGATAAAGAACATTTTAGCTCTCCCCACATGTCCATGTTTGAGTTTATCATATCATGTGACATAACTCAAGTCATTCCCTTGCCTTAACATGTTTGAATTCAGCATGAACTCAACATGAGCATAATTCATTCCCTTTTAGCTTACCCTCAAATCAGAAGTTGCCACCATTATCCTCCTCACCTTCAACTGTGTGAGGTTCCATGTGTGTTCAAAAATTTGGCAGCACTTTGAGGTGAGCATTTGAGACTAAAGACGGCAAGGTACTAGGAACTCTTCTCCTTCCTCCCCGTTGCTAAAACTCAGCTGAAACCGATTGATCTCGGCTATACCGAAAGATCAATTCGGTGACTTAAAACCTCCCCACCTCGGGCTCCCGTGGACAGCCCAACCGGGGAGTTGTCACGCCCGAGCCAAGGCACCCTTGGACGCGCTGGTGACCGGTCCTGCTCACCCCCGAGCCACAGCCCGAGTGTTTGCTCACCGGCAGCGAATTTCCAGTTTTCCCCTTTCTGTGTGCAGAACGACCTTCGGGTGCGGTTCTGTCGAATTCGTACTCTAGAAAGGATTAGAGGGCCTCAATCCACTCTCACACAAACTAGACACGGTAACGCACAAGTTGCCTTCACAACCTTTGGCCAGAGGACCTCTGTACCCAGCGTAATTCAAAGTTTACCGACGGCGGAACAAACGGGAGGCATCAGGCGCACGGTGAGGACCTACTTCGGGCCTCCCCCGAGCTGCCTCAAGCTCATGTCGAACTTCCCTGAGGTCCACTGATGCTTCCCGACCGATCGCTCGAGTAGTTGAGGTGCTAGGGAAGTCAGTCGACATGGCCGAAGTTTTTCCGAGGCGGCGGCTCGTCGCCGACCATGTACCGGCCGTTGTCATGACGAGCTGACCCCAGAATCCTGTTCCCCGAGTGAAAGTAGGCAGGGGCGGCCAAGATCGTGAAGTTTGGAGCTCCACAGAAGCTGCCGGCGAGCTCTCCGGCGAGGTCCCCCGGTGGCAGAGCGCGGGCGGCGAGAGGTTGACGAAGGGGGTGGACCCCAGCTGTCAGCGGGAGATATTTTGAATCGGGATCGGGCTGCGGCCGCGATCGGGTGTGCTGGCGCGCAAAAACCCTGTGGGCCTCAGTGTGCTGTCGGCTCCGCGCTTAACACGTGTCCCCGCGGGCCCCGGCAGATTTAATCTTTTCCCCCGATTTTCAGATTCCATTCAAACTTCAAATCCTCATAACTTTGGCTAGGAAGCTCCAAATCGAGTGAACCAAATTTTGTTGGATTCAGCTCTCTGAGCACTTTCCAGCAAATCAAGTTTCACTTCATGAAAACCCTTATTTCTCCATAATTAATTCCTCAAAGTTTAAACTGTTTAGAATTTTTACTGGAGAATCCTTTGGAGAAAATCCTGAAATTTTGCTGGAATGTTCACCAAAATATCCCTGAACTACCATAAAAAATTCAGATCCATTTGAGCTCATCTGATCCACCTAATGGTGTGATTAGTGAAACTGTTCCAGAGAAAATAGAAAATGTCCAGAAACATTTTCAGAATTTTCTCTGAAATTGTTTAGCTCATATCTTTAGCTAGGAATCTTCAAATTAAGTGAGACCAACTCCATTAGAACCCACTAAAAATCTAGTTTTCAGAAAGTCATAGTTTGTTTCATGAAAATCCTTAGAACACCCTAAAAGCCTTCAATTAAGGTCAAGTACATAATTAATTGTGGAGGGCTCAAATGAGCTTTGCTGCAACTAAAACTTGACCAAATCTCTGTTTAGGTTGTAAACAAGCCCCAGTAAAAGTTTCACAGTCATTGGGTCTGTCTAGTAAGGGTTATAGACTTCACAAATTTAAATTCAATCAAATGCATTTAAATTAATACATATACTTGTATATCATGTAGTCGCTAAGGTCGAGGAGGAACCCGAAGTCCTAGACTTCGTTACTCCGGAGGAGCAGCTAGCCTACGACCAAGAGCAGCAAGGCAATCTCCGGTTTGCATTAACCTTTTTATAAATTTTTATTGTTTTGAGCACATACTTGAATACTATTATTCCTTGCATTAGAGTCTTGTTTGGAAACCCAATTGCATAGCCAAGAAAACCATGGGTTGGGTTTAGGATTGCAAACTCCTTTAGCTACTGCAATGCTAAAATAGTGTAGGATTCGGTACAAGTCGAGTAGTTGGAACTACTCGCGAGCATAGGCTAGAGGCACTCGACTCGGGGAGAGATAGCACATGATACACATGGCAAGAAAGATGAGACCGAGTGGAGAGTAAGGGCAGCAGGACTTTGGGGCCTGTGTGCTGTAGCTCCGCTTGTGTCGATTGAGGACCGAGCCGTGTGCAGGCCTGTTGAACAAGCTAGAAAAGTACCGAAGACCTACCGGCTATAAGGGAACCGGGAAACCGATGTAACTCGGGTAGCTGGGTATTGAGGCATTGCCCGTCGTTCAGAGGGTAGGTTGAGAGATCGAGGTGTAAATCGACTGGCGGCACTGAGAGACCTCTTGCTTGGGACGATGGGACCAGTTCAATATTTGGCTGACGGGCGAAAGGTGGTTGCGTACGGCGTCCGTGATGGTTGTTGTAGGCAACATCGAGTACGGGCGGACGTGACGGGTTATTCGGGTAACCCTGCAGGTGTAAATCGATTATAATCGCCGTCCCTCGCGATCAGTGAGTACCACTTGTTCATTGTACCGTGACGTAGAAAGAATAGGCTAGGTACATGTTAAAATGTTGCTGATTGAAAGACGGACTTGATTGTTAATGAGATGCTGTAGTTTAGAGCTAATTAAAGTTCCTTTCAACTTTGGGCAAAGTACATGAGAGAAATGTGTTTCTTGTTTGATTGCGGCTCTCTCATGTGCCTTAGCGTAAGGTTCTCCACAACCTGCTGCTAAAACTTGAAAGTAAGGTTCTACTAATTAGGCGAGTCCTTGCAAATGATTTTTACCTCATGTAACCCATCACCCCTCATGTAGAAGTTCCATGTTTAGGTGAGACGGGTCAGACTTGCTGAGCCTTCGTGCTCACTGCTTGTGTTTGAAGCTTTTGCAGGGTTCTATGAGGAAGGGACTCCCGAAGAGGAGACGGAACCCTAGGAGGGGAACCCCGTCGAGTGGGAGTCGTGCATGCCGCAGAGTTAGTGTGTGTGTGTGCTCGCAAGGACACGTTCAAGGGCTGAACGTGAACTTGATGCGTAGTCTACGCCCGTGAGTGTAGACTGGACATATTTTGCTGTAAACATGTTCATAAACTCGTTTATGTAATAAAATTTTGCTTCCGCTTTGTACCTTTGATGTGTGTTATCCGGTGCTGTGCAAAGCAGCACCCATCAGCGTGATCCTAGCTCGACAAGACCGTGGGGTCGTGTCAGCGTTGGTATCAGAGCTCGCTTGAGGTTTAACGCACTACAAAGTTCATCTTTTTCAAAAATCCAGTGAGGAACGAGTTAGTAGCCCGTATAAGGATGTTATTAGCATATAGAAAGTGGCATACTAACCTATTTGTCTACGCCGGAAAAATCGTGCATCTCGGGACGTTTATGTCTTGGGAGGTGCACGTAAGCGCTGTCCACCAGTGCGCACAAGCTGAAGGGTGGAGCCCCACGGGTGGCAGGTAACCCGACCCGCTTTAGTATCCTCTACGAGCCTTCATGTCGTTTGGGGTATTCGAGCAACGTCTGTCCCTGGCGTGCGTGGTGCAACTTGGGAGACCCCGTCATGTGGTCTAAAACGTGAACACGCAACTCAAGGCGTGTTTGGCTTGATAACATCCGGGCGAGTGATGACGGTCGGGTGTACGAACTGTATGGATTCCGGGCTCGGTGTGCAGCCGAGTCTAACGATTGCTTGAGTTTCTGCAGGTAGCCTAACCTCGAAACGGTAGACGTGTAGCATCTGTGTGCGAGTGACGTTTATTGCCACTGAATTAATGAAGACGACTAAGTCCGGTATAGGTTTTTCTTTGTGAGGACGTAGTACCGACATGATCTGGTGACGCATTGACGTCACAACCCATTAAATGAGCAACTTCATTTAAAAGTTGAAGGTTTTGATACAAAGTATTAAAACTTGAGTTAACTCCTTCCCTTAATCAGGATATTCAAAGTTAACAAGTTTTCAACTTATAGGTTGCTAAGGACAGAACACTCTGTTTTCAGCTGAATTAAGGCTGAAGTTAATCAGACGTTAGAGGTTGAGTTATTTCGAGGTTGGGGTCATATGATACATTTCTGGAAAGCTTTGGAATAGCTTTACAACTCTTCTGTTGAGGTCCAGAGGTGTTTCATCTTTGAACCAATTGAAAAATGCAGTAGAGTTGAAACTGTCCAAAAAACAGGGCAGAGCAAACATTCTCTGTAAACTCTCTGTAAATTGAGTATAACTTCCTGCATAAAAATCCAAAAATAGAAAATGAGGTAGTTTTGGAAAGCTTATGAGATGGGTTACAGCTTTGTAACAGAAGGTTTTGTCAAATTGGGAGCAGAATTAACTGGAATTCTTGGATCAAATCAGTGCCTAAAGCAGGGAGGTGCTGTCCAATTTTCTCCAGAAATTCTGTTTATTTTAACATCTCATAACTTTTGAACCAGGACAGATCTTAGGCCAAGCAAATACTTTCTGGAAATATATTGAAGTTAGAGTTAACTTTGATGTTGAGCTCCAGAATTTGTTTTGCTTTTAACATGGCTTAAATCAGGTTGAAATGGAAACTGGTCAGGGCTGTCATGGGAACAGCAGATCAGCAGTCAAATTTGTTTAAAATTTGAACTATGTTTCCAAGTTTTATGGGTTCAATGACATGTCTTATGTTATAACTCAATGGTTTACAGTTTAAATAAATATTTGACATTTCTAAAATATATTTTTACAGATGACAGCAGACAAACAGTTGGAGAACGGATGGGTGTATCCCACTGTTCTCACCGTAGCGGCTACCCGGAAGCATTATGGCAAATGCTCCAATATTTCGGGTACAACCAGATGTCGCAGTACTTTGCAAAGGAAGAAGGCGAAGAGGGGAATAAGATGTGGACGATCCATGTCGAGGTCCCTGCAGGACCTATGCCACCCGGTTGGGTGCCGTTCACCGTCACGGTGAGAGGTAGACAGCCGGAAGGGATGTGGCAAGTGGCAGCCCGTGACACCATGTCACGTTTCTGCCAACTACACGTGCAGGCTATGGAGGGCACTCCATACGCGCTCGTTCCGGTGGAGGGACGGGCTCAGCATGTGTGGGAAGAAAGGTACTTGGAGGCAATGGACCCGAGTTGCCCAAGGTACAACCCCGCGGAGGCAAATCTCAGCCTCTAGATGAGGGCGGAAAACGCCGTAATGGACAGCCAAGCTGTTCATACGGAGCATCTCGCCACAAAGCTCAAAGAGAGCACGAGCCGTGGAGACCATTTCGAGAGTGCTCACAGCGCACTATGTAATGTGCTCCTTCCGACGATCAAGCGACTGAATGAACAGCACAATCAGTTGCATCGTCTGAAGAAGGCAAAGAAGAAGAGCCGTGTCGACATCGCGGCGTTACAGGAACTGGTACAGAATCTGACCCAGCAGAACGAGGATCTTGCTCAAGAGCGAGACGACGCTATTGAGGAAGGCCAAGGCTGGGAAGAGGACTACAATCAGGCTATGGACGAGGTGCATGCTTTGCAGGACCTCGTACCTCCGGTATTGGGCATACCGGTGGTCTTGGGTCTTCCAGCAATGGGAGAACCCGGGATGGGAGAAGAGGTGGTAGATCCAGAGCCACCAGCAGATGTACCGGAGGAGGACGACCCACAGGAGGTCGAGTTCTACTCTGAGTAGGGGCGTACGTGACGGGTTATTCGGGTAACCCTGCAGGTGTAAATCGATTATAATCGCCGTCCCTCGCGATCAGTGAGTACCACTTGTTCATTGTACCGTGACGTAGAAAGAATAGGCTAGGTACATGTTAAAATGTTGCTGATTGAAAGACGGACTTGATTGTTAATGAGATGCTGTAGTTTAGAGCTAATTAAAGTTCCTTTCAACTTTGGGCAAAGTACATGAGAGAAATGTGTTTCTTGTTTGATTGCGGCTCTCTCATGTGCCTTAGCGTAAGGTTCTCCACAACCTGCTGCTAAAACTTGAAAGTAAGGTTCTACTAATTAGGCGAGTCCTTGCAAATGATTTTTACCTCATGTAACCCATCACCCCTCATGTAGAAGTTCCATGTTTAGGTGAGACGGGTCAGACTTGCTGAGCCTTCGTGCTCACTGCTTGTGTTTGAAGCTTTTGCAGGGTTCTATGAGGAAGGGACTCCCGAAGAGGAGACGGAACCCCAGGAGGGGAACCCCGTCGAGTGGGAGTCGTGCATGCCGCAGAGTTAGTGTGTGTGTGTGTGTGCTCGCAAGGACACGTTCAAGGGCTGAACGTGAACTTGATGCGTAGTCTACGCCCGTGAGTGTAGACTGGACATATTTTGCTGTAAACATGTTCATAAACTCGTTTATGTAATAAAATTTTGCTTCCGCTTTGTACCTTTGATGTGTGTTATCCGGTGCTGTGCAAAGCAGCACCCATCAGCGTGATCCTAGCTCGACAAGACCGTGGGGTCATGTCAGCGTTGGTATCAGAGCTCGCTTGAGGTTTAACGCACTACAAAGTTCATCTTTTTCAAAAATCCAGTGAGGAACGAGTTAGTAGCCCGTATAAGGATGTTATTAGCATATAGAAAGTGGCGTACTAACCTATTTGTCTACGCCGGAAAAATCGTGCATCTCGGGACGTTTATGTCTTGGGGGGTGCACGTAAGCGCTGTCCACCAGTGCGCACAAGCTGAAGGGTGGAGCCCCACGGGTGGCAGGTAACCCGACCCGCTTTAGTATCCTCTACGAGACTTCATGTCGTTTGGGGTATTCGAGCAACGTCTGTCCCTGGCGTGCGTGGTGCAACTTGGGAGACCCCGTCATGTGGTCTAAAACGTGAACACGCAACTCAATGCGTGTTTGGCTTGATAACATCCGGGCGAGTGATGACGGTCGGGTGTACGAACTGTATGGATTCCGGGCTCGGTGTGCAGCCGAGTCTAACGATTGCTTGAGTTTCTGCAGGTAGCCTAACCTCGAAACGGTAGACGTGTAGCATCTGTGTGCGAGTGACGTTTATTTCCACTGAATTAATGAAGACGACTAAGTCCGGTATAGGTTTTTCTTTGTGAGGACGTAGTACCGACATGATCTGGTGACGCATTGACGTCACAACCCATTAAATGAGCAACTTCATTTAAAAGTTGAAGGTTTTGATACAAAGTATTAAAACTTGAGTTAACTCCTTCCCTTAATCAGGATATTCAAAGTTAACAAGTTTTCAACTTATAGGTTGCTAAGGACAGAACACTCTGTTTTCAGCTTAATTAAGGCTGAAGTTAATCAGACGTTAGAGGTTGAGTTATTTCGAGGTTGGGATCATATGATACATTTCTGGAAAGCTTTGGAATAGCTTTACAACTCTTCTGTTGAGGTCCAGAGGTGTTTCATCTTTTAACCAATTGAAAAATGCAGTAGAGTTGAAACTGTCCAAAAAACAGGGCAGAGCAAACATTCTCTGTAAACTCTCTGTAAATTGAGTATAACTTCCTGCATAAAAATCCAAAAATAGAAAATGAGGTAGTTTTGGAAAGATTATGAGATGGGTTACAACTTTGTAACAGAAGGTTTTGTCAAATTGGGAGCAGAAGTAACTGGAATTCTTGGATCAAATCAGTGCCTAAAGCAGGGAGGTGCTGTCCAATTTTCTCCAGAAATTCTGTTTATTTTAACATCTCATAACTTTTGAACCAGGACAGATCTTAGGCCAAGCAAATACTTTCTGGAAATATATTGAAGTTAGAGTTAACTTTGATGTTGAGCTCCAGAATTTGTTTTGCTTTTAACATGGCTTAAATCAGGTTGAAATGGAAACTGGTCAGGGCTGTCATGGGAACAGCAGATCAGCAGTCAAATTTGATTAAAATTTGAACTATGTTTCCAAGTTTTATGGGTTCAATGACATGTCTTATGTTATAACTCAATGGTTCACAGTTTAAATAAATATTTGACATTTCTCAAATATATTTTTACAGATGACAGCAGACAAACAGTTGGAGAACGGATGGGTGGTATCCCACTGTTCTCACCGTAGCGGCTACCCGGAAGCATTATGGCAAATGCTCCAATATTTCGGGTACAACCAGATGTCGCAGTACTTTGCAAAGGAAGAAGGCGAAGAGGGGAATAAGATGTGGACGATCCATGTCGAGGTCCCTGCAGGACCTATGCCACCCGGTTGGGTGCCGTTCACCGTCACGGTGAGAGGTAGACAGCCGGAAGGGATGTGGCAAGTGGCAGCCCGTGACACCATGTCACGTTTCTGCCAACTACACGTGCAGGCTATGGAGGGCACTCCATACGCGCTCGTTCCGGTGGAGGGACGGGCTCAGCATGTGTGGGAAGAAAGGTACCTGGAGGCAATGGACCCGAGTTGCCCAAGGTACAACCCCGCGGAGGCAAATCTCAGCCTCTAGATGAGGGCGGAAAACGCCGTAATGGACAGCCAAGCTGTTCATACGGAGCATCTCGCCACAAAGCTCAAAGAGAGCACGAGCCGTGGAGACCATTTCGAGAGTGCTCACAGCGCACTCTGTAATGTGCTCCTTCCGACGATCAAGCGACTGAATGAACAGCACAATCAGTTGCATCGTCTGAAGAAGGCAAAGAAGAAGAGCCGTGTCGACATCGCGGTGTTACAGGAACTGGTACAGAATCTGACCCAGCAGAACGAGGATCTTGCTCAAGAGCGAGACGACGCTATTGAGGAAGGCCAAGGCTGGGAAGAGGACTACAATCAGGCTATGGACGAGGTGCATGCTTTGCAGGACCTCGTACCTCCGGTATTGGGCATACCGGTGGTCTTGGGTCTTCCAGCAATGGGAGAACCCGGGATGGGAGAAGAGGTGGTAGATCCAGAGCCACCAGCAGATGTACCGGAGGAGGACGACCCACAGGAGGTCGAGTTCTACTCTGAGTAGGGGGTTACAGTTGCCATGTAGGGCAGCTAGGGTAGTGTAGCCCAAATTTTGTAATCGGTGACATGTAGTGTAGACAGTAGCGTATGTATAGGTAGTGACAACATGAGCACGACTTCTCGGAGACCCGAGAATAATGTATCTTGTATAAAGTTTATGCTTTATCAATATATGTGAATGTTGTGCAAATTAATCATGTGTCACTTCAATACCGACTGTTACATATGGAATTTTAAGTAAGACATGTGCTAATCGCTGCTGTTTTGAATTTCAGAATGACGCATACTCGTGCCAACCCTGACGTTGGGGGTACTAGCCAAGGGGGAGAGACCTCCCAACAGCCTCCCGAGGACTCCTCGGGACAGCAGCAGCAACAGCAGCAATAGCAACAGCAAACACCGCCACCGCCACTGCCAATGGTTACATTGGCCGATATCGTCGCGGCAATGGCGGGTTCACATCAGCAGCACACGGAGTTGCTGCAGACTCTCATCGCTAACACGTCTCTCCCAGAGAGACGTCAAGATCGTGAGGAGCGTCAACAAAGCTCCTACTCCGACTTCCTGGCTACTCATCCGCCGGTATTCTCAAGGGCGGATGAACCTCTTGACGCGGACAACTGGTTCCGCGCAATAGAGATGAAGTTCGGGCTTCTCCATATAAGTGAGCAGCTCAATACTCGGTTCGCGGTCCAGCAGCTCCAAGGATCCGCGAGCGCGTGATGGGCAAACTTCTGTGCTTCACAGCCCACCGATCGAGTTATGACCTGGACGGGGTTCCGGACGGCCTTCAGGGCCTATCACATACCGCCAGGTCTAATGAAGAGGAAGACGCAGGAATTCTTACACCTGCAATAAGGGAGCCGGAACGCGCTGGAATACTCCAGGGCGTTCAACGATCTCGCGCTCTACGCGTCGTATCACGCAGATACTGACGAGAAGCGGCGGGACCACTTTTACCAGGGGCTTAACCCGCTCCTGAAGGACAAGTTGGCGATGTTCAATCGCGGCAGCCTCAACGACATCATTGATGCTGCGATTGTTCAGGAGGACTGCGGCAAGGAGTTGGCAGCGGCGAAAGCGAAGCGCGCCGTAGAGCAGCGGAGAAGGAGGCGGTCCTTCTCAGAAGTTTCGGATGGTGAATCGCCCACCATCAGGTCCACGCTGGCAGCCACCACAGCGGTCGATGCCGTTCCGCAGTCGGCCTTACTCTTCACCGGCATTCAGGCCGGCACTGCCAGTACCACCTCCACAACAACAGCAGCAGCGGGCGACGCCGCGTGCGTATGCACCTCAGCAGCGCATGCCGGGCTTTCGTCCCCCAAGCACTACACCAGCAGCGGCCACATGTTACAAGTGTGGTCGTCTAGGACACTTTGCGAGCAGTTGCCCGGATAGGCAAGGCGGCGGAGTGGCACCGCAGTTTCCGGGGAGGAATCAACCCCGGAGCCCTACTAATGTGTGGCGGGCAAACCCTAGGCCCGGCACCGTCCACCAGCTTGCCATAGAGGACGTGCCGGAGGGCGAGCCAATCCTTGCGGGTATGTTCCAACTCCACCAGCATCCCGCTATAGTACTGTTTGATTCAGGCGCCACGCATAATTTTATTAGCCAAGCTTTCATTGCTAAACACAGCTTGCCAATACTACCCACCGATAGTCCATATTTAATTTGTTCACCGGGTGGGAAGATTTCAGCAAGCGTAATGGTTTCCAAAGCATCATTATGCTTAGCGGGTAGAGTCTACCCTACGTCTCTCATAATCTTAGAGGGACAAAAGGTCGATGTCATCCTAGGGATGTCGTGGCTAACCCGCCACGGCGCTGTTTTAGACACCGTCCTTCGAGTCGTGCACTTAAACTCAGAAGTGCACGGGTCTCACTCATTATTTCTGGACAGTCCAGAAATAAAACTTCCAAGTGTCTATCAAGCCACAACCATCAGATTGGAAGATATTCCAGTGGTCCGAGAGTTCCCTGATGTGTTCCCAGATGATTTACCGGGAATGCCGCCCGATAGAGAGGTGGAGTTCAAGATTGAACTTGCACCGGGAACCATGCCAATATCCTGAAGGCCGTACAAGATGGCGCCCAAGGAGTTGGCTGAACTGAAGACTCAGCTCATGGACCTTCTGGAGAAGGGTTTTATTAGGCCGAGCTCCTCGCCATGGGGCTGTTCGGCATTATTTGTGAAGAAGAAGGATGAGACGTTGTGGCTTTGCGTGGTCTATCGTCCATTAAATGTCGTAACCATCAAGAACAAGTACCCGTTGCCACGGATCGACATGTTGTTTGATCAGTTGGTCGAAGCAAAGATCTTTTCCAAGATGGACTTAAGATCCGGGAACCATCAGATTAAGATAAGGGCGGAGGACATTCCAAAGACAGCTTTCTCAACGAGGTACGGACTTTATGAGTACCTGGTCATGTCCTTCGGCCTCACCAATGCTCCAGCTCACTTCATGTACTTGATGAACTCGGTATTCATGTCGGAGCTGGACAAGTTTGTCGTGGTCTTCA
The DNA here is from genome assembly GCA_030760725.1 of Neostapfia colusana. Taxonomy (NCBI): domain Eukaryota; kingdom Viridiplantae; phylum Streptophyta; class Magnoliopsida; order Poales; family Poaceae; genus Neostapfia; species Neostapfia colusana. The sequence goes on from JASWHV010000019.1 coordinate 53,965,120, forward strand.
TCGATGACATCCTGGTATATTCCAAGTCAGAGGAAGATCACAAGAAGCATCTGCGTATAGTCTTGCAACGGCTGCGGGATCACAAGCTATACGCGAAATTCAGCAAATGTGAGTTCTGGATATCGCAAGTGCCTTTTCTCGGGCATATCATCTCAGCGGAGGGTATCGCTGTAGACCCGAGCAAGATCACTCAAGTGCTGAATTGGAAATCCCCGAGGACTGTTCATGAGGTACAGAGTTTCCTCGGACTCGCGGGATATTATCGGAGGTTCATTCCGAACTTCTCGAACATTGCCAAGCCTATGACGGAGCTGCTGAAGAAGGCTACCAAATATGTTTGGAGTCCAACATGTGAAGTAGCATTCAAGGCTTTAGTCAAGCACCTGACATCAGCACCGGTTTTGGCGCAGCCAGACACAACAAAACCGTTCGATGTGTACTGCGATGCATCCGGCATTGGGCTCGGATGTGTGCTGATGCAAGACCAAAGGGTGGTCGCGTATGGGTCACGGCAGCTTAGAAACTATGAGCAAAATTATCCAACTCACGATTTGGAGCTTGCTGCCGTAGTACTTGCATTGAAAATGTGGAGGCACTACCTACTCGGTAACCTCGTACATTTATATACCGACCACAAAAGCCTCAAGTACATATTCACTCAGAAGGAGCTGAACATGAGGCAGTGGAGATGGTTAGAATTGATAAAGGATTACGAAATAGAGATCCATTATCATCCGGGCAAGGCAAACGTAGTGGCAGATGCGCTGAGCCGCAAGTCACACGTCAACAATCTGACCATCACACCGTTGGAAGAGAGCGAACCACCACTGCATGTGATTCCACACGAAGCTCTCTACAACCTAGCTTTGATCCCCACCATCCGGGAAGAGATAGCGGCAGCGCAGAAGAATGACAAGGGCATGTCACATTTGCGGAGACGTGTAGACAGTGGGGAGTTGAAATGTTTCTGGAAGGACGGAGACGGCGTCCTATGGTTCAAGGACCGGATCGTCGTACCCCATAACCTGGAATTACGGAAGAAGATCTTTGATGAGGCTCACTTGTCAAAGTTTTCTATTCACCCCAGCAGCAACAAAATGTATCAGGAACTCAGAAGCAAGTTTTGGTGGACACGGATGAAGCGGGAGATCGCAAAGTACGTGTCCGAGTGCGATACATGTCGAAGGGTGAAGGCAGACCATATGCGGAAACTGGGACTGCTGCAACCACTGGGCATTCCTGCCTGGAAGTGGGAGGATGTGAGCATGGACTTCATCGTCGGTTTACCCACCACTCTTCAAAAGCATGATTCTGTGTGGGTGATCGTCGATCGGCTCACCAAATTTGCCCATTTCATCCCGGTCAACACAAACTACAACGCCAAGAAGTACGCTGCACTGTACATTTCACGGATCCTATGCTTGTATGGCATACCCCGTACCATTATATCGGATCGGGGCACTTTATTTGTGTCCCGTTTTTGGGAGCAGCTGCACGCTGCCTTGGGGACGAAGCTGATCCGTAGTTCAGCATACCACCCGCAGACGGATGGGCAAACGGAGCGGGTAAATCAGATCTTAGAAGACATGCTACGAGCTTGCGCTATCGACCACGGCAAGAATTGGGATGATCACTTGCCGTTAGCCGAGTTCTCGTACAACAATGGGTACCAAGCCAGCATCAAGATGGTGCCCTATGAGGCGCTATATGGGAGAAAATGCCACACACCATTGAATTGGTGTGAGTCTGGCAAAAGGGTTACCTTCGGGATTGACCTCATCAACAACGCGAAAGAAAAGGTTCGACTGATTCAAGCGAACCTAAAAGCCGCTCAATCCCGTCAGAAACAGTATGCGGACTGGAGAAGACGCCCATTACAATTTGAAGTTGGAGATCACGTATATCTACGGGTGTCTCCAATGAAGGGCGTAAACAGATTCGGGGTGAGGGGAAAGTTGGCACCCCAATTCATCGGTCCATTCCAGATTACCGAAAGATGTGGATCAGAGGCATACCGGCTGAAATTACCAGAAGCACTTTCCGGTGTGCACGACGTCTTTCACATTTCCCAGCTGAGGAAGTGTCTCAAGCTATCAACTACCATTCAGATGGAAGACATTGAAGAACTGCAACCAGATCTCACCTATTGAGAGGAACCGGTGCAGATTATTGATGAAAAGGCCCGAACCACATGCCACCGTACGTTGTGGTTCTACAAGGTTCTATGGAGTAATCACTCCGTGGACGAAGTGACATGGGCGAGCAAAGGATTTCTTCGCGCCAACTACCCCAACTTTTTCACGTCGCATATCCGGTAATTTTCCACCGTCCTCTCTCTCATTTTCACCTTATAATCTCGGGACGAGATTCTTTTAAGGGGGGAGGAATGTAAGGGACTCAGTTTTTGACACATATTTGAAGTGTTCATCACCATACACACACACACCTCATTTGAGAAAAGATGATGAATACAAATGAAGAGCAAGTAACCACCATCAACATGCTCATTAGAGAACAAACTCACATATTGCAAAAGTGGTATTTCGCACATGTGATAGAGGGGCTGGGCATATGAAAACTCCTACACATTGCAAAGGATGTCCATGCCAAGTTTCACCCAAATTCAAAACCTTTTTGAGGTCATTTTGGGTATAGCTAGAAAGATGGCAGTTTGAAACCATATTCAAATTCAAACTGTTTTTATCCCATAAATTCAAAAGTGGGAGGCATATTCTTATTCGGCACATTTTTGTGAGCTCACACACCAATTTTCACTCCATTTGGAGTTGATCTTGACAAGAGCTAAGTGGGGCAAAATCAAACTTTATTTGAATTTCAAACTGCACATGTGCTGAAATTCATTCAAACCAGACCCAATTTGAATTCTAACCAATTCAAATGGATCATGGGTGAATAATTTGAATCACCATGGGTATTTTGGGGCTCACTGTTTACAACAGTGATTAGGAGTGAATTTCAGAGGTTAAAACCCCGGGTGGGACCCACATGTCAGTCACTAGTTCAAAGCAACCGACTGAGACTTTCTCCACTCGGGTCGCCGAGCCGCCGCTGCGATCGCCACCGAGGGGATCCGCCGCGCCAGCAGCTGCTTGGCCACGCGCGGGCGTGAGGCGGTTCAGAGCCTTCTTAAGGCATCTCCCCCCCTCCTCGGCCGAAGCCTCGCCAGTTTCTTCCCCCGCAAGAACACAGCGCCGGCAAACTCCTTCCGCAGCTTGGAACCGATCGGGAGCGCCGATCACAGCCTTCCCGTCCCCTCCAGAGCTACGGCAAGGTAGTAGGAACTCTTCTCCTTCCTCCTCGTTGCTAAAACTCAGCAGAAACCGATTGATCTCGGCTATACCGAAAGATCAATTCGGTGACTTAAAACCGCCGCACCTCGGGCTCCCGTGGACAGCCCAACCGGGGAGTTGTCACGCCCGAGCCAAGACACCCTTGGACGCGCTGGTGACCGGTGCTGCTCACCCCCGAGCCACAGCCCGAGTGTTTGCTCACCGGCAGCGAATTTCCAGTTTTCCCCTTTCTGTGTGCAGAACGACCTTCGGGTGCGGTTCCATCGAATTCGTATTCTAGAAAGGATTAGAGGGCCTCAATCTGCTCTCACACAGACTAGACACGGTAACGCACAAGTTGCCGTCACAACCTATGGCCGGAGGACCTCTGTACCCGACGTAATTCAAAGTTTACCGACGGCGGAACAAACGAGAGGCATCGGGCGCACGGTGAGGACCTACTTCGGGCCTCCCCCGAGCTGCCTCAAGCTCATGTAGACCTTCCCTGAGGTACACTGATGCTTCCCGACCGATCGCTCGAGTAGTTGAGGTGCTAGGGAAGTCAGCCGACACGGCCGAAGTTTTTCCGAGGCGGCGGCTCGTCGCCGACCATGTACCGGCCGTTGTCATGACAAGCTGACCCCAGAATCCTGTTCCCCGAGTGAAAGTAGGCAGGGGCGGCCAAGATCGTGAAGTTTGGAGCTCCACAGAAGCTGCCGGTGAGCTCTCCGGCGAGGTCCCCCGGCGGCAGAGCGCGGTCGGCGAGAGGCTGACAAAGGGGGTGGACCCCAGCTGTCAGCGGGAGATATTTTGAATCGGGATTGGGTTGCGGCCGGGATCGGGTGTGCTGATGTGCAAAAACCCTGTGGGCCTCAGTGTGCTGTCGGCTCCGCGCTTAACACGTGTCCCCGCGGGCCCCGGCAGATTTAAACTTTTCCCCCGATTTTCAGATTCCATTCAAACTTCAAATCCTCATAACTTTGGCTAGGAAGCTCCAAATTGAGTGAACCAAATTTTGTTGGATTCAGCTCTCTGAGCACTTTCCATAAAATCAAGTTTCACTTCATGAAAACCCTTATTTCTCTAGAATTAATTCCTCAAATTTTAAACTGTTTGGAATTTTAACTGGAGAATCCTTTGGAGGGAAATCCTGAAATTTTGCTGGAATGTTCACCAAAATATCCCTTAACTACCATAAAAATTTCAGATCCATTTGAGCTCATTTGATCCACCTAATGGTGTGATTAGTGAAACTGTTCCAGAGAAAATAGAAAATGTCCAGAAACATTTTCAGAATTTTCTCTGAAATTGTTTAGCTCATATCTTTAGCTAGGAACCTTCAAATTAAGTGAGACCAACTCCATTAGAACCCTCTTAAAATCTAGTTTTCAGAAAGTCATAGTTTGTTTCATGAAAATCCTTAGAACACCCTAAAAGCCTTCAATTAAGGTCAAGTACATAATTAATTGTGGAGGGCTCAAATGAGCTTTGCTGCAACTAAAACTTGACCAAATCTCTGTTTAGGTTGTAACCAAGCCCCAGTAAAAGTTTCACAGTCATTGGGTCTGTATAGTAAGGGTTATAGACTTCACAAATTTAAATTCAATCAAATGCATTTAAATTAATACATATACTTGTATATCATGTAGTCGCTAAGGTCGAGGAGGAACCAAAAGTCCTAGACATCACTACTCCGGAGGAGCAGCTAGCCTACGACCAAGAGCAGCAAGGCAAGCTCCGGTTTGCATTAACCTTTTTTATAAATTTTTATTGTTTTGAGCACATACTTGAATACTATTATTCCTTGCATTAGAGTCTTGTTTGGAAACCCAATTGCATAGTCAAGAAAACCATGGGTTGGGTTTAGGATTGCAAACTCCGTTAGCTACTACAATGCTAAGATAGTGTAGGATTCAGTACAAGTCGAGTAGTTGGAACTACTCGCGAGCATAGGCTAGAGGCACTCGACTCGGGTAGAGATAGCACATGATACACATGGCAAGAAAGATGAGACCAAGCGGAGAGTAAGGGCAGCAGGACTTTGGGGCCTGTGTGCTGTAGCTCCGCTTATGTCGATTGAGGACCGAGCCGTGTGCGGGCCTGTTGAACAAGCTAGAACAGTACCGAAGACCTACCGGCTATATGGGAACCGGGAAACCGATGTAACTCGGGTAGCTGGGTATTGAGGCATTGCCCGTCGTTCAGAGGGTAGGTTGAGAGCTCGAGGTGTAAATCGGCTGGCGGCATTGAGATGCGCATGCAGAGACCTCTTGCTCGGGACGATGGGACCGGTTCAATATTTGGCCGACGGGCGAAAGGTGGTTGCGTACGGCGTCCGTGATGGTTGTTGTAGGCAACATCGAGTACGGGCGTACATGACGGGTTATTCGGGTAACCCTGCAGGTGTAAATCGATTATAATCGCTGTCCCTCGCGGTCAGTGAGTACCACTTGTTCACTGTACCGTCACGTAGAAAGAACAGGCTAGGTACATGTTAAAATGTTGCTGATTGAAAGACGAACTTGATTGTTAATGAGATGCTGTAGTTTAGAGCTAATTAAATTTCCTTTCAACTTTGGGCAAAGTACATGAGAGAAATATGTTTCTTGTTTGATTGCGGCTCTCTCATGTGCCTTAGCGTAAAGTTCTCCACAACCTTCTGCTAAAACTTGAAAGTAAGGTTCTACTAATTAGGCGAGTCCTTGCAAATGATTTTTACCTCATGTAACCGATCACCCCTCATGTAGAAGTTCCATGTTTAGTTGAGATGGGTCAGACTTGCTGAGCCTTCGTGCTCACTGCTTGTGTTTGAAGCTTTTGTAGGGTTCTACGAGGAAGGGACTCCTGAAGAGGAGAAGGAACCCCAGGAGGGGAACCCCGTCGAGTGGGAGTCATGCACGCCGCAGAGTTAGTGTGTGTGTGTGTGTGCTAGCAAGGACACGTTCAAGGGCTGAACGTGAACTTGATGCGTAGTCTACGCCCGTGAGTGTAGACTGGACATATTTTGCTGTAAACATGTTCATAAACTCATTTATGTAATAAAATTTCGCTTCCGCTTTGTACCTTTGATGTGTGTTATCCGGTGTTGTGCAACGCAGCACCCCTCAGCGTGATCCTGGCTCGACAAGACCGTGGGGTCGTGTCAGGTAGGTCTCACAGCTTGGTGTGAGACGTCAATATGAGACTCCTGGACTCTTCATGTTCCTGGGTTCCTATGAAACGTTGATCCCTAGCGTGCATTAGGCAAGTAAGTGGAGACCCCATCGCGTGGTCAGTAATGTAAGGGCCTCCTAGTTGAAGTGTTCATCACCACACCACACACCTCATTTGAAGTAAGTTGATGAACACAAATGAAGAGCAAGTAACCACCATCAACATGCTCATTAGAGAACAAACTCAGATATTGCAAAAGTGGTAGTTCCCACATGTGATATAGAAGGGCTGGACATATGAAAACTCCTACACATTGCTAAGGATGTCCATGCCAAGTTTCACCCAAATTCAAAACCTTTTTGAGGTCATTTTGGGTATAGCTAGAAAGAGGGCAGTTTGAAACCATATTCAAATTCAAACTGTTATTATCCCATGAATTTAAAAGTGGGAGGCATATTCTTACTCAGCACATTTTTGTGAGCTCACACACCAATTTTCACTCCATTGGGAGTTGATCTTGACATGAGCTAAGTGGGACAAATTCAAACTTTATTTGAATTCAAAACTGAACTTGTGCTGAAATTCATTCAAACCAAACCCAATTTGAATTCTACTCAATTCAAATGGCTCATGGGTGAATAATTTGAATACCCAGGGGTATTTTGGGGCTCACTGTTTACAACAGTGATTAGGAGTGAATTTCAGAGGTTAAAACCCCGGGTGGGTCCCACATGTCAGCCACAGAGAAGAATCAACCGACTGAGACTTTTCTCACTCGGGTCGCCGAGCCGCCGCTGCGATCGCCACCGAGGGGAGCCGCTGCGCCAGCAGCTGCTTGGCCACGCGCGGGCATGAGGCGGTTCAGGGCCTTCTTAAGGCGTTCGCCCCCCTCCTCGGCCGAAGCCTCGCCAGTTTCTTCCCCCGCAAGAACTCAGCGCCGGCAAACTCCTTCCGCAGCTCGGAATCGATCGAAGAGCACCGATCACAGCCTTCCCATCCCCTCTCGAGCTACGGCAAGGTACTAGGAACTCTTCTCCTTCCTCCCCGTTGCTAAAACTCAGCTGAAACCGATTGATCTCGGCTATACCGAAAGATCAATTCGGTGACTTAAAACCACCGCACCTCGGGCTCCCGTGGACAGCCCAACCAGGGAGTTGTCACGCCCGAGCCAAGGCACTCTTGGGCGTGCTGGTGACCGGTGCTGCTCACCCCCGAGCCACAGCCCGAGTGCTTGCTCACCGGCGGCGAATTTCCAGTTTTCCCCTTTCTTTGTGCAGAACGACCTTCGGGTGCGGTTCTATCAATTCTTACCCTAGGAAGGTTTAGAGGACCTCAATCCGCTCTCACATAAACTAGACACGGTAGCGCACAAGTTGCCTTCACAACTTTTGGTCTAAGAACCGCTGCAACCGACGTATTCCGAAGTTTACCGATGGCGGAATATCCGGGAGGCATCGGGCGCACGGTGAGGACCTACTTTGGGCCTCCCCCGAGTTGCCTCAAGCTCATGTCGACCTTCTCTGAGGTCCACAGATGCTTCCCGACCGATTGCTCGAGTAGTTGAGGTGCTAGGGAAGTCAGCCGACACGGCCGAAGTCTTTCCGAGGCGGCGGCTCGTCGCCGACCATGTACCGGCCGTTGTCATGACGAGCTGACCCCAGAATCCTGTTCCCCGTGTGAAAGTAGGCAGGGGCGGCCAAGATCGTGAAGTTTGAAGCTCCACAGAAAATGCCGGCGAGCTCTCCGGCGAGGTCCCTCGGCGGCAGAGCGCGGGCGGCGGGAGGTTGAAGAAGGGGGTGGACCCCAGCTGTCAGCGACCGATATTTTAAATCGGGATCGGGCTGCGGACGGGATCTGGTGTGCTGGCGCGCAAAAACCTGTGGGCCGTGGTGTGCTGTCGCCTCGGCGTGCGACGCGTGTCCCCGGGGCCCACCCGCAAGTTTAAACTTTTTCCCCGATTTTCAGATTTCCTTCAAACTTCAAATCCTCATAACTTGAGCTAGAAAACTCCAAATCGAGTGAACCAAATTTTTTTGGATTCAGATCTTTGAGCACTTTCCAGCAAATCAAGTTTCACTTCATGAAAATCCTTATTTCTTCGGAATTAATTCCTCAAAATTTAAACTGTTTGGAATTTTTAACTAGAGAATCCTTTGGGGGAAAATTCTGAAATTTTGCTGGGATGTTCAACAAAATATCCCTGAACTACCATAAAAATTTCAGGTCTATTTTAGCTCATTTGATCCACCTAATGGTGTGATTAGTGAAACTGTTCCAGAGAAAATAGAAAATGTCCAGAAACATTTTCAGAATTTTCTCTGAAATTGTTTAGCTCATATCTTTAGCTAGGAACATTCAAATTAAGTGAGACCAACTCCATTAGAACCCTCTGAAAATCTAGTTTTCAGAAAGTCATAGTTTGTTTCATGAAAACCCTTAGAACACCCTAAAAGCCTTCAATTAAGGTCAAGTGCATAATTTATTGTGGAGGGCTCAAATGAGCTTTGCTGCAACTAAAACTTGACCAACTCTCTGTTTAGGTTGTAACCAAGCCACAGTAAATGTTTCACAGTTATTGGGTCTGTCTAGTAAGAGTTATAGACTTCACAAATTCAAACTTAATACAAATGCATTTAAATTGATACATGTACTTCTGCTATCATGTAGTCGCTAAGGTCGAGGAGGAACCCGAAGTCCTAGACTTCGTTGCTCCGGAGGAACAGCTAGCCTACGACCAAGAGCAGCAAGGCAAGCCCCGGTTTGCATTAACCTTTTTACCAATTTTTATTGTTTTGAGCACTTACTTGAGTATTTTAATTTCTTGCATTAGAGTCTTGTATGCAAACCCAATTGCATAGCCAAGAAAACCATGGGTTGGGATTAGGCTTGAAAACCCCGTTAGCTACTACAATGCTAAGATATTGTAGGATTCATTACAAGTCGAGTAGTTGGAACTACTCGCGAGCATAGGCTAGAGGCACTCGACTCGGGTAAAGATAGCACATGATACACATGGCAAGAAAGATGAGACCAAGCGGAGAGTAAGGGCAGCAGGACTTGAGGCCTGTGTGCTGTAGCTCCGTTTGTGTCGATTGAGGACCGAGCCGTGTGCGGGCCTGTTGAACAAGCTAGAACAGTACTGAAGACCTACCGGCTATATGGGAACCGGGAAACCGATGTAACTCGGGTAGCTGGGTATTGAGGCATTGCCCGTCGTTCAGAGGGTAGGTTGAGAGCTTGAGGTGTAAATCGGCTGGCGGCACGGAGATGCGCGTGCAGAGACCTCTTGCTCGGGACGATGGGACCAGTTTAATATTTGGCTGACGGGCAAAAGGTGGTTGCATACGGCGTCCGTGATGGTTGTTGTAGGCAACATCGAGTACGGGCGTACGTGACGGGTTGTTCGGGTAACCCTGCAGATGTAAATCGATTATAATCGCCGTCCCTCGTGGTCAGTGAGTACCACTTGTTCACTATACTGTGACGTAGAAAGAAAGGCTAGTTGCATGTTAAAATGTTGCTGATTGAAAGATGAACTTGAGTGCTAATGATTTGCTGTAGTCCAGAGCTTACTAAAGTTCTTTTCAACTTTGGGCAAAGTACATGAGAGAAATGCGTTTCTTGTTTGATTGCGGCTCTCTCATGTGCCTTAGCGTAAGGTTCTCCACCACCTGCTGCTAAAACTTGAAAGTAAGGTTCCACTAATTAGGCGAGTCCTTTGCAAATAATTTTATCTCATGTACCCATCACCCCTCATGTAGAAGTTCCATGTTTAGGTGAGACGGGTCAGACTTGCTGAGCCTTCGTGCTCACTGCTTGTGTTTGAAGCTTTTGCAGGGTTCTATGAGGAAGGGACTCCCGAAGAGGAGACGGAACCCCAGGAGGGGAACCCCGTCGAGTGGGAGTCGTGCACGCCGCAGAGTTAGTGTGCGTGTGTGCTAGCAAGGACACGTTCAAGGGCTGAACGTGGACTTGATGCGTAGTCTACGCCAGTGAGTGTAGACTGAACTTATTTTGATGTAAACATGTTCATAAACCTGTTTATGTAATAAAATTTTGCTTCCGCTTTGTACCTTTGACGTGTGTTATACGGTGCTGTGCAACGCAGCACCCCTTAGCGTGATCCTGGCTCGACAAGACCGTAGGGTCGTGTCAGCGCTGGTATCAGAGCTCGCTTGAGGTTTAACACAATACAAGGGTTATCTTTTTCAAAAATCCAGTGAGGAACGAGTTTGTAGCCCGTATAAGGTTGTTATTAGCATATAGAAAGTGGCATACTAACCTACTTGTCTATGTCGGAAAATCATGTATCTCGGGACGTTTATGTCTTGGGGGGTACACGTATGCGCTGTCCACCAGTGTGCATGATGAACCCAACGGGTACGGGGGACGCCTTATCTTTCGATGAGAGATGTTGGTAATGAACGAATTTGGTGGAGGCCGACGTTGGCTACCCGACTACCACAACCAGAATGGTGTGGCGCCTTGAGCGACAGTTACACCGTCTCCTGGTAACTACGATTTGGGTGGAGGTCGACGTTGTGCTACCCGACTACAACAACCACAAGGATGCTGCGCCTTAGCGATAGTTACACCGGCTCCTGTTGTTGCTGTACTTGCCGTGCCAAGAATAGCCTTGAACCTGCAAGCAATCGAAGAACAAGCAAGAACAAGATAACAAGCAAACACTCACGGGTGTGAAAAAGTTGGGGTTCTGATTCAAGTAATCGGAAGGTCTCGTCGACACTTGTGTTACAAGGAAGTAGCAATGGCTAAACTTACAGAAAACAAAACCCGCCCTGTCAAGGAGCTCTTGGACTACTTAAATAGGGGAGGGAAGAGGGAAATTCGTACAGCAACAAAGGTAGGACGTGATCTCCCTTATTCCCTTTCTTTTTCTATGATAGACTACCATTTAATAGGGAAAGAAAGAGGGAAACCCATCCAGCAGCAAGGCAGGATATGATTTCCTCTATTTCTTTCCTTATTATAGCACATCTATCTTTAAATGGGGGAATAAAGAGGGAATTTCGTCCAGCAGCAAAGTTGGACGAGATTTCCCTTATTCCTTTCCTTATTTGTCTAAATCTCTCTTTATTACATGGCCCCAGCCTCAAGATTTCCCCTCGGGTGGAGCAGCCTTTATTGCATTAATCCCTCCATCCCTCCTAGCTGGACCAATTCCCAAGCACCTGATAATTAAGTTGACGTGCACGAGCGCGTGTCATTGGACCTTGATTAGCTGAGAGTGGTGAATGGGCTGGTGTTGTGGTTGTATCAACGGTAGCGATGTCCGCATCATCGATTGTGGAGTTCCAATGTTGTTGGGCGCAAGGTCACTATAATTATGGCTAAAAATCTGAAAGTTAAGGATGAACTCTGTTGGTACCCTCAATACAGGGTACCCCCGCACAGCGTAAAACTTCCTAAGGATCTCGCTCCCTCTGCAGGGGCGAGGTTTGAAGGCGCCACGTGTCCAGCAGGGCCGGAGCTCCCCTCCCCACGGAGGATAGCTCCGAGTCTGCCACGTGGCCCAGGAGGCCAGACCTCACCCCCTCCGCAAGGGCGAGCTCCGAAGGCGTCACGTGTCCGGCAGGGCCGGGGCTCTCCTCTCCTCAAAGGATAGCTCCGAGCCTGACGCGTGGCCTGGATGACCGGACCTCGCCCCCTCCGCGGGGGTGAGCTCCGAAGGCTCCACGTGTCCAGCGGAGCCAGAGCCCCCCTCTCCTCAGAGGAGAGCTCCGGGTCCGACACGTGGCCAGCAGAGCAGTGCTGCCGCCCGGCGCGGTAGGCAGCAGGAGTAAAGGCGCGCCATGCCTTTACCGTACAAAGCATTCAAGACCCGCGCCTTCCCAAGATGCAAAGACGCGGAGCACACCTCTGTCAGGTGCCGTTGCGCCCAGTCGCATCGCAGACTGGCGCACAGTGTCAGAACCTGCCAGCCAATAAATACAGCGACAAGACATCCCCTGCCGCCCCTGCCGTCATCAACCACTACGACTAGCATGCGGCATGGGCGGGGCGGCAGGACGAAGACTCAGAAGCCTTCGCCAGAGACAACTACCGACATAACTACGGATACGATAGTCGGCAGGAAATCTCCCCGGGACCACCTGTCGGGTCCCGGGCCCCCCCTTGTAAGCCGCACGAGCCTTGGACTATAAAAGGCTCGGGTAGGCAACGTTAGCAAGGGTTTGCACTCTAGCCATTCGCACCTTGGGTTCGCACTCCAGCAACTCATACACTAGGCATACTCGCCCCCAAGCTTAGGACTCCGGTTCTGAGCAACAAGCAATACAGCGAGCTCCTCAGCTCACCGTGGACGTAGGGTTTTACGCTCCGGCGGCCTGAACCACGTAAAACTCGCCGTGTCAAGCTCTTCCTTAACTCGTCCATACGCTTAAGCTCTCCGCAAGCGACTAGCCCCTCCGAAAAAGAACCTCCGCGGGCTGCCCAGTGCAGGTCCGGTGGAAGTGTCGACCACACACTTCGATATTTGGCACGCCAGGTAGGGGCTTTTCCCTTGCGCGACGAGTTTCTGCTGACGAAGATGACCAAGCTTCCTTCAGCGGCAAGCTCTCCTCCCCCGCGTTCACGGCGGACCGTGAATAGCGGGGAATACGTGTCGACACACTCAGGACGGAGTGTGTCGGCGTAAGCTGGAAGCCAGCAGCCGACTCCGGCAACGCCGACTGCGGCAATGCAGGCTCCAACCAGCGTGAGATCTTCTGCAGCACTAAGCGTTCCCCATGGGGGTGCGCTAGCTGCAGCAAGAGTGCTACTGCGCAATCCATCTGCTGGGGACGCGCCTCAGGCAGCGACCCAGCAGTGGATTCGCGAGGTAGACCGTCTCGTCGTCGCCGCCGCAAACCCTCGACTTCGGTGGGGACGACGCTCCGGCCAACCGGCTGTGTCGCTGACGCGCACGTCAACGGTTGACAGGCAGACGGTGGATTCCAGCTCCACCAGACTTCTGTCGACGGACCTGAGGACAGAGCTGGAACGGTGCCACTTGGGCCAGGATGCCCGGGTGTACCTCGAGCGACGTCGAGAAAGGCGTCGCAACCGAGAGGTTGGCGACAGCATGACGTCAGCCTCGACCCAGCCGGAGGCGCAGACCTTCGCCACGTGATCTCTGCCCCAGGCATACGCCATGCAGCATATGCCACAGCCATATGCACTGCAAACGGCGTCCCCGGTCTATGGCGCAGCTTTGCCCATACCGGGGTACACTGTGCCAGCGGCGAACCAAGCGTTCGTGGCACCAACGCCTGCAGCAACAGGGGCAGGATGTGCGGCCCTGGCGCCCCACCTTCGCTTCGCGAGGTGGCCGCGCAAGTTTCGGCCACACCTGCCCGAGAGGTACGACGGCAGCGTCAACCCAGCGGAGTTCCTCCAGATCTACTCCACCGCCGTCCTTGCTGCAGGAGGGGATGAGGCCGTCATGGTCAACTACTTCCCCGTCGCCTTGACCGGCCCAGCCCGGTCTTGGCTCATGAACTTCCCCCAGGGTTCCATAACTTCCTAGGGAGAGCTCTGCCGGCAGTTCATTGCCAACTTCGGCAGTTCCTACACCCGTCCTGGCACGGAGCTTGACCTCCACGCCATCAAACAACAACCTGGGGAATCACTGCGCTCCTTCATCCAGCGGTTCTCCCAGGTACGCAACACCATCCCCCACATCCTGAATGCATCAGCGGTGGTCGCATTCCGACAAGGTGTGAGGGACAAGAAGATGCTCGAGAAGTTGGCCACCAGGGAGGTGCAAGACATCTCGGGGCTCTCCAGCCTGGCGGACAAGTGCGCCGGAGCAGAAGACGGGTGTCATTGGCACTCACTGCCAGCTTCCGAAGCCGGAAGACAGCTCGAAGATGGCGGAGTTCAAGCTGAGCTCCCAACCACATCAGACAGTCAAGAGCCAAGCATAGCTGACTTCGTGGCTGAATGGACGCCAACGAAGGTTGACCCAGGGGGCCACGAATACGGTGAACCAAAGCACCGAGCTCCGGTCTTCACCGGGCCTCACTGGACAATCTTCTTCGACGGCTCCTCGCGAAAGCAGGGTGCCGGTGCCGGCGTACTGCTTCTCATGCCATCGGGGGAGCAGTCTGGGTACATGGTGCGTCTCAATTCCAAGGCAACCAACAACTTGGCAGAGTATGAAGCACTCATCTTTGGCCTAAAAGACAGTCCTGTCTCTAGGCGCTCGCCAGTTGTTGGCGCAGGGCGACTCCCAGCTAGTTATCAAGCAAGTTAAGGGTGAATGCCCCTGCAATGACCCACAGCTAGCTGCTTATCTGCTCCACGTGCGGATGTTGGAGAAAAACTTCCTCGCCTTGGACCTACGCCATGTACCGCGCGCTAGCAAGGCCGCAGTTGACGACCTCTCAACGAAGGCCTCCAACGGAGCCCCTGTGCCCGAAGGAGTCTTCGAGAGGACGTTGCTGCAGCCCACAGCCCGGCCCGCCGAGCCGGGCGAAGGGGGCTGGACCAGCACCTCGAAGCTGGCGGTCTCGGCGGCCCTACAGCCATGGACGCCGCCAAAGGATCGTAAGCGTCACTGGGGACTCCGTGCAACAGCACTCAAGATCCAGAAGCTCAAGTAGTCCCGATGCATGGACCACGGAGGTCCGGGACTCCTTGAAGGACATCCTTCCTGATGAACGTGCATTTGCTGAACGGATTGTGCGGATGGCTAAGTGCTACGCGCTGGTATCTTTACTGGCGTGGCGCCACGACATCCTATTGCGGTGCATAACCCAGGAGGAAGGCTGCGACTAGCTCGCAGTAGTCCACGGAGGCGAGTGCTGGGAATGCTCATCGTCCCGCACGCTGGTCGGTTAAGCCACCCGGCATGGCTCCTACTGACCGAGAGCCACCTTGACGCCGTCAAACCGGTTAGGAGATGCAATGCGTGCCAGGTCCACGCCAAGCAGACCCACACAACCGGTGCAGACGCACACCCAAAGCCATCGGGGGATACCGGCTCCTCTATGTCGAGGGCCAGCCGGACTTCCCAGGGCCGGGTCACGGGAACTACCCTTCTACATGGTGTGCGGGGCCGAAGCCATGCTTCCCCCTAAGATCGCCATGGGGGACCCCCCGTGTCCGAGCGTACGACGAAGCCACGCATGACCCGCTCTGCGTGATGACATGGCGCTCCGACGCTACCCCAGTAAGTTCACCATGCTTACTTAGGTGTTTATTTAAATTACACATTAATTTATATGATCACCTTCCCACGCTCTAGACAGTGTACATCCATTGTACACTCGGTTCCTCTTTCTTGCACTCATGCATAGTCGATATTTGCCATCCTGCCGAAGGCGGTAGTGCTTGGGGTACCTGCCAGAGGCCCGGGGGCCTTTCGGACCTCCCCCTGTAAGGGTACTGTACCGCCAGTTGGTCTCCTCCGAGAAAAGACCTACGCTAGACCGGGGGGTCAGGAGCCTTGCTTTGCCCGGTCCTGCACCCAAAGCATGCGCACTCTGCCCCCCAGCGCTACGGTCTGAGTACCAAGGGGCCGGACGGTTGCACCCTGACTGGGGTTGGGGGCCAGACCTCCGGGACCAAGTGCACTGGATTACCCAAGCCCCGTATTCTGGCCCGGGACAGTAAGCCAAATGAGACTAAGGGACAGGAAAGGGAGGACTTCTGAGCAGTACCGGACTCCGCCCCCACAGCTAGGCCGAGCTCCGAGGCCAGCCCTCGCCCTCCTTTCAGAGGCGAGCGCTGATGCCGGACCTCACGCCCTTCGCTGGCCTGAGCTCCGATGACTTCCGGACCTCCGCCCCCCATAGCTGGGCCAAGCTCCGAGGCCAGCCCTCACCCTCCTTTCAGAGGCGAGTGCTGATGCCGGACCTCACGCCCTTCGCTGGCCTGAGCTCCGATGACTTCCGGACCTCCGCCCCCCATAGCTGGGCCGAGCTCCGAGGCCAGCCCCTCGCCCTCCTTTCAGAGGTGAGCGCTGATGCTGGACCTCACGCCCTTCGCTGGCCTGAGCTCCGATGACTTCCGGACCTCACGCCCTTCGCTGGCCTGAGCTCCGATGACCTCCGGACCTCACGCCCTTCGCTGGCCTGAGCTCCGATGACTTCCGGACCTCCGCCCCCCACAGCTGGGCCGAGCTCCGAGGCCAGCCCTCGCCCTCTTTTCAGAGGCGAGCGCTGATGCCGGACCTCACGCCCTTCGCTGGCTTGAGCTTCGATGACTTCTGGACCTCACGCCTTTCGCTGGCCTGAGCTCCGATGACCTCCGGACCTCACGCCCTTCGCTGGCCTGAGCTCCGATGACTTCCGGACCTCCGCCCCCCACAGCTGGGCCGAGCTCTGAGGCCAGCCCTCGCCCTCCTTTCAGAGGCGAGCGCCGATGCTGGACCTCACGCCCTTCGCTGGCCTGAGCTCCGATGACTTTCGGCCCTCCGCCCCCCACAGCTGGGCCGAGCTCCGAGGCCAGCCCTCGCCCTCCTTTCAGAGGCGAGCGCTGATGCCGGACCTCACACCCTTCGCTGGCCTGAGCTCCGATGACTTCCGGATCTCCGCCCCCCACAGCTAGGCCGAGCTCCGAGGCCAGCCCTCGCCCTCTTTTCAGAGGCGAGGGCTGATGCCGGACCTCACGCCCTTCGCTGGCTTGAGCTCCGATGACTTCCGGACCTCACGCCCTTCGCTGGCCTGAGCTCCGATGACCTCCGGACCTCACGCCCTTCGCTGGCCTAAGCTCCGATGACTTCCGGACCTCACGCCCTTCGCTGGCCTGAGCTCCGATGACTTCCGGACCTCCGCCCCCCCCACAGCTGGGCCGAGGTCCGAGGCCAGCCCTCGCCCTCCTTTCAGAGGCAAGCGCTGATGCCGGACCTCACGCCCTTCGCTGGCCTGAGCTCCGATGACCTCCGGACCTCACGCCCTTCGCTGGCCTGAGCTCCGATGACCTCCGGATCTCACGCCCTTCGCTGGCCTGAGCTCCGATGACTTCCGGACCTCCGCCCCCGCAGCTGGGCCGAGCTCCGATGCCAGCCCTCGCCCTCCTTTCAGAGGTGAGCCCTGATGCCGGACCTCACGCCCTTCGTGGGCCTGAGCTCTGATGACTTCCGGACCTCCGCCCCCACAGCTGGGCCGAGCTCCGACGCCAGCCCTCGCCCTCCTTTCAGAAGCGAGCCCTGATGCCGGACCTCACGCCCTTCGTGGGCCTGAGCTCCGATGACTTCCCGGACAACCCCTCTTCTCAGAGGCGAGCTCCAAGGCCGGACCTCCCCCTTTCACAAGGGCAGAGCTCCGATGCCAGGCTTCACCCTCTCCTCAAAGGCTGAACTCCGAAGCCGTCAAGACCCAGCCAGCACAGGGAGTACTCAATACAAGAAAGTGCGCGGGTAGGAGAAGGCCCCACCTCGGGCTCGTTACCTCCCCTGAGGTGAGCCCGGGGGCCACTGTTGGTACCCTCAATACCGGGTACCCCCGCGCACAGCGTAAAACTTCCTAAGGTTCTCGCTCCCTCTGCAAGGGCGAGGTTTGAAGGCGCCACGTGTCCAGCGGGGCCGGAGCTCCCCTCCCCACGGAGGATAGCTCCGAGCCTGCCACGTGGCCCAGGAGGCCGGACCTCACCCCCTCCGCAAGGGCGAGCTCCGAAGGCGCCACGTGTCCGGCAGGGCCGAGGCTCTCCTCTCCTCAAAGGATAGCTCCGAGCCTGCAACGTGGCCCGGATGACCGGACCTCGCCCCCTTCGCGGGGGTGAGCTCCGAAGGCTCCACGTGTCCAGAGGAGCCGGAGCCCCCCCCTCTCCTCAGAGGAGAGCTCCGAGTCCGACGTGGCCAGCAGAGTAGTGCTGCCGCCCTGCGCGGTAGGCAGCAGGAGTAAAGGCGCGCCATGCCTTTACCGTACAAAGCATTCAAGACCCGCGCCTTCCCAAGACGCGAAGACGCGGAGCACACCTCTGTTAGGTGCCGTTGCGCCCAGTCGCATCGCAGACTGGCGCGCAGTGTCAGAACCTGCCAGCCAATAAATACAGCGACAAGACATCCCCTGCCGCCCCCGCCATCATCAACCACTACGACTAGCATGCGGCATGGGCGGGGCGGCAGGACGAAGACTCGGAAGCCTTTGCTAGAGACAACTACCGACATAACTTCGGATACAATAGTCGGCAGGAAATCTCCCTGGGACCACCTGTCGGGTCCCGGGCCCCCCTTGTAAGCCGCACGAGCCTTGGACTATAAAAGGCTCGGGTAGGCAACGTTAGCAAGGGTTCGCACTCTAGCCATTCGCACCCTGGGTTCGCACTCCAGCAACTCATACACTAGGCATACTCGCCCGCAAGCTCAGGACTCCGGTTCTGAGCAACAAGCAATACAGCGAGCTCCTCAGCTCACCGTGGGCGTAGGGTTTTACGCTCCGGCAGCCCGAACCACGTAAAACTCGCCGTGTCAAGCTCTTCCTTAACTCGTCCATACGCTTAAGCTCTCCGCAAGCGACTATCCCCTCCGAAAAAGAACCTCCGCGGGCTGCCCAGTGCAGGTCCGGGGGAAGTGTCGACCACACACTTCGACAAACTCGTAGGCGAGTCTTTTCGCAAATGACAGGCTTAAGTCTTAGGTTACGTTCATGTAGAGTTTCATGCTTTAGGAGAGACGGTTAAGTCTTTCTGAGCTTTTGTGCTCACTCTTGCTATATAAGTGGTTTTGCAGGTAATCATCGACGCTATAAAGAAGGTTTTCCGGTGAGACTCGGAAACTTCCGAGTCATGTCACACTTGGAGAACCTAGCCGCTGCCATGTCTTCGTGTTGCTAGCGAGAGGAGTCCGCGGGCTGGACCTCTTCTCGAGTGCTTCGTAGATACTCGACGTGAGCTGCTATAGACTTCCGCTGTTGTTATTTTATGTAAATTATTTCCAAAGAACAATTTGTAAGCTTCCGCTTTTGATTTATGTAATACTGTGTTCCTTATATGTGTGCTGTTGGGTGTCGCATAACACGGCACCACCCAATGCGATTCCTCGGGCGAGGCGGCACGGCCCCGTGATCGGGACCGGGGCCCCCTCAGCGTGGTATCAGAGCCGCATTGGTAATAGCACACGGAGTAAGGATCGTATTATGACAAAAACTTAGGATACGGTGAGAAAACGATATTAGGCCCACATAAGGACTATAGTAGTGTAGTTACTTAAAGTGGCAAGACTAACATATGTGTTTTAATTCTGAATTTTCATTATGTAACGACGCACCTACGTTCTGGTAAGAATGGTAAGGAACGCCACCGAAAGCGGTTCAATTTTGGTTAGCTCCCCTGACGAGGAAAGTGGTTCAGAGATAGGTCTCACAGCTTGGTGTGGGACGCCAATATGAGACTCTTGGACTCTTCATGTTCCTGAGCTCATATGAAACGCTGATCCCTAGCGTGCATTAGGCAAGTAAGTGGAGACCCCATCGTGTGGTCAGTAACGCGATAGTGTGTTCGTCTGGAAATAGCCCAGGAGGACATACGCAGCGCTTGCCATCGGCGTGCCCCCTGCAGGGTAGTAGGTGGTATCCGTTGGGTTGATAACATTCCCAACCGTGACGACCCGTTCATGACATACTCGGGTTCCTCGTCGTGTGGTGTTGAAACACGATCATGTACCTTGAGACATGGCTTAACTCAAGGACGGCCGTATGGCAATGATACGGGCGTTTGTGTTTACTTTCAAATATGGAACTGCCTGAAATGAAACAACCTTTGAGTGCACCACTATTGAGTGTTCTTCTGCAGGTACTAACCACGTACGTATCCCGTGTAGCACCCGTGTGCGAGAGACCGTCTTAGTGCCACTGATAAAACGGATATGCCGGTATAATCCGGTTTAGGATTTTCTTCTGGTAAGGCTACGTAGTACCGACATGTTCTTACGGTGCACCGACACCGTACTAAACATATAATCCTCTTCCCTAAGAAGAAATGAGTCATGAACTAACTTTCAACTAAAAATGGAAGTTTGAAACAAATATTAGTTACTGAACTCTTATTTTGAGCTAAGATTCAAATGAGAGAATTACTAGGCTGCAAAGATTTCAAAAACAGAGTGCTCTGTTTCTGGCAGAAATTTTTGCTGGACTTCAGCACAGCATAACTCTGAGTAGATTTAACCAATAAAGGTGTATGATACAGTTCTGGAAAGATTTTCAAGTGCTCTATAACTTCTTTGTAGACCTCCAGAGCAAAATCACACGTTAAGTGGGTGAAAAGTCCAGTTGAAGGAAAACTGTTCAGAACCAGGACAGTAGCAAGGACCTCTCTGGACCTTTCTGTTTTTAAGCCATAACTTCTTGTAGAAAAATCCTTAAGGAGCCTATAGTCCACCATTGTAAAGGTTATGAAATGTGCAACATTGTTGTAGTTCATAGTTTGCGCAGATTCTTATGGTATGTTTATCTACAACTGTGATAAAGTAGCCACATACAAAGGAGATGCTGGCAAATTTTATCCAGGAATTCTGTCAACTTCGAGAAGTCATAACTTTTGATCCAGAGATGATCTGGAAGCATTTGAGTACTTGTTGGAAATATACTGAAGTTAACTTTAATTTTGGTATTCGACTTGAGTTATGAAAATGCTGTTAAATGGATCCACATCTGGGTTAAGTGCAGAAAATTCTGTTCTGTGCAGAATGGAGGACTGGCTAGGCCTATTCCACAAAAAAGTGATTAAATTCGAGGATAGTCCGGTGGGACGTGAATATCTAATGTGTTTCCGATGAGTTACCGGGAAATGCCGGCTAACGGGATGTCAAGTTCAAGATTGAACTGACGCCGGAAACAACACCGATTTCACGAAGGTTGTATAAGATGGCACCCAATGAACTAGCGGAGTGAAGGAGCAACTAAGTGAACTGATGAGCAAAGGTTTTATATGACCGAGCTCACCACCTTGGAGTTGCTCTGCGCTGTTCGTTAAGAAAAACGATGAGACACTAAGATTAAGTTTTGATTGTCGTTCACTCAATGCCGTCACTATAAAGGACAATGAGGGTACTCTATGGTTTAAAGACCATATAGTGATACCTCGTAATATGAAGCTTTAGACTGCCGGAAATGTCGCACACCACTAAAGTGGTGTGAGTACGGCAGAAGGGTACTGATCGGGGTTGGTTAGTCAACAAAGCTGATGACCGAGTTCGAATGATAGAAGCGAACTTGGAGGCTGTTCAATCCCGAAAGAAAAGTCACGATGGTCAAAGGCATAGACCGTTGCATGTCGACGGTGGAGAACACGTTGTCTTTGCGTGTCTCCGCTGAAAGGAATTCACCGGTCCGATATAAAGGGGGATTTTGCTCCCTGAGCCTTAGACCCACTTGCTAATCATGGAGATGTGTGGAACCGTAGCTTACCGGCTGTAACTACCGGCAAACTTTGCTGGTATTCACGACATATTGCATGTGTCACAGCTACGGAGGTACTTTAA
The DNA here is from genome assembly GCA_030760725.1 of Neostapfia colusana. Taxonomy (NCBI): domain Eukaryota; kingdom Viridiplantae; phylum Streptophyta; class Magnoliopsida; order Poales; family Poaceae; genus Neostapfia; species Neostapfia colusana. The sequence continues at coordinate 53,986,990 of JASWHV010000019.1, forward strand.
AACTACCATCGCTGTCCACACCGAAGAACTTGACTAGTGAAAGCCGGATTGTGCCTACACCGAGCGACTGGTTCAGACTAGCGAGGGAAAGATCTGGAACACTTGAAGTCAGATATTAAGATTGTACCAGGTGGTGTGGAGTAACCATACCACGGAAGAAACAACGTGGCAAGCAAAGATTACCTCCGCATGAACTATCCGGAGTTTTTATCGTCATACCACTTGGCATTACCTCTCCTGTCTCGTTCTCCTATTCGAATCTCGGGACGAGATTCTTTTTAAGGGGGGAGGAATGTAAAAGTCCCAAAAACGTGAATGCAAAGAAACGGGTGATTGAACGTCATCGTGTTTCTGGTTCATGAAAAATGGGACTTACAAAAACTTTCTTACATGGGATGGTATACGTGAGGTGCAACCACATGGGTTCAAGCATGCCTTTGAAGGTGTTGGACCAAGGTGGGGCTAAACTCATGTGTAATCATACATGTACATGAGAAAGAACAAAATAAGGTCTTTAGTCTCAAATGCTCACCTCAAAGTGCTGCCAAATTTTTGAACACACATGGAACCTCACACAGTTGAAGGTGAGGAGAATAATGGTGGCAACTTCTGATTTGAGGGTAAGCTAAAAGGGAATGAATTATGCTCATGTTGAGTTCATGCTGAATTCAAACATGTTAAGGCAAGGGAATGACTTGAGTTATGTCACATGATATGATAAACTCAAACATGGACATGTGGGGAGAGCTAAAATGTTCTTTATCTCATACTGAACACATGTTAACCTAGGGAAGAATTTCACTCCCAATATCTAACTCATATACACATTCTCTATGAGCAGAGGGGAGGGAAGTTTAAACCCCATTTTTGAACCCTTGCAAAGCATTCATGGTCAGATGGTCGAAAAGCATATATATGAGATGACCATTGCAGTCCTCAGGTATTAAATAGCTTAAGTTCCAAAATTGGAGAGTGTTTGAGCTCATATACCATTTGTTCAAAGCATTGTTTGTGATCACCTTCAAATTCAAATTTGAGGGGCATGGTCAAAACTGAACTGGTGAGGTTCAGGTTGGGACCAAGGTTGATCAAGCATGGGCTAGGAGCAAATCAAAGTGTTTCACCCAAATTCAGATGGGTCATCACCAAAGAGGACTTAAATTTCAGTTTGAATTAAATGGGTTACTTCAAGGCAAAGAAGGCCCTTTTCAAAAAGGAAATTCAAACTGTTGTTTGAAAATTTGTATTTGCAATGGCCAACTTAAGGATCAGATGGCATATTTGAATTCGTCAGGTCCAAATTTTGAGGGAGACAAATTTTGAGAAAATTTGGAGGAGCTTTGATATGAGTATCAAAGGGGCTTAGGAATTTCCTTCAAAATCGAATTTAAATTTGAACTGAAGGACACAAATCAAAATTCAAACAACTTTTGAATCTGAGCTCTTCAGAAGTTAAATTTGCTTTGTGCCAAATTTTGGAAGATCTTTTAGGAGGAGCAAGGGTGGACCCACTTGCCATTGAGTCAAATAAACTTGCTCCTTAAGTCTCTCTGCCTGTCACTGGGGCCCAGCTGTCTGTGAGAGGGAGCCCGGTCTTCGTTTCTCCTCTGCTGAGCGCGCGACAGCAGCAGCACCGCGGCGACAGCGCGCGCGCCCGTGGCTTCTCGGCTGTCTCCACGAGGGAACCGCCTCGGCCACGATATTACCCACGGACGGCTGCCGCACGTAGGAGAACTGATCGCATTTTCCCACTCCCGTGGCCGCTCCCGTGTGTACAGCCCCTCCCGCCGCTACCGCGCCCATCAGAGCAACGGCGACCGGCCGCCTCAGTAGCTCCCATGCCGATCTAAGCTTCCCCACGGTGTCGCCGGGTCTCCCTCGAGGTGTTCAGCACCAGAGACCGATGTTTCTCCCACGGGAACGCAGCGTCGAGCTCGGTTCTCCTCCACAGCACCGAAGGAAACCGCCACGACAAGATCAAAGTCGCCCAGCCACCACAGAGCACCTCCCGTCGTGCTGCAAAAGCAAAAAAGGTGTGCCTGTAACCCTTCTTGCTCCACAGACGCGCTGGTAGCTTGTCACCGGCCGTGCTTGCCGGAATCTGGTTTTTCCCGTGGACGTGCAATATGAACCGCATGCAGAAAACCGGGAAATTCGGGCAACACGGTGCACCACTCATCACCAGGCTTAGAAACTCAGCTGTAGACACCCGTGCGGGCACGTGGGACCAAGAACTAGAGAGAACCGTCGAGGAAACCTTCGGTTCTTCGGGTTTTTCGAGTTTTCACCGAAATCCACCTAGGTCGCACGGTGAGCTCCTAGTTACCGAGGTTTCCCGCGAGATCAGAACCCGGAACTTTGCTCCCTAGGTCGTGGCGATGCTGTAGGAGCTAACCAGAGCAAGGTTGTGGCAGTACAGCGCCCTAGCAACATCGCCGAAGTTGCCGAAGCCACTGTCACCGTCGCGCCTAGGGTTCCAGCCACCTTCGATCGGAGGTAAGGCCGGCAACGTGTTCCTCGTGCGAAAATATGCAGTGGTGGCGAAAATCAACAAGTTCCGAGGACCGGAACCCCTTCCCGGCGAGGTCTCCGGCGAGCCCGGCGGCGGGGTCGCGCGGGAGCCGGAGGAAGACGAAGACGGGGGCTGGCCCACGCGTCAGTCTCTGTTGCGAGGGAATGGGATTTTCTGTGGCCTCGGATTGGTCTGTGACAACGCGGGGACGGGTCTGTGGCCCCGTGTGGCTTGAGTTCAGCAGCTGACACATGGGGATGGGGCCACTGTCAGAGTTTAAACATTTTCCCGATTTAATTTGAATTCCAGATTTAGTTCAAACTTTAGAACCTCATAACTTTTGCTAGGAAGCTCCAAATTTAGCGATTCAAATTGGGTTGGATTCAGGATGAAAAACTCTATCCAAATAAGCAACCCAATTTGCATGAAAACCAATAGAAAATTCTGGAGAATTCTTTAAATCTTTTCAGAAAAAAGAATTTTAGAGGGAGTTTGGTTCATCCAAAATTCCCCAAATTTTGCCAGGATATTATTTAGGATATTAGGAGACTCCTGAAAAAGTTTCAGATTATTTGGAGTTTATTTATTTAGGGTAATTCTAATTCCAAGTTTCTGCATTCAAATAAATACAGAAACATTTTCAGGAAATTTCCAAAACTTGGAAATTCAGTTCTGGCCATTCCTTAGCTCCAAAAATCCTAAGAAAATTCATGCATACCACCTGAGCTAGGTATGAAATTTTAGTTCACTTGAATTTGCATGAAAGTGCAAATTTATCTAGAATTAATTCCTTTTAGCCTAAATGCTTAAGGAATTGTTCTGGGTGATCTACTTAATGAAATATTCTGAATTTTGGTACAGAGGACTTTCTTGTGACAAGGAACTCACAAGAAAATTTCCAGGTCCATTGGAGCCCTGGATCAGTAGTGTTCTGTTCAACCAATTAGGTGATCACCACCCAAGTGATGAACCTCACTTCTCACTTGATGATAGTGCTTAGACACACACCCAAACCACCACCCCCAGTGTCATTGTAAATTCTTGAACAGAGTTCCAGTTTTAAATTTGGCTTTAGCATTTGTTAGCAAAAAGTTTTATAATTAAACATGTATGCATATTCATAACGTGTAGTGATTAAACGTGGAGAAGTAAAGAAGAAGTTGAGCTTGGATCAAGGAGCAAGAAGGCAGGGATTAAGCTTCAAGTCAGCATCAGCAACTAACTTCAAACTTATCTGACTTTAGTCACCTGCAAAACCAAGGCAAGCCCCGGTTTGCACTTAAGTTGTTTTTGAAGTTTTCCCTTTGTTCACTACTATTGATCAAGGTTTGTATGTGCATTAGGTCAAGGATGTTGATACTCCACTTGCATAATCAAACATGAACCCTGAGGTCAAGGGTAGTTTTGTGTCATCGCTGTAGAATAAGGCCGTGCTAAATAGGCTAGGACATCCGGTAGAATACGAGTAGTTGGAATCTACTCGTGAGCTTTGTTTTAGGATCACATAAGTGGGGTTGGAAAGAGAGGCAAACTAAAGTTTACGTTTCTAAAGATGAGACCGGGCAGGAGAGTTAGGTAGCGACAAGATGAGGTCTTGGTCGAGTAGCTCTGCCCGTGTCGGTCAAGGACCGAAGCGTATGCAGCCCCGCTGAGTAAGTATTGAGTTGTGTACCGGATGCTTACTGATATATGGGAACCAGAAAACCGATGTACCAGGTTCACTGGATTGTAGAGGCATACCACATCGTCTCGTTAGACCTATGAGCCCGAGACGCGCGACTGGTTCTACAGTTTAGTGTCCTGAGAAAGGTTGCCACATACGACGTAATGAAGGACGGCAGAGTTGGGTCTTCAGAGGCGGGCATATGTGTCGAGTTATCCGGGTAGTGTTTGATTCGAATCACCGTCCCTCGCGGTTATGAGTACCGCTTGCTCACTGTGTTGTGACGTAGTAAGCAAGTTGTGTGGGAACAGTTTGCAAAAGTATAATTGCTGCTATGATTATGTTAAACTGCATGAGAACCTTGTTTGAAGTAGAGATAGAGCAAACTAAATTTATCTTTCACCTTGGGACAAGTAACACTGGAATGAAGCGTTTCTTGTTTGATTGTGGAGTTCCAATGTTGCTGGGCGCAAGGTCACTACAATTATGGCTAAAAATCTGAAAGTTAAGGATGAACTCGTAGGCGAGTCTTTTCGCAAATGACAGGCTTAAGTCTTAGGTTACGTTCATGTAGAGTTTCATGCTTTAGGAGAGACGGTTAAGTCTTGCTGAGCTTTTGTGCTCACTCTTGCTATATAAGTGGTTTTGCAGGTAATCATCGACGCTATAAAGAAGGTTTTCCAGTGAGACTCGGAAACTTCCGAGTCATGTCACACTTGGAGTACCTAGCCGCTGCCATGTCTTCGTGTTGCTAGCGAGAGGAGTCCGCGGGCTGGACCTCTTCTCGAGTGCTTTGTAGATACTCGATGTGAGCTGTTATAGACTTCCGCTGTAGTTATTTTATGTAAATTATTTCCAAAGAACAATTTGTAAGCTTCCGCTTTTGATTTATGTAATACGGTGTTCCTTATATGTGTGCTGTTGGGTGCCGCATAACACGGCACCACCCAATGCGATTCCTCGGGCGAGGCGGCACGGCCCCGTGATCGGGACCGGGGCCCCCTCAATTACACCTGACTTCCAACAAACATGATTCAATTTGGGTGATCGTTGACCGGTTAATCAAGTCAACTCACTTCATTTCCGTGCATACACATTTCCATGGCAACAGATATGCAGAGTTGTATATTGCAAGAATCCTATGCTTGCATGGAGTACCCAAGACCATAGTCTCAGACCGAGGGGCACTATTTGTATCTCGTTTCTGGGAGAAGTTGCACGCTGCTTTGGGTACTAAGCTGATTCGAAGCTCCGCCTATCACCCTCAGACAGATGGACAGACAGAGAGGGTGAATCAAGTACTAGAATACATGTTGAGAGCGTGTGCCATCCACCATGGTAGAAACTAGGATGATCATCTACCATTGGCGGAATTCTCGTACAACAATGGCTATCAAACGAGTATCAAGATGGCACCCTATGAGGCTCTCTACGGTCGCAAATGCCACACCCCACTGAACTGGTGCAAGTCCGGTGAAAGGGTCACATTCGGGGTTGATGTGGTGAACGACGCCGAAGAGCGCGTTCGGATGATTCAATCCAACTTGAAGGCCGCTCAATCCCGGCAGAAAAGCTACGCTGATAAGAGGCGTAGACCGCTGCACTTTGACGTCGGGGAGCACGTGTACCTCCGTGTATCTCCGATGAAAGGCGTGCACCGGTTCGGTGTGAAGGGGAAACTCGCTCCCTGATTCATTGGACCTTATGCCATCACCGAGAAGTGTGGACCAGTGGCGTATAGACTGGAGCTACCGGCATCTCTTGCTGGTGTTCACGACGTTTTCCATGTTTCACAACTGCGAAAATGTCTGAAGTATACAGCTGCTGTTCCCACCAAAGACATCGGCGAGCTGCAACTGGATTTGACGTATGATGAATATCCAATGGCAATTATTGATGAGAAGGCTCGGAGCACACGTAGCCGAACGCTGTGGTTCTACAAGATACTCTGGAGCAACCACACCACCGAAGAAGCGACGTGGGAGAGCGAGGAATTTCTTCGCTCAAACTACCTCGAGTTCATGGCATCTCAGCACGGGTGAGTTCCTATTACGTCGCTGTCTCTTCTTTTGTAATCTCGGGACGAGATTCTTTTAAGGGGGGAGGGATGTAAAAGCCCAAGAAAAGGGACTTGCAAAAGTGATCAATTTCATCACCTCACAACACCACAGCTCATCTTGTGGATATCTTGTGAACACTTGTGAAGAGCAAGTAACCACCATCAAAAGGGTGCTTAGAGGGGAAAGCCCTAACTTCCAAAAAGTGGGATCTCTACACATGAACATGAAAGGTTGAGCTCACCCCTAGAACTTAAATAGTCTTGGGAAGGCTCAGGCCAAATTTCATGCAAATCCAATACTTTTTAAGGCACTTTTGGAGGTATTTGGAAAAGGGGCCAATTTGAATGTAAATACAAATTGCAGTCACTTTCATCACTTGAATTCAAAAGTTGACTTCATATTCACACTCAGCACATTTTTATTAGTCCACCAATTTTCATCCTCATTGGAGTTCATCTTGTCGGGGGCTAAATTTGCATTATTCAAAAGCTGAATTTGAATTTCAGTTCAAATGTGCAACAAATTTAGCCAAATCAATTCCAAATTGAGGAAACCAAATTCAAACTATGACTTGGTGATTAAGTATCTCATTCAATTGTGAGTAGGTGGGATATTTTCAGTAAAATCAGAGATGAAAAATTAGAAGAGAATTAGAGGGGAGGGACCCACTTGTCAGTAACCTTCACACTGAAGTTTTCTTCGGGTTGATCTTTTTCGCTCGGCCGAAGCTGCACGCGCCAGCCAGCCCCGACGTCGGCGCCCGACCGACTTGCCATCGCCACCTTCTGCTCGAGGGAAGCAATGAGTGCAACACGTGATCAGCACGCTGTGCCACATGAATCTTCACTCTCTTCTTCACCGTCTCCTTCGTGCACCGAGAGCCGAACTCATGCCAGCGCCGACCTCCTCTGCTTCCCGGCGTCCGAAAGCTAGAAGCCGTTTCACGCCCGACGAGCTACACGAAAAAGGTCCGCTCCGAGGTGCTTGACACGCTCGTGCCGACCGCTCCTCCCTCGTGCTTCGCCGAGGTAGAATTTGTCCGGTTAGTCATTCGGAGTTCCAAGGACCGAATCGTTCAAAACTCAGAAATTCGTAATGAGTAGTTCACCACAGAGGATTCCGAGCTACACACATGGTCTGCACTGGTCCACAGCCACCTAGGATCAAAATCCAGAGAAAACTATGGACTAGGGTTGCTGTTTTTCAAAATTTTCCCGGTCACGGCCGTTTTAGCCCTAGGTCGACGGTGAGGTCATAGTTGCGGTCATTTTCACGGGGATCAGTGCTCATATCTATGATCAGCAAGTCTCAGTGGAGCTCTCCGAGCAAACCACGTCGAAAAAGGTGCAGAGGACACCGAGTTCGACGTCACCGATGAGCTCCTGGCCGCTGTCACCGTTGCGAGCACTATTCCGGCCTCGCCGAGCCCCGGGAAGTGCACCACCGTGTTTCCCAGGCAGAAATATGCACAGGTGGCAAGTCTCGTCGAAGGTCGGGAAGCAGAACATCCCGCGGCGAGCTCTCCGGTGAAGGGGGCGGCGGGGAGCCGCAGGAGCGCGAGGTAGACGAAGCCCCGCAGGCCCCATGTGTCAGCCTCTGTTTAAACAGCACCGGATCGGCTGTGGCACCGGGATCTCGTGCGACTGTGCGGGAGACTCTGCGGACCCCCGTGTGGTTTGGTTGCGGTGCTGACACGTAGCCCGGGGACCCCACCAGCCGGTTTAAACTTTATTTGAATTTTCAGTTTAGTTCAAATTTCAAATGCACATAACTTCTGCTAGGAAGCTCCAAATTCAATGAACCAAATTTTGCTGAACTAACCTTTTTGAGTACTTTCCAGCAACACAAATTTCAGCTCATGAAACTTAATAGTTTTTTTTTCAGAATTAATTCCCTAAATTTTGAACTGTTAGGATATTTATTTGAAGAATTACTGTATGAAAAATTTTGAAATTTGGCTGGGAGGTTCACTGAAAAATCCTTGAGTCACAGTAAAATTTTCAGACCCATCCAAGTTCATTTAGTCCCCCTAATGGTGTGATTAAGTGAACTGCCCTAAGAAAATAGAAAAATATACAGAAACATTTTTTTAGATTTTCTCAAATCTTGTCTAGGGCATAACTAAGTAAGGGTTGGAGCCATGAAAACCCCTGGACTTCCTTAGAGGCTCTAATATTGACCAAATGGGCTTTTATTTGTACAATGCTAAAATGAACTTTGTTTCAAATGAAGCTTGGTCAAGACTCTAGTTAGGACCCTACCAAGCCACCATAAAAATTTCAGAGCCAAAGGGGAGGGCTAACTAGAATTATGGACTTTACATATTCAAGTTCAAACATTGCATTTAAGTTGACATATAGTATATCGTTTATGTGTAGTCGTTGAAGGCGAGAAAACTCCGGAAGTGCTCGACTTCCTTCTTCTGGACGAAACCCTAACCACTGACCAGCAGCAACAAGGCAAGGCCCGGTTTACATTGAACCATTTTACAAAGTTTTGCTCTGTTATATACTTAGTATGAGGTATATGGATGTGCATTAGGTGTAGGATGGATGAAACCCAAGTGCATAACCAGAATTTTCCTATAAGAGTGAGGGTAGTGTCTAAGTCCTCGAGTAGACCGGCTGTGACGCCCTCAATTCTGTGGAAAACCACGGAACCGAGAACTGATGCATATGTGTGCCCAGTATGTTCATCACACATACACATATGCTCCTCCTCACTTTTTGAATACACCATAATGTCGTCGATGAAAGCCACGACGAACTTATCTAAGTACTCTATGAAGACCTTGTTCATGAGGTACATGAAGTATGCGGGTGCATTTGTTAACTCAAAAGACATGACGGTATATTCATATGAACCATACCGTGTTCGAAAGGCAGTCTTGGGTATATCGGAGGGCTTAATCTTCAGCTGGAAATATCCCGACCGAAGATCAATCTTGGAGAACACTCGGGCTCCTTTCATTTGGTCGAATAGGTCCTCTATACGGGGCAGAGGGTATTTGTTCTTGATTGTCACCTCGTTGGGAGACCTATAGTCCACGCACATCCTTTGGGTCCCATCCTTCTTGTCCACGAAGAGCACAAAAGCTCCCCATGGTGACGAGCTTGGACGTATAAAACCCTTCTCCAACTGCTCTTGAATTTGCTTCTTGAGTTCTACTAGTTCATTGACGGGCATCCTATAGGGTCTCTTTGCTATGGGTGCAGTTCCGGGTACCAAATCAATGGGAAACTCAATGTCCCGATCAGGGGGCATACCTGGAAGCTCCTCTGGAAACACGTCCGAGAATTCTTGAACCACTGAAATGCTGTCCAATGTTGCTCCTTCGACGTGGTTCAAAATTGCCTTTTCGGTTGTTCGTTGGGCTGACTCAAACTCAACACGAATACCGTGCTCATTTGTCAACTGCATGCTTCTTTCAGCACATTGGATTACCCCGTTGTGCTTTCTTAGCCAATCCATCCCGAGTATTATGTCAATCCCTTGGGAATCCAAGACAATGAGGTTGGCAAGGAAGTCTACCCCCCTTATTTTAAGGCTTACTTTCGGACATACTATATTAGTCCTCATCTCTCCTCCGGGAGAATTAACTAACATAGCACATTTTAAGTGTGATATGGGTAGATTATGCTTGGCAACATACTTGGATGATATGAAGGAATGTGATGCTCCAGAATCAAATAAGATGGTGGTCGGGTTGGAGTTAGCAAGGAACATACCAATTATGACGTCCTCAGCCTGTTGTGCTTCCTCAGCAGAGACATGCTTCACGTTGCCGCGAACATAGTTCTGCTGTCCTCAGTTTTCTTGATTGTCCCCTCTGTATGGTCGTGGGTTATGCTTGGGCACGTTGCCTTGCTGTCCAGGGCCTCTCCTCGGGCACTGGTTCGCGAAGTGTCCTGTTTCCCCGCATGCAAAGCATGCCATGTTGCCTACGGCAGCAGGTACGTTGGGCCGGGGGTTTGAACAGGAGCGCCCATGTTAGGTCGGGGCACAGGAGGCATGGGCACACGAGGTGCTGGTGCAACGGGTCGTTGCTGTGGTGGCTGACTAGGGCGGTATGCAGGAGTGGTCGATCCATACTGCGGTGCAGCTGGGGGCATGTACCGAGGTCGTACATTGCTGCCTTGAGGCTGGTATGGCATCTTCCTCTTGCACTCTCGCTCGATCTCTCGGATCTTGCTTTCGACTACTATAGCCTTGTCAACCAGCTTCTGAAAGATTGCGTAGTCATTGTTGAGGAGCTGAACCTGAATCTCATTGTTCAACCCTCTCATGAACAGGTATTGCTTCCTCTGGTCTGAGTTGACATCTTCGGGGGCATACCGGGACAGTTGTGTGAACTTGTTAAGATACTCATTCACACTTCTCTATCCTTGGCGGAGACCTTCAAACTCCTGTCTCTTGAGCATCATTACACCAGCAGGGATGTAATGAGAGCGGAAACTTTCCTTGAACTCAGTCCAAGTGATCGTCTCCGGGTCGACATGAGCGTTGCTTAGGGCATCCGACCAGTCAGCAGCAGCTCCCATAAGTTGGTGCGACGCAAAAAGAACCTTCTCTCGGTCATTGCACTGCACTATGGCAAGCTTCTTCTCCATAGATTTCAACCAGTCGTCGGTCTCCATGGGGTCGTTAGCTTGAGCAAAGGTGGGTGGTCGAGTCCTCATGAACTCTCCCAGCCTGTTATGAGCCGGCGGTGGTGGTGGCGGTGGTGCTGGAACGGGGTTGTTGTTGTTGGACTGCAACTGACCCAAAGTTTGGATCATGGTTTGCATAAGTTGGTTCTGCATGGCCATCAACCGTTCCAGGTGGTTCTTACCAGCTCCGGGGTTAACAGGAACTTCATCGTGGCCATCCTCTTGGTTGTCACGGATGTTTCTTCGGCCGGCGTTTCCTCTCACCATCTGTGAGAGAGATCGAAACAGAATAGAAGGTTAGAAGGTTAGGTAGATCTGTGACGCCCTCAATTCTATGGGAAAACCACGGAACCGAGAACTAATGCATATGTGTGCCCAGGATGTTTATCACACATACACATACGTTCCACAAACTGAATTCAGATATATATATAACCACGAATAGCAGAGTTTATTACAACGTCTCATGAGTCTTGGACTCATGCTTATAGCGGAAGTCTTATTTCTATGCAGCGGAAGTCCTTATTTTAATGCGGAAGCAAAAACTAATGCGGAAGCAAAACTAAGCAGAAGTGGCTCCATCTCTACTCCCTCCACAGGCAAGGTTGAGAATAGATCACACGCCGTGATGCTCCATTTGTTCTTCATAGTAGGCTTCTCCTGCTGCTGATGATAAAATAATAATGCAAGTTTGAGTACAATGATGTACTCAACAAGTGCGGGAAAACACATGACATGCAGTTCATAAACAAGATAAATATAAAAGGTTTATTTACAGAGAAGCAGATTTGTAAAACCTTGATAAAACAACAACTTAACTTTAGATGTAATCCCAGCATGTATTAAATTACCAACATACCTCCATCACTTCCTATGTTCCATCCGAACATTAACCAATCCTTTATTCATACTCACGAATACCTCCTCGTATTCGCTACCATCTCACCTCGTAAAACAATCTAATCTCACATCGAGACCAATCTCATGTCATGACCCAACAGTCATGCAACCATCTCATCACCCAGACTCAACAGTCCCAAACCATAACCAAATCAATACTCATAACCAAGATCCTTCCCAATAACCATCCCAATATTCATCCCAACTAATCATGGCAGTTTAGCCAGGTGCTCGTGACCGTAAGCTCGGCTATCATGATAGTTTTAGTAACTCTACAGAGTTTGCACCTCTTTACCCATAAGTTTGTGATTTCGTCACCCGTCGGTGACTGCAGAACCTCCATTATACCAGTACACAACCGTCGGTGTATGGTCAAGAGATCACAAAATAGCCTTTACAAAGGGGTTACTAGATGTATGGACTCACTAAGGTTTCACCGGCAGGCTAGAATCTCCAATTCTCCCACCCACGGGCCCCCTCTTGTGCCATGCAGTTCCCAAGGCAGTCCTCACTCGACTCCCATTCCCCGCTTCCACAGTCCATAACACTCTAGCAACTTACCTAATTACTCAGCTAAGCCGCACCCATACTTGGCCTTGTGGTGGCACTGTTATCCTGGCATGTGCATGCATGAACCGGTCCTTAAATTTACGGCAAGCAAAACCACCATCTCATGCTACCTCATTCACAAACCAAAACTTGCCTAGATCTCCCTCCGATCCATGTTCGTTATCATCAGTTTCTTATTATCATTACGAGTGCAGTTAGCTAGACACATCTATCTCGCTTCCCAATCCCATAGACTCAACGAAGCATAAAGCAAAAACCATACCCGACTCATAAACTTCCCAGTCGACAAGGGTGGTTTAATCAAAACTAGTAAACTCCTATAAAAGGTCTTCCAATCATGTTTGACTCAGTACACACACCTTTTCGCAAAACAAAACAGTTTTACCCGAAACATAGGATCAACATGGTCAAGGAGCACTTGCCTTGTTCTTGCGGTTCCGGTTGTTCTTGATTCTCAAAACCTGGTTGCTGCAGCTCGTCGTAGACAACTTCTTGAGCTTGTCCTGCTATGTAGGATTCACGTGCATACAAGATTCACAGCAATCAATATCATGCGCAAACCTTAAACTAGATGCGATGATGCATGCTATCCTATGATTTTTATTAGATTGGTGTGCTCTTGCATGGCTTGCATGGACAGAGGTGTTCGGATCAAAGGTGGACGTGACAATGATCTTGTCTTTTAGATCAAACTGATCATCAAGTGATCTTCCCACGAGAAGGCTTTTGTTCGAAAGGAATTGAAGAACAGATGCAAAGAGATGAGCACAATGATGTCGCAAGGCGGTATTGAAGTCCTACCTCACGTTCTTCTTGACTTTGAGGTCCTCCTCAGACCGCTTGGTTCTTCTCCGATGATCTCCCTTGTTGCGCTTCGGCGATGGCGAGTTAGGGCTAGGGCTCTAAGTCGTCGACTCAGGAGTTGAAAGAGAAGTTTGTGGTTTCGGCCAGAGGTTTTGGGTTCTATTTATAATCGGGAAGAGAAGAGTCCTAATCTGATTGGATCCCGAATAAGAGTCTTATTCAGATCTTTGTTGGATCCTAACGTCTTATCTTTGGTAACATCATGGAATTTAGGTCGGTTTCTGTTGCGTACCGGTATCTTTACGCGTAAAAACCGCTCCAGAACTCGTTACCTCCGCGATGATGAGCTCCGGAAGCTCCACGTGTCCTCCGGGGCCTGGTATCTCCTCCTCCACAGAGACGAGCTCCGGTTGTGCCGCGTGTCACAAGCGAGACCTCCCTCTTCTTCGGAGGTGAGCTCCGCGCACGCCACGTGTTGGCGCCGGCCTTCCCCCTCTTCTTTCCTCAGGGACATGCCCCGAGGTCGACACGTGTCTAGCAACGAAAAGACCTCCCGGAGACAAGCTCCGGTGGCGACACGTGTTCGATAGACCCGGATTTCTCTGAGATGAGCTCCGAGATCGACACGTATCCCGCGCGACTGGTCCTCTTATTTCCGTGAGGACTAGCTCCGAGGATGACACATGTCTTGTGGAAATGCCTTTACTTTTTCTGCAGAGGCTAGCTCCGTGGGCAACACGTGTCCCACAGGGTTGGACCTTTTTTCAATGGCGGAGGTGACCCCCGAGCCTTCCACGTAGCCAGTTTAGCGGCGAACCTCTCTTCACATCGTAGGGACGAGCTCCGAACACGCCGCGTGGCCTGCTGGCCGTGGAAGTTGCCTTCGACGCACTCTGAGGGCTTTATTGGCTATTCTTTTGATAATTCTCTCTGTTCCTATTTTTCATTAAAATGTTTTCTTCTTCACAGAACATGAACATATGCTGACACCCGAGGCGAGGGTGTCACAAGATCCCCTCAACTATATGCATCAAGGTGGGTTGGACTATATATATTAGCCCATATGAGGATGTGAACAAGTGCCGAAGCATCTCACACCTCTTCTTACTTATGTGTGGATATGGATAACGTTTTGAGACGTCCCACAACTCACACTAAGCACATAATCACAAACAATCATCACAAGGGCTCACACAACTCCTATTCAAGGCTTGTTCAATGGGGGTCCTATATGACTTAGGGTGATGTCAAATCTGTGATCCAACTTATGACTTCTCCTAGGCTTGTATCCTATGTCAAGGTAGTTCCAATGCCAATCTATGCATCCTATGGTCAGCGTGGCTTAGCTACCAATCTGTGTCTGATACCAATCTGTGACCTCTATCTAAGCGTGTAACCTACCGTGAACCCGTGGTTCTGGTACCAATCTGTGATTGTATCTAGGTGTGTAATCTACCCTCAACCGTGGCTATGATACCAATCTGTGATGCCCTCAATTCTGTGGAAAACCACGGAACTGAGAACTGATGCATATGTGTGCCTAGGATGTTCGTCACACATACACATATGTTCCACAAACTGAATTCAGAATATATATAACCACGAATAACAGAGTTTATTACAATATCCCATGAGTCTTGGACTCATGTTCACAGCGGAAGTCTTATTTCTGTGCAGCGGAAGTCTTCTAACTAATGCGAAAGCAATTTAACTAATGTGGAAGTAATTTTTGGCAGCAGTGGCTCCATCTCTACTCCATCCTCACAGGCAAGGTTGAGAACAGATCACACGCCTAATTCTCCACTTGGTCTTCATAATAATTTTCTCCTGTTGCTGATGATGAAATAATGCAAGTTTGAGTACAATGATGTACTCAGCAAGTGCGGGAAAATATGATATGTAGCTCATAACAAGGTAGGTATAAATAGGCTTATTGCAGAAAGCAAAGTTATTTATCAAAACCACGATAAAACAACAACTCATCTTTAAGTGAATGTAATTCCAACATGTATTAAAATACCAATCATACCTCCATTGTTCATTACCTTCCATGTCACAACCAGTCATTAATCAATATCATTCTTGCTCACGAATTCCTCCTCGTATTCGCTACCATCTCACGAATACCATCTCGTATTCGCTACCATTTCATCCCATAAACAACTTTGTCTCTCACCAAGACCAACCTTGTTGCCATGACTCAACAGTCATGCAACTCATCTTATCACCCGAACTCAACAGTCCCGAAAATCAAACCAAAACCAAACCATCCAAAACCTAACCAATAACCTCCCAACTAATCATGGAAGTTGGCCAGGCGCTCGTGACCGTAAGCTTGGCTATCATGATAGTTTTAGACTCTGCAGAGTTTGCACCTCTTTACCCACAAGTTTGTGATTTCGTCACCCGTCGGCGACTGCAGAACCTCCATTATACCAGTACACAACCGTCGGTGTATGGCCAAGAGATCACAAAATAGCCTTTACAAAGGGGCTACTAGATGTATGGACTCACTAAGGTTTCACCGGCAGGCTAGAATCTCCAATTCTCCCACCCACGGGCCCCCTCTTGTGCCATGCAGTTCCCAGGGCAGTCCTCACTCGACTCCCATTCCCCGCGCCTTCCACGGTCCATAACAATCTAGCAACTTAACTAATTAGTCAGCTGAGCCGCACCCATACTTGGCCTTGTGGTGGCACTGTTATCCTGACATGTGCTCGCATGAACCGGTCCTTAGATCTACGGCAAGTAAACCACCATCTCATGCTACCTCATTCACAAACCCAGTCTTGCCTAGATCTCCCTCCGATCCATGTTCATTAACAACATCAGTTTCTCATTATCATTATAAGTGCAGTTAGCTAGGCACATCTATCTCGCTTCCCAATCCCATGGACTCAGAGAAGCATAAAAGTAAAAACAATACCCGACTCATAAACATCCCTTGCGACAAGGGTAGTTTATCTAAAGCTAGTAAACTCCTATAAAAGGGTTTCCCGTCATGTTTGACTCAGCACACACACCTTTTCGCAAAACAAAACAGTTTTTTTCCAAAACATAGGATCAATATGGTCAAGGGGCACTTGCCTTGTTCTTGCGGTTTCGGTTGCTCTTGAATCTCGAAACCTTGTTGTTGCAGCTCGTCGTAGACAGCTCCCTGAGCTTGTCCTGCTATACAGGATCACGCACATACAAGATCCACAGCAATCAATATCATGCGCAAACTTTAACTAGATGCGATGATGCATATGCATGCTATCCTATAATCAGTTTTATTAGATCGGTTTGTACGTGTACTTGCATAGTTTGCATGGATTTTTCTATGAACGGAGTTGTTCAGATTAAATGTGGACGTGGCGATGACCTTGTCTTTAGATCAACCCGATCAACAAGTGATCTGTCCACGAGAAAGCTTCTGTTCGAAAGGAATCAAAGAACAGATGCAAAGAAAACACAATGATGTCGTAAGGTGATATTGGAGACCTACCTTACGTTTTTCTTGGTCTCGGGGTCCTTCTCTGATCAGGCAGATCGTTGGGCTCCCTTCCGACGATCCTTCTCGACTGAACTCCGACGATGGGCTTACTCGGCGAGTTGGTGCTAGGGCTCTAAGTTGTCGGTTCAGGAGTTGGAAAAGAAGTTTGTGGTTTCGGCCAAAGGTTCTGGGTTCTATTTATAATCGGGAGAAGAAGAGTCCTAATCTGATTGTATTCCGAATAAGAGTCCTAATCTGATTGTATTCCGAATAAGAGTCCTATTCAGATTGTCGTTGAATCTTACCAACTTATCTTTAGTTGATTTGGTGCGGTAACATTGTGAAATTCAGGTCGGTTTATCCTTCGTACTGATATTTCTACGCGTACAGAATCCAAAAAACCGTTCTAGAACTCGTTACCTCCGCGGTGATGAGCTCCGGAAGCTCCATGTGTTCACCGGGGCCTGGTCTCCCCTTTATCCGCAGAGACGAGCTCCGGTTGTGCCGCGTGTCAAGCGAGCGAGACCTCCCTCTCTTCGGAGGTGAGCTCCACGTGCGCCACGTATCCTGGCGGTCGGGACCTCCTCTCTTATTCGGAGGTGGCTCCGCGCACGCCACGTGTCAGTGCCAGACCTTCCCTTTCTACGGAGGTAGCTCCGGGTGTGCCACATATCCATTCCGGACCTCCCTCTCTTCGAAGGTGAGCTCCGTGAATGCCACGCGTCAAGTAGCGCCAGACTTTCCTTTTTTCCTCAGAGACGAGCTCCGAGGTAGACACGTGTCCAACAGTGACGGACCTCCCGGAGATAAGCTCCGGTGGCGACACGTGTCCAACAGTGACGGACCTCCCAGAGGTGAGCTCTGAGATCGACACGTATCCCGCGCGACTGGTCCTCTGATTTCCGCGGTAACTAGCTCCGAGGGTGACATGTGTCCTGCGGAACTGCCTTTGCTTCTCCGCAGAGGCTAGCTCCTAGGACAACACGTGTCCCACAGGGTCGGACCTCTCCCCCTTTGCAGGGATGAGCCCCGAGCCTGCCACGTAGCCAGTTTAGCGGCGGACCTCTCCCCACTTCGCAGGGATGAGCTCTGAACACGCCACGTGGCCAGCGGGCCGCGGGAGTTATCTTCGGCGCTCTCTGTCAACTGGATTCGGCTCTTTTTGGCTATCTTTTTGATATTTTCTCTGTTCCCACCTCTTTTAAAATATTTTCTCTATACGAAACATGAATACATGCAGAAACCAAAAATAAGGGTGTCACACCGGCTATATTTAATGATTCATAGAACTTCGGTACAAGTCGAGTAGTTAGAATCTACTCGCGAGTTAGGCTTGGGACACACGGGATTGGTTCGAGTGAGGTGAGATCATTTTAGTGATGAAAATGAGACTAGGCAGGGGCTAGGGCATAGCAAGAGGAAGTCTTGTGTGCGCAGCCCTGTCCGTGTTGATTGAGGACTGATCCGTGTGCGGCCCACGCTGATCAAGTTTGAACGTACCGAAGGCATATCGGATATATGGGCCCCGGTAAACTGATGTATCCTAAACCTCCGGGCGCCGAGGCATAACGCACCGATTTATAGGTGTAGGCTGAGGGTAGCAAGGTGGAAATCTGTTAACGGGCATAGAGAGATGCTCTGCGTAGGGAACCTCCTGCTTGTTTCGGTGCGACCGGTTCAACGTTTGGGCTGTTGGGTGAAAGGTTGTCCCATACGACATTGAGTGAGCGTGCTGTGCAGCTCCATGGGTGAGCGTATGTGACGTGCTCTTCGGGTATCCCTGCAGGTGTATATCGAGTCGATTCGCCGTCCCTTGCGGTGAAGAGTACCACTTGGTCACTGAGTCATGACGTAGGATAATATATGAAATGTGATGATTCAATATTGCTGTTAACTTGCGGCTAAAAGATGAACTAAGGATGAACGTGTAGACGTGTGCACTAGCTAAAAGTTACCATCCCATGTTCGTGTAAACTGCATGTAGAGTTTCATGCCTAGGGGAGTCAGTTAAGTCTTGTTGAGCCATCATGCTCACGGTTGCTGCTATAAGTATTTTTCAGGTGAGGAGCATCCCACGGACTCGGGGTACGAGTCCACCGGTGAGGGTTACCCTCCGTCGGGGACCACGGCTGAGTGGGAGCCATACACGCCGTGCTGAGCTGAGGAGTGCAGCTAGTGTGGGTTGCCCTAGGGCTGGGCAACCGACTTTTGCTAGATAGACAAGCGTGAGTTGTACAAATTTAGTTTCCGCTGTGTAATATAAACACTAGTTTGTAACTGGAGTATTGTACGACTTTGTATATTTCAGTTGGTTTTCTATGTAATACAATGTGTCCTTATGATGTGTGCTGTCGGGTGTCGCATCGTGCGGCACCACCCTCTGTGATCCTGGATGAGCGGATTCCGGTCCGCCACAGTTGGCAACGTTGCAAAGGGTTCATGAGTTCGGCAGTTAGCTCCCTCTAGCGCCTAGGGCAACTCAGCTCATACAAAACACAAAGCTTAGAACTCCGGTTCTAAGCTCCGAGCAATACAACTCCCATGGACGTAGGGTATTACGCTCCGACGGCCCGAACCACGTAAAAATCCTTGTGTCAATCCTCTTACAACCAACGCGACCTTCCGAGAGAACTAGCCCCTCTGAAAAAGAACCTCCGTGGGCTGCTCCTGAAGCAGGCCCGGGGGAAGTGTCGACGGCACACTTCGACATTTGGCGCGCCAGGTAGAGGGCTTTTCTCTCTCAAGACAGGTCTGCGCGAACGAAGATGACCAAGCTTCCTTCAAAGGCAAGCTCTTCGCGCCCTCATTCCCGGCGAACGATGACCAGTGAGGGTCATGTCTCGACATGCTCAGGGAGGAGTATGTCGGGACAGGTTGGGAGCCCGCATCGGACTCCAACGACACGGACTCTTACAACCTCAAGATATGCTGTGGCGCGGAGTGCTACTCAAGCAAGTGCACTAGCTGCCGCACGAGCGCTCCTGCACAATCCGCCTGCTGTGGACGCTCCCCAGGGGGCCACCCAGCAGTAGATCCGCAACGTCGACCACCTCGTTGCTGCTGCCTTCAACCCTCCACTGCGCTGGAGACGATGCCCCGGTCAACCAGGTGTGTCACTGTCGCGCACACCAACGGTTGACATGCAGACGACAGACTCTTGTTCTACCAGACTCCCAACGGTGGACCTAAGGACAGAGCTGGAGCGACGTCGCTTGGGGGAAGATGGCCGCATGACCATCGAGCGACAGCGGGAAAGGCGTCAAAACCATGAGGCCGACTGCAGCATGTCGACTACCTCGGCTCAGCCTGGGCCTCAGACGTTCGCCATGCGACCTCTGCCCCAGGCGTACGCCACGCAGCATATGCAGCAGCCATATGCCTTGCAGTCGGTGCCCCCCGGTATATGGTGCACCATTGCCCGTGCCGGGGTACACTGTGCCAGCAGCGGACCAAGGATTCGCGGCACCAGGATCTGCAGCAGCAGGGACAGGGTGTGCGGCCCTAGCGCCACACCTCCGCTTCGCAGTGTGGCCCCGCAAGTTCCGGCCACACCTGCAGATCTACTCTACTGCCATCCTCGCGGCAGGAGGGGATGAGGCCATCACGGCCAACTACTTCCCCGTCGCCTTGACCGGCCTGGCACGGTCATGGTTCATGAATGTGACACCCTCAATTCTGTGGAAAACCACGGAAACGAGAACTGATGCATATGTGTGCCCAGGATGTTCATCATGCATACACATATGTTCCACAAACTGAATTCATAATATATATAACCACGAATAACAGAGTTTATTACAATGTGTCACGAGTCTTGGACTCATGCTCACAGCGGAAGTCTTATTTCTACGCAGCGGAAGTCTTTATTCTAATGCGGAAGCGATTTAACTAATGCGGAAGCAAATCTAAGCAGTAGTGACTCCATCTCTACTCCCTCCACAGGCAAGGTTGAGAACAGATCACACGCCTTAATGCTCCACTTGGTCTTCATAGTAGGCTTCTCCTGTTGCTGACGATGAAATAATAATGCAAGTTTGAGTACAATGATGTACTCAGAAAGTGCGGGAAAACACATGATATGTAGCTCATAACAAGGTAGGTATAAAAAGGCTCATTTGCAGAAAAGCAGATTTATAAAACCATGATAAAACAGCAAATTAACTTTAGATGAATGTAATCCCAGCATGTATTCAATTACCGACATACCTCCATCACTTTCCGTGTTCCATCCGAACATTAACCAACCTTAATCTTACTCACGAATACCTCCTCGTATTTGTTACCATCTCACGAATACCTTCCCGTATTCGCTACCATCTCATCTCATAAACAACTTCGTCTCGCACCGAGACCAATCTCATTGCCATGACTCAACAGTCATGCAACCATCTCATCACCCGGACTCAACAGTCCCAAAACCAAACCATAACCAAAATCAATAACCATAACCATGAACCGTCCCAATAACCATCCCAACTAATCATGGCAGTTTAGCCAGGCGCTCGTGACCGTAAGCTCAGCTATCATGATAGTTTTAATAACTCTGCAGAGTTTGCACCTCTTTACCCACAAGTTTGTGATTTCGTCACCCGTCGGCGACTGCAGAACCTCCATTACACCAGTACACAACCGTCGGTGTATGGCCAAGAGATCACAAAATAGCCTTTACAAAGGGGTTACTAGATGTATGGACTCACTAAGGTTTCACCGGTAGGCTAGAATCTCCAATTCTCCCACCCACGGGCCCCCTCTTGTGCCATGCAGTTCCCAGGGCAGTCCTCACTCGACTCCCATTTCCCGCGCCTTCCACAGTCCATAACACTTTAGCAACTTACCTAATTACTCAGCTAAGCCGCACCCATACTTGGCCTTGTGGTGGCACTGTTATCCTGGCATGTGTATGCATGAACCGGTCCTTAGATCTACGGCAAGTAAACCACCATCTCATGCTACCTCATTCACAAACCCAGGCTTGCCTAGATCTCCCTCCGATCCATGTTCATTAACATCATCAGTTTCTCATTATTATTACGAGTGCAGTTAGCTGGACACATCTATCTCGCTTCCCAATCCCATAGACTCAGCGAAGCATAAAAGTAAAAAACCATACCCGACTCATAAATGTCCCTGGCAACAAGGGTGGTTTAACCAATACTAGTAAACTTCTATCAAAGGGTTTCCCATCATGTTTGACTCAGCACACACACCTTTTCACAAAACAAAACAGTTTTACCCAAAACATAGGATCAATATGGTCAAGGAGCACTTGCCTTGTTCTTGCGGTTCCGGTGGTTCTTGGATGTCAAAACCTTGTTGCTGCAACTCGTCGTAGACAGCTCCCTAAGCTTATCCTGCTAGGTCGGATCACGTGCATACAAGATTCACAACAATCAATATCATATACAAACCTTAACTAGATGCGATGATGCATATGCATGCTATCTTATGATTAATTTTCATTAGATTGGTTTGTTCGTGTTCTTGCATGGCTTGCATGGGTAGAGGTGTTCAGATCAAAGGTGGACGTGGCGATGATCTTTTCTTTAGATCAACCTGATCTACAAGTGATCTGTCCACGAGAAGGCTTCTGCTCGAAAGGAATCAAAGAACAGATGCAAAAGAAAACACGACGATGTCGTAAGGTGGTATAGGAGTCCTACCTCACGTTCTTCTTGGTTTCGAGGTCCTCCTCAGACCCTTCTGGCTTTCCTCCGGCGATCTTCCTTGCTGGGTTTCGGCGATGGTTTACTCGGCGAGATAGAGCTAGGGCTCTAAGTCGTCGGCTCAGGAGTTGAAAAAGAAGTTTGTGGTTTCGGCCAGAGGTTCTGTGTTCTATTTATAATCGTGAAGAGAAGAGTCCTAATCTGATTGCATCCCGAATAAGAGTCCTATTGAGATTGTTGTTAGATCCTAACATTTTATCTTTAATCGATTTGATGTGGAACTCGGGTCGGTTTCTGCTCCAGTATTTCTATGCGTACAGAATCCAAAAACCGTTCCTAGAACTCGTTACCTCCTCGGAGATGAGCTCCGGAGTCTCCACGTGTCCATCGGGCCTGGTCTCTCCTTTTCCGGAGAGACGAGCTCTGGTGGTGCCGCGTGTCAAACGAGCAAGACCTCCCTTTTTCCTTCAAAGGTGAGCTCTGCGCACGCCACGTATCCTGGCGGTCGGGATCTCCTATCTCGCTCGGAGGTGGCTCCGCGCATGCCACATGTTAGTGCCGGTATTTCCTTCTTTCCTCAGAGACGTGCTCCGAGGTCGACACGTGTCCAGCAGCGACAGACCTCCCGGAGATAAGCTCCGGTGACGACGCGTGTCCAATAGAACCGGACCTCTCGGAGGTGAGCTCCGAGATCGACACGTATCCCGCGAGACTAGTCCTCTGATTTCCGCGATGACTAGCTCCGAAGATGACACGTGTCCTGCAGAAATGTCTTTGCTTCTTCCGCAGAGGCTAGCTCCGTGGGCAACACGTGTCCCACAGGGTCGGACCTCCCCTCCTTTGCGGAGACGAGCCCCGAGTCTGCCACGTAGCCAGCTTAGCGGCGGCCTCTCCCCACTTCGCAGGGATGAGCTCCGAACATGCCACGTGGCCAGCGGCCGCAGAAGTTGTCTTCGGTGCTCTATGTGAACTGGACTCGGTTCTTACTGGCTATCCTTTTGATAATTTTCTCTATTCCTATTTTTCTTAAAATTTCTTCTCTTCATGAATATATGTTGACATCAGAGATGAGGGTGTCACAAATCTACCCCCCTTAAATTGAATCTCACCCTCGAGATTCGTTAGCAGAAAATAGATGGGGAAATTCTGCCTTGATATCCTCTTCACGCTCCCATGTGGCTTCATCTTTGGTGTGATGGCTCCATTGTACCTTGCACCATCGAATCACCTTGTTCCAGGTGACCCTTTCCTTTACGTCCAAGATTTGGACAGGGTGTTCCGCATAAGTCAGGTTCTCTTGAAGTTCAAGCTCTTCCATCGGTATTTGCTCCTCTGGTACTCTCAAGCATTTCTTGAGCTGGGATACATGAAACACATCATGCACGTCAGAGAGGTGGGTTGGGAGCTCTAGTTGATAGGCTACTTCTCCTCGCTTGTCCAGAATCTTAAATGGTCCGATGTAGCGAGGTGCTAGCTTGCCTTTGATGTTAAAACACCGTTGGCCTCGGATAGGCGATACCTTAAGGTATACGAAGTCTCCCACTTTGAAAGTCAACTTCCTTCGCCTATTGTCCGCATAGCCTTTCTGTCGTGACTGAGCAGCCTTTAAGTTCTCCCTTATCGTTTGGACTTGCTTTTCAGCCTCTTGTAGCACTTCGGGTCCAAACACCTGGTTCTCTCCGGTTTCGTTCCAGAACAGTGGTGTTCTACACCGTCTACCATATAATGCTTCGAGAGGCGACATCTTCAAGCTAGCTTGGTAGCTGTTGTTATAGGAGAATTCGGCATACGGTAAACTCCTATCCCAACTACGCCCTCATTTAAAGGCGCAAGCTCTCAACATGTCTTCCAAAATTTGGTTCGTCCTTTCGGTTTGTCCATCAGTTTGTGGGTGGTAGGCAGAGCTAAAATCCAGTCGTGTACCCATGGCTTTCTGCAGCTTCCTCCAGAATCTAAAGGTAAACTGAGAACCCCAATCAGAGACTATCCTCTTCAGAACTCCATGACGGCACACGATCTGCTCCATGTACAACTCGGCTAATTGTGCAACGTTGTAACTGGCCCTTACAGGGAGAAAATGGGCGGTTTTCGTCAATCGGTCCACGATGACCCAGATGGAGTCGTAACCCGACTGAGTACGTGGCAATCCGACGATGAAATCCATACTGATGTCTTCCCACTTCCACTCTGGTACCTTGAAAGGTTGCAACAATCCAGCGTGTTTTTGATGTTCGGCCTTTACTCGTTGGCATGTGTCGCATAGGGCAATGTAATCGGCTATATCCCTCCTCATACCATCCCACCAATAACAAGTTTTCAAGTCCTTGTACATTTTGGTACTTCCGGGATGTATGGAATAGGGTGAATCATGTGCCTCCTTCAATATCATGTCGCGGAGGTGTTTTACATTAGGCACACAAATCCTCTTTCCTAGCCAAAGCGTACCCTTCTCATCTTCCTTGAAATCCTTCTCTATTCTTTGTCGGATTCTTTCCTTGATCTCCTCATCCGTCGCTTGGCCATCTCTTATTTCTTGCTCCAATGAGGAGTGGATCTCCATTATTTCCATGTTGTTCAAGAATCTGAGGTGTAACCGTTCGAACTCCTTGCGTAGTTTGGGTGGTAGCTCCCGAACCGTGAGTTGGTGACATGCTCCCTTTCGGCTCAATGCATCAGCTACTACATTGGCCTTCCCGGGGTGGTAGTTGATTCCAACATCGTAATCCTTGATGAGTTCCAACCATCGACGTTGCCTCAAATTCAAATCCGTTTGTGTGAATATGTACTTGAGGCTTTTATGATCCGTATAGATCTCACATTGATGACCAAGGATATAATGTCTCCAAATCTTCGATGCATGCACTACTGCTGCTAGCTCCAAGTCATGTGTAGGATAATTAAGCTTGTGCTTCTTTAATTGTTGTGAGGCATAGGCTACCATTTGTCCTTCTTGCATGAGCACACACCCGAGCCCCCGTTTGGATGCGTCACAATATATGTCAAAGCTCTTGCTTACGTCTGGCAATACCAGAACTTGTGCTGTGGTTAGCCTTTTCTTGAGTTCCTAAAAACTTTATTGGCAGGCTAGTGTCCATTGAAAGACCCTTCCCTTCATTAGCAACTCCGTCATAGGCTTTGCTATCTTAGAGAAGTCTTTAATGAAGCGTTGATAGTATCCAACCAGAAAACTCCGAATATCCCTCACGCTCTGCGGTTGGTCCCACTTCAGATCTCTCACTTTTCTGGGATCAACCGATACCCCTTCCTTGGAGATAATGTGGCCTAGGAAAGATATTTCCTTTAGCCAAAACTGACATTTGTTAAGCTTGGCATACAATATGCTCACGCAATTTCTGCAAGGTCAATTTCAAATGTTCTTCATGCTCCTCCTCACTCTTTGAATACACCATAATGTTGTCGATGAAAACCACGACGAACTTGTCCAAGTACTCCATGAAAACCTTGTTCATAAGGTACATGAAGTATGCGGGTGCATTTGTCAACCCAAAAGACATGACGGTATATTCATACGAACCATACCGTGTCCGAAAGGCTGTCTTGGGTATATCGGAGGGCTTAATCTTCAGCTAGAAGTATCCCGACCGAAGATCAATCTTGGAGAACACTCGGGCCCCTTTCATTTGGTCGAATAGGTCCTCTATACGGGGCAGAGGGTATTTGTTCTTGATTGTTACCTCGTTGAGAGACCTATAGTCCACGCACATCCTTTGGGTTCCATCTTTCTTGTCTACGAAGAGCACCGGAGCTCCCCATGGTGACGAGCTTGGACGGATAAAACCCTTCTCCAACTGTTCTTGAATTTTCTTCTTGAGTTCTACTAGCTCGTTGGCGGGCATCCTATAGGGTCTCTTGGCTATGGGTGCAGTTCCGGGTACCAAATCTATAGCAAACTCAATGTCCCGGTCAGGTGGCATACCTGGTAGCTCTTCCGGGAACACGTCCAAAAATTCCTGAACCACTGGAATGCTGTCCAATGCTGCTCCTTCGACGTGGTTCAGAATTGCCCTTTCAGTGGTTTGTTGGGCTGACTCAAACTCGACACGAATACCGTGCTCGTTTGTCAACTGCACGCTCCTTTCAGCACATTGGATTACTCCATTGTGTTTGCTTAGCCAATCCATTCCGAGTATGATGTCAATCCCTTGGGAGTCCAGGACAATAAGGTTGGCAAGGAAGTCTACCCCCCTTATTTTAAGGCTTACTTTCGGACATACTATATTAGTCCTCATTTCTCCTCTGGGAGAATTAACTAACATAGCACATTCTAAGTGGGATACGGGTAGATGATGTTTGGCAACATATTTGGATGATATGAAGGAATGCGATGCTCCAGAATCAAATAAAATGGTGGCTGGGTTGGAGTTGGCAAGGAACATACCAATTACGACGTCCTCAGCCTGTTGTGCTTCCTCGGCAGTGACATGGTTTACGTAGCCACGAGCATAGTTCTGTTGTCCACGGTTTCCTTGATTGTCCCCTCCGTTCGGTCGCTGGTTCTGCTTGGGCACGTTACCTTGCTGTCCAGGGCCTCTCCTCGGGCACTGGTTCGCGAAGTGGCCTACTTCCCCGCATGCAAAGCATGCCCTGTTGCCTACGGCAGAAGGTACGTTGGGGCGAGGGTTTTGAACAAGAGCGCCATTGTTAGGTTGAGGCGCAGAAGGCATGGGCACGCGAGGTGCCGGTGCAACGAATTGTTGCTGTGGTGGCTGACCAGGGCGGTATGCAGGAGTGGTCGATCCATACTGCGGAGCTGTCGGGGGCATGTACCGAGGTCGTACGTTGCTCCCTTGGAGCTGGTATGGCAT
Organism: Neostapfia colusana; assembly: GCA_030760725.1. Classification (NCBI taxonomy): domain Eukaryota; kingdom Viridiplantae; phylum Streptophyta; class Magnoliopsida; order Poales; family Poaceae; genus Neostapfia; species Neostapfia colusana. Next base: position 54,014,112 of record JASWHV010000019.1, read on the forward strand.
CTTCCTCTTGCACTCTCGCTCGATCTCTCGGATCTTGTTTTCAACCACTATAGCCTTGTCAACCAGCTTCTGGAAGCTCACATAGTCATTGTTGAGGAGCTGAACCTGGATCTCATTGTTCAACCCTCTCATGAACAGGTACTGCTTCCTCTAGTCTGAGTTGACATCCTCGGGGGCGTACCGGGACAGTTGTGTGAACTTGTTGAGATACTCATTCACACTTTTCTGTCCTTGACGGAGACCTTCGAACTCCTGCCTCTTGAGCATCATTACACCAGCAGGGATGTAATGGGAGCGGAAACTTTCCTTGAACTCAGTCTAAGTGATCGTCTCCAGGTCGGCATGAGCGTTGCTCAGGGCATCCCACCAGTCAGCAGCGGCTCCCATAAGTTGGTGCGACGCGAAGAGAACCTTCTCTCGGTCATTGCACTGAACAGTGGCAAGCTTCTTCTCCATGGATTTCAACCAGTCATCGACCTCCATGGGATCACTTGCTTGAGCAAAGGTGGGTGGTCAAGTCCTCATGAACTCTCCCAGTCTATTGTGAGCCGGCGGTGGTGGTCGCGGTGGTGTCGGAACAGGGTTGTTGTTGTCCTGCAACTGACCCAAAGTTTGGATCATGGTTTGCATAAGCTGGTTTTGCATGGCCATCAACCTTTCCAGATTGTTCTCGCCAGCTCCGGGGTTAACTGGAACTTCCTCGTGATCATCCTCTTGGTTGTCACGGACGTTCCTTCGGCCGGCGTTTTCTCTCACCATCTGAGAGAGAGATCGAAATAGAATAGAATGTTAGAAGGTCAGGTAGATTCCTTCAACTATATGCATCAAGGTGAGTTGGACTATATATATATTAGCCCACATGAGGATGTGAACAAGTGCCGAAACATCTCACACCTCTTTCTACTTACGTGTGGATATGGACAACGTTTTGAGATGTCCCACAACTCATACTAAGCGTATAACCTCCATCAATCATCACAAGGGCTCACACAACTCCTATTCAAGGATGGTTTCCTATGCCAAGGTGGTTTTATAGCCAATCTAAGCGTCCTAGGATGCTTCCTTTGGTCAGCGTGGCTTAGCTACCAATCTGTGTCTCTTATTTAGGGGTGTAACCTACTGCCAAACCGTGGCTCTAATGCCAATCTAAGGTTTCTATCTAGGCGTGTAACCTACTGTCAACCCGTGGCTCTGATACCAATCTGTGACACCCTCAATTCTGTGGAAAACCACGGAAACGAGAACTGATGCATATGTGTGCCTAGGATGTTCATCACACATACACATATGTTCCACAAACTGAATTTAGAATATATATAACCACGAATAACAGAGTTTATTACAATGTCTCACGAGTCTTGGACTCATGCTCACAGCGGAAGTCTTATTTCTACGCAGCGGAAGTCTTTATTCTAATGCGGAAGCGATTTAACTAATGCGGAAGCAAATCTAAGCAGTAGTGACTCCATCTCTACTCCCTCCACAGGCAAGGTTGAGAACAGATCACACGCCTTAATGCTCCACTTCGTCTTCATAGTAGGCTTCTCCTGTTGCTGACGATGAAATAATAATGCAAGTTTGAGTACAATGATGTACTCAGCAAGTGCGGGAAAACACATGATATGTAGCTCATAACAAGGTAGGTATAAAAAGGCTCATTTGCAGCAAAGCAGATTTATAAAACCATGATAAAACAACAACTTAACTTTAGATGAATGTAATCCCAGCATGTATTCAATTACCGACATACCTCCATCACTTTCCGTGTTCCATCCAAACATTAACCAACCTTAATCTTACTCACGAATACCTCCTCGTATTCGTTACCATCTCACGAATACCTTCCCGTATTCGCTACCATCTCATCTCATAAACAACTTCGTCTCGCACCGAGACCAATCTCATTGCCATGACTCAACAATCATGCAACCATCTCATCACCCGGACTCAACAGTCCCAAAACCAAACCATAATCAAAATCAATAACCATAACCAAGAACCGTCCCAATAACCATCCCAACTAATCATGGCAGTTTAGCCAGGCGCTCGTGACCGTAAGCTCGGCTATCATGATAGTTTTAATAATTCTGTAGAGTTTGCACCTCTTTACCCACAAGTTTGTAATTTCGTCACCCGTCGGCGACTGCAGAACCTCCATTATACCAGTACACAACCATCGGTGTATGGCCAAGAGATCACAAAATAGCCTTTACAAAGGGGTTACTAGATGTATGGACTCACTAAGGTTTTACCAGCAGGCTAGAATCTCCAATTCTCCCACCCACAAGCCCCCTCTTGTGCCATGCAGTTCCCAGGGCAGTCCTCACTCGACTCCCATTCCCCGCATCTTCCACAGTTCATAACACTCTAGCAACTTATCTAATTACTCAGCTAAGCTGCACCCATATTTGGCCTTGTGGTGGCACTGTTATCCTGGCATGTGCATGCATGAACCGGTCCTTAGATCTACGGCAAGTAAACCACCATCTCATGCTACCTAATTCACAAACCCAGGCTTGCCTAGATCTCCCTCCGATCCATGTTCATTAACATCATCAGTTTCTCATTATTATTACGAGTGCAGTTAGCTAGACACATCTATCTCGCTTCCCAATCCCATGGACTCAGCGAAGCATAAAAGTAAAAAACCATACCCGACTCATAAACGTCCCTGGCGACAAGGGTGGTTTAACCAATACTAGTAAACTTCTATCAAAGGGTTTCCCATCATGTTTGACTCAGCACACACACCTTTTCACAAAACAAAACAGTTTTACCCAAAACATAGGATCAATATGGTCAAGGAGCACTTGCCTTGTTCTTGCGGTTCCGGTGGTTCTTGGATCTCAAAACCTTGTTGCTGCAACTCGTCGTAGACAGCTCCCTGAGCTTGTCCTGCTAGGTCGGATCACGTGCATACAAGATTCACAGCAATCAATATCATACACAAACCTTAAACTAGATGCAATGATGCATATGCATGCTATCTTATGATTAGTTTTCATTAGATTGGTTTGTTCGTGTTCTTGCATGGCTTGCATGGTTAGAGGTGTTCGGATCAAAGGTGGACGTGGCGATGATCTTTTCTTTAGATCAACCTGATCTACATGTGATCTGTCCACGAGAAGGCTTCTGTTTTAAAGGAATCAAAGAACATATGCAAAAGAAAACACGACGATGTTGTAAGGTGGTATAGGAGTCCTACCTCACGTTCTTCTTGGTTTCGAGGTCCTCCTCAGACCCTTCTGGCTTTCCTCCGGCGATCTTCCTTGCTGGGTTTCGGCGATGGTTTACTCGGCGAGATAGAGCTAGGGCTCTAAGTCGTCGGCTCAGGAGTTGAAAAAGAAGTTTGTGGTTTTGGCCAGAGGTTCTGGGTTCTATTTATAATCGGGAAGAGAAGAGTCCTAATCTGATTGCATCCCGAATAAGAGTCCTATTCAGATTGTTGTTAGATCCTAACATTTTATCTTTAATCGATTTGATGTGAAACTCGGGTCGGTTTCTGCTCCGGTATTTCTATGCGTACAGAATCCAAAAACCGTTCCTAGAACTTGTTACCTCCTCGGAGATGAGCTCCGGAGTCTCCACGTGTCCATCGGGCCTCTCCTTTTCCGCAGAGACGAGCTCTGGTGGTGCCGCGTGTCAAACGAGCAAGACCTCCCTTTTTCCTTCGGAGGTGAGCTCCGCGCACGCCACGTATCCTGGCGGTCGGGACCTCCTATCTCGCTTGGAGGTGGCTCCGCGCACGCCACGTGTTAGTGCCGGTATTTCCTTCTTTCCTCAGAGACGTGCTCCGAGGTCGACACGTGTCCAGCAGCGACAGACCTCCCGGAGATAAGCTCCGGTGGCGACGCGTGTCCAATAGAACCGGACCTCTCGGAGGTGAGCTCCGAGATCGACATGTATCCCGCGGGACTAGTCCTCTGATTTCCGCGATGACTAGCTCCGAAGATGACACTTGTCCTACGGAAATGCCTTTGCTTCTTCCGTAGAGGCTAGCTCCGTGGGCAACATGTGTCCCACAGGGTCGGACCTCCCCTCCTTTGCGGAGACGAGCCCCGAGTCTGCCACGTAGCCAGCTTAGCGGCGGCCTCTCCCCACTTCGCAGGGATGAGCTCCGAACATGCCACGTGGCCAGCGGCCACAGAAGTTGTCTTTGGCGCTCTATGTGAACTGGACTCGGTTCTTACTGGCTATCCTTTTGATAATTTTCTCTGTTCCTATTTTTCTTAAAATGTCTTCTCTTCATGAATATATGTTGACACCAGAGATGAGGGTGTCATAATGAATCTGCCCCAGGGTTCCATAACTTCTTAGGGAGAGCTATGCCGACAGTTCACGGCGAACTTCGGCAGCTCTTACATGCGTCCCGGCATGGAACTGGACCTCCACGCCGTGCGACAGCAACCGGGGGAATCACTATGCTCCTTCATCCAGCGATTCTCCCTGGTACGGAACACCACTCCCTCACATCCAGAATGCATCGGTTGTGGTTGCATTTCAACGGGGTGTTAGGGACAAGAAGATGCTTAAGAAGTTGGCCACCAGGGAGAAGCGAGACGTCTCGGAGCTCTTCAGTCTGGTGGACAAGTGCGCCAGAGCAGCAGAAGGGCGTAACTGGCACTCGCGGCCAGCCTCCGAAGCAGGAGGGCACCCCAGAGATGGCGGAGTTTGAGCTAGACTTCCTACCACGTCATGCAGTCAAGAGCCAAGCATTGGCTGACTTCGTGACCGAGTGGACGCCATCACCAAGCAACCCAGGGGGCCCTGAAGGTGGAGAACCGGAGCCCTGGGCACTGATCTTCACCGAGCCTCACTGGACATTCTACTTCAACGGCTCCTCGCAGAAACAGGGGGCCGGAGCCGGCGCACTACTTCTCATGCCAACGAGAGAGCAGTTCAGGTACATGGTGCGCCTCAACTTCAAGGCAACCAGCAACATGGCCTTGGACCTGTGCAATGTACCATGCGCCGACAACACCGTCGCCAACGACCTATCAACGAAGGCCTCCACCGGAGCCCCGGTGCCCGAAGGAGCCTTCGAAAGGACGTTGCCGCGACCCACAGCCCGGCCTGCCGAACCGGGCGAAGGGGGCAAGACCAGCACCTCGAAGCTGGCGGTCCCGGCGGCCCTGCAGCCATGGTGCCCGCCAAATATCGTATGCGCCACTAGGGACTCCGTGCTACCCAGTGCCCAAGATCCAGAAGCTCAAGTAGCCCCGATGCATGGACCACGGAGGTCCGAGACTACTTGAAATACAACATCCTTCTTGATGAACGTGCATCTACTGAACGGATTGTGCGGATGGCTAAGAGCTACACGCTGGTATCTCTACCGGCATGGCGCCAACGACATCCTATTGCGGTGCGCAACCCAGGAGGACGGCTGCAACCTGCTCGCAGTAATCCACGGAGGCGAGTGCGGGAAATGCGCATCTTCCCGCACGCTGGTCGGTAAAGCCTTCCGGCATGGCTTCTACTGGCCGACAGCCTCCTGGACGTCGTCAAGCCGGTTAAGAGATGCGAGGCATGCCAGTTCCATGCCTAGCAGATCCACATACCGGTGCAGACGCTGCACATCCTGGGGCTCCTCTCCTAAGAGGCGAGCCCCAGAACCATCGGGGGATACCGATTCCTCTACGTCGGGGGCCAGCCGGGCATCCCAGAGCCGGGTCACGGCAAACACCCTTCTTCATGGTTTGCGGGGCAGAAGTCGTGCTTCCCCCGGAGATCACCATGGGGATCCCAAGTGTCCGAGCGTACGACGAAGCCACGCAGGACCAGCTCCGGCGTGAGGACATCTACCTCGTCGATGAGGCAAGATGGCAAGCAACGCTCCGAAACGCACGGTACCGGCAGGCGCTCCGACGCTACCACCAGAGGTCCGTGCATGGGAGCTCAAGGAAGGTGATCTGGTGCTGCGGCGCATACTTTCTCAAGAAGGGGCCAACAAACTCCCCCAGCTGGGAAGGTCCCTTCCGAGTCACGAAAGTTTGTCGCCCCGGGTGCGTGCGCCTTGCTACGGAGGACGGGGACCCGCTCCCCACTCTATAAGTTCTACCCTTAGAGCAGTGGTAGGACAAGTTTATTTTTTCTGTAACAGATTCATAGAGCCCAGGAGCAGCGCTCGTAGCAACTAAGCCTCAGGGGGTGGTCCAGGACTACGTCCGGCTTAGCCTGGTCCTGTACCCTAAGCGCGTAGGCCCTGCCCCCCTTCACAATGGGGCGGGTCGTTGCCTTCATGTACAGTCTGGTTTCCTCCTATGGACGTATATGAATGAAAAGAACCCTGTCCTACCACACTTACTTATGTTATTTAAATTATGCATTAATTTTTATGATCATCTCCCCATGCTCCAGACAGTGTACGTTCATCGTATACTCGGCTCTCCTTTCCCACTCTCATGCCTTGTCAGCATTTGCCATCCTGCCAAAGGCGGTTTTGCTTGAGGTACCTGCCAAAGGCTTAGGGGCCTCTCGGACCTCCCCCTGTTAGGGTACTGTAACGCCAGTCGGTCTCCTCTAGGAAAAAACCTACGCTAGAGCGGGAGGTCCAGGGTGTGCAGCCTGCTTTGCGTGGTCCTGCACATAAAGCGTGTGCACTCTGCCTCCCCAGCGCTACGGTCTAGTACTAGGGGCCGGACGGTTACACCCTGACCAAGGAGGGAGTCGGGCCTCCGGTACCGAGTGCATTGAATTATCCAAGCCCCATATACCGGCCGAGGACTGTAAGCCAAATAAGACTAAAAGACAGGGAAGAGAGGACCTCTGAGAAGAATTATCATTTCCCTACTCGTGTGCAGGACCTCCTGAGAGACCTCCCGGACCTCACCCCCTCCGCAGGGGTGAGCTCCGATGCCGGACATCTCCCTCTCCTTAGAGGTGAGCGCCGGTGCCAGCCGTCACCCCCTTAGCAGGGGTGAGCTCTGATGTCGGACCTCTCCCCTCTCCTTAGAGGTGAGCTCCGATGTCGGACGTCTCCCCTCTCCTCAGAGGTGAGCTCCAAAGCCGGACATCTCCCTCTCCTCAGAGGTGAGCTCCGAAGCCGGACATCTCCCCTCTCCTCAGAAGTGAGCTCCGATGTCGGACGTCTCCCCTCTCCTCAGAGGTGAGCTCCGAAGCCGAACATCTCCCCTCTCCTCAGAGGTGAGCTCTGATGCCGGACATCTCCCCTCTCCTCATAGGTGAGCTCTGATGCCTGACATCTCCCCTCTCCTAAAAGGTGAGCTCTGATGCCGGACGTCTCCCCTCTCCTTAGAGGTGAGCTTTGAAGCCCGACATCTCCCTCTCCTCAGAGGTGAGCTCAGAAGCCGGACATCTCCCATCTCCTCAGAGGTGAGCTCCGATGTCGAACGTCTTCCCTCTCCTCAGAGGTGAGCTCCGAAGCCGGACATCTCCCCTCTCCTTAGAGGTGAGCTCCGATGTCGGACGTCTCCCCTCTCCTTAGAGGTGAGCTCCGAAGCCGGATATCTCCCCTCTCCTCAGAGGTGAGCTCCGATGCTGGACATCTCCTGATATGCACGCGCCTAGGCAGCACGTGTAACAAGTTGTTGTGGCCCGATCTTCTCGTAGGATCTGCGAACTTGATAAATTGTCACTGCCTGACCTGGTGAAGAGGCAGCGGACCGCGAGGCTGTCCACACGACGAACTACCGAGACAATCACCTTTCCACGTATCGACAAAACAGCCCACGCAATCACGCCTATAGACGTAAAGGCACGAACTGGGTGAACCACAGTTCAGCGTTCTACAACTCCCTCAGGAATCGAAAGAACAAATATTGCAAGCCTCTCAAGACTCACGCATAAACAAAACTCCACGAGTTTGTGTATTCTGAATTCAATAAAAATAAGATCCCCTCTTTTCATTGTCTAGTACAAGATATATATAGAGATAGGGGCGTTCAGCTTTGAGTAAATGACTGCATGCGCATGCTCTAGTGGATTTCGTGGCTGGTTCGCGCGTCTTTTCAGCTTCTGGCAGCAGTTACTAAAATGAGTATAACTCCTTATTAAGACATCCAAATAATGAACCGTTTGATGGGCTATAAAGTAGACTTGAAGACACTTCCATCCACTTATAGAACACCGTCTAACCCCTTGTATTCTGTCCGTAGTGATGTTTGGAATTCATACCATGTGTCAGTCATCTAGCTTCTGGTTGCATTCCCATGCTAAGGTGATGAACCACCATTTTATTCATGCACACCATAGGCTTCTTGGTTCAGATGTCCAGAGGTTTGAATCCAGCTGATCCCATGCTGGTTCATACACTTCATCATTCCTAAGGACATTGACACAAGAACTCAAAAGCATAGGATCATTCAACATAGACTGATTATTAAACATAAGGTTAGCGTTCACCTGAGAATGAATTTCCTTCTGCAATTGTTTAGCTCTACTCCTTGTAATTGGACTAGCTATATCAAGTGGATTTTCATTTGAAGATGAGTGAATGCTAGGCATGACCTCATTAGCCTCCCCCTCCTGAGAAGGAGTCATCCTCGACTCAGGCTCACCAACAAATGGAAGCAAGTCTTTGACATTGAATGTTGTACTCACATTGGAATATTCAGGTGGCAGCTCGATTTTGTAAGCCTTATCATTTATCTTTTGGAGAACCTTGAACGGACCATCACCCCGAGGAGATAATTTACTCTTACGCTGTTGGGGAAAGCGATCCTTTCATAGATGCGACCATACAAGATCTCCTGGCTGAAATGTAACCTTCTTCTTACCTTTGTTTGCTTGTTTTGCATATTGTGCTGATTTCTTCTCAATATTCTTTCTTGTCTCCGCATGTAACTGTAAGGGCCTCAGTTTTTGACACTCATTTGCAGTGTTCATCACCACACCACACACCTCATTTGAGGAAGAATGATGAACACAAATAAAGAGCAAGTAACAATTATCAACATGCTCATTAGGGAACAAACTCACACATTGCAAAAGTGGTACTTCCCACATGTGATATAGATGGGCTGGACATATGAAAACTCCTACACTTTGCTAAGGATGTCCATGCCAAGTTCCACCCAAATTCAAAACCTTTTTGAGGTCATTTTGGGTATAGTTAGGAAGAGGGCAGTTTGAAACCATATTCAAATTCAAACTGTTTTCACCCACTGAATTTAAAAGTGGAAGGCATATTCTTGCTCAGCACATTTTTGTGAGCTCACACACCAATTTTCACTCCATTTGGAGTTGATCTTGACATGAGCTAAGGGGGAGAAATTCAAACTTTATTTGAATTTCAAACTGCACTTGTGCTGAAATTCATTCAAACCAAACCTCAGTTGAACTTTGATCAATTCAAATGGCTCTTGGGTGAATAATTTGAATTGCCAAGGGTAGAATAGGGTTCACTGTTTACCACAGCTGTTAGGAATAAATTTCAGAGGTTAAAAGAGAAGTGGGACCCACATGTCAGCCTCTGCCTCAAAGCAAACCGACTGAACCACAGTTCAGTCGGTTCCCGGCAGCTGTGCGCGCGCGCCACCGAAGGGGGCAGCCGGCGCCAGCTCCTGCTGCGTGCCCCAAGCCGGAGACCAGCCGGCCGGGCTATTTATTCCCCCCCCGGCGTGCTTCAGTCACCATTTCCCCGAGCTACCGACGTGCGCGACTGCTTTTCCCACTGCCATCACTAGCGCTCGAGTTCCTGCTTGATCAAGCCGATCGCAGCCCCCTCTTTCCATTCCAAGGTCCCAGCAAGGTACTAGCAACCATCCTCCATCCTTCCCATTGATAGAAATCGATTGAAACCGAGTGATATCGGCTGTGCCGAAAGATCAAACTCGGAACTGGAAACCGCCGCACCTCGGGCTCTCGTGGACAGCCCAACCTGGGCGTTGTCACGCCCGAGCCAAGGCACCCTTGGACGCGCAAGTGATCGGTGCTGCTCATCCCCGAGCCACAGCTCGAGTGGTTGCTCACCGGCGGCGAATTTCCACTTTTCCCCTTTCGGTGTGCAGAACGACCTTCGGGTACGATTCTGTTTAATTCGTGCTCTAGAAAGGATTAGAGGGCCTCAGGCCACTCCCACACGAACTAGACACGGTGACGCACAAGTTGCCTTCACAACTCTGGGCCGGAGAACTTCTGTGCCCGGCGTAATTCAAGGTCTACTAATGGCGGAACGCACGGGGGGTATCGGGCGCACGGTGAGGACCTATTTCGGGCCTTCCCCGAGCTGCCCCGAGTTCATGTCGACCTTCTCTGAGGTCCACTGATGCTCCCCGACCGGTTTCCCAAGTAGCTGAGGCACTAGGAGCATCAGCCGACATGGCCGAAGTCGTTCCGATATGGCGGCTCGTCGCCGACCATGCTCCGGCCGTTGTCATGAGCAGCTGACCCTCGGATCATGTTCCCCAAGTAAAAGTAGGCAGGGGCGGCCAGAATCAAGAAGTTTGGAGCGGTACAGCAGCCAGCGGCGAGCTCTCCGGCGAGGTCCCTCGGCGGCGGAGCGCGGGTGTCGCGAGGTTGAAGAAGGGGGTGGACCCCAGCTGTCAGCGGCCGATATTTTGAATCGGGATCCGGCTGCGGCCGGGATCGGGTGTGCTGGCGCGCAAAAGCCTTGTGGGCCGCGGTGTGCTGTCGCTTCGGCGTGCGACGCGTGTCCCCTGGGCCCACGCGCGAGTTTAAACTTTTCCCCGATTTTCAGATTTCCTTCAAACTTCAAATCCTTATAACTTTGGCTAGAAAGCTCCAAATTGAGTGAACCAAATTTTGCTGGATTCAGCTCTCTGAGTACTTTCCAGAAAATCAAGTGTCACTTCATGAAATTCCTTAATTCTCCAGAATTAATTCCTCAAAGTTTAAACTGTTAGGAATTTTAACTGGAGAATCCTTTGGAGGAAAATCCTGAAATTTTGCTGAGATGTTCACCAAAATATCCTTGAACTACCATAAAAATTTCAGATCCATTTGAGCTCATTTAGTCCACCTAATGGTGTGATTAGTAAAACTGTTCCAGAGAAAATAGAAAATGTTCAGAAACATTTTCAGGATTTTCTCTGAAATTGTTTAGCTCATATCTTTAGTTAGAGACTTCCAAATTAAGTGAGACCAACTCCATTAGAACCCTCTGAAAATCTAGTTTTCAGAAAGTCATAGTTTGTCTCATGAAAATCCCTAGAACACCCTAAGGGTTCCAATTAAGGTCAAGGACATAATTATTTGTGGAGGGCTCAAATGAGCTTTGCTGCAACTAAAACTTGACCAAGTCTTTGTTTAGGTTGTAACCAAGCCACAGTAAAAGTTTCACAGTCATTAGGTCTGTCTAGTAAGGGTTATAGGCTTCACAACTTCAAAGTTAATACAAAGGCATCTAAATTGATACATACATTGTTCTTATCATGTAGTCGCTAAGGTCGAGGAGGAACCCGAAGTCCTAGACTTCGTTACTCCGGAGGAACAGCTAGCCTACGACCAAGAGCAGCAAGGCAAGCCCCGGTTTGCATTAACCTTTTTACGAATTTTTATTGTTTTGAGCACATACTTGTTTCCCTTTGTTCGTTGCATTAGAGTCTTGATTGGAAACCCAACTGCACAGCCAAGAAAACCATGGGTTGGGTTTAGGATTGAAAACCTCGTTAGCCACTGCATTGCTAGAATAGAGTAGGATTCGGTACAAGTCGAGTAGTTGGAACTACTCGCGAGAATAGGCTAAAGGCACATTGCTCGGGTAGAGATAGCACATGAAACACATGGCAAGAAAATGAGACCGAGCGGAGAGTAAGAGCAGCAGGACTTTGGGGCCTGTGTGCTGTAGCTCCGCTTGTGTCGATTGAGGACCGAGCCGTGTGCGGGCCTGTTGAACAAGCTAGAACAGTACCGAAGACCTACCGGCTATATGGGAACCGGGAAACTGATGTAACTCGGGTAGCTGGGTGTTGAGGCATTGCCCGTCGTTCAGAGGGTAGGTTGAGAGCTCGAGGTGTAAATCAGCTGGCGGCACGGAGATGCGCGTGCAGGGACCTCTTGCTCGGGACGATGGGACCGGTTCAATATTTGGCTAACGGGTGAAAGGTAGTCGCGTACGGCGTCCGTGATGGTTGTTGTAGGCAACATCGAGTACGGGCGTACGTGACGGGTTGTTCGGGTAACCCTGCAGGTGTAAATCGATTATAATCGCCGTCCCTCGCGGTCAGTGAGTACCACTTGTTCACTGTACCGTGACGTAGAAAGAACAGGCTAGTTACATGTTAAAATGTTGCTGATTGAAAGTTGGATATTGATTGTTAATGATATGTTGTAGCTTAGTGCTAACTAAAGTTCTTTTCAACTTTGGGCAAAGTACATGAGAGAAATGCGTTTCTTGTTTGATTGCGGCTCTCTCATGTGCCTTAGCATAAAGTTCTCCACAACCTGCTGCTAAAACTTGAAAGTAAGGTTCTACTAATTAGGCGAGTCCTTGCAAATGATTTTTACCTCATGCAACCCATCACCCTCATGTAGAAGTTCCATGTTTAGGTGAGACGGGTCAGACTTGCTGAGCCTTCGTGCTCACTGCTTGTGTTTGAAGCTTTTGCAGGGTTCTATGAGGAAGGGACTCCCGAAGAGGAGACGGAACCCCAGGAGGGGAACCCCGTCGAGTGGGAGTCGTGCACGCCGCAGAGTTAGTGTGCGTGTGTGCTAGCAAGGACACGTTCGAGGGCTGAACGTGCACTTGATGCTTAGTCTACGCCCGCGAGTGTGGACTAAACTTATTTTGATGTAAACATGTTAATAAACTTGTTTATGTAATAAAGCTTCCGCTTCCGCTTTGTACCTTTGACGTGTGTTATACGGTGCTGTGCAATGCAGCACCCCTCAGCGTGATCCTGGCTCGACAGGACCAGTGGGGTCGTGTCAGCGTGGTATCAGAGCTCGCTTGAGGTCTAACACAGTACAAAGGTCTTCTTTTTCAAAAATCCAGTGAGGAACGAGTTAGTAGCCCGTATAAGGATGTTATTAGCATATAGAAAGTGGCATATTAACCTATTTGTTATGTCGGAAAATCGTGCATCTCGGGACGTTCATGTCTTGGGGGGTGCACGTAAGCGCTGTCCACCAGTGCGCACAAGCTGAAGGGTGGAGCCCCACGGGTGGCAGGTAACCCGACCCGCTTCAGTATCCTCTACGACTCTTCATGTCGTTTGGGGTATTCGAGCAACGTCTGTCCCTGGCGTGCGTGGTGCAACATGGGAGACCCCGTCACGTGGTCTAAAACGTGAACACGTAACTCAAGGCGTGTTTGGCTTGAGAACATCCGGGCGAGTGATGACGGCCGGATGTACCAACTGTATGGATTCCGGGCTCGGTGTGCAGCCGAGTCTGATGATTGGTTGAATTTCTGCAGGTAGCCTTACCACAAAACGGTAGACGTGTAGTATCCGTGTGCGAGTGACGAGTAGTGCCACTGAACTAACGACGCCGGCTAAGTCCGGTATAGGTTTTTCCTTTGTGAGGACGTAGTACCGACATAATCTGGTGACGCCTCGACGTCACACCCAACAAAATGAACAACTTCGTTTAAAATTTGATGGTTTTGATCCAAAGTAGTAAAACTTGATGTAACTCCTTCCCTTGAACAGGATATTCAAAGTTAACAAGCTTTCAACTTATAGGATGTTAAGGACAGAGCACTCTGTTTCCAGCTAAATTAAGGCTGAAGTTAATCAGAGGTTATAGGTTGAGTTCTTTCGAGGTTGATGTCGTATGATACATCTCTGGAAAGCTTTGGAGGAGCTTTACAACTTTTCTGTTGAGTTCCAGAGGTGTTTCGTCCCTTAACCACTCGAAAAATGCAGTAGAGTTGAAACTGTCCAGAAAACAGGACGGAGCAAAGACTCTCTGTAAATTAAGCATAACTTCCTGCATAAAAATCCAAAAATAGAAAATGAGGTAGTTCTGGAAAGATTATGAGATGGGTTACAACTTTGTAACAGAAAGTTTGTCAGATTTGGAACGAATTAACTGGGATTCTTGGATCAAATCAGTACCTAAGGCAGGGAGGTGTTGTCCAATTGTTTCCAGAAATTCTGTTAACTTTGACATCTCATAACTTTTGAACCAGAGCAGATCTTAGGCCAACCAAATACTTTCTGGAAAGCTATTGAAGTTAACTTTAACTTTGATGTTGAGCTCCAGGACTGGTTTTGCTTTTAACCTGGCCTAAATCAGATTGATATGGAAACTGGTCAGGGCTGTCATGGTAACAGCAGATCAGCAGTCAAATTTGTTTAAAAATTTGAACTATGTTTCCAAGTGTTATGGGTTCAATGACATATCTTATGTTATAACTCAATGGTTTACTGTTTAAATAAATATTTGACATTTCTCAAATATATTTTTACAGATGGCAGCAGATAAACGGTTGGAGAACGGGTGGGTAGTTTCCCACTGTTCTGACCGTAGCGGCTACCCGGAAGCATTGTGGCAAATGCTCCAATATTTCGGGTACAATCAGATGCCGCAATACTTCGCTAAGGAAGAAGGCGAAGAGGGGAACAAGACGTGGACGATCCATGTCGAGGTTCCTGCAGGGCCTACGCCACCCGGTTGGGTGCCATTCACCGTCACGGTGAGAGGAAGACAACCGGAAGGGATGTGGCAAGTGGCAGCCCGTGACACTATGTCACGTTTCTGCCAACTACACATGCAGGCTATGGAGGGTACTCCATACGCACTCGTTCCGGTGGAGGGACGAGCTCAGCATGTGTGGGGAGAGAGGTACCTGGAGGCAACGGACCCGAATTGCCCAAGGTACAACCCCGCGGAGGCAAACCTCAGCCTCCAAATGAGGGCGGGAAACGCTGTGATGGACAGCCAAGCTGTTCATACGGAGCATCTCGCCACCAAGCTCAAGGAGAGCACAAGCCGTGGAGATCATTTTGAGAGTGCTCACAGTGCACTCCGCAATGTGCTCCTTCCGACGATCAAGCGACTGAATGAACAACACAATCAGTTGCGTCGTCTGAAGAAGGCAAAGAAGAAGGGCCGTGTTGACATCGCGGCGTTGCAAGAGCTGGTGCAGACCCTAACCCAGCAGAATGAGGACCTTGCTCAAGAGCGGGACGACGCTATTGAGGAAGGACAAGGCTGGGAAGAGGACTACAACCAGGCTATGGACGAGGTGCATGCATTGCAGGACCTCGTGCCCCCGGTATTGGGCGTACCGGTAGTCTTGGGTCTTCCAGCCATGGGAGAACCCGGAATGGGAGAAGAGGTGGTAGATCCAGAGCCACCGGCTGAGGTACCGGAGGAGGACGACCCACAGGAAGTCGAGTTCTACTCCGAGTAGGGGGTTACGATTGCCAAGTAGGGCAACTAGGGTAGCGTAACCCAACTTTTGTAATCAGTGACATGTCGTGTAGACAGTAGCGTATGTATAGGTAGTGACGACATGAGCACGACTTCTCGGAGATCCGAGAATAATGTATCTTGTATAAAGTTTATGCTTTATCAATATATGTGAATGTTGTGCAAGTTAATCATGCGTCGCTTCAATACTTACTCCTGTTTATGGAATTTTGAGTAAGACATGTGCTAATTGCTGCTGTGTTGAATTTCAGAATGACGCGTACTCGTGCCAACCCCGATGTTGGAGGTACTAGCCAAGGGGGAGAGACCTCCCAACCACCTCCCGAGGACTCCTCGGGACAGCAGCAGCAACAGCAACGGCAAACACCGCCACCGCCACTGCCAATGGTTACATTGGCCGACATTGTCGCGGCAATGGCGGGTTCACATCAGCAGCATACAGAGCTGCTGCAAACGTTAATTGCGAATACGTCTCGCCCAGAGAGACGTCAAGATCGCGAGGAGCGCCAACAGAGCTCCTACTCCGACTTCCTGGCGACTCATCCCCCTGTATTCTCAAGGGCGGATGAACCGCTTGACGCGGACAACTGGCTCCGCGCCATAGAGATGAAGTTCGGGCTGCTCCAAATCAGCGAGCAGCGCAAGACTCAGTTCGCGGTCCAGCAGTTCCAAGGATCCGCGAGCGCGTGGTGGGCCAACTTTTGTGCTTCACAACTCACCGACCGAGTGATGACCTGGGCGGAGTTTCGGACGGCCTTCCGGGCCTATCATATACCGCCCGGTTTGATGAAGAGGAAGACGCAGGAATTCCTACACCTGCAACAAGGGAGCCGGAACGCGCTGGAGTACTCCAGAGCGTTCAACGATCTCGCACTCTACGCGTCGTATCACGCAGATACGGACGAGAAGCGGCGGGACCACTTTTACCAGGGGCTTAACCCGCTCCTGAAGGACAAGCTGGCGATGTTCAATCGCGGCAGCCTCAACGACATAATTGATGCTGCGATTGTTCAGGAAGACTCCGGCAAGGAGTTGGCGGCGGCAGAGCGAAAGCGAAGCGCGCCGCAGAGCAGCGGAGAAAGAGGCGGTCCTTCTCAGAAGTTTCGGATGGTGAATCGCCCACCATCAGGTCCGCGCTAGCAGCCACCACAGCGGTCGATGCCGTTCCGCGGTCGGCCGTATTCTTCACCGGCATTCCGGCCGGCACTGCCAGCACCACCGCAACAACAGCAGCGGGCGATGCCGCGTGCGTTTGCACCTCCGCAACGCATGCCGGGCTTTCGTCCACCAAGTACTCCACCAGCAGCGGCCACATGTTACAAGTGTGGTCGTCCAGGACACTTCGCGAGCAGTTGCCCGGAGAGGCAAGGCGGCGGAGTGGTACCACAGTTTCCGGGGAGGAATCAACCCCGGAACCCTACTAATGCGCGGCGGGCAAACCCTAGGCCCGGCACTGTCCACCAGCTTGCCATTGAGGACGTGCCGGAGGGCGAGCCAATCCTTGCGGGTATGTTCCAACTCCACCAGCATCCCGCTATAGTACTATTTGATTCAGGCGCCACGCATAATTTTATTAGCCAAGCTTTCATTGCTAAACACAGCTTGCCAATACTACCCACCGATAGTCCATATTTAATTTGCTCACCGGGTGGGAAGATTTCAGCAAGCGTCATGGTCTCCAAAACACCGTTATGCTTAGCGGGTAGAGTGTACCCCACGTCTCTCATTATCTTAGAGGGGCAAAAGGTCGATGTCATCCTAGGAATGTCGTGGTTAACCCGCCACGGCGCTGTTTTAGACACCGTCCTTCGAGTCGTGCACTTAAACTCAGAGGTGCACAGTTCTCACTCATTATTTCTGGACAGTCCAGAAATAAAACTTCCAAGTGTCTATCAAGCCACAACCATCAGATTGGAAGACATTCCAGTGGTCCGAGAGTTCCCTGATGTATTCCCGGATGATTTGCCGGGGATGCCACCCGATAGAGAGGTGGAGTTCAAGATTGAACTTGCACCGGGAACCATGCCAATATCCCGAAGGCCGTACAAGATGGCGCCCAAGGAGTTGGCGGAACTGAAGATTCAGCTCACGGACCTTCTGGAGAAGGGTTTTATTAGGCCGAGCTCCTCGCCATGGGGTTGTTCGGCACTATTTGTCAAAAAGAAGGATGAAACGTTGCGGCTTTGCGTGGACTACCGTCCATTAAATGCCGTAACCATCAAGAACAAGTACCCGTTACCACGGATCGACATGTTGTTTGATCAGTTGGTCGAAGCAAAGGTCTTTTCCAAGATGGATTTAAGATCCGGGTACCATCAGATTAAGATCAGGGCTGAGGACATTCCAAAGACAGCTTTCTCGACAAGGTACGGACTTTATGAGTACCTGGTCATGTCCTTTGGCCTCACCAATGCTCCAGCTCACTTCATGTATTTAATGAACTCGGTGTTCATGCCGGAGCTGGACAAGTTTGTCGTGGTCTTCATCGACGACATCCTGGTATACTCCAAGTCGGAGGAAGATCACAAGAAACATCTGCGTATAGTCTTGCAACGGCTGCGGGATCACAAGTTATACGCAAAGTTCAGCAAATGCGAGTTTTGGATATCGCAAGTGCCTTTCCTCGGGCATATCATCTCAGCGGAGGGTATCGCTGTGGACCCGAGCAAAATCACGCAAGTGCTGAATTGGAAATCCCCGAGAACTGTTCATGAGGTACGGAGTTTCCTCGGACTCGCGGGATATTATCGGAGGTTCATTCCGAACTTCTCGAAAATTGCCAAGCCAATGACAGAGCTGCTGAAGAAGGCTACCAAATATGTTTGGAGTCCAGCATGTGAAGCAGCATTCAAGGCTTTAGTCAAGCACCTGACATCAGCACCGGTTTTGGCGCAGCCAGACACAACAAAACCGTTCGATGTGTACTGCGATGCATCCGGCATTGGGCTCGGATGTGTGCTGATGCAAGACCGAAGAGTGGTCGCGTATGGATCACGGCAGCTTAGGAACCATGAGCAGAATTATCCAACTCACGATTTGGAGCTCGCTGCCGTGGTACTTGCACTGAAGATGTGGAGGCACTACCTACTCGGTCACCTCGTACATTTATATACCGACCACAAAAGCCTCAAGTACATCTTCACTCAGAAGGAGCTGAACATGAGGCAACGAAGATGGTTGGAACTGATAAAGGATTACGAGATAGAGATCCATTATCATCCGGGCAAGGCAAACGTTGTGGCAGACGCGCTAAGCCGCAAGTCACACGTCAATAATCTGACCATCACACCGTTGGAAGAGAGCGAACCACCACTACATGTGATTCCACATGGAGCTCTCTACAACCTAGCTTTGATCCCCACCATCCGTGAAGAGATAGCGGCAGCCCAGAAGAATGATAAGGGCATGTCACATTTACGGAGACGAGTAGACAGTGGGGAGTTGAAATGTTTCCGGAAGGACGGAGACGGCGTCCTATGGTTCAAGGACCGGATCGTCGTACCCCGAAACCCGGAGTTACGGAAGAAAATCTTTGATGAGGCTCACTTATCAAAGTTTTCTATTCACCCCGGCAGCAACAAGATGTATCAGGAACTCAGAAGCAAGTTTTGGTGGACACGGATGAAGCGAGAGACGGCAAAATACGTGTCCGAGTGTGATACATGTCGACGGGTGAAGGCAGACCACATGCGGAAACCGGGACTGCTGCAACCACTGGGTGTTCCTGCCTGGAAGTGGGAGGACGTGAGCATGGATTTCGTCGTCGGTTTACCCACCACCTTACAGAAACATGATTCTGTGTGGGTGATCGTCGATCGGCTCACCAAAGTTGCCCATTTTATCCCGGTCAACACCAACTACAACACCAAGAAGTACGCTGAACTGTACATCTCACGGATCCTATGCTTATACGGCGTACCCCGTACCATCGTATCGGACCGGGGCACTTTATTTGTGTCCCGTTTTTGGGAGCAGCTACACGCTGCCCTGGGGACGAAGCTGATCCGTAGTTCAGCCTACCACCCGCAGACAGATGGACAAACTGAGCGGGTAAATCAAATCCTAGAAGACATGCTACGAGCTTGCGCTATCGACCACGGCAAGAATTGGGATGATCACTTGCCATTAGCCGAGTTCTCGTACAACAATGGGTACCAAGCCAGCATCAAGATGGCGCCCTACGAGGCGCTATACGGCAGGAAATGCCGCACACCACTGAACTGGTGTGAATCTGGCGAGAGGGTTACCTTCGGGATTGATCTTGTCAACAACGCGGAAGAAAAGGTTCGATTAATTCAAGCGAACCTAAAAGCCGCTCAATCCCGACAGAAACAGTATGCGGACCGGAGAAGGCGTCCGTTACAATTCGAAGCTGGAGACCACGTATATCTACGAGTGTCTCCAATGAAGGGCGTAAACAGATTTGGGGTGAGGGGAAAGTTGGCACCCCGATTCATCGGTCCATTCCAGATTACCGAAAGATGTGGATCGGTGGCATACCGGCTAAGATTACCAGAAGCACTTTCCGGTGTGCACGACGTCTTTCACATTTCCCAGCTGAGGAAGTGTCTCAAGCTATCAACTACCATTCAGCTGGAAGACATTGAAGAACTGCAACCGGATCTCACCTATCGGGAGGAACCGGTGCAGATTATTGATGAAAAGGCCCGAACCACACGCAACCGTACGTTGTGGTTCTACAAGGTTCTATGGAGTAATCACTCCATGGACGAAGCGACATGGGAGAGCGAAGAATTCCTTCGCACTAACTACCCCGACTTTTTCACGTCGCATATTCGGTAATTTTCCACCGTCCTCTCTCTCATTTCACCTTATAATCTCGGGACGAGATTCTTTTAAGGGGGGAGGAATGTAAGGGCCTCAGTTTTTGACACTCATTTGCAGTGTTCATCACCACACCACACACCTCATTTGAGGAAGAATGATGAACACAAATAAAGAGCAAGTAACAATTATCAACATGCTCATTAGGGAACAAACTCACACATTGCAAAAGTGGTACTTCCCACATGTGATATAGATGGGCTGGACATATGAAAACTCCTACACTTTGCTAAGGATGTCCATGCCAAGTTCCACCCAAATTCAAAACCTTTTTGAGGTCATTTTGGGTATAGTTAGGAAGAGGGCAGTTTGAAACCATATTCAAATTCAAACTGTTTTCACCCACTGAATTTAAAAGTGGAAGGCATATTCTTGCTCAGCACATTTTTGTGAGCTCACACACCAATTTTCACTCCATTTGGAGTTGATCTTGACATGAGCTAAGGGGGAGAAATTCAAACTTTATTTGAATTTCAAACTGCACTTGTGCTGAAATTCATTCAAACCAAACCTCAGTTGAACTTTGATCAATTCAAATGGCTCTTGGGTGAATAATTTGAATTGCCAAGGGTAGAATAGGGTTCACTGTTTACCACAGCTGTTAGGAATAAATTTCAGAGGTTAAAAGAGAAGTGGGACCCACATGTCAGCCTCTGCCTCAAAGCAAACCGACTGAACCACAGTTCAGTCGGTTCCCGGCAGCTGTGCGCGCGCGCCACCGAAGGGGGCAGCCGGCGCCAGCTCCTGCTGCGTGCCCCAAGCCGGAGACCAGCCGGCCGGGCTATTTATTCCCCCCCCCCCCCGGCGTGCTTCAGTCACCATTTCCCCGAGCTACCGACGTGCGCGACTGCTTTTCCCACTGCCATCACTAGCGCTCGAGTTCCTGCTTGATCAAGCCGATCGCAGCCCCCTCTTTCCATTCCAAGGTCCCAGCAAGGTACTAGCAACCATCCTCCATCCTTCCCATTGATAGAAATCGATTGAAACCGAGTGATATCGGCTGTGCCGAAAGATCAAACTCGGAACTGGAAACCGCCGCACCTCGGGCTCTCGTGGACAGCCCAACCTGGGCGTTGTCACGCCCGAGCCAAGGCACCCTTGGACGCGCAAGTGATCGGTGCTGCTCATCCCCGAGCCACAGCTCGAGTGGTTGCTCACCGGCGGCGAATTTCCACTTTTCCCCTTTCGGTGTGCAGAACGACCTTCGGGTACGATTCTGTTTAATTCGTGCTCTAGAAAGGATTAGAGGGCCTCAGGCCACTCCCACACGAACTAGACACGGTGACGCACAAGTTGCCTTCACAACTCTGGGCCGGAGAACTTCTGTGCCCGGCGTAATTCAAGGTCTACTAATGGCGGAACGCACGGGGGGTATCGGGCGCACGGTGAGGACCTATTTCGGGCCTTCCCCGAGCTGCCCCGAGTTCATGTCGACCTTCTCTGAGGTCCACTGATGCTCCCCGACCGGTTTCCCAAGTAGCTGAGGCACTAGGAGCATCAGCCGACATGGCCGAAGTCGTTCCGATATGGCGGCTCGTCGCCGACCATGCTCCGGCCGTTGTCATGAGCAGCTGACCCTCGGATCATGTTCCCCAAGTAAAAGTAGGCAGGGGCGGCCAGAATCAAGAAGTTTGGAGCGGTACAGCAGCCAGCGGCGAGCTCTCCGGCGAGGTCCCTCGGCGGCGGAGCGCGGGTGTCGCGAGGTTGAAGAAGGGGGTGGACCCCAGCTGTCAGCGGCCGATATTTTGAATCGGGATCCGGCTGCGGCCGGGATCGGGTGTGCTGGCGCGCAAAAGCCTTGTGGGCCGCGGTGTGCTGTCGCTTCGGCGTGCGACGCGTGTCCCCTGGGCCCACGCGCGAGTTTAAACTTTTCCCCGATTTTCAGATTTCCTTCAAACTTCAAATCCTTATAACTTTGGCTAGAAAGCTCCAAATTGAGTGAACCAAATTTTGCTGGATTCAGCTCTCTGAGTACTTTCCAGAAAATCAAGTGTCACTTCATGAAATTCCTTAATTCTCCAGAATTAATTCCTCAAAGTTTAAACTGTTAGGAATTTTAACTGGAGAATCCTTTGGAGGAAAATCCTGAAATTTTGCTGAGATGTTCACCAAAATATCCTTGAACTACCATAAAAATTTCAGATCCATTTGAGCTCATTTAGTCCACCTAATGGTGTGATTAGTAAAACTGTTCCAGAGAAAATAGAAAATGTTCAGAAACATTTTCAGGATTTTCTCTGAAATTGTTTAGCTCATATCTTTAGTTAGAGACTTCCAAATTAAGTGAGACCAACTCCATTAGAACCCTCTGAAAATCTAGTTTTCAGAAAGTCATAGTTTGTCTCATGAAAATCCCTAGAACACCCTAAGGGTTCCAATTAAGGTCAAGGACATAATTATTTGTGGAGGGCTCAAATGAGCTTTGCTGCAACTAAAACTTGACCAAGTCTTTGTTTAGGTTGTAACCAAGCCACAGTAAAAGTTTCACAGTCATTAGGTCTGTCTAGTAAGGGTTATAGGCTTCACAACTTCAAAGTTAATACAAAGGCATCTAAATTGATACATACATTGTTCTTATCATGTAGTCGCTAAGGTCGAGGAGGAACCCGAAGTCCTAGACTTCGTTACTCCGGAGGAACAGCTAGCCTACGACCAAGAGCAGCAAGGCAAGCCCCGGTTTGCATTAACCTTTTTACGAATTTTTATTGTTTTGAGCACATACTTGTTTCCCTTTGTTCGTTGCATTAGAGTCTTGATTGGAAACCCAACTGCACAGCCAAGAAAACCATGGGTTGGGTTTAGGATTGAAAACCTCGTTAGCCACTGCATTGCTAGAATAGAGTAGGATTCGGTACAAGTCGAGTAGTTGGAACTACTCGCGAGAATAGGCTAAAGGCACATTGCTCGGGTAGAGATAGCACATGAAACACATGGCAAGAAAATGAGACCGAGCGGAGAGTAAGAGCAGCAGGACTTTGGGGCCTGTGTGCTGTAGCTCCGCTTGTGTCGATTGAGGACCGAGCCGTGTGCGGGCCTGTTGAACAAGCTAGAACAGTACCGAAGACCTACCGGCTATATGGGAACCGGGAAACTGATGTAACTCGGGTAGCTGGGTGTTGAGGCATTGCCCGTCGTTCAGAGGGTAGGTTGAGAGCTCGAGGTGTAAATCAGCTGGCGGCACGGAGATGCGCGTGCAGGGACCTCTTGCTCGGGACGATGGGACCGGTTCAATATTTGGCTAACGGGTGAAAGGTAGTCGCGTACGGCGTCCGTGATGGTTGTTGTAGGCAACATCGAGTACGGGCGTACGTGACGGGTTGTTCGGGTAACCCTGCAGGTGTAAATCGATTATAATCGCCGTCCCTCGCGGTCAGTGAGTACCACTTGTTCACTGTACCGTGACGTAGAAAGAACAGGCTAGTTACATGTTAAAATGTTGCTGATTGAAAGTTGGATATTGATTGTTAATGATATGTTGTAGCTTAGTGCTAACTAAAGTTCTTTTCAACTTTGGGCAAAGTACATGAGAGAAATGCGTTTCTTGTTTGATTGCGGCTCTCTCATGTGCCTTAGCATAAAGTTCTCCACAACCTGCTGCTAAAACTTGAAAGTAAGGTTCTACTAATTAGGCGAGTCCTTGCAAATGATTTTTACCTCATGCAACCCATCACCCTCATGTAGAAGTTCCATGTTTAGGTGAGACGGGTCAGACTTGCTGAGCCTTCGTGCTCACTGCTTGTGTTTGAAGCTTTTGCAGGGTTCTATGAGGAAGGGACTCCCGAAGAGGAGACGGAACCCCAGGAGGGGAACCCCGTCGAGTGGGAGTCGTGCACGCCGCAGAGTTAGTGTGCGTGTGTGCTAGCAAGGACACGTTCGAGGGCTGAACGTGCACTTGATGCTTAGTCTACGCCCGCGAGTGTGGACTAAACTTATTTTGATGTAAACATGTTAATAAACTTGTTTATGTAATAAAGCTTCCGCTTCCGCTTTGTACCTTTGACGTGTGTTATACGGTGCTGTGCAATGCAGCACCCCTCAGCGTGATCCTGGCTCGACAGGACCAGTGGGGTCGTGTCAGTAACCGCTTGATAAAGTCTGATCTTTTTGTGGCATCCAAGTTAACTTGTTCCTGTAATGGTAAAGGAAAAAGATCCATGGGAGTATGCGGTTTAAACCCATAAACTATTTCAAATGGACAAGAGTTTGTTGTGGAATGGACTGCCCTGTTATAAGCAAATTCAACATGTGGAAGGCAGTCTTCCCAGAGCTTCAAATTCTTTTTCAACACAGCACGCAACATGGTTGACAAGGTACGGTTGACAACTTCAGTTTGGCCATCCGTTTATGGATGACAAGTGGTTGAAAATAACAACTTTGTGCCAAGCTTAGCCCACAATGTCTTCCAAAAGTAGCTGAGAAATTTAGTATCCCGGTCTGAAACAATAGTCTTTGGAACTCCATGTAAACGAACAATCTCCCTGAAAAACAAATCAGCAACGTGTGAAGCATCATCGCTCTTATGACAGTGGATAAAATGTGCCATTTTAGAAAAGTGATCTACAATAACAAAAATAGAATCCCTACCCCTCTGAGACCAAGGTAACCCCAGAACAAAGTCCATAGATATATCTTCCCAAGGTACATGTGGAATAGGTAATGGAGTATATAAACCATGGGAATTGAGGCGGGACTTAGCTTTCAAGCAAACAACGCAGCACCCAACGTGCCGCTGAACATCACGTCGCATATGTGGCCAAAAGAAATGATCAGAGAGCATGTCCAATGTCTTTTTGACACCAAAATGACCAGCTAGTCCACCTACATGTGCTTCCTGCAAAAGAACTTGACGAATCGAGCAAGCTGGAATGCATATTTTGTTAGTCCGAAACAAGAAGCCATCATGCGTATAATATTTATCCCAACCTTTTCCATCAATGCAACGAGAGAAAGGTTCTTTAAAATCAGCATCAGCAGCATAAAGTGTTTTGATGGATTCCAAACCAAGCACTTTTGTATCTAGTTGTGTAATCAACGCACATCTTCTAGACAAGGCATCGACAACAATGTTATCTTTACCACGCTTATGTTTGACAACATAGGGAAACGTTTCAATGAACTCAATCCATTTAGCATGTCGACGATTTAGCTTGCCTTGACTTTTAAGATATTTCAAAGCTTCATGATCAGAATGAATTACAAATTCTTTAGGTAACAGGTAATGTTGCCAAACTTCCAAAACGTGAACTAACGCATAAAGCTCCTTGTCATAAACTGAGTAATTCAGATGTGGACCATTTAGCTTTTCAGAAAAGTAGGCAACAGGTTTATCTTCTGCAGCAGTACACCTCCTATGCCAATACCACTTGCATCACATTCGATCTCAAATGTCTTACCAAAATCAGGAAGTTGCAGCAGCGGTGCTTTACAAAGCTTTGTTTTCAGCATTTGAAATGCTTGGTCTTCGTCATGTCCCCATTTGAATAGAACATCCTTCTTTGTGAGATTGTTAAGTGGTGCAGCGAGAGTGCTGAAATCTTTGACAAAACGCTTATAGAAACTTGCAAGACCATGAAAGCTTCGAACTTGGCTCACATTTACCGGTGTAGGCCAATCCTTTATTGCTTTAACCTTCTCTTCATCAACCTGAATACCATTTGCGGAAACAACAAAGCCAAGGAAAACAACACGGTCTGTGCAAAAGGTGCACTTAGCAATGTTGCCATCAATTTCTCTCCCCTCAAAACAGCAAGTACTTGACGGATATGATCAAGATGTTCATCAAATGATTTGCTATAGATCAGAATATCATCAAAATAAATAACTATAAACATGCCAATGAAAGCTCGTAAAACATGATTCATTAAGCGCATAAAAGTTGAAGGAGCATTTGTCAAGCCAAATGGCATCACAAGCCATTCATAAAGACCAAATTTAGTTTTAAACGCTGTTTTCCATTCATCACCAAGTTTCATGCGGATTTGATGATAACCACTACGTAAATCTATCTTGGTGAAAATGATAGAACCACTCAATTCATCTAACATGTCATCAAGTCATGGAATGGGATGGCGATATCAAACAGTTATAGCATTGATAGTATGACAATCAACACACATGCGCCAAGAGCCATATTTTTTTGGAACTAAAAGAACGGGAACTGCACATGGTGATAAGGATTCACGAACATACCCTTTGTCCAAAAGCTCTTTTACCTGTCGCTGAATTTCCTTTGTTTCTTCAGGATTGGTGCGGTAGGTTGGACGTTTTGGAAGCGAAGCACCTGGTACCAAATCAATTTGATGCTCAATTCCACGGAGTGGAGGAAGTCCAGCTGGTATTTCATCGGGAAAAACATCTTCGGAGTCCTGTAAGAGATCAAGAACAACACTAGGCAGCGATGAAGGTAAATCGTGAGTTGAAAGTAGGACCTCCTTGTGCAAGAGCACAAAGAATGGGGTTGTGGTGTCTCTCACTTCTCTCAAATCACTCTTGCTCACAAAGAGACACTCAGTGTGGCGTGGCTGTTTAGGATTGGCATGAGGCTTTATGTGGCTGGATGGGTTAGAACTCTCTCCCTTACTTGGGTTGAGGGTCTCGCTCAATTTTCTTTTGTCTGATTCCTCTCTTTTCTTGCGAGCCATATCTGAAGTATGTATCTCCCCTGGAGATAATGGAACAAGAACCACCTTCTTGTCATTGTGAATGAAAGTGTATTTGTTAGACCGTCCAAAATGCACCAAGTCCACATCAAATTGCCAGGGCCGACCAAGCAGCAAATGGCATGCTTGCATGGGGACAATATCACAATCCACCTCTCCATGATAACCACCAATGGAAAATGACAAACGAATCATGGCTGAAACCTTAACTGTCCCGGAATTATTCAGCCATTGCATATGGTACGGATGTGGATGGCGACGTGGCTGCAAACCAAGCTTCTCAACTAGCAAAGCACTAACAATATTATTGCAGCTCCCACCATCTATGATGAAATGGCACACTTGGCCTTGCACTTTGCATCGGGACGGAAATAACTTATGGCGTTGTCCTTGTTCAGCTGCAACAAACTGAGTGGAAAGAACTCTCCTAACTACCAAAGAAGGAGATGGTGTATTCATTGTAGAAGGCTCGAAAGCAAGAAAATCAGCAAGCAACTCATCAAAATAAGCACTAGTAATCTCATCAAAAGATGGAGAAATAACATCTTGTAACATGTCATTGGGAACAAAAGTTGGAATAGGTTGAATCGCTAAACAATTCAGACCTAGCTCAAATGTACCATCCTCTGCTGAATACTCACAAGTGTCAAGATTAAAATCTGCAAATACATTGGTAAGCTCGTCCTCCTCTTCACTTTGTGAATCATAAGAACCATCAGCAAGGGCAATAATAGTACGACGATTGGGACATTCAGCTTGTTTATGCCCATGACCACCACATTTAAAACACTCAATCTTGCTTGTCTTGTGTTGGGTGGCTGCAGTAGAAGAAGTGGGCTGATTTGAACTCACAGCTTTACCTTTTGCATCCAATTGTTTGGAAGAAGATGGAATGGATCTATTTGTTCCACGCGATGAGGATTTGGGCGTTGCAGCTCCTTGCTGTTGGAATTGAGGAGTGACATCCCCTTGCTGTTGGGAATGACGCCATGAAGCAATGTATTTGTAAGACGTAGCAACTTGCTGTTCAGCCCTCTTTGCAAAATGAACCAACTCAGTGAGACAAGTGTAATTTGTCATATCCACTTTATCAGCAATGGATTTATTGAGGCCAACCATAAACCGGGCCATTGTGGATTCCTCATCTTCAGTTATCCCTGTACGAAGTAAACACATTTCCAATTCTTGAAAATATTCATCAACAGTACGAGTACCTTGCACAAGACGTTTCAGCTTCAAATGTAGGTCACGAGAATAATATGCAGGAACAAAACGACGTCGCATTTCCCTCTTCATGTCTTCCCAAGTTATACGAACATGCCCAACTCTTCGATATTCAGTACGGACCTGATTCCACCAAGTTATGACATAGCCTTTAAACTCAATGGCTGCAAGCTTTGCCTTCTTTTCAGCAGGGTATTCATACAAATCAAATAGTTGCTCCACTTTGGTTTCCCATTCAAAGTAATCATCAGCATTCTTCTTGCCGCTGAATGGAGGAATGGACACTTTAACATTGTCCAAACCATCATCATTATGACGTCGTTCATGATGACGTCGACGGTGATCACCATAACGACCACGGGCTCCAAAATGGCCAAAGTTGTCACCGCCATGATCATCATATGAACCACGGCGACCATAAGGATCACCTCCATGTTCAGCACTATAATTTGAAAATGTTTCAGCATCAAACTCAGGAGGATGCCCAACAGGAACACGTCGTGCACAACCAAAACCAGCAGCAAATCCTCGGCCATGGCCACCTGCAAAGTTATCAAAACCAGCAGCGAATCCTCGGCCACGACCACCACCACCGCCACCGGCATGTTGATCATCATCCTCAATGTGTTCATCATCATGAGGTGGATGCTCCCCATGTTGCTGCTGTAGTGATCGTTGAAGCGCTTGCATCCCCTGCATCAATTGTTGCATTTGTGCACGCACTTCCTGAATTTCTTGACCAGAAACAGTGTGAGAAGGGGAATCTTCATTTCCTGCCATGTTAGTAACAAAGGAAGAAAGTAATAGGACAAAATATATGTGGAATCACTCCCTAACCACTAACAAAACAAGTTCTTTCTCTGTCACACCCGGTTTTTCCGAAGAACAACCAAGTGAATGTCACATGTATGCCAGAATCATTTTCTCATACATGTGATGACAAATAGTGAAGCATCATTTATTACAAGCCAGGCGTCGAATATAAATAAGTCTTACATAGCAAATGTCTCGATGGACAATAATAAGTTCATCACAAGTAAATAAACTAGCAGCGGAATATTATTCTTGAGGGCTCCGTCACAGGCGTTGTCCGGGGTCTCCATGAACCTAAAAACCTTCTTCGGTGCCAAAGTCTTGGTCATTATACACCACCTCATTATCTTGACCTGAGAAGCAATATAAACCAACAAATATGCAAGGTTGAGTACCGATGGTACTCAGAAAGTGTGGGAAAGTTATGTCATGCATGGCTAGAACAAGAGAAGGTTGAACTCATGGTTAAAGCACTACGCAATTAATACCTATCACCTTAGCTTATTAAGCACCTACATTACTACACAGGTGAAATGGTCCCAAACTCCCATCCCATCATCATAATCAAATAACCATAAAATCATTTCCAATGTTAAGCTCCCCGCTTAACGTTCTCAACTTCCAAAACCATCAATCCTCTAATCATGAATAAGTCCAAGCCGCTCTTGACCGTGAGCACGGCTGTCATGATAGTTTTGACTCTGCAGAGTTTGTACCACTGTACCCACATGTAGTGATTTCATCCCCCGTTGCCGGGTGGACTAAAAGAACCTCCATTATGTCAGTGGCTACGAACCACATTCACACTTCCCAGGTGTGTAGCCAGGAGATCACTACGAAGTCTTTACAAAGGGATTCCCGACGAGCGTGGGCCCACTGAGGTTTCACCCCTAACAGCATACAAGAGGCTCCAACCCCGCTGCAGTGGCCCCCTCTTGAGCCTTGCGGTTCATATGGTAGTCCAGCTGACACCTACTCCCCGCACCATCCAACACACCCATACTACGCCGGGGATACACCTAATTAATTGGCCAAGCTGCCCCATCTCAGCATGTGGTTGGCACTGTAAAGCCAGGTTACATGCTCCATGAACCGGTCCTTAGGATCCAGACAAGTACTAAACACAAACCCGAGTCTCGTGCACCCAGCACACAACCAAACATCCAACTTGCCTTGATCCCTACCTCTACATAACTCACAATATCTCATTCAAGAGTATGGTAAAATAAACTGATGATCTCATATCCCAAATATCCCATTCTAAGCATGGCTAAGCATATGCACAAAAATAAATGACATGCTAAAATAAATTCCAACCCAAGCTTCAAGGAAATAAGGTAATGCAATTCTAGGGAAACTTCCTATCATGGGTTTCATATTTAAATTGACAATGCAAATAACTCTAGCTACACATCCTAGCATAGGATCAAAGTGGTCAAGGACACTTGCCTCCTTCCTGCTGCTCTTGAAATGGTTAGTCCTGATCTTGGAAAGGAAGAACTTGCTCTTGAGCAGGTTCTACATCATACCATCACACATAGCAAAAGAAAAACAACAATCCATAAGACATAGTTCACACTTCCACTTCATACAAACCACACATTCACATTTATGAAAGTCATTCACAATTATATGTGCTGTGGTTACTCTATGTGTGTTGATTTGTGGCTTATATGCACTTTTAATCATGTGTATATGATTCCTACTTTTGTATTCACATTTATGCTTACATACTATACATATGAGTTTCCAATTTAAATAAATTCCTTATATTTAATTACTACACCTTTTAGCTACCAAGTATGCATGAAAGGTATTTTCCTACTCCATATGTGTCTTCAGAATTTCTACCAACCCTAAACTGAATTGTTTGGATTTTAGAAACTTCATTTATCATTTACTAGTTGCTATATTTTCAGATTTATTTCCTATGCCTAAATGTGAACTTTATTATGAAAATAACAAGACACATCATCTAAACAGAATAGGTTCTGATCTAAAATATTTAATAATATATTTTTGACCTTTTCCTCTGATGTAAACTATTTTACATTTATTTTCCCTATTTTTAAAACTATTCTTTACTTAAAAATGTGTCCCTATAACTAATAAATGTGAATAATAAATTAAACAGATTCATTTCAGCCCAAAATATATTTTTATCTCACTCCAAAGTTTTCTAAGTACTGAGAAAGTTTTTAATTAAATTTTGACAATATGTTTGTCCCACTTTTTAAATTTTAAATACTAGCCACCTATTCAATTTCCTAAATTAAATATTAAACAGGGTTGAAAAGGTAAACTCACCCCACTACAGGGTCTATAATATTATTTTAACAATTTTCAGGGGTCTAGCTACTCATAACAGAGGAGTCTTTCCTAATTTTTATTAAGTCCAGGGGCTAAAACTGATTTTTAAATGAATTTACATGATTTTCTGAAGTTCCAGGGGCTAGATCAGAAGTTTCCGGGGCTAGCTCTTATTTCCCGAGAACCCCAGGGGGTAGCACGTAAGATTTTCAGTCTTTATAACGCGGGGCTGATGTGGACCGTCCAATTTAAAACAGACGGCTGAGATTATAACGCTGAACCGGTACGCGGGGATTTAAAGTCTACCGTGCGATTTAAAATAGACGGCGCACAAGCGGCCACGTTGCTCTGATCGAGCGCGGGCGGCGCTGCCCGGCGGCGCACGGCGGCGGGAAGCGGCGATCTCGCCGGAGATTTTCGGATCTTCGAGAATTCTTCCTAGAACTGTGATTTTATGGCATACATCGGTGGAGGGGAGGTCGGGGATCTCACCTCGGGGGTTTTCTTGAGCTCGGAGGTCCTGGAAGGCGGTCGGCGACGAGGTCCGAAGTGAAACCACGGCGAGGCTCATCGGCGCTGTGTTTGAACCGCAAGTCACCGAGTTTTCTGCACCTGCAGGGTTCCCCGGAGGCGGTGGATCAAGACCTGCAAGTTAGATCGGAATTTCTGAGCGTAGATCGGCCAGAATTCACCGGAGAAGGCTCGGGTTCTCACCGGAGTAAAAACGGCGGATCGCGTGGGAAAAACAGAACGAGGTCGGGGTTTTTATAGACGGGGGAGGGCGGCGGGTTGGTTTAGATCGAGCTGGAATCTTCGGGGTCCGGAAATCGGCTGGGATACGCGAGAATTCCCGATCGGTTTTGATTCGGGTGAGAGAGTCCCGGCCGATCGCGGCGCGGGCGCGAGGAAGAAGAAGGCTGGCGGGCCCCGCCTGTCAGTGGGAGGAAGGGGGCGCGCGCGGCTGCGGGCTGGCGCGGGGTTTGGGTGGGTCGGCTGGTGGGTTTCGGCCCACTGGCCAGTTTTTTTCTGTTTTCCTTTTTCTTTTTCTATTTATTTTCTGTTTTGAGTTTAAATTGAATTCCAGTTTGAATTTAAATTGTTGCAAAACATGCAACACGTCCAAAAATTTTTAAATTCCCCTCTTAACAGGATTTTGGATCTTAACGGGATTTTGGGGTGTTACAGCTCTACCCCCCTTAAAAGAAATCTCGTCCTCGAGATTAGTGGTTCTAAGAAAACAATTCCGGAAATTGTGCCTTGAGTTCATCTTCCCGCTCCCAGGTGGCTTCCTCTTCTGAGTGATTCTTCCACTGCACCTTGCACATCCGGATTCTTTTATTTCTGGTGAGGCGTTCCATTGTCTCCAAAATCTTGTATGGTTGCTCGTCATAAGACAAATCCTCAGCTACGTCCACTTCATTCATGGGTAACACCTCTTCAGGCGTCCTCAGGCATTTCTTGAGTTGTGACACATGGAACACATCGTGCACATCTGATAGACGAGTCGGTAACTCTAGTTGATACGCCACTTCGCCTTTCCTCTCCAGAACTTGAAAGGGTCCGATGTATCGAGGTGACAACTTCCCTTTCACCTTGAACCGACGAAGTCCTCTGATAGGGGACACCTTGAGATAGACATAGTCTCCCACGTTGAAAACGAGCTCTCTTCTTCGTACATTGGCATAGCTCTTTTGGCGTGTCTGTGCTATCCTCAAATTGTTGCGAATTTCCCTCACCTTCGCCTTGGCTTCTTGTAGTACTTCTGGACCAAACACTTTACTTTCCCCCGTTTGGTTCCAAAATAAGGGAGTTATGCACTTCCTCCCGTACAAGGCTTCAAACGGTGACATCTTCATACTAGCTTGATAGCTGTTGTTATAGGAAAACTCCGCATACGGTAAGTTCTTGTCCCAACTCCTATTGTTTTTGAGTGCACATGCCCTCAGCATATCTTCAAGGATCTGATTGGTTCTCTCCGTCTGCCCGTCAGTTTGGGGATGATAGGCAGAGCTGAAATTCAGATGGGTTCCCATGGTTTCATGCAACTTTTGCCAAAACCTTGAGGTGAACTGTGTCCCTCGATCCGACACAATCTTCTTGGGCACTCCATGGTAACACACGATCCTTGACATGTACAATTCTGCCAATTTGGATCCGCTGTAGCTTTCTTTCACGGGGATGAAATGAGCTACCTTGGTTAGCCTGTCGATGATGACCCATATTGAATCATATCCTGATTGGGTCCTAGGCAATCCCACTATGAAATCCATGCCGATTTCTTCCCATTTCCATTCAGGCACTTTGAGTGGTTGCAATAATCCCGCGGCTCGTTGATGTTCTGCTTTCACCAACTGACATGTGTCACATAGGGCAACATGTTCCGCGACATCTCGCTTCATGCCATACCACCAATACCTGCTCTTGAGGTCCTGGTACATCTTCGTACTCCCAGGATGAATGGAATAGTCGGAATCGTGAGCCTCCTTCAAAATCAATTCACGAATCTCCTTTACTTCAGGCACACAGATCCTTTTCCCGTGCCACACCGTACCTTGTTCATCCTCTCTAAAACCAGGAGCTTTATTTTCCTTGATGAGTTGTCTGATCTCTTGTATCTTCTCGTCTTTCTTTTGACCCTCGCGGATGTCTCGCTCTAGTGTGGAGTCCACTTC
This sequence comes from Neostapfia colusana, assembly GCA_030760725.1. Classification (NCBI taxonomy): domain Eukaryota; kingdom Viridiplantae; phylum Streptophyta; class Magnoliopsida; order Poales; family Poaceae; genus Neostapfia; species Neostapfia colusana. Next base: position 54,047,938 of record JASWHV010000019.1, read on the forward strand.
CATGGCGATAGCTTCACCACTATTCGCAAGGCATAGATTGAGCCTTATAACCTCGTCCTTCAATTCTGCAGGCATGTCCTTCAAGCTCAACTTATTGACCTGCACTTTCCGACTTAAAGCATCGGCCACGACATTTGCTTTCCCAGGATGATAGTTGATGCCCACATCAAAGTCATTGATTAGCTCTAACCATCTTCTTTGTCTGAGGTTGAGATCTGGCTGTGTAAAAATGTACTTCAAACTCTTATGATTCGTATATATCTCTGTCCTCTTCCCCATCAAATAGTGTCGCCAAATTTTCAACGCGTGTACCACTGCGGCTAGTTCTAGGTCATGTGTAGGATAGTTTTTCTCGTGCTTCCGAAGCTTCCAGGATGCATATGCCACGACATGCCCTTCTTGCATGAGAACACATCCCAACCCGTTTCCAGAGGCATCGCAGTACACCGTGAAATTCTTCTGCATATCTGGCATAACCAACACTGGGGCTGTTGTCAATCTTTTCTTTAGCTTCTGAAAACTCGTCTCGCACTGTGGCGTCCATGTGAATGTGATTCCCTTCTCCAACAGTTTGGTGAGGGGTCTCGAGATATCTTAGAGAATCCCTCAATAAACCGTCGATAGTATCCAGCCAATCCCAAGAAGCTTCAAACTTCCCCGACATTTTCAGAGGTCTTCCACTTCTGTATATCCTCGATTTTGGCAGGATCCACGGAGATTCCTCCCTCCGAGATTATATGTCCTAAGAAGGGAACTCTCTTCAGCCAAAACTCACACTTGCTCAACTTGGCATATAGTTGGTGTTCTCTCAGCCTCTGCAACACCAACCTTAGATGTTTCTCATGTTCTTCTTCATCTTTGGAGAAGACGAGAATGTCATCTATGAAAACCACCACAAATTTGTCCAGATATTCCATGAATACCTTGTTCATGAGATACATGAAGTATGCCGGGGCATTAGTTAGCCCGAAAGGCATGACAGTGTATTCATACAGTCCGTACCAAGATACGAAAGTTGTCTTGGGAATATCAGATTGCCTTATCTTGAGTTGGTGGTATCCCGACCTGAGATCAATTTTTGAGAACACACAAGCGCCCCTCAACTGATCAAACAAGTCTTCAATGCAGGGTAATGGATACTTGTTCTTGATGGTTACTTCATTCAAGGCACGGTAATCCACGCATAACCTTTTGGGTTCCGTCCTTTTTGGGCACAAATATCACTGGAGCTCCCCATGGTGAGGAACTAGGGCGAATATACCCCTTCTCCGTCAATTCTCTCAAATGATCCTTGAGTTCTTCTAGCTGCTTGGAGTCCATCCGATAAGGTCTTTTGTATATCGGGGTTGTTCCAGGCACTAGCTCAATTGTGAATTCCACTTCACGATCGGGAGGCATACCTGGCAACTCCTCCGGAAAAACGTCTGCATATTCCCTGATAATTCAGATCTCCACTTTCAGCTCAACTTGATTTAATTGAACGTCCCTCCTCGGCTCTTGTATTGTTATAAACTTTACTTTTGTGCCACTAGGGTGCGTTAGTTCCACCGTTCTGGTTGAACAATGGATGATTCCCTTATGTTTGGTCAACCAGTCCATGCCCAAAATAATATCGATCCCTTGGGAATCTATCACTATGAGGTTAGCAGTAAACACTACCCCATTAATGTCTAGATTCACCTTGGGACACACTTGTCTTGTCCTTATTTCTCCACCTGGAGAGTTTACTGCTAGCATATAGTTCATTTGTGTTGTTGCTAGATCATGCTTCTTAACAAACCCTTTAGCAATGAACGAGTGGGTAGCACCAGAATCAAACAGCTGGGTTGCAATGTGTAAATTGGCAGGAAACTTACCAACTACCACGTCGGGTGCCTCTTGTGCTTCCTCCATAGTGACGTGGTTCACCCGTCCTCTCATTACATTCTGCTGTTGTGGCTGCGTGGACTTCTTCTTTGGGCACTTATGGGCGTAGTGCCCCACTTCACCACAACTAAAACATTGCACCCCAACCTTAGGTGCTTGGCCTTTATTGTCTTGGGGTTGGTTTGGGGGTCCTTGCACTGCTGGTCGAGGTGGATATGCGGGGCGAGGCTGCTGTACAAACTGACGTTGCGGCTGTGCTGGTGCTGCCGGAGGCCTGTAGTTCAGGTTGTACCCTCTTGGTGCTGAGTAGGGTACCGCAGCACGGTTCGTCTGCCCTGCAGGTTGCTGCATCAGACGTGGGTGGGTGTTGCTCCCTGGGGCTTGATGTGACCACCCGGCCTTCCTCTTATTCTCATTTTCCAAGGCCTTTAGCTTCCTTTCCACCACAAATGCTCTGTCTACCATCTTTTGGAAGCTTTCATACTCATTTGAGGATATTGCACATTGCATTTCTGCGGTAAGCCCTTCCACGAAACAATCTTGTTTCTGCTCATCAGTCTCTATGTCTCGTGGGGCATAACGGGATAGTTGAGTAAATTTAGTGAGGTATTCCCTCACCGTCATGTTTCCCTGCTGCAGTCCCAAGAACTCCTTCCTCTTGTTTTTGAGTTCACCTCGTGGGATGTAATGGTTGCGGAAGCTACGCTTGAACTCTTCCCAAGTGATGTTCTCAGGGTCATGATGGGCGGCCACGTAGGCGGTCCACCAATCAGCAGCAGGTCCATGCAATTGATGAGAGGCAAACAGCACCCTCTCATACCCTTGGCACTGTATGATCCTCATCTTGCTTTCAATGGTCTTTAGCCAATCATCTGCCTCCAGAGGTTCAGCAGCACTTGCAAACTTTAGAGGTTGAGTTCCTAGAAACTCACTCAACCTTGGTTGGCGTGGTGCAGCTTGTGGGGGTGGAACTTGATGCAAGTTGGCCACCACTTGAGTCAAGTTCTGGATGAGCTGATTCTGATTCTCCAGCATTTGGTGGAGGGGATCAACTCCTTCATGGCGACCACCCCGGTCCTGGCCTCCAGAAAGATGAGGGTTGCATGCCTCATCGTTGTTGTTGGCGGGGTTGGCAGCACGTCCTTTTCCTCTTCCGGCCATCTGGCAGAATCAACCAATGTTAATTTGAAAGCATTTAGTATCATCTTACTACTTTCACTTGTATGTACTTTGAAGTGTTGAGGCTTTGTTATACTTTTCTGAGGGTTCATTTCTCACACAAAAACAAATGCAATATTATTTCATGTGGGTTCACACACCAAAGCAAAACAATCTAAAGACGAGGCTGTGGACAATTGCTCATGGCTTCCACAACTCACGTCACACACCAAGCATTAACACACCATTAACTAACGTAACGACTCGACTACTCGACATCCTTCTAATTTAAGGGAAAGACTCTACGCTACTCATTTTCTTGAGCTGGCTCCTCGGGATCTTCCTCATCATTTCGGCTGCCTTCTGACTCTGCTTTGGGTGGGGAGGCTGCTGGTGGAGAAGTGCGACGACGCCTTATCGCTCGGTGATCTGGGGAGTCAGGAGTCCATGTATCATTCACGGTGACACACAGTTCATTCCCATCTCCTCTTTCTCTCGCCCTCAAGCAGGCTCGCAACAATGCCTCCATTTCCTTCAGGGTGTCCCGAACATCCTGAAGCTCTTGCTGACACTCCTGTAGTCGAGTGCTGAGCATAGCAGCATCCTCCAAGCACATGTCCATGTGCTCATGGGAAGTCCTTTGCTGCACTGGCGGGTACTTGTACTCCGTGGTACCACTCTCACGCTGGAGGACATACATGTACTCAGTCCTGTCCAGGTGTCGATGATAGATGTGACTCTGGCAGGTGATGTCCTCCCAGGTGACATCCTTCTCCGCATCGACCTGTGTCGCTCTACAAGCTGGAGAGCGGTGGATCTTAAGCACCTGATTTTCGTGTATAATCCTCATCTCTGAACTCCATTCTTCCCTTTTCTCACGGATGGTCCTGGTGGAGTTATAGTGGATGATTAGCTTGCTAGTATTGCCGGCGGCTTCGAGCATACGTCGAAGACGGCGCAACAAGCCTCCTACTGCCAATCCGTAGGAAAGGTACTTCACTGGACGGCTCTCCTCTCTTTCGGCAAGGGCAACTATCGGGAACTCTCCCTCCTGTGGACTTGCGAGCGGTGCGAATCATGCGAACCATCTAAAACAAAAAGCATTTAAACTTAGGTTAGATAAACTTTTTAAACAAAAATCCTATTTTGAATGAAAATTGGGGTAAGATGAAGAAAGTGACTCATTAAATAACACTTTTCAACACACACCTTATAAAAATAGTTTTTAAGAAAATAAGGCCCTTAAATACGTCCATTTCTACCTAGGTCCACGTTCCTACGGGCAACCTTGGCTCTGATACCACTTCTGTCACACCTGGTTTTTCCGAAGAACAACCAAGTGAATGTCACATGTATGCCAGGATCATTTTCTCATACATGTGATGACAAATAGTGAAGCATCATTTATTACAAGCCAGGTATCGAATATAAATAAGTCTTACATAGAAAATGTCTCGATGGACAATAATAAGTTCATCACAAGTAAATAAACTAGCAGCGGAATATTATTCTTGAGGGCTCCGTCACAGGCGTTGTCCGGGGTCTCCATGAACCTAGAAACCTTCTTCGGTGCCAAAGTCTTGGTCATTATATACCACCTCATTATCTTGACCTGAGCAGCAATATAAACCAACAAATATGCAAGGTTGAGTACCGATGGTACTCAGCAAGTGTGGGAAAGTTATGTCATGCATGGCTAGAACAAGAGAAGGTTGAACTCATGGTTAAAGCACTACGCAATTAATACCTATCACCTTAGCTTATTAAGCACCTACATTACTACACAGGTGAAATGGTCCCAAACTCCCATCCCATCATCATAATCAAATAACCATAAAATTATTTCCAATGTTAATCTCCCCGCTTAACGTTCTCAACTTCCAAAACCATCAATCCTCTAATCATGAATAAGTCCAAGCCGCTCTTGACTGTGAGCACGGCTGTCATGACAGTTTTGACTTTGCAGAGTTTGTACCACTGTACCCACATGTAGTGATTTCATCCCCCGTTGCCGGGTGGACTAAAAGAACCTCCATTATGCCAGTGGCTACGAACCACATTCACACTTCCCAGGTGTGTAGCCAGGAGATAACTACGAAGCCTTTACAAAGGGATTCCCGACGAGCGTGGGCCCACTGAGGTTTCACCCCTAACAGCATACAAGAGGCTCCAACCCCGCTGCCGTGGCCCCCTCTTGAGCCTTGCGGTTCATATGGTAGTCCAGCTGACACCTACTCCCCGCACCATCCAACACACCCATACTACGCCGGGGATACACCTAATTAATTGGCCAAGCTGCCCCATCTCAGCATGTGGTTGGCACTGTAAAGCCAGGTTACATGCTCCATGAACCGGTCCTTAGGATCCAGGCAAGTACTAAACACAAACCCGAGTCTCGTGCACCCAGCATACAACCAAACATCCAACTTGCCTTGATCCCTACCTCTACATAACTCACAATATCTCATTCAAGAGTATAGTAAAATAAATTGATGATCTCATATCCCCAATATCCCATTCTAAGCATGGCTAAGCATATGCACAATAATAAATGACATGCTAAAATAAATCCCAACCCAAGCTTCAAGGAAACAAGGTAATGCAATTCTAGGGAAACTTCCTATCATGGGTTTCATATTTAAATTGACAATGCAAATAACTCTAGCTACACATCCTAGCATAGGATCAAAGTGGCCAAGGACACTTGCCTCCTTCCTGCTGCTCTTGAAATAGGTAGTCCTGATCTTGGAAAGGAAGAACTTGCTCTTGAGCAGGTTCTAAATCATACCATCACACATAGCAAAAGAAAAACAACAATCCATAAGACATAGTTCATCACACTTCCACTTCATACAAACCACACATTCACATTTATGAAAGTCATTCATAATTATATGTGTTGTGGTTACTCTATGTGTGTTGATTTGTGGCTTACATGCACTTTTAATCATGTGTATATGATTCCTACTTTTGTATTCACATTTATGCTTACATACTATACATATGAGTTTCCAATTTAAATAAATTTCTTATATTTAATTACTACACCTTTTAGCTACCAAGTATGCATGAAAGGTATTTTCCTACTCCATATGTGTCTTCAGAATTTCTACCAACCCTAAACTGAATTCTTTGGATTTTAGAAACTTCATTTATCATTTACTAGTTGCTATATTTTCAGATTTATTTCCTATGCTAAATGTGAACTTTATTATGAAAATAACAAGACACATCATCTAAACAGAATAGGTTCTGATCTAAAATATTTAATAATATATTTTTGACCTTTTCCTCTGATGTAAACTATTTTACATTTATTTTCCCTATTTTTAGAACTATTTTTTACTTAAAAATGTGTCCCTATAACTAATAAATGTGAATAATAAATTAAACAGATTCATTTCAGCCCAAAATATATTTTTATCTCACTCCAAAGTTTTCTAAGTACTGAGAAAGTTTCTAATTAAATTTTGACAATATGTTTGTCCCACTTTTTAAATTTTAAATACTAGCCACCTATTCAATTTCCTAAATTAAATATTAAACAGGGTTAAAAAGGTAAACTCACCCCACTACAGGGTCTATAATATTATTTTAACAATTTTCAGGGGTCTAGCTACTCATAACAGAGGAGTTTTTCCTAATTTTTATTAAGTCCAGGGGCTAAAACTGATTTTTAAAGGAATTTACATGATTTTCTGAAGTTCCAGGGGCTAGATCAGAAGTTTCCGGGGCTAGCTCTTATTTCCCGAGAACCCCAGGGGGTAGCACGTAAGATTTCCAGTCTTTATAACGCGGGGCTGATGTGGACCGTCCGATTTAAAACAGACGGCTGAGATTATAACGCTGAACCGGTACGCGGGGATTTAAAGTCTACCGTGCAATTTAAAATAGACGGCGCACAAGCGGACACGTCGCTCTGATCGAGCGCGGGCGGCGCTGCCCGGTGGCGCACGGCGGCGGGAAGCGGCGATCTCGCCGGAGATTTTCGGATCTTCGAGAATTCTTTCTAGAACTGTGATTTTATGGCATAGATCGGTGGAGGGGAGGTCGGGGATCTCACCTCGGGGGTTTTCTTGAGCTCGGAGGTCCTGGAAGGCGGTCGGCGATGAGGTCCGAAGTGAAACCACGGCGAGGTTCATCGGCGCTGTGTTTGAACCGCAAGTCACCGAGTTTTCTGCACCCGCAGGGTTCCCCGGAGGCGGTGGATCAAGACCAGCAAGTTAGATAGGAATTTCTGAGCGTAGATCGGCCAGAATTCACCGGAGAAGGCTCGGGTTCTCACCGGAGTAAAAACGGCGGATCGCGTGGGAAAAACAGAACGAGGCCGGGGTTTTTATAGACGGAGGAGAGCGGCGGGTTGGTTTAGATCGAGCTGGAGTCTTCGGGGTCCGGAAATCGGCTGGGATACGCGAGAATTCCCGATCGATTTTGATTCGGGTGAGAGATTCTCGGCCGATCGCGGCGCGGGCGCGAGGAAGAAGAAGGCTAGCGGGCCCCGCCTGTCAGTGGAAGGAAGGGGGCGCGCGCGGCTGCGGGCTGGCGCGGGGTTTGGGTGGGCCGGCTGATGGGTTTCGGCCCACTGGCCGGTTTTTTTCTGTTTTCCTTTTTCTTTTTCTATTTCTTTTCTGTTTTGAGTTTAAATTGAATTCCAGTTTGAATTTAAATTGTTGCAAAACATGCAACACGTCCAAAAAATTTTAAATTCCCCTCTTAACAGGATTTTGGATCTTAACAGGATTTTGGGGTGTTACATTCTCTCCCTGAAAAGAGCAAGAACCGGGCTGCAATTTGTAGTGGAAGAGTGATTGTAACAGCGACGACGGTTAAACAACTCACGGTGCGTTTTAAGTGGAGCTTGGTGGGGTAATATGTAAGTGCAATGCGCTGAAAAATGTAGTGATGCAAAACCGAATAATATTCCAAAAACACAAGTCTAAGTTGCTGAATATAAAGGAAAAGATGCACAAAGATGTAGAAACAAGATGTAGGAAGTGGATAGATGAACACCAAGTGCATCAACCGAAACTTATTGTTGCCCAAACCCCTTTGGATGTGCTGAACACAATTCTCTTTTATTTTTTCTTTCCTCTTTTTTTTGAGCAAGAACCCGTTGTTTTCAGTCTTTCTTTGGACCCATATACATCTTTTCTTTTAACCTTTGTGACAAGTGCAGCACAACTTTCAACTAAAGGGGCACATAAGGATCAACTAAGATGGATGGTGCAGCACAAAAACAAGAAACTCGGGTGGGGAATTTGTGGCGGGTAGAAAACAAGTGTGGGATGGGTGGGTATATGCAGGAAGCGATTTGATGATTAGAACAAAGATAACAACTAGAACGATGTGGAAAAGAAAAAAAATTCAGCAACTAGACAAATCTTAAAGGATTAAAACTCGATAAAGCAAACTACAAAATCAGTAGCACGTATGAATTTGAGTTGTAGGTTTTCTTTTTGGCTATCAGTGGACAATAGGTATATAAAAATCTATCCTACCAAAAGCAAGAATAATCCTACTGAGGAAACGGAGGCTGTGATACCAGATGATATGCACGCGCCTAGGCAGCACGTGTAACAAGTTGTTGTGGCCCGATCTTCTCGTAGGATCTGCGAGCTTGATAAATTGTCGCTGCGTGACCTGGTGAAGAGGCAGCGCACCGCGAGGCTGTCCACGCGACGAACTACCGAGACAATCACCCTTCCATGTATCGACGAAACAACCCACGCAATCACGCCCTATAGACGTAAAGGCACGAACTGGGTGAACCGCAGTTCGGCGTTCTACAACTCCCTCAGGAATCGAAAGAACAAATATTGCAAGCCTCTCAAGACTCACGCATAAACAAAACTCCACGAGTTTGTGTATTCTGAATTCAATAAAAATAAGATCCCCCCTTTTCATTGTCTAGTACAAGATATATATAGGCTTTGAGTAAATGGCTGCATGCGCATGCTCTAGTGGATTTCGTAGCTGGTTCACGCGTCTTTTCAGCTCCTGGCAGCAGTTACTAAAATGAGCATAACTCCTTATTAAGACATCCAAATAATGAACTGTTTGATGGGATGTATAAAAGATATAAAGACGCTTCCATCCACTTATAGAACACTGTTTAACTCCTTGTATTCTGTCCGCAGTGATGTTTGGAATTCATACCATGTGTCAGTCATCTAGCTTCTGGTTGCATTCCCATGCTAAGGTGATGAACCACCATTTTGTTCATGCACACCAAAGGCTTCCTGGTTCAGATGTCCAGAGGTTTGAATCCAGCTTGATCCCATGCTGGTTCATACACTTCATCATTCCTAAGGACATTGACACAAGAACTCAAAAGCATAGGCTCATTCAACATAGACTGATTATTAAACATAAGGTTAGCGTTCACTTGAGAATGAATTTCCTTCTGCAATTGTTTAGCTCTACTCCTTGTAATTGGACTAGCTATATCAAGTGGATTTTCATTTGAAGATGAGTGAATGCTAGGCATGACCTCATTATCTCCCCTCTCCTTATAGGTGAGCTCCGATACCGGACATCTCCCCACTCCTCAGAGGTGAGCTCCGAAGCCGGACATCTCCCCTCTCCTCAGAGGTGAGCTCCGATGCCGGACGTCACCTCTTCAGCAGCGGTGAGCTCCGATGTCGGACATCTCCCCTCTCCTCAGAGGTGAGCTCCAAAGTCAGACATCTTCCCGCTCCTCAGAGGTGATCTCCGATGCCCGACGTCACCCCCTCAGCAGGGGTGAGCTCCGATGTCGGATGTCACCCCCTCAGCAGGGGTGAGCTCCGATGCCGGACATTTCCCCTCTCCTCAAAGGTGAGCTCCAAAGCCGGACATCTCCCCTCTCCTCAGAGGTGAGCTCCGATGCCGGACGTCACCCCCTCAGTAGGGGTGAGCTTCGAAGCCGGACCTCTCCCATCTCCTCAGAGGTGAGCTCCGAAACCGGACATCTCCTCTCTCCTCAGAGGTGAGCTCCGATGCCGGACATCACCCCCTCCACAGGGGTGAACTCCGATGACAGACGTCACCCCCTCCACGGGGGTGAGAGCCAGTGCCGGACGTCACCCCCTCCGCAGGGATGAGCTCCGATGCCGGACGTCTCCCCTCTCCTCAGAGGTGAGCTCCAAAGCCGGACATCTCCCCTCTCCTCAGAGGTCAGCTCCAATGCCGGACGTCACCCCCTCAGCAGGAATGAGCTCCTATGTCGGACCTCTATCCTCTCCTCAGAGGTGATCTCCGAAGCCGGACATCTCCTGTCTCCTCAGATGTGAGCGCCGATACCGGACATCACCCCCTCTGCAGGGGTGAACTCCGATGCCGTACGTCACCCCCTCCGTAGGGGTGAGCACCGGTGCCGGACGTCACCCCCTCCGCAGGGGTGAGCTCCGATGTCGGACATCTCCCCTCTCCTCAGAGGTGAGCTCCGAAGCTAGACATCTCCCTCTCCTCAGAGGTGAGCTCCGAAGCCAGACATCTCCCCTCTCCTCAGAGGTGAGCTTCGATGCTAGACATCTCCCCTCTCCTCACAAGTGAGCTCCAAAGCCGGACATCTCCCCTCTCCTCAGAGGTGAGCTCCGATGCCGGACATCTCCCCTCTCCTCAGAGGTGAGATCCGATGCCGAACATCTCCCCTCTCCTCAGAGGTGAGCTCCGAAGCCGGGCATCCCCTCTCCTTAGAGGTGAGCTCCGATGCCGGACGTCACCCCCTCAGCAGGGGTGAGCTCCGATGCCGGACCTCTCCCCTCTCCTCAGAGGTGAGCTCCAATACAGGACATCTCCCCTCTCCTCAGATGTGAGCTCCAATGCCGGACATCACCCCCTCCTCACGGGTGAACTCCGATGCCGGACGTCACCCCCTTCGTAGGGGTGAGCTCTGATGCCGGCCCTCACCCTCTTTGCAGGGGTGAGCTCCAATGCCGGACCTCACCCCCTCCGCAGGGGTGAGCTCCGAAGGCGCCATGTGTCCAGCGGGGCCGGATCGCCCCCTCTCCTCAAAGGCGAGCCCCGGGCCTGCCACGTGGCCAGTAGTGCAGGAGTATGCGCGGGCCCGCGCGCGTTGGGTCGTGCTGCTCTTGCAATGGCCTAAAGGAGTTTCCAAGAAAGTGTGCGGGGTAGAAAAGGACAAGGCCCCACCTCGGGATCGTTATCTCCCCCGAGATGGGCCCGGTGACCACTGTCGGTACTCTCAATACCGGGTACCCCCGCGCACAGGAGAAAACCGTCTAAGGACCTCGCCCCCTCCACAGGGGTGAGCTCCGAAGGCGCCACGTGTCCAGCAGGGCCGAGCCTCCCCTCTCCTCAGAGGTGAGCCCCAGGCCTTCCACGTGGCCAGCAGAGTCGGGCCTCGCCCCCTCCGCAGGGGCGAGCTTCAAAGGTGCCACGTGTCCAGTAGGGCCGAGCCTCCCCTCTCCTCAGAGGCGAGCCCCGGGCCTGCCACGTGGCCAGGAGAGCCGGACCTCACGCCCTCCGCAGGGGTGAGCTCCGAAGGCGCCATGTGTCCAGCAGGGCCGGGCCTCCCCTCTCCTGAGAGGCGAGCCCCGGGCCTGCCACGTGGCCAGCAGTGTCAGACCTCGCCCCCTCCGTAGGGGCGAGCTCTGAGGGCGCCACTACAGCAGGGCCGAGCCTCCCCTCTCCTCAGAGGCGAGCCCTGGGCCTGCCACGTGGCCAGCAGAGCCGGGCCTCGCCCCCTCCGTAGGGGCGAGCTCCGAAGGCGCCACGTGTCCAGTAGGGTCGGGCCTCCCCTCTCCTCAGAGGCGAGCCCCGGGCCTGCCACGTGGCCAGGAGAGCCGGATCTCACGCCCTCCGTAGGGGTGAGCTCCGAAGGCGCCACGTGTCCAGCAGGGACGGGCCTCCCGTCTCCTCAGAGGCGAGTCCCGGGCCTGCTACGTGGCCAGCAGTGCCGGACCTCGCCCCCTCCGCAGGGGCGAGCTCCGAGGGCACCACGTGTCAAGCGGGGCCGGGCCTCCCCTCTCCTCAGAGGCGAGCCCCGGGCCTGCCATGTAGCCAGCAGAGCCAGACCTCGCCCCCTCCGTAGGTGCGAGCTCCGAGGGCACCATGTGTCCAGCGGGGCCGGGCCTCCCCTCTCCTCAGAGGTGAGCCCCGGGCCTGCCACGTGGCCAGCAGAGCCGGGCCTTGCCCCCTCCGCAGGGGCGAGCTTTGAAGGCGCCATGTGTCCAGTAGGGTCGGGCCTCCCCTCTCCTCAAAGGCGAGCCCCGGGCCTGCCACGTGGCCATGAGAGCCGGACCTCACGCCCTCCGCAGTGGTGAGCTTCGAAGGCGCCACGTGTCAAGCAGGGACGGGCCTCCCCTCTCCTCAGAGGCGAGCCCCGGGCCTGCCACGTGGCCAGCAGTGCCGGACCTCGCCCCCTCCGTAGGGGCGAGCTCTGAGGGCGCCACGTGTCGAGCGGGGTCGGGCCTCCCCTCTCCTCAGAGGCGAGCCCTGGGCCTGCCACGTAGCCAGCAGAGCCGGACCTCGCCCCCTCCGCAGGGGCGAGCTCTGAGGGTTCCATGTGTCCAGCAGGGTCGGGCCTCCCCTCTCCTCAGAGGCGAGCCTCGGGCCTGCCACGTGGCCAGCAGTGCCGGACCTCGCCCCCTCCGCAGGGGTGAGCTCCGAAGGCATCACGTGTCGTGCTGCCCACCCCAGCTCAGTAGGCAACAGGAGTAAAGGCGCGCCATGCCTTGTCCGATCAAGACATTCAAGACTCGCGCCTCCCCAAGACCCAGAGACGCGGCGCACGCCATGTCAGAAGCTGTTGGCCAATAAATATGGTGACAAGACATGCCCTACCGTCCCTGCCATCATCAACCACTACGCCTAGCTTGCGGCATGGGCAGGACGGTAGAATGACGACTAAGAAGCCCTTGCTAGAGACAACTACCAGCATTCACTGCAAGATATGGTAGATGGCAGGAAATCTCCCCGAGGCCATCTGTCGGGCCCTGGGGCCCACCTTGTAAGCCGCCCGAGCCTTGAAGTATAAAAGACTCGGGTTGGCAACGTTGCAAAGGGTTCGCGAGTTTGGCAGTTGGCTCCCTCTAGCGTCTAGGGCAACTTAGCTCATACAGAACACCAAGTTTAGAACTCCGGTTCTAAACTCCGAGCAATACAGCTCCCGTGAACGTAGAGTATTACGCTCCGGCGGCCCGAACCACGTAAAAATCCTTGTGTCAATCCTCTTACAACCAACGCGACCTTCCGAGAGAACTAGCCCCTCCGAAAAAAGAACCTCTACAGACTGCTCCTGAAGCAGGCCCGGGAGAAGTGTCGACGGCACACTTCGATAGATCCTTTTGGGCCTTTATATTGTCTTCCGTTTTGCCCGTCATGTTCATGCATGTGCTTATGATACATTCCCCCATGTTACGCTCTTGATGCATGACATCAATGTTGTGCATTAGTATAAACAACTTCACATATGGTAGCTCCCATAGTCCACATATATGAGTCAAATAGTGATCATCTCTGAAACTGATAAAATATCCAGGACGATCTTTATCTGGCAACAGTTTATCTAATATATCAGATATTTCTGACCCGTTAAGACGTTTCGGTGGTCCTTTAGTGACAACGGTTGTAGCAGCCCTGATACCACGCTGTGAGGGACAGGAACTCGTTGGGTGGTACCGTGATATGCGGCACCCAACAGCACACGGGTCGAAGAAACACATCACATTACATAAATCGTTTGCGGAAGCGTACAAAAGTGTTTTACAAATACTTATCTCAAAATAAGCTACAGCGGAAGACTATAACTCTCACGACTCATCTCTAACTTAGCAACAAAGAAACAGTCCAGCCCGCTGACTGTTTCTTACTAGCAACACGAAGAACAATCTGCAGCGGCGAGGATGCTCTTTGAGTAAACACTCGGAGGTTCCCGAGTCTCATCGGCATCCCTTCTCTTAAGCATGAAGTCAAATACCTGCAAAACAACTCGGATAGCATCCGTGAGCATAATGCTCAGCAAGACTTAACCGTCACCCTAAACATGAAACTCTATGTGAGGTTATGAACCTAAAATAGGATGACATAAGCATAATTAAACTTGCCTAAAAGTGAATCCTTACTTTCAGGTATTAATTGCAGCATTTTAAGTAACCTTGGGCACGCCACATCGGGAGTCCACAATCAAACCAGAAACGCTTTCCCCCGATGTAAATTGCTCACGGCATAAAAGAATCGAGTTTGCACTAGCCTATTCATCAAGATCCAATACAAAGCTAGTATGATACTTCCAATCAATATGATTAGTTCCTTTCTCATGCAAGTTCTTACTACGTCACGACTGTGAGAACAAGTATGCTCGGTCCGTTCCGCGAGCGACAGTGATTTGAATCAATAACACCTGGACTACACGACATGTGCGCCCGTACTCGATGTTGCCTACAACAACCATCACTGACGTCGTACGTGGCAGCCTTTCCCCCGTTTCACCCCCGCTGAACCGATCAAGTCGCCCCGTATAGTAGCCACTCTCATGGTGCACCTACCGACGTGAGATGTCATGAGAATGTTCCCCACATGCTGCACACTGGCCGTCCGCCTGAGGCGACCCAAAAAGTCCCAATGACAGTTTCCCGAGGTACATCGGTTTACTGGGTCCCATATAGCCAGCATGAGTCTGGTACACAACTCAAACTTGTTCAACAGGGCCGCATACGGATCGGTCCTTGACCGACACAGACAGGTCTATAGCACCTAGGCCCCTATGTCCTGCTGCTCCTACAACCTTCCGGTCTCAACTTTAACTTGCTAATTCATTTATGAACCAATCCCGTATGCCCCTGTTGTTCCTGAACATGCGAGTAGCATCTCACCACTCGACTTCTACCGAACCGTACTTAAGCATGGCAGTTCTACACGGTGAAAGACACCTACCCAACACTGCATGAGTCATTTGGCTATGCAAGAGGAGTATCAAACACTAGACCTAATGCACAGTTCAAATCTTAACTGAAAGTGAATACAGAATAAAAACTTAACAGCTGTTAAATACAAACCGGAGCTTGCCTGTTTTGCAGGGTAGTCATATATAAACAGTTAGTGTCCTTGCTGATCCACCCTTGATTCTCTGGAGCTCGATCCACTTCAATGAATCACTCCTTTGAATCCCCTTCGTTGTGGTTCCTATTGAAATGCATATGCACATGTTTTATAGAATGTAATGGAGAGAAGTTATAGAATGAAGTTCTTAGGAGCAGAGGTTGTGTGGAAAAGCCAAGAATGGCTTGGTTTGCCTCTGTTTGTGCAAAGAAATAGACTTAAACTAAATTGACTTTAAGGCCTTAGCTATACACTAACCATTTTCCCTAATAAACATAATAGATAAGCTGAAAAGATTTGAGTGCAACTGAAGAACAAGAACTCCAATGGCCTCAAAAATTTTACAGCAGCTTGTATACTATCTAAGGATTTAGCTTGCCAAATTGCAGCTAAGGTGGGGTTAAATTGTGTTCTCTATAATTCTCACAATGTCTCTCATGTATTTCCACCTATACATAAGTATGGAGAATAGGAACAGGGAGTTCTACAGCTCAACTGACACGACCCCACGGTCTTGTCGAGCCAGGATCCCGCTGAGGGGTGCTGCATTGCACAACACCAGATAAAGCACAACACCGGATAACACACATCAAAGGTACAAAGCGGAAGCAAAACTTTTATTACATAAAGTGGTTTATGAATATTTGTACATCAAAATAGGTCCAGTCTACACTCACGGGCGTAGACTACGCATCAAGTTCATGTTCAGCCCGTGAACGTGTCCTTGCTAGCACACACGCACACTAACACGGCGGCGTGCACGACTCCACTCGACGGGGTTCCCCTCCTAGGGTTCCGTCTCCTCTTCGGGAGTCCCTTCCTCATAGAACCCTGCAAAAGCTTCAATCACAAGCAGTGAGCACGAAGGCTCAGCAAGTCTGACCCGTCTCACCTAAACATGGAACTTCTACATGAGGGGTGATGGGTACATGAGGTAAAACCATTTGCAAAGGACTCGCCTAATTATTGGAACCTCACTTTCAAGTTTTAGCAGCAGGTTGTGGAGAACCTTACGCTAAGGCACATGAGAGAGCCGCAATCAAACAAGAAACACATTTCTCTCATGTACTTTGCCCAAAGTTGAAAAGAACTTTAGTTAGCTCTAAACTACAACAAATCATTAACAATCAAAGTCCATCTTTCAATCAGCAACATTTTAACATGTAACTAGCCTGTTCTTTCTACGTCACGGTACAGTGAACAAGTGGTACTCACTGACCGCGAGGGACGGCGATTATAATCGATTTACACCTGCAGGGTTACCCGAATAACCTGTCACATACGCCCGTACTCGATGTTGCCTACAGCAACCATCACGGACGCCGTACGCAACCACCTTTCACCCGTCAGCCAAATATTGAACCGGTCCCATCGTCCCGAGCAAGAGGTCTCTGCACGCGCATCTCAGTGCCGCCAGCCGATTTACACCTCGAGCTCTCAATCTACCCTCTGAACGACGGGCAATGCCTCAATACCCAGCTACCCGAGTTACATCAGTTTCCTGGTTCCCATATAGCCGGTAGGTCTTCGGTACTGTTCTAGCTTGTTCAACAGGCCCGCACACGGCTCGGTCCTCAATCGACACAAGCGGAGCTATAGCACACAGGCCCCAAAGTCCTGCTGCCCTTACTCTCCGCTCGGTCTCATTTTTCTTGCCATGTGTACCATGTGCTATCTCTACCCGAGTCGAGTGCCTCTAGCCTATGCTCGCGAGTAGTTCCAACTACTCGACTTGTACTGAATCCTACACTATCTTAGCATTGCAGTAGCTAACGGGGTTTGTAAGACTAATCCCAACCCATGGTTTTCCTGGCATGCAATTGGGTTTTCAAACAAGACTTCAGTGCAAGAAATATTGATACTCAAGTAAGTGCTCAAAACAATAAAAATTTGTAAAAAGGTTAATGCAAACCGGAGCTTGCCTTGCTGCTTTTGGTCGTAGGATAGCTGCTCCTCCGGAGTAACGAAGTCTAGTACTTCGGGTTCCTCCTCGACCTTAGCGACTACATGATATACAAGTATATGTATTAATTTAAATGCATTTGATTGAATTTAAAATTGTGAAGTCTATAACTCTTACTAGACAGACCCAATTGCTCTGAAACTTTTACTGTGGCTTGGTTACGACCTAAACAGAGATTTGGTCAAGTTTTAGTCGCAGCAAAGCTCATTTGAGCCCTCCACAATTAATTATGCACTTGACCTTAATTGAAGGCTTTTAGGGTGTTCTAAGGATTTTTCATGAAACAAACTATGACTTTCTGAAAATTAGATTTTCAGAGGGTTCTAATGGAGTTGGTCTCACTTAATTTGAAGGTTTCTAGCTAAAGATATGAGCTAAACAATTTCAGAGAAAATTCTGAAAATGTTTCTGAACATTTTCTATTTCCTCTAGAACAGTTTCAATAATCACACTATTAGATGAATCAAATTAGCTCAAATGGACCTGAAATTTTTATGGTAGTTCAGGGATATTTTGATAAACATCCCAGCAAAATTTCAGAATTTTCCTCCAAGGGGTTCTCCAGTTAAAATTCCAAACAATTTAAAGTTTGAGGAAATAATTCTTGAGAATTAAGGATTTTCATGAAGTTAAACTTGATTTGCTGGAAAGTGCTCAAAGAGCTAATTCCAACAAAATTTGGTTCACTCAATTTGGAGTTCCCTAGCCCAAGTTATGAGGATTTAAAGTTTGAATGAAATCTGAAAATCGGGGGAAAAGTTTAAATCTGCCGGGGCCCGCAGGGACACGTGTTGGACGCGGAGGCGACAGCACACTGAGGCCCACAGTGTTTTTGCGTGCCAGCACATCAGATCCCAGCCGCAGCCCAATCCCGATTTAAAATATCTGCCGCTGACGGGTGGGCCAGCCGGCTTCGTCTTCCTTCCGACGCGCCCTCGCGCCCGCGCCGCCTCCCCTCGCCGGAGCAGACCCGAAGCACGCCGGCTTGCCGCTCCCGGCCATAACATGGTCTGAAACTCGCCGCCAGGGGGTTTTCGACATTGAGGAGCACGTCTGTGGGGTCAGTTCGAGCTGGCGATGACCGGAAATAGCCTGGCGACGTGCGACGGCCTCGGTTGAGGTTCAGCGCCGTCGGCCGTGGGTTCTAACCCGCCAAAACCTCGAACAATCAGTTATACAGAATCAGTACACCTCTAGGAAGCTCAACAAGGTATCAAAAGGGTTCAAAGATGGCGGCAAGCCGGTCAGCACCGTGTGACCGATTGTGCCCACCATGAACGCCCTCGATCGAGCTCAAAATTCGTCACTCCTAGTCGGTTTCATGCCACGGATGCAGAAAGGAAACCTATGTGCAAGATTTGATAACTAAAGAAGGATCGTAGAGCGAGCATTCGAAGAATCCGTACTGGAAGCTCGGTTTAAGGCCGCCGGAGCAAAATCTGGAAATTCGCCAGCGAGAGTGCACGGCGTGGCTTGAGCTTCAGGTGGAAGCAGCATGGAGTCCGTGCGCTCCTTTTTCTGCCCTTGCTCGGCTGTGAAAGTGGCTGTGGTGTGCTGCCCACGTGAGACCGATCGCCGTTCTTCAGCTCAGTCACGGCGGTCGTCGTTGATCACGGAAACAGAAGCCAAAACCCGGTGGTTTAGGTTCAGGAAAGTGGTGCTCGAGGATGTGAGGCGCGATTGTTTGCTCCGTTTTTCAGATCGACCGAGAGCTTGGGAAAACAGAATGCCGCTGCTCGGTGTCGCCCGCGAGGATAAGAAGGCAGCCGGGTCTCTGCTCGGCTGAGGCGGTGATGGTCGCGTGGGGGCGCGAGCAGGCCACCCTGGGCGCCAGCGCACGAAAGGAGAAGCAGCTGGTGGCGCCGGTTGCTTCTCGGTGGCACAGCCGGCAGCTGCTCGGTGGAATTTCCCACCGAGGCTGTGACTTTGTGTGCAAGCCTTCCCTCTTCTCTCTATGACATGTGGGTCCCACACTCAAGTTTAACCTCTGAAATTAACTCCTCATCACTGTTGTAAACAGTAAGCCCCAAAATGCCCATGGTAATTCAAATTATTCACCCATGGGCCATTTGAATTGGTTAGAATTCAAATTGGGTTTGGTTTGGATAAATTTCAGCACATGTTCAGTTTGAAATTCAAATAAGGTTTGAATTTGCCCCACTTAGCTCATGTCAAGATCAACTCCAAATGGAGTGAAAATTGGCGTGTGAGCTCACACAAATGTGCTGAGTAAGAATATGTCTCCCACTTTTGAATTCATGGGATAAAAACAGTTTGAATTTGAATGTAGTTTCAAACTGCCCTCTTTCTAGCTATGCCCAAAATGACCTCAAAAGGTTTTGAATTTTGGGTGAAACTTGGCATGGACATTCCTAGCAATGTGTAGGAGTTTTTCATATGCCCAGCCCCTATATATTACATGTGGGAAATACCACTTTTGCAATATGCGAGTTTATTCTCTAATGAGCATGTTGATGGTGGTTACTTGCTCTTCAAATGTGTTCATCAACTTTCTTCAAATGAGGTGTGTGTGTTGTGATGAACACTTCAAACATGTGTCAAAAACTGAGGCCCTTACATTCCTCCCCCCTTAAAAGAATCTCGTCCCGAGATTATAATGTGAAAATGAGAGAGAGGACGGTGGAAAATTACCGGATATGTGACGTGAAAAAGTTGGGGTAGTTAGCACGAAGAAATCCTTCGCTCTCCCATGTTGCTTCGTCCATGGAGTAATTACTCCATAGGATTTTATAGAACCACAGCGTGCGGTTGTGTGTGGTTCGGGCCTTTTCGTCAATGATCTGAACCGGTTCCTCCCAATAGGTGAGATCCGGTTGCAGTTCTTCAATGTCTTCCAGCTGAACGGTAGTAGATAGCTTGAGACACTTCCTCAGCTGGGAAATGTGAAAGACATCGTGCACACCGGAAAGTGCTTCTGGTAATTTCAGCCGGTATGCTACCGATCCACATCTTTCGGTAATCTGGAATGGACCGATGAATCGGGGTGCCAACTTTCCTCTCACCCTGAATCTGTTTACGCCTTTCATTGGAGACACACGTAAATATACGTGATCCCCGACTTCGAATTGTGATGGGCGTCCGGTCCGCATACTGTTTCTGTCGGGATTGGGCGGCTTTTAGGTTCGCTTGAATCAATCGAACCTTTTCTTCCGTGTTGTTGACAAGGTCAATCCCGAAGGTAACCCTTTCGCCAGACTCACACCAATTCAGTGATGTGCGGCATTTCCTCCCGTATAGCGCCTCGTAGGGCGCCATTCTTATGCTGGCTTGGTACCCATTGTTTTACGAGAACTCGGCTAACGGCAAGTGATCATCCCAATTCTTGCCGTGGTTGATAGCGCAAGCTCGTAGCATGTCTTCTAGGATTTGATTTACCCGCTCGGTTTGCCCATCCGTCTGCAGGTGGTATGCTGAACTACGGATCAGCTTCGTCCCCAAGGCAGCGTGCAGCTGCTCCCAAAAACAGGACACAAATAAAGTGCCTTGATCCGATATGATGGTAAGGGGTACGCCGTACAAGCATAGGATCCGTGAGATGTACAGTTCAGCATACTTCTTGGCGTTGTAGTTGGTGTTGACCGGGATAAAATGGGCAACTTTGGTGAGCCGGTCGATGATCACCCACACAGAATCATGTTTCTGAAAAGGTGGTGGGTAAACCGACGATGAAGTCCATGCTCACATCGTCCCACTTCCAGGCAGGAACGCCCAGTGGTTGCAGCAGTCCCGGTTTCCGTATATGGTCTGCCTTCACCCTTCGACATGTATCACACTCGGACACGTACTTTGAGATCTCCCGCTTCATCCGTGTCCACCAAAACTTGCTTCTGAGTTCTTGATACATTTTGTTGCTGCTGAGGTGAATAGAAAACTTTGACAAGTGAGCCTCATCAAAGATTTTCTTCCGTAATTCCGGGTTACGGGGCACGACGATCCGGTCCTTAAACCATAGGACGCCATCTTCGTCCTTCCAGAAACATTTAAGTTCCCCACTGTCTACACGTCTCCGCAAATGCGACATGCCCTTGTCATGTTTCTGAGCTGCCACTATTTCTTCACGGATGGTGGGGATCAAAGCTAGGTTGTAGAGAGCTCCATGTGGAATCACATGCAGTGGTGGTTCGCTCTCTTCCAACGGTGTGATGGTCAGATTGTTGACGTGTGACTTGCGACTCAGCGCGTCCGCCACTACGTTTGCCTTGCCCGGTTGATAATGGATCTCTATTTCGTAATCTTTTATCAATTCTAACCATCTTCGCTGCCTCATGTTCAGCTCCTTCTGAGTGAATATGTACTTGAGGCTCTTGTGGTCGGTATATAAATGCACGAGGTTACCGAGTAGGTAGTGCCTCCACATTTTCAGTGCAAGTACCATGGCAGCGAGCTCCAAGTCGTGAGTTGGATAATTTTGCTCATGGTTTCTAATCTGCCGTGATCCGTATGCAACCACTCTTTGGTCTTGCATCAGCACACATCCGAGCCCAATGCCGGATGCATCGCAGTACACATCGAACGGTTTTGTTGTGTCTGGCTGCGCCAGAACCGGTGCTGATGTTAGGTGCTTGACTAAAGCCTTGAATGCTGCTTCACATGTTGGACTCCAAACATAGTTGGTAGCCTTCTTCAGCAGCTCCGTCATCGGCTCGGCAATCTTTGAGAAGTTCGGAATGAACCTCCGATAATATCCCGCGAGTCCGAGGAAACTCCGTACCTCGTGAACAGTCCTCGGGGATTTCCAATTCAGCACTTGTGTGATCTTTCTCGGGTCTACAGTGATACCCTCCGCTGAGATGATATGCCCGAGAAAAGGCACTTGCGATATCCAGAACTCGCATTTGCTGAATTTCGCGTATAGCTTGTGATCCCGCAGCCGTTGCAAGACTATACGCAGATGCTTCTTGTGATCTTCCTCCGACTTGGAATATACCAGGATGTCGTCAATGAAGACCACGACAAACTTGTCCAGCTTCAGCATGAATACCGAGTTTATTAAATACATGAAGTGAGCTGGAGTATTGGTGAGGCCGAAGGACATGACCAGGTACTCATAAAGTCCGTACCTCGTCGAGAAAGCCGTCTTCGGAATATCCTCAGCCCGTATCTTAATCTGATAGTACCTGGATCTTAAGTCCATCTTGGAAAAGATCTTTGCTTCGACCAACTGATCAAATAACATGTCGATCCGTGGCAACGGGTACTTGTTCTTGATGGTTACGGCATTTAATGGACGATAGTCCACGCAAAGCCGCAACGTCTCATCCTTCTTATTTACAAATAATGCCGAACAGCCCCATGGCGAGGAGCTCGGCCTAATTAAACCCTTCTCCAGGAGGTCCGTTAGTTGAGTCTTCAGCTCAGTCAATTCCTTGGGCGCCATCTTGTACGGCCTTCGGCATATTGGCATGGTTTCCGGTGCAAGTTCAATCTTGAACTCTACCTCTCTATCAGGCGGCATCCCCGGCAAATCGTCCGGGAATACATCAGGGAACTCTCGAACTACTGGAATATCTTCCAATCTGATGGTTGTGGATTGACAGACACTTGAAAGTTTTATTTCTGGACTGTCCAGAAATAAGGAGTGAGATCCGTGCACTTCTGAGTTTAAGTGCACGACTCAAAGGACGGTGTCTAAAACAGCGCCGTGGCGGGTTAACCACGACATCCCTAGGATGACATCGACCTTCTGTCCCTCTAAGATGATGAGAGACGTAGGGTACACTCTACCCGCTAAGCATAGTGGTACTTTGGAGACCATTACGCTTGCTGAAATCTTCCCACCCGGTGAACAAATTAAATATGGACTATCGGTGGATAGTATTTGCAAGCTGTGTTTAGTAATGAAAGCTTGGCTAATAAAATTATGTGTGGCGCCTGAATCAAATAGTACTATGGTGGGATGCTGGTGGAGTTGGAACATACCCGCAAGGATTGGCTCACCCTTTGGCACGTCCTCTATGGCAAGTTGGTGGACGGTGCCGGGCCTAGGGTTTGCCCGCCGCGCATTAGTAGGGTTCCGGGGTTCATTCCTCCCCGGGAACTGTGGTACAACTCCACCACCTTGCCTCTCCGGACATCTGCTGGCGAAGTGTCCTAGACGACCACACTTGTATCATGTGGCCGCTGCTTGTGCGGTGCTCGGGGAACGAAAGCCCGGCATGCGCTGCTGAGATGCATACGCACGCGGCATCGCCCGCTGCTGCTGTTGTTGTTTCGGAGGTGGTACTGACAGTGCCGGCCTGAATGCCGGTGAAGAGTACGGCCGACTGCGGAACGGCATCAACCGCTGGGGTGGCTGCCATCGTGGACCTGATGGTGGGCGATTCACCATCCGAAATTTCTGGGAGGAACCGCGTCCCTCTCATCTGCTTTGCGGCACGCTTCGCTTCCTCTCCGCCGCCGCTAACTCCTTGCCGGAGTCCTCCTGAACAATCGCAGCATCAATGATGTCGTTGAGGCTGCCGCGATTGAACATCGCCAACTTGTCCTTCAGGAGCGGGTTAAGCCCCTGGTAAAAGTGGTCCCGCCGCTTCTCGTCAGTATCGGCATGATATGACGCATAGAGATCGAGATCGTTGAACGCCCTGGAGTATTCCAGCGCGTTCCGGCTCCCTTGCTGCAGGTGCAGGAACTCCTGCGTCTTCCTCTTCATCAGACCTGGCGGTATGTGATAGGCCCTGAAGGCCGTACGGAACTCCGTCCAGGTCATAACTCGGTCGGTGGGCTGTGAAGCACAAAAGTTTGCCCACCACGCGCTCGCGGATCCTTGGAGCTGCTGGACCGCGAACTGAGTCTTGCGCTGCTCGCTCATCTGGAGCAGCCCGAACTTCATCTCTATCACACGGAGCCAATTGTCCACGTCGAGAGGTTCATCCGCCCTTGAGAATACCGGGGGATGAGTCGCTAGGAAGTCGGAGTAGGAGCTCTGTTGACGCTCCTCACGGTCTTGACGTCTCTCTGGGCGAGACGTATTAGCGACGAGAGTTTGCAGCAACTCCGTGTGCTGCTGATGCGAACCCGCCATTGCCGCGACGATGTCGGCCAATGTAACCGTTGGCAGTGGTGGTGGCGGTGTTTGCTGTTTCTGTTGCTGCTGCTGCTGCTGTCCCGAGGAGTCCTCGGGAGGCGGTTGGGAGGTCTCTCCCCCTTGGCTAGTACCCCCAACGTACGGGTTGGCACGAGTACGAGTCATTCTGAAATTCAAAACAGCAGCGATTAGCATATGTCATACTTGAAATTCCATATGCAACAGTAGGTATTGAAGTGACACATGAATAATTTGCACAACATTCACATATATTGATAAAGCATAAACTTTATACAAGATACATTATTCTCGGGTCTCCGAGAAGTCGTGCTCATGTTGTCACTACCTATACATACGCTACTGTCTACACGACATGTTACCGATTACAAAAGTTGGGTTACACTACCCTAGCTTCCCTACTTGGCAACTGTAACCCCCTACTCAGAGTAGAACTCGACCTCCTGCGGGTCGTCCTCCTCCGGTACCTCTGCTGGTGGCTCTGGATCTACCACCTCTCCTCCCATCTCGGGTTCTCCCATTGCTGGAAGACCCAAGACCACCAGTATGCCCAATACCGGAGGTACGAGGTCCTGCAATGCATGCACCTCGTCCATGGCTTGGTTGTAGTCTTCTTCCCAGCCTTGCCCTTCCTCAATAGCGTCGTCCCGCTCTTGAGTAAGATCCTCATTCTGCTGGGTTAAAGTCTGCACCAGCTCCTGTAACGCCGCGATGTCGACACAGCTTTTCTTTTTTGCCTTCTTCAGACGATGCAACTTATTATGTTGTTCATTCAGTCGCTTGATCGTCGGAAGGAGCACATTGCGGAGTGTGCTGTGAGCACTCTCGAAATGGTCTCCACGGCTTGTGCTCTCCTTGAGCCTTGCGGCGAGATGCTCCGTATGAACAGCTTGACTGTCCATCACGGCGTTTCCCACCCTCATCTGGAGGCTGAGGTTTGCCTCCGCGGGGTTGTACCTTGGGCAAGTCGGGTCTAATCGCTCTCACGTGTAGCTGGCAGAAACGTGACATGGTGTCACAGGCTGACACTTGCCACATTCCCTCGGGTTGTCCACCTCTCACCGTGACGGTGAACGGCGCCCACCTGGGTGGCGTAGGTCCTGCAGGGACTTCGACATGGATTGTCCACGTCCCCCTCCTCACCTTCTTCCTTGGCAAAGTACTGCGGCATCTGGTTGTACCCGAAATGTTGAAGCATATGCCTCAATGCTTCCGGATAGCCGCTGCGGTGAGAACAGTGGGACACCACCCACCCGTTCTCCAACTGCTTATCTGCTGTCATCTGTAAAAATATATTTGATAAATGTCAAATATTTATTTAAACATTAAACCATTGAGTTATAACATAAGACATGTCATTGAACCCATAAACTTGGAAACATAGTTCAAATTTTCAGCAAATTTGACTGCTGATCTGCTGTTCAACATGAGAACCCTGATCAGTTTCCATCTCAACCTGATTTAGGCTATGCTAAAGGCAAAACTAGTTCTTGAGCTCAACATCAAAGTTAAAGCTAACTTCAGTAGCTTTCCAGAAAGTACTTGCTTGGCCTAATATCTGTCCTGGTTCAAAAGTTATGAGAGGTCAAAGTTAACAGAATTTCTGGAGAAAATTGGACAGCACCTCCCTGCTTTGGTACTGATTTGATCCAAGATTTCCTGTTAATTCTGTTCCCATTCTGACAAAACTTTCTGTTACAAAGTTGTAACCCATCTCATAATATTTCCAGAACTACCTCATTTTCTATTTTTAGAATTTATGCAGGAAGTTATGCTAAATCTACAGCGAGTTTACAGAGAGTCTTTGCCCTGCCCTGTTTTCTGGACAGTTTCCACTCTACTGCATTTTTCGATTGGTTAAGGGATGAAACACCTCTGGACCTCAACAGACAAGTTGTAACGCTCTTCCAAAGCTTTCCAGAAAGGTATCATATGACCCCAACCTCGAAAGAACTCAACCTCTAACCTCTGATTAACTTCAGCCTTCAATCAGCTGAAAACAGGGGACTCTGTCCTTAGTCTCCTATAGGTTGAAAACTTATTAACTTTGAATATCCTGATTAAGGGAAAGAGTTACATCAAGTTTTAGTGCTTTGGATCAAAATCTTCAAGTTTTACAATGAAGTTGTTCATTTAGTGGGGTGTGACGTTGATGCGTCACCAGATCATGTCGGTACTACGTCCTCACAAAGAAAAACCTATACCGGACTTAGCCGGCTTCGTTAATTCAGTGGCACTAAACGTCACTCGCACATGGATGCCACACGTCTACCATTTCATGGTTAGACTACCTGCAAATAACTCAAGCAATCGTCAGACTCGGCTGCACACCGAGCCCGGTATCCATACAGTTCGTACACCCGGCCGTCATCACTCGCCCGGATGTTCTCAAGCCAATAACGCCTTGAGTTACGTGTTCACGTTTCAGACCACGTGACAGGGTCTCCCAAATTGCACCACGCACGCCAGGGACATACGTTGCTCGAATACCCCAAACGATATGAAGAGTCGTAGAGGATATTAAAGCGGTCAGGTTACCTGCCACCCGTGGGGCTCCACCCTTCAGCTTGTGCGCACTGGTGGACAGCGCTTACGTGCACCACCCAAGACATACACGTCCCGAGATACACGATTTTCTGACATAGACAAATAGGTTAGTATGCCACTTTCTATACGCTAATAACATCCTTATACGGGCTACTAACTCGTTCCCCACTGGATTTTTTTTAAAAAAGATGACCTTTGTAGTGCGTTAAACCTCAAGCGAGCTCTGATACCAACGCTGACATGACCCCACGGTCTTGTTGAGCCAGGATCCCACTGAGGGGTGCTGCGTTGCACAACACCGGATAACACACATCAAAGGTACAAAGTGGAAGCAAAACTTTTATTACATAAAGTGATTTATGAACATTTGTACATCAAAATAGGTCCAGTCTACACTCACGGGCGTAGACTACGCATCAAGTTCACGTTCAGCCCGTGAACATGTCCTTGCTAGCACACACACACACTAACACGGCGGCGTGCACGACTCCCACTCGACGGGGTTCCCCTCCTGTGGTTCCGTCTCCTCTTTGGGAGTCCCTTCCTCATAGAACCCTGCAAAAGCTTCAAACACAAGCAGTGAGCATGAAGGCTCAGCAAGTCTGACCAGTCTCACCTAAACATGGAACTTCTACATGAGGGGTGATGGGTACATGAGGTAAAACCATTTGCAAAGGACTCGCCTAATTATTGGAACCTTACTTTCAAGTTTTAGCAGCAGGTTGTGGAGAACCTTACGCTAAGGCACATGAGAGAGCCGCAATCAAACAAGAAACCCATTTCTCTCATGTACTTTGCCCAAAGTTGAAAAGAACTTTAGTTAGCTCTAAACTACAACAAATCATTAACAATCAAAGTCCATCTTTCAATCAGCAACATTTTAACATGTAACTAGCTTGTTCTTTCTACGTCACGGTACAGTGAACAAGTGGTACTCACTGACCGCGAGGGATGGCGATTATAATCGATTTACACCTGCAGGGTTACCCGAATAACCCGTCACGTACGCCCGTACTCGATGTTGCCTACAGCAACCATCACGGACGCCGTACGCCACCACCTTTCACCCGTCAGCCAAATATTGAACCGGTCCTATCATCGCAAGCAAGAGGTCTCTGCACGCGCATCTCAGTGCCGCCAGCCGATTTACACATCAAGCTCTCAACCTACCCTCTAAATGACGGGCAATGCCTCAATACCCAGCTACCCGAGTTACATCAGTTTCCCGGTTCCCATATAGCCGGTAGGTCTTCGGTACTATTCTAGCTTGTTCAACAGGCCCGCACACGGCTCGGTCCTCAATCGACACAAGAGGAGCTATAGCGCACAGGCCCCAAAGTCCTGCTGCCCTTACTCTCCGCTCGGTCTCATTTTTCTTGCCATGTGTATCATATGCTATCTCTACCCGAGTCGAGTGTCTCTAGCCTATGCTCGCGAGTAGTTCCAACTACTCGACTTGTACTGAATCCTACACTATCTTAGCATTGCAGTAGCTAACGGGGTTTGCAAGACTAATCCCAACCCATGGTTTTCTTGGCTATGCAATTGGGTTTTCAAACAAGACTTCAGTGCAAGAAATATTGATACTCAAGTAAGTGCTCAAAACAATAAAAAATTTGTAAAAAGGTTAATGTAAACCGGAGCTTGCCTTGCTGCTCTTGGTCGTAGGCTAGCTGCTCCTCCGGAGTAACGAAGTCTAGGACTTCGGGTTCCTCCTCGGCCTTAGCGACTACATGATATACAAGTATATGTATTAATTTAAATGCATTTGATTGAATTTAAACTTGTGAAGTCTATAACTCTTACTAGACAGAGCCAATGGCTGTGAAACTTTTACTGTGGCTTGGTTACGACCTAAACAGAGATTTGGTCAAGTTTTAGTTGCAGCAAAGCTCATTTGAGCCCTCCACAATTAATTATGCACTTGACCTTAATTGAAGGCTTTTAGGGTGTTCTAAGGATTTTCATGAAACAAACTATGACCTTCTGAAAATTAGATTTTCAGAGGGTTCTAATGGAGTTGGTCTCACTTAATTTGAAGGTTTCTAGCTAAAGATATGAGCTAAACAATTTCAGGGAAAATTCTGGAAATATTTCTGAACATTTTCTATTTCCTCTGGAACAGTTTCACTAATCACACCTTTAGGTGAATCAAATGAGCTTAAATAGACCTGAATTTTTTATGGTAGTTCAGGGATATTTTGATGAACACCCCAGAAAAACTTCAGAATTTTCCTCCAAGGGGTTCTCCAGTTAAAATTCCAAACATTTTAAATTTTGAGGAATTAATTCTGGAGAATTAGGGATTTTCATGAAGTGAAACTTGATTTTCTGGAAAGTGCTCAAAGAGCTAAATCCAACAAAATTTGGTTCACTCAATTTGGAGTTTCCTAGCCCAAGTTATGAGGATTTGAAGTTTGAATGAAATCTGAAAATCGGGGGAAAAGTTTAAATCTGCCGGGGCCCGCGGGGACACGTGTTGGGTGCGGAGACAACAGCACACTGAGGCCCACAGGGTTTTTGCGCACCAGCACATCAGACCACAGCCGCAGCCCGATCCCGATTTAAAATATCTGCCGCTGACGGGTGGGCCAGCCGGCTTCGTCTTCCTCCCGACGCGCCCTCGCGCCCGCACCGCCTCCCCTCGCCGGAGCAGACCCGAAGCTCGCCGGCTTGCCGCTGCCGGCCATCACATGGTCTGAAACTCGCCGCCAGGGGGTTGTCGACGTCGAGGAGCACGTCTGTGGGGTCAGTTCGAGCTGGCGGTGACCGGAAATAGCCCGTCGACGTGCGGCGACCTCGGTTGAGGTTCGGCGCCGTCGGCCGTGGGTTCTAACCCACCAAAACCTCGAACAATCGGTTCTACAGTGTCAGTACACCTCTAGGAAGCTCGACAAGGTGTCAAAAGGGTTCAAAGATGGCGGCAAGTCGGTCGGCACCGTGTGACCGATCGTGCCCGCGATGAACGCCCTCGATCGAGCTCAAAATTTGTCACTCCTAGTCAGTTTCATGCCACGGATGCAGAAAGGAAACTGATCGCCGGCTAGTCCAGCGCCTATGTGCAAGATTTGATAACTAAAGAAGGATCATAGAGCGAGCATTCGAAGAATCCATACCGGAAGCTCGGTTTAAGGCCGCCGGAGCAAAATCTGGGAATTCGCCGGCGAGAGTGCACAGCGTGGCTTGAGCTTCAGGTGGAAGCAGTGTGGAGTCCGTGCGCTTCTTTTTCTGCCCTTGCTCGGCTGTGAAAGTGGCTGTAGTGTGCTGCCCACGTGAGACCGATCGCCGTTCTTCAGCTCAGTCACGGCGGTCGTCGTTGATCACGGGAACAGAAGCCAAAACCCGGTGGTTTAGGCGTCGGGAAAGTGATGCTCGAGCTCAGGGTGCTGCCTAGCAGCTCGGGGATGTGAGGCGCGATTGTTTGCTCCATTTTTCCGATCGACCGAGAGCTCGGGAAAACAGAATGCCGCTGCTCGGTGTCGCCCGCGAGGATAAGAAGGCAGCCGGGTCTCCGCTCGGCTGAGGCGGTGACGGTCGCATGGGGGCGCGAGCAGGCCGCCCTGGGCGCCAGCGCGCGAAGGGAGAAGCAGCTGGTGGCGCCGGTTGCTTCTCGGTGGAACAGCCGGCAGCTGCTCGGTGGAATTTCCCACCGAGGCTGTGACTTTGTGTGCAAGTCTTCCCTCTTCTCTCTATGACATGTGGGTCCCACACTCAAGTTTAACCTCTGAAATTAACTCCTCATCACTGTTGTAAACAGTAAGCCCCAAAATGCCCATGGTGATTCAAATTGTTCACCCATGGGCCATTTGAATTGGTTAGAATTCAAATTGAGTTTGGTTTGGATAAATTTCAGCACATGTTCAGTTTGAAATTCAAATAAGGTTTGAATTTGCCCCACTAAGCTCATGTCAAGATTAACTCCAAATGGAGTGAAAATTGGCGTGTGAGCTCACACAAATATGCTGAGTAAGAATATGTCTCCCACTTTTGAATTCATGGGATAAAAATAGTTTAAATTTGAATGTAGTTTCAAACTGTCCTCTTCCTAGCTATGCCCAAAATGACCTCAAAAGGTTTTGAATTTTGGGTGAAACTTGGCATGGACATTCCTAGCAATGTGTAGGAGTTTTTCATATGCCCAGCCCCTATATATTACATGTGGGAAATACCACTTTTGCAATATGTGAGTTTATTCTCTAATGAGCATGTTGATGGTGGTTACTTGCTCTTCAAATGTGTTCATCAACTTTCTTCAAATGAGGTGTGTGTGTTGTGATGAACACTTCAAACATGTGTCAAAAACTGAGGCCCTTACATCAACTTGGGCTGATAATTTACATGTGAGCTCTTGATCACATGAGAGTAATCTGGTCCAAAATTCAGCCCTTTTATTTGAGTAGTTCTCCCAGAACAATTCTTTAAGCATTTGTACTCAAAAGAATTAACTCTAAAGTAATGTGCATTTTCATGCCCAATTAAGTGAACTACAACTCCAAGTATGTCTCAGAGAGTTTGCCTAAATTTTCCTATGATTTTTTGGAGCTATGGATTGCTCAGAACAGATTTTAGAAGTGGGAAACATTTTCTGAAAATGTTTCTGGAATCTTATGAACACAGTAGGTTGTTTTTGGAAAATTCCTATTCAAATGACCTTCAAATGAGCTGAAAACTTGCTAGAAGGTCAACACTATGCTAAAGAATATTCTGGCAAAATTTGGGGATTTTTGGATAAACCAAACTCCCTCAATAATTCTTTTTCAGAAACACTTCAAAGAATTATCCAGAATATAATATGGAGTTTCATAAAAATCTGAGTTCATCTTTAGATAGACCTCTGCAAAATGAATCAACCCCAATTGGAATCACTTAATTTGGATGTTTCTACAGGGAGCTATGAATTTTCAAAGTCTGAGCCCTCACTGGAATTGTTTTCCTACAGAAAATCCTACTGAGCACGCTTATTTAAATTCCAGCCACTAGAATTGAAGCCACACCGGGACCACGGGGTTTTGCGCGCCAGCACATGGGATCCCGGCCACACCGGATCACGGGTTTGAATTCTGAGCTGCTGACAGCCGGGCCCCACGCTTTCTTCTTCCTCCCGCCCTCTTTCTCACGCCTGCGCGCTTCCCCCTCGCCGGAGCACGTCGGTGCTCGCCGGCCTGCCATTCCCGGCCACCATCCAGACTAGGACTTGCTTCCAGGGGGTTTAGGGCACCGAGGAATATGAAGGTGGGGTCGGTTTAGGCTGCCGGCGGCCTGAACATGGCCGGCGACGTGCGGCAGCTACTGTGGAGGTTCGGCAGCGTCGCCCAAGGTCTCCAGCGTGTCAGAACCTGTGCCGACGAGCTCTACAGCACCAGTGCAGCTCTAGGAAGATCGGCACGACCTCAAAGTAGCTCGGGAGTGGCTGCAAATAGGTTGTCGTCGTGCGACCGAATGGGTCCGCCATGAACAACCCTAGTAGAGCTCGAATTCCGTCGCTCTGAGACGTTTTCGTGCGAGGGATGCAAAAGGGAAAATGATCGCCAGCTAATCCAGCATATACGTGCAAAGTTTGATGACTTAAGGAAGAGTAGAGAAGGAGAATTTTAAGGAACTGTACCGGAAGCTCGGGATGAGGCTGCCGGAGAGAAATTTCGGAATTCGCCGGCGAGAGCTCACGACGTGGCTTGAGCTTCAGGTGGAAGCAGCGTGGAGTCCGTGCACTCCTTTTGCTGCCCTTGCTCGGCCATGAAAGTTGCTGTGGTGCGCTGCCCACGTGCCTCCTGTCGTCGGTTGCTACTAGCTCACCGCTGCGGCGGTGGTTCTCGGGTATAGGAGGCTGGAGCTCGGTTGTTTTCGGGTCAGGGAGGTGGAGGCCGAGCTCAGAGCAGTGTTTAGCAGCTCGGGGAGGAGGGGGCACGATGTTTCCGTGGTTTCTCGAGCAAGCCGAGGCAGCGGCGGTGAGGCACTCGGTTCTCGGATTGTTTGCGAGGAGAATAAGGCAGCTCGGTCTTTGCTCTGATCAGAGGGGATTTACACGCCAAGAGAACCGCCTTTGGGCGCCCGCGTGTGGGGGAGGGCAGCAGGAGGTGGCGCCGGCAAGCTCCTCGGTGGCTCCCGTGAGCTGTTCGGGGAAATCTCCCACTGAGGCTGAAACTTAGTGTGCAAGGCAGCCTCTTTACCTCTATGACATGTGGGTCCCACTCCACCTTTACCTCCCAAATATCTTCTCAAGCTGATCTTCAAAATTACCAGAATGCTGAGTTTAAAAGGGTGGCTAGAATTTTAATTCTCCAAATTCAGTTTGAATATGTATGACAAATTTGAATTTGGCTAGAATTTGCAAATGCTTCTCTTTAACTCCTTTTTGAGCCCACCCTACAAATGAAAAGTTTGTGATAAAACTTTTTCCTATAACTCCATCTATATGGCTGCATGTTTATTCAAAGTTTTTGGTCACCACATGTGTGAACTTTGAATTTCAAATCTGATTTTTAAACCTACATGCAAAGAGGTATTTAAGTCCTTATTGGTTCAACACTTTTAAATAAAAATGTGAGCCTTATTTTGGATGGTCATCCCTGTATTACTTTGCATGAAGAAAAGTTTTAGCAAGTCCCATTTTTCATGTCTTTGCCACACATATGAACTGAAACCTTGGTTTTTATTCATACACATTTTTGGGACTTTTACATTCCTCCCCCCTTAAAAGAATCTCGTCCCGAGATTACAAAAGAGGAACAAGACGGGAGAGGTAATGTCACACCCGGTTTTTCCGAAGAACAACCAAGTGAATATCACATGTATGCTAGGATCATTTTCTCATACATGTGATGATAAATAGTGAAGCATCATTTATTACAAGCCAGATGTCGAATATAAATAAGTCTTACATAGCAAATGTCTCGATGGACAATAATAAGTTCATCACAAGTAAATAAACTAGCAGCGGAATATTATTCTTGAGGGCTCCGTCATAGGCGTTGCCCGGGGGTCTCCATGAACCTAGAAACCTTCTTCGGGTCCAAAGTCTTGGTCATTATACACCACCTCATTATCTTGACCTGAGCAGCAATATAAACCAACAAATATGCAAGGTTGAGTACCGATGGTACTCAGCAAGTGTAGGAAAGTTATGTCATGCATGGCTAGAACAAGGGGAGGTTAAACTCATGGTTGAAGCACTACGCAATTATTGCCTACCACCTTAGCTTATTAAGCACCTACATTACTACACAGGTGAAATGGTCCCAATCTCCCATCCCATCATCATAATCAAATAACCATAACATCATTTTCAATGTTAAGCTCCCCGCTTAACATCCACAACCTCCAAAACCATCACTCCTCTAATCATGAATAAGTCCAAGCCGCTCTTGACCGTGAGCACGGCTGTCATGACAGTTTTGACTCTGCAGAGTTTGTACCACTGTACCCACATGTAGTGATTTCATCCCCCGTTGTCGGGTGGACTAAAAGAACCTCCATTATGCCAGTGGCTACGAACCACATTCACACTTCCCAGGTGTGTAGCCAGGAGATCACTACGAAGCCTTTACAAAGGGATTCCCGACGAGCATGGGCCCACTGAGGTTTCACCCCTAACAGCATACAAGAGGCTCCAACCCCGCTGCAGTGGCCCCCTCTTGAGCCTTGCGGTTCATATGGTAGTCCAGCTGACACCTATTCCCCGCACCATCCAACACACCCATACTACGCCGGGGATACACCTAATTAATTGGCCAAGCTGCCCCATCTCAGCATGTGGTTGGCATGGTAAAGCCAGGTTACATGCTCCATGAACCGGTCCTTAGGATCTAGGCAAGTACTAAACACAAACCCAAGTCTCGTGCACCCAGCACACCACCAAAACATCCAACTTGCCTTGATCCCTACCTCTACATAACTCACAATATCTCATTCAAGAGTATGGTAAAATAAACTGATGATCTCATATCCCAAATATCCCATTCTAAGCATGGCTAAGCATATGCATAATAATAAATGACATGATAAAATAAATCCCAACCCAAGCTACAAGGAAACAAGGTAATGCAGTTCTAGGGAAACTTCCTAGCATGGGTTTCATATTTCATTTGACAATGCAAATAAATCTATCTACACATCCTAGCATAGGATCAAAGTGGTCAAGGACACTTGCCTCCTTCCTGCTGCTCTTGAAATGGGTAGTCCTGATCTTGGAAAGGAAGAACTTGCTCTGGAGCAGGTTCTACAACATACCATCACACATAGCAAAAGAAAAACAACAATTCATAAGACATAGTTCACACTTCCACTTCATACAAACCACACATTCACATGTATAAAAGCCATTCACAACTTCTATGTGTTGTGTTTACTCTATGTGTGTTGACCCTTGGCTTACATGCACTTTTAATTGATGTATATAGGATTCCTACTTTTGTATTCACATTTATACTTGCATCCTATATATATGAGTTTCCAATTTAAATACATTCCTTATATTCAATTACTACCCCTTTTAGCTACCAAGTATGCGTGAAAGGTATTTTCCTACTCCATATGTGTCTTCAGAACTTCTACCAACCCTAAACTGAATTCGTTGGATTTTAGAAAATTCATTTATCATTTACTAGTTGCTATATTTTCAGATTTATTTCCTATGCCTAAATGTGAACTTTATTATGAAAATAATAAGACACATCATCTAAACAGAATAGGTTCTGATCTAAAATATTTAATAATATATTTTTGACCTTTTCCTCTGATGTAAACTATTTTACATTTATTTTCCTAATTTTCAGAACTATTCTTCACTTAAAAATATGTCCCTATAACTAATAAATGTGAATAATAAATTAAACAGATTCATTTCAGCCAAAATCTATTTTTATCTCACTCCAAGGTTTTCTAAATACTGAGAAAGTTTTTAACTTAAATTTGACAATATGTTTGTCCCACTTTTTAAATTTTAAATACTAGCCACATATTCAATTTCCTAAATTTAATATCAAACAGGGTTAAAAAGGTAAACTCACCCCACTACAGGGTCTATAACATTATTTTAAAAATTTTCAGGGGTCTAGCTACTCATAACAGAGGAGTTTTTCCTAATTTTTATTAAGTCCAGGGGCTAAAACTGATTTTTAAATGAATTTACATGATTTTCTGAAGTTCCAGGGGCTAGATCAGAAGTTTCCGGGGCTAGCTCTTATTTCCCGAGAACCTCAGGGGGTAGCGCGTAAGAATTCCAGTCTTTATAACGTGGGGCTGACGTGGACCGTCCGATTTAAAACAGACGACTGAGATTATAACGTCGAACCGGTACGCGGGGGTTTAAACTCTACCGTGCGATTTAAAATAAACGGCGCACAAGCGGCCACGTCACTCTGATCGAGCGCGGGCGGCGCTGCCCGGCGGCGCACGGCGGCGGGAGGCGGCGATCTCGCCGGAGAGTTTCGGATCTTCGTCAATTCTTCCTAAAACTGTGATTTTATGGCATAGATCGGTGGAGGGGAGGTCAGGGATCTCACCTCGGGGGTTTTCTTGAGCTCGGAGGTCCTGGAAGGCGGTCGGCGACGAGGTCCGAGGTGAATTCACGGCGAGGCTCGTCGGCGCTGTGTTTGAACCGCAAACCACCGAGTTTTCTGCACCTGCGAGGTTCCCCGGAGGCGGTGGATCAAGACCAGCGAGTTAGATCGGAATTTCCGAGCGTAGGTCGGCCAGAATTCGCCGGAGGGGCTCGGGTTCTCACCGGAGAGAAAATCGGCAGATCGTGGGGGAAAACGGGACGATGCCGGGGTTTTTATAGACGGGGGAAGGGCGGCGTTCGGTTGTGATCGAGTTTGCGTCGCCCACGAACAAAATTCGGCTGGGATACGAAGGAATCCGGGTCGGTTTGGATTCGGGGTGAGAGAGAGTCCGGCCGAGCGTGGCGCTAGCGCGAGGTAGAAGAAGATGGCGGGCCCCGCCTGCCAGTGGGAAGAAGAGGGCGCGCGCGGCTGCGGGCTGGCGCGGGGGCTGGGTGGGCCGGCTGGTGGGTTTCGGCCCACTGGCCGGGTTTTTTTTCTGTTTTCCTTTTTCTTTTTCTATTTCTTTTCTGTTTTGAGTTTAATTTGAATTCCAGTTTGAATTTGAATTTTTGCAACACATGCAACACGTCCAAAAATTTTTATACTCCCCTCTGAATAGGATTTTGGGGTGTTACAGCTCTACCCCCCTTAAAATAAATCTCGTCCTCGAGATTGGTGGTTCTAAGAAAACAATTCCGGAAATTGTGCCTTAAGCTCATCTTCTCGCTCCCAGGTGGCTTCCTCTTCTGAGTGATGCTTCCACTGCACCTTGCACATCCGGATTCTTTTATTTCTGGTGAGGCGTTCCGTTGTCTCCAAAATCTTGTATGGTTGCTCGGCATAAGACAAATCCTCAGCTACGTCCACTTCATTCATGGGTAACACCTCTTCAGGAGTCCTCAGGCATTTCTTGAGTTGTGACACATGGAATACATCGTGCACATCCAATAGGCGAGCCGGTAATTCCAGTTGATACGCCACTTCGCCTTTCCTCTCCAGAACTTGAAAGGGTCCGATGTATCGAGGTGACAACTTCCCTTTCACCTTGAACCGACGAAGTCCCCGGATAGGGGACACCTTGAGATAGACATAGTCTCCCACGTTGAAAACGAGCTCTCTTCTTCGTACATCGGCATAGCTCTTTTGGCGTGTCTGTGCTATCCTCAAGTTGTTGCAAATTTCCCTCACTTTCGCCTCGGCTTCTTGTAGTACTTCGGGACCAAACACTTTACTTTCCCCTGTTTGGTTCCAAAATAGGGGAGTTCTGCATTTCCTCCCGTACAAAGCTTCGAACGGTGACATCTTCATACTAGCTTGATAGCTGTTGTTATAGGAGAATTCCGCATACAGTAAGTTCTTGTCCCAACTCCGATTGTTTTTGAGTGCACATGCCCTCAGCATATCCTCAAGAATCTAATTAGTTCTTTCCGTCTGCCCATCAGTTTGGGGATGATAGGCAGAACTAAAGTTCAAATGGGTTCCCATGGTTTCATGCAACTTCTGCCAGAACCTTGAGGTGAACTGTGTCCCTCAATCCGACACTATCTTCTTTGGCACTCCATGGTAACACACGATCCTTGACATGTACAACTCTGCCAATTTGGATCCGCTGTAGCTTTCCTTCACGGGGATGAAGTGAGCTACCTTGGTTAGCCTGTCGATGATGACCCATATTGAATCATATCCTGATTGGGTCCTAGGCAATCCCACTATGAAATCCATACCGATCTCTTCCCATTTCCATTCAGGCACTTTGAGTGGTTGCAATAATCCCGCGGGTCGTTGATGTTCTGCTTTCACCAACTGACATGTGTCACATAGGGCAACATGTTCCGCGACATCTCGCTTCATGCCATACCACCAATACCTGCTCTTGAGGTCCTGGTACATCTTCGTACTCCTAGGATGAATGGAATAGTCAGAATCGTGAGCCTCCTTCAAAATCAATTCACGGATCTCTTTTACTTCAGGCACGCAGATTCTTTTCCCGTGCCACACCGTACCTTGTTCATCCTCTCTGAAACCAGGGGCTTTATTTTCCTTGATGAGTTGCCTGATTTCTTGTATCTTCTCGTCATTCTTTTGACCCTCGCGTATGTCTCGCTTGAGTGTGGAGTCCACTTCCATGGCGATGGCTTCACCACTATTTACCAGGCATAGCTTGAGCCTTAAAACCTCGTCCTTCAATTCTGCAGGCATGTCCATCAAGCTCAACTTATTGACCTGCACTTTCCGACTTAAAGCATCGGACACGACGTTTGCTTTCCCAGGATGATAGTTGATGCCCACATCAAAGTCATTGATTAGCTCTAACCATCTCCTTTGTCTGAGGTTGAGATCTGGCTGTGTGAAAATGTACTTCAAACTCTTATGATCCTATATATCTCTGTCCTCTTCCCCATCAAATAGTGTCGCCAAATTTTCAACGCGTGTACCACTGCGGCTAGTTCTAGGTCATGTGTAGGATAGTTTTTCTCGTGCTTCCGGAGTTGTCGGGATGCATAAGCCATGACATGCCCTTCTTGCATGAGAACACATCCCAACCCGTTTCCAGAGGCATCGCAGTACACCGTAAAGTTCTTTTGCATATCTGGCATAACCAGCACTGGGGCTGTTGTCAATCTTTTCTTTAACTCCTAAAAACTCGTCTCGCACTGTGGCGTCCATGTGAATGTGATTCCCTTCTCCAACAGTTTGGTAAGGGGTCTCGAGATCTTAGAGAATCCCCCAATAAACCGTCGATAGTATCCAGACAATCCCAAAAAGCTTCGAACTTCCCTGACATTTTCAAGGGTCTTCCACTTTTGTATATCCTCGATTTTGGTAGGATCCACGGAGATTCCTCCCTCCGAGATTATATGTCCTAAGAAGGGAACTCTCTTCAGCCAAAACTCACACTTGCTCAACTTGGCATATAGTTGGTGTTCTCTCAGCCTTTGCAACACCAACCTTAGATGTTTCTCATGTTCTTCTTCATCTTTGGAGAAGACAAGAATGTCATCTATGAAAACCACCACAAATTTGTCCAGATATTCCATGAATACCTTGTTCATGAGATACATGAAGTACGCCGGGGCATTAGTTAGCCCGAAAGGCATGACAGTGTATTCATACAATCCGTACCGAGATACGAAAGTTGTCTTGGGAATATCAGATTGCCTTATCTTGAGTTGGTGGTATCCCGACCTGAGATCAATTTTCAAGAACACACAAGCTCCCCTCAACTGATCAAACAAGTCTTCAATGCGGGGTAATGAGTACTTGTTCTTGATGGTTACCTCGTTCAAGGCACGGTAATCCACGCATAACCTTTGGGTTCCGTCCTTTTTGGGCATAAATATCACCGGAGCTCCCCATGGTGAGGAACTAGGGCGAATATACCCCTTCTCCGTCAATTCTCTCAAATGATCCTTGAGTTCTTCTAGCTGCTTGGAGTCCATCCGATAAGGTCTCTTGTATATCGGGGCTGTTCCACGCACTAGCTCAATTGCGAATTCCACTTCACGATCAGGAGGCATACCTGGCAAATCCTCCGGAAAAACATCTGGATATTCCCTGATGGTCCTGATCTCCTCCACTTTCACCTCAACTTGATTTAATTTAATGTCCCTCCTAGGCTCGTGTATTGTTATGAACTTTACTCTTGTGCCACTAGGGTGAGTTAGTTCCACCGTTCTGGTCGAACAATGGATGATTCCTTTATGTTTGGCCAACCAATCCATACCCAGGATAATATCTATCCCTTGTGAATCTATCACTATGAGGTTAGCAGTAAATACTACCCCATTAATGTCTAGGTTTACTTTGGGACACACTTGTCTTGTCCTTATTTCTCCACCTGGAGAGTTTACTGCTAGGATATGGTTCATTTGTGTTGTTGCTAGATCATGCTTCTTAACAAACCCTTGGGCAATGAACGAGTGGGTAGCACCAGAATCAAACAGCAGGGTTGCAATGTGTAAATTGGCAGGAAACTTACCAACTACCACGTCGGGTGCCTCTTGCGCTTCCTCCATGGTGATGTGGTTCACCCGTCCTCGCATCACATTCTGCTGTTGTGGCTGCGCGGGCTTCTTCTTTGGGCACTTATGGGCGTAGTGCCCCACTTCACCACAGCTAAAACATTGCACCCCAACCTTAGGTGCATGGCCTTTGTTGTCTTGGGGTTGGTTTGGAGGTCCTTGCACTGCTGGTCGAGGTGGATATGCGGGGCGAGGCTGCTGTACAAACTGACGTTGCGGCTGTGCTGGTGCTGCCGGAGGCCTGTAGTTCGGGTTGTACCCTCTTGGTGCTGAGTAGGGTACCGCAACACGGTTCGTCTGCCCTGCAGGTTGCTGCATCAGACGTGGGCGGGTGTTGCTCCCTGAGGCTTGATGTGACCACCCGGCCTTCCTCTTATTCTCATTTTCCAAGGCCTTCACCTTCCTTTCTACCACAAATTCTCTGTCCACTATCTTTTGGAAGCTTTCATACTCATTTGAGGATATTGCACACTGCATTTCTGCGGTAAGTCCCTCCATGAAACAATCTTGTTTCTGCTCATCAGTCTCTATGTCCCGTGGGGCATAATGGGAGAGTTGAGTAAATTTAGTGAGGTATTCCCTCACAGTCATGTTACCTTGCTGCAACCCCAAAAACTCCTTCCTCTTATTTTTGAGTTCACCTCTTGGGATGTAATGGTTGCGGAAGCTACGCTTGAACTCTTCCCAAGTGATGTTCTCAGGGTCATGATGGGCGGCCACGTAGGCGGTCCACCAATCAGCAGCAGGTCCATGCAATTGATGAGAGGCAAACAGCACCCTCTCATACCCTTGGCACTGTATGATCCTCATCTTGCTCTCAATGGTCTTAAGCCAATCATCTGCCTCCAGAGGTTCAGCAGCACTTGCAAACTTTGGAGGTTGAGTTCCTAGAAACTCACTCAACCTTGGTTGGCGTGGTGCAGCTTGTGGAGGTGGAACTTGATGCAAGTTGGCCACCACTTGAGTCAAGTTCTGGATGAGCTGATTTTGATTCTTCAACATTTGGTGGAGGGGATCAACTCCTTCACGGCGTCCACCCCTGTCTTGGCTCCCAGAAAGATGAGGGTTGCAGGCCTCATCGTTGTTCTTGGCAGGGTTGGCAGCACGACCCTTTCCTCTTCCGGCCATCTAGCATGATCAACCAAAGTTAATTTAAAGCATTACGTATTATCTTACTACTTTCACTTGTTTTTACACTGAAGTGTGGAGGCTTTGTTATACTTTCTGAGGGTTCATGTCTCACACAAAAATAAATGCACTATTATTTCATGTGGGTTCACACACCAAAGCAAAACAATCTAAAGACGAGGCTGTGGACAATTGCTCATGGCTTCCACAACTCACGTCACACACCAATCATCAACACACCATTAACTAAGATAACGACTCGACTACTCGACATCCTGCTAAACTAAGGGAAGGACTCTACACTACTCGTGTTCACTGAGCTGGCTCCTCGGGGTCTTCCTCATCATTGCGGCTGCCTTCTGACTCTGCTTTGGGTGGAGAAGTGCGACGACGCCTTATCGCCCGGCGATCTGGGGAGTCAGGAGTCCATGTATCATTCACGGTGACACACAGTTCATTCCCATCTCCTCTTTCTCTTGCCCTCAAGCAGGCTCGCAGCAACGCCTCCGTTTCCTTCAGGGTGTCCCGAACATCCTGAAGTTCTTGCTGACACTCCTGCAGTCGAGTGCTGAGCATAGCAGCATCCTCCAAGCACAAGTCCATGTGCTCATGGGAAGTCCCTTGCTGCACTGGCGGGTACTTATACTCCGCGGTACCACTCTCACGCTGGAGGACATACATGTACTCCGTCCTGTCCAGGTGGCGATGATAGATGTGACTCTGGCAGGTGATGGCCTCCCAGGTGACATCCTTCTCCGCATCGACCTGTGTTGCTCGACAAGCTGGAGAGCGGTGGATCTTGAGCAGCTGATTTCATGGATAATCCTCATTTCTGAACTCCATTCTTCCCGCTTCTCCCGGATGGTCCTGGTAGAGCTATAGTGTATGATTAGCTTGCCCGTATTGCCGGCGGCTTCGAGCATACGTCGAAGACGGCGCAACAAGCCTCCTACTACCAATCCGTAGGAAAGGTACGTCACCGGACGGCTATCCTCTCTTTCGGCAAGGGCAACTATGGGAACTCTCCCTCCTGTGGACTTGCGAGCGGTGCGAATCATGCGAACCATCTAAAACAAAAAGCATTTAAACTTAGGTTTGTTAAACTTTCAAACAAAAAGTCCTATTTTGAGTGAAAGTTGGGGTAAGATGAAGAAAGTGACTCTATTAAATAACACTTTTCAACACACACCTTGTAAAATAGTTTTTTTTAGAAAATAGGGCCCTTAAATACGTCCATTTCTACCTAGGTCCACGTTCCTACGGGCAACCTTGGCTCTGATACCACTTCTGTCACACCCGGTTTTTCTGAAGAACAACCAAGTGAATATCACATGTATGCCAGGATCATTTTATCATACATGTGATGACAAATAGTGAAGCATCATTTATTATAAGCCAGGTGTCGAATATAAATAAGTCTTACATAGCAAATGTCTCGATGGACAAAAATAAGTTCATCACAAGTAAATAAACTAGCAGTGGAATATTATTCTTGAGGGCTCCGTCACAGGCGTTGCCCGGGGGTCTCCATGAACCTAGAAACCTTCTTCGGGTCCAAAGTCTTGGTCATTATACACCACCTCATTATCTTGACCTGAGCAGCAATATAAACCAACAAATATGCAAGGTTGAGTACCGATGGTACTCAGCAAGTGTGGGAAAGTTATGTCATGCATGGCTAGAACGAGGGGAGGTTAAACTCATGGTTGAAGCACTACGCAATTATTGCCTACCACCTTAGCTTATTAAGCACCTACATTACTACATAGGTGAAATGGTCCCAATCTCACATCCCATCATCATAATCAAATAACCATAACATCATTTTCAATGTTAAGCTCCCCGCTTAACATCCACAACCTCCAAAACCATCACTCCTCTAATCATGAATAAGTCCAAGCCGCTCTTGACCGTGAGCACGGCTGTCATGACAGTTTTGACTCTGCAGAGTTTGTACCACTATACCCACATGTAGTGATTTCATCCCCCGTTGTCGGGTGGACTAAAAGAACCTCCATTATGCCAGTGGCTACGAACCACATTCACACTTCCCAGGTGTGTAGCCAGGAGATCACTACGAAGCCTTTACAAAGGGATTCCCGACGAGCGTGGGCCCACTGAGGTTTCACCCCTAACAGCATACAAGAGGCTCCAACCCCGCTGCAGTGGCCCCCTCTTGAGCCTTGCGGTTCATATGGTAGTCCAGCTGACACCTATTCCCCGCACCATCCAACACACCCATACTACGCCAGGGATACACCTAATTAATTGGCCAAGCTGCCCCATCTCAGCATGTGGTTGGCATGGTAAAGCCAGGTTACATGCTCCATGAACCGGTCCTTAGGATCTAGGCAAGTACTAAACACAAACCCAAGTCTCGTGCACCCAGCACACCACCAAAACATCCAACTTGCCTTGATCCCTACCTCTACATAACTCACAATATCTCATTCAAGAGTATGGTAAAATAAACTGATGATCTCATATCCCAAATATCCCATTCTAAGCATGGCTAAGCATATGCATAATAATAAATGACATGATAAAATAAATCCCAACCCAAGCTACAAGGAAACAAGGTAATGCAGTTCTAGGGAAACTTCCTAGCATGGGTTTCATATTTCATTTGACAATGCAAATAAATCTATCTACACATCCTAGCATAGGATCAAAGTGGTGAAGGACACTTGCCTCCTTCCTGCTGCTCTTGAAATGGGTAGTCCTGATCTTGGAAAGGAAGAACTTGCTCTGGAGCAAGTTCTACAACATACCATCACACATAGCAAAAGAAAAACAACAATTCATAAGACATAGTTCACACTTCCACTTCATACAAACCACACATTCACATGTATAAAAGCCATTCACAACTTCTATGTGTTGTGTTTACTCTATGTGTGTTGACCCTTGGCTTACATGCACTTTTAATTCATGTATATAGGATTCCTACTTTTGTATTCACATTTATACTTGCATCCTATATATATGAGTTTCCAATTTAAATACATTCCTTATATTCAATTACTACCCCTTTTAGCTACCAAGTATGCATGAAAGGTATTTTCCTACTCCATATGTGTCGTCAGAACTTCTACCAACCCTAAACTGAATTCTTTGGATTTTAGAAAATTAATTTATCATTTACTAGTTGCTATATTTTCAGATTTATTTCCTATGCCTAAATGTGAACTTTATTATGAAAATAATAAGACACATCATCTAAACAGAACAGGTTCTGATCTAAAATATTTAATAATATATTTTTGACCTTTTCCTCTGATGTAAACTATTTTATATTTATTTTCCTAATTTTCAGAACTATTCTTCACTTAAAAATATGTCCCTATAACTAATAAATGTGAATAATAAATTAAACAGATTCATTTCAGCCAAAAATCTATTTTTATCTCACTCCAAGGTTTTCTAAATACTGAGAAAGTTTTTAACTTAAATTTGACAATATGTTTGTCCCACTTTTTAAATTTTAAATACTAGCCACATATTCAATTTCCTAAATTTAATATCAAACAGGGTTAAAAAGGTAAACTCACCCCACTACAGGGTCTATAACATTATTTTAAAAATTTTCAGGGGTCTAGCTACTCATAACAGCGGAGTTTTTC
The DNA here is from genome assembly GCA_030760725.1 of Neostapfia colusana. Classification (NCBI taxonomy): domain Eukaryota; kingdom Viridiplantae; phylum Streptophyta; class Magnoliopsida; order Poales; family Poaceae; genus Neostapfia; species Neostapfia colusana. The sequence goes on from JASWHV010000019.1 coordinate 54,092,889, forward strand.
CTAATTTTTATTAAGTCCAGGGGCTAAAACTGATTTTTAAATGAATTTACATGATTTTCTGAAGTTCCAGGGGCTACATCAGAAGTTTCCGGGGCTAGCTCTTATTTCCCGAGAACCTCAGGGGGTAGCGCGTAAGAATTCCAGTCTTTATAACGCGGGGCTGACATGGACCGTCCGATTTAAAACAGACGGCTGAGATTATAACGTCGAACCGGTACGCGGGGGTTTAAACTCTACCGTGCGATTTAAAATAAACGGCGCACAAGCGGCCACGTCACTCTGATCGAGCGCGGGCGGCGCTGCCCGGCGGCGCACGGCGGCGGGAGGCGGCGATCTCGCCGGAGAGTTTCGGATCTTCGTCAATTCTTCCTAAAACTGTGATTTTATGGCATAGATCGGTGGAGGGGAGGTCAGGGATCTCACCTTGGGGGTTTTCTTGAGCTCGGAGGTCCTGGAAGGCGGTCGGCGACGAGGTCCGAGGTGAATTCACGGCGAGGCTCGTCGGCGCTATGTTTGAACCGCAAGCCATCGAGTTTTCTGCACCTGCGAGGTTCCCCGGAGGCGGTGGATCAAGACCAGCGAGTTAGATCGGAATTTTCGAGCGTAGATCGGCTAGAATTCGCCGGAGGGGCTCGGGTTCTCACCGGAGAGAAAATCGGCAGATCGTGGGGGAAAACGGGACGATGCCGGGGTTTTTATAGACGGGGGAAGGGCGGCATTCGGTTGTGATCGAGTTTGCGTCGCCCACGAACAAAATTAGGCTGGGATACACAGGAATCCGGGTCAGTTTGGATTCGGGGTGAGATAGAGTCCGGCCGAGCACGGCGCTAGCGCGAGGAAGAAGAAGATGGCGGGCCCCGCCTGTCAGTGGGAAGAAGAGGGCACGCGCGGCTGCGGGCTGGCGCGGGGGCTGGGTGGGCCGGCTGGTGGGTTTCGGCCCACTGGCCGGTTTTTTTCTGTTTTCCTTTTTCTTTTTTCTATTTTTTCTGTTTTGAGTTTAATTTGAATTCCAGTTTGAATTTGAATTTTTGCAACACATGCAACACGTCCAAAAATTTTTAAACTCCCCTCTGAACAGGATTTTGGGATGATACAGGTAATTACAAACTGTACAAAGCTAAAAGTTCCGAATAGTTGGTGCGGAGGTAATCTTCACTTTCCTACGTCGCCTCTCCCGCGGTATGATTACTCCACAGCACCTTGAAGAATCTGATCGTCCGGTTCCAGGTTACCCGGGCCTTTTCATCCAAAATCTGAATCGGTCGCTCGGTGTAAGTCTGGTCCGGTTTCAATTCGTCGATTTCCTCGGTGCGGACAGCAGCGGTGAATTTGAGACACTTCCGCAGCTGTGACACATGAAACACATCATGGACACCCGCTAGACTTGCCGGTAATTCCAGCCGGTAGGCTATGGGTCCACACTTCTCCGTGATAGCAAAAGGACCAATAAAACGGGGAGCGAGTTTCCCCTTTACACCGAACCGGTGAATTCCCTTCATCGGAGATACACGAAGATACACGTGTTCTCCGACGTCAAAATGCAAGGGCCTACGCCGTTGATCAGCGTAGCTCTTCTGTCGGGATTGTGCAGCCTTCAAATTTTCTTGTATCAACCGAACTCGGTCTTCGGCTTCGTTCACAAGATCAATCCCAAACAGAACTCTTTCGCCGGACTCACATCAATTCAGCGGTGTGCGACACTTCCGGCCGTAGAGGGCTTCATATGTGCCATTTTAATACTCGCTTGATAACCGTTGTTGTACGAAAACTCTGCCAATGGTAGGTGATCGTCTCAATTCTACCGTGGTGGATGGCACACGCCCTCAACATATCTTCCAGCACCTGGTTCACCCTTTCAGTTTGTCCATCGGTTTGAAGGGTGATAGCGGAGCTCCTAATCAGCTTGGTGCCCAACGAGGCGTGCATCTGCTCCCAAAAACGAGCAACAAACAGCGCACCTCGATCTGAAATGATGGTCTTCGGGACACCATGTGAGCATATAATCCTCGAGATATACAGCTACGCATATTGCCTTGCTCGATAATGAGTGTTCACCGGTATGAAATGAGCTGATTTTGTCATCCGGTCGATGATCACCCATATCGAGTCTTGCTTCCTGGATGTGAGCGGTAATCCGACGATGAAATCCATACTCACATCCTCCCATTTCCATGCCGGTATCTTCAGAGGTTGTAGCGGTCCGGCTTTCTGCATATGATCAGCCTTGATCCGTCTACACGTATCACACTCGGATACGTACTTAGCAATTTCCCTCTTCATCCTCGTCCACCAAAATTTCTGTTTCAAATCTTGGTACATCTTGTTACTTCTGGGATGAATGGAAAACTTAGACAGGTGGGCTTCATCCAAGATCTTATTCCGAAGTTTCATATTACGCGGTACCACTATACGGTCATTGAACCATATTGTACCATTCTCATCCTTCCAGAAACATTTCACCTCTACGTTGTCTAGTCTTCTCCGTATGTGAGACATACCCTTGTCTCTTCTTTGAGCCTCAACAATCTCTTCAGGGATTGTTGGAATGAGCGCGAGATTATAAAGCGCGCCATACGAAATGACAGAGAGACTTGGTTCTTCAGCTTTCAACTCAGCAGCCGCCAAGTTGTGGACGTGGGCTTTCTGACTAAGTGCGTCGGCAACCATGTTTGCTTTTTCCGGATGATAGTGGATCTCAATTTCATAATCTTTGATGAGCTCCAACCATCTCCGTTGTCTCATATTTAGCTCCTTCTGCATGAAGATATACTTCAAGCTTTTATGGTCGGTGTAGAGGTGAACAAGATTACCAAGCAGATAATGCCTCCACATCTTTAACGCCAACACCACTGCAGCAAGCTCAAGATCGTGTGTTAGATAATGCTGCTCGTGGTTTCGCAGTTGACGAGACCCATAGGCGGCTACATGCTATTCTTGCATCAGAACGCAGCCGAGACCGATGCCGGATGCATCACAGTATACATCAAATTGCTTCGTCGTGTCCGGCTGAGCAAGAACTGGAGCTGTTGTGAGATGTTTCACTAAAGTTTTGAATGCGGCTTCACATGCTGCATTCCACATGTATTTAGTACCCTTCTTCAGCAGCTCCGTCATTGGTTTAGCAATCTTTGAGAAGCTTGGGATAAACCTCCGATAATACCCCGCTAAACATAGGAAACTTCGGACCTCGTGGACTGATTTGGGAGATTCCCACTTCAGCACTTGTTCAATCTTGCTGGGGTCCACGGCAATACCTTCTGCTGAAATAATATGGCCTAGGAAAGGCACCTGATCAATCCAAAATTCGCACTTGCTGAACTTGGCATATAATTGGTGCTCCCGCAACCATTGTAGCACGATGCACAGATGTTCAGCGTGCTCATCTTTTGATTTGGAGTAAACCAATATGTCTCGATGAATACCACGACGAATTTATCTAACTCCGGCATGAACACAGAATTCATCAAGTACATGAAGTGTGCCAGAGCGTTGGTTAACCCAAATGACATGACGAGGTACTCATAGAGTCCGTATCTCGTCGAGAAAGCTGTCTTTGGCATGTCCTCCTGTCGGATCTTGATTTGATGATATCCCGACCGAAGATTCATCTTTAAAAATACCTTTGCACCCACAAGTTGATCGAACAGGATGTCGATGCGGGGCAAAGGATACTTGTTCTTGATCGTGACAACATTTAGAGGACGGTAATCAACACATAGCCGTAGTGTTTCGTCCTTCTTCTTAACGAAAAGCGCTGAGCAACCCCAAGGTGAAGAACTTGGTCGTATGAAACCCTTGCTCATAAGTTCATTCAGTTGCTCTTTCAACTCCGCTAGCTCGTTAGGTGCCATCTTGTAAGGCCTTCGTGAGATAGGCGTCGTTCCCGGCGCCAGTTCAATCTTGAACTTGACGTCCCATTCGGGCGGCATGCCCGGTAAATCATCGGGAAATACGTCGGGATAATCACGTACCACCGGAATATCTTCAAGCTTCAGTGCTTCCGTGTGGTAGGCCTGTACCATATCTGGGTCTTTGCTGTCTAGAAACAGCATGTGCTGTCCGTGAATCGGCGAGTCAATCTGGACCGTCCGGTTACCGATATTGAGAATGGCACCGTCACGATTTAACCAAGACATCCCCAATATAATGTCTATCTTCTGCCTATCCAACATAATCAGCGATGTTGGGTATATTTTTCCGCCCAAACACAAAGCTGCTCGGGACACAATCTGATTGGCAGAGATATTTCCTCCCGGTGATCGTATAAGAAAACTCATTGTGGGAGTATTGGTGGATAATTGGTGCTGATCTACGCATGTTTTGCTGATAAAATTGTGGGTTGCACCGGAATCAGAAAGTACCAACACGGGCACGTCTTTGAGAGTGAACATGCCTGCTAACACCGGTGCTCCCTCCGGGACATCCTCAATAGCAAGATGTTGCACACTTTCAGATTGCAATGCTGTTATGTTGACTTGAGCAGGTGGCGGCATACCACCTGATGATGATGGATGTCTGGTGTTCACCAACTTCTCCCGGCATTCCTGCCTAAAATGCCCAAAACAGTGGCAATAAGAACACGGAGGTTGCCCCGGTCCTTCGTTGACTTGTGGTTGAGAGGTTGATGTACTTGGTTGCAGCAATCATGCGACAGGTGTCATTCGTTGCTGCGGCAATGGTGTTGCTTCAAGACAAGATTCTTGAGCAGGAAATCTGTACGGCGTTGATCTCACTGGTGCCAGCCATAATTCATCGGATGGTGTGTGATACACCACACGGTATTTACGAGGAACAACTGGTGTGTCTTCTTGCACATCATCCTGGTCCCTCTTCTCTGCTTGACACTCAAGTGTCGCTTGTTCTTGCAGCAGAGCAGCACTGATCAACTCGGTGTAACTGCCTTGATTGAACAAAGCCAACTTATCTTTTAATATGGCACTCAAGCCATGGAAAAAGTAGTCACACCTTGCAGCTTCGCTCGTCGCATAAGCAGGAGCATATTGTGCCAAAGGTTGAACCGTTTGACATAATCGAGGACACTCATGTCCCCCTGCTTCAAGTTCCTAAATTCTTGCTGTTGGGCCTTAATAAAACCCATAGGAATGTGACGAGCACGGAATGCTTCACGAAATTCCGTCCATTCCACTTGATGGCCTTCCGGAACGGTGGCAAGATAAGCGAACCACCAATTACTGGCGGCCCCATGGAGCTGTTGAGCTGCAAATAGTGTCTTCTGATACTCATCACACTCAAACACTCCAAACTTGGACTCCATAACCCTAAGCCACTGATCAGCTTCCACGGGTTCGTTGGCTTCCGTGAAAATTGGCGGTTGTGTCGCCAAGAAGTCCAAATAGGTGTTCTGAGGTGGAACATCCTGTTGTGCACGTTGGAGTAAGCCCTGTTGTACCAAGGCTTGGAGTAGCCTCGTGTTCTCTTGACTTGACTTGACCATATGAGCCATGATATCCACCCATACCGTTGATGGCGGTGCCCGTGGTGGAGTCGAGTCATTATCGTCTCGGCGAGAACCTTCAGCCTGACTCGGAGAATGACTACGCACCATACTGCAAAAGCATAATTTTTGAGGGGAGTCAAAACTTGATCTAAGCAGTATGTGAAAGTATGTAAAACATGAACATGCTAAAACTTTATGAAAGCATAACAAAATTTCATGTGTACACATCTTTCTAAAGCCAATATATTCAGTCCCTCATTCTGTCCAGAACAAACCTTTCTGTACTTAACTCAGAATATGATCCAGTTACTAGCATTCTCATAACTCAAGTTGAATACCAAAGTTAAAGTTAACTTTAGTATCTTTTTAACGAGTACTCATACGCCCCTAGATCATTTCTGGAACAAAAGTTATGATTGTTCAAAGTTGACAGGATTTCTGGATAAATTTTGCCAGCACCTCCTTTGTATGTGTCTGTTTTCATCACAGTTTTACATACAATTGGGGTACAATTCTGAACAAACTATGAACTTTAAAATCGTTGCAAATTTTCATAACCTTTCCGACGGTGTATCATATGACCCTTAGATCTTTTTCTACAGAATGTTATGGCCAATTTATAGAAACACCCAGAGAAGTTTGCAGCTGCTCTGTTTTCTGAACAGTAGCAGCTCTGATACCACACTGTGAGGGACAGGATCTCGTTGGGTGGTGCCGTGATATGCGGCACCCAACAGCACACGGGTCGAAGAAACACATCACATTACATAAATCATTTGCGGAAGCGTACAAAGTGTTTTACAAACACTTATCTCAAAATAAGCTACAGCGGAAGACTATAACTCTCACGACTCATCTCTAACTTAGCAACAAAGAAACAGTCCAGCCTGTAGACTGTTTCTTACTAGCAACACGAAGAACAATCTGCAGCAGCGAGGATGCTCTTTGAGTAAACACTCGGAGGTTCCCGAGTCTCATCGGCATCCCTTCTCTTAAGCATGAAGTCAAATACCTGCAAAACAACTCGGATAGCATCCGTGAGCATAACACTCAGCAAGACTTAACCGTCACCCTAAACATGAAACTCTATGTGAGGTTATGAACCTAAAATAGGATGGCATAAGCATAATTAAACTCGCCTAAAAGTGAATCCTTACTTTCAGGTATTAATTGCAGCATTTTAAGTAACCTTGGGCACGCCACATCGGGAGTCCATAATCAAACAAGAAAAGCTGTCCCCCGATGTAAATTGCTCACGGCATAAAAGAATCGAGTTTGCACTAGCCTATTCATCAAGATCCAATACAAAGCTAGTATGATACTTCCAATCAATATGATTAGTTCCTTTCTCATGCAAGTTCTTACTACGTCATGACTGTGAGAACAAGTATGCTCGGTCCATTCCGCGAGCAGCGGTGATTCGAATCAATAACACCCGGACTACACGACACGTACGCCCGTACTCGATGTTTCCTACAACAACCATCACTGACGTCGTACGTGGCAGCCTTTCCTCCGTTTCACCCCCGCTGAATCGATCAAGTCCCCCCGTACAGTAGCCACTCTCATGGTGCATCTGCCGACGTGAGATGTCATGAGAATGTTCCCCACATACTGCACACCGGCCGTCCACCTGAGGCGACCCGACAAGTCCCAATGACAGCTTCCCGAGGTACATCGGTTTACTGGGTCCCATATAGCCAGCATGAGTCCGGTACACAACTCAAACTTGTTCAACAGGGCCGCATACGGATCAGTCCTTGACCGACACAGACAAGTCTATAGCACCCAGGCCCCTATGTCCTGCTGCTCCTACAACCTTCCGGTCTCAAATTTAACTTGCTAATTCATTTACGAACCAATCCCGTATGCCCCTGTTGTTCCTGAACATGCGAGTAGCATCTCACCACTCGACTTCTACCGAACCGTACTTAAGCATGGCAGTTCTACATGGTGAATGACACCTACCCAACACTCCATGGGTCATTTGGCTATGCAAGAGGAGTATCAAACACTAGACCTAATGCACATTTCAAATCTTAACCGAAAGTGAATACAGAATAAAAACTTAATAGCTGTTAAATGCAAACCGGAGCTTGCCTGTTTTGCAGGGTAGTCGTATATAAACAGTTAGTGTCCTTGCTGATCCAACCTTGATTCTCTGGAGCTCGATCCACTTCAATGAATCACTCCTTTGAATCCCCTTCGTTTTGGTCCTATTGAAATGCATATGCACATGTTTTATAGAATGTAATGGAGAGAAGTTATAGAATGAAGTTCTTAGGAGCAGAGGTTGTGTGGAAAAGCCAAGAATGACTTGGTTTGTGAGGGGGCCCGACCCCGATCACAGGGCCGTGCCGCCTTGCCCGAGGAATCACATTGGGTGGTGCCGTGTTATGCAGCACCCAACAGCACACACATAAGGAACACAGTATTACATAAATCAAAAGCAGAAGGTTACAATTATTCTTTGTAAATAATTTACACAAATTAGCTACAGCGGAAGTCTATAACCAGCTCACGTTGAATAACTATGAAGCACCGAGAAGAGGTCCAGCCCGCGGACTCCTCTCGCTAGCAACACGAAGACAAGGCAGCGGCTAGGTTCTCCAAGTGTGACATGACTTGGAAGTTTCCGAGTCTCACCGGACAACCCTCTTTATAGCGTCGATGCTTACCTGCAAAACCACTTATATAGCAAGAGTGAGCACAAGGCTCAGCAAGACTTAACCGTCTCTCCTAAGACATGCAACTCTACATGAGGGTAACTTAAGACCTATCCTGTAATTTGCGAAAAGACTCGCCTACGAGTTCATCCTTAACTTTCAGATTTTAGCCATAATAGTAGTGACCTTGCGCCCAGCAACATTGGAACTCCACAATCAAACAAGAAACGCTTCATTCCAATGTTACTTGTCCCAAGGTGAAAAATAAATTTAGTTTGCTCTATCTCTACTTCAAACATGGTTTTCATGCAACTTAACATAATCACAACAGCAATTATTCTTTTTGCAAACTGTTTCCACACAAGTTGATTAACTACGTCACAACATGGGAGCAAGCGGTACTCAATAACCGCGAGGGACGGTGATTCGAATCAAACACTACCCGGATAACTCGACACATACGCCCGCCTCTGAAGACCCAACTCTGGCGTCCTTCATTACGTGGTATGTGGCAACCTTTCTCAGGACACTAAACTGTAGAACCGGTCGCGCCGTCTCGGGCTCATAGGTCTAACGAGACGATGTGGTATGCCTCTACAATCCAGTGAACCTGGTACATCGGTTTCCTGGTTCCCATATATCAGTAAGCATCCGGTACACAACTCAATACTTGCTCCTGGACGCGGCATACGCATCGGTCCTTAACCGACACAGGCAGAGCTACTCGACCAAGACCTCGTCTTGTCGCAGCCTAACCCCTCTGCCCGGTCTCATCTTTAGAAATGTAAACTTTAGTTTGCTTCCTTTCCCAACCACACTTATGATCTTCTGAACTATAGCTCGCGAGTAGATTCCAACTACTCGTCTTCTACCGGATGCCCTAGACTATTTAGCATGGCTTTATTCTACAGCGATGACATAATGCTACCCTTGACCTCAGGGTTCATGTTTGGTTATGCAAGTGGAGTATCAACATCCTTGACCTAATGCACATACAAACCTTGACCAAATGTAGTGAACAAAGGGAAAACTTTTAAAAACAACTTAAGTGCAAACCGGGGCTTGCCTTGGTTTTGCAGGTGTCGAAAGTCAGATAAGATGAAGTTAGTTGCTGATGATGACTTGAAGCTGAATCACTGCCTTCTTGCTTCTTACTCCCAGCTCAACTCCTCCTTCTTCACTTTCCACGTCGAATCACTACACGTTAGGAACATGCATATCTTTAATTGTAAAACTTTTTGCTAACAAATGCTACAGACAAGTTTAAAACTGGAACTTTGTTTAAGAATTTAAAATGACACTGGGGTGGTGGTTTGGATGTGTGTCTAAGCACTATCCGCAAGTGAGAAGTGAGGTTCATCACTTGGGTGGTGATCACCTAATGAGGTTGAACAGGACATAATGATCCAGGGATCCAATGGAGCTGGAAATTTCCTTGGGGGTTCCTTGTCACAAGAAAGTCCTCTGGACCAAAATTCAGAACATTTCACTAAGTGGATCACCCAGAACAATTCCCTAAGCATTTAAGCATAAAGGAATTAATTCTGATTAAACTTGCACTTTCATGCAAATCTAAGTGAACCATAATTTCCTACATAGCTCATAGAGTATGTCTGAATTTTCCTAGGATTTTTGGAGCTAAGGAATGGCTAGAACTGAATTTCCAAATTTTGAAAATTCTCTGAAAATGTTTCTGTATTCATTTGAATACAGAAACTTGAAATTGGAATTATCCTAACTAAATCAACTCCAAATGAGCTGAAACTTTTACAGGAGTCTCCTAATATCCTGAAGAATATCCTGGAAAAATTTGGGGAATTTTGGATGAACCAAACTCCCTCTAAAATTCTTTTGCTGAAAAGTTTTAAAGAATTTTCCAGAATTTTCTATTGGTTTTCATGCAAATTGGGTTGCATATTTGGATAGAGCATTTCATCCTGAATCCAACCCAATTTGAATCACTAAATTTGGAGCTATCTAGCAAAAGTTATGCAGATCCAAAGTTTGAACCAAATCTGGAATTCAAATTAATTCAAAAAAAGTTTAAACCCTGACTGCGGGCCACAGGGCCATGTGTCGACCGCTGAAACACGAGCCACACGGGCCACAGACCTTTTCCCGCATTGTCACAGTTTGATCCGAGGCCACAGAGAATCCCGTATGTTTAAGTTCAGCCGCTGGCGGGTGGGACCGACCACCTTCGTCTTCCTCCGGCTCCCGCGCGACCCCCGCCGCCAGAGCTCGCCGGAAAACTTCGGAATCCAGGCCCCCGTTCACTTCCCGTGCTCAAACTTGCCGTCAGCCCCTAATTTCGTGCGCTGATCACGGGGAGAGGGTTTCCCCACACCGACGTCGGCCCTAACCGAGCTCGCGACGGTGTGGCGGCTTAACCGAGCTTCGGCGACGTAGCGCCGCTGTTCTAGCTCGCCAAAAGCACGAAGGATTAGCGCTACAGCATCGGTGGAAGGTGTAGATCATCGACGTGTGCTCAATTTTGCTTGGAGAGGCCGCTAGCTATGCTGTCACCGTGCGCCCGAGGTGGTTTTTACGGCGACAGTGTAAAAACTGGGCTTTCTTCGGCTAGGGTTGATGGAATCGGGCGCTGTTTGGTCGAGGAGGTCCGTAGGAGGCTGAGGATCATGACACCAGCACACAACTGGAAGCCCTCACACCTCGGGGGAGAATTTCCCGGTCTGGAGCCGGCGACCCAAAGAAACCGCCGTGAGTAAAACTCAAATTCCGGCTAGATGGTCCCATGAACTGACCCCGAACTCAGTGGACAGCAAGGAGAGGTGGTAACCAACCTTTCTCATGGCTTTGTTGGGCGTGAAACACCGGAGTGGCTTGGTTTGAAGTCAAGTCGCCGAGGTTGGTCCGTCGGGGAAGAACCGGCTCGCCGAGGCGATTGCAGCCCGCTGTACCCTCAGAACTGGCCTTGACAGCTTCAGGGAGTGTGGGCGACGTTGCTTTCAAGCTCGTCCGGGTGTCCATGGCTCAGGGAAAGGGTTGACGACGGGAGCCCGAGCGTGTGGGCTCGGCGGCAGCAAAAGCTCCCGGAAACGGCGCTGTGGCGAGGAGGGCGCGTGGCTCGGACGTGGCTCGGTGCTGTGAGGTGTGCGCTCTCGGTGGGAGGACGATAAGGGCGAGGGGAACCGACGTCGAAGCAGCTCGGGAGCTGGCAGTCACGTGGTCTCGGTGGCGCGCGCGCGCGCGTTCGGTCCTTCGAGCGAAAAATAGTGATCCGGTTCGAGTCTGAACAGAGAGACCGTTGCTTATGTGCTAAGTCTCCCCCTCCCCTCAATGACAATTGGGTCCCACTCACCTCCTCTCCTAAATATCCCAATTTTTGGCACATTGTAAACTTCAGCTCTGAGGAACTTAAATCCAAAAGTCATTTGGCAATTTGATAAGTTATTCCTCAGTTTTGAGTTTAAATTCAAATTTGGATGAAATTTACAAGTTCCTTTGATATTCCTATCAAAGCACCTCCAAATTTGCTCCAAATTTGCCCCCTCTACAATTTGAACCTGGGGAGTTTAAATATGCCCTCTGGTCTTTGAGTTGGTCATTGCAAATACAACTTTTTAAACAACAGTTTGAATTTCCTCTTTTGAAACATGCCCTTCTTATTTTTGGAAGTGGCCCTCTTATTTCAAACTGATTTCAAAGTTTTATAGCACATGCCAACACTTTCATGAGTAAACAAAAGTTTTTGTAAGTCCCATTTCTTGTATTTAAACTCAACTTCATCCATAGCTCAAGTTTTCTATTTACAAGTTTTGGGACTTTTACATTCCTCCCCCCTTAAAAAGAATCTCGTCCCGAGATTCATGATTAAGGTCAAGGTGGAGAGGACAACTACTACATATAAGCCTCTAACAACTCCGGATGATTGCGTTGCAAATACTCCTCGCTTTCCCATGTAGCTTTGTCGGACGTGTGATTTTCCCATAGCACCTTGAAAAATCGCAGCGTCCGATTTCTGGTTTCGCGAGTCTTTTCCTCAATTATCCGGGTTGGTCGTTCAACATAAGTGAGGTCCGGCTTTAAATCTGCCATGTCTCCCGTGACAATCTCCGTTGGACTTTTAAACACTTCCGCAACTGAGATACGTGGAAGACGTTATGAACTCTGGCTAAGGTTGCTGGCAGCTCCAAACGGTATGCCACGGGTCCACGCCTTTCAATGATGGAGAAGGGACCGATAAAACGCGGAGCTAGTTTCCCTTTCACTCCGAATCGGTGAATGCCCTTCATAGGAGATACGCGGAGGTAGACGTGGTCTCCAACTTGAAAGTTCAGAGGGCGACGTCTCTTATCCGCATAGCTCTTTTGCCTCATTTACGAGATCAATCCCGTAAGTTACCCTCTCGCCGGATTCACACCAGTTCAGGGGTGTGCGGCACTTCCGGCCGTAGAGAGCTTCATAAGGCGCCATTTTGATACTTGATTGATACCCATTGTTATAAGAGAACTCCGCCAACGGTAAGTGATTATCCCAGCTCTTACTGTGATGAACGGCACATGCTCTCAGCATATCCTCAAGTATTTGATTCACCCTCTCAGTTTGCCCATCGGTTTGAGGGTGATACGCGGAGCTTCGAATCAATTTAGTTCCCAAGGATGTGTTTAGCTGTTCCCAGAAACGGGATACGAACAGCGATCCTCTGTCGGAGACAATGGTACGGGGAACTCCGTGCAGGCATAAGATTCGTGCTATGTATAACTCCGCATACTGCTTGGCGCTGTAGTTGGTATGCACCGGAATGAAACGTGCCAATTTGGTCAATCGATCAACGATTACCCAAATCGAGTCATGGTGGTGGGAGGTCATCGGCAACCCAACGATGAAATCCATACTCAAGTCTTCCCACTTCCATGCCGGTATTTGTAGCGGTTGCAGCAAGCCCGACTTCTTCACATGGTCGGCCTTAACTCTTCGACACGTATCACATTCTGAAACGTATTTTGCAACTTCACGTTTCATACGTGTCCACCAAAACTTCTTCTGGAGGTCTTGGTACATTTTATTGCTGCCAGGATGAATAGAAAATTTGGATAAGTGAGCCTCATCCAAAATCTTCTTCCGCAGCCTCATATCACGGGGTACGACTATCCGGTCCTTGAACCACAAGGTATCTTCATCATCTAACCGGAAACATTTCATCTCCCCGTTCTTCAACCTCCTTTTGATATGAGCCATGCCCTTGTCTTGCTTTTGAGCTGCCATAACCTCCTCTTTTATTGTGGGTATGAGGGCTAGGTTATGCAGAGCTCCAAATGGAACCAAGTAGAGACTTGGTTCTTTCTCTTCCATCGGCGTAATGGTCAGGTTATGAATATGAGACTTCCGGCTCAGTGCATCGGCAACCACATTTGCCTTGCCCGGATGATAATGAATTTCAATCTCATAGTCCTTGATCAGCTCCAACCATCGCCGTTGCCGCATATTCAACTCTTTCTGAGTGAATATGTACTTCAAACTTTTGTGGTCGGTGTAGAGATGAACCAGATTTCCCAATAGGTAATGTCTCCACATCTTCAAAGCTAGTACCACGGCAGCAAGCTCGAGATCATGAGTTGGATAATGTTGCTCATGATTCCGTAATTGTCGTGATCCGTATGCGACCACACGTCCTCCTTGCATGAGTACACAACCAAGCCCGACGCCGGATGCATCACAATAAACATCAAAAGGCTTGGTTGTATCCGGTTGAGCTAGAACCGGGGCTGTTGTGAGGTGTTTCACCAATGCTTGAAAAGTTTCCTCACATGGTTTGCTCCAATCATATTTGATGCCTTTCTTCAGTAGCTCCGTCATAGGTTTGGAGATTTTTGAGAAGCTCGGGATGAACCTCCGATAATATCCAACCAAACCCAAGAAGCTACGAACTTCATGGACTGATGTTGGAGACTTCCATTTCAGCACTTGATCAATCTTGCTTGGATCAACAGCAATGCCTTCCGCTGAAATAATATGTCCAAGAAACGGCACTTGGTTGATCCAGAATTCACATTTACTAAACTTTGCATAGAGCTTGTGATCTCTCAGTCGTTGGAGCACAATATGCAAATGTTTAGCGTGTTCCTCTTCAGATTTGGAGTAGACCAAGATGTCATCGATGAAGACCACGACGAACTGATCCAGCTCCGGCATGAACACCGAGTTCATAAGATACATAAAGTGAGCCGGAGCATTGGTTAATCCAAATGACATGACAAGATACTCGTAGAGTCCATATCTTGTTGAGAATGCTGTTTTCGGGACATCTTCCGCGCGGATCTTGATTTGATGATATCCCGACCTTAAGTGCATCTTAGAGAAGACTTTAGCACCCACTAGCTGATCGAAGAGGATATCAATTCTTGGTAGTGGGTACTTGTTCTTTATCGTCACAGCATTCAAAGGACGATAGTCGACGCATAGCCTCAGCGTCTCATCCTTCTTCTTTACAAACAAAGCTGAGTAACCCCATGGTGATGAACTTGGACGAATAAACCCCTTGTCCATCAGATCTTTAAGTTGCTCCTTCAGCTCGGCTAATTCATTCGGAGCCATTTTGTATGGTCTCCGAGAGATCGGCGTGGTTCCCGGTATCAACTTTATTTTGAATTCCACCTCGCGCTCAGGTGGTAAGCCTGGAAGATCTTCGGGAAACACGTCCGGATATTCACGGACTACCGGAATGTCTTCTAACTTGCACGCCTCGGCATTACATACTTCCGGGTCTTTAGAAATCGCTTCGCCGAGGTACAATGTTTGACGTCCGTGAAGTGGAGAGTCCAAGTGAACACTCCTATTCTCAATGTCCAAAACAGCCTTATGGAAGGTCAGCCACGATATTCCCAATATGGCATTGATTCCCTGGTCTTCGAGAATGATAAGGGTGGTAGGATAAATTTTTCCACCCAAGCAAAGTGGTGCTCGAGAAATGACTTCATTAGTTGAGATGTCTCCACCTGGCAAATGAATAAGGTAAGAACCTTTTGTGACAGTTGTGGAGATCTGATCCCGAATCACCGTTGCCCTGCTAACGAAGTTATGCATCACACCAGAGTCGAATAAAATGACAACCGGCTTGTCATTTAAGGTGAACCTGCCGGCAAGAACAGGTCCTCCCTTTGGCAGATCATCGACTGACACATAATTGACTGTTCCCACTTTGGACATAGCTTTTCTTGGCTGGCCAAGATCACTCTGTGGAACTGGACCCGCCGACACATTGTTGCCGCTCGGTCCAGTACCTGCATTGACATTGTGAAGTGGGACAGCACTTGGTTTAGCTGAGAAATCACCTTGTTCATCTTCAGCCTCTTGAGGGTAATAATATTCTAGTGCACCTTGTTGACACTGAGGTGCATAAGAAATAAGTTGCTGCTGCGGTAGAGGTGAATAAGACCTCTGTGGAGTAGAAGAGTCGTCACACTCCCAGAATGATTGCACCTCTTGTGGAATCTCTCTACCGGAAGGTGAACGGATTACCAACCGATACTTCTGAGGCAGACGATTGTCTTCATCTTGTGATGAGTCTCTCTCCCTCTTTTCTTTGAGGTAGAGGTTAGAATAATATTCTTAAGCGATAGCACAGCTCACAAACTCATCAAAATTCCCTTGGCTAACTTGAGCCAATTCACATCGCAGCCTAGCGGTCAGCCCTCGGTAGAAATGATAACCCTTCACATATGGTGATTTCACATGGTCAGAGACATATTGAGCTAAGCGATTGAATTCCTTCGCATACTCAATAACACTCATGTCCCCTTGCTTCAGACTCCAGAACTCATCCAGACTGGTTTGCATTATGCCCGCAGGAATGAAACGAGCACGAAATGCAGCCTGGAACTCCGCCCATGTGACACGATGCCCTGCTGGTTGAACAGCAAGGTACTCTGCCCACCATGCTCCAGCAAAGCCGTGAAGCTGTTGAGCGGCATATAGAGTCTTCGAGAATTCGTCACATCGGATCAACCCAAGCTTGGACTCAATGACACATAACCAGTGATTTGCTTCACAATGGTCAGCCGCCTCGGAGAATACGGGCGGTTGTGTCGCCAGGAAATCCAGATACGTGCTCTGGGTTGGCATGTGATGTTGAGCTTCTCGATCTATGCCTTGTTGAACTAGATTTTGGAGAGTTTCATTCATTTTGGCCATAATTTCAGCCAATCCGGTTGGCGATGGCTCTTGTGATGAAGTCGAGTCATTCCCACCTCGACTTGAACCTCCAAGCTCCATTTGAGAATGTGTACGTACCATACTGCACGAAACAAAATTTTGAGTCAATCAAAATTCTATCTCAGTAGTAAGTAAAGATAAGTAAAACATGAACATGTCATGAACTTTATGAAAGCATAACCACATTTATGTTTAAACCAATCTTATGTACGCTAAGCTAATCAGCGGGACTACCCTGACCAGCTCACACAACTCCAAATTTTACTCAAGTTATCAACAGATCCTAGACTTGAGTTCCATACCAAAGTTTTAGTAAACTTCAGTAGCTTTCCAACAAGTACTTATGTGCTCCTTAAGGATTTTTCTACAGGAAGTTATGGCTTAAAAACAGAAATGTCCAGAGAGGTTTTTGCTACTGTCCTGGTTTTGAACAGTTTGCCTTCAACTGGACTTTTCACCATCTTAAAGTGTGATTTTGCTCAGGAGGTCTACAAAGAAATTGTAGAGCATTTGAAAATCTTCCCAGAACTGTATCATACAGCTTAATTGGTTAAAGCTACTCAGAGTTATGCTCCGTTAAAGTCCAGCAAGAATTCCTGCCAGAAACAGAGCACTCTGTTTTTTGAAAACTTTGACACCTAATTATACTCTCATTTGAATCTTAGCTCAAAATAAGAGTGCAGTAGCTAATACTTGTTTCAAACTTCCATTTTTAGTTGAAAGTTAGTTCATGAATTATTTCTTAATAGGGAAGAGGTTATTAAGTGTAGTACGATGTCGATGCACCGTAAGAACATGTCGGTACTACGTTGCCTCACCAAAAGAAAATCCTAAACCGGATTATACCGGCATATACGTATTATCAGTGGCACTAAGACGGTCTCTCGCACACGTGTACTACACGGGATACGTACGTGGTTAGTACCTGCAGAAGATCACTCAATAATGGTGCACTCAAAGGTTGTTTCATTACAGGCAGTTCCATATTTGAAAGTAAATACAAACGCCCGTATCATTGTCATACGGCCGTCCTTGAGTTAAGTCACGTCTCAAGGTACGCGATCGTGTTTCAACACCACACGACGGGGAACCCGAGTATGTCATGAACGGGTCGTCACGGTTGGGAATGTTATCAACCCAACGGATACCACCTACTGCCCTGCAGGGCACGCCGATGGCAAGCGCTGCGTATGTACTCCTGGGCTACTTCCAGACGAACACACTATCGCGTTACTGACCACACGATGGGGTCTCCACTTACTTGCCTAATGCACGCTAGGGATCAGCGTTTCATATGAACTCAGGAACATGGAGAGTCCAAGAGTTCATATTGACGTCTCACACCAAGCTGTGAGACCTAGCCCTGAACCACATTCCTCGTCAGGGGAGCTAACCGAAATTGAACCGCTTTCGGTGGCGTTCCTTACCATTCTTACCCGAACGTAGGTGCGTCGTTACATAATCAAAATTCAGAATTATAACACATATGTTAGTGTGCCACTTTAAGTAACTAGACTAATATAGTCCTTATGTGGGCCTAATATCGTTTCCTCACCGTATCCTAAGTTTTTGTCGTAATACGATCCTTACTCCGTGTGCTATTACCAATGCGGCTCTGATACCACGCTGAGGGGGCCCGACCCCGATCACAGGGCCGTGCCGCCTTGCCCGAGGAATCGCATTGGGTGGTGCCGTGTTATGCGGCACCCAACAGCACACACATAAGGAACACAGTATTACATAAATCAAAAGCAGAAGGTTACAATTATTCTTTGTAAATAATTTACACAAATTAGCTACAGCGGAAGTCTATAACCAGCTCACGTTGAATAACTATGAAGCACCGAGAAGAGGTCCAGCCCGCGGACTCCTCTCGCTAGCAACACGAAGACAAGGCAGCGGCTAGGTTCTCCAAGTGTGACATGACTTGGAAGTTTCCGAGTCTCACCGGACAACCCTCTTTATAGCGTCGATGCTTACCTGCAAAACCACTTATATAGCAAGAGTGAGCACAAGGCTCAGCAAGACTTAACCGTCTCTCCTAAGACATGCAACTCTACATGAGGGTAACTTAAGACCTATCCTGTAATTTGCGAAAAGACTCGCCTACGAGTTCATCCTTAACTTTCAGATTTTAGCCATAATAGTAGTGACCTTGCGCCCAGCAACATTGGAACTCCACAATCAAACAAGAAACGCTTCATTCCAATGTTACTTGTCCCAAGGTGAAAAATAAATTTAGTTTGCTCTATCTCTACTTCAAACATGGTTTTCATGCAACTTAACATAATCACAACAGCAATTATTCTTTTTGCAAACTGTTTCCACACAAGTTGATTAACTACGTCACAACATGGGAGCAAGCGGTACTCAATAACCGCGAGGGACGGTGATTCGAATCAAACACTACCCGGATAACTCGACACATACGCCCGCCTCTGAAGACCCAACTCTGGCGTCCTTCATTACGTCGTATGTGGCAACCTTTCTCAGGACACTAAACTGTAGAACCGGTCGCGCCGTCTCGGGCTCATAGGTCTAACGAGACGATGTGGTATGCCTCTACAATCCAGTGAACCTGGTACATCGGTTTCCTGGTTCCCATATATCAGTAAGCATCCGGTACACAACTCAATACTTGCTCCTGGACGCGGCATACGCATCGGTCCTTAACCGACACAAGCAGAGCTACTCGACCAAGACCTCGTCTTGTCGCAGCCTAACCCCTCTGCCCGGTCTCATCTTTAGAAATGTAAACTTTAGTTTGCTTCCTTTCCCAACCACACTTATGATCTTCTGAACTATAGCTCGCGAGTAGATTCCAACTACTCGTCTTCTACCGGATGCCCTAGACTATTTAGCATGGCTTTATTCTACAGCGATGACATAATGCTACCCTTGACCTCAGGGTTCATGTTTGGTTATGCAAGTGGAGTATCAACATCCTTGACCTAATGCACATACAAACCTTGACCAAATGTAGTGAACAAAGGGAAAACTTTTAAAAACAACTTAAGTGCAAACCGGGGCTTGCCTTGGTTTTGCAGGTGTCTAAAGTCAGATAAGATGAAGTTAGTTGCTGATGATGACTTGAAGCTGAATCACTGCCTTCTTGCTTCTTACTCCCAGCTCAACTCCTCCTTCTTCACTTTCCACGTCGAATCACTACACGTTAGGAACATGCATATCTTTAATTGTAAAACTTTTTGCTAACAAATGCTACAGACAAGTTTAAAACTGGAACTTTGTTTAAGAATTTAAAATGACACTGGGGTGGTGGTTTGGATGTGTGTCTAAGCACTATCCGCAAGTGAGAAGTGAGGTTCATCACTTGGGTGGTGATCACCTAATGAGGTTGAACAGGACATAATGATCCAGGGCTCCAATGGAGCTGGAAATTTTCTTGGGGGTTCCTTGTCACAAGAAAGTCCTCTGGACCAAAATTCAGAACATTTCACTAAGTGGATCACCCAGAACAATTCCCTAAGCATTTAAGCATAAAGGAATTAATTCTGATTAAACTTGCACTTTCATGCAAATCTAAGTGAACCATAATTTCCTACATAGCTCAGAGAGTATGTCTGAATTTTCCTAGGGTTTTTGGAGCTAAGGAATGGCTAGAACTGAATTTCCAAATTTTGGAAATTCTCTGAAAATGTTTCTGTATTCATTTGAATACAGAAACTTGAAATTGGAATTATCCTAAATAAATCAACTCCAAATGATCTGAAACTTTTACAGGAGTCTCCTAATATCCTGAAGAATATCCTGGAAAAATTTGGGGAATTTTGGATGAACCAAACTCCCTCTAAAATTCTTTTGCTGAAAAGTTTTAAAGAATTTTCCAGAATTTTCTATTGGTTTTCATGCAAATTGGGTTGCATATTTGGATATAGCATTTCATCCTGAATCCAACCCAATTTGAATCACTAAATTTGGAGCTCTCTAGCAAAAGTTATGCAGATCCAAAGTTTGAACCAAATCTGGAATTCAAATTAATTCGAAAAAAGTTTAAACCCTGACTGCGGGCCACAGGGCCACGTGTCGACCGCTGAAACACGAGCCACACGGGCCACAGACCTTTTCCCGCATTGTCACAGTTTGATCCGAGGCCACAGAGAATCCCGTATGTTTAAGTTCAGCCGCTGGCGGGTGGGACCAACCACCTTCGTCTTCCTCCGGCTCCCGCGCGACCCCTGCCGCCGGAGCTCGCCGGAAAACTTCGGAACCCAGGCCCCCGTTCACTCCCCGTGCTCAAACTTGCCGTCAGCCCCTAATTTCGTGCGCTGATCACGGGTAGAGGGTTTCCCCACACCGACGTCGGCCCTAACCGAGCTCGCGACGGTGTGGCGGCTTAACCGAGCTTCGGCGACGTAGCGCCGCTGTTCTAGCTCGCCAAAAGCACGAAGGATTAGCGCTACAGCATCGGTGGAAGGTGTAGATCATCGACGTATGGCGGACCGGAATCCGCTCATCCAGGATCGCAGAGGGTGGTGCCGCGCGATGCGACACCCGACAGCACACGTCATAAGAACATAATATATTACATGGGAAACAACTGAAACTGTACAAACAGGTACAAACTTCAGTTACAACTATTGTTTATGTTACACAGCGGAAGTCTACACTACACAACTCACGCCCGCCTATCTAGCAAAAGTTGGTTGCCCAGCCCTAGGGCAACCCACACTAGCTGCACTCCTCAGCTCAGCGCGGCGTGTACGGCTCCCACTCAGCCGTGGTCCCCGACGGAGGGTAACCCTCGCCGGTTGACTCGTACTCCGAGTCCGTGGGTGGCTCCTCACCTGAAAAACACTTAAGCAGCAACCATGAGCACGAAGGCTCAGCAAGGCTTAACCGACTCACCTAAGCATGAAACTCTACATGAGGTATACCAAGACATAGGTTAGTAACATTTCAGCAAAACGACACGCCTACAAGTTCATCCTTAGTTCATCTTTTAGCAACAAGTTAACAGTTCATGAAATCTGAAATTTAGTAAGCAGTATTTGGTGGCACACATGTAGCAATACAATTATATCAATCAGCATCATTGAATCAACATATTTCATCCATTAGTCTACGTTACGACGCAGTGAACAAGCGGTACTCGTCACCGCGAGGGACGGCGAATCGACTCGATATATGCCTGCAGGGAAAACCCAAAGAGCACGTCACGTACGCCCACCCGTGGAGCTGCACAGCACGCTCACTCAATGTCGTACGGGACAAGCTTTCACCCAACAGCCCAAACGTCGAACCGGTCGCACCGAAACGAGCAGGAGGTTCCCCACACGGAGCATCTCTCTATGCCCGTTGGCAGATTTCCACCTTGCTGCCCTCAACCTACACCTATAAATCGGTGTGCTATGCCTCGACGCCCGGAGGTTTAGGCTACATCGGTTTATCGGGGCCCATATATCCGATATGCCTTCGGTACGTTCAATACTTGTTCAGCAGGGCCGCACACGGCTCGGTCCTCAATCGACACGGACAGGGCTGCGCACACAAGACTTCCTCTTGCTGCGCCCTAGCCCCTGCCTAGTCTCATTTTCATTATTATAGAGATCTCGCATCACTCAACCGAACCCGTATGCCCCAATGCCTATCTCGCGAGTAGATTCCAACTACTCGACTTGTACCGAAGTCCTATGACTCATTAAGCATAGCCTGTCTACTCGAGGTCCTTGACACTACCCTCACTCTTTTAGGAACCTTTGGTTATGCAAGTGGGGTTTCATTCATCCTATACCTAATGCACATACATACTTCATATGACACATGTAAACAAAGTAAGACTTATAAAAGGGTTAATGCAAACCGGGGCTTGCTTTGTTGCCGCTGGTCAGTAGTTAGTTCCTCGTCCGGAAGAAGGAAGTCCAGCACTTCCGGAGTCTCTTCTTCAACGGCTACACGTTAATGAAATACTACATGTTAATTTAGATGCAAATGTGAGTTTTAGAGTAAGACTTCTAATATTAGTTCTAATAACCAGCCTCTAACACCTGGAACTTTGTTTAAGAATTTAAAGATGAACTGGGGTTGGTGGTTTGGCTTGGACTTAATCACATGGTTCAATGCTAAGTGGTTTTCCCCCCCTTTTCCCACATTAATCCCTTAAGTGGTTAAACAGGACAGGGGTGATCTAGATCTCCAATGGAGCTGAGAATTTTTGTGTGAGTCCCTTGTCGCAAGAAGACTCTCTGGACCAAACATTAGCACTTTTCATGGAGTGGTTTGCTCAGAATAATTCTCTTGGCAAATCAGCAAGGAAGAATTTATTCTGAGGTAATACCCCTGTTCATGCTCAACTTAATGAACTACAATTTCAATTATAGCTCATAGAGTTTGCCTGAATTTTCCTAACATTTTTGGGGTTAAGAATTGCCCAGAACTGAATTTCCAAGTTTTGGAAATTCTCTGAAAATGTTTCTGTATTCAAATGAACACAGCACCTTCCAATTTGAATTGCTCTGACCAAATCAACTCCAAATGGTCTGAAACTTTTATAGGGGTTTACTAATGTCCTAAAGAACATTCTGGCAAAATTTGGGGATTTTTGGATGAATCAAACTCCCTCTAAAATTCCTTTGCTGAGAAGATTTAAAGAATTTTCCAGAATTAATTAATGGGTTTCACACAAATTGGGTTGTATATCTGGACAGAGCTAGGCAAGATGAATCCAACTCAATTTGAATCACTAAATTTGGAGCTTCCTAGCAAAAGTTATGGGGTTCTAAAGTTTGCACTAAAACTGGAAATTCCAGAAATGTTTAAATCCTGCGGGTGGGTCCACGCACACGTGTCGACCGCTGGATCCGAGCCACACGGGGCCACAGACTCCTTCCCGCGTGGCCGCACTGGATCCCGGACCACAGAGAATCCCACCCCTTTATTTCCAGCCACTGACGCGTGGGGCCTACCCCTTCGTCCTCCTCCGGCCACCCGCGCGACCCAGCCGCCGAGCTCGCCGGAGCTCTCGCCGGAGAGGGGTTCCGGCCTTCGGAGCATGCTGATTCTCGCCGCCTGTGCCTATCCCGGCCTGGGGAACACGGTGGTGCCCTTCCCGGAGCTTGACAACGGCCGGAACAGGGCTCCCGACGGCAACAGCGGCCGGGAGCTCACCGGCGACGTCGAACTCAGCCTCAACTGCATTTTTTTCGATGCGGTTTGCTCGGGGAGCTCCGCTGACACCTGCTGATCATGGATATGGGCACCGATCCCCGTGAAAACGGATGCAACTATGACCTCGTCGGCGACCTAGGCCGGATATCGGCTGTTGCTCGAAAAACGTGGATAACCGCAACCCTAGCCCATGATTCTTGCTGGTTTTCGATCCTAGGTGGTCGTGGCAGGGTGTAGATCGTGTGTTTAGCTCGGTACGCCCGGTGATAAGCCAATACTCGTGAATTTTGGGATTTGGGGGAGCTCGGCCTTAAGAACACCGAAGCGTTCCCGGAAGAAATTCTCCCCCGACGGTGCATGAAATGCCGAACGGTAAGGGCAGGCAGAACCAGCACCTTGTGGCGATCGTTTCTTGTGTTGAGCGTCGGGCAGGAGGAAGCCTGTGCCGTCCGGCCACCGGCGATCAGAGGGCGGCGACTCCGGGTGAGCTGCTTCGGATGTAGGCGAGTGGAACCGAGAGGATGGGGAGCGAATTCTCGCCGACCAGGGTGCGATCACATGTTTTGTAGCCGGCGCCCTCATCCCCCCGAGCAGGAGGTGGCGCGGTGGCTGCATTGGGACGGGGTCGACCCCGTGCGCTGTCGGCCGCAGGGTGTTCGACCGTGCGCCCGAGTCGGTTTGCTCCCCAGGGTGGCTGACCAGTGGGCCCTCTTCTCCCCTCTAAATCTTTCTCCCCCCTTTCTTTTGTAAATATCCCAGCTACTGAGAATTGAATGGGAGACTTAGCCCCCAAGTATTGGTTTGAATTTGAGTTTTCAAATTCGAACTTTGTTTGGTTAAATTTGCTTCATGTTTAAACTGAAGTTCAAATTCAGTTTTGAATTATTGCAACTTTAGCTCCCGACAAGATAAACTCCAATAGGGCTGAAAATTGGTGGGCTAACTCAGAAAAATGTGTTGAGTTTGAATATGAAGCTAACTTTTGAATTTGGGTGATGAAAGTTGCTGCCATTTGAATTTACATTCAAATTGGCCTCTTTTTGAAATAACCCAAAAGTGCCTCAAAAAGTGTTGAATTTGCATGAGCTTTGGACTGAACCTTCCCAAGACTTTTTAAATTCTAGGGGTGAGCTCAACCTCTCATGTTCATGTGTAGAAACCCTACTTTGTGAAAGTGAAGGCTTTCCCCTCTAATCACTCCTTTGATGGAGGTTACTTGCTCTTCACAATATTTCCTAAGATTTCCACAATAAAAACTGTGGTTTTGTGAGGTGAAGAAAAAGTTTTTGCAAGTACCTTTTCTTGGGCTTTTACATCCCTCCCCCCTTAAAAGAATCTCGTCCCGAGATTATAAAAGAAGAGATAGCGATGTAATAGGGACTTACCCGTGTTGGAAAGCCATGAACTCCGGGTAATTTGAGCGAAGGAACTCCTCGCTCTCCCACGTCGCTTCTTCGGCGGTGTGGTTACTCCAGAGTATTTTGTAGAACCACAACGTTCTGCTACGCGTGGTTCGGGCTTTCTCATCAATAATTTCCACCGGATACTCATCATATGTTAAATCCGGTTTCAACTCGCCAACGTCTTCGATAGGGACAGCAGCTGTATGCTTCAAGCATTTTCGCAGTTGTGAAACATGGAAAACATCGTGAACACCAGCCAGAGATGCCGGTAGTTCCAATCGATACGCCACTGGTCCACACTTCTCGGGGATAGCGTAGGGTCCAATAAAACGGGGAGCGAGCTTCCCCTTCACACCGAACCGGTGCACGCCCTTCATCGGAGACACGCGGAGGTACATGTGTTCCCCGACGTCAAAGTGCAACGGCCTACGCCTCTTGTCAGCGTAGCTCTTCTGTCGGGATTGAGCGGCCTTCAAATTGGCTTGAATGGTACGAACGCGCTCTTCGGCGTCGTTCACCACATCAACCCCGAATGTGACCCTTTCACCGGACTCGCACCAATTTAGTGGGGTGCGGCATTTACGACCGTAGAGAGCTTCGTAGGGTGCCATCTTGATACTCGCCTGATAGCCGTTGTTGTACGAGAATTCCGCCAATGGTAGGTGATTATCCCAGTTCCTACCATGGTGGATGGCACATGCTCTCAACATGTCCTCCAGAACTTGATTCACCCTCTCTGTCTGGCCATCTGTCTGAGGGTGATAGGCGGAGCTCCTAATCAGTTTAGTACCCAAAGCAGCGTGTAGCTGCTCCCAAAAGCGAGATACAAATAATGCACCTCGATCTGAGACAATGGTCTTGGGTACCCCGTATAGGCATAGAATCTTCGCTATGTATAGCTCCGCATATTTGCCGGCATTGTAACGTGTATTTACCGGAATGAAGTGAGCCGTCTTGGTTAACCGATCAACGATTACCCATATGGAATCATGCTTGTTGGCTGTTAGGGGTAATCCCACAATGAAATCCATGCTCACATATTCCCATTTCCATGCCGGGACCTTCAGGGGTTGCAACAGCCCTGATTTCTTCATGTGATCAACCTTCACTCGTCGGCACGTATCACATTCGGATACGTACTTCGCTACCTCCCGCTTCATCCGTGTCCACCAAAATTTCCGTTTCAAATCTTGGTACATCTTGTTGCTGCCTGGATGAATGGAGTATTTAGACAAGTGGGCTTCGTCGAGGATTTTCTTCCTCAGTTCCATGTCCCGGGGTACGACTATGCGGTCGTTGAACCATAGCGTCCCCTCGTCATCTTTCCGGAAACATTTGATCTCCCCATTGTCAATCCGTCTCCGGAGATGTGCCATGCCTTTATCATTTTTCTGAGCTGCAATGATGTCCTCCCTAATAGTAGGGATGAGGGCAAGGTTGTACAGCGATCCATAAGGTACCAAGTATAAACTTGGGTCTTCCTCCTCCACCGGTGTAATGGTGAGGTGATGGACATGTGATTTCCGACTCAGCGCGTCGGCAACCACATTCGCCTTGCCGGGGTGGTAATGGATCTCAATCTCATAATCTTTGATCAGTTCTAACCACCTCCTTTGTCTCTTGTTCAGCTCCTTCTGGGTGAAAATATATTTCAAGCTCTTGTGGTCGGTGTAGAGATGCACCAGATTCCCCAGGAGATAGTGCCTCCACATTTTCAGCGCCAATACCACGGCAGCAAGTTCAAGATCGTGAGTCGGGTAGTGCTGCTCATGGTTCCGAAGTTGGCGTGAGCCATAAGCGACCACACGTCCTTCCTGCATCAACACGCAGCCGAGCCCAATACCGGACGCGTCACAATACACGTCGAAGGGCTTTGTTGTATCCGGCTGAGCTAACACCGGGGCTGTTGTGAGATGCTTCACCAATGTTCGGAACGCTTCTTCACACGCCGTGTTCCAAACATATTTCGTCCCTTTCTTCAGCAACTCTGTCATCGGCTTAGCGAGCTTGGAGAAGCTTGGAATGAATCTCCGGTAGTATCCCGCTAACCCGAGGAAGCTTCTGACTTCATGAACTGAAGTGGGAGCTTTCCATTTCAGCACTTGCTCTATTTTACTTGGGTCAACCGCAATGCCTTCAGCTGAGATGATATGTCCCAAGAATGGCACTTGGCTGATCCAAAACTCGCATTTACTGAACTTGGCGTAGAGTTTATGGTCTCGCAATCGTTGAAGAACGATCCGCAAATGTTTGGCATGTTCGGCTTCTGTCTTGGAGTAAACCAAGATATCGTTGATGAACACTACCACGAACTTGTCCAGCTCCGGCATGAACACCGAGTTCATGAGATACATGAAATGGGCTGTAGCATTTGTGAGACCAAATGACATGACGAGATATTCATATAGTCCATATCTCGTGGAGAAGGCCGTCTTCGGGATATCCTCCGCCCGGATCTTGATCTGGTGATATCCAGAGCGAAGGTCCATCTTGGAGAACACACTGGCACCCACAAGTTGATCAAACAATATGTCGATGCGGGGCAGTGGGTACTTATTCTTGATGGTGACGGCGTTGAGCGGCCTGTAATCCACACACAGCCTCAGGGTCTCATCCTTCTTCTTCACGAATAGCGCCGAGCATCCCCAAGGTGAGGAACTCGGCCTAATGAAACCCTTGCTCAACAGATCATTGAGCTGTTCTTTCAGTTCAGCCAGCTCATTTGGAGCCATCTTGTATGGTCTCCGTGAGATGGGCGTAGTCCCGGGTGCAAGTTCAATCTTGAACTCGACATCCCGCTCAGGTGGCATGCCCGGAAGATCATCCGGGAACACATCAGGGTACTCCCGGACTACGGGGATGTCTTCTAACCTGAGAGCTTCAGCATTATTAATTGCTAAAACTTCCCGGACTGGCGTGTCTAACACCATGGAATGCGGACGGTGGAATGGAGAATTTAAGTGAACCGTCCGTGTCCGAGCCTCTAGGACAGCGCCATGGTATTGTAGCCATGACATCCCTAAGATTGCATCAATCTTTTGTCCCATAAGGATTATCAAGGTGGTGGGATATAGTTTCCCACCTAAGCACAGAGGTGCCTTTGGAATCATCATATTAGCTGAAATCTTCCCTCCCGGTGAGCATATCATATAAGTGCAGTCGGTTGGGAAGACCTGCAATTGATGTTTAGCCACATAGGATGCACTTATAAAGCTGTGGGTTGCACCAGAATCAAATAATATGACGATGGCTTGATTGTTGAGAGTAAACGTACCCGCCAGCACGTTGTCTCCCTCTGGGGCGTCCTCATTGTCGAGGTTGCGGACACCTCCAGTCCACTGACCAACCTTCTTCACCGGAGGTCGGCCTCGAGCACCGCCCTGGAGCTGGGCTTGCCCGCTGCTCTGCTGCCCTTGGGGACAGTCCTTCGCAAAGTGGCCCGCCTGGCCACACGTGAAGCAGGTGAAACGGGGCGGTCCCCCGCTGATCGGTGGACGGAAACCCGGGGCGCGTTGCGGCGGTTGAAACACCCAGGGTACCGTATGCTGCTGCTGCTGTCTTGGTGGTGGCATCGGCGGACGGAACGGGGGTGCTTGGAACGAACGTCCCCCGAACTGTTGAGGTCGCGCCGGTGGACGCCACTGCTGCCCGGATGGTGTCCGATACACCATACGGTACTTCTGGGGAGCGCCACTCCCACCGCTGGGTGGAGCGCTGCGCTTCCGCTGCTCAGCTGCCAACTCCCGCTGAGCATCCTCTTGCATGATCGCAGCATTGACTAAGTCGTTGAATGTGCCGCGGTTCCACTGTACGAGGTGGGTCTTCATTTCGGGGTGTAACCCCCGATAGAAGTGCTCCCTCTTCTTCTCCTCCGTGGAGATGTAGTCTGACGCATACTGCGCCAGATGGTTGAAGGCACGGGAGTAGTCGTGGGCACTCCTCCCGCCCTGCTTCAGTTCCAAAAATTCTTGGAACTTCCTCTTCATTATTCCGGGAGGGCTGTGATAGGCGCGGAACGCCTCCCGGAACTCTTGCCATTCCACGGCATGGCCAGCCGGACGTGAGGCGACATAATTCGCCCACCACGCACCAGCGGCACCGTGGAGCTGTTGTGCTGCGAACAGGGTCTTCTGCCGCTCCGTACACTGGAGCAGCCCAAACTTGGACTCGATGGTCCGCAGCCAGTTGTCAGCCTCCAGTGGTTCTTCAGCTTCGGTGAACACTGGAGGGTGCGTACTCATGAAATCCGAGTACGACACATCACGGGGCTCACGAGGCCCTCGCTCTTGACATCCTCCCGCCTGGGACGTATTCTGCACGATCGTGCGGAGCAGGTCGGTCTGCTCCTCACGACCTCCCACCAATGCCGCTATCACATCCGCTAGAGTAAGCGGAGGCGGCGGTGGTGGCTGCTGCTGCGGGGTGCTGTCGTAGGCCGGTGGCTGGGAGTCATCACCTCCCTGTTGGCTAGAGCCACCAACCTCGTGCGTGGTCCTAGTATGAACCATCTGCAACCACACGACATTACACATCAGTCCCACAACATTTTGCATGCAGTCCAATAGAACTGGGCGTAAAAACATTATGACAACAAAACATGCGAAATATCTCGTAAATAGATAATGTAATAACTTTGCACAAGCTACACCATTACCAGACCAAACACAAGTTGGTTTAATCCAACATGATGAACCCCCTCTTTGGAAGCTCACCATAACTGGGTTTGGTCTCTACGAGACATTATTATCGCGTTGTCATCACATATACCACCCTTAGGGTACGACACCCTCTCCAATGAGTTCAACTGTCATTCTTCCGTCAGAATGACCAGTTTCTACCTATTCCAAGTTTTGATCCGGTTATGGGCATTTTTATGACTCAAGTTGAATACCAAAGTTAAAGTTAACTTCAATATCTTTCCAACGAGTACTCATTTGCCCCCAGATCGGCTTTGGTTAAAAAGTTATGCTAATTCAAAGTCAGCAGAATTTCTGGAAGAATTTTAGCAGCACCTCCCTTGGAAGTGGCTGTTTTCAATCCTGATTTCCACTAATTCTGTGCTGCAATTTCAGGAACTTTGAATTGCAAAGGTGTCACACATCTTCTACTCTTTCTAAGGATGTATTATATGACAATTTTAGATTTTTCTACTGGGAGTTATGTTTGAAAAACCGAACAGTCCAGAGAATGTTTAACTCTGTCCTGGTTCTGGACAGTTTACATTCCTCGGGGATTTAAGCCATCTTACGGTAAGTTTCAGCTCTGGAAGTATACAACAATGTTGTAGAGTACTTCAATACCTCCCCAGAACCATATAGCACACCTCTTTGGGCTAAAGGACCCGTGAGTTATGCCCTGTTGAAGATCAGCAAACTTGCTGTCCAAAACAGAGCACTCTGTTTTTCATTCATTTGGCTATCCTACTTCACTATCCCATTTTTATACCCAACCAGGGTCCTAAATGTTGAACCTATAGATTTAAATTCTTTGTTATCATTATTCTCATGCATATGCCTACAATATCTCGGTACTACTTTCCTCACAAAAGAAATTCCTAACCGGATTTTACCGGCATATACGTCTCAAATGTGACACTAAACGGTCTCTCGCACACGTTTACTACACGGATACTTACGTGGTTAGTACCTGCAGAAGGCCACACAATAATGGTGCACTCAATGGTTATTCATTTCAGGCAGTTCCATATTTAGAAGTAAATACAAACGCCCGTATCATTGTCATACGGCCGTCCCTGAGTTAGGTCACGTCTCAAGGTACGTGATCGTGTTTCAACACCACACGACGGGGAACCCGAGTATGTCATGAACGGGTCGTCACGGTTGGGAATGTTATCAACCCAACAGATACCACCTACTGCCCTGCAGGGCACGCCGATGGCAAGCGCTGCGTATGTCCTCCTGGGCTATTTCCAGACGAACACACTCTCGCGTTACTGACCACGCGATGGGGTCTCCACTTACTTGCCTAATGCACGCTAGGGATCAGCGTTTCATATGAACTCAGGAACATGAAGAGTTCAAGAGGTTCATATTGATGTCTCACACCAAGCTATGAGACAAATCCCTGAACCACGTTCCTCGTCAGGGAGAGCTAACCGAAATTGAATCGCTTTCGGTGGCGTTCCTTACCATACTTACCAGAGCGTAGGTGCGTCGTTACATAATTGAAATTCAGAATTATAACACATAGGTTAGTCTTTGCCACTTTAAGTAACTATGCTAATATAGTCCTTACTTGGGCAGCTACCGATTCCTCACCGTATACCTAAGTTTTTCCCATAATGCAGTCCTTTAGTACTGTGCTATCCCCACTGCAGCTCTGATACCAGGCTGTGGCGGACCAGAATCCTCTCATCCAGGATCGCAGAGGGTGGTGCCGCGTGATGCGACACCCGACAGCACACGTCATAAGAACATAATATATTACATGGGAAACAACTGAAACTGTACAAACAGGTACAAACTTCAGTTACAACTATTGTTTATGTTACACAGCGGAAGTCTACACTACACAACTCACGCCCGCCTATCTAGCAAAAGTTGGTTGCCCAGCCCTAGGGCAACCCACACTAGCTGCACTCCTCAGCTCAGCGCGGCGTGTACGGCTCCCACTCAGCCGTGGTCCCCGACGGAGGGTAACCCTCGCCGGTTGACTCGTACTCCGAGTCCGTGGGTGGCTCCTCACCTGAAAAACACTTAAGCAGCAACCATGAGCACGAAGGTTCAGCAAGGCTTAACCGACTCACCTAAGCATTAAACTCTACATGAGGTATACCAAGACATAGGTTAGTAACATTTCAGCAAAACGACACGCCTACAAGTTCATCCTTAGTTCATCTTTTAGCAATAAGTTAACAGTTCATGAAATCTGAAATTTAGTAAGCAGTATTTGGTAGCACACATGTAGCAATACAATTATATCAATCAGCATCATTGAATCAACATATTTCATCCATTAGTCTACGTTACGATGCAGTGAACAAGCGGTACTCGTGACCGCGAGGGACGGCGAATCGACTCGATATACGCCTGCAGGGAAAACCCAAAGAGCACGTCACGTACGCCCACCCGTGGAGCTGCACAGCACGCTCACTCGATGTCGTACGGGACAACCTTTCACCCAACAGCCCAAACGTCGAACCGGTCGCACCGAAACGAGCAGGAGGTTCCCCACACGGAGCATCTCTCTATGCCCGTTGGCAGATTTCCACCTTGCTGCCCTCAACCTACACCTATAAATCGGTGTGCTATGCCTCGACGCCCGGAGGTTTAGGCTACATCGGTTTATCGGGGCCCATATATCCGATATGCCTTCGGTACGTTCAATACTTGTTCAGCAGGGCCGCACACGGCTCGGTCCTCAATCGACACGGACAGGGCTGCGCACACAAGACTTCCTCTTGCTGCGCCCTAGCCCCTTCCTAGTCTCATTTTCATTATTATAGAGATCTCGCATCACTCAACCGAACCCGTATGCCCCAATGCCTATCTCGCGAGTACATTCCAACTACTCGACTTGTACCGAAGTCCTATGACTCATTAAGCATAGCCTGTCTACTCGAGGTCCTTGACACTACCCTCACTCTTTTAGGAACCTTTGGTTATGCAAGTGGGGTTTCATTCATCCTATACCTAATGCACATACATACTTCATATGACACATGTAAACAAAGTAAGACTTATAAAAGGGTTAATGCAAACCGGGGCTTGCTTTGTTGCCGCTGGTCAGTAGTTAGTTCCTCGTCCGGAAGAAGGAAGTCCAGCACTTCCGGAGTCTCTTCTTCAACGGCTACACGTTAATGAAATACTACATGTTAATTTAGATGCAAATGTGAGTTTTAGAGTAAGACTTCTAATATTAGTTCTAATAACCAGCCTCTAACACCTGGAACTTTGTTTAAGAATTTATAGATGAACTGGGGTTGGTGGTTTGGCTTGGACTTAATCACATGGTTCAATGCTAAGTGGTTTTCCCCCCTTTTCCCACATTAATCCCTTAAGTGGTTAAACAGGACAGGGGTGATCTAGAGCTCCAATGGAGCTGAGAATTTTTGTGTGAGTTCCTTGTCGCAAGAAGACTCTCTGGACCAAACATTAGCACTTTTCATAGAGTGGTTTGCTCAGAATAATTCTCTTGGCAAATCAGCAAGGAAGAATTTATTCTGAGGTAATACCCCTGTTCATGCTCAACTTAATGAACTACAATTTCAATTATAGCTCATAGAGTTTGCCTGAATTTTCCTAACATTTTTGGGGTTAAGAATTGCCCAGAACTGAATTTCCAAGTTTTGGAAATTCTCTGAAAATGTTTCTGTATTCAAATGAACACAGCACCTTCCAATTTGAATTGCTCTGACCAAATCAACTCCAAATGGTCTGAAACTTTTACAGGGGTTTACTAATGTCCTAAAGAACATTCTGGCAAAATTTGGGGATTTTTAAATCAACCAAACTCCCTCTAAAATTCCTTTGCTGAGAAGCTTTAAAGAATTTTCCAGAATTAATTAATGGGTTTCACACAAATTGGGTTGTATATCTGGACAGAGCTAGGTAAGATGAATCCAACCCAATTTGAATCACTAAATTTGGAGCTTCCTAGCAAAAGTTATGGGGTTCTAAAGTTTGCACTAAAACTGGAAATTCCAGAAATGTTTAAATCCTGCGGGTGGGTCCACGCACACGTGTCGACCGCTGGATCCGAGCCACACGGGGCCACAGACTCCTTCCCGCGCGGCCGCACTGGATCCCGGACCACAGAGAATCCCACCCCTTTATTTCCAGCCGCTGACGCGTGGGGCCTACCTCTTCGTCCTCCTCCGGCCACCCGCGCGACCCAGCCGCCGAGCTCGCCGGAGCTCTCGCCGGAGAGGGGTTCCGGCCTTCGGAGCTTACTGATTCTCGCCGCCTGTGCCTATCCCGGCCTGGGGAACACGGTGGTGCCCTTCCCGGAGCTTGACAACGGCCGGAACAGGGCTCCCGACGGCAACAACAGCCGGGAGCTCACCGGCGACGTCGAACTCAGCCTCCCCTGCATTTTTTTCGATGCGGTTTGCTCGGGGAGCTCCGCTGACACCTGCTGATCATGGATATGGGCACCGATCCCCGTGAAAACAGCTGCAACTATGACCTCGTCGGCGACCTAGGCCGGATATCGGCTGTTGCTCGAAAAACTTGGATAACCGCAACCCTAGCCCATGATTCTTGCTGGTTTTCGATCCTAGGTGGTCGTGGCAGGGTGTAGATCGTGTGTTTAGCTCGGTACGCCCGGTGATAAGCCAATACTCGTGAATTTTGGGATTTGGGGGAGCTCGGCCTTAAGAACACCGAAGCGTTCCCGGAAGAAATTCTCCCCCGACGGTGCATGAAATGCCGAACGGTAAGGGCAGGCAGAACCAGCACCTTGTGGCAATCGTTTCTTGTGTTGAGCGTCGGGCAGGAGGAAGCCTGTGCCGTCCGGCCGCCGGCGATCAGAGGGCGGCGACTCCGGGTGAGCTGCTTCGGATGTAGGCGAGTGGAACCGAGAGGATGGGGAGCGAATTCTCGCCGACCAGGGTGCGATCACATGTTTTGTAGCCGGCGCCCTCATCCCGCCGAGCAGGAGGTGGCGCGGTGGCTGCGTTGGGACGGGGTCGACCCCGTGCGCTGTCGGCCGCAGGGTGTTCGACCGTGCGCCCGAGTCGGTTTGCTCCCCAGGGTGGCTGACCAGTGGGCCCTCTTCTCCCCTCTAAATCTTTCTCCCCCCTTTCTTTTGTAAATATCCCAGCTACTGAGAATTGAATGGGAGACTTAGCCCCCAAGTATTGGTTTGAATTTGAGTTTTCAAATTCGAACTTTGTTTGGTTAAATTTGCTTCATGTTTAAACTGAAGTCCAAATTCAGTTTTGAATTATTGCAACTTTAGCTCCCGACAAGATGAACTCCAATAGGGATGAAAATTGGTGGGCTAACTCAGAAAAATGTGTTGAGTTTGAATATGAAGCTAACTTTTGAATTTGGGTGATGAAAGTTGCTGCCATTTGAATTTACATTCAAATTGGCCTCTTTTTGAAATAACCCAAAAGTGCCTCAAAAAGTGTTGAATTTGCATGAGCTTTGGACTGAACCTTCCCAAGACTTTTTAAATTCTAGGGGTGAGCTCAACCTCTCATGTTCATGTGTAGAAACCCTACTTTGTGAAAGTGAAGGCTTTCCCCTCTAATCACTCCTTTGATGGAGGTTACTTGCTCTTCACAATATTTCCTAAGATTTCCACAATAAAAACTGTGGTTTTGTGAGGTGAAGAAAAAGTTTTTGCAAGTACCTTTTCTTGGGCTTTTACACGACGTGTGCTCAATTTTGCTTGGAGAGGCCGCTAGCTATGCTGTCAGCGTGCGCCCGAGGTGGTTTTTACGGCGACAGTGTAAAAACTGGGCTTTCTTCGGCTAGGGTTGATGGAATCAGGCGCTGTTTGGTCGAGGAGGTCCGTAGGAGTCTGAGGATCATGACACCAGCACACAACTGGAAGCCCTCACACCTCGGGGGAGAATTTCCCGGTCTGGAGCCGGCGACCCAAAGAAACCGCCGTGAGTAAAACTCAAATTCCGGCTAGATGGTCCCATGAACTGACCCCGAACTCAGTGGACAGCAAGGAGAGGTGGTAACCAACCTTTCTCGTGGCTTTGTTGGGCGTGAAACACCGGAGTGGCTTGGTTTGAAGTCAAGTCGCCGAGGTTGGTCCGTCGGGGAAGAACCGGCTCGCCGAGGCGATTGCAGCCCGCTGCACCCTCAGAACTGGCCTTGACAGCTTCAGGGAGTGTGGGCGACGTTGCTTTCGAGCTCGTCCGGGTGTCCACGGCTCAGGGAGAGGGTTGACGATGGGAGCCCGAGCGTGTGGGCGCGGCGGCGGCAAAAGCTCCCGGAAACGGCGCTGTGGCGAGGAGGGCGCGTGGCTCGGACGTGGCTCGGTGCTGTGAGGTGTGCGCTCTCGGTGGGAGGACGATAAGGGCGAGGGGAACCGACGTCGAAGCAGCTCGGGAGCTGGCGGTCGCGTGGTCTCGGTGGCGCGCGCGCGCGTTCGGTCCTTCGAGCGAAAAACAGTGATCCGGTTCGAGTCTGAACAGAGAGACCGTTGCTTATGTGCTAAGTCTCCCCCTCTCCTCAATGACAATTGGGTCCCACTCACCTCCTCTCCTAAATATCCCAATTTTTGGCACATTGTAAACTTCAGCTCTGAGGAACTTAAATCCAAAAGTCATTTGGCAATTTGATAAGTTATTCCTCAGTTTTGAGTTTAAATTCAAATTTGGATGAAATTTACAAGTTCCTTTGATATTCCTATCAAAGCACCTCCAAATTTGCTCCAAATTTGCCCCCTCTACAATTTGAACCTGGGGAGTTTGAATACGCCCTCTGGTCTTTGAGTTGGTCATTGCAAATACAACTTTTTAAACAACAGTTTGAATTTCCTCTTTTGAAACATGCCCTTCTTCTTTTTGGAAGTGGCCCTCTTATTTCAAACTGATTTCAAAGTTTTATAGCACATGCCAACACTTTCATGAGTAAACAAAAGTTTTTGTAAGTCCCATTTCTTGTATTTAAACTCAACTTCATCCATAGCTCAAGTTTTCTATTTACAAGTTTTGGGACTTTTACAGTTTGCCTCTGTTTGTGCAAAGAAACAGACTTAAACTAAATTGACCTTAAGGCCTTAGCTATACACTAACCATTTTCCCTAATGAACATAATAGATAAGCTGAAAAAATTTGAGTGCAACTGAAGAACAAGAACTCCAATGGCCTCAAAAGTTTTACAGCAGCTTCTATACTACCTAAGGATTTAGCTTGCCAAATTGCAGCTAAGGTGGGGTTAAATTGTGTTCTCTATAATTCTCACAAGGTCTCTCATGTATTTCCACCTATACATAAGTATGTAGAATAGGAACAGTGAGTTCTACAGCTCAACTTGGGCTGATAATTTACATGTGAGCTCTTGATCACATGAGAGTAATCTGGTCCAAAATTCAGCCCTTTTACTTGAGTAGTTCTCCCAGAACAATTCTTTAAGCATTTGTACTCAAAAGAATTAATTCTGAAGTAATGTGCATTTTCATGCCCAATTAAGTGAACTACAATTCCAAGTATGTCTCAGAGAGCTTGCCTAAATTTTCCTATGATTTTTTGGAGCTATGGATTGCTCAGAACAGATTTTAGAAGTGGGAAACATTTTCTGAAAATGTTTCTGGAATCTTATGAACACAGTAGGTTGTTTTTGGCAAATTCCTATTCAAATGACCTTCAAATGAGCTGAAAACTTGCTAGAAGGTCAACACTATGCTAAAGAATATTCTGGAAAAATTTGGGGATTTTTGGATAAACCAAACTCCATCAATAATTCTTTTTTCAGAAACACTTCAAAGAATTATCCAGAATATAATATGGACTTTCATACAAATCTGAGTTCATCTTTGGACAGACCTCTGCAAAATGAATCCAACCCAATTGGAATCACTTAATTTGGATGTTTTCTACAGGGAGCTATGAATTTCCAAAGTCTGAGCCCTCACTGGAATTGTTTTCCTACAGAAAATCCTACTGGGCCCGCTTATTTAAATTCCAACCACTAGAATTGAAGCCACACCAGGACCACGGGGTTTTGCGCGCCAGCACACGGGATCCCGGCCACACCCGATCATGGGTTTGAATTCTGAGCTGCTAACAGCCAGGCCCCACGCTTTCTTCTTCCTCCCGCCCTCTTTCTCGCGCCCGCGCGCTTCCCCCTCGCCGGAGCACGTCGGTGCTCGCCAGCCCGCCATTCCCGGCCACCATCCGGACTAGGACATGCCGCCAGGGGGTTTAGGGCACCGAGGAATATGACAGTGGGGTCGGTTTAGGCTGCCGGCGGACGGAAAATGGCCGGCAACGTGCGGCAGCTACTGTGGAGGTTCGGCAGCGTCGCCCAAGGTCTCCAGCCCGCCATAACCTGTGCCGACGAGCTCTACAGCACCATCGAAGCTCTAGGAAGATCAGCACGACCTCAAAGTAGCTCGGGAGTGGCTGCAAATATGTTGTTGTCGTGTGACCGAATGGGTCCGCCATGAACAACCCTAGTAGAGCTCGAATTCCGTCGCTCTGAGGCATTTTCGTGTGAGGGATGCAAAAGGGAAAATGATCGCCGGCTAATCCAGCATATACGTGCAAAGTTTGATGACTTAAGGAAGAGTAGAGAAGGAGAATTTTAAGGAACTGTACCGGAAGCTCGGGATGAGGCCGCCGGAGAGAAATTTCGGAATTCACCGGCGAGAGCTCACGACGTGGCTTGAGCTTCAGGTGGAAGCAGCGTGGAGTACTCCGTGCGCTCCTTTTGCTGCCCTTGCTTGGCCGTGAAAGTTTCTGTGGTGCGCTGCCCACGTGCCTCCTGTCGTCCGTTGCTACTAGCTCGCCGCTGCGGCGGTGGTTCTCGGGCATAGGAGGCCGGAGCTCGGTTGTTTTCGGGTCAGGGAGGTGGAGTCCGAGCTCAGAGCAATGTTTAGCAGCTCGGGGAGGAGGGGGCGCGATGTTTCCGTGGTTTCTCGAGCAAGCCGAGGCAGCGGCGGTGAGGCACTCGGTCTCGGTTTGTTTGCGAGGAGAAGAAGGCAGCTCGGTCTTTGCTCTGATCAGAGGGGATTTACACGCCGAGAGAACCGCCTTTGGGCGCCCGCGTGTGGGGGAGGGCAGCAGGAGGTGGCGCCGTCAAGCTCCTCAGTGGCTCCCGTGAGCTGTTCGGGGAAATCTCCCACTGAGGCTGAAACTCAGTGTGCAAGGCAGCCTCTTTACCTCTATGACATGTGGGTCCCACTCCACCTTTACCTCCCAAATATCTTCTCAAGCTGATATTCAAAATTACCAGAATGCTGAGTTTAAAAGGGTGGCTAGAATTTTAATTCTCCAAATTCAGTTTGAATATGTATGACAAATTTGAATTTGGCTAGAATTTGCAAATGCTTCTCTTTAACTCCTTTTTGAGCCCACCCTACAAATGAAAAGTTTGTGATAAAACTTTTTCCTATAACTCCATCTATATGGCTGCATGTTTATTCAAAGTTTTCGGTCACCACATGTGTGAACTTTGAATTTCAAATC
The DNA here is from genome assembly GCA_030760725.1 of Neostapfia colusana. Taxonomy (NCBI): domain Eukaryota; kingdom Viridiplantae; phylum Streptophyta; class Magnoliopsida; order Poales; family Poaceae; genus Neostapfia; species Neostapfia colusana. The sequence goes on from JASWHV010000019.1 coordinate 54,131,832, forward strand.
TGATTTTTAAACCTACATGCAATGAGGTATTTAACTCCTTATTGGTTCAACACTTTTAAATAAAAATGTGAGCCTTATTTTGGATGGTCATCCCTGTATTACTTTGCATGAAGAAAAGTTTTAGCAAGTCCCATTTTTCATGTCTTTGCCACACATATGAACTCAAACCTTGGTTTTTATTCATACACATTTTTGGGACTTTTACAACGGTGTCCTTTCTGAATACATTCCTCTATTGCCTAAACATGTGATTCGAAGAAACCAACGTCTGTGACAATCAAAGTAATATATCTTTTCTTCATGAGTAAGTCAAAAACAGTCAATGTCAGAAGCACATATTAGACACGTCAAACGACCGTGAGTGCTCCATCCAGAAAACATGGCATAGGCCGGAAAATCATGGACAGATAATAAATAAGCAGCTCGAAGGTTGTATCGCTACTTCATGTAATTGTCGTACGCTTCGACTCCTGTTCATAACATTTTCAATTCTTCGATCAGCGGTTTCAACATCACATTGAGACGTGACCCAGGATGATCCAACCCAGGTAAAATGAGGCTAAGTAACATGAACTCATACTTCATACAGAGGGTCGATGGTAGATTGTAGGGAATGACATAGACAGACCAACGGGAGTATGGTGAAGCGTTTGTACTGAACGGCTGTTGGGTGTTTTCCTCACATAACTCTCACTGATTTGTGATGCAAATCGTGTTGGAAGTCTAGAGGTGTGGTGTAGATCCAAACACAAGTGGAGAACCGAATGAAAATTGGCTCGGATGAGTTGTGGCGGCGCTCTACAAACACCAGCGCATTCCCCTCCTTTTATTAGCCGGAAGCAACAAGTTTTCAACAACTTCAGCCCGGGTTTTACACCATACAAATTTGAAAAGCATGCAGCACATGCATGTATGGCCCAAACCCCCCCAGGTTGTTTGAAACATAACAAAAACACCCTCACACACACTAGGACTCGGTGCAACACATGTGACTCAGGACACACCCCTGGTTCTTGTCATGTGTACTTTATTTCCTTGAAACATAAGGAAACTAAACTCTGATTAAACCTCCAGAAGTACTCAACAATCTCCCCCTACTTCTGAGGTTTGATCTCCTGAACTCTAATCTTCTCACGAAGTTCCTGAAATTGTGTACGCCCCAGTGGCTTTGTGAAGATATCAGCAAGCTCATCTTTTGTGCCAACATGCTCCAAGATGACTTCTCCTCTATCAACACATTCTCTGACAAAGTGAAACTTGATGTCAATGTGTTTACTTCTATCATGCAAAACTGGATTCTTTGCCAAAGCAATTGCTGCTGTGTTATCCATCTTAATCACTGGTGGAGGTACTTGAATTCTTGTTACTTCTTCTAACACATGCCTGAGCCAAACAGCCTGACTTGCTGCAGCTGCTCCAGCCACATACTCAGCTTCACATGTGGACTTTGCCACAGCCTTTTGCTTATGGGATAACCAGCTGATAGGATTTCCACTCAGGAAGAATATGACTCCTGTTGTGCTTCTCCTGTCATCCACATCTCCCCCAAAATCACTATCACTATAGCCTCTTAACTCAAGACTTCCTTCACCTCGGTTGTAAGACAAGCCATACCTCATTGTAGCTGCCACATACCGAAGTAAATGTTTCAAAGCCACCAATGTGTTCTTCTTGAGGTTCTGACATGAACCTACTTAAGTACCCAACACCAAAACTGAGATCAGGCCGAGTATGTAAAAGATACCTGAGTCCACCAATTATGCTGCGATAAGTGGTTGGATCAGTGAGTGAAGCTGTACTTCTCTTGGTAAGCTTCAACTGGGATTCCATGGGAGTGGCACACCCATTACAATTTATCATCCCACTTCTTTCCAGCAACTTTGCAGCATAGGCTCCTTGACACAAGTCAATACCATGTCTTTCTTGCTTTACTTCAATACCAAGATAGTAAGATAAGCTTCCTAAGTCACTCATGCAAAACTTCTTCATTTTCTCCTTGAACCGACTGATTTCCTCCATGTTTTGTCCCACAATCAGTAAGTCATCAACATACACACCCACAATGAGCCTTGCCTCACCTCCAAACTTAGTGTACAAGCCATGTTCTGATTTGCACCGTGTGAAACCGAGTTGCTTGAGACTTTCATCAAGTTTGCAGTTCCATGCTCGAGGAGCTTGTCTCAAGCCATGCAATGCCTTGTGAAGTCTTATAACCCACTTCTCCTTGCCTTCAGCTATGAAACCCGGAGGTTGAGTGACATAGATCTCCTCTTCTAGACTCCCATTCAAGAAGGCTGACTTCACATCCATGTGATGAACATGCCACCCAAAATGAGCTGCAACAGCTAACACAATCCTCACAGACTCCATCCTGGCAACTGGTGCAAAAACTTCTTCAAAATCAACTCCTTGATTCTGCACATACCCCTTTGCAACTAGCCTTGCTTTGTGACGTATGACATTCCCATGTCCATCTTTCTTCAACTTGAAAACCCATTTCAAGCCAATGGCACGATAACCCTCCGGAAGTTGTACCAATGACCATGTTTTGTTCTCTTCAATGGATGTGATCTCCTCAATCATGGCAATGCGCCACTCCTTAACCCTCAAGGCCTCTTCTGCTGTGCATGGCTCTTCACCTATGACAACAAGAAGTTCATCTACTCCTCCTTCTTCTGGTTCACAATTTGGCACCTCCTCAAGAATATTTCTCATGGAACGATAACGAAGTGGTGCTTCTTTTAGCTCACTATTCATTTCTGGTGACATGGAAGGAGGTGACACAAACTCCACATCCTTGGATGCTTGTTGCTTTAGTTGTGTCATAGAAGACACCCCCTCAGCTGGGGTTTTGTCACCTTGACCTGTGTCACAAGAGGAAGAACTCACTCCACCAGGGTTCTCATCACGAAAGATGTATTCTACCCGAAAGATGTCTTCATCATTCACCATTTCACTTGACTCAGCTGCATCCCACTTCCATGGGCGGTTTTCTTCAAACACAGCATCACGTGACACGTGAACACTCTCCGTGTTTGGATTGTAAAACCTCCATGCCTTGCTTCCTTGCTCATATCCAATGAAAACCATTGGTGTACTTCGATCTTCAAGTTTGCTAAGGCGTTTGCTTCCCTGTTTCACGTATGCCACACAATCGAAAGTGCGCAAATGATGTACACTAGGTTTCTTGTCATGCCATACCTCATATGGAGTCTTTCTCTCAACACTCCGAGTAGGAGAACGGTTCAACATATACACTGTTGTGGTTACTGCTTCCCCCCAGAACCAACCGGGCATATTCATTGCTTTCAACATGCTTCTTGCCATTCCCATAACAGTTTGCTTCCTTCTCTCAACCACACCATTTTGCTCAGGAGAATATGGAGCTGTTATGTGACGTTGAACACCCTCCTTGGTGCAATACTCAACAAAAGCCCGAGCTGTGAACTCTCCACCACGATCTGTACGAAAAATTCCAATCTTCCTCCCTGCCTCAGCTTCAACACTTGATTGAAAACCCATGAATGTACTCATAGCTTGATCCTTTGTGCTGATCAAAAACACCCACATGTATCTACTGAGATCATCCACAAGAAGAAAGAAAACCTGCTACCTCTTGGAGTTGCTGGCTTCACTGGTCCATAGAGGTCTCCATGCACAAGTTCAAGTTTCTTCTCAGCTCGGTACTTTGCCATGCAAGAGAATGGTTGACGTCTTTGTTTCCCAGCCAAACAGCTATCATACTTCTCCTCAGTTTGAGTGATGGTTGGCAATCCATACACAAGTTGCTCTTCGGCAAGTCTTCTGAGACTCCGAAAGTTTAAGTGCCCCATCCTTGCATGCCACATCCATGTTGCATTGCACCCTTGTGCCATGAGACACCTTGGTTGCACTACCTTAAGATCAATGGTGTACAACCGGTTCACTCCCCGTTTCACCATTGCCACAGGGGTTCCATCTTTATCCCAAATCTTGACATAACCATTCACCATCAAGATTCGGTGTCCCTCCTCCTCAAGCTGTCCAAGACTGATGATGTTTGCCTTGAGCTGAGGAATAAGGTAGACCCCAGCCAACTCCTTTCGTCCACCTCTCTTACCTTGGAACACCACAGTTCCTTGGCCATCAATCTCTGTCAATGAGCCATCTCCCAAACGCACAGTACCACGCACCGTGTTATCAAGTTTTGTGATCACATCCCGTTTCCCGGTCATGTGATTTGTTGCACCGGAGTCCAGGATCCACCGGGTACTGCCTCCTCCCTCCAAGTCTCCAACTTGAACGTGTAACATATCATTGTTGAGGCATACCTCCTCCAGGGACATTTCTTGATCAGCCTTGGTGTTGGCACACGCCACCAAGAGGCTGGATTCAAACTCATGATCAACTTGAGCTGTGTTCACCTCTTCATCCTTCTTTTTCTTCCTGCATTCTCTAGCCCAATGACCTTTCTTACCACAGTAGCGACACTCATCTTTGGCCACTCCACGGCCTGAGTTTCCACCACCACGGTTACCTCTACCACGGCCACGTCCTCGACCATGATCTTTCCTTGGTGCAAATGAGCCTTTGTGCCGTTCCTGTCCAGTTCCCCCGGACATCTTGAGACGTGTCGACAACCTTGCAAGCAACTCTTCTTCACTCAGATGCAACTTCTCATGTGTGTTGCCCTCCCAAGTGCTTGCACCAAGCCTTTCTTCTGCAGCTTTGAGTCTACCAATCAACTCATCAACGGACATATCACTTAAGTCAAGCAATGTCTCGATGGAGGCCGCAATCTGCTCAAATTTTTGTGGTACCGCCTGAAGGAACTTCCGGGCAATCTCCTCCTCCGAATGTTCACTCCCAAGTGCCGCAAGTTGAGATGTGATCCGGCTCATACGCACACCAAACTCATCAACCGTTTCACCATCGTGGAATCTGAGTGCATCAAACTCCCGACCCAATGTGCTTGCCCTGGCCTTGCCCACACGTTCGGCTCCAACGTTGCGCAACTTGATCGCATCCCATGCAATCTTGGCCGACTCCTTCCCGGCAATGATCCCTATCATTTCTGGTGGCACAGCCTTGGTGAGAGCCTCCAAAGCCATCCGATCTTCAATGTAATCATCGGTGCCAAGACTCACAGCAGTCCACAAGCCTCTCGCTTGCAACATCACCCGCATAAGTGCCGACCAATCATGATAGTTTGTCTTTGTGAGCATCGTATACGTACCACTACTGCTGACTTCCTTCGTGATGCGATGAATCACCAATGCCCCTGATCCTCCTCCTGCCCTGCTGGTGCCTCCCGGCGGTGTGACATCTCTCCATGAACGTTGGGCTGGCGATGAAGATCTCCTCCGCGACATCAGCGCCCACTCAATGGCCGTGTCACGGTTCCAGGCAACGTAATCGGCTCTGATGCCAATTGTTGGGTGTTTTCCTCACAGAACTCTCACTGATTTGTGATGCAAATCGTGTTGGAAGTCTAGAGGTGTGGTGTAGATCCAAACACAAGTGGAGAACCGAATGAAAATTGGCTCGGATGAGTTGTGGCGGCGCTCTACAAACACCAGCGCATTCCCCTCCTTTTATTAGCCGGAAGCCACAAGTTTTCAACAACTTCAGCCCGGGTTTTACACCATACAAATTTGAAAAGCATGCAGCACATGCATGTGCCATGCACGTATGGCCCAAACCCCCCCGGGTTGTTTGAAACATAACAAAAACACCCTCACACACACTAGGACTCGGTGCAACACATGTGACTCAGGACACACCCCTGGTTCTTGTCATGTGTGCTTTATTTTCTTGAAACATAAGGAAACTAAACTCTGATTAAACCTCCAGAAGTACTCAACAACGGCAAAAATCCATCTGTCGCCAACCCAATCTAAACATTTCTCGCATCACGACCGAACTCTAGATCAAACCGCTCCAGCGCCTTCCATGCCTCACCGTCGTTCGGCTGCGTCATGACTTCTTTGTTATGACGTACACCTTCTTTGTGCCATTTCACGTGTCTGATAGTTTTTTTCAAAATAAACAAACACTTCAATATAGGTGTCACGGGTAAATATCAAAGCTGCTTACATGCCACTCCTATCGTAATATTTTCACCATCTTCATTAACAACTTCGATTCACCACATTGTAAACATTTCTTCTCTTTCGCATGTTCTTTCCAGAAAAACATGCAGTTGTCTAGACACACATCAATCTTCTCATATTTCATACCTAGACCCGAAAGCAATTTCTTCGCGTGATACATATCTTTAGGCACTTTATGTGGCCGTGGAAGGATATCACTGATCAATTTGATGAGATCGTTGTAACAGTTTTTAGAAAATAAATACTTAGACTTAATTGTCATAAATCTAGTCATGAAAGTGAGGAGGGTCACTTACGTGTGTTCATGCAACGGTTATTCTGAAGCTTTGAGAAGCTCGAAGAATGCTTCAACCACCGTTGTAGGTGGATCCTCCATAAGGTCTGTTTGTATAGCTTTTAGCATCTCATCCATCCTATCATCCCCCGTAATATCATCAATGTCCTCTTCCACTTCTTGTACAGCTTTAGAAGCTATCTCGCCATGAAAGGTCCAGACCTCATAACATGGTGTGTAACCATTTCGACAGAAATGTATCGAAAGTTCCACTTTGTCCAAAAACTTGGTATTCCGACATTTCGTACGTGGGCACCGCACCTTGTCGGTATTTTACAACGAAAATGTTCGATCTACAAAAGCATCTGTCTTGACGAACCACTCATCTGAGTGACCACCAGATCTGCTCTTCCAACCAGTATACATCCAACTACGGTCTTCATCCATGTTTTACTTTGCAGTATAAAGCTAGAGAAATTACGTTCAATTTACATCTATTGGAAGGGATAGGTCCTAAACCCACCCAAGAGTGATCGAGAGGAGCGTGCTTATAACAAGACGCGGGGTACAGATCCAGACAAAATTTCGACAGCATAACCCTGCTGTTCTCCAACTGCACACCCGATAATGGTGCAGCGGAGAACATTAGGGTTACGCCGTCAAGATTTCGTCCGAATCAAGACCCCACATCTCGTCATAAGCACGCCCCCTCGGTCACTCCCAGGCTGTCCAAAAAGGGACAATTCCGAACCTACACGCCTCACATGCGTAACGCATGTGAGACGGGCCGGTCCTGTAAAAGCCCAAGAAAAGGGACTTGCAAAAACTTTTTCTTCACCTCACAACACCACAGTTTTTATTGTGGAAATCTTAGGAAATATTGTGAAGAGCAAGTAACCTCCATCAAAGGAGTGATTAGAGGGGAAAGCCTTCACTTTCACAAAGTAGGGTTTCTACACATGAACATGAGAGGTTGAGCTCACCCCTAGAATTTAAAAAGTCTTGGGAAGGTTCAGTCCAAAGCTCATGCAAATTCAACACTTTTTGAGGCACTTTTGGGTTATTTCAAAAAGAGGCCAATTTGAATGTAAATTCAAATTGCAGCAACTTTCATCACCCAAATTCAAAAGTTAGCTTCATATTCAAACTCAACACATTTTTCTGAGTTAGCCCACCAATTTTCAGCCCTATTGGAGTTTATCTTGTCGGGAGCTAAAGTTGCAATAATTCAAAACTGAATTTGAACTTCAGTTTAAACATGAAGCAAATTTAACCAAACAAAGTTTGAATTTGAAAACTCAAATTCAAACCAATACTTGGGGGCTAAGTCTCCCATTCAATTCTCAGTAGCTGGGATATTTACAAAAGAAAGGGGGGAGAAAGATTTAGAGGGGAGAAGAGGGCCCACTGGTCAGCCACCCTGGGGAGCAAACCGACTCGGGCGCGCGGGCGAACACCCTGCGGCCGACAGCGCACGGGGTCGACCCCGTCCCAACGCAGCCACCGCGCCACCTCCTGCTCGGGGGGATGAGGGCGCCGGCTACAAAACATGTGATCGCACCCTGGTCGGCGAGAATTCGCTCCCCATCCTCTCGGTTCCACTCGCCTACATCCGAAGCAGCTCACCCGGAGTCGCCGCCCTCTGATCGCCGGCGGCCGGACGGCACAGGCTTCCTCCTGCCCGACGCTCAACACAAGAAACGATCGCCACAAGGTGCTGGTTCTGCCTGCCCTTACCGTTCGGCATTTCATGCACCGTCGGGGGAGAATTTCTTCCGGGAACGCTTCGGTGTTCTTAAGGCCGAGCTCCCCCAAATCCCAAAATTCACGAGTATTGGCTTATCACCGGGCGTACCGAGCTAAACACACGATCTACACCCTGCCACGACCACCTAGGATCGAAAACCAGCAAGAATCATGGGCTAGGGTTGCGGTTATCCAAGTTTTTCGAGCAACAGCCGATATCCGGCCTAGGTCACCGACGAGGTCATAGTTGCAGTCGTTTTCACGGGGATCGGTGCCCATATCCATGATCAGCAGGTGTCAGCGGAGCTCCCCGAGCAAACCGCATCGAAAAAAATGCAGGGGAGGCTGAGTCCGACGTCGCCGGTGAGCTCCAGGCCGCTGTTGCCGTCGGGAGCCCTCTTCCGGCCGTTGTCAAGCTCCGGGAAGGGCACCACCGTGTTCCCCAGGACGGGATAGGCACAGGCGGCGAGAATCAGCAAGCTACGAAGGCGGGAACCCCTCTCCGGCGAGAGCTCCGGCGAGATCGGCGGCTGGGTCGCGCGGGTGGCCGGAGGAGGACGAAGGGGTAGGCCCCACGCGTCAGCGGCTGGAAATAAAGGGGTGGGATTCTCTGTGGTCCGGGATCCAGTGCGGCCGCGCGGGAAGGAGTCTGTGGCCCCGTGTGGCTCGGATCCAGCGGTCGACACGTGTACGTGGACCCACCCGCAGGATTTAAACATTTCTGGAATTTCCAGTTTTAGTGCAAACTTTAGAACCCCATAACTTTTGCTAGGAAGCTCCAAATTTAGTGATTCAAATTGGGTTGGATTCATCTTTCCTAGCTTTGTCCAGATATACAACCCAATTTGTATGAAACCCAATAATTAATTCTGGAAAATTCTTTAAAGCTTCTCAGCAAAAGAATTTTAGAGGGAGTTTGGTTCATCCAAAAATCCCCAAATTTTGCCAGAATGTTCTTTAGGACATTAGTAAACCGCTGTAAAAGTTTCAGACCATTTGGAGTTGATTTGGTCAGAGCAATTCAAATTGGAAGGTGCTGTGTTCATTTGAATACAGAAACATTTTCAGAGAATTTCCAAAACTTGGAAATTCAGTTCTGGGCAATTCTTAACCCCAAAAATGTTAGGAAAATTCAGGCAAACTCTATGAGCTATAATTTAAATTGTAGTTCATTAAGTTGAGCATGAATAGGGGTATTACCTCAGAATAAATTCTTCCTTGCTGATTTGCCAAGAGAATTATTCTGAGCAAACCACTCCATGAAAAGTGCTAATGTTTGGTCCAGAGAGTCTTCTTGTGACAAGGAACTAACACAAAAATTCTCAGCTCAATTGGAGCTCTAGATCACCCCTGTCCTGTTTAACCACTTAAGGGATTAATGTGGAAAAGGGGGGAAAACCACTTAGCATTGAACCATGTGATTAAGTCCAAGCCAAACCACCAACACCAGTTCATCTTTAAATTCTTAAACAAAGTTCCAGGTGTTAGAGGCTGGTTATGAGAATTAATAGTAGAAGTCTTACTCTAAAACTCACATTTGCATCTAAGTTAACATGTAGTATTTCATTAACGTGTAGCCGTTGAAGAAGAGACTCCGGAAGTGCTGGACTTCCTTCTTCCGGACGAGGAACTAACTACTGACCAGCAGCAACAAGGCAAGCCCCGGTTTGCATTAACCCTTTTATAAGTCTTACTTTGTTTACATGTGTCATATGAAGTATGTATGTGCATTAGGTATAGGATGAATGAAACCCCACTTGCATAACCAAAGGTTCCTAAAAGAGTGAGGGTAGTGTCAAGGACCTCGAGTAGACAGGCTATGCTTAATGAGTCATAGGACTTCGGTACAAGTCGAGTAGTTGGAATCTACTCGCGAGATAGGCATTGGGGCATACGGGTTCGGTTGAGTGATGCGAGATCACTATAATAATGAAAATGAGACTAGGCAGGGGCTAGGGCGCAGCAAGAGGAAGTCTTGTGTGCGCAGCCCTGTCCGTGTCGATTGAGGACCGAGCCGTGTGCGGCCCTGCTGAACAAGTATTGAACGTACCGAAGGCATATCGGATATATGGGCCCCGATAAACCGATGTAGCCTAAACCTCCTGGCGTCGAGGCATAGCACACCGATTTATAGGTGTAGGTTGAGGGCAGCAAGGTGGAAATCTGCCAACGGGCATAGAGAGATGCTCCGTGTGGGGAACCTCCTGCTCGTTTCGGTGCGACCGGTTCGACGTTTGGGCTGTTGGGTGAAAGGTTGTCCCGTACGACATCGAGTGAGCGTGCTGTGCAGCTCCACGGGTGGGCGTACGTGACGTGCTCTTTGGGTTTTCCCTGCAGGTGTATATCGAGTCGATTCGCCGTCCCTCGCGGTGACGAGTACCACTTGTTCACTGCGTCGTAACGTAGACTAATGGATGAAATATGTTGATTCAATGATGCTGATTGATATAATTGTATTGCTACATGTGTGCCACCAAATACTGCTTACTAAATTTCAGATTTCATGAACTGTTAACTTGTTGCTAAAAGATGAACTAAGGATGAACTTGTAGGCGTGTCGTTTTGCTGAAATGTTACTAACCTATGTCTTGGTATACCTCATGTAGAGTTTCATGCTTAGGTGAGTCGGTTAAGCCTTGCTGAGCCTTCGTGCTCATGGTTGCTGCTTAAGTGTTTTTCAGGTGAGGAGCAACCCACGGACTCGGAGTACGAGTCAACCGGCGAGGGTTACCCTCCGTCGGGGACCACGGCTGAGTGGGAGCCGTACACGCCGCGCTGAGCTGAGGAGTGCAGCTAGTGTGGGTTGCCCTAGGGCTGGGCAACCAACTTTTGCTAGATAGGCGGGCGTGAGTTGTGTAGTGTAGACTTCTGCTGTGTAACATAAACAATAGTTGTAACTGAAGTTTGTACCTGTTTGTACAGTTTCAGTTGTTTCCCATGTAATATATTATGTTCTTATGACGTGTGCTGTCGGGTGTCGCATCGCGCGGCACCACCCTCTGCGATCCTGGATGAGCGGATTCCGGTCCGCCACAGGTCCGAAATGGGTGACGTGTATTGTAGGGTTACATTAATCTTACATTTTGGAGTGATTTACAAGATAGAGGTAAGAACGAGAGACAGTAGGAAAGAACGAGAGAGAGACTGTGAAGTGCGCTAGTCGTCCTTAGTTATGCTCCATCGGGTCCCGCCAGTGATGACGTACGAGCCAAGGTTCGCCGCTATGGACTTCTGGATCAAAACCGCAGAGAAAATGGTTCCACAGAGTTCGTGAGTTTTACCGACTTTCCCGATTTGGACCCAGATGGCCATCCATGCATGCAAAACCATCAAGTTGCACCATCAGGACGTGTATTCCGTCAAGATTCCGTCCAGCCACCCGGGACCCGATTTCGTGACTTTTCTCGTCTTTCCCTACTTTCCAAATTTCAACGAGATGGCCATCTAGGCATGCAATACCATCAAGTTGCACCGTCCGGACGTGTATTCCGTTAAGTTTCCGTCCGGTCACACGGGACCCAAATCGTGAGTTTTAATGACTTTACCGATTTCGACCCAGATGGCCATCCACGCATGCAAAACATTTAGTTGCACCATCCGAACGTGTATTCCGTCAAGGTCCCGTCCGGTCGCTCAAGACCCGAGTTAGTGAGTTTTACCGACTTCCCCTACTTTCCTGATTTTGACTCAGATGGTCATCCGCGCATGCAAAACCTTCTAGTTGCACCATCCGAACGTTTATTCCATCAAGATATAGTCCGGCATCCCAGGACCCGAGTTCATGAGTTTTCCTAACTTTCCCGACTTTCCTGACTTTCTCGATTTCGACCCAGATGTCTATTTGTGAATGCAAAACCATCAAGTTGCACTGTCTGGACGAGTATTCTGTCAGGATTCTGTCCGGTCGCTTGGGATAAGAGTTCGTGAGTTTTATCGACTTTCCAGATTTGGACCCAGATGGGCCATCCGCACATGCAAAACCATCAAGTTGCACCATCCGGACGTGTATTCTGTCAAGATTACGTCCATCCACCCGGGACCCAATTTCGTGATTTTTCCCGATTTTCCCTACTTTCCAGATTTCAACCTAGATGGCAATCCGAGCATGCAAAACCATCAAGTTGCACCGTACAAACGTGTATTCCGTCAAGGTCCCATCCGGTCGCACGGGACCCAAATTCGTGAGTTTTACTGATTTTCCCGATTTCGATCCAGATGGCCATCCACGCATGCAAAACCATTTAGTTGCACCATCCGAACATGTATTCCGTCAAGGTCCCGTCCGGTCGCTCAGGAACCGAGTTAGTGAATTTTACCGACTTTCCCTACCTTCTCGATTTTAACTCATATGGCCATCCGCGCATGCAAAAGCTTCCAGTTGCACCATCTGAACGTTTATTCTTCAAGGTACAGTCCGGCGTCCCGGGACCCGAGTTGATGAGTTTTCCCGACTTCCCCAATTTCGACCCTAATGGCCATCCGCGTATGAAAAACCATCAAGTTGCACCGTCCGACGTGTATTCCATGAAGGCCCCATCCAGCCGCTCGAGACTCGACTTCGTGAGTTTTATCGACTTTCTGACTTTCTCGATTTCAACCCAGATGGCCATACGCGCATGCAAAACCATCAAGTTGCACCGTTCGGACGTGTATTCCATGAAGGTTCTGTCCGGCCGCCCGGGACCCGAGTTCGTGAGTTTTACCGACTTTCCCGATTTTGACCCAGATGGCCATCCACGCATGGAAAACTATCAAGTTGCACCGTCCGGTCGTGTATTCCGTCAAGGTCCCGTCCAGCCTCCTAGGATCCTAGTTTGTAAGTTTTACCGTCTTTCTCGACTTTCTCAATTTCGACCCAGATGGCCATCTATGCATGCAAAACCATCAAGTTGCACCATCTGAACGTATATTCCATCAATGTCCCATCCGCCCGCCAATAACCCAGATGGCCATCCGCGCATACAAAACCATTAAGTTGCACCGTCCGGGCGTGTATTCCGTCATGGTTCTGTCCGACCGCCCGGGAACCGACTTCATGAGTTTTACTCACTTTCCCGATTTGGACCCAGATAGCCATTCGCGCATGCAAGACCATCAAGTTGCACCATCCGGACGTGAGTCAAAGTCCTGTCCGGCCGCCCGGGACCTGAGTTTGTGAGTTTTCCCAAGTTTCCTGATTTGACCCCGATGGTGATCCGGGAATGCAAAACCATCAAGTTGCACCTTTCAGACGTGTATTCCGTCAAGGTCCCATCCAGCCACCCAGGACCCGAGTTCGTGAATTTTCCCAACTTTTCTGATACAACCCAGATGGCCAACAGCGAATGCAAAACCATCAAGTTGCACCATTCGGAGGTGTATTCCGCCAAGGTCCCGTTCGGCCACCCGGGACCCGAGTTCGTGAATTTTCCCAACTTTTCTGATTTGAACCCAGATAGCCAACCGCGCATGCAAAACCATCAAGTTGCACTATCCGGACGTGTACTCCGTCAAGTACCCGTCTGGTCGCCCGAGCCTCGAGTTCGTTACTTTTACCGACTTTCCCGACTTTCTAAATTTCGACCTAGATGGCCATCCGTGCATGCAAAACCATCAACTTGCACCATCCGCATGTGTATTCCTTTAAGGTCCCTTCTAGCCGCTCGGGACCTAAATTCATAAGTTTTACCGACTTTACGGACTTTCTCGATTTCGACCCAGATGTGCATCCGCACATGCAAAACCATCAAGTTGCTCTGTCTGGATGAGTATTCCGTCAAGGTTCGGTCTGGCCTCCCGGGATCCGAGTTCATGAGTTTTACCGATTTTCCTGATTTGGATGCACGTGGCCATCCGCGCATGGAAAACCATCAAGTTGCACCATCCGGACGTGTATTCTGTCAATATCCCATCCAGACACCTGGAACCCGATTTCGTGATTTTTCCCGACTTTCCCTACTTTCCAGATTTCAAGCCAGATGGCCATCCGACTATTGAAAACCATCAAGTTGCACAGTTTGAACATGTATTCCGTCAAGGTCCCGTCCGGTTGCACGGGACAAAAATTTGTGAGTTTTACTGACTTTCCTGATTTTGACCCAGATGGTCATCCACGCATACGAAACCATTTAGTTGCACCATCCGAACGTGTATTCCGTCAAGGTCCCGTCCGGTTGCTCGGGACCTGAGTTAGTGAGTGTTACCGACTTTCCCTACATTCCCGATTTTGACTCACATGGCCATCCGCGCATGCAAAACCTTCTGGTTGCACCATCTGAACGTTTATTCCGTCAAGTATGTCTGACGTTCCGGGACCCGAGGTCATGAGTTTTCCTGACTTCCCCAATTTCGACTCTGATGGCCATCCGTGCATGCAAAACCATCATGTTGCACCATTTGGATTTGTATTTCATGAAGGCCCCGTCCAGCCGCCCGAGACCCGAGTTCGTGAGTTTTACCGACTTTCCGACTTTCTCAATTTTGACCCAGATGGCCATACGAGCATGCAAAACCATCAAGTTGCACCATCCGGACATGTATTCCGTCAAGGTTCCGTTGGGCCGCCCGGGACCCGAGTTCATGAGTTTTACCGAATTTCCTGATTTGGACCCAGATGGCCATCCGCGCATGCAAAACCATCAAGTTGCACCATCTGGACGTGTATTCTGTCAAGATTCCGTCCAGCCACCCAGGACCGATTTCGTGATTTTTCCCGACTCTACCTACTTTCTAGATTTAAGCTCAGATGGCCATCCGAGCATGCAAAACCATCAAGTTGCACCGTCAGGACGTGTATTCCATTAAGGTCTCGTCCGGTCGCACGAGACCGAAATTCGTGAGTTTTAATGACTTTCCCGATTTCGACCCAGATGGCCATCCACGCATGCAAAACCATTTTGTTGCTCCATCGGAACGTGTATTCCGTCGAAGTCCCGTCCGGTCGCTCGGGACCCGAGTTAGTGAGTTTTACCGACTTTCCCTACTTTCCTGATTTTGACTCAGATGGCCATCCGTGCATCCAAAACCTTCTAGTTGCACCTTCCTATTCCGTCAAGATACAGTCCGGCATCCCGGGACCCGAGTCATGAGTTTTTCTGACTTTCCCGACTTTTTCGATTTTGACCTAGATGTCTAGCTGCGAATGCAAAACCATCAAGTTGCACCGTCTGGACGAGTATTTCGTCAAGGTTCCATCCGGCCGCCAGGGACCCGTGTTCGGGAGTTTTACCGACTTTTCCGATCTGGACCCAGATGGCCATCTGCGCATGCAAAACAATCAAGTTGCACCATGTGGACGTGTATTCCGTCAAGATTCCGTCCAGCCACCCAGGACCCGATTTCGTGATTTTTTCTGACTTTCCCTACTTTCCAGATTTCAACCCAGATGACCATCCGAGCATGCAAAACCATCAAGTTGCACCGTCCGAACGGGTATGCCGTCAAGGTTCATCCGGTCGCACGGGACCCAAATTCGTGAGCTTTGCTGACTTTCTCAATTTCGACCCAGATGGCTATCCACGCATGCAAAACCATTTAGTTGCACCATCCGAACGTGTATTTCGTCAAGGTCCCGTCTGGTCGCTCGGGACCTAAGTTAGTGAGTTTTACCGACTTTCCCTACCTTCCCGATTTTGACTCAGATGACCATCTGCGCATGCAAAACCTTCCAGTTGCACCATCTGAACGTTTATTCCTTCAAGGTAGAGTCCGATGTCCCGGGACCCGAGTTCATGAGTTTTCCCGACTTCCCCAATTTCAAACCTGATGGCCATCCGCGTATGAAAAACCATCAAGTTGCACCGTCCGACGTGTATTCCATGAAGGCCCCCTCCAGCCGCGCGAGACCTGACTTCGTGAGTTTTATCGACTTTCTGACTTTCTCAATTTCGACACAGATGGCCATACGCGCATGCAAAATCATCAAGTTGCACCGTTCGGACGTGTATTTCGTCATGGTTCTGTTCGTCCGCCCGGGACCCGAGTTCGTGAGTTTTACCGACTTTCCCAATTTTGACCTAGATGGCCATCTGTGCATGGAAAACTATCAAGTTGCACCGTCCGGACATGTATTCCGTCAAGGTCCCGTCCAGCCACCCGGGATCCTAGTTTGTGAGTTTAACCGTCTTTCCTGACTTTCTCGATTTCGATCCAGATGGCCATCTATCCATGCAAACCATCAAGTTACACCATCTGAACGTATATTCCGTCAATGTCCCGTCCGTCCGCCAGAGACCCGAGTTCGTGAGTTTTACAAACTTTCCCGACTTTTCTCGATTTTGACCCAGATGGCCATTCGCGCATACAAAACCATTAAGTTGCACCGTCCAAGTGTGTATTCCGTCAAGGTTCCGTCCAACCGCCCGGGAACCGACTTCATGAGTTTTACCGACTTTCTCAATTTGGACCCAGATAGCCATTCGTGCATGCAAGACCATCAAGTTGCACTGTACGAACGTGAGTCAAGGTCCTGTCCGGCCGCCCGAGACCTGAGTTTGTGAGTTTTCCCAAGTTTTCCAATTTGACCCAGATGGCCATCCGGGAATGCAAAACCATCAAGTTGCACCATTCGGATGTGTATTCCGTAAGGGTCCTGTCCGACCACCCGGGACCCGAGTTCGTGAATTTTTCTGACTTTTCTAATTTCAACACAGATGGCCAACAGTGCATGCAAAACCATCAAGTTGCAGCATTTGGAGGTGTATTCCATCAAGGTCCCGTCCGGCCACCTGGGACCCGAGTTCTTGAATTTTCCCGACTTTTCTGATTTCAACCTAGATAGTCAACCGCGCATGCAAAACCATTAAGTTGCACTATCCGGACATGTATTCCGTCAAGACCCTGTCTGGCCGCCCGAGACCTGAGGTCGTGAGTTTTACCAACTTTCCCTACTTTCTAAATTTTGACCCAGATGGCCATCCGCGCATGTAAAACCATCAACTTGAACCATCCGCACCTGTATTCCTTTAAGGTCCCTTCTAGCCGCTCGGGACCAAAGTTCATAAGTTTTACCGACTTTACCGATTTTCTCGATTTCGACCAGATGTGTATCCGCGCATGCAAAACCATCAAGTTGCATCGTCTGGACGAGTATTCTGTCAAGGTTCCGTCCGACCGCCTGGGATCTGAGTTCATGAGTTTTACCGAATTTCCTAATTTGGACGCAGATGGCCATCCGCGCATGCAAAACCATCAAGTTGCACCATCCGGACGTGTATTTCGTCAATATCCCGTCCAGCTACCTGGGACCCGATTTCGTGATTTTTCCCGACTTTCCCTACTTTCCAGATTTCAACTCAAATGGCCATCCGACTATGTAAAACCATCAAGTTGTACCGTCCGAACGTGTATTCTGTCAAGGTCCTGTACGGTCGCACGGGACCACAATTCGTGAGTTTTACTGACTTTCCCGATTTCGACCCAGATGGTCATCCACGCATGCGAAACCATTTAGTTGCACCATCCGAACATGTATTCCATCAAGGTCCCGTCCGGTCGCTCGGACCCTAGTTAGTGAGTTTTACCCACTTTCCCTACATTCCCGATTTGACTCAAATGGCCATCCGCGCATGCAAAACCTTCCAGTTGCACCATCTGAACGTTTATTCCGTCAAGTAT
The DNA here is from genome assembly GCA_030760725.1 of Neostapfia colusana. Taxonomy (NCBI): domain Eukaryota; kingdom Viridiplantae; phylum Streptophyta; class Magnoliopsida; order Poales; family Poaceae; genus Neostapfia; species Neostapfia colusana. The sequence goes on from JASWHV010000019.1 coordinate 54,149,538, forward strand.
TCCGACGTTCCGGGACCCGAGGTCATGAGTTTTCCTGACTTCCCCAATTTTGACTCTAATGGCCATCTGAGCAGGCAAAACCATCATGTTGCACCGTTTAGATTTGTATTCCATGAAGGCCCCGTCCAGCCGCCCGAGACACGAGTTCGTGAGTTTTACCAACTTTCCGACATTCTCGATTTTGACCCAGATGGCTATACGCGCATGCAAAACCATCAAGTTGCACCATCCGGACGCGTATTCCGTCAAGGTTCCGTTCAGCCACCCGGGACCTGAGTTCGTGAGTTTACCCGAATTTCCCGATTTGGACCCAGATGGCCATCTGTGCATGCAAAACCATCAAGTTGCACCATCCGGACGTGTATTCCATCAAGATTCCGTCCAGCCACCCGGGACCGATTTCGTGACTTTTCCCGACTCTACGTACTTTCCAGATTTCAGCCCAGATGGCCATCCGAGCATGCAAAACCATTAAGTTACACCATCCGGACGTGTATTCCGTTAAGGTCCCGTCCTGTCGCACGGGACCCAAATTCGTGGGTTTTAATGACTTTCCCGTTTTGACCCAGATGTCCATCCACGCATGCAAAACCATTTAGTTGCTCCATCTGAATGTGTATTCCGTCAAAGTCCCGTCCGGTCGCTCGGGATCGGAGTTAGTGAGTTTTACCGACTTTCCCTACTTTCCTGATTTTGACTCAGATGGCCATCCGCGCATCCAAAACCTTCTAGTTGCACCTTCCTATTCCGTCAAGGTACAGTCCGGCGTCTCGGGACCTAAGTCATGAGTTTTCCCGACTTTATCAATTTCGACCCAGATGTCTATCTGCGAATGCAAAACCATCAAGTTGCACCATCTGGACGAGTATTTCGTCAAGGTTCCGTCCGGCCGCCCGGGACTCGAGTTCGTGAGTTTTACCGACTTCCCCAATTTGGACCTAGATGGCCATCCGCGCATACAAAACATTCATGTTGCACCATCTGGACGTGTATTCCGTCAAGATTTCGTCCAGCCACCCGGGACCCGATTTCGTGATTTTTCCCGACTTTCCCTACTTTCCTGATTTCAACCCAGATGGCCATCCGAGCATGCAAAAGCATCAAGTTGCACAGTCCGAACGTGTATTCCCTCAAGGTCCCGTCCGGTCGCACGGGACCCAAATTCGTGAGTTTTACTGATTTTCCCGATTTCAACCTAGATGGTCATCCACGCATGCAAAACAATTTAGTTGCACCATCCGAACGTGTATTCAGTCAAGGTCCCGTCCAGTTGCTTGGGGCCCGAGTTAGTGAGTTTTACCTACTTTCCCTACCTTCCCAGTTTTGACTCAGATGGCCATCCGTGCATGCAAAACCTTCCAGTTGCACCATCTGATGGCCATTCGTGTATGCAAAACCATCAAGTTGCACCCTCCGGACGTGTATTCCATGAAGGCCCCGTCCAGCCGCCCGAGACCCGACTTCGTGAGTTTTATCAACTTTATGACTTTCTCGATTTCGACCCATATGGCCATACGCGCATGCAACACCATCAAGTTGTACCGTTCTGACGTGTATTCCATCAAGGTTCTGTCAGGCCGCCCAGGACCCGATTTCGTGAGTTTTATCAACTTTCCCGACCCAGATGGCCATCCTCTGTGCATGGAAAACTATCAAGGTGCCCCGTCCGGACGTATATTCCATCAAGGTCCTGTCCAGCCTCCCGGGATCCTATTTTTGAGTTTTACCATCTTTCCTGACTTTCTTGATTTCGACCTAGATGGCCATCTATGCATGCAAAACCATCAAGTTGAACCATCCGAATGTATATTCTGTTAATGTCCCGTCCGGCTGCCAGAGACCCGAGTTTGTGAGTTTTACAGACTTTCCCGACTTTCTCGATTTTGACCCAGATGGCCATCCGCGCATGCAAAACCATTAAGTTGCACCGTCAGTACATGTATTCCATCAAGGTTCCGTCCGACCGCCCGGGAACCGAGTTCATGAGCTTTACCAACTTTCTCAATTTGGACCCAAATAGCCTTCCGCGCATGCAAGACCATCAAGTTGCACCGTCCGGACGTGAGTCAAGGTCCTGTCCGGCCGCCCGGGACCTGAGTTTGTGAGTTTTCCCATATTTTCTGATTTGACCCAGATGGCCATCCAGGAATGCAAAACCATCATGCCCCATTAGGAGGTGTATTCCGTCAAAGTCCCGTCCGGCCACACGGGATCCAAGTTCGTGAATTTTCCCGACTTTTCTGATTTCAACCCAGATGGCCAACCGTGCATGCAAAACCATCAAGTTGCACCATTCAGAGGTGTATTACGTCAAGGTCCCGTCCGGCCACCCGGGACCCAAGTTTGTGAATTTTTCTGACTTTTCTGATTTCAACTCAGATAGCCAACCGGTCCGCCTCGGCGGGGAGGCGGGGCCCAGGCTGTCTTTTACCCACTACACGGGGGTACCCAGTCTGTAGGATACTGACAGTGGACCCCGGGCCCATCTTGGGGGAGGCATCGAGCCTGCAGGTGGGGCCCCATCTCTCCCACGTGGTTGTTTTGAACCTATGTCTTGGAAACCGAAGCGGTGGCGAGATTTTCGCGTGGTGGACGAGTGGTTGTACCTAGGAGACGAAAATGTTGCACGTCCTTGGCATAGTGGGTGCATTCAGTCAAAGCAGAAGTGCGTCGTCGTGTCTACACCTGATCTGATGGGTCACGACGATGCACTCGAGGGCTTGCCTCGGGGTATTACTGCAACAGCCCATGGGCCGCAGGAATACCGCGCTGCTTCCCTCACGAACCGCTGGGCATTCCTGAGTTTTTACTCGCCTGTCCAGCCAGTGTTTTACCGGTGGACCTGGGTCCTATCTGTCATTGGTAGGTGCGAGTGCTAAGGCGACGTGCTCGAGGGGTTGCCTCGGGGCACTTACTGCAGCAACCAACTGGTTGGTTGGTGCAGCTCCACCGCGCCTCTTTTCTCGGGGACCGCTGGATGTCCCCAAGATGTTACTCACCTGGCCCTTGGTGTCTGACGGGTGGACCTGGGTCCTACCCATCAACGGTGGAGGTGACTGTCGAGGCGTCATGCCCGAGGCGTTGCCTCCGGTCACTTACTGCGGCAACCGATGAGTTGGCCGCACCGTTCTACTCGGGAAATTGCCGGACATTCTCGAGAGGTTATCCTCCCAGCCCCCAGTGTCTGACGGGTGGACCTGGATCCTACCCATCGTTGGGGGAGGCGAATAACCCACGGTGTGCAGAGGTGGAAGCCCAATCGTCATGCCTGTTGCCCTGCCAGAGGTCATGGTTGAGTATAAAAGGAGGCCTTCCGATGTTGGATGGCACCCTCCCTCACTATGTGGCTTTTGTTCTCCTCTTGCGTGCTAGAAGTCTCTGCTTCCCGACATTCCCGCCCACCAGATGCTCTCATACTAGCAGCCGTCTTCGCCCACTTTTGCGAGATGTTCGTATGTGCGGCCTTCGGTGAGGCCCTCTAGGGCATCCCTCTCCTTGACGGCCTCAGATAGAAGCACATGCCATCCTGATGGTATGCCGATGGTAAGGGAGGCCGTCGGGGACAGGTTCCTCGACTCGCAGTGAGACGCTACGTCAGTGTCATGTGGGGCATGTCCTCTAGGTGCCTAGCCAAAGAAGGGCTGCCTGCCGGTACCGGAGGAAGGTTAAGTCTAGAGTCATCAAGCCTTCCTCTAGGTACTGTTGTGGACAAAAAAATCCGCCATAGATGGCGTTCGGCCCACACGACACTGGATGTCACCGTTGCCTTGGTCCAGCATGAGTTGCTGCCATCCTCGGTCTTATAGAAGGTGATCGTCTCTCAGCGCAGAGACTTGCTTGGGGGACAACCAAGCACAAACTGTAAAGGGTGGGTGCACAGGGCAAGGCAAAACTTTCTCACTTCAGGTTCCCTTCATAGGAGGAGATATGCTGTACTAGAGGGCAGCGACCCATCCCGGATGTCGAGAGTAGCAGGACTCCTTCGGGGCTTAGTTGTCTAAGCGTTGTTCCTAGACACTATGACACCCTTTTAGAGAAAACAGAACCCTACCGCTGTGCTAAGGATAGAACTTACGGAGGTGTTCTATGTTCCATGGATTGGGTAGAGGTACCCCATCCTCTGTGGCTAGGCGCACGCATCGGGAGCGGCATACTTGTGTCACTCGGAAGGGGCCCTCCCAGGTGGGGGAGAGTTTGTTCCCTCTTTCTTGAGAAAGTATCCGTTGTAGCACTAGGTCGCCCACCTCGAGCAGTCTACTCCACACGAACCACTGCTGATAACGTCAGAACGCTTGACGGTATCGAGCGTTTCAGACAGATGCTTGCCACCTTCGCTCATTGACAAGGTCTATATCTTCACGCCGGAGCTGGTCATGCGTGGCTTCGTCGTACGCTCGGACACGGGATGAGCCCATGGTGATTTCTGGGTGGGAGGACGGCCTCAGCCCCATACACTAGGAAGAAGGGCGTTTCCCCTGTCGAGCGATTGAGGGACGTCCAGCTAGCCCACAATGTACACTAAAGCTCTTCAATCCAATTGGCACCGTGCTTCTTCAAGCTATTGTAGGTGCACGTCTTGAGTCCCCTGAGAATCTCGGCGTTGGCTCTTTCGGCTTGACCGTTACTCTCTGGGTGAGCAACGGAAGCATAGCAAACTTGGATGCCGAGGTCTTCACACCAGTCTTGGAATACACACTAGTGAACTGAGTCCCATTGTCGGTGATGATTCTATTCGTGACCCTGAATCGGCAGACAATTGACTTGATGAACTTGACCATTGACTACTTGTTGATGGTTACTATAGAGGTAGCTTTCGGCCATTTACACTACAGCAATATGACTCACAACGGCTAAAACCATCGTAAGTAATGTCTAAACCATCGTAATTAACTTAATTACGACGGTTTAAGCCTAATTATGACAGTTTTCAGCCATCGTTATGATTTGGTCATAATTTAAGTAACTTACGACGACCACCGTCGTAAGTTACGCAACTTATGACGGCGGCCCATAGACGCCGTATGTAAGCGTCTAGGCCACATGGTGGGCTGGGTCATACCATTTACGACGGCCTGAACCGGCCACCGTCGTAAGTTATGGGCTTACTTACGACTGCCACAGCATCCGTTGTAAGTAACATAGGCTAACTTACGACGGTCTGTATACAGGCCATTGTAAGTTATGGTTTTAATTTAAAAAAAATAGAAACTAGTTGCCCTGGCATAGTTGCCAGCCGAGACAAATCAAACAGGCATTCACACAGACAAACAATACAATACACAATCGACGGTTCATTCATAAAGTCCAAGAAAATATAAAAAACATAACGGCTACACACTCCCCTCACGACTACCTCCAGAGCCGTGAACGCATCGTCTTCGCGTGTCCCTCTCGGTACTGGTAGCTACAGAGATGGAGTTTGCACCTCTGTCAGTGAACCCTGCAAAGTAAATAAAAGTTAGACATGTCTATTCCTCTCTTTCCCTCTCTCTACCTCATTCTCTCTCTTTCTTCCATTCTAAGTACTCCTCTTTCACCCTCTCTCTCACTCTCGTTGTCCCTCTCCCCATCCCTCTCTCCCTTCTCTCTCTCTCTTGCTCTTGTTGTCCCTCTCCCCATCCCCCTCTTCCTTCTCTCTCTCGCTCTCGTTGTCCCTCTCCCCATCCCCCTCTCCCTTCTCTCTCTCTCTCGCTCTCGTTATCCCTCTCCCCACCCCCTCTCCCTTCCCTCTCTCGCTCTCGTTGTCCCTCTCCCCATATCCCCCTCTCCCTTCTCTCTCTCTCTCTCTCTCTCTATCTCTCTCTCTCTCGTTGTCCCTCTCCCCATCCCCCTCTTCCTTCTATCTCTCTCGCTCTCGTTGTCCCACTCCCCATCCCTCTCTCCCTTCTCTCTCTATTTTACTCTCTCTACTCCTCTTTCACTCTCTCCGCATCCCTCGATCTCTTTCACTATCTCTCCCCCTCTCTCTCTATCACTTTATCTCCCTCACTGTATTAAATAGTATTACAGATTTATACAGTGCCATTTGTACCTGTGCTGGAGGCGGCTGTGACGAGGGCGCCTGTGGTGGCTGCGGCCACGAAGGAAACGGGAGCTCCTGGCCACTCTGTCGAGCTAAAGCTTGTCATTGCAACATATTGGAACACATGTATATTACTGAAATAATAAAAAATTAAAATACAGTAATTTAAATTACTTACCTCCACCGATGCCTGCATCTGGGCCATGAGATTGGCCTGGTACTCCTGAACGGCCCTTGTTCTGTCGAGCTCCTCTTGGGTCCACGCAAGCCTATCCTCCATGGCATGGAACTCTAAGTCCCTCTGCGACAGACGGCCACTCGACGGTCCAACAGACGAAGCCTCCATCGATGGAGTGCCTCTCGAAGGTCGTGCCGCCCTCGAGACGACAACTCCATCGAAAATGGCGAACCTACGAAAGATAAAAAAATAATAAGTAGAAGAAGGAAGTTTAAAAAAATAAAACAGTTGACCAACTCACCATCCATGGGCCTTCCCGCCGCCGCTTGCATACATGGCTCTAGGCTCGATTGGCGTGTTTTCCCAATCGTAGCCTTCGCCGTATATCTTATTCACCTTTTGTGCATACTTTTTCTAAAAACAAAGAAGTGATGCAAGTGTGTCAATACTAGTATTACTTATAATTAAATTGATGAATTTTGAAAACTTACCAGTCGGTCGGCCACGACCTGACTACACTGCCCAGGCTGGGAAGGGTCACTTACCCTGTGACCTCTCTTCCAAACCTCGGTCGGTGTCGGCTCCTGACTGGTTTCTCACTCTTGTAGATAGGTGTTAGTTGAAGAAATATATTATCAACACATGAACGAACTTAAAATATACTTATCATGCGTTTAGCCATACGCACGTAGCCATCACCGCCGTAGTTGTGCTAGCCGTCTGTTCCTCTGCAGGCTTGAGCTAGTGGACTTACCAATGAAGTCCTGGCTAGCTCAGTACCGACAAAGAGCTCCGTATGCGTCGGGCTGGCTCTCTAACCAGCTAATACTAACCTGCACATATTTAGTATTTCATCAATACTGTTAACATATGTAATTATTGGAAATAGTTAACAATAATAATTTACCTCCATGTACTGCTACTCGGTCAAGTACGTGTCAGAGTCCTTTTTATATGGATCCCCTTGCTGCTACTGATAACGCTTGTTGTACTCGTTGATGGCCTGGATGCGGGCGTACGACAACGCCTGCACCACGAGCTTCCGGGCATTGTTGTGGAACACGACAGTCCCGTGCTCCATCATGCTCTCGCTCGAGTCCTCTAGCTGGTACCGCAGCTTTAAGAAAACAAAATTTTGATTAATTCCCATGAACAATTTAAATGAGTGTGAAAAATGTAAACATTTAAACTTACCATAAAATCGTTCCACACGGCCCCCTGAAGGGTGTCGTGGACCTCGTAAGGAACACGAGCGTAGTCGTCCCACGAAAAAGCAGGGACACCTTCAATGACACCGGGATAGTGCAACTGCACTAAACCCCTGATGACACCGTTAACCTGCCTGTGGTGTCCCTGGTCCGAGAACGAACAGTCGTGCCAAGATCTGCAAAATATGTTAACTTATTATGTATTGGCAGACAACATCCAATATTTAGTACTATACAATTTGTTTAACTGACTCCAAGTGGACGAATGGTGATCTGCTCACGAGGAACGGGAGGAGGAGCAGCGAAGTGGGTCCTCCTCGTGCGTCGCCTCATCGGCACCACGTCCGGTGACCCGGATGGCTGGTCATCACTAGAGCCCTAAGGATCCATGCTCGTCAGCTCCGAGGGCTGCGTAGCAGGCTCCGAGGGCTGTGTAGCCGGCTCTGAGGGCTGGGTAGCCCCAACCTACGGCTCCGACTCAGAAGACTCTATGTCGGACTGCAAAAATAAATGATTCATAAGAAAAAATAATTAATAAATGCAATTTCAAATAACGTGATTGGCAACTAAAATTTACCTCCGTGCACATAAAGGCCACAACTCGGTTCGAAAAGTCTTGAAGGTGCCTCATCAGCTTAGAGCGTCTACTTGCACCTAACGAGGTATCTGAGAAGACTAAGTCCCGGGGCTGGGTGAGGAACCCTGTCACCCCTTCCCCCCCCCCTTCCCCTTTCCATTTGACGATGACATCCTGATGCAACGAGTAATTGATAAATATACTAAGATAATATACAAAATTCATGATAAGTTAGTGAAGAAAACGTTTCTTCATCAATTTCAAAATTCATCAACGTCACGATCATGTATCCTACTCCGTAAACCAGACCATCGATCTTCTTTTTTGAGAGTCTAGGCTAGATTTCGTTTTCGTTTTTGTTTCCGCATATCATAAGTCTCGACATCTTGAGCGTCTCCAACCAAGTCATCGAGTCCGACACCAGGCTAGATGATGAACGGCTCTGGCAACTCTTCTTCTTGGTAAACCTTATCAACTTCATTAGTATAATGGTATCCATCATCTCCTGGAGTGAACAACCGCTCATGAGGGTTCACCTTATGTACCACCCACCAAGCTTCTATTTTTTGCATGGATAAGGTAGATAATACACTTGCTCTATTGAGTGAGCAAAAACAAATAAATCTATCCTCGTAGCCGTTCCTTGTGTTTGACTCCCACCATGCCAAATTAGTTTTGTCGAATTTCATGATTGTTATCAAACCAATCATAGTCAAAGAATACTACTCGAAGATCATTATTATCGACGAAAGCAAATTGAAGAATTTTTTTAATGATCCCATAGTAATTAGTTTCACGTCCTTCAGAGTCGATTACCCTCATCATAACTCTGCTATTTGACGTTGTCGCGAGTGGACGATAAGATTTAAATTAAGTTTTACGGAATCGGAAGCCATTGACGCCATATCGACCGTAACTTCTAACTTTAACCAATCCGTAGGATAGTTGTCGCAAGTCTTCATGGATGTTGGCATCTTTCATGCACTGTCCAAAATATGAACTTAAAAGAAAAAATTGCAAATACTCGTAAGTTATAAGAAATTGTTACATGATTACGAAACCATTATAGAAAGTTAGGTCTTCCGTTTATTCCATCTCGTCACATCGCTTCCACTTGTTTGCTCGTAGGTTGATGTTTATGTGTCCAATTCTGTTTGTGAAACTCTCTGTATGAAAAGAAAAATTTTACAACAGATCTGTTCCATTTATGATGAGTAGCATAAAAATAGGACAAACACTTACTTAAAATATTTGTCCATCTCATCTATATTAGCATACATGAAGAGGAAAGCAGCATTCCTTTCTTCTGCGGTAGAGTTGTAGGAATTGCAACTACCAACTGCAGTGCCTCTTGTTGCAAAAATGGAGAGATCACTACAAGGAGGTTGATCATCTATATTGTACCGCATTGCCGAAGTATTGACATTGTGTTCCTCTGCAAACTAAACACTTAAAAATATCCTACTTCCTTAAGAGTAAATGCTTCGGCGATGCACCCTTCTACATTTGCCCTGTTAGGAACCATTGATTTTAGATATCTTAGCGCTCTTTAAATATGATACATCCACCTATATTGCACGGGACCACCCACTTTAGCTTTAGATGGAAGATGAATAAGGAGATGTTGCATTGGATTCAAGAAGTCTGGAGGAAACTTTTTTTCCGTCTTACATAATAATACCGGTATCTCTTTCTCCAACTTACTCATCATCTCTATCGTGATTTCTTTAGCACAGAGCTGTCCATAGAAGTGGCTAAGCTCGCCTCTGAGGAGAGGGGAGGCTCAGCCCCGCTGGACACGTGGCGCCTTCGGAGCTCACCCCTGCGGAGGGGGTGAGGTCCGGCACTGCTGGCCGCGTGGCTGGCCCCAGGCTTGCCTCTGAGGAGAGGGGAGGCCCGGCCCCCCTGGACACATGGCGCCTTCAGAGCTCACCCCCGCGTAGGGGGTGAGGTCCGGCACTGCTAGCCATGTGGCAGGCCCGGGGCTCGCCTCTGAGGAGAGGGGAGGCCCGGCCCCACTGGACACGTGGCACCTTCGGAGCTCGCCCCTGCGGAGGGGGCGAGGCCCGACTCTGCTGGCCGCGTGGTTGGTCTGGGGCTTGCCTCTGAGGAGAGGGGAGGCCTGACCCTGCTGGACACGTGGTGCCTTCGGAGCTCACCACTGCATAGGGGGCGAGGTCCTTAGGCGGTTTTTCTCCTGTGCGCGGGGGTACCCGCGGAGGGTACTGACAGTTGCCCCCGGGTCCACCTCGGGGGAGATAACAATCCCACGGGTGGGGCCTTCTCCTTTTCTACCCCACGCACTTTCTTGGAATTTCCTTTAGGCCGTCGCCAAGGACCGCCAGACGGTGCTGAACCGGAAGCTTGATGCCGACTTCCGGGCGTCGGAATTGGAGAGCCTTACTTGGGACCTCCAGCTCCGGAAGAACGACGTGGCGGCCAAGGAGAGGAGGTTCACTGAGGAAGGACTTGGCTCCCTGCTGGTGGCTCATCAAGAGGTGGAGCAGCTCCGGGCTTCGCAGACCGTCGAGGCCCAGGGAGTCTAGGACTTTGTTGGCCATGCGGAGTCTGCTCTAGTGCCTCTCAGCTTCAGCCCCGTGAGGACGGGGGCACTGGCGCAAGAGATGGCCCAGGCACTCCCAGCACTCGAGTCCATCGGCGCCAAGCTGGAGAGGCTGGAAGCTATGATCGGCGACGAGCTCGAGGTCGAGGGGAGGGGCTTGGCAAAGGAGGTCGCCGTGCACGTTCTTACGTGCTTCTAGATCTGGGACACCTCCATCTCTCTGGAGCTGGTGGTGCGGGGCCCCGTCGCCGAGTGCCGGAGAAGATCGCCATGGCCGGAGTCGGAGACGTCGCCGCCCTCGTCGCGTCTCGGTTCCCTTGCCCTTGTAGCTGGAGGGCTTTTGTATTTTTCCTTTTGTCTTCTGTCTGTAGACCAGCTCATGGAGCTCTTCAATGAATAAACTTGTTGTTTTATGTGCCTGTGCTTTTTTGCTTCCTTTTCTTGGCTTGCCCTGCCCGAGCCCTTAGCTCCGTAAGGACCCCGGGAGGTCTCCACCGATCCTGAAGCTTTTTTAGCACAGACACCTCCCTTGGGCCCTTGTTCTCGTAAGGACCCAAGGGGTCTTGAGTTGGAGTCTGGAGCTCTGATATTGAGAAGTCTTGGGACTTCAATACAACCGGGTGCTCCGACCTTCCCTTGTGTAGTCCCCGTAGTGGCCCCCTGGTAGGTGTGGCCAATGGATTGGGCACTCCTACCACATTCCTGCGGGGGAGCTAAGGCCAGGGCCCCTTGACTGTCTGGAGCACGCCGGTGTTGGAGCTCCAGCGCCAGAGGTCGGGGAGGCCTCTCAGGAGGTCCTGCACACGAGTAGGGAAACGGTAATTCTGCTCAGAGGTCCTCCCTTCCCTGTCTCTTAGTTTTATTTGGCTTACAGTCCTGGGCCGGTATATGGGGCTTGGGTAATTCAGTGCACTCGGTACCGGAGGTCCGGCTCCCTCCTTGGTCAGGGTGTAACCGTCCGGCCCCTAGTACTTAGACCGTAGCGCTGGGGAGGCAGATTGCACACGCTTTGGGTGCAGGACCAGGCAAAGCAGGCTGCACACCCTGGACCTCCCGCTCTGGTGTAGGTCTTTCCTAGAGGAGACCAACTGGCGTCGTAGTACCCTAACAGGGGGAGGTCCGAGAGGCCCTCGGTCCTTTAGCAGGTACCTCAAGCACAACCGCCTTTGGCAGGATGGCGAATGCCGACTAGGCATGAGAGTGGGAAAGGAGAGCAGAGTATACGATGAGCGTACACTGTCTTGAGCATGGGAAGGTGATCATAAAAATTAATGCGTAATTTAAATGAACACATAAGTAAGCGTGGTAGGACACAGTTCTTTTCATTAATATAAGTCCATAGGAGAAAAACGTCCGAGCGCTGCTCCTGGGCTCTATGGGATCTGTTACAGAAAGAAAAGAAAAAACTGTCCTACCACTGCTTTAAAGGTAGAACTTATGGAGGTGTTCTATGTTCCAAGGGTTGGGGAGCGGGTCTTTGTCCTCCGTAGCAAGGCGCATGAACCCGGGGCGGCAAACTTTCGTGACTCGGAAGGGACCTTCCCAGCTGGGGGAGAGTTTGTTGACCCCTTCTCGAGAAAGTATGCGCCGCAGCACCAGGTCGCCTTCCTTGAGCTCCCGAGCATGCACGGACCTCTGGTGGTAGCGCCGGAGCGCCTGCCGGTACCGTCGTTTTGGAGCGTTGCTTGCCATCTTGCCTCGTCGACAAGGTCGATGTCCTCAAGCCGGAGCTGGTCCTGCGTGGCTTCGTCATAAGCTCGGACACGGGGGAGGGGGGTGACCCCATGGTGACCTCCGGGGGAAGCACGGCTTCGGCCCCGTATACCATGAAGAAGGGTGTTTCCCTTGTGGCCCGGCTCTAGAATGTCCGACTGAGGAACCGGTATCCCCCGACGGCTCTGGGGAAGGGCCCCAGGATGTCCAACCCCCATACCGCGAACGGCCACGAGGGTGGGATCATCTGCAGCGTCTGCGCTGGTGTGTGGATCTGCTTGGCATGGAACTGGCATGCCTTGCATCTCTTAACCAGCTTGACGGCATCCAGGAGGGCTGTCGGCTAGTAGAAGCCATTCCAGAAGGCTTTACCAACCAGCGTGCAGGAAGATGCGTGGTTCCCGCACTCGCCTCCATGGATTTCTGCGAGCAGGTCACAGCCTTCCTCCTGGGTTATGCACCGCAATAGGATGACGTTGGCGCCATGCAGGTAGAGATCCCCTTCTACCAGCGTGTATCTCTTAGCCATCCACACAATCCGTTCAGCAGATGCATGTTCATTAGGAAGGATGTTGTCTTTCAAGTAGTCCCGGACCTCTGTGATCCATGCATCGGGGCTTACTTGAGCTTCTGGATCTTGGACGTTGGGTAGCACGGAGTCCCCAGTGGCGCATACGATCCTTGGTGGGCACCATGGCTGCAGGGCCGCCGGGACCGCCAGCTTCGAGGTGCTGGTCTCGCCCCCTTCGCCCGGTTCGGCAGGCCAGTCTATGGGTCGCGGCAATGTCCTTTCGAAGGCTCCTTCGGGAACCGGGGCTCCGCAGGAGGCCTTCGTTGATAGGTCGTCAGCGACGGTGTTGTCGGTGCGTGGTACATGGCACAGGTCCAAGGCTTCGAAGTCCTTCTCCAGCATCTACACGTAGAGCAGATAGGCAGCTAATTGTGGGTCGTTGCAGGAGCATTCACCCTTGACTTGCTAGATGATTAGCTGGGAGTCACCCTTGACCAACAACTGGCGAACGCCGAGAGACAGCGTTGTCTTCAGGCCGAAGATAAGAGCTTCATACTCGACCATGTTGTTGGTTGCCTTGAAGTTGAGGCGCACCATGTACTTGAACTGCTCCCCCGTCGCGTGAGGAGAAGTACGCCGGCTCTGGCCCCCTGCTTCCGTGAGGAGCCGTCGAAGTAGAGCGTGCAGTGAGGCTCGGTGAAGACCGGTGCCCGGGGCTCTGGTTCTCCACCTTCAGGGCCCCCTAGGTTGCTCGGTGATGGCATCCCCTCGGCCACGAAGTCAGCTAGTGCTTGGCTCTTGACCGCATGACATGGTAGGAAGTCCAGCTCAAACTCCGCCAGCTCTGGGCTGCCCTCCTGCTTCGGAGACTGGCTGTGAGTGCCAGTTATGCCCTTATGCTGCTCTGGCGCACTTGTCCGCCAGACTGAAGAGCTCCAAGACGTCTCGCACCTCGCTGGTGGCCAACTTCTCGAGCATCTTCTTGACCCTAACACCCTGTCAAAATGCAACCACAACTGATGCATTCTGGATGTGGGGGATGGTGTTACGTACCTGGGAGAATCGCTGGATGAAGGAGCGCAGTGATTCCCCCGGTTGCTGTCGCACGGTGTGGAGGTCCAACTCCATGCCGGGACTTGTGTAGGAGCTGCCGAAGTTCACCGTGAACTATCGGCATAGCTTCCCCTAGGAAGTTACGGAACCTGGGGCAGGTTCATGAGCCATGACCTTGTCGGGCCAGTCAAGGCGACGGGGAAGTAGTTGGCCATGATGGCCTCATCCCCTCCTGCCACGAGGACGGCAGTAGAGTAGATCTACAGGAACTCTGCTGGGTTGACACTTCCGTCGTAATTCTCCGGCAGGTGTGGCCGGAACTTGCGTGGCCACACTGCGAAGCGGAGGTGTGGTGCTAGGGCCGCACACCCCGTCCCTGCTGCTGCAGATCCTGGTGCCGCGAACCCTTGGTTCGCTGCTAGCAAGGTGTACCCCGGCATGGGCAATGGTGCACCATATACCGGGGGCGCCGACTGCAAGGCATATGGCTGCTGCATATGCTGCGTGGCGTACGCCTAGGGCAGAGGTCACATGGCGAACGTCTGAGGCCCAGGCTGAGTCGAGGCAGTCGACATGTTGTAGTTGGCCTCGTGGTTGCGACGCCTTTCTCGATGTCGCTCGATGGTCACGCGACCATCTTCCCCCAAGCGACGTCGCTCCAGCTCTGTCCTCAGGTCCACTGTTGAGAGCCTGGTAGAACAGGAGTCTGTCGTCTGTATGTCACCCGTTGGTGTGTGTGACAGCGACACATCTAGTTGACCGGGGCGTCGTCCCCGTCGCAGCGTAGGGTTGAAGGCAGCAGCGACGAGGTGGTCGGCGTCGCGGATCCACTGCTGGGCGGCCCCCTGGGGAGCGTCCACAGTAGGCAGATTGTGCAGGGGCGCTCGTGCGGCAGCTAGTGCACTTCCTTGAGTAGCACTCTGCGCCGTAGTAGATCTTGAGATTGTAGGAGTCTGCGTCCTTGGAGTCCGACGCGGGCTGCCAACCTGTCCCGACACACTCTTCCCTGAGCGTGTCGAGACATGACCCTCACTGGCCATCGTTCGCCGGGAATGAGGGCGTGAAGAGCCGGCCGCTGAAGGAAGCTTGGTCATCTTCGTTGGCGCAGACCTGTCCCGAGAAAAAAAGCCCCCTACCTGGTGCGTCAAATGTCGAAGTGTGCCGTCGACACTTCCCCCGGGCCTGCTTCAGGAGCAACCCGCGGAGGTTCTTTTTTGGAGGGGGCTAGTTAAATCGGGTTGGCAACGTTGCAAGGGGTTTGGTGGTTCGAGAGCGGGCAACTCAGTTCATCTAGATCACCAAGCTTGGAACTCCGGTTCTAAGCTCCGAGCAATACAGCTCCCGTGGACGTAGCGTGTTACGCTCCGGCGGCCCGAACCACGTAAAAATCCTTGTGTCAATCCTCTCACAACAAACGTGACCTCCCGAGAGAACTAGCCCCCTCTGAAAAAGAACCTCCGCGGGTTGCTCCCGAAGCAGGCCTGGGGGAAGTGTCGACGACACACTTCGACAGTTACAAAGCTCAGCCTGATCCTTTTGAGCCTTTATATTGTCTTCCGTTTTGCCCGTCATGTTCATGCATGTGCTTATGATACATTCCCCCATGTTACGCTCTTGGTGCATGACATCAATGCTGTGCATTAGTATAAACAACTTCACATATGGTAGCTCCCATAGTCTACGTATATGAGTCAAATAGTGATCATCTCCGAAACCGACAAAATATCCAGGACGATCTTTATCTGGCAACAGTTTATCCAACATATCAGATATTTCTGACCCGTTAAGACGTTTCGGTGGTCCTTTAGTGACAACTGTGTCCTTTTGGAATACATTCCTTTGTTGCCTAAACATGTGATTTGAAGAAACCAACGTCTGTGACAATCAAAGTAACATATCTTTCCTCCATGATTAAGTCGAAAACAGTCAGTGTCAGAAGCACATATTGGACACGTCAAACAACCGTGAGTGCTCCATCCAGAAAACATGGCATACGCCAAAAAATCATGGACAGATCACAAATAAGCAGCTCAAAGGTTGTATCGCTACTTCATGTAATTGTCGTACGCTTCGACTCTGTTCATAACATTTTCAATTCTTCGATCAGCGGTTTCAACATCACGTTGAGACGTGACCCAGGATGATCCGACCCAGGTAAAATGAGGTTAAGTAACATGAACTCATACTTCATACATAGGGTCAATGGTAGATTGTAGGGAATGACAAAGACAGACCAACGGGAGTATGGTGAAGTGGTTGTACTGAACGGAGAGAATCCATCTGTCACCAACCCAATCCGAACATTTCTCGCATCACGACCGAACTCTGGATCAAACCGGTCCAGCGCCTTCCATGCCTCACCGTCGGACGGGTGCGTCTTGACTTCTTTGTTCTGACGTACACCTTCTTTGTGCCATATCATGTGTCTGGCAGTTTTTTTCAAAAGAAACAAACGCTTCAACATAGGTGTCACGGGTAAATATCAAAGTTGCTTATGTGCCACTCCTGTCGTAACATTTTCACCATCTTCATTAACGACTTTGATTCACCACATTGTAAACATTTCTTTTCTTTCGCATGTTCTTTCTAGAAAAGCATGCAGTTGTCTGGACACACATCAATCTTCTCATATTTCATACCGAGACCCAAAAGCAATTTCTTCGCGTGATACATATCTTTAGATACTTTGTGTGGCCGTGGAAGGATATCGCTGATCAATTTGATGAGGTCGTTGTAACAGTTTTTAGAAAATAAATACTTAGACTTAATTGCCATAAGTCTAGTCATGAGTGAGGAGGGTCACTTCCGGGTGTTCATGCAGCGATTATTCTGGAGCTTTGAGAAGCTCGAAGAACACTTCAACCTCCATTGTATGTGGATCCTCCGTAAGGTCTGTTTGTATAGCTTTTAGCATCTCATCCATCCTATCATCCCCTGTAATATCATCAATGTCCTCTTCCACTTCTTGTACAACTTTAGAAGCTATCTCACCATGAAAGGTCCAGACCTCATAACATGGCGTGTAACCGTTTCGACAGAAATGTATTGAAAGTTCCACTTTGTCCAAAAACTTGGTATTCCGACATTTTGTACATGGGCACTGTACCTTGTCGGTATTTGACAACGAAAATGCTCAATCTACAAAAGTATCTATTTTGGCCAACCACTCATCTGAGTGACCACCAGATCTGCTCTTCCAACCAGTATACATCCAACTGCGATCTTCACCCATGTTTTACTCTGCAGTATAAAGCTAGAGAAATTACGTTCAATTTACATCTATTGGAAGGGTTAGGTCCTAAACCCACCCAAGAGTGATCGAGAGAAGCGTGCTTATAACAAGACGTGGGGTCCGGATCCAGACAAAATTTTGACAGCATAAACCCGCTGTTCTCCAACTGCATGGCCGATAATGGTACAGCGGAGAACATTAGAGTTACGCCGTAAAAATTTCGTCCAAATCAAGACCCCGCGTCTCGTCATAAGCACGCCCCCTCGGTCACTCCCAAGCTGTCCAAATAGGGACAATTCTGAACCTACACGCCTCACATGCATACGCATGTGAGACGGGCCGGTCCAAAATGGGTCACGCATATTGTATAGATTACATTAATCTTACATTTAGAGTGATTTACAAGATAGAGGTAAGAACGAGAGACAGTAGGAAAGAACGAGAGAGAGACGGTGAAGTGGGACAGTCGTCCTAAGTTGTGCTTCATCGGATCCCGTCAGTGATGACATATGAGCCAAGGTTCGCCGCTATGGGCTTCTGGATCAAAACCGCAAAGAAAATGGTTCCACAAAGTTCTCGACGGTGCTCTACTTTGTTAAAGCAAACCAATGGAGAAAAATGACTTTTAGACGGCCCAACTATCGGGCCATAAATGGGTTGTGCCGAGCTGAGCCGGCCCGAATCCCGTTTATTTACATATCGATATTATACAATCAAGTAATCAAATTAAACTCAAATTTCTATCAATTTTCAAGTAAATTTCTAACACTCAAGCAGCTAAGGTTGAGTATTTTCCACAATTCACTCATTGTAAGTTTTCTAGCCATCTTATTTTGCAAATCTATTCAAAATCACAGTTGTTGTGCAACACTTCAAGCCACAGTCCTAAAGTTTAGGATATTTAGCTCGTTTCTAAGTTCACAAAACCGTTTCTCATCTAGTGGCTTGCTAAAGATATCGGTTAGTTGTTTTTTGGTTCTAACATGAGAAATGATTATATCTCCCTTAATTAAGTGACCTCTCAGAAAATGGTGTCGGATATCTATATGTTTGGTCCTAGAGCGCTCAACGGGGTTATGGGCAATTTTAATGGCACTCTCATTGTCACATAAAAGTAGAATATTGTCACACCCGGTTTCTTCGAAGAACGACCGAGTGAATATCACATGTATGTGTAAGGGCCTCAGTTTTTGACACACATTTGCAGTGTTCATCACCACACCACACACCTCATTTGAGGAAGGATGATGAACACAAATGAAGAGCAAGTAACAATTATCAACATGCTCATTAGAGAACAAACTCACACATTGCAAAAGTGGTATTTCCCACATGTGATATAGATGGGCTGGACATATGAAAACTCCTACACTTTACTAAGGATGTCCATGCCAAGTTTCACCCAAATTCAAAACCTTTTTGAGGTCATTTTGGGTATAGTTAGGAAGAGGGCAGTTTGAAACCATATTCAAATTCAAACTGTTTTTATCCCATGAATTTAAAAGTGGGAGGCATATTCTTACTCAGCACATTTTTGTGAGCTCACACACCAATTTTCACTCCATTTGGAGTTGATCTTGACATGAGCTAAGTGGGAGAAATTCAAACATTGTTTGAATTTCAAACTGAACTTGTGCTGAAATTTATCAAACCAAACCTCATTTGAACTTTGATCAATTCAAATGGCTCATGGGTGAATAATTTGAATTGCCAAGGGTAGTATGGGGTTCACTGTTTACAACAGTGATTAGGAGTAAATTTCAGAGGTTAAAACTGGAAGTGGGACCCACATGTCAGCCACTGCTCAGATCAAACCGACTGAGACTTTTTCACTTGGGTCGCCGAGCCGCAGCGGTGATCGCCACCGAGGGCAGCCGCCACGCCAGCAGCTGCTTGCCCACGTGCGGGCGTGAGGCGGTGCAGAGCCTTCTTAAGGCGCCTGCCCGCCCCCCCTCCCCGGCCGAGGCACCGCCGTTCTTCCCCGCAAGAACTCAGCGCCGGCCGAAAATTTCCGATCGGAATCGATCGGAGAACGCTGATCGCAGCTCCCTCCGTCCACTCCAGAGCCCCAGCAAGGTACTAGAAACCTTCCTCCGTCCTCCCCGTTGCTAGAATTCGGTTGAAACTGATTGATACCGGCTGTGCCGAAAGATCAAATTCGGGACTTGGAACCCCCGCACCTCGGACTCCCGTGGACAGCCCAACCAGGGCGTTGTCATGCCCGAGCCAAGGCACCCTTGGATGCGCTGGTGACCGGTGCTGCTCATCCCCGAGCCACAGCTCGAGTGGTTGCTCACCGGCGGCGAATTTCCACTTTCCCCTTTCTGTGTGCAGAACGACCTTCGGGTACGATTCTGTTTAATTCGTGCTCTAGAAAGGATTAGAGGGCCTCAAGCCGCTCTCACACCAGCTAGACACGGTAACGCACAAGTTGCCTTCACAACTCTGGGCCGGAGAACCTCTGTACCCGGCGTAATTTGAGGTCTACCTATGGCGGGATGAACGGGCGGCATCGGGCGCACGGTGAGGACCTATTTCGGGCCTTCCCCGAGCTGCCTCGAGCTCATGTCGACCTTCTCTGAGGTCCACTGTGCTCCCCGACCGGTTTCCCAAGTAGCTGAGGTGCTAGAGAAGTCAGCCGACATGGCCGAAGTCGTTCCGAGGTGGCGGCTCGTCGCCGACCATGCTCCGGCCGTTGTCATGAGCAGCTGACCCTAGAATCCTGTTCCCCGAGTAAAAGTAGGTAGGGGCGGCCATAATCGAGAAGTTTGGAGCTGTACAGAAGCCGGCGGCGAGCTCTCCGGCGAGATCCCTCGGCGGCGGAGCGCGGGCGTCGCGAGGTTGAAGAAGGGGTGAACCCCAGCTGTCAGCGGGAGATATTTTGAATCGGGATCCGGCTGCGGCCGGGATCAGGTGTGCTGGCACGCAAAATCATTGTGGGCCGCGGTGTGCGGTCGCCTCGGCGTGCGACGCGTGTCCCCTGGGCCCACGCGCGAGTTTAAACTTTTCCCCGATTTTCAGATTTCCTTCAAACTTCAAATCCTCATAACTTTAGCTAGAAAGCTCCAAATTGAGAGAACCAAATTTTTCTGGATTCAGCTCTCTGAGTACTTTCCAGAAAATCAAGTTTCACTTCATGAAAACCCTTAATTTTCCAGAAGTAATTCCTCAAAGTTTAAACTGTTAGGAATTTTAACTGGAGAATCCTTTGGAGGAAAATCCTGAAATTTTTCTGGGATGTTCAACAAAATATCCCTGAACTACCATAAAAATTTCAGATCCATTTGAGCTCATTTGATCCACCTAATGGTGTGATTAGTGAACTGTTCCAGAGAAAATAGAAAATGTTCAGAAACATTTTCAGAATTTTCTCTGAAATTGTTTAGCTCATATCTTTAGTTAGGGACTTCCAAATTAAGTGAGACCAACTCCATTAGAACCCTCTGAAAATCTAGTTTCCAGAGAGTCATAGTTTGTTTCATGAAAATCCCTAGAACACCCTAAGAGTTCCAATTAAGGTCATGGACATAATTAATTGTGGAGTGTTCAAATGGGCTTTGCTGCAACTAAAACTTGACCAAGTCTCTGTTTAGGTTGTAACCAAGCCACAGTAAAAGTTTCAGAGTCATTAGGTCTGTCTAGCAAGGGTTATAGATTTCACAACTTCAAGGTTAATACAAATGCATTTAAATTGATACATATATTGCTCTTATCATGTAGTCGCTAATGTAAAAGCCCAAGAAAAGGGACTTGTAAAAACTTTTCTTCACTTCACCACACCTCAGCTCTTGTTGTGGATGGCTGGTAAGGAATGGGAGGAGCAAGTAACCTCTATCAAAGAAGTGGTTAGAGGGGAAACTTACACTTTCACAACATGGGAAAATTATACACATATGATCACACATGAGAGTGTGTTTCCAAACTGTTGCATTCAAACTCAGGATTTCAGCAGCTAAACCAAGGATCAAAGTGCATAATTGGATTCCTCGGGTCCAAATTAGTGGGGAGGCAAAGTTTCAGAAATTTTCAAAAGGATTTGCTACCCATTTTTCCAAAAAGGATCCAAATATGCCAAGAATTCAAATATTTATTTGAATTTGGGGGAAATGAGCTCAACCATACAAATGTAGGTCAGTTTCAAACTCCAAATATTTGGATTCATCTCTGGCCAAGCTTTGGAGACAAAAAGGGGTGGGGGAGCACTGACAAGTGGGTCCCACATGTCATTGGGAAGGTTAAAATGGCACATAAGTCAACAGCCTTAGGGGCTAAGTGTTGCACTCGGAACAGAGCCGAGGCTCCACGCGACACGCCGTGAAAACGCCGGACGCCACCTCCTGCTCTTCCCTCGCGCGCTGGCGAGCTCCTCGTGGGGGCGCAGTAACTCCCAACCGTGCCCCAGCTCGCCACGACCCCGAACCGACCCCCAGTCACCGCCCTCTCGCACGACAAAGCGCCGAGGAGCCGCCGCTGTGATCCACTCGCTCGGGAGCGATCATCTCTCGTGTACCAACGTCGGCAACTCTGCAAACCAACACCCTCAGACCTCCCACATCCTCCCCGCATCACTTCCAGTCGAGTTGAACCACTACCCACCAAGAAAAACCACGTTTTCGTGGCCGCCGGGGAGAACCGAGCAAAAGTGCTCCCGTGGGCAGCTCGGCAGAAAGCTTGTCACGACTAAGGGGGAGCAGTTTTGGACGCGCCCAGACTCCACGCTGCTCGACCCCGAAGCCTAGAACCAGAGACCGATCATCGCCGGCGAATTTCGCAAAACATCTCCAACCGGTGCAGAACTACCCTCGGGTAAGAAACCCACGAATTTCCGACGTATGATTGCTTAGAGTTTATCAAACTGCACACACCGGAGCTAGACTTGATGGCGCCCAAGTTTGCTCCGCAACCCTAGCTTAATTTTGGCTATAGCCAGCGTATTTCCCGGTTTTCCAGCCGCGGTTATGGCGGGAAAGGTCGGGCTCACGGTGACGACTAGGTTAGAGCTCTCCCCGATCCCTAGCATGGCCTTGTCGACCTTCCATGAGATCCCCCGGTGCTGTAGAGCCTATCCGCCGAGCTTTTGGCGGGCTAATGTGCTCGAGCGACGGTGCCGATAGTCACCGAAAGCCGCGGCTCGTTGCCAGCCTACTTCCGGCCACCGGCAGCCCGAGCCAATCCCGTAGACTTGTTTCCCGACCCTGAAAACCCCCAGGCGGCGAGCCTCCGGCCGCGAGGTGGCCGGGAAGCTGGGTCCGGCGAGCTCCAGTACAGCGCCGGCGAGGGGGAGGCGCGGGAGCGAGAGGAGGAAGAAGACCCACCGGGCCCACGTGTCAGCAGCTGAAGATTAAAACCCCGGATCAGCTGTGGCTTGTGATTCCGTGTGGTGGCGCGGGAAAGGGTCTGTGGCCCCCGTGTGGCGCGAGTCCGGCGGTTGACACGTGTAGGGTGGACCCACAGGCAGAGTTTGAACTTTTACCGAATTAATTTGAATTCCAGATTCGGTTCAAACTTTGGAACTGCATAACTTTTGCTAGGAAGCTCCGAATTTAGTGATTCAAATTGGGTTGGATTCATCTTGCCTAGCTCTGTCCAGATATACAACCCAATTTGTATGAAACCCATTAATTAATTCTGGAAAATTCTTTAAAGCTTTTCAGCAAAAGAATTTTAGAGGGAGTTTGGTTCATCCAAAAATCCCCAAATTTTGCCAGAATGTTCTTTAGGACATTAGTAACCCCCTGTAAAAGTTTCAGACCATTTGGAGTTGAATTGGTCAGAGCAATTCAAATTGGAAGGTGCTGTGTTCATTTAAATGCAGAAACATTTTCAGAGAATTTCCAAAACTTGGAAATTCAATTCTGGGCAAACCTTGACTCCAAAAATGCTAGGAAAATTCATGCAAACTCTATGAGCTATAATAGAAATTGTAGTTCATTAAGTTGAGCATGAACAGGGGTATTACCTCAGAATTAATCCTTCCTTGCTGATTTGCCAAAAGAATTATTCTGAGCAAACCACTCCATGAAAAGTGCTAATGTTTGGTCCAGAGAGTTTTCTTGTGACAAGGAACTCACACAAAAATTCTCAGCTCCATTGGAGCTCTAGATCACCCCTGTCCTGTTTAATCACTTAAGGGATTAATATGGAGAAGGGGGGAAAAACCACTTAGCATTTAGCCATGTGATTAAGTCCAAGGCAAACCACCAACACCAGTTCATATTTAAATTCTTAAACAAAGTTCCAGGTATTAGAGGCTGGTTATTAGAACTAATAGTAGAAGTCTTACTCTAAAACTTACATTTGCATCTAAATTAACATGTAGTATTTCATTAACGTGTAGCCGTTGAAGAAGAGACTCCGGAAGTGCTGGACTTCCTCCTTCCGGACGAGGAACTAACTACTGACCAGCAGCAACAAGGCAAGCCCCGGTTTGCATTAACCCTTTTATAAATCTTACTTTGTTTACATGTGTCATATGAAGTATGTATGTGCATTAGGTATAGGGTGAATGAAACCCCACTTGCATAACCAAAGGTTCCTAAAAGAGTGAGGGTAGTGTTAAGGACCTCGAGTAGACAGGCTATGCTTAATGAGTCATAGAACTTCGGTACAAGTCGAGTAGTTGGAATCTACTCGCGAGATAGGCTTGGGACACACGGGTTCGGTTGAGTGATGTGAGATCACTTTAGTAATGAAAATGAGACTAGGCAGGGGCTAGGGCGCAGCAAGAGAGAGTCTTGTGTGCGCAGCCCTGCCCGTGTCGATTGAGGACCGATCCGTGTGCGGCCCTGCTGAACAAGTATTGAACGTACCGAAGGCATATCGGATATATGGGCCCCGATAAACCGATGTAGCCTAAACCTCCGGGCGTCGAGGCATAGCACACCGATTTATAGGTGTAGGTTGAGGGCAGCAAGGTGGAAATCTGCCAACGGGCATAGAGAGATGCTCCGTGTGGGGAACCTCCTGCTCGTTTCGGTGCGACCGGTTCGACGTTTGGGCTGTTGGGTGAAAGGTTGTCCCGTACGACATCGAGTGAGCGTGCTGTGCAGCTCCACGGGTGGGCGTACGTGACGTGCTCTTTGGGTTTTCCCTGCAGGTGTATATCGAGTCGATTCGCCGTCCCTCGCGGTGACGAGTACTGCTTGTTCACTGCGTCGTAACGTAGACTAATGGATGAAATATGTTGATGCAATGATGCTGATTGATATAATTGTATTGCTACATGTGTGCCACCAAATACTGCTTACTAAATTTCAGATTTCATGAACTGTTAACTTGTTGCTAAAAGATGAACTAAGGATGAACTTGTAGGCGTGTCGTTTTGCTGAAATGTTACTATCCTATGTCCATTGTACACCTCATGTAGAGTTTCATGCTTAGGTGAGTCGGTTAAGCCTTGCTGAGCCTTTGTGCTCATGGTTGCTGCTTAAGTGTTTTTCAGGTGAGGAGCCACCCACGGACTCGGAGTACGAGTCCACCGGCGAGGGTTACCCTCCGTCGGGGACCACGGCTGAGTGGGAGCCGTACACGCCGCGCTGAGCTGAGACGTGCAGCTAGTGTGGGTTGCCCTAGGGCTGGGCAACCGACTTTTGCTAAATAGACGGGCGTGAGTTGTATAGTGTAGTCTTCCGCTGTGTAATAGAACAATAATTGTAACTGAAGTTTGTACCTGTTGGTACAGTTTCAGCTGTTTTTCCCATGTAATATATTGTGTTCTTATGACGTGTGCTGTCGGGTGTCGCATCGCGCGGCACCACCCTCTGCGATCCTGGATGAGCGGATCCCGGTCCGCCACAGCCTGGTATCAGAGCTGCAGGTTGGGGATAGCACAGTACTAAAGGACTGCATTATGGGAAAAACTTAGGTATACGGTGAGGATTCGGTAGTTGCCCAAGTAAGGACTATATTAGCATAGTTACTTAAAGTGGCAAAGACTAACTTATGTGTTATAATTCTGAATTTCAATTATATAACGACGCACCTACGCTCTGGTAAGTATGGTAAGGAACGCCACCGAAAGCGGTTCAATTTCGGTTAGCTCTCCCTGACGAGGAACGTGGTTCAGGGATTGATCTCACAGCTTGGTGTGAGATGTCAATATGAATCTCTTGGACTCTTCATGTCCCTGAGTTCATATGAAACGCTGATCCCTAGCGTGCATTAGGCAAGTAAGCGGAGACCCCATCGCGTGGTCAGTAACGCGAGAGTGTGTTCGTCTGGAAATAGCCCAGGAGGACATACGCAGCGCTTGCCATCGGCGTGCCCTGTAGGGCAGTAGGTGGTATCTGTTGGGTTGATAACATTCCCAACCGTGACGACCCGTTCATGACATACTCGGGTTCCCCGTCGTGTGGTGTTGAAACACGATCACGTGCCTTGAGACGTGACTTAGCTCAAGGACGGCCGTATGACAATGATACGGGCGTTTATATTTACTTTCAAATATGGAACTGCCTGAAATGAATAACCATTGAGTGCACCATTATTGTGTGGTTTTCTGCATGTACTAACCACGTATGTATCCGTGTAGAAAACGTGTGCGAGAGACCGTTTAGTGCCACATTTGAGACGTATATGCCGGTATGATCCGGTTAGGATTTTCTTTTGTGAGGAACGTAGTACCGAGGTATTGTAGGCATATGCATGAAAATATTGAGAACAAGGAATTAAAATCTATAGGTTCCACATTTAGGACCCTGGTTGGGTATAAGAATGGGATAGTGGACCAGGATAGCTAAAGGGATGAAAAACAGAGTGCTCTGTTTTGGACAGCAAGTTTGCTGATCTTCAACAGGGCATAACTCACAGGTCTTTTAGCCCAGGGAGGTGTGCTACATAGCTCTGGAAAGGTATTCAAGTACTCTACAACTTTGTTGTAGACTTCCAGAGCTGAAACTCGCCTTAAGATGGCTGAAATTCCAGAGGAATGTAAACTGTCCAGAACCAGGGCAGAGTAAGACATCCTCTGAACTGATCCGTTTTTTTTCAAATATAACTCCCAGTAGAAAAATCTAAAATTGTCATATAATCCATCCTTAGAAAGAGTAGAAGATGTTTGACATCTTTGCAATTCAAAGTTTCTGAAGTTTCAGCACAGAATTTAGTGGAAATCAGGATTTGAAACAGCCACTTCCAAGGGAGGTGCTGTTAAAATTCTTCCAGAAATTCTGCTAACTTTGAATTAGCATAACTTTTTAATCAAAGCTGATCTGGGGGCAAATGAGTACTCGTTGGAAAGATACTGAAGTTAACTTGAACTTTGGTATTCAACTTGAGTCATGAAAATGCCCAGAACCAGATCAAAACTTGGAATAGGTAGCAACTAGTCATTCTGACAGAAGAATGACAGTTGAACTCATTGAAAAGGGTGTTGTACCCTAAGGGTGTTATACGTGATGACAACGCAATAATAATGTCTCGTAGAGACCAAACCCAGTTATGGTGAGCTTCCAAAGAGGGGGTTCATCAAGTTGGATTAAACTAACTTGTGTTTGGTCTGGTAATGGTGTAGCTTGTGCAAAGTTATTACATTATCTACTTACGAGATATTTCGCATGTTTTGTTGTCATAATGTTTTTACGCCCAGTTCTATTGGACTGCATGCAAAAATGTTGCGGGACTGATGTTTAGTGTCGTATGGTTGCAGATGGTTCGTACTAGGACCACGCACGAGGTTGGTGGCTCTAGCCAAGGTGGAGGCGATGACTCCCAGCCACCGGCCTACGACAGCACCCCGCAGCTGCAGCCACCACCGCCGCCTCCGCTTACTCTAGCGGATGTGATAGCGGCATTGGTGGGAGGTCGTGAGGAGCAGACCGACCTGCTCCGCACGATCGTGCAGAATACGTCCCAGGCGGGAGGACGTCAAGAGCGAGGGCCTCGTGAGCCCCGCGAAGTGTCGTACTCGGATTTCATGAGTACGCACCCTCCAGTGTTCACCGAAGCTGAAGAACCACTGGAGGCGGACAACTGGCTGCGGACTATCGAGTCCAAGTTCGGGCTGCTCCAGTGTACGGAGCGGCAGAAGACACTGTTCGCAGCACAGCAGCTCCACGGTGCCGCTGGTGCGTGGTGGGCGAATTATGTCGCCTCACGTCGGGCTGGCCATGCCGTGGAATGGCAAGAGTTCCGGGAGGCGTTCCGCGCCTATCACATTCCTCCCGGAATAATGAAGAGAAAGTTCCAAGAATTTTTGGAACTGAAGCAGGGCGGGAGGAGTGCCCACGACTACTCCCGTGCCTTCAACCATCTGGCGCAGTATGCGTCAGACTACATCTCCACGGAGGAGAAGAAGAGGGAGCACTTCTATCGGGGGTTACACCCCGAAATGAAGACCCACCTCGTACAATGGAACCGCGGCACATTCAACGACCTAGTCAATGCCGCCATCATGCAAGAGGACGCTCAGCGGGAGTTAGCAGCTGAGCAGAGGAAGCGCAGCGCTCCACCTAGCAGCGGTGGGAGTGGCGCTCCCCAGAAATACTGTATGGTGTATCGGACACCATCCGGGCAGCAGTGGCGTCCACCGGCGCGACCTCAGCAGTTCGGGGGACGTTCGTTCCAAGCACCCCCATTCCGTCCGCTGATGCCACCACCAAGACAGCAGCAGCAGCAGACGGTACCCCGGGCGTTTCCACCGCCACAACGCGCCCCGGGTTTCCGCCCACCGACTAGCGGGGGATCGCCCCGTTTCACCTGCTTCACGTGTGGCCAGGCGGGCCACTTTGCGAAGGACTGTCCCCAGGGGCAGCAGAGCAGCGGGCAAGCCCAGTTCCAGGGCGGTGCTCGAGGCCGACCTCCGGCGAAGAAGGTTGGTCAGCGGACTGGAGGTGTCCGCAACCTCGACAGTGAGGACGCCCCAGAGGGAGACAACGTGCTGGCGGGTACGTTTACTCTCAACCATCAAGCCATAGTCATATTATTTGATTCTGGTGCAACCCACAGCTTTATAAGTGCATCCTATGTGGCTAAACATCAATTGCAAGTCTTCCCAACCGACTGCACTTATATGATATGCTCACCGGGAGGGAAGATTTCAGCTAATATGATGATTCCAAAGGCACCTCTGTGCTTAGGTGGGAAACTATATCCCACCACCTTGATAATCCTTATGGGACAAAAGATTGATGCAATCTTAGGGATGTCATGGCTGCAATACCATGGCGCTGTCCTAGAGACTCGGACACGGACGGTTCGCTTAAATTCTCCATTTCACCGTCCGCATTCCATGGTGTTAGACACACCAGTCCGGGAAGTTTTAGCAATTAATAATGCTGAAGTTCTCAAGTTAGAAGACATCCCCGTAGTCCGGGAGTATCCCGACGTGTTCCCGGACGATCTTCCGGGCATGCCACCTGAGCGGGATGTCGAGTTCAAGATTGAGCTCGCACCCGGGACTACACCCATATCACGGAGACCATACAAGATGGCTCCAAATGAGCTGGCGGAACTGAAAGAACAGCTCAATGATCTGTTGAGCAAGGGTTTCATTAGGCCGAGTTCCTCGCCTTGGGGATGCTCGGCGCTATTTGTAAAGAAGAAGGATGAAACCCTGAGGCTGTGTGTGGATTACCGGCCGCTCAACGCCGTCACCATCAAGAATAAGTACCCACTGCCCCGTATTGACATCTTGTTTGATCAACTGGTGGGGGCAAGTGTATTCTCAAAGATGGACCTTCGCTCTGGATATCACCAGATCAAGATCCGGGTGGAGGATATCCCGAAGACGGCGTTCTCGACGAGATACGGCTTATACGAATATCTTGTCATGTCCTTTGGTCTCACAAATGCTCCAGCCCATTTCATGTATCTCATGAACTCAGTGTTCATGCCGGAGCTGGACAAGTTCGTGGTAGTGTTCATCGACGACATCTTGGTTTACTCCAAGACCGAAGCCGAGCATGCCGAACACTTGCGGATCGTTCTTCAACGATTGCGAGACCACAAGCTCTATGCCAAGTTCAGCAAATGCGAATTTTGGATCAGCCAAGTGCCATTCTTGGGACATATCATCTCAGCTGAAGGCATTGCGGTTGACCCAAGTAAAATCGAGCAAGTGTTGAAATGGAAAGCTCCCACTTCAGTTCATGAAGTCAGAAGCTTTCTCGGGTTGGCGGGATACTACCGGAGATTCATTCCAAGTTTCTCCAAGCTCGCTAAGCCGATGACAGAGTTGCTGAAGAAAGGGACAAAATATGTTTGGAACACGGCATGTGAAGGAGCGTTCCGAACATTGGTGAAGCATCTCACCACAGCCCCGGTCTTAGCTCAACCGGATACAACAAAGCCCTTCGACGTGTATTGTGACGCGTCCGGTATTGGGCTCGGCTGCGTGTTGATGCAGGAAGGACGTGTGGTCGCTTATGGCTCACGCCAACTTCGGAACCATGAGCAGCACTACCCGACTCACGATCTTGAACTTGCTGCCGTGGTGTTGGCACTGAAAATGTGGAGGCACTATCTCCTAGGGAACTTGGTGCATCTCTACACCGACCACAAGAGCTTGAAATATATTTTCACCCAGAAGGAGCTGAACATGAGGCAGAGGAGGTGGTTAGAACTGATCAAAGATTATGAGATTGAGATCCATTACCACCTCGGCAAGGCGAATGTGGTTGCCGACGCACTGAGTCGGAAATCACATGTCCATCACCTCACCATTACACCGGTGGAGGAGGAAGAGCCAAGTTTATACTTGGTTCCTTATGGATCGCTGTACAACCTTGCCCTCGTCCCTACTATTAGGGAGGACATCATTGCAGCTCAGAAAAAGGATAAAGGCATGGCACATCTCCGGAGACGAATTGACAATGGGGAGATCAAATGTTTCCGGAAAGATGATGAGGGGACGTTGTGGTTCAATGACCGCATAGTCGTACCCCGAGATATGGAGTTGAGGAAAAAGATCCTCGATGAAGCTCACTTGTCCAAATACTCCATTCATGCGGGCAGCAACAAAATGTACCAAGATTTGAAAAAGAAATTTTGGTGGACACGGATGAAGCGGGAGGTAGCTAAGTACGTATCCGAGTGCGATACGTGTAGACGAGTGAAAGCTGATCACATGAAGAAATCAGGGCTGTTGCAACCCCTGAAGATCCCGGCATGGAAATGGGAAGATGTGAGCATGGATTTCATTGTGGGATTACCCCTAACAGCCAACAAGCATGATTCCATATGGGTAATCGTTGATCGGTTAACCAAGACGGCTCACTTTATTCCGGTGAATACACGTTACAATGCCGGCAAATATGCGGAGCTATACATAGCGAAGATTCTATGCCTATACGGGGTACCCAAGACCATTGCCTCAGATCGAGGTGCATTATTTGTATCTCGCTTTTGGGAGCAGCTACACGCTGCATTGGGTACTAAGTTGATCAGGAGCTCCGCTTATCACCCTCAAACAGATGGTCAGACAGAAAGGGTGAATCAAGTCCTGGAAGACATGTTGAGAGCGTGTGCCATCCACCATGGTAGGAACTGGGATGATCACCTACCATTGGCGGAATTCTCGTACAACAACGGTTATCAGGCGAGTATCAAGATGGCACCTTACGAAGCTCTCTACGGTCGTAAATGCCGCACCCCATTAAATTGGTGCGAGTCCGGTGAAAGGGTCACATTCGGAGTTGATGTGGTGAACGACGCCGAGGAGCGCGTTCGGACAATTCAAGCCAATTTGAAGGCCGCTCAATCCCGACAGAAGAGCTACGCTGATAAGAGGCGTAGGCCGTTGCACTTTGACGTTGGGGAACACGTGTACCTCCGCGTGTCTCCAATGAAGGGCGTGCACCGATTCGGTGTGAAGGGGAAGCTCGCTCCCCGTTTTATTGGACCCTACGCTATCACCGAGAAGTGTGGATCAGCGGCGTATCGATTGGAACTACCGGCATCTCTGGCTGGTGTCCATGATATTTTCCATGTTTCGCAACTGCGAAAATGCTTGAAGCATACAACTGCTGTTCCTACCGAAGACATCGGCGAGCTGAAGCCGGATTTAACATATGATGAATATCCGGTGGGAATTCTTGATGAGAAAGCCAGAACCACACGCAGCAAAACGTTGTTGTTCTACAAAATACTCTGGAGCAACCACACCGCCGAAGAAGCGACATGGGAGAGCGAGGAGTTCCTTCACTCAAATTACCCGGAGTTCTTGGCTTCTCAACACGGGTAAGTCCCTATTACATCGCTATCTCTTCTTTTATAATCTCGGGACGAGATTCTTTTAAGGGGGGAGGGATGTAAAAGCCCAAGAAAAGGGACTTGTAAAAACTTTTCTTCACTTCACCACACCTCAGCTCTTGTTGTGGATGGCTGGTAAGGAATGGGAGGAGCAAGTAACCTCTATCAAAGAAGTGGTTAGAGGGGAAACTTACACTTTCACAACATGGGAAAATTATACACATATGATCACACATGAGAGTGTGTTTCCAAACTGTTGCATTCAAACTCAGGATTTCAGCAGCTAAACCAAGGATCAAAGTGCATAATTGGATTCCTCAGGTCCAAATTAGTGGGGAGGCAAAGTTTCAGAAATTTTCAAAAGGATTTGCTACCCATTTTTCCAAAAAGGATCCAAATATGCCAAGAATTCAAATATTTATTTGAATTTGGGGGAAATGAGCTCAACCATACAAATGTAGGTCAGTTTCAAACTCCAAATATTTGGATTCATCTCTGGCCAAGCTTTGGAGACAAAAAGGGGTGGGGGAGCACTGACAAGTGGGTCCCACATGTCATTGGGAAGGTTAAAATGGCACATAAGTCAAAAGCCTTAGGGGCTAAGTGTTGCACTCGGAACAGAGCCGAGGCTCCACGCGACACGCCGTGAAAACGCCGGACGCCACCTCCTGCTCTTCCCTCGCGCGCTGGCGAGCTCCTCGTGGGGGCGCAGTAACTCCCAGCCGTGCCCCAGCTCGCCACGACCCCGAACCGACCCCCAGTCACCGCCCTCTCGCACGACAAAGCGCCGAGGAGCCGCCGCTGTGATCCACTCGCTCGGGAGCGATCATCTCTCGTGTACCAACGTCGGCAACTCTGCAAACCAACACCCTCAGACCTCCCACATCCTCCCCGCATCACTTCCAGTCGAGTTGAACCACTACCCACCAAGAAAAACCACGTTTTCGTGGCCGCCGGGGAGAACCGAGCAAAAGTGCTCCCGTGGGCAGCTCGGCAGAAAGCTTGTCACGACTAAGGGGGAGCAGTTTTGGACACGCCCAGACTCCACGCTGCTCGACCCCGAAGCCTAGAACCAGAGACCGATCATCGCCGGCGAATTTCGCAAAACATCTCCAACCGGTGCAGAACTACCCTCGGGTAAGAAACCCACGAATTTCCAACGTATGATTGCTTAGAGTTTATCAAACTGCACACACCGGAGCTAGACTTGATGGCGCCCAAGTTTGCTCCGCAACCCTAGCTTAATTTTGGCTATAGCCGGCGTATTTCCCGGTTTTCCAGCCGCGGTTATGGCGGGAAAGGTCGGGCTCACGGTGACGACTAGGTTAGAGCTCTCCCCGATCCCTAGCATGGCCTTGTCGACCTTCCATGAGATCCCCCGGTGCTGTAGAGCCTATCCGCCGAGCTTTTGGCGGGCTAATGTGCTCGAGCGACGGTGCCGATAGTCACCGAAAGCCGCGGCTCGTTGCCAGCCTACTTCCGGCCACCGGCAGCCCGAGCCAACCCCGTAGACTTGTTTCCCAACCCTGAAAACCCCCAGGCGGCGAGCCTCCGGCCGTGAGGTGGCCGGGAAGCTGGGTCCGGCGAGCTCCAGTACAGCGCCGGCGAGGGGGAGGCGCGGGAGCGAGAGGAGGAAGAAGACCCACCGGGCCCACGTGTCAGCAGCTGAAGATTAAAACCCCGGATCAGCTGTGGCGTGTGATTCCGTGTGGTGGCGCGGGAAAGGGTCTGTGGCCCCCGTGTGGCGCGAGTCCGGCGGTTGACACGTGTAGGGTGGACCCACAGGCAGAGTTTGAACTTTTACCAAATTAATTTGAATTCCAGATTCGGTTCAAACTTTGGAACTGCATAACTTTTGCTAGGAAGCTCCGAATTTAGTGATTAAAATTGGGTTGGATTCATCTTGCCTAGCTCTGTCCAGATATACAACCCAATTTGTATGAAACCCATTAATTAATTCTGGAAAATTCTTTAAAGCTTTTCAGCAAAAGAATTTTAGAGGGAGTTTGGTTCATCCAAAAATCCCCAAATTTTGCCAGAATGTTCTTTAGGACATTAGTAACCCCCTGTAAAAGTTTCAGACCATTTGGAGTTGAATTGGTCAGAGCAATTCAAATTGGAAGGTGCTGTGTTCATTTAAATGCAGAAACATTTTCAGAGAATTTCCAAAACTTGGAAATTCAATTCTGGGAAAACCTTGACTCCAAAAATGCTAGGAAAATTCATGCAAACTCTATGAGCTATAATAGAAATTGTAGTTCATTAAGTTGAGCATGAACAGGGGTATTACCTCAGAATTAATCCTTCCTTGCTGATTTGCCAAAAGAATTATTCTGAGCAAACCACTCCATGAAAAGTGCTAATGTTTGGTCCAGAGAGTTTTCTTGTGACAAGGAACTCACACAAAAATTCTCAGCTCCATTGGAGCTCTAGATCACCCCTGTCCTGTTTAATCACTTAAGGGATTAATATGGAGAAGGGGGAAAAAACCACTTAGCATTTAGCCATGTGATTAAGTCCAAGGCAAACCACCAACACCAGTTCATATTTAAATTCTTAAACAAAGTTCCAGGTATTAGAGGCTGGTTATTAGAACTAATAGTAGAAGTCTTACTCTAAAACTTACATTTGCATCTAAATTAACATGTAGTATTTCATTAACGTGTAGCCGTTGAAGAAGAGACTCCGGAAGTGCTGGACTTCCTCCTTCCGGACGAGGAACTAACTACTGACCAGCAGCAACAAGGCAAGCCCCGGTTTGCATTAACCCTTTTATAAATCTTACTTTGTTTACATGTGTCATATGAAGTATGTATGTGCATTAGGTATAGGGTGAATGAAACCCCACTTGCATAACCAAAGGTTCCTAAAAGAGTGAGGGTAGTGTTAAGGACCTCGAGTAGACAGGCTATGCTTAATGAGTCATAGAACTTCGGTACAAGTCGAGTAGTTGGAATCTACTCGCGAGATAGGCTTGGGACACACGGGTTCGGTTGAGTGATGTGAGATCACTTTAGTAATGAAAATGAGACTAGGCAGGGGCTAGGGCGCAGCAAGAGAGAGTCTTGTGTGCGCAGCCCTGCCCGTGTCGATTGAGGACCGATCCGTGTGCGGCCCTGCTGAACAAGTATTGAACGTACCGAAGGCATATCGGATATATGGGCCCCGATAAACCGATGTAGCCTAAACCTCCGGGCGTCGAGGCATAGCACACCGATTTATAGGTGTAGGTTGAGGGCAGCAAGGTGGAAATCTGCCAACGGGCATAGAGAGATGCTCCGTGTGGGGAACCTCCTGCTCGTTTCGGTGCGACCGGTTCGACGTTTGGGCTGTTGGGTGAAAGGTTGTCCCGTACGACATCGAGTGAGCGTGCTGTGCAGCTCCACGGGTGGGCGTACGTGACGTGCTCTTTGGGTTTTCCCTGCAGGTGTATATCGAGTCGATTCGCCGTCCCTCGCGGTGACGAGTACTGCTTGTTCACTGCGTCGTAACGTAGACTAATGGATGAAATATGTTGATGCAATGATGCTGATTGATATAATTGTATTGCTACATGTGTGCCACCAAATACTGCTTACTAAATTTCAGATTTCATGAACTGTTAACTTGTTGCTAAAAGATGAACTAAGGATGAACTTGTAGGCGTGTCGTTTTGCTGAAATGTTACTATCCTATGTCCATTGTACACCTCATGTAGAGTTTCATGCTTAGGTGAGTCGGTTAAGCCTTGCTGAGCCTTTGTGCTCATGGTTGCTGCTTAAGTGTTTTTCAGGTGAGGAGCCACCCACGGACTCGGAGTACGAGTCCACCGGCGAGGGTTACCCTCCGTCGGGGACCACGGCTGAGTGGGAGCCGTACACGCCGCGCTGAGCTGAGACGTGCAGCTAGTGTGGGTTGCCCTAGGGCTGGGCAACCGACTTTTGCTAAATAGACGGGCGTGAGTTGTATAGTGTAGTCTTCCGCTGTGTAATAGAACAATAATTGTAACTGAAGTTTGTACCTGTTGGTACAGTTTCAGCTGTTTTTCCCATGTAATATATTGTGTTCTTATGACGTGTGCTGTCGGGTGTCGCATCGCGCGGCACCACCCTCTGCGATCCTGGATGAGCGGATCCCGGTCCGCCACAGCTAAGGTCGAGGAGGAGCCCGAAGTCCTAGACTTCGTTACTCCGGAGGAACAGCTAGCCTACAACCAAGAGCAGCAAGGCAAGCTCTGGTTTGCATTAACCTTTTTACAAATTTTTATTGTTTTGAGCACATACTTGTTTCCTTTATTCTGTGCATTAGAGTCTTGTTTGGAAGCCCCACTGCATAGCCAAGAGAACCATGGGTTGGGTTTAGGATTGCAAACCCCGTTAGCTACTGCATTGCTAGGATAGAGTAGGATTAGGTACAAGTCGAGTAGTTGGAACTACTCGCGAGGATAGGCTAGAGGCACATTGCTCGGGTAGAGGTAGCACATGATACACATGGCAAGAAAATGAGACCGAGCGGAGAGTAAGGGCAGCAGGACTTTGGGGCCTGTGTGCAGTAGCTCCGCTTGTGTCGATTGAGGACCGAGCCGTGTGCGGGCCTGTTGAACAAGCTAGAACAGTACCGAAGACCTACCGGCTATATGGGAACCGGGAAACTGATGTAACTCAGGTAGCTGGGTGTTGAGGCATAGCTGGTCGTTCAGAGGGTAGGTTGAGAGCTCGAGGTGTAAATCGGCTGGCGGCACTGAGATGCGCGTGCAGAGACCTCTTGCTCGGGACGATTGGACCGGTTCAACATTTGGCTAACGGGTGAAAGGTAGTCGCGTACGGCGTCCGTGATGGTTGTTGTAGGCAACATCGAGTACGGGCGTACGTGACGGGTTGTTCGGGTAACCCTGCAGGTGTAAATCGATTATAATCGCCGTCCCTCGCGGTTAGTGAGTACCACTTGTTCACTGTACCGTGACGTAGAAAGAACAGGCTAGTCACATGTTAAAATGTTGCTGGTTGAAAGATGGATATTGACTGTTAATGATATGCTGTAGCTTAGAGCTAACTAAAGTTCTTTTCAACTTTGGGCAAGGGACATGAGAGAAATGTGTTTCTTGTTTGATTGCGGCTCTCTCATATGCCTTAGCGTAAGGTTCTCCACAACCTGCTGCTAAAACTTGAAAGTAAGGTTCTACTAATTAGGTGAGTCCTTGCAACTGAATTTTACCTCATGTAACCCATTACCCTCATGTAGAAGTTCCATGTTTAGGTGAGACGGGTCAGACTTGCTGAGCCTTCGTGATCACTGCTTGTGTTTGAAGCTTTTGCAGGGTTCTATGAGGAAGGGACTCCCGAAGAGGAGACGGAACCCCAGGAGGGGAACCCTGTCGAGTGGGAGTCGTGCACGCCGCAAAGTTAGTGTGCGTGTGTGCTAGCAAGGACACGTTCGAGGGCTGAACGTGCACTTGATGCTTAGTCTATGCCCGTGAGTGTAGACTGAACTTATTTTGATGTAAACATGTTCATAAACCTGTTTATGTAATAAAATTTCTGCTTCCGCTTTGTACCTTTGACGTGTGTTATCCGGTGTTGTGCAACGCAGCACCCCTCAGCGTGATCCTGGCTCGACAGGACCTTGGGGTCGTGTCAGTATGCCAGGATCATTTTCTCATACATGTGACGACAAATAGTGAAGCATCATTTACAAGTCAAGTATTCGAATATAAATAAGTCTTACATAGCATAACGTCTCGATGGACGAATAATATGTTCATAACATGTAAATAAAACAGCAGCGGAAGATAAGTCTTGTGGGCTCCATCACAGGCGTTGCCCGGGGGACTCCGTGAACCTAGAATCCTTCTTCGGGTCCGTAGTCTTGGTCATTGTACACCACGTCATTCACTTGGCCTGAGCAGCAATTTAAAACCAATAGAAAAGCAAGCTTGAGTACCGTTGGTACTCAGCAAGTGTGGGAAAGTTATGTAATGCATGGCTAGAACAAGGAGAGGTTGAACTCATGGTTAAAGCACTACGCAATTAATACCTATCACCTTAGCTTATTAAGCACCTACTTTACTACATAGGTGAAATGGTCCCAATCCCCCAACCCATCATCAATATGAAGTCACCATAACAGCATTTCCAATGTTAAGCTCCCCGCTTAACACCCTCAACTTTCCAATTCATCATCCTCTAATCATGAATAAGTCCAAGCCACTCTTGACCGTGAGCACGACCATATGACAGTTTTGACTCTGCAGAGTTTGCACCACTGTACCCACATGTAGTGATTTCATCCCCCGTTGCCGGGTGGACTAAAAGAATCTTCATTATGCCAGTGGCCACGAACCACGCTCACACTTCCGAGGTGTGTAGCCAGGAGATCACTACGAGGCCTTTACAAAGGGATTCCCGATGAGTGTGGGCCCACTGAGGTTTCACCCCTAACAGCATAAAGAGGCTCCAACCCCGCTGCAGTGGCCCCCTCTTAAGCCTTGTGGTTCATATGGTTGTTGTGACACCCTCAATTTTGTGGGAAAACCACGGAACCGAGAACTAATGCATATGTGTGCCCAGGATGTTCATCACACATACATATACGTTCCACAAATATATATTACCGCGAATAACAGAGTTTATTACAATACCTCATGAGTCTTGGACTCATGCTCGCAGTGGAAGTCTTTATTCTAAAGCGGAAGAAAATCTAAGCAGAAGTGGCTCCATCTCTACTCCCTCCACAGGCAAGGTTGAGAACAGATCACACGCCATAATGCTCCACTCGGTCTTCATAGTAGGCTTCTCCCGCTGCTGATGATAAAAATAAAAATGCAAGTTTGAGTACAATGATGTACTCAGCAAGTGCGGGAAAACACATGATATGCAGCTCATAAACAAGGTAGGTATAAAAAGGCTTATTTGCAGAAAATCAGATTTATAAAACCATGATAAAACAGCAACTTAACTTTAGACGAATGCAATCCCAGCATGTATTAAATTACCAACATACCTCCATCGCTTTCCATGTTCCACCCGAACATTAACCAACCTCATTCTTACTCACAAATACCTCCTCGTATTCGCTACCATCTCACGAATACCTTCACTTATTCGCTACCATCTTATCTCATAAACAACTTTGTCTCACACCGAGACCAGTTTCGCTGCCATGACTCAACAGTCATGCAACCATCTTATCACCCGGACTCCACAGTCCCAACAACCAAACCATAACAAACTCATTAACCATAACCAAGAATCTTCCCATAACCATCCCAACTAATCATGGCAGTTTAGCCAGGCGCTCGTGACCGTAAGCTCGGCTATCATGATAGTTTTAGACTCTGCGGAGTTTGCACCTCTTTACCCACAAGTTTGTGATTTCGTCACCCATCGGCGACTGTAGAACCTCCATTATACCAGTACACAACCGTCTATGTATGGTCAAGAGATCACAAAATAGCCTTTACAAAGGGGTTACTAGATGTATGGACTCACTAAGGTTTCACCGGCAGGCTAGAATCTCCAATTCTCCCACCCACGGGCCCCCTCTTGTGCCATGCAGTTCCCAAGGCAGTCCTCACTTGACTCCCATTCCCCGCGCCTTCCACAGTCCATAACACTCTAGCAACTTACCTAATTACTCAGCTAAGCCGCACCCATACTTGGCCTTGTGGTGGCACTGTTATCCTGGCATGTGCATGCATGAACCGGTCCTTAGATCTATGGCAAGTACACCACCGTCTCATGCTACCTCATTCACAAACCCAGTCTTGCCTAGATCTCCCTTCGACCCATGTTCATTAACATCATCAGTTTCTCATTATCATTTACGAGTGCAGTTAGCTAGACACATCTATCTCGCTTCCCAATCCCATAGACTCAGTGAAGCATAAAGCAAAAACCATACCCGACTCATAAACTTCCCAGGCGACAAGGGTGGTTCAACCAAAACTAGTAAACTCCTATAAAAAGGGTTTCCCATCATGTTTGACTCAGCACACACACCTTTTCGCAAAACAAAATAGTTTTACCCAAAACATAGGATCAACATGGTCAAGGAGCACTTGCGTTGTTCTTGTGGTTCCGATTGTTCTTGAATCCCAAAACCTTGTTGCTGCAGTTCGTCGTAGACAGCTCCTCGAGCTTGTTCTGCTAGGTAGGATCACGTGCATACAAGATTCACAGCAATCAATATCATGCACAAACCTTAAACTAGATGCGATGATGCACATGCATGCTATCCTATGATTAATTTTATTAGATTGGTCTGTACGTTTTTTTGCATGACTTGCATGGACAAAGGTGTTCGGATCAAAGGTGGATGTGGCGATGATCTTGTCTTTAGATCAACCTGATCATCAAGTGATCTACCGACGAGAAGGTTTCTGGAAGGAATCAAAGAACAGATGCAAGGAGAATACAACGATGCCGTAAGGTGGTGTCGGAGTCCTACCTTATGCCCTTCTTGGTTTTCGAGGTCCTCCTCAGACCGCTCGGTTCTCCTCCAATGACCTCCCTTGTTGCGCTTCGGCGACGGTTTGCTCGGCGAGTTAGGGCTAGGGCTCTAAGTCATCGGCTCAGGAGTTGGAAAAGAAGTTTGTGGTTTCGGCTAGAGGTTCTAGGTTCTATTTATAATCGGGAAGAGAAGAGTCCTAATCTGATTGTATCCTGAATAAGAGTCTTATTCAGATCGTCGTTGGATCCTGTCGTTACCTGAGATATGGGGTACCCCCACGCACAGGGTAAAAAGCCTAAGGTACTCGCCCTTCTCTGCAGGGAGAGCTCCGAAGGCGCCACGCATCCGGCGGGGCCGGATGTAAGGGCCTCAGTTTTTGACACTCATTTGCAGTGTTCATCACCACACCACACACCTCATTTGAGGAAGAATGATGAACACAAATAAAGAGCAAGTAACAATTATCAACATGCTCATTAGGGAACAAACTCACACATTGCAAAAGTGGTACTTCCCACATGTGATATAGATGGGCTGGACATATGAAAACTCCTACACTTTGCTAAGGATGTCCATGCCAAGTTCCACCCAAATTCAAAACCTTTTTGAGGTCATTTTGGGTATAGTTAGGAAGAGGGCAGTTTGAAACCATATTCAAATTCAAACTGTTTTCACCCACTGAATTTAAAAGTGGAAGGCATATTCTTGCTCAGCACATTTTTGTGAGCTCACACACCAATTTTCACTCCATTTGGAGTTGATCTTGACATGAGCTAAGGGGGAGAAATTCAAACTTTATTTGAATTTCAAACTGCACTTGTGCTGAAATTCATTCAAACCAAACCTCATTTGAACTTTGATCAATTCAAATGGCTCTTGGGTGAATAATTTGAATTGCCAAGGGTAGAATAGGGTTCACTGTTTACCACAGCTGTTAGGAATAAATTTCAGAGGTTAAAAGAGAAGTGGGACCCACATGTCAGCCTCTGCCTCAAAGCAAACCGACTGAACCACAGTTCAGTCGGTTCCCGGCAGCTGTGCGCGCGCGCCACCGAAGGGGGCAGCCGGCGCCAGCTCCTGCTGCGTGCCCCAAGCCGGAGACCAGCCGGCCGAGCTATTTATTCCCTCCCCGGCGTGCTTCAGTCACCATTTCCCCGAGCTACCGACGTGCGCGACTGCTTTTCCCACTGCCATCACTAGCGCTCGAGTTCCTGCTTGATCAAGCCGATCGCAGCCCCCTCTTTCCATTCCAAGGTCCCAGCAAGGTACTAGCAACCATCCTCCATCCTTCCCATTGATAGAAATCGATTGAAACCGAGTGATATCGGCTGTGCCGAAAGATCAAACTCGGAACTGGAAACCGCCGCACCTCGGGCTCTCGTGGACAGCCCAACCTGGGCGTTGTCCCGCCCGAGCCAAGGCACCCTGGGACGAGCAAGTGATCGGTGCTGCTCATCCCCGAGCCACAGCTCGAGTGGTTGCTCACCGGCGGCGAATTTCCACTTTTCCCCTTTCTGTGTGCAGAACGACCCTCGGGTACGATTCTGTTTAATTCGTGCTCTAGAAAGGATTAGAGGGCCTCAGGCCACTCCCACACGAACTAGACACGGTGACGCACAAGTTGCCTTCACAACTCTGGGCCGGAGAACTTCTGTGCCCGGCGTAATTCAAGGTCTACTAATGGCGGAACGCACGGGGGGTATCGGGCGCACGGTGAGGACCTATTTCGGGCCTTCCCCGAGCTGCCCCGAGTTCATGTCGACCTTCTCTGAGGTCCACTGATGCTCCCCGACCGGTTTCCCAAGTAGCTGAGGCACTAGGAGCATCAGCCGACTAGGCCGAAGTCGTTCCGATATGGCGGCTCGTCGCCGACCATGCTCCGGCCGTTGTCATGAGCAGCTGACCCTCGGATCATGTTCCCCAAGTAAAAGTAGGCAGGGGCGGCCAGAATCAAGAAGTTTGGAGCGGTACAGCAGCCAGCGGCGAGCTCTCCGGCGAGATCCCTCGGCGGCGGAGCGCGGGTGTCGCGAGGTTGAAGAAGGGGGTGGACCCCAGCTGTCAGCGGCCGATATTTTGAATCGGGATCCAGCTGCGGCCGGGATCGGGTGTGCTGGCGCGCAAAAGCCTTGTGGGCCGCGGTGTGCTGTCGCTTCGGCGTGCGATGCGTGTCCCCTGGGCCCACGCGCGAGTTTAAACTTTTCCCCGATTTTCAGATTTCCTTCAAACTTCAAATCCTTATAACTTTGGCTAGAAAGCTCCAAATTGAGTGAACCAAATTTTGCTGGATTCAGCTCTCTGAGTACTTTCCAGAAAATCAAGTTTCACTTCATGAAATTCCTTAATTCTCCAGAATTAATTCCTTAATATTTAAACTGTTAGAAATTTTAACTGGAGAATCCCTTGGAGGAAAATCCTGAAATTTTGCTGAGATGTTCACCAAAATATCATTGAGCTACCATAAAAATTTCAGATCCATTTGAGCTCATTTAGTCCACCTAATGGTGTGATTAGTAAAACTGTTCCAGAGAAAATAGAAAATGTTCAGAAACATTTTCAGGATTTTCTCTGAAATTGTTTAGCTCATACCTTTAGTTAGAGACTTCCAAATTAAGTGAGACCAACTCCATTAGAACCCTCTGAAAATCTAGTTTTCAGAAAGTCATAGTTTGTCTCATGAAAATCCCTATAACACCCTAAGGGTTCCAATTAAGGTCAAGGACATAATTATTTGTGGAGGGCTCAAATGAGCTTTGCTGCAACTAAAACTTGACCAAGTCTTTGTTTAGATTGTAACCAAGCCACATTAAAAGTTTCACAGTCATTAGGTCTGTCTAGTAAGGGTTATAGGCTTCACAACTTCAAAGTTAATACAAAGGCATCTAAATTGATACATACATTGTTCTTATCATGTAGTCGCTAAGGTCGAGGAGGAACCCGAAGTCCTAGACTTCGTTACTCCGGAGGAACAGCTAGCCTACGACCAAGAGCAGCAAGGCAAGCCCCGGTTTGCATTAACCTTTTTACAAATTTTTATTGTTTTGAGCACATACTTGTTTCCCTTTGTTCGTTGCATTAGAGTCTTGATTGGAAACCCAACTGCACAGCCAAGAAAACCATGGGTTGGGTTTAGGATTGAAAACCTCGTTAGCCACTGCATTGCTAGAATAGAGTAGGATTCGGTACAAGTCGAGTAGTTGGAACTACTCGCGAGAATAGGCTAGAGGCACATTGCTCGGGTAGAGATAGCACATGAAACACATGGCAAGAAAATGAGACCGAGCGGAGAGTAAGGGCAGCAGGACTTTGGGGCCTGTGTGCTGTAGCTCCGCTTGTGTCGATTGAGGACCGAGCCGTGTGCGGGCCTGTTGAACAAGCTAGAACAGTACCGAAGACCTACCGGCTATATGGGAACCGGGAAACTGATGTAACTCGGGTAGCTGGGTGTTGAGGCATTGCCCGTCGTTCAGAGGGTAGGTTGAGAGCTCGAGGTGTAAATCAGCTGGCGGCACAGAGATGCGCGTGCAGGGACCTCTTGCTCGGGACGATGGGACCGGTTCAATATTTGGCTAACGGGTGAAAGGTAGTCGCGTACGGCGTCCGTGATGGTTGTTGTAGGCAACATCGAGTACGGGCGTACGTGACGGGTTGTTCGGGTAACCCTGCAGGTGTAAATCGAT
Organism: Neostapfia colusana; assembly: GCA_030760725.1. Classification (NCBI taxonomy): domain Eukaryota; kingdom Viridiplantae; phylum Streptophyta; class Magnoliopsida; order Poales; family Poaceae; genus Neostapfia; species Neostapfia colusana. The sequence continues at coordinate 54,192,886 of JASWHV010000019.1, forward strand.
TATAATCGCCGTCCCTCGCGGTCAGTGAGTACCACTTGTTCACTGTACCGTGACGTAGAAAGAACAGGCTAGTTACATGTTAAAATGTTGCTGATTGAAAGTTGGATATTGATTGTTAATGATATGTTGTAGCTTAGTGCTAACTAAAGTTCTTTTCAACTTTGGGCAAAGTACATGAGAGAAATGCGTTTCTTGTTTGATTGCGGCTCTCTCATGTGCCTTAGCATAAAGTTCTCCACAACCTGCTGCTAAAACTTGAAAGTAAGGTTCTACTAATTAGGCGAGTCCTTGCAAATGATTTTTACCTCATGCAACCCATCACCCTCATGTAGAAGTTCCATGTTTAGGTGAGACGGGTCAGACTTGCTGAGCCTTCGTGCTCACTGCTTGTGTTTGAAGCTTTTGCAGGGTTCTATGAGGAAGGGACTCCCGAAGAGGAGACGGAACCCCAGGAGGGGAACCCCGTCGAATGGGAGTCGTGCACGCCGCAGAGTTAGTGTGCGTGTGTGCTAGCAAGGACACGTTCGAGGGCTGAACGTGCACTTGATGCTTAGTCTACGCCCGCGAGTGTGGACTAAACTTATTTTGATGTAAACATGTTGATAAACTTGTTTATGTAATAAAGCTTCCGCTTCCGCTTTGTACCTTTGACGTGTGTTATGCGGTGCTGTGCAACGCAGCACCCCTCAGCGTGATCCTGGCTCGACAGGACCCAAAGGGGTCGTGTCAGCGTGGTATCAGAGCTCGCTTGAGGTTTAACACAGTACAAAGGTCTCCTTTTTCAAAAATCCAGTGAGGAACGAGTTAGTAGCCCGTATAAGGATGTTATTAGCATATAGAAAGTGGCATATTAACCTATTTGTTATGTCGGAAAATCGTGCATCTCGGGACGTTCATGTCTTGGGGGGTGCACGTAAGCGCTGTCCACCAGTGCGCACAAGCTGAAGGGTGGAGCCCCACGGGTGGCAGGTAACCCGATCCGCTTTAGTATCCTCTACGACTCTTCATGTCGTTTGGGGTACTCGAGCAACGTCTGTCCCTGGCGTGCGTGGTGCAACTTGGGAGACCCCGTCACGTGGTCTGAAACGTGAACACGTAACTCAAGGCGTGTTTGGCTTGAGAACATCCGGGCGAGTGATGACGGCCGGATGTACCAACTGTATGGATTCCGGGCTCGGTGTGCAGCCGAGTCTGATGATTGGTTGAATTTCTGCAGGTAGCCTTACCACGAAACGGTAGACGTGTAGTATCCGTGTGCGAGTGACGAGTAGTGCCACTGAACTAACGACGCCGGCGAAGTCCGGTATAGGTTTTTCCTTTGTGAGGACGTAGTACCGACATAATCTGGTGACGCCTCGACGTCACACCCAACAAAATGAACAACTTCATTTAAAATTTGATGGTTTTGATCCAAAGTAGTAAAACTTGATGTAACTCCTTCCCTTGAACAGGATATTCAAAGTTAACAAGCTTTCAACTTATAGGATGTTAAGGACAGAGCACTCTGTTTCCAGCTAAATTAAGGCTGAAGTTAATCAGAGGTTAGAGGTTGAGTTCTTTAGAGGTTGATGTCGTATGATACATCTCTGGAAAGCTTTGGAGGAGCTTTACAACTTTTCTGTTGAGTTCCAGAGGTGTTTCGTCCCTTAACCACTCGAAAGATGCAGCAGAGTTGAAACTGTCCAGAAAACAGGACGGAGCAAAGACTCTCTGTAAATTAAGCATAACTTCCTGCATAAAAATCCAAAAATAGAAAATGAGGTAGTTCTGGAAAGATTATGAGATGGGTTACAACTTTTTAACAGAAAGTTTGTCAGATTAGGAACAGAATTAACTGGGATTCTTGGATCAAATCAGTACCTAAGGCAGGGAGGTGCTGTCCAATTGTTTCCAGAAATTCTGTTAACTTTGACATCTCATAACTTTTGAACCAGAGCAGATCTTAGGCCAACCAAATACTTTCTGGAAAGCTATTGAAGTTAACTTTAACTTTGATGTTGAGCTCCAGGACTGGTTTTGCTTTTAACCTGGCCTAAATCAGATTGATATGGAAACTGGTCAGGGCTGTCATGGGAACAGCAGATCAGCAGTCAAATTTGTTTAAAAATTTGAACTATGTTTCCAAGTGTTAAGGGTTCAATGACATATCTTATGTTATAACTCAATGGTTTACTGTTTAAATAAATATTTGACATTTCTCAAATATATTTTTACAGATGGCAGCAGATAAACGGTTGGAGAACGGGTGGGTAGTTTCCCACTGCTCTGACCGTAGCGGCTACCCGGGAGCATTGTGGCAAATGCTCCAATATTTCGGGTACAACCAGATGCCGCAATACTTCGCCAAGGAAGAAGGCGAAGAGGAGAACAAGACGTGGACGATCCATGTCGAGGTTCCTGCAGGGCCTACGCCACCCGGTTGGGTGCCATTCACCGTCACGGTGAGAGGAAGACAACCGGAAGGGATGTGGCAAGTGGCAGCCCGTGACACTATGTCACGTTTCTGCCAACTACACGTGCAGGCTATGGAGGGTACTCCATACGCACTCGTTCCGGTGGAGGGACGAGCTCAGCATGTGTGGGGAGAGAGGTACCTGGAGGCAACGGACCCGAATTGCCCAAGGTACAACCCCGCGGAGGCAAACCTCAGCCTACAAATGAGGGCGGGAAACGCTGTGATGGACAGCCAAGCTGTTCATACGGAGCATCTCGCCACCAAGCTCAAGGAGAGCACAAGCCGTGGAGATCATTTTGAGAGTGCTCACAGTGCACTCCGCAATGTGCTCCTTCCGACGATCAAGCGACTGAATGAACAACACAATCAGTTGCGTCGTCTGAAGAAGGTAAAGAAGAAGGGCCGTGTTGACATCGCGGCGTTGCAAGAGCTGGTGCAGACCCTAACCCAGCAGAATGAGGACCTTGCTCAAGAGCGGGACGACGCCATCGAGGAAGGACAAGGCTGGGAAGAGGACTACAACCAGGCTATGGACGAGGTGCATGCATTGCAGGACCTCGTGCCCCCGGTGTTGGGCATACCGGTGGTCTTGGGTCTTCCAGCAATGGGAGAACCCGGAATGGGGGAAGAGGTGGTAGATCCAGAGCCACCAGCAGAAGTACCGGAGGAGGACGACCCACAGGAGGTCGAGCTCTACTCCGAGTAGGGGGTTACGGTTGCCAAGTAGGGCAGCTAGGGTAGCGTAACCCAACTTTTGTAATCGGTGACATGTCGTGTAGACAGTAGCGTATGTATAGGTAGTGACGACATGAGCACGACTTCTCGGAGATCCGAGAATAATGTATCTTGTATAAAGTTTATGCTTTATCAATATATGTGAATGTTGTGCAAGTTAATCATGCGTCGCTTCAATACTTACTCCTGTTTATGGAATTTTGAGTAAGACATGTGCTAATTGCTGCTGTGTTGAATTTCAGAATGACGCGTACTCGTGCCAACCCCGATGTTGGAGGTACTAGCCAAGGGGGAGAGACCTCCCAACCACCTCCCGAGGACTCCTCGGGACAGCAGCAGCAACAGCAATGGCAAACACCGCCACCGCCACTGCCAACGGTTACATTGGCCGACATTGTCGCGGCAATGGCGGGTTCACATCAGCAGCATACAGAGCTGCTGCAAACGTTAATTGCGAATACGTCTCGCCCGGAGAGACGTCAAGATCGCGAGGAGCGCCAACAGAGCTCCTACTCCGACTTCCTGGCGACTCATCCCCCTGTATTCTCAAGGGCGGATGAACCGCTTGACGCGGACAACTGGCTCCGCGCCATAGAGATGAAGTTCGGGCTGCTCCAAATCAGCGAGCAGCGCAAGACTCAGTTCGCGGTCCAGCAGCTCCAAGGATCCGCGAGCGCGTGGTGGGCCAACTTTTGTGCTTCACAACCCACCGACCGAGTGATGACCTGGGCGGAGTTTCGGACGGCCTTCCGGGCCTATCATATACCGCCCGGTTTGATGAAGAGGAAGACGCAGGAATTCCTACACCTGCAACAAGGGAGCCGGAACGCGCTGGAGTACTCCAGAGCGTTCAACGATCTCGCACTCTACGCGTCGTATCACGCAGATACGGACGAGAAGCGGCGGGACCACTTTTACCAGGGGCTTAACCCGCTCCTGAAGGACAAGCTGGCGATGTTCAATCGCGGCAGCCTCAACGACATAATTGATGCTGCGATTGTTCAGGAAGACTCCGGCAAGGAGTTGGCGGCGGCAGAGCGAAAGCGAAGCGCGCCGCAGAGCAGCGGAGAAGGAGGCGATCCTTCTCAGAAGTTTCGGATGGTGAATCGCCCACCATCAGGTCCGCGCTGGCAGCCACCACAGCGGTCGATGCCGTTCCGCGGTCGGCCGTATTCTTCACCGGCATTCCGGCCGGCACTGCCAGCACCACCGCAACAACAGCAGCAGCAGCGGGCGATGCCGCGTGCGTTTGCACCTCCGCAACGCATGCCGGGCTTTCGTCCACCAAGTACTCCACCAGCAGCGGCCACATGTTACAAGTGTGGTCGTCCAGGACACTTCGCGAGCAGTTGCCCGGAGAGGCAAGGCGGCGGAGTGGTACCACAGTTTCCGGGGAGGAATCAACCCCGGAACCCTACTAATGCGCGGCGGGCAAACCCTAGGCCCGGCACTGTCCACCAGCTTGCCATTGAGGACGTGCCGGAGGGCGAGCCAATCCTTGCGGGTATGTTCCAACTCCACCAGCATCCCGCTATAGTACTATTTGATTCAGGCGCCACACATAATTTTATTAGCCAAGCGTTCATTACTAAACACAGCTTGCCAATACTACCCACCGATAGTCCATATTTAATTTGCTCACCGGGTGGGAAGATTTCAGCAAGCGTAATGGTCTCCAAAGCACCATTATGCTTAGCGGGTAGAGTGTACCCCACGTCTCTCATTATCTTAGAGGGACAGAAGGTCGATGTCATCCTAGGGATGTCGTGGTTAACCCGCCACGGCGCTGTTTTAGACACCGTCCTCCGAGTCGTGCACTTAAACTCAGAAGTGCACGGTTCTCACTCATTATTTCTGGACAGTCCAGAAATAAAACTTCCAAGTGTCTATCAAGCCACAACCATCAGATTGGAAGACATTCCAGTGGTCCGAGAGTTCCCTGATGTATTCCCGGATGATTTGCCGGGGATGCCACCCGATAGAGAGGTGGAGTTCAAGATTGAACTTGCACCGGGAACCATGCCAATATCCCGAAGGCCGTACAAGATGGCACCCAAGGAGTTGGCGGAACTGAAGATTCAGCTCACGGACCTTCTGGAGAAGGGTTTTATTAGGCCGAGCTCCTCGCCATGGGGTTGTTCGGCATTATTTGTCAAAAAGAAGGATGAAACGTTGCGGCTTTGCGTGGACTACCGTCCATTAAATGCCGTAACCATCAAGAACAAGTACCCGTTACCACGGATCGACATGTTGTTTGATCAGTTGGTCGAAGCAAAGGTCTTTTCCAAGATGGATTTAAGATCCGGGTACCATCAGATTAAGATCAGGGCTGAGGACATTCCAAAGACAGCTTTCTCGACAAGGTACGGACTTTATGAGTACCTGGTCATGTCCTTTGGCCTCACCAATGCTCCAGCTCACTTCATGTATTTAATGAACTCGGTGTTCATGCCGGAGCTGGACAAGTTTGTCGTGGTCTTCATCGACGACATCCTGGTATACTCCAAGTCGGAGGAAGATCACAAGAAACATCTGCGTATAGTCTTGCAACGGCTGCGGGATCACAAGTTATACGCAAAGTTCAGCAAATGCGAGTTTTGGATATCGCAAGTGCCTTTCCTCGGGCATATCATCTCAGCGGAGGGTATCGCTGTGGACCCGAGCAAAATCACGCAAGTGCTGAATTGGAAATCCCCGAGAACTGTTCATGAGGTACGGAGTTTCCTCGGACTCGCGGGATATTATCGGAGGTTCATTCCGAACTTCTCGAAGATTGCCAAGCCAATGACAGAGCTGCTGAAGAAGGCTACCAAATATGTTTGGAGTCCAGCATGTGAAGCAGCATTCAAGGCTTTAGTCAAGCACCTGACATCAGCACCGGTTTTGGCGCAGCCAGACACAATAAAACCGTTCGAGGTGTACTGCGATGCATCCGGCATTGGGCTCGGATGTGTGCTGATGCAAGACCGAAGGGTGGTCGCGTATGGGTCACGGCAGCTTAGGAACCATGAGCAAAATTATCCAACTCACGATTTGGAGCTCGCTGCCGTGGTACTTGCACTGAAGATGTGGAGGCACTACCTACTCGGTAACCTCGTACATTTATATACCGACCACAAAAGCCTCAAGTACATCTTCACTCAGAAGGAGCTGAACATGAGGCAACGAAGATGGTTGGAACTGATAAAGGATTACGAGATAGAGATCCATTATCATCCGGGCAAGGCAAACGTTGTGGCAGACGCGCTAAGCCGCAAGTCACACGTCAATAATCTGACCATCACACCGTTGGAAGAGAGCGAACCACCACTACATGTGATTCCACATGGAGCTCTCTACAACCTAGCTTTGATCCCCACCATCCGTGAAGAGATAGCGGCAGCCCAGAAGAATGATAAGGGCATGTCACATTTACGGAGACGAGTAGACAGTGGGGAGTTGAAATGTTTCCGGAAGGACGGAGACGGCGTCCTATGGTTCAAGGACCGGATCGTCGTACCCCGAAACCCGGAGTTACGGAAGAAAATCTTTGATGAGGCTCACTTATCAAAGTTTTCTATTCACCCCGGCAGCAACAAGATGTATCAGGAACTCAGAAGCAAGTTTTGGTGGACACGGATGAAGCGAGAGACTGCAAAATACGTGTCCGAGTGTGATACATGCCGAAGGGTGAAGGCAGACCACATGCGGAAACCGGGACTGTTGCAACCACTGGGTGTTCCTGCCTGGAAGTGGGAGGACGTGAGCATGGATTTCGTCGTCGGTTTACCCACCACCTTACAGAAACATGATTCTGTGTGGGTGATCGTCGATCGGCTCACCAAAGTTGCCCATTTCATCCCGGTCAACACCAACTACAACGCCAAGAAGTACGCTGAACTGTACATCTCACGGATCCTATGCTTATACGGCGTACCCCGTACCATCGTATCGGACCGGGGCACTTTATTTGTGTCCCGTTTTTGGGAGCAGCTACACGCTGCCCTGGGGACGAAGCTGATCCGTAGTTCAGCCTACCACCCGCAGACAGATGGACAAACTGAGCGGGTAAATCAAATCCTAGAAGACATGCTACGAGCTTGCGCTATCGACCACGGCAAGAATTGGGATGATCACTTGCCATTAGCCGAGTTCTCGTACAACAATGGGTACCAAGCCAGCATCAAGATGGCGCCCTACGAGGCGCTATACGGCAGGAAATGCCGCACACCACTGAACTGGTGTGAATCTGGCGAGAGGGTTACCTTCGGGATTGATCTTGTCAACAACGCGGAAGAAAAGGTTCGATTAATTCAAGCGAACCTAAAAGCCGCTCAATCCCGACAGAAACAGTATGCGGACCGGAGAAGGCGTCCGTTACAATTCGAAGCTGGAGACCACGTATATCTACGAGTGTCTCCAATGAAGGGCGTAAACAGATTTGGGGTGAGGGGAAAGTTGGCACCCCGATTCATCGGTCCATTCCAGATTACCGAAAGATGTGGATCGGTGGCATACCGGCTAAGATTACCAGAAGCACTTTCCGGTGTGCACGACGTCTTTCACATTTCCCAGCTGAGGAAGTGTCTCAAGCTATCAACTACCATTCAGCTGGAAGACATTGAAGAACTGCAACCGGATCTCACCTATCGGGAGGAACCGGTGCAGATTATTGATGAAAAGGCCCGAACCACACGCAACCGTACGTTGTGGTTCTACAAGGTTCTATGGAGTAATCACTCCATGGACGAAGCGACATGGGAGAGCGAAGAATTCCTTCGCACTAACTACCCCGACTTTTTCACGTCGCATATTCGGTAATTTTCCACCGTCCTCTCTCTCATTTCACCTTATAATCTCGGGACGAGATTCTTTTAAGGGGGGAGGAATGTAAGGGCCTCAGTTTTTGACACTCATTTGCAGTGTTCATCACCACACCACACACCTCATTTGAGGAAGAATGATGAACACAAATAAAGAGCAAGTAACAATTATCAACATGCTCATTAGGGAACAAACTCACACATTGCAAAAGTGGTACTTCCCACATGTGATATAGATGGGCTGGACATATGAAAACTCCTACACTTTGCTAAGGATGTCCATGCCAAGTTCCACCCAAATTCAAAACCTTTTTGAGGTCATTTTGGGTATAGTTAGGAAGAGGGCAGTTTGAAACCATATTCAAATTCAAACTGTTTTCACCCACTGAATTTAAAAGTGGAAGGCATATTCTTGCTCAGCACATTTTTGTGAGCTCACACACCAATTTTCACTCCATTTGGAGTTGATCTTGACATGAGCTAAGGGGGAGAAATTCAAACTTTATTTGAATTTCAAACTGCACTTGTGCTGAAATTCATTCAAACCAAACCTCATTTGAACTTTGATCAATTCAAATGGCTCTTGGGTGAATAATTTGAATTGCCAAGGGTAGAATAGGGTTCACTGTTTACCACAGCTGTTAGGAATAAATTTCAGAGGTTAAAAGAGAAGTGGGACCCACATGTCAGCCTCTGCCTCAAAGCAAACCGACTGAACCACAGTTCAGTCGGTTCCCGGCAGCTGTGCGCGCGCGCCACCGAAGGGGGCAGCCGGCGCCAGCTCCTGCTGCGTGCCCCAAGCCGGAGACCAGCCGGCCGAGCTATTTATTCCCTCCCCGGCGTGCTTCAGTCACCATTTCCCCGAGCTACCGACGTGCGCGACTGCTTTTCCCACTGCCATCACTAGCGCTCGAGTTCCTGCTTGATCAAGCCGATCGCAGCCCCCTCTTTCCATTCCAAGGTCCCAGCAAGGTACTAGCAACCATCCTCCATCCTTCCCATTGATAGAAATCGATTGAAACCGAGTGATATCGGCTGTGCCGAAAGATCAAACTCGGAACTGGAAACCGCCGCACCTCGGGCTCTCGTGGACAGCCCAACCTGGGCGTTGTCCCGCCCGAGCCAAGGCACCCTGGGACGCGCAAGTGATCGGTGCTGCTCATCCCCGAGCCACAGCTCGAGTGGTTGCTCACCGGCGGCGAATTTCCACTTTTCCCCTTTCTGTGTGCAGAACGACCCTCGGGTACGATTCTGTTTAATTCGTGCTCTAGAAAGGATTAGAGGGCCTCAGGCCACTCCCACACGAACTAGACACGGTGACGCACAAGTTGCCTTCACAACTCTGGGCCGGAGAACTTCTGTGCCCGGCGTAATTCAAGGTCTACTAATGGCGGAACGCACGGGGGGTATCGGGCGCACGGTGAGGACCTATTTCGGGCCTTCCCCGAGCTGCCCCGAGTTCATGTCGACCTTCTCTGAGGTCCACTGATGCTCCCCGACCGGTTTCCCAAGTAGCTGAGGCACTAGGAGCATCAGCCGACATGGCCGAAGTCGTTCCGATATGGCGGCTCGTCGCCGACCATGCTCCGGCCGTTGTCATGAGCAGCTGACCCTCGGATCATGTTCCCCAAGTAAAAGTAGGCAGGGGCGGCCAGAATCAAGAAGTTTGGAGCGGTACAGCAGCCAGCGGCGAGCTCTCCGGCGAGATCCCTCGGCGGCGGAGCGCGGGTGTCGCGAGGTTGAAGAAGGGGGTGGACCCCAGCTGTCAGCGGCCGATATTTTGAATCGGGATCCAGCTGCGGCCGGGATCGGGTGTGCTGGCGCGCAAAAGCCTTGTGGGCCGCGGTGTGCTGTCGCTTCGGCGTGCGACGCGTGTCCCCTGGGCCCACGCGCGAGTTTAAACTTTTCCCCGATTTTCAGATTTCCTTCAAACTTCAAATCCTTATAACTTTGGCTAGAAAGCTCCAAATTGAGTGAACCAAATTTTGCTGGATTCAGCTCTCTGAGTACTTTCCAGAAAATCAAGTTTCACTTCATGAAATTCCTTAATTCTCCAGAATTAATTCCTTAATGTTTAAACTGTTAGAAATTTTAACTGGAGAATCCCTTGGAGGAAAATCCTGAAATTTTGCTGAGATGTTCACCAAAATATCATTGAGCTACCATAAAAATTTCAGATCATTTGAGCTCATTTAGTCCACCTAATGGTGTGATTAGTAAAACTGTTCCAGAGAAAATAGAAAATGTTCAGAAACATTTTCAGGATTTTCTCTGAAATTGTTTAGCTCATACCTTTAGTTAGAGACTTCCAAATTAAGTGAGACCAACTCCATTAGAACCCTCTGAAAATCTAGTTTTCAGAAAGTCATAGTTTGTCTCATGAAAATCCCTAGAACACCCTAAGGGTTCCAATTAAGGTCAAGGACATAATTATTTGTGGAGAGCTCAAATGAGCTTTGCTGCAACTAAAACTTGACCAAGTCTTTGTTTAGGTTGTAACCAAGCCACAGTAAAAGTTTCACAGTCATTAGGTCTGTCTAGTAAGGGTTATAGGCTTCACAACTTCAAAGTTAATACAAAGGCATCTAAATTGATACATACATTGTTCTTATCATGTAGTCGCTAAGGTCGAGGAGGAACCCGAAGTCCTAGACTTCGTTACTCCGGAGGAACAGCTAGCCTACGACCAAGAGCAGCAAGGCAAGCCCCGGTTTGCATTAACCTTTTTACAAATTTTTATTGTTTTGAGCACATACTTGTTTCCCTTTGTTCGTTGCATTAGAGTCTTGATTGGAAACCCAACTGCACAGCCAAGAAAACCATGGGTTGGGTTTAGGATTGAAAACCTCGTTAGCCACTGCATTGCTAGAATAGAGTAGGATTCGGTACAAGTCGAGTAGTTGGAACTACTCGCGAGAATAGGCTAGAGGCACATTGCTCGGGTAGAGATAGCACATGAAACACATGGCAAGAAAATGAGACCGAGCGGAGAGTAAGGGCAGCAGGACTTTGGGGCCTGTGTGCTGTAGCTCCGCTTGTGTCGATTGAGGACCGAGCCGTGTGCGGGCCTGTTGAACAAGCTAGAACAGTACCGAAGACCTACCGGCTATATGGGAACCGGGAAACTGATGTAACTCGGGTAGCTGGGTGTTGAGGCATTGCCCGTCGTTCAGAGGGTAGGTTGAGAGCTCGAGGTGTAAATCAGCTGGCGGCACAGAGATGCGCGTGCAGGGACCTCTTGCTCGGGACGATGGGACCGGTTCAATATTTGGCTAACGGGTGAAAGGTAGTCGCGTACGGCGTCCGTGATGGTTGTTGTAGGCAACATCGAGTACAGGCGTACGTGACGGGTTGTTCGGGTAACCCTGCAGGTGTAAATCGATTATAATCGCCGTCCCTCGCGGTCAGTGAGTACCACTTGTTCACTGTACCGTGACGTAGAAAGAACAGGCTAGTTACATGTTAAAATGTTGCTGATTTAAAGTTGGATATTGATTGTTAATGATATGTTGTAGCTTAGTGCTAACTAAAGTTCTTTTCAACTTTGGGCAAAGTACATGAGAGAAATGCGTTTCTTGTTTGATTGCGGCTCTCTCATGTGCCTTAGCATAAAGTTCTCCACAACCTGCTGCTAAAACTTGAAAGTAAGGTTCTACTAATTAGGCGAGTCCTTGCAAATGATTTTTACCTCATGCAACCCATCACCCTCATGTAGAAGTTCCATGTTTAGGTGAGACGGGTCAGACTTGCTGAGCCTTCGTGCTCACTGCTTGTGTTTGAAGCTTTTGCAGGGTTCTATGAGGAAGGGACTCCCGAAGAGGAGACGGAACCCCAGGAGGGGAACCCCGTCGAATGGGAGTCGTGCACGCCGCAGAGTTAGTGTGCGTGTGTGCTAGCAAGGACACGTTCGAGGGCTGAACGTGCACTTGATGCTTAGTCTACGCCCGCGAGTGTGGACTAAACTTATTTTGATGTAAACATGTTGATAAACTTGTTTATGTAATAAAGCTTCCGCTTCCGCTTTGTACCTTTGACGTGTGTTATGCGGTGCTGTGCAACGCAGCACCCCTCAGCGTGATCCTGGCTCGACAGGACCCAAAGGGGTCGTGTCACCGGACCTCCCTCTCCTTAGAGGAGAGCTCCGGGCCCGCCACTGGCATACTGAAGCCGGACCTCCCCCTCCGCGGGAGAGAGGTCCGAAGACGCCACGCGTCCAGCGGGGCCGGACCCCCCTCTCCGCAGAGGAGAGCTCCGGGCCCGCCACGTGGCATACAGAGGCCGGACCTCCCCCTCCGCGGGGAGAGGTCCGAAGGCTCCACGTGCCCCGCAGGCCGGACCCTTCTCACCTTAGAGAAGGGCTCCGGACCCGCCACGTGGCCAGAAGAACGGTGCTGCCTGCCCCCGAGCGGTAGGCGGCGGGCATAAAGGCGCTCCTCACCTTGCCCGTACAAGGTATTCAAGGCCCGCGTCTTCCCAAGACGCGGAAACGCGGAGCACGCGTCTGTCAGGTGCCGTTGCGCCCAGTCGCATCACAGACTGGCGCGCGGTGTCAGAACCTGCCAGCCAATAAACGTCGTGACAAGACATCCCATGCCGCCTGCGCCGTCATCAACCACTACGACTAGCATGCGGCATGGGCAGGGCGGCAAGATGAAGACTCAGAAGCCTTCGACCAGAGGCAGCTACCGGCGTAACTACAGATACGGTAGATAACAAGCAATCTTCCCGGGACCACCTGTCGGGTCCCGGCTTCCCTTGTAAGCCGCCCGAGCCTTGGACTATAAAAGGCTCGGGCAGGCGTCGATAGCAAGGGTTCGCACTTTGCAACTCATACGCTAGCCATACACTCTCAAGCTGTAACTCACCCCCAAGCTCAGGCCTCCGGCCCTGAGCAGCAAGCAATACAGCGAGCTCCGTAGCTCGCCGTGGACGTAGGGTTTTACGCTCTGGCGGCCTGAACCACGTAAAACTCGCCGTGTCAAGCTCTCGCTAACTCGTCCATCCGCGCAAGCTTTCCGCTAGGAGACTAGCCCCGCCGAAAAAAGAACCTCCGCGGGCTGCCTAGTGCAGGCCCGGGGGAAGTGTCGATCGCACACTTCGACATTTGGCGCGCCAGGTAGGGGGCTTTTCCCCTAGCGCGACGAGTTTCCGCCGACGAAGATGACCAAGCTTCCTTCAACGGCAAACTCTCCCCCTCCGCGTTCACGGCGAACCGTGACCACTGGGGAGTACATGTCGACACACTCAGGACGGAGTGTGTCGGCACAAGCGGGCAGCCAGCAGCCGACTCCGGCGACGCCGACTCCAGCTATGCAGGCCCCAACCAGCGTGAGGTCTTCTGCAGCGCTGAGCGTACACCATGGAGGTGCGCTAGCTGCAGCAAGAGCACTGCTGCGCAACCCGCCTGCGGGGGATGCACCCCATTCAGCGACCCAGCAATGGGTCCGCGAGGTGGACTGCCTCGTCGTCGCCGCCGCAAACCCTCGGTTTCGGCGAGGACGACGCCCAGGGCAACCGGCTGTGTCGCTGACGCGCACACCCACGGTTGACGGGCTAACGGCGGATTCCAGCTCCTCCAGGCTCCTGTCGACGGACCTGCGAAGGGAACTGGAACGGTGCCACTTGGGGCAGGACGCCCGGGTGTACCTCGAGCGACGCCGAGAAAGGCGTCGCAACCAGGAGGCAGGCGATAGCATGTCGTCGGCCTCGACACAACCAGAAGGGCAGATCTTCGCCATGCGAGCCCCGCCACAGGCATATGCTGCACAGCATATGCCGCAACCATATGCGCCGCAAGTAGCGGCCCCGGTCTATGGTGCAGCCTTACCCATGCTGGGATACGCAGCGCCAGGTGCGAACCAAGTGTTCGCAGCGCCTATACCTGCCGCGGCAGGAGCAGGATGTGCGGCCCTTGCACCCCACCTTTGCTTCGCAAGATGGCCACGCAAGTTCCGCCCGCACCTGCCCGAGAAGTACGACGGCAGCGTCAACCCGGCGGAGTTCCTCCAGATCTACTCCACCGCCGTACTTGCCGCAGGAGGGGACGAGGCTGTCATGGCCAAATACTTCCCCGTCGCCTTGACCGGCCCAGCCCGGTCTTGGCTCATGAATCTACCTCAGGGGTCCATAACCTCCTGGGGTGAGCTCTGCTGGCAGTTCGTCGCCAACTTCGGTAGCTCCTACACCCGTCCCGGCACGGAGCTTGACCTCCACGCCGTCAAGCAACAACCTGGGGAGTCGCTGCGCTCTTTCATCCAGCGGTTCTCTCAGGTGCGCAACACCATCCCACATATCCAAAGCGCCTCTGTGGTGGTGGCGTTCGGACAGGGTGTCCGGGACGAGAAAATGCTCGAGAAGCTCGCGACCAGAGAGGTCCGCGACGTCTCGGAGCTCTTCAGCCTGGCGGACAAGTGCGCCAGAACAGCTGAAGGGCGGAACTGGCACACACTGCCGACCTCCGAGTCAGGAGGGCAGCCCGGGTCTGGTGCTGCTGCCTATGGGGGTGGCAAGAAGACCAAGAACCGGGGGGGTGGCAAGATGAAGTCACCATTCACGGCCCCCATCGCCACAGCTACGACGACCAGTGGAGCTCGGGGGCCACGCCCTGACAAAAGGCAGCGGCAGTCACCGGCCCCAGACAGTGACCAGGGCGGGCTATGCCCCGTGCATGGCGCCTGCAACCATACAGCTGCCGAGTGCTGGGAGATCCAGAGGCTCGCAGAGCGCTTCCGCAAAGGAAGACAGCAGAGGGCTGAAGCACCGCCCTACCCTCAGAGGGATGGCAAACAGAAGGCCGACGCCCCAGTCACCGCTGCCCACCAGGTGGGGTTCCAGGAGCCTCAGCGTGTCATAAAGACAGTGCATGGCGGTGAGGACTCCAGTTCCGATGGTGACGGGCCTGGGCGTTAGCCAACTACAGCACGCCTCCGTGCCTCGAACATACCTCTCGGGAGCCACCCAAGGTCCGTCAATCCCTTGAAGGCCTTGCCAGAAGGGGAAGACACCTTAGGTCATCCAGGCCGAGCCCGGGTCCACCTACCCCTTGAAGGCCTTAGCCAGAAGGGGAGGACTCTCCGGGGGCCCCCGAGAGAAGCCGCGCAGGGCCTGATCCAGCGTGGAGATAACAACCTCGACAAGACTCGGCTTGCAGGGAACACCCCACAACGCACGGTCTCGGCTAATGCTCTAAGCACTACCGCCAAAGAACCAAACGTGACGGGGGCCCGCAAGAAGGCAACCTGGTGAAGCGGCACGCTATATTCCAAGAAGGACCCATAAGCTCTCCCCCAGCAGGGAAGGTCCCTTCCGAATCATGAAAGCTGCCGCCCCAGGTACACATGCCTTTCAACCGAGAGTGGGATCCATTCCCAAAAACTCCTTGCCATGAAGCAACACTGTAAGTCCTACTTACTGAGCATCGGTAGAACAGGTTATCCATTTCTGTAATAGATCCCATAGAATTTAGGAATAGAGCTTGGGGTAGCTAAGTCTCAAGGGACGGTACAGGACTACGTCCAGTTTAGCCTGGTTCCGACCCTAAGCGCGTAGAGTCTTGCTTCCCTTATAGACGAGGCGGAACATTGCCCCCATGTACAGCCAGAATTCCACCTATGGGTACGAATACAGAGACCTGTTCTACTTAGCTCTCTCTCATGCGTTCATTTAAATTATGCATTAATTTTTATGATCGCACTATCTATGTATGTCCATCGTACGTCTAGCTCCCCCTCTCCTGCGCTCATCCATAGTCGACATTCGCTATCCTACCGAAGGCGGCTGCGCTTGAGGCACCTGCCGATGGCCGAGTGAGTCTCTCGGGCCTCCCCCAGCCAGGTGTTGCGGTGCCAGTTGGTCACCTCCAGGAAAGGCCAGCGTTGTGCATGGGGGGTCCAGGGTGCGTATCCAGCTTAGCCGGCCCAGAGCCCAAAGCATGCGCATCCTGCCCTCCGGAGGTCCAGGGGAGTACGTCCGCTTTGCCTGGTCATGAACCCAAAGCGCGTGCACTCTGCTTCCCCAGCGCATGGCCCGGTACTAGGGATCGAACGGCCGTACCCGGACCTCGGAGGGAGCCGGAGCTCCGGCGCCTCGTGCACAGAATTGCCCAAGCCCCGTATAGCGGGTCAGGACCATAAGACAAATAAGACTAAGAGACAGGAGGGAAGGACCCCCCGAGGAGAATTACGTTTCCTCTACCTGTGTGCAGGACCTCCAGGTTATGGCAACAGGGACTGCATGAAGCGGGGGAAAAGGAGCTACCAGCTACTCTGACCTAGGACTGGAAGGACCGGGACCTGCCCCTCCAGCAGGGGCGGGGCCCGGGGGCCCCACGTGTCCAGCGGGCCCGGAACTCTCCCCTTCCTTGAGAGGGCTCCAGGCTCGCCACGTGGCAGGCAGGAACCGGACCTCCCCCCCCCCCTTCAGTGGGAGGGCTCCGGAAGCCCTACGTGTCCAACATGGCCAGAGCTCCTGTCTCTTGAGGAGGAGCTCCGGACCCGCCACGTGGCAGGCAGATTTGGAGCCCCCCATAGGGTGAGGTTCGGAGACCTCCGGGGGCCCCTAACACGGTTAGGAGCCAGGGAGGGTGTCTGTGCGAAGCTCCGAGATTGGAAATGGCCTCTGAGTACCTTGCGGAGCTAAGGACTCAGCCAGGCAAAGCCAAGAAGGAGAGAAAAAGCATCACAGACACAAGTATCCAAGAGAGTCAAGTTAAACAAGGCTCCATGAGCTGGACTACAGACTCGATAAAAAAGGGAGAAACAAGTCCTAAGGACCTCCCGGCTCTCGCCGGAACCTTGCGGCTACAAGGGCGGCCACATCCTCAACTTCAGCCCTGGCAACTTCCTCCCGCTCCGCGGCTGGGCCCTCTCTCGCTGGCTCTAGCGAAAAAGAGGGGTCGCGGCTCTTGAAGCATGCCAGCACATGCGAAGCGACCTCTAAAGCTAAGCTGCGGCCCTCGGCCTCAAGCTCGCTGGCGACCACCGAGTCGAGCCTGTCCATCTTGACGCCGATCGACTCCAACGCAGGGATCACCTCTGCCACCTTCAGCGCGGGAGTCGCGGCCCTCACCGGACTGAAGCCAAGAGGGATCAGGGCGGACCCCGCTCGATCCACGAAGCTTGAGACCGCAAGGGCCTCGGAGGACCGCAAGGCGGAGAGCTCCTCCACCTCGCGGCGGGCCGCCTGCAGAGCCTCCAGGTTCCTCTCGGAGAATTCCTTCTCCTTGGCCGCCAGGGAACTCTCCTGAAGGTGGAGAGTCTTGGCTAGCCGCTCCAACTCAGCGGCCTTGAAGCCGACAGTCAACTCCCGGTCCAAGACCGCCCGGCGATCATGGGAGACCTGTTCCTCCCGCAAGTCAAGGTCTGCCTTCAGAATCTCCAGCTCCTCCATCCGAGCTCGGAGGTCATCCTCGCCTGCAGCCAGCTGCGCGGCGACCCTCTCTACCTCAGCTGCCACGGAACGCTCCTGCTCCTCAACGGCGAGTTCGCGGCGCTCCAACCGCTGCCGTATTTCCACAGCAGCAGAGAGGCTCTCTTCGGCCCGGGCGTGTGCCTCCAGGGCCTCCCTGTTGATCCGCCGCGACTGGGTGTCCATGCGGTCGACAGCCCGCTTCATCCGGTCGACGAGCACTTCCCTGAAGTCGAGAAGCTCCCACCTGGAGTCGAGCCCGCTCTTAACCTTCGCGGTCCTCTCCCGCAAAAGGTTCCCCCAGATGAGGAGGCGGTCCCGTTCAACCGTATACTCCTCCCGCTCGCGCCCTAGCGCAGCCAAGACCTGCCGGACGCTCGACTCGGCAAGCGCGAAGGCGTCCGCCCGAGGCAATGGAGCAACAGAGGCTGGGGCAGTCCCTCCGACCTCCTCCATTACCTCGTCCTCAGGAAGAGCCGACGCACCAGCAACTGAGACGAGACGCCGATCAGGAGAAGCTAGCTCCGCGGCTCTGGCAGCCAGGCCAGCCGGGCTCTTTTCAGCTTCTGGCTCCTTGACCTGAGGAGAGGGACGAGCCGGGGAAGGCGGTGCTGGAGAAGAAGCCAGACCGCCTAGTACAGGATCAACCTGTGCTGGCTCGGGGGCCGCGGTTGCCGTCTCGGCAGGAAGAGACGACGCCGCCGCGGAGTCCGGGCACACCGGAACAGGAGAAGTCCGCGCTGGCCTGGGGGCCGCAGCAGTTGCCCCTGGCTCCGAGCGCATCGGCGCAGATTCCCCGCAAGACGGGGAAGGCCGGGAAGCACGGACACTCCAGCGGGCTCTGAACCCCGACTTCCGAGCCGGGGTAGGACTTCCAGAGCCCGCAACCGTCACCGACGACCGTTCCGCAGTCGCTTGGACTGGCGGAACAGGGGACGCCCCAGAGGCTTCCCCCAGCGCATCAACCCGGGGCCTCTTCGAGTCGCCACCGGAGGGGGTGTCAGGCACCCCGGAATCCTGACTTGGCACCGACGCCGTTGCCGGAGGAGATCGAGCGCGTTTCTTCTCTGGCAGCGGGTTGGAAGCCATGGCAAGGGAGAACTCAAAAGCACAAGGGTCCGAGAAGAAGTGCTGAGAAGTGCGAAGGGAAGCTGCAATGGGGGTAAGACCTCCTCTAAAAAGCTTCCCGGTGCAATTCCAAGCGATTCGGAACTCTTCGAATATCCCGCACCGGCAACCGCTTCGGTTCCTAGACCGAATGCTGATGAAAGCTGGGCCCAAACCGCTTAGCTAAAGCGGTGGGGTCAAGGAGTCAGCCTCCTGAGAAGATGAGCCGGCAAGGCACTTCGGCGGTTCCCGAAGAAAGCGCCGCAACATGCAGAAGTGGCAGCCGTGGGAACCGCCGCAGTAAAAGCAATCATCAAGTGAGCGCACGCTCTCACGACCCCGCGGCCGTTCGTGCTCCGGCAGCGGCCAATTCGGGACTTAAAGAAAGTGCGCGGATCGGAAGAGACGGAGGTCCCACCTCAGGCTCGCTATCTCCCCCGAGATGGGCCCAGGGGCCACTGTCGGTACCTGAGATATGGGGTACCCCCGCGCACAGGGTAAAAAGCCTAAGGTACTCGCCCTTCTCCGCAGGGAGAGCTCCGAAGGCGCCACGCGTTCGGCGGGGCCGGACCTCCCTCTCCTCAGAGGAGAGCTCCGGGCCTGCCACATGGCATACTGAAGCCGGACCTCCCCCTCCGCGGGAGAGAGGTCCGAAGACGCCACGCGTCCAGCGGGGCCGGACCCCCCTCTTCGAAGAGGAGAGCTCCGGGCCCGCCATGTGGCATACAGAGGCCGGACCTCCCCCTCCGCGGGGATAGGTCCGAAGGCTCCACGTGCCCCGCAGGCCGGACCCTTCTCACCTCAGAGAAGGGCTCCGGACCCGCCACGTGGCCAGAAGAACGGTGCTGCCTGCCCCCGAGCGGTAGGCGGCGGGCGTAAAGGCGCTCCTCACCTTGCCCGTACAAGGTATTCAAGGCACGCGTCTTCCCAAGACGCGGAAACGCGGAGCACGCGTCTGTCAGGTGCCGTTGCGCCCAGTCGCATCACAGACTGGCGCGCGGTGTCAGAACGTGCCAGCCAATAAACGTCGCGACAAGACATCCCATGCCGCCTGCGCCGTCATCAACCACTACGATTAGCATGCGGCATGGGCAGGGCGGCAAGATGAAGACTCAGAAGCCTTCGACCAGAGGCAGCTACCGACGTAACTACAGATACGGTAGATAACAAGCAATCTTCCCGGGACCACCTGTCGGGTCCCGGCTTCCCTTGTAAGCCGCCCGAGCCTTGGACTATAAAAGGCTCGGGCAGGCGTCGATAGCAAGGGTTCGCACTTTGCAACTCATACGCTAGCCATACACTCTCAAGCTGTAACTCACCCCCAAGCTCAGGCCTCCGGCCCTGAGCAGCAAGCAATACAACGAGCTCCGTAGCTCGCCGTGGACGTAGGGTTTTACGCTCCGGCGGCCTGAACCACATAAAACTCACCGTGTCAAGCTCTCGCTAACTCGTCCATCCGCGCAAGCTTTCCGCTAGGAGACTAGCCCCGCCGAAAAAAGAGCCTCCGCGGGTTGCCCAGTGCAGGCCCGGGGGAAGTGTCGATCGCACACTTCGACAGATCCTATCATCTTATCTTTAGTTGATTTGGTGCGGTAACGTTGTGGAATTCAGGTCGGTTTCCTTTACGTACCGGTATTCTTACGCGTAACAGCCGCTCCAGAACTCGTTACCTTCGCGGCGATGAGCTCCGGAGGCTCCACGTGTCCTTCCGGGGCCTGGTATCTCCTTCTCCGCAGAGACGAGCTCCGGTTGTGCCGCGTGTCAATGAGCGAGACCTCCCCCCTCCTTTGGAGGTGAGCTCCGCGCACGCCACGTGTTGGCGCCGGTCTTTCCTCCCTTCTTTCTTCAGGGACATGCCCCGAGGTCGACACGTGTCCAACAGTGACAAACCTCCCGGAGATAAACTCCGGTGGCGACACGTGTCCGAGGGAACCGGACCTCTCGGAGGTGAGCTCCGAGATTGACACGTATCCCGAGCGACCGGTCCTCTGATTTCCGTGATGACTAGCTCCGCAGGTGACATGTGTCCTGCGGAAACGCCTTTGCTTCTTCCACAGAGAAAAGCTCCGAGAGCAACACGTGTCCCCTCAGGGTCGGACCTCTCCCCTTTTGCGGAGATGAGTCCCGAACCTGCCACATAGCTATTTTAGCGGCGGACCTCTCCCCACCTCGCGGGGACGAGCTCCGAACACGCCTCGTGGCCGTCGGCTGCGGTGAGTTGTCTTCGGCGTTTTCTGAGAGCTAGATTCGGCTCTTATTGGCCATCCTTCTGATATTTTTTTCTCTGTTCCTTCTTTTCTTAAAATGTTTCCTCTTCATAAAGCATGAACATATGCTGACACCCGAGATGAGGGTGTCACAGTAGTCCAGCTGACACCTATACCCCGCACCATCCAAACGCCCATACTACGCCGGGGATGCACCTAATTAATTGGCCAAGCTGCCCCATCTCAGCATGTGGTTGGCACGGTAAAGCCAGGTTACATGCTCCATGAACCGGTCCTTAGGATCCAGGCAAGTACTATACACAAACCCGAGTCTCGTGCACGCAGCACCAACCAAAGCATTCAGCTTGCCTAGATCCCTACCTCTACATAATTCATAATAATCCATTCACAGGTAAGGTAATTGTGACACCCTCATTTCTGGTTTCTGCATGTATTCATGTTTCATGTAGAGAAAACATTTTAAAAGAAGTGGGAACAGAAAAAAATATCAAAAAGATAGCCAATAAGAGCCGAACCCAGTTTCCAGAGAGCGCCGAAGACAACTTCCGCGGCCTGCTGGCCACGTGGCGTGTTCGGAGCTCATCCCTGCGGAGTGGGGAGAGATCCGCCGCTAAACTGGCTATGTGGCAGGTTCGGGGCTCATCTCCGCAAAGGGGGAGAGGTCCGATCCTGTAGGACACGTGTTGCCCCCGGAGCTAGCCTCTGCAGAAGAAGCAAAGGCAGTTCCGCAGGATGCATGTCACCTTCGGAGCTAGTCACCGCGGAAATCAAAGAACCCATCGCGCGGGATACGTGTCAATCTCAGAGATCACCCCCGAGAAGTCTGGTTCTATTGGACACGTGTCGTCACCAGAGTTTATCTTTGGGAGGTCTGACACTGTTGGACACGTGTCGACCCCGGAGCTCGTCTTTGAGGAAAGGGAGGTCCGGAATGGATACGTGGCACACCCGGAGCTTCCTCCAGAGAGAGGGAAGGTCCGACACTGACACGAGGCGTGCGCGGAGCCACCTCTGAATAGAGAGGAGGCCCCGACCGCCAGGATACGTGGCACACGCGGAGCTCACCTCCGAAGGTGAGGGAGGTCTCGCTCGCTTGACACACGGCACAACCGGAGCTCGTCTTTGCGGAAAGGGGAGACCAGGCCCCCGATGGACACGAGGAGCTTCCGGAGCTCATCGCCGCGGAGGTAATGAGTTCTGGAGCGGTTTTTGGATTCTGTACGCGTAGAAATACCGGTACGGAGGAGAAACTGACCTGAATTCCACAATGTTACCGCACCAAATCAACTAAAGAAAAGTTGTTAAGATTCAACGACAATCTGAACAGAACTCTTATTTGAAGTCCAATCAGATTAGGACTCTTCTTCTCCCGACTATAAATAGAACCCAGAACCCTTGGCCGAAACCACGAACTTCTTTTCCAACTCCTGAGCCGACGACTTAGAGCCCTAGCCCCAACTCGCCGAGTAAGCCATCACCGGAGTTCAGCGAGGAAGATCGCCGGAAGAGAGCCCCAACGATCTGTCTGATCAGAGAAGTACCCCGAGACCGAGAAGAACGTAAGGTAGGTCTCCAATACCACCTTACGATATCGTTGTGTTTTCTTTGCATCTGTTCTTCGATTCCTTTCGAACAGAAGCTTTCTCGTGGACAGATCACTTGTTGATCGGGTTGATCTAAAGACCAGGTCATCGCCCCGTCCACATTTGATCCGAACACCTCTGTTCAACGAAAAACCATGCAAGCCATGCAAGAGCACGTACAAACCAATCTAATAAAACTGATTATAGGATAGCATGCATATGCATCATCGCATCTAGTTTAAAGTTTGTGCATGATATTGATTGCTGTGGATCTTGTATGTGCGTAATCCTGTATAGCAGGATTTCAGGGAGTTGTCTACAACGAGCTGCAACAACAAGGTTTCGAGATCCAAGAGCAACCGGAACCGCAAGAACAAGGCAAGTGCTCCTTGACCATATTGATCCTATATTTTGGGAAAAACTGTTTTGTTTTGCGAAAAGGGTGTGTGTGCTGAGTCAAACATGATGGGAAACACTTTTATAGGAGTTGACTAGCTTTGGTTAAACCACCCTTGTCGCCTGGGAAGCTTATGAGTCGGGTATGGTTTTTACTTTTATGCTTCGCCGAGTCCATGGGATTGGGAAGCGAGATAGATGTGTCTAGCTAACTTCACTCATAATGATAATGAGAAACTGATGTTGTTAATGGACATGGATTGGAGGGAGATCTAGGAAAGACTGGGTTTGTGAATGAGGTAGCATGAGATGGTGGTTTACTTGCCGTAGATCTAAGGACCGGTTCATGCGAGCACATGCCAGGATAACAGTGCCATCACAAGGCCAAGTATGGGTGCGGCTTAGCTGAGTAATTAGGTAAGTTGCTAGATTATTATGGACCGTGGAAGGCGCGGGGAATGAGAGTCGAGTGAGGACTGCCCTGGGAACTGCATGGCACAAGAGGGGGCCCGTGGGTGGTAGAATTGAAGATTCTAGCCTGCCGGTGAAACCTTAGTGAGTCCATACATCTAGTAGCCCCTTTGTAAAGGCTATTTTGTGATCTCTTGGCCATACACCGATGGTTGTGTACTAGTATAATGGAGGTTCTGCAGTCGCCGACGGGTGACAAAATCACAAACTTGTGGGTAAAGAGGTGCAAACTCTGCAGAGTCTAAAACTACCATGATAGCCGAGCTTACGGTCACGAGCGCCTGGCCAACTTCCATGATTAGTTTGGGATGGTTATTGGATATGGTTAATGGTTATGGTTTTGGATGGTTTGATTTGATTTTGTTTTGGGACTGTTGAGTCCGGGTGATAAGATGGGTTGCATGACTATTGAGTCATGGCAACAAGGTTAGTCTCGGTGGGAGACGAAGTTGTTTATGAGATGAAATGGTAGCGAATACGAGATAGTATTCATGAGATGGTAGCGAATACGAGGAGGTATTCGTGAGCGAGAATGAGGTTGATTGATGTCTGGTTATGACATGGAATGTAATGAGTATAATGGAGGTATGATTGGTATTTTAATAACAAGTTGGGATCACATTTACTTAAAGAATGAGTTGCTGTTTTATCCTGCTTTTTGATAAATAACTTTGCTTTCTGCAATGAGCCTTTTTGTACCTACCTTGTTATGAGCTTCATATCATATTTTCCCGCACTTGCTGAGTACATCATTGTACTCAAACTTGCATTATTATTTCATCATCAGCAACAGGAGAGGATTTCTATGAAGACCAAGTGGAGCATTAGGCGTGTGATCTGTTCTCAACCTTGCCTGTGGGGATGGAGTAGAGATGGAGCCATTGCTGCCTAGAATTGCTTCCACACTAGTTAGAAGACTTCCGCTGCATAGAAATAAGACTTCCGCTGTTAGATTAAGACTTCCGTTGTGAGCATGAGTCCAAGACTCATGAGACATTGTAATAAACTATGTTATTCGTGGTTATATTCTGAATTCAGTTTGTGGAACATATGTGTATGTGTGATGAACATCCTGGGCACACATATGCATCAGTTCTCGGTTCCGTGGTATTCCACAGAATTGAGGGTGTCATAGATTGGTATCAGAGCCACGGTTGACAGTGGGTTACACGCCTAAATAAGAAATACAGATTGGTATCAAAAGCCACAGTTGATGGTAGGTTACACATCTAGATACAATCACAGATTAGTATCCGACACAGATTGGTAGCTAAGCCACGCTGACCATAAGATGCAAGTCTAGGGTGCATAGATTAGCCTTGAAACTACCTGGACATAGAAAACCAACCTTGAATAGGAGTTGTGTGAGCCTTTGTGATGATTGTTTGTGATTGTGTGCTTAGTGAGAGTTGTTGGACGTCTCAAAATGTTCTCCATATCCACACATAAGTAGAAAGAGGTGTGAGATGTTTCGGCACTTGTTCACATCCTCATATGGGCTAATATATATATAGTCCAACTCACCTTGATGCATATAGTTGAGGGAATCTACCTAACCTTCTAACCTTCTATTCTATTTTGATCTCTCTCACAGATGGTGAGAGGAAACGACGGCCGAAGGAACGTCCGTGACAACCAAGAGGATGGTCACGACGAAGTTCCTGTTAACCCCGGAGCTGGTGAGAACCATCTGGAACGGTTGATGGCCATGCAGAACCAACTTATGCAAACCATGATCCAAACTTTGGGTCAGTTGCAGGCCAACAACAACAACCCCGTTCTAGCACCACCACCACCACCGGCTCATAACAGGTTGGGAGAGTTCATGAGGACTCGACCACCCACCTTTGCTCAAGCTAATGACCCCATGGAGGCTGACGACTGGTTGAAATCCATGGATAAGAAGCTTGCCATAGTGCAGTGCAATGACCGAGAGAAGGTTCTTTCTACGTCGCACCAACTTATGGGAGTTGCCGCTGACTAGTGGGATACCCTATGTAACGCTCATGTCGACCTAGAGACGATCACTTGGACTGAGTTCAAGGAAAGTTTCCGCTCTCATTACATCCCTGCTGGTGTAATGATGCTCAAGAGACAGGAGTTTGAAGGTCTCCGCCAAGGACAGAGAAGCGTGAATTAGTATCTCAACAAGTTCACACAACTGTCCCGGTATGCCCCCGAAGATGTCAACTCAGATCAGAGGAAGCAATAGCTGTTCATGAGAGGGTTGAACAACGAGATCTAGGTTCAGCTCCTCAACAATGACTACGCAAGCTTTCAGAAGCTGGTTGACAAGGATATAGTGGTTGAAAGCAAGATCTGAGAGATCGAGCGAGAGTGCAAGAGGAAGATGCCATACCAGCCCCAAGGGAGCAACTTACGACCTCGGTACATGCCCCCAGCTGCACCACAGTATGGATCGACCACTCCTGCATACCGCCCTAGTCAACCACCACAGCAATGACCCGTTGCACCAGCACCTCGTGTGCCCATGCCTCCTGTGCCCCGACCTAACATGGGCGCTCCTGTTCAAAACCCCCGCACCAACGTACCTGCTGCCGTAGGCAACAAGGCATGCTTTGCATGCGGGGAAACAGGACACTTCGCGAACCAGTGCTCGAGGAGAGGCCCTGGACAGCAAGGCAATGTTCCCAAACAGAACCCGCGACCAAACGGAGGGGACAATCAAGAAAACCGGGGACAGCAGAACTATGCTCGCGGCAACGTGAACCATGTCTCTGCTGAGGAAGCACAACAGGCTGAGGACGTCGTAATTGGTATGTTCCTTGCCAACTCCAACCCAACCACCATCTTATTTGATTCTGGAGCATCACATTCCTTCATATCATCCAAGTATGTTGCCAAACATCATCTACCCATATCCCACTTAAAATGTGCTATGTTAGTTAATTCTCCCGGAGGAGAAATAAGGACTAATATAGTATGTCCGAAAGTAAGCCTTAAAATAAGGGGGGTAGACTTCCTTGCCAACCTTATTGTCTTGGATTCCCAAGGGTTTGACATAATACTCGGGATGGATTGGTTAAGCAAGCACAACGGGGTAATCCAATGTGCTGAAAGAAGCGTGCAGTTGACAAATGAGCACGGTATTCGTGTCGAGTTTGAGTCAGCCCAACAAACAACCGAAAAGGCAATCCTGAACCACATTGAGGAAGCAACATTGGACAACATTCCAGTGGTTCAAGAATTCTCGGATGTGTTTCCAGAGGAGCTTCCAGGTATGCCACCTGATTGGGACATTGAGTTTGCCATTGATTTGGTACCCGGAATTGCACCCATAGCAAAGAGACCCTATAGGATGCCTGTCAATGAGCTAGTAGAACTCAAGAAGCAAATCCAAGAGCAGTTGGAGAAGGGTTTTATACGTCCAATCTCATCACCATGGGGAGCTCCTGTGCTCTTCGTAGACAAGAAGGATGGGACCCAGAGGATGTGCGTGGACTATAGGTCTCTCAACGAGGTGACAATCAAGAACAAATATCCTCTGCCTCGTATAGAGGACCTATTCGACCAAATGAAAGGAGCCCGAGTGTTCTCCAAGATTGATCTTCGGTCGGGATATTTCCAGCTGAAGATTAAGCCCTCCGATATACCCAAGACTGCCTTTCGAACACGGTATGGTTCGTATGAATATACCGTCATGTCTTTTGGGTTAACGAATGCACCCGCATACTTAATGTACCTCATGAACAAGGTTTTCATGGAGTACTTGGATAAGTTCGTCGTGGTTTTCATCGACGACATTATGGTGTATTCAAAAAGTGAGGAGGAGCATGAAGAACATTTGAAATTGATCTTGTAGAAAATGCGTGAGCATCAATTGTATGCCAAGCTTAACAAGTGTCAATTTTGGCTAAAGGAAATATCGTTCCTAGGCCACATTATCTACGAAGAAGGGGTATCGGTTGATCCCGGAAAAGTGAGAGATGTTCTGAAGTGGGAACAACCGCAAAACATGAGGGATATTCGGAGTTTTCTTGGGATGGCTGGATACTACCGACGCTTCATTAAGGACTTCTCTAAAATAGCAAAGCCTATGACGGAGTTGCTAACGAAGGGAAAAGCCTTTCGATGGATACCAGCATGCCAAGAAAGTTCTGAGGAACTCAAGAAAAGGCTAACCACAGCGCCGGTTTTGGTATTGCCAGACGTAAGCAAGAGCTTTGACATATATTGTGACGCATCCAGGCAGGGGCTCGGATGTGTGCTCATGCAAGAAGGACAAGTGGTAGCCTATGCCTCATGACAATTAAAGAAGCACGAGCTTAATTATCCTACACATGACTTGGAGCTAGCAGCAGTAGTGCATGCATTGAATATTTGGAGACATTATATCCTTGGTCATCGATGTGAGATCTATACGGATCATAAAGCCTCAAGTACATATTTACCCAAACAGACTTGAATTTGAGGCAACGTCGATGGTTGGAACTCATCAAGGATTACGATGTTGGAATCAACTACCACCCTGGGAAGGCCAATGTAGTAGCTGATGCATTGAGCCGGAAGGGAGCATGTCACCAACTCATAGTTCGGGAGCTACCACTCGAACTACGTAAGGAGTTTGAACGGTTACACCTCGGATTCTTGAACAAGATGGAAGTGATGGAGATCCACTCTTCATTGGAGCAAGAGATAAGGGATGGCCAAGCAACGGATGAGGAGATCAAGGAGACCAAGGAAAGGATCCAACAAGGAATAGAGAAGGATTTTAAAGAAGATGAGAAGGGTACGCTTTGGCTAGGAAAAAGGATTTGTGTGCCTAACGTGAAGCACCTCCGCGACATGATATTGAAGGAGGCACATGATTCACCCTATTCCATACATCCCGGAAGTACCAAAATGTATAAGGACTTGAAGACTTGTTATTGGTGGGATGGTATGAAAAGGGACATAGCCGGATACGTTGCCCTATGCGACACATGCCAACAGGTGAAGGCCGAACATCAAAGACCCGCTGGATTGTTGCAACCTTTGAAGGTACCCGAGTGGAAGTGGGAAGACATCAGCATGGATTTCATCGTCGTATTGCCACGTACTCAGTCGGGTTATGACTCCATCTGGGTAATCGTGGACCGATTGACAAAAACCGCCCATTTTCTCCCTATAAGGGCCGAGTACAACGTTGCACAACTAGTCGAGTTGTACATGGAGCAGATCGTGTGCTGTCATGGAGTCCCGAGGAGGATAGTCTCTGATCGAGGTTCTCAGTTTACCTCTAGATTCTGGAGGAAGCTGCAGAAAGCTATGGGTACACGACTGGATTTTAGCTCCGCCTATCACCCACAAACCGATGGGCAAACTGAAAGGACAAACCAAATTTTGGAGGACATGTTGAGAGCTTGCGCCTTGAAACGTGGGCGTAGTTGGGATAGGAGTTTACCGTACGCCGAATTCTCCTATAACAACAGCTATCAAGCTAGCTTGAAGATGTCGCCTTTCGAAGCATTGTATGGTAGGCGGTGTAGAACGCCGCTGTTTTGGAACGAAACCGGAGAGAACCAGGTGTTTGGACCCGAAGTGCTACAAGAAGCTGAAAAGCAAGTCCAAACGATACGGGGGAACTTAAAGGCTACTCAGTCACGACAGAAAGGCTATGCGGACAATAGGCGAAGGAAGTTGACCTTTGAAGTAGGAGACTTTGTATACCTTAAGGTATCGCCTATCCGAGGCCAACAACATTTCAACATCAAAGGAAAGCTAGCACCTCGCTACATTGGACCATTCAAGATTTTGGACAAGCGAGAAGAAGTAGCCTATCAACTAGAGCTCCCAACATATCTCTCCGACGTACATGACGTGTTTCATGTATCCCAGCTCAAGAAGTGCTTGAGAGTACCAGAGGAGCAAATATCAATGGAAGAGCTTGAACTTCAAGAAGACCTGACTTATGCGAGCACCCTATCCGAATTTTGGGCGTAAAGGAAAGGGTCACAAGGAACAAAGTAATCCGATGGTGCAAGGTACAATGGAGCCATCACACCGAAGCTGAAGCTACATGGGAGCGTGAAGAAGATATCAAGGCCGAATTTCCTCATCTATTCTCTACCAACGAATCTCGAGGGCGAGATTCAATTTAAGGGGGGTAGATTTGTGACACCCTCATTTCTGGTTTCTGCATGTATTCATGTTTCATGTAGAGAAAACATTTTAAAAGAAGTGGGAACAGAGAAAAATATCAAAAAGATAGCCAATAAGAGCCGAACCCAGTTTCCAAAGAGCGCCGAATACAACTTCTGCGGCCCGCTGGCCACGTGGTGTGTTTGGAGCTCATCCCTGCGGAGTGGGGAGAGGTCCGCCACTAAGCTGGCTACGTGGCAGGTTCAGGTCTCATCTCCGCAAAGGGGGAGAGGTCCGACCCTGTAGGACACGTGTTGCCCCCGGAGCTAGCCTCTGCGAAAGAAGCAAAGGCAGTTCCGCAGGACGCATGTCACCTTCGGAGCTAGTCACCACGGAAATCAGAGAACCCGTCGCGCGGGATACGTGTCGATCTCGGAGATGATCCCCGGGAAGTCCAGTTCTATTGGACACGTGTCGTCACCAGAGTTTATCTCTGGGAGGTATGACACTGTTGGACACGTGTCCACCCCGGAGCTCGTCTCTGAGGAAAGGGAGGTCCGGAATGGATACATGGCACACCCGGAGCTACCTCCGGAGAGAGGGAAGGTCCGACACTGACATGAGGCGTGCGCAGAGCCACCTCCGAATAGAGAGGAGGCCCCGACCGCCAGGATATGTGGCGCAAGCGGAGCTCACCTCCGAAGGGGAGGGAGGTCCCGCTCGCTTGACACACGGCACAACTGGAGCTCGTCTTTGCGGAAAGGGGAGACCAGGCCCCCGATGGACACAAGGAGCTTCCGGAGCTCATCACCGCGGAGGAAACGAGTTCTGGAGCGGTTTTTGGATTCTGTACGCGTAGAAATACCGGTACGGAGGAGAAACCGACCTGAACTCCACAATGTTACCGCACCAAATCAACTAAAGAAAAGTTTTTAAGATTCAACGACAATCTGAACAGAACTCTTATTCGAAGTCCAATCAGATCAGGACTCTTCTTCTCCCGACTATAAATAGAACCCAGAACCCTTGGTCGAAACCACGAACTTCTTTTCCAACTCCTGAGCCGACGACTTAGAGCCCTAGCCCCAACTTGCCGAGTAAGCCATCGCCATAGTTCAGCGAGGAAGATCGCCGGAAGAGAGCCCCAACGATCTGTCTGATCAGAGAAGGACCCCGAGACCGAGAAGAATGTAAGGTAGGTCTCCAATACCACCTTACAATATCGTTGTGTTTTCTTTGCATCTGTTCTTCATTTCCTTTCGAACAGACGCTTTCTCGTGGACAGATCACTTGTTGATCGGGTTGATCTAAAGACCAGGTCATCGCCATGTCCACATTTGATCCGAACACCTCTGTTCATCGAAAAACCATGCAAGCCATGCAAGAGCACGTACAAACCGATCTAATAAAACTGATTATAGGATAGCATGCATATGCATCATCGCATCTAGTTTAAAGTGTGTGCATGATATTGATTGATGTGGATCTTGTATGTGCGTAATCCTGTATAGAAGGACAAGCTT
Organism: Neostapfia colusana; assembly: GCA_030760725.1. NCBI lineage: Eukaryota > Viridiplantae > Streptophyta > Magnoliopsida > Poales > Poaceae > Neostapfia > Neostapfia colusana. The sequence continues at coordinate 54,223,672 of JASWHV010000019.1, forward strand.
AGGGAGTTGTCTACGACGAGCTGCAACAACAAGTTTTCGAGATCCAAGAGCAACCGGAACCGCAAGAACAAGGCAATTGCTCCTTGACCATATTGATCCTATATTTTGGGAAAAACTGTTTTGTTTTGCGAAAAGGGTGTGTGTGCTGAGTCAAACATGATGGGAAACCCTTTTATAGGAGTTGACTAGCTTTGGTTAAACCACCCTTGTCGCCTGGGAAGCTTATGAGTCGGGTATGGTTTTTACTTTTATGCTTCGCCGAGTCCATGGGATTGGGATGCGAGATAGATGTGTCTAGCTAACTGCACTCATAATGATAATGAGAAACTGATGTTGTTATTGGACATGGATCGGAGGGAGATCTAGGCAAGACTGGGTTTGTGAATGAGGTAGCATGAGATGGTGGTTTACTTGCCGTAGATCTAAGGACCGGTTCATGCGAGCACATGCCAGGATAACAGTGCCACCACAAGGCCAAGTATGGGTGCGGTTTAGCTGAGTAATTAGGTAAGTTGCTAGATTGTTATGGACCGTGGAAGGCGCGGGGAACGGGAGTCGAGTGAAGACTGCCCTGGGAACTGCATGGCAGAAGAGGGGGCCCGTGGGTGGGAGAATTGGAGATTCTAGCCTGCCGGTGAAACCTTAGTGAGTCCATACATCTAGTAGCCCCTTTGTAAAGGCTATTTTGTGATCTCTTGGCCATACACCGACGGTTGTGTACTGGTATAATGGAGGTTCTGCAGTCACCGACGGGTGACGAAATCACAAACTTGTGGGTAAAGAGGTGCAAACTCTGTAGAGTCTAAAACTATCATGATAGTCGAGCTTACGGTCACGAGCGCCTGGCCAACTTCCATGATTAGTTTGGGATGGTTATTGGATATGGTTAATGTAAGGGCCTCAGTTTTTGACACATATTTGAAGTGTTCATCACCATCACCTCATTTGAGGAAAGATGATGAACACAAATGAAGAGCAAGTAACCACCATCAACATGCTCATTAGAGAACAAACTCACATATTGCAAAAGTGGTATTTCCCACATGTGATATAGAGGGGCTGGGCATATGAAAACTCCTACACATTGCTAAGGATGTCCATGCCAAGTTTCACCCAAATTCAAAACCTTTTTGATGTCATTTTGGGTATAGCTAGAAAGATGGCAGTTTGAAACCATATTCAAATTCAAACTGTTTTTATCCCATGAATTCAAAAGTGGGAGGCATATTCTTATTCAGCACATTTTTGTGAGCTCACACACCAATTTTCACTCCATTTGGAGTTGATCTTGACATGAGCTAAGTGGGGCAAATTAAAACTTTATTTGAATTTCAAACTGCACATGTGCTGAAATTCATTCAAACCAGACCCAATTTGAATTCTAACCAATTCAAATGGCTCATGGGTGAATAATTTGAATCACCATGGTTATTTTGGGGCTCACTGTTTACAACAGTGATTAGGAGTGAATTTCAGAGGTTAAAACCCCGGGTGGGACCCACATGTCAGTCACTGGTTCAAAGCAACCGACCGAGACTTTCTCCACTCGGGTCGCCGAGCCGCCGCTGCGATCGCCACCGAGGGGAGCCGCCGCGCCAGCAGCTGCTTGGCCACGCACGGGCGTGAGGCGGTTCAGATCCTTCTTAAGGCATCTCCCCCCTCCTCGGCCGAAGCCTCGCCAGTTTCTTCCCTTGCAAGAACACAGCGCCGACAAACTCCTTCCGCAGCTTGGAACCGATTGGGAGCGCCGATCACAGCCTTCCCGTCCCCTCCAGAGCTACGGCAAGGTACTAGGAACTCTTCTCCTTCCTCCCCGTTGCTAAAACTCAGCTGAAACTGATTGATCTCGGCTATACCGTGTGAGACCTATGTGTGCTGAATACATTGGCAATTAGGATAAAAGTTAGCATTAACATTCAAAGTTTTGAATATTACCAAAACATTCTTCTGTGGCAAGGTCCGACAAGTTCTTTGTTAGGTCCGCCAAGTGTTGGCAAGGTCCGACGCAAGGTCCGGAGAGCTCCTGCAAGGTCCGAAGAGCTTCTGTGAGGTCCGGAGCTTGTTTTTAGGGAGCTCCTGTGAAGTTCAACTCGTAGAACTGCATCGTCTTGTTTTTGCTTTAAACTCGCAATGTTTCAAACTTGCTTTATGGGAAGGTTTGCTTAGTATTAATTTGCTAAGTTTTTGGTGTGTTTTGGTGGTTATGGCTGTTATCATTTGATATGGTTTGCAACATGCTTATGTGACGTGCTCATGTAAGGTGTTGTGGTTTTTGAACTAACGTGAGTCAAGTCGAGGACTTGTGCTCGGAAGAATTGGTTGTTTATTCATGTGCAGGTGTTGCTTTAGTTCAAGACATGGCTGGTGACGGGATCCTTGGACTAGTCCCAGGGAGGAGATGAGGTTCCAACAACCAAGTTCGGGAGGAGCTGTGGTTGAGTTGATCGGGAGGTCGCGCAGCATGTTTGGATTAAGGGCAGTGCATATGAAGGTTGCGTGTACGTCGTTGGAAGGTGTTTGCATGTTTGCAAGGAGTGCATGGACGTGGCAACATTGTTCCAAGGCGTGATGAAGAGAAGTGGACATAAAGAATTGGTCGGAAAGGTCCAACCGGCTGGATTGCGTACTTAGGCTGAGGCTGAGTCGGATATGGCTCAAATATGGAAGATTTGAGTTGGTTATGATAGGATTTCATGCTAGGCACGAAGTTGAGTTGTTTTAGGAATGTTTAGGACGTTCCTAAGGTGTTTGGAAGTCTCACGATTGCTTCTATCTGCGAATAGGAGAGTCCTGAGCAGTTATGGTAAGTTAGGATACGAGTCCAATTAGGAGTAGGGGTCCTAGATTGGATTGTTTAGCCTGAGGGCTGGCTATAAAAGCAAGGGAGGCCAGAGCGCTCGTGGGTAGAGAACTTTGGGCTGTTCCTCTTGTGTTTCTATTGAATAAAGTTCATAGTTTCGAGGAGTTTTTGGGCCTTGTTCGTCCGACTTGTTTTTCGTCAAGTCTTTCTCGCCGAGTTTCTGGACAGACCGACGTTGCTTCGGTGTTTCGTTCATAACTCGAGTTTTACAGATCCGATTGACGTGATTCTTTTTGGGTTGTCTTCATAACTAAATTATCTATCATATGTGAAATTTTCACGAGCTTCGGATCTGTATTTTTTGAGAGACACGAGTTTCTCTGCAGCGTTGCAGATCTGTTTTATATCGGGTAGAACAGATTGATCTTCGTTTAATGTTTTGATCGTATCTCAAGTTTTACTTCGTATTTTCAAGTGATTCTTGTTGCATTAGATCCGTGACTTGATTCTCTACCTCTCTACTTGATTTGTCACGGTTGAACACGTTTGAAAACACTTGCACACACGGTTTCTTTAACCGATTGATTTTTTGCTGAGGGGTTTTTGTTGTTTCCGCTGCGAAAAGTTTACTCTACCATTCACCCCCCCCCCTCTGGTAGCTTTTCACGTGCTCTTCGATCCTACAATTGTTATCAGAGCCAAGGTGCTCTAATCTTTGTGATTTGCACGTGTTTTGACTAACCATCATGGAGAAGTACTCCGCAAAACCTTGTGTGTTCAATGGCATCGATTTTCAGGTTTGGAAGGCGCGGATGGGGGCCTACATACAGGCGCAAGGCTTCGCCATATGGGAAAAGGTCTACCGGAACTTTGATGTACCACCCAACGATCAAGTTACGGTTGCGAACATGAGAGATGTTGACAACAACAACAAGGCTCGCAACTTGATCATCCAAGGATTGACTCAAAGCGACTTCGACCGTGTTGCACACCTCCGATCTGCATATGATGTTTGGAAAGCTCTTTGTGACTACCATGAAGGATCCAATACGATCAAGGAGGTAAGGCAAGATATGTTCAAGAAAAAATACATGCATTTTGAGATACAACCCGGTGAGTAAATTGACGACCTTTTTGCTCGCTTTAATAAAATTCTCAGCAACTTGCGTAGTGTCAATGTTAACTTTTCAGATGCTGAAAATGCTAGACAATTGTTAGGAGCATTAGATATGTCAATTTGGGAGATGAAAGTTACATCTATTCGTGAATCTACTGTCATGAGTTCTCTTACTTTAGACGTGCTTTATTCTAAATTGAAAACTCATGAAATTGACATCATCTCACGTAAAAACCCAAACAAGTCTATTGTATTTGTTTCGCAACGTGACATGTCTAGTTCTAGTCAATCATCATCTAGTGGTGCACTCTCTTTGCTGTCCTCTCTAACCCTTGAACAGATTGAAGAGTTTCCAGAGGAGGAGCTTGCACTCATCTCTACTCGGTTCTCAAAAGCATTGCAAAATGTGAGAACTAGAAGGAGAGGAAGCTCCGGACCTCAACGATGTTTTGAATGTGGTAAGACAGGACATTTTAGTACGGAGTGCCCTAACCTTTCAGGTCCTACTTCACGTGAAGAAAAGCAAACAAGGCCGAAGAAATCGTTTGCAAAGAATAAGAAGAAGAAAGATTTATCAATGCGCAACATAGTGCATAGTATGATCTCTGCACTTCAAGATTTCGGTTCAAGTGATGTGGACACCGGTAGTGATGAAGATGAAGAAGCTATGGCAAATATGTGCTGCATGGCGAGCAAGTCAAGTTCAAGCTCCGAGGAGGCAGAACACAACAGCGACGATGAAGAGGTATGTCCCACTTGCGAAGAAATGTGTGATGCTATTTCTCGTGCCACTGTTATATTAAAGAAAAAGGATAAAAAACTTAGGAACAATGCTGTTAAAATTGAATCACTAGAATCTGAAATTAATCGTTTAAAAACTTTGATTCCTAGTGATGATTCTTGTTCCTCATGTGATTTGATTTATGAACAATTATCCTCTTTAAGAAGTGCACACGCATCTACACTTGATAAACTTGAACTTGAAATTGAAAAGAACAAAGAGCTTGCTGCACTTAATGATAAAAATTTGAAAGATGCTTGTTGTTCTACAATTGATTTGCATTGTTCTTCATGTGATGATCTGAATAAGAAACTAAATGCTGCTATGAATGAGATTTCTATTTTGAACAATGCTTTACGTGTGCATGAAGTTAAATATTGTTCAAATTGCAAACTAAAAGGAAGAATTTCATGTGAAAACTGCTTTGATCTGTCCAATAAACTTGATGAAATGCATAGGACACTAGATCGGTTTTCTAATGCAAATAAGAACCTAAACTTGCTGCTGAATTCTTCCAACTCTTGTAATGATAAAACTGGTTTAGGTTTTAATTCTCATGCTCATGCTAAGGCACACCCACCTAAAGTTGTAAAGTCATTAGGAAGTGGTTTGATTCAAACAGCTCCTAGACAAAAAGAGGTGATTTTCAAATCTGCAGGAGTACTGTCCCATTCGGGTTCTAATAAACGTGTTGCTTGCTCATCTAGACATGATAATAAGGTTATTTTTCATTGTACCTACTGTGGTAGAGATGGTCATGTCATGGATTTTTGTTATAGACTAGCTAAACACGATAAGAAACAAAGAATACTTGCTAGATCACAGAACAACCAAGCAAAATCTGCTAGACCGAATGTTCGGAGCTTGCAACCTGCTGTAATGAGTCAAAAACTTGCTCCCGGACCTACTGTTTTTTGTGCTACATATAACACATCTTCTAAGTCAGTAGTTGGGAACAAAAAATTTCGATGTTTGGCTCATAAACCTGCTGTACCTTCTCAGCTTTCACGTGTTATTCCTGCTGGACGTCGTGTGACTCAGTACTGGATTCCTAAAAGTCTTTTAACTAACCCCAGTATTGAGTCATCGACGTATTGTGCTACTGTGTAGGTTTCACGTTTGAGGAAGGAGAACATTTGGATTGTGGATTCAGGTTGGTCACACCACATGACCGGTAACAAAGAATGGTTCTCCTCTCTCTCTTTTGTGTCACATGTAGAAAATGTTACTTTCGCCGATAACTCTTCTACTCCCATAATTGCTAAAGGTTCGGTTAGAGTAAACAATCTCTATACTTTGAAAGATTTGGCACTTGTTATAAATTTGAAATACAACTTACTTTCGGTTTCACAATTGCTAGATGAAAATCTAGAGGTTAGCTTTGCTAAAAATTGCTGCAAGGTTGTAGATTCAAAAGGTGAGCTTTTGTTTAACATGTCTAGGTTTGGAAGAGTTTTTAAAGCTGATTTTGATTTGTCAACTTCTAAGCATCGGTGTCTAGTTGCTAATGATACAAAGGATCTATATTTTTGGCATCGTAGACTTGGTCACATAGGCTTTGATCATCTCACTCGTGTTAGTGCTCTCGATCGCATACGTGGGCTGCCGAAGCTTGAAAAGGACAATGATATTGTGTGCTCTTCTTGTAGACATGCTAAGTTTGTTGCAGGTTCACATGCTCCTCTCACAATGACCATGACAGCTGAACCAGGACAACTTTTACATCTTGACACAGTAGGTCCGCCACGTGTTCAATCCTTCGGAGGTAAATGCTATGTGCTTGTGATTGTTGATGATTATTCCAGATATTCTTGGGTTTATTTTATGGCATCTAAGAATGAAGCTTTTAGTCATTTTAGAACTTTATTTTTTAGATTATCTATTGATCACCCAAGATCATTAAAAGCAATTAGAAGTGATAACGGAACTGAATTTAAAAACCAATCCTTTGATCACTTTGTGCTGAAAATGGAATAGATCATCAATACTCTTCACCCTATGTACCACAACAAAATGGTGTCGTAGAAAGAAAGAACAGGACCTTAGTTGAGATGGCTAGGACTATGCTTGATGAATATCAAACTCCTAGGAAATTTTGGGCTGATGCAATTGCAACCGCTTGTTATGTTTTAAATCGTGTTTTCTTGCGTGCTAAGCTTGGAAAAACTCCATATGAGATTCGGTTTGGACATAGGCCTAGTGTTACACACTTTAGGGTTTTTGGTTGCAAATGCTTTGTTAGGAAACATGGTAATCTTGATAAATTTGAAGCTAGATCTGTTGATGGCATGTTTCTTGGTTATCCATCTCATACTAGAGGCTACCGTGTGCTTTTACTTGACACTAAAAAAATTGTGGAGACTTGCGAGGTTTCTTTTGATGAAGCTAGCCCAAGTACTAGCTCCGATATTGCAGGTCCGGATCCATATCCGCAGGGGGAGAGTATTTTTATTGAAGAAGATGAAGAAGTGGTGCTGCTGCCCGAAAACTCGGAAGTAAATAACGATCAAGCTGCTGATTTTGCACCACAACCAGCACCAACAGTCACTACTGCTGGTTCGGACCTTCCTCAATCAACAAGCTCTCCTAATCAAAGGTCCGAACATGAAGAAGAAGGTGCTTGTGAAGTGTCTACTCCCCTCCGAGTACTCAAAAGTCATCCTCCACAACAAATCATTGGAAGCTTGCATGAACGAGTCACTCGGTCCAGGTTTTGCGATCCAAACTCTCATGCTCATTCTGCTTTTGTTGCTTCTTTTGAACCCAAGGATATATCACACGCACTCACTAATGAATCTTGGATTAATGCCATGCAAGAAGAGTTAGAAAATTTTGAAAGAAATAATGTTTGGAAACTTGTACCTCCACCTCAAGGTCACACATTAATTGGAACTAAATGGATATTTAAAAATAAGCAAAGTGAGGATGGGGTTGTGGTTAGGAATAAAGCTAGGTTGGTTGCTCAAGGTTTCACTCAAATTGAAGGTCTAGATTTTGATGAAACATTTGCTCCTGTTGCTAGATTAGAAGCTATAAGAATTTTATTAGCATTTGCTGCATCTAAAGGTTTCAAGTTATATCAAATGGATGTTAAAAGTGCTTTTCTTAATGGCTACATAGAGGAGGAGGTTTATGTTAAGCAGCCACTGGGTTTTGAAAATCCAAATTTTCTTAATCATGTTTACAAACTGTCCAAAGCCTTGTACGGTCTAAAACAAGCCCCTAGAGCATGGTATGATAGGTTAAAAACATTCTTACTTGAAAAGGGGTTTACCATGGGCAAGGTTGATAAACCTCTTTTTGTACTTAAGCATGGCAATGACTCATTATTCGTTCAAGTGTATGTGGATGATATTATCTTTGGTTGTGCTTCGCATGATCTCGTGTCCAAGTTTTCAGCTATGATGAGTTCAGAATTTGAGATGAGTATGATGGGAGAACTCACATACTTTTTGGGGCTGCAAATCAAGCATACAAAAGAAGGAACTTTTGTGCATCAAACTAAGTATACAAAGGACCTTCTTAAGCGCTTCAACATGGACAAATGCAAGCCTCTTCGGACACCAATGGGAACAGCAACAACACTTGAATTTGACGAAGATGGTGACCCGGTCGATAAAAAAGAATACAGAAGTACGATTGGATCACTTTTGTATCTCACGGCGTCAAGACCGGACATACAATTCAGCGTATGTCTTTGTGCACGTTTTCAAGCTTCCCCACGTGCTTCACATCGCCAAGCCATCAAAAGGATTCTCAAGTACCTACATGGAACTCAAGAATTTGGCATTTTTTTTCCTTCTTCCTCAACCGTTTATTTGAAAGCTTTTTCGGATGCTGATTTTGGGGGGTTGTAGGATTGATAGGAAAAGTACTTCGGGTGCTTGTCATTTTCTTGGTAATTCACTTGTTGCTTGGTCCTCTAGAAAACAAAGTTCAGTTGCACAATCCACGGCCGAATCTGAATATGTAGCTGCGGCTAGCGCTTGCTCACAAATTCTTTGGATTGTTCAAACACTTAAGGACTATGGGGTTGATTTAGATAGTGTTCCACTGTTTTGTGATAACACTAGTGCAATTTGTATTGCTAAAAACCCCGTGAAACACTCTAGAACTAAGCACATTGACATTAGGTACCACTTTCTTCGTGATAATGTTGAAAAAGGAAACATTGTGCTTCACCATGTCGATACCGAACAACAATTGGCTGATATTTTTACAAAACCCTTGGATTTCACTCGTTTTTGTTTCATTCGTAGTGAAATAGGGGTTATGCATCCTCATGGCTTAAATTGAGGGGGAGTTTTTGAAACTTTGAAAGTCTATGTGTGAATCTGAAACTAAAATAATATGAGCATAGTATTTCATACATATATGACTTTGTGATTCCTTTTACAGGCTGAAAGTTCTTACTACATTACTCATGTTATACATTTTGTAGTTTTTGCCATGACTAGTAATTGGAATAATTACTTACACTAAATCTGGTCATGATCAAACTTTCTTGCTGTTTTGAACTTGTTGCGTGCTCACAAGTGCTTTTAATCATAAAAAAATAATCAAGTGATCAGCTCACATGTTGAGTTTTCAAATAAAAATTTGAGAAAAGATCAAGAGAATATGCATGCATCGCACTTCTTCTTTTGAGATTGCTTATCATTGCACTAAGATATGAACTTGGAAGGAATTGTGTATGACTAAAACCATGTCCTTAAGCTTCTGATTGTCAAATGACATAGGCTTGGCTTGGTTGGTTAGAATAAGGCTGATGCGGCATATAATCTCTTGCAAATATCATATGATCAACTTTGTGCCTTAAATGATTATGAATAATAAAAATGCAGCAACAAGTGTCATGTTTTCAGGTTTTGAAATAGTTGAGTAAGGGAGATCATGACTTGCTTAAACTCAAAAATACATTTGATCTCTAGCATGGCTTACACTACTTTATGTATCTCATTGATGTGATAGTGTAAGTAACCTGATAGTATGACTTGGATGAGCTTTGTTTTGTATGTATATGTTATAATATGCTCATAACATTTAAAAATTTCTCTTTTGAACCTTGCTGAATACATTGTCAGAGGGGGGGAAATATGTATAAGGAGAGATTTTTTTTATACTTTGCATATGTTATACACTTTCTTCCTTCTCTGATTTTAAAAAATGGGAAGAAATTAATAAAGGGTGAGAAATGAGTTTTCAAAGCTTTTCAAAACTTTTCATAAGCCAATGTTCGGATTTTAATTGGTGTTGCCAATGCATTCATCAAGGGGGAGATTGTGAGACCTATGTGTGCTGAATACATTGGCAATAGGATAAAAGTTAGCATAAACATTCAAAGTTTTGAATATTGCCAAAACATTCTTCTGTGGCAAGGTCCGACAAGTTCTTTGTTAGGTCCGCCAAGTGTTGGCAAGGTCTGACGCAAGGTCCGGAGAGCTCCTGCAAGGTCCGAAGAGCTTCTGTGAGGTCCGGAGCTTGTTTTTAAGGAGCTCCCGTGAAGTTCAACTCATAGAACTGCAGCGTCTTGTTTTTGCTTTTAACTCGCAATGTTTTAAACTTGCTTTATGGGAAGGTTTGCTTAGAATTCATTTGCTAAGTTTTTGGTGTGTTTTGGTGGTTATGGATGTTATCATTTGATATGGTTTGCAACATGCTTATGTGACGTGCTCATGTAAGGTGTTGTGGTTTTTGAACTAACGTGAGTCAAGTCGAGGACTTGTGCTCAGAAGAATTGGTTGTTTATTCATGTGCAGGTGTTGCTTGAGTTCAAGACATGGCTGGTGACGGGATCCTTGGACTAGTCTCAGGGAGGAGATGAGGTTCCAACAACCAAGTTCGGGAGGAGCTGTGGTTGAGTTGATCGGGAGGTCGCGCAGCATGTTTGGATTAAGGGCAGTGCATATGAAGGTTGCGTGTACGTCGTTGGAAGGTGTTTGCATGTTTGCAAGGAGTGCATGGACGTGGCAACATTGTTCCAAGGCGTGATGAAGAGAAGTGGACATAAAGAATTGGTCGGAAAGGTCCAACCGGCTGGATTGCGTACTTAGGCTGAGGCTGAGTCGGATATGGCTCAAATATGGAAGATTTGAGTTGGTTATGATAGGATTTCATGCTAGGCACGAAGTTGAGTTGTTTTAGGAATGTTTAGGACGTTCCTAAGGTGTTTGGAAGTCTCACAATTGCTTCTATCTGCGAATAGGAGAGTCCTGAGCAGTTATGGTAAGTTAGGATACGAGTCCAATTAGGAGTAGGAGTCCTAGATTGGATTGTTTAGCCTGAGGGCTGGCTATAAAAGCAAGGGAGGCCAGAGCTCTCGTGGGTAGAGAACTTTGGGCTGTTCCTCTTGTGTTTCTATCGAATAAAGTTCATAGTTTCGAGGAGTTTTTGTGCCTTGTTCGTCCGACTTGTTTTTCGTCAAGTCTTTCTCGCCGAGTTTCTGGACAGACCGACGTTGCTTCGGTGTTTCATTCATAACTCGAGTTTTACAGATCCGATTGATGTGATTCTTTTTGGGTTGTCTTCAACAACTCAATTGTCTATCACCTGTGAAATTTTCACGAGCTTCGGATCTGTAGTTTTTGAGATACACGAGTTTCTTTGCAGCGTTGCAGATCTGTTTTATATCGGGTAGAACAGATTGATCTTCGTTTAATGTTTTGATCGTATCTCAAGTTTTACTTCGTGTTTTCAAGTGATTCTTGTTGCATTAGATCCTTGACTTGATTCTCTACCTCTCTACTTGATTTGTCACAGTTGAACACGTTTGAAAACATTTGCACACATGGTTTCTTTAACCGATTGATTTTTTGCTGAGGGGTTTTTGTTGTTTCCGCTGCGAAATTTTTAATCTACCATTCACCCCCCCTCTGGTAGCTTTTCACGTGCCCTTCGATCCTACATACCGAAAGATCAATTCGGTGACTTAAAACTGCCGCACCTCAGGCTCCCATGGACAGCCTAACCGGGGAGTTGTCACGCCCGAGCAAAGGCACCCTTGGACGCGCTGGTGACCGGTGCTGCTCACCCCCCGAGCCACAGCCCAAGTGTTTGCTCACCGGCGGCGAATTTCCAGTTTCCCCTTTCTGTGTGCAGAACGACCTTCGGGTGCGGTTCCATCGAATTCGTACTATAGAAAGGATTAGAGGGCCTCAATCCGCTCTCACACAAACTAGACACGGTAACGCACAAGTTGCCTTCACAACCTTTGGCCGGAGGACCTCTGTACCTGGCGTAATTCGAAGTTTACCAACGGCGGAACAAACGGGAGGCATCGGGCGCACGGTGAGGACCTACTTCGGGCCTCCCCCGAGCTGCCTCAAGCTCATGTCGACCTTCCCTGAGGTCCACTGATGCTTCCCGACCGATCGCTCGAGTAGTTGAGGTGCTAGGGAAGTCAGCCGACACGGCCGAAGTTTTTCCGAGGCGGCGGCTCGTCGCCAACCATGTACCGGCCGTTGTCATGACGAGCTGACCCCAGAATCCTGTTCCCCGAGTGAAAGTGGGCAGGGGCAGCCAAGATCGTGAAGTTTGGAGCTCCACAGAAGCTGCCGGCGAGCTCTCCGGCGAGGTCCCCCGGCGGCAGAGCGCGAGCGGCGAGAAGTTGACGAAGGGGGTGGACCCCAGCTGTCAGGGGGAGATATTTTGAATCGGGATCGGGCTGTGGCCGGGATCGGGTGTGCTGGCACGCAAAAACCCTGTGGGCCTCAGTGTGCTGTCGGCTCCGTGCTTAAAACGTGTCCCCGCGGGCCCCGGCAGATTTAAACTTTTCCCCCGATTTTCAGATTCCATTCAAACTTCAAATCCTCATAACTTTGGCTAGGAAGCTCCAAATCGAGTGAACCAAATTTTGTTGGATTCAACTCTCTGAGCACTTTCCATCAAATCAAGTTTCACTTCATGAAAACCCTTATTTCTCCAGAATTAATTCCTCAAATTTAAACTGTTTGGAATTTTAACTGGAGAATCCTTTGGAGGAAAATCCTAAAATTTTGCTGGAATGTTCACCAAAATATCCATGAACTACCATAAAAATTTCAGATCCAGTTGAGCTCATTTGTTCAACCTAATGGTGTGATTAGTGAAACTGTTCCAGAGAAAATAGAAAATGTCCAGAAACATTTTCAGAATTTTCTCTGAAATTGTTTAGCTCATATCTTTAGCTAGGAACCTTCAAATTATGTGAGACCAACTCCATTAGAACCCTCTGAAAATATAGTTTTCATAAAGTCATAGTTTGTTTCATGAAAATCCTTAGAACACCCTAAAAGCCTTCAATTAAGTTCAAGTACATAATTAATTGTGGAGGGCCCAAATGAGCTTTGCTGCAACTAAAACTTGACCAAATCTCTGTTTAGGTTGTAACCAAGCCCCAGTAAAAGTTTCACAGTCATTGGGTCTGTCTAGTAAGGGTTATAGACTTCACAAATTTAAATTCAATCAAATGTATTTAAATTAATACATATACTTGTATATCATGTAGTCGCTAAGTTCGAGGAGGAACCCGAAGTCCTAGACTTCGTTACTCCGGAGGAGCAGCTAGCCTACGACCAAGAGCAGCAAGGCAAGCTCTGGTTTACATTAACCGTTTTACAAATTTTTATTTTTTTGAGCACTTACTTGAGTATTATGATTCCTTGCATTAGAGTCTTGTTTGGAAACCCAATTGCATAGCCAAGAAAACCCTGGTTTGGGTTTAGGATGGCAAACCCCGTTAGCTACTGCCACGCTAAGTTAGAGTAGGATTCGGTACAAGTCGAGTAGTTGGAACTACTCGCGAGCATAGGCTAGAGGCACTCGACTCGGGTAGAGATAGCACATGATACACATGGCAAGAAAGATGAGACCGAGCGGAGAGTAAGGGCAGCAAGACTTTGGGGCCTGTGTGCTATAGCTCCGTTTGTGTCGATTGAGAACCGAGCCGTGTGCGGGCCTGTTGAACAAGCTAGAACAGTACCGAAGACCTACCGGCTATATGGGAACCAGGAAACTGATGTAACTCGGGTAGCTGGGTATTGAGGCATTGCCCGTCGTTCAGAGGTAGGTTGAGAGCTTGAGGTGTAAATCGGCTAGCGGCACGGAGATGCGCGTGAAGAGACCTCTTGCTCGGGACGATGGGACCGGTTCAATATTTGGCTGACGGGTGAAAGGTGGTTGCATACGGCGTCCGTGATGGTTGCTGTAGGCAACATCGAGTACGGGCGTACGTGACGGGTTATTCGGGTAACCCTGTAGGTGTAAATCGATTATAATCGCCGTCCCTCGCAGTCAGTGAGTACCACTTGTTCACTGCACCGTGACGTAGAAAGAACAGTCTAGGTACATGTTAAAATGTTGCTGATTGAAAGACGGACTTGATTGTTAATGTGATGTTGTAGTTTAGAGCTAATTAAAGTTCCTTTCAACTTTGGGCAAAGTATATGAGAGAAATGCGTTTCTTGTTTGATTGCGGCTCTCTCATGTGCCTTAGCGTAAGGTTCTCCACAACCTGCTGCTAAAACTTGAAAGTAAGGTTCTACTAATTAGGCGAGTCCTTGCAAATGATTTTTACCTCATGTAAACCATCACCCCTCATGTAGAAGTTCCATGTTTAGGTGAGACGGGTCAGACATGCTGAGCCTTCGTGCTCACTGCTTGTGTTTGAAGCTTTTGCAGGGTTCTATGAGGAAGGGACTCCCGAAGAGGAGACGGAACCCCAGGAGGGGAACCCCGTCGAGTGGGAGTCATGCACGCCGCAGAGTTAGTGTATGTGTGTGCTAGCAAGGACACGTTCAAGGGCTGAACGTGAACTTAATGCGTAGTCTACGCCCGTGAGTGTAGACTGGACATATTTTGCTGTAAACATGTTCATAAACTCGTTTATGTAATAAAATTTCGCTTCCGCTTTGTACCTTTGATGTGTGTTATCCGGTGCTGCGCAACGCAGCACCCCTCAGCGTGATCCTGGCTCAACAAGACCGTGGGGTCGTACCAGCGTTGGTATCAGAGCTCGCTTGAGGTTTAACGCACTACAAAGGTCATCTTTTTCAAAAATCCAGTGAGGAACGAGTTAGTAGCCCGTATAAGGATGTTATTAGCATATAGAAAGTGGCATACTAACCTATTTGTCTATGGCGGAAAAATCGTGCATCTCGGGACGTTTATGTCTTGGGGGGTGCACGTAAGCGCTGTCCACCAGTGTGCACAAGCTGAAGGGTGGAGCCCCACGGGTGGCAGGTAACGCGACCCGCTTTGTTATCCTCTACGACTCTTCATGTCGTTTGAGGTATACGAGCAACGTCTGTCCCTGGCGTGCGTGGTGCAACTTGGGAGACCCAGTCACGTGGTCTGAAACGTGAACATGCAACTCAAGGCGTGTTTGGCTTGAGAACATCCGGGCGAGTGATGACGGCCGGGTGTACGAACTGTATGGATTCCGGGCTCGGTGTGCAGCCGAGTCTGACGATTGCTTGAGTTTCTGCAGGTAGTCTAACCACGAAATGGTAGACGTGTAGTATCCGTGTGCGAGTGACGTTTACTGCCACTGAATTAACGAAGCCGGCTAAGTCCAGTATAGGTTTTTCTTTGTGAGGACGTAGTACCGACATGCTCTGGTGACGCATCGACGTCACACCCAACTAAATGAATAACTTCATTGTAAAAACTTGGAGGTTTTGATCCAAAGCACTAAAACTTGATGTAACTCTTTCCCTTAATCAGTATATTCAAAGTTAACAAGTTTTCAACTTATAGATTGTTAAGGACAGAGCACTCTGTTTTCACCTGAATTAAGGCTGAAGTTAGTCAGAGGTTAGAGATTGAGTTATTTCGAGGTTGGGGTCATAGGATACATTTCTGGAAAGCTTTGGAAGAGCTTTACAACTTTTCTGTTGAGGTCCAGAGGTGTTTGTTACACCCGGTTTTTCCGAAGAACAACCAAGTGAATATCACATGTATGCCAGGATCATTTTCTCATACATGTGATGACAAATAGTGAAGCATCATTTATTACAAGCCAGGTGTCGAATATAAATAAGTCTTACATAGAAAATGTCTCGATGGACAATAATAAGTTAATCACAAGTAAATAAACTAGCAGCGAAATATTATTCTTGAGGGCTCCGTCACAGGCGTTGCTCGAGGGTCTCCATGAACCTACAAACCTTCTTTGGATCCAAAATCTTGGTCGTTGTACAACACCTCATTATCTTGACCTGAGCAGCAATATAAACCAACAAATATGCAAGGTTGAGTACCGATGGTACTCAGGAAGTGTGGGAAAGTTATGTCATGCATGGCTAGAACAAGGGGAGGTTGAACTCATGGTTAAAGCACTACGCCATTAATACCTGTCACCTTAGCTTATTAAGCACCTACATTACTACACAGGTGAAATGGTCTCAATCTCCCATCCCATCATCATAACCAAATAACCATAACATCATTTCCAATGTTAAGCTCCCCGCTTAACATCCACAACTTCCAAAACCATCAATCCTCTAATCATGAATAAGTCCAAGCCGCTCTTGACCGTGAGCACGACTGTCATGACAGTTTTGACTCTGCAGAGTTTGCACCACTGTACCCACATATAGTGATTTCACCCCCCGTTGCCAGGTGGACTAAAAGAACCTCCATTATGCCAGTGGCTACGAACCACATTCACACTTCCCAGGTGTGTAGCCAGGAGATCACTACGAAGCCTTTACAAAGGGATTCCCGATGAGCGTGGGCCCACTGAGGTTTCATCCCTAACAGCATACAAGAGGCTCCAACCCCGCTGCAGTGGCCCCCTCTTGAGCCTTGCGGTTCATATGGTAGTCCAGCTGACACCTATTCCCCGCACCCTCCAACACACCCATACTACGCCGGGAATACACCTAATTAATTGGCCAAGCTGCCCCATCTCAGCATGTGGTTGGCACGGTAAAGCCAGGTTATATGCTCCATGAACCGGTCCTTAGGATCCAGGCAAGTACTAAACACAAACCCGAGTCTCGTGAAACCAGCACACAACCAAAACATCCAACTTGCCTTGATCCCAACCTCTACATAACTCACAATATCTCATTCAAGAGTATGGTAAAATAAACTGATGATCTCATGTCCCAAATATCCCATTCTAAGCATGGCTAAGCATATGCATAATAATAAATGACATGATAAAATAAATCCCAACCCAAGCTACAAGGAAACAAGGTAATGCAATTCTAGGGAAACTTCCTAGCATGGGTTTCATATTTAACTTGACAATGCAAATAATTCTATCTACACATCCTAGCATAGGATCAAAGTGGTCAAGGACACTTGCCTCCTTCCTGCTGCTCTTGGAATGGGTAGTCCTGATCTTGGAAAGGGAGAACTTGCTCTGGAGCAGGTTCTACATCATACCATCACACATAGCAAAAGAAAAACAACAATCCATAAGACATAGTTCACACTTCCACTTCATACAAACCACACATTCACATGTATAAAAGCCATTCACAAATTCTGTGTGTTGTGGTTACTCTATGTGTGTTGATCTTTGGCTTACATGTACTTTTAATCATGTGTATATGATTCCTACTTTTGTATTCACATTTATGCTTACATACTATATATATGAGTTTCCAATTTAAATAATTTCCTTATATTTAATTACTACACCTTTTAGCTACCAAGTATGCATGAAAGGTATTTTCCTACTCCATATGTGTCTTCAGAATTTCTACCAACCCTAAACTGAATTCTTTGGATTTTAGAAACTTCATTTATCATTTACTAGTTGCTATATTTTCAGATTTATTTCCTATGCCTAAATGTGAACTTTATTATGAAAATAACAAGACACATCATCTAAACAGAATAGGTTCTGATCTAAAATATTTAATAATATATTTTTGACCTTTTCCTCTGATGTAAACTATTTTACATTTATTTTCCCTATTTTCAGAACTATTCTTTACTTAAAAATGTGTCCCTATAACTAATAAATGTGAATAATAAATTAAACAGATTCATTTCAGCCAAAAATCTATTTTTATCTCACTCCAAAGTTTTCTAAGTACTGAGAAAGTTTTTAATTTAAATTTGACAATATGTTTGTCCCACTTTTTAAATTTTAAATACTAGCCACATATTCAATTTCCTAAATTTAATATTAAATAGGGTTAAAAAGATAAACTCACCCCACTACAGGGTCTATAATATTATTTTAACAATTTTCAGGGGTCTGGCTACACATAACAGAGGAGTTTTTCCTAATTTTTATTAAGTCTAGAGGCTAAAACTGATTTTTAAATAAATTTACATGATTTTCTGAAGTTCCAGGGGCTAGATCAGAAGTTTCCGGGGCTAGCTCTTATTTCCCGAGAACCCCAGGAGGTAGCACGTAAGATTTCCAGTCTTTATGACGCGGGGCTGACGTGGACCGTCCGATTTAAAACAGACGGCTGAGATTATAACATCGAACCGGTACGCGGGGATTTAAACTCTACCGTGCGATTTAAAATAAACGGCGCACAAGCGGCCACGTCGCTCTGATCGAGCGCGGGCGGCGCTGCCGGCGGCGCACGGCGGCGGGAGGCGGCGATCTCGCCGGAGAGTTTCGGATCTTCGTCAATTCTTCCTAAAACTGTGATTTTATGGCATGGATCGGTGGAGGGGAGGTCGGGGATCTCACCTCGGGGGTTTTCTTGAGCTCGGAGGTCCTGGAAGGCAGTCGGCGACGAGGTCCGAGGTGAATTCACGGCGAGGCTCGTCGGCGCTGTGTTTGAACCGCAAACCACCGAGTTTTCTGCACCTGCGAGGTTCCCCAGAGGCGGTGGATCAAGACCAGCGAGTTAGATCGGAATTTCTGAGCGTAGATCGGCCAGAATTCGCCGGAGGGGCTCGGGTTCTCACCGGAGTAAAAACGGCGGATCACGTGGGAAAAACAGAACGAGGCCGGGGGTTTTATAGACGGGGGAGGGCGGCGGGTTGGTTGTGATCGAGTTTGCGTCGCCCACTGACGAATTTCGGCTGGGATACGCGAGGATCCGAGTCGGTTTTGATTCGGGGTGAGAGAGTCCGGCCGAGCGCGGGCGCGGGCGCGAGGAGGAAGAAAGGTTGGCGGGCCCCGCATGTCAGTGGGAAGAAGGGGGGCTGCGCGGCTGCGGGCTGGCGCGGGATTCGGTGGGCCGGCTGGTGGGTTTCGGCCCACTGGCCGGTTTTTTTTCTGTTTTCCTTTTTCTTTTTCTATTTCTTTTCTGTTTTGAGTTTAATTTGAATTCCAGTTTGAATTTGAATTTTTGCAACACATGCAACACATCCAAAAATTTTTAAACTCCCCTCTGAACAGGATTTTGGGGTGTTACAGTGTTTCATCCCAATCGAAAAATGCAGTAGAGTTGAAACTGTCCAAAAAAAACAGGGCAGAGCAAACACTCTCTGTAAACTCTCTGTTAATTGAGTATAACTTCCTGCATAAAAATCCAAAAATAGAAAATGAGGTAGTTCTGGAAAGCTTATGGGATGGGTTACAACTTTGTAACATAAGGTTTTGTCAGATTGGGAGCATAATTAACTGGAATTCTTGGATCAAATCAGTGCCTAAAGCAGGGAGGTGCTGTCCAATTTTCTCCAGAAATTCTGTTTACTTTGACATCTCATAACTTTTGAACCAGGACAGATCTTATGCCAAGCAAATACTTTCTGGAAAGCTATTGAAGTTAGTGTTAACTTTGATGTTGAGCTCCAGAATTGGTTTTGCTGTTAACATGGCCTAAATCAGGTTGAAATGGAAACTGGTCAGGGCTGTCATGGGAATAGCAGATCAGCAGTCAAATTTGTTTAAAATTTGAACTATGTTTCCAAGTTTTATGGGTTCAATGACATGTCTTATGTTATAACTCAATGGTTTACTGTTTAAATAAATATTTGACATTTCTCAAATATATTTTTACAGATGACAGCAGACAAACAGTTGGAGAACGGATGGGTGGTATCCCACTGTTCTCACCGTAGCGGCTACCCGGAAGCATTATGGCAAATGCTCCAATATTTCGGGTACAACCAGATGCCGCAGTACTTTGCCAAGGAAGAAGGCGAAGAGGGGAACAAGACGTGGTCAATCCATGTCGAGGTCCCTGCAGGACCTATGCCACCCGGTTGGGTGCCGTTCACCATCACGGTGAGAGGTAGACAGCCGGAAGGGATGTGGCAAGTGGCAGCCCGTGACACCATGTCACGTTTCTGCCAACTACACGTGCAGGCTATGGAGGGCACTCCATACGCGCTCGTTCCGGTGGAGGGACGGGCTCAGCATGTGTGGGAAGAGAGGTACCTGGAGGCAACGGACCCGAGTTGCCCAAGGTACAACCCCGCGGAGGCAAATCTCAGCCTCCAGATGAGAGCGGGAAACGCCGTAATGGACAGCCAATCTGTTCATACGGAGCATCTCGCCACAAAGCTCAAAGAGAGCACGAGCCGTGGAGACCATTTCAAGAGTGCTCACTGTAGGATCGAAGAGCACATGAAAAGCTACCAGAGGGGGGGTGAATGGTAGATTAAAACTTTTCGCAGAGGAAACAACAAAAACCCCTCAGCAAAAAATCAATCGGTTAAAGAAACCATGTGTGCAAGTGTTTTAAAATGTGTTCAACCATGACAAATCAAGTAGAGAGGTAGAGAATCAAGTCACGGATCTAATGCAACAAGAATCACTTGAAAACACGAAGTAAAACTTGAGATACGATCAAAACATTAAACGAAGATCAATCTGTTCTACCCGATATAAAACAGATCTACAACGCTGCAAAAAAACTCGTGTATCTCAAAAACTACAGATCCGAAGCTCGTGAAAATTTCAAGATGATAGATAATTGAGTTGTGAAGACAACCCAAAAAGAATCACGTCAATTGGATCTGTAAAACTCGAGTTATGAACGAAACACCGAAGCAACATCGGTCTGTCCAGAAACTCGGCGAGAAAGACTTGACGAAAAACAAGTTGGACGAACAAGGCACAAAAGCTCCTCGAAACTATGAACTTTATTCAATAGAAACACAAGAGGAACAGTCCAAAGTTCTCTACCCACGAGAGCTCTGGCCTCCCTTGCTTTTATAGCCAGCCCTCAGGCTAAACAATCCAATCTAGGACTCCTACTCCTAATTGGACTCGTATCCTAACTTACCATAACTGCTCAGGACTCTCCTATTCGCAGATAGAAGCAATCGTGAGACTTCCAAACACCTTAGGAACGTCCTAAACATTCCTAAAACAACTCAACTTTGTGCCTAGCACGAAATCCTATCATAACCAACTCAAATCTTCCATATTTGAGCCATATCCGACTCAGCCTCAGCCTGAGTACGCAATCCAGCCGGTTGGACCTTTCCGACCAATTCTTTACGTCCACTTCTCTTCATCACGCCTCGGAACAATGTTGCCACTTCCATGCACTCCTTGCACACGTGCAAACACCTTCCAACGACATACACACAACCTTCATATGCACTGCCCTTGATCCAAACATGCTGCGCGACCTCCCGATCAACTCAACCACAGCTCCTCCCGAACTTGATTGTTTGAACCTCATCTCCTCCCTGAGACTAGTCCAAGGATCCCATCACCAGCCATGTCTTGAAATCAAGCAACACCTGCACATGAATAAACAACCAATTCTTCCGAGCACAAGTCCTCAACTTGACTCACGTTAGTTTGAAAACCACAACACCTTACATGAGCACGTCACATAAGCATGTTGCAAACCATATCAAATGATAACAGCCATAACCACCAAAACACACCAAAAACTTAGCAAATTAATACTAAGCAAACCTTCCCATAAAGCAAGTTTGAAACATTGCGAGTTAAAAGCAAAAACAAGAAGTTGCGGTTCTACGAGTTGAACTTCACGGGAGCTCCCTAAAAACAAGCTCCGGACCTCACAGAAGCTCTCCGGACCTTGCGTCGGACCTTGCCAACACTTGGCGGACCTAACAAAGAACTTGTCGGACCTTGCCACAGAAGAATGTTTTGTCAATATTCAAAACTTTGAATGTTAATGCTAACTTTTATCCTAATTGCCAATGTATTCAGCACACATAGGTCTCACAATCCCCCCCTTGATGAATGCATTGGCAACACCAATTAAAATCCGAACATTGGCTTATGAAAAGTTTTGAAAAGCTTTGAAAACTCATTTCTCCCCCTTTATTAATTTCTCCCCATTTTTTAAAATCAGAGAAGGAAGAAAGTGTATAACATATGCAAAGTGTAAAAAAAATCTCTCCTTATACATATTTCTCCCCCTTTGACAATGTATTCAGCAAGGTTCAAAAGAGAAATTTTTAAATGTTATGAGCATATTATAACATATACATACAAAACAAACCTCATCCAAGTCATATTATCAGGTTACTTACACTATCACATCAATGAGATACATAAAGTAGTGTAAGCCATGCTAGAGATCAAATGTATTTTTCAGTTTAAGCAAGTCATGATCTCTCTTACTCAACTATTTCAAAACCTGAAAACATGACACTTGTTGCTGCATTTTTATTATTCATAATCATTTAAGGCACAAAGTTGATCATATGATATTTGCAAGAGATTATATGCCGCATCAGCCTTATTCTAACCAACCAAGCCAAGCCTATGTCATTTGACAATCAGAAGCTTAAGGACATGGTTTTAGTCATACACAATTCCTTCCAAGTTCATATCTTAGTGCAATGATAAGCAATCTCAAAAGAAGAAGTGCGATGCATGCATATTCTCTTGATCTTTTCTCAAATTTTTATTTGAAAACTCAACATGTGAGCTGATCACTTGATTAATTTTTTATGATTAAAAGCACTTGTGAGCACGCAACAAGTTCAAAACAGCAAGAAAGTTCGATCATGACCAGATTTAGTGTAAGTAATTATTCCAATTACTAGTCATGGCAAAAACTACAAAATGTATAACATGAGTAATGTAGTAAGAACTTTCAGCCTGTAAAAGGAATCACAAAGTCATATATGTATGAAATACTACGCTCATATTATTTTAGTTTCAGATTCACACATAGACTTTCAAAGTTTCAAAAACTCCCCCTCAATTTAAGCCATGAGGATGCATAACCCCTATTTCACTACGAATGAAACAAAAACGAGTGAAATCCAAAGGTTTTGTAAAAATATCAGCCAATTGTTGTTGGTATCGACATGGTGAAGCACAATGTTTCCTTTTTCAACATTATCACGAAGAAAGTGATACCTAATGTCAATGTGCTTAGTTCTAGAGTGTTTCACGGGGTTTTTAGCAATACAAATTGCACTAGTGTTATCACAAAACAGTGGAACACTATCTAAATCAACCCCATAGTCCTTAAGTGTTTGAACAATCCAAAGAATTTGTGAGCAAGCGCTAGCCGCAGCTACATATTCAGATTCGGTCGTGGATTGTGCAACTGAACTTTGTTTTCTAGAGGACCAAGCAACAAGTGAATTACCAAGAAAATGACAAGCACCCGAAGTACTTTTCCTATCAATCCTACAACTCCCATAATCAGCATCCGAAAAAGCTTTCAAAGAAACGGTTGAGGAAGAAGGAAGAAAAATGCCAAATTCTTGAGTTCCATGTAGGTACCTGAGAATCCTTTTGATGGCTTGGCGATGTGAAGCACATGGAGAAGCTTGAAAACGTGCACAAAGACATACGCTGAATTGTATGTCCGGTCTTGATGTCGTGAGATACAAAAGTGATCCAATCATACTTTTGTATTCTTTTTTATCGACCGGGTCACCATCTTCGTCAAGTTCAAGTGTTGTTGCTGTTCCCATTGGTGTCTGAAGAGGCTTGCATTTGTCCATGTTGAAGCGCTTAAGAAGGTCCTTTGTATACTTAGTTTGATGCACAAAAGTTCCTTCTTTTGTTTGCTTGATTTGCAGCCCCAAAAAGTATGTGAGTTCTCCCATCATACTCATCTAAAATTCTGAACTCATCATAGCTGAAAACTTGGACACGAGATCATGAGAAGCACAACCAAAGATAATATCATCCACATACACTTGAACGAATAATGAGTCATTGCCATGCTTAAGTACAAAAAGAGTTTTATCAACCTTGTCCATGGTAAACCCCTTTTCAAGTAAGAATGTTTTTAACCTATCATACCATGCTCTGGGGGCTTGTTTTAGACCGTACAAGGCTTTGGACAGTTTGTAAACATGATTAGGAAAATTTGGATTTTCAAAACCCGGTGGCTGCTTAACATAAACCTCCTCCTCTATGTAGCCATTAAGAAAAGCACTTTTAACATCCATTTGATATAACTTGAAACCTTTAGATGCAGCAAATGCTAATAAAATTCTTATAGCTTCTAATCTAGCAACAGGAGCAAATGTTTCATCAAAATCTAGACCTTCAATTTGAGTGAAACCTTGAGCAACCAACCTAGCTTTATTCCTAACCACAACCCCATCCTCACTTTGCTTATTTTTAAATACCCATTTAGTTCCAATTAATGTGTGACCTTGAGGTGGAGGTACAAGTTTCCAAACGTTATTTCTTTCAAAATTTTCTAACTCTTCTTGCATGGCATTAATCCAAGATTCATTAGTGAGTGCGTGTGATATATCCTTGGGTTCAAAAGAAGCAACAAAAGCAGAATGAGCATGAGAGTTTGGATCGCAAAACCTGGACCGAGTGACTCGTTCATGCAAGCTTCCAATGATTTGTTGTGGAGGATGACTTTTGAGTACTCGGAGGGGAGTAGACACTTAACAAGCACCTTCTTCTTCATGTTCGGACCTTTGATTAGGAGAGCTTGTTGATTGAGGAAGGTCCGAACCAGCAGTAGTGACTGTTGGTGCTGGTTGTGGTGCAAAATCAGCAGCTTGATCGTTATTTACTTCCGAGTTTTCGGGCAGCAGCACCACTTTTTCATCTTCTTCAATAAAAATACTCCCCCCCCCTGCGGATATGGATCCGGACCTGTAATATCGGAGCTAGTACTTGGGCTAGCTTCATCAAAAGAAACCTCGCAAGTCTCCACAATTTTGTTAGTGTCAAGTAAAAGCACACGGTAGCCTCTAGTATGAGATGGATAACCAAGAAACATGCCATCAACAGATCTAGCTTCAAATTTATCAAGATTACCATGTTTCTTAACAAAGCATTTGCAACCAAAAACCCTAAAGTGTGTAACACTAGGCCTATGTCCAAACTGGAGCTCATATGGGGTTTTTCCAAGCTTAGCACGCAAGAAAACACGATTTGAGACATAACAAGCGGTTGCAATTGCATCAGCCCAAAATTTCCTAGGAGTTTGATATTCATCAAGCATAGTCCTAGCCATCTCAACTAAGGTCCTGTTCTTTCTTTCTACGACACCATTTTGTTGTGGTACATAGGGTGAAGAGTATTGATGATCTATTCCATTTTCAGCACAAAAGTGATCAAAGGATTGGTTTTTAAATTCAGTTCCGTTATCACTTCTAATTGCTTTTAATGATCCTGGGTGATCAATAGATAATCTAAGAAATAAAGTTCTAAAATGACTAAAAGCTTCATTCTTAGATGCCATAAAATAAACCCAAGAATATCTGGAATGATGATCAACAATCACAAGCACATACCATTTACCTCTGAAGGATTGAACACGTGCCGGACCTACTGTGTCAAGATGTAAAAGTTGTCCCGGTTCAGCTGTTATGGTCATTGTGAGAGGAGCATGTGAACCTACAACAAACTTAGCATGTCTACAAGAAGAGCACACAATATCATTGTCCTTTTTAAGCTTCGGCAGCCCACGTATGCGATCGAGAGCACTAACACGAGTGAGATGATCAAAGCCTATGTGACCAAGTCTACGATGCCAAAAAATATAGATCGTTTGTATCATTAGCAACTAGACACCGATGCTTGGAAGTTGACAAATAAAAATCAGCTTTAAAAACTCTTCCAAACCTAGACATGTTAAACAAAAGCTCACCTTTTGAATCTACAATCTTGCAGCAATTTTTAGCAAAGATAACCTCTAGATTTTCATCTAGCAATTGTGAAACCGAAAGCAAGTTGTATTTCAAATTTTTAACAAGTGCCACATCTTTCAAAGTGTAGAGATTGTTTACTCTAACCGAACCTTTAGCAATTATGGGAGTAGAAGAGTTATCGGCGAAAGTAACATTTTCTACACGTGACACAAAAGAGAGAGAGGAGAACCATTCTTTGTTACCGATCATGTGGCGTGAGCAACCTGAATCCACAATCCAAATGTTCTCCTTCCTCAAACGTGAAACCTACACAGCAGCACAATACGTCGATGACTCAATACTGGGGTTAGTTAAAAGACTTTTAGGAATCCAGTACTGAGTCACACGACGTCCAGCAGGAATAACACGCGAAAGCTGAGAAGGTACAGCAGGTTTATGAGCCAAACATCGAAATTTTTTGTTCCCAACTACTGACTTAGAAGATGTGTTATATGTAGCACAAAAAACAGTAGGTCCGGGAGCAAGTTTTTGACTCATTACAGCAGGTTGCAAGCTCCGAACATTCGGTCTAGCAGATTTTGCTTGGTTGTTATGTGATCTAGCAAGTATTCTTTGTTTCTTATCGTGTTTAGCTAGTCTATAACAAAAATCCATGACATGACCATCTCTACCACAGTAGGTACAATGAAAAATAACCTTATTATCATGTCTAGATGAGCAAGCAACACGTTTATTAGAACCCGAATGGGACAGCGCTCCAACAGATTTGAAAATCACCTCTTTTTGTCTAGGAGCTGTTTGAATCAAACCGCTTCCTAATGACTTTACAACTTTAGGTGGGTGTGCCTTAGCATGAGCATGAGAATTAAAACCTAAACCAGTTTCATCATTACAAGACTTGGAAGAATTCAGCAGCAAGTTTAGGTTCTTACTTGCATTAGAAAACCGATCTAGTGTCCTATGCATGTCATCAAGTTTATTGGACAGATCAAAGCAGTTTTCACATGAAGTTTTTCCTTTTAGTTTGCAATTTGAACAATATTTAACTTCATGCACACGTAAAGCATTGTTCAAAATAGAAATCTCATTCATAGCATCATTTAGTTTTTTATTCAGATCATCACATGAAGAACAATGCAAATCAATTGTAGAACAACAAGCATCTTTCAAATTTTTATCATTAAGTGCAGCAAGCTCTTTGTTCTTTTCAATTTCAAGTTCAAGTTTATCAAGTGTAGATGCGTGTGCACTTCTTAAAGAGGATAACTGTTCATAAATCAAATCACATGAGGAACAAGAATCATCACTAGGAATCAAAGTTTTTAAACGATTAATTTCAGATTCTAGTGATTCAATTTTAACAGCATTGTTCCTAAGTTTTTTATCCTTTTTCTTTAATATAACAGTGGCACGAGAAATAGCATCACACATTTCTTCGCAAGTGGGACATACCTCTTCATCGTCGCTGTTGTGTTCTGCCTCTTCGGAGCTTGAACTTGACTTGCTCACCATGCAGCACATATTTGCCATAGCTTCTTCATCTTCATCACTACCGGTGTCCACATCACTTGAGCCGAAATCTTGAAGTGCAGAGATCATACTATGCACTATGTTGCGCATTGATAAATCTTTCTTCTTCTTATTCTTTGCAAACGATTTCTTCGGCCTTGTTTGCTTTTCTTCACGTGAAGTCGGACCTGAAAGGTTAGGGCACTCCGTACGAAAATGTCCTATCTTACCACATTCAAAACATCGTTGAGGTCCGGAGCTTCCCCTTCTAGTTCTCACATTTTGCAATGCTTTTGAGAACCGAGTAGAGATGAGTGCAAGCTCCTCCTCTGGAAACTCTTCAATCTGTTCAAGGGTTAGAGAGGACAGCAAAGAGAGTTCACCACTAGATGATGATTGACTAGAACTAGACATGTCACGTTGCAAAACAAATACAATAGACTTGTTGGGGTTTTTACGTGAGATGATGTCAATTTCATGAGTTTTCAATTTAGAATAAAGCACGTCTAAAGTAAGAGAACTCATGACAGTAGATTCACGAATAGATGTAACTTTCATCTCCCAAATTGACATATCTAATGCTCCTAACAATTGTCTAGCATTTTCAGCATCTGAAAAGTTAACATTGACACTACGCAAGTTGCTGAGAATTTTATTAAAGCGAGCAAAAAGGTCGTCAGTTGACTCACCGGGTTGCATCTCAAAACGCATGTATTCTTTCTTGAACATATCTTGCCTTACCTCCTTGATCATATTGGATCCTTCATGGTAGTCACAAAGAGATTTCCAAACATCATATGCAGATCGGAGGTGTGCAACACGGTCGAAGTCGTTTTGAGTCAATCCTTGGATGATCAAGTTGCGAGCCTTGTTGTTGTTGTCAACATCTCTCATCTTCGCAACCGTAACTTGATCGTTGGGTGGTACATCGAAGTTCCGGTAGACCTTTTCCCATATGGCGAAGCCTTGTGCCTGTATGTAGGCCTCCATCCGCGCCTTCCAAACCTGAAAATCGATGCCATTGAACACACAAGGTTTTGCAGAGTACTTCTCTATGATGGTTAGTCAAAACACGTGCAAATCACAAAGATTAGAGCACCTTGGCTCTGATACCAATTGTAGGATCGAAGAGCTAGTGAAAAGCTACCAGAGGGGGGTGAATGGTAGATTAAAACTTTTCGCAGCGGAAATAACAAAAACCCCTCAGCAAAAAATCAATCGGTTAAAGAAACCGTGTGTGCAAGTGTTTTCAAACGTGTTCAACCGTGACAAATAAAGTAGAGAGGTAGAGAATCAAGTCACGGATCTAATGCAACAAGAATCACTTGAAAACACGAAGTAAAACTTGAGATACGATCAAAACATTAAACGAAGATCAATCGGTTCTACCCGATATAAAACAGATCTGCAACGCTGCAAAGAAACTCGTGTATCTCAAAAACTACAGATCCGAAGCTCGTGAAAATTTCACAGATGATAGATAATTGAGTTGTGAAGACAAGCCAAAAAGAATCACGTCAATCGGATTTGTAAAACTCGAGTTATGAACGAAACACCGAAGCAACGTCGGTCTGTCCAGAAACTCGGCGAGAAAGACTTGACGAAAAACAAGTCGGACGAACAAGGCACAAAAGCTCCTCGAAACTATGAACTTTATTCAATACAAACACAAGAGGAACAGCCCAAAGTTCTCTACCCACGAGAGCTCTGGCCTCCCTTGCTTTTATAGCCAGCCCTCAGGCTAAACAATCCAATCTAGGACTCCTACTCCTAATTGGACTCATATCCTAACTTACCATAACTGCTCAGGACTCTCCTATTCGCAGATAGAAGCAATCGTGAGACTTCCAAACACCTTAGAAACGTCCTAAACATTCCTAAAACAACTCAACTTCGTGCCTAGCACAAAATCCTATCATAACCAACTCAAATCTTCCATATTTGAGCCATATCCGACTCAGCCTCAGCCTGAGTACGCAATCCAGCCGGTTGGACCTTTCCGACCAATTCTTTACGTCCACTTCTCTTCATCACGCCTTGGAACAATGTTGCCACGTCCATGCACTCCTTGCACACGTGCAAACACCTTCCAACGATGTACACGCAACCTTCATATGCACTGCCCTTGATCCAAACATGTTGCGCGACCTCCCGATCAACTCAACCACAGCTCCTCCCGAACTTGATTGTTGGAACCTCATCTCCTCCCTGAGACTAGTCCAAGGATCCCGTCACCAGCCATGTCTTGAACTCAAGCAACACCTGCACATGAATAAACAACCAATTCTTCCGAGCACAAGTCCTCGACTTGACTCATGTTAGTTCGAAAACCACAACACCTTACATGAGCACGTCACATAAGGATGTTGCAAACCATATCAAATGATAACAGCCATAACCACCAAGACACACCAAAAACTTAGAAAATTAATACTAAGCAAACCTTCCCATAAAGCAAGTTTGAAACATTGCGAGTTAAAAGCAAAAACAAGATGCTGCGGTTCTACGAGTTGAACTTCACGGGAGCTCCCTAAAAATAAGCTCTGGACCTCACAGAAGCTCTCCGGACCTTGCGTCGGACCTTGCCAACACTTGGCGGACCTAACAAAGAACTTGTCAGATCTTGCCACAGAAGAATGTTTTGGCAATATTCAAAACTTTGAATGTTAATGCTAACTTTTATCCTAATTGCCAATGTATTCAGCACACATAGGTCTCACACTCACAGCGCACTCCGCAATGTGCTCCTTCCGACGATCAAGCGACTGAATGAACAGCGCAATCAGTTGCATCGTCTGAAGAAGGCAAAGAAGAAGAGCCGTGTCGACATCCCGGCGTTACAGGAACTGGTACAGAATCTGAACCAGCAGAACGAGGACCTTGCTCAAGAGCGAGACGACGCTATTGAGGAAGGCCAAGTCTAGGAAGAGGACTACAACCATGCTATGGATGAGGTGCATGCTTTGCAGGACCTCGTACCTCTGGTATTGGGCATACCTGTGGTCTTGGGTCTTCCAGCAATGGGAGAACCCGGGATGGGAGAAGAGGTGGTAGATCCAGAGCCACCAGCAGATGTACCGGAGGAGGACGACCCATAGGAGGTCGAGTTCTACTCTGAGTAGGGGGTTACAGTTGCCATGTAGGGCAGCTAGGGTAGTGTAGCCCGAATTTTGTAATCGGTGACATGTCGTGTAGACAGTAGCGTATGTATAGGTAGTGACGACATGAGCACGACTTCTCGGAGACCCGAGAATAATGTATCTTGTATAAAGTTTATGCTTTATCAATATATGTGAATGTTGTGCAAATTAATCATGTGTCACTTCAATACCTACTGTTACATATGGAATTTTAAGTAAGACATGTGCTAATCGCTGCTGTTTTGAATTTCAGAATGACGCGTACTCGTGCCAACCCTGACGTTGGGGGTACTAGCCAAGGGGGAGAGACCTCCCAACAGCCTCCCGAGGACTCCTCGGGATAGCAGCAGCAACAGCAACAGCAAACACCGCCACCGCCACTGCCAACAGTTACATTGGCCTACATCGTCGCGGCAATGGCGGGTTCACATCAGCAGCACACGGAGTTGCTGCAGACTCTCATTGCTAACACGTCTCGCCCAGAGAGACATCAAGATTGTGAGGAGCGTCAACAGAGCTCCTACTCCGACTTCCTGGCTACTCATCCCCCGGTATTCTCAAGGGCGGATGAACCTCTTGACGCGGACAACTGGCTCCGCGCAATAGAGATGAAGTTCAGGCTGCTCCAGATAAGTGAGCAGCGCAAGACTCAGTTCGCGGTCCAGCAGCTCCAAGGATCTGCGAGCGCGTGGTGGGCAAACTTCTCTGCTTCACAGCCCACCGATCGAGTTATGACTTGGACGGAGTTCCGGACGGCCTTCAGGGCCTATCACATACCGCCAGGTCTAATGAAGAGGAAGACGCAGGAATTCTTACACCTGCAACAAGGGAGCCGGAACGCGCTGGAATACTCCAGGGCGTTCAACGATCTCGCGCTCTACACGTCGTATCACACAGATACTGACGAGAAGCGGCGGGACCACTTTTACCAGGGGCTTAACCCGCTCCTGAAGGACAAGTTGGCGATGTTCAATCGCGGCAGCCTCAACGACATCATTGATGCTGTGATTGTTCAGGAGGACTCCGGCAAGTAGTTAGCGGCGGCGGAGAGAAAGCGAAGCGCGCCGCAGAGCAGCGGAGAAGGAGGCGGTCCTTCTCAGAAGTTTCGGATGGTGAATCGCCCACCATCAGGTCCACGCTGGCAGCCACCACAGCGGTCAATGCCGTTCCATAGTCGGCCGTACTCTTCACCGGCATTCAGGCCGGCACTGCCAGTACCACCTCTGCAACAACAGCAGCAGCGGGCGACGCCGCGTGCGTATGCACCTCAGCAGCGCATGGCGGGCTTTCGTCCCCCGAGCACTACATCAGCAGCGGCCACATGTTACAAGTGTGGTCGTCCAGGACACTTCGCGAGCAGTTGCCCGGAGAGGCAAGGCGGCGGAGTGGCACCACAGTTTCCGGGAAGGAATCAACCCCGGAACCCTACTAATGCGCGGCGGGCAAACCCTAGGCCCGGCACCGTCCACCAGCTTGCCATAGAGGACGTGCAGGAGGGCGAGCCAGTCCTTGCGGGTATGTTCCAACTCCACCAGCATCCCGCTATAGTACTGTTTGATTCAGGCACCACGCATAATTTTATTAGCCAAGCTTTCATTGCTAAACACAGCTTGCCAATACTACCCACCGATAGTCCATATTTAATTTGTTCACCGGGTGGGAAGATTTCAGCAAGCGTAATGGTTTCCAAAGCACCATTATGCTTAGAGGGTAGAGTCTACCCTACGTCTCTCATAATATTAGAGGGACAAAAGGTCGATGTCATCCTAGGAATGTCGTTGCTAACCCGCCACAGTGCTTTTTTAGACACCGTCCTTCGAGTCGTGCACTTAAACTCAGAAGTGCACGGGTCTCACTCATTATTTCTGGACAGTCCAGAAATAAAACTTCCAAGTGTCTATCAAGCCACAACCGTCAGATTAGAAGATATTCCAGTGGTCCGAGAGTTCCCTGATGTGTTCCCGGATGATTTACCGGGAATGCCGCCCGATAGAGAGGTGAAGTTCAAGATTGAACTTGCACCGGGAACCATGCCAATATCCCGAAGGCCGTACAAGATGGCGCCCAAGGAGTTGGCTGAACTGAAGACTCAGCTCACGGACCTTCTGGAGAAGGGTTTTATTAGGCCGAGCTCCTAGCCATGGGGCTGTTCGGCATTATTTGTGAAGAAGAAGGTGTGGGGACCACCCCGTGGTTCACCCACTCCAGGATCGCATAGGGTGGTGCCGTGCGATGCGGCACCCAACAGCACACACGAAAAGAATAAAGGATAACATACAAACTTTTATTTGATATAAAACAGCGGAAGTCTTTTTACAAAACCTATTCATACAGCGGAAGTAATATACATATAAGGCCTCTCATCCTAGCTATGCAAAAGTGCAGCCATCCAGCCCGGGGACGCTACACACTAGCAGCAAGTAACCGGAGATCACGGCGGCGTGCATGGCTCCAGCTTGGCCGTGTACCCCGACGGGGGCATCGCCTCGTCCTCGGAACCTTCCTCATAACTCTCACCTGCACACAGCTCAAATATTGCAACCGTGAGCACGAAGGCTCAGCAAGTCTTAACCGTCAACCCTAGGCATGGAACTCTACGTGCAAGGATGTAAGATGGGAAAAGGAATTTGCGATAAAGACACGCCTATAAGTTGGTCCTTACTTTCAGTTTTACAGCAGCAGATTCATGTGCCTTAGGCAGCCCTCACATCGGAAGTCCACAATCAAACAAGAAACGCTTTCCTCCGATGTGGTGATGCCCAAAGTGGAATATAAACTTAATTACCTCTATATCTACAGCAATCAAGGTATTCAATACATTAAGATCAATACAGCATTTTCAGTTGGCTTCTTTCACTTCTTACTACGTCACAGCGCAGTGAACAAGCGGGTACTCAAATAACCGCGAGGGACGGTGATTGAAATCAAGACACACCCGGATAACACATTACATACACCCACTTTCAGAAGCGTGATTCCACACCCCTTCCTACTCTGTTGTATGCAACAACCTTTCAAAGGCAACCCAAATGCCGAACCGGTCCATCCGTAACGGGCAGGAGGTCCCCGCGTGGAGCGTGACTGTGCCCACCGGCAGATTTACACCTTGCAACCCTCAACCCACTCCTATTTACGGTTGGGTAAGCCTCGGCACCCAGGTTAACCAATTACATCGGTTTCCTGGTTCCCATATGCCAGTATGCATCCGGTACTGTTCGATACTTGTCCAGCAGGGCCGCACACGGACGGTCCTCAACCGACGCCAACAGGGTACGCACGTGAGACCTCTGCTCACTGCTTCCTATCCCCCCTGCTGGGTCTCATTTTCATATCTTAAGCCATTTGCTACCTCTTTTCATCCCGTGTAATAAGTACTATCTCGCGAGTAGCTTCCAACCACTCGACTTCTACCGAGATCCTAAACATTAGCATTGCATTCTCTACTCGTCGAGTCTGTAAACTACCCAACCCACCATAGGATTTAAAAGGCTGTGCAAGTGGGGTTTCAATCACCCTAACTCTAATGCATACATTTCAACCTAGACATAATGATACAAATGAAAAACTTTATAAAAGGTACTTAAGTGCAAACCGGGGCTTGCCTGGTTGCGAGTTAAACGGAAAGTCAGCTTCTGGTGGGAGGACGTCCAATGGCTCCGGTGCGTCCTCAACTTCGGTCACTATTATGAAATGTAATAAAATACATGTATAAGTATTAAGGATTTATAAGAATTGGACTTCTACTCATAGCTACTGCTATTTAAAATCCTTAATTGGCTTTGGGAATTTTACAGTGGATACTAGACCTTCTAAGGATGATTTGAGCCAAATTTGGAGACATGTCATTGCATAATGTAGTCTTTAAAATTCCTACAAGTACAATGCTTATCTGAATTTTGAGCCCAAATCAGGAGCTTTGACATAGCTAGAAATGGAAGATCTGATTAGGGTAAGTCTCCATGGTTCTAACAAAATTTGTTTCACCATTTTTGGAGCTACCATCAGAGAGATATGAATTTTTGAAGTTGAATAGGAGTTCTGAAAAGTTTTCTGTTTAAATTGAATTTTTCCAAATAAGAGCTGAACATGGGAAGGTAATTTGACCTAGCAAATGAACTTCAATGAAGCCCAAATTTTTACTGGAGATCAGTATCTATGAAGAGTATTTGCTGCCCAAATTTGGGAATATTTCATAAAGAATTGCTCCTATAATAAATCCCTAAAGGATTTAATAAAAACAATTCTACAGAAATTCTTGGGCATTTTCATAGCCAAAAATTGGTTTCTCTGTGAAGTACTCCTCATTAGGAATCCAAAAAAATTGGTCTCACTCTTTTTGGAGTTTTCTACACAAAGTTATGGGCTTGCAAAGATCAGCTAATTTCTGGAATTATTTCCCTAATAGAAACTTCAAATAATTGGAACTGGGCCTACTGTTTTAATTCGGACCAGTCAAATCTTGGCAACACTGGAGGCTACGGGGTTATTCCCGCGCAGCCGCACTGGATCCGGCGCCACAAACCGATCCTCGCGCGAACACGGAGGCTGACCGGTGGGACCCGGCCCTCCTTCGTCTTCCTCGCGCTGCCCGCGCCCTCCGCGGTGGCGCACGCCGGCGAGGCTCGCCGGGACGGGGTTCCTGTGGTCCAAACTTCGTCAAACTCGCCGCCTGTGAGTTCTACACCGTGCTGAACATGATGGTGGGGTTGGGAGCCGATGACAACGGCCGGAAAGGTGCTTGCACTGGCGACCATGTCAAAGCTTACTTCGGCGACCTCGTTCTCCCTCAACAGTGGGTCTCTTGGGCTAGGGTCTGCTCTAAAAGCACCAGTGACCCATGGAAAACATCGACCCATAGCTCACTCTCCATGAAAACCACCGGAGAGGGGACCTCACCGGCGACCCGAGCCCGCAGAACGCCGGCGGCGACAAAAACTCGAAGAACTCCTTCAGTTCTTGATGGTTTCTGGCACCATTTGAGCGAGAAGGATCGCAGGGATCTAACAAAGCTTCTCCTAGACCAGGATGAGCTCTAGCTATTGCAACACGAAGAATTTGATTGTAGACCGAGGAGTGTTGCTATGAACTAGGATTTGGTAAAACCCGAAATTCTCACTACCCGGTTGATCAATCATCCTGAGGCTTTCGGTAACATGATCTACAGACAACAACCCACCTTTCTTGTGCAGGGAAGAGGCGGTGAAGCTGGCCATAGCACGCTGTCCACGGTGAACCGAACGGGGTTCCGCCGAGCACCTCCGATCGTCGGCGCCAATCTCGGGTTTGCGCGTAGCACGAGCTAGGAAGCTTAGGGGAAAGAAAGATGGAGGCTGGAGCACTCTCTTGTGCTTCTTTTTGCTGTTTGGGGCTCGATCATCCGAGCTCGGAGGACTGTGGTTGATCGGAAGGAACCGAGCGGCGTGGTAGCTCACGGTCCTGGTCGGCGCTCGGACAGAGAAACTGAGGAGGCTACGGATGACGGCAGAGAGGAGAAATAGATGTGCGCTGCAGCCCTGATCGCCCACGTGCACCGACTTGACCTTGGGGGCAGCGAGGAAGCAGCTCGGTGGAGGCAGCCGTCGATCGGTGGCGCGCGGTGAACAGCCGGATGAAAACAGGGTCGGTTCATTTGCTGTGTCTGGCTGACAGTAGGGCCCCACCTCCCCCTTTGTTTAGTCAAATTTCTCTGATATTTTTCATCCAGCAACTCAACATTAAAATCTTTACTTCACCCCAATGTCAAGTTTGAATTTGCTGAATTCAACGTGTTTGAATTCTGGTGTGAAATTTGGATGTGGTTTGATCATTTGAATTTGAAAAATGAATTTGAATTCTCCACTTTGTATTGCCTCAAAAATATAGCAAACCAGCTCCAAAATTTCCAACTTTTGGCATGGCTTCTCATTCAAAGGTGGAGAACACATTTGTGAACCCAAATTTTGAAATTGAGGGAATTGGATTTGAAACTGAATTTGAAATTCAGATTAGAGGGCTTTTCCTTTTAATCCCAAACAAATATTAAAACTCCTCCAAATGAGCTGAAATTTGGCAGGTTGAATATTTGGACTATGAAGATCGAAGTTGTGCATTTAGATCTCCATGTTTGGAGGTTTTGGGAAGTCTAAACCCTCACTTTGAACTCACACTATTATAATTCAAAGTTTTAATTCCCCTCATTTTTCATAAGTGTATATGAGCTGAATTTTCTTGCTACCACTTTTGGGGATTTTACATCCCTCCCCCCTTAAAAAGAATCGCATCCCGAGATTCCAAAGGAAAAGCAAAGTGGGGAAAACTTTACCGGGTATATGATGATAGCAAGTCCGGATAATACGTGCGTAGATAATCCTCGCTTTCCCATGTCACCTCATCAGCGGTATGGTTACTCCACAAGACCTTGTAGAACCATAAGGTCCGGTTTCTTGTGGCACGAGTCTTTTCATCGATGATCCGGATCGGATACTCCGTATACGTGAGGTCCGGTTGAAGGACTTCTATGTCTTCAGTGCGGATTTCAGCCGAGGGTTTGAGGCACTTCCTCAGCTGAGAGATGTGGAAGACGTTGTGAATGCCTGCGAGTGACGCCGGTAAATCCAAGCGATAGGCCACGGGTCCGCATCTGTCAATGACGGTGAACGGACCAATGAACCGCGGCGCAAGTTTACCCTTCACTCCGAAACGATGAATTCCCTTCATCGGAGACACACGGACATAAACATGGTCCCTGTCGGTACCTGAGATATGGGGTACCCCCGCGCACAGGATAAAATGCCTGAGGAACTCGCCCTTCTCTGCAGGGAGAGCTCCGAAGGCGCCACGCGTCCGGCGGGGCCGGACCTCCCTCTCCTCAGAGGAGAGCTCCGGGCCCGCCACGTGGCCAACAGAAGCCGAGCCTCACCCTCCGCGGGGAGAGGTCCGGAGGCTCCACGTGCCCCGCAGGGCTGACCCTCCTCTTCTCTGAGAAGGGCTCCGGGCCCGCCACGTGGCAGCAGAGCGACGCTGCCTGCCCCGAGCGATAGGCAGCGGGCGTAAATACGCCCCATACCTTGCCCGTACAAGGTATTCAAGGCCCGCGTCTTCCCAAGACGCGGAGACGCGGAGCACGCTTCTGTCAGGTGCCGTTGCGCCCAGTCGCATCACAGACTGGCGCGCGGTGTCAGAACCTGTCAGCCAATAAACACCGCGACAAGACATCCCATGCCGCCTGCGCCGTCATCAACCACTACGACTAGCATGCGGCATGGGCAGGGCGGCAAGATGAAGACTCAGAAGCCTTCGACCAGAGACAACTACCGGCATAACTGCAGATACGGTAGATAATAGACAATCTTCCCGGGACCACCTGTCGGGTCCCGGCTCCCCTTGTAAGCCGCCCGAGTCTTGGACTATAAAAGGCTCGGGTAGGCGTCGATAGCAAGGGTTCGCACTTTGCAACTCATACGCTAGCCATACACTCTCAAGCTGTAACTCACCCCTAAGCTCAGGCCTCCGGCCCTGAGCAGCAAGCAATACAGCGAGCTCCATAGCTCGCCGTGGACGTAGGGTTTTACGCTCCGGCGGCCTGAACCACGTAAAACTCGCCGTGTCAAGCTCTTACTAACTCGTCCATCTGCTCAAGCTCTCCGCTAGGCACTAGCCCCACCGAAAAAAGAACCTCCGCGGGCTGCCCAGTGCAGGCACGGGGGAAGTGTCGACCGAACACTTCGACAGTCCCCGATGTCGAAGTGGAGAGGGCGGCGTCTTTTATCCGCATAGCTCTTCTGACGAGATTGAGCAGCCTTAAGATTGTCTTGTATCACTCGCACTCGTTCTTCAGCTTCATTCACAAGTTCAATGCCATAGATAACTCGCTCGCCGGACTCGCACCAGTTGAGAGGTGTGCGACATTTCCGGCCGTAGAGAGCTTCATACAGCGCCATCTTGATGCTAGCTTGATAGCCATTGTTGTAAGAAAACTCCGCCAACGGCAATTGATCGTCCCAATTCTTGCCGTGGTGGATGGCACAAGCACGTAGCATGTCTTCAAGCACTTGATTCACCCGTTCAGTTTGACCATCTCTCTGCGGGTGATACGCGGAGCTTCGGATCAGTTTGGTCCCCAATGATGCGTGCAGCTGTTCCCAAAACTGAGAGACGAACAGCGCACCGCGATCTGAAATGATGGAACGGGGAACACCGTGCAAACACAAGATCTTTGCAATGTACAGCTCCGCATATTGCTTGGCCACGTACTTTGTATGTACGGGGATAAAATGAGCCGACTTGGTTAGGCGATCGACTATCGCCCAAATCGATTCATGTTTGTGAGACGTGAGAGGTAATCCAACTATGAAGTCCATGCTGATATCCTCCCACTTCCACGCCGGAATGTTCAATGGTTGCAGCTGTCCGGCTTTACGCATATGGTCGGCCTCCACACGCCGACACATATCACATTCGGATACGTATTTCACGATTTCTCTTTTCATCCGTGTCCACCAAAATCTGGTTTTCATATCCTGGTACATCTTGTTGCTGCCCGGATGAATAGAATACTTGGACAAATGAGCCTCGTCCAAGATTTTCTTCCGAAGCTTCATGTCACGGGGTACCACTATACGGTCTTTAAACCATAGCGTGTCGTGTTCATCTCTTCGGAAGCATTTCATTTCGCCATTCTCCATTCTTCTCCGAATGTGCGACATTCCCATGTCCTTCTTCTGAGCTTCCATAATCTCCTCTCTTATGGTTGGGATGAGAGCAAGATTATATAATGCCCCATATGGAACCAAGTACAGACTCGGCTCCTCCTCTTCAAGTGGGGTGATGGACAGACTGTTGACATGGGATTTGCGGCTTAAGGCATCGACAACCACGTTTGCCTTCCCGGGATGGTCGTGAATCTCGATCTCATAGTCTTTGATCAGTTCTAGCCATCTCCGTTGCCACATATTCAACTCCTTTTGAGTGAAGATATACTTCAAACTCTTATGGTCAGTGTAGAGGTGCACTAAGTTCCCAAGCAAATAGTGCCTCCACATCTTCAAGGCCAATACCACAGCAGCAAGCTCGAGATCATGAGTCGGATAGTGCTGCTCGTGGTTACGGAGTTGACGTGAGCCATAGGCGACCACTCTTCCTCGTTGCATCAATACACAGCCAAGCCCGATACCGGACGCATCACAATATACGTCGAAGGGCTTGGTTGTATCCTGTTGAGCTAACACCTGGGCTGTTGTAAGATGCTTCACTAATGCCTGGAAAGCTTCTTCACAAGCTGAGCTCCAAACATATTTGATCCCCTTCTTCAACAGTTCAGTCATTGGCTTAGCAAGCTTGGAGAAGTTCGGTATGAATCTCCGGTAATATCCTGCTAACCCGAGGAAACTTCTGACTTCGTGGACTGATGTGGGGGACTTCCATTTCAGCACTTGTTCAATTTTGCTTGGATCAACTGCAATGCCTTCTGCAGAAATAATGTGACCAAGGAATGGCACTTGGCTGATCCAAAACTCGCACTTGCTGAACTTGGCATAAAGCTTATGGTCTCGCAAACGTTGAAGCACGATATGCATGTGCTTGGCGTGTTCTTCTTCAGACCTGGAGTAAACCAAGATGTCGTCTATGAACACCACCACAAACTTGTCCAACTCCGGCATGAATACTGAGTTCATGAGATACATGATGTGTGCCGGGGCGTTGGTGAGACCAAAGGACATGACGAGGTATTCATACAACCCATATCTCGTCGAGAAGGCCATTTTTGGGATATCCTCCGCTCGGATCTTGATTTGATGATATCCGGAGCGAAGATCCATCTTGGAAAATACACTCACACCCACAAGTTGATCAAAGAGAATATCGATGCGGGGCAGTGGATATTTATTCTTGATGGTGACGGCGTTGAGAGGTCGGTAGTCCACACACAACCTCAAGGTTTCGTCCTTCTTCTTCACAAACAGCGCCGAGCATCCCCATGGCGAGGAACTCGGTCGAATGAAACCCTTCTTCATCAAATCGTGGAGCTGCTCCTTCAGTTCAGCCAGCTTGTTGGGAGCCATCTTGTATGGTCTCCGTGATATCGGCGTCGTCTCAGGTACGAGTTCAATCTTGAACTCGACATCTCTTTTGGGTGGCATGCCCGGAAGATCCTCCGGAAAGATATCCGGGTATTCACGGACCACACGAATATCTTCAAGTTTCGTGGCTTCCGTGTTATATGTGGCTGGGATTTCTTGAACCAAATGGTCAAGAATAAGAACATGTGGTTCATGAAGTGGAGAGTTTAAACGAACCACACATGGAATGATGTCAAGAACAGCACCATGGCGATGTAGCCATGACATTCCTAAAATGACATCAAGTTTTTGACTCTCTAAAATGATTAGAGAAGTCGGATATAGATTCCCACCCAACTGTAATGGTGCTCTATAGACCATTCTATCAGCTGTTATTTTCCCACCCGGAGAACATATCAAATATGAATTATTTGTGGGAATGATAGGCAGTTGATATTTAATAACATAAGACTGACTTATGAAATTGTGGGTGGCACCGGAGTCAAAAAGTATGACTACGGGATGATCTAAGTAAGAAAACGTACCCGCGAGGACGGGTTCGCCTTCCGGCAAGCTAAGTGGTGGACGTTGCCGGATTTTGGTGCTGGTTTCTTGGGCTGATTGCGGGGCTGATTAGCACCCTGATACGGTGCTGCACCCCTGCCCTGTCGCAGCTCGGGGCAGTCCCTCGAAATGTGCCCGACACGGCCACACGTGTAACATGTGTAAGGTGTCGGGGTCCCGCCGACTTGAGGATGGAATCCCGGTGCACGCTGCTGAAACTGAGGCGCACGCGGGACCATCCTTTGCTGCTGTTGCTGTGGTGGATACATCGGTCGGAAGCCCGGCGCATTATATTGTCGACCGCGAAGCGACCGGTGGCTGCCATCTCTGACCGGATGGTGAGCGATACACCACGCGGTATTTCTGTGGCGTCCCGCCACTGCTGCTCGTCAGCGCGCTGCGTTTCCTCTTGTCAGAACCGCGCTCGCGCTGAGCATTTTCTTGTAGAATCGCGGCATTAACTAGATCGTTGTATGTGCCGCGATTGCTCTGGGCGAGATTGACCTTCATCTTTGAATTCAGGCCCCGGAAGAACGCATTGCGCTTGTTGTCTTCCGTACCCACAAATCCTGGCGCATACTGCGCCAACCGGTTGAACAACCTGGAGTACTCATGAGCACTCCTCTCGCCTTGTCGGAGCGCCAGGAACTCCTGGAGCTTCATTTCCATAACCCCGGGAGGTATGTGATAGGCGCGGAACGCCTCCCGGAACTCCGTTCATGTGACGGCATGGCCAGCCGGTAAGGAGGCAGTGTAGTTCGCCCACCAGGTACTGGCTTCTCCTTGAAGCTGTTGCGCTGTGTACAGCGCCTTCTGATGTTCGGTGCATCGTAGCAGCCCGAACTTCGCCTCCAGAGTGCGGATAAAGCTGTCCGCCTCCAAAGGTTCTTCGGCCTCCGTGAAGACCGGTGGATGGGTCGCCATGAATTCTGAATATGAACTTTGTTGGGGCTGGCGTTGCCCATTGTCTTGGCGTCCTCCCTGATGGGACGCATTCTGCTGCACTAGCATCCGCAGCAACTCGGTTTGTGTCACACCCGGTTTCTCCGAAGAACAACCGAGTGAATATTACATGTATGCCAGGATCATTTTCTCATATATGTGAGGATAAATAGTGAAGCATCATTTATTACAAGCCAGGTGTCGAATATAAATAAGTCTTACATAGCATATGTCTCGATGGACGATAATAAGTTCATAACAAGTAAATAAAATAGCAGCGGAATAATTATTCTTGTGGGCTTCGTCACAGCCGTTGCCCGGGGGACTCCGTGAACCTAGAAACCTTCTTCAGGTCCAGAGTCTTGATCATTAAATACCACTTCATTATCTTGACCTGAGCAGCAATATAAACCAACAAATATGCAAGGTTGAGTACTGATGGTACTCAGCAAGTGTGGGAAAGTTATGTCATGCATGGCTAGCACAAGGAGAGGTCGAACTCATGGTTAAAGCACTACGCAATTATTACCTACCACCTTAGCTTATTAGGCACCTACATTACTACACAGGTGAAATGGTCCCAATCTCCCATCCCATCATCATAATCAAATAACCATAACATCATTTCCAATGTTAAGCTCCCCACTTAACATCCTCAACTTCCATAGTCATCATCCTCTAATCATGAATAAGTCCAAGCCGCTCTTGACCGTGAGCACGGCTGTCATGACAGTTTTGACTCTGCAGAGTTTGCATCACTGTACCCACATGTAGTGATTTCATCCCCCGTTGCCGAGTGGACTAAAAGAACCTCCATTATGCCAGTGGCTACGAACCACATTCACACTTCTCAGATGTGTAGCCAGGAGATCACTACGAAGCCTTTACAAAGGGATTCCTGATGAGCATGGGCCCACTGAGGTTTCACCCCTAATAGCATACAAGAGGCTCCAACCCCGCTGCAGTGGCCCCCTCTTGAGCCTTGCGGTTCATATGGTAGTCCAGCTGACACCTATTCCCCGCACCATCCAACACACCCATTACTACGCCGGGGATACACCTAATTAATTGGCCAAGCTGCCCCATGTCAGCATGTGGTTGGCACGGTAAAGCCAGGTTACATGCTCCATGAACCGGTCCTTAGGATCCAGGCAAGCACTAAACACAAACCCGAGTCTCGTGCACCCAGCACCAACCAAAACATCCAACTTGCCTTGATCCCTACCTCTACATACCTCATAATATCTCATTCAAGAGTATGGTAAATAAACTGATGATCTCATATCCCAATTATCCCATTCTAAGCATGGCTAAGCACAAGTAATATGAGTTAATGACATAATAAAACCAATCCCAACCCAAGCTACAAGGAAACAAGGTAATGCAATTCTAGGGAAACATCCTAGCATGGGTTTCATCTTTTCAACTAACAATGCAAATAATTCTATCTACACATCCTAGTATGGGATCAAAGTGGTCAAGGACACTTGCCTTCTTCTTGCTGCTCTGAGAATGGAAAGTCTTGGTCTTGGAAGGGAAGAACTTGCTCTGGGGCAGGTTCTATTCATGCCAACACACATAGCAAAAGAAAACAACAATCCATAAGACATAGTTCACACTTTCATTTCATACAAACCACACATTCACATCTATGAAAGTCATTCACATTTCTAAGTGTTGTGGTTACTCTATGTGTGTTGATTTTTGGCTTACATGCACTTTTAAACATGTGCATATGATTTCTACTTTTGTATTCATATTTATGTTGGCATACTATATATGAATTTCTAATTTAAATAAATCCCTTATATTTAATTGATACACATTTTAGCTACCAAGTATGCATGAAAGGTATTTTCCTACTCCATATGTGTCTTTAGACCTTCTACCAACCCTAAACTGAATTCTTTGGATTTGAGAAACTTCATTTATCATTTTCTAGTTATTCATACCTAGCTTGCTATATTTTCAGGTTTATTTCCTATGCCTAAATGTGAACTTTATTATGAAAATAGTAAGGCACCTCCTCTAAACAGAATAGGTTTTGGGTCTAAAATATTAAATGATATATTTTTGAACTTCTCCTCTGATGTGAACTATTTTACATTTATTTTACTAATTTTCAGAATTATTCTCTACTTAAAAATGTGTCCCTATAACTAATAAATGTGAATAATCAATTAGACAGATTCACTTCAGCCAAAAATCTATTTTTATCTCACTCCAAAGGTTTCCAAATGCTAGGAAAGTTTTCAATTTGAATTTACAATGTGTTTGTCCCATCTTTTAAATTTTAAATACTAATCACATATTCAAATTCCTAAATTCAATATCACATAGGGTTAAAAAGGTAAAGTCACCCCACCAAAGGGTCTATTATATTATTTTAAGAATTTCCAGGGGTCTAGCTACACATAACAGAGGGGTTTTCCTAATTTTTATTAAGTCCAGGGGCTAAAACTGATTTTTAAATGAATTTACATGATTTTCTGAAGTTCCAGGGGCTAGATCAGAAGTTTCCGGGGCTAGCTCGTATTTTCCGGGAAACCCAGGGGGTAGCGCGTAAGAATTCCGGCCTTTATAACGCGGGGCTGAAGTGGACCGTCCGATTTAAAACAGACGGCTAAGATTATAACGTCGAACTGGTACGCGGGGATTTAAATTCTACCGTGCGATTTAAAATACGGCGCACAAGCGGCCACGTCGCTCTGATCGAGCGCCGGCGGCGCTGCCCGGCGGCGCACGGCAGCGGGAGGCGGCGATCTCGCCGGAGAGTTTCGGATCTTCGTCAATTCTTCCTAGAACTGTGATTTTATGGCATAGATCGGTAGAGGGGAGATCGGGGATCTCACCTCGTGGGTTTTCTTGAGCTCGGAGGTCCTGGAAAGCGGTCGGCGACGAGGTCCGAGGTGAATTCACGGCGAGGCTCGTCGGCGCTGTGTTTGAAGCGCAAACCACCAAGTTTTCTGCACCTGCGCGGTTCCCCGGAGGCGGTGGAACACGATCGGCGCGTTAGATCAGAGAACCCGAGCAGAAATCGAGAGAAAACGGTG
Source organism: Neostapfia colusana (assembly GCA_030760725.1). Taxonomy (NCBI): domain Eukaryota; kingdom Viridiplantae; phylum Streptophyta; class Magnoliopsida; order Poales; family Poaceae; genus Neostapfia; species Neostapfia colusana. The sequence continues at coordinate 54,268,543 of JASWHV010000019.1, forward strand.
ATCGGAGCTACGGTTCTCACCGGGAAGAAAAACAGCCGATCGCGGGTGAAAATCGGGAAGATGCCGTTGTTTATATAGCCGGGGGAGGGCGGCGTTCGGTTGTGATTGAGTTTGCGTTGTCCAGGAACGAAATTCGGCTAGGATACGCGAGGATCCGGGGCGGTTTCGATTCGGAGGTGAGAAGAGTCCGGCCGGCCGAGCGGGCGCGAGGAGGAAGAAGGGTTGGCGGGCCCCGCGTGTCAATGGGAAAGAGGGGAGGGCGCGCGGCTGCGGGCTGGCATGAGAATAAATGGGCCGGCTGGTGGGTTTCGCCCCACTGGCTGGGGAGGTTTATTTTTTTCCTTTTCTTTTTCTTTTCCATTTCTGTTTTGAGTTTAATTTGAATTCCAGTTTGAATTTGAATTTTTGCAACACATGCAATACGTCCAAAAATTTTTAAATTCCCCTATTAACAGGATTTTGGGGTGTTACAGCTCTACCCCCCTTAAAAGAAATCTCGTCCTCGAGATTGGTGGTTCTAAGAAAACAATTCCGGAAATTGTGCCTTAAGCTCATTTTCTCGCTCCCAGGTGGCTTCCTCTTCCGAGTGATGCTTCCACTGCACCTTGCACATCCGAATTCTTTTATTTCTTGTGAGGCGTTCCATTGTTTCCAAAATCTTGGATGGTTGCTCGGCATAAGACAAATCCTCAGCTACGTCAACCTCATTTATGGGTAACACCTCTTCAGGCGTTCTCAGACATTTCTTGAGCTGTGACACATGGAATACATCGTGCACATCCGATAGGCGAGCCGGTAATTCTAGTTGATACGCCACTTCGCCTTTCCTCTCCAGAACTTGAAAGGGTCCAATGTATCGAGGTGATAACTTCCCTTTCACCTTGAACCGATGAAGTCCTCGAATAGGGGACACCTTGAGATAGACATAGTCTCCCACGTTGAAAACGAGCTCTCTTCTCCGTACATCGGCATAGCTCTTTTGTCGTGTCTGTGCTATCCTCAAGTTGTTGCGAATTTCCCTCACTTTTGCCTCGGCTTCTTGTAGTACTTCGGGACCAAACACTTTACTTTCCCCTGTTTGGTTCCAAAATAGGGGAGTTCTGCACTTCCTCCCATACAAAGCTTCGAACTGTGACATCTTCATACTAGCTTGATAGCTGTTGTTATAGGAGAATTCCGCATACGGTAAGTTCTTGTCCCAACTCCGATTGTTTTTGAGTGCACACGCTCTCAGCATATCCTCAAGAATCTGATTGGTTCTTTCCGTCTGCCTGTCAGTTTGGGGATGATAGGCAGAACTAAAGTTCAGATGGGTTCCCATGGTTTCGTGCAACTTCTGCCAGAACCTCGAGGTGAACTGTGTCCCTCGATCCGACACTATCTTCTTCGGCACTCCATGGTAACACACGATCTTTGACATGTACAATTCTGCCAATTTGGATCCGCTGTAGCTTTCTTTCACGGGGATGAAATGAGCTACCTTGGTTAGCCTGTCGATGATAACCCATATCGAATCATATCCTGATTGGGTCCTAGGAATTCCCACTATGAAATCCATACCGATTTCTTCCCATTTCCATTCAGGCACTTTGAGTGGTTGCAATAATCCCGCGGGTCGTTGATGTTCCGCTTTCACCAACTGACATGTGTCACATAGGGCAACATGTTCCGCGACATCTCGCTTCATGCCATATCACCAATACCTGCTCTTGAGGTCCTGGTACATCCTCGTACTCCCAGGATGAATGGAATAGTCGGAATCGTGAGTCTCCTTCAAAATCAATTCACGGACCTCCTTTACTTCAGGCACACAGATTCTTTTCCCGTGCCACACCGTACCTTGTTCGTCCTCTCTGAAACCAGGGGCTTTATTTTCCTTGATGAGTTGTCTGATTTCTTGTATCTTCTCGTCATTCTTTTGACCCTCGCGTATTTCTCGCTCTAGTATGGAGTCCACTTCCATGGCGATGGCTTCACCACTATTCACAAGGCATAGATTGAGCCTTATAACCTCGTCCTTCAATTCTGCAGGCATGTCCTTCAAGCTCAACTTATTGACCTGCACTTTCCGACTTAAAGAATCTGCCACGACATTTGCTTTCCCAGGATGATAGTTGATGCCCACATCCAAGTCATTGATTAGCTCTAACCATCTCCTTTGTCTGAGGTTGAGATCTGGCTGTGTGAAAATGTACTTTAAACTCTTATGATCCGTATATATCTCTGTCCTCTTCCCCATCAAGTAATGCCGCCAAATTTTCAACGCGTGTACCACTGCGGCTAGTTCTAGGTCATGTGTAGGATAGTTCTTCTCGTGCTTCCGGAGCTGCCGGGATGCATAAGTCACGACATGCCCTTCTTGCATGAGAACACATCCCAACCCGTTTCCAGAGGCATCGCAGTACACCATAAAGTTCTTCTGCATATCTGTCATAACTAGCACTGGGGCTGTTGTCAATCTTTTCTTTAACTCCTGAAAACTCATCTCGCACTGTGGCGTCCATGTGAATGTGATTCCCTTCTCCAACAGTTTGGTGAGGGGTCTCGAGATCTTAGAGAATCCCTCAATAAACCGTCGGCAATATCCAGCCAATCCCAAGAAGCTTCGAACTTCCCCGACATTTTCAGGGGTCTTCCACTTCTGTATATCCTTGATTTTGGCGGGATCTACGGAGATTCCTCCCTCCGAGATTATATGTCCTAAGAAGGGAACTCTCTTCAGCCAAAACTCACACTTGCTCAACTTTGCATATAGTTGGTGTTCTCTCAGCTTCTGCAACACCAATCTTAGATATTTCTCATGTTCCTCTTCATCTTTGGAGAAGACGAGAATGTCATCTAGAAAACCACCACAAATTTGTCCAGATATTCCATGAATACCTTGTTCATGAGATACATGAAGTATGTCGGGGCATTAGTTAGCCCGAAAGGCATGACGATGTATTCATACAATCCGTACCGAGATACAAAAGCTGTCTTTGGAATATCGGCTTGCCTTATCTTAAGTTGGTGGTATCCCGACCTGAGATCAATTTTCGAGAACACACAAGCTCCCCTCAACTGATCAAACAAGTCTTCAATGCGGGGTAATGGGTACTTGTTCTTGATAGTTACCTCATTCAAGGCACGGTAGTCCACGCATAACCTTTGGGTTCCGTCCTTTTTGGGCACAAATATCACTGGAGCTCCCCAAGGTGAGGAATTAGGACGAATATACCCCTTCTCCGTCAATTCTCTCAAATGATCCTTGAGTTCTCCCAGCTGCTTGGAGTCCATCCGATAAGGTCTCTTGTATATCGGGGCTGTTCCAGGCACTAGCTCAATTGCGAATCCCACTTCACGATCGGGAGTCATACCTGGCAACTCCTCCGGAAAAACATCTAGATATTCCCTGATGGTCCTGATCTCCTCCACTTTCACCTCAACTTGATTTAATTTAATGTCCCTCCTAGGCTCTTGTATTGTTATGAACTTTACTCTTGTGCCACTAGGGTGAGTTAGTTCCACCGTTCTGGTCGAACAATGGATGATTCCCTTATGTTTGGTCAACCAATCCATGCCCAAAATAATATCTATCCCTTGTGAATCTATAACTATGAGGTTAGCAGTAAACACTACCCCATTAATGTCTAGGTTCACCTTGGGACACACTTGTCTTGTCCTTATTTCTCCACCTGGAGAGTTTACTGCTAGCATATGGTTCATTTGTGTTGTTGCTAGGTCATGCTTCTTAACAAACCCTTGGGCAATGAACGAGTGGGTAGCACCAGAATCAAACAATAGGGTTACAATGTGTAAATTGGCAGGAAACTTACCAACTACCACGTCGGGTGCCTCTTGCGCCTCCTCCATGGTGACGTGGTTCACCTGTCCTCTCATTACATTCTGCTGTTGCGGCTGCGCGAGCTTCTTCTTTGGGCACTTATGGGCGTAGTGCCCCACTTCACCACAGTTAAAACATTGCACCCCAACCTTAGTTGCCTGGCCTTTGTTGTCTTGGGGTTGGTTTGGGGGTCCTTGCACTGCTGGTCGAGGTTGATATGTAGGGCGAGGCTGTTGTACGAACTGACGTTGTGGCTGTTTTGGTGCTGCCGGAGGCCTGTAGTTCGGGTTGTACCCTCTTGGTGCTGAGTAGGGTACCGCAGCACGGTTCGTCTGCCCTGCGGGTTGCTGCATCAGACGTGGGCGGGTGTTGCTCCCTGAGGCTTGGTGTGACCATCCGGCCTTCCTCTTGTTTTCATTTTCCAAGGCCTTCAGCTTCCTTTCTACCACAAATGCTCTGTCCACCATCTTTTGGAAGCTTTCATACTCGTTGGAGGACATTGCACACTGCATTTTTGCGGTAAGTCCTTCCACGAAACAATCCAGTTTCTGCTCATCAGTCTCTATGTCCCGTGGGGCATAACGGGAGAGTTGAGTAAATTTAGTGAGGTATTCCCTCACAGTCATGTTTCCTTGCTGCAACCCCAAGAACTCCTTCCTCTTGTTTTTGAGTTCACCCCTTGGTATGTAATGGTTGCGGAAGCTATGCTTGAACTCTTCCCAAGTGATGTTCTCATGGTCATGATGGGCGGCCACGTAAGCGGTCCACCAATCAGCAGCAGGTCCATGCAATTGATGAGAGGCAAACAGCACCCTCTCATACCATTGGCACTGTATGATCCTCATCTTGCCCTCAATGGTCTTTAGCCAGTCATCTGCCTCCAGAGGTTCAGCAGCACTTGCAAACTTCAGAGGTTGAGTTCCTAGACACTCACTCAACCTTGGTTGGCGTGGTGCAGCTTGTGGAGGTGGAACTTGATGCAAGTTGGCCACCACTTGAGTCAGGTTCTGGATGAGCTGATTTTGATTTTCAAGCATTTGGTGGATGGGATGAACTCCCTCACGGCGTCCACCCCTGTCTTGGCTCCCAGAAAGATGAGGGTTGCAGGCCTCATCGTTGTTGTTGGCGGGTTGGCAGCACGACCCTTTCCTCTTCCGGCCATCTAGCATGATCAACCAAATGTTAATTTTAAAGCATTACGTATTATCTTACTACTTTCATTTGTTTTTACTTTGAAGTGTTGAAGCTTTGTTGTATTTATACTTTCTGAGGGTTCCTGTCTCACACAAAAATAAATGCACTATTATTTCATGTGGGTTCACACACCAAAGCAAAGCAACCTGAAGACGAGGTTGTGGACAAACGCCCATGGCTTCCACAACTCACGTCACACACCAAGCATTAACACACCATTAACTAAGGTAACGACTCGACTACTCGACATCTGCTAAACTAAGGGAAAGGACTCTACATGACTCGTATCACTGAGCTGGCTCCTCAGGATCTTCCTCATTATTGCGGCTGCCTTCTGACTCCGCTTTGGGTGGGGAGGCTGCTGGTGGAGAAGTGCGACAACGCCTGATCGCCCGGTGATCTGGGGAGTCAGGAGTCCATGTGTCACTCACGGTGACACACAGTTCATTCCCATCTCCTCTTTCTCTCGCCCTCAAGCAGGCTCGAAGCAACGCCTCGGTTTCCTTTAGGGTGTCACGAACATCCTGAAGCTCCTGCTGACACTCCTGCAGTCGAGTGCTGAGCATAGTAGCATCCTCCAAGCACAGGTCCATGTGCTCATGGGAAGTCCCTTGCTGCACTGGCGGGTACTTGTACTCCATTGTACCACTCTCGCGCTGGAGGACACACATGTACTCAGTCCTTTCCAGGTGTCGATGATAGATGTGACTCTGGCAGGTGATGGCCTCCCAGGTGACATCCTTCTCCGCATCGACCTGTGTCGCTCGACAAGCTGGAGAGCGGTGGATCTTGAGCAGCTGATTTTCATGGATAATCCTCATCTCTGAACTCCATTCTTCCCTCTTCTCACGGATGGTCCTGGTGGAGCTATAGTGTATGATTAGCTTGCCCGTATTGCCGGCGGCTTGGAGCATACGTCGAATACGGCGCACCAAGCCTCCTACTGCCAATCTGTAGGAAAGGTACATCACCGGACGACTCTCCTCTCTTTGGGCAAGGGCAACTACGGGAACTCTCCCTCCTGTGGACTTGCGAGCGGTGCGAATCATGCGAACCATCTATAACAGAAAGCATTTAAAACTTTAAAAAAATTCCTATTTTGAATGAAAGTTGGGGTAAGATGAAGAAAGTGACCCCATTAAATAACACTTTTCAACCCACACCTTTGTAAAATAGTTTTTAAGAAAATAGGGTCCTTAGCTACGTCCATTTCTACCTAGGTCCACGTTCCTACGGGCAACCGTGGCTCTGATACCACTTCTGTCACACCCGGTTTCTCCGAAGAACAACCGAGTGAATATCACATGTATGCCAGGATCATTTTTTCATACATGTGAGGACAAATAGTGAAGCATCATTTATTACAAGCCAGGTGTCGAATATAAATAAGTCTTACATAGCATATGTCTCGATGGACGATAATAAGTTCATAACAAGTAAATAAAATAGCAGCGGAATAATTATTCTTATGGGCTCCGTCACAGGTGTTGCCGGGGGACTCCGTGAATCTAGAAACCTTCTTCGGGTCCAGAGTCTTGATCATTAAATACCACTTCATTATCTTGACCTGAGCAGCAATATAAACCAACAAATATGCAAGGTTGAGTACCGATGGTACTCAGCAAGTGTGGGAAAGTTATGTCATGCATGGCTAGCACAAGGAGAGGTCGAACTCATGGTTAAAGCACTACGCAATTATTGCCTACCACCTTAGCTTATTAGGCACCTACATTACTACACAGGTGAAATGGTCCCAATCTCCCATCCCATCATCATAATCAAATAACCACTGAGGTTTCACCCCTAACAGCATACAAGAGGCTCCAACCCCGCTGCAGTGGCCCCCTCTTGAGCCTTGCGGTTCATATGGTAGTCCAGCTGACACCTATTCCCCGCACCATCCAACACACCCATACTACGCCGGGGATACACCTAATTAACTGGCCAAGCTGCCCCATCTCAGCATGTGGTTGGCACGGTAAAGCCAGGTTACATGCTCCATGAACCGGTCCTTAGGATCCAGGCAAGCACTAAACACAAACCGAGTCTCGTGCACCCAGCACCAACCAAAACATCCAACTTGCCTTGATCCCTACCTCTACATACCTCATAATATCTCATTCAAGAGTATGGTAAATAAACTGATGATCTCATATCCCAATTATCCCATTCTAAGCATGGCTAAGCACAAGTAATATGAGTTAATGACATAATAAAACCAATCCCAACCCAAGCTACAAGAAAACAAGGTAATGCAATTCTAGGGAAACATCCTAGCATGGGTTTCATCTTTTCAATTGATAATGCAAATAATTCTATCTATACATCCTAGTATGGGATCAAAGTGGTCAAGGACACTTGCCTTTTTCTTGCTGCTCTGAGAATGGAAAGTCTTGGTCTTGGAAGGGAAGAACTTGCTCTGGGGCAGGTTCTATTCATGCCAACACACATAGCAAAAGAAAACAAAATCCATAAGACATAGTTCACACTTTCATTTCATACAAACCACACATTCACATCTATGAAAGTCATTCACATTTCTAAGTGTTGTGGTTACTCTATGTGTGTTGATTTTTGGCTTACATGCACTTTTAAACATGTGCATATGATTTCTACTTTTGTATTCATATTTATGTTGGCATACTATATATGAATTTCTAATTTAAATAAATCCCTTATATTTAATTGATACACATTTTAGCTACCAAGTATGCATGAAAGGTATTTTCCTACTCCATATGTGTCTTCAGACCTTCTACCAACCCTAAACTGAATTCTTTGGATTTGAGAAACTTCATTTATCATTTTCTAGTTATTCATACCTAGCTTGCTATATTTTCAGGTTTATTTCCTATGCCTAAATGTGAACTTTATTATGAAAATAGTAAGACACCTCCTCTAAACAGAATAGGTTTTGGGTCTAAAATATTAAATAATATATTTTTGAACTTCTCCTCTGATGTTAACTATTTTACATTTATTTTACTAATTTTCAGAATTATTCTCTACTTAAAAATATGTCCCTATAACTAATAAATGTGAATAATCAATTATACAGATTCACTTCAGCCAAAAATCTATTTTTATATCACTCCAAAGGTTTCCAAATGCTAGGAAAGTTTTCAATTTGAATTTACAATGTGTTTGTCCCATCTTTTAAATTTTAAATACTAATCACATATTCAAATTCCTAAATTCAATATCACATAGGGTTAAAAAGGTAAACTCACCCCACCACAGGGTCTATTATATTATTTTAAGAATTTCCAGGGGTCTAGCTACACATAACATAGGGGTTTTCCTAATTTTTATTAAGTCCAGGGGCTAAAACTGATTTTTAAATGATTTTATATGATTTTCTGAAGTTCCAGGGGCTAGATCAGAAGTTTCCGGGGCTAGCTCGTATTTTCCGAGAACCCCAGGGGGTAGCGCGTAAGAATTCCAGCCTTTATAACGCGGGGCTGACGTGGACCGTCCGATTTAAAACAGACGGCTGAGATTATAACGTCGAACCGGTACGCGGGGATTTAAATTCTACCGTGCGATTTAAAATAGACGGTGCACAAGCGGTCACGTCGCTCTGATCGAGCGCGGGTGGCGCACGGCGGCGGGAGGCGGCGATCTCGCCGGAGAGTTTCGGATCTTCGTCAATTCTTCCTAGAACTGTGATTTTATGGCATAGATCGGTAGAGGGGAGGTCGGGGATCTCACCTCGGGGGTTTTCTTGAGCTCAGAGGTCCTGGAAAGCGGTCGGCGACGAGGTCCGAGGTGAATTCACGGCGAGGCTCGTCGGCGCTGTGTTTGAAGCGTAAACCACCGAGTTTTCTGCACCTGCGCGGTTCCCCGGAGGCGGTGGAACATGATCGGCGCGTTAGATCAGAGAACCCGAGCAGAAATCGAGAGAAAACAGTGATCGGAGCTTCGGTTCTCACCGGGAAGAAAAACAGCCGATCGCGGGTGAAAATCGGGAAGATGTCGTTGTTTATATAGCCGGGGGAGGGCGGCGTTCGATTGTGATCGAGTTTGCGTCGTCCAGGAACAAAATTCGGCTGGGATACGCGAGGATCCAGGGCGGTTTCGATTCAGAGGTGAGAAGAGTCCGGCCGGCCGAGCGCGGGCGCGAGGAGGAAGAAGGGTTGGCGGGCCCCGCGTGTCAGTGGGAAAGAGGGGAGGGCGCGCGGCTGCGGGCTGGCGTGGGAATAAATGGGCCGGCTGGTGGGTTTCAGCCCACTGGCCGGGGAGGTTTATTTTTTTTCCTTTTCTTTTTCATTTCTGTTTTGAGTTTAATTTGAATTCCAGTTTGAATTTGAATTTTTGCAACACATGCAATACGTCCAAAAATTTTTAAATTCCCCTCTTAACAGGATTTTGGGGTGTTACAGTTTGCTTGTCGCGCGAGCCGAGCACTGCAGCGAGAACCTCCGCAAGATTCCTTGGAAGTTCTGGCGGTGGAGGAGGTGGTTGCTGCTGCGTCGTGGTTTTCTCCGGTGGTGGAGACTCATCACCACGAACCTGACTTGGACCTCCTTCCTCTTGCGTTGAACGTGTCCGCACCATTCTGCATTCAGATCATTCAAATGATCAGCACATGTTGGTTTATTTCATCCAATCTATACAATAGTAGTGCGAGAATGGAATAAACAGTACGCATAACAGTCACACATATGGATAAAGTATACACTTTATGCAACATATACATCCCTGGACCGTGTCACACGATCGAGTTCCAAAGTATTGAACTTTATGGGTTAAAAGTTCATTTCGACCATCGGGGTCACCACGGGATGTTAAGTGTGTTAGCATGCGTAATTCCTCGCTATTGTATTGGACCCAAGCATGTACCAACTCGAAGTGATATGTCAAATGCATAAACCCTTCGACTCCAAATCGCTGTTTTACCACATGTCACACCCGGTTTTTCCGAAGAAACAACCAAGTGAATATCACATGTATGCCAGGATCATTTTCTCATATATGTGATGACAAATAGTGAAGCATCATTTATTACAAGCCAGGTGTCGAATATAAGTAAGTCTTACATAGTAAATGTCTCGATGGACAATAATAAGTTCATTACAAGTAAATAAACTAGCAGCGGAATATTATTCTTGAGGGCTCCATCACAGGCGTTGCCCGGGGGTCTCCATGAACCTAGAAACCTTCTTCGGGTCCAAAGTCTTGGTCATTATACACCACCTCATTATCTTGACCTGAGCAGCAATATAAACCAATAAATATGCAAGGTTGAGTACCAATGGTACTCAGCAAGTGTGGGAAAATTATGTCATGCATGGCTAGAACAAGGAGAGGTTGAACTCATGGTTAAAGCACTATGCAATTAATACCTATCACCTTAGCTTGTTAAGCACCTACATTACTACACAGGTGAAATGGTCCCAATCTCCCATCCCATCATCATAATCCAATAACCATAACATCATTTCCAATGTTAAGCTCCCCGCTTAACTTCCAAAACCATCAATCCTCTAATCATGAATAAGTCCAAGTCGCTCTTGACCGTGAGCACGGCTGTCATGATAGTTTTGACTCTGCAGAGTTTGTACCACTGTACCCACATGTAGTGATTTCATCCCCCGTTGTCGGGTGGACTAAAAGAACCTCCATTATGCCAGTGGCTACGAACCACATTCACACTTCCCAGGTGTGTAGCCAGGAGATCACTACGAAGCCTTTACAAAGGGATTCCCGACGAGCGTGGGCCCACTGAGGTTTCACCCCTAACAGCATACAAGAGGCTCCAACCCCGCTGCAGTGGCCCCCTCTTGAGCCTTGCGGTTCATATGGTAGTCCAGCTGACACCTACTCCCCGCACCATCCAACACACCCATACTATGCCGGGGATACACCTAATTAATTGGCCAAGCTGCCCCATCTCAGCATGTGGTTGGCACTGTGAAGCCAGGTTACATGCTCAATAAACCGGTCCTTAGGATCCAGGCAAGTACTAAACACAAACCCAAGTCTCGTGCACCCAGCACACAACCAAAACATCCAACTTGCCTTGATCCCTACCTCTACATAACTCACAATGTCTCATTCAAGAGTATGGTAATATAAACTGATGATCTCATATCCCAATTATCCCATTCTAAGCATGGCTAAGCATATGCATAATATTAAATGACATGATAAAATAAATCCCAACCCAAGCTACAAGGAAATAAGGTAATGCAATTCTAGGGAAACTTCCTAACATGGGTTTCATATTTAAATTGACAATGCAATTAATTCTAGCTACACATCCTAGCATAGGATCAAAGTGGTCAAAGACACTTGCCTCATTCTTGCTGCTCTTGAAATGGGTAGTCCTGGTCTTGGAAAGGAATAACTTGCTCTTGAGCAGGTTCTACATCATACCATCACACATAGCAAAAGAAAAACAACAATCATAAGACATAGTTCACACTTCTACTTTATACAAACCACACATTCACATTTATGAAAGCCCTTCACCATTATATGTGTGGTGGTTACTTTATGTGTGTTGAGTTGTGGCTTGCATGCACTTTTAATCATGTGTATATGATTCCTACTTTTGTGTTCACATTTATACTTACATACTATATATATGAGTTTCCAATAAATTTCTTATATTCAACTACTACACCCTTTCACTACCAAATATGTATGAAAAGTATTTTTCTTCTCCATATGTGCCTTCATAATTTCTACCAACCCTAAACTGAACTCTTTGGATTTTTAAAAACTCCATTTATCATTTACTAGTTGCTATATTTTCAGATTTATATTCCTATGCATAATTGTGTACTTTATTATGAAATTAGTAATACTCATCATCTAAACAGAATAGGTTCTGGTCCTAAATAATTTAATAACATATTTTGACCTTTGCCTCTGATGTAAACTATTTCATAATTATTTTCCCTATTTTCTAAAACTATTTATTACTTAAAAATGTGTCCCTAATTGTGAATAATAAATTAAACAGATTCAATTCAGTCCAAAATATGTTTTTATCTCACTCCAAAATTTCCTAAACACTGAGAAAGTCTTTAACTTAATTTTGACAATATGTTTGTCCCACTTTTTAATTTTTAAACACTAGTTACATATTCAATTTTCTAAATTAAATACTTAACAGGGCTAAAATGATGAACTCACCCCATTACAGGGTCTATAATATTATTTTCAGGATTTCCAGGGGTCTAGCTACACTTATCAGAGGTGTTTTTCCTAATTTTTATTAAGTCCAGGGGCTAAAACTGATTTTTAAATGAATTTACATGATTTTCTGGAGTTCCAGGGGCTAGATCTGAAGTTTCCGAGGCTAGCTCTTATTTCCCGAGAACCCCAGGGGGTAGCACGTAAGAATTCCAGTCTTTATAACGCGGGGCTGACGTGGACCGTCCAATTTTAAACCGACGGCTGAGATTATAACATTGAACCGGTACGCGAGGATTTAAACCCTACCGTGCGATTTAAAATAAACGGCGCACAAGCGGCCACGTCGCTCTGATCGAGCGCGGGCGGCGCTGCCGGCGGCGCACGGCGGCGGGAAGCGGCGATCTCGCCGGAAACTTTTGGATCCTCAAGAATTCTGCCTAGAACTGTGATCTTATGGCATAGATCGGTAGAGGGGAGGTCGGGGATCTCACCTCGGGGGTTTTCTTGAGCTCGGAGGTCCGAGGCAAAACCACGGCAAAGCTCGTCGGCGCTGTGTTTACACCGCAAGTCACCGAGTTTTCTGCACCTGTAAGGTTCCCCGGAGGCGGTGGATCAAGATCAGCGAGTTAGATCGGAGTTTCTGAGCTTAGATCGGCCAGAATTCACCGGAGAAGTCTCGGCTCTCACCGGAGTAAAAATCGGCGATCGCGTGGGAAAAACAGAACGAGGCCGGGGTTTATATAGACGGGGGAGGGCGGCGGGGTGGTTTAGATCATGTCCGCGTCGGCTACGAACAGAATTCAGCGGGGTTTACGTCGAAATCCCGATCGGTTTCGATTCGGGCGCGGGGGGAAGTTCGGCGCGGCGCGAGGTAGACGAAGCTCGGGTGGGTCCCGCCTGTCAGCGTGAGAAAGCGCGGGCGCGCGGCTGCGGGCTGGCGCGGGGTAAGTTGAGCCGGCTGGTGGGTTTCGGCCCACTGGCCAGTTTTTTTCTATTTTCTCTTTTTCTTTTTCCATTTCTTTTCTGATTTGAGTTTAATTTGAATTCCAGTTTGAATTTGAATTTTTGCAAAACATGCAACATGTCCAAAAATTTTTAAATTCCCCTCTTAACATGATTTAGTGTTTTGAATCAAAATTTTGGGGTGTTACAGCTCTACCCCCCTTAAAAGAAATCTCGTACTCGAGATTGGTGTTTCTAAGAAAACAATCCCGCAAATTGTGCCTTGAGCTCATCTTCCCGCTCCCAGGTGGCTTCCTCTTCCGATTGATGCTTCCACTGCACTTTGCACATCCGAATTCTTTTATTTCTGGTGAGGCGTTCCATTGTCTCCAAAATCTTGTATGGTTGCTCGGCATAAGACAAATCCTCAGCTACGTCCACTTCATTCATGGGTAACACTTCTTCAAGCGTCCTCAAACATTTCTTGAGTTGTGACACATGGAATACATCGTGCACATCCGATAGATGAGCCGGTAACTCTAGTTGATACACCACTTCGCCTTTCCTTTCCAAAACTTGAAAGGGTCCGATGTATCGAGGTGACAACTTCCCTTTCACCTTGAACCGACGAAGTCCTCTGATAGGGGACACCTTGAGATAGACATAGTCTCCCACGTTGAAAACGAGTTCTCTTCTTCGTACATCGGCATAGCTCTTTTGGCGTGTCTGTGCTATCCTCAAATTGTTGCGAATTTCCCTCACCTTCGTCTCGGCTTCTTGTAGTACTTCTGGACCAAACACTTTACTTTCCCCTGTTTGGTTCCAAAATAGGGGAGTTCTGCACTTCCTCCCATACAAGGCTTCAAACGGTGACATCTTCATACTATCTTGATAGCTGTTGTTATAGGAAAACTCCGCATACGGTAAGTTCTTGTCCCAACTCCTATTGTTTTTGAGTGCACATGCCCTTAGCATATCTTCTAGGATCTGATTGGTTCTTTCCGTCTGCCTGTCAGTTTGGGGATGATAGGCAGAGCTGAAGTTCAGATGGGTTCCCATGGTTTCATGCAACTTCTGCCAAAACCTCGAGGTGAATTGTGTCCCTCGGTCCGACACAATCTTCTTTGGCACTCCATGGTAACACACGATCCTGCCAATTTGGAGCCGCTGTAGCTTTCTTTCATGGGGATGAAATGAGCTACCTTTGTTAGCCTATCAATGATGACACATATCGAATCATACCCTGATTGGGTCCTAGGCAATCCCACGATGAAATCCATGTTGATTTCTTCCCATTTCCATTCAGGCACTTTGAGTGGTTGCAATAATCCCGCGGGTCGTTGATGTTCTGCTTTCACCAACTGACATGTGTCACATAGGGCAACATGTTCCGCGACATCTCGCTTCATGCCATACCACCAATACCTGCTCTTGAGGTCCTGGTACATCTTCGTACTCCCAGGATGAATGGAATAGTCGGAATCATGAGCCTCCTTCAAAATTAATTCACGGATCTCCTTTACTTCTGGCACACAGATCCTTTTCCCGTGCCACACCGTACCTTGTTCATCCTCTCTGAAACCTGGAGCTTTATTTTCCTTGATGAGTTGCCTGATTTCCTGTATCTTCTCATCATTCTTTTGGCCCTCGCGTATGTCTCGCTTGAGTGTGGAGTCCACTTCCATGGCGATGGCTTCACCACTATTCACAAGGCATATATTGAGCCGTATAACCTCGTCCTTCAATTCTGCAGGCATGTCCTTCAAGCTTAACTTATTGACCTGCACTTTCCGACTCAAAGCATCGGCCACGACGTTTGCTTTCCCGGGATGATAGTTGATGCCCACATCAAAGTCATTGATTAGCTCTAACCATCTCCTTTGTCTGAGGTTGAGATCTGGCTGTGTGAAAATGTACTTCAAACTCTTATGATCCGTATATATCTCTGTCCTCTTCCCCATCAAATAGTGGCGCCAAATTTTCAACGCGTGTACCACTGCAGCTAGTTCTAGGTCATGTGTAGGATAGTTTTTCTCGTGCTTCCAAAGCTGTCGGGATGCATATGCCACGACATGCCCTTCTTGCATGAGAACACATCCCAACCCGTTTCCAGAGGCATCGCAGTACACCGTGAAGTTCTTCCGCATATCTGGCATAACCAACACTGGGCTGTTGTCAATCTTTTCTTTAGCTCCTGAAAGCTCGTCTCACACTGTGGCGTCCATGTGAATGTGATTCCCTTCTCCAACAATTTGGTGAGAGGTCTCGAGATCTTGGAGAATCCCTCAATAAACCGTCGATAGTATCCAGCCAATCCCAAGAAGCTTCGAACTTCCCCGACATTTTCAGGGGTCTTCCACTTCTGGATATCCTCGATTTTGGCGGGATCTACGGAGATTCCTCCCTCCGAGATTATATGTCCTAAGAAGGGAACTCTCTTCAGCCAAAACTCACACTTGCTCAACTTGGCATATAGTTGGTGTTCTCTCAGCCTTTGCAACACCAACCTTAGATGTTTCTCATGTTCTTCTTCATCTTTGGAGAAGACGAGAACGTCATCTATGAAAACCACCACAAATTTGTCCAGATATTCCATGAATACCTTGTTCATGAGGTACATGAAGTATGCCGGGGCATTAGTTAGCCCGAAAGGCATGACAGTGTATTCATACAGTCCGTACCGAGATACGAAAGCTGTCTTAGGAATATCAGATTGCCTTATCTTGAGTTGGTGGTATCCCGACCTGAGATCAATTTTCGAGAACACACAAGCTCCCCTCAACTGATCAAACAAGTCTTCAATGCGGGGTAATAGGTACTTGTTCTTGATGGTTACCTCATTCAAAGCACGGTAATCCACGCATAACCGTTGGGTTCCGTCTTTCTTGGGCACAAATATCACCGGAGCTCCCCATGGTGAGGAACTAGGGCGAATATACCCCTTCTCCGTCAATTCTCTCAAATGATCCTTTAGTTCTTCTAGCTGCTTGGAGTCCATCCGATAAGGTCTCTTGTATATCGGGGCTGTTCCCGGTACTAGCTCAATTGCGAATTCCACTTCACGATCGGGAGGCATACCTGGCAACTCCTCCGGAAAAATATCTGGATATTCCCTGATAGTCCTGATTTCCTCAACTTTCACCTCAACTTGATTTAATTTAATGTCCCTCCTAGGCTCGTGTATTGTTATGAACTTTACTCTTGTGCCACTAGGGTGAGTTAGTTCCACCGTTCTGGTCGAACAATGAATGATTCCTTTATGTTTGGTCAACCAATCCATACCCAAAATAATATCTATCCCTTGTGAATCTATCACTATGAGGTTTTAGCAGTAAATACTACCCCATTAATGTCTAGGTTCACTTTGGGACACACTTGTCTTGTCCTTATTTCTCCACCTGGAGAGTTTACGGCTAGCATATGGTTCATTTGTGTTGTTGCTAGGTCATACTTCTTAACAAACCCTTGAGCAATAAACGAGTGGGTAGCACCAGAATCAAACAACAGGGTTGCAAGGTGTAAATTGGCAGGAAACTTACCAACTACCACGTCAGGTGCATCTTGTGCTTCCTCCATAGTGACGTGGTTCACCCGTCCTCTCATTACATTCTGCTGTTGTGGCTGCGCGGGCTTCTTCTTTGGGCATTTGTGGGCGTAGTGCCCCACTTCTCCACAGCTAAAACATTGCACCCCAACTTTAGGTGCCTGGCCTTTGCTGTCTTGGGGCTGGTTTGGGGGTCCTTGTACTGCTGGTCGAGGTGGATATGCGGGGCGAGGCTGCTGCACAAACTGGCGTTGCGGCTGTGTTGGTGCTGCCGGAGGCCTGTAGTTCGGGTTGTACCCTCTTGGTGCTGAGTAGGGTACCGCAGCACGGTTCGTCTGCCCTGCAGGTGGCTGCATCAGACGTGGGCGGGTGTTGCTCCCTGAGGCTTGATGTGACCACCCGGCCTTCCTCTTATTCTCATTTTCCAAGGCCTTTAGCTTCCTTTCTACCACAAATGCTCTGTCCACCATCTTTTGGAAACTTTCATACTCATTTGAGGACATTGCACACTGCATCTCTGCAGTAAGTCCTTCCATAAAACAATCTTGTTTCTCCTCATCAGTCTCTATGTCCCGTGGGGCATAGCGGGATAGTAGAGTAAATTTAGTGAGGTATTCCCTCACCGTCATGTGTCCCTGCTGCAGTCCCAAAAACTCCTTCCTCTTGTTTTTGAGTTCACCTCTTGGGATGTAATGGTTGCGGAAGCTACGCTTGAACTCTTCCCAAGTGATGTTCTCAGGGTCATGATGGGTGGCCACATAGGCGGTCCACCAATCAGCAGCAGGTCCATGCAATTGATGAGAGGCAAACAGCACCCTCTCATACCCTTGGCACTGTATGATCCTCATCTTACTTTCAATGGTCTTCAGCCAATCATCTGCCTCCAGAGGTTCAGCAGCACTTGCAAACTTTGGAGGTTGAGTTCCTAGAAACTCACTCAACCTTGGTTGGCATGGTGCAGCTTGTGGAGGTGGAACTTGATGCAAGTTGGCCACCACTTGAGTCAAGTTCTGGATGAGCTGATTCTGATTCTCCAGCATTTGGTGGAGGGGATCAACTCCTTCACGGCGACCACCCCGGTCCTGGCCTCCTGAAAGATGAGGGTTGCATGCCTCATCGTTGTTGTTGGCGGGGTTGGCAGCACGTCCTTTTCCTCTTCCGGCCATCTGGCAGAATCAACCAATGTTAATTTGAAAGCATTTAGTATCATCTTACTACTTTCATTTTGTTTGTACTTTGAAGTGTTGAGGCTTTGTTATACTTTTACGAGGGTTCATATCTCACACCAAATAAATGCACTATTATTTCATGTGGGTTCACACACCAAAGCAAAACAATCTGAAGACGAGGTTGTGGACAATTGCTCATGGCTTCCACAACTCACGTCACACACCAAGCATTAACACACCATTAACTTCACGTAACGACTTGACTATTCGACATCTTGCTAACTAAGGGAAGGACTCTACACTACTCGTTTTCTTGAGCTGGCTCCTCAGGATCTTCCTCATCATTGCGGCTGCCTTCTGACTCCGCTTTAAGGTGGGGAGGCTGCTGGTGGAGAAGTGCGACGACGCCTGATCGCTCGGCGATTTGGGGAGTCAGGAGTCCATGTATCATTCATGGTGACACACAGTTCATTCCCATCTCCTCTTTCTCTCGCCTTTAAGCAGGCTCGCAGCAACGCCTCCGTTTCCTTCAGGGTGTCCCGGACATCCTGAAGCTCTTGTTGACACTCCTGCAGTCGAGTGCTGAGCATAGCAACATCCTCCAAGCACAAGTCCATGTGCTCATGGGAAGTCCCTTGCTGCACTGATGGGTGCTTGTACTCCGTGGTACCACTCTCACGTTGGAGGACATACATGTACTCAGTTTTGTCCAAGTGGCGACGATAGATGTGACTCTGGCAGGTGATGGCCTCCCAGGTGACATCTTTCTCCGCATCGACCTGTGTCGCTCGACAAGCTGGAGAGTGGTGGATCTTAAGCAGCTGATTTTCGTGTATAATCCTCATCTCTGAACTCCATTCTTCCCTCTTCTCAAGGATGGTCCTGATGGAGTTATAGTGGATGATTAGCTTGCCCGTATTGCCGGCGGCTTCGAGCATACGCCGAAGACGGCGCAATAAGCCTCCTACTGCCAATCCGTAGGAAAGGTACGTCACCGGACGACTCTCCTCTCTCTCGGCAAGGGCAACTACGGGAACTCTCCCTCCTGTGGACTTGCGAGCGGTACGAATCATGCGAACCATCTAAAACAAAAGAATTTAAAAATTAGGTTAGATAAACTCTCAAACAAAAATCCTATTTTGAATGAAAACTGGGGTAAGATGAAGAAAGTGACTCATTTAAATAACACTTTTCAATCCACACCTTTGAAAAATAGTTTTTAAGAAAATAGGGCCCTTAAATACATCCATTTCTACCTAGGTCCACGTTCCTACGGGCAACCTTGGCTCTGATACCACCTCTGTCACACCCGGTTTTTCCGAAGAAACAACCAAGTGAATATCACATGTATGCCAGGATCATTTTCTCATACATGTGATGACAAATAGTGAAGCATCATTTATTACAAGCCAGGTGTCGAATATAAGTAAGTCTTACATAGTAAATGTCTCGATGGACAATAATAAGTTCATTACAAGTAAATAAACTAGCAGCGGAATATTATTCTTGAGGGCTCCATCACAGGCGTTGCCCGGGGGTCTCCATGAACCTAGAAACCTTCTTCGGGTCCAAAGTCTTGGTCATTATACACCACCTCATTATCTTGACCTGAGCAGCAATATAAACCAACAAATATGCAAGGTTGAGTACCAATGGTACTCAGCAAGTGTGGGAAAATTATGTCATGCATGGCTAGAACAAGGAGAGGTTGAACTCATGGTTAAAGCACTATGCAATTAATACCTATCACCTTAGCTTGTTAAGCACCTACATTACTACACAGGTGAAATGGTCCCAATCTCCCATCCCATCATCATAATCCAATAACCATAACATTATTTCCAATGTTAAGCTCCCCGCTTAACTTCCAAAACCATCAATCCTCTAATCATGAATAAGTCCAAGCCGCTCTTGACCGTGAGCACGGCTGTCATGACAGTTTTGACTCTGCAGAGTTTGTACCACTGTACCCACATGTAGTGATTTCATCCCCCGTTGTCGGGTGGACTAAAAGAACCTCCATTATGTCAGTGGCTACGAACCACATTCACACTTCCCAGGTGTGTAGCCAGGAGATCACTACGAAGCCTTTACAAAGGGATTCTCGACGAGCGTGGGCCCACTGAGGTTTCACCCCTAACAGCATACAAGAGGCTCCAACCCCGCTGCAGTGGCCCCCTCTTGAGCCTTGCGGTTCATATGGTAGTCCAGCTGACACCTACTCCCCGCACCATCCAACACACCCATACTACGCCGGGGATACACCTAATTAATTGGCCAAGCTGCCCCATCTCAGCATGTGGTTGGCACTGTAAAGCCAGGTTACATGCTCCATGAACCGGTCCTTAGGATCCAGGCAAGTACTAAACACAAACCCAAGTCTCGTGCACCCAGCACACAACCAAAACATCCAACTTGCCTTGATCCCTACCTCTACATAACTCACAATGTCTCATTCAAGAGTATGGTAATATAAACTGATGATCTCATATCCCAATTATCCCATTCTAAGCATGGCTAAGCATATGCATAATATTAAATGACATGATAAAATAAATCCCAACCCAAGCTACAAGGAAATAAGGTAATGCAATTCTAGGGAAACTTCCTAACATGGGTTTCATATTTAAATTGACAATGCAATTAATTCTTGCTACACATCCTAGCATAGGATCAAAGTGGTCAAGGACACTTGCCTCATTCTTGCTGCTCTTGAAATGGGTAGTCCTGGTCTTGGAAAGGAATAACTTGCTCTTGAGCAGGTTCTACATCATACCATCACACATAGCAAAAGAAAAACAACAATCATAAGACATAGTTCACACTTCTACTTTATACAAACCACACATTCACATTTATGAAAGCCCTTCACCATTATATGTGTGGTGGTTACTTTATGTGTGTTGAGTTGTGGCTTGCATGCACTTTTAATCATGTGTATATGATTCCTACTTTTGTGTTCACATTTATACTTACATACTATATATATGAGTTTCCAATAAATTTCTTATATTCAACTACTACACCCTTTCACTACCAAATATGTATGAAAAGTATTTTTCTTCTCCATATGTGCCTTCATAATTTCTACCAACCCTAAACTGAACTCTTTGGATTTTTAAAAACTCCATTTATCATTTACTAGTTGCTATATTTTCAGATTTATATTCCTATGCATAATTGTGTACTTTATTATGAAATTAGTAATACTCATCATCTAAACAGAATAGGTTCTGGTCCTAAATAATTTAATAACATATTTTGACCTTTGCCTCTGATGTAAACTATTTCATAATTATTTTCCCTATTTTCTAAAACTATTTATTACTTAAAAATGTGTCCCTAATTGTGAATAATAAATTAAACAGATTCAATTCAGTCCAAAATATGTTTTTATCTCACTCCAAAATTTCCTAAACACTGAGAAAGTCTTTAACTTAATTTTGACAATATGTTTGTCCCACTTTTTAATTTTTAAACACTAGTTACATATTCAATTTTCTAAATTAAATACTTAACAGGGCTAAAATGATGAACTCACCCCATTACAGGGTCTATAATATTATTTTCAGGATTTCCAGGGGTCTAGCTACACTTATCAGAGGTGTTTTTCCTAATTTTTATTAAGTCCAGGGGCTAAAACTGATTTTTAAATGAATTTACATGATTTTCTGGAGTTCCAGGGGCTAGATCTGAAGTTTCCGAGGCTAGCTCTTATTTCCCGAGAACCCCAGGGGGTAGCACGTAAGAATTCCAGTCTTTATAACGCGGGGCTGACGTGGACCGTCCAATTTTAAACCGACGGCTGAGATTATAACATTGAACCGGTACGCGAGGATTTAAACCCTACCGTGCGATTTAAAATAAACGGCGCACAAGCGGCCACATCGCTCTGATCGAGCGCGGGCGGCGCTGCCGGCGGCGCACGGCGGCGGGAAGCGGCGATCTCGCCGGAAACTTTCGGATCCTCAAGAATTCTGCCTAGAACTGCTGTATTGATCTTAATGTCTTGAATACCTTGATTGCTGTAGATATAGAGCTAATTAAGTTGATATTCCACTTTGGGCATCACCACATCGGAGAAAAGTGTTTCTTGTTTGATTGTGGACTTCCGATGTGAGGGCTGCCTAAGGCACATGAATCTGCTGCTATAAAACTGAAAGTAAGGACCAACTTATAGGCGTGTATTTGTCGCAAATTCCTTTTCCCATCTTACATCCTTGCACGTAGAGTTCCATGCCTAGGGTTGACGGTTAAGACTTGCTGAGCCTTCGTGCTCACGGTTGCAATATTTGAGCTGTGTGCAGGTGAGAGTTATGAGGAAGGTTCCGAGGACGAGGCGATGCCCCCGTCGGGGTACACGGCCAAGCTGGAGCCATGCACGCCGCCGTGATCTCCGGTTACTTGCTGCTAGTGTGTAGCGTCCCCGGGCTGGACGGCTGCACTTTTGCATAGCTAGGATGAGAGGCCTTATATGTATATTACTTCCGCTGTATGAATAGGTTTTGTAAAAAGACTTCCGCTGTTTTATATCAAATAAAAGTTTGTATGTTATCTTTTATTCTTTTCGTGTGTGCTGTTGGGTGCCGCATCGCACGGCACCACCCTATGCGATCCTGGAGTAGGTGAACCACGGGGTGGTCCCCACAGACGTGGTATCAGAGCCGCATTTGGAATAGCACGCTCGAAAAGAGCCTATTTTGAAAACTTAGAAGTAGTGGAGTGAGGATTAGTCAATAAGCCCACATAAGGTCTATGATAGTAGTAGTTACTAAGGTGGAAAGGCTAACTTATGTGTTATACATTCTTTAACAACGCTCTGACGTCAGGTAAGAGGTAAGGTACGCCACCGCAGGCGGATCAATTGCGGTAGCTCGCCATACGAGCAATTGTATGGAAGGATATATCGTGGCTTGGCACGGTAGTGAATATGAGTTTCTGAACCTCTTCATGGTTCTGAGAGCATATGAAAACGCTGATATACAGCGTGCTTTAGGCAAAAGTGAGAATACCCCATCGTGTGGTAAGCAACACGATAGTATGCAACTCTTGAACGTTCAATGTTCAAAGGGCCATACGCAGCGCTCGCCATCGGCGTGCCTCAACGGTCATGAGGCAGTAGGTGGTATCTATTGGGTTAATAAAATTCCCAACCGTGACGACCCGTTCGCGCTCTACTCGGGTTCCCCGTCGTGTGGTGTGGAAACACGACCATGTACCTTGAGACGTGGCTTGACTCAAGGACGATCCGTATGGCAATGATACGGACCGTATGTTTTTACTATGATATGGAATTGCCTGCAATGTTAAAACCTTTGTGTGCACAATTATTGTGTGTTCTTCTGCAGGTACATTAACCACTTTAGTGCATGACGTGTAGAAATCATTTGTGAGTGACGACTTTAGTTCCACCATTTGACACGTATAGCCGGAATACCGGTTTAGGATTTTTCTTTGGTGAGGAAACGTAGTACCGACTGCATAAAAGTTTATTTTCAAAGAAAAGAGTCAAAATGAAGTAGGATTTCATTTAGGGGTTAGTAAACTCCTATATTGAACTAAGAGTCAATTGGGAGTATAGATTCAATCTCAAAAACTTAGGAACAATCTCCCCTGTTTTTGGCAGAAATTTT
This sequence comes from Neostapfia colusana, assembly GCA_030760725.1. Classification (NCBI taxonomy): domain Eukaryota; kingdom Viridiplantae; phylum Streptophyta; class Magnoliopsida; order Poales; family Poaceae; genus Neostapfia; species Neostapfia colusana. The sequence continues at coordinate 54,291,994 of JASWHV010000019.1, forward strand.
GCTGAAATTGAACAGGGCATAACTTAATATTGGTTGAACCAATAGAGGTGTGGGATACCATTCTGGAAAGGTTTTGAAGTCCTCCACAATTTTTCTGTAGAGTTCCAGAACAAAATCTCCCTCCAAAGGGATGAAAATCTCAGATGAGTAGGTACTGTCTAAAAACAGGGCAGACCAAATGCTCTCTGGAATTTTCTGTATTTCAATCAAAACACTTAGTTTCACTGTTTGACGTCCAGTGGCTGTGGTGTAACACCCCAAAATTTTGATTCAAAACACTAAATCATGTTAAGAGGGGAATTTAAAAATTTTTGGACGTGTTGCATGTTTTGCAAAAATTCAAATTCAAACTGGAATTCAAATTAAACTCAAATCAGAAAAGAAATGGAAAAAGAAAAAGAGAAAACAGAAAAAAAAAACCAGCCAGTGGGCCGAAACCCACCAGCCGGCCCAACTTACCCCGCGCCAGCCCGCAGCCGCGCGCCCGCGCTTTCTCACGCTGACAGGCGGGACCCACCCGAGCTTCGTCTACCTCGCGCCGCGCTGAACTCCCCCCCCCCGCCCCCGCGCCCGAATCGAAACCGATCGGGATTTCGACGTAAACCCCGCTGAATTCTGTTCGTAGCCGACGCGGACATGATCTAAACCACCCCGCCGCCCTCCCCCGTCTATATAAACCCCGGCCTCGTTCTGTTTTTCCCACGCGATCGCCGATTTTTACTCCGGTGAGAGCCGAGACTTCTCCGGTGAATTCTGGCCGATCTAAGCTCGGAAACTCCGATCTAACTCGCTGATCTTGATCCACCGCCTCCGGGGAACCTTGCAGGTGCAGAAAACTCGGTGACTTGCGGTGTAAACACAGCGCCGACGAGCTTCGCCGTGGTTTTGCCTCAGACCTCCGAGCTCAAGAAAACCCCCGAGGTGAGATCCTTGTCACAGCGCAGTGAACAAGCGGGTACTCAAATAACTGTGAGGGACGGTGATTGCAATCAAGACACACCCGGATAACACGTTACATACACCCACTTTTAGAAGCGTGATTCCACACCCCTTCCTACTCTGTTGTATGCAACAACCTTTCAAAGGCAACCCAAATGCCGAACCGGTCCATCCGTAACGAGCAGGAGGTCCCCCCGTGGAGCGTGACTGTGCCCACCGGCAGATTTACACCTTGCTACCCTCAACCCACTCCTATTTACGGTTGGGTAAGCCTCGGCACCCAGGTTAACCAATTACATCGGTTTCCTGGTTCCCATATGCCAGTATGCATCCGGTACTGTTCGATACTTGTCCAGCAGGGCCGCACACGGACGGTCCTCAACCGACGCCAACAGGGCTACGCACGTGAGACCTCTGCTCACTGCTTCCTATCCCCCCTGCTGGGTCTCATTTTCATATCTTAAGCCATTTGCTACCTCTTTTCATCCCGTGTAATAAGTACTATCTCGCGAGTAGCTTCCAACCACTCGACTTCTACCGAGATCCTAAACATTAGCATTGCATTCTCTACTCGTCGAGTCTGTAAACTACCCAACCCACCATAGGATTTAAAAGGCTGTGCAAGTGGGGTTTCAATCACCCTAACTCTAATGCATACATTTCAACCTAGACATAAGTGATACAAATGAAAAACTTTATAAAAGGTACTTAAGTGCAAACCGGGGCTTGCCTGGTTGCGAGTTAAACGGAAAGTCAGCTTCTGGTGGGAGGACGTCCAACGGCTCCGGTGCGTCCTCAACTTCGATCACTATTATGAAATGTAATAAAATACATGTATAAGTATTAAGGATTTATAAGAATTGGACTTCTACTCATAGCTACTGCTATTTAAAATCCTTAATTGGCTTTGGGAATTTTACAGTGGATACTAGACCTTCTAAGGATGATTTGAGCCAAATTTGGAGATATTTCATTGCATAATATAGTCTTTAAAATTCCTACAAGTACAATGCTTATCTGAATTTTGAGCCCAAATCAGGAGCTTTGACATAGCTAAAAATGGAAGATCTGATTAGGGTAAGTCCCCATGGTTCTAACAAAATTTGTTTCACCATTTTTGGAGCTACCATCAGAGAGATATGAATTTTTGAAGTTGAATAGGAGTTCTGAAAAGTTTTATGTTTAAATTAAATTTTTCCAAATAAGAGCTGAACATGGGAAGGTATTTTGACCTAGCAAATGAACTCCAATGAAGCCCAAATTTTTAATGGAGATCAGTATCTATGAAGAGGATTTGCTGCCCAAATTTGGGAATATTTCATAAAGAATTGCTCCTATAATAAATCCCTAAAGGATTTATTAAAACAATTCTACAGAAATTCCTGGGCATTTTCATAGCCAAAAATTGGTTTCTCTGTGAATTACTCCTCGTGAGGAATCCAACAAAATTGGTCTCACTCTTTTTGGAGTTTTCTACACAAAGTTATGGGCTTGCAAAGATCAGCTAATTTCTGGAATTATTTCCCTAATAGAAACTTCAAATAATTGGAACTGGGCCCACTGTTTTAATTCGGATCAGTCAAATCTTGGCAACACTGGAGGCTACGGGGTTATTCCCGCGCAGTCGCACTGGATCCGGCGCCACAAACCGATCCTCGCTCGAACACGGAGGGTGACCGGTGGGACACGGCCCTCCTTCGTCTTCCTCGCGCTGCCTGCGCCCTCCGCGGCGGCGCACGCCGGCGAGGCTCGCCGGGACGGGGTTCCCGTGGTCCAAACTTCGTCAAACTCGCCGCCTGTGAGTTCTACACCGTGCTGAACATGATGGTGGGGTCGGGAGCCGATGACAACAGCCGGAAAGGTGCTTGCACCGGCGACCATGTCGAAGCTTACTTCGGCGACCTCGTTCTCCCTCAACAGTGGGTCTCTTGGGCTAGGGTCTGCTCTAAAAGCACCAGTGACCCATGGACAACATCGACCCATAGCTCGTTCTCCATGAAAACTGTGACACCCTCATCTCGGGTGTCAGCATATGTTCATGTTTTATGAAGAAGAAAAACATTTTAAGAAAAGAAGGAACAGAGACAAGTATCAAAAGGATAGCCAATAAAGCTCTCCGAGAGCGCCGAAGGCAACTTCCACGACCAGCAGACCACGTGGCATGTTCGGAGCTCATCCCCGAGAGATTGGGAGAGGTCCGACGCTAAACTGGCTACGTGGCAGGCTCGGGGGTCACCTCCATAATTAGAAAGAGGTCCGACCCTATGGGACACGTGCTGCCCGCGGAGCTAGCCTCTGCGGAAGAAGCAAAGGCATTTTTCATAGGACACGTGTCATCCTCGGAGCTAGTCCTCGGGGAAATAAGAGGATCAGTCGCACGGATACGTGTCAATCTCGGAGCTCATCTCAGAAAAGTCCGGATCTATTGAACACGTGTCGCCACCGGAGCTTATCTCCGGGAGGTCCGTCGCTGCTAGACACGTGTCGATCTCGGGACATGTCCCTGAGGAGAGGGGGAAGACCGGCACCAACACGTGGCGTGCACGGAGCTCACCTCCAAAGGAGGGGGAGGTCTCGGTTGATTAACGCGGTACAATCGGAGCTCGTCTCTGCGGAGGAGGAGATATCACGCCCGGAAGGACACGTGGAGCCTCCGGAGCTCATCGCCGCGAAGGTAACGAGTTCTGGAGCGGCTGTTACTCGTAAGGACACCGGTACGCAACAGAAACCGATCTAAAATCCACGATGATTACCAAAGATGAGACGTTAGGATCCAACAAAGATCTGAGTAAGACTCTTATTCGGGATCCAATCAGATTAGGACTCTTCTCTTCCCGATTATAAATAGAACCCAAAACCCCTGGCCGAAACCACAAACTTCTCTTTCAACTCCTGAGCCGACGACTTGGAGCCCTAGCCCTAACTCGCCAAGCAAAACATCGCCGAAGCGCAACAAGGGAGATCATCGGAGAAGAACCGAGCGGTCTGAGGAGGACCTCGAAGTCAAGAAGAGCGTGAGGTAGGACTTCAATACCACCTTACGACATCATTGTGTTCATCTCTTTGCATCTGTTCCTCAATTCCTTTCGAACAGAAGCCTTCTCGTGAGCAGATCACTCGATGATCAGTTTGATCTAAAAGACAAGACCATCGCCACATTCATCTTTGATCCGAACACCTCTGACCATGCAAGCCATGCAAGAACACATACAAATCAATCTAATAAAACTAATCATAGGATAGCATGCATGTGCATCATCGCATCTAGTTTAGGGTTTGTGCATGATATTGATTGCTGTGAATTTTGTATGCACGTGAATCCTACATAGCAGGACAAACTCAGGAAGCTGTCTACGATGAGCTGTAGCAACAAGAATTTGAGAATCAAGAACAACCGGAACCGCAAGTACAAGGCAAGTGCTCCTTGACCATGTTGATCCTATGTTTTGGGTAAAACTATTTTGTTTTGCGAAAAGGTGTGTGTGCTGAGTCAAACATGATGGGAAACCCTTTTATAGGAGTTTACTAGTTTTGGTTGAACCATCCTTGTCGCCTGGGAGGTTTATGAGTCGGGTATGGTTTTTGCTTTATGCTTCGCTGCGTCTATGGGATTGAGACGCGAGATAGATGTGTCTAGCTAACTGCACTCGTAATGATAATAAGGAACTGATGATGTTAATGAACATGGATCGGAGGGAGATCTAGGCAAGCCTGAGTTTGTGAATGAGGTAGCATGAGATGGTGGTTTTGCTTGCCATAGATCTAAGGACCGGTTCATGCATGCACATGCCAGGATAACAGTGCCACCACAAGGCCAAGTATGGGTGCGGCTTAGCTGAGTAATTAGGTAAGTTGCTAGAGTGTTATGGACTGTGGAAGGCGCGGGGAATGGGAGTCGAGTGAGGACTGCCCTAGGAACTGCATGGCACAAGAGGGGGCCCGTGGGTGGGAGAATTGGAGATTCTAGCCTGCCGGTGAAACCTTAGTGAGTCCATACATCTAGTAACCCCTTTGTAAAGGCTATTTTGTGATCTCTTGACCATACACCGACGGTTGTGTACTGGTATAATGGAGGTTCTGCAGTCGCCGACGGGTGACGAAATCACAAACTTGTGGGTAAAGAGGTGCAAACTCTGCAGAGTTACTAAAACTATCATGATAGCCGAGCTTACGGTCACGAGCACCTGGCTAAACTGCCATGATTAGAATGGACGGTTATTGGGATGGTTATTGGAATGGTTATTGGGAAGGTTCTTGGTTATGGTTATTGGTTTGGTTATGGTTTGGTTTGGAACTATTGAGTCTGGATGATGAGATGGTTGCATGACTGGTGGGTCATGACATGAGATTGGTCTCGGTGTGAGACAAGGTTGTTTTATGAGGTGAGATGGTAGCGAATACGAGGAGGTATTCGTGAGCATGAATTAAGGATTGGTTAATGTTCGGACGGAACACGGGAAGTGATGGAGGTATGTTGGTAATTTAATACATGCTGGGATTACATTCATCTAAAGTTAAGTTGCTGTTTTATCATGGTTTTATAAATCTGGTTTTCTGCAAATAAGCCTTTTATGCCTACCTTGTTTATGAACTGCATATCATGTGTTATTCTCGCACTTGCTGAGTACATCATTGTGCTCAAACTTGCATTATTATTTCTTCATCAACAGCAAGAGAAGACTACTATGAAGACCAAGTAGAGCATTATGGCGTGTGATCTGTTCTCAACCTTGCCTGTGGAGGGAGTAGAGATGGAGCCACTTCTGCTTAGTTTTTGCTTCCGCGTTAGTTTTCGCGTCCGCATTTAAATAAGGACTTCCGCTGCATAGAATTAAGATTTTCCGCTGTGAACATGAGTCCAAGACTCATGAGGTGTTGTAATAAACTCTGTTATTCGTGGTAATATATAATCTGAATTCAGTTTGTGGAACGTATGTGTATGTGTGATGAACATCCTGGGCACACATATGCATTAGTTCTCGGTTCCGTGGTTTTCCACAGAATTGAGGGCGTCACAGATTTGGTATCAGAGCCACGGGTTGACAGTAGGTTACACGCCTAGATAAAAAGCCTTAGATAGATAATAGAACTACGGGTTAAACCCCAAGGAGTTACAAGCACCCTAGGGTGAATAGCTTAGATTGGCCTTTAAAACCACCTTGACATAGGAAACCATCCTTGAATAGGAGTTGAGTGGGCCCTTGGGATGATTATTTGTGAATATGTGCTTAGTGTGAGTGGTGGGACGTCTCAAAAAACGTTGTCCATATCCACACGTAAGAAGAATGAGGTGTGAGATGTTTCGGCACTTGCTCACATCCTCATAAGGGCTAATATATATAGTCCAACTCACCTTGATGCAAATAGTTGAAAGGACCTACCTAACCTTCTAACCTTCTATTCTATTTCGTTCTCTCTCACAGATGGTGAGAGGAAACGCCAGCCGGAGGAACGTCCAGGAAGATGACCACGAGGAAGTTCCTGCTAACCCCGGAGCTAGCGAAAACAACCTAGAAAGGTTGATGGCCATGCAAAACCAGTTTATGCAAACCATGATCCAAACTTTGGGTCAGTTGCAGGCCAACCCACACCCCGTTCTGGCACCACCGCCACCACCACCGCCGGCTCATGACAGGTTGGGAGAGTTCATGAGGACTCGACCACCCACCTTTGCTCAAGCAAGCGATCCAATGGAGGCCGATTATTGGTTGAAATCCATGGAGAAGAAGCTTGCCATTGTTCAGTGCAACGACCGAGAGAAGGTTCTCTTTGCGTCGCGCCAACTTATGGGAGCCGCTGCTGACTGGTGGGATGCCTTGAGCAACGCCCATGCCAACCCGGAGACAATCACTTGGACTGAGTTCAAGGAAAGTTTCCGCTCCCACTACATCCCTGTTGGCGTAATGATGCTCAAAAGGCAGGAGTTTGAATGTCTCCGCCAAGGACAGAAAAGTGTGAATGAATATCTCAACAAGTTTATAAACTGTCCCGGTATGCCCCCGAAGATGTCAACTCAGATCAGAGGAAGCAGTACCTGTTCATGAGAGGGTTGAACAATGAGATCCAAGTTCAGCTCCTCAACAATGACTACGTAAGCTTCCAGAGGCTGGTTGATAAGGCTATTGTGGTTGAAAACAAGATCCGAGAGATCGAGCGAGAGTGCAAGAGGAAGATGCCATACCAGCCCCAAGGGAGCAACGTACTGTGGCAGACCGGAATCCGCTCATCCAGGATCGCAAAGGGTGGTGCCGCGCGATGCGACACCCGACAGCACACGTCATAAGAACATAATAGATTACATGGGAAAAACAACTGAAACTGTATAAACAGGTACAAACTTCAGTTACAACTATTGTTTATATTACACAGCGGAAGTCTACACTATACAACTCACGCCCTCCTATCTAGCAAAAGTGGTTGCCCAGCCCTAGGGCAACCCCCACTAGCTGCACTCCTCAGCTCAGCGCGGCGTGTACGGCTCCCACTCAGCCGTGGTCCCCGACGGAGGGTAACCCTCGCCGGTGGACTCGTACTCCGAGTCCGTGGGTGGCTCCTCACCTGAAAAACACTCAAGCAGCAACTGTGAGCACGAAGGCTCAGCAAGGCTTAACCTACTCACCTAAGCATGAAACTCTACATGAGGGGTACAATGGACATAGGATAGTAACATTTCAGCAAAAAGACACGCCTACACGTTCATCCTTAGTTCATCTTTTAGCAACAAGTTAACAGTTCATGAAATCTGAAATTTAGTAAGCCATATTTGGTGGCACACATGTAGCAATACAATTATTTCAATTAGCAACATTGAATCAACATATTTCATCCATTAATCTACGTCACGACTCAGTGACCAAGTGGTACTCTTCACCGCGAGGGACGGCGAATCGACTCGATATACACCTGCAGGGAAACCCAAAGAGCACGTCACGTATGCCCACCCGTGGAGCTGCACAGCACGCTCACTCGATGTCGTACGAGACAACCTTTCACCCAACAGCCCAAACGTCAAACCGGTCGCACCGAAACGAGCAGGAGGTTCCCCATACGGAGCATCTCTCTATGCCCGTTGGCAGATTTCCACCTTGCTGCCCTCAACCTACACCTATAAATCGGTGTGCTATGCCTCGACGTCCGGAGGTTTAGGCTACATCGGTTTATCGGGGCCCATATATCCGATATGCCTTCGGTACGTTCAAACTTGATCAGCGTGGGCCGCACACGGATCGGTCCTCAATCGACACGGACAGGGCTGCGCACCCAAGACTCTCTCTTGCTGCGCCCTAGCCCCTGCCTAGTCTCATTTTCATTACTAAAATGATCTCACATCACTCAACCGAACCCGTGTGTCCCAAGCCTATCTCGTGAGTAGATTCCAACTACTCGACTTGTACCGAAGTCCTATGACTCATTAAGCATAGCCGGTCTACTCGAGGTCTTAGACACTACCCTCACTCTTTTAGGAACCTTTGGTTATGCAAGTGGGGTTCCATTCATCCTACACCTAATGCACAATCATACTTCACATGACTCATGTAAACAAAAGAAAACTTATAAAAGGGTTAATGCAAACCGGGGCTTGCCTTGTTGCTGCTGGTCAGTAGTTATTTCTTCGTCCGGAAGAAGGAAGTCCAGCACTTCCGGAGTCGCTTCTTCAATGGCTACACGTTGAATATAATACTACATGTAAATTTAAATGCACTGTGTAAACTTGAATACTTATTTACTAATAACCCTAGCTAACCCTCCCCTTTGGTGCTGAAATTTTTATGGTGGCTTGGTAGGGTCCTAACCAGAGTCTTGACCAAGTTTCATTTGAAACAAAGTTCATTTGAACCTTGTACAAATAAAAGCCCATTTGGTCAATATTTGAGCCTCTAACTAATTCCAGGGGTTTTCATGGCTCCAACCATTACTTTCTGGAAACTAGACTTTAAGATGGTTCTAATGGAGTTGGTTTCATGTCATTTGAAGAATTCTACATAAAGTTATGTCCTAATTAAGATTGGAGAAAATCTGAAAAATGTTTCTGTACATTTTTCTATTTTCTCTGGGCAGTCCCCTTAATCACCCAATTAGGGTAACTAAATGAACTTGGATGAGTCTGAAAATTTTACTGGGATTCAGGGATTTTCCAAAGAACCTTTCAGCCAAATTTCAGAATTTTTCATAAAGTAGTCCTCCAGATAAAATTCCCAACAGTTTAAATTTAGGGATTTAATTCTGGAAAAACTATTCACTTTCATGAGCTGAATTTGGTATTTCTGGAAAGTGCTCAGAGAGCTGAATCCAACAAAATTTGGTTCACCCGATTTGGAGCTCTCTAGCCAAAGTTATGAGAATTTGAAGTTTGGAAGAATCCTGAAAATCGGGGAAACAGTTTAAACTCTCGGGCCCGCGGGGACACGTGTCGAGCGCGGAGGTGTCCGGGACACCGGAGATACCACACGTGTCGAGCGCGGAGGTGTCCGGCACACCGGAGCTCACAGGGTATTTTGCGCGCCAGCACAGCCGATCCCCGGCCACACCCGATCCCGGTTTAAATTCTTCAGCCGCTGACACGTGGGTCAGCCGGCTTCGTCTTCCTCCCGCCGTTCTCTCACGCCCGCGCCGCCGACCTCACCGGAGCAGGCTCGGGGCTCGCCGGCTCGCCGCTGCCGGACCTCCCAGGGGCTGAAACTCGCCGCCAGGGGGTTGTCGACGTCGAGGAACACGTCGGTGGTGTCAGGTCAGGCTGGGGGTGACCGGAAATAGCTCGGCGACGTGCCGCTGCCTCGGCTGAGGTTCGACACCGTCGACCGTGGTTTCTAAACCCGCCAACACCTCGAACAAACGGCCCTACAGCATCAGTGTACCTCTAGGAAACTCGACAAGGTGTCAAAAGGGTTCAGGGATGGCGGCAAGTCGGTCGGCACCGTGTGACCGATCGTGCCCGCCATGACCGCCCTCGATCGAGCTCGAAATTCGTCACTCCTAGACAGTTTCACGCTACGGATGCAGAAAAGAACTTGATCGCCGGCTAGTCCAGCGTCTATGTGCAAGATTTGATGACCTCCGAAAGATCATAGAGCGAGAATTTAAAGAAACCGTACCGGAAGCTCGGTTTACGGTCACCGGAGCACAAACTGGAAATTCTCTGCGGATTCTTCACGGTTGGCTTCCAAACTTGGAGGAGAGCAGCACGGTGGTCGCGCGCTCCTGTTGCCTCTCTCGCTGGACCGTGAAAACGCCTGTGGAACGCTGCCCACGGGCGCCTGACTCTCGGCTGAGGCTAGGTCGCCGTGGTGGCGATCATCTTTGGGCAAAGGAGGTCGGAGCTCGAGGTTTCTGGCGTTGGAGAAGTGGAGTGCGAGCTCAGGTGGCTGTCTAGCAGCTCAGGGACGAAGGAGGAGATGGTTTTGCTGGTTTTCCCGATTGAGCAGAGAGCTGCGGCGAGAAAAAATGCTGCTGCTCGGGTTTGCCCGCGAGAAGATAAAGCCGGCCGACTCCTGCTCGGCTGAGGCGGTGCCGGTCGCGTGGGGGCTTGAGCCAGCCGCCCTGGGCGCCAGCGCGCGGAGAGGGAAGCAGCTGTTAGCGCCGGTAGCTGCTCGGTGGCACAGCCGACAGCTGCTCGGTGGAATTTCCCACCGAGACTCTGACTTTGGGTGCAAGTTTCTCCTTCTCCCCTCTATGACATGTGGGTCCCACCCGGGGTTTTAACCTCCGAAATTTACTCCTAATCACTGTTGTAAACAGTGAGCCCCATAATACCCCTGGTGATTCAAATTGTTCACCCCTGAGCCATTTGAATTGAATAGAATTCAAATTGGGTTGGGTTTGAGTGAATTTCAGCACAAGTTCAGTTTTGAATTCAAATAAAGTTTGAATTCATCCCACTTAGCTCATGTCAAGATCAACTCCGAATGGAGTGAAAATTGGTGTGGTGTGGTAATGAACACTTCAAATGTGTGCCAAAACTGAGGCCCTTACATTCCTCCCCCCTTAAAAGAATCTCGTCCCGAGATTACAAAAGAAGAGATAGCGATGTAGTAGGGACTTACTCGTGTTGAGAAGCCATGAACTCCGGGTAATTTGAACGAAGGAATTCCTCGCTCTCCCACGTCGCTTCTTCCACGGTGTGGTTACTCCAGAGGATCTTGTAGAACCACAACGTTCTGCTACGCGTGGTTCGGGCTTTCTCATCAAGGATTTCCACCGGATACTCATCATATGTTAAATCCGGTTTCAACTCGCCGATGTCTTTGGTAGGAACAGCAGCTGTATGCTTCAAACATTTTCACAGTTGCGAAACATGGAAAACATCATGGACACCAGCAAGAGATGCCGGTAGCTCCAATCTATATGCTGCTGGTCCACACTTCTCAGTGATAGCATAGGGTCCAATGAAACGGGGAGCGAGCTTTCCCTTCACACCGAACCGGTGCACGCCCTTCATCGGAGACACGCGTAGGTACACGCGTTCCCCAACGTCAAAGTGCAACGGCCTACGCCTCTTATCAGCGTAGCTCTTCTGTCGGGATTGAGCGGCCTTCAAATTGGCTTGAATTGTCCGAACGCGCTCTTCGGCGTCGTTCACCACATCAACCCCGAATGTGACCCTTTCACCGGACTCGCACCAATTTAATGGGGTGCGGCATTCACGACCGTAGAGAGCTTTGTAGGGTGCCATCTTGATACTCGCCTGATAGCCATTGTTGTACGAGAATTCCGCCAATGGTAGGTGATCATCCCAGTTCCTACCATGGTGGATGGCACATGCTCTCAACATGTCTTCTAATACTTGATTCACACTCTCTGTCTGCCCATCTGTCTGAGGGTGGTAAGCGGAGCTTCTAATCAGTTTAGTACCCAAAGCAGCATGTAACTGCTCCCAAAAGCGAGATACAAACAATGCACCTCGATCTGAGACTATGGTCTTGGGTACGCCATGCAAACATAGAATCCTGGCGATATATAACTCCGCATATCTGTTGGCATGGAAATGTGTATGCACGGGGATGAAGTGAGCTGACTTGGTTAGTCGGTCAATGATTACCCATATGGAATCATGTTTGTTGGATGTTAAGGGTAATCCAACAATGAAATCCATGCTCACATCTTCCCATTTCCATGCTGGAATTTTCAGGGGTTGCAGCAGCCCTGATTTCCTCATATGATCAGCCTTCACTCGTCTACATGTATCACACTCGGATACGTACTTAGCTACCTCCCGCTTCATCCTTGTCCACCAAAATTTCTTTTTCAAATTTTGTACATTTTATTGCTTCCTGGATGAATGGAGTACTTGGACAGGTGAGCTTCATCGAGGATCTTCTTTCTCAACTCCATATCCCAGGGTACGACTATGCGGTCATTAAACCACAGCGTCCCCTCATCATTTTTCTGGAAACATTTGATCTCCCCATTGTCAATCCGTCTCTGGAGATGTGCCATGCCTTTATCATTTTTCTGAGCTGCAATGATGTCCTCCCTAATAGTAGGGATGAGGGCAAGGTTGTACAGCGATCCATACGGAACCAAGTATAAACTTGGCTCTTTCTCCTCCACCGGTGTAATGGTGAGGTGATGGACATGTGATTTCTGACTCAGCGCGTCGGCAACCACATTCGCCTTGCTGGGGTGGTAATGGATCTCAATCTCATAATCTTTGATCAGTTCTAACCACCTCCTTTGCCTCATGTTCAGCTCCTTCTGGGTGAAAATATATTTCAAGCTCTTGTGGTCGGTGTAGAGATGCACCAGATTCCCCAGGAGATAGTGCCTCCACATTTTCAGCGCCAAAACCACTGCAGCAAGCTCAAGGTCATGAGTGGGATAGTGCCGCTCATGGTTCCAAAGTTGGCGTGATCCATAAGCGACCACATGTCCTTCCTGCATCAATACGCAGCCAAGCCCAACACCGGACGCGTCACAATACACGTCGAAGGGCTTTGTTGTATCCGGCTGAGCTAAGACCGGGGCTGTTGTGAGATGCTTCACCAATGCTTGGAAGGCTCCTTCACACGCCGTGTTCCAAACATACTTCGTCCCCTTCTTCAGCAATTCTGTCATCGGTTTAGCGAGCTTGGAGAAACTTGGAATAAATCTCCGATAGTATCCCGCTAACCCGAGGAAGCTTCTGACTTCATGGACTGAAGTGGGATCTTTCCATTTTAGCACTTGCTCTATCTTGCTTGGGTCAACTGCAATGCCTTCCGCTGAGATGATATGTCCCAAAAATGGCACTTGGCTGATCCAAAACTCGCATTTGCTGAACTTTGCGTAGAGCTTGTGGTCTCGCAATCGTTGAAGAACGATCCACAAGTGTTCGGCATGTTCGGCTTCTGTCTTGGAGTAAACCAAGATATCGTCGATGAACACTACCACGAACTTGTCCAGCTCCGGCATGAACACCGAGTTCATGAGATACATGAAATGGGCTGGAGCATTTGTGAGACCAAAGGACATGACGAGATATTCATATAATCCATATCTCGTTGAGAAGGCCGTCTTCGGGATATCCTCTGCCCGGATCTTTATCTGGTGATATCTAGAGCGAAGGTCCATCTTGGAGAACACACTTGCACCCACAAGTTGATCAAACAATATGTCGATGCGGGGCAGTGGGTACTTATTCTTGATGGTGACGGCGTTGAGCGGCCGGTAATCCACACACAGCCTCAGGGTCTCATCCTTCTTCTTCACGAATAGCGCCGAGCATCCCCAAGGCGAGGAACTCGGCCTAATGAAACCCTTGCTCAACAGGTCATTGAGCTGTTCTTTCAGTTCAGCCAGCTCATTTGGAGCCATCTTGTATGGTCTCCGTGAGATGGGCGTAGTCCCGGGTGCAAGTTCAATCTTGAACTCGACATCCCGCTCAGGTGGCATGCCCGGAAGATCACCCGGGAACACATCAGGATACTCCCGGACTACGGGGATGTCCTCTAACTTGAGAGCTTCAGCGTTATTAATCGCTAAAACTTCCCGTACTGGCGTGTCTAACACCATGGAATGCGGACGGTGGAATGGAGAATTTAAGTGAACCGTCCGTGTCCGAGTCTCTAGGACAGCGCCATGTTATTGTAGCCATGACATCCCTAAGATTGCATCAATCTTTTGTCCCATAAGGATTATCAAGGTGGTGGGATATAGTTTCCCACCTAAGCACAGAGGTGCCTTTGGAATCATCATATTAGCTGAAATCTTCCCTCCCGGTGAGCAGATCATATAAGTGCAGTCGGTTGGGAAGACTTGCAATTGATGTTTAGCCACATAGGATGCACTTATAAAGCTGTGGGTTGCACCAGAATCAAATAATATGACGATGGCTTGATTGTTGAGAGTAAACGTACCCGCCAGCACGTTGTCTCCCTCCGGGGCGTCCTCATTGTCGAGGTTGCGGACACCTCCAGTCCGCTGACCAACCTTCTTCACCGGAGGTCGGCCTCGAGCACCGCCCTGGAACTGGGCTTGCCCGCTGCTCTGCTGCCCCTGGGGACAGTCCTTCGCGAAGTGGCCCGCCTGGCCACACGTGAAGCAGGTGAAACGGGGCGGTCCCCCGCTGATCGGTGGACGGAATCCCGGGGCGCGTTGTGGCGGTGGAAATGCCCGGGGTACTGTCTGCTGCTGCTGTTGCTGTTGCTGTCTTGGTGGTGGCATCGGCGGATGGAACGGGGGTGCTTGGAACGAACGTCCCTCGAACTGTTGAGGTCGCGCCGGTGGACGCCACTGCTGCCCGGATGGTGTCCGATACACCATACGGTACTTCTGAGGCGCGCCACCACCGCTGCTAGGTGGAGCGCTGCGCTTCCTCTGCTCAGCTGTCAACTCCCGCTGAGCATCCTCTTGCATGATCGCGGCATTGACTAAGTCGTTGAATGTGCCGCGGTTCCACTGTACGAGATGGGTCTTCATTTCGGGGTGTAACCCCCGATAGAAGTGCTCCCTCTTCTTCTCCTCCGTGGAGATGTAGTCTGACGCATACTGCGCCAGATGGTTGAAGGCACGGGAGTAATCGTGGGCACTCCTCTGTAATGGCTCTCTAGGATCATAGACTGTCCCCACATACCACCACTCGTCTTTTCTACGCACTTTGTCCTCACTCGTGCGCACCCGGGAAAACTTCCCGGTCGGTCACCCATCCCCAAATTCCTCCGGGCCAAGCACGCTTAACCCCGGAGTTCTTTGCAGGTGGGCTTCCGGAAAAGAAGATATACCTTGGTGGTATGAGTACTCTATCAATCCTATTTAGCCGGGAGTCAGGATATCACACAATCCACCCCCCTTAGAAGACCGACGTCCTCGTCGGTCAACGCCAAGACAGGAACGTCCCCTCTTAGCCACGTCCGTACGTTCAGTGCTGGCATACGCATACCGTACGTCCGGTTAGCAGCATACGTACCATACCGTGTCCCACACAGAGGACCCACGCGTCATGCATACGTACCCACGTCCCCGACCCGTACGCTACCGTATCCTTCTCACTGACCCGTACGCACCCGTGAAACTGCGAGGGTCGGCTCTGATACCATTTGTAATGGCTCTCTAGGATCATAGACTGTCCCCACATGCCACCACTCGTCTTTTCTACGCACTTTGTCCTCACTCGTGCGCACCCGGGAAAACTTCCCGGTCGGTCACCCATCCCCAAATTCCTCCGGGCCAAGCACGCTTAACCCCGGAGTTCTTTGCAGGTGGGCTTCCGGAAAAGAAGGTATACCTTGGTGGTATGAGTACTCTATCAATCCTATTTAGCCGAGAGTCAGGATATCACACAATGATGTAAAAGCCCAAGAAAAGGGACTTGCAAAAATTTTTATGCACCCCACAACACAACAGTTTTGTTGGGGGTAGATTGTGAAATATTGTGAAGAGCAAGTGGCCTCCATCAAAAGAATGATTAGAGGGGAAAGCCTTCACTTTCACAATGTAGGGTTTCTACACATGAGCATGAGAGGTTGAGCTCACCCCTAGAATTTAAAAAGTCTTGGGAAGGTTCAGTCCAAAGCTCATGCAAATTCAACAATTTTTGAGGCACTTTTGGGTTATTTCAAAAAGAGGCCAATTTGAGTGTAAATTCAAATTGCAGAAACTTTCATCATCCAATCCAAAAGTTAGCTCCATATCTATACTCAGCACATTTTTCTGAGTAAACCCACCAATTTCCATCCCCATTGGAGCTCATCTTGTCAAGAGCTAAATTGCTAGAATTCAAAACTGAATTTGAATTTCAGTTTAAATATGAAGCAAATTTAACCAAACAAAGTTTGAATTTGAGAATTCAAATTCAAACAAAGGCTTGGTGACTAAGTCTCACATTAAATTGTGAGTAGCTGAGGATATTTTGGCACAACAGAATTCAGAAAATTGGAAAAAAACCAAAAGAGTTAGAGGGGAGGCCCACTGGTCAGTAGACTTAGCACAGAAGTCTCCTCAGCCGACCTCCTCGACCGAGCGCGCTCGCCAGCTGCAGCCAGCGGCGGCGACCGACCACCTCGGCCGGCCAGCTCCTGCTTCGGCAGAGGAGGTGGCACCGCAGGTGTCGCGCTCTCCACTGGCCTCAGGGGCCTATAAAAGGCCCGAGACCGCCGGCGAGTTACTGATTTTCGCAAAGTTCTGTAACCAGCAGCCTAGTCGCCCGAGCTCCGATCGTGTGCCACCCCAGCTGTGATCATCTTCCGGCTTCGACCTCCATAGGAAAGTGAAGCGCTAGCTCGTCCTCAAGACCACCGCGCAAACCGTTCCAAGGTTCGACCTTTGTGCGCGGAGAATTTCTCAGTTTAGGACGAGTAGCTCCTGTCGGGACCCGATTAGGTTTAGCCAAAATTCGGGGAGCATAGTGGGTGGGAGGCCGAACGGAGCTGTGAGAGAGCATCTGGAGGTTCTGGCGACCCTTCTCGATCGAAAACCGGAAGGAAATCACCGCCGGAACCCGAAGTTCACCCTAGGACAGTATGGCGGAGGAGGGGGTCGCCGGTGAGGTCTGGGTAGCCGGCCGTTTAGGGCCCAACAGAGCTCATGCCGAGTTTCCCGAGGTTTCCCTGAGTGTGGCGACGCGATTAGCGCACGAAGGAAACGGTCAGAAGGGCGGGAACACATTGCCGAGGTAGCACAGAGGCATAGGGCTCGTCGCCGGCGAGCTATGGCGGTTAGCCGGCGGCGACATGGTGTCCAGCGGGTTCAGCACCCGAGATTACGTGGGGGCGGCGAGTCTCGTCGGCTCCGGTGAGCTAGATCGCCGGGAACGCTGACCTCGCCGGAGCTCCGGCGGCTCGGGGCGGCGACGTCGGGAGGTAGACGAAGGGCACGGCCACACCTGTCAGCCCCTGTGTTAATCGCGCGCGAGCGCGCGGTTAGTTCAATTTAAATGGGCGGGCCCTGCTGTCAGCCTCTGGTTTAGCGCGGGAAGGGATTTTCCGTAGGAAAATAATTCAGGGATTAGCTCAAACTTTAGAAATCCATAACCTGGGCTAGGAAGCTCCAAATTCAGTGATTCAAATTGGGTTGGATTCCTCTTGCCTAGCTCTGTCCAGAGATACAACCCAATTTGTATGAAACCCATTAATTAATGCTGGAAAATTCTTTAAAGCTTTTCAGCAAAAGAATTTTAGAGGGAGTTTGGTTCATCCAAAAATCCCCAAATTTTGCCAGAATGTTCTTTAGGACATTAGTAAACCCCTGTAAAAGTTTCAGACCATTTGGAGTTGATTTGGTCAGAGCAATTTAAATTGGAAGTGCTGTGTTCATTTGAATGCAGAAACATTTTCAGAGAATTTCCAAAACTTGGAAATTCAATTCTGGGCAAACCTTGACTCCAAAAATGCTAGGAAAATTCATGCAAACTCTATGAGCTATAATAGAAATTGCAGTTCATTAAGTTGAGCATGAACAGGGGTATTACCTCAGATTTAATTCTTCCTTGCTGATTTGCCAAGAGAATTATTCTGAGCAAACCATTCCATGAAAAGTGCTAATGTTTGGTCCAGAGAGTTTTCTTGTGACAAGGAACTCACACAAAAATTCTCAGCTCCATTGGAGCTCTAGATCACCCCTGTCCTGTTTAACCACTTAAGGGAATTAATATGGAAAAGGGGGAAAACCACTTAGCATTCAACCATATGATTAAGTTCAAGCCAAGCCACCAACCCCAATTCATATTTAAATTCTTAAACAAAGTTCCAGGGGTTAGAGGCTGGTTATTAGAACTAATAGTAGAAGTCTTACTCTAAACTCACATTTGCATCTAAATTGACATGTAGTATTTCATTAACGTGTAGCCGTTGAAGAAGAGACTCCGGAAGTGCTGGACTTCCTCCTTCCGGACGAAGAACTAACTCCTGACCAGCAGCAACAAGGCAAGCCCCGGTTTGCATTAACCCTTTTTAAAAGCTTTACTTTGTCCATATGTGTCATATGAAGTATGTATGTGCATTAGGTATAGAATGAATGAAACCCCACTTGCATAACCAAAGGTTCCTAAAAGAGTGAGGGTAGTGTCAAGGACCTCGAGTAGACAGGCTATGCTTAATGAGTCATAGGACTTCGGTACAAGTCGAGTAGTTGGAATCTACTCGCGAGATAGGCATTGGGACACACGGGTTCGGTTGAGTGATGTGAGATCACTTTAGTAATGAAAATGAGACTAGGCAGGGGTTAGGGCGCAGCAAGAGAGAGTCTTGTGTGCGCAGCCCTGCCCGTGTCGATTGAGGACCGATCCGTGTGCGGCCCTGCTGAACAAGTATTGAACGTACCGAAGGCATATCGGATATATAGGCCCCGATAAACCGATGTAGCCTAAACCTCCGGGCGTCGAGGCATAGCACATCGATTTATAGGTGTAGGTTGAGGGCAGCAAGGTGGAAATCTGCCAACGGGCATAGAGAGATGCTCCGTGTGGGGAACCTCCTGCTCGTTTCGGTGCGACCGGTTCGACGTTTGGGCTGTTGGGTGAAAGGTTGTCCCGTACGACATCGAGTGAGCGTGCTGTGCAGCTCCACGGGTGGGCGTACGTGACGTGCTCTTTGGGTTTTCCCTGCAGGTGTATATCGAGTCGATTCGCCGTCCCTCGCGGTGACGAGTATTGCTTGTTCACTGCGTCGTAACATAGACTAATGGATGAAATATGTTGATTCAATGATGCTGATTGATATAATTGTATTGCTACATGTGTGCCACCAAATACTGCTTACTAAATTTCAGGTTTCATGAACTGTTAACTTGTTGCTAAAAGATGAACTAAGGATGAACTTGTAGGCGTGTCGTTTTGCTAAAATGTTACTATCCTATGTCCATTGTACACCTCATGTAGAGTTTCATGCTTAGGTGAGTCGGTTAAGCCTTGCTGAGCCTTCGTGCTCACGGTTGCTTCTTAAGTGTTTTTTTTCAGGTGAGGAGCCACCCACGGACTCGGAGTACGAGTCCACCGGCGAGGGTTTCCCTCCGTCGGGGACCACGGCTGAGTGGGAGCCGTACACGCCGCGCTGAGCTGAGACGTGCAGCTAGTGTGGGTTGCCCTAGGGCTGGGCAACCGACTTTTGCTAAATAGGCGGGCGTGAGTTGTATAGTGTAGTCTTCCGCTGTGTAATAGAACAATAATTGTAACTGAAGTTTGTACTTGTTTGTACAGTTTCAGCTGTTTTTCCCATGTAATATATTGTGTTCTTATGACGTGTGCTGTCGGGTGTCGCATCGCGCGGCACCACCCTCTGCGATCCTGGATGAGCGGATTCCGGTCCGCCACAGCCTGGTATCAGAGCTGCAGTGGGGATAGCACAGTACTAAAGGACTGCATTATGGGAAAAACTTAGGTATACGGTGAGGATTCGGTTGTTGCCCAAGTAAGGACTATATTAGCATAGTTACTTAAAGTGGCAAAGACTAACTTATGTGTTATAATTCTGAATTTCAATTATGTAACGACGCACCTACGCTCTGGTAAGTATGGTAAGGAACGCCACCGAAAGCGGTTCAATTTCGGTTAGCTCTCTCTGACGAGGAACGTGGTTCAGGGATTGATCTCACAGCTTGGTGTGAGATGTCAATATGAATCTCTTGGACTCTTCATGTCCCTGAGTTCATATGAAACGCTGATCCCTAGCGTGCATTAGGCAAGTAAGCGGAGACCCCATCGCGTGGTCAGTAATGCGAAAGTGTGTTCGTCTGGAAATAGCCCAGGAGGACATACGCAGCGCTTGCCATCGGCGTGCCCTGCAGGGCAGTAGGTGGTATCTGTTGGGTTGATAACATTCCCAACCGTGACGACCCGTTCATGACATACTCGGGTTCCCCGTCGTGTGGTGTTGAAACGCGATCACGTGCCTTGAGACGTGACTTAGCTCAAGGACGGCCTTATGGAAATGATACGGGCGTTTGTATTTACTTTCAAATATGGAACTGCCTGAAATGAATAACCATTGAGTGCACCATTATTGTGTGGTTTTCTGCAGGTACTAACCACGTATGTATCCGTGTAGAAAACGTGTGCGAGAGACCGTTTAGTGCCACACCTGAGACGTATATACCGGTATGATCCGGTTAGGATTTTCTTTTGTGAGGAACGTAGTACCGAGATATTGTAGGCATATGCATGAGTATAATGATAACGAAGAATTAAAAATCTATAGGTTCAACAGTTAGGACCCTGGTTGGGTATAAGAATGAGATAGGGATGAGTGTAGTTCCAAAAAGACTGAAAAACAGAGTGCTCGGTTTTGGGACAGCAAGTTTGCTGATCTTCAACAGGGCATAACTCACAGGTATTTTAGCCCAGGGAGGTGTGCTATATAGTTCTGGGAAGGTATTCAAGTACTCTACAACTTTGTTGTAGACTTCCAGAGCTGAAACTGGCCTTAAGATGGCTAAAATCCCAGAGGAATGTAAACTATTCAGAATCAGGGCAGAGTAAAACATCCTCTGAACTGATCTGTTTTTCAAATATAACTCCCAGTAGAAAAATCTAAAATTGTCATATAATCCATCCTTAGAAAGAGTAGAAGATGTTTGGCATCTTTGCAATTCAAAGTTTCTGAAGTTTCAGCACAGAATTTAGTGGAAATCAGGATTGGAAACAGCCACTTCCAAGGGAGGTGCTGTTAAAATTCTTCCAGAAATTCTGCTAACTTTGAATTAACATAACTTTTTAATCAAAGCTGATATGGGGACAATTGAGTACTCGTTGGAAAGATATTAAAGTTAACTTTAACTTTGGTATTCAACTTGAGTCATGAAAATGCCCATAACCGGATCAAAACTTGGAATAGGTAGAAACTGGTCATTCTGACGGAAGAATGACAGTTGAACTCATTGGAGAGGGTGTTGTACCCTAAGGGACGAAATATGTTTGAAACACGGCGTGTGAAGGAGCGTTCCGAACACTGGTGAAGCATCTCACAACAGCCCCGGTGTTAGCTCAGCCGGATACAACAAAGCCCTTCGACGTGTATTGTGACGCGTCCGGTATTGGGCTCGGCTGCGTGTTGATGCAGGAAGGACGTGTGGTCGCTTATGGCTCACGCCAACTTCGGAACCATGAGCAGCACTACCCGACTCACGATCTTGAACTTGCTGCCGTGGTGTTGGCGCTGAAAATGTGGAGACACTATCTCCTGGGGAACTTGGTGCATCTCTACACCGACCACAAGAGCTTGAAATACATTTTCACCCAGAAGGAGCTGAACATGAGGCAGAGGAGGTGGTTAGAACTGATCAAAGATTATGAGATTGAGATCCATTACCACCCCGGCAAGGCGAATGTGGTTGCCGACGCGCTGAGTCGGAAATCACATGTCCATCACCTCACCATTACACCGGTGGAGGAGGAAGAGCCAAGTTTATACTTGGTTCCTTATGGATCGCTGTACAACCTTGCCCTCATCCCTACGATTAGGGAGGACATCATTACAGCTCAGGAAACGGATAAAGGCATGGCACATCTCCGGAGACGAATTGACAATGGGGAGATCAAATGTTTCCGGAAAGATGGTGAGGGGACGCTGTGGTTCAATGACCGCATAGTCGTACCCCGAGATATGGAGTTGAGGAAAAAGATCCTCGATGAAGCTCACTTGTCCAAATACTCCATTCATCCGGGCAGCAACAAAATGTACCAAGATTTGAAAAAGAAATTTTGGTGGACGCGGATGAAGCGGGAGGTAGCTAAGTACGTATCCGAGTGCGATACGTGTAGACGAGTGAAAGCTGATCATATGAAGAAATCAGGGCTGCTGCAACCCCTGAAGATCCCGGCATGGAAATGGGAAGATGTGAGCATGGATTTCATTGTGGGATTACCCCTAACAGCCAACAAGCATGATTCCATATGGGTAATCGTTGATCGGTTAACCAAGACGGCTCACTTCATTCCGGTGAATACACGTTACAATGCCGGCAAATATGCGGAGCTATACATAGCGAAGATTCTATGCCTATACGGGGTACCCAAGACCATTGTCTCAGATCGAGGTGCATTATTTGTATCTCGCTTTTGGGAGCAGCTACACGCTGCATTAGGTACTAAGTTGATCCGGAGCTCCGCTTATCACCCTCAAACAGATGGTCAGACAGAAAGGGTGAATCAAGTCCTGGAAGACATGTTGAGAGCGTGTGCCATCCACCATGGTAGGAACTGGGATGATCACCTACCATTGGCGGAATTCTCGTACAACAACGGTTATCAGGCGAGTATAAAAATGGCACCCTATGAAGCTCTCTACGGTCGTAAATGCCGCACCCCATTAAATTGGTGCGAGTCCGGTGAAAGGGTCACATTCGGGGTTGATGTGGTGAACGACGCCGAGGAGCGCGTTCGGACAATTCAAGCCAATTTGAAGGCCGCTCAATCCCGACAGAAGAGCTACGCTGATAAGAGGCGTAGGCCGTTGCACTTTGACGTTGGGGAACACGTGTACCTCCACGTGTCTCCAATGAAGGGCGTGCACCGATTCGGTGTGAAGGGGAACCTCGCTCCCCGTTTCATTGGACCCTACGCTATCACCGAGAAGTGTGGACCAGCAGCGTATCGATTGGAGCTACCGGCATCTCTGGCTGGTGTCCATGATATTTTCCATGTTTCGCAACTGCGAAAATGCTTGAAGCATACAACTGCTGTTCCTACCGAAGACATCGGCGAGCTGAAGCCGGATTTAACATATGATGAATATCCGGTGGGAATTCTTGATGAGAAAGCCAGAACCACACGCAGCAGAACGTTGTGGTTCTACAAAATACTCTGGAGCAACCACACCGCCGAGGAAGCGACGTGGGAGAGCGAGGAGTTCCTTCGCTCAAATTACCCGGAGTTCATGGCTTCTCAAACACGGGTAAGTCCCTATTACATCACTATCTCTTCTTTTATAATCTCGGGACGAGATTCTTTTAAGGGGGGAGGGATGTAAAAGCCCAAGAAAAGGGACTTGCAAAAATTTTTATGCACCCCACAACACAACAGTTTTGTTGGGGGTAGATTGTGAAATATTGTGAAGAGCAAGTGGCCTCCATCAAAAGAATGATTAGAGGGGAAAGCCTTCACTTTCACAATGTAGGGTTTCTACACATGAGCATGAGAGGTTGAGCTCACCCCTAGAATTTAAAAAGTCTTGGGAAGGTTCAGTCCAAAGCTCATGCAAATTCAACAATTTTTGAGGCACTTTTGGGTTATTTCAAAAAGAGGCCAATTTGAGTGTAAATTCAAATCGCAGAAACTTTCATCATCCAAATTCAAAAGTTAGCTCCATATCTATACTCAGCACATTTTTCTGAGTAAACCCACCAATTTCCATCCCCATTGGAGCTCATCTTGTCAAGAGCTAAATTGCTAGAATTCAAAACTGAATTTGAATTTCAGTTTAAATATGAAGCAAATTTAACCAAACAAAGTTTGAATTTGAGAATTCAAATTCAAACAAAGGCTTGGTGACTAAGTCTCACATTAAATTGTGAGTAGCTGAGGATATTTTGGCACAACAGAATTCAGAAAATTGGAAAAAAACCAAAAGAGTTAGAGGGGAGGCCCACTGGTCAGTAGACTTAGCACAGAAGTCTCCTCAGCCGACCTCCTCGACCGAGCGCGCTCGCCAGCTGCAGCCAGCGGCGGCGACCGACCACCTCGGCCGGCCAGCTCCTGCTTCGGCAGAGGAGGTGGCACCGCAGGTGTCGCGCTCTCCACTGGCCTCAGGGGCCTATAAAAGGCCCGAGACCGCCGGCGAGTTACTGATTTTCGCAAAGTTCTGTAACCAGCAGCCTAGTCGCCCGAGCTCCGATCGTGTGCCACCCCAGCTGTGATCATCTTCCGGCTTCGACCTCCATAGGAAAGTGAAGCGCTAGCTCGTCCTCAAGACCACCGCGCAAACCGTTCCAAGGTTCGACCTTTGTGCGCGGAGAATTTCTCAGTTTAGGACGAGTAGCTCCTGTCGGGACCCGATTAGGTTTAGCCAAAATTCGGGGAGCATAGTGGGTGGGAGGCCGAACGGAGCTGTGAGAGAGCATCTGGAGGTTCTGGCGACCCTTCTCGATCGAAAACCGGAAGGAAATCACCGCCGGAACCCGAAGTTCACCCTAGGACAGTATGGCGGAGGAGGGGGTCGCCGGTGAGGTCTGGGTAGCTGGCCGTTTAGGGCCCAACAGAGCTCATGCCGAGTTTCCCGAGGTTTCCCTGAGTGTGGCGACGCGATTAGCGCACGAAGGAAACGGTCAGAAGGGCGGGAACACATTGCCGAGGTAGCACAGAGGCATAGGGCTCGTCGCCGGCGATCTATGGCGGTTAGCCGGCGGCGACATGGTGTCCAGCGGGTTCAGCACCCGAGATTACGTGGGGGCGGCGAGTCTCGTCGGCTCCGGTGAGCTAGATCGCCGGGAACGCTGACCTCGCCGGAGCTCCGGCGGCTCGGGGCGGCGACGTCGGGAGGTAGACGAAGGGCACGGCCACACCTGTCAGCCCCTGTGTTAATCGCGCGCGAGCGCGCAGTTAGTTCAATTTAAATGGGCGGGCCCCGCTGTCAGCCTCTGGTTTAGCGCGGGAAGGGATTTTCCGTAGGAAAATAATTCAGGGATTAGCTCAAACTTTAGAAATCCATAACCTGGGCTAGGAAGCTCCAAATTCAGTGATTCAAATTGGGTTGGATTCCTCTTGCCTAGCTCTGTCCAGAGATACAACCCAATTTGTATGAAACCCATTAATTAATGCTGGACAATTCTTTAAAGCTTTTCAGCAAAAGAATTTTAGAGGGAGTTTGGTTCATCCAAAAATCCCCAAATTTTGCCAGAATGTTCTTTAGGACATTAGTAAACCCCTGTAAAAGTTTCAGACCATTTGGAGTTGATTTGGTCAGAGCAATTTAAATTGGAAGGTGCTGTGTTCATTTGAATGCAGAAACATTTTCAGAGAATTTCCAAAACTTGGAAATTCAATTCTGGGCAAACCTTGACTCCAAAAATGCTAGGAAAATTCATGCAAACTCTATGAGCTATAATAGAAATTGCAGTTCATTAAGTTGAGCATGAACAGGGGTATTACCTCAGAATTAATTCTTCCTTGCTGATTTGCCAAGAGAATTATTCTGAGCAAACCATTCCATGAAAAGTGCTAATGTTTGGTCCAGAGAGTTTTCTTGTGACAAGGAACTCACACAAAAATTCTCAGCTCCATTGGAGCTCTAGATCACCCCTGTCCTGTTTAACCACTTAAGGGAATTAATATGGAAAAGGGGGAAAACCACTTAGCATTCAACCATATGATTAAGTTCAAGCCAAGCCACCAACCCCAATTCATATTTAAATTCTTAAACAAAGTTCCAGGGGTTAGAGGCTGGTTATTAGAACTAATAGTAGAAGTCTTACTCTAAACTCACATTTGCATCTAAATTGACATGTAGTATTTCATTAACGTGTAGCCGTTGAAGAAGAGACTCCGGAAGTGCTGGACTTCCTCCTTCCGGACGAAGAACTAACTCCTGACCAGCAGCAACAAGGCAAGCCCCGGTTTGCATTAACCCTTTTTAAAAGCTTTACTTTGTCCATATGTGTCATATGAAGTATGTATGTGCATTAGGTATAGAATGAATGAAACCCCACTTGCATAACCAAAGGTTCCTAAAAGAGTGAGGGTAGTGTCAAGGACCTCGAGTAGACAGGCTATGCTTAATGAGTCATAGGACTTCGGTACAAGTCGAGTAGTTGGAATCTACTCGCGAGATAGGCATTGGGACACACGGGTTCGGTTGAGTGATGTGAGATCACTTTAGTAATGAAAATGAGACTAGGCAGGGGTTAGGGCGCAGCAAGAGAGAGTCTTGTGTGCGCAGCCCTGCCCGTGTCGATTGAGGACCGATCCGTGTGCGGCCCTGCTGAACAAGTATTGAACGTACCGAAGGCATATCGGATATATGGGCCCCGATAAACCGATGTAGCCTAAACCTCCGGGCGTCGAGGCATAGCACACCGATTTATAGGTGTAGGTTGAGGGCAGCAAGGTGGAAATCTGCCAACGGGCATAGAGAGATGCTCCGTGTGGGGAACCTCCTGCTCGTTTCGGTGCGACCGGTTCGACGTTTGGGCTGTTGGGTGAAAGGTTGTCCCGTACGACATCGAGTGAGCGTGCTGTGCAGCTCCACGGGTGGGCGTACGTGACGTGCTCTTTGGGTTTTCCCTGCAGGTGTATATCGAGTCGATTCGCCGTCCCTCGCGGTGACGAGTATTGCTTGTTCACTGCGTCGTAACATAGACTAATGGATGAAATATGTTGATTCAATGATGCTGATTGATATAATTGTATTGCTACATGTGTGCCACCAAATACTGCTTACTAAATTTCAGGTTTCATGAACTGTTAACTTGTTGCTAAAAGATGAACTAAGGATGAACTTGTAGGCGTGTCGTTTTGCTAAAATGTTACTATCCTATGTCCATTGTACACCTCATGTAGAGTTTCATGCTTAGGTGAGTCGGTTAAGCCTTGCTGAGCCTTCGTGCTCACGGTTGCTGCTTAAGTGTTTTTTTCAGGTGAGGAGCCACCCACGGACTCGGAGTACGAGTCCACCGGCGAGGGTTTCCCTCCGTCGGGGACCACGGCTGAGTGGGAGCCGTACACGCCGCGCTGAGCTGAGACGTGCAGCTAGTGTGGGTTGCCCTAGGGCTGGGCAACCGACTTTTGCTAAATAGGCGGGCGTGAGTTGTATAGTGTAGTCTTCCGCTGTGTAATAGAACAATAATTGTAACTGAAGTTTGTACTTGTTTGTACAGTTTCAGCTGTTTTTCCCATGTAATATATTGTGTTCTTATGACGTGTGCTGTCGGGTGTCGCATCGCGCGGCACCACCCTCTGCGATCCTGGATGAGCGGATTCCGGTCCGCCACAGCCTGGTATCAGAGCTGCAGTGGGGATAGCACAGTACTAAAGGACTGCATTATGGGAAAAACTTAGGTATACGGTGAGGATTCGGTAGTTGCCCAAGTAAGGACTATATTAGCATAGTTACTTAAAGTGGCAAAGACTAACTTATGTGTTATAATTCTGAATTTCAATTATGTAACGACACACCTACGCTCTGGTAAGTATGGTAAGGAACGCCACCGAAAGCGGTTCAATTTCGGTTAGCTCCCCCTGACGAGGAACGTGGTTCAGGGATTGATCTCACAGCTTGGTTTGAGACGTCAATATGAACCTCTTGGACTCTTCATGTCCCTGAGTTCATATGCAACGCTGATCCCTAGCGTGCATTAGGCAAGTAAGTGGAGACCCTATCGTGTGGTCAGTAACGCAAGAGTGTGTTCGTATGGAAATAGCCCAGAAGGACATACGCAGCGCTTGCCATCAGCGTGCCCTGCAGGGCAGTAGGTGGTATCCGTTGGGTTGATAACATTCCCAACCATGACGACCCGTTCATGACATACTCGGGATCCCCGTCGTGTGGTGTTGAAACACGATCACGTACCTTGAGACGTGACCTAACTCAAGGACGGCCGTATGGAAATGATACGGGCGTTTGTATTTAATTTCAAAATATGGAACTGCCTGAAATGAATAACCATTGAGTGCACCATTATTATGTGGTCTTCTGCAGGTACTAACCACGTATGTATCCATGTAGAAAACGTGTGCGAGAGACCGTTTAGTGCCACACTTGAGACGTATATGCCGGTATGATCCGGTTAGGATTTTCTTTTGTGAGGAACGTAGTACCGAGATATTGTAGTCATATGCATGAGTATAATGATAACGAAGAATTAAAAATCTATAGGTTCAACAGTTAGGACCCTATAGATTTTTAATTCTTCGTTATCATTATACTCATGCATATGACTACAATATCTCGGTACTACGTTCCTCACAAAAGAAAATCCTAACCGGATCATACCGGCATATACGTCTCAAGTGTGGCACTAAACGGTCTCTCGCACACGTTTTCTACATGGATACATACGTGGTTAGTACCTGCAGAAGACCACATAATAATGGTGCACTCAATGGTTATTCATTTCAGGCAGTTCCATATTTTGAAATTAAATACAAACGCCCGTATCATTTCCATACGGCCGTCCTTGAGTTAGGTCACGTCTCAAGGTACGTGATCGTGTTTCAACACCACACGACGGGGATCCCGAGTATGTCATGAACGGGTCGTCATGGTTGGGAATGTTATCAACCCAACGGATACCACCTACTGCCCTGCAGGGCACGCTGATGGCAAGCGCTGCGTATGTCCTTCTGGGCTATTTCCAGACGAACACACTCTTGCGTTACTGACCACACGATAGGGTCTCCACTTACTTGCCTAATGCACGCTAGGGATCAGCGTTGCATATGAACTCAGGGACATGAAGAGTCCAAGAGGTTCATATTGACGTCTCAAACCAAGCTGTGAGATCAATCCCTGAACCACGTTCCTCGTCAGGGGGAGCTAACCGAAATTGAACCGCTTTCGGTGGCGTTCCTTACCATACTTACCAGAGCGTAGGTGCGTCGTTACATAATTGAAATTCAGAATTATAACACATAAGTTAGTCTTTGCCACTTTAAATAACTATGCTAATATAGTCCTTACTTGGGCAACTACCGAATCCTCACCGTATACCTAAGTTTTTCTCATAATGCAGTCCTTAAGTACTGTGCTATCCCCAATGCAGCACTGATACCAGGCTGTGACGGACCGGAATCCGCTCATCCAGGATCGCAGAGGGTGGTGCCGCGCGATGCGACACCCGACAGCACACGTCATAAGAACATAATAGATTACATGGGAAAAACAACTGAAACTGTACAAACAGGTACAAACTTCAGTTACAACTATTGTTTATATTACACAGCGGAAGTCTACACTATACAACTCACGCCCGCCTATCTAGCAAAAGTGGTTGCCCAGCCCTAGGGCAACCCCCACTAGCTGCACTCCTCAGCTCAGCGCGGCGTGTACGGCTCCCACTCAGCCGTGGTCCCCGACGGAGGGTAACCCTCGCCGGTGGACTCGTACTCCGAGTCCGTGGGTGGCTCCTCACCTGAAAAACACTCAAGCAGCAACCGTGAGCACGAAGGCTCAGCAAGGCTTAACCGACTCACCTAAGCATGAAACTCTACATGAGGGGTACAATGGACATAGGATAGTAACATTTCAGCAAAAAGACACGCCTACACGTTCATCCTTAGTTCATCTTTTAGCAACAAGTTAACAGTTCATGAAATCTGAAATTTAGTAAGCCGTATTTGGTGGCACACATGTAGCAATACAATTATTTCAATTAGCAACATTGAATCAACATATTTCATCCATTAATCTACGTCACAACTCAGTGACCAAGTGGTACTCTTCACCGCGAGGGACGGCGAATCGACTCGATATACACCTGCAGGGAAACCCAAAGAGCACGTCACATGCGCCCACCCGTGGAGCTGCACAGCACGCTCACTCGATGTCGTACGGGACAACGTTTCACCCAACAGCCCAAACGTCGAACCGGTCGCACCGAAACGAGCAGGAGGTTCCTCACACGGAGCATCTCTCTATGCTCGTTGGCAGATTTCCACCTTGCTGCCCTCAACCTACACCTATAAATCGGTGTGCTATGCCTCGACGCCCGGAGGTTTAGGCTACATCGGTTTATCGGGGCCCATATATCCGATATGCCTTCGGTACGTTCAAACTTGATCAGCATGGGCCGCACACGGATCGGTCCTCAATCGACACGGACAGGGCTGCACACCCAAGACTCTCTCTTGCTGCGCCCTAGCCCCTGCCTAGTCTCATTTTCATTACTAAAATGATCTCACATCACTCAACCGAACCCGTGTGTCCCAAGCCTATCTCGCGAGTAGATTCTAACTACTCGACTTGTACCGAAGTCCTATGACTCATTAAGCATAGCCGGTCTACTCGAGGTCTTAGACACTACCCTCACTCTTTTAGGAACCTTTGGTTATGCAAGTGGGGTTCCATTCATCCTACACCTAATGCACAATCATACTTCACATGACTCATGTAAACAAAAGAAAACTTATAAAAGGGTTAATGCAAACCGGGGCTTGCCTTGTTGCTGCTGGTCAGTAGTTATTTCTTCGTCCGGAAGAAGGAAGTCCAGCACTTCCGGAGTCGCTTCTTCAATGGCTACACATTGAATATAATACTACATGTAAATTTAAATGCACTGTGTAAACTTGAATACTTATTTACTAATAACCCTAGCTAACCCTCCCCTTTGGTGCTGAAATTTTTATGGTGGCTTGGTAGGGTCCTAACCAGAGTCTTGACCAAGTTTCATTTGAAACAAAGTTCATTTGAACCTTGTACAAATAAAAGCTCATTTGGTCAATATTTGAGCCTCTAACTAATTCCAGGGGTTTTCATGGCTCCAACCATTACTTTCTGGAAACTAGACTTTAAGATGGTTCTAATGGAGTTGGTTTCATGTCATTTGAAGAATTCTACATAAAGTTATGTCCTAATTAAGATTGGAGAAAATCTGAAAAATGTTTCTGTACATTTTTCTATTTTCTCTGGGCAGTCCCCTTAATCACCCAATTAGGGTAACTAAATGAACTTGGATGAGTCTGAAAATTTTACTGGGATTCAGGGATTTTCCAAAGAACCTTTCAGCCAAATTTCAGAATTTTTCATAAAGTAGTCCTCCAGATAAAATTCCCAACAGTTTAAACTTTAGGGATTTAATTCTGGAAAAACTATTCACTTTCATGAGCTGAATTTGGTATTGCTGGAAAGTGCTCAGAGAGTTGAATCCAACAAAATTTGGTTCACCCGATTTGGAGCTCCCTAGCCAAAGTTATGAGGATTTGAAGTTTGGAAGAATCCTGAAAATCGGGGAAACAGTTTAAACTCTCGGGCCTGCGGGGACACGTGTCGAGCGCGGGGGTGTCCGGCACACCGGAGATACCACACGTGTCGAGCGCGGAGGTGTCCGGCACACCGGAGCTCACAGGGTATTTTGCGCGCCAGCACAGCCGATCCCCGGCCACACCCGATCCCGGTTTAAATTCTTCAGCCGCTGACATGTGGGCCAGCCGGCTTCGTCTTCCTCCCGCCGTTCTCTCACGCCCGCGCCGCCGACCTCGCCGGAGCAGGCTCGGGGCTCGCCGGCTCGCCGCTGCGGGACCTCCCAGGGGCTGAAACTCGCCGCCAGGGGGTTGTCGACGTCGAGGAACACGTCGGTGGTGTCAGGTCGGGCTGGGGGTGACCGGAAATAGCTCGGCGATGTGCCGCTGCCTCGGCTGAGGTTCGACACCGTCGACCGTGGTTTCTAAACCCGCCAACACCTCGAACAAACGGCCCTACAGCATCAGTGTACCTCTAGGAAACTCGACAAGGTGTCAAAAGGGTTCAGGGATGGCGGCAAGTCGGTCGGCACCGTGTGACCGATCGTGCCCGCCATGACCGCCCTCGATCGAGCTCGAAATTCATCACTCCTAGACAGTTTCACGCTACGGATGCAGAAAAGAACTTGATCGCCGGCTAGTCCAGCGTCTATGTGCAAGATTTGATGACCTCCGAAAGATCATAGAGCGAGAATTTAAAGAAACCGTACCGGAAGCTCGGTTTACGGTCGCCGGAGCACAAACTGGAAATTCTCTGCGGATTCTTCACGGTTGGCTTCCAAACTTGGAGGAGAGCAGCACGGTGGTCGCGCCCTCCTGTTGCCTCTCTCGCTGGACCGTGAAAACGCCTGTGGAACGCTGCCCACGGGCGCCTGACTCTCGGCTGAGGCTAGGTCGCCGCGGTGGCGATCGTCTTTGGGCAAAGGAGGTCGGAGCTCGAGGTTTCTGGCGTTGGAGAAGTGGAGTGCAAGCTCAGGTGGCTGTCTAGCAGCTCAGGGACGAAGGAGGAGATGGTTTTGCTGGTTTTCCCGATTGAGCAGAGAGCTGCGGCGAGAAAAAATGCCGCTGCTCGTGTTTGCCCACGAGAAGATAAAGCCGGCCGACTCCTGCTCGGCTGAGGTGGTGCCGGTCGCGTGGGGGCACGAGCCAGCCGCCCTGGGCGCCAGCGCGTGGAGAGGGAAGCAGCTGGTGGCGCCGGTAGCTGCTCGGTGGAATTTCCCACCGAGACTCTGACTTTGGGTGCAAGTTTCTCCTTCTCCCCTCTATGACATGTGGGTCCCACCCGGGGTTTTAACCTCCGAAATTTACTCCTAATCACTGTTGTTAACAGTGAGCCCCATAATACCCCTGGTGATTCAAATTGTTCACCCCTGAGCCATTTGAATTGAATAGAATTCAAATTGGGTTGGGTTTGAGTGAATTTCAGCACAAGTTCAGTTTTGAATTCAAATAAAGTTTGAATTCGTCCCACTTAGCTCATGTCAAGATCAACTCCGAATGGAGTGAAAATTGGTGTGGTGTGGTGATGAACACTTCAAATGTGTGCCAAAACTGAGGCCCTTACACGTACGACCTAGGTACATGCCCCCTGCCCCGCAGTATGGATCGACCGCTCCTGCGTACCGCCCTGGTCAGCCACCACAGCAACAATTCGTTGCACCGGCACCTCGTGTGCCCATGCCTCCTGCGCCCCGGCCTAACAATGGCGCTCCTGTTCAAAACCCCCGCCCCAACGTACCTGCTGCCGTAGGCAACAGGGCATGCTTTGCATGCGGGGAAGTAGGCCACTTCGCTAACCAGTGCCCGAAGAGAGGCCCTGGACAGCAAGGTAACGTGCCCAAGCAGAACCAGCGACCAAACGGAGGGGACAACCAAGGGAACCGTGGACCGCAGAACTATGCTCGTGGCCACGTTAACCATGTCACTGCTGAGGAAGCACAACAGGCTGAGGACGTCGCAATTGGTATGTTCCTTGCCAACTCTAACCCAGCCACCATTTTATTTGATTCTGGAGCATCACATTCCTTCATATCATCTGAATATGTTGCCAAACATCATCTACCCGTATCCCACCTAGAATGTGCTATGTTAGTTAATTCTCCCGGAGGAGAAATGAGGACTAATATAATATGTCCTAAAGTAAGCCTTAAAATAAGGGGGGTAGACTTCCTTGCCAACCTTATTGTCTTGGACTCCCACGGAATTGACATCATACTCGGAATGGACTGGTTAAGCAAGCACAATGGAGTAATCCAATGCGCTGAGAGAAGCGTGCAGTTGACAAACGAACACGGTATCCATGTCGAGTTTGAGTCAGCCCAGCAAGCCACCGAACGGGCGGATTTGAACCATGTTGAAGGAGTAGCATTGGACAACATTCCAGTGGTTCAGGAATTTTCGGACGTGTTCCCGAAAGAACTTCCGGGTATGCCACCTGACCGGGACATCGAGTTTGCCATAGATTTGATACCTGGAACTGCACCCATAGCTAAGAGACCATATAGGATGCCCGTCAACGAGTTAGTTGAACTCAAGAAGCAAATTCAAGA
Source organism: Neostapfia colusana (assembly GCA_030760725.1). Lineage (NCBI taxonomy): Eukaryota > Viridiplantae > Streptophyta > Magnoliopsida > Poales > Poaceae > Neostapfia > Neostapfia colusana. Next base: position 54,325,771 of record JASWHV010000019.1, read on the forward strand.
ACAATTGGAGAAGGGTTTTATCCGTCCAAGTTTGTCACCATGGGGAGCCCCGGTACTTTTCGTGGACAAGAAGGACGGAACCCAAAGAATGTGTGTGGACTACAGGTCTCTCAACGAGGTGACAATCAAGAATAAATACCCTCTGCCCCGTATAGAGGATCTGTTCGATCAAATGAAAGGAGCCCAAGTATTCTCCAAGATTGATCTTCGGTCGGGATATTTCCAGCTGAAGATTAAGCCCTCCGATATACCTAAGACAGCCTTTCGGACACGGTATGGTTCGTATGAATATACCGTTATGTCTTTTGGATTGACGAATGCACCCACGTACTTCATGTAACTTATGAACAAGGTTTTCATGGAATACTTGGACAAGTTCGTCGTGGTTTTCATCGATGACATTATGGTGTATTTAAAAAGTGAGGAGGAGCATGAAGAACATCTGAAATTGACCTTGCAGAAGTTGCGCGAGCATCAGTTGTATGCCAAGCTCAACAAGTGTCAATTTTGGCTAAAAGAAATATCTTTCCTAGGACACATCATTTCCAAGGAAGGGGTATCGGTTGATCTTGGAAAGGTGAAAGATGTTCTAAAGTGGGACCAACCGAAGAGCGTGAAGGATATTTGAAGTTTCCTTGGGATGGCGGGATACTATCGGTGCTTCATTAAAGACTTCTCCAAGATAGCAAAACCTATGACGGAGTTGTTAATGAAGGGAAAGGTCTTTCAATGGACCACAAGCCTGCCAAGAAAGTTTTGAGGAGCTCAAGAAAAGGCTAACCACGGCACCAGTTCTGGTATTGCCAGACGTAAGCAAGAGCTTTGACATATATTGTGACGCATCCAGACAAAGGCTCGGATATGTACTCATGCAGGAAGGACAAGTGGTAGCCTATGCCTCACGACAATTAAAGAAGCATGAGCTTAATTATCCTACGCATGATTTGGAGTTAGCAGCAGTGGTGCATGCATTGAAGATTTGGAGACATTATATCCTTGGTCATCGATGTGAGATCTATACGGATCATAAAAGCCTCAAGTACATATTTACGGAAATGGACTTAAATTTGAGGCAACCTCGATGGTTAGAACTCATCAAAGATTATGATGTGGGAATCAACTACCACCCCGGGAAGGCCAATGTAGTAGCTGACGCATTGAGCAGAAAGGGAGCGTGTCACCAACTCACGGTTCGAGAGCTACCACCCGAACTACGTAAGGAGTTCGAACGGTTACACCTCGGATTCTTGAATAACGTGGAGATAATAGAGATCCACTCCCCATTGGAGCAAGAAATAAGAGAGGGCCAAGCAATGGACGAGGGGATCAAGGAGATCAAGGAAAGAATCCGACAAGGGGTAGAGAAGGATTTCAAGGAGGATGAAAAGGGTACGCTTTGGCTAGGAAAAAGGATTTGTGTGCCAAACCTAATGTAAAGGTCCCAAAAATGTGAATACAAAGAAACATGAGTTTGCACAAATGTTGGAGTCATGTGTATGAAAAAGGGGCTTAGTTGAAATTTTTTTCCCACATATGATAACATTGGTGAGAATTCTTCTAAACAAACTTAGGGTTGCTGCATGGATGGACCTCATGTAGATTAAAACCCAGAAATGAAGAGCTCAAGTGCAAGGGAAGGGTTTAAAAATCAGAGATGGATTAAAGGTAAATTCAAACTTCAAGTGAGGGAAGGACACAATGAGGAATTCAAAACTGTTGTGTCCAAACTATTGTCTGCAGCAGCTAACACAAGGATCAAGTGGCATATTTGGATTCCTTAGGTCCAAATTAGTGGGGAGGCAAAGTTTCATTAATTTTTGAAAAGTCTTGCTGCCCATTTTTCCAAAGGGAGTCAAATGTGCAAAGAATTCAAATGAACATTTGAATTTGCATGGAATTTGTCCAAACTTGTCAAATGAGCTCAGTTTCCAATTTTCCAACAATTGGGTTGGATAATTGTCAAACTTTGGAGATATTTTGAGGAAAAGAGGTACTGAGTTGTGGGGCCCACATGTCATAGGAATGAGTATACTTAACACTTAAGTTTTCTCTCTGGTCTTCACTCCACCGAGGTGTAACCCCGGGGCGACACCGAGCGACCGCCCCCGTCGACCGAGGCTCCACCTCCTGCTCCCATTTCGTGCTGGCATGCTCCTTACCCCGGAAACCGGCTGCAGCACGTTGCCGTCTTCATTTTGATCGCGCGCTAGCTGTTCTTCCCACGCGCAAACAGCAATCAGCGCTCACCGCCGCACTCCTTTCTCCCCGATCGCCGGCCTCAACCAAACCTCGGTTGTGCGCACCGGCAGTACAGAAAAGCAGCGCCTGTGCCTGCTCTACCACACCAGCCCCGCAACACCAAAGGCCCTAGCCTGTGACGCGCACAATTCGGCATACGGCGCCGAGAAAACAGAGCTGTCCGGCGGAGAACCGGAGCTGGTCTCGCGTGGACAGACCCACCGAGAGCTTCTCAGGCCCGAGCTAGAGCACCCTCGGATGCGCTGGGAGCCCCTGATGCTCGTCCCCGAGACTCAAGCCATGAGATGATCTACCGGGCTCGAATTTGGGAAAAGATCGCCGTCGGGCACCATCCGACCTTCTGATACGGTAATACCAAATTCGATCGTCCCTCTCGTTCTTAGGCCGTGAAACTTTGCACACAGGACCGCCACTAACCGGCGATCAGTAGTCCTTCACAACCCTAGTTGGAAAGATGCACGTAGACCGCATGAAATCCAGAATTTCCGACCTCAAACGCGGAGGAGGGTTCGGGTGCACGGTGAGACACCATTAGACGCCGGTCCCGAGCAGTTTTGAGGCTAGGTCGAGCATCCCCTTGGTCCACTGGTGCTGTAGCGCCGTTCCACCGAGGTCTGGGCAGGCTAGGGTGACCGGGCGACGTTGCCGAACCGGTCCAGAGCCGCCGCACCCTGGCCAGCTAGGTTAGAGCCATCGCCGACCGGGGAAGGGTGTTCCATCGTGTTCAGCACGGGAAATTAGGCCCTAGCGGCGAGGGAGAGCTCGGGGGATGGCCGGGAGGCCGGAATCCGTCGAACTCCGGCGAGCCCGGCGGCACGCAGGCGCGGGTGGCCGGAGGTAGAAGACGACCCGGTGGGTCCCGCCCGTCAGTGACAGTTTTTCAAATATTTGATCGGCTGTGGTGCAGGGATCTGGTGTGGCGGCGCGGGAAATACCCTGTAGCCCCGTGTGGCTTGCCCCGACGCATGACACCTGTCCCCGGACCCACAGCCAGTATTTGAACATTTTGGGGAATTTCAGTTTTCAGTTCAAACTTTGAATAGCTACAACTTTGGGTAGGAGAATCCAAAAATTGTGAAACAAATTTTGTTGGATTCCTCTGATGGAATACTATCCAAATGTAGAACCCAATTTGTATGAAACCCTTTATTTAATTCTGTAAAATTCTTTAAATCTTTCTAGCAAAAGAATTTTTAAGGGAGTTTGGTTAATCCAAAAATCCTCAAATTTTGCCAGAATAGTCTTTAGGGTAGTAGTGAACACCTGTAAAATTATCAACTCATTTGGAGTTGATTTAGTTAGGTTAATTCTGATTTTAAGTTTCTGTATTCAAATGAATACAGAAAACAATTTCAGAGAATTTCCAAAACTTGGAAATTCAGTTCTAGCCATTCATTAGCTCCAAAAATACTAGGAAAATTCATGCAAACTCTATGAGCTATAATTGAAATTTTGGTTCACTAACTTTTGCATGAACATGGGTGGGATCTCAGAATTAATTCTTCTTTGCTTAATTGCTTAGAAAATTATGCTGAGCAAACCACTCAATGAAAAGTGCTAATTTTTGGGCCAGAGGACTTTCTTGTGACAAGGAACTCACATGAAAATGCTCAGCCCCATTGGAGCCCTGGGTCACCCCTGTTCTTTTTAACCTCCTTAAGTGATCAATATAGAAGAGGGGGAAAACCACTTAGCCTTTAATCATATGCTTAGATCCAAACCTAAACCACTAGCACCAGTATCATTTTAAATTCTTAAACAGAGTTCCAGTTTTTGAAAACTTGTTATTAGGACTTGTAGCAAAGTCTTTACAATTAAACGATATGCATATTCATCACGTGTAGTATCTACGTGGAGGAGTTGAAGTCATCGGAGTAGAAATCAAGGAAAGAGGAAAGAGGTTGACCAAGCACCAAGTGGTCTTCACTAACTGCATATATATATAAGTCACCTGCAAAACAAAGGCAAGCCCCGGTTTGCATCAAATCTACAAGTTTTTATTTGTATTCACTTCATACGTCTAGTATTATATTTATTGCATTACGTCTAGATGGTATGAAACCCTAAATGCATGACCCAGAAAACCCTGGAGTTTAATGTAGGATATGTTCTCAATTCATTATAACTGCTGATCTCAACAAAAGTGGATTAAAAGAAGCAAACCTCGAGTGGGCAGATTCCTACTCGTGAACAGGGATTTTGGGGGATCAATCGGAAGAGTTGGGAATTGACCCTCATAGTGGGAATGGAGACCGGGCAGTGGATGGAAGGTCAAGGACGTGGTCCTGTGAGCCTAGTCTATGTCTGAGTCGATTAAGGCCCGTTCTCGTGTGCGGCCCGTTGGGCAAGTTTGAGTTGTGTACCGGATGCATACTGGCTATATGGGACCCAGGAAACCGATGTAACATGTTAACCTGGGTGTCGAGGCATACCTCACCGTCTGATGCCGATGCTGAAAGGATAGAGAAGTCGGCTCTACGAGGGTTTGCCGTAGAGAGGCTTAATCCCAGTCGGTGGGACCGGTTCGACATTTGGGTGTCGTGTGAAAGGTGGCCACGTACGACGTCAGTGACGGTTGCTGTGTGCAACGTCGAGTACGGGCGTACGTGTCGTGTCAGCCGGGTGTTTTTGATTGCAATCACCGTCGCTCGCGGTAGTGAGCATACTTGTCCTCTGCGTCGTGACGTAGTAATAAACCGGGAAACATTTAACATGCTTCGTGGGTAATCCTCATAATGGAGATGAGGAATGATCAACACTTCACTAAATTTACTTTCCACCTTGGGCTAGAAGCGTCGAGGCAAAGCGTTTCTTGTTTGATTGTGGAGTCTCGACGTTGATGGCGCAAGGTCAGTATGAGTCTAGGGTAGCTCACTAAAGTTACTTTCACCTCGGGCAAGTGACATCGAGATGAAGCGTTTCTTGTTTGATTGTGGAGTCTCGATGTAAATTGCGCGAGGGCTATAAAAGTTGCTTAAAACTTGAAGTAAGGACTCCCCTTTAGCTCAAGTTCATCGTTTATGCAAAATGCTATAATCAGCCCTCTATTTCCATCATGTAGAGTTTCATGACTAGGGTGACGGGTCAGTCTTGCTGAGCTTCGTGCTCACAGATACTGCATAAGTTGTTTTGCAGGTAATAACTGTACGCTGAGATGTACGGGTACCTGATGAGACTCGGAGCTCTCCGAGGGATGAACTCAGGGTAACCTCTGCCGCTGCTATTATGACAGTGTTGCTAGCGAGAAGGGTCCGCGGGCTGGACACCTTCTCTGTTGCTTAGCATAGGTATGAGACGTGAGTTGTAATAGTCTTCCGCTGTAGTTCATGTTGAGAAGTATGTGTAAAATTTACACTTGGTAAGCTTCCGCCTGATGTATGTAATATGATGCTTTATTATGTGTGCTGTTGGGTGCCGCATCGCACGGCACCACCCAATGCGATTCCCGGGCGAGGTGCCCCGTCCCCGTGAATGATCGGGACGGTGGGTCCTCACAGCGTGGTATCAGAGCCGCATTGGTAATAGCACACGGAATAAGGATTGTATTACGACAAAAAAACTTAGGATACGGTGAGGAAACGATATTAGGCCCACATAAGGACTATAGTAGTATAGTTACTTAAAGTGGCAGAACTAACTTATGTGTTATAATTCTGAATTTTGATTCTGTAACGACGCACCTACGTTCTGGTAAGAATGGTAAGGAACGCCACCGAAAGCGGTTCAATTTCGGTTAGCTCCCCTGACGAGGAAAGTGGTTCAGGGTTAGATCTCACAGCTTGGTGTGAGATGTTAATATGAAACTCTTGGACTCTTCATGTTTCTGAGTTCATATGAAACGCTGATCCCTAGCGTGCATTAGGCAAGTAAGTGGAGACCCCATCGCGTGGTCAGTAACGCGATAGTGTGTTCGTCTGGAAATAGCCCAGGAGGACATACGCAACGCTTGCCATCGGCGTGCCCTGCAGGGCAGTAGGTGGTATCCGTTGGGTTGATAACATTCCCAATCGTGACGATCCGTTCATGATATACTCGGGTTCCCCGTCGTGTGGTGTTGAAACACGATCACGTACCTTGAGACGTGACTTAACTCAAGGACGGCCGTATGACAATGATACGGGCGTTTGTATTTACTTTCAATTATAGAACTGCCTGAAATGAGAAAAACTTTGAGTGCACCACTATTGAGTGTTCTTCTGCAGGTACTAACCACGTACGTATCCCGTGTAGTGCACGTGTGCGAGAGACCGTCTTAGTGCCACTGATAAAACGGATATGCCGGTATAATCCGGTTTAGGATTTTCATTTGGGGAGGCAACGTAGTACCGACATGTTTCTTACGGTGCATCGACACCGTACTACACATAATAACCTCTTCCCTATGAAGAAATGATTCATGAGCTAACTTTCAACTAAAAATGGAAGTTTGAAACGAATATTAGTTACTGAACTCTTCTTTTGAACTAAGATTCAAATGAGAGAGTGTCTAGGTGTTAAAGATTTCAAAAACAGAGTGCTCTGTTTCTGGCAGAAATTTTTGCTGGACTTTTACAGAGTATAACTCTGAGTAGCTTTAACCAATTAAGGTGTATGATACAGTTCTGGAAAGAATTTTCAAGTGTTCTACAACTTTCTTGTAGACCTCCAGAGCAAAATCACAGATTAAGTTGGTGAAAAGTTCAGTTGAAGGCAAACTGTTCAGAACCAGGAAAGTAACAAAGCCTCTCTGAACCTTTCTGTTTTTGAGCCATAACTTCCTGTAGAAAAATCCCTAGGAGGCCTTTGGATACTCGTTGGAAAGATATTAAAGTTAAATTTAACTTTGAGATTCAACTTGAGTTACGAAAGTGCTTGTAACTGGATCAGAATCTGATCTGTTTGAAGACCAATCAGTCGGCTTGTAAATCCTTGCTGTTGGATACATCAGTTTGCGCTTAAATCATTTTTCTTGCATGTTGAGGTTTCATTATCAGTGTTGCACTACGTTGTTTATGGAATAAATCAAGTGATAGTGTTGAACTGATAATGAACTCGTGCAATTGCAGAATGGTGCGAACTCGTTCCATGAGTGAGGTGGGTGGTTCCAGTGGTGGTGGTGGTGATAACTCTCCACAGCGGGAGCAGCGAGCTCCGCAACAGCAGCCTTCACCAGGACCTTCACCCACGGTCACAATGGCGGATATTCTGGCCGCCATGACGGGTGCAAGCGATGAGCGAACCGACTTGCTCCGCACCCTAGTGATGAATACATCCCGTCAAGGGGGATGTCAAGACGAAGACTTGCGCCAACCGCAACTGAATTCCTATGTTGAGTTCTTGGCAACTCAACCACCGGTTTTCATTGAATCTGAGGATCCTCTGGTGGCGGATAGCTGGATCCGTACCATTGAGTCTAAGTTCAGATTGCTTCAGTGCACCGAACAGCAGAAGGTTTTATACGCGGCGCAACAACTTCACGGGTCCGCCAGTGCATGGTGGGCAAATCAACTCGCCTCCTTACCAGATGGACATGACGTTTCATGGGCAGAATTCCGGAAGGCGTTTCTGGCGTATCATGTTCCGTCCGGAATAATTCAGCGGAAACTCGAGGAGTTTCTGGCCTTAAAGCAAGGATGGAGGGGTGCATACGAGCATTCACGAGTGTTCAACAAGCTGGCGCAGTATGCGCCTCAACATGTGAACACCGAAGCACAAAAGTGTGAGTGGTTCTTCCGCAGCCTCAATCCCAAGCTAAAGGAGAGACTCGTGTTAGCTGATCGAAAGAACTTCAACAAATTGATGAGTGCTGCCATCATGGTTGAAGATGCTCAGCGGGAAGTGCAGGCTGAGAAAAGGAAGCACCATGTACCACCGGAGAGCAGCAGTAGTGCTCCGCAGAAATACAGGGTGGTAGGCAGTACCTTGAACTGTCAGCTGATGCAGCCGGCTCGACGACTCCAGCAATATTCCGGTCGTTCGTCCCAATACTCTGAATTCGGACAGCTGCAACAACGGTATGGGCAGCCACGTTATTCTGCTCCTCAAGTGTTCTTGCCGCAGCAGAATACCACTAATGTCCATGCACAGAGCAACCAGGAACCGGCTGAGAAACCGTGCTTCACGTGCGGGTACTTGGGTCACATCAGCAGAAAGTGTCCAGAAAGGATACGCCACAAGGAAACTTCACCGGGGCGGGGTATAAATCAACCCCGTGCTCAGCTTCAAGGAACAGCACCAAAATCCGGGTGCATTTATCATACAGCTCTAGAGGATGTGCCAGATGGGGCACCTGTACTAGCGGGAATGTTCACCCTCAATGGACTGCCCGTGTTAATTTTATTTGACTCTGGAGCTACACACAATTTCATCAGCAGGTTGTTTGTGTGCAAAGCTGAGCTCCCCACCTCTACACCGAAGGATCACTACCTTATCCGCTCACCGGGTGGAAATATAACTGCTAATGAAGTAGTGATCAAAGCACCCTTGTGCTTAGGTGGAAACTTATACCCCACCACCCTCATTGTGTTGGAGGGGCAGAAGATCGACGTGATTCTAGGAATGGCGTGGATGAACTACCACGGGGCTGTTCTCGATATTGGTCCCCGGATTGTTAGTTTGGACTCTCCAATCTACGGGCTCCAAACGCTCCTACTTGAAGCCGTGGATTCTAAAAATCCAGTGGTATACCACAGTGTGACCACAAAACTGGAGGATATTCCAGTGGTCCGTGAGTACCCAGACGTGTTTCCTGACGATCTTCCAGGGATGCCGCCTGAGAGGGATGTGGTATTCAAGATCGAGTTAGCACCGGGAACCACACCAATATCTAGGAGGCCGTACAAAATGTCTCCGAAGGAATTAGCTGAACTGAAAGAACAGCTAAAGGACTTAATGGACAAAGGGTTCATCCGACCAAGCTCATCGCCCTGGGGCTGTTCAGCCCTCTTTGTGAAGAAAAAGGATGAGTCACTTCGATTATGTGTGGATTATCGGCCGCTGAATGCAGTGACGATCAAAAATAAATATCCGTTGCCGCGGATCGATATATTATTTGATCAGTTAGTGGGTGCCGAGGTATTCTCCAAGATGGACTTACGGTCTGGTTATCATCAGATCAAGATCAGAGCGGAGGATATACCGAAGACGGCCTTCTCGACTAGATACGGGCTCTATGAGTATCTAGTCATGTCTTTCGGGCTAACAAATGCACCCGCACATTTCATGTATCTCATGAATTCTGTATTCATGCCAGAGTTGGATCAGTTCGTCGTGGTTTTCATCGACGACATTTTCGTATACTCCAAATCGGAGGAGGAGCACACCAAACATCTCCATATTGTGCTCCAACGCCTACGAGAACATAAGCTGTATGCCAAATTCAGCAAGTGTGAATTTTGGATCAGAAAAGTACCATTCTTAGGCCACATTATTTCAGCAGAGGGTGTGGCCGTGGATCCAACTAAAATTGAGCAAGTCTTGAAGTGGGAGTCTCCAACATCTGTTCACCAAATCCGCAGTTTTCTGGGGCTAGCGGGTTACTATCGGAGATTTATTCCCAGCTTCTCAAAAGTGGCTAAACCAATGACAGAGTTGCTGAAGAAGAGCAGCAAGTATGTGTGGACAGAGGCCTGTGAAGAGGCATTTCAAACATTAAAGAAACATCTCACAACGGCACCGGTGTTAGCCCAACCGGATACAACGAAGCCATTTGATGTTTATTGCGATGCCTCAGGCATTGGACTTGGCTGCGTCTTAATGCAAGATAGACGCGTGATCGCGTATGGGTCTCGTCAACTCCGCAACCATGAGCAGCACTACCCCACTCATGACCTAGAGCTTGCTGCGGTGGTGCTTGCGTTGAAGATGTGGAGGCACTATTTACTTGGAAATTTAGTGCACCTCTACACCGACCACAAGAGCCTCAAATATATATTCACTCAGAAGGATATTAATATGAGGCAGCGGAGATGGCTGGAATTAATTAAAGACTATGAGCTCGAGATCCATTACCATCCGGGCAAAGCTAACGTGGTGGCTGATGCACTCAGTCGTAAATCCCACGTGAATAACGCGTCAGTTGTTCCGGATGAGAATGAAGAACCAAGCTTGCGGGTGATTCCGTATGGAGCGTTATATAATCTTGCTCTGGTTCCTACCATTAGAGAAGAGATTGTACAAGCCCAGAAGAGGGATAAAGGAATGCGGAAAATCCGGGCAAGAATCAATGAGGATAAAATGAAGTGTTTCCGGGAAGATGAACAAGGTGTGTTATGGTTTAACAACCGTATCGTGGTACCCCGGAACCTGAAGCTAAGGAAGAAAATCCTCGATGAAGCTCATATGTCCAAGTACTCGATACATCCAGGGAGCAATAAAATGTATCAAGACCTGAAGACAAAATTTTGGTGGACTAGGATGAAGCGAGAAATTGCCAAGTATGTATCCGAGTGTGATACATGTCGGCGAGTCAAAGCTGACCACATAAAGAAGGCAGGAGTGCTACAACCCTTAAGCATTCCGGCATGGAAGTGGGAGGACATCAGCATGGACTACCTCTCACGTCCAGAAGGCATGACTCCATTTGGGTGATTGTTGATCGCTTAACAAAATCAGCCCACTTCATCCCAGTGAGTACAAGATATTCAACTAAGCAATATGCAGAGTTGTATCTTTCAAGGATTGTGTGCTTACATGGAGTCCCCAAGACCATCATATCGGACCGAGGTTCAATATTTGTTGCTCGTTTCTGGGAGCAACTACATGAATCTCTGGGAACAAAATTAATCAGAAGCTCAGCATACCATCCCCAGACCGACGGTCAAACAGAGAGGGTGAATCAAATTTTGGAAGATATGCTGAGGGCATGTGCCATAGATCATGGGAAGAACTGGGATAACCATTTGCCATTAGCAGAGTTCTCTTACAACAATGGTTACCAATCCAGTATTAAAATGGCACCATACGAAGCACTTTATGGCAGGAAGTGCCGCACACCACTCAATTGGTGTGAATCTGGCGAGAGAGTGATTTTCGGCATTGATCTTGTAAAAGATGCCGAAGAGCGAGTCCAGCTAATTCAAGAGAACCTCAGGGCCGCTCAATCTCGCCAGAAGAGCTATGCGGACCAGCGACGCCGACCCTTGAGTTTTGAAGTCGGAGATCACGTCTATCTCCGAGTGTCCCCGATGAAAGGGATTCATCGATTCGGGGTCAAGGGAAAGCTAGCTCCTCGCTTTGTGGGTCCGTTCCTTATTACAGAACGGTGTGGGCTGGTAGCCTACCGTTTGCAGCTGCCGCCATCCTTATCGGGCATCCACGATATCTTCCATGTCTCACACTTGAGAAAGTGTTTGAAGAAACCGACGGACATCCTTTCGGAAGACATGGAAGTATTGCAACCGGACCTCACCTACACCGAGAAGCCCATCAAGATTATCGGCGAGAAGAGCCGGATCACTCGAAATCGGGCTTTGAAATTTTACAAAGTCCTGTGGAGTAATCACACACCGGAAGAAGCGACGTGGGAAAGTGAAGATTTCCTCCACAAGAACTATCCGGAACTTCTGTCATAGTTGTTGTAATTACCTTCCGTCTCATCTTTCTTTTGTAATCTCGGGACGAGATTCTTTTAAGGGGGGAGGATTGTAAAGGTCCCAAAAATGTGAATACAAAGAAACATGAGTTTGCACAAATGTTGGAGTCATGTGTATGAAAAAGGGGCTTAGTTGAAATTTTTTTCCCACATATGATAACATTGGTGAGAATTCTTCTAAACAAACTTAGGGTTGCTGCATGGATGGACCTCATGTAGATTAAAACCCAGAAATGAAGAGCTCAAGTGCAAGGGAAGGGTTTAAAAATCAGAGATGGATTAAAGGTAAATTCAAACTTCAAGTGAGGGAAGGACACAATGAGGAATTCAAAACTGTTGTGTCCAAACTATTGTCTGCAGCAGCTAACACAAGGATCAAGTGGCATATTTGGATTCCTTAGGTCCAAAATAGTGGGGAGGCAAAGTTTCATTAATTTTTGAAAAGTCTTGCTGCCCATTTTTCCAAAGGGAGTCAAATGTGCAAAGAATTCAAATGAACATTTGAATTTGCATGGAATTTGTCCAAACTTGTCAAATGAGCTCAGTTTCCAATTTTCCAACAATTGGGTTGGATAATTGTCAAACTTTGGAGATATTTTGAGGAAAAGAGGTACTGAGTTGTGGGGCCCACATGTCATAGGAATGAGTATACTTAACACTTAAGTTTTCTCTCTGGTCTTCACTCCACCGAGGTGTAACCCCGGGGCGACACCGAGCGACCGCCCCCGTCGACCGAGGCTCCACCTCCTGCTCCCATTTCGCGCTGGCCTGCTCCTTACCCCGGAAACCGGCTGCAGCACGTTGCCGTCTTCATTTTGATCGCGCGCTAGCTGTTCTTACCACGCGCAAACAGCAATCAGCGCTCACCGCCGCACTCCTTTCTCCCCGATCGCCGGCCTCAACCAAACCTCGGTTGTGCGCACCGGCAGTACAGAAAAGCAGCGCCTGTGCCTGCTCTACCACACCAGCCCCGCAACACCAAAGGCCCTAGCCTGTGACGCGCACAATTCGGCATACGGCGCCGAGAAAACAGAGCTGTCCGGCGGAGAACCGGAGCTGGTCTCGCGTGGACAGACCCACCGAGAGCTTCTCAGGCCCGAGCTAGAGCACCCTCGGATGCGCTGGGAGCCCCTTATGCTCGTCCCCGAGACTCAAGCCATGAGATGATCTACCGGGCTCGAATTTGGGAAAAGATCGCCGTCGGGCACCATCCGACCTTCTGATACGGTAATACCAAATTCGATCGTCCCTCTCGTTCTTAGGCCGTGAAACTTTGCACACAGGACCGCCACTAACCGGCGATCAGTAGTCCTTCACAACCCTAGTTGGAAAGATGCACGTAGACCGCATAAAATCCAGAATTTCCGACCTCAAACGCGGAGGAGGGTTCGGGTGCACGGTGAGACACCATTAGCCGCCGGTCCCGAGCAGTTTTGAGGCTAGGTCGAGCATCCCCTTGGTCCACTGGTGCTGTAGCGCCGTTCCACCGAGGTCTGGGCAGGCTAGGGTGACCGGGCGACGTTGCCGAACCGGTCCAGAGCCGCCGCACCGTGGCCAGCTAGGTTAGAGCCATCGCCGACCGGGGAAGGGTGTTCCATCGTGTTCAGCACGGGAAATTAGGCCCTAGCGGCGAGGGAGAGCTCGGGGGATGGCCGGGAGGCCGGAATCCGTCGAACTCCGGCGAGCCCGGCGGCACGCAGGCGCGGGTGGCCGGAGGTAGAAGACGACCCGGTGGGTCCCGCCCATCAGTGACAGTTTTTCAAATATTTGATCGGCTGTGGTGCAGGGATCTGGTGTGGCGGCGCGGGAAATACCCTGTAGCCCCGTGTGGCTTGCCCCGACGCGTGACACCTGTCCCCGGACCCACAGCCAGTATTTGAACATTTTGGGGAATTTCAGTTTTCAGTTCAAACTTTGAATAGCTACAACTTTGGGTAGGAGAATCCAAAAATTGTGAAACAAATTTTGTTGGATTCCTCTGATGGAATACTATCCAAATGTAGAACCCAATTTGTATGAAACCCTTCTATTTAATTCTGTAAAATTCTTTAAATCTTTCTAGCAAAAGAATTTTTAAGGGAGTTTGGTTAATCCAAAAATCCTCAAATTTTGCCAGAATAGTCTTTAGGGTAGTAGTGAACACCTGTAAAATTATCAACTCATTTGGAGTTGATTTAGTTAGGTTAATTCTGATTTTAAGTTTCTGTATTCAAATGAATACAGAAAACAATTTCAGAGAATTTCCAAAACTTGGAAATTCAGTTCTAGCCATTCATTAGCTCCAAAAATACTAGGAAAATTCATGCAAACTCTATGAGCTATAATTGAAATTTTGGTTCACTAACTTTTGCATGAACATGGGTGGGATCTCAGAATTAATTCTTCTTTGCTTAATTGCTTAGAAAATTATGCTGAGCAAACCACTCAATGAAAAGTGCTAATTTTTGGGCCAGAGGACTTTCTTGTGACAAGGAACTCACATGAAAATGCTCAGCCCCATTGGAGCCCTGGGTCACCCCTGTTCTTTTTAACCTCCTTAAGTGATCAATATAGAAGAGGGGGAAAACCACTTAGCCTTTAATCATATGCTTAGATCCAAACCTAAACCACTAGCACCAGTATCATTTTAAATTCTTAAACAGAGTTCCAGTTTTTGAAAACTTGTTATTAGGACTTGTAGCAAAGTCTTTACAATTAAACGATATGCATATTCATCACGTGTAGTATCTACGTGGAGGAGTTGAAGTCATCGGAGTAGAAATCAAGGAAAGAGGAAAGAGGTTGACCAAGCACCAAGTGGTCTTCACTAACTGCATATATATATAAGTCACCTGCAAAACAAAGGCAAGCCCCGGTTTGCATCAAATCTACAAGTTTTTATTTGTATTCACTTCATACGTCTAGTATTATATTTATTGCATTACGTCTAGATGGTATGAAACCCTAAATGCATGACCCAGAAAACCCTGGAGTTTAATGTAGGATATGTTCTCAATTCATTATAACTGCTGATCTCAACAAAAGTGGATTAAAAGAAGCAAACCTCGAGTGGGCAGATTCCTACTCGTGAACAGGGATTTTGGGGGATCAATCGGAAGAGTCGGGAATTGACCCTCATAGTGGGAATGGAGACCGGGCAGTGGATGGAAGGTCAAGGACGTGGTCCTGTGAGCCTAGTCTATGTCTGAGTCGATTAAGGCCCGTTCTCGTGTGCGGCCCGTTGGGCAAGTTTGAGTTGTGTACCGGATGCATACTGGCTATATGGGACCCAGGAAACCGATGTAACATGTTAACCTGGGTGTCGAGGCATACCTCACCGTCTGATGCCGATGCTGAAAGGATAGAGAAGTCGGCTCTACGAGGGTTTGCCGTAGAGAGGCTTAATCCCAGTCGGTGGGACCGGTTCGACATTTGGGTGTCGTGTGAAAGGTGGCCACGTACGACGTCAGTGACGGTTGCTGTGTGCAACGTCGAGTACGGGCATACGTGTCGTGTCAGCCGGGTGTTTTTGATTGCAATCACCGTCGCTCGCGGTAGTGAGCATACTTGTCCTCTGCGTCGTGACGTAGTAATAAACCGGGAAACATTTAACATGCTTCGTGGGTAATCCTCATAATGGAGATGAGGAATGATCAACACTTCACTAAATTTACTTTCCACCTTGGGCTAGAAGCGTCGAGGCAAAGCGTTTCTTGTTTGATTGTGGAGTCTCGACGTTGATGGCGCAAGGTCAGTATGAGTCTAGGGTAGCTCACTAAAGTTACTTTCACCTCGGGCAAGTGACATCGAGATGAAGCGTTTCTTGTTTGATTGTGGAGTCTCGATGTAAATTGCGCGAGGGCTATAAAAGTTGCTTAAAACTTGAAGTAAGGACTCCCCTTTAGCTCAAGTTCATCGTTTATGCAAAATGCTATAATCAGCCCTCTATTTCCATCATGTAGAGTTTCATGACTAGGGTGACGGGTCAGTCTTGCTGAGCTTCGTGCTCACAGATACTGCATAAGTTGTTTTGCAGGTAATAACTGTACGCTGAGATGTACGGGTACCTGATGAGACTCGGAGCTCTCCGAGGGATGAACTCAGGGTAACCTCTGCCGCTGCTATTATGACAGTGTTGCTAGCGAGAAGGGTCCGCGGGCTGGACACCTTCTCTGTTGCTTAGCATAGGTATGAGACGTGAGTTGTAATAGTCTTCCGCTGTAGTTCATGTTGAGAAGTATGTGTAAAATTTACACTTGGTAAGCTTCCGCCTGATGTATGTAATATGATGCTTTATTATGTGTGCTGTTGGGTGCCGCATCGCACGGCACCACCCAATGCGATTCCCGGGCGAGGTGCCCCGTCCCCGTGAATGATCGGGACGGTGGGTCCTCACAGCGTGGTATCAGAGCCGCATTGGTAATAGCACACGGAATAAGTATTGTATTACGACAAAAAAACTTAGGATACGGTGAGGAAACGATATTAGGCCCACATAAGGACTATAGTAGTATAGTTACTTAAAGTGGCAGAACTAACTTATGTGTTATAATTCTGAATTTTGATTCTGTAACGACGCACCTACGTTCTGGTAAGAATGGTAAGGAACGCCACCGAAAGCGGTTCAATTTCGGTTAGCTCCCCTGACGAGGAAAGTGGTTCAGGGTTAGATCTCACAGCTTGGTGTGAGATGTTAATATGAAACTCTTGGACTCTTCATGTTTCTGAGTTCATATGAAACGCTGATCCCTAGCGTGCATTAGGCAAGTAAGTGGAGACCCCATCGCGTGGTCAGTAACGCGATAGTGTGTTCGTCTGGAAATAGCCCAGGAGGACATACGCAGCGCTTGCCATCGGCGTGCCCTGCAGGGCAGTAGGTGGTATCCGTTGGGTTGATAACATTCCCAATCGTGACGATCCGTTCATGATATACTCGGGTTCCCCGTCGTGTGGTGTTGAAACACGATCACGTAACTTGAGACGTGACTTAACTCAAGGACGGCCGTATGACAATGATACGGGCGTTTGTATTTACTTTCAATTATAGAACTGCCTGAAATGAGAAAAACTTTGAGTGCACCACTATTGAGTGTTCTTCTGCAGGTACTAACCACGTACGTATCCCGTGTAGTGCACGTGTGCGAGAGACCGTCTTAGTGCCACTGATAAAACGGATATGCCGGTATAATCCGGTTTAGGATTTTCATTTGGGGAGGCAACGTAGTACCGACATGTTTCTTACGGTGCATCGACACCGTACTACACATAATAACCTCTTCCCTATGAAGAAATGATTCATGAGATAACTTTCAACTAAAAATGGAAGTTTGAAACGAATATTAGTTACTGAACTCTTCTTTTGAACTAAGATTCAAATGAGAGAGTGTCTAGGTGTTAAAGATTTCAAAAACAGAGTGCTCTGTTTCTGGCAGAAATTTTTGCTGGACTTTTACAGAGTATAACTCTGAGTAGCTTAACCAATTAAGGTGTATGATACAGTTCTGGAAAGAATTTTCAAGTGTTCTACAACTTTCTTGTAGACCTCCAGAGCAAAATCACAGATTAAGTTGGTGAAAAGTTCAGTTGAAGGCAAACTGTTCAGAACCAGGAAAGTAACAAAGCCTCTCTGAACCTTTCTGTTTTTGAGCCATAACTTCCTGTAGAAAAATCCCTAGGAGGCCTTTGGATACTCGTTGGAAAGATATTAAAGTTAAATTTAACTTTGAGATTCAACTTGAGTTACGAAAGTGCTTGTAACTGGATCAGAATCTGATCTGTTTGAAGACCAATCAGTCGGCTTGTAAATCCTTGCTGTTGGATACATCAGTTTGCGCTTAAATCATTTTGCTTGCATGTTGAGGTTTCATTATCAGTGTTGCACTACGTTGTTTATGGAATAAATCAAGTGATAGTGTTGAACTGATAATGAACTCGTGCAATTGCAGAATGGTGCGAACTCGTTCCATGAGTGAGGTGGGTGGTTCCAGTGGTGGTGGTGGTGATAACTCTCCACAGCGGGAGCAGCGAGCTCCGCAACAGCAGCCTTCACCAGGACCTTCACCCACGGTCACAATGGCGGATATTCTGGCCGCCATGACGGTTGCAAGCGATGAGCGAACCGACTTGCTCCGCACCCTAGTGATGAATACATCCCGTCAAGGGGGATGTCAAGACGAAGACTTGCGCCAACCGCAACTGAATTCCTATGTTGAGTTCTTGGCAACTCAACCACCGGTTTTCATTGAATCTGAGGATCCTCTGGTGGCGGATAGCTGGATCCGTACCATTGAGTCTAAGTTCAGATTGCTTCAGTGCACCGAACAGCAGAAGGTTTTATACGCGGCGCAACAACTTCACGGGTCCGCCAGTGCATGGTGGGCAAATCAACTCGCCTCCTTACCAGATGGACATGACGTTTCATGGGCAGAATTCCGGAAGGCGTTTCTGGCGTATCATGTTCCGTCCGGAATAATTCAGCGGAAACTCGAGGAGTTTCTGGCCTTAAAGCAAGGATGGAGGGGTGCATACGAGCATTCACGAGTGTTCAACAAGCTGGCGCAGTATGCGCCTCAACATGTGAACACCGAAGCACAAAAGTGTGAGTGGTTCTTCCGCAGCCTCAATCCCAAGCTAAAGGAGAGACTCGTGTTAGCTGATCGAAAGAACTTCAACGAATTGATGAGTGCTGCCATCATGGTTGAAGATGCTCAGCGGGAAGTGCAGGCTGAGAAAAGGAAGCACCATGTACCACCGGAGAGCAGCAGTAGTGCTCCGCAGAAATACAGGGTGGTAGGCAGTACCTTGAACTGTCAGCTGATGCAGCCGGCTCGACGACTCCAGCAATATTCCGGTCGTTCGTCCCAATACTCTGAATTCGGACAGCTGCAACAACGGTATGGGCAGCCACGTTATTCTGCTCCTCAAGTGTTCTTGCCGCAGCAGAATACCACTAATGTCCATGCACAGAGCAACCAGGAACCGGCTGAGAAACCGTGCTTCACGTGCGGGTACTTGGGTCACATCAGCAGAAAGTGTCCAGAAAGGATACGCCACAAGGAAACTTCACCGGGGCGGGGTATAAATCAACCCCGTGCTCAGCTTCAAGGAACAGCACCAAAATCCGGGTGCATTTATCATACAGCTCTAGAGGATGTGCCAGATGGGGCACCTGTACTAGCGGGAATGTTCACCCTCAATGGACTGCCCGTGTTAATTTTATTTGACTCTGGAGCTACACACAATTTCATCAGCAGGTTGTTTGTGTGCAAAGCTGAGCTCCCCACCTCTACACCGAAGGATCACTACCTTATCCGCTCACCGGGTGGAAATATAACTGCTAATGAAGTAGTGATCAAAGCACCCTTGTGCTTAGGTGGAAACTTATACCCCACCACCCTCATTATGTTGGAGGGGCAGAAGATCGACGTGATTCTAGGAATGGCGTGGATGAACTACCACGGGGCTGTTCTCGATATTGGTCCCCGGATTGTTAGTTTGGACTCTCCAATCTACGGGCTCCAAACGCTCCTACTTGAAGCCGTGGATTCTAAAAATCCAGTGGTATACCACAGTGTGACCACAAAACTGGAGGATATTCCAGTGGTCCGTGAGTACCCAGACGTGTTTCCCGACGATCTTCCAGGGATGCCGCCTGAGAGGGATGTGGTATTCAAGATCGAGTTAGCACCGGGAACCACACCAATATCTCGGAGGCCGTACAAAATGTCTCCGAAGGAATTAGCTGAACTGAAAGAACAGCTAAAGGACTTAATGGACAAAGGGTTCATCCGACCAAGCTCATCGCCCTGGGGCTGTTCAGCCCTCTTTGTGAAGAAAAAGGATGAGTCACTTCGATTATGTGTGGATTATCGGCCGCTGAATGCAGTGACGATCAAAAATAAATATCCGTTGCCGCGGATCGATTTATTATTTGATCAGTTAGTGGGTGCC
Organism: Neostapfia colusana; assembly: GCA_030760725.1. Taxonomy (NCBI): domain Eukaryota; kingdom Viridiplantae; phylum Streptophyta; class Magnoliopsida; order Poales; family Poaceae; genus Neostapfia; species Neostapfia colusana. The sequence continues at coordinate 54,345,530 of JASWHV010000019.1, forward strand.
GAGGTATTCTCCAAGATGGACTTACGGTCTGGCGAGCCCGGCGGCACGCAGGCGCGGGTGGCCGGAGGTAGAAGACGACCCGGTGGGTCCCGCCCGTCAGTGACAGTTTTTCAAATATTTGATCGGCTGTGGCGCAGGGATCTGGTGTGGCGGCGCGGGAAATACCCTGTAGCCCCGTGTGGCTTGCCCCGACGCGTGACACCTGTCCCCGGACCCACAGCCAGTATTTGAACATTTTGGGGAATTTCAGTTTTCAGTTCAAACTTTGAATAGCTACAACTTTGGGTAGGAGAATCCAAAAATTGTGAAACAAATTTTGTTGGATTCCTCTGATGGAATACTATCCAAATGTAGAACCCAATTTGTATGAAACCCTTTATTTAATTCTGTAAAATTCTTTAAAGCTTTCTAGCAAAAGAATTTTTAAGGGAGTTTGGTTAATCCAAAAATCCTCAAATTTTGCCAGAATAGTCTTTAGGGTAGTAGTGAACACCTGTAAAATTATCAACTCATTTGGAGTTGATTTAGTTAGGTTAATTCTGATTTTAAGTTTCTGTATTCAAATGAATACAGAAAACAATTTCAGAGAATTTCCAAAACTTGGAAATTCAGTTCTAGCCATTCATTAGCTCCAAAAATACTAGGAAAATTCATGCAAACTCTATGAGCTATAATTGAAATTTTGGTTCACTAACTTTTGCATGAACATGGGTGGGATCTCAGAATTAATTCTTCTTTGCTTAATTGCTTAGAAAATTATGCTGAGCAAACCACTCAATGAAAAGTGCTAATTTTTGGGCCAGAGGACTTTCTTGTGACAAGGAACTCACATGAAAATGCTCAGCCCCATTGGAGCCCTGGGTCACCCCTGTTCTTTTTAACCTCCTTAAGTGATCAATATAGAAGAGGGGGAAAACCACTTAGCCTTTAATCATATGCTTAGATCCAAACCTAAACCACTAGCACCAGTATCATTTTAAATTCTTAAACAGAGTTCCAGTTTTTGAAAACTTGTTATTAGGACTTGTAGCAAAGTCTTTACAATTAAACGATATGCATATTCATCATGTGTAGTATCTACGTGGAGGAGTTGAAGTCATCGGAGTAGAAATCAAGGAAAGAGGAAAGAGGTTGACCAAGCACCAAGTGGTCTTCACTAACTGCATATATATATAAGTCACCTGCAAAACAAAGGCAAGCCCCGGTTTGCATCAAATCTACAAGTTTTTATTTGTATTCACTTCATACGTCTAGTATTATATTTATTGCATTACGTCTAGATGGTATGAAACCCTAAATGCATGACCCAGAAAACCCTGGAGTTTAATGTAGGATATGTTCTCAATTCATTATAACTGCTGATCTCAACAAAAGTGGATTAAAAGAAGCAAACCTCGAGTGGGCAGATTCCTACTCGTGAACAGGGATTTTGGGGGATCAATCGGAAGAGTTGGGAATTGACCCTCATAGTGGGAATGGAGACCGGGCAGTGGATGGAAGGTCAAGGACGTGGTCCTGTGAGCCTAGTCTATGTCTGAGTCGATTAAGGCCCGTTCTCGTGTGCGGCCCGTTGGGCAAGTTTGAGTTGTGTACCGGATGCATACTGGCTATATGGGACCCAGGAAACCGATGTAACATGTTAACCTGGGTGTCGAGGCATACCTCACCGTCTGATGCCGATGCTGAAAGGATAGGGAAGTCGGCTCTACGAGGGTTTGCCGTAGAGAGGCTTAATCCCAGTCGGTGGGACCGGTTCGACATTTGGGTGTCGTGTGAAAGGTGGCCACGTACGACGTCAGTGACGGTTGCTGTGTGCAACGTCGAGTACGGGCGTACGTGTCGTGTCAGCCGGGTGTTTTTGATTGCAATCACCGTCGCTCGCGGTAGTGAGCATACTTGTCCTCTGCGTCGTGACGTAGTAATAAACCGGGAAACATTTAACATGCTTCGTGGGTAATCCTCATAATGGAGATGAGGAATGATCAACACTTCACTAAATTTACTTTCCACCTTGGGCTAGAAGCGTCGAGGCAAAGCGTTTCTTGTTTGATTGTGGAGTCTCGACGTTGATGGCGCAAGGTCAGTATGAGTCTAGGGTAGCTCACTAAAGTTACTTTCACCTCGGGCAAGTGACATCGAGATGAAGCGTTTCTTGTTTGATTGTGGAGTCTCGATGTAAATTGCGCGAGGGCTATAAAAGTTGCTTAAAACTTGAAGTAAGGACTCCCCTTTAGCTCAAGTTCATCGTTTATGCAAAATGCTATAATCAGCCCTCTATTTCCATCATGTAGAGTTTCATGACTAGGGTGACGGGTCAGTCTTGCTGAGCTTCGTGCTCACAGATACTGCATAAGTTGTTTTGCAGGTAATAACTGTACGCTGAGATGTACGGGTACCTGATGAGACTCGGAGCTCTCCGAGGGATGAACTCAGGGTAACCTCTGCCGCTGCTATTATGACAGTGTTGCTAGCGAGAAGGGTCCGCGGGCTGGACACCTTCTCTGTTGCTTAGCATAGGTATGAGACGTGAGTTGTAATAGTCTTCCGCTGTAGTTCATGTTGAGAAGTATGTGTAAAATTTACACTTGGTAAGCTTCCGCCTGATGTATGTAATATGATGCTTTATTATGTGTGCTGTTGGGTGCCGCATCGCACGGCACCACCCAATGCGATTCCCGGGCGAGGTGCCCCGTCCCCGTGAATGATCGGGACGGTGGGTCCTCACACCTAAGAAATCTTCGCGACATGATATTAAGGGAGGCACATGATTCACCCTATTCCATACATCCAGGGAGCACCAAAATGTACAAGGACTTGAAAACTTGCTATTAGTGGGATGGTATGAAGAGGGATATAGCCGAATACGTTGCCCTATGCGACACATGCCAACGGGTGAAAGCCGAACATCAAAAACCCGCTGGATTGTTGCAACCGTTGAAAATACCTGAATGGAAATGGGAGGACATCAGTATGGACTTCATTGTCGGATTGCCACGAACTCAGTCAGGATACGACTCCATCTGGGTCATTGTGGACCGGTTGACGAAAACCGCCCATTTTCTTCCGGTAAAGACCAGTTACAACGTTACACAGTTGGCAGAATTGTACATGGAGCAGATCGTGTGCCGTCATGGAGTTCCAAAGAAGATAGTCTCAGATCGAGGTTCTCATTTTACCTCTAGATTCTGGAGGAAGCTGCAGAAAGCCATGGGTACACAACTGGATTTTAGCTCCGCCTATCACCCACAAACAGATGGACAAACCGAAAGGACGAACCAAATTTTGGAGGACATGTTGAGAGCTTGCGCCTTGAAACGTGGGTGTAGTTGGGATAGGAGTTTACCGTATGCCGAGTTCTCCTATAACAACAGCTATCAAGCTAGCTTGAAGATGTCGCCTTTTGAAGCCTTATATGACAGACGGTGTAGAACGCCGCTGTTCTGGAACGAGACTGGAGAGAACCAGGTGTTTGGACCCGAAGTACTACAAGAGGCTGAAAAGCAAGTCCAAACGATACGGGAAAACTTAAAGGCTGCTCAGTCACGACAGAAAGGCTATGCGGACAATAGGCGTAGGAAGTTGACCTTTGAAGTAGGAGACTTCGTATACCTTAAGGTATCGCCTATCCGAGGCCAACGACGTTTTAACGTCAAAGGCAAGCTAGCACCTCGCTACATCGGACCCTTTAAAATTTTGGACAAACGAGGAGAAGTAGCCTACCAACTAGAGCTCCCAAACAACCTCTCCGACGTACATGACGTTTTCATGTATCCCAGCTCAAGAAGTGCTTGAGAATACCAAAGGAACAAGTGTCAATGGGAGGACTTGAACTTCAGGAGGACCTGACTTACGCAGAACACCCTGTCCGAATCTTGGACGTAAAGGAAAGGGTCACCCGAAACAAAGTGATTCGATGGTGCAAGGTACAATGGAGCCATCACACTGAAGCTGAAGCCACATGGGAACGTGAAGAGGATATCAAGGCAGAATTCCCCCATCTATTTCCTACTAACGAATCTCGAGGGCGAGATTCAATTTAAGGGGGGTAGATTTGTGACACCCTCATCTCGGGTGTCAGCATATGTTCATGTTTTATGAAGAAGAAAAACATTTTAAGAAAAGAAGGAACAGAGACAAGTATCAAAAGGATAGCCAATAAAGCTCTCCGAGAGCGCTGAAGGCAACTTCCACGACCAGCAGACCACGTGGCGTGTTCGGAGCTCATCTCTGAGAGATTGGGAGAGGTCCGACGCTAAACTGGCTACGTGGCAGGCTCGGGGGTCACCTCCACAATTGGAAAGAGGTCCGACCCTGTGGGACACGTGCTGCCCGCGGAGCTAGCCTCTGCGGAAGAAGCAAAGGCATTTTTCATAGGACACGTGTCATCCTCGGAGCTAGTCCTCGCGGAAATAAGAGGACCAGTCGCACGGATACGTGTCAATCTCGGAGCTCATCTCAGAAAAGTCCGGATCTATTGAACACGTGTCGCCACCGGAGCTTATCTCCGGGAGGTCCGTCGCTGCTAGACACGTGTCGATCTCGGGACATGTCCCTGAGGAGAGGGGGAAGACCGGCACCAACACGTGGCATGCTCGGAGCTCACCTCCAAAGGAGGGGGGGTCTCGGTCAATTGACGCGGTACAATCGGAGCTCGTCTCTGCGGAGGAGGAGATATCAGGCCCGGAAGGACACGTGGAGCCTCCGGAGCTCATCGCCGCGAAGGTAACGAGTTCTAGAGCGGCTGTTACTCGTAAGGACACCGGTACGCAACAGAAACCGATCTAAAATCCACGATGATTACCAAAGATGAGACGTTAGGATCCAACAAAGATCTGAGTAAGACTCTTATTCGGGATCCAATCAGATTAGGACTCTTCTCTTCCCAATTATAAATAGAACCCAAAACCCCTGGCCGAAACCACAAACTTCTCTTTCAACTCCTGAGCCGACGACTTGGAGCCCTAGCCCTAACTCGCCGAGCAAAACATCGCCGAAGCGCAACAAGGGAGATCATCGGAGAAGAACCGAGCGGTCTGAGGAGGACCTCGAAGTCAAGAAGAGCGTGAGGTAGGACTTCAATACCACCTTACGACATCATTGTGTTCATCTCTTTGCATCTGTTCCTCAATTCCTTTCGAACAGAAGCCTTCTCGTGGGCAGATCACTCGATGATCAGTTTGATCTAAAAGACAAGACCATCGCTACGTTCATCTTTGATCCGAACACCTCTGACCATGCAAGCCATGCAAGAACACGTACAGATCAATCTAATAAAACTAATCATAGTATAGCATGCATGTGCATCATCACATCTAGTTTAGGGTTTGTGCATGAAATTGATTGCTGTGAATTTTGTATGCACGTGAATCCTACATAGCAGGACAAACTCAGGAAGCTGTCTACGACGAGCTGCAGCAACAAGAATTTGAGAATCAAGAACAACCGGAACCGCAAGTACAAGGCAAGTGCTCCTTGACCATGTTGATCCTATGTTTTGGGTAAAACTATTTTGTTTTGCGAAAAGGTGTGTGTGCTGAGTCAAACATGATGGGAAACCCTTTTATAGGAGTTTACTAGTTTTGGTTGAACCATCCTTGTCGCCTGGGAGGTTTATGAGTTGGGTATGGTTTTTGCTTTATGCTTTGCTGCGTCTATGGGATTGAGACGCGAGATAGATGTGTCTAGCTAACTGCACTCGTAATGATAATAAGGAACTGATGATGTTAATGAACGTGGATCGGAGGGAGATCTAGGCAAGCCTGGTTTTGTGAATGAGGTAGCATGAGATGGTGGTTTTGCTTGCCATAGATCTAAGGACCGGTTCATGCATGCACATGCCAGGATAACAGTGCCACCACAAGGCCAAGTATGGGTGCGGCTTAGCTGAGTAATTAGGTAAGTTGCTCGAGTGTTATGGACTGTGGAAGGCGCGGGGAATGGGAGTCAAGTGAGGACTGCCCTGGGAACTGCATGGCACAAGAGGGGGCCCGTGGGTGGGAGAATTGGATATTCTAGCTTGTCGGTGAAACCTTAGTGAGTCCATACATCTAGTAACCCCTTTGTAAAGGCTACTTTGTGATCTCTTGACCATACACCGACGGTTGTGTACTGGTATAATGGAGGTTCTGCAGTCGCCGACGGGTGACGAAATCACAAACTTGTGGGTAAAGAGGTGCAAACTCTGCAGAGTTACTAAAACTATCATGATAGCCGAGCTTACGGTCATGAGCACCTGGCTAAACTGCCATGATTAGATGGGACGGTTATTGGGATGGTTATTGGAATGGTTATTGGGAAGGTTCTTGGTTATGGTTATTGGTTTGGTTATGGTTTGGTTTAGAACTGTTGAGTCTGGATGATGAGATGGTTGCATGACTGGTGGGTCATGACATGAGATTGGTCTCGGTGTGAGACAATGTTGTGTTTATGAGGTGAGATGGTAGCGAATACGAGGAGGTATTCGTGAGCATGAATAAAGGATTGGTTAATGTTCGGATGGAACACGGGAAGTGATGGAGGTATGTTGGTAATTTAATACATGCTGGGATTACATTCATCTAAAGTTAAGTTGCTGTTTTATCATGGTTTTATAAATCTGGTTTTCTGCAAATAAGCCTTTTATGCCTACCTTGTTTATGAACTGCATATCATGTGTTATTCCCGCACTTGCTGAGTACATCATTGTGCTCAAACTTGCATTATTATTTCTTCATCAACAGCAAGAGAAGACTACTATGAAGACCAAGTAGAGCATTATGGCGTGTGATCTGTTCTCAACCTTGCCTATGGAGGGAGTAGAGATGGAGCCACTTCTGCTTAGTTTTTGCTTCCGCATTAGTTTTCGCTTCCGCATTTAAATAAGGACTTCCGCTGCATAGAATTAAGATTTTCCACTGTGAACATGAGTCCAAGACTCATGAGGTGTTATAATAAACTCTGTTATTCGTGGTAATATATAATCTGAATTCAGTTTGTGGAACGTATGTGTATGTGTGATGAACATCCTGGGCATACATATGCATTAGTTCTCGGTTCCGTGGTTTTCCACAGAATTGAGGGCGTCACAAAAACCACCGGAGAGGGGACCTCGCCGGCGACCCGAGCCCGCAGAACGCCGGTGGTGACAAAAACTCGAAGAACTCCTTCAGTTCTTGATGGTTTCCGGCACCGTTTGAGCAAGGAGGATCGCAGGGATCTAACAAAGCTTCTCCTAGACCAGGATGAGCTCTAGCTATCGCAACACGAAGAATTTGATTGTAGACCGAGGAGTGTTGCTATGAACTAGGGTTTGGTAAAACCCGAAATTCTCACTACCCGGTTGATCAATCATCCTGAGGCTTTCGGTAACACGATCTACAGACAACAACACACCTTTCTTGTGCAGGGAAGGGGCGGTGAATCTGGCCGTAGCGCGCTGTCCACGGTGAACCGAACGGGGTTCCGCCGAGCACCTCCGATCGCCGGCGCCAATCTCGGGTTGCGCGTAGCACGAGCTAGGAAGCTTAGGGGAAAGAAAGGTGGAGGCTGGAGCACTCTCTTGCGCTTCTTTTTGCTGTTTGGGGCTCGATCATCTGAGCTCGGGCGAGCATGGGCGAGGAAGTAAACAGCGACGGCGCTGAGGCGGTTTCTCACGGGAGAGAACGAAAGGGGCAGCGAGTCACCGAGGAAAACGAAGACCGACTTCGTTGCTGCGACCGGGGGGTGATGAAGCGGCTGGCGATCGAGGAACCAGGAGGTGGCGCGGTGGAATTCCTCGGGAGCGGGTTTCACCGGGCGCTGGCGGCCTCTCGGCGATCAGCCGATGAAAACAGAGGCGGTAGCTCTGTTGGGAGGCTGACTGCTGGGCCCCACCTCCCTCTCTTTTAATCCAATAATTCCCTGATATTTTACCCCAGCAACTCAACATTAAAGACTTGACTTCACCACAAAGTCATAGTTTGAATTTGCTGAATTCAAATGGTTTGAATTCTGGTGTGAAATTTGGATGTGGTTTGATCATTTGAATTTGAAAATGAGTTTGAATTCTCCACTTTGTATTGCCTCAAAAATATAGCAAACCAGTTCCAAAATTTCCAATTTTTGGCATGGCTGCTCATTCAAAGGTGGAGATCACAGTTGTGAAACCAAATTTTGAAATTGAGGGAATTGGAATTTGAAACTGAATTTGAAATTCAGATTAGAGGGCTTTTCCTTTTAATCCCAAACAAATATTGAAACTCCTCCAAATGAGCTGAAATTTGGAAGGGTGAATATTTGGACTATGAAGATCCAAGCTGTGCATTTAGATCCCCATGTTTGGAAGTTTGAGGAAGTCTAAACCCTCACTTTAAACTTACCCCATTATAATTCAAAGTTTTAATTCTCCTTATTTTTCATAAGTGCACATGAGCAGAATTTTCTTGCTACCACTTTTGGGAATTTTACAGAAGGATTAGACGTTGCGGCTTTGTGTAGACTATCGTCCATTAAATGCCGTAACCATCAAGAACAAGTACCCGTTGCCACGGATCGACATGTTGTTTGATCAGTTGGTCGAAGCAAAGATCTTTTCCAAGATGGACTTAAGATCCGGGTACCATCAGATTAAGATAAGGGCGGAGGACATTCCAAAGACAGCTTTCTCAACGAGGTACGGACTTTATGAGTACCTGGTCATGTCCTTCGGCCTCACCAATGCTCCAGCTCACTTCATGTATATCATGTAGTCGCTAAGGTCGAGGAGGAACCCGAAGTCCTAGACTTCGTTACTCCGGAGGAGAAGCTAGCCTACGACCAAGAGCAGCAAGGCAAGCTCCGGTTTACATTAACCGTTTTACAAATTTTTATTGTTTTGAGCACTTACTTGAGTATTATGATTCCTTGCATTAGAGTCTTGTTTGGAAACCCAATTGCATAGCCAAGAAAACCCTGGTTTGGGTTTAGGATGGCAAACCCCGTTAGCTACTGCCACGCTAAGTTAGAGTAGGATTCGGTACAAGTCGAGTAGTTGGAACTACTCGCGAGCATAGGCTAGAGGCACTCGACTCGGGTAGAGATAGCACATGATACACATGGCAAGAAAGATGAGACCGAGCGGAGAGTAAGGGCAGCAGGACTTTGGGGCCTGTGTACTATAGCTCCGCTTGTGTCGATTGAGGACCGAGCCGTGTGTGGGCCTGTTGAACAAGCTAGAACAGTACCGAAGACCTACCGGCTATATGGGAACCGGGAAACTGATGTAACTCGGGTAGCTGGATATTGAGGCATTGCCCGTCGTTCAGAGGGTAGGTTGAGAGCTTGAGGTGTAAATCGGCTGGTGGCACAGAGATGCGTGTGCAGAGACCTCTTGCTCGGGACGATGGGACCGGTTCAATATTTGGCTGACGGGTGAAAGGTGGTTGCGTACGGCGTCCGTGATGGTTGCTGTAGGCAACATCGAGTACGGGCGTACGTGACAGGTTATTCGGGTAACCCTGCAGGTGTAAATCGATTATAATCGCCGTCCCTCGAGGTCAGTGAGTACCACTTGTTCACTGTACCGTGACGTAGAAAGAACAGGCTAGGTACATGTTAAAATGTTGCTGATTGAAAGACGGACTTGATTGTTAATGAGATGCTGTAGTTTAGAGCTAATTAAAGTTCCTTTCAACTTTGGGCAAAGTACATGAGAGAAATGCGTTTCTTGTTTGATTGCGGCTCTATCATGTGCCTTAGCGCAAGGTTCTCCACAACCTGCTGCTAAAACTTGAAAGTAAGGTTCTACTAATTAGGCGAGTCCTTGAAAATGATTTTTACCTCATGTAAACCATCACCCCTCATGTAGAAGTTCCATGTTTAGGTGAGACGGGTCAGACTTGCTGAGCCTTCATGCTCACTGCTTGTGTTTGAAGCTTTTGCAGGGTTCTATGAGGAAGGGACTCCCGAAGAGGAGACGGAACCCCAGGAGGGAACCCCGTCGAGTGGGAGTCGTGCACGCCGCAGAGTTAGTGTGTGTGTGTGTGTGTGCTAGCAAGGACACGTTCAAGGGCTGAACGTGAACTTGATGTGTAGTCTACGCCCGTGAGTGTAGACTGGACATATTTTGCTGTAAACATGTTCATAAACTCGTTTATGTAATAAAATTTCGCTTCCGCTTTGTACCTTTGATGTGTGTTATCCGGTGCTGTGCAATGCAGCACCCCTCAGCGTGATCCTGGCTCGACAAACCGTGGGGTCATGTCAGTTAATGGTTATGGTTTTGGATGGTTTGATTTGGTTTTGTTTTGGGACTGTTGAGTCCGGGTGATAAGATGGGTTGTATGACTATTGAGTCATGGCAACAAGGTTAGTCTCGGTGGGAGACGAAGTTGTTTATGAGATGAAATGGTAGCGAATACGAGATAGTATTCGTGAGATGGTAGCGAATACGAGGAGGTATTCGTGAGCGAGAATGAGGTTGATTGATGTCTGGTTGTGACATGGAAGGTAATGAGCATAATGGAGGTATGATTGGTATTTTAATAACAAGTTGGGACTACATTTACTTAAAGAATGAGTTTCTATTTCATCCTGCTTTTTGATAAATAACTTTGCTTTCTGCAATGAGCCTTTTTGTACCTACCTTGTTATGAGCTTCATATCATATTTTCCCGCACTTGCCGAGTACATCATTGTACTCAAACTTGCATTATTATTTCATCATCAGCAACAGGAGAGGATTTCTATGAAGACCAAGTGGAGCATTAGGCGTGTGATCTGTTCTCAACCTTTCCTGTGGGGATGGAGTAGAGATGGAGCCATTGCTGCCTAGAATTGCTTCCACACTAGTTAGAAGACTTCCGCTGCATAGAAATAAGACTTTCGCTGTTAGATTAAGACTTTCGCTGTGAGCATGAGTCCAAGACTCACGAGACATTGTAATAAACTCTGTTATTCGTGGTTATATATATTCTGAATTCAGTTTGTGGAACATATGTGTATGTGTGATGAACATCCTGGGCACACATATGCATCAGCTCTCGGTTCCGTGGTATTCCACAGAATTGAGGGTGTCACAGTAATCAAGGTGATGATCTCATATCCCATGTATCCCATTCTAAGCATGGCTAAGCATGAGTAGCATAAATGAAAGATATAATAAAGTGACTCCCAACCCAAGGCTACAAGGAAACAAGATAATGCAATTCTAGGAAAACTTCCTATCTTGGGTATCATATTCCAACATGACGATGCAATTAAATTCTAACTACACATCCTAGTATAGGATCAAAGTGGTCAAGGACACCTGCCTTCTTCCTGCTGCTCCGGGAATGGAAAGTCTTGATCTTGAAAGGTGAGAACCTGCTCTGGGGCTGGTTCTACTCATGCCAATACACATAGCAAAAGAAAACAACATTCCATAAGCCATAGTCCACATTTCCACTCATGCAAACCACACATACATACATATGAACTCCATTCACATATTTAAGTGTTGTGTTTACCATGGATATGTTGATTCTATGCATACATGCACTTTTAAACATATATATTATTTCTAACTTTAATATTCCGATTTCTAAGTGCACACTATATATGAATTTCCAATTTGAACAAATTTTCTATATTGGATAATACACTTCCTAGCCAAAAAATTTGCATAAAAGATAATTTCCTACTCCAAATAGGTTTTCAGATCTTCTACAAAATCTTACTTTGAAGTTTTGGATTTGGGGACCTCAATTTACATTTTCTAATTATGCATACTTTTCTTTCTATATTTTCAGATTTATTTTCTATACCTACGAATGAACTTTAATATTAAAATAACAAGACATATCACCTAAACAGAATATGTTCTGATCTAAAATGTACCATAAAATATCTTTTGACTTCCTCTCTGATGAGGATCAATTTAAATTCATTTTTACCCATTTTTAGAGTTTATTTTCTAGCCTAAAAATGAATTTCCAGCCATAAAGCAGCAACCTAAATCCACCCAAAATTTCTACTGTTCCAATTACCCAAACAGAACCTTTATGAATTTTCCCTACCCCTTTTTGGTGACTTAGATTCATTTTCCCATTTAAATTTGTTTTATGCCTAAAGGGTGTATTTCAGGGATAAATCACAAAACAGCAATCTTATTTAGTTTAAAAGTTTATTTCCCCTCTAAACTCAGACTTCAGATTGTTCTACAAATCTCCAACAGGGTTAGAATGATTAAACTGAACATATACCTATGTTTGAATTTAAATCCTATTCACATATTCAATTTCCTGAAATTAATAACTCTTAGGGGCTGATGTGCAAATCCACACTGCTGTGGGGCCCCATTTCTCATTTTCTAATTTTCAGGGGTCTACGTGTGCAAAACAGGGAGGTCTTCCTAATTCTTACTAAGTCCAGGGGCTAAAATTGATTTTTAAATGAATTTCCATGGATTTCTGAAGGTCTAGGGGCTAGATCAGAAGTTTCCGGGGCTAGCTCGTGTTTTCCGAGATCCCTAGGGGGTAGCGCGTAAGATTCTCGGCCTTTATAACGCGGGCGGACGTGGGCCGTTGGATTTAAAACGGAGGGCTGAGATTAGATCGCGAAGAGGTACGGGTTAAATCTATTCGGGACCGCACAATTTAAAACGGACGGGCCACAGGGGGCCACGTCGCCCTGGCCAGAGCCAGCCCGCGCGCGCGGCTGCGGGGCGGCGATCTCGCCGGCGCAGCCTCGGTTCTTTGCCGCTACACGCTAGAACTTGCATCTTTTTGCACGGATCGGCTGCGGAGGGGTAGGGGAAGCTCACCTAGGGGTTTCTCGGGCTTGGAGAGGTCGGAATCCGGCTCTGCGACGATGGTGGGTGGTGAAGCTTCTCGGTGCTCGTCGAAGCCGTAGCTAGGGCGCAAGACACGTCGTTTCCTTCACCTGCAGGGCTCCCCGGCGGCGGTTGAACATGACAAGCCCGTTAGATCAGAGAAAAGCGACGAGATCCGAAGGTTTTTCGGCGGGGGACGATCGGTTCTCACCGGAGCGGAAAACGTGGCGATGCTGGGAGACCGACGGGGTTTTCTGGAGTTTAAAGGCACGAGGAGAGGTGGCGGGGGTCGGTTTAGATGTGCAGCAGCACTTTGCCGAATATTGTGGCTCGTGGCGTGGAAATCGGCCGAGGCAGCGGCGATCGTCGCGGGAGAATCGGGGCAGTTGGGGGCACGCGGAGGAAGGGGATGACACGTGGGCCCCGCGCGTCAGAGAGAGGGGGGAGGGGGAAAACAGCCGTGGGCTGCTGGGCCGGCTGAGGTGGGTTTCAGCCCATTGGCTGTTTTTCTTTTTCCTTTTTCTTTTCTGTTTTGATTCAAATTTGAATTCCAGTTTGAGTTTGAATTTCTTCTCCACATGCATTACGTCCAAAAATTTTAAATTCACCTCTTTAACAGGTTTTGGGGTGTTACAACTCTACCCCCCTTAAAAGAAATCTCGTCCTCGAGATTGGTGACTCTAGGAAAACAAATCCGGAAACTGTGCCTTGAGCTCGTCTTCTCGCTCCCATGTGGCTTCTGCTTCCGAGTGATGCTTCCACTGCACTTTGCACTTTGCACATTCGAATTCTTTTATTTCTTGTGAGGCGTTCCATTGTCTCCAGGATCTTGACCGGTTGCTCGGCATATGAAAGATCCTCTCGTACGTCCACCTCATTCATGGGTAACATCTCTTCGGGTGTCCTTAAACATTTCTTGAGTTGTGACACATGGAATACATCGTGCACATCTGATAGGCGAGCCGGTAGTTCTAACTGATATGCCACTTCGCCTTTCCTCTCCAGAATTTGGAAGGGTCCGATGTATCGAGGTGATAATTTCCCTTTCACCTTGAACCGACGAAGCCCTCGGATAGGAGACACCTTTAGATAGACATAGTCTCCCACGTTGAAAATGAGCTCTCTTCTCCGTACATCAACATAGCTCTTTTGTCGGGTCTGGGCTATCCTCAAGTTGTTACGGATTTCCCTCACTTTCGCCTCGGCTTCTTGTAGTACCTCGGGCCCAAATACTTTACTTTCCCCAGTTTGGTTCCAAAATAGTGGAGTTCTGCACTTCCTCCCATACAACGCCTCAAATGGTGACATCTTCATACTAGCCTGATAACTGTTGTTGTAGGAGAACTGCGCATACGGTAAGTTCTTATCCCAACTCCTATTATTCTTGAGTGCACAAGCTCTCAGCATATCATCAAGGATTTGATTGGTCCTTTTGGTCTGACCGTCAGTCTGTGGGTGATAGGTGGAACTAAAATTCAGATGAGTTCCCATGGTTTCATGTAACTTCTGCCAGAACCTTGAGGTGAACTGTGTCCCTTGATCTGACACTATCTTCTTTGGCACTCCATGAAAACACACGATTCTTGACATGTACAATTCTACCAATTTGGATCCGCTGTAGCTTTCTTTCACGGGGATGAAATGAGCTACCTTAGTCAGCCTGTCGATGATGACCCATATCGAATCATATCCCGATTGGGTCCTAGGCAGTCCCACTATGAAGTCCATACCTATTTCCTCCCATTTCCATTCAGACACTTTGAGTGGTTGCAACAGTCCCGTGGGTCTTTGATGTTCTGCTTTTACTAGCTGACATGTGTCACATAGGGCAACATGTTCCACGACATCTCGCTTCATGCCATACCACCAATATCTGCTCTTGAGGTCATGATACATCTTCGTACTCCCAGGATGAATGGAATAGTCGGAATCATGAGCCTCCTTCAAAATCAGTTCACAGATCTCTTTCACCTCAGGCACACAGATTCTTTTCCCATGCCACACCGTACCTTGTTCATCCTCTCTGAACCCAGGGCTTTATTCTCTTTGATGAGTTCTCTGATTTCTTGTATCTTCTCATCATTCTTCTGACCATTGCGTATGTCTTGCTCTAATGTGGAGTCCACTTCCATGGCGATGGCCTCACCACTATTCACCAGACATAGATTGAGTTTTGTAATCTCCTCCTTCAATTCCGTAGGCGTGTCATTTAAGCTCAACATGTTGACATGCACCTTCCGGCTTAAAGCATCGGCCACGACGTTTGCTTTCCCGGGATGATAGTTGATACCCACATCAAAGTCGTTGATTAGCTCTAACCATCTCCTTTGCTTGAGGTTGAGATCGGGCTGTGTGAAAATGTACTTTAAGCTCTTATGGTCTGTATATATCTCTGTTCTCTTTCCTATCAAGTAATGCCTCCAAAGCTTCAGTGCGTGGACCACTGCGGTTAGCTCGAGGTCATGCGTAGGATAGTTCTTCTCGTGTTCTCGGAGCTGCTGGGATGCATAGGCATCGACATGCCCCTCTTGCATGAGAACACATCCCAACCCGTGTCCAGAAGCATCGCAATACACCGAAAAATTCTTCTGCATGTCTGGCATAACTAGCACTAGGGCTGTTTTCAATCTTTTCTTCAGCTCTTGAAAACTTGTGGAGTGTATGGAAGGGATTTTATTGAGAAGATAAATTGGGGCTTCTCACACTCCGGTGTCCATGTGAATTTGATTCCCTTCTCTAACAATTTGGTGAGGGGTCTCGAGATCTTGGAGAAGCCCTCAATGAACCGTCGATAATACCCAGCCAATCCTAAGAAGCTTCGAATTTCCCCAACATTTTTAGGGGTCTTCCACTTCTGGACATCCTTGATCTTGGCGGGATCTACGGAATTCTTCCCTCCGAGATTATGTGTCTAAGAAGGGGACTCTTCTCAGCCAAAACTCGCATTTGCTCAGCTTGGCATATAGTTGGTGTTCTCTCAACTTTTGGAACACCAGTCTTAGATGCCCCTCATGTTCTTCTTCATCTTTAGAGAAGATGAGAATGTCATCAATGAAAACCACTACAAATTTGTCCAGATATTCCATGAATACTTTGTTCATGAGATACATGAAATACGCCGGAGCATTAGTTAGCCCGAACGGTATGACGGTGTATTCATACAGCCCGTACCGAGATACGAAAGTTGTCTTTGGAATGTCAGTTGGCCTTATTTTCAATTGGTGATATCCCGACCTGAGATCAATTTTTGAGAATACACAAGCTTCTCTCAACTGATAAAATAAGTCTTCAATGCGGGGTAATGGGTACTTGTTCTTGATTGTCACTTTATTCAACGCACGGTGGTCTACGCATAACCTTTGGGTTCCGTCCTTCTTGGGCACAAATATCACTGGAGCTCCCCATGGCAAGGAACTAGGACGAATATACCCCTTCTCTGTCAATTCTCTTATATGTTCTTTGAGCTCTTCCAGCTGTTTGGAGTCCATCCGATAAGGCCTCTTGTATATCGGGGCTGTTCCAGGCACTAGTTCAATCGTGAATTCCACTTCACGATCTGGGGGCATACCTGGCAACTCCTCAGGAAAAACGTCGAGATATTCCTTGATAACCCTTATCTCTTCCACTTCCACTTCCACTTGATTGAGTTTAATGTCCCTCTTAGGTTCTTGTACGACTATGAACTTCACTTTTGTGCCACTAGGGTGAGTTAGTTCCACCGTTCTAGTCGAACAATGGATTATACCTTTATGTTTGGTCAACCAATCCATACCCAAAATAATATCTACCCCTTGTGAGTTTATCACTATGAGGTTTGCAGTAAATACTACCCCATTAAGGTCTAGATTCACCTTGGGACACACTTGTCTTGTTCTTATTTCTCCCCCTGGAGAGTTCACTGCTAACATATGATTCATTTGTGTTGTTGCTAGATCATGCTTCTTACCAAATCCTTGAGCAATGAATGAGTGGGTAGCACCAGAATCGAACAAAATGGTCGCAATGTGTAAATTTGCAGGGAACTCACCAATCACCACGTCCAGTTCCTCTTGCGATTCCTCCATCATCATGTGGTTCACCCGTCCTCGCATCACATTCTGCTGCTGTGGTTGCATAGGCTTCTTCTTTGGGCACTTATGAGCGTAGTGTCCCACTTCACCACAGTTGAAGCATTGCACCCCGACTTTAGGGGCCTCGCCTTTGTTATCTTGGGGTTGGTTCTGTGTCCCTTGTCCTGCTGGTCGAGGTTGATAGGTGGGGCGTGGCTGCTGCACAAACTGACGTTGCGGCTGTACTGGTGTTGATGGAGGCCTGAAGTTCGGGTTGTACCCTCTCGGTGTCGAGTAGGGTACTACAGCATGGCTCGTCTGCCCTGCAGGTTGCTGCATCAGACGTGGACGTGTGTTGCTGCTTGATGCTTGGTGTGACCATCCCATCTTCCTCTTGTTTTCATTCTCCAAGGCCTTCAGCTTTCTCTCCACAACAAACGCTCTGTCCACCATCTTTTGGAAACTTTCATATTCGTTGGAGGACATTGCACATTGCATTTCCATGGTAAGTCCCTCCACAAAACAGTCCTGTTTCTGCTCATCAGTTTCGATGTCCCGTGGTGCATAACGGGACAGTTGGGTGAATTTGGTGAGGTACTCTCTCACAGTCATGTTGCCCTGCTGCAGTCCCAAGAACTCCTTCCTCTTGTTCTTGAGTTCTCCCCTTGGTATGTAGTGGTTACGGAAACTGCGCTTGAACTCTTCCCAAGTTATGTTCTTGGGGTCGTGATGGGCTGCCACGTATGCGGTCCACCAATCAGCAGCGGGTCCATGCAATTGATGAGAGGCAAACAGCACCCTCTCATATCCTTGGCATTGTATGATCCTCATCTTGTTCTCAATGGTCTTGAGCCAATCATCTGCCTCCAGAGGTTCAGCAGCACTTGCAAACTTTGGGGGTTGAGTTCCCAGAAACTCACTCAACCTTGGTTGACGTGGTACAGCCTGTGGGGGTGGAGCTTGGTGTAAGTTGGCCACCACTTGAGTCAAATTCTGAATGAGCTGATTTTGATTGTCGATCATTTGGTAGATGGGATCAGCTCTTTCTCGGCGACCACCCCTGTCTTGCCCTCCAGGAAGTTAAGGATTTGCAGCCTCATTGTTGTTGTTGTTGGGGTTGGCACCACAACCTCTTCCTCTTCCAGCCATCCATCATGATCAACCAAATGTTAACTTTAATCATTACACATTAACTTCCCAAATTGCTTGTTTAAACTTAAACTTTTGAGACCTTAATATTTAGACAATTTCTAAAGATTTCACATAGATCTTTGGGCGTCATGTTTCACGCGAAAATAAATGCACTATTGATTCATAGGGGTTCACACACCAAAGCAATGTAAACTTAAAGACGAGGTTGTGGACAAGTGCCCATGGCTTCTACAACTCACGTCACACACCAAACACTAACAAACAAATAGATAGGTTCTTGACTCGACTACTCGATAACATGCGGAAATAAGGGAAATGACTCTAACAACTCGTATCACTGAGCTGGCTCGTCGGGGTCTTCCTCATCATTGCGGCTGTCCTCTGATTCCGCTTTAGGTGGAGAAGCTGCTGGTGGAGAAGTGCGGCGACGCTTGCTCGCCCGGCGGTCCGGGGAGTCAGGAGTCCATGTGTCATTCTCGGTGACACACAGTTCATTCCCATCTCCTCTCTCTCTCACCCTCAAGCTGGCGCGAAGCAACGCCTCAGTCTCCTTCAGGGTGTCACGGACATCCTAAAGCTCCTGCTGGCACTCCTGTAGTTGAGTGTTGAGCATAGCTGCATCCTCCAAGCACAGGTCCATGTGCTCATGGGAAGTCCCCTGCTGCATCGGCGGGTACTTGTACTCCGCGGTGCCACTCTCACGCTGGAGGACATACATGTACTCAGTCCTGTCTAGGTGGCGACGGTTGATGTAACTCTGGCAGGTGATGGCCTCCCAGGTGACATCCTTCTCAGCACCAGCCTGAATCGCCTGACAAGCTGGAGAGCGGTGGATCTTGAGCATCTGGTTGTCATGGATAATCCTCATCTCTGAGCTCCATTCTTCATGCTTCTCACGGATGGTCCTGGTGGAGCTGTAATGTATGATCGGCTTGTCAACATTGTCGGCGGCGTGGAGCATACGCCGAAGACGGCGCAACAAGCCTCCAACTGCCAACCCGTAGGAGTGGTACGTCACCGGGCGGTTCTCCTCCCTCAAGGCAAGGGCAGCTACAGGCACTCTTCCTCCGGTGGACTTGCGAGCGGTGCGGACCATGCGAACCATCTAAAATATAAAGCATTTAAAATCAAGTTAGATAAGAATTAAATAAAGACTGTATACTTGAATAAAAGTTGAGGCAAGATGAACAAATAAGCTAAAGTGACAACATTAAATAACACTTTCTCCCCACACCTTTTATAAAATAGTTTTTAAGAACATAGGGTCCTTAAATACGTCCATTTCTACCTAGGTCCATGTTCCTACGGGCAACCTTGGCTCTGATACCACTTCTGTCACACCCGGTTTCTCTGAAGAACGACCGAGTGAATATCACATGTATGCCAGGATCATTTTCTCATACATGTGATGACAAATAGTGAAGCATCATTATATTACAAGCCAAGTATTCGAATATAAATAAGTCTTACATAGCATAATGTCTCGATGGACGAATAATATGTTCATAACATGTAAATAAAACAGTAGCGGAAGATAAGTCTTGTGGGCTCCGTCATAGGCGTTGTCCGGGGGACTCCGTGAGCCTAGAATCCTTCTTCGGGTCCGAAGTCTTGGTCATTGTACACCACGTCATTCCCTTGGCCTGAGCAACAATTTAAAACCAACAGAAAAGCAAGCTTGAGTACCGTTGGTACTCAGCAAGTGTGGGAAAGTTATGTCATGCATGGCTAGAACAAGGAGAGGTTGAACTCATGGTTAAAGCACTACACAATTAATACCTATCACCTTAGCTTATTAAGCACCTACTTTACTACATAGGTGAAATGGTCCCAATCCCCCAACCCATCATCAATATCAAGTCACCATAACAGCATTTCCAATGTTAAGCTCCCCGCTTAACACCCTCAACTTTCCAATTCATCATCCTCTAATCATGAATAAGTCCAAGCCGCTCTTGACCATGAGCACGGCTGTCATGACAGTTTTGACTCTGCAGAGTTTGCACCACTGTACCCACATGTAGTGATTTCATCTCCCGTTGCCGGGTGGACTAAAAGAACCTCCATTATGCCAGTGGCCACAAACCACGTTCACACTTCCGAGGTGTGTAGCCAGGAGATCACTACGAGGCCTTTACAAAGAGATTCCCGACGAGTGTGGGCCCACTGAGGTTTCACCCCTAACAGCATACAAGAGGCTCCAACCCCGCTGCAGTGGCCTCTTGAGCCTTGCGGTTCATATGGTAGTCCAGCTGACACCTATTCCCCGCACCATCCAAATGCCCATACTACTCCGGGGATGCACCTAATTAATTGGCCAAGCTGCCCCATCTCAGCATGTGGTTTGTATGGTAAAGCCAAGTTACATGCTCCATGAACCGGTCCTTAGGATCCAGGCAAGTACTATACACAAACCCGAGTCTCGTGCATGCAGCACCAACCAAAGCATTCAGCTTTC
The DNA here is from genome assembly GCA_030760725.1 of Neostapfia colusana. Taxonomy (NCBI): domain Eukaryota; kingdom Viridiplantae; phylum Streptophyta; class Magnoliopsida; order Poales; family Poaceae; genus Neostapfia; species Neostapfia colusana. Next base: position 54,365,934 of record JASWHV010000019.1, read on the forward strand.
CTAGATCCCTACCTCTACATAATTCATAATAATCCATTCACAGGTGAGGTAATCAAGGTGATGATCTCATATCCCATGTATCCCATTCTAAGCATGGCTAAGCATGAGTATCGTAAATGAAAGATATAATAAAGTGACTCCCCACCCAAGGCTACAAGGAAACAAGATAATGCAATTCTAGGGAAACTTCCTAGCTTGGGTATCATATTCCAACTTGACGATGCAATTAAATTCTAACTACACATCCTAGTATAGGATCAAAGTGGTCAAGGACACTTGCCTTCTTCCTGCTGCTCCGGGAATGGAAAGTCTTGATCTTGAAAGGTGAGAACCTGCTCTGGGGCTGAGTCTACTCATGCCAATACACATAGCAAAAGAAAACAACATTCCATAAGCCATAGTCCACATTTCCACTCATGCAAACCACACATACACACATATGAAAGTCATTCACATATTTAAGTGTTGTGTTTACCCTGGATATGTTGATTCTAGGCATACATGCACTTTTAAACATATATATTATTTCTAACTTTAATATTCAGATTTCTAAGTGCACACTATATATGAATTTCCAATTTGAACAAATTTTCTATATTGGATAATACACTTCCTAGGCACAAAATTTGCATAAAAGATAATTTCCTACTCCAAATAGGTTTTCAGATCTTCTACAAAATCTTAATTTGAAGTTTTGGATTTAGGGACCTCAATTTACATTTTCTAATTATGCATACTTTTCTTTCTATATTTTCAGATTTATTTTCTATACCTACGAATGAACTTTAATATTAAAATAACAAGACATATCACCTAAACAGAATATGTTCTGATCTAAAATATCCCATAAAATATCTTTTACTTCCTCTCTGATGAGGATCAATTTAAATTCATTTTTACCCATTTTCAGAGTTTATTTTCTAGCCTAAAAATGAATTTCCAGCCATAAAACAGCAACCTAAATTCACCCAAAAATTTCTACTGTTCCAATTACCCAAACAGAACCTTTATGAATTTTCCCTACCCCTTTTTGGTGACTTAGATTCATTTTCCCACATTTAAATTTGTTTTATGCCTAAAGGGTGTATATCAGGGATAAATCACAAAACAGCAACCTTATTTAGTTTAAAAGTTTATTTCCCCTCTAAACTCAGACTTCAGATTGTTCTACAAATCTCCAACAGGGTTAGAATAATTAAACTGAACATATACCTATATTTGAATTTAAATCCTATTCACATATTCAATTTCCTGAAATTAATAACTCTTAGGGGTTGATGTGCAAATCCACACTGCTGTGGGGCCCCATTTCTCATTTTCTAAATTTTCAGGGGTCTAAGTGTGCAAAACAGGGAGGTCTTCCTAATTCTTACTAAGTCCAGGGGCTAAAATTGTTTTTTAAATGAATTTACATGAATTTCTGAAGGTCTAGGGGCTAGATCAGAAGTTTTTGGGGCTAGCTCGTGTTTTACGAGATCCCCAGGGGGTAGCGCGTAAGATTCTCGACCTTTATAACGCGGGGTGGACGTGGGCCTTTGGATTTAAAACGGAGGGCTGAGATTAGATCGTGAAGCGGTACGGATTAAATCTATTCGGGACCGCACGATTTAAAACGGACGTGCCACAGGAGGCCACGTCGCCCTAGCCGGAGCCAGCCGCGCGTGCGGCGGCGGGGGTGGCGATCTCGCCGGCGCAGCCTCGGTTCTTTGCCGCTACATGCTAGAACTTGCATCTTTTCGCACGGATCGGCTGCGGAGGGGTAGGGGAAGCTCACCTAGGGGTTTCTCGGGCTTGGAGAGGTCAGAATCCGGCTCTGCAACGACGGTGGGTGGTGAAGCTTCTCGGTGCTCGTCGAAGCCGTAGCTAGGGCGCAAGACACGTCGTTTCCTTCACCTGCAGGGCTCCCCGGCGGCGGTGGAACATGACAAGCCCGTTAGATCAGAGAAAAGTGACGAGATCCAAAGGTTTTTCGGCGGGGGACCATCAGTTCTCACCAGAGCGGAAAACGTGGCGATGCGGGGAGACCAACAGGGTTTTGTAGAGTTTAAAGGCACGAGGAGAGGCGGCGGGGGTCGGTTTAGATGTGCAGCAGTGCTTTGTCAAATATTGTGGCTCGTGGCGTGGAAATCGGCCGAGGCAGCTGCGATCGGCGCGGGAGAATCGGGGCGGTTGGGGGCGCGCGGAGGAAGGGGATGACACGCGGGCCCTGCGCGTCAAAGAGAGGGGGGAGGGGAAAAACAGCCGCGGGCTGCTGGGCCGGCTGAGGTGGGTTTTGGCCCATTGGCCATTTTTCTTTTTCTTTCTCTTTTCTGTTTTGATTTAAATTTGAATTCTAGTTTGAGTTTGAATTTCTTCTCCACATGCATTACGTCCAAAAATTTTAAATTCACCTCTTTAACAGGTTTTGGGGTGTTACAAATATGGTTCATATTATAACCATAGTCCTTTAGAGTTTGTTTCATCCATAGAAGTTGTGCACAACAGCTTCCGGCTGCGATATATTCCACTTCGGCTGTTGGAAAATACAATGGAGTTTTGTTTCTTAGAAGGCCACGACACAAGAGACTTTCCTAAGAATTGGCAAGTTCGGGATGTACTCTTTCTATCAACCTTACATCCAGCATAATCCGCATCGGAGTATCCAATGAAATTAAACTTTGATCCTTTTGGATACCATAGCCCTATATTAGGTGTGTGAACTAGATATCTTAAGATTCTTTTAACAGCCCTCAAGTGACATTCTTTCGGCGCGACTTGAAATATTGCACACGTACACACACTAAGTATAATATCGGTTCTAGATGCATAACGATAAAGTAAGGAACCAATCATGGAGCGATATACCTTTTGATCCACGCTAGTTCCATCTTCATTGAGATCTAGATGTCCATTTGTCCCTATGGGCATTTTGATGGGCTTGGACTTGTCCATGTCAAACTTCTTAAATATACCTTGAGTGTACTTCGTTTGACTTATGAATGTGCCTTCCTTGAGTTTTTTAACTTGAAAACCTAATAAGAACTTCAACTCCTCCATCATGGACATCTCAAACATTTCCGTCATTATTTTACTAAACTCATCACAAAAAGACTTGTTAGTAGAACCAAATATAATATCATCGACATATATTTGACATATAAATAAATCATCATCAAAATTCTTTGTGAAGAGTGTATAATCTGCTTTTCCTATCCTAAAACCATTTTAATTAGAAAATCTCTAAGACATTCATACCAAGCTCTAGGAGCTTGTTTGAGGCCATAGAGAGCCTTATGCAATTTATAAACATGATTAGGATATATTTGGTCTTCAAAGCCTGGAGGTTGCTCCACATAAACCTCTTCTTTGATTGGCCAATTTAGGAATGCACTCTTCACATCTATTTGGTAAATCTTGAAATCATGGTGAGTAGCATAGGCTAATAAAATACGAATTGACTTAAGCCTAGTTACGGGAGCAAAGGTTTCATCAAAATCCAAATCTTCGACTTGTGAGTATCCCTTGGCCACAAGTCTTGCCTTGTTTCTTGTCATCCCTCCATATTCGTCTTGTTTGTTGCGGAACACCCACTTGGTGCCCACAGTATTGGCATTTGGTCTCTTCACCAATTCCCAAACTTTATTACTGTTGAAGTTGTTCAATTCTTCTTGCATGGCCATCACCCAGTTCGGGTCTTGTAGTGACTCTTCCACCTTTAAGGGCTCCAAAGAGGAGACAAACGAGTAATATTCACAAAAATTAGCTACACGAGATCGAGTAGTTACCCCTCTAGTGATGTCTCCAAGATGTTGTCGACGGAATGATCCCGTTGAACACTTTGGTACACTCTTGGATGGGCCACTTGAGGCCTTGGATCAACTTCATCTTCACCATCGTCTCCCCCTTGATCATTGTCATCATCTTGATGTTGGTCATCTTGATCTTGAGAGTTTTGTTGTTGATTGTTTTGATATTGACCTTGTACTTGTGTTGGAGGAGCAAGTCGTGTTGAAGATTGATCCACTTGAGTGCAATGCTCCTCTTGTGGGCATACATCACCAAGAGCCATCATCCTTAATGCCATGTATGATGCCTCCTCTTCATCTAGATACTCCTCCACTTGAGTGTTCTTGAACTCGGTGCCGTTGTCGCTTCTAATCTTCTTAATCCTTAAGAAGAACTCATTTTTAGCTCTCTTTAAAAATTTCTTTAGTATCCCTTGCATTTCACTCTTTTCATATAAAAAGAGCACCCAAGTCAAACAAGAAAAATCATCAACTATAACAAGACATATTCGTTATCGCCTATGCTTATGTAACCAATGGGACCAAAAAGATCCATATGAAGCAATTCCAAGGGTTTTGTTGTAGTCATCACGTTTTTAGCGGGATGTGCTGCTCCAATTTACTTTCTGGCTTGACATGCACTACAAGGCCTATCTTTCTCAAACACAACATTTGTTAGTCCTAGAATGTGATCCCCTTTTTGAAGTTTTTGTAAATTCCTCATACCAACATGGGCTAGTCTCCTATGCCATAACCAACCCATGTTAGTTTTTACAATTAAGCACTTGTCAAGTTGAGCTCCATCCGTGGTAAAATCCACAAGATAGAGTTTCCCTTTAACACACCCTTAAATGCAATTGAGTCATCACTTCTTCTAAAAACAGTCACACCCTCATTTGTGAACATACAATTGTACCCCTTCTCATAAAGTTGTGATACCGACAACAAATTGTAGTCAAAAGACTCTACATGCAAGACATGAGAAATTGAATGTTGGGAGGAAATAGAAATTTTACCAATACCAAGCACTCTTCCTTAACTATTGTCACCAAAAGAGATGCTTTCACTTGGATCATCATTCTCTTAATATGCGATGAACATCTTTCTTTCTCCGGTCATGTGGTTTTTGCATCCACTGTCTAGCACCCATTTTGATCCACTGGAGGAATATGCCTACAAAAACAATTTAGGCCTTGGTTTTAGGTATCCAAACTTTTTTGAGTCCTTTCACGTTAGTCACAAGTGATTTAGGCACCCATACACAAGTCTTCGGTTTCTTGTGGCGTGGCCCAACATATTTAGGAATGACTTTTCCATGCTTATTTTCCATTAGCACATAAGATGCATTAAAGTCATGAAATGGCATAGTGGAAATAAAATGAGTATTTGCATGAGTATACTTGCCTAATTTCACATTGGTGTAAGTCCCTTCTTTAACAAAAGTATGACATTCCTTATTGTTCTTTACTACTCTAGTGTTTTCCTTGCCACCTCTAACATAGCCAAGACCTTATTTCATTAAGGGAGATCTAGAGTTCAAATATGCACTTCTTGCATATTTGAGCTTCTCCTTATCAAAAACTTCTTTCTTGGTTGGAGTTTTGCTTTGGTCAATCTTAAGTTGCTCCTTCAAGTTAATTATCAGTTTTGCACAATCACATTCTTTAGTGGTGGAGTGCCTAGTGGGGTTGTGTGAGCTTTTAGAAGATGAGGCACTAGACTTGAGAGTCTCAAATTGCACTTCAAGTGATTTGTGAGCTTTTGACAAATTCTCAAATTCATCTTGAAGAGCAACATTTAAACTCTTGAGACTTGAACATGTCTCCTTGCATGATGCAAGTTCTAAGTTTAGTTTGCTAGTCTTCTCTTTTTCAAGTTTTAGTAACCTCTCAAGTTCTAGATTTTTTTCATCTCAAGGATGAGCAATCCTTCTTGTTTGTCAAGAATATCTTCCATGTCAAATACTTGTTCCATTAGACTTTCCATTTGAGAGATGTTCTTTTTACTCATCCCCTTAAACATGAACTCCATATCACTTCTACTACTATCACAAGTGTTATCACTAGTAATAGACTTGGAGGAGGATTTGGAGTTTACCTTACGCTTTGTCTCCTTAGCCATGAGACAAGTGTGGTTTTCCTTCTTCCAATTTCCTTGATTAGGCAATAGTACCTTTTTGTTTGAATGCTTGTTGATGGCTATGTTAGCCACTTCTTCATCTTCGGATGAGGAGCTCTCATCATTTGAGTCCACTCTTCTCCAATATGGGCAGCCCCAAAGAACTTCTTTTTCTTGAGATTCTTCTTATCTTGAAATTTTGTTTCCTTCTTTTTCTTCTTGCCATCATTTTCATCTCTTCTCATATGGACAATTAGCGTTGTAATGCCCATACTTGCCACAATTTTATCAAGCCCTTTTGTCCTTGACCTTGTCTTGTCCTTGGACTTGTTCTCATAGTTTGCGCTCTTCTTCTTTCTCATCATTCTCTTGAATTTTTTAATGAAGAGGGTCATTTCTTCATCATCCATTGAGCTCTCATCTTCACTCTCTTCACTTGAGCTTTGTTCTTTCACTTCCTTGCCTCTTGATTTATAGGACGCCTTGACAGCGATGTCATGCTTCTTGGATGAGCTTACTTTGTATAGGTTCTTTACATGTTTAGCTTCTTTATCCATCATCTCATGGTTGACAAATTTTCTAAGTACTTCATCGGGAGTCATGGCATCAAAGTTGGGACTCTCACGTATCAAGGTGCAAAGTGTGAGATTTCGCACCATGAAAGCCCTAATCATTCTTTTGACCACTTCATGGTCGGTCCATCTCTTGCAACCGTAAACTCGACTTTTGTTGATGAGAACTTTAAGTCGGTCGTACATCTATTGTGGAGTTTCATCATCCTCTATTGCAAACCTCCCAAGCTCCCCCTCTATCATCTCTATCTTGGCCTCACGGATAGATTTGGTACCCTCATGTGCAACCTTGAGGGTGTCCCAAATGTCTTTTGCAATTTCCAACTCGTCAACCTTGTGAAATTCTTCCTTGGACAAGTAAGAGATGATGACCGTTGCGGCTTGAGCATTGCGATGCATTTGTTGCTCTTGATCCGGAGTGAGCTCATCATCATCCTCAGGAATTTCTACCCCTATACATACAACACTCCAAAGTCCGGGGTTAAGAGAGATTAGATGTAGTTTCATATTGTGTCTCCACATTGTGTAATTTGTACCATCAGGGTGGGGGGGCTTGCCAACGGGAATAGAGAGAAAATTAGTATTCGTATTTAAATGCTCACAGTTGAAAGGATACCAGGAGAAGTCCTTTGACTCCTCCCCGTTCTTCTTTTTCTTCTTCTTTTCTTTCTTCTTCTTGTTCATCAAAGCCATGAGACGCTCCACTTCTTCATCTTCATCACTTGAGGCATTGGAGTATGTTCCTTTTCTTTCATGCCTTCTTCTCACGAACGGTGTGACGGAATTGACTTCATCCTCACTCTCAAGTGTGTAAGAGCGAGGTGAGTCGACTCGTCCGCCATCGGCTTGAGCGTTTGATTTCTTGCTTCGGTTGTTCGCATTTGTGTCCCCCATGACCTCTCCAAGCGGTTAAGCCCCTAATTAGAGAGTTAGGCTCTGATACCAATTGAAAGTTACCTAAAGGTGGGGTGAATAGGCTAATAAAACTTAAAACACAGTTAATTCAACAAAATAGACAGAGTCCGGACTTGTCCGGGTACAAGTCCAGACTAGTCTGGATAAGCGCAGTGAAAGTTTTAAATTAACTTGTTTCAAAGATTCCTATCATAATTATTTTGATCTAGTACAAGTAAATGGTGTTGAATACTTATCACAAGATTTTGTAGGGCTAAGAGTGCAAAGAACAATTTATATGATAAAAATAGAGCAAGTAGTGTATGAAACCCTAATATGCAAGATTAACAAAGAGCAAGTAAGTGGACAATGACGCGGGGATTTTTCATCGAAGTTCGGTTCCACAAAGGAACCTACGTCTCCATTGAGGAGTCCACGAAGGACTAGGTTTCTTTTAAACTTTATCCTCACCAAGTGATCACAAAGATCAAACCAGGTTTCTAGTGGAGTTTTCAGCACTTTGAAGTCACCTTCATGACATACAAGGACATGGACGAAATATACAAGCTGGTGGATCAGAATAAAGTCAAGTGGATGAATAGTGTACTGTGCACCAAATCTTGAGGCTGAGGCAATGTAATAAAGAGAGATTTAGACAAATAAGAAAAGGAATAAGGGAAATCTCGTCCAACTTTGCTGCTAGACGAAATTTCCCTCTTTCTTCCCCCATTTAAAGATAGATGTGCTATAATGAGGAAAGAAATAGAGGAAATCATATTATGCCTTGCTGCTGGATGGATTTCCCTCTTTCTTTCCCTATTAAAAGGTAGTCTATCTTAGAAAAAGGAAGGGAATAATGGATATCACGTCCTACATTTGTTGCTGGACGAATTTCCCTCTTCCCTCCCCTATTTAAGTAGGCCAAGAGCTCCTTGAGAGGGCGGGTTTTGTTTAGATTAAAGTTTGCCACAGCTGCAACTCACGTACATCGTTTGTGTCCAACGACCAGACCAGGATGTTTCAGAACCCCACTTTCATCAATAACGTTTTTCTTCTTGAATTCGCAATATCCAGATTGCAATCCTAGTTTCTTGCTTGTTCTTCGTTTGCATGCAGGAAATAGACCCTCGTGGTCAGGTTGATCGTGCTCCGGCGTGGTCAATAACCTCTTGGAGTTGGTTTAGCAATTCCTAAGGCGTGACGTCTTCACACGTTCGTAGTCGGATCGTCAAAGTTTACTCCACCAAAACGATAGTTACCATCTCATCGAAAGACGGGACACCTTCGTCTCTATCAAGTGGTATCAGATTTCCAGGTTGCTCGGTGAGATTTTACCAGATTTTCGTAGTCTAGATCATATCTGTTCCTTCATACCTACAGTCCACGAAAAAGCCAAAAAAATTAGGGTTAGATCATCATATCCGAATGCGACGCCCTCAATTCTGTGGAAAAACCACGAAACCGAGAACTAACGCATATGTGTGCCCAGGATGTTCATCACACATACACATTATTTCCACAAACTGAATTCAGAATATATATAACCACGAATAACAGAGTTTATTACAATGTCTCATGAGTCTTGGACTCATGCTCACGACGGAAGTCTGTATTCTATGCAGCGGAAGTCTTCATTCTTATGCGGAAGCGATTTATCTAATGCGGAAGCAAATCTAAGCAGAAGTGGCTCCATCTCTACTCCCTCCACAGGCAAGGTTGAGAATAGATCACACGCCTTAATGCCCCACTTGGTCTTCATAGTAGGTTTTTCCTGCTGCTGATGATGAAATAATAATGCAAGTTTGAGTACAATGATGTACTCAGCAAGTGCAGGAAAACACATGATATGCAACTCATAACAAGGTAGGTATAAAAAGGCTTATTTGTAGGAAAGCAAATTTTATAAAATCATGGTAAAACAGCAACTTAACTTTTAAATAAATGTAATCCCAACATGAATTAAATTATCAACATACCTCCATCCCTTTCCGTGTTCCACCCGAACATTAACCAACCTTTATTCATACTCACGAATACCTCCTCGTATTCGCTACCATCTCATGAATACCTTCCCGTATTCGCTACCATCTCATCTCATAAAACAACTTCGCCTCGCACCGAGACAAATCTCATGTCATGACTCAACAGTCATGCAATCATCCCATCACCCGGACTCAACAGTCCCAACAACCAAACCATAAACAAACTCATTAACCATAACCAAGAACCTTCCCAATAACCATCCCAACTAATCATGGCAGTTTAGCCAGATGCTCGTGACCGTAAGCTCGGCTATCATGATAGTTTTAATAACTCTGCAGAGTTTGTACCTCTTTACCCACAAGTTTGTGATTTCGTCACCCGTCGGCGACTACAGAACCTCTATTATACCAGTACACAACCGTTGGTGTATGGCCAAGAGATCACAAAATAGCCTTTACAAAGGGGTTACTAGATGTATGGACTCACTAAGGTTTCACCTGCAGGCTAGAATCTCCAATTCTCCCACCCACGAGCCCCCTCTTGTGCCATGCAGTTCCCAGAGCAGTCCTCACTCGACTCCCATTCCCCGCGCCTTCCACAGTCCATAACATTCTAGCAACTTACCTAATTACTCAGCTAAGCCGCACCCATACTTGGCCTTGTGGTGGCACTGTTATCCTGGCATGTGCATGCATGAACCGGTCCTTAGATCTATGGCAAGTACACCACCGTCTCATGCTACCTTGTTCACAAACCCAGTCTTGCCTAGATCTCCCTCCGATCCATGTTCATTAATATCATCGGTTTCTCATTATCATTACGAGTGCAGTTAGCTAGACACATCTATCTCGCTTCCCAGTCCCATAGACTCAGCGAAGCATAAAAGTAAAAACCATACCCGACTCATAAACATCCCTGGCGACAAGGTTGGTTTAACCAAAGCTAGTAAACTCCTATAAAAGGGTTTCCCATCGTGTTTGACTCAGCACACACACCTTTTCGCAAAACAAAACAGTGTTACCTAAAACATAGGATCAATATGGTCAAGGAGCACTTGCCTTGTTCTTGCGGTTCCAGGGGTTCTTGGATCTCAAAACCTTGTTGCTGCAGCTCGTCGTAGACAGCTCCCTAAGCTTGTTCTGCTAGGTAGGATCACGTGCATACAAGATTCACAGCAATTAATATCATGCACAAACCTTAAACTAGATGCGATGATGCATATGCATGCTATCCTATGATTAGCCTTTATTAGATTGGTTTGCACGTGTTCTTGTATGGCTTTGTTTGGACAGAGGTGTTCGGATCAAAGGTGGACGTGGCGATGATCTTGTCTTTGGATCAACCTGATCATCAAGTGATCTATCCACGAGAAGGCTTCTGTTCGAAAGGAATCAAAGAACAGATGCAAAGAGAACACAACGATGTCGTAAAGTGGTATCAAAGCCCTACCTTACGTTCTTCTTGGTTTTCGAGGTCCTCCTCAGACCGCTCGGCTCTCCTCCGGCGGTCTCCCTTGTTGCGCTCCGGCGATGGTTTACTCGGCGAGTTAGGGCTAGGGCTCTAAGTCGTCGGCTCAGGATTTGGAAAAGAAGTTTGTGGTTTTGGCCAGAGGTTTTGGTTCTATTTATGATTGGGAAGAGAAGAGCCCTAATCTGATTGTATCCCGAGTATGAGTCCTATTCAGATCGTTGTTGTATCCTAACGTCTTATCTTTAGTAACATCATGGAATTCAGGTCGGTTTTACGTACCTTTATTCTTACTCGTAAAAACCGCTCCAGAACTCGTTACCTCCGCGGTGATGAGCTCCGGAAGCTCCACGTGTCCTCCGGGGCCTGGTATCTCCTTCTCCGCAAAGACGAGCTCCGGTTGTGCCGCATGTTAAGCGAGCAAAACTTCCCTCTTCTTCAGAGGTGAGCTCCGCGTGCGCCACGTATCCTGGCGGTCGGGACCTCCTATCTCGCTCGGAGGTGGCTCCGCGCACGCCACGTGTTAGTGCCGGTATTTCCTTTTTCCTTAGAGACGTGCCCCGAGGTCGACACATGTCCAGCAGCGACAGACCTCCCGGAGATAAGCTCCGGTGGTGGCACGTGTTCGATGGAACCGTTCTTCTCGGAGGTGAGCTCCGAGATTGACACGTGTCCTGCGGAAATGCCTTTGCTTCTTCCGCAGAGGCTAGCTCCGGAAACAACACGTGTCCCACAGGGTCGGACCTCCCTTCCTTTGCGGAGACGAGCCCCGAGTCTGCCACGTAGCCAGCTTAGCGGCGGCCTCTCCCTACTTCGCAGGGATGAGCTCCGAACACGCCACGTGGCCAGCGGCCGCAGAAGTTGTCTTCGGCGCTCTTATGTGAACTGGACTCGGCTCTTACTGGCTATCCTTTTGATAACTTTCTCTGTTCCTATTTTTCTTAAAGTGTTTTTCTCTCCATAAATCGTGAATATATGTTGACACCAGAGATGAGGGTGTCACACCGAACCAATCTGTGCCTTTCGCAATTTTCTTTTTAATTTTTTTGCTTTGTTGAATAGTCGGTTGCATCGTCATGTCAAGTTTCTGGTCTTAGTGTTTAGTCCTTTAGAGTTTCAAGTTCCATTCACGTTTGATCTGCATAAAAAAACACCATCATCACCACCATCATGAAATTAGAGAGATATTCACTTCCTAATTTAAATCTCCAAAAGAGGAAATAATCAGATCAGATCTGATTTTGAGTATATTTTTGGTTTTGGAAGAAAAAGGTCATAACTTCTTCATCTGTTGTCCGTTTGGAAAGTGTAAGCACAATCTAGAAATGTTATCTCGTCATCTTTCCAACGGATCCAACCTTGCCTGAAAATTCCGTCTGTGCGCATCGCAATCACCAAAGAGATTTCAAGATCTCTTGTGTATCTTTTTCTTTGGAAAAGCAATATCTACAAGACCTGCAAGGAACCTACGAAAATAAGTGTGTTATCTGTGGTATTTGGTAGCTTATCATCTGATCCCTGTGTAATATTTTAGAACTGTGGGACTTGTAAGAAAAAAAGAAAAAAAAAGAAAACAAGAGGAAAAGTACAAAAAAAGTAAGCTTCAGTTGTTGCTATTATAGCCTATTGTGTTACTGGTGTGAATTCCTTTATGTCTAGGCTCGCGTCTCTAGTATGGTCTAGCCTAGGACCAGCACAGTACCATCGTTGAACGTTTATTCAACTTTGCATCTCTGAATTGATTATTGCTGACATTTTTGCTACCATAATTTAAGCCTTCCCAACCCCACATACATCTACATCGTGCGTTTGACACCACCTGGCAATCGCTTTATCCAATCTTTGAGAGGTTGACTAGAACGGTTGCCAATCACCACCTGCTGGTTGGTAAGAACAGGTAAGAATTTGTGATTCGCTTGACGGACTTGTGACTTTCCACCACATCACATCCTATTAGTAGTCAGTAGGACCATATTCTTGTGTGTTTCTATTTCTGCTAACCATGACAGAATCACAAGCTGACGAGCTGGACTGGGAGAACATGACGAACAAGGAGCTACATGATAAATTTCAACAAATGATGGGTGAACAGGTGCAAGACATGCTAAACAGATTTGGAGAGGCCATGGAGAAGCTAGATGGCTTTGAGAAGACATTCGAAACCAAGCTGGAGGCCAAGTTTAATGAAGTGCTCGCGCGTCTACCACCACCACCAGCTGCACGTGTCGCACCTCGGCAGCAACAACAACAACAACACCTTCCAAGTCAAATGGGACGCGCACAGCGTGTGCCTCTCGACCAAGGCCAACATTCTGGTGCCGTTGCTACTGCTGCTGCTTCCGCGGATCCTGCTACTACTGTTGATCAGTACGATGACTACGAGGGCGAGTACGAGGATGAGATTGCTCCGCATCAGGACTACGTATAACATCCCAATCGTCCACACACCTACAATCAAAACGGTTGGGCTGCACCACCCCCTCAGGTACGAGATAATGATCATGTCCCTAAACTGAAATTGAATATTCCACCATTTGAGGGTAGATATATTCCTGATGTATATCTTACTTGGGAGTTAGAAACTGAACAACGTTTTACATGCTTACAATATCCTGAGGATAGAAGGGTTGCTGCTGCTGTTTGTGAATTCACTAGTTTTGCGTCTGTTTGGTGGTCTGAACAGTGCAGATTATATCATAATAATATCCCAACTACTTGGGCTGCACTGAAAACTGCTATGCGTACTCGTTGGGTTCCACCATATTATCAACATGAATTACTTCAAAAATTACAGCGCTTAAGAAAGGGAAAAAATCTGTAGAGGAATATTATCAGGAATTACAAACTGGGTTGATTTGATGTGGTATTGTTGAGGATAATAAAGCTATGCTTGCACAGTTTAAGGGTGGGCTAAACAGAGAAATTCAAACTATCTTAGAGTATAAGGAGTATAACAACATCACTCGTTTATTCCATCTTGCTTGCAAAGCTGAACGTGAAGTGCAGGATCGACATGACATGGCGAGAACTAACTTTTCTGCAGGTCGATCTTCATCATGGACACCACGTGCATCTTGTACTTCCACACGTCCTACTGCACCACCGCCTACTTCAGACACCAACTCCAACCGTGATACAAGAAAACAGGCACCACCACCACCATATGCCAAGAGCACACCTTTGGGTCCCGCACGGAGCTCTTCTTCATCCATGGCATCAACCGAGCAAACACATGATATTATATGTCGTCGTTGCAAGGGTGCAGGTCACTATGCGAGCCAATGCCCATCCAAGCGTGTGATGATGGTTGCTGAGGATGGTGGGTATGAGTCCGCTAGTGACTATGATGAGGACACTTTGGCTCTTATTGCAAGTGAAGAACAGGGTGGCGCTGATTCTGAACAAGAGACACAATACATGGCTGCTGAAGACGCTGAGAGGTATGAAAGTTTAGTTGCTCAACGTGTTTTGAGTGTGCAGATAACACATGCTGAGCAAAATCAGAGGCACAATTTGTTCCATACAAAGGGAGTTGTTAAGGAACGGTGTGTCCGCATCATCATCGATGGTGGGAGTTGCAACAACTTAGCTAGTATGGATATGGTGGGGAAGTTGTCTCTTACCACCAGACCACATCCTCATCCTTACTACATACAATGGTTCAACAACAGCGGTAAGGTTAAAGTAACACGTACTGTTCGTGTACATTTTAGTATCGCTACATATGTGGATTATGTCGATTGTGATGTGGTACCCATGCAAGCATGCTCCCTTTTACTTGGTAGACCATGTCAATTTGATAAAAATTCTGTACACCATGGCAGGAAAAATCAGTATACTCTTGTTCATAAGGATAAAAATATTACTTTGCTTCCTATGTCTCCAGAACATATTTTGAAAGATGACCTTACTAGCGCTAATAAGGCAAAGCAGGAACAAAATAAGAGTGAAAATCAGATTGTGGCAAAAGAATTTAAGAAACAACATAAGCCTACTAACAAATCATCATCTAGTGTTGCCACTGAAATAAAATTGAAAAGTGGCTGTTTACTTGCCGCCAAATCTGATATTACTGATCTGGATTTTAGAAAATCTGTTTGCTATGCTTTTGTGTGCAAAGAGGCATTATTTTCATTCGAGGACGTGCCTCCCTCTTTGCCTCCTGCTGTCACTAACATTTTGCAGGAGTTAGCTGATGTCTTTCCACAAGAGGTGCCATCGGGATTACCACCTATTTGCGGGATTGAGCATCAGATTGACTTAATTCCCGGTGCCTCGCTGCCCAATCGTGTGCTATACCGTACCAATACTGATGAGACGAAGGAGATTATGTGTCAAGTTCAGGAGCTACTCGACAAAGGTTATATACGTGAATCCCTTAGTCCTTGTGTTGTTCCTGTTATACTAGTACCAAAAAAGGATGGTACATCTCAAATGTGCGTTGATTGTAGAGCCATTAATAATATTACTATTCGATATCATCATCCTATTCCTAGGCTCGATGATATGCTTGATGAATTAAGTGGCTCTACCATATTCTCCAAAGTTAATTTGCGTAGGATACCATCAAATTTGTATGAAATTGGAGATGAATGGAAAATAGCATTTAAAACTAAGTTTGGTTTATATGAGTGGTTAGTCATGCCTTTTGGGTTAACTAATGCACCTAGCACATTCATGAGATTAATGAACGAAGTTTTACGTGCTTTCATTAGACGATTTGTGGTGGTCTATTTTGATGATGTACTGATTTATAGTAGAACTTTGGAGGAACATTTGGAATATTTACGTGCTGTTTTTATTGCTCTACGTGATGCACGTTTCTTTGGTAACCTTGGGAAGTGCACCTTTTGCACCTACCGAGTATCTTTTCTTGGCTATGTTATTACTCCACAGGGAATTGAAGTTGATAAAGCCAAGGTTGAAGCAATTGAGAGTTGGCCGCAGCCCAAAACGGTCACACAAGTGAGGAGTTCTCTTGGTCTTGCTGGTTTCTACAGGTGTTTTGTGAGAGATTTCAGCACCATTGTTGCACCTCTCAATGAGCTTACAAAGAAGGATGTGCCTTTTGTTTGGGGTACCACACAGGAAGAAGCCTTCACGGTATTGAAAGATAAGTTGACACATGCTCCTTTACTCCAACTTCCTGATTTTAATAAGACTTTTGAACTTGAATGTGATGCTAGTGGAATTGGATTAGGAGATGTGTTATTACAAGATGGTAAACCTGTGGCATACTTTTCTGAAAAATTGAGTGGGCCTAGTCTGAATTATTCTACTTATGATAAGGAATTATATGCTCTTGTTCGGACTTTGGAAACATGGCAACATTATTTATGGCCCAAAGAATTTGTTATACATTCTGATCATGAATTTCTGAAACACATTAAAAGTCAAGCAAAACTAAACCGTAGACATGCCAAATGGGTTGAATTCATTGAGACTTTCCCTTATGTTAGTAAACACAAGAAGGGTAAAGAAAATGTTATTGCTGATGCATTGTCTCGACGTTATACTATGCTTTCACAACTTGACTTTAAAATATTTGGTTTGGAGACCATCAAAGATCAATATTTGCATGATGCTGAATTTAAAGATGTAATGCAGAATTGTAAGGAAGGAAGAACATGGAACAAGTTCGTCTGTAATGATGGATTTGTGTTTCGTGCTAACAAGCTATGCATTCCAGCTAGCTCTGTTCGTCTTTTGTTGTTGCAGGAGGCACATGGAGGAGGATTAATGGGACACTTTAGCGTGAAGAAAACGGAGGGCATACTTGTTACACATTTCTTTTGGCCAAAGATGAGACGAGATGTTGAGCGTTTTGTTGCTCGCTGTACTACATGTCAAAAAGCTAAGTCACGACTCAATCCTCATGGTTTATATATGCCTTTGCCTGTACCTAGTGTTCCATGGGAGGACATCTCCATGGACTTTGTTTTAGTGTTACCTCGAACAAAGAAGGAGAGGGATAGCATATTTGTTGTCGTGGATAGATTTTCGAAAATGGCACACTTTATACCTGTCACACCCGGTTTCTCCGAAGAACAACCGAGTGAATATCACATGTATGCCAGAATCATTTTCTCATACATGTGATGACAAATAGTGAAGCATCATTTATTACAAGCCAGGTGTCGAATATAAATATGTCTTACAAAGTATACGTCTTGATGGACGATAATAAGTTCATAACATGTAAATAAACTAGCAGCGGAAATATTATTCTTGTGGGCTCCGTCACAGGCGTCGCCCGGGGGACTCCATGAACCTAGAATCCTTCTTCGGGTCTGAAGTCTTGATCATTAAACACCACCTCATCCCCTTGACCTGAGCAGCAATTTAAACCAACAAATATGCAAGTTTGAGTACCGTCGGTACTCAGCAAGTGTGGAAAAATTTTGTCATGCATGGCTAGAGCAAGGAGAGGTTGAACTCATGGTTAAAGCACTACACAATTAATACCTATCACCTTAGCTTATTAAGCACCTACATTACTACATAGGTGAAATGGTCCCAATCTCCCAACCCATCATCATAATCAAATAACCATAACATCATTTCCAATGTTAAGCTCCCCGCTTAACATCCACAACTTCCAAAGTCATCATCCTCTAATCATGAATAAGTCCAAGCCGCTCTTTACCGTGAGCACGGCTGTCATGACAGTTTTGACTCTGCAGAGTTTGCACCACTGTACCCACATGTAGTGATTTCATCCCCCGTTGCCGGGTGGACTAAAAGAACCTCCATTATGCCAGTGGCTACGAACCACATTCACACTTCCCAGGTGTGTAGCCAGGAGATCACTACGAAGCCTTTACAAAGGGATTCCCGACGAGCGTGGGCCCACTGAGGTTTCACCCCTAACAGCATACAAGAGGCTCCAACCCCGCTGCAGTGGCCCCCTCTTGAGCCTTGCGGTTCATATGGTAGTCCAGCTGACACCTATTCCCCGCACCATCCAACACACCCATACTACGCCGGGTATACACCTAATTAATTGGCCAAGCTGCCCCATCTCAGCATGTGGTTGGCACGGTAAAGCCAGGTTACATGCTCCATGAACTGGTCCTTAGGATCCAGGCAAGTACTAAACACAAACCCGAGTCACGTGCACCCAGCACCAACCAAATCATCCAACTTGCCTTGATCCCTACCTCTACATAACTCATAATATCTCATTCAAGAGTAAGGTAAACAAATTGATGATATCATATCCCACTTATCCCATTCTAAGCATAGCTAAGCATAAGTAATATGAATGAATGACATAATAAAGCAAATCCCAACCCAAGCTACAAGGAAACAAGGTAATGCAATTCTAGGGAAACTTCCTAACATGGGTTTCATATTTCAATTGGCAATGCAAATAATTCTAGCTACACATCCTAGTATAGGATCAAAGTGGTCAAGGACACTTGCCTTCTTCCTGCTGCTCTGGGAATGGAAAGTCTTGTTCTTGGAAGGGAAGAACTTGCTCTGGAGCAGGTTCTATTCATGCCAACACACATAGCAAAAGAAAACAACAATCCATAAGACATAGTTCACTCTTTCACTTTATACAAACCACACATTCACACCTATGAAAGTCATTCACATTTCTAAGTGTTGTGGTTACTCTATGTGTGTTGATTTTTGGCTTACATGCACTTTTAAACATGTAGATATGATTTCTAACTTTTGTATTCAGATTTCTGTTTGCACACTATATATGAATTTCCAATTTGAACAAATTCCTTACATTCAATTGATACACATCTTAGCTACCAAGTATGCATGGAAGGTATTTTGCTACTCCAAATGGGTTTTCAGATCTTCTACCAAATCCTAAACTGAAATCTTTGAATTTGGAGACTTCATTTATCATTTTCTAGTTATGCATACCTATTTTCCTATATTTTCAGATTTATTTTCTATACCTAAATGTGAACTTTATTATGAAAATAGTAAGACACATCATCTAAACAGAATAGGTTCTGATCTAAAATATTAAATACTATATTTTTGAACTTCTCCTCTGATGTGAACTAATTTAAATTTATTTTACCAATTTTCAGAATTATTCTCTAACCTAAAAATGTGTCCCTATAACTAATAAATGTGAACAATCAATTAGACAGATTCATTTCAGCTTAAAATCTATTTTTAATTCACTCCAAAGTTTTCCATGTGCTAGGAGATTTTAAATTTGAATTTACAATGTGTTTGTCCCACCTTTTAAATTTTAAATCCTAATCACATATTCAAATTCCTAAATTTAATATCATATAGGGTTAAAAAGGTAAAGTCACCCCACTACAGGGTCTATTATATTATTTCATAAATTTCCAGCGGTCTAACTACACATAATAGAGGGGTTTTTCTAATTTTTATTAAGTCCAGGGGCTAAAACTGATTTTTAAATGAATTTACATGAATTTCTGAAGTTCCAGGGGCTATATCAGAAGTTTCTAGGGCTAGCTCGTATTTTCTGAGATCCCCGGGGAGTAGCGCGTAAGAATCCCGGTCTTTATAATGCGGGGCTGATGTGGACCGTCCGGTTTAAAACAGACGGCTCCGATTAGATCGCCGAACCGGTACGCGCGGGTTTTAATTCTACCGTGCGATTTAAAATAGACGGCGCATAAGCGGCTACGTCGCTCTCACCGTGCGCGGGCGGCGCTGCCCTGCGGCGCGCGGCGGCGGGAGGCGGCGATCTCACCGGAGAACTTCGGATCTTCGGCTATACCTCCTAAAACTGGGATTTCATGGCATAGATCGGCAGAGGGGAGGTCGGGGATCTCACCTCGGGGTTTTTCTTGAGCTCGGAGGTCCTGGAAGACGGTCGGCGACGAGGTCCGAGATGGAACCGCTGCGGTGCTCGTCGGAGCTGTGCCTAGAGCGCAAACCGCCTAGTTTTCTGCACCTACGTGATTCCCTGGAGGCGGTGGAACTCGATCGGCGCGTTAGATCGGAAAATCCGAGCAGAGATCGAGAGAAATCGGTGATCGGAGCTTCGGTTCTCACCGGGAGGAAAAATAGTCGATCATGGGGGAAAACGGGACGATGCCGGCGTTTATATAGATGGGGGAGGGCGGCGTGTCGGTTGTGATCGAGTTTGAGTCGTCCGGGACTAGAATTCGGCTAGGAAAGCGCGGTTTTCCGGGTTAGTTACGATCGGCCGCGTGCGGAGGAGTCCGTGTAGTTGGAGCGAGCGGGAGGTGAGGGATGACACGCAGGCCCCACGTGTTAGTGAGAGAAAGGGGAGCGCGCGGCTGCGGGCTGTCGCGGGGGCGGGTGGGCCGGCTGGTGGGTTTCGGCCCATTGGCTAGGGGTTTTGTTTTTTTCTTTTTCTTTTTCGTTTTCTTTTCTGTTTTGAGTTGAATTTGAATTTCTGCACCACATGCAATACGTCCAGAAATTTTTAAATTCCCCTCTTAACAGGTTTTGGGGTGTTACAGCTCTACCCCCCTTAAAAGAAATCTCGTCCTCGAGATTGGTGGTTCTAGGGAAACAATTTCGGAAACTGTGCCTTAAGCTCGTCTTCTCGCTCCCAGGTGGCTTCCTCTTCTGAGTGATGCTTCCACTGCACCTTGCACATCCAAATTCTTTTATTTCTCGTGAGGCGTTCCATTGTCTCCAAAATCTTGACCGGTTGCTCGGCATAAGACAGATCCTCTGCTACGTCAACCTCATTCATGGGTAAAACCTCTTCAGGCGTCCTCAGACATTTCTTGAGCTGTGACACATGGAATACGTCATGCACATCTGATAGGCGAGCCGGCAGTTCTAGTTGATATGCCACTTCGCCTTGCCTCTCCAGAACTTGAAAGGGCCCGATGTATCGAGGTGATAACTTCCCCTTCACCTTGAACCGACGAAGTCCTCGGATAGGGGACACCTTGAGGTAGACATAGTCCCCCACGTTGAAGTGAGCTACCTTGGTTAGCCTGTCGATGATGACCCATATCGAATCATATCCTGATTGGGTCCTGGGTAGTCCCACTATGAAATCCATACCGATTTCTTCCCATTTCCATTCAGGCACTTTGAGTGGTTATAATAATCCCGCGGGTCGTTGATGTTCTGCTTTCACCAACTGACATGTGTCACATAGGGCAACATGTTCCACGACATCTCGCTTCATGCCATACCACCAATACCTGCTCTTGAGGTCATGATACATCTTCGTACTCCCAGGGTGAATGGAATAGTCAGAATCATGAGCCTCCTTCAAGATCAATTCACGGATCTCCTTCACTTCAGGCACACAGATTCTTTTCCCGTGCCACACCATACCTTGTTCATCCTCTCTGAAACCAGGGGCTCTATTATCCTTGATGAGTTGTCGGATTTCTTGTATCTTCTCATCATTCTTTTGACCATCGCGTATGTCTTGCTCTAAGGTGGAGTCCACTTCCATGGCGATGGCTTCACCACTATTCACCAGACATAGATTGAGTTTTATAATATCTTCCTTCAATTCTGCAGGCATGTCCTTCAAACTCAACCTATTGACCTGCAGCTTCCGACTTAAAGCATCTGCCACGACGTTCGCTTTCCCAGGATGATAGTTGATGCCCACATCAAAGTCATTGATTAGCTCTAACCATCTCCTTTGTCTGAGGTTGAGATCTGGCTGTGTGAAAATGTACTTTAAGCTCTTATGATCCGTATATATCTCTGTCCTCTTCCCCATCAAGTAGTGCCACCAAATCTTCAACGTGTGTACCACTGCGGCTAATTCTAGGTCATGTGTAGGATAGTTCTTCTCGTGTTTCCGGAGCTGCCGGGACGCATAAGCCACGACATGCCCCTCTTGCATGAGAACACATCCCAACCCGTTTCCAGAGGCATCGCAGTACACCGAAAAGTTCTTCTGCATATCTGGCATAACTAGCACTGGGGCTGTTGTCAATCTTTTCTTTAGCTCTTGAAAACTCGTCTCGCACTGCGGCGTCCATGTGAATGTGATTTCTTTCTCCAACAGTTTCGTGAGGGGTCTCGAGATCTTGGAGAATCCCTCAATAAACCGTCGATAATACCCAGCCAATCCTAAGAAGCTTCGAACTTCCCTGACATTCTCAGGGATCTTCCACTTCTGTACATCCTCGATCTTGGCGGGATCTAGGAGATTCCTCCCTCCGAGATTATATGTCCTAAGAAGGGAACTCTCTTCAGCCAAAACTCACACTTTCTCAACTTGGCATATAGTTGGTGTTCTCTCAGCTTTTGCAACACCAACCTTAGATGTTCCTCATGTTCTTCTTCATCTTTGGAGAAGACGAGAATGTCATCTATGAAAACCACCACAAATTTGTCCAGATATTCCATGAATACCTTGTTCATGAGATACATGAAGTATGCCGGGGCATTGGTTAGCCCGAAAGGCATGACGGTGTATTCATACAGTCCGTACCGAGATACGAAAGCTATCTTTGGAATATCAGTTTGCCTTATCTTAAGTTGGTGGTATCCCGACCTGAGATCAATTTGCGAGAACACACGAGCTCCCCTCAACTGATCAAACAAGTCTTCAATGCGGGGTAATGGGTACTTGTTCTTGATGGTTACTTCATTCAACGCACGGTAGTCTACGCATAACCTTTGGGTTCCGTCCTTCTTGGGCACAAATATCACTAGAGCTCCCCATGGTGAGGAACTAGGACGATGTACCCCTTCCCTGTCAATGAGAAATGATCCTTGAGTTCTCCCAGCTGCTTGGAGTCCATCCGATAAGGTCTCTTGTATATCGGAGTTGTTCCAGGCACTAGCTCAATCGCGAATTCCACTTCACGATCGGGAGGCATACCTGGCAATTCCTCCGGAAAAACGTCTGGATATTCCCTTATGATCCTGATCTCCTCCACTTCCACCTCAACTTGATTTAATTTAATGTCCCTCCTAGGCTCTTGTATTGTTATGAACTTTACTCTTGTGCCACTAGGGTGAGTTAGTTCCACCGTTCTGGTTGAACAATGGATGATTCCTTTATGTTTGGTTAACCAATCCATGCCCAAAATAATATCTATCCCTTGTGAATCTATCACTATGAGGTTGGCAGTAAATACTACCCCATTAATGTCTAGATTCACCTTGGGACACACTTGTCTTGTCCTTATTTCTCCACCTAGAGAGTTCACTGCTAGCATATTGTTCATTTGTGTGGTTGCTAGATCATGCTTCTTAACAAACCCTTGAGCAATGAACGAGTGGGTAGCACCAGAATCAAACAACAGGGTTGCAATGTGTAAATTGGCAAGAAACTTACCAACTACCACGTCAGGTGCCTCTTGCGCTTTCTCCATGGTCACGTGGTTCACCCGTCCTCGCATCACATTCTGCTGTTGCGGCTGCACGGGCTTCTTCTTTGGGCACTTATGGGCGAAGTGCCCCACTTCACCACAGTTAAAGCATTGTACTCCAACCTTAGGTGCCTGGCCTTTGTTGTCTTGGGGTTGGTTCTGTGGTCCTTGCACTGCTGGTCGAGGTTGATATGTGGGACGAGGCTGCTGTACAAACTGACGTTGTGGATGTGCTGGTGCTGACGGAGGCCTGAAATTCGGGTTGTACCCTCTGGGTGCTGAGTAGGGTACCGCAGCACGGCTCGTCTGCCCGGCGGGTTGCTGCATCAGGCGTGGGCGTGTGTTGCTACCCGAGGCTTGGTGTGACCATCCTGCCTTCCTCTTGTTTTCATTTTCCAAGGCCTTCAGCTTCCTCTCCACCACAAATGCTCTGTCCACCATCTTTTGGAAGCTTTCATACTCATTGGAGGACATTGCACACTGCATTTCCGCCGTAAGTTCTTCCACAAAGCAATCCTGTTTCTGCTCATCAGTCTCTATGTCCCGTGGTGCATAACGGGATAGTTGGGTGAATTTAGTGAGGTATTCCCTCACCGTCATGTTTCCTTGCTGCAGCCCCAAGAACTCCTTTCTCTTGTTTTTAAGTTCACCCCTTGGTATGTAATGGTTGCGGAAGCTACGCTTGAACTCTTCCCAAGTGATGTTTTCAGGGTCATGATGGGCGGCCACGTAAGCGGTCCACCAATCAGCAGCAGGTCCATGCAATTGGTGAGAGGCAAACAGCACCCTCTCATACCCTTGGCATTGTATGATCCTCATCTTGCTCTCAATGATCTTTAGCCAATCATCTGCCTCCAGAGGTTCAGCAGCACTTGCAAACTTTGGAGGTTGAGTCCCTAGAAACTCACTCAACCTTGGTTGGCATGGTGCATCTTGTGGAGGTGGAGCTTGGTGCAAGTTGGCCACCACTTGAGTCAGGCTGTGGATGAGCTGATTCTGATTTTCAAGCATTTGGTGGATGGGATCAACTCCTTCCCGACGACCACCCCTGTCTTGTCCTCCAGAAATATGAGGGTTGCCTGCCTCATCGTTGTTGGTGGTGGGGTTGACACCACGACCCTTTCCTCTTCCGGCCATCTATCATGATCAACCAGATGTTAATTTAAAGCATTATGCATTAACTTCCCAATTTGCTTGTTTACACTTAAACTTTTGAGGCCTTATTATATTTATATTTTATTAGGGTTTCACGTATCACGCGAAAACAAATGCACTCTTAATTCATAGGGGCTCACACATCAAAGCAAAACAACCTGAAGACGAGGTTGTGGACAAATGCCCATGGCTTCCACAACTCACATCACACACCAAACATTAACACACCATTAACTAAGGTATTGTCTTGACTACTCGATAACCTGCTGAACTACGGGAAAGGGCTCTACACGACTCATATCACTGAGCTGGCTCCTCGGGATCTTCCTCATTATTGCGGCTGCCCTCTGACTCCGCTTTGGGTGGGGAGGCTGCTGGTGGAGAAGTGCGGCGACGCCTACTCGCCCGGCAATCTGGGGACTCAGGAGTCCATGTGTCATTCACGGTGACACACAGTTCATTCCCATCCCCTCTTTCTCTCGCCCTCAAGCTGGCTTGAAGCAACGCCTCAGTCTCCTTCAGGGTGTCACGAACATCCTGAAGCTCCTGCTGACACTCCTGCAGTCGTGTGCTGAGCATAGCAGCATCCTCCAAGCACAGGTCCATGTGCTCATGGGAAGTCCCCTGCTGCACTAGCGGGTACTTGTACTCCGTTGTACCACTCTCACGCTGGAGGACATACATGTACTCAGTCCTGTCTAGGTGGCGACGGTAGATGTGACTCTGGCAGGTGATGGCCTCCCAGGTGACATCCTTCTCCGCATGGACCTGTGTCGCTTAACAAGCTGGAGAGCGGTGGATCTTAAGCAGCTGATTTTCATGGATAATCCTTATTTCTGAACTCCATTCTTCCCGCTTCTCACGTATGGTCCGGGTGGAGTTGTAGTGTATGATTAGCTTGTCATATTGCCGGCGGCGTGGAGCATACATCGAAGACGGCGCAACAAGCCTCCTACTGCCAATCCGTAGGAGAGATACGTCACCGGACGGTTCTCCTTTCCCAGGGCAAGGGCAACTACGGGAACTCTCCCTCCGGTGGACTTGCGAGCGGTGCTGATCATGCGAACCATCTAAAACATAAAGCATTTAAACTTAAGTTAGATAAAATTTTGAACAAAAATCCTAATTTCGAATAGAAGTTGGGGTAAGATGAAGAAGGTGACCCCATTAAATAACACTTTTCAACTCACACCTTGTAAAATAGTTTTTAAGAAAATAGGGTCCTTAAATACGTCCATTTCTACCTAGGTCCATGTTCCTACGGGCAACCTTGGCTCTGATACCACTTCTGTCACACCCGGTTTCTCTGAAGAACAACCGAGTGAATATCACATGTATGCCAGGATCATTTTCTCATACATGTGATGACAAATAGTGAAGCATCATTTATTACAAGCCAGGTGTCGAATATAAATATGTCTTACAAAGCATACATCTCGATGGACGATAATAAGTTCATAACATGTAAATAAACTAGCAGCGGAAATATTATTCTTGTGGGCTCCGTCACAGGCGTCGACCGGGGGACTCCATGAACCTAGAATCCTTCTTCGGGTCCGAAGTCTTGATCATTAAACACCACCTCATCCCCTTGACCTGAGCAGCAATTTAAACCAAAAATATGCAAGTTTGAGTACCATCGGTACTCAGCAAGTGTGGGAAAATTTTGTCATGCATGGCTAGAGCAAGGAGAGGTTGAACTCATGGTTAAAGCACTACGCAATTAATACCTATCACCTTAGCTTATTAAGCACCTACATTACTACATAGGTGAAATGGTCCCAATCTCCCAACCCATCATCATAATCAAATAACCATAACATCATTTCCAATGTTAAGCTCCCCGCTTAACATCCACAACTTCCAAAGTCATCATCCTCTAATCATGAATAAGTCCAAGCCGCTCTTGACCGTGAGCACGGCTGTCATGACAGTTTTGACTCTGCAGAGTTTGCACCACTGTACCCACATGTAGTGATTTCATCCCCCGTTGCCGGGTGGACTAAAAGAACCTCCATTATGCTAGTGGCTACGAACCACATTCACACTTCCCAGGTGTGTAGCCAGGAGATCACTACGAAGCCTTTACAAAGGGATTCCTGACGAGCGTGGGCCCACTGAGGTTTCACCCCTAACAGCATACAAGAGGCTCCAACCCCGCTGCTATGGCCCCCTCTTGAGCCTTGCGGTTCATTGTAAAAGTCCCAAAACTTGTAAACAGAAAACTTGAGCTATGAATAAAGTTGAGTTTATATGCAAGAAATGGGACTTACAAAAACTTTTGTGTTACTGATGAAAGTGTTGGGATGTGCAATAAAACTTTGAATTCAGTTTGAATTAAGAGGTGCACTTCAAAACGAAGGAGGGCATGTTCAAAAGAGAAAATTCAAACTGTTGTTTGAAAGAGTGTATTTGCAATAGCCAACTCAAAGATCAGAGGACATATTTGAATTCATCAGATCCAAATTAGGAGGGAGCCAAGTTTTGAGCAAATTTGGAGAGGCTTTGATATAAATATCAAGGGAACTCGTGAAATTCATCCAAATTTGAATTTAAACTTGAAACTGTGTCACAAATTGTCAAATGTCAAAATGGCTTTTGGATTTGGGTCCTGCATGGATGAATTTACAATGTGTCAAAAATTTGGAGATATTTTGGGGCAGAGGGGGGCTGTGGGCCCCACTGGTCAGTGAGAGGAGGGGGACCTAACTTACTGCCGAAGTCACTCTGTTCTCGGTTCGCACCCGAGCTCACACCGAGCCACCGCGAGGCGCCACGCGCTGCCGACCGAGGAACCGGAAGCACCTCCCGAGCTGCTCCGGAGTCGGTTTGCTTGCGCCCTTATCAACCCCGTCGAGTGAACGACGCTCCCACAAACCGCCTCCCACAGCTGCCGTCGATTACCTCGCGTTTTTCCTCGCCGAGCGGCTCCCGCGCGGAAGAAGTCGCGCAGCTCGTCGACGCCCGGCCACCACGACGAAGCACCCACCGTGCTGAGCCTCTCCACAATGTCGCCAGACCCCACTGAGCGTGGCCGACGATAGAAACCGGTGCTAAACCCACGGGAACCCCGGCGTCGAGCTCAATCCTTCTCCACGGCACCGGGCGAAGTCGCCGCTGCAAGAATCCGTTGCCCAGCCACAACAGAGCCTCTCCTCTCGAGTTGCAAAAGCAAAAAGGTTCGCCTATGCCTCTGCTCACTTCACCGCAACTCCGGCGGCCTATCATGGACGGTGATCGCCGGAATTTCAATTCTTCCGACGACATACGATAATAACCGAGGGTAGAAATTTGGTAAATTCGTCACACACGTCGAACTACTCATCACACCACGTAGCATACATCTTCCAGACCCCCGCACGCGTTCATAGGATCAAGAACCACCGAGAACCATCGAGCAGAGCCGCTGTTCATCGAGTTTTTTGATTTTCGCCGGATTTTGACCTAGGCCGACGGTGAGGTCATATTTCCGGCAAGTTCCAGAGAGGTCGGCGGTTGGGTCCGTGTTCTCCTCGGTGCGGTGGTGCTGTACGCGCAAACGGCTACGTGTTTGGTGTAGTATAACGCCCTAGCGACGTCGCCGGAGTGGCCACCGCCGCTGTCGCCATCGCACCTAGGTTTCCGACCATCGTCGAGCTGAGATAAGTCCGGCAACGTGTTCCTCGTATGAGAATACGTGGGGCCGGTGAGATCCAGCAAGTTCCGAGCACCGGAACCCACTCCCGGCGAGAGCTCCGGCGAGCTCGGCGGCGCGGGAGCGCGGGCAGTCGGAGGAAGACGAAGACGGGGGCTGGCCCACGCGTCAGTCGCTGTTGCGAGGGAGGGGGATTGCCTGTGGCCTCGGATCGGTCTGTGACAACGCAGGGACAGGTCTGTGGCCCCGTGTGGCTTGAATGCAGCAGCTGACACGTGGGGTTGGGGCCACTGTCAGAGTTTAAACATTTCCCCGATTTATTTTGAATTCCAGATTTAGTTCAAACTTGAGAACCTCATAACTTTTGCTAGGAAGCTCCAAAAATAGTGATTCAAATTGAGTTGGATTCAGGAGGTAAAACTCTATCCAAATATGCCACCCAATTTGTATGAAAATCAATAGAAAATTCTGGAAAATTCTGTAAAACTTTTCAGCAAAAGAATTTTAGAGGGAGTTTGGCTCATCCAAAATTCCCCAAATTTTGCCAGAATATTCTTTAGGATATTAGGAGACTCCTGTAAAAGTTTCAACTCATTTGGAGTTGATTTTGTTTGGGAAATTCTGGTTTCAAATTTCTGTATTCAAATGAATACAGAAACATTTTCAGGAAAGTTCCAAAACTTAAAAATTCAGTTCTGGCCAATACTTAGCTCCAAAAATCCTAGGAAAATTCAGACATACTTTCTGAACTATGCTGGAAATTATAGTTCACTTGAATTTGCATGAAAGTGCAAATTTAATCAGAATTAATTTCTTTTTTCCTAAATGCTTAGGAAATTGTTCTGGGTGATCCACTTAGTGAAATGTTCTGAATTTTCGTCCAGAGGACTTTCTTGTGACAAGAAACTCCCAAGAAAATTTCCAGCTCCATTGGAGTCTTGGATCATTAGTGTTCTGTTCAACCATTAGTTGACCCCCACCCAAGTGATGAAACTCCACTCATCACTTGATGATAGTGCTTAAACACACACCCAAGCCACCACCCCCAGTTTCATTTTAAATTCTTAAACAGAGTTCCAGTTTTAAAAACTTGTCCTTAGCACTTGTTAGCAAATGTTTTACAATTAAACATGTATGCATCTTCATAACGCGTAGTGATTAAACGTGGATAAGTAAAGAAGAAGTTGAGCTTGGATCAAGGAGCAAGAAGGCAGGGATTAAGCCTCAAGTCATCATCAGCAACTAGCTTCATCTTATCTGACTTAAGTCACCTGCAAAACCAAGGCAATCCCCGGTTTGCATTTAAGATGTTTTTAAAGTTTTCCTTTGTTCACTACTATTGGTCATAGTTGTATGTGCATTAGGTCAAGGTTGTTTTATACCCCACTTGCATAACCAAAAATGAACCCTGAGGTCGAGGTTAGAATGGTGTCATCGTTGTAGAATAAGGCCATGCTAAATAGACTAGGGCATCCGGTAGAAGACGAGTAGTGGAATCTACCCGCGAGCTATAGACGGGACTACCTGGGTGTAGATGGAAAAAAAGAGGGCAAACTAAAGTTTACATTTCCAAAGATGAGACCGGGCAGGATGGTTAGGCAGCGACAAGACGAGGTCTTGGTCGAGTAGTTCTGCCTGTGTCGGTTAAGGACCGATGCGTGTGCGGCACCCAGGAGCAGGTATTGAGTTGTGTACCGGATGCTTACTGACATATGGGAATCAGGAAACCGATGTACCAGGTTCACTGGGTTGTAGAGGCATACCACATCGTCTCGTTAGACTTATGAGCCCGAGACGGCGCGACCGGTTCTACAGTCTAGTGTCCTGAGAAAGGTTGCCACATACGACGTAATGAAGGACGCCAGAGTTGGGTCTTCATAGGCGGGCGTATGTGTCGAGTTATCCGGGTAGTGTTTGATTCGAATCACCGTCCATCGCGGTTATTGATTACCGCTTGCTCCCTGTGTTGTGACGTAGTTAATCAAGTTGTGTGGAAATAGTTTGCAAAGTTTTAAATGCTGTTATGATAATTGTAAATTGCATGAAAACCATGTTTGAAGTAGAGATAGAGCAAACTAAAGTTATTTTTCACCTTGGGACAAGTAACATTGGAATGAAGTGTTTCTTGTTTGATTGTGGAGTTCCAATGTTGCTGGGCGCAAGGTCACTACTATTATGGCTAAAATCTGAAAGTTAAGGATGAACTCGTAGGCGAGTCTTTTCGCAAATGACAGGCTTAAGTCGTAGGTTACTTTCATGTAGAGTTTCATGTCTTAGGAGAGACGGTTAAGTCTTGCTGAGCCTTTGTGCTCACTCTTGCTATATAAGTGGTTTCGCATGTAAACATCATCGCTATAAAGAAGGTTGTCCGGTGAGACTCGGGAACTTCCGAGTCATGTCACACATGGAGAACCTAGCCGCTGCCATGTCTTCGTGTTGCTAGCGAGAGGAGTCCGCGGGCTGGATCTCTCTCTCGAGTGTTTCTTAGATATTCATCGTGAGCTGTCTATAGACTTCCGCTGTAGCTATTTTATGTAAATTATTTACAAAGAACAGTTGTAAACTTCCGCTTGATTTATGTAATACATTGTTCCTTATATGTGTGTTGTTCGGTGCCGCATAACACGGCACCACCCAATGCGATCCCCGGGCGAGTCGGCACGACCCCGTGATGGAGGTCGGGCCCCCTCAGCATGGTATCAGAGCCGCATTGGTAATAGCACAAGGAATAAGGATGGTATTACAACAAAAACTTAGGATACGGTGAGGAAACGATATTAGGCCCACATAAGGACTATAGTAGTATAGTTACTTAAAGTGGCATTGCTAACTTACTTGTTATAATTCTGAATTTTGATTCTGTAACGACGCACCTACGTTCTGGTAAGAATGGTAAGGAACGCCACCGAAAGCGGTTCAATTTCGGTTATCTCTTCTGACGAGGAAAGTGGTTCAGGGATAGGTCTCACAGCTTGGTGTGAGACGTTAATATGAAACTCTTGGACTCTTCATGTTCCTGAGTTCATATGAAACGCTGATCCCTAGCGTGCATTAGGCAAGTAAGTGGAGACCCCATCGTGTGGTCAGTAACGCGATAGTGTGTTCGTCTGGAAATAGCCCAGGAGGACATACGCAGCGCTTGCCATCGGCGTGCCCTGCAGGGCAGTAGGTGGTATCCGTTGGGTTGATAACATTCCCAACCGTGACGACCCGTTCATGATCTACTCGAGTTCCCCGTCATGTGGTGTTGAAACACGATCACGTACCTTGAGACGTGACTTAACTCAAGGACGGCCGTATGACAATGATACGGGCGTTTGTATTTTCTTTCAAATATGGAACTGCCTGAAATGAAACAACCTTTGAGTGCACCACTATTGAGTGTTCTTCTGCAGGTACTAACCACGTACGTATCCCGTGTAGTACACGTGTGCGAGAGATCGTATTAGTGCCACTGATAATACGTTTATGCCGGTATAATCCGGTTTAGGATTTTCATTTGGTGAGGCAACGTAGTACCGACATGTTTCTTACGGTGCATCGACACCGTACTGAACATATAATCCTCTTCCCTAAGAAGAAATGAGTCATGAACTAACTTTCAACTAAAAATGGAAGTTTGAAACAAGTATTATTACTGAACTCTTATTTTGAGCTAAGATTCAAATGAGAGTATGACTAGGTGTTAAAGTTTTCAAAAACAGAGTGCTCTGTTTCTGGCAGGAATTCTTGCTGGATTTTAACAGGGCATAACTCTGAGTAGATTTAACCAATTAAGGTGTATGATACAGTTCTGGAAATATTTTTAAGTGCTCTACAACTTCTTTGTAGACCTCCAGAGCAAAATCACACGTTAAGTTGGTGAAAAGTCCAGTTGAAGACAAACTGTTCAGAACCAGGACAGTAGCAAAAAAACCTCTCTGAACCTTTCTGTTTTTAAGCCATAACTTCCTGTAGAAAAATCCTTAAGGAGCACATAAGTACTTGTTAGAAAGCTACTGAAGTTTACTAAAACTTTGGTATTGAACTCAAGTCAAGAATCTGTTGATAACTTGAGTAAAATTTGGAGTTTGTGAGAGCTGGTCAGGGTAGTCCCGCTGATTAGCTTAGCGTACATAAGATTTGTTTAAACATGAATATGGTTATGCTTTCATAAAGTTCATGACATGTTCATGTTTTACTTATATTTACTTACTACTGAGATAGAATTTTGATTGACTCAAAATTTTGTTTCGTGCAGTATGGTACGTACACATTCTCAAATAGAGCTTGGAGGTTCAAGTCGAGGTGGGAATGACTCGACTTCATCACAAGAGGCATCGCCAACCGGATTGGCTGAAATTATGGCAAAGATGAATGAAACTCTCCAAACTCTAGTTCAGCAAGGCATAGCTCGAGAAGCTCAACGTCACATGCCAACCCAGAGCACGTATCTGGATTTCTTGGCGATACAACCGCCGGTATTCAACGAGGCGGCTGACCATTGTGAAGCAAATCACTGGTTACGTGTCCTTGAGTCCAAGTTTGGGTTGATCCAATGTGATGAATTCTCAAAGACTCTATATGCCGCTCAGCAGCTTCGCGGCTTTGCTGGAGCATGGTGGGCAGAGTACCTTGCTGTTCAACCAGCAGGGCATCGTGTCACATGGGCGGAGTTCCAGGTTGCATTTCGTGCTCGTTTCATCCCTGCGGGCATAATGCAAACCAGTCTGGATGAGTTCTGGAGTCTGAAGCAAGGGGACATGAGTGTTATTGAGTATGCGAAGGAATTCAATCGCTTAGCTCAATATGACCCTGACTATGTGAGGTCACCAGCCATGAAGGGTTATCATTTTTATCAAGGGCTGACGGCTAGGCTGCGATGTGAATTGGCTCAAGTTAGCCAAGAGAATTTTGATGAGTTTGTGAGCTGTGCTATCGCTCAAGAATATTATTCCAACCTCTACCTCAAAGAAAAGAGGGAGAGGGACTCATCACAGGATGAAGACAATCGTCTACCCCAGAAGTATCGGTTGGTAATCCGTTCACCTTCCGGTCGAGAGATTCCACAAGAGGTGCAATCATTCTGGGAGTGTGACGACTCTTCTACTCCACAGAGGTCATATTCACCTCCACCGCTGTGACGCCCTCAATTCTGTGGGAAAACTACGGAACCGAGAACTAATGCATATGTGTGCCTAGGATGTTCATCACACATATACATGTATTTCACAAACTGAATTCAGAATATATATATAACCACGAATAACAGAGTTTATTACAATACCTCATGAGTCTTGGACTCATGCTTACAGCGGAAGTCTTATTTCTATGCAGCGGAAGTCTTTATTTTAATGTGGAAGCAAAAACTAATGCGGAAGCAAAACTAAGCAGAAGTGGCTCCATCTCTACTCCATCCACAGGCAAGGTTGAGAACAGATCACACGCCATAATGCTCCACTTGGTCTTCATAGTAGCCTTCTCTTGCTGTTGATGATGAAATAGTAATGCAAGTTTGAGTACAATGATGTACTCAGCAAGTGCGGGAAAACACATGATATGCAGTTCATAAACAAGGTAGGTATAAAAGGTTTTTTTGCAGAAAAGCAGATTTGTAAAACCATGATAGAACATCAACTTAACTTTAGATGTAATCCCAACATGTACTAAATTACCAACATACCTCCATCACTTCCCGTGTTCCATCCAAACATTAACCAATCCTTTATTCATACTCACGAATACCTCCTCATATTCGCTACCATCTCACCTCGTAAAACAACCTCGTCTCACACCGAGACCAATCTCATGTCATGTCCCAACAGTCATGCAACCATCTCATCATCCAGACTCAACAGTTCCAAACCAATAACCATAACCAAGAACCTTCCCAATAACCATCCCAATAACCATCCCAAAAACCATCCCAACTAATCATGGCAGTTTAGCCAGGTGCTCGTGACCGTAAGCTCGGCTATCATGATAGTTTTAGTAACTCTGCAGAGTTTGCACCTCTTTACCCACAAGTTTGTGATTTCGTCACCCGTCGGCGACTGCAGAACCTCCATTATACCAGTACACAACCGTCGGTGTATGGTCAAGAGATCACAAAATAGCCTTTACAAAGGGGTTACTAGATGTATGGACTCACTAAGGTTTCACCGGCAGGCTAGAATCTCCGATTCTCCCACCCACGGGCCCCCTCTTGTGCCATGCAGTTCCCAGGGCAGTCCTCACTCGACTCCCATTCCCCGCGCCTTCCACAGTCCATAACACTCTAGCAACTTACCTAATTACTCAGCTAAGCCGCACACATACTTGGTCTTGTGGTGGCACTGTTATCCTGGCATGTGCATGCATGAACCGGTCCTTAGATCTACGGCAAGTAAAACCACCATCTCATGCTACCTCGTTCACAAAACCCAGGCTTGCCTAGATCTCCCTCCGATCCATATTCATTAACCTC
Organism: Neostapfia colusana; assembly: GCA_030760725.1. Taxonomy (NCBI): domain Eukaryota; kingdom Viridiplantae; phylum Streptophyta; class Magnoliopsida; order Poales; family Poaceae; genus Neostapfia; species Neostapfia colusana. Next base: position 54,400,253 of record JASWHV010000019.1, read on the forward strand.
ATCAGTTACTTATTATCAGTACGAGTGCAGTTAGCTAGACACATCTATCTCGCTTCCCAATCAATAGACTCAGCGAAGCATAAAGCAAAAACCATATCCGACTCATAAACTTCCCAGGCGACAAGGGTGGTTTAACCAATACTAGTAAACTCCTATAAAAAGGGTTTCCCATCATGTTTGACTCAGCACACACACCTTTTTGCAAAACAGTTTTATCCAAAACATAGGATCAATATGGTCAAGGAGCACTTGCCTTGTACTTGCGGTTTCGGTTGTTCTTGATTCTCAAAACCTTGTTGCTGCAGCTCGTCGTAGACAGCTCCCTAAACCTGTCCTGCTATGTAGGATTCACGTGCATACAAGATTCACAGCAATCAATATCATGCGCAAACCTTAAACTAGATGCGATGATGCACATGCATGCTATACTATGATTTTTATTAGATTGGTGTGCTCTTGCATGGCTTGCATGAGCAGAGGTGTTCGGATCAAAGGTGGTCGTGGCGATGATCTTGTCTTTAGATCAAACTGATCATCGAGTGATCTGCCCACGAGAAGGCTTCTGTTCGAAAGGAATTGAAGAACAGATGCAAAGAGATGAACACAATGATGTCGTAAGGTGGTATTGAAGTCCTACCTCATGCTCTTCTTGACGTCGAGGTCCTCCTCAGACCGCTTGGTTCTTCTCCGATGATTTCCCTTGTTGCGCTTCGGCGATGTTTTGCTCGGCGAGTTAGGGCTAGGGCTCTAAGTCGTCGGCTCAGGAGTTGAAAGAGAAGTTTGTGGTTTCGGCCAGAGGTTTTGGGTTCTATTTATAATCGGGAAGAGAATAGTCCTAATCTGATTGTATCCCGAATAAGAGTCTTATTCAGATCTTTGTTGGATCCTAATATCTTATCTTTAGTAACATCGTAGAATTTAGATCGATTTCTGTTGCGTACTGGTATCTTTACACGTAAAAATCGCTCTAGAACTCGTTACCTCCGCGATGATGAGCTCCGGAAGCTCCACGTGTCCTCCGGGGCCTGGTATCTCCTCCTCCACAGAGACGAGCTCCGGTTGTGCCGCGTGTCACGAGCGAGACCTCCCTCTTCTTCGGAGGTGAGCTCCGCGCACGCCACGTGTTGGCGCCGGTCTTCCCCCTCTTCTTTCCTCAGGGACATGCCCCGAGGTCGACACATGTCTAGCAACGAAAGACCTCCCGGAGATAAGCTCCGGTGGCGACACGTGTTCGATAGATCTGGACTCCTCTGAGATGAGCTCCGAGATCGACACGTATTCCGCGCGACGGGTCCTCTGATTTCCGCGAGGACTAGCTCCGAGGATGACATGTGTCCTACGAAAAATGCCTTTGCTTCTTCCGCAGAGGCTAGCTCCGTGGGCAACACGTGTCCCACAGGGTCGAACCTTTTTCCAATTGCGGAGGTGACCCCCGAGCCTGCCACATAGCCAGTTTAGCGGCGGACCTCTCTTCACCTCGCAGGGACGAGCTCCGAACACGCCACGTGGCCTGCTGGCCGTGGAAGTTGCCTTCGACGCTCTCTGAGGGCTTTATTGGCTATTCTTTTGATAATTCTCTCTGTTCCTACTTTTCATTAAAATGTTTCCTCTATCATGAACATATGCTGACACCCGAGGCGAGGGTGTCACAGCCGCAGCAGCAAATTATTTCTTATGCACCTCAGTATCAACAAGGTGCATCAGAATATTATTTCCCTCAAGAGGTTGAAGATGAACAAGGTGATTTCTCAGCTGAGCCAAGTGCTGTCCCACTTCAGCTTGACAATGATCTTAAGGTCAATGAAGCAACTGAACCGAGCAGCAACAATGTGTCTGTGGGTCCAGTTCCACAGAGCGATCTTGGGCAGCAAAGAAAAGCTATGTCCAAAGTGGGGACAGTTAATTATGTGTCAGTCGATGATCTGCCAAAAGGAGGACATGTTCTTGCCGGCAGGTTCACCTTAAATGACAAACCGATTGTCATTTTGTTCGACTCTGGTGCGACACATAACTTCACTAGCAGGGCAACGGTGATCCGGGATCAGATCTCCACCACTATTACCAAAGGCTCATACCTTATTCATTCGCCAGGTGGAGACATATCAACTAATGAAGTCGTCTCTCGAGCACCACTCTGCTTGGGTGGAAAAATTTATCCTACCACCCTCATCATTCTCGAAGACCAGGGAATCAATGCCATATTGGGAATATCATGGTTGACCTTCCATAAGGCTGTTCTGGACATCGAGAACAGGAGTGTTCACTTGGACTCTCCACTTCACGGGCGTCAAACATTGTATCTCGGCGAAGCGGTTTCCAAAGACCCGGAGTTATGTAATGCCGAAGCGTGTAAGTTAGAAGACATTCCGGTAGTCCGTGAATATCCGGACGTGTTTCCCGAGGATCTTCCAGGCCCACCACCTGAGCGCGAGGTGGAGTTCAAAATAGAGTTGATACCGGGAACCACGCCGATCTCTCGGAGACCATACAAAATGGCCCCGAGTGAGTTAGCAGAATTGAAAGAGCAACTCAAAGATCTGATGGACAAGGGGTTTATTCATCCAAGTTCATCACCATGGGGTTGCTCAGCTTTGTTTGTGAAAAAGATGGATGAGACGCTGAGGCTATGCGTCGATTATCATCCTTTAAATGCTGTGACCATAAAGAACAAGTATCCACTACCAAGAATTGATATCCTCTTCGATCAGCTAGTGGGTGCTAAAGTCTTCTCTAAGATGGACTTAAGGTCGGGATATCATCAAATCAAGATCCGCGCGGAAGATGTCCTGAAAACAGCATTCTCGACAAGATATGGACTCTATGAGTATCTTGTCATGTCATTTGGGTTGACCAATGCTCCGGATCATTTTATGTATCTTATGAACTCGGTGTTCATGCCGGAGCTGGATCAGTTCGTCGTGGTATTCATCGACGACATCTTGGTCTATTCCAAATCTGAAGAGGAACACGCTAAACATTTGCATATTGTGCTCCAACGACTGAGAGATCACAAGCTCTATGCAAAGTTTAGTAAATGTAAATTCTGGATCAACCAAGTGCCGTTTCTTGGACATATTATTTCAGCAGAAGGCATTGTTGTTGATCCAATCAAGATTGAGCAAGTGCTGAAGTGGAAGTCTCCAACATCAGTCCACGAAGTTCGTAGCTTCTTGGGTTTGGCGGGATATTATCGGAGGTTCATCCCGAGCTTCTCAAAAATCTCCAAACCTATGACGGAGCTACTGAAGAAAGGCATCAAGTATGATTGGAGCAAGCCATGTGAGGAAGCTTTTCAAGCGTTGGTGAAATACCTCACAACAGCCCCGGTTCTAGCTCAACCGGATACAACCGAGCCTTTTGATGTTTATTGTGATGCATCCGGCGTCGGGCTTGGTTGTGTACTCATGCAAGGAGGACGCGTGGTCGCATACTGATCACGGCAATTACGGAATCATGAGCAACATTATCCAACTCATGATCTGGAGCTTGCTGCCGTGGTATTAGCTTTGAAGATGTGGAGACATTACCTATTGGGAAATCTGGTTCATCTCTACACCGACCACAAAAGTTTGAAGTACATATTCACTCAGAAAGAGTTGAATATGCGACAACGGCGATGGTTGGAGCTGATCACGGACTATGAGATTGAAATTCATTATCATCCGGGCAAGGCAAATGTGGTTTCCGATGCACTGAGCCGGAAGTCTCATATTCATAACCTGACCATTACGCCGATAGAAGAGGAAGAACCAAGTCTTTACTTGGTTCCATATGGAGCCCTACATAATCTAGCCCTCATACCCACAATAAAAGAGGAGGTTATGGCAGCTCAAAAGAAAGACAAGGGCATGGCTCATATCAGAAGGAGGTTGAAAGACGGGGAGATGAAATGTTTCCGGATAGATGATGAAGACACTCTATGGTTCAAGAACCGGATAGTCGTACCCCATGATATGAGGCTGCGGAAGAAAATTTTGGATGAGGCTCACTTATCCAAATTTTCTATTCATCCGGGCAGCAACAAGATGTACCAAGAGCTGAAGACCAAATTTTGGTGGACCCGGATGAAGAGGGAGGTTGCTAAATACGTATCAGAATGTGATACGTGTCGGCGAGTTAAAGCCGACCACATGAAGAAGGCGGGAACCTTACAACCGCTAAGTGTTCCGGCATGGAAGTGGGAGGATATAAGTATGGACTTTATTGTTGGACTACCTCTCACGGCTAATAAGCATGACTCGGTTTGGGTAATCGTGGATCGTTTAACCAAGTCAGCCCATTTCATCCCGGTACATACGGGATACCATGCCAAGAAGTATGTGGAGCTATATATTGCAAGAATACTATGCCTACATGGAGTTCCCCGGACGATCATCTCCGATCGAGGCGCACTGTTCGTTGCTCATTTCTAGGAGCAGCTGCATGCCTCACTGGGAACCAAATTGATTAGAAGCTCTGCATATCACCCTCAAACCGATGGGCAAACGGAGAGGGTGAATCAAGTTCTCGAAGATATGCTTCGAGCATGTGCCATTCACCATGGTAAAGGATGGGACGATTATCTACCGTTGGCGGAATTCGCTTATAACAATGGGTATCAAGTGAGCATCAAAATGGCACCATATGAAGCTCTCTACGGCCGGAAGTGCCGCACACCCTTGAACTGGTGTGAATCTGGCGAGAGAGTGATTTACGGGGTTGACCTCGTAAAGCTGAAGAGCGGGTAAGGCTTATTCAAGCAAATCTGAAAGCCGCTCAGTCCAGACAAAAGAGCTATGCGGATAGGAGGCGTCGCCCTCTAGACTTCCATGTTGGGGACCACGTCTACCTCCGTGTATCTCCTATGAAGGGCATTCACCGATTCGGAGTGAAAGGGAAATTAGCTCCACGTTTTATCGGTCCCTTCATCATCAGTGCAAGGTGTGGACCCGTGGCATACCGTTTGGAGCTGCCGGCAACCTTAGCCGGAGTTCACAACGTCTTCCACATATCTCAGTTGCGGAAGTGTTAAAAAGTTCCAACGGAGATTCTCACGGGAGACATCGCAGATTTGAAGCCGGACCTCACCTATGTTGAGCATCCAACCCGGATAATTGATGAAAAGACTCGCGAGACCAGAAACCGGACGCTGCGATTTTTCAAGGTGCTATGGGAAAATCACACGTCCGACGAAGCTACATGGGAAAGCGAGGAGTATTTGCAGCGCAATCATCCGGAGTTGTTAGAGGCTTATATGTAGTAGTTGTCCTCTCCACCTTGTCCTTAATCCTGAATCTCGGGACGAGATTCTTTTTAAGGGGGGAGGAATGTAAAAGTCCCAAAACTTGTAAACAGAAAACTTGAGCTGTGAATAAAGTTGAGTTTATATGCAAGAAATGAGACTTACAAAAACTTTTGTGTTACTCATGAAAGTGTTGGCATGTGCAATAAAACTTTGAATTCAGTTTGAATTAAGAGGTGCACTTCAAAAAGAAGGAGGGCATGTTCAAAAGAGAAAATTCAAACTGTTGTGTTGAAAGAGTGTATTTGCAATAGCCAACTCAAAGATCAGAGGACATATTTGAATTCATCAGATCCAAATTAGGAGGGAGCCAAGTTTTGAGCAAATTTGGAGAGGCTTTGATATAAATATCAAGGGAACTCGTGAAATTCATCCAAATTTGAATTTAAACTTGAAACTGTGTCACAAATTGTCAAATGTCAAAATGGCTTTTGGATTTGGGTCCTGCATGGATGAATTTACAATGTGTCAAAAATTTGGAGATATTTTGGGGCAGAGGGGGGCTGTGGGCCCCACTGGTCAGTGAGAGGAGGGGGACCTAACTTACTGCCGAAGTCACTCTATTCTCGGTTCACACCCGAGCTCACACCGAGCCACCGCGAGGCGCCACGCGCTGCCGACCGAGGAACCGGAAGCACCACCCGAGCTGCTCCGGAGTCGGCTTTCTCGCGCCATTATCAACCCCGCCGAGTGAACGACGCTCCCACAAACCGCCTCCCACAGCTGCCGTCGATTACCTCGCGTTTTTCCTCGCCGAGCGGCTCCCGCGCGGAAGAAGTCACGCAGCTCGTCGATGCCCGGCCACCATGACGAAGCACCCGCCGTGCTGAGCCTCTCCACAACGATGCCAGACCCCACTGAGCGTGGCCGACAAAAGAAACCGGTGCTAAACCCACGGGAACCCCGGCGTCGAGCTCAATCCTTCTCCACGGCACCGGGCGAAGTCGCCGCTGCAAGAATCCGTCGCCCAGCCACAACAGAGCCTCTCCTCTCGAGTTGCAAAAGCAAAAAGGTTCGCCTATGCCTCTGCTCACCTCACCACAACTCCGGCGGCCTGTCTTGGACGGTGCTCGCCGGAATTTCAATTCTTCCGACGACATACGATAATAACCGAGGGTAGAAATTTGGTAAATTCGTCACACACGTTGAACTACTCATCACACCACGTAGCATACATCTTTCAGACCCCCGCGCGCGTTCATAGGATCAAGAACCACCGAGAACCATCGAGCAGAGCCGCTGTTCATCGAGTTTTTCGATTTTCACCGGATTTTGACCTAGGCCGACGGTGAGGTCATATTTCAGGCGAGTTCCAGAGAGATCGGCGGTTGGGTCCGTGTTCTCCTCGGTGCGGTGGTGCTGTACGCGCAAACGGCTACGTGTTTGGTGTAGTATAACGCCCTAGCGACGTCGCCAGAGTGGCCACCGCCGTTGTCGCCGTCGCACCTAGGTTTCCGACCATCGTCGAGCTGAGATAAGCCCGGCAACGTGTTCCTTGTACGAGAATACGTGGGGGCAGCGAGATCCAGCAAGTTCCGAGCACCGGAACCCACTCCTGGCGAGAGCTCCGGCGAGCTCGGCGGCGCGGGAGCGCGGGCAGCCGGAGGAAGACGAAGACGGGGGCTGGCCCACGCGTCAGTCACTGTTGCGAGGGAGGGGGATTGCCTGTGGCCTCGGATCGGTCTGTGACAACACGGGGACAGGTCTGTGGCCCCGTGTGGCTTGAATGCAGCAGCTGACACGTGGGGTTGGGGCCACTGTCAGAGTTTAAACATTTCCCCGATTTATTTTGAATTCCAGATTTAGTTCAAACTTGAGAACCTCATAACTTTTGCTAGGAAGCTCCAAAATTAGTGATTCAAATTGGGTCGTATTCAAGAGGTAAAACTATATCCAAATATGCCACCCAATTTGTATGAAAATCAATAGAAAGTTCTGGAAAATTCTCTAAAGCTTTTCAGCAAAAGAATTTTAGAGGGAGTTTGGCTCATCCAAAATTCCCCAAATTTTGCCAGAATATTCTTTAGGATATTAGGAGACTCCTGTAAAAGTTTCAACTCATTTGGAGTTGATTTTTTTGGGAAATTCGGGTTTCAAATTTCTGTATTCAAATGAATACAGAAACATTTTCAGGAAAATTCCAAAACTTAAAAATTCAGTTCTGGCCATTCCTTAGCTCCAAAAATCCTAGGAAAATTCAGACATACTCTATGAACTATGCTGGAAATTATAGTTCACTTGAATTTGCATGAAAGTGCAAATTTAATCAGAATTAATTTCTTTTTGCCTAAATGCTTAGGAAATTGTTCTGGGTGATCCACTTAGTGAAATGTTCTGAATTTTGGTACAGAGGACTTTCTTGTGACAAGAAATTCCCAAGAAAATTTCCAGCTCCATTGGAGTCCTGGATCATTAGTGTTCTGTTCAACCATTAGTTGACCCCCACCCAAGTGATGAAACTCCACTCATCACTTGATGATAGTGCTTAAACACACACCCAAGCCACCACCCCCAGTTTCATTTTAAATTCTTAAACAGAGTTCCAGTTTTAAAAACTTGTCCTTAGCACTTGTTAGCAAATGTTTTACAATTAAACATGTATGCATCTTCATAACGCGTAGTGATTAAACGTGGATAAGTAAAGAAGAAGTTGAGCTTGGATCAAGGAGCAAGAAGGCAGGGATTAAGCCTCAAGTCATCATCAGCAACTAACTTCATCTTATCTGACTTAATTCACATGCAAAACCAAGGCAAGCCCCGGTTTGCATTTAAGATGTTTTTAAAGTTTTCCTTTGTTCACTACTATTGGTCATAGTTGTATGTGCATTAGGTCAAGGTTGTTTTATACCCCACTTGCATAACCAAAAATGAACCCTGAGGTCGAGGTTAGAATGGTGTCATCGTTGTAGAATAAGGCCATGCTAAATAGACTAGGGCATCCGGTAGAAGACGAGTAGTGGAATCTACTCGCGAGCTATAGACGGGACTACCTGGGTGTAGATGGAAAAAAAGAGGGCAAACTAAAGTTTACATTTCCAAAGATGAGACCGGGCAGGATGCTTAGGCAGCGACAAGACGAGGTCTTGGTCGAGTAGTTCTGCCTGTGTCGGTTAAGGACCGATGCGTGTGCGGCACCCAGGAGCAGGTATTGAGTTGTGTACCGGATGCTTACTGGCATATGGGAATTAGGAAACCGATGTACCAGGTTCACTGGGATGTAGAGGCATACCATATCGTCTCGTTAGACCTATGAGCCCGAGACGGAGCGACCGGTTCTACAGTCTAGTGTCCTGAGAAAGGTTGCCACATACGACGTAATGAAGGACGCCAGAGGTTGGTCTTCAGAGGCGGGCGTATGTGTCGAGTTATCCGGGTAGTGTTTGATTCGAATCACCGTCCATCGCGGTTATTGATTACCGCTTGCTCCCTGTGTTGTGACATAGTTAATCAAGTTGTGTGGAAATAGTTTGCAAAGTTTTAAATGCTGTTATGATAATTGTAAATTGCATGAAAACCATGTTTGAAGTAGAGATAGAGCAAACTAAAGTTATTTTTCACCTTGAGACAAGTAACATTGGAATGAAGCGTTTCTTGTTTGATTGTGGAGTTCCAATGTTGCTGGGCGCAAGGTCACTACTATTATGGCTAAAATCTGAAAGTTAAGGATGAACTCGTAGGCGAGTCTTTTCGCAAATGACAGGCTTAAGTCGTAGGTTACTTTCATGTAGAGTTTCATGTCTTAGGAGAGACAGTTAAGTCTTGCTGAGCCTTTGTGCTCACTCTTGCTATATAAGTAGTTTTGCAGGTAAACATCATCGCTATAAAGAAGGTTGTCTGGTGAGACTCGGGAACTTCTGAGTCATTTCACACATGGAGAACCTAGCCGCTGCCATGTCTTCGTGTTGCTAGCGAGAGGAGTCCGCGGGCTAGATCTCTCTCTCGAGTGTTTCTTAGATATTCATCGTGAGCTGTCTATAGACTTCCGCTGTAGCTATTTTATGTAAATTATTTACAAAGAGCAGTTGTAAGCTTCCGCTTGATTTATGTAATACGTTGTTCCTTATATGTGTGCTGTTCGGTGCCGCATAACACGGCACCACCCATTGCGATCTCCGGGCGAGTCGGCACGACCCCGTGATGGAGGTCGGGCCCCCTCATTCATATGGTAGTCCAGCTGACACCTATTCCCCGCACCATCCAACACACCCATACTACGCCAGGGATACACCTAATTAATTGGCCAAGCTGCCCCATCTCAGCATGTGGTTGGCACGGTAAAGCCAGGTTACATGCTCCATGAACCGGTCCTTAGGATCCAGGCAAGTACTAAGCACAAACCCGAGTCTCGTGCACCCAGCACCAACCAAATCATCCAACTTGCCTTGATCCCTACCTCTACATAACTCATAATATCTCATTCAAGAGTAAGGTAAACAAATTGATGATATCATATCCCACTTATCCCATTCTAAGCATAGCTAAGCATAAGTAATATGAATGAATGACATAATAAAGCAAATCCCAACCCAAGCTACAAGGAAACAAGGTAATGCAATTGTAGGGAAACTTCCTAACATGGGTTTCGTATTTCAATTGACAATGCAAATAATTCTTGCTACACATCCTAGTATAGGATCAAAGTGGTCAAGGACACTTGCCTTCTTCCTGCTGCTCTGGGAATGGAAAGTCTTGTTCTTGGAAGGGAAGAACTTGCTCTGGGGCAGGTTCTATTCATGCCAACACACATAGCAAAAGAAAACAACAATCCATAAGACATAGTTCACTCTTTCACTTCATACAAACCACACATTCACACCTATGAAAGTCATTCACATTTCTAAGTGTTGTGGTTACTCTATGTGTGTTGATTTTTGGCTTACATGCACTTTTAAACATGTAGATATGATTTCTAACTTTTGTATTCAGATTTCTGTTTGCACACTATATATGAATTTCCAATTTGAACAAATTCCTTACATTCAATTGATACACATCTTAGCTACCAAGTATGCATGGAAGGTATTTTCCTACTCCAAATGGGTTTTCAGATCTTCTACCAAATCCTAAACTGAAATCTTTGAATTTGGAGACTTCATTTATCATTTTCTAGTTATGCATACCTATTTTCCTATATTTTCAGATTTATTTTCTATACCTAAATGTGAACTTTATTATGAAAATAGTAAGACACATCATCTAAACAGAATAGGTTCTGATCTAAAATATTAAATACTATATTTTTGAACTTCTCCTCTGATGTGAACTAATTTAAATTTATTTTACCAATTTTCAGAATTATTCTCTAACCTAAAAATGTGTCCCTATAACTAATAAATGTGAACAATCAATTAGACAGATTCATTTCAGCTTAAAATCTATTTTTAACTCACTCCAAAGTTTTCCATGTGCTAGGAGATTTTAAATTTGAATTTGCAATGTGTTTGTCCCACCTTTTAAATTTTAAATCCTAATCACATATTCAAATTCCTAAATTTAATATCATATAGGGTTAAAAAGGTAAACTCACCCTACTACAGGGTCTATTATATTATTTCATAAATTTCTAGGGGTCTAACTACACATAACAGAGGGGTTTTCCTAATTTTTATTAAGTCCAGGGGCTAAAACTGATTTTTAAATGAATTTACATGAATTTCTGAAGTTCTAGGGGCTAGATCAGAAGTTTCCGGGGCTACCTCGTATTTTCTGAGATCCCCAGGGGTAGCGCGTAAGAATCCCGGTCTTTATAATGCGGGGCTGATGTGGACCGTCTGATTTAAAACAGACGGCTCAGATTAGATTGCCGAACCGGTATGCGCGGGTTTTAATTCTACCGTGTGATTTAAAATAGACGGCACATAAGCGGCCACGTCGCCCTGACCGTGCGCGGGCGCCGCCTCCCGCCGCCGACTTCGCCCTGACCGTGCGCGGGCGGCGCTGCCCAGCGGCGCGCGGCGGCGGGAGGCGGCGATCTCGCCGGAGAACTTCGGATTTTCGTCTATACCTCCTAAAACTGGGATTTCATGGCATAGATCGGCAGAGGGGAGGTCGGGGATCTCACCTCAGGGTTTTTCTTGAGCTCAGAGGTCCTGGAAGACGGTCGGCGACGAGGTCCGAGATGGAATTGCTGCGGTGCTCATCGGAGCTGTGCCTAGAGCGCAAATCGCCGAGTTTTCTGCACCTGCGTGATTCCCTGGAGGCGGTGGAACACGATCGGCGCGTTAGATCGGAAAATCCGAGCAGAGATCGAGAGAAATCGGTGATCGGAGCTTCGGTTCTCACCGGGAGGAAAAACAGCCGATCGTGGGGGAAAAACGAGTCGATGCGGCGTTTATATAGACGGGGGAGGGCGGCGTGTCGGTTGTGATCGAGGTTGAGTCGTCCGAGACCAGAATTCGGCTAGGAAAGCGCGGTTTTCTGGGTTAGTTGCGATCGGCCGCGCGCGGAGGAGTCCGGGTAGTTGGCGCGAGAGGGAGGTGAGGGATGACACGCGGGCCCCGCGTGTCAGTGAGAGAGAGGGGAGCGCGCGGCTGCGGGCTGTCGCGGGGGCGGGTGGGCCGGCTTGTGGGTTTTGGCCCACTAGCCGGGGGTTTTGTTTTTTTCTTTTTCTTTTTTGTTTTCTTTTCTGTTTTGAGTTGAATTTGAATTCCAATTTGAATTTGAATTTCTGCACCACATGCAATATGTCCAAAAAATTTTAAATTCCCCTCTTAACAGGTTTTGGGGTGTTACAATACCATGTCATAAAAGCAAGGATGCTACTAATGTTGCTGATTTGTTCTTTCGTGAAATTATTCGTTTGCATGGTGTGCCAAATACAATCGTTTCAGATCATGACACTAAATTTATTAGCCACTTTTGGAGATGTTTATGGGCTAAGTTGGGGACTAAACAGCTTTTTAGTACTACATGTCACCCCCAAACTATGGTGAAACTGAAGTAGTCAATAGAATATTGTCTACTATTGCTTAGGGCCGAGAATAACCTGAAAATGTGGGAAGAACGCTTGCCTCATATTGAATTTGCTTATAATCGTTCACTGCATTCCACTACTAAGATGTGCCCTTTTGAAATTGTGTATGGTTTCCTACCTCGTGCACCTATTGATTTGTTGCCTCTTCCATCTTTGGAGAAGGTTAATTTTCATGCTAAACAGCGTGCTAAATTGATCTTAAAAATGCATGAGTTAACTAAGGAAAACATTGATCGCATGAATGCTAAATACAAACTTGCTGGCGATAAGGGTAGAAAACATAGTGTGTTTGAACCAGGAGATCTTGTTTGGTTACATTTACGAAAAGATAGGTTTCCTGATTTGCGCAAATCAAAGCTAATGCCACGTGTTGATGGTCCTTTTAAGGTGTTAAAGAAAATAAATGATAATGCATATAAACGTGAGCTGCCCGCAGACTTTGGGGTTAGTCCCACTTTTAACATTGCAGAGTTGAAGCCTTATTTGGATGAGGAACATGTGCTTCCGTCGAGGACGACTTCAATTCAAGAAGGGGAGGATGATGATGACATCACTACCACAGTTACACCCATAGCCTCTGCTACCACACATATGAGACCAATTACTAGAGCTCGCGCATGCTAGTTAAATTATCAGATACTTTTGTTTCTTGGTAATGTTTCTAATATTTATGAGAATATAATGCTGCCTAAATTGGATATATTTGTGTTTCTTACAAATGAAGGGCCTAGCATGGCAAGAGGAATGAACATGAGAGCATCATCAAGCAGGGAGATGAAGGCGCGTGAGAAGGGAACTAGAACGGAGTTTCTAGTGGAGTTTTCAGCACTTTGAAGCCACCTTGATGACATACAAGGACATGGACGAAATATACAAGCTGGTGGACCAGAATAAAGTTAAGTGGATGAATAGGGTACTGTGCACCAAATCTTGAGGCTGGGGCCATGTAATAAAGAGAGATTTAGACAAATAAGGAAAGGAATAAGTGAAATATCGTCCAACTTTGCTGCTGGACAAAATTTCCCTCTTTCTTTCCCTATTAAAAGGTAGTCTATCTCAGAAAAAGGAAGAGAATAATGGAGATCACGTCCTACCTTTGTTTCTGGACGAATTTCCCTGTTCCCTCCCCTATTTAAGTAGGCCAAGAGCTCCTTGAGAGAGTGGGTTTTGTGTAGAATAAAGTTTGCCACAGCTGCAACTCGCGTACCCCGTTTGTATCCAACGACCAGACCAGGACGTTTCAGAACCCCACTTTCATCAATAAAGTTTTTCTTCTTGAATTCGTGAAATTGCCTAGAGGGGGGTGAATAGACTAAAATACCTGAAATGACTTAATTAAATGAGATTAGAACACAAGGGCCAGACTAGTCTAGCTCAGGAGCGGACTAGTCTGGTCTGCTTGCTAGAAAAACCTAAAAGGGCCGGACTAGTCTGGCTCAGGGGCGGACTAGTGTGGTCAAACTGGTGGAAAGGCCTAAAACTTGATTTTTATGGGTTTTTCTCCAGATTTTAGTTTAACAAAATGTGGATAAAATAACTAGCAATACTATATGACAAGTGTGATAGAATATTGAAATGAATTGCAAGATTGTGATAATGTATACTCTAATAGCAAAATAATTAAAACAAACCCTAAGCAATCTTGACGTTCAAAGAAATGTAAATGCAAGATAGACATTGAGAATTTATCCCGAGGTTCGATTCCACTTAGGAATCTACGTCCCCATTGAGGAGTCCACAAAGGACCGGGTCTAACAACCCTTTCCTCACCAAGTTGCCACTAAGGCCAACCCGGTTCTTCACTATCTCAAGGGTGAACTTACAAAGTTTTGGGGCTGCTCACAACCCGAGGCTCCCACTTGATCACTTCCACAAAGCTTCACGAATCTTACAAGCCACAGGTCACACCAAGTGCACGAGATCACTCCAAGAGCCTAAATGTGAAGTTCTTCCTCCTCTTCTCACACACCCAAATTCACTCAAGATTTGATTCAAGAGGGTGAGTAGGCAATGGAGAAGGCTTGGAGGGGATCTAGGAAGGTTGTGGCGGCGCTAGGGTTCCAGAGAGTTGTAAATGAAGTCGGGGCATCTCCTTTTATAAAAGTCCCGAAGCCAACCGTTGCCACCAACCAAAAGTCCAGACTAGTCCGGTCAGGACCCGAACTAGTCCGGTTCGTGGAGACTACTGGCGTCATAAAGTCACCTACTCCCCAACGTTCAAATTTCAAACGCTTACAAACCTCCGGACTAGTCCGCCTCACAATGGACTAGTCCGATCTCACACAGGAACTCTTTGTCCGGGTGAGAACGGACAAGTCTGGAGGACCCAGACTAGTCCGGCCACTTAGGCGGACAAGTCCGGTCCAGCAACACTTAGCCGTGGGAGCTCTCATCTCACAACCATTCGGACTAGTCCGCCTCAGAACGGACTAGACTGAACTCACACGGGGACTCTTTGTCCGGGTGAAAACGGACTAGCCTGGCAAGCCCGGACTAGTCCGGCCACTGAGGCGGACAAGTCCGGTCTACCAGGACTTACTCCCAAAACACTCTCACCAAGAGAGAAACTGACTAGTCCGTCCCCAAACGGACAAGTCCGAACTCAGTCAGGAGCTCTTAGTCCACCACAAAACGGACTAAGCCGTAGGACTTCCAGACTAGTCCGGCCTCTGGCCTGAACAAGTCCGGCCTGCCCAAGTTTACCTTTCTTGCACTCTCCACTAAGGACTTGACACTTCTAACGCTTTGAGCTCTCTTTTATGATCTCAATGCACATGACACACACACTCTCACTTTTACACGGCTAGCCCACTAAAGACTCAAGTGAAACCCTAATATCTACTCTTCGAGTCTTCAACACCGTTCTTCATCCTTTTCCTTTTTAAGAGTTTAGGTGTCCGCCTTAGAAATATCATGTGCTTATGATCATCTCAGCTCATTAGTATCTTAATTGTCGTCATCAATCATCCAAAACCCACGGGGATACCTAGATGCACTTACAATTCGCAATATCCAGATTGCAATCCTAGTTTCTTGCTTGTTCTTTGTTTGCCTGCAGTAAATAGACCCTCGTGGTCAGGTTGATCGTGCTCTGGCGTGGTCAATAACCTCTTGGAGTTGGTTTAGCGATTGCTAAGGCGCGATGTCTTCAAATGTTCGTAGTCGGATCGTCAAAGTCTACTCCACCAAAACGATAGTTACCATATCATCAAAAGACGGGGCACCTTCGTCTCTATCAGAGTGGGCTGAAAGAGCTCAAGAATGCTTGTGACAACTTTTAGAATCGTGAGTCTCCAAAAAGGGGACCAGTGGACTCCTTTTATAGAGTCCACGAAATGTTACCGTTGCCAACCACCAAAGTCCGGACTAGTCTGGACCACGACCTGGACAAGTACGGACATGGGGCCCACATTCTGCAGAGTGACGCCCCCTTCAATGGTCACTAAAATTTCAAAAATATTCTGAGTTCGTACTAGTCTGGACCTCGATCCGAACAAGTCCGGACCAGTCCGAAAACATCAGAACTTTCTTTTTTGCATTAACAGTCGGATAAGACCGGCTGTCCGGACTAGTCCAGATAGAGTCCGGACCCTAGTCCAGACACATTAGAAACTAATTTTCCGTATGCCACACCGGACACGTCCGGACTAGTCCAGACCTAATGTCCGGACAAGTCCGGATACATCAGTACCTCCTTTTCCGTGGGGGACCCCGGACAAGTCCGGGTGCGGACTAGTGCGGACCTTGTGTGCGGACAAGTCCGGGCTTGTCTGGATTTGTCCTTTTAAACTTGTCTACCCTTTCTTTTTAGCTAAAACTCTAAGGATTAAGCTCCAATCATTTTTACACCTACTTGATGTGGTGTCCCTCTTAATAGTACGACGTTTCCTACACTCAACAAAAATAAAACACTAATTCTATGTATAGGTCTTCAACACCCTTTCCTTTTTCCTTTTTGAGGGATACAACTTTCTTTCTCTTTTTTTGAATGTGCATACACTCTTTGCAAAACTCATTAGTTCTCTAATTGTTTGTCATTAATCAGCCAAAACCACTAAGGAGGCCTAGATGCACTTTCACGTAGAGGTACCGGTACTCTCCGAGAGATCTGAGGAACGGTCCTAGGATGTCCAACCCCCACATAGCGAAGGGTCATGGGGGAGGGGTCATCTGCAGCGTCTGTGCTGGTGTGTGGATCTGCTTAGCGTGTAACTGGCACGCCTTGCATCTCTTGACGAGGTCGACGACATCCTGGAGAGTTGTCGGCCAGTAAAAGCCATGCCGGAAGGCTTTACCGACCAGCGTTCGGGAACATGCATGGTTCCCAACCTCGCCTACGTGGATCTTTGCGAGCAGGTTGCAACCCTCCTCCCGAGTTATGCACTGCAATAGGACGCAAATAGAGCCACGCTGGTAGAGATCCCCTTCTACCGGCGTGTATCTCTTAGCCAACCGAGCGATCCATTCAGCAAACACACATTCATCGGGAAGGAAATTGTCTTTCAAGTAGTCCCGGATCTTCGTGATCCATGCATCAGGACCTACTTGAGCACTTGGATCTTGAGCGTCGGGTCGCACGGAGCCCTCGGTGAAGCTTACGATCCTTGACGGGCGCCATGGCAACATGGCCGCCGGGACAGCCAGCTTCGAGGTGCTGGTCCCGCCCCTTCGCCTAGTTCAGCCGGCCAGGCGGTAGGTCGCAGCAACTTCCTTTCAAAGACCCCCTCAGGCACCGGAGCCCAAGTGGAAGCCTTCGTTGACAGGTCATCGGCTATTGTGTTATTGGCACGGGGAACATGGCACAAGTCCAAGGATAAGAAGTTCTTCTCCAACTTTTGTACTTGGAGGAGATAAGTTGCAAGCTGTGGGTCATTGCAGCTACACTCTCGCTTGACTTGCTTAATGATCAGTTGAGAATCACCCTTGACCACCAACTGCTGGACGCCGAGGGATAGCGCGATTTTTTACCCGAAGATGAGAGCCTCATACTCCACCATGTTGTTGGCCGCCTTGAAGTCAAGTCGCACCATGTATTTGAACTGCTCTCCGGTTGGTGTAATGAGCTGTCGGTACGCTCAATATGGGGTACCCCCGCGCATAGGGGAAACTGCCTAAGGACCTCGCCCTTCTCCGCAGGGAGAGCTTCGAAGGCGCCATGTGTCTCGCGGGGCCGGACCTCCCTCTCCTCAGAGGAGAGCTCCGGGCCCGCCACGTGGCCAGCTGAGCTGTACCTCCCCCCTTCGTGGGGAGAGCTCCGAAGGCTCCATGTGTCCAGCGGGGCCGGACCTCCCTCTCCTCAGAGGAGAGCTCCGGGCCCGCCACGTGGCCAGCAGAGCCGGACCTCCCCCCACCGCGGGGAGAGCTCCGCAGGCTCCACGTGTCTAGTGGGGCTGGACCACCCTCTCCTCAGAGGAGAGCTCCGGGCCCGCCACGTGGCCAGCAGAGCCGCGCTACCTGCCCCCGTGCGGTAGGCAGCAAGAATAAAGACGTGTCATACCTTGTCCATACAAGGTATTCAAGACCCGCGCCTTCCCAAGACGCGAAGACGCGGAGCGCGCCTTTGTCAGGTGCCGTTGCGCCCAGTCACATCGCAGTGAAGACTGGCATGCCGCGTCAGAGGCTGTACGCCAATAAACACAGCGACAAGACATCCCCTGCCGCCCCTACCATCATCAACCACTACGACCAGCTTGCGGCATGGGAAGGGCGGCAGAACAAAGACTCAGAAGCCTTCGCCAGAGACAACTACCGGCGTAACTGCAATATACGGTAGATGGCAGGCAATCTCCCCGGGACCACCTGTCGGGTCCTGGGCCCACCTTGTAAGCCGCCCGAGCCTTGGACTATAAAAGGCTCGGGTAGGCGACGTTAGCAAGGGTTCGCTCCTCAGCGATTCGCACCTGAGGGTTCGACTCTTTGCACACTAGTTCCCTAGGCATTATAACACTCAGGTCATCCTCAAGCTCAGAACTCCGGTTCTGAGCGCCAAGCAATACAAAGAGCACCTCTGCTCACCGTCGACGTAGGGTTTTACGCTCCGGCGGCCTGAACCACGTAAAAATCTCTGTGTCAAGCTTCTCCTTCCATCGTCCCTAACGCGTAAGCTCTCCGTGAGTGACTAGCCCCTCCGAAAAAGAACCTCTGTGGGCTGCCCAGAGCAGGCCCGGGGGAAGTGTCGACAACACACTTCGACATTTGGCGCGCCAGGTAGGGGGTCTTTTCCCTTGCGCGACGAGCTTTCACCGACGAAGATGACGAAGCTTCCTTCAGCGGCAAGCTCTCCCTGCCCATGGTCACGACGAACGGTGACCAGCGGGGACTACGTCTCGACACACTCAGGATGGAGTGTGTCGGTGCAAGCTGGAAGCCAGCAGCCGACTCCGGCAGCGCCGACTCCAGCGAGCCCAAGATCCACTGCAGCGCTGAGTGCCTCCCACGGGAGTGCACTAGCTGCAGCACAAGCGCTACTGCACAATCCACCTGCTGGGGACGCGCCTCAGTCAGTGACCCAGCAATGGATTCGCGACGTGGACCGTCTCGTCGTCGTTGCCGCCAACCCTCGGCTTCGGCGGGGATAATGTCATGGTCAACCAGGTGTGTCGCTGACTCGCACGCCAATGGTTGACGGGCAGATAGCAGACTCCCGCTCCACCAGGCTCCCATCTGCGGACCTGAAGTCGGAGCTGGAGCGATGTCACCTGGGCGAAGACGCCCGCCTGACTATCGAGCGACGCCGAGAGAGGCGTCGCAACCGCGAGGTCGGTGACAGCATGTCGACCGCCTCGACTCAGCCTGGCCTGCAGACGTTCGCTACGCGATCTCTGCCCCAGGCATACGCCACGCAGCATATGCCTCAGCCATATGCCCTGCAAGTGGCACCCCCGGTCTATGGCGCAGCCTTGCCCACACCGGGTACGCGGTGCCAACGGCGAACCAAGCATTCGTGGCACCAACACCTGCAACAACAAGAGCAGGATGTGCGGCCCTGGCGCCACACCTTCGCTTCGCGAAGTGGCCGCGCAAGTTCCGGCCGCACCTGCCCGAGACGTACGATGGCAGCGTCAACCCGGCGGAGTTCCTCCAAATCTACTCCACCGCCATCCTTGCTGCAGGAGGGGATGAGGTCGTCATGGGCAACTACTTCCCCGTCGCCTTGACCGGCCCAGCACGGTCTTGGCTCATGAATCTCCCCCAGGGTTCCATAACCTCCTGGGGAGAGCTCTGCCGGTAGTTCACTGCGAACTTCGGCAGCTCCTACACCCGGCCTGGCACGGAGCTCGACCTCCACGCCATCCAGCAACAACCTGGTGAGACGCTGCGCTCCTTCATCTAGCAGTTCTCCTAGGTGCGGAACACCATCCCACATATCCAAAATGCTTCTGTGGTGGTGGCGTTCCGGCAGGGTGTACGGTACAAGAAGATGCTTGAGAAGCTCGCGACCAGAGAAGTGTGCGACGTCTCAGAGCTCTTCAGCCTGGCAGACAAGTGTGCCAAGGCACTAGAAGGGTGCAACTGGCACTCACAGCCAGTCTCCGAAGCCGGAGAACAGCCCAGACCAAATGTTGCCCCCCATGGGAGCGGCAGAAAGGTCAAGAAGGCCGTCGGCAAGATCATGCTGCCGACCGAAGCTCCAGTTGCTGCAGCAGCAGCACCCACCGGAGCTCGGGGGCCACGCCCCGACAAGAGGCCACGACAGTCACCAGCTCTAGATGGTGACCAAGGCGAGCCATGCCCCGTGCACAACACCAGCAGCCATACTGTTGCTGAGTGCTGGGAGATTCATAAGCTCGTGGAGCGCTTCCGCAGGGGGAAGCAACTGCGTGCTGACGCCCCTCCCTTCTGTCAAGAGGAGGGCAAGCAGAAGGTCGACGCCCAGGACGGCCAGCACATGGAGTTCCAGGAGCCTCAGCGCACCGTGAAGGCGGTGAGCAACCGTGAGGACTCCATCTCCAGCGGCGACGAGTGCCGGAAGGCGCTCTACGTCATCTACGACGGGTCCTCTGACCCCTCGTCCCTAAGCGCAGTCAAGACTCTGCACAGAGCGATAGCATCGGTGGCCCCTCTCCCAAGTGTCGCGCCGCACCTCAAGTGGATGGGAACCCCCATCAGCTTCGACGCCACCAACTGCCCCAGGAACATGGCTGGGGCCGGCCAGCTGCCGCTCTTGGTAGCACCCACCATCGCCAACGTAAAGGTGTACCACGTCCTGGTAGATGGCGGGGTTGGGCTGAACCTCATCAGCCGCGCGACTTTCCAGAAGCTGCAGATCCCGATGGCCAAGCTCACCCCATTGAGCCCGTTCTCAGGGGTAGTGCCAGGACAAGTCGTCCCCTACGGCAACATCAGCCTTCCGGTGACCTTTGGGGCACCGGACAGCTATCGAATAGAGTACATTCTGTTCGACGTGGCGGAGATCGACCTCCCCTTCAACGCCATCATCGGCAGGCCAGCCATGTACCGGTTCATGGCAGTAGCCCATTACGGCTACCTCGTCTTGAAGATGCCTACACCAACGGGCATTCTCTAGATTCGTGGAGACCGCACTGCTGCAGTGTCAGCCTGGGAGAAGCTCCAAGCACTTGCAGCAGCCCAAGCACAAGCCCTTGGCGGTGCAGAACCGGGCAAGCTCCACCCGAGTGCACGACACCGCGCTTCGACCTCAGAACCCCGTGTGCAACCCCTCGACGAGGGCGACGTCCCCCTGAAGGTCGTCCAAGTCGACGCCGATGCTGCCCAGACCACCCGGGTAGCCGGGGGCCTAGACAGCAAATAGGAAGACGCGTTCATCACCTTCCTCTGGCACAATGTTGACGTGTTTGCATGGAAACCGTCGTAAATGTCGGGGATCCCTAGGGAGGTGATCGAGCACCATCTGAAGATCTTCCTTGACGCTCGACCAGTCCAACAGAAGCCTCGCAAGCAGTCCACCGAGCAGCAAAACTTCATCCGTGAAGAAATCAAGAAGCTGCTGGACGCTGGCTTCATACGGGAAGTCCACCACCCCGATGGTTGGCGAACCCCGTCGTCGTCCCGAAGGCCGGCGATAAGCTCCGGATGTGCATCGACTACACCAGTCTCAATAAGGCATGTCCCAAATATCCATTCCCTCTCCCTAGAATAGATCAAATAGTAGACTCTACATCAGGTTGTGATATGCTATGCTTCCTAGACGCCTACTCGGGCTTTCATCAAATCCCTATGTCTGAGAAGATGAAGAACACACTTCTTTCATCACAGTAGACGGCCTGTATTGTTACGTCTCTATGCCTTATGGTCTAAAGAACGCTCTCCCCACCTTTGTACGTGCTATGCACAAAACCTTTGGAGAGCTAATAAGAGACTTAGTTGAGGTATATGTTGATGACATCGTAGTCAAAGTCAGGCAGAGCTCATCCTTGTTAGATAACCTAGCTCTAGTCTTTGACAAACTGCGCTCCACGCGCACTAAGCTGAACCCCGACAAATGTGTGTTCGGCGTATCCTCTGGGAAGCTCCTAGGATTCCTGGTTTCACACCGAGGGATTGAAGCCAACCTAGAGAAGATCAAGGCCATCGACCTGATGCAGCCCCCCGCCCGCATCAAGGATGTTCAGAGACTCACAGGATGCCTAGACGCGCTGAGTCGGTTTATACCGAGGCTAGCAGAGCGGGCACTTTCCTTCTTTAAGGTTCTGCGCAAATCTGGTCCTTTTGTTTGGACTAATAAAGCAAAGGAAGCATTCCAGGAGTTGAAGCAGCTCCTGACGACCCTACCCATCATGGTAGCCCCCGAGCCTGAAGAGCACTTGATGCTCTACATCACGGCAACAACAGAGGTGGTGAGCATGGTCCTCGTCGCAGAGCGGCCGGACCCCTCATCACCATAGCCTACTCCGGTAGCAGAAGACAAGCACCAGGAGACCCCGGAGGCTCAAGGCGACCACCCGGAGCTCCAAGGTGACCTCCCGGAGGTCCAACGGGACCTCCCGAGCTCCAAGATAACCCCCTGGAGGTCCAAAGGGACCTCCCTGAGGTTCAAGACGGCCTAGAAGCCCTCGGGTGCCAGCTCCCGGAGGCTCCCCCGGACCCGTCTACCTCCTGCCGGCCTGAGCCGATGGAGCGGGACATCTCAGGCCCAGGGGGAGGGTCCGGACCATCCAGAGGCCTGTCTACTACATCAGTGAAGTCCTCCACGACGCCAAGACGAGGTACCTGGAGGTCCACAAGCTGCTGTATGCAGTACTCGTGGCATCCAGGAAGCTCCACCACTACTTCCAAGCCCACCGGATCTCGGTGGTCTCCTCCTACCCGCTGAAGGCCATTCTTCACAGCCCCAATGCGATCGGCAATGTTGCTAAATGGGCAGCGGAGCTGGCGGAGTTCGAGTTGGACTTCCTTCCTCGCCACGCAGTCAAGAGCCAAGCACTGGCTGACTTCGTGGCCGAGTGGATGCCAACAACGACCGACCCAGGGGGCCACGAAGACGGTGAACCAGAGCCCCAAGCTCCGGTC
Organism: Neostapfia colusana; assembly: GCA_030760725.1. NCBI lineage: Eukaryota > Viridiplantae > Streptophyta > Magnoliopsida > Poales > Poaceae > Neostapfia > Neostapfia colusana. The sequence continues at coordinate 54,422,998 of JASWHV010000019.1, forward strand.
TTCACTGGGCCTCACTGGACGCTCTTCTTCAACGGCTCCTCGCGAAAGTAGGGGGCCGGTGCCGTGTATTGCTTATCATGCCATTGGGGGAGCAGTTTGGGTACATGGTGCATCTCAATTTCAAGGCAAGCAACAACATGGCATAGTATGAAGCACTCATCTTTGGCCCAAAGACAGCCTTGTCTCTGGGTGCTCCCCAGTTGTTGGCACAGGGCGACTCCCAGCTTGTCATCAAACAAGTTAAGGGTGAATGCTCCTGCAATGACCCGCAGCTAGCTGCTTATCTGCTCCACGTGCAGATGCTGGAGAAAGACTTCCTCGCCTTGGACCTGCGCCATGTACCGCACGCTGGCAATGCAGCGGCTGACGACCTCTCAACGAAGGCTTCCACTGGAGCCCCTGTACCCGAGGGAGTCTTCGAGAGGACGTTGCTGTGGCCCACAGCTCGTCTTGTCGAGCCGGGTGAAGGGGACTGGACCAGCACCTCGAAGTTGGCAGTCCCGGCGGCCCTGCTACCATGGACGCCGCCAAGGATCGTAAGCGTCACTAGGGACTCCGTGCTACCCAGCGCTCAAGATCCAGAAGCTCAAGTGAGACCCGATGCATGGATCACGGATATCCGGGACTACTTGAAAGACAATATCATCCCTGATGAACGTGTATCCGCTGAACGGATCGTGCGCATGGCTAAAAGATACGCGCTGATAGAAGGGGATCTCTACCGGTGTGGCGCCAACCACGTCCTATTGCGGTGCATAACCCAGGGGGGAGGCTGCGACTTGCTCACTGAGATCCATGGAGGCGAATGTGGGAGTCACTCTTCCTCATGCACGCTTGTCGGTAAAGCCTTCCGGCATGGATTCTACTGGCCGACAGCACTCCGGTATGCAGTCAGGCTGGTCAAGAGCTGCAAGGCGTGCCAGTTCCATGCCAAGCAGATCCACACACCAGCTCAGGCGGTACAGATGATCCTGCCCTCGTGGTCATTCACGGTGTGGGGGTTGGACATCCTGGGGCCATTCCCCAAAGTCGTTGGGGGATTCCGATACCTCTACATCACCATCGACAAGTTCACCAAGTGGCCGGAAGCTACACCCATCATCACCATCAACAAGAAATCTGCAGTCAAGTTCATCAAGTCAATCATCTATCGATTCGGGGTCCTGAACAGAATCATCACCGACAACGGGACCCAGTTCACCAGCGCAGCATTGCAAGACTACTGCGAAGACCTTGGCATCCAGGTGTGTTATGCCTCCGTTGCTCACCCAAAGAGCAATGGGCAAGTCGAGAGGGCCAACGCTGAGATCCTTGGGGGCCTTAAGACTCGCACCTATGACGGCTTGAAGAAACATGGTGCCAAGTGGGTGGATGAGCTTCCGAGCACCCTGTGGGCTAACCGGACATCCCAAAGCCGGGCCACCGAGGAGACACCCTTCTTCATAGTGTACGGGGCCAAAGCTGTGCTTCCCCCAGAGATCACCATGAAGTCTCTCCGTGTCCGAGCTTACGACAAAGCCACGCAGGACAACCTCCGGTGTGAAGACATCGACCTCGTCGACGAGGCTCGATTTCACGCTGCGCTCCACAATGCACGGTACCGGTAGATGCTCCGGGGCTACCACCAAAGGTCCGTACGTGTCCGGGAGCTGCAAGAAGGCGACCTGGTATAGCGGCGCATACTTTCTTGTGAAGGGACCAACAAACTCTCCCCCATCTGGGAAGGTCCCTTCCGAGTCACGAAAGTTTGCCGCCCCGGGTGCGTACGCCTTTCCACCGAGGATGGGGATCCGCTCCCGAACCCTTGAAACATAGAACACCTCAGTAAGTTCTATCCCTAGAGCAGTAGTAGGACAATTCTTTTCTTTCTGTAATAAATCACATAGAGTCCAGGAACAGCGCTCAGAGCAGCTAAGTCCCAGGGGACGGTCCAGGACTACGTTTCATCTTGGCCTGGTTCCGACCCTAAGCGCGTACAGTCTTGCTTCCCTTCTTAATGGGGCGGGTCGTCGTCTCCATGTTTAGCCTGCCTTCCTCCTATGGATATTTATATGGAAAGAAACATGTCCTGCCACGCTCTTACCCTTGTGCTCATTTAATTACGCATTAATTTTTATGACCGCACTTTCCATGTATGCTCACCGTACATCTAGCTCTCCTTTCCAACTCTCATCCCTAGTCGGCATTTGCTATCCTACCGAAGACGGTCGCTGTCAGTACCCTCAATGAGGGGTACCCCCGTGCACAGGGGGAACTGCCTAAGGACTTCGCCCTTCTCCGCCGGGAGAGCTCCGAAGGCGCCATGTGTCCAGCGGGGCCGGACCTCCCTCTCCTCAGAGGAGAGCCCCGGGCCCGCCATGTGGCCATCTGAGCCGGACCTCCCCCATCCGCGGGGAGAGCTCCGAAGGCTCCACGTGTCCAGCGGGGCCGGACCTCCCTCTCCTCAGAGGAGAGCTTCGGGCCCGCCACGTGGACAGCAAAGCCGGACCTCCGCCCTCCGCGGGAGAGCTCCGAAGGCTCCATGTGTCCAGCGGGGCCAGACCTCCCTCTCCTCAGAGGAGAGCTCCAGGCCCGCCACGTGGACAGAAGAGTCGGACCTCCCCCCTCCGCGGGGAGAGCTCCGAAGGCTCCAAGTGTCCCGCGAGGCCGGACCTCCTCCTAAGAGGAGAGCTCCGGACCCGCCACGTGGCCAGCAAAGCAGCGCTGCCTGCCCCCGCGCGGTAGGTAGCCGGAGTAAAGACGCGCCATACCTTGCCCGTACAAGGTATTCAAGACCCGTGCCTTCCCAAGGCGCAGAGATGTGGAGCACGCCTCTGTCAGGTGTCGTTGCGCCCAGTCACATCGTAGACTGGCGCGCCGTGTCAGAGCCTGCCCGCCAATAAACACAGCGACAAGACATCCCCTGCCGCCCCTGCCAACCACTATGACTAGCTTGCGGCATGGGTAGGGCGGCAGAACGAAGACTCGGAAGCCCTTGCCAGAGACAACTACCGGTGTAACTGCAGATACGGTAGGTGGCACGCAATCTCCCCGGGACCACCTGTTGGGTCCCGGGCCCACCTTGTAAGCCGCCCGAGCCTTGGACTATAAAAGGCTCGGGTAGGCAACGTTAGCAAGGGTTCGCACTCCAGCCATTCACATCCTTAGGTTTGACTCATCCTCAAGCTCAGGACTCCGGTTCTGAGCAGCAAGCAATACAACGAGCACCTCTGCTCACCGTGGACATAGGGTATTACGCTCCGGCGGCCTGAACCACGTAAAAATCCCTGTGTCAAGCTTCTCCCTCAATCGTCCCTAACGCGTAAGCTCTCCACGAGTGACTAGCCCCTCTGAAAAAGAACCTCCACGGGCTTCCCAGAGCAGGCCCGCGGGAAGTGTCGGCTACACACTTCGACATTTGGCGCGGCAGGTAGGGGGCTTTTCCCTTGCGCGACGAGCTTCTGCCAACGAAGATGACACAGATTCTTTCAGCGGCAAGCTCTCCCCGCCCACGTTCGCGATGAACGGTGACCAGCAAGGACTACGTCTCGACACACTCAGGACGGAGTGTGTCAGCGTAAGCTGGGAGCCAGCAGCCAACTCCGGCAACGCCGACTCCGGCAGCGCAGGCTCCAGCGAGCGTGAGATCCACTGCAGCGTTGAGTGTCTCCCACGGGGGCGCCCTAGCTGCAGCACGAGTGCTACTGCGCATCCACCTGCTGGGGACGCGCCTTAGTCAGCGACCCAGCAGTGGATTCGCGACGTAGACCGTCTCGTCGTCGCCGCCGCCAACCCTCGACTTCGGCGGAGACGACGTCCCAGTCAACCGGCTGTGTCGCTGACGCGCACGCCAACGGTTGACGGGCAGACGGCAGATTCCCGCTCCACCAGGCTCCCGCCGGCAGACCTAAGGTCGAAGCTGGAACGACGCCACTTGAGCGACGATGCCTGAGTGGTCATCGAGCGACGACGAGAAAGGCGTCGCAACCAAGAGGCTGGCGACAGCATGTCGACCGCCTCAACCCAGCCTGGGCCGCAAATGTTCGCCACGCGATCTCTGCCCCAGGCATACGCCACGCAGCATATGCCCCATCCATATGCCCTGCAAATGGTGCCTCCGGTCTATGGCGCAGCTTTGCCCATACCGGGGTATACAGTGCCGGCAGCGAACCAAGCGTTCGCAGCACCAACACCTACAGCAACAGGAGCAGGATGTGCGGCCCTGGCACCACACCTTCACTTCGCGAAGTGGCCGTGCAAGTTTCGGCCGCACCTGCCCGAGAAGTACGATGGCAGCGTCAACCCGATGGAGTTCCTCCAGATCTACTCCACCGCCATCCTTGCTGCAAGAGGGGACGAGGCCATGATGGCCAACTACTTCCCCGTCACCGTAACCGGTGCAGCCCGGTCTTGGCTCATGAATCTCCCCCAGGGTTCCATAACCTCCTGGGAGAACTCTGCCGGCAGTTCACTGCTAACTTCGGCAGCTCCTACACCCGGCCTGGCACGGAGCTCGACCTCCACGCCATCCAGCAACAACCTGGAGAGACGCTGTGCTCCTTCATCAAGCGGTTCTCCCAGGTACGGAACACCATCCCGCATATCCAAAATGCCTCTGTGGTGGTGGCGTTCCGGCATGGTGTACGGGACAAGAAGATGCTTGAGAAGCTCGCGACCAGAGGGGTTCGCGATGTTTCAGAGCTCTTCAGCCTGGCGCACAAGTGTGCCAGGGTAGCAGAAGGGCGGAACTGGCACTCACTGCCAGCCTCGAAGTCAGGAGGACGGCCCGGATCTAGCGCTGCTTCCCATGGAAGCGGCAAGAAGATCAAGAACCGGGGCGGTGGCAAGATGAAGCCACCGACCTCAGCTCCCATTGCTGCAGCAGCAGCACCCAGCGGAGCTCGGTGGCCACGCCTCGACAAGAGGCAGCGACAGTCACCAGCTCCAGATGGTGACCAAGGCGAGCCATGTCCCGTGCACGACACCAGCAGCCATACGGCTGCTGAGTGCCGGGAGATTCAGAAGCTCGAGGAGCGCTTCCGCAAGGGGAAGCAACCGCGTGCTGACGCCCCTCCCTTCTGACAAAGGGAGGGCAAGCAGAAGGTCGACAGCCAAGACAACGTTGGCCACCAGGTGGGGTTCCAGGAGCCTCAGCGCGCCGTAAAGGCGGTACACAACTATGAGGACTCCAGCTCCACCGATGAAGAGATAGGGCGGTAGTCCACTACAACTGCCCTAAAGGTCTGTGGAGACTGCACTGCTGCGGTATCAACCTTGGAAAAGCTCCAAGCAGCTGCAGCAGCCCAAGCACCAGCCCCCGACGGTGCAGAACCGGGCCAGCTCCACCCGAGCGCACGTCTCCGTGCCTCGGCTTCACCTCCTGGGGGCCGCCCAGGATCCGTCAACCTCCTGTCGGCCTGAGCCAATGGAAGAAGACATCCTGGGTCCCCCAAGAAGAGTTCGGGTCCGCCTACCTCTTGTCGGCCTGAGCCAATAGAAGAAGGTACCCCGGGGCTCCCGGGAGAAGCCACGTAGGACCAGCTCTGGCGTGAAGATATCGACCTCGTCGACGAGGCACGATTACAAGCAACACTCCGCAACGCACGGTCCCGGCTGGCGCTTCGATGCTACCGCCAAAGGACCAAGAGCTTCTGGGAGCTACAAGAAGGCGACCTGGTGCCACGGTGCACACTTTCCCGCGAAGGACCTATAAACTCTCCCCCAGCCGGGATGGTCCCTTCTGAGTCACGAAAGTTGTCGCCCCAGGTACATACGCCTCTCCACCAAGGATGGGATCCGCTCCCGAACCCTTGGAGCATGTGTAACACCCCAAAAATATTGTTAAGACCCTAAATCATGTTAAGAGGGGAATTTAAAAATTTTTGGACGTGTTGCATGTTTTGCAAAAATTCAAATTCAAACTGGAATTCAAATTAAACTCAAAATAGAAAAGAAATAGAAAAAGAAAAAGGAAAACAGAAAAAAACCGGCCAGTGGGCCGAAACCCACCAGCCGGCCCACCTAGCAACCGCGCCAGCCCGCAGCCGCGCGCGCCCCTTTCCTCCCACTGACAGGCGGGGCCCGCCAGTTCTTCGTCTACCTCGCGCCAGCGCCGGACTCTCTCACCCGAATCGAAACCGAACGGGAATTCTCGCGTATCCCAGCCGAATTCTGGTTCCGGAGGACTCCCACTCGATCTAAACAAACCCACCGCCATACCCCGTCTATAAAAACCCCGGCCTCATTCTGTTTTTCTCACGCGATCCGCCGATTTTCTCTCCGGTGAGAAACCGAGCTTCTCCGGTGAATTCTGGCCGATCTACGCTCGGAAATTCCGATCTAACTCGCTGGTCTTGATCCACCGCCTCCGGGGAACCTTGCAGGTGCAGAAAACTCGGTGACTTGCGGTGTAAACACAGCGCCGACGAGCCTCGCCGTGAATTCACCTCGGACCTCATCGCCGACCGCCTTCTAGGACCTCCGAGCTCAAGAAAACCCCTGAGGTGAGATCCCCGACCTCCCCTCCACCGATCTATGCCATAAGATCACAGTTCTAGGAAGAATTCTCGAAGATCCAAAAGTCTCCGGCGAGATCGCCGCTTCCCGCCGCCGTGCGCCGCCGGCAGCGCCGCCCGCGCTCGATCAGAGCGACGTGTCCGCTTGTGCGCCGTTTATTTTTAAATCGCACGGTAGGGTTTAAATCCCCGCGTACCGGTTCGACGTTATAATCTCAGCCGTCTGTTTTAAATCGGACGGTCCACGTTAGCCCCGCATTATAAAGACTGGAAATCTTACGTGCTACCCCCTGGGGTTCTTGGGAAATAAGAGCTAGCCCCGGAAACTTCTGATCTAGCCCCTGGAACTCCAGAAAATCATGTAAATTCATTTAAAAACCAGTTTTAGCCTCTGGACTTAATAAAAATTTGGAAAAACTCCTCTGTTATGTGTAGCTAGACCCCTGAACATTGTTAAAATAATATTATAGACCCTGTAGTGGGGTAAGTTTACCTTTTTAGCCCTGTTTAATATTTAATATAGGAAATTGAATATGTGGCTAGTGTTTAAAATTTAAAAAGTGGGACAAACATACTGTCAAAAGTAAATTAAAAACTTTCTCAGTACTTAGAAAACTTTGGAGTGAGATAAAAATATATTTTGGGCTGAAATGAATCTGTTTAATGTATTATTCACATTTATTAGTTATAGAGACACATTTTTAATTAAAGAATAGTTCTGAAAATAGGGAAAATAAATGTAAAATAGTTTACATCAGAGGAAAAGGTCAAAAATATATTATTAAATATTTTAGATCAGAACCTATTCTGTTTAGATGACGTGTCTTGTTATTTTCATAATAAAGTTCACATTTAGGCATAGGAAATAAATATGAAAATATAGCAACTAGTAAATGATAAATGAAGTTTCTGAAATCCAAAGAATTCAGTTTAGGGTTGGTAGAAATTCTGAAGACACATATGGAGTAGGAAAATACCTTTCATGCATACTTGGTAGCTAAAAGGTGTAGTAATTAAATATAAGGAATTTATTTAAATTGGAAACTCATATATATAGTATGTAAGTATAAATGTGAACATAAAAGTAGGAATCATATACATATGATTAAAAGTACATGTAAGCCACAAATCAACACATATAGAGTAATCACAACACATATAATTTTGAAAGACTTTCATAAATATGAATGTCTGGTTTGTATGAAGTAAAAGTGTGAACTATGTCTTATGGATTGTTGTTTTTCTTTTGCTATGTGTGATGGTATGATGTAGAACCTGCTCAAGAGCAAGTTATTCCTTTCCAAGATCAGGACTACCCATTCCAAGAGCAGCAGGAAGGAGGCAAGTGTCCTTGACCACTTTGATCCTATACTAGGATGTTTAGATAGAATTATTGCATTGTCAAGTTAAATATGAAACCCATGCTAGGAAGTTTCCCTAGAATTGCATTACCTTGTTTCCTTGTAGCATGGGGTTGGGATTTATTTTATCATGTCATTTATTATTATGCATATGCTTAGCCATGCTTAGAATGGGATATTTGGGATATGAGATCATCAGTTTATTTTACCATACTCTTGAATGAGATATTGTGAGTTATGTAGAGGTAGGGATCAAGGCAAGTTGGATGTTTTGGTTGTGTGCTGGGTGCACGAGACTCGGGTTTGTGTTTAGTACTTGCCTGGATCCTAAGGACCGGTTCATGGAGCATGTAACTTGGATTTACCGTGCCAACCACATGCTGAGATGGGGCAGCTTGGCCAATTAATTAGGTGTATCCCCGGCGTAGTATGGGTGTGTTGGATGGTGCAGGGAATAGGTGTCAGCTGGACTACCATATGAACTGCAAGGCTCAAGAGGGGGCCACTGCAGCGGGGTTGGAGCCTCTTGTATGCTGTTAGGGGTGAAACCTCAGTGGGCCCACGCTCGTCGAGAATCCCTTTGTAAAGGCTTCGTAGTGATCTCCTGGCTACACACCTGGGAAGTGTGAATGTGGTTCGTAGCCACTGGCATAATGGAGGTTCTTTTAGTCCACCCGGCAACGGGGGATGAAATCACTACATGTGGGTACAGTGGTACAAACTCTGCAGAATCAAAACTGTCATGACAGCCGTGCTCACAGTCAAGAGCGGGCTTGGACTTATTCATGATTAGAGAATGATGACCTTGGAGGTTGTGGATGTTAAGCGGGGAGCTTAACATTGGAAATGATGTTATGGTTATTTGGTTATGATTATGGGATGGGAGATTGGGACCATTTCACCTGTGTAGTAATGTAGGTGCTTAATAAGCTAAGGTGATAGGTATTAATTGCATAGTGCTTTACCCATGAGTTCAACCTCTCCTTGTTCTAGCCATGCATGACATAACTTTCCCACACTTGCTGAGTACCATTGGTACTCAACCTTGCATATTTGTTGGTTTATATTGCTGCTCAGGTCAAGACAATGAGGTGGTGTATAATGACCAATACTTTGGACCCGAAGAAGGTTTCTAGGTTCATGGAGACCCCCGGGCAACGCCTGTGACGGAGCCCTCGAGAATAATATTCCGCTGCTAGTTTATTTACTTGTGATGAATTTATTATTGTCCATCGAGACATGTGCTATGTAAGACTTATTTATATTCGACACCTGGCTTGTAATAAATGATGCTTCACTATTTGTCATCACATGTATGAGAAAATGATCCTGGCATACATGTGATATTCACTTGGTTGTTCTTCGGAAAAACCGGGTGTGACAGAAGTGGTATCAGAGCCAAGGTTGCCCGTAGGAACGTGGACCTAGGTAGAAATGGACGTATTTAAGGGCCCTCTTTTCTTAAAAACTATTTTTACAAGGTGTGTGTTGAAAGGTGTTATTCAATGAGTCACTTTCTCCATCTTACCCCAATTTTCATTCAAAATAGGATTTCTGTTCAAAAGTTTATCTAACCTAAGTTTAAATGCTTTTTGTTTTAGATGGTTCGCATGATTCGCACCGCTCGCAAGTCCACAGAAGGGAGAGTTCCCGTAGTTGCCCTTGCCGAAAGAGAGGAGAGCCGTCCAGTGACGTACCTTTCCTACGGATTGGCAGTAGGAGGCTTGTTGCGCCGTCTTCGACGTATGCTCGAAGCCGCCGGCAATATGGGCAAGCTAATCATCCACTATAACTCCACCAGGACCATCCGTGAGAAGAGGGAAGAATGGAGTTCAGAGATGAGGATTATACACGAAAATCGGCTGCTTAAGATCCACCGCTCTCCAGCTTGTAGAGCGACACAGGTCGATGCGGAGAAGGATGTCACCTGGGAGGCCATCACCTGCCAAAGTCACATCTATCGTCGCCATCTGGACAGGACTGAGTACATGTATGTCCTCCAGCGTGAGAGTGGTACCACGGAGTACAAGTACCCGCCGGTGCAGCAAGGGACTTCCCATGAGCACATGGACTTGTGCTTGGAGGATGCTGCTATGCTCAGCACTCGACTGCAGGAGTGTCAGCAAGAGCTTCAGGATGTCCGGGACACCCTGAAGGAAACGGAGGCGTTGCTGCGAGCCTGCTTGAGGGCGAGAGAAAGAGGAGATGGGAATGAACTGTGTGTCACCGTGAATGATACATGGACTCCTGACTCCCCGGATCGTCGAGCGATCAGGCGTCGTCGCACTTCTCCACCAGCAGCCTCCCCACCCAAAGCAGAGTCAGAAGGCAGCTGAAATGATGAGGAAGATCCCGAGGAGCCAGCTCAAGAAAACGAGCAGTGTAGAATCCTTCCCTTAGTTAGCAAGATGTCGAATAGTCGAGTCGTTACCTTAGTTAATGGTGTGTTAATGCTTGGTGTGTGACGTGAGTTGTGGAAGCGATGAGCAATTGTCCACAGCCTCGTCTTCAGATTGTTTTGCTTTGGTGTGTAAACCCACATGAAATAACATTGCATTTATTTTTGTGTGAGAAATGAACCCTCAGAAAAGTATAACAAAGCCTCAACACTTCAAAGTACAAACAAATGAAAGTAGTAAGATGATACTAAATGCTTTCAAATTAACATTGGTTGATTCTGCCAGATGGCTGGAAGAGGAAAAGGATGTGCTGCCAACCCCGCCAACAACAACGATGAGGCCTGCAACCCTCATCTTTCTAGAGGCCAGGACAGGGGTGGTCGCCGTGAAGGAGTTGATCCCCTCCACCAAATGCTGGAGAATCAAAATCAGATCATCCAGAACTTGACTCAAGTGGTGGCCAACTTGCATCAAGTTCCACCTCCACAAGCTGCACCACGCCAACCAAGGTTGAGTGAGTTTCTAGGAACTCAACCTCCAAAGTTTGCAAGTGCTGCTGAACCTCTGGAGGCAGATGATTGGCTTAAGACCATTGAGAGCAAGATGAGGATCATACAGTGCCAAGGGTATGAGAGGGTGCTGTTTGCCTCTCATCAATTGCATGGACATGCTGCTGATTGGTGGACCGCCTACGTGGCTGCCCATCATGACCCTGAGAACATCACTTGGGAAGAGTTCAAGCGTAGCTTCCGCAACCATTACATTCCAAGAGGTGAACTCAAAAACAAGAGGAAGGAGTTCTTGGGACTGCAGCAGGGAAACATGACGGTGAGGGAATACCTCACTAAATTTACTCAACTATCCCGTTATGCCCCACGGGACATAGAGACTGATGAGCAGAAACAAGATTGTTTCGTGGAGGGACTTACCGCAGAAATGTAGTGTGCAATGTCCTCAAATGAGTATGAAAGCTTCCAAAAGATGGTGGACAGGGCGTTTGTGGTAGAAAGGAAGCTGAAGGCCTTGGAAAATAAGAACAAGAGGAAGGCCGGGTGGTCACATCAAGCATCAGGGAGCAACACCCGCCCACGTCTGATGCAGCAACCCGCAGGGCAGACGAACCGTGCTGCGGTACCCTACTCAGCACCAAGAGGGTACAACCCGAACTACAGGCCTCCGGCAGCACCAGCACAGCCACAACGTCAGTTTGTACAGCAGCCTCGCCCTGCATATCCACCTCGACCAGCAGTACAAGGACCTCCAAACCAACCCCAAGACAGCAAAGGCCAGGCACCTAAGGTTGGGGTGCAATGTTTTAGCTGCGGAGAAGTGGGGCACTACGCCCATAAATGCCCAAAGAAGAAGCCCACGCAGCCACAACAGTAGAATGGAATGAGAGGACGGGTGAACCACGTCACTATGGAGGAAGCACAAGAGGCACCCGACGTGGTAGTTGGTAAGTTTCCTGCCAATTTACACCTTGCAACCCTGCTGTTTGATTTTGGTGCTACCCACTCGTTCATTGCTCAAGGGTTTGTTAAGAAGCATGACCTAGCAACAACACAAATGAACCATATGCTAGCCGTAAACTCTCCAGGTGGAGAAATAAGGACAAGACAAGTGTGTCCCAAAGTGGACCTAGACATTAATGGGGTGGTATTTACTGCTAACCTCATAGTGATAGATTCACAAGGGATAGATATTATCTTGGGTATGGATTGATTGACAAAACATAAAGGAATCATCCATTGTTCGACCAGAACGGTGGAACTAACTCACCCTAGTGGCACAAGAGTAAAGTTCATAACAATACACGAGCCTAGGAGGGACATTAAATTAAATCAAGTTGAGGTGAAAGTTGAGGAAATCAGGACCATCAGGGAATATCCAGATGTTTTTCCGGAGGAGTTGCCAGGTATGCCTCCCGATCGTGAAGTGGAATTCGCAATTGAGCTAGTGCCTGGAACAGCCCCGATATACAAGAGACCTTATCGGATGGACTCCAAGCAGCTAGAAGAACTCAAGGATCATTTGAGAGAATTGACGGAAAAGGGGTATATTTGCCCTAGTTCCTCACCATGGGGAGCTCCAGTGATATTTGTGCCCAAGAAGGACGGAACCAAAAGGTTATGCGTGGATTACCGTGCCTTGAATGAGGTAACCATCAAGAACAAGTACCCATTACCCCGCATTGAAGACTTGTTTGATCAGTTGAGGGGAGCTTGTGTGTTCTCGAAAATTGATCTCAGGCCGGGGTACCACCAACTTAAGATAAGGCAATCTGATATTCCCAAGACAGCTTTCGTATCTCGGTACCGACTGTATGAATACACTGTCATGCCTTTCGGGCTAACTAATGCCCCGGCATACTTCATGTATCTCATGAACAAGGTATTCATGGAATATCTGGACAAATTTGTGGTGGTTTTCATAGATGACATTCTCGTCTTCTCCAAAGATGAAGAAGAACATGAGAAATATCTAAGGTTGGTGTTGCAGAGGCTGAGAGAACACCAACTATATGCCAAGTTGAGCAAGTGTGAGTTTTGGCTGAAGAGAGTTCCCTTCTTAGGACATATAATCTCGGAGGGAGGAATCTCCGTGGATCCTGCCAAAATCGAGGATATACAGAAGTGGAAGACCCCTGAAAATGTCGGGGAAGTTCGAAGCTTCTTGGGATTGGCTGGATACTATCGACGATTTATAGAGGGATTCTCTAAGATCTCGAGGCCCCTCACTAAACTGTTGGAGAAGGGAATCACATTCACATAGACGCCGCAGTGCGAGAAGAGTTTTCAGGAGTTAAAGGAAAGATTGACAACAGCCCCAGTGCTGGTTATGCCAGATATGCAAAAGAGCTCCACGGTGTACTGCGATGCCTCTGGAAACGGGTTGGGATGTGTTCTCATGCAAGAAGGGCACGTCGTAGCTTATGCATCCCGATAGCTCCGGAAGCACGAGAAAAACTATCCTACACATGACCTAGAACTAGCCGCAGTGGTACACGCGTTGAAAATTTGGCGGCACTATTTGATGGGGAAGAGGACCGAGATATATACGGATCATAAGAGTTTGAAGTGCATATTCACACAGCCAGACCTCAACCTCAGACAAAGGAGATGGTTAGAGCTAATCAATGACTTTGATGTGGGCATCAACTATCATCTTGGGAAAGCAAACGTCGTGACCGATGCTTTAAGTCGGAAAGTGCAGGTCAATAAGTTGAGCTTGAAGGACATGCCCGCAGAATTGAAGGACGAGGTTATAAGGCTCAATCTATGCCTTATGAATAGTGGTGAAGCCATCGCCATGGAAGTGGACTCCACACTAGAGCGAGACATCCGCGAGGGTCAAAAGAAAGACGAGAAGATACAAGAGATCAGACAACTCATCAAGGAAAATAAAGCTCCTGGTTTTAGAGAGGATGAACAAGGAACGGTGTGGCATGGGAAAAGAATCTGTGTGCTAGAAGTAAAGGAGATCCGTAAACTGATTTTGAAGGAGGCTCATGATTCTGACTATTCCATTCATCCTGGGAGTACGAAGATGTACCAGGACCTCAAGAGCAGGTATTGGTGGTATGGCATGAAGCGAGATGTCGCGGAACATGTTGCCCTATGTGACACATGTCAGTTGGTGAAAGCAGAACATCAATGACCCGCGGGATTATTGCAACCACTCAAAGTGCCTGAATGGAAATGGGAAGAAATCAGCATAGATTTCATTGCGGGATTGCCTAGGACCCAATCAGGATATGATTCGATATGGGTCATCATCGATAGGCTAACTAAGGTAGCTCATTTCATCCCCGTGAAAGAAAGCTACAGCGGATCCAAATTGGCGGAGTTGTACATGTCAAGGATAGTGTGTTACCATGGAGTGCCGAAGAAGATAGTGTCGGATCGAGGGACACAGTTCACCTCGAGGTTCTGGCAAAAGTTGCACGAAACCATGGGAACCCATCTGAATTTCTGCTGCCTATCATCCCCAAACTGACGGGCAGACGGAGAGGACCAATCAGATTCTTGAGGATATGCTGAGAGCTTGTGCACTCAAAAACAATTGGAGTTGGGATAAGAACTTACCGTATGCGGAGTTTTCCTATAACAACAGCTATCAAGCTAGTATGAAGATGTCACCGTTTGAAGCTTTATACGGGAGGAAATGCAGAACTCCCCTATTTTGGAACCAAACAGGGGAAAGTAAAGTGTTTGGTCCAGAAGTACTACAAGAAGCCGAGGCGAAGGTGAGGGAAATTCGCAACAATTTAAGGATATCACAGACACGCCAAAAGAGCTATGCCGATGTACGAAGAAGAGAGCTCGTTTTCAACGTGGGAGACTATGTCTATCTCAAGGTGTCCCCTATTAGAGGACTTCGTCGGTTCAAGGTGAAAGGGAAGTTGTCACCTCGATACATCGGACCCTTTCAAGTTCTGGAAAGGAAAGGCGAAGTGGCGTATCAACTAGAGTTACCGGATCATCTATCGGATGTGCACGATGTATTCCATGTGTCACAACTCAAGAAATGCCTGAGGACGCCTGAAGAGGTGTTACCCATGAATGAAGTGAATGTAGCTGAGAATTTGTCTTATGCCGAGCAACCATACAAGATTTTGGAGACAATGGAACGCCTCACAAGAAATAAAAGAATCCCGATGTGCAAGGTGCAGTGGCAGCATCACTCAGAAGAGGAAGCCACCTGGGAGCGGGAAGATGAGCTCAAGGCACAATTTCCGGAATTGTTTTCTTAGAACCACTAATCTCGAGGACGAGATTTCTTTTAAGGGGGTAGAGCTGTAACACCCCAAAAATATTGTTAAGACCCTAAATCATGTTAAGAGGGGAATTTAAAATTTTTTGGACATGTTGCATGTTTTGCAAAAATTCAAATTCAAACTGGAATTCAAATTAAACTCAAAACGGAAAAGAAATAGAAAAAGAAAAAGGAAAACAGAAAAAAAAACCGGCCAGTGGGCCGAAACCCACCAGCCGGCCCACCCAGCAACCGCGCCAGCCCGCAGCCGCGCGCGCCCCTTTCCTCCCACTGACAGGCGGGGCCCGCCAGTTCTTCGTCTACCTCGCGCCAGCGCCGGACTCTCTCACCCGAATCGAAACCGATCGGGAATTCTCGCGTATCCCAGCCGAATTCTGGTTCCGGAGGACTCCCACTCGATCTAAACAAACCCACCGCCATCCCCCGTCTATAAAAACCCCGGCCTCGTTCTGTTTTTCTCACGCGATCCGCCGATTTTCTCTCCGGTGAGAAACCGAGCTTCTCCGGCGAATTCTGGCCGATCTACGCTCGGAAATTCCGATCTAACTCGCTGGTCTTGATCCACCGCCTCCGGGGAACCTTGCAGGTGCAGAAAACTCGGTGACTTGCGGTGTAAACACAGCGCCGACGAGCCTCGCCGTGAATTCACCTCAGACCTCGTCGTCGACCGCCTTCCAGGACCTCCGAGCTCAAGAAAACCCCCGAGGTGAGATCCCCGACCTCCCCTCCACCGATCTATGCCATAAGATCACAGTTCTAGGAAGAATTCTCGAAGATCCGAAAGTCTCCGGCGAGATCGCCGCTTCCCGCCGCCGTGCGCCGCCGGCAGCGTCGCCCGCGCTCGATCAGAGCGACGTGGCCGCTTGTGCGCCGTTTATTTTAAATCGCACGGTAGGGTTTAAATCCCCGCGTACCGGTTCGACGTTATAATCTCAGCCGTCTGTTTTAAATCGGACGGTCCACGTCAGCCCCGCATTATAAAGACTGGAAAATTACGTGCTACCCCCTAGGGTTCTCGGGAAATAAGAGCTAGCCTCAGAAACTTCTGATCTAGCCCCTGGAACTCCAGAAAATCATGTAAATTCATTTAAAAACTAGTTTTAGCCCCTGTACTTAATAAAAATTTGGAAAAACTCCTCTGTTATGTGTAGCTAGACCCCTGAAAATTGTTAAAATAATATTATAGACCCTGTAGTGGGGTAAGTTTACCTTTTTAGCCCTGTTTAATATTTAATATAGGAAATTGAATATGTGGCTAATGTTTAAAATTTAAAAAGTGGGACAAACATACTGTCAAAAGTAAATTAAAAACTTTCTCAGTACTTAGAAAACTTTGGAGTGAGATAAAAATATATTTTAGGCTGAAATGAATATGTTTAATGTATTATTCACATTTATTAGTTATAGAGACACATTTTTAAGTAAAGAATAGTTCTGAAAATAGGGAAAATAAATGTAAAATAGTTTACATCAGAGGGGTCAAAAATATATTATTAAATATTTTAGATCAGAACCTATTCTGTTTAGATGATGTGTCTTGTTATTTTCATAATAAAGTTCACATTTAGGCATAGGAAATAAATATGAAAATATAGCAACTAGTAAATGATAAATGAAGTTTCTGAAATCCAAAGAATTCAGTTTAGGGTTGGTAGAAATTCTGAAGACACATATGGAGTAGGAAAATACCTTTCATGCATACTTGGTAGCTAAAAGGTGTAGTAATTAAATATAAGGAATTTATTTAAATTGGAAACTCATATATATAGTATGTAAGTATAAATGTGAACACAAAAGTAGGAATCATATACATATGATTAAAAGTACATGTAAGCCACAAATTAACACATATAGAGTAATCACAACACATATAATTGTGAAAGACTTTCATAAATATGAATGTGTGGTTTGTATGAAGTAGAAGTGTGAACTATGTCTTATGGATTGTTGTTTTTCTTTTGCTATGTGTGATGGTATGATGTAGAACCTACTCAAGAGCAAGTTATTCCTTTCCAAGTTCAGGACTACCCATTCCAAGAGCAGCAGGAAGGAGGCAAGTGTCCTTGACCACTTTGATCCTATACTAGGATGTTTAGATAGAATTATTGCATTGTCAAGTTAAATATGAAACCCATGCTAGGAAGTTTCCCTAGAATTGCATTACCTTGTTTCCTTGTAGCATGGGGTTGGGATTTATTTTATCATGTCATTTATTATTATGCATATGCTTAGCCATGCTTAGAATGGGATATTTGGGATATGAGATCATCAGTTTATTTTACCATACTCTTGAATGAGATATTGTGAATTATGTAGAGGTAGGGATCAAGGCAAGTTGGATGTTTTGGTTGTGTGCTGGGTGCACGAGACTCGGGTTTGTGTTTAGTACTTGCCTGGATCCTAAGGACCGGTTCATGGGGCATGTAACCTGGCTTTACCGTGCCAACCACATGCTGAGATGGGGCAGCTTGGCCAATTAATTAGGTGTATCCCCGGCGTAGTATGGGTGTGTTGGATGGTGCGGGGAATAGGTGTCAGCTGGACTACCATATGAACCGCAAGGCTCAAGAGGGGGCCACTGCAGCGGGGTTGGAGCCTCTTGTATGCTGTTAGGGGTGAAACCTCAGTGGGCCCACGCTCGTCGGGAATCCCTTTGTAAAGGCTTCGTAGTGATCTCCTGGCTACACACCTGAGAAGTGTGAATGTGGTTCGTAGCCACTGGCATAATGGAGGTTCTTTTAGTCCACCCGGCAACGGTGGATGAAATCACTACATGTGGGTACAGTGGTACAAACTCTGTAGAGTCAAAACTGTCATGACACCCGTGCTCACGGTCAAGAGCGGGCTTGGACTTATTCACGATTAGAGAATGATGACCTTGGAGGTTGTGGATGTTAAGCGGGGAGCTTAACATTGGAAATGATGTTATGGTTATTTGGTTATGATGATGGGATGGGAGATTGGGACCATTTCACCTGTGTAGTAATGTAGGTGCTTAATAAGCTAAGGTGATAGGTATTAATTGCATAGTGCTTTGCCCATGAGTTCAACCTCTCCTTGTTCTAGCCATGCATGACATAACTTTCCCACACTTGTTGAGTACCATTGGTACTCAACCTTGCATATTTCTTGGTTTATATTGCTGCTCAGGTCAAGATAATGAGGTGGTGTATAATGACCAAGACTTTGGACCCGAAGAAGGTTTCTAGGTTCATGGAGACCCCCGGGCAACGCCTGTGACGGAGCCCTCGAGAATAATATTCCGCTGCTAGTTTATTTACTTGTGAAGAATTTATTATTGTCCATCGAGACATGTGCTATGTAAGACTTATTTATATTCGACACCTGGCTTGTAATAAATGATGCTTCACTATTTGTCATCACATATATGAGAAAATGATCCTGGCATACATGTGATATTCACTTGGTTGTTCTTCGGAAAAACCGGGTGTGACAGCATGGAACCTCACAGTAAGTGCCTATCCCCTGAGCATTATTAGAACAGGCCTTTTCCTTTCTGTAATAGATCCCATAGGCTCCAGGAACAGCGCTCAGAGCAGCTAAGCCTCAGGGGACGGTCCAGGACTACGTCCAGCTTGGCCTGGTTCCGACCCCAAGCGCATAGAGTCTTGCTTCCCTTCTTAATGGGGCGGGTCGTTGCCTCCATGTTCAGCCTGCCTTCCTCCTATGGGCGTTTACACAGAAACATGTTCTACCACGCTCTTACTTATGTGCTCATTTAAATTATGCATTAATTTCTATGACCGCACTTTCCATGTATGCTCACCGTACATTTAGCTCCCCTTTCCCGCTCTCATCCATAGTCAGCATTTGCTATCCTACTGAAGGCGGTTGTGCTTGAGGCACCTGCCGATGGCCAGGGGGCCTTTCGGGCCTCCCCCAGTCAGGTGTTGCGGTGCCAGTTGGTCACCTCCAAGAAAGGCCTACACTGTGCATGGGGGGTCCAGGGTGCTTAGCCTGCTTTGCCGGTTCTGACCCAAAGCGTGTGCGCCCTGCCCTTCGGAGGTCAGGAAGAGTACAACCGCTTTGCCTGGTTCCGTACCGAAAGCCTGTGCACTCTGCTTCCTCGACGTACGGTCCGGTACTAGGGGCCGAACGATCGTACCCTGACCTCGGAGGGAGCCGGAGGCCCGGTGCCTCGCGCACAGAATTGCCCAAGCCCCGTATACCGGACTAGGACCATAAGCCAAATAAGACTAAGAGACGGGGAGGGGAGAACCCCCCCCCCCCCCCGAGGAGAATTACGCTTCCTCTACCTGTGTGCAGGATCTCCAGGTTTTAGCTACGGGGACCGCACAAAGGGGGGGAGAGCTATCGACTACTCCGGCGCAAGACCGGAGGATCCGAGTCTCGCCCCTTCCGAAGGGGCGAGCCCTGAAGGCCCCACGTGTCCAGCGGGGCCGGACCTCCATCTTCTCAAAGGAGAGCTCCGGGCCCACCACGTGGTCGGCAGATCCGGACCTCCCCGTCCTCACGGGGCGAGCTCCGGAGACCCCTGGGGCCCTTAACTCAATAAGGACCCAAGGAAGGTGTCTGTGCAGGGCTTCAAGATTGGTGAAGACCTCTGAGTACCTTGCGGAGCTAAGGACTCGGCCAGTCCAAGCCATGAAGAAGATAAAAGCACATAGACACAGAAAACAACAAGAGTCTATTCATTCAAGGCTCCACGAGCTGGACTACAGATTCAA
Source organism: Neostapfia colusana (assembly GCA_030760725.1). Taxonomy (NCBI): domain Eukaryota; kingdom Viridiplantae; phylum Streptophyta; class Magnoliopsida; order Poales; family Poaceae; genus Neostapfia; species Neostapfia colusana. The sequence goes on from JASWHV010000019.1 coordinate 54,442,737, forward strand.
CAAAACAGAAAACAAAAGATACAAGCCCTAGGATTCCCCTGGCTCGTGCCGGAACCTAGAGGCTACAAGGGCAGCCACGTCCCCGACTTCAGCCCTGGTGGCTTCCTCCCGTTGCACGGTGGGGCCCTGTCTCGCTGGCTCCAGAGAGAATGAGGGATCCCGACTCTGGAAGCACGCTAACACGTGCGTAGCAACCTCCATTGCCACGCCCTGTCCCTTTGCCTCGAGCTCGCCGGCGACCACCGCTTCAAGCCTGTTCAGCTTGGCGCCAATAGACTTGAGCACGGGGATCACCTGTCACACCCGGTTTTTCCGAAGAAACAACCAAGTGAATATCACATGTATGCTAGGATCATTTTCTCATACATGTGATGACAAATAGTGAAGCATCATTTATTACAAGCCAGGTGTCGAATATAAATAAGTCTTACATCGCAATTGTCTCGATGGACAATAATAAGTTCATCACAAGCAAGTAAACTAGCAGCGGAATATTATTCTTGAGGGCTCCATCACAGGCGTTGCCCGGGGGTCTCCATGAACCTAGAAACCTTCTTCGGGTCCAAAGTCTTGGTCATTATACACCACCTCATTATCTTGACCTGAGCAGCAATATAAACCAACAAAATATGCAAGGTTGAGTACCAATGGTACTCAGCAAGTGTGGGAAAATTATATCATGCATGGCTAGAACAAGGAGAGGTTGATCTCATGGTTAAAGCACTACGCAATTAATACCTATCACCTTAGCTTATTAAGCACCTACATTACTACACAGGTGAAATGGTCCCAATCTCCCATCCCATCATCATAATCCAATAACCATAACATCATTTCCAATGTTAAGCTCCCCGCTTAACTTCCAAACCATCAATCCTCTAATCATGAATAAGTCCAAGCCGCTCTTGACCGTGAGCACGGCTGTCATGACAGTTTTGACTCTACAGAGTTTGTACCACTGTACCCACATGTAGTGATTTCATCCCCCGTTGCCCGGTGGACTAAAAGAACCTCCATTATGCCAGTGGCTACGAACCACGTTCACACTTCCCAGGTGTGTAGCCAGGAGATCACTACGAAGCCTTTACAAAGGGATTCCTGACGAGCGTGGGCCCACTGAGGTTTCACCCCTAACAGCATACAAGAGGCTCCAACCCCGCTGCAGTGGCCCCCTCTTGAGCCTTGCGGTTCATATGGTAGTCCAGCTGACACCTATTCCCCGCACCATCCAACACACCCATACTACGTCGGGGATACACCTAATTAATTGGCCAAGCTGCCCCATCTCAGCATGTGGTTGGCACGGTAAAGCCAGGTTACATGCTCCATGAACCGGTCCTTAGGATCCAGGCAAGTACTAAACACAAACCCGAGTCTCGTGCACCCAGCACACAACCAAAACATCCAACTTGCCTTGATCCCTACCTCTACATAACTCACAATATCTCATTCAAGAGTATGGTAATATAAACTGATGATCTCATATCCCAAATATCCCATTCTAAGCATGGCTAAGCATATGCATAATAATAAATGACATGATAAAATAAATCCCAACCCAAGCTACAAGGAAACAAGGTGATGCAATTCTAGGGAAACTTCCTAGCATGGGTTTCATATTTAACTTGACAATGCAAATAATTCTATCTACACATCCTAGTATAGGATCAAAGTGGTCAAGGACACTTGCCTCCTTCCTGCTGCTCTTGAAATAGGTAGTCCTGATCTTGGAAAGGAATAACTTGCTCTTGAGCAGGTTCTACATCATACCATCACACATAGCAAAAGAAAAACAACAATCCATAAGACATGGTTCACACTTCCACTTCATACAAACCACACATTCATATTTATGAAAGTCATTCTCATTTCTATGTGTTGTGGTTACTCTATGTGTGTTGATTTTGGCTTCCATGCACTTTTAAACATGTGCATATGATTTCTACTTTTGTATTCATATTTATGTTTGTATATAATATATGAGTTTCCAATTTAAACAAATTCCTTATATTCAATTTATACACCTTTTAGCTACCAAGTGTGCATGAAGGGTATTTTTCTTCTCCATATGTGTCTTCAGAATTTCTACCAACCCTAGACTGAATTCTTTGGATTTTAGAAACCCCATTTATCATTTACTAGTTGCTATATTTTCAGATTTATTTTCCTATGCATAAATGTGTACTTTATTATGAAAATAGTAAGACACATCATCTAAACAGAATAGGTTCTGGTCCTAAATAATTTAATAACATATTTTGACCTTTGCCTCTGATGTAATCTATTTCACAATTATTTTCCCTATTTCCTATAACTATTCTTTACTTAAAAATGTGTCCCTAAATGTGAATAAGAAATTACATAGATTCAATTCAGCCCAAAATATGTTTTTATTTCACTCCAAAGTTTCCTAAACACTGAGAAAGTTTTTAATTAAATTTTGACAATATGTTTGTCCCACTTTTTAATTTTTAAACACTAGCCACATATTCAATTTCCTAAGTTAATTACTAAACAGGGCTGAAAAGGTAAACTCACCCCATTACAGGGTCTATAATATTATTTTCAGAATTTCCAGGGGTCTAGCTACACTTATCAGAGGTGTTTTTCCTAATTTTCATTAAGTCCAGGGACTAAAACTGATTTTTAAATGAATTTACATGATTTTCTGGAGTTCCAGGGGCTAGATCAGAAGTTTCTGGGGCTAGCTCTTATTTCCCGAGAATCCCAGGGGGTAGCACGTAAGATTTCCAGTCTTTATAACGCGGGGCTGACGTGCACCGTCCGATTTTAAACCGATGGCTGAGATTATAACGCCGAACCGGTACGCGGGGATTTAAACCCTACCGTGCGATTTAAAATAAATGACGCACAAGCGGCCACGTCGCTCTGATCGAGCGCGGGTGGCGCTGCCGGCGGCGCACGGCGGCGGGAAGCGGCGATCTCGCCGGAGACTTTCGGATCTTCGAGAATTCTTCCTAGAACTGTGATTTTATGGCATAGATCGGTAGAGGGGAGGTCGGGGATCTCACCTCGGGGGTTTTCTTGAGCTCGGAGGTCCTGGAAGGTGATCGGCGACAAGGTCCGAGGCGAAACCACGGCGAAGCTCGTCGACGCTGTGTTTACACCGCAAGTCACCGAGTTTTATGCACCTGCAATGTTCCCCGGAGGCGGTGGATCAAGACCAGCGAGTTAGATCGGAATTTCCGAGCTTAGATAGGCCAGAATTCGCCGAAGAAGTCTCGGTTCTCACCGGAGTAAAAATCGGCGATCGTGGGGGAAAAACAGAACGAGGCCAGGGTTTTTATAGACGGGGGAGGGCGGTGGGTTTGTTTAGATCGAGTGGGAGTCCTCTGGAACTAGAATTCGGCCGGAAATCCAGTCGGTTGCGATCGCGCGCGCGCGGGTGAACAGTCCGAGTTTCGGACGATCGGGGGTTAGGGGTGACAGGTGGGTCCCGCCTGTCTGAGAGAGAGAGCGCGGGCGCGCGGCTGCGGGCTGGCGCGGGGGCAGGTTGGGCCGGCTGGTGGGTTTCGGCCCACTGGCCGGTTTTTTTCTGTTTTCCTTTTTCTTTTTTTCTATTTCTTTTCTGATTTGAGTTTAATTTGAATTCCAGTTTGAATTTGAATTTTTGCAAAACATGCAACACGTCCAAAAAATTTTAAATCCCCCTCTTAACATGATTTAGGGTTTTGAATCAAAATTTTGGGGTGTTACAGCTCTACCCCCCTTAAAAGAAATCTCGTCCTCGAGATTGGTGGTTCTAAGAAAACAATTCCGGGAATTGTGCCTTGAGCTCATCTTCCCGCTCCCAGGTGGCTTCCTCTTCTGATTGATGCTTCCACTGCACCTTGCACATCCGGATTCTTTTATTTCTGGTGAGGCGTTCCATTGTCTCCAAAATCTTGTATGGTTGCTCGGCATAAGACAAATCCTCAGCTACGTTCACTTCATTCATGGGTAACACCTCCTCAGGCGTCCTCAGGAATTTCTTGAGTTGTGACACATGGAATACATCGTGCACATCCGATAGATGAGCCGGTAACTCTAGTTGATACGCCACTTCGCCTTTCCTCTCCAAAACTTGAAAGGGTCCGATGTATCGAGGTGACAACTTCCCTTTCACCTTGAACCGACGAAGTCCTCTGATAGGGGACACCTTGAGATAGACATAGTCTCCCACGTTGAAAACGAGCTCTCTTCTTCGTACATCGGCATAGCTCTTTTGGCGTGTCTATGCTATCCTCAAGTTATTGCGAATTTCCCTCACCTTCGCCTCGGCTTCTTGTAGTACTTCTGGACCAAACACTTTACTTTCCCCTGTTTGGTTCCAAAATAGGGGAGTTCTGCACTTCCTCCCGTACAAAGCTTCAAACGGCGACATCTTCATACTAGCTTGATAGCTGTTGTTATAAGGAAACTCCGCATACGGTAAGTTCTTGTCCCAACTCCTATTGTTTTTTAGTGCACATGCCCTTAGCATATCTTCAAGGATCTGATTGGTTCTTTCCGTCTGCCCATCAGTTTGGGGATGATAGGCGGAACTAAAGTTCAGATGGGTTCCCATGGTTTCGTGCAACTTCTGCCAGAACCTTGAGGTGAACTGTGTCCCTCGATCCGACACAATCTTCTTTGGCACTCCATGATAACACACAATCCTTGACATGTACAACTCTGCCAATTTGGATCCGCTGTAGCTTTCCTTCACGGGGATGAAGTGAGCTACCTTTGTTAGCCTATCAATGATGACCCATATCGAATCATATCCTGATTGGGTCCTAGGCAATCCCACGATGAAATCCATGCTGATTTCTTCCCATTTCCATTCAGGCACTTTGAGTGGTTGCAATAATCCCGCGGGTCGTTGATGTTCTGCTTTCACCAACTGACATGTGTCACATAGGGCAACATGTTCCGCGACATCTCGCTTCATGCCATACCACCAATACCTGCCCTTGAGGTCCTGGTACATCTTCGTACTCCCAGGATGAATGGAATAGTCAGAATCGTGAGCCTCCTTCAAAATCAATTCACGGATCTCCTTTACTTCAAGCACACAGATCCTTTTCCCGTGCCACACCGTACCTTGTTCATCCTCCCTGAAACCTGGAGCTTTATTTTCCTTGATGAGTTGCCTGATCTCTTGTATCTTCTCATCATTCTTTTGGCCCTCGCGTATGTCTCTCTCGAGTGTGGAGTCCACTTCCATGGCGATGGCTTCACCACTATTTACTAGACATAGATTGAGCCTTATAACCTCGTCCTTCAATTCTGCAGGCATGTCCTTCAAGCTCAACTTATTGACCTGTACTTTCCGACTCAAAGCATCGGCCATGACGTTTGCTTTCCCAGGATGATAGTTGATGCCTACATCAAAGTCATTGATTAGCTCTAACCATCTCCTTTGTCTGAGGTTGAGGTCTGGCTGTGTGAATATGTACTTCAAACTCTTATGATCCGTATATATCTCGGTCCTCTTCCCCATCAAATAGTGCTGCCAAATTTTCAATGCGTGTACCACTGCGGCTAGTTCTAAGTCATGTGTAGGATAGTTTTTCTCGTGCTTCCGAAGCTGCCGGGATGCATATGCCACGACATGCCCTTCTTGCATGAGAACACATCCCAACCCGTTTCCAGAGGCATCGCAGTACACCGTGAAGTTCTTCTACATATCTGGCATAACGAGCACTGGGGCTGTTGTCAATCTCTTCTTTAGCTCCTGAAAACTCGTCTCGCGCTGTGGCGTCCAGGTGAATGTGATTCCCTTCTCCAACAGTTTGGTAAGGGGTCTCGAGATCTTAGAGAATCCCTCAATAAACCGTCGATAGTATCCAGCCAATCCCAAGAAGCTTCGAACTTCCCCGACACTTTCAGGGGTCTTCCACTTCTGTATATCCTCGATTTTGGCGGGACCTACGGAGATTCCTCCCTCCGAGATTATATGTCCTAAGAAGGGAACTCTCTTCAGCCAAAACTCACACTTGCTCAACTTGGCATATAGTTGGTGTTCTCTCAGCCTTTGCAACACCAACCTTAGATGTTTCTCATGTTCTTCTTCATCTTTGGAGAAGACGAGAATGTCATCTATGAAAACCACCACAAATTTGTCCAGATATTCCATGAATACCTTGTTCATGAGATACATGAAGTATGTCGGGGCATTAGTTAGCCCGAAAGGCATGACGGTGTATTCATACAGTCCGTACCGAGATACGAAAGCTGTCTTGGCAATATCAGATTGCCTTATCTTGAGTTGGTGGTATCCCGACCTGAGATCAATTTTTGAGAACACACAAGCTCCCCTCAACTGATCAAACAAGTCTTCAATGCGGGGTAATGGGTACTTGTTCTTGATGGTTACCTCATTCAAAGCACGGTAATCCACGCATAACCTTTGGGTTCCGTCTTTCTTGGGCACAAATATCACCAGAGCTCCCCATGGTGAGGAACTAGGGCGAATATACCCCCTTCTCCGTCAATTCTCTCAAATGATCCTTGAGTTCTTCTAGCTGCTTGGAGTCCATCCGATAAGGTCTCTTGTATATCGGGGCTGTTCTAGGCACTAGCTCAATTGCAAATTCCACTTCACGATCGGGAGGCATACCTGGCAATTCTTCCGGAGAAACATCTGGATATTCACAGATAATCCTGATCTCCTCCACTTTCACCTCAACTTGATTTAATTTAATGTCCCTCCTAGGCTCGTGTATTGTTATGAACTTTACTCTTGTGCCACTAGGGTGAGTTAGTTCCACCGTTCTGGTCGAACAATGAATGATTCCCTTATGTTTGGTCAACTAATCCATGCCCAAAATAATATCGATCCCTTGGGAATCTATCACTATGAGGTTAGCAGTAAACACTACCCCATTAATGTCTAGATTCACCTTGGGACACACTTGTCTTGTCCTTATTTCTCCACCGGGAGAGTTTACGGCTAGCATATGGTTCATTTGTGTGGTTGCTAGGTCATACTTCTTAACAAACCCTTGAGCAATAAACGAGTGGGTGGCACCAGAATCAAACAGCAAGGTTGCAAGGGGTAAATTGGCAGGAAACTTACCAACTACCACGTCGGGTGCATCTTGTGCTTCCTCCATAGTGACGTGGTTCACCCGTCCTCTCATTACATTATGCTGTTGTGGCTGCACGGGCTTCTTCTTTAGGCACTTATGGGCATAGTGCCCCACTTCACCACAGCTAAAACATTGCACCCCAACCTTAGGTGCTTGGCCTTTGTTGTCTTGGGGTTGGTTCGGAGGTCCTTGCACTGCTGGTCGAGGTGGATATGCGGGGTGAGGCTGCTGTACAAACTGACGTTGCGGCTGTGCTGGTGCTGTCGGAGGCCTGTAGTTCGGGTTGTACCCTCTTGGTGCTGAGTAGGGTACCGCAGCACGGATCGTCTGCCCTGTAGGTTGCTGCATCATACGGGGGCGAGTGTTGCTTCCCGAGGCTTGATGTGACCAACCGGCCTTCCTCTTATTCTCATTTTCCAAGGCCTTTAGCTTCCTTTCTACCACAAATGCTCTGTCCACCATCTTTTGGAAGCTTTCATACTCATTCGAGGACATTGCACACTGCATCTCTGCGGTAAGTCCTTCCACGAAACAATCTTGTTTCTGCTCATCAGTCTCTATGTCCCGTGGGGCATAGCGGGATAGTTGAATAAATTTAGTGAGGTATTCCCTCACCGTCATGTTCCCCTGCTGCAGTCCCAAAAACTCCTTCCTCTTGTTTTTGAGTTCACCTCTTGGGATGTAATGGTTGCGGAAGCTACGCTTGAACTCTTCCCAAGTGATGTTCTCAAGGTCATGATGGGCAGCCACATAGGCGGTCCACCAATCAGCAGCAGGTCCATGCAATTGATGAGAGGCAAACAGCACCCTCTCATACCCTTGGCACTGTATGATCCTCATCTTACTTTCAATGGTCTTCACCCAATCATCTGCCTCCAGAGGTTCAGCAGCACTTGCAAACTTTGGAGGTTGAGTTCCTAGAAACTCACTCAACCTTGGTTGGCGTGGTGCAGCTTGTGGAGGTGGTACTTGATGCAAGTTGGCCACCACTTGAGTCAAGTTCTGGATGAGCTGATTTTGATTCTCCAGCATTTGGTGGAGAGGATCAACTTCTTCACGGCGACCACCCCTGTCCTGGCCTCCAGAAAGATGAGGGTTGCATGCCTCATCGTTGTTGTTGGCGGGGTTGGCAGCACGTCCTTTTCCTCTTCCGGCCATCTGGCAGAATCAACCAATGTTAATTTGAAAGCATTTAGTATCATCTTACTACTTTCATTTGTTTGTACTTTGAAGTGTTGAGGCTTCGTTATACTTTTCTGAGGGTTCATTTCTCACACAAAAATGAATGTAATATTATTTCATGTGGGTTCACACACCAAAGCAAAACAATCTAAAGACGAGGCTGTGGACAATTGCTCATGGCTTCCACAACTCACGTCACACACCAAGCATTAACACACCATTAACTTAACTTAACGACTCGACTATTCGACATCTTGCTGACTAAGGAAAGGACTCTACACTACTCGTTTTCTTGAGTTGGCTCCTCAGGATCTTCCTCCTCATTTCGGCTGCCTTCTGACTCTGCTTTGGGTGGGGAGGCTGCTGGTGGAGAAGTGCGACGACGCCTGATCGCTCGGCGATCTGGGGAGTCAGGAGTCCATGTATCATTCGCGGTGACACACGGTTTATTCCCATCTCCTCTTTCTCTCGCCCTTAAGCAGGCTCGCAGCAACGCCTCCGTTTCCTTCAGGGTGTCTCGGACATCCTGAAGCTCTTGTTGGCACTCCTGCAGTCGAGTGCTGAGCATAGAAGCATCCTCCAAGCACAAGTCCATGTGCTCATGGGAAGTCCCTTGCTGCACCGGCGGGTACTTGTACTCCGTGGTACCACTCTCACGCTGGAGGACATACATGTACTCAGTTTTGTCCAAGTGGCGACGATAGATGTGACTCTGGCAGGTGATGGCCTCCCAGGTGACATCTTTCTCCGCATCGACCTGTGTCGCTCTACAAGCTGGAGAGTGGTGAATCTTAAGCAGCTGGTTTTCGTGTATAATCCTCATCTCCGAACTCCATTCTTCCCTCTTCTCACGGATGGTCCTGGTGGAGTTATAGTGGATGATTAGCTTGCCCGTATTGCCGGCGGCTTCGAGCATACGCCGAAGTCGGCGCAATAAGCCTCCTACTACCAATCCATAGGAAAGGTACGTCACCGGACGGCTCTCCTCTCTCTCGGCAAGGGCAACTACGGGAACTCTCCCTCTTGTGGACTTGCAAGCGGTACGAATCATGCAAACCATCTAAAACAAAGAGAATTTAAACTTAGGTTAGATAAACTCTTAAACCAAAAATCCTATTTTGAATGAAAGTTGGGGTAAGATGAAGAAAATGACTCATTTAAATAACACTTTTCAATCCACACCTTTGAAAAATAGTTTTAAGAAAATAGGGCCCTTAAATACATCCATTTCTACCTAGGTCCACGTTCCTACGGGCAACCTTGGCTCTGATACCACCTCTGTCACACCCGGTTTTTCCGAAGAAACAACCAAGTGAATATCACATGTATGCCAGGATCATTTTCTCATACATGTGATGACAAATAGTGAAGCATCATTTATTACATGCCAGGTGTCGAATATAAATAAGTCCTACATCGCAATTGTCTCGATGGGCAATAATAAGTTCATCACAAGCAAATAAACTAGCAGCGGAATATTATTCTTGAGGGCTCCATCATAGGCGTTGCCCGGGGGTCTCCATGAACCTAGAAACCTTCTTCGGGTCTAAAGTCTTGGTCATTATACACCACCTCATTATCTTGACCTGAGCAGCAATATAAACCAACAAAATATGCAAGGTTGAGTACCAATGGTACTCAGCAAGTGTGGGAAAATTTTATCATGCATGGCTAGAACAAGGAGAGGTTGATCTCATGGTTAAAGCACTACGCAATTAATACCTATCACCTTAGCTTATTAAGCACCTACATTACTACACAGGTGAAATGGTCCCAAACTCCCATCCCATCATCATAATCCAATAACCATAACATCATTTCCAATGTTAAGCTCCCCGCTTAACTTCCAAAACCATCAATCCTCTAATCATGAATAAGTCCAAGCCACTCTTGACCGTGAGCACGGCTGTCATGACAATTTTGACTCTGCAGAGTTTGTACCACTGTACCCACATGTAGTGATTTCATCCCCCGTTGCCGGGTGGACTAAAAGAACCTCCATTATGCCAGTGGCTACGAACCACATTCACACTTCCCAGGTGTGTAGCCAGGAGATCACTACGAAGCCTTTACAAAGGGATTCCCGACGAGCGTGGGCCCACTGAGGTTTCACCCCTAACAGCATACAAGAGGCTCCAACCCCGCTGCAGTGGCCCCCTCTTGAGCCTTGCGGTTCATATGGTAGTCCAGCTGACACCTATTCCCCGCACCATCCAACACACCCATACTACGCCGGGGATACACCTAATTAATTGGCCAAGCTGCCCCATCTCAGCATGTGGTTGGCACTGTAAAGCCAGGTTACATGCTCCATGAACCGGTCCTTAGGATCCAGGCAAGTACTAAACACAAACCCGAGTCTCGTGCACCCAGCACACAACCAAAACATCCAACTTGCCTTGATCTCTACCTCTACATAACTCACAATATCTCATTCAAGAGTATGGTAATATAAACTGATGATCTCATATCCCAAATATCCCATTCTAAGCATGGCTAAGCATATGCATAATAATAAATGACATGATAAAATAAATCCCAACCCAAGCTACAAGGAAACAAGGTGATGCAATTCTAGGGAAACTTCCTAGCATGGGTTTCATATTTAACTTGACAATGCAAATAATTCTATCTACACATCCTAGTATAGGATCAAAGTGGTCAAGGACACTTGCCTCCTTCCTGCTGCTCTTGAAATAGGTAGTCCTGATCTTGGAAAGGAATAACTTGCTCTTGAGCAGGTTCTACATCATACCATCACACATAGCAAAAGAAAAACAACAATCCATAAGACATGGTTCACACTTCCACTTCATACAAACCACACATTCATATTTATGAAAGTCATTCTCATTCCTATGTGTTGTGGTTACTCTATGTGTGTTGATTTTGGCTTCCATGCACTTTTAAACATGTGCATATGATTTCTACTTTTGTATTCATATTTATGTTTGTATATAATATATGAGTTTCCAATTTAAACAAATTCCTTATATTCAATTTATACACCTTTTAGCTACCAAGTGTGCATGAAGGGTATTTTTCTTCTCCATATGTGTCTTCAGAATTTCTACCAACCCTAGACTGAATTCTTTGGATTTTAGAAACCCCATTTATCATTTACTAGTTGCTATATTTTCAGATTTATTTTCCTATGCATAAATGTGTACTTTATTATGAAAATAGTAAGACACATCATCTAAACAGAATAGGTTCTGGTCCTAAATAATTTAATAACATATTTTGACCTTTGCCTCTGATGTAATCTATTTCACAATTATTTTCCCTATTTCCTATAACTATTCTTTACTTAAAAATGTGTCCCTAAATGTGAATAATAAATTACATAGATTCAATTCAGCCCAAAATATGTTTTTATTTCACTCCAAAGTTTCCTAAACACTGAGAAAGTCTTTAATTAAATTTTGACAATATGTTTGTCCCACTTTTTAATTTTTAAACACTAGCCACATATTCAATTTCCTAAGTTAATTACTAAACAGGGCTAAAAAGGTAAACTCACCCCATTACAGGGTCTATAATATTATTTTCAGAATTTCTAGGGGTCTAGCTACACTTATCAGAGGTGTTTTTCCTAATTTTCATTAAGTCCAGGGACTAAAACTATTTTTTAAATGAATTTACATGATTTTCTGGAGTTCCAGGGGCAAGATCAGAAGTTTCCGGGGCTACCTCTTATTTCCCGAGAACCCCAGGGGGTAGCACGTAAGATTTCCAGTCTTTATAACGCGGGGCTGACGTGGACCGTCTGATTTTAAACCGACGGCTGAGATTATAACACCGAACCGGTACGCGGGGGTTTAAACCCTACCATGCGATTTAAAATAAATGGCGCACAAGCGGCCACGTCGCTCTGATCGAGCGCGGGTGGCGCTACCGGTGGCGCACGGCGGCGGGAAGCGGCGATCTCGCCGGAGACTTTCGGATCTTCGAGAATTCTTCCTAGAACTGTGATTTTATGGCATAGATCGGTAGAGGGGAGGTCGGGGATCTCACCTCGGGGGTTTTCTTGAGCTCGGAGGTCCTGGAAGGTGATCGGCGACAAGGTCTGAGGCGAAACCACGGCGAAGCTCGTCGGTGCTGTGTTTACACCGCAAGTCTCCGAGTTTTCTGCACCTGCAATGTTCCCCGGAGGCGGTGGATCAAGACCAGCGAGTTAGATCGGAATTTCCGAGCTTAGATTGGCCAGAATTCGCCGGAGAAGTCTCGGTTCTCACCGGAGTAAAAATCGGCGACCGTGGGGGAAAAACAGAACGAGGCCGGGGTTTTTATAGACGGGGGAGGGAGGTGGGTTTGTTTAGATCGAGTGGGAGTCCTCCGGAACTAGAATTCGGTCGGAAATCCGGTCGGTTGCGATCGCGCGCGCGCGGGTGAACAGTCCGAGTTTCGGACGATCGGGGGTTAGGGATGACAGGTGGGTCCCGCCTGTCTGAGAGAGAGAGCGCGGGCGCGCGGCTGCGGGCTGGCGCGGGGGCAGGTTGGGCCGGCTGGTGGGTTTCGGCCCACTGGCCGGTTTTTTTCTGTTTTCCTTTTTCTTTTTTTCTATTTCTTTTCTTATTTGAGTTTAATTTGAATTCCAGTTTGAATTTGAATTTTTGCAAAACATGCAACACGTCCAAAAAATTTTAAATCCCCCTCTTAACTTGATTTAGGGTTTTGAATCTAAATTTTGGGGTGTTACATCACCTCGGCCACCTTCTGCACCGGGGCCGCTGCCTTCACCGGACTAAAGCCAAGAGGGACTAGGGCGGACCCCGCCTGGTCGACGAAGCTCGAGACTGCCCGGGCCTTGGAGGACCGCGAGGCCAGGAGCTCCTCCACCTCGCGGCGGGCTGCCAGCAAGGCGTCAAGGCTACCCTCGGAGAATTCCTTCTCCTTGGCCGCCAGAGAGTCTTCCCGGAGCTGGAGACTCTGGGCAAGTCGCTCCAACTCCGAAGCCCAGAAGTCGGTAGCCAGCTCCCGATCCAGGACCGCCTGGCGCTCCCGGGAGACTTCCGAGCCTCCAACTCTTTGGCTTGGGCCCTTAGGTCGCCCTCGCCAGCCGCCAGCCGCGCGGCGACCTTCTCTGCCTCAGCTGCAGCAGTGCACACCTGGTCCGCAATGGCGCGCTCACGGTGCTCCAGCTTCAGACGCGGACCCTCCAAAGCGGAAATACGCTCATCGGCCTGAGCGTGAGACTCGCGGGCCTCTCGGTGGAGCCGCCGAGTCTCGGAGTCCAGGTGGTTGACGGCCCTCCTCTGACGGTCAAGGAGCGCCTCTATGACATCGAGTGATGCCCGTCTTGAGTCAAACTCCTCCCTAACCTCCTCGAATTGCTCCTTCAAGAGGCGCCCCCAGGTGAGGAGGCGATCCCTCTCTACCGCCTGCCCCTCCCGCTCTCGACCGAGTGTGGCCAGAACCTGCCAGACGCTCGTCTGGGCGAGCTCAAGAGCGTCTGCTAGGGGCAGCGGGGCGGCAGAGGCCGAAGCCACGCCCCCGACCTCCTCCATCACGTCGTCTTCATGAGGAGTCGACGCTCCGGCAACCAGGATAAGGCTCTGATCAGGAGAAGCCGGCACTGGGGCAGGCTCGCTCCCGGTGCGCCCCGGTTCGCTGCCCACCATAGGGCTCGTGGCAGCTTCTCCCGCTTCGGCAACAGGAGGCGGGACACCGCCAGTCGGCCCCGCCAAACCTTCAGCGACAGCCGGCTCCCGAGCCGGTGAAGTGGGATGAACGGGAGGTGTCGCCGCTCCTGCAGGAGCCGGGCCGACCGGCGCAGAAGGAGCTTGCGCTGGCTTGGGGGCCGCTGTGACCGTTTCGGTCTCCGGGCGCTGTGGCGAAGATCCCCGTCAGCCGGGGATGGCCGGGAAACGGGAACGTTACCGGCACTCGAGGGGTCCCTGCAAACATAGGAGACTCCCGAGTTAAGAAAAGAAGAAGACAATACAGGCTCTACAATCTGGTAAACGTCGCTTACCGAGAGACACGAGCGCTCCAACGGGCTTTGAACCCCGGCTTCCAAGCCGGGGTAGGTCCACTAGAGCCCACCGTCGCCGCCGAGGGCTGCCCCGCAGTCGCCCGGACTGGTGGAGCAGGGGATGCTTTTGAAGCCCCCCTAGACGCCGATCCGGCTCTTGAGGCCCGGGGCGCCTGAGTTCTTGGCTCGCCCCTGGGCGACGCCGCACCAGCACTCCCCCTCGAAGCTCCACCTCCTGAGGAAGGAGGGCGCGATGCCCGGGGACCTTCAGTCCGTCGCCGCTCAAGAGGAGTCCCATCGGGATGATGAGCCCTAGGCCTCTTTGAGTCGCCACCGGACGGGGCGCCATCTCCAGAAGCAGGGCGCGCAGGCGCCCTGGATCCCCGACTCGGCGCGAACGCCGCCGCCGGAGGAGACCGGGTGTGTTTCTTCTCCGGAGGCAGGTTGGAAGCCATGGCAGGAGAAAGCTAAAGAGCAGGGAAGACAAGGGCGCAAGATCTCAAGGAAGATGCGCTGGGAAGTGCGAAGGGAAGCCGCGATGCGGGTAAGATCCCCTTTTAAACTTCCCAGGCACGATTCAAAGCGATTTGAAACTCTTCGAATACGCCGCTTGGACAACCGCTTCGGCTCCAAGACCAAGCGTCGATGACAAGTGGACCCAAGCAGTCCGGCTGAAGCCGTGGGCCAAGAAGTCAGTCTCCCAAGGAGACAAGCCGGCGAGACACTTCGGCGGTTCCCGAAAAGGCGCGGCGACGTGGAGAAGTGGCAGCCTTGGGAACCACCGCAGTAAAAGCAGCCATCAAGTGGGGCACACGCTCCCATGATTCCGCGACTGTTCGTGCTCCGGCAACGGTCAATGCGGGTCTTCGAGAAGGTGCACGGAGTGGAAGAGACAGAGGCCCCACCTCGGGCTCGCTATCTCCCCCGAGATGGGCCCGGAGGCCACTGTCGGTACCCTCAATGAGGGGTACCCCCGCGCACAAGGGGAACTACCTAAGGACCTCGCCCTTCTCCGCAGGGAGAGCTCCGAAGGTGCCATGTGTCCAGCGGGGCCAGACCTCCCTCTCCTCAGAGGAGAGCTCCGGGCCCGCCACGTGACCAATTGAGCCGGACCTCCCCCCTCCGCGGGGAGAGCTCCGAAGGCTCCACGTGTCCAGCGGGGCCGGACCTCCCTCCACTTAGAGGAGAGCTCCAGTCCTGCAACGTGGACAGCAGAGCCGGACCTCCCCCCTCCGCGGGGAGAGCTCCGAAGGCTCCACGTGTCCAGCGGGGCCGGACCTCCTCTCCTCAGAGGAGAGCTCCGGGCCCGCCACGTGGACAGAAGAGCCGAAACTCCCCCCTCCGAGGGGAGAGATCCGAAGGCTCCACGTGTCCCGCGAGGCCGGACCTCCCTCTCCTCAGAGGAGAGCTCCGGACCCGCCACGTGGCCAGCAGAGCAGCGCTGCCTGCCCCCGCGCGGTAGGCAGCAGGAGTAAAGACGTGCCATACCTTGCCCGTACAAGGTATTCAAGACCCACACCTTCCCAAGGCGCGGAGACGTGGAGCACGCATCTGTCAGGTGCCGTTGCGCCCAGTCACATCGCAGACTGGCGCGCCGCGTCAGAGCTTGCCTGCCAATAAACACAACAACAAGACATCCCCTGCCGCCCCTGCCAACCACTACGACTAGCTTGCGGCATGGGCAGGGCGGCAGAATGAAGACTCGGAAGCCCTCGCCAGAGACAACTACCGGCGTAACTGCAGATACGGTAGCTGGCAGGCAATCTCCCCGGGACCACGTGTCGGGTCCTGGGCCCACCTTGTAAGCCGCCCGAGCCTTGGACTATAAAAGGCTCGGGTAGGCAACGTTAGCAAGGGTTCGCACTCCAGCCATTCGCATCCTTAGGTTCGACTCATCCTCAAGCTCAGGACTTCGGTTCTGAGCAGCAAGCAATACAACGAGCACCTCTGCTCACCGTGGACGTAGGGTATTACGCTCCGGCGGCCTGAACCACGTAAAAATCCCTGTGTCAAGCTTCTCCCCCAATCGTCCCTAACGCGTAAGCTCTCCGCGAGTGACTAGCCCCTCCGAAAAAAAAACTCCACGGGCTGCCCAGAGCAGCCCCGTGGGAAGTGTCGACTACACACTTCGACAGTCGTACTTGAGGTACCTGCCGATGGCCAGGGGGCCGGACCCCTCACGCCGGGCGCACTGAATTGCCCAAGCCCTGTATATCGGATCAGGACCGTAAGCCAAATAAGACTATGAGAAAGGGAAGGGAGAGCCCCAAGGAGAATTGTGGTTCCCTTACTTGTGTGCAGGACCTCCTAGCCTTAGCTCCCCCGCAGGAGTATGGTAGGTGTGCCCAAACCATTGACCACGCCTACCAGGGGGCCACTACGGGGACCGCGCGGAGAAAGACCGGAGCTCCTGACTACTCCAACGCAAGACCGGAGGATCCGGACCTTGCCCCCCCCCCCCCCCGCCGCGGGGGCAAGCTCCGAAGGTTCCATGTGTCCAGCGGGGCCGGGCCTCCCTTTCCTCAGAGGAGGGCTCCGGGCCCGCCACGTGGCTAGCAGAGCCGGACCTGCCCCCTCCGTAGGGAGAGCTCCAAAGGCTCCACGTGTCCAGTAGGGCCGGGCCTCCCTCTCCTCAGAGAAGCTCTGGGTCCGCCACGTGGTCAGCAGAACCGGACCTCCCCCCGTCCTCACGGGGCAGGCTCCGAATACCCCTTGGGCCCTTAGCACAGCAAGGACCCAAGGCAGGTGTCTGTGCAAGACTTCAAGATTGGTGAGGACTTCCGAGCTCCTTGCGGAGCTATGGACTCGGGCAGGACAAGCCAAGAAGAAGGCAAAGAACACAGACACAAAAAAACACAATACTAAAAAGTCTATTCATTCAAAGCTCCATGAGTTGGGCTTCTATTCATTCATTCAAAGCTCCATGAGCTGAGCTACAGACTCAACAAAGAAAAAGAAAAGATACAGGGCCTCCTGGCCGCAGGGGCGACTGCCTAGGAGTCCCGGGACTCCCGCTAGAACCTAGAGCACACAAGGGAAGCCACATCCCCGACTTCGGCCCGGGGACTTCCTCCCGCTCCGCAACGGGGCCCTGCCTCACCGGCTCCAGAGAGAGGGAGGGATCCCGGCTCCGGAAGCACGCCAGCACATGCGTGGCGACCTTCTTCGCCAGGCCCCGTCCCTTCGCCTCCAGCTCATCGGCAATCATCGCTTCGAGCTTGTCCAGCTTGGCGCTGATGGACTCGAGCGCCGGGATCGCCTCGACCACCTCCCGCGCCGAAGCCTCCGTCCTCACCGGGCTAAAGCCAAGGGGAACCAGGGCGGACCCCATCTGGCGGACAAAACTCCAGACCGCTCAGGCCTCGATGGACCGCGAAGCCTGGAGCTTCTCCACCTCCTGGCGGGCTGCCAGTAGGGCGTCGAGTTCCTCCTCGGAGAATCTCTTCTCCTTGGCTGCCAGAGAACTCTCCCGAAGCTGGAGATTCTGGGTAAGCTGCTCCAACTCCGATGCCCGAAAATCGGCCGCTAGCTCATGATCCAGCGCCGCCTGGCGCTCCCGGGAAGCCTGCTCCTCCCTCACAGCCAGAGCTGCCTCCCGAAATTCTAGCTCCTCAGCCCGGACCTTCAGGTCACCCTCCCTGGCCTCCAGTTGTGCGGCGACCTTCTTCTCCTCGGCCGTCGCAGCACGCTCCCGATCTGCGACGGCGCACTCTCGGCGCGCTAGCTGCAGCCGCAACTCCTTCATAGCAGTGGAGCGTGCCTCGGCCCTGGTATGAGCCTCGTGGGTCTCCTGGTGGAGCCGCCGGGTCTCGGAGTCTAGGCGGTCGATGGCCTTCTTCCGAGCGTCGAGGAGTGCCTCCATGGCATCAAGCCTTGATTGCCTCGAGGCGAGCTCCGCCCTAACCTCCTGAGTCCGCTGCACCAGGAGGTGCCCCCAGCTGAAGAACCGATCCCTCTCCCCTGTCAGCACCTCCCGTTCGCCCTCAAGCGCGGCCAGGACCTGCCGGACGCTTGCATGGCCAAGCTCCAAGGCGTCCGCCAGGGGCAGCGGGGCGGCAGAAGTTGAAGCCGCGCCCCCGACCTCCTCAATCACGTATGTCGAAGTATTGCTGACACTTCCCCCGGACCTGCTCTTGGCAGTCCGCGGAGGTTATTTTTCGGAGGGGCTAGTCACTCGCGGAGAGCTTCAGCGTTAGGGACGATTGAGGGAGAAGCTTGACACGGGGAGTTTTACGTGGTTCAGGTCGCCGGAGCGTAAAACCCTACGTCCACGGTGAGCGGAGATGCTCGCTGTATTGCTTGCTGCTCAGAACCAGAGTCCTGAGCTTGAGGGTGTGAGATGGCTAGAGTGCGAGTCAACAGAGTTCGAACCTAAGGGTGTGAATGGCTGGAGTGCGAACCAACAGAGTTCGAACCCTTGCTAACGTTGCCTACCCGAGCCTTTTATAGTTCAAGGCTCCAGCGGCTGACAAGGTGGGCCCAGGACCCGATAGGTGGTCCCGGGGAGATTGCGTGCCGTCTACCATATCTGCAGTTATACCAGTAGTTGTCTCTGGCGAAGGCTTCCGAGTCTTCGTTCTGCCGCCCTGCCCATGCCGCAAGCTAGTCGTAGTGGTTGATGATGGCATGGGCAGCAGGGGATGTCTTGTCGTTGTGTTTATTGGTGGGCAGACTCTAACACGGCGTGCCAGTCTGCGATGTGACTGGGCGCAACGGCACCTGACAGAGGTGTGCTCCGCGTCTCCGCGTCTTGGGAAGGTGCGGGCCTTGAATACCTTGTACGGGCAAGGTATGGCGCGTCTTTACTCCTGCTGCCTACCGCGCGGGGGCACGCAGCGTTGCTCTGCTGGCCACATGGCGGCCCCGGAGCTCTCCTCTGAGGAGAGGGAGGTCCGGCCCCGCGGGACACATGGAGCCTTTGGAGTTCTCCCTGCAGAGGGGGGAGGTCCGGCTACTGCTGGCCACATGGCGGGCCCGGAGCTCTCCCCTGAGGAGAGGGAGGTCCGGTCCCGCAGGACACGTGGAGCCTTCGGATCTCTCCCCAAGGAGGGGGGATGTCTGGCTTAGTTGGCCACGTGGCGGGTCCGGAGCTCTCCTCTGAGGAGAGGGAGGTCCGGCCCCCTAGACACGTGGCGCCTTCGGAGCTCTCCCTACGGAGAAGGGCGAGGTCCTTAGTCATTTTCCCCTGTGCGCGGGGGTACCCCATATCGAGGGTACCGACAACATCGTCGTCCGGTGGAGGAGACGCCAGCATCTCGGCGATCGAGGTGAGGCACCGATCTGGAGAAGTTGGGGGCCTGTCACTGCTCCCCCCGCCTCAGTACCGGAGGGTCGGACGCTGCCAGCCGGCTCCGCCGAGCCCTCGGCGGCCGCAGGCTTCCGAGCTCGTGAAGGGGGACGAACAGGTGTTGCCGCCGCTGTCACAGGAGTTGATCCCGCCGGTACAGACGAGGCCTGCACCGGCTTGGGGGCCGGTGAAGCCGCCGCAGCTCCAGGACACTGCGACGCAGGACCTCCACTGGCCGGAGAGGGCTGAGGAACAGATGCGTCCCGGCATCTGAAGAATCCCTACAAGCATAGGGAGCTCTTGGGTTAAGGAAGGAAGAAAAAAGCGCAAGTCCTAACAGCCGGTGAGAATGACACTTACCGGGGGACGCGAACGCTCCAGTGTGCATGGAGCCCCGGCTTCCAAGCCAGGGTGGAGCCGCCAGAGCCTTAAGAAGGAGGGCGGGACGCCCGGGGCTCCTCGGACCGCCGCTGACCGAGAGGAGTCCCATCGGAGAAGAAAATCTGAGGCCTCTTGGGGTCGTCGTCTGGCAAACTGACGCCTCCAGAAGAAGGACGTGAAGGAGCTCCAGTCCCCTGGCTTGGCGTGAACAACACCGCAGGAGGGGACCAGGCACGTTTCTTCTCCAGCAAATTGGGGGTCGGCTCCCTGCCCTTCACTCCGTCGGCGGTCCGAGCTTCGTCGACCTTCGGCGTAGGTTGGGCATCAGGTGATGCCTCGCGCTCTGATCTGGAGCACTCAACCTTGGGGATTGTGATCCCATGGGAGACACCACCAACCTGGCGTGCAACAATGTCGATGTCGTCCAAAGTCGGCAGCTCCCGCAACAGCCTCGCCCTCAGCAACGGCTCCGGGGAGAGAGGGCGACAGGAAGCTGGCACCACAAGAGAACTACCGTCAAGGGGATCGCTGCTGATACGTGCCAGTGTCTCCTTCAGCTCCTCCTCCGACGGAACCGAGTACAAACCCCTCTCCACTCAGGTGCCATCGTGGATGCTGGAGAAATACCACGCCGGGCGGTAGCGCTGCTACAACAGCGCTAAGCGCCACAACAGGAAGTTTTCCAGCACCATCAAAGACGTCAACCCCTGCTCTGCCAAGAACCGCATCCGCGCCAAGATCGGCGCATACTCGGGCTCCAGCACCGGGTTGTCCTCCCAGAAGCGACGCCCAGTAGTTGGGGCATCAGTCGGCAGCTGAAGGCGATCGTGCTCGTCGGTCTTCACGATCACCCAGTTGTCTCTCCAGCATCCCACCTCGCCGCGCTGAAAGGCAGAGGGTACCCGGAGACTTTCGGGTCCTTGCAGCGGTGTTGGAAATAGTAAGCTCCTAGCTGGTTCTTCGATCCGCGTCCGATCGTTTGCAGCACAAAGAAGTGGCGGAAGAGCGTCACCGAGGCGCGCACCCCCACGAACATCTTGAAGAAGTGCACGAAGATAGCGGCCATTGGCAAAGGAACATCTCACAGAAGTGCATGAAGAAATTGGCGGGACGAGCCCCGCCAATCCATAAGCGACAAAAAAGACAATCTCCCCTGCTTCCAGATGCAGGGGGAGAGTCCCTCTCCGGAGGCATCGCCGTTGCACCTCCGTATGCAACCCCAACAACTTTTGCATCGGCCTAAGCTCCGCCGACCAAGCGAGACGCGGCGGAGGCAGGTTGGAAACCATGACCAACGGAAGCTCAAGAACTTGGAAGACAAGGGCACAAGAACTCGGAGAACAAGGAAGGTTCAAGCTCAGGGAAGTACGAAGGGAAGCCTGCGATGCAGATAAGATCCCCTTTTATACTCCCCATACTTGATTCAAATTGATTCGAAACTCTTCGAATGCACTGCTTGGACCAAGCAATACAACGAGCACCTTTGCTCACCATGGATGTAGGGTTTTACGCTTCGGCGGCCTGAACCACGTAAAAATCTCTGTGTCAAGCTTCTCCTTCCATCGCCCCTAACGCGTAAGCTCTCCGTGAGTGACTAGCCCCTCCAAAAAAGAACCTCTGCGGGCTGCCCAGAGCAGGCCCAGGGGAAGTGTCGACAACACACTTCTACATGAGCAGAAACCCTCCTCCGGCACCTTGCTTCCATGAGGAGCCGTCAAAGAAGAGAGTCCAGTAGGGCCCAGTGAAGACCAGAGCTCTGGGCTGTGGTTCACCGATGTCCTAGCCCCCTAGCTGGCATAGTGGTGGAGTCCATTCTTCCGCGAAGTCAGCTAACGCCTGGCTTTTTACCGCATGGCGCGGTAAGAAGTCCAGCTCGAACTCCGCTAACTCCGAGCCCATTTAGCCATGTTTCCAGTGGCGTTGGGGCTGTGGAGGACGGTTCTTAGCAACTATGAGGTAACCACCGAGATCTTGTGAGTGTGGAAGTAATGGCGCAACTTCCTTGATGCAACAAGGACTGCATAGAGCAGTTTGTGCACCTCCAGATATCTTGTTTTGGCGTCGTGGAGGACCTCGGTGATGAAGTAGACCGCTGGATGGTTTGGACCCTCCTGGAGAGGTCTGAAGCGTCTTCTTGTAGAGGTCCAGGAGTCAGGGGCCCCCAGCCCGTGGGCCCGAAACTACACTCTGGGAGCTCGGACTGAGGTGCACACCAGTTGTCAGGTCTAAATGGTTGAGACCCAACCAGTTCTTCTTGGAGAGGTTTGGGACTCGGGGGTCCCTGGCCCCTCTGGTCCGAGACTGCATTCCGGGAGCTCGGACCCAGATGCACGCCGGTTGTCGGGTCTAGATGGCTGAGACCAGACTAGTTCTTCTTGGGGAGGTCCGGGACTCGAGGCCCCCACGCCCCCGGGTCCGGGACTGCATTCCGGGAGCTTGGACCCGGATATGCATTGATCATCAGGTCTGCCTGCTTAGGACATGATTACTTCCCCATCCAAAGGGTTTCCTGCGGAGTCTGAGCCCTACGGCTTTAGACCAACGACAGCAGGAGCCTTTTGTGGGACTTGAGGTCGATGGAGTTTTGGCCGCTCCACGACCAAAACCATGCTCACGCCCTTGGTTGTGGCAGCGATGTAGAGGAGTAGTGGCTCGCCTTATTCAAGGGCCACCATGATTTGCGTGTTGTGAGGAACTTCTTCAGCTACTGGAACGCCTCATCTGCCTCCTCGGTCCATACAAATGGACCAGTTTTGCGCAGAAGTTTGTCCTGCTCTGCCAGTCTAGAGATAAACCGACTGAGCGCAGCCAAGCATCCGTTAAGTTTCTGCACGTCCATGATGCGGGCAGGGCACCGCGTCAGTTCTATCGCCTTAATCTTCTCTAGGTTAGCTTCGATCCCTCGGTGTGAGATCAAGAAACCGAGCAGCTTCCTGGCAGAGACCCTTGTCGGTACCCTCGATACGGGGTACCCTCGCGCACAGGGGGAAATGCCTAAGGACCTCACCGTTCTCTGCAGGGAGAGCTCCGAAGGCGCCACGTGTCCAGCGGGGCTGGACCTCCCTCTCCTTAGAGGAGAGCTCCGGACTCGCCACGTGGCCAGCAGAAGCCGGACCTCCCCCCTCCGTGGGGGGAGCTCTGAAGGCTCCACGTGTCCCGCGGGGCCGGACCTCCCTCTTCTCAGAGGAGACCTCCGGGTCAGCCACGTGGCCAGCAGAAGCCGGACCTCCCCCCTCCGCGGGGAGAGCTCCGAGGACTCCACGTGTCCCGCGGGGCCGGACCTCCCTCTCCTCAGAGGAGAGCTCCGGGCCCGCCACGTGGCCAGCAGGACAACGCTGCCTACCCCCGCGCGGTAGGCAGCGGGCGTAAAGATGCACCATACCTTGCCCATACAAGGTACTCAAGGCCCGCGCCTTCCCAAGAGGCGGAGACGCGGAGCACGCCTCTGTCAGGTGCCGTTGCGCCCAGTCGCATCACAGACTGGCGCGCCGTGTCAGAGCCTGCCCGTCAATTAACACAGCAACAAGACATCCCCTGCCGCCCCTGCCATCATCAACCACTACGACTAGCTTGCGGCATGGGCAGGGCGGCAGAATGAAGACTCGGAAGCCTTCGCCAGAGACAACTACCGGCATAATTGCAGATACGGTAGTCGGCAGGAAATCTCCCCGGGACCACCTGTCGGGTCCCGGGCCCCCCTTGTAAGCCACTCGAGCCTTGGACTATAAAAGGCTCGGGTAGTCAACGTTAGCAAGGGTTCGAACTCTGTGAACTCGCACTCTAGACATCACTCACCCTCAAGCTCAGGACTCTGGTTCTGAGCAGCAAGCAATACAGCGAGCACCTCTGCTCACCGTGGACGTAGGGTTTTACGCTCCGGCGGCCTGAACCACGTAAAACTCGCCGTGTCAAGCTTCTCCCTCACTCGTCCCTAACGCTGAAGCTCTCCGCAAGTGTCTAGCCCCTCAGAAAAAGAACCTCCGCGGGCTGCCCAGAGCAGGTCCGGGGGAAGTGTCAACCACACACTTCGACATTTGGCGCGCCAGGTAGGGGGCTTTTCCCTTGCGCGACGAGCCTTTGCCGGCGAAGATGACCAAGCTTCCTTCAGCGACAAGCTCTCCTCCCCCGCGTTCACGGCGGACCGTGACTAGCGGGGACTACGTCTCGACACACTCTGGACGAAGTGTGTCGGCGCAAGCTGGAAGCCAGCAGCCGACTCTGGCAGCGCGACTCCGGCAATACAGGCTCCAGCGAGCGTGAGATCTTCTGCAGCGCTGAGTGTCCCCCACGGGGGCGCGCTAGCTGCAGCAAGAGCGCTACTGCGCAATCCGCCTGCTGGGGACGCGCCTCGGTCAGCGACCCAGCAGTGGATTCGCGAGGTAGACCGTCTCGTCTTCGCCGCCGCAAACCCTCGACTTCGGCGGGGACGACGTTCCGGCCAACCGGCTGTGTCGTTGACGCGCACGCCAATGGTTGACGGGTAGACGGCAGATTCCAGCTCCACCAAGCTCCCATCGACGGACCTGAGGACAAAGCTGGAACGATGCCACTTGGGCCAAGATGCCCGAGTGTTCCTCGAGCGACGACAAGAAAGGCGTCGCAACCAAGAGGTCGGCGACAGCATGACGTCTGCCTCAACCCTGCCTGAGGCGCAGACTTTCGCCACGCGATCTCTGCCCGAGGCATACGCCACGCAGCATATTCCACAGCCATACGCCCTGCAAACGGCGCCCCCGGTTTATGGCGCAGCCTTGCCCATACCGGGGTACACTGTGCCAGCAGCAAACCAAGGGTTCGCGGCACCAACGCCTGCGGCAACAGGAGCAGGATGTGCGGCCCTGGCGCCCCACCTTTGCTTCGCGAGGTGGCCGCGCAAGTTTCGGCCGCACCTGCCCGAGTGCACGCTACCGTGCCTCTACCGTAGCACCCCGCGTGCAACCCCTCGACGAGGGTGACGTCCCCCTGAAGGTCGTCCAAGTCGGCGCCGGTGCTGCCCAGACCACTCGGGTAGCCGGGGGCCTGGGTAGCAAATAGGAAGGCGCGCTCATCACCTTCCTCCGGCACAACGTCGACGTATTTGCGTGGCAGCCGTCGCAGATGACGGGGATCCCTAGGGAGGTGATCGAGCACCATGTGAAGATCTTCCCAGACGCCCGGCTAGTCCAACAGAAACCCCGCAAGCAGTCCTGTCGAAGTGTGCGATCGACACTTCCCCCGGGCCTGCACCGGGCAGCCCGCGGAGGTTCTTTTTTCGGAGGGGCTAGTCCCTAGCGGAGAGCTTGCGCAGATGGACGAGTTAGTAAGAGCTTGACACGGCGAGTTTTACGTGGTTCAGGCCGCCGGAGCGTAAAACCCTACGTCCACGGCGAGCTATGGAGCTCGCTGTATTGCTTGCTGCTCAGGGCCGGAGGCCTGAGCTTGGGGGTGAGTTACAGCTTGAGAGTGTATGGCTAGCGTATGAGTTGCAAAGTGCGAACCCTTGCTATCGACGCCTACCCGAGCCTTTTATAGTCCAAGACTCGGGTGGCTTACAAGGGAAGCCGGGACCCGACAGTTGGTCCCGGGAAGATTGTCTATTATCTATCGTATCTGCAGTTATGCCGGTGGTTGTCTCTGTTTGAAGGCTTCTGAGTCTTCATCTTGCCGCCCTGCCCATGCCGCATGCTAGTCGTAGTGGTTGATGATGGCGCAGGCGGCATGGGATGTCTTGTCGCGGTGTTTATTGGCTGACAGGTTCTGACACCGCGCGCCAGTCTGTGATGCGACTGGGCGCAACGGCACCTGACAGAAGCGTGCTCCGCGTCTCCGCGTCTTGGGAAGACGCGGGCCTTGAATACCTTGTACGGGCAAGGTATGGAGCGTATTTACGCCCGCTGCCTATCGCTCGGGGCAGGCAGCGTCGCTCTGCTGCCACGTGGCGGGCCCGGAGCCCTTCTCAGAGAAGAGGAGGGTCAGCCCCGCGGGGCACGTGGAGCCTCCGGACCTCTCCCCGCGGTGGGGGAGGTCCGGCTTCTGTATGCCACGTGGCGGGCCCGGAGCTCTCCTCTGAGGAGAGCGAGGTCCGTCCCCGCCGGACGCGTGGCGCCTTCGGAGCTCTCCCTGCGGAGAAGGGCGAGTTCCTTAGGCATTTTACCCTGTGCGCGGCGGTACCCCATATCTCAGGTACCGACAGTGGCCCCCGGGCCCATCTCGGGGGAGATAGCGAGCCTGAGGTGGGACCTCCGTCTCTTCCGATCCGCGCACTTCCTCTAAGTCCCGAATTGACCGCTGCCGGAGCACGAACGGCCACGGGATCGCGGGAGCGTGAGCTCACTTGATGGTTGCTTTTACTGCGGTGGTTCCCAAGACTGCCACTTCTGCACGTTGTGGCGCTTTCTTCGGGAACCGCCGAAGTGCCTTGCCGGATCATCTTCTCAAGAGACTGACTCCTTGCCCCCACCACTTTAGTAAGGCGGCTCGGGCCCACCCGTCATCGGCACTTGGTCTCGGAGCCAAAGCTGGACTCTTGGGGATGACTGATGTCTAGCGTATGAGTTGCGGGAGTGTGAACCCTTGCTAACGTCACCTACCCGAGCCTTTTATAGTCCAAGACTCGGGTGGCTTACAAGGGGGGCCCGGGACCCGACAGGTGGTCCCGGGGAGATTGACTGTTATCTACCGTATCTGCAGTTATGTCGGTAGTTCTCTCTGGCAAAGGCTTCTGAGTCTTCGTCTTGCAGCCCTGCTCATGCCGCATGCTAGTCGTAGTGGTTGATGACGGCGGGGGCGGCATGGGATGTCTTGTCGCTGCGTTTATTGGCTGGCAGTCTCTGACACTACACGCCAGTCTGTGATGCGACTGGGCGCAACGGCATCTGACAGAGGCGTTCTCCACGTCTCCGCGTTTTGGGAAGACGCGGGCCTTATATACCTTGTACGGGCAAGGTATGGGGCGTCTTTACGCCCGCTCCCTACCGCTCGGGGGCAGGTAGCACCGTTCTGCTGGCCACGTGGCGGGCCCGGAGCCCTCCTCAGAGGAGAGGGGGGTCCGGGCCCCGCAGGACACGTGGAGCCTTCGGACCTCTCCCCACGGAGGGGGAGGTCCGGCTTCTGTCGGCCACGTGGCGAGCCCGGAGCTCTCCTCTGAGGAGAGGGAGGTCCGGCCCCGCTGGACACGCGGCGCCTTCGGGCCTCTCTCCCGCGGAGGGGGAGGTCCGGCTTCTGTATGCCACGTGGCGGGCCCGGAGCTCTCCTCTGAGGAGAGGGAGGTCCGGCCCCGCCGGACGCGTGGCGCCTTCGGAGCTCTCCCTGCGGAGAAGGGCGAGTTCCTTAGGAATTTTACCCTGTGCGCGGGGGTACCCCATATCTCAGGTACCGACAGTGGCCCCAGGGCCCATCTCGGGGGAGATAGCGAGCCCGAGGTGGGACCTCCGTCTCTTCCGATCCGCGCACTTCCTCTAAGTCCCGAATTGACCGCTGCCGGAGCACGAACGGCCACGGGATCGCGGGAGTGTGAGCTCACTTGATGGTTGCTTTTACTGCGGCGGTTCCCAAGACTGCCACTTCTGCACGTTGTGGCGCTTTCTTCGGGAACCGCCGGAGTGCCTTGTCGGCTCGTCTTCTTAGGAGACTGACTCCTTGACCCACCGCTTCAGCTGGGCGGCTTGGGTCCACCTGTCATCGGCGCTCGGTCTTGGGGCCAAAGCGGTTGCCGATGCGGCGTATCCGAAGAGTTTTGAATCGCTTAGAATTGCACCTGAGAAGTTTTAAGAGGGGATCTTACCCACATTGCAGCTTCCCGTCGCACTTCCCAACGCTTTTTCTTGGACTCTTGTGCCTTTGTCTTCTTGCCTTTGAGTCCTCCCTCGTCATGGCCTCCAACCCGCCACCAGAGAAGAAGCGCGCTCGATCTCCTCCGGTGGCGGCATCTGTGCCAAGTCGGGGATCTGGGGTGCCTGCATCTCCTGCTTCAGGAGATGGCACTCCTTCCGGTGTCGACTCAAAGAGGCCCCGGGCTGATGCGTTGAGGGGGGCTTCTGGGGCGTCCCCTGTTCCGCCAGTTCAAGCGACTGCGGAGCGGCCGTCAGTGACGGCGACGGGCTCTGGGAGTCCTACCCCGGCTCGGAAGTCGGGGTTCAGAGCCAGCTGGAGTGTTCGCGCTTCCCGGCCATCCCCGACTGGCGGGGAGTTTGCGCCGTTGCGCTCGGAAACCGGGACAACTGTCGTGGCCCCCAAGTCAGCGCGAGCTTCTCCTGTTCCGGCGTGCCCGGATTCCGCGGCGGCGTCACCTCTTCCTGCCAAGACGGCCTCCGTGGCCCCCAGGTCAGCGCAGGTCGACCATGCACCAGGCGGCCCGGCTTCTACTTCGGTGTCGACTTCCCCCGCTCGCCCCTCTCCACAGGTCAAGAAGCCAGAAGCTAGAGAGAGTCCGGCGGGTCCGGCTGCCGAAGCCCCGGCGCCAGCTTCCCCTGACAGGTGTCTCGTCTCGGTCACTGGTGCCTCGACTCCTCTTGAGGATGAAGTGATGGAGGAGGTCGAGGGTGCTGCTCCAGCCTTTGTTGCCCCACTGCCCCTGGCGGATGCTTTCACGCTTGCTGAAGCGAGCGTCCGGCAGGTCTTGGCCGCACTAGGTCGCGAGCTGGAGGAGCATACGGTTGAACGGGATCGCCTCCTCACCTGGGGGAACCTTTTGCGGGAGCGGACCGCGAAGGTCAAGAGCGAGCTCGACTCCAGGCAGGAGTTGCTTGACTTCAGGGAAGTGCTCCTCGACCGGCTGAAGCGGTCTGTCGACCGCATGGACGCCGAATCACGACGGATCAACAGGGAGGCCCTGGAGGCACACGCCCAGGCCGAGGAGAGCCTCTCTGCCGCGGAGGAGATACGGCAGCTGTTGGAGCGTCGTAAACTCGTCGTTGAGGAACGGGGGCTTTCCACGGCAGCCGAGGCGGAGAGGGTCGCTGCGCAGCTGGCGGTGGGCGAGGATGACCTGCGAGCTCGGACCGAGGAGCTAGAGGTTCAGAAGGCAGACCTCGACATGAGGAAGGAACAGGTCTCCCGCGAACGCCGGGCGGTCTTGGATCGGGAGTTGGCCGCCGACTTCAAGGATTCTGAGTTGGAGCGGCTCGCCAAGACTCTCCACCTTCGGGAAAGCTCCCTGTCGGCCAAGGAGAAGGAATTCTCCGAGAGAAACCAAGAGGCCCTGCAGGCAGCCCGCCGCGAGGTGGAGGAGCTCTCGGCCTTGCGGTCCTCCGAGGCGCATGCGGTCTCAAGCTTCGTTAATCGAGCGGGGTCCGCCCTGATCCCTCTTGGCTTCAGTCCGGTGAGGGCAGCGGCTCCTGCGTTGAAGGTGGCGGAGGTGATCCCCGCGCTGGAGTCGACCGGCACCAAGCTGGACAGGCTAGACTCGGTGGTCGCCAGCGAGCTTGAGGCCGAGGGACGCGACCAGGCCTTAGAGGTCGCCTCACATGTGCTGGCATGCTTCAAGAGCTGCGACCCTTCTTTCTCCCTGGAGCCAGCGAGAGAGGGCCTAGCCGCGGAGCGGGAGGAAGCTGCCAGGGCTGAAGTCGAGGACGTGGCCGCCCTTGTAGCCGCTAGGTTCCGGCGTGAGCCGGGAGGACCCTAGGACTTATTTTTCCTTTTTTATCGAGTCTGTAGTCCAGCTCATGGAGCCTCGCATAAATAGACTCTCTTGAATGTTTGTGTCTGTGATGTCTTTTCTCTCCTTCTTGGCTTTGCCTGACTGAGTTCTTAGCTCCGCAAGGTACTCAGAGGCCTTCACCAATCTCGGAGCTCTGCACACACACCTTCCCCGGGTCCTAACTGTATTAGGGACCCCCGGGGGTCTCCGGATCTCGCCCTATGGGGAGGTCCGGATCTGCCTGCCACGTGGCGGGTCCGGACCCCTCCTGAGGGGGCGGGAGCTCTGGCCCTGCTGGGCACGTGGGGCTTCCGGAGCCCCCCCGCTGAGGGGGAGGTCCGGTTTCCGCCTGCCGCGTGGCGAGTCCGGAGCCCCCTTTAGGGGAGGCGGGAGCTCCGGGCCCGCTGGACACGTGGGGCTCGTGCCTCGCCCCTGCTGAAGGGGCGGGACCCGGTCCTTCCAGTCCTATGTCGGAGTAGTTGGTAGCTCCTTTCCCCTCGCTTCGTGCAGTCCCCGTTGCTGTAACCTGGAGGTCCTGCACACAGGCAGAGGAAACGTAATTCTCCTCGCGGGTCCTCCCCTCCCATCTCCTAGTCTTATTCGGCTTACAATCCTGATCCGTTATGCGGGGCTTGGGCAATTCTGTGCGCGAGGCGCCGGAGCTCCGGCTCCCTCCGAGGTCCGGGTACGGCCGTCCGATCCCTAGTACTGGGCCGTGCGCCGGGGAAGCAGAGTGCACAGGCTTTGGGTTCATGACCAGGCAAAGCGGTTGTACTCCCCTGTACCTCCGGAGGGCAGGATGCGCATGCTTTGGGCACGGAGCCGGCTAAGCGGGATACGCACCCTGGACCCCCCATGCACAACGCATGCCTTTCCTGGAGGTGACCAACTGGCACCGCAACACCTGACTAGGGGAGGCGCGAGAGACTCACTTGGCCATCGGCAGGTGCCTCAAGTGCAACCGCCCTCGGTAGGATAGCAAATGCTGACTATGCACGAGCGTGGGAGAGAGGGAGCTAGATGTACGATGAACATACATATATAGTGCGATCATAAAAATTAATGCATAATTTAAATGAGCACATGAGAGAAAGCGAAGTAGAACAAGTTTCTGTGTTAATGCCCATAGGTGGAAGTCTGACTATACATGGAGGCAATGACCCGCCTCGTCTACAAGGGAAGCAAGACTCTACGCGCTTAGGGTCGGAACCAGGCTAAGCTGGACGTAGTCCTGGACCGTCCCTTGAGACTTAGCTGCCCCAAGCGCTGTTCCTAAACTCTATGGGATTTATTACAGAAGGGAATGACCCTGTTCTACTAGTGCTCGGGGGATAGGACTTAGAGTGTTGTTCCATGCCAAGGGTTTTGGGATCGGATCCCATTCTCGGTTGAAAGGCATGTGTACCTGGGACAGCAGCTTTCGTGATTCGGAAGGGACCTTCCCGGCTGGGGGAGAGTTTATAGGTCCTTCTCGGGAAAGTGCGTTCCGCGACACCAGGTTGCCTTTCTACAGGTCCCTGACGCGTTTGGTTCTTTGGCGGTAGTGCTAGAGCAGCAGCCGAGACCATGCGTTGTGGGGTGTCACCTGCAGCCGAGCCTCGTCGACGAGGTTGTCATCTTCACGCTAGATCAGGTCCGGCGCGGCTTCTCCTGGGCGCCCCCGGGGAGTTCTCCCCTTCTGGCTAAGGCCTTCAAGAGGTAGGTGGACTCGGGCTCGTCTTGGGAGACCCAAGGCGTCTTGCCCTTCTGGCAAGGCCTTCAAGGGGTTGACAGACCTTGGGCGGCCCCCGGGAGGTATGACCGAGGCACGGAGGTGGATCTCGGGTGGGGTTGGCCCGATCTTGCACCATTGTGATTGGTGCTTGGGCTGCTGCGACTACTTGGGGCTTCTCCAAGGTTGACGCCACAGCAGTGCAGCCTCCACTGACCTGGGACGGCAGCCACAGTCGGCTACCGCCCCGGCCTGTCACCATCGGAGCTGGAGTCCTCACCGTTATGCATTGTCTTCATGACACGCTGAGGCTCCTGAAACCCCACCTGGTGGCCGGCGCTGACTGAGGCGTCGACTTTTTGCTTGCCATCCCTCTAAGGGTGGAGCGATGCCTCAGCTCTCTGCTGCCTTCCTTTGTGGAAGCGCTCTGCGAGCCTCTGGATATCCCAGCACTCGGCAGCACTATGATTGCCGGCGCCATGCACAGGGCATAGCCCGCCCTGGTCACCATCTGGGGCTGGCGACTGCCGCTGCCTTTTGTCGGGGCGTGGCCCCCGAGCTCCACTAGTCGTCGCTGCTGCGGCGACGGGAGCCGCGGACGATGACTTCATCTTGCCACTCCCCCGGTTCTTGGCCTTCTTGCCACCTCCATAGGAAGCAGCGCCGGACCCGGGTTGTCCTCCTGACTCGGAGGTCGGTAGAGAGTGCCATTTCCGCCCTTCAGCTGCTCTGGCGCATTTGTCCGCCAGGCTGAAGAGCTCAGAGACGTAGCGGACCTCCCTGGTCGCGAGCTTCTCAAGCATTTTCTCGTCCCGTACACCCTGCCGGAACGCTACCACCACAGAAGCACTTTGAATATGCGGGATGGTGTTGCGTACCTGGGAGAACCGCTGGATGAAAGAGCGCAGCGACTCCCCAGGTTGTTGCTTGATGGCGTGGAGGTCAAGCTCCGTGCCGGGACGGGTGTAGGAGCTGCCGAAGTTGGTGATGAACTGCCGGCAGAGCTCTCCCAGGAAGTTATGGAACCCTGAGGGAGATTCATGAGCCAAGACCGGGCTAGGCCGGTCAAGGCAACGGGGAAGTAGTTGGCCATGACACCCTCATCCCCTCCTGCTGCAAGTACGGCGGTGGAGTAGATCTGGAGGAACTCCGCCGGGTTAACGCTGCCGTCGTACTTTTCGGGGACGTGCGGCCAAAACTTGCGCGGCCACCTCGCGAAGCGAAGGTGGGGTGCAAGGGCCGCACATCCTGCTCCTGTTGCCGCAGGTATTGGTGCCGCGAACGCTTGGTTCGCACCTGGCACAGTGTACCCCGGTATGGGCAAGGCTGCTCCATAGACCGGGGACGCCGTTTGCAGGGCATATGGTTGTGACATATGCTGCGCGGCGTACGCCTGGGGCAGAGCTCGCGTGGCGAAGATCTGCCCTTCAGGCTGGGTCGAGGCACGACGTCATGCTGTCGCCAGCCTCTTGGATGCGACGCCTTTCTCGACGTCGCTCGAGGAACACTCGGGCATCTTGGCCCAAGTGGCATCGCTCCAGCTCTGCCCCCAGGTCCGTCGACGGAAACCTGGTGGAGCTGGAGTCCGCCGTCTGCCCGTCAACCGTTGGCGTGCGCGTCAGCGACACAGCCGGTTGACCAGAATGTCGTCCCCGCCGAAGACGAGGGTTTGCAGCGGCGACGACGAGACGGTCTACCTCGCGTATCCACTGTTGGGTTGCTGAATGAGGTGCGTCCCCAGCAGGTGGGTTGCGCAGTAGCGCTCTTGCTGCAGCTAGCGCACCCCTGTGGGGTTCGCTCATCGCTGCAGAAGATCTCACGCTGGTCGGAGCCTGCATTGCCGGAGTCGGCGTTGCCGGAGTCGGCTGCTGGCTACCAGCTTGTGCCAACACACTCCGTCCTGAGTGCGTCGACATGTGCTCCCCGCTGGTCACGGTTCGTCGTGAACGCGGAGGAGGAGAGTTTGCCGCTGAAGGAAGCTTGGTCATCTTCATCGACGGAAACTCGTCGCGCAAGGGAAAAGCCCCCTACCTGGCGCGCCAAATGTCGAAGTGTTCGGTCGACACTTCCCCCCGGCCTGCACTGGGCAGCCCGCGGAGGTTCTTTTTTCGGTGGGGCTAGTCACTTGCGGAGAGCTTGAGCGTATGGACGAGTTAGGAAGAGCTTGACACGGCGAGTTTTACGTGGTTCAGGCCGCCGGAGCGTAAAACCCTACGTCCACGACGAGCTAAGGAGCTCGTTGTATTGCTTGCTGCTCAGAACCGGAGTCCTGAGCTTGGGGATGACTGATGTCTAGCGTATGAGTTGCGGGAGTGCGAACCCTTGCTAACGTCGCCTACCCGAGCCTTTTATAGTCCAAGACTCG
The DNA here is from genome assembly GCA_030760725.1 of Neostapfia colusana. Classification (NCBI taxonomy): domain Eukaryota; kingdom Viridiplantae; phylum Streptophyta; class Magnoliopsida; order Poales; family Poaceae; genus Neostapfia; species Neostapfia colusana. The sequence continues at coordinate 54,476,332 of JASWHV010000019.1, forward strand.
GGTGGCTTACAAGGGGGGCCCGGGACCCGACAGGTGGTCCCGGGGAGATTGACTGTTATCTACCGTATCTACAGTTATGCCGGTAGTTGTCTCTGGCGAAGGCTTCTGAGTCTTCGTCTTGCAGCCCTGCCCATGTCGCATGCTAGTCGTAGTGGTTGATGACGGCGGGGGCGGCATGGGATGTCTTGTCGCTGCATTTATTGGCTGGCAGGCTCTGACACTGCACGCCAGTCTGTGAAGCGACTGGGCGCAACGACACCTGGCAGAGGCGTGCTCCGCGTCTCCGCGTCTTGGGAAGACGCGGGCCTTGAATACCTTGTACGGGCAAGGTATGGGGCGTCTTTACGCCCGCTGCCTACCGCTCGGGGGCAGGCAGCGCCGTTCTGCTGGCCACGTGGCGGGCCCGGAGCCCTCCTCAGAGGAGAGGGGGGTCCGGCCCCGCAGGACACGTGGAGCCTTCGGACCTCTCCCCGCGGAGGGGGAGGTCTGGCTTCTGTCGGCCACGTGGTGAGCCCGGAGCTCCTCTCTGAGGAGAGGGAGGTCCGGCCCCGCTGGACACGTGGCACCTTCGGACCTCTCTCCCGCGGAGGGGGAGGTCTGGCTTCTGCAGGCCACGTGGCGAGCTCGGAGCTCTCCTTTGAGGAGAGGGAGGTCCGGCCCCGCCGGACGCGTGGCGCCTTCGGAGCTCTCCCTGCGGAGAAGGGTGAGATCCTTAGGCATTTTCCCCTGTGCGCGGGGGTACCCCATATCGCGGGTACCGACACTGACCTTTGCAACGTCGAAGACGACGCTCTCCGTACAGTAGTTCTCAGGCGTCACTAATGTCACCGAGAGGGAGATACTACCGCGTGGGAAGATGGGGTCCCGACCTGCCCGCTCTGGAGCGGGGGGTGGCCTCATCGTCTCTCGCCTGGAGACGACGGCGGGCTGGGCGAGGAGGCTCGCCATGAGAAGTGATGTTCACCATGGTCGCGAGGAGAGCGCGGAAAGTCCCCCTACCTGGCGCGCCAAATGTCGGAGTGTGAGCTACGACACTCCTCCCGGCCTGCTTAGAAGTAGCCCGCGAGGTTCTTTTTTTTCAGAGGGGGCTTGGCGCCCTACGCGACCTGGGCTCGAGGGAGCGGATGAAGACAGAGATTTACGTGGTTCGTGCCGCCGGAGCGTAATACCCTACGTCCACGGGAGTGCTTGTTCTATTGCTTAAGCGTGAGCGCTTGTGCGTTGTGGGATCTGGGATGTGAAATCGGGGAACCCCCAACAGGGCGGTCACCCAGGTCCTTTTATAGCTCAAGGTCGGGGTGGTTACAATGAGCCCTCGGGCCCGACAAGTGGCCCCAGAGCTAAGTGAACCCTATACGCATCTAGGGCTTCGTCCTCTGAGTAGAGTGTCCAGCGGAAGAGTTAAGTCCCACTGTTCGGCGCGCTGAGCGCCCCTGACCGCGTGTCAGGTGATGATGAAGACGACGTCTTGTCGCCGCGTCTTCTTGCACTGCTTGGGTGGCTTCGTGCCGTTGGGCGGCACTGTACTGTTGTCACGGGTCGCAGTCTTGTCTTATCACCATAATGGCGAACCAGCAAGGGACGGAGGCGTGCGCAGTGCGCCATGCTTCTGGGAAGGCGCGAGCCTTGAAGGCGAAGCCTGACAGCGCACTTACTTCTTGACTTCGTCGACCCACGACCCACGACGGGTCCTGGGGCACGTGGCGGCTCTGGAGCTCGTATCGACGGGCTTGGTGCCAGGGGACATGTGGCAGCTTCGGACCTCACTTCAGCGGGGAGGCTCGGGCCAGAGCCCAGGGCACGTGTCTACACCGGAATTGTCCTTAGCGAGGATGCGCCTCGGAGCTAGGGGAGACGTGGCAGCCCCGGACCTCACCTCAACGGGGAGGATCGGGCCGGGGCCCAGGGCACGTGTCTGCAACGGAGCTGTCCTCAGCGGAGAGGCGGCTCGGAGCTAGAGGACACGTGGCAGCCCGGGACCTCACCTCAGCGGGGAAGCTCGGGTCGGAGCTAGGACACGTGGCGGCTCCGGAGCTCATGCGCACGTGGCGGGCCCAGGACTGACCATGGGGCCAAGGGCACGTGGCTTACGCTAGAGGCCGCCTCGTCGGGGAGGCGGGACACAGGCTGTCTTTTACCCACTACGCGGGGGTACCCAGTCTGCAGGATATCGACGGTCATTATCCCATTAGCTGTATTATATGGAGACTAAGATTAAATTTTGTTTGTATGAAATCATCTTCATTCACCATAGTGTATGGTAATGTTGTTAGGTCATTTATGATGACTTTATTTCCTTCCATACAGAATCAAAATCTTCATTCACCCTATAAATTTTTTTGACTTATCATAAGTATCCTAACTCTTTGACCTCTCTCTCAAATCAAATCCTAACTTTCTAAAAATGGCACTCCACCATCTCTGCATAAGTAACATTAAGCTACCATAAGCTTGAGTAAACTTTGACCACTCTTTGAATATTTCTCCATCATCATTAATCCAATTTCAGGGGTCCAAGGCTGCAAAAAACACATAAATCACTCGAACCCTGTCTAATTTTAGGAAATTGCGCACGCCTTAATAATGAATCGAACATCATACAAGCTGGAGGGTTTAACCATAAAACAAGACTAAGCATCCGTTTTCCCTCCGCCGCCGGTCCCCTAAACCCTCGTTCTAGGGTTTCTTGCTGCGGCGCGACCCCTCTCATCCCCCCTTCGCCCTCTCAAAACTTCCACCGCCCAAGCCATATCAACCCCATCGGGCGACGCACCAGTGGAGCCGCCGCCGCCACCATGTCTTCATTCTGGGGTAAGAAATCATTCCCGCCGCCTCTGATGCTACTGTTGATTCCACGCTTTCTTGTGCGCTCTCCGATTGACTCCCCACGTTCTTCGTAGGTGTGGAGGTGAAGCCGAGGAAGCTGTACACCCTCACCCACAGCGACAGCCTTGGCCGCCTGCGCCTCACGCAGGTCCATCCCGTTCTTGATTTGTTTTATTGTTACGCTTTCGATGCTATAATTTTTGTGATAATGGCAAGGAAATAGTCGAGGAGGTTTCTAGTTGCCGCCTAGGTTTGTGATGTTGTGCGACGAAGTGAAATTTGGCGGATGTGCTACACAGGCGACTCTAGGGGAGACTGTCGGTAAAGGGGATAAGGGCGCCGATAGGAAGAAGTGCGTGTTACAGTGCTCTGTGAAGAACAAGGACCCTGTGTACCTCTGCGCCCTGGTTCCAGAGCAGTCAGAGACGTGCCACCTGGAGCTCGAGTTTGATGAGGAGCAGATCACTTTCTCGGTCATTGGGTCCAGGAGCATCCACCTTGCTGGATACTATATCCCGTATCCTCTGCTCCGTAAATGTTACTTGTTTATCTTTGTTGTATGCTTTCTATTCTTGAGAATTACTTTCACAGAATTCCTTTTTTTTCTTTCCTTAATTATTTCTTGTCAGTGAGGAGTATGAGGATGATATGAGTGACAGCGATGCTGGGAGTGACTCTCTTGAAGGATCAGATGATGACGGTAACATGGTTATGCTCGACAATATGGAAACAGGTAATATGCAGTTTTTATACCCTCATGGTTTGAACAATGCGTGTTACTGAAAAGTTATGGATGTTCAGACAGCGAAGATGATGATTCAGATTCAGAATCTGATGATGAAGATTTGGTATACAATCAGCATAAAGGAAAAAGTTCAGGTAATGCTTTACATGCTGTTCCATTTCCCTGTCATATTATCAGTGGAAGTATCTGTGGGTGTCACTTCAGTCTTGTAGTAGTTACGACATACGATCGTATGATATGGCTCTCTGGGTGACTGGGTGTGTTCTTCTCCATTCTTTCACAGCACCACTAGTGTAATTACATTTTTGGAATTGAACAAAAAGTGAATAATTGGACTGAAGTTATGAATTGGTATGGTAGAAACTGTAAGTGCCCACATCCATTGAATGACCAATGAAATTGTAATATTGGTCTATAGCATTGATTGGGACATGTCTGCATATACATTCATCTTATAATATTTTCAGTGGAATATGGTTGTGGAATTTTCTTTCTGACTATTGCATCAAATGCCTCCATCTCATTCAATAAACATTTATACGCATATAAACATGCTGCAATTACAGAAAGTGTTGGATCTTACATTTCTAAACCTTTTCACACCAAACTTAGAAGAATCATTATTCCATGGGATAATGTGGCTTTTGACATGATACTTACCTGGGAACTTGATGCCTTCTGTACCTGAAGCGATGGTTAGCATCCATGTTTTTGTGGCTTTGTGGTGTGGCGTCCTGTGGTGTTCTACCTCCCTCACAGTGCCTAGGCGTTTGTGACGGACACCTAGGCGATGACACATCCTAGGCGCCATGAGGGCCTGAGTTTGGGCAGAGCTATAGCTAGTGAGCTACAGAGGAAGAAGTCGAGCTTGGTATGGGGGAATTTGTTGTGCTAGGGATTGCTGGGGATTGGGGGTGATGACGAGCTGGGTGTGGAGCTGAGGAAGAAGCCAGCATAGTTGTGCTTGAACAATGGAGAAGGACCTGGAGGCACTTAGGAGCTGGCTGGGAAAGATCCGGAAGCTGGGGCCTTGCTGCTTGGACGGAGGCGATGATCTGGGCTGCCGCTTCTCTGATTGGCTAGAGGCGACGGCACAGGCACAGAGGAAGATGACGTAGCAAGTGCCAGAGTCCAGGAGGAAGTTGGAGGCCGCAGAAGGACAACACCAGGGCGGGACAGCGGTAGGGTGGCGCCGCTCAGCCGCGGAGGAGCAGTACCACCGCCAAACCCCTGGTGCACCACCCTCTTTCTCTATTCTCTCTCTCTTTCTTGCACTCTTTCTCTCTCTCTCTGCCTCTGCCTCTGCCTCTGCCTCTGGTAGCTCGATTGGGTGGATACCATTGCAGCCCCCTCAATTTCCCACCATATCCTTGATTTCCCGCCCATCCCTATGCCCCCCACCAAGACTCCCACCCTTTCCCTGCTGTGGCGTCCGCCCCAGGCCGCTTCACACTGCGGTATCCTTCGGACGCCTAATCGCGCATAGAGGATGCCATATACTTTGAGGCAGACACCACAACAACCATGGTGTGGCGACCCCGACACCATGACTTCCCAGAGTGCCACGACGATTAGGTGACACCACAAAAACGTGGGTTAGCATATATCCTGCTGGAAGATATATGCATGGATTCTAAAATTCTATGCATTGCATTGCATGACACTTATGTACAAGCTTATGTGGGATTAAACTTATTGACCTGTATTTCCCTATATAAAGTGAGAGGGAGAATGTGGTTACTATTTGTTTTACTGAAATTGTATACCTCGTTGGAACCGAGCTTACATGTTACATACGGGACATTATTAATTGCCTATGCTTCAGCCAACATCATTTCATGGATTCCCCCCTGTAACTGAATTTTGCAGTTGTTATCAAGGAAATTCAAGATGATGACAAACCTGTTGTGGGTGAAGTACAGAAGGGATCGAACAAGAAGCACACCAGTGAAAATGACGATAAATCTCAACTTCAACTTGTTGTCAGAACTCCATCTGCTGAATCTATAGAAAGTGAAGATGAAGACGGCTTCCCTGTATCATTTGCTGAATCAAAGAAAAGTCCCGAGTCTCCTTCCAAAAATACTAAAGAGACAAACACTGAGGGTCAGAAAAGGAAAAGTGAATCCACTATCAATCTTTGTGACTCAGGGTATATAGCTCAGTGTTCTGTCCCAAAATATCTGTTAATTTGATGTGTTCTAACATGCTGTAATGTTCTTTGATCCTTCTGTTGTTTTAGGGAGGTAAAGACTGAAACTGATGGGGCTACAAAGAAAAAGAAAAAGACTAAGGATAAAAGCACTGATGTGGGCAATGGAAAGGCGAACAGTGAAGAAAAGGAGGTCAAGCAACAAGATTCCCGAGCTGAACCTGTTGATGCAAAACAGAAGAAAAAGAAAAACAAGAACACAAGTTCTTCTGAGGTTGTTACAAATCAGCAATCTGTTACGAAAAACCAGATGTAAGTATCTTAAGGTGGTGTATTGCCTTTTTTTTTCATTTCACACAGCAATGCTATTCACATGACCATTGTTTTGAAAACACTTATCTTTCTCATTTTCCAGTCACAAAGATGGTAAGGAGGTAACTGCTCAGGAGGCCAGTAAGAAGAAGAGCAAACAGAAGACACGGGAAACAAACAAAAGTGGGAATCAGACACAAACTGGAATTATTGAGTCAGGGGGCAAGATAGGGCCTCTCCAAACCCGAACATTTGGCAATGGTATGATAATTGACGAGCTAGAGATGGGTAAACCTGACGGTAAAAAAGCCACTAGGGGGAAAAAGGTATACTTGAAGAGAACTTTGAAGGGATAATCCCTGTTAAACTACTAATTCTGTGATTTTTCACTGCCTCCTTAACACTGACACTTGCATGCTCAAGTTCAATCTCTTATGAACTTTAGGATGATTTTGCGTTGTCGCCATTGGTTTGTCTGCTTAACAGCTTAAGTGATTATCTTTTTATTGATATTGGCTTACACTAATAATAATCTTCCCTCCCTTTTAGGTTTCTGTTAGATATATTGGCAAACTAAAGAATGGCAAGATCTTTGACTCTAACGTCAGTGGGAGACCATTTGAGTTTAGACTAGGTAGGTTTTCTTCTGGACCCTGTCATATGCACTCTAGTATCCTCAGGAGTAGTATCCATGATGATTTTAATGATGACTTGTTTGCAGGTGTTGGGGAGGTTATCAAAGGCTGGGACGTCGGTGTTGATGGTATGTAAACCATCATCTTGCTTTCAACCACCAATTATTGGTGGATATTTGGTGCTTAATCTCTTTGTTGATTCTCATATTTTTCCGTACTGTGTAACAGGTATGCACATTGGGAATAAAAGAAGACTTACTGTCCCACCATCAATGGGGTAAGATAAGCCGTCATGTTTCTATATTCCAGTTCATTACAACCTGATCATTATTTGTACTCCTTCCATTATAGGTACGGGAACCAAAAAGTAGGGCCGATACCTCAGAACTCAACTCTCTACTTTGATGTTGAGCTAGTGAATGTGAGGTGAAGCGAGGACCAGACCAGTTGAAGATCCATGAGAAATTGATGAAGTTTCACAAGTTTTGGAGCACACCATTTGTTATGACGGGAGTTCAATATCAGAGGAGGACTGCTCCTGCCTAGCAGCTCCTGCCTAGCAGGCGCATGCAGGGAAGGCCAAACGGGCCCAGGACATTTCCTATTATTTGAGAGCTATTATTAGAAATTTGGCCCAGGACATTTCCTATTATTTGAGAGCTATTATCAGAAACTTAAGCGTTATATAATTGTAAAGACAATTGAATCAGGGGTAAGCAGAAACAGATTGTTTCGGCTTCCTGCAGGGAGCCGGGAATTTCTAAACCCTAGCCGCCACCCCTGTGTTTCTCATCTCGCGATCGCTGGCGTCTCGCCGCCGGTCAACCCTCAACCCGTGCCCATCGATCCTCCACACGTACAACCTCTGATCGGTGAGGGGCAGAGAGTAGCAGCATACCAACCTGGTATCAGGGACCTCCGATCCGATGTCGCTGCCGCTGCCCGCTTCAACCGCCGATCCTGGCCGCACTGCGTCACCGCCGGATGTCGACGGGTCCGTGCCGATCCCGGCTGCACCGATCCCGCCTACATCGTTGGCCGCGGGATCGCTGCCGCTGGCCGCCGGGGCTTCATCCTCCACCGTGGGGGTGATGTCCAACGAGCAGCTCACCAAGGCCGTCCTCGACCTCGGCAGGATGATGACCGGCGTCCACGCTTTCCTCTTAGGACCGCAGCCAGGCGTGGCACCGTCTCACCCGCAGCCGCAGTTACCGCCGGCGCCCAACCCGCAGCAGCAACTGCCTTCTTCCGCCTCGGGCACCTTCATCCTCGTACAGGAGATCCAGTTCCCCCACTCGCCGTCCCCGCTTCCGTCTTGGCTCACCGACGCCGCGCCGCCAGCCTACTCCTCCGCGCCGGCGCGCCCGTCGGTCCATTCGACCCCTCACATCACAGCGGGCTTCGGCCATGGGGGCGTTCCGGCGTCGGGAACGCTCTATGGCGGCGTTGACGACCCAATCCTCCACGGCTCCACCTTCGGGTCCGCGCCGGCTGCAGCTCCAGCGATCGGCGGGGCGCCCCCGGCTGCCGCCCCTGCGACGTTCGGCGCGGCGCCTTTCCAGCCTCGGACCTACAAGATCGACTTCCCGACATACGACGGCTCGGTCGACCCGCTGAATTGGCTCACACACTGTGAACAATTTTTCTGGGGCCAGCGCACTCCAGTGGAGCAGCGGACGTGGATGGCCTCCTACCACCTCATCGGCGCCGCTCAGACCTGGTACTACGCCCTCCTATCGGACGAAGGCATGCCGTCCTGGGAGCGCTTCAAGGAGCTTTGCCGCTTTCGTTTCGGACCGCCTATATACGGCTCGCGGCTAGCCGAGTTGGGGCGCCTTCCTTTCCACTCCACGATCCAGGAGTTTGCGGACCGCTTCCAGATGGTGCTAGCGCATTCCAGGGACATCTCCACGAGCCAAAAAGCGGAGCTTTTCTTCGGCGGCCTTCCGGAACACATTCGGGTCGACGTCGCGATGCCCCCCCCCCCCCGACCTCCAGACGGCCATGTTTCTTGCCCGCGCCTTCGAGACACGGGCTCTGGCCGCGGCAGCGCCGCCTCAGCAGCGCGGCGCCCGCCCTCCCCCGCGGCCAGCCCTTCCCCCACGCCAACCGGGGGCGACCGCGGCTCCGACTGGCGCACCAGCGCTGCCTGCGCCGCCCGTAGCCGGCGCTGCAGCACCGGGCGCAGCAGCCCCGACGGCACCCGTGCGGCCGTACCGTCGCCTTTCGCCGGCCGAGATACAGGAACACCGTCGTCAAGGCCTCTGCTACAACTGCGACGAGCAATACGTGCGTGGGCACGTGTGCCCCCGCCTGTTCTTTCTGGAGGTGGACGATTTCCTCGACGTCGATGAGGAGGCGGCCGCCGATGCTGCGGCCACGGCCTTGCCCGCAGACACCGCCGCCGCAGCGGACGCTCACGCTCACGCTCTGGTGGTTTCTGTACACGCTCTTGCAGGCATCAGGACGTACCACACTATGCTCCTGCCCATGACGATCCAGGGCGAGCGCCTCCTCGCCCTCCTGGACACTGGCTCCACCCACACTTTCCTCCAGGGCACGGCCATGCGGCGCCTTGGTCTCGCTCCTCAGGGGGGCGACCAGCTTCACGTTACGGTGGCCAACGGTGAGCGTGTGCCGTGTGAAGGTATCGCACGCCACGTGCCCGTCGACATCCACGGGGCGCCTTTCTCCATCACCTGCGTGGGCCTCGCGCTCGGCTGTTTCGACTTCATCCTCGGCGTCGACTTCCTTGGCACGCTAGGCCCCATCACCTAGGACTTCGAAGGGCTCGCCGTATCCTTCCTGCACGAGGGCCGCCGCGTCACGTGGCAGTGTGTGGGCGCCCCGGGCGCGCCCTTCCAGCAGCGGTCGCTGGTAGCGGTAGCTCCGGACCCGCACCACCCGCTGCTGGACGAGCTCCTGTGTCAGCACGACGCCGTCTTCGACACACCACGTGGACTTCCACCAGCCCGCCCCTACGACCACCGCATACACCTGCTGCCCGGGACCGCACCAGTGGCAGTGCGACCGTACCGGTACCCTCAGTTGCAGAAGGACGAGCTCGAGCGGCAGTGCGCCGCCATGCTGGAACAGGGCATCATCCGCCCCAGTACTTCTCCGTTCTCGGCACCCGTGCTCCTCGTCAAGAAGGCGGATGGGTCGTGGCGCTTCTGCATCGACTATCGCGCGCTCAACGACCGTACGTCCAAGGACAAGTTCCCGATCCCGGTGGTTGACGAGCTCCTCGACGAGCTCCACAGGGCCAAGTACTTCACCAAGCTCGACCTCCGCTCGGGGTACCACCAGGTGTGCATGCACCCGGCCGACATCGAGAAGACGGCGTTCCGCACCCACCATGGCCACTTTGAGTTCCTGGTGATGCCGTTCGGGCTCTCCAACGCCCCTGCGACATTTCAGGTGTTGATGAATGATGTGCTCCGCCCCTTCCTCCGCAGGTTCGTGCTGGTTTTCTTTTACGACATTCTGATCTACAGCACGTCGTGGGCTGAGCACCTGCAGCATGTCGGCCTCACCCTCACCGCCCTACGAGCCCACGGCCTCTTTCTGAAGAGGTCGAAGTGCTCCTTCGGGGCCCCCTCCGTCGCCTACCTCGGCCACGTCATCTCCGCCGATGGCGTCGCCATGGACAGCGACAAAGTAGCCGCGGTCGCCTCGTGGCCGCTACCACGCTCTCCACGCGGGGTGCGTGGCTTCCTGGGCCTCGCCGGCTACTACAGGAAGTTCATCCGCGACTTCGGCTCCATCGCGGCACCACTCACACGTCTCCTGCGGAAGGAGGCGTTCGCCTGGACGGCGGAGGCGGACGAGGCTTTCGCTGCCCTGAAGCGGGCGCTTTCGTCGGCGCCGGTTCTACAGATGCCCGACTTCGCACGCCAGTTCGTAGTTGACTGCGACGCGTCCGGCACCGGCTTTGGCGCCGTCCTACACCAGGGGGGCGGACCTCTGGCTTTCTTCAGTCGACCCTTCGCCGCCCGCCATGTCAAGCTCGCGGCCTACGAGCGCGAGCTTATCGGGCTGGTGCAAGCAGTCCGGCACTGGCGTCCGTACCTGTGGGGGCACCGGTTCCTTGTCCGCACCGACCACTACAGCCTGAAGTTTCTCCTAGACCAGCGGCTGTCCACCGTGCCTCAGCACCAGTGGCTCAGCAAGCTATTCGGGTTTGACTTCACCGTCGAGTACCGTCCCGGGCGGCTCAACTCGGCGGCCGACGCGCTGTCCCGCCGCGACGAGGAGACTGCGGCGCTCTGTGCCCTCTCTGGGCCCTCCTTCGACCTCTACGCCGACATTCGCCGCGCCACAGCGACCGACCCGGTCGCGCGTGACCTGCTGCAGCAGCTGGAGGCCGCGTCTCTGGGCGAGCCGTGGGCTGCCGACGACGGTTTCCTCCTCCACGGCAAGCGCATCTACGTTCCGGCCACCGACGACTTACGCCACCAGGTGGTGACCCTGGCTCACTCGGCGGGACACGAGGGGGTCCAGAAGACCCTTGTGCGCCTCCGCGCGGACTTCTACATCCCCGGCGACCCCCAGCTGGTGCACGACTTCGTCCGCTCCTGTGATGTGTGCCAGCGGAACAAGACGCCGACCACACCGCCGGCCGGCCTACTTCAGCCCTTGGACGTTCCGTCGCAGGTGTGGGCAGATATCTCCATGGACTTCATCGAGGGGCTGTCGAAGGTGCACGGCAAGTCCGTGGTCCTGACGGTGGTGGACCGCTTCTCGAAGTACGCCCACTTCATCGCGCTCAGCCACCCCTACACCGCCGCCTCCGTCGCCCGTGCTTTCTTCGACGGGATCGTGCGCCTACACGGTTTCCCCAGCTCCATCGTCAGCGATCGCGACCCAGTCTTCACCAGCAATCTTTGGCGCGATCTCTTTAAATGTGCAGGTGTCAAGCAGCGGCTCAGTACGGCCTTTCACCCCCAGACGGACGGCCAGTCCGAGGTCGTCAACAAGATCATCGTGATGTATTTGCGCTGTGCGACAGGTGATCGGCCTCGCTCGTGGGTCGACTGGCTACCCTGGGCGGAGTACTGCTACAACACCTCTTACCACACGGCACTCCGAGCGTCGCCGTTCGAGGTTGTGTACGGCCGACCCCCGCCACCACTCCTGCCACACCACGCCGGGGCGGCCCAGACCGAGGCGGTGGACACCATGCTGCGGGACCGCGACGCTTTCCTGGAGGAGGTTCGCGAGCGTCTTCTTCAGGCTCAGCAGTACGCCAAGCGCCACTACGATGAGCACCATCGCGAGGTGGAGTTCGACGTGGGCGCATGGGTGCTGCTCCGACTTCTCCACCGCCCCACCCATGCGCTCGCCTCGCCGTCCAAGGGCAAGCTCCGCCCACGCTACGCGGGGTCGTTCCAGATCGTCGAGCGCATCGGGCAGGTGGCTTATCGTCTCCGACTTCCCGCGGACGCGCGCCTGCATGACGTCTTCCATGTGGGGCTGTTAAAGCCTTACAACTACGCCGGCTCGCCACCATCAACGCCGGCCGTGCTGCCACCGGTTCAGGACGGGCGACTGCTGCCAGCCCCTGCACGGGTCCTGCGCGCCCAGCTCCGTCGCGGCGCGTGGCACATCCTCGTCAGGTGGCAAGGCCTTTCGGAGGATGACGCCACCTGGGAGCCCCTGGACGACTTCAAGACTCTCTACCCGGATGTACAGCTCGAGGGCGAGCTGTTTGTCGAGGCAGGGAGAGATGTTATGACGGGAGTTCAATATCAGAGGAGGACTGCTCCTTTCTAGCAGGCGCATGCAGGGAAGGCCAAACGGGCCCAGGACATTTCCTATTATTTGAGAGCTATTATTAGAAACTTGGCCCAGGACATTTCCTATTATTTGAGAGCTATTATTAGAAACTTAACCGTTATATAATTGTAAAGACAATTGAATCAGGGGTAAGCAGAAACAGATTGTTCCGGCTTCCTGCAGGGAGCCGGGAATTTCCAAACCCTAGCCGCCACCCCTGTGTTTCTCATCTCGCGATCGCTGGCGTCTCGCCGCCGGTCAACCCTCAACCCGTGCCCACCGATCCTCCACACGTACAACCTCCGATCGGTGAGGGGCAGAGAGCAGCAGCATACCACCATTTTCTTCTATCATGCTATTCCATAACATTAACATGTTCAGCGAACTATATGCCTTCATTTTGTCATTATCCTACTTGTAAACTGGTGCCATCCAGGCTATTTTCGGTGTCGCAACATTAGTGCTTAATCTTATCCAACAGAATTGCCAACCGAGTGAAGTAAACAAGGACTGCTTAATCTTATTCTTTGTTCTTAATGAAGTGTTGCTGACATGTCACTCTACTTCTTCGATCTAAAGTTTGACAATTTTCATTGTTAGCACTAGGGCTGAATGACGTGGCCGTGGCTGAATGACGCGGCCGCAGCTGTATCGACGGAGAAGCTCTCTGTACCTGCATCATTCAAATTAAATGTATCACCTTGACCATCCTCTTTCTTGTAGGCATCCTTACCGTCCATATGAATATCATCGTGCCAGTCTCCCATGCTTGGGATAAGTGATATGGATTGGGTTGCTCGTGTTCGAACATGGACCACATGCGCCGGTCATAACTACGGACACGGCGTAATGATGTCCCAATCTTTTTCCTATTACCACTACCTCTAGATGGAAACATCTTGCTTGATGTGAGGTGCTGACTGTGACAGCGCGGCGAGGCGTGACAGCTTGGAGGCAAGGCGGGGGCACGTGACTCGGAGCCAGGGCAACGTGGTGAGCCGACGACGGTTGGCACACGCGACATGAAGGCAAGGTAGGGGGGTACGACGCGGAGGCGAGCCGACGACAGCACAGTGGCCGGCGAACCAGGACGGCGGGGGCACGCGACAATACGACGCAGAGGCAGGGTCACGAGTCAAAGCCTCGACGGTCCAAACCCTAACGCAGCGCATGTGTGAACTGTAAACCGAACAAGCCGCCGGGTATTGGAAATATTTCGACGTTGCATGCCAGATTTGGGCTGATGGGCTTTTTTAGGCTGTTTCCAAAAATTGGTCAGGCCGACCCAAAACTTCATGTCGTGCCCGGTTTCTATACCCAGCACGGCCCGAAGTTTCATGCCAGGCCAGCTCGGCCCGAAATCATTTTATGCCACACCAGAGCATGGGCCGTGCCTTTTAGCCACGCTTCCGCCTGCCCAAAAACGGCCCGGCCCAATTCACAGAACTAAGGCTGACGCAGACCACCCGTTCATGACGGTCATATACACGCTGTCCACGCACTCCGCCGACGAGAAGTACCTCGGCGAGCGCCGCGACGAGGCGTGGACGAGGTGCGACGCGCGGAGGCGGAGATCGAGCGGCGCAACGCGGATACCGCCCGCCGCAACCGGTGCCGCGCGGGGGTGCTGCCGTAGGAGCTCATGGCGCCGTCGTTCGGGCCGGGCATCACCTGCCGTAGCGTCCCAAACAGCGTCACCATTTAGACCAGTTCGACACGGATAGATAATTAATATAAATTTCTCCACATTTTATCCTAGACTGGGGATAAATTTGGGAAATGCAGAATTGTTCTCCCCGTTGCCAAATTGCCATTGATTTGGGCTCAATTAGGAGCAACATGATTTTTAACAGGAGATGAAGATGTAAAATGGTTGTAAATATTTATTGTTTAAATGCTACGGTCATGTTTTTATCAGAGTATCCTTAGGCAAGAATGTGGTCCATTGTGTCTCGGGTTACAAGCGCTGCGTTAATCGCAGAAGCACAGATAAGTTTCCTTAACAGTTTGTTCTGACACTGTTTTTAACGATATTGTTCATCAAATACTCCTCTCCTTAACCTTATAGTAACATCGTACAAGCATAAATGAAATCAAACAAAAACCAACGAGGCCATGGAACAGATATAACCTGTGAAGAACAAAACCAGGACTATTTCCAGAGGGAAAAAAATAAAAAGATACTGTAGGGAGAAGTTGAATGCACAAGCCATACAAGAGGATGGCAGGTGCCAGAATCTTATCACGATTACTCTCGGCAACGTACAGCGCTGAAAACGCTACTGAAGAAGCGCATCAGAGACTCTAATTTATTGCCTGAAGACTAGAGAACGGTGAACGAAGAAAAAACAATAGGTCAAAGAAAAACCAATCGCCGATGGCATTAGACTCACGGAAGCTTTGTGCAATCAACACATTGTTTGATTGATTCAGTGTTTGATGGTATGTATGAGCAAAAATCATCATCGCCTAAAGCAGGAGCCAAAGAACCGAAGAAATCATTTAAGATCAACATATAAAACAAAAAAGGAAACGAGATCAAAAAGAGGATACAAATCGGCGTCACGATTCACGGGCAGGAGCAGAAGAGGAGCGGCGGCGGGCGGCGGGTTGCTTGATACGTCAGGTGCGTGGTCTATATATAGAGCTATTGGCGGCGGGGGCTGCGAACCCTAGTCGACTAGCATTTACAATATTACCCCTTCCCAGGTTTCGGCCTTTTCGGGACGTTGGATCAGGCGCGGGCCTTTTTTTAGCCCAGCCCATTCGATGCCCAAGTCTTGTCGACGCCTCCACGGGAGTGCGTGGGCTGCTGATCAGGCCGCTTCTAGTAGTCGGGCTGGAAGGGGCTCTGGTGAACACGGACCTGACGAATCCCGCGAGGACAATGAGCAGCACCGTGGTGACTGGCCAGCACCAAAAGTTCCGATCTGATCTACGAACGCTGAGGTTTTAATTTTGTTCTTCAACTCGACAGCAACGACAGATCGTCAATCGGCAAGATCAACCGCACACGATTTCAACTAGACAGAACGAGTATTCAAGTTAAAATCACACATACACAGACCAAAATGTAAAAAAAAAGAGCAGAGCTCGCAAGAAGAGTGAAGAGTGGAGCTCGGGTCAAGAACTTTTTGTGTGGGCGCGCGTGGCGCATCAGCAGACGAGGCTCCTCTTCTTCTTGGCGACCATCCTCCGCCAGTAGGTGGCGACCTCCTCCTCGATCTCGCGCTCCGTCTTCCTGTGGTGTTCCCCGCCGTGACGCTTGGCGGCGTGCGCATCCATCTCCGACACGGTTTTGCCGAGGTCGACGACGAGCCGCTCCGCGAGGCCGCGGCTGAAGTCCTCGCGGACCACCACGCGCATAACGGCCACGCGCTCCGCGTCGGCGGGCATGGTGTACGCCGGCACGATCCAGCCGTAACGGCGCAGGCTCTCCGCCACCTCGAACACCGTGTACCGGGACGGGTCCTTGAGGGCGAACGCCACCAGCGGCACGCCCGCGTCCTTGGACACCACGTCGAAGCGGCCCGTCTTCTCGATGCCCTCGCGCAGGACCGCCGCGTTGTCGCGGCAGTTCTGCATCACGTCCTTGTAGCCCTGCATCGTGTTGCCACGGCGTCAGTCGCAGAGCACGCGGATAGATGTTGCGATGTTTGGTTTCTCCATTTCTCTAAGTTTTTTTTTGGAACTATTTTGCATGTCGCGTGAAGAACACAAGGATGGCGTGCCCAACTACGTACAGAGAGAATCGCAACAGACAAGCACACAACCTCAAATGCATGCATAAATCGTGTCTTTGTTTGCTTGCAGACACTAAAAGGCAAGCGTTTTTTATGTGTTCCTTCCTTGCAAACACAAGCAATGCTCAAGCCACACCACAGGTGGTGAATAAGAATGGAAATTAGAATTACCTCGAATCCCAGACGGATGAGCTGGTAATACTGAGCAATTATCTGGCTGGAACCTATCCAACAGAGCACACCGGTTTTGATTAGCTGACTGCTGCGCACTGAAATCCTGGAAACAGATCGAACAAAGGTACCTTTGGAGAAGTTGAGCGTGAAGGTGGGCTGGTCGGCGCCGAGGTAGTTGATGTGGAAGATGAGCTCGTCAGGGAGGTCCTCCTTGCTCCTCCAGATCACCCAGCCGACGCCGGCGTAGACGAGGCCGTACTTGTGCCCGCTGACGTTGATGCTCTTCACCAGCGGCAGCCGGAAGTCCCACTCCAGCTCCGGGTAGATGAACGGCGCGATGAACCCGCCGCTCGCCGCGTCCACGTGGATCGGCGTGTCCCACCTGGCGAGAAACCAGATCGATCGGCCGTCAGGCATCGATCGCCGCGCGTTTGCTCGATCGGACCGACCATCGAGCGGATGGATTGAACAAAGGCAAGCACGTGCCCTGTCTCGGCGTTATTGGCCGTGAGCAGATCGTTGAGCATCTTGACGTCCTCGAACTCGCCGTTAAGCGTGGAGCCGAGGATGGCGGCGACGCAGATGGTGTTCTCGTCGACCATCCCCACGGCCTTCTCGGGGTCCATGACGTAGTACCCTTCCGTGAGCTTCACCTCCTTGAGCTCCACCTCGAAGTACCTGGAGAATTTCTCCCAGCACACCTGCGGAATTCTCAAGGTGGCCATATATAGCTCATATGAAGTCAGCGATCGCGCGTGTTCGAGCTTCGGAAACTGACGCGATCCGGCGTACCTGAACGTTTGCGCCGGTGACAATGTTGGGCTTGTCAAAGGGCTTGCCCGCCGCTTTCATCTTGTTCTGCCACTTCCTCTTGAACGCCAGCCCGGCCAGCATGATGGCCTCGGAGGAGCCGACGGTCCCCACCCCGACCGCCGTCTCGTCGTCGCCGATCGGGGCGTTGAAGAGATGCGCGATCATGTTGACGCACCGGTTCTGTTTTTTTTCACGTCCAAATTAATTACGGATCATTTATTAGAATGGCCAAGACCAGGATCGCTCTTGGTACCTGGAGCTCCGTGGTGACGGGGTACTCGTCCATGTCGACGTAGTTCTTGTTGACGGAGGCCTGGATGAGCCTGTCGCACTCGGGCTCCATCCACGTGGTGACGAACGACGCCAGGTTCAGCCGCGGGTTCCCGTCCAGCATCAGCTCGTCGCTGATGATCTGGTACGCCGCTTCCTTGGGGATCGACTGCTCCGGCATCCGGAACCTCGGGAGCGCGGTGCGCACGTAGCGCGACGCGAAGGTGGAGCAGTGCACGGACTCGCCGGAGCTCGTCTGCGCCCTCGACAGCGCCATGCTTTTCCCTCTCTCTCTCCCTCCGGTTCGGAGGTGAATCAGGATCTCTCGATCGGTCGTGCCGTTCTATTCGTCCGAGGCGAAGATAGGGGGAGGAGAAGCAGCAGCCATGAGCCGGTCTATAAGAGGGGAGGAAGGAGGGGAGGCACGCGAGCGACACGTGTCCGCCAAGTTCTCGGGAAGACGCCGTCCGCTCGTACGAGCGCCGCCGGGCCGGGCGCACGGATGGCGAAGACGATAGACGAGGGGTAAAAAAAAAAAAAAGAGGCCGGTTCGCGCGGCGGAGCTGACAGCGCGATGTGAGGTGAGGCCACCGCGCCGTGTCGGTCAGCGAAAAACTCCTGACCCCGGTTCCTGCTGCCGGAGGCGAAGACGTCTTCTTGGAGCCATTCCTCCTCTCTGAACCGGAGAATCCTGACAAAATTGCTCGGCTTTCAATGTTTGTGCCCATCAGTGGACAGCGTCTTCCAATCCGTTCGAGGACGAGTGTTCCGACATCCAAGTTCCTTGCACTCCGGTTGGGCCGTTCTAACTATGTGTCTATGCGCATCTTCGGCGCCAAGCTTAGAGGTTAAGGTTAGCGGCCGTGGCGGTCAGTGTGAAATGATGAGACTGCAAGATGACACCTTGAAATCCATGGCGTTGCGAGTGTAATAATGTAGTAACATTGTACAGGTTTGAAGTTACTTTCAACTCTTATTTTTTTAAAGATGTACTTTCAACTCTTAACTCTCTTGGTTTGGGGATATTCTATATACGTATACTTCTGCGTGGGCCAGATCATCAAAGGCGTGCAAAATCTTTTCTTATTCGTGTGTCGCAGGAGCCCCCGCCGCGGGCGCCCCACGCGCAAGGTCGCCGGCGCCCGGGGCACCGACGGCCGGCCGGCCTCGATCATGGACCGCAACCCTCTCGTGGACCATCCCGTGCGCGAGCTGTGACAGGCCGCGGGGCCGAGGCGGCGGTGCGTCAGCGGATGCCGGATGAGCACAACGCCGACGAGGACACGCTGAGGCGCGACGCGCCGCACCACAGCGCGTGGCCACTCCTGTGCTGCGCCGTCGTCGTCGCCTCCATCGTGGCGGCGGCCTGGCACTTGCAGCCCTCACCTCTCTTGTCCTCCTCGCCACGGTCTCCAGATGATTCACCGACCGTTCACTTAAGTATCTGTTTCTATCACGTTTCTTTTTTCCGAGAGCTTGTTGCTTGCTTGCAATTAGTTGTTCTGTTCAGATGCAGATTACTTTATATCTGCTTCAGTAATTCAGTTTCAAGCTGATTTCTGTTTTTATCACGAGGCGTTCTCTTATGTTTTGCCTGAGTAAACACAAATGCTGCTGGCCATGTGTAGCTAGTTAGCTCAAACCAAGCCTACAGAATCCGAAAGCAGAAACAGGCTTCCAGCCGTGTAGTGTCCGTCATGTGACTATCATCAAGTTTGGCCATGGTCAACAGCTTTAGCAACTCCCCTTTCTTATCGTGTTATGTGATTTCTTTTCCTGTTTCCTTTACGAGCAAGCTGCTTAAGAACGACAATAAATGTGCCGCCAGCCACCAAAATTTATATTGTTTTATTAAACACAATTCCATTGCAGAAATCTCAAAGATCAACAATGTATGAAATTGCATCTATCACATGAAAAAACTAGGCAATTTTATTATTCATGGATGTGGAGAGAGGCAAATAAATGTTATGGAAAATAACAGAGAGCCAAGCTTTGCATATATATATATATATAGAAGAATCTTTAGTAAGTTGCATGCTTGCTCATATTTTTTTCACATATTACGCAGCCACAGACTCTGGAAAATACGCGACTAGGAGTTGCAGAACCCGAGTACATTGCAGGCTCATTTTTTGCGTGACTTCAGTACAGGAATCCAGCAAATTTACGACAACCCTATTAATTTACGACGGCTAACCTTACAACCGTCGTAAATAAGTTTATTTACGACAACCAGGTTTGGCCATCGTAAATAAAAGTTTATTTACAATAGCTAAGATCAGGCCGTCGTAAATACCACCGTCGAAGTGTTTCCTGCGACTTCCCTTGCTCAGGAGCAGCCCGGGGAGGTTCTTTTTTAGGAGGGCTAGTGGTTTCGAGCGTGGTCATGCCGTCGGAGAGTAATACCCTACGTCCACGGTGTGATTATTGTATTGCTTGCGCGTATGAGTGTGTTAGGTTGCCAGGTTGTGAACCATTTGCCAGGAGGTTGCCCCGATCCTTTTATAGCCTAAGGTCAGGGCGGTTACAATGTGGCGTGGGGCCCAACAGGTGGCCCCACGGCTGTCCGCACCCTATACATGAGCTAGGGCTTTTACAACTATATGCTACGTCGCTGTCGGAGGAGTTAATGTGCGCCGCCTGACACACCGGGTGCCTCTAACCGAGTAGCCGGTGATGATGAAGTCCTCGTCTTGTCGCCGCGTCTTCTCGCTCTGCTGAGTGGCTCTGTGCCGCCGCTGGGCGGCACTGTTTCTCCGTCACACCTCGCTGCACTGTCTTGTCACCGTAATGGTGAACAGACGCAGGACGGGGGCGTGCGCCGTGCGCCATGCTTCTGGGGAAGGCGTGAGCCTTGAATGCACGGCCTCATAGCGTGCCTTCCTCTTTACTCCTTGGCTATCTGCCCGTTGCTTGTCAGCGCGGCATCCTGGTGGCTGGCCCCCGGGGCACGCGTCGTCACTGGAGCAGACTTGCGGAGTACCGAGTGGTCCGGAGTTGTTGCCCACATGGCGGCACCGTCGCCCACCCATGCTAGAGGTCGGGCCCAGAGCGTAGGACACGTGGCACCTCCGGATGCCTGGAGTTGTTGCCCACGTGGCAGCACCGGAGCCCTCCCATACTGGAGGTCAGGCCCGGAGCCATAGGACACGTGGCACCTCCGGAGCTATCCTCAGCGGGAGACGTGGCTCGGAGGTTCTGGACACGTGGCAGTGTCGGAGTCCTCCCTGGCAGGAGGCCGAGCGCGGCACCATTGGACACGTGGCGGCTTTGGAGCCATCCTCGGTCGATGGTTAGACTCAAAGCCTGAAGACACGTGGCAGCCTCGGAGCCCTCCTTAGCAGGTGGTCGGACCCGAGGCCTAGGGCACGC
This sequence comes from Neostapfia colusana, assembly GCA_030760725.1. Lineage (NCBI taxonomy): Eukaryota > Viridiplantae > Streptophyta > Magnoliopsida > Poales > Poaceae > Neostapfia > Neostapfia colusana. The sequence continues at coordinate 54,497,155 of JASWHV010000019.1, forward strand.
GCCTTCTCATGAGTGCTCCCTAGCTGGCGGTTGAGCCCAGCCTGCAGGCTAGGTCCCTGTCTTCTTTTGCTCTTACACGCGGGGTACCCGGTCTTGCGGGTACCAACAGTGGCCCCTAGGCCCATCTGGACAGAAATGAAGGCTCTTACGGATGGGGCCTCCGTCAAAAATATCACGTGGTGGTCTTTTGATCTTGCTTCAGTCGAAGGGACTCTTCTGCTGTCACGTACAGGTGTCCCTTTATTGTTGGAGGGTCATGGGGGCGCATGTTGCGTGCAACTGCGGCATTACTTGTGACGGTTCCCAACACGACCCCTGCTCTTCCTCTTGTCAGGTTTTCTCGGGGAACCGCTTTTATCTATTGGAACCACGGAGCTTTCTGCCCACACTGACTGCTGAGTGGGCCTGGCGCCTCTGTGCTTGGCGGCATAGTCGATGCAGGCGTGATTTTGTCGGGCACGTCACACTTGGTGGTTTCCGAAGAGTCAGGGGCACATAAAGAGGTCCTCTACTGCTGGTAGGAGTCCCTTCCTTCATTTGCTCCCTTGCGCCTCTTCTTCCTTCCTTTTGCTCCAGCCTCCTCGCCTCCTTGCTTTCTCTTCCTGCTCCAATGGCGACGAACCTCCGAGAGTCTCATCTCATAAGCGCTGCCGATGTGGGGCGCGTGAGGCGCCTGATCGGTTGGCAGGCGCCTCAGTACGAGGGGAGGATTTGCTGCAGATCCCTCCCACTCGTAGACCTTCAGCCCGATGAAGTCGTTGTCTTCACCGAGAACATGCTAGCGGGGCTCGCCTTCCCCGCTTCTTCCTTCTTATTGACCCTGCTGGCGTTCTACGGGCTCCCGTTGTAGCACCTGATGCCGCACTCCCTCGTGCTGGTGTTGATCTTCGTCCACCTCTGCGAGATGTTCGTGGGGGTTCGGCCGTCGATGCGGCTGTTCCGAGCGTTCTTCATCCTACGGTCGTCAGGGAGAAGCTCGAGCTTCCTGGGCGCCAAATACTTCCAGCATCACACAAGATCTGTGGCGATGTACATCTCTCCCCTCTCCCCCAACAAGTGGGAGAACTTGAGGGATGACTGGGTCGTTGTAAAGACTAACGTCCACGACCGGCTGGATCTGCCGACTCCCCCCTTCAACCACGCGGACCAGCTGGGAGAAGAATCCCCACCATCAGAGCGCCTACTCCCTTGTGCTGGCGAGGATTAAGCTCCTAGCGGACCAAACATTGTCTTCGCTGATGGTGTTGGCTGACTTCCTGGGTCGGCGCCTCGCTCCCCTTCACAACTATTGCCGTGCGGCCTGGATGTACCCTGGCGAGAACGACTCGTCTCGCCTGGATCGTGGTCCCGGGACCAACTTGAAGACGGAGCTCCTGGACACCATGTTGGCAAAGCTGTGCGTCGATGTTGGGACCGGTGGTGCCTCCGACAACCTCGTCAACCCACTGGCGTCGTGCTTACCCATCTTGATGGACCAAGGGTTGAGATCGCAGCTCCTGAAGACGATGCCGACGCTGGACAACATCGACATCGCTCCCCGGCAGGTTGGCGATGCTTCTCAAGGAGTTTCGATCCCTCGGGTGACTGGAGCGAGCGACGGGAGGGCTGCTTCCTCCGCTCCGGCCCTTGCTGCTCCAAGCACTGCCACATTGAGATCCGCGACTTCAAAATCCTCCGCTCCAAGCCTGGACAAGGGAAAGGGGAAGTGAAAGTTGCCTAGAGGGGGGGGGGGGGTGAATAAGCTAATAAAACCTGAAACTTCTGAAAACAGAGGATTAAACCTGAAGAGGCCAAACTAGTCCTTTCTGGGAGCGGACTAGTCCGGTCTAGATATAGAAATTGCGTTTTTAGGATTTCTTTTCAAGTTTGTTTAAACAAAAGGTATGTAAGTAGTCTAACAATCTAACTAATTAATTTATGAAAGAAAGACTTATTAGATTGCAAGATTCATAACCATAAAGCAATTTACAAGTTTTAAGCGAGATGAAACCTAACAAGTAATTTTAGTCAATGAGCAAGAAAGTAAAGGAATCAAGAGACACAATTTATCCCGAGGTTCGATTCCACACAGGAATCTACGTCCCCGTTGAGGAGTCCACAAAGGACCCGGTTCTTTTCCAACCCTTCCCTCACCGAGCGATCACCAAGATCAAGCCCGGGCTCTTTCACTATCAATCAAGTGTGAATACAATTTAGGGGCTACACACAACTTGAGGCTCACTACAACAATCTAGCAGTTCTAGGAATCAAAATACAACAACAAAGAACTCAAATTAACAATTAGAGTGCAGGGGATTCAAACCGAGAGCCCAAACGTCGATCACCTCGTCTCTTCTCTCACGAATCCACAAACCCCTTAAGATCCACTCTTAGGGGTCAAGAAGGTGAGGAAAGAGTCTTAGAAGAGCTCAAGGAATGAGTTTTCAGCGCTAGGGTTTCGAAGAGTTTCATTAGAAGCCGGGGGGTCCCTTTTTATAGAGATCCCGACATCTAGCCGTTACACCTACTAAAGTCCGGACTAGTCCGGTCAAAACCTCGGACTAGTCCATTCTTGGTGGACCACTTACGTCACAAAGGCTACCAACTAAAGTTTTGTAAACTTTGAATTCAAACGGTCATAAAATCCCGGACTAGTCCGCTGAAGAGCGGACTAGTCCGATCTCACACAGGAACCTTTGTTCCGGATGAGAACGGACTAGTTTGACAGAGAACGGACTAGTTCGGCCACAAAGGCGGACTAGTCCGGCGTTACCAGACTTAGTCTCGATAACTCTCTAATCTCAGATTGCGGACTAGTCTGGCCATATCCGGACTAGTCCGAGCTCACACAGGAACCTTTGTTCCGTCCTAAACCAGACTAGTCTAAAGGAACCGGACTAGTCTGGCCTGAGGAGCGGACTAGTCTGAGGTCACTCAGAGACTCTTTCTCCGGACCTAAGCGGCTTAGTCCACTTAGCGGACTAGTCCGACCCCATGGGCGGACTAGTCCGGTCTTCTGGGACTTAGTCTCAGAAAGGCTCAGACTTACTCTAAAACGGACTAATCCAGCCTAAAACGGACTAGTCCGAACTCACTCAGAGACTCCTTGTCCGGTCAGAAACGGAGTAGTCCGGTTGGGTCGGACTAGTCTGGCCTTGAGTCCGGACAAGTCCGGTCTACTTTCTTAGCCATACCTATGACTATTTCTTCCCAAGATTCTAACTAAACTTTGAGCTCTCTAGTGATTCTCAAGCACTCTAAAAGAGGAGACCATGTACACAACTAGAAAATGTGAAACTCAATAGAAAAAATCTATTTTCTACTCTTGCAAGTCTTCTTCTTTTCCTTTTTGCTTCTTGAGAGACTCCACATTCATTCTTATGTTAAGGACCTGTACTCATACTCAATAAAACTCATTAGTATCTTAATTGTCGTTATCAATCATCTAAAACCCATGGGGATTACCTAGATGCACTTTCAACAAGGTGCCGATGGCCCCCCATTCTAGCTCTCCCGGGAAGAAGCAGAGGCTGATGTGCGCAGACGAGACCTTTACCTCAGCACTAGGCCTCGTGGCGCCTTAGGTGGTTGAACTGGAGCATGAGACCGGAGGCAGCACGGCCGGTCCTGCATCCAAGCCCACAGAGGGAACTCCTGCAGCTCCACCACCTCCATCGTCAACGAAGAGGTCGGCCGCAGCGGGGGGGGGGGGGGGGGTGGCTGTGAAGGCCTGGGCAAGCATTTCTGAGCTGCTTCATGGAGCCTCGCTGGCCCCAGGTAGATCATCGGAGGCCAGCCCTTGCTGCTTTTGGTTATGCTTTGATGTTTGGCTACTAACCCCGTTCTATACATAGGGCTCCATCCGCAGGTGCTCCTGGGAGCGCTCCGGTGCCCAGGGTGTCCTGCGATCCGCCGGTGGCTGCTGGGACTACTCCAGCCCAAGTTGTGAACCCTCCAGCGCCGACGATGTCCATGTCGCCTGCCTCTTCTGAAGGTGTCTCCCCGGCGGCCCCTGATGCGGAGGACCCAGCCAGGAACCTCCATCGGTCCAAGCTTCGGGGCCTCGTTCCGGGCCTGCTGAGATCGACAAGGCTCCACCAGCACATGGCAATGAGCCCGCTCCTGCCGTCGACAAGAGAGCGTCGGATGCCACGAATCCTACCCCGGAGGGTAGCACTCCCCATCCGGAAGCTCACCCGCCTCCTTCCGAGGACCGAGCTGAAGCTTCTATGGGTCCCTGCATCCTTGTGCCTACTCCCGACGGCCATCGACATCCTAGAGGATGATGCCTAGGAGGATCCGACACGTGTCGAGCGGGTCCCCTTATCTGAGGTTGTGGCCTTGGCTCAGGCAAGCTTCCGCCGAGTTTAGCTGGCGCCGGACCACGGGCGAGATGCCATTCAGCAGGAGGAGGAGCGCCTCAGTGGTTGGGAAAAACTGCTCAAACTCTGGACCCGGGAGACGCGGAGGAGGTTGGAGACGAAGGAGGCTCGCTTGCAGGAGGAGCAGAAACTGACCAACCAGCAGCGGGACCTAGTGATCAGTTGGACGAGCAGTCCAAAAAGCTCTGGGCAGAAGCCCAGGAGGCCCACCAGAAGGCCAATGTCGAAGTGTTCGCTACAATACTTCCCCCGATCTGCTCGGAAGTAGCCCGTAGAGGTTCTTTTTTCGGTGGGGCTAGTGGATCTCGAAGGTCTGAGCACAATGGCGAGGAAGGACACGAGGATTTACGTGGTTCAGGCCGCTCGAGCATAATACCCTATGTCCACGAGTGAGCTTGTTGTATTGCTTTCGCGTGTGAGTGGGAGAGTCTAAACCGGGAGTCAGAGTTGCCAACTAACGAACCTCTTGCCCGGAGGCGACCCCGGTCCTTTTATGGCCCAAGGTCAGGGCAGTTACAATGTGGCCTAGGGTTCGACAGGTGGCCCCACGGCTATGTGTATCCTATACATGAGCTAGGATATTTACAGCCATATGTACTGTCGCTGTTGGAGGAGTTAAGGCGCACTGCTGACACGCTGGGCACCTCTGACCGGGTGGCTGGTGATGATGAAGTCCCCGTCTTGTCGCCGTGTCTCCTCACTCTGCTAGGCAGCTCTGCGTCGCTGGGCGGCACTATTGTGCCATCACGCCTCGCCGTCTGTCTTTCACCGTAATGGTGTGCAGACGGAGGCGTGCGCCGTGCACCATGCTTCTGGGGAAGGCGCAAGCCTTGAATGCTCGGCCTGACAATGTACCTTCCTCTTTACTCCTTGGCCATCTGCCCGTTGCTTGTTGATGTGACATCCGGGATGCTGGCCCCTGAGATATGCGTCTCCACCGGAGTTGTCTTGCGAAGTAGTGGGTGGTCCGGAGTCGTTGGACACGTGGCAGCACCGGAGCCTTCCCATGCTCGAGGTCGGGCCCGCGGCCGCAGGACACGTGGCACCCGCGAAGCCTTCATTGGAGGAAGGTATACCTGGAGCCACAGAACACGTGGAGCGGAGGGTGTGGCTAGGAGGTTCCGGATACGTGGCAGCGCCGGAGTCCTCCCTGGCGGAAGATCGGGTCCGACACCACTGGACACGTGGCGGCTCCTAAGCCACCCTCGACCGGTAGTCAGGCTCAAGGCCTGAAGACACGTGGCGACCCCGAGACTGCCGATGGGGTCCAGGGCACGTGGCTTTTGCTGGGGCCCGCCTAAGCTGGAAAGGTGGAGCCCAAGTTGTCTTTTATCCACTACGCGGGGTACCCAGTCTACAGGGTACCGATAGCCAACAATCGCCTCACAAACCTGGAAGAGCTACAGCTAGCGCCGGCCCACCGTGAGATTGCAGTAGGCGAGCCCGAGCGCGAGCTAGTGGAGAAAGAGGAGGAGTCTTCGTCGCGCTTGCAGCGGGAGTATGCCGAACTGAAGTCTCGGGCCGACGACTTGGATCGCAAGCAGGCCTCCTTGAACAAGGAGCGGGGGAGGCAGATGAAGGAGCGCGAGGACCTCCTGGCTGTAGAATTCGATGCTTCGTTCCGCGAGGAGGGACTGCAGCGCCGTGCCCGTGAGCTTGATGCCCGGGAGGCGACACTGGCTGCCAAGGAGAGAAGACTCTTCGAAACTGATGCAACAGCCTTGGCCGCAGCACGGCATGAGCTTCAGGAGCTCTGGGCTTCGCGCACGGCGGAGGTCCAACAAGTTTGGGACTTCTTGGGGCGTGCCGAGTTAGCACTTGAGCCCTTCGGCTTCAGCCCGGTGCACGCCAACTAGCCCTCGCAGGAGATGAGCCAAGTGCTCTCTGCGCTTGACTCTGCAGGCATGAAGATGGCAGCATTGAAAGACGTTGTCGTCGACCGGCTGGAGGCGGAGGGAAAGACCCTAGCTAAGGAGGTGGCAACACATTTGTTGACTTGCTTCCGAAGCTGGGACCCCAGTGTCTCCCTGGAGCCGGTCGTCCAAGTCCCTGTCGCTGCGAGGGAGGCGGCAGCTTGGTCTAAGATCGAAGACTTAGGATCCCTCGTTGCCGAGCGGTTTAGGCGTGGTGCGGGAGAGTCCTAGGCGGGCCCTAACCTTTGTATCTTTCTTTTGTCTTTTGTGTCTTGTCTTGTACTTCTGTGTTGATGAATGAAAGTCCTTTTGTTGGTCTCTCATCCTTCCGCCACTCGGCGTAGGGTCCGGTAGGAAGGCCTTCATTAGATTTGAGGTCCCCTGGTACTTGATGTCGCAGGGACCGCAGGCTCTCTCATTTGCCAAAGGGGCTGATGCTTCCTTGTTTCTTGCTGTAGACATGTACCCACTTCCTTCTTGCACGCTGCAGGGGTCCGGCCGTCTTGCTTGCCTTGACCAGTCGTGATGGCCCCCTGGTAGGTGTGCCCAAATATTTGGGGACGCCAGCCAAAAAGGCGCAAGACACCTTCCGCGGACCCTTCGGGAGACGCCAGCTTTGGGGGTCCGAGAGTGGCCCCTTGAGGAAGGTGGTGTTCCAGAACTAACCCCACGGACCGGAGCCCTGTGACCTGCACAAACACTAGAAGAAAGGGGTAATCGTGTCGTGTAGTTGTATTTTCCCTGTTCGATGGCCCCATTATGGCTTATGGTCCTCTGCTAAGCTACGGGACCTGGGCAATTCGGTGTAGTAGTGTGCGGACCATGGTTACCATCCTTCTCAGGATGGTGTGCCATCCGGGCCCCCAACACTTGGGTGCTGCGCTGAAGAGGTAGAGTGTGCACGCTTAGGGTACATGACCAGGCTAAGTAGGCTACACACCTTGGACCTCCCACTGGCAGGGCACTCTGAAGGGGTGGGGGCATCCTTCCGGCGTCACCGGACACGAGCATGAAGGTAACCAAGGGGGTACAGAGACAACACAGGTGCCTCAGGCATTTCTGCCTTGTAGCTGGACAACACAATTTTGGGCAAGAACAAGACAGAGAAACACAACTATGTACACATCGAAAGGCATGCAAAAATATACGGAAGCTTGAAAGGAAAGCTGCAAAAATGTAGCTGTGCATAAGGTAGGGCAAGAGTTTTTTTTTATCATGGTGCTACATAGGAGGAGTTAGGCTATACAGGAGTTCAACGACCCACTCCGGAATGACAAGGTAGTCGGACCCCCCACTGGAGTTTAGTTGATCCGAGCACTAGTCCTATGCACTATGGCCCTTTTACAGAAAAAGACTGCCCTACCCTAAGCTACTAGTAAAACTTACGGAGGTGCTCAATGTTCCAAGGGTTTGGGATCGGATCGCCATCCTCCGTTTGCAAGGCGGATGCATCCTGGTCGGCATACTTGTGCCACCCGGAAGGGACCTTCCCAGTGGGGGGAAAGCTTGTTGGACCCCTCCTGGGAAAGTATTCGCCAGAGCACCAGGTCGCCCACTTGCAGCTCTTTGCTCCGCACGTACCACTGGTGGTAGCGCTGGAGCGACTCACGGTATCGCGCATTCCGGATTACTGCCTGCCATCCGTGCTTGTCGATGAGCTTGAGATCTTCACGCTGGATCTGGTTCTGCATGGCTTCGTCGTATGCCTTGACACGAGGGGAGCCCAAGGTGATCTCCAGAGGGAGGATGACCTCAGCTCCGTAGACCAGAACGAAGGGAATCTCTCTTGTGGCTCAACTCGGTGATGTCCGGCTAGCCCATAGTGCGCACGGAAGCTCACCAATCCAGTTGGTACCATGCTGTTCTAGGCCAGCATATGTACGCGTCTTGAGGCCCCTGAGTATCTCAGCATTGGCTCTCTTGACCTGGCTGTTGCTCTCTGGGTGAGCAACGGACGCATAGCAGACCTGGGTATTTGATGGAAACCAGAATAAGCATCTAGGAAGCACAATAGATCCAGCCAGAAGTAGAATCTATAATTTGATCTATTCATGGGAAGGGAAAGGGGTCCTTAGGGCATTCCTTATTTAGGCTGGTGTAGTCGATGCACATCCGAAGCTTCCCGCCAGCCTTGGGTACCAAGACAGGGTTGGCCAACTGTCGGTACCCTGCGAACCGGTACCCCCCGCGTAGTGGGTAAAAAGCACATGGGCCCCGCCTCCCCAGCTTAGGCGGGCCCCAGTGTAGGCCATGCGCCCTATGCCCCGCCTTCCCACCACATGTCTGGAACCTCCAAGTCACACCCCTCGACCGAAGAGGGCTCTGAAGGAGCCACGCATCCTGTAGCTCCGCACCCGACCTCCATCATGGAGGCCTCTGAAAGCATCTAGGCCCCCATGAGATATGGTTTTGGTGATTAATGACAACTGTTCGTAATTACTAATGAGTTTGTGGATGCAAGGTTTCACGTACATCACATCAAACATTAAATGAACTATCTATTCACACCATCTACTGCTCATTGGATACAAATGGAGACCCCTCAACGATCCATTCTAAGGGGTTATTCGATACTCATGAATACTAAATGAAGAAATCATACAACGACTCTACTTTATCAAAATTGGCAACACAAGGAGCTCACACTTCATCGTAATATCATTTCAAACAAGTGTCAAAGAGGTCACTCAAGAAGATTCCAAAAGATCAACTCAAAACAACTCGAAGCAAACAAGTTGCATTCACCGGATCATCCGATGTCTTGCAAAATGACTACATCGGTCAAATTTGAGTTGGCAGAAGAAGAAGACCTCAGAGCCCAGTACACACCGGATCATCCGATGTGAAGGAAGTGGCACATCGGTTGAGTTCACCCGAAGGATGATATCTGAGTTATTCTGAAGATATACACACCGGATCATCCGATGATGAAGTAAGTGTACATCGGTCAAATTAAACAGAGACAATATTTCTGACCTAATTCTGAAGATCAACTCACCGGATCATCCGATGATGAGTTAAAGTAACATCGGTCGATTAAAAGATCCAACGGTTATATCCAACGGTCACATCTGACACATGACATCAGCTAATTTGGAATTCGACCGATGATCATATAAAGGGGTGCATCGGAGGATCCGATGTTAACTGACAAAAGTCTGCCCACTTTTCCAACGGCTATCTCGTGTGGGCTGGCTATAAATACCCCTCCAACCGGCCATTTCGACAAGTCTTGATCACCAGAGCCTCTCTAGACATTCTCAAGCATTCAAGACCAAGAGCTACCACTTCCACACTTCAAAACCTCTTGTACTCCAACTATAGGTTATATCTAGCGAGAGAGAAGCTTGTGTGCGTCCATTCTTGGTGATTGGAATCTCTAGGCTAGTGAGAGAGAGTGTCTTGGTGACTTCTCTCACCTTGTAAACGTTGGAGGAAGAAGAGATCACTCCGGAGCTTACCAAGGTGTTTGTGGAAGCCCGGAAGATCACCGTTGTACAAGGCTTGAGCTCCACCTTGCCGGTGAAGGCGAACGGAGAAAGAATAGTGGATTCCCTCGTCTTGGTGACTTGGGAGTGGCTATACCCTTTGGTGGGTGCCACAACATGGACGTAGGAAGATTTCTGTGATCTTACCGAACCACGGGAAAAATCGCCGTGTCTCCGAGTCTCCGCGGGAGTTTGCATTCTTCTCCTCACCCCTTACTATTACGCTTTTACTATTCCGCACTTAACTCTCTTGCTTGCGTAGTTAGTTTGCATAGGGAATTGGGCTTTAACCATTAAAGTTTTAAATTGCGCTAAAATTTTAAAAAGCCCAATTCACCCCCCCTCTTGGGCGTTTCGATCCTTACAATTGGTATCAGAGCAAGGTTGCTCATTGGATCATTCTAGCTTCACCGCTAGAGAGCGAAAATGGCCAAGAATGGGGGTTCGGTTCCTACCTTCGAGGGCAAGAATTTTGCTTATTGGAAAGCACGCATGCGCGCTTACCTTGAGGCAATTGCTCCCGAAGTGTGGGAAGCGACCCATGCGGGGTTTGGAAATCTTGACTATGTTGGTGACCAACTAAAATGGGATGCTAAGGTTAGAAATGCCATATATGAATGCATTAGTCAAGATGTCTTTGCTAGGATTGCTAGTAAAGAAAAAGCGTGTGAAATTTGGGCATGTCTAATTGAAATACATGAGGGCTCATCTCGGGTTAAAGAACTCAAATATCACATGCTTAAATCAAAATATGATGAATTTAAGATGTTTCCTCATGAGAACGTTAACCAAATGTTTTCTCGTCTAAATGTGCTCATTGGGGAAATTAACGCACTTGACATTGCTTCTCTTGGCAAGGGACTTATCAATCGCAAGATTCTCATGCTTCTACCCAAGCCCAAGTACAACATTATCAATTCAATGCTCCAAAAGGAGTCACTAGACAACATGGAAGTTTCGGAGCTCATTGGAGAAATTCATGCTCATGAGATGAGCGTACTTGGAATGATGGAGGAGTCATCATCAAAAACCATTGCTCTCAAGGCTTCAACCAAGAAGACAACTTCCAAGAAGAAGAAAGTGGTTGAGCCTAGCTCAAGTGAAGAAGAGCAAGAAACAAGCGAAGATGATGATGATGAACTTGCTTTGATGATGAGGAAATTCTCACGCCTCAACTCCAAGATTGCAAAGAAGGGATACTCTTTTGATCCTAAAAAGAAAGCCTTCTTGCCAAGAAAAGATGAAAACAAAACGTGCTACAATTGTGGTGATCTAGGCCACATATCATATGATTGTCCAAGACCGGACAAAAGGAAGGAAAATGGGAAGCATTACAAGCTAGAAGAAAGTGATGATGAAGAGGAGGTTAAGCCCAAACGTTCTTTTGGAAAGAAGAAATTTGACAAAGGCAAGAAAACCAAGCTCTTCCCAAAGAAGAGAAGAGGGCCTCAAAAGGTCTTCATGTGTGAAGCCAATGAGTGGATCACGGATGAAGAATCAAGTGACGAAGATAGTGAAGATGAAGAAAACTTGGCGGGCCTCGCCGTCGTCAACAAGGATTACTCACCTCTTCGTCCACCTCCCATGTGCCTAATGGCGAAAGGTAACTCAAAGGTATGTGAAGATTCTAGCGATGATGATGATGAGCTTTCACCCGATGAATTAGCATCTATGATTAATGAATATCATGCCATTATAAAAAGGGAAAAGGCTAAGGTTAAGGCTCTTGAGCTAGCTCGAGCTAAGCTTGAAAGTGCCAACCTCGATTTGCATGATAAGTATGTAACCATACTTAAAGAGCATGACACGCTCAAATCAAATGTTAAGCAAATCGAGGAGGAGAATGCTCAAATCAAGCTTAAGTATCATGAGCTTGACTTAGCTAACTTAGCACTCTTGGCAAAGCACAATGAGTTGGTTCAAGAACATGAAGTGCTCAACCTTGCTTATGAAGCGATTGAACTTAAAGTGAAAAACACAAAGAAAGAAACCCTTGATGGCAAAATATCACCTAATTCACATGCCACTAATATTTTGGATGAGTCTTTGCCTTTGAAAGCAAGCCCTAGGGAGAAGGAGCTAATGGACGAAATTGAAAGTCTTCGCACTAGTGTGGCAAGACTTTCTAAGGGGGAGGACAAGCACAAGGAAATCCTCTACCAACAAGCTAAAGGCTTCCACAAGAGGGGACTTGGATCCTTCCCGGTGCCCAACAAAGGAAAGGTGCCCTCACCGGAGCTTAGGACAAGCTTCATCAAGGAAGTTGGTTCCTATTGCCAACATTGTGAGGTCACCAGACATCACACGAGGGAGTGTCCTCTTCCCAACCGTCCTTCTCCCAAATTGCCTCCCAACTATAAATCTACGTTCAATGATTATCACTATCTATTGAGCAAAGTAGGTGGAAAAGTGAAGGCAAGGTTCATCGGCAAAGACATCAAGGGCATGAAGGGGAAGCTCCCCAAGCAACTTTGGGTTCCAAAAACACTTGTATCACACATACAAGGACCTAAGTTGGCTTGGGTTCCTAAACTCAAAAACTAACTTCATGTGTGTAGGTGAACTACAAAGCCGGAGGAAAGCATTGGGTACTCGATAGTGGGTGCACTCAACATATGACCGGTAATGATGGTATGTTCACCTCCATGGAAAACCCCGGCAATCATGAACAAGTCACCTTTGGTGATAACTCAAAGGGGAAGGTGATTGGTTTGGGTAAAATTGCTATTTCTCACGATTTGTCTATCTCTAATGTGCTTTACGTTAAGTCTCTTAGTTTTAATTTACTTTCTATTGCACAATTATGTGATCTTGGACTAACATGCACATTTGACAAGAATGGTGTTGTGGTGACTAGTGATTCAAGCAAAGAATTAATATTCAAAGGTTTTCGGCATGGACATCTCTACTTGGTGGACTTCTCCAACAAGGATGCTAGCTTGACCACTTGTCTTTTCACCAAGACAAGTTTGGGATGGCTATGGCATCGGCGCATTGCTCACATTGGGATGAGCAAGCTCAAGAAGTCATTCAAGCTTGGGATGGTAACCGGCGTGAAGGATGTCACATTCGAAAAGAACAAGCTTTGTAGCGCATGTCAAGCCGGGAAGCAAGTTGCCTCACACCATCCGATGAAGACAATGGTGTCAACCTCCAAGCCACTTGAACTACTTCACATGGACCTCTTCGGACCGTCCACATACCAAAGCCTTGGCGGTAACCTTTATTGTCTTGTCATTGTTGATGACTACTCTCGGTATGCTTGGACACTGTTTCTAGGTGACAAGGGTGAAACTCCGGAAATCTTCAAGACCTTCGCTAAACGAGCGCAAAGGGAATTTCAACTTCCTATCATCAAGGTCCGGAGTGACAACGGCACCGAGTTCAAGAACTACAACATTGGGGAGTGGTGTGATCGTGAAGGCGTGAAGCACGAGTTTTCGGCCACATACACCCCTCAACAAAATGGTGTCGTTGAAAGGAAGAACAAGACTCTCATCACCCTTGCAAGAGCGATGCTTGATGACTATGGCACGTCGGAAAAGTTTTGGGCTGAAGCAATCAACACGGCGTGCCATGCCGCAAATAGGATCTACCTTCATCGACTACTTCAAAAGACCCCATATGAGCTCCTCATTGGGAGAAAGCCCAACATCTCCTACTTCCGAGTCTTCGGGTGCAAGTGCTACATCTACCGCAAGAAAAGGCTCGGTAAGTTTGAAAGAAGGTGTGATGTTGGCATCTTTCTAGGTTATGCGTCAAACTCAAAAGCATATCGAGTATTCAACCAAACCTCCGGGTTAGTTGAAGAAAGCTGTGATGTTGAGTTTGATGAGACTAATGGCTCCCAAGAGGAGAGTTTTGGTCATGATGATATAGATGATGAGCCTCTACGAGAAGCTATGAAGAACATGACCATAGGAGACATCAAGCCTGAAGTTGGGGAGAGCCATGATCAAGGGGGAGCCTCAAGTTCCAACATCAACACCTCCATGGCGCCTCAAATTGATGAAGAAGAAGAGAAAAATGATCCATTGCCAATGCAAGATTCACATGCCACACAACACCAAGAGGAAGAAGAAGTCCAAGGTCAAGTCCAACCACAAGACGAGCAAGATGCCTCACCACCACCAAGTGCCTCACAACCTCTTATAAGGCATGGGCGCATCTCCAAGGCACATCCGATGGATCAAATCATCGGAAGTCCGTCACGGGGAGTAAGTACTCGTTCTCGCCATGTTGCTTCATTTTGTGAGCACTACTCTTTTGTTTCGTGTGTAGAACCCACAAATATTGAGGAAGCACTCCAAGATCCCAATTGGGTGATGGCTATGCAAGAAGAACTCAACAACTTCACCCGAAATGAAGTTTGGGTATTGGAGGAGCGACCCAAGAACAAGAACGTCATCGAAACAAAGTGGGTGTACCGCAACAAGCAAGACGAGAATGGCGTGGTGGTCCGCAACAAGGCAAGGCTTGTGGCCAAGGGTTTTTCACAAGTAGAAGGACTAGATTTTGGAGAGACCTTTGCCCCGGTCGCACGGTTAGAAGCTATTCGCATACTCCTTGCTTTTGCTTCACATCACAATATTATGCTTTATCAAATGGATGTGAAAAGTGCCTTCCTCAATGGTTATATTAACGAGCTTGTTTTCGTTGAGCAACCTCCCGGGTTTGAAGATCCGAGGAATCCTAACCATGTGTATAGGTTACACAAGGCGCTCTACGGGCTCAAGCAAGCACCTAGGGCATGGTATGAACGTCTTAGGGATTTCCTAGTTATGCAAGGATTCAAGATCGGGAGGGTGGACACCACACTTTTCACCAAGGACATCAACGGGGATTTATTTCTTTGTCAAATTTACGTTGATGACATTATTTTTGGCTCAACTAACAAATCTCTTAGTCTTGAGTTTGGCACCATGATGTCTAGGGAGTTCGAGATGTCAATGATTGGAGAACTCAATTTCTTCCTAGGATTTCAAATCAAGCAACTTCAAGAGGGGACTTTCATCTACCAAGAGAAGTACACCAAAGACCTCTTGAAGAAGTTTGAAATGGAAGATTGCAGCTCAAGAAGTTCTCCAATGGCAACAAATTGTCATCTTGACGCGGACATGGACGGTAAAACTATTGATCAATCTCATTACCGTTCCATGATTGGTTCATTATTATATCTCACCGCATCTAGGCCCGATATCATGTTTAGTGTGTGCTTGTGTGCTCGCTTTCAAGCGGCACCTAAAGAATCGCATCGTAAGGCGGTCTTTAGGATACTTAGGTATCTCAAGCATACCCCAAGTGTAGGTTTGTGGTACCCCAAGAACGCTAGTTTTTATCTCTTTGGTTACTCGGATTCGGACTTTGCCGGATGCCGTGTGGATCGCAAGAGTACCTCCGGTGGGTGCCACTTACTTGGGCGTTCCCTAGTGTCTTGGTCGAGCAAAAAGCAAAACTCCGTGGCTTTGTCCACCGTGGAGGCAGAATATATAGCGGCCGGTGCATGTTGTGCTCAAATTCTATATATGAAGCAAACCCTTTTGGACTTTGGAATTAAGTTTGATTGCGTGCCTCTCCTTTGTGACAATGAAAGTGCGGTTAAGATAGCTAGAAACCCCGTTCAACACTCCCGCACTAAGCACATAGATATTCGCCATCACTTCTTACGGGACCATGAGGCTAAAGGAGACATCTCTTTGCAAGGTGTTAGATCTGAAGAACAATTGGCGGATATCTTCACTAAACCACTTGATGAGAAAACTTTTTCTAGACTAAGAAGTGAATTAAATGTGCTAGATGCATCTAACGTCATGTAAGTTGCCATGTTCATGTAAGGTTGCATATCAAATAGGTCTTGTCTAACTCCCAAAGGATAGGGGCAAGCTAGAAATAGCTTTTCCTGAGGAAGCCTTTGGCAGGTTTAAACTTGGCAAGATAGATTTACATTACGCCTTGCATGATTCCTGCCATATAGACTTGCACTCATTCAATATCTTGCATCATTTTGGTTGGCATTGCATACGGTAGATTGTCACAAAGGGGAACCCACATCATGAGAAGGAGACTTGTTCAAAATGCAATATCTCAACTCATATGATGTGGATAGAGCAAAATTCTAAAGGTACATGCTTTAAAGAGATAGAAGTTTTCTATACTCTAGCTCACAAAGCATGGGCCTTACATTTTCATGGTTTCACTCCTAACCTTGTGTGTTCTCTTTGCTTAAGGGCTTAGCCAATATGTGGCGCTATATTTAAAGCCTTATATTAGAGGTTAGGAGTTGCCCAAAAAAAATCCGAGGACCCATCCTTATCTTTGTGTTTAAGTCCAAGGATACATATGGGCAGTCCTAGGTTTTCTGTAGTCATCGGATTATCCGATGCCAGGGCCAGCAGATCATCGGATCAATTGGTGCTTCAGTTCAAGTCAGATGTCACAAATCAACCGATGAGTTCATTTCAGAAGACATCGGAGCATCCGGTGTTCAGTTTTCCTGGTGCCCTGCAGAAATCGACCGATGATCGCCACCTCAACGTCGGTCCATCCGGTGTTCAAAGAGAGTTTTTGGAACAACTCTCTGTTGAACTCGACCGATGCATCCTCCGATGATCATCAGTTCATCCGGTGTTTTATGCGCGGCTAGGGTTTGCCCGTGCAGTTTAAAAGGCGGTTCGGCCGCCCTTCCGTTTTTTTCTTTTCCTTTCCCCGAGCTCCGCCGCCGCCCGACGCTTGCGCCGCCGCCTTCCAGCAGCCGCCGCCACCACCTCTCCCGTGCCGCGCCGTCTCCCAGCCACCGCCGCCGGCTCCCAGGCGCCGCCGCCGCCGCCTCTCCCGCGCACGCCGCCTCCCGCGCGCGCCGCCTCTCAGCCGCCGCTGCCTCTCCCACGCCGCCGCCTCCCAGGCGCCGCCGCCCCCTCCTCCCAGGGGCCGCCACCGCCACCTTTCGGCCGCCTAGGCGCCGTCCGTGCCCGCGCCGCCGCCTCTCCCGAACGTGCCGCCGCTGTTCCACCGCACCGCCGCGCCTTTCTCGCCGTCTCCCCTCCACCACTCGCCGCCGGCGCGCATCACCCTCTCCGCTAGGGTTTCGCCGTGGTTCGCCGTTCGTCGATAAGGTTTGCTCCGTGCCGCGCGACGCCCTTCGTTGTTTTCGTCGTTCATCTTCACCGTCGCTAACCCTAGCTCTCAATTGCATCAAGATGGGTCGCGATCGCAAAGGAAAGGGCAAGGTTGTTGAGGAGCCCGCCGCAAAGAAGCGCAAGATGTCCAAGGACGCTCGTCGTGCGGAGTTGTCCGCTCGCGCCGCCGAGGAGCGTGAGCGCGGCCATCGCGGTTCCTTACGGATCCGCGAGTCCCGGCAGAGGCAGGAGCAGCCTCCGATCCAGCCGGTGCCTCCCGAGGGCTCCGATGAGGAGGAGACCGAGGTGCCGCCTCTTATCCGCCGGCGCACCCCGAGGACTCGTGGGGGTGGACAGACTCCTACGGCGAGTCGGCGCCCCTCTGCAGCTGACCGCGCCGAGGACAGAGAGGCCGAAAGGGCCATCCACCTGATGGACACAGCAGTCCGAGTTGCCGAAGAGGTCAGACTCACTGACTACAGGAAGATGAAGGCGAGGCAACTAAAGAAGCTCAGATGGTCAGCATTGATCGAGGAGTGGTTTCCACGGCCCAGGGACGCTCGAGTGGACTCCCGCTTCTGGACCCTGACACAGGCGTCCTTGTAGGAGACTTACAGGCGTCGGGGTCACAAGCTATTCCAGCATAACAGCATTGACTGGGATCAGCTTGCAGTGGCAGCAGGGCACGGGATCAGGCCCCTTTTTGAGAGATACAGAGGACTGGCGGACTTGCTCTCACACCCGAGGAGTGCTTACGTCGAGGAGTGGGTTAGGGTGTTCTACGCGACACTCTACGTCTCTGAGGGTCGACGCTCGATTCACTTCATGTTCATGGGGCGAATCCACGACGTATCTCGAGACCTGATGGGCAGACTGCTTGGTGTGGAGCTCTCTACTACGTGCCTGCACCAGATAGTCTACGGAGACGCAGACCCGCCGAGGAGACCACTGACTGGAGGAGTGGCACCACCTTTTGAGGAGATCAGAGGTCTGTTCACTCAGCCGTTCACTCCAGACCAGCCGAGGGTGCCAGCGCTTCTCACCCCAGCAGCTCGGACAGTTCACCACGTCCTCAGGCGTACCCTGCTATCGAGGTCCGGCTACTTGGAGGGATTCACGAGCCTTCAGCAGACCATCCTGTTCTATGTGATGAACGGGATGGAGTTCGACATAGTAGACATTCTGATCTGCGAGATGGAGGACGTGATCACCGATGGAGTTGGGATGCTACGACAGCTGGTCTTCGGTCACTGGATCTGTCACCTTCTTCACCAGCTGGTTCCAGAGGACACTCCAGGAGTCTCTCAGCTGACGGAGATGCACGTGACCCGGTTCAGCCACTACCGAGTCCCCACTCCGGGAGACCGCCGCCTTGGCCGTCCCGTCGAGCGTGAGGTTCGAGCCAGACTGTCCGAGGAGGACTGGGCAGAGCTGACTCAGGAGGACGCAGAGCTGGCACAGGCTGAGGCTCAGGGAGGAGACCTACAGCACGTATGGTCGGACAGCGACAGTGTCGAGGAGTACTTCCCTCCTGCTCCTCCCTCACCGAGGCAGCACGACGCAGAGGTAGGAGGCTCAACTGCTCCACCACCTTCACCTCCTCCAGTGTCAGAGGCCCAGGTGACTCAGCCGTCAGAGCTCACTGCTTTACTTCAGCGGATGGCTCAGCAGCAGGAGCAGCAGGCAGCTCGACAGGAGGAGCTTCAGAGGCAGCAGCAGGAGATGCAGTTGGAGATCGCCCGTCAGAGGCGAGAGGACACCGACAGGTTCACCAACCTTGTCGATCAGATGACGCGACGCACTCTGGACCAGCAGCAGCAGACTCAGCAGATGCTGTTGGGCATCCTGGGGTTGGTCACCAACCTCTACCAGCAGACTGGAGTGGCTCTTCCACCTCAGCACTTGGGACTCAGTCAGGCTCCAGGTGCACCCCCACTGGCACCAGCTCCAGTACTGCCACCGACGTCGCTCCAGTCCTCACCTTTTCCGGCAGTACCTCCACCGGCGCCAGCAGTCTCAGCGGATCCCCCAGCAGCTCCAGCTCCAGCCCCCACAGCAGCTCCAGCTCCTCCCGCTCCAGCTCCAGCACCAGCGACCTCCACCTCCAGCAGCTCCGGCGACAGCACCGTCGACGCCGACCGCTTCACCATCGCCAGGAGCGCGCCTGAGTCGTAGTCACTCGACTTTCCTTTTTGGTGCCTTGATGCCAAAGGGGGAGAAGAGTTAGAGTCAGGGGGAGGTTAGAGGGGAGGTTAGCTTAGTTCTAGGGAGAGTACTTGGTTCTAGGGGGAGTGTCTATCCCTTTTTGCTACTTTATTGGAGATTATTATTATTTGCTATTATTGTACTCCGGGTACTACTCTGTGCTCTTACGCTTTATTAATTATTATTTGAGCCTTCGGGTCACTTGTGCTGCAATTTGTACTTGTTATGTTTCCTTTTTGAGCATTGCGTTTTAATTTCATACTCTACTCGTTGTGTTGTCATCAATCACCAAAAAGGGGGAGATTGAAAGCATCTAGGCCCCCATGAGATATGGTTTCGGTGATTAATGACAACTGTTCGTAATTACTAATGAGTTTGTGGATGCAAGGTTTCACGTACATCACATCAAACATTAAATGAACTATCTATTCACACCATCTACTGCTCATTGGATACAAATGGAGACCCCTCAACGATCCATTCTAAGGGGTTATTCGATACTCATGAATACTAAATGAAGAAATCATACAACGACTCTACTTTATCAAAATTGGCAACACAAGGAGCTCACACTTCATCGTAATATCATTTCAAACAAGTGTCAAAGAGGTCACTCAAGAAGATTCCAAAAGATCAACTCAAAACAACTCGAAGCAAACAAGTTGCATTCACCGGATCATCCGATGTCTTGCAAAATGACTACATCGGTCAAATTTGAGTTGGCAGAAGAAGAAGACCTCAGAGCCCAGTACACACCGGATCATCCGATGTGAAGGAAGTGGCACATCGGTTGAGTTCACCCGAAGGATGATATCTGAGTTATTCTGAAGATATACACACCGGATCATCCGATGATGAAGTAAGTGTACATCGGTCAAATTAAACAGAGACAATATTTCTGACCTAATTCTGAAGATCAACTCACCGGATCATCCGATGATGAGTTAAAGTAACATCGGTCGATTAAAAGATCCAACGGTTATATCCAACGGTCACATCTGACACATGACATCAGCTAATTTGGAATTCGACCGATGATCATATAAAGGGGTGCATCGGAGGATCCGATGTTAACTGACAAAAGTCTGCCCACTTTTCCAACGGCTATCTCGTGTGGGCTGGCTATAAATACCCCTCCAACCGGCCATTTCGACAAGTCTTGATCACCAGAGCCTCTCTAGACATTCTCAAGCATTCAAGACCAAGAGCTACCACTTCCACACTTCAAAACCTCTTGTACTCCAACTATAGGTTATATCTAGCGAGAGAGAAGCTTGTGTGCGTCCATTCTTGGTGATTGGAATCTCTAGGCTAGTGAGAGAGAGTGTCTTGGTGACTTCTCTCACCTTGTAAACGTTGGAGGAAGAAGAGATCACTCCGGAGCTTACCAAGGTGTTTGTGGAAGCCCGGAAGATCACCGTTGTACAAGGCTTGAGCTCCACCTTGCCGGTGAAGGCGAACGGAGAAAGAATAGTGGATTCCCTCGTCTTGGTGACTTGGGAGTGGCTATACCCTTTGGTGGGTGCCACAACGTGGACGTAGGAAGATTTCTGTGATCTTACCGAACCACGGGAAAAATCGCCGTGTCTCCGAGTCTCCGCGGGAGTTTGCATTCTTCTCCTCACCCCTTACTATTACGCTTTTACTATTCCGCACTTAACTCTCTTGCTTGCGTAGTTAGTTTGCATAGGGAATTGGGCTTTAACCATTAAAGTTTTAAATTGCGCTAAAATTTTAAAAAGCCCAATTCACCCCCCCTCTTGGGCGTTTCGATCCTTACAGCCTCTGGTGCTGCCATGTGGGCAGCGACTCCGAGCGCACCTTCCCCCTGAGGGACAGCCCCGATGTGCCACGTGTCCCGCAGCTCCGAATCCGACCTCCACCTTGGGAGGCCTCCGGTGCTGCCGCGTGTCCAACAACTCCAGGCCACCCAAGAAGGCTCCGGTGGAGACATGTGTCTCGGGGGCCATCCGCCTAAATGTCACTTTAGCAGGCAATGGGCGGATACCCCGGGAGTAATGAGGAAGGTGCGTTGTCAGACCAAGCATTCAAGGATCACGCTTTCCCCAGAAGCATGGAGCACGACGCACGCCTCCGTTCCCTGCCTGCACATCATTACAATGAAAGACAGGGCGGCGAGGCATGACGGCGCAATAGTGCCATCCAACGATACAGAGCCGCCTAAAGAGCGAGGAGACACGACGACAAGATGAGGACTTCATCATCACCTGCCACCCGGGCAAAGGCGCCCAGCGGGACAGGCGGCGCACCGTAACTCCGTCAACAATGACAATGCATGTATCTATAAATACCCATAGTTTGTGTATAGGAGACAAATAGTCGCGGGGCCACATGTCGGGCCACGGGCCACCTTGTAACTGCCCCGACCTTAGGCTATAAAAGGACCCGGGCAGCCTCCGGGCAAAGAGTCGCGACCCAGCCTACCCATTCTCATACGCAAGCAAGCAATACACCGAGAACTCCAGTGGATGTAGGGTTTTACGCTCCGGCAGCCTGAACCACGTAAATACTCGTGTCTCTCTCGCCATTGTGCCAAACCCTCCGAGTTCCTCTAGCCCCCACCGAAAAAAGAACCTCCGCGGGCTGCTTCCGAGCAGACCGGGGGAAGTGTCGTAACAAACACTTCGACATTTGGTGCGCCACGAAGGGGGGCTTTTGGTTCATGAAGTAGTCCGTGACCCACAATAGTGAACATCATTCTTTTGGAGGTTCTTCCCGTCCCTCGCGCCGTCAGCGGCAGAGTGAGCAGGAAGCGTCCTCTAATCCTAGAACAGGACCCTCTGCACCGGCGCTGGCTCCTACGGTGACGGTACCCTCAGCAGCGACAGCGACAGCGTCGCAAGCGCCGACCGAAGCCAATCCAAAAAGCGCGCTGTTAGTAGCCCGCGCACTCCTGCACAACCCCCCGAACGCGGGGGCTTCCCCGCCCACTGCCGAGCAATGGTGCAACGATGTCGACCACCTTGTCATAGCCGCGCTCAACTCACCGTGTCACCGGAGACGACGACTAGAGACGGGACAACTGCCGCCCTCCAACCTAACAACGGATTATAGGGCGGCGATAACCCACTCGATGGTGACGTCCAGGCTCCCCACCCCTGACCTCAGGGGCGAGCTAGACCGTCATCGCCGTTAGAAGGAAGATGGTCGCGTCACCATCGAGTGACAGCGCGAGTGGTGTCGTAGCCTCTGGGAGCAGTAGGGTACCCCAGGTACCATGTGCCCTGTTTACGCGGGCCAGAACCCCGTCTCCCCAAGCTCAGCGGGAGGCTGCATGGCTCTGGCTCCGCACCTTCGTATGGCGGTGTGGCCGCGCAAGTTTCGGCCACACTTGCCTTAGAAGTTCGACAGGATAGTCAACCCCACCGAGTTCCTGCAGATCTACTCCACTGCCATCCTAGCTGCAGGGTGGGATGAGGCCATCATGGCCAACTACTTCCCAGTAGCTTTGATCGGGGTCATCCCGGTGATGGCCATGAACTTGCCCCAGGGGTATGTGACCTCCTGGGAAGTGTTGTGCCGTCAATTCACGGCCAACTTTGGGAGTTCCTACGTCCGGCCAGGCTCAGAGGCCGACCTCCACACCATACAGCAGCATCCAGGAGAGTCGCTGCGCTCATTCATCCCGCGCTTCTCCTAGGTTAGGGACACCATCCCCCACATCTCCAACACGTCCGTCATCCTCGCCTTTTGACAAGGCGTTTGCGACAGGAAAATGCTCGAGAAGCTGGCCACGCATGACGTGCAGGATGTCTCCGAGCTTTTCAGCTTGGCGGACAAGTGCGCTAGGGCCGCCGAGGGCCGCAACTGGCACACACTGCCCAGCAAGAGGGTGAGTCTTCCTGGCAGAGTTCTGGTGGCAAGAAGAAGAAGATTAGCGGCGAGGACAAGACGCTGTCTGGGGCTCATACTGCAGCAGCAGTAGCAGCTGCAGGGGGCCAAGGGCCACGCACCGACAAGCGCTCACGCCAGCCGTCTGGCAGCGACGATGGTGCCCAGCGATGCCTGGTCCACGACGCTAACCGACACAGCGCCAGCGAATGCCGGGAAATCTAGAGGCTGGCAGAGCGCTCCCGAGAGCTCCGACAGCAGGGCCAGGACGGTGCGCCCTCTCGTCAGCGGGAGGGCAAATAGAAGGCTGGTCCGGAGGACGGTGACGACCAGGAGATGGAGTTCCAAGACGCCAAGCGGGCGTTAAAGGTCCTCTAGGATTCGGAAGAGGACTCCGGCTCCGACCACAGCGAGCGTCGCAAGACCCTCCATGCCTGACCAAGCGGTCCCTCTTCCGTCGAGAAGAGCGGGCGGCTAGAGGAATGGCCGCCTGGTGCCTCGGCGGGGTTTTCTCAAAGAGGAGTGACAAGCCTATACTACGGTCGGCCCGAGCATGTCTCTAAGGTGCATCTGTTTTGCTGTAAAGGGTAGGAACCTCTACCCTGCCACAGGCCATAGAACACCTCTGGAAGTCTAATCTCAAGTGGTGGTAGACTATCTTTTCTTTTTATCTTTCTTGTAAGGGTAACATAGGGACCAGGGACAAGGCTTAGAATGCCTGAAGTCCCGAAAGGGCTAGGCTCTCTCGGTACCCGGAAGGAACCACCGCCTTCCGGCATGACATGTGGCCCCTATTGCCCGAAGGAAGCCAAAACAAGAAAAAGTGAGTCCTAACCCGTGTGCCCAATTATAGCCTATGATTGGATCACGTATAGCAGTTATAAATGGCGTGTTTGGAGCCATCCTACACGCTAGTTCTATACGCTAGACCTACATATTTGAGGTGGAATTAGTTCCATCTTCAAAACGTCTAGGGGATCAAGACGACGGTGGCCCAAAACCAGAACCCTAGTTTCCATCGGACCTCTCTAGACACTCTGCTGCGACTGCCCTCGCGCGAGCGAGGTGCCAAAGCGGGGGTCCTGCTCACCTCGCGGTTAGGAGAGCAGTCTAAGTGTGTGGTGCATCTTGACTCCAAGGCTACCAATAGCGTGGCAAAGTATGAAGCCCTCTTACTTGGCTTAAGTATTGCCCTTTCTCGAGAAGTGCGACAGAAGCTGGCTAAAAGTAGACTCCCAACTCGCCACCAAACAAGGCGAGCGAGAGTGTTCATACACCGATCAATGGCCAACAGCCTACTTTAGAAAAGGGATTTCATGCTTTGGAGTAGCGCCATGTCCCCTGCGCCAACAATGCGGTAGCAGACAACCTTTCAATAAAAGCCTCTGCATGGACTCCGGTCCTGTAAAAGCCCAAGAAAAGGGACTTGCAAAATTTTTCCATCACCTCACAACACCACAGCTTTTGTTGTGGATATCTTGTGAATACTTGTGAAGAGCAAGTAACCACCATCAAAAGGGTGATTAGAGGGGAAAGCCCTAACTTTCAAAAAGTAGGATTTCTACACATGAGCATGCAAGGTTGAGCTCAACCCTAGATCTTAAATAGTCTTGGGAAGGCTCAGGCCAAAGTTCATGCAAATCCAATACTTTTTGAGGCACTTTTGGAGACAATTCAAAAAGGGGCCAATTTGAATGCAAATTCAAATCGCAGCAACTTTCATCACTTGAATTCAAAAGTTGACTTCATATTCAAACTCAGCATAATTTTCTGAGTTATCCCACCAATTTTCATCCCCATTGGAATTTATCTTGTCGGGAGCTAAATTTTGCAATAATTCAAAACTGAATTTGAATTTCAGTTCAAATATGAAGCAAATTTAGCCAAACCAATTTCA
Source organism: Neostapfia colusana (assembly GCA_030760725.1). Lineage (NCBI taxonomy): Eukaryota > Viridiplantae > Streptophyta > Magnoliopsida > Poales > Poaceae > Neostapfia > Neostapfia colusana. The sequence goes on from JASWHV010000019.1 coordinate 54,521,986, forward strand.
AATTTAGGAAACCAATTCAAACAATGACTTGGAGGTTAAGTCTCACATTTAATTGTGAGTAGCTGGGGGCATTTTCAGCAAAAACAGAAAATGAAAAATTGGAAAAGGAATTAGAGGGGGGAGGGCCCACTGGTCAGTGACTGTGTTCAGAAGGAAACCGACTCGGTGGTCGTTGGTCAGCCGCCGGGGCTGGTTGCTGCCTCACGGCTCATCAGCGCGCACCTGGATTAGCTCGTGCCCCCCTCCCGATCACCACGTACACGGCACAAACCGAGTTTGCTGCCTCCCTCGCCTGGGCTGCCCTGCTCAATGCTCGCGCACGCGAAAAGCTTGCCGCAGCGACCGCGCCTCCGAGCCCTGGCGCGCACCCATGCTGATCATCGGTCACTCGCGGTCCCTGCAGCAAAAAGGAGCGCCAAGGTGTGCTGTAGCTGTTCCCCGTAATGCACCAGCAAGCTGCACTCGGTTGTGCGTGGTGTAAGCCGTTGAAGTCGAGAAACCGGAAGGAACCGGCGGAGCTGTGCTTTGGCTCACCGGTGACAGCCCCATCTGGCCATCTTCGCCGACCGCGTTCTACACAAGAAAGGTGCGTGGGGATCCCTAGATGGTGTAGCCGCAAACCATTCGGCAAATAATCCATCGGGTAACAAGAATTTTAGAAAGTACCGAACCCTAGTGCAACTGACCGAGCTCGGCAAAAACCAAAAATTCGGCTTACACGCTGAATCAATGGTCAAGCTAGCTCACAAGTAGCTCCTACACCTCCTAGCGTCCCTCCTCAAAGAAGAACTGAGCACAACCGTCCAGAAATGGCCAAGTTATACCAGTTTCCATATCCACCGGTGCAAACACGGCTCGGGTCACCGACGAGGGTGGGTTTGCAGTCATTTTTAGCTTCCGGGGCTGCTCACGTCGGGTTCCTCGTGACCCACTGGTGCTCCCCGAGCAAACCGTAACTCTTTTCATGCCTCAGAGAGCGAGAACGACCTCGCCGGAGCCCTAGCCTCCGCGGTGGACGTCGCACAGCCGTTTCCGGTCACCGCCGGTGAGCTCTGACCCCCGAGGCAAGTTCCACATGGCAAGATAAGGCTAGGCGGCCAGTTCCAGCACTGGGAGCGGTCGGGAAGGCAGTTCCGGCGAGCCTCGCTGGAGTGCACCGCCGCTGAACTCGCGGGCGCGCGCAAGGAGGAACAAGGCGGGTGGTGGGACCCACCCGCAAAGTTTGAACTTTTCCAGGATTTTCCAATTTTAGTGCAAACTTCAAATGCACATAACTTTTGCTAGGAAGCTCCAAATTCAGTGAACCAAATTTTGCTGAACTCAGTTTTTTTTAATACTTTCCAGCAACACAAATTTCAGCTCATGAAACGTAATAGTTTTCCAGAATTAATTCACTAAATCTTAAACTGTTAGGAATTTTATCTGGAGAATTACTCTATGAAAAATTCTGAAATTTGGCTGGAAGGTTCATTGGAAAATCCTTGAGTCACAGTAAAATTTTCGTACTCATCCAAGTTCATTTAGTCCCTCTAATGGTGTGACTAAGTGAACTGCCCTGAGAAAATAGAAAAATGTACAGAAACATTTTTCAGGTTTTCTCAAATCTTGTTTAGGGCATAACTTCATCTAGAATTCTTCAGATGACATGAAACCAATTCCATTAGAACCATCTCAAATTCTAGTTTCCAGAAAGTAATGGTTGAAGCCATGAAAAACCCTGGGAGTTCTTAGAGGTGCTAATATTGACCAAATAGACTTTTATTTGTACAAAGCTCAAATGAACTTTGTTTCAAATGAGACTTGGTCAAGACTCTGGTTAGGACCCTACCAAGTCACCATAAAAATTTCAGAACCAAAGGGGAGGGCTAGCTAGAGTTATGGTAATTACTTATTCAGTTCTAAACATTGCATTTAAATTAACATATAGTATACCGTTTACGTGTAGCCGCTGAAGGCAAGGAGACTCCGGAAGTACTCGACTTCCTTCTTCCGGACAAAGCCCTAACCACTGACCAGCAGAAACAAGGCAAGCCCCAGTTTGCATTAAACCATTTTACAAAGTTTTGTTTTGTTTACATACTTAGTATGAGGTATGTATATGTGCATTAGGTGTAGGGTGGATGAAACCCCAAATGCATAACCAGATGTTTCCCATCAGAGTGAGGGTAGTGTCTAAGTCCTCGAGTAGACAGGCTATGCTTAATCATTCATAGGACTTCGGTACAAGTCGAGTAGTTGGAATCTACTCGCGAGTTAGGCTTGCGACACACGGGATTGATTCGAGTGATGTGAGATCACATTAGAAATGAAAATGAGACTAGGCAGGGGCTAGGGCGCAGCAAGAGGAAGTCTTGTGTGTGCAGCCCTGTCCGTGTCGATTGAGGACCGATCTGTGTGCGGCCCTACTGAGCAAGTATTGAACGTACCGAAGGCATATCGGATATATGGGCCTCGGTAAACTGATGTAACCTAAACCTCCGGGCGTCGAGGCATAGCACACCGATTTATAGGTGTAGGTTGAGGGCAGCAAGGAGGAAATCTGCTAACGGGCATAGAGAGACGCTCCGTGTAGGGAACCTCCTGTCCGTTTCGGTGTGACCAGTTCGACGTTTGAGCTGTTGGGTGAAAGTTTGTCTCGTACGACATCAAGTGAGCGTGTTGTGCAGCTCCACGGGTGGGTGTACGTGACGTGCTTTTTGGGTATCCCTGCAGGTGTATATCGAGTCGCTTCGCCGTCCCTCGTGGTGACGAGTACCGCTTGTTCACTGAGTCATGACGTAGGCTAATATATGAAATGTGCTAATTCAATATTGTTGTTATGCTATAATTGTATTGCTATATGTGTCCCACCAAATATTGCTTACCAAATTTCATATTCATGAACTGTTAACTTGTGGATAAAAGATGAACTAAGGATGAACTTGTAGGTGTGTCCATTTGCTGAAATTTACCATCCCATGATCGTTGTACACTACATGTAGAGTTTCATGACTAGGTGAGTCGGTTAAGTCTTGTTGAGCCATTGTGCTCATGGTTACTGCTTAATTGTTTTTCAGGTGAGGAGCCACCCACGCACTCGGGTTACGAGTCAACCGACGAGGGTTACCCTCCGTCAGGGACCATGGTTGAGTGGGAGCCGTACACACCGCGCTAAGCTGAAAAGTGCAGCTAGTGTGGATTGCCCTAGGGCTCGGCAACCGACTTTTGCTAGATAGGCGGGCGTGAGTTGTACAAATTTAACTTCCGCTGTGTAACATAAACACTAGTTTGTAACTGCATAGTGTACTACTTTGTACATTTCAGTTGGTTTTCAATGTAATACAATGTATCCTTATGATGTGTGTTGTCGGGTGTCGCATCGTGCGGCACCACCCTCTGCGATCCTGGATGAGCGGATTCCGGTCCGCCACAGGTCCCCGAAGGCACCATTGAAAGGAAGCTGCTGCGCCATACAACCTGACTTGCCGAACCAGAAGAAAGGGGGCAAGCCCAGCACCTCAAAGCCGGCAGTCCCGACGGCCCTGCAACCACGGCACCCACCAAGGATCATTTGCGTCACCAGGGGTTCCGTGTGACCCGGCACCCAAGATCCGAAGAGCTCAAGTAGGTGTGATGCAGGGATCACGGAGGTCCGGACCTTCTTGAAAGACAATATCCTTCCTGATGAACGTGTATACGCTGAACCGATTGTTCGTATGGCTAGAAGATACATATTGGTAAACTGAAATCTCTACCAATGTGGCGCTAACAACGATTTATTGCGGTACATTACCCGGGAGGAGGGCTGCGAAATATTTGTAGAGATCCATGAGGGCGAGTGTGGCAACCGCTGAGTTCCACACGCTGGCCGGAGAATCCTTCCAGCACGGGTCACTGGCCGATAGCCCCCCTGGATGCCGTCAAGCTGGTCAAGAGATACATGGCAGATCAGTTCCGTGCTAAGAAGATCCACACACCGGTGTAGACGCTGCGAATCGTCCTACCCTCATGACCGTTTAAAGGTATGACGGATGGGCACCCCGGGCGCTGTAGCTTAGCAGCGTCGGGAAGCCAGGCGGCACATGCCTCTAGACAAAAGCATCAACTAAGTCCTGGGTGACCACATCGCTTAAACCCGGGGTCGTCTAAGTAGGTCCATGGTGACCCGGACCCCCCGGGAGGCCCGATGCTAACATCTTGATTCATCTAGTCACGTGGTAGGTGTGCCCCTCCCCCCTATCACCATGTGTGACACCCTCATCTCTGGTTTCTGCATGTATTCATATTTCATGTAGAGAAAAACATTTTAAAAGAAGTGGGAACAGAGAAATCATCAAATAGATAGCCAGTAAGAGCCGAATCCAGTTCACAGAGAGCACCGAAGACAACTTCCGCGGCCCGCTCGCCATGTGGCGTGTTCAGAGCTCATCCCTGCGAAGTGGGGAGAGGTCCGCAGTTAAAATGGCTACATGGCAGACTCGGGGCTCATCTCCGTAAAGGAGGAGAGGTCTGACCCTATGGGACACGTGTTGGCCCCAGAGCTAGTCATCACAGAGATCAGAGGACTGGTCGCGCGGGACACGTGTCGATCTGGGAGCTCACCTCCGAGAGGTCCGGTTCTATCGAACACGTGTCGCCACCGGAGCTTATCTCCGGGAGGTCCGTCGCTGCTGGACACGTGTTAACCTCGGAGCTCGTCTCTGAGAAGAAAGGAAAGTCTGGCGCTACTTGACACGTGGCGTACGCGGAGCCACCTCCGAAAAGAGAGGAGGTCCCGACCGCCAGGATACGTGGCGCACGCGGAGCTCACCTCCGAAGGAAAAGGGAGGTCTCGCTCGTTTGACACGCGGCATAACCGGAGCCCGTCTCTGCGAAAAGGGAGAGACCAGGCCCGGCGGACACGTGGAGCTTCCGGAGCTCATCACCGTGAAGGTGACGGGTTTTGAGGCGATTTTGGAATCTGAACGCGTAAGAATACCGGTACGTAAAGGAAACCGACCTGAATTCCACAATGATACCGCACCAAATCAACTAAAGATAAGTTGTAAGATTCAACGACAAATTTGAATAGGACTCTTATTCGGGATACAATTAGATTAGGACTCTTCTCTTCCCGATTATAAATAGAACCCAGAACCTCTGGTGGAAACCACAAACTTCTTTTCCAACTCCTGAGCCGACGACTTAGAGCCCTAGCCCCCAACTCGCCGAGAAAGCCATCGCCGGAGTTCAGCAAGGAAGATCGCCGGAGGAAAGCCCAACGATCTGAGGAGGACCTCGAGACAGAGAAGAACGTAAGGTAGGTCTCCAATACCACCTTACGACATCGTTGAGTTTTCTTTGCATCTGTTCTTTGATTCCTTTCAAACAGAAGCCTTCTCGTAGACAGATCACTTGATGATCAGGTTGATCTAAAGACGATCATCACCACGTCCACCTTTGATCCGAACACCTCTGTCCATGCAAGCCATGCAAGAACACGTACAAACCAATCTAATAAAACTAATCATGGGATAGCATGCATGTGCATCATCACATCTAGTTTAAGGTTTGTGCATGATATTGATTGCTGTGAATCTTGTATGCACGTGATCCTACCTAGCAGGACAAGCTCAGGGAGCTGTCTACGATGAACTGCAGCAACAAGGTTTTGAGATCCAATAACAACCGGAACTGCAAGAACAAGGCAAGTGCTCCTTGACCATATTGATCCCATGTTTTGGGTAAAACTGATTTGTTTTGCAAAAGGGTGTATTTACTGAGTCAAACATGATGGGAAACCCTTTTTATAGGAGTTTACTAGTTTTGGTTAAACCACCCTTGTCGCCAGGGAAGTTTATGAGTCGGGTATAGTTTTTACTTTTATGCTTCGCTGAGTCCATGGGATTGGAAAACGAGATAGATGTGTCTAGCTAACTGCACTCGTAATGATAATGAGAAACTGATGATGTTAATGAACATGGATCGGAAGGAGATCTAGGCAAGCCTGGATTTGTGAATGAGGCAGCATGAGATGGTGGTTTACTTGCCATAGATCTAAGGACCGGTTCATGCATGCACATGCCAGGATAACAGTGCCACCACAAGGCCAAGTATGGGTGCGGCTTAGCTGAGTAATTAGGTAAGTTGCTAGAGTGTTATGGACTGTGGAAGGCGCGGGGAATGGGAGTCGAGTGAGGACTGCCCTAGAAACTGCATGGCACAAGAGGGGGCCCATGGGTGGGAGAATTGGAGATTCTAGCATGCCGGTGAAACCTTAGTGAGTCCATACATCTAGTAACCCCTTTGTAAAGGCTATTTTGTGATCTCTTGACCATACACCGACGGCTGTGTACTGGTATAATGGAGGTTCTGCAGTCGCTGACGGGTGACGAAATCACAAAATTGTGGGTAAAGAGGTGCAAACTCTGCAGAGTCTAAAACTATCATGATAGCCGAGCTTACGGTCACGAGCGCCTCGCCAACTGCCATGATTAGTTGGGATGGTTATTGGGATGGTTCTTGGTTATGGTTATGATTTTGGTTATGGTTTGGTTTTGGGACTGTTGAGTCCGGGTGATAAGATGGTTGCATGACTGTTGAGTCATGGCAACGAGATTGGTCTCGGTGTGAGACGAAGTTGTTTATGAGATAAGATGGTAGCGAATACGAGAAGGTATTCGTGAGATGGTAGCAAATACGAGGATGTATTCGTGAGCAAGAATGAAGTTGGTTAATGTTCGGGTGGAACATGGAAAGTGATGGAGGTATGTTGGTAATTTAATACATGCTGGGGTTACATTCATCTAAAGTTAAGTTGTTGTTTTATCATGGTTTTTATAATCTGCTTTTCTACAAATGAGCCTTTTTTATACCTACCTTGTTATGAGCTACATATCGTGTTTTTCCCGCACTTGCTAAGTACATCATTATACTCAAACTTGCATTATTATTTCATCATCAGCAGCAAGAGAAGACTACTATGAAGACCAAGTGGAGCATTAAGGCGTGTGATCTGTTCTCAACCTTGCCTATGGAGGGAGTAGAGATGGAGCCACTTCTGCTTAGATTTGCTTCCGCATTAGAATAAAGACTTCCGCTGCATAGAAATAAGACTTCCGCTGTGAGCATGAGTCCAAGACTCATGAGACATTGTAATAAACTCTGTTATTCATGGTTATATATATTTTGAATTCAGTTTGTGGAATATATGTGTATGTGTGATGAACATCCTGGGCACACATATGCATTAGTTCTCAATTCCGTGGTTTTCCACAGAATTGAGGGCGTCGCAGATTGGTATTAGAGCCACACGTTGACAGTAGGTTACACGCCTAGATAGAAACCTTGGATTGATATTAGAGCCATGGGTTGACAGTTGGTTACACACCTAAATAGGAATCATAGATTGGTATTAGACACAGATTGGTAGTTAAGCCACGCTGACCAAAGGAAGCACCCTAGGACGCTTAGATTGGCTTTAGAACTACCTTGGCATAGGAAACCAGCCTTGAATAGGAGTTGTATGAGCCCTTGCAATGATTGTCTGTGATTGCGTGCTTAGTGTGAGTTGTGGGACGACACCAAACGTTGTCCATATCCACACGTAAGTAGAAAGAGGTGTGAGATGTTTCGGCACTTGTTCACATCTTCATATGGGCTAGTATATATATACAGTGCAACTCACCTTGATGCATATAGTTGAAGGGACCCCTAACCTTCTAACCTTCTATTCTATTTCGTCCTCTCTCACAGATGGTGAGTTGAAACGCTGGCCGAAGGAACATCCGTGACAACCAAGAGGATGACCACGATGAAGTTCCTGTTAACCCCGGAGCTAGCGAGAACAACCTGGAAAGGTTGATGGCCATGCAAAACCAGCTTATGCAAACCATGATCCAAACTTTGGGTCAGTTGCAGGCCAACAACAACCCCGTTCCGGTACCACCGCCACCACCGCCGCCGGCTCACAACAGACTGGGAGAGTTCATGAGGACTCGGCCACCCACCTTTGCTCAAGCTAGTGATCCCATGGAGGCCGATGATTGGTTGAAATGCATGGAGAAGAAGCTTGTCATTGTTTAGTGCAATGACCGAGAGAGGGTTCTCTTTGCGTCACACCAACTTATGGAAGCTGCCGCTGACTGGTGGGATGCCCTATGCAATGCCCATGTCGACCCGGAGATAATCACTTGTACTGAGTTCAAGGAGAGTTTCCACTCTCATTACATCCCTGCTGGTGTAATGATGCTCATGAGACAGGAATTTGAGGGTCTCCGCCAAGGACAGAGAAGTGTGAATGAGTACCTCAACAAGTTCACGCAACTGTCCCGGTATGCCCCCGAGGATGTCAACTCAGACTAGAGGAAGCAGTACCTGTTCATAAGAGGGTTGAACAATGAGATCTAGGTCCAGCTTCTCAACAATGACTATGTAAGCTTCCAGAAGCTGGTTGACAAGGCTATAGTGGTCGAAAGCAAGATCAAAGAGATCGAGCGAGAAGGCAAGAGGAAGATGCAATACCAGCCCGAAGGGAGCAACGTACGACCTTGGTACATGCCCCCAGGCACACCACAGTATAGGTCAACCACTACTGCATACCGCCCTGGTCAGCCACCACAGCAACAACTCGTTGCACCAGCACCTCGCGTGCTCATGCCTCCTACGCCCCGACCTAACAATGGCACTCTTGTTCAAAACCCCCGCCCCAACGTGCCTGCTGCCGTAGGCAACAGGGCATGCTTTGCATGCGGAGAAATAGGACACTTCGCGAACTAGTGCCCGAGGAAAGGCCCTGGACAGCAAGGTAACGTGCCCAAGCAGAACCTGCGACCGAACGGAGGGGACAATCAAGGAAATCGGGGACAGCAGAACTATGCTCGCGGCAACGTGAACCATGTCTGTGCTGAGGAAGCACAACAGGCTGAGGACGTCGTAATTGGTATGTTCCTTGCCAACTCCAACCCAGCCACCATCTTATTTGATTCTAGAGCATCGCATTCCTTCATATCATCCAAGTACGTTGCCAAGTATAATCTACCCATATCACACTTAGAACGCGCTATGTTAGTAAATTCTCCCGGGGGAGAAATGAGGACTAATACAGTATGTCCGAAAGTAAGCCTTAAAATAAGGGGGGTAGACTTCCTTGCCAACCTTATTGTCTTAGACTCCGAAGGGATTGACATAATACTCGGGATGGATTGGTTAAGCAAGCACAACGGGGTAATCCAATGTGCTCAAAGGAACATGCAGTTGACAAACAAGCACGATATTCGTGTCGAGTTTGAGTCAGCCCAACAAACCACTGAAAAGGTGAATTTGAACCACGTTGAAGGAGCAGCATTGGACAGCATGCCGGTGGTTCAGGAATTTTTGGACGTGTTCCCGGAAGAGCTTCCAGGTATGCCCCTGATCAGAACATTGAGTTTGCCATTGATTTGGTACCAGGAACTGCACCCATAGCCAAGAGACCCTATAGGATGCCCGTCAATGAACTAATAGAACTCAAGAAGCAAATTCAAGAGCAGTTGGAGAAGGGTTTTATACGTCCAAGCTCGTCACCATGGGGAGCTCCTATGCTCTTCGTAGACAAGAAGGATGGAACCCAAAGGATGTGCGTGGACTATAGGTCTCTCAACGAGGTAACAATCAAGAACAAATACCCTCTGCCCCGTATAGAGGACCTATTCGACCAAATGAAAGGAGCCCGAGTGTTCTCCAAGATTGATCTTCGGTCGGGATACTTCCAGCTGAAGATTAAGCCCTCCGATATACCCAAGACAGCCTTTTGAACACGGTATGGATCGTATGAATATACCGTCATGTCTTTTGGGTTGACAAATGCACCCGCATACTTCATGTACCTTATGAACAAGGTTTTCATGGAGTACTTGGACAAGTTCGTCGTGGTTTTCATCGACGACATTATGGTGTATTTAAAAAGTGAGGAGGAGCATGAAGAACATTTGAAATTGACCTTGCAGAAATTGCGTGAGCATCAATTGTATGCCAAGCTTAACAAGTGTCAATTTTGGCTAAAGGAAATATCTTTCCTAGGCCACATTATCTCCAAGGAAGGGGTATCGGTTGATCCCGGGAAAGTGAGAGATGTTCTGAAGTGGGACCAACCGCAGAGCATGTGGGATATTCGGAGTTTTCTTGGGATGGCTGGATACTATCGACGCTTCATTAAAGACTTCTCTAAGATAGCAAAGCCTATGACGGAGTTGCTAATGAAGGGAAAGGTCTTCCAATGGACACCAGCCTACCAAGGAAGTTTTGAGGAACTCAAGAAAAGGCTAACCACAACACCGGTTCTGGTATTGCCGGACGTAAGCAAGAGCTTTGACATATATTGTGACGCATCCAGACAGGGGCTCGGATGTGTGCTCATGCAAGAAGGACAAGTGGTAGCCTATGCCTCACGACAATTAAAGAAGCACGAGCTTAATTATCCTACACATGACTTGGAGCTAGCAGCAGTAGTGCATGCATTGAAGATTTGGAGACATTATATCCTTGGTCATCGATGTGAGATCTATACAGATCATAAAAACCTCAAGTACATATTTACACAAACGAACTTGAATTTGAGGCAACGACGATTGTTAGAACTCATCAAGGATTACGATGTTGGAATCAACTACCACCCCGGGAATGCCAATGTAGTAGCTGATGCATTGAGCCGAAAGGGAGCATGTCACCAACTCACGGTTCGGGAGCTACCACCCGAACTATGTAAGGAGTTTAACGGTTACACCTCGGATTCTTGAACAACATGGAAATAATAAAGATCCACTCCTCATTGGAGCAAGAGATAAGAGATGGCCAAGCAACAGATGAGGAGATCAAGGAGATCAAGGAAAGAATCCGACAAGGAATAGAGAAGGATTTCAAAGAAGATGAGAAGGGTACGCTTTGGCTAGGAAAAAGATTTGTGTGCCTGACATAAAACACCTCCGCGACATGATATTGAAGGAGGCACATGATTCACCCTATTCTATACATCCCGGAAGTACCAAAATGTACAAGGACTTGAAAACTTGTTATTGGTGGGATGGTATGAAGAGGGATATAGCCGAATACGTCGCCCTATGCGACACATGCCAACGGGTCAAGGCCGAACATCAAAAACCCGCTGGATTGTTACAACCTTTGAAGGTACCCGAGTGGAAGTGGGAGGATATCAGTACGAATTTCATTGTCGGATTGCCACGTACTCAATCGGGTTATGACTCCATCTGGGTTATCGTAGACCGATTGACAAAAACAACCCATTTTCTCCTTATAAGGGCCAAGTACAATGTTGCACAATTAGCCGAGTTGTACATGGAGCAGATCGTGTGTCGTCGTGGAGTTCGGAGGAGGATAGTCTCAGATCGAGGTTCTCAGTTTACCTCTATATTCCGGAGGAAGCTGCAGAAAGCCATGGGTACACGACTGGATTTTAGCTCCGCCTATCACCCACAAACTGATGGACAAACCGAAAGGACAAACCAAATTTTGGAGGACATGTTGAGAGCTTGCGCCTTGAAACATGGGCGTAGTTGGGATAGGAGTTTACCGTATGCCGAATTCTCTTATAACAACGGCTATCAAGCTAGCTTGAAGATGTTGCCTTTCGAAGAATTATATGGTAGGCGGTGTAGAACGCCACTGTTCTGGAACGAGACCGGAGAGAACCAGGTGTTTGGACCCGAAGTGCTACAAGAGGCTGAAAAGCAAGTCCAAACGATACAGGAGAACTTAAAGGCTGCTCAGTCACGACAGAAAGGCTATACGGACAATAGGCGAAGGAAGTTGACCTTCAAAGTTGGAGACTTCGTATACCTTAAGGTATCGCCTATCCGAGGCCAACGATGTTTCAACGTCAAAGGCAAGCTAGCACCTCGCTACATCGGACCATTTAAGATTTTGGACAAGCGAGGAGAAGTAGCCTATCAACTAGAGCTCCCAACCCACCTCTCCGACGTACATGACGTGTTTCATGTATCCCAGCTCAAGAAGTGCTTGAGAGTACCAGAGGAACAAGTATCAATGGGAGAGCTTGAACTTCAAGAGGACCTGACTTATGCCGAACACCCTGTCCGAATCTTGGACGTAAAGGAAAGGGTCACCCGGAACAAGGTGATTCGATGGTGCAAGGTACAATGGAGCCATCACACCGAAGCTGAAGCCACATGGGAGCGTGAAGAGGATATCAAGGCAGAATTTCCCCATCTATTCTCTACTAACGAATCTCGAGGGCGAGATTCAATTTAAGGGGGTAGATTTGTGACACCCTCATCTTTGGTTTCAGCATGTATTCATATTTCATGCAGAGAAAACATTTTAAAAGAAGTGGGAACAGAGAAATCATCAAATAGATAGCCAGTAAGAGTCGAATCCAGTTCACAGAGAGCACCAAAGACAACTTCCGCGGCTCGCTGGCCACGTGGCGTGTTCGGAGCTCATCCCTGCGAAGTGGGGAGAGGTCCGCCGCTAAAATGGCTACGTGGCAGGCTCAGAGCTCATCTCCGCAAAGGAGGAGAGGTCCGACCCTATGGGACACGTGTTGCCCTGGAGCTAGTCATCACGGAGATCAGAGGACTGGTCGCGCGGGACACGTGTCGATCTGGGAGCTCACCTCCGAGAGGTCCGGTTCTATCGAACACGTGTCGCCACCGGAGCTTATCTCCGGGAGGTCCATCGCTGCTGGACACGTGTTAACCTCGGAGATCGTCTCTGAGAAGAAAGGAAAGTCTGGCGCTACTTGACACGTGGCGTACGTGGAGCCACCTCTGAAAAGAGAGGAGGTCCCGACCGCCAGGATACGTGGCGCACGGAGCTCACCTCCGAAGGAAAAGGGAGGTCTCGCTCGTTTGACACGCGGCACAACCGGAGTCCGTCTCTGCGGAAAGGGAGAGACCAGGCCCGGCGGACACGTGGAGCTTCCGGAGCTCATCACCGCGAAGGTGACGGGTTTTGAGACGATTTTGGAATCTGAACGCGTAAGAATACCGGTACGTAAAGGAAACTGACCTGAATTCCACAATGATACCGCACCAAATCAACTAAAGATAAGTTGTAAGATTCAACGACAAATTTGAATAGGACTCTTATTCGGGATACAATCACATTAGGACTCTTCTCTTCCCGATTATAAATAGAACCCAGAACCTCTGGCCGAAACCACAAACTTATTTTTCAACTCCTGAGCCAACGACTTAGAGCCCTAGCCCCCAACTCGCCGAGAAAGCCATCGCCAGAGTTCAGCAAGGAAGATCGCCAGAGTAAAGCCCAACAATCTGAGGAGGACCTCGAGACAGAGAAGAACGTAAGGTAGGTCTCCAGTACCACCTTACGACATCGTTGAGTTTTATTTGCATCTGTTCTTTGATTCCTTTCGAACAGAAGCCTTCTCGTGGACAGATCACTTGATGATCAGGTTGATCTAAAGACAAGATCATCGCCACGTCCACCTTTGATCCGAACACTTCTGTCCATGCAAGCCATGCAAGAACATGTACAAACCAATCTAATAAAACTAATCATGGGATAGCATGCATGTGCATCATCGCATCTAGTTTAAGGTTTGTGCATGATATTGATTGTTGGGAATCTTGTATGCACTGATCCTACCTAGCAGGACAAGCTCAGGGAGCTGTCTACGATGAACTGCAGCAACAAGGTTTTGAGATCCAAGAACAACCGGAACCGCAAGAACAAGGCAAGTGCTCCTTGACCATATTGATCCTATGTTTTGGGTAAAACTGATTTGTTTTGCAAAAGGGTGTATTTGCTGAGTCAAACATGATGGGAAACCCTTTTTGTAGGAGTTTACTAGTTTTGGTTAAACCACCCTTGTCGCCAGGGAAGTTTATGAGTCGGGTATGGTTTTTACTTTTATGCTTCGTTGAGTCTATGGGATTGGGAAACGAGATAGATATGTCTAGCTAACTGCACTCGTAATGATAATGAGAAACTGATGATGTTAATGAACATGGATCGGAGGGAGATCTAGGCAAGCCTGGGTTTATGAATGAGGTAGCATGAGATGGTGGTTTACTTGCCGTAGATCTAAGGACCAGTTCATGCATGCACATGCCAGGATAACAGTGCTACCACAAGGCCAAGTATGGGTGCGGCTTAGCTGAGTAATTAGGTAAGTTGCTAGAGTGTTATGGACTGTGGAAGGCGCGGGGAATGGGAGTCGAGTGAGGGCTGCCCTAGGAACTAAATGGCACAAGAGGGGGCCCTTGGGTGGGAGAATTGGAGATTCTAGCCTGCCTATGAAATCTTAGTGAGTCCATACATCTAGTAACCCCTTTGTAAAGGCTATTTGTGATATCTTGACCATACACCGACGGTTGTGTACTGGTATAATGGAGGTTCTGCAGTCGCCGACGGGTGACGAAATCACAAACTTGTGGGTAAAGAGGTGCAAACTCTACAGAGTCTAAAACTATCATGATAGCCGAGCTTACGGTCACGAGCGCCTGGCCAACTGCCATGATTAGTTGGGATGGTTATTGGGATGATTCTTGGTTATGGTTATTGATTTTCGTTATGGTTTGGTTTTGGGAGTGTTGAGTCCGGGTGATAAGATGGTTGCATGACTGTTGAGTCATGGCAACGAGATTGGTCTCGGTGTGAGACGAAGTTGTTTATGAGATAAGATGGTAGCGAATACGAGAAGGTATTCGTGAGATGGTAGCGAATACGAGGAGGTATTCGTGAGCAAGAATGAAGTTGGTTAATGTTCGGGTGGAACATGGAAAGTGATGGAGGTATGTTGGTCATTTAATACATGCTCGGGTTACATTCATCTAAAGTTAAGTTGTTGTTTTATCATGGTTTTTATAATCTGCTTTTCTGCAAATGAGCCCTTTTTATACCTACCTTGTTATGAGCTACATATCGTGTTTTTCCCGCACTTGCTGAGTACATCATTGTACTCAAACTTGCATTATTATTTCATCATCAGCAGCAAGAGAAGACTACTATGAAGACCAAGTGGTGCATTAAGGCGTGTGATCTGTTCTCAACCTTGCCTGTGGAGGGAGTAGAGATGGAGCCACTTCTTCTTAGATTTGATTCCGCATTAGAATAAAGACTTCCACTGCATAGAAATAAGACTTCCGCTGTGAGCATGAGTCCAAGACTCATGAGACATTGTAATAAACTCTGTTATTCGTGGTTATATATATTCTAAATTCAGTTTTTGGAATATATGTGTATGTGTGATGAACATCCTGGGCACACATATGTATTAGTTCTCAGTTCCGTGGTTTTCCACAGAATTGAGGGCGTCACACCAGGTGACCACACAAACTAGAGGTCCATCCCGGTAAATCACGAAGGCTAGGCATCGGACTGCTCCAGCAGCGAGCAGAAAGTTCAGAATGCTGGACACAACAAGACTGGAGACAAGGACCGAACTCCCCTAGAGTCCCCACGCTGTCAGGAGGCCCAGAAAGAGAGATACCCACGCTGTCCGGGCGCCCCCGGTATTTACGTCGCTAAGTAATAGGAGGAGCAAGCTTGGAAATTAGCAAAGTACTGCTCGCACCAGCTAAGTCATCCTGGACCTTTGTGCTCCCTTATCAATACAGCTTCCCCTCCAATCTTTTGCATATATTGTTGCATGCCCCTCGACGTGCATATAATTTCATTTATCTGCCTCACCCTTGGCTAAACTCCTGCTACAAGGCGAAACACCTAAGGTATCTGTATTACCTCCGAACCCCCTGGTTACGTTCCAGCCAGGGTTCGGTAGTGCCGGAAGGACGCCTCCACTCTTCAGAATGCCTAGTCAGCAGGAGGACTAGGGTGTGCAGCCCGCTTAGATCGGGCCTGCGTCCTGAGCAGATGCGCCTTGCTCCTGTAGGCGCGACACCCAGAGTGCGGAGGCCCGGACGGCACAACACCCGGGAGGGACGGTAACCGGAGTCTGGATATCGATACACTGAATTGCCCAGGTCCCGTAGATTAGCATATGACCATAACCCATAATGAACCCTCGAGCAGAGGAAATGCAACTACACGACACGGAGTATCCTTTGCCCTTAGTGTTTGTGCAAGTCGTAAGGCTCCGGCCCATACGGTCGTAGCTCTAACTTTTCCAAACAAATCACTTTCAGACCCCTGAAAAACTGACGCTTTCCAAAGGTCCTAGAGTTGTGTCCTACACTGGCACCCGTGCCACAGGGTCATCCCGGCTGGTCAAAATAAGTTAAACGTTCGGACCCGGCAACCTGTGAAAAGAAGCGGGTGCATATCTACGGCAAGCAACAACGAAACGACAACTGCTTGGGCAAGTTAAGGGACCACCCGGTCTTGGCGGCATTAAGGATCAGGGGGCCTCACAGAAATTGAAGATGGCTCTACCTATCGGCCCAAGCACCAAGCGACTGATAGAAGGGAGATCAACAGAATCACTTTTTCATTCATCAATATAGAAATACAGGACAAGACTATGAAAGACTTAGAGCAAAAACATTTTCATTAACACTGGGGTCCTGACATACAAGGGAGGATACAAGGCAACTAAAGGAACTCAAGTTGAGTAGTCTTCTGCTCCATGGACTGCTTGGTTGTCTCCCGAAACGGTCTCTAAGCAGTAGGAAAGCCACCAGCTATTAGACCGAGGTCGGCATCAATGCACGCTGGGCGATGACAACGATGGCATCCTTGTGTTGTATCAGGTGATGCATGCCGGATCGTGTGGTAGTAACATCCAATACAGGGTGGACAAAGTCGTCGTCTACAACAGTACCAGGAGGAAAACTTGATCACTCTCGACTTAGCTTTCCCCTAGAACTGGCAGACAATCCTCTAGCGAAAAAGCGCCTAGAGGACGTGCTCCACACGACACTGACGTCGGGGTTCACTGCGGGTCAAAGACCCTATCCCCGACGGCCTCCCCGGCCATCAGTGTGCCATAAGGATGGCTTATGATTCTATCCGGGCCTGTCAGAGAGAGGGATGTACCAAAAAACCAACCCGAAGGCCGCACACGTACGAACATCTCGTAGAAGTAGACGAAGATGACCACCAGTGAGAAGACATCTGGTGGGCGAGAGCGTCTGGAAGCAGAGGCTTCCAGCGCACAAGAGGAGAACGAAGGTCGCATGGTGAGGAGGAGTGCCGTCTTACAACCACAAGGCCTAATTTTGTAATCGTCCGCAGCCTCAGGCAGCACAACAGGTGCGGCGATTGAGTTACCATCGCTGCACACCGTGGCTATTCGCCTCCTGTAATAATGGGCTGAACTCAGGGCCACCCGTCAGCCACTAGGGGTCGGAAAGATAACCCTTCAGGAACGACCGACAGTTCCCGAGAAAAGCGGTGCGACCGACTCATCGGCTGCCGCAAGGAAATATCCCGAGGTAACCCCTCGGACACATCGCCCTAGCCCGCGCCAATGACGGGTAGGACCCGGGCCCACCAGTCAGGCACTAGTGGGGAAGGCGAGTATAAACTCGGGAACGACTGACTGTTCCCGAGGGAAATGATGCAATGCTCCTAAGGTCACGGGTGGTCACAGTAATAGCCCCGAGGCAACCCCTCGGCTGCCACACCGCTACTAGTCAAGTCAAAGTGAACGCGATGATGCGCTGCCGCTTTGACCGAGTGCGCCCACTACGCCGAGGGCGAACAACCTTTTCATGTCCTAGGAATTGCAGCACCAAACCCATGACGCGGAAGAGATAGGGGCCCCACCTGCGGGCTCAAAGACTCCCCCAAGATGGGCCCGGGGCCACTATCGGTACCCTGCGAAACGGGTACCCCCCGCGTAGTGGGTAAAAAGCACCTGGGCCCCGCCTTCCCAGCTTAGGCGGGCCCCAGTGTATGCCATGCGCCCTATGCCCCATGGGTAGTCCCAGGGTTGCAGCATGTCTTTAGGCTCTGAGCCTGACTACGGGCCGAGGGTGGCACGGGAGGCGACACACGCCCGTTGGAGCCGGACCCATCCTCGCACCCCTCGACCGGAGAGGGCTCCTGAGGAACCACACGTCCTGTAGCTCCGGACCCAACCTCCATCATGGAGGCCTCCGGTGCTGCCACGTGGGCAGCGACTCCGGGCGCACCTTCCCCCTAAGGGACAGCCCCGATGTGCCACGTGTCCCGCAGCTCTGGATCCAACCTCCAGCTTGGGAGGCCTCTGGTGCTGCCGCGTGTCCAGCAACTCCAGACCGCCCAAGAAGGCTTCGGTGGAGACATGTGTCTCGGGGGCCATCCGTCCGAATGTCACTTCAGCAGGCCATGGGCGGATAGCCCGGGAGTAATGAGGAAGGTGCGTTGCTAGACCAAGCATTCAAGGATCATGCCTTCCCCAGAAGTATGGCGCACGACGCACACCTCCGTTCACCGCCTGCACATCATTACGGTGAAAGACAGGACGGCGAGGCGTCACGGTGCAACAGTGCCATCCAACGGTACAGAGCCGCCTAACAGGGCGAGGAGACGCGGCGACAAGACGGGGACTTTATCATCACCTGCCACCCGGGCAGAGGCGCCTGGCGGGATAGGCGGTGCACCGTAACTCCGTGAACAGTGACAATGCATGTATCTGTAAATACCCATAGTTTGATTATAGGAGACAGATAGCCACGGGGCCACATGTCGGGCTCCAGGCCACCTTGTAACTACCCTGACCTTGGGCTATAAAAGGATCGGGACAGCCTCCGGGCAAAGGTCGCGACCCAGCCTACTTATTCTCATACGCAAGCAAGCAATACACCAAGCACTTTCGTGGACGTAGGGTTTTACGCTCTGGCGGCCTGAACCACGTAAATCCTCGTGTCTCTCTCACCATTGTGCCAAATCCTTCGAGTTCCTCTAGCCCCCAATGAAAAAAGAACCTCCGCGGGCTGCTTCCAAGCAGACCGGGGGAAGTGTCGTAACAAACACTTCGACACCAACCATCTTGGATGGTGGACTTATCAGATGAAGCTGGCGTCGAGCAGCTTCTTGATTTCTTCATAGATGAAGTCCTGCCGCTCGACAAACTGCTTGTGAGGCTTCTGCATCACCGGCTTGGCATTGGGGTGGATCTTGAGATGGTGCTTGATCACCTCCCTAGGAATCCCGGCCATTTGTGATGGTTGCCAAGCAAATACATTGACATTAGTCCGGAGGAAGGTGATGAGCACGAGTTCCTATTTGCTTCCCAAGTCTCCCGCAATGCGCGTGGTCTGGGCAGCATCCTTGCCAATCTGGACGACCTTGACCGGAACCTACTCTGCACCCGAAGGCTGAATGTGGGGCGCAGAGGACAAGCTACGTTGTCGTGTGTTGGGTGGCTCTTTGCTTGCCCCAGCACTCCCGGAGGCCTCCAGCTTTAGCATCAGGTAGACGTAATGAGCTACGACCATGAACCGGTACAACGCTGGCCTGCTGAGGATGGTGTTGAAGGGGAGGTTGACCTCCGCCACGTCGAAGACGGCGCTATTGGTGCGGTAGTTCTCAGGAATCCCAAATGTCACCGGGGGGAGATGCTACCGCGTGGAAGGATGGACTTTAGGCCCACTCCAAAGAATGGGCGCGACGGGGCTAGCTTTCCCATCGGGATCTGCCGCTTCTAGAAGGCTACAAGACTGATGAGGTTGAGGCCCGCCCCTTCGTCGACCAGCACGTGGTAGAGCTTCACGTTGGCTATGGTCGGAGAGACGATGAGCGGCAGCTGCCCGACTCCCGTCATGTTCCTCGGGCTGTCGGAGGCGGTGAAGCTGATATCTGTCCCCACCGACTTGCGGTGGGGAGCCGGCTTGGGGGAGGGCGCTACCGCCATGACTTCGCGTCGTAGGGTCTTGACGTCTCGTGGGGACGTAATGTCCCATGACCCGTACAACACATGGAGCGTATTTCGACGCTTGTCCAGGATGTGGTCGGAGTCGTAGCCCTCTACTTGGTCATAGATGACCTTCAACGCCCGCTTGGTGTCTTGGTACTCCATATCCTGATCATTACTGACCTCTGGGTCAGCCTTTTTCTTGCCCTCCCGCTGGTGGAAGGGCGCGCCATCCTGGCGCTGCCGTCGGAGCTCTCGGAAGCGCTCCGCTAGCTTCTTGATCTCCCGGCACTCGCTGGCGCTGTGCTGTTTGGTGTTGTGGACCGGGCACCCCTGGTTGCCATCATCGCTATCGGACGGCTATCGTGGGCGCTTGTCGGTGCGTGGCCCCCGACGCCTTGCAGCTACTACTGCTGCTGTAGTGGGGGCTCTGGCCAGCGGCTTGTCCTTGTCGCCGGTCTTCTTCTTCTTGCCACCAGAGCCGTCTCTGGCAGACACACTCCCCTTGCCACGCGGTGTGTGCTAGTTGCGGCCCTCCGCGGCCCTGGCACACTTGTCCGCTAAGCTGAAGAGCTCAGAGACGTCCTGCACATCGTGCGTGGCCAACTTCTCGAGCATCTTCTTGTCGCGGACGCCCTGCCGGAAGGCGACGATGACGGAGGCGTTGGAGATGCGGGGGTGGTGTTCCTAACATGGGATAAACATTGGATGAAGGAGCAAAGCCACTCTCTCGGTTGCTGTTGCAGGGCGTGGAGGTCGGCCTCCGTGCCCGGTCGGGTGTAGGAACTCCCAAAGTTGGTCGTGAACTGACGGCACAACTCTTCCAAAGAGGATATAGACTCTTGGGGCAAGTTCATGAGGCATGACCGGGCTGATCCAGTCAAGGCCATGGGGAAGTAGTTGGCCATGATGGCCTCATCCCCTCCTGTAGCTAGTGGCGGTGGAGTAGATATGCAGGAACTCAACGGGGTTGACTGTCCCGTCGAACTTCTCCGACAAGTGCGACCGAAACTTGCGTGGCCACACCACCATACGAAGGTGTGGGGCTAGAGCCATGCAGCCTCCCACTGAGCCTGGGGAGACGGGGTTCTGGCCCGCGTAGATGGGGCGCATGGCAACTGGGGTACCATACCCCTCCTCGAGGTTGCGACGCCGCTCGCGCTGTCGCTCGATGGTGACGTAACCATCTTCTTTCCGATGGCCGCGACGGTCCAGCTCGGCTCTGAGGTCTGCGGTAGAGAGCCTGGACGTCGCCGTCGAGTGGGTTGCTACCGTCCTGTAATCCCTTGATAGGGTACGGGGTGGCAGCTGTACCGTCTCTGGTCGCTATCTCCGGTGGCAATGACAAGTTGAGCGCGGCGACTACCAGGTGGTCGATGTCATTGCGCCACTGCTTTACAGTGGACGGAGAATCTCCCGCGCTCGGGGGGTTGTTAAGGAGCGCGCGCACTGCTAGCAGTGCACTCTCCGGGATGGCTTCAGTCGGTGCTTGCGACGTCGTCGCAATCGAAGGCTGTCGGGTGGCAACGAGCACCGTCGCTGTAGGGGCTACCTCCGGCGTAGTTGGTCCCGCTCTGGAATGGGATGAGGCTTCATACCCCCTCTGCTGCGGGCGGTGCGAGGGGCGGGAAGAGCCTCCGAGAGAATGGATGTTCACCATCGTGGGCTTCTCGAACAGCTTCAAAAACCAGGAGCCCCATACCTAGCGCACCAAATGTCAAAGTGTTTCATGTGACACTTCCCCTGGTCTGCTCAAGAGCAGCCTACAGAGGTTCTTTTTTAGGAGGGGTTAGAGGTTTTGAGTGTCAGAGCACGGTGGCAAGATGAACACGAAGATTTACGTGGTTCAGGCCACCGGAGCGCAATACCCTACGTCCACGGTGTGATTGTTCTACTTCTTGCACGTATGAGTGTGTGAGGCTGCCGGGTTCCGAACCCTTTGCCCGGAGGCTGCCCCGATCCTTTTATAGCCTAAGGTCGGGGCAGTTACAATGTAATATGGGGCCCGACAGGTGGCCCCGCGGCTGTCCGCACCCTATATATGAGCTAGGGCTTTTACAGCTATATGCTACGTCATTGTCGGAGGAGTTAAGGCGCGCCGCCAGACACGCCGGGCGCCTCTGACTGTGTAGCCGGTGATGATGAAGTCACTGTCTTGTCGCCGCTTCTTCTCGCTCTACTGAGTGGCTCTGTGCCGCTGGTCGGCACTGTTTCTCCGTCACGCCACGTCGCCCTGTCTTGTCACCGTAATGGTGAACAGGCAGATGACGCGCGTGTGCAACGTGGGCCATGCTTCTGGGGAAGACGCGAGCCTTGAATGCATGACCTGACAGCGCACCTTCCTCTTTACTCCTTGTCTATCTGCCCGTTGCTTGTCAGCGCGGCGTCCGGGTGGCTGGCCCCCGGTACATGCGTCATCACCGGAGCAAACTTGCGAAGTAGCGAGTGATCCGGAGTTGTTGCCCACGCGGCGGCACCGGAGCCCTCCCATGCTGGAGGTCAGGCCCGGAGCCATAGGACACGTGGCACCTCCGGACGCTTGGAGTTGTTGCCCACGTGGCAGCACTGGAGCTCTCCCATACTGGAGGTCGGGCCCGGAGCCGTAGGACACGTGGCACCTCCAGAGCTATCCTCGGCGGGAGACGTGGCTCGGAGGTTCTGGACACGTGGAAGTGCCGGAGCCCTCCATGGCGGGATGTCTGGCTCGACACCATTGGACACGTGGCGGCATTGAAGCCATCCTCGGCCGGTGGTCAGACTTAGAGCTCTAAGACACGTGGAAGCCTCAGAGCCCTCCTTAGAAGGTGGTCAGACCCGAGGCCTAGTGCATGCACCTTCTCATAAGTGCTCACTAGCTGGCGGTTGGGCCCAACCTGCATGTTGGGTCCCTGTCTTCTTTTGCTCTTACACGCAGGGGTACCCGGTCTTGCGGGTATCGACAACCACCATATTTATGGCGGGCATGGTCTGGCCATCGTAAATAGGCGGTATATACACCCCGAGCCCGCCACCGCCATCCGAAGCGCCGCCGCCCCCGCCCACCGCCGCCCCGGCCGCTGCCGCCGCCCAGGACCCAACCTCTAGCCGCGCCGCCCCGGCCCGGCCACCAGCAGTACCGCCCACGCCAGCCCCCGCTGCCGCCCACGCCGCCCCGGCAGGCCCCCGCTGTCGCCCCAGCCCGGCGCCTCCCCGCCCTCAAAGGTCGCCGCCCCCGACCCTGGCAGTTCCAGCGCCCTCCCCCGACACAGGCAGCCCCCGGTTCTCCTCCCTGACCCGGTGTCCCGTTGCCCTGCCCTCGCCTCCGAGCTCCCGCGCCATCGAGCACGTCGCAGGTGTCGAGAAGTTCATTTTTTAATTTTGTTGATAATTAGATTTAGTTTAGTAATTTCCTTATTAATTATTATTATTTAATTTATGTAAATTGTTTTATTAGCTTTAGATTTAATTTAGTTTAGTTGTAAATTGTTTTGTTTATGAATTTTGTTTAATTTAGTTGTAAATTCTTTGTATTAGTTTTAGATTAAATTTAGTTTAATTGTAAATTGTTTAGTTTTTGAATTTTGTTTAATTTAGTTATACTTTGTTTGTATTAATTTTAGATTTAATTTAGTTTAGTTGTGAATTGTTTAGTTTATGAATTTTGCTTAATTTAGTTATAACTTATTATAATTTATTATAATTTATTTAGTTTTAGATTGAATTTAGCTTCTCTCCCACCCAACCGCTCCTCCGCCACCACAGCCGCCCCGCCCGCCCGCCCGCGCCACCACAAGCTTGTAGGTATCAATTTCACTCCCACTCTTCCCATTAGCCAACTGAATTCCGTTTCTGATCTTGACCTAGTGACGCCGTGCCAAATGACATGCAGGACAAGCTAGTGAACATGGCAGTAAGTATCCCAGTGCCCCATATGTATACCTGCGTGATTTACACTCCAATCGCCAGGTGAATGACTTTGGACTCAGTACCGCAACTGTGAATGGCCAGCAGACATGGACCGGCAGGGTCTCTCTCCTGTGCTTTTCGTGTGATACCTGCCCTGCATGCTACTGCACAAATCTATTAAAACTCTCTACAGCTGAATGCTGATTGGGCATATGACAAGGGGCACATATTCTCATGCCCCAATCCTGTGCAGTACTGTCCATGCATCAACAACAGCACTGTTTGTCAGCAGTTGTTCATGCATGAGTGGTATTTAGAGATGGATCTTGTTACATGCATCAACTGATTCCATGTTACCATGATGTGTCGGAAAATAGAGAGATTCTTATCCGTGTCGATAAGTCAGTAATAAGAGCCTAACGTTCTTATTAACGTTATCATCGATTCAGTAAGAACTGAGAACAGGTGGCATGAGATTGAAACAGGCTATCAGCTGCTCGTCGCAGCTAGCAACAGCCATCAAGACACAACGCGTACGAAATCTCCCGCCCTCCATAAATCTCATATGGTGCCCGGTATCACCAGCTCATCATCACGCGCATGCATCATCGTCAGCCTCCCTAAACAGCAGGACGACCAGCAAAACAAGAGCCTAATTAATTAGACAACAGGAGGAGGAGGGGGAGGAGCTCGAACATTCACGAGGCGTCGAGGCCCGGGGAGACCGCAAGCGCAGCGATGGTCGTCGACGCGCCGTCGTCGTCGCCGGCGGCAGCCGCGGAGTCGACGGAGGCCGTCGCGTCTACGCCGCTGTTGCGGCGGAGGGGCTCGTACGCGCGGAGCATGTCGCACGCGCGCGACGAGCTCCGCAGCTTCCGCTCCTGCCTCCGGTGGATGTGCGTCGTCGGCCACTCCGACGCCGCCACGGCGGGCAGCGCGGCCTCCTGGCTCGTCTTCGCGCTCCTCGCCGTGGTCGTCCCCGCGGCCGCGTGGGTCGCCCTGCCGCGCCGTGCCTACGACGCGCAGGTGCAGGTGTCGCTCACGCTCTGCGGGGCGGTCGCCTACGTCTGCCTCTCCTCCTTCGTCCGCCGCCTCGGCCTGCGCCGCCTCCTCTACCTCGACCACCTCCGCCACGACTCCCAGGACGTGCGCGCCGGGTACATCGTCCAGCTCGCGGGGTCCTTCCGCCTCCTCGCCTGCTTCGTGCTCCCCTGCTTCCTCGCCGACGCCGCGTACAAGGCCGCCTGGTACTGCGCGAACCGGCCCTTCCCGCCGTGGTGGTCGGCCGCGGCGTGCGCGCTCGAGATAGCGTCGTGGATATACCGCACGTCCATGTTCTTCATGGTGTGCGTGCTGTTCCGCATCATATGCTACCTGCAGATCCTGCGCATGACGGGGTTCGCGCGGGAGTTCAGCCAGTGCACCGACGTCGCCGCGGTGCTGAGGCAGCACCGCCGCATCCGGGGCCAGCTCCGCCGGATCAGCCACCGCTACCGGAGGTTTATACTGTCATGTCTCATCCTCGTCACGGCAAGCCAGTTCTCCGCGCTGCTAGCTGCCACCAGGCCCCACGCGCAAGTCAACATCGCCACCGCCGGAGAGCTCGCGGTGAGTACCATCTGCCCTGACCGGTGCTGTTTTTGATGAGATTACCGTTTAGCTGATGATATTTATCTTAACACGTTCATGTGTCTACTTGGGACTGCAGCTCTGCTCCATGAGCCTCGTCACCGGCCTGCTCATCTGCCTCCACAGCGCGGCCAAGATCACGCACAAGACGCAGGCGATCACCAGCGTCGCCGCGGCATGGCACGCCGACGCCACCATCAACGGCATGGACCATGACCAGGAGAACCCCAGGACATCCAGCAAGGAGTACCTGAATCCGCAAGCGCCCACTGGCCCCTTCCCACCGGCGGGAAGTATGTCGTCCGGCGAAGAGTCAGACGACGACGACGACGAGTCTCGGAGCGAAGACAGCGTTGACGCCTCCAGGTTCACGTCCTTCCACGTCACCATCTCCTTCCAGAAGAGGCAGACGCTAGGTGAGCACAAGGGCATCTTGTCAAATTTCGTTGCAATCCTGGTGCCCAATGATCACTGTAGCTGGTCTTGGCGTTTTCAGTGACGTACTTGGAGAACAACCGGGCAGGGATCACGGTGTTTGGCTTCGTCGTGGACAGGACATGGCTGCATGCGCTGTTCATGATCGAGTTCTCGCTTGTGATGTGGCTCCTAGGGAAGACGGTCGGCATATCTTGAGCCCGGGCTGGCTGTATACATGTGTATGATATAATCAAGAATCGATCGCTCTTGTGATTGTCATATGCACTGTAAAGTTTCATGTAGATTCTGTCAATCCGAACGTACAAAACTGACTTCACATGGTACTATTTTTTTCCTGAATGTAGAGTTGACACTGCAACGTCAAACACAAGTGATAAACTATTGCTCAGCCAGGAGCCCAGGAACAGCGTTCTTTGGCTTCTAGCGATCCGCATGGTAGCAGTCTGGAGAAGCACAGCAGGTCCGAGCAGTTCATAGGGAAATGGAAACAGTTCAAGAAACATAAAACTTTCAATTTAAGATAAGCATGTACACTGGACAACTAGAAACGTGTAGTAAATTTATAACTAAGACTAGAATGTTTACAGGGTATGCTAACTTGGCCAGACTTTGCTATAGTCGTAACTTATTCCTAATTTACCTTGATGGGAAATGAGATGTCATGTTCAAACAAGTTTACACCAGGCGCCATAGGGCCCGTGACGTGCGCCGAGCCAACGAACGCGTTGATGCGTGCGCGGCAAGCATGCAGGCCACGATCTCCAACCGTGGCCAGGAGGAAAAGTAGAAGATACTCTAGCTATTTTTGGTAATCAATAATTAGTGGAGTTTGTTACTCCTTTTGGTTGAGCCAGGAGGCTATAGATAGGCAGGTAATCAAACACTTGAGGAATAAGAAAGATATTACCATCTATTCCCTCTCCTCTTCTTCCCAGCCGGCGGCAGAGGGCATAACCCTCCGGCGAAGAACGGCGACCAGGGGGTATAACCCGGCCAGCCATCACGGATAGCGGCTACGAACTACGTAGCCGAGGTCCTCCGTCCCTCGGGATCGCTGCCCTTGACAACCTGGTATCTCAGTCTCGTCGATCCTCTTCCACCACCTCCATCCAGATTTCCACCGCAGCCCCACCACCATCCCAGCCGCCGCCTCCATTCCCCCCCTCGACGGCCACGGCAACGCCCGCACCATCGGTCATGGGCGATGACGATCAACCCACCATGGCAGATGTGATGAAGATGCTCAAGTCCCTAACCACCGAGATGTCAAAGATGGAGACCGACATGGCGGGCATGAAGGAAAAGGTCGGCTCGTCGACCGACTCCAGCACCAACCACGACGGCCAACACCACACGGATCGCCCCCCACGGTTCCAGAAGATGGACTTTCCGCGCTACGACGGCAAGTCCGACCCACTGATTTTCATCAATCGGTGTGAATCGTATTTCCGCCAGCAACGCACCATGCCAGAGGAGAAAGTGTGGATGGCGTTGTACAACCTGGAAGATGTGGCTCAACTCTGGTTCGTCCAGCTCCAGGAGGACGAGGGCATGCCGCCATGGGGGCGTTTCAAGGAACTTCTGAACCTGCGTTTCGGTCCGGCGCTGCGATCAGCCCCCCTGTTCGAGCTCACCGAATGTCGCCGCACGGGGACAGTCGAGGAATACTCCAACCGCTTCCAGGCGCTTCTTCCTCGCGTTGGCCGGCTCCAGGAAGGCCAACGGGTGCAACTCTACACCGGCGGGTTGTTGCCACCGCTCAGCCACCAGGTGCGCATCCACGGGTCGGAGTCCCTCGCGGCGGCCATGAGCCTGGCACGGGCGTTGGAACTGGTCGAGCTGGACCGTCTCAACTCCGCCCACGGCAGGGCTGCGCCGCGCGCACTCGGACCACCGCTCGCGCCGCGTCCAGGCGTCCTGGCGGTCCTCCCTACAACCGCTCAACCGGCGCCTGCGGTTCAGACGCTGCCCGCACCCCAGGCGCCGCCCCTGGCACTGCCGGCGCCACCACCACAACGCGGCGGGAGCAAGCGCCTCTCGACGGAGGAGCAGGCGGAACGGCGCTGCCTCAGCCTCTGCTATAATTGCAACGAGCCATACTCACGCGGCCACAACAGAGTCTGCCGCCGCATCTTCTACATTGCCGGCGTCGAACTAGCTGAGGACGAGCCCGTGGAGGAGGCACCCGTCTATTCCCTCCACGCCGTCGCCGGCGTTCCAGTGTGCGGTACTCTCCAACTTGAGATACAGGTGGGCGCGGCCACGTTGATCGCCCTCATCGACACGGGCTCCACCCACTGCTTCATCGACGAGGCGACAGCACAGCGGGCCGGCCTGCCCGTCGCGCCTCGGCCTCGACTAACAGCGACCGTGGCCAACGGCGAACGGATCTCCTGCCCAGGCGTTCTGCGCCAGGCGCCCGTCGTCATCGACAACCGGCGGTTCGTGGTTGACTTGTACATCATGCCGCTGGTCGGCTATGACCTGGTGCTCGGCACACAATGGCTGGCTACATTGGGTAAGATTATCTGGAACGTGGCCGCCGGGACCATGGAGTTCACGATGGAGGACCAGCAGGTCTGCTGGCGCAGCGTCGTGTCGCCGACACCGCCGCGCATCCACTCTGCCTCGGTGACGGAACCCCTCCTCGACGAGCTGCTTGCATCCTTCGCCGACGTGTTCGCCGAGCCGACGGGCCTGCCGCCTGCGCGTGGTCAGACGCACCGCATCATCCTGAAGCCGGACACCGCGCCGGTGCTAGTGCGGCCCTACAGATATCCGACCGCCCACAAGACGGAGCTGGAGAAGCAGTGCGAGAACATGCTCGCGAACGACATCGTCCGACGCAGCGACTCCGCATTCTCCTCGTCGGTCCTTCTCGTCAAGAAGCCGGATGCCTCGTGGCGTTTCTGCATCGACTACCGCGCCCTCAACGCGATGACGGTCAAGGACGCGTTCCCGATCCCCGTCGTCGACGAGCTCTTGGATGAGCTCCATGGCGCCAAGTACTTCACCAAACTGGACTTGCGCTCGGGGTACCACCAAGTGCGCATGAGGCCGGAGGATGTTCACAAGACGGCGTTCCGTACACACGACGACCTCTATGAATTCCTGGTGATGCCGTTCGGACTCTGCAACGCCCCGGCCACATTTCAGGCGCTCATGAACGACGTCTTGCGCCCGTTCCTTCGCCGGTTTGTACTTGTTTTCTTTGACGACATCTTGATCTACAGCAAGTCATGGGCCGACCACCTGCGTCACCTTCGAGCTGTCCTTAGCGAGCTTCGTCGACACACCCTCTTCATCAAGCGCTCCAAGTGCGCGTTCGGGGTCTCCTCAGTCGCCTACCTCGGCCACACAATCTCGGAGGCAGGGGTGGCCATGGACTCCGCCAAGGTGCAGGCCATTCACGACTAGCCGGAACCTCGCTCGGCGCGGGCGGTGCGTGGCTTCCTTGGGCTCGCGAGATACTACTGCAAGTTCATCCACAACTACGGCTCCATCACCGCGCTGCTCAAGAAGGAGGGCTTCGCGTGGGGTCCTGAGGCTGCCTCGACTTTCCTCGCCCTCAAGGAGGCGGTCACCTCGGCGCCGGTGCTCGCTATGCCGGATTTCAACAAGCCCTTTGTCGTCGAGTGCGACGCGTCGTCCCATGGGTTTAGTGCTGTCCTCATCCAGGAGGGGCATCCGATCGCCTTCTTCAGTCGGCCGGTGGCGCCTCGACATCACGCCCTGGCAGCCTACGAGCGTGAGCTCATTGGCTTGGTCTAGGCGGTGCGCCACTGGCGGCCATACCTCTGGGGGCGCCGCTTCACCGTCAAGACGGATCACTACAGCTTGAAGTATTTGCTGGACCAGCGCTTGGCCACCATTCCACAGCACCACTGGGTTGGCAAGTTGCTGGGCTTCGACTTCTCCGTTGAGTACAAGCCGGGCGCGACGAACGCCGTCGCTGACGCGCTATCCCGGCGCGACACCGTGGAGGGAGAGCTCCTTGCCCTTTCTGCTCCGCGCTTTGACTTCATCGACAAGCTCCGACAGGCCCAGCTGGACCACCCAACCCTTGTCGCACTCCGAGGTGAGATCACAGCGGGCACCCGACTGGCTCCCTGGGCGCTGGTGGATGGCCTGGTGCAATTTTCTGGGCGGTTGTACATTCCAGCCGACTCCCCGCTGCTCCAAGAGATCGTAGGGGCCATCCATGAGGACGGACACGAAGGCGTACAGCGGACGCTCCACAGGCTGTGCCGTGACTTCCATTTTCATAACATGAAACAAGTTGTGCAGGAACGTGTGCGTACGTGCGAAGTCTGCCAACGCTACAAGTCCGAGCACCTGCACCCGGCAGGTCTCCTTCTTCCGCTGCCGACGCCCCAGGGCGTGTGGACTGATGTCGCGCTAGACTTTGTGGAGGCGCTACCACGGGTCCGCGGCAAGTCAGTGATCCTCACTGTGGTGGATCGGTTCAGCAAGTACTGCCATTTCATCCCACTGGCACACCCGTACTCCGCTGAATCTGTCGCTCAGGCCTTCTTCAACGACATTGTCCGCCTCCACGGGATTCCACAGTCCATGGTCTACGACCGGGACACGGTGTTCACGTCGACGTTCTGGCAGGAGTTGATGCGGCTGATGGGGACCAAGCTGCAGATGACCACGGCGTTTCACCTGCAGTCCGACGAGCAGTCTGAGTCGGCCAACCGCGTCATCCTCATGTATTTGCGGTGCTTGACAGGAGACAGGCCGCGCGAGTGGCTCCGGTGGCTTCCCTGGGCGGAGTTCCTCTTCAACACGGTGTACCAGACGTCCCTACGGGACACCCCCTTCCGCGTGGTATATGGGCGTGATCCTCCCTCCATCCGGTCCTATGAACCCGGGGACACCAGGGTGCCGGCCGTCGCCAAGAGCATGGAGGAGCGCGCAGAGTTCCTGGCCGACATCTGTCACCGCCTGGAGCGGGCACAGGAGTACCAGAAGCGCCACTACGATCGTACGCATCGCGCGGTCACCTATCAGGTCGGTGATTGGGCGCTGCTTCGACTACGGCAGCGCGCGGCGTCATCTCTTCCTCAGGCTGTGGGCGGCAAACTGAAGCCACGCTTCGTCGGGCCGTACCGCGTCGTCGAACTCATCAACGAGGTCGCCGTACGGCTGGATCTTCCACCCCGCGCCCGCATCCACAATGTGTTCCATGTGGGACTACTCACGAAGTTCCAGGGGTCGCCGCCAACAGCGCCTCCACCATTGCCGCTCATGCATCATGGCGCCATTAGCCTAGAACCTGAACGCGCGGTGCGGTACCGACTGGCTCGCGACGTACATCAGGTGCTCATCCAGTGGAAAGGCACGTCGGCAGCTTCAGCGACCTGGGAAGACGTCGCGCCTTTCCGCGCCAAGTTTCCCCAATTCCAGCTCGAGGACAAGCTGGCCCTCGATGGGGAGGGAGATGTCATGTTCAAACAAGTTTACACCAGGCGCCATAGGGCCCGTGACGTGCGCCGAGCCAACGAACGTGCTGATGCGCGCGCGGCAAGCACGCAGGCCACGATCTCTAACCGTTGCCAGGAGGGAAAGTAGAAGATACTCTAGCTATTTTTGGTAATCGATAATTAGTGGAGTTTGTTACTCCTTTTGGTTGAGCCAGGAGGCTATAGATAGGCAGGTAATCAAACACTTGAGGAATAAGAAAGATATTACCATCTATTCCCTCTCCTCTTCTTCCCAGCCGGCGGCAGGGGGCATAACCCTCCGGCGAAGAACGGCGACCAGGGGATATAACCCGACCAGCCATCACGGATAGCGGTTACGAACTACGTAGCCGAGGTCCTCCGTCCCTCGGGATCGCTGCCCTTGACATGAGAAATGCCATCCAGATCATTCACACGTCAACGCCGCTTCCGTCAATCCATTCTAATATGCACAAGGGCACATCAGAGACAGGAGGATAGCTCAACTGAACTGAAAAAAATCTCCTCTAGACCATTGTCTCCACTGCCAGATCAACAAGTGAACAAACTAAAACAGCTTATCATCACCACAATGGTCTTCGAGACCTAAGTACCTAACTGAAACACTACAGCTAGTATCAGAATCCCTAGTGTCTGAGATTTTAACTTGGTCTTTCCCCAATTCTCCTAGAACATACCAGCAAAATGATAATTCCTGTATGATGGTTACCTACAGATGTGTAGGAGTCAGAGTCATCATCATAATAAGAGTCATCGCTCGGCTATTTTAATCAATGATATAGTCCCCCTCAATAACAGTTCCTGGATGCAGAGCACTGACAGTGCAGATTGCATCCTGCCTCTCCTTCTCACATTCAAACTCCCACCACTCAGCTATACGTGCAGGGTCAAGTTCACGAGCCTTTGATGAACATGCTTGGACTTCACATGCTTTCTGAGTTTCTTATATGTCCCAACAAAATGAGCAATCCTCATGAATGCAAGTTCTCCTCTTGAAGTTCAGATACACCGTGATGTTTCAACCACTATCCACCCTTTAACTTCCCCACGGCAAATAGGGCATGTAAGCACCATTGCCTTTGCCTTCTTCCTAGTTGGTGCCACAATGGTTGAGATTTCATAAACTGTTTTTTTTCTCTCAAACAAGCATTTCTAAACATAAGACAGTTAGAGTGGTTATAAATGTGGCACATGTACAAACGACAACCTTTGTCATGAGAAGAACAAAGAAGCAGGACAGATGAGACGCCCCAAGCATATTGTCAGATAGCCATACAAGTTAGATGTGAGTATATGACCCAGCATACCCCGGCAAGAACAACCAGTGCCATCCAGTAACATCTTAACATACCAAAAAAAACTTCATCGGTACTGGCAAGATTCCCCAATTCCGATTAGGGTGTCACAATAAAACTGAAATAACGCACCTCAGAATTGATTACCAAAACCCAACTTGCCAATCGAAATATTTAGGGGCAGATGGAGCACATTCTTTCAAAGAAAATGATACATCAGTTAGTTATCCAGTACATCCTAAAATTCAAAGAGTAGCATGCGACTATGTAAGCAACGAGCTATGGGACCTAAAAGGTTAGCCACTTAGGATTAGGACTGGAGACTTATGCTAAGGTTGCTGCGCCTTCAAATTTTCTTTAAGTATATATCCAACAGAGTGAATGTGATCAGTCAGAGCAAGGTGGGATGTTTTCAGTTTAATCATGTGAACAAAATTGAAAACACTAGCCAAAGTACAAATTAAAAAGGTGATCTATTCCAAATTCCAAAAGTAAACATCACAAATTTGCAGTCCCGTCCAATAAAATACTGTTAAGCACTACTCTGCGTAATCAGGGTGAAGGATTTTTCGGCTCCATATAGAGAATACATAAGGTTTGGGACGGGAGTGTGAGCGTGGAAAGAAAATACAGTAATGAGTTAATATTCTTCTAGTGATCAGCACCAACACAGCAAGGAGAAAATATTCCAGAAAAGCTTACATCAAGTTGTTACATATGTGACATATGGCGAGTGCCAAAACTATAGCAAGCATGCAATCGCTCTTCCATCCAGGCGAAAACATAGCGGGGAGAAATCGGGATGCCACTTTTTTGGAAAACAACAATTCTCAAATCCCAAGTCTAACGGCGTCGCCTGAGATCGATTGATTTCGTACCCGCCTAAGAAGACATTGGTCGAACAGAATACGGATGCGCACATTACATTAACACTCCACGATACAGCAAGGAAAACCGCCCCCGAACTGATTGAGAAGGGTAAGAAAGCATAGCTAATGGATGCGCCATCAGAAAACCCAACTACTCGTAATATATTGCATCCAAATAAGTCGGGTTCCTGAATTCTTACCAGTCAGTCCCAACTTTGGATGGATCCCTACTCCGCGGCAACCTGGCACGAGCAAAAAGGGAAGGAAGAAGAGGAGGAGCCAGGGGTTCCTTCACGGTAGCCGGGGCGCTTCGTTGGAAGGAAGAGGTTGGAGACGGGCTCGGCGGCGGGAAGGGCGCGGCCGCTGGCGAGGAACACGATGAGGCTGCGGGCGAATGAGCGAACCTTTGGACCTGGACGGGCCTAATTTGGCACATTTGGGCCTAGACGGGCCTCATTTGGCACATTTGGGCCTAGACGGGCCTCTTTTGGCGACAGGCAGGCCGAATGGTTAGGCACAGGGCCTGCTAATGTCCCGACTGACCACCTTAAAAATTGAACGAACCAAATGGCTTTAAATTATACAGTATATGGATGACCATTAGTTTTTTTACTTCATCAAATTCATCATAAATCTGAAGAAAACTCACAAACTCACCCCCATAGTGTTCCCTTGTCGCTAACCATTCGTTCTTCGTGCCACCATTGATAAGATAATTTTTAGATCACGCGACGTGTTTCTCTGTCAATGGACATTCATTTTCCAAGCAGAACCCAGAACCATGCAAATGGTTGTCGCCACACATGCTAAGTAGCTCAACTCGTCATTGTACTGTCTGTAGAGGCAGGACAAATGCCATTAGCTAGTACTGTATACCTTAGTGACAGCTACCACCCGTTGTTGGTCCCTGGGTAAATGACCTAGCGAGTGTATGAACCCGCTTTCCTTAATTCTCTAAGAGCATATTTAACAAGATTTTAATCTAATTTTTTAAAAAACTAAAATTTAGCACCACGTCATAAAACTATCATACAAACAGTTTTCTTCATTTGTTAAATCTATCTATTCCTAAAAAAACGTCAGATTTACATCGCGCGTATGGACTCACAATTTTAAAATCTTTTTTGTATGGTGAGACATGACATACATCTGTTCATTCTACCTTCTACACAATATTTAAAAGCCATAATTAAAAATTATTTTTACTTCTAATACTTTTAGAAACTTGCTAAAGTACACTTCGAGTCTTTTTTGCGTAACTATATATTGGAGATGTTCTAAGATGCAATATTGCATGCCATTGAAAAAGAGCGTAACAAACTAATGGTGCAGTTTCTAAAGAAATTGAAAGTGCATCTAGCCACCCCTTGTGGGTTTTGGTTGATTTATGACAAACAAATGAGACCATAACAAAATTATTGAGAATGAGCGCATGTTCTCAAAGAAATTAAGAAGAAAGCGTAAAAAGTAAGGAGAAGGAGGATCCAATTTGATAAAAGCTCAAGAACTGAAAAGAATAGATCACTTAGTATAGAGTGTGTTGGAGAAACACATCCAAGAGCTCAAGAGAAAGAAATCAAACTAACTGTACAATTTCAACACGTCCGGACTAGTCCGATATCACCCGGACTAGTCCAATTTTCTTTCTGACAAGAAAACGGACTAGTCCGATATCATCCGGATAAGTCCGATTTTGTCTCTGGACAGAAAACGGACTAGTCCGTAATATCACGGACTAGTCCGATATCTCAGGACACTTAGTGTTTTCTAAACACTGCACACCGGACTAGTCCGGACATCGCAAACCCTAACATACCCATTGGAAACCCTACTATAAAAAGAGGTGTACGGCCACACCAACACAACTTTTGACCCCCCCCTGCGCCGTCACACCTCCCAAGAGCCCAAAATTCACCTTTCTCCATACATTCTAACCCAAGAAGGATCAATTCTTGTGGATTGACAATTGATCAAAGGAGAGACTAGTTCTACACCTCTTGAGCTTTTGGGTTTGATCTCTCGCGCACTTTTCGTTGTTAATTGTTCATCTGTTGAGTGTGTTGAGTCGTGTTCATTCATTCGTTGTAATTCTTGGGGAGCCTCAACTTGTGAGAAGGCCCCTTGAACAATTTTATTGCCCTTTGTGATTAGTGAAAGAGAATCGGCCTTTGTGGCGATTCGACGAGAGTAGGGTTGGAGAAGACCCGGTCCTTAGTGGACTCCTCAACGGGGACGTAGATTGCCTTCGTGGAATCGAACCTCGGGATAAGTACTTATCTCCTACTCTTGTGCATTAATTGTTCATCATATACTAGTGTTTAATCTATTCTTAGAAACTCACATTCAACTATTAAAATCAAAGTTGTTTCCTGTTACTCATTGTGTCACTATTGCAATACATCCAAACTAACGATTAATTTCCACTGCATAGAGTATCGAAAGTAAACATTGATCAACCTTGAACTCCCTAGTCCACGCAAACCGGACTAGTCCGCTCAGTACCGGACTAGTCCGATTTTTCTATGTTTAGAAAATGGACTAGTCCGCACTCTACCGGACTAGTCCGATTTTCCTGTATTTGATAGACTACTAAGTGTTTCAGGTTTCAACAAAGCGTCGAAAAGCCTATTCACCCCCCTCTAGACTACATTCAATTGGTATCAGAGCCAAACTCTTCAAAAGAGACTCACCGCTCGAAGATACGATATGGACGTCAAGGATGCACACAAGAAGATCGACGACGGAATGAGAAATGATGAAAGGACTCAAAAGCTAAAGAAGCTACTCGACGCCATTCAAGACAGTGAAGACGATGATGAGGAGGTGCTCCAACTCAAGGCTCTTCTACGGAAGAAGGCAATCTCCCCAAAAGGGAATAAGAACACCGATGATGAAAAGAAGAAGAAAGGGGGTAGTCACACAGACTACTCTCGATATCCTTTTGATTATGAGCGTTTAAATTCTCACAATAATCATTACTTATCAATTCCCCTAGGGAAAGCACCTTACTTTGATGGAAATGATTATTCAATGTGGAGACAAAACATGAAAATGCATCTCATATCTCTTAATCTGAGTTTGTGGCATATAGTGTGTACATGGATAGATATCCCGGATGATGATGAAGAGCTGTCCCCAAACCAAGAACAAAACATTCATCGAAATGCTCAAGTTGCATCTATGATCACGTCATCACTAAGCCGAGATGAGTTCACTAAGGTGGATGGGCTCGAAATTGCCAAGGAGATATGGGACACACTACAAATTGCGCATGAAGGTGATCGTCACGTACGCGAAGCCAAGATAGAAATGATTGAAGGTGAATTGGGAAGATTCGCAATAGAAGAAGATGAATCACCACAAGATATGTACAATCGACTAAGGAATCTTATCAACAAAGTCTGAGCTTATGACAGCAAGAAGTGGAATGATCATGAGGTTGTGAAGTTGATTCTCAGAGCATTCATGCCTCGCAACGTAAGCTTTTGCTCTATGATTAGAGAAAGCCCTGGGTACCGGAAAATGACCCTAGACGAACTTCTTGGCAAGGTCATCAACTTTGAGATGATGGAGAAGCAAGCCAAGCATATTAAGGAAATTGCCGATCTCACCTCGGCAAAGAAGAAAGGAGTCGCTTTGAAGTCAACTTGTAAACCCGTATCAAAGGAAGCTCGAGAAGCTTATGGAGAAGACGACAGCGACGATGAAAGCAGTGATATCGATGAAGAAGACATGATCTTGTTCATGAAGAAGTTCAAGAAAATGATGAGAAGAAGAAATGGCAACAGCTAAAATGAAGGAAGACAAAGGGACAAACAAAGACCCAAGATGAGACGAGCGTGTTATAACTGCGGAGGATACGATCACTTCATAGTAGATTGTCCACATGATGAAAACAAGAAGAAGACAAAGGATAACAAGTCTCAACCAAAGAAAATGTTCAAGAAGAAGAAGCAATATGGCCAAGTGCATCAAGGGAAGGAGTGGGACTCCAATGATGAATCTTCATCTCAAGAAGAAGAGGAGATGGCCACCATAGCCATAAACAAGACTACCAAGAAATCCACACTCTTTCCAACCATGGGCGCATGGAAGGACACCGACAACACCTGTGTAATGGCAAAGGAAGGTAAATGAAAGGTACCGACTTAATCTTCCTTCTCGCATTCTTAGAGGTTTAGACAAAAAGATGATAGCAGTGATGAAGATGCATGTATGCTTAGAGGTTTAGACAAAAAGATAGCTGCTAAAATAAAATTTCTACTTGATAAGCTTGTTGATATGGAGAAGCTAGTCAATCGTCAGGAAGATATGATCATCTCCCAAAAGGAGGAGTATCTTGAGATTGAAAAGCTTCCTGGATTTGAAAAGGAACATAATAAATCACTAGAGCTTGAATTAGCTTCAAGCAAGGAAGCTTGCTTGAAGCTAAAAGACTCAAACACCACCATCAAGGATGAACTTGCTAACTTAACCAAAGTTAACAAGATCCTTGAGGGACAAGTTGAGTCAGTCAAGCAAAATGGTTCGTCATCAACTACTAGCTCACATTCTCAACATGGGAGCTTGTTAAGAGACCCAAGTCCAATGTCGTCGGCACTAAATGGGTCTTCCGCAATAAGCAAGATGAACATGGAGTGGTAACAAGGAACAAGGCACGACTTGTGGCAAAAGGGTACTCACAAGTCGAAGGTTTGGATTTCGATGAGACTTTTACTCCCGTCGCTAGGCTTGAATCGATTCGTATATTACTTGCATATGCTACTCACCATGATTTCAAGCTTTATCAAATGGACGTGAAAAGCGCCTTTCTCAACGGACCGATCAAGGAGGAGGTGTACGTGGGGCAACCACCCAGTTTTGAAGATCAAGAGCACCCCGACTATGTGTTCAAACTGCGTAAGAATCTCTATGGCCTCAAACAAGCTCCTAGAGCTTGGTATGAGTGCCTTAGAGATTTTTTAATTGAAAATGATTTCAAGATCAGAAAAGCTGATTACACCTTGTTTACTAAACACTTTGATGATGATCTTTTCATTTGCCAAATCTATATTGACGATATTATATTTGGTTCAACTAATAAATCCTTTTGTCAAGAATTTAGCAAGATTATGACAGATAGATTTGAGATGTCCATGATGGGAGAGCTGAGGTACTTATTGGTATTCCACGTGAAGCAACAAAAGGACGAGACGTTCATAAGCCAAACAAAGCATACTCAAGACATTCTCAAGAAGTTTAGAATGGACAAAGCAAAGCCCATAAAGACTCTCATGGCGACAAATGGACACTTGTGACACGACCCCACGGTCTTGTCGAGCCAGGATCACGCTGAGGGGTACTGCGTTGCACAACACCGGATAACACACATCAAAGGTACAAAGCGGAAGCAAAGTTTATATTACATAAAGTGGTTTATGAACATGTTTACAGCAAAATATGTCCAGTCTACACTCACGGGCGTAGACTACGCATCAAGTTCACGTTCAGCCCTTGAACGTGTCCTTGCTAGCACACACGCACACTAACTTTGCGGCGTGCACGTCTACCACTCGACAGGGTTCCCCTCCTGGGGTTCCGTCTCCTCTTCGGGAGCCCTGACACGACCCACGGTCTTGTCGAGCCACGATCACGCTGAGGGGTGCTGCGTTGCACAGCACCATATAACACACATCAAAGGTACAAAGCGGAAGCGAAATTTTATTACATAAACAAGTTTATGAACATGTTTACAGCAAAATAAGTCCATTCTACACTCGCGGGCGTAGACTACGCGTCAAGTCCACGTTCAGCCCTTGAACGTGTCCTTGCTAGCACACACGCACACTAACTCTGCGGCGTGCACGACTCCCACTCGACAGGGTTCCCCTCCTGGGGTTCCGTCTCCTCTTCGGGAGTCCCTTCCTCATAGAACCCTGCAAAAGCTTCAAACACAAGCAGTGAGCACGAAGGCTCAGCAAGTCTGACCCGTCTCACCTAAACATGGAACTTCTACATGAGGGGTGATGGGTTACATGAGGTAAAAATCATTTACAAGGACTCGCCTAATTAGTAGAACCTTACTTTCAAGTTTTAGCAGCAGGTTGTGGAGAACCTTACGCTAAGGCACATGAGAGAGCCGCAATCAAACAAGAAATGCATTTCTCTCATGTACTTTGCCCAAAGTTGAAAAGAACTTTAGTTAGCTCTAAACTACAGCATATTATTAACAATCAATGTCCATCATTCAATCAGCAACATTTTATCATGTGACTAGCCTGTTCTTTCTACGTCACGGTACAGTGAACAAGTGGTACTCACTGACCGCGAGGGACGGCGATTATAATCGATTTACACCTGCAGGGTTACCCGAATAACCTGTCAGGTACGCCCATACTCGATGTTGCCTACAACAACCATCACGGACGTCGTACGCAACTACCTTTCACCCGTTAGCCAAATGTTGAACCGGTCCAATCGTCCCGAGCAAGAGGTCTCTGCACGCGCATCTTAGTGCCGTCAGCCGATTTACACCTCGAGCTCTCAACCTACCCTCTGAACGACCAGCTATGCCTCAACAGCGAGCTACCCGAGTTACATCGGTTTCCCGGTTCCCATATATCTGGTAGGTCTTCGGTACTGTTCTAGCTTGTTCAACAGGCCCGCACACGGCTCAGTCCTCAATCGACACAAGCGGAGCTACAGCACACAGGCCCCAAAGTCCTGCTGCCCTTACCCTCCGCTTGGTCTCATTTTATTGCCATGTGTTTCATGTGCTATCTCTACCTGAGCGATGTGCCTCTAGCCTATTCTCGCGAGTAGTTCCAACTACCCAACTTGTACCGAATCCTACTCTATCTTAGCATTGCAGTAGCTAATGGGGTTGGTAAATTCAAAACCAATCCATGGTTTTCATGGCTATGCAGTTGGGTTTCTACACAAGATTCTAATGCAAAGAATCATAATACTCAAGTAAGTGCTCAAAACAATAAAAATTTATAAAAACGGTTAATGCAAACCAGGGCTTGCCTTGCTGCTCTTGGTCGTAGGCTAGCTGTTCCTTCGGAGTAACGAATTCTAGGACTTCGGGTTCCTCCTCGACCTTAGCGACTACATGATAGAAGAGGTACATGTATCAATTTAAATGCATTTGTATTGAGTTTGAAGTTGTGAAGTCTATAACTCTCACTAGACAGACCCAATGACTGTGAAACTTTTACTGTGGCTTGGTTACAACCTAAACAGAGATTTGGTCAAGTTTTAATTGCAGCAAAGCTCAATTGAGCCCTCCACAATTAATTATGTCCTTGACCTTAATTGAAGGCTCTTAGGGTGTTCTAAGGATTTTCATGAAACAAACTATGACTTTCTAAAAACTAGATTTTAAGAGGGTTCTAATGGAGTTGGTCTCACTTAATTTTAAGGTTCCTAGCTAAAGATATGAGCTAAACCATTTTAGAGAAAATTCTGAAAATGTTTCTGGATATTTTCTATTTTCTCTGGAACAGTTTCACTAATCACACCATTAGGTGGTCAAATGAGCTCAAATGGATCTGAAATTTTTATGGTAGTTCAGGAATATTTTGATAAACATCCCAGCAAAATTTCAGGATTTTTCTCCAAATGATTCTCCAGTTAAAATTCCAAACAATTTAAACTTTGAGGAATTAATTCTGGAGAATTAAAGATTTTCATGAAGTGAAACTTGATTTGCTGGAAAGTGCTCAGAGAGTTGAATACAACAAAATTTGGTTCACTCGATTTGGAGCTTTCTAGCCAAAGTTATGAGGATTTGAAGTTTGAACTAAAACTGAAATTTGGGAAAAAGTTTAAACTCCTGCCCGTGGGCCCCGCACATAGTGCGTCGTCTCCCTCCTCGCGCCAACTGCGCGGCGGCGGCGATCTCCGGCGAGCTTCACCAGAATTGAGTTCCCGGCCACCCCCCGGCCCGAAACTCGCCGCCTGCCCCTTTACTGACCCTCTGGACTCGATGGTGGGATCGCCGGCCGCCGGCGATGACCGGAAACCCGTGTGCACCGGTGACAACACGTGCTAGTATTCCGGTGAGGTCGGTTCCGCTCTCCCGTGCACCAAATCGATCGGAAATCAGGCGGAGAGCATCAGTAGAGCATGGGGAACACGAACCAGGGCTGGGTGGAAGCTAGAAATACCAGCAACTATGCTCTCGACGGTGAGCCGAGGTGCTCAGCCATGGCGGCGGGGAAAACGGCCATATCATGGCCGATTCTCGATGGTTTTCTCTGATTCCAGTTCGAGCATGGGCGCTATCGTGCGTAGAAGCTACTAGGTAACGGGCTTGCCCAACCCTCGCGCATAGAGCACGAATTTCATCCGAAGGTGAGCTTGGTCCTTATGAACTGATCGAGAGTAAATTTGGAAATTCTCGGCAGAGGGTTGATCAATCGCCAAACGGCTTTCGGCTACTCCATATACATACAATCACGTATCTTTCTTGTCTAGAGAAGAGGACGTGACAGCGGTTGTGTTGTGCTGTCCACGAGAGCCCGATCGGCGGCGATGCTTGGTTCGTCGGAGAAACGGTTCGGTATAGCTCGAGGACGCTCACTCACTGGCCAACACGGGGTCTAGGAGGTTACTCACGATCTCCCGGTGCCGTTTTGCTGTGGAGGAGGCTGGGCTCTCGAGTGATCGGACTTGATCAAGCGTGAGCTCGAGAGGCGGCGGTTGTAGTGGAACTCGGATGGAAGAACACCCGAGTGCGTCGGTAGCTTGGGGAATAAGTGATGGGAGCACGTCGGGGAGGGGATAAGAAGCCCGGCGACTGTTCTCTGGCTTGGGGCACGTAGCAGGAGCTCGCGCCGGCTGCCCCCCCCCGGTGGCGCACGCGCACTGCACCCGGGAACCGAGTGAGCTGTGTTTCAGTCGGTTTGTTTTGAAGTAGTGGCTGACATGTGGGTCCCACTTCCAATTTTAACCTCTGAATTTACTCCTAATCACTGTTGTGAACAGTGAGCCCCATAATACCCCTGGTGATTCAAATTATTCACCCATGAGCCATTTGAATTGATTAGAATTCAAATTGGGTTTGGTTTGAATGAATTTCAACACAAGTTCAGTTTAAATTCAAATAAAGTTTGAATTTATCCCACTTAGCTCATGTCAATACCAACTCCAAATGGAGTGAAAATTGGTGTGTAAGCTCACAAAAATGTGCCGAATAAGAATATGCCTCCCATTTTAAATTCATGGGATAAAAACAACTTGAATTTGAATATGGTTTCAAACTGCCCTCTTTCTAGCTATACCCAAAATGACCTCAAGAAGGTTTTGAATTTGGGTGAAACTTGGCATGGACATCCTTAGCAATGTGTAGGAGTTTTCATATGTCCAGCCCCTCTATATCACATGTGGGAAATACCACTTTTGCAATATGTGAGTTTGTTTTTCTAATTAACATGTTGATGGTTGTTACTTGCTCTTCATTTGTGTTCATC
The DNA here is from genome assembly GCA_030760725.1 of Neostapfia colusana. Taxonomy (NCBI): domain Eukaryota; kingdom Viridiplantae; phylum Streptophyta; class Magnoliopsida; order Poales; family Poaceae; genus Neostapfia; species Neostapfia colusana. The sequence continues at coordinate 54,564,760 of JASWHV010000019.1, forward strand.
ATCTTTCCTCAAATGAGGTGTGTGTGTATGGTGATGAACACTTCAAATATGTGTCAAAAACTGAGGCCCTTACAAGCCCCTTCCTCATAGAACCCTGCAAAAGCTTCAAACACAAGCAATGAGCACGAAGGCTCAGCAAGTTTGACCCGTCTCACCTAAACATGGAACTTCTACATGAGTGTTGATAGGTTACATGAGGTAAAAATCATTTGCAAGGACTCGCCTAATTAGTAGAACCTTACTTTCAAGTTTTAGCAGCAGGTTGTGGAGAACCTTACGCTAAGGCACATGAGAGAGCCGCAATCAAACAAGAAACGCATTTCTCTCATGTACTTTGCCCAAAGTTGAAAGGAACTTTAATAAGCTCTAAACTACAGCAAATCATTAACAAGCAAAGTCCATCTTTCACTCAGCAACATTTTAACATGTAACTAGCAAGTTCTTTCTACATCACGGTACAGTGAACAAGTGGTACTCACTGATCGCGAGGGACGGCGATTATAATCGATTTACACCTGCAGGGTTACCCGAATAACCCGTCACGTACGCCCGTACTCGATGTTGCCTACAACAACCATCATGGACGCCGTACGCAACTACCTTTCACCCGTCAGCCAAATATTGAATTGGTCCCATCGTCCCGAGCAAGAGGTCTCTGCACGCGCATCTCCGTGCCTGTCACACCCGGTTTTTCCGAAAAACAACCAAGTGAATATCACATGTATGCCAGGATCATTTTCTCATACATGTGATGACAAATAGTGAAGCATCATTTATTACAAGCCAGGTGTCGAATATAAGTAAGTCTTACATAGTAAATGTCTCGATGGACAATAATAAGTTCATCACAAGTAAATAAACTAGCAGCGGAATATTATTCTTTAGGGCTCCATCACAGGCGTTGCCCGGGGGTCTTCATGAACCTAAAAACCTTCCTCGGGTCCAAAATCTTGGTCATTATACACCACCTCATTATCTTGACCTGAGCAGCAATATAAACCAACAAATATGCAAGGTTGAGTACCAATGGTACTCAGCAAGTGTGGGAAAATTTTATCATGCATGGCTAGAACAAGGAGAGGTTGAACTCATGGTTAAAGCACTACGCAATTAATACCTATCACCTTAGCTTATTAAGCACCTACATTACTACACAAGTGAAATGGTCCCAATCTCCCATCCCATCATCATAATCCAATAACCATAACATCATTTCCAATGTTAAGCTCCCCGCTTAAATTCCAAAACCATCAATCCTCTAATCATGAATAAGTCCAAGCCGCTCTTGACCGTGAGCACGACTGTCATGACAGTTTTGACTCTGCAGAGTTTGCACCACTATACCCACATGTAGTGATTTCATCCCCCGTTGCCGGGTGGACTAAAAGAACCTCCATTATGCCAGTGGCTACGATCCACATTCACACTTCCCAGGTGTGCAGCCAGGAGATCACTACGAAGCCTTTACAAAGGGATTCCCGACGAGCGTGGACCCACTGAGGTTTCACCCCTAACAGCATACAAGAGGCTCCAACCCCGCTGCAGTGGCCCCCTCTTGAGCCTTGCGGTTCATATGGTAGTCCAGCTGACACCCACTCCCCGCACCATCCAACACACCCATACTACGCCGGGGATACACCTAATTATTTGGCCAAGCTGCCCCATCTCAGCATGTGGTTGGCACTGTAAAGCCAGGTTACATGCTCCATGAACCGGTCCTTAGGATCCAGGCAAGTACTAAACACAAACCCAAGTCTCGTGCACCCAGCACACAACCAAAACATCCAACTTGCCTTGATCCCTACCTCTACATAACTCACAATATCTCATTCAAGAGTATGGTAATATAAACTGATGATCTCATATCCCAATTATCCCCTTCTAAGCATGGCTAAGCATATGCATAATATTAAATGACATGATAAAATAAATCCCAACCCAAGCTACAAGGAAATAAGGTAATGCAATTCTAGGGAAACTTCCTAACATGGGTTTCATATTTAAATTGACAATGCAATTAATTCTAGCTACACATCCTAGCATAGGATCAAAGTGATCAAGGACACTTGCCTCCTTCTTGTTGCTCTTGAAATGGGTAGTCCTGATCTTGGAAAGGGATAACTTGCTCTTGAACAGGTTCTACTTCATACCATCACACATAGCAAAAGAAAAACAACAATCATAAGACATAGTTCACACTTCTTACTTCGTACAAACCACACATTCACCTTTATAAAAGTTCTTTACCATTATATGTGTTGTGGTTACTTTATGTGTGTTGAGTTATGGCCTGCATGCACTTTTAACCATGTGTATATGATTCCTACTTTTATGTCCACATTTATACTTACATACTATTTATATGGGTTTCCAATAAATTTCTTATATTCAACTACTACACCTTTTCACTACCAAGTGTGTATGAAAAGTATTTTTCTTCCCCATATGTGCCTTCATAATTTCTACCAACCCTAAACTAAACTCTTTGGATTTTAAAAACTCCATTTATCATTTACTAGTTGCTATATTCTCAGATTTATATTCCTATGCATAATTGTGTATTTTATTATAAAATTAGTAATACACATCATCTAAACAGTATAGGTTCTGGTCCTAAATAATTTAATAACATATTTTGACCTTGGCCTCTGATATAAACTATTTCATAATTATTTTCCCTATTTTTCTATAACTATTCTTTACTTAAAAATGTGTCCCTATACTAATAAATGTGAATAATAAATGAAACAGATTCATTTTAGCCCAAAAATATATTTTTATCTCACTCCAAAGTTTTCTAAGTACTGAGAAAGTTTTTAATTAATTTTGACAATTATGTTTGTCCCACTTTTTAATTTTTAAACACTAGTTTCATATTCAATTTTCTAAATTAAATACTAAACAAGGCTAAAATAATGAACTCACCCCATTACAGGGTCTATAATATTATTTTCATAATTTCCAGGGGTCTAGCTACACTTATCAAAGGTGTTTTCCTAATTTTTTTTAAGTCCAGAGGCTAAAACTGATTTTTAAATGAATTTACATGATTTTCTAGAGTTCCAGGGGCTAGATCAGAAGTTTCCGGGGCTAGCTCTTATTTCCCGAGAACCCCAGGGGGTAGCACGTAAGAATTCCAGTCTTTATAATGCGGGGCTGACGTGGACCGTCCGATTTTAAGCCGACGGCTGAGATTATAACATCGAATCGGTACGCGGGGTTTTAAAGTCTACCGTGCGATTTAAAATAAACGGCGCACAAGCGGCCATGTCGCTCTGATCGAGCGCGGGCGGCGCTGCCGGCGGCGCACGGCGGCGGGAAGCGGCGATCTCGCCGGAAAGTTTCGGATCCTCGAGAATTCTGCCTAGAACTGTGATCTTATGGCATAGATCGGTAGAGGGGAGGTCGGGGATCTCACCTCGGGGGTTTTCTTGAGCTCGGGGGTCCTGGAAAGTGATCGGCGGCGAGGTCCGAGGCAAAACCACGGCGAAGCTCGTCGGCGCTGTGTTTACACCGTAAGTCTCCGAGTTTTCTTTACCTGCAAAGCTCCCCGGAGGCGGTGGATCAAGACCAGCGAGTTAGATCAGAGTTTCCGAGCTTAGATCGGCTAGAATTCACCGGCGAAGTCTCGGTGCTCACCGGAGTAAAAATCGGCGATCGCGTGGGAAAAACCGATCGGAGCTGGGGTTTTTATAGCTGGGGGAGGGTGGTGGGTCAGTTGTGATTGAGTTTGAGTCTTCTGGGACTGGAATTCGGGCTGAGGGACGCGGTATTCCGATCGGTTAAGATCGCGCGCGAGCGGGAGAGAGTCCGGGGTCGGCGCGAGCGAGGTTGGGGATGACAGGTGGGTCCCACCTGTCTGTGTGAGAGAGCGCGGGCGAGCGCGGCTGCGGGCTGGCGCGGGGGAAACTGGGCCGGCTGGCGGGTTTCGGCCCACTGGCCGGTTTTTTTCCGTTTTCTCTTTTTCTTTTTCCATTTCTTTTCTGATTTGAGTTAAATTTGAATTCCAGTTTGAATTTGAATTTTTGCAAAACATGCAACACGTCCAAAAATTTTAAATTTCCCTCTTAACATGATTTAGTGTTTTGAATCAAAATTTTGGGGTGTTACAGCTCTACCCCCCTTAAAAGAAATCTCGTCCTCGAGATTGGTGTTTCTAAGAAAACAATTCCGGAAATTGTGCCTTGAGCTCATCTTCCCGTTCCCAGGTGGCTTCCTCTTCTGAGTGATGCTTCCACTGCACCTTGCACATCCGGATTCTTTTATTTCTGGTGAGGCGTTCCATTGTCTCCAAAATCTTGTATGGTTGCTCGGCATAAGACAAATCCTCAGCTACATCCACTTCATTCATGGGTAACACCTCTTCAGGCGTCCTCAGACATTTCTTGAGTTGTGACACATGGAATACATCGTGCACATCCGATAGATGAACCGGTAACTCTAGTTGGTACGCCACTTCGCCTTTCCTTTCCAAAACCTGAAAGGGTCCGATGTATCGAGGTGACAACTTCCCTTTCACCTTGAACCGACGGAGTCCTCTGATAGGGGACACCTTGAGATAAACATAGTCTCCCACGTTGAAAACGAGCTCTCTTCTTCGTACATCGGCATAGCTCTTCTGGCGTGTTTGTGCTATCCTCAAGTTGTTGCGAATCTCCCTCACCTTTGCCTCGGCTTCTTGTAGCACTTCTGGACCAAACACTTTACTTTCTCCTGTTTGGTTCCAAAATAGGGGAGTTCTGCACTTCCTTCCATACAAAGCTTCAAACGATGACATCTTCATACTAGCTTGATAACTGTTGTTATAGGAAAACTCCGCATACGGTAAGTTCTTGTCCCAACTCCTATTGTTTTTGAGTGCACATGCCCTTAACATATCTTCAAGGATCTGATTGGTTCTCTCCGTCTGCCCGTCAGTTTGGGGATGATAGGCAGAGCTGAAGTTCAGATGGGTTCCCATGGTTTCATGCAACTTCTGCCAAAACCTCGAGGTGAACTGTGTCCCTCGGTCCGACACTATCTTCTTTGGCACTCCATGGTAACACACAATCCTTGACATGTATAATTCTGCCAATTTGGATCCGTTGTAGCTTTCTTTCACAGGGATGAAATGAGCTACCTTGGTTAGCCTATCAATAATGACCCATATTGAATCATACCCGGATTGGGTCCTAGGCAATCCCACGACAAAATCCATGCTGATTTCTTCCCACTTCCATTCAGGCACTTTGAGTGGTTGCAACAATCCCGCGGGTCGTTGATGTTCTGCTTTCACCAACTGACATGTGTCACATAGGGCAACATGTTCCGCGACATCTCGCTTCATGCCATACCACCAATACCTGCTTTTGAGGTCCTGGTACATCTTTGTACTCCCAGGATGAATGGAATAGTCGGAATCGTGAGCCTCCTTCAAAATTAATTCACGGATCTCCTTTACTTCTGGCACACAGATCCTTTTCCCGTGCCACATCGTTCCTTGTTCATCCTCTCTGAAACTCGCCGCCAGGGGGTTGTCAATGTCGAGGAGCACGTCGGTGGTGTCAGTTCGGGCTGGCGGTGACCGGAAATAGCCCGGCGACGTGCCGCGGCCTCGGTTGAGTTTCGCCGCCGTCGGCCGTGAGTTCTAACCCGCCAAAACCTCGAACAATCGGTCCTACAGCATCAGTGTATCTCTAGAAAGCTCGACAAGGTGTCAAAAGGGTTCAGGGATGGCGGCAAGTCGGTCAACACCGTTTGACCGATCGTGCCCGCCATGACCGCCCTTGATCGAGCTCGAAATTCGTCACTCCTGGACAGTTTCACGCCACGGATGCAGAAAAGAACATGATCGCCGGCTAGTCCAGCGTCTATGTGCAAGATTTGATAGCTAGAGAAGGGTATTAGAGCGAGAATTTGAAGGATCCGTACCGGAAGCTCAGTTTAAGGTCGCCGGAGCAAAAACTGAGAATTCGCCGTGGATTCTTCACGGTTTGCTTCCAAACTTGGAGGAGAGCAGCACGGTGGTCGCACGCTCCTGTTGCCTCTCTTGCTGGACCGTGAAAACGCCTGTGGAACGCTGTCCACGGGCGCCTGACTCTCGGCTGAGGCTAGGTCGCCGTGGTGGCGATCGTTTTCGGGCAAAGGAGGTCGGAGCTCGGGGTTTCTGGCGTTGGGGAGATAGAGGGTGATGTCAGGTTGTTGTCTAGCAGCTCAGGAACGAAGGAGGAGATCGTTTGCTGGTTTTCCCGATCGAGCAGTGAGCTGCGGGGAGAAGAACTGTCGCTGCTCGGTTTCACACGCGAGGAGATAAAGCCAGCCGACTCCTGCTCGGGCTGAGGCGGTGCTGGTCGCGTGGAGGCGCGAGTAAGCCGCCCTGGGCGCCAGCGCGCGTAGAGGGGAAGCAGCTGGTGGCGCCGGTGGCTGCTCGGTGGCACAACCGATAGCTGCTCGGTGGAATTTCCCACCGAGGCTGTGACTTTGTGTGCAAGTTTTCCCTCCTCTCTATGACATGTGGGTCCCACCTGAGGTTTTAACCTCTGAAATTTACTCCTAATCACTGTTGTAAACAGTGAGCCCCATAATACCCCTGGTGATTCAAATTATTCACCCATGAGCCATTTGAATTGATTAGAATTCAAATTGGGTTTGGTTTGAATGAATTTCAGCACATGTGCAGTTTGAAATTCAAATAAAGTTTGAATTTGCCCCACTTAGCTCATGTCAAGATCAACTCCAAATGGAGTGAAAATTGGTGTATGGGCTCACAAAAATGTGCTGAATAAGAATATGCCTCCCACTTTTGAATTCATGGGATAAAAACAGTTTGAATTTGAATATGGTTTCAAAACTGCCCTTTTTCTAGCTATACCCAAAATGACCTCAAAAAGGTTTTGAATTTGGGTGAAACTTGCCATGAACATCCTTAGCAATGTGTAGGAGTTTTCCTATGCCCAACCCCTCCATATCATATGTGGGAAATACCACTTTTGCAATATGTGAGTTTGTTCTCTAATGAGCATGTTGATGGTGGTTACTTGCTCTTTATTTGTGTTCATCAACTTTCCTCAAATGAGGTGTGTGTGTATGGTGATGAACACTTCAAATATGTGTTAAAAACTGAGGCCCTTACAACTTGGATCTAAATGAAGACGGACTTAATGTGGATCAAAAGGTATGTCGTTCTATGATTGGCTCCTTACTCTATTTATGTGCATCTAGGCTTGATATCATGTTGATTGTATGTTTGTGTGCAAGGTTTCAAGCCAATCCTAAGGAATGTCATTTGACAGCCGTTAAAAGGACCTTGAGATATTTAGTTCATACACCCAACCTAGGCCTTTGGTATCTCAAAGGTTCAAAATTCAATCTCATTGGATACTCTGATGCAAATTATGCCGGATGCAAGGTAGATAGAAAAAGTACTTCTGGTACCTGCCAATTCCTAGGTAGATCCCTAGTTTCTTAGACCTCCAAGAAACAAAATTCAATTGCTCTATCCACAACAGAAGCGGAGTATGTTGCAACCGGGAGTTGTTGTGCACAACTCCTTTAGATGCGACAAACTCTAAGGGATTACAGTTATAATATGAGTTGTATTCCACTCCTTTGTGACAATGAGAGTGCTATCAAAATTGCCCATAACCCTATTGAGCACTCTAGAACCAAACATATAGACATCCGGTATCATTTTTTGAGAAATCACTCAATGAAAGGAGACATAGCCATTTCCCATGTCAACACTGAAAAACAACTAGCCAATATCTTTACCAAGCCACTTGATGAAAAACGCTTTTATGAGCTCTGAAATAAACTAAATATCCTTGATGCTCGAAACGTGGCTTGAAAACTTGCATATTTGTATGCCATCCTCAAAATCATGTTAATTATGTTCAAAAATCATCTCTCTCTATTTTACTCTTAAAAAAACTATGTTAATTACTTGATCTTGGTGAATCATGGTCATAGCTTGATTGTTGTATGATTACTCATCATATTCATCAAGAATATCTATGTGTCTTTGTCCCTTATTCCCTAGTAAAAATCTTTAAACACACACACACACACACACACACACACACATATATATATATATATATATATATATATATATATATATATATATATATATATAAGTACACTTTTGAACAAGGGACCACGGACTAGTCCGTGGTCACACCAAACTAGTCCGCACTAGCAGACTAGTCCGCACTTAGTCCGTTAGTCCAGACTAGTCCGGGCAACAATGGACTAGTCCGATTTTCTCACTAGACAGAAATTGGACTAGTCCGATATGGTCCGGACTAGTCCGATATTGACTCCATAACCCTAAGGACGGCTCAAACCTAATCTTCTTCATCCTCATAACCCTCCCAACTCTCTCTCTCTCCTCACTCAAGTGCTCCCAAGGCGGATTTGCGACTTCTCCATCAAAACCATCCAAATTTCCATGGGAAACGTTCTCCACCGCAAAGGGATCAAAGACCCCGGACTAGTCCGGATCAAAAACTCCCTCAACGGCTCGAATCGAAGGATTTGGTAAACTTCTCTCCAAGCCCTAGAACCTTTGATCTTCCTTGTTTTTGCTCAATAAGATCAACTCCTCTAGTCAATACATGCTTTATTGATGTATTCCATGTACCCTAGATCACATTTGCATTGAATAATATCAAATTTCAATAAATTAGGGCTTGAGCAACCACATAACGGACTAGTCCGTTATTAGGGCGGACAAGTCCGGTACTCCGAACTAGTCCGACCCTGAACACCGGACTAGTCCGATATGCCCTTATTCAGAGATCTTGTTAGGGAATCCTAGCTTATGTCAACTCAATGCAATTCTTTGTCATTCTTGATCATTCATACCCACTTTATATTCCTTGTCAGAAATCATATCGGGATCAAATGAGAGTCTCTCCGACTTTGAGGCCGAGATGGATCAATATATAATGTCTCATCCTCCTGAGTCTCGCTCCAAAAAGAGACAAGATCATGATGTCGAGCCCTCGCTCACCCCACCTAGAGTTCGCCGAAATGTCACAATCAAGAGACCAGCTTTAAGAGCAAATGTGGCTGGTTCTAGCTCGACGACTCAACGCCAAACCAAGGGCAAGGGAAAGTGAAAGTTGCCTAGAGGGGGGTGAATAGGCTAATAAAACCTGAAATTCAAATAAACAGCGGATAAAAACAGAGTAGTCCGGTCTAAGCCTAATTTGTGTTTTAGGTTTCCTTTTAAGTTTGTTTGAGCGGAAAATATGTGGTAGTCAAATGATATCACTCATTAGTTGAGAATGATTAGATTGTAAAATAATAGAACAATTTGTGGGAGATAACACGATGAAAGCTTGACCAATAATTCTAGTGAGCAATTTAAATAGTGGAGAGACAAAGTGACACGATTTACCCCGAGGTTCGATTCCACACAGGAATCTACGTCCTCGTTGAGAAGTCCACCAAGGACCGGGTCTTTTCCAACCCTTCCCTCACCGAGCGATCACCAAGATCAAGCCCAGGTTTTCTCACTATCAATCGAATGTAATTACAATGATCTTAGGGGCTACTCACACTTTGAGGCTCCCTACACCAACCAAGTAGTTCTAGAATTCAAAGTACGACTGTTAACAATCCAAAATAACAGTTAGAGTGCAAAGGAATCAAACCGAGAGCTCAAACGTCGGTCACCGCTTCTTTCCTCTCACAAAAACTGCTACCACCTTAAGATCCAATCTTAGGGGTCTAGAAGGTGAGGAAGGAGGCTTAAAAGAGCTCTAGGAATGAGTTTTCAACGCTTGGGTTCGTGTCATTTCTATTCTCAGCCGGGGGGTCTCCTTTTATAGAAATCCCGGCATTTAGCCGTTACCAACTAAAGTCCGGACTAGTCCGGTCCCAACCCCGGACTAGTCCGATCTTGAGGGACCACTCACGTCACGGCTTACCAAATAAAGTTTTAGTGACCATTGAATTCAAACGATCATGAAACCCCGGACTAGTCCGGCCAAGAGCGGACTAGTACGATCTTAGTCAGGAACCTTTGTTCTGTATGAGAACGGACTAGTCTGGTAAGGGCGGACTAGTCCGGCCCGAAGGGCGGACTAGTCCGGTCTTACCAAACTTAGTCTAAAAGGCTCTCTCAACTGGAGCTGCGGACTAGTCCAGCCAACCTCGGACTAGTCCGAGCTCACACAGGAACCTTTGTTCCGTCCTATTTCAGACTAGTCTGAAAAGATCGGACTAGTCCGACCTGTGGAGCGGACTAGTCCGATGACGCTCAGAGACTCCTTCTCCGGATCTAAGCGGCTTAGTCCGCTTAGCGGACTAGTCCGGCCTCTTGGGCGGACTAGTCCGGCCTTCTGAGACTTAGTCTCATAATGGCTCAGACTCACATAACAACGGACTAGTCCGGCCTTTATCGGACTAGTCCGAGCTGACTCAGGAACTCTTTGTCCGGTCTAAAACGGATTAGTCCGCTTCTGAACAGACTAATCCGGCCATTTGTCGGACAAGTCCGGTCTTCCCTTTTCTTCATGTCTATGACTACCTCATCTCTTGATTCTAACGTTCTATCCTTCGTTTGAGCTCTCTAGTGATTCTTAAGCACTCTAAAGGAGAAGACCCTATACACAACTAAAAAAATGTGAAGATTAATAGAAAATGCTATTTTCAACTCTTCCAAGTCTTCTTCTTTTCCTTTTGCTTCTTGAGAGACTCCACATCCATTTCTTTGATAAACACCTGTGCTCATATTCAGTAGAAACTTATTAGCATCTTAATTGTCATCAATCAACCAAAACCACGGGGATTATCTAGATGTACTTTCAATCTCCCCCTTTTTGGTGATTGATGATAACTCATTAAGATTTTCGCAAAGTAGATATAGTAGATTGTTTCCATAAAGATTTGCTCCCCCTAGATGTGTGCATAATGGATTATCAAGAACGAGAGAAAAATGTGCACAAGAGTGAGTTTATGGGGAATTTTATGCTTACATGTGCTGTGATGGTGGGACTAAGTATAAGGAGTAACCACATTTAGAAAGATATAACATTTATGAGCAAGCAGGCATAATGTGAAGAGATAAAGTAACATAGTCATTACAAAAGCAACATAACGTGGCGTAATGTAGCATAGTTATTACAAGCCATCATGAAATGAGTGTAATAAGCAAGACTAGACTATAACTATGACTAGAATACTCCCCCTTGTTCTCTCCCCCTTTGGCATCAAGGCACCAAAAAGGAAGGAAAAAGGAGAAAACCTAATCACTATCATCGTGATCTTCGTCTTGGTCACTCTGGGTCTCTTCGTCCTCATCCTCTTCTTCATCGTCATCCTGGAGATGGGTGTGGGAGGTAGGAGGAGCAGCTGAGGTGGATCCAAAGTAGGCAAGCTCATCCTCCGTGAGGGTGGGAAACTCTGTCACGTCGTCATCATCTGATGACGGTGGAGACATAGGTATCTCCATCTTGTCGCACATGGCCTTGAGATACTTCTCTTGGCGTTGATTCATCTTCTGTGTGCGAACTTCCACCTTCTGGCACGAGGAGAAGATGGCCTTGAAGATCTTGAGCAATCCACTAGAGGAGCCACTCGATGACGGAGGAATGGATGGTCCGGAAGAAGATGGTGGAGCTGCAGTTGATCCCCTGCCCATGGATGTAGGAGGGCGAGGAAGAGGAGTCAGCATCCGAGGACGGAGCTTCCGATGCTTCACATCCTTTGCAAACTCTAGCCCTGTGACTTTTTAATCATGCACATGATGTATGGTGCATAGCCACAGGATCTGTTCGGGGTGTGGGATATGTTGAAGATGTCGTTGTAGATGTAGTCAAAGACATTGAATTTCTCTTCTTCATTGAGCAGCTTCAACAGGTTTCGGAGGTACCCCTATATCATCCCCGCATCTCCATCTTTTGGAGCTAGAGTCTTCCTCAGAACTCTGTTCATCACTCCAAAGAAGGGTTTGATGTTGTGGGTGGAGGATGCTTCATAGGAGAGATAGGAGGGATACTTGAAGTCCAAGTCATCCTTTCCCAGAGTTCTCTCATTGTGAACTATTATCTCATAGTTCAAATGCTCCCCAAGTCCTAGGATGCGAGCAAACTCATCATAGAGGACCGAGTATACTACACCATTTGTCATCCATGCTATTTTCCTGTTTCCGTAGGTGTGGAAGTAACAGGTGGTGTAGAACTGGACTATGACCTCAGCGTTCCAGTCATATTGAAAAGCCATCAAGTCTTTGATTCCATGCCGCTCTGTTGCTTCGATTACTGCATCAAAGGCTTGATGTTTCTTGTCGGCCATGTATGGCCAGTCCACCCACTGAGCATCAACTACCGGTGTCTTCATTGGGAGATAGACATGCCGGTAGTAGTCACAGTGGAAGTCACACCAGAAGCGAGGGTCTGGTGTAGACTTCTTATACTTGTATACCTCCTCCTCCCGGAACCTTCTTGCCTTGTCGGCTCCTTTCCCCTTGAAGGTTGCACTCGCCAAATTGGGTTGACGGTTTGGATTGTGCATGGGAGGTGCTCTTTCAAGGGGCCCAACAGGTCCCTGTGGGGGATTTTCCCTTCCCCGTCTAGGGTTGTCACGAATGATGAGTCTCCTATTGGCTAGAGCTTTCTTTCTGGATGGATCAGTTGCTTTGCCTTTTCCTTTGTCCTGGGTTGTTTTTTGTGGCTCGACAGGCGGTTTGTCCTTTAGAGTGACTAGTCTCTTCCTCCTCGGAGGGTCAACGGACTGGGAGGATTGAGCTTCCCTATCAGCCCGTTTCTTCGTCTGAACTTCCCTTGCAACAACCTCTACTGCTTCTGCCTCGGCTGCCGCACGATAAGCGGCTTGACGAGCTGCTTCGGCCTCGGGATTTGGAAGAGGGCTGTCGTTGGATCCTGACATGATCTGGTGAGAAAAGAAGTTTTTAGTTGATGGAGTACTGCGTTTGAATTGGTTTACAAACCCAAAGTTAGAGGTTAAAGCTGTATCATCCGGACTTGTCCGAGCAGGAACCGGACTAGTCCGCTCAGACCAGACTTGTCCGGTTGGAGTCCGGACTAGTCCGGACTTTACAGTTTTAAACCCTAACTAGTGTGATTTGTTTATCAATTCGTCAAAGTAGGTGCAATACTACGGGGGTTTGAAATGATATGGTCTAGGAAACTCAGAGAGGCCCTAAGGTACCCAAGATATGTTCTAGGAATATGATTTTTGTGAAAAATCAAGGCTAGGTCAAAAAGTACCTTGGAGTGAAGGAACGTGATGAAATCCGCGGTTCGAAGGAGCGGAGATGGTCGGAGAAGAGTTCCCCGCACTCCACAAGCCTTGAATCGAGGATGCCTTTGAGGGATTTGAGGAAGAACTCCAAAATCGCCAATGGGGGCGAGTTTTGGAGGAGAGAGGTGGAGTGGAGGTGAATGAGGGAGAGAGAGGGGGGTGCAGCCCGATCCTTGGAGGTTAAGTCTCTAGGGCCCGGACTAGTCCGGTCCTCAGTCCGGACTAGTCCGGTCTGTCGGACTAGGTCCGGTCTAGTCTCTAGTCCGGACTTGTCCATTTTCCGGGCGGACTAGTCTCTAGTCTGGACTTGTCCGTTTTCCGGGCGGACTAGTCCGTTGTGGACTTGTCCGCTGCTCCTCGGACTTCTTTTAGAATGCCCGGACTTGTCCGGCCACTAGGTCGGACTAGTCCAGCTTTTAAAGTCTAAAAATTCTTATATATCAGAATTTTGCCTTGGTGAATTTACTTGTACTTGCTATATGGTCCACATATATATATCAAACACATAATTATGTGATAACAATATAGCCAAAGATAATATAAGATGAAAATAGAGGAGTTACAAGTTTCCACAATCATGCATATTTTTGAAGGTTGTAAAAGAGTTTTTGAGAACTTCTATTTGCACAGATTTTTTTTTCTTTCAGCTTACATTCCTAGAGTCTAATATATTCAGCTCATTTTGAAGTTCACAAAATCGTTTTTCATCTAGTGGTTTGGTAAAGATATCGGCTAGTTGTTTTTCAGTTCTTACGTGTGAGATAGCTATGTCACCCTTTATAGAGTGATCTCTTAAAAAGTGATGCCGAATGTCTATGTGTTTGGTTCTAGAGTGCTCAACGGGATTGTGGGCTATCTTAATAGCACTCTCATTGTCACAAAGGAGTGGAATGTTGTTCATATTGTGCCCATAATCCCTTAAAGTTTGTCGCATCCAAAGAAGTTGAGCACAACAACTTCCGGCTGCGACATACTCCGCCTCTGCTGTGGAGAGAGCGATGGAATTTTGTTTCTTGGATGACCATGATACTAGAGACCTACCCAAAAATTGACAAGTTCCTGAGGTGCTTTTTCTATCTATTTTACATCCGGCGTAATCCGCATCGGAGTATCCAATGAGATTAAACTTAGACCCCTTTGGATACCATAATCCTAGGTTGGGTGTGTGAACTAGATATTTTAGGATCCTTTTAACGGCTGTTAAATGGCATTCTTTAGGTGATGCTTGAAATCTTGCACATAAACATACACTAAGCATGATATCGGGTCTAGATGCGCAAAGATAAAGTAATGAGCCAATCATGGAGCGATATACCTTTTGATCCACGCTTGGTCCATCTTCATTGAGGTCAAGATGCCCATTTGTTGCCATTGGTGTCTTGATAGGTTTTGCTTTGTCCATGTCAAACTTTTTGAGTATGTCTTGTGTGTACTTGGTTTGACTAATGAACGTGCCTTCCTTGAGTTGCTTGACTTGAAATCCGAGGAAGAATTTCAACTCTCCCATCATGGACATCTCAAACCTATCTATCATTATCTTGCTAAACTCATTGCAAAAGGATGTGTTAGTAGAACCAAATCTAATGTCATCGACATATATTTGGCATACAAAAAGATCATTGTCTACATTCTTTATGAACAGTGTATAATCTGTTTTGCCTATCTTAAAGCCGTTATCAATAATAAAGTCTCTAAGACATTCATACCAAGCTCTAGGAGCTTGTTTAAGGCCATAGAGAGCTTTATGCAATTTAAACACATGATCGGGATATTCTCGGTCTTCAAAGCCAGGAGGTTGCTCCACGTACACCTCCTCCTTGATTGGACCGTTTAGAAAAGCACTTTTCACATCCATTTGATAGAGTTTAAAATCATGATGAGTAGCATAGACTAATAGAATACGAATAGATTCAAGCCTAGCTACGGGAGCAAAAGTTTCATCGAAATCCAAACCTTCGACTTGAGCATATCCCTTTGCTACAAGTCTGGCCTTGTTTCTTGTCACCACTCCGTGTTCATCTTGTTTGTTGCGGAACACCCACTTGGTGCCTACCACATTTGCGTTTGGTCTTTTCACTAGCTCCAATACTTGATTTCTTGTAAAGTTGTTTAATTCTTCTTGCATGGCTACTACCCAATCCGAGTCCTTGAGTGCATCTTCCACCATAAATGGTTCCAAGGACGACACAAAAGAGTAATGTGCACAAAAGTTAGCTATACGAGAACGTGTTGTTACCCCTTTTGTGATATCTCCAAGGATGTTATCAACGTGATGATCTCGTTGAATGCTTTGATGAACCCTTGGGTGAGGCACTTGATTTCTTGAGTGGTTTTCTTCATCTTCATCTTCTTCTCCCTCTTGATCAACACCATGGTTTTGATTTTCTTCTTCTTCAAACTGACCGTCTTGATCTTGGGGTGCTAGGTTTTGACCTTGAGTGAGAGGTGCCACTTTTGATGAGCTTGTAGCATCTTGTCCTACGTTTTCTTGGGGACGTATTTCTCCAAGCCCTATTCTTCTTAGAGCTTCACTTGGTGGCTCTTCTTCATCTAATACACATTGATCAACTTGCTCCACTTGGGAGCCATTAGTTTCATCAAACACCACGTCACGTGCAATTTCAACGCACCCGGAGGTTTTGTTGAAGACACGATAAGCGTAGGTGTTTGAGTCATAACCAAGTAGGAAACCTTCATCGGATTTCGAAGCAAATTTTGAAATCCTAGGCTTCTTGTTAAGAATATAGCATTTGCTTCCAAAGACTCGAAAGTTGGAGATATTGGGTTTGTTACCGGTTAGGAGCTCGTATGAGGTTTTCTTTAAGAGTCGATGAAGGTAGAGGCGGTTTGTAGCATGACAAGCGGTGTTGATTGCTTCCGCCCAAAATCGATCCGAGGTCTTGTATTCGTCGAGCATGGTTCTTGCCATCTCAATGAGTGTCCGGTTCTTCCTTTCAGCCACCCCATTTTGTTCGGGAGTATAAGGGGCTGAAAACTCATGTTTGATGCCTTCTTCATCCAAAAATTCTTCCACTTGAGTGTTCTTGAATTCAGAACCGTTGTCACTTCTAATATTCTTAGTCTTTGAAGAAAACTCGTTTTGAGCTCTCTTCAAGAACTTCTTGAGGATTCCTTGAGTTTCTCCCTTATCATGCAAGAAAAATACCCAAGTGAAACGAGAATAGTCATCAACAATTACAAGACCATACTTGTTACCGCCAATGCTTATATAGGTGACAGGACCGAAGAGGTCCATGTGAAGCATCTTGAATGGTCTTGTTGTCGTCATCACTTTCTTGGCTACCGACCTTGTCCCCCATCTCCTCTCTAAGCGGTTAAGCTTTTTGTGGAGAGTTAGGCTCTGATACCAATTGAAAGTTGCCTAGAGGGGGGTGCATAGGCTAATAAAACCTGAAATTCAAATAAACAGCGGATAAAAATAGAGCAGGACGGACTAGTCCGGTATAAGGTCGGACTAGTCCGGTCTAAGCCTAATTTGTGTTTTAGGTTTCCTTTTAAGTTTGTTTGAGCGGAAATATGTGGTAGTCAAATGATATCACTAATTAGTTGAGAATGATTAGATTGCAAAATAATAGAACAATTTGTGGGAGATAACACAATGAAAGATTGACCAATAATTCTAGTGAGCAATTTAAATAGTGGAGAGACAAAGTGACACGATTTATCCCGAGGTTCGATTCCACACAGGAATCTACGTCCTCGTTGAGGAGTCCACCAAGGACCGGGTCTTTTCCAACCCTTCCCTCACCGAGCGATCACCAAGATCAAGCCCGGGTTTTCTCACTATCAATCGAATGTAATTACAATGATCTTAGGGGCTACTCACACTTTGAGGCTCCCTACACCAACCAAGTAGTTCTAGAATTCAAAGTACGTCTGTTAACAATTCAAAATAACAGTTAGACTGCAAAGGAATCAAACCGAGAGCTCAAACGTCGGTCACCACTTCTTTCCTCTCACAAAAACTGCTACCACCTTAAGATCCAATCTTAGGGATCTAGAAGGTGAGGAAGGAGGCTTAAAAGAGCTCTAGGAATGAGTTTTCAACGCTTGGGTTCGTGTCATTTCTATTCTCAGCCCGGGGGTCTCCTTTTATAGAAATCCCGACATTTAGCCGTTACCAACTAAAGTCCGGACTAGTCCAGTCCCAACCCCGGACTAGTCCGATCTTGAGGGACCACTCACGTCACGGCTTACCAAATAAAGTTTTAGTGACCGTTGAATTCAAACGGTCATGAAACCCCGGACTAGTCCGACCAAGAGCGGACTAGTCCATCTTAGTCTGGAACCTTTGTTCCGTATGAGAACGGACTAGTCTGGTAAGGGCGGACTAGTCCGGCCTGAAGGGCGGACTAGTCCGGTCTTACCAGACTTAGTCTAAAAGACTCTCTCAACTGGAGCTGCGGACCAGTCCAGCCAACCTCGGACTAGTCCGAGCTCACACAGGAACCTTTGTTCTGTCCTATTTCGGACTAGTCTGAAAAGATCGGACTAGTCTGGCCTGTGGAGCGGACTAGTCCGATGACGCTCAGAGACTCCTTCTCCGGATCTAAGCGGCTTAGTCCGCTTAGCGGACTAGCCCGGCCTCTTGGGCGGACTAGTCCGGCCTTCTGAGACTTAGTCTCATAATGGCTCAAATTCACATAACAACGGACTAGTCTGGCCTTTATCGGACTAGTCCGAACTGACTCAGGAACTCTTTGTCCGGTCTAAAACGGATTAGTTCGCTTCTGAACGGACTAATACGACCATTTGTCGGACAAGTCCGGTCTTTCCTTTTCTTCATGTCTATGACTACCTTATCTCTTGATTCTAACGTTCTATCCTTCGTTTGAGCTCTCTAGTGATTCTTAAGCACTCTAAAGGAGAAGACCCTATACACAACTAAAAAAATGTGAAGATTAATAGAAAATGCTATTTTCAACTCTTCCAAGTCTTCTTCTTTTCCTTTTGCTTCTTGAGAGACTCCACATCCATTTCTTTGATAAACACCTATGCTCATACTCAGTAGAAACTTATTAGCATCTTAATTGTCATCAATCAACCAAAACCACGGGGATTATCTAGATGTACTTTCAGAAAGAGGCTTGCTTCCAGCCCGATTGGTCCCCTGAAGATGACAACTCCAAGGCATGGAAATTGGGATCCCTCGGAGCAGAAATTCAACGGCAAAGGAAGCGAAGTGGCAAGGAACCTGAGGAAGGTTGATGCCTACAGCTCCGGCAAAGAGGCAGCCGACGAGAGATTTTGGAGCAACTTTCACTCGGACTACTACAGTTCAGTGTACCTCCAAATGAAGACTCCACTTGTCTGAAGTCAATGGATCGATTGGACGTAGTTTGAGTGGAAAAATCATGAAGCCTTTGAGGAGGTCATAGAGGCTGTAGAGAGACATGGACTCAAGGACCTGCTCGCCTTCAGGTACAACTAGAATGATGAGATCATTGCCCAGTTTTACTCGACCTGCCACTTTGCTCATGATGGAGAAGACAAAGTGACTTGGATGACACATGGATCCAAGTACACAATCTCCTACACTGAGTTTGCCAGACTACTGCATCTTAAGGACACCGGGAATGATGAGATTGTGATTCACAATCTGGGAGTGGTGGATAAGGACAAAATGGAGTTTCTCTATGATACTCGACTTCCATTCAACCCTCCCTCAATCAAGAACATGAAGCCCTTCTTCATTGTTCTCAACAGAGTGCTCCGGAAGACCATTGCTCCAAAGGATGGAGATGCCGGGAGCGTCCAAGGTTATCTGAGAACCTTGATGAAAGTGATCAGCAGGAGGAGAAGATTTAATATCTTCGACTATATTTGGAATCACATGGTAAACATATCCTGCACACCAAACTGTTCCTGTGGCCATGCTCCTTATTTAATGTTCATGATTGAGAAAGGCCTCAGAAGCCTCCTCGGACCTCCCTCCCAGCTGCTCTCTCACCTGGATCACCTGAAGAACATCCAGAGAGAGCGCATGAAGATGCAAGGCCTGCATCCAAGACTAGGGCATCTCCACAGAAAGGTTCCTCCAGTGGGATCATGAAGATTTTGGCTGCTATTTTCAGTTCTTGCCGCAAAAACTGAGGTGAAGATTCATAAGATGAACAAGGCAAGAAAAGAAGAGATGACATACATGAAGGCCAATGTCAAGGAAATATGCCAAAAATTGGATATTGAGCCCGTTGGATCCCCGATCATCTCAGAGGACTCTGCATCTGAGTTTACAGAGCTTCCTCCTCTCTCTCTTCAGAGCGTGCCTACTTTGGCACGACGAGTGGTTCCTCTCCTCCTCTTCCTCAGGCTGATGATGAAGATGAAGAAAGGACCGACAACGAGGAGTGAGCCGGTGAGGACAAGTAAATCCCTCCTCTCCTTTTTGGTGCCTTGATGCCAAAAGGGGAGAGATTGAGGGGAAGTCCTAGGTCGTAGGTCTTTATTTTTGTATCCTAGCTTGAGAAATGAGTTTTGTAAGAGTTATACTATTATGCTATCATTATGTTGTTGTAAGACTTATGCTATTATGCCATCTTTATGCTTTCGTGATGAATGATGTATGTTTTTAATGAATGACAACTATGTTATGCTTTTGATGAAAGATGTATGTTTAAAACTGCTACGTAGGATTGGGACTCTTGATGATTATGGTCATAATGATATTTACATCAAAATTATTACTCACACATGTAGTCTTGCACCCCACCATAAAGAGTGCACATATGTTTTATGTCTTCATTGCCTATTTTGTTCAAAACTCATATGTGCACACTTTATGAAAATATGAATTCTTATTGTCATATTTGTGAGATCTCTATTGATTGTCATCAATCATCAAAAAGGGGGAGATTGAAAGTGCATCTAGGCACCCCTTGTGGGTTTTGGTTGATTTATGACAAACAAATGAGACCCTAACAAAATTGTTGAGAATGAGCGCACGTTCTCAAAGAAATTTAGAAGAAAGCGCAAAAAGAAAGGAGAAGGAGGATCCAAATTGATAAGAGCTCAAGAACTGAAAAGAATAGATCACTTATTATAGAGTGTGTTGGAGAAACACACCCCAAGAGCTCAAGAGAAAGAAGTCAAACTAACTGCATAATTTCAACACTTCCGGACTAGTCCGATATGAGCCGGACTAGTCCGATTTTCTTTCTAACCAGAAAACGGACTAGTCCGATATCATCCGGACAAGTCCGATTTTGTCTCTGGACAGAAAACGGACTAGTCCGCAATATCACGGACTAGTCCTATATCTCACGACACTTAGGGTTTCCTAAACACCGCACACCGGACTATTTCGGAGTCAACCACGGACTAGTCCGGACATCACAAACCTTAACGTACCCATTGAAAACCCTACTATAAAAAGAGGTGTACGACCACATCAACACAACTTTTGACCCCCCTGCTGTCACACCTCCCAATAGACTAAAATTCACCTCCCTCCATACATTCTAACCCAAGAAGGATCAATTCTTGTGGATTGATAATTGATCAAAGGAGAGACTAGTTCTACACCTCTTGAGCTTTTGGGTTTGATCTCTCGCACACTTTTCGTTGTTAATTGTTCATCTGTTGAGTGTGTTGAGTCGTGTTCATTCATTTGTTATAATTCTTGGGGAGCTCTCAACTTGTGAGAAGGCCCCTTGAACAATTTTATTGCCCTTTGTGATTAGTGGAAGAGAATTGGCCTTTGTGGCGATTCGACGAGGGAAGGGTTGGAGAAGACCCAGTCCTTAGTGGACTCCTCAACGGGGACGTAGATTGTCTTTATGGAATCGAACCTCGGGATAAATACTTGTCTCCTACTCTTGTGCATTAATTTTTCATCATATACTAGTGTTTAATATATTCTTAGAAACTCACATTCAACTATTAAAATCAAAGTTGTTTTCCGTTATTTATTGTGTCACTACTGCAATACATCCAAACTAGCAATTAATTTCCGTTGCATAGAGTATTAAAAGTGAATACTGATCAACCTTGATCTCTCTAGTCCACACTACCGGACTAGTCCGCTCAGTACCGGACTAGTCCGATTTTTCTCTGTTTAGAAAACGGACTAGTCCGCACTCTACCGGACTAGTCCGATTTCCCTGTATTTGATAGACTACTAAGTGTTCCAGGTTTCAACAAAGGGTCGAAAAGTCTATTCACCCCCCTCTAGGCTATATTCAGAAATAGATTATAGTTTTTTTTGCATGTTTACTTTTCTAGACTCACGTGAAATGTTTTTTCATCTATCCTCTTTTTATTTATTTTTTCTTTCAAAAAAGAGAAAGAGATATACACATATAGCAGGAACAACTAGGATACAAATAACCAGGGGCGGATCCAGCGGGGCAGAGGGGGGCGCGAGCCCACCCTACTGTCCGTCGAGGAGCCCCTCTCTAGCCCCTCCATAACTTTTGCAACTATGAAAGAGAATTTGCGGAGCTGCAGGTTGAAGAAGACCGCTCAATTATGGGTTGAGGTTGTATATATAAAATTGGGCTAAATAGAGCCACAACTCATTTTTCGGTGCACTGGCACCTGACCCATCTCCCTGTGACCTAATCTCCTCAATCCCACTGGCGTTCAAGCGAGAGCGGTCTGAGCGGATGAGCGGCAGCTGGCGACTAGTTGTCGTTTGGCGACACTGCAAGGCGTGGTGCGCGGGCGATCGGGTAGGCGGCGAGGCGCCGGATGCGGGTGGGCCATGACCGCGAGGTGTGCGGGCGAGGTGCGGGAAGCCAAGGCGCGGGTGGAGGTTGAGGCGCTAGCGGGCGACACACAATCGGGCGAGGCGCAGCGCAGGCGAGCGTTGGACATCGGGCAAGGCGCCAGGCGGGTCGGGGCGTCGTGTTGGCAGGCCAGGCGCAACGTAGGTGGGCATCGGCCATCAGCCCCCCCCCCTATGGTCTTTGTCTGGATCCGCCACTGCAAATAACGGTTTGGTGTAATCGTCCAAAAAACTCTTTCTTGCCGCATGATCTTCATCCTATTATCACTATTTTTTGGCACTTAAGCTCCTCAACCTGATTATGTTCACATTTCTTTTTAATTTACATTGGTAGGTAGAGAGGCTTAAGCAAAATCTTGTTGCATAAGGATGACTCTAACAGACACCGGAAAACACAACCAAACCTAAATGGCCTCCAACAGGCAAACAACCCGGTTAGGTCTTCGTTCATGCACACCTTAAATATAGACTCTGGCCACACACCCGATTTCAACTGCTCCTTCGTCCTCCTCCCCGCAGCCCACATAGCGTGGCCTCCACCTTGCCTCCCGGTGACACAAACTCCACCCCCGCCGCCCTACGCCCTCAACTCCTCCCTCTGCCCCGCACCCCTCCCTCCCACCTGTGCTCTCCATCCCGTCAGCTCATGCGCCCCTCCCCGCCCGAGCTCCTCTCCGCCACCCCGAGGAACTTTGCACCGCTCAAAGCTCCTCCCTAGCGCGCCTGTTCTTCTTCTCGTCCCTCCCTCCTCGTCGCAGACAGAGATGTTGACTCGTCCGTTGCGACAACCGATGCCCGCCCACGTGGTGCACGGGTACGTCTAGCATGACCAGTCCCGCGCCCGGAGGCCGAGCAACCCCGCCGCGGATACAACGCCGAGAAATCCAAGCGCGATGTCAGATGCGACCCCTACTGTTGCTACGCCACCATCGCTGCCATTAGCTCAACGATCTACTCCTCACACTCCTCCCAATGAATCCAAGTGGTCAGGCGCATGCACACCAGCTCTAAGATGGTCGCGGAGGCGGCAAGTTCGTTGATGAAGCGTGGACTTAAGAGCGCGGCGAGGTAGTCGACGACGAACACTCGGTCCCTACGCAACACCGCCCACGACCCTCCTGAGACGCCACCACCGTCTCTAGTGCCATGCGCCGCCCAACAAAAGCAGAGCATAGTTCAGTCAGGGCCACACCTCCTGTGCACCCCTCCCAACGCACCGAGGGGATCCGGAACGACACAAGCATTTGCTTGAAGTCCTGCGAGAAGCAGTTGATCATGACCTAAAATCCATTCACTGTTGGAGAAGGCTCGAAATGGGCTACATGGTAGATAGTTCAAGAAGACCTAAATGAGCAAATAAGGTTTAATTTTTAGACTATGTTGTTGGAGATAGTTTAAAATAAATTTTACATGATTATGTTAAAAAATGTTTATATTCTAACGGTCGTGCTCATATATTGCACACCTATGAAACAATCAACACTCTTCTTAAAATTTGAACAACAAACAAATTAACCTCCATTGCCAAAATGAGCTGGACGCAGGAGATAGATAAACCCAGAGGGGTGGACGAACCACATCAAAGAAGTAACCGTCATTGAACCGGGAGAGAGGAGAGGGAAGTACTTAGGGTTTCTCTCCCCCAGCCGAGCCGAGACAGGCAATTACTCCACCACATACACCCACGCCTCCTACGAAATTCACAAACCCACCGGAGGCACAGAAATTTCCCGAGTGACGAAAAATCCCGTCTGGAATCCGGCGCTCCAATCCCTTCCTCGCCCGACGCGCTCCTCCGTGGCCCGTCACGAATCCCGCGAATCCCCGCTGAAATTACCCAATCCCCCGCGTTCGCCGCCACCGCCGCCGCCGCAACCCCCCCGCCGCGCGTCGTCGCCGCCGCTGCCGCGTGCATCGATTGTCGCAGCTCGCGTCGTCGGGGGTCCCTCCTCGCGCCGCCAGGGCCAGGGGCTCTTCTCCGCGGTAACGCCCCTCCCCTCGCGTCAAGAGGCGTCGCCCTGCGCCTTTCCCACAGGGCGTGGATCGATTTCCTCCGCAGCTTAAGTGGTACTGGAGTGGCGTGTGACGGAGATCCACCGGGGCGTGGATCGATTTCTCCCCCAGTGTTGGTAAATAACCCTAGCTTGCCCGGACGGATTTCCTGGGAGTTGGTTATGTCACGTAGGGCGTGAGGAAGATTCGTTGGCTATGTGACACCCTGCTAATCCAATCCACTACATCCGTTATATGCTAGGTCTATTTTCATTCGACGCGTGGAGGATCAATATACCCAAGTTGCCGCCGCAGTGTATTTCCCAGAGGAATTGGGGTCAACTGAACTCCCATGCTCCACGTTAAGTCCGCCCCTGGTGGTGGTGGACTGGATTCGCAGACCCTGGTGATTTTGTCACGGTGCCACCCAGCATGGAGCGGAGCGAGCCCTCGTTGAAGCCAGAATGGCTGCTGCGGGGGCCGAGTTCAGCAGCTGCTACATCTGTTCGGCACGTGTCTTCATCTCGAGCAGGTAAGCTTTCCATCTGTGTCACCTACTGGTTCGTGTTGCTTTAATGGATAGCGTTACCGATGTAATTCTTTTGGGATTTATAGCTCTTATGATAAGTTGCTCCAGATAGGTTTGAAGTGACGTCGGATAGTGTTATAGCGGCTGTCGTCTTCAAGGCTTAACTTTATATATTTTTATTTATGCATGTTAGAAGCTGGTGCAGTTCTCTGGTGAAAATTTCCCGTCTAAATGCTCATGCTAAATTAAGACATGGCTTCCTCGTATTCATAGTTGTTAATGTGATCGAGGTATATGAGGCAGATGTTTTCATGGCATGGGTGATTTATTTAACGTAGTAAGCTGCATGCAAATTGTTGCAGTTATGCAATGTTTAAAAAAAGGGTGGATAAAGGCGAGTAGAGAAGCTCCGCCTAGCATCTAGGCCGTCTGGGCGTTTCGCAAAAAGCGGAATCAAGTCTATATATGCTTCATTATATACTGTAGTTTTTTGTAGTTATGTATGTTGCACTACAAATTTATACTGACCAAACTGCTGAAGACGGTTAGGGTCTGAAAACCAGCCTCCTTGGATACTGTGGAACCAATGTTCCTCAGTTTGCTGTGGAACAATGTAGCTGCAGTGAAGTTGGAGATTCTTTTTTTTAGGAAAATTTTCTTATGGAGTTATTGGGGTTGCCTTTGTCGGATGATAAACTTTCTTTTCCTATCTGCTATACTTTTATAGTCCACGTAGTCCCAACTGCTTTTATGGAGTAGGCAAGAATTAGAAATACTGTTTAAAAGGTGTTGCCGAGCCGCTGCCTAGGTGTTCAGGCACTCTGGACTGGATGCCCTGGCCGGTCGCCTAGGCGGGCGCATTGGCGCCCCGGCGGTCGCCTATGCGTCCAGGCACCCTTTTAAAACACTGATTAGAAACAGCTGACACAACCAACTTTGTAAACGACACTCGGATGCAAACCATATGATCGACGTGTAACTTCATTTATTTGATGCAAAGAAACATGCATGTCCACATGGTTTGCTATTTACATATACCAGATTGGAATGAAGTTGCTCCACTGATTCCTAAAAAATCCAGCTTCCAGTCTGACCATAATTTCATAAATGTTGTATGTATGGGTAGAAGTAGAGCTGTAGAAGGCTAGCCCATCACTCAAAGGTTGCTATTTTTTAGTGTGGTGCTGATTAGAAAGCAGTATCACTCTGATGCTTCTGAAACTTGATTCTTCTTGCTCTTAAGAAACGCTCTTATGTAGTTTACAGACTTTCTTGCTTTTCTTACCTAGGTTTTTGTTTCATGCCTTCTTCATTGGGTCTGAATAGTGTATACATCATTTTGAGTGTTTTAGTACTTCAAGTTATATGCTTTGTGCATGAATTGTGCGTTATTTGTTTCTCTGCCGCTTTTTTTTTTATTATGGCAGTAGATCAACAAATTTAGCTCAAACTAGACGAACATGTTGTCCTAATGTCATCAATAAGAAAACAGAGGGAGCGGTTAATTTGTTATTAATTTGCTTCTTGTTTTTTATTATATATGTTTTAAAAAGCTACTGCTTGAATGAATTAGATGATCAAGGCAGGGGTGCTTCAAGAAATCGATCATCAGGACGTGATTGCGATCGGAGTTCCCAACAGTCCTCATTGCGGAGGGGTCCAGGTTCAGTTGTGTCAAGGCGGAATGATCGCGATGGTACAGGGAAGTCAAGAGGTTATGCCAGTTTTGGAAGGCATGACAGGGAAAAGGGACAAGAAAAGGACCCAGATTACCGTGAACGGGAGAGTAGGTTGGTTCAGCCAGAGGATTCTCTGCGTGATGGCTTTGAGTCGTTTAACTCATGCAGACCGGAGAAGGACAGGCTGAACCGTGCTCGTTCGATGGTGGGCATATCAAATCGGGCAGTCGGAGTAAGTTTAGAAAACGGTAATGTATCTAATAAGGATGCTGGAGCCATCTCTTTTGAGCGAGAATTTCCACACCTTGGTTCAGAGGACAAATATGGAAAGCAAGACATAGGCAGAGTGCCATCTCCTGGAATTAGCACTCCCATTCAGAGCATACCGTTGGTGACTGTGCTGGATGGATGGAATTCAGTGCTAGCTGAAGTTCCTAAACTTGGTGATCCAAGCAATAACTCTGTTTCCTCATCTTCATCACCTGCTGTCTCAAGTAAACAGACTGACTTGTCCAACTCTGGAAGTGCATTAAGCATGGCCGAAACAGTGATGCAATCACCATTAAAGATTAGTACAACACCCCAGGTGGTTAATAAACATGATTATATTTTTCCCATCCACATTTCTATCCATGACTATAGTTTTATGACCTTTTTGTGCCATCTCTTTTCTTATCCAGTTACCAACTGATGCTCAGAAGATTGAAGAGCGCACGATGAGGCAGTGCATTCTAAGACCTCTGACGCCATCATCAAGCAAATTTTCTGTTAGTACCCAATTTACTGTATTCTGGCTAATTAAGTCTTACACTTTGTTGTTCCCGTGATTATTGTGGATGTGCATATAAGCTCGCAAGCTCTCTAGTCTCATACATTCTGTTTGCTAATTGTTTTGTTTTTTCAAGGACAGCAGAAGCATTACAAATATGATTTGTTATGTTGTATACCAAAAAGCTGTAGTTGCATTAAATAATCTCTCACGATACAGCTATGAATGTAGATTTTTTTAACTACCAATGAAATCATTTATGCCTATACATTTGTGCAGTTGTACTATTAGTGATCATATTCAAAATGGTTTGTTAGTTGTTACGCAGGTTGGTTCACTGACCTGAAATTTATCTTTTGAATTATGATTGCCTGATTTTTTTATGCAACCTGCAACTTATCCTTGAACTAGTATTTGGATTACCTTAGCAGCGCTATGCCTTTATTTGAGTCATTTATGAACGCAAAATGTGTGATATTTCCCATGTACTGTAGAACTCTTGCATATCCATGGCACCAGAAAAATGTTTTTTTAGCATGTGTTCCTTATAAGCACATTTGGTTCACTCAGTGGTCAGACGCATCTCATCCCTTATAGCTAGTCAGTATGGCTAATGTTTTACCCAGTTTACGGCTTTTTTTCCCTGAATTTTGTGATTTTGAATATTGTGTTCAACTGGATTAGTCAGGCTAAATGATTGTACCTGAGGGCTGAGGCTTATACAATGGGAATAAAATGTACTGTTGAATCATCAGTCGGTCAACATTCATTAGTCATCAGCCAGTCAACATTCATGTAATTAATAGAACTTTAAATGAATGTGCTTTCTCTGACTGCATTTGTTACTTGTCTTGAATATTTGCCGAGTTATATTCTCTTGTGCTGAACTAGTACCATATTAATTGGAACTAATTTAGAATACTAAACAGGCATCAAGTTCTTTGGATAAGTTGAAACCCAAAGTTGTAAGAGCGGGAGAGGCTAATGTTCCTATTAAGGTTGCACCACAACCGTCAGTACAGCCTTCTAGCAGTTCTGTTCGGACTCCAATTAAAACTGAGCTTGTAAAGCCATCTCAATCAGGCAGCCTTCAAGTTCTTAGCCGTGAACAGAATGGTACTGTAAATACCGCCAAAGACAACATCAGCAATCCTGTGAGCCCTGTTCTTGGCCGATCTTCTTCAATGGAACCTATGAGGAAGCCTATTAACCAAAAGCTTAAGGTTGTCACTAATGGTCTTCCTTTGCATATACTACAAGGTTCATTTGGTGAAAGAAAAGCAAGTGCAAAGGACAAGTATAAATTCTTTGAATTGTTGCGGAGCAAGTCTGTAAATGGTTCAGGCACTGCAATTGAGTCTCCATCTAACTTGATTGATGATCAGCAGAACTCTTGTCTTGATCTGTCCTTGTATGATTCGAGAGTCAAATTTCTTGAAAATGGGAGTAGTTCCTGTGATGAAGCAAATTCATGTGAGGGATCTCAGCGACACATGTCTGATAATGAGGAAGTCATTCCACCTTCAGAATCTCGTGATGTTTTAGACGAGGTATCTCTGGGGATTCTTGTTGACAACAGGGGTTCCAGCTCTTCATCAACAATTGCAGACACAGAAGATGCTGCTTCTAAGAAGCCTCAAACCATACTTGCACATGTAGATGATGTTTCCATGATGTCCAACTCTGTTAACAATGAAGCCAAGTTGCCACTCGGTACAGCTGAGGGGGAGGAATCATATCCTGCTCAAGAGCTTGAGCACATAGGAGTAGGGGAGGAGGAAACCTATGCTGATGAAGAGTTCAAGCACATGGGAGCAGGGGAGGAGACCTATGCTGGTGAAGAGTTCAAGCACATGGGAGCAGGGGAGGAGGAAACCTATGCTGGTGAAGAGTTCAAGAACATTGGAGCAGGGGAGGGGGAAACCTATGCTGGTGAAGAGTTCAAGAACATTGGAACAGGGGAGGAGGAAATCTATGCTGGTGAAGAATTCAAGAACATTGGAGCAGGGGAGGAGGAATTTTATTTTGCTCAAGATAAACCAAGTCCCGAAGAGCTTGCTTTCCTGCAATCTCTTGGCTGGGATGAGAATGAAGTAGTTCTACCTCTCCAACAGGAAGAGATTGCTGATTGTGTAAGTTGTATTTCTCTAGCCTAGTTGATCCTCGTTGCTATCATCATACAACATATTGCTGGATTGTTCTGTCCTGCTAGTTCATGAATGCGGTGGTAATTTTTTTATGGTTCCCACCAATTTTGCAGGTAAGGCAGAACGTGAGACTGCAGCAGAAGCTTCAGGAGTGCAGGGGCTAATCACTGAAGTTAGGGAGAAACATTACCATGTCGTCACCATGCTGAGAACATGTGGGCGCGAAGTTGTTGCATGATGTGTTTTGGTAACTCGGTCAACCGACATGGAACGATTGTCTAGCATAGCAAATCGACAGGTTTTTGTTTCCTTTATGCTTGTTCAGCCACCTGTAGGCGAGGTTTCATTCGTAGAGCTATCATCCCCCGGCCTGCTGAAAAGAGGTTTTAGGGTTGTTTTTCCTCGTTTTCCCAGGAGGAGTATCGAATGAGTCTATCTGGTGTTGGAGGCACATAGGCGTGGCGTTGCTCTGAAAGAATAGGTTGTCTTTCTTTTTTTTTACTTTTCATGGTTTATCCTTTTTCAAAAAAAAAGAAGCGGTAAAAGAATGCTCGATCGTGACAACAAAAGGTGCACAAGATAACCTTGGAGTTGTTTCCTATGTATATTTGTTCATGTAACTTTTTTTTTACGAAATGGCTCGTGTAAAATTTGCTAGGACGTTTTTAAGCAGACGCCGAATTCCCACGCAGAGCAGACGTAGCAAAAGCTAGGTTGCTACATCAACCAAGATCCAACCAAGACCTGGCTATTGAGGTCTGTTTACTCTGTTGACCTGGCTATTGAGGTCTGTTTACTCTGTTCTGAAATAAATGATGTTTAGGATAAAAAATTAGTTTATTTTAAACTAAATTAGCTGTTTTAAACGTCATTTAACAGAAGGAGTATTTGCGTGCTAAGGGGGTCACGTCTTCTCGGCGGCAGTTCTCGTTATCCAGTAGTGTGTCGTAAGATTCAACGATGACACGGAATATGGGGGGCACAACATATGGCTGGGCACCTGCCCAGCTATAGGGACCGAACAAAATGTGGGAAAAATAGTCTGGACGATCAAATTGCTCACCAAACCAGTAGACGCCGGCATCATAATAAACCCATGATTCAAAGCTCTTGTGCGCTAGCCCGTTCTTACAGATTTTATTTGCGAACATCAAAAGAGGTTTTTTACTTGATTTTAATGGTTTGGGCGATTATAGCCATCTTAAAAATCCGGCAGGGGCTCGTGGGCCTCGGCCGCGGCCCCCTGTCGCTGGTCTCCCAGCTCGGCCTCGACAAGTTCTACCGCCTCACCTCCCTGGACGACAACAGCAAGAGCCTGCTCCTCCTCGGCTCCGTGGACGACATCTCTGAGAGCGCGCGCGGCCACCTCGCCGGTGCAGAGCACCCGGCAGGCTGGTGAAGAACCCGAGCCAGCCGTCCTTCTACTACGGGATTGCTCTTGGAGGACAACTTTCCGAGTGACAAAAAAACGCTCTTACAAAAAATACGCTTGCATGAAAGGACACAAGGATCGATGCTACCCGCAACCAGCTCGCCTTTGCGGCACCGCCTTTCCGTGTGCCCCGGAATCGAAGCACCCGGTGCTCGTCTTCTTAACCCCCGCTGCCCATCAGGCAAACGAACACATACCGTACAATAGGAAAGAAATTCTCTGCAACAGTGCTGCAAATAGAGCACCGTGCAACACTGCCCAGATTTACGCCACGTGGCCTTTAGCATCAATCACGAAGCATCTGAGCCCGGCTCTCTCTGTTTCGGCTCATCCAAACGAGCGAGCCAGTTATCAAATTGAGCTGAGAAATACTAAAACGCCCCTCTGGTTTGAGCGACGAACATTGTGACGGCGGCCAGAGTGGCGGACGGCTGGCGATGAGGATTAGCGATCAATATCTGCGTTGGTACGCATTTGCCCGGACCTAGGAGGCCGCGAGCACTTGGGTCGTCGTGGGAAGCAGCTGCAGCGCTGCCCTGCCGCAGGAGGTAAGGACGGTCAGAGGTCAC
Organism: Neostapfia colusana; assembly: GCA_030760725.1. NCBI lineage: Eukaryota > Viridiplantae > Streptophyta > Magnoliopsida > Poales > Poaceae > Neostapfia > Neostapfia colusana. Next base: position 54,595,874 of record JASWHV010000019.1, read on the forward strand.
CATCGATGGCGGCGCGGGCTAAGACAGCTGGAGCTCGCTGGAGATGGTTCCAGCAGGGGCGTGTTCGGCTGAAGGTTGTCGTCGATGGCAGCGAGGACAGGATCAGCCAGACATCATCATCATGTAGATAGCATGCATAGATGCAAATAGAAACAGATGCGAACTGCTGGATCAAGCAGGTCACTGCTGCGGCTCGGCCGCGGTTACTGTAGAAGGGGATCTCCGCTGGAATGGCCGCCGACGCTACCGTGGAGATGACGATAATCCTAGAAGAATCGCTGCGTGCGGAGAGAGAAGGCGATGCCTTGAATTGATAGCTGGCTCGCTCGTTTGAATGAGCCAAAGGCCGAATAGAAACAGAAGGAGAGCCGAGCTCAGATGCTTCGTGATTGATGCTAAAGGCCAAGTGGCGTAAATCTAGGCTGTGTTGCATGGTGCTCTATATGAAGCACTGTTGCAGAGAATTTCTTTCCCGTACAATAGCGTCTCGACTCTGCACCGTGCGCACCCGCTCGCGGTCGCCTCGCGCGCCGGCATTGTCGCGTCACCCCCCAATTCCCGCAACCACCATGTGCGCCGTACTGCTGCTGCTGCTTCTTCTGCTCTTCCTCGCCCTCCCCGTCCTCCCGGCGCGCGGCGGCTCGCCGCCACTCCACCTCGAGCTGGCTCGCGTGGACGCTCTGCCGGCCGCCAACCTCACGGACCACGAGCTCCTCCGGCGCGCGGTGCAGCGCAGCCTCGCCCGGGCGTGGGCCGTCGGCGCCGCCGCCGGGGCGGACACGGACGGCCGCGGCAAGGCCGCCGCCGTGGAGGCGCCGCTCGTGCAGGGCGGCGGCAAGTACCTGGTCGAGCTCGGCGTCGGCACGCCGCGGCACTCGGCGTCGGCGGTCGTAGACACCGCCAGCGGCCTCGTCTGGGTGCAGTGCCAACCCTGCGTCAGCTGCTACCGCCAGGTGGAGCCCGTCTTCGACCCCAGGCTCTCCTCCTCCTTCGCCATCGTGCCGTGCGGTAGCGGCACGTGCGGCCAGCTAGACGGCCACAGGTGCGTCCGTAGAAGAGTCCCACGCCGCACGTGACGCATATCCGCGTCAGCCGACGTAAGCAGACTGGGAACATAGCGCCTCGCTGGGTGTATATGCATGCAGGTGCCGCGACGAAGACGGCGACGACGACGACGCGTGCGAGTACACGTACAAGTACAGCGGGAGCGCGGTGACCAAGGGGGACCCTGGGCATGGACAAGCTGGCCGTCGGCGGCAACGTGTTCCACGGCGTCGTCTTCGGCTGCAGCGACTTCAGCGTCGGGGCCCCGTCCGCGTAGGCGTCGGGGGTGGTGGGCCTCGGCCGCGGCCCGCTCTCGCTGGTGTCCCAGCTCTCGGTGCGCCAGTTCACGTACTGCCTGCCGCCGCCTCTCTCCCGGGCCGCGGGGAAGCTCGTCCTCGGCGCGGACGCGGACGCCGTCGTCCGGAACGCCGCGGACCCGGTCGCGGTCGCCATGTCGTCCGACCCGCGGTACCCGTCCTACTACTACCTCAACCTCGACGGCCTGGCCGTCGGCGACAGGACCCCGAACAGGAAAGCGACGTCGCCGGCGGCGGGTGACCGCGCCCGCGCGCACGGGATGGTCGTGGACATCGCGTCGACGATCTCGTTCCTCGAGGAGTCGCTGTACGAGGAGCTGGCCGACGACCTGGAGCAGGAGATCAGGCTGCCCCGCGGGTCGGCGCCGCGCCTGGGGCTGGACCTGTGCTTCGTCCTGCCGGCGGGGGTTTGGATGGACCGCGTCTACGTGCCGTCGGTGTCGCTGTCCTTCGACGGGCGGTGGCTGGAGCTGGAGAAGGAGCGGCTGTTCGTGGAGGAGAGGGCGGGGAGGCTGATGTGCCTCATGATCGGCAAGACGACCGGCGTGTCCATCCTCGGCAACTACCAGCAGCAGAACATGCAGGTGCTCTACAACCTGCGCCGGGGGAAGATCACCTTCGCCAAGACCAGATGCGACTCCGTGCGCTAGAAGAATTGTTCCATTCCATCCAGATGGATTGGGGGGTTGGCCACCTCATCTCCTTCTCGAGCACCACGATTTTAGTGAAAACTGCACATTGGAGATCGGACACCGATGTTTTGTATTGGCCTTTGTCTGATCCCAATTTGTACACTACGAAGAAATTGGTAACCATTCGAAGAAGTGACCGTAGCAGAATTTGCACATGCGATTCTAGTAACTCTTTTAGCCTGTCTTTTTCTATCCCTGGTGATCCTGGGGACTCCACGAGGATCTGAATCATTTTTATCGTAAATAGTTCATCATTTACGCGTTCTATCGTTCTTTTCTAGTCTCCTGTTGCTCTTTTTTCTTTGACTAGGCAAACAGTAGGAGAGGCTCCCACTGTTGCTCCTTGTTGAAAATACAAAACAAAACAAAATTATAGCTTCATTACAGCTCAGAAAGAGTAAGGGTATATGGGAAACTTCCCAGGTTTGTAAATATATAATAATATGGAAGTGTCTACAAATAAGACACATGGAGAGAAATATACTCTCACCAATTATTTGACGCTAGCCAGTTCAATTTTGAACTAATTAACCAAAGTCAAATAATTATAAACGGAGGGAGTACTCAGGATATGAGCTGGTCTTATAGAATGCAGATTACAAGAAAATATAGATGCTTGGAAATGAATGAACCATAACTTCCTTTAGAAATTTGTTCATCTTTCCTTCAGAATTTTTTCATCCCAAGTAGCGGAAGATAATGATATTTCACTGAGATAACTGGTTGTCAGAATACGCACGCACAGAATTTGCCAATTCCTGAACATGTGAGTCTTGAACTCTACCTGTTGGAAGACATGCATAAAATAACAGATCAAAGCAGACGTATCGGGCTGAAGATCATCTACAAGACTTAGAAGTTAAGTTTAGATCTTTTGTAACAAACTCGGGGTACCGATCAAGTTAGGATAGCTCTTGGAGATTGATTTGTTGTGATCTATCTCTAAGTACCGGATGTAATCTATCTCTAGTAGATTGATCGGTGCACCAGAGTTCCTGTACTCTATAAATACTTATCAACACGCAGCCCAGGTGCTTATCGAGTTTGATAGCCCTGGTTCCACCAAAAGCTTCGCTGCAGCTTAACATGGTAACCAGAGCCGGTTAAGTCTCCACCGAGAAGAGATCGCCGAGGGGGAGTTCGTCGAGAGGAGAAGGAAGTCTCTTCATCGAACGCCTCTTACCCAAAGCCCAAACTAGAAGTTTTTATTCAGGAATTTGAGAGCCTCATCGTAGCCGAGAAGAAAGTAGTCAAGATCTTCGATGGCTGCTGCACCAGGTTTCAATACTCTTAATCATCATGTAGAGAAGTTAACAAGAGATATCTATCTTTCGTGGAAGGCTCAAGTCCTCCCGGCCATAAGGGGTGCGCAGCTTCATGGCTTTCTTGATGGAAGTCGGATGAAGCCAGAAGAAGAAATCGAGGTTGAAGATGAGAACAAGACCAAGAAAAAGGTACCAAATCCAGATTATTTGGTTTGGCCTAGATCAGCAACTTTTAAGTTATATTAACTCCACGTTGTCCAAAGAAGTTCTAGCTCAAGTAGCTATGTTTTCCACATCTATTGATGTATGGAGATCTATACAAGAAAGTTTCGCCTCCCAGTCAAGAGCACGAATAATGCATCTTCGTGCAAAATTGTCTAGCACAAGAAAAGGAGATATGACAGCAGCAACATATTTTGCAAAAATGAAAGAATTTGCAGATGAGATGGCAGCAGCGGGCAAGAAGCTAGAAGAAGATGATGTGGTGACCTACATACTTGTAGGCCTTGATGCGGACTACAACTCCCTCATTGAAAATGTAAGTACTAGGACAGATTCAATCTCACTTTCAGATTTGTTTGCACAGCTGTTAGCCACAGAAGCACGGTTAGAACGTCAAAACCGAAGCCAATATCAGTACAATGCTAACTACACCACTCGAGGAAGTGGATCACGTGGCATAGGAGGCCACAGAGGAGGTGGACGTGGAAGAGGCCAAGGCAGGAACTCAACCGAGCCAAAACCACAGTGCCAACTATGTGATAAGATTGGCCACACGGTGGTTAGGTGTTGGAGGAGATTTGACAGAGAATTCAAGCCTGAAGAGAAATCAGTCAATCAAGCATATTCATCATATGGATTGGACACCAACTGGTACACAGATACTGGAGCTACATATCACATAACTGGGGAATTAGACAAGCTTTCAACTAAACAAATATATGGAGGTCAAGAAAAAGTTCACACTGCAAACGGTTTAGATATGAAAATTAATTATGTCGGTACCTCTGTTTTGAAAACCCCTGATCGTAATCTTCATCTTCACAATGTCCTACATGTTCCATCTACTACAAAGAATCTTTTGTCCGTTCATAAACTCACTACCCATAATTCTGTCTTTCTTGAATATCATCCTCACTACTTCTTGGTGAAAGATCAGGCCACGAAGAAAATTCTTCTACGAGGTAGATGTGAAGGTGGCCTCTATCCTTGGCCGTCCATAGAGAAATCCTCCTCCAAGTGTGCCTTCATGACCACCAAACCATCACTGACGAAGTGGCATGATAGGCTTGGTCATCCCTCCATGATCATAGTCAATAAAATTGTGAGCAACAATAATCTTCCATGCTCCATAGAGTCTAGCAAGAATAAAGTTTGTGATGCATGTCAACAAGGCAAGAGTCATCAGTTGCCTTTTCCTAAATCCACTAGTGTGTCAAAGTCTCCATTAGATCTTATATTTTCTGATGTATGGGGTCCGGCTCCTACTTCTATTGGAAGAAATAGTTATTATGTGAGTTTTATTGATAACTTTAGCAAATTCACTTGGATTTATTTTGTGCAACACAAGTCTGAGGTATTTCACAAATTCCAAATATTTCGCACAATGGTAGAAAGAAAGTTCAACAAGAAAATCATAGCCATGCAAACCGATTGGGGAGGCGAGTATGAGAAGCTTAATTCCTTCTTTTCGCAAATAGGAATTACCCACATGGTGCCGTGTCCACACACACATCCACAAAACGGCGCTGCGGAACGCAAGCACCGACACATAGTGGAAGTAGGGCTGACTCTCTTAGCACATGCATCAATGCCACTAAAATTCTGGGATGAAGCTTTTGCAACCGCCGCCTACTTAATCAACATAATTCCTTCTAAAGTTATCAGCTTTGTTTCTCCACTAGAAAAGATAGAAGGAACCAAACCTGATTATTCTCATCTTAAGAATTTTGGTTGCGCATGTTGGCCAAATCTCCGACCCTACAATCAACACAAGCTAGCTTTCCGGTCCAAACAATGCACCTTTTTGGGATATAGTCCATTACATAAAGGCTATAAATGTTTAGACATATCTAGTGGAAGAGTCTATATCTCACGAGATGTGATTTTTGATGAGACGGTATTTCCCTTCAATAATCTTCATCCAAATGCAGGGGCACGTCTTAGAGCTGAAATTCTCCCCCTTGATCCAACATTGTTATCTACAGCAGAACTTCAAACAGATTTACTACAGAATATTTTTCATAATCAAGATGAACTAATTGCATTTTCTGATCACATGTCTAGTGCAAATTCTGAAAATATGCAGGAAGATGGAGAATATGCCACAGAAGATCCGAACCGGTCGCAATCAGATCATGCGCTAACTCCACCGCGTAACAGAGGGCAGCTTTCCACGGATCAGGGGCTGCGCAGAGAATCTTGCGGGCAGGCTACATCCTCGGATCGGGAGTCGTGCAGGGAGTTGTGTAGAGAACCTGGCAGTACCTCGGATCGGGAGCTGCATACAGCGCCTGGTGGTCGGGTCATGCTCCCAAATCGTGAGCCGTGCAAGGAGTTGCGCAAAATGACAGAAGAACAGGCAGTCTTCTCAGATCATCGGGCCCGAGGCACAGATTCGGTAGCAGACCCAGGAGGGGTTGGTTCCAATCAACAAGCGCGCGCGACTACTACTGCTCAATTACTACCTCCAGGTAATGAAAATTCTTTGGTAATCATATTGATAATGCAGAAGAAATCGGCCATGCACCGGAAATTGTTCAGACGCCGCAAACAGGAACAAGAGCAATGTTGTTACAAGAGACAACACAACAAGTTCAAGCTCCTAAGACAAGATCCAAAAACAACATTTTCAAACCTAAAAACTTTGGTAATGATTTTGTATGTTTAAGTACAGTTTCAGGTGAACCAACTTCGCTTCAGCAAGCCTTAGACAATGAAAATTGGAAGAAGGCCATGGATGAGGAAGTTCGAGCTCTGGAAAGAAATCAGACTTGGCATCTTGTGCCCAGAAAAGGAGTAAGTAATGTAATTGACTCTAAGTGGGTCTATAAAATCAAACGGCATGCAGATGGCTCCATTGATAGAACAAAGCAAGACTAGTGGCAAAAGGATTTAAACAGAGGTATGGAATTGATTATGAAGACACATTTAGTCCTGTTGTTAAAGCAGCTACTATTAGGATTGTGTTATTAATTGCAATGTCAAATAATTGGTGCTTGAGACAGTTAGATGTACATAATGCCTTTTTGCATGGGGTCTAGAAGAAGAAGTCTATATGACACAGGCACCAGGGTATGAGAATTCAGCTTATCAAGATCATGTATGTAAGTTGGATAAAGCCATCTATGGACTCAAACAAGCACCAAGGGCTTGGTACTCCAAACTGAGCTCAAAATTAATTCAACTTGGTTTTGAGGCATCCAAGGGAGATACATCACTGTTTATTTATTGCAAAAATAAGTTAATCATCTACCTACTAATATATGTTGAAGATATCATAGTGGCTAGCTCTTCTCATGCAGCTGTAGATGCCATGCTAGCAGATCTAAAGATAGAGTTTGCATTAAAAGATCTTGGAGATCTTCATTATTTTTTAGAGATTGAAGTCTCTAAAATCAAGGAAGGGCTATTGTTGAATCAAAAGAAGTATGCAGAAGAAATCATAAAAAAAGCAGGGATGGAAAAATGTAAGGAAGTCTCTACTCCTCTATCTAGTGCAGAAAAATATTCAGCCTATGCGGGACAACCACTTAGCGTGGAAGAAACTACAAAATATAGAAGTATTGTGGGAGCTCTACAATACCTCACTCTAACTAGACCAGATCTGGCCTTCTCAGTAAATAAGGTGTGTCAATTTCTTCATCTTCCCACCAATATTCATATGACTATGGTCAAAAGAATATTGAGGTATATTCAAGGGATAATTGACTATGGAATCAGGTTTGTCAGGGACAGCTCTTTACAAATAAATGCATTTTCTGATGCAGATTGGGCAGGATGTCTAGATGACAGAAAATCCACAGGGGGCTTTGCAGTCTTTTTAGGAGCAAACTTGATATCTTGGAGTGCAAAGAAACAAGCTACTGTTTCACGGTCTAGTACTGAGGCTGAGTATAAATCTCTGGCAAATGCCACCGCTGAAGTGATATGGCTACAAACTATTTTAAAAGAACTAAGAATTCAACAGTCTGAAACTGCTACTCTGTGATGTGACAATTTAGGAGCCACATTCATGACTGCTAATCCTGTGTTCCATGCTAGAACCAAGCATATTGAAATATACTATCATTTTGTGAGAGAGAAAGTAGCAAATAAAACTTTACAAGTGAAGTTCATATCAACCAAAGATCAAGTGGCAGATGGGTTCACAAAATCATTAACTACACAAAAGCAGCTGGTATTTCGGTACAATCTAAACATGGGATGTTTAGATTGAGGAGGGGTGTTGGAAGACATGCATAAAATAACAGATCAAAGCAGACGTATCGGGCTGAAGATCATCTACAAGACTTAGAAGTTAAGTTTAGATCTTTTTGTAACAAACTCGGGGTACCGATCAAGTTAGGATAGCTCTTGGAGATTGATTTATTGTGATCTATCTCTAAGTACCGGATGTAATCTATCTCTAGTAGATTGATCGGTGCACCAGAGTTCTTGTACTCTATAAATACATATCAACACGCAGCCCAGGTGCTTATCGAGTTTGATAGCCCTGGTTCCACCAAAAGCTTCGCTGCAACTTAACACTACCAAGACATTTGAGCTCTGACCATCAGGCTTAACATCGTTCTATGGTGAGAGGACATGGCGAGATAAAATCCTGGGTCAGCCGTCAGCATAATCCGACGTTTGGATAGGATGTGGCAAGATAAAATCGTGGGCCACATCATCCGACCTTCCAAATGGGATCCATTGATTGGGTGCGGTTCCTCTCCGCTCACCGTCACCAGTCTCCTCCAGCTCTACCCTCCGAGTCACCACCTCCACAACATGGTCCAATGGCAGAGTTCTAGAACAGGAAGCAAAGAAGCATGGCCATAACACTTCACTCTCCTACTTCATTCAGCTCGGATTGCCGACCCAATCGCCTCCTCCTTCGTTAAGCTTCCAGCGAGCTATTTGTGTGTCCATGGCGCTGCTCTCCGCGACTTCCCCGACCACGAGGAGCCGCAGCAGGTGCCTGCTCTCCCCGCCGCGCACCCACGACAGTGCCACGGCGCCGGCTTCGGTGGGAGCAGGACGCCGGCGCGGGCCTGGTCGGCGGCGGCGACAATGCTCCACCCCGACGCGGTCGTCGCCCAGGCGCCGGCGGCGGGAGGGAGGAGGAGGTCGCGAGTGCTGGTGGCGGGGGTGGCTTCGAGAGGCCGGGGGTCTGGTGTTCGCGCTGGCGGCGCGGCGCGAGGGGTACAGGTGGCGGTGTTCGAGCGCGACATGAGCGCGGTGGGCGGGGAGGGCCAGTACCGCGGGCCCATCCAGATTCAGAGCAACGCGCTCGCCGCGCTGGAGTCCATCGACATGGCCGTCGCCGAGGTCATACGCGCCGGCTGCGTCACCGGGGACCGCATCAATGAGCTCGTCGACGGCGTCTCTGGCTCCTGGTACGTCCATTCCTCTTCTTGCTGCAGCTTACACGCTTTCTTGTTCACCTGCTATGTTCTATGTGCTCGCATAGAGCACGACGCGCCGCCGCTCACCCCGCCCGACAGCACCAAACGATCTAGTTGTGGGCTACTTGCCTTAGGTGCATGGGTGCTCGCCTGCGTGGTGCGACACACCTGATCATCCGCTGCCGCGCGGGTGGCCTGATGTCACACTCGAGCGTATACTCACATGTATGCCAGGATCAGTTGACTCATACATGTGTCGACAAAAGTGAAATATCATTATATTACAACCCAAATACAACGTATATCATAATAATACAACATAATACATAAAAATATCAAATAAGAGTATCACTACACTAATAACATAACAGTGGAAGACTATAGCGTAGATACTCCAGTTTCACAGGCGTTACCCAGGGGTTTCGCCAGTGTAGAACAACTCTTCGAGATCGAAGTCCTCCTCATCAAAGTCTATATCTTTATTTGCACCTGAGCAGCATATGATATCTAATAAAAGCAAGTTTTAGTAACCAAAGATACTCAGCAAGTGTAGGAAAGAGTGTTATGAAGGCTATTAGCAAGCAAAGACTAAGATTGTTAAGCACTATGCATTAATCCTAGACTTTAGCTTTGATTAGCAACCTCTATTACTAAGTGATAAATCCCATCAACTTAATAATTAAGTCATTAATGTTAGGTTATACCACCCAACAATACTATTTAAACTCACATCCATGTTTCTCTAATTATGGACAAGTCTAAGCCACTCTTGACCGTGAGCACGACTGTCATGACAGTTTGATTCTCTGCAGAGATTATACCACTTTACCACAAGTAGTGATTTCATCCCCCTATTGCCATGTGAACTAAGAACCTCCCTGATATCCGTGGTTGCAAGCCACATTACACACATTATTTGGTTTGCGATCAGGAAATCGCTACATAGCCTTTACAAAGGGTCTACCGGCAAGTACAAGCCCACTGAGGTTTCACCGCTGCACTTCCTGGGAGTAAATCCTCTCCTGTAGAAGCCTCGTCTTGAGCTTTGTAGTTTCTAGGGTAGTCCAAAAATTTGACTCACCTTCCCCGCACCATTCAAACACTTATAGTATACCAGCAAACTCCTAATTAATTGGCTAAGCTGGCACATCTCAGTCTTGTGGTGGCATTGTAAAACCGGGTTAACTGTTCAATGAACCGGTCCTTAGAATCTAAGACAGACACTATCAATAACCCGAGTCTCGTGCACGAAGCACCATCCAAAACAATCAGCCTGTCTAGATTTCTAACACCATGACACACACTTGTGTCTTTCATATAATCCACAAGACTAGCACAACTATGTTTCATTCATTTCTAAAGTTCTAAGCATGACTAAGCACATAAAATGATAACCAACAAATCTTAACTAAATCCCTCCATGGCTTTACAAGGAATGATAAGGAATAAAAACTAGTGAAACATTCTAAACTGAGTTTCATATTGAAGACAACATGTAATCACTCTAACTAATCATTCTAGAATAGGAACAAAGTGGTCAAGAAACACTTGTCTTTAAATTGCTGCTCAGAAATGTCAAAATTTGTCGTTGAAGACCGACAACTGGTTTTGGGGCTGATTTCTTAATCCAACGATTTCGAGAGGGACGCATCGTCCTGGCTGTGACCGACAGAGCCGCGCAGTGTCGCTCGATGGCAGCAATGACTTTCTCGACAGAGAACCACGAACACATGGAAAAATCTCACTAATACTCAACTTTTCTACCAAATTCAGAGGAGGAAAATACGACAAACTCACCTAGTGCGGTTTCTTTGATCGAAACAGCCTAAAAATGCGTTGAACGGCGACGTTGATCGTCGGACTTAATCGCAAGAGCGCTAGAAGCAATGATCTTCTATGTCTTTTTGTTGGAGAGCATCTTAATGAAAACTTATTTGTGTATGGGAGAAAGGGAATTGAGGTCTCTTATTTGTTTAAATAGGAGGATGAAAAAGACAGCGGTTGTGGCTGATTGGCCCGCACGCGTGCGTAGCAAGAGGGTCGAGCGAGCGGTGCGAGCAGTGAGCCAGGGTGAGCGGTTGTTTCTTTTTCTTTTGGCCGGTGAATGGCGCTCATCGCTTTCCGAGTTCCAATCGTCCCTCCCTACGCAGGCTGCATCCCGCGGCCGCCACGTCTCCGCCCCCACCCAGCTGCCGCCCAACCGCACCGAGGTCCGAGGCAAAAGCAACCACCAATCCGCGGCACTTGCTCGCGGATACGGCCCTCCAGCGGCAGAGCAGTTTCAGCGCGGCAGAAAATTCCCTTCTTCTCGTGCGTGTCATCGAAAAACACTGGACTTTTTTTCGGCTCGTTATCGTGGAAATTTAGTATAGCAAGTATTTATTTGTCTGCAATATTGACATTTAGTAAGAGCCAATTGGTAGTCGTCTGTACTAACCTGCTTGTAGTAGATCTTTAGCGTTCCCATCGTCAACATGCAAGCATGTTACTCGTTCTTGAGAAAAAATGTATAGTTTCATAAATAAACTGTTGTTTATTTTCTGGTTCTGATGTGAATGTATTAGAAGCCCTTTCTTTGCTTACTCTAGTGCATTTGTTTGCGATTTCATGCTATGTCTTATTTGCTGGAGGTATATGTTTGACAGTGCCAATGGTATTCAGGTACATCAAGTTTGATACCTTTACTCCTGCAGCTGAGAGAGGACTTCCAGTCACAAGAGTCATTAGCCGCATGACGCTGCAGCAGATTCTTGCTCATGCAGTTGGCAATGATGCTATACTGAATGAAAGCAATGTGGTCGACTTTATAGATGACGGCAAAAAGGTGAATCAGCAAATATATTTAATTGGCCATGTTCACAAAATTTTAGTTAAAAGTGTAGCAGGTCTCAAATTTTAAAATTTTGTCTGACAAATGCAGGTTACTGCCATATTGGAAGATGGTCGGAGATTTGAAGGTGACCTTTTGGTTGGTGCTGATGGAATACGGTCAAAGGTAACGTGATTTGGTACACCATTTGGTCAGAAACAAGCACAAAAGGAGAGACTTGATTTGCATCAGGATTTCTTCGCTGGATAGGTGAGGAAGACACTATTCGGACATACAGATGCCACGTATTCCGGTTACACTTGCTACACTGGAATTGCAGACTTTGTGCCTCCAGATATTGACACAGTTGGGTATGCCTCATGGATCCCATATTGAATTCAATTACTTCAGAAGTCATGAACTCTCATTTGTGGTATAACATTGTGCTCCTCGTTTACTTCTGTTGCAGTTACCGTGTATTTCTTGGTCACAAACAATACTTCGTCTTTTCAGACGTCGGCGGAGGTAAAATGCAATGGTATGCCTTTCACAAAGAAGCTCCTGGTGGCATTGACCCTGAAAATGGTGAGTGTTTAGAGTGAATTTTAGTGCTTAATTAATGAAATAGATTCTTCCACATTGCGACTTGTGATGGAAATGATGACAAAATTTTGTACATGGCCCACACATGCTTATCATCTGCTAAAATTTTGACAGGCAAAAAGAAAAGATTGCTCAAGATATTCAGCGGTTGGTGTGATAATGTCGTAGATCTGATAAATGTAACTGAAGAGGAAGCGATTCTTCGTCAGGATATATATGACCGCCCACCTACTATGAATTGGGGTAAGAGTCGTGTCACCTTGCTTGGTGATTCTGTACATGCTATGCAACCAAATCTGGGCAAGGTGGCTGCATGGCTATCGAGGTATGCGATTTCATAGTTTGTCATGGCTCGGGAATCACTATTATCTACTGGAAATGTTTTGGTGTTTAAATCTAGTACTTACCGCAGCCTTGGACTTGTTTTCATAGGATGGTTACCAGCTGGCTGTAGAGCTTGAGAATGCCTGGCAGGAGAGTGTCAAATCTGGAACTCCTATGGACATATTTTCCTCCTTGAAGCGGTAATTGCTTTGTATTTTGTACTCCCTTGTTGTGGACTCCTTTGTGGGCCGCCAGTACCACAGGCGTGCCCACAAAGGGTCCACCAGCAGGGCGCCAGCCACTGCTGTTTAGATAAGAACAGTTTGTTACATCTGTTCTAGAAGAATAAATCTGTTAGGATTGTTAGGATTTTGTGGAGTTTGTTACTCCTGTACGCTGGGTGCCGGCCAGCTATAAAACCAGGCCTAATCTGTACTAGGAGGATCATCCAGAATAGAAGCAGTTTCCCTGTGGGGCGGCTGTTCACCCTGGCTGGATCCTCTGCCAACGCAGGGGGTTCTTCTCAGCAGCAGCCGCACAGGGCTCCCTACCCTCTGCGATCAATTCCCTCATCTCAGATCCATCTACACTCACCCCTCCACTCTTCCCGACGCAAGAAACACAACAATTTGGTATCAGATTCACTTGGGGCATCGACCATGTCTGGCCCCGAGACTGATCCTGAGACCTTGTCCTTGGCCTGCCTGGACTCCAAGATCAGCACCATCTCCACCACGCTAGGCGATGTCAACAACACGATGACTCGCATCTTGGCCCAGCTGTCCACCATGAACTCCAGGCTGGATATGCATGATCAACGCCTCGCCAAGTTGGAGAAGGCCCCTGAGACGATGGGATCTGCGCAGGAGGATCAGGGCCCTACTGGTACCTTCCCTCAAGGACCAGGAGCCGGCGGTCGTGGTCCCTGGAACCATGACCGTACTGAGGATCCCCCCTCTCGCCGCCATAAAATCAGTTTCCCTAAATATGATGGGGAGACCGATCCGCTACCTTGGATTAATAAGTGTGAGGCTTATTTCCGAGGTATGCGGACAATGGCAGAGGAAAAAGTCTGGCTCGCATCTCTCCATCTGGACGGTGCCGCTGCTGAGTGGTACTACGCATTGGAACGGGACTGCGGCATTATTTCCTGGGCCAGGTTCGCAGAATTTGTGAACATGCGCTTCGGACCACCGCTGCGTTCCAACGACTTGGCGGAGTTAAAGGAGCTGCGTCGCAACGGGACCGTTGAGGAATATCAGCGCCAATTTTTGGTGCTGCTCTGCCGCTGCGAGGACCTGTCTATGCGCCAACAGGTCAATATGTTCACCGCAGGCCTCGGCGAACCACTGCGGACTGATGTGGAACTACAGTTCCCTTCCAATCTGCAGACAGCAATGAGCCTCGCACGGGCTTATGAGCGTCGTCTGGCAGTAACCGCTCCTGCTACTACAGCCTTGGCTGGCCGCCCTCCTGCTCCTGCGCAGCCTCCTACTGTTGCGCCCCTGGTCAGCCGCCCGTCTGCTCCTGTGCAAGCCCCTGCTGCTGCTTCCTTGGCGGTTGGGCGCAGCCCTGTTCAGGCGCAGAAATCTGCACCTTCCAGACAGCGGTTCAGGCGTCTGTCCCCTGAAGAAATGGCAGCCAAGCGGGCCAATGGTGAATGCTACTACTGCACGGAGAAGTACACCATTGACCACAAGTGTGCCAACAAGGGGGTGTATCTCCTGGAACTTGATGATGGTGATAGTGAGGATGCTGCGATGGCTGAGTTGGGCATTTCCCTCCATGCCCTCACCGGGATCAACGTCGCCAACACGATGAAGCTTGCTGTCCAGATTCAAGGACAACAATTTGTGGCTTTGGTGGACACGGGCTCCACCCACACCTTCATCAGAGAGCCTCTTATCCAGGAGCTCTGCTTGATGATGCACCCTCGACCGGGTGTGGGGGTCAAGGTCGCCAATGGTGAGAAGCTCTCCTGTACTGGACTATGCCCCCATGTTCCTTTGTCAATTGCAGGAGAGGCCTTCACCATCAACTGTTATGCTCTTCCTCTCGACGGTTTCGACATTGTGTTGGGGGTTCAGTGGTTGCGGTCCCTTGGACCCATCCTCTGGAACTTCGACGACCTCAGCATGAAGATATGGCGCCATGGCCAGGAGGTGTGTTGGAGGGGTCTCACTACCAGCAACCCTTTGTGCGCCTCCTTGGGCAGCCCTGACCACCTCATGGGCGCCCTCCTAGACTCCTTCCAGGACCTCTTTGAGGAGCCACATGGCTTGCCCCCACCTCGGCGCCAAGATCACCGCATCAGGTTGTTGCCCGGAACAGCCCCCGTCGCCGTCCGACCGTACCGCTACCCACAACTCCTCAAGGACGAGATTGAGAAGCAGTGCGCAGATATGCTGCGCCAAGGCATCATCCGCGAGTGTACGTCGGCCTTCTCGTCTCCAGTGTTGTTGGTCAAAAAGACCGATGGCACGTGGCGCTTCTGCATCGACTACCGCGAGCTCAATTCGAAGACGGTCAAGGACAAATTTCCTATTCCGGTGGTTGATGAGTTGCTGGATGAACTACGGGGCGCGAGGTTCTTCACCAAGCTCGACCTCCGCAGTGGCTACCACCAGGTGCGCATGCACCCGGATGATATCGACAAGACTGCGTTCCGCACTCACCGTGGCCACTACGAGTTCCTGGTGATGCCCTTTGGCCTCACTAACGCTCCTTCGACCTTTCAGTCTTTGATGAATGAAGTGTTGCACTCCTTCATCCGCAAATGTGTCTTGGTCTTCTTCGATGACATCTTGATATATAGCAGGTCCTGGTCAGAACACTTACAACATGTAAAGCAAGTGTTTCAGGTCCTACGTACACACCAGTTGGCCCTGAAGAAATCAAAGTGCTTCTTCGGTGAGAAGTCGGTGTCCTACCTTGGACACATCATCTCCTCCAGTGGTGTGGCCATGGACCCCGCCAAGGTGGCCGCAGTGGAGAGTTGGCCACCGCCCCGCTCGCTGCGGGCACTTCGGGGCTTCCTTGGGCTCACGGACTACTACCGCAAGTTCATTGCGGGATATGGCGCCGTGGCTGCCCCTCTCACTGCCTTGCTCAAGAGAGAGTCCTTTCGGTGGACTCAAGATGCGGAGGACGCCTTCAACCTGCTGAAACAGGCATTGATTTCTGCACCCCTGCTCCAAATGCCCGATTTCAACAAGCCATTTATTGTTGACTGCGATGCCTCCGGCTCTGGATTTGGTGCTGTTCTGCACCAAGGCGATGGTGCAGTCGCTTATTTCAGCCGTGCAGTGGCTCTTCATCACCAGAAACTGCCGGCCTATGAGCGGGAATTGATTGGACTTGTCAAGGCAGTGCGGCATTGGCGTCCCTACCTCTGGGGCCGGCATTTTACGGTCCGAACAGACCATTACAGTCTCAAATTTCTTCTGGACCAGCGGCTGTCCACTATTCCTCAACATACTTGGGTAAGCAAATTATTTGGGTATGACTTGACGGTGGAATACAGGTCTGGAAGATTAAATGGAGCCGCCGACGCACTGTCCAGAAGAGAAGAACACACTCTAGAGGTTCACAGCATCACAGCTCCGACATTTCAGCTCTTTGATACTCTGAGAGCGGAGGCGGCTGCAGATTCTCAGGTGGCTGAAATAAAGGCGCAGATTGAAGCAGGAACAACCAATGGAAATTGGACACAGGTGGATGGGTTGCTGCTGCACCGGGGTAAACTATTTATTCCGGACACTTCTTCTGTTTGGCCGCTACTGCTAGCAGACGCCCATGAAGCAGGACATGAAGGTGTTCAGAAGACCCTCCATCGCTGGCGAGCCTCCTTCTACAGCCCGTTGGCCCTCCGCCGTGTTCGGGAGTTTGTTCGTGGGTGTGAAGTATGCCAGCGCAATAAATCTGAACACTTGCATCCAGCAGGCCTGCTACAGCCCTTGCCGGTTCCCTCTGCAGTTTGGAGCGACATTTCTATGGATTTTGTGGAGGGCTTTCCAAAAGTTGGGGGAAAGTCAGTGGTATTAACTGTGGTGGACAGATTCTCAAAATTTGCCCACTTCATTGCCTTGGGCCACCCATATACTGCTGCAACAGTGGCCAAGGCATTCTTTGAAGGCATTGTACGACTCCATGGTTTTCCCTGCTCTATTGTCAGTGACCGTGACACAGTTTCCGACGCAAGAAACACAACATCCCTCTGTTGACAGTATTTAGATAGTAATGCTTTCAGTGCTTCAGTCGTATCCAATTTCAAAGGTACCCTTTTATTTTATGGATTTGAGGTGACGTCACTACTATTATTTCGTAAGTTCACTGACAATCACAGTTTTTTGTCACACATTGGTCTGCAGTTATGAGAAGGAGAGATGGCTTCGTGTTGCTATTATTCATGGATTGGCAAGAATGGCAGCAATCATGGCCACCACTTACAGACCATATTTAGGCGTTGGTCTGGGACCTTTATCGGTATGCCATAAACTCGGATTCATACTTATTCAATGTAGAAGATTCTATTGGATGTTTGAAACAAGGTTTGAAATTGGATTAGCTATTATCACCCCTCCCTCCCCCGAGAGAAACTGCATACCGAAATTATTTGACTGCATAGTAAAATTATTTGATTTTATGAGGATATGTGTCGCTATAGTTTTTGACCAAGTTGAGGGTACCACATCCTGGAAGAGTTGGCGGGAGGTTCTTCATTAAGTATGGAATGCCGATGATGCTGAGCTAGGTGCTAGGTGGCAACAGGTGATTCTTGTGAGCTGGCTCATTTGTTCTCATTTCAAGCACCTTGGCAATAGTAGTAGAATTTTCTTAGTGGTAGATTTTGCTTACTTTAACATGTGTTACTAATCATGGAGATACAAATTCTCATTGATGAACAGCTCAAAGCTAAAAGAAAGACCTTTAAGTTGCCGACTCTCCGACAAGGTATGTTTCTATATGAAGGAATTATAATATAGGTCAGTAACATCATTTAATTTTTAGTACTCTTTGATCTGAACTGACATTTACCATCATACTGAAGGCAAACGACCAGCTTCCCCGATGGTTTCAGGACGTCGATGCGTTGGAAGAAGCTATGGGTGGAGAGTATGCTCTCTGATTCTTCTTTAGATTCATCTTAATTAAAGAAAATGTTTTGATCTATTCCTTGATTTCAGAACTTTTGGCAAAAGCATTTATATTAGGCTAATATTACTTGCAGATGGCACCTCTTACCTGCAGGCGCAGGAAACAGCAATTTCTTGCAACCTATTCGTTTAATCAGGGATGGACAGGGGCCACTCTCTGTTGGGTAGGTCTATAAAGCAAAATAATTTTCTTTCCTAAGTTCACACATTTAAAACTTTCCGGGGTAAACTATATGCATTTTCTTTTGCAGAAGCCGATCAGGGTCCAGTGACTCGGCTTCTTCTTTAACATTGCCATTGCCACAGGTTAGTTAAGCAAAACGATTCAGATTTCTTGGTGGAACTTGTTTCAGACTTGGGACCGTAGTGCAGCGATATTTCACTCCAATCTTAAGCCTCACTAACCCTTATTTTTTTCTTTAGCGAATAAACGTTTTACCATCACATCAGTTTTTTTTGTCAATTATCATGCTGGTACCAGCCTTTTAATTTTCTGGTCTTCCTTGCAGGTATCGAAAACTCATGCTACCATCACATGCAAGAGTAAGGCTTTCTATCTGACAGACCTTGGGAGTCAACACGGTACCTGGATTACAGAGTAAGCCCTGAAAGAAACACTGCTTCTACGGTCGTCCTCTAGAAACTTTTATATCTATAATTTTACTCATTCAGCTTCATGTATATACCCAGCAATGAAGGTAGACGTTACCGGGTGCCGCCAAATTTCCCAGTTCGTTTCCATCCCTCTGATGTCATCGAGTTCGGTTCTGACAAGAAGGTACCTTACTCCCTACTGTTTCCTTTTGCCTTCTTCACATTTTGTTCGTTCTCCTTATCTAGCCAACATTTCAGCTAATTTTTTCCGGTTAAGGCCTGAAAATGTTTTGATACTCTTTCTGCCGATTTCTGATCGGCTTGCACCAACCTACAGGCCGTGTTCCGGGTGAAGGTGCTGAACACGCTGCCATATGAATCCGCGAGAAGAAGGGGGGAGCGACAGCAGCAAGTCCTTCAGGCAGCATGATGGAACGGAACCATGAGGCACCGTACTGTACAGCATTCAGTAAACACGACGCAGCACTGCATCGCACGCAAAGGAAACAGAAAGAAGATGCGTCAAAGAATGATGCGGATGTTGCCATTCATCCAGCAGATCCCGAACAGGATCTTGAATTAGCTTCTGGCGGATTGTAACGCCAGTTCTACGGAACGAACTGGGTGAGTTGTACAATAGAGGTAGCAGGCGATTTTTAGCTGCTGCCGGCCGGCCGGCCGGCTGTGTACATTGACAGTTGTTGTACCATCGACACAAATTTTACTGAATCGGGAATGCAGAATGCAGTTACAGAAATACAGCGACGATGTAACATACCATCGCAGCTAGCACTCGGCGCTTGCCTTGATAAGACTTGATGTGTTTGCCATCGTCGCGCGCCTCGCCGGAGAAGAAACCGGGGAGGGGGGGGGGGGGGGGGGGGCGTCTTTGCAACTCGCAGGAGCTCGCTGAGCGCCAGCTCCAGCCGTCGCGGCAAGGTCCTCCTCCGGCCGGTGGCCGCCGCCATTACCGTTGTAGAGAGAGAGAGGTGGTGGGTGGAACGGAACCGGTCCTCACGAGGATCGTCGGATCACCTTTGCTCGGTCCAGTCCCCTCTCTTTTAGGACGTTTTTCGTGTGGCTTCGACGTTTTGACATGGGTTCCGTTGGCTCCGCTCATTTGACATCGTAGCGTTGTTTGATTCCCTTGGCATCCTGGCATTAATTTTCTTTTCCTTTCTCAAATTTTGACATATGAACTGACGATTTTACCCTCAGTTCAAACCAATTCTCTCCCCTCAACGTTCTGCTCGGGGCGGGCAGCAGGCAACAGATAGATCAGAGAGAGAGAGAATGATTTTGAGGGCAAAACGGTCAGTTCATTAGCTAAAAAAGATGAGAAAAGAAAAGAAATTTCAAGCGAATCAAACGGCACTACGATATATACATATATGTCAAAAGAAAATGGAGCCAAGCCAAGAAAACGGATGTCAACGTGGAAGGCGACGAGTCCTTAAAAGGGCAAAAATCTCGGCGGTAGGGGAGTCTACCGACTACCGGCTCCCAATTTCCAGAGCCATGTCAGGCGGCGGCGAGGGCGGTCGCCGCGGGACCCTGGCCAAGGTCTCCCTGTCGTCGCTCTCGGCCACGGCCGCGGAGGCCGCCACCTTCCCCATCGACGCCGTCAAGACGCGGCTCCAGCTCCACCGCAGTCCCGGGGCCGGCGTCGTCCGCGTCGCCGGCGAGCTCGTCCGCGACGGCGGGGTGTACCGGGGCCTCTCTCCCGCCCTACTCCGCCACGTCATCTACACCCCGCTCCGCATCGTGGGATACGAGCACCTCCGGTCCTCCCTCGCCAGCGGGGGGCGGGAGGTGGGCCTTCTTGAGATGACGCTCGCCGGGGGGGCCTCTGGTATTGCCGCGCAGGTAAAAGTCTCCTCAGACATAAGCTACCTTTTTTCCCTTGCCAAACAACTCATTGTTTAACATGCGAATAAAATGGCGAGAAATGTTGTTAAAGGAAAAAAAAACGACTTACGAACACCAAATTTTGCGTACAATAAAAGCAGTGTAATTAGTTCCAGTTGACCGTGGATGAAGTTTGATTTTGATTTCTGAGCCAGGATAGTGAAAATATGAGATCGAAATCATATTTGAATTTGATGCACGTATTCTGTTTAATTTCAAGTTCAAGCTATCAAAGACAGTAGGTAATTTTGTTCCTGCTGTTTGCAGTGCAGATGGTGGCAAGCCCTGCTGATCTCATAAAGGTAAGGATGCAAGGAGATGGCAGACTCATGAGCAAAGGTATTCAGCCACGGTACACTGGAATTGCAGATGCCTTCACAAAAATCATTCGAGCCGAGGGCTTCTTAGGACTTTGGAAGGGAGTTGTTCCGAATGCCAAAAGAGCCTTTCTTGTTAACATGGGTGAATTGACTTGCTATGATCAGGCAAAGCATCTCATCATTCGCAAGCAGATTTGTGACGATAATCTGTACGCCCACACACTGGCCTCTATTGCCTCTGGACTGTGTTCGACAACCTTGAGCTGCCCAGCAGATGTAGTCAAAACCAGGATGATGAACCAGGGCAAGGAAGGCAAAGCGTTATACAGAAACTCGCTTGATTGTTTGGTCAAGGCCGTCAGTCATGAGGGTGTGGCAGCACTTTGGAAGGGTTTCTTGCCAACGTGGGCGAGGCTTGGCCCGTGGCAGTTGGTTTTCTGGGTTTCCTATGAGAAGTTGCGTCAAACGGCCGGTATTTCATCATTCTGATAAGAGGGGCTTTTATATTGCAGAAATCTGCATTTTTTTCGAAAAGACCAGAAATCTGCATTTTCCACCTTCATCCTCGCTTCATACCCTCTTACATGCACATCTATTGACTGGGCTCATACTGTACCGTCTCTGATGGAAATGCGGGTGAAATTTCCATGCCCCAAGTATTGTATTTTGACTATTCAAATTTACATTTTTGTAGTCTCCTCTATTTGTTTGGTCAACCAAATTGAAGTAAATTTGTTGTGACTGATAACCTCAATTCTTGCATAGATGATGAACCGTGGGGCAAAAGGTTGCTACTTTCAAGAGGTAG
Source organism: Neostapfia colusana (assembly GCA_030760725.1). Lineage (NCBI taxonomy): Eukaryota > Viridiplantae > Streptophyta > Magnoliopsida > Poales > Poaceae > Neostapfia > Neostapfia colusana. The sequence continues at coordinate 54,617,323 of JASWHV010000019.1, forward strand.
AGAACAACACGTGTGGCATTGATCGACAAACTCATATGTACAGAAAATTTACAGAACAATGGTTGACCCGTGTCTGAAGTTTGAGCACATGAAAAGGCCTCAGCATGTGCAGTGGAGATCCTCTCTCCTATGACAGCTAGTAGTAAACCTCCTGCTAGGTTTGGAAGAAACATACAGGCACTGACAAAATGGCGTGCGATATTTACTGAACAATAAACTTAGCAATCTCCTGATTCCAAAACAGATTAATCACACTTGGAGATTGCTTGAAATTACACTTCGACCTGAGTTATTTCGAAGAAAGAAACTGGTTGGCTCGATGCAGATGATCTGCATGAGCCTTCCCTCTCGATGGAGTAGGCGACGAGCAACTTGGCGACGTGCCTGAATCGTCTTCTGTACGTAGGGAACTTCGAGAGACTCCTCACGATTCCAACTAACCTGCCGAGACAGCGCCATTAGAACAAGCTAGCAGTTCACTGAAGCAGCAACGTGTTAATCCAGAAATAAAAAAATTATCTAGAAGATACATTGTTTCTGTTATGACCGATGTGACGTCTAATATTGAAACGACCAAAAACATAGCAATAAGAAACTGCAGCATACCTTCTACTGATGGCCTGAATCTGTGCTGCCCTCACAGGATCTTGGGGAATTGCAGCGCCATTATCCCACCCACTAGCGCTTGAGGGATTACCAATGAAAAGGGTCAACTTCTCCAAGAATCTCACCTCTTCCTCTGTCATGTTCAGCGCCTTTATCTGCTCTTTCAGTACCAGCACAGGATGGAAGAACCAATCTAGCAACCGATCTTGGGGCCTGTTTTGTTGATTGATCTCGAGACCATTCCAAAGCAACAGCCCTCCAGAACCGGCCCTGATTGATTGCATTAAAGTGCACAACAAAGAATAAGAGGGTAGGCCGAGGCCTATTGTTTCAGGGCCACTTTCCTTTGCCCTTAACCACTCAGTCAGATCCATTGTCGTTATAACATTCAAATCCAAAAGATCCCTGCCCCTCTGTTCACATGACTTCATAATATTTTCCCATATCTGCAAATCAAGAAGCTAACTTAGGACTTCAGGCATGACTTAAGTTAATCCAAAATGATATCTAATGAGGCACGAATATGTTGCATATCATATTGTATTCAGTAGACTATGTAGAATTGTCAGGAACATATACCGCAATGGATGATACCGAATTCCGGAATGTCCTTGTGCATCTAATCAGAACTTTATTTTGAAGTAAATACATTAAGTATGAGCAGTTTTGCATCCATGCATCCAAATCACATCTGTCCGGACGCCCTATACGGCTGTACAACAGAATACTGCCTATGGATATATAAAATTGAATTCAGAATATCTACACTTTTACCCTGGTTATTAGTAAGAACCAACTGTCCTGATTGTGCACGGTCTTTATAGTTTGCCAACATGAAAGGCAAACTCCCATAGAAAAGTGCATAACGGTTGTCAGCTTCCTTACATTGATGCATCATGATATATTGCTTCAGCTACAACTAGTTCATCTAATTTATCATCAATCCGACACTTGAAAAAATACCAATACCTAGTGCGCCCATTTCAGTTATGTCATTTCCTCTATTAGAAACTAGCTCAGCTACCAAAGAAAGGATGACTACCGCAACAAAAATTTGCCGTACTGTCCCTGTCACTGTTTAATAGCATGGCTCCATTTATGACATTACCTCACGCAAGAAAATCTAATCCAAGATAGGATGGACATATAACAACATCAACGTGCTTCTTTGTTTTATGACATGATCACACTCCACATACAAATTAATACTGCTGCCGAAGAGAAAGGGGTAGGCCCTAAGCTTTCGAGGAATCTGCCCTTAAAGAGATAGACTGTATTTACTCTGAATGCAGGGAAAGCGTTGGATGGTCCCACCACAGAAAACACATGTTTACTAAATTCCCAGCAGTACCATACATACCACCAGGTCGTCCAACCAACCGTATGCAGAGCTTTTGCCAATTCTTAGCTATAATCAGAAACATTTTAATGTGTCTTAATGTCTTGAAATGCTGGGTGCAGACAAGGTAGGATTGTTATGAATTGAACTCATGAAAGGAACAGACCTGGACCATTTTCACTTCTTGTATAGCCTCTCTTACTGATCTTGCTGGAGCCAAATTTGGAACCAGCATTGCTGGTGCTTCACTGGAACTAGTAGGATGTTGAGCTCCTTTAACAGATATATTCGTTCGGACTGAGAAATCTGTGGAGCTGGATGGTTTTCTCTTTCGGTAGGAAGGCCTAAATGTTTAAAAGAAAAAACAATCACAAAAGTAGGAAGATGAGCATAATAAAGTATATGAGAATAATAAAAAATCAGAACAAACAGATAAATGCAGTACTTTGGAAGAATTGTTCCTTCGCGGAGGTAAAGCCAGTCATTGGTGTACTCGTCAAACTCGGCAACCATGGCCAGCACATAGGAAACCCCTCTACGGAATGAGTTCTCCTACAGCAGTGAGACACGAAATTGTGAATACATCATGCTATCTTTCATGTTGAGTAGCAATCGTTCATCATTGGCAATGTACCAACCTGGTAGACAATGACTGCTCCATAAAGCCCCACGAAAATGCTTGAGACAATAGCTAACAGGACGCTCCCAACCACCACCAATGGCCAGAAAAGGATAGCCAGTCCAGCGATAGGCACACAAACTGTTTCAAGGAACGGACCTTCACGGCTTATAAGGTCATGCAGCAGCCTCTGCCAGCCTTTGAAGAGCATATACGGGCTCTTTATTAACGCGATCACCGTGTAAAGCGGTATGTCCACGACTAACCCCAAGAGACCAACAACTATACATGAGGGCACGTCCAACAACCTGCACAAAATATTCAAATGCGACGTTAAGCTCCGTGCAACTGTAGTGTGCATTGATAAGGGATTCCTGCACTATATACTTCACCAGCAATCTATCAAGGGACATGAGTACATGATGACACATTGCCAGAACAGGGTATTATATGACAAGTGGCGAACCACAAACACGTCTGCCTCATGACAAACTCGTCCTTTTCAATGGGATTAAAAATTCACCTAATGCTTGAACAATCCAAGAGGCAAATTAGTAGGAGGACAAATACCTTATCGAATGCGGCTCACGATTCTGATAGCTCTCGCGCAACTCCTTGAGGTAGACAGGGTACGAGTGAAAGCACAAGTCTGCGAAATCCCTAACCACCGTGCAGCTGCCTTTGATCGTCCCCCACGTTCCATCCTGCTCCGAACGAACCATGTCAGTCAGTACTGGTTGGTTTCAACCGCCGGGTCGAGCAGCAGATGAGATGATCTCAAACCTTGTCTTACCACAACGCCATGCACGAACTTCTTCGTCTCGCTCTCCTGCCTGAACGCCTCGAAGGTGGAGATCCACGGCGTGAAGAAGCCGTACCCGAGAGCCACTAGCGCGCTGCCAAAGATGCCCAACCCGAGCCAGAGGCCGAACAGGACCGGCAGCGCGATGAGCACGGCTAGTTTCAAGCCCGCGTTGATACGGTCCGTCCTGGATTAAAAATGCAGCGCGGCAATGATCAGTCAAGCTGCCTGACCGATTCTTCTCGCAAGCATCATTTTTTCAACTAGCAATACATTGATTTTTGAAATCAAGGAGAAACAAAGGCCGAAACATGCAAAACAATGTGAGGAGAAAATTCGCAACCAGTAAAGAAAATTGAATGCACTTACTCCAGCTAAAGAGAGAAAAGGCAAGAACCCAACGGCGAGTGTATCACGGCGGCTTACTTGATGAGCGAGTAGATTGTCCACCAGACGTGCGACGGGAAGAGCAGGAGTATGACGCCGACGTTGCCCAGTATCATCAGCGCCGCGGCCACGGGTCCGACCACCATCGCTGCACATCCATTACCCAGCCACCACAAAAAAAAGAATATAAACAACAAAGAACAGGACCGCAGAACACCACTTCCATCGAGAAATTAAACACGGCAGGGCGTGACTACGAGAAGGCGTGCCTTTGATGCCGCCGAGGAAGAAGGCGGCGCAGAAGGAGAAAACCACGTACGCGACCTGCAGCAAGTGCTGCACCGACGCCATGGACTTCTCGTAGTTGGCCGCCACCCACGCCTTCACCGTCTCCATCGACCGGTCACCGCCGGCACGTGCACGGCGGGCCGCCGCCGCGCCTCCGTCACATCCACGGCCCCGCGCGCGCCTCCCCCGCCACAAAAAACGAACGGGGGGCTACGCCTCGGCAAGGATCAAGAAAAAGGAAGCCGCGCGGCTTTTACAGAGCGGACGGAGAGCACGAGGGCGAGGACGGGGAAAGAAGCGCTGGTCCTCACTTTTCCTTCGAGGGAATCCGCGGCCACAAAGGCAGCCGGCGCGGGAAAGACTCGGCGACTTGCGGTGCAAGCCGTCACCTGGTAAGCCTCTTATACTCTCCGGTGACGGGTCAAACCGGCGGCCACGCTCCCGCTCCCGGTCGCGTTCTCGCGGGAGCAGAGAGGGCAGGAGAAGAGGAGGTGAGAGAAGAAGGCTCCGGGGTTTTGCCAACTTTTTCGGATTTATTTTTTGCGAGGGAGGAAGCGAAGCAGCCGTATGCTTGGTTTGGGTATAGTTCTGAACTTCCGTGGGCCCGGGGTGGCTGACGGCGTTTCGCAAGTTGACGGCGAACCTGGAGAGGCTAGTGTTTATCCGAACGCGTTGAAACTGACAGGAATCTAATGGTGCCTGTCAGTGATTAACTGCTGGGTCTAGAGTGTTGCTGAAACCGCAGGTTCTGGATGTGCTCGTAGTTTAAACTTTGGATAGCATAATTATCCATTTTTGGGGAGAATATAGCAACTCTTTTTAGCTTATAACTAGAGACTATAACAATTGACAACAAGATCATGTGAACTAATCGTGACATGAGTTGTGCTCCCACTCTTCATACTTATGTTGATTCTATCACGGGTCGCTCTATTAGCCTCACTATTCTTTATGTGGCCAGTGTTATGTTCTGGCGTGTAACCACTACTACTGTGTGATCTTTAGTTTACATTTTCCCACGGAGCTGCTGGCAGTCTTGACATTGGCTTTGCATCCACTTGGTGTTGTTTTTTGCCTCCAAAGCCGCCATTCTTTTATAATCAATTCGTATGTGAAGGCGTGGGGCTGTTTTGTTGGTTGCCAATGCAAACCTTTTTAAATTTTGATAACGGCCTTAAAATCTGGCATGCATTTAGATTGCTACTAAATGTTAAATTTAGGTAGTGTCGCATGCCATCTTCCTCTGCCGACGTCGGCCTCTTTTTTTTTCTCTCGTCAATAGAAGCCAAGATCGTCGTTAGTTCTGGAAGAACAGAAATAATGATGCGTACAATCAGAAGGCCAGGTAGGTAACCATATCAAGGAGAAGAAAAAGAAAGCGGCGGCTAGGTAACCACCACAATCAGTTGCGATAGCAACAAACTGACGACGTCACAAAGAGAACGAACCACGTGAGGCTAACAAATGATTGTGACTACTCTCTCTATCTTATTTATATACTCTCTCTGTTCTAATTTATTTAAGCAGAGATAACTAATTTTAGTTCCCTCATCGTTAAATAAATTAAAACAGAACGAACATCTTGTATTCTAAGAGATAAAATGATAAATAAAATAGGATGGAGTGAGTAGGTACCTGTGAGCAGAGATAGCTGAACCTGGATCGAAACGGACAACCCTTTGAATTTTCCCCGGCTGCTCCTGTCACGGATTGCAGAGAAATTTCTACGGAAACATCTATTGTTGATGCGCTTCAGAAACCTATTCACATCATCGGCAGGCAGCTAGGGAGGCAGCCTGCCTCTGTTGACTTCCTTGGGTTTGTTTGGGGATGATCGGTTCTCCGGGTTGACGCGCATAATGAGCGAGTCAGACATGCGCGATGCCGGCAGGGTCTAGGGTCTTCACGGCTCTACCTTGCTGCTTCGTGCCTCACGTTCTAGAAGTAGACGCGTTTCTAGACCGTCTGCGCCTCACGTTTCCGCGCGGGGAACAGGAGGAGAGGCCGCGTTCGCAAGACAGACACGCGTTTCGTTTCGTTGCCGCTCAGCGTCCGGGGGCCGACGAGGGGTGGCCCGTTTGGCGTTTAGAATGTGGCCTTCACAACTTTGATCAGCCCACCCCACCCCTCGCGGTGGACGCTCCCCGCCCGCGGACCCGTGGACCCCGGGCGCGTGTTCCTGGTGCTGGCCGGGCGGCAACATCCGCCACCACCTCGCGATGCGCCCGGACACACGAGGCGCCGGCGGCCTGATCAAGGGGCGTCGTCGTGCTTATCCACCCGCGGTTCTGGGGCAAGGAGCCCATCGACGGGGAGCCGGCCCCCGCGCGGTTGAGTTGTTCGAGTCGGATCGAGGGGGTTATGAGACTAACCTGGTAACCTTGTTCTATGTACGAGCAAGTATGGCAACATGAAGACATATGGTGTAAAACATCTGGGGTCCATTATAGCTGCTGCGGTGCTGCGTGTCCCTGGCGAACGGATGGGAAAATCGATTGATTGCCAAGCTTCCAACAGTCTGGCCACCACTTGAATTAAAAAACGACGTACGCCACCGCTTCCAGGGATGTTGCGAGACGGACGACCATCAAGAGATTGAAGACAACAACAACCTCCACCTCCCGTAATATAAGTTCTGCACGATTAGGGATGGCAATGGGTCGGGTTCGGGTCGGGTTGAGTAAAAACCCGCCCGAAACAAAATAGGTTGCGGGTGGAATTTGAGACCCGAACCCGCACCCGCGGGTAAAAATTCGCACCCGCACCCGCACCCGTCGGGTTTCGGGCGGGTTTCGGGTGCCCGTCGGGTTTGACTTTTTTATTAACATACTAGAATATTTAATAAAATAAGTCTAAAAAAATCATCCATTTTGAATGACAATACAACAAAAAATATTAAGTTGCTTATAAAGATTATAAATATAGGTCTTGATAAGTAATATCAAACAATTAAATAATATAACACAACAAATTTGACTTCAAAATTATAAACATAAATCATTTCGGGTGCCCGTCGGGTACCCGCGGGTGCAAAATAAAACCCGCACCCGCACCCGCGACAAGTCGGGTCGGGTGCGGGTTAGACCCGCGGGTGGAAAATCCCACCCGCACCCGCACCCGTCGGGTGCAAAACCCGTCGGGTACCCGCACCCGCGGGTGCGATTGCCATCCCTATGCACGATAAGGTCGCAACCGATCGGAGTTTACAGATATCCGGTACGTTAAGTTTTTTTTGAAAAAAAATGTTACGTGAAGTTTTTCTCTGGCCATAACCATAAGAGCTCTGCGGACTAGCGCGACGAGCCTAATCGATCGAAACTAAATTCTCTGGATACCGGATGCACCGGCTGTACATCCCCACGCGGATGACTTCCACGTATAATAGAGCACGAATCTCAAAGCTGACTGCGCCGGCTCGAACCGGCTGCTGTTTCCGGCTCACGCGCGCCGCCCGGCTCACGCGCCGTTGCAGCTCGCGCGCTAGCCGTGCTGCTAAGCGCTGTTGCAGCTCACGGGCAGTTATAAAAAAGTAAAAGAGAGATACGTATAGTCCAGCACGAATCCTCAGCCGAACCCTTCGGCTGTTTCGTCTCGATATCAAAGGCAGAAAAAGATCTGCGTGCAGCAGGAGCAGATTCACGTGTGAGGTGGTTGGGTCACGCGCCGCCGCTGCCGATCGCCCGCCGTCACATCGCCCAAGGCCTGATTTCGACATCAATTTGATAATCTCTCCACAACCGCTTTGATGTCAGCCTTGTTCAACAGATAAATCAACCTGACGCCCCTGATTGATATTGCGGATCGTTTCGATGGCTGCAACCGACGAAGGATCTCAAGCTTCGTATCCTCTGGTGATGTCGCCGATGGCAGGACGTGACTCACCGATCACTGAAGCGCCAACCCTATTGTCAAACTTGCCTATGGATTATGAAAAGTTTCAGCAGGTAATTTACACACTTTAGCCATGCATGAAATTTGTTAATCAATCTTAATCATAATTAATATCTTTAATAGGGTGCATCCGGCGCAAATACGGCCGCACGTGCATCATCGAACCCTAATTGTGTCAGCATGGCTGCCCCTACATCATCACCGTCATCTCCAAGGTCATTACAAAATAAGGTACATAACTTGTTCAAATTTGTTATTTTCTCTCATATCCAACAATGTATTTTAATTGTACATATTACACTGTAGAAGGATGATGCACACTGTCAAACCGTCATTATTCCTGAAGTAGGCATGAACTTTGAGACGGAGAATGATGCATATGATATGTATAACTCCTATGCTAGACAGATTGGTTTTAGCATTAGAAAAAGCATCACAAAACGAAGAGCGGATAAAACAATATATATGAAGCGTCTAGTTTGTAGTAATGAAGGAATACGAACCTCACACTCAGTTCACGACACTGTAAAAGAAAATTCTATTACCAGGACAAATTGCAAAGCTCGTGTTCAGTTTAGTGTTTGTCGAAAGGGAATTTGGACAATTCAAAAGGTCATACTTAAGCATAATCATTACCTTGCTAGCCCGAATAAAGTGCACAAGTTACGGTCCCAACGATGTGTTATAGAGTCAGATAAAGTACTAATCAATCAAATACGCGAAGCGGGAATGAAGCCAGCCCAAGTATATGATTTTTTTCAAAAAGTGGTATGGTGGAGCCAACAATGTACCTTTTTCACGGGTGGATTGCAATAATCAGATTGGTGGTCAGCGTAGAAAGTATTTACCGTCTAACGATGCACAAACCTTGTTAGAGTACTTGAAGAATAAACAGTTAGAGGATCCTGCTTTCTTTTGGGCCATAGAACTAGACAAATATGATGGTCAGATAGCTAATTTTTTTTGGGCAGATGGTCAATCTATCATGAATTATGCCTGCTTTGGTGATGTTGTATGTTTTGACACAACTTTTCAAACAAACAAGTTCGAGATGCCTTTTGCCCCAATTATTGGAACAAACCACCACAAGCAAACTATTATTTTTGGGGCTGCATTGATATATAATGAGACCATAGAATCATTTGTTAGGCTTTTTAGAACTTTTTTATCAGCAGTAGCGGGGAAGCATCCATGCACAATTTTCACAGATCAATGTGCAGCCATGTCAGCGGCAATTAGTATCGTCTTCCCAAACACACGACACCGTCTCTGTTTGTGGCATATTTTCCAAAATGCAGGTAAACATCTTAGTCATGTTATTGCTCATCATAAGAGTTTTCTTGTTGATTTTAAGAGTTATGTGTATGAGAAAAGATCAGTGACATGTTTTATGGAGTTATGGCACAAATTATTGATTCATTATAAACTTCAAGAAAACTCATGGTTGCAAAACTTGTACGATCTACGAGAGCATTGGGCTGCAGTGTATCGTGATTCTTTTACTGCTGATATGACCACAACTCAGAGGAGTGAAGGCATGAACAATGTTTTTAAAAAAAGGTTTTGAAGAAAACTTGGAATATCGGAACTACTAGAAGAATGTGATAGATGTGTAGCAAGTCTTCGGGAAAATGAGTTAGATGCAGACTTTATGTCACGCAAATCTGACCTGGTTACTTACATCCAAGAGTTACCAATGCTGAAGACCGCTGCAGAGGTATGTACGACATATTTTAAATTATAATTTAAGTTGCACTTTAAGTTGTAGTTTAATGTCACTTGCACAATATTTTTATTTATATTTTTTAGGATTATCTTTACAAGAAATATTTATTTATGCAGGTATATACAAGACGAATTTTTTTAGAATTTGAGAAGGAATTTAAATTGCAGCTTTATGTCTCTTGTAAATTGTTACAAACAGAAGGAATGGTAAGTACTTACAATGTTATGCCTATGGAACATCAAGATGAAGCAATTGTTATCTTTAACTCTGAGGATCAGACTGTATTGTGTTCTTGTAGAAAGTATGAATGCATTGGTATGTATAGATAACAAATGATTACTTTATTTTCATGGCAATGTTTTATAGATAACAAATGATTACTTTGATTGTAGGTATATTGTGCAAGCATGCTCTTCGTGTACTCAACATCAATGAAATTTTCAACTTGCCACATAGGTATATTCTAAATAGGTGGACCAAGTATGCAAAAAGAGGTTTTCACGCTCACAAAGTTATAGTTGACAAAGAATCATTGAAAACACATGCTGCACGAATCTCTCGAAAGGCAACTTCTGTTGCACTTAAGTGTTCGGTTTCAAAAGAACTTTTAGATGATTTGGAGAGAGCTATTGACAAGTTGGATCTTGAGGCAGATAAGTCTCTATCAAAAAAAACTACCGATTGTGTTAATGTTTCACCAACAGGTTTTGAGAATGATGGGACCATTATAAAGGATAGAGTCTCAATCAAAATTCCTCCGGTGGTTAAAGGTCCGAAGGTTAAAACGAAAAGAAATGTACTTGAAAAGAAGAGAGAGAGCAATAAAACGACTGGTCGAAAAAAAACTAGTGGTAACTATTTACTGTATCATTTCTTTGTTGTCTGCATATTTTCAAATAACTTGATTCTTTTGTGTACGCAGAATTTGTAGGAGAAGGATCAAGTAACACTGGAGACAATATGGCCGTACCAATCATTCCCATGGTCAATTTTTCAAACACTGTGGCTAATATGGCACAAGGAGGATATACAAGTCTCTTACTTGGTCTTCATCAAGATAACGAAACTGCACGTAAACTACATTTTGGTGAACAGTAGAAATTGATATATATATATAGTTTGTACTATTTATTGCTAATAACTAAATATAGTTTGTACCGTGATGCATGACATAGCAAATCATTGAGTACTTATATGTGTTGCATTAGACTATAGCTTGGGATCATACACGAACACATTGACACGTACTTAAAAACCGCACGGAACGCGATCGTGCACCCATCGCATGAACGTTGCCACTGCCTGCGTGCGACAGTGCAGACGATACAGATAGGACGGGACGAGCCTGACAGCCTGCAGTGTCGCTGACGCAGCTCATTGCCTTGCGGCTTTTACGAGAGGGCGTGGGGGCGTGACATCACGTATCCATGAGCTAGTTGTTGCAAGCCGCAGGTATCCCTCTTTTACTTTTTTACAACTGCCCGTGAGCTGCAACAGCCCCTGAGCAGCACGGCTAGCACGCGAGCTGCAACGGCACGTGAGCCGGAAACAGCAGCCGGTTCGAGCCGGCGCAGACAGCTTTGAGATTCGTGCTCTATTATACGTGGAAGTCATCCGCGTGGGGATGTACCAGGGGGCCGGTGCATCCGGTATCCAGAGAATTTAGTTTCAATCGATCTGCACCGACGAGTGAGCAGTGGCTTATCGATCGGCGAGCACATTAATTCAAGGCTCAACCAGCCCGCGACACTGCCCATTCATTCACCCGCGACACGTCCGTCGTCATGCAGCACCCATACCTCCTCCCCCTCCTAGCGGCGTGTACAAGTAGCTAGCGTCAATATATCCAGAGTCACGAATCCAACATCAGCAGACACTACGACGAGTCACTTTGATCATCTTGCACACACAGTGTGGGAGTGGGACGCCATGGCCACTGCGGAAAGAGCCTTCAGCGGCGAGGTCGCCCATGGCTTCATTAGTAATGAAAGAGCCGGCGACGTCGAGCTCAACAAAGGCTGCTTCAACACCGCCATGGAGAGAGACGGCGACGTCGAGATAGACAAAAACGGCTTCACCACCAAAGAGAGAGCCGGCGACGTCGACGAGGTCGCCAACGTCTTCGCCACCAAGAAGAACGCCGATGCCACCAACAGCTACAACACTAAACAAAGAACCGGCGACGACGTCGAGGTGCTCCATGATTTCTCGCCGCTCCTCGTGGTCTACAAGAGCGGCCGCCTCGAACGGCCCCTCATCCTGCCTGTCGTCCCGCCGGGGCACGACGACGCCACGGGCGTCGTGTCCAAGGACGTGCCGCTGTCCCACTTCTCCTTCGTGCGTCTCTACCTCCCGCCGGCCGGCACCGCTAGCAGGACGACGACCGGCGGTGGCGAGGAGAAGACGACGAAGCTCCCCGTGGTCGTCTACTTCCACGGTGGCGGCTTCGTGATCGGGTCGGCGGCGTCGAGCGTGTACCACCGCTGCCTGAATGACCTCGCGGCCGCTTGCCCCGCCGTCGCGGTGTCCGTCGACTACCGTCTGGCGCCGGGGCACCTGCTGCCCGCCGCGTACGAGGACTCCCTCGCGGCCCTCAAGTGGGTGCTCTCCGCGGCGGACCCGTGGCTCGCGGCGCACGGCGACTTCGCCCGCGTGTTTCTGGCCGGCGACAGCGCCGGCGGGAACATCTGCCACCACCTCGCCATGCACCCGGACGCCCGGGACGCCGGCCTGAAGGGCATCGTGCTCATCCACCCGTGGTTCTGGGGCAAGCAACCCATCGCCGGGGAGAAGGAGCACCGCCGCAGCCCCTCGGACGACAGCAGCGGCCGGAGGAAGAAGAGCCTGTGGGAGTACGTGTGCCCCGACGCGGCGGGCGGCGTGGATGACCCCCGCATGAACCCGATCGCGCCCGGCGCGCCGAGGCTGGACAACCTGGCGTGCGAGAAGGTGATGGTGTGCATGGCCGAGGGGGACCACCTCCGGTGGCGCGGGAAGGCGTACGCGGAGGCGGCGGCGCGGACGACGAAGGAGGTGGAGACGGTCGAGTCGGAGGGCGTGGGGCACGTCTTCTACCTCCTGGACCCCGACACGGAGGAGGCACGGGAGCTGCTCGGCAGGATCGCGGGGTTCGTTAACGCCAAGCAGGCAGCGAACGAGCGCGCTGCTGCCACTGCGAGCTTGACGATCGAGTAGGAGAAGTCGCGACGTGTCCATGTGTTTTTGTGTGTATTATATATCTCAGCTGCATGCGAGTGTCGAGTTGTGTTTTGTATTCTTTTGTTTTTTGCTGAAAAAAGTGTCGATGTGTTTCGTATCGCCGATCGAGTGCCGCGTGCTGCCGCCTACCAGGCCGACGTGCACACGTACGTTGTTAGTTATGTGGTGGTCACTTGAGTAGTGCATGTGCATGTAGTAGGGGCCGCACCGGTGAATGATGATGGAATGCGCGACACTTTGCTTGAACAGTTACGTACGCGTGTCATGTAATGGCGTAGGTGATCGAGCAGTTCCAGAATCTATAGGCTATGTTGCCTGCTTTTGCATCTTGCCGCCGACCACTGTTCAGTCTGTTGTCATATGCCTGCGTGAACTAACGACACCGCGGGTGATCAAGAACGTGAGCCCAACGATCTCGCATGCAGAACGCCGCGCTGCAGGCTGCAATGCGAGCTTGCAAGCGTGCAAAAGTACGGTGTCATATAGTTCATGGTCCAATTTTTTTTTCAGTAGACGTGATAAAACCATTGCCATTAGCATGATGAAAGCTGCAATTTGCTGTCTCATATAATTAGAACACTACCCTTGTTAATAAAAAAATAATTTCCATATATTCTATCTTTAAATTGCACACAAATGCTCCTCTCTTTTGAATGAACTAGTTTAACTATTCCATCATAATAAATGGAAACCTGATAGAGTACACAACCTTTTTATCCACCATATTCTGTTTTTGGGAAATTATTAGACTGAACAGTGATTATTGCTGGTTAAACGAAGCATTAACGCTCACTTATGCTGCTAACTTCAGGCTCACTCACCTCGCTGCCAGAAGCCCAGAACCAGGCCAGTCATGGCCCTACATGTCGGCCACCTATCACCTTGATCAGACGGCTGACACCGTAACTACCAGATCGGACGGTGTAGATTTGTTTCTGACCCAGTACATATATTTAGCCTCACCCCACCCACGATCTCCCTCTCTTTTCCGCCCTCCTCGAGTTCCCAGTCTCCCAGAGCCCCACGCGCCGCGCCCCCCCTCCTCGGCGGCGACGGCTGCGGCGGCGATACAGATGGCGGCGACCACCACCGACTCCCAGGCAGCTCACCACCCTCACCCCACCGACCACCGCAGCACGCGCATCCGCATCACCAGATGCCGCAGCCGCGGTGGGTCGTCATCCCGTACCCGCCGCCGCCGCCCATGGTAGCCGCGCCGCCGCCGCCGCCGCAGTTCGCCAAGCACTTCGCCGCTGGGCCGCCGCCCCCGACCCCCGCCGCTAACGGGCGCCGCACGCCGACCCCGCCCGGGGCCGGGTCCGGCGGGAAGGGTTGCGAGGAGAATAAGACGATTTGGGTCGGCGACCTCCAGTACTGGATGGACGAGAACTACCTCCACGCTTCTTCTGGCCCAGCGGCTAGGTTTTTGTTCTCTTCGGATCCCGGTCTCCATACTAGATCTCATAAATACAGCTAGATTCGTCCATGTTCTATGCATTGATTCGTTTGTTTTTCCTTAGATTGACACATAAGCTTAAAATTAGACGTCGAAAGTTGCTTAAGGCGCCAACCTTGAGGGTCATTGATGAAATGCTCTTGTTTGTCTGGTCATTTATATCTCTTGTTTCGTTTGTTAGAGCCGTGTGACTGCTTAAAAATGTTTCCTCTTGTCTATCACGTTTTTAGCTACATAAAAATCTATCCTCATGTCCTATTAGAATTGGTACATGAGGTGCCAACGTCGCCGATCTTCTGGTTGCATTTGTGCCCATAACTAATTTGGAGGAAGTGGTTTTGACGTGTCTTGATTTAATAAGCATTTTGAATAAGCTGTGCGAGTTGTTGCACTCCATGGGCACTGTATTAGAAAAGTAACTGTTGGAGGAGTTAAAGGAAGCTATAATTACAACCCTGGCAAATTATTTTCTGGGAGTGTGGTCACTGATGTTGACATTATAGGAAAAGATGTCTGAGTATAGAATCACTATGATGGGTACCGATACAATGCTTCTTCAGGAACAGTGATAATGGGCAAAGTGACTTGTATCCATACTGTTCCGTACTATCTGGTAGTTGATGCGAGGCCTTTCTTTATACTATTTTGAAGTGGCAACTATGGTAAATTTATCATTTATTTTATCTTCACTCTGTTGGTGTGTATTTGTGCACCGATAATTCTCTGATAAGTAGTTTTACCTTTTCTAGGTGGTGACAATAAAAGTTATCCGCAATAATAAAACTGGACAGTCAGAGGGGTATGGTTTTGTAGAGTTCTATTTTCATGCATCAGCAGAAAAAGCTCTTCAGAATTTTACTGGTCATGTGATGCCTAACACTGATCGTGCTTTTAAGTTAAACTGGACATCATACAACACTGGTGAAAAGCGCTCTGAAGTGGTTTCTGATCACCCCATATTTGTTGGTGATCTAGCTGCTGATGTTACTGACAAAATGTTGATGGAGCTTTTTGCTAGCAAGTACCGATCGGTGAAAGGAGCTGAAGTTATTATTGATGCAAACACAGGCCGTTCTAGGGGCTATGGATTTGTCAGATTCGGAGATGACAGCAACAAGTCTCATGCAATGACTGAAATGAATGGTTTATATTGCTCTACTAGGCCAATTCGTATAGGACCTGCAACTCCCAGGCGATCCTCAGGTATGCCCATTGTTCCGTAATCTGAAGCTGTACAATATCTTTTCACTTGATCATACAATATTTTGTACTATGAGTGCTCCAACTCTACTAGGCCAATTATGGAACACTATCAGACCTGGACTGCCTAATTTCTGGTTTAGGGCATAGGTTATCGGTCAGTAAGAGACTATATTTTTATGAAAATTATTTTAGTCAGCATGGAATGAGTAATTCATACTAACTTTTGCCGATTAAAAGGTTACAGCTGATCATTATTAAGTGGTTCTTACAACCAGCTGTCTTATTCATGTCTGGCCGGCTAGCATGATTAGTACTTGCGCTGTTGTGCATGAGACTGCAAATGCAAGTTTCTAACTTTGATCATATTCTGTCATATATTGTGTCGATGTCTGCAAGTGTTTGGGTGAACCTGACTGGGTGAACAACTCAACATCCTGTACCAAACAGATTTCTGGTCTGTTCTTGTTCCCTCTCCGTGGGCTGACAGTCAGGCCTAGATTTTAACACCATCTCCTGGTCTCATTTGAGCAAACAGACAAGTTCCAAACAGGATCCTGGCCTGTTCTTGTTCCCCCTCAGTGGACTGACATTCAGAACTAGATTTTGACATGAGCTCATAGTCTCATTTGAGGAAAAACACCAATTCCAATAAGTTTCTGAGAGCACACTTTGTATTTTTTTCCACCCCATAGGATCCTACTTCTGCCTAAGTGATTCTCCGTCCTTCATGTTCTCTCTCAGTTTTTTATATACATTTGAAAGTGCTGATAAGGTTCAAAAGTACATTGTTTATTGACATGTTTAACGGTTGAATTGAAGTAAACTTCTTCTGTATTAGCTTGTGGCACACAAACTTATTTTGTATTGCTACAATGTTTTTAAAATCATGAGATCTAGGAAATCCCCCTAAGATTGCCAATTTGCACCACCCGTCTTTTCACAGCTCCACCTTGCCTTGCTGCTGTGGATGCCACTGGTGTGGTCATCCGGCCAGCTCGGATGGATCTTATAATGGTGCTACATGTTGGCATATGTGGACAACCTTTGGTTACATTCCACAAGTGAGATGTTCAGTTTTCTGTTTTCCATTATTATAGGAGCATACTTTGCTCCATTCCATTTCTCTGTTATTAATCTATGAGTACTTTGACCATTTAGTACCGTAAGTGTAACATGGAGAAATAGTGAATAGTATTGGGCAAGTGAAACAATGATTCATGAGAATTCCAGTGCACTGCAAGCACTGCTTGCATTACAGTGCCACTCTGTGTGTTAGTCTTTCCTGGAGTTGTTAGATTCCTTTTTGCTAATTTTCTACTCCCTCAGTTTTTAATTTATTGTCATTAGGGCAACAATTTTAGTTCAAAAATGAACTATAGTTTTGGTCCGAATGACAACAATTTGAGAATGGAGAGGGTACATGTTAATGCTCTGAGACCGCATCGTGTAGCTTGAACTGTTGTTTTATAGAGGGCCTTGTCTCTTGTGAGATTGCTTATGTTTTTTCTTAAATCAGTTTAGTTTAGATCAATTGTTCACCCAGCTATATGATTTGGTATTCAGGTGGTTCTGGTTCTTCTACACCTGATCATTCAGACGGTGATTTGTCCAACAGAACGGTGTGTGGTACATATATTTTGTGGTGTCTGCTACCTTCTAGTATGATAATTTCTGATCTGTAGTTGTCAATCTTCTTTAGGTATATGGTGGTGGGCTCGACCCAAGTGTCAGTGAGGATGAACTTAGGAATGCCTTTGCCAAGTATGGTGAAGTTGCCTCTGTAAAAATTCCTGTAGGAAAGCATTGTGGCCTTGTTCAACTCGTTAGCAGGTATGCGCCTCAATCATTTACATGTTTTGTTGTTTATTTTCTATTTAACTTTCTTGAGGTGATATTTAATGCACGCAACTGTTTTTTAGAACTGACGCTGAAGAAGCACTACAAGGATTGAATGGATCGGTCATTGGAAAGCAGGTAGTTCGCCTTTCATGGGGCCGCAGCCCATCGCATAAGCAGGTTTGTCATGTGTGTCATTGTTCTTCACCTTATATATATAGCTAACTTTGCAACAATTCAGTAGTAAGTCATTTTCTTTTGTTTTGTCACAAACTAAGCTCTTATGGTGTAAGATTGCGTCCATCACATGATATGCTCTTTCACATGAACGGCTACTTTATAGTCTTTGCATGTAACTCATTTATAGTTGACTACTAGCATGGTTATGGGTGAACTCATACATTCTTCCGTAATTAGACTTGTTTATGCTTGCCCAACAGTTATGAAAGTGAGTGACGATTCGTGTTTCCTCCCTGCCCTTAGGCTAGGGGCAGCGAGTCCGGCAGCCGAAGGAGCAACATGTACTACGGCACTGTTCTACGGTGGATATGGCTACGCCTCCCCGGTGGCGCACCCTAACATGTACGCGGCCGCATACGGAGCCTATCGTTTCTACGGCGACCAGCAGCTGGTGAGCTAGAAGAGCTCATGTCCGTCCGTCCCCACCCCCCGATGGAAAACGAAGGTTTTGGTCGGGTAAAACATAGCGGCGTCAGGTGAGATGTTGTAGAGTGTTGTCCTAAAAAGTGGGGTGAGATACGTCAGAGTGTTTTGTATGTGCGTGTGTGTATGTGTATGTCGCAAGAGTTAGGGCTCAAGGCTTGTAGTACACTAGGGAGAGTCATTGGTACTCTTTCGAGAAATTTTGACTTGCTGATGAATGAAACTATTGTTTGCTCGTCCACTTTTTCCTTCCCTAGCGATTTTGCGTGGTTGCTGCATCTGGCCGCAAGATTCTTATGTTGGGGTTGTTAATTTACAAGTATTGCTTGGTTCTTATCGAATGGGTCATGGGTGTGGCGCCTAACCCCATTCCTGACCGCCGGCAGCGGCCTTCTGTCTGAGCCCCGTTCACCAGTCCTCCTTTCTACTCCCTCCGGAGTATGCGTTTATCTTCCATTGTCCTGGTTCTGCTGCTCCGGGGTCTTCTAACTCTCGCGCGCTAGCAGGCCCTCTCCGCGGTTCATTTCGTCCATCCTCTCAGTTATTGTCTTTGGCAAGAGGTACATTGACATATGATAAATGGATCTGCTGGAATTAGTCTAAATGTTTCTACCTCCCAGTGTTGTGGAACCTCCTTTCCATGATTAGCTTGCTATTAGCAGCGGGCCACTCTAAAATTCAGATGAATGGTACTGTGGGCAACACAATTAATCACCGAAGGGGTCTGCGGCAGGAGATTCCCTGTCCGCATATGTTTTTATTCTGGCTCTGGATATTATACAACGAGTGTTTGATTTAGCAACGCATCGGAACCTATTATCTCCACATACAAATCGTGTTGCTGCACATCGCATGTCACTATACACAGATGATGCTTTGCTGGCCATCAACCCAGTGAAGGCCGAGGTGGATACGGTAATAGCTATTTTAAATCGGTTTGGTGCTGCCACAGGGCTTAAGGTGAATACGCAAAAGTGCTCAGTGATCCCCATAAGGTGCACAAATATTGATTTGGATGAAGTCTTAAAGAATTTTCAAGGTACTCGGCAAAACTGCCCGGTTAACTATTTGGGATTGCTGTTGACCCTAGGAAAAGTCAGAATGGTGCATCTACAGCAAACTAAAAACAAGATCCTATCCAAATTAGCTGCTTGGAAAGGGAAGTTACCCACCTTGGCTGGTCGAAGAGAACTTGTTCGTGCACTTTTGAGTTTGACCCTGACTTATCTATTGACTTCTCTCAAAGTCCCAAAAAAATTCCTTGCATAGATTGATAAACCACGTCGCCGGTTCCTCTGGTGTGGTGATCAAAATCTCCAAGGAGGGAAATGTAAAGTTTCATGGAGGTCGAAAAGGGTGGTCTCGAAATTATTGACTTAGAGAGATTCAGTCGTGCGCTTCGGCTACGTTGGCTGTGGCAAGAATGAACCGACAAATCATTTGACAGCACATGACTTCCTAGTTGATGCCACTGACCAACAATTATTTACAACAACCACAAGGGTTACCGTAAATGACGGAAAAACAACAAAATTTTGGACCTCAAACTGGCTGGGAGGAGCGCCACTGGTGGCATGATATCCACTGTTGTATAAGCATAGCAAGCACAAGAGTCGAACAGTGGCTTCATCCTTGACGGATAATACTTGGATCAGAGGTATCAGTCAAAACCTTACCATGGCTTGTGTCGGTACCTGAGATATGGGGTACCCCCGCGCACAGGGTAAAATGCCTAAGGTGCTCGCCCTTCTCCGCAGGGAGAGCTCCGAAGGCGCCACACGTCTGGCGGGGCCGGACCTCCCTCTCCTCAGAGGAGAGCTCCGGGCCCGCCACGTGGCATACAGAAGCCGGACCTCCCCCTCCGCGGGAGAGAGGTCCGAAGACGCCACGCGTCCGGCGGGGCCGGACCTCCCTCTCCTCAGAGGTGAGCTCCGGGCCCGCCACGTGGCATGCAAAAGCCGGACCTCCCCCTCCGCGGGAGAGAGGTCCGAAGGCGCCACGCGTCCAGTGGGGCCGGACCTCCCTCTCCTCAGAGAAGAGCTCCGGACCTGCCACGTGGCTGTAGGAACGGTGCTGACTGCCCCCGGGTGGTAGGCAGCGGGCGTAAAGGCGCCCCTCACCTTGCCCGTACAAGGAATTCAAGGCCCGCATCTTCCCAAGACGCGGAAACGCGGAGCACGCGCCTGTCAGGTGCCGTTGCGTCCAGTCGCATCACAGACTGGCGCGCGGTGTCAGAACCTGACAGGTAATAAACGCCGCGACAAGACATCCCATGCCGCCTGCGCCGTCATCAACCACTACGACTAGCGCACGGCATGGGCAGGGCGGCAAAAGGAAGACTCAGAAGCCTTCGACCGGAGGCAACCACCGGCATAACTACAGATACGGTAGATAATAGACAATCTTCCCGGGACCACCTGTCGGGTCCCGGCTTCCCTTGTAAGCCGCCCGAGCCTTGGACTATAAAAGGCTCGGGTAGGCGTCGATAGCAAGGGTTCGCATTCTGCAACTCATACGCTAGCCATACACTCTCAAGCTGTAACTCACCCCCGAGCTCAGGCCCCCGGCCCTGAGCAGCAAGCAATACAGCGAGCTCCATAGCTCGCCGTGGACGTAGGGTTTTACACTCCGGCGGCCTGAACCACGTAAAACTTCCTGTGTCAAGCTCTCACTAACTCGTCCATCCGCGCAAGCTCTCCGCTAGGAACTAGCCCCTCCGAAAAAAGAACCTCCGCGCGCTGCCCAGTGCAGGCCCGGGGGAAGTGTCGATCGCACACTTCGACATTTGGCGCGCCAGGTAGGGGGGCTTTTCCCCTAGCGCAACGAGTTTCCGCCAACGAAGATGACCAAGCTCCCTTCGGCGGCAAGCTCACCTCCCCCGCCTCCGCGGCAAGCCGCGGCTAGGGGGGAGTACAAGCCAACACACTCAGGACGGAGTGTGTCAGTACAAGCTAGGAGCCAGCAACCGACTCTGGCAGCGCCGACCCCGGCAATGCAGGCTCCAACCAGCGTCATATCTCCAGTAGCGCCGGACGTGCCCGGGAGGGGCGCGCTAGCTGCAGCAAGAGCGCTACTGCACAATCCGCCTGCTGGAGACGCGCCTCAGGCAGCGACCCAGCGGTGGATTCTCGAGGTAGACTGTCTTGTCGTCGCTGCCGCAAGCCCACGACTCCGGCGGAGACGACACTCTAACCAGCCGGTCGTGTCGCTGATACGCACGCCGATGGCTGATGAACAGACGGCAGATTCCAGCTCTGCCGGCCCTCAATCGATGGATCTGAGGACAGAGCTGGAGCGGTGTCGCTCGGGTCAAGATGCCCGGGTATACCTCGAGCAACGCCGAGAAAGGCGTCGCTACCAAGGAGCTGACGACAGCATGACGTCGGCCTCGACCCAGCCTGAAGAGCGGACCTTCGCCATGCGATCTCTGCCCCAGGCCTGCGCTGTGCAGAATATGCCACAGTCATATGTACTGCAGATGGCGCCCCGGGCCTACGGTGCAGCTTTGCCCGTACCGGGGTACACTGTGCCTGGTGCGAACTCAGCGTTCGCGGCACCAGAACCTGCGGTGACGGAAGCAGGGTGTGCAGCCCTCGCGCCCCATCTTCGCTTTGCGAAGTGGCCGCGCAAGTTTCGGCCACACCTGACCGAGAAGTACGACGGCAGCGTCAACCCGACGGAGTTTCTCCAGATCTATTCCACCGCCGTACTTGCCGCAGGAGGGAATGAAGCCGTCATGGCCAATTACTTCCCTGTCGCCTTGACCGGTCCAGCCCGGTCTTGGCTCATGAACCTCCCCCAAGGTTCCGTCACCTCCTGGGGAGAGCTTTGCCGACAGTTCGTAGCCAACTTCGGCAACTCCTACACCCGGCCTGGCACGGAGCTCGACCTCCACGCCGTCCAGCAGCAGCCTGGGGAGTCGCTGCGCGCTTTCATCCAGCGGTTCTCCCAGGTGCGGAACACCATCCCACACATTCAAAATGCTTCTGTGGTGGTGGCGTTCCGGCAAGGCGTGCGGGACAAGAAGATGCTCGAGAAGCTCGCGACCAGGGAGGTCCGCGACGTCTCAGAGCTCTTCAGCTTGGCGGACAAATGCGCCAGAGCTGCCGAAGGACGGAACTGGCACTCGCTGCCATCCTCCGAGTCAGGGGGACTGCCCGGATCCAGTCCTCCCTATGGAAGCAGCAGGATGGCCAAGGGCCGAGGCAGAAGCAAGATAGAGTCACCGACCACAGTCCTAGTCGTCACTGCAGCGACGCTCGGTGGGGCTCGGGGGCCCCGCCCCGACAAGAAGCAGCGAAGATCACCAATCCCAGAAGGTGATAAAGACAGTATGTGCCCCGTGCACGGCAGCTGTCGCCACACTGCTGCCGAGTGCCGGGAGATCCGAAGGCTCGCAGAGCGTTTCCGCAAGGAGAAGCGGCAGCGGGCTGATGACCTGCCCTTCCGTCCAAAGGAAGATGAGCAGAGGGTGGATGTTCCAGATAACATCGACCACCCAGAGGAGATCCGGGAGCCTCCGCGTGTCGTGAAGGCGGCACGCAATCACGAGGATTCCGACTCCAGCGGCGATGAGCGTCGGAAGAAGCTCTACGTCATATACGGCGGGTCCGCCGACCCCTCGTCCCGAAGCGCAGTCAAGACTCTACGCCGAGCGGTAGCGTCGGTGGCGCCACTCCCAAGTTCTGCACCGCACCTAAAGTGGATGGGGACCCCCATCAGTTTTGATGCCACCGACTGCCCCAGGAACATGGCTGGGGCCGGCCAGCTGCCGCTCCTGGTGGCCCCTACCATCGCCAACGTGAGAATGTACCACGTTTTGGTAGATGGAGGGGCTGGGCTGAACCTCATCAGCCGTGCAGCTTTCCAGAAGCTACAGATCCCGATGGCCAAGCTCACCCCGTCGAGTCCGTTCTCAGGGGTAGGGCCGGGACAGGTTATCCCCTACGGCAGCATTAGTCTCCCGGTGACCTTCGGGGCTCCGGACAACTATCGAACAGAGTACATCCGGTTCGACGTAGCGGAGATAGACCTCCCCTTCAACGCCATAATCGGCAGGCCAGCCCTGTACCGGGGTTCATGGCTGTAGCCCATTACGGCTACCTTGTCCTGAAGATGCCAACACCGACAGGTGTTCTCAGGATTCGTGGGGACCGCACTGCTGCAGTGTCGGCCCTGGAGAAGCTCCAAGCACTCGCGACAGCTGGGGCCTCACCCCCCGGCAATACGGAATCGGACCAGCTCCGCCCGTGTGCATGTCACCGTGCTTCCACCACAGCACCCCGGGTGCAACCTCTCGACGAGGGCGGCGTCCCCTTAAAGGTCGTCCAAGTCGGCGCCGAAGCTACCCAGACCACCCGGGTAGCCGGGGGCCTGGATAGTAAGTAGGAAGGCGCGCTCGTCACCTTCCTCCGGCACAACGTCGACGTGTTTGCATGGCAGCCGTCACAGATGCCGGGGATCCCCAGGAAGGTGATCGAGCACCACTTGAAAGTCTTCCCCGACGCCCGGCCGGTTCAACAGAAGCCCCGCAAGCAGTTCATTGAGCGGCAGAACTTCATCCGTGAGGAAGTCAAGAAGCTGCTGGACGCTGGCTTCATACGGGAGGTCCACCACCCACGATGGTTGGCGAACCCCGTCGTTGTCCCGAAGGCCGGCGGGAAGCTCCGGATGTGCATCGACTACACCAGTCTCAATAAGGCATGTCCTAAAGATCCATTCCCTCTCCCTAGAATAGACCAAATAGTAGACTCAACGTCAGGCTGTGATATGCTGTGCTTCCTAGACGCCTATTCGGGTTTCCATCAGATCCCCATGTCTAGGGAGGACGAGGAGCACACCTCCTTCGTCACAATGGATGGCCTTTATTGCTATGTGTCTATGCCTTACGGCCTAAAGAATGCACTCCCCACCTTTGTGCGGGCAATGCACAAAACCTTTGGGGAGTTAATAAGAGACCTGGTTGAGGTGTATGCCGATGACATAGTTGTCAAGGTCAAGCAGGGTCCGTCCCTGCTAGATAACCTAGCCCTAGTCTTTGACAAGTTGCGCTCTACACGCACCAAGCTGAACCCAGATAAATGTGTGTTCGGTGTGTCCTCTGGGAAGCTCTTAGGGTTCCTGGTCTCGCACCGGGGGATTAAGGCCAACCCATAGAAGATCAAGGCCATCGATTTGATGCGGCCCCCTGCCCGCGTCAAAGATGTCCAGAAACTCACAGGATGTCTAGCCGCGCTGAGTCGGTTTATACCGAGGCTAGCAGAGCGGGCACTCCCTTTCTTTAAGCTCCTGCGCAAGTCGGGCCCCTTTGCCTGGACTGACGAAGCGGAAGAGGCTTTCCAGGAGTTGAAGCGACTCCTGACGACCCTACCAATCATGGTAGCCCCTGAGCCCGGAGAGCACCTGTTGCTCTACATCGCGGCAACAACTGAAGTAGTGAGTATGGTCCTCGTCGCAGAGCGGCCGGACCCCTCATCTTCACAACCTGCTCCGGTAGCAGAAGACAGACGCCAGGAGGCCCCGCAGGACCAAGACGGTCTCCCGGGCCTCCAAGGTAACCTCCCGGAGGTCCAGGTCGGCCTCCCGGAGGTCCTGGGCAGTCTCCCGGACCTACAAGATAAACCCCCGGGGGCCCCGCGGGACCCCCTGGGGGCCAAATGGGACCTCCCAGAGGTCCCCCAAGACCCCCCGGAGCTCCCGAACAATCAAGATAGCTTAAGGGCCACCGGGTCCCAGCTCCCGGAGGCCCCCGTGGGTCCGCCCACCTCCAGAGGGCCAATGGACGAGGACCTCCCAGACCTGAGAAAGAGGGTTCGAACCGTACAGAGGCCTGTCTACTACGTCAGCGAAGTACTTCATGATGCCAAGACAAGGTACCTGGAAGTCCACAAGCTGTTGTATGCGGTGCTCGTTGCCTCCAGGAAGCTCCGCCATTACTTCCAGGCCCACCGGGTCTCGGTAGTCACCTCGTATCCACTGAAGACAATTCTTCACAGCCCCCATGCGACGGGCAACGTTGCTAAATGGGCGGCGGAGCTAGCGGAGTTTGAGCTGGACTTCCTCCCACGCCATGCAGTCAAGAGCCAAGCACTGGCTGACTTTGTGGCGGAGTGGACACCAACGGAGGCTGACCCAGGGGGCCATGGGGGCGGAGAACCGGAGCACCAAGCTCCGGTCTTCACCGAACCCCACTGGACACTCTTCTTCGACGGCTCCTCGCGAAAGCAGGGGGCCGGTGCCGGCGTACTGCTCCTCATGCCATCGGGGAAACAGTTTGGGTATATGGTGCGTCTCAATTTCAAGGCAACCAACAACATGGCGGAGTATGAAGCACTCATCTTTGGCCCGCAGACAACCCTGTCTTTAGGCGCTCGCCAGTTGTTGGCACAGGGCGACTCCCAGCTGGTCATCAAGCAAGTCAAGGGCGAATGCTCCTGCAATGACCCCCAGCTAGCTGCATATCTGCTTCACGTGCAGATGTTGGAGAAAGAATTCCTCGCCTTGGACCTGCACCACGTACCGCGCGCCGGTAATACCGCAGCCGACGACCTTTCAACGAAGGCTTCCACCGGAGCCCCTGTGCCCGAAGGAGTCTTTGAGAGGACGTTGCTGCGGCCCACAGCCCGGCCCGCCGAGCCGGGCGAAGGGGGCTTGACCAGCACCTCGAAGCTGGCGGTCTCGGTGGCCCTACAACCGTGGGCGCCGCCAAGGATTGTAAGCGTCACTGGGGACTCCGTGCAACCCAGCGCTCAAGATCCAGAAGCTCAAGTCAGACCCGATGCATGGATCACGGAAATCCGGGACTACTTGAAGGACAATATCCTCCCTGATGAACATGCAACCGCTGAACGGATTGTGCGTATGGCTAAGAGGTACGCGCTGGTAGAGGGGGATCTCTACCGGCGTGGCGCCAACCACATCCTATTGCGGTGTATAACCCAGGGGGAAGGCTGCGACTTGCTCGCTGAGATCCATGGAGGCGAATGTGGAAGTCATTCTTCCTCACGCACGCTTGTCGGTAAAGCCTTCCGGCATGGCTTCTACTGGCCGACAGCACTCCAGGATGCCGTCAAGCTGGTCGAGAGCTGCAAGGCGTGCCAGTTCCACGCCAAGCAGATCCATACACCGGCTCAGGCGGTACAGATGATCCCGCCCTCGTGGCCGTTTGCCGTGTGGGGGCTGGACATCCTGGGGCCATTCCCCAGAACCGTCGGGGGGTTCCGGTACCTCTATGTCGCCATCGACAAGTTCACCAAGTGGCCGGAAGCTACACCAGTTGTCACCATTAATAAACAATCAGTAGTAAAATTCATCAGATCCATTGTCTGCCGGTTCGGGGTCCCAAACAGGATCATCACTGACAATGGGACCCAGTTCACCAGCGCAGCATTTCAAGACTACTGCGAGGACCTTGGCATTCAGGTATGCTATGCCTCGGTCGCTCACCCGAAGAGCAATGGGCAAGTCGAGAGGGCCAATGCGGAGATTCTCCGGGGCCTCAAGACTCGTACCTTCGCCAGCCTGAAGAAACATGGTGTCAATTGGGTAGATGAACTTCCGAGCACGCTATGGGCTAACCGGACATCCCAGAGCCGGGCCACCGGGGAGACACCCTTCTTCATGGTGTACGGGGCCGAAGCTGTACTTCCTCCAGAAATCACCATGAAGTCTCACCGTGTCCGGGCTTACGACGAAGCCGCGCAGGACAACCTCCGGCGTGGAGAAATCGACCTCGTCGACGAGGTCCGATTACATGCGGCACTCCGTAACGCGCGGTACAGACAGGCGCTTCGGCGCTACCACCAGAGGTCTGTGCGTGCCCGGGAGCTGCAGGAAGGTGACCTGGTGTTGCGGCGCATACTTTCTCGCGAAGGGGCCCACAAACTCTCCCCTAGTTGGGAAGGCCCCTTCCGAGTCACGAAAGTATGCCGCCTCGGGTGTGTGCGTCTTTCCACCGAGGATGGGGACCTGCTCCCGAATCCTTGGAACATAGAACACCTCCGTAAGTTCTACCCCTAAGAGCAAAAATAGGTCAGTACTTTCTTTTCGTAATGGACCCCATAGAGTCCAGGAGCAGCGCTCGGAGCAGCTAAACCCCAGGGGACGGTCCAGGACTACGTTCAGCTTTGCCTGGTTCCGACTCCAAGCGCGTAGAGTCTTGCTTCCCCTCTTAATGGGGTGGGTCGTGGCCTCCATGTTTAGCCTGCCTTCCTCCTATGGAAGGTTGTGCGAAAAGAAGTCTGCCCTACTTTGCTCTTTCCTTGTACTCATTTGAATTGTGAATTGAGTTATTTTTTTATCACCCTTGCAGTACATGGCTGCCGTGTGCTCAGCTCCCCCTCTCTACAAACCCCCAAGCATCAAGCGTATGGTTGGGGGCTGTAAGTCAAATAAGACTGTAAAACAAGGGAGGGGAGCCCCCAAGGAGAATTACGTTTCCTCTACCTGTGTGCAGGACTTCCAGGTTGCGGCAACGGGGACTGCGTGAAGTAGGGGGAAAGGAGCTACCAACTACTTCGACCCAGGGCTAGAGGGGGCGGGACCCGGGGGTCCCACGAGTCCAGCAGGCCCGGAGCTGGTGGCCCATGCAGGTGGCAGACGGAAGCCGGACCTCCCCCCGCGGTGGAAGAACTCCGAAAGCCCTGCGTGCTCAACATGGCCGGGGCTCCCGTCTCCGCAGTAAAAGCAATCATCAAGTGGGCGCACGCTCTCACGACCCCGCGGCCGTTCGTGCTCCAGCAGCGGTCAAGTCGGGACTTAGAGAAAGTGCGCGGATCGGAAGAGACGGAGGTCCCACCTCGGGCTCGCTATCTCCCCCGAGATGGGCCCGGGGGCCACTGTCGGTACCTGAGATATGGGGTACCCCCGCGCACAGGGTAAAATGCCTAAGGTGCTCGCCCTTCTCCGCAGGGAGAGCTCCGAAGGCGCCACGCGTCTGGCGGGGCCGGACCTCCCTCTCCTCAGAGGAGA
Source organism: Neostapfia colusana (assembly GCA_030760725.1). Taxonomy (NCBI): domain Eukaryota; kingdom Viridiplantae; phylum Streptophyta; class Magnoliopsida; order Poales; family Poaceae; genus Neostapfia; species Neostapfia colusana. The sequence goes on from JASWHV010000019.1 coordinate 54,645,327, forward strand.
GCTCCGGGCCCGCCACGTGGCATACAGAAGCCGTACCTCCCCCTCCGCGGGAGAGAGGTCCGAAGACGCCACGCGTCCAGCGGGGCCGGACCTCCCTCTCCTCAGAGGTGAGCTCCGGGCCCGCCACGTGGCATGCAGAAGCCGGACCTCCCCCTCCGCGGGAGAGAGGTCCGAAGGCGCCACGCGTCCAACGGGGCCGGACCTCCCTCTCCTCAGAGAAGAGCTCCGGACCTGCCACGTGGCTAGAGGAACGGTGTTGACTGCCCCCGGGCGGTAAGCAGCGGGCGTAAAGGCGCCCCTCACCTTGCCCGTACAAGGAATTCAAGGCCCGCGTCTTCCCAAGACGCAGAAACGCGGAGCACGCGCCTGTCAGGTGCCGTTGCGTCCAGTCGCATCACAGACTGGCGCGCGGTGTCAGAACCTGACAGGTAATAAACGCCACGACAAGACATCCCATGCCGCCTGCGCCGTCATCAACCACTACGACTAGCGCACGGCATGGGCAGGGCGGCAAAAGGAAGACTCAGAAGCCTTCGACCGGAGACAACCACCGGCATAACTACATATACGATAGATAATAAACAATCTTCCCGGGACCACCTGTCGGGTCCCGGCTTCCCTTGTAAGCCGCCCGAGCCTTGGACTATAAAAGGCTCGGGTAGGCGTCGATAGCAAGGGTTCGCATTCTGCAACTCATACGCTAGCCATACACTCTCAAGTTGTAACTCACCCCCGAGCTCAGGCCCCCGGCCCTGAGCAGCAAGCAATACAGCGAGCTCCATAGCTCGCCGTGGACGTAGGGTTTTACGCTCCGGCGGCCTGAACCACGTAAAACTTCCTGTGTCAAGCTCTCACTAACTCGTCCATCCGCGCAAGCTCTGCGCTAGGAACTAGCCCCTCCGAAAAAAGAACCTCCGCGGGCTGCCCAGTGCAGGCCCGGGGGAAGTGTCGATCGCACACTTCGACAGGTTGATTATAGAATATGTCGACTTATGGCATGAGATTCAACACGACTCAGTTTTTGTTCCAACCTCGACGCAACAAGACAATATATCTTGGCTGCTTACTCCGAATTGCACATATTCAGCGAGGTCTGCTTATCTACTTCGGATTGAAGGTACTATAAACTCTAATTTTCCTAAGGTCATTTGGAGGGTTTGGGCACCACGAAGTGCAAAGTATTTGTATGGCTTCTTGTACAAAATAAATTGTGGATTGCTGACCGTCTCCAACTTAGAGAGTGGCTAAATCAGTATTTTTGTGTGATGTGTCGACGCAATCTTAAGACTGTGCGTCATATTTTTTTGACGTGTCCTACAGTGGTTGATATCTAGAAAACAATTGCTTTCTGGGCCCACTTGCCAGCGCTGAATCTGCAAAGTTAGAGATCAAATGATGATATGGTCAGTTGGCTGCAAAACTTGACGAGGAGAGTTTCAAAATAGAAAATAAAAGGCATCTGATCTTTGAGCATTCTAGTGTGCTGGATGGTGTGAAAAGAAAGAAATAGAAGAGTATTTGATGAAGAATAGGTGACAATTTCGTAACTTCTAATTTTCATAAAGGATGAACTACGAATGTGAGCACGAGCAGCCCCACAACACCTGGCTACCTTAGGTCTGCAGCAACTTCCAGTCTGCAACTCTAGCTTGATCGTTTTATCCTTTTATCTCTTTTTTTCTCTTTCTTCAGTTTTCTACTCTAGCACATCTTGTGCAATTGTTGTAATAAAAACCTTTCCGTATTCCTTAATGAATATAACCGTTTCTGGCGTTAAAAAAATAATTGTAGCCGGTCATCCTTTTACCCAATTTACCCTACACTGACACATGAAGCCTTGAACATGACCCAGGAATGCCCATTCGGTTTTGGAACCCAGCCTGCCCAAGTCCAGAATGCTTGGGCCTCTTGGCCTGCAAACCAACCGCTCGGCACGGCGCTGCTGCACCTCTCCCCTCCCCAAGCCAGTCGCCCTCTCACGGAACAGGCGGTGCCTATGAGATGGCAGCGGTGCTCCTCCGAGCCGCCGCCCGGGCCACGCGGTCCTCCGCTCTCCGCTCCGCCCTCGCGCGGCGCGGGGACTTCTCCACCGGATCCACGGAGCCGCTCCCCATCGTTGTGACCCTGTGCCCCGCTCCCGCAGCTGACGACGACGATGACCACGGGGGAGCGGGCGCGGGCCGCGGGGAGGAGGAGGAGGACGAAGACGACCTTCGGAGTCGCATCTTCCGGCTGGGCCTCGCGAAGCGGAGCGCAACGGCGGCGCTCGAGAAGTGGGCCGGCGAGGGCCGCGCCGCCCCCGCGCCAGAGCTCCGCCGCGTCGCGCGCGACCTCAGCCGCGCCCGCCGCTACAAGCACGCCCTCGAGGTTCGCACGCCCTCAGAGCTCTGATCCCATCTCGTTGCTATTCAGTGATTGCCTGTGCGCGCACACTGCTATGTGCTGCGATTTGTTTCTCCCTCTGGTAATGGTTTATGAAATGCCGGTTATAACTTTGTCTGGCCCGAAGATTGGCCTATTTTCTGACTCTAGCATGGTAGATGCTGAGAAGCGCATGTCTCTATGTTCATATTTTGCGTAGGACGCGTCCTTTACAAACAGGGAGTGAAATTATGTTGTGGGCTTAGATCCGAACGTCTAACAGGAAGTGAAATTATGTTGTGGGCTTAAATCCAAACGTCTAACAGGAAGTGATGTTCCATATTAGGCATATTTCCCTCTAGGATACTTCAATGCAAGTTTTCATGACCTTTATCTTCTTCCCTATTGCTAGTGTCAAAATTCCTCTAAATTTAAGACTTCAATATGACTGTGAAGGCTTTAATGTGTGATTGGTATTAAGATTGTTCGAGTTTCCCAAAAATGTTTGTGTGTTTCTTCTCATGCCACGTGATGCAAAGTGATTTAGTCATTCTGATGACATGATGAGCATGTGATTGTGAATATGAATTGACCTTTTATATTTGAAGTATAACATAAGCATCACCATACATGAAAATAGAGTTAGCTATCAGAGTATCAGACCTTTACTTTGATGAACCTCTCTTAAATATTAATCATCCTTGTTTTGTTTTGGTTGTGTGCTCCATACGGTCACTTGTGACGTTCAGACAGCTGATTCAGTTCAGTTGCAGCTCTGTCTGAAGGCCAAACGAATGCAGCCAGAGGGTGTATGCTGATACCATAGTGAAATTCTTACAATTTTGACATTTGGTGCTACTTTTGTCTTTAGGAAAATAGAAGATGTCTCAAAAGCATCAGTTAATTAACTGCACATTTTGCAGGTAGCAGATTGGATGAAGACGCATCATGAGTCTGAGTTATCTGAGAGTGACTATGGAATGCGCATCGACTTAATTACCAAAGTTTTTGGTGCTAATGCTGCTGAAGATTTTTTTGAGAAGCTTCCACCTGGAGCCAAATCACTTGAAGCCTATACAGCACTTCTCCATTCGTATGCTCAATCAAAGATGACAGACAAAGCTGAAAGGCTGTTTGAGAGGATGAAGGATGTGGACCTGTCTATGAACGTGCTGGTTTACAATGAAATGATGACCTTGTACATATCAGTTGGGGAGCTTGATAAGGTTCCGATCGTTGCTGAAGAGTTGAAAAGGCACAATGTTTCACCAGACCTTTACACATACAATCTCCGGATCAGCGCAGCTGCTGCGTCCATGGATCTAGAGGGCTTCAAAGGAATTATGGACGAGATGTTGAAAGACCCAAACTCAAACGAAGGATGGGCGCTGTACCGAAATCTTGCCACTATTTATGTCGATGCTAGTCAGCTAGTTAGCTCTGCAAACTCGGTGGTGGAAGCTGAGGCAAAGATCAGCCAGAGGGAGTGGGTAACCTATGATTTCCTTGTCTTCTTACATACAGGCCTCGGCAGCCACGAGAGAATAAAGAACATATGGAAATCGATGCAAATGACTTCACAGCGGATGACGAGTCGGAACTACATATGTGTGCTCTCCGCCTACCTGATGTCCGGGCAACTGAAGGATGCTGGGGAGATTGTCGACCTGTGGCAGCGATCGAAAGCTCCAGAGTTCGACATCTCCGCATGCAACAGGCTGTTTGATGCTCTCCTAAGAGCCGGTTTTACTGACACTGCAGACAGCTTTAGAGAACTTATGCTGCAGAAGAGTTGTATACTAACTAGCAGGGCAGGTGTGGTTGAATAATCGGTTTTGAGCTAGTATACCTTTTATGTGAGGGAAGCAATAATGATGGACATCAAGCAGAATATAAGTTATTTTTGCAAGACATCTACAATATGTTTTCCAGTCCATTGCATGATGAACCATATTATTTAAAGCTCCATGCTCTTGATATTTCTTCTGATATTCCTTAGGTAACCACCTGATCCTTTCTTAAGGTTCGCAAGGACATCAGGTACAGCGCCTGGCTGCAGGCCGAAGGCAATCAGGGCATCACCTGATCCTCGACTGCTTCGTCTCTCGCTTCATGTCCTCGCCACCACGAGGTTGGTGTGACCTGAGAGCCTGAGACTTGATTGTCCGTTCGAGACATGGAGTCCACGGGACGGTTTTCAAGTATTCGCAGGCCTTTCCTACGCTGCCTTACGTCATTGTGTCATCCTACTTTAATGACCTCCAAAACTTCGAGATATTCGCGATGTCAAACGCTTGGCATCCGTTGTTATCTCATGCAGATATAAACACGTGCTTCCCCTGCATCTCATTATCGTTGCACTGCGTGAGAGCTGCACTGTGTCACGCGAAAAGGAGTCAAAAGGGTCACTCCAGATGTAGAAAAGGGAAGGGAATTGGAGAAGGCCGGCTTGGGCAAAGCAAAACGAGGGGCTAGCTCAGTGATCCAGAGGTGGGCAACGCGCCACTTCGGCGTCCCCACCACCACTAGCAGACACCAGTTCCTCGTGTCGTCAAAGCGGCAGACCAGACCGAGTGGTGCCCAGTTCGGCGCGCGATGGGGACGCGGGAGCTGCTCCTCGTCCTCTGCCTCGTCATCGTCGGCGACGCGCAGCCTTCGCCCCCGCCGGCGGCGCCTCCTCCGCCGCCTCAGCCCACGCTGTTCGGGCGCAACATGTCGACGATGATCACAGTGGCCATCATCGTGTTCTTCTTCCTGCTCTTCCTCTGCGCGTACGTCAACCAGTGCCGCCTCCGCGACCCCGGCGAGTACGGGGCGGCGGCTGCGGCTGCGGCGGCGGGCGGGCCGTCCAGGAGGGGGAAGCGCGGGCTGGATCCCGCGGTGGTGGCCACGTTCCCGATCGTGCGGTACAGGGAGATCGTGGAGCACAAGGTCGGCACGGGCGTGCTGGAGTGCGCCGTGTGCCTCACGTCGTTCGAGAACGGCGACGACCTCCGCCTGCTGCCGCACTGCTCGCACGCGTTCCACCCGGAGTGCATCGACCCCTGGCTCCAGGCGCGGGTCACGTGCCCGCTGTGCCGCGCCAACCTCGAGAAGCCGGCGCCGCCGGAGGCGGTGGCGCCCCCGTCGCCGGAGCAGCGCCAGCCTCCGCCGCCGCCTCCGGAGGCCGCGTCGATACCGGTGATCGACGAGACTGACGAAAGCGACGAGGACGGGAGGGAGGAGGAGGCCAAGGAGCTGGAGATGCTGCGGCGGGCGGCGAGGATGCTGCGGTCGCACTCACTCGACGGCGCCGCCACCGCCGCCACCGGTGAGGAGGGCGACCGCGAGAGGTTCACGCTGCGGCTTCCGGCACGCGTCAGGGAGGAGGTCCTCAGGTCCCGCCGGCTCCGGCACGCCACAAGCCTGATCAACCTCCCGGGCATGAGCTCCGAGGGGAGCTCGAGGGGCGGACGGCGCGCGGGAGGGGGGAGCCTCGGCAGCGGCAACGCGGGGGGCGGCGGGAGCAGCCACGGCGGGCGCCGGTGGCACGCGTTCCTGGCCAGGACCGTGTCGTGGGCGCGGGGCGGCAGAGGCGACGGCGGCTCCGTGCGGAAGGGGTGGGACGGATCGACGAGGCGGGGAAGGGATACCGGCGAGGCGAGCAGAAAGGGCGCGGCCTCGCCGACGGCGGTGGGGCGGCCGTAACTGCATCACACACCTCCGACGGCGGCGCCACAGTCGCCGGAATGCTCGACTGTATAGACACGTCGTGCTTTTTCCTCGCTCTTTTTTTTTAAAAAAAACAATAAAAACATTGTGTAGGAGCATTTCATGGTAGGTGCTTGTCTGGATTTTCTGACTGTTATCGACTCTTTGCGATGCGAGATTGTTTGGCTTGTAGATTTCGTGGGGCTGAAAATTGACAAGGAGCCCAAGAGCTTTGAGCACTCAGTGATCTTCGCCGCCGTTCTTTACAAATCCGATAGCGTTTTCTCTTTCCGCTGATTTATTAGCCTTTCTTTTCTTCAGGAATCGACGGTAGTGGGAGCAGCATTTGGAGCGCGAGCTCAAAAGCCGAGACCGTCGCGCCGTCGTGCCACTCTTCGAATCACTCCTGCTTTACGAGGTTCTTTTCAGTACTGGGATCGCAACCCATGCGCACTTTTTCCCGTGTACCCTCACTCTTTTTCTTTGTTCGGGTCTGCGTCAACCTGACTTTGAGAGGTTCACGCCGGAGCCGCGCCTGGCCTGTCTGGCGCTGCGGCAGAACTCGGCTCGGGCGGCCCGAGCAACTCGATTCCGTCACGAAACGCCACGAAACGGTATGGTGCAGCGTTAACCTACTCCCGTGCCGTAACGTCAGGTCACCTCCTGTTGTGACGGAACCGTCTGTCGCTTACGTCGATCTACAGCTCCAGGGTAGGTAGAGACGGGCTGATACAGGTTTCCAGATGTTGCGTGCTAAGACGAGCCGAAGCCATGTGAGATCAAGGCCGTGAGGGCGCCAGGCCACCGCCGTACCGGGCCGGCCGTTGACGACCGAACCGTCATCTTGCACGTTACCGGCGAACAGCGCAGTCGAGCTGTCGGTTGGGTCTTGTTTGGCTAATAATCTGAAACAGCGTCGGTTCTCGGGTCAAGAGCGTTGCGGGCCTACTGCTTAGGGAAGAAATTAGATTGGGGATTCGTACTTAACCGTTTTCGAAAATATTCGATCTATATCTATTTTTTTCAGATTTTTTCGGATTTAGATATGGATTCGAAATCGGATATTCGATCAGATATAATTTTAATCAGAATCCGTCTGTTTTTTCGGATATCCATATTAGGTCAGATATATCCGAACAATATTCGACCCAACAAAAACACTAACTAACCCGGACCCCCGCGACCTCTAACAATCATAAACTTCAGAGCTGCAATTTATAATTTAATTTGAGAGCAATGGGCCCTGTGTGTCATCCTCTCCTTTCCTCTGTTGCGTGCCACCTCGAAGATGCGGCCGGCGCATGGGTGCCACGACGGTGGCGTGCAAGGAGCAGCCGGCCTGCAGCGGCATTAAGGCCCCAACACCCCCCTCTCGAGCAGTTCGTCCCCTCCAATGTCTTCTTCCCCCACTGTGCACCGTGCCTCCGTTGTTGCCAAGCGAAGCTCGCTTCTCCACCATCGCGTCGGGCCGTCCCAGCTCGACGCGCGAAACCGAGCGTACCACCGGCTGTGCCCGCTCGTCCTCCACATCCCTAGCCCACTGGTTCGCCTCTGTTCGCTGGGAATCGAGTGGATTTCGCCGCACTTTGTAAGGAACGACCGTCGGACCTTTGCAGCTTTGCCGGAAAAGTTAGTCGTACATGGTGAGTCTCACCTCGATTCTTTTTACTCCGAGCTAGCCGACTTCTGGATTCATCTCCCTGACCAGTTTTCCCCAATTTTTCGTGGTCGAGGAGGGAGAAAATCAGCACCTTCCCCACCGCCGGTCCTCACCCGTGCTCACCTCAACGTCGACCTCTATCTTCCGCTCATCTCCACCGCAATTTGAGTTCACGCCGGCCTTCCTTACCTCGAGGTGAAGCTCCCCGTGTCGTTTCCCCCATCTCTCTCCCCAACGAATGAGCGAAAGCCACCGCCGAAGCTCAGCGCCATGGAGGGCTCGTCGCCGGCATGCTGCAGCCCGTCCCGGTGCTGCTACTACCCAGTGGAGAGGTGCCCTGGGCGCTGCGGTTCGGTTGGGCTCCTCCTCGCTGCTGAGCGCCGCTTCGGCGAGGCTCCGACCAACCTCCGGCGAGGAGCAGCCACACCAGCCATGGCTGGTCGAGCTCCAGCCAGGATCTGGTGTGGCCGGCGCCAGATCCTGTGCGCCAGACCATCCCGTGGCTTTGTGTGGCAGGCTGAGCCACTTCCAAAATTCATAGAAAATTGTAGGATACTCCAAAAATGATGAAACCAATTTTTTGAGTGCACAAAACCCTCCTCTACACGGCTGTGTCCTTGCCCTGTCATGAAAGCCTGTATAATTTTCTGGGTGATTTAATTTCTCTTAAACACCATTATCCCAATTGTGGGCCCTCTATTGCTTTGATTGAGCCCAAATTTTGTCAGAATGCTCCACCTATATATTATAGACCACCATAAAAAATTTCAGCTTCATTGCTCTTTCAGAACTTTACTAATTGCAACAGTGGCATAATAAGACATATTTTCTTATTATTTTTACTGTGGGTCCACACTTAAGTGGTTTGACCTTAAAGTTTGCAAGAACCCTTGTCATAATACCAGAAGCTTGTCATAAAAATTTCAGCTCTATTTCGAATGTAAAACTTTTTTTAGCTCTAGGATTTGCAAAAGGGGCACATGAACACTAAAGTAAGAAAGTATATGCATGTTATTTCTTAAACTTTATTACCAGCCGCTATAGTTGATCATCATATTGCTAAAACTCTCGAGCCACACTAAGTTAATTCTTAGATTCATTTTAATCACAATTACACCTTATGCACCTATTAGCGGTTGATTCTCTTTTTGCATGCATGGCATAAATTAGGAACTGAGGAGCTCGAAGAGGTACAACAAGAGGAGGAGGAAGCTTACCTGAACCTTAACTTAAGCATTAACATAGAGCAAGGCAAGTCCCGATTTTACTCATAATCTTTGGATTGAGTCCTTTTATATAATCTCATGGGTTCGGTTGTTTTATTGTTTTATGTGCATTACGTTTAGGTGTTGTATAAAACCTACTTGCATAACCATAAAGTCTTGAGTCTGAATGAGATTTAGAACCTACCCATGCTGCACTAATCACTAGGTTCTACCATTAGAAATGAGTAAGTGGGGACTACTCATGGGGTATAGCGCGCACATGAGGATTTAGGTGGATTAATCATCCATTAATGAAGTTTGAGACCGAGCGAGCATGTAAGGCAGGGGCACATGGGTGCCGTATGCATAGGCTTGCTCGTGTCGATTGAGGACCATGTCGTAGTCAGCCCCTTGAACAAGTACTGATTTTGTACCGGAAGGATGCTAGTATTATGAGAACTAGTAAACCGACGTACCATGGAAACTCGTGTCGAACAATCCTACGACCGACCTTGGTCAGGCGTTGAGAGGACAATAGGTAATCCTGCATGGGGTATGTCTCGGACATCACGTGAGGAACCTTTTGTCTGGACCGGTCACCTTTTTTCGGCATTGGGTAAAGTGAGAAAGGTTGCCATATACGACTTGAGTGAGTGCGTCTTCAAAAGTGCGTATGTGTCGTTTTTACGGGTTATGTTCCGCAGAATAAAACCATTGGTTCGAATTGCCGTTCACTCGCGGTAAAAACGAGTCTGCTTGTTTAAGTCGTCGTCGCGTATTAACAACTGGTATAATATTGAGATTTGATGATTGTGTGATTAATCATTTCAAATTTGCTTGCACCCTTGTATGTTTAGTTATAGTTGCTAAAGTTTAAACTTCAATTAATTGTTAACTTGAGGCTAAAATATGACCACCCTCCTAATGTTAATGCTTTTAAGCTATCCATTACCCTTTGAAACAAGCATTTGAGCCTTGCATACTAGTATAGTCTAGAAATTATTTTTATCGAGTAAGTCTTGCTAAGCTTAGTAGCTTACCGGTTTGTTTATCCTATTTTTCAGGTGAATCTCTCCTTTCTGAGCATGATGCATATGAGGGCTTCCCTAAGATTGCACCACCACCCGAGGAATGGGTGGCACAATAGGAGCCGAGTCGTCACCGACTTGATTTATGTGTTGCTAGTACGGCGTACATTGGGCTTTGGCGTGCTGTTTTGCTAAATGTTGTTATGAGAGAATACTCCATTACTACTTGTATTTCGCTACTCTCATGTATTATGCAATGTTTAACCTATGTACGACACATTAAAACTTTATGTATGTTGTTTTTAAATTATGTCGCTTGTATATGTTATTGGCGGTGATGCATCGCGTGTCACCATTCCGTGCAAAGATCCTGTGGCGTGATTGTGTCGGTTACTTTCGAGCGACCCGCCGTCACAGCGTGGCAATAGAGCAGGTCAGGAACAATTGCATAATTTTAAAGTGACTTATCTTCGAAACAAAAAGTTACGGTGAGGATTAGTATTAAGCCCGCATAAGGATGTTATAGAATATATGGAAGGTGACAAAGCTAACATTGTTTTCATACTTGCAACTACGGATATGGTTGAAGTAGGGAGGTAAATTAGGTTGGATGATGAATTGATTTTCGGTGTTTACTTATTTTATTATTGGTGCTTTTTTAGTATAATTAGGTTGTGAGTGTTACTTTATTTGGTTGTTTGTGGATATTATTTTATGGATTATTTTTGGTTATTCATTCACTTATGAGTTTTATGTAATGTTTATGATATGTTTAGTAGATTCTTAGGAGTTAAGGTGAAGAATCTGTTGATGTGATCCATCTTCTGCAGGTACGTTAACTACGGTAGTACGTATAGAATGCGTTTGCGAGAGACCGATTAAGTGCCACCGATATGTGTATGCCGGGTATAATCCGGACTAGAGTTTTTCTTTTCAGAGGCACGTAGTATCTATATGTTCATTTATAAATCATGACCCCCTGACATGCATCATTATCATTATGTAAAAAAGGAAAAAAACAATAATATGCATATATTATCAATGGTATTAAAAATCGAGTCTTTTATCAAATTTGGCCTAAACAACCAGTCCGGGCCTCTAACCTTCTCATGGACCTTGATACTAGATAAAACAATCTTTAAACCTTGTAATCTCTTACCATTTTGAAAAGAGAACCACTTTGGCTGCTGCTGTTTTATGCTTATGAAAATAGGGTGAACTCTGTTTTTATAACAGATCTTAGTCCGGCTTTAACAGAGCACAACTTCTAATGTGTTTAACCAAAAGGGGTGTATTGTACACAGTTGGAAAGTTATGGAAGTCCTTTACAACTCTTCTGTTGATGTAAAAAACAGAATTCCATCCCAAGTTGGTCGAAATGCCCCATTTATACAGACTGTTCCAGAATCAGCACTGAGAAAAGTGCCTCTAGATGTTCTTATATTTTGGCCATATTTCCTTGTAGAAAACTAAATTGGGGTCATACCGCACACCGACGGAAAGCGTGTGAGATACACTACAACTTTGCAGTTTTGAGTATTTGTAGATTCTTATCAGAACTGTCTGGAAAATGACCATGAAGTCAGGTACCTCAATGGACAACCTGCTGCTCGAAATTTTAAGATTAGCTGTCAAACTTGAAATTTCATAACTTCTGATCATTAAGTGATATTGGTGTGTGTTATAAATCGTAAAAAAATGTGTGTTAAGTTGCCTTTAACTTTGATGTTCACCTCGAATTCATATAATGCTCTTAAGTCATCTTAAACTGATGATCTTTCACCCACGGTTCTGCATACAGTAAAAGAGTCATCCGTTTTCATCTTGAGCTGTCGGGTTTGCTTGTGACTAACACTAGACTTTTTAAGTCTTATTGTGCTTATGTCACTTAAAAAAATATTTTGGAAATTAAGCTTTGATGTCTTTTTCAAAATTCTTTCCACAGATGGCCAGTGACATGGTGAGGTTCAACAATGGATGGTTCATGTCCGAACGACTCCATTGCCCCGGACTTCCCCTCATGATTTGGAAGATCCTTCGAACCCTTGGCTACATCGAGCCACCCGCATATGTGGGGCATGAGATCGATGAGCATGGGCAACCCTCGTACGCCATGAAGGTGTGCGTGCGTGAAGGACCTTATCCTCCGGGATGGGCACCCTTCACGGTGGAGGTGGCTGCACCAAACTTGGAGATTGCCTATGAGCTAGTTGTTCAAAAGGCGATGACAATCTTCTGCGAGCTCCATGTGGTGAACGTGGAGAGCACTCCCTATGCTCTTCTTCCCCTTCGTGACGCCTCAAGCTTTGTGTCGATGCATCACCGACTTATGGTGCAGGACTGGACACCCACACTACGACCCACGTGTCGAAGTGTTAAGCGACTACGTCACCTACATCTACTATCTGTGTCAAGCCCAAGCAACACACAACCTCGTGATGATGGAGTCGGTGAGGGCATCCTATATGCAGGGAAAGGATGATGAGGCTTTGATGGAGATGTTGGAGGATCAGAAGGTTGGTTTAAGGCAGCGCCTACAGGCGTGCCAGGCCGCGTTGCTGCAAAAAGACGCGGTGATCCATCAAAAGAACATGGAAATTCAAGAGAAAGAGATGGTAATTTAGCAGAAGGATGAAATGATCGAAGAGTTCACCATTGAACGTTATAACAATCAGGTAGATGCTGAGTTCTCTGAGGGAGAGATGATAGCTGCCCAAGAAGACTTGATGGAGTTTCTAGCTAATCACCCGCAGCCGGGCGATGCGACCGATGCCATAGAGATACCCCTCGTGCATGGGCAGCTACCTACTACTCCCATCGCGCCGGCCCCGGAGGAGGGAAAGCCGCCGAATGAGTAGAGTTCATGTTCATGTGCCATTGTGCATATGCGTATATATGCCACGTAGTAGGACGACCACTTTTGTACAACGCGATGTATGCATAGCCGCAGTATTTTGTGGGCTATGTATGGGTGCTTTTGGAAATTAGTAATCGTGTTGTGTAGTCATGAGAAATTTAGATGTGATGCTACCTAGTGCTAATATTTCTCATGCTAGAATGATGATGTGGCTATTAGTGTGATGGTGCTTTTGTAAGTGGTCATCGTGTGGTGTACCCTTGGGCTGAAATGAGTTGTAATATTATCGTGTACCCAGGTTCATCATGCTAATGTGAAGTTATTGCTGCCCGTATAGATGTGATGTGCTTATTATGACTATTAATTTTTGAGAGATGCTTGTTATAGGACAAATCTTGGAAATTAACCATGTGTGCATCATTTCTTATACAGAATGTCTCGTATGCGTTCTGTGAACGAGCTCATTGGCACTAGCGGCGGCGATGATGACTCTTTGCAGCAGCCACCGCCACATCAATCGCAACAGCTACAGTCCTCACAGCAGCGACAACAGTCACATCAACCGCATGAGCAGCGGCAACAACAGCCACAATAAGAGCAACAGCAGCCCCAGCAGGAGCCACCGCAACCGCCGTCGCCACCCACCTTGGCGGAGGCGATTCTGACTATGTTGGGATCACATCAAGAGAACACGGAACTCCTCCGTGCTCTTGTGCAGAACACTGCTACCGGGCGTCGTCATGAGGGTGCTCCTCGTCAACCTCAAGGGAGAACCTATGCCGACTTTCTCGTAACTCACCCGCCCATGTTCACTGAGGCAGCTGAACCACTTGAAGCGGACAACTGGTTGAGAACCATTGAGTCAAAGTTTGGTCTTCTCCAATGCTCCGAAGTCCAAAAGACACTCTTTGCAGCACAACAACTCCATGGTGCAGTGGGAGCTTGGTGGCCAAACTATATGGCCACGGTCCCCACCGGGCATCAAGCGACTTGGGTTGAATTTCGTGAAACTTTCCGTGCCCATCACATCCCTATGGGTTTTATGCAAAAGAAGCTTCAAGAATTTCTCGAGCTAAAGCAAAGGAGCGAGAGTGCACTTGAATACTCAAAGGCGTTTAACCACTTGGCCCAATATGCACCGGAGTACGTGAATACTGACGCCAAGAAAAGAGAATGCTTCTTCCGTGGTCTCAACACCAAGTTGAGGGATAAGCTTGCCTTACACCATGGTGGGTCTTTTCTCGACCTTGTGAATGCAGCGATCATTCAAGAAGAGGCACACCGCACTCATCAAGTTGAAAAGAAAAATAGGAGTATTGCTCAGAGTGGATTCGGTGGTGGCAGCTCTAGTGGACCACCACCAAAATACCGGTTGGTTTATCGCTCTCCGACCAGGCAAAAATTCAAGGCAATGCCAAGCCCACAACAGGGCCAATTTTTCCGGCCAAACTACTCCTCAATTCAGCCCCAACAACAATACTTGCCACAACAACACCAGCAGCCTGCCCATATGATTCCAACTGCTTACCCGCAACAGCAAGACACCAATGGAAATCGTCCACCTCAGGGCGCCAGAAGCCAGAGCCGACACTACTATACTTGTGCACTGCCAGACCATTTCTCACGTGATTGCAGACAGGCGAAACATCCTACTACGGCCACTCAGTCCGCTCAAGGATACAACTCGTCTGGTGCTGCATAAAGGAAAGTCACCTCAAAATAAGAACGAGTAAATTATGTTGAAGCCGAGGAAATTCCTGAGGGAGAACCGGTACTTGCGGGTATGTTCTCCGTATTTGGTCACACTGCCCTCATTCTTTTTTATTCCGAAGCAACTCATAGTTTCATTAGTAAATCCTACACTCAAAGGTATCAATTGCCAACAATCATAGTGGGCTCTCCCTTTATTATTCACTCTCCTGGTGGTACAATTTCCGCAAACCATATGGTTCGTAGGACCCCAATTCTCTTGAATGATAAAGTATATCCTACTAATCTTTTGGTCTTGGAAGGTCAAGGGATGGATATCATACTCGGTATGTCTTGGATGACTCAACACAAGGTTGTTTTGAATGTTGGGTCGCGTACTCTCCGATTAACTTCTCCCGAACATGGCCTTCAATTCATATCTCTTCCAGAATCTTCTCATAAAATTTCAGCGGCCTATCACATCGAAGGAGCTCGACTTGAAGACATCCCGGTAGTATGTGAATATCCTGATCTCTTCCCCGATGACCTCTCGGGTATGCCACCTGATCGAGAGGTCGAGTTCAAGATCGAGTTGGTACCAGGAACTACTCCTATCTCACAGAGACCATATAAAATGGCGCCTAATGAGTTGGCCAAATTGAAGGAGCAACTCAAAGGGCTCATGGAGAAGGGATTTATCCGTCCAAGCTCTTCTCCTTTGGGTTGTCCAGCTTTATTTGTCAAGAAGAAAGATTAGTCATTACGGCTATGTGTGGACTACCGCCCACTAAACGCTATCACCATCAAGAATAAATATCCTCTAACTCGCATCGACATTCTCTTCAATCAACTCGTTGGTGCCAAGATATTCTCCAAAATTGATCTCTGATCCGGGTATCATCAAATCAAAATTCGTCCCAAAGATGTTCCAAAAACGGCTTTCTCAACTAGGTATGGCCTATACGAGTATCTCGTGATGTCATTTGGACTTACTAAGGCACCGACTTATTTCATGTATCTAATGAATTCGGTTTTCATGCCGGAGTTGGACAAGTTTGCCTTGGTCTTCATTGACGACATTCTTGTGTATTCTAAATCAGAGGAGGAACATTCTCAACACCTTCGCATTGTTCTCCAACGCCTTCGTGATCACAAGCTTTATGCCAAATTTAGCAAATGTGAGTTTTGGCTCACATCGGTTCCATTCCTTGGACATATCATTTTCATCGAAGGGATTTCCGTAGATCCTAGTAAAGTGAGGGATGTTCTCAAGTGGAAATCTCCCACCTGAGTCCATGAAATTTGAAGTTTCTTGGGGTTAGCCGGATATTACCGAAGGTTCATTCCCAGCTTCTCAAAAATCTCCAAACCTATGAATGAGCTATTGAAGAAGGGTGTCAAATATTCTTGGAGTGATGAGTGTGAGCAAGCCTTTCAAACTCTCAAAAAGCATCTCACCACCGCGCCAGTTCTAGCTCAACCGGACATCTCTAAACCCTTTGATGTATATTGTGATGCATCGGGCACGGGACTAGGTTGCGTGCTCATGCAAAATGGAAGGGTGATCGCCTACGCCTCTCGTCAACTTCGAAGGCACGAGCAACACTATCCCACTCATGATCTCGAGCTTGCCGCCGTAGTTCTTGCTCTTAAGATATGGCGTCATTATCTACTCGGGAACCTTGTTCATGTGTACTCTGATCACAAAAGTCTCAAATACTTCTTCACTCAAAAGGACCTTAACATGAGACAACTACGATGGTTGGAACTTATCAAAGATTATGAACTAGAAATCTATTATCATCCGGGAAAGGCCAATGTCGAAGTGTTCCGTCGACACTTCCCTAGGACCTGCTTTAGAGCAGCCCGTGGAGGTTCTTTTTCGGAGGGGCTAGTTCTCTCGGAAGGTCGCGTAAGTGGTGAGAGGATTGACACAAGGATTTTTACGTGGTTTGGGCCGCCGTAGCGTAATACCCTACGTCCACGGGAGCTGTGCTGCTCGGGGCTTAGAACCGGAGTTCTAAGCTTGGTGATGAACTGAGTGTGTAGTCGGGGTCGAAATGAGCCGAATCCCTTGTAACGTTGCCTACCCGAGTCTTTTATAGTTCAAGACTCAGGTGGCTTACAAGTTGGGCCCCGGAACCCGACAGGTGGCCCAGGGGTGATTTCCTGCCATCTACCATGTCTTGCAGTGAATGCTGATAGTTGTCTTCCGGCGATGGCTTCTAGGACGTCGTCCTGCCGTCCTGCCCGTGCCGCAAGCTAGGCGTAGTGGTTGATGATGGCAGGGACGGCAGGGCATGTCTTGTCACTGTATTTATTGGCCTACAGCTCCTGACATGGTGCACCTGTCTTGACTGTGATTGGTCACATTGCCTTCTGACAGGCGTGCGCCGCGCCTCCGCGTCTTGGGAAGGTGCGGGTCTTGAATGCCTTGATCGTACAAGGCATAGCGTACCTTTACTCCTGCTGCCTACCGAACCGGGGTGGGCAGCGCGACTCTACTGGCCATGTGGGAGGCCTAGGGCTCCCCTCTGAGAAGAGGGGAGGCCCGGCCCCGCCGGACACGTGGCGCCTTCGGAGCTCACCTCTACGGAGGGGGTGAGGTTCGACTCTTCTGGCCACGTGGCAAGCCCAGAGCTCTCCTCTGAGGAGAGGGGAGGCCCGACCCCGCCGGACACGTGGCGCCTTCGGAGCTCACCCCTACGGAGGGGGCGAGGTCCGACTCTTCTGGCCACGTGGCAGGCCTGGAGCTCTCCTCTGAGGAGAGGGGAGCCCCGGTCCTGCTGGACACGTGGCACCCTCGGAGCTCACCCCTGCGGAGGGGGCGAGGTCCGACTCTTCTGGCCACGTGGCAGGCCCGGAGCTCTCCTCTGAGGAGAGCGGAGCCCCGACCCTGCTGGACATGTGGCGCCCTCGGAGCTCACCCCTGCGGAGGGGTGAGGTCCGACTCTTCTGGCCACGTGGCAGGCCCGGAGCTCTCCTCTGAGGAGAGAGGAGGCCCGACCGTGCTGGACACGTGGCGCCTTCGGAGCTCACCCCTGCGGAGGGGGTGAGGTCCGACTCTTATGGCCACGTGGCAGGCCCGAAGCTCTCCTCTGAGGAGAAGGGAGGCCCGGCCCCACCAGACACGTGGTGCCTTCGGAGCTCACCCCTGCGGAGGGGGATAGGTCCGGCTCTTCAGGCCACGTGGCAGGCCCGGAGCTCTCCTCTGAGGAGAGAGGAGGCCGGCCCTGCCACACACGTGACGCCTTCGGAGCTCACCCCTACGGAGGGGGCGAGGTCCGGCTCTTCTGGCCACGTGGCTGGCCCGGAGCTCTCCTCTGAGGAGAGGGGAGCCCCGGCCCTGCTGGACACGTGGAGGGTACCGACAACCAATGTTGTAGCCGATGCTCTAAGCCGCAAGTCTCATGTTCATCGCCTCTCATCACTTCTGATGCAAATTCGGAACCTAGTATTCGTGTACTTCCTCATGGAGCTTTCTACAACCTTGTCCTTGTACCAACTATAAGAGAAGAAATTGTGGCAGCTCAGAGGAGTGACAAGGGCATATCTCATATTCGAAAACGAATAAAGGAAGGTGAAGCCAAATGCTTCCGGGAGGATGAGGAAGGTGCCGTATGGTTCAATAACCGACTTGTGGTGCCAAAGAATATGGATTTGAGAAAGAAAATCCTATATGAGCCTCATATGTCCACATACTCTATTCACCCGGGGAGTAATAAAATGTACCAAGACTTGAAAAGAAAGTTTTGGTGGACCCGTATGAAAAGAGAAATTGCAATATACGTGGCTGAGTGTGATGTGTGTCGATGGGTGAAGGCCGACCACATCAAGAAGGCCAGGTTATTGCAACCACTAAGTGTAACGGAGTGGAAGTGGGATGATATTAGTATGGATTTCATCGTTGGACTACCTCTCACCTTCCGCAAACATGATTCCATATGGGTGATTGTAGACCGTCTCACAAAGTCAGCTCATTTCATTCCAGTCAATACGCAATATAGAGTAAAGCAATATGCGAAATTGTACATATCTCGAATTGTATGCCTCCATGAAATTCCCCGAACCATTGTGTCCGACAGAGGGGAGCATTTCGTATCTTGGTTCTGGGAACAATTGCAAGAATCACTTGGTACTAAGCTCATTCGAGGATCCGCATACCACCGTCAAACGGATGGCCCAACCAAGAGGGTTAATCAAATCTTAGAAGATATGCTTCGATCTTGTGCTCTTGTTCATGGTAAGAATTGGGATGATCACTTACCATTAGCAGAGTTCTCATATAACAATAGTTATCAATAAAGTATCAGGATGTCCCCTTATGAAGCTCTCTATGGCCGCAAGTGTCGGACTCCATTAAATTGGTGTGAGTCTGACGAAAGAGTTATATTTGGAGTTGATCTTGTGAAGGAGGCTGAAGAAAAAGTAAGAATCATCCAAGCCAATCTCCGGGCTGCGAAGGAAAGACAAAAGAGCTACGCGGACAAGCGTCGCCGACTGATTGAATTTGAGGTCGGGGACCACGTATACCTACGTGTTTCTCCTATGAAAAGGGTGCATCGTTTTGGGGTCAAAGGAAAGTTAGCTCCACGTTTCATCGGCCCTTTTCCCATCATCGAAAAATGTGGACCTGTTGCATATCGTTTGCAACTGCCTACATCATTATCCGGAGTGCACAATATCTTTCACATCTCCCAGCTGCGAAAGTGTCTCAGGACACCGTGAGAAGTTCGAATGGAGGACATAGAAGCTCCTCAGCCCGATCTCACCTATACAGAGCGTCCCGTCAAAATTGTTGATGAAAAAGCTTGAGTCACCCAAAATCAAACTATGAGATTTTATAAAGTGCAATGGACTAATCATTCCGTTGAGGAGGCAACTTGGGAGCAAGAATATTATCTCTAATCGCATTATCCGCAGCTATTAGTATCATATCTACGGTAAACATCTACCTTCTCTTCAAAAGTATTTTTTCATCTTAATCTCAGGACGAGATTTCTTTAAGGGGGAGGGCTGTAACAATCAGAAACTTTAGAGCTGCAGTTTATAATTTTTTTTGAGAGCAGTGGGCCCCGTGTGTCATCCTCTCCTTTCCTGTGTTGTCTGCCACCTCGAAGCTGCGGCCGGCGCATGGGTGCCACGACGGTGGCGTGCGAGGAGCAGCCGGCCTGCAGCGACGTTAAGGCCCCAACGCCCCCCTCTCGAGCAGTTCGCCCCTTCCACTGTCTTCTTCCCCCACTGTGCACCGTGCCTCCACTGTTGCCAAGCGAAGCTCGCTTCTCCACCGTCGCGCCGGGCCGTCCCAGCTCGCCGGGCGAAACCGAGCGCACCACCGGCTGCGCCCGCTCGTCCTACACCTCCCTAACCCACTGGTTCACCTCCGTTAGCTGGGAATCGAGTGGATTTTGCCGCACTTTGCAAGGAAACGACCGTCGGACCTTTGCAGCTTCGCCGGGAAAATTTGTCGTACACGGTGAGTCTCACCTCGATTCCTTTCACTCTGAGCTAGCCGACTTCCGGACTCATCTCCATGACCAGTTTTCCCCAATTTTCCGTGATCGAGGAGGTAGAAAATCAGCACCTTTCCCGCCGCCGTCCCTCACCCGTGCCCACCTCAACGTCGACCTCTATCTTCTGCCCATCTCCTCCGCAATTTGAGTTCACGCTGGCCTTCTTTACCTCGAGGTGAAGCTCCCCATGTTGTTTCCCCCATATCTCTCCCCAAGGAATGAGCGAAAGCCGCCGCCGAAGCTCAGCACCATGGAGGGCTCGTCACCGGCGTGCTGCAGCCCGCCCCGGTGCTGCTGCTACCCAGTGGAAGGTGCCCTAGGCGCTGCTGTTCGGTTGGGCTCCCCCCGCTGCTGAGCGCCGCTCCGGTGAGGCTCCGGCCAACCTCCGGCGAGGAGTAGCCACGCGAGCCATGGCTGGTCGAGCTCCAGCCGGGATCTGGTGTGGCGAGCGCCAGATCCCATGCGCCAGGTCACCCTGTGGCTCTGTGTGGCAGGCTCAGCCACTTTAAAATTCTAAGAAATTGCCCCCACTTCCAAAATTCATAGAAAATTGTAGGAAACTCCAAAACTGATAAAACCAATTTTGTTGAGTCCACAAAAATCTCCTCTACACGGCTGTGTCCTTGCCCTATCATGAAAGCCCGTATAATTTTTTGGGTGATTTAATTTCTCTAAACACCATTGTCCCAATTTTAGGCCCTCTATTGCTTTGAATGAGCCCAAATTTTGCCAAAATGCTCCACCTATATATTATAGACCACCATAAAAAATTTCAGCTTCATTGCTCTTTCAGAACTTTACTAATTGCAACGGTGGCATAATAAGACATATTTGCTTATTATTTTTATTGTGGGTCAACACTTAAGTGGTTTGACCTCAAAGTTTGCAAGAACCCTTATCATAATACCAGAGGATTGTCATAAAAATTTCAGCTCTATTTCGAATGTAAAACTATTTTTAGTTCTAGGATTTGCAAAAGGAGCACATAAACACTAAAGTAAGAAAGTATATGCATGTTATTTCTTAAACTTTATTACCAGCTGCTATAGTTGATCATCATATTGCTGAAACTCTCGAGCCACACAAAGTTAATTCTTAGATTCATTTTAATCACAATTACACATTATGCATCTATTAGCGGTTGATTCTCTTTTTGCATACATGGCATAAATTAGGAACCGAGGAGCTCAAGGAGGTACAACAAGAGGAGGAGGAAGCTAGCTGAACCTTAACTTAAGCATTAACATAGAGCAAGGCAAGCCCCGAATTTCTCATAATCCTTGGATTGAGTCCTTTTATATAATCTCATGGGTTCAGTTGTTTTATTGTTTTATGTGCATTACGTTTAGGTGTTGTATGAAACCTTTGCATAACCATAAAGTCTTGGGTCTGAATGAGATTTAGAACCTACCCATGCTGCACTAATCACTAGGTTCTACCATTTGGAATGAGTAAGTGGGGACTACTCATGGGGGTACGGCGCCCACATGAGGGTTTAGGTGGATTAATCATCCTTTAATGAAGTTTGAGACCGAGCGAGCATGTAGGGCAGGGGCACATGGGTGTTGTATGCATAGGCTTGCTCGTGTCGATTGAGGACCATGTCGTAGTCGGCCCCTTAAACAAGTATTAATTTTGTACCGGAAGGATGATAGTATTATGGGAACTAGTAAACCGGCGTACCATGGAAACTTGTGTCGAACGATCCTGCGATCGACCTTGGTCAGGCGTTGAGAGGACAATAGGTAATCCTGCACGGGGTATGTCTCGGACATCACGTGAGGAACCCTTTGTCTGGACCGGTCACCTTTTTTCGGCATTGGGTAAAGTGAGAAAGATTGCCACATACGACTTGAGTGAGCGCGCCGTGCGTCTTCAAAAGTGCATATGTGTCGTTTTTCCGGGTTATGTTCTGCAGAATAAAATCATTGGTTCGAATCGCCGTTCACTCGCGGTAAAAATGAGTTCGCTTGTTTAAGTCTCCGTCTCGTAGTAAAAACTGGCATAATATTGATATTTGATGATTGTGTGATTAATCATTTCAAATTTGCTTGCACCCTTGTATATTTAGTTATAGTTGCTAATTAAGTTTACACTTTTATTAATTGTTAACTTAAGGCTAAAATATGACCACCCTCCTAATGTTAATGCTTTTAAGCTATCCACTACCCTTTAAAACAAGCATTTGAGCCTTGCATACTAGTATGGTCTAGAAATTATTTTTCATCGGGTAAGTCTTGCTAAGTTTAGTAGCTTACCGGTTTGTTGATCGTATTTTTCAGGTGAGTCTCTCCTTTATGAGCATTATACATATGAGGTCTTCCCTAAGATTGCACCACCGCTCGAGAGATGAGTCGCACAATGGGAGCCCGAGTCGTCGCCGGCTTGATTTATGTGTTGCTAGTACAATGTGCCATTAGGCCATGGCTCGTTGTTTTGCTAAATGTTATTATGAGAGAATACTCCGTTACTACTCGTATTTCGCTACTCTCATATATTTTGCAACGTTTAACCTATGTACGACACATTAAAACTTTATGTATGTTATTTTTAAATTATGTCGCTTGTATATACAATTGGCGATGATGCATCACGTGTCACCATCCCGTGCAAAGATCTTGTGGCATGATTGTGTCGGTTGCTTTCGGCCGTCACACGGCCCCACCCCGCACCCACCGACCCCGAGTCCCGAACTCGTGATTCCTCCCTGACCCCGACTCTTCGCTGCCTCAGTATCTCGACGCCCAGGCCCCAGCGCCGCCGCCCTCCCCGGTTCTCGCCGGCGCCGCCCCTGACGCCCCGCCGCCGCCGGCCGGCGGCAGCCGCCCCGTCGCCCAACCAAACCGCAGCGTGCGTTGCCCCGACTCCCGAGCCCCCGCCGCGGCGCCGCCCCGAAGCGTCGCCAGCCGCCGCCCCCAACGCCCAGCCGACCGCCGCTCCCGACGCCCCGTCGACCCTATTGCTCCGAGCCTCCGACGTCCCAAGCCGACAGAATGCTTGCCTCGACGCTCCGCCCTTGACGGCCTGTCGCCCCCCACGCCCAGCTAGCCGTCGCCCCGCCGCCCCCGTCACCGGCACCGTGCCGCCCCCTCGCCTTGCCGCTTGACGACTTGCTGCCTGCCACTGCTAGTGATTCTAAGGTGTTTTTAAGGTGTTTTTTTCTGCATATGGTATGGAATGGTGGAAGCAAGTTCATAGCTGACATTTTATCATGGTGAAAACATCAAGAAAATGAATATCCGATTCTTTCCAAAATGGCTCGAGATGTGTTAGCCACACAAGTGTCAAAAGTTGCTTCAGAATCGGCTTTTAGTGTCGGTAGACGCGTGATTGATCCACACCGTAATTGACTCGATAGTGAAATTGTACGAGCTTTGATTTGGACCAAGGGCTGGATTGCTGTAGCAAGAAAAGGTGAGAAGTTTATTCATGTTTTAGCTTAATGTTTGTTATTTTTTAGAGTTTAGACTTGTTTATATTATTTTCATCTATTTCAGATCGTTAGAGTATACTTACTACTGTTAATAATTTTGTGGAGATGATGGGTATCAATAAAATTCAGCTTTATTTATTATAAATAAAATTGATATAATCATTTTACCTAGCATTATTTTACTTATCGCTTCATTATTTCATAGGACGAGAACACAAAAATTTTCCCGATGAGATGAATGATGCTGTTGATTTTTTCAACTAGTGTTGATGAAGATCGAAAAATATGCAATATGTATGAACCATATATGCATTATGTATGAACTATTTATATGTTTCAATTTTTATGTATAAATCATGTATGAATTTGATGTGGATGTATTTTGAATTAAATGTTTGAACTGTGAATTATATGTTATTTCTGAATTATTTTTCTGAAATAAATATCTGAATTTTGTATGATATCTATAATTTTCCGATCCGACGAATCCGTTTCTAAAATTTTTAATATAAATATGCAAAAACATTTTATCCATTCATATCTGTCCGCTGCTCCGCTCTATCACCATTTGAGACGCGGAGATCAATCCGCTGTCCGAACTGGAGGCGCAGCCCGCACCGCAGGTACGGTCGGGAGCCGGTGCGTTGCCGGGGGAGCAGAGGCGAGCAAGTTACTTCTCGATTGATGCAGAAGCAACACCTTGGGTATTCTTGAATTTGAAGTGCAGATAAGAACACGACTGTACAGTGTGCATTGATGTACAACGCACGTCTCGATTGCAGACTTTCCATTTACCACATTGGGTTTTCAACTTGTAAGCCTCGATTTCGAGACTACGAGTTTTTGATAAGTACAGTACAACATATGTTACGCCGTTGATCATGTGGAAGAGTAGGCATTATTAGCATAACAAGCAAAAAGTTGGCTCGATCCAGCACCATCACAGCGGCAGCACCGAGCTCCGAGCACGGCAATGTCGCGAGAAGAACGATTTCGGGATACCGGCGGGAGCTGGCCTGTCGGTGCTGAGGTTGCTCCCGAGGCCGGAACCGGATGTCTTCACGCAGGACGGACCAGTCCCGCGCTTCCGCCTACCGCTCTGCTCCTCCCCATCAGGAGCTGCCTCCGGCAATCGCTCCAACGACGCCGTGGCGACGTCTGCCGCGGTTGACACTGTCGCCGCGTCCATGGACGCCGCGCGCCGCACGTTATGTGGAAGCGGGCGGGAGAGCTGCTGCGGCGGCGGCGGCTCCGGCAAGCTGGATTGCTCTTGCGGGGCCTCTTCTGCGGGCGAGGCCTCTGGATGGTCGCCCTCCTCGTGTTCGTGCTCCGCGCCTGCTTCGCTCGTCGCGTCCGCTGGCTCTGCTACTGCGGCGTTGCTACCGTCAACTGGACCGGCTGGCGGGGTGGAGCTGGACTCGCCGCCTCCGGCGTCGGCCGTGACGGCGCGGTCGAGGACGTCGGAGCGGCAGAGCGGGCAGTTGACGTGGGCGCGGAGCCAGGTGTCGATGCAGGGCACGTGGAACGCGTGGCCGCACTTGGGCAGCAGGCGCACGAGCTCGCCGTGCTGGAACTCGCTGAGGCAGACGGTGCAGTCCGCCGCGCCCAGGAGCCCCGCCCCGGCGCGGTACCGCGTCGCGGCGATGGAGCTGATGTCGGCCTCGTGGAGCCCCACGGTCCGGATGTACCAGGCGTGGTGCACCACCCCGCCGCCACCGTCACCCTCGGTGTCGTCTGTCGGCGCCGCCGGGGCTGCGGCGGGCGCCGCGAGTAGCGCCTGCCGCCTCCGCCGCACCTGTAGGCGCCGCACGACGACCGAGACGCCGAGGAGGATCAGCGAGACGAAGGCGATCGCGGCGACGGCGATAAGAGCGGACGTGACCAGGCGGGGGCGGTGGTCGTCGCCGCCGCCGCCGCCGGGTGGGGAGCCGTACCCGCGTACCCGACCCTGGTCCCGCCTGCCCCAGGAGGCGGTGGGGACGGGAGCAGGCGACGGCGCGAAATCAGGAGGGCACGGTTCAAGCGAAGCACGCACGCTGGGCGGGGGTGCAGGGGCGAGAGGCAAGACGGGAGGCGGCGACGAGCAGCCGTCCGCGTCGCAGTACCCGTCGCCCTGGTCTGAGTTCGGGTGGAGCCTCCGGCCTCGGAGCCGCCGCATCGCTTGCCGGTGGTCGCGCCGCGTCATGCCGGCGGGTGGGGCATCCTCGGCCGCGGCGCTTGCTGCCGGTGGAGGCGGAGACGCGGGGGGAAGGTGGGAGGAAGGTCGTGTTGGGATGCGTGCGACTTGCGAGCCTTGTGCGTGGACCGGGGGAGGCGTGATGGCCGCCACTGGTTTGAATGGTTGGTTGGCTGGACTGGGGCGCGTTGAAAAACCTGGGCGAGCACGCCTGGCCAGTGGCTTGTCGCTGTTGTGGCGGGGAGTAAATTTTTTGTCGCGGCGCAGTGGCGGGACAGTGACGTGGACGAGCGTGCTGTCTCACACAAGGCTCTAGAAGACCAAGAAAGCCGGCGAGCGACGATGCCGACTCGTTCGTTCAGCAGAATCACCGGGCCGAGAAATTCTGGCCCAAACGCAACCTAATCCGAAACCTGCTCCCCAGTCACAAGCCCAGCCCGGCCCGTATACTGTTCCCAGTCGCTTCGACCCTACCAGCACCCCGGCGGCGCGGCGGCCACCGCGCCCCTTCTCCCCCGCCGGTCGCGGCCTGCGACCGGCGTAGCAGGCGGGAGGGTTCCAGGTACGCTGCCAAAGATCGGTACGAAGACCTAGGCCAATCGTCAGCGGCGGCACCATGGCCGCGACGGTTGTGAGCTGGTACGGCCCACTGATCGACCTCGCCGCGGCCGCCGAGCATGTTGGCGGATTCGTGCAGCTTCTGGCGACCGTTCGACGCGTCATGCACCACCAGGTAACCCGCGATCGTGCGTCGAGCCCTGCGCTAGTCGGGGGCTGTATTTGGGGGTGGAAGATGTGAGATGATGGGTAATTTGTTACGCATAGATGCATATCGACTCAAATCGATGCTGCATCTCTTCCCTTCCCTTTCCAGGAACAAAACGCTGCAACCGGCAGGACATATGAGAAAATCATTCTTGAAGTCGGCGACGATACTCGGTCGAGCTTCAGTGTCTCTCTGTGGTCATCCAAGCATAGTTCGACCATAATCGCTGGTGACGTCTTACTGCTGCAGAGTAAGTATCATAACCGTACCTTCTCAAATCCGACTCTTAGTTGTTCTTTTCTTTTTTGAAAATGCTCCATTTCAGTTCAATGCACTAAATTGTTGACTGTTATTTGAACAAGTCATGATAGCGAAAACTATTTAGATTGTTTTCTCTTTATTTATGTCAGTTTATTTAAAGATTAACTCCGCCTATGTTGTAATGACATAGCCGGTCCCAAGCCCGGGTAAAGGAGGAGGGGTTGTGATAGGCTTTGCGAGCCAATAACTACACTTAGCCATTCTCATGGAAATGAAACTCAATAGAAATTCGTTGGGGCGTAACGCTCTTAGCGACGCACCATATCAGAACCCGAGTATGGTGTTAAGTGGGCAAGGACCGTGTTGCCACCGCCTTAGTGGCGTGCCATATCAGAACCCGGATATGGTGTTAAATGAGCAAGGGTCGGGTCGCCACCACTTTAGTGACGCGCTACATCATCGCCCGGATGTAGTGATAAGTGAGCAACGGTCTTTGCATCTTACTCGACAGGTGCAAAGCGTAAGGAAGCTAGCTGAGGAACATAGATTTCGGGTGGGTAGTTAGAATATAGGATCCTTGACGGGGAAGCTACGTGAGTTAGTAGATGTTGTCATTAGGAGACGAGTAGATATCCTTTGTGTACAAGAGACTAGATGGGCGGGTCAAAAGGCGAGAGAAGTCGAGAATACTGGTTTCAAGCTTTGGTATTCTGGATCGGCTGGGAGTAGAAATGGCGTAGGTGTTCTAATAGATAGGAGTCTTAAGGATGGAGTAGTGGATGTTCGAAGACGAGGGGTTAGGATCATCTTAATCAAGATAGTAATTGGGGACATTGTCTTGAACATCATTAATGCTTATGCCCTACAAGTTGGGCTCAATATGAGTGCTAAGAGGCAATTTTGGGAGGACTTGGAGGATATGGTTAGTAGTGTACTGATAACCGAGAAACTCCTCATAGGAGATCTCAATGGTCATATGGGTGCAACTAACCGAGGATTTGAGGGAGTACATGGAGGCTTTGGATGCGGCGATAGAAATCAAGAGGGTAAGGACATCCTAGACTTTGTCGTAGCCTATGATCTGTTGGTAGTTAACACTCTCTTTAGGAAGAGAAAATCTCACCTAGTGACCTTTAGTAGTGCACAACACTCTAGCCAGATTGTCTTTGTCATCACTAGGAGAAGGGATAGATGGGATTGTCTAGATTGTAAGGTGATCCCCTTTGCGGGACAAAGGTGTCAAAATCACAAGAACAAAGTGGTGGAAGTTGAAAGGAGAATCACAAGAATCCTTTAAAAATAGGGTGATCATAGAAGGACCCTGGGTAGAAAATGGAGATGCAGATAGTATGTGGGTGAAGATGGCAACATGCATTAGGAAGGTAGCTAGTGAGGTGTTCGGTGTGATAAAAGGAAAGAAACTTGTAAATAAAGATACTTGGTGGTGGAATGAGAATGTACAAAAGGTCATTAAGGAGGAGTGATACAAGAGTTGGCATAATGATAGAAGCGCAAGCAACATGCTTAATCACAAAGAGGCCAAGAAAAATACAAGGCGGGCTGTGAGTAAGGCAAGAGGACAGGCCTATGATGAGTTATATGAGAGACTAGAGACAAAAGAAGGTGAAAAGGACATATACAAGATAGCAAAAATCCGCGAGAGAAAGATGAGAGATTTCAATAAAGTTAAATGCATCAAAGATGAGACTGACCGCATTCTAGTGAAGGATAAAGAGATTAAGAATAGATGGCGGGATTACTTTAATGGGCTATTCAATGATGGGAATGGAAGCACTATTGTTGAGTTGGATGACTTCTTTGATGACTCCAACCGGCGGTTCGTGCGGAGCATACAAGAGTTTGAGGTTAATGAGGCCTTAAAAAGGATGAAAGCAGGAAAGACCCTCAGCCTTGATGATGTTCCTATTGAGGTGTAGAGATGCCTTGGGGACGTGGCAATAGTATGGCTCACAAAGCTATTCAACCACATTTTTCAGTCAAACAAGATGACTGAAGAATGGAGAAAAAGTATATTAGTACCTATCTTCAAAAATAAAGGAGATATTCAAAGTTGTACTACTTATCGAGGGATTAAGCTTATGAGTCATACTATGAAGGTTTGGGTGAGAGTGGTTGAACACCGCCTGAGGAAAGTGACCAATGTTACTAAAAACTAGTTTGGTTTTATGCCTGGGAGGTTTACAATGGAGGCGATTTTTTTGCTTCGTCAGCTTACGGAGAGATATAGGGAGCAGAAGGACTTACATATGGTGTTCATTGATTTGGAGAAGGCGTACGACAAGATACCAAGGTCAGTCATGTGGTGAGCACTAGAGAAATATAAAGTGCCAACAAAGTACATTACCCTTATCAGGGATATGTACAATAATGTTAGGACAAGTGTGCGCGTAAGTGGTAGTGAGACTGATGCATTTCCCATCACGGTAGGGCTACATCAAGGATCAGATTTGAGCTCATACATCTTTTCCTTGGTAATGGATGAGGTGTCAAAGGATATACAAGGGGATATCTCTTGGTGCATGTTCTTTGCCGATGATGTAGTGCTGGTAGATGAAACTAGGGATGGTGTTGATAAGAAATTAGAGTTATGAAGATAAACCTTAGAGTCCAAGGGGTTTAGACTTAGTAGGACCAAGACCGAGTATATGAGGTGTGACTTTAGTGGTGTTGGTCGTGAAGAGGGAAATGTTAGTGTACAAGGACAAATAGTACCTAAGAAGGGACTATTTCCGATACTTAGGATCAATGTTACAAAGCAATGGCGATATTGATGAGGATGTTTGCCACAGGATCAAGGTAGGGTGGATGAAATGGCGACAAGACTCTGGAATCCTATGTGATAGGAAGGTCCCACAAAAGCTAAAAGTAAAGTTCTATAGGACGATGATCAGACTCGCGATGCTTTATGGTGCGAAATGTTGGTCAACTAAACGGCAACATGTCCAACAAATGAGTGTCGCAGAAATGCGCATATGCTACGGTGGATGTGCGAGCACACGTGAAGAGACCGAATAAAGAATGAGGCGATTCGTGATAGGGTAGGGGTGGCAACGATTGAAGAGAAGTCAGTCCAACATCGACTAAGGTGGTTTGGACATATCCAGCGGAGACCTCCAGAAGCACCGGTTAACACTGGGGTTTTAAGAGGTAGAAAAAATATTAGGAGGGGTAAAGGACGACCAAGGTTGACCTGGGAGGAGGCGGTAAAACGAGATCTGAGAGATTGGAATGTATCCAGAGACTTAGCTCATGATAGGACCGCATGGAAAGTAGCAATTCATGTGCCAGAATCTTAGTCTTGTTTCTTTCTTTTTTTTCCTTGTTGTTCTTATATCTCTTAATCCCTTTTACTTCATTGATATATATATATATATAATTATTGGGTTTCATGTCTAGCCGACCCCAACATGTTTCGGATAAAGGCTTGGTTGTTGTTGTTGTTGTTGTTTATTTAAAGATTTCGTTCAAGCTCTGTGAGTTCACCTGGCTGGTGTGTGTGCCAACACAAGCTGCTCTTGTCCACCCCTTATGGGAAGCTCCTTGCTGTTTTGTTCCAGATATTAAGATAATAGAGTTTAGAAATGGACTGGAGGGAAGAGCTTCGCAGGAATCTGCATTCCAAGTATTGTTGAACTCGAAAGACTTGAAGGCTTCTGAAGGTATATAGTTGCATTTGTTCATGGCCCTTCACATATGTTTTTTCGGTGCATTTCTTCATAGTTTTCTGTTTGAAAAGAAACTGTGTCCTATTTTCTCCGACCAATACAATAGAAGCATACATTAATCTAGTAACAGTTAGTGGCTGAGGGCTTTGTTGAAATTATTGTTGGTTGAAATATAGTCCTGTACGTTAGAGTAAATTATTGTTGCTCAGAACAAGTGCTTACTAGACTTTGCAGCTATAATGGCTTCAGCTTGCTGATTTTTAACACCCCCCCCTTCTTTCTCGTGTTCTAGTTTTAGATTTATAGGACTTTCTTTGATCTGTCCCCTCTGTGCAAGAACCTTTCCTGCTAAGTTGATTCATCAAACTTTGGGGCATCCTGCTATCAAAGGTTCACAATTTTATTTATTTTGGTTCCTTTTCCTTTTGAAGTTTCTCAACTGACATCTGCCCTTGATAAAACAATTATTCAGTATAACTTAAAACATACTCTTTTCTAGGAATAACTGAACTAATAAATAGTTGCAAAGTGGGGGATGCTACAAGATCAAAGTTAAAGAAAGTGGCACAGTGGATCGCTCGCACAAAATGTGCTCTTAGGGAAAGTCATCATCAGGTAAAAATGCTAAAATAACACAATTCAGTTTGACTTGGAGTCTGGGATAAGATATTAAACTGCATACCTATATCTACTTTCATGCCCTTACATTCTCGTTTAGAGACTTCCATTGAGTTGGCAAAGTCTTCTGTGTGGCTTCCCCGTGTTCCTATGTTGTCTGGACACCCAATTTTGCTGTCATCTTACCTTTCAATTGCACCCATTGTGAATGAAAAAATCAATCACAGTTCAGGGCAGTAGTGATTCTTATTTGATAAATTCCCTTGTGATAGAGGTCCAAGATCATTTTGTATTCTTGGTATCATACATTATTGTGTCCTGGAGGTCCTGGGTTCGAATCAGCCTCCTTGCAAAATAAGCAAGGGGGAGGCTGGCTAGAAATTCCCTTCCCCAGACCCCACAATGTGTGCGAGCTTTCAGCACTGGGTATGCCCTTTTTTTTGGTATCATACATTATTGGATGTTGTTTGGAATAATAACTATATAGTAAATCTCCTACATTAGCCGACCCCAATATGCTTGGGATAAAGGCTTGGTTGTTGTTGTTGTTGTTGTAGTAGTAGTAGTAAATCTCCTACATTAGTGTGCCGCATTTGCAGGTGATAAAGAAGAACTGGAAAGAAGTATCTGAAAACGAATCGACGGGCATCCTTTCCATATCAGAACTATTATGTAAGACAAAAACATGTAATGTGAATGTCTTAGCATGTATAGGCAAGATAGTTTTATTGAATTCTCCGACCTCCCACCAGAAGGGGCAATCATCAGTCATTGACAGACATTCTTTGAAGGAAAATGATGATATTGTTAGAGATTTCGTTGCTGTTGGATGCAAGTTATGTGGTTCACCTCTGTATGAAAAGTATGCACCTTAGCCGTGTTATCTTCTTACATAAAGAACTACATTTCTTTTCTGGTGACATAATGAATGTCTGTGCAGAATGTTTCAAGGCAAAAACACTTCTGCAATTGATTGTCCTAATAACTCAAAATATCTACATGTTCCGGGACAGATATACAAGCCATTTATGGTGAGATGTCACCAAACTTGAACGTTTATTTTCTACAACAACAACCAAGCCTTTATCCCAAGCATGTTGGGGTCGGCTTGAACGTTTCTTTTCTATTGAACAAAAATCTCTAATAATAATTTTGCCATGATATGCAGATATATGTCTGTGACCAATCTGGGCAAGTTCCTCTGCTTGTAAGAAACAAAGCTGCTGAGATCTTATTTGCCAATATCGTTGCAGATGATGTATCTGAATGCTACAAGAGCCAACAATGCATGCTGTTAGAACCCTTGGAGTCTGGTAATTTGAGGACATCTGGTATAATAGAGAATTTTGGCGACAATGGGGTAGCAAAAAGGAGAAAGGCCGGACAGAAGCCTAATTTCCATCTCATTTGGCGTATTATGGTCAAATGCCTGTTGGGCAAGAACAGTCCTTTCTGCTTCCAGGTTTCGTTGAATCCTGAGAAGAAAGTTGAGGATGGGCGTTTTGAGTTGATTTCCTTGGCAATGCCAATACCATGAGGTGTTAATTTTTTCATGCAACACATGGTCCTATTTGGACATTATAGATTTCTTTTAGAAAAAAGGACAGAAGGCATTTTTAGATGCTCATGGCGTCAGCAACATGGTTAGGCTGACAGAACTATCATGCTTGAATATTCGGCTGGTTCAGCATAGCAGAAACTGTGCCTGGCGTTGTCTGGAACCCATTTTCACAAAACAAATTGGTCCATGCAGTCAGTAGTAACATGGACGCAATGCTTCTGCGTTATCAACTTATCATCAGTGAACCGAATCTGCTCGCTACTTGTCAACTTTGCCGGCAGGCACCAGGCAGTGCTTCTGTGTTGTCTTGCTCTGCCACTGGAATGGAATGGTAGATCGGTCAGAAAATGCCGTGTCGCCTACGGTCAGGTCAGCTGCAACCTGATTTCCAGGCAGCAGGAAGCTTTCCCGGCCGCCTGTTGCAGCTGCCTGAGGCTTCCTGGGTGGGTCGCGCCAAGCCGCGACGGCCGGATGGCGGATGAGGAGACGTTCGCGCGGCCGTCCCACATGGGGAGCAGCGCCCCCATCGCGTCCGACTGTCACCTGCTTCCGATCTCCCGCGAACCCGACCCACAGGCGCACATGCCCCGCTCTCTCTCTCCCTTCTCTCTCTCCTTGTGCCATGGCGAGGCGGCCCCCAGCTGTCGCCTGCTCGGTCCGACCAGCTTGGGCATGGCGCGGCCCTACCTGCCAGTACTCGCAAAGCCTCCATGCTGCCGTCTGGAGATCACGGGTCCTGGCCGGCCAGCGCAAAGAGCCGGAGCATCTACTGTGCACTGTGGTAAGCCTGATGAATCTGGCTCCATCAGAGAGAGTCCGTGGATGCATTTCTTTCCCTCCAGTGACAAATTCTGCAAAGTTGATGAACCACGGGAGGTTTTGGAAAAAGACAATCTGTCTGGTTGAGTGGTTGTTTTTTCCATCGAGGAATTCTGCAGCGTGCTGAGCTGAGCAGCTCACGTGTGTTTGACTGTTCGTTGCGCTATGGTAAGCGTCACAGTTTTAACTTCAGATATTGATGTAGATTTGGCCGTTGTTAGTTAAAATTGGGATTGGAATGGTAGTAAAGGTTTGATCGTATTTTCGAATCGCTGGTTAGTCTAAAATTGAAAACGGGGGAGTGTATTGATTATATATGCTTGCAAAAGATCATATTCATTTGGATTCATAAGAACAAAATCTTCTTCTTAAACCGGGATGGGTGGGATCCTAATATCTCCGTGTTGTCGATCGGCTGATCACTGCATCTAAATGCCAAAGCATCGTCAACATTTTTTTCTCACATAAAAGCAGAATTAACTCAATAAGGATATCGAAGTGGATAAATTAATTCAATAATCATAATTACAACAGTTCATATGGAGAAGGTAAACCAGTGTAAGGACGGGAAAAAATTGAGTACTCGAAGAAAAAAAATTGCCAAGAGTCGACGGAACGGTCAAGATACAGAAGAGACCGAGACCGGCGGCTCATCTTCTAGAAGGCGTAGATGGCCGCGACGGCGACGGCGGCGAAGGTGAGGGCGGGGCGGAGGCCGGCGGCGGCGCTGTCCGGAGTGGACGGCTCGACGGAGGGCGCTGGGGAGGACACGTCGGAGGTGGGCGCGGGAGGGGAGGACGCGGGGGCCTCGGGCGCCGGCGCGGACGCGGAAGGCACGGGCGCCGCGGTGGGCGGGGCGACGGGGGCCAGGGTCGGCGGCGGGGTGACTGGGGCCTGAGGCGCCCCGGCGGGCGCCTGCGCCGTGGCGGACACGGCGAGGAGGGCGAGCACGGAGAGCACGGCGAGCTGAGAAGCGGCCATTGCGCGGGGCGGTGGGGAGCTCGGGGTCGCTTCTCGCCTGCCTTGGTGCTGTTCTGAGATCGAATCGAAACTCTGAGCGAGCGTGGAGTGTGGGAGGACGTGCAGGGGAGTGGGAGCTTATTATAAGCTGCGGCTTTCGCACGAACCCGAACTGCGCGCGCGGCGGCCGCTGGCTGGCTGCGCCGCTCTCCAGGACACCGCCGGGTCGGCCGGCTGCCTACATGATTGCCTCCCATGTGCGTGAGTTGGATGGACCGAGGTGGGGGTTCGTTGCGACAGAGAGTACTGTCATCTCAAAAGATGCTTCAAACCCTGATCACCTTGTCCTTGCAGAGATTAGAAACAGGAGACAGCTAAGGAAAGATGAAGAAAATTCAGATGCGCCTCCTGTTCATGCCTAGTTAATCCAGGCATGAACCTACCTCTAAGAAATAATATCGCAGTGACCCTAGTGAGGGTCAAGTTTTACTAATGCCAGGTGATAGTTAATTGGTGATAGATAATGTCACCACTCAACTAGTGTCAGCTTGCAGTTGATCGGCGACGATGTTTAGAGGTAAGATGTGCTCCATTCTGATGATGAAATGCTGCAAACAAAGATTAGGCAAAGAGCCGTTTGGGAAAGCTGGGCTAGGATCGCCATGGAGCTAGTCCTAAAGCCCATTTGCACAGCGCCCTTCGAAGTTTTTCGGACAGGTGAAGCGAAGAAGTGAGCATTGCTGCTGCTTCTGTTTGGGTTGGGCCTTGATTCTCGTCCATAGGCCTGGGCCCCACTAGGCTAGCAACGGTAAAGTACAAAAGGCCGAGGCCGCCCGGCAACTCCACCCTGGGCCCCTAGCTTCCTAACGTGGGTCCCACAAATCAGTAGGGCCTCGCCTTCGCCTCCGTGTCCATAGGAGCGCCAGTTTTTACCCGCCTCGATCCGCACCGCCCGCGGAACGCGGCTCTCAGGCGTCCGATGGCGCCAGAACAAGCACGAAAGCCACCCATCTCCGCCGTTCGTTCAGACCCGAGACGCGGCCGCCTCCGGATGTATAACGGCCCCTACCCGACAGTCGCCCGTGAATCGCCAGTTTTTAATCATCTAGGTTTGGGGAAAGATCGCGGCGTCAGGCGCGGCCTCTCGCGGCTGATTTCGGATTCGGGAGGCGCTCGAGGTAGCCCATCCATGGTCTCGCGGTCCTTTTCGGTCTTGTAGATTGATGTGGCCTGTGGTTGCCGGTTGATCGCAGATCCGTTCGTGCTAACCTCGCCTTGCGGCGGTTCCTTTCGCGGTTTGGGTAGTAAGCGCGATTAGGGTTTGTGCGCGGTGCGTCTATGTGATCATTTCGAGGGTTTTGTAGTTTGCTTGTGCTTATTTCGTATTCACTTGCTCCTACCTGTGTCTATTTGATAGGGATTTTTTACGTTTCTGGTAAATGCCGGTCTGGTATTTGGGGATCGCATTACTTATTTACTTGCTAGAAACATGAGGTATGTTCATTAGGATCAAACATTTACCGTAAACTTAGAGTTAACTTTGGGCCATACTGTACCGATGTTTGAAGAATTCACGTGCGCGCTTAGTTCAATTTGTCGAGGCGGGGTACTCATATATTTTTTTATATCTGAGATGGGGCCGCCTGAGTTATCAACACCATCATATCTGAAGTTCTGAACTACAAATTCTACATACTTCGTACATTTAGGCTTTGTAGGTTGCTGTATGGCTTTGAATGTTTTGCTTAACTATAATGCTACTATGCTAGATTAAATAGTCAGGAAGATAGTTGCATCATGTGAACAGATTAATGTGCTCTGTATGTGTAGATTGCTCATCCAAATTTGTTGAAAGAGCTGTTAAATGTTGTGTTACATCCTGGTTAAACACCACAGAATATTGTGGCACCATCTGTACTTGCTTAACTTCTCGGTATGCATGTGTTTTGTTGTTGGGCTGGGGAAATTGAGCTGATGACTTATAAGCCTGCTGTTTGAGGTTGGTATATCATACTAAGAACTGTTCTGGTGATTTTGTTTCAAATGTGTTGATGTTTGATTCACATCTTGTTGTATTTCTAATTCTGAAAAATGCAATGTTATAGTTGTAATAATTATATTCATTAGTACATATCTTTGTCAATGATAATTGATAAAATTACACATTTTATTATGATCACCATGAGCCATCTCCTATAGACTAATGATTTCTTATGAAGGAGTGAAGAGGTTATATAGAAGTTTATCCATATAGATAAATCCACTTGTCCATTATGATAGTTTTCTGTGATCATAGGAGTTTACAATTGAATTCTGAAGGAACATGAAAATTGTCCTTAACTATGTTACACAGATGACTCATAATTTTATTGGTCCATTTGCAATTGGAATATATTCCATCTTACGGGGCTGAATGCTGTCGTTTATGAGTTTTTTTAATTGATAGTTTCATTGGTCTTTATAGACTTTAGCTTTTCAGTGAAGATTAACAATTGGAATTAAAATATTGATTCCTTCTAAAAGCAGCATGAGAGTTGTGTTCTATAATTTTGTTTAAGTAGATAATTCTATTGGTCCTCCGTTCTGCAATATGAAATCTAAGAAACTTCCGGCAATTCTTGACCTGTTTTCAATAGGGACAATATATAGTTTTGTCTTAGCCATTAACTAATATTAGTGTGTTTTCAGGTGAACTTGGTCTGACTCATGGCTCGTACTAAGCAAACTGCTCGCAAATCCACTGGAGGAAAGGCTCCTAGGAAGCA
The DNA here is from genome assembly GCA_030760725.1 of Neostapfia colusana. Classification (NCBI taxonomy): domain Eukaryota; kingdom Viridiplantae; phylum Streptophyta; class Magnoliopsida; order Poales; family Poaceae; genus Neostapfia; species Neostapfia colusana. The sequence goes on from JASWHV010000019.1 coordinate 54,682,375, forward strand.
GCTAGCCACCAAGGTCTGTCCCAACATAAACTCTTTAATTGTGATGTTCATGTGTTTTTGTTTGTCCTTAATGTACTGTTTAGATTAACCTGACACTAGTTAACTAGATTTTGTTCTATTCTAACAGGCTGCTCGTAAGTCTGCACCCACAACTGGGGGAGTGAAGAAGCCACACCGTTACCGCCCTGGAACTGTTGCTCTTCGGTCAGTAATTATATTTTTTTGAAGTGATTCCATTTTTAATATTTCTTCCAGTGCTTTCAGTTTGTCAAATTCTAAATGCGAAGCCTGATTCTGCAGTGAAATCCGTAAATACCAGAAGAGCACTGAGCTACTCATAAGGAAGCTCCCATTCCAGAGGCTTGTTAGGGAGATTGCCCAGGATTTCAAGGTGAGGTTTGGTTTCATGCTAGTATTTATTTCTGTGATTTATTTGTCGTCTTTTCAAGTAAATGATGAATATTCTTCCAACCTGCTCTGTTTGTGTAGACCGATCTGCGTTTCCAGAGCCATGCAGTGCTTGCTCTGCAGGAGGCCGCGGAGGCGTACCTTGTGGGTCTCTTTGAGGACACCAACCTGTGCGCCATCCACGCCAAGCGTGTGACCATCATGCCCAAGGACATTCAGCTTGCTAGGAGGATCCGTGGCGAGAGGGCTTAGGTTCTCCTGTGCTGCTGGGAGTGGCTGGTGTGCGTCGGTTCTATGTTGTCGCTTTTGTATTGCTTCACATCTGTTGGTGTTGCAGACACTAAATATTACTCCCTCCGTTCACGTTTAGGACAAGACATCTAGTTTAATTTGAACTAGATTATTTGTTCTAAACATCATTTATTTCAGAACAGAGTACTAATGTTCAGTTTGTAGTGGTAGGTTGCTGGTGCAGCGCTCGCACCATGTTATATTAGAACACCTGCTTTTAGTACTCACCTTGAACTGCTTGTTTCACCCATCCACCTGATGGTTATGTGTTCCTATGCTTATCTGAACTTTGAATTTAACCTGTCATAATGTTAGAGTGTACGAACGGTTTCTGTTATCCTGTTCTGAAATGTTGTGCATTTTTGTGATCAGATCCATTCGCGAGGGTAATTTTGTGTACCTTGCTAGTGTGCCTTTGGATGAATTGCCATTTGATTTTCTCTGCAAAGCTGGCCTTGCTGCTTGCATCAGTTTTGTACCATGGTATGGCCGAAACTCACCGAAACGGTGTAGTTGGTGGCGCACGGCAGGCCGGCAAACATCGGGCCTAGCGTCACGAGAAGGCTGCAGTCGTGTTTCAAAAGACCCGAAAGCGCCAGTCTTTTGCCACGCGCTGAGGCCATTGCTTTTTTTTTTCACCCAGACCTGGGCCTGACCGGCCCGGTCGTCCATCCCAGATGTCCACGCGTACTTTGACGCCAGAGCTGCCAGTCGTCCATCCCAATTGTTTCCACGTAGTTGACCAACCAACCATTTGCTGACCTTTTCCCCTCTTTTTCCCTTGTTCCTGCATCCTGACTGACCGAGTGGTCCTCTCCTTTGTTCACCTTCCCTGCTCTTACACCACCTTCCGCTGACTGAAGCTTTGAATCCCCCGGTGGCAAGTCCACCAGCTTGGTTCCCGCCCGCCCGAGGCCCCAAGTTTATTGCGTCTTTCCGCATCGTATAGCTCAGCCTTGTGAGCCGTATTATATACTGTAATTTTCGACCATGTAAAGTATAGTACATCCAAGTAATTTAGGATCAGTATGTCAGTCAGGGACGGCCAAGCCCCCGCCCGAGTTGACAGCGTACCTGCCGAGCCGTCAGGTTGTTGTTCCAGAGTGTTGCCTGCTTAGTTTCAGACGAGAGAATTTTTTTTTTTTGTTTTTGAAATAGAGACGAGAGAAGTTTCTTTTTGTGCTTTCCCGTTGGTCTCTGCTGACAGCCCAAGGCACTCCATAGCCTGACGGAGGCGTGCTCGGCTGAAAAAGGGTAAAGCTGCTCTCTCATCCTACTCGCAAGCGAGTCGCACTGCAGCGGCAAAACGTACTCGCAAGCGAGTTGAATCGTCTTTAACGAAATGGCTCGACAACTCATGATTCGTGATGGCACGGACTGGGGGAGGCGCTTTCCTTGCCATCCTTCCACCCGGACACGAGGCGACGGCGGCTGCTGCTGCTGCTGCTCTGTCTACCGAGGGATTGCTCGGCGATTCCGCTGCTCACATCACATGGATTTGCAGGGGATTAAAGCGGGACTCAACCGATCGTCTGACTTGCTAGCTCCGTCCATGAGTTAGTTAGTGACTCTAACGGCCGTCCGTCCGTCTGGGTCGCCAGTCTAGGCCGTACACGTCGTGGTACTTCATCTGGACCGTTAGAGTCAAATAATTCAAAACGGAAGAAGTATTTTGCAACCAAAATACGCTCGGATCTTCCTTAAGACGGTGGTGATACGCCATCTTTTTGGAGATACGAGTTCCGGCTGCAGTTAAAGGTTGCTTCCTGTTCTGAAAAGGATTGCTGCTGGCGAGCCGTCAAAGCATGCCGCTCCGCTCTAGAAACTCGACTGACGGAAGAGTGTCTTCTGGCCAGCCAGCAGCAGTACTAGTATACCCAGCCGGCGCGATGGAACTAAAACACCAGCGATGCGATGGAACGAAAGCGACAACGGGCACGCAGGCAAAGGAGACTAACCTTGTGCGGGTTTATTTTCCAGGCTTTGTTAGTACGATCGAATTCTAGCTAGCATCTACCCCTCTTCTTGGAAGATAGCGACTTGTCAGAAATGGACATGGTCTTTGATGTTCTGGAATCTAAAATGTCAAAGTTTACATAGGAACGTGTCCAAGGTTGCATCTCTTTCCAATATCGTCGCATCACCTTCAAATCCCAGGTTTTTCAGTCATCGTATCAGCCATATGACTTTCAACTGCTGAACTTTCAGCGCCATAAGTGAATGATATAAGATCGATTAAAATGTCAGCACAAGAAAGTAAGAAATATGAACGAACGAATTTATAACCTTTTGATCTTTTTTGTGTATCCAGACGAACAGAACAAAATTATAAGGGTTAATACAAAGAAAAGTTTAAGAGTGCACTGGCGCCAAATTCGGCTTGTAGAAGCTTTTCCTCCTGAATAGGTCCCCAAACTTGCGGAATATCGGCCTCTTCTTCTTGTGGTTCATGGAGTGCTCCATGTCGTTGTAGTGGCTCTCGTCGATGTGGTCGAATTCACCGTCGTCGAAATCGTCCATGGCGGCAGCGTCTGCAGCGGACTTGAGATCAGCTACGTTGCTCAGGGAGGCGAACACCCGCTCCTTGGGGTTCAGGTTGCCCATCCGCGCCGACTGCGAGAAGGCGCCCTTGAACTTGTCCGGCTCACCGATGGAGAACCTCCGGCTGATCGGCGTCCGTGGCTTCTCTGACAGCCACCGGTGGGACGCCACCTTCGGTGTACCATTCCTGCTGGCGGCGGCGCTGCCATTCGACAGCTGCTGCTGATCGTAGCCGTGGTAGTCCGGCGCGGGGGCGGTTCTGGCCGACGCGGGCGTGCTGCACGCCGTGGTCGTCGCGGCGAGCAGGCTGTTGAGCTCCTTGAGGCTGCCCTGCGCGGCGGCCTCGCTGACCTTGACGCACTCGTACTCCTGCCGGAGGCTTCGCAGCGCGGCGTCCTTCTCGGCGACGGCGCCGTTCAGCCGCGCGTTCTCGCCCCTGGCGAGCTCGAGCGACTCCTTGACGGCGCCGGCCTCGGCTACGGCCTGCTTGAGGATGTCCCGCAGCCGCGCGTTCTCGTCGCGGATCACGCGCTGCGACTCCACGAGCTTGGTGTTCTCCTGCCGCGCCCGGTTCACCTCCTCCTCGGACGCGCGCACGCAGTCGAGGAGCACGCGCTCCTTGTCGCCCCACGCGGCCGCGGACTCTTCGGCCTCGAGCCTGCACCGGTCGTGCTCCTCGGACACGGCGCGGAGCTCCCCGCGCAGGCGGTCGGCCTCGGCGTTGGCGGCCTCCAGCTCCGCCTGCACCTCGGAGAGCCAGAGCTTGACCTGCTTGGCCTCCATGGTGACGTCGGAGAGCGCGACGGAGAGGTCGTCGACGGCCTTCCGGCTCCGCTCCTCGCCCTGCACCGCCGTCCGGAGCTCGCTGCGCAGGACCCTGACCTCCTCGTCCGCGCCGCCGCCGAACACGAGGTTCTTGACGCTCCTCTGCTCCACGGCGCCGCCGCCGCCGCAACGCCGGCCCGCCTCGAGGCTCTTGTTGGCCTGCTGCAGCGTGGCGATCTCCAGCTTGGCCTCCTCGAGCGAGATCTTGGTCTGCTCCAGCTGCTTGGTCTGGTATATAAGCGACTCGAGCATCTTGCGCTCCGACTCCTTGGACATGCCCACCTCCCGCTCCAGGTGCCGTAGCTTGTCGGCGCCATCCCTCCTCAGCTCCTCGAGCTCCCTCACCGCCCGCGCCTTCTCCTCCCGCTCCCTACCGAGCTCCTCCTCCAGCTTCTGCATCGCGCCGCCGGCGACGCCGCGACGTCTCTGCCGTCCAAAAAAAAGAAGAAAAAAGAAACCGACGAGAAGCGCCCGTCAGGAGGAGAGGAGAAACGATACAGTCCGGTCGCGCCAAAAGCCAGCCAGCATCCGTCGGCTTTGTGCGTAACGCAGCGACGAGAGGAAATGGCGTACCTCCAGGGACGGCGACGCCTTGGAGGAGCCGCCGGCGGAGGAGCGGCTGCGCCGGAGACGCGGGGGAGTGCTGTCGCTCTCCCCGGAGACGGACGCGGCGGTCCTGAGCCCGGCCTCGAAGGACCCGGATCTGCGCGGCGAATCCCAAGTCATGAAAACCGAATCGCCGGGACTAAATAGTCAAACAATTAAGAGGGCACAGCGCAGCACGGCACTGCGCAGCACGGGGGAGGGGAGGAGCGGGGAGAGAGATCCTCGAGCCCAGCCGGAAAAGAAGGATCTAGTAGTGCCGTGGAGTACTCCCTCCGGTGCGTCGCCCTCACCTCGCCCTGGCGGACAGCATCTCTGGCACGCGGCGCGGACTCCGAGGAAAACGAAAAGCCGGCGACAGGCAGGCAGGCGTGTCAGAGGGGAACCGAATTAGAAGGCCCGGCGCAACGTGGAGCAGTTACAATTACAACAGGGGAGAGGGATGGAAGAAGAGGAAGAAGTGGAAGTGGGGCCGTAACGGCCGGGGGGGGGGGGATTTGTTTGTTTAGCTGCAGCATGGTGGCGCGGGCGAGGCCGCGGACGGCGGGTCGTGGGCGCGTGGGGTTTGGACCCCGCCGCCGCCGCCGAGGCCGGGCGCGTGCGACGCGACGCGGTCAACGCCGGACGGCTCTCGATCGGCTCGCGGGTGGTTTCGGCTTCGGCTGCTGCTTCCGATCGGGTGGAGAAGCGATTCCGTCTGTCCTGCGCTGGGACCGGGAGCTGGTTCCGGTGGGGGGCCGTGGAAGAATTCCGTGGAAGCTGCGACGGTCACGTGACAGCGTGGCCCGTTCCCGGACGCGGCGGCGAGCGGTCGGCAGCAAGATTTGGCTCTTGGTTGTTTTGCTTGTTGATTGGGGGTTGGCAGGTCCAAATTATGGTTTCGGTCGAAGTCAGTTCATCAGATATTTCCAAGAACCCAGAACTCCCATTAGGAAATCCCATGTCCCACTGGCCGACCATGATGCACGGAGGACCTGAAAGATTTGTGAAGCTGAAAGATTTGTGAATCGTGCTTACACCCGTAGGTGTCCACGTTGTTTATTTATAGCTGGAGAATACGAACAAAGAGATCTGAATCTGTTACAACATGCAAACCGATGAGGATTCTATTTCTAACAATATGAGGACTCTATCTCTAATATTAATCTTCTTTCTAATAGTCCCCCTCAATCATAACTTAACAAGTTAAGATTGTGTTTTAAATTTTTCTTGTAATTGCAGCGTTAGTGGCTTTGTAAAACCATCAGCAACTTGATCTTTAGATGAGATATGTTGTACTTCAATCTTCTTACTGACAACCTTCTCTCTTACAAAATGATAATCAATCTCAACATGTTTTACTCTTCCACAAAAAATTGGATTAGCTGTCAAATACGTAGCTCCCAAATTATCACACCACAGTTGAGGAATATTGCTCTCTTTTGTTCCAAGTTCCTAGAGAACAAATTGTAACTAAATTACCTCTGCCGTAGCATTTGCCATTGCTTTGTATTCTGCCTCACTGGATGATCTTGACACTGTTGGTTGTTTCTTAGCACTCCATAAAATTAAATTTGAACCAAATTATATGGCAAAACCTCAACTGGACCTTCGATCATCTACACAACTGTGGAGACCACCCCATGGTTCACCCACTCCAAGATCGCATAGGGTGGTGACGTGCGATGCGGCACCCAACAGCACACACGAAAAGCATAAAGAACAACATAGAAACTTTTATTTGATATAAAATAACAGAAGTCTTTTACAAAATATAACTATACAGCGGAAGTAATGTACAATAGTAGCCTCTCATCCTAACTATACAAAAGTGCAGCCGTCCAGCCCGGGGACGCTACACGCTAGCAGCATGAAAACGGAGATCACGGCGGCCTGCAGGGCTCCATCTCGGCCGTGTAACCTGACGGGGGCATCGCCTCGTCCTCGGAACCCTCCTCAAGCTCTCACCTGCATATAGCTCAAATATTGCAACCGTGAGCACGAAGGCACAACAAGGCTTAACCGTCTCACCTAGGCATGGAACTCTACATGCAGGGACGTGTATAATAGGTAGAGGAATTTGCGACAAAGACACGCCTATGAGTTGATCCTTACTTTCAGTTTTATAGCGGCAAATTCATGTGCCTTAGGCAGCCCTCACATCGGAAGTCCACAATCAAACAAGAAACGCTTTCCCCCGATATGGTGATGCCCAAAGCGAAAAGTAAACTTAATTAGCTCTACATCTACAGCAAACATGGTTTCCAAAATATTACTCTATCATCACAGCATATTATCATTCAACTGGCTTACTTTACTTCTTACTACGTCACGAAACAGTGAACAAGCGGTACTCAAATAACCGCGAGGGACGGTGATTGCAATCAGGAGACACGCGGACAACACGTTGCATACACCCACTTTCAGAAGCGTGATTCCACACCCCTTCCTACTCTGTTGTATGCAACAACCTTTCAAAGGCAACCCAAACACCGAACCGGTCCATCCGTAACGGGCAGGAGGTCCCCGCGTGGAGCGTGACTGTGCCCACTGGCAGATTTACACCTTGCTACCCTCAACCCACTCCTATTTATGGTTGGGTAAGCCTCGGCACCCAGGTTGACCATTTACATTGGTTTCCTGCTTATGTCAGTATGCCATCCGGTACTGTTCGATACTTGTTCATTAGGCCCGCACACGACTCGATCCTCAATCGACACCAACAGGGCTACGCACGTGAGACCTCCGCTCACCGCTTCCTATCCCCCCCGCTGGGTCTCATTTTCACCACTCTTAAGCCATTTTCTATTCTGACCAAACCGTGTGATAAACCTTACCTCGCGAGTAGATTCCAACTACTCGACTTCTACCGAGGTCCTAAGCATATTAGCGGGGACTTGTCTACTCGTAGGCTCTGTAAGCTACCCAACCCTTCATAGGATTTAAAAGGTTATGCAAGTGGGGTTTCAATCACCTTAACTCTAATGCAAACCTTCACCCTAGACATAAGTGATACAAATAAAGAATTTTATAAAAGATACTTAAGTGCAAACCGGGGCTTGCCTGGTTGCGAGTCAGAGAAGAAGTTAGCTTCTGGTGGGAGGACGTCCAAGGGCTCCGGTGCGTCCTCAACTTCGGTCACTATTATGAAATGTAATAAAATACATTTGTAAGTATTAAGGATTTATAAGAATTGAACTTCTATTCATAGCTACTGCTATTTAGGATCCTTAATTGGCTTTGGAACTTTTACATTAGATACTAGACTCTCTAAGGATGATTTGAGCCGAATTTGGAGATATGTCATTGCACAATGTAGTATTTAAAATTCCTACAAGTACAATACTTCTCTAAATTTTGATCCTAACTCAGGAGCTTTGACATAGTTAATAGTGGAATATATGATTAGGGTAAGTCTCCACGGTTCTAACAAAATTTGTTTCACTATTTTTGGAGCTACCATGAGAGAGATATGAATTTTTGAAGTTTGGACAGGGGTGTTGAACAGTTTCTGTTTAAATTTGAATTTCCAAATAAAGGCTGAACTTGGGAAGGTAATTTGACCTAGCAAATAAACTCCAATGAATCCCAAATTTTTACTGGAGATCAGTATCTATGAAGAGGATTTGCTTCCCAAATTTGGGAATATTTCATAAAAAATTGCTCCTGTAATAAATCCCTAAAGGATTTACTAAAAACAATTCTACAGAAATTCCTGAGCATTTTCGTAGCAAGCAATTTGTTTCTCTGTGAAGTACTCCTCATGAGGAATCCATCAACATTGGTCTCACCCTTTTTAGAGTTTTCTACACAAAGTTATGGGCTTGTAAAGATCAGCTAATTCCTAGAATTATTTCTCTACTAGAAACTTCAAATAATTGGGCTGGGCCCTCTGTTTTAAATCGGGCCAGTGAGATCACGGCAACACTGGGGGCTACGGAGTTAACCCGCGCATCCGTACCGGATCCGGCGCCACAGATTTATCCGACGCCTCATCCGTGTCACCGACAGGTGGGGCAGGCCCCCACCTTCTTCTACCTCGCGCCAACAAAGGATTCCGCGGCGGTTGCTCCGGCGAGGGTGGCGGGAACGGCTCTCCCGACCATCTCCCGGGCCTAAACTCACCGCTCCCCCGTATTCAACCGTGCTGAACACTGTGGGAGGGTCGCCGGCGGCCGTGGCTCACCGGAAACCACTGCGCACCGGTTGCAGCAAAGTTTTGAACTCCGACGAGGTCGGGAACCCTTATTCCTCCATCATACGATCGATTCTCGGGCTCTAGAGCATCATTCAACGATGTAGGAGCCCGTAAGGGTCCTAGCCGCCGGTGAAACAGCTGGCAACCGAGGGTTCCACGGCGACCCGAGGTGCTTTTGCACCGGCGACTAAGAAGAACAGCTAGGGCTCCCTCGTTTCTTGATGTTTTTGCTTGGTTCTTCATCGAGGAGAGGCGCTAGTAAGTAGAGAAGCTTTGTGCAAGCTTACTTGAGGTCTGAAGGATCGTGCACCACGAATTTTTGGCTAGACCGAGCACTACCCATCGGTGTACCGTTTGGGGAAACAGTGAAATTCTCGCCACCGGTTCTAGCAATCGCTAAACGGCTTCTGGCTACACGATCAGGACATGTAAACGCACCTTTCTTGTGTAGGGAAGGGGCGGTGACACCTGCTGTAGCGCGCTGTCCATGGCGACCTCCCTCGGTTCTTCCACATTCACCCGAGGATCGTGGTTATTTTGCCAATATCCAGAGCAATCACGTTCGGGACAAGGAAGGAGAGGTGCGGGATGGCTAGAGCACTGGGGTGCAGCTCTTCGCTGTTGGGCGCTCGAGCAACCGATCTCAGTAGTTGCGGCGTGATCGGGAGGAACGGCGGCGGTGTTCTGGGCGAAAGAAACGGCGGAGGCGCGAGTTATAGCAGGGGACGAAGTGAAACAGCTCCGGCGCACCCCTTGCCGTGATCCAACCGAGCCACCAAGGCAGCAGGAGGTGGCGCGGGCTCTCCCTCGGGCGCGGGTTCAACCGGGAGCTGGCGCGCTCCCGCTGTTCGACCGCCGTCGGCTGAGGCGATAGCTCCTGTGGGTGGCTGACAAATGGGCCCCACCTCCCCCCTTTGTTTAATATTTTCTATCCAGCAACTCAACATTAAAGGCTTTACTTCACCCTAAAGTTAAGTTTGAATTTGCTGAATTCAAATGGTTTGAATTCAGGTGTGAAATTTGGATGTGGTTTGATCATTTGAATTTGAAAATGAGTTTGAATTCTCCACTTTGTATTGCCTCAAAAATATATCAAACCAGCTCCAAAGTTTCCAATTTTTGGCATGGCTGCTTATTAAAAGGTGGAGAACACATTTGTGAAACCAAAATTTGAAATTGAGGGAATTGGAATTTGAAACTGAATTTGAAATTCAGATTAGGGGGCTTTTCCTTTTAATCCCAAACAAATATTGGAACTCCTCTAAATGAGCTGAAATTTGGAAGGTTGAATATTTGGACTATGAAGATCCAAGTTATGAATTTAGATCTCCATGTTTGGAAGTTTTTGGGAAGTTTAAACCCTCACTTTGAACTTACACCATTATAATTCCAAGTTTTAATTCCACTCATTTTTCATAAGTATACATGAGCTGAATTTTCTTGCTACCACTTTTGGGGATTTTACATCCCTCCCCCCTTAAAAGAATCTCTTTCCGAGATTCCAAAGAGAAAAAAAACAAAGTGGGGGATATATGATGATAGCAAGTCCGGATAGTATGTTCGTAGATAGTCCTCGCTTTCTCATGTCGCTTCATCAGCGGTATGGTTACTCCACAAGACCTTGTAGAACCATAAGGTCTGGTTTCTTGTGGCACGAGTCTTTTCATCGATGATCCGGATTGGATACTCCGTGTACGTGAGGTCCGGTTGAAGAACTTCCTATGTCTTCAGTGCGGATTTCAGCGGAGGGTTTGAGACACTTCCTGAGCTGAGAGATGTGGAAGAAATTGTGAATCCCTGCGAGCGACGCCGGTAAATCCAAGCGATAGGCCACGGGTCCGCATTTTTCAATAACGACGAACGGACCAATGAATCGCGGCGCAAGCTTGCCCTTCACTCCAAAACGGTGAACTCCTTTCATCGGAGACACACGGACATAAACATGGTCCCCGATGTCGAAGTGGAGAGGACGGCGTCTTTTATCCGCATAGCTTTTTCTGACGAGATTGAGCAGCCTTAGGTTGGCTTGTATTACTCGCACTCGTTCTTCAGCTTCATTTACCAGTTCAATGCCATAGATAACTCGCTCGCCAGACTCGCACCAGTTGAGAGGTGTGCGATATTTCGGGCCGTAGAGAGCTTCATACGGCACCATCTTGATGCTAGCTTGATAGCCATTGTTGTAAGAATACTCCGCCAACGGCAAATGATCATCCCAATTCTTGCCGTGGTGGATGGCACAAGCGCGTAGCATGTCTTCCAACACTTGGTTCACCCGTTCGGTTTGACCATCCGTCTGCGGGTGATACGCGGAACTTCGGATCAGTTTGGTCCCCAAGGATGCGTGCAACTGTTCCCAAAACCGAGAAACAAACAGTGCACCGCGATATGAAATAATGGAGCGGGGAACACCGTACAAGCACAAGATCCTTGCAATGTACAACTCCGCATATTTCCTGGCCACGTAGCCTGTATGTACGGGAATAAAATGGGCCGACTTGGTTAGTCGATCGACTATCATCCAAATCGAGTCATGCTTGTGAGATGTGAGAGGTAACCCGACTATGAAGTCCATGCTGATATCCACCCACTTCCACGCCGGAATGTTTAATGGTTGCAGCTGTCCGGCTTTTCGCATATGGTCGGCTTTCACTCACCGACACGTATCACATTCGGATACGTACTTCGCGATCTCTCTCTTCATCCGTGTCCACCAAAACCTGGTTTTCAGATCCTGGTACATCTTGTTGTTGCCCGGATGAATAGAATACTTGGACAAATGAGCTTCGTCCAAGATCTTCCGAAGCTTCATGTCACGGGGTACCAATATACGGTCTTTAAACTATAGTGTACCATTATCATCCATTCGGAAGCATTTTATTTCGCCATTCTTCATCATTCTCCGAATGTGCGACATCCCCAAGTCCTTCTTCTGTGCTTCCATAATCTCCTCTCATATTATAGGGACGAGAGCAAGATTATACAATGCCCCATATGGAACCAAGTACAGACTCGGCTCCTCCTCTTCAAGTGGGGTGATGGACAGATTGTGAACATGAGATTTGCGGCTCAAAGCGTCGGCAACCACGTTTGCCTTTCCGGAATGGTAGTGAATCTCGATCTCATATTCTTTGATCAGTTCTAGCTATCTCCGTTGCCGCATATTCAACTCCTTTTGAGTGAATATATATTTCAGACTTTTGTGGTCGATGTAGAGGTGCACTAAGTTCCCAAGCAAATAGTGCCTCCACATCTTCAAGGCTAATACCACAGCAGCGAGCTCAAGATCATGAGTCAGAGAGTGCCGCTCGTGGTTACGAAGTTGGCGTGAGCCATAGGCGACCACTCTTCCTCCTTGCATCAATACACAGCCAAGCCCGATGCAAGACGCATCACAATATACGTCGAAGGGCTTAGTTGTATCCGGTTGAGCTAACACCGGGGCTGTTGTAAGATGCTTCACTAATGCCTGGAAAGCTTCTTCACAAGCTGAGCTCCAAACATATTTGATCCCCTTCTTCAACAGTTCAGTCATCGGCTTAGCAAGCTTGGAGAAATTTGGTATGAATCTCCGATAATATCCTGCTAACCCGAGGAAACTCCTGACTTCATGGACTGACGTGGGGGACTTCCATTCCAGCACTTGTTTGATCTTGCTTGGATCAACTGCAATACCTTCTGCAGAAATAATGTGACTAAGGAATGGCACTTGGCTGATCCGAAACTCGCACTTGTTGAATTTGGCATAAAGCTTATGGTCTCTTAATCGTTGAAGTACGATATGCAAGTGTTTGGCGTGTTCTTCTTCTGAATTGGAGTAAACCAAGATGTCGTCTATGAACACCACCACAAACTTGTCCAACTTCGGTATGAACACTGAGTTCATGAGATACATGAAGTGTGCCGGAGCGTTGGTGAGACCAAAGGACATGACGAGGTACTCATATAACCCATATCTCGTCGAGAAGGCCGTCTTTGGATTATCTTCCGCTCGGATCTTGATTTGGTGATATCCGGAGCGAAGATCCATCTTTGAAAATACACTCGCACCCACAAGTTGATCGAATAAGATATCGATGCGGGGCAGTGGATACTTATTCTTGATGGTGACGGCGTTGAGAGGTCGGTAGTCCACACACAACCTCAAGGTTTCATCCTTCTTCTTCACAAACAGCGTCGAGCATCCCCATGGTGAGGAACTCGGTCGAATGAAACCCTTCTTCATTAAGTCATTGAGCTGCTCCTTCAGTTCAGCCAGCTCATTTGGGGCCATCTTGTACGGTCTCCGTGAGATTGGCGTCGTCCCAGGTACGAGTTCAATCTTGAACTCAACATCTCTTTCGGGTGGCATACCCGGAAGATCATCCAGAAAGACATCCGGGTATTCACGGACCACACGAATATCCTCAAGTTTCGTGGCTTCCGTGTTATATGTGGTTGGGGCTTCTTGAACCGAACGGTCAAGAATAAGAACATGTGGTTCATGAAGTGGAGAGTTTAAACGAACCACACGTGGAATGATGTCAAGAACAGCACCATGGCGATGTAGCCATGACATTCCTAAAATGACATCAAGTTTTTGACTCTCTAACATGATTAGAGAAGTCGGATATAGATTTCCATCCAACTGTAATGGTGCTCTATAGACCATTCTATCAACTGTTATTTTCCCACCCGGAGAACATATCAGGTATGAATTATTTGTGGGAATGATAGGCAGTTGATATTTAATAACATAAGACTGACTTATGAAATTATGGGTGGCACCGGAGTCAAAAAGTATGACTACGGGATGATCTAAGTAAGAAAACGTACCCGTGAGGACGGGTTCGCCTTCCGGCACGTCTTCGATAGCTAAGTGGTGGACGTTGCCGGGTTTTGGTGCTGGTTTCTTGGGCTGGTTGCGGGGCTGATTAGCACCCTGATATGGTGCTGCACCTCTGCCCTATCGCGGCTCGGGGCAGTCTCTTGAAATGTGCCCGACACGGCCACACGTATAGCATGTGTAAGGTGTCGGGGTCCCGCCGACTTGAGGACGGAATCCCGGTGCACGCTGTTGAAACTGAGGTGCACGCGGGACCATCCTTTGCTGCTGATGTTGCTGTGGTGGATACGTCGGTCGAAAGCCCGACGCATTATATTGCCGACCGCGAAACTGAGGCGGTCGCGCCGGTGGCTGCCATCTCTGATCGAATGGTGAGCGATACACCACGCGGTATTTTTGTAGCGTCCCACCACAGCTGCTCGTCAGCGCGCTGCGTTTCCTCTTGTCAGAACCGCACTCGCGCTGAGCATTTTGTTGTAGAATCGCGGCATTAACTAGATCGTTGAATGTGCCGCGATTGCTCTGGGCGAGATGGACCTTCATCTTTGAATTCAGACCCCGGAAGAAAGCGTTGCGCTTGTTGTCTTCCGTCCCCACAAATCCTGGCGCATACTGCGCCAGACGGTTGAATAACCTGGAGTACTCATGAGCACTCCTCTCACCCTGTTGTAGCGTGAGGAACTCCTGGAGCTTCATTTCCATCACACCGGGAGGTATGTGATCGGCACGGAACGCCTTCCGGAACTCCGTCCACGTGACGGCATGGCCAGCCGGTAAGGAGGCGATGTAGTTTGCCCACCAGGTACCGGCTTCTCCTTGAAGCTGTTGCGCTGCATACAACGCCTTTTGGTGTTCGGTGCATCGCAGCAGCCCGAACTTTGCCTCTAGAGTGCGAATAAAGCTGTCCGCTTCCAAAGGTTCTTCGGCCTCCGTGAAGACCGGTGGATGGGTAGCCATGAATTCTGAATATGAACTTTTTTGGGGCTGGCGTTGCCCATTGTCTTGACGTCCTCCCTGATGGGACGCATTTTGCTGCACCAACATCCGCAGTAACTCGGTTTGCTCGTCGCGCGAGCCGAGCACTGCGACGAGAACCTCCGCAAGATTCCTTGTAAGTTCTGGCGGTGGAGGAGGTGGTTGCTGCTGCGTCGTGGTCTGCTCCGGAGGTGGAGACTCATCACCACGAACTTGACTCGGACCTCCCTCCTCTTGTGTTAAACGTGTCCGCACCATTCCGCATTCAGACCATTCAAACGATCAACACATGTTGGTTTATTTCATCCAGTCTATACACTAGTGATGCGAGAATGGAATAAATAGCATGCATAAACATCACACATATGGATAATGTATAAACTTTATGCAACATATACATCCCTGGACCGTGTCACACGATCGAGTTCCAAAGTATTTAACTTTATGGGTTAAAAGTTCATTTCAACCATCGGGGTCATCACGGGATGTTAAGTGTGTTAGCATGCGTAATTCCTCGCTATTGTACTGAACCCAACCATGTACTAACTCAAAGTGATATGTCAAATGCATAAACTCTTCAACTCCGAACTCGCTGTTTTACAACAGCCACTGGACGTCGAGTCGTGAAACTAAGTGTTTTGGTTGAAACACTTCAACATGATGCTCTGTCCAGCTTCAGGTCCGGCTGACCAGTCTGGATAACTCAACAGTTTTGACCTCTATAGAGGCAAAATCTGGACTAGTGTTCAACAACAAAGTTGTAGCACATTTCCAGTACTTCCAACGGTGTCTTACCTGACCCTTGGAAAATTTTCTACAGGAAGTTGTGGTTGAAATATAGAAATTTCCAGAGAGCATTTGGTCTGCCCTGTTTCTGGACAGTACCTACGCTTCTGAGGTTTTCATCCATTTGGAGAGAGATTTTGTTCTGGATATCTACAGAAAAGTTGTAGAGGACTTCAATACCTTTCCCGAATGGTATCCCACACCTCCATTGGTTCAACCAATCTTAAGTTATGCCCTGTTCAAATTCAGAAAAATTTCTGCCGAAAACAGGGAAGATTGTTCCTAAGTTTTTGAAATTGAATCTATACTCCCAATTGACTCTCAGTTCAATATAGGAGTTTACTAACCCCTAAATGGAATCCTAAACTTCATTTTGACTCCTTTCTTTGAAAATAAACTTTTTATGCAGTCGGTACTACGTTTCCTCACCAAATAAAAATACTAAACCGATATTCCGGCATATACGTGTCAAATGGTGGAACTAAGAACGTCACTCACAAACGATTTCTACACGTCATGCACTAACGGGGTTAATGTACCTGCAGAAGAACACACAATAATGGTGCACACAATGGTTTTTGACATTTCAGGCAGTTCCATATCATAGTAAAAACATACGGTCCGTATCATTGTCATACGGATCGTCCTTGAGTCAAGCCACGTCTCAAGGTACATGGTCGTGTTTTCACACCACACGACGGGGAACCCGAGTAGAGCGCGAACGGGTCGTCACGGTTGGGAATTTTATCAACCCAACGGATACCACCTACTGCCTCATGACCGTTGAGGCACGTCGATGGCAAGCGCTGCGTATGGCCCTTTGAACATTGAACGTTCAAGAGTTGCATACTATCGTGTTGCTTACCACACGATGGGGTATTCTCACTTTTGCCTAAGGCACGCTGGAGAACAGCGTTTTCATATGCTCTCAGAACCATTAAGAGGTTCAGAGACTCATATTCACTACCGTGTCAAGCCACGGTATATCCTTCCATACTATTACTCGTATGGGGAGTTACCGCAATTGATCCGCCTGTGGTGGCGTACCTTACCTCTTACCTGACATCGGAGCGTCGTTACAGAAAGTATAACAAATATGTTAGCTTTCCACCATCATAACTAGTACTATCATAAACCTTATGTGGGCTTAATGACTAATCCTCACTCGAATACTTCTAAGTTTTCAAAATAAGCTCTTTTCGAGCGTGCTATTCCCAATGCGACTCTGATACCACGTCTGTGGGGACCACCCCGTGGTTCACCCACTCCAAGATCGCATAGGGTGGTGCCGTGCGATGCGGCACCCAACAGCACACACGAAAAGCATAAAGAACAACATACAAACTTTTATTTGATATAAAATAGCAGAAGTCTTTTACAAAATATAACTATACAGCGGAAGTAATGTACAATAGTAGCCTCTCATCCTAACTATGTAAAAGTGCAGCCGTCCAGCCCGGGGACGCTACACGCTAGCAGCATGAAACCAGAGATCACGGCGGCGTGCACGGCTCCATCTCGGCCGTGCACCCTGACGGGGGCATCGCCTCGTCCTCGGAACCCTCCTCATAGCTCTCACCTGCATACAGCTCAAATATTGCAACCGTGAGCACGAAGGCTCAACAAGGCTTAACCGTCTCACCTAGGCATGGAACTCTACATGCAGTGACGTGTATAATAGGTAGAGGAATTTGCGACAAAGACACACCTATGAGTTGATCCTTACTTTCAGTTTTATAGCGGCAAATTCATGTGCCTTAGGCAGCCCTCACATCGGAAGTCCACAATCAAACAAGAAACGCTTTCCTCCGATGTGGTGATGCCCAAAGTGGAAAGTAAACTTAATTAGCTCTACATCTACAGTAAAAATGGTTTCCAAAACATTACTCTATCATCACAGCATATTATCATTCAACTGGCTTACTTTACTTCTTACTACGTCACAAAACAGTGAACAAGCGGTACTCAAATAACCGCGAGGGACGGTGATTGCAATCAGGAGACACCCGGACAACACGTTGCATACACCCACTTTCAGAAGCGTGATTCCACACCCCTTCCTACTCTGTTGTATGCAATAACCTTTCAAAGGCAACCCAAACACCGAACCGGTCCATCCGTAACGGGCAGGAGGTCCCCGCGTGGAGCGTGATTGTGCCCACTGGCAGATTTACACTTGCTACCCTCAACCCACTCCTATTTACGGTTGGGTTAGCCTCGGCACCCAGGTTAACCATTTACATCGGTTTCCTGCTTATGTCAGTATGCCATCCGGTACTGTTCGATACTTGTTCATCAGGCCCGCACACGACTCGATCCTCAATCGACACCAACAGGGCTACGCACGTGAGACCTCCGCTCACTGCTTCCTATCCCCCATGCTAGGTCTCATTTTCACCACTCTTAAGCCATTTTCTATTCTGACCAAACCGTGTGATAAACCTTATCTCGCGAGTAGATTCCAACTACTCGACTTCTACCGAGGTCCTAAGCATATTAGCGGGGCCTTGTCTACTCGTCGGCTCTGTAAGCTACCCAACCCTTCATAGGATTTAAAAGGTTATGCAAGTGGGGTTTCAATCACCTTAACTCTAATGCAAACCTTCACCCTAGACATAAGTGATATAAATAAAGAATTTTATAAAAGGTACTAAGTGCAAACCGGGGCTTGCCTGGTTGCGAGTCAGAGAAGAAGTTAGCTTCTGGTGGGAGGACATCCAAGGGCTCCGGTGCGTCCTCAACTTCGGTTACTATTATGAAATATAATAAAATACATTTGTAAGTATTAAAGATTTATAAGAATTGAACTTCTATTCATAGCTACTGCTATTTAGGATCCTTAATTGGCTTTGGGACTTTTACAGTGGATACTAGACTCTCTAAGGATGATTTGAGCCAAATTTGGAGATGTCATTGCACAATATAGTATTTAAAATTCCTACAAGTACAATGCTTCTCTGAATTTTGATCCCAACTCAGGAGCTTTGATATAGTTAATAGTGGAAGATCTGATTAGGGTAAGTCTCCACGGTTCTAACAAAATTTGTTTCACCATTTTTGGAGCTACCATCAGAGAGATATGAATTTTTGAACTTTGGACAGGGGTGCTGAATAGTTTCTGTTTAAATTTGAATTTCCAATTAAAGGCTGAACTTGGGAAGGTAATTTGACCTAGCAAATGAACTCCAATGAAGCCCAAATTTTTACTGGATATCAGTATCTATGAAGGGGATTTGCTGCCCAAATTTGGGAATATTTCATAAAGAATTGCTCCTGTAATAAATCCCTAAAATATTTACTAAAAACAGTTCTACAGAAATTCCTGGGCATTTTCATAGCAAGCAATTTGTTTCTCTGTGAAGTACTCCTCATGAGGAGTCCAACAACATTGGTCTCACCCTTTTTGGAGTTTCCTACATAAAGTTATGGGCTTGTAAACATCAGCTAATTCCTAGAATTATTTCTCTACTAGAAACATCAAATAATTGGGCTGGGCCCACTGTTTTAAATCGGACCAGTGAGATCTCGGCAACACTGGGGGCTGCTGATTTAACCCGCGCAGCCGTACCGGATCCGGCGCCTCATCCGTGTCACCGACAGGTGGGGCAGGCCCCCACCTTCTTCTACCTCGCGCTAATAGAGGATTCCGCAGCGGTTGCTCCGGCGAGGGTGGCGGGAACGGCTCTCCCGGCCATCTCCCGGGCCTAAACTCACCGCTCCCCCGTATTCAACCGTGCTGAACACTGTGGGAGGGTCGGCGGCGGCCGTGGCTCACCGGAAACCACTGCGCACCGGTGGCAGCAAAGTTTTGAACTCTGGCGAGGTCGGGAACCCTTATTCCTCCATCACACGATCGATTCTCGGGCTCTAGAGCATCAGTGAACGATGTAGGAGCCCGTAAGGGTCCTGGCCGCCGGTGAAACAGCCGGCAACCGAGGGCTCCACGGCGACCCGAGGTGCTTTTGCACCGACGACTAAGAAGAACAGCTAGGGCTCCCTCGTTTCTTGATGTTTTTGCTTGGTTCTTCGTCGAGGAGAGGCGCTAGGAAGTAGAGAAGCTCTGTGCAAGCTTAATCGAGGTCTAAAGGATCGTGTACCACAAATTTTTGGTTAGACCGAGCACTACCCGTCGGTGTACCGTTTGGGGAAACAGTGAAATTCTCGTCACCGGTTCTAGCAATCGCTAAACGGCTTCTGGCTACACGATCAGTACATGTTAACGCACCTTTCTTGTGTAGGGAAGGGGCGGTGACACCTGCCGAAGTGCGCTGTCCACGGCGACCTCCCTCGGTTCTTCCACGTTCACCCGAGGATCGTGGTTATTTTGCCAATATCCGGAGCAATCACGTTCGGGACAGGGAAGGAGAGGGGCGGGATGGCTAGAGCGCTGGTGGGCGCAGCTCTTCGCTGTTGGGCGCTCGAGCAACCGAGCTCAGTAGCTGCAGCGTGATCGGGAGGAACGGCGGCGGTGTTCTGGGCGAAAGAAACGGCGGAGGCGCGAGTTATAGCAGGGGAAGAAGTGAAACAGCTCCGACGCACCCCTTGTCGTGATCCAACCGAGCCACCGAGGCAGCAGGAGGTGGCGCTGGCTCTCCCTCGGACGCGGGTTCAACCGGGAGCTGGCACGCTCCCGCTGTTCGACCGCCGTCGGCTGAGGCGGTAGCTCCTGTTGGTGGCTGACAAATGGGCCCCACCTCCCCCCTTTGTTTAATAAAATTTTCCTGATATTTTCTATCCAACAACTCAACATTAAAGGATTTACTTCACCCCAAAGTTAAGTTTGAATTTGTTGAATTCAAATGGTTTGAATTCAGGTGTGAAATTTGGATGTGGTTTGATCATTTGAATTTGAAAATGAGTTTGAATTCTCCACTTTGTATTGCCTCAAAAATATAGCAAACCAGCTCCAAAGTTTCCAATTTTTGGCATGGCTGCTTATTAAAAGGTGGAGAACACATCTATGAAACCAAATTTTGAAATTGAGGGAATTAGAATTTGAAACTGAATTTGAAATTCAAATTAGAGGGCTTTTCCTTTTAATCCCAAACAAATATTGGAACTCCTCCAAATGAGCTGAAATTTGGAAGGTTGAATATTTGGACTATGAAGATCCAAGTTATGAATTTAGATCTCTATGTTTGGAAGTTTTGTGAAGTCTAAACCCTCACTTTGAACTTACACCATTATAAATCCAAGTTTTAATTCCCCTCATTTTTCATAAGTATACATGAGCTGAATTTTCTTGCTACCACTTTTGGGGATTTTACAACAATCGGCCCAATCAGCATCCGAAAAAAGCATAAATTCTAGTTGATAGAGATTTCTTGAATGCAAGTCCAGTTTTTAATGTCCCACATACAAACCGAAGTATTCTCTTAACTGTCGTCCAATGATCAGAGGTGGGAGCATGAAGATATTGAGATACCTTGTTCACCGCAAAGGCAAGATCAGGTCTAGTGATAGTTAGATACTGTAAAGCACCCACCACACTTCTATAATTTGTGATATCTTGATTATTGAGAGGTCTTCCTTTATATGCTGACAATTTGTCTGCTACTGTCAATGGAGTAGAAACAGACTTGCACTTACTCATATTTACTCGTTTCAAAATATCATAAGCATACTTTTCTTGTGACAATATTATACCATCCTGAATTTTCTTTACTTCAATTCCCAGAAAATAATTCAGAACACCCAAGTCTTTCAAGGCAAAGCTACTCCTTAATTCACGAAGTAGATCTGTCACCACTTTCTCTGATGAACTTGCCACTATAATATCATCTACATAGATCAACATAATATTGTTGTTTCTGCCTTTTTATAAATGAATAATGAGTGATCTAATTTTGAAGCAATAAAGCCAACTTGATGCAACTTTGAGCTTAACCTTGCATACCATGCCCTAGGTGCTTGCTTTAATCCATATATAGCCTTGTCTAAGTTGCAAATATGAGAGGGAAAATTCTTATCTTCATACCCAGGAGGTTGTTTCATATACACTTCTTCTTCTTCTAGAATGCCATGAAGAAATGCATTCTGCACGTCCAACTGTCTCAAATGCCAATTATTTGATATAGCAATTGATAGAACTAACCGAATAGTAGTAACTTTAACCACTGGGCTATATGTATCCTCATAATCTATACCATATCTTTGTCTAAAACCTTTTGCTACTAAACGGGCTTTATATCGATCTATGGACCCATCAACTTTTCTTTTTATTTCATAAACCCACTTGCAATCAATTATATTATTAACTTGATTTGGATGTACAAGATGCCATGTTTCATTTCCTTTCAAGGCCTTGTACTCAGCGTCCATAGCACATTTCCAATTTCTATCTGCAAGAACTTCTTTCAGATGTTCAGGTTTACCAGTAGAAGTGAAGTATGAGTACCTTATAGTTGCCATCGGTATAAACTTTCGGTTTAAATATTCCCTCTTGACCTCTTGTGCGCATTCTCTGAACTGAGATTTGAGCTACATAATTTTCGCCCACACCAGATCCTTCTGTGTTGTCTATTTGATCAGGGAGAATCAAATCTGCCTCACTTTCCAATCTTCCCCCGTCGCTGTGCGCCACGTGTACCTGATCAACCTGTCGCCCGGGAGTTGAACTGGCACAAGAATATTCTTGCTACCTCGGAACTTGTGCCTCTATCTCAGATTGCATGGGTGAATTAGAACGCGGGTCAGAATCGCGTCTGTCAGGACTGCACCTGCTTCTCGCATCAAGCACCATATCTCCATCGTGTTCAGCGCTAGATTCCTCTTGTCTCATCTATACAATTTCATACCCCCCCTTCTTTCTCCTGAATTTGGGGTGAAATTTTCTGGCAGGTTATCACTTGCTATTGCTTCTTCTCCTGGATCCTGCAATTCAGTAGACTCATGTCCAGGGTTAGTAATATTAGTCAAACTAGCGTTACCCGATGTTCCCTTTAAATCATTAACATTTGACCAAAGATGCGATGGAAGAAGTAAGATTTCTTTCTTGAGATTGGCACCAGCATTTTCGTGCAACTCAGAAAATGAAGACTTGCTCATCGAAAATTACATCCCTTGAGATGTATACACGTCCAGTTTTGGGTTCTAGGCACTTAAAACCTTTGTGTATAGGGCTGTAACCAATAAACACACATTGAGTAGATCTAAAAGCAAGTTTTCTTGTGTTGTAAGGTCTCAAATTAGGCCAGGAGGCACGTCCAAAGATTCTTAGATTGGAGTAATTTGGTCTATGACAAAGTAGGAGTTCTGTAGGAGTTTTCATTCTAATTACACGAGATGGTAGAATGTTGATTAGATAGACAACGGTTATGAAAGCTTCATCCCAGAATTTCAATGGAATAGAGGCATTTGCTAGTAAGGCAAGTCCTACCTCTACAATATGCCGATGTTTCCTCTCTGCTGCACCGTTTTGTTGGTGTGCGTGTGGACAAGAGACATGGTGATTGATTCCTATTCTCTTGAAGAAGGAATTTAGCTTTTCATACTCACCACCCCAATCGGTTTGTACAGCAAGAATTTTCTGATTAAACTGTTGTCCAACCAGATTTTGGAAGTTCTGGAACACATGGAATACCTCAAATTTATTTTTGAGAGGGTATATCCAAGTATATCGGCTATAATCATCAATGAAACTTACGTAGTATTTGTTTCCATTGATAGATTTTAGTGCCAGTCCCCATACATCGGAGTGAACAAGATCAAGAGGATGTTTAGATATGCTATATGATTTTTGATAGGGGAGTTGATGCCTTTTTTCTTTTTGACAAGCACCACAGACCAACGTGACATTATTCTTTTCAGAAAATGATAACTCATTATTCTTTAAGATATGATTTACTATAACAAAGGATGGATGCTGTAAACGGCTATTCCATGATTCTAATGAGGGCTTGAACGTGGCTAAAGAGTGCTTGTAACTAGACTTGATTAGATAGAGGCCTCCTTCACACTTGCCTTCAAGAATTGTGTTCTTCGTGACCCGATTCTTAACAAAAAATACCAAGGATGATATTCAAAGAACACATTGTTATCTTTTGCAAGCTTGTGAACGGAACAAAGATTTATTTTAGAATTTGAAACTTGGAGAACATTATCAAGATGTAATGATCTTTTAGGGGAATAAATCATGGTATTGCCAATATGACTAATATTCATACCTTTGCCATTTGCCGTATGAATACTATCCTGGCCTTGATATTTTTCGTGCGTAGTAAGTTTATCTCGCTCACTAGTAACGTGATCAGTAGATCCTGTATCCGTGTACCAATTGGAGTCAACTCCACATGATGGTACTACTGCACCAGCAAACCTTTCATCCTTTTTGTAATCTTGATCATAGCGGTACCAACATTCGGTGGCTTGATGGTTTGGCTTTCCACATATTGACATAACACTTTACTGTATTGGCTTGCATTGCCTTGATTTGACTTCATATGAGCACCACCTCTACGACCACCACGACTGTTTTGACCACGACCATAAAGACTTCTTCCTCTTCCATTGTTTCTTCCACGGCCACGTCCTCTCATGGCTGCATTAGCTGATGATGGAGTGTACTGCTCTTCCTCTTGTAGCATGTTTTGTCTATGCTCATAGCCAAGGGCTTGAGAATATAATTCGTTGACTGAGATCTGATCACTTCTGGCCATTATGGAAGAAACAAACGGAGTGTAATCTGAATCTAGCCCATTCAGTATATAGGAAATTATCTCTTCATCATCCAAGATCTTTCCTGTTGATGCGAGTTCATCTGCCAATCTTTTTATCTTTGCGAAGTATTGACACATTGACATGTCTCCTTTTTTTTGTGTTAGTCAAGGCAAATCTCAGATTTGTTACCTTGGCACGAGATTGTGAGGCAAAGGACCCTTGGAGTGCTTTCCAAGTATCAGTGGACGTCTCTTTGTGTCACCACATGTGCTAGCACTTTCTTTGATAAAGAATTCAGCAGATAGCCCAAGACTTGTTGATCTTGAGCAATCCATACCTTATACTCGGGATTTACCACCGTCTCCACCTTCTTATCCTCTCGGGTGATGGAGATCTTTTCTGACGGCGGTTTTTCATCTGAATCAAGGTAACGCATCAATCGTGCGCCCCTTAGTACCGGGAGAAATTGAGCTTTCCATAGTAGAAAGTTCTCTCTTGTAAGCTTCTCTGCTACCGGAGGTCCTAACGCTGGTAGGATTGTTGCCGATGATGAACTAGTCGACGACATTGTTTGCTGGACGATTTAGAAGAAAATGGCTCTAATACCATGAAAGATTTGTGAAGCTGAAAGATTTGTGAATCGTGCTTACACCCGTAAGTGCCCACGTTGTTTATTTATAGCTGGAGAATACGTACAAAGAGATCTGAATCTGTTACAACATGCAAACCGATGAGGATTCTATTTCTAACAATATCAGGACTCTATCTCTAATATTAATCTTCTTTCATAGGACCGTCACGCTTCAGCATTCACGGTTCAGACAAGGTGAACCTGAACTGAAACAACCGGCGTCGTTTGGGTCGACGTCGGCGGGGGAGACAGCCGACGACACCACCGAGCTCGGGCGCGTGCGTGCGCAGCAGGAGGCGTAAACGGGGCAAGGTCATCACTCAGTACGCCTTTCGAGGTGTCGTCGTGTCGATGAAGGTGATTAGAATCTATAAAAAGGGCACGGCGTCAACCTTGATGACGAGCTGATGACTGGCGATGCGCCCGGCTAATCGTGTAGCTGATATGATGGCCTCGTAGTTGCGGAAGATCAATGTATAATCGCGCGGGATTCGACATGTCGTGACGCTCGTAATTACCGGCGGACAACCAGACGCCCGCTGGGTCCTTGGCGTTCACTTGGCGACCCCAAAATCCTACTAGCGACGAAGACGGCAGAAGGCCGGCAGAAAAAAAAAGTAGAACCAACTGCAGGCGATATACCGACGCCTGGCGGCGAGGAGCGCGTGCTGTGTCTGCTGGAACTGAAACTTCCACCACCGGCACCACCGTCGTCGGTCCGTCGGAACCGTCGGAGTCGGTACCGACCTCGTTCTCAGCTGCTGCTTTTCCGAGCCGGCAAGTGTCCCGGATCTGCAGATCCGAGCACGTACCATGCTGGGATCCCCGGTTTACCATCCGCGCGCACGCGAGGCACGCCCGTGACTCGTGAAATGGACCTCGCCAACGGCGGTCCCAGGATTGCGTTGCCTTGCCTTGCCGATAAGAAGAGCACACCAGTCGGGCAACTGCACGGCACCGACGACGACGGAGGTCCATGCGATCACGCGCGAGGCGTGTTCTCCGGTGCTGGAACAAAGTCGTCGCAGCCCATCATCGTCGTCTACTCATCTGAAGCCAGACGTACGAAAATGGTTTTTCTCGGATGCACCACTGCCGAGGTGCACAGATTTTACATTTGCTTATGAAGAATGCGAAACAGTTACAGGTTGGCATTGGTTGAAACTTGAGAGCACGTGGAAGATTTCCGGTTCTTTCTCCTTCCTGGAGCCCGTCTAGCCCGAGCCCAACTCGAAATAAGGCCCGAAGATGAACTAGAGCCCATCACTAAGAGAATCAAAGGCGGAGCCCGTTCCAAATCGAAGTACAGCACTGGGGTTTTCCCACGTCGAGCCCCAAGCCCATCCTCTCTCCTCCCCCTTTCCTCCATTCCTTTCTGAATCCGCCCGCACCGCACCAACCTGAGCAACTCGAAGCGCAACTGAAGTGTTCCAGGCGTTTCTCACTCAACAAACACGCGGACGTGACTAGTACTATAAAAATAACAATAACTATAAAAATAATTTATTTAAATATAAATAGTTCGGAACGGAAGGAGTATATTATGGAAGTTGACTTCACTGTGAACAATAACACCATTCATATATGGTCAGACTTCATGAATTTTTTCCTATTAATAGTCATTAGGAAAGTTTAATTTTGACTTGATCTAGAAATGCTTATATTCTTATGTTCTTAAGATAGAGGGTTAATTTGAACCCTTTTTCTTTTATGGGGACGCATGTATGAAACAGCAGGAACTCTGCGATACATTATGGTAGAAAAGCAATGGTACACGTACACTATAGTTTTCAGGTCCAGTAGGTGCATTGGTTGCAGCCTAGGCTGGCCACGGGCTTATGAGTAAAACGAAAAAAGAAAAAACTGAAAAACATCACCAAAACGGAAAGCTGAGGAGCGACAGGTATACAATGCAGCTTAATAACTGCAGGAGGCAAACCGTGTGTTCTGCTTAGGCGTCAAGTTAATTGTTAAACTTTACCATCTTGCAATCCTCAGTCAACCCCCAATATCCGCAACAATTATTTACAGATGAAAGCTATTCACATTGCTCATGGGCCCACAAACTTGTACCTTCGAATCGCCAAGCAAAATAATCCTAGCATATTTATATATGAACTTACAAATAGACCCAGCTGATGATTTACAACCAACATCGCCACCGTAACTGTCCTTTGGATCACCACTACCGTCGTCAAGTAGCCGAAGGAATGCTGTTTAACTCGTCGTTCTCTCCGTGACAATCCCCCGTGAGTCACCAGTGATCAATTTACACCTTGAACCGGACAACGATACATGATATATCATCTTTACTCTCTCTTTTTAGTGCTTCAGCAGTTAATTGCTTCGCAGCCGCGTGTGGATCCTTGAACCGTCTGGCCAAATCAACGGCTTCCTGATTGTTCATTACCTGGTTGATGTAGAAAACTGTTTAAGAAACTAGCTGAAGGTATGCTTATGAATTATACCAGAAAATCTGGACAGACTTAGAAATAATAAGCCTTGCCTTCCAAAGTCCGTCACTTGCAAGGATGAGTAACTCGGCAGTGTAATCAATGTCTTCAACCCTTATATCAGGCTCTGATCTCAACATAGATTTTAGATTTCTGTCTCCAAAAGCCCTGGAGACAGCCAGCTGACCACATACTCGAGGAACATCTCCTGAAATTTAAAGAACTAGATAAAAAAAAGACGTAAAAGGAATAAAAAGAGAAGTAACATATTGCAGTTTTTCTTGTATACATACTAGAAACTAAGACATGCACTCAGAACTATCAAACACAAAAGAAAAATTATTAATCAGATCTTGCTACAAGTATGAGGTTATTGGAAGCTACTGCAGCGTATATTCAAGTTCTCATGTTCTGCTCAAAGGTGGTCCTGGAAACATGAATAGTAAACAAATCCTGAAATGGATACAGCAATTACCCATAGTACTAATGATGTAGCATAATACCACTATACTAGGACAGAAGAAAAACAGATCAGAAAAGACTTACTACTCACTAATACCAATACCACCATGTTGAAAGAAACACAATGAAAACTTAGAGTTATCACACAGGATAAACATGAACTCAAAATCAACAAAGTCTATCCACCAGGGGAACCTACAGTGACAAAATGGTACAAGAAACAACAAAATGTTCCTGACTTCTGATAAACCATTGCTCATAGAGAACTTATTCTGATAAGCCATTGCCCAATAGAGAAAATATTCAAGGTAGGATCTAGTGTGGTACTGGAAAACAATACATAGGACTAGAGGATGGCGACTTTTGACCTTCTCAGTCTTTTGACCAGTGTATTTCTGAAGGGGATTTAAGTAATATTTTGATTAGTTGAGAAGTAAACAAGATTTGGGATACATTAAGGTTAGCTACAGTTCGGAGCTACAATGATATTTTCAGGTTCAAATGATCACATAAAAAACTTACTGAACCCCCTCCGGCCCTTCATGACCATTTATCTAAGGATTCCTAGAACCCTCCGGCCCTTCATCTAAGGATTCCTAGAACCCCGAGCGAAAATAGAACCTTACTGAAAAGACCATTTTGCCCTCAGTAAATGCTAACACATCCACTCACGACCAGTGCTCGGCCGTCGACCTCCCCGTCAAGCCTGGCAGCCTGCGAGCCCCGTGCGCCCTGCGCTCACGAGCCCGGGCATAGCTCCCCTCCAAGCACCGGCGGCAGCTCCCGTCCATGGCAACGAGCTTCCTTCCAAACCCCGACCTCCGCTCCCTGTTCCGCTTTGAAGAAGGCGCGACGGCCGAGCGCCATGCGCCACAGGCAAGGGGGAGCGCGAGCAGCGGGAGCTTGACTGCCGAACACGGCAAGGCGGCGCGCTCTCGCTGGATTCGAAGGAGAACCGAAGAGGTGGCAGCCAGACAGCGTGCTCTCGCGAGGTTTGGAGGGGCGGACGCTGGATTTCGAGGACTTGGTGTGAAGGTGGTCGGGCGGCGGCGTCCTCTCCCCGGATTTGGAGGGGGAAGCACCTACATCGGAGGATAACTCGAGAAAAGGGTGGCCAAAGGACGTCCTCTCGCCGGATTTGGAGGGTTTGGCACCGGACTTGGAGGGGAACACCGGAATTGAGGGGGAATCGAAGAGGGGAAGATACGGCGATGGATGCAGTGGGCCGGAGCTCCAGTGGTGGATTGGTAAAATAGTAGGTAAATGGATATTTGGGTGTCTAGTTTTAGGTTTACCTAGCTTTAATCTCCAACAACACACCTATTTTTTCTTGCATGAGGAGAGCATCCAATTTTAAATATCCTCCCTCCTCAATCCCTATTTTATCGATCCTTTTAGGTAATCTGTTGGAGGCATTTCTAAACATTACAGCACCCATTTTGCATATGACAACTCATTTAGGTGTTCCATTGGAGTCAGTCTAACTTCTAACACTGCACCTGCACACGATGACGTAAAATCAAGACTCAACAGGCGACTAATCCCCTGTTTTCACGTGCCTAAAACCTTTTTACTAAGAAATTGCATTGGAGCAAATTAAACATCAGAAAAAAATGACCAGATGCACAACCATTCATATCAAGGCAATATATTAATATATAGAATTAAAGATGTGAGGAATGAGGACACACCCGGCATGTTCGAAACAAAGCCGCCCCTATTTTCAATTACGCTGCGCTCAACATTCGGATCATGGTCCGTTGACATCGGTACGGCCTGACCACCTTTCAAAAGAACAGCTCTTGAATCCCCAACGTTAGCTACCCACAACTTCCTGCCGTTTACAAGAATGGCAGTTACAGCAGTGGAGCCACCTTGTCCCAAATCCGGAGTATGTGACAGAATAGCTTGGTCTGTCTTTTCATAAGCTTTTGTGATTGCTCTATCTGGATGCGTCCAAAACTCTTCCTAAAATAGCAGAATAGGAACAGGGTCAGCACAGTGGCACTTAACAAATCCTTATCAACACAACGGCCAAATACTCACGTCGTTCAAGATATTTGGAAACAAGTTCTTCTGTAGGTAAGCGGGAACAGTGTCTCCTAGATGACCATCAAATATAGCAAAAAGACCGAGCTCATTCCCTTTTCCTTCAACAAGTTCAGCGACATGAAAATCCTCCATAGGATGATTTGTATTTCCTTTTACAAGGTTAAACCCATACCAAACTTTGACTTGGCCCTGACAGCCTTTCCCTTTGCCACCCGCCGTTGATGAATGCCCTCTCAACTGTGTAGAAGCAGAACAGTCAGCAAGAGTAGATAGTTAGGAAATACGTACTCTTATCGTTAGGAAAATGATTCTAGTTCATTTCCAAACTGAAATTGTTGTCCTAACAAGAACTATTAGAGTGGGAATTGTGGAATGAAATAATCAGCTGTCAAGAGGTACAATTATATAGGGCTTTCAAGGGTGGAAAAGACTAAAATGCTCTCTACCCTAATCACACCCTAATGACTTGCCTCC
Organism: Neostapfia colusana; assembly: GCA_030760725.1. NCBI lineage: Eukaryota > Viridiplantae > Streptophyta > Magnoliopsida > Poales > Poaceae > Neostapfia > Neostapfia colusana. Next base: position 54,712,536 of record JASWHV010000019.1, read on the forward strand.
TAATCATAACCTAATTACATAGTCTAACAAGAACAATATAAAAACAGAGTGGGTGTACGGACTGCAATTGCTGGAGCTCCTACCTTAGGCCGAAGCTTCACGAAACAATCAAGATCAAGAACTATTACTCCCCCTGTTTCGAATTATTTGATGCTGGTTAGTTTAATTTTAAACTAGCCACCGTCAAATAATTCAAAACGGAGGGAGTACATGAGATAGCTAAAAGTTGAGTGCAAGGATAGCGTTTGATGTCAACAAGGTCATTTGAAATCAATATTGTACCAAATCAGGCTGCTAAGCATATCATTCTACAGCAACACTGTTACAGGCAGCAGAAGTTCTCACGAAACAACAGCTGCTTTATGCGAAGAGGGGTCCACAGCAAAGCCTAATATTGAGCAGGCAATACACATAATCCTCTTAACCATAGTCGTATTACTTATCAGGCAAAAGGCACATAGAGATTTCTATTTCTTTGCCACTCAACTTGTGAGCCTCGCACAGTCCGTCATTATTTTCGTATGCCTTTGTTTTCTTGCCACCAGTCCTGCGAATTGATTTTTCTATGCCATTTTCCTCCTAAAAGTGATTCCATTATTATTTTTGACTTGGGCTGACCTCAAATTTGTGACCAGAATGCCCTAGCCTCTGACCGGTTCATCATCTTCCTCGTTGCTCATCATGCCCGATGATGTCATCAGTGATCTTACGTCCATCCGACGTCACCGGTACTGTCCACAGAAGGGGCGACGGCGACGGCGCAGCAGCAAGTCTCTTCTCCCTCGCCTGACCTCACCCTCCCCGCGTTTGCTTCCTCGACTGCTTCATGCTCTGCACCATATGCTCCTCAGCTCCCTCCCATCGCCGGCCACCAACGAGCTCCACGTCGTCCTGCGCAGGCTCGCCCCTCCTCCTCCTGGGCCGCTTAACACGCCAGCTCAACCGGAGGCCGATTGAGAAAGAGATATGGGGTATTTTCGTCAAACCGTGTCAGTTGGTAACGAAAGTTTCGAAATGGCATGGAAAGAATCAATGGCAGGCTCCGCAAGGCTCGTGAATTTGACCGGCAAAAAAATAAAATACTCCCTCCAAAATTTGACATACTAAAGTGACCAAATATGGCAACTGATCAGAAGTTGGAATTACCTCGGAGCCGAAGCAGCAAAGCCATGCCATATCTCTAAGTCCCAATCCGGGAACCAGAAATAACAAGAGAAGAGGGGAAATTCAGAAGGCCCCGCCTCCACCACCGCTACCTCTCTCACCAGACCACGAGGCTCCACTCCTGTCACGGCCACCGTCGCGGAACCACGTGCTTTTCATGGAATTTTCCAACCTGCAATCGAAGAGCGGATGAAAAAAATCCGATGAAGCAACAGATCCGGCAACGAAAACCAGACGACGGAAAATCCAGCAGCGGAAGCGGGGAAGAAACGGCAAAAAAATCGCAGGGGAACGGATCGATTTACCAATCGGTCAAGCACGAATAGAACCCAGAAATTCGCCGGGGAGGAGGAGCGTGAAGCCAAGGAGGAGCTTCGAGCGGTCGAGGAAGTGGAGAAGCGGCGCGGAGGTTCGCTTTGGGGATTCGATTTTTAATCGAAAATGCCTTTCTTTTCTCTCTCTCTCTCTCTCCGTCTTCTCTGGTCGCATTTGCGCGTCGGGACGAAGAAGTCTATGCCTTTCCAAGGGTCAACACTGAACAAAGCGCAGCCGGCTGGCAGGCCACACACGGCGTGGACTCCATCCACGGAGCACTCTACAGGAGCACGGATCACGATGCAACGGCGACGGCTGTCAGGGGCCTCTGCGCTGTGAGCCGCGTCCGTGCAGACGAGGCCGCTGGAGGGCCAACAGAGGAACAGAGATGGTCATCCTCGCATCACACGCGGCGGGTCCGGGCGTGGAAAATCCACTCGGGGTCGACGGGCAGTGGGCCCACGACAATTGGACGCACCACTGCGGGCAGCCTTATGGCAAACCGCAACATCCGGTTTTTGCATTAATGGAGCAGGGCCTAGGTCTACCCTCCCGGCCGTCTGGTCCATAGACCCAGTCCCGGTAGCGCGCGTCCGCAGCGCCGCCCGCTAGCGCCATGGCTACAGGCATATGGAAGTGTAGCGCCTGTATAGCGGGGAGTGAGGAAGAAAGGAGAAAAAGAAGAGAGGGAGAAAGGAAAGAAAAAAGGGAAAAAAAGAAAAAAAAATTGAAAGAAAAAAAAAAAGGGAAGGAAAAAGAGAAAAGGAAGAAAAAGAGAATAGATGGAAAGAGAAAAAAGGGAAAAAGAAAAATATGAAGAAAAGAGAGGAAAAAGAAAACAAAAATTAAATTTGGTGATTTTTTTGTAAGTTGTAAATATAATACTAATATATAAAAAGTTATATGAAATAATATAAAATATTATATTATTGTATTATATAATATAAAATATGTGATAGTTGATATAGAGGTCTAATTTAGAGGTGAACGAGTGCAGAGAATTAAACTGTAAAAGCGGTAATTTTTTAGAGTCGACTGTAAAAGACTAAAAATATTTTTTTTAAAGATCCAATATAGAGGTCCACGAATGTGAATAGCCTAATGGGTGTTTCAATTTAGTCGACTGCATGAGAAAATTGTGGTTTAGTTAGGAATTCGTAAGAGTTTCGACTCCTAACGCATAAAACCATCACAACCTAACAGTCAATTAAGGGGATCTAATCGTTAAAAAACACAACTTGTTGTCCCCCCCCCCTTTTAAAATCTAATTTGTTGTTCTTATTCTGCCCTGACGGCTGCCGACGCCAACACCATCAAAGGCGAGTCCGGAGCTGCCCTGCTCGCAGCTGCATACGAAGAGAAGCTTTTGCTGCGGACCACGGGTCAGAGGAGCCGCGCCGCAATCGGCAGTCCCCGTCGCGGAAACCACGCGCGGCCGAGGCCGTCGCCCTTGGCGCTGAGCGACTTTATGCACGCAGTCACCCGCCCCCACGCGAAAGCCCAACCGATAACGCTGAAGCTCTCGACTCGAAAGAAAAGAAAATCAATAGATTAACGAACATCAATTGGCGCAGCAACAGGCTCACACCCTACCCGAGAGTCCATTCGAGCGTCTTGACAGAAAAGATATGAACGAAAACAAACGATTTGATGGATGGTTTCATATGAGCAGCGGTTCCTCCCAGAGAGCACAAGATTGAAGTGCATACAGTAACCTTAATCTACAGCATGCTAAACCGACCAAGTTCATTATAAAATCAAACAAGTATCATGATCCCAATTGATTGTAAATGCAGTTTCTAAAGTAGTACAACAGAACTTGCAATTGCATGAGCGGTCCTGAACTAGAATCAATGTACAGTGCTCAATAGCAATGTTCGTTCCATTCTTTAACAAAGATGTTAGTCCCGAGAAAGAAAACTGGTCAGGCGCACTTCAACAATTTACACCTTATTTCACCATTGGGAGCAAGATTCCATTATCCCCTGTACACTGAAACCACCCAAAATTTGGCTTACAACTTCTACGATTGTCAATTTTCCATGGAGATAATGAAACAGTTGTGTAGGTACAAGAGAATGCTTGCATGCTCCAAAGAGAAGAGAAAAGAACAGGGAATGCGAAACACAAATCTAACTCTTCCCACCAAGACCCTCATAAAATAAGATATATCCATGATCTGTGTTGCCTGAGTATTCATGTGAAGAACCGAAGAATGTTTGCAGGGTCTGCTCTTCCACCATCTCTACGTTTTCATCATCAAAGAACAACCAGTGGTTGTGGCTTTTAACAAGGCTTACATAATGTCCATGGTTGGGTCCACTTCCAACATGGACCACAACAGCAAAGAGGGAGTATTCAGTGTCTACATCACCGGATGCATTACTAAGCTTCAGCTCCATTGGGAATACAACCCGATAAGAAAGCTTCTTATACCGGCCAAGCTGCTCAATATACTTAAAGCGCTTTAGGTGGATCACCAATATGTGTGGAGCCTTCTTGATCTTCATTCTCTTCTGTGCTTCTTGCAAACTGGAATGGGACCAAACATTGGTGTTCAGCAGTAACAAGGAACTAAAGTCTGGTCCTATCCATACGGTAGCTACAATTTGTAATTTTGTCAAAATCTACAACATAAAATGGGATTGCCAAAAAAAATGGTGTAATGGAGGTCACTCAGGGGTCAGGTATTATGCTGTTGCGCAGAGGTATCAAAACAATGTGCCTAGATGAAGATAACCAATAAAACTGACAGCTTAGTGCAAAGAATGCTGATGATGATAACAAGAATCCAACCTAAGGGAAATATGGTACAGGTACCTGCAGCATTTGTCACAAAAGAATTTGTCCTCAGCATTTAATGTCTCTGTAGAGCAGAAATTTTTCAGGCAGCTTGTGATAGAACTATTTTGTTCAATGTCAACACTAAGATCAAGGAATGTTTCATCCCTTGCAGTTACTGTCTCACATCTTAAGCATCGTGTTTCATTGGTCAGAATGCCCTGCAAAGTATGCATACATATTAGGATGAAGAAAACTGAATAAAGAACAAAGCAATTACATAAGGAATAACAAGTTCAATCACCTGAAAATTTTTATGGACCAGGGTAACGGGTGGCTCTTTCTTAACTCCATTTGCTAAAGGTTGAACTGGACCATTTGGAACTTTCTCAGGAGATGTCGATTGGGGAGAGTCCTTCGCAGCACTTGACTCTTTTTCCAAAATATCAACAAGTTCATTCAGCAGGAAATTTAAGAATTCATGTGCATCCTACAGGGAAACCAAGGAAGCATATTTAGTAAAGCAAAGTACAACATCATTTCTTAACATTCTACAAAATCAGCTGTACAGATTCCATATCTGAAGTGACTACTTTGAATTCAGCATATTAGTTAAAACATTCCACAATAGCATATAAATGGGAGACTCATAAAAAGACATAACAGTGATAATACATACATTACCTACTGATTACTGTTAAAGTAAATGTCGTCATGAGGTTCATTTTAAATTGTCAATCCATCAACATGAAGCTACCATTCTAGAGCAGATAAATTGAAATTCACTACTACAGCATATGAAGGTTACCTGGTGCATATAGCTGCGAAACAATTCATTCTGCTTCCTTACTCTCTGAACAAAACGTTTTGGAGCAATAACTCCGGTCTTTTTCTTTGCTTGGCTTATCTACATGATATACAATGATTTCCCATTAATTCATCAATGAGAATACTATACTACCTCTGTCTTTAAATGTTCGTCGTTAGGAAAAGAATTCTAGTTCAAAAATAAGCTAGAGTTGTTGTCCTAACATCAACAATTTAAGAATGAAAGGTGTACACTAACACCAAAACACATGGATGATGGTCAAATTTGCTATCCACTATACAACTATACAGTGTTACACAATATCAAGAATGCATCACCACTTCACCAGAAAGTTGTCCAAAAACTAAGTGCAGAACAGAAGCAGCACCAGAAATGCTTTCACGGCCTCTATCAGAGTCCCTGCTAGTCATGACTGAGTGTGAGATCTGAGATCCATTATACCAAACCAACAGCAACAACCTTTCTAAGCATGTCCAAATACATGCACATGAAGCAGCGGTGGTGGGCATTTGCATGCAATACACATAACAAATCCACTAAAGAAAAATCAGCAACAACAGGGTTTAGCATAATATTATGTGCCGTCACTGCCATCTCACTTAAACTGTGAACGCATCAGTACAAAAAATCTCACACAGTACAGTTTTATTAACAAAAGCATAGGAAATTTGGAATCCCATATAAGTACATATTCATGATTCTAAACCCTACAGATAAGAGATAGGTATCACTTGGTGAGAAGTTATCCTATATAGTTTATATACTTTACCTGCATAAAGAGGTCAGCCAAACACGTCAAAAGATTTTCCTCTGCATCCCCATGATTTTTGTTATTCGAATAATATTCCAGTAGTTGCTCCCTGAATGGAATGCAAAAATAAAGTGCCTGAAATAAAAGTATCATTTTGAGGTTCATGTTAAAAATGCACTTGATAGAAATAATACCATGCTTAACAACAATATGTTGCAGAATTAGCTAATGAAAAATAGTAGCTAGCAGCACATAGCTTAGGCACAACATAAGATGACATGATCCAGCAGATATTTTTATCGATAGAAGAATGTATGATACTCCTGTATCTGCTTTGTCTTGAATCTAAAGACAATAATCAGTAAAAATATAATTCTAGGATGCCTGAACGTTCACAATGCACATCAAGACACTATATTCAACCTCTTTAATCTATGCTGGATGGGCAATGCAGGTCACTTCTCCCGGTCATGAAAACATGTGGATATTTGCTTATAATAAGTGATATTTGCTTGCGAGCATGAAAACACAGACAAAGACAATGGGCTGAAGACGTGGCTCCCTATTTAAGAAACTAATGTCTGTATACAGACCAGGAAAATCTTGATAATTATAGTTACCTAATATTTTAACCTCAGAAAATCATTGGATACTGCAAAAAACAAAAGAAAGTAGCAGGGATGTTGCTCCGCAATCATTCAAGGTTTCTTATGGTATGAAAATTTTGGTGTTAGTGGCTTGGGTTAGCGAAAAAAAAAGAAGATCTGGGCCAGAAGTAGATAGATTAACAGAGGCAAATGGATAAAAATAAGTCCAATTCCCACTAAGTTGAGGATTTCCAAATTCCCAATATAACATGAATAATGTGAGATTAGAGCTACAGAGCTAACATAAGCAAATATCCACGTGTCGGATAACTCATAACAGTTTTTTGTCGCATTATCAAAGGATTTCTACCATATTGATACATATGTCGCATTGCATTCACGCAAAGGCATCCTCAAATGCAGTTAGCAACTAGTAGACAAAAACAATCATTAACGTCTCTAAGTCAGGTGAAAGCATGCAAAGTCACCCCTGAGGCTGTTAGGCACACTACCTAAGCCCTAAGAAAAATAAGGGAGACAACAAACCAAAACATTCCATAACCAATACATCATAGCAAGCTACCGTAGTTGCCGCTGTCAGACCTAGCGTGCAGGAAACAGCAAATCTACGAGCTACTGGAGTCCGGGACAGGGCATGGATACGGGTACCTGGAGGACACTGTTGCAGTAGCAGGTGTTGCCGAAGTTCTCGAGGCCGAAGTAGCGCTCGCCTTCCGGGAACTGGTCGCCGAGGGCCTTCTCGAGCTTGGAGCCGCTGGCTCCCATGACCATCCACCGGTCCCACCACCCGGAGGCGGCGCCGGTGAGGTACCGGAACCCTGACCCGAGCCCTGAGCGGCTCCTCTCGGCCACCGACGAGGCCTCCACCGTGGGCGATCGCACCGGATTTGCCGTCCTAGGGTTTGGTGGCTCCCCGCGCGCGCGCCGGGGAGGGAGAAGGGGAGGGGCAAGAGGAGGCGAATGGCGGCCGGTGCGAAACCCTAGGTTTTCGATCCGGAAGGACTGAGAGGCCAAGAGGAAGAGGAAGGAATTGCTGCTGATGCTGCAGCAGCTGTCTCTGGTGTTCCCTTTTTTCGGGATTTTTCGCCTTTTTCTGGAGTGAAATTTGGACTCGCTTGATTTAGATCGGCCTCGCTTTGGTGGTTCTAGGGATGGCAATGGGTCGGGTTCGGGTCGGGTTGAGCAAAAACCCGCCCGAAACAAAAAAGGTTACGGGTGGAATTTGAGACCCGCACCCGCACCCGCGGGTGAAAATTCGCACCCGCACCCGCACCCGTCGGGTTTCGGGCGGGTTTCGGGTGCCCGTCGGGTTTGACTTTTCTATTAACATACTAGAACATTTAATAAAATAAGTCTAAAAAATTATCCATTTTGAATAACCATGCAACAAAAAATATTAAGTTGCTTATAAAGATTATAAATATAGGTCTTGATAAGTAATATCAAACAATTAAATAATATAACACAATAAATTTGACTTTAAAATTATAAATATAAATCATTTCGGGTGCCCGTCGGGTACCCGCGGGTGCAAAATAAAACCCGCACCCGCACCCGCGACAAGTCGGGTCGGGTGCGGGTTAGACCCGCGGGTGAAAAATCCCACCCGCACCCGCACCCGTCGGGTGCAAAACCCGTCGGGTACCCGCACCCGCGGGTGCGATTGCCATCCCTAGGTGGTTCATTGCTGTTTCTGTTCATGGGCAAGCATTTCACTGGACCTGCTGGTCCCAGGGCCTCTTTATTTCTTACTCTTTTTTCTACCACAGATATGAGCTGTTGTGGATGTGGCTAGGCTGGTAATCTTACTTCCAAATTACTTGTTATTTCAGATTTTAATATCTTTCTCAAATTACTTATCGTTTTTATTTTTTAATATATCTCTCCATCTCTACCTATTTTTTGTAACACCTTTTGTCACCCCCCGCATAATTTATATGGCTGGAACCAAAGTAACAATTAAAAAGAAATAAGTCTATTTCACCTCAACCTATCACATGTTAACTAGATCACCTCTAATATTTGAAATCAGATATTTAACTCTCTAATGATGTTTGAAGACAATTTTGATGACTTGACATGTTACATTAAACTAATTTAATTGTGAATAAACGCTAACGTATGGGTCATGTGTGTCGTAGAAAGGGATAAAATAACTCTTCTTTTTGCCCAGCACAAGATGTGTATAGTATACTCCAAGCTTCCATCCTAATACGTCATTGTAGATCAAATGTAACCCGGATGACGCTGAGAAAGATGAGAGAAGGGAGGAGAGGGGGAGAGCGGGCGTCGGGCGCTGGGATGCTTTGTCCTAGTCTCCACAACAAAGGTGTATGTGTTTTAAGGCTTCTTGTTGAGGTACTAGGGTAATAAACAAAACATAGAACTTACACGTAGGCCACATGACACGTTAGCATCCATGTAACCCGCCACGTCAGCAAAATTGCCTCAAAACAATCTCAAAGGTTATTTAGACAGTTTAGAATACTTCTGAGGTTAAATACCCGACTTCAAAGGTTAGAGGGGAAATTAATCTAATTGTGATAGTTGAGAGGGTTACGTGACACGACCCTACGATCTTGTCGAGCCAGGATCACGCTGAGGGATGCTGCATTGCATACCACCGGATAACACACATCAAAGATACAAAGCGGAAGTAAAGTTTTATTATATAAACCAGTGTATGAACATTTTTACAACAAAATATGTCCAGTCTACACTCATGGGCGTAGACTACGCATCGAGTTCAGGTTCAGCCCGTGAACGTGTCCCCGCTAGCACGCACACACACTAACACGGCGCCGTGCACGACTCCCACTCGACGGGGTTCCCCTCCTGGGGTTCCGTCTCCTCCTCGGGAGTCCCTTCCTCATAGTACCCTGCAAAAGCTTCAAACACAAGCAGTGAGCACGAAGGCTCAGCAAGACTGACCCGTCTCTCCTAAACATGAAACTTTTACATGGAAGGTTATAGGTTACATGAGATAAAATAAGTTGCAAGGACTCGCCTAATTAGTGGAACCTTACTTTCAAGTTTTAGCAACAGGTTGTGGAGACTTTGCGCTAAGGCACATGACAGAGTCGCAATCAAACAAGAAACACATTTCTCTCATGTACTTTGCCCAAAGTTGAAAAGAACATTAATTAGCTCTAGGCTACATCAAATCATTAACAATCAAAGTCCATCTTTCAATCAGCAATATTTTAACATGTATCTAGCCTATTCTTTCTACGTCACGGTACAGTGAACAAGTGGTACTCACTGACCGCGAGGGACGGCGATTATAATCGATTTACACCTGCAGGGTTACCCGAATAACCCGTCACGTACGCCCGTACTCGATGTTGCCTACAACAACCATCACGGATGCCGTACACAACCACCTTTCACTTGTTAGCCAAATATTGAACCGGTCCTATCGTCCCGAGCAAGAGGTCTCTGCACGCGCATCTCAATGCCGCGAGCCGATTTACACCTCGAGCTCTCAACCTACCCTCTGAACGACAGCCAATGCCTCAATACCCAGCTACCCGAGCTACATCGGTTTCCCGGTTCCCATATAGCCGGTAGGTCTTCGGTACTGTTCTAGCTTATTCAACAGGCCCGCACACGGCTCGGTCCTCAATCGACACAAGCGGAGCTATAGCACCCAGGCCCCAAAGTCCTGCTGCCCTTACTCTCCGCTCGGTCTCATTTTTCTTGCCATGTGTTTCATTTGCTATCTTTACCCGAGTCGAGTGCCTCTAGCCTATCCTCGCGAGTAGTTCCAACTACTCGACTTGTACCGAATCCTACACTACCCTAGCATTGCATTAGCTAAACGGGGTTCAATCCTAATCCCAATCCATGGTTTTTCTTGGCTATGCAATTGGGTTTTCAAACAAGACTCTAATGCAAGAAGTAATGGTACTCAAAGGAAGTTCTCAAAACAATAAAAATTTGTAAAAAGGTTAATGCAAACCGGAGCTTGCCTTGCTCCTCTTGGTCGTAGGCTAGCTGCTCTTCCAGAGTGATGAAGTATAAGACTTCAGGCTCCTCCTCAACCTTAGCGACTACATGAGGTAACAAGTATATGTATCAATTTAAATGTATTTGAATTGAATTTAAACTTGTGAAGACTATAAGTCCCACTAGACAGAGCCAATGACTCTGAAATTTTTATTGTAGTTTGGTTACGACCTAAACAGAGACTTGGCCAAGTTTTAGTTGCACCAAAGCTCATTTGAGCTCTCCACAAATAATTATGTACTTGACCTTAATTGGAGCTCTTAGGGTTTTCTAGGAATTTTCACGGAGCAAGCCATGACTTTATGAAAACTAGATTTTTATAGGGTTCTAGTGGAGTTGGTCTCACTTAATTTGAAGGTTCTTACCTAAAGATATGAGCTAAACAATTTCAGAGAAATTCTGAAAATGTTTCTAGACATTTTCTATTTTCTGTGGAACAGTTTTAATAATCACACCATTAGGTGGATCAAATGAGCTCAAATGGATATCGAATTTTTATTTCAGCTCAGGGATATTTTGGTGAACATCCCAGCAAAATTTCAGAATTTTCCTCCAAAGGTTTCTCAAGTTAAAATTCTAAATAATTTACATTTTGAAGAATTAATTCTGGAGAATTAAGGATTCTCATGAAGTGAAACTTGATTTTTTGGAAAGTACTCAGAGAGATGAATCCAACAAAATTTGGTTCACTTGATTTGGAGTTTTCTAGCCAAAGTTATATGGATTTGAAGTTTGAACAAAATCTGAAAATAGCGAAAAGTTCAAACTGTTGCCGTGGGACCCGGGGTTACGTGTCAGCTCCTCATCGGACGACACACGCGGCTACAGAGTCCTGTGCGTGCAGCCACACCCGATCCGGTGCCACAGCAGATCCCAATTTTAAATTTCCACCGCTGACAGTCGGAACCCACCGGGCTTCTTCTTCCTCCGGCTGCTTTTCGCGCGCCCGCGCTCTCAGCTCGCCGGCGCTAACTGCCGCTCGCCGGTTCGCCGATTCCGGCCACCTTACGGGCTAAAACTCGCCGCCAGGGCGTATGTGACATCGAGGAACACGATGGTGAGGTGTTCTGGGGCTGCCGATGATCGGAATATGGCCGGCGACGTGTGGCGGTCTCGGTTGAAGTTTGGTGCCGTCGCACGAGGTTCCTAGCCCGCCAAAACCTTGACTGACTAGCTCTACAGCACCCGTGGGTGATCGCAAAGCTCGACAAGGCCATGGATTAGCTCGGAAACTGTGACAACTAGCTCAGCATCGTGCGCCCGATCGATTCCGCGAAGAACATGCTCGGTAAAGCTCGGAATACGTTGCTCCGAGGTGTTTTCATGCAACGGATTCTAAAGCAAAGATGATCGCCGGCTAGTCCAGCGCCTATGTGCAGAGTTCGACGACCTATGGAGGATCAGAGAAGGAGAATTTTAAGAAACTGTATCGGCAGCTCGGGTAGAACTCGCCGGAATGAAAACTTGAGATTCGCCGCCGATGCTTCACGGCGTGGCTTGAGATTTTGTTGAGAGCAGCACCAACTCAGCGCGCTCCCGTAGCCTTGATCGCTTGACCGTGAAAACCCCTGTGGAGGGTTGTCCACGAGCACCCGATCGTCGGCTGAAGCTCGGTCGTGGCGGAACGGACTGTGGAAGGGCAAAGCAGGTCGAAGCTCATCGGCTTCCGGGTCGGGAAGGTGTGTGCGGAGCTTAGGGTGTGGTTTAGCAGCTCAGGGAGGAGAGGGCGCGAGTGTTTTGCCGTTCTTCCGATCAGACCGAGCAGCAGAGAGAAGAGAGCTTGGTTCAGTGTTCCCGTGAGGAGAAGATAACAATTGAGGCTGCACTCGGCTGAGGGGACGTGATCACGCTAAGGCACGAGGGGCACTGCCTCGGGGAGCCAGCGCGTTGGGGCAACGAGCAGGTGGTGGCGCGGTGGCTCCTCGGTGGCGCACACGGGGAGAATCACTCGGCGGAGTTGAAAAACAGGGACCAAGTCATTTGCTTCATGTGCAAGTTTTGATCTTTTTCCCTCAATGACATGTGGGTCCCACTCCCTTTTAACCTCTGAAATTAACTTCCTCTCACTGCTACAAACAGTAATCCCCTTAATACTCTTGGTCATTTGAATTATCAACCATATGCCCATTTGGAATTGGTAGAATTTAAATTATGAAGTGTTTGACTAAATTTCAGCACATATGCAGTTTGAAATTGAAATAAAGTTTGAATTTGCTAAACCTAGCTCATGCCAAGATCAACTCCAAATGGAGTGAAAATTGGTGTGTGAGCTCATAAAAATGTGCTGAGTAATAATATGCCTCTCACTTTTGATTTCATGGGATGAAAATAGTTTGAATTTGAATTTGAGTTCAATCCACCCTCTTTCTAACTATCCCCAAAAGACCTCAAAAAGGTTTTGGATTTGGGTGAAATTTGGTATGGACATTCCTAGCAAGGTGTAGGACTTTTTCATACGTCCAGCCCCTATATGATGCATGTGGTAAATACCACTTTTGTATTTTGTGAATTTATTCTCTAATGATCATGTTAATGGTGGTTACTTGCTCTTCAAATGTGTTCATCAAGTTTCTTCAAATGAAGTGTGTGTGTGGTGATGGACACTTTGAATATGTGCCAAAAACTTAGTCCCTTACATTACGTAGACTCGTTCATTAAAAGATCATGGATATTGAGCCTTTACAAATAAACATTGTTATGAAAGTGACAATTACGCGCATCGTAGAGAGAAGGCTCTGCCGAATAGAGAGAGGGCTCCGCTGGCGCCATTGAGCGCCCTGCTCCAGCGCCGTAGAGCGTTGAGTGCTAGCGCTGTCGGACGCCCCGAATCAGCGCCGTTGAGTGCCCTTCACTGGCGTCGTCGAGCGTCCCGCACCGGCGCCGTCGAGCGCCCCGTACCTGCGCCATCAAGCGCCCCGCACCTGCGTCGTCGAGAGGCCCGCCCAAGGGTCGTCGAGTGCCTCGTTCCAACGTCGTTGAGCGCCCTGCTACGACCCTAGAGCTGTTGGGCGTCTGTTCTGACCTTGTGGTACCGAGTGCATCTTGATTCTCTTCTTTAAGCAGATTTTGGACAAGATCTTGAAAGTACCTACGATTCAAGGACGTCTAGTTTTGGCATTTCGATTCTTGGTGCTTTCCCCTCTCTATCTTTTTTTATTTTCTTACATTTTCCACATCGTTTTCACATATGTAAGTTCTTTTAATTACTAAAGGGATATTTCGAGGTCTTGGTATTCTTTGATTGGAATTTCTTGGCAGGCCACTAGCATCGATTGTTGTTTGATGGCGATCTTGCGCGAGGTAGTTGAAGCTTTCTCGGAGCGACATCCTGTTCGGGCTATTCGAAACAAGGGGTATTTTAGGAAGTACATGCCATATTCTACCCCTGGGGTGGTGAATAAAATGCACGACTTAGGGTTATCGGAAGACACTTCCCCACCGTCGCCGACCACTCATACACAAACTCAGATCCGCTTCTTTGGTCACTTTGGGGGGGGGAGGAAAAAATCGTTCGTGGAGGTGGTGAAATCCTCGATCGCCCCTGTGGTCATGGTGTCAAGTGAAGAGGAGTCTACCAAGAAGAAAAAGATGATGAAGAAGCTAAAGGTAAGAGATTTGAATCTGTCTTTAGTGGAGGAAGCTCGGGGATTAGGGATTGTTGGAGGGAAAGAGGATGGATATGGGTCTGCATTGAATCAAGGGAAAGGGAAGGAGACGAGATATAATGCTGGAGGGTTTGGGGTACCAGGTGGGGTTGGTCGAGGCTATTCGAGTGGAAGAAGAGGATCCTATGGAGGTGGACACAGGGGGAAATGGGAGTCAGGTGAAGGGGGATGGCGAGGAGGGGGGGTCATTCGATGTGGGGAACTGCAGGGAGGGAAAGAGGAAGTCAAGAAGGTAGTCAGAGGGGTTTTGGTGCTAATCAAGGAAATTGGGGGGTGGACATTCATGGCATAGGTCACAAAATTGGAACCCATGGTCGGAGGGTGTTAAAGGAGATAAACATGAATATAAGGGCATAAAAGAAGATCTAGTTGGGGATAAATCAAAGGAAAATTTGGGACCTAAGCATGAGTGGTCTACTGGAGGAAGTTCAGAACATAGCAAAGGAAATGAAAACAGGAGGGATGGGGAGGACAAAGAAGAACATTAGCAGCATAAGATAAGAAGTAGTATGCTCATAGATAAAAGTAAGGGAGAAGTTAAGATTGGATCTGATCTAGATATGGGATGTTTTGGGTGCGGGAGTAAAGAGCATAGAATTAACTCATGCCCAACAGCTAAAACATTGTTCAAGATGTGGAAAAACAAGACATGAGGCTATACACTGCTATACTAAGTTGTTTAAAGATTATGTTGCTCCTCTTTGTGCAACACAAGTGGAAGGGTAGAGTTTCTTTAGTATTCCTGATGTGCAATCTAAAGTAAAATCTAATGAGGCTGACTCAACAACAATCATTACAGTGGTAAGAGGGGAAGCTAAGGCTTCTGATATTGAAGAACAATTCAAATCTATTACTATGAATAGTGAATGGCAGTGGTCAGTCAAGCAGATTGATGAGAAGAATTTCACAATGAGGTTTCGTGAGGCAAAGATGTTGGATCATTGGAAAAAAGTTCAAGGTTGTGTTGGAAGCAAATGATGCTCAAATTACTGTAAAATCATGGAGTCCTACTATGGGGCTAAAGAAAAATTACATGAAGCATGGTTTAGAGTGAGAGGAATTCCTCATGATAAAAGAAACATGAAAACTTTGGGATATGTTGGTTCTTTGGTGGGTCTCACTATGGATATTGATGAAGTTGTAATGCATAATATTGACTTTGTAAGATTGAAGATAGCCTGTAAAGACTTGAGACGTGTGCCAACCAAAGTATAAGGTGCTATATATCCTTTATTATATGATTTTTGGTTTGAGAGAGAAGTGGAAATTTCAAGCAAAAAAAGAGAGGTGGGGATTGTGATTAGTAATGATGAAGATAACACTGACCAAGTCGGGCATACGAAACAAAAGGGTGGAAATGAAGAGAAGAAGGATACATCTTTAGGTTCAATTTCTGTTTGAGATGTAGGTGGATTTAATAAGGAGAAAGGTTCCTCTACACAGGACAACAGATTGTATTTAGGAAGTGAAAACCTGAAAAAGGATACGATGGTGTCTCAAGATGAAACAACAAAAAATTATCAGCATGGGATGATGGATCTATGGGATGCTGAAGAAGATGATTTGTTGGGAGAGGAACAGGAGGATATAACAAAAAATGACATGGTGGAGGTTTCTTCACCTAAAACAGTAAGGTGTGAAAATCTCATGGTTGTTAGCAAGGAGGGAGGTAATGGACTGCACAAGGGGTGTATGAAGGTTGAGAAGAATGATAAGAAAGAATATGATATTAATGAAAGACAAATTCTACCCGTGGTTAAATAAAGCAGGAGGCTTCATCAGCATCTGCTTCAAAGCATGATGGAAAAAGAAGTAAAAGAGGGAGAGATAAAATCCTATATACCATATGTCGATGTTTTTATTACCTAAAACAGTCATAGAAAATATGGACCTGAAAAGGGGGAAATTCCTATGGCAGGGTGGTAGTACGAAAAACAAATATCACCTGGCTAGGTGAGATAAAATTTGTAAAAGTAAGAGAAAGGCGACTTAGGGATTAAAAATTTAAGAAATATGAATTTGAGTCTCCTTGTCAAGTGGTTGCGGAAAATAGAAACTGGAAAAGGTATATGGAAGGATTTGGTGAATGCAAAATAAATAAAAAATATTCCTCTAAGTAGTATAATACATAAACAATCGGATTCAGTAATTTGGACTAATTTGTTGAAAGTTTGTGATATATATATATATATATATATATATATATGGCTGGTAGGAAATTTATACTAGGAAACGGGAAAAAGATAACATTTTGGTTTGACATATGGTTGGGGGATAAACCATTAAAGGAGGTTTATCCTCTTCTGTTTGCTTACTGCTATAATAAGAATTTAACCGTGGCTCAGTGTGTAGAAGATTGTTGGAGTATTCGTTTTCAACCTCTGTTACCTGCCTTTTTGCATGGACAATAGTATGATTTAGCATAATCTTTAAATAAACAGGTTTTGAGAGATGAGGAGGATAAGGTGAGATGGTTATGGTCTAAATCTAGAATCTTTTCGGTGAGGTTTGTGTATGCAAAGCTAACATCTAATGAGTTAAGATGTCATTATAAAAATATTTGAAAATCAAAAGTTCCACCAAAAATTAAGACTTTTATGTGGCAGATAGAAAATAGGGCAATTCTAACTAAGGATATTATGTTGAAAAGGAATTGGAAAGGAAGCGGATGTTGTAGTTTTTGCTCAGAGTTAAAAACAATTGATCACTTGTTTTTACTTACAATTATCTAAAAGTGGTCTGGGGGATAGTCGCTACATGTTTCGGGAGTAATGTTAGACCTAACAAATTAAATCAATTCTGGGAGTGATTTAAAATTGTGCTTACGGATGTGGAATCAGTTCACCTGTTAGGGATAGCTTCTATTTGTTGGGCAACATGGAGCTAAGAAATGGTGTATGTTTTGAAAATAAGGTAATTAAACATAATTGCGACATAATTTTCTTTGCCTGTTCATTAATGATATATTGGGCAGGGATGTTTCCACAGGAAATACATAAATCAATACAATTGGGAACCAAGACTATGATACAAGAAGCTTTAAAGGTTATCAAAATTCAAGAGGGGCGAATGGTGCTACCTCCTCGTACTGATCTGGGAGATTGAAATGGAGTCTAACAGGGTTGGATGATTGAAAACGGAAGTGTTTTATGAAAGCTAATGTTAGCTTTTGGGACTATGGGCATTTTGGAGTCATGGAGAATATTCTAATGTAGTAAACACTGTTATATTCTGTTGTGACCCTCATGGGAAGGAGGTGTTTTGGGTTGTCTAGACAGTAGAACATGAATTAAAGTTGATAGATGACATGCTTGTAACCGTGGATCTCTGTTTTTTATAAATGGAGGTGGAGTGATCCAAATCAAAAAAATAAACATTGTTATGTATATTGTTGTATTATCATAATCTGAAGATACAGATTATATAATCTAGATGGTTATAATTCAAAACAAATATACGCTAGGCGGTGTGTGTGTGTTTGGTGGGGGGTGGGGGGTGGCGAAACCAGTCACCCTGTCGGCCTCGCCACTGTCCCTCCCTGGCTCTCCCCACTTATTAGCCCGCCTATAGATATTTTGGCACCTCGAGTGCGTTTCTCTGTTAAATGATGGAAGCAAATATTCTGTTCGTTCATTGAGCCCGAGTGTTTACTTCCGTGCTGGATGTGCATGTGCATATATGGTAACACGATCGATCAGGTCACACACGCCAGGTGGATTCCGGCGGACTACAACGATCTGGCTTCCACGAGCAAATAATATCTCGAGCTGACTTGCTCATCGGTTCGAGGTTAGTAAGTTAATGCATGTCAATATCAAACTTTCGCTGGCCCTAGGACAGATGACACGTACTCCATTGTTATTTAGTGCGCATTCTTTAATCTGTATTATGTGCAGCACTGGTGTGATGACATGGTGACCTCTATTATATATGTCTTCGTCGCTGAGCGAAGCAGATTGCAACTCCCTCAGTGAGAGGGAATCCAGGTAAACCGGCGAATCTGAGTCTGAGGGAGATGGCCGGAGGCGTGATTGTTCCGAGCGACGGCCCCGCCGCCAACTACGGCGGAGGCCTCACGCTCCCGGTGTTCATGTCCTGCCTCGTGGCCGCCTCGGGCGGCCTGATCTTCGGCTACGACATCGGCATCTCAGGTGAAGCCGCCCCTTAGCTTCTCGTGTGTTGAAGGTCTTCTCATGCATGGTGCATGCTCCAGTTAGATTGCTTTTGCGCCAGTAGCCTCTGAGGAAGAGCTAGCTATTGAGCTCGTTTCTTGCAGCTGTTCAGAAGTTTTTTTGAAGCGCAAGGCAAAGAATTAAACTTGATCTGAATCTTTTGAAGCGCTCCATGTTTCTTGCGCCGAAAACGTGTTCGCAAGAGGTAACAACCAGACTAACACAGTGCCGTGACCGGGACCTGCTGCGGATTCAAATTCAAGGCGGCGTCTCTTCAATGGAGCCGTTCCTGAAGCGCTTCTTCCCGCACGTCCTCGAGCGGACGGCGCGGGCGAAGGGGGACGGCTACTGCGTCTACGACAGCCAGGCGCTGACGGCCTTCACGTCGTCCCTGTACGTGGCCGGCCTGGTGGCGTCGCTCGTGGCCGGGCGCGTCGCCAGGGTGATGGGCCGGCGGGCCGTCATGCTCATGGGCGGCGCCCTCTTCTTCGCCGGCGGCGGCGTGACCGGCGCCGCCGTGAACATCGCCATGCTCATCGTTGGGCGCATGCTGCTCGGCTTCGGCGTCGGGTTCACCAACCAGGTTAGTTTTAGTTTTAGTCTCCCGTGAACCAGAAACCCCGCAATGTTTTTTCTTTCGTTCGTTCTTCTCTTGTACCACGCATCGCTTGTACAGCGAAGGGCTCAAGTCTTCGGCTGATGACACAAACGCAGACATTTTACAGTGGACTCGTTGGACTCTGATATTTGTTTCCCAGACAGCGAAGTCACAGATTTTTCCTTATCAAGAGGATGCATGCTTCGATGCCAGTGCTACGGACAAATTTTGCTTAAATAAGCTCAACTGAAGCCCAGGTCCATTAGAAAGAAGCAAGTGTTAGCTGAACGACTGTGACGGGAAAGTATTTGAAATTGGTGTGGGCATGTGGAGGTTGCACGATCCACGGAAAGAGACAGATCAATTGTCCCTGTCTCCTCTGATCTCTTATCTCCTTGACTTGTTATTAGTGTAGTCCAGCGTGAGCTATCCGGCATCGGACTGAGTCCATACTGGCCGTTACGTCAGATAATGCATAATCTCAGCCGTCGAAACCACCTAGTAGTGGCTAGTGTGTTAGTAGTGGTTTGACAGGTACTTCTTTTTTTTGGAAAATTGAGCTTAAAAATCTTTAGTTTCGTGTTACTCCGATGAAATTAGTCATGCATTGGCCGTGGTTGGTCACAGTCGCTGATTCGGAAAATGAAGTCACCCCACACTTGTCAACATGCATACTGCAGGCAGCTCCCTTGTTCCTCGCGGAGATGGCCCCTTCGCAGTGGCGCGGCGCCCTCACGGCCGGCTTCCAGTTCTTCCTCGCGCTCGGCGTGCTCACCGCCAACGTCACGAACTACGCCACGGCGCGCCTCGCCTGGGGCTGGCGCCTCTCCCTGGGCCTCGCCGGCGCGCCGGCGGTCTTCATCCTCGTCGGCGCGCTCTTCCTCACCGACACCCCCAGCAGCCTCGCCATGCGGGGGCGGGTCGACCGCGCCCGCGCCGCGCTCCTTCGGGTGCGCGGGCCCGGCGCGGACGTGGACGCCGAGCTCAACGACATCGTCGGGGCCGCGCAGGCCGCGCGCGCGAGCGGGGACGGCGCGTTCCGCCGGATGGCGACGCGGCGCGAGCACCGACCGCACCTGGCGCTCGCCGTGGCCGTGCCCATGTTCTTCCAGCTCACCGGCGTCGTCGTGCTGTCGTTCTTCGCGCCCCTGCTGTTCCGCACCGTCGGCTTCGGCAGCGACGCCGCGCTGATGGGCGCCGTCATGCTCGGCGCGGTGAACCTCGCCTTCCTCCTGCTCTCCACCCTCGTCATCGACCGGTACGGCCGCAAGGTGCTCTTCATGGTGGGTGGCGTCGTAATGATCGTTTGCCAGGTACGTCCCGTACTTCACCTGGGGAGGCGTCGACATATTCGTCTTACGGATTCTCTCATCACGACGATGATGCTTCTTCAAGGTCGGGGTTGCCTGGATCATGGGTGCACAGATGGGCAAGAGCGGTGAGGCGGGAATGGCGAGGCCGTACGCCGTCGCCATGCTGGTGTTCACGGGCCTGCACACCGCCGGATTCGGGTGTTCGTGGGGGCCGCTGGGCTGGGTGGTGCCGAGCGAGATATTCCCGGTGGACATCCGGTCGGCGGGGCAGGCCATGAACGTGTCCATCGGCCTCTGCCTCACCTTCGTGCAGACGCAGTCGTTCCTCGCCATGCTCTGCACCTTCAAGTACGCCACATTCGCCTTCTACGCCGCCTGGGTCGCCGTCATGACCATCTTCATCGCCGTGTTCCTGCCGGAGACCAAGGGCGTCCCGTTGGAGACAATGGGCACCGTGTATGTGAAACATTGGTACTGGAAACGGTTCGTCCAGGACCAAGGAAAGGGCGCCGAGGGACTGACCTAGGTTACATGGTGCGATCGTCTCACGCCTCAGGCTTGACATGACAATGTGCAATACTCCCTCCGATTCGTAATAGTTGACGCTGATTAGTTGAAATTTGAACTAACCAGCATCAAATATTATAAAACGTCTTTCTCTCTCCCTCGGTGTAATCTTTTATGAGTGAAGTTTATTTTTCTAGTTTGCAATACGCTGTTACCTTGTTTGTTCTTCCACGTTTTTAACCAGCCTGGTCAGATGTTGTATGTAACCCAACCGTCTCATCATCAGGCAACGACTGGCTGTCTTCTAATGGTGCGCGCGCGGTTTCTTGACACTAGTAACCTGGAATTGCTCGTTCCCTCGCGCACGCGAAGCTCGTCCCCTGACCATGTGTCAACACGTTGACGGCGTGCTACATGCGGAACGACGCTCGCATTATCCACGTCACTAATAGCATGGTCCGAGCCTCCGACGATGTCTAGTGTGCCTGACGGCGAACCTGGCGAAGTTTGTTCAGAACCATGTGCAAACTCAGACTCAGGGACAGATATTCGATTGTATTTTCCTGGTTAGCGAAGGGTGAAAGGTGGAGGCGCGTGGCGGCGGAGGGAGCTGGGCAAGGGCAACACAGTGAGTGAGGCGGCGTTGGCGCTGCTGCTCGCGCAGGGGATGCGGCCGCGCGGCGGGGAGCCGTGACGTCAAGAAGCCGAAGCGTCAAGGGCTTCAGGAGCGGCTGATGAGCTGTTCACGCCATGGAGCTTTTCGGATGCTCCATGTCTACAGCCAATGCCTACCCGAACCCTCAGGCACACACCGTAGTTGGTACTCCGTAGAGTCTAACAGCAGACACATGCACACCATCAGGCAGACAACCCTTGATCTCTCTTCTGTCAGATCAGATCTGCGCCAGACGTCGCGATCCGCGGAGTAGCGTGGGGCTTCTTCCTGACGTGTTTACGGTTCTTCGCTGGTGCGCGCTCGAGAATTGATTGAGTAGTTTGGTGAAGGAATGGGGGCGCTTACCTAACATAGAAGCCGTTCTCGCATCGCGTGGACACACTCGCAACAGTCAGTCCGGCCTGTATAAGTACTGCACTGAGCCAGGCATCAGCCAGTGGGTGGTAGTTGAGCCTGCACGCGCGTGCGAGTGAGCCATCTGCACGTACGTGTTGCCATGGCCGGCGGTGGGTTCGCCGCGGCCGATGCGCCGTCCGCCGACTACGGCGGCCGCGTGACCTTCTCCGTCGTGGTCACCTGCATCATGGCCGCCTCCGGTGGCCTCATCTTCGGCTACGACATCGGCATCTCTGGTACCTACGCGCAAGCTAGAAGAACAATGCGACCCTAGCTCGCGCGCATGAAGATCTACTTCACTCCCCACGAGGCTATGAGCTGCGCGCTGCGCGTCAGCGCGTGTGTGTGCCTGCTTAGCTTAACGCCAGGCGCCGGTGATGTCTTTCTATCTATCTATCAGGTGGGGTGTCTGCGATGGAGTCGTTCCTGGAGGGCTTCTTCCCGGGGGTGCTGCGCCGGATGGCCTCGGCGCGGCGGGACGAGTACTGCGTCTACGACAGCCACGCCCTCACGGCGTTCACGTCGTCGCTGTACCTGGCGGGGCTGGCGGCCTCGCTCGCGGCAAGCCGCGTCACCAGGGCGATCGGGAGGCAGGCCGTCATGCTCGCCGGCGGCGCGCTCTTCTTCGCCGGCGCCGCCGTGAACGCCGCCGCGGTAAACGTCGCCATGCTCATCGTTGGACGCACGCTTCTCGGCTTCGGCATCGGCTTCACAAACCAGGTAGAGCGCGCTAGTGTTCCGCCAATTACAAAAAGTATTCTGCTCCTATTTCCTTCTTCTACGTAATGTGTGTTTTAGAACTGAAGCTAATGATATGCTTCTATTTCTACCCCGTTTCATTTTATTCCAGAGCCAAATAAAATCAAACGAAGGGAGTATTTCACAAATGAGTTAAGTGTCTAGTAGGGTTTAAAATTCTTACAAAAAGAAAAGAAAAAGTGGAGTGATAAGTGCCGTTCAACAAAGTGAGTAGTTGGCCATGGCCCATTCAAGTTTCATAAAAAATAAGTGCCACTCAACAAAGGGAGTAGTTGGCCATGGCCATGAAGTACTATAGCACAAGAAGGAAGGGTTGTTGTGTCGCTCGAATTGTTCGCTGTCTCTTGTGGTAGCTAAGGCCAGTGGTTGGTATTGAGTCTCAACACATCGCTCTCAAGCCCCAAAGTGAGTTGTGGACGCACAGTCGCGTCATCTTTTGATCGGTAGCTGCGATGCAAATCGTGTAGGCATCCGGATTTCTCCAATTAGCCAGGAGTAGCTGCATATGTCCTGTTTCTGTTCGTAGCATATGTCCTGTTTCTGTCCGTACTATATATATTACCTCTCAACTTTCGTACTCGACCTCACACATGCTTAACCTGTTATTATGACGCTAACTACTGGTCTTGAAGTCATAGTTATTTTTCTGCATGTTACCACATGATCGATAGCAACTTTTGCATGCATGTACGAGCTCTAATAATTAAGATATGTGACAGTGACATTGCACGGCAATGCATGGCAGGCGGCGCCGGTGTACCTGGCGGAGACGGCGCCACCCAAGTGGCGAGGCGCCTTCACGACGGGGTTCCAGCTCTTCCTCGGCATCGGCAACCTGGCGGCCAACCTGGTCAACTACGGCACGTCGCACATCCACACGTGGGGGTGGCGGCTGTCCCTCGGCCTGGCGGCGGCGCCGGCCGCCGTCATCGTCGTCGGGGCGCTGCTCATCCCGGACACGCCGAGCAGCCTCATCGTGCGCGGGCGGGCGGAGGACGCCCGCGCCGCGCTCCGGCGCGTCCGAGGCGCCAGGGCGGACGTGGACGCGGA
Organism: Neostapfia colusana; assembly: GCA_030760725.1. NCBI lineage: Eukaryota > Viridiplantae > Streptophyta > Magnoliopsida > Poales > Poaceae > Neostapfia > Neostapfia colusana. The sequence goes on from JASWHV010000019.1 coordinate 54,736,128, forward strand.
GCTGGAGCACGTGGCCCGCGCGGTGGAGGCCGCGCGCGCCCACGAGGAGGGCGCGTTCCGGAGGATCCTCCGGAGGGAGCACCGGCCCCACCTGGTGGTGGCCGTGGCGGTGCCGCTGTTCCAGCAGCTCACGGGGGTCATCGTCATCGCCTTCTTCTCGCCGGTGCTGTTCCAGACGGCCGGGTTCGGCAGCAACGCCGCGCTCATTGGCGCCGTCATCCTCGGCGCCGTGAACCTGGGCTCCGCGCTCATGTCTGTCGTCACGGTCGACCGGTACGGGCGCAGGCCGCTGTTCTTGACCGGAGGCGTCGTCATGATCGCCAGCCAAGTCGCGGTCGCATGGATCATGGGGTCACAGATCGGAGGGGACGGCGAGTCCGCCGCGATGGCGAGGAAGTACTCCCTCGCGGTCCTGGTACTGACGTGCGTCTTCTCGGCGTCGTTCGGGTGGTCGTGGGGGCCGCTGACGTGGGTGATCCCCGGCGAGATATTCCCGGTGGAGATCCGGTCGGCGGGGCAGGGCATCAGCGTGGCCGTCAACCTGGGCGCCACCTTCGCGCTCACGCAGACGTTCCTCTCCACGCTGTGCGCCTTTAAGTACGCCACGTTCATCTACTACGCCGGCTGGGTCGCCGTCATGACCGCGTTCGTCGTGGCCTTCCTGCCGGAGACCAAGGGGGTGCCGCTCGAGGCCATGGGCGACGTCTGGGCGCGCCACTGGTACTGGGGCCGGTTCGTGCAGCCTCCGGCCAAGAACGCCGAGCGCCCCTGATGATGCCTGATCTGTCAATGGTGGTGAAAAGATAAACGCATCCTTCCTTTCCGACCATCCTTCAAATGGTTCGTCAGCTCTGCTCTGTTGTGTTCCTTACCCGAGGACTTGTCTGACATGTCTAGCTAGAAATGAGAAGTCAGTGTACGCTTATGTTTGTGGTTCTCGTAGGCCGATTCTTCTGTGGTCATTGTAACACGTCATGTAAAACTGAATAACACTGGTTTGACTTTTTATATGTCGGTAAATAAAATAACTAAACTAGAACAGCAGTGACTCCGTGGCCCAATGGATAAGGCGCTGGTCTACGGAACCAGAGATTCTGGGTTCGATCCCCAGCGGAGTCGCAGTCAAAATTTTCATTTCACCTTTTATTTCAAAAACTAAAACCAACTTACGCACTTCACCTTCGTCCCCAACGGAGTCGAATTTTTCATTTCACCTTTTATTTCAAAAACTAAAACCAACTTACGCACTTCACCTTTTAAACGAGGAAACAACATTTAGTACAAAAGAAAAACTACTCAATATTATTCATGCAAAAAAGTTCAAAATCTTGGAAGTGTTTATAGGTGATCCTCAGCGGAGTTGCAGTCGAATTTTTCATTTCACCTTTTATTTCAAAAACTAAAACCAACTTACGCACTTCACCTTCGATCCCAGCGGAGTCGAATTTTTCATTTCACCTTTTATTTCAAAAACTAAAACCAACTTACGCACTTCACCTTTTAAACGAGGGAACAACATTTAGTACAAAAGAAAAACTACTCAATATTATTCATGCAAAAAAGTTCAAAATCTTGGAAGTGTTTATAGGTGATCCTCAGCGGAGTTGCAGTCGAATTTTTCATTTCACCTTTTATTTCAAAAACTAAAACCAACTTACGCACTTCACCTTCGATCCCCAGCGGAGTCGAATTTTTCATTTCACCTTTTATTTCAAAAACTAAAACCAACTTACGCACTTCACCTTTTAAACGAGGGAACAACATTTAGTACAAAAGAAAAACTACTCAATATTATTCATGCAAAAAAGTTCAAAATTTTGGAAGTGTTTATAGGTGATCCCCAGCGGAGTCGCAGTCGAATTTTTCATTTCACCTTTTATTTCAAAAACTAAAACCAACTTACGCACTTCACCTTCGATCCCCAGCGGAGTCGAATTTTTCATTTCACCTTTTATTTCAAAAACTAAAACCAACTTACGCACTTCACCTTTTAAACGAGGGAACAACATTTAGTACAAAAGAAAAACTACTCAATATTATTCATGCAAAAAAGTTCAAAATCTTGGAAGTGTTTATAGGTGATCCTCAGCGGAGTTGCAGTCGAATTTTTCATTTCACCTTTTATTTCAAAAACTAAAACCAACTTACGCACTTCACCTTCGATCCCCAGCGGAGTCGAATTTTTCATTTCACCTTTTATTTCAAAAACTAAAACCAACTTACGCACTTCACCTTTTAAACGAGAGAACAACATTTAGTACAAAAGAAAAACTACTCAATATTATTCATGCAAAAAAGTTCAAAATCTTGGAAGTGTTTATAGGTGATCCTCAGCGGAGTCGCAGTCGACTTTTTCATTTCACCTTTTATTTCAAAAACTAAAACCAACTTACGCACTTCACCTTCGATCCCCAGCGGAGTCGAATTTTTTATTTCACCTTTTATTTCAAAAACTAAAACCAACTTACGCACTTCACCTTTTAAACGAGGGAACAACATTTAGTACAAAAGAAAAACTACTCAATATTATTCATGCAAAAAAGTTCAAAATCTTGGAAGTGTTTATAGGTGATCCTCAGCGGAGTCGCAGTCGAATTTTTCATTTCACCTTTTATTTCAAAAACTAAAACCAACTTACGCACTTCACCTTCGATCCCCAGCGGAGTCGAATTTTTCATTTCACCTTTTATTTCAAAAACTAAAACCAACTTACGCACTTCACCTTTTAAACGAGGGAACAACATTTAGTACAAAAGAAAAACTACTCAATATTATTCATGCAAAAAAATTCAAAATCTTGGAAGTGTTTATAGGTGATCCTCAGCGGAGTTGCAGTCGAATTTTTCATTTCACCTTTTATTTCAAAAACTAAAACCAACTTACGCACTTCACCTTCGATCCCCAGCGGAGTCGAATTTTTCATTTCACCTTTTATTTCAAAAACTAAAACCAACTTACGCACTTCACCTTTTAAACGAGGGAACAACATTTAGTACAAAAGAAAAACTACTCAATATTATTCATGCAAAAAAGTTCAAAATTTTGGAAGTGTTTATAGGTGATCCCCAGCGGAGTCGCAGTCGAATTTTTCATTTCACCTTTTATTTCAAAAACTAAAACCAACTTACGCACTTCACCTTCGATCCCCAGCGGAGTCGAATTTTTCATTTCACCTTTTATTTCAAAAACTAAAACCAACTTACGCACTTCACCTTTTAAACGAGGGAACAACATTTAGTACAAAAGAAAAACTACTCAATATTATTCATGCAAAAAAGTTCAAAATCTTGGAAATGTTTATAGGTGATCCTCAGCGGAGTTGCAGTCGAATTTTTCATTTCACCTTTTATTTCAAAAACTAAAACCAACTTACGCACTTCACCTTCGATCCCCAGCGGAGTCGAATTTTTCATTTCACCTTTTATTTCAAAAACTAAAACCAACTTACGCACTTCACCTTTTAAACGAGAGAACAACATTTAGTACAAAAGAAAAACTACTCAATATTATTCATGCAAAAAAGTTCAAAATCTTGGAAGTGTTTATAGGTGATCCCCAGCGGAGTCGCAGTCGACTTTTTCATTTCACCTTTTATTTCAAAAACTAAAACCAACTTACGCACTTCACCTTCGATCCCCAGCGGAGTCGAATTTTTCATTTCACCTTTTATTTCAAAAACTAAAACCAACTTACGCACTTCACCTTTTAAACGAGGGAACAACATTTAGTACAAAAGAAAAACTACTCAATATTATTCATGCAAAAAAGTTCAAAATCTTGGAAGTGTTTATAGGTGATCCTCAGCGGAGTCGCAGTCGAATTTTTCATTTCACCTTTTATTTCAAAAACTAAAACCAACTTACGCACTTCACCTTCGATCCCCAGCGGAGTCGAATTTTTCATTTCACCTTTTATTTCAAAAACTAAAACCAACTTACGCACTTCACCTTTTAAACGAGGGAACAACATTTAGTACAAAAGAAAAACTACTCAATATTATTCATGCAAAAAAGTTCAAAATCTTGGAAGTGTTTATAGGTGATCCTCAGCGGAGTTGCAGTCGAATTTTTCATTTCACCTTTTATTTCAAAAACTAAAACCAACTTACGCACTTCACCTTCGATCCCCAGCGGAGTCGAATTTTTCATTTCACCTTTTATTTCAAAAACTAAAACCAACTTACGCACTTCACCTTTTAAACGAGGGAACAACATTTAGTACAAAAGAAAAACTACTCAATATTATTCATGCAAAAAAGTTCAAAATTTTGGAAGTGTTTATAGGTGATCCCAGCGGAGTCGCAGTCGAATTTTTCATTTCACCTTTTATTTCAAAAACTAAAACCAACTTACGCACTTCACCTTCGATCCCCAGCGGAGTCGAATTTTTCATTTCACCTTTTATTTCAAAAACTAAAACCAACTTACGCACTTCACCTTTTAAACGAGGGAACAACATTTAGTACAAAAGAAAAACTACTCAATATTATTCATGCAAAAAAGTTCAAAAATTTTAGAAGTGTTTATAGGTGCTACTACTAAAATCTTTTCCAGCCTTGCCACTAATGTCTGATGCAAACAGACGAGCTTTTATCGACACGGCACACCCTATGCATAAACTTGCGCAACATATCCAGTAACAACAGAGAAACACTCATCCAATGCTGCCACAAACTCAGAAGTCAAGAACTTTTTGCACAAGTTCTTAGTTCGGAGGGAATAATACATAATAAGTAGCACAGACGAAAGATGATACCACGCACAACTGCATCAGATATGAGCCGAGTCAGATTCTACTGACTCTACATTACATTGAACTAACGATGTTCAGCGTAAATTAAGATCCTGAAGCATGATTCAGGGGACGGGGTGGTCAAGAGTGCACATTCCGCATGCTTGTGTGATGACGAGAAACTTAGGCAGTCCAGACTTAGAGCAATCTGGAATAATTAGATCAGGGCGATGCTGCTCTCGCCACCAGGGGGCTTCCGGACACCGCCAAGGAAGTCTCGGGGAGCCGCCTTTCCATCAGCAAAGATGTCATTGCCGCTCATCTCCTTCAGCTTCGCTGAGCTGAGAGACTTCTCTGCCCCAGCAGGTGCATCCTCCTTGAAGATGTTGTTGCCTGTCAGCTCCTGGAATTTCTGGTTGTGAATTTTCTTTGCTGTCTTCACTACAGGCTCTTCTCCAAACGAGATATTGCTTGGGCCTCCGGCAGGCTACACAAGTCATTCAATTCAAATAAAATAAATTCAAAGGGTAAGATGTCCATGCTAAGAGGATGGCAAGTTTCTAGAGACCTCATTTCAAGGGAGGTACAAAAAGTCATTGGAATCAAATACAATGTTGTCCAAGAATATCAAGGCATAAGAGGAAAATACCTAATGAACATGAGTGATTGTGCTACTGCTAGGCCTTTCGTGCTAGCAAGTATGTTTTAGTATATGAAAAATGGTACAGGTGCCTATTGAGCATATCCCAATTAGCTTCATGTTCTTGAAATGAAGCACATATGTGTAAAAGAAAAAAATAAAGGGCAGCCCGTTGCACATAGCTCCTGCTTGCGCAGAGGCCGGGGAAGGGTCCGACTCACTTGGATCTTTTGTACGCAGCCTTTCCCTGCATTTCTGCAAGAGGCTGTTTCCAGGACTTGAACCCATGACCTCATGGTCACAAGGCAACAACTTTACCGCTGTGCCAGGGCTCCCCTTCAAATGAAGCACATACGTTTCTGAAAATATATTTCTATACAAGAGCCCAATTCTGTGATATACCTTTGGATGATTTATACTGTAAGAAAGATATAACCAAGAGAAAAAATGGGTATCAAAACGTCAACATGAAAGTCATCTTTTAAGATCACTTACATTGGAGACCTTGACTGATGTGTGGACGCTTCTTGGTGGTGGAAGTGAAAAGTCCACATTTCCTTGTAGCTCCATGTTACGAGCAGCCAATGGCCTAGCATGAATCTCAGGAGGTGGGCCAAAGATGTCACTCCCGCTAAGTTCTTTGGTCTTGGCTTCAGAATGCTGCTTATTGATTTTAGCATCAGCGAATTCCTGTGTACCACTTAGCTCTCGCTGCTTAGCCACCTCGGGTATCGAGGATGGTTTCTTCGGGGAAACACTTCCATCAGCACTAAATGAGATCTGGCTTATTCCAGTCACAGTTTGCTGTCATGGCACATCAGTGAATTAGAAGGAATCAAATATAGCAAATGAAACATAAACTTCTTGCGAAATAAGCAAGAGAAAGGCTGCCTAGAAATTCCCTTCCCCAGACCCCACAATGTGTGGGAGTTTTCAGCATTGGGTACACCCTTTAAACATAAACTTCTTAATAGTTATAAACATAAAAGGTATATGAACAAAATCCTAAGACAATAATTTTCTCTAGAAGATGCAATTCCTTTGAAATAACAAATAGAACATCTTTTATTAACAGAATGGAAGAACTTAGCATAGCTCAGTTGGTTAAGGGTGTGACTATACGCCCTAGTCTGGGTACCTATTTCTTCTTAATTATAGAAGCCACCTAGTTCCTCCTGGATTGGTTGAGTATTTTTTAACATAATTGAACATAACATGCCTCAACTAGTATTCCCGTCCACAACATATGAATCGTAATGGGGCACAAAATATTACAATGAAAAGGAAGAAAATGTCACCATTAAAGGGGGGAGGGGGGGGGGGCTTGTTGGAAGGATCTGAGCACGTTTCGTACCTGGTACATCCTCAAGGACGTTTTGTTAGAAGGATTTGAGGCCTCTGAATCATCATTCTCACTCTTGTCAGCAAAAATCCCACTCCCGGTCATTTCTTTCAACTTTGAGCCGGAGCAAAATTTCCTCTCACTGGGATAGGTCGACAGGAAGTTAAAGTTTGTTGTACTTTATCTCTGACGAAGTGCAAGAGAAATTTTGGAACTACTGATGAAGTAAGATAAACTAGAACATGAATGCCCCCAACTGTTTGGCTACCATGAGTACACAATTCAAAATAAAATCAATGCCCTAAACAACCTAACACAGATCAAAGAACCATGTTACACTAGACTTGTCACAGCTGAACAAAATTTTGCAACACTCCAATGTAAACAAGAACAATAAATAATTTCTTTAAACATTCAAGATACCAAGTGGAACGGTTACTGACAGACTAAGCAGCGCTTTGATGCACACAACCAGGTGTCACATCACATGGCACCGGAAATATCCATAGTTTTTAAGGCAGTGGGACATCCTATGGTGACTAGGGTGCGCTTTACTGCCACCACAACACTATGGCACAAAGGCAAACCATGGCGGCGAGGGGGCGCCTTACTGCCTAGGCGCCTAGGAGACGCCTTAAAAATGAGGAAAATATCTAAATTTCAAATCTGACTTCTGCCGTTTGCATCCCTCAGATCACTTCCAGTCACCATTACCAGTGCTGGTTTAAAATTTGGACTCTAGCATAAACTACAAATAAATCCACTACTGATACCATGATATACTTGCACCGTGTGCGCCCTCTTATGAACCAACCGCCTGTAAAGGACTACTGTACTCTCCAGCTACTCACCATTGCGAGAAGCTGGAAGCATTTAGGCATGCAGCTCCCACCCTTGCTAAACCCCATCGTCGGAGACAAGGGCAAGACAAACAGGGTACATTGCACATACGCCTGAATCTACCATCCGATCAGCCGGAGCACATATCCAAACAGAGCAAGCGCATATACAAGTCATGTTGTTAGATCGGGTCGAACCGGGTTAACCGAAACTAGAAATGTCGAAAGGCACAGATCGACCGGATCAGTAGGGAATGCGGGAACGGGAGACCCCAGATCTCACCTCTTGCTCAGATCCTCCGCCTCCTGGTCGCTCACCGGCGCGCCGAACATCGCGGGCGTGATCCCCCCGGCCGGCTGCCCAAAAACAGAGCCACACACCCAGGTCAGCTGCATCGCGCAGAAGCACCCAAAAAAAAGACCGGTCCAACCCCAGCATCCATTCGCAGTGCTACCCAGAGCGGACGAACCTTGAGGCTCGGGCGGGAGGAGGCGGTCGGCGAGGCGGCGTCGGGCCCCGTGGCCGACCACGTGAGCAGGTCGGACGTGTTGGTGTGCGGCCTCCGCACCGGCACCGCCCTCTCCATCGCCGTCCTAGGGAGAGCCGCTAGCTGCGTGAGCGGTGCTGTCGCTCGGCCACTACACTACTGCCTGTCGCCGCTCAGCTCAGCTCAGCTTGGCCTTCGATTTCTTCTTAGCATAGACCCTAGCTTTCGAAAAAAATACGGAGTTACTAATTTTCAGCCGTTTTAAGATAAATATACGAATCTTAAAATAAAACTGTCAACTAAAATCGTAGAGATGTTAATTTAAGGCGGTCGTAGGAAATATGCCGGGGGCACCGGCACGGATCCCCATCCAACCCTGTCCACTTCACCGAACGATAGTTCGTTTTGAGGCTGACACGTGGGTCAGGGTATTGTGGGAGCCACTTGTCGGTGGGTCCTGACCTTCTCTAGCAAGCAAGTACGAGGGGGAGGGGATGTGGGCCTGACGGAGCAGGGGATCTGGAGCTCCGTGCGGGCGGCCTGCGGGTTACGGCACGTGGTTGGATGAATCGGCACCAACGGTCCGGACTTCGGCGCAGAGGATCCTTGCGCCGGTGTGGGCACGTGGCTCGGCGTCCCGGACGTTGCAGAAACGGAAGCGGTTTAAAGTCCACGGATGACGCGCCATCCCTCTGTACGGAAGCTACACTTGTCACTGACACCGTGGGTCAAGAGACAGCGACAGTAGCTAGTAGTTGCGTAGCTCGGACGCCTCCCTATCCACGTGGGGAGCAGTAGAAGCGACGGCAAACTGCGCCAGCTCTCGAAATCTTGATTAGCCCGCAGGGGAGGGTGAATCGACATGGCACTCTGTTGCAGACTTGCAGCAACGTCGCCGTCCATGGAGTCATTGTAGTCGTCCATGCTGCAGTCACCCATGCCCAGCCAGCTCCATTGCCATTCCGTGACGTCGTCACCAAGGAAACCCATGTGCTGCCCCCCTATCACGCCACGGCGAGCCGAAGCGCCATGACCGAGAGGTCCTCCTTGGCTTACCGTCGCGTCACGCCTGCACGGCACGCCGTGGCCGCGTCAGCTCGACCTGGTGGTGCGGTCGTGATGGGGCAGGGAATGGAGACGCCGTAGGTCTCCCCATAGGCCATGGCAGCGACGTACAGGTCCTCGTTGCCTTCGGCTTCATGCTACGTGCAAGGTTGGTCAGCTCCTTTTCAGGAAAAGGCAACGATCGATGGGATGAACCAAACGTCCCTAGAGGCGTCAGTCATTACTCATTACCTAGATACGGTTTGCCAGATTGGCCACGGAAAGAGGATTTGGTTGACTTGAAAAGGTCAATACAAAGTAGTACAGGGAATTGGGTCGGGCTGATTTCGGGCGGCCCAAAGCATGAAGGCACGGCCCATGGCCCGGTCTGGCACAAAACTATTTCGGGCTGTGCCGGGCCTGGAAACTGGGCACAAAGTTTCGGACCGTGCTCAGCCCAAATCAGCCTAATTTTTTGAATTGGCCCAAAAAAGACCATCAACCCGAATTCCACCTGCAACGGCGAAAAAATATTGGCTTGTCTTTGTTTTATTGTGCGTGTGCATAAACTTCTCAATAAATCTTGTAACCTATTCTTATCTGCACACTTTTTTGTTTTTTATTTCACTTAATATATTATGATTTTGGTGTTTTTTGTATATTTTTATTTTTTCTGTGTGTTTACTTCTTCGGGCCAGGCTTGGACCAGGCACGGCCCGAAGCTGGTCTGGCGTGCCTGACCAGGATTTGTGCACTTCGTGCCACCCAGCCCGCCTTGCTTTTGGACCACGGGCCAGAACAGCGCAAAGCACGACTGGGTCGGGTTGGGCTGGCCCGGCACGGCCCAATTCCCAGGACTAATACGAAGGAGGGAAAAGGAACTGACAGTGACCAGCTAGACGTGCAGCAAGAGGGCTCAAGAATATGTGGGCTGTTGGCAGGATGATCTCTAGCAGGTTGAATGATTATTGCATCGATCCATGACCCAACTTATCCAAGCCTTTCTTTCTGTACAAGCAAAATACGCAGAAGGTGATGGCCTAAACATATTGTTACATCAGGAGGTGGTGTGTATCCAACTACTCATCTTTGAGAGTATGGCGTAACGCACAAACAGCACAAAGGAGCCATCAATTAACAAAAATAAATGGTTGTTGCAATGTTGACAGAAATAACAGCATCTTCCAGCTACGAAATAGTGAGGAGCTTATTTTCAGCAGTATAACCATACCAAGGAACTGAGGTTGTGTGAATTATGAACTTGAGTCTGCAGTGGGTGTTTTTGCTCGATCAGCTTCAATCATAGCTTTGATGTAGAATTCACCAGCTTTGTAGGAAGATCGAACCATTGGCCCAGATGCAACATAACGGAAACCCTGCCATTTAAGAATTAAGACCATAGCATTTTGTCAGCAACACCATAGAACAATATAAGCAGTGCAAACGATGAAAATGTGCTTAGCACCCATTAACAGTGAAGAAGGATTGTGGGAACTAAAAGGTAAAACGATACAGATCAAAGGCTGCTGCACCATTCATGAAAATGCGAGTTCAGGTTTCATCTAGTAATCTACAAAAGAAGTTAGGATCAAGAATGTTTTTGTTTCATATAAACTTCGAACTTAGTTGTGGTTAAACAGTAGGTTACCCATGCGTAAGATGCAACGGAGGAATGAAATTGCCTACAAATGTTTTTGTACAATGTGTAAATCTAAAGGAAACATGTAGAGTAGATGAGCCTACCATTTCTTCACCAAGGACTCGATACTTCTCGAAAGCTTCAGGTGTAACATACTCAGAAACAGGCATATGACGTTTTGACGGCCTCATGTACTGACCAAATGTTATAACATCAACACCAGCAGCCCGCACTTTCTCCATGGTGCTGATAACCTGATCTGGAGTCTCTCCGCAACCCAACATTATTGATGTCTTTGTAAGGGTACCTGGAGGAGCATACTCCTTCGCTATTTTCAGAACATCTATAGATTGTTTAAAATTTGCACGATAGTCTCGAACGCTTCTTTGCAGCTCCTCCACTGTTTCAATATTGTGCGCAAAAACATGTAACCCAGACATAGCAACCTTCTCTACACAGCTTGGATCTCCACGAAAATCAGGTACTGCAAAATTAGTCAAATGAGGGCTGGAAGATATGAAATGGTTAATACAGTGATTTGACAGAGAACCGATGATCTACTGCATGCTGAGTAACCAAGCAATATATCGAGGAAAATGCCTCTTACCAAGTGCTTCAATAAGCATTTCTGGTTTCAGAGCCTTTAATTTCTGAACTGTTTCAGCAAAGTGACCACTCCCTTGATCAGGTAAATCGTCCCTGTCAACACTTGTAATGACTATATATTCAAGGCCCCATGAGGCAATAGCTTGAGCAACATTGGAAGGCTCATCAGGATCTGGTGGAGGGGGAGTTCGAGATGTCTTGACATTACAGAATCTGCAAATTGTTAGCCTCTCGAATTAAATCCTATATCACAACAAACTAGGTACCAACATCTGAAAATCTTGAGCATGCTCATGGAAACAATTGTCAAGGAAAATAGCAAATAAATTATATCCTTTTCATGCAGGCTAACATCAAACTAACTACTGATGAAGCAGGTAGTAAAATTCTATGACCTAAATAACAAAACCTGCAAGGTCCTCTGAAAATAGACATCATACAAACAGAACAATAAACAGACTTTCTACATAACTCTTTCATGTAGAAATCATCCCTCGTCCACAAGGGGCTAGTTCTCTCGGAAGGTTGCGTTGGTCGTGAGAGGATTAACACAAGGGTTTTTACGTGGTTTGGGCTGCCGGAGCGTAATACCCTACGTCCACGGGAGCTGTGTTGCTCGGAGCTTAGAACCGGAGTTCTAAGCTTGGTGATGATCTGAGTTGAGTTGCCCGAATGGCAAACTCGCAAGGTGGCGAACCCCTTGCAACGTTGTCTACCCGGTCCTTTTATACTTCAAGGCTCGGGCGGCTTACAAGATGGGCCCCGAGGCCCGACAGGTGGCCCCGGGGTGATTTCCTGCCATCTACCATATCTTGCCATGAATGCTGGTAGCTGCCTCCTGGCGATGGCTCCTTGGTCGTCGTCCTGCCCATGCCGCAAGCTAGGCGTAGTGGTTGATGATGGCAGGGACGGCAGAGCATGTCTTGTCGCTGTATTTATTGGTCTACATCTCCTGACATGGTGCGCCTGTCTTGACTATGACTGGTCACAGTGCCTCCTGACAGGCGTGCGCCGCGCCTCCGTGTCTTGGGAAGATGCGGGTCTTCAATGCCTTGATCGGACAAGGCATGGCATGCCTTTACTCCTACTGCCTACCGAGCCGGGGTGGGCAGCGCGACACTGCTGGCCACATGGCAGGCCCGGGGCTCGCCTCGGAAGAGAGGGGAGGCCCGACCCCGCTGGACACATGGCGCCTTCAGAGCTCACCCCTGCGGAGTGTTGGAAATCCGAGGTTAATTTCCTCTAATCTCTTCTCTTCTCTATTCTCAATGGGGGGGCTGTATATATAGCCCAAAATTACAGAGTCCTTATCTAATACTAACTCCTACTCTTATTGGACTAGGACTCTATCTCTAACACCAATTATTCTAGAAAAACGGGATTATATCTAACAATCACCCCCTAATCTCGTTTTTCTAGATCACACTCACACTAATTAGGATGGAGACACACTTCCACCCTAAACACACTTTCGGGATGGACACAACTACACCCCCAAGATGGTCACATCTACACCCTGCACAACTCAATTTTGGGATGGGCACGTCTTCATCCCCAGGATGGCCGCATCTTCATCCTGCACACAAATTCAGGTTGGTCACATCTTCAACCCCAGGACGGGCTCATCTTCATCCTGCACACGCATTTAGGTTGGTCACATCTTCAACCCCAGGATGGACTCATCTTCATCCTGCATTTGATCTCGGAATGGACACATCTTCATTCCGACCACATACTCGAGATGGTCACATCTTCATCTCGGGCACACCTTGCATTGGTCTGCTCTTCCTCACGCGACAGGGCACCCAATATTCTACTTCACCTTCATCGTCGTGGCGATAGCACCTTGGGTCAGTGATCTCGTACTCCTCCAAGATCCATCCCGTGCTACAACGCTTCCCGAATTCTCCGCGCATGTAGAAGCAAAACTTGACCATACGCCATTGCACCACAACTCTCATGTTGGAAATTGACTGTGCACACTTGGTCGCGCTATGCTTCCAGATGCCGCCGCCACTGGACCGCTGTACTCGAGGCTTGCTCCGCCTGCGCAACGTGAAGAAATATCCCAAGTCACGTAGGTCGTAGTTCGTCAAGAGGTCCCACGGTGTCACATCATAGAAGTCTGCTTCTATCACAATGTCCGCCTCACGCGGTGGAAAACCACGCAGCTGTGGTCGGAGAAAGTGAAGCATCAGCTCGTCCTCCGTTGACCTGAACTTCAAACCATGTGCCATGTTCTACAGACACCTCCTTGGTTGTGAACTGGCACTTGACCAACACAAGAATACGCAGTCCAGCCCAGCCCAGCCCAGTCCAGATCCTCTTGACATCCTCTGGACCACCTCAGCCCAGTCGGCCCAACTAAGCACACTTGGCCCAACAGGCCTCAGACTTGGTCTGTATCACAAGAACCAGCAGCACACTTGGCCCAACAGGTCTCAGCCTTGATCTGTATCACAAGAACCAACAGCAAGCCCACGAGGCCCAGCTAGCCCAGGGCGCTTCTCCTTCTCTTCAGAAACCCTAGCAGCCTCTCTCTCCAAGCCAGCCGCCTGCCCTGTGCTCGCCGCCGTGCTCCAAGGCAGAGCTGCCGCCTCCTCCTCCGGATCGAGCGTTGCCTTCACCCGCAGCGCGTCACACCTACTGGGATCCGCCTCGTCCTGCCTCCTTGGGCAATGCCGCGGCCGCCCCGCTGTCGTCGGCTCGTCGCCCGCCTGCCTGCGCCCGCGCCTGGCCTGCTTGCGGTCGCCCGCCCGGCCACCTGCTGCGCGCTCCCGCCAACGTCGCCCTTGGGGCCCCTCGCCCTGCTCGCCGCGGACTGCATCACCTGTCGCGCGCACCGACGCAGCGGCAGTCTGTGGCCACCAGTCTTGTCGCTTTCGTCGCTGGGCCGTCAAGCAATGCCGCCACACCGTCGGGAACCGACGATTCCCACCGATTCACGCCTGTTCTTCGTCGGATTCAACCTGATCTGCTCTCGAGCTGCTTCCCTGGCCGCCGGATTCACCTCGAGAGCGCCCCCTCCACCTCGCCAGCCAGCGAGCCGCACTGACAAATTCCGCCGGATCCGCCTAAACCCGCGCCGGATGTGCAGCAGCTGACCTCGGCTGCTTCAGCCTCTGGCCGGATTGGCCGCCCCGGGAGCGTGTTCTCCCGGGGCAGCACAAGGTTAGATCCTAAACCCTAGCTCTGATACCAATTGTTGGAAATCCGAGGTTAATTTCCTCTAATCTCTTCTCTTCTCTATTCTCAATGGGGGGGCTGTATATATAGCCCAAAATTACAGAGTTCTTATCTAATACTAACTCCTACTCTTATTGGACTAGGACTCTATCTCTAACACCAATTATTCTAGAAAAACGGGATTATATCTAACACGGAGGGGGTGAGGTCCGACTCTTCTGGCCACGTGGCAGGCCCGGAGCTCCCCTCTGAGGAGAGGGGAGACCCGACCCTGCTGGACACGTGGCACCTTCGGAGCTCACCCCTGCGGGGGTGAGGTCCGGCTCTCCTGGCCACGTGGCAGGCCCGGAGCTCCCCTCCGAGGAGAGGGGAGGCCCGGCCCTGCTGGACATGTGGCGCCTTCGGAGCTCACCCCTGCGGGGGGGGGGGGGGGGGGGGTGGGGGGGGGGTGGGGTGAGGTCCGGCTTTTCTGGCCACGTGGTAGGCCCGGAGCTCTCCTCTGAGGAGAGGGGAGCCCTGGCCCTACTGGACACGTGGCGCATTCGGAGCTCACCCCCGCGGAGGGGGCGAGGTCCGGCTCTTCTGGCCACGTGGAAGGCCCGGAGCTCTCGTCTGAGGAGAGGGGAGGCCCGGCCCTGCTAGACACGTGGCGCCTTCGGAGCTCACCCCTGCGGGGGGGGGGGTGAGGTCCGTCTTTTGTGGCCACGTGGCAGGCCCGGAGCTCTCCTCTGTGGAGAGGGGAGACCCGACCCTGCTGAACACGTGGCGCCTTCGAAGCTCACCCCTGCGCGGGGGGGGGGGGGGCGGGGTTGAGGTCCGGCTTTTCTGGCCACGTGGCAGGCCCGAAGGTCTCCTCTGAGGAGAGGGGAGGCCCGACCCTGCTGGACACGTGGCGCCTTCGGAGGTCACCCCTGCGGAGGGGTGAGGTCCGGCTTTTCTAGCCACGTGGCAGGCCCGGAGCTCTCCTCTGAGGAGAGGGGAGGCCCGGTCCTGCTGGACACGTGGCGCCTTCGGAGCTCACCCCTGCGGAGGGGGCGAGGTCCTTAGGCGGTTTTCTCCTGTGCGCGGGGGTACCCGGTATTGAGGGTACCGACACACTGGTAATGGGAGATGTCCACAAATCACAATGTATAAGATCAAACACGTGCTCAACGTGAGTCACAGAAGTGGGAAAAGGAAGACGAACATGGCGACCAAGCTGACAAGCATGACATAGGGAGTCATGTGTGCCCCTAGAACGCGAGATAACAGAACTACTGGACAACTTCGACATAGCATCTGCACCAGGGTGGCCAGGCCGGCGATGCCAAATGGTGGATGAAGCTGTCGTAGTCAAATCGAAAGGCGGTGATGCAGCAGTAGTAGGAAGCCGAAGTGTGTATAGGGGCCCCGAGCTATCACATCGAAAAAGAGGTCGCCGGGTAGAAAGATCCTTCACAGACAAACCAAAAAGATCAAACTCAATAGAAACATTGTTGTCAGTGGTGAAACAACGAACATAAAGCAAGTTTTTAATGATATCCGGAGCGACAAGAATGTTTTAAGCTGGAAAGAACCTAGGAGACCGGAATCACCTCCTGAGGTGACCGGAAGAACAGGCCTGTCGAAGTGTTCGGTCGACACTTCCCCCGGGCCTGCACTGGGCAGCCCGCGGAGGTTCTTTTTTCGGTGGGGCTAGTCCCTTGCGGAGAGCTTGCGCGTATGGACGAGTTAGTAAGAGCTTGACACGGTGAGTTTTACGTGGTTCAGGCCGCCGGAGCGTAAAACCCTACGTCCACGGCGAGCTATGGAGCTCGTTGTATTGCTTGCTGCTCAGAACCGGAGTCCTGAGCTTGGGGGTGAGTTACAGCTTGGGTGTGAATGGCTAGCGTATGAGTTGCAGAGATGCGAACCTTGCTATCGTCGCCTACCCGAGTCTTTTATAGTCCAAGACTCGGGTGGCTTACAAGGGGGGCCCGGGACCCGACAGGTGGTCCCGGGGAGATTGACTGTGATCTACCGTACCTGCAGTTATGCCGGTAGTTGTCTCTGGCGAAGGCTTCCGAGTCTTCGTCTTGCAGCCCTGCCCATGCCGCATGCTAGTCGTAGTGGATGATGACGGCGGGGGCGGCAATGGGATGTCTTGTCGCTGCGTTTATTGTCTGGCAGGCTCTGACACCGCGCGCCAGTCTGTGATGCGACTGGGCGCAACGACACCTGACAGAGGCGTGCTCCGCGTCTCCACGTCCTGGGAAGACGCGGGCCTTGAATACCTTGTACGGGCAAGGTATGGGGCGTCTTTATGCCCGCTGCCTATCGCTCGGGGCAGGCAGCGCCGTTCTGCTGGCCACGTGGCGGGCCCGGAGCCCTCCTCAGAGGAGAGGGGGGTCCAGCCCCGCGGGACACGTGGAGCCTTCGGACCTCTCCCTGCGGAGGGGGAGGTTCGGCTTCCGTCGGCCACGTGGCGGACCCAGAGCTCCTCTCTGAGAAGAGGGAGGTCCGGCCCCGCCGGATACGTGGCACCTTCGGACCTCTCTCCCGCGGAGGGGGAGGTCCGGCTTCTGTATGCCACGTGGCGGGCCCGGAGCTCTCCTCTGAGGAGAGGGAGGTCCGGCCCCGCCGGACGCGTGGCGCCTTCGGAGCTCTTCCTGCGGAGAAGGGCGAGTTCCTTAGGCATTTTCCCCTGTGCGCGGGGGTACCCCATATCGTGGGTACCGACAGTGGCCCCCGGGCCCATCTCGGGGGAGATAGCGAGCCCGAGGTGGGACCTCCTCTCTTCTGATCCGCGCACTTCCTCTAAGTCCCGCATTGACCGCTGCCGGAGCACGAACGGCCGCGGGATCGTGGGAGCGTGCGCCCACTTGATGGTTGCTTTTACTGCGGCGGTTCCCAAGACTGCCACTTCCGCACGTTGCGGCGCTTTCTTCCGGAACCGTCGAAGCGCCTTGCCGGCTTGTCTTCTAGGGCGACTGACTCCTCGACCCACCGCTTCAGTTGGGCGGCTTGGGTCCACCTGTCATCGACGCCCGGTCTCGGAGCCAACACGGTCTCCGATGCGATGTTCTCGGAGGTTTTCAAATCACCTCGAGCCATTCCTGGAAAGTTTTAAAAGGGGATCTCACCCGCACCGCGACTTCCCTTCGCATTTCCTAACGCTCGTACTTCCCTTGAACTCTTGCGCCCCGGCTTTCCTGCCCTTGTGCCCTCTTTCGCCATGGCTTCCAACTTGCTCCCGACGCGCCTCGTTCGTTCTTCCGAGCTTGGGCCAGTGCGCAGGCTGCTGGGCTGGCGCTCAGAAGAACAGAAACACCGGCTTCGCCGAGGATCTCTCCCCCTGGTCCTGGAAAAGGGGGAGATAGTCTTCTTCACTGCTTATGCTCTGGCGGGGTTTGTTCCACCGATTTCTTCCTTCTTTGTCACCCTGCTGGAGACATATGGTCTCCAGCTCCACCATCTTTCCCCCAACTCTTTCGCAATGGCTGCTGTTTTTGTCCACTTCTGCGAGATGTTCGTGGGGGTGCACGCTTCCGTGACGCTCTTCCGCTACTTCTTTGTGTTGCGGACGACTGGGCGCGGCTCGAAGACTCAGATGGGGGCATACTACTTCTAGCATCGCTGCAAGGACCTCAAGGTCTCTGGATACCTTCTGCCCTTCAGCGCATCAAGGTGGGAAAACTGGAGGGAGAGCTGGGTGGTAGTGCAGACCGACGAGCACGATCGCCTACAATTCCCAACCGCCAGCCCAACCACCGATCGTCGCTTCTGGGAGGAGATCCCTGAGCTGGAGCAGGAGTACTCCCTGGTCTTGGAGCGGATCCGGTTCTTGGCCAACGAGGGGCTGACGTCTCTGATGGTGCTGATGGACTTTATGTCGCGCCGTATTGCACCCTTGCAGCAGCGTAGCCGCCCAGCGTGGTACTACACCGGCGAGCAGGACTGTACCAGGCTGGAGAGGGGCCCCGACTCTGACCCTTCCGACGAGGAGCTGAACGAGATGGTGGGCAAGGTGAGCGGTGACTACATTCCCAGTGGCGACCCCACCCTTCCGCCCTCTGCCACCCCCCTCTTCTTGGAGCCACAGAGGAGGTCAGAGCTCCTGCGGAAGATGCCGAACCTTGACGACATCGGGATTGCCGTCCGGCAGGTCGGGGATGCCTTCCGGGGTATCACCATTCCAGGAACCGAGCACTCCGGGTCAGGGCATGAGGCATCTGCTGCTGTCAAACCCTCCCCTAGAGCCGACGGAACTCAAGCCGCCGACAAAGGGAAGGGAAAGGAGCCGGCCCCCGGGCATCCAGAGAAGAAACGCGCCCGGTCTCCTCCGAGGGCGCCGAGTCAGGGTGCCGGAGCTATCTTGCTCCCATCTCCCGGGGGTGCTGGTCCATCGGGTGGCGACCCGAAGAGGCCCCGGGTGTCCCTCCCCGGCGGGTCTCTCCCCAGACAGCGGCCGTCCGAGTCAGCCCAAGTACCTCGCCATCCTTCCTCAAGCGGAGGGGTTTCCAGGACGGATGCTGGTGGGGCGACGCCGGCGAGTGTGCCGGGGATCCAGGCGTCACGTTCCGCGACCGTTCCAGCCGCTGGTCCCGGCGGTTCAGCTACAGCCCAGAGGCCAGTGCTGCAAGCCCGTTGGAGCGCTCATGCCGCCCAGTAAGTGTTGCTCTTTCTGGCTTGTAGGAGCTGAGCTCTTGTCTCCTCTCTTAGCCTGAGGGCTTTCTCTTCTTGCAGGGACCGACCAGCTGCCGGGGGCGGGCCACTTACCCAACCGCCTTCAACCGACGGAGGCTCCGCGCCTCAGCACCTGGGGACCGTGGTGGCTCCCATGGTCCCCAAATCGACGGGGGCTCCCTCTGCGCCGGCGAGTTCACACTCCGCGGTGGTCGCATCTGCTCCTATCCGCCCTCCTTCACCAGTCCAGAAGTCCGGTCCTGAGACTGGGAGGGCCGCTGTAGGTGCGCCTGCTGGCCCCCTAGCCTCCTTAGGACAGCGCCCCACCCTGGTTGCTGAGGCGCCGGCGCCTCCGCCGGTCTTAGACTCGACAGGGGGGTCCAGTGGCGTGACTCCTGTCCCCCCTGCTCCGGCGCCCGTGTGGGACGCTCTAGGGCGTGTTCAGACCAGCGCCCGGCAGCTTCAATCCGCCTTTGAGAAGGAGCGGGGGGCGCTGGCCGGCGAGAGGGAACGCCTTCTCAGCTGGCAGCAGCGGGCCCAGGAGGCTAAGGCGGACCTTGACTCGAGGCAGTCAAGGCTTGAGGCCATGAGTGCTCTGCTTGGCACTCAGAAGAAGGCCATTAGCCGCTTGGAGTCAGAGACCCGGCGGGTTCGTGCCACCTACCGCGAGGCTCTGGCCCACGTTGATGCCAAAGCCAAGGAGCGTTCCGCCGCCGCGGAGGAGTTGCAGCTGCATGTAGCCCGTCGAGAGTGCGCCGTCGCCGATCGGGAACGCGCTGCCGCGGCCGAGGAGGAGAAGACCACCGCCCGGCTGAGGGCCAAAGTGGAGGAGCTAAGGGCTCGGTCCGAGGAGCTGGAGCTCCGTGAGTCGGCTGTTGCCGCGAGGGAGGAGCAGTTCTCCTAGGAGCGCCAGACGACGATGGATCGCGAGTTGGCGGCTCGCCAAGAGGTAGAGAAGCTCCAGTCCTTGCGGTCTGCCGAGGCCCAGGCAGTCTGGGGCTTTATTGCCAAGGCGGGGTCCGCCTTGGCTCCTCTTGGTTTCAGCCCTGTGCAGG
The DNA here is from genome assembly GCA_030760725.1 of Neostapfia colusana. Lineage (NCBI taxonomy): Eukaryota > Viridiplantae > Streptophyta > Magnoliopsida > Poales > Poaceae > Neostapfia > Neostapfia colusana. The sequence continues at coordinate 54,756,342 of JASWHV010000019.1, forward strand.
TGGAGGCTCCGGCACGGCCAATGTCCGAAGCGATCCCGGCACTTGAGTCCATCGGCGACGAGCTGGGTCGGCTCGAAGCAGTGACCGCCGACGAGCTTGAAGCGGAAGGTCGGGGCCTTGCGAAGGAGGTTGCTATGCACATTCTGTCGTGCTTCCTGAGCCGAGACCCTTCCTTTTCTCTGGGGCCAGTCCGTCTAGGACCCGTCGCCGATCGGGAGGAAGCTGCCAGGGCCGAGGTCGAGGACTTGGCTGCCCTCGTGGCCTCTAGGTTTCATCGGGAGTCCGGGGACTCTTAGGCATCTGCCCCCGTGGCCACAAGGCCCTGTACTTCCTTTTTTATTTTTGTTGAGTCTGTAGCCCAGCTCGTGGAGCCTTTGTATGAACAGACTCCTGTTTCTTTCTATGTCTGCCAGTGTTGTGAACTGGCGCCTGGACGCCTAGGCGCCCGCCAAGCGACTGGACGCCTAGGCGCCTAGGCATCCGCCTAGGCGTCCGCCAGGCGACCAGTGCACTGCTGTTTTTTTGGCTAAGTATAGTCTGTAGTGTAGATACTGTACTACTGTAACTGTAGAACACTAAGAATAGTAGAACTGTAGAATTGGAACTGAAGGTACATAATTCATAAATCCAACAAGTTCAAGTAGTGTTCAACAAGCCAAAAAGTTCAACATAGGCAATAAGCCAACAAGGCAACAAGTTCAACATAGCTACATAAATCCAAGTCCAAGAAGTTGAACTTCAAGTCTTCAACCATAACCATGAGACATCGTCTAATCAATATCAAGCTCAATATCATTTGGGCCGCCTTCATTTTCTTCATCTTCGGAGCTACCATTAGAAGGAAGTGGTGGTGGTTGACCAAAATCATCCTCAATCTCTAAATCATCGGACACAAATACATTGTCTTGATCAATATCTTCCTCCTCTCCCAAACTTTGCTCTTCTTCATCATTAGTAGAGGCCCTTGAGGTTGAAACTACAAAGCGCCGACGTTTATATGTTGCGGTAGGTCTTGGCAAATGACGTCCTTCAAGTGAACGCGATGCACCAATGGCTTCATCAACATGAGACCATAGAAGATCTTTCCCGGCATGAACTTCATCATTATTCATTTGAACCCATTCATTATCCCATTGGAAATCCTCTAAGATCAAAGGGTTGTAACCTTTCCCTTCCTCACGCCTCTTTCTAAATCTATCCATGATTTTCATGTTGTATTGGATGTACACCAAATCACTCAATCTTTGATGCTCCAATCGGTTTCGCCTCTCCGTATGGAACTAAGCATTACAAACAATAAAACAAATGAGTAAAGTTCATGTATGTAGTATAAAAGGCACTATAGTTTAGTTGCTTACAAATTTAAAGACGCTCCAATTACGCTCACAACCGGATGCCGAGCAACAAAGGCCTAAGATACGCCTTGCAAGATTTTGAAGCTCTCTATTAGGGCCACCAAAAGCATCCCACCAATCCACTGTAATCGTATCCAATATCCATGTTAGCTCCTTATTAAAGTCTATGAAAAGAAATGTGATAACAAGCACTTACAAGGATTCTTTGTTTTTTGTTGTTTCATTGCAAGTTGCTTTCCAAAACTCCTCCTCATTTTCTCATAGTCATCCACCTGATCACTTATCTTAGCAAGCAAATCATCATTGTCAGGCACCATCTTCTCAAGCACATCATTGAATTGAATTCGGAGTCTAGAAGCATACTCAACATCATTTTGTTTTATGTCAAAGAATTTATTTGGATTAAGAAACAATGTAACACCATATAATTTTTGCTCCATCTGATGGACCCATCTCTTCTCAACAATGTCCATTATTCTCTTAAGCAAAGCTGGTTTGCCTGCAAGAGTGATACTTATCTTGTTTCTTGCAAGATCCATAGCTGCAGCAATCTCTGGCATGGCTGAGATCTCATCCTAATAGCATCTAGAATCCTCCCGTGTCTGTATATGAAGTTTGTGACAAGTTTGGCTTGATTGATAGCCTTCTTGAATGGTGCTATATTGTTACCAATATCTTGCAGCATCAAATTCAAACAATGTGCAGCATAAGGGGTCCAGAAAATAGTACGATATTTATCCATAATGATTTTACATGCTGCCTTAAAGTTTGAACCATTATCGGTTACTATTTGAACCACATTATGCACACCCACCTCCACAATCTTCCGCTCTAGCAAAGCTGCTAGCATTTTTGCATCAGCAATTTGTGAAGAGGCATCTATGGATTCCATGAAACATGTACCTTCTGGACAGTTAACAAGAAAATTAATCAAATGTCTCCTCCTCATGTCAGTCCAACCATCACACATTATGGTGCAACCATATTTTTTCCATTCAACTTGAAACTTCATGACACGAGCCTCAATCTTAGCTTTTGCCTTAGCAAGTAGTGGCACCCTTAATTGGTGTATAGAAGGAGGCTTGTATCCATGACCAAACTGTCCAACAGACTCCAACATGATTTCAAAACTCCTAGCATTTACCGCATTAAAGGGTATGCCACACTCATAAAAGAAATGCGAGACATGCTCATATGTGGTCTCCCATTCTTCCTTTGTCCTCATGCATCGCTCTATAGAAGATTGAGATGACTGTTTTGAGTGTCTTTCTTCTACCACCTCTTCTGGTGTCTTCTTTAGCATGGATGAAACAGTCTTCACCTCTTTATCTTTAGCAACAGGTTTGAAGCAAAGAGCAGCTTGCTTTCTCTTAGCCGCTGTCCCGGAGCTAGAAACTGAAGAGTGACAAGAGGAAGCTCTAGATGATGCATCTCTAGTATCCTTTCGAACCTCAACGTCATCCCTTTCTTCCTCATCCTCCTCAACATCATCTAAAATAATTTTCACAGACCTTGCAGTCTTCTTAATATATTCTTGCATCTCTCTCATTATTGCTGTGGTTGTTTTTGGACACTTCTCAACATCCCCAAAACCAGCGGCTAAATGTTGCTTTAACCTCTTTATGCCGGAGTGCACTTGCTTTCCACAAAGACAACATTGCACCAAATCTTTGTTTGTTAAATCCGGCCAGAAACCATATTTCCACCCTGGATCTTTGGACTTTGCCTTCCTCTTTGGATCCTTAGATGGATCATATTCATTTGATGGACCGTCAGTTTGCTGCTGCTGTTGTACATCATCATGTTGACTCTCAACTGATTGATCCATCCCTAAGGCCTAAACAAAGGTAACAATTGATTCATTACTTCACATATCACAGCAACGCAGCAGCACACACACCATCTCAGCAGCACCGGAGCAGAGAGAGGTAGAGAACTACCGGAGCAATGGGTGGCCGGAACGCAGGCGTCAGGGGCTGAGGGGCCGCAGGTTGGGAGCTCCGGGCGGGCGGTTGGGGGCTCTGGGCGGGCGGCGTCCGGGTCCGGGGTCGGGAGCTCCGGGCGGCGGGTCGGGGGCTCTGGGCTGGCGGCGTCAGGGGTCGGGAGCTCCGGCGGCGTCCTGGGCCGGAGGTCGGGGCGGCAGACGGGGGCGGCAGACGGGGGCGGCGGCCGGGACTCGGGTCGGGTTCTGTCGAGCACTCGAGCGGCGGCTGGAATGGAGTGGAGGAAGAAGAAAAAAGAAAAGTGGGCCGGGCCTTTTAAAGAATATGGTTTCCCGACTCCAGGCGTCCGCCTGGGACGACGCCTAGGCGCCCAGGCGTCGGCCGGGCGTCCTGGGCGGGCGCCATGGCAGCTCCAGGCGAGGCGAGCAAGCCAGGCGTCCGGCCCGGACCGACTGGACGCCTAGGCGGCGCCTAGGCGACGCCTCAAAAAGACTGGTGTCTGCATGTCCTAGTCTTCTTCCTGGCTTTTCCTGGCCGAGTCCTTAGCTCCGCAAGGTACTCGGAGGCCTTGACCAATCTCGAAGCTCTGCATAGACACCTTCTCCAGGTCCTCACTGTATACTAAGGGTCCCGGAGGTCTCCAGGTACCGCCTCACGAGATCGGAGGGGGTCCGGGCCTGTTGGCCACGTGGCAGGCCCGGAGCTCCCGTCTGAGGGGAGGTCCGGGCTTGCGGGGCACGTGGAGTCCTCGGACCTCTCCCCGCGGAGGGGGGAGGTCCGGCTTCTGTAGACCACGCGGCGGGCCCGGAGCTCCCCCTCAAGGAGGTGGAAGGTCTGGCCCCGCTGGACACGTGGGACCTTCGGGCCTCGCCCCTGTGAGGTCTAGTCCTTTGATCTTACCTTGGGATTTCGGTCTTGCGCGATCCCGTAGCGGCCCCCTGGTAGGTGCGTTCCATTGGATGGATGTGCCTACCATACTCCTGCGGGGAGCTGAGGCCGAGAGGTCCTGCACACAAGTAAGGGAAACGTAATTCTCCTTGAGGGCTCCCCTCCCTCTATCTCATACTCTTATTTGGCTTACGGTCCCCGTGCACCTATACGGTGCTTGGGAACTACCGTGCGCGAAGTGCCGGGGGCTCGGGCCCCCCTGGCTATCGGCCGGTACCTCCGACGCAACCGCCTTTGGTAGGGCAGCAAATGCCGACTAAAGATGAGAATGAGGAGAGGGAGCTGAGCGCATGGTGAGCACGCGCTAGCAGTGCAATCATAAAAAATTTATAAGTAAATTAAATGAGCACCAAAGAAGAGCAACGTAGGACAGGTTTTTTTTCATATAAATTTCCATAGGAGGAAGGCAGGCTGAGTATGGAGGCCACGACCCGCCTCAAGGGAAGCAAGACTCTACGTGCTTGGGGTCGGAACCAGGCGAAGCTGAACGTAGTCCTGGACCGTCCCCTGAGGCTTAGCTGCACCGAGCACTGTTCCTGGACTTTATGGAATATATTATAAAAAGAAGAGTTTGTCCTATTGTTGCTCTAGGGGTAGAACTTACAGAGGTGTTCTGTGTTCCGGAGGTTCGGGAGCGGGTCCCCATCCTCGGTTCTGGGGAATGGTCCCAGGCCCAGGATGTCCAGCCCCCGTATGGCAAATGGCCATGCCGGCTGGATCATCTGTACCGCCCAACCCGGTGTATGGATCTACTTGGCGTGGAACAGACACGTCTTGCAGCTCTCGACCAGCTTGACGACATCCTGGAGTGCTGCCGGCTAGTAGAAGCCATGCCGAAAGGCTTTACCGACAAGCGTGCGTGAGGAAGAGTGACTCCCACATTCGCCTCCATGGATCTCAGCGAGCAAGTCGCAGCCTTCCCCCTGGGTTATGCACCGCAATAGGATGTGGTTGGCGCCGCGTCGGTAGAGATCCCCCTCTACCGCCATGTGTCTCTTAGCTATACGCACGATCCGTTCAGCGGATACACGTTCATCAGGGAGGATATTGTCTTTCAAGTAGTCCCGGACCTCCATGATCCATGCATCGGGTCTGACTTGAGCATCTGGATCTTGAGCGTTGGGTTGCACGGAGTCCCCAGTGACGCTTACGATCCTTGGCGGCGTCCATGGCCGCCGGGACCGCCAGCTTCGAGGTGCTGGTCTAGCCCCCTTCGCCCGGCTCGGCGGGCCGCGGCAACGTCCTCTCGAAGCCCCCTTCGGGCACAGGGGCTCCGGTGGGGGTCTTCGTTGAGAGGTCGTCAGCTGCGGCCTTGCTAGCGCGCGGTACGTGGTGCAGGTCCAAGGCGAGGAAGTTTGTCTCCACCATCTTGTTTGATAACCAGCTAGGAGTCGCCCTGTGCCAACGACTGGCGAGCGCCTAGAGACAGGGCTGTCTTTAGGCCAAGGATGAGTGCTTCATACTCTGCTATGTTGTTGGTTGCCTTGGAATTGAGACGCACCACATACCCAGACTGCTCCCCCGATGGCATGAGGAACAGTACTGTCGAAGTGTGCGGTCGACACTTCCCCCGGGCCTGCACTGGGCAGCCCGCGGAGGTTCTTTTTTCGGAGGGGCTAGTTCCTAGCGGAGAGCTTGCGCGTATGGAACGAGTTAGTAAGAGCTTGACACGGCGAGTTTTACGTGGTTCAGGCCACCGGAACGTAAAACCCTACGTCCACGGCGAGCTATGGAGCTCGCTGTATTGCTTGCTGCTCAGGGCCGGAGGCCTGAGCTTGGAGGTGAGTTACAGCTTGAGAGTGTATGGCTAGCGTATGAGTTGTAAAATGCGAACCCTTGCTATCGCCGCCTACCCGAGCCTTTTATAGTCCAAGACTCGGGCGGCTTACAAGGGGAGCCGGGACCCGACAGGTGGTCCCGGGAAGATTGTCTATTATCTACCGTATCTGCAGTTATGCCGGTAGTTGTCTCTGGCCGAAGGCTTCTGAGTCTTCATCTTGCCGCCCTGCCCATGCCGCATGCCAGTCGTAGCGGTTGACGACGGCGCAGGCGGCATGGGTTGTCTTGTCGCGGTGTTTATTGGCTGACAGGTTCTGACACCGCGCGCCAGTCTGTGATGCGACTGGGCGCAACGGCACCTGACAGACGCGTGCTCCGCGTTTCCGCGTCTTGGGAAGACGCGGGCCTTGAATACCTTGTACGGGCAAGGTATGGGGCGTATTTACGCCCGCTGCCTATCACTCGGGGCAGGCAGCGTCGCTCTGCTGCCACGTGGCGGGCCCGTCTCAGGGAAGAGAAGGGTAAGTCCCGTGGGGCACGTGGCGCCTTCGGACCTCTCTCCCGCGGAGGGGAAGGTCCGAGTTCTGCTGGCCACGTGGCGGGCCCGGAGCCCTCCTCTGAGGAGAGGGAGGTCCGGCCCCGCTGGACAAGCGGCGCCTTCGGACCTCTCTCCCGCGGAGGGGGAGGTCCGGCTTCTGTATGCCACGTGGCGGGCCCGGAGCTCTCCTCTGAGGAGAGGGAGGTCCGGCCCCGCCGGACGCGTGGCGCCTTCGGAGCTCTCCCTGCGGAGAAGGGCGAGTTTCTTAGGCATTTTACCCTGTGCGCGGGGGTACCCCATATCTCAGGTACCGACAGTGGCCCCCGGGCCCATCTCGGGGGAGATAGCGAGCCCGAGGTGGGACCCCCGTCTCTTCCGATCCGCGCACTTCCTCTAAGTCCCGAATTGACCGCTGCCGGAACACGAACAGCCACGGGATCGTGGGACCGTGCGCTCACTTGATGGTTGCTTTTACTGCGGCGGTTCCCAAGACTGCCACCTTTGCGGCGCTTTCTTCGGGAACCGCTGAAGTGCCTTGCCGGCTCATCTTCTCAGGAGACTGACTCCTTGACCCACCGCTTCAGTTGGGCGGCTAGGGTCCACCTTTCATCGGCGCCCGGTCTCGGAGCCAACGAGGTCGCCGACGCGATGATTCCGGAGGTTTTCGAATTACCCCGGACCATCCCTGGAAAGTTTTAAAAGGGGATCTCACCCGCACCGCTGCTTCCCTTCGCATTGCGCTCGTACTTCCCTTGAACTCTTGCGCCCCGGCTCTCCTGCCCTTGCGTCCTCTTTCGCCATGGCTTCCAACTTGCTCCCGACGCGCCTCGTCCGCTCTTCCGAGCTCGGGCCAGTGCGCAGGCTGCTGGGCTGGCGCTCAGAAGAGCAGAAACATCGGCTTCGACGAGGATCTCTCCCCCTGGTCCTGGAAAAGGGGGAGATAGTCTTCTTCACGGCTTATGCTCTGGCGGGGTTCGTTCCGCCGATTTCTTCCTTCTTTGTCACCCTGCTGGAGACATACGGTCTCCAGCTTCACCATCTTTCCCCCAATTCCTTCGCAATGGCTGCTGTTTTTGTCCATTTCTGCGAGATGTTCGTGGGGGTGCACGCCTCCGTGACGCTCTTCCGCCACTTCTTTGTGCTGCGGACGACTGGGCGCGGCTCAAAGATTCAGATGGGGGCATACTACTTCCAGCATCGTTGCAAAGACCCCAAGATCTCCGGATACCTCCTGCCCTTCAGCGCATCAAGGTGGGAAAACTGGAGGGAGAGTTGGGTGGTAGTGCAGACCGACGAGCACGATCGCCTACAACTCCCAACCGCCAGCCCAACCACCGATCGCCGCTTCTGGGAGGAGATCCCTGAGCTGGAGCAGGAGTACACCCCGGTCTTGGAGCGGATCCGGTTCTTGGCCAACGAGGGGCTGACGTCTCTAATGGTGCTGATGGACTTCGTGTCGCGCCGTATTGCTCCCTTGCAACAGCGTAGCCGCCCAGCATGGTACTACACCGGCGAGCAGGACTGTACCAGGCTGGAGAGAGGCTCCAGCTCAGACCCTTCCGACGAGGAGCTGATCGAGATGGTGAGCAAGGTGAGCGGTGACTACATTTCCAGTGGCGACCCCGCTCTTCCGCCCTCTGCCACCCTCCTCTTCTTGGAGCCTCAGAGGAGGTCGGAGCTCCTGCGGAAGATGTCGAACCTTGATGATATCGGGATCGCCGTGCGACAGGTCGGGGATGCCTTCCGGGGTATCACCATTCCAGGAACCGAGCACCCCGGGTCAGGGCATGAGGCATCCGCTGCTGTCAAACCCTCCCCCAGAGCCGACGGAACCCAAGCCGCCGACAAAGGGAAAGGAAAAGAGCCGGCCCCCGGGCATCTAGAGAAGAAACGCGCCCGGTCTCCTCCAAGGGTGCCGCCTGTGCCGAATCAGGGTGCCGGAGCTGCTTTGCTCCCATCTCCCGGAGGTGTTGGTCCATCGGGTGGCGACCCGAAGAGGTCTCGAGTGTCCCTCCCCGGCGGGTCTCTCCCCAGACAGCAGCCGTCCGAATCAGCCCAGGTACCTCGCCATCCTTCCTCAAGCGGAGGGGCTCCCAGGACGGATGTTGGCGGGGCGACGCCGGCGAGTGCGCCGGGGATCCAGGCGTTCCATTCCGCGACCGTTCCAGCCGCTGGTCCTGGCGGTTCAGCTACAGCCCAGAGGCCAGTGTTGCAAGCTCGCTGGAGCGCTCATGCCGCCCAGTAAGTGTTATTCTTTCCGGCTTATAAGAGCAGAGCTCTTGCCTCTTCTCTTATTCTGAGGGCTTCTTCTTCTTTGCAGGGACCAACCGGACACCAGGGGCGGGACTCTTATCCGACCGCCTTCAACCAGCGGAAGCTCCGTGCCTCAGCACCTGGGGACCGTGGCGGCCCCCATGGCTCCCAAATCGACGGGGGCACCCTCTGCACCAGCGGGTTCATTTTCCGCGGTGGCCACATCTGCTCCTACCCGCCCTCCTTCACCAGTCCAGAAGCCAGGTCCTGAGACCGGAAGGGCTGCTGTAGGTGCGCCTGCTGGCCCCCTGGCCTGCTTAGGACAGCGCCCCACCGTGGCTGCTGAGGCGCCGGCGCCCCCGCCGGTCTTAGACTCGTCAGGGGGTCCAGCGGCGCAACTCCTATCCCCCCTGCTCCAGCGCCCGTGCGGGACGCCATGGGGCGTGCCCAGACCAGCGCCCGGCAGCTCCAATCTGCCTTTGAGCAGGAGCGGAAGGCATTGGCCAGCGAGAGGGAACGCCTTCTCAGCTGGCAGCAGCGGGCCCGGGCGGACCTTGACTCAAGGCAGTCAAGGCTTGAGGCCATGAGTGCTCTGCTTGGCACTCAGAAGAAGGCCATTAGCCGCTTGGAGTCAGAGGCCCAGCGGGTTCGTGTCACCTACCGCGAGGCTCTGGCCCAAGCTGAAGCCAAAGCCAAGGAGTGTTCCGCCGCCGCGGAGGAGCTGCAGCTGCAGGTAGCCCGTCGGGAGCACGCCGTCACTGATCGGGAACGCGCCGTTGCGGCCGAGGAGGAGAAGACCACCGCCCGGCTGAGGGCCAAGGTGGAGGAGCTAAGGGCTCGGTCCGAGGAGCTGGAGCTCCGTAAGTCGGCTGTCGCCGCGAGGGAGGAGCAGTCCTCCAAGGAGCGTCAGGCGGCGATGGATCGCGAGCTAGCGGCTCGCGAAGAGGTAGAGAGACTCCAGTCCCTGCGGACTGCCGAGGCCCAGGTGGTCTGGCGCTTCATTGCCAAGGCGGGATCCGCCTTGGCTCCTCTTGGTTTCAGCCCTGTGCAGGTGGAGACCCCAGCGCGGCCGATGTCCGAAGCGGCCCCGGCCCTTGAGTCTCTTGGCGACGAGCTAGGTCGGCTCGAATCAGTGATCGTCGACGAGCTGGAAGCGGAAGGTCGGGGCCTCGCGAAGGAGGTTGCGATGCACGTTCTGTCGTGCTTCATTAGCCGAGACCCTTCCTTTTCTCTGGGGCCGGTTCGTCTAGGACCCGTCGCCGATCGGGAGGAAGCTGCCAGGGCCGAAGTCGAGGACTTAGCTACCCTCGTGGCCTCTAGGTTCCATCGAGAGTCCGGGGACCACTAGGCATCTGCTCTCGTGTCCACAAGGCCCTGTACTTCCTTTTTTATTTTTGTTGGGTCTGTAGCCCAGCTCGTGGAGCCTTCATATGGACAGACTTCTGTTTCTTTCTCTGTCTGCATGTCCTAGTCTTCTTCTTGGCCTTTCCTGACCGAGTCCTTAGCTCCGCAAGGACTCGGAGGCCTTGACCAATCTCGAAGCTCTGCATAGACACCTTCTCCGGGTCCTCACTGGATACTAAGGGTTCCGGAGGTCTCCCGGAGGTCTCCAGGACTCGCCTCACGAGATCGGAGGGGGGTCCGGGCCTGTTGGTCACATGGCGGGCCCGGAGCTCCCGCCTGAGGGGAGGTCTGGGCTTGCAGGGCACGTGGAGCCCTCGGGCCTTTCTCCCCGCAGAGGGGGGAGGTCCGACTTCTGTAGACCACGCGGCGGTCCTGGAGCTCCCACTCTCAAGGAGGTGGGAGGTCCGGCCCTGCTGGACACGTGGGGCCTTCGGGCCTTGCCCCTGTGAGGTCTAGCTCTTTGATCTTACCTTGGGGTTTTTTGAGCTTGCGCGATCCCGTAGCGGCCCCCTGGTAGGTGCGTTCTATTGGGTGGATGCGCCTACCATACTCCTGCGGGGAGCTGAGGCTGAGAGGTCCTGCACACAAGTAAGGAAAAAGTAATTCTCCTTGGGGACTCCCCCCCCCCTCTATCTCTGAGTCTTAACTAGCTTACGGTCCCCGTCCACTTATACGGTGCTTGGGAACTACCGCGCGCGAAGTGCCGGGGGCTTGGGGGCCCCCTGGCTTTCGGCCGATACCTCCCGCGCAACCGCCTTTGGCAGGGCAGCAAATTCCGACTAAAGATGAGAATGAGAAGAGGGAGTTGAACGCATAGTGAGCGCACGTTAGTAGGGTAATCATAAAAATTTAATAAGTAAATTAAATGAGTACCAAAGGAGAGCAACGTAGGGTAGGTTTCTTTTCATATAAATTTCCATACGGGGGAAGGCGGGCAGAATATGTAGGCCACGCCCCACCTCAAGGGAAGCAAGACTCTACGCGCTTGGGGTCGGAACCAGGCGAAGCTGAACGTAGTCCTGGACCATCCCCTGAGGCTTAGTTGCTCCAAGCCCTGTTCTTGGACTTTATGGAATTTATTATAAAAAGAAGGGCCTATCCTATTGTTGCTCTAGGGGTAGAACTTACAGCGGTGTTCTATGTTCCGAAGGTTCGGGAGCGGGTCCCCGTCCTCGGTTCTGGGGGATGGTCCCAGGCCCGGGATGTCCAGCCCCAGCATGGCGAATGGCCATGCGGGCTGGATCATCTGTACCGTCCAAGCCGGTGTATGGATCTGCTTGGCGTGGAACAGGCACGCCTAGCAGCTCTCGACCAGCTCGACGGCATCCTGGAGTGTTGCCGGCTAGTAGAAGCCATGCCGAAAGGCTTTACCGACAAACGTGCGTGAGGAAGAGTGACTCCCACATTCGCCTCCATGGATCTCAGTGAACAAGTCGCAGCCTTTCCCCTGGGTTATGCACCGCAATAGGATGTGGTTGGCGCCACGTCGGTAGAGATCCCCCTCTACCGCCATGTGTCTCTTAGCCATACGCACAATCCGTTCAGCGGATACACGTTCATCAGGGAGGATAGTCTTTCAAGTAGTCCCGGACCTCCGTGATCCATGCATCGGGTCTGACTTGAGCATCTGGATCTTGAGCGCTGGGTTGCACGGAGTCCCCAGTGACGCTTATGATCCTTGGCGGCGTCCACGACCGCCGGGACCGCCAGCTTCGAGGTGCTGGTCTAGCCCCCTTCGCCCGGCTCGGCGGGCCGGGCTGTGGGCCGCGGCAACGTCCTCTCGAGGCCCCCTTCAGGCATAGTGGCTCCAGTGGGGGTCTTCGTTGAAAGGTCGTCAACTGCGGCCTTGCTAGCGCGCGGTACGTGGTGCAGGTCCAAGGCGAGGGGGTCTGTCTCCACCATCTTGGTTGATAACCAGACTAGGAGTTGCCCTGAGCCAACGACTAGCAAGGAGGATGAGCACTTCATACTTTGCTATGTTGTTGGCTGCCTTGGAATTGAAACGCGCCACATACCCAGACTGCTCCCCCGATGGCGTGAGGAACAGTACGCTAGCATCGGCCCCCTGCTTTCGCAAGGATCCGTCGAACATCATTCGGTAAGGTCTGGTGAAGGTCAGGGCTCAGGGTCCTGTTTCATCGTCTTCGTGGCCCCTTGAGCGTGCGTCTACTTCAGCTACAAGTCAACTAGTGCTCGGTTAATGTCTGCATGACGGGAAAGGGAGCCTAGGTCAAACTTCAGTGGCTCCACCGCCCATTTGGCGGCATTGTCCACTGCGTGGGGGATAGCTTTTAGCCTGAGGTGACTGCCGGGCGCTCGATACTCGGGGGTCCCCAGGCTGCTTTGGACCTTCCAGGGAGCTCCGCTGCTGTCCCGAGAGCTCCGGGGAGGGGTCCCATTGCACCTCCGGGAGGTCCTGCTGGTCCTCCGGGAGGTTGTGTCGGGGATCCTAGGTTGCTTCTTGGTAGCGAAACTGGTTATGGTGGTATGGGGTTAAAGCTATTGGCGCGAAGACCAGAAATTCGCGGGACCCCTAGCTACGCCAAGTCGGCTTATGCTGGGATTAGTAGGTAAAGGGTGCCCTTCAACTACTCCAGGCCAAGGGGTCTGATGGGAACCTTAGCAAGCATTTGGGGAGCGCAGCGCATCACAGCCCGGCATCGAGTCTACTATTTGGCCTATCATAGGGAGAGAAAATAGGTCTTTGGGGCATGCCTTATTGAGACTGGTGTAGTGGATGCGCCTCCGGAGCGTCTCGCTGGCCTTCGGGGTAACAACTCGGTTTGCCAAGCGCCGGGAGCGGCGGACTCTCCGTCTTGTCGGACGGCTGGGCGTCGGGAAAGACCTTTAAGTAGTGCTCAATCACCTCCCTAGGGATCTCTGGCCTCGGTGACGGCTGTCATGCAGCACATCGACCTTGTGTCGGAGGGGGGCAACGAGCGCGTCTTACTATTTGCTATCCAGGCCCCCGGCTACCCGGGTGGTCTGGGTGGCATCGGCGCTAATTCGGACGAGCCTTGTGGGGTCGTCGTCCTCATCGAGGGGTTGCACGCGGGGTGCTGTGGTAGAGGCATGGTGGCGTGCACTTGGGTGGAGCTGGTTTGGTTCTGCGCTGCCGAGGGTTGGCGCTCTAGTCGCTGTAAGCGCCTGAAGCTTTTCCAAGGCTAACACTACGGCAGCACGGTCTCCACAAACCTTGAGGACGCCTGTCGGTGTAGGCATCTTCAAGACAAGGTAGCCGTAATGGGCTACAGCCATGAATCGGTACAGGGCTGGCCTGCCGATTATGGCATTGAAGGGGAGGTCAATCTCGGCCACGTCGAACAGAACGTACTCTGTCCGGTAGCTGTCCGGTGCCCCAAAGGTCACCGGGAGGCTGATGTGGCCGTAGGGAACGACCTGTCCCGGTCCCACCCCTGAGAACGGGCTCGATGGGGTGAGCTTGGCCATCGGGATCTGCAGCTTCTGGAAGGCTGCGTGACTGATGAGGTTCAGCCCAGCCCCGCCATCCACCAAAACGTGGTACATCTTCATGTTGGCGATGGTGGGGGCCACCACGAGCGGTAGTTGGCCGGCCCCAGCCATGTTCCTGGGGCAGTCGGTGCCATCGAAGCTGATGGGGGTTCCCATCCACCTGAGGTGTGGTGCTGCACTTGGGAGGGGAGCCACCGACGCTACCGCTCGACGCAAGGCCTTAGCCGTGCTCCGGGACGGGGGGTCAGCGGACCCGCCGAAGATGACATAGAGCATCTTCCGGTGTTCGTCATCACTGGAACTGGAGCTCCCATGACTGCGCACTGCCTTTACGGCGTGCTGAAGCTCTTGGAACTCCACCTGGCGGTCGACGCCGTCTCGGGCCTCGACCTTCTGCTTGCCGCCCCTTTGATCGTTGGGTGGGGCATCAGTTAGAGGTTGCTTCCCTTTCCGGAAGCGCTCCGCGAGCTTTTGGATTTCCCGGCATTCGGTAGCGGTATGATAGCTGGTGCCATGCACAGGGCATAATTCATCCTGGGCCCCGTCCGGAGCCGGTGGTTGTCGCGGCCGCGGCCCCCGAGCTCCACTGGGCGTCGCCGTTGCGACAACAGGGACCGCGGCTGATGTTTTTACGCTTCTTCCGTACGAAGCGCCGCCGGATCCCGGCTGACCCCCCGGCTTGGGGGCCGGCAGAGAGTGCCAGTTCCGTCCTTCGGCTGCCCTGGCACACTTGTCCGCCAGGTTGAAGAGTTCTAAGGCATCGCGGACCTCCCTGGTCGCGAGCTTCTCGAGCATCTTCCTGTCCCGAACGCCTTGCCGGAACGCCACCACCACCGAAGCGTTCTGAATATGCGGGATGGTGTTGCGTACCTGGGAGAACCGCTGGATGAAAGAACGCAGCGACTCCCCAGGTTGTTGCTTGACGGCGTGGAGGTCAAGCTCCGTGCCGGGACGGGTGTAGGAGCTGCCGAAGTTGGCGACGAACTGCCGGCAGAGCTCACCCCAGGAGGTTATGGACCCCTGAGGTAGATTCATGAGCCAAGACCGAGCTGGGGCGGTCAAGGCGACGGGGAAGTAGTTGGCCACGACAGCCTCGTCCCCTCCTGCAGCAAGTACGGCGGTGGAGTAGATCTGGAGGAACTCCGCTGGGTTGACGCTGCCGTCGTACTTCTCGGGCAGGTGCGGGCGAAACTTGCGTGGCCACCTTGCGAAGCGAAGGTAGGGTGCAAGGGCCGCACATCCTGCACCTGCTGCTGCAGGTACTGGCGCTGCGAACATTTGGTTCGCACCTGGCACCGCGTATCCCGGCATGGGCAAGGCTGCACCATAGGCCGGGGCCGCTACTTGCGGCGCATATAGCTGTGGCATATGCTGCGCAGCATATGCCTGAGGCAGGGCTCGCGTGGCGAAGGCCTGCCCTTCTGGTTGTGTCGAGGCCGACGACATGCTGTCGCCTGCCTCATGGCTGTGACGCCTCTCTCGGCGTCGCTCGAGGTACACCCGGGCGTCCTGGCCCAAGTGGCACCGTTCCAGTTTCCTTCGCAGGTCCGTCGACAGGAGCCTGGAGGAGCTGGAATCCGCCGTCAGCCCGTCAACCGTGGGTGTGCGCGTCAGCGACACAGCCGGTTGTCCTGGGCGCCGTCCTCGCCGAAACCGAGGGTTCGAGGCGGCGACGACGAGGCGATCCACCTCACGGACCCATTGTTGGGTCGCTGAATGGGGCGCATCCCCCGCAGGTGGGTTGCGCAGCAGCGCTCTTGCTGCAGCTAGCGCACCTCCATGGTGTACGCTCAGCGCTGCAGAAGATCTCACACTGGTCTGGGCCTGCATAGCCGGAGTCGGCGTTGCCGGAGTCGGCTGCTGGCTACCAGCTTGTGCCGACACACTCCGTCCTGAGTGTGTCGACATGTACTCCCCAGTGGTCACGGTTCGCCGTGAACGCGGAGTGGGAGAGTTTGCCGCTGAAGGAAGCTTGGTCATCTTCATCGGCGGAAACTCGTCGCGCTAGGAGAAAAGCCCCCTTCCTGGCGCGCCAAATGTCGAAGTGTGCGGTCGACACTTCCCCCGGGCCTGCACTGGGCAGCCCGCGGAGGTTCTTTTTTCGGAGGGGCTAGTTACTAGCGGAGAGCTTGCGCGGATGGAACGAGTTAGTAAGAGCTTGACACGGCGAGTTTTACGTGGTTCAGGTCGCCGGAGCGTAAAACCCTACGTCCACGGTGAGCTATGGAGCTCGCTGTATTGCTTGCTGCTCAGGGCCGGAGGCCTGAGCTTGGGGGTCAGTTACAGCTTGAGAGTGTATGGCTAGCGTATGAGTTGCAAAATGCGAACCCTTGCTATCGACGCCTACCCGAGCCTTTTATAGTCCAAGACTCGGGCGGCTTACAAGGGGAGCCGGGACCCGACAGGTGGTCCCGGGAAGATTGTCTATTATCTAACGTATCTGCAGTTATGCCGGTAGTTGTCTCTGGCCGAAGGCTTCTGAGTCTTCATCTTGCCGCCCTGCCCATGCCGCATGCCAGTCGTAGCGGTTGACGACGGTGCAGGCGGCATGGGTTGTCTTGTCGCGGTGTTTATTGGCTGACAGGTTCTGACACCGCGCGCCAGTCTGTGATGCGACTGGGCGCAACGGCACCCGACAGACGCGTGCTCCGCGTTTCCGCGTCTTGGGAAGACGCGGGCCTTGAATACCTTGTATGGGCAAGGTATGAGGCGTATTTACGCCCGCTGCCTATCACTCGGGGCAGGCAGCGTCGCTCTGCTGCCACGTGGCGGGCCCGGAGCCCTTCTCAGGGAAGAGAAGGGTCAGTCCCGCGGGGCACGTGGCGCCTTCGGACCTCTCTCCCGCGGAGGGGGAGGTCCGGCTTCTGCTGGCCATGTGGCGGGCCCGGAGCTCTCCTCTGAGGAGAGGGAGGTCCGGCCCCGCTGGACACGCGGCGCCTTCGGACCTCTCTCCCGCGGAGGGGGAGGTCCGGCTTCTGTATGCCACGTGGCGGGCCCGGAGCTCTCCTCTGAGGAGAGGGAGGTCCGGCCCCGCCGGACGCGTGGCGCCTTCGAAGCTCTCCCTGCGGAGAAGGGCGAGTTCCTTAGGCATTTTACCCTGTGCGTGGGGGTACCCCATATCTCAGGTACCGACAAGTACGCTAGCACCGGCCCCCTGCTTTCGCAAGGAGCCGTCGAAGAAGAGCATCCAGTAAGGCCCGGTGAAGGCCAGGGCTCAGGGTCCTGGTTCTCCGTCTCCATGGCCCCCTGAGTCAGCCTGCGTTGGCGTCTACTTCAGCCACGAAGTCAGCTAGTGCTTGGCTGTTGCCTGCGTGACGAGGAAGGAAGCCTAGCTCAAACTCCAGTAGCTCCGCCGCCCATTTGGCGGCATTGTCCGTCACGTGGGGGCTGTGGAGGATAGCTTTCAGCCTGGGGAGGCCGCCGGGAGCTGATACTCGGAGGTCCCCAGGCTGTCTTGGACCTTCGGGAGGTCCCGCTGATTTCCCGGGAGTCCCGTTGGACGTCCGGGGGGGGGGGGGGGTCTCGTTGCACCTCCGGGAGGTTGTGTCGGGGATCCGGGGTCCGTTTTGGACCTCCAGGGGGTTGCTTCGGAGACCCGGGGGGTCGTCTCGAACCTCCGGGGTTTCCTGGCACTTGTTTCTCGATAGCGAAGCAGGTTGCGGTGGTATGGGGTCTGGCCGCTCTGCGGTGAGGACCATACTCACCTCTGCAGCCGTCGCCGCGATGTAGAGCAGCAGATGCTCTTCGGGCTCGGGGACTACTATTACGGGTAGGTTCATCAGGAGCTGGTTCAGCTCCAGGGGAGCTTCCTCCGCTTCGTCGGTCCAAGCGAATGGGCCGGATTTGCGTAGGAGCTTAGAGGAGTGGAGCGTTCGCTTTGCTAACCTCGGTATAAACCGACTCAGCGCAGCTAGGCATCCCGCGAATTTCTGGACTTCGAGCCAATGGCTTTGACCCTCTCTGGGTTAGCCTCAGTTCCTTGGCGTGAGGCCAGGAATTCTAAGGGTTTTCCAGAGGGTACACCGAGCTCACATTTGTCGGACGGACGAAGACTCAGGCCAGGTTATCTAGTAGGGACGAACCAAGCCTGATCTTAACAACAATGTCTTCGACACACACCTCAACTGAGTCTCTCATTACCTCTCCTAAGGTCTTGTGCATTGCACGTACGAAGGTAGGGAGAGCGTTCCTTAGGCCATAAGGCATAGAGGCATAACAGTACAGGCCGACTACTGTGGTGAAGGGGGTGTGCTCTTCAACTTCTCTAGACGTAGGGGTCTGGTGGAAACCCGAGCAAGCATCTAGGAAGCACAGTATATCGCAGCCTAACGTCGAGCCTACTATTTGATCTATCATAGGGAGAGAAAATAGATCTTTAGGACATGCCTTATTGAGACTGGTGTAGTCGATGCACTTTCGGAGCTTCCCGCCGGCCTTTGGGACAATCAACGGGGTTCGCCAAGCACCGGGGGTGGCGGACTTTCCGTATAGAGCCAGCGCCCAGCAGCTTCTTGGTTTCTTCCCGAATGAAGCTTTTTACTGCTCGGTGGGCTGCTTGAGGGGCTCCTGTCGGACTGGCCAGGCGTTGGGGGAGACCTTTAGATAGTGCCCAGTCACCTCCCTAGGGATCTCTGGCATCCGCGACGGCTGTCATGCAGCACATCGGCATTGTGCCGGAGGGAGGTAACGAGCGCGCCCTCCTATCTGCTATCCAGGCCCCCGGCTACCCGGGTGGTCTGGGTGGCATCGGCGCTGATTCGGACGAGCCTCAAGGGGACATCGTCCTCGTCGAGGGGTTGCACATGGGGTGCTGTGGTAGAGGCACGGTGGCGTGCACTAGGGTGGAGCCGGTTTGGTTCTGCACCGCCCGGTGTTGGTGCTCCAGCTGCTGTAAGCGCCTGGAGCTTTTCCAAGGCTAACACTGCTGCAGCACGGTCTCCACAAACCTTGAGGACGTCTGTCGGTGTAGGCATCTTCAAGACAAGGTAGCCGTAGTGGGCTACTGCCATGAATCGGTACAGGGCTGGCCTGCCAATTGTGGCGTTGAACGGGAGGTCGATCTCGGCCACGTCGAACAGAATGCACTCTGTCCAATAGTTGTCTGGTGCCCCAAAGGTCACCGGGAGGCTGATGTGGCCGTAGGGAACGACCCTTCCCGGCCCTACCCCTGAGAACGGGCTCGACGGGGTGAGCTTGGCCATCGGGATCTGCAGCTTCTGGAAGGCTGCGCGACTGATGAGGTTCAGTCCAGCCCCGCCATCCACCAAAACGTGGTACATCTTCACGTTGGCGATGGTGGGGGCCACCACGAGCGGTAGTTGGCCGGCCCCAGCCATGTTCCTGGGGCAGTCGGTGGCATCGAAGCTGATGGGGGTTCCCATCCACCTGAGGTGCGGTGCTGTACTCGGGAGGGGAGCCACCGACGCTACCGCTCGGCGCAAGGCCTTAGCCGCGCTTCGGGACGGGGGGTCAGCGGACCCGCCGAAGATGACATAGAGTATCTTCCGGTGCTCGTCATCACTGGAGCTGGAGCTCTCATGATTGTGCACTGCCTTCACGGCGCGCTGAAGCTCCTGGAACTCCACCTGGCGGTCGACGCCGTCTAGGGCTTCGACCTTCTGCTTGCCCTCCCTTTGACGGTAGGGTGGGGCATCAGTTAGGGGTTGCTTCCCTTTCCGGAAGCGCTCCGCGAGCTTCTGGATTTCCCGGCACTTGGCAGCGGTATGATAACTGGTGCCATGCACGGGGCATAACTCATCCTGGCCCCCGTCTGGGGCCGGTGATTGTCGCGGCCTCTTGTCGGGGCGCGGCCCCCGAGCTTCACTGGGCGCCGCCGTTGTGGCAACGGGGGTCGCGGCTGACGGCTTTATCTTGCTTCCGCCTCCGTTCTTGATCTTCCTGCCGCTTTTATATGAAGCGGCGCCAGATCCCGGTTGACCCCCTGGCTCGGAGGCCGGCAGGGAGTGCCAGCTCCGCCCTTCGGCTGCTCTGGCACACTTGTCCGCCAGGCTGAAGAGTTCTGAAACATCACGGACCTCCCTAGTCGCGAGCTTCTCGAGCATCTTCTTGTCCCGAACGCCTTGCCGGAACGCCACTACCACAGAAGCATTATGGATGTGTGGGATGGTGTTCCGCACCTGGGAGAACCGCTGGATGAAGGAGCGCAGCAACTCCCCTGGTTGTTGCTGGATGGCGTGGAGGTCGAGCTCCGTGCCAGGTCGGGTGTAGGAACTGCCGAAGTTGGCGACGAACTACCGGCTGAGCTCTCCCCAGGAGGTTACGGAATCCTGGGGTAGGTTCATGAGCCAAGACCGGGCTGGGCCGGTTAAGGCGACGGGGAAATAGTTGGCCATGACAGCCTCATCCCCTCCTGCGGCGAGTACGGCGGTGAAGTAGATCTGGAGGAACTCCGCCGGGTTGACACTGTCGTCGTACTTTTCGGGCAGGTGCGGCCGAAACTTGCGCGGCCACTTCGCGAAGCGAAGGTGGGGTGCAAGAGCCGCACATCCTGCTCCTGTTGCCGCAGGTATCGGTGCCGCGAACGCTTGATTCGCACTTGGCACTGTGCACCCCGGTATGGGCAAGGCTGCACCATAGACCGGGGACGCCATTTGCTAGGCAAATGGTTGCGGCATATGCTGTGCGGCGTACGCCTGGGGCAGAGCTCGCGTGGCGAAGATCTGCCCTTCAGGCTGGGTTGAGGCCGACATCATGTTGTCGCCAGTCTCTTGGATGCGACGCCTCTCTCGGCGTCGCTCGAGGAACACTCGAGCATCTTGGCCCAAGTGGCATCGCTCCAGCTCTGCCCTCAGGTCCGTCGTCAGAGGCCTGGTGGAGCTGGAGTCCGCCGCCTGCCCGTCAACCGTGGGCGTGCGCGTCAGCGACACTGCTGGTTGACTGGAGCGTCGTCCCCGCCGAAGTCAAGGGTTTGCAGCGGCGACGACGAGACGATCTACCTCGCGAATCCACTGTTGGGTCGCTGCCTGAGGCGTGTCCCCAGCAGGCGGATTGTGCAGTAGCGCTCTTGCTGCGGCTAGCGCACCCCCACTGGGTACGCCCAGCGCTACTGAAGACCTGACGCTGGTTGGAGCCTGCATTACCGGGGTCGGCGCTGCCAGAGCCGGTTGCTGGCTCCCAGCTCGTTCCGACACACTCCGTCCTGAGCGTGTCGACATGTACTCCCCCCTGGTCGCGGTTCGCCGCGGACGCGAGGGGGGGGGGAGAGTTTGCCGCTGAAGGAAGCTTGGTCATCTTCGTCGGCGGAAACTCGTCGCGCAAGGGAAAAGCCCCCTACCTGGCGCGCCAAATGTCGAAGTGTTCGGTCGACACTTCCCCCGGGCCTGCACTGGGCAGCCCGCGAAGGTTCTTTTTTCGGTGGGGCTAGTCCCTTGCGGAGAGCTTGCGCGTATAGACGAGTTAGTAAGAGCTTGACACGGTGAGTTTTACGTGGTTCAGGCCGCCGGAGCGTAAAACCCTACGTCCACGGCGAGCTATGGAGCTCGCTGTATTGCTTGCTGCTCAGAACCGGAGTCCTGATCTTGGGGGTGAGTTACAGCTTGGGTGTGAATGGCTAGCGTATGAGTTGCAGAGATGCGAACCCTTGCTATCGTCGCCTACCCGAGTCTTTTATAGTCCAAGACTCGGGTGGCTTACAAGGAGGGCCCGGGACCCGACAGGTGGTCCCGGGGAGATTGACTGTGATCTACCGTACCTGCAGTTATGCCGGTAGTTGTCTCTGGCGAAGGCTTCCGAGTCTTCGTCTTGCAGCCCTGCCCATGCCGCATGCTAGTCGTAGTGGATGATGACGGCGGGGGCGGCATGGGATGTCTTGTCGCTGCGTTTAATGTCTGGCAGGCTCTGACACCGCGCGCCAGTCTGTGATGCGACTGGGCGCAACGACACCTGACAGAGGCGTGCTCCGCGTCTCCGCGTCTTGGGAAGACGCGGGCCTTGAATACCTTGTACGGGCAAGGTATGGGGCGTCTTTACGCCCGCTGCCTATCGCTCGGGGCAGGCAGCGCCGTTCTACTGGCCACGTGGCGGGCCCGGAGCCCTCCTCAGAGGAGAGGGGGGTCCGGCCCCGCGGGACACGTGGAGCCTTCGGACCTCTCCCCGCGGAGGGGGAGGTTCGGCTTCCGTCGGCCACGTGGCGGACCCGGAGCTCCTCTCTGAGGAGAGGGAGGTCCGGCCCCGCCGGATACGTGGCACCTTCGGACCTCTCTCCCGCGGAGGGGGAGGTCCGGCTTCTGTATGCCACGTGGCGGGCCCGAAGCTCTCCTCTGAGGAGAGGGAGGTCCGGCCCCGCCGGACGCGTGGCGCCTTCGGAGCTCTCCCTGCGGAGAAGGGAAAGTTCCTTAGGCATTTTCCCCTGTGCGCGGGGGTACCCCATATCGTGGGTACCGACAAGACCCATTCCCAACAACGATAGATGAAGGAAAAGAGGGATTGGGAGGGTGGGTGGAAGAGAGTATACCAACATTAGGAGTGGTATGGTATGACGCTTCGGGGTCAACTACCCAGTCGGCACCTGGTGGAGTAAGTTGCATGGTGCTGAAGGAAGAAGCACGTCGAGGGTGGCTCCTAGAGAGGTGCTAACGGCTCCGAGTACCCAACAGGATAGTCGGTGCCTCCGTAGGTCGAGGTTGACTGTCCGCCAAAAGGGTAGCCAGGCCCACCGTAGGCCTGAGTCGGCGGCCCACCAGCACTGTAGGCTGGTCCACAGTAGCCCGGGGTGGCTACAAACGCCGGCTGGGGGCGTGGTGGTCGTGGAGGCTGAGAACCCGGAGACGGCCCAGGCCACATGTAGATCTGGCCAGTCCACGGGTTGTAGGGTGTGGGCCAGGGTGCACCTCCCCGGCAGGCACCACCGCTACCACCAGTAGTCGGAGCAGTGGGTGTAGGAGTGCCGCCTGCGCTGCTACCTCCACCACGGCCGCCGTGCTTGCCTCGGCGGCGACGATTTCCACCTCCAGTACTGGCAGGAGTGCCTAGGGTGGAAGGTGGTCGTGACGGTGGTCCACCAGCAGCTGGTAAGGGTGGACGAGGGGACTGCCCAGAGCCATAAAAGGTTCTGGAAGACCCGGAGCCAGTAGAGCTTCCTGCAGTGATCTCCTCAAGCTCAAGATCAGACCATACCTTCTCGAAGGTAGGAAGTGGCTCTAGTCGGAGTAGCCACGTCCGTAGGTGACAATAGCGCTCATTCAGGCCCTGAAGGACCCGAAGAACAAGGGTGCTATCGGTGACCGGCTCGCCAAGGTCACGTAGGGCATCCGCCATGCCCTTCATCTCCCAACAGTAGGTGGAGACAGAGCGGTCACCCTGGACGGTGTTCCGGAACCGAGTGTTGATGTGAAGGGCTCGAGTCACGCGGTTCCCTAGAAACTGCTGCTCAAGGACCAGCCAGGCCTGTCGAGCAGTGCCGCCACCACGCTGTCTGACGATGTCCTGTAGCTCCTCCGCCAGGGAGCCAAGGATCCAAGATAGAACCAGGTTGTCCATGCTGATCCAGGAGACCACCACTGAAGAATCGTCCTAAAGGACGTAGTCGTCGAGGCAGTAACGCCTCAGCGTGAGGAGCACCAGGTCACGGCACCGGGCATATGAAGTGGACTCGGAGCTGAGAACAACCGGCACGAGCGTCCGGATATTCTGAATCCCGGCGGTCTGCGCATGAAGAGCGGCCACAAGTGAAGCCGAGGACATACCAGCGTCCGAGGGAGGCTCGTGGGCAGCACTCATCGGTCGGTGAGCACTCTCCTCGAGCTGGTGAGATAGAGCTGCCACGGAGGCACGCTCCTGCTCTAGGGCGAGAGCGAATGCCCGCTCGCGCTCACGAGAGGCAGCCAGTGCTGCGTTGATGTCGGAGGTGTCCGTTGTGTCGGTGCCGTGGGAAGAAGAAGCTGCGTTATCAGCAGCGGCACCGGCGACTGAAAACGGAACCGGCAGGACAGTAGTCGTGGTGCTCCCATCGATAGAGTCGCGTGGACCAGAGGTACCTGCCATGAAAACAACAGCGGTGGCAGGTTTGCTGGTGGTACCTACAAGAGGTCCGCCGGCGGCCGGACCGGTCCTCGGAGTCATAGGAGGGGCGGCAGATCCGGGGGTAGAGGTGTGCGCGCCAGCCCCTACAGGGGCAGCGGAACAGGCGGCGCCTTCAGCAGCAGCGGCGGCGCTACCAGCAACGGATCAGGGGGCGGCAGATCCTAGGGCTTAGGTGGGTGCGCCAGCCCCTCCAGAGGTGGCGGCGAAGGCTGCAGGCCAGGGGGCGGCGGGCAAGGGGGCAGTGGCAGCCGCACCAGCCCCTCCAGAGGCGGCGGCGGCTCCCCTGTGCGCGCGCCGATCCGGCCCGAATCCGGGCGACGACGGCGGCGCAGGTCCAGCGACGG
Organism: Neostapfia colusana; assembly: GCA_030760725.1. Taxonomy (NCBI): domain Eukaryota; kingdom Viridiplantae; phylum Streptophyta; class Magnoliopsida; order Poales; family Poaceae; genus Neostapfia; species Neostapfia colusana. Next base: position 54,780,421 of record JASWHV010000019.1, read on the forward strand.
CCGCGGCGGCCCAGGGCGCAGCGGCCACGGCGGCACCAGCGGGCGCGGTCCAGGGCACGGCGGCGTGGGCGGGGGTCGCGGCGGCTCCGGCGGGCGGCGGCGCAAGCCCAGGGCGTCGGCGGCGGTTGGGCCATAGGGTTAGGGTTAAGCCCTAATCCTAATCAATTCCTAGCTAATGATACCATAATAGAGGGTTAATTGTGGCTGTATTAGATGATTAAGATAATGAGGGTACAGGAGCGATTATATAGAGGAATTAGGTGAGGGGAAAAGACTAAACTACCCCTAACCCTAATCACTCACTAAAGACTAAACTATCTCTGTGTCCCACACATAATTTGAGAGTCTAACAGGTTTGGTTGCCTGGGAGCTATGGAAACACATGAACGATTGTGTTTTCAACGGCACTAGGTCAAACATTCAGTCAATCTTGGAGGCTGAGCAATGAGTGCCTGCTATAGTGCTATGGTGTATGGAAGGAGCTTCTTCACTTACCTTTTGCTTCAGAGGGCGTTTTTGCCATAAAGTTAGGGAGGCCTGTGCTGTTTTTTACCATCTTTTATTGCCACTATAGTATTTGTTTGTGTGAGTGTGTGGGTTAGGGAATTTGTGAGGGGCCTCCTGCTTCTCACTGTAATTACATTGTTCTTCTTAATGAAATGATACGCAGCTCTCCTGCGGATTCAAGAAAAAAACCGAAACTACAGAAATCAAAATGTAGTCTAAAACACTCGCATGCAGGACAAGTGAATAACACATTCTGACATCTAAAATCAAAATGTGTAGGAATAATCTCTTAAAATGCACAGCCTAGACGTTCTAAGCAGTTATCCGCAACACCTAACAGGCTAACACCGTAGGTAAAACGAACACGACGGATCTCTTACCTGCAGCCGCGCGTGCAGGTGTCCCCTAGGATCATGATCGTGGCCGTGGCGGTCCCGGTCTCGCCTCCCGACCAGCACTCGCCGAGGTTGGGGCATCGCGCCTCCTCGCAGACGGTGTGCAGCTTCAGTTCCCGCAGCTTGGCCTTGATGGCCGCGTACTTGGCGCCGCCGGGGATCGTCTCCTTCATCCACCTGGGCTTGGGAAGGGGGCGCTTCCACGTCCCCACCTCCACCGAGTACGCGAAGTCCCCCAGCGAAGGCGTGTCTTCCTGCAGCCTCCGCCGCAGGTCCGCGAGCCGCCCCGCCGTGGGCGGGGCTCCTGCCGCGGGAGGCGACGGCGCGGACGGGTCTAGAGTTTGGAGAAGAGACGGGGTGGAGGAGATGGAGCGGGAGGGGGCAAGGGTCAGGGCTCGGGCCAGGGAGGCCGCCAGGTGGCGGCGGCCCTGCATGGCTGCGGCCTGGAGGCGAGCCACCGGCGCCGGGCGGTGGGAAGGGGGGGACGGGAGCGGTGGTGGCTGGGAGTCGACGAGATGGAGTGTTTTTGACTTTTTGGTGTGGACGTCGAAGAGAGGATCCAAAGAAAGCGGAATTGCTAAAGACGTTTTCGGCTGTTCAAAGCGTCTTATCGAAGGCTGGGAGTGCAAGGGCAAGGCATATTCTTGGATTTCAGTGACCAGCAATGATCATCCCTGTAAGAACGATCAAAATTAGATGTATTCAAACACATATTCTTGAATTTCAGTGAATAGCAAATGGTCCCCTGTAAGAGTGAGAAAAATCTGAACAAGCATTCAGTTCGCGGAGATAATGTGACCTTGCCTGCACTTCATCCATATTTCAAGTTTCCAACTCTTGCTACGTAACTGAACTTTTTTCTAACTAACATAAGAACCGATGAGCATACTTTGTGGTATCCTATTGTAATCCACGTCATTATCAACTCAGCTTGAATACCAAATACAATCCTCATTGACTTGGCGACTTGCTTGTACAGGTCAAGTCAATACACAAAGGAAATCCATGGTCATTGAAGGTTTATTTCATTGAAATGGTCTTTACGATTTGAGCCTGATCTGTAAAAGCTACAAAATTCAGAGAAAAGGAACCTGTTACAAATACCATAGTTACACCTGAAAAAAATCTAAAGACAGGTTTGAGCTACCTGGCGCAGATTTACAATATGATACAAACACATGAAACGTTCCATCTGAAATGTTCCTGTTATACAACATCGTTTCAAAATTTAGCACCTCTGGAATGTTCCATCTGACTGAGTGAAATAACACATGCTGTACAAGATGACTGTTTTACCAGTTGGTATCTTTTGCAGGGAGCAAGAAGGCAAGACAAGCAGACCGAGAATAATTTGATGAGCAATTGTTTGTATGATATACACATTTGCCAAGAGTTCCAGGGCAGAAGCCATGACAAACAATACTGATGTGTTGGTTCACAAATTTCTGAAACATGGAACGGACTTGCTCTCTTTGGCTGAGTTCTTCAAAATTAAGCCCTTGAAACGGAATTAATGGCAGCAACTGGAAAGCAGCATTCAAGGCTCAGTTAAATTTGCCTATTTCCATCTTCTCAATTGCTCTTTGGCCATGGTATACAAACGTACCTCCCGTTCCATCTTCTTCTCGATTGCTCTTTGGCCATGGTATACAAAATGTAGCCTTGCTAGGTTAGGGTTCAAGTATGTGTGCTAGAACTGCAAGCTCTGGCTGTCTTCTTGTGCTCTTATTAATTAATTTGCAATTTCCAAACACCAATCTGCCAAGAAAACCTTGGATCTTGTTAGCTACCAGAAGAAGCACCAGTTAATTCATAGTTGCATTCCATACTCGTGATTTCAGTTCGATCAAATTAACTGCCATGCGTCGGTCGAGTGGTACTTATGAATTGGCCGGAATACGGCTACCAGCTGACGCGACAGAAACAGCCGATGTTCTGACAGATCAATCAAATGTCCTCGTTCATCCTGCCTTAAAATCGAATTCAGACTATATTACAAATGGTACATATATGGAAAGAAAAAAACCTCTTAATTCCCCATTTGGTTCGGTTCAGACACACAAACCACCCGAAAGAAGCCACTAACACAGATACATTGCTGTCGCTTCTTCTTCCACCTCCAGCCGATCCCATCAACATGCACGCATGATTGGTTGTGATAATCCGATGCAGCCGACGCGCGCGAGCGAAAACTAAGTCGGCCGGTCTCGACGACCGTTGCGTCTGGGTAGAGACGGCGTGGTGGCTGTTAGAATAAACTACAACACTGTGTGTGTCGTGTATGCGTGTGTGGCGTGAACGTGCGTCTACAGGCGTGTTGTGGCTCAGGTTCGAGTGCATGCATGAATTCGATTACTTGGCTGACGATAGAAGCGGGAAGAAGCCAGCAAGGAAGACCCGTCCGTACATAGTGGAAGAAACGGACTTGCTGCACATGCACCATGGCCAACAGCTCACGATCCTGCATGCACGGAAATCGAGGTTGAGTGGTGCGGGGCCTCGCTTGCATGCGGAATGGTCGGACCAAGTTTCAGTTGTAATCATTTATAAAATGGAAAGCTTATCAGTTAAACGCGGCCGGTTGCCGCAACACAAACAAGGTCGCATTCGGTGTGCTCACGTTAGTTTGAGTGAAAGCACATGCCACTACCAGAGCTGAGTTGAGTTTGGAATAAATAGAACGTGTGCATTCGTTGCTAGTACTATTCTTCGTCTACTTGATCTTTCATCGATCCTCAGCTCCAACGATTGGTATCAGAGCTAGCTCGTATCGTGAGAAGGATGGCCACTCCGCAAGGCAAGAAGGGTGTGTTCAACACGCCACTCTCCGGCAGCTCCGTGGTGGCAGAGCGCTTCGTCCCCAACTCCGGCTCCGTCGAGTTACCGGTGCTGACCAAGACGAACTACCATGAGTGGTCGTTGGTCATGCAGGTGAGTTTGGAGGGGACTTGGGCTGTGGAACGCGGTGGTGACCGCCTCTGCCGATCATCGCGAGAACCGGCTGGCTTTGGCCATCATCCTGTGCGCGGTGCCTGCGAACTTGAAGGTCGGGCTCGCGGTGAAGAAGACCGTCGTTGAGGCGTGGGATGTAGTGAAGAGGATGAGGATGGGTGATGTACGCGTGAAGGAGGTGAACACGCAGTTGATTTTGAAGCAGTATGAGACAATCGCGTTCAACAACGGTGAGTCCATCGAGGAGTTCGTCATGCGCATCACCGGGCTCGTCGGCAACCTACACGAATTGGGCGAGAAGATCGAGGAAAGTCACGTGGTGAAGAAGAGCATACGCGTGCTCCCATCGAGGTATAACCAAATCGCTTGTTTAATGGAGATGTTACTTGACCTGAACAAGATGACAGTGGACGAGCTCGTCGGTCGACTGCGCGTTGCGGAAGACCGTTGCGGCGTTGATACGGCTACCAATGGTTTCGAGCGTTTGCTGCTCACTGAGGAGCAGTGGGAGGCGCGTATACGTCAGCGCGACAAGGATTGGCATCAGCGAGGCAAGAATCGGGTACACGGGGGTGATGAACGACGTGGAGGCAGACGCAACGACGATGACACTGATGACGGAAGTAGCACGATCTCAGGCGGTAGCAGGCGTGCAAGGAGAGCCTATCGAGGGCGGTGCTTTGAATGCAGTGAGTGCGGACACATGGCGTGAGAATGCCGCTTGAAGAAGAAGGAGACGACGTTGCTCGCCGATATTGACTAGTCACCGGCTCTGCTGTGATGACGAAGGTAGATGTGTGTGTCGTGTATGCGTGTGGCACGAACGTGTGCATACAGGCGTGTTGTGGCTCAGGTTCGAGTGCATGCATGGGTTCGCATACTTGGCTAACGATAGAAGCACTACAGGAAAATAAACATTTTACGACGGCTGAATTTATTTACATGGGTCAGCCGTCGTAAATTAACGTACTTACGATGATCGTTGCGAGAGAATTTATTTACATGGGTCAGCCGTCGTAAATTAACGTACTTACGATGATCGTTGCGAGCCGTCGTAAGTAAACTACCTTACGACGGCTACGGGTCCATGGCCATCGTAAGTTACTAGACTGTCGTAAGTTAACCGTAACTTACGACGGCCGTAACCCTATGCCCTCGTAAGTTACAACACCGTTGTAAACTAAGTGTAACTTACGACGGCCATAACCTAAGCCGTCGTAAGTTACACGATTGTCGTAAGTGGATGGTTTTAACCGCCGCCTCGGCCAACGCTTGGGCTCATTTAGCCCGAGCCCGCACCGACGCCACCGCCATCGCCCTGCGCCACCCCAGCACCGCCGACGTGCGCCGCCCCCGCCGCCCGAGCTGCCCAGCGCCGCCGCCCCGCGCCGCTCCAGCGTCGCCGCCGCACGCCGCCCCGCGCCGCCCCCGCCGCCCGAGCTGCCCAGCGCCGCCACTCCGCGCCGCTCCAGCGGCGCCGCCGCACGCCGCCCCGCCGCCCGGCACCACCCCAAGCCACCCGAGCCGCCCCGGCGCCGCCGCCACTTTGAGGTAAGTTTTATTTAGTAATTAATTTAGTTCATCTAGTTGATTTAGTAATTAATTTAGTTTGTTTAGTAATTAATTTAGTTTGTTTAGTTTATTTAGTAATTTATTTAGTTTATTTAGGTCATCTAAACATTGTAAACGAGCTGAACGAAACAGTTTTGGGTCGGGTTTTAACGCTGTTTTGCCCCGTTTACGTGAAGTATGTAAAACGAATATAAATTGGACCCTATCTGCACCCGTTAAGCGTCAACCAAATCGAGCACGTGCTGCAGCCTGCAGCCGAGATGCCTTCCGTGCGCCGCCGCCGCTGAGCTCGCGCTGCTGCCGCCGCCGCCACTACAGGATAATCAAGATTTTATGACGGCTGAATTTATTTACGTGGGTCAGCCGTCGTAAATTAACGTACTTACGACGGCGCGTGGTAGCCATCGTAAGTTTACTAACTTACGATGGTCGCTGGCTCTCGGCCGTCGTAAATAAAAGGACCGACGGAATTTAAGTACCATTTACGACAGCTAAAACCTAAACCGTCGTAAGTAAAGAAGTTATCGTAAATAAAGAACATAACCATACATCTCACGGCCCGCGCGCGCGGTCCACTCACGCGCGTGACCCGCCGACTGCCACCGCATCGCTCCGCCTCGCCCTCGCCGAGCCGCGCCGCCTCCGCCGCCACGCCCCGCCCTGCCGCCGCGCACCACCGTCCCGCGCCCCGCCCCACCGCGCACCGCCGTCCCGCGCCCCTCCACGCCGCAGCGCGGCCGCCCCGCGCCTCGCCCCGCCCCGCCGCAGCACAACCGCCCCACGTCCCGCCCCGCCCTGCCGCAGCCGCCGCCATCCCACCCCAAACCCCGCCCGGCCCCCCCTGCTCGCGCCGAGCCCCGGCCGCGTCTCGGCCGCCGCCGCTCGCCGCGCCCCGCCCCGCCCCGAGCCCCGCCCTGCTGCGCCGCCCGGCCCCGCCCCAAGCCCCGCCCTGCCGTGCCGCCCGACCCCGCCCCAAGCCCCGCCCCGCCGCGCCCGGCCCCTGCTCGCGCTGCCCGGAGCCCCTGCTCGCCGTGCCGCCTGGCCATTGCTCGCCACGCTCCGAGCTCCTGCTCGCCACGCCGCTCGGCCCCTGCTCGCCGTGCCGCTTCCCGACGCGTGGGCGCCGTGATCCGACACCATGGGCGCCGCCTTCCGACGTTGTCGCCGCGCCGCCTCCCCGACGCCGTCGCCGAGCCAAGGTATGCCTCCAACATCCACGTGTTAAATTGATGTTCCTCCTGTTAAATTGATTGTTATGTTCATGACATGCATGTGTATTGTTGAATTAGGTGGTAATTAGTTTTTTTTACGTGTGTATGTGTGTATGTGCAGAAAGAGACAGAGAGAAAGATTCATTAGTTGAATTAGCTAGTAATTAGTTGTTTTCTTGTTGAATTATGGTAGATTTCTATTTGTTGAGTAATTAGTTATTTTATTGCTGATTAGTTGTTAATTTATTTGTTGAATTGTTGGTTATTTGATTAATAGAATAATTAGTTGTTTAAATGGTTGAATTAGTTGATTACATGTTTAATTTGATCTCAGATGATTAATTATTTAATTAGTATTGTAATTGGTTATTGTTTAATTAATACTTTGATTGATTGCGTGATTAGTTACTAAATGTAAATAAATGGGTTTCGGCCCGGTCCGGCCTCACACGACCCATTTAGGGTCCGTCACGGCCTATTTAGTGGTAATGTATTAGTCGAGACAGGCACGGAGGACGGCAAGCTCCCGCGCGTGGACGTCGGGCCCCGACGGGGCGGTTTCATCTTTGACCCACTTACGACGGGGCATAACGTACGACGGCTAACCCTAAAGGCATCGTAAGATAATGGCAGGCCCCAGCGGGGCATAACTTAGGACGGTTGACTCACTTCTTTATCTCTCTCTCGTTCTTTCCTTCTTCTCTTTCTTTCCTCTCTCTCTTTTAAATGACTCGAAAATGAAAGATTGACGTAAACCTATACAACATGCGTCACCCGTTTCGAACCGGCCCGTCTCACATGTGTTACGCATGTGAGGCGTGTAGGTTCGGAATTGTCCCTTTTTGGATAGTCTGGGAGTGACCGAGGTGGTGTGGCTTGTGATGAGACGAGGGTTTAGATCTAGACGAGATTTCGACGGCATACCTTGTAGTTCTCTGCTGCACCATTTTCAGGCGTGCAGTGGAGAACAGCGGGGTTATGCTGCCGAAATTTCGTTCGGATCCAGACCACGCGTCTCGTCATGAGCACGCTCCGCTCGGTAACTCTTGGGTGGGTTTAGGTGCCTCCGTATAGATAATAAACTCTTTAATATTGTATTTTTCATCTAACATAAGGAGAGAGGGAGATGTAGAGTGGTATAGAAGGGAGAGAGGGAGTGCGAGAGAGAGAGAGAGAGAGAGAGAGAGAGAGAGAGAGTGAGAGTGAGATGGAGAGATGGAGTGTTGCAATAGAGGGAGAGAGAGAGTGCGAGAGAGGGTGTGAGTGAGACTGACATAAAGAGGGGATGAATAGTACAGAGATAGAGGAACAGAGTGAGAGAGATGATGAAAAGTATAAAGAGAGGAAGAGAGTGAGAAAAAAGAGAAAGACATTGATATCTGAATTCAAACCGTCGTAACTACTCATGTGTTTTGTAGGGTTCGGCGACGGAGGCCTCTACTTACGACGGATGCGCGACGCCGTCGTAAGTTACTTTATTTACGACAGTAGCCGTCGTAAGTTAGCTTATTTACGACATAATAATTACCTTAGTTTTATACCGTCGTAAGTAACGAAATACCGTCGTAAGTAGCTAACTTACGACGGTTTATGACTTAATTACGACGGCCTTAGCCATCATAAGTCCATCGTATCCCTGTAGTGAAGCAAGAAGAGAGCAAGGAAGACTCGTTCGTACGTAGTGGAAGAAACGGACTTGCTGCATGCACCATGGCCAACAGCTCGCGATCCTGCCTGCATGGGGGCTGGAACAGGATATGTAGGCGTGGTTGAGTGCGTTGAGTGGTGCGGGGCCTCAAGCTCGCTTTCATGCGGAATGGCCGAACCACGTTTCAGTTGTAATCGTCTATAAAATGGAAAGCTTAACAGTTAAACGCGGCCGGTTGCCGCAGCACAAACAAGGTCGCATTCTGTTTGTGTTTCAGCTGGCGTTAGTTTGAGTGAAAGGACCAACCACTACCAACGCTGAGTTGAGTTTGGAATAAATAGAACGTGTGTCTTTGTTTCCAGTTCTATTCTTTGTCTACTCGATCGTTAGTCGATCCTCAGCTCCAACAGTGGCTAGCTCATGTTAGCTAAACAAATGCTGCATTGTGTGTGTTTTTCCATTCTGTTAATAACCTGAGCTGCGACTCAGCACTTTGTAACGTCTTTGCCTAAGCTGACTCGATCCGATCATGTGGATGCATGGTGCAACGGACGAGCCGGTTTTGTAGTCGACGTGCGGGAGCAATCTGCGGATCACGTACCCGACGTGATGACTCGCATGCAGCATGTCAGTTGTTCTGTTTTCTTTTGATAAGAAGAACGAGAGCCGGTTGGTTGTTAAGGCCACGACACAAAACATCATCGTGTTCATAGCCTCACTTGGTCGACGATCCGAGTGCAATCGTGAGTGAGATCGTTGTTGTCGAGTTCGTAGCTGACAAGTGGCATCAAAGCCGCGTTTCAGCCGAGGACTTGTGATGGCGGGGACTGCTCCGAGGAGGAGAGGGGAAGGCGTCGTTGATGATGGCACCGGCACACCTAGAGGAGCTGGCGGCATCGGGCAGGAGCTGACAATGGCGCGCCAGGTTGTGTTGGTCGTGCCTAGACCTTCCTGTGTGCCAACGCTGACACGGACGAACTACGATGAGTGGAACCTTCTAATGGAGGTCGCCCTACAAGCGCGAAGCTTGTGGCGGGCGACCGAAGGAGGTGAAGATCTCAACGACGAGTACGGCTACCTCAACGAACGGGGAGCACTTGAGATGATCTACAGGTCCATTCCCTCTGAGATGCTCTCGGCATTGAGGAAATACAATACCTCTAGGGGTGTCTGGGGGGCGATTAAGGCTTTGCGCACCGGTTGTCAGTGAGTTCGTGACACCAAGGCTCAAACTCTTCGGATGGAGTACGACCAGCTGAAACATAAGCCGGGGGAGCCCGTTGATAAATTGGCCATTCGTTTACAAGGGTTGGCATCAAGACTCGGCGAGCTTGGGGATCCAATCAGTGAGAAGAGGTTAATGCAAAAGTGGCTTCGTATTGTGCCTAAGCGATACTCCCAGTTGGCGGTTTCCATTGACAGCCTTGTGGATCTGGACACCACAACTTTTGAAGAAATTGTGGGCCGTTTCAAGGTGGCCGAAGAAAGGTTTGATCTGGATACCGAGCAGGATGGGGGTAAAAAGCTACTCCTCACTGAAGAAGAGTGGTGAGCTCGATTTGGACACCATGTTCAGGGTGGTCCATCTGTTGGAGGCTCGGGAGGTGGCAAGAAGACACATGGGAAGACCAAGAATGATCGTGGAAAGGATATGGGACGTTCCAACAAAAGTGGCAAGGGCAGTCCTAAACGTGTCGGGAACTACCGCTACTGTGGTATAAGTGGCCATTGGGCGCGAGAATGCCGTAAGAAGGAGCGAGATGATGCCTCAGGTGCAGCTCATGTGGCAGAAGTGGAAGACGGGGACCCAACGCTACTCATGGCATAGGAAGACGGAGATCATGCACAAGAGAATGAGGTGGTACATCTATGTGAAGATCAAGCCAAGATGTGTCCCTCAGCCTCGGGTGATGCCAAGGATCCTCGGTGGCATCTGGATACAGGTGCATCTAATCATATGACTTGGGATGATTCGGTTTTCTTTGAGCTAGACCGAAACTTGACTGGCACCGTTCGGTTTGGAGATGGTTCCCTGGTGGAGATCAGAGGGCGAGGGACGGTTATCTTCATTGGACGTGGCGGTGGACACCGTGTGCTGTCTCGGGTTTACCTCATTCCCGAACTCCGAACCTCAAGATTTAACTTGATGAGTCGGTGTAAGTGCATCTAGGCATCCCCGTGGGTTTTGGATGATTGATGACGACAAATTAAGAGACTAATGAGCTGAGATGATCATAAGCACAGGACATTTCCAAGTCGGGCACCTAAACTCTCAAAAAAAAGGAAAAAGATGAAGAACGACGTCGAAGACTCGAAGAGTAGAAATTAGGGTTTCACTTGAGTCTTTAGTAGGCTAGCCGTGTAAAAGAAAGAGTGTGTGTCAAGTGCATTGAGATCATAGAAGAGAGCTCAAAGCGTTAGAAGTGTCAAATCCTTAGTGGAGAGAGGTAGAGAGGTAAAGTTGGGCAGGCCGGACTTGTCCGGGGGAAGAGGCCAGACTAGTCTGGAAGTCCTATGGCTTAGTCCGTTTTAAGGTGGACTAAGAGTTCCTGACTGAGATCGGACCTGTCCTTTTTGGACGGACTAGTCCGTTTCTCTCTAAGTGAGAGTGTTTTGGGGGCTAAGTCCTGGTAGACCGGACTTATCCGCCTAAGTGGTCGGACTAGTCCGGGCTAGCCAGACTTGTCCATTTTCACACGGACTAAAAGTTCCTATGTGAGTTCAGGCTAGTCCGTTCTAAGGCGGACTAGTCCGTATGGGTGTGATATGAGAGCTCCCACGGCTAAGTCTTGGTGAACCGGACTTGTATGCCTTAGTGGCCGGACTAGTCCAGGTACTCCAGACTTGTCCGTTCTCACCCGGACAAATAGTTCCTGTGTGAGATCGGACTAGTCCGGTGTGAGGCGGACTAGTTCGGTAGGTGGCAACGGTTGGCTTCGGGACTTCTATAAAAAGAGATGCCCCGACGCCATTTAAAAAATCTAGAACCCTAGCGCCGCCACAGCGATCCAAGAGCCCCCCTAATCCTTCTCTCTTGCCTACTCACCCTCTAGAGCCAATTCTTAAGTGATTTTGGGTGTGTGAGAAGAGGAGAAGGAAGAACTTCGCGTTTAGGCTCTTGGAGTGATCTCGTGCACTTGGTGTGATCTGTGACTTGTGAGATCTGTGAAGTTTGTGGAAGTGATCAAGTGGGAGCCTTGGATTGTGAGCAGCCCCAAAACTTTGTAAGTTCACCCTTGAGATAGTGAAGAACCGGGTTGTCCTTAGTGGCAACTTGGTGAGGAAAGGGTTGTTATACCCGGTCCCTTGTGGACTCCTCAACGGGGACGTAGATTCTTGAGTGGAATCGAACCTCGAGATAAAAACTCAGTGTCTCTCTTGCATGTATATTTCTTTGAAGATCAAGATTGCTTAGGGTTTGTTTTAATTATTTTGCTATACATGGTCACACTCTTGCAATTCATTTCAGTCGGGATGTTCTGCTCTGGTGAGAGACGGAGTCATGACAATACATGATCGACGGAAGAACCTCATCATTAAAGTTGCAAGAACGAAGAACATGTTATACATGGTCAAACTGGAGATTACTCAACAAGTGTGTTTTGCGGCGTCCACCAGAGATGAAGCGTGGAAGTGGCATTCTCGTTTCGGCCATCTCAACTTCGACTCCCTCCGCAAGCTTGTCCAAGGGAATATGGTGTGTGGCATGCCGTTGATTGATCACACTGATCAAATTTGCGACAGGTGTCTCATTGGCAAGCAGCGGCGTACGCCATTCCCGTTGGTGGCAAACTATCGAGCTTGTGAACGCCTAGACCTGGTACACGGCGATCTTTGTGGTCCGATATCTCCACCAACTCACGGCAGAAAGGGGTATGTTTTGCTCTTAGTTGATGACGAAACTCGTTACATGTGGTTGGAGTTACTGAGGAGCAAGGATGAAGCACCAGGAGTTATAAGAAGGTGGTAGGCTGGTGATGAAGGAGAGACATCCATCAAGCTTCGTGTGCTACACACGGATCAAGGTGGGGAGTTCACTTCGTTGGAGGTCGATGAATATTGTGTTGATCATGGTGTACACAGACAGCTCACAGCGCCGTACTCACCTCAGCAAAACGACATCGTGGAACGTAGAAATCAATCTGTTGTTGGCATGGCACGATGTTTGCTGAAGATAAAGAGTATGCAAAATGAATTCTGGTGGGAGGCAGTGACTACTACTGTCCATCTGCTAAATTGTTCACCGACGAAGGTTGTGATTGGCATGACACCATATGAAGCGTGGTATGGGGTCAAACCGTCGGTGAGCTATTTTTGGACGTTCGGATGTATCGTCCATGCAAAGGTGACACGTCCAAACCTAAAGAAGTTGGACGATCGCAGCACTCGAACAATCCTTATTGGCTATGCACACGGACGAACCAAAGGATGGCGTGTGTATGATTCAGTGTCAAAGCGAGTGTACATAACTCGTGATGCCGTTTTCGATGAGGGAGTGACCTGGAATTGGGAGTCACCATCACAGTCTCCAGGATTTAGTGTTGACTTTGCACCAGTGGTAACCATGCCTCCGTCCGGGAAAGGGGGTAATCAGACTGATGCTCCATGCAATGACATGCCCTAAGGGGGTGTGTCCTCACCCAAGGCTTGGACACCTGCACTGGAAAATGGCGACAGGGAAAAAGTGTCTGAAGGCTTTGTTTCACCACCTCCTGGTGCGACACCGGATAGTGAGCTCGTCGAGGAGGAGGCGCCAAGGCGGTACCATACACTTGAAGCGGTATGTGGTGATGGAAGTCAGGGTTCCAGCGAGACCCTTATCTTGGTAAATGATGAAGAGCCAAGCACTTTTGAGGAGGCCAGGCCACATGAGGTGTGGCGAGCAGCTATGTTGGATGAGTTGCAGTCCATCGAGGACAACAAAACGTGGAGCTTGACCACACTTGCTGCTGGCAAGCACTCTATTGGACTCAAGTGGGTTTATAAGATTAAGAAGAATTCTGTCGGGGAGATTGTCAAGCACAAAGCTAGACTGGTCGCCAAAGGCTATGTCCAGAGAGCTGGGGTGGACTTCGACGAGGTTTTCGCTCCAGTGGCACATCTGGACTCAGTCCGTTTAATCCTAGCCATTGCAGCTCAGAAGAGGTGGCAGGTACATCATCTTGACGTAAAGTCTGCTTTTTTGAATGGTGATTTATAGGAAGAAGTTTATGTTGATCAACCACCTGGGTTCGAGCGTGAAACAGGCAAAGTTTTATTGTCTTGTTAAGGCGTTTTATGGCCTCCGTGAGGCGCCACACGCTTGGAACGCCAAGTTGGATGAGACACAGGAGTCCATCGGGTTGCAAAGAAGCCCTTGTGAGCATGCAGTGTATGTGTGCAGAAATGGGTGTGAGTGCTTGTGTCGGTAACCTCGGTATCGGGTACCCCCGCGCACAGGAGAAAAACCGCCTAAGGACCTCGCCTCCTCCGCAGGGGCGAGCTCCGAAGGCGCCACGTGTCCAGCAGGGCCGGGCCTCTCCTCTCCTCACAGGCGAGCCCCGGGCCTGCTACGCGGCCAGCAGAGCCGGGCCTCGCCCCCTCCGCAGGGGTGAGCTCTGAAGGCGTCACGTCTCCAGCAGGGTCGGGCCTCCCCTCTCCTCACAGGCAAGCTACGGGCCTGCCACGTGGCCAGCAGAGCCGGGCTTGGCCCCCTCCGCAGGGGCGAGCTCCGAAGGCGCCACGTGTCCAGCGGGGCCGGGCCTCCCCTCTCCTCAGAGGCGAGCCCCGGGCCTGCCACGTGGCCAGCAGTGCCAGACCTCACCCCCTCCGCAGGGGCGAGCTCCGAAGGCGACACGTGTCCAGTGGGGCCGGGCCTCTCCTCTCCTTAGAGGCGAGCCTCGGGCCTGCCACGTGGCCAGCAGAGCAGGGCCTCGCCCCCTCCGTAGGGGCGAGCTCCGAAGGCGCCACGTGTCTAGCGGGGCCGAGCCTCCCCTCTCCTCAGAGGCGAGCCCCGGGCTTGCCACATGGCCAGCAGTGTTAGACCTCACCCCCTCCGCAGGGGCGAGCTCCGAAGGCGCCACATGTCCAGCGGGGCCGGGCCTCCCCTCTCCTCATAGGCGAGCCCCGGACCTGCCACGTGGCCAGTAGAGCCGGGGCTCGCCCCCTCCGTAGGGGCGAGCTCCGAAGGCGCCATGTGTCCAACGGGGACGGGCCTCCCCTCTCCTCAGAGGCGAGCCCCGGGCCTACCACGTGGCCAGCAGTGCCGGACCTCACCCCCTCCGCAGGGGTGAGCTCCGATGGCGCCACGTGTCCAGCGGGGCCGGGCCTACCCTCTCCTCAGAGGCGAGCCCCGGGCCAGCCATGTGGCCAGCAGTGCCGGACCTCACCCCCTCCGCAGGGGTGAGCTCTGAAGGCGGCACGTGACGTGCTACCCACCCCGGCTCAGTAGGCAGCAGGAGTAAAGGCACGCCATGCCTTGTCCGATCAAGACATTCAAGATCCTCGCCTTCCCAAGACGCGGAGACGCGGCGCACGCCCCTGTCAGGTGGCACTATGACCAGTCGCGTCACAGTTAAGATAAGCACGACATGTCAAAAGCCATTGAACAATAGATACGGCGATAAGACGTTCCCTGCCGTCCCTGCCATCATCAACCACTACGCCTAGCTTGCGGCACGGGCAGGACGGCAAAACGACGACTAAGAAGCCATTGCGAGAGACAAATACCAACATTCACTGCAAGATATGGTAGATGACAGGAAATCTCCCCAGGGCCATCTGTCGGGCCCTAGGGCCCACCTTGTAAGCCGCCCGAGTCTTGAAGTATAAAAGACTCGGGTTCGCAACGTTGCAAGGGGTTCGAGCATTCGAGGTTCGAGCGTTCGAGGGTTCGAAAGTGGGCAACTTAGCTCATCCAGGTCACCAAGCTTAGAACTCCGGTTCTAAGCTCCGAGCAATACAGCTCCCGTGGACGTAGGATGTTACGCTCTAGCGGCCCGAACCACGTAAAAGTCCTTGTGTCAATCCTCTCACAACCAGCGTGACCTCCCGAGAGAACTAGCCTCTCCGAAAAAGAACCTCCGCGGGTTGCTCCTGAAGCAGGCCCGGGGGAAGTGTCGACGGCACACTTTGACAACTTGCTACTGGGAGTTTATATTGATGACCTCATAATCACTATTTCATGCCCGGATGTGATTGCCATTTTCAAGAAGCAGATGATGTCGTTGCTCTCCATGAGTGATCTTGGCCTATTGAGCTACTATCTCAGTATAGAAGTAGATCAAAGGGAAGATGTTATCGCACTCCGACAATCAAGTTATGCTATGAAGCTTTGAGAAGGCTGGGCTATTGGGGTGTAATCCGGTACATGTCCCGGTGGAACCAGGGTTGAAGTTAAGCAAGCAAAGCAAGAATCCTCCTGTTGATGGAAAATTATATAGGAGTGTGGTTGGCAGACTCAGGTACCTGGTACACACAAGACCCCGATCTTTCATATGGTGTTGGGCTTGTAAGCATGTTTATGGAGGCTCCAACCAGGGAACACTGGGCGGTTGTCAAGCATCTGATAAGATATGTGGCCGGAACTGTGATGTATGGCTACAGGTATGTCAAAGGAGCTACTTAACAAAGGATAACTGGGTTTAGTGATGCCAACTTTGCAGGTGATGTAGATGACCGGAAAAGTACCACCAGACTTGTGTTTACATATGGTGGATGCACCATAAGCTGGTAATCTCAGAAATAGAAAGTGATTGCCCTCTCTTCATGTGAAGCGGAGTACATTGCAGCGACTACAGCAGCTTGCACATGCGTTTGGCTCCATCATTTACTCGGTGATCTACTGGGAACATTGGGTGATGCTACAATGATCTACGTCGATAACAAATCGGCCATTTAGCTTTGCAGGAACCCAGTGTTCCACGACAGGTCAAAGCATATCGAGACCCGATTCCATTTCATTCGTTAATGTGTGCAGAGTGGAAAAATTGTCGTGGACTATCTGCACACTGGAGAACAACTGGCGGATGTCTTCACCAAGACATTTCCTAGGGCCATGTTCATGGAGATGCGAAAGAGGCTGGGCATCGTCGACACCAGCAATTGATTAGGAGGGAGTTTGTTAGCTAAACAGTTGCTGCATTGTGTGCGTTTTCCATTTTATTAATAACCTGAGTTGCGACTCAACACTTTGTAACGTCTTTTCCTAAGCTGACTCGATCCGATCATGTGGATGCGTAGTGCAACGGACGAGCCGGTTTTATAGTCGACATGTGAGAGCAATCTGCGGATCACGTACCCGATGTGATGACTCGCATGCCGCACGTCAGTTGTTCCGTTTTCTTTTAATAAGAAAAACTAGAGCCGGTAGGTTGTTAAGGCCACGGCACAAAACTTCATCCTGTGCTGTCAAGTTCGTAGCTGACAGCTCATAGGCCGAGGGCGGCGAGCGGCGTCTTGCCCTGTCCGGCCTCGAAGTAGAAGATGAGCATGGCGAGCATGGCGATGCGTGCGTGCTTGATCTCGGCCAGCTTGAGCCGCTCGAGCTTGTCCTGGTCCGGGATGTAGACGCCGTCCTTGACGGTGCCGCCGAGGGAGAGCGGGTCGAAGAACTTGCCGCCGGGGTAGCCCTGGTCGCCGGTGAAGTTGGAGAAGTTCTCGGCGGTGCGCGACCACGGCGTGGCCCACTCCACGGACTGCGAGTCCGGGTTGAAGAAGTCCACCCACCGCTTGGACTCCACCCACCCCATGAGCAGCAGCTGCGTGCCGAGCAGGGAGCCGAAGGAGAAGGGCGCGACAGCGCCCGGGTCGGCGCCGGCCTCGAACCACGGGATGCCGCTCCACGCCTGCCCGACGAAGATGCCCAGCACGGCCGCCATCGCCCACCGGCCGTGGATCAGCTCCGCCTCCCGGTACCACTTGAGGAACGCCGGGTCCTTGCCCAGGCGGCCAGGCCCAACGGGTCGAACCCGAAGTCGCCGGGGAGCCTGCACCAGCACGTTCCGCCGCGGTTAGCTCTTTCAGTTTCCAGCACCGCCGCCCCCACGCCATTATATCAAACGAAGGTGGCAGGCAGGCAGGCTTCTAGGATAAAGGGCGAAGAGGAACGCGAGGGGACTTACGAGCCGTCGAGCCATGGCGGGTTGACGATCTCGAGGTCGCTCTTCACGGCGGGGATCCAGGACTTCTTGGCCTCGACCACGAGCGCGCGGCGCGGCGCGGGCTTGCCGGCGACGGAGGCGGCATTGGCGAGCGCGCGCCTGGCTCCGAGGAACGGGGTCTTGAGCACGGCCGCGGACGCGGAGGTGGACGCGAGCGCCATGGCCTGGTACGTTCGCGCGAGAGGGGGGGGTCCTGTACTGGCACAGCGGTGGCCGTCGGTCGATCTGGCCGTTATGTCGCGGCGAGCAGGACGTCAGGCATTAATGGCCACGCGGGGCGGCCGCAAGATCTGGGCGCGGTGGATCGGATAGGGTCCTGGCCAATGGGGATCGCGGCGCCATCGGATTCCGCCATGCGGGTGGACGCCACGTGGACTGCCAACGCCCCCTCGTGATTTGGACGTGGAAAGACAGACATCTGCCGAGTAGAAGAGCATGCGGTGCGAGCGATTGCGATTTTGGCAGAGACCGTGGGTCGTCCTCCTGAATGATGCTTCAGCTTGGTATTGAAATACAGAATGTAATCGACCGACAGGATTCAGTT
This sequence comes from Neostapfia colusana, assembly GCA_030760725.1. Lineage (NCBI taxonomy): Eukaryota > Viridiplantae > Streptophyta > Magnoliopsida > Poales > Poaceae > Neostapfia > Neostapfia colusana. The sequence goes on from JASWHV010000019.1 coordinate 54,798,390, forward strand.
CGGTGCGGCGACGTCACGCAATAGGAAGAAAAATCCGAAATGGGGTCATGAAATTGAATCAGATAACAGACTGAAAATCAGTTTGAGAAAGAGGTGGATTTTTTTTAGTTGGAGCAGTTTAAGTGAAAAAATGCAGTGGATGAAGATCGCGTGGACTTGATAACCTGCTTGCACGATTGCATCCTAGTTACTCCAATTTGCTGTCCTAAACATCATTTATTTCAGAACGGAGGGAGTACTTCTTAAGATATATACTATTTTTTGTGCATCAAGAACCTAACTACTTGTTGAAGCTATATCCAGTAAAAACATAGACCGCAATGAATATATACGTGTAGCAAGATTAGGGCCTAGCAGCAATCTCTTGAACCAAAAGAAACATCATACATCCAGGTCAGGGTTCTAGCATTTCATGACAACTCTGTAGAAGTAGTCTCTAACCCATATTGGTGCATAATAGAGCATGGATAGGATAGCACTGAACCGGCCGTAAGCGAGAAAAGCTGGAGGGTTCTTGTTAAGAACCGATGCAACCACCTTGTCTGCGAGTTCTTCCGCCGGAGTCGACCCAGGGCCCTGGGAAATGTTGGTCCTGGCTCGGAGAGACGCCTCGTATTGCTTGTAGTACTTCCAGTCGTGTATCTGATCATACTTGGCTGCAGAGGAATTCCCAAGATTTGACTTTGTCCCTCCTGGGGCAACAGTCATGACATTTATGCCGAAGCTTCTTAGTTCGACCCTGCAATGAATCGATTTTCCACACAAATATGAAACGTTAAAGGAAGATTGTAGAGGGAAAAGCCAAAGACCATTAGACCATAGAGTAACATGCTGACAGCATAAGACATAGAATATCACAAGAGAAGATCTTGCATTGCATTGGCAAGTTGAACGTGTAGTTATTGAGTATCTTGCGACAAGATCAAGTAATCTAATTTAATATCCCTTACGAAGAGTACTAAAGTAGTGATAATGTAACCGAATCAGGACATCTATTGAGTAAATGCTAGCACTAACACCATACAGGATAAGACAGCTGTCACTATTCTGCTTGCATACCAGTTAAATTCAAACGGTTTAGATTAAAACAGGGTATTTTAGAAGTCAGAAACAATATCAAACCATAGTGCACCTAAACCTATTAGTCACTGTTGAACGATTTTGTGATGCCTTCCATTCCAAAGTGCAAACTACAGAATTTAGACAAACGATATAATGCCACTGTGATAATGCATAATAATCATTAAATGTGCAAACCTTAGTGTGTCACTCAATGCATGGAGAGCAGCTTTCGACGCTGCATATGCACCAGCCCATGGTCCAGGAGCCAAAGCAGCAATACTTCCAACATTCACGATTGTACCTTTTCTTCTTTCTATCATGTGCGGAATAACAGCTTGAATCAACCTCATCGCCCCTGTAAGTTTAAAAATGGATAAATGCATATCAGCATCAAACCAATACAGGAGCATTTGTGACAATCAGTATTCAACAAGAATTGAATTCTTCAACAAGAATAACGTAAAGTTCAGCAATGGGATTTATTGAAGAAATTTGCTTGATAATAATTGGCCTCCCTGTTGAGACATAGTGGCAAACTAGGAAAGCAATGTGCCAGCTAGTTTGCTCCTCCAACACTTAAAAATAGTTAAGTGGTCGTATTTACAACTGGTTTAGTACTCCCTCCGAATCTCAATTAGTTTAATTCCGGACAGCAGATTTAAGATGAAGGCAGTGCTATCTGGCTGTCATCAATTCTACTCCGGACAGAGGTAGTATGAGATTTTTTTTTATAATGAGATGTACTCATGGTTGCTAGAAACTTCTATTACTCCATTTACAGTTGAACTGTAAAACTTTGTGCATAAAACTCTGGTTTTTATTAGCAAGATTATTGCTAATTTAAAACCGTTCTACTTTATCCGCGGACTTAACTGGATGCAACGCAAGCTACCCATGGAACCCCAAGTTCCTTTCTCAAAGGAAGTCAAGCCATGCATGGTTGGACTAGACTTGATTTTATACTCGAGCACCCTCATGTGCAACCAAACATACTTGGAGGGTGACCCAAATCTTAAACCAATTTCCTTACTAAAAGGTGCTTTGACAGCCAACTGTCAACCCAAAAAAGTTTTGTTTTCCCTAGTAACCAGAATTGTGCATAGGTAGATCAAAGAACCAACATTTCTAGTCCCCCATGAATCTCTGATGACCTATTTTATTTTTAGATTCAAGGATCCAAAATCTTGTCTGCGTTGGGAACGTCGCAATCACCAGAGAGCAAACAATAATACAATACAGTAGCAACAAGCGATTTTTCAGTCCTACCATAGACATTGGTGTCAAAGACCTGGTGGAACGACTCCATGGGCACCTCAGCGAGCGGCGCGACGAGGTGGATCCCTGCGTTGTTGACGAGCACGTCGACGCGGCCGTGCTCCCGCATCGCGTCCGCGACGGCGGCGCGGGCGCTGCCGTCGGACCGCACGTCGAGCTCCAGCAGCAGGCAGTCATCGAGGCCGCGCATGGACGCGCGCGACCGCGCCGTCGCCACGACCGCGCACCCGGCCGCCACGAACGCGCGCGCCATCGCGTGCCCAATGCCGCCCTCGGAGCACCCCGTCACCAGCACCACCGGTGGCCGCCGTTCCTCCCGGTTCTCGCGGCCGGACGTCGCCATCGCCGGGGCGAGATCCCGATTCTTTGCTGTCTGTGAACCCTAGCTGCGCGGCGCAGGCAAGGGAGCGTTTGTGGCTTATAGTCGAGCTGCCAGCGCCCAGTAGCCCTGCTCTTGTTTATATTTTAGAACAGAGCTAGTGATCCTTCTTGTGGAGGTAGCCATGCCACAACAAGGACCACAGGAAAAAGTGTTTTACTTGAGGAGTCAATTTACTCTAGCAGGGAACTTGTCACCAAGAAGTTACTTTACCAAATTTCAAAATTAACCATCTTGTTTATCTAGAAATATATTTAAAGTACATGATATCAATGAGGTACATCAAACAAAAATTTAAAGAATTATTGAAAAAAAAACACAATATGTCAATGCCTAATCAACAAGATCTACAGAAGTGAGCATAAAGAGAGTTTTTCAATAGATCTAGCACTAACCCGTGGAAGTGAGTATACGAAGAGTTTTTTTTTCACCTAGGTTCAAGCCTTCCGAGTGGTAATAGTTATATATCCCGTTTTTTTGTATTTATGGTCTGCTTTTTCCCGCCTTGATTCTCCTCTTCTATAACACGAGAAATAAAGTAATAAATGATCCAGGAGAGAGACGTGATTATCCTTTATTATGGTCTTGTCTCCAGGTTTATAGCAGGGGAAGGACAGCAAGAACTCGAAGAATTTGTAGACACTGGAGAAGCACAGGTGTCTCGTTTCTTCAAACCTGCTCTTAATGAAGATCAGGACGAAACAGTTTTTTTTTTTACTTTGGGATTCGTGAACACTACTGATGTTCTGGTGCGCCATAGCCGTCGACCGTTCTGGTCATGCACCACCTAACGTGTAACACCCTACATAGGAAATAGAGGGTTTTTTTTAAAATTTTTCTAACAAATTAGAACCAAACTACCCGAAATTCAAAATTTAAACGTGAAATGAAATAAAAGATCAAGGAAAATAAAAAGAAAAGAAAACAGAAACCGGGTTGGACCAAAAGCCCACCTACCTTTATCTGTTTTCCCGCAGCCCACCATTTCTCTTCCGCCTAGCCGGCCCAGCCCGCCAGAGACCTCTGTCCTATTTCTTTTTCCTCACCGAATGGAGGGGCCCGGCTGTGTAATACCCGAGTTTTTAACAAAATGGATAAACCCTCTTCCCCTTCACCACCCCAGCCCGGCCATCGGCCCCTCCTTCTCCAAAACCGCCGCCTCTCCTCTTCTCTCTCTCTTTTCACCGTTCTATTATCACATGTGGAGAAAAACCCCGGCACGTGGCTGATCTCGCGCCCCCTCCGCCAACCGGCGCCGCAGCAACCGCCGCCTCCTCCCCACATATATATACAGCCCGACCCCCGACCATTTTCCCCACAGAAACCGCCCAATTCACTCCGATCGGAAAAACCGCCCCTTTTTCCAATTCTTCAAAAACACTCGGAGATCCTTGGTGTTAGAGACTCCTACACACTCCACCGATCTCCAGAACAAATTCCCGATCAAATTCCCTGAAGGAACGCGCCTGGAAATCGATTCCGACGAGGATCGCCGGAATTTCAAACTGTCGCCGTCGATCGTGCTTCTCCGGCCGTCTCTGGTCCCCGAGGAACCCCTAGGTGAGTTCCCCATCTCCCCCTCTTCCTTCTGGTACCGAGAGATCAAAGTTTAATAGAGAATTCAAAGAAAACAGAAAACCCCAGCCACCGCCGCCGCTCGCCGGCGACTGCGCGGCCGGCGGACGCGGGAGAGAAGGGTCGGGGGCGACGTGGCCGCCTCTGGTACGCCGGATCTGAGCCAACGGCTCAGATTAAAACCAGCGTACCGGTTCGGTAATTTTAAATCTGGGCCGTTGATCTCGGATCCAACGGCCCACATTCAAAATAGTTATAAACGTTAGGAAATTCACAGAGGGGTCCCTAGAGATTTAAATAAACTAGAAATAACCCCTGATTCTTGCAGAATTAACCCTAGGCTTATTAGAAATTTGTAAAAATCAGTTTAAAATACCAAATAGCCCCTGTGTAATTTGTAAATTCATCAAATAGTTCTGTATTTTCAAATTGAACCCCAGAAAGTTTGAAATTATTACAAATCAAACCAAATCAGTTTAAAAGTTTGTTTTAAATATGTAAGTAAACAAATTAGGACTAAATTAGTTTCTGAAAAATGTTAGAAAATTATTAAAAGTCCTGATTAAATGTTCTGATCAGAATATTAAATTTGAAACTAAAAATAATTAATCTCAAAGGCTGAAATTAATCATATAATGACTAATTAATTCTGAAAATTGAAACAAAAACAATATAAATATCAGAAAAATTGTAGAAATTTATTAAACAGCACAATATTATTCTGTTTTTATGTTTTTAATGCATTTGAAGTTTCTGTAGTCCAGAATAATTATTTAAATGGCTGAAAATGCATTTTTTAGTATTAAATAAGTATTGAAATATGGATAAAAATAGTGTATATTAAAGAAATATTTTGGAAACTGTTCTAACTACTAAAATAGGTTCTGAAATGCAGAAAATTAGAAATATGAGTTCTGAAAATCATTATAATAATAATTTAAATGATTTTCTAGGATTTAATTAATTACAACAATTAACATATATATCTATAAAACTCTAAAATTTATTCAAATCATCCCACAAACTGAAAATGAATGTTTAGCTGTGGCAATAGTAAAGTAGAAGGAATATAAGTAACCAATTGAAATTTATTTTCATTATAACCCACATGAAATGATACAAAAACAATAGGTGCATGTGTGTATACAAATATATATGATTGTAAATACATTGATAGGATCCTTATGGCATGTTTGGCATTGTTTTGTGTGCATATGAATGGCTAGAACCAAGTCAAGAACTACACCCAAATCTTCAAGAGCAAGAATTTGAAGTGAATCACCCTTCCTTCAAAGGCAAGTGTTCTTTGATCACTTTGTTCCTATTCTAGGATGAATAGTTAGATTATTTGCATGATGTCTTTAATATGAAACTCAGTGTAGGATGTTTCCATAGTTTCATTGCTTTATCTTTCCTTGCAAAACCATGGAGGGAATTAGATAGGACTTGATGGTTATCATTTTATGTGCTTAGCCATGCTTAGAAAACTTTAGAGATGAATGAAACGTAGTTGATACTAGTCTTGTGGATTATATGAAAGACACAAGTGTATGTGTCATGTGGTTATGAATCTAGACAGGCTGGTTGTTTGGTTGGTGCTTCGTGCACGAGACTCGGGAATGAGTTAATGCCTGTCCTAGATTCTAAGGACCGGTTCATGGAACAGTTAACCCGGCTTTACAGTGCCACCACAAGACTGAGATGGGGCAACTTGGCCAATTAATTAGGAGTTTGCCGGTATAGTATGAGTGTTTGGATGGTGCGGGGAATGGGAGTCCATTTTTGACTGCCCTGGGAACTGCAAGGCTCAAGAGGGGGCTTCTGTAGGGGAGGGTTACTCCCAGGAACTACAGCGGTGAAACCTCAGTGGGCTTGTACTTGCCGGTAGACCCTTTGTAAAGGCCATGTAGTGATCTCCTGATCGCACACCAAAGGAAGTGTGTAATGTGGCTTGCAACCACGGATATCAGGGAGGTTTCTTAGTCCACCTGGCAACAGGGGATGAAATCACTACTTGTGGGTAAAGTGGTACAATCTCTGCAGAGAACCAAACTGTCATGACAGCCGTGCTCACGGTCAAGAGCGGCTTGGACTTGTCCATGATTAGAGAAACATGGATGTGAGTCGAAAGAGGTTGTTGGGTGGTGTAACCTAACATTAATGACTTAATTATGATGATGGTGGGATTATCACTTAGTAAGATAGGTTGCTAATCAAAGCTAAGGCTTAGGATTAATGCATAGTACTTAACCATGTTAGCCTTTCCTTGTTATTGGCCTTCATAACATTCTTTCCTACACTTGCTGAGTACCTTTGGTACTCAAACTTGCTTTTGTTGGATGTCGTATGCTGCTCAGGTTCAAATGAAGATGTAGACTTTAATGAGGAGGACTTCGATCCCGAGGAGTTGTTCTAGGTTGGCGTAACCCCCGGGCAACGCCTGTGGACTGGAGGACCATCATTTAGACTTCCGCTGGTTGTAATTATTAGTGTGATAATACTCTTATTATTCTATTATGACATATGATGTAATATAATGTTACCGTTGACTTTGGCATGTAATATAATGATATTTCACTTTTGTCAGCACATGTATGAGTCAACTGATCCTGGCATACATGTGAGTATACGCTCGGGTATTTCTTATGGAATACCGGGTGTGACAAAGTGGTATCAGAGCCAAGGTTGCCCGTAGGACGTAAACCTAGTTAGAAATGGACGGGATAGACATCACTATTTATTTTAAAAACTATTTTACTAAATATTTTGTTAAAAGGAGGATTATTTAAATTATATATATATATTGTCTAACCTCATCTATACTCAAAATTATATTGTTGTTCATTTCTAACACATTTTAAATTTTTCTTGAAACAGATGGCACGCACACGTCTTACAGCCCGTAAGTCCACCGGAGGACGAGTTCCTCGACACCAGCTGGCTGAGCGTACTACTGAGGAGGTGGATAACCCCACTACCTACCAGACTCACGGGGAGTCCACTAGAGGCATGGTGGATCGCCTCCGACACCTCCTACACTGTGCTGGTTATACCGGCAAGCTAGAGGTGCAGTACGACACCACTCGAGTCTTTCGCGCAGAGCGAGACGAGTGGAAGTCGCAGGCGAGGATCTACTATGAGAACAAGCTGCTCAAGATACACAACTCGCCAGCATGGAGGTCCACCATGGCAGAGGCTGAGAAGGACGCCACTTGGGAGGCAATCACTTGCCAGAGCTACACCAACCGTGGCCGCCTTGAGGGGACCCAATACATGTACATTCCCCGGCGACAAAGTGGAAGCGCGGTATTCAACTATGAGCCTCTCCATGAAGGTTGTGATGTGGTGCAGATGGACATGAGTCTTCAGATAGGGGTGGACGTCAGTACGAGGCTGAAGAACTGCCAACAGGAACTCCAAGACGTTCGGGACCTTCTGAAGAAGACGGAGGCCATTATGCGGGGACTGATGAGGATTAGGGATGGAGAAGTGAGTGATCTCTATGCTTCGGATGGAGACACTTGGACTCCGGACTCTCCAGACCGTAGGGCAGCCAAACGCCCTCATATTCCTCCAGCACCTGAGGCCTCCACAGCTGAGTCAGAGGCTAGCAACCCTGATGGTGATGGCGGGAACCCACAGGAGGATGCACAGAACCCAGGGGACAACTAGGATAGGTGTACTTGTTCATGTAGTAACTCGTGTAGCACGTATGTATGGTAGCGTGTTGATTAATGTGTAATGCTTGATTAGTTAACTTGTTTAGAATGATGATGTCATGTATGTTAGTGTATGAACGTGAGTTGTGAAAGATGTAGGCTTATGTTCACAACCTCGTTAGTATATGTGGCTATCTATTAAGGAATATAAGTGCTTAGTTTGTTTCAATCATAATCATCTAATAAATGAAGTAGAAACTTTAGTAACTCTTGTATAGAATGGATGAAGTAAGTATACAACGTAATACACCTAAGAGAACATCTATACATTAATTTTAAACATAGTCTTTTACAATAGATGGCAGGAAGAAGGAGACGCAATGAAGGGAACAACAACAATGAGGCTGCAGAGTTCCCTTTGCCTGGATGGCAGCCACGAGTTGCACGTAGAGCAGATGGAGAAGTTATACAACAGATGATGAACATGCAAAACCAACTCCTTCAGAACCTGACACAAGTGGTGGCCAACATGCAACCACAAATTCAGAATGCACCACGCCAACCAAAACTGAATGAGTTTCTAAGCACTCAATCACCAAAGTTCGACAACGCTATAGAGCCATTGGAAGCTGATGATTGGCTCAAAATATTGAGAACAAGTTGCAGATTATACAATGCCCAGGACGTGAGAGAGTGCTCTTTGCTTCTCACCAACTATATAGATCTGCAGCAGACTGGTGGACAGCATACAAAGAAGCCCATGAGGATCCAGAGGGTATCTCATGGAATGAGTTCAAAATTGCCTTCCGTAATCACTATGTTACAGCCGGAGAAATCAAGAACAAACGGAAGGAGTTACGCCAACCTAGAACAAACTAAGCATTTATATTTCTTAATAGATAGCTACATACACTAACGAGGTTGTGAACATAAGCCTACGGCTTTCACAACTCACGTTCATACACTAACATTCATTACATCATCATTCTAAACAAGTTCACTAATCAAGCATTACACACTAGTCAATACACTACCATACATACGTACTACACGAGTTACTACATGAACAAGGACACCTATCCTAGTTGTCCCCTGGGTTCTGTGCATCCTCCTATGGGTTCCCGCCATCATCATCAGGAGTGCTAGCCTCTGACTCAGCTATGGAGGCATCAGGTGCTGGAGAAATATGAGGGCGTTTGGTTGCCCTACGGTCTGGAGAGTCCGGAGTCCAAGTGTCTCCATCCGAAGCATAGAGATCACTCACTTCTCCATCCCTCATCCTCATCAGTCCACGCATAATGGCCTCCGTCTTCTTCAGAAGGTCCCGGACGTCTTGGAGTTCTTGTTGGCAGTTCTGTAGCCTCGTACTGACGTCCACTCCTACCTAGAGGCTCATATCCATCTGCACTACGTCACAACCTTCATGGATGGGCTCGTAGTTGAATACCACACTTCCACTTTGTCGCCGAGGGGTGTACATATATTGGGACCCCTCAAGGCGGCCACGGTTGGTGTAGCTCTGGCAAGTGATTGCCTCCCAAGTGGCGTCCTTCTCAGCCTCTGCCATGGTGGACCTCCATGCTGGCGAGTTGTGGATCTTGAGCATCTTGTTCTCATAGTATATTCTCGCCTGCGACTTCCACTCATCTCGTTCTGCGCGAGAGACTCGAGTGGTGTCGTACTGCACCTCTAGCTTGCCGGTATAACCAGCACAGCGAAGGAGGTGTCTAAGGCGATCCACCATGCCTCTAGTGGACCCCCCGTGGGTCTGGTAGGTGGCGGGGTTGTCCACCTCCTCAGTAGTGCGCTCAGCCAGCTCGTGTCGAGGAACTCGTCCTCCGGTGGACTTACGGGCCGTGAGACGTGTGGGTGCCATCTGTTTCAAGAAAAAATTAAAATGTGTTAGAAAAAAACAATAATATAATTTTGAGTATAGATGAGGTTAGACAACAACATCTATATAATTTAAATAACCCTCCTTCTAATAAAATAGTTTTTAATAAAATAGTGATATCTATCCCGTCCATTACTAACTAGGTTTGCGTCCTACGGGCAACCTTGGCTCTGATACCACTTTGTCACACCCGGTATTCCATAAGAAATATCCGAGCGTATACTCACATGTATGCCAGGATCAGTTAAGTCATACATGTGCCGACAAGAGTGAAATATCATTATATTACATTCCAAAGTCAACGGTAACATTATATTACATCATATGTCATAATAGAATAATAAAAGTGTTATGACACTAATATTTACAACCAGCGTAAGTCTAAATAGTGGTCCTCCAATCCACAGGCGTTGCCCGGGGGTTACGTCAACCTAGAACAACTCCTCGGGATCGAAGTCCTCCTCATCAAAGTCTACATCTTCATTTGCACCTGAACCAACATATGATATCCCACTTTGTCACACCCGGTATTCCATAAGAAATATCCGAGCGTATACTCACATGTATACCAGGATCAGTTAAGTCATACATGTGCCGATAAGAGTGAAATATCATTATATTACATGCCAAAGTCAACGGTAACATTATATTACATCATATGTCATAATAGAATAATAAAAGTGTTATCACACTAATATTTACAACCAGCGTAAGTCTAAATAGTGGTCCTCTAATCCACAGGTGTTGCCCGGGGGTTACGCCAACCTAGAACAACTCCTCGGGATCGAAGTCCTCCTCATCAAAGTCTACATCTTCATTTGCACCTGAACCAACATATGATATTCAACAAAAGCAAGTTTGAGTACCGAAGGTACTCAGCAAGTGTAGGAAAGAATGTTATGAAGGCCAATGGCAAGGAAAGGCTAACATGGTTAAGCACTATGCATTAATCCTAATCCTTAGCCTTAATTAGCAACCTATCTTACTAAGTGATAATCCCACCATCATAATTAAGTCATTTAATGTTAGGTTACACCACCCAACAACCCCTTTTCGACTCACATCCATGTTTCTCTAATCATGGATAAGTCCAAGCCGCTCTTGACCGTGAGCACGGCTGTCATGACAGTTTGCTTCTCTGCAGAGATTGTACCACTTTACCCACAAGTAGTGATTTCATCCCCTGTTGCCAGGTGGACTAAGAAACCTCCCTGATATCCGTGGTTGCAAGCCACATTACACACTTCCTTTGGTGTGCGATCAGGAGATCACTACATGGCCTTTACAAAGGGTTTACCGGCAAGTACAAGCTCACTGAGGTTTCACCGTTGTAGTTCCTAGGAGTAACCCTCCCCTACAGAAGCCCCCTCTTGAGCCTTGCAGTTCCCAGGGCAGTCAAAAATGGACTCCCATTCCCCGCATCATCCAAACACTCATACTATACCGGCAAACTCCTAATTAATTGGCCAAGCTGCCCCATCTCAGTCTTGTGGTGGCACTGTAAAGCCGGGTTAACTGTTCCATGAACCGGTCCTTAGAATCTAAGATAGGCACTAACTCATTCCCGAGTCTCGTGCACGAAGCACCAACTAAACAACTAGCCTGCCTAGATTCCTACACCATGACACACCCTTGTGTCCTTCATATAGTTCCACAAGACTATCCACATAATGTTTCATTCATTTTCTAAGTACTAAGCATGGCTAAGCACATGAAATGATAACCAACAAATATCAACTAAGTCCCTCCATGGTTCAACAAGGAATGAATAAGGAATATAACTAGGAAAACAACCTAAATTAGGTTTCATATTAATGACATCATGCAAGCATTCTAACTAAACACCCTAGAATAGGAACAAAGTGGTCAAGAAACAGTGCCTTTGAATGAAGAGTGGTTCACTTTAAACTCCTGATCTTGAAGGTTATGGAACAGTTCTTGGGTTGGTTCTATTCATACATATGCACACAAAACAACACCAAACATTACATAAGGATCTTGACAATGCACTTCAATCATAAGTATTTGATTTTATAACTACACTTATGGATTTCATGTCATTTCATGTGAGTTGGAATGAAAGTAGTTTTCAATTGGCTACCTATATCCTTCTACTTTACTATTGCCACAGCCAAACACTCATTTTCAGTTTGTGAGATTATTTGAATAAATTTTAGAATTTTATAAATATATATATGTAAATCTTATAATTAATTAAATACTAGAAATCATTTAAATTATTACTATAATGATTTTCAGAACTCATATTTCTATTTTTCTGCATTTCAGAACCTATTTAAGCATTTAGAACAGTTTCCAAAATTTTTCCTTAATATATACTATTTTTATCTATTTTTCAGTATTTATTTAATACTTAATACATTTTCAGTCATTTAAATAATTATTCTGGACTACAGAAATTATACATGTACAAAAATATGATAACAGAATAATTTTATACCTTTTAAATAAATTTCTACAATTTTCTGGAATATATGTGATTTTTACTTTGATTTTCAGAAATAATTGTCACTATATAAATAATTTCAGCATTTGGAAACTGTTATTTTTAATTTCAGAATCAGAATGTTTTAACAGTGCTAAATTAAATTTCTAACATTTTCCAGAATTCATTTAGCCTATTTTGATTATTTTCAGAATTAAAATTAAACTTTTAATTTGATTTGGGCTAATTTGTAATAAATTCAAACTTTCTGGGGTTCAATTTGAATTTACAGCACTGTTTTATCAATTTCTATAACGTACAGGGGCTATTTGGTTATTTTAAACTGAGTTTACAAATTTCTAATAAGCCTAGGGTTAATTCTGCAAGAATTAGGGGCTATTTCCTATTTGTTTAAATCTCCAGGGGCCTAACCGTGAAATTCTCGACGGTTGTAACTGTTTTAAATATGGGCCGTTGGATCTAATCTGGACGGTTCAGATTTAATGAACCGAAGGGGTACACCCCCTTCTAATCCTAGCCGTATAAAATAAAATGGAGAGCCAGGATTTGGCCACGTCGCCCCCGACCCCTTCTCCTTCGCGGTCGGCGGCTGCGCGCGCCGGCAAGCGGCGGCGGCCTCGCCGGAAGTTATCGGTTTTGCCATTTCTTCACTATTTCTCGATCTACTTGCACCAGAAGATAGAGGAGAGAGTGGGGAACTCACTTAGGTCGATCTTTGGACCCAGAAGCAGCCGGATGAGCGTGATCGACGGCGACCGTGAAGGATCTCCGGCGATCTTCGTCGACAATGATCTCCAGGCACTTTTCCTCAGAGAATTTGATCAGGAATCCTCTCTGGGGGGTCGTTGGAGCGTGTAGGAATCACTAGAATCAAAGATCTCCGAGTGTTTTCGAGAAATTCGACTTTGGGGTGGTTTTTCAAATCGTGAGGAGTGAGGGCAGTTCTCAGGGCAGAAATGGCCAGCACCGAGGGGTATTTGTAGGGGGCTGCGAGGCAGCGGTTGCTGGGGCGTCGGTTGATGGAGGGGCGCGCGAAATCGGCCATGTGCCGGTGGTTTCCTCCACATGCGATAATAGAACGGTAAGGAGAGGGAGAGAGAGAGAGAGGCGGTTGCTCGGGGAAGAAGGCTGCCGGCTGGGCCCTGGTGGCAGTGGGGAAAGAGAGAGGGAGAGGGGTTTGTCACGTTTTTGTAAAATTCGGGTGTTACATTAGCGTGGGTTGGTTTGGTGTGGTTTGGGATGGTGGTTGGGATTGAGATTATAGTGATAGTGGAGATCACTTGGAGATATGTTTGGGTTGGGTGGGGATGTCACTAAACAAATAAGACACTTAATAAAACCAAGGTATAGGTTGCGTAGTGCAAGAGCCGTATCTAGCCTTCCTTGCTTCTTGCCTCATCATGCATAAACTTTCCCACACTTGCTGAGTACATTATGTACTCACGCGTTTGCCTCTTTTCTTTTCCGTGCTGCTCAGGACCCGAGGAGGCTGCTGAGTATGACGTGGACGACAGTTTCGACCTCGACGCGCAGTTCTAGGCTGGCGTACCGTCGAACGGCGCCTGTGGATGCCCTACTTAGATTTCCGTTGTCATGATGTACTCTTCTTCTTGAGCCTTTAAGACATTTTATGTACTCAGATGATGTAATCGCCGCACTTGACTTAATTAATTAATGATACATTTGCTTTTTATTATTCCGCGTGTGATGTAACACGATCCTGACACACGCGGGAGAATGCTTGGTGTCTATTGCAGGTACCGGGCGTGACATAACGCCACTCCCAGCCACCGTTTGTGGTGCCGGAATCTCTCTGCCGTGACAGCAGCCGCCACTCGAGACCTGCTAAAAATTGCGCTTTCGAAACAGGCGGTACTAGCCTGGTCGCTACGGAAACGTATGGAATGGGCAGGTCTTTTGACCTGTTACTATTAATCAGGGGGTTTCACGAAGCAGTTTCAGCGATTAGGGCCAACGCCATTACCGAGAGGAAAGGAAGCAGTCAAGAAGGGCATGCCCACAGTTCTTCAGAGAAGGGACAGAAACAAACAAGTAGCCACTATCTATTATTACCTGTGCTCAGCTGACAAACTTGGATGTAATAATTCGAGTCCAATTTATTCAGAGCAATTTTCCATTTTGGGGTGCTTTGGCACTTGGTTATCGGAGGACATCTCCCCAACTGGGCGTCCGACGCCAATCGCGTCCTTTATATCCGTAGGGGAAGAAAAAACAACCTGTTTTCAGTAGCCGGCAGGGACGCCTCCTTTTCTGGGGTCGCTCACGGCAGTCAGGTCGCCGTGGCCGGAGTGCTCGAGGTTGTGCACCACGAGCTGGGCGATGGTTCCCCCGGGCAGCGGCCTCAGGGCGTGCCCCCTCTTCCGCAGGCCGGCCCTCGTCTCGGCGTCCAGCAAGAAGTGGTCGCCGAGCACCGTCGTCCAGTTCTCGTACTGGACCACGTTCGGGATCAGCTGCGGCCATATATGCAAGGCAAACCCAAGGTCAAGAAGGAGGAGCGTTTTTAGCATCAGAGCTCTGGATCAGAAGACCGAGATTGTTTTCCCCGGTGGTAGAGTTAGCATTCAGACCTGGTGATACGCCCGTGGCGCCATGACCGACGACAGCGGATCCATGCTCTTGACGAAATGGTTGAGGAGCACCTCGATGGTTCCAGCTGGTATCATGCTGCCCCCGCTGGCGCCAACGGCGGCCTTCACCTTCCCGTCCTGCGTGGCGTGCCACGTAACACCCGTAAGCCTTCAGAGCCAGCAGGTACTGAACTCGTTTCAGACCTTTTCCGATTTCAGTAGTTTCACGGAGGTTACCTTGAGGACGATGGTCGGGGCCATTGAAGAGAGCGGGCGTTTCAGAGGGCTGACGAAGTTGGCGGGAGCTGGTGGCGGGGAGCCGGCGGCGGACGTGTTCGCCGGCATCGAGAAGTCGTCCATCTCGTTGTTGAGCAGGATGCCTGTGCTCGGGGACAGGATCAGGGACCCGAAGTACGCGTTGACGGTGCTGGTCATCGAAACCACGTTCCGTTCACTGTCGACGATCGACAAGTGGCTGGTTCCATGGTCCTCAAGGATGTTCCACCTGAACACGAGTTGCTAGAAAGTCAGGAAATTCAGAGCACACTGAACTTCCTTTTTTTATTTTTTGGAACAATGGGCAGGAGCACTGTCCTTTCAGAGTACACTTGACACATGAACAATCATGCTGCAGTTTCGAGCAGTAATTTTTGGTTACTAAAATGTTGAAAAAAAAGTGACCAGTACCTTCCGCCATAATGTTTAGCGTCAAAAGTCATGTTGTCATAAATGGTTTTCTTCAGGTCAGCAGCAAATTTGGGCGACATCATATCGGACACGACTTCACTGACATTTACGAAGTCGGGATCGCCAAGGTTCATCCTTATGGCAAAGTAATGTTTGAATGATTCGATTAGGCGATGGACCCCAAGAGGGCCAGCGAAACCAGCGGGTAGTCCGTACTGAGAGAGGATGTTCAGAATCTATCCATAAGACGAACAATAAAGTGTTGTTAGGGTAAATACTCCATGTCAAGTACGAATGTGCTGCACGTGTACTCGTAGATAGATGTTCCGGAGACAGTAGAAACTTACGAGCATCATCCCCGCACCGCCCGCCGACGGCGGGGGCATGGTCACCACCTGCAGCCCCATGAAATCCCCCGACAGCGGCCGCCGCACCTTGACCCGGTACCTCTTGAGGTCCTCCACGGCCAGGACCCCTCCGGCCTCCCTGACGTCCCTCACCAGCCGCGCTCCGACCGGGCCACCGTAGAGCGCGCCCGGCCCGCGCTCAGCGACGGCCCGCAGCGTCTCGGCGAGCCTCGGGTTGCGGCAGACCTCCCCGGCGCCGAGGACGTCGTCGCCGCCGCCCGGGGCGTACACGCCCCGCGCCCCCCTGTTCCCGAGGATGCCGTCCCGGGTCGCCTCCATCTGCATCCGCAGGTACGGCGAGACGGTGAACGCCTCGGCGAGCCGCGCCGCCGGCAGGACGAGGCGGCGCCACGGGAGCCGGCCGTGGCGCCTCCACGCCTCGTACAGGCCGGCGACCTCGCCCGGGACCGCTATGGAGAGGGCGCCGCGCGCCTTGAGCGTCGCGTTGCCGCCGTACATGTCCTGAGTTCATAGCGGACGAGTTATTCTGTGTTCTTCCTGCATGAAACTACTCTGATCAGAGTAGTTTCATTGAAAACTTGCGTTCTTCTTTTTGTGTGAGGCTGTGTACCGAACACGTACGTTGGGGACCGACAGAAAGGCGCGCAGGCCAGTGAGCGCGACCGGCCCGGAGGCAAACGTCTTAACTAACAAACAGATTTCGTGCTTGATACATTACTGCACATGCGTCCATCCTGACCCGGATTCCTTCCGGCTTTCCCTGCCGCATGCGCGCGGCATCGGTAAAGACAAGTGGGCGACAGCGTGAAGCACTTTGGCCAGGACAGGTCACGGGGGAGGGACAGCGCGCGCCACTACAGGATATATAAAGCTTGTAGATGCATGCAAAGGTCGTCAGCCATTGTTCTTCCCGTCACTCCAAGGCACATGCATCATTGCTCAAACTGCCGCCCACGTGATCCCGGCGTTATTTGTTTGTAGATAATTTGTAACGGAAGACGAGGTCCTGAGTGTAGCAGCAACAACCATGTGAATCAACGACCTACTATGGGCATCCGATGGTAGGACTTGGACTGGTTCATGCTCCCTTCTTTTTGTCAGGATCGGCCACCTCGATGGTCAAGCCTGGTTCTTTTTGTATGTGTGACTAAAACTGGGGGGAAAATATCAGAGTAGAGGTCACCGTGGCACTCATTGACTACGTCGCATCAAAGGCATCGAGAGAAAACACTAAACACTACTTAGAGCAGAGAGTAGAGTCACGCCGTGCATTCCGTGAGCAAGCTAGTCGCTCTCAAGGACTCGTGCTTTGAGACGTACGGTATAGGTAGTTTGATACGGAGTCGGGGCCTCACCTTGGAGGCGGCGAGGGGCGCGGTCTCGCGGGAGTCGTACGCGACGGCCGTGCCGTCGGCGAGCGCGACGAGCATGAAGGCGCCGCCGCCGACGCCGCTGGACGCGGGGCTCACCACGCCCAGACACAGCGCTGCGGCGACGGCGGCGTCCACGCCGGTGCCGCCCTCGCGGAGCGCGTCGCGCCCTGCCGCCGAGCACCGCCCGTCGTCCGCCGCCACGGCGCCGCGCGGCGACGTCACCGCCTCCGGCCGGCCCTGCCCCGCCGCGGCGGCGACGAGAGCGAGGATGAGCGCGGAGGCGGACAGCGCCCACGCGTGGCGTCGAGCTGCATGGCGCAGGGAGGGGAGGAGAACAGAAGGGAGCTTATTAGTGAACCGAGGACGGATACGGATGTGTGCTTCCGTGTTCGCGCTCATCAGAAGCGAGCGCATGAGAGCATGTTGATGTGAGGAGGAAAGAGGCGAGCTCTCGTACCGGCCATGGCTATGGAGGGTGAAGAGTTCGTGTGGGGGAAAGACAGCGTGGCAGGTTCAACCGGCGAGCTGGCCACCAATGCCTTGGCTTTTATAGCCATCGAGCCAGGTGGTCTACGCCATCCAGGGCTTGGATTGGACAATCAGACAGACTAGACTATTATAACACGCGCTCCGATGCGTGCGTCCGAGCAGGAAGCACATCATGGACGTCGTAACGCACAGGAAAGAAATGCGTGTACATTTCTGTGCCGATAGTCTAAGTCTCTCCTCGATTTTTTTTAAATAAATCTCTCCTTGATGGCGTAACGCGTATGAAAAGAGGGAAGAACCAATTAGGCAAAAGGCAAGAAAAGTAAACGACGACGTCGACGTATGCTCATGGCTCGCACGCGCAAGTACGAGAACCCGTGCATGGTCGGGGGGGGGGGGGGGGGTAACAATTCCTAATTTCCTATCTGCTCATACAATCAGACGGCGGATAACGCGAGTTATCTCAACCTACCCCTACATTCTCCCAAACCATGGGCGATCCGCGTATATCAAGACCCACCTTAACGAGACAAAAATCGACATGAATTTTCCGTGACGCAGCGGGACGAGTAGCAGGATTGGATCATGACATGAACAACCAAGACGGGACCATGGGAGCTAGCCAATGAACACAAAGAACCAGTACTCGAACTTGCAGCGAACCAAGCTAGGGGGCTGTAGGAAACATCACGCCTCTGCTCTGACCCAACCGCGCGGGCCGGGACGAGTAAGCAAAAACGCCCCGGGGTATGTGATGTGAACACCACCGAGCGGGTGGTTCTAGCTTCCTGGCATAAGCATCGCGCGCTCCACGTGTTGCCCAATTTCCAATGTCCGACTTGGAAGTCACTGGCTAAACGCAACAAAACAGTTAACTGGTAGATCTGCAGCTCGCTCATTCAGACTGCTCTGTTTTTTGAATGATTCGGACTGCTTCTGTATGTATACAAACAAAACCGGGCTGGATCATCTGGGACTGAATGTCCGCGAGATAAATTACTCGGGCCCCATGAGAAGTCCAGCCAATATGTAGCAAAAAATACATAGTGAAAAAACAATCTGGATTTATATAGTTCGGGGGTTTGAACCCGACGTGAATCGAACACGCAACCTTCTAATCTGGAGTCAGACGCGCTACCATTGCGCCACGGATCCGGCATGACAGTCATGTTCAGCTTATGCTATATATTGGTGGCGAGTCGATCGATCATCTAATCTACGCAGGTGAATTCGACCTTCTGGCGCTTCTCTTTCTGAGTTAAAAATCAGGGGCACCTTATTAGTTTGCGAGGTACTCCCTGCCTGGTTTTCACAACAGCAACTCAGATGCTGCTGGCTGTTGTCTCGGAGAAAACTGGAGAAGGGCAGCAGGTCAGCCGAAGGCAAGCGGTTTTGCGGGGCGCCGAGGAGCGTCGCCGGGAGCTCCTTAACGACTCGCGATGCTCTCGCTGGAACTTCATGTCCGGGCCGGGCGAGGGGAGGCTTCAATTCCTCGTCGTCTGATCATCTGCAGGACCGTGCAGTTTCTGGGCTCAAATCTGCGGCAGACTTCTCGTAAACAGAAACCGGCCTCAAGTGAAACAAGACAAAGTGACGTCCCCGATTCAGACACGTTGGCAAGCCGCGGTCCAGGCACGCAGCTTTACCGGCAGCTCCGGCCCTTGCGGTCGCAGGCTTTGCACCGATGACGGGGTGACGACTCGGCTTGTTGCATTGACTGGAGCAAATAAACGAGCATTAACCAAACCGAAGCTCACACTGACGGCAGGATACTTTTATGCACGCGGCGCGCGCGACTCATCAGATCGGAGCCTCAGCCTCGTCCCCTCTAAGCAGTGTGACGTACGGTCGACGTCATAACCGCATCGCCGTCCGAGCTCTGAGCCGGTCGAGCCGACGACATAAGTGTGAGGCTCGCGGAGGATCTCGTTCATCGTGCCCTGCGATTCGCCACCTAATAACTCACGGGTCCAGAACACACCATATTACATAAACTATTTGCAGAAGCGTACAAAAATACTTTATAAATACTTATCTCAAAATAAGCTACAGCGGAAGACTACAACTCTCTCACGACTCATTTCTAGCTTAGCATCAAAGAAAAAGTCCAGGCTGCGGACGTTTCTTACTAGCAACACGAATAACAAACCGCAGCGGCGAGGATGCTTCTGAGTAACCACTCGGAGGTTTCCGAGTCTCATCGGCACCCATTCTCATAAACGCAGTCAATACATGCAAAACAACTCAGATAACATCCGTGAGCATAATGCTCAGCAAGACTTAACCGTCAAACCTAGACATAAAACTCTACATGAGGGTATGAACATAAATTGGGATAGCATAAAACATAATGAACTCGTCTAAAAGTGAATCCTTACTTTCAGGTGTTATTTGCAGCAGTTTAAAAGTAACATTGGGCACACCATATCATAAGTCCATAATCAAAGAAGAAACGCTTTCCCCCGATGTAATTTGCTCACGGTGAAAATAAATCGAGTTAGCACTAGTCTATTCATAAAAGATAACATCACAAAGTAGTATGAACCTCAAACCACAATGATCAGTTCTTATCTCAATTGCAAGTTCTTACTACGTCACGATTGTGAGAACAAGTATGCTCAATCCTTTCCGCGAGCGACGGTGATTCGAATCAATAACACCGGGACTACATGATACGTACACCCGTACTCGATGTTGCCTACAACAACCATCACTGACGTCATACGTGACAGCCTTTCCCCCGTTTCACCCACTTTGAATCGATCAAATCACCCCGTACAGTAGCCACTCTCATAGTGCACCTACCGACATGAGATGTCATGAGAATGTTACCCATACTGCACACCGGACCTCTCGTCTGAGGCGACCCGAAAAGGCTCAATGCAAGCTTACCGAGATACATCAGTTTACTGGGTCCCATATAGCCAGCATGAGTCCGGTACACAACTAAAACTTGCTCAACAGGACCGCATACGGATCGATCCTTGACCGACACGGACAGGTCTAACGCACCCAGGCTCCTATGTCCTGCTGCTCCTACAACCTGTCCGGTCTCAACTTCAACTTGCTAACACATTTTCTGAACCAATCCCGTATGCTTCTGTTTATCCCGATCCTGCGAGTAGCATCTCACCACTCGACTTCTACCGAACCTTACTTAAGCATGACAGTTCTACACGATGAAAAGGACAACTACCCAATACTCCATAGGTCATTTGGTCATGCAAGAGGAGTATCAAAGCACTAGATCTAATGCACATTTGATATCTTAACCGAAAGAGTGAAAACAAAGTAAAAACTTAATAGTTGTTAAATTCAAACCAGAACTTGCCTGTTTTGCAGTGTAGTATATATAAGCAGTTAGTGATCCTTGCTGATCAACCCCTTGATCCTCCGGAGTCTAATCCACTTCAATGAATCACTCCTTTGAATCTCCTTCATTGTGAATCCTATTGAAATGTATATACACAAATTTGTTAATGTAATGGAAAGAATTAAAGATTTGATTTTTTAAGAACAGAGGCCGTGTGGAAATGTCAAGAATAGATTTTGTTTGCCTATGTTGTGCAAAGAAACATCAATGCACTAAATTTGTCTTAGTGTTTTAGTTTCTAACTAACTAAGTTTCCTAATGAACATAAGATATGAACTAGAATGATTTGGACATGACTCAAGATTTTGGATTTTGATCTGCAAGGACTTCGAATTTTTTATAGGAAGTCATAAACTACACATAGACTTAGCTTGCCAAATTGCAGCTGATGTGGAGTAAAATTTTGTTCTCCATAATTCCTACAATGCTCTTATGTATTTTTCCCACATACATAATAAGCATGGAGAACAAGAACAGGGAGATATAAGGCTCAACTTGAGCTGATAATTTGCATGTGAGTTGCTGATCACATGAAAGTATTTTGATCTAAAATTCAGACCTTTTACTTGAGTAGTTCCTCCAAAACAATTCCTTAAGCATGTATATTAAAAAGATTTAATTATAGAGTAATGTGCATTTTCATGCCCGATTCAGTTAACTACAATTTCAAGTATGACTCATGGAGCATTCCTGATTTTTCTCATGATTTTTGGAGATATGATTTGCCTAGAATGGATTTTACAAGTGGGCAACATCTTCTGAAAATGTTTCTGTACCCTTATGAACACAATTGTTTGTATTTATCAAATTCCTACTCAAATGATCTTGTTCGGCCGTGCCAGCCGCTGTGGCGAGCTGTCCACGTGCACTCGATCACCGACTTGCTTTAGGACGCCGCGGACGAAGCCGTTCTAGTGGAAGGGAAGCCGGAGCTTGGCTGTTTTGGCGTGGAGGAAGTGGGCAATAGGTCCGCAGTGCTGTCTAGTAGCTCGAAGGGGAAATGTGTGCAAGGTTTCATAGTTTCCCGGTTGATCTTGAGGGTGCAGCGGCGAGGTTCTCTGTTGGCAATGTGTTGTGAGCGAGGAGGAAGCAAAACTCGTTTGCTTCCGTCGAGAAGGGATAGATCACGTTGAGAGCACAAGATAACACACACACGGGTGCCAGCGATTGGGAGAGGAGCAGGAGGTGGCTCGGCAGCCGCTCGGTGGCACACGGTGAGCTCTCGGCTGTTTCAAGTGGAAAACAGAGACAGTCTCGGTTGCTTTGTGTGCAAGTCACAATGTTCAACTCAATGACATGTGGGCTCCACCCAAGTTTCCTCCCCAAAAGATGTCCTCAAGTTAATCCTTCCCATTTCAGAGTTTTGAAGTTTAAAAATGGACTAGGATTTGAATGCACCGAATTCAATTTGAATTTGCATTACAAATTTGAATTCGGTTTGAATTTGCAAATGCTCATATTCACTTCCTTTTTAGCCCACCCTAAAGTCAAGAGTTTGCCACCCTGAGTTTCCTAAAAATCCAAAAATTTAGAGCTGCCTGTATATTAAAAAATTTAGCCACAATGTGTGGTAAATTTTGACTTTGAAAATCTGATTTTTAATCGTTCATGCAAATAAATGTTTAAGTCCATATTGGTTCAACACATTCAAATGAACATGTGAGCCTCTTTTTGGATGAATATTCATGAACAACTTTGCGTGAAGAAAAGTTTTAGCAAGTCCCATTTTTTATGAATTTACAAACCTTAGAATTCAAACTTCGGTTTTATCTATATACAATTTTGGGACCTTTACAATAAGTGCGCTCGGCCGTTGCTCCCACTCGCGCACGGCGATCACACTAGCACATCTACCCACTCCTTGCTCGTCGGTGTGCTCGCTCCTTGCTCGTCGGTGTTGCGGGGTCCGGTCTTTGAGCTTGGCGCGCGAGGATTTTTCATGTGAATGCGATCGTAGATTCAGTGAGGCGCCAGGGGCATCGATCATCCCTTCATGCACTGTCACTAGTGGAGAGATGAGGGGGGATCGTGCTCTTGTGCACGGGCGCTGGTGCTGGTGGTTGCGTTGGTCGTCAGCTCGCGTGCTCCGACGACGCTGATGGCGTCAGGACTATCCCTGGTAAGTTCATCCGTACTGGAACCGTTGGAACTAAAGTAGCTAGAGGGTAACATCTCCTTTCTGTCAACTGAAAGTAGCAGGGGTAACACATCCTCGGCGTGTCAGACATACTCTCCTAACTTCCGTTACTATTGGATGATATGGCAACGCAGATGCCATAGCGAACTCCTTACATAGTCTTGATAATGAAATTGGAGAGACAAAGAAATTGTGTAAAATGATTGTGGTTACTTTCTCATTGATTTTCCTTTCCTTTTATACATGTGATGGTGGCCTTTGGGAATGGACGCGACTATTCGTGAATAGGCGCGTTGATAACTGTCAGCGTGGCAGTTGCCTTCTTCATTGTATTATCAAGTGGGCATTTGACTCATAAGACTCCCCCTTGAACACTTGAATATCGCGTTGAATGAACATAATCTTTGAGAAACCCAGTGAGAAAAATCAGAAGATATATATAACTGAATGCTTGTGTAAAAACTCATTAAACTTTTGTTAAGACGGGAGAAAAACACAACATAAAATGACATAATCGTTTTCTATAAAAAACCCCGGTGGGGATATTAGAAAACGAACATTCTACTTACATTGTCATTGCCTCATTAAAACTTAATGTGAGGAAACTTTTAAAGTAAAACTCACATAAGAAAAGAGTACAATTTGATGTTTAATTGCCAGGTAGCTTTATGATAAAGCTACCCCTAAACCTTGTAAATCCCTAATTCGACGCATATCTGTACCAGTGACCCATTTAGAAAATATGGAGTATGGTAGATACTTAGTGAATAAATCAGCCAAATTATCACATGACTTACTTTGTAGGAGATTAATTTCTCCATTAACTTGAAGTTCATGTGGGTAGAATAGTTTTGGTGTTATGTGCTTAGTAACATTAGTTTTCACATAATCTGACTGCATTTAAGCAATGCAAGCAGCATTATCTTCATAGATAATGGTTGGTGATTCAATTGGCTCAATGTCACATGAGATATGAATATGGTTAATCACTCTACGTAGACATGCACATTCACGTGCAGCTTCATATAATGCAATGATTTCGGAGTGATTTGAAGACGTAGCAATTAAAGTGTGTTTACAAGACTTCCATGATATTGTTGTCTGTCCGTGTAAGAACACAAAGCGTGTCTGAGATTTACCATTGTGGGGATCACTTAGATATCCTGCATCGGCATAGCCAATGAGTTTGAGATCTTGATTTTTCGGAAAGAAAAGACCCAGATCTTTTGTGCCTTGAAGATATCGTAAGACATCTTTGACTCCTTTCCAATAACTTATGTTTGGAGTGGCACTATATCTTGTTAGTAGATTGATTGCAAAAGCAATATCGGGTCTTGTGTTTTTAGCAAGATACATAAGTGCTTCTATGACACTAAGGTATTGGTATCCTGAACCCAACACCTCTTCTTTTTCTTGGCGTGGCTGAAGTAAATCTGTATCCTTTTATCAGGCTCTAACCACCATAAGAGTTTTAGATGGATAGGCTTTATCCATGTTGAATTTTTCTAGTACTTTTTGGACATAAGCCAATTGGTGTACAAGAATGCTTGTACGAATGTGCTCTAGTTGTAAATCTAGCCAAAATTTAGTTTTACTTAAATCCTTGATCTCGAATTCAATATTAAGATAATTTCGTACTTCATTAATGTCAAGCTCAGTGCCAATGATATTTAAATCATCAACATATACTGAAATAATGCAAAATCGTGTTAAGAATTTGCGAATGAAAATACAAGGACAATCATCATTAGTAGTGTCGAAGTGTTCGGTCGACACTTCACCCGGGCCTGCACTAGGCAGCCCGCGGAGGTTCTTTTTTCGGTGGGGCTAGTCGCTTGCGGAGAGCTTGAGCGTATGGACGAATTAAGGAAGAGGTTGACACGGCGAGTTTTACGTGGTTCAGGCCGCCGGAGCGTAAAACCCTACGTCCACGGCGAGCTATGGAGCTCGCTGTATTGCTTGCTGCTCAGAACCGGAGTCCTGGGCTTGGGGATGAGAGATGTCTAGCGTATGAGTTGCGGGAGTGCGAACCCTTGCTAACGTTGCCTACCCGAGCCTTTTATAGTCCAAGGCTCGTGTGGCTTACAAGGGTGGCCCGGGACCCGACAGGTGGTCCCGGGGAGATTGCCTGCAGATTACCGTATCCGCAGTTATGTCGGTAGTTGTCTCTGGCGAAGGCTTCCGAGTCTTCGTCTTGCAGCCCTGCCCATGCCGCATGCTAGTCGTAGTGGTTGATGACGGCGAGGGCGGCATGGGATGTCTTGTCGCTGCTTTTATTGGCTGGCAGGCTGTGACACTGCGCGCCAGTCTGTGATGCGACTGGGCGCAATGGCACCTGACAGAGGCGTGCTCCGCGTCTCCGCGTCTTGGGAAGACGCGGGCCTTGAATACCTTGTACGGGCAAGGTATGGGGTGTCTTTACGCCCGCTACCTACCGCTTGGGGGCAGGCAGCGCTCTTCTGCTGGACACGTGGCGGGCCCGGAGCTCTCCTCAGAGTAGAGGGAGGTCCGGCCCCGTAGGACACGTGGAGCCTTCGTACCTCTCCCCGCGGAGGGGGAGGTCTGGCTTCTGTCGGCCACGTGGCGAGCCCGGAGCTCTTCTCTCAGGAGAGGGAGGTCCGGCCCCGCTGGACACGTGGTGCCTTCGGACCTCTCTCCCGCGGAGGGGGAGGTCCGACTTTTGTATGCCACGTGGCGGGCCCGGAGCTCTCCTCTGAGGAGAGGGAGGTCCGGCCCCGCCGGACGCGTGGCGCCTTCGGAGCTCTCCCTGCGGAGAAGGGCGAGTTCCTTAGGCATTTTCCCCTGTGCGCGGGGGTACCCCATATCGCGGGTACCGACAGTTGCCCCCGGGCCCATCTCGGGGGAGATAGCGAGCCCGAGGTGGGACCTCCGTCTCTTCTGACCCGCGCACTTTCTCTAAGTCCCGCATTGACCGCTGCCGGAGCACGAACAACCGCGGGATCGTGGGAGCATGCGCCCACTTGATGGTTGCTTTTACTGCGGCGGTTCCCAAGACTGCCACTTCTGCACGTTGCTGCGCTTTCTTCGGGAACCGCTAGAGTGCCCTGCCGGCTTGTCTTCTTAGGAGACTGACTCCTTGACCCACCGCTTCAGCTGGGCGGCTTGGGTCCACCTGTCATCGACGCTTGGTCTTGGAGCCGAAGCGGTTGCCGATGCGGCGTATTCGAAGAGTTTCGAATCGCTTGGAATTGCACCTGGGAAGTTTTAAGAGGGGTTCTTACCCACATTGCGGCTGCCCTTCGCACTTCCCAGCGCTTTTTCTTGTACTCTTGTGCCTTTGTCTTCTTGCCTTTGAGTCCTCCCTCGTCATGGCCTCCAACCCGCCACCAGAGAAGAAGCGCGCTCGATCTCCTCCAGTAGCGGCGTCTGTGCCAAGTCGGGGATCTGGGGTGCCTGCATCTCCTGCTTCTGGAGATGGCACTCCTTCCGGTGGCGACTCAAAGATGCCCCGGGCAGATGCGTTGAGGGGAGCTTCTGGAGCGTCCCCTGCTCTGCTAGTTCAAGCGACTGCGGAGCGGACGTCAGTGACGACGGCGGGCTCTGGGAGTCCTACCCCGGCTCGGAAGTCAGGGTTCAGAGCCCGCTGGAGTGTTCGCGCTTCCCGGCCATCCCCGACTGGCGGGGAGTCCGCGCCGTTGCGCTCAGAAATTGGGACAGCTGCCGCGGCCCCCCAAGTCAGCGCGAGTTTCTCCTGTTCCGGTGTGCCCGGACTCCGCGGCGGCGTCATCTCTTCCTGCCGAGACGGCCGCCGCGGCCCCCAGGCCAGCGCAGGTCGACCCTGCACCAGGCGGCCCGACCTCTATTTCAGCGCCGCCTTCCCCGGCTCGTCCCTCTCCATAGGTCAACAAGCCAGAAGCTAGAGAGAGTCCGGCAGGTCCGGCTGCCGGAGCCCCGGCGCCAGTTTCTCCTGACCGGCGTCTCGTCTCGGTCGCTGGTGCATCGACTCCTCTTGAGGATGAGGTGATGGAGGAGGTCGGGGGAGCTGCCCCGGCCTCTGCTGCTCCATTGCCCCTGGTGGATGGCTTCGCGCTTGCCGAAACGAGCGTCCGACAGGTCTTGGCTGCACTTGGTCGCGAGCGGGAGGAGCGCACGGTTGAAAGGAATCGCCAGCTCACCTGGGGGAACCTTTTGGGGGAGCGGACCGCGAAGGTCAAGAGTGAGCTCGACTCCAGGCAGGAGTTGCTTGACTTCAGGGAAGTGCTCCTCGACCGGCTGAAGCGGTTTGTCGACCGCATGGACGCCGAATCGCGGCGGATCAACAGGGAGGCCCTGGAGGCACACGCCCGGGCCGAGGAGATACGGCAGCTGTTGGAGCGTTGTAAACTCGTCGTTGAGGAACGGGAGCGTTCCACGGCAGTCGAGGCAGAGAAAGTTGCTGCGCAGCTGGCGGCGGGCGAGGATGACCTGCGAGCTCGGATCGAGGAGCTAGAGGTTCAGAAGGCAGACCTCGACTTGAGGGAGGAACAGGTCTCCCGCGAACGCCGGGCGGTCCTGGATCGGGAGTTGGTCGCCGACTTCAAGGCTTCTGAGTTGGAACGGCTTGCCAATACTCTCCGCCTTCGGGAAAGCTCCCTGGCGGCCAAGGAGAAGGAATTCTCCGAGAGAAACCAAGAGGCCCTGCAGGAAGCTCGCCGCGAGGTGGAGGAGCTCTCGGCCTTGCGGTCCTCCGAGGCGTATGCGGTCTCAAGCTTCGTTAATCGAGCGGGGTCCGCCCTGATCCCTCTTGGCTTCAGCCCGGTGAGGACAGTGGCTCCTGCGTTGAAGGTGGCTGAGGTGATCCCCGCGCTGGAGTCGATCGGCGCCAAGCTGGACAGGCTAGACTCGGTGGTCGCCAACGAGCTCGAGCCCGAGGGACGAGGTCTGGCCCTCGAGGTCGCCACACATGTGCTGGCATGCTTCAGGAGCCGGGACCCTTCTTTCTCCCTGGTGCCAGCGAGAGAGGGTCCTGCCGCGGAGCGGGAGGAGACTGCCAGGGTTGAAGTTGGGGACGTGGCCGCCCTTGTAGCCACTAGGTTCCGACGCGAACCGGGAGGACCCTAGGACTTGCTCCTCTCCTTTTTATCGAGTCCGTAGTCCAGCTCATGGAGCCTTGAATAAACAGACTCTCTTGAATTGTGTTTGTGATGCCTTTTCTCTCCTTCTTGGCTTTGCCTGACTGAGTCCTTAGCTCCGCAAGGTACTCAAAGGCCTTCACCAATCTCGGAGCTCTGCACAGACACCTTCCCCGGGTCCTAACTGTATTAGGGGCCCCCGGGGATCTCCGGATCTCGCCCTATGGGGAGGTACGGATCTGCCTGCCATGTGGCAGGTCCGGAGCCCCTCCTGAGGGGGCGGGAGCTCTGGCCCTGCTGGACACGTGGGGCTTCCGGAGCCCCCCCCCCCCCCCCCGCTGAGGGGGAGGTCCGGTTTCCACCTGCCGCGTGGCGAGTCCGGAGCCCTCCTCAGGGGAGGCGGGAGCTCCGGGCCCGCTGGACACGTGGGGCCTTCAGGCCTCGCCCCTGCTGAAGGGGCGGGACCCGGTCCTTCCAGTCCTATGTCGGAGTAGTTGGTAGCTCCTTTCCCCCTGCTTCGTGCAGTCCCCGTTGCTGTAACCTGGAGGTCCTGCACACAGGTAGAGGAAACGTAATTCTCCTCGGGGGTCCTCCCCTCCCGTCTCCTAGTCTTATTCGGCTTACGATCCTGATCCGTTATGTGGGGCTTGGGCAATTCTGTGCGTGAGGCGCCGGAGCTCCGGCTCCCTTCGAGGTCCGGGTACGGCCGTCCGATCCCTAGTACCAGGCCGTGCGCCGAGGAAGCAGAGTGCACAGGCTTTGGGTTCATGACCAGGCAAAGCGGTTGTACTCCCCTGTACCTCCGGAGGGCAAGATGCGCACACTTTGGGCACAGAGCCGGCTAAGCGGGATACGCACCCTGGAGCCCCCATGCACAACGCAGGCCTTTCCTGGAGGTGACCAACTGGCACCGCAACACCTGACTGGGGGAGGCCCGAGAGACTCACTTGGCCATCGGTAGGTGTCTCAAGCGCAACCGCCCTTGGTAGGATAGCAAATGCTGACTATGGATGAGTGCGGGAGAGAGGGAGCTAGATGTACGATGAACATACATAGATAGTGCAATCATAAAAATTAATGCATAATTTAAATGAGCACATGAGAGAGAGCGAAGTAGAACAAGTTTCTGTGTTAATGCCCATAGGTGGAAGTCTGACTGTACATGGAGGCAATGACCCGCCTCGTCCACAAGGGAAGCAAGACTCTACGCGCTTAGGGTCGGAACCAGGCTAAGCTAGACGTAGTCCTGGACCGTCCCTTGAGACTTAGCTGCCCCAAGCGCTGTTCCTAAACTCTATGGGATTTATTACAGAAGGGAATGACCCTGTTCTACTAATGCTCAGGGGGTAGGACTTATAGTGTTGTTCCATGCCAAAGGGTTTTGGGAACGGATCCCACACTCGGTTGAAAGGCATGTGTACCTGGGACGGCAACTTTCGTGAATCGGAAGGGACCTTCCTGGCTAGGGGAGAGTTTATAGGTCCTTCTCGGCAAAGTGCATGCCGCGGCACCAGGTTGCCTTTCTGTAGGTCCCTGTCGCGTTTGGTTCTTTGGCGGTAGTGCTAGAGCAGCAGCCGAGACCGTGCGTTGTGGGGTGTTACCTGCAGCCGAGCCTCGTCGACGAGGTTGTTATCTTCACGCTGGATCAGGTCCTGCGCGGCTTCTCCTGGGCGCCCCCGGGGAGTTCTCCCCTTCTGGCTAAGGCCTTCAAGGGGTAGGCGGACCCGGGCTCGTCTTGGGGGACCCAAGGCGTCTTCCCCTTCTGGCAAGGCCTTCAAGGGGTTGACAGACCTTGGGCGGCCCCCAGGAGGTATGACCGAGGCACGGAGGCGTGCTCTCGGAAGGGGCTGGCCTGATCTTGCACCATTGCGATTGGCGCTTGGGCTGCTGCGACTACTTGGAGCTTCTCCAAGGTTGACGCCGCAGCAGTGCAGCCTCCACTGACCTGGGACGGCAGCCACAGTCGGCTACCGCCCCGGCCCGTCACCATCGGAGTTGGAGTCCTCACCGTTATGCACTGTCTTCATGACACGCTGAGGCTCCTGAAACCCCACCTGGTGGCCGGCGCTGACTCAAGCGTCGACTTTTTGCTTGCCATCCCTCTGAGGGTGGAGCGGCGCCTCAACTCTCTGCTGCCTTCCTTTGCAGAAGCGCTCTGCGAGCCTCTGGATATCCCAGCACTCGGCAGCAGTATGGTTGCCGGTGCCATGCACGGGGCATAGCCCGCCCTGGTCACTATCTGGGGCTGGCGACTGCCGCTGCCTTTTGTCGGGGCGTGGCCCCCGAGCTCCACTAGCCGTCGCTGCTGCGGCGACGGGAGCCGCGGACGATGACTTCATCTTGCCATTCCCCCGGTTCTTGGCCTTCTTGTCACTTCCATAGGAAGCAGCGCCGGACCCGGGCTGTCCTCCTGACTCGGAGGTCGGCAGAGCGTGCAGGTTCCGCCCTTCAGATGCTCTAGCGCACTTGTCCGCCAGGCTGAAGAGCTCAGAGACGTCGCGGACCTCTCTGGTCGTGAGCTTTTCAAGCATTTTCTCGTCCCGGACACCCTGCCGGAACGTCACCACCACAGAAGCACTTTGAATATGCGGGATGGTGTTGCGTACCTGGGAGAACTGCTGGATGAAGGAGCGCAGCGACTCCCCGGGTTGTTGCTTGATGGCGTGGAGGTCAAGCTCCGTGCCGGGACGGGTGTAGGAGCTGCCGAAGTTGGCGATGAACTGCCGGCAGAGCTTTCCCCAGTAAGTTATGGAATCCTAAGGGAGATTCATGAGCCAAGACCGGGCTGGGCCGGTCAAGGCGACGGGGAAGTAGTTGGCCATGACAGCCTCATCCCCTCCTGCGGCAAGCACGGCGGTGGAGTAGATCTGGAGGAACTCCGCCGGGTTAACGCTGCCGTCGTACTTTTCGGGCAGGTGCGTCCGAAACTTGCGCGGCCACCTCGCGAAGCGAAGGTGGGGTGCAAGGGCCGCACATCCTGCTCCTGTTGCCGCAGGTATTGGTGCCGCGAACGCTTGGTTCGCACCTGGCACAGTGTACCCCGGTATGGGCAAGGCTGCGCCATAGATCGGGGACGCCGTTTGTAGGGCATATGGTTGTGGCATATGATGCGCGGCGTATGCCTGGGGCAGGGCTCGCGTGGCGAAGATCTGCCCTCCAGGCTGGGTCGAGGCCGACGTCATGCTGTCGCCAGCCTCTAGGTTGCGACGCCTTTCTCGACGTCGCTCGAGGTACACCCGGGCATCCTGGCCCAAGTGGCACCGTTCCAGCTCTGTCCTCAGGTCCGTCGACGGGAGCCTGGAGGAGCTGGAATCCGCCGTCTGCCCGTCAACCGTTGGCGTGCGCGTCAGCGACACAGCCGGTTGGCCGGGACGTCGCCCTCGCTGAAACCGAGGGTTTGCGGCGGCGACGACGAGGCGGTCCACCTCGCGAACCCACTGTTGGGTCGCTGAATGGGGCGCGTCCCCAGCAGGTGGGTTGCGCAGTAGCGCTCTCGCTGCAGCTAGCGCACCCCCGTGGTGTACGCTCAGCGCTGCAGAAGATCTCACGCTGGTCAGAGCCTGCATTGCTGGAGTCGGCGTTGCCGGAGTCGGCTGCTGGCTACCAGCTTGTGCCGACACACTCCGTCCTAAGTGCGTCGACATGTACTCCCCGCTGGTCACGGTTCGCCGTGAACGCTGAGGGGGAGAGTTTGCCGCTGAAGGAAGCTTGGTCATCTTCGTCGGCGGAAACTCGTCGCGCAAGGGAAAAGCCCCCTACCTGGCGCGCCAAATGTCGAAGTGTTCGGTCGACACTTCCCCCGGGCCTGCACTGGGCAGCCCCACCGAAAAAATTACCTCCGCGGGCTGCCCAGTGCAGGCCCGGGGGAAGTGTCGACCGAACACTTCGACAATAGAGTAGCCTTTGTTTAGAAGGAACTCCTTCAGTCGGTTATACCACATCTTTTCGGACTGTTTCAAGTCATATAATGACTTGTTGAGCTTGACACACTACATTTGCGACCTACATTTTCATTCGGTACAGGTATCCCATCAGGGACTTCCATGTATATATCCGAATCTAGTGACCCATATAAATATGCAATCACGACATCCATCAACTGCAAAGATAGATGCTTTTGTGTTGGCGGAGATATAAGATATCGGAAAGTTATTCCATTCATTACTGGAGAATATGTATCTTTGAAATCATTGTCAGGTCTCTGCGTGAACCCTTGTGCAACTAGACTTGCCTTGTATCTCACAACCTCATTGTTCTAATTACGTTTTTGGATGAAAACCCACTTCAACCCGATAGGATAGTGTCGAAGCGTCTGCGGTCGACACTTCCCCCGGGCCTGCTATGGGCAGCCCGCGGAGGTTCTTTTTCGGAGGGACTAGTCCTCTTGCGTGGGTCTCGTCGGAATGGACGAAGGACGGAGAGAACACAAGGGTTTTTTACGTGGTTCGGGCCGCCGGAGCGTAAAACCCTACGTCCACGGTGAGCAGAGGTGCTCGTTGTATTGCTTGAGGCTTAGAACCGAAGTTCTAAGCTTGGGGATGAAGTGCGTATGTCTACTGAGTGCTAGAGAGCTGAACTCACTGGAGTCCGAAGCCTAAGAATGCTCGACCCCTTGCAACGTTGCCTACCCAAGCCTTTTATAGTCCAAGACTCGGGCGGCTTACAAGGTGGGCCCCGGGACCCGACAGGTGGTCCCGAGGTGATTTCCTACCAGCTATAATCTTGGCGCTGGCTTCAAGGTCCTGGTCCTGCCGCCCTGTCCACGCTGCAGGCTAGGTGTAGCGTGTAGCCGTTGGTGATGGCAGGGGCGGCAGGGCACGTCCTGTCCATGTCTTGTCGCTGCCTTCAATGATCTACAGCTTCAGACACTGTACGCCTGTCTTGACTGTGACTGGTCACAGCGCCTCCTTACAGGCGTGCGTAGCGCCTCTTCATCTTGGGAAGGCGCGGGTCTTGAATGCTTTGTATGGTAAAGGCATGACGCGCCCTTACTCCCGTTGCCTACCGCGCCGGGCGGGCAGCGCTGCTCTGCTGGCCACGTGTCGGGCCCGGAGCTCTCCTCTGAGTTGAGGGGGAGCTCCGACCCCTCTGGAGACGTGGAGCCTTTGGAGCTCACCCCCGCGGAGGGGGCGAGGTCCGGCCTTCTGGGCCACGTGGCAGGCCCGGAGCTATCCTCCGAGGTGAGGGGGAGCTCCGGCCCCGCTGGACACGTGGCTTCTTCAGAGCTCGCCCCTGCGGGGGGGGGCGGAGGTCCAACCTTCTGGGCCACGTGGCAGGCCCGGAGCTATCCTCCGAGGGCAGGGGGAGCTCCGGCCCCGCTGGACACGTGGATCCTTCGGAGCTCGCCCCTGCGGGGGTGCGAGGTCCGGCCTTTTGGGCCACGTGGCAGTCCCGGAGCTATCCTCCGAGTGGAGGGGAGCTCCGGCCCTGCTGGACACGTGGCTCATTCGGAGCTCGCCCCTGCGGGGGGGGGGGGGGGGGCGAGGTCCTTAGGCAGTTTCACCCTGTGCGCGGGGGTACCCGGTATTGAGGGTACCGACAGTGGCCCCCGGGCCCATCTCGGGGGAGGTAACGAGCCCGAGGTGGGGCCTCCTTTTTCCGTGCACGTTCTTGTCTTGAGTACTCCCTGTGCATGCAGGGTCTCGACGGCTTCGGAGTTCAGCCTCTGAAGAGAGGGTGAATCCTGGCATCGGAGCTCAGCCCTTGTGAAAGGGGGAGGTCCGGCTTCGGAGCTTGCCTCTGAGGAGAGGTAAAGGTCCGGCTTCGGTGTTCACCCCTGCGGAGGGGGTGAAGACCGGCATCAGAGGTCACCCGTGCCGAGGGGCCGAGGTCTGACATCGAAGCTCAGCCCTGTGGAAGGGGGAGGTCCGGCTTCGGAGCTCGCCTCTGAGGAGAGGTAGAGGTCCGGCATCGGAGCTCAGTCCAGCGGAGGGTGTGAGGTCCGGAGGTCATCGGAGCTCATCCTCTGAGGAGAGGGTGAGGTCCGGCATCGGGGCTCACCTCTCAAGGGAGGGCGAGGGCCGGCATCGGAGCTCAGGCGGGAGGGCGTGAGGTCCGGAGGTCATCGGAGCTCAACCTCTGAGGAGAGGTAGAGGTCCGGCTTTGGAGCTCGCCTCTGAGGGCGAGGGTCGGCATCGGAGCTCAGGCCAGCGGAGGGCGTGAGGTCCGGAGGTCATCGGAGCTCAGCCTCTAAGGAGAGGGTGAGGTCCGGCATCGGGGCTCGCCTGTGAGGAGAGGGCAAGGGCCGGCATCGGAGCTCATGCCAGTGGAGGCGCGTGAGGTCCAGAGGTCAGCGGAGCTCAGCCTCTGAGGAGAGGGTGAGGTCCGGCATCGGGGCTCGCCTCTGAGGAGAGGGCGAGGGCCGGCATCAGAGCTCAGGCCAGCGGAGGGTGTGAGGTACGAAGGTCATCGGAGCTCACCTCTGAGAAGAGGGAGACGAGGTCCGGCTTCGGAGCTGACCCCCGCTTAGGGGGTGAGGTCCGGTACTGCTCAGAGGTCCTCCTTTCCCTACCTCTTAGTCTTATTTGGCTTACAGTCCCGGGCCAGTGTACGGGGCCCAGGGCAATCTGGTGCCCTTGGTCGCGGAGGTCTGGTTCCCGCCATAGTCAGGGTGTAACCGTCCGGCCCCTTAGACCGTAGCACTGGGGAGGCAGAGTGCGCTTGCTTTGGGTATAGGACTGGGCAAAGCAAGGTTCCTGGACCTCCCACTCTGGCGTAGATCCTTTCCTTGAGGAGACCGACTGACGTCACAGTACCCTGACTGGGGGAGGTCCGAGAGGCCCCCGGGCCATCGGTAGGTACCCTAAGCGCGACCGCACTCGACAGGATAGCAAATGTCGACTAGGCATGAGAGCAGGGAAGGAGAGTCGAGTGTACGGAGGGCGTACACTATCTAGAGCTCAGGAAGGTGATCATATAAATTAATGCGTAATTTAAATGAACACCTGAGTAAGTGTAGTAGGACTTACAGAGGTAGGGCTGGAGTGCCTGCCTCGTGCTCCCATGCACGGACCGGCGGTGGTAGCGCTGGAGCTCCCGCCGGGGCCGTGCAATCCGGAGCGTTGTTTGCCATCTTGCCTTGTCGACGAGGTAGATATCCTCACGCAGAGCGGGTCATGCGTGGCTTCGTCGTATGCTCGGACACGGGGGGACCCCATGGCGATCTCGGGGGGAAGCATGGCTTCGGCCCCACAAACCATGTAGATGGGTAATTCCCGTGACCCGGCCCTGGGATGTCCGACTGGCCCCCGACGTAGAGGAGCCGGTATCCCCCGACGGATCTGAGTGCAGCGTCTGCACCGGTTGTGTGGGTCTGCTCCGCATGGACCTGGCACGCCTTGCATCTCCTAACCGGCTTGACGGCGTCCAGGTGGCTCTCGGTCGTTAGGAGCCATGCCAGATGGCTTAACCGACCAGCGTGTGGGAAGATGAGCTTCCCAGCACTCGCCTCCGTGGATTACTGCAAGCTGGTCGCAGTCTTCCTCTTGGGTTATGCACCGCAATAGGATGTCGTGGCGCCACGCCGGTAAAGATACCAGCGTGTAGCACTTAGCCATCCGCACAATCCGTTCAGCAGATGCACGTTCATCAGGAAGGATGTTGTCTTTAAAGAAGTCACGGACCTTCGTGGTCCATGCATCGGGGCTACTTGAGCTTCTGGATCTTGGGCGCTGGGTAGCACGGAGTCCCCAAGGCGCATACGATCCTTTGGCTGGCACCATGGCTGCATGGCCGCCGGGACCGCCAACTTCGAGGTGCTGGTCTCGCCCCCTTCGCCCGGTCGGCACTCCGGGATGTGAGTCGTGGCAAGTCCCTTCGAAGGCTCCTTGGGGCTCCGGGGCTCCAGTGGAGGCCTTCGTTGACAGGTTGTTGGCGACGGTGTCGTCAGCGTGCGGTACATAGCACATGTCCAAGGCACCCAAACCGCTTCCCAGTTGGCATGGGGAGCAGCACGCCGTCGAGGTAGAACGTTCAGTGGGGCTCGATGAAGGCCGGTGCTCGGGGCTCCAGTTCTCCACCTTCGGGGCCAACCCTGGGATGCTTGGTGGTGGCGTCTACCTACCCACGAAGTCAGTCGGTTCTTGACTCTTGACTGTCTCACGTGGTCGGGAGTACATCTTGAACTCCGCCATCTTCGGGTTGTCCTCCGGCTTGGGAGGCTGGCTGTGCGTGCCAGTGACGCCCTTCTTCTGCTCTGGCACACTTGTCTACCAGGCTGAAGAGCTCTGAGATGTCTTGCACCTCTGTGGTGGCCAACTTCTCGAGCATCTTCTTGTCCCTCACACCCTGTCGGAATGTGACCACGACTGATGCATCCGGGATGTGGGGGATGGTGTTGCGTACTTGGGAGAACCGCTGGATGAAGGAGCGCAGAGATTCTCCCGGTTGTTGTTGCACGGCGTGGAGGTCCAGCTCCGTGCCGGGGCGCGTGTAGGAGCAGCTGAAGTTCACCGTGAACTATCGGCATAGCTCCGCCCAGGAGGTTATGGAACCCTGGGGCAGGTTCATGAACCACGACCGCGTCGGGCCGGTCAGGGCGACGGGGAAGTAGTTGTTCATGACCGCTTCGTCCCCTCCTGCCGCTAGGATGGCAGTAGAGTATACCTGCAAGAATTCTGCCGGGTTAATGCTTCCATTGTACTTCTCTGGCAGGTGTGGCCGGAACTTGCATGGCCACACTGCGAAGCAGAGGTGTCGAGCCAGAGCCACACATCCGGTCGCTGATGTTGCAGGTATTGGTGCCGCGAACCCTTGGATGGCTGTTGGCACGGTGTACCCCGGCACGGGCAAAGGTGCGCCATACACCGGGGCCGTCGTCTGCAGGACATATGGTTGCTGCATATGCTACATGGCGTATGCCTAGGGCAGAGATTGCGTGGCGAACATCTGCGACCCAGGTTGAGTCGAGGCGGTCGACATGCTGTAGTCGGCCTCTTGCATGTGACGCCTTTGTCGCTGTCGCTTGATGGTTACGCGAGCGTCTTCTCCCCGGCGACGTTGCTCTAGTTCTTCCCTCAGGTCCGCCGTTGGGAGCTTGGTAGAGCGGGAGTCTGTCGTCTGCCCGTCAACCGTTGGTGTGCGCGATAGCGAGACACCAGGTTGAGCAGGGCGTCGTCCCCGCTGCAGCGGAGGGTTGACGGCAGTAGCGACGAGGTAATTGAAGTCGCAGATCCACTGCTAGGTGGCCCCCTGGGGAGCGTCTTTAGCAGGTGGACTGTCCAGGAGCGCTTCTACGGCGGCTAGCACACTTGCTTGAGTGGCGCTTTGCGCCGCGGCAGATCTGGAGGCTGATGGAGTTCGTCGGGAACGTTGGTGCGAAGAGCTTGCCGCTGACGTAGGGTTGGTCATCTTCGTCGGCGTAGACTCGTCGGAGAGCAAAAAGCCCCCTATCTGGCGTGCCAAATGTCGAAGTGTCTGCGATCGACACTTCCCCCGGGCCTGCTCTTGGCAGCCCACGGAGGTTCTTTTTCGGAGGGGCTAGTCATCTTGCGGGTCTCGCGGGAATGGACGAAGGAAGGAGATGAACACAAGGGTTTTTTACGTGGTTCGGGCCGCTGGAGCGTAAAACCATACGTCCACGGTGAGCAGAGGTGCTCGTTGTATTGCTTGAGGCTTAGAACCAAAGTTCTAAGCTTGGGGAAGAAGTGCGTATGTCTACTGAGTGCTAGAGAGCTGAACTCGCTGGAGTCCGAAGCCTAAGAATGCTCGACCCCTTGCAACGTTGCCTACCCGAGCCTTTTATAGTCCAAGGCCCGGGCGGCTTATAAGGTGGGCCTCGGGACCCGACAGGTGGTCCCGGGGTGATTTCCTACCAGCTATAATCTTGGCGCTAGCTTCAAAGTCCAGGTCCTGCCGCCCTGTCCACGCTGCAGGCTAGGTGTAGCGTGTAGCCGTTGGTGATGGCAGCGGCGACAGGGCACGTCCTGTCCATGTCATGTCGCTGCCTTCAATGGTGTGCAGCTTCAGACACTGTACGCCTGTCTTGACTGTGACTGGTCACAACGCCTCCTGACAGGCGTGCGCCGCGCCTCTTCGTCTTGGGAAGGCGCGGGTCTTGAATGCTTTATACGGTAAAGGCATGGCGCACCCTTACTCCCGCTGCCTACAGCGCCGGGCGAGCAACGCTGCTCTGCTGGCCACATGTCGGGCCCGGAGCTCTCCTCTGAGGAGAGGGGGAGCTTCGGCCCCGCTGGACACGTGGAGTCTTCGGAGCTCACCCCCGCGCGGAGGGGGTGAGGTCCGGCCTTCTGGGCCACGTGGCTAGCCCGGAGATATCCTCCGAGGAGAGGGGGAGCTCTGGCCCCGCTAGAAACGTGGCTTATTCGGAGCTCGCCCCTGCGGGGGGGGGGGGGGTGGGGGGCGGGCGAGGTCCGCCCTTCTGGGCCACGTGGTAGGCCCGGAGCTGTCCTCCGAGGGGAGGGGGAGCTCCAGCCCCACTGGACATGTGGCTCCTTCGGAGCTCGCCCCTACGGGGGGGGGGGGGGGGGGGCGAGGTCCGACCTTCTGGGCCACGTGGCAGGCCCGGACCTATCCTCCGAGGGGAGGGGAGCTCTAGCCCCGCTGGACACGTGGCTCCTTCGGAGCTCGCCCCTACGAGGGGGGGCGAGGTTCTTAGGCAATTTCACCCTGTGCGCGGGGGTACCCGGTATTGAGGCTTCCGACAGATAGGTTATAGGTGGTGTAGGTATTACATTACTGAATACCTCTCTCTTTTTAAGTGAGTCAAGTTATACCTTGATTGCTTCCTTCCATTTGATCCAGTCCGATCATTGTTTACACTATGTCATAGTTTTAGGATCAGGATTATTGAGAAGATCGGCTATCTTGGTTAAAAAGTATGAGTTGACGACTATTGTACTGCGATCAAGTAATTCTCCAGAAATAATTAATGGAAATTTCTTGTACCCCATGAGACTCATCATGATTTCACAACATGTCAGAATTAGGGTCTTCCGATCCTCCAGCCTTCTCTATAGTGCACACTTGAGGGCTGGTCGTGGATTTATCAAGTCCACCTGGTATCCATTAACATTTAGTTGACTTACATTTACTTGCTTTGAGGAAGGTTTTATCTTCGTAGTATTTATACGCTTGTTTGAAGCATCTTTCTGCTGAATTGCTCTCTCACTTTTCGGTGGTGGAATGGTTTTTGTTGGTACCTTCACTCGATAAAGCAAATTGACAGCAGGATTTAAAGACTCTGTGACACCTTTGTAGTAAGTAAATATATCTGGCAGGTTACTAGCAATTTGTTGTAACTCAATAATTTTCTGAACTTGAAGTTCAGTCTCCTTTGAACGTGGATCCGAGGTTAGGATGGATTTGGCATCCCGATTAATTTCTCGGCTATCATTGAGAAATTTATTATCTTCCCCTAAAGCCAGAAAATGATCCTCATTAAAGATACAGTCAGTAAACCGGACCGTGAATAAATCACCCGTTAAGAACTCCAGTTATTTTAAAATTGATGGGGATTGAAATCCCACGTAAATACCTATTTTTTTGTGAGGGCCCACAGAGGTTCGCTTAGGTAGTGAAATTGGTGTGTACACAGCACATCCAAATTTCCGCAGATGAGAAATATTTGGTTGATCTCCACGTACAAGTTATAGAGGAGAGGTGGTATGGTATGCAGTTGGTCGTAACTGAAGAAGGTCGGCAGCGTGTAAGACTGCATGACCCCAAAAAGATGTTGGTAAATTGCAACCTTGCAATAACGGCCTAGCGATTAGCTTGATTCTACCAAACTATTTTGTGTGAACGTATGGAACAGAATGTTGTACTGCAATTCTTTAAGCCATACAATAGTTATTAAAGGCTCGGGATGAAAATTCAGCAACATTGTACATACGGATACTATTTATCCTATATTGAGGATAATTCGCCTTCAATCTAATAACTTATATCATAAATTTAGCGAAAGGATGGTTACGTGTAGATATAAACACACGTGTGAACATATTGTAGATGCGTCAAATAGAAACATGAAGTATCTAAAAAGGGACATACATTGGTTG
This sequence comes from Neostapfia colusana, assembly GCA_030760725.1. Taxonomy (NCBI): domain Eukaryota; kingdom Viridiplantae; phylum Streptophyta; class Magnoliopsida; order Poales; family Poaceae; genus Neostapfia; species Neostapfia colusana. Next base: position 54,838,805 of record JASWHV010000019.1, read on the forward strand.
TATGGGGCCACAAATGTCTCCTTGTATGCGTTCAAGTAATTTTAAAGGTTGGACATGGATGTTAAGCGGAGAAGGCCGTAAGATCAATTTGCCCATAGCACATAAAGTACACATAAAATTATTAGATTTTGGGATTTCTTAAATCATGGCCGGTGCAATTTCCAATAACTTTCCGCATCATCCCTATTCCAGAGTGGGCTAAGCGAGAATGTTAGGTCTTGAATGGATCAACATTCTGGAAAATCACCTTGTATGTAACATAAGGTACGGGTTTGATGTATGCATAGTATAATTCCGATGGGGTAGAAGAATTCCTTATAAAACCTCATGGCCATACCCGTAATTGTTGGTGATAAAAAGAAATTCTCCTTTGTTATCTTCATGGGTACACACATGTAGCTCATTTTTCCCGATATCTCTAAAACTTATGAGGGTACGAGTAGAATCGGGATATAATAAAGCGTTCTCGATCATTACTTATGTACTATTTGGAAATATTATAGTGGCTCTGTTAGATCCAACTATTGTAGCATCACATCCAGCGATGGTTAAAACATTTTACTGACCTTCTAGTTAGGGTTTGAAAATATTTTGTTTCTCTAAGTATAGAGTTTGTGGTGCTGCTATCCACAAGGCACATTACTTCTTTCATCAGAAAACTTTTCGCAATATCCGTTTTTTCTATTGATTCGCTCGTAGAACAATGCTGATGACGTGTCGAGAATGAAATTGGAGAGACAAAGAAGTTGTATAAAATGATTGTGATTACTTTTTTATTCATTTCCTTTCATGTTATACATGTGATGGTGACCTTTGATAATAAACGCGACTATTTGTAAAGAGGCGCGTCCATAAATGCTACCGTGGCAATTGCCTTTTTCATTCCTTGACTCATAACGCATATTGTACGTCATGCAGACGCGTCAGGCTCGTCGGCGGATGCCGGCCGGCTTGACGGATCCACCGCCGACAGCAGAGGAGCCAACAGCGGCTACCAGGCGACCATGTCGCACGGCGGCACACCGGCAGCGGAGGAGGGGTTGGTGCGCGGGGTCGCGGCCGCCGGCCTGCGCGCACGCGTGCGGGGCGTGCTCCCCGTGCCGGCGCGTCATATATGGTGAGCTTTAAGGGCGCCTCCGAGTCCCTGCCTCGTGGCCTACCGCTGCTCGTGCCGCGGCAGGGTTCTTCCGCGTCACCTCCCTCTAGAAGAAAAAAAACCTACTCTGGAGCCGCTGGTGGACCAGTCTCCGCTGCTTGAGATTTCTATTTCTGTTTTTGGAGGGTTTGCTCTTCTTTGTGACCCAGTGATGATGCCACGTCAGGAGAGTATAACGCGCATCAGTGTTGTGTGTGTACTGCCATAGTGGGATAAGTTGAGAATTGCACGGTCCAGTTCTGCCCTGTAAAAGAAGAAAATGCTCCTTCGGAAATCAGAGAGTAGCCTGGACAACGTGCAGTGGCAGACCACTGTACTGTTTAGCAGTGGCATGTTTTTTGAAGCCAGTAGCACACTTGTTTATGTTCAGCGACTGAGTGATTCGGCACCAAAGCATATGCATGGTTGAGCGCGCGCAGAGGCAGAAGCCGAGCAGAGGAGAGCTGAGCTGAGTAGTAGTATAGCGCATATCAAAATCGAAGCCCGCACGATGCAGTCTGCTGCTCGGTCATCCGACGACGTGGCGTCACCCTGCCGTCTGCAGCCACAACAAAAAAACTGCTGCAGTTTTTGCCCCCACAGTTTACCGGCTAACTAAACCACAGATATCAACAAAACGAGGTGTTACTGAGGTCAGGGGTAAGGGACAGGGGTACAGTTTCTCGTCGCGGCTAGCAAGAACCTGCCTGTCATCATGCACGCAAGCCAGCCAGGAACCTCGCGACGAGACGCTGGGCTCAACGAGCATCACCTCGGGCCGGATAGCTCCACCGCCCGGAGGTTGTAGGCAGAGTCGACGATCCAGTCGTTGTGGCGCGGAGGGGCGAGCTCGGCCTCCTGCCGGATCACCTCCACCTTCTGCCACTCCTCCCACCGCTCCGCCAGGCCGTCGCCCTCCAGCATCCGCACCACCTCTGACATCTTGGGCCGGTCCATCGGGGAGCCCTGCGTGCACAGCAGCGCCACCTGGACCAGCGACCCCACCTCGTGGTCCACGTACCCGCGGCCCCGCAGCTCCGGGTCCACCAGCGGCACCAGCTTCTTCTCCTTCAGGAGCCCCTTCACCTGCAGCCACAGGCAGTAGTTTCCTTCACTTTCAGAAGCTGGTGAAGCACTCGAGCGATCTCACTGAGTCAATGACAATTACAATGGAGTTGCTATGTGACGGTAGTAGAAGGAACACAAACCATGAACAGTATGTCCAACTCGTAATGTAGACTGAGAGATGGGGCTGCTAATGCTCACCCAGTCAAGCAACATGACGTCATCATCGTTCGCGAGGCGGGCAAGATCAAATGCCCTCTGTCCAGTAATGAGCTCCAGAAGCATGATTCCATAGCCGAAAACATCCGTCTTCTCGGACGACTTTCCAGTGGACAGGTACTCCGGAGCAATGTGTCCGATCGTCCCACGAACAGCTGTTGTTACGTGGGTGTCCTTGTAATCCATAAGCTTGGCTAGGCCAAAGTCACCTACAACCGCTTCGAAGTCTTCGTCCAAAAGAATGTTGGCAGCTTTTACATCGCGGTGAATGATCTTGGGATCACAGTGGTCATGCAAGTACGAGAGTCCCCTGGCAGATCCCAGTGCAATCCTAGCTCTTGTTTCCCAGTCAAGAGGTGGATCATCCTGCTGGCGTTCTACAAAAATTGTGTACCGTGGATAAAATCAGAAACAGCACAACCCAAACTGGGAGTGGACAAACAGAAAATGTAAAACGGTTAAATATTTTGTCATAAAATCTTAAACAATTTAACATCCAAACAAATGGAGAAGAAATATGTAAAGAAAGGGAAAGGAAAAACACTACAACAATACGATTTATTTTCGTGGGCCGAGAACCCACGAAAATAAGGTCCAAACCCACGAAAATAGTTATTTTAGTGGGTTTGGACCTTATTTTCGTGGGTTCCCAGCCCACGGTAATAACCCGACGAAAATAAACTTAATTTCATGGGTGGCTCATGAAAATACATTTATTTTCGCCGGCCAGTTCGAGCTCACGACACTATATATTTTCGTGGGCCAAGTAAACCCATGAAATTAAACAAACCTATTTTCGTGGGCCAAAATTTAACCCATGAAAATAAGGCTCATTATTTTCGTTGGTTTTCAGATGGTCCACGAAAATAATGAGAACTTATTTTCGTAGGCCACCTGAAAACCCACGAAAATAAGGCCTATTATTTTCGTGGGTCACTAGAAACCCACGAAAATAAGGCCCATTATTTTCATGGGTGCCTGTAAACCCATGAAAATAACGCCTATTATTTTCGTGGGTGAGTGGAAACCCACGAAAAAATGAGGACTTATTTTCGTGGGTTATAGGAAAACCCACGAAAATAAGACCTAATTATTTTCGTGTGGCTTTGAAACCCACGAAAATATTGCTATACAATTGAGGAATATAACCTATTTATTTAGTTCCAGCACATAAATAACATCTCAAATCAAAATATCAACAACACAATCAACTCACAACCGTTTTCAATTCACATGAAAACATTTATAACATAATCAAAACAAGTTTAGTGCACAAAGACATTACATAGTCACATTACAACTCACAACGAGTTCAACTCAAATTTAAACGTTACTACATGGCTCATAATAATTGCAACTGACAACTCATCAGCTCATCCCGCTCGCCGTTATTCCTGTATAACTGATTTATACATTAGAACCAATTTGATAAGATTTAAATGAAAATTAACATCATATCGTTTTGAAAAACAAAAGCGGAAACAAATATATAACAAAAGGATTCTAAATGCATCTTAGTTTGTTTTAAACTTACCTAGTTGCTACCACCCGGAGCGAACAACTGATCGACGAAGTCTTCTCCTCCACACCGTTCTCCTGTAGATGATGTGGGCAAATTTGCAATAGGACTCTGAAAATTTTGCGGTCATGAGGATGATCCCTTATGAAAAATAACGATACATGTTATAAATATATTAATCGTATAAAAGTAAAAAGAACATTAGGAGCATATATTATTACCTGTGTTCCAACAACAGGAAGTTGCGGAAGTACCGGTATCGATGGAGATGTCGGTAGCTGTGGGGGTGTCGGTAGAGGTGGCATAGCGGCAGACAATCCAAGTTGAGAAAAGTATCCCTAAATTTATTTTGAAATTTTTAGCATACTTATTCTATAAATGTTAACACAAATTATTAAACTCTTATAACAATTTACCTGCATCGATTGTTGCCATGCTGTCAAGTTTGCAAAGTAGTCATTTTGTGCTTTTATGCACTCTTCCCATCGTCTCATGCGATCTTCTTGTCGTCTCATATGTTCTCTCAATGTAGCTTGCTCCTCCTCCATTTGTTTGAACCTTGACTCATCTCTAGTATACGCACGTCGAGAAGAACTTGCCCCGCTCTGTGTCGATCGTGACATTGAAAGAACCACATCATAGTTTATCACACCATTGAACATTGAATACCTACATAAAGAAATATGACATGATTATAAGATAACGCTCGAAGCAAGTTTAGTATGTGAATAAAAGAATATGAGGGTAGTAAAAGTTCATCTCCCGTGAGGCTTTCCTCCACCAGATTGGTACAAAGCCACGACATCGACGTCTTCTTTTCTCCAATCATAGTCATCTCCATGACGTTTTGCCATCTCTTCAGCATATTTCTCCTACACACAAGAAAAATTAAGTGAACCAACTATTTGTATTGTTTCATAATAAAATTTACTAATATGACATACCAAGTTTTGAGTTGCTGTCGGTGTGCACAACTGGTTGTCATCTGAGCCTCTATGTCTTCTTATATAAGTATCGACGAAAGAAGGCTCCTCACCACTTTGAACAACCTACATAGACATATTATAAACATATAGCTATAAAATCTAACATTATAATAACAAATTGTAAATGAACTAAAACTTACCATCCTTTTCAAAAGACGAATATGACCATCTCCACCATAACGATGGAGAACTTGACCACCACACTCACGGTTGATTCTTTTAGAGTTAGATCTATCTCGATACTCACTCGATGCCCAATAAGTACATAAACCATAATAAGCATCAGAACACTTTACCATCCAATGAATCATTATCTGACGGTATTGATCGTCCTCTAGCTAAATTTTTGAAGCTCCCATTCTCTTGTTCATCATTTGTCCAAGCTTCTCTTTGTAGTATAAACACACAACCGATATTCACGCATTTGACATCATGTCATTGACAACTTTTCGCTCAGCTTTATGGAAGACTTTGTGTGCTCTAGACTCGAGAGCAACGTCATGGTCGTCCAGCAAGCGGTATCGTTCCTACAAATAAAACGCTACATGTAGTAATAAAAATTTAATTAAGATAAATATGATTCAATATATAAAAACATACCTAAAAATCATGCCAGACAACTCCTGCTATATTTTCATGCACAGCATGAGGAGCAATCTTGTAGTGCTCCCAACTTGTTGCAGGTTTCTCAACACCTTTCACAATGACAAGACCTGGATAATGGAGACGACATATAGCACCTAAAACCGCATTAGGCTGCCTGCAGTGTTGTCGTCCATCCCAATCCAAGTCATCCCATTGCCTTCAAATAAATGAAACGAAATTCAATACTAAGTTATATATTTTGTTTCTTCAATTCAATATTAAGCATATTTACTAACCAGTCACCGACAGGAGCGATCCGTAATCTTTGTTGTAAAGGCACAGCCAGTGGTAGAGTGTTTGAAGACCGGTATTTAAATGATTGTGGCAAGTCACCCACATCTGTGTCATCCTCGGCTTCCTCGTCGGCTTCCTGACCTCTTCCTGGATCTCTCGACACTCCTCCTGAGCCTCCTCTTGAACCTCTTCCTGAACCTCTTCGTCCACCTAAAATTAGAGAACTTAACTTTCACATAATTATATAATGGTAAATATAATAAAATTATAAATAAATTTACATGTTCATGGGCTTCTCCCATGCATCTTCTGAATGCTTCTCGTCTACTATTATTTGAGGCAGTACCGTGAAAAAGGGACTCATGGCTACGAGAAGAGCTAGCAGACCTGCTACTACTCTTGCTTGAGGAGCGAAAGAGCCCCTTAGCGATATTCTTCAGACCAGGTGGCATCCTGTTGGAGAAAACATTGATTAGAAATAAATAATGATACAACAAAAAGTAATACAAATAAAATATATAATGTTTACATGATTAAAATTTATCGTGATCCGATGTTGCTTCAGTAACATATCGACCAACTTTCTTCTTTTGTCCCACCTTAATTTTTTTAGTGTGAGGTCTATTTCTTTTAATCACTACTAGCTCTTCTACATCATTGTCTTCATCATCAGCACTAATGTATCAAGACCTAAACCATCATCTGTATTGAAAGATGGTAGATTATCATCCTCTTGGTACACTTCATCCTGTTCTTCTTGATAACCAGCATCACCGGGGGCATATAACCGTTCTCGTGGATTAACTTTATACACGGCCCACCAAACACTCAATTTTGGACAAGGATACGCTAGGTAGTAAACCAACTCAACTTGATGAGTAAGAACATAATTATCACATCCACGAAGTCTATTTTCATGTTTTACCTCTACTATACCGAATTCATTCTGTCGTGTTCCCCTGTTATTATCAAACCAGTCACAATGGAAGAAAGTAACTCTAAGATCTTTGGAACCACTAAATTTAAACTTCACAATGTTCTGGATAATCCCATAGTAGTTAGTTTCATTCCCCTCTGCATCACATGCTCTAGTTACAACCCCACTATTTGTCGTGGCCGCAAGAGGATGTTTTGCTTCAAATTTAGGCGAACGAAATCGGAACCCATTTACATCGTAATGATCAAAACTCCTTGCTGTTATGGTTACTTGAGAAAGTTGCCGTAGGTCCTCATGAACGTAAGCATCGACCATGCACTACGAATTGAATAAAATATCAGTTATGTTAATCAGATTAGCTTGGCAATGATAAAATTAACATGTAATAACAAAATATTACATGCTTCCAAAACCAATTGACGAAGTTAGGACCGCCATGAAGGCCATCACGACGCATTTTATCTAATTTTTTGCTTGTTGATTGACACATATACTTCCAAAATTGTTTGTCGAACTCGCTACAACATGTGCTAATATTAGTACATCAAAACATCTCTCATATAAAAAATGAGACATCATAATGTGTTACTACGTGATAATTAGAAAAGAACACTTACACAAAATATTGAGCCATCTCTTCGATGTTTGTGTACATGTACAACATACATGAATTCCATTCTTCTTCTGAAACCACATGCCTAGTGCTGCCACCAACCGTTTTTCCTTCCACGAAAAAATACTTAGATTTCCCGCAGGAGTTTCTTCATTTATGTGGTACCGTGTTGTGGGAGCATACACATTATGTTCCTCTGTAAAGAATGTACTTGAGAAGTATGCTATCTCTTTCAAGGAAAATGATTCTGCAATACACCCTTCTACTCTTACTTTGTTCAAAACCATTGCTCTAAGTTTCTTTAGTGTCCTTTCAATGTGGTACATCCATCGATATTGCACGGGACCACAAACTTTAGCTTCATATGGCAAATACACAAGTAGATGTTGCATTACATTCATAAATCCTGGCGGGAATACCTTTTCCATTTTGCATATGAGTGACGGTATTTCTTTCTCCAATTTTTCCATCATTTGAACTGTAATTTCTTTAGCACATAATTGTCTATAAAAAAACTAAGTTCTGCAAGTACTCTCCACACATCCTGATGCACATATCCATGGAACATTACTGGAAGTAGTCTTTCCATCATTATATGATAATCGTGACTTTTAAGATTATTTAGTACTCAATTTTCAAGATTTGTCGTGCGACTCAATCCAACACAGTATCCGTCAGGAAACTTCAGTCGGTGCAACCACTTTAGAACTTCTTTCCTTTCACTAACTTTAAGGCAAAATGGAGCACGTGACATTCTCTGTTTTCCACTACCATCCTGTGTGACTTCTAAAGACAGACGATTACAAATATCTGCTAAATCTTTTTGGGCTTTCAAATTATCTTTTGTCTTTTTGAAATTGAGACATGTGCTAATGATGCTTTCTGCTACATTGCATTTCTGATGCATCACATCAATATTATGTAGCATTAACAATGACTTAACATAAGATCCCATGAGCCACATATACGAGTCCAATTATGTTCGTGACCAAAACCAACAAACCCATCATCTGTAGGGACAAGTTGACCGAGGCATGCAGCAATCTCACTACTAGCCAAGCGTTTCGGCGGACCTTTTGTTACAATAGTATCTTTTCGAAATGTATTAACTTGCTTCCGAAATGGGTGATTTGCTGGTAGAAATTGTCGGTGGCAATAAAAAAACACGCCTTGCCCCCATGAGTAAGTATAAAACAATCAGAGTCCGACCCACAAATTGGACAATAAAGTTTGCCATGTGTGCTCCATCCAAAAAGACCCCGTATGCAGGAAAATCATGAATTGACCATAAATATGCTGCGCGCAAGTTGAATTTTTGTTTTTTTTATAACTGTCATACGCTTCTACTCCGGTCCATAATTCTTTTAACTCCTCAATCAATGGTTAAAAAAAACCCTAAACGTTTTCCTGGATGTTTACGTCCGAAAATGATTAGAGACAAGAACATATATTCATATTTCATACACATATCTGGTGGAAGGTTGTATGGTATAGCAAAAACCGGCCAACATGAGTATGATGTAGAAGATGTGTTGAATGGGGTGAAACCAACGGTGGCCAATCCAATACGAACATTTCTAGCATCTTTTGCAAAATATTGATCAAAAGAGTCCAACGCCTTCCAAGCCTGAGCATCAGATAGGTGTGTCATTACCCCTTTGTTTCGCGCACACCTTCCTTATGCCACCGCATGTGTCTCGCAGTTGATTTTGATAGAAACAACCATTTCAGCCTAGGTGCAAGAGGCATATAACGAAGTTATTTCACTACCACTTTTGTCTTCACCAATTCATCGTCCTCATTTGTAGCCTCAATGTATCGAAATTCTTTACAAACCGAGCATTGTGTCAGATTTGCATTTTCCTTCCAGAAAAGCATACAGTTGTTAGGAAAACAATCAATCTTTTCGTACTTCATACCAAGGTCTGTCATCAATTTCTTTGACTAGTACATGTCTCTCGGTAACTTATGATTCATCGGAATAATGTCTGATATTAAATCTAAGAGACCATTGTAGCACTTGTTCGACAAATTGTACTTTGATTTTATACACATGAGACGAGTAACGGTTGAAAGGACGAACACTTTAGTGTGCTCATGCAATTGTTCATGTGATGCAGAGAGAATTCTATAGAACTCCTGAACTTCGGGTCCTGGAATTTCTGTAGATGTACCTTCACCACAATCACGATGTAGTGCTTCAACCATGTCTTCCATTCTGTCATCGTTATCAGCATCTACTTCATCAATATCAACATTACTATGGTATAACTCACCATGCTCATACCATGTTTCATAACCTGGCATAAAACCAAATCGATAAAGATCTCGTTCCATGTCGAACTTCTCCTTGCATAAAAAGTTACGACACTTGTTGCACGGACACTTCACAAAACGGTTGGTCGATAAAGAAAAAGTTCGACTGATAAATGCCTTAGTATTGATAGCTCATTCATCCGAAAGCGCAACATTCTTCCGCCAACCATCATACATCCATCGCCTATCATCGTCCATTTTCTAGACTATACAATATAAGAACATAAGAATTATTATTTAATTACATTCACTTTACATCTATTGGAAGGGATAGGTCCTAAACCCACCTAAGAGTGACCGAGAGGAGCGTGCTTGTAACGAGACGCGGAGTCCGGATTCATACGAAATTTCGGCAGCATAACCCCGTTGTTCTCCAACTGCACGCCCGATAATGGTGCAGCGGAGAACACTAGGGTTACGCCGTAGAAATTTCGTTTGAATCCATACCCCGTGTCTCTTCATAAGCACGGCATCTCGGTCACTCCAAAGCTGTCCAAAAAGGGACAATTCCGAACCTACACGCCTCACATGCGGAACGCATGTGTGACGGGCCGGTCCGAAACGGGTGTCGCATATTGTATAGGTTACGTGAATCTTACTTTTTGAAGTAATTTACGAGAGACAGGTAAGAATGAAAGACAGTAGAAAAGAACGAGAGAGAGATAGTGAGCTCCTCGGCGGCGTCGAGAGGTAGAAGCGTCGGAAGCCATCACCCAGAGAAGACGGCGGAGAGAGACCGAGCAGCTCGTCGGACGAGGACGCAAACGGCGAGCACCATGCCAAAATATGTGAAGACGCCAGCGTCGTACGCATCCAGCTCTGGTCGTTCCGCTCGCTTGAGCTAGTGATCGGTGAGCTAGCGACCAGTGAGGAGAGGCTAACTACGGAAAAGGTGTTCGATGCACAATCTCTATTTTTGAGTTTGCAAAAAAAACACAAAACAACAGACACACAAGAATAATAACAATTGCATATGCAATCAAGGGCCCAAGTGCGGCTTTAGACGCGTAGGTATTATATATCTCCCCTACTTAGGACATTTTTGGCAATGCGTACGGAGCACTAAGACTTTGATGAGGCTATTTTGAATTTTAAAAAAAGTTTTGATACGATTTGAACCTTGCTTTGAACCATGCGCACGGAGCACTAAGACATGTGGGTCATCATGTGGATCTAAGATGTACATGCATGTGGTAGATAAAAAGACAGACATAAAATGAATTACATAATTTGCAACTCAATATATATTTCATTAACAAAAGGTAGTGCGGCTCAATATATATTTCACAGTAGCTACTGCAGAATTTCCACTGATCGGGTCGGGTTGCTTTCTATTGAACAAAAACGAATTTTGATTATGTATATCATACATACCTACACTCAGGGGCCGCGGCGGCTGGCGCGGGCTCGGAGCAGAGGCGGCGATGTGCGGCGGCCGGCAGGCTCGCAGGAGTGGTGGCGGCGGCCGGGGCGGGCTCGGCGCAGAGGCGGCGATATGCAGCGGCCGACAGGCTCGAAACAGTGGCGGCGGCCTGGGCGGAGACGGCGCTGCGCAGCAGTGCCGGATACAGTCCTGTACCAGATCGCGGCCGAGTTGGACGAGAGCGACGCTGTGGCCGAGCGGCGTGGCGCAGCACTAGAGCGGCGCTCTGACCGAACAGCGTGGCGCAGCACTGGAGCGGCGCTCTGACCGAACGGCGTGGCGCAGCACTGGAGCGGCGCTCTGACCGAACGGCGTGGCGCAGCACCAGAGAGACTCCTGGCGACGTGGCGCAGCACCGGAGGGGCCCTGTGGTCGAGCGGCGTGGGGCTGCCTATGAACGGCGCGACCTGCCGGTGTGCGGCACGGCCAGCGGCGCTGTGGCGCGCGGCGCGGCCAGCGCACCGGAGCTCTCCGGGGCACGCTGTGGGTCGGGGCTCAGCGGGGGCAGCAACGCTCCTCTGGGCGGCAGCGGCGCGGACGGCGGTGCTTGCGGAGGCGCGCGTCGCTGCTGTGTCGAGGAAAGAACTGCTGGCAGCGCGGCTAGGTCAAGGAGAAAACCTCCTTTATTTTCGTGAGCCTCGACTGAACCCACGAAAATCTCCATTATTTTCGTGAGCCTGGCTCAAACCCACGAAAGTAAATTCATTATTTTCGTGCGCTTTAAAGAACCCACGACAACAGACCTCGTTTTCGTGAGCCAAAGCTCGGCACACGAAAGTAATACGTGTAATTTCGTGCGCTGCACCGAAACCCACGACAATAAATGTGTATAGTTTCGTGTGCCTGCTTCCACCCACGAAAACAAGCTATGAATTTCGTGCAACTGCAGTAACCATGTATATTGTCGTGAGCTAACAGTAAACCCACGAAATTAGAACAATATTTTCGTGAGCTAAAATTTAACCCACGAAAATAGGATAATCATTTTCGTGAGCTAACTTCTAACCCACGAAAATACTTCAGTTTCGTGTGCCACCCCCCTAACTCACGAAAATACTCTTTATTTTTGTGTGCCGCCTACATAACCCACGAAAATATGTGCGTATTTTCGTGAGCTGTATACTAGCTCATGAAAATAGCCTTGTTTTCGTGAGGGCCGACGAAAATGAGTTTGGCACACGAAAATAGTTGAGTTTCCTGTAGTGAAAGAACCTCTCAGACGTGATGCAACACTCCCATTGGCCATGTATGGATAGACTAGCAACCGTTCTGTAGGAGTCATACAGAATCCACGGAGTCGAAGCAGATTCTTATGCACTGCCATGCTAATCAGTTCAACTTTTGTCTGGAACTGGAGCTCTCCACCAGGTGTGCGTTCCTCCTTTAGTCTCTTAACTGCTACCAATGAACCATCCGCCAATCCCCCTTTGTACACCTTTCCAAAGCCACCTCTTCCTAAAACGTTCTTATTGCTAAAATTATCAGTAGCAACTTGAAGCTCCCTCAATGAAAACCTCTTAAGTTGTCCCAAATGAACTTCTGGGTCCTCCTCAGCTGAATGGAAAGGACAGCGCAGATGAATGAAGCAAACAACATTGATGATATGAACTGCAAAAAAACAGTACATAATACCCACCAGGAACGTCAAAGAAATGTTCTTCAGGTTTACGCCTCCGCCACAATGCAAATCCGATAGCAGGAACTGCAATCAACAATGCAGCACCAGCAGCAGCACCTCCAGCAATTGCTCCAGTGCTAGACGTGCCTAATGGAATGGAATTAATCCAGCAACCATATGTTAAGTGCCATCATCTTGATTATGTGAGTGTTTCATTTTCGTGTACATCTCAAACAGTTTTCTAGTGGACCACAGAATAAAGATTCAACAGATCACCTTGTGACACAGTTGGTGTTGGGGGATTGTATGGAGGGGGTGGAGAGAAAGGAGGAGCCCCAGGACAGGGTTTTGTGGTGCCCGGGCCACAAAGATTTGGGTTGTTAGCAAAACTGCGACAATTAAGCAAGAATGTCAACCCCGGAACAAGAAGCTACTAATCGAGAAATTTCATGCAGAGGGTACCTTATAGGAGTAAACAATGAAAATGAACCAGTTGATGGCACCTCTCCTGAGAGATTGTTGTTTGAGAGATCCCTGCATAATTGTCAGAATACATTTGGTATTATCTATCATCTTGAATGGCTATCTCAATGTACCCAAAGGATCCATAGAATATATACAAAATTTTGATTACTAGAACAGGCACCTTACAGGACTTGGAGAGTGGTGATGTGGGACAAGGATTTTGGAATTTTGACCAGTTAGACTATTGTTATTAAGACGGCTATCCTTGCAAGTAGATATCAAAAGGGGGAACAGAGTTATAATCATTCAAACAGACAAACCCATAAATAAATAAACAACAAAGTGAGAAGTAAACAATGCAAATGCCCCTTTGTTTCTAAGAGATGCATGTGGCTGTGGAAGAAGACATAAATGTTTAAAGGAACATCAAAGTAATGAACACTTAATAACACATGTAAGTTGAATAGTAAATTTGGAGAAGTCATTGCAGATGCATGAATTGTCACAAGCTGATGTATATTTTTCAGTTTCTTTACGAATTTTTCTACTCCATGTTCTTATTAGAGAAGTCACAATCAGAAAGCAAAAAAACAGATAATTTAAAATAAAAGGATCATAGCATTTGTGTAATAATGTTCATACATCGCGAAGCATCCATTAGCAGAATGAAATAAACTTACAGAAACCGAAGCTTCAATAGTTGTCTCAAGGACTCAGAAATAGAACCAGTGAAGTTGAGGTACAAATCCAAACTGACCAAGTTAGTTAAGTTCCCCAGTTCATCAGGGATCGGTCCGCTTATGTTGTTACGGTAAATCTCCCTGTTACAAAAAGGGGGGAAAAGACAAAATCAACCATTTAGCCCAATGCATAAAGAAAGGCAACCTGAAACTTCAAAGGTGAAATCTGTTATTTGGCAAACAATATAAAGCAAGAAATAGTTAACAACATTGGAAATTCTCGTATGCAACGTGATGAAAAGATCCAAACATAATACACCTGTTGCAATTCCGGTGTATGATCACACCAAAAACCTGCCTGTGTTCCACCTTGCTGGCGATATCCAGCAGCAGTTTAGCACCCCACCTGGGTGCTGTTCTTGCTGTCCTGAGAGCAGGGACTAGTAGCAGCAAGTAGAACAGAACAGAGAGGAGATCAGCAGCCGCAGATCTGTTCTGCTGTTGAGGGAGGCGCAGAACAGAGAAGATCAGGGGGGCGGCGGCTGGTCCTAGACTGGTGGCGGCTAGGGCAGAGGGAGGCAGCGGCTCCAACAGAGGGAGAGGCGGCGGCTAGGGCAGGAGGGAGGTGGAGGAATTTTTCTTTTTTTGATCTCATCTAAAACTGGGGTGTTTGGCTTCTTTATATAGCCCCCTTACAAGAGTCCTGATCTATTATAACTCAATTTTTTAGTCTATCTCTAATTCTATCTCTAAGAAGACTAAACTCTAATATCTTCTAGAAGGGGGATCCGGCTTGGGCCAGCGCAGATCAGCCCACACGGCCCAGTTCTGGCCACTCTGGGCCAGGGGCAGATCAGCCCACATTCTCCTCCTGATCCTGACACTGGTCCACGTCTAGGATCCCGATCCTTCTTCTCATCTCTACGAACTTCTGTCTTCCAAGGGCCTTGGTCAAGATGTCCGCCATCTGGTCTTGAGTGGAGATTTGCTCAAGCACAATAGTACCGCTGTCCACACACTCCCGTATGTAGTGGTTCTTGACATCGATGTGCTTGCTTCTGTCATGGTGTATCGGGTTCTTGCTCAAGTCCATAGCTGACTTGTTATCAACCTGCAGCACTGGCGCCTTCGATTTTTTAGCTAAGTCCTCCATCAGCCGTGCCATCCATACATCTTAACATGCCCCTTGAGCTGCTGCGATATATTCTGCTTCACATGAGGACAAGGTCACCACCTTCTGCTTGCAGGACTGCCATGAAACGGGGTTGTTTTCAAGACAAAACAACACCCCGCTTGTGCTCTTGCGGTCCTCAACGTCTCCCGCATAGTCACTATCCGAGTACCCAATAAGCTCCATGTCTCCTCTTGCATCGAAGGCTCCATAGTTGATTGTACCCGCTATGTAGCGTACAATGCGTTTGACTGCAGCAAAGTGATCCTCCTTGGGCTCCTCCAGAAACCGACTCACGTACCTGACCGAGTAGGCAAGATCGGGACGTGTGTTCACCAAGTATCACAGCCCTCCAACCAAGGCTATAGTCTGTTGCATGCACCAACGGACTATCATTTGTCTTGTAAAGCTTGAGGCCTTGCTCCATAGGGAATGCATAGGGGTAGCATCCCTCCGAACCAGCTTTAGAGACAAGTTTGGAAGCGTAGGCCGTCTGCCCAACGCTTATCCCTGCATCAGTTTGCCGCACCTGCAGGCCAAGATAATATGACAAGAGACCCAAGTCGCTCATCTTGAACCTCTTCATCATCTCCCCTTTGAACTTCTTGAGATCGTCTCCTCCTGTGATCACAAGATCGTCGACGTACACGCCGACGATGAGCTTCTCATCTTCAGCTCCACGGAAATAGATCCCGTGCTCGCTCGTACTCTTCTGAAAACCAAGCGATAGCAAGCTATCGTTGAGCTTGGCATTCTAGGTCCTGGGCGCCTGACGAAGTCCATATAAAGACTTCTTGAGCCGATACACCTTGTGTTCGGCTCCGTCGATGATGAAGCCAACGGGTTGGGAGACGTACACCTCCTCCATCAAGTCGGCGTTCACGAAGGCGGTCTTCACGTCCATGTGGTGTACCTCCCACCCCTTGTGCGCAGCAACTACAAGGAGCAAGCAGACAGATTCGAGACGAGCTACAGGATCAAATACCTCGTCAAAAGCTATTCCTTGCCGTTGAACATAGCCTTTTGCCACCAATCGAGCCTTGTGCTTCACCACCTCCCCATGCTCGTCCCTCTTCACCTTAAACACCCATTTGAGGCCAATGGGCTTGTGTCCTGCAGGAAGATCAACAAGTTGCCAAGTCTTGTTTTCTTCTATGGACTCCATCTCCTCGAGCATGACCCGTCTCTAGCACGGGTATTCCTCAGCATCGGCGAAGGACGTGGGCTCCTCCGCGGTGAACATAAGCTCCCCCTCCTCCAAGCTTGGTGGGCGCTCAGCCCGACAAGGAGAGGTGAGGGTTCCAAGCACGTTGCGCATCGTGCGGAACCGTAGTTTCGCGTCGTCGTCGTCGTAGTAGGCGTCGACGGCGTTGCTGCCGGGGTCAGGCAGCGGTGTGGCGAAGCAGATGGGTCGTGGAGGATTCTGGGGCGTGACGAAGGTGCTGGAATCTTCAAGTCCGGAACCCCCGGCTGCTGCTGACCCCGTGCAGGACTGTCCCAGCCCTGATTTGCACTCGACAGTCCCTGCAGGGGCCCTTGGGGCGACGCTGCATGTTCTGAACTCTCTCCAGCAGGTATGGATGCTGGCGCAGGTACTCCTAGGGTCTGGACAGACCCTTCTGTTCCCCTCCTGGGCACTGCTGGGGTGCTGTTCGGCCTCTTCAGACCCTGCAGCACCTCTGCGGGTGCTGGAACAGCAGGTCCAACAGCTGCTGGACCTAAGGAGTTAACGTGGAAGGCGGTGTAGTCCTCTTCTCCTGCTCTTTCTCCCCAGTCCCACTTGGCCGCCTCGTCGAATATTACGTCATGTGATATGTGTGTGTGCCCATCAACCAGATTATACATCCGATAGCCCTTCGTCCCTGCAGCATAGTCAAGAAAAATCATCGGAGTACTCTGGTCTTCAACTTTTTGAGGTGGGGGCACGTGTTCTTGACATGCCCCACACACCCAAAAGTTCAGAAATAATTGACGGCTGGTCGCACTCCATGCCAAGCTTCATATGACGTCTTCCCGTCGAGGCCACGGGTGGGGGATCGATTTAAAATATAGACAGTCGTGATAACTGCCCCACCCCAAAAAATCCCGAGCATACCCTTTGCCTTCAACATACTCCTCGCCATGGCGACCACCGTCTGGTTGCGTCGCTCCACAACCCCGTTTTGCTGCGGCGTATACGAGGCTATGAGCTGACGTTGTACTCCGTGCTGAGCGCAGAACTCGCCGAACTCCTGTGAGGTGAACTCCCCTCCGCGATCAGTACGGAGTAGCTTCAGCCTCCTCCCGGACTCTAATTCAGCCGTCGCTTGGAATTGCTGAATTAAGTCGGGCATCTGGTCCTTGGTTGCTAGAAGATAGAGCCACATATAGCGGCTCATGTCATCCACTAGCAACAAGAACATCTTCTTGCCGCCTGGAGTCGTCGGCGTGATAGGCCCGCAGATGTCGCCGTGGACGAGGTTGAGCGCGCCCTCCGCGCGCCGCCGAGCTTGCTTGGGGAAGTTGGAGCGCCTCTGCTTCCCGACCAAGCAAGATTCGCACAATTGATCGACGTGATCAATTTTCGGAAGCCCGATCACCATCTCCTCTCGTGCCAACTTCTGAAGCGCTTGGAAGCCGACGTGTCCGTAGCGCTCGTGCAACGCCACGCAACATCATCACGCCTCGCGGTTAGGCAAACCGGACGTGTGATGTTGATCCTGATGGAGTATAGCTTGTTGTCGTCGCGCTGAACTCGTGTGAGGAGACGCTGCTGCTCATCCCTTATGTGCATCACTCCTCCGTGCACCGTGATGTTGTAGCCATCCTCATCCAGCTGGCCGACGCTGATGAGGTTGGTAGTGAGGCGCGGGATGAGGTAGACGTCGTGAGCCTCCTGTGCTCACTCGTCTTGGCGGCGAATAGGACCGTACCCTTCCCCTGGATATGCACGACGGAGTTGTCGCCGAACTTGATAGTTCCGACGACGTTTTTGTCGAGCTCGGAGAAGACGGCGCGCGAACCCGTCATGTGGTTGGTCGCGCCCGTGTCGAGGTACCAACGAGTGTCGTCAAAGCCGTCGTCGTTGCCACGGTGAGCGAAGACACGTCCCTCCACTATCTCCAGTGGGCGCGTAGGACGTTCCTGTACAGGCTCCTGTACTGAGGCCACCCTTGTCATAAACAAGGCGCCCTCCTCCTCCGCCTTCGCCACGAAAGCCTGCTGCTGCGGCTCCTCCTTAGGCTTCGATCGACACTCCCTGGCCCAGTGGCCCTCCTTCCCGCATTTCCTGCACTGGTCCTGCGAAATATCCTTCCCGGAACCTCCCTTCTTGCCTCCGTTCTTCTTGGGCGGGCCCTTTCGGCCGCCCCTCTTAGAAGAACCCGCGGACTGGGTAGACCTCTCCTCCTTCCGTTGTGCCTCCCACTCCTCCCGAGTGAGGTACAGTTGGCCGTCGTGTACTCCTCCCTTCTGCTGCGTCGAGTCGAAGGCGTTCTCAGCCGCCCTGAGACTCCCCGTCACCTCCGACAAGGTGAGGGTCGACACGTCCAGCAGTGCCGTGATCGCCACCACAATCTGTTGGAAGCGTTCTGGAACGCTTTGCAGGAGCTTCTCCACGGCCCTCTCTTCTCCTATCTCCTCCCCTAGCGACGCAAGCCGTGATAGCAATGCCGCTCAGGCGGAGAGAGAAGTCCTCCACGCTCTCGCCATCCTTGAAGGTAGCGGCTTCGAACTCCTTCCAAGAGTTGTTGTGCCGTCTTCTTCACGCGGTCTGCCCCGACCTGCATGATGACGATCGTGTCCCATGCCTCCTTCGCCGTCCTCTTCTCTCCTATCGTCATGATCATCTCCGGCGGGACAGCGCTGACCGAGATGTCAAGCGCCATCATATCTTCCTGGTCGCTCACGTTCCCCTCCTCCACGGCCTTCCAAAGCAGTCGTGCCTTCAACTTGATCTTCATCATGACAGCCCACTCCGCGTAGTTGGTCTTGGTGAGCACGGGGAACCCCGTCCCGGTGTTCACCTCACGAGGTGCCGGAGAGGGTGTCGCATGGCCGGTGGCGCTGCCGCTGCTTGTAGGTGTAGACGACATCGTACAGAATTCAAACCAGGGTCGAAACCGGCTCTGATACCATGAATGTTGCAATTACGGTGTATGATCACACCAAAAAACTACCTGTGTTCCACCTTGCTGGTGATGTCCAGCAGCAGTTTAGCACCCCACCTGGGTGTTGTTCTTGCTGTCCTGAGAGCACGGACTAGTAGCAGCAAGTAGAACAGAATAGAGAGGAGATCAGCAGCCGCAGATCTGTTCTGCTGTTGAGGGAGGCGCAGAACAGAGGAGATCAGGGGGGGGGCGGCGGCTGGTTTTAGACTGGTGGCGGCTAGGGCAGAGGGAGGCAGCGGCTCCAAGAGAGGGAGAGGTGGCGGCTAGGGCGGGAGGGAGGTGGAGGAATTTTTCTTTTTTTTGATCTCATCTAAAACTCGAGTGTTTGTCTTCTTTATATAGCCCCCATACAAGAGTTCTGATCTATTACAACTCAATCTTTTAGTCTATCTCTAATTCTATCTCTAAAAAGACTAAACTCTAATATCTTTTAGAAGGGGGATCCGGCTTGGGCCAGGGCAGATCAGCCCACACGGCCCAGTTCTGGCCGCTCTAGGCCAGGGACAGATCAGCCCACAACACCCAAGAGTTAAGAAACAATAAAGCATGCATGGTAGCCCCTCCAAACATCAAGGCATGAAAAAGAAAGAAAAATAAAACGTTATGAATCAAAACAAATTAATTAAAATTGTTAAAAGGGCCAGTATATTTCCTTGGCAGCGCGTCATTAATATTATATTCAATGATAGCTCATAGCCCGCAACATGCACATAGATTCCAAAAGTTCTGATAAACAAGCTCTTATTCTTTGTCACAACTTGAATTAAACTACAACCACATGCTTGTATGGTAAAACTATGAACATAGTTCTAACAATTTGGATGTGTGAACCCACAGATATTGCAGATTTTTCAACTCTCCCAGCTGTGGCACCAGTTCACCTGATAGTTGCGCATTTCCAAGATCACTGCAAAAGAAAATAAGAAAACAAAAGGCTGCAGTCAATATCTAAAATGGTCACTGTTCTACTTCACAGAGAGAACAAATAAGAACTGCCATCAAATTACACTCTGATGACACTGTTATCAGTATTACAAGTAACATGGAACCATGTGCATGGAGAGTGGGATCCCAACTCTGCAGTACATTGTTGTTATCTTTCAGACTTTGTCGTAGGCTGTACAGAGCATCACCTGCCAATGAAAGTATCATCACCACTCATTAACTATTCAATTCCTTGCCAGAATCATGCCTGCAGAATGTAACAGTCATTTGTTTTAGCCTCCTCTCTCCCCTAAACAACCTTCTCTTTATGCAATCGCACACTTTCTTTATTTCGATTCATTACAATTTATTATTTATTTCACACATAATAAATTCAAGAAGTAAAATAATCTATGTGGATTCAACATGCAACGTGACTAGTATCTGGAGTAGTAATTACTGATACAACCACCGTATCAAAATCACTAGAATTTATAACACCACGGTTTTGACACACGTGTACTAGTACGACTGTACGAGGATGCTAAAGCATTCGGCATGCCACCGTTCTTGATTATTAGCCCACACCTCTCAAATAAATTAGTGAGCACGTCCATAGCATTCTCAGTTCCAAGAGATTCGCGTGCCCCTTCATCTTTCCGTTTCATTGCTCCGATTCCTTTATAAATGGTACCTCAAGATCACTATCCACCTAAAAACAAATATTTCGTTTCCTCCAGCTTCCATGAGTTCTATCTTTGGACTTTGGCCAAACAAAGACAAGCAACCATGTCAGTTCAGATTTAACAGAGATGACCTCAAAATTTATCCTATGCCAGTGAGCAAAAGACAAGATTTTCGCGAGTAGTCCTAAAATATTCCAGGAACTAATTCCACATTTGGACAATCATCGTGCTAGAAGTAATTCATCACAGACAAACATCATAACAGAGAATAAGCGGCAGACACGCTGTGCAAGGTAAACCGCGGGACCAGAAACGCCCAAACAATTCACCAGGGCGGGGGAAATGGAATGTATCGATCCATCGTTTCATCTCAGCGAGGAATTCCAACCTACGCTAGTCAACAGGGGCTTACTGAACGCTGACAAGCGCCATATTTCTAACCATCGGTCCCAAGATTTTCCGCCATTATCCCAAACAAAAACAACATACTGATCATCAAACGGAGAGGAAAATAAAGCATGAATTGTTGGAATTTAGGGCTAGGCCCAATAGGAATTCTGAATAATTCCAAATAAATCTCAAAGGCCCATTAGTGCCAAAGTGAGTGGTGTTGTGTGTTTAGTCCCACATGGGAAGTTGGAGGGGAGCAACTCCTACATATAAGGGAGGTTGTTCTACCACTACTTGAGTGAGTGAGAGCATGAGATGAGAGGGGTGGCCCACGCGCGCTCCTCCTCCTCCTCGCTCGCCTCGCCCCGCACACGCGCGCGTGTGTTCGTGTGAATTCGAGCCTCGAGCCGTTCAGATAGCCTCTCCAGGACCAGGACTCTATAAATAGCGGGTGTGCGCGGCAGGGAGAGGTACCCACGATCCCACGTTCGAGTTCCTTGCGCCGCCTTTGTAGCCTACTCCATCCCGAGTGTCGGCGTGCACCGACGATCGGGAGAGCAGGTCTCCAGAACCTCTCGCCCTTGCGATCCTGCACCGGGAAAGGGCGAATAAGGTTTTTGGGAAGCGCTTCGCGCGACTGCTCGCGTTTTCATCACGGGTCGTCTACCGCCGAGATCGGGCACTGCTGCCCGACAACGCCACCAACGCCTACAGCGACAAATCGTCGTCAGAGTTACAGCGATTTCTCCGGCTTCCAATCGGTACGCAAATATTCTCGTTCCGATTATCGAGCAATGTTTCTCGCTGTTGGATTAGCATGTTTTTTCCGGAATTGTTCAGTAAATTGCCTTCTACTTCTAACAATCCAAAAACCTTATTTAGGCAATTTCCTGAGTTGAACATGATGACTTTAGCCGATGCACTGAGGCCAGAGAAGTTCTCTGGTGTGCACTTTAAGAGGTGGCAAGTTAAAGTCACGCTCTGGCTCCAGGCGCTTAAGATCTTCTAGGCAACCGAGGGCAGGCCTCAAGGTCCTTTGACTGTTGAAGAACAAACAAAGTTCGAGGAAGCCAATTCTGCCCTGAGAGGATGCATCTTAAGCGTTCTTGACAATAAACTCTGTGATGTCTATCTGACAGTCACAGATGGGAAAGAGCTCTGGGATGCACTAAACGCTAAGTATGGTGCAGCCGATGCAGGCGGTGAACTGTACATCATGGAGAATTTTCATGACTACAAGATGGTTAACAACCGTCCCGTAGTGGAACAGGCTCATGAGATACAGTGCATCGCGAGAGAGTTCCACCTTCTTAAGTGTCCTTTACCCGATAAGTTTGTGGCTGGTTGCATTATTGCAAAGTTGCCTCCTTCATGGAGGAACTTCGCCACACCTCTCAAACACAAGAGACAGGAAATATCAGTTGAAAACCTGATAGCATCTCTTGATGTTGAGGAGAAGGCTTGGGCTAAGGACGCTACTGAGAAAGAAGGTGACGGTCAATCTAGCGCCAATATGGTGCAGAAACCCATTGTCAAGAATAAAGGGAATAACAAGCCAAACAAAACCACTGCTTTCAAGAAAAGGAAGAAGTCAAACAAAGCCAATGAGGGCTGCTATACCTGTGGCGAGCACGGGCATTTTTCCAAGGACTGTTGTAAGGGCCTCAGTTTTAACAACCATTTGAAGTGTTCATCACCACACCACACACCTCATTTGAGCAAGAATGATGAACACAAATGAAGAGCAAGTAACAATTATCAACATGCTCATTAGAGAACAAACTCACACATTGCAAAAGTGGTATTTCCCACATGTGATATAGATGGGCTGGACATATAAAAACTCCTACACTTTGCTAAGGATGTCCATGCCAAGTTTCACCCAAATTCAAAACCTTTTTGAGGTCATTTTGGGTATAGATAGGAAGAGGGCAGTTTGAAACCATATTCAAATTCAAACTGTTTTTATTCCATGAATTTAAAAGTGGAAGGCATATTCTTACTCAGCACAGTTTTGTGAGCTCACACACCAATTTTCACTCCATTTGGAGTTGATCTTGACATGAGCTAAGGGGGAGAAATTCAAACTTTATTTGAATTTCAAATTGCACTTGTGCTGAAATTCATTCAAACCAAACCTCATTTGAACTTTGATCAATTCAAATGGCTCTTGGGTGAATAATTTGAATTGCCAAGGGTAGAATAGGGTTCACTGTTTACCACAGCTGTTAGGAGTAAATTTCAGAGGTTAAAAGAGGGGTGGGACCCACATGTCAGCCTCTGCCTCAAAGCAAACCGACTGAAACACAGTTCAGTCGGTTCCCGGCTGCTGCGTGCGCGCGCCACCGAAGGGGGGCAGCCGGCGCCAGCTCCTGCGGCGCGCCCCAAGCCGGAGGCCAGCCGCCGGGCTATTTATTTCCTCCCCGGCGTGCTTCAGTCGCCATTCCCCGAGCTGCCGACGTACACGACTTGTTTTTCCACTGCCATCGCCGCCGCTCAAGCTCCCGCTTGATCAAGCCGATCGCAGCTCCCTCCTTCCACTCCAGGGTCCCAGCAAGGTACTAGAGACCTTCCTCCATCCTCCCCATTGCTAGAAGTCGATTGAAACCGAGTGATATCGGCTGTGCCGAAAGATCAAACTCGGAACTGGAAACCGCCGCACCTCGGGCTCTCGTGGACAGCCCAACCAGGGCGTTGTCACGCCCGAGCCAAGGCACCCTTGGACGCGCAGGTGACCGGTGCTGCTCATCCCCGAGCCACAGCTCGAGTGGTTGCTCACCGGTGGCGAATTTCCACTTTTCCCCTTTCTGTGTGCAGAACGACCTTCGGGTACGATTCTGTTTAATTCGTGCTCTAGAAAGGATTAGAGGGCCTCAGGCCACTCCCACACGAGCTAGACACGGTAACGCACAAGTTGCCTTCACAACACTGGGCCGGAGAACCTCTGTGCCCGGCGTAATTCAAGGTCTACTAATGGCGGAACGAACGGGGGGTGTCGGGCGCACGGTGAGGACCTATTTCGGGCCTTCCCCGAGCTGCCTCGATCTCATGTCGACCTTCTCTGAGGTCCACTGATGCTCCCCGACCGATTTCCCAAGTAGCTGAGGTACTAGGAGAGTCAGCCGACATGGCCGAAGTCGTTCCGATATGGCGGCTCGTCGCCGACCATGCTCCGGCCGTTGTCATGAGCAGCTGGCCCTCGGGTCAGGTTCCCCAAGTAAAAGTAGGCAGGGGCGGCCAGAATCAAGAAGTTTGGAGCTGTACAGCAGCCAGCGGCGAGCTCTCCGGCGAGGTCCCTCGGCGGCGGGGCGCGGGTGTCGCGAGGTTGAAGAAGGGGTGGACCCCAGCTGTCAGCGGCCGATATTTTGAATCGGGATCCGGCGGCGGCCGGGATCGGGTGTGCTGGCGCGCAAAATCCTTGTGGGCCGTGATGTGCCATCGCCTAGGCGTGCGACGCGTGTCCCCTGGGCCCACGCGCGAGTTTAAACTTTTCCCCGATTTTTAGATTTCCTTTAAACTTCAAATCCTTATAACTTTGGCTAGAAGGCTCCAAATTGAGTGAACCAAATTTTGCTGGATTCAGATCTCTGAGTACTTTCCAAAAAAATCAAGTTTCACTTCATGAAATTCCTTAATTCTCCAGGATTAATTCCTTAAAGTTTAAACTGTTAGGAATTTTAACTGGAGGATCCTTTGGAGGAAAATCCTGAAATTTTGCTGAGATGTTCACCAAAATATCCTTGAACTACCATAAAAATTTCAGATCCATTTGAGCTCATTTAGTCCACCTAATGGTGTGATTAGTAAAACTGTTCCAGAGAAAATAGAAAATGTTCAGAAACATTTTCAGAATTTTCTCTGAAATTGTTTAGCTCGTATCTTCAGTTAGAGACTTCCAAATTAAGTGAAACCAACTCCATTAGAAACCTCTGAAAATCTAGTTTTCAGAAAGTCATAGTTTGTCTCATGAAAATTCCTAGAACACCCTAAGAGTTCCAATTAAAGGTCAAGGACATAATTATTTGTGGAGGGCTCAAATGAGCTTGGCTGCAACTAAAACTTGACCAAGTCTCTGTTTAGGTTGTAACCAAGCCACAGTAAAAGTTTCACAGTCATTAGGTCTATCTAGCAAAGGTTATAGACTTCACAACTTCAAAGTTAATACAAATGCATTAAATTAATACATGTATTGTTTCTATCATGTAGTCGCTAAGGTCGAGGAGGAACCCGAAGTCCTAGACTTTGTTACTCCGGAGGAACAGCTAGCCTACGACCAAGAGCAGCAAGGCAAGCCCCGGTTTGCATTAACCTTTTTACAAATGTTTATTGTTTTGAGCACATCTTTGAATATTGTTCTTTGCATTAGAGTCTTGATTGGAAACCCAACTGCACAGCCAAGAAAACCATTGGTTGGGTTTAGGATTGAAAACCTCGTTAGCCACTGCTTTGCTTGGATAGGGTAGGATTCGGTACAAGTCGAGTAGTTGGAACTACTCGCGAGAATAGGCTAGAGGCACATTGCTCGGGTAGAGTTAGCACATGATACACATGGCAAGAAAATGAGACCGAGCGGAGAGTAAGGGCAGCAGGACTTTGGGGCCTGTGTGCTGTAGCTCCGCTTGTGTCGATTGAGGACCGAGCCGTGTGCGGGCCTGTTGAACAAGCTAGAACAGTACCGAAGACCTACCGGCTATATGGGAACCGGGAAACTGATGTAACTCGGGTAGCTGGGTATTGAGGCATTGCCCGTCGTTCAGAGGGTAGGTTGAGAGCTCGAGGTGTAAATCAGCTGGCGGCACAGAGATGCGCGTGCAGGGACCTCTTGCTCGGGACGATGGGACCGGTTCAATATTTGGCTAATGGGTGAAAGGTAGTCGCGTACGGCGTCCGTGATGGTTGTTGTAGGCAACATCGAGTACGGGCGTACGTGACGGGTTGTTCGGGTAACCCTGCAGGTGTAAATCGATTATAATCGCCGTCCCTCGCGGTCAGTGAGTACCACTTGTTCACTGTACCGTGACGTAGAAAGAACAGGCTAGTCACATGTTAAAATGTTGCTGATTGAAAGCTGGACATTGATTGTTAATGATATGCTGTAGCTTAGCGCTAACTAAAGTTCTTTTCAACTTTGGGCAAAGTACATGAGAGAAATGCGTTTCTTGTTTGATTGCGGCTCTCTCATGTGCCTTAGCGTAAGGTTCTCCACAACCTGCTGCTAAAACTTGAAAGTAAGGTTCTACTAATTAGGCGAGTCCTTGCAAATGATTTTTACCTCATGCAACCCATTACCCTCATGTAGAAGTTCCATGTTTAGGTGAGACGGGTCAGACTTGCTGAGCCTTCGTGCTCACTGCTTGTGTTTGAAGCTTTTGCAGGGTTCTATGAGGAAGGGACTCCCGAAGAGGAGACAGAACCCCAGGAGGGGAACCCCGTCGAGTGGGAGTCGTGCACGCCGCAGAGTTAGTGTGCGTGTGTGCTAGCAAGGACACGTTCGAGGGCTGAACGTGCACTTGATGCTTAGTCTACGCCCGCGAGTGTAGACTGAACTTATTTTGATGTAAACATGTTCATAAACTTGTTTATGTAATGAAACTTCCGCTTCCACTTTGCACCTTTGACGTGTGTTATACGGTGCTGTGCAACGCATCACCCCTCAGCGTGATCCTGGCTCGACAGGACCAATGGGGTCGTGTCAGCGTGGTATCAGAGCTCGCTTGAGGTTTAACACAGTACAAAGGTCTTCCTTTTTTTCAAAAATCCAGTGAGGAACGAGTTAGTAGCCCGTATAAGGATGTTATTAGCATATAGAAGGTGGCATATTAACCTATTTGTTATGTCGGAAAATCGTGCATCTCGGGACGCTCATGTCTTGGGGGGTGCTCGTAAGCGCTGTCCACCAGTGCGCACAAGCTGAAGGGTGGAGCCCCACGGGTGGCAGGTAACCCGACCCGCTTTAGTATCCTCTACGACTCTTCATGTCGTTTGGGGTATTCGAGCAACGTCTGTCCCTGGCGTGCGTGGTGCAACATGGGAGACCCCGTCACGTGGTCTGAAACGTGAACACGTAACTCAAGGCGTGTTTGGCTTGAGAACATCCGGGCGAGTGATGACGGCCGGGTGTACCAACTGTATGGATTCCGGGCTCGGTGTGCAGCCGAGCCTGATGATTGTTTGAGTTTCTGCAGGTAGCCTTACCACGAAACGGTAGACGTGTAGCATCCGTGTGCGAGTGACGAGTAGTGCCACTGAACTAACGAAGCCGGCTAAGTCCGGTATAGATTTTTCCTTTGTGAGGACGTAGTACCGACATAATCTGGTGACGCATCGACGTCACACCCAACTAAATGAACAACTTCATTTAAAAACTTGAAGGTTTTGATCCAAAGTAGTAAAACTTGATGTAACTCCTTCCCTTATACAGGATATTCAAAGTTAACCAGTTTTCAACTTATAGGATGTTAAGGACAGAGCACTCTGTTTTCAGCTGGATCAAGGCTGAAGATAATCAGAGGTTAGAGGTTGAGTTCTTTCGAGGTTGGGGTCGTATGATACATTTCTGGAAAGCTTTGGAGGAGCTTTACAACTTTTATGTTGAGTTCCAGAGGTGTTTCATCCCTTAACCACTCTAAAAATGCAGTAGAGTTGAAACTGTCCAGAAAACAGGACAGAGCAAAGACTCTCTGTAAACTCTCTGTAAATTAAGCATAACTTCCTGCTTAAAAATCCAAAAATAGGAAATGAGGTAGTTCTGGAAATCTTATGAGGTGGGTTACAACTTTGTAACAGAAAGTTTTGTCAGATTAGGAACAGAATTAACTGGGATTCTTGGATCAAATCAGTACCTAAGGCAGGGAGGTGCTGTCCAATTGATTCCAGAAATTCTGTCAACTTTGACATCTCATAACCTTTGAACCAGGACAGATCTTAGGTCAACCAAATACGTTCTGGAAAGCTATTAAAGTTAACTTAACTTTGATGTTGAGCTCCAGGACTGGGTTTGCTTTTAACCTGGCCTAAATCAGATTGATATGGAAACTGGTCAGGGCTGTCATGGTAACAGCAGATCAGCAGTCAAATTGTTTAAAAATTTGAACTATGTTTCCAAGTGTTATGGGTTCAATGACATATCTTATGTTATAACTCAAGGGTTTACTGTTTAAATAAATATTTGACATTTCTCAAATATATTTTTACAGATGGCAGCAGATAAACGGTTGGAGAACGGGTGGGTAGTTTCCCACTGTTCTGACCGTAGCGGCTACCCGGAAGCATTGTGGCAAATGCTCCAATATTTCGGGTACAACCAGATGCCGCAATACTTCGCCAAGGAGGAAGGCGAAGAGGGGAGCAAGACGTGGATGATCCATGTCGAGGTTCCTGCAGGACCTACGCCACCCGGTTGGGTGCCATTCACCGTCACGGTGAGAGGAAGACAACCGGAAGGGATGTGGCAAGTGGCAGCCCGTGACACTATGTCACGTTTCTGCCAGCTACATGTGCAGGCTATGGAGGGAACTCCATACGCACTCGTTCCGGTGGAGGGACGAGCTCAGCATGTGTGGGAAGAAAGGTACCTGGAGGCAACGGACCCGACTTGCCCAAGGTACAACCTCGCGGAGGCCAACCTCAGCCTCCAAATGAGGGCGGGAAACGCTGTGATGGACAGCCAAGCTGTTCATACGGAGCATCTCGCCACCAAGCTCAAGGAGAGCACAAGCCGTGGAGATCATTTTGAGAGTGCTCACAGTGCACTCCGCAATGTGCTCCTTCCGACGATTAAGCGACTGAATGAACAACACAATCAGTTGCGTCGTCTGAAGAAGGCAAAGAAGAAGAGCCGTGTTGACATCGCGGCGTTGCAAGAGCTGGTGCAGACCCTAACCCAGCAGAATGAGGACCTTGCTCAAGAACGGGACGACGCTATTGAGGAAGGACAAGGCTGGGAAGAGGACTACAACCAGGCTATGGACGAGGTGCATGCGTTGCAGGACCTCGTGCCCCCGGTATTGGGCGTACCGGTAGTCTTGGGTCTTCCAGCCATGGGAGAGCCCGGAATGGGAGAAGAGGTGGTAGACCCCGAACCACCAGCCGAGGTACCGGAGGAGGACGACCCACAGGAGGTCGAGTTCTACTCCGAGTAGGGGGTTACGGTTGCCAGGTAGGGCAGCTAGGGTAGCGTAACCCAACTTTTGTAATCGGTGACATGTCGTATAGACAGTAGCGTATGTATAGGTAGTGACGACATGAGCACGACTTCTCGAAGATCCGAGAATAATGTATCTTGTATAAAGTTTATGCTTTATCAATATATGTGAATGTTGTGCAAGTTAATCATGTGTCGCTTCAATACCTACTGCTGTTTATGGAATTTTGAGTAAGACATGTGCTAATTGCTGCTGTGTTGAAATTCAGAATGACGCGTACTCGTGCCAACCCTGACGTTGGAGGTACTAGCCAAGGGGGAGAGACCTCCCAACCACCTCCCGAGGACTCCTCGGGACAACAGCAGCAGCAGCAGCAACAGCAAACACCGCCACCGCCACTACCAACGGTTACATTGGCCGACATTGTCGCGGCAATGGCGGGCTCGCATCAGCAGCACACAGAGTTGCTGCAGACTCTCATCGCCAATACGTCTCGCCCAGAGAGACGTCAAGATCGTGAGGAGCGCCAACAGAGCTCCTACTCCGACTTCCTGGCGACTCATCCCCCTGTATTCTCAAGGGCGGATGAACCACTTGACGCGGACAACTGGCTCCGCGCCATGGAGATGAAGTTCGGGCTGCTCCAAATCAGCGAGCAGCGCAAGACTCAGTTCGCGGTCCAGCAGCTCCAAGGATCCGCGAGCGCGTGGTGGGCCAACTTCTGTGCTTCACAGCCCACCGACCGAGTGATGACCTGGGCGGAGTTCCGGACGGCCTTCAGGGCCTATCATATACCGCCCGGTTTGATGAAGAGGAAGACGCAGGAGTTCCTACACCTGCAACAAGGGAGCCGGAACGCGCTGGAATATTCCAGGGCGTTCAACGATCTCGCGCTCTACGCGTCGTATCATGCAGATACGGACGAGAAGCGGCGGGACCATTTTTACCAGGGGCTTAACCCGCTCCTGAAGGACAAGCTGGCGATGTTCAATCGCGGCAGCCTCAACGACATAATTGATGCTGCGATTGTTCAAGAGGACTCCGGCAAGGAGTTGGCGGCGGCAGAGCGAAAGCGAAGCGCGCCGCAGAGCAGTGGAGAAGGAGGTGGTCCTTCTCAGAAGTTTCGGATGGTGAATCGCCCACCATCAGGCCCACGCTGGCAACCACCACAGCGGTCGATGCCGTTCCGCAGTCGGCCGTACTCTTCACCGGCATTCCGGCCGGCACTGCCAGCACCACCGCAACAACAACAGCAGCAGCGGGCGATGCCGCGTGCGTTTGCACCTCCGCAACGCATGCCGGGCTTTCGTCCATCGAGTACTCCACCAGCAGCGGCCACATGTTACAAGTGTGGTCGTCCAGGACACTTCGCGAGCAGTTGCCCGGAGAGTCAAGGCGGCGGAGTGGCACCACAGTTTCCGGGGAGGAATCAACCCCGGAACCCTACTAATGCGCGGCGGGCAAACCCTAGGCCCGGCACTGTCCACCAGCTTGCCATTGAGGACGTGCCGGAGGGCGAGCCAATCCTTGCGGGTATGTTCCAACTCCACCAGCATCCCGCTATAGTACTATTTGATTCAGGCGCCACGCATAATTTTATTAGCCAAGCTTTCATTGCTAAACACAGCTTGCCAATACTACCCACCGATAGTCCATATTTAATTTGTTCACCGGGTGGGAAGATTTCAGCAAGCGTAATGGTCTCCAAAGCACCATTATGCTTAGCGGGTAGAGTGTACCCCACGTCTCTCATTATCTTAGAGGGGCAGAAGGTCGATGTCATTCTAGGGATGTCATGGTTAACCCGCCACGGCGCTGTTTTAGACACCGTCCTTCGAGTCGTGCACTTAAACTCAGAAGTGCACGGTTCTCACTCATTATTTCTGGACAGTCCAGAAATAAAACTTCCAAGTGTCTATCAAGCCACAACCATCAGATTGGAAGACATTCCGGTGGTCCGAGAGTTCCCTGATGTATTCCCGAACGATTTGCCGGGAATGCCACCCGATAGAGAGGTGGAGTTCAAGATTGAACTTGCACCAGGAACCATGCCAATATCCCGAAGGCCGTACAAGATGGCGCCCAAGGAGTTGGTTGAACTGAAGACTCAGCTCACGGACCTTCTGGAGAAGGGTTTTATTAGGCCGAGCTCCTCGCCATGGGGTTGTTCGGCATTATTTGTCAAAAAGAAGGATGAAACGTTGCGGCTTTGCGTGGACTACCGTCCATTAAATGCCGTAACCATCAAGAACAAGTACCCGTTGCCACGGATCGACATGTTGTTTGATCAGTTGGTCGAAGCGAAAATCTTTTCCAAGATGGATTTAAGATCCGGGTACCATCAGATTAAGATAAGGGCGGAGGACATTCCAAAGACAGCTTTCTCGACAAGGTACGGACTTTATGAGTACCTGGTCATGTCCTTTGGCCTCACCAATGCTCCAGCTCACTTCATGTACTTAATGAACTCGGTGTTCATGCCGGAGCTGGACAAGTTTGTCGTGGTCTTCATCGACGACATCCTAGTATACTCCAAGTCGGAGGAAGATCACAAGAAACATCTGCGTATAGTCTTGCAACGGCTGCGGGATCACAAGTTATACGCAAAGTTCAGCAAATGCGAGTTTTGGATATCGCAAGTGCCTTTCCTCGGGCATATCATCTCAGCGGAGGGTATCGCTGTGGACCCGAGCAAGATCACGCAAGTGCTGAATTGGAAATCCCCGAGAACTGTTCATGAGGTACGGAGTTTCCTCGGACTCGCGGGATATTATCGGAGGTTCATTCCGAACTTCTCGAAGATTGTCAAGCCAATGACAGAGCTGCTGAAGAAAGCTACCAAATATGTTTGGAGTCCAGCATGTGAAGCAGCATTCAAGGCTTTAGTCAAGCACCTGACATCAGCACCGGTTTTGGCGCAGCCAGACACAACAAAACCGTTCGATGTGTACTGCGATGCATCCGGCATTGGGCTCGGATGTGTGCTGATGCAAGACTGAAGAGTGGTCGCGTATGGATCACGGCAGCTTAGGAACCATGAGCAAAATTATCCAACTCACGATTTGGAGCTCGCTGCCGTGGTACTTGCACTGAAGATGTGGAGGCACTACCTACTCGGTAACCTCGTACATCTATATACCGACCACAAAAGCCTCAAGTACATATTCACTCAGAAGGAGCTGAACATGAGGCAACGAAGATGGTTAGAACTGATAAAGGATTACGAGCTAGAGATCCATTATCATCCGGGCAAGGCAAACGTTGTGGCGGACGCGCTAAGCCGCAAGTCACACGTCAATAATCTGACCATCACACCGTTGGAAGAGAGCGAACCACCACTACATGTGATTCCACACGGAGCCCTCTACAACCTAGCTTTGATCCCCACTATCCGTGAAGAGATAGCGGCAGCCCAGAAGAATGACAAGGGCATGTCACATTTGCGGAGACGTGTAGACAGTGGGGAGTTGAAATGTTTCCGGAAGGACGGAGACGGCGTCCTATGGTTCAAGGACCGAATCGTCGTACCCCGAAACCCGGAGTTACGGAAGAAAATCTTTGATGAGGCTCACTTATCAAAGTTTTCTATTCACCCCGGCAGCAACAAAATGTATCAAGAACTCAGAAGAAAGTTTTGGTGGACACGGATGAAGCGTGAGACTGCAAAATACGTGTCCGAGTGTGATACATGTCGAAGGGTGAAGGCAGATCATATGCGGAAGCCGGGACTGCTGCAACCGCTGGGCATTCCTGCCTGGAAGTGGGAAGACGTGAGCATGGATTTCGTCGTCGGTTTACCCACCACCTTACAGAAACATGATTCTGTGTGGGTGATCGTCGATCGGCTCACCAAAGTTGCCCATTTCATCCCGGTCAACACCAACTACAACGCCAAGAAGTACGCTGAACTGTACATCTCACGGATCCTATGCTTATACGGCGTACCCCGTACCATCATATCGGACCGGGGCACTTTATTTGTGTCCCGTTTTTGGGAGCAGCTACACACTGCCTTGGGGACGAAGCTGATCCGTAGTTCAGCCTACCACCCGCAGACAGATGGGCAAACTGAGCGGGTAAATCAAATCCTAGAAGACATGCTACGAGCTTGCGCTATCGACCACGGCAAGAATTGGGATGATCACTTGCCGTTAGCCGAGTTCTCGGACAACAATGGGTACCAAGCCAGCATCAAGATGGCGCCCTACGAGACGCTATACGGCAGGAAATGCCGCACACCACTGAACTGGTGTGAGTCTGGCGAGAGGGTTACCTTCGGGATTGACCTTGTCAACAACGCGGAAGAAAAGGTTCGACTGATTCAAGCGAACCTAAAAGCCGCGCAATCCCGTCAAAAACAGTATGCGGACCGGAGAAGGCGCCCATTACAATTCGAAGTTGGAGATCACGTATATCTACAGGTATCTCCAATGAAGGGTGTAAACAGATTTGGGGTAAGAGGAAAGTTGGCACCCCGATTCATCGGTCCATTCCAGATTACCGAAAGATGTGGATCGGTAGCATACCGGCTGAAATTACCGGAAGCACTTTCCGGTGTGCACAACGTCTTTCACATTTCCCAGCTGAGGAAGTGTCTCAAGCTATCAACTACCGTTCAGCTGGAAGACATTGAAGAACTGCAACCGGATTTCACCTATCGGGAGGAACCGGTGCAGATTATTGATGAAAAGGCCCGAACCACACGCAACCGTACGTTGTGGTTCTACAAGGTTCTATGGAATAATCACTCCATGGACGAAGCGACATGGGAGAGCGAAGAATTCCTTCGCACTAATTACCCCGACTTTTTCACGTCGCATATCCGGTAATTTTCCACCGTCCTCTCTCTCATTTTCACCTTATAATCTCGGGACGAGATTCTTTTAAGGGGGGAGGAATGTAAGGGCCTCAGTTTTAACAACCATTTGAAGTGTTCATCACCACACCACACACCTCATTTGAGCAAGAATGATGAACACAAATGAAGAGCAAGTAACAATTATCAACATGCTCATTAGAGAACAAACTCACACATTGCAAAAGTGGTATTTCCCACATGTGATATAGATGGGCTGGACATATAAAAACTCCTACACTTTGCTAAGGATGTCCATGCCAAGTTTCACCCAAATTCAAAACCTTTTTGAGGTCATTTTGGGTATAGATAGGAAGAGGGCAGTTTGAAACTATATTCAAATTCAAACTGTTTTTATTCCATGAATTTAAAAGTGGAAGGCATATTCTTACTCAGCACAGTTTTGTGAGCTCACACACCAATTTTCACTCCATTTGGAGTTGATCTTGACATGAGCTAAGGGGGAGAAATTCAAACTTTATTTGAATTTCAAATTGCACTTGTGCTGAAATTCATTCAAACCAAACCTCATTTGAACTTTGATCAATTCAAATGGCTCTTGGGTGAATAATTTGAATTGCCAAGGGTAGAATAGGGTTCACTGTTTACCACAGCTGTTAGGAGTAAATTTCAGAGGTTAAAAGAGGGGTGGGACCCACATGTCAGCCTCTGCCTCAAAGCAAACCGACTGAAACACAGTTCAGTCGGTTCCCGGCTGCTGCGTGCACGCGCCACCGAAGGGGGGCAGCCGGCGCCAGCTCCTGCTGCGCGCCCCAAGCTGGAGGCCAGCCGCCGGGCTATTTATTTCCTCCCCGGCGTGCTTCAGTCGCCATTCCCCGAGCTGCCGACGTACACGACTTGTTTTTCCACTGCCATCGCCGCCGCTCAAGCTCCCGCTTGATCAAGCCGATCGCAGCTCCCTCCTTCCACTCCAGGGTCCCAGCAAGGTACTAGAGACCTTCCTCCATCCTCCCCATTGCTAGAAGTCGATTGAAACCGAGTGATATCGGCTGTGCCGAAAGATCAAACTCGGAACTGGAAACCGCCGCACCTCGGGCTCTCGTGGACAGCCCAACCAGGGCGTTGTCACGCCCGAGCCAAGGCACCCTTGGACGCGCAGGTGACCGGTGCTGCTCATCCCCGAGCCACAGCTCGAGTGGTTGCTCACCGGCGGCGAATTTCCACTTTTCCCCTTTCTGTGTGCAGAACGACCTTCGGGTACGATTCTGTTTAATTCGTGCTCTAGAAAGGATTAGAGGGCCTCAGGCCACTCCCACACGAGCTAGACACGGTAACGCACAAGTTGCCTTCACAACTCTGGGCCGGAGAACCTCTGTGCCCGGCGTAATTCAAGGTCTACTAATGGCGGAACGAACGGGGGGTGTCGGGCGCACGGTGAGGACCTATTTCGGGCCTTCCCCGAGCTGCCTCGATCTCATGTCGACCTTCTCTGAGGTCCACTGATGCTCCCCGACCGATTTCCCAAGTAGCTGAGGTACTAGGAGAGTCAGCCGACATGGCCGAAGTCGTTCCGATATGGCGGCTCGTCGCCGACCATGCTCCGGCCGTTGTCATGAGCAGCTGGCCCTCGGGTCAGGTTCCCCAAGTAAAAGTAGGCAGGGGCGGCCAGAATCAAGAAGTTTGGAGCTGTACAGCAGCCAGCGGCGAGCTCTCCGGCGAGGTCCCTCGGCGGCGGGGCGCGGGTGTCGCGAGGTTGAAGAAGGGGTGGACCCCAGCTGTCAGCGGCCGATATTTTGAATCGGGATTCGGCGGCGGCCGGGATCGGGTGTGCTGGCGTGCAAAATCCTTGTGGGCCGCGATGTGCCATCGCCTAGGCGTGCGACGCGTGTCCCCTGGGCCCACGCGCGAGTTTAAACTTTTCCCCGATTTTCAGATTTCCTTTAAACTTCAAATCCTTATAACTTTGGCTAGAAGGCTCCAAATTGAGTGAACCAAATTTTGCTGGATTCAGCTCTCTGAGTACTTTCCAAAAAAATCAAGTTTCACTTCATGAAATTCCTTAATTCTACAGGATTAATTCCTTAAAGTTTAAACTGTTAGGAATTTTAACTGGAGGATCCTTTGGAGGAAAATCCTGAAATTTTGCTGAGATGTTCACCAAAATATCCTTGAACTACCATAAAAATTTCAGATCCATTTGAGCTCATTTAGTCCACCTAATGGTGTGATTAGTAAAACTGTTCCAGAGAAAATAGAAAATGTTCAGAAACATTTTCAGAATTTTCTCTGAAATTGTTTAGCTCGTATCTTTAGTTAGAGACTTCCAAATTAAGTGAAACCAACTCCATTAGAAACCTCTGAAAATCTAGTTTTCATAAAGTCATAGTTTGTCTCATGAAAATTCCTAGAACACCCTAAGAGTTCCAATTAAAGGTCAAGGACATAATTATTTGTGGAGGGCTCAAATGAGCTTGGCTGCAACTAAAACTTGACCAAGTCTCTGTTTAGGTTGTAACCAAGCCACAGTAAAAGTTTCACAGTCATTAGGTCCATCTAGCAAAGGTTATAGACTTCACAACTTCAAAGTTAATACAAATGCATTAAATTAATACATGTATTGTTTCTATCATGTAGTCGCTAAGGTCGAGGAGGAACCCGAAGTCCTAGACTTCGTTACTCCGGAGGAACAGCTAGCCTACGACCAAGAGCAGCAAGGCAAGCCCCGGTTTGCATTAACCTTTTTACAAATGTTTATTGTTTTGAGCACATCTTTGAATATTGTTCTTTGCATTAGAGTCTTGATTGGAAACCCAACTGCACAGCCAAGAAAACCATGGGTTGGGTTTAGGATTGAAAACCTCGTTAGCCATTGCTTTGCTAGGATAGGGTAGGATTCGGTACAAGTCGAGTAGTTGGAACTACTCGCGAGAATAGGCTAGAGGCACATTGCTCGGGTAGAGATAGCACATGATACACATGGCAAGAAAATGAGACCGAGCGGAGAGTAAGGGCAGCAGGACTTTGGGGCCTGTGTGCTGTAGCTCCGCTTGTGTCGATTGAGGACCGAGCCGTGTGCGGGCCTGTTGAACAAGCTAGAACAGTACCGAAGACCTACCGGCTATATGGGAACCGGGAAACTGATGTAACTCGGGTAGCTGGGTATTGAGGCATTGCCCGTCGTTCAGAGGGTAGGTTGAGAGCTCGAGGTGTAAATCAGCTGGCGGCACAGAGATGCGCGTGCAGGGACCTCTTGCTCGGGACGATGGGACCGGTTCAATATTTGGCTAATGGGTGAAAGGTAGTCGCGTACGGCGTCCGTGATGGTTGTTGTAGGCAACATCGAGTACGGGCGTACGTGACGGGTTGTTCGGGTAACCCTGCAGGTGTAAATCGATTATAATCGCCGTCCCTCGCGGTCAGTGAGTACCACTTGTTCACTGTACCGTGACGTAGAAAGAACAGGCTAGTCACATGTTAAAATGTTGCTGATTGAAAGCTGGACATTGATTGTTAATGATATGCTGTAGCTTAGCGCTAACTAAAGTTCTTTTCAACTTTGGGCAAAGTACATGAGAGAAATGCGTTTCTTGTTTGATTGCGGCTCTCTCATGTGCCTTAGCGTAAGGTTCTCCACAACCTGCTGCTAAAACTTGAAAGTAAGGTTCTACTAATTAGGCGAGTCCTTGCAAATGATTTTTACCTCATGCAACCCATTACCCTCATGTAGAAGTTCCATGTTTAGGTGAGACGGGTCAGACTTGCTGAGCCTTCGTGCTCACTGCTTGTGTTTGAAGCTTTTGCAGGGTTCTATGAGGAAGGGACTCCCGAAGAGGAGACAGAACCCCAGGAGGGGAACCCCGTCGAGTGGGAGTCGTGCACGCCGCAGAGTTAGTGTGCGTGTGTGCTAGCAAGGACACGTTCGAGGGCTGAACGTGCACTTGATGCTTAGTCTACGCCCGCGAGTGTAGACTGAACTTATTTTGATGTAAACATGTTCATAAACTTGTTTATGTAATGAAACTTCCGCTTCCGCTTTGCACCTTTGACGTGTGTTATACGGTGCTGTGCAACGCAGCACCCCTCAGCGTGATCCTGGCTCGACAGGACCAATGGGGTCGTGTCAACTGTCCTGAGAGGGCAGACCGTAGAGGGAAAAAGAATGTTAACGTCGTGACATCTAGCAATGCAGATGGGTACGGTAATTCTTTTACTGTTCTTTCTGTTTCTCAAACACCATCTTGGTGGTTTGATACGGGTGCTAATGTTCATGTATGTTCTGACATGTCGATGTTTACTTCTTACCAGTTCGTCCGGGATTCCTCCGTGCTGATGGGGAATGGGTCACATGCTTCTGTTCGTGGTGTTGGCACGGTCGATCTGAAGTTCACTTCGGGAAAGATTGTCCAACTGAAGAACGTGTAGCATGTCCCTACTATGAACAAGAATCTTGTTAGCGGGACCCTTCTGTGTAGAGATGGGTTTAAAGTAGTGTTAGAGTCCAATAAAATTGTTTTGTCTAGGCATGGACAATTTATTGGTAAAGGCTATGAGTGCGGAGGCCTGTTCCGCTTCTCTATTTTGGAGTTTAATAATAAGTCAGTAAACCATATTTGTGGCAGTGTTGATGATGATGCAAGTCTTTGGCATTCTCGTTTATGTCATGTTAATTTTGGTTTATTGAATCGACTATCTAGTTTCAAATTAATTCCGGAATTCACTATTGTCAAAGGTTCTAAATGCCATAGTTGTGTGCAATCAAAGCAACCTTGAAAGCCTCACAAGGCAGCCGAGGAGAGAAACTTGGCACCACTAGAACTCATACATTCTGACCTTTGCGAGATGAATGGTGTGTTGACAAAAGGTGGAAAGAAATATTTCATGACATTAATAGATGATTCTACCAGATTCTGCTATGTTTACTTGTTGCAAACTAAAGATGAAGCGTTAGACTATTTTAAAATCTATAAAGCTGAAGTAAAAAATTAGTTAGAGAGAAATATCAAACGTCTTAGGTCAGATCGTGGTGGAGAGTATTTTCCCAAAATATTTGATGAATTTTGTGAGGAACACGGTATTATACATGAGAGGACACCTCCCTATTCACCCCAATCAAACGGGGTAGCCGAGAGGAAAAAGCGAACACTGTGTGACCTGGTGAATGCCATGTTAGACACTTCCGATTTATCTAAGGCATGGTGGGGGGAGGCTCTATTGACTTCATGTCATGTCCTAAATCGTGTTCCAAACAAGAATAAAGAGAAAACCCCTTATGAGGAGTGGGTTGGGAGAAAACCATCACTTTCATACTTGCGTACTTGGGGATGTTTGGCAAAGGTCAATATTCCATTTACTAAGAAACGCGAGCTTGGATCAAAGACAGTGGATTGTATCTTTCTATGCTATGCTCAGCGGAGCATCGCATATAGATTTTTATTAGTTAAATCTGAGATACCTGATATGCATGTTTATACTATTATGGAATCTCGTGATGCAACATTTTTTGAGAATATATTTTCTATGAAATATATGCATAGCATTGTTAGGATTTCATCTGAAATTTGTCCTGATTCTACCACAACTAGTGAGTTTCTTGAAACATTTGAGAATGTCCTGGAGGAGGAACACAATGAAACAACTCAGTTGAGTAAGAGATCAAGGATTGCAAAATCCTTTGGTGATGATTTCATTGTGTACCTTGTGGACGATACTCCCAAATCCATAACAGAGGCATATGCATCATCTGATGCAGATGACTAGAAAGAAGCAGTTCATAGTGAGATGGACTCAATTCTTTCTAATGGAACTTGGGAGCTAACTGAACGACCGTACGGGTGCAAACCAGTAGGTTGTAAGTGGGTGTTCAAGAAGAAGATTAGGCCTGATGGTACTATCGAAAAGTACAAGGCGAGACTAGTTGCAAAAGGCTATACTCAAAAGGAAGGTGAAGACTATTTTGACACCTATTCACCTGTCGCCAGAATGACGATAATTTGTGTACTACTTTCCTTGGCTGCCTCTTATGGTCTGATCATCCATCAAATGGATGTGAAGACAACTTTTCTTAACGGAGAGTTGGAAGAGGAAATCTATATAGAACAACCTGATGGGTTCGTAGTAAAGGGTGAAGAGAGAAAGGTGTGCAAATTGTTGAAATCCTTGTATGGTCTGAAACAAGCACCTAAGCAATGACATGAGAAGTTTGACAGTACTTTAACGTCTGCAGGCTTTGTCATTAATGAGGCTGATCGGTGCGTGTATTATCGCCATGGTGGGGGCGATAGTGTTATATTATGCTTGTATGTGGATGATATACTCATTTTTGGTACGAGCATTAATATAATTTCTGAGGTCAAGTCGTTTCTATCAAAGTGTTTTGATATGAAAGATCTGGGAGAAGCTAATGTTATTTTAAACAT
This sequence comes from Neostapfia colusana, assembly GCA_030760725.1. Classification (NCBI taxonomy): domain Eukaryota; kingdom Viridiplantae; phylum Streptophyta; class Magnoliopsida; order Poales; family Poaceae; genus Neostapfia; species Neostapfia colusana. Next base: position 54,879,355 of record JASWHV010000019.1, read on the forward strand.
TAAGCTAAATAAGGATGAGAGTGGAATTACTTTAACGCAATCCCACTATGTTGAGAAAATCTTGAGTCGCTTCGGTTTTTTGGATAGCAAGATTTCTCCAACACCTTATGATCCCAGCGTGATACTCAGAAAGAACAAGAGAGAGCCAAGAGATCAACTTAAATATTCTCAGATGATCGGTTCACTCATGTACTTAGCAAGCGCAACGCGTCCCGATATCTCATTTGCTGTGAGCAAATTGAGCAGGTTCATGTCAAACCCGGGTATAGATCATTGGCACGCACTTGAAAGGGTTATGCGCTACTTGAAAGGTACGATGAGTTATGGAATTCACTATACGGGGCATCCGGCCGTGCCTGAGGGTTATAGTGATTCGAACTGGATCTCTGATGTTGATGAGCTCTATGCCACGAGTGGATATGTGTTCACTCTATCTGGTGGCGCTGTATCATGGAGGTCTTGTAAACAGACCATATTGACGAGGTCAACCATGGAAGCAGAACTCACTGCTTTAGAGACAGCAACTGCGGAGGCAGAATGGCTGCGAGAGCTCTTGATGGATTTGCCTGTGGTTGAGAAACCATTGCCGGCAATCCTTATGAACTGTGATAATCAGACTGTCATTGTCAAAGTGAACAGTTCTAAGGATAATGCAAAATCATCAAGACATGTCAAGAGACGACTAAAATCTGTCAGGAAAATGAGGAACTCCGGAGTTATTACTGTTTCGTACATACAAACAGATAAAAACCTGGCAGATCCCTTTACGAAGGGACTATCACGTAATGTGATAGAAAGTGCATCGAGGGGGATGGGTTTGAGACCCATGGATATGACACCATAGTGGTAACCCAACCTATGTGATCGGAGATCCCGTGAATAAGGATATGGGATAAACAAGCAAGTGGTTCACTGAGGAGAGTACTTTGTTGAGACCCTCTCTATGTGAAGATGCACAAATGTACTCTCAAACTGTAAGGCAGGTTGGTACTAAGCCTTAATGTGTTTCCGTTGGCTATGTGTAGCAAAGATGCCGTTCTACAGGGCAATCTTGAAAGAAACACACCTATATGAGTTCCGACTGTCTAACGTCGCAGTCTGTGAGATTTGGGTGATCTCTAGAAAAACTCATGAAGAGACCAGGGAGTACGACGCATATGCTCCACCCGCGGGGTAGACTAATGGTAGTCAAGTACAAGTAATGGTCTTTGAGTGAAATTGGTTCGCACAAAACTTGCAATTCAAGGCGTAGTCCATTGTTCAAGTTGTGAATTGATGTAACTTGAAGATCTAGGCAGAAGTTCAACTTAACAGTCTCTGCTGAAACACTAGTATATCAAACAATGAACGAGAATGATGTCTCTCCTAATGGCTTTGAGATCTGGTGGGGGATTGTTGGAATTTAGGGCTAGGCCCAATAGGAATTCTGAATAATTCTAAATAAATCTCAAAGGCACATTAGTGCCAAAGTGAGTGGTGTTGTGTGTTTAGTCCCACATGGGAAGTTGGAGGGGAGCAACTCTTACATATAAGGGAGGTTGTTCTACCACTACTTGAGTGAGTGAGAGCATGAGATGAGAGGGGTGGCCCACGCGCGCTCCTCCTCCTCCTCCTCGCCCCGCACACGCGCGCGCGCGCGTGTGTTCGTGTGAATTCGAGCCTCGAGCCGAGCCCAACTTTTATTTTTGCTGCAGAAGAAATACGAGTTGGACTCTGGGTTTCGAATTGGGCCGGGTCTATTGGAGACGGACGCGTCTACAACAACCGAACCGAGTCGGTTCAGATAGCCTCTCCAGGACTCTATAAATAGCGAGTGTGCGCGGCAGGGAGAGGTACCCACGATCCCACGTTCGAGTTCCTTGCGCCGCCTTTGTAGCCTACTCCATCCCGAGCGCCGGCGTGCACCAACGATCGGGAGAGCAGGTCTCCAGAACCTCTCGCCCTTGCGATCCTGCACCGGGAAAGGGCGAATAAGGTTTTTGAGAAGCGCTTCGCGCGACTGCTCGCGTTTTCATCACGGGTCGTCTACCGCCGAGATCGGGCACTGCTGCCCGACGACGCCACCAACGCCTGCAGCGACAAATCGTCGTCAGAGTTACAGCGATTTCTCCGGCTTCCAATCGGTACGCAAATATTCTCGTTCCGATTATCGAGCAGTGTTTATCGCTGTTGGATTAGCATGTTTTTTCCGGAATTGTTCAGTAAATTGCCTTCTACTTCAAACAGGAATCACACCAAGCACTGGGTGACCTACCCTCCGAGTTGCCCAGAACCCGGTTCACGCCGACCACCACCAGCCGCTCCACCACGTCCTCCGCGGCGCCACCGCCGACGCCGCCATCCTGTAGAAGCCGCCATGCGGTCCGGCCCGCCTCGCAGCCGCAGACGGCTTCCCGCCGCTGCGACACCTCGGCCTTCCCTTTCCCTCTCCGATGCAAGCGAAGTTTTTCTCTCTGTTTTTTTTTCCTTCCCCTCTTCTTTTACCACTGTTTTTTCAGCTCGAGGTTTTAAAAACTCGGGGAAACCTTAAATTGTGGAGTCCATCCGAATTCCTACCGAAAATTGTTCCACTAGCACTGGTAAACGAGGGACATGTTTCAGCGGCGTGTAATCTGGGCTGGCTCACTGGCTGGTGGGGACCTACTGGCCTGACCCGCATGTCGGCAAAAACTCTATCGTGCTTGAGCGTGTGTGTTGGGGTTGGTCTGGAGACGCCACTGACGTGGGCGTGATGCGGGGCCGCCGGGCCCGGCATCGTGGACGCTGTCCTCGTACGCCAATCCCCATATGTGTGACTACGAGAAGATATGCTTCTTTCTCAAGGATGTCCTCTTATTAATAAAAAAGATGATCTCTTTTTCCTTTCCCCTGGTCGTGGTCTATAAGGAAAAGGCTCGCTATAAATATATGATTCATACTACTTGTAAATATGTTGCATTGTGCTGTAGTGAACGGTCGCATAGTAATAATTGGAGGCTTATTCCCCGTTAAATTTTTAGTGAGCATCCTTTATTGTTGAGTTTTTGCTGCTGGATACCATTCAAACGTGATTTTGCTTACCCGTAAAAAAACGTTGGTTTAGCCGAAAGGCACTGTCCAACTTTGATACTCCGTCTATTCCTTTTATCTTCGAGGCCTAAGCTAAGAGAGATAGAAAAATTTCAGAGCTTATATGTCATAAACGGTTGGAGGTCGGTGGTCACTTTGGTTCCCATACAACATTGAAAGTTTGTTTCATTTTTGAGCGAGCATGCGTGCAAACAACATTGAAAGTTTGCATCATTCTCTATGGAGCGGCATGCGCAAATGCGTGCATGCAAACAACATTTAAACTTTGCTTCATTCCACGTCGAGTTAAGAGCGACAGTTTTTTTTTCTTCTCTTAATCATTGTGCACAAAGAGGACACGCTTTAGATGAGGAAACATAGGGAGTAGCTCACCACAACACATCTGTCGAAGTGTTCGGTCGACACTTCCCCGGGCCTGCACTGGGCAGCCCGCGGATGTTCTTTTTTCGGTGGGGCTAGTCACTTGCGGTGAGCTTGAGCGTATGGACGAGTTAGTAAGAGCTTGACACGGCGAGTTTTACGTGGTTCAGGCCGCCGGAGCGTAAAACCCTACGTCCACGGCGAGCTATGGAGCTCGCTGTATTGCTTGTTGCTCAGAACCGGAGTCCTGAGCTTGAGGATGAGTTACAGCTTGGGTGTGAATGGCTAGAGTATGAGTTGCGGGAGTGCGAACCCCTGCTAACGTTGCCTACCCGAGTCTTTTATAGTCCAAGACTCGGGTGGCTTACAAGGGGGGCCCGGGACCCGACAGGTGGTCCCGGGGAGATTGACTGTTATCTACCATATCTGCACTTATGCCGGTAGTTGTCTCTGTCGAAGGATTCTGAGTCTTCGTCTTGCAGCCCTGCCCATGCCGCATGCTAGTCGTAGTGGATGATGACGGCGGGGGCGGCATGGGATGTCTTGTCGCTGCGTTTATTGGCTGGCAGGCTCTGACACTGCGCGCCAGTCTGTGATGCGACTGGGCGCAACGGCACCTGACAGAGGCGTGCTCCGCGTCTCCGCGTCTTGGGAAGACGCAGGCCTTGAATACATTGTACGGGCAAGGTATGGGGCGTCTTTACGCCCGCTGCCTATCGCTCGGGGGCAGGCAGCGCCGTTCTGCTGGCCACGTGGCGGGCCCGGAGCCCTCCTTAGAGGAGAGGGGGGTCCGGCTCCGCAGGACACGTGGAGCCTTCGGACCTCTCCCCGCGGAGGGGGAGGTTCGGCTTCTGTCGGCCACGTGACGAGCCCGGAGCTCCTCTTTGAGGAGAGGGAGGTCCGGCCCCGCCGCATACGTGGCACCTTCGGACCTCTCTCCCGCGGAGGGGGAGGTCCGGCTTCTGTATGCCACGTGGCGGGCCCGGAGCTCTCTTCTGAGGAGAGGGAGGTCCGGCCCCGCCGGACGCGTGGCGCCTTCGGAGCTCTCCCTGCAGAGAAGGGCGAGTTCCTTAGGCATTTTCCCCTATGCGCGGGGGTACCCCGTATCGCGGGTACCGACAGTGGCCCCCGGGCCCATCTCGGGGGAGATAGCGAGCCCGAGGTGGGACCTCCGTCTCTTCTGATCCGCACACTTTCTCTAAGTCCCATATTGACCGCTGCCGGAGCACGAACGGCCGCGGGATCGTGGGAGCGTGCGCCCACTTGATGGTTGCTTTCACTGCGGCGGTTCCCAAGACTGCCATTTCTGCACGTTGCGGCGCTTTCTTTGGGAATCGTCGAAGTGCCTTGTCGGCTTGTCTTCTTAGGAGACTAACTCCTTGACCCACCGCTTCAGTTGGGCGGCTTGGGTCCACCTGTCATCGGCGCTCAGTCTTGGAGCCGAAGCGGTTGCCGATGCGGCGTATTCGAAGAGTTTTGAATCGCTTGGAATTGCACCCGGGAAGTTTTTAGAGGGGATCTTACCCACATCGCGGCTTCCCTTCGCACTTCCCAGCGCTTTTTCTTGGACTCTTGTGCCTTTGTCTTCTTGCCTTTGAGTCCTCCCTCGTCATGGCCTCCAACCCGCCACCAGAGAAGAAGCGCGCTCGATCTCCTCCAGCGGCGGCGTCTGTGCCAAGTCGGGAACCTGGGGTGCCTGACACTCCTTCCGGTGGCGACTCAAAGAGGCCCCGGGCTTATGCGTTGAGGGGAGCTTCTGGGGCGTCCCCTGTTCCGCCAGTTCAAGCGACTGCGGAGCGGCCGTCAGTGACGGCGGCGGGCTCTGGGAGTCCTACCCCGGCTCGGAAGTCGGGGTTCAGAGCCCGCTGGAGTGTTTGCGCTTCTCGGCCATCCCCGACTGGCGGGGAGTCTGCGCCGTTGCGCTCGGAAACCGGGACAGCTGCCGCGGCCCCCAAGCCAGCGCGAGCTTCTCCTGTTCCGGTGTGCCGGGACTCCGCGGCGGCGTCATCTCTTCCTGCCGAGACGGCCGCCACGGCCCCCAGGCCAGCGCAGGTCGACCCTGCACCAGACGGCCCAGCCTTTATTCCAGCCCTGCCTTCCCCGGCTCGTCCCTCTCCACAGGTCAAGAAGCCAGAAGCTAGAGAGAGTCCGGCAGATCCGGCTGCCAGAGCCCCGACGCCAGCTTCTCCTGACCGGCGTCTCGTCTCGGTCGCTGGTGCATCGACTCCTCTTGAGGACGAGGTGTTGGAGGAGGTCGGGGGAGCTGCCCCGGCCTCTGCTGCTCCATTGCCCCTGGCGGATGCCTTCGCGCTTGCCGAAACGAGCGTCCGGCAGGTCTTGGCTGCAATAGGTCGCGAGCGGGAGGAGTATACGGTTGAACGGGATTGCCTCCTCACCTGGGGGAACCTTTTGCGGGAGCGGACCGCGAAGGTCAAGAGCAAGCTCGACTCCAGGCACGAGTTGCTCGACTTCAGGGAAGTGCTCCTCGACCGGCTGAAGCGGTCTGTCGACCGAATGGACGCCGAATCGTGGCGGATCAACAGGGAAGCCCTGGAGGCACACGCCCGGGCCGAGGAGAGCCTCTCTGCCGCTGAGGAGATACGACAGTTGTTGGAGCGTCGTAAACTCGTCGTTGAGGAACGGGAGCGTTCCACGGCAGTCGAGGCAGAGAGGGTCGCCGCGCAGCTGGTGGCGGGCGAGGATAACCTTCGAGCTCGGATCGAGGAGCTAGAGATTCAGAAGGCAAACCTCGACATGAGGGAGGAACAGGTCTCCCGTGAACGCCGGGCGGTCCTGGATCGGGAGTTGGCCGCTGACTTCAAGGCTTCTGAGTTGGAGCGGCTCGCCAAGACTCTCCACCTTCGGGAGAGCTCCCTGGCGGCCAAGGAGAAGGAATTCTCTGAGAGAAACCTAGAGGCCCTGCAGGCAGCCCGCCGCGAGGTGGAGGAGCTCTCGGCCTTGCGGTCCTCTGAGGCGCATGCGGTCTCAAGCTTCGTTGATCGAGCGGGGTCCGCCCTGATCCCTCTTGGCTTCAGTCCGGTGAGGGCAGCGGCTTCTGCACTGAAGGTGGCGGAGGTGATCCCCGCACTGGAGTCGATCGGCACCAAGCTGGACAGGCTAGACTCGGTGGTCGCCAGCGAGCTTGAGGCCGAGGGACGCGGCCTGGCCTTAGAGGTTGCCTCACATGTGCTGGCATGCTTCAAGAGCTGTGACCCTTCTTTCTCCCTGGAGCCAGCGAGAGAGGGCCCAGCCGCGGAGCGGGAGGAAGCTGCCAGGGCTGAAGTCGGGGATGTGGCCGCCCTTGTAGCCGCTAGGTTCCGTCGTGAGCCGGGAGGTCCCTAGGACTTGTTTCTCCCTTTTTATCGAGTCTGTAGTCCAGCTCATGGAGCCTCGCATAAATAGACTCTCTTGGATGTTTGTGTCTGTGATGCCTTTTCTCTCCTTCTTGGCTTTGCCTGACTGAGTCCTTAGCTCCGCAAGGTACTCAGAGGCCTTCCCCAATCTCGGAGCTCTGCACAGACACCTTCCCCGGGTCCTAACTGTGTTAGGGCCCCCGGGGGTCTCCGGATCTCGCCCTATGGGGAGGTCCAGATCTGCCGGCCACGTGGCGGGTCCGGAGCCCTCCTGAGGAGGCGGGAGCTCTGGCCCTGCTGGGCACGTAGGGCTTTCGGAGCCCCCCCCCTGCCGAGGGTGAGGTCCGGTTCCCGCCTACCACGTGGCGAGTCCGGAGCCCCCCTCAGGGGAGGCGGGAGCTCCGGGCCCGCTGGACACGTGTGGCCTTCGGGCCTCGCCCCTACTGAAGGGGCGGGACCCGGTCCTTCCAGCCCTAGGCCGGAGTAGTTGGTAGCTCCTTCCCCCCGCTTCGTGCAGTCCCCGTTGCTGTAACCTGGAGGTCCTGCACACAGGCAGAGGAAACGTAATTCTCCTCGAGGGGTCCTCCCCTCCCGTCTCCTAGTCTTATTCGGCTTACGATCCTGATCCGTTATACGGGGCTTGGGCAATTCTGTGCGCGAGGCGCCGGAGCTCCGGCTCCCTCCGAGGTCCGGGTACGGCCGTCTGATCCCTAGTACCGGGCCGTGCGCCGGGGAAGCAGAGTGCACGTGCTTTGGGTTCATGACCAGGCAAAGCGGTTGTACTCCCCTGTACCTCCGGAGGGCAGGATGCGCACGCTTTGGGCACGGAGCCAGCTAAGCGGGATACGCACCCTGGACCCCCCATGCACAACGCAGGCCTTTCCTGGAGGTGACCAACTGACACCGCAACACCTGACTAGGGGAGGCCCGAGAGACTCACTTGGCCATCGGCAGGTGCCTCAAGCGCGACCGCCCTCGGTAGTATAGCGAATGCTGACTATGGATGAGCGCGGGAGAGAGGGAGCTAGATGTACGATGGACATACATAGATAGTGCGATCATAAAAATTAATGCATAATTTAAATGAGCACATGAGAGAGAGCAAAGTAGAACAAGTTTCTGTCTTCATGCCCGTAGGTGGAATTCTGGTTGTACATGGAGGCAATGATCCGCCTCGTCTACAAGGGAAGCAAGACTCTACGTGCTTAGGGTCGGAACCAGACTAAGCTGGACGTAGTTCTGTACCGTCCCTTGAGACTTAGCTGCCCCAAGCGCTGTTCCTAAATTCTATGGGATTTATTACAGAAGGGAATGACCCTGTTCTACTAATGCTCGGGGAGTAGGACTTACAGTGTTGTTCCACGCCTCCGGTTTTGGGAACGGATCCCACACTCGGTTGAAAGGCATGTGTACCTGGGGCGGCAGCTTTCGTGATTCGGAAGGGACCTTCCCGGCTAGGGGAGAGTTTATAGGTCCTTCTCGGGAAAGAGCGTGCCGCGACACCAGGTTGCCCTTCTGCAGGTCCCTGACGCGTTTGGTTCTTTGGCGGTAGTGCTTAGAGCAGCAGCCGAGACCGTGCGTTGTGGGGCGTTACCTGCAGCCGAGCCTCGTCGATGAGGTTGTCATCTTCATGCTGGATCAGGTCCTGCGCGGCTTCTCCTGGGCGCCCCCGGGGAGTTGTCCCCTTCTGGCTAAGGCCTTCAAGGGGTAGGTGGACCCAGGCTCGTCTTGGAAGACCCAAGGCGTCTTCCCCTTCTGGCAAGGCCTTCAAGGTGTTGACAGTTATTGGGCGGCTCCTGGGAGGTATGACCGAGGAACGGAGGCGTACTCTCGGGTGAGGCTGGCCCGACCTTGCACCATTGTGATTGGTGCTTGGGCTGCTGCGACTACTTGGGGCTTCTCCAAGGTTGACGCCACAGCAGTGCAGCCTCCACTGACCTGGGACGGCAGCCACAGCCGGCTACCGCCCCGGCCCGTCACCATCGGAGCTGGAGTCCTCACCGTTATGCACTGTCTTTATGACACGCTGAGGCTCCTGAAACCCCACCTGGTGGGCGGCGCTGACTGGAGCGTCGACTTTCTGCTTGCCATCCCTCTGAGGGTGGAGCGGTGCTTCAGCTCTCTGCTGCCTTCCTTTGCGGAAGCGCTCCGCGAGCCTCTGGATATCCCAGCACTCGGCAGCAGTATGGTTGCCGGCGCCATGCACGGGGCATAGCCCGCCCTGGTCACTATCTGGGGCTGGTGACTGCCGCTGCCTTTTGTCGGGGCGTGGCCCCTGAGCTCCACTAGTCGTCGATGCTGCGGCGACGGGAGCCGCGGACGATGACTTCATCTTGTCACTCCCCCGGTTCTTGGCCTTCTTGCCACCTCCATAGGCAGCAGCGCCGGACCCGGGCTGTCCTCTTGCCTCGGAGGTCGACAGAGAGTGCCAGTTCCGCCCTTCAGCTGCTCTCGCGCATTTGTCCGCCAGGCTGAAGAGCTCAGAGACGTCGCGGACCTCTCTGGTCGCGAGCATCTCAAGCATTTTCTCGTCCCGGACACCCTGCTGAAACGCTACCACCACAGAAGCACTTTGAATATGCGGGATGGTGTTGCGTACCTGGGAGAATCGCTGGATGAAAGAGCGCAGCGACTCCCCAGGTTGCTGCTTGATGGCGTGGAGGTCAAGCTCCGTGCCGGGACGGGTGTAGGAGTTGCCAAAGTTGGCGATGAACTGCCGGCAGAGCTCTCCCCAGGAAGTTATGGACCCCTGAGGGAGATTCATGAGCCAAGACCGGGCTGGGCCGGTCAAGGCGACGGGGAAGTAGTTGGCCATGGCAGCCTCGTCCCCTCCTGCGGCAAGTACGGCGGTGGAGTAGATCTGGAGGAACTCCGTCGGGTTGACGCTGCCGTCGTACTTCTCGGGTAGGTGCGGCCGAAACTTGCGCGGCCACCTCGCGAAGCGAAGGTGGGGTGCAAGGGCCGCACATCCTGCTCCTGTTGCCGCAGGTATTGGCGCTGCGAACGCTTGATTCGCACTTGGCACCGTGTACCCCGGCATGGGCAAGGCTGCACCATAGACCGGGGGCGCCGCTTGCAGTGCATATGGTTGTGGCATATGCTGCGCGGCGTATGCCTGGGGCAGGGCTCGTGTGGCGAAGATCTGCCCTCCAGGCTGGGTCGAGGCCGACGTCATGCTCTCGCCAGCCTCTTGGTTGCGACGCCTTTCTCGACGTCGCTCGAGGTACACCCGGGCATCCTGGCCCAAGTGGCACCGTTCCAGCTCCCTTCTCAGGTCCGTCGACGGGAGCCTGGAGGAGCCGGAATCCGCCGTCTGCCCGTCAACTGTTGGCGTGCGCGTCAGCGATACAGCCGGTTGGCCGGGGCGTCGCCCTCACCGAAACCGAGGGTTCGCGGCGGCGACGACGAGGCGGTCCACCTCGCGGACCCACTGTTGGGTCGCTGAATGGGGCGCATCCCCAGCAGGTGGGTTGCGCAGTAGTGCTCTTGCTGCAGCTAGCGCACCCCCATGGTGTACACTCAGCGCTGCAGAAGATCTCACGCTGGTCGGAGCCTGCATTGCCGGAGTCAGCGTTGCCGGAGTCGGCTGCTGGCTACCAGCTTGTGCCGACACACTCCGTCCTGAGTGCGTCGACATGTACTCCCCGATGGTCACGGTTCGCCGTGAACGCGGGGGAGGAGAGTTTGCCGCTGAAGGAAGCTTGGTCATCTTCGTCGGCGGAAACTCGTCGCGCAAGGGAAAAACCCCCCTACCCGGCGCGTCAAATGTCGAAGTGTTCGGTCAACACTTCCCCCGGGCCTGCACTGGGCAGCCCGCGGAGGTTCTTTTTTCGGTGGGGCTAGTCACTTGCGGAGAGCTTGAGCGTATGGACGAGTTAGTAAGAGCTTGACACGGAGAGTTTTTCGTGGTTCAGGCGGCCGAAGCGTAAAACCCTACGTCCACGGCGAGCTATGGAGCTCGCTGTATTGCTTGTTGCTCAGAACCGGAGTCCTGAGCTTGAGGATGAGTTACAGCTTGGGTGTGCATGGCTAGCGTATGAGTTGCGGGAGTGCGAACCCCTGCTAACGTTGCCTACCCGAGTCTTTTATAGTCCAAGACTCGGGTGGCTTACAAGGGGGGCCCGGGACCTGACAGGTGGTCCCGGGGAGATTTACTGTTATCTACCATATCTGCAGTTATGTCGGTAGTTGTCTCTGTCGAAGGCTTCTGAGTCTTCGTCTTGCAGCCCTGCCCATGCCGCATGCTAGTCGTAGTGGATGATGACGGCGGGGGCGGCATGGGATGTCTTGTCGCTGCGTTTATTGGCTGGCAGGCTCTGACACTGCGCGCCAGTCTGTGATGCGACTGGGCGCAACGGCACCTGACAGAGGCGTGCTCCGCGTCTCCGCGTCTTGGGAAGACGCAGGCCTTGAATACATTGTACGGGCAAGGTATGGGGCGTCTTTACGCCCGCTGCCTATCGCTCGGGGGCAGGCAGCGCCGTTCTGCTGGCCACGTGGCAGACCCGGAGCCCTTCTCAGAGGAGAGGGGGGTCCGGCTCCGCAGGACACGTGGAGCCTTCGGACCTCTCCCCGCGGAGGGGGAGGTTCGGCTTCTGTCGGCCACGTGACGAGCCCGGAGCTCCTCTCTGAGGAGAGGGAGGTCCGGCCCCGCCGCATACGTGGCACCTTCGGACCTCTCTCCCGCGGAGGGGGAGGTCCGGCTTCTGTATGCCACGTGGCGGGCCCGGAGCTCTCTTCTGAGGAGAGGGAGGTCCGGCCCCGCCGGACGCGTGGCGCCTTCGGAGCTCTCCCTACGGAGAGGGCGAGTTCCTTAGGCATTTTCCCCTGTGCGCGGGGTACCCCATATCGCGGGTACCGACAACATCTAAATCATTAGTAGCAGTGATCATTAATCTCTTTCTCCTCCTCTTTTATCTCATATGTTTATTGTTCTCTTGCTTGCAATGTGTAACAAGGGACAATGTGCATGCCTGGTTCAGACCTATTTGCGGGACAAGACGACTATTCACGTTGCACTTGCAGCTTCGGCATTGATGATTTAAACACACGGGCAAGAAGTTAAGCAGGTTACTATAACTAGTTTGGTAAGTAATACTCTTTCCCATCTTTGTCATTACTCGGTGGGAAACATATAAGCAACCGTCCATGATGAAAAATTGCGCGTGGGCTGCTGGGGAAAGGGAAGGAGACATTTCGAGTGAACCGGAGCATTCCTGTCGTTTCCCTCGCCGTATCTCCGTGGCGTACAGCAGCATAAACGCACGCACTCACTAGAGATACGCGCCTGGCACGGCGTCTTGGCAGCGCGCACGTTACCGTTGCCCCCCTCCTGCTCGCGGCGCGGTCGCGGCGTACCGTTTCCGTTTCGAGTCGACCCCGGCTGGTGCAGTGCCTGCGCCTGGTCCACGCGCGACCACGCTCTGTGGCCGGCCGGGACCCCACGCGTTAGAAGACCCGCACACGGCGCGGTCAAAGGCCCCCCTCCGTCCTTGACGGGGATATGGATATCCCGTGCGCCACTGTTGCGTAACTCGGGCTCTAGATAAATCCTCGGACACCAAATCACGTACAAAAGTTTGAGGCTTGGCTCATGAAACTTGTGCCAGGTCGCGCGTGGTGTCGTGTGGACTTTGTACCACTCTATTCCTTCTAAACATGGGTACAACGTGATGGCGTGACAGACAGCATGGGCCAGGCCCAGTTACAGATTCTGGACAAACTAAGAAAAATACAGGCCGCGCATCTCTGGGAGCAAAGGATTTCCGTTCGCCGGCCCATCACCTTGAAACACCAGCACCAGGGGATCTTCTTTTCCAGGCGGCGTGGTGGCTGACGGCATCACTGACGGACCAACCAACCAGTGGGTGGTGCCTGGTGCCTGGTTTCAACAGTAATCGGCAGGAGTTAGAGTCTGGAATCTGGATCCTTCTTCTTCTTCTTCATGTTGTTTCTTGTCGAGCCAGGAATCTAGTCCGCGGGGCCCACGGTAAACAGGTTTGACCTGCTCTCGCCGTTGGCGGCCGGGCGCAAAGTCAATTGGCGGCCGTAGGTTGCGGCACCGGTCCTCTCAGCCGATCCCACCCCCGTCTGCCGCAGAGTAATAAAAGGCTAGTGGTAGCAAAAGTGCAGTACTTGTTGACGTTTGAATAAATAAAAAATCCAGAGGGGCTTGACTGAGCCTGCACCAACGGCCCACGAGCGAGCGCATAACAGAAGCGGTGGTCACGTTGCTTCGCCATCGCTGTACCATGGGCAGGACGATACAAAACGTGCACGGCGTTCATACGAAAGGCTCCTCAATTTCCGTTCTTGTTTTCTTCTTGCAACAAACAAGATGCAGCGACGAATGCGCCGTCGACACGGCGGCGGACCCAGCGTGTGGTTGGAGCTGGGACGGTCAGAAACGGACCCTCGCGCTCAGCGCGTGAGTGGTCCCAGAGGAGCACGAAGCCAAGCTAAACACCGCTAACAACTTGAACTGAAGCAAAGCATCAGTACAAGTTGACACCTAATTCGGCGGCTCCACAGCTCCCACGAGGGGCCCACGCACCCGTGGCCAACCACGCACAGACCCGGCAGGTCCCACCCGTCCCTGTCCGGTGCCATAGCTTCGAGCTTTCCGCACCACCACGCGCCCCCGCCCGGGACATGACGACGTCACCCGCGCGCCGCGGCCACCCACCAGTGGTCCTCCCGCTAGGCCACCGGCCTGCGAATAGCGGCGCGGAGGCCAAGACGCCGGGCCCCGCCTGCGGAAACGCGACGTGGAATGCGCACGGCGAGATTCAGCACGGCACGGGGGACCCATATGCGAGGCGAGGCGAGGCGCACGCTTCCTTGTGTGTGTTTTTGTTGTCGTGCCCGCCGCTGGGAGCGGGACGACAGCAGAGGCGGTCTTGGGCGCGCGCGCGCGCGAGCGAAACGCGAGTGGACAGAACGCGAGGACGGGGATGCGGGGGGGCCCGTGCGACGGCGACGTGTGGCCGTCACGGCGAGTTGCGGCGCGGTCCCCGCTGACCGACGGCGGAGAGCGAGCCACTTGGGCAACTTGCGTACGTGCGGGCTCGCCGCGATCCGTCCACGCGTCGCCGCGACTGTAGATGTGAGGGGCCCCGTCCGGCCCGTCATGGAGCCCGACATCAGCTTTTCTGTTGAAAGCGACGGTACGGGGATGGGCGGGGGAGGGCCGCTGACAAGCCAAGCGGCAGCGCTGCTCTGAAGGCTGAAGCCGTGCGGATCTCAGATCTCCTCCTGCAAAACTGTCGTATCATTCGGGAATTTGATAGTAGGACCTACAGTACTGCCTGACGGGTTCAACGCCCTCAACGTCTCAGTTCATCAGACCATATGGATCGTTAGACGAATCTACTTATATTAACCATAGCTCAGAATGAACGGCCAAGAACTCAGGGATTCACTGAGGAACCAAAACATATGATTCCTCTTCTTTTGTTTTTAGTAAAACTGGCAGGTGAAACTTGAGACGCTTGGATTGTGGAGTATGGACAGAACACCGAAGCCAGCACAGCGGCCTGTAGTGAGCACGTGAAGCCAAGTCAGATGCAAAAGCGAACGAGGAAAAAAATATCAACAGCCGTCTGAAGCCGCCGAGCCGAGCCAGGTCAGCCAGGTAATCTACCCCGCCGTCATCCATCCAACCCGTCCGCCGTCGCGTCCCACCCGCCGCACGAGTCCCCGCCCTAACCATCCAATCCCGCCTCGACTCCGTCCCCGTTCCGTAAAGCAGAGAGGCTCTCCTCCTCCTCCTCCTCCTCCTCCTCCTCCTACTCTGAGAGTCGAGGCCGCACGAGGCAGCCTACCCAACCAAAAGTCCAACACACTCCGTCCCCCGGATCGACATCCGCCTCCGCGCGCTCCTCCTCCCCGCTGGCGCGTGCTAGGTGACGGTCCCTCCCGCCCCCCTCTGCCCTCAATCCGTGCTCCTCTCTCCACGATTCGCATGTACGCGTCTGCCTGTTCGCGCGTGATGTTGCTACTACCGGCCAGGAGTTCTCCGAGATTAGATTACCTCGTACCGAGCCCCTCTCCAGGTTACGTCACCTCCGTCGCCGTGTTGGGTGGCTGGAGCGGCCTTGGGGCCGGGGACGGGAAGGAACTCCGTTTCCGCTCGTCATGTTATCAGATCTGCTCTGTCCGTGTCGTGCTATTCGGTGACGGGATTTCGTGATTTGGGGGGGGGGGGGCGAGCCTGTGACGCTTAGAATGGAGTAGGCGGCGCCCGTGTTCGTAGAACTTTTTCAGGTCCATGTCTGGGGTGTTCTGCAATTCAGGACGGTATGGGGCTCTTCTTTTAGCCGTGTGTACAAGGATAAAGGACACCCGCACCTCTTTTTTTTTCTTTTCCTCTTTTGCTTGTCCTCCCGCTACTGTTTTAGATGTGAACAGTCTCGCTTGACTAGATGTACTGGCGTGGCTCGCGTGGTCTGTCCAGTCAACTGCATAGGTGCTAAGTGGTCCGGAGTTCCTCCGTTTTACAGCTTAGAAATTCGATGTGAACCATCTTTGCTTACTTGACAGCAATTGGTTTTGTCATTCCTGAAGGTTGTTCTGTCATATTCCTTTTTGTTGAGAAAGAAAGGAAAAAAATCACTGTTGTTTCGCCTCCCTAAATCTGAGGTCGATTCAGTATGCTTATCGTTAAGTTACAGTTTTAGCACTACCGTCGTTCACGCGTATTTAAGAAAACAAGGACCAAATAGCAACTACTGATCACCATCTAACAACCTTCGTTTTGAAATTTGCCTTCAATTGATTTGACTTCTGTCTTATCGATTTCTTCATCTACTGCATCTCTCTAGTCCTTGATGTGCCCAGGCTATGATTCTTGCTGAATTGAGAGTTGGACATTTATCCATTCAAGTTAGGAAACATTGCATCAGGGTGCCTTATTCTAGTGAATGCGACGAAGGGAAGATATTCTGCTAAGACCCTAGTACTTAGGATTTTGCTTGTGCAGTTTCTTGTGCCATGTATCACTTGCACAAATCCTTTCCCGCCGTTCTAGTGACTGGTGGCACTTATGTTTTGTCTCTGTATAGGGAAAACATTATATTCATTCTAGTTACCTGTGTTCAATGATTTTATTGCACTACATTTCAACCTGTCAAATACCTTCAACGTTCTAGTTAGATCACTGTTGCATCTTATCAGTTTATCATTGATCTTCCTTTTATGTGGTATACCTGTTATTATCTTTTATTATATATCTACGCCTCCTTCATTTTTTTTGTAAACAGTATATCTTCATATTTGATTTGGCATCAGGCTACCCTACTACTGATAGTTAGAAGATAGGATTATATATTTAATATATCTGATTTTTAGGTGACACTTTTTTGTACTTTTAAGGTTATCCGATCACAAAGCATTTTGGTGCTCCTGCCTATGCTTGTTGTCGACTACCAGAGATCTTATTTAGTGCTGGGGAAATTGTGCAGTTCTGGACCATAAATTTCTCAGAAACAGAACAATTATGGACCGTGCAGACACATCGGGGTTTGTCAGTGGTGGTTGCTTTGGTACTACACCCCTGCTAATATTCTTCCATTTTGTCTATTCTACAGTCCGTGTCTAAAATATTACCATTAGCGCCCCTTAAGCTACACTGGCCAGAAAGACCACCAGTTTTGCTTGATTTGGTTTCTACACTTGTCATACTCTTTCACTGTGATGGATAACTGCTTTGTGGACATCCCACACCAAACTCTTATGAATGAGCCCTTTGTGTTGATGGGATGCTCAGCGCCAGGCTCCACCATGGAGAACCTGAACCAAAGCACACTTCAGATGGATTGCGCGGGTTCATCAATTTCTAACTATGGCCATGGTTATGAGAATTCACAGACAATGAGTGACATGTTAGCGAGAGATGAGGGCAGCAGGCTAGTTCTTGGATTGGGACCAACACCCAATTTTTATTCTGCAGACTATCAGCCCACTGGAGCACACAAGTCGAAACAAGCTCAGAATTTGTCTGGTCAGAGTTTCATTTCTACTGATCCAGGGACGCTAAGGCTTGGCCTTCAGATGGATGATGCAGAAGGTATTCAATATTTGCATGCACCAAATGGAACAGTCCATTCTTTTGCTGTATTTGATGAGGCCTCGACATCTGCTACTGTAAGGAAGATGGGTGGTTACATGCCATCCCTTCTCTTTGCTCGGCGCTCCGGTTCTGCTGCTGCGAATGAGGCCCAGGTAGAAAACCAAGATTCTTTAGACCTCACTGACAATGCTGACGATAACAGTCAGCATTTTCAACATTACCATCAACTGAGCCCTGAGCCTTCTGCCATGACGGAGTCTTCATTTGGTATGAGTTCTGATGTTGTCACTGCAACAACTACATCAGAACACCGTAGCCATACCCGGCATCCGAAGAAATGCAGGTTCAAGGGCTGCTCCAAAGGTGCAAGAGGCGCATCAGGGCTGTGTATTGCTCACGGAGGCGGGCAGAGATGCCATAGGCCTAGATGCCATAAAGGTGCTGAAAGCAGCTCTGCGTACTGCAAAGCCCACGGTGGTGGTCGCCGCTGCGAGCAGCTTGGTTGCACCAAGAGCGCGGAGGGGAAGACAGATTATTGCATTGCTCATGGTGGAGGCCGCCGCTGTGAACACCCTGGCTGTCCGAAAGCTGCACGGGGAAAGTCTGGGAGGTGTATCAAGCACGGTGGCGGGAAGAGATGCACGGTTAAAGGTTGCATTCGGAGTGCCGAGGGGAAGGCTGGGCTATGCATTTCTCATGGTGGTGGTCGGCGGTGTCAGTATCCAGACTGCAGCAAGGGGGCTCAGGGCAGCACGTTGTACTGCAAGGGGCATGGTGGTGGGAGAAGGTGCATTTTCGATGGCTGCAGCAAAGGCGCGGAAGGAAGCACACCTCTGTGCAAGGCACATGGTGGTGGGAAACGATGCATGTTCGAAGGAGGAGGTGTTTGCGCAAAGAGCGTACACGGGGCCACTGACTACTGCGTGGCGCATGGCGGAGGGAAGCGCTGTTCGATGTCTGGCTGCACCAAGAGCGCCCGTGGCCGCACTGACTGCTGCGTGAATCACGGCGGTGGTAAGCGGTGCAAGGTTGACAACTGTGGCAAGAGCGCACAGGGGAGCACCGACTTCTGTAAAGCCCATGGTGGAGGCAAGCGGTGCGCATGGAGCACGGGTTGTGAGAAGTTCTCTCGTGGCAAAAGTGGCTTCTGTGCTGCCCATGGTACATTGATGGCGAAGCAGCGAGAACAAGGAGTGGTGAAGAACGTAGGAAGCATGATTGGACCAGGCCTCTTCAGCGGCATCGTAGTATCATCAGCCACAGCTGCTAGCAGCATGACGAACGGGCACTCCTCGTCGGGCATGAGCACCGCGTCAGACTGCGATGGCACGGTGAGGAGCCAATCTATGATACCTCCTCAAGTGCTGCTTCCTCGCTCTATGATGCACTCTTGGTCATCTGAGCCGGTAGATGGGGGCAGAGAGGGAGGTTGTGTTGTTCCTGAAGGTAGGGTGCATGGTGGAGGCCTCCTGTCACTTCTCGGTGGCAGCTTCAAGAATGCTGATGTGGAAAAGCTTTGAAGCTAGCGCTTTTCCATCTGCAAGTTCAGTCGGTTTTGTACATAAACAAGGCACTTGGTTGCCTATTGAATTTTATGCTGCTTTTCATGTCTAGGTAAATGGGTCGTGTATGGTTAGTCCATTGTAAAGTGGTCATTGTGGCAATTGTTGTGGACCCTTTTGGTATGTCGGTTCAGTTTGTAATCAGTACTGCAATAAATTTTTGGTATTTGTTATACTGTTCTTATCTGTTTGTGCCTTATTATTGCTCTCCAGAAATTTGGTGCGTCGTAAATTTGTAGTGCTTCTCTTAATAGTTTTAGGCATTCAGTCTACAGTTGAGAATGTGGCAAATATTCTGGATGCTTTTGTCACGTTTGTTCGGTTTATAAAATTTGTGTAATTGTTTATGCTGGTCTTATCTGTTTCTGCACTATTGTTTTTGACAAATTTCGTTGGTCTCACCTCCTTCGAATTGCTTTTTTGGTTCTGAATCTTTTTTTT
Organism: Neostapfia colusana; assembly: GCA_030760725.1. NCBI lineage: Eukaryota > Viridiplantae > Streptophyta > Magnoliopsida > Poales > Poaceae > Neostapfia > Neostapfia colusana. The sequence goes on from JASWHV010000019.1 coordinate 54,898,209, forward strand.
TGTTTCTGATACATGCATTCCATTAGTTTACTTCGTTTCATATGGCCCCTGCATAGTGTGCCTATCATTTGGAAATGGCAATTTCTTCAAGCGCAAAACCTACGCAAACTTAATAGATCTAACATGCGTGCACACCTGGCGCCACCTTAGATCTGAACCAAAGACGCTATCTGCGGTGAATAATTTGACAAAGTAAACGATCAAGCGAATATTCTGACACTAGCTGCCGTAAACTATCATTAGATGTCAGAACTCAGGTAAAAGAACATTGGAGGCCAGCACGAAAATGTAAAGTTCTGACCTTTTTTCCGTTGAAGACTTAGAATGTACTAGAAAACGAAGAAGATCAAGTTAGCATCTGCATATATATATATATATATATATATATATATATATATATATATATATATATATATATATATCCATACTATGTAACACGTCGAAGCAGAGCCATATCTTGTCTCTTCTCTTGAAGTCCGCGCTAACAAGCACAACAGGGTCGCGCAAATGGCTAGAGCTGCATTGCTCCCTGCTGCCCTGCTGCTGTGCCTTGCATTGGCCAGCAGCGCCGGTGCGGCCTGGAAGATGGTTGGGGTCTACGAGCTCAAGAACAAGAAGGGAGACTTCTCCATCAAGGTCACCAACTGGGGAGCCACCCTCATGTCTGTCATCGTTCCTGACCCCAAAGGTATGCAAATTCCCTGTTCCCGGAGAATCCGTTTGATAGCAAAATGTTAACCAATTCTGGTCGATTTCTTGCTGAAGGGAACTGCGCTGATGTCGTCCTCGGGTATGATACTGTTGCCGGGTTTGTGGTAAGATCACGCATCTCTCGCTGGGTTTGTGGGTATCAACCACAGGGCATGCAGTTAACCCATTACTGTTGAAATCTAGCACAGGGCCTCTCTGCCTTCCTTCTGAGTGTGCTGCAAGAACCCTTCGTTCTATAAACTTTAATAGTCTCTCTGTTTCCAAATATTTGACGTTGCGTAGTTTAAAATTAAACTAACAAGCGTTAAATATCTCAGAAAGGAAAGAGTACAAGCAAAGCTTTAAGAAAAAAATCGAAAAGTTCCTCATGAAAGTGTCAACTTAAACGTACAAAGCGGCTTCATCTGTATTTGCTCAGAAGATGGAAAGCGTCATGTTTGTTTTGTGCTCTGCTGCACAAGCAGAACGGTTCCTCCTACTTCGGAGCGCTGGTCGGGCGTGTCGCCAGCAGGGTCGCCAAGGGCCGCTTCGTGCTCGACGGAAAGCCCTACCATCTCTACATCAACGACGGCGAGAACGCACTTCACGGTACCGCTAGCTTTTCTCAAGCTCATGCATGCATGTTCCGTCCGGATGCGCGTTGATCGCATCAGATGATAATGTCGTAGTGTCGTCGCTGCCATTGTTTGGTCGTCAGGCGGCCACAGGGGGTTCAGCAAGGTCATTTGGACGGTGAAGGAGTACGTCCCAAGTGGTGACGCCCCGTACATCACGTTCTACTACCACAGCTTCGACGGGGAGCAAGGTAAGCAAAATCACGTGCTCAAAAATATTAGATATGCTTCACAACTTGAATATCTAAATAGGCTGGTAGCTCCCCTAGCTAAAGTAAGTCATCTATCGACGTGATAGGATTAGCTTCTGATGACCAGTTGACGTGCTAATTAGTGAGCTGACTCGGCACTTGTTCCCACGTTGGCACATGGTGGTGGTGGTGGTGGCAGGATTCCCGGGGGACCTGGACGTGTACGTGACGTACCAGCTGCCGAGCCCGTACGACCTTCGCATCCGCATGAACGCGACGGCCCCGAGGAAGGCGACGCCGGTGAACCTGGTGAACCACGCGTACTGGAACCTGGCCGGGCACGCCAGCGGCGACGTGCTGCGCCACCTGGTCCAGGTCTTCGCGTCGCGGTACACGCCCGTGGACGGGTCCATGATCCCGACGGGGGAGGTCGCCGGCGTGGCGGGGACCCCGTACGACCTGCGGCGGCCGACCCCGCTGGGGTCCCGCATCAGCCTCGTCTCCGCCGGCGGCGCGGTCGGGTACAACGTCAACTACGCGGTGGACGGGAGCTCGGGCTTCCGGCGGGTGGCGCGCGTGCGTGACCCGGCGTCGGGGCGGGCGTTCGAGCTGTGGGCGGACCAGCCCGGCGTGCAGCTCTACACCAGCAACTGGATGAACGACGAGAAGGGCAAGGCCGGGGCCGTGTACCAGAAGTACGGCGCGCTCTGCCTGGAGACGCAGGGGTTCCCCGACGCCGTGAACCACCCCAACTTCCCGACGGTCATCGTCAGGCCCGGCGGCGTGTACAAGCACGACATGCTCTTCAAGTTCTCACACTAGATAGCCTAGCTAGCCAGACGTGTTGTAATAAGGTCGTCAATGTATCAAAATGTGGCAACGGCGCTGCAGGTTGCTTCTGTTTATTTATTACTGAAGAAATGGACAGTGTGACAGAGGTGACTCAGTGCCTCATTTCCCTGATCGGAAAGGGAATTCCCTCTCCCATGATCGCATCATAGGCAGATTGGATTACAGGGTCAGTTCCTCTTGGTGAGCTAAACTGCTGTTAGTACCCTGTTTTGAACTGCTAGCCACGCAAAAAAAAATTATGTTTTCCCCTCCGCCTTGGCCTTCCATTGCCGAACATGGTGAGGTCTAGGACACCAAGGCCGCCGAGTCTTTTGGCCTTTTAGCTCTCTGCCAGTTTACCAAACAGCGACTGCCATGCGCTTGCTCTGCACCCTTCCATAGGGAATCCTCGTCTTATCTTGTCTATTTGCCTGATCGCCCACTTGCTTAAGGTGAAAATTGTAAGATGATAACTAGACACAAGTGGGGTAACAGGGAAAGACTAAATGGACAGACAGTCCAAGACTACTGGCCATAAACTACCACTAATTCTCAGATCTATAGAACAAAGAAAGAACTGGCTGACAGCATTGAAATGGAGAGTTTTGACCTTGACTTACTCGTTCCAAGACTCGGAAGAAGAGGATGGTGAAGGCCATCTAGTCATCTGCATACCATCTATCCTCTCTCTCTCTTTCTCCCCTTGTAAGGTGCACACTACTCAGTGCTAATAATGTTGCCCAATGGCTAGAGCCGCAGTGCTATCTGTTTCTTTGTTGTTGTGCCTTGCATTGGTCAGTGGGGCTGACGCGTCGAGGAAAAAGGTTGGGTTCTATGAGGTTAAGAACAAGAAAGGGACATTTCGCAATCAAGGTCACCAACTGGGGAGCGGCCCTCGTGTTTGTCATTGTTCCTGACTCCAAAGGTATGGTTTCCCTGCTCTCCAAGAGCGCATTTGCGTACTGGCTTCTGATGTAAACACCATTGCGTTATCCCTTGCTGTAGGCAACTTGGCTGATGTCGTCCTTGGGTATGACACCATCGCAGAATATTTGGTAACATCACAAATCTCTTTTTTTATTTTTTTCAACATTTATAGAGCAGTTGGTATAAGTGTTCCTTCAGTGTCCACTGTCCAGCACAAGTCTTTAATAATATTGCAATTATCAGAACAATGCTAGTTTATTTTTCTTTACGGCACACGATTGCACTCTGCGGCTAGCAAAACATTCACCTTTTTTGCACAAAGATTGTGAAGCCAACAAGCAGCCTAAATTTGCTCGGCAGGCTTAAAATGCGGTTCGGAATACGGGCTGAAAGCCTGCTTATAGCAACTATATTTGTTACTGAAACGGCAATTTTGAAAAGCTGCTGTAATATCATTTTTTTCCGATAAATGACACTTTAATTAACTTAAAAATCAAGGTAATACAATAGAGTTCACATCCGACCTCTGCTGCAGTACCACTTGGAGGGCAAAATTTCGTGTTCTTCTTCTTTTCTGATCTAGACATTCATGTGTAAAGAACCTATCATGCACTTTGCTCAATCAGGACGGTTCTGTCACCCGGGCGGTGGTAGGATGTAACACCCTAACATACAAAAAACTAGGGGAATTTTAAAAAAAATTCAAACAAACTAGAATATTGTGAATTCAAACTGAAATTTGAAATAGAAATCAAAGCAAACAGAACAAATGAAAAATAGGAAAAGAAAACCCAGCGGTGAAGTGGGCCGAAAATCCAGTTTCTTTTCCCCTCTCGCAGCCCACCTTTTCCTCTCCCCGCCAGCCGAGCCCACAACCGTGCATAGGATACTCCTTTCTCTCTCTGGCAGGCGGGCCCCGGCTGTCAGCGTGCTTTTTCTTCTACCCGTTGCCACCTTTCTTCTCCGAGGTCCCCTCTCCCTCCTCCTTTTCACTCGGTCGCCGACCACCCCCAACTGAAAGCCGACGCCTCCAAACCGAAAGCGACGTTATCGCCTCCCTATCCCTCGCGCTCGCCGCGCTATAAGAGCCCCCTGCAAAAATCCTACGCTTTTTGTTCCACCCTCCCTCCGCGAACGGAGCCGAGCTCCTCGCGTCTACCCTCTCCGGTGAGTCGCCGCCAAGCCCTCCCCTCCGTAGCTCCCCCGTGTTTCTGCGAGCTAACACCCGAGCGCCTCTGCAAGGTCGTTGGCGACGCTTCCTGGACCCTCTCCGACGCGGGTCGGCGCTGAAACGCCCCCCTCTTCCGAATCGCCAGTGAGAACCCTGTCTACCCCGTCTTCCCTCCATTCTTCGTAGTTTCTTCACGATCTAACCTCACCCTCATCCTTGGCCGACTCCAGGGCACGTCAAGGCCGAGAAGACACGAAGGAACTGCACCCCACCGCCGATCTTGATGCGAACTGAAGACCTCCGCACGTCTACACGCAGCAAGACACTCCCCACGCCTCCCCGGACTCCGAAAGACTCCTAGGTAAGACCCCCGACCCCCTCTCCCTCGTTTCTGTCAGTTAGCTAGGGTTAGGAGATGATGTAACTGTAGATCCGGCAAGCTCCGGCTCCGTCCATGGCGCGCCGCCGCGTACAGAGGCCACCGGTGACCGGGAAACACCCGGGCGAGCCTGGGCCGCCCAATTGGGAGCCGAGGGCCCCGATTAGAACAGGGCATACCGGTTCATTTTTTTAATCCCGGCTACTGATCGTCGATCCAACGGTCCACCTTAAAGCCCTCTTTTCCCACGGTCTGTTTTACCCCCGCCCCCCTGGAATCTTTGGTAGGAAGGAAACAAGCCCCGGGTTTTTGAAGAAATACCCATTAACCCTATGAAATTTAGGGATTTTGGTCTAGAATGACTATTAGGCCCCTGTAACACCATGTTTTTGCGCAAACCACCCTTGTGACCTCCTGCTTTCGCACTTTGACCCCTGGCCTATTAGGAAAAGTTGCCAAATGACCCCTGGACCTCCTGCACTTACATTTTAGCCCCTGGAAAATTTCAGAAAAAACCTCTGGATGCTCTGTTTATGCATTTAGACCCCTGAATTGTTCAGTTTTCACACTCTAGCCCCTAGGACATTCTGGAAATTCAAAGGAACACCCCTGGACCCTGCTGAATTTGCACAAAGCCCCCTGAACTTTGCTGAAATCAAAGAAAACACCTGGTAAAATTCTGAAATAGCATATTAACCCTTAGAACATGCTGTAGTTTAGCAAATAAGACCTTAGGTACTTCTGTAAATTACCAAAATGCCCCTGTTTGAGCTGTACATGTATTTTAACCCGGAGTAATACTGAAATTACAGTGTTGCCCCTATTTCCTAATTGAATATGACAAATACACCCTTGTGCAGCTGTTGAAAATTACAAAAATACCCCTGTTAACATTAGGTTCACATTATAGCCCTGTGTAATTTCTGCAAGTACCCCTGAAACCCTAGATAAATGCCGACCTAACATATTCACCCCTAAAGCATGTTAAAATTCTACTTAGGATCAAATAATAGACACTAGTACAAAACCCCCACATGAATATTTACACATGAAGATACGGGAGATAGGAATTACTTCTATGCTTTGATGATTATTATATTAGTGTTGGATAGATTTTGCTTACTTGTTCCTCGTTATTTTCTTTTTACCCGCGATGGTGTGGATCGAATCAGCCCCCGAGCCGATGTTCGACCAGCAAGTCCAAGTCTTCGACGACCCTGAGCCGCATCACTTCTCGAGTGGCAAATGCCCTTGACCACATTGTTTCCTGTTTAGAAATTTTAGCTAGATTTGCATGCTTGTCATAATTCAATCCCATGCTAGATTGTTTATTAGAATCTCCCTGTCTTTTCTTGTAGCCTGAGTTGGGTTAGTTAGGATTTACTTTTATGTTGTTTATTTATGCTTAGCCCTGCCTAGATGTTGGCATGGGAGTATTTACATTAATTCTATTATCATGACATTTGTGGTGTTGTGGTGATATGTGGTGTATGAGGAGTATAGTATAGGAATCTAGCAGGCCGGTTGGTACACGGTTGGTGTCGTGTGCACGAGACTCGGGTTGGTGGTTAGACGCCTGCGTAGATTCTAAGGACCGGTTCGTGAGACCCGTCAACTAGCTTATACAATGTCGCCACAAGAACTGGTATAGGACAGTGTGGTCAATTAAGTTGTTCCTATCTTTCATTGAGTACATTATAGAGATGTGTAAGTGGTGCAAGAGGGGGCTTCTGCAGCAGAGGTTTCAGAGTGCCGCAACGGTGAATCCTTAGTGGGTGTGCACGGGTTGGGTAGTGCAATGCAAATGCCTTGTCGTGTACTCCTGGCCACACACCATAGGGAGTGTGAGATGACGGAAATGAGTTTTCTTAGTTGCCGATGGGTGATGAAAACACGACTTATGGGTAAAAGGTACAAACTCTATAGAGTCAAAATTATCTAGACAGTCGTGCTCACGGTCAAGAGCGGGCTGGTAACTCTCTCATGAGTAGCATGGGTCGGGAGTTGGTTAGTAGTTTCGGGATGGTTGATTGGAATGAGGTTACAGTTGGTTCGTGGAGATGCTCGGAGACTTGGTTGGGATGGTTGAGAATTCACCTAGTAAATAGGATGCTTAATAAAACTAAGTAATAAGTTACGTAGTGCATGAGCCGTGGTTTAGCCTTTCTTGATTCTTAACTCATCATGCATAAAAATTTCCCCCACTTGCTGAGTACTCTATGTACAAGCGTTTGTCTCTCTTCTATTTTATTCATGCTACTCAGGACACTTGGAGTCTGCCGAGGATGATGTGGATGACGGCTTTGACCACGGCGCGCAGTACTAGGTTGTCGTACCATCGGACGACGCCTGTGTAGCCCTACTTTACTTTTCGCTGTCATGATGTACTTTTCGTTTGAGCCCATGAGACATATGTAGTCGGATGATGTATTCGCCGCACTTGGCTTAATTAATAATGATACATTTACTTTATTTATTTCTCGTGTGTGATGTAATTCGATTCTGACACACACGAGAGTGCGCTTCATGTCTCTTGCAAATACCGAGCGTGACATAGGACGAGTGGCCAACAGAATCGTCAATGGCTGCTTCGTTCTTGACGGAAGAACCTACCCTGAACAGAGACGGAACGACTGTACTTCACGGTAGCGCCTTTATTGGGACTTGATTTATTCTGCTTTCTCCCAACATCATGCGTGAGTCACCGTGCATGAGCTCAGAGCGACAGGTCACTAGTGTAATCTTGCTCTGCTGAAAAATGCCATTGTTCGTCAGGCGGCAATAGGGGGTTCAGCAAGAGCAAGGTCATCTGGAAGGTGAAGGAGCATGTGCCCGGTGGCGACTTCCCGTACATCATGCTCTACTACCACAGCTTCAACGGAGAGCAACGTAAACAGCTACGCGCTCGCACCTAATTGTGTCATCGATCCACTCATAGAAGAAGCTGTACATATTGTCGTTGCATACACAACTGATTTGGGATATCGAGCAGGCTTGTTCCCACTAGTTATGCGATGTGTTTGCCAGGATTCCCGGGCGACCAACACGTGCACGTGACGTACCAGCTGTCGAGCCCCTACGACCTGCGCGTGCGCATGAACGCGATGGCGCTGAACAAGGCGACGCCGGTGAACCTCGCGAGCCACGCGTACTGGAACCTCGCCGGCCACGGCAGCGGCGACGTGCTGGGCCACGTGGCCCAGCTGTTTGCGTCGCGGTACACGCCGGTGGACGACGGGTCCATGATCCCGATCGACGGGGGAGACCGCGCGCGCCCGTGTCCGGCACGCCGGCCATACGACCTCTGCGCGCCGACTCAGCTGGGCTCCCGCGTCAAGCTCGGCTCGGGCGCCGGCTGGCATGGCTGGCTTCGACGTCAACTACGCGGTGGACGGGAGCCGGGGCTTCCGGCGGGTGACGCGCGTGCGAGACCCGGCGTCGGGGCGACCGGCGCTCGAGCTGTGGGCGGACCAGCCCGGCGTGAGCTTTACACCAGCAACTGGCTCAGCAGCGAGAAGGGCAAGGGCGGCGAGGTGTACGGGCAGTACGGCGCGCTGTGCCTGGAGACGCAAGGGTTCCCCGACGCCGTGAACAACCCCAACTTCCCGTCGGTGATCGTCAGGCCCAGCGGCGTGTACGAGCACGACATGCTCTTCAAGTTCTCTGCCTCCTAGCGGAGGAGCCACGATTACTCTAGTTTACCTCGTTCGCCGCCATCCGTGTCGTAATAAAAGGTCGACGCAAGACAGTGAACTGTGCAAGTCTGGAACTGGAAGAGGTTGTGTAACACTAGAAGGCAAGGCACTGTTTCTGTAGATGGCGGCCTCAATTGGCGTTGGCGGCGAGGCTTGCTCAGTGACGGCGAGGATAGTTGGCGCGCGCTGCAGCCAGGCCCAGGCATGGTCAGAAGGACCAGTCGATGGGACGCAATGGCCACGGCTGCAGGGCTGGCGGGTATCCATGCGCCCCACGGGCCGGCCAAGCGCAACTTGTGACACGGGCTACGGGTTAGCAGGCCGGTTGTTTCCAAGTCGAGGCCGCTGAGCGAAGCCGAAGCTTGCTCGTCTCAGAAGGCGACACTACCGTGGTTACTTTCTCGTGCCAACCCCTTGCCTGCAAACGTTCTGACACACTACCGTGGTTACTTTCTCGTGCCAACCCCTTGCCTGCAAACGGATACGTTCGTACGACTCGTATGTGTAAAATGTTGCGGAGCAGGATCTTTACAGAGGAGTGCCGCAGCGATTCCGTGTTATTATGGACCATAACTCTAGCAACAATAAAAACGTGAATATTAGATATGATTTTATACACCGGTCAGCATAACATAAAAAGTCTTATCTTTCTATCTATAGGCACGTATAAATTATCTCTATTTATATTTATTACAATGATATTTTAGATATCTGATCTCTCTATATATCTTTTACAATGATATATTTGGAATATCTAACACCCTCTTAATATTATTTTATAAGATTTAGATTGTTCTTATAGTCTATGTTACACATTTGATTGAAGCCTCCATCTGTCTTTTTTATATCTTATATACCCACTTAGAGTCAATAACATTTCTCCCCTTCTAAGGTGGAGCTAAATGTCAAGTCTTATTTTTTTTCATCAATGTCATATACCCATTGCATCTCTTAAACTTTTATCACTCAGTATTTCGTCTTCATTTTTTTAGGTTCACCAATTAAAGTAGAAAACCATATTTAACGGAGTCATTGGTATATATCGTATTTTTGTATGTCACTTCTTGGCCGAGTGTGAGATCTGGTCGACGCAATTAATAAGTTGTCATCTAGTCTAGACGAGCATGCATTTGGTTGAGCAGGAAGCATCTCAACCAACCCATAGTGGTGCCCGCGGGATGGCTTGGCACGAAAGATTAATTATTTCTTCAATATTTTCTGATCATGATCATGATCACTTCTTTTTTTACATATTCACATGATCATCATCATATAAATTATTTCCTTTCATATTCTCCTGATCATTACCAACTGAATTATTTCCTTCCATATCGAGGGAACCATTATCATCTGAATTACTTCCTTTCATATCACATGATCATTATCACATAAAAATAGTTCTAAACATTGATGAGACACACTTGATAATCTAGGATATGGTCGGTAATTGGTGGCTTGAGACTTCTGATATGCATCACAAACAAACTCTTTATTGGACTTAGCAAGACATGAAAAATTACTGGGACTTCATCTTCCCAAAATATTTAGAGATGGTCATGTAACAGTTGTGCATTATGGTAAGGGAGATATTCCGATTGGGCAGTAAGGGTCGGAGAAGGGCTATTTCCAAACCTGCCAGCCTTCGGGGAGATGGATGGTCTTCAAAAATTCCAGTTGAATCCCCCCGCCTCTGCGGAATCGGCCGTTTTGGTATATCGTCGAAAAGCACTACGTGTGAGCCATTCTGCCTGAAGGAACGGGAGAGGGAGGCCGCCGACCAAATAGTCGACGAATTCCTGGGGATCTTTCGCTTTGATGAATTTGGACCTAGCGAAAAGGACACGATAACGAGAAATAGAAATTAATCGTTCGATGTTGAGGGAGTGGCTCGCTTAGGTTGAGGGAGTGGCTCGCGTCTAAGCCGTGATCATATTTTCAATAAGGTATCGGGTTTCACACTGATGAGTTGTTTAGGCCCGATCTTCCGAAAGGTAGGTCGATTGAAGTGGAGATCTCGACGTTGATGATCCGAGGAACTCGAGCAGACCCGAACACCCCTGCAATCACTACACCACTACTCCGTTGGTTATCAACCGTGCTTCACACGCTTGACCTCGCCAAGAAGGCTATCGCTACAGGTGCAACCGAGAACACAAGTAAGAACGACGAAGATGCAATCTAAAATTGCGAAATTGGGGTCTCACAAATCGTACAACGGCGAAAGTGTTTAATATAAGCCAAATCCACCAAATATGGCCGGCGGCTGCTGTATTTAAAGGCTAGGGTTCGACCATAAGACACTTAGACGCGTCCCTAATGGACCCATACATGATACAAGGCCCAAAAGCCCAATACGGTGGTGCAACACTGGACATAACTCTGAATTCAACTTGTTTCGACAACTCCGAACGACTCCGGACGAATTTTAAAGTGGGACCAGAACCATTGCAAAGTTTATCTTCTCATATTTCCATGCATATGTGGAACGTCAAAAACGGAGTCCGTATGCATCTTGGGCGTCCGTTTTAAGATGTACTACTCCTGGACTCCGAGTTGAACTCGAGTCCGAGTTGGTGACTGTTTCCATCAACTTGTGTACGTCCCATCTGTCTCTCCACGTCCCCAAATCCTCCTCCCTTTACTTGTTCATCATGTCCATGGTTCCTATTAACAATTAAATCATTCAATAACAATCCATTCTTAAAATCACATGGATAGGAAGTTAGGAACGAGTTCACCTGCTGATTTAGTAACCGTGCTCGTCCTCTTGTGATTGGTCCGTGTATATCAATGTGAGTATCCACTGTTGTGATGTCCTCATCATCCTCACCCTCTTGAATCGGAGTCGTTCTCGACTCAAGATCATCTTCTTCTCCCAAGTATGGTCGTAAATCTGAAATGTTAAATATGAGACTAACCCCAAAATCAGGAGGCAACTCAAGCTTATATGCATTGTCATTGATCTTTTCAACAATCTTAAAAGGACCAGTAGTTCCTGGCATAAGTTTAGATTTTCTCAAGTGAGTGAATCGTTCTTTTCTCAAATGTAGCCATACCAAGTCCCCTGGTTCAAGTTTTACTTCTTTTCTACCTTTACTACCAAAAATTCTATACTTATCATTCATCCTTTCAATATTTTTCTTTGTAGTTTCATGCATCTTAAAAATGAATTCAGATCGTTGTGTAGCATCCAAATTTATAGTTTCAGAAGGAGGCAAAGGTAATAAATCAATAGGAGCACGAGGATTGAAACCATACACTACCTGGAATGGGCTTACCTTTGTAGTAGAGTGAACTGACCTGTTATAAGCAAATTCTATATGTGGTAAATAATCCTCCCAACCCTTTAAATTTGTTTTTAAAACAGCCCGCAACATAGTGGATAGAGTACGATTTACTACCTCAGTTTATCCATCGGTTTGTGGGTGACATGTGGTTGAAAACAACAGCTTGGTTTCCAATTTATACCATAAAGTTCTCCAAAAATGACTTAAAAATTTTTGCATCACGATCAGAAACAATGGTATTTGGCACACCATGTAAACGAATAATTTTCATCATAAACAAATCAGCAACGTGTGAGGCATTATCATTCTTATGACAAGGTATGAAATGTGCCATTTTGGAGAAACGATTAACAACCACAAAAATACTATCCCTCCCCCTCTTAGTCCTAGGCAATCCCAAAACAAAATCCATAGAAATATCCTGCCAAGGTACACTAGGAACAGGAAGAGGCATATAAACACCATGTGGGTTAAGTCGAGACTTAGCTTTATTGCAAGTAGTGCATCGTGACACATAGCGCTCGACATCACGTCTCATCTTTGGCCAAAAGAAGTGTGTGGCCAGCACGTCCTCCGTTTTCTTCACTCCAAAATGTCCCATCAAACCTCCTCCATGTGCTTCCTGCAAAAGTAATAGGCAAACGGAACTAGCAGAAACACATAACTTTTAGAACGATACAGGAGGCCCTCCTGTAGTACATATTTATTCCATGTTCTTCCTTCTCTACAATTTTCAAAGGCATCTTTGAAGTCCAAATCTGTAGGATATAATCCTTTTATTGTTTCTAAACTAAATATTTTATGATCAAGTTGGGACAGCATGGTGTAACGTCTAGATAATGCATCTGCAATAACATTCTCCTTCCCTTTCTTATGCTTAATGATGTATGAAAATGATTCTATGAACTCAATCCATTTAGCATGTCGTTTATTCAGATTGTTTTGACACTTAAGATATTTCAAAGATTAATGATCAGAATGTATGACGAACTCCTTAGACCACAGGTAATGTTGCCAAGTTTATAGAATTCGCACTAAGGCATACAATTCCTTATCATAAGTAGAATAATTCGCAGAAGGACCATGCAATTTTTCACTAAAAAATGCAACAGGTTTACCTCCTTGTATGATAACACCTTCAATACTAATGTCGCTTGCATCACATTCTAGCTCAAATGTCTTATCAAAATCAGGAAGTTGTAGCAATGGTGCTTGTGTAAGCTTTGATTTGAGAACATCAAAAGCTTGTTGCTGCTGTTCGCCCCATCGAAACTGCACTCACTTCTTCGTCAGTTCATGGAGAGGTGCTGCAATGGTGCTGAAATCCCGCACAAAGCTTCGATAAAAACTGCAAGACCAAGAAAACTATGCACCTGCGTGATGGTTGATGGAGTTGGCCAGCTAGTGATCGCCACAATTTTTGTCTCATCCATCTCAATTCCCTGCGATGAAACGACATATCCAAGAAACGAAACTCGATTGGTGCAAAAGACGCACTTTTCGAGGTTACCAAACAAACGTGCATCTCTCAAGACACTGAAAACAGCACGTAAGTGATTAAGATGTTCGTCATATGACTTGTTGTAAATGAGGATATCATCGAAGTAAACCACCACAAATTTTGCAATAAAAGGACGTAAAACCTCGTTCATTAATCGCATAAAAGTACTAGGTGCATTAGTTAAACCCAAAGGCATTACTAACCACTCATGAAGTCCAAACTTGGTTTTAAATGCAGTTTTCCATTCATCTCCTAGTGCCATTCTAATTTGGTGGTAACCACTATGTAAGTCAATTTTTGTGAAAATAATAGCATCACTCAATTCATCAAGCATGTCATCTAAGCGAGGAATAAGATAACGATATCGAATGGTAATGTTATTATTCGCTCTACAATCAACACACATGCGCCAGCTACCATCTTTCTTAGGAACCAAAAGAACAGGAATATAACAAGTACTAAGGCTTTCACGAATATACCCACGGTTCAAAAGATCTTGAACTTATCGTTGAATTTCCCTTGTCTCTTCCGGATTCGCCCTGTACGCCGTACGATTTGGCAAACTTGCCCCTGGAATCAGGTCGATCTTATGTTCAATGCCCCTCATAGGTGGTAATCCAGGGGGTATCTCGGGGGAAACACATCCGCAAAATCCTGCAAAAAGTTAGCAACAGCAGGGGGCAATGCAATGGACACTTCATGAATTGAAAACATGGCTTCTTTGCATATTAAAGCGTAGTACATCCCCTTGGTATTAAATAAATCAGCAAGGTCAGATTTAGTTGTGAGCAACGAAGGTGATTTTAACTTAATTCCTTGCTTTTCAGAGTCTAGTGATTTTGTTGCCTTATCATCACGTGTTTTACTTTTCTCAAAATGTACAATTTCAGCAGAAGTCATAGGAAGCAAAATGATTTTCTTTCCTTTATGCATCAGGGTATATTTATTAGTTCTACCATGATGAATATCATCCGTATCAAAATTCTCAAGTACGTCCCAACAAAAGAGAACAAGCATCCATAGGTACGACATCAAAATCAGCAAAATCATGGTAAGAACCAATCGAAAATATACCCTCGCTGTTTGTGTTACCCTAACCTTACCGCTGTTGTTGAACCAGTGAATGTGGTATGAATGAGGGTGTGCTCTTGTTATCAACCCAAGTTTCTTGACCACATCCGTGTTCACCAAGTTGTTGCAGATGCCTCCATCAATTATAGTGTGCACACGGCAGTCCTTGACGATGAGAAACATGTGAAAAAGATTGTGTCGTGGTAGCTTGTCATCCGCCTCAACTTTGGAGCTCAAAGCACGCTGCACAATTATGCTTCTATAATTTTCCGTTGCTGCAGTACCAAGTACCTCTTCATCTGTGCTATAGTGGTCATCTTTTGGTCCTGTAACGTTAGTAGTAAGAGAATATTCATCTTCAACATCCGAAGTACTATCATACCCGCCATCATCTCGTGCTATGTATGCTCGTTTACTAGGGCAATCTTTCATCACATGACCAACTCCCTGGCAGCGGTGACACTTAATGTTGGAAGTTGACTTTTGGAAGGAGTGGAAGACGTAGGTTTGAATGATGTCGTCTTGCTGCCCTCCGACGCGCGAGGAAATGGAGCAGTCGATGAAGTTCATTGGCCACCATTGGATGATGTAGTGGCAGTAGGAAAACTTGAAGATGGTGCTGTTTTGGATGGTGTAGATGTCGAACACGATGTAAATGTGCTCCTCATGCGTTGGTGCTGCTGCTGTTGGCGGCCCTACAATTCTTTTTCTGCCAACATAGCCAGCTGAAATAATATGTTACCAGTATCATATTCCTTATAATCAACAATGTCCTGAATTTCACGCCTCAACCCCCCATAAAAACGAGCTATTTTATCATCCATGTCCTCTACTACTCTACAACGCAACATACCCTTTTGTAACTCTTGATAATACTCCTCTACAGACATGTTACCTTGGTCTAAGCGCTGCAATTTTTTGCGAAGGTCCCGCTGAAAAGAAGAAGGAACAAAACGAATATGCATAGCTTCTTTTAATCTATCCCATGTTGGAGGATCAGTTCTAGTTTTAACAAGTTCATTCCACCATATGATAGCAAAATCCTTAAACTCACTAGTGGCTTGACAAACTCTATGTTGTTCAGGAACAAGTTGAGCATTAAATTTCTGCTCTACTGTCATCTCCCAATCAAGATATGCCTCAGCATCTTAAGCACCAGAAAAAGAGGGTATAATAAATTTGACTTTAGCAAAAGGATCATCAAGAGGGCGATTAAAATTATTATGACGATCATTGTAATTATAACGATTATTACCTCCCATACCTCATAGATAACTTGGAAGTCGTGGTTGATTGTTATGATCTTCCATATTATAAGCATCGTCTTAACGATCTTCAGCGAGAGGCAGCCGCGCCTCAAGAGTATCCATCCGAACAACAAGATCAGCAAGTTGGCGATTCAAGATCGCCAATGACGCCTTTGTCGATGCTTGGGTTTTGGTGAACATATTTGTCATTTCCCTCATCATGTCACGCAACTCAGCATGTTGAACACATTCATCATCCCTTTTATCTTCTGTCATTGTTAGTAGTAAACAAAAGACAACAAAAAGATGTTATCCCTATCAACTACAAAGGATAGTGGCAATGTGAAAAGTGGAAGGAAGGAAACAATCTCTCTCTCTCTCTCAAGCGTCTTACCACGTTCTTACAAGTGTTCTTACCGACACAACAGGTGTTAAATGGTGGACGGTGAGAACCAATGAAGCGTGTAGTGATTGCAAAGGTACCTGTTCTGCTCAAGAGGAAAAGTGGAGCTTGGATGGCACAATATAGTGGCTAATAGGCAAAAAAAATCGTTAACAACAAAACATAGTTGAATAAGTATTCAATGTAGGAACTGTTACTGGTTAACAGGTGTTCTAGGTCTAGCACAACACAAGGCGGTAGAGAAGCAAATAGAAGATCAGGAAGATATAAGCAACAAGTACAGCACAAGTGTGTAGGCCAACTGTTTCAAGTGTACGCTGTCAATGCTTTAATATCTGTGCTCTCTTCACTATTTTTTTCTTTTTGTAATATTTTTCTGATATTTTTTGTTTACTTGAGAGCACAAAAATAGGAAGCACACAACTTTGCAGCTCAATTGGATGTAAGATGTGGCCTATAGAAAATCAGAAAAATTCTTTAAAATTTGTGCTGAAACTTCAGAGGCCGGATAGTCTATCTTCCGAGGGGAATTTGGCCAAACAAATTTCACCGAACACGGCAAAGCCGTGGAAAATCGATTGCGAAATTTCGAGTAGATCAATTTGAAAAAAAATCGTCCGATTTCTAGTTCGTATGCAAAAGTTATGACCATTTTCAGGTAGGCTACCCGAGTTACTATTTTTTATGTTGATTCAAACTCGGTTTTGAAAAATATCTCGCAATAGGATGTGAAAAACAATCGAAATTTAGCAACGGCGGTTGATGGGATGTTGTGCGATGAATCAAGGAGGACTGGCACAATGGTTTGTCACCTGTTCTAGGGCTAGCGATGCGGGAGTTCACGCAAGTCGGCTAGCTAGGGCAAACCGATGATCTTGGTGGCTCGGTTTGTTATTTAGGGATTGTGGAATAAGTGAGCAGCAAGAAAAACAAGGAAGAAAAAACGATAACTACGACTCAAAAACACAAAGATAAACCAGCAACAAGACTCGACCACATGAATGCAAACTCAACAATGCAAATTGAAAAACAAAAACTTACAGGCACTATAGTCTAGGAATCGGTAACACGATATGTTTTTTATGGCTTTTTTTGTGGACTCTAGGTATGAAAAACAAAAATTAATCTAGTGAGAAATTAAAGTACCTCACGGGCAACCTGAAATATGATACCAAATGATGAGTTGTTTAGGCCCGATCTTCCGAAAGGTAGGTCGATTGAAGTGGAGATCTCGACGTTGATGATCCGAGGAACTCGAGCAGACCCGAACACCCCTGCAATCACTACACCACTGCTCCATTGGTTATCAATCGTGCTTCACACGCTTGACCTCGCCAAGAAGGCTATCCCTGCAGGTGCAACCGAGAACACAAGCAAGAACGACGAAGATGCAATCTGAAATTGCGAAATTGGGGTCTCACAAACCGTAGAACGACGAAAGTGTTTAATCTAAGCAAAATCCACCAAATATGGCCGGCGGCTGTTGTACTTAAAGGCTAGGGTTCGACTATAAGACCCTTAGACGCGTCCCTAATGGACTCATACGGGATACAAGGCCCAAAAGCCCAATACGATGGTGCAATACCGGACAGAACTCTGAATTCAACTTGTTTCGACAACTCTCAACGATCCCGGATGAATTTTAATGTGGGACCAGAACCATTACAAAGTTTATCTTCTCATCTTTCCATGCATATGTGGAACGTCAAAAACGGAGTTCGTATGCATCCTGGGCATCCGTTTTAAGATGTACTGCTCCTGGACTCCGAGTTGAACTCGAGTCCGAGTTGGTGACTGTTTCCTTCAACTTGTGGACGTCCCATCTGATTCTCCACGTCCCTAGATCCTCCTCCCTTTACTTGTTGATCATTTCCATGGTTCCTAATAACAATTAAATCATTTAATAGCAATCCATTCTCAAAATCACATGGATAGGAAGTTAGGAACGAGTTCACCTGCTGATTTAGTAACCGTGCTCGTCCTCTTGTGATTGGTCCTTGTATATCAATGTGAGTATCCACTGTTGTGATGTCCCCATCACACACGTTGTGATAGATGTGGTGACTTGCATGAACACTTCTCGCATTACCAACGAGACGAGGAAGCTTGAGACTTCTTGGTTCATGGCAAACCATCGTTGGTACACCGGGTCAAGGATGTTCATTGCCTTGTTGTCTCCTTTCCACTCGATCTCTATTGAGGGAGTCACACTCGTGTCATTTATGTAGCCATTCAATCTTGCGTCGCGTATAGTATTGAAGTTGACATTTGCACAGTCTAGAGTGCATTGTTTCATTTGTCTAACTTTTTAGAGATTTAAAAGTCGAGTAAGAGATTATAGACGTCGATAGCAGAATAGTTAGTCATGTTAAAGATCGACCTTGATCTAAATGGTTTTGATACCATATAAAATATTAGAGAGCAAAAACTTAATAGAGGGTGTTTGTCGGTACCCTCAATACCGGGTACCCCTGCGCACAGGGTGAAACTCCCTAAGGACCTCGCCCCCTCTGCAGGGGCGACCTTTGAAGGCGCCACGTGTCCAGCGGGGCCGGAGCTCCCCTCCCCTCGGAGGATAGCTCCGGGCCTGCCACGTGGCCCAGGAGGTCGGACCTCACCCCCTGTGCAGGGGCGAGCTCCGAAGGCGCCACGTGTCCAGCGGGGCCGGAGCTCCCCTCCCCTCGGAGGATAGCTCCGGGCCTTCCACGTGGTCCAGGAGGCCGGACCTCGCCCCCTCCGCAAGGGCAAGCTCCGAAGGCGCCACGTGTCCGGCTGGGCCGGGGCTCTCCTCTCCTTAGAGGATAGCTCCGAGCCCGCCACGTGGCCCAGAAGACCGGACCTCGCCCCCTCCACGGGGGTGAGCTCCGAAGGCTCCACGTGCCCAGCGGAGCCGGAGCTCCCCCTCTCCTCAGAGGAGAGCTCCGGGTCCGACACGTGGCCAGCAGAGCAGTGTTGCCGCCCGGCGCGGTAGGCAGCGGGAGTAAAGGCGTGCCATGTCTTTACCGTACTTTCAAGACCCGCGCCTTCCCAAGACGAAGAGGCGCAGCGTACGCCTGTCAGGAGGCGCTGTGACCAGTCACAGTCAGGACAAGCGTACAGTGTCTGAAGTTGCAGACCATTGAAGGCAGCGACAAGACCGGACAAGACATGTCGTGTCGCCCCTGCGATCGCCAACGACTACACTCTACACTTAGCCTGCGGCATGGGCAGGGCGGCAGGACGAGGACTTCGACCCCAGCGCCAAGACATAATAGCTGGTAGGAAATCACCCCGGGGCCACCTGTCGGGTCCCCGGGGCCCACCTTGTAAGACACCCGAGCCTTGGACTATAAAAGGCTTGGGTAGGCAACGTTACAAAGGGTTCAACATTTGACCCACTCTCTCGTAGGGTTCGACTCTTGGCACACATACGCTCCAGCATCCGAGCACTTAGGCCATCCTCAAGCTCAGGACTCCGGTTCTGAGCAGCAAGCAATACAACGAGCAACTCAGCTCACCGTGGACGTAGTGTATTACGCTCCGGCAGTCTGAACCACATAAAAATCCCTGCGTCAAGCTTCTCCCTCAATCGTCCCTAACGCGTAAGCTCTCCGTGAGTGACTAGCCCCACCAAAAAAGAACCTCTGCGGGCTGCCCAAAGCAGGCCCGGGGGAAGTGTCGGCTACACACTTCGATAGTGTTGTAGTGTGGCGGTTACATGTTGATTATATATGTGAATATATGGATGAGATTTCATACCTTGGTCATCCTAATATAAAGAAATATATTATTGTTCTATCTATAGTCATATGTAGTTAATCTGTAGCTATATTCTTCATTATAACGATATATTAAAAATATTTGAGCGCTATGTATATTTTACAATTATATATTTTAAATAGCTTACGGTATGCTCAGTCAGTTGTCATGGATCACTCGTCGCCTGATCCCATTGCTATGGACGCTGTCACTCTCCGGCAACACTAAACCCATGCATTTTTAGTAAGCATGACAAAGAGGCTGTGTCTACACGCGCAAAACACTGATCGCGCCTAGTGATCCGCCGCACAGCTGTAGCACACCACAGCTGTTCGTTACAGCTGCACTCAGTTACTCGCTCACTCAGCTAAGCGGTGGATCTGACGAGGTCCAGTCCAGAGCGTGGATCTATCATAATGACGCGCACGAGGTCACGAGAATATTCGCCGGCCACCATCCATCCGTATCCATGTGCCGGCCGCCGGCCCACCGGTCCTCCACGAAAGAGACGCCGCTGGATGGGCACGCACGGCGATCGAGCTGATGAGCTCGTAGCAGCAGCTGACAAAAGGACAAGACAAAAGGACAAGAAGCCTGCGCCGCGGACTTCTGATCACGGCGCGCGTCGGGAGCAGAAAACAAGGGAAGTGCCAGCACTTCCAGATTTGGCACCACCTCATCGCGTCCCCGTCTAGTGGAGTAGTACTACATCTTTGACTGCCACCAGACATCCGTCCATCATCCCAGCAGCTGTCGTGGGTCGTCCCTTCCGTCTTCGATCGTCTTCCCCTGACAAGGCTGCAGCGGCCGCGCCCTGCGTTGGCAGTTGGCCGGCGACGATGGCCCGAGCGCCGCTGCCGCTGCTCCTCGCGCTGTGCTGCGTCGTCGCAGCGGCCCTCGGCGGCGCCGGTGCGGCGGCGGGGAGGAAGATGGTCGGGGTGTACGAGCTCAAGACGGGCGATTTCTCCGTCAGGGTCACCAACTGGGGCGCCGCCATCACCTCCGTCGTCCTGCCTGACTCCAGAGGTGCGTGGTGCGCGTTCTTTCCTCCATTCCCCCTCCCCAAGAATCCATGGCGTCCCCCCTCTCCTGCGATCAGTCCTTGGTTCGAGTACTCCGTGCTCAGTTTTTGCTGCCCTGCTTCCCTAACTTCGCAGGGAATTTGGCGGATGTTGTCCTCGGCTACGACACCATCGCTGAATATGTGGTACCCTCACGGATCACACTGCTCCCCAGTTCTTCTTTACAGACCTTATATTACTCGGTTTTCAAATTTCGCCTGCTGTTATCTGTTGATCCATTCAAATAGTAGAACAGCGAAACATAATGGCAGTCCGTGTGATACACTTCCAAATAGTTCTCCTCACTCAAATTTTCTCCATTTCGATGCGTTCATCTCACCTGTAGAGAAGAAATTTGTTCATCAATTTTTAAGTTCATGTATTCCTATCTAAGCATCCTGAAAAAAAACGCTGTCAACTAGCCAGTCAATCAGATATTAAAACAAAGAGATTTTGTTTGTGAAGCTCGAATAAGTTGGCACATTTAATTCTGCAGTAAATAAAATCTATATATTTATTAATCACATTATACGGAACAAATCAAGTGTACGTTTATAACATTTTCTTTTAGAACTGAAATAAATGTTCATTGATGATAAAATATTTTCTAAATAAAAGAAGAATGAAATATCTAGGTGGTTGGATATGTGTCTGAGAGATGATCTCAAGTCACCCTAGAAGGAGACATACTAAAAGAAATCGATCAACCGGGACCTGTGGTTGTCGCCTTGAGTCCAGAGTTCAGTTTTCTACACGAGGAGGGCCCATACATGGAAAACAATCCCCTCAGAGAATTGAGATGTGTTTGCCACAAGTCGCTCTCGTGGAATAAAACTGTTCTACAAGGGGGTAGGGAAAATAAAAATATATGTGGAAAAGAAAACTAAAAGATAAAGTGTAGTAACTCTGAAGATCCAGAAATAAAAAAAAATAGTTGGATGCAGTTTTCTTTATGCTGGTAGCTATGTTACCCGTACGATGAGCTAATGGAACACAACTTGACCATGTGATGCCTGTTTGCATTATTACCTGTCTTAGTGCACATCAGTTCCTCTTTGCAGTCGAGTAAATTTTCTAGAAACAGCATTACAATAAGCAAACTTGCGTGACAATACAACAGCTCTTTTTAGTTTAAATCTGCAATCCTTTTTCAGGAAGCAACTTTGCCAGTCGTTTTTTGACAAAAACAATTACTGTATCTATAATGATAGAGAAGGAAATTCCACAGTACTCCATTGTTTTCAGGCTTCATTTCAATGGATAGATTATCTCCTCAGTTCAACTTATTGTCTGAATCTTGCTACTCAGAACGGTTCTAGTTATCTCGGAGCGCTTGTGGGACGAGTAGCAAACAGAGTCGCTAATGCCCGCTTTGTGCTCGATGGAAAAGCATACCATCTGTATGCCAACGACGGAAAGAACGCACTCCACGGTATGCTTCAGAGTTCAGACACTCGTCCAAGGCTTGTTCACAGTGCAAGATACCTCCATGGCACTCCATGAGTAATGGTTTAATGTCTTGCTCTTGTTTTATTAGGTGGCCACAGGGGTTTCTGCAAAGTCATATGGACGGTGAAGGAATATGTTGGTGGTGGTGACGCTCCACACATCACATTGTACTACCACAGTTTCGACGGCGAACAAGGTAATCCCAATGCAAAAGTTGAAAATAGTCTCCACTTTTTATTTCGTTGTGGCTTTCGAGATAATTTTCAAGTCTTATGGAGATCCCAGACTGTCAAATCTGGAACGTAGTACTTTTTATTCCCGTCAAAAAATCATTAGTACTTTTTAGAGGAAACTGGAACATCAGCAGTGATGCCAAAATTTGACCTGTTTTCAGGGGGGTTGGGAAACTGCACACATGAATCTGGTTTAGTACCGAGAGTCGGAGAGGTTAACCTCTGTGAACCGAAATCAAAGAGCGATATTTTTGAAATTTCAGCTCAAACCAGAACACAGAAATGGCTACACTTTTTTCTATGAGCTCACGATGGCGGGTTATTTTATTCGTAAATAATAATCCCTTACTGATGCGAAATATTGACACTTTCTACTGGGTAGGACATGTCTGCCCGAAATCATCGATAGCATAGCCTGCAGCATTCTTAGGTGATCCTCTATGATCGACTCGAAGTAGGCCACTTTGCTCTGTTGCATGCTTGCATCTTTTTCCCGTTTAATTTGTTATAGGAAACTACTGTCCATGGCAAGCATCAAAGAAAGAGAAGCAACAAAAACAAAACTTTCAAATCCTTAAAATCAAGTATCTAGTAAAAAAAGTGAAGCAAATTAAGTTCATAATCACTTACATGCGTGACCAGTATGTTTCCAGCTAGCGTGGATGAATGCAGTAAAGTGTAAAACATGTCTCTGTCTGTGAAGCAGGGTTCCCCGGCGACCTGGACGTGTACGTGACGTACCATCTCTCGAGCCCCTACGTCCTGAGCGTGCACATGAACGCGACGGCCGTGAACAAGGCCACCCCGGTGAACCTGGCGCAGCACACGTACTGGAACCTCGGCGGCGCCGGCAGCGGCGACGTCCTCCACAACACCGTGCAGCTGTTCGCGTCGCGGTACACGCCCGTGGACGGCGCGCTCATCCCGACGGGGAGGGTCGCGCCCGTGGCCGGCACGCCCTACGACCTCCGGGCGCCGACGCCCGTGGGCGCGCACGTCCGCGAGGTCTACGGCGGCAAGACCGGCGTCTACGGCTACGACACGAACTACGCCGTGGACGGCGAGGCGGGGTCGCTGCGGAAGGTGGCCGTGGTCCGGGACGGCGCGTCGGGGCGGGCGATGGAGCTGTGGGCGAACCAGCCCGGGGTGCAGTTCTACACGGGCAACCTCCTCGAGCACGTCGAGGGAAAGGGCGGCAAGGTGTACGGGCAGTACGGCGGGCTGTGCCTGGAGACGCAGGGCTTCCCCGACGCCGTGAACCACCCCGACTTCCCGTCGGTGATCGTCAGGCCCGGCGGCGTGTACGAGCACGAAATGGTCTTCAAGTTCTCGTTCTAGCCCGTTTTAGAGGACTGGTCGATCGCTTCAGAGTTGGCTGACCTTTGGATAATAATTCCTGATTCGAAGATAAATTTCGCTTCACGTTTGTCTACTAACCGTTGTTCTAGTCCAACGCTTTGCCGATCAAATCTATCTGATTGAAATACTACAGTGAAATAGGCGACGATCACCGTTGTGCTGTGTTTCGTTGCAAGACCGTGGCGTATGCAGCGGTTACTCTAAAGTCTACTGTACACTAAATTTTGAGTAGACGGAAACAGTAGTCTAAAATAGAATATGACGAGTATAAAAAACTGTACTAGAAAATATTATATATGGTGTTGTTGTTGGAATATTTCGGTTTTATGTCCAATTATTCTTTATTGGATTCTAAAAGCTATAAAAAAGGATTAATCCCAATATGTTTTAGTTATAGCTGCTAATAATATTTTAGTTACTGGTGCTTCATTGCATTCAGTCACATGAGCTAAAATATGCTGCATAATTAAGAGAATTCAGCTACTAGTGTTGTTGCTGCTATATAAAGGACCTGTATACATGTTTAGAAAGACAGAACTTCACCCGTTCTAAAAAATCAGCAACTACACGCTGATTCACGTTGTTGTGTACTCACATAGTGACTTTCCATCCCACTCACCGGCGTATCACGAGTGAGCGGGAGAGCAGTGTCTCCGAAACCATGTCTCGTTGAAGAACCTGCACGGGTTAATGCGAATTAGGTTTTTGGGTAGCGTTCACTAAAGAACGTGCAACATTGCCCCTTAATAAATAAAAATCTAGTCAGTGACTCATTATTGTGTCAATACGGATTTAAGTTGGTATTTGAGTCTAATAAAATAGTCACTTTAAAATGTGGACTCTTTATTGGAAAAGGATATGACATCGAAGGCTTCTTTCGCTTTTCTCTTTCACATTTTAGTAGCTCTGTGGTGAATCTTTTTAATAAAGATGATGAAGCGAGTGTTTGGCACTCGCGGTTATGTCACATAAATTTCGGATGCATATCACGACTATCTATCTTAAATTTAATTCCTAAAATTCCTGTAGTGAAAGGCTCTAAGTGTCAATCTTGTGTGTAAACTAAATAGCCAAAAAAACCTCATTTTGCTGTTGATGAATAAAATATGACACTTGTAGAACTCATTCATTCTGATCTTTATGAAATGAATGGTGTATTAACTAAGTGGGAAAAGAAATACTTAATGATGTTTATTAAGAATTCAACTCACTATTGTTATGTGTATCACTTAAATCAAAGGATGAGGGATTAGATTACTTTAAAATCTATAAGACCGAGACTGAGAATCAACTAGAAAGAAAGATCAATCTGGTCGTGGGAGAGAGTATTTCTCAAATGAGTTCACACAATTTATTGTCGAGAATGGAGTCGTACATGAAAGGACACCTCCCTACTCACCCCAGTCAAATGGTTTGCCGAGAGGAAAAACCGCAGTCTAACAGACCTGGTGAATGTCATGTTAGATACTGCAGATTTATCTAAGGAATGGTGGGGGGAGACAGTTCTAACCGCAAACCATGTACTAAATAGAGTTCCTACTAAAAATAGTGAGAAGACTCCATATGAAGGTTGGAAAAGAAGAAAGCCGTCTCTTTCTTACCTGCGCACATGGGGGTGTTTGGCTATGGTAAATATTCCAATAGTCAAAAAGCGTAAACTCGGACCTAATAATGTTGATTTTATATTTGTTGGCTATGTCTCGGATAGTCCTGCTTATAAATTTCTAGTAATCAGATCCGATTCACTTCTTGTACTTATTGACATAATAGTTGAATCGCCACATTTTTTGAAAATATTTTTCCTATGAATGATACACGTAGCTCATAGGTCATACACATGACACAAATTATTCTTCATTCGAAACCTTAGAACAATCTCATTTTACACCATCAGAAAATTCATTACAGCCATATGATAGAGAAAACATTGAAAAAGCTCATAGAATGAGTAAGAGACAAAGGATTCCAAAACTTTTTGGTGATGATTTCATTGTTTATCTTGTGGATGATACACGTGGATCCATTCTAGAGGTGTTTGCATCTCCTAATGCAGACGATTGGAAGAAAGCAGTCCGTAGCGAGATGGAATCCATCATGACTAACAAAATCTGGGATGTAGTGGATCGTCCATTTGGTTGTAAGATGGTTGGGTGTAAGTGGGTGTTCAAGAAAAAGCTTAGGCTTGATGGTACGATTGAAAAGTATAAGACCAGACTTGTAGGGAAATATTATACACAGAAAAAAGCAGAAGACTTCTTCAATACTTACTCACCCGTTGCTAGAATGACAACGATTCTAGTAATCCTATGTTTGGCTGTCTCACACGGTCTTCTAATTCATCAAATGGATGTGAAGACGACTTTCCTTAATGGAGAGTTGGATGAGGGATATATATGGATCAGCCAGAAGGATTTCTGATACCCGGTCAAGAGAATAAGGTGTGTAAGTTAAAGAAATCTTTATATGGTCTTAAACAGGCACCAAAGCAGTGGCATGAGAAATTTGATAGTACCATAACACAAGCAGACTTTGTTAGCAATGATGTGGATAAATGTGTATATTATCGATATGGTGGGAGTGGAGGAGTGATCATGTGCTTATATGTGGATGATATATTAATTTTTGGAACTGATATTGATGTGATAAATGAGCTAAAATCTTTCCCATTCTAAAATTTTGATATGAAAGATCTTGGTGAGGTTGATGTTATCTTAAACATCAAGCTGATAAAAAAGGAGAATGGGATTACTCTCTTGTAATCTCATTATGTCGAGAAGGTCTTGAGCCGTTTTGGCTATTTGGACAGCAAGCTTTCACCAACACCATATGATCCTAGTATAATTCTTCAAAAGAATAAAAGACTACGAAGAGACCAACTAAGATATTCTCAGATAATTGGTTCACTCATGTACATAGCTGGTGCTACTCGACCTGATATTTTCTTTGCGGTTAGCAAATTGAGTCGGTTTACTGCTAACCCAGGAGATGATCATTGGCGCACGTTTGAACGAGTTCTGCGCTACTTGTGTGGTACAATGAGTTATGGACTTCACTATACATGAGACCCCAAAGTTTTGCAGGGTTATAGTGATTTCAATTGGATTTCTGGTGCTCATGAGATAAAGGCAAAAAGTGGTTATGTCTTTACTCTTGGAGGAGCAGATGTTTCATGGAGGTTTTGTAAACAGACTATTTTTACGAAGTCAACCATAGAAGCAGAGCTTACAGCATTAGATACAGCCTCAGTAGAAGCAGAGTGGCTGAAGGAACTCTTGATGCATTTACCAGTGGTGGAAAAGTTAATACCAACAATACTTATGTACTGTGACAATCAAACAGTTTTTGCAAAGGTGTCAAGTACAAAAGATAATATGAAATCCTCCAGACATGTGAAAAAAAGGTTGAAATCTGTCAAAAAATTGAGAAACTCTGGAGTGATAGCCATTGACTATATTCAAACGGCTAAGAATGTGGCAGATCCCTTTACAAAAGGTCTATCAAGAAATATAATAGATAGGGCATCAAAGGAGATGGGATTGAGGCCCTATACACAGCGGTAACCCGAACCTATGTGATCGGAGATCTCGTGAATTAGATTTTGGGAAGAACAAGTTGTATGTATGACTAGGAGAGTACATAACTACATAGTATGTTCTCTTGTGAAGATGCAATACTCTTCATTCTGTAAGGAAGGCCGACTTGAAGTCTTAATGTGTTCGGAGGCTACAATGCAAGATACTGTCTTACATAGTATTCTTGTACGAACACACCTATATAAGCTGGCTGTTGGTCGCAATCTGTGAGATCTCGGAACTCTCTAAGAAGCTCATGAATGAGACACGAGAGTATGACTTATAAGCTCCATCCGAGGATTGGCTCAATAGGCGCCAAGTATCATTTTGATCTTTGAATGAAACAGTTCACGCAAAACTACCAATTCAAGGCATAGTCCATTGTGTAGTTGTGAGTTTCAAATTTCTTTTTTAGGTCAAGATGGATGTTTAACCTAACAGGTCTCCATCATTAAACTGGTATATCAAACAACATCGTGGACATACGAGAAGTCGTTGTCGAAGTGTTTTCCTGTGACACTTCCCCCGGTCTGCCGGAGCAGCCCGCGGAGGTTCTTTTTTAGGAGGGGCTAGCGCTTTTGAGCGTCGGAGCACGATGGCGAGGGAGAACACGAGGATTTACGTGGTCCGGGACGTCGGAGCATAGTACCCTACGTCCATGGTGAGATTGTTGTATTGCTTGCGCGTGTGAGTGTGAGATTGCGAACCAGAGTTCTGGAGTGCGAACCCTTTGCCCGGACGCTGTCTCGGTCCTTTTATAGCCTAAGGCCGAGGCAGTTACAATGTGGTCTGGGGCCCGACAGGTGGCCCCGCGGCTGCCTGCACCCTATACATGCATTTACAACTCTATGTAGTGTCTCTGTCGGAGGAGTGAAGGCGCGCCGCCTGACACACCGGGCGCCTCTGACTGGGTAGCAGGTGATGATGAAGACTCCGTCTTGTCGCCGCGTCTTCTCGCTCTGCTCAGGCCCTGTGCCGTTGGGCGGCACTGTTCCGCCCTCACGACTCGCGCGCCCTGTCTTGTCACCGTAATGGTGAGCAGGCGGAGGACGGAGGCGTGCGCCGTGAGCTATGCTTCTGGGGAAGGCGTGAGCTTTGAATGCACGGCCTGACAGCGTACCCTCCCCTTTACTCCTTATCTATCTGCCCGTTGCAGACTTGCGGAGTAGCGAGAGGTCCGGAGTCATTGGACACGTGGCAGCACCGGAGCCCTCCCATGCTGGAGGTCGGGTTTGGAGTTGTAGGACACGTGGCAACTCCGAAGCTCTACTCGGCGGGGAGGGACGCCAGGGGTTGTTGCAAATGTGGCAGCACCGGAGCCCTCCCATGCTGGAGGTCGGGTTCGGAGCCATAGGGCACGTGGCACCTACGGAGCTATCCTTGGCGGAGACGTGGTTCGGAAATTCCGGACACGAGACAACGTCGGAGCTCTCCCTGGCGGGGAGGTCAGGCTCGACACCATTGGACACGTGACAGCGCCGGAGCTCTCCCTGGCGGGGAGGTCAGGCTCGACACCATTGGACACGTGGCATCCCCGGAGCCATCCTCAGCTGGTGGTAAGGCTCAGAGCCTGTAGACACGTGGCAGCCTCAGAGCCCTAGCGCACGTGGTAGCCCCAGGGCCGTCGATGGGGCCCAGGGCACGTGGCTTATGCTGGGGCCCGTCTTAGCAAGAAGGCGGGGCCTAGGTTGTCTTTTACCCACTATACGGGGGTACCCGGTCTGTAGGGTACCAATAGTGGCCCCCGGGCCCATCTCGGGGGAGACATTGAGCCCGTAGGTGGGGCCCCCATCTCTCTGGCGTGGTGGTTTTGAACCTGCGATTCGAGAACCGAAAAGGTGGCACGATTTTAGCGTAGTGGACGAGTGGCTGTACCTAGGAGACGAAAAGGTTGCTCGACTTCGTCATAGTGGGCGCACTTAGTCAATGCAGCAGTGCGTCATCGTGTCCACTCCTGATTTGACCGGTCACGACGGTGCACTCGAGGGGTTGCCTCGGGGTAATTACTGTGACCACCCGTGGACCGTAGGAATACCGCGCTGCTTTCCTCTGGAACCGCCGGACGTTCTCGAGTTTTTACTCGCCTGTCCCGCCAGTGTCTAACTGGTGGACCTAGGCCCTACCTGTCACTGGCGTGGGCGAGCGCTGACGCAGCGTGCTCGAGGGATTTCCTCGGGTCATTTACTGCGGCAATCGATGAGTTGGTCGCACCGCTCTCCTCGGGAACCGCCAGACGTTCCCGAGTGGTTATCCCCTTAGCCCCCAGTGTCTAACAGGTAGACCTGGATCCAGCCCATCGTTGGGGAAGGTAAATAACCCGTGGCGTGCGGTGGTGGAAACCCACTCGTCGCGCATGTTGCCCTGCCAGAGCCCATGGTTGGGTACAAAAGGAGGCCTTGCGGTGTAGGATGACACCCCCCTCACCATGTGGCCTTTGTTCTCCTCTTGCGCGTTGGAAGTCTCTACTTCCAAGCACTTTCGCCCACCAGATGCCTACACGCTGGTAGCTGTCTTCATCCACTTCTGCAAGATGTTCGTGTGTGTGCGGCCTTTAGTGAAGCTCTCTAGGGCATCCCTCTTCTTGACGGCCTCAAATAGAGGCACAAGCCATCCTGATGGTATGTCGGTGGACGGGGAGGCCGTCGGGGACAGGGTCCTCGACTCGCAGTGAATTCCTATGCCATTGCCGAGTAGGGCATGTCCTCCAGGTGCTTTGCTAAAGGAGAGCTATCTGCCGGTACCAGAGGAAGGTTAGGTCCAGAGTGATCAAGTCTTCCTCCAGGTACTATTGTGGACAACAAAATCTGTCATAGATGGTGTTTGGTCCACATGACACTGGATGTCACTGTTGCCTTGGTCCAACATGCATTGCTGTCGTCCTCGGTCTAATAGCAGGTGATCGTCTCAGTGCGTAGAGATTGGCTCAGGAGACAACCAAGCAGGCCACGGCGCATGAGACCACTCGACTTGTAGCTGCTGAGTTCCTTAGTTGTCTTGTATCCCCTTTTGTATGTCAGAACTCCATTATTAATGAAAGTATCTTTATTTTAAGTCTTTCATTACCATGAATTATCGATGTAGACTTCGGACCCTTAGCGGCGCAAGGGTGCGGGATAACTTAGCCAACGTGGGTAGCTCTTTGCCGATGCCTTGAGCTTGTTCCTCCGGGTCCTTAGTGGCGTAAGGACCCAGGGCGCCTCGACAGCTTGGCTACCATTCCATGTGGATCCTCAGCAGGGCAAGGATTTGAAGGAAATTCAACCCTTGTATCCAGCTCCTTTTAGAGGGACACATGGCAGCTCCAGACTTTTCCTTAGAAGGGAGACTCTGCCCGGAGCCCGGAGCACATGTCGGCCTCGGAGCCAACCTCAGAGGGAAGGCGGCTCGGAGCTCAAGGCACGTGTCAGCACCGGAGTCGTCCTCAGCGGGGAGGCGGCTCGGAGCCTGAGCCACGTGTTAGAACTGGAGTCGTCCTTAGCGAGGAGGCGTCTCAAAGCCTAGGAACATGTGGTAGTTCCGGACTTCACCCGAGAGGGAGGCTTCAGAACGGATCCCATTGCCCAAGTCGACTGCGAGGTAGGTGTGCCCAAGCCGCAAGACGCCAGCTCTGGACCCTTCGAGAGACGTCAGTCTTGGGGGTCTGAGAGTGGCCCCTTGGGAAAGCTGGTGTTCCAGAACCAACCCCACGGACGAGAGCCTTGTGGCCTGCATAAACACTAGAGGAACGGGGGTAACCGTGTCGTGTATTTGTATTTTCCAGGTAAGCTACGAGACCTGAGAAATTCGGTGTAATAGTGTCCAGACCATGGTTACCATCCTTCCCAGGGCAGTGTGCCATCCGGGCCCCAGCACTTGGGTGTTGCGCTGAAGAGGCAGAGTGTGCATGCTTAGGGTACAGGACCAGGCTAAGCACGCTACACACCCTGGACCTCCCGCTGGCAGGGCACTCCGAAGGGGGAGGTGACTGGACAACATAATTTTGGCCAAGAGCGAGACAGAAAAACACAACTATGTACACGTAAAGAGGCACAAGAAAATATACGCAAGCCTGGAAAGAAAGCTGCAAATATATAGATGTGCATAGGTAGGGAGAGAGAGCGCAAGGGTTCAGAACGACTTAGCTGACGTGGGTAGCTCTTTGCCAATGTCCCAAGCTTGTTCCTCTGGACCCTTAGCAGCGTAAAGACCCAGGGCACTCTGGCAGTGTGGCTACCACTCCCTCCGGTTCCCTGGCAACTCAAGGACCCGAGGGAAGTTCAACCTTTGTCTTCAGCTTATCGTAGCTGGCGCCCCGAGTTTTCTGCTTGCTGCTGCAGTGGTCCGACGTCCTGCCCGCGTGGTTCACCATGACGGCCCCCTGGTAGGTGTGTCACCTGTGTTGGGGTGCACCTACCACAAGACGAGGCAGGACGTCAGCACCGGGCCCCATGGGAGGTCCGAGATGCCAAGGACTGTGCAGACCTGCAAACATGGCAGAAAGAGGGAGTAGTCGTGCTCTCTGGTCACTTCCCAATTTGGTAGCTTTACTGTGACTTACGGTCCTCATGTGAGCTATGGGGCTTGGGTAATTTGATGTGGGTCTTCCAGGATATGGTTAAAGCCTTGCTCAGGGGTATGAGCCGTCTGGTTCCCCGGTACCGAGCTGCAGCGCTGGAGAGGCAGGATGTGCACGCTAAGGGTATGGAACCAGGCATAGCGGGCTAAACACCCTGGACCTCCCGGGGGCGTAAGCCTTTTAAGGGAGGGCCGTTCGGCGCCACAGGGCCCCCGAGCAATGAGACAACCATAGGACCCCGGGTACGCCACAGGTACCTCAAGTAGATTGCCTCTAGGAGGATAGCACAACTCCTTCTACGGTTGAACACAGGAAAAAGCGACTGGCTACATGGCCGGAGCGGTATAGAAAGAAAACACAAAAAGAGTGTTGGGGCAATATCCGGGGTCCCGTCACTTCTCTTGTCCGTAGGCGTGTTCTTTCTGGCCCCATGTACTCAGTTGTAGCGCTGGAGAGGCAGGATGTGCACGCTAAGGGTACGGAACCAGGCTTAGCAGGCTACACACCCTGGACCTCCCCGCGGGCGTTAACCTTTCAGCGAGGAGACCTTCCAGTGAAACTGGACCTAGGACAAGTGTGTAGGACAGGCTCCAGACATGCCGTTTATAGTTGATATGCATGAGCTAGCACAAACTGTAAATAAAGTGCGCAGGGTAAGATACACTTTTCTTATTTCTGGCTTCCTTCGGATAATAGGAGGTAACAGGCCGCGTAAGAAGGCAACGACCCGCCCCGGATGACAAGGGTAGCTGGACCCCTCCGGGACTTAGCTGTTCTAAACACTGTTCCTAGACACTATGACACCCTTACAAGAAAGAGAAAGAGAAAAAATATCCTACCACTGCGCTAAGGGTAGAACTTACATGGGTGTTCTATGTCCTATGGTCTGGGTAGAGATACCCATCCCCTGCAGCCAGGCGGGCGCACCTGGAGCGGCATACTTTTACTGGTCGGGAGGGACCCTCCCAGTTGGGGGAGGGTTTGTCCCCCCTCCTTGATAAAGCATTGGCCGAGGCACTAGGTAGCTCTACCTTGAGCTGCCTACTCTGCGCATACCCTTGCTAGAGCGTTCTGCGGTGTGGCATATTTCGAACAACCTCTAGCCACATTGCCTCATCGACGAGGTTGATTTCTTCACGCAGAAGCTGGTTCTACGTGGCTTCGTCGTATGTCTGGACGTTGGGTGAGCCCCTGGCGTGTCCTGGGGGGAGGGCGGCCTCGACCCCCTACACCAATGTAAGAGGGTGTTTTCCCTTGTCGCACGACGAAGGGGGGACGCCTAGTTAGGCGTAGAGCCTCTTGCATCGCTCGCTGTGGTCGCTGGAGTCAGAGTCGGAGTGGCCGTAGACAACCTTCAACGCCCTCTCGGCGTCTTGATACTCCTTACCATGCTCAGCGTCGGCATTAGTTTTGGCCTTTTTTTTGCCATCCCACTAATGGAAGGGTGCGCCATCCTAGCGCTGCTGTTGGATCTCTCGGAAGCGCTCCGCTAGCTTCTTGATCTCTCGGCACTCGCTGGCACTGTGCCACTTGGTGTTGTGGACCGGGCACCTTTGGTCACTGTCGTCGCTGTCAGATGGCTGTCGCGGGCGCTTGTCGGTGCGTGGCCCCCAGCCCCCTACAGCTGCTACTGCTGCTGCAATGTGGGCTCCAGCCAACGGCTTGTCCTTGTCGCCGGCCTTCTTCTTCTTGCCGCCAGAGCCCTCCCTGGCGGACTCACTCGCCTTGCCAGGCGGTGTGTGCCACTTGCGGCCCTGGCACACTTGTCCGCCAAGCTAAAGAGCTCAGAGACGTCGTGCACATCGTGCGTGGCCAAATTCTCGAGCATCTTGTTGTCGCGGACGCCCAGCCGAAAGGCGACGACGACGGAGGCGTTGGAGATGTGAGGGATGGTGTTCCTAACCTTGGAGAAACGCTTGATGAAGTAGCACAACGACTCTCCCGGTTGCTGTTGCGGGGCGTGGAGGTCGGCCTCCGTGCCCGACCGGGTGTAGGAACTACCTAAGTTGGCCATGAAGTGACGACACAACTCTTCCCAGGAAGTTATACACTCCTTGGGCAAGTTCATGAGCCATGACCGGGCTGACCTGGTCAAGGCCACGCGGAAGTAGTTGGCCATGATGGACTCATCCCCTCTTGCAGCCAGGATGGCGATGGAGTAGATGCGCAGGAACTCGATGTGGTTGACTGTCCCGTTGAACTTCTCCGGCAAGTGCAGCCGGAACTTGTGTGGCCACACCGCCATACGAAGGTGCGGGGCCAGAGCCATGCAACGTCCCATTGAGCCTGGGGAGACGGGGTTCTAGCCCGCGTGGATGGGGCGCATGGCACCCAAGGTACCATACTCCTCCTCAAGGTTGCGATGCCGCTCGCGCTGTCGCTCGATGGTGACACGACCATCTTATTTCTAGCGGTGGCGGCGGTCCAGTTCGGCTATGAGATCTGTGGTGGGGAGCCTGGACGTCACCGTCGAGTGGGTTGCTGCCGTCCTGTAATCCCTCGTTAGGGTACGGGCCGGCAGCTGTACCGTCTGCGGTCGCTGTCTTTGGTGGCACAGCGAGTTGAATGCGGCGACGACCAGGTGGTCGACATCGTTGCGCCACTACTCTGCAGCGGATGGATAAGCTCCCACGCTCGGGGGGTGCTTGCGACGCCGTCGCCACCGAAGGCTGCCAGGTGGCAACGGGCACCATTGCTGTAGAAGCTGCCACCGGCGTAGTCAGTCCCGCTTCGGAGCGGGACGAGGCTTCCTGCTCCCTCTGCTGCTGGCGGCGCGAGGGGCGGGAAGAGCTTCCGTCAGACTAGATGTTCACCATCGTGAGCTTCACGAACAGGTCCAAAAACCAGGAAGCCCCCTACCTGGCACACCAAATGTCGAAGTGTTTTCCTACGACACTCCCCCGGTCTGCTGGAGCAGCCCGCGGAGGTTATTTTTAGGAGGGGCTAGCGGTTTCGAGCATCGGAGCAGGATGGCGAGGGAAAACATGAGGATTTACATGGTTCGGGCCGTCGGAGCGTAATACCCTACGTCCATGGTGATATTGTTGTATTGCTTGCTCGTATGAGTGTGAGATCGCGAACCAGAGTTCTGGAGTGCGAACCCTTTGCCCGCAGGCCACCCCGGTCCTTTTATAGCCCAACGCAGGGACAGTTACAACGTGGCCCGGGGCCCGATAGGTGGCCCCGCGGATACCTGTACCCTATACATGAGCTAGGGCACCGCCTGACATGTCGGGCGCCTTTGACCGCGTAGCAGGTGATGATGAAGACCCCGTCTTGTCGCTACGTCTTCTCGCTCTACCGAGGCCCTGTGCCGTTGGGCGGCACTGTTCCGCCCTCACGCCTCGCCGCCCTGTCTTGTCACCGTAATGGTGAGCGGGCGGAGGACGGAGGCGTGCGCTGTGAGCCATGCTTCTGGGGAAGGCGCGAGCCTCGAATGCACGGCCTGACAGCGTATCCTCCCCTTTACTCTTTGGCTATCTGCCCGTTGCAGACTTGCGGAGTAGCGAGATGTCTGGAGTCGTTGGACATGTGGCAACACCGAAGCCCTCCCATGCTGGAGGTCGAGCCCGGAGCCGTAGGACATGTGGCAACCCTAGAGCTCTCCTCGGCGGGGAGGAACACCGGGAGTTGTTGCCCACGTGGCAGCACCAAAGCCCTCCCATGCTGGAGGTCGGTCCCGGAGCCGTAGGACACGTGGCACCTCCGGAGCTATCCTTGCCGGGAGACGTGGCTCGGAGGTTCTGGACACGTGGCAGCGCCGAAGCCCTCCCTGGCAAGGAGGTCGGGCTTGACACCATTAGACATGTGGCGGCTCTGAAGCCATCCTCAACTAGTGGTAAGGCTCAGAGCCTGAAGACACATGGCAGGCTCGGAGCCCTAGCGCACGTGGTAGCCCTAGGGTCGTCGATGGGGCCCATGGTACGTGGCTTATGCTAGGGCCCGCCTCAGCAGGAAGGAGGGGCCCAGGCTGTCTTTTGCCCACTACGCGGGGTACCTGGTCTGTAGGGTACCGAGAGTCGTGTAAGTAGTGTTTTTGGAATTTGGTGGGGATTGCTGTAATATTTGGTCTTTATGCCCAATTTTTCTCTATTGAATTCCAAAAGCTATTAAAAAGGCATTAATCCCAATTATGTTTCAGTTACATTTGCTAATAATATTACTGGTGCTTCATTGCATTCAGTTACTTGAGCTAAAAATGTTGCATAACTGAGACTAATCATTGTCACTTACTAGTGTTGTTGCTGCTATATAAAGGATCTGTATACATGTTCAGAAAGACAGAACTTCACTCCGTTCTGAAAAAATCAGCGACTACACTCTGATCTACGTTGTTGTGCGCTCACATAGTGCCTTTCCATCCCACTCACCGGCGTGTCAACAGTGAGCGGGAGAGCGGTGTCTCTGAAACCACGCCTCGCTGAAGAACATGCACGGGTTGAGGGGAATCAGGTTTTGGGTAGCGTCGCGCGATTGCTCGAGAGAAGATATGCTTTCTCTACGGTCTCTTTCACACACTCGACTAATCATTTTTTAAGCTGGAGATATCACCATTGTAAGTAAAGATGAGTTTCTTATGCATGAATATGATAAATTTACATGCATGTCACTGCTTATGTCTTATGGATTATTCATCATGCGTATGATTACAATTTTAGAAATTAATTTTATTTATAAAGTGCATTGTTTTCTAACAGTTGTAAAAGGATAAAAATGTTCTCTTAAAGTAGAAATTTAGAGTATGTGAAACAATCTAATTAAAGCTGGTCCGAGCACCTTGTTAGCTGTGGGCTGTGTAGCACCACATAGCCCAGCCTGTACAAACATGAACATGTCTACGGTCAATGTACCAAGTGATACATAATTCCGGCTGTCACTTGGTACCTATCAAAAACCTTGCAAACATGAGCTGGATCAACCTCCGGCTGCACCGGCCACACCACAGCTATGCGCCACTCACCGGGCAACGCAATCATGGGATGCGTACAGACCAGCACGCGCGCACGCGCCTGCATGCTGGTCCAGCCTGAACGTTTGACTATATCAAACGAGCGTCTGTCAGATACGATTTTTTCTCCGCTGAGAAATTCAAGAGCACGCAAATCGGCAGAAGGAAGACGTCGTCGTACGTTGTCGCCTCTCTGGCATCTCTCTATATATCAAGGCGATCGCTGCCAACCACCAGCGTCTCCTCTCCTCTACCGCTCTAACTGTAACAGGTGCTGGTCCGCCATGGCGAGAGGCGAGCTGCTCCTCGCGCTGCTGTGCCTGTGCCTCCTGGGCTCCGCCGGGCTGGCCGCCGGCGGCTCGAGGAAGATGGTTGGCGTGTACGAGCTCAGGAAGGGAGACTTCTCCGTCAAGATCACCAACTGGGGCGCCACACTCATGTCCGTTGTCCTCCCCGACTCCAAAGGTAGGTGCTGGTCTCCTGCTCCCCATCGCTTCACGTGTTCCATGGTTGGGAGATCTTTCTCCCTTCTTTTTCTTTTACGAACGGACGGACCTTTCGCAGTATAATCCTAGGCTTGCTGTTCTCGCAGGGAATTTGGCCGACGTCGTCCTTGGCAAAGACACCATCGCTGAATACGTGGTAAGATCATCAACAGCCGCCCTCTCGATTGTTATTCGATTGCACATATGAATCTGGCACCACATCGCAATCATCAGTTAAAAAAATTACTGCTTACTAGTTTGCATTTACTTGCTAATTAATAGCAATAGTTTACATTCCGCAAAGTTCGATCCGTTTCAAAGAAACGGTGCGCGATCCAAAAAAATATAGAGAGAGAGGTTCAACTTGTAGTCAGGATGGAGGCAGCGAAGCTTGTCCTCATGATTCAATCAGTCGACTACCACCAATTGATAGTACTCTAGTAGTACTTTGATCTTTTCTTAACCACGAAAGTACATTATTCTTTAGTATAGTATCTTTCTCCAGATCATAATATATGGATGATAAAGGTACAAAAACAAAGAAACCCTGTCTTTTCAAAAAAAAACTGAGAAACATTGAACTAGGTACGCCCAAAAAAGGTGAACTAGCAGACAATTAGCTGGATGACTATCCCTCCAACCCTACAGATTATTTTGGTTTTTATACGAGGCTGCTATTTAGGACAGAGACACATGAACGGATTTTATAGCAAAAGGTTGCGAGGTTCCAAGTACGAGTCGATGAACGCCTGCCACAATTCGTTACTCTGCTCTTTTTTTTCCTTTCTTTGTCCACACGTGGTTGTTTGTGCAATCATTTCTATAGCCTCTTTCCTGAAGTTTTTTCTAGTCCAAAAGCACACAATATTCCAAGCGTGGGCCACAATATTCCACCACCAACCAAATTGTAGTCAGAAACGCTCATCCACAAGCCAAGCCGTCAGGCTTTGAGCTGGTAGAGAATGACGACTCCTTGTCAGTGTCAGCATGCATGTTGCTACATCTCTCCAAGCTAATGTGTGGCCGCGTTGATAAATAGAGGAAAAGTAGAAGTTGAGCGTCTTCTTCCTCCAGCCAGCTAGCTACTCCCGTTCCCCAATTATTTCGTGATGTTTAACTCATTTTAACTTGCTCTTGCCACGCAGAACGATACCTCCTACTTCGGGCCGGTGACCGGCCGCGTCGCGCAGAGAATAGCCCGGGGCCGGTTCGTCCTCGACGGCAAAGTCTACCACCTGTACAGAAACGACGGCAGGAACACGATTCACGGTATGGACGGCCTGCATCGTGAAGGAGGCATACGTACACGCCGTCCAATGGCCATTGGGTCGGTTAGTTAACTTGCTGCTGTGTGTTGTTCGTCCGTGTTGATTCAGGCGGCGGCAGAGGGTTCAGCAAAAGCATCTGGACGGTGAAGGAGTACGTCGGCGGCGGCGACTCCCCGTACGTCACCCTGTACCGCCAGAGCTTCGACGGGGAGCAGGGCTTCCCGGGGGCCGTCGACGCGTACGTCACGTACCGGCTGTCGGGCCCGTACGCGCTGGGCGTGCACATGAACGCGACGGCGCTCGACAGGGCGACGCCGGTGAACTTCCTGCTGCACGCGTACTGGAACCTGGGCGGGCACGGCAGCGGCGACGTCCTGGGCCACACGCTCCGGCTCTTCGCGTCGCGGCACGCCGTGCTGGACGAGGAGCTCCTCCCTTCCTCGGGCCGCGTCGAGCCCGTGGCCGGCACGCCCCTCGACTTCCGCACGCCCACGCCCATCGGCGCGCGCATCCGCGGGGTCACGGGCGGCCGCGTCGTCGGGTACGATGCCAACTACGTCGTCGACGGGTCGGGCATGCGGCCGGTGGCGGTCGCCCGCGACGGCGCGTCCGGCAGGACGCTGGAGCTGTGGGCGAACCAGCCGACGATGCAGCTCTACACGGGGAACTGGCTGAACCACACCAAGGGGAAGGACGCCAAGGTGTACGAGCAGTACGGCGGGTTCTGCCTGGAGACGATGGGGTACGTCGACGCGGTGAACCACCCCGAGTTCCCGTCGCAGACACTCAGGCCCGGCGAGGTGTACAAGCACGACATGATCTTCAACTTCTCCTTCTAAGTGAACCATAAGTGTATGCATCATCTGAATGTAATAAATCTCAACATGTCAGTATACAGGATCAAAAGCAAGCTTAATTGACACAACAAGCTTATCACTTTATGCAAAACAGAGATATTTTCATCCGAGACAACTCGGACAAACACGTTAACAGCAGCTGCTTGCAGCGGCGTCAGCTTCTGTCGGCTTCTGCTTGAAGATGTTTTTCTTGGCCCCTGATGAAGCATCGACAAGGAGGCTTGGCGTGTTTAATATCTGTAACGTGCATTAAATTTTCCTCAACAACTTATAACGCTGCTTTAGAAGGAACGGACTGTAAATAAATTATACTAGTAGTAAACCCGCATTATGCACACTCCATATGTATATTTAAATCTGCTCTAGGGTTTGGCATGTAAGAAGGCATACTAAAAGCAAACAGTTTCCTGCTGAAAGGCTAAATAGACACTGAAAACAAGCAAGGAACACAATAACGTGCTCCAACACTTCAATCCAGCATTTGATGAACATGTATCCTGCTTATTACAAGGCAAGTCAAATATGCAGTTCGACCTGTAAAGAAAAGAGCACAATGGATACATAAAAACAAAATCAAATGCTAATCTGTCTTAGCAATTACATACCTTTAGGACAAGTTCCTCGAAGCATTGTTCTACATTTACTTCAGTTTCTGCACTGCATTCCAGGAATAACATCCGTATTCCCTAGCGAACTCGATGCCCTCCTTTTTTGTGACAGCTCTCTCGCTTTCCTACCAAATAAGCATCTACAGTTAGCAATGGTGCAGTAAAAGGATAAGAGGGACGAGTGAAGGAAATCTAAGCAGCATAGATATGTAATTAGGAAAAAGGAAAGAATAAAAAGGCTATGACCAGAGTTGACGTTATGTAAAATGGATGAACCTTGTCTACTTTGTTACCAACAAGATCTTTATACAATCCTGGTTAGTTGAGTAGAGTTCAATTTCCTTCGCCCATATATCAGAAAGATTGGTAAATGTTTCTCGTTATGTTGTGGATGCGTTTGTGGGCCGCCAATATGGTCGGCGTGGGGCCCACAAAGCCCGCAACTAGACCGGCCAGGCCCTGCAGACGCACCAGAAGGGGATTTTCTAGAAGATTTCATTAGATAAGGAAGGATTTAAAAGAATAAAGAACTTATAGATTCAGTTTAGCTTAGATAGAAGGTAATCGATTAAATAAGAAAATAGAGGACTAAAAAAAGAGTCCTGATCGGTTGGGGGATTGTCCCCAACCGACCAGAAGGGGGCACGCGGCCAAGGGGGTTGGGGGTTCTGTCCCCCCTATATAAGCAGCCCCCTCCCTCTTGTATTAATCATCCAGGAAATAAGAATTACCCTTTGGAGGTTGTTCTTCTCCTTGGATCACGGTGGCTTCGAACCCTAGCTGTCGTGATCATCTCCCTCTTCCCCCACGTTACGTGCTGCGTAGCTGCCCCCACGCCTCCTCGCTGCTGGTTTCCACCTTGCGCAGCCCTAGGCGCAGCCAAGGGGCCTTCTCCCTCCCTGTTCTTCAGCATTTGGAATCCAGAGGCTCCGGGGCAGCGACCATGTCCAGCCCCGTGGACGATTTTGGGACTTTCACCCTCCAAGATCTCGACAACATGATGAGCAAGATAATGGGGTAGATCGACACCATCAACAAGCGCTTGGACCGCCACGATATGTGCCTTGCGCGCGTTGAGAAGGCACCGGAGTGGGAGCTCTCCGGTGACGAGGACCTGCAACAACACACACCAGAGGGCACCAACCTCCCCCGCAGCGGTAGGAGCGGCGGTGGTGGCGGCGACGATGTCCACTACGGTGCTAGGCGCCCCTCGGGGCGCCTGACCTTCGACGACGGCGGGCTGCGCCGTCACAAGGTCAATTTCCCTAAGTTCGACGGGGAAACAGATCCTCTGCCCTGGCTCACCAAGTGTGAGACATACTTCCAAGGGACACATACGATGCCAGAAGAAAAGGTGTGGCTCGCGTCTCTCCACCTAGAGGGTGTCGCGGCTGAGTGGTACACTGCTCTAGAACGTGACTGCGGCATCATGTCCTACGAGCGGTTCGCGGACTTCGTCAACATGCGCTCCGGGCCTCCGCTCCAACGACCTGGCGGAAATTAAAGATCTCCGTCGTACTGGTACGGTTGAGGAGTACCAGCGTCAGTTCCTGGTCCTTCTCTGTCGTTGCGAGAACTTCAGCCAGCGCCAGCAGATCAACCTTCACAGCTGGCCTCGGCGAGCCACTTCGAACGGATGTGGAGCTGCAGTTTCCCACTAATCTACAGACCGCCATGAGGCTGGCCAGAGCCTTTGAACGTCGACTTGCGGCAACAACAGACAGCGGAATACAGAAGGGCGCCGTCTCTCAACACTCTACGTGTTCTTCTGTTGTGTCCTGCGCCTCCACCACGGCTTCAAGTGGCGGTTCTGCAGCACCCGCCCCGACATCATCGACAACGGCATCTTCTCGCCCGTGCTTCAAACGCCTTACGCCTGATGAGATGGCTGCTAAGCGGGCAAGCGGTGAGTGCTATCACTGCCCTGAGCGGTACAAACCAGACCATAAGTGTGCCGGCAAAGCAATCTTCCTTCTGGAGCTTGACGACGATGACGACGTTGACGCGGCCATTGCTGATATGGGCATCTCCCTACACGCCTTGACTGGCATCGACTTCGCCAACACAATGATGCTCCAGGTCTACGTCCGCGGCAACCTGCTGATAGCATTGGTCGACACAGGATCCACTCACACCTTCATCAGGGAGCCACTCATCAAGGAGCTCGGCCTGATGATGTTGCCGCGGCTAGGCGTCGGTAACCGAGTCGCCAACGATGACTCTATCCCGTGTACAGGCATCTGTCCACGTGTACCCTTGATGATTGCAGGAGATCACTTCGATGTCACATGCTACGCGCTTCCACTAGACGGCTTCGACCTTGTTCTAGGAGTTCAGTTGCTGCGGTCTTTGGGACCCATTCTCTGGAACCTTGAGGACCTCACGATGAAACTGTGGCGCGGGGAACGTGAGGTGATCTAGACGGGGCTGCGAAGTTCAGCCCCAGTGTGTGCCTCTCTAGCACCACCTATTGATATGATGGGCGCCCTCCTGGATGGCTTCCAGGACCTCTTCGACGAGCCACGCGGTCTTCCTCCTACACGGCGCCATGACCACCAAATCAGGCTCCTGCCGGGCACAGCTCCAGTAGTTGTCCGGCCATACCGCTACCCCGAGCTTCTCAAAGACGAGATTGAGAAGCAGTGCGCCGAGATGCTTCACCAGGGCATCATCCGAGAATGCACATCTGCATTTTCCTCGACAGTATTGTTGGTCCGAAAAGTCGACGGCACGTGGCGCTTCTGCATCGACTACCGCGAGCTCAACGCCAGAACTTTGAAAGACAAGTTCCTGATTCCGGGGGTTGACGAGCTACTGGACAAGCTCCGCGGCGCGAGGTTCTTCACCAAGCTTGACCTCTGCAACGGCTACTTCCAAGTGCGCATGCACCCGGACGTCATCGAAAAGACAACATTCCGAACTCATCGAGGCCACTATGAGTTCTTGGTGATGTTGTTCGGCCTCACCAATGCACCGTCCACGTTCCAATCTTTGATGAACGACGTCCTCGACCACTACATCAGAAAATTTGTGCTTGTCTTCTTTGATGACATATTGGTGTATAGCAGGTCCTGGGTCGAACACCTTCAGCACGTCAAGCAGGTGTTCCAGACACTTTGAGCACACAAGCTGTTCTTGAAGAAGTCTAAGTGCTTCTTCGGCCAGGAGACCGTTTCCTACTTAGGACACATCATATCTGCTCGCGGCGTGACAATGGATCTGACCAAGGTGGAGGCCGTGGAACGTTGGCCTACACCTCGGTCCTTACGAGCCATGCGAGGCTTCCGCGGGCTCATCGGCTACTACCGCAAGTTCATTGCGGGGTATGGTGTGGTGGCCGCCCCCCTCACCGCCCTCCTAAAGCGAGAGGCGTTCCGCTGGACTGATGATGCGCAGGACGCCTTCTCCCAACTCAAGCAGGCGCTGATGACAGCGCCTCTCCTTCAAATGTCAGACTTCGACAAGCGCTTCATCGTCGACTGCAACGCGTCCGACGCAGGCTTCGGGGCGGTTCTGCATCAAGGCGACGGCGCTAGAGCATTCTTCAGTCGCGCTGTAGCGACTCACCATCATAAGCTACCGGCGTACGAGCGTGAGCCGATTGGCCTTGTGAAGGCCGTATGCCATTGGTGGCCTTACTTGTGGGGCCGCCCCTTCACTGTTTGGACTGATCACTTCAGCCTGAAATACATCCTGGATCAGCGACTCACGACGATTCCCCAACATGCTTGGGTGAGCAAACTTTTTTGTTATGATCTGTAGGTTGAGTACCGGCCGGGGCGCTTGAATGGGGCAGCTGACGCCCTGTCCCGCCGCGACGAGAAAGACATAGCTATTCACGCCATATCCGCGCCAGTCTTTCCCCTCTTCGACTCACTTCGCGCGGAGATCACTACGGACCAGCAGGCGCAGCAGCTATCTACCCAACTCCGGGAGGGAGTCGCACCTGCTGACTGGGCCGAACGTGACGGCCTTCTACTTCACAAGGGGAAGCTCTTCGTTCCCCATAAGTCCTCCATGTGGCCCTCTCTCCTAGCTGAGGTGCATGATGGGGGCCACGAGGGCATCCAGAAGACAGTACATCAGCTGCACCTCTCCTTCTACAACCCGTCCTTACTACGACGGGTGCGTGAGTATGTCCGCGGTTGTGCCACGTGCTAGCGCAACAAGACTGATCATCTTCATCCAGCCGGCCTGCTACAACCGCTGCCTATACCTTCGGAAGTCTGGAGTGATATCTCCATGGACTTCTTTGAAGGCTTTTCGATGGTTGGTGGGAAATCAGTGATCTTGACGGTGGTAGATCGCTT
Source organism: Neostapfia colusana (assembly GCA_030760725.1). Taxonomy (NCBI): domain Eukaryota; kingdom Viridiplantae; phylum Streptophyta; class Magnoliopsida; order Poales; family Poaceae; genus Neostapfia; species Neostapfia colusana. The sequence continues at coordinate 54,942,680 of JASWHV010000019.1, forward strand.
CTCCAAGTATGCCCACTTCATTCCCCTGAGCCACCCTTACAGTGCTGCATTAGTGGCACGGGCGTTCTTCGACGACATCGTACGTCTACACGGCTGTCCCTGCTCTATCGTCAGTGATCGCGACATCATCTTCACCAGCCTCTTCTGGTCAGACTTGTTCCGGCTAGCCGGTGTCCGCCTTCAGCTCAGCTTGGCCTTCCACCCGCAGTCTGACGGCCAATCTGAGGTCGTTAACAAGATCATCACTGTGTACCTCAGTTGCTTGGCTGGTTACTGACCGAAGACTTGGCTGCAGTGGCTTCCTTGGGCTGAGTATTGCTACAACACTTCCTACCAGACGGCCCTCAAATGCTCGCCCTTCAGAGTGGTCTATGGCAGGGGCCCTCCAGCTCTTGTTGGTTATCAACCGGGCATCTCTAGAGTAGCAGCAGTGGATAAACAGCTAAAGGATAGGGATGAATTTTTAGCTGATATCAAGAATAGGCTTATACAAGCACAAGTCACAATGAAAAGCTATGAAGATAAGTTCCGCCAAGAGGTGGAATTTCAGATTGGTGATTGGGTTTGGTTGCGGCTTCATCAGAGGACAGCTGTGGGAGTAATTGTGACGCCTTCTTCAAAGATTGGACCAAAATATTTTTTTGGACCATATCAGATCATTCAGCGCATTGGGACTGTATCATATAAACTTCAGTTGCCTCCTCAAGCAAGGATACATGATGTCTTCCATGTGTCCCTATTGAAGAAATTTGAAGGTACTGCTCCCATACAGGTGGTGCCTCTACCACCGCTTCTCCATGGACGTGTTGTGCCTACGCCTGAAAAAGTACAAAGGGCGCGCTTGAACAGAGGTGTCTCGTCAAGTGGGCAGGACATTCTGAAGCTGATTTGTCATGGGAGCAACTAGAAGATTTCAAGATGAAGCACCCCACCTTCAAGCTCGAGGACGAGCTCTTGGTCAGGAAGGGGCGAAATGTTGTGGATGCGTTTGTGGGCCGCCAATATGGTCGGCGTGGGGCCCACAAAGCCCACAACTAGGCCGGCCAGGCCCTGCAGCCGCACCAGAAGGGGATTTTCTAGAAGATTTCAATAGATAAGGAAGGATTTAAAAGAATAAAGGAGTTATAGATTCAGTTTAGCTTAGATAGAAGGTAATAGATTAAATAAGGAAATAGAGGATTAAAAAAGGAGTCCTCATCGATTGGGGAATTGTCCCCAACCGACCAGAAGGGGGCGCGCGGCTAGGGGGTCGTGCGGCCAAGGGGGGGGTCCTGTCCCTCCTATATAAGCAGCCCCCTCCCTCTTGTATTAATCATCCAGGAAATAAGAATTACCCTTTGGAGGCTGTTCTTCTCCTTGGATCACGGTGGCTTCGAACCCTAACCCTAGACGTCGTGATAATCTCCCTCTTCCCCCAGTTACGTGCTGCGCAGCTGCCCCCACGCCTCCTCGCTGCTGGTTTCCCCCTTGCGCGGCCCTAGGCGCAGCCAAGGGGCCTCCTCCCTCCCTGTTCTTCAGCACGTTGTGACATCATACACTGGAAATTCAATATGGCATTAATCAAACACATCTCCATGCAATGATTCAACGGACTAAAAAATACAAACTCAGACGAAAAGTGTAAAAAGGGTGTACCCAGTGCCGAAGGCTCCCACACATGTGGGGTCTATGGAAGGATTATTTCTAGACAGGCTTACCCCTGCTTCTGCAGAGAGACTGGTTCTAACCCAAGACCTCAGGACACAAGTGGAGACACACTACCACTGCGCCAGATCCGCCCTTCAACTCAGATGAAAAGTGTATATGCGTTGTCGAAGAGTGCCGTCGACACTTCCCCCGGGCCTGCTTCAGGAGCAGCCCGCAGAGGTTCTTTTTTGGAGGGGCTAGTTCTCTCGGAAGGTCGCGTTAGTTGTGAGAGGATTGACACAAGGATTTTTACGTGGTTCGGGCCGCTAGAGTGTAATACCCTACGTCCATGGGAGTTGTGTTGCTCGGAGCTTAGAACCGAAGTTCTAAGCTCAGTGATCTGGATGAACTACTGCCGAACTTGCGAACTCGCGAACCCTTTGATACGTTGCCAACCCGAGTCTTTTATACTTCAAGGCTCGGGTGGCTTACAAGGTGGGCCCCGGGGCCCGACAGGTGGCCCCGGGGAGATTTCCTGCCATCTACCATATCTTGCAGTGAATGCTGGTAGTTGTCTCTAGCAATGGCTTCTTAGTCGTCGTCCTGCTGTCCTGCCCGTGCTGCAAGCTAGGCATACTGGTTGATGATGGCAGGGACAGCAGGGAATTGTCTTGTCACCATAGCTATTGGTCAACAACTTCTGACATGGCGTGCGCCGCGTCTCCGCGTCTTGGGAAGGCGGCGGATCTTTAATGTCTTGATCAGACAAGGCATGACGTGCCTTTACTCCTGCTTCCTACTGAGCCGGGGTGGGCAGCACGGCACGTGGCGCCTTCGGAGCTCACCCCTGCGGAGGGCGTGAGGTCCAGCGCTGCTGGCCACGTGGCAGGCTCGGGGCTCGCCAATAAGGAGAGGGGAGGCCCGGCCCCACTGGACACGTGGTGCCTTCGGAGCTCACCCCTACGGAGGGCGTGAGGCCCGGCACTGCTGGCCATGTGGCAGGACCGGGGCTCGCCTCTCAAGAGAGGGGAGGCCCGGCCCCGCTGGACACGTGGCACCTTCATAGCTCACCCCGGCGGAGAGCGTGAGGTTCGGCTCTGCTGGCCACGTGGCAGGCCCGGGGCTCGCCTTTGAGGAGAGAGGAGGCCCGGCCCCGCTGGACACATGGCGCCTTCGGAGCTAACCCCTGCGGAGGGCATGAGGTCCGGCACTGCTGGCCACGTGGCAGGCCCGGGGCTCGCCTTTGAGGAGAGGGGAGGCCCGTCCCCGCTAGACACGTGGCGCCTTCGGAGCTCACTCCTGCGGAGGGCGTGAGGTCCGGCTCTGCTAACCATGTGGCAGGCCCGGGGCTCGCCTCTAAGGAGAGGGGAGGCCCGGCCCCGCTGGACACGTGGCGCCTTCGGAGCTCACCCTTGCGGAGAGCGTGAGGTTCGGCTCTGCTGGCCACGTGGCAGGTCCGGGGGTCACCTCTGAGAGGGGAGGCCCGACCCTGTTAGACACTGGAGCCTTCAGAGCTCGCCCGTGCGAAGGCGACGAGGTCCTTAGGCGGTTTTCTCCTGTGCGCGGGGGTACCGTACTGAGAGTACCGACAGTGGCCCCCGGGCCCATGTCAGGGGAGATAACGATCCCGAGGTGGAGCCTTCTCCTTTTCTACCCCGCGCACTTTCTTGGAAACTCCTTTAGGTCTTTGCAAGAGCAGCACGGCCCAACCAAGCAGGCCCAGGCATACTCCTGCACTGCTGGCCACGTGGCAGGCCCGGAGCTCGCCTCTGAGGAGAGGGGGCGGCCCGGCCCCGCTGGACACGTGGCGCCTTCGGAGCTCACCCCTGCGGAGGGCGTGAGGTCCGGCATCAAAGCTCACCCCCGCGGAGGGGGTGAGGTCCGGCATCGGAGCTCACCCCTGTGGAGGGGGTGAGGGTCGGCATCGGAGGTCACCCCTACGGAGGGGGTGATGTCCGGCATCGGAGCTCACCCCTGCTGAGGGGGGAGAGGGCCGGCATCGGAGCCCACCTTTGCGGAGGGGGTGAGGGTCGGCATCAAAGTTTACCCCCGCGGAGGGGGTGATGTCCGGCATCGGAGCTCACCCCTGCGGAGGGGGTGAGGGCCGGCATCGGAGCTCACCCGTGCGGAGGGGGTGATGTTCGGCATCGGAGCTCATCTCTTAGGAGAGGGGAGATGTCCGGCATCGGAGCTCGCCTCTGAGGATAGGGGAGATGTCCGGCTTCGGAGCTCACCTCTGAGGAGAGGGGAGAGGGCTGGCATCGGAGCTCACCCCTGCGGAGGGGGTGATGTCCGGCATCGGAGCTCATCTCTAAGGAGAGGGGAGATGTTCGGCATCGGAGCTCACCTCTGAGGAGAGGGGAGATGTCCGGCTTCGGAGCTCACCTCTGAGGAGAGGGGAGAGGTCTGGCACTACTAGCCACGTGGCAGGCCCGGGGCTCGCCTCTGAGGAGAGGAGAGGCCCTGCGACACTGGACACGTGGCGTCTTCGGAGCTCACCCCTGCGGAGGGCATGAGGTCCGGCATCGGAGCTCACCTCTGAGGAGAGGGAAGGTGTCCGGCTTCGGAGCTCACCTATGAGGAGATGGGAGATGTCCGGCTTTGGAGCTCACCCCTGCTGAGGGGGTGAGATCCGACACTACTGGCCACGTAGCAGGCCCAGGGCTCACCTCTGAGGAGAGGGGAGGCCCTGCCCCGCTGGACACATGGCGTCTTCAGAGCTCACCCCTGCGGAGGGGGTGAGGTCCGGCATCGGAGCTCACCTCTGAGGAGAGGCGAGATGTCCGGCTTCGAAGCTCACCTCTCAGAAGAGGGGAGATGTCCGGCAGTTCACTACTAACTTCGGCAGCTACTACACAAGGCCTAGCACGGAGCTCGACCTCCACGCCATCCAGCAACAACCTGGAGAGACGCTGCGCTCCTTCATCCAGCTGTTCTCCCAGGTGCGGAACACCATCCCGCATATTCAAAATGCTTCTGTGGTGGTGGCGTTCCGGCAGGGTGTACGGGACAAGAAGATGCTTGAGAAGCTCGCGACTAGAGAGGTTTGCGACATCTCAGAGCTCTTCAGCCTGGCGGATAAGTGCGCGAGAGCAGTAGAAGGGTGGAATTGGCACTCACTGCCAGCCTCCGAGTCAGGAGGACAACCCAGATCTGGCGCCGCTTCCCATGGAAGCGGCAAGAAGATCAAGAATCAGGGCGGTGGCAAGATGAAGCCACCGACCGCAGCTCCCGTTGCTGCAGCAGCAACACCCAGTGGAGCTCGGGGGCCACGCCCCAACAAGAGGCAGCGACAATCACCAGCTCCAAATGGTGACCAAGGCGAGCCATGCCCCGTGCACGACACCATCAACCATACTGCTGCTGAGTGCCGGGAGATTCAGAAGCTCGCGGAGCACTTCCGCAAGGGGAAGCAACCGCATGCTGATGCCCCTCCCTTCCGTCAAAGGGAGGGCAAGCAGAAGGTCGACACCCAAGACGACGTCGGCCGCCAGGTGGGATTCCAGGACCCTCAGCGCGCCGTAAAGACTGTACGCAACTATGAGGACTCCAGCTCCGGCGACGACGAGTCAGGGCGGTAGCCCACTACGTCTGCCCCAAAAGGATCTGTGGAGGCTGCACTGCTGCGGTATCAGCCTTGGAAAAGGTCCAAGCAGTTGCAGCAGCCCGAGCACCAGCCCCCGGTGGTGCAGGACTGGGCCAGCTCCACCCGAGCGCACGACTCTGTGCCTCGGCCACACCTCCCGGGGGCCGCCCAAGATCCGTCAACCTCCTGTCGGCCTGAGCCAATGGAGGAGGACATCCTGGGTCCCCCAAGAAGAGTCTGGGTCCGCCTACCTCTTGTCGGCCTGAGCCAATAGAGGAAGGTACCCCGGGGCTCCCGAGAGAAGCCGCGCAGGACCAGCTCCGACGTGAGGATATTGACCTCGTCCATGAGGCACGATTACAAGCAGCACCCCACAACGCACGGCCCCGGCTGGTGCCCCGACACTACCGCCAAAGGACCAAGCGCATCTGGGAGCTACAAGAAGGCGACCTGGTGCCGTGGCGCACACTTTCCCGCGAAGGACCTATAAACTCTCCCCCAGTCGGGAAGGTCCCATCCGAGTCACGAAAGTTGCCGCCCCAGGTACATACGCCTCTCCACCAAGGATGGGGTCCGCTCCCGAACCCTTGGAGCATGGAACATCACAGTAAGTTCTATCCCCTAAGCATTAGTAGAACATGCCTTTTCCTTTCTGTAATAGATCCCATAGGCTCCAGGAACAGCGCTCGGAGCATCTAAGCCTCAGGGGACGGTCCAGGACTACGTCCAGCTTGGCCTGGTTCCAACCCCAAGTGCGTAGAGTCTTGCTTCCCTTCTTAATGGGGCGGGTCGTTGCCTCCATGTTCAGCCTGCCTTCCTCCTATGGGCATTTACACAGAAACCTGTTCTACCACTTTCTTACTTATGTGCTCATTTAAATTACGCATTAATTTCTATGACCGCACTTTCCATGTATGCTCAGCGTACATTTAGCTCCCCTTCCTCGCTCTCATCCATAGTCAGCATTTGCTATCCTATCGAAGGCGGATGCGCTTGAGGCACCTGCCGATGGCCAGGGGGCCTTTCGGGCCTCCCCCAGTCAGGTGTTGCGGTGCCAGTTGGTCACCTCCAGGAAAGGCCTGCGCTGTGCATGGAGGGTCCAGAGTGCGTAGCCTGCTTTGTCGGTTCCGACCCAAAGCGTGCGCGCCCTGCCCTTCGGAGGTCCAGGGGAGTACAACCGCTTTGCCTGGTTCCGTACCGAAAGACTGTGCACTCTGCTTCCCTGGCGTACGGTCCAGTACTAGGGGCCGGATGGTCGTACCCTGACCTCGGAGGGAGTCGGAGCCCCGACGCCTCGCGCACTGAATTGCCCGAGCCCCATACACGGGACTAGGGCCGTAAGCCAAATAAGACTAAGAGACGAGGAGGGGAGAACCCCCCGAGGAGAATTACGCTTCCTCTACCTGTGTGCAGGATCTCCAGGTTTTAGCCATGGGGACCACACGAAGGGGGGGAAGAGCTATCGACTACTCCAGCACAAGACCGGAGGATCCGGGTCTCGCCCCTTCCGAAGGGGCGAGCCCCGAAGGCCCCACGTGTCCAGCTGGGCCGGACCTCCATCTTCTCAGAGGAGAGCTCCGGGCCCGCCACGTGGTTGGCAGATCCGGACCTCCCCGTTCTCACGGGGCGAGCTCCGGAGACCCCTGGGGCCCTTAGCTCGATAAGGACCCGAGAAAGGTGTCTGTGCAAGACTTCAAGATTGGTGAAGACCTCTAAGTACCTTGCGGAGCTAAGGACTCGGCGAGGCCAAGCCAAGGAGAAGATAAAAATATACAGACACGGAAAATCACAAGAGCCTATTCATTCAAGGCTCCACGAGCTGGACTACAGACTCAATGAAAGAAAAAGAAAAGATACAAGCCCTAGGATTCCCCTGGCTCTCGCCGGAACCTAGAGGCTACGAGGGTGGCCACGTCCCCGACTTAAGCCCTGGCGGCTTCCTCCCGTTCCGCGGCGGGGCCCTGACTCACTGGCTCCAGTGAGAAGGAGGGATCCCGGCTCCAGAAGCACGCCAACACGTGCGTAGCAACCTCCATTGCCAGGCCCCGTCCCTCTGCCTCGAGCTCGCCGGCGACCACCGCTTCAAGCCTATTCAGCTTGGCGCTGATAGACTCGAGCGCGGGGATCACCTCGGCCACCTTCTGCGCCGGGGCCGCTGCCTTCACCGGGCTAAAGCCACGAGGGACCAGGGCGGACCCCGCCTGGTCGACGAAGTTCGAGACCGCCTAGGCCTCAGAGGACCGCAAGGCGAGGAGCTCCTCCACCTCGCGGCGGGCTGCCAGCAAGGCGTCAAGGCTCCCCTCGGAGAATTCCTTCTCCTTGGTGGCCTGCGAACTCTCCCGAAGCTGGAGGCGCTGGGCAAGCTGGTCCAACTCCGAAGCCCGGAAGTCGGCTGCCAGCTCCCGGTCCAGGGCCGCCTGGTGCTTCCGGGAGACCTTCTCCTCCCTTGCGGCCAGGTCTGCCTTCTGGGTCTCCAGCTCCTTGGCACGAGCCCTCAGGTCACCCTCGCCAGCCGCCAGCCGTGCGGCGATCTTCTCCGCCTCGGCCGCCGCAGAGCGCTCCTGGTCCGCAATGGCGCGCTCACGGCGCTCCAGCTTCAGACGTAGATCCTCCAAAGCGGAGAGACGCTCATCGGCCTGAGCGTGAGACTCGCGGGCCTCCCGGTGGAGCCGCCGAGTCTCGGAGTCCAGATGGTAGACGACCCTCTTCTGACGGTCAAGGAGCGCCTCCATGACGTCGAGCGATGCCCGCCTTGAGTCAAGCTCCTCCCTGACCTCCTCAGTTCGCTCCTTCAAGAGGCGCCCCCAGGTGAGGAGGCGATCCCTCTCACCTACCCCTGCTCCTCCCGCTCGCGATCGAGCGCGGCCAAAACCTGTCGGACGCTCATCTGGGCAAGCACGAGGGCGTCTGCCAGGGGCAGCGGGGCGGCAGAGGCCGAAGCGGCGCCCCCGACCTCCTCCATCACGTCGTCTTCGGGAGAAGTCGACGCTCCGGCAACCGGGATAAGGCGCCGATCAGGAGAAGCCGGCACTGGGGCAGGCTCGCTCACGGTGCGCCCTGGTTCGCTGCCCGCCGTAAGGCCCATGGCAGCTTCTCCCGCTCCGGCAACACGGGGCGGGACACCGACAGCCGGTCCCGCCAAACCCTCAGCGACAGCCGGCTCCCGAGCGTGTGAAGGGGGATAAACGGAAGGTGTAGCCGTTGCCGCAGGAGCCGGGCCGACCGGCGCAGAAGGAACTTGCAGTGGCTTGGGGGCTGCTGTGACCGTTTTGGTTTTCGAGGGCTGCGGCGCGGATCCCCTTCAGTCGGGAATGGCTGGGAAACGGGAGCGTTACCGACACTCCGGGAGTCCCTGCAAACATGGGAACCTCCTGAGCTAGGAAAAGAAGAAGACAATACAAGATCTAGAATCCGGTAGGCGTCGCTTACCGAGAGACACGAGCACTCCAACGGGCTCTGAACCCCGGCTTCCGAGCCAGGGTAGGTCCACTAGAGCCCCCCCCCCCCCCCCGTAGTCGCCCGGACTGGCGGAGCAGGGGATGCTTCTGAAGCCCCCCTGGACGCCGATCCGGCCGCTGAGGCCCGGGGCGCCTGAGTTCTTGCCTCGCCCCTGGGCATCGACGCACCAGCACTCCTGCTCGAGGCTCCACCACCTTAGGAGGGAGGACGCGACGCTCGAGAACCTTCAGCCCATCGCCGCTCAAGAGGAGTCCCATCGGGATGATGAGCCCGGGGCCTCTTGCAGTCGCCACCGGACGGGGCGCCATCTCCAGAAGTAGGGCGCGCAGGCGCCCTGGATCCCTGACTCGGCGCAAACGCCGCCACCGGAGGAGATCGGGCGCGCTTCTTCTCCGGAGGCAGGTTGGAAGCCATGGCAGGGGGAAGCTCAAGGACAGGGAAGACAAGGATGCAAGAACTCAAGGAAGATGCAAGCGCTAGGAAGTGCGAAGGGAAGCCGCGATGCGGGTAAGATCCCCTTTTAAACTTCCCAGGCGTGATTCAAAGCGATTCGAAACTCTTCCAATACGCCGCTTGGACAACCGCTTCAGCTCCAAGACCAAGCGTCGATGAAAAGTGGACCCAAGCCGTACGGCTGAAGCGGTGGGCCAAGAAGTCAGTCTCCCAAGGAGACGAGCCGGCAAGACGCTTCGGCGGTTCCCAAAAAGGCGCTGCGACATGCAGAAGTGGCAACCCTTGGGAACCGCCGTAGTAAAAGCAGCCATCAAGTGGGGCACACGCTCCCACGATCCCACGACTGTTCGTGCTTTGGCAACGGCCAATGCGGGTCTTAGAGAAGGTGCGCGGAGTGGAAGAGACGGGGGCCCCACCTCGGGCTCGCTATCTCCCCCGAGATGGGCCTGGGGGCCACTGTTGGTACCCTTAATACGGGGTACCCCTACGCACAGGGAAAAATGCCTAAGGACCTCGCCCTTCTCCGCAGGGAGAGCTCCGAAGGCGCCATGTGTCCAGCGGGGCCGGACCTCCCACTCCTCAAAGGAGAGCTCCGGACCCGCCACATGGCCAACTGAGCCGGACCTCCCTCCTTCGCGGGGAGAACTCCGGAGGCTCCACGTGTCCTACGGGGCCAGACCTCCCTCTCCTCGGAGGAGAGCTCCGGGCCCGCCACGTGGCTAGCAGAAGTCGGACCTCCCCCCCCCTCAGCGGGGAGAGCTCCGAAGGCTCCACGTGTCCCACGGGGCCGGACCTCCCTCTTCTCAGAGGAGAGCTCCGGCCCCCCACGTGGCCAGCAGAGCAGCGCTGCCTGCCCCCGCGCGGTAGGCAGCAAGAGTAAAGACGCGCCATACCTTGCGCGTACAAGGTATTCAAGACCCGCGCCTTCCCAAGGCGCGGAGATGCGGAGCACGCCTGTGTCAGGTGCCGTTGCGCCTAGTCACATCGCAGACTGGCGCGTCACGTCAGAGCCTTCCCGCCAATAAACACAACGACAAGACATCCCCTGCCGCCCCTGCCATCATCAACCACTACGACTAGCTTGCGGCATGGGCAGGGCGGCAGAACGAAGACCCGGAAGCCCTCGCCAGAGACAACTACCAGTGTAACTGCAGATACGGTAGATGGCAGACAATCTCCCTGGGACCACCTGTCGGGTCCCGGGCCCACCTTGTAATCCGCACGAGCCTTAGACTATAAAAGGCTCGGGTAGGCAACGTTAGCAATGGTTCGCCTCTTACACACTCTCACGCAGGGTTCGCACTTTAGCCATTCGACATCTTACACTCTCAAGCTTAGTACTTCGGTTCTGAGCAGCAAGCAATACAACAAGCAACTCTGCTCACCGTGGACGTAGGGTTTTACGCTCCGGCGGCCTGAACCACGTAAAAATCCCCGTGTCAAGCTTCTCCCTCAATCATCCCTAACGCTGAAGCTCTCCGTGAGTGACTAGCCCCTCCAAAAAAGAACCTCCGCGGGCTGCCCAGAGCAGGCCCGGGGGAAGTGTCGGCTACACACTTCGACAACGATGAACATACAATTTCTTGAGCATGGGAAGGTGAATTTAAATGAACACATAAATAAGCGTGGTAGGACAGAGTTCTTTTCATTAATGTAAGTCCATAGGAGGAAAACAGGTCGTACATGGAGGCAACGACCCGCCCCATTTGAAGGGGGGCAGGGCCTACGCGCTTAGGGTACAGGACCAGGCTAAGACGGACGTAGTCCTTGACCACCCCCTGGGGCTTAGTTGCTCCGAGCGCTGCTCCTAGGCTCTATGGATCTGTTACAGGAAGAATAAACCTGTCCTACAGCTGCTCTAAGGATAGAACTTATAGAGTGGGGAGCGGGTCCCCGTCCTCGTAGCAAGGCACGCACACCCGGGGCGGCAAACTTTCGTGACTCGGAAGGGACCTTCCCAGCTGGGGGAGAATTTGTTGGCCCTTTCTCGAGAAAGTATGTGCCGCAGCACCAGGTCACCTTCCTTGAGCTCCCATGCACGGACCTCTGGTAGTAGCGCCAGAGCACCTGCCGGTATTGTGCGTTTCGGAGCGTTACTTGCCATCTTGCCTCGTCGACGAGGTAGATGTCCTCACGCCGGAGCTGGTCCTGCGTGGCTTCGTCGTACGCTCGGACACGGGGGGTCCCCATGGTGATCTTCAGGGGAAGCACGACTTCTGCCCCGCATACCATGAAGAAGTGTGTTTCCCGTGACCCGGCTCTAGGATGCCCGGCTAGCCCCCGACGTAGAGGAACCGGTATCCCCCGACGGCTCTGGGGCAGGGCCCCAGGATGTGCAGCGTCTGCACTGGTGTGTGGATCTGCTTGGCATGGAACTGGCACGCCCTGCATCTCTTAACCAGCTTGACGGTGTCCAGGTGGATGTCGGCCAGTAGAAGCCATGCCGGAAGGCTTTACCGACCAGCGTGCGGGAAGATGCGTGTTTCCCGCACTCGCCTCCGTGGATTACTGCGAGCAGATCGCAGCCTTCCCCCTGGGTTATGCACCGCAATAGGATGTCGTTGGCGCCACGTCGATAGTGATACCAGCGTGTATCTCTTAGCCACCCACACAATCCGTTCAGCAGATGCACGTTCATCAGGAAGGATGTTGTCTTTCAAGTAGTCCCGGACCTCCGTGGTCCATGCATCGGGGCTACTTGAGCTTCTAGATCTTGGGCGCTGGGTAGCACGGAGTCCCCAGTGGTGCATACGGTCCTTTGGTGGCGCACCATGGCTGCAGGGCCACCGGGACCGCCAGCTTCGAGGTGCTGGTCTCGCCCCCTTTGCCCGGTTCGGCAGGCCGAGCTGTGTGTCGCGGCAACGCCTTTTTGAAGGCTCCTTTTAGCACCGAGGCTGCCGTGGAGGCCTTCGTTGACAGGTCGTTGGCGACGGTGTTGTCGGCGCGTGGTACATGACACAGGTTCTAAGGCCATGTTGTTGGTTGCCTTGAAGTTGAGGCGCACCATGTACCTGAACTGCTACCTCGTTGGTATGAGGAGCAGTACGCCGGCTCCGGCCTCCTGCTTCCGCGAGGAGCTGTTGAAGTAGAACGTCCAGTGAGGCTCGGTGAAGACTGGTGCCCGAGGCTTCGGTTCTCCACCTTCTGGGCCCCCTAGGATGCTTGGAGATGACGTCCACTCGGCCACGAAGTCATCCAGTGCTTGGCTCTTGACTGCATGACGTGGTAGGAAGTCCAGCTCGAACTCCGCCATCTCCGGGCTGCCCTCCTGCTTTGGAGGCTGGCCGCGAGTGTCAGTTATGCCCTTCTGCTGCTCTGACGCACTTGTCCGCCAGACTGAAGAGCTTCGAGACGTCTCACACCTCACTGGTGGCAACTTCTCGAGCATCTTCTTGTCCCTAACTCCTCGTCGAAATGCAACCACAACTGATGCATTCTCGATGTGGGGGATGGTGTTCCGTACCTGGGAGAATCACTGGAATAAGGAGCGCAGTGATTCCCCCGGTTGCTGTCGCACGGCGTGGAGGTCCAGCTACGTGTCGTGACGCGTGTAGGAGCTGCCGAAGTTCGCCGTGAACTGTCGGCATAGCTCTCCCTCAGAAGTTATGGAACCCTGGGCAGGTTCATGAACCATGACCGTGCTGGGCCGCTCAAGGCGACGGGGAAGTAGTTAGCCATGATGGCCTCATCCCCTCCTACCGCGAGGATGGCAGTAGAGTAGATCTGTAGGAACTCTGCAGGGTTGACGCTTCCGTCGTACTTCTCCGATAGGTGTGTTCGGAACTTGCGTGACCACACTGCGAAGCGGAGGTGTGACGCATGACCGCACACCCCGTCCCTGCTGCTGCAGATCCTGGTGCCGCGAATGCTTGGTCCGTTGCTGGCACGGTGTACCCTGGCATGAGCAATGGTGCACCATATACCGGGGGCGCCGACTACAAGGCATATGGCTGCTGCATATGTTGCGTGGCGTACGCCTAGGGCAGAGGTCGCATGGCGAATGTCTGAAGCCCAGGCTGAGTCGAGGCAGTCGACATGCTGTAGTCGGCCTCGTGGTTGCGACGTCTTTCCCGCTATCGCTCGATGGTCACGTGACCATCTCCCCCCAAGCGACGTCGCTCCATCTCTGTCCTCAGGTCCGCCGTTGGGAGCCTAGTAGAACGGCAGTCTGCCTTCTGCATGTCAACCGTTGGTGTGCGCGACAGCGACACATCTGGTTGACCGGGGTGTCATCGCCGTCACAGCGGAGGGTTGAAGGCAGCAGCGAATAGGCGGTCGACGTCGCAGATCCACTGCTGGGTGGCCCCTGGGGAGCGTCCATAGCAGGCGGATTTTGCAGGAGCGCTCGTGCGGCAGCTAGTGCTCTTGCTTGAGTAGCACTCCGCGACGCAGCAGATCTTGAGGTTGTAGGAGTCCGTGTTGTTGGAGTCCGACACGGGCCCCAACCTGTCCCGACACACTCCTCCCTAAGCGTGTCGAGGCATGACCCTCACTGGCCATCGTTCACTGGGAATGAGGGCGCGAAGAGCTTGCCTTTGAAGGAAGCTTAGTCATCTTCGTTGGCGCAGACATGTCTCGAGAGAGAAAAGCCCCCTACGTGGCGTGCCAAATGTCAAAGTGTGCCGTCAACACTTCCCCCGGGTCTGCTTTAGGAGCAGCTCTCGGAGGTTCTTTTTCAGAGGGGCTAGTTCTCTCGGAAAGTCGCGTTAGTTGTGAGAGGATTGACACAAGGATTTTTACATGGTTCGGGCCGCCGGAGCGTAATACCCTACGTCCACGGGAGTTGTGTTGCTCGGAGCTTAGAACCGGAGTTCTAAGCTCAATGATCTGGATGAACTACTGCCGAACTCGCGAACACCTTGCAATGTTGCCAACCCGAGTCTTTTATACTTCAAGGCTCGGGTAGCTTACAAGGTGGGCCGTGAGGCCCGACAGGTGGCCCCAGGGAGATTTCCTGCCATCTACCATATCTTGCAGGGATTGCTGCTAGCTGTCTCTGGCAATGGCTTCTTAGTCGTCGTCCTGCCGTCCCGCCTGTGCTGCAAGCTAGGCGTAGTGGTTGATGATGGCAGAGACAGCAGTGAATTGTCTTGTCGCCGTAGCTATTGGTCAACAGCTTCTGACATGGCGTGCGCCGCGTCTCCATATCTTGGAAAGGCGAGGGTCTTTAATGTCTTGATCGGACAAGGCATGGTGTGCCTTTACTCCTGCTGCCTACCGATCCGGGGTGGGCAGCACAGCACGTGGCCCCTTCGGAGCTCACCCCTGCGGAGGGCGTGAGGTCCGGCGCTGCTGGCCACGTGGCAGGCCCGGGGCTCGCCTCTAAGGAGAGGGGAGGCCCGGCCCCACTGGACACGTGGCGCCTTCGGAGCTCACCCTTGCAGAGGGCGTGAGGTCCGGCACTGCTGGCCACGTGGCAAGCCCGGGGCTCGCCTCTGAGGAGAGGGGAGGCCCGGCCCCGCTAGACACGTGGCGCCTTCAGAGTTCACCCCTGCGGAGGGCGTGAGGTCCGACTCTGCTGGCTACGTGGCAGGCCCGGGGCTCGCCTTTGAGGAGAAGGGAGGCCCGACCACGCTGGACACGTGGCACCTTCGAAGCTCACCCCTGCGGAGGGCATGAGGTCCGGCACTGCTGGCCACGTGGCAGGCCCGGGGCTCGCCTCTGAGGAGAGGGGAGGCCCGGCCCCGCTGGACACGTGGCGCCTTCGGAGCTCACCCCTGCAGAGGGCGTGAGGTCCGGCTCTACTGGCCACATGGCAGGCCCGGCGCTCGCCTTTGAGGAGAGGGGAGGCCCGGCCCCGCGGACACGTGGCGCCTTCGGAGCTCACCCCTGCGGAGGGCGTGAGGTCCAGCTCTGCTGGCCACGTGGCAGGTCCGGGGGTCGCCTCTCAGAGGGGAGGCCCGGCCCTGCTGGACACATGGCGCCTTCGGAGCTCGCCCCTACGAAGGCGGCGAGGTCCTTAGGCGGTTTTCTCCTGTGCGCGGGGGTACCCGGTACTGAGAGTACGGACATGCGTAAATATTAGTAGAAATAGTTTATGTTTCAGGAAGATAAACCTCCCAATTTAATCATTTGAAGTAGGTCAAAACAACATTATTACCTATACAGCTAGTAGGAAATTTGAGTATAAAAAACTGAAATTTGTCCATCAAAGCCAAAAACTTCTCTCCTTGATGTGACAAGAAACAAACTCGACGCTAAGGAGCAATGCAGTAAATAATAAGTACAGATTCAACTGTAAAAAAAATTACCCATGATGATCCCGTGTGCTCCTCTGTACTAGTTGCTGGTCAAAGTCCTAAATATCTCCTGTCCAGTTGCGTAGAGGTAAGGAATTAGAGACTTGATGATAGAATCATAGGATTATGCAAATTAGATAAGACCAGAAAACTGAGAGTACAGAATTATGGACTAGCACGAGAGAAAATAAATGAGGGGCACACATGGATGACTATTTTCTACTGTTCATAGTTGATATACCCACAATCAGAAGCTTCAAACAGCACCCAATGGTAACAAATATACTTAGCCATAGGAAATAATTATGCTGTCATAAACAACAGAAACAAACAGGAAAAACAGAGCAGTAATTGAGAATGAATACAACACACAATCGAGCGTGCAAAACCAATCTGAAACAGGAGACTAAGTTTAGCTGATGGACGCGCTTTAGCTCAGATATTTTGGTAACATTTTAGTGAAAGGCAAAGCTTTTTATATGAGTAAAAGATAGTGGATGCTTCATCTTGTAGAGGAATAGAGAGAGAAAGAGGTCATGTGGGGCGGTTACCTGTATCCCAGATTGCAAGCTTGAGTTTTTTTGCCATCAATGTTAACCATCTTATATTTCACAGCAAAGTATATACTAGAAATGACAATAATTTAAGATTTATTAATATATACGTGCCGAAACTAGGGGGTCCATGGTCTGCCAGATCGAGATCGAGAAGATAACCTTCACCACCAAGCCGCCAAGGTAAGCAAAGCTTAGGCTCTCTGGTCTGGTCTGACTTTGGATGTGAGCCAGGGGTGCAGGGTACAACCGGAGTTGGGTCATGCGTTAGGGACCGCAATGGAGCTCCGCCACGTGGCGGCACAGGTGGAGCGCGGCGAGCCTGTCATGCTGCGTGCTAACCGTGCACCGGGATCGCGGATCAGTGCGAGCCATCGGGATGCTCTTAGCTTGGTTTCAAAGCGGCGCGGGGAGTAGGTGTTGAGACCGCGCCGTCGCCGTGGATAGGCCCACGGCCGAGGCCGCTGCGATCCCAGGAACGAAAAAAAACGGATCGCGAACGTGTACTAAGAAGTAGGGAAGACCTGATCGAGATCCCCTTTTTTTTATTTGATCCCGGTAGAGTTCGCTGGAGCTGATTTGCTCCCGGCCTCCCTCTCACGCCGGGTTTTACCAAAAAAGCAAAACTGGCCGCAAACTACATATATGACACGATCAGTTTAGTTCATACATTTAGGACAAGTAGTGATAAACAGATATATATCGAATATAAACGACATTTTTACCTTAATTGGGTCTCGAGTAGCAGCGGAAGAGGAAAAGCTTCTAGGGCTGTCCACAGGCGAATCGACTGGCAGCTACGTGACCTTCACTCCCTCTTTATTTGATCTTCTTTTCACTGAGCAACAATTAAAATAGAGGAAAAAGAAAAACGGCTGAGTACATAGAGTACTCAGCAAAGTATAGGAAACTATGCATGATATGAGGCAAGAATCAAGGAAGGCCAACTCAGCTTATGCACTAAGCATCCTATACCTTAGTCTTATTAAGCATCCTATGTACTAGATAAAAATCACAATCATCCCAACCAAGTATCCAAGTATCTCCAAGTCTAACTGTATCTATCTCCCAAAAACCTCCAATCGCATCTCAAAACCACCAACCCAAACCAATCCAACCCAAACCATGCTAATCATGAGAGAGTTACTAGCCCGCTCTTGATCGTGAGCTCGGTTGTCTAGACAGTTATAACTCTGCAGAGTTTGTACCCTTTACCCACAAGTCGTGATTCCATCCCCTGTCGCCAGATGGACTAAAATCTCCCTTTCGCCCGTGGTAGCTAGCCACATTTCACACTTCCTAAGGTGTGCGGCCAGGAGATCACGATGTGACATTTATAAAGGGAATCCTGACGAGTATGAGCCCACTAAGCTTTCACCTCTAACAGCATCCAGGAGGCTCCAACCTCCGCTGCAGTGGCCCCCTATTGAGTCTTGCGGATCCCAAGGTAGTCCCGCCCGACTCCCATTCCCCGCACCTACCAAACACTCACACTATATCGGGAATGCACCTAATTACTTGATCACTCTGTCCCCATACCAGTTCTTGTGGTGGCACGGTATAAGCTAGTTCACGGAGTCCCACGAACCGGTCCTTAGGATCTACGCAGGCACTAACTACCAGCCCGAGTCTCGTGCATACGCACCAACCGCGTACGAACCATCCTGCTAGATCCCTAACTCAACTCTCCACATATATATATATCATATATATCTCCACACAACATCTCAATGATCATGATAATATCAATAATGTAAATTACTCCCAATCCCATCATCTAAGCAAGGCTAAGCATGTAAAAATGACATAAAAGCATAATCTTATCTAATCCCAAACCCAGGCTACAAGGAATAATATGGAAGATTCTAATAAACAACCTATCATGGGATTCAAATTAAAGACATACATGCATTTCTAGCTAAAATTTCCTAAGTAGGAAACAATGTGATCAAGGGCACTTGCCTTTTTCTTATATTGTTGCTCAGTGTTGTGGTTGAACTCTTGATCTTCAAAGTCCTGGGCTTGCAGATCGAACGTAGGTTCAAGGGCTGATTTGATCCACGTCATAACAGGTGCAAAGAAAAATAACAGAAATCCATAAGAAACAACTCCCTTTCCAAGCAATTTATGGTAATTTCATTACATATAAACTAATCTTGCACATTTTCTTCACTTAGTTCATTTCTTACTAACTATCTGATTTGTTCTCTTCATTTTTTATATGGTGATTTACATGGATAGGAAATATTAGAACTCTAAGTGTGACTTTCGACATGTAAAGAAGGTGTCTTATCAATTCAACACATATGTAGGGTTGTCTTTGTAAAGAAAACAACAACGAAGCAAAGATGTAAAGTAGATTCAGAACTTCCTAGGGCTAGGATGCCAAAACAGCAAGTGGCAGGGGTATTTTAGAAATTACTGTTCTAGCTAGGGTTTTATTTGCTAAGTGGCAGCAGGATACAAGGATTTAAAATGTTATTTCAGAATATACTAAGATGTTTTGTACATATACAGCAGGTCTAGGGGGTGGAAATGCCAATTAAAACCTATTTTTAGTGTGTGTGGGTTAATTCAGCCTACATATGGGATGTTCATTGTCAATTTCTAGCGCTAGACAAGGTTTAAAGTGTGAATACGGCACTACCTAGGGTGTTTGGCGACATTCCAGCAGAGTTAGGGGTGTTTTGTGTACTTTCAGATTAATCCAGAGATTTTATCATTATTACAGCTTACTAACAGGGGCAATTTGGTAATTATCGTGTTAGCTGGGGCCTTTTTGCTAATTTACAGCAAGTATTTTGGGCTAATATTGCTGAAACAGATTAATTACAGGGGTCTAAACATGAATTTTCAGCAACTGCAGGGACTATATTGCAAAAATGAATGATCACAAGGGTGTATCTACGACCACAGGCTCCCCAGGGCATTTTGGTAAATTATCCAGGGCCCAAGACTGCTATTCCTAGCCTCTACAGGGGCTATTTCCTAAACTTTCCTGAATTTCCTAGGGCTGAAACACATTTGCACAGAGTTTAGGGGTCTTTTTAGTAAAAACAGGAACATCCCAGGGTGTAAAGTGCCATTTTAAACACCTACAGCGGCCAGATCATCATTTTACCGCAAAAATATAGATTTCCACAGGGTCTAGGTTTTTTTTCTACAAAAACCACGGGCTGTTTGTGTGGATCCGAGGAATCCAAAGGGTTATGCACAAAAATGGCCGCGAAAAATCGGTGGAATTGATCTTGGTCGTTGGATCGGGCACCAGCGCCCGAGATTTAAACAAAATGAACTGGTAACCAGGTTTTAATCTCAGTCGTTGACGCGAGATCGGACGGTTCGCATCTCCCCTGACCGAACCAACCGCCGACGACGGCCGCACGCAGTGGCGTGCCATGGATCCGAGCCGGAGCTCACCAGAATTGCATCGATCTACGCCTACGGGATACCCTAAGCTCTGCTAACAGACGGAAACGAAGAAGGGGCTTACGAGTAACTCACCTCGGGGTCCTTTGGGTCCGGTGAGGCGTCGGCGAAGTCCCGCGGTGCGAGGCGGCGGAGGAGTCCCTCGGTCCTCGGCGCTACAACGTCCGGAAGGGGTTCCCTTCGGGTTTCCGTGTCTACAACACGCATTGAGGCTCGGTGAGGGCGATGCATGATCATCCAGGGGAGAAATCAACGGGAAATTGAGGAACATCACGAAGTGGCGGAAGAACTCACCGGAGCCCGTGGGTGTGTTAGGGTTTCTGCGATGATCTGCGTTGAGGGAGGCTAGGAGAAGGTCTGTGGCGTTCTTATGCATCATCAGCTAGTTAGTAGCCCGTTTGGTCGAGGGAGAAAAGGAGAGTTTTGGGGGCGGCGTGGAGCTCACCGGGCGGGGTAGACGCGAGGAGCTCGGCGGCGTCGCGGACTGACCGACGGCCTGCGTCCCCCAGAACTTGTGGCGACGGGCGGCAGAAGACGTCGAGGGAGGCGATCGGTGCGTGGAGCGACGGTCAGGCCTTCGGAGGCCCATGTGCAGGCTGGGGCCTACGGCCGAGCCGGCAAGGAGCTGAGGGCGCGGCGGGAGCGAGCTAACCGGGCCGCCGAGGCGTGGGCGCGTGGCGGTGGGAGAGGATGGTGCGGCAGTGGGGAAGAGCGGGGGTCGGCGAGATCAGTGAGGGAGGAGTAGGCGGGGCCGAGCGGCTCGGCTGCGTTGGGGTCGACGGGGCGAGGCGCGCGAGCGGGGAGGGCACGACGCGGCTTGCTGAGGGAGGATGTGAGGTGCACGGCGGGGCTAGGGCAGCGCGGGGGCTGATGCGAGCAGGGAGGGCGACGGCCGGGGCGCGGGTGCACGGGAGAGGCAAGGGCGGGCGGAGCAGGAGCGCGCGGACGGGGTTGGGGAGCTCGGGGGCGGGCGCGAGATGGCAGCCATGGCGGGGTGGAGTTGGGGAGCGCGGCAAGGGAGGAGGCGGAGGGATGGGGAAAGCCGAGGAGGCGCGGCGCTGTGGAGGACGGCGGCGCCGTGGGTGGGGGAGGCGCGCCCAGTGGGAGGGGCTCGGGGAGAGGAGAAGAGAGGAGCTAGTGGGGCAGAGGGAATCTCGGGGGCCCGCGGCTGCTGAAAAAGAGAGGGAGACAGTTTCGCCCGATCGGCGACCGCGGGAGAAAAGGAGAGAGAGAGACGGTGGGGAAAAGGGAAAGGTGGAGGAAGAAGATGCTCTGACGGTCGGGCCCCACCTGTCAGCCAGTGAGGGAAGAATCCAAAGCTTCGGTTTGGCTTGGGCTGGCTAAAGGGGTAGTGGGTTTCGGCCCAGGTGGGGGGGGGGCTCCTTTGGTTTTTTTATTTGACTTTCCCTTCAAATTTTAATTTGAATGCACCTGAGTTCTAGCTTGTTTTGAAACTTTTTAAATTTCTCTAGATTTTATATTTAGGGTGTTACACTCCCTCGCCACGCTCACGGATCTCCAACTCCACCGGGGGCCAGAGCAGAAAACGCCCACTGGTGGCGGGCCGTGCCGTGCTGGAGCGGGGGAGAGAGGAGCGCCGGAGAAACTCGGTCGGGGGCAGGAGTGGCAGTTGGACCTGCGAATCCGGGCACCGTACTCCGGGGGCCCGCAGGTCTGATCCGCGTCTGACCCGTGAAGTGCAGTACAATAGACGTGACTGTTGGTGACTGCAAAATAGTTTCTGTTCCCATGAAGTAAAAAAAATATCGAGAACACACTTTATTTTCTTCAGTTTGTCTCATTGGATGACTGTATTTTACACTTAAATACTCCACTTTCATACTTTACTTTTTTTAACTTATTTTACAAGCTGATTTAAATGTAAAAATATAGTCAATGTAGCATGAAAATCGTGTGCTATAGAAAAAAATTACACTTGCACCAGAGTAGTGTTTGCATTATATTTGTCCCCGTGAAGGAATGACTGCATCGTACATATCAACATGCAAAGTAACTGTAACAGCTGAGTCGAGTAGTAGACTGTGCTTTAATCAACGATCATGCTCCATGACACATTCCGTTCACAGAAGGAATTGAATTTCATCGGGGCAGCTCCAGGAACACCAAAAGAGAATTGAGGGTAGAAAAGAGAAGATGTGTTCGGTTCCCCCAGACAAGGAGCGTGTGTGTATATATATATATATATATATATATATATATATATATATATATATATATATATATATATATATATATATATATATATATATATATATATATATATATATATATATATATCAATGATGAATGAGACGGCCTCATTTTGTTAAAAACACCATAAGTTAGCCCTCCCGCGACACCGCCGAAGCTGCGTGTCTGAGTCGTCACTGTACACTGACACACGATCGTCACCTCTCTGTCCGCGATCCTGCACGCCATGCATGATACGCCTTAGAACTTGAAGCCGAGGATGTGCGGCGTGCCGGTGAACTTGAGCCACGTCGCGCCGTCGATGAACGGCCCGGCGGTGAACTGCTCCGCCTCCTGCCGGCCGATGACGCGGAACCCAGGCCAGTTGACCCTCTTGCTAGTCCCCGCGCCGGGGCCCCGGTTGTTGTACTCCGCGTAGTAGAGCGTCTTGAGCGCGAAGTCGCCGTTCCAAGGCATGTACCCCTCGGGCTTGATGAAGTCGGCGATGGTGCTCTCCATGATGACCAGCCGCGAGAACTCCTTCCACGGACGGCCGAGGTAGGAGGGGATCTTGAACCGGTCGGGGAAGAGCTTCTGGTCCGGCACCAGGCGGCAGTTCTGGATGACCAGCCCGGACTTCATGTTCGGGTCCGTGCGCCCGTGCGCGGTCACCGAGTTCTGCTGGTTGTCCATGGGCCGCCGCGTGATGATGAGGCAGTTCTGGAACACGGCCGCGGAGTTGCCGAAGATGAAGTCGATGGTACCGGAGATGACGCAGTTGCGGAAGAACTGCCGCCGGGCGTGCACGTACAGCGTGTCCTGGAACGCGTCGAACCGGCAGTTGAAGAAGGCCGCGAGGTCGCCCTGCACGCGGAGCGCCACCGCCTGGTGCCTCTCCGCGCCGGCCGTGTTGTGGAAACCCATGTTCTTGCAGATGAACCCGGACGCCTCGACGGCTGCCAGTTATATAACCAGACCAATTTAATGTGTTGTCCTGTCATCTTATCATTATTTGTGCATCTGCATGCAATGTATATATATATAAGTGGAGAAGCAAAAGCTCACAGAAGGTGGCGGTCTTCATGGTGGTGATGCCGTCGGCGAAGCTCTTGCGGCCAGTGACGCGGCTGCGCTTCGGCCCGTCGCCGTACATGAAGATGTTGACCTTGTCCTTGGGAATCATGACGATCTCGTCGTACAGCCCGGCCTTCACGTAGATGACGTACCGGCCCTGGTGGCCCTTGGGGTACGCGTTCACGGCCTCCTGGACGGACTTGAACTGGCCGCTGCCGTCCTTGGCCACCACCGCGTTCGGCCGCGGCCGGTTGGCGTCGCCCGACGCCAGCAGCTTCCTCTCCGGCGACCTCATCCACACGGGCCAGCCCTTCTCGTCCTGCTCCGACAGTAGGCGACGGCGCGAGGAGTCCTTCTTGAACATGTCGAGGTCGAGCTTCTTGAAGATGGCGCCGAGGCTGTTGGTGATGGCGAGCGCGTTGCTGCTGAGCTCGGTGGCGTTGCGCAGCACGTGCTGCATGTCGGCCTTGAGCTTCTCGTCGGTGAAGCCGTCGGCGCAGGTGTCGATGAAGGTCATGACGCCGGTGAGCCAGGTCTCGAGGTCGTCGGAGCGGCTGAGGAGCGCCTTGATGTCGCCGCCGGCCATCTCGATCATGCCCTTGAGGTCGTCGACCGAGTCGTCGAGGAGCTTCTTGCAGTCCTCCCGCGCGCTCACCGTCATGGAGTCGCTGGACTTGGCGTCGCCGATGGTCTGGGACCTCTCGTACGCCTCCTTGACCGACTCGAGCGCCACCTTTGCGACGGCCTGGAACACCTCCTTGGGGTTCTCGGTGCCATTGGAGGCCTGGGTGAGCGTCTTCTCGCACGACTCCTTGTACAGCGTGGGCGCGCACAGCGACTTGACCGACTTGCCAGAGGTGGCGAGGGTGGCCTCCCCCGGGACGGTGAAGCTGTCGCCGGCCTTGTTGCCGGAGCGGGTCACGGTGGCGACCACGCCGACGACGACCGCGACCACGAGGATCGCCGACAGGCCGCCCAGGAGGAACTTGTTCGCCATCTTGGCCGGAAGCTTGTCGTGGAACCGGAGGGAGCTCGAATTTATATAGCCGTATGCAGGGACGGCATCTGGTGTGTGGCGCGCCGGGTTCGTTGGGGGTCGTCGTCATTCTTTTGACGTGTGGAAATAGCATCGATCGTCTGTTTCAGGTCGTTGCCCCCGGCCAATGGCCCATTCTGGGTTGATGCATTTTGGGGTGCTTCTTATCTGTTTTTCTTAGCTCACCATCGCCGGCAGTTCGGCTAAAACGGGACAAAGAATGCAAGAGGATTATGAACTGAAATCAACAGGCCGCCGCCCGTGCACATCTGACGTGAAGATTCTGAGCAGCCTATATGATCATTCACTTACCTCGATGCATGTTGACTTGGATCTTTTCTTTATTCAGACTTGAAGTGATGTTAAGAGTAGCACAAGGTAGCAACGAGATATTGGAGTTCAAACGGATGCAGCCAAGCTTTTTCGAATATTTCGTTTGCAAATACATCACGTCGGGGCATAATCCTGATCGGTTACACATCAAAATGCATCGTCCTGTCTTGCCACAGATGTCGTGTCATGCCACGCTATTACGGCACTTTCATCGTCGCTTCGCCTAAACCTTCCGCAGTATCTACACCGGCCGCGCCGGGGATAGAATCCCTTTCTTCTCAGCCGTGGTGCAGCTGCAGCTGCAGCAGCCGCGAGTAGGCGCCGTCGGGCCGCGACACGAGGTCCCCGTGGCTGCCCTGCTCCACCACGCGCCCGTCCTGCACCACGGCGATGGAGTCCACGCCCCGGATAGTCGACAGCCGGTGCGCCACCAGCACCGCCGTGCGGCCCTTCATGATGCGCTCCAGCGCCTCCTGCAGCACGCACTCGGACTCGGCGTCCAGGGCGCTCGTCGCCTCGTCCAGCAGGAGCACCGCGGGGTTTTTGAGCACCGCCCGCGCGATCGCGATGCGCTGCTTCTGCCCGCCGGACAGCTGCACGCCGCGCTCGCCGACGGGCGTCCTGTAACCGTCCGGGAGCGCGCTGACGAACCCGTGCACGTTGGCAACCTTGGCGGCCTCGATGACCTCCTCCTCCGTCACGCCGTCCCTGCCGTAGGCGATGTTCTCCAAGATGCTGGTGGCGAACAGCACCGGTTCCTGCTGCACGAGGCCGATCTTGAGGCGCAGGGACTTGAGGTTCAGCCTCCTGATGTCCTTGCCGTCGATCATGACCTTCCCAGCGAGGGGGTCGTAGAAACGCTCGATGAGCGCAATCACCGTGCTCTTCCCTGACCCACTCGCGCCAACGAGCGCCTGGCTCTGCCCGGCCCGGATCCTCAGGCTGAAGTCCTTGAAGACCATCACGTCAGGGCGCGTCGGGTAGGCGAAGTCGACGTGGCGGAAGTCGATCTCGCCGCGGACCGACTCCACCTGCTCCGTGTCCGGCTCGTCCGGGTCGATGCGCGTCCTGTTGTTGAGGATGGCGAACACGGACCGAATGGACTCGCCGCCTCGGACGATCTCCGGCGCGAGGCTGACGGTCTCGGCGACGGAGTTAGCGGTGATGACGAGCACGACGAAGACCTTGATAACCTTGGAGAAGGTGGACACGTGGGAGCGGACGAGGTGCGCGCCAAACCAGAGGATGAGCGCCTCGGACGCGTAGAGCGAGAGCTGGGAGAGGCCGAAGAGCGCGCCGGAGATCTGGCTCCGGCGCAGGCTGTGCATCTGCGGGACGCGCAGCTCGCTGCAGAAGAGGGACAGGACCTTGTCCTGCGCGTTGAAGGCCGCCACGGTGCGGATGTTGCTGACGCCCTCACCGGCGATCATGCTCGTCTTGGCGTGCGCCTTTGCCGTGTCCCCCGCGAACCCCTTCATGGACAGTTGCTGCAACCACACAGATCATCATCATCAACTCGTCAGTAACTCGCTCAGTCATCGACACGCAATCATTTCCACAGTACAACACACATGCGAATTACAGAGACTGGAAAAGACGGTACTGGCCAGCACCGCCACTATTCAACTGTGCCCGGCGGCCCATGGACCATGGCCGCCACTGCTGAAAGCGAAAGGGTTCATGCACGCCTAGTAACAACAGCACGCTGTCATGCAGTCTTTACGAATCACTGCAGGAAATTATATATATATTTTTTGAACAAAACTGCAGGAAAATATTGCGAGGAAGAAGCCACGAGAGCCTGCCTGTATAGCCCCTGTGCCTGCGGCGCGACAACGAGAGGCTTGGCCAGCAGCGACGTTCTGTGCGACACTGTCCTCGCGGACACGACGCCATCACGGCAACAGGACAGGGACGCAGAGCCTGCGATGACTCCCCATGTGCGAGACTGCGAGTCGTAAAGCCGATGCTCCCCGTGGCGTACTGGCGCGGGGCGAAACAGAGCCCCCCAGATTCCCGTGCACGAGGCGGCCGTGCAACGGACACTGCCCGCAGGCCGACGACGGGACCACCCCCACCCATGGCCGCGCCCGCGCCTTGCAGCCTTCATCACTCTAAAAAACACATCTCGGGTTGCAAGAAGCTGCCCCGATTAAT
This sequence comes from Neostapfia colusana, assembly GCA_030760725.1. NCBI lineage: Eukaryota > Viridiplantae > Streptophyta > Magnoliopsida > Poales > Poaceae > Neostapfia > Neostapfia colusana. The sequence continues at coordinate 54,968,816 of JASWHV010000019.1, forward strand.
GGCGCAGCGCCTAAACGCGGTCTGGACCTTCCTAATAATTAATAACTGCACTTGCAGAGAGGCCATGGCCGGGAAGGGAAGCATCTTCTTGCCAAGATTAAAAAGGAGGGATCAACGAGAAGCAACCTTGCCAGTGGACGCATATGCATCGCAGAGTAATTCATGCGGCATGGGCCATGGATCCTACCATGACGTGCCCATGAACTTAACTTCGTCCTCTTGTCTCCAACTGATTCAGCAATGCTGAAGCGGCTGTCAAGCCCGAAACGGGGCAGACAACCGCACAGATGATATCATGGTATAAAGGACTTGGCTTGGGACAAAATAGCTAGATCGATTTCCCTAATCCAAGCAAGATAAGATCATAACCTGATTCCTAACCCATGTTTAAACTGATACTGATCATAACTGGATGCAAATATAAGGCTCGGGAATTGGCAGTGAGTGCATTACACTACTATTCACTTTAAATGCAAGCAAGTGCTGTTTGCATTAGCTTACCTGGGCAAAGTTGGCGAGGACGAGAAGAGGGAAGCTGACGAGGATGAGGAGGGCAACCCGCCACTCGATGATGAAGCCCACCACAAATGACACTAGGAGGGAGGTCATGTTCTGCAGGATGACCGATATCCGTTCAGCAATGGCAGACTTCACATCCGCTGCATCGGTGGCAAGGCGTGCCGCCACCAGGCTTGAATTGTTCTCCTCCTGATCAAACCATCCCACGTCATTCCTCAAGATCACTGCAAGAAAATTAAGAAGTCCCAGTAATGCAAATTTTGTACAGAGATGGTGGAAAGGGAACATATCAAAAACACTGTATGAGTGCATACCAGCAAGCATCATCCTCCGCACCCTGGTAGTCAGGTTTTCGCCCATGATGCTGAAGAAGTAATGCTGGATAAGGTATGCAACAACAGCGTACAACCCAGTGCCGATGTAAATGAACACGTATTCCCTGGTCTTCCTCTCCATTTTGTTGGGGTTCCGGTAATAAAACACTTCAATCATGTTGCTCATTACAATAGCGAACGTGGGGCCTATGAACCCAGAAAGGATGGACCCAATGGCGCCCAGTATGGTGTAGGGCCACTCTGGTGCATTCAGCTTTAGGAGCTTGAAGAAGTATCCCCTTGGTGCTGGGTATTTTCGGTCATTATCAGCATTGGAAACCATCTCGATCCGACCATCTGCACCCGTGCTGTATGAATAACTCAAGTTTCTCAAGCTTCCTGACCTGAGGCTTAATGAGCGAGTAGATAAAGAATTGCTCAAGCGGGATGACCGAGACTTGCGCGTCGACGGGCATGCACGGTTTCTGGCTGTCTCTTGGAATCTAATGAGGGCGGCGTAGGCTCCCGAGCTTCCCTTCGTGAGGAGCTCATCATGAGTACCGGTCTCAACAACCTGGCCTTGCTGGAGAACAGCGATCATGTCAACACATCTTACGGTTGATAACCTGTGTGCAACCACAACGGTGGTCCTTCCAACCATCAACCGATCAAGAGCTTCTTGAACAATACTCTCTGAGCCAGCATCAAGCGCACTAGTCGCCTCATCCAGGAGAAGGATCTTTGGATTCTTCAGCATGGCACGAGCAATGGCGATGCGTTGTTTCTGACCACCAGATAGCTGAAGTCCCCTCTCTCCTACCTGTGTTTGACAAAAGTAGGCTGACCATCAGCATTCAAGAAGTTTGTATAAGCCACCATAAAAAGTACAGAGTTTAGATGAAACAAACAGGAATATTAATTAACTGGGAAACAAATTGCAATTACGTTTCAAGAAAAATAAAAAGATTTCACACAGTTACAACAACAAGGAATGAATATAGTTATGATAACAAGAAATAAAGCATAATGCACAGGTGTCATAACAAATATAAGTAGAAGCAGAACCTACATGAGTGTTATAGCCGTTGGGAAGAAGAGCAATGAAGCTATGGGCATTGGATGCAGTAGCCGCAGCCTCAACTTCAGCCATTGTTGCATCAGGTTTCCCATACAAAATATTGTCAAGAATGGTGGTTGCAAAAAGTGCAGGTTCCTGATTCACCAAACCAATCTGATCTCTGAGCCACTTCAATTGCAGCGTCTTGATGTCAACATTATCCAGCAAAACTTGTCCTGCAGAAACAATACTGGTCTCATTATTTCTATGAGAATTAAGCAGACTGACATTAGCATCAAGTGTACAAGTCACTTTCTTACCCTGGTTAGGATCATAAAACCGCTCGATGAGAGCAACAACAGTGCTCTTTCCAGACCCACTGCCTCCAACGACTGCTGCTGTCTTCCCCGCGGGGAAGAAAAGTGAAAAGTCACGGAAAATCATGACATCTGGGCGGGACGGATAGCTGAAAGACACTTCCTTGAACTCTATGTTGCCATGAACTTCATCAAGGCACCGCCCATCCGCTGTGTCCTGAACTATGGTTGGCCTCTGCCTTATCACCTCCATCAGCTTGTAACCAGCAACCTTTCCTTTGCTGAATGCTCCAAGATTCGAGAACGACTGTCCCAGGCTCCTGAAATCATCAAATTCAAGATAATGGTCATATTTCTCATTGGAACAGTGCATGATGCAGAACTAAACTAAAAGCTCAAGAGTAATTCAGAGGACTAACAGGCCACCGACAATCGCTGAGAAAATTGCTGTGAAGGCCTTCCCACCATCAGTCTGGCCATTCCGGATGAACACACCGGCGTACCAGAACACCAGTGCCCAGGACATGCAAGCAATTCCGTAGGTGCAGCCAATGCCAAGCCCCTTGGCCATTCCGGCCTTGTACCCCAGCTTCAGGGTGTTCTGAATTGCCTCGGAGTAGGAGTTCAAGGCCTTGGTCTCCCCGACATAGGAGTAGACCGTCCTCACCTGGGCGATGGCCTACGCAAAATTGGAAAGTTTGGCGTCAAAATCACTAACGAATTTACATCGAAAAGGGGGGCAAGATGTAACCTTTTCTGTATTTGAGCATGGCACCAAAAAAAAGCCAGGTACAGCATGGGTGACAAGAGTTATCTCATTGGAAAGTGGAAAACGACATGGAACAGGGAATTACCCATCGAAAAGGGCTGATTGGATCTAACAAGCAAGTTTGAAAGGATCCAAAACGACATCATTTTGATGCCATGTGCCCAACTACCTCGCTGCATTGGACTCTTTGACCGGGCCAAGCACAGCCCACACTCCTACAGTTCTTTTCTCCACCCAGCCATCTCGATTTGCCGGATCGAAGAGGAGTTTCCAGAAGTGGTACGTGCGCGTATCAGTGGTTTGGGGATGGAGATGCTACCTGCTCGGCTATGATTCCGGCATTGGCGTACGAGTCCCGGCTCTTGGAGGTGAGGCCGGTGAGTGTGTATGCGTACAGCCCGCCCGCGAAGGCGATGCCTGGGATGACGGCTATACTGAGCAGCGCGAGCCTCCAGGCCGAGACGAACCCGACGACGAGCCCAGCCAGGAACGTCGCGAGGTAGTGGATGAAGTTGCCAACCTGTATCCATTCCATTTCCATCAAATCGTCAGATCTTAGAACAAGCCAGAGATATGAGCCACCTGATGTGGCGGGGCAAGAGGACAAGCGATGGGTTGGGTGGATCACCTTCTCGCCAATGGCGTCCTGGACGAGGAGCGTGTCAGTGGAGACGCTGAAGACGACATCGCCGGTACGCGCGTCGGTGTCGAAGAAGCCCACGTCCTGCCTCAGAACCGCCTCCAGGTACCGCCGCCGCAGCGCGCCTACCTGTCGCTCGCCGGTGTACATCCAGCACGCAATCTCTGCACGAAAACAAAGCACAGGCTAAGGCCACGACGCCGCAAGACAAGGGAGAACACGCACAGAGGGGCGTCGGCGTGTAACAGAGCAGGACGAGGCACCCACCTAGGTAAGACGAGGCGCAGACCACAAGACCGAGGTAGACGAAGTAGAGGGAGTACTGAGCGCGCAAAGAAAGCAAACACAAAAACTTTAGTGTTCATCAATCGAAGCGAGAGCTACGGAACAGCAAGCGCGAAGACAAGATGCCGCGAGCGAATCTGTACCTTGGACACCTCGTCCGTCATGCGTCGGAGGTGGTGCTGGTTCTTGCCGAACCCGTTGACGAGCTCGCCGAAGAGGAGGAAGAAGACCGGCATGGCGGCGCCGTGCACCACCGCGCCGGCGCTCCCCGCCGCCATGAGCAGCCAATCCAGCGGGTCGGCGAAGCTGAACAGCTCGTGGAACGCCACGCTCTGGTCCGGCCGCTTCTTCACCGTCTCGCATCCGCCGCCACTGCAGCTCGCCGCCTCCTCCGCCATTTCCCCCGCCTTCTCTACGGCTCTCCCTCACGACACAAGAGCTGAAGAGCGAGCAGCCTCACGGCCTTGGCATTGGATCCCAAATAACCCACAGCAGCGTAAGCTCAAAACTCAAAAACCTGCTCCCTCCCTCCTCCTTCCTCCTGTTCCTGGGCCTGGTTCCGCTTGATCTTATATTGCGGCGAGCACCACGGTGCAGTGCACTGATTATTTTTGGCCGGGCACACTAGGGCGCGCTTAAACGAACAAAAGCTTTGCATTTTTCGAGGAGAGGGGAAGTAGGAGTAGTAGCCATAGGAGGTGAGGCTGAGCTCGAGGTTGTCAGATCACGCGCGGCGAGCGTAGGATACGACCCGCCTCGGCAGTCGGCACCAATCGATCTGAGACCTGGACTGTTCCGGTGCTTATTACCGGGGTGGTGACCTTGCCTTGTGGACACTGTGCGGTGAGTGTAGCGGCACCGGAGAGCAAGCCGCTCGCTGACATTATTGGGCCCACATTTCAGCAGGAAACCTATTCGTGAGAGCCATTGTACGTGTACGGTTTAACGAGACTGCGTTGTAGAGTTTCCCAAACCATAGAGGCTTAACGGTGGGGCCGAGGTATGTAGGCCCAGGGTGCCAGCTGTGCAAGGTGTTGCCATGTACGGATCCATATGTATGTATGCTAGTACTAGTGTGTACACGGCGGGATAAATGTGTACGCTCGTACATGTACGCATACACGCCTGCGTACACGTAAAAGCGTCACGTGGATGCATCGATTTTACCTTTTCTCCTCTTTTAAGAGGCGGGGCTTCATCTCTAAAAAAAATCGGGTGGGCTATATTTACTATCGGTAAAAACTATAACAGAAACAAAACAGCAGCAGTCTGGTCTGGTCCTCTGAGAACGGCCCACCGAAAAGTTGCCATTTCTGTTACGGCCTGCAGGGCGTGGGGACCACGGCCTTGGGAGAGCAGAGCGAGTGGGTCGACCACGTGTGGGCAACAGGCTCGAGAACAGAATGGATTTTTGTAATTCTGTGTGGTTATTGATTTCATTGACAGGTTTTTGATTTTTTTTGCGAAAACACCGTTCATTTGATAGTAAACTTATAAGTACTCTCTCCGTTCTGAAATAAATGATGTTTAGAACATCAGATCTAGTTAAACGTCATTTAGTTTAGAACGAAGAGAGTAACTAAAACATGCATATAACTGGTGATAACTTTCGAGAAATGTTATCTATATCTGTTAGATCAGTAGGATCGCCATTTAGAGTTTGGCCTGGGGAGGTAGGAACAATGTGTTCGTGTTTTACAAAAAAAAAAAGATGAATAAAGGTCGGCACAACAATTTTACCTAAGTTCGGACCGTACAAATGCTAATAACTCTACGTCCTGATAGATTTAGTTTTAGCATTCACTTAGAAAAAAGAATTGCACACATGGACAATACATACATGATGATCAGATATATAAGAAACGAAGATGTGGTACTTGGACTGACAATATCCTCAGAACGCTCACACTGCACCTCAGATTGCTACGATGAGACGACGTTCTCAGATTCATGTATATCATTCACAGACATAGGGCACCCCTGGGTACGTAAAACTGTGTCCAAAAAAATAAGAAAAGATAAACAACCAAGTGCACCACCAGTTTCCTGTCACAAAGTAAACGTCAGCCGGATACAAAACTCTCAGTCAACTAGCAGCGCACGCACCGCTCGTAAGATTCAGATGCGGGGGCCGGATAAAATAGCCAAGGTAGAAACAAGTCCATATGCTCGGCATGTGAGCCGGAGGAAGAAAAAAAATAACCGGAGCAAGCACCCTAATTCAAACCGTCATACCGCAAGCACCGGCTGTCAGATCTAATCGCGCAAGTCAAGCGCACCTCGTGTATCACTGCAGGGTTGCGGAGCTGGATTACAGGATGAAACATCTCGGTGTGGCGGTGGCGGTGGGTCATCAGGCTTGTTTTTATTTCATCCTTGATGGATTGATCTTATTAATATCAGTCACGGTCAAACTCGGTGGGGGCGGAGAGGGGATTACGGGCGTTCGCCGGATCCGTCAGAGGCGCCCGCTTCCGACGGCCGTGATGCGCCGACGGAGCCATCCATGGGATCACGGGACACCCCCCCCCCCCCCCCCCGGTCATGGCGTGCGAGGTACCTCGGCGGGTCCACCGCGCAGTTCCGATGACTCGGTACGCGCCAACGCCAAGAGCCGTGATCCGTTGCTCCTCCTGCTTCGACGTTCGTGCCCGGCGTACGGCGATACGGCCGGATTTGGTTGAAGCCTTCGCACGATGAGATCGTCCTCCGATCTTGTTTGGCTCTGTCGTATATATCAATGCGCGAGTTACTGCTGCTTCCGCTGCCGTATCACGAGCAGACGCGCGACGATCTGTCCACCTTTACTCCGATAGGCGATGCACCACGTAGAGTACCGTGCACGTACAGACAGTGTCCCATGGACATGAGTGAGGATCTGCTCGGCATTGAAAGAGAAGAGGCGGGGATGGGGTGACACGGGTGAACGTGCCCTTGCGTGCGCTTGTAGGGCAACAACGGCGTGGACGGAGGCGGCGGCCGGAGCAGCAGAAGATCTTAGGATTCGTTTTGGCTAGGAACGGGAGGAGTAGACGGGTTACTCCTAATTAGCAGCCCGATGTGGTAGCGGCTTCTGGCGGACCCGTTCCCAACGGCTATATTTTCCCGTCCACCGTGCACGGCCGCCGGCGCCAGGGGACCATCTGTGTGTGTCCATCCGGCAGCCTGCCGCGAGCGGAACAGCACCGTCTCCGTCTTCATGGCTCACGCGCTACTACTGCCGTGTCTACTTAACTAGGACTAGTAGTACTTAACAGTAGTAGGTTTGAGCGTCTTTCCCGTATCTTCGCTGTCGTTTGCAGTGGCTGGTGCAAACAAAAGCTCGTTCCGGGAGGACATGGAGGTCGTGTCGTGCGGGGAAACGGGACCACCAGCAAGGAAACTTGCGTCCATCGCTAACGTGTTTGTTGAAACGATCTCTCGAACGACGGAGAGCATGTCGCGCGACGTGCACCGCTCGCGTTGTCCTGCGCGCAGCTACCAACGTCTCAGTCCCGTTTGCTGTAGTGTATCGGAGCGGGCAGGTAGTAGTAGGACGGGACAGAACGCCCAACGCGCGAGGCGGCGGTTCCGGGGAACAAGATGGGCGAGAACGCGAGGCGGTTCCGTTGCTCCTTCCGCTTGGACAACGCGCGCGGCCGGTGGCGTCGTGTTCTCCCCACCTTTTGTGCGCAACGGCGCCGAAGCGAACGCACTCTCGATAAACAAATGCAGTGTACTGCGACAGTGGCCCCGGCCCGCAGCTACCTCCTCCCTCTTCCTCACTCACCACCATCTCAAAGGACCCCAGACTTCGAAACCGGCAGGGTGGAAACGGTAAACGCCGGACGCGAATCTCTAGGCGCGGCGCGGCACACGATGCTGTATGCTCTTCGACATAGTTAACGGCGTCGTGAGTTTTTTTTTAACAAAAAAGAAACTCGCACTTCGGCCAGGGGGCCCAAGCGACTGCGAGGAGAGCCGCGGGCCGGCACGCACTGTCTGTAACCGCGCGGCGCCGAGGGCGAGGCAGCGAGCGAGCGAGCGAGCGGCCGGTCAAAGCGCCCTGGCTGGCGAAGGGCCCGTCGAATCGGCGAACAGCTGCGTGACTGGACGCGATCCAGACGAGATGAGACGGTGACGCGACCCCCACGGTTTCATCAATCGCCACTCACCGTCCTGTCTAAACTTTTTAGCAGCTTTACCAATCCCATCTCGTTTGATGGGGACGGGAGTGCACCAGTGGCTACTGCCGGCGGACAGGAGGGATCCAGCATCACGCGCCCTGTTGCATAAGCTACGGCTAGCTGCTAGGCCTAGGTCGCCCGGAGCGTGGCGTACGCGCACCGGCCGGCCGGCCGGCCGGCGCGAGACATGAACCACTCCAGCTCCGGCGCGAGCTCGGTTTCCGACAGCCGTCGTTTAGTTGTTGTGTCCGTTCACGCGCGCCAACAGCCTCCCCGTCCCACGCACCCGGCGTTTCGACTTCAGTAGACTAGAGCCGAAAATGCTCCATAAAGCGTACCAAACGGGACAGCACTACTAACCCTCTGCCGTTGCTCCAGAGTCCAGAGGACAGACATGCAAGTGCATTAGAAAAAATACTAGATCGGACGGAAACGAGTCATCTGCTGCCGTGTCGGCGTGCCACGAAAAGACCCGGGTACTGGTACTGTGCGTGTGCGTAATCGGAGAGGTCACGGAAGGGGCCGGGGTGACATGGAACTGGCACGCCCGCGCACGGGCACGCGTGATGGGTTGGTGGCACGCGACGCGACCATGTCGTCCGCGGTAGGGCCGCCGGCCAACGCGCGACCGCCAGAGGGGCAGTCGACGTCCCGGCAGAGCACGCGGAGCGTGGCGCAGGCCCTCACGTGCATGGTGGACGCGCCGTCACGTGGACGAGCAGGTGATGAATGGATGGATGGGCTCCTTCGCCAGCCCAGGCCCAGCGCCTCCGCACCGTACGCCCCCAGGGCTCCGGCAAGCCGCGCATGGCGTGGGAAGGACGGGTTGAAGCGGCCGGGCGGGCGGGCAGGCTCCGGGCCGGGCGACACCGCATGGCGCTGGCGTGCCGCGGCGATCTGAACAGAACAGAGCGTCTCTGCGCTGCAACATGGGCGCGCGCAGGCACGCATCCGACCCGAGGCCGCCGCCGCAAACGTCTTTGCCTCGCGCTGCTCGGTTCACACGGCGCGCGCACACCGTATCCGGCAAGTGGGTCGCCCCACCCCCCCCGGAGGAATGTGGTGCGTTTTAGTCGTATTTTCTAGCGCTGCTGGCTCGGTTCCACAAAGATTCCCGAGTTTCAGGCCCTCACTGCCGTGCTACAACCTCGATACCTCCAGTAACTAGGCGTCTAGGCCACGCTCTTGTATACAAGTACGTCCAAATGCATCCGACCTGGATGTGGGCCCACAGAGTGACCAGGCCACAGACCACAGTGGCTTCAATTTTAGAGAAGCCAACATCAATCTCCTCGCGGCAACTACTACTCATTTCACAAGCTATTTGTATCGAGCACGGAAACTCGCCCCAATACTGCATTGGACCATCGATTTTGGCAATTCTTTAAGGTAACCCATAACCTGATTAGAAATCTACATGGAGATTAGGAATGGTTGGACCACCAACCTATTTGTATCGAGCCAGAAGATTACGTGGATTTGCCAGAGGGAGATGACAACTACCAGAATGATGTGGTTTCATTAAACTTACAAGGCAGTCATGAAAGTGCCCTTACAGACCAAGTTGCAATGCAAGCATCTCCTCAACCAGGAGGGTCTAAAAGAGGTTTCATGTGGGATCAATACACCCAAAATCGGGCATCACAAGCTACAGTGATTGGTGCTACTTAGATTAGTATGAAACAAGTAGCAATAAAGTTTTAGTAGCTAAAGCTAATGGATGTAATGTACTGCTTATCAAATACCTATTTTTGCTTACTTGTATTTATGAAAGACACGTCCATTTGTAGTTCCTGAACGCACATTTAACTAATATGTGCTCTTGTATAATAGTTCATTTGATTGTTTTCTTAATTGCTGCAAGGAGTAAAGGGGAAGGGTCAAGAGCTTCATGCCACTTTCAATATGAAAAAAATCTAGTGGATATACTTCATGATCATAAGCATGAAAAGTTCAGGGGCCAAAATGGCTGAAACCCGAGGGGTGGATAAGTATTGTCAAAAAGTTCAATGAAAAATTTCCATTAGTTGGATTCACTAATGCGCGGATGCAGGAGAAAGAAAAATCATACAAAGGGAGCTACAGAGCAAAGAATAGCGGTGTAGGCAAGAACGGCACTCTTTTCTTAATCAATGCTACAACATAGGTACGGGGAAAAAAGGTAAGACCATTTACTCTACCTAGTATTATTGTTTCAGTGTTGCCTGATTTAAGGTCTGGAACTTCTGACTTGAACCTGATGTTACAACTAGTATTTTTTTTGCATTGAACAGGATCATCACACCCTCAAGAAGTTGCGCAAAAAGGGTCTCCCTCTCTGTTACAGCACGGAGAAATTACATGAAGGTAAACACGTTCATGATTTATCAAGCAAAAAATGATCAATACCAGTCATGTGAATAATAATAGAAAATAATTAGTACTCATCTGAATTATCTCATAGGCCCTTAGCATAGCAGCTTCGGAATTGTCACTTTGTCAGACACAAACAGGGAGGCAAAAAGAGTTTAAACTCAGCTGAGCACATGGCAGGTCGCTAGTTGCATGAAATGTTCATAAATAAAGTACAAGTACTTGCTTAGTTCAAAACTAGAGGATACATATTATTATAAGATGAAACACCACATGATGACAATGCAAAGTTCCACTTCTTCAGTCTAGGAAACCCATAGATAAAGGAACCATCCCTGGTTTGAAACAACCTCAAAGTTCCATGTTGCTATATAGGATTGCTTTATCTCTCTCTTTGCCTTGGTTAATTCTCCAAACAGGAAACCTACAGATGGCTATGAACCACCACCTTTCTTGGATAGCTTTGTCACTGAGGAGAGACAAGAAGGCGTTAGACTTCATCAAGTTCTTTAGTGGTTTGCAAAATCAAGGGGGCGGCATGGCCCCTGTTGGTCATAACTAGGCTCCGTTCTTATCAGACTATATGGCTTCTAGCTGTAGTGCAAAACAATTCGTCTCACTGAAATTTTGAGGAAGTGAAGATTTCTTGTGAATATTTGGCCTTATCCTGGTACTTGATGGGCGTTGCATACTTGCATGGCAGTGACAAGCAGCTTGTAGTACCTGTTACATATATCATGACACAAGTTTCTCTTGTTTACATGAGTAGCATAGTCCAATATACAGCATTACGGTTCGATTGGCTGATGGTTCATTGCTTCCGTGCATACTTGTAACAGATGCCAACGTCAAATATTTCGAATCCGAGGGAGTAGCTATATACAAAATAAGAGTGTCCATGAAATTTACAACCTTACACATTAGAGAAAGGCTCATCCCTTTCCTTCAGCTCATCCATCAGAATGGAAACAACTAACATTGTTCGACTAGCATATCATGCCTTGCCGGCGTAATCCTTGTAAGAGTACGAGTTCATACTGTAGAAGTGGTAGTTCTGAGCACAGGTGAGGGGTGACGTGTGTGCAGGTGAAAAATCACATCGCATCAACAAGATGAACCGACGAAAAGAAACGGGCGAGAGAATAATGAAACTGGAGCGAGGCCACGGACGCGTAACAGGCAGGGCAGGGCGCATGGGAAAATAGGCCACACATCGCTCGGAACTGCGAAACTGCTGGCAGCCATTCGTCGGGCTATCCGAAACCTCATCTCTCGCCCAACCCCGACCCCACGATCGCGGCGCCGGCCGCCGTGCACCACAAACGCGCGCACCCCAATCCGCCAACTCGAATATACGCGCGCGCGCGCCCCCGGTCCGCCGTCCTCTAGCTCGCACGCTCATCAGCTTCCGTCATGGCGTCGCCCATGCTCTTGTCCGAGTTCTCCGGGCTCAGGAGCTCCGCGTCGCTGCCGCTGCGCCGGAATGCCACCTCCGAGGACTTCGTCTCCGCCGTCTCATTCAAGACCTACGCGGTACTGTTCTGTTCCTTTTCAGGCGTACCTAGCTAGGTAGTAGGACTTCACTGCTGCGTCGGTGCGCCATCGGCTCGTCGCGTCGTCATCATGTCATGCCCACGCGTGGATCCTTAACCAGATCGGCTCCAGCGGCGGCGCGAGGCGGGCGCCCACGGAGGCGAAGCTGAAGGTGGCGATCAACGGGTTCGGCCGCATCGGGCGCAACTTCCTGCGGTGCTGGCACGGCCGCGACGACTCGCCGCTCGACGTCATCGCCATCAACGACACCGGAGGCATCAAGCAGGCGTCCCACCTCCTCAAGTACGACTCCACGCTCGGCATCTTCGACGCCGACGTCAAGCCCGTGGGGGACGACGCCATCTCCGTCGACGGCAAGGTCATCAAGGTCGTGTCGGACCGCAACCCGAGCAACCTGCCGTGGGGCGACCTCGGCGTCGACCTCGTCATCGAGGGCACGGGGGTGTTCGTCGACCGCGAGGGCGCCGGCAAGCACATCCAGGCCGGGGCCAAGAAGGTGCTCATCACCGCGCCAGGCAAGGGCGACATCCCCACCTACGTCGTCGGCGTCAACGCGGACCAGTACAACCCCGACGAGCCCATCATCAGCAACGCCTCCTGCACCACCAACTGCCTCGCCCCCTTCGTCAAGGTCCTCGACCAGAAGTTCGGTGCGTACCTCGCCACCCGTTCGCGACGACACATTACCTTGCCATGCATGCGATCCATCAGTTAACTGGTGGAAGCGAAACGGAAATGGCTCATGCACCAGGCATCATCAAGGGGACGATGACCACCACCCACTCCTACACCGGTGACCAGAGGCTGCTCGACGCCAGCCACCGCGACCTGCGCCGCGCCCGTGCCGCCGCGCTCAACATCGTGCCCACGTCCACCGGCGCGGCCAAGGCCGTCGCGCTGGTGCTCCCCAACCTCAAGGGCAAGCTCAACGGGATCGCGCTCCGGGTGCCCACCCCGAACGTCTCCGTCGTCGACCTCGTGGTGCAGGTCACCAACAAGACCCTCGCCGAGGAGGTCAACCAGGCGTTCCGTGACAGCGCCGCCACCGATCTCAAGGGCATCCTCGAGGTCTGCGACGTGCCGCTCGTGTCCGTCGACTTCAGGTGCTCCGACGTGTCGTCCACCATCGACGCGTCGCTCACCATGGTCATGGGAGACGACATGGTTAAGGTCATCGCCTGGTACGACAACGAGTGGGGGTACTCGCAGAGGGTCGTCGACCTGGCTGACATCGTCGCCAACCAGTGGAAGTGAAGCCTTGCACTGCTGTAACTCAGCATCCTCGACCTCGAAATTTTCCCCAGGCACCACCTTCTCCCCGTCCCCTGATGATAATCAGTAATAAGAAATCGATGCCTCCAACTCCCAACACTTTATCTTTCTTTCCCTCCATCTCTGATTTTTTGTCGTCCAGGGACGAACTATAATCGACTTCCGGCAAAGGAAATCGCAGCGCTGTATAATGTGGACTTGTAATATATACTCCACTATCGGTTGCCAGGCATAATGATCAGAATCCGGCCCGGATATGATTCAGAATAACAAATATGGTACTCAGTTCAGTGTCAACTCAGGACTTGATCATGAATTTATTATAACCATATAATCACAAAACCCCGAATTGCAGCTCAAATGCACAACCTGACCCCCCCGTTGTGTGAAGGTGTCAACATGGAGGCAGCACCTCAAGCTGTAGTACGAGAAATTTATGAGTATTACTTGAAGCCTAACGGCACACTCTCCGTGTCACCCAAGTTTCTGTCAGCTCGTATCTTCTTCCTTGGACTCCATAGTTTTCAGATGTTCGTCACCCTGGATCTTGTTGCAAGTTGTCACTAGCGATCAAGAATATATGGCACCATGTAGGACAAATATTGTCAGATCATACAATGAATGTAAATATGACATCTTATAAAAAATCCAGCAAACTGAAATGGCCATTCCTCAGAAATTTGATTGCTTCGTTTTTGGCATCACAATGCAATCGGCCCATGCTTTATACCAGAAAAGAGCAAATCTGCCTTTTGCAGAAGACTTAAATAACACGAACAGATTGAGTGCATTCTACTACAACCAAGCATGAAAAACTCTACTAATGCTGATAATTTAGTTCAATAGCGGTATTTGGAAGATACTAATGAAGCTAATAGCATAACTTGAACAGCCAATCTAAAACAAAAAATGCGTTCCTAAGATGCTCCGTCAGAAGTGGAAGATGAGGTCCACTCTGTTTCAAGGGCTACCATTGAAAAGGTTCCAATCATGCACATTGAAATTCATCACTGCAAGTTTGAAGATCTCGGACATCGGCAAGCATCCTACTTGTTCAGCGGGTATTGTTGGACCAGATGCAACAGCCCTGGCGCTTTCACTCAAGGGGCTGTAACAGAAAATGACAGAGTAAATCAATTAAGTTGTCCTGCAATGTTGGTAAACAGAATGGCAAAACCTCAATTAAAGCTGTAAACATTGGTGATTATATATAGGGATTATGTGCTAGTAATCTATTGGGCTTACTTTATCAACAATGGCTCATATGCAGTGATAAGTACATCTGTTTCTGCACTCTTGAGGCGTATGTTTGCCAGGTAAAGCTGTAAAGGCAATGCAACAGTCATTTTCAAGTGTCAAGATTTCCACTTGACCATACACATCGCTAGTGGATATACTTACTCGAACAATGTTCTGTGCTTCTCTCCCCTGCCTTCCTTTTGAAACAGCCTGCATAAACAAAAACATATAAAAATTGAGACCCTAAAGATGCATTTTTTGTCGACCCTACGTTCATATCCAGTTTTGAATTCTCCAGCATATGAGTGTACATCAAGACACTGAAGTAGAAAAGCTAGTTGATAAAGATACAAATTTAAGTGTATTTCATTAATCACAACATTTCCTAGATTATCAATTCACCTAAATTAAGATTCAATAGTTCTTTTCCCTTCAACGTAAATATATTCTTCACTACTTTTTAACCATGGAAACTGAAGAGAAGGATATATGGTAACATGTCTTAACCACTACGACAAAGGTACACAAAATACAAAAAAACAAAATCTGAAAATTTGAGCACCATAAGCATCCCATAATCAATAGTGCTTGGGCAATTTAAATTCCAGTTGACTATTCTCAAGATGTCTAATATCTACTCTAAACTTGCTTAATATCAGTAATATGCAGACAAACACCAGAAACCTTCTATCATCATAACCAAGAAGCACAGGCAAGAACTAATAAACCGGAGCTCAATTGTAACTTGTAAGCAACATCAATGTACTCTGAAGATCTCATAAAATATCCGTAGATAAGCTTACCAGCTTCCCAATTGCAGTTCCAGCTACAACAGGTGCTTCTCCAATATGTAAACCAGCTAGCTCGAGTGTCCCAGAATGTTCAACCACCTAGAAACGAGCAAGAAACAGATTACAAATAGGCATATTCTCTTCATCCAGTTCAATCAGCCAGTTAGCCAGTGCAGGGGAGGCGCGCAACTAGTCTGAATATGTTGCGAAGTCATGGCTAGTGCTGGACCAAGCGTGATCGGTTGAGGTTCCTGTGGCTGCTGCAGTCACAGCTGCAGCTGCAGCCGTTGACTGTTGGCTGCTGTATCGGCAGCCACAGCAATTAGAGTAGGCAGCAATTAGGACATCGACTGCCGGCTACTGAATTTCATCATAGAACATTAGGCAAGTCAAAGGACTTATTGGCTGTCGTTACCATGTTGTCACCGGCGTCCTGCTCGTTCGCGATGTCACGCAGGAACCAGAGCGCGCTGCCGGCGTCGTCCACCTCGCCCTTGTGGTCGAGCAGCTCGAAGATGAGGCTCTCGTCGCGGGCGGGATCGACGAACGCCTCCTGGTGGTCGGGGACTTCCCGGACGTTGCTCACGTCCTGGCCAGAACCAAAGGGGACGGGGACACAAACAGGCGTCAGCGCACGCGGGAACGGAGAAAAGCTGAAGGGGGAGAGTCGCCTGCCCGGGGAGCGAAGGCTCCGTACCTGGAACCGGACGGGGAAAGCGGTGGAGACGGCGCCGCCGAACAGGGGCCGCGGGGCGCAGGTCTCGGCGGCCATCGGGATCAGGTTCCGTCGGCTCCTCGGACTTGCAAGACGGCTTCTGGAGCGCCGGCGAAGGTAGGCGAAGCGGGGGAGGTGGGGCCGGCGAGATTTATACGAGCACGGCGGGACTCGCCGCGCGTCGGTTTGACGCAAGCGGAAGCGGTCCCCGCGTGGCGTGGAGGCTACGCACGCCGAGCGGTTCCGCCGCGGCCGTGTTGGCTTTGGCTGCTCACTGCTCTCCTCCGCAGCGCCCGGCCCGGGGCGTCTGCGAAGTCTCGGTCGTGGGCCGCCTTCCAGTCCGTCTGCGTTGATGTTGCGACGCTCCGGCCCGTGAGGTACGACGCGGTGGAGGGGCCCATGTGTGAGCAGCCGTTGCAGTTCAGTACGATCGAATTGGTTCGGTAATCCCAACGCGCGCGAAGTGATCATCATTCAGCAAGTCCAAACAAAAGCTGTCCGTTATATAACGACTTAATTAGGGTCTACCAGATCGATATTCTGTATACTGTCTGCAAGAAATTTAAAGTACGTACATACCATTTCCCTTGATCAAAATACTACCTGCATGAACTCTAAATACGTATGTATATCACTGGCAATTTAGTAGACAATTTAAGTAAAAACCTTGAATGGAATGCATCAATTTTGTAGACCAACATGACCATCCAAGATGGGACGTTCGATCAGTGGGTTCATTCTATGAATTTTGACGGTCATCACTTATTTTTAAGATAATCATATTCATATATCCCTCCCGTTCTCAAATTGATTTCATAAAGTAGATCCAGATTTGATGTGGATTTGGTGGCTATATAATGTCTCAAATGAAATGACTAACAACTCAATTCATTTTTAAACTAGAATCGTTGTCCTAAGAGTAGCCTACCCCCAATGTACTTGGGATAAAAGCTTTATCGTTGTTATAATCATTGTTCTAAGAGTAATTTAAAAATAGAAAGAGTATATAAAAAAATGAGTTGTGCAGCTGATTCTTCAACCTAGTAGCTGAATGAACCAAGGTTCATGTGCACATATCATAACACAACTCAAACAGTAGACCTGTGATATAGACCTAGAGCTGTGCAGCATCGCCACACGAGCCCATCGGTTTCAGGAGTTACAAAAGCCTGAGTCCAAGGCACAAAGACCTCAGGTGAAAACGTTGCAAGGCATATCTATATGATAATTCTCCTCTCCAAATATATAGCATCCATCATGTAATGAAGCTCACACTAAATTATCTGAAAACAAAAACTTAACATACATCCAGTTACCTGTTACAACAATATGAAAATGCATATAACAAGATAACTAATCTGACTGGGGTTAACCTTCAGAACATCATCCAACTATTCCTTACCATGCAATCTACTATTGCACAACAGCATGTCAGCATAAATATCCTTGGTGCTAGTCAATAGCCGTATGTAAGTTGGTTGATGCAAATTTGCACAACTATGGGAAGGCCTTAGCGTCATGATTAGAATCTAGGCTTCAGCAGGCAACACAGTCTTCTGTCAAAACTGAAGTGATAGCTGAGGCATGCTAAGCCTGTAGGCCCTCCTCTGGGGTTGCCAAAAGTTATCCAACTTGGCTCAAGCGGCCCATATTAGGTTGATCACCAGACAAAAACTTCACATCGCAAAGGAAGGGGAATTCTGGTTGGGTCTGTCCTGCCATTTCCTACAAAATGATCAAACGCGTAACTGAAACATCCCGATGAAAAAGCTTAAGGAACTACAACACATCCAAATCAGGTAATTACACCTTTCTCGAATGCACAAACTGAAACATCCAAATGTAAGCTTAAGGAACTACAACACATACAGAATCAGGTACATTTTCTGGGGGAAACGATCAGGAAATCTAAGTTAACTTGATCTTCATTCGCACCTATATAATATGAAAAACCATGAACTTGTTTATCAACTGTTGGCTGTTGCAACGCATGGTGCAGATAAATCGATCATGGGGAACAACAAATAATATAATATAAAGATGGTAGCACACTGCAATAGTAGCTAAAAATGCATAAGAACACAAAACTTGTACTTAAATGACTGCGTTCGGAACAGAAACAGTGGTTTAACTAACATATATGTTCACTGTTGGGCTCGAAATTTACAGCTAGTTGTGTTATCTATGAGACCGTGAAAGGAAGTGACAAGTTTAATTTGCTGACAAAACCAACACTGCATTGAGCAATAAATGTTAAACAAAATAGCAGCTCGAAGCTTTTCAAACCCTTAAGTTGGCTGATACATCATGCGTATATGACACATGTTTTCTCAGTCCATTCTACAAGTAGGTCTAAGAACATTTAGTGTCAGAGTAAGTGAGCAACTTGAATTCTGGCAGTTGTATGTAGGCATAAGATATTCAGTTTCAATTCAACAACTGAAGTTGTTTCCTGCGTTGAAACGGCCATTACCTTCACATAATACAGATAACACTACCATCCCCACAAATTCACACACAGCAAGTTATAGGTACATGAGTCAGCAAGTTGTTCGTTCCCACAGTTTGCAGCAGACAGTGACTTATGCATTTATGTGGGTATTTTATCGCCCGATTATTTAGCAGGTCCAAAAAATGCTTCTAAAATAGCAGCGCCTCATCAAAAGAATGCAGTCTACCATAACAAACAAATAAAATCACCACCTTGAACAAATACACTTCAGGTCCAGGCAAATTCATATATTGAAAGATGGACTAATGAACACTATATGTAAGGATCATAACACTGACAAGAAATACACAAGTTACAGAGCAAAGCGCACAATCACCAGCAGATTAATATTTTTAGATAGTACTTGACTCAGATGCTACAATCAAATAAAAGGTGAAGAACAATACCCGTATAGTATATGAAAGTAGATTAACAAGTATTCCAGCTCCCTTTTATTTACCTAACAAGTCAACTGTGAAAGGTTGATTTGTATGGAAAGATGAAAACTGGAGCTATTACCTAAGGAATGTTTTAGCAAGCAACCTTGGCCGTTCATAACCATCATTAGAACCATCATTTGCACCATCATTTGATGTGTGCTCCTCATTGCTCTTATCCTTATTTCCATTTTGTTGTCGCTGCCTCACTTGTTGTCTTGATTCAGGTTTCCAGCAGGCCTTGGCAAGTGATTTGCCAAGTAAATCAGCAATGTCTGTTGCCATTTCCTCAGCCTTCTCCACATGAGGGAAGTTATCTTCCTCAAAATGGTGTGCCAGCCATAAATACATTGATAGGACCTGGTGCTTCGTCTCAAGGTCTAGAAGCTCAGTGTCGTTTTTTGCAGAACCTCTTGGCACTCCCATCGCGATACTGACACGACGGCTTTGGCTATAGTGAGTTGCAAATCTTAGAAGATGGTACATGGCTTTTGGATCCCTTATATTTACTGGTGCAAAACAAAAATTGTAGCGGTCCTTTAGGGATAGCCCCTGGACTCTCTCAAGCATATTAGCAACCTTCTTGATACTGTCCTGCTGACACATGAAGTATGTCTTATCAATGCGGCAATTATCACGGAATTTATCCAAAAGCTCATTGAAAGAAAGTCCAGGGGACTGGCTGGCAAACATTTCCACTTGCTCAAAGCATGGGAAAAGACCAACTTTCTGTGCCTCCTCAAACGGCTGCTGCAGGCACTGGATCAAATAATCCAAGTCATCCTTCAGGAAAGTAGTCGTGAGCCCATCCGGGTAAACACTACCCCTCCGACCAGCACGACCAGCAATCTGCTTTACCTGAGAAGCAGGAACTGAAACCATTCTGTCCCCATTGTACTTTGCCAAGCTATAGAATACAACCCTCCTAATGTTGAGGTTCAGGCCCATGCCAACTGCATCACTGGCGACAAGCACATCATACTCATTATCCTGCTCATTGAACAACTTAGCTTGCTGTCGTCGTGTTTCTGGTGGCAAAGCACCATAAATAACACAGCACTTGTGTTTTGTAAATTTCTCAATTGCTAGTTTCACCTCAAATATCTCCCTGCGTGAGAAAGCAACAATGCAGTCACCAGATCGAACATTCTTGAGGTCCCCAAGAAGTGTCTTTGCCTCAACAACAAGCGGCTTGAAACGTTCATACTGATGCACCTCCAAATCATCCCCAGTATGTGCACAAATCTTCCGGACAATCTTGAGCACACTAGGGTCACCGCAGAGATGTATCTCATCTGCCTTGAGCCCAAGCACCGCACGTGTCCACGCAAAGCCCCTGACAGGGTCAGACATCATCTGTATCTCATCAACCACAGCGACTTCGTAGAGCTCCTCGGTGGAAACCATTTCAATAGTGCACGCTACATGGTTGGCAAAAGGCACTTCCTTAACCTCCTGGCCGGTGCGGAGTGTGCAGTAGACACCGAGGGCGTTGACCTTATCGAAGACCTCCATGGCGAGGAGGCGGAGCGGGCTGCAGTAGACTCCAGACTTGGCGGCAGCGAAGCGAGTGAGCGCATTGTGCGTCTTGCCGCTGTTCGTGGGGCCACAGTGGTACACGATCCGGCGGCGCATGGCGCGTGCGAAGGGGTACCAGGTGTGCGGCGCCGTGAGGTCCGCCGCGGCCATGACCGACCTGTGCTGCCTCAGCTCGTCGGCGAAGCTTGAGACGCAGAACTCGGCGAAGGCCGGGAGGAGGAGCGCGTGCGCGTCCTCGGCCGGGAGGTCGAGGAGGCGAGCCGCCAAATCCTCGGACAGGCGCAGGAGAAGGTACTCGCGGAAGCGGCGGACGTAGGTAGGGAAGGCGGAGGCCGGTACGTACAGCGCCAGCGCCTGGTCGGACATGGCCGGGTTCTTGGCGAAGCCGCGTACGAGGAGCCCAACGGCGTCCCACGTGGCCTTCGGCAGGCGGGAGGAGCCGGAGGACGGTTCCGAGGCGGATATTTCGCGCCATAGCTGCTTAGGGTCCAGAGGTCGTGGTTTCTGGCTGGGACCACCGGTTATGTCGGCCGAGAAGAAGCGGTTCTGTGGTTGGAGCCATGGAGGTGGAGGATGGAGTGAGCTTTGGTGGAGGTGCGAGAGGAGAGGGATGAAGACACGGCAGTGTGCGTAGGAAGTTGAGCGGCGGAGAATCACGCCGGCGATGGCGGCGGCCGCCATGGGGTTGGTCGGCGGGTTAGGTTGGGGCCGGCCGCATGGGGGTCGGGGAGGAAGAAGGGGAGGGAATGGCGGCGCGCGAGAAGCGGGCCTCGTGGAGATGCTGGGCCGACGTGGGCCGCTTCTGGAAACGGAGGTACGATCATGCTTGTCACATTTTCTGGAAACGGATAAAAAAGATCGGATTCCTCCCGATTGCAGCTCGTTCAGTTCGTTCGTGCGCCACACACAGAACACCCTCTTGGAAACCCACCATCTGGGATGTGCTGCCTCGCCAGTGCCGCGCCTACCACCGTGGCCGCGCCGTATGCTGCGGCCAGGCGCGTCGGCCGCCGGAGGCTTGTCATTGGGTGCGCCGTCTCCACAACCAACGACGGCGAACCGGCGACTCGGAGGTCTGACCGCCTCTTGCTGCATACCAGCATTTTTTCCTCCGTCCGATGCATTTCGCTAGTATAACCCATCGGTATCCAAGCAGTTCTACTGGTCTGTTGTGTCTCAATCTAATGTATATCAGTTTTCAAGCACAACACAGAGCGTCTTAGCTTCTCGCAGTTCTGTACCATTTGCATTTCATTTCGATATCACGGATGCAGTCCTTAGGATATAAGAGCCCAATTCCATAACCTGTTAGCTATTATAGAGAGTGATGTTTTACATGTTTTCCCTTTTTTATAAAATCCTAGCACATTTCACCTGCATCAGGTCCTGCTATTCCTCTGCTTGGGATTTGGATTTGTCGCCCCTTATCTACCGAACCGTTTGCTCATGCAATGTTCTTATACTGTGCTATTTAGTTTGTGTATATTATGTATAAGTTTTGATTGACCTTCCAGGTCAACAAAGGTGGCATGTGATGTTGGTGAAATGTCAAGTAAAACCTTAATTCTTGTGTCAAAGAGAAAGCTTATCGCCTTGTCTGCCTTCTGTGTGTGCTTACATTCTTCAAGGTACTTCTCAGGTTCGGACTAAGTGACATGGTGACTTAGGTGTTAGTAGAAATCAGTTTGATGTCTTTTACTTGAAAACAGATGATGCCCCTTGGAATAGGTTGGTTTATGATTGTTCATGTAACGTATGGTTTTAATAACTTGGGACGTTCTTACGACAGCACTTGCTTTGGGTGATCCATCTGTCAAAATTGAGGATGTGACTCCTAAGATTTTTCCATCTGGCCCGTTGTTTCCATCTGAGGTTAGTAATTAGTTGAGCCCACATGATAGTCTTATTCTATGAATTTGTTCTTTAAAGTGCATTGACATTTATTTGCTTCATGCTCTTGAATGACAGGACCATATCGCAGAGCTTTTTGAAACAAACACATACTCAGTTGTCAACATTTTTGACTCAACACTGCGGCCACAACTTAATGTAACTGGTGTCATTGAGGTAAACTGAAAGCATGTACATGCTAATAATTTTAGACACAAGATTATTTATTAATTGTTGCATGACTTGATATTAACCTGTTTCCTAGAATCACAAGGGCAAGATACATTATCTTTTCTTCCCTGTCTAACATTATGACTTAGCTAAAGTTGTGTGAAATTTTCTCCAATATGCAGCTGTACGGAACTTTCAGATGTATTTATTTGCTCCCCTGATACCTTTTGCAGATAGCATTTATTAATGATGTATTATATTATTACTTTTGATAAGGGTGTGAGATGCTCTTATTTGAATGAAGCTTCTTGTTCGTTTTAGATCCCTGAAGGAAATGGTTCTGGTGTAGTTTGGGATGATTCTGGACATATCGTTACAAATTATCATGGTATGTACATAATACATTATATCTCTAACATGTATGAGTTCATATGATTATTGTATGTTACAGTTGTTGGCAGTGCTCTTTCAAAAAGTCCGAAGCCTGGAGACGTTGTTGCCCGTGTCAATATTCTTGCTGCTGAAGGGTAAAACCTTATACACCAGCACTTACTCAGATACGTTTTCGTGAACCCAATGCAGTTGCCAGTATTCATATGTGCAAGCAAACTGATAATTTCATGTGTCTACTTGAATTCTTGAAAGGATACAGAAAAGTTTTGAAGGAAAATTGGTTGGTGCAGACCGTGCTAAGGATCTTGCTGTTCTAAAGGTAAGACATACTTAGACTAGTTCTGAAAGGAATAAGGTACCTTTTATCCACATAAAATGCAATCTGGCCTATCTCATGTCGATATGCATCGCCATAGATTCATCTGATTTCGATAGTTATTTTGGTTAACCTGTTCAGTTTGCTTCAGAAAAATTCTTGCGGAACAGTTTCTATTTCAGTACCTAATACATGGACATGTAGGTTGATGCTCCTAAAGACATCTTGAAGCCAATTAATGTGGGACAATCCTCGGCTCTAAAAGTTGGTCAACAATGCCTAGCAATTGGAAATCCTTTTGGTTTTGACCATACTCTAACTGTTGGTGTTATCAGTGGTTTGAATCGAGATATTTTCAGTCAAGCTGGAGTGACAATTGGAGGTGGAATTCAAACAGATGCTGCTATTAACCCTGGTAACAGGTTTGTATATATGGTTTATTTTCTATATTGATGGTCTCCTTCGTGGCAAATTTGCAACTAATAAACATTTTGAAGTTCTAACGATGCGTTTGAACCTCAATGCAGTGGTGGCCCTTTGTTAGATTCGAAGGGGCATATGATTGGTATTAATACTGCAATATTCACACAAACAGGTTAGATTAATTAAAATTCTCCATATATCTATAAACCAAACGGGTTCCTTGACCCGTAAAGTATCCAAATGTTGCTAGAAGATGTTTAATCTTTTGGTACCTAATGACACCTCTTCGAATATGATCTTCAGTCATTAACATTGAAAAGGACGTGTATAACATTGGTGAAGCTCGACCCTAGTTTGCTATTTAGCATGATCCTGATGAGCTGATTACAGAGTTAACCTTCAAGTATATGGTTCACTTCCATTTTCTAGATTCTGTGGTGGCACGGTGTACGGAGGTTGTGTTATCATGTTTAATATCCTCTATCGTACTGTTTGACGTTGGACTTTGTTTCAATTTTCACTTGCTTGGTTTTTCTGCCAAGACAGCTGCAATTTCGTTGTTGTGGTGGTAGTGACAATTCAGGGGAAACCTTACCATTCAGTTTTAGTCATTAGGATTTCCCATTGTGTGGTTTGCATTTAATCTCATAGAGGCCAAGAGATTGTAGTGGTTTGCATCCTCTTTATAGTGATATATAACTCTAGATTCTTCCCCTGTGTGTGTGTTGACTTCGTAGTGAACCTATCAAATGCAGCTCCATCTATGATTTATAGGTTAACCTGAGATGCTACTGTTTTTTCAATGTTGCAGGAACGTCTGCTGGTGTTGGCTTCGCCATCCCATCATCAACTATACTTAAAATCACCCCTCAATTAATTCAGTTTGGAAAAGTATGTTTCATGGCTAGCTTGGTATTCCAACTTTTCTAATCTTAGCCATCATGCTAAAGGCCATGCTATATATTTAGGCAAGTATATTTGTCATGTGTGAAATGTGATCTTTATCTAGAGCCTGTTGCTTCTTAAGATGCCTGTATGCAGTTGTTTGTGACCAATTGCCCTGCTACAGTTAGCATAATTGTAGATTAAATGCTTTGAAACAAAGCACATTATTGTAGGAAGTCTTTCTGGAGGAACAAGTCCAGTTCCTAAGTTATGTTAGTAGCATATAGTGTTTGCTGTGCTCTCCTGAAAGTCTTTTGTAATGTATATTCTGCTATGCCTTGAAGGGTTTTATTCAAAAACGTCTGGTGATCAATAAGCGGGTTGGTTGCAGTCCTAGATCATTTTTTCTTTTTTTTTCACAAAAAGAAGAGCATTTTTTTCTGTTCATGGCTGATTCATGGGCATAGTTTTCTGCATTTCATGTTATGCCAAGTATATTTCTCTCTTTAGGTTCGCCGTGCTGGCTTGAACATGGAATTTGCTCCAGATCCAATTGCATATCAGCTTAATGTTCGCAACGGAGCTCTTATACTGAAGGTAAATTGCATCGGCGAGACCCTTATGTTTCGTTGGTGAACAGGATTATTTAAAAGTTTTATCAACCCTGGTATCCCCCTTATCCCATCAAATCCTTCTCTGTAGGTTCCTGGGGACAGTGCTGCAGCTAAAGCTGGTCTCACTGCTTTGGGCAGGGGTTTCGCTGGTAATATCGTTCTTGGTGACATCATTGTTGCAGTGGACGGTAAACCTGTGAGTTTTTTCTCTGAAGTCTGACGTTCCATTTGATCTCTGTAGCATTGTGGTCTAGATTTATGAATCCTTGCCTCTGTTTCTTGCATTGTCACTTCCGGAGCAGATTAAAGGTAAATCTGACCTGCTAAGGGTTCTAGATGATTACGGTGTTGGTGATCGGGTGACCTTGACAGTCCGGAGAGGCACCGAGACTCTTGAGGTAGCCTTGCCTTTAGAAGAGGAGAGCATCTGATGCATTTCCCACGTTCGCATATCCAAGCTAAGAGTTATAGTTTGCAGCATTTGTCAATCT
Organism: Neostapfia colusana; assembly: GCA_030760725.1. NCBI lineage: Eukaryota > Viridiplantae > Streptophyta > Magnoliopsida > Poales > Poaceae > Neostapfia > Neostapfia colusana. The sequence continues at coordinate 54,994,456 of JASWHV010000019.1, forward strand.
CGTCACGAGTCCAGTGTAAGGCATTTTGTTAAAAGGAGTCGATTCTGGGCTCTTGTTGGCCAACGAGAGCTTCACTGTATATTTTCTTATTATAAACCTGCTGATAGATTGTGGGTTATCTGGCTGCGGTTAAACTGATTATTTCATGAATAATGTATCAGAACAAATATATATTCTTATGATCATTTCATGAATCATGTAACACGGTGATTGCGGGTTATCTAGCTGTAGGCAATGGTGATTGCCGACCTGCTGCTGCTGCACTTGTTCCTACAGAGTGAACATTATTGGCGTTGCGCGTGTCTGAACTCTGTGTTAGTATCTGAAGTACTACTCTAGTGGTTGGGGTTACATATTTATAGCTAAGGCAGCCAAACATATATTAGATGCTAGTCTAAGATGCTGTTAGGACTAATATGATGTCCTCTTGTCTAAGATGTTGTACTACCAAAGGACTAAGATGTTGTCCTACCAAAGGACAAATATGTTGTCCTATTAAGGATTGAGATGCTGTCCTAACTAGGGGCCACACAGACCAAGAGTACAAGACTTATTACTTCATTCTCCACCTAAGTCTTGTGCGTTGTCTTGCGGGGGAGTTGGAACATCCCGATCCTGGAGCAAAGCTCAAGGAACGTGATCCTCTCAAGGGGCTTGGTGAGCAGGTCTGCAAGCTGGTTCTTGGTGTTGATGTAGCACGCCTTGATGCTCCCTTCCTAAGCAGCCTCGGAGGAAGTGGTACCTCACTCGGATGTGCTTGCTCCGTTCATGAAAGACGGAGTTCTTTGCTAGAGCCAGAGCGGACTTGTTGTCCACCTTGAGTTCCACTGCTCCGATGTCTTTGCCGAGGAGATCACCAAGCAGTCGAACTAGCTAGAGCGTCTGAGTCGAAGCAGTAGAGGCTGCTATGTACTCGGCCTCGCAACTGGACAGGGTCACCACCTGCTGCTTGATCGACTGCCAGCTAATGAGGCACTTGCCGAGGAAGAAGAGAATCCCGCTCGTGCTCTTGCTAGTGTTGATGTCGCCGGCGTGGTCGCTGTCGCTGTACCCGACAAGGTGTGCCTCCCCAGGGCACCTCAGGTAGTAGAGGTCGTGGTCGAGAGTGCCCGCAACGTAGCGGATGATCCTCTTCACAGCCTGCTGGTGCTCCGTCGTCGGTCGCTGCATGAACCGACTGACGTAGCCGACAGAGAATGCCAAGTCCGGCCGTGTGTGGGCGAGGTAGCGAAGGCTCCCCACAAGACGCCGATACTGCGTGGCGTCCACCTCCTCCGTCGTGTTGTTGCGGCTCAGCTTCAGTCTCTCCTCCATGGGAGTGAGAGTTGGGTTACAGTCTGCGAGCCCAGCCAGCTCAACAATGCGCTTGGCGTAGGCAGTCTGTCGAAGCATGATCCTGAAAGTGCATCTAGGTAATCCCTGTGGGTTTTGGTTGATTGATGACGATAATTAAGATACTAATGAGTTTTTACTGAGTATGAGCACAGGTGCTTATCAAAGGAATGGATGTGGAGTCTCTCAAGAAGCAAAAAGGAAAAGAAGAAGACTTGCAAGAGTAGAAAATAGAATTTTTCTATTGAGTTTCACATTTTCTAGTTGTGTACAGGGTCTTCTCTTTTAGAGTGCTTGAGAATCATTAGAGAGCTCAAACTAAAGTTAGAAAGTTAGAATCGTGAGAGGAAGTAGTCATAGGTATGGCTGAAAAAGGAAGACCGGACTTGTCCGGACTAGGAGTCAGACTAGTCCGTTCCAACCTGGACTACTCCGTTTTAGACCGGATAAGAAGCCTCTGAGTGAGTTCGGACTTGTCCGTTCTGCACCGGACTAATCCGTTGTCGAGTGAGTTTGAGCCGTTATGAGACTAAGTCTCAGAAGGCCGGACTAGTCCGCCCGTGTGGTCGGACTAGTCCGCTAAGAGGACTAAGCCGTTTGGGTCCAGAGAAGGAGTCTTTGAGTGACCTCGGACTAGTCCGGTCCCTTCAGACTAGTCCGGTTTAGGAAGGAACAAAGGTTCCTGTGTGAGCTCGGACTAGTCTGGAGTTGGCAAGACTAGTACGCAGTCCTATATTGGAGAGTTTTCGAGACTAAGTATGGTAAGACCGGACTAGTCCACCCTTGGGGCCGGACTAGTCCGCCCCTACCAGACTAGTCCGTTCTCATACGGAACAAAGGTTCCTGACTGAGATCGGACTAGTCCGGGATTTTATGACCGTTTGAATCCAACGGTCACGAGACTTTAGTTGGTAGCCTTGTGACGTGAGTGGTCCCTTAAGAACGGACTAGTCCGGGGTTTGGACCGGACTAGTCCGGACTTTAGTAGGTAACGACTAGATGCCGAGATTTCTATAAAAGGAGACCCCCCGGCTGAAAATTGAAAAGATAAGTACCCTAGCGCTGAAAACTTATTCCTAGAGCTCTTCTAATCTTCTTTCCTCACCTTCTTTGACCCCTACGATTGGATCTTAAGGGGTTTGTGGATTTGTGAGAGGAGAGACGTGGTGATCGATCTTTGAGCTCTCGGTTTGACTTTCTTGCACTCTGTCGGTACCCTCGATACGGGGTACCCCCGCGCACAGGGGAAAATGCCTAAGGACCTCGCCCTTCTCCGCAGGGAGAGCTCCGAAGGCGCCACATGTCTAGTGGCGCCGGACCTCCCTCTCCTCAGAGGAGAGCTCCGGACTCGCGACGTGGCCAGCTGAGCAGGACCTCCCCCCTCCGCGGGGAGAGCTCCGAAGGCTCCACGTGTCCCGCGGGGCCAGACCTCCCTCTCCTCAGAGGAGAGCTCCGAGCCCGTCACGTGGCTAGCAGAAGCCGGACCTGTCCCCTCCGCGGGGGGAGCTCCGAAGGCTCCACGCGTCCCGCGGGGCCGGACCTCCCTCTCCTCAGAGGAGATCTCCGGGCCCGCCACGCGGCCTGCAGGACGACGCTGCCTGCCCCCGCACGGTAGGCAGCGGGCGTAAAGACGCGACATACCTTGCCCGTACATGGTATTCAAGGCCCGCGCCTTCCCAAGACGCGGGGACGCAGAGCACGCCTCTGTCAGGTGCCGTTGCGCCCAGTCACATCACAGACTGGCGGGCTGTGTCAGAGCCTGTCCGCCAATAAACACAGCGACAAGACATCCCCTGCCGCCCCTGCCGTCATCAACCACTACGACTAGCTTGCGGCATGGGTAGGGCGGCAGAACAAAGACTCGGAAGCCTTCGCCAGAGACAACTACCGGCATAACTGCAGATACGGTAGACGGCAGACAATCTCCACGGGACCACCTGTCGGGTCCCGGGCCCCCCTTTGTAAGACACTCGAGCCTTGGACTATAAAAGGCTCGGGTAGGCAACGTTAGCAAGGGTTCGAACTCTGTGAACTCGCATCCTAGGCATTACTCACCCTCAAGCTCAGGACTCCGGTTCTGAGCAACAAGCAATACATCGAGCACCTCTGCTCACCGTGGACGTAGGGTTTTACGCTCCGGCGGCCCGAACCACGTAAAACTCGCCGTGTCAAGCTTCTCCCTCACTCGTCCCTAACGCTTAAGCTCTCCGTAAGCGACTAGCCCCTCCGAAAAAGAACCTCCGCGGGCTGCCCAGAGCAGGTCCGGGGGAAGTGTCGACCACACACTTCGACATTTGGCGCGCCAGGTAGGGGGCTTTTCCCTTGCGCGACGAGCTTCTGCCGACGAAGATGACGAAGCTTCCTTTAGCGGCAAGCTCTCCTCCCCCGCTTTCACGACGGACCGTGACTAGCGGGGAATACGTGTCGACACACTCAGGACGGAGTGTGTCGGTGCAAGCTGGAAGCCAGCAGCCGACTCCGGCAACGCCGACTCCGGCAATGCAGGCTCCAGCTAGCGTGAGATCTTCTGCAGCGCTGAGCCTCCCCCACGGGGGCGCGCTAGCTGCAGCAAGAGCGCTACTGCGCAATCACTTGCTGGGAACGCGCCTCAGTCAGCAACCCAGCAGTGGATCCGCGAGGTAGACCGTCTCGTCATCGCCGCCGCAAACCCTCGACTTCGGTGGGACGATGTTCCGGCCAACCGGCTGTGCCGCTGACGCGCACGCCAACGGTTGACGGACAGACGGCGGATTCCAGCTCCACCAGGCTCCCATCGACGGACCTGCGGACAGAGCTGGAACGATGCCACTTGGGCCAAGATGCCCGAGTGCTCCTCGAGCGACGACGAGAAAGGCGTCGCAACCAAGAGACCGGCGACAGCATGACGTCAGCCTCGACCCTACCTGAGGCGCAGACCTTCGCCACGCAATCTCTGCCCCAGGCATACGCCACGCAGCATATGCCACAGCCATATGCCCTGCAAATGGCACCCCCGGCCTATGGCGCAACCTTGCCCATACCAGGGTACACAGTGCCAGCAGCGAACCAAGCGTTCGCGGCACCAACGCTTGCAGCAACAGGAGCAGGATGTGCGGCCCTGGTGCCCCACCTTCGCTTCGCAAGGTGGCCGCACAAGTTTCGGCCGCACCTGCCCGAGAAGTACGACGGCAGCGTTAACCCGGCGGAGTTCCTCCAGATCTACTCCACCGCCGTCCTAGCTGCGGGAGGGGACGAGGCCGTCATGGCCAACTACTTCCCCGTCGCCTTGACCGGCCCAACCCGGTCTTGGCTCATGAACCTCCCCCAGGGTTCCATAACCTCCTGGGGAGAGCTCTGCCGGCAGTTCACCGCCAACTTCGGCAATTCCTACACCCGGCCTGGCACGGAGCTCGACCTCCACGCCATCCAGCAACAACCTGGGGAGTCGACGCGCTCCTTCATCCAGCGGTTCTCCCAGGTACGAAACACCATCCCACATATCCAAAATGCTTCTGTGGTGGTGGCGTTCCGGCAAGGCATCCGGGACAAGAAGATGCTTGAGAAGCTCGCGACCAGAGAGGTCCGCGACGTCTCAGAGCTCTTCAGCCTGGCGGACAAGTGCGCCAGAGCAGTAGAAGGGCGGAACTCGCACTCCATGCCAGCCTCCGAGTCAGGAGGACAGCCCGGATCTGGCGCTTCTTCCTATGGAGGCAGCAAGAAGACCAAGAACCGGGGCGGTGGCAAGATGAAGTCACCGGCCGCGGCTCCCGTTGCCGCAGCAGCGGCGCCCAGTGGAGCTCGGGGGCCGCGCCCCGACAAAAGGCAGCGACAGTCACCAGCCCCAGATGGTGACCAAGGCGAGCTATGCCCCGTGCATGGCACCAGCAATCATACTGCTGCCGAGTGCTGGGACATCCAGAGGCTCACAGAGCGCTTCCGCAAAGGGAGGCAGCTAAGAGCTGATGCTCCGCCCCTCCCTCAAAGGGAGGGCAAGCAGAAGGTCGACGCCTCAGTCAGCGTCGGCCACCAGGTGCGGTTTCAGGAGCCTCAGCGCGTCATAAAGACGGTGCACAACGGTGAGGACTCCAGCTCCGGTGGTGACGAGTCGGGGCAGTAGCCAACTACGGCCGCCCCAGAAGGTCCGTGGAGACTGCACTAGTGCGATATCAACCTTGGAGAAGCTCCAAGTAGTTGCAGCAGCCCAAGCACCAGCCCCGACGGTGCAGAATCGGGCCAGCTCCACCCGAGTGCACGTCTCTGTGCCTCGGCCGTACCTCCTAGGGGCCGCCCAGGGTCTCCCAACCTCTTGAAGGCCTTAGCTAGAAGGAGAAAGACGCCTTGGGTCTCCCAAGAAGAGTCTAGGTCCTCCTACCCCTTGAAGGCCTTAGCCAGAAGGAGAGGATACCCCGGGGCTCCCAGGAGAAGCCGCACAGGACCCGCTCCAGCGTGAAGATGACGACCTCGTCGACGAGGCCCGGCTGCAGGTGACACCCCACAACGCACGGTCTCGGTTGGTGCTCTAGCACTACCGCCAAGGGACCAAGCGCGTCAGGGACCTTCAAGAAGGCAACCTGGTGCCGCGGCACACACTTTCCCGCGAAGGACCTATAAACTCTCCCCCAGCCGGGAAGGTCCCTTCCGAGTCACGAAAGTTGCCGTCCCAGGTACACATGCCTTTCAACCAAGGATGGGATCCGTTCCCTAACCCTTAGCATGGAACAACACTGTAAGTCCTACCTCCTGAGCGTTAGTAGAACAGGGCCATACCCTTCTGTAATAAATCCCATAGAGTCTAGGAACAGCGCTCGGAGCAGCTAAGTCTTAGGGGACGGTCCAGGACTACGTCCAGCTTGGCCTGGTTCCGACCCTAAGCGCGTAGAGTCTTGCTTCCCTTCTTAATGAGGCGGGTCGTTGCCTCCATGTACAGCCTGACTTCCCCCTATGGGCATTTACACAGAAACCTGTTCTACTTCGCTCTCTCTCATGTGCTCATTTAAATTACGCATTAGTTTTTATGACCACACTTTCTATGTATGCTCACCGTACATTTAGCTCCCCTTTTCCCACGCTCATCCATAGTCGACATTTGCTATCCTGTCGATGGCCAGGGGGGCCTCTCGGGCCTCCCCCAGTCAGGTGTTGCGGTGCGAGTTGGTCACCTCCAGGAAAGGCCTGCACCGTGCATGGGGGGTCCAGGGTGCGTATCCCGCTTAGCCGACTCTGTACCCAAAGCATGCGCACCCTGCCCTCCGGAGGTCCAGGGGAGTACAGCCGCTTTGCATGGTTCCGTACCCAAAGCCTGTGCACTCTGCTTCCCCCATGCACGGTCCGGTACTAGGGGCCGGACGGTCGTACCCGGACCTTGGAGGGAGCCGGAGCCCCGGTGCCTCGCGCACAGAATTGCCCAAGCCCCGTATACCAGACTAGGACCGTAAGCCGAATAAGACTAAGAGACGGGGAGAGGAGGACCCCCCCCCCCCCCCGAGGAGAATTACGTTTCCTCTACCTGTCTGCAGGACCTCCAGGTTATAGCTACGGGGGCTACATGAGGTGGGGGGCAAGGAGCTATCGACTACTCCAGTGCAGGACCGGAAGGTCCGGGTTTCGCCCCTTCAACAGGGACGGGGCCCGAAGACCCCACGTGTCCAGTGGGGCCGGAGCCTTCGCCTCCTCACGAGGGGCTCCGGACCCGCCACGTGGCCAGCAGAAGCAGGACCTCCCCCTCCGGGGGGGGGGAGCTCCGAAGGCCCCACGTGTCCAGCGGGCCCGGAGCTCCCGCCTCCTCAGGAGGGGCTCTGGACCCGCCACGTGGCCGGCGGAAGCCGGACCTCCCCCTCCGCGGGGGGGGGGGGGGGGGGGGGGGGGGCTCCGAAGGCTCCACGTGTCCCGCGGGGTCGGACCTCCCTCTCCTTAGAAGGGAGCTCTAGGCCCGCCACGTGGCCGGCAGATCCGGACCTCCCCATCCTCAGGGGGCGGGCTCCAGAGACCTCCGGGGCCCTTAATACAGTAAGGACCCGGGGAAGGTGTCTGTGCAGAGCTTCGATATTGGTGAAGGCCTCTGAGTACCTTGCGGAGCTAAGGGCTCGGCCAGGCGAAACCAAGAAGAATACAAAAGCGTCACAGACACAAAGGGTCACAAGAGTCTATTTATTCATGGCTCCATGAGCTAGACTACAGACTCGATAAAAAGAAAGAAACAAGCCCTAGGGTCCTCCTGGCTCGCGCCGGAACCTAGAGGCTACAAGGGCGGCCACATCCCCGACTTCAGCCCTGGCGGTCTCCTCCCGCTCCGCGGCAGGGCCCTCTCTCGTTGGCTCCAGTGAGAAAGAAGGGTCCCGGCTCCTGAAGCATGCCAACACATGCGTGGCAACCTCCAAGGCCAGGCCCCGTCCCAATGCCTCAAGCTCGCTGGCGACCACCGCGTCTAGCCTGTTCAGCTTGGTGCCGATTGACTCCAGCGCGGGGATCACTTCGGCCACCTTCAGCGCAGGAGCCGCCGCCTTCACCGGGCTGAAACCAAGAGGGACCAAGGCGGACCCCGCCTGATCGACGAAGCTCGAGACCGCACGGGCCTCGGAGGACCGCAAGGCCAAGAGCTCCTCTACCTCGCGGCGGGCCGCCCGCAGGGCGTCGCGGCTTCCCTCGGAGAATTCCTTCTCCTTGGCCGCCAGGGAGCTTTCCCGAAGGCGGAGAGTCTGGGCAAGCCGCTCCAACTCTGAAGCCCGGAAGTCGGCAGCCAACTCCCGATCTAGGATCGCCTGGCGTTCCTGGGAGACCTGCTCTTCCCTCATGGCGAGGTCTGCCTTCTGGGCCTCTAGCTCCCTCGCCCGAGCGCGCAGGTCGCCCTCACCTGCCGCCAGCCGCGCAGCGACCCTCTCCGCCTCGGTTGCCACAGAGCGCTCCTGGTCCTCAACGGCGCGCTTACGACGCTCCAGCCTCTGCCGTATCTCTTCCACGGAAGAGAGGCTCTCCTCGGCCTGGGCATGCGCCTCAAGGGTCTCCCTGTGGAGCCGCCGCGTCTCGGAGTCCAGGCGGTCAACAACCCGCTTCTGCCGGTCGAGGAGCGCTCCCATGATGTCAAGCGACTCCCGCCTGGAGTCGAGCTCGCCCTTGACCTTCACGGTCCGCTCCCGCAAAAGGTTCCCCCAGGTGAGGAGGCGATCCCTCTCATCCGCCTGCTCCTGTCGCTCACGACCAAGCGCGGCCAGGACCTGCCGGACGCTCGCTTGGGCGAGCACGAAGGCATCCGCCAGGGGCAGTGGGGCAGCAGAGGCCGGAGCGGCGCCCCCGATCTCCTCCATCACATCGTCCTCAAGAAAAGACGACGCGACGGGGGCCGGGATAAGATGCCGGTCAGGAGAAGCTGGCACTGGGACCTCGACAGCCGGACCCGCCGAATCCTCACTGACAGCTGGCTCCTCAGTTGGTGGAGAGGGACGAGTGGAGGGAGTCGACGCTGAAATAGAAGCCGGGCCGCCTGGTACAGGGTGGACCTGCGCTGGCTTGGGGGCCGCGGCAACTGTCTCGGCAGGAGGAATTGGCGCTGAGCCGCTGACATAGAATTCGGGCAGACCGGAACAGGAGGAACTCGCGCTGGCTTGGGGGCCGCGGCAACTGTCCCGGTTTCCGAGCGCAACGGCGCAGACTCCCCATCAGTCGGGGACGGTCGAGAAACGCGAGCACTCCAACGGGCCCTGAACCCCGACTTCCGAGCCGGGGTAGGACCACCAGAGCCCGCCGTCGCCGCCGACGGCTGCTCCGCAGTCGCCTGGACTGACGGAGCAGGGGACGCTCTAGAAGCTCCCCTCGACGCATCAGCAGGTTCCCTGGAGACTCCCCGCTTGAGGAGGGAGGACGCGACGTCCGGGAACCTTCGGCCTATTGTCGCTTAAGAGGAGTCCCGTCGGCATGATGAGCCCGGGACCTCTTGGGGTCGCCACCGGACGGAGCACCATCTCCAGAAGCAGGAGGTGCAGGCACCCTGGTTCCCCGACTTGGCACGGATGCCGCTACCGTAGGAGATCGAGCGCGCTTCTTCTCTAGGGGCGGGTTGGAAGCCATGACAGGGGAGAGCACAAGGACAGGGAAGACAAAGGCGCAAGAATCCAAGGAAAAGCGCTGGGAAGTGCGAAGGGAAGCCGTGATGCCGGTAAGATCCTCTTTTAAAACTTCCCAGGTGCGATTCGAAGCGATTCAAAACTCTTCGAATACACGACATGGGCAACCGCTTCGGCTCCAAGACCGAGCGCCGATGACAGGTGGACCCAAGCCGTCCAGCTGAAGCGGTGGGTCATGAAGTCAGTCTCCCAAGGAGACGAGTCGGCAAGGCGCTTCGGCGGTTCCCGAAGAAAGCGCCGCAACATGCAGAAGTGGCAGCCTTGGGAACCACCGCAGTAAAAGCAACCATCAAGTGGGTGCACGCTCCCACGATCCCGCGACTGTTCGTGCTCCGGCAACGGTCAATGCGGGACTTAGAGAAAGTGCGCAGAATGGAAGAGACGGAGGCCCCACCTCGGGCTCGCTATCTCCCCCGAGATGGGCCCGGGGGCCACTGTCGGTACCCTCGATACGGGGTACCCCCGCGCACAGGGGAAAATGCCTAAGGACCTCGCCCTTCTCCGCAGGGAGAGCTCCGAAGGCGCCACGTGTCTAGCGGGGCCAGACCTCCCTCTCCTCAGAGGAGAGCTCCGAACTCGCCACGTGGTCAGCTGAGCCGGACCTCCCCCCTCCGCGGGGAGAGCTCCAAAGGCTCCACGTGTCCCGCGGGGCCAGACCTCCCTCTCCTCAGAGGAGAGCTCCGGGCCCGCCACGTGGCTAGCAGAAGCCGGACCTCCCCCCTCCGCGGGGGGAGCTCCGAAGGCTCCACGCGTCCCGCGGGGCCGGACCTCCCTCTCCTCAGAGGAGAGCTCAGGGCCCGCCACGTGGCCTGCAGGACGACACTGCCTGCCCCCGCACGGTAGGCAGCGGGCGTAAAGACGCGCCATACCTTGCCCGTACATGGTATTCAAGGCCCGCGCCTTCCCAAGACGCGGGGACGCGGAGCACGCCTCTGTCAGGTGCCGTTGCGCCCAGTCACATCACAGACTCGCGCGCCGTGTCAGAGCCTGTCCGCCAATAAACACAGCGATAAGACATCCCTTGCCGCCCCTGCCATCATCAACCACTACGACTAGCTTGCGGCATGGGTAGGGCGGCAGAACAAAGACTCGGAAGCCTTCGCCAGAGACAACTACCGGCATAACTGCAGATACGGTAGACAGCAGGCAATCTCCCCGGGACCACCTGTCGGGTCCCGGGCCCCCCTTTGTAAGCCACTCGAGCCTTGGACTATAAAAGGCTCGGGTAGGTAACGTTAGCAAGGATTCAAACTCTGTGAACTCGCATCCTAGGCATTACTCACGTTCAAGCTCAGGACTCCGGTTCTGAGCAACAAGCAATACAGCGAGCACCTCTGCTCACCGTGGACGTAGGGTTTTACGCTCCGGCGGCCCGAACCACGTAAAACTCGCCGTGTCAAGATTCTCCCTCACTCGTCCCTAACGCTTATGCTCTCCGTAAGCGACTAGCCCCTTCGAAAAAGAACCTCCGCGGGCTGCCCAGAGCAGGTCCGGGGGAAGTGTCGACCACACACTTCGACACACTCTGATTGTTAATTTGAGTTCTTGATTGTTGTATTTTGATTCCTAGAACTGCTAGGTTGTTGTAGGGAGCCTCAAGTTGTGAGTAGCCCCTAAGAGCATTGTATTCACATTTGATTAATAGTGAAAGAGCCCCGGCTTGATCTTGGTGATCGCTCGGTGAGGGAAGGGTTGGAAAAGACCCGGTCCTTTGTGGACTCCTCAACGAGGACGTTGATTCCTGTGTGCAATCGAACCTCGGGATAAATCGTGTCTCTTAGTTCCTTTACCTTCTCGCTCGCTCACTAGAATTACTTGTTAAGCTTTCGTCTTGTTAACACTTGTAAACTGTTCCACTGTCCTGCAATCTAATCATTCACAACTTATTAGTGAGATTGTTTGACTACTACATATTTTCCGCTTAAACAAACTTAAAAAGAAAACCTAAAACGCAACTTTATACCCAGACCGGACTAGTCCGCCCACAGACCGGACTAGTCCGACCTCCTTCAAGTTTAATCCACTATTTGCAATAGTTTCAGGTTTTATTAGCCTATTCACCCCCCTCTAGGCAACTTTCAGATCCCGGAGTCGGCCTGGTGCACCTCGATCTCCAGGTAGAAGGAGAGAGATCCCAGGTCACTCATCTGGAAGGTGGCTTTTATCGCTTCCTTGAATGTTGCCACCTCCGCATCCTTGGTGCCGGTGATCACCAAGTCGTCGACGTAGACACCCACCAGTAGGGCATTTCCTCCATTGCCCCGCCGGTAGATGGCCGCCTCGTGCGGGCTTTGCTCGAAGCCCATCCCCTTGAGCGTGGAGTCCAACTTGGCATTCCACGCCCTTGGTGCCTGCCGCAGGCCATAGAGGGCCTTGCGCAGGCGCAACACCTTGCCCTCCTTGCCAGGAATCGTAAATCCCGGCGACTGATGCACATAGACCTCCTCCTTTAAATCATCGTTAAGAAACGCCGACTTGACATCCATGTCCCCGCCAGCCTCCCTGAGCAGCCAGCGCAAGGAGGAGTCACACAGATTCCATCCGCGCCACGGGCGTGAAGGCATAATCGAAGTCGTTCCCCTCCTGTTGCACGAAACCGCGTGCCACCAAGCGAGCCTTGTGCTTGACGATGGCGCCGACTTCATCCCTCTTCAGCTTGAACACCCACTTAAGGGTGATCACGCGGTGACCATGAGGGAGGTCAGCAAGCTCCCAGGTGCGGTTGTTCTCAACCGCGTCCATCTCCGACTGCATCGCGGCACGCCATGCCGCGTGTATCTCAACCTCCGCGAAAGACCGAGGCTTGCCATCGTCGCACGCAAGATGCAACTGCGCCTCCAGATCGCGAGGGACCAGTCCCGACACCGACTGGTCACCGAGAAGATCCTCCATCTTACAATACCGCAACGGCTCCCCGTCGTGGTACGCGTCAATGCACTCCTCGTCATGGGAGAGCGGAGTAACGAACTCCACCGGTTTGTGCTCGACATGAGCTGGTGTCGGAGTGGACGTACCCGGAGGGATGGCAGTCGGTGCTGGAGTGCTTGGGGTCGCCGGCTGTGGTGGTGGAGAGGTCGTCGCAGCCGAGGTCGTGACTGGGGAGCGTGGCGCTGAAGTTGGTGGACAAGAGCTACCTACTTCCCCAGTTCCCTTGAAGTGGATGTACTCGACGATGAAGTTGTCGTATGTCGGGGTCGAGCTGTCGTCTACCGCCTTGTCCCATGCCCATCCACGCCCTTCATTGAACACTACATCACGTGTCGTGCGCACGCGCTATGTTCCTGGGTCGAGAATGCGGTAGGCCTTCGAGCCCTCCGCGTAGCTGATGAACACCCCTGGAGTGCTCCTGTCGTCGAGCTTGCTGATGTGGCCAAGCTTCTTGGCAAACGCTACCCATAGGTGAGAGACTGTCGGCTTACGCCCATGCCAAGCCTCGTACGGCGTCATGCCGTTGAGAGCCTTGGTGGGCGAGCGGTTGAGGATGTAGACCGCCGTCAGCACCGCCTCTACCCAGAAGATAGCTGGCATTCCCCTCTGCTTGAGGAGGGCCCGAGCCATCCCCACAACCGTCTGGTTGCGTCGCTCGACGACGCCGTTCTGCTGCGGGTTGTACGGCGCGGAGTAGTGGCGCTGAACACCCTCATCCACGCAGTACGACGCGACAACCACCGTGAATTCGCCGCCGTTGTTGGTGCGCATCACGCGCAGCTTGCAGACGCACTCCGCCTCCGCAATGGCCTGCACGCGCCTGATGGCGTTCGCAGCCTCTCCCTTGCTGTCGAGGACCATCACCCACATGTAGCAGGAGAGGTCATCGACAAGCAGCAGGAAGTAACGTCGTCCTCCCGGTGTAGCCGGTGTCACCGGGCCACCCAAGTGCCCCGTGCACGAGGTCGAGTCGCTCCTTGGCTCGGAAGCTCGAGTGCTGGGGAAAGGGGAGCGACCTGTGCTTTGTCACTATGCAGACATCGCAGAACTGCTCCACATGGTCAAGGCACGGCAGGCCCCGTACCATCTCCTTGGCATTGAGCCGCTTTAGGGCCTTTAAGTGAAGGTGCCCAAAGCGCTCATGCCACTGCCACGCCTCGTCATCCCGGTGAGTCGCAAGGCAGAGAGGTTGTGCTACCTGCATGTTAAGGACGTAGAGTCGATTGGTGCCTCTGGTTACCTTGGCAAGAAGGTGACGATGGCGATCCCAAATCCTCATGACTCCGTCCTTGATCTCCACGCGCGAACCGTTCTCATCCAGCTGGCCCAGGCTGATGATAGAGTTCCTCAACGGGGGGATGTAGTAGACTCCGACGAGCAGCCTGTGCTCACGAGACTCGGCGGTGAGGATGAGAGAGTCGACGCCCTTGATCTCCACACCAGAGGCGTCCCCAAACTTGACGGAGCCTCGAACATTGGGGTCGAACTCAGTGAAGAACTCCCATCGACCAGTCATGTGATGGGTGGCGTCGGTGTCGAGGCACTACCCGTCAGTCTTGTCGTTGCTAGAGTCATCACCGAGAAAGGCGTATGCTCTCGGCTCATCGATGTGGAGGAGAACCGCTACGACCGATGCTACTGGAGGTGGCTCGATGCTTGCGTGTGCCAGGAGCAGAGTCAGCTCCTCCTCCTCCACCTGTGCGACGTGGGCCTAGCCACGTCGTTGCTGCCGACACTCCCTGGCCCAATGACCAAGCTTGCCACAGTTGTGGCACGTGTCGTCTCGTGCTGGCTTCCGGTTGCCGGCGGCGACGCTTTGGGTGCCTCCGTGGGCGCCACCCTTGGCACGTCTCTGCGCCCCAGCTTGGACACCTCCGCGCCCCTTGCTTGGCTTGCCGCGCTTGCGGTCGCCTTTCGAGTAGGAGGGCTCCCCCTTCTTCCCGTCACCTTGGCAGGCCTCCCACTACTCCCAAGTGAGATATAGCTTCCCGCCGATGGTGATAGGCCCCGAGAGAGGCTGAGATTCGTCGCTGTAGATGACATTGAGGCGGCCTATCGCCTCTTCAATCGACATCGTGGAGAGATCCAGCAGAGACTCGATCGAGCGAGCGATCTGCTTGTACTTCTCGGGGATGCAACGGAAGAGCTTCTCAACAGCTTTCTCCTCGTTGTAGGTGTCATCGCCGAACTGTACCATCTTCTTCAGTAGTGTGTTGAGACGGAGGGCAAAGTCATCAACATCCTCACCTAGTTTGAAGGTGAGGTTCTCCCACTCCTTGCGGAGTGCCTACAGTGTGGTCTTGCGGGCGCGGTCGCTGCCAATGTGTGCCGCAGCGATGGCGTCCCAGGCCTCCTTGGCAGTCCGCTTATTGAAAAACGAGAACTGCATCTCGAGCGGTACTGCAACAATGAGAGCATCCAGCGCCCGTCAATCCTCGTAGTAGTCGACGTCGCCGTACCGGACTGCTTCCCACATGTGCCGCACTTGGAGCCGTATCCTCATCACCGCGGCCCACTCGCCGTAGTTGGTCTTGGTGAGGGTAGGCCACCCACCGCCGGGACCAACGTCCCTGACAATGGCTTGGATCCCGTGGTGACCATGGTACCTGTTCGGGGAGGGAGAGTCGCGCCGCCTGTAAATGCCTCGATCTCCGTCGACCCAACCACCCCTGCCGGGAGCGTCGCCAGCGCGTCCGCGCCCGTCTGGGCTACAGTCGCCACGCTCATGGGGGTGCATGTATGCCCACTGTGGCATCTGTGGTCGTGCTACCTTCCTCGCCAGCTTGAGGTCTTCGTTGGTACCACCGCGGTAGAATCAGAGCCTCTGTCGCTACCGCTACGCAGAGCCTCAAGCTCTGTTGCAGCCGCACGCGCTGCATCCGCAGCCGCTGCTGCTTCTACTTCCGCCTTCGCCGCTGCCAGTTCCGCCGCCGCCAGCTTCGCCGCCCTCGCCGCAGCCTCTGCCGCTGCTCGCTCGCGTTCTTCTGCCGCGGCGACCTCAGCCTCCTGCCGATGCCGCACACTCGAAGCGACCGAGTGCTGAGACTGTCCTTCGGACATGGCGCGCTAGTAGGGGAGTGCTATGTGGGGAAGAGGCTGTCTCAGACAAGTTGTTGCTTGTCCGTGAAGAAGAGGAGGAATGAGTTGAAACAACCGTTGTTATTGCTGCCGGGTGAAGACGAAGAGAGGCGTGGGAAGGAGATGAGCAGGAGATGTCTAGGCTATAGGATAGCCTGGCTCTGATACCACTTGTTAGTATCTGAAGTACTACTCTCATGGAGAGGATGACACTAAGAGTTGGGAAATTTTTCTTGTTTCATTCCACACACAATGCCATGTCCAACCTAGAGGTTAGGGTTACATATTTATAGCTAAGATAGCTAAGCATATATCTAGATGCTAGTCTAAGATGGTGTCCTACCAAAGGACTAATATGCTATCCTCTTGGTCTAAAATGTTATCCTATCAAAGGACTAATATGTTGTCCTACCAAATGACTAATATGCTGTCCTACTAAGAATTGAGATGCTGTGCTAACTAGAGGTCACACAGACCAAGAGTACAAGACTTATTATTCACTCTGAACATGGAAACCAAATTACAGATTAACTCGAGGTAAACAGAATATACATGCATCAATAACCTTGACTTGCGAGTTGTGGCAGCGTGTCCATTCTTTCACTGGCACATCATCTCTGTACAAGTATTTTCTATAACAAAAATCTTTCGCGCCCCAGAACAGCTCGAACCTAATGGAAAATTTGCTGAACGAGAAGGATCCTCTATAACGAACCTAAAAAAAAGAAGAAGACCGTTAACCCTCGAGGCTCTGGAACACGACGGTGTGCTCAGCACTTGTTGTGAATCGGGTCGGAGCCTCGCCGGACCCGCCGCTTGCTCATCCTGTCGGGGTCGAACACGGTGGACGACGGAGAGGAAGCCCCGGCCGCCGTCGCGGGCCTCTTAGAGGCTTCGAGGCTGTCGTCGCCGCTCTCTGCAGGCTTCTTCCGTGGTCGCCCTGCAGCTTGCTCGGCCGGCGAGGCGACCCGGCCGTCGCTCGTGTGGTGGTCGACGAGGACGGCCGGGACTCTGACGGCAAGAACGCCCGGACTGGAGCCAACGTGAGAGGCAACAACAAGAAGAAGAAGAAGCGACACCAGAAGTACTCTCATCTCTCTCATCTCCCTTGCACAGACCAGGGCGATGATTTGATGCCAGAAGAACGCTGCTTGGTATAGCTACTCCTACCAGCTCGGCGGCATACGTTTGCAGGCCGCGGAGGCCTCGACAATTTGTCTGTTTCCACAACGCCCGCGCTTTGTGCTGCTTGATATAGGCCCCCCCCTCTAACTCGCTAGGCTACATCTGCAACAAAGACGGGGGTGAGTGAGATCTCTCGCTCGGTCCAAAAGCATAAAGCTCAAAGAGATGGACACCCACCCAGCAAGGCAACAAATCACTTTGCTTGCGTTTGTTCTCGGCATGGGGAAGGGTGCTCCTCTCCTCTGGCTTCACAGAGAAGCTTCCAAAGTACACTGGGGGCGAAAGCGGCGGTTTGGATGGGACGATGAGTGATGAACCCAAAGCCCAAAGAGGGAGGGACCAAATGCTATGAATATCAGAGTCATTAAGTCCAAATATATACAGATATAAGAGTGAGTAATATGCATAAAGTATCTTATAATAGGAAATTTGTACATATACATCTAACACCGATCAGGCGGGGAGGAGGGAAGAAACGGAGCAGCAGCCATGAACAGCTGGTGGTTCTCTCTCTCTCTCCCTCCCCAGCTCCAGGGCTGCATCCACCTAGCGGAATCTTCCAAAAAAACGTTCAGTAATTTGGACGGCACTGCTTTCTTTCTTCCAAACTATCCACCTTTGTTTTCACTATTTATCCTTTTCTTTTTCGTTCAAGATCAAGCGGCAAAGCCACCCAAAATAATCCTGCGGTAATAGGACGATGCGTCGTTTTTTTTTTGCTTTGCATGCCGTGCTGGAGCGAGCTCCTTCCCGGTCTGGCTGGTCGCGCGCCGCCGTAGTCGAGAGCCGCCGCCTTGGATCGAGCAGCGGGCCCGAGATCACAAGCCGCCACCGTTCAAAGATCCAAAGGGCCGGCCGCCACGCCGTCGCAGCAAAAGCCTCCTCCTCCTCCTCCTGCCACTGCTGCCTCTCGCAGCGGGACGTTCTTCCCTTTCGCTTTCGTTCTTTTGGGCAATCCCCCCCCCCTACCTGGTTTTAACTTAAAGCGCACGTGCTTCCCGGACCTCGCAGACAAGTTCAACAATGTCTCCTCTCTCTCTCTCTCTCTCTCTCTCTCTCTCTCTCCGCATAATACAGGTATTGCGCGATGACATAGGTCGATGATGGAGAGCATCACTCGAAGGCAAAGAGTGTTCAGCCAGTCGCCACAGGAAAACGCCAGTGAACCCGCGCCCGCTACAGCTCCGTCCATTCCTTCTCCGACGCCCTGGTGTCCAGACTGGTGCCGTCGCCCGCACGGGCGGCAAACACTGGGCAGGGCCACGGCAGCATGCAGGTGCGGAGCCCACGAGGCCCGTTACAGCCCGTTCTCGCATTTAGCCTATTAGGAATAAATTTCCGGTGGTCGAAGAACACACTTCATGATCTAGTCATTTTTGGTTCGTCGGATCTAGGTCAGGTTCCGGCAGCCTCCCTTTTACCGCTTCCCCGCCCTAGCCCACCAAGTTTCCTTTGTCCAGAGTTTTAGCCGCCGGCGCTGCCACCTAACCAGACAGAGAGGAGAGAGAGAAGAGTGACGCCATGGTGTAGCGCCTGACGTACCGGAAACGGCACAGCTACGCCACCAAGTCCAACCAGACCAGGGTCGTCAAGACCTCTGGTGAGATCCTTCTCCCCGTGGCCCCCGGTCTCCCGACAGCGATTCAAGTCCTTCCCGCTACTCGTCATGCATGTGCTGAATTTTGCCTTGCGGCTGGTGCAGGAGGGCGGCTCGTGTACCAGTACACCAACAAGAGGGCGAGCGGGCCGAAATGCCCCGGTCACCGGCAAGAAGATCCAGGGGGTAAGCCGCCGCACGCGACTCCAGTTCGAAACCGCAGAATGACTATTGGTGAAATCGTGCTACGTTTCCTAGAATTGCATTGTTTTGCGGTTAATATGTCAATCGAGTGGCCAAATCGTCGTGTCTGGACGGTCTAGTATATCATTGTATAAATGCGCATGAGGTAGTTTGGATTGTTCAGTGGAGGAGCCTTGTATGTCTGTTCCATGTATAGGTCGCCTCTAGCTACCACCTTTGCTTGGAGCGTTGGTCCGTGGTTGTGTTTTTGCAACAAGAATTTAGTTAGGCAGCTGCATTCTATTGCAGCATTCATGTACATGGCTACTCAATGCGAATGTCAGCCAATGAGTGATGCAATAACAGAAAACAATGTGGCGTAGCTGCAATTTCATAGAGTTTTATTCGCCATTGTAATATTTGTGCATTGTTAGGAATTTGTTGATTGATGTTGCTAAATTGTTTCGCGCTGCACATTGTTAAATGTGGATTGAAACAATGTGTGCTTTGATATCTTGTAGATACCTCACTGAGGCCTACTCAGTACAAAAGATCCAGATTATCCAGGAACAGGAGAACTGTGAACCGCCCCTATGGTGACGTTCTATCTGGTCAGGCTGTAACGGAAAGGTTAGTGTAGTCTCGTTGTATTACTTGTACGCGTTGACTCAGCATTATACACCATATATATTGCCATGTGCAACATCTGACTTTTGCATTACATAGAGGATCACCCGTGCCTTCCTTGTTGCGGAGCAAAAGATTGTGAAGAAGATTCTGAAGATCCAAAAGACCAAGGAGAAGCAATCATCGAAATGAAGTGGTCAAAGCTTTTTATACCCTTGAAAGTCTTGTTTTTTTGAGGATGAGGGATCAGTGCTTAATTCAAAAAGCCTGTTCTGTACCATGTTGATGCTGGTGGTTTCTGAATTGAGCTAGGGATTTCTCAGTTTTCCTTGTTCCAAGGGTGGATCTGGACATCATTTCCCGTGTGTTCTAGTGTCTACTGTCTCCACAAGTTTTCGATATGCCTTACCCTATTCATGCGACACAATTCTTCTATGGTAAAATATGCTCGACCCGTTGCAAGTCTATATTGGTGTTCCTTTGGGTTTGGTCCTGGAAAACAATAGTTTGATCTAAACCATAGTGCACACAGCCGTAGTGAGTGAGAGGCAGTGTTCTTGACACCCTAAAATGGGTTTGGGCTTACATCCAGGCTCTCTGTTAGAATCAGCTTTAGTCCAAATCAGAGCAACAATTATCATGCTTTACTGTACAAATTAGGTGATTAAGTTGTTAACAGAATACATCTCAGTCAAGTTCATAGTATTCTTTTAGAATGGGAAAATCGTTTAGGTAAAAGTTATTTTGTCAAGAATGATTCAAAATCATTTAGGTAAAAGTTATTTTGTCAAGAATGACATCCAAAATCGTTTCGATAAAAAGTTATTGAGTCAAGAATGGGATTCGAACCCATGCACATAATATTCTTTCAGAACGAAAAAATCGTTTCGGTAAAAATTATTTGTCAAGAATGGGATTCGAACCCATGCCCTTTCGGACCAGTACCTGAAACTGGCGCCTTAGACCAACTCGGCCATCTTGACAACATTGAATTTGTATCGTCATAAACTTAATCGTTTTGTTTGCAACTCTGAACGCATCACCCCCAGTCGCCCCCAACTCACACTGTTCATTCGTACCAAATGGCCCCTCCTAAACTCTATAGCCCGGCGACTCGCCCTCGCCGCCTGCCGCCGTTTCTGGACGCCGGCGGCAGCGGAACAACTCGTATCTTGCCGGAACACACAAGGGTTGCCTTGTTGTCCTGTCGTTTCCCTTCTCATATAGCTCGGAAATCAATGTTTCGGGTGTTTTGAGAAATCAAGAGTTGGCAATGCTGCTAGCTCTTGTTTTTTTCGTGTTATTTTTCTTTTCTTCCAGGACCGTTCTGGGGATTGGATTTTTCGGGATCCTATCAAGATCATTGTGCCCCTTGCTCTTGCTTCATATCTTATTGGTTACTACTTAGAACCTGAGATGCTCCCTGAAGTTGAAGCAAAACACTGATTATGCACTTCATAAAACGCTGGCTATGCCCTTTCTGAAACTTTGGACAGAAAGGTACAGTTCCAGTCTGGTGGATGTGAGCGCCGGGTTCGATGATATCCTTGCCGGTACACAACAGTTCTACGTGCTTGGAGGCAAAGGTGGTGTCGGGAAGACAAGCATAGCGGCGTAGCTTGCTGTGAAATTCGCCAGCCAGGGTGAACCGACCCTCATTGCATCTATGGACCCAACACATTCTCTGGGAGATTCATTTGAACAAGTATGAACGCCTATCTAATTTGTGTACATGCTACTCGAATTGATTCTTTAGTGTCTTTGTTTAATATATCTTGCTGATGCTGTTTATAGGACATGATGAATGATGGTGAAACTGTACGCATCAGTGGATTCAACTCCCTTTTTGCAGCTCAGGTACGAGAAATTACACTACAAACCTGGCCATTCTATTTTGTTCAGTCTATGCTACTGTATTAACGCATGATGTGCACTGCTCCAGCAGAAGCTGTCCAATTTGAAATTGAATGTATGGGTTCATTAAAAATGATAATAAATCTTGTATACATATGATTTCTTGCCCAAGGGTCATCCAGACATTTAATTATTGCCATGCTGCTTTCCACTTTAAATAACTCGTACTGGATGGAACGCATTCTTCTACAGATTGGCCATGTGGAGACAAAGGTCGATCCTTCCGAAACTCTATCTTGGATCGATAATATACTGCGAAAGATGGGGCTGGTGGTACCTGCGGATCTGGTATGGATTTACGAGGAAATTATGCAGTTATCTTCTCCAGTTGCATTCTGATAGTTTTTTCGAGATTGTTAATCTCATTCTCATGACTAAACAGATAATGTAACTGCACTATCTTTATTGCTATTTTGCCACACACAATGGTGCATTAACTTTTACTGGGGTTGCTAGTTCCATTCTTCCATATGTATCAACTATCATTTAGCAGTTCTTCAGCACTGTAGTTGTAGACCAGTAAGGCAGTAAGTAATTGGTCCACATGGATAATTACACTTTTGATTCGATCATGGCTTATGGCACAGAGATTTGCAACCAAAAAAACTTTAGTTTGCTACTGCTCAAGAAGAGGTGTTCTTCTAATTTCTTGCTTGATCACAATACTTATGCATACATTGTCCAACCTTTCAAGGTTATAAATTCTAAGCTGGATGAGATACTGAACAGATTCCCCACAGGAATTAAAGAAGCCCTTGCAATATCATAGGTACCAGTCAAAACATATTTATGGAGATGTATTATTGTTTTTGCACTCCCTAACATTACTTGCCACCTGATGTATATCGTTTCCAGCTGATAGAATCTGTCGAATTGCAAGGTGGCGATAAGTTTAGACGTATAGTGCTGGATTCTGTGGCTACTGTTCCCTTCCCACCACAATATTTATCCTGAATAGTTTCAGTTACTTTTAATTCCTTCCACTACTAATTAGTAGTTACACATTTGTTGTATAGGTACATATACTTAAGCTTTTGTCAGATGCTTATGGGATTGACAAATGACAGGTCACACGGTTTGGTCATTAAGGTGATCCTTTATGTAACTAGTGATCTTACCTGCTGTAACCCGATGCTGGCTCCATAAACTTCATTGAGTATATGTTTGCATTTGCTACTTACTTATTATTTTTGTTACGATAATTTGGTAAAATAGCTAATTGGTAAAAAAAGTTTATCAAGGTCATACAAAATTGACCTATAATCAGGGGTTTGATTAACATTGTATCTCCAAAATTCTGGCCACTGCCTTAAATTACCCATGGATTCCTTTTTAGCATGTTTTTCATCTATGAGGTTTGGTCGTTTATGTCTATAAACTCTAACACCAAATCATTTATATGAATCCCTGTTTTGGAGTGCTACTGGACTCTGTTAATAAAGATGTCTAATTCTGTTTCACTAAAATGTCTTTATGTGGTTATGTTCATGTGAAATGTAAGGCTGAAAATTCTATGAAACATGTCCTCACATAATCAAAACTTATGATATAATTGACTGAAAATTCTGCGCAACATGTGCCCACATAGTCACAGAGTCACGGTAT
Organism: Neostapfia colusana; assembly: GCA_030760725.1. Classification (NCBI taxonomy): domain Eukaryota; kingdom Viridiplantae; phylum Streptophyta; class Magnoliopsida; order Poales; family Poaceae; genus Neostapfia; species Neostapfia colusana. The sequence continues at coordinate 55,017,001 of JASWHV010000019.1, forward strand.
CATTGACTACCTTCTGTCTCAGTGTAGTATAGCATTGCTGTAGTAGAATCGACATGCTATGAAAAGAATAGTCATGGATAGAATGTATTAAGCTATAAAGGTGCAAGAACAATGAACCTTCTGCAATTTCTGAAGTTTGTATATCTGCGTTCTTCCCTTTAAAATCTTCTGCAAACTTGGAATCAATATTTTATTTATGCAAATGTTTACAATGAACCTTCTATAATTGTTTGAACTGTATGTCAGCGTTCCTTTAAATCTTCTGAAATCTGGGAATTGACATTTTACTTATGCAAATGTGTAATGCATGTTATTGCACATGTTTGTTTCAGGCTCTAAATGCAGTTCGTTCCCAGCTACTTCCTAAATCATTTGTTTGGAAAGAGCAACTAGATGTAAGTCCACAGTAGTTTCCAATCCAACAATTTGTATTGTGTGTTGAAAAGCAAGCTGCTATCTGATTATCTCCTTTCATGAAGGTTGCCTCAGCCGAGCTACAAGAAGTTCTAGAAGAAGTTAGTCAAAATATTTTCAGAGCACGTGAGGTGTTGTACAATCCAGAGTCAACAGAATTCATCACTGTGACAGTTTCAACGGTAAAAGCTACAAGCCCTTTTGCAACCGCAGCAATGGTTATTTGTGTCATTTGCATTTATGTTCTGTTATACCATACAAAGTAGGAAACAGTCTAGATAAGTATGCCCTTTATATTTTGAAGGTCCATTTACTCTTGTGTACGGAGACTTCACATGAGCAATAGGAACTAGGTTGCATGGCATATTCACGATCCAATGCAAAAGATAGAAAGATAACTCCATTCTCGTACTTGTGGGTTCTTGTTTCTGCAGATGATGGCAGTTACTGAATCATCAAGATACCATGCATCTCTAAAGAAGGATGGTGCACACATAAGGAGGCTTGTAGTAAATCAAGTATTGCCGCCATCTCCTTCAGACTGCAAATTCTGTGCTGCAAAATGGGGGGGGGGGGGGGGGGGTTCTGCACTACCACTCTTACAAGTAACAGCATTTCATCGGCTTAGAAGCAATGATCCCAGCCAGTTGTTAGCTGCAACAGACTCATCATCAAGTCCGGAATGGCCATCACTATTTTCTCCAACGACTGCTGCAGATCCATGCAAGTGATGCGTACGCGCGACGTGCGCGCTGCTCGCTCAACCGACGCCCAGTATCTGGTCTAGCGCTCGCTCCCACGTCTGCATGGCTCGCACACAACCACTTGCTCCCGCAGAACGTGCGCTCGCTACTGCTTGCATTTAACTATATATGTATACCTACAGAATGAATAAATGGGGGTGTCATTCTTCCACTTCTCCACATGGTATCAGTAGATTAGTAATCCAAAGATCCTGAAAAACTTGCATCCATGGAGTTCAATCCAGTGTACTCTCCTACCTCTCGTCCCTCGTCATTTTCTTCCTCACATTCTTACGCTGCTGCAGATCCTACCTCCGGCGACAAGCACCTTTCCTCCTCCTCAACAAATGCTGACATTCTTCAATCTGTGAATATACACACATGTTCCAGTGGTACTTGAACTCACAAATCCAAATCATGCTGACTGGCGCATGTTTTTTGATTCGGCCATTGGCAAGTTTGGCCTTGCTTCACACATTGAATCCCCTACCCTGTTGATTCATCAAGATGCTGAATGGTGCCGCATAGATCAATGCCTTGTCAACTGGATCTACACCACCTTGTGCTAAACTCAAGACGCTGGCAGATAATCTTCATGATGTTGGCCAGCCGGTCTCTGAACAAAGCCAAGTCTTGAATCTTTTGCGCGGCTTGAATCCTAAGTACCGTCACGCCATATCGGCTATCACCGCCAGATAGCCGCCACACACCTTTCTCAGCGCAAGATCTTATCTTCTCATGGAAGAATTATTTGACAATCAACGTGAAACAACGGCTGCAAACCATGCACTCGCTGCATCTCATGCTGACTCATCTACTCCAAACACCAACTCTGGCCGAGGTGTTCGTGGCGGTGGCCGAGGCCGCGGCCGTGGAAATGAACGTGGTGGTGGTCGACACCAAGGTCGTGACTCCAACGACCATGCACCTCGCTACAATGCCGGTAATTGGCCTTCTACTGCTCGACCACCACGTCCACCTGGTTTCGAATCTTGGCGACCGAATTTCAATCCATGGACAGGCATGGTACAGGCCTGGCTGATGCCATTCCGTGCTCCTGGTGCCGGCGTTTTGGGTCCACGACCCGGTACTGCTCCACAACATGCCATGTATGCAGCACCTGGTGCTCCTGACTACGGTGGTTCATCATCCTTCACGGCGTCGACACCTCAAGGTTCTGTATGGGACAATCAGGCATTTCTCACTGCACTAAACAACGCATTTGCTGCTCCTCAATCAAACTCTGATTGGTTTGTCAACTCCGGAGCCTCCTCCCACATGTCCGGTAATGTTTCCACTCTTCCGCGATCTCGAACTACACTTACCAACACATCTATTACAGTTGGTAATGGTGCAAAGTTGCCTGTCACACATATTGCCTCCTCCAGTATTCCCACACAACAAAATTCTCTCCATTTAAATAACATCCTTCTTTCACCGGACTTAGTGCAAAACTTGACTTTTGTTCGTAAATTGACACGCGATAATCCGGTTTCAGTTGAGTTTGACCCCTTTGGTTTCTCTATTAAGGATCTACGAATCAAACAGGAGATACTCCGATGTGACAGCGACGGTGATCTATATCCACTCCATCTCAAGCCATCACAAGCTCTTCATGCCTCCTCAAACTCCATCGACTTGTGGCATGCACACCTAGGCCATCCAGGGAAAGATTGTCTAATGCAAGCTTTGCATCATTTTCCATTCACGTGTAATAAAACCTCACCACATATCTGCCATGCATGTCAAGTAGGGAAGCATGTGCGCCTACCCTTTTCTTCCTCAGATTCCATTAGCTATTTTCTTTTTCAATTGCTCCATGCAGATGTGTGGACTTCTCCAGTTTTAAGTGTTTCTGGATTTCAATTCTATCTTGTTCTACTGGATGATTAATCTCATTACATTTGGACTTTTCCATTGCATCACAAGAACGAAGTCCTTTCAACACTCCTTGCTTTTCACTCTTATGTTACCACCCAATTTCGCCTCCCTATTCTCGCATTACAAACCGATAATGGAAAGGAGTTTGACAATACAGCCCTAAGATCTTTCTTTCAAACTCACGGCATTCATCTTCGTCTTTCTTGCTCTTATACGTCACCGCAAAATGGGAAGGCTGAACGCATTCTCCGAACTATCAATGACACCGTACGCACATTGTTGTTGCACTCTCATGCTCCACAAACATTTTGGGCCAAGGCACTCAACACAGCAACTTACTTGATTAACCGTCGTCCATGTCGAGCTACAGGTACTATCACCCCTCATGAGCTGCTGTTCGGTGTGCCTCCATCATATGATCATCTACGAGTGTCCGGTTGCCTATGCTTTCCAAACATGGCGGCCACGGCAGCACATAAACTCAGTCAACGGTCCACAGCGTGTGCATTCCTCGGGTACCCTGCTGATCATAAGGGATATCGCTGCTTCGACCTGGCTACTCGTAAAGTGATCATCTCCAGACGTGGTGTTCGATGAACTTCAATTCCCGTTTGCAGTCAGTTCAACGTCGGCATCAGCTCCATGTACAACCGACCACGCCCTCAACAATGATGTTACACCAGCTCGACGGCCTCCTCTTCCTCGACGCTGTGAGATTCCTCAACGTGACAATACTCCTCAACATCACGCCGATGTTCAGTCAGTAGCACCACCACCCGACAACGTCAACACACAAGACCCGACGGCCTCAACGAGTGTACACCCACCACTCTGTGACATGGTGCATGAACCTGTCCCATCTCCACAATCAATGACAAGCAACCCCAGGGACCTTCCCATACCCAAGCCACCCATATATGATCAAACCCCACCAAGGCATGTCACTCAACAACCACAACGAGTCCCACATACGATGATTACTAGATCAAAGGCCGATATCTTTCGCCCAAACCCTAAATATGCCATGACAGCAACAGATTCATCCACAAACTTATCTCCCATTCCAAAATCTGTTTGATCAACTCTCAAAGACAAAAACTGGTTAGCTGCTATGCAACAGGAATTCCAGGCACTTCAGGCCAACAATACATGGCACCTTGTACCTTGACCACCAGGAGCAAATATTGTAACTGGGAAATGGATATTTAAGCACAAGTTCAAACCAGACGGCACATTTGACAAGTACAAAGCACGTTGGGTTGTTCGAGGTTTTCATCAACGACCGGGCGTCAACTTTGGTGAGACTTTTGCACCAGTGATCAAGCCTGCTACTATTCGTACTGTGCTAACGATTGCAGCAAATCGCCGCTGGCCAGTCAGTCAATTGGACGTCTCAAATGCATTCCTACATGGTCATCTTCAAGAGCAGGTATTCTGCACTCAACCAACTGGCTTTATTGATCACAACATGCCTCATGCTGTCTGTCTCCTCTCAAAATCACTATATGGCCTCAAACAAGCACCACGGACTTGGTTTAAAAGATTTGCACAGTTCGCAAAGTCAATCAATTTTGTTCAAGCAAGGTCGGATTCCTCTCTGTTTGTTTATCAATAAGGACAACAAATCGCATATCTACTTCTTTATGTTGACGATATGATTCTTACGGCTTCGTCCACAACACTGTTATACAAGACAATACAACTTCTACAATCTGAATTTGCGGTGAAAGATATGGGGGCTATCAAATACTTCCTTGGGGTCGATATTCAGCGATCCAACTCAGGTTTCTTTCTCACACAGGAGAACTATGCACAAGAGATTCTCCAGCGCGCCGGCATGATCAACTGTAAGACAGTCACAACTCCAATTGACACAAAATCTAAGTTACCTTCTTCAAGCGGTACTCGTATCAGTAATCCTACTGAGTACAGACAAATAGCTGGAGCCCTTCAATATCTCACTATCACACGCCCAGACATTGCTTATGCAGTTCAGCAAGTCTGTTTACACATGCATGATCCACATGATTGACATTGGGCTCTGCTCAAAAGAATTCTGCGCTATATCAGGAGATCAATCACCTTGGGACTACACCTTCACGCTTCGGCATCTATGCAGATAACAGCATACACGGGCACCGACTGGGCCGGCTGTCCAGACACCAGGAGATCTACCTCAGGTTACTGCATCTATCTTGGTGATTCTCTCGTCTCTTGGTCAAGCAAACGGCAACCGACGGTATCACGGTCTAGCGCAGAAGCAGAATACCGTGCAGTCGCCAACGCTGCAACAGAATGCATTTGGCTCCATCAGTTACTCGGTGAACTTTGCTGCTCCAATGCAAAAGCCACAATCATCTATTGTGATAATATATCTGTTGTCTATATGGCTCATAACCCAGTTAACCACCGGCGGACCAAGCATATAGAAATTAATATCCACTTCGTCCGAGAAATGGTTTCGGTCGGAGATCTACGAGTCCTTCATGTGCCAACTGATCAACAAATCGCTGACGTGATGACCAAGGGATTATCAGCGTCAGTGTTCGAAGGTTACCGGAACAGTCTCTGTGTTGGAACATCCATCGCTACGACTGCGGGGGGGGGGGGGGGGGGGGGGGTTAGCTGCAACGGACTCATCATAAAGTCCAGAACGGCCGTCACTATTTTCTCCAACGACTGCTGCAGACCCATGCACGTGATCCGTACGCGCGACGTGCGCGCTGCTCGCTCAACCGACGCCCAGTATCTGGTCTAGCGCTCGCGCCCATGTCTGCATGGCTCGCACGCAACCACTTGCTTCCGCAGAACGTGCGCTCGCTACTGCTTGCATGTAACTATATATGTATACCTATAGAATGAATAAACGGGGGTGCCATTCTTCCACTTCTCCACACCAGTACAAATTTACCGCACATTTCTTTTTTGAACCATGGGCGGGAGTACAATGGCGAGCGAAATAGTTTCTGAATGTATAGTGCACTATATATATATTTCTCGAATTCTCACTATTTCAATTATGGTGCGAACTGCAAACCATCTGAATATAAACCTCACAATTTCAGGAAGAAGCACGTGCCTTCAATACCATAAGGAGGGACTGCGAACTAGGCGGCCTGAAGCTGATACAAGTACCACTCCTCGACGTGGAACTGAAAGGCGTCCCTGCGCTCAGATTCGGCGGTGATTCAGTGTGGAAATAGCTCTTTGGATGGGCAAACCATAGGAACAAACATTTTTTGTAACAGCATTCCCCGTTCAAGCTTTGCATTGCATCCGCTCTCCCCCTTTTCTAGAAAACGGAAATAGTTTTCAGCATCTACCTGCGCGCACACAACTATTTTTTTAGTACAAATCTTCAACTACATCGCTGATCAAAAGGGGAACAAAACTCGGCCAACGTTATACCTAACAGCCTATTATTGCATTTTCACCTGTGAGTACAAAACAATGGTCTCTAATAACATGCTCACGACCTAGAATGATTTCTTCATCTTCTTATTATGTTATAACAATGCTTAAAGTTGTAATTGTTATGTTCTCCTGAAAGTAATTTGTGTTGAAATGAATATTTGATGTTTTCAAAAATTAAATTATTCCGGTCTTTCGAAATAAATCATTTTTATATCGCCAGATCACTCAACATAATGCGAATATTCCAACCCGTGATCACGCACATTCTACAAAAATACGGTTAGGTCTGGACAAAAGACAAACTCAACCAAGATACTTACCTGTTGAGCTGTATGCACTTGCTCCGCAATGGACAACCCTTGGCTCCAAACTTTTGTTTGTCAGCGCGTCATGGTTGCCACTCGCCAGCGCAAGTACCAAGTCAGTTTTATCCCTAATCCGTGCTCTACTGCTAATCAGGTGCATAATGAGGTGGTCAGTTTATGGTCTAACTGAAACTAATTAATTTCCATATCAGCTGAACTGAACCTGCCCGCGGCAAGGCTGAGCTCCAAGGTCGCCATCTTCACCACGCCGATCAACCCCCTATCCATGTACGCGCCTGTGGTGACGCCGATCGTCACGGCGAGAGGATCCGCGGCACCGCCGCCGGCCGCCACCTGTCTCGGTGTCTGTGCGGACGCTGATGCTGCTCAACATGGTGGCAGATCACAGTGGATTCCGAGCGCAGCCGCTGCCGCGTTTTCGCGTCGCAGTTTTGGTGCGCACGCGAGGCGCACGCGGGAAATTCCCGAACTTGTGGGCCTCATCACGTGGTCAGGGGAAACGAACAACGTAGGGTTCGCTTATACACGGCTTTGCGGATTAGCTGCTCGTGGCGGCGTGCGCAGCGGCTCGTGCATCAGCTCTGTTTTTTTCCTGCTCCGTTGCACGTGCATCGCGTGCGTGGCGCCAGCTGCAACGGCAGCAACCGTCCGAGGACTAGCTAGGATTGTGAGGAGGAGGTGCGGGTAAGATGGCCGTCGGCGGAGCAGCGTCACCCGACCCTCCCAACGGCTCGCCGGCCGCGCTGCCGGGTCTGGAGCAGCCCCTCCTCCACGCCGCCCAAGGCACCCTACAGCCGCGCAAGGAGCCGGTGGCCGGCGACCACGACCACGACCACGAGGCACAGCGCTCCCCGGAGGCCGACGGCGCGACCTTCCAGCGGACCTGCTTCAATGGCCTCAACGGCCTATCCGGTGAGTGATCCCGGAGACGCCATCTCTGTTGCACTCTAGATCTTCGTCTGCTTGGGAGGACGCGGTTGCCAACTTCGAGTCGTTCTCTTGGATGGATGTCCAGGTGTGGGGCTGCTGTCCATCCCGTACGCGCTGTCGGAGGGCGGGTGGCCGAGCCTCGCGCTCCTTCTCGCCGTCGCGGCGGTCTGTTGCTACACTGGCCTGCTCCTGCAGCGGTGCATGGGCGCGTCGCCGGCGGTGCGGAGCTACCTGGACATCGGCGCGCTCGCGTTCGGGCGCAAGGGCCGCCTCGCCGCGTCCGCGTTCCTCTACGCCGAGCTCTACCTCATCGCCGTCGGGTTCCTGATACTGGAGGGGGACAACCTGGACAAGCTATTCCCACGCGCCAGCCCCAGCCTCAGCCTCGCCGGCGGAGACAGCCCCGTCATCTCCGGGAAGCCGCTCTTCGTCATGCTCGTCACGCTCGTCATCCTGCCCACGACGTGGCTCCGGAGCCAGGCCGTGCTCGCGTACGTGTCGGCCAGCGGTGTGGTCGCGTCGGTCGTCGTGGTCTTCTGCGTGTCGTGGGTCGCGGTGGTCGACGGCGTCGGGTTCCAGGGGAAGGGGAGGATGACCAATAGCAGTGGCCTGCCTACCGCTCTCGGCCTCTACACCTTCTGCTACTGCGGCCATGCCATTTTCCCTACACTCCGCGACTCCATGAAAGAAAAGAAAAGGTTCTCCAAGGTGACTACTGATATCACCTAACACTTGAGCCACAACTAAAACATAATGATTCCGACGTAGTCAAATTGCCTAGCAAAGGGCAATTTTATACCTGCATTTCTTCAGTTCGATCTATATCTGCATTTTTTGTGTGTTGAAAATGATTGTGTCTGTTCTCCTTACACATACCTTCAGGAGAAAAGAGGGAACTGAAGTATAAATGTTAACAGTCGTGAAATATGAGCTTCGTGATTTGGTGTTCAGTCACTGCATACTAATCCTGAATTCCTGATTGTGCAAGAACCTTCATACGTTGCTTTCAAGAAAATTCAGCATCCAGTACTTCTTTCCCAGAAAAATAGCCTTCTGTAGCATCAACAGTCCCGCACGTGGCAGCAGCACCGATAGATAATATAACTGTATCATATACCTCAAAACTAGATACTTCTTGTTCTGTAGGTGTACAACAAACAAATGCTCCATATTTTTTTTCTGTTTTTAACTTTACGGAATAGCAGTAGCAAAATTATCTGACAGTGACTGAGCAGCAACATCTTACCGCCCCTGACCGAATTTAGCATTGCCTGCCTGTCTTTTACTCGCGTAGGTACTGGGCACCTGCTTCGCCGCATGCACTCTGAACTACGGATCCATGGCGATTCTTGGGTGTTAGCTCGCGCTCTGGGCTCGCGTACCCTCAACGCAACGAACACGCCGAGACTTGTGGACACGGTGAACTGAATATTCGTGTTGAACAAGAAAACGTGCAAAATGATCATATATGGAACGGTGCGGGCAACTACCTTGTCGATGACGCGTTCCAGGACTGGGAACGTGTCCCTGACACGACGGGGCGCACAACGTCCACGTACCGAGACTTGTGCGCGCGATGCAACTGACTAGCGGGCATGCATGCGTGGAAACAACGGAAAGAACGTGGGGGACTTAGCCCGTGCGTGTGACGCGGGTAGACAGGACGAGACTTAACCAACATTTCTCCCCCTTAAGTCTTGTCCTTCTTTGTGCTGGCAATGTTCAACCTGGTCCGGAGCTCAATGAAACGATCTCGTCCGAGCGGTTTTGTAAGAATGTCTGCCAACTGATCACTGGTGCTGACTGCACTGAGCTGCAGCTTCGTCTCCTCGACGCACTGCCGAATGAAATGGAACCTTGTGTCAATATGCTTGCTTCGGTCATGGAAAACAGGATTCTTGCTGAGCTGCACAGCGGACTGGTTGTCGATCTTCAGAGTGAAAGTTGCCTCCTCTTCTCCCTTAATCTCAGCAAGCAGTCGTGCCAGCCACACACCCTGACATGCTGCCGTTGCCGCTGCGATGTATTCAGCCTCACAGCTCGAGAGTGCCACAACACGTTGCTTTTGTGACTGCCACGACACAACACTCTCACCAAGGAAGAAGAGTACCCCGGTGGTGCTCTTGCGTGTGTCTACATCCCCGGCAAGGTCACTATCGCTGTAGCCGATCAATGCAAGCTCCCCCCCTTTTCTTTTGTAGAAGCATCCTTGTTCAAGTGTTCCTGCCACATACCGGAGGATTCTTCTCACAGCAAGTAAGTGTTCAGTGGTAGGTTTCTCCATGAAACGACTTACGTACCCAACTGAGTATGCCAGGTCCGGCCTTGTGTTGACAAGATAACGCAGCGCCCCGACAAGCCTTCTGTACTCCGTCGGATCAACTGCAGTGGCAGCACTCTCCTTGCTGAGTTTTGTACGAGTCTCCATTGGCGTACAGCTAGTGTTGCAACCCGACAGTCCAGCCATCTTTAAGATCTTCTTGGCATAAGCTCGCTGACTCAACATAATGCCTTTGCTGCTTTGCTCCACCTCCAAGCCGAGATAGAGAGTCAGTTCCCCCAGATCAGCCATCTGAAACTTGGTCTTCATCGTCTTTTTGAACTCCTCCAACTCCTCTTTGCTTTCCCCGGTGATGATCAAGTCGTCTACGTACACACCCACGATCACACGTCGGTTGCTCTCACCACGGGAATACATGGCGTGCTCTGCATCACTCCGTCTAAAGCCAAGGTCAGAAAGACAAGAGTCAAGTTTCCCATACCAGGCGCGCGGGGCTTGACGTAGACCATACAACGCCTTGTTCAGACGCAAAACCTTGTTCTCTTGTCCTGTGGCGATGAAACCCGGTGGTTGATCAACATATACTGTCTCCCGAAGATCGCCGTTGAGGAAGGCGGACTTGGCATCCATTTGGTGAACTGTCCAGCCTTCATTTGCTGCAACAGCTAGTAAGACGCGCACAGTCTCCAGACGTGTCACCGGTGCAAAAGCTTCATCGAAGTCGATGCCTTCCCGTTGCACGTAACCTTTCGCAACAAGTCGGGCCTTGTGCTTGATGATCAGCCCCGTTGCATCCCTTTTGGTCTTGAACACCCACTTGAGTCCAATCGAGCGTTGATCCGTTGGAAGCTCCACCAGTTCCCAAGTGTCATTTGCCTCAATCGCTGACAGTTCATCTAACATTGCTCGTTGCCAACACTCTTGACCCTCGGCCTCTCCGAACGAAGTAGGCTCTTCATTGTTGATCAGCATCAGGTCATCATTCTGAATTTCCTCATGACCTTGTAGTCGTGGTGCAGCTTGCATTATCTCCCTGATCGACCGGAGGCGAACAGGGGCATCGTCGTGATCTGCATCCAGGGAACTCGACGCGGGCGACGGAGCTACCACAACTTGACCTGAATCCAATGGGGACGGAACCTGTCGGGCAGGGGACATGGACGCCGGAGGTGACCTTGGCTCATGCAATACATCTTCACGTGCATGAGGCACGTTAACTTCTTCTGGATGTGCCACTGTCACATATTCAACCTGGAAGTCCTCAGTGAGCAGTTCCCCTTCCCAGTTCCACTTGGCGCCTTCTTCAAATACAACATCCCTGGACACACGGACACGTCCCGTTCTCGGGTTGTACACACGGTATGCTTTGGATCCTGGCTCGTAACCAACGAAAACTCCGGGCCAGCTCCGATCATCCAGCTTCCTCAGATTTCCGGTGGTTTTCACGTGAGCTAGACAGCCAAACGTCCTCAGATGATGGACTGCCGGTGTAGTTCCGATCCACAGCTCATAGGGGGGTTTTTCCTCCATTTCCCTTTGTCATTGTTCGGTTCATCAAATATACCGCTGTGTTCACTGCCTCTCCCCAGAATGTGCCAGGTAGTCCCTTTGCCTTGAGCATACTCCGTGCTGCGCCTACAATTGTCTGGTTTTGCCTTTCCACGACTCCATTTTGTTGTGGCGTGTATGGCGCCGTCAGCTCTCGATGAACACCAAGCTCTGCAAAGTAATCCTTCAGATGCTGCGCCGTGAACTCCCCTCCTCTGTCAGTACGTAGAGCTCCAAGTTTTCTCCCACTTTTGCGTTCTGCCGCTACTTGGAGACGCTGAATAGCCATGGGTGCTTCATCTTTCGCGGCCAACAGTGCCACCCACATGTATCGGCTGAAGTCATCAACAATTAAGAGAAAGTACCTCTTCCCACTCGGCGTCTCTGGCGAAATGGGGCCACATATGTCTCCATGCCAAAGCTCGAGCACGTCATTGGTTCGGCATGGGGCTTGCCAAGGAAATGGAAAACGACGTTGCTTCCCAGCCAGACATGCATCGCAAACTTGTTCTGCGTGATCCAGACTTGACAGACCTCGGACTAGCTTCTCCTTCACCATCTTGTGCAATGCCCCGAAATTGACGTGCCCGAAACGAGCATGCCAACGCCAAGCATCTTCACTGCTCACCGCGGCCAGGCAGACAGGTCGCGCAATGTTGACGTCGAGCGCGTAGAGTCTACCTGTCCCGCGGCGAACTCGAGCCACCAGACGCTCGTTCTCGTCACGTACCAGCATCTCCCCTCCGTGCACCGAGATCTGATACCCGCCTTCATCCAGTTGCCCACAACTGATTATGTTGGCAGTAAGACATGGGATGTAGTAAACATTCTCCAAGCACTGGTGCTCCCCATTCTTTCCGGCAAAAATTACCGTGCCGCAGCCCTTTATCTCCACAGAAGACCCGTCTCCAAATCTGACGGTGCCGCACACAGTGGTGTCCAGATGGATGAAAGCATCACGAACACCCGTCATATGGTTCGACGCTCCCGTGTCGAATACTCACCGGTGCTTGTCACGAACTATGTTGCCTTCATGCGCCATTAGCACACTATTCTTCCCTTCTTCATGGGTTGTAACCAGCGTGGGGAGTACCTCTTCGGGATCAGTTGTGACCAACTGTTCTTCCGCCAACTCCAGTCCTTTGGCTCTGACTTCTTCCTTGGCCATGAGAAGACTTGTTTCTTGATCAGTTGCCAAATTGGCATGTTCTTTCTTCTCCTTGCTTCGGCAGTCACGAGCCCAATGTCCAACTTTACCACAGTTGTGACATTTATCCTTGGACCGGTTGAAGTTCTTCCTCCCTTGGCCTCCACCTCATCCTCTGCGACCGCCTCGACCCCGTGAACTCGAGCTCCCTACACGTTTGGAGTCGGTCGCTTCACGTTGCTTGTACTTCTCGAGCCACTGCTCCTCGGTGAGGTAGAGCTTGTCTCCTCTCCTGACATCAACGGTGCCCTCGTCGTCCTCGGCCGCCTTAAGTCTGCCTGTGATTTCCTCAACGGACAAATCCGCAGAGTCCAGTAAAGTCTCGATCGAGATCACAAGCTGCTTGTACCTGGGTCGGGCGATGCGAAGGTACTTGTCAACCACCTTGTCCGCTGGCTCTGGATCTCCCAACGTGGCCAGCTGGTTCGTGAGAGAGTTGAGTCGCATGGCAAAATCCTCAACGGACTCTCCCTCACGGAACGCCAGCAGTTCATACTCTCGCCGCACCTTCTGCAACGTCGCCTTGCGCACTCGGTCATCCCCGATCCGCATCGACTTGATGCAGTCCCAAGCCTCCTTTGCCGTCGACTTGACTGCAAGCGTGGCGATCATGTCGGAGGGAACCGCACTGCAGATGGCATCAAGCGCCATCCGATCGACGTAGAACTCGGAGTCTCCCTTGTTCACCGCATCCCACAACGAGCGGGCTTCGAGCCTGATCTTCATCAACAACGACCACTCGTTGTAGTTTGTCCTCGTGAGGACGGGGTAGTTCGCCGGCCCGGACGGCACGATCCTTTCGACGACTCTCTCAACGACGCGCTCACCACCGATCCGTGATCCTCTCGCCCTGCGCGACGGGGAGCGTCCCCGACGTCCGTCGGCGGCCAGCGATCACGAGGCTTCTCCGGATATCTCCTTTTCTGGCTTTGATGCCAATTGTTAGCTCGCGCTCTGGGCTCGCGTACCCTCAACGCAACGAACACGCCGAGACTCGTGGACACGGTGAACTGAATATTCGTGTTGAACAAGAAAACGTGCAAAATGATCATATATGGAACGGTGCGGGCAACTACCTTGCCGATGACGCGTTCCAGGACTGGGAACGTGTCCCTGACACGACGGCGCGCACAACGTCCACGTACCGAGACTTGTGCGCGCGATGCAACTGACTAGCGGGCATGCATGCGTGGAAACAACGGAAAGAACGTGGGGGACTTAGCCCGTGCGTGTGACGCGGGTAGACAGGACGAGACTTAACCAACATTGGGTACCTCATATACGGCGACGACATCCAATCCCAGGTGACACTGAACCTGCCGGAGGGAATGATCAGCTCGAAGCTGGCAATCTACACGATGCTGATCAACCGGTTCTCCAAGTACGCGCTGATGGTGTCGCCGCTCGCGACGGCCGTCAAGGAGAGGTGTAACACCTCAAAATGTAGCAAATACAAATTTAAACAAAGTGGGTGTGGTGCATGTTGGAGAAAAATTTAAATCCAAATCAGAATTTAAATTTGAAGCAAAAACAGAATAGAAAAGGGAAAAGAAAAAGGGGCCACTGGGCCGAAACCGCCGCAGCAGCCCGAGCTGGCCCAGCAGCTCGTGGCCTATTCTCCCACTCTCCTTCCCGCTGACAAGCCGGGCCTGCATGTCATCACCTCCCCCCCCCAACTGCCACGCATTTCCCGCTCCTGATCGCACGCCGCCGACCGAATTCCCCGCTGGCAACCGACCGATCCGCCCCCACGAGCGCCAGTTCCGCACGCACGTACCCACCCCGGGAATCCAGGCCGTTTAAACTCCCGCAAACCCCCTCTGCTCTCCTCCTCGCTCGTAAACTTCCGCCACCGGTGAGCACCGCCGCCCAACCTTCGAATTCCCCCCGGCACAACGCCATTCTGGTCCATCTAACCGGTTCTACTTCATCGTAGCATCGAGCACTAGCCGGTGACGCTCACTCCAGAATGATTTGCTGCCAAGAAAACCGACTTCATCGAGCTCCGGTGAGGTCTAGCCGCCGGTCACCCCTGAAGTCACCGAATTTCCACACCCCAACCCTTTCTGACCCTCGGTACACCCTCTGCTAACAACAGGGAAGCGTCACGACCGGAGAACTCGAAGGATCGCCGACCCAAACTGCTTCTCCATCGAGCACCGAGGAGCTCTGCCGCCCGTCGCCATCGCAAAGCCGATTCCAACCTTTCCGGGGCCAAGAAAATCCCTAGGTGAGGTCCCCTACTCCCCCTCCTTCGAATTGTGCAGAGAAAACGGTAGTCTAGGGCCAGTAGACGAGATTTCGTGAAATTCCGGTGAGTCCGCCGCCGTGCGCCGCCGGGCAGCGCCACCCGCACATGGCCAGGGCGACGTGGCCCTCTGTGGCCCGTCCAATTTAAATCGGGCGGCCGCAATTAGATCTCCCCCGTACCCCTTCACGTTATAATCTCGGCCATCCATTTTAGATCCGATGGCTCACATCAAACCCACCAGTTCCCGCCTGAGGAATTTACGCGCTACCCCCTGGGGTTGTGGGAAAAGAAGAGCTAGCCCTCGGATTTTCTGTTCTACCCCGTGAGCTCTCGGTAAATTAGGCAAACACATATAAATACCATTTCTAGCGCCTGGATAAATTAAAAATTTGGAAAACCTCCCTGTTTTGTATAGATAGGCCCCTAAAAATTTAGAAAATAAGAAATTGGACCCCACAATAGTATGGATTTACACAGCAGCCCCTAAAGAATATCAAATTCAGGAATTTAAACATTTGAATAGAATTTAAATTCAAATAGGGGTGCAAATACATGTGCAAATGCAGCTAAAATGTTTCTAGCACCTGGAGAATGGTTAGAATGAATTGAATACTGATTTTAGGCTGCAAGGAAATCTAACTCAAGGCTATTTATTTCTGTTATTGCTGAAAATCATTTTTAGGCTTGAAATAATTCTGAAAATAGGTAAAAATATATTTAAATTGATCCCATCAGATAGGAAGCCAAAAGATATTTTGTTGGGCATTTTAGATCAAAATATATTCTGTGTAGGTGATATATTTTGCTATTTTAGTACTGATTCACTTTTAGGCATAGAAAATATATGAAAATATAGAAAATAGGTAAACATGATTAGTAAATGTCATATGAGGTTCTAAAAAAATCAAAACTTTAGTTTAATAAGGTGTAGAAGATCTGAAAACCATTTTGGAGTTGGAATACATATTTTTATGCAAGTTGGTAGCTAAGAAGGATCATATTTCAATATAGGAAATAGTTCAAATTGGAAAATCTAGATTTAGGGTACATTTGGAAATCTGAATATCAAAGTTAGAAACGATATATATGTTTAAAGTTGCATGCATGCATAGGAGCAACCTATCTAGGGTAAACACAAAACTTAATTATGTGTATGACTTTAATGTGTATGTATGTATGACTTGCATGAGTGTATGTGTTGATGATTTCTTATGGAATGTTATTTTCTCTTGCTATGTGTGTGTTGGCATGAGTAGAACCAGCACCAGAGCCGGTTCTCACCTTCCAAGACCAAGACTTTCAATTCCCGGAGCAGCAGGAAGAAGGCAAGTGTCCTTGACCACTTTGATCCTATACTAGGATGTGTAGTTAGAATTTAATTGCATTGTCAATTTTGGAATATGATACCCATGCTAGGAAGTTTCTCTAGATTTTCATTATCTTGCTTCCTTGTAGTCTGGGTTGGGAGTTATTTTATTATGTCAATCATTTACACTACTCATGCTTAGCCATGCTTAGAATAGGATAAATGGGATATGAGATCATCACCTTGATTACTTCACCACTTGAATGGATTATTATGAATTTATGTAGAGGTAGGGATCTAGGCAAGTTGGATGCTTTGGTTGGTGTTGTGTGCACGAGACACGTGTTTGTGTTTAGTGCTTGCCTGGATCCTAAGGACCGGTTCATGGAGCATGTAACCTAGCTTTACCGTGCCAACCACATGCTGAGATGGGGCAGCTTGGCCAATTAATTAGGTGTATCTCCGGCGTAGTATGGGTGTTTGGATGGTGCGGGGAATAGGTGTCAGCTGGACTACCATATGAACCGCAAGGCTCAAGAGGGCGCCACTGCAGCGGGGGTTGGAGCCTCCTGGATGCTGTTAGGAGTGAAACCTCAGTGGGCCCACACTCGTCGGGAATCCCTTTGTAAAGGCCTCGTAGCGATCTCCTGGCTACACACCTCGGAAGTGTGAACGTGGTTCGCAGCCACTGGCATAACGGAAGTTTTTCTAGTCCACCCGGCAACGGGGGGTGAAATCACTACATGTGGGTACAGTGGTGCAAACTCTGCAGAGTCAAAACTGTCATGACAGCCGTGCTCACGGTCAAGAGCGGCTTGGACTTATTCATGATTAGAGGATGATGAATTGGGAAGTGGAGGATGTTAAGCGGGAAGCTTAACAATGGAAATGAAGTTATGGTTATTTGATATTGATGATGGGGTAGTGGATTGGGACCATTTCATTCATATAGTAGTGTAGGTGCTTAATAAGCTAAGGTGATTAGGGACTAATTGCGTAGTGCTTTAACCATGAGTTCAACTTTTCCTTGCTCTAGCCATGCATGATATAACTTTCCCACACTTGCTGAGTACCAATGGTACTCAAGCTTGCTTTTTGTGTTGGTTTTAAATTGCTGCTCAGGCCAAGGGAATGACGTGGTGTACAACGACCAAGACTTCGGACCAGAAGAAGGATTTTAGGTTCACGGAGTCCCCTGGGCAACGCCTGTGATGGAACACAAAAGACTTATCTTCCGCTGTTTGTTTATTTACATTATTGTGAACATATTATCGTCCTTCGAGACGCTATGTAAGACTTATTTATATTCGAACACTTGGCTTGTAATATAATGATACTTCACTATTTGTCATCACATGTATGAGAAAATGATCCTGTCATACATGTGGGAGTCACTCGGGTGTTCTGCGGAATAACCGGGTGTGACAAAAGTGGTATCAGAGCCAGGTTGCCCGTGGGAACGTGGACCTAGGTAGAAATGGACGTATTTAAGGACCTTATGTTCTTAAAAACTTCTATACAAAAGGTGTGGGGTAAAAGTGTTAATTAATGTTCTTCCTTTATTTTATTTGTTCATCTTGCCTTAACTTTTATTCAAAATACAATATTTATTTGATTATTGTCTAACTTGATTTTAAATGTTTTATGTTTTAGATGGTTCGCATGGTACGCACCGCTCGTAAGTCTACCGAAGGGAGAGTTCCTATAGCTGCACTTGCCTTGAGGGAGGAAAACCACCCGGTGACGTACCACTCCTACGGGTTTGCAGTAGGAGGCTTGTTGCGCCGTCTTCGACGTATGCTCCACACCGCCGCAACGTTGGCAAGCTGATCATACACTACAGCTCCACCAAGACTATCCGTGAAAAGCGTGAAGAATGGAGCTCAGAGATGAGGATCATCCACGACAACAAGCTGCTCAAGATCCACCGCTCTCCAGCTTGTCGGGCGACTCTGGCCGATTCTGAGAAGGATGTCACCTGGGAGGCCATCACCCGCCAGAGTTATATCAACCGTGGCCACCTGGATAGGATTGAGTACATGTATGTCCTCTAGCGTGAGAGTGGCACCGCGGAGTACAAATACCCGCCGGTGCAGCAGGGGACTTCCCGTGATCACATGGATATGTGCTTGGAGAATGCAGCTATGCTCAGCACTTGACTGCAGGAGTGCCAGCAGGAGCTTCAGGATGTCCGTGACACCCTGAAGGAGACTGAGGCGTTACTTCGCGCCAGCTTGAGGGCGAGGGAGAGAGGAGATAGGAACGAACTGTGTGTCACGGAGAATGACACATGGACTCCTAACTCCCCATACCGTCGGGCGAACAAGCGTCGCCGCACTTCTCCACCAGCAGCTTCCCCACCTAGAGCGGAGTCAGAGGGCAGCCGCAATGATGAGGAAGACCCCGACGAGCCAGCTCAGTGATACGAGTCGTTTAGAGTCATTTCCCTTATTTCAGCATGTTATTGAGTAGTCGAGTTAAAAACCTATCTATTTGCTTGATAATGTTAGGTGTGTGACGTAAGTTGTGGGAGCCGTGGGCATTTGTCCACAACCTCGTCTTTATGATTGCATTTGCTTTTGTGTGTGAAACCTTATGAATCAATAGTTGCATTTGTTTTCGTATGAGACATGGTGCCTAAAAATCTATGCGAGATTTTCTGATGTTGTCTAAATTTTAATGTCTCAAAAGTTTAAGTTTATACAAGCAATGTGGGAAACTAATGCGTAATGATTAAGTTGACATTTGGTTAATCATAATAGATGGCCGGAAGAGGAAGAGGTCGTGGTGCCAACCCCAACAACAACAACAATAACAATGAGGCTGCCAATGCTCACCTTCCTGGATGACAAGGCAGGGGTGGTCGCCGAGGAGGAGCTGATCCTATCTACCAAATGATCAACAATCAAAATCAGCTAATCCAGAATTTGACTCACGTGGTGGCCAACTTACACCAAGCTCCACCCCCACATGTTGCACCACGTCAACCAAGGTTGAGTGGGTTTCTAGGAACTCAACCCCGAAGTTTACAAGTGCTGCTGAACCCCTAGAGGCAGATGATTGGCTCAAGACCATTGAGAACAAGATGAGGATCATACAATGCCAAGGATATGAGAGGGTACTGTTTGCCTCTCATCAATTGAATGGACCCGCTGCTGATTGGTGGACCACTTATGTGGCAGCCCACCACGACCCCGAGAACATAACTTGGGAGGAGTTCAAGCGTAGTTTCCGCAACCATTACATTCCAAGGGGAGAACTCAAGAACAAGAGGAAGGAGTTTCTTGGGGTGCAACAAGGCAACATGACAGTGAGGGAGTACCTCACCAAGTTTACCCAACTGTCCCGCTATGCACCACGGGATATTGAAACTGATGAGGAGAAACAGGACTGCTTTGTGGAAGGGCTCACCATGGAAATGCAATGTGCAATGTCCTCCAACGAATACGAAAGTTTCCAAAAGATGGTGGACAGGGCGTTTATTGTGGAAAGGAAGATGAAGGCCTTGGAGAATGAACACAAGAGGAAGGTGGGATGGTCACATCAAGCGTCAAGCAGCAACACACACCCACGTCTTATGCAGCAACCTGCAGGGCAGATGAGCCGTGCTGTGGTACCCTACTCAGCACCGAGAGGTTACAACCCGAACTTCAGGCCTCCATCAGCACCAGTACAGCTACAACGTCAGTTTATGCCGCAACGACGCCCTGCTTACCAACCCCGACCAGCAGGACAAGGGCCACAGAACCCACCCCAGGACAACAAGGGTTAGGCACCTAAGGTTGGGGTGCAATGCTTCAACTGCGGTGAAGTGGGGCACTACACTCACAAGTGCCCGAAGAAGAATCCAATACAGCCACAACAGTAGAACATGACGCGGGGACGGGTGAACCACATGACCATGGAAGAAGCACAGGAGGCACCTGATGTGGTGATTGGTAAGTTCCCTGCAAATTTACACATTGCAACCATTTTGTTCGATTCTGGTGCTACCCACTCGTTCATTGCTCAAGTATTTATTAAGAAGCATGATCTAGCAACAACACAAATGAATCATATATTAGCAGTGAACTCTCCGGGGGGAGAAATAAGAACAAGACAAGTGTGCCCCAAAGTGAATCTAGACATAACTTGGGTAGTATTTACTTCAAACCTCATAGTGATAAACTCGCAAGGGATAAATATTATTTTGGGTATGGATTGGTTGACCAAACATAAAGGCATTATCCATTGTTCGACTAGAACGGTGGAACTAACTCACACTAGTGGCACCAAAGTGAAATTCATAGCTGTCCAAGAACCTAGGAGGGACATTAAACTCAATCAAGTGGAAGTGGAAGAGATAAGGGTTATCAAGGAATATCCGGACGTTTTTCCTGAAGAGTTGCCAGGTATGCTCCCAGATCGTGAAGTGGAGTTCGCGATTGAACTAATGCCTAGAACCGCCCCGATATACAAGAGGCCTTACCGGATGGATTCCAAACAACTAGAAGAGCTCAAAGAACATATCCGGGAATTGACGAGAAAAGGGTATATTCGTCCTAGTTCCTCGCCATGGGGAGCACCGGTGATATTTGTGCCCAAGAAGGATGGAACTCAAAGGCTATGCGTAGACTATCGTGCGTTGAATAAGGTAACCATCAAGAAAAAGTATCCGTTACCTCGCATTGAAGACTTATTTGATGAGTTGAGAGGAGCTTGTATGTTCTCAAAAATTGATCTCAGATCGGAATATCACCAATTGAAGATAAGGCCAACCGACATTCCCAAGATAGCTTTCGTATCTAGGTACGGACTGTATGAATACACCGTCATGCCGTTCGGGCTAACCAATGCCCCGATATACTTCATGTACCTCATGAACAAGGTATTCATGGAGTATTTGGACAAGTTCATGGTGGTTTTCATTGATGACATTCTCGTCTTCTCCAAAGATGAGGAAGAACATGAAAAACATCTAAGGCTGGTGTTGCAAAAATTGAGAGAGCACCAACTATATGCCAAGCTAAGCAAATGTGAGTTCTGGCTGAAGAGAGTCCCCTTTTTGGAACATATAATCTATGAAGGAGGAATCTCCGTGGACCCCGCTAAGATCGCAGATGTGCAGAAGTGGAAGACCCCGGAAAACGTCAGGGAAATCCGAAGCTTCTTAGGCTTGGCTGGATACTACCAACGATTTATTGAAGGGTTCTCCAAGATCTCAAGACCCCTCACCAAAATGCTAGAAAAGGGCATCACATTCACGTGGACTCCGGAATGTGAGGCAAGCTTCCAAGAGCTGAAGAAAAGATTGACAACGGCCCAAGTGCTAGTTATGCCAGACATGCAAAAAAAATTTTCGGTATATTGTGATGCTTCTGGACATGGATTAGGATGTGTTCTCATACAAGAGGGGCATGTCGTTGCATATGCATCCAGGCAGCTTCAAAAACACGAGAAGAACTATCCTACGCATGACTTAGAGCTAGCTGCAGTGGTCCACGCATTGAAGTTTTGGAGGCATTACTTGATGAGAAAAAGGGCAGAGATATATACAGATCATAAAAGTCTAAAGTACATTTTCACACAGCCAGATCTCAACCTCAGACAAAGGAGATGGTTAGAGCTAATCAACGACTTTGATGTGGGTATCAACTATCATCCTGGGAAAGCGAACGTCGTGGCAGATGCTTTAAGCCAGAAGGTGCATGTCAACATGATGAGGTTAAGCGACACGCCTACGGAATTGAGGGAGGAATTTGCAAAACTCAATCTATGCCTGGTGAATAATGGCGAGGCCATCGCCATGGAAGTGGACTCCATATTGGAGCAAGACATACGCAACGGTCAGAAGAATGACGAGAAAATACAAGAAATCAGAGAACTCATCAAAGAAAATAAAGCTCCTGGGTTTAGAGAAGATGAACAAGGTACGGTGTGGCATGGGAAAAGAATCAGTGTGCCTGAGGTAAATAAGATCCGTGAACTAATTCTGAGGGAGGCTCATGATTCCGACTATTCCATCCATCTGGGAGTACGAAGATGTATCATGACCTCAAGAGCAGATATTGGTGGTCTGACATGAAGCGAGAAGTCACGGAACATGTTGCCCTATGTGACACATGTCGGTTGGTGAAAGCAGAACACCAACGACCCGCGGGACTATTGCAATCACTCAAAGTGCCTGAATGGAAATGAGAAGAAATAGGTATGGACTTCATAGTGGGACTGCCTAGGACCCAATCGGGATATGATTCGATATGGGTCATAATCAACAGGCTGACTAAGGTAGCTCATTTCATCCCCGTGAAAGAAAGCTACAACGGATCCAAATTGGCAGAATTGTACATGTCAAGAATCGTGTGTTTCCATGGAGTGTCGAAGAAGATAGTGTCAGATCGAGGAACACAATTCACCTCAAGATTCTGGCAGAAGTTACATGGGACCATGGGGACTCATTTGAATTTCAGTTCTGCGTACCATCCACAGACCGACGGGCAGACCGAAAGAATCAATCAAATCCTTGAGGATATGCTGAGAGCTTGTGCACTCAAGAACAATAGGAGTTAGGATAAGAACTTACCATATGCGGAGTTCTCCTATAACAACAACTATTAGGCTAGTATGAAGATGTCATCCATTGAGGCGTTGTATGGGAGGAAGTGTAGAACTCCATTGTTTTGGAATCAAACTGGGGAGAGCAAAGTATTTGGGCCAGAGGTACTACAAGACGCCGAAGCGAAAGTGCGAGAAAGCCGCAAGAACTTGAGAATAGCCCAGACCCGACAAAAGATCTATGTTGATATACGAAGAAGAGAGCTCACTTTCAGTGTAGGGGACTACGTTTATCTCAAGGTGTCTCCTATCAGGGGGCTTCGTCGATTCAAAGTGAAAGGGAAACTATCACCTCGAGATATCGGACCCTTCCAGATTCTAGAGAGGAAAGGCGAAGTTGCATATCAGTTGGAATTACCGGCCCGCCTATCGGATGTGCACGATGTATTCCATGTGTCACAACTCAATAAATGCTTAAGAACACCCGAAGAGAGGTTACCCATGAATGAGTTGGACGTCCGAGAAGACCTTTCGTATGCCGAACAGCCGGTCAAGATTCTGGAGACGATGGAACGCATCACAAGGAACAAAAGAATCCGAATGTGCAAAGTGCAATGGAAGCACCACTCGGAAGCAGAAGCCACATGGGAGCGAGAATACGAGCTCAAGGCACAATTTCCGGATCTGTTTCCCTAGAGTCCCCAATCTCGAGGACGATATTTCTTTTAAGGAAGGTAGAGTTGTAACACCCAAAAATGTAGCAAATACTAATTTAAACAAAGTGGACGTGGTGCATGTTGGAGAAAAATTCAAATCCAAATCAGCATTTTAATTTGAAGCAAAAACAGAATAGAAAAGGGAAAAGAAAAAGAAAAAGAAAAATAAAAAGGGGCCACTGGGCCGAAATCGCCGCAGCAGCCCCAGCCGGCCCAACAGCCCGCGCCCTATTCTCCCACTCTCCTTCCCGCTGACAAGCCGGGCCCCGCATGTCATCACCTTCCCTGCCCCCCCAACCGCCACGCATTTCCCGCGCCCGATCGCATGCCGCCGGCCGAATTCCTCGCTCGCAATCGACTGATCCGCCCCCACGAGCGCCAGTTCCGCACGCACGTACCCACCGCGGGAATCCAGGACGATTTAAACTCTCGCAAACCCCCTCTGCTCTCCACCTCGCTCGCAAACTTCCGCCACCGGTGAGCATCGCCGCCCAACCTTCGAATTCCCCTCGGCACAACGCCGTTCTGGTCCATCTAATCGATTCTACTTTGTCGCAACATCGAGCACTAGCCGGTGACGCTCACTCCGGAACGATTTGCTGCCGAGAAAACCGACGTCGTCGAGCTCCGGTGAGGTCTAGCCTCTGGTCACCCCTGAAGTCACCGAATTTCCACACCCCGACCCTTTCTGACCCTCGGTACACCCTCTGCTAACCACAGGGAAGCTTCACGACCGGAGAACTCGAAGGATCGCTGACCCAAACTGCTTCTCATTCGAGCACCGAGGAGCTCCGCGGCCGATTCCAACCCTTCCGGGGCCAAGAAAATCCCTAGGTGAGGTCCCCTACTCCCCCTCCTTCGAATTGTGCAGATAAAACGGTAGTCTAGGCCGGTAGACGAGATTTCGTGAAATTCCGGTAAGTCCGCCGCCTCCTGCCGCCGTGCGCCGCCCGCACACGGCCAGGGCGACGTGGCCCTCTGTGGCCCGTCCAATTTAAATCGGGCGGCCACAATTAGATATCCCCCGTACCCCTTCACGTTATAATCTTGACCATCCATTTTAAATTCGACGGCTCACATCAAACCCACCAGTTCCCGCCTGAGGAATTTATGCGCCACCCCCTGGGGTTGTGGGAAAAGAAGAGCTAGCCCTCGGATTTTCTGTTCTACCCCTTGAGCTCTCGGTAAATTAGGCAAACACATATAAATACCATTTCTAGTCCCTGGATAAATTGGAAATTTGGAAAAACCTCCCTGTTTTGTATAGCTAGGCCCCTAAAAATTTAGAAAATAAGAAATTGGACCGCACAGTAGTATGGATTTACACAGCAACCCCTAAAGAATATCAAGTTCAGGAATTTGAATATTTGAATAGAATTTAAATTCAAATAGGGGGTGCAAATGCAGCTAAAATGTTTCTCGCACCTGGAGAATGGTTAGAATGAATTGAGGACTGATTTTAGGCTGCAAGGAAATCTAACTAAAGGCTATTTATTTCTGTTATTGCTGAAAATTCATTTTTAGGCTTGAAATAGTTCTGAAAATAGGTAAAAATATATTTAAATTGATCCCATCAGATAGGAAGCCAAAAGATATTTTTTTGGGCATTTTAGATCAAAATATATTCTGTATAGGTGATATATTTTGCTGTTTTAGTACTGAAATTCACTTTTAGGCATAGAAAATAAATATGAAAATATATAAAATAGGTAAACATGATTAGTAAATATTATATGAGGTTCTAAAAAAATCAAAACTTCAAGTTTAATAAGGTGTAGAAGATCCGAAAACCATTTTGGAGTTGGAATACACATTTTTATGCAAGTTGGTAGCTAAGAAGGGTCATATTTAAATATAGGAAATAGTTAAAATTGGAAAAATCTAGATTTAGGGTACACTTGGAAATCGGAATATCAAAGTTATAAATGATATATATGTTTAAAGTTGCATGCATGCATAGGAGCAACCTATCTAGCGTAAACACAAAACTTAATTATGTGTATGACTTTAGTGTGTATGTATGTATGACTTGCATGAGTGTATGTGTTGATGATTTCTTATGGAATGTTGTTTTCTCTTGCTATGTGTGTGTTGGCATGAGTAGAACCAGCCCCAGAGCCAGTTCTCACCTTCCAAAACCAAGACTTTCAATTCCCGGAGAAGCAGGAAGAAGGCAAGTGCCCTTGACCACTTTAATCCTATACTAGGATGTGTAGTTAGAATTTAATTGCATTGTCAATTTTGGAATATGATACCCATGCTAGGAAATATTTCTAGATTTTCATTATCTTGCTTTCTTGTAGCATGGGTTGGGAGTTATTTTATTATGTCAATCATTTACACTACTCATGCTTAGCCATGCTTAGAATGGGATAAATGGGATATGAGATCATCACCTTGATTACTTCACCACTTGAATGGATTATTATGAATTTATGTATAGGTAGGGATCTAAGCAAGTTGGATGCTTTGGTTGGTGTTGTGTGCACGAGACACGGGTTTGTGTTTAGTGCTTGCCTGGATCCTAAGGACCGGTTCATGGAGCATGTAACCTAGCTTTACCGTGCCAACCACATGCTGAGATGGGGCAGCTTCGCCAATTAATTAGGTGTATCTCCGGCGTAGTATGGGTGTTTGGATGGTGCGGGGAATAGGTGGCAGCTGGACTACCATATGAACCGCAAGGCTCAAGAGGGGGCCACTGCAGCGAGGGTTGGAGCCTCCTGGATGCTGTTAGGGGTGAAACCTCAGTGGGCCCACACTCGTCGGGAATCCCTTTGTAAAGGCCTCGTAGCGATCTCCTGGCTACACACCTCGGAAGTGTGAACGTGGTTCGCGGCCACTGGCATAACGGAGGTTTTTCTAGTCCACCCGGCAACGGGGGATGAAATCACTTCATGTGGGTACAGTGGTGCAAACTCTGCAGAGTCAAAACTGTCATGACAGCCGTGCTCACGGTCAAGAGAGGCTTAGACTTATTCATGATTAGAGGATGATGAATTGAGAAGTGGAGGATGTTAAGCGGGAAGCTTAACAATGAAAATGAAGTTATGGTTATTTGATATTGATGATGGGGTAGTGGATTGGGACCATTTCATTCATATAGTAGTGTAGGTGCTTAATAAGCTAAGGTGATTAGGGACTAATTGCGTAGTGCTTTAACCATGAGTTCAACTTTTCCTTGCTCTAACCATGCATGACATAACTTTCCCACACTTGCTGAGTACCAACGGTACTCAAGGTTGCTTTTCTGTTGGTTTTAAATTGCTGCTCAGGCCAAGGGAATGACGTGGTGTACAACGACCAAGACTTCGGACCAGAATAAGGATTTTAGGTTCATGGAGTCCCCCGGGCAACGCCTGTGATGGAGCACAAAAGACTTATCTTTCGCTGTTTGTTTATTTACATTATTGTGAATATATTATCGTCCTTCGAGACTCTATATAAGACTTATTTATATTCGAACAATGGGCTTTTAATATAATGATACTTCACTATTTGTCATCACATGTATGAGAAAATAATCCTGGCATACATGTGGGAGTCACTCGGGTGTTCGGCGGAATAACCTGGTGTGACAAGAGGCTGCTCGTCGCCACCGGCTGCGGCAACAGCATGAGGTCCGCCAACGTAGTGGTCAGGACCCTCTCGTGGCCAGCACGGCCGTCGTCGCGCTGAGGGTCCCCTTCTTTGGCCACCTCACGGCGCTGGTCGGCTCGTTCCTCAGCGTCGTGGCCTCCATGCTGCTCCCCTGCGTCTTCTACCTCGGGATATTCGGCGCGGCGCGCGGCGGCAAGGCGGAGGTCGCGCTGGTCGCCACAATCGTCGTGCTTGGCTCCCTGGTTGCTGCAACGGGGACGTACTCTTCCCTGAAGATCATTCACGAGTTCTGAAGAACAGGAGTACGATGCATCAGAAAGTATCTATCTCCGAATTGGTGCTGTTTTGTAGCAGTAAAGATCTGCATATCACGACGCCAGCAATTAGTCTGAATGAATTCTAGGACGCCGTAGACCGAGGTCAGGTCCATATGTTACAGTTTCATCTGAGGCATACATGGATGCCCTAGCTTTAGGCAATGCACTTCTTTTGTAAGAAACGCAAGCGTTCATTTGCCACACTGTAGGAGGGCACTTCCCAGGCAATTCGGCTGTACAGAGTAAATAAAACAAGGCATTTTATTGAAGCTGTGCGAGCCGCTTTCAGTGGTCTTGGGCAAAGCCTAAGCTCAAGTGGGCGCAAGTGTTGTCCTGATCATGAAACTGGACTTACTCTTTTGAAGGTATACATGAGTCGGCTAGACAATCTATATTGATAATCTAGTCTTCTTGGAAATAAAAAATTATGGCCACTGGGAGTTTTACCTAGTAAGATCTATAAGTGCTTTTCGCACTCCAAAACAAGAAGTACACCTGGAGCAACGAACGAGCAAACCCATCTCTAGTCCGGCTTGATAGAGTGTTTTGCTCAAATGAGTGGGACTCTGTATATTTGGGTTATTGCCTTTAACCTTTGTCTTCATCCCTATCAGACCACTGCCCCTTGCTACTGAATTACCAGCAGAAACCGCGACGGAGGGACATGTTTGGCTTTGAAACTTTCTGGCTGAAAATTCCGGGTTTTAAAGATAGGGTCAAACAGCTTTGGGAGACACCGACCATCGAGGGCTCCCCCCTGAACTCCCTGCATGCGAAACTGCAAGCGACATCCAAAGATCTTAGATCATGGAGCAGGACAACATTCGGTAAAGTGCGACTACAGCTTAGTATGGCAAATGAGCTCATTTTCCGTCTGGATGTTGCCCAAGAGATCAGACAGCTATCGACAGATGAGTTGGTATTGAGGCGTGACCTGAAAAATAGGCTGCTCGGGCTTGCAGCAGTTGAGCGAGCGAGGAGACGACAGACATCACGGATTGTATGGATTAAGGCAGGAGATACATGCACACGATTTTTTCACCTTCGCGTAAATGCCAAAACAAGAAAGCTCCATGTACCGAGGTTGAGGAAACCAAACGACCAATACTTATGGGAACAGAAGGAGATGGAATCAGTGCTGCACCAACACTTTCACTCTCTTTTGATAACAAAAGAATTACGCAGTGCCACAATTGATTGGGACACCATTAGTTTACCGAGGCTTCGGGATCAACAGTTAGATTCACCTTTCACAGAGGCAGAAATTTGGCAAGCAATCAGGGAAGTGCCACTAGAAAAGGCACCTGGCCCAGATGGCTTTACCGGCGACTTCTTTCGTCACTGTTGGGACATAATTAAACAGGATGTTTTGGCAGGTTTTCAGAGTATGTATGAGCATAGGGCAGGACCACTGTTCAAACTCAATGGGGCTCTGATCACCTTGCTTCCAAAGGGTGAAACCGCATAGACACCAAGGGACTTCAGGCCAATAAGCCTCATTCATTCCTTTGCCAAACTCTTCTCCAAGGTATTGGAAATAAGACTGTGACAACACCTGCCATATCTCATCTCACAGGCCCAGAGTGCCTTCATCAAAGGGAGGTACATTCATGATAATTTTTTATATCTCCGTAGTCTTGTACGCCTCTATCACCGGAAGAAAAAAGTTGTGTTGATGTTCAAGTTAGATATCTCAAAGGCCTTCGACTCGGTCTCCTGGGAATTCATGTTGGAAATGTTGGAGCAAAGGGGGTTCCCCAGAAAATGGACAAATTGGCTCTCACTATTATGGTCATCTTCTAGTTCAGTTGTGCGACTAAATGGCAACTTGGGCCCTTGGATTAATCACCGATAGGGATTGAGGCAGGGAGATCCCCTCTCGCCATATTTATTTATTCTGGCATTTGATGTATTGCAAAGAGTATTCTAGGCAGCTACGCAAGAAGGAGTCCTCTCTCCCCTCACAGTAAGTGAAGCTCAACTGCGAGTCTATCTATATCCTGACGATGTGATCCTGTTCATTAACCCAGATCAGAGAGAGGGTGCTGCAGCCATAGCACTTATGTGTGGTATAGGGGACGCCACAGGTCTTCGGATAAATATTCAAAAAAGCACAGTCACACCGATACAGTGTGAAAACTTTGATCTAGATGAGATGCCGACGGTCAGAGAGCAGAGTTACTGATATCATATCTTGGGCTGCCGATCACAACAACGAGGCTCTCAACCCATTTGCAGAGTATCATGGACCGGGCACAGTCCAAACCGGCGCGGTGGCAAGGCTCATTACTATCTATGGCCGATAGAAGAGAACTGGTCCGCTCGGTGCTTGGATCGCTTCCAATATATGCTCTCACAACACTCAGACTACCAAAACAATTTATCATGGGTCTGGACAAAATTAGGTGTTGTTTACTTTGGGTCGGCACGCAGGCAATCCAAGGAGGAAAATGTAAGGTGAGTTGGTCAAGGGTATGAAGGCCTTTGGACAGGGGCGGCCTGGGAATCTCTGACTTAGACAGATTGGGGAGAGCTTTGCGACTTCGCTGGTTGTGGCAGCAGTGGCGATCGCCGATAAAGGCATGGATATGCATGGAACTCCCAACAGACAAGGTTGATGAAAATCTATTTTCAACTGCCACGAAAGTCACAGTGAAGAATGGACTTAAAGCCAAGTTTTGGATCTCGTCATGGCTGCACACCTCGCCCCTCTCTGTTCGGTACCCTAGACTGTTCAAAGGCAGCCGTAGGAAAACAGAATAGTGGCGGACGCCATGGCAAATCAGAACTGGATTCGAGATCTCGTATGCCAATTTACTATGGACATGCTACCTGAAAGTGCATCTAGGTCCCCGTGTGAGTTTTGGAGGATTGATGATGAACAATTAAAATGGTAATGAATTTGAATGAGCATGTGTGCATATAGGTGGATGGCAATAAGAGATTGAGGGTTTTTCAAAAAGGGAAATGAAGAAGGCGGCATGAAGCTACACAATAGGATTAGAGTTTCTATTTTTGTTGAGTGTAGGAACGCCGCACTATTAAGAGGGACATGACACACAGCAAAGGAAAGCAAGCTCAATCCCACAAAAATAACCCTTAGTATAGAAAAGAGTTGTTAGGTGAAAAACCTCAGACATGTCAGAGAAAATCAGAAAAGTAATCTATGTATAGACTCGGACATGTCCGAAGGTTTCGAAGATGTACCTTCTATCTAGGTTCGGACATATCCGAAGAATTTTGGACATGTCAGAGAAGTTCGGAGATGTACCTTCTATTTAGGTTCGGGCATATCTGAAGAATTTCGGACATGTTCGAAGTCTAGGGTTTCTGAAAATTTTTAAGTCCAGAAGGTCGGACATGTCACTGAAGTTCGGAGATGTACCTTCTGTTTAGGTTCGGACATATCTAAAGAATTTCGGACATGTCCGAAGTCTAGGGTTTCTGAAAATTCCTCAG